>JAUMJM010000043.1:0-5508846 GCA_033558235.1 Neomorphus geoffroyi
CAATTTTTAATTGTGCCTGTGTGTATTACCTTCCCAGCAAAACATGTAATTCTCAGCAGAGGAAAAATGATAGTTCTTGCAGACATATTGTGACCACTGACTGTCACTAAAGTTTTCCCTCCTGGTTTTCTTTTTTTGTGTCTACAGTTGTTTACCTCTGCTTGATACTTCAATCACCACCCCCTCTCACCCTCCTTTCCCACTACACTTGCAGAATTTTGGAGTATTTCCTGACTGACTATGAGTTTTCTCTTCCCTTCTCTTCCTTCTCTTCCTTTCTAGACCATAGCATCTTGGTAGCTCTTAAGGGACCCAGCTAAGAGGATGTTCAGGAAAGTGACTTTGTGATATGCAAATCCTACCAATCAGAACAAATTTAGTGGGTTTCTGCCTAACTGGAACAGTTGCCAGCATTGACAAAGATTTGCGGAAGGCAGTAGTGGAACTTAAGTTGCATTATTCACACTTAGTTATTTACAGTGTCTACATCATATTGTACATCGGATAGCATTGTACTTTCTCATCACCATTTGGAAAGGAGGAGAGAGGGCAAAGGTTAAAGGTAAAGCTTCATAAGGAAGAGACAGACGCTGCTTTCTTTAAGGTTCACTGCCATTCCCAGTGCTGGATGAAAGTTCTATGTATACGTGTTTCTTGTAAGGAGAGATATTAAATGCTAAAATTCAGGAAAAACAAGTGACTTGTGTCTATCCAATACTTAGCCAGCTTAATGGAAATGAAATGTGCAGAAAGAACAATATTTTCTACACACCATCCAAGGAGGAGGTTTTGTTCTAATAACAACTTAACAAAAGAAGAAAAGGAATAAAAACTTTTTGAGAATCAAAAAATCTGTGTGTTTCCAGGAAATTCTGATCCCTTTCCATTTCATGCCTGATCTATTCTTTGATGTTTGATTACTGCCACTTCAAGACAGAAGAGATTTACCTGTTGTGGATGCTAAATCTCTGCTTAAAAAATAAATACGCTGTTTTCCCCCTAACTTCTATTAGTCAAGGTATGTTTGAAGTGTTTTTGAACTCTTTCTTGCTCGGTCTTGTAAATAATCACCTGTTCAACTGCAACAATCAAAAAATCCCAGTTTGCCTAATTTGTATTTTTGCTACATTCACCAAAATTTTCTTGCAGCATCAAGATTTCAAGCTCAATACAATGCATTCCCTTAGCTGATTTTCTTTCTGCTTTTTTTCTAACACATAAAAAGTATCCAGATTTCTGTGTTACCTGGTCTCACTGCTATGACAGTTTGGTGTAGTTAAGTGTATATGAAATTAAAGCAATTTCTTTCTCTATGGTGTGATGCAAATGCATCTGTCTGCCAAGGAGTCCTTCCCAGATGTGCCTGCATGCTCCATTTCCCATGGAGTTTGGCAGCCCACAGCTCATGAGTCTCAGGTCCTGTGAGGAGACTTAGAATTTTATATTCTTCTGTCGCTGGGGCAGGACAGATGAAGAGGACAGAAATAGGTTTGGAATTTTACTTTTTACCAGTAAAACCTGACATCGCAGAAAAATCACTAGAAAAGGATTTTATGTTGTTTTTCCACTTGCCTTAGCAAACCACATTGCAGGGAATATCTCTCCCAAACCTAATAAATGTGAAGAGGTCAGTGCAGGAGTTTAGATAGACCTACAACAGAGGCATCAGTAACTGTTTCTGCATAGTTAAACCACCAGGGAAAGGCACCATGCTGACAGTTACTGAGGGTGTGCTTGTGACTCTGGCAAAACCACCCCAAAACAAGTTCAAGTGCTAAAATATCGGCCTTTCCCATCACCTGTCATTGCCCTGGAAATCAGCTTCTGCCTGTTCATGTTATGTTTACTTGAAATAGCTGTCCCCATTCTTGCATTCTTGAATTTCCTGAATGCTTTTTCTCACTTCTACCCTTTCTTTATGCTTTATGTCTTCTCTTTCACTTCTCTTTCAGGCGTGCTTTACTGTCCATCAAGGGTCCAATAGGAACCATATCTGTTCAGTGACTGGTCAATTGGTTGTAAGGCCTGGAAAGCACAGTCAGTGGGGCTAATTCTTCTCATATTGAGGTCAATACGTCCACAGTGATGTAACTGATTGGAAAAAGAGATGCCTTTGGGAATGAATCTTTTCCCTTTTTTTTTTCTTTTTTCTTTTTTTTTTTTCTTTTTTAGTTTTCCCTGAGGCTTGTTATGGAAAAACTGGGGAGAGAAATGAACAGGAATTTTTCCTGAGCTTTTTTTTTTCTCAAATTAGATAATGAAGGAACTTTTATAGAGTGAGATAAATTATTTGTGGGGCAGGTTCTCAATAGGTGAATACTGGTTTTCAGAAGGGATGTTCCGAGATATTAGCATTCAGAAGTACTCGGATGAAAAAATATACAGCCTGATACGTATGTCCTTTTCTACTTTGTTTACCTGTCATGTAATTGCCTCTTTGAAGGGCTGAAAGACATACCAATGAATATTGGCCTAGTAGCATAAAATACAGTTCCCAAATGGCATGACACACATATCGTTAGCAATATGAAAGCTACATCAAAGTTGTAGATAAATTACTGAAGTAGCCTAGCACTTTTTTCATGTTCATATATGTAGTTCTGCACAGAGCTGCTGCCTCTGTGTGTTGTACTCAAGCAAACTACCTCCAGGAACCCTGCATGGAGTTACTTTGAAGTTTGCCTTAAAGTATGGCCGCAAGCATATTTATGCTGCTTTTTTCCCCTGCCTTCCAGTGAGGTTAGACTTAATTTTTAGTAGAGTCTTATCTAGTTTGTGTTTGTTTTCAGAACAGCTGTGTGAAAAACACTGAAGAACAAGGAAGCCTGGGGGAAAAGTTCAAAATTAGGGAAATAAAAGAGCACTTGTAACTTAATAGGTACAAAATTTTTTATACCGTGCAATTTCTATTAATTTTAATGTTCAAATACCTGATACACTGGTAAGAGAAACTCTCAATGAGCCCCAAAATATGTAAAAGAAAGAAACTGCATGCATAAAGTGCTTCCAGTCACATGAACACATTACTCAGTATTCATTTTTGAGGTCTTGAAACATCACAAGGAATCTTCTGAAAATGACAGCTTTGTTTCCATGCCATGTGTAGTATTCGATGCACCTTGTGTAAATTGCTGTGAGGGGGCAAAGTGCTTTGCTCAGATCCGCAAGGCGCCACTGAGCTTTGATATCTGCTCTTTGATACTGTCAACTGTGATAGATCTTTACATGTAGGAAAGGCAAAACATCAATGCTGAGTGCTGGCATATACTGATCTGGGAGGAGAGTCTTGCCTGGAGAGCATTTAAACGTACAGAATTTTAACCGTTTCTTCAGATTAAGCCAAGACAGCTACCACTTCCAGAGTAGTGCAAATAGGCAAGATGCATGGGGCAGGACATTTTGAAGCTAAGCTGGTTTACCATGTCTAGACAGGAGTTTCAACTGTACACTGCCAAACAGCTTAGCTCCTGGGTCCCTGCGTGCTGATCATCCACACCGTCATCCAAAGCATCCATGGTGCCAAAGCAATTCTTTGTTCCTAGTCTCTTTTTTGAAGCTAGTTTGGGCTGAAATGAAGCCCTGGGCATTTCTGGAGTTACTCTAGCTTTTGGTCCCATCTGTGGAGGTGTTCAACACCAGGTTGGATGAGGCTTTGAGCAACCTGATGTTGTGGAAGGTGTCTTTGCCCATGGGAGGGGTGTTGGAACTAGATGATCTGTAAGGTCGCTTGCAACCCAAACCATTCTATGATTCTGTGCTGAAATGCACTATCCTACAGTGCAGCTTTCGTTATTTTGCACTCTTTGAACCATATCACATCCCCACAGGTTTACATGCAAGATACTTTTGATGTCTGGAGACTGCAGGAGCATCACAGGTGTGTCAGAGAAGGGCTAAGTGGTGCAGGATGCGGCCAGACTGTCTTGAAGGGGTCAAGCCATGAGCACAGAGCCTGCAGGGATCATCCTCTAAAGATAATACATTTATTGCTATAGGCATACTAGCATTTCCACCTTGTTTGGGTTACTCCCCATTTACAACTTGAAATTAGAAGCAAGGCTAACTTGCTGCAGGTAACTTCCAGTTAAGTTTCTCTGTCTGGTGAGGTGGCTGCTGAGCCACACTACAGAGTCCTACTGAGTTTTTTGGAGCTGGAAAAAGGAATAGGATTTCCACTGAATACAATCCCTTTTAGAGCTGGACCCAAGCTCTTCCTTGGGATGTGTGCAAAGACGGCTGCAGCAGAAAAGAGTGCATTGTAAATATTCATGAAGCCTCTGAAACCCAACTGGCCCTCATCACCTTTCATGTTGGTCTGAGTTATGTACAGTCCAGGACACCGTGTTTCTCTGAAATGAGTTCAGTCATCCAGGAATGGAAGCCAGCCCTCATTCCCTAAGGGTTGCCAGTAGAAAATGTAGAAAAGCACAAGCAAAGTGGTGTGTCAGTGACCACAGCTTAATTTCCTTCCCTACTGTATAGAATTAGCCATTCTGATGCAATTTTGTAAAAAGATCAAAAAAATATAATCACTTTTTTAAGTGATGTCCCTGGAGGATGTTTTGTAAATAACCAAGACTGATTATTCAAAAAGCAAATAAATCAGTAATCAATTTTGTTGCCTCTTCTTCTTAGTAATTGTCTTTGCTGTAAGCACATTCATCGTGACTTCTTTTCTAACTAAATATAAGCTATAACATATTGAATAATTGCAGAATTGTAGTGATATCTATATTTAATTCCTTCACTTGATCTTCCAAAACTCTCCATAATTCTTCTCAGTAACAAGAACTGTTGTTTATGTTGTTTGAAACTGTGATGACGGCCCAGTCCCCTTAGCCTTAAATACAGCCAGAAGGCTGCAAGAAATCTCTTGGATTTAATCTACTCCTGTTTTCAAAACATCATGAGTGAGAGTTTTGCAAGCAGTAGGCTTGCTGTGCATCTTTTGATCATTGGGAGAGAGTTTTAATTTAAACTGGCACTGGTAGTTGGTAGCATCACATTGATAAAAAATAAATTGCTTCAGGTATTTTTGTGTTTTCTCATTTTCTGAAGCTTGGCTTATTTAGAAGGAGGTTTAGTATGAGCGGAGTAATCGCATTTAGTGTGGTTCAGTGCTGAAGTGCGGTTGACTTTGTGCTGTGCTATGAAGCTCATAGTACAGGGCTGCAAACTGAGAGGCTTTAGGGACTGGTAAAGCAGCCAACAGACTAGGCTGTAGAGGAGGTCTGACTGCTGCAAAACTAAGGTAGCAATCTTTCATTTTCTTTATGCCCTGAGGTCGTGGTCTGCAACACATAGCTTAGCTGAGCCCTGCTGCTTGTGAGGCTGAGACCTGGGTGTGCATCCTCACCCCATTGCATCTTTTGACATGGAAGTGGAGGGAGGGTGTAATGCTTCTCCATAGGTCTTCTGACTGGTATGGCTGCGGTACCCTTTGGGATGGACCTAGCCATAGCAATGTCTCAAATGAGTCCAGGGAGTAAAGGCTGCCAAAGTCACAAGCAGTTGAAAGTTAAGATGTCAGGAAGCTTAATAATCACAGTCCAGCCAGACCTAGGGATAATCATATCAGTGGATTATTAATGACAGGAGATATTTTATGTGTTGCATACATATGCGCTCATGTCTCACAAAGAAATCTGCCCAAGTGTGGTCTAGCCACTATGAACAGAGATCATTAATGTCACCAAGCGTATCTTGGTTTGTAAGACAAAGAGTAAATTATACAAAAGAGTGGTGTTCAGTAAGCTGACGTTTCATATAATGGCACAAAAGATAATGTGTTATGGGCTATGTTGAGCTTACAGTTTTGAATGCCATTGCTTACACCAGTCTTTAAACTGGCAATGTGTGCACAAATTAAGATCTGTCAAAGTTTAAGCTGGAATTTTTTGTACCATCTCTTCAAGTGGATGCTAGAAACTTCTGCTCAGTTTCCCTTTGGGTCTCCTAATGTTTCAAGTTACACCTGAGATAAGCCAACTAAAGTAGATTTCTTAGAAGAAACTTTCCTTTTTTTAACTTTGGGTGTGAGATGCAGTTTTTCTGTATCTCCTGTACTCTGCACTGCGTTTTTTGGTTGCTCATAAAGCAGAAGGAAAAAGGAAAAAAAAATAAATTATGGCAGAAAAAAATTCTTGTGGAGCATAGAGCCACATGATACTCCAACTACTTTTCAGCATTGCTTTAAAATGTTACCAGCATGTTTTGTTTTGCACTTCATTTTTCAGGCATGGCTTTGTCAATTTGAGTCTTCTTGGCTCCATTTAAATCAAAGGCAAAACAATAATCATCCTCAGCAAAAAATATTATTTTCACTGGGAACAAATTCTTTTGACTTGAGACTTAACCTGCACACTTCCTCCAGATCCAAGCTCCTCAGCCCTGATGGCTGACTAAAAGAGTACAACTTTGGACTCATTTAAAATGCAATTGCAGAACACACCAGAGAAAGTCATTTAGCAGTATATCGACAGAAGGGCAGGCTGTAAATCTAATAAGATTCTTCCATTTCTAATTTCTAGGATCCCACTATTAACAATATTATGTTGCCTTTGGCAATATCTGACACTCACATATGGCAATGGATCAAGTAGTCTACTAATCTGACAGATGCGTTCTAGAGAAAAGTAACTCTCTCATCACTCTTTGGATACATAGATGAATTAAAGAATGTCTTGAACAAAGCTCGCTATTTACTCTTTTCGTATTCTCATGCATAATAGTTATTAAATCTTTATGATGCAAGACCGAGGTATAAAAAAGAATGCTACACCAAATGTAATTCAATAGCATCACTTAAAAGATAAGTGTGTTGTTAACTTTCTGTTGAAATTAACCTGTCTGAAGCAGCTCTTTTGACACACAACTTTGTGAACCATCACGTGCAACTGGTGAATGCCAGAGGTTTTCACTTCATAATGCAACCATCTCAGATGGTAGAAAGCCAGAACTGAAGAAATGCAGGTATACTGAGGTAACAAAACATGTCTGATAGTGATCTTGAACCAAGAAAATTGGGCATTAGAAGTGCACCTTGGAAAGGAGTCTCCAGGGAATTTACATTGTCTCATTTGAATTCTATCTAAGCCTCTAATGACACTATCTTGAAATAAATCTTACATGAAACAGATGTCTCCTCCAATTCACCTTTATAAACCTTTTGTTCCAACACATATAAAGAACATTTCAAGTTAAATACTTTTAGAGATGACTCTTACAAGCTGTCAGCATTAAGTTTCATAACAAACAGATGTTCATATTTTATAAGCCTCCTCCATAAAAGATTTCCAGTATTCTCTATTTCAACAGAGACATAATGGAAAATTATAAGGGTCTAAAACAGACTCCTGCGGGATCCTGAAATGACTAAGTTTTGCTCGGGTGAAACACATCTACAGCTGTGGCGGCATCGATAGTGAATGGTGGGAAGAGGTGGATGGGTACAATTAGACAAAGGCCAAAGGTTTAGCACCCTGATGCTAGAGGCATTTCCACTGGTAGCGGAAAGAGACGGCTGCCTCATTTCTGTGGAGGCACTGACTTCAAAACTAACATTTGGGAGAGGCAGTTTGGGGCTTATTTCCTAATGCGAAGATAAATAACAGATCTGTAAAACCATAATACCCACCTGAGTTCAGTGGCAGTGTGCTGTTTATTGTCAGCCCTACTGCTTCAAAGCAGGGGAAGGGCAGTAGCTTGGCAGGCTGGGCTTCAGGAGTGGGGAAAGGAGGACCGAGGTCTTCCCCGTCGGGCTGCAATATGGTGCCATGGCCATGTTGTACAGGGACCTTGTCATTGCAGCGCCAGCTGGGTTTGAGGCTTGCAGCACCCTAGGAGCAGAGGCACAACCCAAAGGGCAGGTCTGTGGGGTGGAAGTGAAACCCGGGGCACACCTGCCTCTGTTTTAACAGATGTTGGTAGTATCAGGAAGGAGGTGAAGATGCCTACTTGACTCTGAGAAAGACCTGGAAAGCCTTATTATTTTTGTGGGCTGCTTTGCAGCCTGACACCTTAACATCCCACATTACTACCATAAATAGCAATGGTATCTCTGCTTCCCCCCCTTTTCGAGAAAAAATATCCAGAAGAGTCAGGGGAACAACTAAAGGAGTCTCTTTCCACACTGCTTGCTCGTTAGTATAAAGATTATTTCGGGGGGTGAGAATGCGTCTGTTTTAAAAGCAATTTAGAGGCAGTCTCATGCCCTGCTGTCTCCCCAGACCTGTCTCTCTTCAGACAGCCAAACTTGCAGCCAGAGCAGTGGGGCTCATCATGACAAAAGCAATCTTTCTTCAAACAAACTCATGATAATTTTTTCTGCTGGGTCAGCTCATCAATCTACCTAAACAAAACAACCAAAGTGCCAGGTGTGAGGGAAGGAATGGGAGGGCATAGCTAGGGCTGGCAAAACACGTCTTTTGGCAGTGACACAGCATTTGTCTAAAAGGAATCTGGAATAGTAATGGAAAAGGATGTTTTTCCTACTCTGTGCTATTTAAAAGACTCCAGATATAAAGGGATTTTCTTAAATTTATGAAGTCAGCATTAACACTTAAGAAAAAGAAGTGGACTCATTACCTTAGAAGTATGATAAAATCTTGTCACATTGAAATGTATGGGCATTGTCTTTTTAAATGTAGGAAAACCAGGATTTCACCTTTGAAATAAGACCTGCGTTATTCGGTTCGAACACTCCACCTCAGTTACCCTGTGTTCTTACCACTCCTTGACAGCAGGAATAAACGCAATACTTCTGAGTTTTTCCTTCTTCTGAAGCCTTGCCAAAAGCCAGTGTAAAGTTTCCTTTACATGTACATTTGAGTGCTCATACTTAATACTTACTTCAAGAAGGACTTTGTTCTAAAAAAATGAATTACGTGAATATTTGTGGAAAGTGAACCAGAGAAGATGAAAACAAAACTAAAGTGGATTAATTTTAAAAAAATCCTACTATTTGTGTATAACTACTTCACAGCATTCATTCAGTCTGGCTGGTAAAATGAGGCATTTCAGACCTTTGAGAGAAAAAAAAATTCTTGCAACAGATACTTTCATGGACAAACATATTTGAACAACCCATTCTTTCTCTGTAATCTCTTCTTGACTAGTTACAGATGGAACAAGAGTTGAGGAGAAAAGGGAGAGAGAATCTCAGCATCCTGTTTTCGTAAATCATGGAAATTAGAATTAAAATAAAAATCAAACAATCTCCTTCTGTTCCTTCTTCTGCTAGTTCATGGTGACTTCCAGTGCATATTTTCCACTGGCTTTGTTCAGACTGGTCCTGCCAGTTTGTGATGTAACAGAGGAAAAAGAGCCATCTCTTGAAAAATATGAACTTTCCACATGACATGGAAGCCAGTTGCTTCACAACGCTCTCACGACTGTCCAGAGGTGCCTTGGGAAAAGTGAAAATATAAGCTGGAGAGGGTCAGAACAGATTGAAAAAAAGAAGCAGTTGGCTGAAATATCAAAAAGGTGTTTGTATATGTGTAGAACTTTCAGCTGTGAAATTTTAACCTTTCTCGTGAAAATCATGAAATGAGTCTAAAGTAGTCATTTGGATTCTCTCTGCCAGTCTTTCCCTGAGTAGGTCTCTGTATCTCTGTAAATGGAGAAGACAAGCTTAAATCAAATGTCCAGTTCTAAGATGAGATTAATCCCTGTTTTCATGAAGTCATGCCATTTCCCTTTTTCTTTAAATGGGCCATGACAGTAAAGCAATATTTATACTTGGAACAACCACAACTCAGATCTAGTTCAGTCCGAATCTCACAAGAAGTCTGAATTCTGCAGTGATTGAGGGCTTTAAGGATCTGCAAAACATCATCTATGAGTTGGAAAGTCAAAGAAGTACCTATTTTGGGGTCAGTTCCTGTTCAAGCTTAGCTATGGATGAAGTTGCTCTGTTTCAGCTCTGGTTAAATCCAACAGAACTTCCAGAATGTAGTTTGGAATCAACATAAGAAAAAAAATCCTGAATGATCTGGAACAAATTCAATTCCACTTCCTACGTTAAAAGAATCTGGAAAAGATCTGATCTCCGGCTGTGACTTTAAACACATGCTGAAATAGAGAATTTTACTTCTTTCATTTATCATTCCATTCATTCAGGACAGAACGAGAGCTACACTTAGCCTTGCATGGTTTTACCGGTGCTTTTACTCTGTATTACGTGTGCCTGTCATTCTGACAGAGATCTAGTCCAGAAAATAACCCATGGTCATTATGGATGTGAATTACATTCCTTTCATATAACAAGAAGAGACTGGAGAAAATCTTAATTTCTTTAAGTGATGACCAAGAGATGCTTTCCAATGGAAGGAGTTTTATTCTCCTAATAAGGAAAAGTCATGTTGCACAATAACTGTGTAATCTTGTCTCCTCCGTAAAGTCTGTAAAGAATAGATTAACACAGCTTTTCTTACTGCTTATATATGATGCCAATTTGTGCCAGTAGGTATTAATTTAGTAAGTTGATACTTTGGTGCAAAAATGTATAGGTATGGATAGAGCAAAAACTATCGTAGAGTGATATTTGTTAGAACTGATTTGCCCTCAATCAGGCCTTTTTGTAGTGCTCAGATGGAATATTTGATTAAAACAAAAAGAGAGAGACAGAACAAGGCTTCTAGACATTATTTATAAAACAGTTTTGCTTTATCTCTGTGGAAGGCACAGAATCCACATTGTCTCGATTTGTCTTTGAAAATCCTTGGCCCAATCAGCTCCAAAACCTGATTTTTGAAGTTTAAGTGGAGAAAAAGTTACATAGGGAGGGAAATCTTGAGGGTGGTATGGACACATAGCCTTGCTGTGACATCCCTACAGCCTCTCACATCTCTGCATGTGGGTATGTGTTTGCTCTCAGAAGGCCAAGAGAAGATTGTGCATTCATTATTCATCTTTTGCCTACCTTAAGTCCTTCTTCTTTAGTCATACTATCAGATCCATCATCATTCCCAAGGGTTAACCCTTTTCTACATCACAGAGGAAATACAGAGACAGAGAGAGCTTGAAATGAACTGACCTTAGAGTGCTGCAGACATTTTAAAAAGTAGGTTTTTGCAGGCGAAAGGAAATCATTCTGGCTGAAAGCAGCCAAATTGGTATATATACTGAGAAAGAAGAACTTTCTGTTTGAATAGTTTTTATTTTCCTAATAAGGAAAAGTCAACTGGATGCCAAAAATAGCTTGTACCTATGACGTGAATCAGCCACTGTTCCCATCTTGCTGAGAACTCACTGGACTCTGCCTGCTTCAGAGGGCTTTATAATACCAGGTAACACTATAGCCTAACATTTTGCACATCACGTCTTTACAAGAAAAGGTACTTTGAGTTCCTGCTAATGCATATGTCTAGAAAATAAAAAACATCAGGGAAAAAAAATTGGCTCTAACTTACACTAGTAGGGTTTCAGCAGTTTTGGCAATCTTGTGCCAAGGGAGTAGAAACCAAAATCCTGCACCTAAGCTTTCCAAATCTACATCAGCAAAATTCATGGCATTATTTGCCCTGATCCAACTTCAGCAATTAATATCTTAAAACCTATGTTTCATCTGAGATGCATGTTACCAGGAGTACCTGACAGCAGTTTAAACCACTAGGCAAAGAAATAATTGTCATGTTGGCACTGAAATCCAGCTGTACGAATCATCATCTAAATTCTGTCAAGCATGTAACTGTGAATAAACTCAGCTACGAAGCAATACTGTGGGACTATGTCCACTCATTTTTCAGGAAAGAAACTTGGGTCCAAATTGCACATTAAATCAATTCACCTTTGAGACATGACAATGGGCTTTAAACACTGCAAGGTATTCATATACATGCTTGTAGGCTATATCCTCTTGGTCGATTTATTGGTAGGCAAGTAATAAAATGAGCACCTCCCTTCTCCAGATAAAGGATCTAAAAGTCGGTGGCAGCTGGAATTAAACTATTTTGATGGGAACGATAGTCTCATGAAACCTGGACATTTAACACCAAGGGATTTTTCAATGGCCTACTGTGGTAGGAGGTAGTAAAAACTTTGTTTCACTGCTCACTTAGTGGTATTTAAATCTTCTCAGATATGGAAATAAAGGCTCTTAATAGCTACTTATGACTTATCTAACACTGCAATATTATAAAGTATTAGAAAGTCTTTCTATAATCACCTCCCAGTCTTCCATAGGTTTTGAAATATCTTCCAGGAGAATTTGCTCCAGTACAGATGACCATTGTCTTGGGAAAAACACCTGCCCAATCCTGGTGTCTCCCCTACCAGGTAAGTGTTTGTTTCCTGAAATATTATAGAATCATAGAATGTCCTGAGTTGGACAGGACGCACAAGAATGATCGAGTCCAACTCCATGTCACAGGAGACTATAGCATGTTTTTGACTCTCTTGTGTCTGCTACTTGAAATTAACTGTTGGAATGAGATTGTAATTGTGTGTTGGCATTTCAGATTATTGTGTCATTAAATAATTATCAACCCAGACAAATTATGCTGAGTAAATGCTTTGTGTTACTTGGACGTCGGAGAAGTGAAACTAAAGAAAAGGTTAGAAAAGCCAGAGCATTTTAAATACTGATATTTGTGTAATAACTCAGGAATTTGCTTTCTTACTGAAAAGCTGGGATGTAGAGATGCATTTTCCTTTTAGAAAGACTCCATTCTTTTTCCTTTCTGCTAAAAAACTCCTAAGGTGTAAAAGCATGGAAGACTTCAAAGGAACATTACCAGATATTTACATGAGCAACCAGAACTTCTAGAGCAAAAGTGAGTGCTGTTTTCATTTCAAAAGTGTGATAGACTTGGCTGTATCTCTCAGTCTTTTGAAGAGAATTGGATCTAGAAGAGAATGGATTTCCCAAGGACCTGCTTGGGAAATCATTTTACTCAACAACATAGACACTACTTCTTTTTTAAACAGACAGCTTATGTTGCAATGCTAAACTTCTCAACACCTTGATGATAAGGTGGCCAAAAGACACAGCACTCCCAGGCGGCAGAACAGCAGTGTATGTTAATAACTCACTGTTCATGTGATCTGCTTGATCCTTCAGAGAATGTATCGCCGCCTCTTCTGTTGAGGTCATTACTGCCCTCAAGTAGGTGCTCTGTGTCCCACAGCCACTGATCACCCGTTACTGTGCATGGTTAGAAAGAGATTTGAAATAGTCGTGCTCTAAACCAGTCTTTCTTGCTTGCTGTTTGTACGGAGGTGGGATTTAGATTTTTTTGTGTTCTCCCTCATCAGAAGATAGTTCTGGGACTGAGGGCTATAAAAACTAAAAATAGGTTAAGGCAGAAAGAGAAATAACTCATGATGAAGACCAGGGAAGCCTGAGTTGGGCGTGAGAGAGCACTCAGTGGTCTATCTCTCCCAGGGTCACAGTGCAGCGGCTGTCCCCACATTGATACCACAGAGGCCCCTCGCATCCGGTTGTTCCCTTGACCTCTTTTTCCTTCGTTCACTAAAAATCAAAGCCTGTCACAAACTAACCCAAACAACACTGCAAAAAATCTTTTCCCCAGATATAAAAAACTGCCTCATACTGTAAGGGCTGCCTCTCTGTCTTTTCACTTCAAGCCGGGGTCACATTTAATCTGAGTGCATTCAGTTTCGGTGGGAGGATGGCTTTTTGTTTTAATGGATTAATTTTAACACACCTTTGTGTTAAAAAAAAGTAAACCCAAAAGCAGATAAGAAGAGCCTGTTACAAGTAAAATTAAGTAGATGAAATCACTTCAGTTTTCACAAATGCAAATCAGTATTTCTGCTGGTTAGAATAGCTCCAGCTAATTTGAAAGCAAGAGATAATTTTCAGCACTGCACAAACACATAAAAATGTGTGAAATCTGCAGGCATCTGAGGAAAGAAACACAAATTTCCACAAAACAATGAAAATGACATTACCAAGAATGTCATAAGAAGCCCAGGAATGGAGTTTGAGGTAGGAGGCTTGCTGGGGAGCTGCTGGGGCTGAGCCTGTTGGTGGCTTGCCCCTGAACTACATCTTGCCTGGGGATGCAGACCCCCCAGACACTGTGATCCTATCATGGAGAAGAGGCCAACCCACCTCCACGTCTTCCAGCCATCCAAAGGTGGTGCAGTACAAGTCAGAAAAATAAAAAAGCAAGATACTTCCAATTTCAACTGTAATTCTTTTTCTAATTTATGTATGTTGATGCCCCATCTAAATAATTTTCAAGACAAAATAAATATATTTTTTTTTTTTTTTTTCAAAAGGACAGCACTGCTCTGGTCCCATTTAATCTGTTTGTCTTCAGACTGCTTCTGTCCCTATTGCTTTGGAGCTGGGCTGGATTTCTCTTTGTCTGTTGTGAAGTCCCAGGCTGGCTCGATGGGTTCTAACCTCAGTCATTAATATCAATTACCATAAGGACAGCTGCCTTGTTTTCCTTGTCAGAACTTCAGCATGGAGGGTAATAGATGGCTTTGGGCTGGCCTTCTGCCAAGAGGGCTCCATTGTTTTCATCTGTCATACACAAAGAAGAAAATAATGGGGTTAAATGAATTTGATTAGAGCAAGCTCAGCCTAATGTAGCATTCAGGCTCTAATTTTACATCCCTGAAATCAGCACAAGTTTACCTATTGATTTAAGTCTTATTCAGAAAGTCAGTGTCTCCTTTTAAGCTTTATAACCTGCACCTATTCTCTCTCAATGCTGAGCGTGTTGAGTTTGTTTATATTATATATATTCTATTTTTATTAACAAATATCAAATAAGTTCTGAAAGAAAAAGATGAAGATCTATTATTTCCAGACAGTGACATTTTTGCAGTTTGGCAAACAGGTGAGTATTTAATACAGAAATTGTTCCTCCTGACACCATTGCTTTCTTTTCTTCTCATTCACTATGGAGCGTCTTCTGGGAGTTCTGCACTTGTACCAACCACAAAAGCCTCACGTGCCAGCACAGCAAAATGTTACAGAAGAACTAAATAAAGAATGGTGGAGAATGTCTTACACAGCTCTTCATCACATACCAGAGAGCCACAGTGTGCACTAAAGAAGATAATTTTTCTTAGAGAAAAGGAGCAAAAATGTGACAGTTTAATATATGTACTGTTAATGTTAATGGAAATAATCCAAATGGGTTTAATCAGTGTTATGTGGGGCTCCAGTCTTTTACTGCAGAGATTCTAGGTTCTAAGAGCTGTATCCTTGCTTGGTGTCAGTTGGTGTAACTCCACCTGCAGTTCCACCAGTTTACCCTTTTGAATGTCTAGCCCATGTAAGGTACTATCTTTATTTCAACATTGAACGAACTGATTAAAGAAAACCACTGTGTCAAATGCCCAAAGAGACCATGAGGTTGGATCTGTCTCTTCTGCAGATGCTGAAACTCTGTAACAGCGTTATAAAAAGAGCTATTCATGTTTGAAAGTGTTGGTAGAAAAAAATAAAAAGCTGTAGCAGGATAAATAAAAATTACTTCAAGCATGTCTCATCCAGCTGGCGGCCGGTCACTAGTGGTGTCCCCCAGGGATCGGTGTTGGGTCCGGTCCTGTTCAATATCTTCATTGATGATCTGGACAAGGGGATTGAGTGCTTCATCAGCAAGTTCACAGATGACACCAAGCTGGGAGGAAGTGTCGATCTGCTAGAAGGTAGGAGGGCCCTACAGAGGGACCTTGACAGACTGGAGAGATGGGCTGACTCCAATAGCATGAGGTTTAACAAGTCCAAGTGCCGGGTTCTGCACTTTGGGGGCTGAGGGACAGAGTGGCTGGAGAGCAGCCAGGCGGAAAGGGACTCGGGAGTGCTGGTGGACAGGAAACTCAACATGAGCCAGCGGTGTGCCCGAGTGGCCAAGAAGGCCAATGGTATCCTGGCCTGCATCAGGAATAGTGTGGCCAGCAGGACTAGGGAGGTCATCATTCCCTTATACTTGGCACTGGTCAGGCCGCACCTTGAGTGCTGTGTCCAGTTCTGGGCCCCTCAGTTCGAGAAAGATGTTGAGATGCTCGAGTGCGTCCAGAGGAGAGCGACGAGGATGGTGAAGGGGCTGGAGCACAAGCTCTATGAGAAGCGACTGAGGGAGCTGGGGTTGTTTAGCCTGGAGAAGAGGAGGCTCAGGGGAGACCTTATTGCTCTTTACAACTACCTAAAAGGAGGTTGTAGTCAGGTAGGGGCTGGTCTCTTCTCTCAGGCGACCAGTGACAGGACAAGAGGACACGGTCTCAAGCTTTGTCAGGGGAAGTTTAGGCTCAATATTAGGAAAAAATTCTTCACTGAAAGGGTGATTGTTCATTGGAATGCGCTGCCAGGAGAGGTAGTGGAGTCACCGTCCCTGGAAGTGTTTAAAATGAGATTGGATGAGGCACTTAGTGCTGTGGTTTAGATGACGAGTAGGTGTTGGTGATGGGTCATAGGCTGGACTCGATGATCTCGAAGGTCTTTTCCAGCCTTGTGATACTGTGATACTGTGATTTACAGAATCCTAATGAGTTTACATTTTCCATTGCTAAGATTACTATTTATAAATGTACATAATTACTATAACAAAATGTATTTAATTCTGCATTGACAGACATCTTCTTTGACATAATGAAATTAGAATCCCAGGATCACAATTATATATTAATTAGTATTATATATTGTTATTAATACTATTATGTATTAATACTAGAAATATATCAGGGTGATGTTTTATGTAACAAGGAATTTTTACGCCATTAGACTTGAAGAAGGCTTTATGGACTATCTTACTGGAAAGACCTACACTAAAGACGTTGAAATACAACAGCGATGAGATCTGTATCAACACACTGTTAAATTAAGTAACTAATCTGGTCATTATACCAGGGAAACTGCTGGGAAGACCTGCTTTATGGAGAATAACTACATAGGACCTCATTCAGTTGGGCAACCATATGAAGCCAGGCTGGTCTACTTGAAGACGACTCTTCAGGTCTGGTTTCCTCTTTTTTTAAAAAAAAAAGAAAAAGATGCAAAGATGTGAAGGGGCAACAGTTTTTAATTTAGTAACATCAGCAGTGTTTACTGACACACTTATCCTATTATCTCAAACAAGGCACTACTCACGACAGCAAAGGGAACCTACAGTCTTTGGTAGGTTTCAGCTCTCAGCTATGCACTTTGTGTCGAGGATTAGTTTTTATTATGCGTTTAGAGTCAGCCTGACACAACGAGCTTCATCAAATCTTTATCAAAAGTTCTAGGACAGCAGAAGTAAATGTGCATGTTTTTCTACCTGTTAGAACCTGTAAGAATGCGTACTCACAGCAACACTGAGCTAGTGCACTTCTGAGCACATTTCACAAGCTGTACAAAGGGGAAAAAAAGAAGAGTTTTTCCCTACACCTGAGAAATAACCAAATTTTAAGAGGTCTTACATGAATCAAAGGTTTCCTGACATCTTCCTTCCTGTAATCCAGACTGTCACTGGAATAACAAATACTTTGGTATATTTAACCAGGGTAGTAGGGGTTTTTTTATCTTCCAGCAGGTGTTGTGGATGAATTTGTAACCACCTCAACTAGCTGAAGGACATTTAAGAGCAGATGTTTAAGCATAAATTTCTCTGTAATGTAAGACCTTACCCAGCTGCAAAGTGTATTCATGCTGAAAAAAACACTGCGAGGTATCTGAGGATCTTCTGGAATTATAGTTACTATAAATCGAGAGTAGTAAAGATTACTGTCCATGTTTGAATAAGGGGAAGAGCCTTCTTATACATAATGGAATTTGTAATAAGACACGTTCTGCCATCTTCATTTTATCTCATGAATGTAGAGGCACATGTATAAAAAGAACTGACAAAATAAAAATAGCAAAGCTGAACGATGTAAGGCAGATAGAAGATTTGCAGATGCTCTTATATCTTCCTGTTCATATAGCATGGAAGAAGACAAAATGTCAAAACAGAGCCAAGAAAAGAAAAAGTCATGAGGAGGGACATCCTTTCTGTTGTGGAGGTGGATTTACCTTCCCAACAGCAGCAACTGGCCCTGGGCTCTCTGTGCGTTTTGTGGAGAAGCTTGAAGTAAAAAAAAACAGAGGAGCTGCAAACACGGCAAAGCCTCCTGGAAAGTAAACACTGCACGGATAAAAACAAGTCCACTGAGCGTTTCCAGAGGAAGGAAAAGATCAGTTACCTGAAGGAAAGCAAGTTCTGGCTCAATTTTCTGTTTCTGGAAACAAAATGAGGGTTTCTCACTAAGCAGCTCAGCAAGCTGCAAAACATCAGCAACTTCAAAGAGTCAGGGGGCTCCTGCTGGTTTGCTGTGTTGAACAGAAGTGCTTGGTCCACTCCAAGGAAAGGACAGTTTGGAGGAAAGCCTATCAAGCCCCTTAAACCTGTTACTTTTCTAATTTACTACTAATTTCTCCTGGGCTATTTGCAGCCACAGCATTGTAAAAAGAGGGCTGCCAGGGAGCCGCCTGTGCCTTCTGGGTTAGTCAGCCTTGTTTGAGCAAGTGACAACCATTATAGCCCCCGTGGAGATACACTGACCTCTCTGCCAGCTGCCTGTGCCACCAAGCTGCTTTTTGCCAGCTTTTTGCTCTATACCGAGTGTTGGAAGGTCCCTGCTGGGGACTCCCCCGTGCCCCTGGAGCAATGCAGAGGCATGGAATCGCAGATCAGGCGCTGTCAGTTCCCCTGCGAGTGCCAGGGAGCAAAGTGGAAGCACACAGGTCCCAGTACATAATGATAAGTGGGTTTCCATGTGGCAAGAGGTTACGGCAATAACTCCCAGGTGGCATGGTATAGGCTTGGGAAAGCTGGGAAATGCAGCTCCGAGGAAGGGTGAGTGTGCTGGAGCGCTCATTTGGCTGTCAAAGGCAAGGGAGAGCAGAAGGGAAGGATACCTGCTGCTGCTGAGCTGGCTGCCCTCTGCTGTCACCTTACAGGAAGCTGGGACATCCTCCGAGTGGGCTTCTCACATGTCCTTACAGCCATGCGTTTCAGGGGCACATAGAGCTCTCAACTATTGTGCATCCTGCATCTCAGGCCTTAACCTATTTGCCATGCTTTGATCTAAAAATTAATTCAGTTTTACATCTCAGCTTGGAGTTCCTTCTTATTGTAGGGAAAAGTCTCCAGCCTGTCCTTGCAGGTACTGGGCAACAGTGCTGGATCCTTTGCTTCCTGGTAACATGGGCCAATAAGTGGTGGGTGGAAAGCATGGGCCCTGGAGGGGGTTAAACCACGAGGGATTGGCTGGACGCTGCTCAGCAAGCAGCTTTACACCCTGCTTTGCAGCCTTGCCCTTCATGCTCTGCTGCCCTGGCACTGGAGAGCTGCAAGCAAGCTCTGGCAAACACGAGCACCTTACCTGTCTGCTGGTGGTGCCATGCTGGGAAAGCTTTTTAGGAGAAACAACCTGCAGTTCTGCCTTGAGTTTTTGGAAGCTATTCAACATTATTTCCACATTGCCAGGAAAACACATGGCCCAAACTTACGAGCTTAATAATCACTTTAGCCCTCAACAGCAACAGAGAGTGGCTTATCTTCTCAGGCTTGTCTACATTGCCTACTAAATGATAATCCTAATTACAGCTCTAATTATGTTTCTGCCCAGAATATTTGCAGATAACCTTAACTCTTGCTCTGTTTAGTCTAGTTTTCCAGGTGGCAACAGATTTTAAAACAGGTTTTTAAACAAGATATGACTATTTCTAATAATAGGAGAGTGTGATCTCAGCATTGTCTGTTATTTACTGGCACGTGGTACAGTCAGTTGACAGTGGTGGTTGTGAACACGAGCTCATAAATACAAGTTCACTTTGTAGTTATTATCTCTCTGTGTTGCCTGATTTAACTCTTTGCATAGCGCATTGGATCTGATTTTTTTTCTCCCTCTGCTGAAATATCAGTGCTTCACATACTTCCAGTATTTCAGATATTTCAATTTAGGAGCAGTTATATTGTGTGCCAAACATTACTTTGAATCTCATCTCTCTCAAAGCAACACAATTCCTGGGGAACACCTTTTTCATTTCAACATTTTTAACTCTAACAGGAGCATCTGAGGCAGAGTCACACTGCCACAGATTCAGCCCTCACTCACCAGAAGTTCCCTGGAGTAGAGTATTTGTTTCCAATATCACAATGAGAGCCGTAAAAACGATTTAAGGTCAGGACAAAATGCCTTACAGGGAAAGCCTTGAAGAATTAGGTCTGTTTAGCCAAAGCAAGGCTTAAATTTGACCTGGGTTTTTGAGAACTGTTCTGATAAGTACTGCTGTTTCTTGCGAAGGCAAAGCATCATATGAAAAGGGCTTCCATCTGGTTGAGAACTCAGGCCAATGTACAGATGCAGATCAGAGGCCTTCAGATCAGAAAGGTCAAGATTTCAAAAGAGAAATATGATTCATCGGTGGAACAAGGTACGTAAAGAAGTGATGTCTTTGCTACCTCAGGATATCATTCTGAATAATAAGGTTTCATCCAGACTCAAGTATAGAATGCTTGTAAGGATGATGAGGTGCATCATTATGGGTTATTTCACAAAAGGTCCAGGTTTAAACTCTCAGAATCGATTAGCTAGGTCCATCATGGTAATACAATACCATCTAGGTCTGAACAAACTCTGCTTTCATCAGTTCTAGAGGGGATGTGTCCTTGAGGCTGGTATGCTCTTTCTCCGTATGATCAAGAGCAGCATGATAGTAATTATTGATCATACTTTGCTTTCTTTAAAAGGCACAGCATAAATTACTGTACCACTCTTTTTCCATTTTGTACCATAGGACACCAAAATATTTTAAGAAACTAGTGAGCTTGAACTCCCCAAATAAGGCAATCATGAATTTAATTTCTACTATTGTGGCCCTAAGCACTCCTGTTACTCCGTGCTGTGTTAACAAACTGCTTCAAGGTCTATTCCAGACAGATCAAGCTGCTGGGACCAGGATGAATCTCCTTTAAGGATGGCATGTGCAAAGCTGCACTGAGGACTAGTTTTTTTTCAGTCCTTCATGCTGAGGCAGCTTTTGAATATAAGTTGTCTCAAATTACTGGCAACGAACTCGCTGACATGTCTCCCTCGATCATAGAAAACTACTTCTGTGTTTCCTCTACTTCAGCTTCAATTTTTAAAGCATGTTATATTACGTTCTTTAACAGAATGGAATTACATTCCACATCAAGTTTGTTGCCTGGCCCCAGCCTGATATTCAGCTCATTTAAGAACTGTCCCTGAAGAAAACTTCAGGAACTGTATTCTAAAGTCTTTTATTCTGAAGAACTTGAGCATCAGTCCAGAGTCTGATGGAAGTGCTTTCAGCTACCTCTGCTAGGTCTGTGCCTCAGGCAATCGGTAGCCTTTCAAACTAGTCCCAACACTAATGACTCAGCCAGACTAATGCAGCCTCTCTTATTTGTGTGTGCCTTATTTCTACCAACCTACTGACTTACTACAGGTTATTTTCAGTTCAGGAAGCAGAATTTGTCAAGGCAGTTGAAAGATACTGTGGGCTCAGTTAATCGTCATTTGTCATCATCATCTGCAGGCTATTACTATTACACCCTAGTCCTTAAACCCATAAAAACTTAATGGCTTTAGTAAAACTTTTCTGTGCACAGAAACTGATTAGTAGATAAAATAAAAGATTTGTGCATCTGAGCAATCAGGGTGCCAAAAGGTTCAGTTTTACAGTGTCAGATTAGAAGTGTGATCCATAAACTGATGTGAGATGCATAAACCCCATGTAGTGCTTCGGAGAGTTAGTCAAACTTAGAAAGAGATCCAAAATGACCAAAAACTAAGTAGAGGGATGATTAAAGTTGATAAACACTAGCCCAGGGACAGATGATAATGGAAGGTCAGTGGCAAGGATTTCTCCCTGAATTTTTTTTCATTGACTAGAACAAGGGAATGATCTTGGACCCAGGACTGTTTTCTCCAAAGCAAATGTCAGAGCTACTGGCCCTTCCTGTGTTTTCTCTCTTCATTTTGATACTCATTTCACACTTTTTATCATTCCTGGGGAGTCAAGGGGAGTGCAGCTCCGTAAGTGGAAGTGGGTGATTCTCTGCTCAGGAAAGGCAGAATGAGCTGCACCAGTGCAGGATGGCACTGGGCTCTGCTCTCTGGCTGCTGAGATCAGATCCTGGATCTGATCAACAGATCCTCAGTGCCAAGATACATGTCCAAAGGGACTGAAGGGTACCAGCCACATACCACAGTAGCTGAGGGACAATCAAGATCCAAAATTACTTGCAGGTCAGTGACAACCACAGTGTCCAGCAGACCCACACTCATTTGTAGGAATTAAACCAGCTTTTCCTTTGCTGGGCCACTTAAAACTGTAGCTGAAGACTGGGTTTTCACATCAACCTCTACATTGCCTCAGCTCAGCTGTTGGTTATCTAGCATCTCCTGAACAATCACAGCTGCCTTTAAACTCCTCAAAAGCTGCTTCAAGTTGTGGCCTGAAAGCCACTTGATGATCTTTTTCTCTCCCAGAAAAAACCAACAAACAAAGAGTGAAAATCTATGGGCAGTGGTGGGATAAACAACACCAGCATGACACCAGCTGAAGACCCAGAGGTTTTTTCCGTTTGCAATCCTATTACATTGAGCCTGCTAATGTGAAATAGCTGTACTATGTGAGCAATCATTAGATGAGGTCCTCCAGGAGCCTAACCCAGACAGTTCCTGGTTTTTGCCACTTACCCAGGCTTAGACACAAAATGCTCCAGATGAGGTCTTACAGCTGCCAAACAGAGGGGAACAATCACTTTCCTAGACTGTCTGGCTACAGTCTTCTTAAGGTGGTCCAAGAGGTGGCTGACCTTCTGTGCAGCCAGGGTACGTTGCTCTTGCTCCCCACCAGATCCCTTTCTGCAAAACTCTTTTGCAGACAAGCAGTATTCAGACCAAGACTTCCTCTTATTGAACCTTATAAGGTTCCTGTGGGCCTGTTTATCCATCCTGTCCAGGTTCCTCTGAACGATGACCCTGCCCTTGTCTGTACTGACTGTTTCCCTCAATTTAGTGTCATCCACAAATTTTCCGCGTTTCTACACATGGGTTGTTAGGAAAGACATGAAGAAACAGTATTGGTCCAAGAACTGGTCTTTTTGGGGCCCTACAAGTTACTGGGTGCGAGCTGACCTTTGCGCTGTTGTTCGCAGCGTCTCAAAATCTGAGCAGGTCCTGCAGAAGTGAAAGTTTTTGTGGCTGGAAGGTTTTATTGTCCAGAACTCAGGGGGGTACAGAAGGCATGGAGCTGAGCCATCCTCCTCTTAAGTCTCCTGCTATGCTCCTAGGTCATATTTTTTTAATGAAGCTTGAAGGGACAAGTTCTTAGCTGGTATCAATCAGTATAGCTCACTGGGGTGGTGCTGAAGAGGTACAGATAGTACTGGATCTTCCACTCCTCCCAGCAGAGTGTTTGTCCCAGTAAATGTCATTACCTTAGACTTGTCCAGGTGGGATAAGCCCCAGTAAGCTTCATTTTAAAAAACCTCTGTTGTCTTTTCTAAGGAAGAAAAAAAAGGAACATACTGTTTTAGACATTGCTTTCACTGTAGCGGCTCATTCTCCATTTCTCTGCCTTTCGTTTAGTTTCCAGTGTTTGGTATCACCACTAACACATTAGGTGCAGGTCTGACAGACAGCTGCTATTCTTGGTCTTGTCGACACATTTCACTATAATAAAATGACAGTCACAGCTGTGACTCATTAAAAGAAAACGGCCTAAATATAAAATAAAGGCTGGGTCAAAAAAACCCACAAGAGTTAAAAAGAGGCTGAGATTAATAACATGATTAGGAATGGGCCTGGGCTTGGTGAAGCAGATGAGAGAGGCTGCTGTTGCTTTCCTTATCTTCCAAATAAGTACAGAGTGAGACATTCCAAGAAAAGATTTCCCTACAAGGAGGGAGTCTGTACACCCTCGCCAAGCACCTTTGAGTGCTTGGATGTGCCCATACACAGTGCAGAAACAGACCAAGTTATGACAGAAAGATAACAGTGACTATGTGCACCCACAAATTTGGTCTCTTTTTATGGGAAGTTAGTCATACTTTACAGTAGGATGCATTCATTAATAGGTTAAGAAATGATTCTTACACCTTTTAGTAAATGACTGATTTTGTAGAGTCCAACAGTTTCTGAATCACTTATCAGAAGATCTTGCAATCAGCTTTAACATTTTCTTTTTGTTTCAGTAAAACTGCTTTAAATAGTCATACTGTTCATGTCTGTAACATTGTTTATAAACCATGTAATAGTAATATCTAAAATAAAGGCCACAGATTTTACAACCTAGTGGCAACAAATGGTTTAATGTGCAAGGCCTCAGCATCCTGGGTCCTCAACTGCTGTATCCATCTCTGCTAAAGATTTGCTGAAAAGTGCTGTAATTTCATCTTCTCTACTCCCATGCCCCCACGCTGGCAATTGGAGGATCCATTACAAGATGTGTGCGTGAGGTCTTGGATAAATAAAGCTTAACATTTGGACAAAACACCTATCTTTGTGAGTGCACTGCAGAGATACTTTATATGGTGGACTGACTAGTATCACCTTCTTCAGTTGTAATTCCAAACTAAATAGAAAAGCAATTCTCCCGGTCTCCGCATGCCACAGAAATTTTTCATACCATTAATGGATCGCTGTGTCTACGGCACAGGAGGAAGATGGTTGTAGAGTTGCAGAGGAGCTGTCCTCCAGGTCTGCTTTTTCTGTCTACAGAGTAGACCTTTGGAAAACCTGTAGATTCTCCGCAGTGTCTTTTGCTATCATCAGAGCTGCATATACTGTGGAGGAGGAGGAGAAACAAGAATGAAGTGTTTTGAGGTAAAGTGGAAGAGAAGCACTGTAGGAAAGAGTGGACAAGTCATCTAGGCCATCCAGCCTGCTCACCACCATTACCACCAACACCATGCTGGCGTAGCAGTTCCTGTCTTTCCCAGCAAACATTAGCCTAAGCCATTCCCCAAAACCTTCAAAGTCAAATGTGCAACATGTGGAATCAGGCTGTGTCCTGTGACCTCCTTTTAAAGAAAGGGGGATCCAGGGAAAGGTGCGGCATGTGCAAGGGAATGGCTAGATCTGGTCTCTATTGTGTATTGCGTCACATCCCTGTGGCATGCTCCCTCTCCTGGGATAAACTGACGGAAAGGTGCACCAAATGAGCACTCAAACCTGTTGCTCAGCAGGGGGAAAGCTGAGGCTGTACTTGTTTCTGTATCCTGCTCCTGTCCTGTACCAGCAGCATGTGTGCAAAGTGGCCAGGTTCAAATATTTCTTCAACAGTTCAGATGTGGCCAAACTTACAATAGTGAAAGATGTGAAGTACTGTAGCTTCAGCGTGCCTTGAACTCTGAGAACCCCATTTAGGGCCTTGAATACAATCACAGCAATGTGAGTGCATGACCCAGCATTTATGAAAGCAAGAGCCTCCTTGCCATGTAGCCTCTTTAAAAATAAAGTTCCCCTTCTGATGACCAGCAGCAAGGGGGACTGAGCACAGCAGGATCAGACCCTGGTACTTCAGACCGTGTTCTTAATTTTAAATAGACTATTACTGTGGAAAATCAGTACCAAATAGAAAAAAAAAAAACAACCCCAAAGTCTTATGCTTTGTAAGACGTACGATTAGCCAGCTTTACATAATCGTCTTCAGTAGTGAGAGAACTGTTCTATCTTCAGTAGTCTCTACTGTGTATCTTCTCTTTTGCAGCCCCTGTATGAAGTTTCACCTCTTGCTCAACCATCTTGCAGAAGTAAGTTTCATCTCCTGCTCAACCTTCGTGCAGTCACTCAGACCTGCTGCAAGTAAAGTGGCACTGCAAACACGTTGGAAGAAAGACGGAGGATTCTCTCCATCCAGAAGCTGCAGGAAGCGTGGACCCATATAGAATCTGCTTTGCAGATTAAGCCGCTTTCTTCTGCTTTCCTTTGAGAAGAGGATTTATCCTAGAAGATCTCAGAAATTCCCTTCCAAATTCAGTAATTCTGTGATTCTGTGACCTGGAAAAGTTTGTTAAACACTGCAAAACCAGTTAAAAATGGAAAATTTCCTCCATGCTTGTTTTGTGACTCTATCCCTTAGTTCTCTTTTGTTTTTATTATTTGGTTGAGCTCAATGTTCTCTTCAACAAGAAAATTAAATATTTCAGTTTTTTGTTTTGGTGAGATAACTCCCAAAATATTGGGTTTGGCTTTAGCCTTTTTCTGCCACTGAGCTGCAAAATCAATTATTTTCATAGGTAAATCTCATCAATATCTGTAAAGTAAAGCATCTTAACAACCAAATCTTTTCAGTGAAGGGATACATTTACTGACAGAGATATGATATATTAAGACTGTTTTCCAGCAGTTAAAAGTCTTCAAATTCTACAAAGCCCATGAAAACCCGTACTGGAGGGCAAAGGAGCTCATGCTCTTTAATCTTTGTAATAGAAACTACAAATATACCCTTTGGAACTAAACATCACCTTTTGAATGTTTTCTTCTCAAGCCTATGTCTGCTACTAAGAGAGAAGGAAATACAAAAGTTCAGTAACAAAATGCTATCTCAATCACAGTCTTTTGGTATTTATTACTTGTGTGCATTTAAGTGGTGTACAGTATAATTTAATGAAACTATTCTTTCTTAGCCATAGCAGAAATAGCTACCTTGAAAAGACAGGTTCTTTGCAAAAGCAAAAGGAGTTTTCAGAATAGGCTGAGGAAAAATAGGAACATTCTTATGGGCATTTTAATGAAAAAAACTATCCCTGTACTTTGACTTTTTTACCAGTTCTACATTTCTGTAAGTTGTTTCAGAGTCTGATCTTTCTTTCGTTTTATATTCTTAAATGGCAAAATGCAAAACATGGGAAACTGAAGGGGGAATTTGAAGTCCATGCTCAGTCATAGAGTTATGATTCCATTGGGATCACAGAGATGCAGTGGGAGAGCTTGACTGACAGCCAGTGCCATGGACCGTCTTTTGGAAGGTCAGAGAGACGACATGAGGGGTGGGTTAGCTTCAACTCTGGACAAGAGAGTGGCTTGAGAGTATGAAGCTTTGCTATGAAATGAGTAACGCACTAGTGAACTGATTATTGGTCAGGATTATCCCAACCCTGCCCCCTGGGAAGATTATGGAGCAAATCCTCCTGGAAGCCATGCTCTGGCAGTTGAAGGAGAGAAACATGATGGGGAACAATGATCATGGATTTGCCAAGGGAAAACCATGCCTGATCAGCCTGATTGTGTTCTCTGATGAGATGAGTGGTTCAGAAAACAAGAGAAGACCATTAACAAGGTTTTGCAGGGGTTTAGGCACAGTCTCCCACAGTACTGCTGTGGTCAAATTGGCAGATCTGGACTAAGTGGAGGAACTACCAGGTTGGTGAAAAAGTCTATCTGGGCTGCCCTATTGAAAGAATAAAGGCCAATGGTTTGAACTGGTAATGAGTTATCAATGACATTCCTTAGATTTTGATAAAGTAGCTGACGCTGTTCTGTATCTTTGTTAATGGCACGGGTGATGAGGCAGAAGGAACCAGCAGCAAGTATGCCAATGACAGCAAACTGGGGGCAGGAACTAGAAAGTGGGGCTACCATTCAATGAGATCTCAGCAAGTTGATGAAACAAGCTAACAGAAACCTCATAAAGTTACAGGAAGGTGAGTGCAGATGTGGAATAACCCCATGTACCACTATAGGCTGGGGACAAACTGCTTGTAAAGCAGCTTTGCAGGCAGTAACCAGGGGGTCCAAGGGGACAGCAACTTTTTGTGAAGAAGGTCAACAGAAGGTCAGTTCATTTAAGGAAGTGAATTTTCTCTCCATTTGGCACTTGTGAAACCACACCTCTGAACTGTGTGCAGTTTTGTGTGGGTGGTCATTCACAGGAATAGGATGTCCAAAGAGGCTAGAGAAATTCTCATATTTGGATATAATTAGATCTTTACTGGACAGGACCCTCCAGTCTCTGACCTAGCTTTGGAGTCGACTCTCCTTAGAAAACAGGGCTGAATGAGGTGACTGCAGTGGTCTCTATAATCAACTTTTTTTTGTGAATTTACAATTAATTTGCCGGTCAGATATTATTGTTGGAGGTCCCAGTTATAATATTGTTTAGAATGGCTGGTCTTCTTTGAGGTTGAAATCTTAGAGAGTGAAGAGGGTTAGCAAAGGATGCAACCCCTTTTCTCTTTTTAAGTTTATCCATTCCCAGAAAAGCACTGAACACTAAGCATGTTCTTGAGCTCCCTTACAGAGTAAGCAAAGTGCGTAATTGCTTTCCATCAGAGGTGTTGAAAGACATTCTGGACCACCTTGAGGAGGTTTAAGTCATAACTTCACACTGTCTGGGAAAAAGATTTATTCACCTGGTCACCTGCTGCTCTTGGTGTAGGTACTGAGTGTGAAACCAAGGTGTCTCTAGGAAACTGAGGCATTTCCAGACCACGTGATTTGTTGGATGCATCTTTTAGTGCCTTCTGAATGACATATAACTGAAGTTCTCAAATGAGTAGCAAATGAAGCATATTTTTAGCACAGTAGTGCAAAAATGTCAGTGACACTTGATAAGCTCATCTGTCAAGCAAAAAGAAAAATCAGCAATAGCTGCTGAGAACAAAATGCTCTTTTACATCTAAAAAAACCCTCTGCTGTATCTCTTCAGAGCTAATTTTCCTTGGTTTTAAAGCGTTAAAAAAATCCTAATACTTTAGCTTACAAAGAAATTATTAATTTTCTTTTTAATAAGCAGTTATAGCATTAGTCATCTCTTCTGATTCACAATGAAAGCTACGGGGCACAGTGGGATGTATTTACCAGGAGAGATGTTGAATTTCATCTGACATGTAGACTTTTAAAAGTATTATTACTTGAAGTTCTATGTGTGAAGGAAGAAAGACACAAAGGCTTCGAAACTGGAAATGGCTGAGTGCAGAGAAACAAACCGTGTGTCAGAATAAAATTTCTTCAGAAAGTCCTGGCTCTTCTTACATCAAAGGTGTCTTGTGAGTTTTCTGCACACTTGTAACCCCTTTAAAACTTTCAGGAATGCCAGTTATAGCTCTCCTTCTCTTGGTAGGAGCTTCCCAAGGGATGTCTCTCGGTCGTGGTCCTCATTTTCCTGTGTTTTCTCTGCCAGCGTTATGGATTGCTTGACTTTTGCCTTCTTGGCTGTGCATGAGTCCAGTTTTAGCAGCATGGATGAGACGGTCTTATTCAAATACCTCTCAGTAGGTATATAGTTCCTGTAGAGCAGGCTTAAATGTTATACAAAGATGTAGTTTTCCCTATCCTCCAAGAGTTCCATAACCACCAGACTCAGTATCTCCCCCAGGATACTTAGAGAAGGCTGAGGTGCTGGTTGTCTCACAGGAGGTCTGGGTGACGCTGCAACAAAAATCTGCAGCAGACCTGTGCTTCTGTGCTCTCTGATTTCTTGCTGATGGGTTAAGGGCAGTTTTTATATGTCAAGTTTATCTTAAATGTCACCAATTTATGTGTAAGGTGGTGGGTACCGTTATCTTCCCTTTAACTTTATATACAGCTCTGAAGTTAAATTCTGGCCTTTTCCTTGTATGTGCACAGTCTAGAAGGGTTTGAAGAGGAATTAAAAATTACTTCTAACTGCATATATTAAGAAAAAGTGGATCAAGACTATTCATGATGCTTAACTGTCTGATGGAAAAGAAGTAAGTTCAGAAAGCATAGAATGTGTTGCAATGGACTGGGAAACAAGATACATAAACTTGATAATGGAGACCGACTCTACTGCTTCTCCTCAGCTTCCTCAAAAGTCAAAGAAGTCAGAAGATTTACTTTAGACACAGTGAGAAGGTGGCTCAATCACAGGCCTTTGCTTTCATCTTCCTGCCTCCTTCAAGCAGTCTCTTCTTTCTTGAGAGCAGTGGAGTGAGGTGACAAATCCCATCTGCTCCACATGTTGCCATGCCTCGATCAATGTTTTAAGAGTTTTTAGTTTGTTTGTTTATTTTGAGTTGTACTCACTGAATTTATATAATCTAAACCCAACTGGTCAGAGCCTAAATTAAGAAAGAGGCTGGACTGGATTACAGCTATTAAGTAAATCCCTGGATGAGACAAATTAGCAAACCATCTTTAAAACATCATACATCTGTATAATACCTCAAGCATTCAAGGTCTAGACCCTTGGTTTTACTCTTGCACTGTGACTCCTACACGTACCCGCTTTTTAAATATCATTATTTCTTCTGTTCTCTTACCTGTGTTAGATTGTTTTTAAAGATTGTTTTGCATTTTTGTCAGCCTGCAGACATTTTAGCTGGTTAGTCAGTTAAAAAATCTGTACCTGAAATTTCAGAGAAGCTCAAATGCTTGCAAAGAAATTTAATGCTTTATAAAAGTGAAAGAGCAACAGCACTGGCCTGACTCATACCCTGTAGGAGTAGGTGCTAGCATAAACCTCCCCACATATATCTACTGGTTCATCTCAACCCTTTTAACAAGCTGCAGACTGTATTAACTCATTACAGTGCAGTAATAGCAAGCTTTAAGAGACTCTTTCCTTTCCTGGGTGGAAACAGCTTCTTCAGCAGCTACTGGATTGAATTTTACTGTCAGCAGTTTATACTATTGAATACAATTAGACTGCTTGAGCCAAAACACAACAGGTTTTCTGTTGAAAAATATTGTATGTGTTAGTAAATGTATAATTCACCAGCTCCTTGCCAGATTTTGGGTAGGTGTTGTAGTTGCGTGTAGTATGTTCCCTGCCTCCCTGGTCTCTGCTGTGCCCTACTGATACAGACCGACTGTGGCAGAAGCCTCATTTCAAAAACTCTGATCAAAAGGTTCATTTCTGCCCAAACACAACACAGATCTGGGAAATACACTCATATAAGAAGTGCTTGGTCATGCCTTTTTTTCACACGGTGCTGCAGGAGTGTAAGGGTAGATGGTGCTTGGTTACACCACATGCAAAGGTGCTGGGTGCCAGAGGCAGGCCGCTCAGCTTGGACCTGTGCCAATGCCTCTTGCTGGCACTGACTGACAACGAATAGTTGTCATGAATACCACTGTGCTGCGTTGGTCTGTGGCCAAGAGAGGAAAACAGGAGGACCACCAGAAATCCTGTGCTTTGCATTGGAAGTTCCTCCATAGTTGTGTTTCCTGTCCAACAGGCCCCAAAAGTAGACGAGATGAACATGTGTTTATGTTTCCCCTTTATTTTCTCAAATGGTCTTCACTGAAGTGTTCATTCCAGTTTTGTTGGTGGATTTGTATTTTGCAACTCAGTATGTTCAAAGTCCTTTTCCCTCCGTGACCTTCCTGGTTTTGGTGCTTGGGTTTTTTTGTTGTTTTTTTTTTCTTTTTTGATTGTTTGGGGGTTTTTTTGTTGTTGTTGGTGGTGGTTTTCCTTTTGGTTTGGTTTTTTGGTTTTTTTTCTGCTGTAGTGTGAACACAAGTTATTGCAATCATTCTACTAAGACAATTCCAAAATTTGGTCTGTCTTCTTGACCTCCTAGATCCCTGCAGAAATGGTTTCAGGTGTGGACATCTACAGTTTTGGAGAAAACACATGGAACAAAGGATGCTTTTTTATGGCACTTTGGGGTTCAGGAAGAGCAAGGGTCCAGATAACCAACAGGCATGAGACACCTAAATGATTTTAATAGTCTTGACTATCTAGGATATGCTTTGTGGAGCTGCAATGGGCAGTACCGTAGTGTATAATGGGAGACAAAGTGGCAGAATCTTGTCTGAAGTACCATTCTGGGATGATACTATTGAATTTGTAAACTATTTATGCTTTTACACACAAAACCACCTCCAACCTCACATACAAAGGGATGGAGGTGTACTTAGCTGAACTGTGAACAGCCTACTCCAGCTTGATTTTCTCATACTGATAACATCTGCAAGAAGAGCGTATTGGAAGTGTGAGCAAATCATCTTGCAAAAAGAAAAAAATTCACATTCATCAATTTGCAGGTGATAAAACTTCTTCTGGTATTTTCCCTTCATATTAAAAACACTTGTCAGGCAGATTTCCAGTATAGCGTGTGGTGAATTTGTAGCAGAATTATGATGAACATAAAGAAAACACTGTCGGGTTCAATTCAGCTCTATATTTGGGATTTTTTGGGGAAAAAAAAGACACCCAAACCAATAAAAGATTTATGGTTGTCTTTTTTTTTTAATTTTAACAAAAATGGTTAAGGAAAACAAGAATACAAGCACTCCTGGTGGGGTGACACTGCAGTCACTCTGTGTTGGTGCAGAGGTTCCCTGGCTGTGGGGCTGAGCTCCTCCTGGGACACAGACTGCTGCAAAGTCTGTTGTGATTCTGCCGCTATGGCATTTTCTGGCAATACATGCTCTTCCCCCCCCCCCAAAAAAAGGTCTATAGTCACCTGTCTAAAAAACAGGGCTTAAAAGAGCAGTTTGGCTGGTAGCCACTTTCTCCTCTGGGAGAAATGAGGGAGAAGGGAGGGAGAATTTTTACAGTGAAATTTAAGCATAAGATTTGAGAGCTTGTTAATTACAAACAAATGTTTTTATGCCAGCTGTAGTCCTATGACCATGTGTCTGCTGTGCAGGTGGCAACAGAAGTCCCCAGACAGCAATACTACCTGCTGAGGACACCCGAGAGTAAGAAGTGGCCCAGGTTTGAAGAGGCAAAATGTTTTTTTCATCATAAAATACCAGTACGTTAAACCTGATGCTTCTGATGAAAAAAAGGCAATGAGAGACAGAGGAGAAACTGGTGGGGAGAATAATCCATTTCCCACCACCAGCACCACCTTCCCCCAGGGGGTGTTTAGAGGCCTTACGCAACCTCTTTAAGCATTTTCCAGGTTTTCTCTGTAAAAATAATGGGTAATCGTCTGGGTTGTGTGAGTGGGTCAAGCTATATTTTTCACTTCCAATTTTAACAAGCTGGGCCCTTCACAGTCAATAACTTCGTGGCCATCCTGTAACAAAGCATGGTTATTTTAAAAGTTGAAAGCTCCAGTGGGGCAGAGGTGGGCATCGATTCAGCCACTGTACCTTTCCCAGTTCCTGCTGAACATCTTAAGGCAGGCCAGGGATGCACTGATCAAAAGAAAATACAGCAGCCTCTGAAAACAGGATGCTACAAAAAAGGCATTAAAGAATTCACTGTATAATGATAGTTGAGTAATTTAAAAGACAAATTCAGAGTCCTGGGGTGAAGAGAGTCAAATGTTCTTTTTCCTGACATCAAATATTATTTACTCTAATGTGCAAACAATGAACAGAAGCTTTTTTTCCCCTCCTGAGCTGTGTGATTTTTAAAAGAGTTATCCGGTGCTGCTGTTCAAGTCCAAATACAGAGCTAAAATACAGCCCATCACATGTTGGTATTTGCTCCTCTTAATACCTGAAGCACTTGTCATTGAAGCCTGCCAACTACGTTTCTTCTCATTACTTGTCAAAAAGAGGCTTTTGTCTTCTTAGCACGCACTATCAATCTGATCATTTAAAGATTACATGCGCTAGTCAATTCTCCACCCTGAAACTCTATGTGTATTCAGAAGGGCTTAGCAATAGTAGTAAATACAACTTTGCACTCAAGCTGTTAATTATGTCCAGGAGAGGCTGGGAAATTCTTCATGATAATTATGAATATTAAGTGCTTGAGAAATAGCTGCTCAGGATATTCTCCTGCAATTAGCACCAATGTATGTTAATGAGAATCCTGTATGCCAACAGCCACCCCATAACCTGACAAATCAAGACATTAAAAATCATCTCAGTGGGATGCAATTTTGCTTATCTGGCTCATACTTGAGGTATTATGATGAACAGCCTGGAAACAATAATAATGAGGAATATGATCGGCTGGGTTACCACACTGAAGGTCACTTGAAAGAAGTTATTTCATGTAAGATTGCCAATAAAGCGTGTTTATACTCTGTTGCAGACTCAACAATATCAAGGTTATCATGTTTTGGATGGTATTTTAATGGCAGCAAAAAAGTTTTTATTTTTGTACCAGAAGCACCTTAAAAATGTTACAAAAACTTGGTGATCTCCAATTTTCTTCTTGAACATGCTGTGTCTTTTAGGGTTATGTGGTGATCTCCCTCAAACCAACAGCAAAACCCCTGACTTACACAGGATACCTCCACCCACTTTTTTAGGATACTCTGGGGTACCCTGGATGTTTATACTACATGGTACTTCTCTGAAATAGTAATTATTTTGTTACATATCTAGTTTTACATCTGATTCTGTGCATTGAACTTGTGAACTGCTGTCTGTCTGTCTGTGACGATGAAGTAAGAGAAATTGTGATTGCCATCAGATATTTGTGAAACTAGGATGATGGCTCTGATTTTTTTACATGCTGCAGTGTGGAAGAACGTATTGGGATGCATTTGAAACTGGTCTCCCAATTGTCCTGCCTAAAATAATTTACAGCATGTAATTTAATCATGTATCAGTTTGTACAACTTATATGCAAGCTTGCTATAGTTTTTCTGTAAGTTTGCTCAGCTTATGCAGTGTTCAGAACTCCCACTGAAGCAGGACTGAATTGCCATGGCAGCTTTCTTGGTATGGCTGCAGACACGGTGCTCGAGAGGCTGAAAGAGCAGAGAAGTGAGAATGCACAAAACGGGCCCAGCAAGAGCAAACAGTGACTATGGTGAGATTAAAGGGAAGGTTGAAGCTGACCACAGTAACTTATAGAGCTGCACAATCGTAGGCAAATAAGCCGAATCTTCCCAACAAGGAAAGCCACTTGCTAAATAGAAGAAAATAATCCATTATGGTTGGGTTCTTGGCCTCCTATGGGAAAATCCTAGAGGGAATTTAGTCTGCTGGCCAACATTACCAAACTTTGACACTACTGCCAGTGTTTTAGGCTGTTGTCCAGGGTCAATGCGATTATCTATTATAATCACCTGAAGAATCAGTGGAGAGAAGCAGGTACCTCTGGAGATTGCAGTGGAGATTGGCTCTGCCCTTGTGCTGACCTAGAGAGTGATCTGGTCCACCTGGCTGGGTGTACAGCATTTCTACGAAGACTAGAGAGACCTAGCTTCAGATCTTGGGTGCACGAATTCTCTGGAAACCACCTCTCATGCTTCAGCTTACCTTTGCATAGCGGCCTTGTGATCAGTACACTCACCAGGATCTAGAGGACTCTTCCTACCTGTGAACAGTGAGTTTTCTTCAAATGTAGTCTGAATGTCAGGGTAACTTTTCTTCTCAATTGTAAATGGAAAGGTCACAGAGAGAAAAAAGTAAACCAAATCTAATGGGTTTTGGTATTGCTTGGGTCGCCACCTGTCAGGCGTGAAAGGATGGACCAAGCCATTATTTCAGAGGGAGGACAATATAGTTTCAGTGCTTGGAACTGTTTTGTATTTGCTGCTATGGCAATAATGCAGAAACAACCAGTTGTAGATATAATAAACTAACAGGCACAAAGAAGACAGGAAGCATTAACTCTTTGGGCACATTGTAATTTATGTAGTTATGTTCAGCTTTACTAGATTCCTCTTGGCATTTGGAGTGCATATAGTGCCAAGTAAATCATTCCTCCCCCTTTATCTCCTACTGTTGAGTGCATCCCACTTATGGCATCCAGAAAGCTGCTCTGCATCTCTACTGGTAGACTGAGGAAGAGTTCCCCTCCATCCTCAACTCTTCATGAACTATAAAGCTGTTTGTTAATAATGCCTTTACTTGAATCCAGACAGATAACTCGGACAACTTTGCCTAAATCTTGGGTCTGTAAGCAGATTCACTGAAGCCCCTATGAGGCCAAGGACACGTCAGCTCTCTGTGTGAGGGCAGATCTCGTGTCTCTACTCACCTGTATGTCAGGGACCTAGGAACGCTCCTGATGCCAACCACAGTTAGTGCAAGTTCAAAGGCTTCACAAACCATGCTATCGTACTGCACTCACTCCCATCCAGCATGCTCCCATGGTGTGTCAAAACTCATTATCTCAGTCCAAAGCAAAGAAGAGGTAGCGGGCCAGGTGAGGTAGAAGTGTTTATCTCTAGAGATAGTGAATGAGGGAGAGGAGTGAGAAGCAATGGGGCAGATGGTGTTTGGGCCCAATCTCTTTCTTAACAGGTGATGTTTGGGCCTGCCCAATCTCCTTCTTGACACACAAAACAGGGTAGCTGGTGCAATGTTGAAAACATCTGCTTTTGCAGATCCAAGTAGTTCGTAGCCCAAGGGGAAGGCAGGGCAGCTGGAGGAGGGGGAGGTGGCAGCACACTTGGACTCCTCTAACACTGGCCAGAGAGACTCTTTGCAATGCTCTGAGACTCGATGGACGCACAGACAAGCTCCCGTTCAGGTTCTGGAGGAAAAGGGGCAAGGAAGGGGGTTATGGCACAGGATAGCAAGTGTTGCCCCCTACACCTCCACCTCCATGCACTGCCGAGGGGAATGTTGCAACTTGCATCAGAGACTCCACTACAGACTTGCTTTGAAGGCAGCTGCTACCATTAGCACTTTTAAAGTATCTGTGAAGGATAGATGTGAATTCCAGAGGCAGTGGCACTCAGTGCTTGGGGGACCTTTCTGCAGAGTCAGAGGCAATCCAGGCATTGCTCTCTCAGGACCCGGTTCCCTTCTGGGTGCGAATGAAGCTCATGGATCCTATGTCCTTTACTTGAGCCATTTAATGTTCAACACATTATAATGATAAAACAAGCTTAGGAAGAGATGAAAACTTCAAACTATGAAAAAAGTTTTCCCCACAGGCTTAATTTCAGCTTGGTCTCCTTTGTTACAAAACTTCTACTTGGCAATTTATCTTATTTGGATGATGCTCTTCTGTACAGCTCTCAAGCTAATTCATTATCGCTAAGATTTGCTGAATAATCTGCTCCACTTAATAGTTTTTCAAATTTACAAATAGGATATTGAATTTCATTTGGCAGAAGAGTTCATGCACATGGGATGAATTCACATTACTTTAAACTATTCCTGAAGCAAGGCAGTAGTTGAGGAAATGTGGGAAAAGATTTACGTCTTACCTACATGGGGGAAATGACCAGCATGCTGCATGATGCCATAATGGTTCCCCAGGTATACATTCACTCCTGAAATAGACATGGTTTTATCCTAGAAGAATTTCTCCACTCTGATTCTAAAATTTAGTCGAACAGGTTAAATATTCAGGACTAGAAGCGTTTTTTTTGTTCTTATATTTTTTATGCCCTCTAAAGATTTGGATAGAGGAAATTTTTTCCTATTACAATTATAAAGAATTAGCTTGTATAAATAGCTATTAATTGGTTATAGCTCTGCGAGCCAAAGAAAGGTTAATGTCTCTTTCATAAAAATCTCAGCAAGATACAATAGGAATGAATGTGCATCCCCTGGTGACTACCTGCAGTTGGCTGGTTTCTTCCTAAATGTCGTCACATGGCTGCCTTCAAGATCCTCCCAGATTGTTTAGAAATATTTTGGTCAGGGGAATGGAAGGACAGAATATTTTTCAGTGACCCCCACAGGAAACGGTGGGGTGGGCTGTGCATGGCTACACACTTTCCCGCTCCAGAATAAATTGGCCCCATACGCACAAAACATTCTTATCTGATGAAGAATTGGAAACAGGATTGTTTGTTAAAATGTTGGAAAGACCATTGGGTTTTAATTTCATTCTTTGTTGAATATTCAAAGAAGGGCTTTCTGTTCTAGTTGTACTGGTTTGTCCAAATTAGAAGACCCTTTTGCCCTATTTTAATATCTCACTTCAAGCTGAAGAATGCACGGGGTGGGGCCAGTTGTCTCAGTTTCTGATAGGATTTTAGGGAAGGGAAAGGCTTTATTGTGTGAAGTATCCTGGCCTTGACCTGACACCAAGAGCAGGACCATCTCAGCAGACAGTGGATGCAAACAACAGAGATGTCTATATTGGATCCACTGAATCTTATCCTGGTGCCTACAACACGAGGGCATAATGATGGTGTTTTGCTCTTCTGCTGCTGTCTCGTGCTCTTCTTCACTAAGTTTGCCCCAGTGAGTAATATTTGTTTTAAAAATATAGCTGTAATAAAAAGCAGGGCAAAGTCTGTAGGTAGAGATACTATCTCTTATTGGACAAACAAGTGCACTTTGAAAAAATAGACAAGTTTTCAAGCAAGCAAGCCATTTTTCAGGATTGAAATGGAGGCAGCAAATTCCAAAGCTAAATATGGGTTGTGAACAATTGCCCTGAGTGTAATAAGATATTTATCAGAGCATTGGAGAGGAAGTCATTGGGATCACCAGGTAAAGAGAGGCAATGTGACTCCTAATGTATAGCCTGTGGTACAGGGATGCTAGTGGGGAGAGAAGGATTATGAAAGGTTGTAAGACCAGTGTCTTCACCAAATCATTATCCAGTGGAGTTACGAATCTCTGTTCACAGGCTTAGAAGGAAATGGGGTCTGAGTTGGTATAAGTCTGCTGTGAATGAAGAACAGAAATCTAGAAACAATAGCAAGGAGAAAAGAAAAGCAAAATTAAACTACTTTAAAATCAGTTTTGTCTGGAAGTTCCTTATGGTAGGGACATTTGCTGAAACATGTTCCCTCTATTAAAAAGGGTTGTGTGGGAACCAGTGTTTTTGTATTTCAAAGGAAAGTTGGTAATTCAAAAAATTTTCCTTTTAGGAATGGAACAAAAAAAAAAGATTTAAAAAGTGCATACATTTCTTAGGAGATAAAATTGAATAGAGAAAAATAATGCTTCTGGTCAGATAATTTTGGGTGGAAAAATAAAAATGCCGTGTTTTTACAAGAATTAGAACACCTGAAAAATTCTTAATACAAAATAGAAAAGTTGCTTTTAAACGGAAAATCAAGTTTTGTCTCAAAGAGGCTGAAGAAGAATGTTTTTGACTGATGGCTTTTGACCAATTTTTATAGAATTACTTCCATTAAAGAAAAAAAAAAAAGTGCAAAAACTTTGACCTTCATGGGACCAGCTGAGAGACATTTCATTGCAGAACCAAATTAACTCATGGATTTTAAATCACAGCACCCTGATTGACACTGGCTGGTAGAAGCACAAGGGTCTTGGACACAGTCCCACTGGCTGCTGCTTTCAGCTGCCTCTGGTCTCAGAGTGCTTCGCAGTTATAAATACACATAGAAATGCCCACAGCCCACCCCCACCACCTGTCTGCCACTGGTTCTGCTGGGGTGCCAGGTGACATGAGCTGCTGTCACTAAGAAGTGCAGACAAGTGTGACCAAAGTTCCTTGGGCAAATTAAATTGTCTCTACCACTGATGTAGGGAAATGCTGCATGTCATGCACCGGTAGGTTATGTCTCAGCCATAGCCCTGTGCTGCTCTCAGTGGTCACCATGGCTCACCAGGATGCACAGCATTGGGACAAAGACCACTTCTGCCCAGAGCAGGCAGTGAAGGCTCCAGAGGAGTGAGTTAGGGTGACAGCGATAATTGCTCAGAGACCTTTACACCAGCTGTCACTGTGAAAAAACACCCCACTCAGTTTGTTGCTTTCTTTTTTATTGTAAGGAGCCTTTTTATATTTAGCCTGTTTAAATGTATCAGTTAATTAACGTCCAATAAAACCAAGCAACAACTACCGCTGGGCTAAGCAATTCAGCAGCTAAGTGGTTTCAAGCTTCTTTCCACATATTTTTGCTAATTAGAGTAACCGAATCATGTGTTCTGTCTAGCTCGTTCAATCAGTATAGCACTCCAATCATTCCCTAATTTCTGGGAATTTGTTGATTATTTTTAAGGATTACTGGAATGTGTTTTTCTGTAGGCTGCTCCTGCCCTGGACTTCTTAGACATGGAATAGTTGCCCCTAATGAAGTGTAATCAGTCACTCAAGTCATGCAGTATTTGTCCTATGCCTTCTTTGACAGTTGGCACTCAATTAGAAAACACACAGATATATGTTTGGTATAAATAATATTTCCCTGAAATAACAATATTTGAAAACATATTTTTTAAAACTCCTGGAATTCACAAGCAGGAGCTAATTCTGACATTGCTCAGCTAGAAAATAGCATGAAGCGGCACGGCAAACTTGTTTTGGTTCCTTTCTTTCTTACTCTTTTCCCAGCACTCCTGATGCCATCTGAGGTCACAACCCTCAGCTCCTCATTCACTATCTTGGGCTTCCCATTTTTTATTTTGGTTTGAGATATGAGGAGCAGGGCATCCATAAACCAATTTTCACCAATTCTTGTAAAAAGAGTTGGTGAAGGACATGAATAATTAGAGCTTTGGTTCCCTGAGCCGAGGACATCTGGAGTTTGGGAGAGTGTATCTGAGAAGGTGCCTTTATACTTTTCCCCTTTCAGTGAGGACCTGCTGATTGCACCAGCAGAAAAAGGGTGCTGAGACAAAGGGAGCTTTTGTTGGGGCATGTATGAGTGCTTTGATGGTTCAAACATGCCTTACGTCTTACAAATACCAGATGATTTACTGAATGAAAACAGCACTGAAACCTTCTGCTATTGATTATCACGGTTCTCACCATCATCACAAACAAGTAAAACCCTTCTGGAGAAGCTTTACAGCTCACTTGTCCCCTTTGCATACGTGAGTAGAGACATAGATATTAAGCCACTCTCAGCCACTTCTATTTTCAGAGATAACTTAGGAATCCATATTTTTTAGTGGAAAAATGTTGCTGTTTGGTGTGGGTTTTTTCAAGTTCAAGCAAAAGAAGTTAGGACGGCAACGGGAAGGGCAAGAGAAGAGAATTGTGTAGAAAGACAAAGAACTTTCAAGAAAGGATCTCCTCAAATCCATAGGGAGAAAAATCTTTTTAAGCCAGCTAGCACTAGGTTGTCTTTTTCCCTGATAAATCAAGGCCTACAAGTGAGAAAATGAAGGGCTAAACTAGATCTTGAAATGTTAGAAAAATCCCCCTAATTAAGGCTAATTCACTGCTGGGTTCCAGTGAATGCAGGATATTGCCTAGTCTTAATTTTTTCATGACATACATCGCAGGGGAGGGTGGGGCAGTGTAAATTAAGGATACATCAGAGGTCTCTGACAGATTTGCCCTGGTGACAACTGGAGCAGTACTGAACTCACAGTAGAGGTGACCAGGACTGGGAGTATCCACTCTAAGCTACTGACACTTCATTTTTTAGCCTTGGTGCTACCTGTACTAAGGGCATCTGCAGGTACTGGATTTAGGACTGGGCAAGTTCTTGAGTAAGTGGAAAAACATTGATTTTTTTAGGGGGCTTGAGTGCTATGAGAGTCCTTCTGCATTCAGGGGTCAGTGATACTGTTTTTTAGAATAATCCTAGGAACGCTTTGTCACTGCCGATCCCAAGACTCCCTGCCCACATCCATCATAGCCCTCTCAGTCTCAGGTCACCTTTGTAGTCAGTCAGATGCGCTACAGCCTGGTCGACATTCTCATAAACGTTCATTGCCTTGGTATTTTACACAGCTGATACAACATATTTATACTCCAAAGACTTTTAGAAAATGTCGTATCCAGCCTCCTGAGAGGTCATGGTGAATCTGTCATAGCTCACTGTCAGGCAGCAGCTTGTAAAATTGTGGTTTTATAGGCTAACTCCTTGACACTGGAGTATTGGATTTAACCTTTTTAGCCCTTTCTTGTAGGGCCATTATGGTGAAATAAATGACAGGGTAATATATGATAGAAAAAGAAACTTACAATGATACCGAAACTGATTAACAGGGGTTTGCAAAATATCTACTAAAGTTTTCAGACTTTTTTGTAAAATACAAAAGAAAAAATAGCATCATAGTATTGAATACATACGTATTGAAAGCATCAGGCACAACACTGCTTTCCAACCGCACAATTTCCAGGGCTAACCTCAGCTTTGGTCCTTGTCTCTTGTTATCCATCTGATATAACATCTGCTTCTGTGTGGTCTTGAATTCTCTTAAAACCAGAGACTTAGACTCACAGAGATTGGAGTGATAAGATGCAGCTGAGTTGACATGCCTTCAGAGACCAAGGCAGAAAAAAATGCAAGCTCTCTTCCAAGAAGGCTTGCTTGTTCTTCTGCGCTGAGGGAAAAGCAAGGGGCAGTATTCAGTCACTCACTTGGACAGAGTTCAAGTATTTCTTCTGGGAAATAAAGCCACAGCATTGTTGAAAGGTGCTAAACTGCCCTGTTACCTCAACAGCTGGGCCAGGCCAGCTAAACTGGATATCTTGCACTACAGTGTAGTTAATGATCTCTCTAGCTAAACAAAATTTCACTGCTCATTTTCTTGGCTTTAGATGTGTTGCCTTTCTTAAATCCATTTTAAAATGCACCTTTTTATCAAGACCTGGAAGCATGCTGAGTAGCTACAAGAAAACTTGCATGCATTCTTCTACATGGAAACCAGGACATAAGAGAAGATCTCTAAGCACTGGTTGCCAAAACACAGGATGTCAGGTTTACTTCTTGCAGAAAAATTGCCAATACAGTTTAGGAGAAAGCTTTTGTTTCCTTATACATCTTTATTGCCATCATATTGGCTTTGGTTGTTGGAGCATGGAAAGGATTGTTTTTATTTCTCAGCAATTTTGACCATGATCTACTTGCACTGAAAGGATCTAAGATGTAAATGACACCCCCACCTCGCCCCACTTTCTGGCTGTGGTACAAGTGAAGTCTCTAAGCATGTGAGTCTTTGTTGCTGAAGTCTTCAAGCATACTGCAGTCTTGTTTTAGCATCTTGCAGGGATTCTCATGGCTTCTGGTATGAGGTAGCTGGAGCAGATGTCCTTGTGCTTGCTTCAGGTCCAAGTGGCTTACCACTGCTGCTGGCAGTCACACCAAGTGACCACAACTTCCTTCCTGGCCCTCCATTTCTTGGTGATGTCTAGAAATGGAAAGAATGAATGGTAAAGTCATTTTTAGAAAACAGACATTTGCAAGAAGCTCAGCCAAGCACTCACTGGGCAAAGGAAGAAGGGAAGAAGGGGCTGTAGGGGACGTTGAGGGGCTCTGGTTTTGCCGCTTTCATCTCATTGCATCCATGGTTTGGTGCACCAGTTCCTCTTCATGAGTGAACCCCGAAGCAGGAGAAGCTGCAGTGCCAGACTGGGAGTTGGGTTGTGTCTGGCGGTGGCTGGGAATAGAAAATTAGGATCTCGCTTGCTTTCGGCTTACTGTTATCCAGCCAGCTCTCCCAACAGCTGCTTCACCTCACTCTACAGAGGGTAAACTGTCTGGTCCAAGTTGTGCAAAACCTGGTCATGCAGCACCAGTGTGCACAGGACACAGACACCCCCAGGGCTGTTCCAGCCCCAGATTTCTCAAGCAATGGTGACTCTGCCATGTAGATGCTTTAGACAGCCCGAGAAAGACAGACGGGGCCTAAACATAATGAAACACCTTGATGCTTTTCCCTTCCTGCTTTGCAGCAGGGGTTTAGGACAGAGATGGGGAGTGATGACCCTCCCACCAAGGCCCTCCCATAGGAACTGACTGAGATGGAAAAATCTGTTACAGAGTATAAAGGGATCAGAATATTAGTTGACACAAACTTGATGTGGATGATAGAGGATTATAACAATTCTCTGTAGGTCATAACTTTTTCAAATTCAGTAGAAATTCAAGTATCTAGTAAGAAACTCCCTACACTTACACACTGTCCTGCTTTACAGAGTTATTTTGAAGGGAGGCATCCCTACAGTTGCTCAAAAAAAGGATCAAAAATAACTATGCATATTGTAGGAAATGCATACAATTCTTCTTAGGATGGATGAGTTGGAATGACAAGTCCGTCTCCGGCTTTGAGATGCTGATCTCCTCAGCAGACTTCATGCACAGTGCTGCTTGGTACCCCTGCCTGGACTTCTTCCTTTCTCCAGGACAACCTGTGTAGAAAACGCATGCTTCAAATACTGGGATTTCTTTGCAGTTGATTGGCAAGTGAAGGTAATATGGAAACAATAGTTGATGCTCTGAAATATTGATGGAGGCTGGAAGTCTCTGTCGTGTAGAGTCAGCCCTTTCCAGTTTGAGTCACACCAGAAATACTGCAAAAGTAGTCTGTCCTGTGTTGGAATGGTGGCTGAGAAAGCAGGGACAGAAACAAAGACAAAGCAAGGACATGAAGGTAGCAAAAAAGAAAGGTAATTTAAAGCTTAAGCAAGCAAACAAAAACATTTTCTATTTAATGCAAATTTGGGGTTGAGATGTTATTAGAAATTCTTTGTGTCTGTCAAACAGTTCAGGGAAATCTCAGTTTTCCCAAATTTGCTACTAATTATTAGGTGTATTGATTTTGACCACTGCTGAAACACATCGAGCCTCCTCTCTGTGTAGTGCTGGGAGCCCTACAGCTCCTGTGATCTGTTGCTGTTGGATCCCTGGTAGCTCCAACCCTCAATACAGAGGCACACTCTGGCCCTGTGTGGTTCTGAAACTCCTCTCTCATTTTCTGCTCTCCCATCAGGTGTGGGGCATCAGGGAGTTGGACAAGGCCATGGGCTTTCCCGAGGAGAGAAAAATTCCCTTAAGGATGGAGGACAGAGTAGGAATAAGACTTAATATTGACAGCACTGCATCTTTACCATGAGGAGGAGTGTGGTACAAGGCTAAGGGGCAGGGCTGCGAGGCACCCTGTATACATCCATATGGCTTTTAGGATCTGAGCTGCACTGAGTCAGCATTTCAGTGCAATGGAGAGGTTTCCCAGGCCAGGTTTTGCTGTACAGGGTTGACATGTGGCCAGATGGGTTTTAGTGTGGGAAAAAAATCAAATCAGCTGATAGCAGCTTAGGTGCAGATGCATCTAGAAAGTGCATAGTTTGGGTTGATGCATGCGTACTCTCACTAATGTACACGGTAGCTATGAATGTCAGCCCACAGACAGCAATTTCTGTGAGATCTGACTTGACAATGTAAGAGGGTTTTTCAGGATGATACAAGTTTAGTGGTGAATCAGGGTATCTGAACTTAAAGGTTGAAGAGGCTGTGCTGTCACGAGAGTGGGCAGTGGTGGGGAGATAGCGTCTACCCCAAAATCACTTTCCCTCCTCACACGTGTCTATCATCACCTGTAGGAAGGCTGAGTAGGTGTCGTTGTCTTGTCATCCCAGCAGCTCTGCCACCCTCAAGTACATTTAGCCACGTTTGCAAGCAGGCTGTGATGGGGAAGTGAACAGGAGAGAAGAGAGGGAGCCCAGTCTGCATCACCAGCACTGTGGTGCAGTCGATGTCCAGTGCTACTGTGCACTGCATTCCCGCACAGCCACAGCAGGAGCTCATCCCTGGTGAGCTGTCTGCGGTGTGCGCTGGAATATGATCATTGCTGCTGATCTTCTGTAATGTGTTTTACTCCTGTTAGTATTGTATTTGCTCCTGGCACACTCCTATTCAAACCATAACCACTCCATAAGCAGATGATATAACAATATTTTTCCAGCACAGAAGCTGAATTCCCTTTGCGAAATGAACTGCTGTAACCCCAGTGTAGATCTGGAGAGAATTCCTCTGTATTTTGCCTTGAAAATAATTCACACGGGTTGACACTGTTCTAGTCTGTGTGTACAGTATGTAGTATTTCTTACAGTATAAGGCTCCTTGCAAAGCACTATTGCATGTACATGCCTGGGATCAATTATTTTCATTGAAACAAGAGAAGCTGCGTGATGAGTAAACCCATAAGCATGACATTTTATTCCCACACTAGGTGGATATATGCAAGAAAATATACTGCAAAAGAATACTTTAAAAGCATCCTTTAATGCCAAGTGTATTGAAGCCTTTTTTCATCTCAGGAAAGGAACAATAGTAGATAATAATATGTTTCCCTCAGCCAACAAGGCTCAAACTTTAGAAGCAAAAAAGGGTCTCCCCGTAGAACACAACCCATTCCCAAAGAGTGACTTTGTTGTTGTCATTTTTCGCTCTTCTTATTCCAGCCAAAGCTGTAGGCTCCACCCAGAATGTAGTCTCCATCATGGCAGGCAGTGTGAGCACACAGACTGGAAAATAATCCCTACCTTCAAATTCTTGCCCTAAAATGCCAGTGGCATGAATCTCTCGCACTGCGCCTGTTCCAAGAGAAAATGTGTCAGCATCAGGGGGAACTCACCCTTTCAAACAGCCCACTGCCAAGCAGAAGCTTTCATTTATGGCACCATGAACTAATCTCAATCCATTTTTCCCAGCAAGGGACACGTTGCAGTGCTTATGCTCCCCAGCACCATTGTGCTCCCTGTGAACGGAGGTTGGGGAGCTCCCTCCTGCCCCTTGGGCCCAAGGGACCCTGTCTGGCCACTGGGGATTTTCTGAGGACCCTGTCTCCCCACAGCTGGGTGTGCAAGGCACAAGCCCCAGTTGCCATCAAATCTCAGCTGTTTTTCCAGTTTGCCAGGCTGATTGGTCCAGGGTATATTTTTGAAGCATTAAAGCTATAAGAGGCTTAAAGTGATAAAGTATTAAGATAGAGTTTAAGTACATCTAAGCCTCTGAATAGCATCAAGCTGTGTGCAAGGTACCAATAGGCTGCACAGACACATGGTCTTATCTCTGCCACCCTCATTATTATAACCCTCTTCATGCTGATAATGTTATAAGTGCAACATGAATAAACAGAAAGGAATATCACTGCACGAGGGAATAAGTCTTCTGCTTTATTGTATCCATGGCATCTATTAACACCTATATCCTGGACACTCACTGAGACACAAGCATGTACACCAATGCATACTTTGTAGAGCTGTATCTGAGCTCCTCACAGCTGGAAATATCATTCTTTCTGAACAATCCCAAAAGCTGGAAACTATCTTATTTTTCACATTTGGGAAGCAGAGATGCTATGAACAGGCCCTTTAAAAAGATATGGCAAGAAAATCTGCTCCCATGAACAAAGTTAAGATGCAAAATCCCACTAAGCAGACTGTTCTCTGGCTCTGTGTATCTCCAGAGTTGGCCACAGTGTTTTGACAGTGTTAAACAATGAGTCAAACAAAACCAAGTTGGGCTCTACAAGCTCCTCCCCTTCCCCATCTTGATGGTGAGGAGCTGGTAGGTGCCCTCAGAGCAAACTACCAGACCGATCTTCCCACAGACCAAAGGATGGGCACATTTTTTTCTTTTCCATGCCCGAAGCAAGCCGGAAGTGTATCTCCTACTGCAGAACTCCAATGGCCTTCAGCACTTTTTGTAGTGCAGGTTGGTGTTGGGCTCTTCTCAATTGAAGTTGTCCCACTTTCCAGACATTTTAGGGGGTGAGGGTGGCTCCAAACACATGGCACTCCTCAAAGACAGATGACACCTAGATTTCAGTCCTCATCTAGTTGCATGCTCAAGCACAGCACAAATTGTCCCTCAGGGACATTTAGTGCTCCTGACCAGCTCTTCTCATGAGAAGCTCTTTCTTTTCTATGCTGTATCTGAATTACTAACCCATAGATGAGAGCTGTTGCTCTTTGCTTTTCCTATCGTGTTACACAGTGCCATGAGGTGCTCTTCTAGCTCCAGAGACGTGATCCTGTGCATCTTTCAGCACCTTTACAAATCAGATGCAGTAAAAACACAGCAGTCAGGACTACTGTGTCTTGAATGAGAGACCCAAGTAACTACAAATCCTAGCATGATGAGCAGTCTAGTGTGGAGATTTGCAGGGGCAAGGAGAGACCACCAAAGCTCCGCAGTCAAATGGAGGAAAGAGGAAAAGGAGTTCCTTTTGATTTTATATGTAGGAAGAGTACAGAAAAGTCACCAGTGTCATCAGGGAACATCTCTATGTAAAAGTGCTGAGTTCAAATGCATTGGTCCTGTATTTGTGTCAGCATCTTTTGCAAGTGAGATTTGAGTCAGATATTTTCAGAGGAGCCTGAGAGAGCTTGGCACCCATCTCCTGATGGGTTCTTACACTTTTTTTAAAATAAAAACCAGACTAAGCTACTACGAGTGACAGTCAGGAGACTGCATGTTTGCTTTAAACCACTAAATAAGGCAAAGGCAACAGCAGTATCCGCAGCATTCCTGCCAAATTGTATTAGGGCTGACCCAGTGGGCCCAGCTGCCCATGTTGATGTTGAGATAAGGACCAAACAGGAGTTCAGAGGCACAGCTTGCAGAACGTTCCTATTGCATCACTGCTCCACGGTGTCCCTGATCATTTTGCAATCTCAGTAAAGCAAAAGTGCTGCTGCTTCCATGCGCTTGCTGGACAAGGGTGCCTGGCATAAACCCTAGGGGCACTGCACCGAAATGGGCAGTTACATGGCAACAAGTGCATGGCGACACTGAGGTACTAACATTGATTCAATACTGTTTCAAAGAAGGAATATGCATCCCCGGGAGAAAACAATTAGTCAATAAACAAGCGCGAATATACAGAGATGTTGGCTCTCATATTTAGGTTCAGGACCAAACAGGTTGGTGGGGTTAGAGAGAGCTGGGAGAGTTCCAGAGAGTAAATGCACACTGAGCTTTTCAAGTGATGAAAGACAAATAACAGATTTATTTACTTCACTGCTTGAAATAAAATGGGGGGATGGAGACAGAAATTAACTCAGATTAAGCTGAAGAATATATTCTCTTTTTTTTTTTTTTTTGTGGTCAACCAGAGAGTTTTTTAAAAAAAATTCCAAGTAATTGCACATCTGTATCTCTTTGTGGGATTTCAAAACTTGGGGACGGATTTCTGTTGCCTCTCGTGGCTGCTGAGCCACTTCACAGCCTCTGCACAAGCTGCTGGCACTGCAGGGAGGGGATCTGACTCCCACAGCAGACACAGTTAAGGCATGATAGAATACTGCCATTTACAGAGGGGTCTCTGCACTTCTTGGGATTTGGATTCGACTTCAAGTAGTCCTAACACTGCCTTTGGGGGATCCCAGAGTAGCTTTTGAATAAACAAGTTTATCAACATCAGAAAAATAAAAAAACAAATACCCTCCAGGGTTTTGACTGCCTGTAGTGAGGTGCAATAGTGTTATTCTTCAATTCTGTAGTCCTGTGGCTGGGCCGTTCATTTGAGGGATGAGAGATAAAGCTCAAATCCTCACTCTGATTTACATTTAGATTCAGACTCCCCTCTCTTGTAAATTCACTTCCGCCATCCCTCTTGCAAGAGCCCTTGGAACCGTACCTCTCCCACTTAAATATTTCTCAATAAAGAATAATTATTCAATATTTAAACATTAACTGAGAGATGAGGACAGAAAAGCCGTAGGAACAGTAAACTGGCTGCTGGGGACCAGGCTCTGCTCCAGTGATTACTGAAATATTATATATGGAGTAAAGCTACTCCAGGAAGAGAGTTGCTCTCTACAACTACCTAAAGGGAGGTTGTGGTGAGGCAGGAGTTGGACTCTTCTCTCAGGCGACCAGTGACAGAACGAGAGGACATGGTCTCAAGCTTCGCCAGGGGAGGTTTAGGATTGACATTAGGAAGAAATTCTTCACTGAGAGGGTAATTGTTCATTGGAATGCGCTGCCTAGGGAGGTGGTCGAGTCACCATCCCTGGAGGTGTTTAAAGAGAGATTGGATGAGGCATTTAGTGACATGTTGTAGTTGACAAGTAGGAGTAGGTGTAGGTGTTGGGTCATAGGTTGGACTTGATGATCTCAGAGGTCTTTTCCAACCTTACGATACTGTGATACTGTGATACCAGGTTCAGCCATGGAAAGTAGTCTCTGGCTGGTCGTTGGCACAGAGTTTAAGGAAGCAGCTAAGGCAGTTTCAAGTTTTTCCAGGCAAACAGAGATGTTAAACTAGGAAAACTCCAAGGCATCCTGGAATATGAGCAGAAAAGGAAATGCCAGCTTCTTGTAGATATCAGAAATGCACTAATGCCTTCCTTTCGTCAAATGGTCCCAAACACAGCATTGCTAAAACACTCTCATGAACTGAGTTGAATGCTTTGACTTGACCTTAGTTTGCCTTACTGGGTAGGACTCGGTGGCCTACGTCTGTGAAAAGCATCAGCTTTTCCCATAAATAGCAGTTCACAAGAATCCGTTGTCCTGCTATAATCACATCACATCACAGGTATATTTACAAGGAACTAATAAGCGCATTTATGGCCCCTGGCGCATGGACTGGTGTTTGATGAGCTCTGAATGAGACCTTCAGAGGAGATGGCAGGCAGCACACCCACACTGCAGCCATAATTCCCACATGTGCAGGGCTTGCTCCCAAGCCTCTTAAAATTAATGGAAAAGATTACACTCTTATTTACTTGGCACAGAAAGGAATTTTGAAGCAGAGCAGTGAAGTGATTGCACACCAAGGTGAGCTTAGGTGAAGATTGTGGGAAAGTAGACAATTACTTGCTATCCTGTTGGCATGAGGAATGATCATACATTATATCTAGTTCACTAGTTGCGCTGAGTAACTAGTTGCACTAAGGTAATCAGTTCCTTATTATAAAGCAGGATTCAGATATTACAGAGAAAATCCTCCTACATGAGCTTGCAGCGAGGGAATGAATTCCCAATTCTTTCAGCATAGCTCATGCCTGACCTCAGCTTCACTGAGCCTTCACAAAGGAGAGCTGCAGGTCATAAGCAGTACTTCTCAGCTTCAAGCACTTTCCTGCCAGGGCATTAAACCTTCCCAGGCCCCAGGACTGCTCAACCAGTAGTTCCTAGTTGGCAGCACGCAGGCAGGAGAAGCAGCACCTGGATTGCATTGGTTCACTTGCATCTCTGTGCCTGCACAGCATGCTGTAGCCATCCCTTGGGATGGAGAAGTTCAGTAGACTTGTTTAAAATCATGGCCAAGGTTGCTGAGCAGCTTTCACAGACTGCAGATACCTTCTGACACAGTCGACTTCTCACCCCAGGAGTGACTGCTGGGGAAAGGCCTCTGGTTTTCACTGAGAAAACCTTTTCTTGGGTTAATGGCATAAAAACAGTTATCTATGGGAAAGACTGGACGCTGAAGTGCAGTGCTACATGTCCAGCTCTCGCAGCGCAAAGCCAGCACAGTAGGGCAATGTGACGCCGCACAGTGACGGTGACCGTGCCATGCAGAAACTTATGGCTCTTTTTCAGGAGCTGTTTATCCTGCATCCATCCTGCATGAAATGCCGAGGAAAAGAGATTTAGACTAGAGTATCATGTGTGATTTTTTCCCACCATTCTGATGCCCTCATGCTCTCATGTCGCATGGTTGGACAAGAGCTTAATATGCACTTGACTGCTCCACTGAAGTGCAGGGAGACTTTGCCTTTGATTTCAATGATATCACGGAGTGGGTAGCTGTGCTATGTGTCTGTCCCCATCAGAAGGATGAGAAGGCAAATCCTTTGTCTTTTATATAGGTGAAGACAAACAACAGGGATTTCTCTTAGTTAACAGCATACACATTGCTAGGATTTTAAGTAAGCACTTCTGAATTTATACATTACAGAGCCAGGAATAGCTGCTGTACCATCTTCTGCTCAACAGAAAAATTAGCCTTGCTTGCTAAGGTTGATACATAAACCCAGGAAGTTTGTGGGCACGAGTACCTATTCTATTTCCATAATATGTTAACCCAGTAGCTAAATTCCTCTTTTTAGGGTGAAAATTATCATAATGGGAGGCAATGGCTGATAAACACATTGTTGTCAGGATATCAGAGAATCCACACAGGCAAGAGGTGCTGGTGAATAGGTTTCATACACATCACTGCTCAGAGAACTCTGTTGTAGCTTCTGCTGTCCCTGATTAGAGTCTTAGTCGTGTGAGATGGTCCAGGCTGGTTTCCCCCTCCTCCCCCCCACCTCTGGGGAACTCTTCTGAATTTGAGATGACAATTTAAAGTTCATTAGTCTCAAAGCAATCTTAAGCCCTAACTGTTGGGTGGGGTTTTTTGTCTTTTGCTCCATGTAAGAGGTTTCTGTGTAATCCTATGCTACTGATGGAAATGAATACCTGAGGACTTAGCAATTTAGACATCCCATTCAGCAACAGAAATGTGTGTACTCAGACAGGAACAAGTCCCAAATGCCTTAGTTTCCCCTCACCCTTCAGTTGTGAAACAAGGGCCTCAGTCTCTTCTGAAGGTTAGCAAACAGCACCCGTCCAAAGAGCACAGAACCACATATTTATGTACGTCACCCAGAGCACCTGACAGTGAGGAGAGCCCAAGGGTCAGCCAAGAGACCCCGTGGCCTGCTGCTGCACATGGGGGAGCCAGACTGGGCCATTTGCTTTACTCGAGTTTTGTGTAAAAGGGAAAGCCCATGCTCATGCCTTTGGAGGCCCCCATTTCATTGCAATTCAGTTGGGCAACCCTCTGAGCCCTACAAGAGACAGACAGACTGCTTTTTGCCAACTTTGTGACTGGGACATGACAAAAGAAGTCTACTCCAGAAGTGTTATTGGAGAAGTTATGTGTGTAAGATCCTGGTACTGGCTTGAAAACAAAGTGCAAAACAGAGCTTTTCATCAGGCTCATCAGTGGTATGAAAGCTACTTCAACCCATTCTTAACCTCAACGTACTTTCCAAATGGCACCTCTGAAAAAATACAGAAGGTTATCCTGAGGTCTGATAAATTCACTGGGCTCCAGCAACTTCATGGTATTTTTTTTTACTTCAGCTAGGGGGGACCAGCCATGACAATATCACTAAAACCATAAATCTAAAATACAGAAACTCTACGCATCTGCCTTCTGCAATCTGAAGGCCGAGAAGGAATGGAGTTGTTTTCTTTGCTTGCTCTCTGAATCAATGCTTTTGCTTCATTTTACTTTTCAGGTCTCTTAAATGATCAGAATAGGCACTCTTAACACTACAAAAATCAAGTCCCCACTTTGCCATGCTGTTGTCATCTCTAGCATTTGTTGCTATCTATTTATTAAGGTACATCCTCTTAATAAAAACATCCAAGAAATCAACCTTTGTTTGCTGATTATGCATTCAGGTATTTCAGATTTATAGCACTCATTTACCATAATTGAAGCTTATGATGAGTTCAGATTTTCAGCTGAAAGAAAAAGAGAAAAGAGCAAAATGGTATGGGGCAGCATCCATGTGCAGATAAAGCAATGATTGTGTCATTTGTTTTGGAAGGTAGATTTGCTATTAAGCTGAAGTTGAAACTAAGGTACATTGATTTACAGGAAATTGTTCACTTACCCACGTATTAGACATCTACGAACTCTACTTCTGAAGCCCCTGAATACTGATAAGTCTTTGTGACTTTAGCCAAGTATGTCATCACTAACATCAGTGTCTGTTTATAAACAATTTTTTTCCACTTTCAGATAGTAAAAGTTCAGGAAAATATTTGTCTTTGGTCTCTACAAATGAGTGACTTGAAATTCAGTGACATTGCCCTCTTCAAAGGGGACCAAAAGAACCCCATCTTATTTCCTAGAAGAGCTTCAGATAAAGCAGGAGAACCAGTGGCTTTCCAGAGAAGGGGTAACCTTCTTTTTGTTTTCACCATTTAATGGGAAAAAAATATTGTTTCCTCTTATTGTCCCCTTGCATCTTAAGAACTTTGCAAAATGTTTTATTGATCTCCTGTATTACTTGTAGAAGAGTTATACATGTGACTTGAAAGAATACATCGATAAATAAAATATCTTCTTATAATTAAGACAGAAAATTTGGACTTGGCCAGTCCCCACCTAATAGCTGGCACTGGGACCTTTCTTCTGAAAGGCTTTGGCCCCATCTGAAGGTCCTGATTTAGTAAATCACTTAAGCACATGCTGCTGTAAAGCCGATGTGCCTAAGAGTTGCTGAAGTGCAACCTTACATTTCGCTCGTCCTTCTGTGTGCGAAACCACAGAAAACAATCTGTCTTTTGTCTGTCTTGTGCACTGAGAGAGTAAGATTTAGCAAGCAGGTGGTGTCCCCTATTACATTTCAACACAGAGAATACACGATAATAGAACTTGGCACCAAGGCAAAAAAGGAAATAAATATCGTGTGGTGCATCTATCTGTTACTCTAAAGAAAACATTAGGAAATGAATAATCCAAATAATTGCCTACAAGAGGGCAGAGCACAGGCCACTGTGATACAGGCTTCCTCTGCTCAGAAAGAGTTGCTGCTGCTGCGATGTTTCCTTCAGAGCTGGCCACTCTCCATCCCTCCCTTGGCAGGGCAGTGGCCCAGAAATACCCATTTCCTACACAGGGAAAGCAGTATAGGGAGACTTTGGGGGGTGGGGGGTGGGGGTGCTGACAGGCTGTAAATTTATTTCATCTGCTGAGTTTTCACACCTGATTCCCACCCTGCTGTACCGCGCTCCCCTTCCAACTGTCAGTGGGGCAAAGCTGCTCCCCTCCTCGCCCATTCCTCTTGTGCCATCCTCAACAGATTTGGCTGACGCCAGCACGAAACCGACAGAAATGGCAGTAACCAGTAACACTTTTTCTGCTTTGCCTGGGGACAAGTTTTGCCCCAGTTAGTGCTCTAGAGATGTGGCTGCTCCCTAGTGCTTTGGTTATGCCAGAGTGTCTCATGATACTGGCATCTCATCCTGCTGCAGAGAAAAATATCAGGCTGGAGTCAACATGTTTGTCTTCTTGAGCACCTGAACCATGAGCTGAAAAAAACAAAGATGTTGCATTTGCCCAGCAGTGTCAGCACTTCTGAGTGGCATTACTTTGGAGAGGTTGCTCTTTTGGTTTTTTTTGCTGGGTGCAGGCACGGAGAAGAAATACTTTTGTCAAAATGAAAAAGATGCATGACAGTTTCTCAAGTTTCTCAAGTTTCTCATGGTCCCCCTCCATGATGGCCAGAAAGGGAGTAGAGAGGTGCCTGGGGTCTGACAGTGGTGCATGGGGCACCCACGGATCACCTCCTCACAACCACACTGCTGCAACACCACCAGCACATCTCCTGTGGCAGCAGCACTTGCTTCAGCTGCAGGTGAATGAAACCAGACAGCGGACAACTCAGCAGCCTGCTGAGAATGCCACTTCCGAATGCCCATAAGCTATAAATTGGGTTTCCCCCTGAAGCCTGAGTTCTGATAAGCCTAAGCTTCTTATCTCATCTCATCTCACATAATTGTGCATATTCTCATTACCCATATTAGCACCTTACCCTTGTTGAGTGGCACAAGCTATTTTCCTCTTCCTGCCCAAAGACATTGAGGAGGTAAGAGAAGGAAAGGCAGGATTAACTGGCTCTTAGTTTATCCTTTTGCCAATCAATCAGCAGCAATCCTTTCCAGGTGGTAACAGAAAAAATGTGTCTGTGCAGATCAGCAACTGCTCATCAGCCTCTATGAGAACCTGCTGGAACCCAGGCTTGAAACAGTGTATTGAAATACAGCGTGCTGGCTGAGCTAATGGGCTGTGAGAGCAAAAGAGAAAGGGGAAAGGAGAGAGAGGGGGAGAAGGAGGGAGAGAAAGAGAGAAGGAGGAGAGTTGGAAGATCCAGTTCCTGCTCAAAGGTCCACTGGTACCTACAGCATCCCAGCTCCGGAGCCATGGGCTGGGATGAACAGTAGTGGCAGCAAAGTAGCTTTGCCAGAGTAAGCAACACTGAGAAAGGAAGGAAAGCATTTGCAGCTATACTACAGCCACAGTATGCCCTCTAAAGGAGCTCTGGCTTTCTCCACAGCTTTTCCAGACCTCTTCAAATCATCTTTGGTTCCCAGTGTCTTACCAAAGCTCAACTCCTAAAGATATGACTAGGTATTTATATACAGCTGTATGTTTATAAATACATACACCCTTCAAGATGAATTTGAGTGGACAGTTGTGATGCAGCTTTTGACATTCAGTTTTGCACCCAGTCACACCTCTGTCATCAGCAGATCAGTTTTGTGCCATTAGGTGTTCGAAAAATGTGCTCACAGGGTCCTAGCAGTGATTGCCCCTTGTGAAATGATGACAGCTCCTTAGGTGGCACAAAAGCATCAGCTGTGTGCAAGTCTTGCTGCCTGGGGCTCTCTTTTACATAAGGGACATCGGCTTTTTGAGATCATCTGCCCCATTTTACAGGCAGCACAGGAGGAACATGGAGTTTGCTGCTTTCTCGGCTTCACAACAAAGCTTTCCAGTTCTAAAATTATCAAAGTGAAATAGAGGCTTATGAAACATGTGTGTGGGTGTTAATGGAGACAGAACCGCTCTTGTAACTGCCTTAAAAGCTATTTCATAAAATAGTTTCATTGTCAGGGACTTTAAGCATATACGATTAATAGCTTAACTGACTGTGCCTCATTTTGCATTATCTCAAAGGACAAATTTATAAGATGATACACACTATTTAGTCTTTATAATGCTTGCATCTCTAACTGGCACGCTTTGGGAGAGCTTTACCATCATGGCTAGCTATACAAACATACTAACTTGCCATAAACAACTAGGAGTAAATTCATCAGATTCACAAAGGGTTAAGGATTTAGCTACTATACATAAACTGCCAAAAGCAACCTGAAATCTATATGAAGTGAGGTAAATATTGCTTAGAGATATTAAACAACACATCTTAATTTAAAGCATCCTTGAAACTACCAACACTGTTTTGACTTGTAACATAAGCTTGTATATTTTACAGAAATGCTTTTGCTGAAGATGTTGTTTGGATATTTTATAAAAATGTTATAAATATTTTATAGATTTCCTATTTCTTGAAATTTCATTTTAAAATTTGGATTTGGTGTAGTATTATTAGGGCATCTGTCCATTTTATTAGGTAGCCTCAATGTGTTAAGAAGGAAAAAAATTATTTCAGGGCTAGTAATTGTCTCCGTGTGACAGTGTATTCACAGAAATCCCTCTGCTTCTCCAAGCATAACACCTTCTTAGTGTGGGGGATGCTCAAGGGAAAAGAGACCTTTTCTATAAGTGGACAGAGAAAGCTGTCAGCTTCCTTAGTCTTGCAAATCAAAGACAGAAAGGGTATATGTTTGTTCCCTGTGAATATGTTACAGTAAAATAGCAAAAAGCTCTTTCATCTAGTGGAAAGTATTGGCACAGAAATAAATATGAGTGTGTTAAGAAGACAAGAATTGACAGTTCTGTGCAGACCAGAGATCCTGTTTCTGATGTAGTGATGCTTTGGGGAAGAATATAAAGATGTATCCATTTTAAGCTATGCTCAACACTTCTTACACATTTTGAAATATTGCGGGAATCAAGAAGGATATCACAAAGCACTAAGATTAAAGAGGGAATGTGATGCCCTAATTTTCTTGGAAAGAAAAGGTATGCCATCCTTGTCTTAAAATATCACTCCAGCACCAGACACATCTCTCTTCTACTTTTTCTTGGCAGCAGTTCTTCAGAGCCTTGGAGGGTCTGAAAGAGCTGGGCTGTCATGCAGAAAATGCATTGAGATTCCTGACATAAGGAGGAGAATATAAAGGAAGGAACATGCTCTCCACAGCAGAACTGAAGCACACCCTGTGTTCCCTTTAGCTTCATGTCCCCAGCATGCTGTACAAAGTCTAGGGGCACTGGGTTATCCTCTGAAGGCTCTCTCTGGTTCATAATGTTAGACCTAGACACTGTCTCCATCCTGCTAAGGAGGCAAGGCACCAACTTATAGATTAATGCAACGTATACACTGGGGAGCTGAAATAAACTGTCTTTGGGGTTACGACTGAAACCAAACAAGCCCGTTGTGTCAGGTGGCATGCCTCTCACCTGCAACCTCTGGCAGACACTTGAATACATTGCTGGAGAGGACAGTATAGACCTGGTACACAGTCCATGAAAGTGAAACACAGCTCCAAAAAGAGATTGGGATGGATGCTGGAGTTCCGGTGTTCTCTTCCTTGACTGTAGGGTACATCTTAGTGCAACTACACCATTAATTTACACACTGCTCCTGGGGTACTAATTGTTACTAGGATGACTAACACAGTGTGAGAGAAATGGTGTTATCAACTATCAATTATCTATCAGTCTGGTGACATCTTTTATGGCTGAAATGGCTTCAGGGCCTATATTCAAGATTGCTTTCCAGCCCGGCTTGCCAATGGCCTGCTTAAAGCTCATATTGTCACACTGTCTCATTTCCTTCCTTCAGTTTCAATAAGGGCTTAGCTGCACAGACTGTGGATTTTTGCTCTTGCAGACCCTAGTTTCATCCTTGAAAATGAACACCCTTATACTCAGCACTGGTCAGGCCGCACCTTGAGTGCTGTGTCCAGTTCTGGGCCCCTCAGTTTAAGAAGGATGTTGAGATGCTGGAGTGCGTCAGGAGGAGAGCGACGAGGATGGTGAAGGGGCTGGAGCACAAGCCCTATGAAGAGCGACTGAGGGAGCTGGGGTTGTTTAGCCTGGAGAAGGGGAGGCTCAGGGGAGACCTTATTGCTCTCTACAACTACCTAAAAGGAGGCTGTAGTCAGGCAGGGGTTGGTCTCTTCTCTCAGGTGACCGGCGATAGAACAAGAGGACACGGTCTCAAGCTTTGTCAGGGGAGGTTTAGGCTCAATATTAGGAAAAAATTCTTCACTGAAAGGGTGATTTTTGATTGGAATGTGCTGCCTGGGGAGGTGGTGGAGTCACCATCCCTGGAGGTGTTTAAAGAGAGATTGGATGAGGCACTTAGTGCCGTGGTTTAGATGACGAGTAGGTGTTGGTGTTGGGTCATAGGCTGGACTCAATGATCTCAAAGGTCTTTTCCAGCCTTGTGATACTGTGATACCATTGCATTGGGTGGAAATGATTTCCAAGTGCAGAATTGTCACACTGAAGTAGTCTCAGATCTGAGACCTTTTTCTCAGCCCCTGATGTTTTGCTGCCTCAAGGTTCTTTGTAAGGTAGCTTTTAGATAAAGTACCACAACCCTTCATGCCTACAGCTCTCAATGCTTTGAAGACAGTGACAGACTGAAATACATGAGGTACAGGTAAAATATGTTGTAAAAGTCCACATTGTCTGAATAATATAAAAAGAGCACAAAAGAAGTAGTGAATTGTTCATGTTTTCACACTTATACCTTCTAAATGGTCTTCAAATTTTCTGTCTTTCATCTCTGGGTTTGTATGTAATGGCGTTGCCTAAACCTTGCTTTGAACTCACAAGATTTCTCTTCCTCTACAGACGGCACTACTCCTCCACTCTTCTTGTTGGGGAATTCTCCTGTTCATGCACACAGGTTCAGAAATTACGATGTTATTGAAGTCCAGGGCAAGAGACTCAACAGTTAAGCAAGCAGTCGGCACACTAATGGATATTTGAGGTTAGATACTCTGATAGTAGCAATAGCCACCCTAGTCTAAAAATACCTTATAAGATTACATTAAGCCTGAAGACCCTGTGTGAAAGCTATTTTCATGTGAAAACAATGTCTGTGACTTTCAAGGCAAACGTATTTGTTGTTTTGCAAAAACCTTCATCTGGAGAACTTTTCTATCTTGTCTGTTGCCTCCTGCTCACAACCCCCATCATGTTTTTGTTCTTTCCACTACTTAATGTTTATCTTCCTTTGCAAAAATAAAAGTCAGATGGGAAACTGTTTTTTTTTTCTGGGCATTCCCACAGCATGTGTTTGCATTTTTGAGCAGTATCTCAATAGCACGGTGTTCTTCAGATAATCTGAAATCACAGAGGCTATGCAGGTAGCAATCACAGTACTATGCACAACTATAATCGACGATGCCCAAGCAAGAATCAACAGCCCAGAAACAAACAGACTGGCTGAAAGTGCAAAGGTTAGCTGACAACTTTATCCTGACAAATACATGCAGTCTTGGCTCCTATAAACTGCAGGTTAAAGGGCAATGACATCCTAGGGTAGTGATTTCTTTCTCTGCTGTCCCACCACAATGGATTTCGGGCTATAGTTAACAGTTCTTTGTGGACCATCAGCAGAGAGTGACATCGGTTTCCAAGAAGCCTTTAATCTGAAGATACTTGAAAGGTATCAGAAAACCTTAATCTAAGCTGATTCAGAGGATTCATTAAAGTTGAAGCATTTTTTTTTTCATCCTCAGCCATGACGTGAGGAGTTGATAAGTGACTCCCCATTGCCGAAGTTAAAGGTATCCAGTTTCTCCAGCACTGATGTTCTGACAGCTGAAATAGTAAGGAACAAGGATTTGAGCTGGTTTTTGTTTGTTTGTTGAGGTTTTTCTCCTGCCTCCATGAGGGCTGAAACTGCTTTTAAAAACGCACTATCAAGTTTAGAAGAAGAGAAAGACTGCAGAGTGGGTCAGCGTTGAAGGGAGTAGTTGCTGGGACCAATTTAGCTCTCACTGGGATCTAAATAACATAGGGAGAATAAAGGTTTTTGTAGGCGTGAAAGAAGCTAACACAAGCATCTGCAGTAAAACACGAGTCAAATGTCCTGTTTTTTATAACCTCTGGCTTGTGTCCAGACTTCAGCCTCCCCATTCCTTCTCAATTCAGCGTGCAGCATTCAGCAGTGCTCCATCCTTGCTGAGCCATGGATGGCTTTTTGGAAAACTTTCTGCACCGCTGATGCCAGCAAAGATCCCTGTGTCACAGTTTTCAAATGGAACCACTCTTTGCTGGTGTGTCTTTCTTGATAAACTAGAGGTAAGCTAACAGCCTCCAAAACAGATTAAAGACACACCAATATAAACAGGAACGTTTTGCTCCTGTTTTTACTTGGCAGGACCAAACACAGCTGCCTGCTGAACTGGGTAAATAGAGAACAGAGCAGTATTACACTTCACCTTTTTATCAGGGTTCAAGGTTTCCTATGTTGTGCATGTTTTGGAGTACATTTTAGAAGTTAATGGGGTTTTTTTAAGCTGCAGAGTTTCTGGAAAATGAACCAGCTGAAACTGATTGTGAAATTATTCCCTGGCAAAAGAGAATCATGCAGAAATGCTGACAATAGAAAGAGGTTTTCACAGAAAAGTCTTTGTTTTAAAAAATACTGTTCTTTGATTACCAATTTTATGCTTGCATGTTTCGACATTCTCTGCATTATGAATGAGCAGAAGGTGCAAATCTGCCATCCTGGATCAGACCTAAAGTCAAAGCAATTCCCTCCTTGCTTACAGTGGTCTGGGAGAAAGGCCACGCAGAAGGTGTCATGATTTCTCCATCTCCAGTCCTTTTGCACCTGATGTTACTGTCTGTCTCTACAACTTCCAATAGCAACAAGTTTCCAAATTTCTCTATTTGGCATGCAAGATTGTTCTTGCTACTGCTATTAATTCATCCATATTATTTCACTGAGTGCCTACAATTTTACTATTGAGGAATCAGGTGAAAAAATCTCTGCACTCACCTCGCCTCATGTTTTGTAAGCTTCTGTCATATCCTTCCTCAGCCTTCTCCTCTCCAAACTAAAGCAATCCATAAAATACTGAGGATCTGTGAACACTTCAAGGTTTTACAGCATGGTTATTTCCACCAGTTTGATATGTAGTGTATACAAAAAAAACCCCTGAAACCAAAGCAAGGCAGAGGGCATAACTGGTACAGACAGGCTGAGAAGAGCATTAAATATTCCAAAATATTTGTAGGTAAAAGCAATGATGAAAAAGAAGTGGGAGAGGCATTGGAAAGTGGAGAAGTTACAACTTAGCGAGAACAGGAAGAACATGATGCTTAGAGTAGTTAGAGACTTGATACTGAGGCCTTAGAGAAAGGTTGTACTACTTGCTAAAGATGCAGTGAAGTAGAGAAATCACAGGGACCTCCTATGGGCAAAGAGCTAAGACATCACAGTATCACAGTATCACACAGTATCACAGAAGGTTGGAAAAGACCTCTGAGATCATAGAGTCCAGCCTATGACCCAACACCTACACCTACTCCTACTTGTCAACTACACCATGGCACTAAGTGCCTCATCCAATCTCTCCTTAAACACCTCCAGGGACGGTGACTCCACCACCTCCCTGGTCAGCGCATTCCAATGGCCAGTCACCCTCTCAGTAAAGAACTTCCTAATGTCCAGCCTAAACCTCCCCTGGCGAAGCTTGAGACTGTGTCCTCTTGTTCTGTCGCCGGTTGCCTGAGAGAAGAGTCCAACTCCTGCCTCACCACAACCTCCCTTTAGGTAGTTGTAGAGAGCAATAAGGTCTCCCCTGAGCCTCCCCTTCTCCAGGCTAAACAACCCCAGCTCCCTCAGTTGCTCCTCACAGGGCTTGTGCTCCAGCCCCTTCACCATCCTCGTCGCTCTCCTCTGGACACACTCCAGCATCTCAACATCTTTCTTAAACTGAGGGGCCCAGAACTGGACAGAGTAGATGGAGAACAGTGAAACAGAAAAAGCTTGAGCAACTGCTGGGTGTAGAAAAAGAGGGAAAATTACTCAAAACTTTCTCACAGCTATTCAAATAAAATGAACAAGAGGGTTAAACAACAACAAAAAATATCTCCTGGTATAGAAAATACAACTTAATGATCTGCAAAGCAAAGAACTTGGAGGAAAACTTAATTTTTCACAGTAAAAAGAAATTGATTGAAAGTAGCAACAATGAACAGTGGCACTATTTAAATTCAGATTACCACAGGGTAAAATCCCAGTGCAAATGTCTATTATTTTTATGAAAGCAAACTAATTAGTCACAAATGACAAGGACTAAGGATTAAAATCAAACACTACGGGATAAGGCTAAAAGATATGATCTCCAGTTTGCAATAGAAGATGGGGAAGCAGAAAAAGAGCACAAAAGCGGTGAAGCTTTACAAGGGAAGTGAGGTCTAAGGGGGAAATTGCATCAGCAATGAGAAAAGGGAGCCAAAGCAACAAGATAAAGAGAGTCAGGTAATCCTGATATAGAAAAGATAAGGCCAGAAAAAGATATGAAAAGAGGAAAAGGGCTTTTTAATGCAGAATAAATCTTCAGTCATTAGGTAAAAGATCTTAAGGATTTACAAGGACAACAAAAGTGAGGATAAATATCCGGGTAATATATCCACTCTGTACTCCCCATGACCAGTTTAACAACGTCTTTGTAGGGGGACGTGCAGTATTTGGGTCTGGAGAAAGATAACTCCTCCTCTAGTACACAAGAAACAATTCTTTAGGTGTCAGACACAACTCTGCGCTTTCATCTGGCTAGGTGGAAAATGAAGAAATAATCTCTTTCAATAAACATGAAGAGCAGCAAGATAATAAGCGAGACTTAAAGCTGCAGTTGCCTCAAGTGGCTGTTTAGGTAGGGCCAAACCTATGCTCCTAATGGTGATTTTATCACTGGAGTTAAGGTCCACTGAAGGCACATACCCAGGTTTTAGATCTGAGCTACCTTCCGTATAATTCGATGCTAGAGTTTTTTTCTGGCTTTAGGACCTGAACTGGCCTTTCACTACATGGTTATCCTTACCACATTACTATCTCATAGTCTTTGCTAAATGGGTTTTCAGATGGGGCAGTGATCTGGCATCCATCTATGACACTGTTAGAGAGGCAGAGTGAGAAGGGCAGAAAAGCAGATTTAATCTGCTTCTGCAAGTGGATACAAGGGACACATGAGGAGGGTTAAGCAGAGCCTCCTTCTTGCCATCCTCCTGCAGGCTGCAGCCAGATAAGGGCACAAACAGAGCGGAAAGATTCAGATTAGACTGACAGCATCAGGGTAGTAAAATATCTGCTTATTCAGTGCTGTGGTTTCAGATGGGAAAACACAGTGAAGAGGCCCTTTTGTCACACACACAAGTGTTCAGCCTCCTCTCACCATGCCAGGACAGGCAGCTGTTCTTGACTCTGGTCAAGCTGTTCATTACACACAGAGCAGGGGAACTGAAGCACAGAGATTAAGTGACTTCCCCACCAGTGGAGAAAACCAGGAAAGAAACTCAGATTTCCTGCTTCACAGTCTTTTACCACAAACCTTTCCACCTCAGGATCTGCAAAACTCACCTTTGTTTATTCCTCTGCTCCAAGCAAACTGCTCCACGTGATTAGCTGCCAGTTGCTGTGGGGCACTGGGGCACAGGCATTGCACTTAGTCCACTTGCACCTCTCACCTCCTTTTCTTTTCTCACACAAATTTCAGGCGGCAGTACCCAAAGCAGACAGGGTTCCACTGGCAGTATCTATCCCTACTATCTTTCCCAAGCATCCCTCAAGGCTCTCTGGAGCCTCCCCATCTTCTGCACTGGAGCAGGGGGCATAGACCCCCTTTGTCTCCATCACCTGCAGGCTTCATCATATGGCCTGTTGCACTGCAGGAAGGCTGAGGATCATACAAGTTACCTAGTTTTGAGGCTTTATGCAAGGGTGAATTTAACTCAGGTGTGTTTTAAATGAAGAGGGGGAGAGGTGTTGTTTGTTTGTGCCTGGCATGCAAACACTTGTAAGACAGTGTATAGATGTTTCTGATTTCTGATATGGATAGGTCTGTCTGAAATGTCATTACCTGAAATCTGAAAAGCCTTTATTCTTGTATTTCAGGGTCTATTTTTAAAGCATGGCATGATCCTTTGCTCAGGAATGATCACTAGCTCCCCGTTAATTTCTCCTTTGTGTTTCATTCCTAAGAATGACTTTCTGAGCAGCTTCTGATCTTGCTGCTGCCCTGCTAAACCGTGGGAGAAACAGCCTCCCACTATCTGCAAAAACACCCTTCCCTCCCACCCTGTGCTCCCACAGCCTCAGCACTGTCCCTGTCCCCATCGCTCGGGCTGCAACTGCCTCTTTTATCTGCACTTACCAGCCCTTCCTCTGTCTTCTTGCTTTGGCATCAAGGTCTACAGCAGCTTCCTGTAATATTTTCTGTGCCACTTGTATCTTAACTTCTGCCTCGCGCAATCTCTGCCTCTGGTGAGCATTTTCCATGTCATGCCTTTCTGCGGACGATATATCTTTCTTTGCTCCTGTCCCTCACACTTCCTCTGATCCTACTGAATCTTTTCCTTACTGAGTTGTGATTTTAGGGTTTCCTGTTCCCAGGAGCCGGGATCTCCGGACAATATAATACAAACTGCCAAACCAATTTGCTTTTGACCTTTTGATTAAAATATAAAAGCTAACTCTTGCTCAGTTACACCACAGCATACATTGCAGATGTTGATTTCTCCTGCTGTTTATTCATCTTCATGTATTTGAACCAACATCTGCATTGCTGCGTCTAATATTTTTTCACATAGAATCAGTTACAGGCAACATATTTATCAGCTTAACTACTAAATAATAATACGTATATAGCAGAGTCTAAAGGAAGCTGAAATATTCAATGCATTATGTCTTGACACTGAAAAGTATGGGCATCATATAAAAAATAGGGACCAAATTTCAGAGCACTTTATGTATTTCTATTTGCTTAGTAGAAATCAGGAAACTTAGTGAAGATTATGCTTTAAACATGTGAACCATTAAAAAGTATATTTTGGAAAGTAGGTATATGGAAAAGATCTATCATTGAGAATTCCCATGTTCTGTGCTCCTTTGTTTACATCTAGGTTAAGGGAGGTCCGAGATGCATGGAGGCCTGACGATGTCATGCCCATCTACAGGAGGGGCTAGAAGGAGGATCTGGGGAACTACAGGCCTGTCAGACTGGCCTTGGTATTCGGGAAGATTATGAAGCAGATCATCTTGAATGTGCTCACCAGGCATGCACAAGGTTAACCAGCAGATCACACCCAGCAAGCAGGGGTTCATGAAAGGCAAATCCTGTGTTTGGAAAGCTGCCCAGTGGAAAAGGACCTGGGAGTGCTGGGTGACACCCAGCTGACAATGAGCCAGCAGTGCGCCTGGGTGGCCAAAAAGGCCAACAGTATCCTGGCTTGTATAAAAAATGGTGTGGTCAGCAGGACTAGGGAAGTGATTGTGCCCCTATGTTTGGCACTGATGAGGCAGCACCTCAAATTCTGTGTTCAGTTTTGGGCCCTTCACTACGAGAAGGACACTGATGTGCTGGAGCGTGTGCAGACAGGGACAATGAAGCTGGTGAAGATCTGGAGAGCAAATCTTACGAGCGGCAGCTGAGGGAACTGGGGCTGTTTAGCCAGGAGAAGAGGAGGCTGAGGGGAGACCTTCTTGCTCTCTACAACTGCCTGAAAGGAAGTTGTAGTGAATTGGGTAATGGTCTCTTCTCCCAAGTAACAAGTGATACGGCAAGAGGAAATGGCCTCAAGTATCAAGGAAGGTTTAGATTGGATATTAGGAAAAAATTCTTTACTGAAAGAGTGGTGAGGCATTGGAACAGGCTGCCCAGGGAAGTGGTGGAGTCACCATCGCTGGAGGTGTTTAAAAAAATGTGTTGATGTGACACTTTGGGATATGGTTTATTAGGCACAGCAGTGTTGGTTTGATGGTTGGACTTGATGATCTTAGAGGTCTTTTCCAACCTCTATGATTCTGTGATCCTTCAGAATCAGTTTTCTTTACCTGATCAGAAAGGCATCATTCTGAGCACCCAGTCCTGTGATGCTGACACTGCTGGGAGCTATGCTGTCAATCAGAGATGTCTTTGGGTCTCAGGCATCCATTGGACTTAAGTACATGTTTACACTCCCATGAAGTCATTCAGTCTTAATCATATACTGAAGAACTTTGCAGACTTGATGTCAGAATTTAAGGTGGTTGGAGGGAAAGTGGTAACTGCAAGGTCCTGCATTGGAGAGTCAGAAAACAACGAGCTGCTCTACATCTAACATCCTTATCTTCTCCTCTTCTCCGCATAACATTGTTATATTATTTATCCCCCTACTTTACTTATGAATCTGACTGTTTGACGAAACTTTGATTTTCAGCTGTTTCACTCGTGATCTCCCTGGCTGTTTTCTCTCCTAAACTTACCCTGAGTAAATATTCGTCTTTGTCCCCTAAGCCACTGCATACCGTTGTGTAACCTAATAAACCCTTTTATTTCATTAGCACCAGTTTATCCAATGTTCCGGACTAAGTGACAGTGGATTTCCAAGAAGAAAAACGAAGAACATGTTCACAACCACAGACGCCTCCTCACCTGTTTACAAAAGACAACGCGAGTTCTGCAGGACAGAAAAAATACTGGCAAAAAACCACTGCATCTCACGTTGATGCAATTTTTTCAGTCTGTATCAATTCCATGAACTAAAAGCCACATCATTCAGTATTTAAATAAAAATGAAAGCTAAAAAGTAAGGTCACTGTTTTCATTTTCATCTGCCCATTAGGGATTATTGGAGCAGATGCTGCACTTTCATGTGCAGCGATCGCCTCCCTCTCTGTGCTCTTCCTTAGCAATCAAGGAGTTGGCAGGACACAAGCAAGCAGGTAGTGATGATTGCCAATTAGTTCATAGCCACTTACTTCAGCAGTGTGTGATCTTTGTAAGAAAAAGGGGAATCACAGGGGAAGGCAAACCACCACGGCAGCAATGAGCCTGCATCCCAAGCGCATGTTCTGCTGCAATCACCTGGACTTTCCTGATCATGCAACAGCAGTGGTGGGTTTCAGGCAGTGACTGTCCTGAGCCTGGTGCAGTCACTGTTCGCACCGTGCCCACCATGGCCTCACCTCCAGACAGCTCGGCTTTGTCACTGCTGCTTTGTGGTCTCAGTTTGGTACTCCATGGGACTTCCTGGGCTACACCAGAAAACCTTGGAAATACGATGCTTTATAAAGATTTAGAAAATGCACAATTCCTTTTCCAGGGAGCTTTGCTACTACGTGAGGAAAAGACTTACAATAAATGACTGAAACCCTCTTGGAGGCATGAAAACAACCTGATCCAGTACAAAATCTGCTACAGCAAAAGAAGTCCTCCAAACCCCTCCAATTCGTCTTGAGTAGAATCTGGAGTGGCAGCAGGATCTTGTAACTTCTATAGTGTTTCTCATCATGCAACCACAGAGGCTCTGATAATATTGGCACCTTAAAAGCAGATTTACTGTCTCAAGGACCCACTATGTCATCATTCAGAGGCCTCCAGGAGACACTCAGCTCTCTGTTGACTCAACAAGATACGAAGATCCACTCTGTAAGTGCCCTACGTTACTCTGAGCCACAGCTTTATGTTCAGGCTTTACTGTACCGGGGCTGCATACCCCAGGTAGGTGGTTTGAAAATAGCCTGACATCTCTTTAGAAAAACAAGTAACTGGTAGCACTCCTCATGCAGCAGTCTAATTTGTACAATCTTTGTGGAACGGTTTTCTGTCCTTTTGTCATTCTGGATATAAAAAGTAAAAATCAAAGGACTCTGAACTGATCCCATTTAAGTAGAAAGCTGACACATTTTTATCACTGCTGTGATATTCCTGTGTGCTGCCAAGAGGCCCTGTGGAAGGCAATTTGAAGGAATTGGTATATTTCATAAGCAAACCAAACAAGACAAGGGCATGTTCAACTATAAATTCTTACTGAAATCTAAGAGAGGACAATGTTGCTACTACACCCTCAGATTCAGAACCCTTCCAAATTCAAAGTGCTGGCAAGCTGATCTTCCGGCATTCGCTTGGGTCCTAGAAGTCCCTGGGGCACATCAGCTCCTTGCAGTGTCAGCGGGGCTGCTGTAAGAAGACACAGTCCGTTCCGCTGTTGTTGTCTGGAGCATCAGACCTGAGGCATGGGTTTCTCTCTGAGCTGCAGGTGGGGATGGTTCCGCATAGGGATAAATGTTTTGTCATTCCCATAGTATTTAGATGTGGAGCAGCAGGGCCACCTGACTCAAAGTTGGAATGGTTGGCCATGCCATTTAAATTTCTGAAGGTCCTATTTCATCTACGTTAATCAAGTAGTTTGTCTGGTAATTTGCCTGTTCTTTCTTTTCAGCCAAGAAGGGGCTGGATGGCCCTACCCTAAGCTGCGAGCCTGCTGCCCTGTGCTCAGGGCACTGGTAACAGAGGCAGCAGAAGTACCATCCTTCGTGAACAGGGTCAAGTTTCTCCCGCTGAAGTAGGGAAGTGTCCTTAGGGCAAGGTGGGAAAGAGTTGGAGAAGGCAAATCTGCTCCACGATCTCTCCAACAAGGCCACGGGAGCTGGAAGCAAGATCCGGCTGCTTCTCAGCTCTGTGTACAGGAGATTTGAGGACCCATGAAACTTCTAGATGCAATAATTCAGGATTCAAAATGTTGTATTTGCACTGTTTCCAAAACAGAGGGTAAAAAGACGACCAAGGAACTTAGATGACCATGCGGAACTGGCACAGGCCATAGGGAGAAGGATTTCCCCATAATTTGTTTCTTCTGTGGGGCTTCTTCTGAGCTTTTTCTAAGGGAAAACGACCTTTAAGAGCTTAGCCAGTCTTAAAAGAGATCTTACAAAAATCATTCATAAATTCCTATTAAAAGTTCATGAGACTGCTAGGTTAAAAACAAGGACACTAAAAACACTAAGGAAAAATAAAGACATTATAATAAAATACGTGTCCTCTTCTGACTCTTGTCCACTTCTGACTCTGATCTTTCAAGGTCAACTACAGATCCAGAGAATGAGCTCATGTCCTGCCTCTACAGCCCAGTACCACTGCCAGAGCCTCTTGCAGAGCCAAGAGTCTCGGCAGAGCTTCAGCCCCATCCTCTGTTCCTGCAAAACCTGCCCTGGCCCAGTGAAAGGTGCATGGTTGGCCAGGGACAAGCACAGGACATGCCCAGGCAGCTCTGTTTTCTTCCCTTTTTGCTTTCTTTGTGACTCCTGGAATGTGTTTGCATATGGTGGAAAAAATTCAAAGAGCAGAGAGAAGGGTCCAGGAACGTCACCCTCCCTATTGGCACTCAGCTGCGGTGCCAGCAGACACAGTGGCTCACACCAGCATTGGTACCTGGAGAAGTCGGAGGAGCTCCTGATGCCTGTAGCAGCTGACTTTCTCAAGGAGGAAAGGAATTTTTGGGGTAATCCATTTTGGAATTAAAAAGAGAAAATGTAGTGTTTGCATAAATTCAGTCAACACAGGCTCACAGAGAAAGAGGTGAAACCTGTTTTGATCAGAAAACTGGCCTGCAAGGAGAACAAAATATTTCTCAAACTTTCAAACCCGTCTTCTCATTTTCATTAACAGGCATCTTTTATCCTGTCCTAAGCAACAGCAACAAGACTAATTAGTTTACCAAGTGCAACAAATGGTTTTATTGACAAAAAAGAACCCTTTGAAATATACATTACATTCACAAAGGATTAAATTACACTCTATTATCCATTTTCCATAAAATAAAAATTACTTTGATAAATCACGACTAATGTTATCTTTGGCTGATAAGAACTCTCTGCTTATTTGTGTGGCTTCTATAAATAGTGTGTTCTGAATTTTTTTCTCCCTAAATATAGTCAATGATACAGTCTGCCAGGCATTTTCCTGCAATTTGACAATATCACATCTGTGAGCTAGGCAGCAAATGAAAGCTCCATTGTCTGAATATGAAACATGCAACAGTCTTTTTCGTCAGCTGCTCCACAGTAATCATTCAAACACCTTTCAGCCATATCTTGCTCAATCAACGTTTCCTTACAGCTAAAGCAAGGTAGTCAAAATACAATTTTTGCATTTTTTTTAAGAGAAAAAGCCTTTGTGGTTTATCTTTTCATTGTATGCAAAGTCTGTGTGACAGTTTAGCGTGAGGGGTCATACCCTGATTAAGGCCTTAATGTACATAAGATATGTAAGTTAATGTACCCAAGATAAGTGTAAATTTTCAAGTGTAAAGAGAACCTTTGCACTTTGTCTTTCCACAGCTTTGCAGTAGAGGATTCTACAGATCACCGAAGATTACCTGAATCATCTTTGAGGGGTCGAACCCCTTAAGTTCAAGGACAAAGACAGAAGCAATGTCTTGGGTTTACTTCAGTCCCACACTAGCTCTTTGTAAAGTGGCTCTTTACTCAAAGATGTAGAGAGATGGAGTACCAGAAAAAGACCTTTGTGTGACAGAGGGTTCACCCACATTTTAATCATTTGGCAACCGCATCTACTGGACTAGTGTGAATATTCCTGCTGGAGCATCAGCTCAGCAATCTGGCTTGGCAGCATATGCCTGGTCTAGTACAGCATAGGAACACATACTCACCTTTAAAGCATCTTTAAAAATATTTTGAAGAAGGAGATTGATTCTGAAAAAGTGAAGTTGCCTTCCTACTGTGCAGTAGATGCTTGTTCTGCCATACAAGGTGTATTGTCTCTCGTATCCTTCAGGACAAATATCCAAGTTCAAGCTCTACATTTCCCATGTTTTGAAATTATGTGAAGAAACAAATTGTCTCCAAATTCAACTGCTGCTTTGTATGCTACTGGGTGACTCAAAGATTCCCATTTTATTCTGAATTACCCAAGGGTTAGAATTGTTGAGGAACTGTCTTGAAGTTTAGTTTGCAACACTCTTAAGTGGGGAAAAAAAATGTATAAGTTCTGGAAACCTTTAACAAGGAATTCCAATACAGGAGGGAGTTTAGTTACATGTCATACTTTTTACTTCCACTGCCAGTTTCTTCTGCATTTCGAAACTCTGCATTTCGAAAACTCTCTGAACCTTTCAAACATAACATCTATTTAACACCAATTTATAGCATCTAACCCTACCACAGCTGTTTTGGATTGGTGCCATCATCATAAGCAAGTGCCTCTTTTTCTGCATCTTCCCTCAGAAGCAGGTGGCAGTAGATGTCAAACAAAGCCACACCCAATGTCTATGTTGCTCCTAGAGGGTGCGTTTTACTCATGGAAATATGTCTAACCTCTTCATTTAATTTTCAAAACTTTACAAGCTTCCCATCCCTTGGGTTGCCTGCAAAGTGACTCAGCAAGGCAAGCAAAGGAATCAAAGAACAGTTAGAGTTTTTTAAACGAACGGAAAAGTTTAGCGGTTCTGAAATAATTTTCCTCCAACACGTATTTAAAGTCTTTAATGAAAATAATCTCAGTTGAGACTATTAACAGACAAAACGCAGGGCTAGCGTAATAAATGTCAGAAAACAGGGAGGAGCACTCTGAAACGCTGCAAAACAAATGTATTATCACCTTTCCAAACCTCCTTAAGTTTCTCATTTCCTGTAAAAAAACCCAACCCATCACTGTGGCTGGGCTGATGCATGCTTGCTATAATTAAAACGACTTTAATATTAGATTTCTATAGTGGCATGCATATTTATAAAGTGGGAAGGAGAAAATTGAACACACACAATTTTACACAGAGGCACTGTCACCATTGTGGATGAACCACCCTTGCTCCAATCCAAACTCAGCTCTGTGCTCGATATTATGTGGATGATAAAAGTTCTGGGGTCCTGATTCTGTTTCAGGGACTCATGTATTAGAGATCAAAGATAAGGTCTCTATATAATTAACTGTGTCTAGATCTAGAACTTGGGAGTCCTCAGAAGGGCTCTCTGTACAGACCACAGGGCCAAACTCCTCCTCACTTATTCTATCTCATGCCTACTATCTTGCATTGATTTATACACAGCTGGTAAATTCAACAAAGAAACAGAGCTGTCCCATTTCGTGCTACACAACAGTCTGGGTGCTCTCCAGGAAGGCGAGAGAAGTTGATTCCAAACTTCTTTGGCCTAGAACACAGCTCTCTCTCTTCCCACAAAAGTGCTCTTTGCATCAGACAATCTGTTCTCAGAAACGGGTTGTCAGTGTCAGAGAGTGCTGCCTCCTAGAGGCAGTATTCAAACAGCTCTTCACACAGTCTTCCCAAGCATATTGCTGCCCAGCCCAGAATAAAGGCACGCCCTTCCATACAAAGTGTTTGAGGACCGAGAGCAGAAGTGTTGACTGATTCAGCCTAGGCAGGTGAGTATCACTTCATGCACTCTGATTCTCAAGGCAGAGTTGCTCTGAATATGGACCCAGTACTGACACCCAGAATGATTCCATTTACTGCAACACTTATGGACTGCAGCTTCATGTTTCCTGGTGTGGAAATCCTGTGAATTTGTAGAATAAAAGGGTCAAAAAAGCTAAAACAGAAAAGGCAGGTCAAAATCTATTCACCTTTTCCTTCCTCCTCTTAGGATGGCAAAGAGGAAATAACAACATGAAAGACAGAAGTCAGTAAATCAAATGCTTTTATTGATGTCCTCTCTCGTTTGTGACACTGTCATTTACTTTAATTGTACAGACTAAAATTAGTCATTGACTTTAATTTTTAGAGGCTACAACTTTTATTGCCTTTGCATTTTTAGTAAGAGAAGATAAAATCATGTCAAAGTCTCTACAGGGACGCAAAGATAGGAAGCAACTTCTTACTAATCCTCATGCAAACTACTGACTGATTACTGGAGACTGAGGGTAATTTCAGGAAAAAGTTTACTCTTATGAGTACACTAATCTAATAACAAGCAAATTTATAATTCTTTCACAACTGATGTAATTTTCACATATTAGATAATCATTATAGGTGTATTAAGCCATATTAATATTATTAAACAACAATCAACAGCCTTCCGAATGTATACTATGGTAACGCAAAGTCTAAGTAATTTTAAGTGCCTTGCCTTGTAAAAGAGCATAATTTCCCATCAGCGCTTTCCTAAGCTTCTAGAATTTTGTCTGGAGTTTTTAAACAGAATCAATCTAACATTCACATTTACAGAAGAATTTATGCCCAATCCAAGAACTCCAGGGACACTTTCAAATCTTTTTCTATTATACAAACAAATTATGCCTATTTGGAAAAGGACATAACTCGTTATTCCGGTATTACCAAGGTAGCTGACTTCTGAGTGCGCTGGATATATCTTGTGTGGTATGTATTGCTGTTGCTCTTGTCTATTTCTTGCTCTTCTGCAAGTGTGCATTTAACTGCAGACTTGGTTGCCACTGTGTATGTATTTTATATGGGGAATATTATTACTGATAAAAATAAAATATGTAAGTTATTCAATATGAATGACGGCTCATCTCCCCCTTGATGTATATGAGTAAGCCACACCTAATGTGAGTGTAAACTCAGGTAATTATAATAATGCTGTGGCACCTATACAACAAAGAAGAAAAGAAAGTGAAATGCTTCCAAGGAAACAGCTTAAATTATCCCTTAAAAATAAAAACAAACAAAAAAATAACCACAAAACACCTCAAATCCCTTTTACTAACCTTTTGATTCCTTACGGGTTCTCTTTAATAAGGCCTTCCTGATAGAAAAATGTTTAAGGAATGATAAGGCCCAAGAAAGAACAAGTGCCCCACTAATCTATTTGCCTCTTCTACTAGAAACAAAGGTGCCCAAAATCTTAACTCTATATAATCAGGGTTTATACACAGAGCAAGTTCAGATTTGCAATGAAGAAGGAAAGAAATGAAATCTTTACTCATGACTTTCTACATATCCACCTAGAACAACTAGACCTCAAGCTTTCTTCACATAATTCCTGGGACAACCTGTGGCTCCCAGAGGAGAACTTAATCATAATTTTTAGGAGTACCACTGCAGACATATAAACTATGAAAATCTCTTTGTGGATTATTAACTGAATAAATGCTTGTACTACAGCAGATGTATTTTTTCTGTAATTAAATAAGTAAAGCAAAACCCACCTATGTGTGAAGGAGAAATAGCCACACTGCTGTGCAAACCATTTTCCCAACCTACCTTGTTACTGGTCCCAGCCTTACGAGATCTTAGTTTCAACTGATATAAGGATTGCTACAGAATGACTGCGTCAATCAAAATTCTTTCAGTAAAACAAAATTATACAAATAACTTAATGCTTTAAGTTCCAGGTTATGTGCAATGCACATACTTCAAATACTTCTTTTTCTTACAGAAAATACCAGAACTAGCAAGAACAATAATGGATTCCAAAAAAGCACACAAATTTTGCCCCAAAGATTTAATCAATAGGATTTGAAAACCAGCATCAAATATTCGGAAATTATTTATGATATCTAAAAGTGATGGACTTGAGATATTCAAAATAAATCATTGTATTAAACCCAGTGTTATCAGTATTTACTGATGTTAGACTAAGAAAAACAGTGAAAGAACAAGGAAAAAGCAAATAAAAATATTGGTGAGGTCATAAGAGACACTGGCTCAACCTCTAGTTGAAAGGATTGTGTATAGCAAGGAAAAAGCTCCTTTCTCCTTTACTCCATTTTTCAAAGAGATTGCATACTTTCAAGGTCCATTTCCATTAGTGGAATACATTAAAATAATTTTTAATCTATATTCTACTTTCTGGCTTATAGAAGGTATTCAAAGACACAGGAAAGACTAGACTTCCGCCAAGCAGATTAAACAAAACCGCATTCCTACATATTTTAATTATACTATTATATACACATCAAAATTCAGAACAGAAAAATAACTTGATGCAAATACTCAACAAATACAGAATTATGGACTCTGATAAACCTCAGTGAAGCAGGACTATGAAAGGAGGGCTTGAACTTGATGAGGAGATCTATGTAGTATGGTTTCTGGATCCTTATATTCATTTGAAGGATCCATCACAGCTGCATATAACTCACTGTAAGCTCTGCAGACCAGTTCTGTTGACTGTTTTATTATCTGCTCTCTAAAAAAAAACACCCAAAAACATAAGTTGCAAATTTGCAAATTATAGGGACTATAGCTGTACTACATACAAGAAATAAAACATATACACTAAAATTACATATTAAAAATCAGCGTCAGTTACATTAAAAAGTCCTTTTACTTCAACTGTGAAAACAGCTATAAGTTTCAAAAGAAGGCTTCTTTATCTCTTTATATTGTACACAGATAAATTCGCATAGATGATTGTGATAACCAAGAAATTAGCTTCTTCATTTCTGCAATCATGAAAAAAAACAGTAGAAGGATTTCATTTGCATGCATTAGTTTTTTCACCTGCACTCCCCTGCATCTTTTAAAAATCTTGGTGATCTACCTTTAACCTCCTGTGGATTCTTGTTGTCATTTCTAAATATACTTTTTTTTTTTTTTTTCCATCTACCAGCAAATATATTCTATTTGCTTTATCTTTACAGCACCTGATTCCATAATCAGTGAAAAAGGAAGAGCTGAAAGTGAGAGTGGTCAGGGATTTAAAACTCACTACAGTCTGTTGCCAACAATGCTATGAAGCCTGTGTCCTGTTATTTTTCTGGATCTAAATGAGTAAAAATGCATGAAAATTGGACACAAAATTTAACTGGAAAGTATAATATTTTTTAAGACAAATTAATAATTTTGTTTTACATTGCCCATGGAATCAGTTTACTTTAATCACCATGGTGATCTGTTTACAGCTGCACAGGCATTTTTATTTATCAGAAAGAGTAGTTACAACTATTATACAGCCCAACCCATGGAAGTGGAACACCAGAAGATGAGGAAACCAAGGCAACCATGAATTCAGATTCAGCCCTGCTGGAATCCTCAGCAAAGGAAGACAGACACCAAAGCTGAAACCTCACTAAAATCAGGGCTGAACTTACCAGCTGTTTGAAACAAGTTAAAGAAAAGGCAAAGACCAAGAGTGCAAAACTTTGTCTTTTCAGGAAACATTAAGAAACAGAAGCTATGAGAAAGAAGATTAAGAGACAAAACCTGCATTTTATTTTGATGCAAAGTATCCACATATACAGGATCGAATTGCCAGAATCACATTATCAGCATATCTAAAAAAAACCCTGGCCTTATAATAGCAAATTTAGAAACACTATTAGAAGGGAAATATATTCAAGGTGTTCAGGTAAAGCAACTGTCTCTGATCACAGTTTAGAATCACCAAGATGTAACACGACAACATTCTAAGAAAGTATTGCACATAGAATTTGTATAAAACTAACGGTATTGCACCAAATAATATTAAATTAAAAGAAAAAGTTCATTAAAATATTCCAGATGACTGAACAGCATCAAATGAGTCTTTCCATCAAACAATGTGTGTCATTAATCAGTACATTAAGATTTCAGTTGCCATAACAACATGATACATTTTATCACCAACACAAACGGCAGCACATTCTAAAAATAGTAATTCCAGCATTCAGTTTCTGTGATTCAACACAAATGAAAAGAGTTTTTCAAGACCAACATCCACATAAATAAATAGTTTAAAACTTTTTAAATGAACAAAGGAATCTGAAAGAAAAGAGCGTTTGCATTGGCAAATGTTGGAAGGAATATTCTTCATAGTTGTAAAGCTTAAATGATATTGCCAGCAAGTACATAATACATTGGTCCCTTATAAAAAGCGTGTTGGTTGATTTCGAGAACCAAAGAACTCTTGGGTTCCATCTCAGCCATTGGAACACTGGATCACAATTATGTGATTTCAAGTATCATGCCTTCAAAATCGACAGCAAACATCTGCAAAACTAACTTGAAAATTTCAACTACTACAGCCAGAGATTACAAATATAGTGCTGGCAATATGTTTTGCTTAAGTTTTTGAGACACTTTTGAATTTTGTAGGTTTAAGTCACTATGAAAAGTACTGGCTAGCAAGACTGATTCTACAAGCATGCATCTCTCTAAATAGGTATCTTAACTTGAAAAGGATTGTTTGTGTTTAAAGCTACAGGTTAAGAGCTGATTTTATTATTATCAGCAGATTTTATTATGAGCAGAACCTGACCTACAGTGTTGAGTTATAGCTGGTTAATAAACTGCTGCATGTTAGCTGAGATGTAGGAACCATAGCAATCACCCTCACACAGGCTCCCCTCTCACCTCTCAAGTGCCCACTGCTGCAAGATAACACGAATTTGGCTTAAATTGTGCTGAGAGGTTTAAAAAGATTATCAACAGGATAAGGCTGAGAGTGTAGACATGACCAGCTTATCTTGGTTCATCCGACAGAAGAAATTAAGTCAAAGTAACTTCACTGTGCCTAAGTCTTTATGGTAGTGTGAAGTCTACCTCTGAAAAATTGCTGCTGTTCTAGCAGTGAAAAACTGAGGCTTTCAAAATACATTTACTGTTGTTATGATTTCTAATCAGGTTTAATAGGTTGACACCTAGAAATAGAAGCTGCAATGCTTCACTGACATTACTGCTTAAGATACCCTGTTTGAACCAGAGCTCTCATACAACAAGGTCAGCTGTGCTAGCTGAGCTGCAGGAATGGGAACCCTAGCAGAGACCAAAAGAACTACTGAAAAGCGCCAACATTCCCCACAAAACTGGGAGACTCTGGATGAGGAGAACCTGGAATTTGGACTAGGTGATCATTATAGGGTTCTTGCAACTAGCCTAGTCTTGTCTAAAAACTTACCAACAATCAATATTTTTCCTTTGACCTATATAATTTTTTAATTGCAAGATGTTGTGATACAACCTAGCTGAGGACAGGTAGTAGTAATGAGACTTCAAATACTATTGTAGTACATAAAATGTGATGAGCCAGCCTCAATTTCTGGTATATTCTGTAACCTGCATTCCTCACGAAAGTGTGAAAAATAATGTAAAGAGAAGGGTTTTGATCAGCAGAGCATATAATTCCCTGAGTTTAAGCCTAAAATGTCTTCATATGGTTCACATTTTCTTAGCCGTAGGGTTCAGTTATATTCAAAAACCAAGATGTTGTGGTTTCAGATTTTTCCAAAGAGATGGTGCCCCTTAAATCAAGAGTAACGGCTTCAGAAAGTTACAGAATTACATATTCCTCACTGCTTGTTCATAAAACCAGAGAGACAGGACAAAATTGAATTGTGACCTGAAAGACAATGCAAATATGATCACAGCTGATAACGTGGATTCTCATCATGATCCACTAAAATCTAACCAAATTCATCCTTCTGATTGTTATGCAGGATTAACAGAAACTCAAAGGTAAGGTACTTACTTCACAGTGGCACTCAGAAGGAAATTCAGCTGGGACATTAACAGACTGTCTGGAGCAGAGAGATAGCGATCAAACTGCGCCTAGAGGTGGGGGGAAAAAAAGGGAATATGAGATCAACATATTAAAAAAGTACTGTTAGATGAAAATAGGTGAAAAAAAAAATTCTGAAAAGTGATTATATTAAAATGGCACCTTCTTATTTGATAAAAAAATTCTTTTTTTATATATTCAAGATACAGCCCAACATAAAATACAAATGTTTAAGGTAGAACTTAATAGTCCAAACCAACTGTCTAACTTCAGCACCTCTGTCACTAAAATTTTACATTTCTGACTGAGGAATACGAGTGGAGGGGCAAATAATGAGAATCCAGCTTCCATAATTATCCAACTAATTTTCCTATGCAGCTGGTGCGTGTATGCATGCACATCTGAAGATCAGACTTAGTCTCTTCATTGCAGAGGGAACGCAGTAGCCTCCAGACAAATCTATTCTGTTCAAGTTAGACATGTTGCACATTTCTTTTTATATGTTCCTTCTTATGTTTTTTGGTGGAGAATCACTGCTTAATGATGTAATGAGCACTTCTGTTGCGGAAAACAAAAGCAAGGGAGGTAGGTACAGGCTCCTTGAACTGCATTTAAGCCCACTTCTCCTCCCCCATATAATACAGTGAAAATACTGTGGTGGTTTGATTCTAGTAGTATGGAGAAGAAAACACTAAGAAAGAACATTACTACTGTCTTCAACTCTCTATCAGAGAAGTTGTCAATGCCCCATCCCTAGAAGTGTTCATGGTCAGGTTGAACGGGGCTTTGAGGTAGTGGACAAGGTTCCTGTCCATGGCAAGAGGGCTGGACTAGATTTTCAAAGGTCTCTTCTAACCCAAATCATTCTACAATTCTCTAATCAAATGCGTGACTATGGAGAAAAAGTAGCCAGGTCTTCTCACAGGTTAAAACATGAGGAATACTGGACACATTACATTACGGAAAACTCTGATTAGACAGTAAGAGGAAAAATTCTCATCAGCAGTGCCATCAAACACTGAACAGGTTACCCAGAAAAGCTGTATCTTGGAATCACTCACTCGGGCAAGGCTCTAGGCAACTTTGTCTAATGATGCCAATCTTCCTGACCACTAGATGAATCTTCTCAAGCTGGAAACCCTAAAATCCACATACATCCATCATTTAAATGTCCAAAAGTGGGCAAAAATGACTAATGAAGTCAGTCACAGGTCTCATGGAATAACTTTTTGGGGTTATCTGCCCTCTTTTGCAGAGAAAGGGAGCTTTAGCTGAGAGAGATATGGACTTCACTAGAAGAGCATTTGTAAGCACATATGAGCAACTCAAAAAGACTGGGACCTGTAAAACTTTCAGGTGAAGCTGGGAGGCAGGGATCTGTCTTTAAGTACTCTGTACACATGGTTTAAATCCTGGGAAGCCAAGAGATTAGGCTTATAGATGGTATTTCAGCATACTGGGTTCCATTCTGGTTAAAGTGTTAACGCCTACTTACGTGAACAAAAAGTAATGAAGAAAATAAAACAATTTGATTCTTCTCTGACTATTCAAGTGAAATTATTACGTAGCACTATAAATAACAGTTACACATACATAATATAAAGAGATGGTCCTCAAGCTGCAGTCTATAAATTCCTCGTTCGTCTACAAGACTATGATAAATAGACGATATTTGAAATGCAAAATTTATAAATATTTATAAGAATACATGCTGATCTGAGCAAACCACAGAGTGCTCTGTGCCTGAGCTCTGTTCATCCAACCAGCTTGGGAATCACAGGTTTAAAACTTGAACAGAGGAGAACAGGTATACATATACTGATGGATGAATGGGCCTTGTTTACAGTTAAAACTTTCAGAATAATGCTAAACTTGGCTAAGCAAGAGAAGTGACAGATCATATACTATTGCCTACTGAACTCTGATATTGCTATCTCTATGCAAAATAGCCTTCACACACTCTTAGAAAAAATATCAGCTGATAATTTGTTTTAAAATATATTGCAGCTTTCAACTTAAAAAAACACAACTGTGACATATGCCCAGCATCTAACATCTGAGTTTAGCCTAATTATTTGCATAAAATCAAAGCTCTAGGACTAAAATTATAATGATAGCAGAACCTACATTTCAAAGCATACAGGCAAAAAAAGAAACTTTGGTGTTTAAAACTAATTAGAGCTGAGTATTTGCTTTTAGCAATTTAAGATGACTCATGGGATAGAACTTTCCTTACAAGAATGTTGTTTCTCAAGGCTTAGAAACTAATATTCTGTTACTACCCGTTCATAAATAATTTATGTATTTATTACTTCAAGTGGTCAAATTAGTACAAATGAAGAATGTATTCCCAGACATGTAATTTGGCTATTCTTAAAGAATATGACCGGTTAGGTTAATACTTACAACATCAAATAATTAACAGTATTCTTTCCCATGCCACAGCATCACCAACATAATATGAAATTGTAAAATGCTCACCATTGCAACCTTCAGAGACACAGAATCCATACTTGGCAAATTTGAAAGAGGACCCTAAGAATCAGCAAAGGGAGAGGAAACAAAAGGTCATACTACTATACAGAAAAAGATAAAAAATAATGCATTCTACAATCGGCTCAGCACTAAATCGTTATTTGGTTCTGCTACAGGATCTTAAAATGTTTGAAAACTGAATCACCATATCCATACTGAAATGCTGTAACAATTCATTTGTATTCTACTGCTGTCTTAAATTAAAAAGTCAGAATACTGAATTCATAATACATCCTTTCAAGTCCTTTTCTTCCTTCTTCACCATTAAATAATAAACCTCCATAAAAGCCTTCCACAAAATCTAGGATAAAAACTTAAATGCAAACTGGCCACATTCCCTTTTTATCCCAGAATCAGAAAGAACAACTTCCCTCTACGTGTCTGTTCCAAGACTGTTCAGTCTTCTGTGCTGATATGGCACTACAATGCATACGCACTGCCTAACCTCCTAGCAAATCCTGTGGCAACATCAACTCTGCAGCCAGGCAGCTGGACAGATATAAATGAAAATTGCTATATTCCATAAAACAATCTGCTCTGGTCAACTTGAAATTGGTTTTAGAACAGGAGATAGGCTCATGAATAGGAAATCAAGCTGAGTTACTAATCAGATTATTTATATATCTTTTATGTATATATTATTTATACATATATTTATTCATCTTTATAGATAAAAATCTGTTGTTTGGGCACTTTATGCAAAATTATTGGGTAAAGAAACAACATAAAGTTCTCCAACAGAGTTCTACTTTCTCCAGAAAACACTGTTCTTCACCGTCACAAAAGATCACAAAACGACATAGGCCCAGCTGAAGGGAAGAGGAGCTGCACTAACATCTATCACAAAACAACTGTGGTTCACATGAAAAAAAACCCAGCATGACCTCCAGTTTCCAGGTCATTCTAAGAAATACGAAATTTTCACTTTTAGAATCTCACAGTCTTGGTGCTACAGTAGCTACAGCAATGAATAAGGACAAAAGAAGAAATTATTCTGAATTACTATTAAACTCATCAGTCAATTTTTCACAGAAGAAAAAAAGCAGTAATTGTGTAATGCATGCAGGGTAGCGACTCCATGTACAACATTGCGGCATAAACCAGAAGAAACCAGAATGCCATGTGCACTGGAGATCCAAAGTGTCGTGGAAGTGGTACACATACTCAGTATTTGTGTTTCAGAGTCAGCTTGACTCTGACGCTTTCTTAATCACATTACACTACCTATATAGTTATTCTGAGAATGTACAGGATGTCTGTGGTGTAGGGAGCGTGGTGATGGTACAAGCTAAGCGGCACAGAAGGACTGTTGTTACCAAACCTGCTAGGCTTGCTGAAGATGCAGTGTAGTGGAAATCTGTAGTTCCAAGAATGCCTCTGCCTAACAGTACCATGTGAAAAATCAACAAATATTACGAAGTTTTTGCTTTCAGAAGAAGCTGAATTTGCAAAAATATTAATGACAAAATCCTCCTAGTTGGCAGATATGCAGTACCTGCTCAATATGTACATTATATAAGCTTACCTGTTCTGGTTTGTGTTGCTGCACAGAGTTATATATGTAACTTAGACCAGCTCTTGTTAACACATAGGAAGCTTGTTCATTTATAAGTGTATCTAAGTGAGCTTCAATCTGAAATTTTAAGAATAAAGTATTTATGCATGAAAATATTAATGGAACAAGCTCTGAGGTTAAAAGGTCTAGAAACATATACAAGAAGAAAAAACACAAATAAGAAGAAAAGGACAACAAACAAGGAAAAATCAAAAATACATAAAACATAATTATCTTATCCATTTATATCTTCCATAAGGAACCAATAATAAAAATTGAGATAATTATTTCATGTCTGGCAGAAGAACCTATTTTTTTGTATCTGTAAAGTCAACAGCACCAAAAATTAAGAATACCAAAGCTCTAATTTTAAAATTTGCTGTATAATTTTATTTTGCTACAGTTCTTTGAAAATATGTGATAAAAATCATCCATCTCTTATTGAAAATATCGACAACAGCATGGCACTTTTAAAATAAACAAGAAAAAGAAACAGTCTTTCACAGAGAATACAAAACTGAAATTAAATCATTATCAGTAATGTTTTTAAATTCAACCCCGATAATAAATATGTATTTGAAAAAAGTTAACAGAGAGAACAAAAGACAATGAAATTACGGCTATCAATTTTGCTTTAATTATGTTCATATGAAAAGAGTCATAAACGTATTTTTCATTCTTAGTATAATCTTCACTTTGCAGTGGAAACCTAATCAATAAATTCAGTCATAGAAGCAGTAATCATTTTTTAGTTTGAGTAGTCTTGAAGGTTATCTGGGTATATTATCATTACATTTTTACAGAAAACTACCCACATTCCTCCTTTATCCCAATCCTAAGGAACAGCAAAAATTTATAATATACCAAACTCCAGTAAAATGTAACGCTTCCACATCTGATACTTTAAGAGTTCATCTCTTTACTGCCTAAAATTGTTTAGAAAAATGTACTTTTTAAATCATGAGGGAAATCTTAATATTTCAATTTGGAGTTTTCGACTGTCTTAGAGAGTTCATTTTTCTATGAAAAATGTTTCTCATTAAATATGCCATTCTAACTCCACTTTAATAACCTACTTATGTATAATCTTAGATAGTTTTTCAATCTGTTCCTGTATTTGTAAAATGGCATTAAATGCATATCCTTCAGTCTACTGCATTTTTGAAGAATAAATCAATTGCAACATTTACTGTGAAAAAGAAATTCTGATAATGGAAATACGAAATGCCCCCAATAGTTTGGTGGGTTTGTCTGTTTGTTTGTTTCAGAGCTAAAAAGTGCTAGAAATTCTAATTAGAAGTAGAAAGCAAAACATGGCTCACAGGCAATCTTTACCGATGCCTTCAAATAAGAAAGTTGTGACTTTCTTCCAAGCCCCTCAGTTCTCTTGAAATATATCACAGACACGTTCATGTGGCAAAACTATAAGTGGGCAGTGTCTAATTTTTCCCAAGTCAGTGGGTTTACAAATTATATTTCCATTTCAAAATGGTACCAACATATGAACTACTAGTTTGGCATGTTAGGTGAAACCAAACAAATGAGAAAAGAAATAGAAAGAAGGACTGAAGAAGTAACTTCAGCTATACTATATTGTACAATAAATTAGATGATGACCAACTATTAGCTTTATGATGGAATATAGTCAGCCACTGGACTATTTAAGCTTTCAACTTCCATTTGCTTCTTCTCACACAGTTTGCAGATAAATATTAACAGGATAGGGATAATGAAAATGTTCCCTGATACGGGTTTATCTGCAACTGAACGAACACCAAATGAATCTTCTAGTAATTTTTGTCTGTTTAAAATGAAAGATGCTGTGCACCATGAGTTCTGATACATGCTATTTGTTTATGGTCCACAGTCAACATTATCAAAGATAAATACGTTCACATCAGAATTTATAGACTGTAAAATCCAGTAATAACTTCAATACCTTTGGGGGTTGTTAAAGCTTACCTGAAACTGTAGCATTTCTAGACGTTTGTCAGTGAATTCAAAGAGAGCCAAAGTAGTCTTCATCATATAAAGCGAATTTACCATGAAGGTTGCCATATCAGCTGTGCCCAAACTACTAGCAGACATAGTACACATCTGTAACAATGGATCTAGCACACAAGACAGAACCTAAACCAGAAAACACAGCAAAGAGAGAGACAGGAGGGAGGAAATAATGTCACATGAGGCTCATTCTGTTTCTATCATGTATTTATTCCCCAAAGCAGAATAAAGAGAAATGAGAGCTCTAACTGTGAAAGCAGTTTTCTACTGGATTTGTCAGCAGGTGATCAGCTACCATAGTGATAGTAGAAGTATGAAAAACTGAGAAGAACAGATTCTAACCTATCAGGAGGAAGAGTAACCCAGATTACATAAATGGTAATTGTGCAATCTTGAGGATGTATTTACTTAATGGAGTAGTAATTGGATAACAGAATTCAGATACTATGCAAGAGTAGCACTCCATACTGTACTGTAACTATCCACTTTGTTAGTCACCCTCTTATCCACATTATAAACTCGAGTTGGATCTTTCTATCAAAAATGGGATCCAACAAAAAAGATGAAAGATGGTTGAAGCATTAATGTACCAAGACTAACTTATCCATACTTTCCCCCTCCTCCTCTTCAGAGCAGTCCAACATTCTCATACCTGCACAAAGTCAGCTTGACGGGCATCCAGCGGAACAACAGATGAGTCGTGAGATGCAAGAACCTCCCGCAGCAAGTTAAGTGTCTGATTTAGAGCAGAGCTTGGGCCAAGATCAGGAGGTGGGAGTTCAACCTGAAAAACAAGGTTGTGTTTGTGGTTTGGTTTTTTTTTTTTTTCATTTAATTTATAGCAAACACCATCCAGTTTGTCAGCAAAAATGCAACCAGCTAATAATAAAATTACATGTAGGCATGCAGAAAAGAACTTGAATTTGACATGGGACAAATCCAGCATGTTTCAGATAACAAGTTTTTGTAACTTTCAGCACAACCATCCCATTCAGTGACAAACAAGGAAAGCTGAAATCTGAATTTCTCCTTTCACTCAGACTATGCTTATTTTATCATCCAGAGAAATACAAATACTACCATTTTTGGTAGCAAAAAATATACACTTACTAGATCAGGTGCCAAAAAACAGCTACTTTGTCAGCACCACTGAGTTCACTTGGAGCAGGACTTGCTGTAAACACTCCGGGAACCTAGCGCAGGCAACAGCTGAATGAAGTCATCTTCTTGACAAGGTCCCTACCATGCTGAGCTGCAGTCACAGATGCAAGATTCTTAACCTCTAGAAAATTTCTACTTTAAATTACCTGTACACCAGCTAACTCAAGAACACCTACATGAACTGCAACGATAGGGTAAGAACCGGAATGCAAGCCTACTTCAATGACGAGCAGTAGGAACTGCAATGTTCAAAAACCAGAAAGAAGTTTGTAAATCTTCAGAGAAAAAAAAACACACTTTGAGTCAAATTATGAAAAGTTGGAGAACTGAAATGGATTGAAATTCTACGCTATTTTTAACATGGGCTTACATAGTTTAGTCCTTATTTGTAACAGGTAACCCATTAAAAACTTAACTAAATGCTTATATCATGTAAAACCTAGCACCTGTCTTTTTCCCACCTGCATGGCTCAGGCTCTACTCCAAAAGCAGCTGCACTTTCTTGCCTTCAGGGCTGCCTCAACCTGCTTTTCTGCTGCCTCCAGACCCCTTCTACATCCCAGGTTGCTGGCCTCGCTTACTTCTGCCAACAATCGTCTTCCCTTCTTCCTCTGTCGCCTGCCTACCCAAGGGCAAACACAAACCTGGCTGGATCATGTGGGAGCAAGCAGACCTCCATCAATACAGCATAAGCCAACAATTCAAGGCATAAACTCTTTCCAGAGCCTATAGGGAGAACCAAGTTTGGTTGGGACTAGGACTGGCCTGTGCGCCTCACTCAAGGTGTTTGGGTGCAGCAGAGCAAGGCAGTATGCATTCTGCAGTGCTCAGCTCAACAAGTAAAAAAGGCAGCTTTGGATGGACCCCTAGACCACAGCCAATATGTTCCATACCTTCCCAAATGAGAACTACTGATTAATAGCATAGTAACATACATGTCTGAGTCTCAAAGGAAGGAAAAAAAAATACGAAATGGGCAGAGGCTGAAGGCAAAAGAAACCACGAAAGAGAGCATAACAGGCATTTTCAAAGTGGAGCATTTCAGTACCTCATGAACTTGCCATGAGAGAAAGAAGAAACAACTCTCGCTCTTTGGAGCCAGGCCTAGCTCACACACTGTGTGTTTCAAAATGTTTGAGATATTGTACATGTCCCCACACTGTTACCAAGACAGCTCACACAACTTTTTGCATTCTTCTGAATACAAAGTGTTTTTCTGTTTCTCAGTTTCCAAGAGATAGTATAGTGGTTTAGAGTAACGGAAAACTAAATCTAATACATTCAGTTGTTGTTTGGCCTAAGTAGTCTTGAAAGCATAAAATAAATACCCTAGCAATAAAGTAACAGTAATTCAGAAAGAAGCACTGAGTGCTGATTAGCAGTAAAATTTACTGAAATTCACAGCACAGAGTGACTTTCTTCTTGTTTATTCTTGTTATTATTAAGGGAATTGATTGTGCCTTGAACACACTGTTCTCAGACCTAACTGGACCGTGTTCAGAGATATTTTGGCATTAATTTGAGACTGGAGTTTGATGGCGTTTTCACTTCTAACATACACATAAATCATGACAGAGACACTTTCAGGCTTCCTTGCACAGAATTTTTGTCTCCTGAAGTTGCTAATGTTCAAAAGCTTCTAAATTAGCTTGAACTTCCATTTACTCCGGTCTTTTGAAGTCCACCATCTTCTAGATGGGAGAAAGGAATCATATTATCGAAGAAGACAACATGGCAAGTAAAAACGGTTTAGATTGTTAGATTGTAAAATGGGGTTAGCTTTACATTCTTGACTACTACAACAGGTAGAATTATGAGTAAGTGGGAGGAAAATTCAAGCAGTGTTATAGTCATTTTTAGAATTCTAAGTTTTTGCATGACTGTTGATTGGGTTTTTTTCAGAATTAAAAAGGAAATTAATTCTCCTAAAATTAAAATGGAGACTAGAAGTTGTACACAAGTTTAGAATAAAAGGTTTTATCTTCATTGAAAGTTCTGCATATCAATCAATGAGGAATAATTACTAAGCCAGTAATCTTCCTCCATATATACAATCCAGAGCAGGCTTCTCTGCCTACGAGATCATGGAGCTCAAAGGATGTCCTGGAGGATTTAACAAACAGCAAAGGAATATATAGGAAAAAAGGGAGTACCAGCAAACATGAAGAGTACATGTATGTTACCTTTTTCCCTTTTCTTATTTACAAAGAAGGTCAAATGGAGAAAACCACATGCAATTTTTGCTCTTATTAAATACTTTATTTAATAAAGGGTATAAAGGTATAAAGGGCTGGAGCAGACATTGAGGAGACCACCTTTGTTAGAAGCTCGTATTTGCACCTGCATATACTGAAAATACTGCATAGGCAAGCAATCAAAACTATTTATATACTATCCTACTTAAACATTAGAAAGTTAATAGTACAAAGACATGGACATACTGCAGCAAGTCAAGCAAAAGGTCACAAATTTCATGAAGGGACTGAAACGTCTCCTACACAAGGAGATGCTGTGTTCAGTCAGGAAAAAAGAATGCTCAGACGGATATTATCAATGTGTACAACTACCTTATGGGACGGATAAAGAAGAGGGAGACACCCTTTTCTCAGTGGTGCCCAGCACCAGGTCAAGAGGCAATGGGCACAGACTGAGACAGAGAAAAACAATTTTTTACTGTGACGTTGGTCAAAACACTGGAGGCAGATGCACAGTTAGGCTGTGGAGTCTCCATCCACGGAGACATTCAAAACCCAACTGGAAACAGTCCTGGGTAACCTACTGTAGCTGACACTGTTTGAGCAAGATGGTTGGACTACATTATCTCCAGAGGGTCCTGCTGACACTAGTATTAAGTACAACAAGACGGTGACTTAAAACACAAAACTCCTCAGGGAAAGTACTGCTCAGATCGACAAACAAAAGGTTGATGGCTTTTTTTAAGGGCCTAATCAGCTTATAATAGAAAGCTGAAATAGAAAGTTTTTGAAAACCTCACTGGAAGAGGATGGAGACAAAGCTCTACAGATGTGGAATCTTGTAAAACGATACCTGGATATTTGATCCGGTCAGTTACAAGTGATCAGTGCCAATTATGAAAGTTTTATACATATATATATATACAAAAATAAATGTATTATACAAATTCAGTTTCCACCATAATCAAACAGCAGTCTAAGAAACTTGAGTGCATGTCTACCAGAGAAGCTGTCCTAAGCTCTCTTGAGCCCTATTAGGGTCCTACAGAAATCACCATAGGTTCCACAGTAGAATGCCTAACAGCATGCTTTTCTTTTCAGCTATCAGGTTGATCTTGAAAGAAAAGACAATGGACAAAGTCTTACTTTGTTTTGTTCACATGGATCCATTCAGACCACAACAGCATTTAGAACACAACCAGTTTCATTTAATCTGTCCCATATCTGGTTTCCCAGAAATCTAACAGGTATAATTCTTACAGGAACCAAATTATGAGGAAGAAGTTTAGAGTTATTCCCATGCAATGTTTTAATATATCTCCCACTGACAAACAACATATAATGCGCTCATAACATTTAATTTGCATACATTAACTCTAAAAACAACATTAAGAAACAACAATCCCAAAGCCTGATTTGGGGTGCTCTACTAATTAGTCTTCTAACAGTTCAGACAGCAAATGACAGGTTAATTTGGTATAATCTCTCTTTAGTACTCTTATGATAACTCTCATTCCATTTAATTCAATGCTTGTAATTACTCTTTCCTTTAATAAATGTTCTGGAGTACTACTGAAGCCACAGTAAGGACAGGTGTACTTGAAAATTCCCACTCTCTAAATGTATTAGCTGATGCAATAAAACATGCTGTCATAGCTTAGTCTAACAGGCTTGTTAAAAAGCTTCACTAGTGCACTCACGATTTTAAATAACAATTCTCTCAATATGAGAAAACTGAGAGAGCAGTCCATCCACTTCAGTGCATTAGGTGCTTTGAACTTTGCTTCTAGTTTCATTGGAACAGTTTCTGTTGTTCTGATAATTACCGTCATCTAATATTTTCTCCTGGATTTATCATAATCTATAAAATGGTAATCTGTACCAGGCTGTTCTTCATTAGATCCAAGCAATGAGTAGCATAGGCAGAACTATAAATCCCTAAAACATTTTATTTATTCATACATGGTCAAAGGAAACGAAAGAATATATAAGGACTGAACCTACAGTTCTCAACTGCATTAACAGCACAGTAGCTAGACCCATGGCTGCGACCAAGAAAGCTACAAAAAGAAGCAAATTCAAACGATTTTTCAGTGTAGGGACACTAACAGTGGCCAAAAAACATTCTGGTAGAACCAACAATCAGAACAAACCAATTGTTACCAGAGCTAGAAAGACCTCGAAGACCACCCAACATTGTCTCTCAAGGGTAAGAGCCCATACAACAATGCGAAGGAGAGGCAGCATTTACAATAAAAGCTGATGCATTCACTGAACCCTCAGGAACACAGAAGGGTGGTGATGCACAGCTTCTATACAACGTTAACATTGAGCTCTATAGTGACCTGAGAATCTCAATGCTGTGAATGGCATTTTAGACCCTGAAAACAAAGTGACTTTGCAATGACTGTCTCCAAGCTTCATGCCATGTTTCAAGGTGTAACAGAACCAAAGAGACTCCCTTGTGTACTGCCTTCCTTTGATACCAATTTGCCTTCCTGCAGCATGCTAAATATTTCTGTTACCTGAAAACTGTGAATGAGAACACTATAAAAAGGGTTTCTCAGACTGAAAAGTCTGAAGTTGTGAAAACTGATGACTGCCTTATTTTCAGATTACAACCAGGATGCCTCGATGCCTCAGATTTTCTGCTGTAATGAAAAGAACGTTCATAGGAAAGTGCTTCTGAGCAAGCCAGTAAGCACTCTGAAGTAACCAGGGATTACTCTGTATCATTTACACTGATGGCCTGGCAACCAAGAGGGAAAATCCTGATATAAGACAGCCTTTAAGCAGCTACATGCTTTTGACTCTCCTTATGTAATACAGGACTTTTCTCAAAAATAGATGTAAACAAACAGCTATTTTCTTGTCCAAGAAAGAACAGTTTGAGCTTCCCGTGTCCTATTGCACTTTGAAAATTAAATTCCAGGCAGTCTGAAGGCAATGCTGATCCCAGCATAATCAATAACCTAGAGAATTAAGTTGTCTGTGGTGATGAGGGCAGAGCCGAATTACCATCCTGTTATTCCTCCACATCCAACAGAAGGGACCTTGAGGAGTTATCACATTGAATGAAACCTGCTTTGTCTTAAAAGTGTTTCCAACTAGCTATACTTAAGAGAAAGATTTGCTTAAATACTATTCTGGTTTATTAACTATTGACAGGCTGTAGATATTAAAAAGCATACCACAGCAAAACATAGTAACTCAGTGGTGTTTCTAGACAGTTCTCTCTACACTACCAGCAGAAGAGAATTTGTACAGAGTTAGAGAGACTCCTGTCAAGTTATAATTACCAGTAAATTTGTGACTAAGTCTTCTGGAATTTTGTAGCTACAAACAGCAATTAAAAAAACATTTAAATTCTCTTTAAATTAAATAAAAATTATAGAACTGATTTCCATTCAGAATTTCTTGCTTACAATTTTCAGATTATCAGCAACAACTGATGATATTAAGGGTATACTGTTATTAAAATGGTGTAACTCATCCAGGCTATATTCACAACTTTCTAATGATCTAAAAAACAGTGGTACTTAGGCTTATAGAAATAAAAGTATTTTTAAGAACACCCTATTTGTATTTTAATCTACTTAAAAAGTTATTTAAATTGCCTTAAGAATCATGTTTTAATCAAAGTAATGGACCACTAGTATTCTTTGAAAGAAGCTTATCAGTGCCTTAAGATGCAAAATAAGTGGAAATAAGGAACCATGATTTCCAGACTGTCCAAGTGAAAAGTAATTTACTAATTTTACAAATGAGTATTCTCTTTTCGCATAACAGGAGCAGTAATGAAGCCTTTGTAAATGCTACTGTAAGCACAAAACGTCTGTTTCTCAGTGCTTTAATCTTCTCTGAAAATAAAAAAAATCCTAGAAGCCGTTGCAGTGTATACACAGTTACCAAAAAGCTAGTAAAGCAGGCTGGGATTTGACGAGAATCCTACTAATTCATACACACAATTTTGGTCCAAACACACATTAATAAAAGGAATGACAAAAAGCAATCTTGAGATTCCTCAGAATGTAAAAGCATTGTGACATTCACTGCTAAATTAATAAAGACATATGAAAAGGCATAAAAGCTAGTTATCTGTATATTAACACAATAAATGAAGTAACAGACGAATTAAATTTATGGTAAAATAGGGTCTTTATCTCAAGGAAAGTAATGCTTCTATTAGTGCAATTCAGCCTATTAATTTTATATTTTTGTGAAGGAAAACTAATTTCAGTCCTGAGGAGATAAGATATCATTCTATCAATGCAGCTTTCCACTCATAAAGGGAAATAATACAAAGTGCTTCAAAGGAGTGTCTAAAACTCTCAGTTATAAGAACTACACATCAGTACAGTAAGAATCCTTCTCACCCAGTTACCTTGTTGTTAACTCCTGAAGCACAGAGATTAATATATAATGATAGATGTCTTTGTTACTCATATATCTAGTCCTCTTCTGAGTCTCTTTAAGCTTTTGACCTCAATTATATCCTGAGGAAAGATCTTCATACGGCATATATGCAACGCAGAATTTTCAATGTTTCAGATTTAATTTATAAAAAGTGTTTATGAGAAAGAGCAACAGTACAATCTTTTTACATTAAATGGTATGCGTGGTATGCCATTCATTATTTGTAATACAGTGCCATTAAAGGTAGCAGTGCAATCACCACATTCACTGAACATCAATAAAACTAAATTAGACTCCCTTATAAAAACTCCAGCAGCTCTAGAGCTGGTTACTTCCAGGCTGGAGGCTGGGAAGTGAAACTGAGGGCAAAGAGGATTACACAGTCTTCCCATAGTTGCAAAACAAAGAACACACACTACGAAATAGGACATCACAAATTCTTTGTCACTCCTTTCTCCTGTTGAATTCTACTTGTCTCCAAACTGAAAACAGCATACCATCCAAAACAAAAGTACGAAGATTGAGTTATGTGAGTAGAAAATTTTTGCTTGATCCTGTTTGACTACAAATGTAAGACCCAACAGAATAAATAAAGCAGAGCTAAATACAACACAGATGAATACAGAACTGTCTTATGGTTTCAGGCCAAGAAAATTTCTTTCCTTAAGCATTACTTTGTTTGCACATTCTTTCTAAGTAAAGAGCAGTCATATATTTTTGCTAAGGGCTATCACTCATTTCTCTTCATAAAAGGAACAAGTACACAGATATTTTATTTTAGCTCACGTAGAAGGAAACAAAATCTTCAGAAAAATTCATATACAGATAGTAAATGCCCACAGCAAGCCATAAGTCTGGCTTATTTTTTTTTCCTAAAGTCATACTGTCCCGGTCCATTGCACGTTTTATGAACTCAAGGTTTATTTAAGCCTTGAAGAAGCATTAGTAGCAGAGGAACTACTATTTCAATGACACTGTGTTCAAATGGAAATATTCTGTGATAACAATGTACTAAATGGACTTAGTATGGACTATTAGTATGAACTATGTGAGTGGTAGTAACTAAGAAGTCACCTGATGAATGAATGAAACCACTGAAAGGAGTCACTGGATATATGGAAAAGATGAGGAGGAACAACTGTTTCTTTGAGAAAGTCATTTCTCAGCCCTTGCAGAAAGACAGGAAACTGGGACCAGATGCAACTGTGTAGAACAAGGAAACTACTTTGCGTCCACAGAAAAACGCTGACCAAACTGGGAATATCCCACTGAACGGTCATTAACTACAAGGCTTTGCACAAACAATAGTTTCTTTAAATTTACGTATTTTTTGCATTTTTGCAGGTTAAGTACAGATAATTCAGAAATACACTTGCAAATCTTTGTCATTTGTTTTCCATTTTCAAATTTTTTCTTTTCAAATGGAAAAAACTCTCAGGCTGTGCAATAACCAGGAATAAAGAAAGACTTCACGCTTTGGTGTCAGGGCCTAGTCAACTCACCATATCTCAGTCAGGGATGCTGGATGAAGATCAGATCCCTAGGAAACTGAGTGGGATGTGTAGCCCAACAATCCGTTTTGACTTTGCTTAGATTTCTGAAAGGTAAAGATTTAATGGGCGGATCCACCAGCAGCAACATAAGAATACAGCAGGTAAATTAGTATTAGGTGCTGAACAGGGGGAAGTTCACTGAAATGCAATTCGAAGTGATCACCAGGAGAGGAAGATGGATAGGCCCAAAGGGTTGTGGTAAATGGAATTAAATCCAGTTGGAAACCAGTCATGAGTGGTGTTCACCAGGGTTCAGTGCTGGGTCCAGTCCTGTTCTACATCTTTATCAACGAGCTCGACGAAGGGATCAAATGCACCATCAGCAAGTTTATGGATGACACCAAGCTGGGTGGAAGTGTGGATCTGCTTGAAGGAAGGGAGGCTCTGCAGAGAGATCTGGACAGCCTGCATCAATGGGCTGAGACCAACGGGATGAGGTTCAACAAGGCCAAGTGCAGAGTCCTCCATTTAGCACACACAACCCCATGCAATGATATAGACCTGGGGAAGAGTGGCTAGAGAGCTGCCTGGCAGAGAAGGACCTGGGGATGTTGGTTGACAGGCAGTTGAATGTGAGCCAGCAGTGGCCCAGGTGGCGAAGAGGGCCAATGGCATCTTGGCCTGTATCACAAACAGCATGGCCAGCAGGAGCAGGGAGGTGATTGTGCCCCTGTACTCGGCACTGGTGAGGCCGCACCTCGAGTGCTGTGTTCAAGTTTTGGGCCCCTCACTACAGGAAAGACATTGAGGGGCTGGAGTGTGTGCAGAGAGAGGCAATGAGGCTGGTGAGGGGGGTGGAGAATAAGCCCTATGAGGAGTGACTGAGGGAACTGGGGTTGTTTAGGTTAGAGAAGACGAGGCTGAGGGGAGACCTCATCACAGTCTACAACTGCCTGAAAGGAGGCTGTGATGGGGTGGATGCTAGGCTCTTCTTACAAGTGACAGGACAAGAGAAAATGGCCTCAAGTTGTGCCAGAGGAGGTTTAGACTGGACATTAGGAAGAATTTCTTCACTGAAAGGGCGGTCAGACACTGGAACAGCCCAGGGAGGTGGTGGAGTCACCATCCCTGGAGGTGTTTAAAAGCTGGGTAGATGAGTTCTTAGGGATATGGTTTAGTGGGGAGACAGGCACAGCTGGACTCTATCTCAGAGGTCTCTTCCAACCTTATGATTCTATGATTCTATAGCAGGAAAGTTATTCTGGCATAGTTACAGTGTTTTGGTCTAACAAACGCATAATCTGCTTTTAATGGCAGCAATGTTGACAGGGTAAAACTATTTTTATAAAAGACAGAAAAGCCCAAGTTTTGGGTTTACTTAGCTTATTAACTTGGAATATACTCAATAACTTCAAGAAAGGAATTACGCACATGAGTAATTAACTGTTGTACTGATGATGCATTAATACAGACTATTCAGCTCATTCAGCTGACTTTGCTATATTGTACTTTGGGAAATTTCCTAATTTCTTCGCTTGTCAGATTTTAAAAATACGTAAACTGCTCTGTTGCTCTATAAACATATGCTGCTAACAATAGTATTTTAGCCATATTTCTATAAAAATAAAACTATTAGAAGAATTAAACATAGACAGCAATTTTTTATGTTACTTCCAGAGCTAGAATACAGAAACTACAAAATTTCAATTTTAGGAAAAGCTGAAGTATGAAACTGCTTTAATCTAATAATCTTACTATACAAAAGGGAAATGAAAGTGTGTGATTTACAACATGAAAGCCGTATAATTTTGATACAAACCTTGTCCATTAGTTTACTTGCATGAAGACTCAGGCTACTAAAGAATATCTTCTTGCTCAACAAATGCATTTCTTCAATTGTTGTCAATAGTGTGGCTGCACTGTTTCCCACAATAGCACTGAAAACAAAATTAAGATTAATGAAATAATCTGAAGGGGGAGAAGGGGACAGGGTCAGATACATTAAGCAGCATTTCAAATACAATTTTTTTCAACCTTGACAATATACTACAAATAATTGCAGGGAATAGAGGGAATAGTTCTCCATATAAGCTGAGAGACTCACTCATAAAATGACTGAGAACAAGCATTATCAACTACGTTGTTAAGCAGATATTAAGCACAGGCTATGTAAAGCTCTGCCCAAACTTTTTAGCAGAATTCTAAAATTTACTAGATTTTTGTTATTCTGTAAATCTACTTCTGTTATAGTAAACAGACTAAAAACACAAAAAGGGAAGTTAACTTTATTCCATTAAACGGTCCTTCAGGGATAGTATAAACTCTATTCTTTCTTCATTGCAATGTTAGGTATCTCCAAAACCACAAAAATTCATGCCTTGCTATTCCAAGCTTCAACTTATTATATTTAGCATGAATACTGCATAAACATCAAATGATACTTATGCATTTCTCATGGATATTCCTTCTGCTTGATTTTCAGATTACCATCTTGTTGCATTTAATAGATAATTTCTTAAATTGGATTTCCCTTCATTAGTTAGGAGCATTTCCTCTATATAGAGGAAAATATTCTGCCCACAGGAAATACTTAAAAGGCCTTTAAACAATGTATCGATGTTTTAACATCACATTTTAAACTGCACAAAGCTTTATAACCAATGGGAAAGTCAGACTATGGAGACAGAAAAATGATAGCAAAAATATTTCAGCTCATTTTCATAGTGAAAGTAGGAATAAAATATGTTTTCTTCCATATTACAAAAGGTAAAAACAAATCTTGTACGTGCTCTACTATAGACCTGTAGTGCCATCACAATTCAGGATTTTAAACACAATGGGAGATGCCCAAGAACCACTTATCCTAGTCTGCCCAACGTCTAAATGTCTTTACAGACAGAAAAGAAGCTCAGGTATTAACATTAGTTATTGTAATTATCATTTTAGTCCAAGGCTGTGGAGGAAAATCTTCCAGCTATTGCTGTTTCTAATCAATAGAAACTACTGCAAATGCCACAATGTATAGAATCAGAAGTTTTGGCTTTTCTCTGGTTTCTGTGTTCCTGTTGGCATCTGGCAGGTTGGAAGATGACTGGTGCACCTTCAACAGCAAGTTAAAGAATAACACAAGTATCTTCCCAACAGGAAAATGCAAGTGCATAATTAGAAAAAATTGTATCAAAACATAGTTGTTTAAGATGCCGGGCCAGATAAAACAAGGTGGAGGGCTGGACTCGGTCTGTGGGCCCCAAGTTTGAAATGCCTGTTCTAGAGATAACTTAATTCTAGCATTTTCTTAAAAGGGATTTGATTCTGTTGTCTTAAATGATTTGTAGGTTTTTTTGTACACTACTTGTATCTACACAGAACAACAGTTTCTGCGTCAAATTGATGCTATATAGCAGATTCTATACAGCCTGAGGAATGACAACAGATAAACAGCACTTTCTTGATATCATGCACATTTCTCCTTGATTCCATAGCACAGAGAAAAAATTAAACTACGAAAATACTCTTTTTACTACATAAATCTTTATATATACAACAACAAAAAAGACAACTTGAACATACGTAGTAATTTTGCATACCTGATTGTATGGTGGTAGAATTTGAGAAGATTAGAAATCTTGTACAATAAAACTGCTCCTGGCTCAGCAACAATCACCTGCTCAATTCTAACCTGCAGAACAAAGAAATACAAGTATCCTTCAAGCCATATATTCCAAAAGCCAACCTCTACAATTTTACATGCAACATGTCAGATTTTTGAAAAATAAATTTAGGCAGAAATAAATTTAACAACAGAATGCCCAGTTAACCCTAATGTTCTGCTTTAACCAAAGTGCTTCTCAGCTGCCAATCCACTGGGTAGAAAACAAGCAGGTGTATGTATTATTTAAAAACAAAACAAACCAAAAACTCCACCACTTCTGTTTCCCTATAAATTCTTCTTGCAACTTTTTATTGAAAATGTCAAAATAATAACATCATTTGATAGATTAACACCAGTACTGAATAGTAACAACAGCTGCAAAATCACTGAACTCCAACAGCTGACCATTAGCATTATGCAGCAACTCAGAACGTTCAAAGTATTAGGTATGCTGCCCAAAAGACGAAATTTCACCTGAATTCATCTCTCTTTCAATTAAGGAGATATAATGTATCAGCTACTGGTATGTAATTAGGTACATCTATAACTAACGAACAGTTATGTTGACTCTATCTCAACCAGGAAATAACTAGCCTCACAGACCAAACAATATTGACTTTCCTTATACTTCGACAGCTGATGTCTTGTCTTCATGGTACACACAGTCACAATCCACTCCTAAAATGCTGTCCTAGAGTCAATCTTTGGGCACTCACGAAGCAGTGACAGACACTGACTTATCACTGCAGTGTTCTCCCATGTGTGTGAGAGGGCTACACACAAATCACCAGCTGCCACTTGCTCTCCCAAGTTATTTGTCTGCTGTTAAATGGAGCACAACATGCAGTAGAGCTTTCTTGTCAGAGCCAGCTGCAGGGGGAATTAACTAAGGTTATGCTTCAATACTCTCCCTTTGCATATAAACCAGAGACCAAAATCAAAGAATAATTGTTCGCTCTTACTCACAATCTTAATTTCAATACTCAGGTGAACATCCCTCTTCAATTCATATGTATATACAGAGGTAGAGAATGACTCAATAGGCAGAAGTGGGGAGGTGGAGGGAAAAACCCAAAGATTTTAGGGTTAGGAAGCAAAAACGAAAATTCAAAAACAAATAAAGCAGGAAAAGAAGCATTGTTGCTTAGCATACAGAAGTCTTCACTGCACCAGAAAACAAAAGTTTAAAATTCACTAAACCTAACCTGCTCAGGGAAGTCCTGGACTTGCAGATCTTACTGCTTCCTAATTCTACGTGTCCTGCAGGTAGCTGACCATAAAAGACTATCTGAAATCTATATAAGCCACCAAAACCATTTTGTTAGTTTTAATCTCATCTTAAGAGCTGTGGAAAAGATGAGGACCTTAATTTAAATGTTTTTTAGGGTCCTCCTACTTCCTTCTGAAATGACAGGCCTGTGGTAAGATCTACCACTAGAGTACTCCAGATTCACCAGCATGTCTAAAACCCAAAACAACTATGAGTAAGAAATGTTGAAAATTTATACCATACATATAAGCATAATTTTTCTTCAAAAGTAAGGAAAATGTACAATATTGTACATTCACATAGAAAGGCATAAATATGAAAATTTGGCATAATTCTCTAAGTATTTAAAAGTGCCTGTGGAAGCTAAGTAAGGCTTTTATCAGGCTATTTTATACTTCAGCGTCAACTCAAATCAAAGTGACAGGTTTGCAAATATCAGCAGAAATCCACAAAAGAAAAGCAGTATTGTGGTGCCACAGGAGTACAAAAGAGTGGTTTCCCTGAACTTAACACACTTTTTTTCTTATTGAGAACAATCTTCAGAAACCCCATGTATTGTAGAAAAGTCTCCTCCAAACTGAGTCTATTTTTGTTGTTCCTCTTAACACAAAGGCTTGCATTTATCTAATTGCATTGTATGAAGGTTTTTCTGCTTGGTGGGTGTTTTTTTCTGCCTTTTTCTGCTATGGCACATCTACCCAGGGGAAACAATAAAAACTACATATTTTAAACTGGAAAATCTAGACTGGCAGTGAATTAACTTAAGTCACATTTTATTAAAATACAGAAAACAAAGGTGTGTCTTTAATTGTTCTTTTAGTTTTTTACATTTTTGTTAGCACAGCAACTAACAACCAACAATATTTTGGGGGCTATTTCTACAGATAACAAGCACATAAGTATAAAGAGTTTGTCAATCAAAATGGAAGGTATTCTGTACAAAACTATGCAAATCATAAGTACTCAAATAAAGACCAAAATTCCCTCTGACTTACACAAAGGTTTGATTCTACCCCAATAACTTTGTTGGAATGCACAAGAAGTACTGAACTCAAACATCAACATTCAATACTAACTGAACTATAGCATGAAGAACACATATAGCTTGGAAAATATCTTCCAAAAAAACTGTGATAATTGTTTGTCTAATGCGACTGGTGATGTTTAACAGGTCAAAAACCAGAGGCTGTGAGGGATGATAATTGTATGGAAATGAGCATTAACTGAAACACAGGAGATTCTGTCTAAATACCAGGAAACACTTTTTTCTGTGAGCATGACTAAGCTACTGGCACAAGTTGCCCGGAGATGCTGTGAAGTCTCTATCCTCATAGATATTCAAAACCCATCTGGATACAGTCCTGCTCAAATGGCTCTAGATGGCCCTGCTGGAGTAGCAGGTTTGGAGCAGAAGACGTCCAGAGGTCCCTATCAACCTCAACCCTTATGCAATTCCATGATATTCTAAATGACATTTTCTTGATATTTACCTCTCTTCAGAACTTCTCTCGTTCTTAAAGAGTACCTTATGAATAGCATTCAGAATCTGTTAACTATTTGAGACTAACGTCACTAAACACAGCTGTTACAGCCACTGCACTCTAAGAGAAATTTATTCTAATAGTATTTAGGTACACTAGATTTTACTTCAAAACCACTTTGATTTATACACTGTATGGCTAGCACAGTCAGGCTATTATTAGTATCAACTTCATCACCTTGGTTATCTTATTTTATTCTTATGTGAAGAACATCCAATAAATAAGGCAGTCATTCATCTGACAGATTACTATTAATGATTTCTATCAAATGGGTCCTCCCGAAACTGACTAAGGGTCTATCTTGAAAAAAGACAAGTGTGGAGGGATGTGACAGAAATACAGCAAATCAGGGTAGGATAAAGATGAAAAGCAGGAAACAACTTTTCACTGTCCTTTTCAATAGGAGAGCTGAAGTTATTAAACAAACAAACAAAAAAAGGAGCTGGCTTTTCACACAGCAATCAGTCTGTTAAACTGTGCGTTTCCAACCTGCAGGATATGTTGTACATACTAACATTTCCTATCAACTTGACATATTCAAGGAAGAAAAATCTACTGAAGTCTATTAACACAAATATAGTAGCTATGGCTTACTAAGTCCTTAGTACATCCACAAACAAGTAAGGAAATTATTCTGCAGGAGTATCATGACACAACTGCACAATTTGTGCACTCTTCCTAAGCATATGCTCATGGTCAACATGAAAAACAGGATAGCAAGTTAAACTGATTTTCCTTTTTACCCACTATAGCTATTCCTATATTTGTGAGCTTCAAGAAAAATAAAATAACATCAAGATATAGAATTAGTATCCCAGTATCACTTACTATGTGACCATATAAATCAGATATCTATGAACTATGGAATTTTTAATTTTGAAGGGGTTTATGATCCTTAAAGTTATGAATCTAACACTTAACCAAGGGTGATGAAAATAAATTGGAGATGGGGACTGAATAGTTTTTATATTTAGAATGCTAAAGAAAACAAAATACTTCACCTTCAGAGGCCTGCAGACATCTTCTGTGATGTGGCCAACTACTTCTTGAATATTTTCTTCCACACCTAGAGTTAATGCAAACACATGCTAAGATTATGCAAATATAATTCTCTTTTCTTCAAGACTATAAAACAAACAAACAAATGTAGGAGCTACTCCTCCATAAAAAGCATTATGAACTGCATGTTCTCTTCTCCACAAGACTAGTTTACACCTCCACTGAACTTCATATCCAGCCATCAAGAAACAGCTGTATGACAAAACAGTCCTAGAGAGTCATTAGTCATTACCTTATGCTATGCAATCGCTTCCTAGCACAATATAGTGCCTGGGGATTTGAGGCTGAAGAAACAAGGGAAAGACTAAATGATCAAATGATCTAGCAAGAAAATGTCACAGAAAGGCTCTATATTAGCATCTTATGAAACTAAACAAACAAAAAAAAGACCAGTAAGATGCTCAAGGAGCAACAGTACATACCATTTTGAAAAGCCCAAACCATAAATACACCTGTCTTTCTGGTACTGACATGCTCATGGCACTGTTACAAAATAAATCACATATGTACCTCCCCACTGCTGTGTGCTGCAGGATTAGCAGACACTTCCTCCTCAGCAACAACTGAAACTCATCTTTCACAGAAGTATACACAAAAAAGAATATTGCCCTATCTTATCATGGCACACAAATGAATTGTTGCATGGCAACCAATACTGTCATAAATCAATCAAACTGAAAGCAACAGATCTTCAAGCTCTCACTTCAGTAACGGCTCAGAATAGATTTATGGAGACAGCAATACTTCAATTCTAATTTAAAACTTGTCAACAGGAGTTCATCTTCAGATGGGACCCATGTAATGAACAGTAAACAAACCAACTGTGACATGTGACAGAAACCAGGTGACCCGAAGCTCTATTTTGCAGCTTTTATTTCAGACTAAAAGAGATTACCTCTGTGAGGAAAAATTATAAAAGATGAGAGATGCATGCCAACGTCTCTTTACACCAAGATACGTGAAAAGCCACATAAGCAGAAGCAACTAGATTCAGTGTGGTGGCTGTAAGAATTTCAGCATACTAAATTTATAAGATAATAAAAATATGTTTATATAGTTGAGTATTGATATCAAGGAAGAAAATAATATAAACCACAAGACGCATGGTGTGTTGTGTAATGACTAGCCACCAGAATCACCCTAACAATTTACGCATTTTTTAGTAAGAACAGTCACGCTTATACTGTTCATCAATATAACAAGCACCTAGCACATATTTGCAATGATGTATCTAGACCAGATTGACTTAACAACAAACTCTTGGGCATGAAAGTTTTAACTGCAAAAATACACATCTTCAAATGCTAAGGGACATAGAAATACAATCTTGATATACTGCATCCTTGTTCCTTCACATATACTTTCATGGCCAATTAGAATATTTTAGGTTCAGTAAACAGTAAAAAGAATGTCTTCCAGCGCAACTGGTTACATAACTGTTACTTGTAATATTAAGTCACGTTGACATAAAAGAATTAAAGAATAAAACTCTTGGAGACCCCAAATCACTTTTAGAAAACAGTTCACTACTGAAGATAGACTTCTGGCTGCCTACTACACCACGTCATTTTCGTCTGCATACTTTTCCATAAGGAAGAGATTTTCCCTGGACTTCATTTGGTCCTTTCAGCTGGGTTGTTGTTACTCCATGAAGAATGAATTTCTACTGCTTCTCCTAATCAAAATGCCTGCAATTTCGCCTTCCTTTCAAGTGTAAGAACCCTGAAAGACTTCAAGGCCCCTGTCAGTAGAATACCTAAGCTCCAAAGAGGGGAACCAAATGCTTCCTGCTTCGCCAGTATAATGTAATATACTTAAAACTTTTCTGAATGTATTTACAGTGCTTAAAATTCTAATAGCTTTTTTGGTCAGATTGATTTTAAAGAGTTAACATTTGCAAGCTTAAAATTTTAAATTTTTTCGAAAGCTATACTTGAATACTTGACTATGGGCTATGTAGGTTTTTCTTTTTAAAGTAAAAACTGAGATGGGAACATTTCTCAAAAAAATATTTTCTTCCACTGGAACCAAATCCACCTTTATCTCACCCATAGCTATAGAGGAGGCTTTTTTTTGTTTTGTTTTGTTTTAAAGAAAAGGGAAGTTTATGTGTACCACACGTGATTTATCACATTCTCCATAGTCCTGAAATTACAAGAGAACTTAGAGAAGAATTAATTTAAATATAAATCTGAACTCAGAACAGAAACTCCTGAATTAAAATAATAAAACCAGTTCCATCTGCAAAAAAAACCTACTCAAGTTGAAACTAAAGATAAACCATATTATAGAGAAAGATCCATCTCACCTAACTTTAGATCCTCAATTAGGTGTCTAATCTACACTATTTGCTGGGCTCCCTCTATAGAGAATGGAAAAAAAACCCAAACAATTGTGATGGAAATCTTCATAAATGTACCTCAGCTCTAACTTTCAAAGGGGCCATCTGCCCTTTGGAGATGCAAATCTCTGTCATTATCTGTAACCAGAAAGATGTCTACCTTTTAAACAGTAAAGTGAAATTAATTCAATCTCTGCTGTAGTCTGCACTACCCGACACCTGAAGACAGTATACAGGGAATACAACTTGAATCTCTCAGCACTGTAGACACTACCAACTCAGGATCTGCATTTATATAAAGCACATAGTCTCAAGGTACTTCAGAAGGCTATACTTCTCATAGTTTCATCTCACACAACCGGCCTTGTCATCAAAAAAACATCCCAAAGATGCAGAGAAATAGTTAACAGACAGCACTTCCCAGGCTTTGTTGCTCCCAGTATGAAGTTAAGAATTCCTTTTTACATTTCTTGAAAACTGTACAACACTGATGGCAAACTTATTCCTGGAGAGCTTCAGAAAACCTATTTTTCCTTCAGACAGAAATACTGAATCTCTTGTTTATACTAGTCTCTTGGGAAAAAGTTTTGGCCTAGTGTTTTTTTGAGAACATTTTTCCTCAAAGTATTTATATTCACTGTATTCTCAAGTAGTTTACTCTGATCTATGGCTGAAATGCTCTAAATATATCTAATTCTGTAGTCACAGCATCTCAGCCTGACTTCCTGCCAGAAGGCCAAGGGATTTAACAGTTAGATAGAGCTCTGCAGAAGAGGTGGGACAATTTCACAACAGAATGCAGGCCTGGGCAGCAGCAGTAGCACTCTCAATAGCAGAACGAGATACATTAACATCCTCCACGGGGCCAGCTTTTCATGAATGACTCCCCAAATACAGCAGAAGCATTCTCTGGTTATCTACAAAGAATTGCAATGTCTTTTTCTCATCATCATGAGGCTTGCTTTCTTGTCTCCCTGAGATACTGTCAGTAAATAATATTAAAATCACTTCTACAGTATGCTGTAACTGTGGTTAAAAAACAAGAACATTCCTTCAATTTCTTTTCTAATAGCCTCCTTGCTCATATACCATTAACTAGGAAAGCCTATAATACTTCCAGCAGTAAATGCATATTACTTTAAAAAATTCCAGAGCAGGACTCAGTTAAGACATAAGAGTCTGAAAAGTTCACCAGATCCAGATCAAATATAAGTTCTTATAAAGTCTGTTACAACTGAGTACACATGCTTAATTTATGAAACAAGTCTGTGGCTGAAGCTATGCAGGCAAATCATACTACAGCTTCTACAGGAAAAAGGTCTTAAAAGTAGAGGTTGAATGTACTTGAAAGAGAGCAAAGGGGCTGAAGAATAAGAATCTGTAGTTCTGTTAATGAAGGTGAGCTTTGATACTAAAAAGATCCACATGTCCATTAGCAGCTTGCTCTGACCTCCATAAACCAGTAATGATATGTTCCAGGAATGGAATTTTACTTGTAACACAGAAGGAAGAAGTAATCATTTTTTTAAAATTTACTAACAAATGAACAAGGCATAACAGGAATCCTCAACGTATCAATAAGTAACCCTACAAGAATGTATTCACGTACATTAGAGACAATTTTTGAACCCATCTATAGTCTACAAGATCTCTTTGTAAATCTATTATAAGCACAGTAAAATGAAAAGAGTGCATTTTCAAATACTCTTCTTCATTAAAGGCTTTCTTCTGGCAAAACGCAATCCCAGCTACTCCTGAAATTGTTTTCAGGAAAATCTAACTCAGACTCTCATAGCTGAAGCCCAGCCTAATAAATTAAATCACACTTTCTGACCTATCACAGACTACTTTCTATCACTTTCCAATTTACATTTTAAAAACTAATACTACCTTGAATAGTTACAAGCTTTAACATGGCTTCTAAGTGTTCTTTTTCAGAAGCTGTAGCTTGATGCAACCAGGCCAGCATGTCTCCTACGTACCTAAATAAAGACAGAAATTTCTTTGTAAATTAGCAGTTAGTAGTGGCAGGGATTCAAAGTGCCAACAAAAAAGAACGATTATTTCATATATATTCTTGCTAGTACTGTACCTCAGAGGATCGTGGGAGTGCATTTCAATAGGACGAGGAGTACCTCCCAGACCTCCTCTGGTAAGAGCATCTATAAAGCCACGGACTACAGCACTCCTCCTAGCTGTTCCAAACTCATCCAAAGTGTACCTGTTATTGAAACATGAGTAAAAATGAGTAAAACCAAATTGTCTACCTCATCACAATTTATTAGTTCAGCTTTACAGTTAATAGGAATAAACATTTTTATAGTTATAGCAATCTTGCATCACTGCTTCTACTATGAAGCATTCAAAATCTTCAGATTTTCTTGACTCCTCTAAACAGATACTAAAGATAACTTTTCCTTGACCCTCCCATTCCCTTATCCTATACAAATTAAATAAATAAATGAAAAATCAGCTTTTCCCTTTTCGTACATATAATACATACATGTATTGACAGGTCTAGGTCTCCTTGTTCACACATGGCCCAGCTGACTGACAGAAGCAGCAACTTACTGCACTGTTTTCTCCTTCCTCTAGGCTACCACAGTTAGCAGAAAAAAAGTCATTTTAATTTCATAGTTGTTCACTGGTTTTAATCACATCAGTCTTAGATATTTAATGGATGCAATCACCTCAAATGGCTTGCTGATAGTAAAGGAGGTACCAAGAACATACACTCAGCTCATTTTTGGCACAGGCTACCTTCAGGGCTGAAGCATGATAGCAAGGGAAGAATGGGAAATGAACACTGCCTAACATTCCTGTTACATCTGCTAGGAAACAGGATTTTTTCAAGCCACAGAACACTCCTATCCTTTTTGAAAAAAAAAAAACCAAAACACAAATCTAAGCGTTTTAAACAAAATACATAAATTACAATGGAAAAAAAGATAAAAACCCGACATGACAATCTGTTTTTCCAATGCAATTGAAGAAATGCCAAAGAGTAAGCGTGATGTTGCTTACCAATGACACCCAGCAGTTGAACAGATATAAAAATAATATTACTATCAAAAAGCGCGTTACTCACTTACTAAGTACTGATTCACAATTAAACAGACGTGAAGAACAAAACACAAAAGAAAATAATACACTATTTCAAATATGTTTCAAGTTAAGTTCAAATAGATTTCTACTATGCTATAAAAAGTCTAAAGGATTCTTCAGCTTTTCTCTTTTCAATCTACATTATTATTTGAGAGTGAAGGGAAAAAACCCACTGAAGAATTGTGAAATTTGTTTAAATCTTTTTCTTCATTCACTGTACTTGTTAGCTCAGAGAGTAAACATTTGCAATTTTTAAAAAAACGCTAATGAAAATATTCTTTAATAAATTAGCACTTATAGAACTTCTGCAATTAAAAGTGGGAGACATCTGGAATCTGCTGACTACCTACAGTCCAACAGTAGTAGCGTTGCAGTGAAAAATCTCAAGTGTTTATAGAAACCAGCTAAGCTTTTTTTTTCCCCCTCCAATAACGAGCTATATAACAGATTATTAAAAATACAGCACTAAAACAGATCCTGTGATCTTATTAGTTTAGAAAACACCACTTAATAATGATAGTTTTATTTTAAAAGGAAAAAGAAAGCTAATTTTCCTTTTGCACTCAGTAGAACAGGGTGTAACTATGACAAAATCCTGCGTCTCAAAAAAGCCCAGTAATAACTACTATTTACACTAGAAACACAGTATTTACTACTACGTTATTAAAAATCCTCCTGTTAGGAGAAGAAAAAAAAACTTGAATTCTTTTCGACACAGCTTCAATTTTTCAGAAACCCAGTAAAGCAATGCTCACTGCGTGGAGAGGAATGAGGTGGAGAAAATGCTTTGAAAAACAGAATAGAAAAGGGAAGAGGAATACTGCTTTGAGCTATGATTCCATGTGTTTTCTATGAAACACTTTTCTGTTATATGTTAGAACCAGGAAGTGAAAACCAAGCTGAAATGTTTATTTCAGATCCCAAATAACTGCAGTTCCAAAAAGTCCATCCACCGTACAATCTATCACCTTAAAGTTAGTAAGACATACGGCAATATAATAAAAAAAAAAAGAAGTTGTAGTTTTGTTTCTACATTCCTGCCCATCTTACTCACTTTCACCCAATCAAATCACAATCTTTATCAGATGCATGGGCAGTGATTTGGAGGAAAAAAGGGTTTAGTTCACACAGTAGTGCTTGTATGCGCAAAAGTAACAACTTAAAATTACTTTCTTGTATGACACAATTTTTCGCATTTTGAACAGACCAGTTTGATAATGCAGTAAAATATACAACAATTTTTGGAAGAGTATAAAACTAAACCTTTAAATTTTACAAGATAAAAGCATCAGTACTGCAATTTCGACAGCACTGTAGCAAGCAAATGGTTCTATCTTCCACATTCCAAAGCAATGTTTACTTTGCCTTTTTGGCAGAGGTCCTACCTACCAAGTTCTACCTTTGGTAATACTAGTACTGCTGTTTGCAAGAGAGCTGTCAGAAAAACAAAGTTTCTTCTGCAGATTCATTTTAAATAGGCCAGCTGTGGGTCAATACAAAAGCTGTTTGGGCTTTTCTCCATAAATGTCAGGAAAGCAAAACAATGGTTTCATGTTGTTTGAAAGTAACATAATTTAAGAAAATATTTATTATAGAAACTACCTAAAAAGAACGCAATAAAATGTTGTGAATGCAGTTTTGACTGATTCTTTGCAGCTGTGAAAAAGGGTTTGGAGGAGGGAATGCAAGAAAGGACTCCGGAATTGCCAGCTATGGCCTGATGTACCGCAACGCACCTCGTGCAATAGCCAGGGAGGTTGAGTGACACCACTTGCCCTTATATCAAGTAACTGAACTGACTGAGAATTTTGAGATGTGCGCACTTTCTTATACTGGCAGAAATTTTAAGATCCACTTGCAGCATGTATTTTCCTGTGAAAAGCTTCGTGTCACACACCTCCACCTTTCCACAGTTGACAAGGCCAGCCTTTGAAAGACAGACTAGTACTCTGCCATCCTGCACGTAGGTGGCTAAAAAGTAAAGTGCCACATCTGCAAAATATGGTAATGTAATTTTCAAAAATATCCCCCAAAATCAAAGTACCACCTCTTCAGGTACGGTCATCCCAGTAAAAACAGTTCTTACAGTGCCACCTTGTGGTTAAGTTATCTCTACTATCTACCATTTCATTTACATTTGAGAAGTCCCTTCAGCAAATTCTGAATAAGTAAACAGTAGCATGTATATATACATATATGAAAATATATATACATAAGTACCCCTACACTTTAGAGGCCCATATGTAGTAGATTGGGTTGACAGATTACTGTACAACTCATAATGGAAGACATCCTCACTACCAGGAGCACTTAAGTAAAAAATAACTAGCCTTTATCAAATTTTTACTTTCTGAATTTAAATGAGACAACCACATGCTTTAAACAACATTTTTTTTCTTCAGAAAAACCCTCCAATGAGAGCAGCAAAAACTCACAATACATTTAGATTAAAACAAAATCAGTCTGACATTTTACTTCAATTATAAACTAGGTAAGTTGGAAAAAGTCCAATGACATTTACTGTAACATAATTATGTCAAAAAGACTTCTGAAATCCCAAGAAGTTGAAATGCAATTTTTTTAAAAAATATTGTTTTAAAATCTGATGCAAGATTAAATTGTCACCATTCCTGGCACTGTAATTTATGCCCATCTTTAAGTTTCATGGGCTGGAAACAGTCATGTCTGTTATAGATAATTGCGAACATTTACTTACTTATACAGGACAGGTCTGTCTTGTAAGGCTTCCATGGCTTGAGCAAGAACTGGAGAAATGTCACATGACTCTTGCGTCAAAGTCCTGCATTCATCTGTAAAATTTCAACACAGATGAAAGTACATCCTTTACTTTCAAATACCTTTTGTAACAGGCTGTCAAATGAGAAAATGAATTAAAAATTCGGAGGGTTTTAATTTTGAATTGAAGCCTTCAGAATATGCTACCTGGCCTAGTCTGTGTTAATGTAATTAAATTCCCTCCAAACCAGTACTTTGCAGTAAAATGAATGTCTATCGCAAATTTCAACAAAAAGAAAAATTAAAGGAAGCTTAGTATCTGTTTGTGTCCACGTACAAGCATTAAATCATGAACCATCAGAATTGTCAGGCTTCTTTATAGCTGTTTACCATGCACGAAGTAAACTATTAAGAAAAAAAGGAGCAAGTGCTCAAGCAAGTTGTGGGTTTTTTGGATTTAGTTCTACTTTAACTATTTAATCTTGAATATCGCATGCAAAGATGTGGAAATCATATATATTAAATCAAACATTGGCTTAAAAATTATGAATTTTCATTAGGGTGAAATGACAACCATTATTTGACGCTTCAGTATCCACTGCAGAACAGCCAACTAATATAATGTAGCATTGCACCAGCTTTTTTTCACAAATATTCCTGCTAGTCTCTTAGCAGAAAAGAAATAATACAAAACCATCTACATCTTACTCTGTCAAGATATTACATTGAACACTGATGCCTGGATCCAGAGTACATATGCAAAAAAAGATAATCAATCATCTATTATTTAAAAGTGCATTCTGATAAAATGTTTGGTTTTTTTTCTTTTTTAAAGATAATAAATCACTTCACACACTAAACTAGACCTTACTACTTAATTGCCAAAACCAAGAACTTCCCTGTGACCTGCAAAAAAATGAACTTAATTTGCTTTGACTACTAAACTGTAGTAGTTATTCACGGTGGAAAACTATCTGAAAAAACAAATAAGTAATACAAACTGTAAGGTAAAGGTGAGAATCTCCAGTTAACTATTTGTCTCACAACAGATCTTTCACTAAGAATGAAACCCAAGGCCTTGGCTAACGAATCTTGGAAAGGGTTTTTGCTGAGTTTAATCCACATCAAGGAATTAAAGGAATCATCACAGTAATATCCATAAACATAAAAACATTCTTAGTCCTACTTTGAGTCCATCTGTAAAGTCGTTCATAAGATGTCTCTTGCAGTAAAGCCATCTGTTCCATAATTTCCAAGCTACAAGACAAAAAGATTTTATTTGCAAATCCTGTTTTAGGCAGCATTGGCAAAGGCATGTACAAATCAAACAGAACACATCATTATTAAAATTATAAAAATTTAAAAGTATGTTACTATGTTTTTATGTGAAATACTCTGTAAAGTCATATGAAGTAAATTATGAGACCTTGCTGAAACTTCTGCTTTTAATGAGTAAATGTTTATCTTGCACTCATTTAAGTAGCACTTACCCTGCCCTCTGTTGATTTGTCCGGAGAAGAATCTTGACATCATCATGAATTTGCTTTACTCTTCCCAAAGCTTTGAAAAAATCCTAAATCAATAAACAAATACATATATAAAGCAGTGTTCAAAAGCAGCAAATTCTCATTTAAAACTCTAGCCCTCTGTACTCCCCATTTCAATTCCTAATTTATGTTTCTTGCAGGTCTGTGTTCTGAGTGCTGCTTTTACAATACAAGCACCCCTCCTCACCCCATCTCACTCTTCATTATACATTAATGGCTTTAAGATTTTCTTTTCCATTGCATCACACTGTTCTTCCACCAAAAAAGAAAAAAAAAAGAAGGAGAAAAGATGTGGTTTTAACCATTTTTTTATGTAGTGTGTTCTACATTTTTGATTAAAATTTCAGGGAGATCTGAGGACTTAACCTCACAAGCTATCATCTTTGCCCCATTAACATTACCAACTAAAGAGCAAATTGAGACATTATAAAGTACAATGACTACAGGTTGATTCTTTCTTGGTTTTCTATAATGGGGTAACGATTGCTAATAAAAATCAAACATTTGCAATAGACTAGACCAATTTTTACTACAACAATCTTCCCCCTGTAAATAACACAGTCACAGCTGTGAAAAACACTCCAGCAACTAAAGACATAGAACCAACAGGTTACTTTGTTGCTGTTTTGGACAGCAAATGGAAACTGACTTAAGTCTTCAAACACAGGTCTTACTATGAAGTTATCGTTCAAACATCATGGGGGAAACCACAGAATTCAGGTGTAAGTCTTACACCTTTTGTGACTTGAATATATTCCAGTTTGCCTTAGAAAAGTTCCATTCTGGCTCCAATCATGTAATAGGTACATATTCTAAGTAAAACAGTCAAATGATTTAACCTACAGCTTTGCATCAATTGTGCTGAAGATCAACTATGTTGGCTTTATAAAAAAACAAATCACTCTTCCTTTAGAGGGAAAAAAATTTGCCAAAACAGAAGTCTGACTAAACTGTTTTAAGCACGCTGTTTGATTGTATCATAGGAGAGAAGCATACACATTATTTTACTGGTCTGTCATTTCAGCAGCACAACTATGATATCTCTGTTACTCTGTGCATTTCAAAGTATCAAAAGGACTAATCCTTCTGCTGTGAATCACACACTGAATGAATGGCACAACACTGCTGTCATTGTTCCTACAACGTGATTTTTAGAAACCTGAATGTTCTTTCACAGTAATAGTTGGCACAATATAGCAATAACTCAAGTCCACAATCGTTTAACACATTCTATTTATGCTTTCACTAGCAGTGTTTATGGCTATCTGTTCCACGTCCTTAATAATGCTTTAACTGCAGACAGGATGCCTGTGCAAACGAGATAGTAAGTCTTAGCAGGTAGTCTACATTTAGTGAAGGTTTCTGTGCAACTACAGTAATAAAAATCTATTAAGTGTACTCAGTTCTCTCATTATTCAGTTTGTTTTTACTGCAGAACAATGTGCCTTCTTATCCAAACCATAAACGTATTCAGAAACATGTTTTGGAACGTGGCTGAAACTGAATCAGTACCTAGTATCTTCATCAACTGATAATAATGAAAAGCAGTCTCAGCTAACATTGTTTCAAGTCACTGAATACCTATAGACATACATCTGCAAAATGCACACACACATGCACAAGGGTAGTACTCCAGATTACCAAAGCATTCAGATTTTTTATTCCCTTGATCTGACTGTGATGAAGTTTTAAAACATCTTCACTGAAAATTCAGGCTTCTTAAAGGACTTTTTGAAGTGTAGAACCACATGATCACTCATTTGTTCCTTAAACTCATTACACAAACTAGAATTCGATGCTGATTTTCTTCTTTGTTACTTGAATCTTTCATCGCACGTTTCAAACTCATTAGAAAGTCATCATTTTGCTAAAAGTACATTCTGCCATAAAAAAATTAAATTAAACACTGATAATAAGATCTCATGTACAATTCATGGAGGTCGCGTTTACATTTTAGTTCAGGGTGAAGCTTTTAACATTCATGGAGTTACCTCAGTAATTGGTTCATCTTTCGTGCCTCGAAGGAGGTTCATTTCATCTGGTGTCAGTTGGAATTTCGCTATGAATGCATCTGCAACTTGTGCTTTCATTTCCAGTCTCTGACTGTAATACAACAGAGTTAAAAGAACATTACCTTTTTATGCTTATCTCCGATTCATTTTGCATATTCATACTTCTGGAAATTACCATTAGAAATCAGTATTATTAAATTCTAATAGTACATTCTAGCCATCAAACAATTGAGTTGCATCTTCAAATACAATTTTCTATTAAGCTTACATAGACTACTGAGTAAAGACAATATAAAGGTTAAGTTAACATATTTGAAAACTAATAAGGTTCTTCAAAAAACTGTTCCTTTAGCATTTGTTACACAAATGACCTAACCCGGATACTTTGTGCTTCTACAGTCATAATGCTTGCAGTTATTTCCTTTCAAATTAATCAAGAAAAGAACAGAGTTTCCTCTTATATTTTCAGAGACACAAAAAGCTGAGCACCCAAAGTGAGAAAATGATCATTAGATTAATCTAGTGTTCAGTAGAGCAGATCCATTTCTTTTCAAAAACATACAGTTAGGATATAAACGTACTAATCTCATGAGCAATCAAAACGTAAGGGCTAATTCTGTTATATCACCCTCCCTGAAATAAACACAGTAGGGATATAACACAAAAACGCCATCTTGTGGGCAGCATCTTGCTGCGCATGTTTTGTCACACACCTCATGAACACAGAAAGACTCAAATGAATATAGTTTTATTCTACAGGAAGGGATTGGAGTTCCTGTAGCAATGGAAAAATTGGTAAAACTGTGGGTAGAACACACAGCACTCCAGGAAATAAAACCTACTTTTTCCAGACATTGAGAAGACACCAATTAGGTATTTGTGTAAGAACAAGGCTCAATCCTTTAAGACCACTTCACCTTCCAATGTGATAATTGCAAGACAAATACACTGCTATTACAGGGTAAGATAGGCAAATACCCTTCTAGTACTGTGATAATTAAAGTACCTTGCAAGACCAAAGTGTGAAAAGTAAGCTTTTACTTATTTACCACTTATCTATCCAACTAGTGGCTGGACTGCATTCATCTGTAAGAATCATTGAAAACTGGATTCCCTTCTGTAGACATGGATGGCCTGCAGTTTCAAAAACTTTATTTTAGAGATCAGATGAAATGTTTCACAATTGTCAGTGCTCTAGCATAATAAGCAGTGAGAAACAAGGCAATATACAACTTGGTGTTTTAACAGCAAAATCTATGCAAATCCAAGGGGAATGCAATCCAGTACTGTTAAAAACTCAAACAACACCTAAGCAAAAAGGAAAACCAAAAACTTACATGCTTTAATAGCACACCTTTAATTGATGAGTCAGGTTTCCCCAGCATCCTATGCAGATGTGGCCATTTTGTTTTTACATTGACAGTTTTGCAATGCTTAAAATCCATCTGTCTATTTAATTTTCCCTAAGTAAACTCTACAACAGCAAGTTCAGGATCTCCATGAAGCTGCATCTTTCTCAGGGAAGGAACAAGAGTGACAGAGACAGGCAATGACAGCAGGTGCATCCATAAAAATTATAGCACTTTCCAAGCCATCTGGTGGTAGCTCACTGCAAGTGAGGAAGAACAGGGAAAAAGCCTAAAAAGGGAGGGCTCAAGAGTGTACAATCACCTTGGAAATGAGAAAATGCAGGCACGGGAAGAACAGGTGGGAAAGGTATTTCGAAGAGAGGAAAGAGATTGAAAAGCATCATGGTGTTTTAGCATGGATGTGGAGTTTCCTAGCACAAGGGACGGGGCACAGAAGGAAAAGATTTGGAAAGCACGGAAAGCCCCAAAAGATGCTGGGGCAGAGAAGGGAGACGTGCGAGGTCATGAGTCTGAAGGGGCTGAAGTTGTCCCATCTTCACTTTGAATAACTTTATGAAAACCTTTCAAATCTTCAAGCCTAAGCACAGTTGGCACCGTTTTCCAAGCTTTTCTAATGCAGAATGCAGAGCAGACCTCAACATTGTGGAAAGAGTATGGAAGAATAACATTTTGAACATGTTTCATGAATTTGCAGCAGGAAGATTAGGAAATAAAATGAGGAAAGAGGAAGCCACGGTGTAACTCCAGTGGGAGATAGAGAAAAAAATACAAAGAGAAACTGTCTACAAAACAGACTCCTAAGAATTAGTAGTCAGGAGGATATTAACAAAATATTTTCAGTCAATACTAGGCTTATCAGATTTTCTTATGAAAACTAAGTCATTCTCATAACACAGCTGAAAGATGGATCAGGTCTGCTCTGTACTAACTTATTCCATCACTACAACAATGCCCGAGCTATGCTACTCAGGCTGCATCAGCCATCCCTGCTCATCCCTGGTCGGTAGTGCCCTCTCCACTGTTTTAGAACTGTTGTCTATACTATCATGTAGTGACTCAGGCCAGGCAACAAATCCAGTAGGAAAACACCATAGTTTTTATCTCATTTTTTTTTCACTTGGAAGGAGTGTCAAGGACTGTGTTTCAAACTGCAGACAAACTGTTCCTTTTATTTTGTCTTAAACCACTGCTTTCAAGCCATGTTATGAGATTAAGTGGTTGAAACTAGCTGAAAAGGACCAAAACACGGCCCCCTTGTGCTTGCCAGGTGTGTGGGGGTGGTCAGGACATAACAAAGGAGGTTACATGTATTCTCTAATTCAGTTTACCACAGGTCTGCACTAAGGGACTGTGAGGTACCAATGTCTCTGCAGGCACACTCTTTGCACTAGGCGTTGCCAGCACAGCGACCTGCCAGAAGCCAAGGGGTAGTGGCTACTTAGTTCACTGCTGCAATGAGCATGAAAACCACACTTCAGAGCCACACTTCTGGGGTATAAACAGAGGGAATTTAAATTGTCAGCTACAACAAATAAATAATAATAATAACAAAAAAATTTATTAGGATGCTCCCCTCTCAATCCCCCCAAGAAACCTAGAGGTATAAGACATAGCTACTCAAACTGAAAATCAGGCAAGGATACTTAAAACTTCACCCAACGATGATGCTTTCAACAGTGCATTCCTGTTCCACAACGTTGTGCTGAGGTAGTCTAATCCATCAACATCACCATCATTGGATTTAGTTGAAACAGCACACAATATAATTTTGTGAATTAACTTTGTCTAATAGTTGCTCTGAGTCTCTCCTCTTATGATGGAAAACTCTATTTAATATAAAACCACAAAGCTGAAAAGACTTACACTGGACTATTCCTCCCTTTAGGGAAAAGAAGGAAGGTAGGAAAGAGACTGAAAAAAGCAAGATCTTCTTGGGTTTCCAAAAAGTGCAATAAGGGGCAGATGGGATGTTGAGAAACTTTTCCGTTCTTTAATTTCTGTATTTCCTGTGTACATAACTTCTAAGTTTAAGATCTTTATTATCACCTGTTCTTCAGATTTTTTGAATGCATTTTTATAGGAGCTCTGAGCAGCAGCCTGTACACTTCCACCAAACTCGGGACAGGGGAAAGCCTCATTCTAAGTGCGATATACTGGACATAACAGTTTCTTTAGTTTTCTTCGTAATTTGTTGGAATTAGGTTTGTAGACTTTCAAAGAACAACGTCCAGAGTAACAAACTGTAGTAACAGCATGCTTGTTAGCCCATGTTGGAATTCTGTGCCCCTTTCAATCCGATTTTCAATCAATTATGAAAATAAACAATCGCAGAAGACCTCACTACTGAATCTCTCTCTTCCTGGAAGTCCTCACTCTGCATAGCACTCCTTCTGTTCCTTTTTTTGCTGTTAAAAAGAATGAGGCTCAATCAAACATAGTGCTTTAAAGCCATTCTCATCCCTGGTTGTGTCTGTGGCTAACACTGCTGTAACTGCTCCCTGATCCACCCTGTACACTTCCAATAATAAACCCTTACAAAGCAGAGTCAATATATTAAACTCCAGCATACTGCCAAGTTAAAAATTCCACAATGTAAACACAAAAATCACAGCCTCATGGTGGCAGTAATGTTTCATCTATCTTTCTCAAGACAGTGATTCAGAAGTAGTGAGAAACATCTATCTAAACCTAAAAACACACATCTGAATTTTGATAAAGCTATTTCTTTGGGGCTCTTTATAAAGGAAACTGAATTTCAACAAGCTACTCGAGTTTCAAAACTCAGGTTAGCCACCTCAGCTTATGCAGGCATTCAAGTTCCCTTGCTTATCCATCCGCATGAGAAAGAGATTGTATTTCCTAGATGATGGATAAGGAACAAAACATGTAAGTGCTGCATCCCCTTGATTTCTATCTGGCAGTATACAGTACTAAAGAGACCAATAACACTTGTATAGGTGTTCAATTTTTTATATAAAATTTTTTTTCTTCAAACATAAGTTAACAGCTATTTACCCAGGATTTAATCAATATTATTAAAGCAGGGAAATGGATTAAAATACCGTTCGAGTTTGCTACAGTGACTTCACTGCAATTAATGCTAGGTAAAACACAATGCAGGTAACAACAAAAGCCAGAGTAATCCCATCTTGCATATAACCCACAGCAACCAGTACCTATTAAGACCCACTGGCCTTTCTGTAAACATAAAGATTTCTAAATTGCGTTCTAAGTATGTGCAGTACAGCAGAGGAAAGGCCACACTGTGCTGTTATCCCAAAGCTTGCTTTCGTCCCCGCCCCTGGCATAAGGGAACAAAACTAACACATCATGGGAACACGGCATCAATGCAAAGGGGGAAGTGCCGAGTGCTGGTAGACTTCTGAGCTTGGGCAGGGGACAGGACTCCAACAAAGAGGAATTTCCCCAGTTTTAATCGTTACCAAGGAGACAGAATTCTTTTGCAAGAGAACTCAGAAAGGCTGGGAAAACTATGCACTTCATGCAGTTTTCCCTTGAAACAAATACAAATGCATACTGTTTGTTAGGATTATCACCTAGACAGCTCAAAAAATGAGGTGGAGGAGAAAAAGGCTTTTATAAAGTTTAATTTTATCTTGCCACCAAGATGTGTTAGTTTCCTTTACCTAGGACAAGTCATAGCAGCACATTCTGAAATTACTTCCAATTTGTGGTACTGAGGATTCAGCACATTTTTAAAGCCTCAAAACACAGATTATTTCTAACTCAAAGAAATAACAACCATCTTTAACAGACACGTATAAACGCTTTTCAGCAGCAGCTACAAAACCTGTTTTTCTGCAATGATTTTTAAGGAAGGCAAATATTCAAGATTATGTGTTAGAAAATCATTCTTAACAGTCCCAAGTGCAAAAATGCATTTGAAAATTTTGAGAACAAATGGTTTTATTCTAAATTTTCTCTGTTAAACATCTTTTATTAAAGAAGAACTGAAATAGTGTGGGAGATATATGGTGCCCAATTCCATCATAGATTATAATTACTTTTTCTTTTTTCTAATTAAAAACTAGGAAGACACAGAAAATAATAGTGAAATGTCTAACGTTCCCAGGACACAAGAAAACAGAAGATACTACAGAGGGCTTTAGTGAGACCTCATTTGGAAAACAGACCACAACCCTTATCATCTGTGTTCAAGAACAATGGACTGCCATTGAACCAGAGCTAGCAGGATGATCATGGGAATGGAGAATCTAATTTATGAGAGGAGATGAAGGAAGCTCATAAGATAACAGACAGGATGAGAAAACAGCCAATTTATATCCAAGAATTAAGATGGAAATTAGGGAAAGGCTTTTACTGAAAAGAACAAGCTTTTGAGGTAAGTGTTCCAAGAACAGTAACACATACAAAATGCAAAAATAATTAACCAGATATAAGTTGAACAGTTGATGAGTTTATGAAAGTCATGCAAATGAAGCTGGCAGCATGAAGTGAACTTGAATTGAAGGTTTCTCCCATTTCTAATCTCTATCTAAAGAAAACTAGCCTACAATTCTGCAGCCCTGCCATATAATACATTCCGCTCTAAAAATAAATAGGTAAAAAACAAAAAGGCTAAATCAGAAGTTTGGAAACAGAAGACACTAACTGCACTGAAATGAATCAAACCTTGCCAAACAGATTACTAAACACTAGGAAAAAAAAAAAAGCTTATACGCTGGAAATAAATTCAAAGAATTGAATAGTTTTCTACTTACATACCGAATAGAATTTCTATAAACATCATTGGTATCTATCTACAAAACAGCCAGGATAAGCAGTTTTCACACACAAAACTCCACAGCAATCGTGATATATATATAGAATGGTTTGGGTTGGAAGGGACCTTTAAAGGTCATCTAAGTCCAACCTGCCTGCAGTAAGCAGGGACATCTTCAACTGGATCAGTTTGCTCAGAGCCCCATTTAACCTGACCTTGAATGTTTCCAGGGATGGAGCATCTACCACCTCCCTGTGCAACCTGTGCCAGGGTTCTATCACCCTCAGCATAAAACAATTCTTCCTCATATCTATTCTAAATCTCCTCTCTTTTACTTTAAAACCATTGTCCCTTGTCATATTGCAACAGGCCCTGCTAAAAAGTTAGTTCCCACCTTTCATGTAAGCCACCTATAAGTCCTGAAAGGCTGCAACAGTCTCCATAAACCCTTCTCGTCAGCAGGCTTAACAACCCCAACTCTCTCAGCCTTTCCTCATAGAAGGGTTCCACCCCTCTGATTGTTTTTGTGGCCCTCCTCTATAGTCGCTCCAACGGGTCCATTATCTTTCCAGTGCTAAGGACTCCAGAGCTGGATGCAGTACTCCAGGTGAGTTCTCATGAGAATGGAACAGAATGGCAGAATCATCTCCCTTGACTTACTGGGCATGCTTCTTTTGATGCAGGCCAGGATAGAGTTGGTTTTCTGGGCTGTGAGTGCACACTGCTGGCTTCTCATCCACCAATACCCCCAAGTCATTCTCTGCAAAGCTGCTCTCAATTAACTTCATTCCCCAGTCTGTATTGATACTGGGGGTTGCCCTGACCCATCTGCAGGACTTTGCAGTTGGCCTTGTTGAAACTCATATGGTTCATACAGGCGCACCTCTCTAGCCTGTCCAGGTCCCTCTGAATGACATCCTATCCCTCAGGTACGTCAACAGCACCAGTCAATTTGGTGTCATGTGCAGACTTGCTCAGGGTGCACTCAGTCCCACTGTTGATGTCATTGATGAAGATATTAAATGGTACTGGTCCCAGTAGATACCACTGAGGAACACCACTCATCACCAATCTCCACTGGGACACTGAGCGATTGATCACTACCCTCAGTATGCGACCATCCAACCAATTCCTCATCCATCGAACAGTTCAACCACCAAATCCATATCTCTCCAATCTAGAGATAAGAGACTGTGTCAAAGGGCTTACAGAAGTTGAGACAGGTGACAATCATAGTTCCTTTGTCTGCTGATATAGTCGCTACATCATCAAAGGCCACTATACTCACTAGGTAAATCAGCATTTAGCAACAGCTAAGATACAAAATATGGTTTCTAGCTCACAAATAGAGATTAGGTTGAGAAGGCATGCATTTTCAGTAAGTACATTCTTTTCTATCCTGTATGTAAGCCAGCTGATTCTGTTGTACCAAAGAGACTGATATCTTCAGTATATCTTTTACGCAATCTGATATAAAGACATTTGAAAGAGGATTGCTTAGTCTAGCTTCACATCTGCCATCAAATTCAAAAAACGTTGCCAAAGGCATGAATATAACACACTGTTCTCTACATCCACCTGGAATAAGATCAGAACAAATGAACTTAACCAGCAGCAAAAGAAGAACTGAATTAGATAGGAGGAAAACAGTAAAGACCCAAAGTAAATTTCTAGGGAAGACCACAGGCTCTTTATTCCTGGGCTTTTCTTCTAAGAGCAGATTAGACAAACACCAGTCAGAAATGGTATTATGTAATTGATTCTGCACTTCTGATGACTGTTTCTCAATCTGTAAGACTATGCTACATTTCAGATTGATCAAGAGTACTTCAAGCCTCAGAATACGTGGTTGCCAGGTAGAAAAGCTGGCAAGAAATAAGGCTTTGCAATTTTTCTGCAGGTCATGGCTAGAATGGAACAAATTAGGGTTTTTTTTACTTCTTCAGTTTCATTTTACCTGTTTTGATTGCTGTTATGTCCCGTTACCTATGCTGTACTTTAGTACAAATCAGGAAAGAAAAATCAACCTCAGAATTTCAAGCCTTCTCCCTCCCCCCCACTGAATTGTAATTCAGCTTAGGCAATCACTGTTTCTTCTCATGAAGCATATTCACGGGAATAAATGTAATTACAAGTTTCAAAAGGTCAAGACATGAAATACATCTCATCAGTGCAAACCACCAGATCACCACTTTTCTCAGCATATGCTGATAAAAGCAAACCTCTCTAAATTGCTACAAATACTGCTGACCTTCAGCATCATTTCCAAATTGACTATGACAAAAAAGATATTTCTTAAAAAGAAAAGAAAATCTAAAAAGCATCACCAAGAGACAAGCATGAGAGATCTGTAGTGCAGCATTACTGAAGCAGCAGATGTTCACTAAGAAACATTTTTCCTAAGACTTTTGACCTCATATTGAGCAGAGGTGAAGGTCAAATCATCCATTTAATTCCAAGAGCTGTGTTTATTGAAATTAAATAAATAGCAAATCTGAATGTAATTCAATTAACATAAATCGAAGTACACACTGCTGCATTCCAAAATGTATTTAGGAATCAGATTTAATTGTATTTTGAAAAAAGTGAAACAATTCCAATATTACAGATACTGATCTTCCAGAAAAAACATAACTAATAAAGATCCTGGCATCGAAACACACATTTTACTCTGTTTAAGGACACAATAAATAGAAACTAGGAAAAGAAAATAATGTGTATAAACGTCAAGTGTATAATCTCAGTGAAAGCTCTGAAATTTTAACCTAACTCAGAAATACCTGTTCAAGCCGGGTTCTGTCATATAGTTTTCAGAGTATCGTGATCTTTATTTCCAGAAAACTACTTCTGATTCTCACTAGTTTTCTATTTTAGCAGGCTTATTTTCTGTCATCTTCCTGAGCACATACATACACTCGCATAATTACTTGTATTTAATTTTATAAGAACTTACTTTCTGGTGTCTTTCTTCAACTCTTAAATCTATTATTGTCATTTGTGGCTAACCTCAAGAATAATCTTGCACAATACCTTATCATTAAGTAGATGGTAGAACTAGTATGAAGCCATACTTGTGGCATTCTGCGTACAGTGTTTTGGAACTGAACTGTTATTACTCTGGTTAGGAACTACAGAATTGCAGGACACTTGCTCCTAACCCAAGACAAAGTAGTTTAGTACTGCAAGTAGGTTTTTGGCTTCACACATATTAAAGAAGAACTAAACTCAGGTACAACAGAAGAACCGACAAGTCAGAGGAAGCTTTTACTAAAATCTCACTTCAAGAAAAAAGATCCTTTTCCTGTCAGCCGATTAGTAACGGCAATAAACATCTTTTAAAACATAGCAGATGTCTGAAAACAAGCTAACCTCATTACTATACATAAAAAGCCTAATGCAATCTGAAAGCAGTATTAGTGTACTCAAGTACATGGACAGAAATTTAGTGAAGATCCAGAAGTCAATTTTTAACAAGTCACACAAATTGTCTAAATTAGCTACCTCGGTTTTTATTTATTATTAAAGTTTATTATGAAATACATTAAAACTAACACTCTATTTAAGACTGTATTACTGAGCAGCAACAAATCGATGTAGAGAGATGGTTATAGAGAGATGGTTTGAATGGTTTGGACTATTTTATTTCGCTCTGCATTGTTCTATTAAGTTGTGATGAATCTCAATTTTAAGCAGAAGAGAAAAGGGAAGACGAACTTCCTGTGTTAAACAGATAACACAATTCAAATGTGAAGGGAAACTGTTCTGCTTCTAATGTACAGTATGGCTATTTTAACTAGTCTTTACAGAGAAAATAAATTCAGAACAAGCAACCTAACTGACCAAAGAAATGCACCAACTCTGACACATTTAGAAATATAAACATGCAACTGTATGAAAAGTTAACAATTAAAAACTAATCTTCTAAGCAACACATTGTATTTAGCATTTATGCCAAATTGCGTAACAATATGAGAATGCAGAAGTTTTAAGTTAAATCTGGGAATTACATTTATTTTCTACCCCAACTATTTAACCAAGTGTCTTAAATTACACATTGTACCAGCACAGGAAGTCCCAAATAGTGCACCAGGACTACCTACATATACTGCAGATGCACCAGTACAGTTTCAAAACTCAAATTTGAGACTAGAATGACCAACAAGTTCAGGAAAAAAGTTTAGGAAATTGAAAATCACCTTGTATTATATCTAATTATATAGGTGATAATACAATGCAAAAACTGCTTCATATAAGAAACCTAGTAACCACACAGAACCACTGAGAGAGCCATCCCTTTACAAGTACTACAGAAGAGAAAGAATACATGCAAGGATGAAAGTTTGCACAAGCATTCTTGCGTAAAATGTTCAAACTCATACTCAAGTTCCTGTGGCCACCCTGTGCCTTTGGGAAACTATTCTTCACTGCTATCATGAGGTACTTGATTAAAAAAAAAGCACTACACTGGTTAAAATACCACATAGTAAAAAAATTCTGAACAGATATTTACATTTGCAAGATCAAAAAATGTTGCAATCTAAGAAAACAGTTCACTTCTTATTTCCGCCTTTACTTTATTTGCTTTGTATAGCTAGGGGAATAAAGTTACAACTCCAGTTAAAAATACTATGGCTACTGACTTTACTTTCTCTGTTTTTTGAACCGGACATTCTGTTCTTCTAATTGCTTTAAACTTAATAATTATAACATCTTTTCACAAAAACTACTTTCCATGAGAATTGACTAGGCACAAAGAGGTTTTACCCAAGTCAAAGGTTCCACCTGTCATTTACCAAAAACAATCTTAAGAAGTTATTTTTTTTAAATGGCTAAAAAACGTAAAAACTTGTGAGGACTTAAGGTAGAACCCAGAGAGAAGGACAAAGTCAGAATAACTTACCTTAAGCAGAGCGTAAACAACTGGTTCATCAAAATGACAGAACCTATTATCTCTGCTATTTCAAAATGTTCAGTAGCTATCATTGTGAAAAAGAACAACATACCTTATGTGAAAAGAAAGAACATAACTAATTTTATTTTTCAGGGTAATGTTTATAAACATATGATTACTCAGCATTAATTTAAGAACTGACAAACACTGTGGTACATATTTTTTTAAAAAAATATTTTGATGTTACATTAAAAAATTACACAAAAATTTCTACTATATTGGTGCTATTGGAATACAAGTTCCCACTATCCTAAACGCCAAGAAACTTCTATCTAACTAATGTTTTCTTGTGAGAAGTCTACCGTAAGATAAACAGCTGGTAAGACCACAGAGAGCAGAAATAGAAATTTGGGACTGATGTAATCTGATGACTTCTGTTTTTCTTAATAAGACATATATTTTATAGGAAGAACTCTAAAAACACTGATGATGTTCAGCAATTACTGCCTTGTTCTAGGCTGACTGCTCTCGCTTTACAGCCATTGTTTCAAATGTTGACTTTTTCCATGGGTTCAGCTTTCACCTCTGCATTTCAATCAGCATTTTGGGGCAACCCTCTAAAGACAGAAGCCATACCCACTCGGTTTCATCATTTACTCCTTTGTTGGCTCAGAAATGTCACCTGTTAAGTTCAAGGAATCAATTTAATATCTGTATTTTGTTTGATTACAGGCAAGACTTCAGCTTGCAAGAAACATCTAACATTCAGCAGCAGATGCTTCTTCATGTGCCTGATGTAAACCGAAGCGATGCATCAGAACAGTCATGTAATGTCCCAGTGGAACAAAAACGCGTTCCCATTGTAGCTTTTGTTTAAATTTTTCATAGGCTTAGCCAGGAAAAAGATAGCTTTGTTAATAAATAGCACTATGAATCTTCCATAACAATCACACTGTAAGATCACAAGTATCGTTTGGCTTCTGCTAGTGAGTATTTCATGGCATAATTAAAAAAAAGTCTTTCCAAAAGAGAACTTTTTCCTACCTGTACATTCCTGAGGTCACGCAAATCCTAAACCTTTTTCCCTTCTCACACAAGTGGGATGTTCTGTCTCTTTAAAGAGACAGCAGAAAGTAAGCTATTGTACGAGTAAGGACTATATCGTAGAAGTACTGATGTATGACTGCATAATCTTTAATGGAATTTAAGGCATACATCATTTGGGATTGGTCTTGCTATCTTCCATTCCGCTTTAGAACAAGGAATCAAAGCACCTTTCCTTTTCTTGAGACTATAAAAAAAGATGACCACTTCTCTGTCCTACTACTTCATACACTCATATTTAAAGTAACAAATTTTCTAAAACTTGACTTCTGCTCATGTACTTAAACTGTGACTGCTAAATCCTTCATTTTATATCAACCAGTACTGTGTTTTATGCAGTTACTCTACATTAAACTTTTAAAATATGTACAGATTAGATTCTAACTTTAAATTCAGACTCTCACAGGACATAATCCACTTCCTACTGAAGTCCACAACACAAACCTACTGATTCTGAAAGTACACCCAGAGCTATCCAAAATCATAATTTCTACTAAAAGCTTATCACTGGAAATAATTATTTCTAATCTCCAGTGAACTATATATAATTTTCAGAAGAAAGCTCCCAAAGCAAGGAGATTCATTTCTCTACATTGACAAAGGCTAAAGCTGTAAACCCAGATGCCCTAGTCATAAAACGAATAAAGATTATTTGAATCTGTCATAGCCTATTATCCCCTTCCCATGAATAAAAATTCTGCAAAGAACAAATCACAAATCTTTTCTTCCACAAGGGGCTGGAGAACAAAGAGAAAAAGTGATCTGTGTTAGGCTCATTAAACAGCACTTACTGATTTCACGGTTCGCTTTAAATACTGCAGAGTAGGTTATAAGTCAACTTTCTGTTCTTACTTACAGTCCCTGAACAAGAAAGTGATTTCCACTGGATATGAAGCATTAACAACAAGAAGCTGATGTAAACTCATGTGACACTGAGCAGGTCCATATCTATTACAAAACAATATAACTTATATTATCAACTGACATTTGGTAAAGCCTATCCAATCCCTGTAACTGATTCCTTTCCCTAAAAGGTCAATTTTAACAACGAGCACCAATATATGCCTTTACTTTTTTGTATCCAGATAGTGTTAAAAACTATGTACAAACACAAAAACCCCAAAGTCATTACTCAAAAATAAGAGTGGCAGAAACAAATATAAAAGAAAATTCCATCAGTATTGTCATATCTTCAAGAAATAAGTAAGATGGTATACATACTTTTCTGCCTGGAGTTTTGTGGTTTTTACTATCAAGTCTTGGGTTTGTTCCTTTGCTGCCTAAAATACAATTAGAATTGTTAAGCATGTGACAAACACAAACTCATCAAATGTATTACACAACTTTTCAAGTCCGTAATACTTACGAAGCTTTCTGACTATTAGTAGTTTAAAGAATGTACTCCTTGAAACAAAAGTTCTTCTTGAAATTAGTATTCATTAACTCTCCCTATTTTCAGACATGAATTAATATCTTTGGCCACATATATATTTATCTTTACATACATTTACATTCACACACAGCTCATTTTTTAATTTATATTTAATACAAAAACATTATTACAAATATTATAAACAAATTAAAAAAAATAGAATATTATTTTGTTTTTCCATTGTTTGCTGTTACAAAATGAAAAATGAAACGTTACTTTGAATACTAAGCTGCTCAGTACCAGGGCCCATCCAGCCATTTTAGACAACACAAATATAGTTGTGCTGGTCTTAGCAAGTTCAGCCCTACAGTCCAAGTAGCTTATAGGGCTATAGGGACCAAGTGTAAAGCACTCAAATCATCACAGCCCTAAATTTTCAGTGATGACAATGCAAGGGAATCCATGCAGAAACAGTTCTACTACAGACAGCACCTGCATGACTAAACGGATTACTGCAAGTTAGAGTTCTGAAACTTATCACCCAACAAGAAAATAAGACATCCAGAACTGCTGGTTTCCCACTGGTCACCACCAGTGATCATTTAGAAAGAAAAAGAATTAGATTTAACAACAACAAAAGAAATCTTGAAATCAAAATGCATACAGTATGGAATAACATTGCAAGTGAAGACTTAAGAAAAACTATAAAGATATTCTGTGAATAATGTCAAGACTGTAAAAGGTCTAAATCACAGCATTTGCCAAAATGAAGATGCCAGTCTTGAAACCCATGAGAGGTCTAACGCAAGTATATAAGCATACTAATCTGTTTCAGCCTTTCAATCTGCCACACTACATTAGCTACAAAGGAAAAGCACTCAAGGTACAGGAACACTTTGAAAGGTGAAAGTAGGACTGCAACCACTCAAATGTAACTTCCATCACCAGAGGAAGCCTGAGCTATTCCATCCATGCTGAACATTGACATCAATCTGTTAAAGCAAGTACAGAGAAGGGCCACAAAGATCAGAGAGCTGGAGCACCCCCTATACAAGGACAGGCTGAGAAAGTTGGAATCGTTCAGCCTGGAGAAGAGAAGGCTCCAGGGAGACCTTATGGCAGCCTTCCTGTATTAAAAAGGAGCTTACAGGAAAGCTGAGGAGGGGCTGTTTATAAGTGAGTGCAGTGATAGGATAAGGGTTAATGGTTTTAAGCCAAAAGAGGGGAGATTTAGATTAGATATTAGGAAGAAATTTTTTACTGTAAGGGTGGTTGAGGCACCGGAACAGGTTGTTCAGAGAAGATGAGGACGCCCCATTGCTGAAGGTATTCAAGGACAGGTTGGATGAGGCTTTGAGCGATCTAACCTAGTGAGAGGGGGGTTGCAAATGGATGATCCTTACAGTGCCTTTCAACCTAAACCATTCTATGATCCTATAATTTTCTAAAGGAAACTATTATGAACCAGCATGCAAATTTAATAACTTGTCAGAATTTACTGAACATTTAGCAGTTTCAAAACAATTTAAGATATTTATATCTTAGAATCTTAAAATTTTTATATCTTAAATAGTAATATTTATATTTTGAATGAATCTGTATTTGAAATTTTAATAACATTCATTTTCAATATTCAATAATATTAATTTTCAATGCTTCAGCCTAACAAAAATGTCTTTTACAACAGGAGATTGGACCTGAACTAATTCCAGACTTCCACCCCGCCGGCTTCCTTCAGAGTTGCAGATTTTAATAAAACAAAAAGACAGAAGAAATCTGCTTCCTTTCCAGTACTTTCTGGACAGAAGAACTAATTGCCAAGAAGAACGCTAACAGCAGGACAGCAGAAAGGACAGAAAAGCAGCACCTAGCTAGCTACATCAGGAAGCCAGCCATTTACCTGTTTTCAAATGTCTACCAGATACTGTTATTATTGTATATATGTAATGTAAGAGCTTACATCTAAGCAAAACAAGATAACTGGCAAAAGAGCCAGACACACCAGAAAAATAAAGAGGCTGATATTTGACATTTCTTGTAAATCCAAAATAGAAATATTTTCCCCACTAACTAAAATTTTCATTATGCTTCAATCCTGCTTTATTCTTTTCACGCACTTGTTGCCTCCTCTCCCTTTCAGCCACTGCATCAGGTCACTATCCTGAAAACAGATCTGACAGTACCCAGTTATTTGGATTGTATGGTATTATGCACTTACAATACAGAAAAGGTAAAAAGCTTTTTGGCTTATCAGCATATAGTTCCTTTCATGTATATTATTTGTTCTGGTCTCTTAATCCACTGTTCTCTTAGCACACTTTTCTGCCTTATATGCTATGGATACTCTTCTTTGGATCTTTTATTTGCTCTACTTAGCTAATTTTTGTCTTCATATTGAGCTTGAGCACAGGCTTTCAAGTCTTTATGTCCTATTACAGATAAAATACCAGAGGATTTGACAACCGAGTGCTAGCTCATGGGCTTATTAACTTTATATTCCTACAAAGAAAGCATGGAATGAACTGAGACAAGTTACGAGTTCTACAGGGCTCTAGAGGAAACCTCCTGTTGGGCACAGAACAAAACTACCTAGTACTGACTTTAACAGAAAAAGAAATCACTGCAGGGTGGTTCTACTCTGAGGAAAAAAAAAAACCACAGATGATAGTTACACTTCATGATTTAAAGGCAGAAAAAAGCAAAAATCTGCATGGACTCATTTCCACATTTAAGTGTTTAATCAAACAGTTCCTGAACTGCACTAGAGAATACATCCGCATTAACAGTGTTCAAAGACATCTGAGACCTCTGAGGTTCATTACCCACTGCCTTCCAAAACTGAGAACTAAGGACTGCAGTGGGTTACACTATACTACCACACTTTTTGGATAAAGTTCCACAAACTACAAGCGTTCTTATGAGAATTACATACAATGACTGTGACATCTATTCACCTCAGTATGGGGACATCTAAGGGGGGGGTGCAGACGAACAAAAATTAGGAAGATAAAAAGCAACTGTTTTCACAGGAATTTTTAGTGATGGATTCTTTCACATACTATAACCTATGTACTACATTGAGAACAGATTTGGGTTGGCAAAACATCTACACGTCCGTATCCATAAACCTTTTCAACTCAACAATGTAGAGAATATTGAATTTGTACTCTAAACCCACGCCACATATAGTAATGCACTACAAACCACAACTTTTTGTTCCCCAGAGCATTATGGATTCAGGTTTAATACAAAAGAGAACTGGGTTTGTTACATACTAGCATTTTGAGACATTATGAAAGAAATCCAGCACAATGAAGATGGCACACCAAATTTGTCTCCCTCTTTGGATTACAAGACACCTTCTTACGAATGTACTTGAGGTATCTATACGAACACATAACTTGACAGATGTAGTCCATGCTGAAGGCACATATATTCTGAACAGAAATATACAAATGCAATTAACCTTTTAACCTCAGAAACATCCAATCTAACAAAATATTTTCTCTCCACTCACATACAAATGGATATCACACCACAATTCTCAAAGTAAGTATATCACTGCATTCTGAATTGCAACTGGAAAGAAATTAAAATTACTTCTTCAATAAATTTTCTAAATAAAAAGAAATATATGACTATCCTAACGTAACATAATACACATACTGTGGAAACATCTCTGTGGCAGTGTTAATCCTTCAAAATAAGTAAAAAGACAGTAGTCACACCTCAAAAGAAAAAATATACAAAGCACATCTATTTATATATTACCTTCAAACGACTGGACATATCTTCACAGCAGCTGCTCATCGCTTGCACATCTTCGTTTATACTCTCAAGTTCCTAAAATAGTTCAAATAACAGTAACTGTATCTTAAACCAGAAATGCCATGCCTAGGCCCAGATTTATTCCACTAAAATAAGATGCCCAAGTTACAAGGAACATAGCTGCATTTCCTGTTAATCAATGGAGAGAATGCACCTCTAAGGATCAACACTCATTTGAGATTTTTATGTTTGAAACATCACTCCTCTCTGCACAGTATATTAATCAAATGAAACAAATGATGAAACATTTTTACTGTAAAAGTATATTTGTCCCAGAAAGTCAAATTCTCTCGTAATCTTTTGTTTCCTTTTTTCAACTTCAAATTACATAGCAGTACTCTCACAAGATCACTAGTCACACTGCAAAAACGTTACCTCTTTAACTTGCTTGAATATATGGACAAATTCTTCATTTATGGCTAAGCTTCGTCTTTCAATGTCTCCACGCAAGTTTCTTCGGCTGCGCAAACTGTTTTCAACAAAAAAGGTTGAAAGAGCCTTGAGTGCTTCCAGCATTTCCTAGAAAATAAAAAGACCTTAACTTTCCTCACTGTTACAAAAAAGCAGGTTACACAGCCTGTAGTCATCCCAAGTTCACGGTCTTAGATGTTTATAGAGAAAACATACCGGAACACCCTCCAGACCAGCTGGCAAATAACTACAACAGAATCATATAATCATTTGGTTAGGAAAGACTTTGAGATCATTGAGTCCAAGTGCACCTGTCCACTACTAAACCAAATCCCTGAGCACTTCATCTTTTAAATACCTCCTGGAGTGGGGACTCTTATCACCTCCCTGGGCAGCTGTTCCAGTGCATGATGATCTTCTCCAAGTTAAACTACCCCAGTTACCTCAGCAACTCCTTGTAAGTCTTGTTCTGCAGCCCCTTCGCCTGGTTCTTTGCTCTTCTCTGCACATGCTCCACCACTTCAATGTCTTTCTTGTAGTGGGGAGCCCAAAACTGAACACAGTATTCACAGAATCACAGAATGACCTCAGCTGGAAGGGACCCACAAGGGTCATCAAGTCCAACTTCTACTCCTGCATAAGACAATTCTAACATTCACACTTTGTGTCTAAGGGCATTGTCTAAATGCTTCTTGAATATTGTCAGGCTTGGCCCTGTGACCACTTCCCTGGGGAGCTGTTCCAGTGCTCTGAGTAAAGAGCTTTTTCCAACCTATTATCCATTCAAGGTGTGGCTGAGTCCTTTTGCTTTTTCTCTGCTATAACGCCCAACCTTGTCTATTACTTCAAAGCAGCGTTAATCAGTAACATTCCGCTAAAAGCAGGACTTATCAATAACTAGAAACCGCTTAATGAGAAGGAGCTTGAGAAATACCCCCCGAGCTAAGGAATACAAACCTCCCTGCGGCCAGCAGGGAACGAGCAGGTGCGCGGCATGTCCCTGGAGAAAGCACAAACCGGATTTTATACTCAAATGAACGCCGCAAACACCGGCTGCGGCGCCGCAGCGGAACTGAGGCGATGACCGGGCTCGCTGCCCAGCGCCGGAGCCTATCGGGGTTCGCGGCGCCTGACGGCCCATCCGGCCGCTCCCGCCGGGCAGGCCCCGGCCCCCGCCTCACGCGCTCCCCACCTCCTCACGCACCTTATCGTTGTCCAGACGGGTCTCCAGGATCTTGTTGAGCTTTCGAGACAGGGGGTTGCTGCCAGGGGCAGGCGGGAGCCCCGGAGCGGGAGCCGAGGCAGGCGGAGGAGCAGCAGTATCGGCCATGGCTGCGGCCTCCCCGCCGTACGCGCAGCGGCGCGGGCGGAAACGCGCGCTCGCGGCTTTGGTTCCGGCCCTCGACTGCGGGTGGGAGCCCGGGTACGGGAGCACTCGGGGGAGTAAATGAAAAGCGACACAAGGGAGCACACGCATATTCTGTCTTTGTATTTGCCACTTTACAAAGGTTTCTGGGCACCATTTAACCTTTTTCAGCTCCCACTTCCCATCAGTCAGGTATTGTGGCTCAAAGCAAAGTATCACCACTTTATGCTGCAAGAGCAAGGCAACATCATGGTCAGGCCCCAGACACAAGCCTGGACCTTCTTGTCACTGAAAAGCTGAGAACAGGGCCAATGGGAACGTAGAGGAGATGAAAAGTATAGCAAGATAACAGAAATATTGGCCAGTGATGGGCAAAAAAGTAGTGATTTTCTTTCCCAGATCAGAAGAGGCAGTAACATACTTGGCTCTTCCCTTGTCAAGACCTTACCTTGGATGTAGGTGTCTCCTCAGATTTCCTATGAGAAGAAACAAAGCCACTGGGAGAAAGAAAAGGCCAATACAAGTGCAACCCTTGCATGACCTTTTTGTCTTCTTGCACAGTTAACTACCAAAGAGAGAGAGGTGTAACACAAAGAAGGAGAGAGGAAAAAAAAAGGAGGAGAAGGGAAGGGACTTATCCCAATACTGAGACTGGCCAGATATGCATTTGACATATTTTCTGTAAAGAAAGAGTAAGAAATTTTAGAAAGAAGGGCATAATGTACAGATGCTAAGAACTGCAGATCGTCTGTACAATGTATTCCAGCAAAGGCAAGGGGAAGAGGCTCATATCGATCATTCAGCCTCTGTGGAGGTGGTGGTGCGGCTGCATCATCCCCCTCAAAGCTCAGAGCTCATCTGGAGAATCCAAGCAGCAAACATAAATTGACACCTACAAGGACAGAGTCAGAAAGCACTGATGAAACCACGGATGCAGGACCAGGCATGATGTTGTCCCCTATTCTTCGGTAAGTCCAATGGCAAATAGGTTTTTCCTGGCACAGGAGAGAGAATCCTTACTGGCAGTGACTGTGGTGTTGCTTTGGCTCTTTCTTAACACATGCAATACCCTTTGAGCATGCAAGTTGAGAGAGATGTGCAGTGCCCCTTTGCCGGGCAGTGCCCCTTCTGCCTGCTCGAGCCAGCCTTGTAGTGTGACATGTTATGGAAGGGAAGGAAGGGAGGGAGCGGGAGACGGAAGGAAGGAAGGAAGGAAGGAAGGAAGGAAGGAAGGAAGGAAGGAAGGAAGGAAGGAAGGAAGGAAGGAAGGAAGGAAGGAAGGAAGGAAGGAAGGAAGGAAAGGATGAGTATGCAGAGCTTGCCTCTGTATAAAGTACAAACATAGGACAGGAAAGATTATGAAGTCAGGGAGGTGTCCATAATTAGCTGTATTTTCTTACAATGTACTTTTACATACCTTTTATAGGCCCTGGTGCTTTCAGATGCAGTGAAGAAGAGCAGGAACCTAGCTATAGTAACTTTCTGCTCAGCTATGCCATCCCTCTGAAAGTGACAATAACCCGTTATGCTTCAGCCCCTATAGAAGATAAGATGAGTGGGGCTCAGCTCTGCCAGGCTCTCCACTGTACACCACATGGCCCAAAATAAATCCAACATTGCCTTATGTTATTCAGTAGTTCTCTGCCATCACGTTATTCATTGGCTTTCTCCAGCATTTTTATGTCCTTTAGTGCTGTGGTTGGGCTAGAAAATCCAGCAGACAGACAGGAGTACCTGAAAATGTTCTGTGTCTTTAAGTCAAATAGAATTGGATTTTTTTATGGTTTATTTTCTGAGAGGTTAATAATGTAGATAATTTTCTCCACACCAAATCAGCCCATTCCTTGAGCTAACAATTTTTCAAAAGCTCAGACAGTGTTGGCTCCATTCTGCAAATTAAGGTTTGACTCATGAATGATTTGGCCAAAGGTCACCCTGACAGCAGCCTGTAGTCATGCAGTGAAACCTGACTGTGTCAGTTGAAGCTCCAGAAGAATGTACACTTCTGAAGTTTTCGGCTAGCTCATGCTATCTCACTTGAGGATTTATTGTCATGCCTCACAGTCAGCAGTAGTGGCTATAATATATATGATGCTGAATCGGCCACCTGGTTGAGGAGCTGTAAAACTCCTGTTTGTTATAACTCACTGAAAAGATAACACTAGCAGTACAGTATGAACTTTAATGCATACCAAACTCATGAAATCTTCTTGCTCATCTCCTCCTAAAAAACCCCAAACCATTGATTTCAAAGGAAGTATTGTGTCAGCAAAACTAATAGGATTTGGTCTAAGTATATTTGACTCTAGAACTCTAAAGAATACAGGACTTCTCTAAAGAAGCGGTCATCTAAACTACATGGTCACATCCTTGGCAAGGTCAATAGCGTTGGTCATGGTGCTGCCACCCACTTCAATGAGGGGCAGAAATTCACCTAGCAAAGAAGAAAAAATGGTTTAGATGGTGGAACCAGGAGAACAAATATCTGCTTGTGGCTGGTTAGCTTCATCACCTTAGTGACACTGTGTCTCTATGGCTGAAATATAACACTTATCTTCCTTTGCATATGCATGTTGCTATGCTGATAAAATCTGTAATATAGGAGACTATCGTTAGCCTGAAAGCAACAATATAGCAATGAAGGGGAATATTTTTGCCAACAAAAAGTAGAAACAGGACATGAGTAATATATGATAAGATGCTAATGGTGGATGCCAAACCTGCTGTCCTTTCTCTTCAAGCAGTGACGGCCTATGTCCTACTGGCAAGAAGTCTCTGAAATGTGTTCTGTTTTGTAGATGAAATAAAAGTAAACCAAACAACTGAGCAAAAAATACTCCTAGTCACTAGCAGGCAAAGAAACAGCACCCTTCACTATGTCCTGATCCCAGCTGAGGTCAGTCTCTAACAAAGAAAATTTAGAGAATGATACTAAAATTACTGTGCAGTGCCTTCACATCAGCTGATCAACAAATGGTGGTCTATGGAATCATGACATGGCCATGACATGGATCATAAGAAGCCAAAGGTAGGTCTCATAAATCATGGGAATGATATCATTAGAAAAAATGCATTTTAAGTACTTCAGCAGCACAAGTTATAACGTGGACCATAACTTCTGCAAACTTGGCAGAGTTCCCTTTTTCAATAGCTCCTCTAACCACTGTATTTTAGTCCAGACTTGTGGGTCAAATGTCCATGTCTTATAGATCTCAGTCGAATCTCTTAAGTTTTTCTTCCCTTGACTTTTCTGGCGTGTTTCCTGTGAACAGACTGTTTGTTGTCATTCTTTAGTGGGAATCCAGACCACTGCCTTAAGCCCCAAAGCTAGTGATGAACCATAACTTTTCATCACTGAAATACTTGTATAGCTTAGGCAATTCCTCTTTTCCACAGAGCCCAACCATTATGGTCACTTTGTGTTCACAGTTCAAGTCACTGGAGACAGGTGATAAATGTGGCATATATTCTTGTCATTCAGGACTCATAGAGAAGACACAGATACTGTTACTTAGCTTGGCATAAATATAAACACAATAATAAAAGATACAAATAAATGCTTTTTGCAGCCTTTTCCATTTCATTTTTTTTTATTGCATTGATTGGCTGGTCTCCATTTTGAAGACTATTTGTTTTTTCCAAAGCTCCCTTCTAAACTTGTTTTATAACTTTTGCACTTCTGTTTGCATCTATTCCCTGATGTACTTCTGCCACATGGGTAGGATAGTATGACTGGCTTTTCTCAGCTCCTGCCAATTTCTTTACTATAGTCACTATTCAAATTACAGTCCTTAGTGTTAATAACTGTTATACTGGATCTGGTAGCTGTTCCTTGGGATGTAGTTGCATGAAATGATACATTTCTCACCTTGCTAAACTAGAAAATCTGCACAAATATTCATATTGGCATAGGAGAGACAAGAGTATATGGCCAGGGGCACATGAAAGGTAGAACTTCCCTTTTAAATAGCAACTGAAAATTTTGTTAGGCAAAAGTGAATTTGGAACCATGAGGGAACGTGGAACTCTTGAAGGGACAAGCAGTGATGTGGCATGGGGGTAAAAGTAGTGCAACTTTGTGACAAAAGCCATCGTCTCGTCCAACTGCACCTTAGGATAGTGCTAGTGCAAGTCACAAAAATATTGACAAACATGGCAATTTTCATAGCAACATTAAAACATCAACATAATTTTGCAGGTGTCATAAATAGGCTTCCTTAGTTCTTATTACCATTCTACTTGGGTGAATTTAATGAAACTCTGTTGCTATAGCGGGAAAACTAAAAGTTTCCAAAATGCCATAAGTCACACTCTCTGACATTTGTCAGGAGGGTATCAAAACAACTTCTCAGCAACTCCAATGTGGAGCTACCTGGTATATTTGCATCTGATTCACTCTTTAAAGTTGACTCAAAAGTGTCCTCTAGGCTTGCCTCAAACATTCGTCTTTGTGTGTCAACTCATGCAGCCCTTCTAAAGCCTTGGCAAGATGCCATCACCCTCAGAAATGCTGGAGAACTGCAATGGATAAAAATAACTTATTACTTAACAGCTGACACTGGTTGCAGTCATTGCAGATGAGCTGATCTGTTCACCTCCAAAAGAAATATGTTGAAGCCTGCAGTTTCTTGCTAAAATTATCAGCCCATCCCTTTCTGGTGGTCACTTCTACCTTCATGGCATTATTACAGGGCTGGCATCCCTATGACTGACACACTGGAAGACAATAATTACGTCCCTAGAGGATGGTAAAGGTTGTAGGAAGCAACTTTGTTTCTAAACTTTGGCATCCTTAGTGCATATTCATGCAATTGCAGTCTGAAATGGTGAGGCTGGAATGAGTCTGAGCAGCTCTGCCAAGAAGATGCAGAGTGGTAGCGACTTAGCCTGTCCCAGGGCCCATCTGGTGGCTGTGGGACAGCAGGCAGGAGCACAGTGATTGGCTGCCTGCTCTGAAATGCAGCAGGAAGACAGCTCAGCCTTGCAAACCCAGTGATGTGTCTGTCAGATGGCTGGATAGTCCTGATGTCACTCTGTGATTATGTGGAAAGGGAAATGTGTTATGCATTTTGCTGCTCAGATGAGGGTTTTGCCAACACAGGAGTTCTGTGTCGGCATCTACTGCATCCGAGTAGGCTGGTTCAACTCGTGTACAGCACGACGTCAACAGCTTTCTGATGCTGGCAGGAACTCAATGCGCATTTCCAGCAACCTCCAATTACAGTATTAATTACAAGAGACTATCATGTTCTCCACAATACATTCCAAGCTTTCTTTTGCATGCAAACTAGCAAGGAGTTTCTTAGCCACGCAGGTAGAGCTGTCTTCAGAATATCATCGGTGTGTTTATACATCACCTATCACTGTTAACTTTCCTTAAAAAATGTCATCTTAAAACATTGTTGTGCATGAAGAGCATATGCCTTTCAAAAATAAATGTCATGTGAATGAACGGCCAATCTGAAGACTTCGAAAGGATATTTTAATGTTAATTTGGATGGTTAGTGGCTTCTTTCTACTTCTGTGCCATACATCACCTTTTATGTGATAAAGTTTTAAGCCGTAATAATATAGACACAGTAACACCATAGAAAGAAGCATCGGGTGCCTTAACCAAATTGCAGATTGTGGATTTCAGCACTACCTGGCAGAAATTAGCAGATTGTCTTCAAGCAATATTTATGCCTTACTGTGGAAAGCTTATGGCAAGAAATGCCCATGCGGGTGTGGAGCTAGACTTTCCTTTCACTGGTCAAAAAGCAGATTTGATTGCTGATCTACTGCTGAAATAGGGAACTCTGAATATTAAGTGGCCTGCATCTCTTCTCACTCTCCTCAACTTAGATACCTGAAGACCTGAAGACAAAATGGAGTACTTATGATGGGGTACCTTTAACCAGTCTTCTACCATCTAAAAGTCGGAGGTGAAGTCCACAGCTAACCATCTTACTGGAGGAGTGAAAGAAAGGACACTTTCAGAAGGCTAAGAGTCTTACATAGGCTTCTCCACTGGCGGCATGAAAGCTTGTATGATGGACCATTGAGTAGACACTTAGGTTTTTCTACCTCTATTGGTCTAACAGTGGCTTTTGACTTCTCTGCAAATAACACTAATTGTATGGCCCAGCTTCAGTGCTGTGGAAATGTATTTGAATGCTGGTATAATCCCAGACTCTTCTTTTACTCATGGGGAAGGGGGTAGAAAACCCAGGATGTTTGATTTTACAGTTAAATAAATGTCTTATTTTCACAGTAAAATGATCCATTTGGTGTCTGCAGGCATGTGACATATCATCCAGATGCACATCATGGACTTGCCAGTTGTGAAGGTAGAACTGCCCAACGGCTAGTTTAATTTTTGCACCTGAATCACAAAAACACTTTTAAAGGTAAATGATGCCGTCTGGTTCACACCTGTTTCTTCTGTTTCCTCTTCTCCTGTGTCTCCTTTCTTTATTCATTTTGTCACCTCTTCACCATCTTCCCATGCAAATCCATCTCCCAGAGGTATGTGTTTCACTGTCAGAGATACGCTACTTGGAATGCATTACTTACCTTCTCCGATACCAATATTAATCCAATTTTCTTTTAATATGATGAGATTTGGACACAATTTCTGTTATCAGTAGCAGGGATATTATGCCAGCCCACCACCACAGGGATATCAGTTTCTGTCTGATTCATTGAAATGAGTTGTTATTTTACTGGAGACTTAAGAGTGAGCAGGAATACGTGTTGAGCTTTGTTCTCCAAAGTGTTGGGCACTTGCTTGAAATGCTTAAGTGCTTGGTGATTCACGGCCAGAGTTTCTGTGTTTTACAAGGCTGAGCCAAAGTTCCTATCTTTTTTCAGTCACTGAAGGTAATGGAAGCACTCACGGATAGGTACTGCAGTGTAAATTAACTTCAGATGAAGAAACAAGATGGTTGTGAAGAATGAAGTAAGACAACTCTCACTGCATCAATCAGAGTTGATGGAAGGATGTGTTGCCTTCCTGAATTTAGAGGAAGAGAATAAGAATTAATTCCCTCCTCCTCAGTTTCTCAGCCCTATTCTGCCTCATTTTCCTGCAAACAGTTAAATGCACAAGCAATGGGCAGACCTTCAACATACAGAGCTACCACAGATGCCTCTCTTCTCAAATATGAAAGTGGCTTAGCAAATATCTAACCTCTCTAAGGACAGCTTATGGTACATATTTGAGTGAAAGGGTTTTTTTTCAAAAAGAGTCCTTGGTTTAATGGGTAATTTCCCTTGAAAATGGTAAACTGCAAATTAAATAGCAAAAAGCAATTAATTATTGAAATGATAATATCCTTGTAAAGGTTAAGAGGTAATATAAATGAAGTTCCTGTGAGCCCATTAAGGGAATTACTATCTTTCCCCTTATAAGTGGCAACTCTAATGACCTTGCTAATTGGCTATTTCCTCGGGAAAAGGAATATTGAAATTTATAGTTATATTGCAGAAGTGCAATGTATGACTAGGTTATTTTACTACAACAGAATATAGAGAGAACCCTTTTACATGCAGTTAAGAGATCTTTCCAGAGCATGTAGCTTTTGGTGGAAGGAGGAAACAATGCATTTGAATGCTCTAGGAAGAACAACTTGTAATTTGGAAGAATAACATGGGCCAAAGCCAAAGATTAACATAGACACACAAACCAAGATACATCCCTATTCAGCTGCAGCTTCCTTGTGGGCACAAGGCACGGCCAGAACACGATTCAGCCTACCGCGGCTGAATAGATGCTTGTTGTTCTCCACACACATAGCCTGGGCTCTACACTCCAGTCTGGCTCTCAGGTACTCCCTGTGCACAATTTTTAATATGTGGAGGAATAGGTATAGATGTATAACATATGAATGCATGTAGGTGTATGAATGCTATATATATGTACTGGATTTTCAATTTGAAAAGCCTTTTAGAGAGCTTTACAAAGAATGAGCTCAGTTATTCTGCTGAGAACATCCCCTGTGTTGTGGAAACCGGTTCACTGAAGAGTGAGTGCTGTTTGGGTTTTAGCTCACAGAGCTGAGGTTACATTTTTTCTGTAAATGAAGTTGTGAGAGTTTTCAGAGGTTGCAGCTTCACAAAGTGCCTGAGGTCTGCATGAAGCTCAGGGTATGATGGTGAGGAAATTAGCTTCCACTTGTAAAATGAATTGGGCTTTGTCCCCAACAAGAGGATTTTCAGCTTTCCTTTCTAGAAACCCCAGAAATCATTAGCCTTATCCTTGAGATTGTGATCTAATATGGTGACCTAGATGCAAACGATCGCTAGAACTTAGGGGGAGAGACAGCTCAGCTCCAGTTCTGCAGCAAAAGGCTAGGGGGAGGAACATGTTGGTGCCTTGCATCCTGTTCACAGATATGCACAGTTTATGCAAACTGAGCCGCTAAAGTTACTGTTGTACATTCTGCAGAGGCACCTCATGAACCTCAAGACAGTGGCACCAAAAAAGCTTTATGGAGAACAGGAACAAGATCTGCTCTCTGTCCCCGTATTTCATGCACACACCCTTCTCCATCTGTAGCCCGAATCACATGCCTTTCTCCATCTTGCATCAAACGCATCGAGGAGAGCAAGAACTAAGCCCGGGCCGTTTCCGTAGGGCCTCCGTAGGGGTGAAGCACTGGCAGATCTGTCCATCCTCCCATCCCACGCCTCGCTCCTGGCCGCCCAGCGAGTGGCACTGTCGAGCAGCGCAGGGCTCTGCTCCCTTAGTGCTGCTGCCATCTCCTGAGCACTAGCACGCTTCTAGCCCGGGGTTTAAAATGTGACCCTCAACTAAAAGTCGATCCCTAAATGAGGCTTTAAATTAAAAAGAAAAATCTTCTTACTGCTGCATGCATCGTTAAACAATCTCGTTTCTCAGAACATGCGCACCACAAAGTGCAAGAGAACGCCGTGGCACGACCTGATCTCTATATATTCTTCGCATCTTTCTGTAACAGTACTGAAGGAAGACAGACAGGCATTCCCTTGGTAAATGAGATGCCACGACTAAATTATTTGTATTGGGTCAATATGGACAGAAAACAGGCTGCCAGTAGATGAGCATTTCATACTGGGAAATCGCTCATTCATCAGATGTTCCTTGTTTTTCAAAGTCCACTTGGAAACAGTGGAAATGATTATTCACGTATTTTTTTGTGAGATTGTGCTGGACTAAGCCAATTCCCTGTTGAAGGAGAATGAGTCTGGGACTTGTCATCCTGAAGCTCCATCACCGTGGCCGTGTTTGTAAGGGCAGAGCAGGCATTCCTCCCTTCAGCCACGGGGTTGGTGCAGAATAAACCTCTCCGGCCTCTCCCACAGCCACAGGATTGTCAGCAACAGGACACAAAAGAGATAATCAGTAGCGTGATTTGCTGTAGCTATTATTTCAGAGCCTTGCAAAAAGCTGACCACTTGGTAGCTTTTATATAATACATAATAAGTAATAACTTTATAAAGATGAAACAATATAAGGAGGGTTTATGGCAAATGATAAAGGATGCTTTCCTTCTTTGTTTTACATTGGCATGTTATTTGTATGTGCATCCAGAGACTGGAAGACTGATGTTAGCAACAATAGCATTATATCCACTCAGACAACCATCCTTCAGAGATGTGCCCTGTTCATGAACTGTCATTAATAGGGTTTATAGAATTTACCACCATAAAAATAAGTATTAATCATAATATAGTATTGGAATGGAAGTGGTGAGAGGGTCTTCAGGTTTGGATGTGACAGTCCAATATCTTGGGAGTCTAGTTCTACCCACAGCAGAAAACATACAATGTGTTGGACTTTAAAGAGACATCAGATAGAGGTATTAGGATCTAGTGACTTGGATTTGTTACCCTATCTTCCTCTGAGAAATTTGCAGGTTTTACAACGTGGTGATCTCTTTTTCTGATAATTTAGCTGATTGTTTTTTTTCCAGCTGCTGGATTAGACATAATTTCAGGCAAATGTATTAATTATTAGAGTTCCCTAACAGTACTTGTCTGTTTGGTTTTTAGTGACTGTATTTGAATAATTGGATTGACTTTCTGTTGCTCCCAGTAGATAGTCTCAAGTGTATTGTTGTACCTTCATCTTTCTTTTTCATTTAAAATCGAGTACAGACACAACCCGGAGATCCAGTTTTGTAAGATGCTCGGAACCGTGTTGTCCTGCAGACCACACAAGAGAAAGCCAGATCCTGGGAGATAAAAATGTCTTCTTTCTTTTTCTTGTCAGAGACTGAAGAATGAGATGGAGGTTTACTCGCTGCTTAATTTTCCTCAGGGTTCAGGAACATATATACTCCCCTATGGCATTCTGTGTGTCAGTGGATTGTCTTACAGGATATGCTGTAATGAGAGAGTCTGTGGCTGAGCCTATGATGTGTATATTAGCCAGGATTGATTTAGGTACAGTGACAGGATTTTCTCTCTTTATTCTGCTGTGCTGATTAGCTCCATAGATTCTGTAGGGCCCCAGCTGTAACAGCAGCTTAGTCAATGGATCAGGGAGAAATGGTAAAATCTATAAGCATATTTCCTGTCTCCCTGCTAGAATATTTGTGGGTCTTTGGTCCAGTGTGACTTCCAGTGGTTCCAGCAGTGGGGAATTTGCAGCTGAGGTTCCCTCAACAAAATCTGAGGCTTTCTCAGAATTAATTCTCTTAAATTTCAAAACACCAGAACCAATTTTAAAACTAGCTGAGAGACAAGACCTTGGAGACCAGGACTTCAGTTATCGCTCTGCTCTGAGGAGGTCCCTCTGTTTTTGTTGTTACAAGAGAGATTGTAGATCCTGAAGCACCGTGTAATAACTCCCTTTTTCTTTCAGACAGGTTAGATGTGGATTGAAATATTACAGCTAACTTTCACAGTAAAAATAATAATAATTCTAAGCACAATGTTTCCTAAAAGGGACAGCAAATGTTGATACAGTTGAAACATGTTGAGTTGTAAACATTAGGAAAAAAATGAAATAAGAATTTGGATGTTAACTTATACACATGATGTATTTAATTTGTTTCTAAACAAAACAAAACTCCTTCTCTGACAGAAAATGGATTGTGAAATAAAGCTTATTTCTTTACAAGCGACTAAGTCATGCAGTCAGCTTGTGGGGGCATTCAGAGACAGTTGGCAAGATAAGATGGTTCAGGAGAGATGCAGAATTCCACGTACAGTTTCCATGAGGGAATGCAGAATGGCAGCAGCTCAGAGAGTGAATGTAAAGGCCATATAAGGGAAGTAAGTGAACTGCTGTAGAGATGCCATCAGGAAAGCAAACATTGACTTGGGGACCTTGGCATATACCATGGAAGAGATAAATTACATAAATAAATGTATCCTTGCTTGCTTCTCCCTAGCATTACAAAGCCAGTTTTAACTGAGGAACTGTTTACATGTGTGAAACAAGTTTTTCCACAGTCATTTTAATACTAAGCAATTTCTACCCATGTCTAATCCCAATGCATGCCTAATTTAGACACATTTATCACAGTTTCATTATAAACAAGGCCATTGGCTAAGGAAAGAAAGTCAGACAGGGTCTTCAGACAATTGCAGATTTATTAGTAAGAATACTCCACTCTTTCTTTACACCAAGAGTGCAGTTCAAATGCCAATGTCAGCGTAGTATTCCTGTCATTTCAGGTGCTGGTTAAATGAATAGCAGGAGATAAAACACCTGACGGAGCCAAGTGAAGTCATGAAAGCAGTAAATGAAGAATGCCTACTCTCATCAAGAAGTGCATAGCTCCTTGTAGAAGTGGAGTCTGGAGAGCTGGTGCACACTGGAGGGTGGAGGCTTGGCAGAAGCAGAAAGCTGATTTGAGGGGAGGGTTCTAGAATGGTATGCTGCAGACCAGGCTTCAGCTCTCAGCATTGGGAAAGTCTCACCAGCTCCCTTTCTGTCAGCCACCCTGTGGGCACATCCACATTCATGCTCTTGGAATGAATCTCTATATCATCCTCGCTTATCACCTTTTGGTTTACCCAGCAGTGGTGAATCCACAAAGTGGATGCAAATAGCAGTAAAGCAGAAGACAGGTGGCAGGAGTGCATCTGATCCGTGCTGAGTGCTCATAGGGCCCTTAGTCCATATGCCCAGAGTGGAGTGAATCTGAAGAAAACCCTATGGAGAAGTGTGAACATCACCCAGGTCCTCAGCACCAACTGATTGGATCATATCGATCCACATTACTTGCTGATATAGATGTATACTAAGTGGATGCAGCCTAGAGGGAATCTGGGGGCATGGCTGTTGTGTGGGTATGCTTTCATTGTCTTCCTTGTGAAGCACATTATTGCATACATTCTAGCACTCAGCCTATATTTAACCTACCTCTTTCATTTGAAGCACTTATCCTTAAAGAATATGCTTGAAATGTTAAAATGGAAAACTTGATCTGGCTAGATACATTTTTTTATCCCTTGAGAAAATTTTCAATAGTGTTCTGATTGTAAGACTTTGCATTATGGGGGGGGGGGGAGTATAGAAAGTCTTTAAAAGTCTTTAAAAGTCTTTAAAAAAAAAAATCCAATAAAGTGGCTTTGTAATTTAATTCTGAACACAACTGTTGTTACCATTAAATGGTGTAAACACAGACGAAGTACAATAAACCCCACTTCCATTTAGCATTAATAATACTAATCATCAGTACTTAAATCACATGCCTTGTTCCAGAATGGTAAAAGAAACATTAACAAAGAGATTTTGCACGTCTCGTGCTGACATAATTTAAAAGTGGCATAAAATTGTCTTTTGCCTGAAGGAATTTATTCAAGCTGTAGGGTGGAGGGGGAGAAGCAGGATAGGAAATCTCTCTCCCAGAGGCACTGTGTGCACCATCCCTTCTCGCCCTCAGCAGGCAATCCCTCTCTAAAACTTTCCCACTTAAGGTACTCTGGGAAAGGGCTGGAGCTCTTGTTTCTCCGCTTGACCCAGCCCAGCCGCGATGAGCTGCTTGGTACTCTGGTCACATTTACTCTCGCTGTAGACCAGCTCCCGAACTGTTGCCATCAAAATGCTCGATCAGCAGCTCGCATGCAGACGCGCGCACACACACACTTCTTATCACACGCACACCATCAGATTAGCCCATATTTTCCCTTGGAAGGGCTGCAGCCTCCCCCCTTTCCCTTTTTAACACTCCTTCCCCGCCGGCTTTTTCCTCCTCTGCTCTACTCTCCTGCCCTTTCCTCCTCTGCGTCCTCGGCTCCACCGCCCCGCAGGCAGCGGCGGCGCCGCAGCATCCCCCGCCGCCCTCGGAAGGGGTCGGGGAGCCGGGACCCACCACTCTGACCTGGGAACCGGGACCCACCGCCCCCGGGAGGGCTCGGGGAACCGGGAGCCAAGACTCACAGCTCTCGGGAGGGCTTGGGGAGCCAAGACCCACGGCCCCAGCCCTGTGAGGGCTCGGAGAGCCGGGACACACAGCTCCTGTCCCCAGGAACCAGGACTCACCGCCCCAGCCCCAGGCAGGCTCGGGGGAGCCGAGACCCACCGCTCCATGCCCCAGGAATCGGGACCCACCGCCCCAGCCTCGGGCAGGCTCGGGTGACTGGGACCCACCCCTCTGTCCCTGGGAACCGATACCCACCACTCCAGTCCCCGAGTAGGCTCAAGGAGCTGGGATCCACCCCGTCTCCCACCTCTTGGAGCCGGGACCCCCGCCCCGCCCCGGGAGGCGCCGCTGCCCCAGCAGCTCCCCAGCCCCCCCGCTGGCGGCGGGTCCCGCCCGGGGAGGCGGTGGCGGGGGAAGGGGGAGGAGAGGCGGCGGAGTGCGCTGCTTCCCGAGGAATCGAACGGGGGGGGGGTGGGAGAGAGGAGCGTGCGGAGGAAGGGAGGGAAGGACGGGTCGGGCTGGGGAGGGTCTCGGTCCCGCCCGCTTCGCCTCCGCGCCGGGACTGCGGGAAGAGTCGCTTGGGGCGGTCCTGCGCCCCCGTCCCGCGCCCATGTGCTGCCGGCAGTCAGACCAGTAAGTAGCCCTTTGCCTCCCCAGCCTCATCCCGGCACCCCGAGGCCTCGAGCCCCTCCTGGAACCCTGCCCTCTCGCACTCCCTGTGCGGCTGCATCCCTGCCCTTCCGGACACCCCACATCTCTGCTCTCCCGGCCCCCTGCACTCCCGCACTCCTTGCACGCTGCATCCCCAGCACGACTCCGGATCTCCGAGTCTTCAGAACCTCCTTCCCCTCCCAGACATCTCCCCACCCTGACCAGACACATCCTCTGCTTTCCCCCACCCCACCTCCCCGGACTTTCTTCCCCTCCTGGATCTCCCTTCCCCGCCCCTACACACTGCTCGGACGCATCCGTTGCCGGTTTCACCGGACATTCTGGACTCCCTTACCCTCCTGGATCCCCAGCCTTCCCATCCCCTTGCCTTTCCGCATCCTACCTCTCCCGAGCCCCCGTCCTTCCCGGTTCTCCCTGCCATCCCGGACCGCTCTCGCTTCCCGGCGCCCCTGTCCTCCCGGCCTCTCTGCCTTTCCAGCCCTTCTCCGTTCGCACGCCCCTTTCTCTACGAGCCCCCTCTTCTCACCAGCCCCTGCTCCTCCCGAGTCCACTCTCCGCCCAACCCCTGCTTCTCTCAGACCCACTGCACTCCAGCCTGCCCCTCTTCTGTCCCCCTTGCCCCCTCCCTGCCCCGCATCCTTCCCCTCGCATCACCGCAGCGAGTTTGGGTTCCCGGCCACCGCCTTCCCTCGGGGGGAGCCGGATCTCTGCCGCCCCCTCCTTCCCCCGGAGGCGAGGGAGCGGGGTTTCGGGGCCGCAGGGCGAGTGTGGGCTGGCAGCCTCCGGTGCTACCCTGCCGGAGCCGACGGATTTGCAGAGTCCTGCCCCTAGAAGCCTCCATGCTGTCCCCTATTTCCAGCAGTACCTCCTCCCCCAACTCAGGGAATGATCTTCCCCAAGTGCCGTGACCCACTTTGCCTTAGACATTTGGTGCCACGCCAAGACACAGGCAGATTCTTCTCCAGAAGATGCCTCTGGAGGGAGTGAGGCACCCTATGCCCCTCTCCCAAGTTTTTGTCCCCAGGGTTTTGGTCTTTTGCAGTTTGGAAAGCTTTGCTATGGATAGGCTACAAGTAAATAACTGTATACTTCTTGAGTAGTATAATAGGCCTTTTTAGTGGTATAGAAGAGATTGTTTTTTCTTAGTGTTTCAAAAGTAAACAAAACTTCTGCGGTACACATGCTTAATTTCACTTACAGATGACAGACTCCTTCTCTACATTCCCTTCTTATACTGAAGTAGTCTTCCTTTTATTGCCTGTATGTGAATTGAATTAACTGATTGACATCTAATCATGCGTAGAAACAATCTCCCCCCCCCCCCCCCCCGCTCTAAATAGCCATCAGAATTAATTTGGCAGCAATTGTGAGAAATGATCTTAAATTTACAAATGCAGTTGGAGTAATGATCCAACATAGGTTTCACAAGGAATACATACACCCCCAACCTCTGGAAAGCAGTGTGTAGGTTTCTACAACCACCAAAAGTACTTGGTCACCCTGGTACTAAGCTTAGAGGCTGTGAGTTGTCTGAGAAGGATGCAGAGGGGTTAAGGCTCCTGCGTTTGGGTGGGAAGAGGCAAAGAAAAGGAGCTTGGTGGAGTGCAAGCAGGAATATTAAGAGACCCTCTGAGTTTTAGTCATGTGTGCTTGCAGTTACTTGTGGGCGATTCCAAAAGAGGTGACAATGTTTTCACTTGCCAGGACCCTGCCAGGACTTGGGGTTCCTGGCGCTTCTGGACATAAAGTGATAAAGGACTGCTATTGCACAATGATGCCAATGACTTAAGGGAGTGCTGGAAAAAATGTCACCTTGTAACACTTCTCTCTGGAGTATGTTAATGAGGTTTACCTCTGCCACAGCAGTCTGATCTTGAAAAGCCTTAGGCACTGGGAATGGTTTTGCACTGAAGCTGTGGGGCTGTGTATAATGTGAAGTACTTTTTACCCTGATGTCAGAGGAGGGCCTGACTAGCTAAGGATAAACAAGACCTCACCTTTTTTCTCTATTGGTATGGGAACGATCAAGATTTATGATAGAGAAAAGTGAGTAGGCAAGTACACAGGGAACCCCTGAAGGTGGCTGCAGAGCATCCCTGGATGTTCACAGCAGTCTGCACTAGCTGGGCTGCCTCCCACCGCCTTCCCACCATCCCCGGCAGCCAGTATTGCTGACAGCAGTTCTAGCAGTTGTTTGCAAGGATGGGACAGAAAAGTGAGATGTCTAATGAAAAGTTCTGTAGGAAGGAAAAACACTTTGGCAGATAAACATTTTTTCTAATGACAGTATTACTGAGCTTGTCTTTTTCTTCTTTTTTTGTGTATTTTTATTTTAATTAGGGACCTTTGTCTTCATGATGGGAGGAAACATCCCCCTGGCTGTTAGGATCCAAACCTCTCCCCGCGTGAGGATTTGTCAAGGCTGAGAGACTCTGGATTATCCATAAAACTTGTCTGAAATACACAGCTGTTGTTCTTTCTCCCCATTGTGAGGGGTCTTGGAGCAGATACAAAAATGGCCTCCAGCCTCACATGTGCTGGTGTGGTCTGGGCCTTCCTCTCCTTCCTCTGTGCTGCTGCCTCCTGTGTGGGCTTCTTCATGCCCTACTGGCTCTTGGGGTCTCAGCTGGAGAAGTCGGTTTCCTTTGGCACTTTCCGGAGGTGTTCCTACCCGGTGCGGGATGAGAGCCGCCAAACAACCGTGATGGTGGAGCAGTGTGGCCGCTATGCCTCCTTCCAGGCCATCCCGAGTGCCGAGTGGAGGATCTGCACGGTGGTGACGGGCCTGGGCTGTGGGCTGCTCCTCTTGGTGGCGTTGACAGCACTCATGGGCTGCTGCGTGTCCGAGCTCATCTCCAGGACCGTGGGCAGGGTGGCAGGAGGCATCCAGTTCCTGGGGGGTAAGTGCTTGTGTGGGAAGGGGATGGGGACATCTCCAGGGTATTGGTTTACATGTGTGGAGACTCCCCTGGTGCTTTAAGAAGAGGAAGGGGTGAGTCAAACTTTCTGCTAGTGAGGGAGACCACTTGGGTCCCTTGATGATTGAGCTGGTTGCCTGGACGTGTGAATGTGGCCCAAAGACACAGCTGCCTGTAGTCATGCTCTTGAGCTCAGTCCCTGCCTGGTCACTGTGCAACCTTGGAGAGTTGTATACCAAGTTGACTTCTGTGGACCAGTGCATTTGCAGCAGTTTTGTGGGCTGTAGTTTCCAACACAGCTCAGCTGGGATGGAGGTACCTGGAGAAGTGTGTGGGGTGCAGAACCCCATGGAGTGTCGTGGTTTTGCAGAGGAGAGACTAATTTATGTGGGAACACCTTCTTATGCCCATCACTGGCACAGCTCCCCCCATTTCTGCTCTCTGCAGCTGTGTGAATCCAGCAATAAGTCTGTGGCCCAGGTTTGAAGTGGGGATCGTTTATCTGTAGTGTAGGTGGCCCACCGTCTCCTGGGAGGAGCCTCACTGGGCTGTCCGACCCACACTTCCCACTGATGTTGCCATGGGTTTGTTGAGTTTATGGGCTAGACAGTGTGTGGGAGAATCACCTCCCCTCCTTTTTTTAGCTTGTAATTGCATGGAGTATTTGTAACTGTGGAGTATTTGAAGGGTATGAGACAATAAACAGGATCCTCAAGTGTGTTTTTTATAGGGCAGTTTTCCCAGTAAATCATCACTCTCTTGTTATCGGTGACATGCGACTCAGTGGCACTCACTTTTGCCTGGTACAAGCGCTCCACCACCCGCATGTGCTTGCCGCTGTAAGGGGACACATTTCCCTCAGCTTTGGGTGTCAGGGCAGTGCAGGCACCAGCATTTTGGGTGACCTGCAGCGTCAGGTCCCAGCCAGGCATCCCAGCTTCTGCTGTGGAGGAGCAGGTTGTGGTGGGACCCCCACCTCTCCTTGCTCCAAACAGAAACTCACCCTATAAGAGCAGTCTGGATACAGCACAAGTCTGTAGCCCTAAGGAAGCACAAGACACCAATACTGTCCAGCTTAGGGCACACGACCAAGGCAAGGAGAGGACCCTCTGCCAAGCCTCCAGCCAGGCAATGCCAGTGTAGCTCTCTCTTGGCTGTGGGAAGTCCTGCCTCCAACTTTTTGTGTACTTTCTGCACTTTAGAGCAAACAGACTCTGTCATTGCACCCTTCCCTCAGCTTTGCCACCCACAGGCATTCCTATTTTTGATCTGGCCGATGATTTGGAAGTACAGCAGCTGCTGGAGAGTTAACTCTGCTGGGAGCTACAGTTCCAGCGAGGGAGTGGAGGGGATTTTTGGTTCCGTGACAGTCTGCAAGCCTGCTCAGTCTGCCTATTTTCACTTAGAGCCATCACAAGCTTGTGCTTTAACCATCCCCCTCTTTTCCAACTGCTGGCTCGGCTCATCTGGTTTTAATTTGCATTTGGCCCCTTTCTGGAGCTGTACTCCCCTGCCTGCCCATAGAGTGGGGCTGGCTGTGCCTGTGTGTGCTTACAGCCACTCCAGCAAAGACAGCAGCTCCAGCAGTGAGCAGGCGACCAGGGGACGTGGGAGGAGCCCTGCTCTCCCATGACACTGGTGCGGGCTGAAGGTGTGCACCCTTTTCTGAGATGGGATGTTGGCTCCTGTGCAAGGTGAGAGATCCCTTCAGACCACACCATGGCCAGCCCTGGAGCTTGTCTGAGCTGAGCAGGCAGCATCCCATCCTGCATGGAAGGATGTGAAGGTAGTGCTTGTCCTTGGTAGGTGACACTTCAAAGAAATGTGAACTTGTGATGTGAAACGAAAATTGCCAACAACTTTGCTTACAGTTCAGAAATTAGTTACACAGCATGTCTAATTTTCCCCTCTGCTGGCTTTTATGGTTGTCTCTCATTTCACTCAGCACTGCTGGAAGTGTGTAAGAAATTAACAAAATGAGAACCCGTCATTTTGTAACCTGCTTAAAACCCAACTGTGGGGAGACGAGGGAGAGGCCAGGTGGTGAAAGCCAATAATTTGGTTGAACTGAAGAGATATATTAGGCTAAAGATCAGATCCTTACATCTTTAATCAGATCCTTAGCCGCTATAAATCAGCATAGCTTCATTTTTTAAGTGACATGACTGTGTTTATTCTGATGTCTAACTTAGGCACTATAATTATTAGGTTGTTTTATGTCAAGATAGCCACGAGCTGTTCACTTTATTTACTAACAGGGAATGCCAGTTCTTTGTTCCCTGTAATGTAGTTATATACCATGACGTGTGATTTGAATACGGCTCAGTGGCTGTACAGTGATTGTCATTTTAATTGGTCCCCACTTGAAGATCTAACCAAATAAACCCCTCAAAAGTGTGTGGGTTTTTTTTTCAATTGGGGAGAAGAGCCCTGCCCTATCTCCATGTGAAGAAAGAGCTTGGGGAAATAAGCAGCCCGTTGAGTGATGCTATTAATTCATCCTCTGTGTTAGGGCAAGGAGAAGGCTAGGCAGTTTCACTTTCTCTTTCTTTTCATCTCAATCACCTGCTCTAACATCCTGCTGTGGCTCCGTCTCTAGTGGCACAGGATGAGCGCTGGAATAAACTCTGTTTCTCCTGAAGTTAGAAACCAGTATAAAGACATGCTCAGTGTAGCTAGTTCATGGCTTTAGTGATGTTCCATGAGTCCAGGAACCAAGTAATTTTCTCAACATGATTTAATAACATGGACTTGATGAGGAACTAAGCCAATTGACAACAGAGTATTATGGGAAGCCCAAGGGTGGGTGAGATATACGAGCCCCTGAAACTGTGGTGAGCCAAAACACTAAGGTTGCTAAAACTAACTTCAACACTGGAAGCATTTTTGATGCTGTGAAAAGGTGGCAGAGAGATTTGCTTACCAGAGGTGATAAGCAAAAAGCCTGATCCTCTTCTCCTAGCAGTGTGAAGAAGTAACTCCAAGTAGGTCAGTGGAATAACACCTGTATAAAAGTAGTGCAGCTTGCACTAGCTAAATGGTGCCAAGGTTTTACAGCTGGGATTTCCCCAAGTTTTATGTGGCAACTCAGGGAAGTGAATTATTCATGAGTGCTTATACCATAAATTTGCTCTTCTCATAAAAACTGAGTGGCAGAACCTGCAAGAAACTACAGATCCACACAGAGTCAGAAGGGCTCTTTAGATATGGGTTGATCTTACATACTTGTTCTATATTTGCTATTTCAGATAATCCTGGCTACAGAGCATATATGTGTTTCAAGACAACTCTGGGATGATACACACTGAGTTTCTGTTCCTAGTAGGAAGACTTTTCCTCCCATTTGTAATTATGGGAACTGCTTCCTTTCCCATGTGTGATCACATGGCAGCTCTGTAGTCATTACATGAAAAACAATGTTATTTTTAGGTTTTTTTTGAAGGCAATTTGGTAGTGGGCAACAAGAAATAGCCAGCACCCCAACGCCAGCCATTTCTGCTGTGACTGTCATCAATCTGCAGACCAAAGCCAGCAAACTGCTGTTGCAGTGTCTCAGAACATGCTTCGCGGACATTTCTGTTGGATTGCTTTGAAGAACTGACAACTGTGGTGAAAGTTATGCTGTCTGTAACCTCTTGAGGGCACAGTTATGTAGATGGATACGGTCTTCACTTGTAATAGTAAGTGCAGTGTTTCCAGCTGGTTTCCTTTGAATGTTTGGAAGACTGAGGCATATATAATGTAGCTAGAATAGATTCCAAGGATGTATCTTTGACCATAATTATTGAGGGCATAACAGCAGGAAGTGAAGTCTAACAAATCCATGGCAAATTGGAGTCTGTAATTATTGATCTTCTTCTCATTGTGCCATGGCAAGTCAATTCCGCTTAAATGGGGAGACTAGACATTTGCAGGTAAGTAGCTCTGAGATAACATACTAATTTGGTGAATAGTTTCACTCTCTGAATGCAAAGCAATGATTTTAAGAACACAGCAATAATTTTAAGAACATAATGAACTTAAACGTTAGCCAGTTTTATGAGAGACGGTGGATAAAAAGACAAGTGTTGCAAGGATGGTCAATTTAAAGAGTATTATGCTGGCAAGGTAAAGTGTTTCATTAAAATGGCCAGTGCTCAGAAATTATAGATGAAATCTGCACTGACTCAGAGCTCCCTTTGGTTGTGTAGCTCTGACAGCTAAGGCAAGCTCAGAGGGATATGAATCCAAGGGAACAGAGCATGAAACAACCAGCTGACTTAGACACCTCTCTGAACCCGACACTTTGCCCCTAATTTGAAGTGGCATGGGAGAAGTCTCTTCATAATTATGGGGTAGCCATGTGGTTTGTATTGCCATATTTAGTACTGAATGTTCATTGATTATCCTCAATAAATGCACAAGTTCTGCTGCTCTCTTTGGTAAAGGAGCAAAGTTTTCAGCAGTATTTTGTTTTTCTCTCCTTATTTCTATACCTTATTTCCTTTGTGTCTCATGGGAGTGTTGAAACACCTGAAACTGTGGTCCTTGAATTGCTGGTTAGAAAATCTGGAGAGCTCTTGAATTGGGCAGGAGTGGTGAAAGGAGTATTTGGTTGTTTGAGAAAAAGGGGATCTTTTGAGAAAAGGATCTGTGGTCCTAACAACTTCTGATTTTGTGTCAGGAAAATAGTTTAAAAAACGGTGGCCTTCTGGGAAAAGCTGTCAATAGCACACAAAATTGCTGCAAAATCCTTTGTCATGTGTCCCATGCCAATAGTGGCCATAATAGTTTCCATCACTTATAGACTGCTCAGGGTAAGTGTTTGCTGCGTGCAGAGGGCAGAAGAATGAGGAGTGCCTTATGAAGATGATGAGAATATTAAGTGTGGGATGATGGCTCTGTGTTGTCTGTGAGGAAATCTTAGAGAAAGCCTTTGAGATTTTGGGTTGGAGATCCAAAAGGGAGACAGATCAAAAGGAGATCTGCAAGTTGTTAGCGTGTTAATGGCTGAATCTGACTTTTCAGGTAGGACGATCAAGGTCTAAAGGGTAGGTGGCAGAGAAGGGAAAAGCACTAAAAAAAAGTCACAGCATTTTGAAACCATGCAGAGAAGCTATCCTTCAAATAAAATGCCTGGGGAAACAGTTGAAGAAGTAAGAGGAGCTCTTAGAAGAGATGTAGACACTGAACCTAAGGGATGTTCGTGTTTCAAGAGACGGGGCTTGCAGTCAAAGCCAACCTGTGGGTCGAGGAGAATGAAGGCAGTCTCAGTTCTGAGACTAGCTAAGAAGTCGTTAGGGACTTTGGTGGAAGTAGTTCCAGTTGACTATAGGGGACAGAAACTTCTGGGAAAGACTTGTGTGGAGTTGGAGGAAAAAAACAGCAGACAGTGATGGGTAACTGTTATTTTGTCTGACAGCTGAATTGAGACTTTGCTTTCTGCCTGAAATACTAAGGTCAGGATAATTTTCTGCCTGTAGGGAGACAGTGTAACTGAGAAGAGCTTTGCTGGGTACAGGTAAGAAACGAGATGCCCTAGACTCTCTCGCAGTTCTCTCAAGCCTTTCTTGTCCATTTCCCCCATCTGTTCATAGCATCATAGAATCATAAGGTCATTGAGTCCAACCGTGCCTGTCTCCCTAATAAACCAGGTCCCTAAGAAACTCATCCACCTGTCTTTTAAACACCTCCAGGGATGGTGACTCCACTACCTCCCTGGACAGCCTGTTCCAATCCCTGACCAACCTTTCAGTGAAGTAATTCTTCCTAATGTCCTCCCCTGGCACAACTTGCGGCCATTTCCTCTTGTCTTAAAAGACAAATTGTCCTACATATTCTTCCCAACTCTACCTGAAAAAAAGGGCATAAAAGCATGCAAAAATCACATTTTAGTTCTTTCATCTTGTTTAGACCCAATTTTTTTTTAAAAGGGTAACTTACATAGAGAGGCTAGGGAGAGACATCTGCTTTTGTCCAACACCAAGATCTCTTCTTCAGCTGCAAGTTAGCTGCTCAGGGCTCTTTTACCACATATTCCTGTCTCTCTCGTCAAATGCAAAGCTTCAGCGAATTTGCTGTGCTCATGTAGACATGTGACAGGGCATTTCTCAAACAAAGACAAGCTGTGTTCTAGGTATTAATCTAGTGTATACATGCACATACAAAGGCACTGCAAGAGGGGCATATGAAAGGAGCAGATGCCTCAACAGGAGGTAACAAGAGGAAGAGCAAACAAGGAACATGGCACTGTTAAATGTTGCTAGTGAGCGATTATGTGCCATGTCGTAGACTTATATATTCAGCAATAATAAGGTTAGCAGAGAGCACTGAGGTCTGCTGTAGCATGGGTTATAGGACAGCCTTCATATAATTTCAGTTTTAACAAGATTACATCTCTGAGGAAAAAACAACTTCTATTTTGAATTGAGTTACTTCTAGAAAAGGAAAACTTTTATAAGTTGTTTCAATGGTGAATTACCCTAACTGCTTTTCTTCCAGATCATTAATACAAAAATTAAAAATTATGTTACCAAGAATATATAATTGCAAAATTGCATTTTCCTGAGGATCATTACTTTTGAAGATCTAACATGTAGCTTACTTTTAATCCATTTAAACTGTGCTATGTTGTGATTTCTTTACCAGGACAACCTGTATATAAGCAGCTTCATAGCTGCTATGTTTCATGCAAGTTCTCTCCAGTTTTCTGTAGGCATCTACCAAAACGTTAAGTGCAGCATATAGTTTTGCATCTTCATCCCTTTTTGGCTTGACTTTGACCTGCTGAACTTTGTCCTTCTACTGCTGGTGATGATGTTCAATATCTACTTCCCAGCACTACAAGGTACCTTTACATACTGTGCTACAGCACAAAGTTAAATGCTTGGATTTGGAGTTCAGATAAGTAAAGCAGGGAAGTATTATTGTTTGAGAAGATGTTTAGACAGTGGTGTTACCTTAACAGATTTTGTAGTGTATGTTTTATTGAACATTAGCCATCTCTATCTCTGATGTATACCAACAGGAGTTAAAATATAGGACAAATTCAGGAGTGAAGTTGAACTGATGCAATATATGTCCTCTCTCACTCTCAGTTTATAGATTACATTACTTAGATTCCTATTCTCTTTATCAGATGCAGCCTGTATTGCTTTAATCTTTATTCTATGAATGTGCCACCAAGTCTGACTGGAGGGGAATCAAAGTTAGACAGTACTTATCTGAAATATGTTAAAAAAGGTGCAGACTTAGATTCTGTATATTCTCAAGAGAGGATCCCATTTCCCATGGTTGCCTTTACCTTGCTCACGAAGTTCCCACTGCAGCCCTGCTAAAGGTAGCTGCCCTGACAGATCTAACAGCACAGCTTTTTGTGCGGTTGTTCCCTAGGGATTCCCACTGAAGAAGACAAGACTTAGCAAAGATTTACTATTTAAGCTAGCACCAACCATTTTAATGAAGCACGTTAGGGAGAAAGAACAAGAAGACAAATGATGTGGTGAGTAGCCTTCATACTTAATTGTCTTTGTTTTTTTTTGTTTTATCCCCAACCACTTCAGGTATTTGACTTTTGTGGTGTTTAAAAATCTTGCTAACAAAGCAGCAGGGCCCTCGTGGGCTGCAAAGTTTTGTGTGTCCAATGAAGTCAGTGGCACTTAGCACAAATAACATCAATATTTCCATCCTGGAGGTAAGATTATTTGGCTGTGATATTAGCCTAAAAAGGGTGTGGTTCCAAGGCTGAGTTTCTTCTTGAAGAGTTACTCTAGTGAATTATCTTGTTTATACCAACCAAATTGTGCTTTGAAACATACTTTCAGTTTTGTTTTGTTTTGCTTTGCTTTCAATTAGATTTACTTCTAGTATAAATTTTGGCTAAATACAGTGGGGAAAAAAAAACATGCAGATTTGCAGCCTGAAGCAAATTCTACAAGTTAGATTTTAGGTGCTTTGGAAGCACATTTAAAATGGAAATGCTGATGTACTAGAAAAAATAAAAGATGCTGCTGAAATATTGGGAGGAATCTTTTTACTTCCCTTTTTTTTCCTATTGATGTTGAATTTTAAAGTCATGTTTTGAATATTGCTGCAGCTGTGTTGGTTGTTAAGAATTTTGCATTAAGAACAGATTTTTTGATCTAAAGAAATCCTGGAGTGCGGGTCTGTGTATCTGTAGAATGGAGTTCAGGCATCTTTATTTTTTTCTCCTCATTTATTAGAAAGGAACAATGATGCTCAGCACTTCTGTAATGCTTTTCATTTCAAAAGGCTTTGCTTGTCTAACCTAATGAAACTTCAGAAAATGTGAGGCAGGGGAGCAAATAATCTATTTTGCTGGTGTAGAAACAAAGTAAATTCAGAGTTACTTCAGATCCTCTGCATTTGTGTTGATCAGAGCAGAATCTGGGTTGGAATTAGCAATTTTCTTTCTGCGTTGAAAGATCTGACTTGGTTTGCTTCCTGAGCTCCCTGAGATATTTGAATATCACTGGGAACTTCATTTAGGCACCAAATGTTTCAATACTTTCCAGTGTGGATGAAGTCATATGCCTTACAGACAGGACAAGATTGTTCCCAATGGTGTATTTTCCAGGATTTTGTCCAGTCTGGTGTTAAATGTCTATGTAGTGTGGGTTTTTTCCCTCATTTCTCTCAGGAAACTCAGCTTACTAGGCATTCCACTTGGAATTTTTTCACCATATTCAACCTGCTTTTTCCTTTCCTTGCTCACATATTTTTACTTCTCCAATACACATTTTTACCTTCTAGGCTTTTTTTAACTTTGGCTTTATGCAGTACAATACAACAGTTTTCATCTCCTTCGTCATTTCAAGTCAGACATAGAACTTGAAGGCAACTGATGTTTTCTTTCCACACAGTGAGCAGTTAGGAAGGAGGACAGTGTAATTAAGAAACATGGAATGTATTGCACAATTAAAACTCCACCAACAGCCACATGCCTTGCGGTGGTCGTCGTATTGACTGGCTCCCTCCTCAATGATTTCCTTTGGCTCTGTGGAGTACCTTTGTTGACTTCAGCAATGTTATGCTTTTTATGTTGCCCAAGTGCAAAGACCTAAGTGGCATGTGGAGATGGCTTTAAGACACAGGAGACCAAGAAGGACATCCTCTCCTTTGTCTTGAGATGGTTCTGCTACTACAAGACATCACAGGTCAGAGGAGCAATACTGCAATTTGACAGATCCCTTTTAGTATCTGTCCTGTATCTTCTGAGCCATGAAAAATTTGGCATGGTCAATGCACTCTGACAATGCTGGTGATAAGGCTGATTCACTAGGCTTGATTAGATCTCATTTACATTGTTTGTTCCACTGTCAGTCCCCTGATGTCACAGGTACATCTGACAGCAAAGGCAGACTTTTTTTCCCCTCCAGACTGGCTTTTGCTTAGAACCTGACCTGCCAAAATCAACAGCGATGTTCCTCCATGGGACCCAGAGGAAGGCAGGATCTGGAGCTTAGTGCTGTTGCTTCTCATTGAGGCTAGTGGGTTTTCGAGAAGATTGCTGCTTTGTAGCACTGCCGAGACCTTCATGGGATGCCAGATCCTACCTAATTCCCCAGGTACGTAACATTAACTGCAGCAGGACTAATGCCTTAAAACATAACTTTTTCTTGAAAGGGTTGTTGTACCATCAGCTGAGTCCACCTCTTCCTGCATAAGCCTGATAAACCTCAGTCTTTCGTAAGAACTGACTTTAACATTGATTTGCAGGTACAATCCTTTACTGGGCTAACAAACTGTTGAGTAAACTTGTGGGTAGTTTGTAGGAGTATAAAGAAAATGTTAATGAAAAATAGCCTGAACAATCACCTATTACAAATAATTGTTATTTTTGTCTTGTAACATGATCCAAAAGGCTCCAGAGAGAATGAAGCAGAAAGTGCAGAGTTGTGATAAACACCATATCATTTCTGTAGCAATGTAGAGATTTGGCCCTTTCCTTTGCAATCTGACAGTTCAGTTGTCTACCATTGTCTCCCAGTAAAGATGCCTTTGTAATATAAAGTGGTATTGTTGATTTGAGAAGAAAGGTTTTCTAATAAATGCAAAAGGATACGGAGTTTGTGCCTTGCATCGAGGAGAAAGGATTTGAGATAAAGCCATGAATGATCAGTGTGGAATAACAAAAGCTGCTTCTAAAATACATCACCCTGTGAAAGGATATGAAACCCGCTAACATAGTGGAGTGTAAGAAATAGTCTTACAGCTTCTGAGGAGTGCACTGCCTGACTTCTTCACAAGTTCAGGCTTTTGTCTGAGTCTGCAGCTAACTGAAAGCCTATTTATGAATAATTTTTTTTTTTCTTTTTTTTATCAGAATGGCCTTGATATTCAGAGCATCCCAAGCAATTCAAGTCAAGTATAATACAGCTGAATGCCAGTTTCTGGGAAGGGTTACCAAGATATGAAAAAGGACTTAGATTGGGGAATCTATACAAACTGGGGTAGCGTGATGTTGAGGGGCCTTTGTGAATGTATGTGTGAGAGGAAATTTCTTTGTATTTCATTGTAAACTTTGCTCTGATTCAGCCCAAGTCCTGCTGCATGACTACAAGATTTAAATGTCATTTGAAGGTTAGCACATCTTCCTGGCAAATTTGTAAAAGAATCTTCAGTTGTACAATGTTGCTTCTGTCATGATTATTTTAGGAAATTCTAGAAATCCATCCCGCAGATCTCTGGGGAAAGAGAGACACAGACGGTTGCTTCTCCTAAAAGTCCTAACTGAGACAAAGTCAGGCCAGGAAACTTGGGGTGCTTTGAGTTTAATTTGTTTTTTTATGATAAGTACTGATGCTGGCTAATTTCTTGTGTGCCTTGTAGTGGAGTAGGCAAAAGGAGACCTCTAAATGCTTGGTTAGTAACAAATGACAAGCGTATTACTTATACAGGTAGAGTTCCCTCTTCAAATAACCTACAGCCCTCTAAAACTCTTTACTTCAACTGCATCCTCAGAAATGTATGAGCAGAGATAGGAGCAGTCAGAGGCCAAGGTTACAGCAGGCAAAGCCAGCCAAGGAGAGCAGGGTGCTGCATGAGGAAGGAAGCAGGTGGAGGGGGCCAGGAGGGGGCTGCAACAGTAGAGAAACTTCACCACCTTGTAAAGCTCCATTTGCTGAACCTGTGGACATATGTATACGCTGCTACTGCTGACTCACAGAGGGTCTTCCAGTTGTTGTAGAATTTGCATGCAGGAAAATACAAAATTTAAGGCTCTTGTGCTGTAGTGTGTTTTAGATTTCAAGGGGTTCTGTTCGTTTCTAAGTCCTTATTCTTCCATAGCAGTAAAAACATGAAGAATGGCACTAAATGCTGTGATAAAGCTCTTTATATGCAAGACAACCCCCCAAACCATTCAGGCACATTCTGCAAAATGAAGAGGTTGTTTTAAAAGTCAGAACATTTTTACGAGAAGTCCTTTTACAAGAAAGCCAATGGCTGGCTCTGGAGAACTGTGTTCAGTGCTAGAGATCTCTCTAACCAGAAACTTTCTTTCGGGAAAGTATTCTAGGGTCACTAGCTGACCAGAGAGAGCAGAATCCGGCCATTTGGTCCAGGCTGCAAGTTCAAGCAGGTTGTGATGATGATATCCATCAGCGAGGCAAAGATGCAGACCCCGATCCTCTGTGTGGCCTGAGGCCAAGGCAAATACCAATGTGCCCTTCCCATCTGTCCCTCAAACTGCTGATCACTCCCTAAGCCATTGAAATAATCAATGTAGCCGAAGCTATTTCCAACAAATAAGATGAGCTGCACAGCTTTATTGTTGTCCCTTGTGCTACCAGAGTTTGAGGGACTACAGATGAAGCACCATTCTGTCTGTGAGATCAGGCTTTTCTTACCACTGTTTCAAAATAACACTGTTACAATAATTAAGGAATAAAATTTATTTAGCAGGCTACAGATTTATTAGCAGGCTACAGTGGAGTGATGCTTTGGAAACTGTTCTCCTTGTAAGCACTGAGCTATCCATTGAACAGAGTCCATTGCTTCTGTTGTAGCGTTACCTTTTATTTCCTGGTCTTCTCCATTGACTTGAATTCATTCTGCACGCTGTGGAAGGAGGACACCATGGCTGAAGACAGTTTGTGCTGAGCCATGAACAACTCTGTTTAGCTTGTTCCTTTTTTCCATAACAATTTGCAATAAAAACTGTGGCGGGAAAGAGTTCGGTGACCTGCGAGGGCTGGGACAAGCCTTACGCTGGAGATAGCAATTTCCATTTCAGGCCACTAAGCCAAAGATCCGGTGCTAAGAACACAGGAAGCTGGGAGGATAAATACTGTAACTTTTCATCTCATGCATAAGAATTGCAGTCTGTTTTGATCTCATGATAGAGAAAAGTCATTCTGCTTATCTCATCTAACATAGTGGCTAGTCTGATTACAAGCTTCCCTGCTTGGCTCCTTTTTAAATTCAATTTGACTGCCTATGCCCTTGGCACAAAGTGGGTTTCATTAAATTTCACAGCAGTTAGTTTTCATTCCCTCTGTGACACCTTTTTATCAACATTTGACTCTAGTGTAATTTCAATCAATTGTACTTTTTTTGTGAAGCACTTGTACCATAATAATTTGGCAGAGCAGGTGGGGGAAGACGATTCAGACACCGTTGCAAATCTATGTAGAAAACTAATATATGGAAAGCCAGGTCAGCTTGCAAGTGTTTTTTGCATGCGATGGTAGCAAAAAGGAGCTGCTTCCCTTCCTTCTCTGGTGATATCATGGAAAACTGTCAGAAGTGCAGTTAAAGAGCTTGCTATAAGAGGCAAATTTTATTTCCTTCAGGCTAATCACAGCTTTATTTTAAAAGTGGACTGCTGCTGGATTGACAACCCAAAGCTGTAAGACAAGCTTCTGCAACCCAGGCTGCTTAGCAAGTATATGTGAGTTTTCTTTTCAAAAACAGATGAGGAAGCTGGTTTGTTTGGGGGTGTGTGTGTGTAAGTGCAGGAATGCAAGGAGCAAATGGGGTTCTTCTTCTTCCAGTATCCAATACTCAGTCCCTGGTGGGTGGGGTGAGGGAAGGTGAGCACCCCAGAATGGACCTGGCATCTTTCACTACTTTCACTACATAGTTCACATCACTACTACCTCCTCTCCAGTGCAGCAAAGTATTTTCTCAAGTCTGTGTCTAAGGCAGATGCTGGGCAGATTTGTGCAAGTATAAGTGGCTTTGTGTAAGTATAAGCGGTTTTGAGGTACACTCTAAAAGGCCTTTATTTGCAGAGTGCCAGCCCTTATGAAATGCTGTCCCTTTTTTCGGTCTACTGGGATAATCAGAACATTCAAAGATAATGTGTTATGGTTTCTCAGTAAAATTTTAAGAAGTACCTTATTAAAAATTAATTGAAAGTGAAGCTTAAAAGTTCTTAAAAGTTCTGCTTTCAGGGGTAGCTTAGAGAATGACAGATCTGTGCCTCACTACAAGCCAAGAGCAGGCAGGCTTGAGAGACCATAAATCATTTTAAGTATGAGACTTCTGATTGATGGAACTTCTCCTTATGCCCGTTAGAAGGTATTAGTTCAAATCCTTTCAGTTTAACTAATGGAGCATCTTACCTTCCTCTACCCAAAGGTCTCCTTTGTAGACCAAATATTTTGAAATGCACACAGTCTTGAGCTGAGTCCTAAACTTGTCAGGAAAGCTGGAGGTTATGAGCAGCTCCCCACCTCATTTCCAGGAGGAATCTTTGTCCTCTGTAGCTACTAATGGGAGGAGACCTGCTGAGGATTTTCCTCAAGGAGCCCCTCTTCCTTGGAGGATTCCTGTAGGATGGGACTAGTCAGCCCTATGCATACACATCTGTAGCATCGTTTCGGTGTATAGGCTGGCTGTAGTTCCCATCTTGGGTAGTGGTTTGAGTTTGCTGGGAAGAAATAGGCTTAGTTGTGCCAAAAAAGCAAGAGTATCTTGCTAGCAGTGTCTCCAAATGTTCCCTGTGTGTCTGGAGGACAGTGACTGCTGCAAATGCTGTGTGCTCCAGGTGCCACTTCCGAACAGTGAGCTGGGTACACAGCCAGTGCAAATTGGCACAAAGCCACTGAAAGCAGCCCTGGCTCAGATATGGCAGGAAAAGGTGGCCTCATCCTTTCTTGTGGGAATGGAAAAACATCTTTCCAGAGCACAGTTTCAGTGCGTGGACCTCTGGCTATGGACTGAAATCTGACTTTTTTTTTTTCCAAGTTGGCTGAGTACCTTGCTTTATGGATGAAGGCGTAACAGTTTCCATGAGCTGTTTGTCTTACTAAGCTGAATGTAAGAATATAGGTTATTCTTTGGTTTAGTGTGAGGTCATGAAGTTCAGGATCTTTACTTGGTGTTTCCAGCACAAAACACTCCAGTGTAAGTAGCAGACCTAATATAGCAAACTATTCAGCAATAAAATTACTCCGGGGGAAGTTTCTTTCTTTTTCACATAATTAATGATTACTTTATATGCTGAAGTCTGGAGATTCCTATAAATTTTATACCTAGTGAAATAGCAGAGGTTTAAACCACAACATGTTATGATTACAATCTAATTATGCAGATATCTGATACACAGGATTAGTTTAGACATCAGTATTTACAGAAATGTTCTACCAATGTAGCCAGAGTAAATAATATTACTTGAGAATGCAAATAACTGTAAAACCTAGAAGAGTTATATTTTCATATTTTGTGTCTTTGAAGACTTTAATATATGACTACGTCCTTTTTTATTCAAGATGATATATTTCATTATCAGTGCTTATGAACACCTGACTTGATGGGCCTTCAGCTAGAAAGAAATAAGACTGCTAATGCTATATGGATCCTGACAGGCATCTCTGAGTATTTATGGGCCTTGATATATAGGCACTCTATGGATATTTCAAAACTGATTAACATTTCTGAACCCCAGTTAAAGTTTATACTTGGCATTTCAATAGTATCAGGGCAGAATTAATCAGAGCTCAAAAGATATGAGTCTTACTGACATAGTGGTGACAGTGAAAATATAAACCACTGAAAAATTACCTTCTGAAAGACAGAATCTAACCTGGATTTTGGAAGAGGATGTGCAAGACTGGCTTACTGCCTCCGATAGAGTCTGAGGTGGTGTGCCATGGTGTAGCTGGCATTTTCTGACTAAGGTACCAGCTTAAATGACTCAGGACTCTGCTGAGTTATATGTTCTATAATAAGTCAGTCGGAAATCTCCTTACTTGCGAAACATTAACATATTAAATATGCAAACTAATCTCTTGAAACAGTTCAGATAAGCAGCATTTTTAAATGTACTCAGTCAAGATGTTTTTCAAGCAATGAATCTCAGCAAGAAAATGCTTTCATTTCAATGACCCTCATGAGAATAGTCAAAATTTATACATGGTTGTGGTTTTAGGCTGTATGGCTGTCTGTCTTTGGAGTAAAAATAAGAAAGTGGAATGAATTTATCATGGAGAGGGGGCGTTTTTGTTATTTATCTTTTTTTTTTAAATAGATAAGTGAGTCTTTACATATTTCAAAAAAACATTAATTCAGCCTCGATGAAAGCTGTTAGGATCCAGTTTTAAAAGCATCAGATCAAATACTACACCTTTCAGGAAATAATACTTTTTGTTTCTTCTGTAAAATAAACCCCCAAATGCAGCAGTTTTCTTTTAATAACATCTAGAATCCATAGAAAGGTATGATGGACTGTTTATCTGTAGATGGGTCTCCGTGTTTCCCAGCAGAAGGGCAGTGTAGCCCTTCTGGGTGTGATGGAGCTGACCAGTATTTTTAGGTGGAGAAGGAGCATAAGCTAGTAATTAAAACAGTTTTTAAACTGCAAATCTTCTGCCGTATTTTAAGTTCGGAAGAAGACACCCAATGAAGAGGGCAAAGGTAAATAAAGAGGATCTGCATAGAATTACCTGCCACTCCAAACACTAAAGCCTAGTAGCTAGAGAAGACCCAGGAGAGGAAGAAGTTTGGCGTGGAAGAATGTATTAGTTTCTTTCCCCTAACTTTTTGTATTTTTCTGCTTACTCGGTTAGGAAAGTTGTCTTAATTTAGGTTTTGGAAAGAGTATAACAGGCCCCGCTACTTGCCCTTACCTCTGAATTCAGTACATGGTAACATACGTACAGATCCATTGACATAGGATCAGGATTTCATATTAAATCTGGAAATCAATCATGTCTCTCTTGTGAAATTTCTTTGATTCCTTTTCACATTTTTCTCTTCCTAGAATGCTCTTTGAAGTACTTTATGCCATATCTAGTAAGCATTCCTTAGTCATGTTGGACATGGTTGTTCCCATTTAAATCCAGACTGCTCAAATGCTATTTAAAACATCAGAGATTGTTCTTAACCTCTAAAGATACAATGACAAGGAGAATCTTCTGTCTTGCAAACGGATGGTGAGAGGTGCACCAGGTCAGGAATACAAGGTCATTTGAAAATAGAATGGGACTGCCGTAAACCAAAGGGAGGAGTGGCGTGGGTTTCAGTGACCTTGAACAGTACGTAAATGAGAACGGAAAGCAAATTTTGACACGTGCCTACTGTCTCAACAGGTTTATATGTGAATTCACAAGTTACAACCAGATTTTTCATTACAGCCTATATCCCAACTACTCACAAGTAAAAGTGAGAAGTCAGGTGCATCTTTAACAAAGCTAATCAGTCTTTAAGAAGGATAATGAGGACAAACCAAGCTGGCAAAAAAGGAAGATCTGAGGAAGCTTAAAACTGCGTAATTCGTTTGGGTTTTTTTTTCCTTTGCTATTTGAGTACACAATTTGATGTCATCTCTGACAAAGCTGATTGACAGAATTTAATATTCTAAGTTATGAAAGTACCCTTCCATAAAATTTTTATCCTCACAATGTGTCTTAGCACTGATGCAAGGAATATTATTTCCATTGTACAGATAGAAGGATAGAAACTTATTGAAGATTGCATGTAAAACTTATATTTAAAGAAATATTGAGTAAAGACTTTGCAAGTCTTAGATTCGTGACCAGCAACTGAACCAGCTGTCATGGAAACACTACTAAAATATACAGGTGTAATAATGTGCCTCTTCCTTACACTGAGTCACGACTGCAGGATAATCAGCCTGGCGTTTTTGAGGCAGACAGAAATTTATACAGTGTGCAGCCTGAGCTGATGGCTGACTGTGCAAACAGTGTTGGTCACAAGCTAACACATAGTGTTTCTTGAGGCAGTTTACTTTGTTGAGCTCCTTGCTGCCATAATTAAATGGCTTTTTTTAGTGTAGTTGTGCAGAAGGCATGTCCTAACTGAAAGACACAGCTAATTTTCTTTTCTTTGTGAAGCTCTTCTTGTAATAATAAATGGTATCCCATGGTTCAAAAGAGGTCATAGCTTCTTTTATGTACAAAGATTATATATGCTTGTTTAGATGACTGGTTTTCAACCTTTCCTGACTGGTTGACTCCCTCGACTGCTGAAAGGCATGGCTAAGCTTGCTGTGCCTAGTTACCTTTTGTCAACCTCTCACAAAGTTTCAAGACACTTCCTATGATCTTGGTTCACAGGCTGAACCCCCCTGACAGACCACTGTAAAAATGTAAAGTTTTCCATTGATAGATTTGTAGGTTAGAGCAGCTTTGTTGTGTTTGATGAGTTTTGTTAAGGACATTTTGTTCTCCCTGCGTACAAAGAGCAATAATCCTGGATGCTTCTGGCCAGAAAAGCAAACAAGCAAACAAACAAACAAAAAAGCAAGGAGTAGATCTGCCACATAAATCAGAAAGAGGATTTTAGATCAAAGATCTCATGGAGCCATTATGTGGTCATCTTTTGTATATGCAAAATACATAATTCCTGCACTTTTAATCTGTTGTGCAAATATGTATTTAAAAGATTAATGAAATGTGGATTATATATTCTTTCAAAAGAGTTATTAGCATGTTTCATCACACTTTCTAACTGGATCTTTCACATGAGCAATTAATAGCTTTGCAGATGACATGGCAGTGAACAAACAGTACTTTGCAGCAGGCTACACAACATCGTATTCACAATGAAGGAAACATTTTATACCAGTGGTGGACTAAACGTGCTTTTTCAGTTGGCCCTGCACCTACTTCAAACCCAACATGTCCTCAACTACTCTTGAGATATACCTGTGTTAGGTGAGCATAGGTACAAAACATTGCACAAAAGCTCCCCCCGCCCCCACTGTCTTCTTGCATTTTAGGCTTCAAGCCGTAGGAACTTAAGTTTTACTTTTTTGCTTTCTTTCATATCTTCTGATTTCAGAAGGCATGCACAACTGGGTGGCTCAGCCAAGGGAGAACAATCTAATTGAAATATGCCCCACATCTCCCTGCCCTGCAAATAGAAACAAACTTTCTCCCTCAGAGCATTTTAGGGGGCAGCAGGAAAGCACACATGCCCAGACCCAGACTGACAACCCCAGCCCCACCCAAGAGTTTCTTGTTTGAGGAGTATTTCAGTACAATCGATTGCCATGGCTTAGTCTCTGCACCTGAGGCACCTAATGGGAAACAGCAGTGCTTGGATGTTGGTGGAAATGTTACTTACTGTTTGTAGAGTGGGACCTCGGTACACTCTGCAGCACAGTGACTTGGGGTCTGTGTCTGACATGAGAAGAACCAAGGCATTTATAACACCTCACGGCAAAAATTCCAGGAAATCATGTGTAGCTGAGGCTGTCAGGCAAGACCTTTCACAGCTTAATTGACCTTTTGGCACTTCCCAGTGCTGGGGTCTCTATGGAGGTGTGCCTTTAAAGAAATGGGGCAGCTCCTCTAAGTGCTGTGAGATAAGGAAAAGTGCCAAACAACAGAGTTTTGTGATAATGTGATTGCGAGATTAATTGGCACATGCAGTTAGCAGAGGACACAGAGAGAATTTGCATTTGCTTGTGGGAAGAGTGAGTCAGAATGACTTTGTACCTGTTGCCTATTATGCGTGGCATGTGTATTTGATATTTTTAGTTTAATACTTCACTTTATTGTTTTCTTGATTATTTTAATTTTCTGAACTACCTCATTGTGAGAACATATCACAGAAGATGACGATACTTTTTATTTATGTATGATGCTTAAATTATACTTCTGAAGTTACTTACCCAGCATTTTATTTATCTTGCAATTATAATTATGCAGTGTGTTCTCCATCTGCTTTTATTTAATTGTGACTGTATAGACAGCAGGCACAAATATAAGCTTCTCCAGGTTGGTTGGCTGTACAGAGTGCCTTCCATGCACTGTGATGAGTTTGCTTGACACCTGGCAATTAAATGGAATAGACTTTTTTGTTGCTATTCATGAGTGTTGGCATGATATCAGGCATATAGTGATGTAGCTTGATTCTCACATGCGTGGCAGAGTCTCCCTGGCAGTATGAAAAGGGCAGGTGAAGTAAATTATAGAGTTGCCAGTTACTTTAAACAATTCTATTTAGCTTCATAACCCAGTCTTGTCAAGTTTCTGAGATTTGATGCATTTTTGTGTGAATGTCTTCTTCAGCCTTTTCAGCTGTTGCCAGAGAGAACCTCTTATTAAGATATTGCTGCTTAAAATGCAAGAGTGCTTTCAACTTCCTCTTTAAGGCAGGGTTTTCTATAAAATAAAGATGTTCGTTATCACACTACTGTATTTAATACATCCTTTTTGACACCATAGACAGTGGTGGAGTGACTGGAGTCTGTGTATGGCTGTCGACCTGAATTATACTCTTACACACTGTTTACTGCTGGGACAATGCCATTGATTCCTGTGGGATTTCTCCAGGTTCATGCCTCATATAACTGAAATCCAGATATGCACCTGCCTGCTTTCTGAGGTGCACATGCACAACCCCAGTTCTCTATACAAGAAAATTAATTTGACCGGTGGGGGTGTTTTTTCTTTAGACTTGCGTGTATCCTAACTCTTCATAGACATGACTTGGATCTACAGAGTTATTAAGCTCAATGGAAATAAAATATTAAGAGTTTATTGACAATTTTGTCACTGAAAGTATCTGTAATGTGTCCACAAAAATAACAGTTTGCCTTTCTTTTTTTACTATTATTATATGTTTTTCTGGTGAGCAATGTGCTTTAAATCAGTCTTATTACTTTGAACCACTAATAATTTCCAAAAGTGTGCTTAGTTTGTCATTTAAAGAAGCAAACGTTTCCATTAATTTAATGGTAGGCTAAAATATTTTAATTTTGATCAAAACATTGGAAAAATGCCTTGAACCTACCTTAAAACAATAATGAACCAGCTTTATTTCTTAGTGGTTTCTAATATGATTTGCATGTGCTCTGCCTTTATCCTTGTTATAACACTCCGTTACCCACTGGGAAACAAAAAAGGCAGCTCCCAGAGAGAAAGACAGAAAAAAACGCTTTCAAAACTTGCTTTTTAAATAATTTATAAGAAATTTTAATTTTTTTGAACATTAAAGCTTCTTTCTTCTTGGCCACATTCTTCTGGTGCTATTATTAACAAACCAATGCTGCCTTACTCACTCCAGTAATAAAAGTATTTCAGCCCAGATTCAGACACTCACACATGTTGTTCACTGCACAAGGAGCTCATGCAAGCTGCTTGGTGAAGTGGTGCAAACTTTTTGCAGATTATTTTTCAGGTTGGCAAGTGTTTTGCTGCTCATATGGATTGCTTTTGAGGGAGCTCTTACATTTTCCTGGCCAACATAGCTTTGTTTGGCTCCTCTATGGCTCTTCACAGTATCACAAGGCTGGAAAAGACCTTTGAGATCATCGAGTCCAACCTATGACCCAACACCAACATATACTCATCGTTTAAACCATGGCACTAAGTGCCTCGTCCAGTCTCCCTTTAAACACCTCCAGGGACGGTGACTCCACCACCTCCCTGGGCAGCGCATTCCAGTGACCAGTCACCCTTTCAGTGAAGAGTTTTTTCCTAATATCGAGCCTAAACTTCCCCTGACAAAGCTTGAGACCATGTGCTCTTGTTCTGTCACTGGTCACCTGAGAGACCAACCCCTGCCTGACTACAGCCTCCTTTTAGGTAGTTGTAGAGAGCAATAAGGTCTCCCCTGAGCCTCCTCTTCTCCAGGCTAAACAACCCCAGCTCCCTCAGTCGCTCTTCATAGGGTTTGTGCTTCAGCCCCTTCACCATCCTCGTTGCTCTCCTCTGGACGCACTCCAGCATCTCAACATCTTTCTCAAACTGCGGGGCCCAGAACTGGACACAGTATTCAAGGTGCAGCCTAACCAGTGCTGAGTATAAGGGGATGATGACCTCTCTAGTCCTGCTGGCCACACTGTTCCTGATGCAGGCCAAGATACCATTGGCCTTCTTGGCCACTTGGGCACACTGCTGGCTCATGTTGAGTTTCCTGTCCACCAGCACTCCCAAATCCTTTTCCGCCTGACTGCTCTCCAGCCACTTTGTCCCCAGCCTGTAGCTCTGCATGGGGTTGTTGTGTCGAAAGTGCAGAACCCGGCACTTGGACTTGTTAAACCTCACGCTGTTGGAATCAGCCCATCTCTCCAGCCTGTCAAGGTCCCTCTGTAGGGCCCTCCCACCCTCCAGCAGATCGACACTTCCTCCCAGCTTGGTGTCATCTGCGAACTTACTGATGAAGGACTCGATCCCCTCATCCAGATCATCAATGAAGATATTAAACAGGACCGGGCCCAGCACCAAACCCTGGGGGACGCCACTAGTGACCGGCCACCAACTGGATGTGACACCATTCACTACCACTCTCTGGGCTTGGCCATCCAACCAGTTCCTAACCCAGCACAGAACATTCCCATCCAAGCCACGGGCTGCCAGCTTCTCCAGGAGTCTGCTGTGGGAGACAGTGTCAAAGGCCTTGCTGAAGTCCAGGAACACCACATCCACAGCCTTCCTCTCATCCACCAGGCCAGTCACACGGTTGTAAAAAGAGATCAGGTTGGTCAGGCAGGACCTGCCCCTCCTAAATCCATGCTGGCTGGGCCTGATCTCTCGCTCATTCTGCAGGTGCTGCATGATCACACCCAGGATTATCCGCTCCATAATTTTACCTGGAACTGAGGTCTGTAATTACCTGGATCAAACCTATGGCCTTTCTTGTGGATGGGCGTCACATTGGCCAACTTCAGTCATCCAGGACCTCTCAGTGAGCCAGGACTGTTGATAAATGATGGAAAGCGGCCTAGCAAGCTTGTCCACTAGCTCTCTCATCACCTTAGGATGGATCCCATCTGGCCCCATAGACTTATGAGGATTCAAGTGGCTCAGCAGGTCTCTAACTTCCTCCTCCTGGATTACAAGGGGGTTATATTGCGCCCTGACCCCATCCACCACTTCAGAAGACCAGTTGTCCAGTGAACAATCTGCCTTAGTGCTGAAAACGGAGGTAAAAAAGGCATTAAGCACCTCAGCCTTTTCCTTATCTTTAGTTACTGGATTTCCCTCAATATCCAATAAGGAGTGGATATCGTTGCTGCCCTTCTCTCTGCCATTAATATATTTATAAGAACACTTCTTATTATCCTAAACAAAAGTGGCCAATTTGAGCTCCAGCTGGGCTTTTGCCTCCCTATTTTCTCCCTCGTAGTTTACCTGGTTGCTAAAATTTTTCTGAGAAACGCACCTCTTTGACCAAGGATTTGGGGTTAGGAGGCCATTGGGTTCCCAAAGGAACAGGTGAATGGGTGCTACAGCATGGCTGGCTGGCTGGCATGGTGGCTGGCTCAGGCAGGGTCATGTGCGGGTGAAAGATCCGTCTGAAGGACATGGGCTTTGAACTTCTGACAGCCAAACCAGCAGCACAGTCCCCTTGAGTTCCTCCCACAGGCAGAGAGTAGTCTGATCAGGCTGTAACACCAACCAGTTTCAAGCCTCACTAAAATATACTGAAATCACAAATCCATGACCACGAGCATGGCTCTTTGCTTCACATGTCTTCGGAGAAGTAGGCTGATAGGCTCTGAGATGAAGGGAACCATTGGGAAGTAACTGAGGCCTAGATATCCTTTTGACATCTCACAGGGCAGGCTTGTTGGCCAGCCGGCTCCTTGGGTCTGCAGGGAAGAGGCAACTGGATGTTGAGTGCTTCAGTCCATGTTTTGAGAGAAGAGGAAAGAGTTTGGTTTCACTTTGGGTGATTCATATTCCGGGCTTGCTTAGGGGCTTAATTAACCGTCTACCCAAGTGAAAAGCTTAATTTTGATCCTGAGAAGTAATAATTCCAGGAGAAGCAGCTTGAACAATTAGCTAAAACTGAAGAAGTGTACAAATAGTAAAAGGGTTCCTGAAATGACATTTTGATACTCCTTTCTGTGTGAGGCAAAGCATTGTTCTGTGAATTATCCCTATCCTATTGAAGAGCTTATACTGATGTTTTTGTCTTGCTCCTTTGGTTTGGAGTACTTCTGCTATCAAATTTGTTTCAAGTTTGCACACTACAGACAGCTATTTTACCCAGATGCCTGCTTCTCCTCTTCTTGAGCCAGCAGACCACCTCACAGTGCTGTAACATCCTCCTCCTAAAGCCAAAAAATTCAGAACATGTTTATGCAATTTTATCCATGTTTAAACATTATGTAGCTACTGGCAGTAAGGGTAGGCCCAAGACTCATAATGGAGAAAGTGTGCTTTGTCGTCAAAGTGTCTGTAGTAGTATCCCTGCTGCAGACAAATTGGTATCTGAGAAGCTCAGCTTTTTCTTTACAGACCAAGAGTGACTCTGAAGTTCTTCCTCAAATACTCACCTGTCTCTTCAGATTTCTATTTCTGTGTTATTTGCACTTGGGATCACAGAACAAGAGACTAATTGGTACTTGAGCCCATTTCCACCGGCCTTGTGGGAGACATTTAGTCTGGAGGTGTTGGCACCACATCTGCTTCCCAAATCCTCATCTCCCACTATTGCTGCAACATTTTCCAACACTCTGGTCATTTTCCACCTTTGTTCTACTTCCTCTGTTGCTCATCTACTGGCTAATCTACTTCTGCTGTTTCTGCTACATCTTTTGTAAGGTGTTTAAAGGCAGCTTCTCTTTAACATAAATTCTATCCAGGTCTTTGCGCTGATCAGCAATGTCACCTGCTTTTTTTTGGACCTGTGTGCTCCAGATTATAGCATATGTTCCATTATTTTCTGTCTTCTACAAGAAGTAGGTACCTCAGACCACACCTTTGTTTCCTAATACTCTTTTTAATGCCTCAGAAAATGATTATGAGCATCAAGTAGTTCTCCTCATGTTCTGTTTTTTTATTCAAGCAATTTATTTTTTGAAGTACCAGTGCAAGAAATGGTGAGCATAAGAATTTAGTTTTGCAAGGAGTGATTGTGTGAGGATGCCTGTGTTCAAGGCAAGGGAGAGGAATCCTATGTATCACCACATCATGATGGGACATTGTACTAAATAGTAAGATCCATGCTCCAGGAAGACTGCAGAAAGGTCTCATCTCATATGGTAACTTGCTGGTGAGCCCTTCTGGTCCCTTGATAAGACTCAGTGCTGGACGCAGCTTTGTTCTGTGAAGGCATTTGAGATGCCTGCATCAGGCCTCAGGATGCCAGTTTAGATGTTCTCGAGTGTGGCCAGTAACTGTGTTTGGCTGGAGCAGGACACAAAAGAGCTCCTGGAGGTCACGCTTGAGAGCCATGCTCGCAGACTCCCAACAGTGACAGACCTGAAAACCTCCCAGTTAGTTTAAGCCAGCATAACCAGTTGCTGGGCTGCCAGGAAGGCATCCTGCTGTCCCAGCCCCACCTCCTGATCCTGCTGCCAATCAATCTTCCACCACTGTGCCAGAAGTGACCTGCATCAGGACCTGCTGTGCCTGAAAATTGACTTGGGGAAAAAGAACATTTTTTTTTTCAGCTGGATCAATTTCCCTATCTGATTCCCAGCACGGCTGGCGCAATTGAAAGGATGCTGTGGGAGCAGTCACAGATACAAGGAGAGGAATCCAGGAACTGTATGCATCACCAAAACCAGATCCATGCACTTTCAGCCTGTAGGCCTGACCCTGCACTGAACTCAATAGGAATATCTGTGGAGTGCTGAAAGGACTAATACTTAAGAGTAACAGTACATATAAGTGCAAGTGAAGATTTTCATGTAAGTGAGGCAGACAGAACAGTCTGAGAAGCAATGGTTGGACTTTCAGAGCAAGAAGTTTTAACAGAGCCTTGCTGAACCTGTGAGGGATTTTTTTGATCATCACAAAAAAAAGCGAGTTGTCTCTCATAGCCAGATACACACTACAAGTGAGAAGTACATGAGATAAACAAGGTTGGGTGCTTAATTGTTTAGAAAGGAAATAACTTGTATTATAATTCATTTTTGCAATGGCAGCCACTAGGTTCCCTACCTTGTAACATCTATGACCAAATCCTTAGTCACAGCTCGAGAATGCAGAACATTGTCATTATTCAGTGGATAATGTAGAGATTTCAGTAATCCTCAACAAAGAAATAAGCCTCCTGCCACTGAGATTTCCAAAGCCAGAGTTTATGCACTGTATATTTAATGAGCCAAATTGAAGTAGTTGTATTGTTTCTTTCCAGGATGGTATGAAGCTTGTACACAGGAGTGCTTGTCTGTGAGATTCCTGTACCTAACATTTAAACAGTACTTTCTGTAGGGAAGAAAATAGATGTGAAATTCAAAAGTGTGGATATATCTAATGCAGTTTTTCAGGTTTAATTTTGCATGTAATCATGATACAGTTGGTCTTCCTCAGCAAGACCTAATGCTGTAATATATCACAGAACATTTCTTTGAAAGCCAATTGTTATTTAATGCCTGCAACCAGGTTGTGAAAATTTGAGGCTTTTTCTTTGCAAAGTGTACGCTCGTAAAGAAGGTGTTTTTCAAAGCCATGTCAGCTGAGGTGTTTTTGCTATTATACTTGGTTGCTTTATGATGCTGTTAGCATCCTCCTTACATACTACACCAAACTGATCCATCCTGTCATGTTAGTAGCTTCACTACTTAATCTGCCTTGCATTCATCACTTTGCATTTTAAACTTAAGACAGGGTCTTGCAAATGTAACTATCTTCTCTTTGTGGCTGTGAACTCACAAAGAAAAAGTTTACTGGGTTTTGCAATACTGAAGATATTTTATTTACAGAAGGGAGAATAGCCGGTATGTCTGTGTTCCCAGAGACTTTGATCCTCTGGAAGCTTTGAGTTTCTAAATAATGTAGCAGAAGATGTCAGAGGCTCCAGAAATCTTACCAAGCTACAAAGAATTTCATTGGTATCCCAGAGTGAACTGAATCCACATAGTGTATGTTACTAAGCACCACTATTTAGGACCACTGCTCTCTGAGTGTCTGTAAATATTCTCCTTTCCAGACACCCAGATCTCTCCCTTAAAGCATGTTGCATTTTTATTTCTTTACATATCCCTCTCTTTGGTTTGTTGTACATTTGCTTGCTTAAAGTCCAGCCTGATATGTGACAGTGCCAAGTCAGTGTGTAATTTTAAGATGAACATAAATATCAAAACCACAATACCAAAATTATAGCTAAAGTTCAGTGTGCTCTATTTTAGCCTTTTCCTCCCATCTCTAATTTGCAACGGGCTGCTGAAGTTAGCTTCTACTGTGTGGCTGCCCATTGTGAAAATGGTGCACATGATCACTTGCTTTTTCTATGGAACCACTGGGGCACGAGGAGAAACTCGTGATCTCAGTGACAGTGATAACAAGGCAGAGTTGGATCCTGACATGCAGGGAAGCTGGTGTTGAAACTTGGCAGCCAAACAAAAAAGAGCTCGTTTTTAAACCTCCATGCTAAATTATCCTAACACTTAGGATTAAATGTGGAGGGGGTTTTGACACGTGCACAGTCTCTCACATTGGAGCAGGTCATTTCTTGGTTCAGAATAGGTATCTGATATTTATGTATCCCGTACTTCAACAAGGGTTACACAAGCAGTTTTAAATGCTTCACAATAACGTCTTTAAGCATGCCATCAACATAGCAGTGTGGCTTCTTTACATCCAATAACATTCCAAAAATAGGAGTTCTCACTACCCTGAGAAGCTGTTCCGGACCCTCAGTCCTTTGATGGTTAGAAGTCTTCTTCTGATATCCAGGATGAATTTATGTATTGTTAGAAGATACTTACCTGCTCTTGGGCCAGTGTTGACTCTTCTTTTAAATAGCTGTTTTCCCTCTCTGCTGTAAGTTGATCTGATGTATTTTTATAGGCAGCAATCTCAACTTAGACTTACCTTCCTTTTTTCTTTTTTTAAATATTGATTTTTTTTACTTTGTCTTATAGTTTGCCATCATCTGTCTCACCTTATTATTCTTTGTCACAAACTTGCACAAGTTTTTTGCTCCTCTTTTTAATTTTGGCAACCTTCAGTTCTTCAGGTGTATGGTTTCAGTCAGCTGTCAAGGTTCTGTGTTCAGTGAGAGGAGATGGGCACCTCCAGTAGGAGCCTGATCTCACCTGTGTTAGATCTCACCTATATTAAGAGAGAATAAGTAGTCTGCTGGGAGGTGCCTCTGGTCAGTGTGGAGAGAGCCTGAACAATTAGCTTGTATAAGACGCTTAACTATTAGGTGACTAGAGTTTGCTGAGATGAATTCTGCCCCCTCTGACAACCTTATTTTGTAGCAGTCAGGCTAGGGAATGATCTATGAGTATACCCATGCCACATATTGATGTGGTTCTCCTCCTTCAAGCTGGCTCTGTAGGGCATGAAAACACCTTGTGGTATTTTTTATAATCTGTTCAATGACACCATGGCATAATCCTTTATCATCTGTTATGCTCTGCTGCACTGAGTACATCCCATAGGACAACTTTAGAAGGAAGTGGTTGCCTGCCATCCATGTGGAAGGCCCGTTTTCCTGATTGAGTACGCGGTGGCATTTCACACTTCAGATCATCCGTACATTAAAGAGCTCTGCCCGTGGAATGCTAACGGTGGCACTACAGGTTGTACCTTACTTAACATCAGGGCCCACATTACTAATTTTCTTACTTTGGTTTTAAGATCTTCACTGGATGACCTCATGTGTGCATATTTAAATGATGGGAGACTCTGTCCGTTTGCTTGCATGGGTAATGACAGCATCCTTTGTTCACTAATTAAGCTTGGCAATTAAATGTGAAACTTGTGTCTGCACAGTGGACCACTCAGAACAGTGCAGCATGTAAGCCCCTATTCTGGCTTAAGTAGACCTTTTTGGCAACTGCTCCATAGGCATGAAATTATGCTATGAATGAAAGGATGTGCTTTTAAAAAAAGTCTCAAGCGTGATGCCTTGCCAACGTAGTTTGTTAATGCTTTGAACAACTGTAGTTGAGTTTCAATTATTTATGATAATGTCTTCTAGCCTGCCAATAAACATACTGTAATAGTTTTTTTAAAAGTAATGAATTCCTAGAAATATGAGATCTTGCTACTAACATAAATTAAAGCTCTGATGAGAAGTGGGATGAGTCTCCTTGAGGGTAAAAGCGTTGGTGAGTTTTTTAAGTATGTGTGGATTAGCAAAGAGAGAATTAATGAGCTGTTATTATTTATAGAAGCAACATCTGATCAGTATTTCCTCATAGTTTATGCTTGCTGAAATCTGAATTTACTTTGTTTTTCCTCAGATATAGGCTTTAGACTCAGTAATATTTCTTCCACAGAAACAAGATTCATCAATATTTTAAATAAGGCCTCCATTTTGTGCTAGAATAGTTATTCCTGAATTGTGTTCAGTCTGTTCTGCATACAATAGGCCGAGTTCCTTCTGAAAATCCATGTAGTCCCATTTATGTGAAAGAGAATTGTAGCAGTTCAGAAGCAGAACAAAGCAGCTGTGGAGATACCTGAGACTATGACTCAGACCAGAGATTTCCTTTGTGATCCTGAACAAGTCATTCAAATTTATCCACTTGCAGACAAGATAGCTGCTGTAAGCTATCACCTGGTCTCTCTCTACAGTCAAAGAAGAGAGCAGTTAATTGATCAAAGGTTGTGAATTCTACCTTCAGATGGTTGTCCTATATGACAGAAGCGTAATCATTTCTCTGTGCTCCAGTATTTGGTTCTCCTGCTCCGTTGTTCTCCTGCATGAGCATCAGGGGCCTGCCTGAAAGCCACACTACTTTGGTGGTGATTCCCCACTGGCAATTACCTCTCAAGTCTTAAAGCCATTTTAAAATGCATTATTTGTGTTAGTCAATTATATTCATGTTGTGGTAACTCCTACTACAGCTGCAGTTGCATCTTATCTGTATTGCTGTATCTATATTGCTTATCTGTATTTCTATTCCCATATAAAAGGACGAGTAGTAAATGCCAGTGAGTTTGGCACCAGTATGAAGTGGAAGGTAGTACATTGTGACGTATGATTTAATGTATGATGTCTGTCTGTCTGCAGCATCAGTGCTATCCCAGCAGCTCTGGATGTGTTTCATATTGACTGAGCCAGCAGAGTATCTGAATCACTAGGATCCACCACTTGAGAGTCGTAGAATCATAGAATCATCTGGTTAGAAAAGACCTTTGAGATCATCAAGTCCAACTGTACCTGTCCACTACTAAACCAGATCCTTTTAATGCTGATTTGTAAGCTTTAGTCTCTGTGATTATTTCTGGTCCATAATCTCATTACCTAAATGGTTCTGTGTTGAACAGTCTGAGTCACTTACCAAGTTCTAAACTAATTTATTCCAGTCTTTTCTGGACATGTGTGCTTTTGTCTTCTGAAGGACAGAAATACCTTTGTGTCTTCTGCCTCATGCTGTTGGTATCCCTTCTATTTCTGCCTCTTCCCCACTTCTCCTACTGTCACAAATAGCTGCTGTTTCCTTGGGTGAAAACATCCCTGATTTCTCTGCTGTCTTTGCCGGCTTGTTCCAAATGCTGTTTTTGCTCTCCTTTTTATTTTCTCTTTAGTCGTGAGTATATTTTCTTGCTGTCTCCTCAAAATGATATTTAGTGGTTTCCTTGATGGTTTTGTTCTCTGAACGTATGCCATATTACAATAACTCTAACTCAGATATGTAGGTGTCTCTTCCTATTATTACATTTATTATGCCTTCCACATGCATTACCGCAAGCTTTACATATTAAATATTTTCCCCTTGAATACCCTCTGTTTCTCCTCTCTCAGGTTTGTTTTCCTCTCAGTATATGGGACAAATTATATGCATAAATACCATTAATCGTAATGGTAACTATGTCAGTAAATCTCCCTTATGTTAAAAGGGGAATGTGCCTCTGTATTTCTCATCATCTAAGGTGCCATCCTGGGGGGGGCTTTCCTGATGCTTTCCTTTGAGGTTTCCCCTTGCCCTCACCCCTTGACAGAGAATACGCAACTTGCAGAGAAAATGTGGCACAAGTCATGGTACATTAAACAGGTATCAAAATCCATATTGAAGAATGTGTAAGCTACGGTGGGGAGATGCAGAATACAGACAGTAACTAAGGAGGATGAATGCGAGCTGTGCCTTGAATAATTAGATGAAACATAAATAAAACAGTGACATGATTTGTTTCCCCACTTATCTCATGAATAGGAGACACCAGCCCTGACTTCCTCACTGGAGGAGAAGCATTGAGTTCAGTGGTGTTACGCCTGATTTGCACTGATGAAAGTGAAGGAAAAATTGGCTTTATTTTGAGAGATGATATTGAGGGAGTTGTTGGAGAATAATGAAGCTATTGGGCTGCCTGTTTAAGGACTCCTGTTACAGCTTTGTGTATGTCAGGGCAGAACTCACGCTTCCCCTGTATGATAAATTAGTATTTATCCTGCAGCAGATATATATGTTATGGTATCAGTGTGTCTTATGAGTGAGATGGGAGACTGAACCATGACAGAAAGGAAACCGCAAGGGAATTAAGCCATTTGGCATGGTAAAGGAGGCTATATTGTGAGAGAAAACAGATTTTAATATAAGAAATAGCAGTGCCACATGGCAACTTCAGTAGGATATTTTAACATATTGAACAAAACTACTTAAGTGAAACAAAAAAACCCGGGCTGCATTAAAGTGTATCTTGAAGGGGTTTACTGTGTGTTTTTCTTTAAATGTCATAAACCACCATAAACTGAATATTGCTTTTTGCATGTAATGGAAGGCTCTGAGTTGTCCCTTTGGTTTCAGTAGAACGAGATCGATTCATAAGGGCTGACTTTTCATGCAGGCAGCACTGTTATTATTCTTTATTAATTTGTACAGCATCCAAACAGGCACTTTGCAGACAGACACAGTATGGTTTTATTCCCTGAGGAGCACAAGAGTGTAATTAATCCTAGCAGTGATTTTAACAGGCTATTTCAAGCACTTAAATACTTGTTGTTTCTAGAATCATATCTGAAGGAGAGGTAGGGACCACTCCTGTGAAGCTGTGGGTTTTACCCAGCAAAGCCCAAACTCCTTCCTTCCCCTATCAGCATCTCGTGTACTTTGTGGTCTGTTGTCCCTTAATGTTTAGGCTTTAACGTATAGGAAGGGAGAAGTCCTTGAGCTATACAGCTGCAGTTGCATGCTTCAAAATGCCCACGAGGAAATACAAGCTTATGGTGGTGGTGTTCCCTCCTGGTGTTTGTCTTGACTGAGATGCAGCTGTTGTGTGGGTCACGTACTCAGTCAGATGTGATCTCTGTGCTCAGCAAAGGATAGGAGAAAGCCACCTCATGCTACATCTGGACAGCAGACCAGCACAATTTCATAAATACTTTGAATACTTTCCATTGAGATTCAGCAGACTGTTATTGTCATGTATGAGTTATTTTTAATAGTGCCATGGTTTCGATTTTTATTTATTCAGGACTAATTCAGTTCTGGAATAAGCAAGAGCAGCTCCAAGGCAAACTTTAGGATCAAATATGAAGAAAGGTTCTGAAGTTACGCATTTGATCTCATTTGGCAATGGGATGGATGCTGGTATGAAAGGAGAGGGCATGACTCAGCTTTTGTACCTTTTTTTTGGCTTTGTTGTAATTCTCTTGGTGTCTGTGCTTGTAGTTATATGCCTATGTAAGGATTTACATCCTTTTAAGTGGATGGCAACTTGAGTCTAGAAAGTACCTCTTACATGTCAGGGGTTGTTCACAGCTGATGCTTCATTTATATTTCACTTGAATGAAGCAAATCTGAACACAGAATTAGAGAGACAAAGACTTTGAATAGCTTGCAACTAATTTATCTGACTTCTTTTTTGTGAGTCTTTAAATTATTCTGATTGAAAAGGTAACATTACAATCTGCATTAAAATTACAAGTAATAATAATAATTGTGATACTCAGATTTTATGTAATATTTGTATTTCTTATTAGTAGTAGTTTCCAGCTATGATGATAACGTGTGAAATAATTTCCATACGCTCATGTTCTTGGTATGAAAATATCAGTTCAATCCATAGTCTTTAGTGAACACTATGTTATAAAGAATCCATAAAAAAATGGTCACTTGGGAAGCAATTACTAATAATTACAGAATACTTCATTACTGCTTTTGATCTTTTGCGTGCATGGATCTAAACCCCTAATATTCACGTTGCTGACAGTACAGCACAGTTCAACAGTAGCTTTGATGCGAATAAGAACAAAAGGGCTTTTTAAAAATATTCAATTCAGCAATTACTGCTGCAGCTCTGCTTCTTGAATGCAGCTTTGTGTTTTCTTTGCAGTTAATGAATTCATGCTACCTTTTAAAATTTATAATACATTTTCCAGCCCTTATAGTTTTCAGATGTGAATTGTATCAATAGTGATAGCCATCATTGCTGGGTGTTTGCTCCACGAGCGTGTGTTGCTCTGTGTGCAATATGTACAATTACTTTTGAACATAGATGGGATAATAGGCCATTTCATGCCTTAGGCAGGGGACATCTGCCGAATGTATATTGTACTCTACCAATAGGTCTTCAGTCTTTTGCGTCCCCATGAAATTAATTTTTCCTGGGGCTCTAAATAATTTGTCTTGTTTAATGAAAGTACAGTCATTTCACAAATGACAGACAGAATGATTCTGGAAACTTCTATTATAGGAAATACATTCCTTCTTTTTAGATATGAAATGCTGATTTGTTCAATAAAAATAGTTTTCTGTTTAATTTTCCTGAGAATTATGAAAAGAAAACATAGAGTGGGACAAACATGATTATCCTAAGGAAAAGGTGTTTAGAATAGGTTGGGAATGTAAAATGTATCCTTGAAATGTGAGAGACATCTATATTATTCATCATACATATCTCATATCTCATATAAATTGTCTAAGGTTAAATATAGCCCACATTGTTCACTCAGCTGTAAGCTTCAACCCATCATTATTTGTCACTTCAGACTGTGTAGTCTTTGGGGCAAGGGTCTGTCCCACCATTCAGCATCCCAATGACATCTCAGAGTACTCCCAGCTCTGTTAAATGTTGCTGCTGCTTTGCACCCAGTCACTGAAAGATCTTCTGCTGCATGGAGAAGCACAACACTGGGTCATACTGCAGGGATACAGCCTTTGCCTTCCCCTTCACAAGGCAGGACGTGCGTGATTCTGTGCCTTGTGACCAGTGATGACCAAGAGCTGGGTTGTGGCTGGTACACGAGCCATCTAAGCAGGGCTTCTCTGAGCACGGGGATGAGTTCAATCACTACTCCCTTGCAGTAGCCCAATGCTGAGGCTTCTTTCCATCTTTCAGCTCACCTGTACCACCTGTACCACCTATCTGACAGATACCAGGGCAAAATAATTGTCTCTCTCTGGCTCTGGGGCCAAGGAATAGGAGAAAAGCTGTTGCACTAGGACTCTTCAGCCTGGGGAAGTCAACTCAGGTGGGATACACTAAAGAACTACAAAATCCTAGATACGGGGAGGGTGGATAAGGGCTAAATATTCACTGTCATATCCTAGGGAAGGATCTATGAGATGGAACTACCTGGGAGACAGGTTCAGAAGTAAGAGAAGGCAGCAGTTCTCTGTATAACGTGCAGTGAACCCAAGGGACTTCCTGCCAAAAGATATTATGAATGCAAACGTTCAAGGCGAGACTGGGCAAGAACTTGGAAGAGACTTACAAAGGTTTATTAAACAGACAAAGCACATGAGGCTTAGAAAATCTGCTCGGCTGAAAATAGAGGCTGAGAAAGTATATGGGGAAATACTATAAGTGCTTGCCCACATCTTATTTTTCACTGGGCATGGGCTTATGGCCAATGCTGGAGGATGGAACTGGGTTAGACAGACCCTTTGTTTGAACCAAAATACCTACTCGTATATCCTCATGTAAACCACAGCCTTAGGGTGGAAGACAGTCATGTTTGTCCCCTGCACTAACGCAGTAGTCTCTTAATGCTGGTCCTGGAAAGATGACACGATCGAAAATCAGCTGAAGTTATGCATGTCTGGGGCCTGCAGGAACAGGCTTTGAGATCTGTCTGGCTTGAATGTCCTTTCTTATCCCGTTAAAGCCTTGAAGTCATTTATTTCCAGAGGATTTTGAATGCTTGCTATGGCAGGCTGGAAGTTTGCCACTGTTGTTCTGCATCTGTATTTCTGGGGATTTGCTGAATGTTTTGGTTGAATCAATTCCACTTTAAATACACTTCCAACTTTAAATGGTGGTCCCAGCAGCAGATTCAGTCAGCAACAAAACAAACAAATAGTTCTCCTTCCTCTCTGCTTGGACTCCTGTGACACAACTCCTGATATGCTCCTGGAGCATAAAATGGCTGCGCAGTTTCAATGACCTGGCTTATCTCCTTCTGTCAACTTAAACAAGAAATGACTCCTTAATAAATCATGTAATTACAAGTTGCACAGAGATAGGTGTCTGAAACATGCTGGATTAGGGAGCTCTACCTATCATTTTCTTCCCCTGAAGCAAAAGAATTACCCCTGGCATCCTCCCTGCTCCCCCACCTTGTCTTTTGTCATTCCCACCCCTGGATGACTTTACAGTGGACTTGTGGGCTTCCTTCAACATTAATCAGCACAAGTTTTCGCTCTCAAGTGCATCAACTTTTTATCATGTAGCGTTCCCACTGCTGAGCTAACCAATTTGCTTCTCTCTGGAAATGACTTGAAGAAAAGCTGGGGTACTCAAAAGCCTGCCTGTGTCCCCAACTGTATCAGTTTAATAAAAAAATCTGGTTTTTTTCTTGCATACTTTGCCTTTCTGCTATCCTTAAATAGTCTCTACTGTAGCAGAACTATGTTGAAAAATGGCCAGTGCAGCAGGAAGGCTGTTAATGGCTTATTAAAAAACACTTCCATGAAGTATTTTGATCTTAAAAAGAGTTCCTATTTTTATGGAATTTGCTTCATTTAAAAAATAATTTTCAGTGGCCTTAACAGTAAAAGATAGATTTCTACATTTTGCATTTTTTTTCTTGTAGAGAATGCAGGTAGTCTTTTCTAAGAAAATAATTTGAGATCACATTATACCTCACACTTTCTAAGTAAACGTGTCTAGGAGCACAGATGGTTGCAGCTAAGGCAATACCTACACACTTTTAGAAGAGGATACATGTTTTTATTTAATATATGTATTTTAGACCTAACCCTCTGTGCATTGCAGAAGGGAGCTCTAACTTTGCAGGGAGGCAGGGTGACGTCCTTACTTGATGTGGGACCGGGTGCCACTCCAGTATCTGCAAGGTGACATGGAGTCAGTGCAGCCCTGAGTGAGATCCTCAGTGCAGAACTGCCTGGTGAGAGGCTTCCTGGGCTGTGAAGACATGAAACCTCTTTTACCTTCTTCATCCTTCTAATATGCTAGTATTGCATATAAACTGTGCTCATCACCATACTGAGTGCCTTCAGGAATTATGCTGGTCTTTTTTTTCCCACAAACTCAGCAAAGAGTAGATTAATGGCACTTTCTGTTCCTCCTACTTTTCCTCCTACTCATTCATTTGCTTCAGGCAGCAATAAACTCAACAATTATAGCAGCAGCAGCCGCCACCACCACCTTCCAAACAATGAATTCGGCCAAGTATAAAGGCATTCTTCAAACCTGCACCGTTCTGCCCAGCCCACAGTCAGAAAAAAGTCTTCACCTCCCAACAGTGAGCAGGCAAATGGACTAAAACAGAGGCTTGCAAACACTCTTCCTTTCCTCCTTTGCCAAGGGTAAACACTAAACTGTTTTGCAAACCTGGCTGAGGACGAGTAACTGCTTTCTCCCCATGCGTTTAAAAAAAGAGCTTCCCCTTTGTTTCCAGGGACGGCACCTCCAAATGAATAATTCTCCAATATATTCCATTTTGAAGCAAAAATCCTGGAAAAAATTGCTAAGCATTGAGGCCATGGGGGCATAAAGTACCTTGGGGAGATTCTTTCCTGCCCATACAAGGGGCCCTATATTTTACATTGCATTGAGCGTATTTCATCCCCAGCCTCAGTTTTTAAAGTATCGCTCTTGGTAATGTTCTGTTAGGTGGAATGGGGGAAATGCTGCAAGAAGTGACACATTAAGCCAAAGCTTTTTTTTTTGCTTATCTAAGTAAATTAGGGTTTTCACTGGCTTACCTTTTATTACAATGCACATGCTTTTACCCTTCTCAGGTGAATCAATGTCAAAGGACATCAAAATTGAGGTCTACAGTAAGCGTAGACAATGATGAGCGTGGAACAAAGTCTAATGAATCTCATCATTAGGGGCAAGAGGATCTGCAGTGGCCACCAGCCCTTATTCCTTTTCCAAAGCTAAGGGGAAAATGGAGTTTTCCTTTCACTGTATACTGCAGTTTAGGACCTGCCAAGGTTCACAGGGCCAGATTCTAGCCTTTATTGCCCTCAGTGGCAGCACTTCACGTGCATCTAAGAACAGAACATTGTCCACCTCTCAATAAGTCTTCTTCCCAGTCTGTTGACAGGCAGTGTTTTCTATTTAAAGTGAAGCTGCAGAGCCAGGGTTAAGTGCTTAATCAACATTTCTTCTTGATTTTGTTTCCTTTAATCAGGGTCAAACCCAATAAATATCACTGACACTGAAAATTCATATATTTTACATGTTTACCAATTAGGGTGGTATACTGTGAGACCCTTTGCTCTGACAGTCACTCCTGCATCAGAGTCAGAGTTTGAGTTCATCAACCAGCAGGTCTGTTCATTTACTATTGCTTTTTCTGAAGGACCAGTCTGGGGAATCCCTTTTGGCACTCATTAACAGAGTTTGCCCTGTGGTCTGTAATTCCTTTCTGTCTGCAAAAATGCCTCAGGACAGATGAGAAGTGTGCCTTCTGCAGTTAAAAATAATTAAATAAGCTACTCCTGCCAATTGAGAAAGCCAGTGAGGCCTCTGACCTTTAGAATAAGCACTGCCAGAAATAAAATAAAGTGTCAGGGTGTTGTAAGAATTAAGCGTGTTATTGAGTATAGTGCAAAGAAAGACAGTGTCTTAAATGGAGGGCACTGGAGTCTCTTCTTGATTGCAAGCAACACTGCAATGCAAATCATGAGCTGATGTTTCAGGGTAGTCTGTTCACCTCTTGCCACTCCAGGGTTCTCTCTGTGCTCACTTAATCAAGAGAAGGAATCAGAGATACACAGGGGCCCAAACAGCCAAGAAAGATGCCAGGCCACAGACTCCTGAATAGCTGAAATCTTCTGTTGAACAACAGGAACAGATAAAATCCTGAGGAATCTTATACTTGGTGAGGGTAGGCCATTGCTTTTTTAAGACAACCCTCTGTAGGCTGGTGGGGAAGCAATATAATAATTGGAAAGTGGCATCTTTCCTGTCTTAATATTCCCTTCCTTCTGCCTCTCAGAAGACTTGAGAGGTGATGCAGTACCTCTGCTCCATTCCATGTATAGACCAGGACTTGTTATTTTAGGAGCATGGACGAATTTCAACCCGTCTGACTCCACATTATACACGGTGAGGATCAGCTATCATTCTCTGTGTTTATGCCAGGCCATGAAGTGCAACTTTAGCTGATGTATGCTCTCTGGCCATCCTAAGAGTGATAGCTGATGTTCCAAGAGTACACGAAGAACAAAATATGATATAAATCTCCCCCTTCTTCATAAACAGATGTAGAAAGTACTGTAACTCTGCTGTAGGAAAGGAATTTTCATTTCACCCATGTGTGACAGAGGTCTGTTAAATAGCCAGCATGCTTACAGCTCTAGAAAGGAGGGTAGCGTGATCTTCATGGACAATTATATTATACTTTAAACAAATGAATTGCCAGCAGAATATGTGAGAGAATATACCTGAGGCCAAATGTCTCCATAAACCATTGTAATAACAAGGAGACTGATCCTCCCTGCCTCCCATTTGGGCTCTCTGCAGCTGCCCATTCTGCATTGCAGTGCTCATTATAAGCAGAAGAGAGACCCTGAATTTTACTTCTAAACTGCCAGTAACTATTGCGATAACGCTGAGCCATTTATATTTTCTAAGCTTTTCCCCATAGATATGAGAACAATACTGTGAAGAATAAAAAGAGCAATTGCCATGACTCTTCTTTGAGGGAGGTGACTATTAACAGCCCATTTGCCCCAAGAGCTCAATCCCAGCTGGAACTAAGGGGCTCAGTCCTCTAATTTGCACAAGGCCATACGGCAAAGGCAGGAGCTGAGATCAGGAATTCGTGGGTCTCCAGACAAACCTCCTTCCACCCTGACCTTGAGAATTTAGAATTCCAAATCCCTCTCCTCATATGCATTATTTAATAAAGAAGAACCTTTTCTTAAATATTCAAAAAGCCAGGCACCTCACATTTCTCTGTTCTGCTGTCTCTGTGAGTCTCACTCAAGAGCTAAGCCTATTTAAGTTTCCTATAATGATGCATATTGTAAAAGTTTATTACAACAGAATTTAATGGCTGGGAAGCAAAAGTCTGCAGGCTGAAGCGTTATATCAAAGGTAACCTTTTAATAGAAAATTTTGCAGACATGGTAAATTTAATCTGATTCAACTATTTTACTCTTCATGATGTCTTTCTTATATCTCTCTGGGGCGGGGAGAAAACAGGCCTGATTTCCCCCCTGCCACGCATAGTTATTTATACTTCTGCAAAGTGGATATAAAAGTCTTCCAAATCTCAATGGCAGCATTTTCCACGCAGTTGGCAGAGGGACTGAGAAGTGCAGAAGGGATCAAGCAACAGAGAACTAGAGACTACAGCCCAGCCTCATCCCTTCCCCTCAGGGCTTTATTCACCTGTGAAACTGAACTTCTGTATGGGGTTGCCATAGGTGTACTGTGTAGTCAGTGGTGAGAAAAAGGCCACTTCCAATGAGAAATTTTCATCTAAAATGTGCTGAAAAAATATCTACAGATAACTCTACCTAGCTCAAGTCTAAAAAGCTCTATTCAGTTGCTTTAACACAGGTGTTTAATATCGTTTGAGGTGCCCAAAGGAGTCTTACCTGGCCTCCAGCTGCCACTGCATAACTGCATGAGTTTCCCATAGATCTTATGTCATACATGCCAGGCCAGTGCAGACATCTGAGATAACCTTGGGAATCTCAGATGGCACCAGATGCTTATAATCAGGCAGCCGTCTCAAACTCCAATTAACTGGACTCCCAGATTCTGAGTGGCTAAACTGGGACAAGGGAAAACTGAAGTTTGTTGTAAGCAATCTTAATATAGCCTATAGTTATTATATGGAAGAAGAGCAACTGATTTCTGTCACCACAAACTAACTCATGTAACTAATAAGAGCACTTTAGGCATCTCTGGCATGTTCTCATTGAATGAAGTGTGATCTCAGAGGAGAGCAAGAACACAGACTCAAGTGAGATCTTCCAAAACTTGCTGTGCATTTCCCTTCCCTTTCCCCTTTCCCTTTCCCTTCCTCTTCCCCTTCCCCTTTTCTATATTGCCAGGTACTTGGCAGAAAAACCTGGGCATTGGGAAAAGGATCGCCTGGAAGTCAAGATTTCTTGCTTTTCCGATCAGTTCTGGGAAATCCCCTATCATATCTCCTCACAGCTCTGTACCTCAGCTTCCTTTTCCATAGCTGGAGGTCATGACATTGACATCCATTCTCAGGAACTTTGACAGGTAATGAAAAAGACTGTGTGGTCATTTGATTTTGGGGAGGACTTGTCATCTCTCATAGCCGGAAAAGGCAGTGTGTTCACTACACTGGGATATTTCATGGAAGAAATAGATCCTGTATGCGTTTCCCCAGCTTCAGCATAGTGCTAGGGATGCACGATCTTCTCTAGCAAGCAAATACTGTGTTCTATTATTCTGAGAAAAAAAATCGCAGCATCTGGCTGTAAGCAAAACCAGAAGAGAAACTCTGAAATTCTCTGAGATGTGATTGTTACTGATCCCCATTGCAGTTGTCATAAAGCTTGATCTAGCATATATAATAACCTGACATTGATCTAGCAAAGTCCTTGCCCATCTTGAATAAGAATTTAATTTTCTCTGTTGCTTCTACTGTGGATCAATCCTTTACTACTTCTGTCTCTTCCTGATTACCTAGGAAACCTATTGTGTTGCTTCCATTACTCAGAAATTCTTCCAGCAAGAGCAGTCATGATCTATAGTGCACATCCTGAGCTCCAGGTGACAAATCACCTAGAGAGTGAGCCCAAGATTTCCCATGGCCAAGTGAATGCAAATTATCTAGTCCTAGGGCAATCAGTTTTTCTATCAAAAACGACATTGACCCCCCACCACTGACAGGAATACTCATTGTATTAATGTAGAGCCAAGCTCAGTTTCCCCACAGCATTTGACCTTGCCTCCTTATGGAGATTTATATAACTTCCTGTAGGGATGAAGCTAACACTCACAGGCTGTCTAATAATGTTCCACAAAAATTATTCTAAAATTGGCAGGCTATTTTAGGGAACGGAAATACTGGTTTTCAAATCAATTTGAACCATTTTGCATCATACCAGGAGACTTACATCAATCTCAGTGCAGGGAGTTTATTAAAAAATCCCCAGGAAAATGTTGTTTTCTGTTGCATTTTCTAGATATCTATGGAAATATGTTTAAGAGGTGAGCTGGAGCAATACTATGCAGGTTTCATTAGTCCAGATCCTTGGTGGATTGTTTTTCTAAATAGAAACCTGCTGTTTAGTCCTTTAAAATCTTTCTAAGCCAATGTTCTCTGGACTCTTGTTTTCCTTGGTGTGTTGGTCGTAGATAACCTTCACAGCTAATTCTCCTTTAAGTGGAAAGAAGACCATTTCCAGCCTAAAGAGCTGCTCCTACATATATGTTTAATTTAGATTAACAACTTTGATTTCAATTATGACTTCAGATACTTGTATTAATATTCTTACTTGCTTCCTATTAATAGGAAGCTTGCCCTCATATGGATTGCTTACATTTGATTCCAGCAAAAGTTTGCACAAAGCCTTATGTAGACATACAGCATGCATGTTCATTGCATAAAGGTGAAAGAAGGTCTGGAGGAGGTCAAATAGCTGGAGAGAAAGGAACTAGTAGGAGGCACACACCGGTGCAGTATACAGCAGTATGTGCCTGCTGTACATGCATGTTCTGTTTGTACAGCACCCTACCTCACATTCCTAGGTACTACTGACAGAAATAATTGATCTCAGCATTGTGATGGGAGGCTATGAAGGACATCTAATGAAGCTTTCCTACGGGATAACTCATTTGTCAAAAAAGATATAAAAAGTATCACTTTGTTATAGGGAACTCATTAGCCAGAATGATAGGCAATGGATTGATAGCCACCTCCTATGGTGAAGTAATCTTTTGTCTTTATGATATGTAGGCATTCCATTATCACAGGCTCTTGTAACAGGGATGATATTCAGTGAGTGAAAAGGGCTCAACTGAGCTATTGGAAAGCTTCATTTGTTGTGCAAAAGAAAGGTCCTATTCAGTATGGTACATGTGTCCCAAATGGGTGTATATGAAACTCCACTTAATTTCTGCCAAAGCCTGTGCAGATCACAATGTATCAGATAAGGACTGGAACCCCTTGAGGGACTGCTTATCTTAATGTCACTAGCAGGAGTAAATTGAGTTTTCAGTCTAGAAAAGCTTTTCATTTAAAGTGAACAGCTTGACATGTACTGTAGCCCTGATTATGGAATGAACTCATGAACCGAAGCTTGAAAATTATCATGCCTAACCAAAGTGAGCAGGAAAAAACTTTCAGGCATATCCTGAATGCCTGCATCCTTGAAAACAAAGCTGTTAGCAAAAAATACAAACAAAAATTTCTTGGTAATTTTTTATCTTTTCTTCCTAAGAGTATATTAAAACTCTCCTTCCCTTGATCAGCTCTGTGGAGGAAAGAGAAAGAAAAGAGATTGCATCCCACTAAAAGAAAGACAGATATCCCGTGTGTGTCTTTCTTGCCAAACTTTGAAACTCAGAGAAACTGCTGCTGTTCTCGAAGAGGCTTCATACTTGCCAAAGACCTACTCAGAACATCCTAAAACTAAGTCACGGTGATAGATCTTGTTTCCAGCAAAGAGCGTAACACTTAAGGTGATAGATCTTGAGCTCCAGTATAACATAAATGGGTCTAAGTGAAGTGGTTTAGTACAATGGAAAGAATTGCATTATGCCATTAGAAGGGACAGCTGTATGTGAAACCAAAATAATTCAACTTACACAGTGTGCTTCTGTCTAAGCCTGAGCAAAGACAAACAACCTTTGTTTGATTTTAACTGAACTACTTAGAAAATAAAGGACTACTCAGTCTGAAAAGAAGTGAAGAAATCTGGCCCTACAACATGAAACTAAATAAACCAAATCATTCTCCCTGGAGTACAGGAACCAAAAGAATCTGTTCTTGAAAACATCTATTTTTCTGTACTCAGAGGCTATGTTAAATAATTTCCTAGTGGTAGGCAGACCAAATTCCAGCTGTGTTAAAGGGTACTTGAAACAGTAGAAATATTAGAAGTGAAATATTTAAAGTTACATCCAGGAGGGTCAGGACTAATTGGCGAATTGTCAAATGGCCTGAAGGCAACTTGCATATAAATGCTAATTTTGCACTTTAGTTTGTCATCATCATAAAAATTGATTTTCCCATGCTGTGTGACTAATATTTATAGGCAAGACTTATCAGTGGAACGGAGGTTATAATAAAAGCTTTTATCTGCCCTGTTAAGATAAGGCTCAGGCACAATTTACAGTGGTCTCACTATTCTATACTAACTCTCCACAGAGTCTCTTTACTAGTGGGATGTATTGCACATATACAAGTACTTATCTTGCTTAAACTGACTGGTATAGACTTCCTTGACAGCCAGTGAGGAGGAGAAATGGGTACCTCCATGATAAGAGCGAAGAGATAATTGCCTTGTGATGCCATGCACTTTCTTTCTTACATAGAGGGGCTGCAATGGCAAAACTTTTGTTAGCTAGGTGCAGAATTGAATTTCACCTTCTGGACAAGGTAGTTGCTTCTACACTACATCTAAGAAACTGTTTCACACTAAGGCATTTTCAGACATGACCAGTCTAGGGACCATGTTTCGCTTATTGGTGTATTATTTTAGATTTACATAGGAGCATCTTAAAAGAGATTTTTGGCCTATAATGGCCAAAGGCTACTTATTATAAACATTTTTGGCATCCATAGGGTTATAGAAAATGCAGCCTGAATATTGGAGAGTTAAATTTATATAAAAACCTCCAATAAAATAAAAGGTAAAATACAGACTAAATTACTAGGGTAGTGACAGAGAAAAATATTTGAGTAATAAGAGAGAATAAAAGTGTGACATACAGGAATCCTGGCAAAAGAAGGCTTTTATTTTATGGATGCAGTCACCTAACATGAATTAATCTGGCTTCCTAGGCAGAGGTCAGTCTTCATTCATCCCATTATCACAGAGGTGATGAAATTATTTCCCTAGGGAAGGCATTGCAAATGACAGCAGAAAAACATGAACAATCATTATAATGTGCAACCACTGCACTGGCTTACACTGTGATTTAACCCATCCTTGTATACCTGACTATTAGCCATGCTGCTTTGAAGTACTCTTGCTCTCAATTTTCTCCTTAAGGATACAGACCAAGCCAAAAGCCAGTAGTTGAGGTGGGCCCAATGGCTTTTCTTTGAGGCACATCTTATGGGTTTGTATTAAGATGTGAGGGTTATACGGAATCTTCTCACTTCAGGGCTGACTGCTATTTATTTAATTAATTTCTTCTTCCTCCCCCTTTTTTTTTTTTTTCCTCTCTTCACCACTGCTGTAGTGGACAGGAGGCAAAAAAACAGGACAGTGCAGAAAGGCTGATTCTTCTGGAGATATGTCTCCAGTGAGTATTGGAGCTTGCTGTTTCAAAGCCAGGCTTCTCCATGGCATGCTGAGAGCTCTTATCCGCCACCCAGGACATGCCTTGAGTCAGCTGGAATGCAAAATATGCTTTTCAGGGGTTGTGAGAAGACTATTTCAACACTGCAGAGTTTGTGATTTAGCTGTCTAGTTAATGTTTTTATTTCAAATGATTTGGTGGTGGTTGCTGGGAAAATAATTGTTTTCCATGTGAAGTGCTACTGCTCCATACTAAGCTGATAGCATGTGTCACAAGAGACAGATTCCCCTGGCTCTTTTTTACTGGCCCACCTGGGCCTCTGAAGGATGATGGTGTTGTGAGTTCATGTTCAGGTTTCAAGAGATTTTCCTTCCTCTCTTATTACTCCTGTCTGTTTATTACCTGTCTTCATATTTATATTTGGCACTTGATGGAGATGGAAGAAGGTGAGTGGTCAGATGTTGTAGCCTCCCTCATGCCTTGCTGGGCTTTACACAACATCAGTAGCATTTGAAGCACTCATGGCACTCATTTTACACAGCAAGATTTGCCACACTGTGGACAGCGTACTGGGAATCTGACACCTGAGGCCTGTGTGCTTGTAGGGTGATGCAGGAAAGTACAAAGCTGTATGACAGCCTGCACAGATAGTGAGATTGCGGACTGCTACCTCTCTCAGGGGGCAGGGTTGTCCCTGCCAGCAACCATGCTCACCGGAGAGGTCTCTTGGCATTTCCTTGCCTTGCCCCTCCTTGCCTGTTCCCTCTCTCCAGGGACATGGCCTGCTCTGTAGCAGTGTGGGACTCGGTGAGAAGGTAGAGATGCGGTTTCTCAGGGCATGGTTGACGAGTGGGTGTGCTGAACTGCCCCTTTAGGGTTGGATGGCGGTTGGATAGCTAAAAGCTCCACCTTGAAGACACCTGCCTTAAAAGTGCTGCCATTAACTAGCACTGCCTTGCACTAAGGTTATGCCCCTACTCTTGCAAGCACTATGGCCCCTGTACTCCAGGTTCCAAAGGTGCTCAGTTTGCTCAGGTTACAAATTCATTCTCACAAGTCGGTAGGTCATGGAACAAGTTTTCTCACAGTTTTCCAGCCTGTGTTTGCACATGTCGGAAGATCTGAATTGTGATATGGCATTTAGGAAAATGCTATTTACAGAGCAGAAGTTATTTACCCACCAGTGGAATATTTTGTTTGGCTGGGCAGTCTCTGATCTATTGTTCTGGGGTCTTAAAAGCCGTGCAACCAGTCTCCAGCAGGTTGGTAGCCAGAGCTTTTTGCAAATGATCTCCTTCAAAAGCCAAGTCAGCTTGGCTACATCAAGGTGTGAAGATTCCTCATTTATATATTAGATGATTTTCTGGGAAGTAGATTCGTGTTTTAATCTTCATTTGAGCATCTACCTTGCAAATCCATTTAAGCAGCTTGAATTATTTGGCATGGCAGCAGAACCCCAAATTACAAATTAGGTTTCCCAAGCAAGATTTTCACTCATGCAAATTTGCGTTTTGAATACTGCCAGTGAAAAAGGAGAACAAAGAAGAAGCGCAACCACCTAAACAGAAATTCCGCATTACACCTGGTTGGCTTTTTTTTCAAATCGTGAATGAAACATTGAGTGAATGCATAGAAATGCTTCCATACCTATAGCCACCTATTGTATAATGAATATACTATAATTAATTTAGAAAAATGAAAATACTAGTGGGCCCCAGGCAACTAATTAAATATTTTTCCAAAGTTCAGATAGTGACTCAAGAAGATCTATTTTTATACCTGCTGACAAATTATGCCTACACTTTTTTTCTTCCTGAATATAATTCTTGGACAGTTAATCACAGAGCAACTTTCCATTGCTTTGCTCTGATGTTTTACTATTTCATGAGTTAAAATACTGTAATTCACAAAGAAATGGACCAACAAGACAGGTAGCAAGATAGATGCATTATTCTTGTGTAGTCCAATGCCTTGTGAATCACTTGCCCTAGTAACAATTTTTAATTAACTTATTACATTTCTTATCAGCAATTTAAAACAAACAACTGTTTCAAAGGGAGTTGCTGACTTTGTGGACCTCTCACAGACAGCAATATATATATGGGAAAAGACAGAATTTAGTGAAACTGCTTTAAGAAGCATTGTGTCGCTAGAGTAGCCTCTTTCATGGCTGCCTTTTTACCTCCAGCTTCTGCTTATGCAGCATTACTAACTTACCTCGACAATTGACACTCGTCGTATTTCCAGCAACAAAATCTGTAGTGACACAGTGACTTAATATTTCTGTGTTTGCTGTGAGAGCAGAGGGAATTACACTGTGCATTGCTGCCTGACCCTCATTATGCATTGCATCTGTTCTGGCTGGGTGCTACAAGAAGTGCTAATTCCTATCTTGCCATCTGCCTTGAAACTGTCATAGTCCTTCAAAGCCACAGACACGTTTTGTATTGTTCCGTACAATTTATCCATTTAATTAGGACTCTGACAATCTTCTGGGTCGAATGTCCTGACTGTAAGGTGGCAGGTAATGTGAGAGGGTATGCAGCCTCTCACCTACCCCTTGAGTAGCTGGATGGCAACTCCATCTGATGTCTTTTGAGTGGGAGAGAAGCTCTGAATCCATGATGTGTACACGTGGGAAGACATAGTCCTGCTTACGGAGCACATGTGGTAGTCCTGAAGTCAGCCTGTTCAACCTTGCAGCTCAGAAATGCCACCAGTCCTGTCCTACCACCTTTATGCTGTGTTTAATAAACTTAAGGAAGGAACCTGCCTTTTATCTCTGTTCTGGGAACAGGGTCCTGGGGCTTGAGCTGGAGGGAAGGGTGAGAAGAGGAGGAGGAGGAATACTGCTGCTTCAAAACCCAGCCTTAATTACTGCTTGTCTCCTTGCACGGCTTCCACCCCCGTGGCTGGCACGGGCTTCAAACAAGAGCCATGGGTGAAAACTGTGAAATTAAATCTACATTCAACCCCACCCATGTGAAGAAAAAGCCCTGGCAAGAGCAGCTCCCGCACTGATGGCAGTGATGGAGTGCACGAGCCAGCAGTCCATCTCTCCTTGCCACCATTGCTGCTGCCTTTGGGAGTTCACTTCTCCTGAGCTCTTCGGTGGAGTCACCACAGAGAAGCAGCCACCAGTAGACAGAGAGTATTTTTGTTTTAGATCACCCTGAGAGAATCTTCCCTGACACTGGACACCACCAAACAAGGCCAAGCTGTCAGCAGCTCGGTAGGGCACAGATGTGGCCCAGGGAGCCTCGATGTGCTTTAGTTCATCTCAGGAGAAATCCCATTTGTCTTTCCTTTGGCCTTTTCCCCATGTAGGGTCTGATCTTCGCCAGCATCTGCTCCTCCAGGCAGCTACCAGCAGCATAGGGGTGGCTGGAGGCCACAGCTGCCTGAGCGAGGAGTGGGGGAAAGGCAATGCTACAAAAAGTAGTCATAAATCATGTGTACTCTCTCTCTGACTCTGTAAATCCCTGACCTGCAAACCTGCATTGCAGGATAAGGAGATGTTTTCTGCCCAAATATCTCTGTGTGTTTGCTCTTAAGTCACACTAGACTGTCAGCACCTTTCTTTGGCCCATGTGATGGAGCCCTGGGCTAGATAAACCTTCACTTTCTGTCCTGGCTTGGCTAAAAAATAACAATCTGCTCTTCACCTGGCATTTCCCAGCAAAGCAAGTAATAGCTAATGAGCTCACTGCTGACATTAAGTATTTAAAAAAGTATTTTTTTAAATTACACAGTTATATTTGTATAAAATTATATATAAAAATTATATTTCCTTCCAAAGGAAACAGAACCGTGAAATCAACTGCATGCACTTTACATAGAAAAATTTGAGAGAATAAATTTGTAGGCTGCAATTTTCTAGACAGTTTCTTATTGCTTTTGTCGGTTAGACTACTAATAAGAGCTTTGACATGGGCAAACACACATGCAAGTGTGACATTAGTGAGAAAATTCTCCGAAGTCCAATAATTAACAATGCACCAGGCCACATTTGTATAGCTGATTATATTCCAATATATGTTGGAATGCACATTAAGCATATTGTATTACTGAATTAGGGAAAGAACAATGGATACACAGGGTCATTTGTTTTTTTTTCTGTTGGGGAATGGGTGGGAGGCATTAACACCCTGCTTCTGGGAAGGGTGCAGGGTGGTGCCCTCCATCGTGTACCTGGGACTGCCTGCTTTGCTGTTGCAGGGACTGCCCAGTGTGGAGAAATGCACATGTAGCCCCCAGTGGGCTGTGCTGGCGTGAGCACCACCCTGCACAGCACAGCGTGGCTGCTGCCATGGCTCCCACCTAACAGTCCAGCTGAACGTCAGGAAGCTCTTCCCCCTTCCCTCCAGGAATAATTAAGATTTTTCCTACAGCAGGCCTGGTGAGGAGGTGAGATTGTCACAGGTCATTTGGAAACATTTGCTAATGACCTCCTTGGTCCCAGCGCTGAATGCTAATTTATATTATGAATAGCACTTGATGGTAGTGCTCGCAGCCAGAAATGCTGACTCAAGATGCCATGAGGTGAAGACGTTGGAGCTAGCCAGAGATATTTAGTAAATCTGTGCAGGCTGCACTAATCAGGAAAGAAAGGGATAAAAATTCTGATTAGAAGTGACATCATTTAGCTTAATGTAATTTTTGTAATGCTTTTAAGGACACCATCACACTGAAGGTTTCTATACTATATACATCTTAAACCTAAGCTGTTAAAAAAATCTTGCATATAATATCCAGATCTAATCTTACTCTGCCAACTAGCAAGTTTCCAGGAAAAGCAGTGAGGATCTGTAATTTAATAGCATTTAGTACAATGTGCAATTGATGCCAAGAGAAGAAAATGTAGAATTAGCTGTACCAACTTTGAAGGGCTTGAAACAAAGAGGAAATATGCATGAATAGCTGGAGATTCCTCAGATAATAGTAATGTCATAAATTTAGAATATAACATACTTTGTAAAGCGAAGTAATTTTATATTCTAAGTAGAGAACAAGTATAAAGAGCTTTCCTAAAGCATGATGTAGATTAATGAATTTAAAACAGGCACATCAAAGTAAGTCTAACAATAACACTGCCACAAATAAAAAATATGACAGCAAGAAGTTAAAAGACAAAGGGCCGATTTTTTTGCTCTCATTATCCCGGTGTAAATCCAGTGTAACTTTCTTGATCTCTTCCGTGATTCCAGGTGTAGAGATAGGAGTGACAAAGAACAGAATCTGACTCACACATTAAAAGTGGGGAGTGAAAAAGAGCCCCAGGATTTTTAGGAGATGAGAGATTTTGAAAGGAGTGAGTGGAGAAATGCTCAGAAGGATAGAGCTGTCTTCTGCAGCTCTGTGGTGTTACCCTGGCTTTAGGATCTCCATCCAGTGAGTGATGATCTGCAAAGTGCATGGGGAGTTGCTGCAGAAGCCCAGTAGATCAAAAGAGACCTCTAGAGACGGAAGACTTGTGGGGCCTTTTGAAAACTTATGCAGGTGAGGAAGAATTTAAAGCACTCTTACAAACACAGCTTTGCTCCAACAGAAAGTCAAAGGGAGGAAGAGGGCCACCGAAGGCAACTGATCCCCTGGGTTGTCTACACGTGTGCTGCCTGTGCCAGGGTGCAGAGCTGAACACGGAGGGGGCTCGGAGTGGCAGCAGTGATGTGCAGTCTGTCTGACCGGGACAGCCCCAGGAGGGTGACTAAACTGTAGCCACATGGTAGGCAAGCGTGGTCACCTCCAAACTGGACTCGTACATTGAGGGAAGCAGAGTGAGGAGGTTACCAGACTCATCACAGTCAAGGTGCCTGCATCAGTGGCTTTGGAACAGCTGCAGCTTTGCACCGGAGTGACTGAGCCTCTGATCTTTCCCAGCCACAGGGCTTATTTGAGGGTGATCACTGAGTTGTGTGCCACTGCTGCTGCCTCTGAGGCTCCTACCTTTACACAGGCAGTGGAAAGGAAATGAAGGAGGGCTCAAAAGGTAGCTTTTGAATCCTCAAGGTCATCAGTAATGCTTGAGATTCTTGAACATTTCACCTGAAGTGAATAAATATGCAGAAGTGAATAAATATGCAGATGCACTTAATGGGGTGACTTTAGCAAATGTGTGGAGATGGTAAGACACTGAAGCCTGCACACAATGGGTGAACTAAATAGTTTTGCTGGAGGCTGTTCAGTTGTTACAGTCAGTTAAGGTTGATACATCCCCTCCCGTCTGTTAGCTTTATTCTCCCTTCTAGTGCCTCTGTCGTAATAAGCACATATACACATACATAAAAAAGAAGGCTGGGTAATGATGGGACTTGGCATGACATGCTATTTGGGTTCTGCAGCAACCTACTGAACTGCCACTTGCCAGGTTGCTATCAGGCAGTCAGCTTATCACATAGCAAAGGATTGCTTAAAAATAGAGAGGACTAGTGTCAAACTCGGAGGAAGTATTGACTGAAGCCAGAAGAGGAGTTAGTGATTCCTTCAGTGTTTCTAATCTGTCTAAATGACCTGCACAAAGAAGCCAGCTGCAGACTTCTTATGTTTGCTCTTACCTGTAAGTGCAGAGCAGGCAGCATAAAGAAATCAAAGGGATGTCAGATGTACTGTGAAACTGGGTCACTGCGCAGCAAATGGAATTTAATGTGAAAATATCAAGAAAATGGTGGGTAAAAACATGAAATAAATGAAGCTAATGAGAACAACTCACAAAGCAAGTCTTTGGAATAGCAGTTGCTTGGTTTACTAAAATGACTGAGCATTTGAGAAATCACTTTCCAGGAAATAAATCAAACAGCAGTGACAACAGCAGTGGGCTCTTTGATGTGAAAGCATTCTTTTAATCAGATGGGTTACGCTCAGGGAGTGGAGAAGCAGGATGCGGCGCCTGTTCCAATTTCCTTAGATTTTCTTGTTTTCAGCCATTGCAGCCAATCTTCTGAAGGTGTGAGGAAAACAGAATTTAGTCCTTCTTCTGAGGAGAGCTGCAGAAGCTTATGTCTGTTAGGACAAGGGGAAAGGACCCTGAGAGGCCTTGCTGAAAACTCCATGAGGAATTTTAAAACATCAGTTTTTAATGTTGTGGTAATATCCAGCATGGTTCTCGACCGAACAAAGAGCTCCTTGTTCAAAGCTGTTGGCTACTCCAGGGGATCGAGAGGAGGAAACAGGGCAGATCTTAAGCAGACAGATTTCCCTGGTATCCTGTGCGAGGCTTTGGGAATGCTGCATGCGTACTCTTAATATGAATAGGCAGTTGCAGGTCAAGACACTCTTTGGGATTTGACAGAGGAAAGTAGGAATGGAAAACTGGGGAAACTATTTTAAATGGAAAATGGTGAAAACTTTTTTTCTCCTTCTTATTTCCAGACCGTGGCATTTAGGTTCAGGAGTAACCTCAGCACACTTATTCCAAGTGGGTGGGATACTGCATGCCAACTCTCAGTAATGAGGAGGCTGAGCAGGGAACACAGCTGCGTGTTGCTCTCCTTTAGTCTGGTGCCAAAGGATTTCTAGGGTGGGATGTAGTGTTGGGCCAGAGAGTTGTGAAAGTAAGAATCTGCACTTACCTAAATTAGTGGTAGCCCCTAAAAGGGACAGGTAGAGACTAGAAGGAGAGGTGATGCACACTGGGTGTCTTCACAACAAAACTAGGGATCTATGTACATGTAAAGGCCATCAAAGTAGAAAGAGACTGGTATTAGTCTGTAAATCATAAACTGCCTTCTTGGAGGAAATAGAGCGTTAAATAGAAAAGCTAAGTGAACTTTGATGAACCAAATGGCCTATGCTTGTTCCATCATTTTTTATTAATGGCACCAGGTGGCTCACTCTGGGTCTTTGAGTGTATATCTGAATGTTGTGCTGTGTCTCTGAATTGTCACCTGGATTCTGACTGCTGGAAGCCTAAGGTGACGGTGACACCTCCCCAGGTGTTCTCTGGTAAAGAAATTCAGATAGAGAAGGACCACACGGATACAAAATATGCAGAAGCCTCTAGAGTGATGTATAGGTACAGGTCCTAGGAGATATGGGTTTTGCTGGCTTCATGAGCTGAGTGAGGTTCTTAGAGTGTAAACTAGCCCCTCTGATAAATCATAGTGCCAGAAACCGCTCTTCCCTGACAGCTTTATCCGTATTGCTTTTGTGTAGATTCTTACCCAGACGTGGGGGTAAGTGGGATGGGGGGCATCTAGCAAATGCTCTTCTATAGTGAGCATAAGCGCAGCACTCCCCGGGCTTTATTGAAGGAGACACTTTTTGGCAACAATTGTAGATTTGCTTTTCTTTATACCTTCAGCTTCTTTGTTGCTGTCACCTCAGATGCTACGGAACCACCACAGCAATGATAGTTTGTCCTCTAGATAGAGGATGTCAGTTGCCAATGCAAAATATTGATTTCTGCTGATTGCTAATGAGTAGGTTGAACTGTAACTTTGCGTGGAGAAATTGAGCTGATTCAGGCTATTGGAAGTGTCACTCGGGCTGATGGAAATTTCCTAGCTAGTGTTGCACTTTGACAAAGGCAATTCCCTAGGGAAAACTTTTCACCCTCTCTTTTCCTTGGTCTTTAAAGCAGATTTTCATGAGAATGGTGCCTCACCCTAGCGTAGGGCAGGGAATTCAAGGCAGGGGATTAGCCCTCACATCAGAAAATGAAACAGTGTGACATATTCACATTTTTAAAACAACTACTTCTGGTCTGTTGAAGTTCTTCTGCCTTCAGAGCAGTATTTCCCATGGATAATGTAGCACACCTCCAAGGGCAGGTAATCAACCAGCTCACATCCCTACTAGATATGCAACTCCCTAACCTTATTTTAATGGATATTTTATCTGCACCGACTGTTAGCTTCAAGTCCCAGCTTCTGGTCTGTATGGAATAATTTCTTAAGAGTCTTGGAAAAAAACTGTTCACACTTTGTTGGAATAGGACTCAACTGTGCCAAAAAAAAAAAAAAAAAGAAGAAAAAAGACTGCATAATGCAAGCAGGACGAGAAATCCTTCTATATGAGTTCTAAGTGACGAATCCTCTGTCATCCCTTGAGATTTATTCAGCTGAATTTTGATATTTTGATATATCTCCTGTGTGCTTTGATATATTTTTCTCCCTGTCAGCAAGTCGCACCTCAAGCAGTAGCAGATTCTCTGCAATTAGCCAGCATTTTGAAAAGTCATAGTTCCCTTTCCCCCCTTCTTTTCTTTCTCCAGTCTTCATCTGGTATTAATATTGCAGTCAGTGGCAACTGGAAAACTAATCCTGTTAACCTCACTGTTGGAATTTCTGAAATTAACTTTCTATGAAGGAAGCTTACTTCTTACTGCACATTGAGACTTCAGAATTACTTACTTCCCTTGAGCTATACTGCTTTGACATCCCCATGATGGGTGCTGTATAAAACTTAAGACAGGTATTCGTGTTAACAGCATTAGTCAAAAAATCATATTAGGTTGTGAGTATGGTCATATATCATAAGACTAGTGCTTCAACTGATCAGGATCCACCTTCAGCTGCAACAAAGTAACTTTTCAATTAATTATCTATGTAATCATCACATTTTTCTCCTCTTCAACTTGATAACAAAAATGAAGGGTGGTTTAGCACGTTTCAGGTCTGAAAACTCTCTGTCTCAACATGCTGTAGCTTTGTGCTTCTTTTTATCCACAGGTAAGAAACATTGAGTCACGTGGCTTGTAACATGGCAGATGGGTAGCCAAGGGACGCATAATCTTGTGTTGGTGAGGGGGAGTTCTTGCATGAAGCATGTTGCTAGGCTGTTACCTCAGTGTCTGTAGCCTGGCATCTGCGACAGGAGCAAAGGAAAGCAATGTGGCTTGTAAATAAATTACATCACTTGGACAATATGAAAGCTAGCTGAAAATGTTTTGTATTCCTTTCCTGGAGGCTCCTAGATGTGCAGAATAGCTGTTCAGGATCCTTCTTGTTGTTTTTGTTGTTGCTGCAGGGTCTTAAGTTTGCTGATAACATATGTTAAGTGTGACTTACAAGAAGATGCACCAAAGGGATTTGGCAGTGTGAAACTGTAATTAAGCCTCCACAGAATTTGGGCTTTTGGGGCATGTAAGTTAACACAGGGAAAACTTGGTGTGACTTTAATGGAAAAATACCTACAGCGAACAAAGAAGAGCTTATAATTAGTTCCTCAGGAACCTCTGCATTGTGGAACTTCTTAGATTTATTTATGTATTTTGAAATCAAGGGTTTAACCAGGCCAGATGGGCTTCTGTGACAGCATTGAACATTCATGGAGGAGGAGGCGGCTTCACTCTCAAACCTTTTCCATACCTAAATACCATTCCTCTCTTATACAAGAACAAAAGGCGACCTGGATCATCAAATTCAGCCCTCCAATATCGCAAGCAGCCATATGATGTGATGACACAGGCACTAAAGGAGCCTGTTCTCTTAACATCCTTGTAGCGTTCATTGGCAGCATTGGTTCCTTAGCCTGGCACAAGAGGGGAAGGACTCTGGGTGCAGAGGTCTTCCTGGGGCAGAATGGCTGCTCGCCAGGATCCAGATGCATCCTTGCCATCCCCTTCAACCCACTTACCCTGCCAGGTAGCGAAGGAGTCTAACGCAGAGCTCTGGAGCAGTGTAACCTCTCAGCCACAGCTGGAGGACTAAAGTTTAAACTGCTGAATCACACCAACTGCTGCAATTTGTGTGCAAGGAAGATGTGGGGAAAGAGCTTCTGCTTGCCATCAGATATGCAATCCATCTACTGAATTTTGCCCTTAATAACCTGTGATCAACTAATTTTTTTCTCCTCTTCTGTATGTAGCATGGCAATGGGAAACTGTCATGGATCTGATGTTAATGCACAGATAATCAGCCAGCTAGTTAATCACAGCATTCAGATAGTTCTGAGCCTGCCTTGCTGCCTGGCACAGATAAATTAGGGAATGAGAGTGATATAAAACAGTATTTTAAAACTATTAAAACCTAAGCCTGCATTTCAGAAGTTATTCTACCAATTACAGTGCTGATTGAAGGTGGAAGTCTGTTTTCTATTTTTTGTATAGAACATGCATACATATGTGTATGAATAATTGACACTGGTGGAAGTTTTTTCTATTAATAAAGCTACTGTTTATCAATAAAAGTGATTAACAGCTGCTTTGTACCCAAATTACCTTAGGTCATTTAGTGCAGACCATATAGCTTCTTCCTCTGTATCTCTGGGGAAACAGAAACCTCACAGTCTCTTCACAAAAGGATGCAGCAGTTTGAGGGGATGCAGCTTGCAGGGCTGCTGGACACCTGAATCTGCGGGAGAGGTTGCAACAGATCTCATGTCTCTGCAACTTCACCATCAGTTCTTTGCAAACTTCCCTGAAAAGTTTTCTAGGAAAGGCTTCTGGTTTTGTGGTCATCCAAATCTTGTGGGTATGGTGGGAGAATGAAATGCTGGAGCTTGTAGAGAAGTTTGATGTTGTCAGTATTGCACTTTTCAAGGAAGACCAATGCTACGTGGCTGGTTCAATCTCCTTCAAAGTCCTTGCGCAATCCTTTGTGAACTGCATTGTACAGAGGTTTTCATGACAAAGGTCATGCAATGAAACCCTTTTCATGACCCCATTATATACTCATCATGTCTGCTTTGGAAAAAAAAACTTCCAGGAGATCTTTGATTTCTTTCGAAAGTGGGAGTAATTCAGCATTCAAGCCTGTGCAAAACCTGTGTATCCTCAAAGTCCAATACATGCACCTAGTATTTAATTCCAAGACCAAATAGGCGTCAGGTAAGCACCACTGAAGGTCTTCAGCGCAGTTAGGCATCAAGCTAGCTTTCTGTGTGACATGAGTTACCTGCAGAGTGTATGGGAATTCAAAGGATGCAACTGTATATCTATATTAAATAGCTTTCTTATCAGGGTGCTAGCACAAAAGCTGCCGTATCACAGCATACTGAATTATTTCCTTTCTTGATTTTCAAAGCATTTACTCTGAAAAGGGCTCGTTTGTTCCAGTGCCATTGGTGCAATACATTGTGGTCTAATCCCTCTGAATGAAGGGACTTGCTTCTTCCTTAACTAAGAAGCAAGTGGTGGTTACTAGTGAAAGAACTTTGATGAGCTTTTGGGTGATGCCAGGGTGAATTCACTTTTGCCTCTTGCAGCACATATCTTGTCATACTGTTGTGAAGAGGATTGCATATCTGAAAGGGCTGCTCACTTTGAAAGATGAAGCTCTTCCGAGCAAGAGCTGGGAGCACTGGCAAAGCCACGTTTGCCACAGTCCTATCCTGTTTTCTCATCTCCATGGCTGGTCAGCCAGAAAGAAAAGCTGTTCCCAGTCCCAGGCTTGTGCTGGCATACTTGTATTTATTTCTCTACCTGACTGTGACATTGAAGTACCTTGTTTTGTTTCCTCAAAACAAAGATAATCTGATGCACCTCAGGACACTGCCATGGAGAGAAGAGCATATGCAGAGCCAGAAACAGCGGGAGAGGTGTCTTGGAACCTCTAATAGCTTGTTCTTTAATCCACATCCCAGGTAACCATTATAAACCCTGAGCTATGTTCTCAATTTGGCAACCGTCAGGCTTTTTTTACTGCAGTACTGAATAACAAAGTGTTTAAAAATACCTATGCATAAACTCATGACCTCTGAGAGTTTTTTCAAAACAGTACACTTATTACATTGCAGTTTTGGGAGATGGCCCAAAAATCTCCCTGAGGAGAGACCAGAATAGCATCCTTAGAAATGTGTGTGAGTTGGAAGGGATTATAAGGATTAAAGAATGCTTGTAACTCTCCATAGGTAGAGGCTGACTTGCAAACTTGAACCAAACCCCGTTTCTTAAAGTGAGTAATTTTGAAAGCTTAATGTTGCCTTCCAAATAGCATCCCTCCAGTGCAGTTGTTAATTAGTTGATAATCTTCTGTAAGCCTTTATGCTTGGGAACACCTCACCGGGAAAGCCCAAACCACAGTCTTTACTAGTTATAATAGCAGTTGTGCCATTGATGTCAGTTGACTTTGTATCAGGACCCTAAAAGGATATAATATCAAATGTGGCAACCGTGCATTTTCCATTGAAGTCAGTAACAACAAAGCAGTCTCCCACTATGTATTATTGAGAAAAGTGGGCTCTATAGAAAAGTAAGTGAGGAAAAACTTCCCAACAGCATTTGTGCAATTGTTGGCTGCCACTGCTGCTATTTTCATTATAGGAAATGTTCTCTTAAAATTGCTGTGCTGCCAGTCACCCATTCTCCGATCACTGTCTGCCAATATTAATAAGTGAGTGACAAAGTTGTGTCAGAAAGTTCCAACTCTGACTTTATTTACCCTTGAGGGCAGATACAATCTCAGGAGGAGCTTTGAATCCTATTATAGCAAACTGTGGCTGCAGTGGCAAGCTGATGAGCTAGAGAAACCCACACTTCCTCATCTGAAAGTGTTATTAATAATGCTCCCGAGGGTTGCTTAGTTATTTTCTAGTTTTTCTAAGTTGTAAGGCCACCTGCTGTATGTCCTTATTAATATAAATGCTTTGCTTGGGATGTTCTTCATGATGCGTAAGAGAGATTACTGTGAATGATTGAAATGTAGCAGATTTGCCACCTAAGGTCACCCAAAGATGTGTCAGGAGTGCTGACTGTGGTCCACTTTGGCATGAGTGAGTAAAAGCTGCTTAGATAAGACCATAATGATGAATGCTGGGACCTTTGTGGGGCCACAGCAGACCGTGCTGGACAATGATGCTTTCAACAAACAGCAATGCTGTTACTTCCATCAAGGGCAACTCAGACACAACTGGATAATGAGATTTTTCCATGCAGTCCCCATAAAAGATTTGTTTCAACAAACTAAGATGCGTAACAGAACTTCTGAGTCTATAAGTGAGACAGTATCTCTCCTCCTCATATTTACAACATGGCTAGCTCGATCATCTTTGATAACACCACCGTAAGGACTATTTGCTCAGAAAACAAGCCCTTATTGTTCAGAAAATTACCATTTAGAATTATTTTATTAGACTTCTACTGTTTGGCTACCCATGGTGTGGGAGCACTGGAATGTATACAAAGCAGCAAGACTGCTGAAGTCTGAATCAGACTTTAATTAGGGAATGTCATGTTTCATTTAAAAGCTTTTCCTCACCTTCCTTTTTCATGCCGTCAAGTGAAAATAAAACTAGAGTTATAATTACATCACTGCCTCCGCTCCACATTATCTGTGAGAACTCTCACATTTCTTTCCACACCTTTTCCACCGCTCCCTATCTTTGCTGCTTTCTTAACTGGCTGTCAGGATCCTGGCGCTCCCTCGAATTAAGCAGATGACTAGCTGTGGCTCTTGTTCATTATATGGTGACAAGGTCAAGGAAGAAATGCCTACAACATGGAAAGCTGTTTGCCACGGGATGTCAGCCTGACTTGGTTGGATGGTAAATGAGGTGGCCTGAGCTTCCCCACTCTCTCTGGAGTATGAAATTGGACAGAGACTGACTCTGACAGGTGCTCACCCTCTTTGGGATCTCATTGCTGCTCTCGGATCCGCTCTGCCACATTGCTGCATTATGGTCTTACAAACTACTGTCACATCTTACTTCTCAGAGTGCTTGATGAACATTTTGGCCCAAATCCTTCTTTTTATTCTCCCTAAACCTTTTGTTTTCTCATTCCTGTATCTTACATCTTATCTTCCTGCCTCTTATTTTTTTTGCTTTTGGGCACTTTTTACCCTTCCTTTCTCCCCCGTATTTCTTAATTCCTTTTTCCTTTGAATATTCCTTATGAACAAGACTTACGGGATTTATAGAACTGTTTCCTGGCCTGCCATGCTTTCCTAGTTCCCAGTTTTAGTCAAAACCCCACACCTCATGGTACCCCAGTAGGGCTCCCAGGACTTCAGTGATGCTCCGTGCACCCACTGGCACAGTTATCAGGTGACAGGGACCCCAGACTGTAGGTTTTTTCCAGTCAGGGATTTTCTGGCTCTGTGTCTGCTAAATCCCTGGCCCTCAATGGTCTTGAGTGGTTGCATCTGTGATACTTAAGACTTCTAGAGTATATTAATTTTGGAGAAAGTTGGTTGTAGCTGTAAAAAATAGATGCGGGAGGTGTCTTAACTTTAGCAGTTAAGGGGACAATAGTGAACCAGAGCTTCAGCTCAGTCCCTACCTCTCTTTTATTTAGTGGGTTGCAATTGTGTTTGGTCTTTGTGTGACTATCACAGTATCATAAGGTTGGAAAAGACCTTTGAGATCATCGAGTCCAACCTATGACCCAACACCTACACCTACTCCTACTTGTCAATTACACCATGTCACTATACAGTCGTTAGTAGAAGGAAGCACCAATCCTGAAGTCAGTCATGGTATATTATTAATAGATAATAATAAGATTATAAAACTGAAATGAAACTCCTGTGTCACAGATATTTTCTTTTAAGGTAGTTGATTGCGTCCTTAAATTAGGAAAATACATCACTGCGAATACTACCTTTATTATGGGATTTTGCTTTTTGAACATTAAGCTGTGGCTATACAGGCTCTCTCATCCCAGAGACCCATGCTGCCTCGCAGGGTGGTGGGCCCACCTTCTTCACTGCCTCAGGTGGCTCATTCCTGCCACCTCCCTTGAGCAGCACAAGCTTTCATGTACTTACATTGCTAGGCAGACTAGGTAAGCGATGGAGCTAAAAGCTAACTTGGCCAGAAAAAAAAAAAAAGGGTTATATTAGTGAAGAATATTATCTGGTTTGATGAGATGAGCCCCGTCATGCAGCTATATGAACACTAGAGCTAGAACCTTGACACAGTTGGAAAGAAGAGCCAGGGGAGTGCCAGAAGACCTCTTTTGAGCAGTCTGAATTTGAGCCAGGTTAAAGTGACTCTACTGCAGCCTTAAAATTGCCACTTTCGCTGGCCTTCACAAGAGAAAAGAATGAACCAGCTGTACTTTCACTGTGCTTTATCTGATGAAACCTCTTTCAAGCTTTTCATAAAAGTAGGCGATATTGTTCTGAGCAAAAAGAAATGCAGTTTAATGGGAAAAATAGTGGCTGAGCACTTCATAGTTAAAGTGCCAGCCCTTGGCATGGGCAGGCACACACTGAATGCTGTGCATTTGTCTTTAGCCCAGGCAGTAGAGAGGAGCACAGAGGTTATGTGACACAACTGGTTGTTCTCTGATTCTGAAGCTCTGATTATATGGGTCTCTTCATCTGGAATAGTTGCTGGAATATGTTGCTGTGACAAGAAGCCATATTCTGCTTAAAGTTCTTTAAGCTAGTAACTTAGCAATTTACCATGCTCCAGCTTTTAATTAACGCTTATCAGAAATATTTCATGGCAATTTTTGATCAGATACATGCAAACATTCAGTAGCTGCATTCAGTGGAAATTTCAGGAGTTTTACCACTAAAGCCTCTCAGTGGGTCTGAATTTGTTTTTAGGCAGACTGATCAAAAGGAAACCGCTGTTGGTGTCTAAATAGAAAAGAGTCAGTTCACAAATGATCTCAACCCTTTGCAAAGCCCAATGAATGGAAATTATTTGAAGGCTTTAAACATCTTTTTATTTATTATCTTGTTTATTAGTATTTCTAGCAAGGTACTTGAGCAAAGCATAGGATTAATCTGGCTGATTTATCATTTACTGCTATGATGTTTATTTATTGTACATGGAAGTCCATGGACGTGCCAAAACCCGTATTATTTACTGAATATAAACCTCATTATTAGTCTACTGGTGTCTACAGCCAATGAGCTGATCTTCAGGAAACTGTATAAGCTAAGAAAGTCCATCTTTTGATCAAACAGGAAGTATGGAGCACCTAATGCAGTTCCATAATAGTAGACCCTAAAAATGATACTTGAAATGGAGTGATCCCAGTAAGGACTGACATCCGTTATGGTTCTTTGTATTTAATAAAAAAACACGTATTGGACCTGCCATACATAAAAGTATGGAATCAAAGCTCAGCCCAGAAGTTACTTCTCAATCCAAAGCTTCCTGGAATTAGCACAAATTCTAAACTATGTTTGATCCTGCCTTGGAACAAGAGCTAGATTGTATCATTGGTCCCATCCAACCCAATGTTTTATGATTCTGTGAAGTCAGTGGAAAATTTTCATGGAGCAGATGAGAATGTCACCTTTACGATGAAAAAGGGCAGAAAGATAAATTGACACCAGGAAATGGTATCAAAAGAAAAACAGGCAAAAGCAGTTTCTACTTTATTGTCCTTTATCTCCTGATGGGATTTTTTCCTGCTGTTATTCCCTCCTGTTCTGTGTTTCACATAAACTATACTGTGATTTGCTGATTTGTGGTTGTGGTCCTTTTATTATCCTGAATATCACCTTTGAGTGTAGCTTGCACAGGCATCACTTTTCAAACACAATTGTGGAAATGAACGAATGCAGTGACTAAGTACTTGCTTCTTCTTCTTATCTTAAGAAGTACGGCTGTTGCATGTCAGTTTCACAGTTTTGAGTTAGTCTTTCTCACTTGTTAGTCATGCTCTACACAATGCTTTCTGCTTTGTTTTCCAGGTAATTTCTGAGTTTTATGCTTCTTAATTACAAAGCACCCTGTATTTGTTGGCTTCTCATGGGCAAACAATGAAAGTTTAAAACACATTCCCCTGGTGGTCCCAAGCACACAACTCATCATTCCCGAATTTAAATGTAACGCTCTTTGCAGAAACAAAATGCTGCTACCAATACAGCTAAAGCATACAAATAAATAAAATCAGCTTGTAAACATGCAATCAAAAGAACTATGATGCATTTTCCTTTTCTCCCTTCTTGTCTCTGTGAATATATACGTTTTGTAGGTACTGCCTTTGCCCATAGAATGACCATCTCATACTGTGTTCTCCCTTATCACATCCTTGAATAATAAATAGAAGTTGTATTAGCCTAAACCCTCTTTACCAGCTTTGTTTGTAACCCAACAGCTTTTCTAATACGCTGTTGATATGTTGACAGCCTCAGGGTGTTAAAATTCTCTTCTTTCATTTCAGCATTTTTTTTCTGGGTGCTTTGTGTTGGTATTACAACCTTGTGCCTTCGGCTGCAATAGGTGCTTTTGTTCCTACTGTGGAGTTGCTTCTGCGGGTGCTTTCTCTGCCGTCTCCCATTTCTGGTGAAATCGATGGTTTCAGGTTGTCTTTGATCTGCGTTAATTACAGAGGGGCATGAAAGCAATGTTAATTGCTTAGCTGTTGACTCCAGTTCTTGTCCTCAGAAATACGTTTCTCCTCCCATATTCACTTTGTGGATGCAAGTACATGGGGTTTATCCACTGATGGGCCATGCCCTTGCCAGTTCTCTATGACTCGACTTTGAGCAGCAACTTGCTCTGCTCAGTCATGTGCTGACCGGTGCAAAAGCGGGTTTCTTGCTTCAGAATTGCTTCCTGTTGGGTGTGAAACCTGAGCAAATAATTCTTTTTCCAAAGAGAAAGCTTATATTGTTTTCTGGATGTTTATCCCCTACTGCATAGGTATTAATCACTCTATTATGGGCAATATTAATAATTGACAGAGGGCAGGAAATACAAACAGTTTTAATCTGAGCTTCATACATTTATTTAACAACAACGTATTCATTTTTAATGGCATTATGGATTTTTAAGTAGAGGGGGAAAAGTGCATATACTCTCACTGGGGTGTGATTGAGGTTTTACATTCCTACATGGGAGAAAAAGTTCAGACCTGACCTTGAGGCATTTAGCACAATCTCAAGTGTAGTCATGATAATATTGAAACCTACTGATTCTTGTAAAAGTGTCTTCAAAGGAAACTGCGATAGGGTGCAATCACTGGAATGTATTTATTATAGGTTTGTTAATTGCTACCTAAACCCATAACAAGCAAGATGGCACCTCAGACAACCATTCTTTGAGGGGCAGGTCATCCACAGCTCTTGGTGGCCCAGCCTTGTGCTGGTACTGCATAGTGAACTAAGCCAGAGAACTCGTCTGGCTGATGAAAATAACAAGGGAGGATCATTTGCATTTGCTCTCTGTGTAGCAGAGACACTTGAGGGGGGGTGAGAAAGCTACCCATTGGCTTAAATGGCGTTGCCACAGGTTGTCTAACCCCAGCCTCAGAGTGAAGCTCTTCAATGATGGCACAATTTTCATTGGCCATGTCAGAACATGAATTGCCAGATCTGAGCTCCCTAAAATGGCTTTTAGCTGAGCTTCTGTAGTCATGGAGACCTGGTCAAACTGTGCTTGGTGGCAGGTCAGCTGAAGGTCACTGTCACACAGTGTCTCTAGTAGCAGTTGTCTTGAAAAAGGTCACGAAGTCTTGTTTAGCATCTTTCTAGTTGAGAAGACTCCTTACTGTTATCTTCCAAGATGACCCTAGAGAAGTTAAACCTCGAATCTTACATCTTGGCTGATTCACTCAGAAAAGAGATGTAAAAACACTTACCTGCCTCCATCATGACATGAGAGGCATAGTAAGCAGAGGACGCTGTGGGCTTTCTGAGGAAACACTAATTTCATCTGAACCTGATATGACATGAGAAGCTCTGGCTCGGGTCTTTCATCTGAATCAGTTGATTTTGAGACATCAGTTATAACCTTCTGATGAAGACAGAAGCTCTAACCACCCTACCTTCTGCCTACTCTAGAGAAAAAAATTGTAGGGGGTTGATGTTGGCATTTCAGTTTTAAGGAAACAGTGTTGAGATCATTCTAAAGGAGAACAGGAAGTATTTGTGAAATTGCAGGAATTTTTGAGGACTGGAAAAAACTGGGAAGGGATAGGACTTTTAGATACCATGAGGGATGTAAGTGATTAGAAGTGGTAACATGCACACGTTGAATTTATTTTCACCCTCTTTGATTATCTTTGACTAAGATGTGTAACAAAAAAGTCTACTGCATACTTTGGCATGGCAGTATTTCCATAAATGTGGGCGGAAGCTGAGTTGCCTGCAGATGACTAGGGGTGGTAGCTTGTGTTTATTTTGTGGCGATTGTCTTAGACAAAGTTCTTTGGGGATCAGGAGCTTTCCCAGCTGTAGGTAGACTGTCAGGGCCAAGGTGGAAATTATTGCACACTGGCGTGTGATAGAGGTGCTGCCATCTCAGCTTCACAAGGCCTGTTTCTGCCAAGCTTGACTCCTGCGAGTAAGCTTCCCGGGGCTAATTGTCTCTTATTGTATTTTGGTTGATAAGAATAATATTTTCATCTAAGTGAGAACAGGCTCAGGTGAGATCTTGTGCCTTCACTCGGGTTTGGGTGGCTTCAGGATCTGTAAAGCTGCTCGGTGTCAGGTTGTGTTTGAGTTGCACATGTTTTGTTTCATAGCATATTAACACAAAGGCCTGCAGGAAGATTGAGCATAAGCACATTACTTCAGTCATGTGGCTGTAAGAGCTTGCAGATCAGAGCAGAGAGCAGTCTGCTTAGCTCATAACACGAGTAGTGGAGCTCAGGGATTCGCCTACCTGTCAAGATATGGGCTAAACATCTCTGTTGGAAGACTGAGCAAGATTGCAGCTAACATCATTGCCTTAGAAGATGCATGCTCCTGCAGTGACGAAATTTCCTCACTCAGCTGTGTGATTTCCCATAGAGAATCTTTCAGAACCCAAAAGCAGAAATCCTTTTCCTCTAAAACTCCACCACTCCCCACCACAACTGTTTCTACCGAAGTAGGATTGTGAGTATAATTTACAAACCAAGACCAAGAACAAACAGAGGCACTTTCTGAATTAGTGGAGAGCTGGGTAACAATAGAGAACCATCTTTAAAGTCCTGTCATTGTTCCCAGCAGAATGATTTTGTTCAGTCCTAGTTTTGTTCAACGAGAGATCAAAGAAAGGAGTGAAAGAACAGCTATTATAAGCATGAACACCTTCATTTCCCTTCATCCAAAACACTGAAATCTGTAGGAGTCTTGCACATGTGTCTGACAGCAAAATTGGGTCTCATAATTTGTGGCTTCTCAGTGATTTTTGTCTTTTCATTTTGAACTCCTCCAGTCATTTCAAGCTTTTGAATAGATGTGGTGTCACAATGACTTTCCCTGCCCCCTGCCACTGCCATGATCCCTCTGATAATTCTGTCTCCTGAATCTCATCTGTACGTCCAGAACAAAGTTTAAATAGGGCATTGGCTGGAGCTCTTTCAGCTGCATTTGGTGGGACTTTACTGCTTTGGAGTCATGTTAAAGCTGATATATAGCTCAATCTAAACTACCCACAAAAAGTAATTGTTCAATTTTATTTTTATAGTCCTTCAATTTACAGCAGCTAGTTAGATTTTGTATAGGCTTATGCATTTCAGATGGCAAAGCCCTATCATTTTTAGTGCAAAGGTTTCATGTAGGCACCTGCAGACTGTATTTTAAAAAGCCTGGCAGATTTTTTGTTCTGGGTTCTGGGACAAGTTTGTTACACCTGTGGTTTAATATGGTATAGGATTAATTATACCCTGCATAGATTAATTATACCCTGCATAGGGTATAATTAGGCAATTCTGCAGCATTTGTCTTTGCATCTGAAAGGAATGCTTTAAACGTGTCCAACCATATTAAGGTGGGAAAACATTCTGTACATTATTACTTTACCATATTTCAGTGATAGACTGGCCATTGCTATGTTGTGATAGTTCTGCAGACTCAGGAAGTGCATTAGAATTTTTTCTTGTGATGGGCTATTTCATCTGTAAAAACTGCATTCCTAGGGTCTGAGGCATATTATGAGCTTTAGAGACTAGCCCAGCCTATGAACATCATCACATGCCACACAATTATTTCCCCAAGAGTAGATAAACGTTATGAAACACTTAAAGGGAAAAAAGATGCTGGCTGTAATGGAAGACTTGCATGACAATCACATGTATTAGATGACAAACTGGCAGAAGGCAAAGCAGTTTGGCTTTCACAGGAAACTTCACAAAATTACTTAATTTATTTGTACTCAATTAAATAATAAATACTAGAATGAGAAGCTATAGGGTGTTTCTTTCTATCTTCCCCCTTACAAAGTCTTATGTTTTTGTCTAGTGTCCCACTTCAACGTTAAACAGAAGCAAACAACTGGCTGTTCTGATGCTGTAAGTGAATTTAATCTAGTATCCTCTGACCAATAATGGTCAGTACATTGGAAAAACAGTTCTGGATGCTCCATATTGGTGCTAATGGGAAGATCACTTTCAAAACTGTATCAGTTGGGTCCATGCATGTGATACAAAATCCCTTATGCTTTTCCTTCCCATATCTTAGTTGCTGCGGAAAGGTTAAGCATAAATAATTTTGTCAATGCTAACTTTTGCTCTTGCCTCTGTATTGTTAATAAATGCAATAACCAACAGCTCCAGCATGGAATTTGTGGGCATCCTGCTGTTAATCTTTTGCCACAGTAAAAGCAAACTGACTATTTTTGTTCTTTGATCTCGGTCTCTTAGCCACTTTCCAATGCATGACGAAATGTTTCCCCTTATCCCATGACTACTCATTTTTCATAACAGTCTCTAGTGAGGGACTTGGTCAAAAGCTTATGCGACTTTAAATAAATGGCCTCTGGTGGTTGCTAAGGGACAGGGTATTTCAGCTCTCCATGTGAAACGTGTGAAAGGCAAGAGTGTTTGAAGGCCAAATGTTCTTACCAGCAAGATGCAACCACAGGAGAGGGATTCATCTCAGCTGCTTTTAGCTGTCTACATGCCAGCTGTCTAATCCAAGGTAGTTATCTAGGCTATGTCTTTACTCACTGTAGAGGGAAAGCAGGACCTCCAAAGGGCAGTTCATTTAATCCTAAATAAGTGTGTTTAAAGGTTTCATTTGCTGAGATGCTGACTTCAATGCCAAATTTGTCCTAAGTAGCTTCTGCTCCTGAACTTGCAATTCCCCTTGCTTTGGATCATCCGGTACAACTGTTGCTGGGACCATGCTAGAGGAGGGAAACTAAATAGAATTGGCTTGGTTTTAGCCTCACAAGAGACTCTTATGGAAATTAAGAATATGGACTCATAGGCACCTGAGCTGATTTAATGGCTAATTAATACTGAAGGGTGAAGGTCTGGGTCATCTTCCCTCCTCTCCTCTGACAGGATGGTCTGGTCTTCCCTTATATGCCTGGCCAGGTGTTTCCATCCTCTCTCTCTATCAGCATGATGGTCTTGTCAGGGAAATCACCAAACAAAAAATGAGCAGAACCAAACATAGTAATTTTTTTACCGTAGTTTTGCTGTTGTGGCATCTACCACAATGGTAGCACTGGTGGCGAGGGAAGAAAGTGTGAAGGAAATTGGGCCAGACCACTTGGTAGCAGTGCATATTTCCATGAATGCAAAATGACTCATGAAACCAGAGACTACATAATCACTGGTTGAGAGGTAAGGTTATGTCATACCTTAAAGCAGCTTGCCTGAAACTGTGTCCAGATATTCAAAACCTGACTGGACACGGTCCTGAGTAACTTGGTCTAACTGACCCTGGTTGAACAGAGTGTTTGAACTAAATGATCTCAGGAGGTCCCTTCCAGTCTCAGTGTACTGTGTTTCCATGATTAGGAGCTGTTCCCCCTGAAGAGTCTTCTTGTGCTAGTCAGATCAGTGGCAGGCTTTACAGCCTGGTCCCATAAATAGCTGTAATGGCATAACTGAGAAGGTGGCAAACTGGACCACGAGAGTGTGAACACTTGGCTGAGGGTGGTAGGAAATGGAAATTTATAAACCATTTTTCCTGCTGCATTCAGCATCCTGTTGAGCAATCTTTATAATAGTCCGGAGTAATTTTGTTCACTCCAGGCAGCTATGTCATTTCACTGATTGTAGGGGAAGCCTTGGTGAGTATTTTAGATTATATGGCTAACTTTAGATGACTGAAGTTTGGTAAGAGGAGTGTCACTGTAAGCTGCTACGTATCAGTGCTACTTGAGTCCTAGAATGTGAAGAACTGGCTAGTGTAGCCTCAGAGGGTTCGGGGAAAGCCCTTCACAATATGTTAAAATAATTTCACTCCTGGGTCTGTTTTTTGATGTTAATATTATGCTTCAAAATCTCAGCTGATCACTGCACTTTCTGTTTTCCTCTCTCCAACTTAGTTAAGTGGGGACTCCATTAGGACATCACAAATTATGTGATAATTTCCTATGCTCAGAACCTCTTCACTTATTTAAAAAGAAAGAAGGTAATGGATGAGTCATCCATTATTTACTGATGGCACTTAAGAAAGCAACTGCCGTAGATGCTATTGCAAACGAACATATAATGTGATCAAGCAGTTCAAGTCTGTGAAAGACACTTCTAAAGATTGTTTCAAAAGGTCTTTCAAAAGGAAAGGTTCCCAAGCTTTGACAGCTTTGAAACAATTGCTTTAGAAACTCTTTCTAAATTGCATGAGTGGCTATTTTCAGATGTCATGAAAAAGCCACGTTAATTCCTCTACATCCTCGAATGCCCAGATGTTGTACTGACTTCTTGAATGAGGAAGGTCAGAAGCTAACCTATCTTCTATCTAACCTACCTTTCTTTATGTCATTAAGGATGAACCGTATCTCTAGATCAGTGTCTAGGATAGAACAAAGTGTAGAACCTAGCTTCTTCATGCCACCTTCATGACTTGCTGGTTTCCTTAGAGAGACTGCACGTGTGGAGAGTCACAGTTAATGAGAATCCAAGAAGTACCCTTCCCTTCTCTATCTGTAGGGGTCTTAATCACAATTTCTCTTCTTTTCTATCACAATTTGACCCATGCATTGCTGTCTAATGACATAAACCAACTCACAGGTTTCCTTTCTTGTGGTCCATATATCTAATATAAGAAAGAGGTGGAATTTATGATAGATTTATGAAGTGGAGTCAAACTGATAACTAATTGCCTTAGAAACAGTGTAAGCAAGTTACGAAAATATAGGGCTAAAATATTAGGATTGGGATTCATACTCCCAACTTTGAATGCTCATGGCGTAATGTTTATGTCCGAAATAGTTGTCTAGACACGCTTTGTACTCAAGGAAAAGAAGCAGCCACTTCTAGGCTGTGATTCATCTGGCCAATTTTAATCATCTTGCTTTGCCTCAGAAAGTTATCTTTCTCTCAACTCACTAGAAAGGAAGACCAAGTGAGCAGAGGAGGTGAGGACATCCACACAGAGGTAATAGGATGAATCCTTTTTTGGTGTATACCAACCACAGCACACACATGTATGTAGTCTACTTTTTTGGGGGGGGGGGAAAGTTAGTCTATTGCATAGAAATTGGACTGCTGCAACCCAGCAAGCATAATAAAAACTTTAGTTCAGCTGGCTTTCAGGAAATGAGAAAATCAGTGTATGGCTGGAGGAAGAACATAAAGGAGGAGACTTTACTGGTTTAAAAACACCAAGACAAATATAAAACTGCTGGCCTGTTCTTTAGACTCCTGGAAAATAAGTCTACTCTGTTGTTCCTATGAGCATTTCGCTAAAAAATGCAAACCCCTTGCCAGGTGAGATATTTGCTTTTAAGTTGCTGCACAATGTGGAGCTGTTCAAACTCACATTCCTCTCTGCTATTTGTATATGTTGCTTTACTTCCCACTTTTCTAAGTATCTTACCAATGTGTAGAAAGGTGTAGGCTTGAGCCAACCAAAGATTCTCCATCTGTACTTGGAAACTGCAAAACTGCCATGTCTCTGTATGGAATTGGCTCAAACGCTGTGCCAGACTAATGGGACTACGTAGCTTCCTGTGGAAGCTTGGAGACAGGGAGACATCAGAAATGTAGTCATCTAGTCCACTGGACTGGGAAATGTGTTTGTGATATCAAACCAAATTTTTTTCTTTAAATGTTGTTTAAAAGAACTAAATGAAAACCATCATTAGTGTGATAAGGTCTACTTTCTCTAGTGACCCAGTGCTGAAATCCTATCTTTAAAGAAGATTTGAGCTTCTCTACTTGGTTATTTTTTGCTGTAAATTTCACTATGTTTATTTTGTGCACAGTCTTTGTTTTTATACTGCATTGGTGTCTGAGTAAAACTGAAAACTTGTAATGAACAGGAAATCAGAAGAGATAAACTCATGGTACCTTTTTAGTTTTTGTGGGATTTTGAAGAACCAGTTGTTCTATACCAGTGCTGGAAATATTGCAGTTTGTCTTAATATATAGCAATATCAAAACCAGTCAACCTCAGAAACCTCTGCTTTCCATTGGCAGGAAAAAAAAAAATCAAATAACTGTGCATTTGTTTTTTTTTAATATTTATCTTCTGTGCTTTCACCAAACCTGGATATTTTTCAAGCAAAATTTTCTGCCTTCAGCCACCCATAACAAATAAAAGAATATGTTAACTACTCTCCATATATTTTTACTGTTGATGCTGGAAGCCCATAGGGTCCTTATCTCCTGACTTTTTCCATGGCGGATCACAGAGGAGCTGCTGGTGAAAAAAATCTCCAATCTCAAATTCCTGTGTAGAGTTCCTTGGATCTTTGTGCAGCTTTGCCTATGTGAAACACTTTGTAAATGATGAATCAGCAAATTCTGAAGAAAAGAGTATTTTAATGGAATTTTCCTTTCACCTTTTTTCCTACTGAAATCACTGGCAGTGATCCCACTTATATAAATAGAATCAAGGTTTTATCTACACCTGTGATGCTCATATTGTGCCTATAGTTCTTTTGAATGCAAACTTTCTATTGAAAATGTTATTACGAGTAATCCTAATTTTCTTCTGCCATCATTATCCTGCATGGGACCCATAAGCGCGATGAACTGTGGTATGACAGATCAACAAAAACATTGGCATTTTATCAAAGTGTACTCATAAAAGTTCCAAGCCTGTCTGTACCTGATGATGTAATTTTGTTAATTTTAATAAAATGTTAGGTCCTGGACACCCTGCTGATGCATATTTTCAGCAACCTTCTGTAGAGCAGGAAGAGAAGTGTATAGTGTTAGGAAGCAAGGTAGGTAGACTCCAAAGTGACATGGTCAGACTGCATCAGCTTCTTCGGAGCTGAAGGAATTGGGATTTCTTAGGAATCACTGAGGGAAAGCTCATGTTTTCACTGATAAATAGAAATATAGCCCAAGTGCTGCTGTTCAGTGCTCAGGTGACAACATCAGAAACCCGTCTGTCCAGAACAACCATCCAAATGCCTTTGAAAGCCTGAGCTCCCATTTCTGCTGCAGGAAAAGCTGTGCTTTGTACATGTCCTTTTCTTTAACCGGAAAGTCCTCACTGTGAGTGGCGAAGCTTTGACAAGCTTTGACAGCTTTGAAACGATTGATCGTATGATCCAAAGTGTCCAGATGAGTGAGGCTCCCTGACAAGAGGGATAGGCTATGTCTCAGGTGACTTCCGCTCCCTGATGGTCAAATATCTGCCCTAAAGCTGTGATTCCTTGAGTATTTCTTTTGGCAGCAGTGCTGCTTTAAAGCAGTTCCTGCTCTGGCTGCTTATTCCTCCATCCCATGTTTCTCCTTTTGATGGGTCAATACTGCTCCTCACGCAGCTATGCACTGAAATGCATTGACCTAATTCGAGGGCTGGGGGAAACAGCAATACAGAACAACCTTTATATGTCTTCACACACACCCCTTGTTTTTCATCTGGACCAGTTCTGTCCTCTGATTCACAGAATGTCCTCTCAAAAAGATAGGCCAACATCTCTGAGGAGCAGTGAAGTCTGGGGAGAAAAAGGCGGGGGGGGTGGAAATGTTGTGTGCCACTAGTGCCAAAACTGTAAACTGATGGTTAAGACAGATATCTTGCAGCATGGGATGAATCATCTGCCAGAGGTGCCTGTCTCTATTTGTTGACCATATGTACAGGCTAAGCAACTAACTCTAGATGAAGGAAGCCATTCTGGTGCCCAGACATAGGTGCCTAGTATCCATCGTGTGCTTCTTCTACACTGGAGGGTAGGTACTGTGTCACAGATGCCAGGCCTATGCAGATATTTTGACTCTGCAAAAATGTCTAAACTGGCACTTAATGTTTTGTTTGGGCACCTGAATTGCTCTAAAAGTTCCGCTTTAGACAGTTACAGCTAACTTCAGTTAACTAAGTGTGTGAAGAACTCTTGTTGGTGTACACATGCAAAGACCACCTTTTTCAGCCTTTATCATCTAGTCTGGAGCAGTACAAAAGAGAGCTCATTGCATATGTCTCCTAGTGAGTGGTGGGGAGCAGCATCCAAAAATCAAATCTGAAACCAGTGCAGCCAGGAATAACTGATAACTCACCCCTATTTTTCATTCTAGTGGCTGGAAGAAATGGAAAAGAGCTTAAATTATCCTTGAATGAAGATACTTCTGTAATGGCTATGCAATAAAATGAAAGAGCAACTTCCAAGGGAGCTGTAGACTCCAAAAGCCAAAGCTGAGGAGGGCTTATGGCCTTGCTTCTCTGTTCTTTTGGTACCCTTGGTATGGGAATAATCTCTGGTACTGTAAGCACCTACCCAGCTTTCACCCAGAAAGATTCTACTTGGTCACCTGGGAATTAATTTGCTGCTGCCCTGAACTAGCAATAAAGCATCTCATGTTACTGTCCAGTAGGCTTGAAGGTTTCACCTGTTCCTCTTCTTGGCTGCTTACCAGCCCTGTAAAGGGAGGGGATATGTTTTATACCATGCCTACATAAGCCACAGGAGGGAAATAAGGAACAAAGAAGTTTCTTACTCTCTTACAAGAGTGTGTGCTCCAAGCTGTAGTCTCAACCTGTGCATGTATATTTTAATTAATTTTTAAAAGGTAATTTTTACTAATGAACTTTCTCAGAAATTTCCATCTTGCTTTACAGTGTATCCATGCAAGGCCCGCGTGATTAAAATCCTTGGGCATGCCATGGAAGATGTGACCTACTCGTGTTGTTCACTGACCATTAAATAAAGATGAAATAAATTGTCCCATTTTCTGTCTCCGAGGCTGGTTGTTTGAGCATATTACTCATCTGGCGAGAGTGTGTTGTATTGCCAAGGCTGAGAGCACACACATTTATCATTAGTAACAGCATAGGGATGAGTAACTTTCCTATAGCCTTGTCTTTTGTTCATGAGATAACTTGTTTTCACCATTGCAAATTCAATGTTACGGAACAATTCCATACTCAGTCATTTGAGACCCGAATATGGTTTTTATTTCTGTAGAAGTGCAGGGTTTTCCTATCTTGAGCAGTATGCTTTTGAGATTTTAGAGTTATTATTTACTAATTGAATGGTGTATCAGCCTTTAAATATAAGGGAAGGCAAGGTCTTTTCACTATACAAGTAGAGACATTCTCCCTTTGCTCTCTTCTATTGGGTATATTTTCTTTGCCAGTGAGAATATTTCATCTGAAGAGTTTATGGACTCACAGAATCACACATTCACAGAATGGTAAAGGTTGGAAGGGCCCTCAGGAGATCATCTAGTCCAGCTCCTCTGGTTGCACAGGAACGTGTCTAGAAGGACTTTTAATATCTCCAAAGAAGACTCCACAATGGCCCTGAGCAGCCTGTTCCAGTGCTCTGTCACCATTACAGTAAAAAAGTTTTTCCTCAGGTTAAAGTGGAGCTTCCTGTGCTCTGGTTTGTGTCCATTGCCCCTTGTCCTGTCGCTGGGCACCATTGAAACAAATTTCACTTGATCCTCTTGACACCTTCCCCTTAGGTATTTATAAGCATTGATAAGATCCCCTCTTAGTTTTCTCCAGGCTAAACAGACCAAGCTCATTCAGCCTTTCCTCATAAAACTGGTGCTTCAGTTCCCCAGTCATATTCGTGGCCCTCCACTGGACTCTCTCCAGTAGTTCCTTGTCTTTTTTCAATTGAGGAGTCCGGAACTGGACACAGTATTCTAGATGAGGCCTCACTAGGGCAGAGTAGAGGGGGAGGATAACTGCCCTTGACCTGCTTGCTACACTCTTCCTGATGCACCCCAGGATGTCATCGGCCTTCTTGGCCACAAGGGCACGTCACTGGCTCATCATCAACTTGTTGTCTACCAGGACTCCCAGGTCCTTCTCTGCAGATCTACTTTTCAGTCAGTCAACCCCTAACCTGTCCGGGTGTATGGGGTTATTCCTCCTGAAATGCAGAACCCTACACTTGCCTTTGTTGATCTTCATCAGGTTCCTCTCTGCCCACCTTTCCATCCTGTCTTGGTCCCAGTGAATGGCAGCACTGCCTTCTGGTGCATCGCTCACTCCTCCCAGTTCTGTGTCATCAGCAGACTTGCTGAGGATACACTCTCTTGCCTCATCCAGGTCATTGATGAATATCCTTAATGACTTTTGCCAGATTTAACTCCAAGTGGTCCTTAACCTTCCTCATTGCATCCCTACATAGTCTGACAGCATTCCTACATTCCTCCCAAGTGGTCAGTCCCTTTTTCCACTATCTGTAAAGTTTTCTCTTTCAGCTGAGTTTCTCCAGAAGCTTCTTGCTCATCCCTACAGGTCTCTTGCCTCCTTTGATTCATTTCTTACTCTTGGAATGCACCGATCTTGAGCCTGGAGGAAGAAGTGCTTGAAGACTGCCCAGCTCTCTTGCCCCCCCTTAGCTTCTACAGCCCTGTCCCAGCGGATTCATCCAAGTAAGTCTTTGAAGAGACTAAAGTTAGCTCTCCTGAAGTCCAATTTCGGAATCTTACTTATTGCTCTGCTTCTTCTATGCAGGACCCTCAACTCCATCATCCTGTGGCTGCTGCAGCCAAGGCTGCCCCAACTTTCACATCCTTAACCAGATGTTCTTTGTTAGTACAAGGTCCAACAGCACCCCCCCGTCGTTGGCTCCTCCACCACTTGTGTCAAGATGTTATCATCAGTGCTCTGTGGGTATCTCTTGGACTGCATGTTCATAGCTGTGTTATCTTTCCAGCACATACCTACATGCTTGAAGTCACCCATGAGAACCAGGGCTGGTGATTGTGGAAAATCACCTATAGAAAGCCTCGTTGACCTCTTCCTGATCAACAGTGTCCTTCAGTAAAAATCTGACATTGCCTCAGACCCGAAATCAAAGTCGTTTAGTATTTAGAGCTATTGGTATTTAGAGCTGTGGAGTCGTTTAACCCTCTCTGATTCTTGCCCCCACTGCAAAGTCAAGTCTCTTCATTTGGGTGTCAAATATGAATTTAAAGGCATGATGCTGCTAACACTTTGGTTTCCAACAGTGATGTCTGTTGACCTAAACGACAAGATGGAGAGATAGGACGAAGGACTGATGCAAATGAAGGTGATCACTTATACTGCCCTGTCTAATATGATACCACGATGGAGGTCTTGTTTTGTTTAGTGCTTGAAGAGATTCCATGGAGACATCTTAAAAGGGAGGTATGGGCAGGCACATGTGAAAGCGAGGGAGAAAAGCTTCACTGCTATCTTCAGGCATCTGGGTCAGAACTTGCCACCTGACTTCCAGCTGGAGCTCCTACAGAAGTCAGGCTCCAAAGATATCAGTGGGTTTGATCCATGTTCTCTTACTACTAGGATGTGAATCCACAGCAGCAGGAGGTTATTTTTAGACTTAGATCTGCAAAGGGGTCACCGGGGAGCGCACTGCCCTTCCCTCCGCTGCTGCAAAAAAGAAGGCTTCTAGGTGCCTGTGCCCATCTGCTATGGGTTCCTTTTTCCTGCAAATGAATTAATAACAAGACAGCAACTTATTACTACTACTAGGGCACTACCCAGCACCTCCTGGTTTCTCTGTGAAAGACGAGAGAGCAGTCCCTTTGAGGCAGGGACCGTTTTATTTCCACAGTGCAAAATGCCAGCGACACAGGTGAGGAAATCTGTCTTCAAAGTCAGGAGGGAAGGCAGTGGCTGTCTAACGTCTGGACAGCCTCCTGCCAGTTAGCAAGCTGCCAAATGATGAATATTACATTTATTCCCCTGGAACAAAGGATCCAAATTCTTAGTGCTTATGGGGAAAAGGTTGGAGGTAGCTCCAGGGCACTGTGTGAAAGGAAATAAAAAAGTAGTTGTAAATCATTACAACGCAGTGAAAAAAAAAAAAAAAGGAAAAAAAAAAAGGAGCCCATTGTCTTTTATTGCAGTGCTAAATCAACAAGAAAAGAGGTGGGTGATTTATCAAGATGGAATCCACATCACTTACAACACCTGAATTTGCTGTCATTAGAATGTCAGTTTTCTGATCAAATGGTTTTGCTTTCATTAGCCTTGATTTAAATACAGTCCTGAAATCGCTAGGTCCTGCTCACAAGTAAGAAATCCCAACTGCATGCAACTGGAGTGGTTCTGTAAGTCTTCTTCTCAAGGTGAACACAATTAAATGTAAAATTCTAACAAACCCAGGGCCCCCAAATCTCTTTATATTAGCCACAATGATAACTAATAATACTTAATACTCTGAGTGGCTTTTATCCCAGTTTGAAAGCCAGCACTAAGACAGATACAAGCATAAATAGAAGATCACAAACAGCAAAAAGAAAGTTGAAAGAAAGATATTTAACAAAAGCTTTACTCAAAAGTAGGTGATGGGCAATTCCAAGCACAGAAAGAATACAGTTTTTAAATATTTTAACCTCAGCTGCATAATCAATACTCCCTTTTCATATACTGTCTATACTGTTTTATTGTGCTTTATGTTTTCATTAATCCCCTCTTCTCTATAATGCTGTGGAATCGCTTCAGCAGATACTCACACATTCGTAAGGTGAATTGCCTTAGTCATTCCATCTAAATGGATTGAAGGCAAGAGAGGGACAATGTGTGGACAACAATGGGAATCTCTTTACAGTTGAATAGATTCTTGGAGGGCAGAGAGAGGAAAGGTTTCATGAAACCTATCCTGTTGTTGCTTGTTTGCGAAATCTCATGAAATGTGATATAGATATAATACTATACTGTAATGTAATATACGAAATATACTATACTTATAATATAATATAATATAATATAACATAATATAACATAATATAATATAATATGTCATATCATATCATATAATACAACACATAATTATTTTATAAATGTTAACAAAACGAGGGGACACAGATCCTGTGGGTCATCTCATAGATATTCTGGTCTTTCTGTTTCTGCTTAGAGGGTCTGGGCTGCTTCTGCACTGAACATGCTCCAGCAGCTTCTCTGGATGATGTTTATGAGAAGTGGTTGCTCATGACAGCTGCAGTCTTAAGGTCCTGGTACAGAGAGACGGGAAGCACTCTTAGTGGGTGATCTCATTTTACTTTTAATTTTATGTTTATCTGGAACTCTGGCTTCCTCTTTGTGCTCACTGATAAATTGACCTGGAAGTCAAAAGACATGGCTCCTTTCTGTTTCATACTGCAGGCACTGCAAATGTGCTTGGGTGGTAGACACATAGGGAAGGTTCATGGGCTGGGGTTTGGTGTCTGGAGGAGAGGTAGATCTATTGCACCACAGAGATGACCCAGGAGGTGCTGAACTGTGACATGGAGCCTGCAGAAGTGTTTAGGCTTCCTAGGGGTTCATTCTGGGCTTTGCTGAGGAGACCACAACCAATGGAAGAACCGAATGCCTGTGGAGAAGGGATACCACAAAGTTGTTTGAAGCCAAGAAGGAGATGGATTAAACCTCTGCAGGAGCTGGGTATATTCTTCTTCATTATGAGCCTTTGACTGTGGAGGTCTTGGCAGCATAGTTACAATGTAAGCCTTAGATAGCCCTGTCCAGATTTTGTCTAGGAGTAAGACCCCAGGGCACACCAGACCTTCAATTACACTGTGGTTTCCACGGGTTGTGGATACTGTGTTTAATACTAGTTCTCTTTTCCCTGCTTTTCTGAGAAGATGTAATAGAAGGAGAAAAAAAGTAGAGTTTAATAGAAATGGTAATGTTTACTAAAAGTTACAGAATAGCTTCTACATAAGGCCTAAGTAGGTAAGACTATTCAGCCTGAAAAAGAGGTTTCTGAAAAGTTATGTGAATAAAATTCTGACTTATAAGGAAAAGTGAATAACAGACTCTTCTATTCATTATAAAAACTAAGGGATATCAAAGAATATTTGCAGGTAGTGAGTTCAAAACAAATGAAAGAAGGCATTTCTTCACACAGGTAGCGAGCAACGTCCATAGCATTTGCTGGAGCTGCTGACCTGCCTCCTCTATAAGAGTAATTCATGGCAGAAAAATTCCCCAAGGGCTGCTTAGTATAAGAACATTGCCTCTGGCTGGAAAAGTCCTTGAGCTGCAAAGTCTGCAAGCCTGAAGGAATGATACGGAGAAGTGTCTGTACATGCTTGCTCTATTCTTCAGATGTCCAGATAGGGAACTAGGAGGATCTTTGACCCTTATGATATCCATAACTGTAGTCTTAAAGTTCATGAAGAATTTCTGTCCCTCTGCATTTGTTCCAAAGAGCCATCCATAGATGGGTCAGCTTGAAACATTTTTGAAGATGTTCTTGTTCTTCCACATGCGCTTTGCTGCTTGCTGGTTTAACCATATGGGTGCATGCGACTGTTGCTGCAGCCTGGGAGACTGGCATGCAGAAAGGAGCAAAATCCCGTGCTTATTCTTTTAAAGTAGGTTTGAAGTGCTTTGCAACACATGTTTTTACTTTATTCTCTTTTTTCCCCCAATCATAAAAACACAGCTGTACACTGATGAGTGATGTGCGCTGGGCTTAATTGTCTGTTTCTGTGCTAGGGAAAGACACGGAAAGGTAAAGATAACATAAGCTACCATGGGGAATTCTTGGGTCCCATGTTTTCTAGGGTCTGGCAGCTACTGATAGGAAGATAGCTACTTCAGAGCTGCTCTAATTTATGCTTATCTTTCTACAGGCTTTGGGAAACAAGTAACAGGAGAGCAGCACACTCCAGTTGTGCCCTTGATACACTCCTTATCCTGAGGACCATAAGCATGACAGCCTTTTTTCTCTCTGCTCCTTGTGGCTGCTCTTTGAGTAGGCACAGAAAAAGGGAGAGAAGGAGGAAGGGAGATGAGTCTTGCATAGGTAGCAGGAGGGTCATTTCTCCTGGTTTGAAATCCTTTGGGGATTTTGCTTCTTTGATTTTCCTGTTTATGAAAATGCAGCCTCTTTCTGGTTAACTAAGCTCAATTTAGTTTGTCAGAGTAGGGTAAAATTCCCAGCGAAATGGAGAATCAAGTCTTGTAGACTGCTGCAGGCAAATTGATCATCCGTCCAGAGATTTCCAGAGCTTCTTTGTCGCTGTGGCTTGAAATTCTTCCATCCTTCTCCTCGTGCACTGTGCATCCACTTCCGTAATTCATATCAGCAAAGTGAACAAGACAATGCATTCTTCCAAAAATAAAAAATATCAACTGGGAACCCACTGCTGTATGATTTGTCTCCTCCCCACATTCCCCTTCACTCTCAGACATGTTTATGCTTTTATTCCTTGCCAGCCTGCCAGGAATAGCCACTAAGGCACTTGACGTTAAATGATGAGTCTGTAGCTGAGGAGGGCAAGAGGGTGGTCTCCTAAGCATGGCTGGGAGTTATTACTCCAGGTTAATTACTAAGGGAATTTATGTGGTGAGCATCAATCAAGGCTTAGGCACATCAGATTCTGCAGTATAAACTGGCCCGTGCCCAAGCTGCATAAGATGGCTTTTGTCTTAATATTATTACTATATTTGTCAGCTGAATATACAGTCCAAACATATTCTGAAAATGGGAAACTTGGGCAAAAACCATCAAATATCAGAGGACTGTGAATGTAAGTCTGCATGTCAAATGGAATAAACTTGAGCTGCCTGGAGTGAGTGACAAATTATAAAAAATTGGGATCAATAGGAAAAGGGCTAGTAATAGATTATACCATGTTGCCCGTGGTTACGCTTACTGAATGGAGTGAAGAATAATATGCATGAGCCAGTTCTGTTAGTGGGATTGAGGCAATGCTTTAGACCAAAGCAGGCTTGTGGCACTGGTGTTTCCTTCACTAAAATAGAGACTCTTCTAAACACTTGAGAACAACTAGGTATTATTTCCTCTTGGGACTAACATCTTGAGAAGTCAGTGTTGTCCAAATAAAAATGCTTAGGTGATCCCTGGTAATAAATAGTATTTTTAACTTGTCCATACAATATACAAAAGAACCAGAGGGGAAGAAAATGAAAAAAAAAGTTTAGAAAAAAAACCAAGTTGCCCACTTAAACTTGGAGCCCAGGCTGAAGGTACAACCTATCCTCGTTCTCCCCTGTTGTAACATTTTCCATATCTCCCTGTTCATTATAAGAAGTGGCTCCTTGTCATTTCCTAGCATTTCCTCTTGGGCCCTATGGAAAGCATCTTGTTTGGCCCAAGCTTAGGAGAGGGGTTAGGTGACAGTGAGATGGCTCTCAACTTGTCATTGTTGCATAGGAATGAGTCAGAAAAAGGTGTGTGAGGACAACCAGGTGATCAGGCTCAGTCAACACAGGATCATAGAATCATAGAATCATAGAATCATAGAATCGCTAGGTTGGAAGAGACCTCTGAGATCACCGAGTCCAACCGTGCCTGTCTCCCTACTAAACCATGTCCCTAAGAAACTCATCCACCTGTTTTTTAAACACCTCCAGGGATGGTGACTCCACCACCTCCCCGGCCAGCCTGTTCCAATCCCTGAACACTCTTTCAGTGAAGAAATTCTTCCTAATGTCCAGTCTAAAACCTCCCCTGGCGCAACTTGCAGCCATTTCCTCTTGTCCTATCACTTGTCACTTGTGAGAAGAGACCAGTACCCATCCCGTCACAAGCTCCTTTCAGGCAGTTGTAGACAGTGATGAGGTCTCCTCTCAGCCTCCTCTTCTCTAAGCTAAACAACCCCAACTCCCTCAGTCTCTCCTCGTAGGGCTTGTTCTCCAGCCCCCTCACCAGCCTCGTTGCCCTTCTCTGCACATGCTCCAGCCCCTCAGTGTCCTTCCTGTAGTGAGGGGACCAAAACTGAACCCAGCACTCGAGGTGCGGCCTCACCAGTGCTGAGCACAGGGGCACAATCACCTCCCTGCTCCTGCTGGCCACGCTGTGTCTGATACAGGCCAAGATGCCATCGGCCCTCCTGGCCACCTGGGCACACTGCTGGCTCATGTTCAGCCGGCTGTCAACCAACACCCCCAGGTCCTTCTCTGTCAGGCAGCTCTCCAGCCACTCTTCCCAAAGTCTGTAATGCTGCGTGGGGTTGTTGTATCCTAAGTGCAGGACTCTGCACTTGGCCTTGTTGAACCTCATCCCATTGGTCTCAGCCCATGGATCCAGCCTGTCCAGATCCCTCTGCAGAGCCTCCCTTCCTTCAATCAGATCCACGCTTGCACCCAGCTTGGTGTCATCTGCAAACTTGCTAAGGGTGCACTCAATGCCTTCATTTAGATCATTGATAAAGATGTTAAACAAGACTGGACCCAGCACTGAACCCTGGGGAGCACCACTCATGACCAGTTTCCAACTGTATTTACTTCCATGTACCACAACCCTTTGAGCCCGGCCATCCAGCCAGTTTTTAACCCAGCAGACGCTGTGCCTGTCCACACCGATGGCAGCCAGTTTCTCCAGCAGGATACTGTGAGAAACGATGTCAAAGACTTTGCTGAAGTCCAGGCACACCACATCCACAGCCTTTCCCTCATCCATTAAACGGGTAACCTTTTCATAGAAGGAGATCAGATTGGTCTGGCAGGACCTGCCTTTGGTGAACCCATGTTGGCTGGGCCTGATCACCCGGTTGTCCCGCGTGTGCTGTGTGATAGCACTCAAGATGATCTACTCCATGACCTTCCCCGGTACTGAGGTCATACCGACAGGCCTGTAGTTCCCCGGATCTTCCCTCTGACCCTTCTTGTAAATGGGTGTAACATTTGCTAGTCTCCAGTCAAGCGGCACTTCCCCAGTCAGCCAGGACTGCTGGTAGATGAGGGACAGGGGTTTGACGAGAACCTCTGCCAGTTCCCTTAAAACCCTTGAATGGATCCTATCTGGCCTCATGGATTTGTGTATGTCTAGTTGGCCGAGCAGGTCACTAACCAAGTCCTCCCGAAGAGCTGGAGCTTCATTCCCACTATCTCCCGGCTGAGGGGGCTGAGTATCCCTAGCACTTTCCTCTTTGGAGTTAAAGACCGAGGCAAAGAAGGCGTTGAGCACCTCTGCCTTGTCCTCGTCCCTCATCACTACTGCCCCTTCTGCACCCAGCAAGGGAGGTAGAGTCTCCTTTGTCCTCCTGTTGCCGCTAATATATTTAAAGAAGTTCTTTTTCTTGTCTTTGACAGAAGTAGCCACTTGAAGTTCTAGTTGGGCTTTAGCCCTTCTCATTTTTTCCCTACACGATCTCACCTCACCTTTGTAGTCCTCCTGGGACACCTACCCCCTCTTCCAAAGCTCATATACTTTCTTCTTTTTCCTGAGATCAATACTAATCTCCCTACTCAGCCAACCTGGTTTTCTTCCCCGCCGACTTGTTTTACGGCACACAGGGATGGCTTGCTCTTGTGCCACCAGGATTTCCTTCTTGAGGAGCGTCCAGCCCTCTTGCACCCCTTTGTCCTTAAGAGCCACCTCCCAGTGGACTTTATCAATCAGCCTTCTGAAGAGTTCAAAGTTTGCCCTTCACACGTCCAGGGTGGTAGTTTTGCTGACCCCTCTCCTCACTGCCCCAGAAAGCAAGAATTGTACCATCTCGTGATCGCTGTGTCCCAGGCGTCCTCCAACCGTAACGTCTCCCACAAGGCCCCTCTGTTCACAAATAGCGGGTCCAGCTGGGCACCCTCTCTAGTCGGTTCAGTTACCAGTTGTGTTAGGAAGTTATCATCCATACACTCTATGAACCTTCTAATTGCTTCGTTTCTGCTGTGTCGTACTTCCAGCAGACATCCGGAAGGTTGAAATCTCCCACAAGGACAACGGGACATGATCGCGAGACATCTCCTGGGAAAAGTTAATCAGTCTCTTCATCCTGGTTGGGGGGCTGATAGCAAACTCCCACCACAATATCTGGGTAACCACTCACACCACTGAGTTTAACCCGTAAACATTCAACCTTGTCTTGGCTATTACTGAGTTCTATACAGTCAAACCACTCTTTGATGTATAGAGCAACCCCACCACCTCTCTTTCCTAGTCTGTCATAAACATAGGTTTATGAAAAGCAGGTCCTGCCAAACTAAGCTGATCTCCTTCTGTGACAAGGTTACCTGCTTAATGGATGAGTAAAAGGCTATGGATATAGTGTACCTGGATGTTAGTAAAGCCTTTGACACTGTTTATCACAGCATTCTACTTGAGAAACTGGCTGACAGGCACACTCTCTGCTGGGTTAAAAACTGGCTGGATGGCCGGGCCCAAGGAGTTGTGGTAAATGGAGTTAAATCTAGTGCACAGCTCGTCACAAGTGGTATTCCCCAATGCTCAATGTTGGGTCCAGTCCTGTTCAATATCTTTATCAGCAATCTAGATGAAGGGATCAAATGCACTGTCATCAAGTTTGCAGATGACACCAGGCTGGGTGCAAGTGTGGATCTGCTTGAAGGAAGGGAGGCTCTGCAGAGAGATCTGGACAGGCTGGATCGATGGGCTGAGACCAATGGGATGAGGTTCAACAAGGCCAAGTGCAGAGTCCTGCATTTGGGACACAACAACCTCATGAAATGCTGCAGGCTTGGGGAAGAGTGGCTGGAGAGCTGTCTGGCAGAGAAGGACCTGGGGGTGCTGGCTGAGAGCACATGAATATAAGCCAGCAGTGCACCCAAGAATGACATCTTGGCCTGTATCAGAAACAACGTGGCCAGCAGGAGCAGGGAGGTGATTGTGACCCTGTGCTCAGCACTGGTGATGCCACACCTTGAATACTGTATTTAGTTTCGGGCCCCTCACAACAAGAAGAACATTGAGGTGCTGGAACATGTCCAGAGAAGGGCAAGGAAGCTGGTGAGGGGGCTGGAGAACAAGACCTATGAGGAATGGCTAAAGGAACTGGGGTTGTTTAGCTTAGAGAAGTCTTAGTATTCCCTCTCCCCTGCTTTGTTGATCTGTACTAAGGAGAGACCTCATCACTGCCTACAGCTACCTGAAAGGGGGTTATAGTGAAGTGGATGTTAGTCTCATCTGCCAAGTGACAGGTGATAGGTTGAGAGGATGGCCTCAAGTTGCACCAGAGGAGGTTCAAGATTAGACATCAGGAAAAATTTCTTCGCTGAAATGGAACAGGCTGCCCAGGGAAGTGGTTGAGTCTCCATCCCTGGAGGTATTTAAAAGATGGGTAGATGAGGTGCTCAGGGATATGGTTTAGTAATGTACAGATACAGTTGGACTTGATAATCTCAATGGTCTTTTCTCAGCGAACGATTCTATGATTCTATGCGAGCTAGACTTTATTCCTCCTGCCTAGGTGCGGTGGCTTTGAATGCCCATCCTTGACTGAGGCCATTGCAGAAGAGATACTGGACCAGATGGGTTTGCAGGTGGGATTCAGCCCTCAGGTGATGCACTCAACAGGGTCCAAATTTTGTCTGAGGGAAGACCTGGAATCTGAAATTAAGTAAATATAATTAAATGACAAGCAGAAACTCTTTATGAAACTCAGTGATGTGCAGGTTAACGGTTGTAGTGACCAAATGTATTTTAAGGAAAAGACTGAAGAAAATCACTAAGGATACAAAAGAAGTGGGCAAGCTTAAATTTTACTTTGTAAAGCTCTATTGTTTAAACTTATTATAGCACTTCCATGGCAGAGTGCGCAATAGGTGCTCGCAGAAAAAACCCTGGGGCAGACATACAGCACCTGTGAGCCACGGCTGTGCGGCAACGATTGCTTCCTGCCATGGTGCACCTGGGCAAGAAGATAAAACATGTCATGTGTAGGCTGCCCAGCGACTGAAGAACCCAGATTGACAGCCCACACTCCAACAGCTCCACATTCAGCCCTGGCAGCAGCACAGAGCAGAAAGTGTGCTAAAAGTCTGCCTGGTTCAGTCAAGTTTTCTTAGTAACATTACTTCATCATAAACACTGGGCAGGTGCCACTTAGCTGGGGAGGTGGGAATAAGGGAGAAGGGAACCCAGAGATATTATTTTGTGACAGTACAGCAGTGTGTGGTAGCTGGTAAGGGAAAGAGGAGGAAACAGCATGGATCAGGAAAAGCAGGGGAGAGGGAATACTAAGACAGTTCACTGCTGGCTTGTATATGTTTCCTGTCATTATAACCCACTGGCTGTGGATACAGCCACTCATGAGGACGATACAGAGCACCACATCCCAGCACTGCAGCCTGAGGAAAGCTTCACCTAGAAGGGTTGAAGCCATTTAAACAGCTCCACACGAGGCAGGCACCGCAGGGCAGTTGGAAAGGCACATGGGATGGCACAGACGCAGGGACAGCAGCGGTTCCTTACTCATGAAGACAATTGCCCTGTGTCTACTCTCTTCTTATTGCTGGGGAAAAAGAGACAGGATTTAGAAATGCTGTAAAAAAAGACACAGAAGCTATTTTATTTTTGTTTAGCTAGGAACTCTGATGTATTACAGAGAGGAGGAACTGGGGCTGGGAACTTGGAAGAGATAGGGAATTGAGGGACTCAGCTCCCCCAGACTTTCCCATTTGGCACTTCTCCTTGGGAGTATTTCAGCATTCCTAGTGAAAAGCCTGGTTATCACCACAGCTTGGCAGTGAGGTGTGACTGAGTTTGGGTAGATGTGCCACGCAGAGGTGGACCAGGGCAGGGTCTAGCATTCCTCCTCAGAAAACCTCTCCAGGAAGGAAAAGAGGTGGATTTCTGGATGACAGCAGTGATCCTGTGGATGGAAGTGGAGGTTTATAACATATCAGTACTGTACAGTGAGGTCGAAGGTTGTAGATATGCTGAGAACTATAAAAATCTTAAAAGTGAAACCAAATCCAGCAGTCTGCAGTTTTATAGTGAAAGGATGAGTCCCTCTGCTTTTGCTGGAGCAATGCAGAGGGAGCTCTGTGGATCAAGACTGACATTCCCAAGTGGGCCATAATCTGCTCTCACATAAATAAACAGCATGCAGCTGTCACAAAAGCTTTCATGGATTCAGTGCAGAAAAAAGAGAGGATAAAGATATATAGCAATTAAAATATTTAATATTCAGATCAGCCTGATGTCCTATGGAGCTGACCCAGAGTGTGTTCTTCTTAGGAAAAGTAAAACCGGCCAAGTGGATGCTTTCCCTTCTGCAAAGTAAGGAATCACTGTAGCTGAACTGATTCTCTCTGGTGCCATGTACTCGCCGTGCTGAAGATGAATCAGACACTGTCTAAAGTATCATTGTAACACAAAATTTCAAGCACTGTCCTCAATCTGTGCATCTTATCACTTTCCTTAAGCCAATGAACTGACTGTTTCCTTCTTGTCCTGCTTTCCTCTGCCCAGGCAAAAATGACTTCTGTGTTCTCTATAAAAATCCTGTGCTGGGTAAGAAGCACGCACCCCCAATTTATTGTTCAGCTTTTAAAATATTTTAAACCCAGTAAACACACGAATAAATTATAGAATCATAGAATGCCAGGTTGGAAGGGACATCAAGGATCATCTGGTCCAACCTTTTTAGGAGATACGTAGTTTAAATGAGATGGCCCAGTAGCCTGTCAAACTGAGCCTTAAAAGTGTCTGATGTAGAGGAATCCACTATTTCCTTGGGGAGGTTATTCCAATGTTTAACTGTTATTATGGTGAAAAAATTTTCTTCTGGAATCCAATTGGAATCTCCCCAGGAGCAATTTATACCCATTACTCCTTGTATTTTCCATGTGACTCCTTGTAAAAGGGGGGTCTCCATCCTCTTGGTAGACACTCTTTATGTACTGGTACATGTTAATAAGATCTCCCATAAGCCTTCTCTCAAGGCTGAACAAAGGAGAGCAACGAGGATGGTGAAGGGGCTGGAGCACAAGCCCTACGAAGAGCGACTGAGGGAGCTGGGGTTGTTTAGCCTGGAGAAGAGGAGGCTCAGGGGAGACCTTATTGCTCTCCACAACTACCTGAAGGGAGGTTGTAGTCAGGCCGGGGTTGGTCTCTTCTCTCAGGCAACCGGCGACAGAACAAGAGGACACGGTCTCAAGCTTCATCAGGGGAAGTTTAGGCTTGACATTAGGAAAAAATTCTTCACTGAGAGGGTGATTGGCCATTGGAATGCGCTCCCCAGGGAGGTGGTGGAGTCACCGTCCCTGGAGGTGTTTAAAGGGAGATTGGATGAGGCAGGCACTTAGTGCCGTGGTTTAGATGAGTAGGTGTTGGTGTTGGGTCATAGGCTGGACTCGGTGATCTCAAAGGTCTTTTCCAGCCTTGTGATACTGTGATATTGTGAAACACAGTTCTCTCAGCCTTACTGCATATGCTAGGTTTCCTAGTCCTCTAGCCATATTAGTGGCCCTTCTGTGGACCCTCTCCAGCCTGTCCATGCCTTTTTGTATAGTGGAGACCAAAACTGATTACAGTACTCCGGCTGCGGCCTGACAAGCCCTGAGTAAAGTGGGATAATGACTTTATCTCTACTGGTGATGCTCTTCATGATGCTCTTCTTGATGCACCCCAGCATCCTATTGTCCTTCTTTACCGCTGCAGCACACTTTTCACTCATGTTGAGACCATCATCCACCAACAACCCCAGGTCCTTCTCCACAGAGCTGCTCTCCAGCCAGATGGAACCTAGTCTGAGCTGCACTCCAAGGTTACATATTCCCAGGTGCAAGACCTTACACTTATCTTCATTGAACTTCATAAATTTCCTGCTAGCCCACTCTTCCAGCCTGTCTAGGTCTTCCTGGAGGGTAGCTCTTCCATCTGGAATGTAAACCTCCCCACTCAACTTGGTGTCATCTGCAAACTTCATCAGGATGCTCTCAATCTCAACATCCAGGTCATTTATGAAGGTATTAAAGAGCGTCAGGCCCCCAGAAGGACCTCACTTGTCTTAGAAAGGTTTTTTAAGCATGATCTGCCCCTGGTGAGTCCATGTTGGCTTTTCCCAGTCATGTGCTTCAGCTGACTTGTGACAGTCGCCAGGACTATTTGCTCCATAGCCTTCCCAGGGATTGAAGTGAGTCTAATGGGTCCTCCTTGGACCTTTATGTAGAGTGCAACTCCTCCATCTCTTCTTCCTTGCCTGTCTTTATAAGACAGCCTATAGCCATCCATCACGATCCTCCAGTCACGTGGTCCCACGGTGTTTCAGTTATTTCTTTCTGATTGGGCACAGAGCTCCAGTTTCTCCTCTTTGTTTCCCAGACTGCATGCATTATTATACATGCACTTCAGACAGCTGATCTTTTGATTCTCACTTAGGAAGACAGGTAAGGTACATTCTACACTGCTGTGGTTTACCTGGTTTATTCCCCACTTGGTTGTGGTGGTAATGGTGCTGTGGCCGTTGCCATGCTGAGTTCCTCCCCACAAGTCCTTCAGTTTAAAGCCTGCCTTACCAAGTTGACCAGCCTACTGCCAACTAAATGGCTAATCTAAAGATAAATTAAGTACTCAAGAATGCATTTATTTAAGGGTGATGCCAGTTTGCAGGTAATTTTGGTGGTTGTGGTTTTAGGCAGAACAAGCGTGGATACTACCCTGGTTAACGTACAATACAATACTAATGTAATGCCAATTATAGATAAACATCTTAATTAAAAACTGAGGAAAGCATGCTTAGATATTTTTTAGAAAGTAAGATTGGAATGTAATCTGATTCTTTATGAGTGCAATGAGAAATAACAGATAATCTTAATGCTCTGAGGCTTTTTGCCTGGAAACAGCATTTATTTTGAAACAGTGAAGACCTTCTCCAGAGAAGTAGTCCTGTTTTCAGAAAAAATGCCTACATGTTTACAAAAGAAATCAATGTTTGTACTCAAACACAGGACATACGACTACTTTGTATGCCTCAAATTGAAGAGCATGTTTTCCAAAAAAAAAGGCAAATAGACTGGCCCATGTAATTATTGAAATTTGAGACATTTTTGGCAAATGCTTTACACAACAAGGCTGTCGCGGTCACACAGTCATCTTATTTTTGCTTGCCTCTCACAGATGCCAGTTAATAAATTCCAACAGCTGAATTCAGACCTGATACAAGCAGAGTTTCCGAGTTCCCTGCTGCTTTCAGGGTCGGGTGGATAAAAGCTGGGGGATCCTAATGATGTTCTGCTGAAGGCAGTCAAGATCAAACAGCGGTTGGGTGTAACATTTGGCCAGGTATTTCGTAAGTATCACTGGCTGCATCCTCAGGTGCTGCAAATCAGCATGGCTCCACTGAGGTCCGTGGGCTGTGTTGGTTTCTCCTGAGACATTCAGGCACTGCTATTCTGTCACTTTCTAAAGTGGTTTTTTATGCATCAAAAGGCTCTGAATCAAAACTCTAAGGAGTATGTAGGTTGAAAAATACAATGAATTTAGGAGCAACTACCCAGGAAGCTAACTTAGCTATAAGAACCTGCTAATAAAGTGCTCGATGAGAAAAGGAACTGATATTTGAGACTAACAGGCCAATAATGAAACAATGGAACTCAAAGGAAATATTTGAGGCTTTCAGATGTCCCAGATGATTTTTGATGCTGAAAAGGTATCACATAGTCAGAGGTAGCTGCACACTGGAGACTGGTGTGAAGCATGCTGCGAAGTCTGTCTTCCAGCTGACAAAACAGCCAAGCCATTACAAGGCAATCTGGCTAGCATTATATGTTTTAATATATTTCCAGACTTTAGTTTCTGAAATCTCCAGAGGATTGTGAGCCTCCAAGGTCATCAGGGTTTTGACCTTTCTTTTATTGCCATAGCAACCAGAGCTGTCTTTACTGTTTAAATTAGTTAATCAATTGCAGTCCTTGATTTATACTGGTTGGCAGCAGCCATCCTTGAAAGCTATTTCTTGACTAATATGTGCTTTTATCGCAGGAGGGTATTCCTACACCTCAGTTGAATAAGACCCTTTGATAGAGGAATTCACTTCATCATCTGAATTCAGTACCTCATCTGGGGCCAACTAGCATGAATTACTATTATAGTTTCCCACCCCCATAGAATCATCTTAATTCTGGTTTACAACCCTGTAGAAGAAGATGGAGGGTTACTTAATTGGAAAAAAGAGTGGGCTCTAATTGCTTCCATAAAAAAGGAGAATGCTCCACCTTTGAACTGTGTGTAAATGAAATTACAATACACAAACAAATTAATCACTTCAAGGAACTCTTTTGAACAAGGTCAAGATATGAACCGTTTTCTGTTTAACTGACATATTCTGATAATCCTTGATTCTTCTGAAAAACAGCATGGAATAAAGAATTGAGTGCAAGGTCACTGACTGAAATGTCCTGAGACCCAGGACTGTCCATTGATTTACTGAGCGAGTTTGGGTACGTAAGTCCAGCCCTCTGCATCTCAGTTCCCTGAATTGTAAAGTGCAGCTAATATCTGCCTTGCTTGAGTGGAAATGGAAAGGTTAAGTGCTGAGCATTTTCCTGTTTGAAATGGCACCTTCTTCTCCATTTCTTTTTCTCTGTGATATAAATCTATCTGCATGAGTACACATGCTTGCGGCCAGTTCTGTCTGTGCTCCAAGCTGGCTTAAGAGAGTCATACGTTCATATGGATGGGAAAGGACCTCTGGAGGTCTCTAGTCCAAGCTCCTGCTCAAAGCAGGTCCAGCAAGTTGTTCAGGCTATGTCCAAATGAGTTTAGAATACCTTCAAGAATGGAGATCCTACAACCTGTCTAGGCTTGAGCTGACATTGCTTCATCTCTGCAGGGATGTATTTATGAGAACTGCACTCTCCCAGCAATACTTCTTTGTACAGTAACATATTTTAATAGTTTTCCACATAAATGTACTTTGTCTCCTTGGACAATCACTGAAGTCGGGCTTTGGCTGTCTCACGCCTGTGTAGGCACAATCAAAGGAATTGTCAACTCATACTCACTATGGCAATAATTTCCAAATATTGGTCATGCTTTGGTCTGTGGGTAGGGTTTTCTTTCTCTTCCAGTCATTGGCAGGAACTTTAGAAATGACAAGCATGGAGAGAGTTGGGAGTTTCTTGGTGAAGTACTAGAAAACAGAGAGAATGTGTTCTGTGGTTCGAGATGTGTTCTCAGCCAGAACCTGGATCTCAAAACCAAATGCACTTTGTTAAAACAGTGTACATGTAATGCCTATTAATACCTACTACTCATTTGGCTTTAGAATTGGATATGGGCTTCGTGATGCAAAAGCCCATGTGTTACTGAATTGTGAAAAAATGCTCTGTACCTTAGTTTTCATTAATGCAGAGTGAAGCATGCTGTTTGCAGACTGAAAAAGTAATCTCTGCTGTTCAGTACGGTGATTCTTTTTGTTGCCTTAAACCAGTGGCCCCTGGGGACACATTCGTCTGGGATGGCTTCTGACAACATGACCTCATCATTATGCTAAATCCATGTTCTTCCTGTCTTTACACAAATAGTCTTGCAACCAAATGAGCACACTGTTTGTTATTTTAAAGAGTACCAAAGCGAATAATTTTTCTTTTGATTAGCGTTTTCAAAGGATAACCTTTGTGAATTTTTCAGAGAGGCTGCTAATGCTGCACAGTGCATCTAGTTGAGTTTTAATCTTTTAGTGATTCTTGACCTCAAAATGATCTTGTTCCTGGGACTTCTTGAAAGTTATGACACAACGACCAGTGAGGACAATGCTTTTTTCCTGATGTGCACTCACTATGTGATAGGATTCATGTTTTACATTCTCAGTTTAGTGCCAAGAAGGCTGCTGTTGGGGGGGAGAAGGTGAAACTAAAGAAGCAGAATCTTTGCAATTTGCAATGGCAGCGTATCTGTGAAAAATGTGGGACTGAGTGCCAGCTCAGAGAATCAATAAAATCAGAGGAGTTTTCATAGGTTTACTTACAGCCTTGGACGTGTTTCCCCAATGGCACTAAAAGGGCTTTCATTTGGATGTGTGTCGATGCAACTTTGATCACAAAGTTGAGGCTTTGCCACTTGTATAGAGCTCTATCAAATGAACTGACAAGCACCATATTTGCAGTTTCTCTGGAACAACACTATCCATTTGCATTGGGATTAATTAGTTATGGCACTCAGAGACAGAATTTCAGTAGTAACTTAAGGAATTTATTTCTTAATGTAAAATAAATGAAGTGAGAGAGGGGATGGAGATTAGGATGCACTTGCTGTTTTATAATATTGAAGTTGATTGCAGGTATTCAGAATAGCTGGAATATTGCTTTGGCACCAGCTGAGCCTTTTAATCTGATCTTATTTTCTGATGCGACTCTGTGGCTGAGGGGCACCCAGGCCCTTTTTGAAGTTAACAGAATAGGCAACTGGTGCTGGTGCTGTGCCAGACACCAGTGACTGACAGTCAGTGGCTGTCAGTGATCCTCACTGCTGCACTCTGCACTGGGAGCAGTGACAGCGTGGTTTTTATTGGAGTCAGGAGGGCTGCTGGGCATGTTTAAGAAGTAACTATAAAAAGAAGAAGCTTCGGCGATCTTTGTCTAAAGAGGAGCTAAACCAACAAGATTTAAGGAGACAAGATCGTGGCACCTCAGAGGAGGTTTGTCTTTGACTTTTGAACTCTTTTTGGCTTTGTGGTCTGACATGGACTGCGTCTCCTTCTGGGGCAACACCGTCGCATCACTGGCGTGTGTGGTATGAAATATTCAGGCCTTGGTGGTATAGAAAAACCTTTAAATCATCTGGCCACTGAATCTCTTGTGGGAGTGTAACTTGTGTGTGAAAATTGCCTAACGAGGAAAGCAGGGTAAGAGGAACCTTACAGGTAATGTGTAGGAATTAGTGTTTCCTTATTTCAGATATCTGGTACTGAAGCCATAGGATGTTGTCTGAAGAGTCAAACTGAGCAAAAGTCACTGAATGAAGAAACCTGTGCTAACAAGCCCATGTAAACTGCAAAAAGCAGAGTACGCCTTTGATGTCCATGGTATGGGTAGGGAATGTGTTAATTGTGTATACATCAAGAGCAGTTGTCTTACGTTGATTTCAACTTGCAATCCCTTTTGTTTTCCATCAGACTTGGCTCTCATTTTCTTTTCCATTTTCCTCTGCGTTTTGCCTTTTCCTCGCTTTTTCTGCTTTTTACCCAGTTGTTCTTTAAATAAAGGAAAAAAGAAATAAAGAATAAATAAAGAAATAAAGAAAAACTGCAGAAGCTTCCTATTTCTGTCTGACCATCTGGTCTCACTCTACAGTGGCTTTCCTGCTAGATCACTGCTGCTGGAACTGCATAGCAGGTATATGCCATTTCAAGCATATAAATTTTCCAGAAACAGCTGTTACAACAGTAGTTTTTGATTGGAAAATGCAATTTCAAATTAAATTAGGGTGATGATGGTTTGGACCCAGGATATTTAAAAGCCAGGCAGAATTAAGCCAAGTTCTTTTTTAAAAAAGAGAGTAATCTAATCTTTATAGCTATTATTCCCTCTTCATTTTAAGTACCAGAATTTTATGATATCATTTTCTTGAAGCTCTGCTTTCCCTTATAGACCATCTTCCCTTCCCAACACAACATTCGCCACTGAGTATCCAAGTGTCTTCCAGCATATAACTAATCATTGTCATGTGTTTTCATTTCCACTCTCTCCCTAAGAGCAGTGGGATGTTCAGTAGCATCATTTGGGCCTCTCACTACAGGAAGGACATGGAGGTGCTGGAGCGTGTTCAGAGAAGGGCAACAAGGCTGGTGAGGGGGCTGGAGAGTAAGCCCTACAAGGAGCAACTGAGGGAGTTAGGGTTGTTTAGCTTGGAGAAAAGGAGGCTGAGGAGAGACCTCATCACTGTCTACAACTGCCTGAAAGGAGGTTGTGACGGGGGGGGTGCTGGTCTCTTCTCACAAGTGACAAGCAATAGGATGAGAGGAAATGGCCACAAGTTGCACCAGGGAAGGTTCAGACTAAACATTAGGAATAATTTCTACACTGAAAAGGTGGTCAGGTAATTGGAACAGACTGCCCAGGGAGGTGGTGGAGTCGCCATCCCTGGAGGTGTTTAAAAGATTGGTAGATGAGTTCCTTAGGGACACGGTTTAGTAGGGAGACAGGCACGGTTGGACTCGATGATCTCAGAGGTCTCTTCCAACCTTATGATTCTATGATTTTGCAAACAGTAGGAAGAGGTTTTGTTTGGGTTGTGGTTCTGATTTGTTCTTGAGCCTGATTTTCAGTTGTTTTTCTCCACCCACCCCCTACCCTTCCCCAGGGACTTCCTTTTCCTCTTTCCTATTCAATTTGCTCTAATAGTCTTCAACGTCTTCAGTCATTCTCAGTGCATCTCCACCTCACAAATATATCTGATCTGAGATGATTCATCATGGCATAGCCATTTATTTTCTCTAAGGTATACACAGCTGAGTAGCATTTAATGGGCTTCAAAGGACAAACTCTCAGAGGAACAGCCAGACATTTAAATTCTCTTTTTGGGTAACTAGAGGAATTGTCAGGAAAGCAATAATAGTGACATAGATAGGTATTACAGTGAGGGCAGTGTGGGGAGAGGAGAGGATTTACTTGTAAAATGCATTAGCAGGGCCTTCTGTACTGTCTGACACCTGACAATGCAGGTTAGTGCTGAAAGCCTGTTTTTAAAACTTGCTCTAGCCATGCTGATCTCTTCATCTAGGATTATTTCTATCAAGTGAAAGCTCATAACGGGTTGACTTTTCCAGATTAGCTGAGGACAGTGTTTCCTGTTGATTAATGAAGCCCTGGCAGCCAGTGACAACAAAACCAGGCTCGTAAAGCACTCACTCTGGTTTGTGCAAGCCTCTGCATTGAGCAGCATTCCTTCTACCCCTTCCCCTTTTCTGAGTAGCTGCTGTGTTGAAAAGCTTTTAGTCATCCTGAAAGTATTTGGGAGCTTGCCCTGAAATTGCAAGATGTTTTCAGGATGAGGGTCACCAAGGGGAATGGTGAGGAGCCAGAGAACTCTGAAAGGACTTGAGATCTCAAGTCAGGTGCTGCCCTTGCTTCTGGAGAGGGTGCAAGCCCCCATTCCCTGGGAGAACTAAACTGCTCCCCCTAGCTGTTTTCAGTTCTGCTTGTGGAGGCTGTTTTATTAAGTGTAAAGTATTTAAATAGTCATTGCACTAGGACAGAAAAATAGAAGTTCCCCTTCCCAAGCAGACTACAGGCTCTTTCACTCTTTGTCTCACTGAACAGTTATTTTTTCCATGCAAAGGGGCGCAAGTCCAAGCCCTGAGACTTGGCTGGGATTACCCCCTATGTGGCACCGGGAAGGCTGGCAGGGAACAAAATCTACTGCTGAGGTGCCTTGAGTGGAAGCATGAACCAATGGGCTATTGGCACTGCCCTCGTGCGAATGTGCCAAAAAAGAGCTTTTCATGGCCTTCGCTTTTTTCAAAGTACTGACACAGAAATAAATCTCTTTAGGATTTTTGTTTCATTGACAAATACTAAAAAAAAGTAACATATTTTTGGCCTTATCTGATTTTATTTTTTTTTTACAAGTCAGTGCTGCTTTCCTTTTTGATTCAGGGGCCAAATATGACATGACACTGCTATAAATAACACAGAGGATTACTCAATAATTATTTGTCTCTGTATTTTCATTGATGAACTGTTTCTTTTCAACTCTGATATTTTATTCACTTGACAAGAAGCCTTCATTTTATAGCTTAATGCTGTTAAACAAGCTATCATATGCTTTCTCATTTTGTAATGCTCTTTAGCACTAATGATTCATGCAGATAATGTTTATGCTGTGTAACAGAATATAAATACCACGGGGTTTGCTAGAAGAAAGGTAACACAATATCTGAGATCCTTGTTCCCTGGAGAAAGAAAACTGTAATTGCTTCCATAATGCATGATGACTTTTGAGCTTCTCAGTCTGTGGGACTGAGCTCCTTCTCCCCACTACCTTCCCACAGCAGGCTGAGTTCAGTCCCGAGCAAAATCTGAAAGACAACCTCATGTTTCCAGCAGGGAAAGAGGAGTGTAACTCAGCCCTGGAGCTGCTGAGTGGCTGCACCCACCAGGATGTTTGTGGGTTTACAGGTGGGTGGTGGCATGTCCCTGGGTCTCTCCTTGGGGCAGCCGTGTTGCCTCAAATCACTGCAGCAGTTCATGCAGAGCTGTGAATGTCAGGAGGTTGGGATGTCATCTTCGTGGATTTCCTGCAGTCTGGGGAAATTCTTCCCCCACCTGTGTCGTCCCTTCTCTGCTCATTGAGTATTAGTGCGTAATGCTGGAGTTTAGTGTATGTGACTCAACACCATGCTGCAGTCACAAGAACGCGCTCTATCTGTCAAGTAACTCAGGGGTGAATTACTGAGTTTCTGAGGAATGCTGTTTTAATCTCCATGGACTGCAATGATTTTGGTGAATGGGGGTGACCAGAAATCACAGTCACAGGTGGGGTGTTTTCTGAAATCCAGTGGACATAGCCCATGGTCAATAATTCCAAAACTAACCAGCGATTATGTTTCCTCACAGCTGGGGGGGGAATCTCCTTACAGAAGGTTGAATTTCAGAGGCTGAGCGCTTAATACTAGGGATAGACTCAGCTGAAGCATGTTAAGCCCCCCATTATTTCATTAGTGATGCCTGCTGCAGTGCACATTTCCAGACACACTCTGGGGGAACAGCTCTGCTTGTCACCAGTTAGTTATTGGGATAGAAATCAGGTTGTCAATCTCCATTCATTAATTTTGGATCTTTGCATTGCAAAATTGCCTGGCTGGACTAGAGGGATCCAGTACAGACACCAAACCATGGTTGTATTCGTACTGAATTTGCCAAGGTGTACATTGGGTTTTGTGCTGGCCCTTGGGTGACAGATGACATGTGGTCCAACCTAAAGTTAGAGCACTTTAGGTCCTTTTAACTAAGTCATCAAAGAAAAAGTAATGCTTTCAAAATTTTTATCAAATTTGAATCACTAGTGAGTTTCTATCTGTTCAGTACTTTATGTCATTTGCCTGTTGCAATTTTTGCTCTGATAAAAGGCACTCTAAAACTAAATACATAGACTTGTGGACCCATGCCCCATTTAATTTCATGGAATACTTCAGACTGTGAATATAAAAATTGCTCCCTATAACCACAATTCATGCTCTTTGTTGAAAGTTCCCTCCTGCTGTCCTCTCCCAACTTTGTGTTTTTGTCATTTGCTAACAGATTGTAGCTTTAAACAAATAGCTTTCCAATAATAACTAGAGGTGGTAGCAGCCATGTCAAAGATATTATAGGATCCTGCTGTCAGTGCGGTTTTGCTTAATCCTGACAACACAACTAAGAGAACCAAGCACTGAACAGAAGGGACGTAAAATCTCCTCATTCAGTGTAATGACAGATAGCATACTTTGCCGTTTTGCAGATCTTTATGGACAGTTGAAGTTACAGCTAGGCTTGGATTAAGCAGTGTTTCAACCAAAATACTGCATTGGGGTCCTTCAGACATTGAGTCATTTGAAAGATTGGGGAACATTTACTCTTACGCCCACATAGACATCTTCATTTCCAAAACAGGATCTCTTCTGACGTTTAATGATTCTCCTTCCTGTGTTGAGACTGAATACTGAAAGGAAAATACATCAGTCAGCAAGGGAGTGCTAAAACTCTCTGTACTTGTTCAAACATCATTGTCAGCATCTGTGGGGGAGGTTTATGTAGGCTAAGTATTCTGGACAATACTTTCTACAGCTTGGGAAGTCTTTATTATGTGTGTTTCATGTAGCAGCTTCTCTTTTTTTGTCAATCCCACATCAATATTGCACTAGCCAGACTTACCAACAGCTGATTCTCAGCCTTGCCTGGGTTACCTATTTCCTTCATGTTTGATCCTTTTGACAAGTCATCTGTGCCTCTTGAACTTGACTCAGACCAGCTGGAAAATGGAATGAAAAATAGAAACTCTGGAAATTGCTTACTGTGTCTTATTTGAGCTCTTCATAGATGCAATTCATTTTTAAAAAATATCTGTGTTGTAGTTGAAATATCAGGGGATTCAACCTCTTTCCTGTTTTAATGGCAAATTTTTCTCAATTAGATTTCTCATGAATGATGGAGATTTTGGGTGAATGCTGTAGTGTGAATCACTATTAGGATAGAGAGTTGCTACCTAAGTAAAATAAAGAATTTAAATGAACTCTAATTAGAGGTGATTTTGAGCCTGGTTAATTATGTCACTTTTTAAATGGATTCAGCAGTGTCTGAAAGTGTCAGTAGCCCTTGGGATGATCAGAATATCCTCATTGGCATTCGGCAGCTTGCTGGAACTGACCTCTTCTGAAACTGCCCCCAAATAATCATCTCAGTTTCACATGACAGTAGACCAGGAAGCCTAGAGCTAAGCAGAGTTGTAAGGAGACCTAGTTAAAGCAGGCTGCCATCCACTGGGGAGTTCACAAGATGGTATTTTACCTTCTGGGTTATTTCCTGTCCATGACTAAAAGGTTGAGGATATCTGTGGGGAAAAAAATGAGATCCAGTGCTTAGAGGTGGTAGCTGTGGGGCAGCAACATGTGCCATAGGATTGGGATGTCTGCTCTGGAGTTCTCCTTGAACATCCCCCAGCAGAATGAGCCACGTTATAAGGTTTGTTAATATTTATTTACCCACCCTGGCAAATCTGCCAGTGAAATCAGCCAGGAAGATCAGCTGTACACTTATGCCTGGACATTTGGTGATTTGAGATCCCCTGGGGTGAGTGGAGCTCAAAAGACTGTAACCCAATCCTGAAGAATTACCACCAAATCCACCCCCTCTGGAACCCTAAAAACTCATGCAGGTGGCTGCAGGACGGCTCAGCCAAGATCATTCTTCTGCTGCAAACCTCCCTCCAGGTGTTGTACTGCCACTGGGGAGGCTAAAACAACTGTTACTGCCAAATGAAATTATGTAGTTTCTCTCCACTTTCCTCTAACCATTATTTGTGTCTCACAGTGTCCTGGTGGAAAAAGTTTAGTATTTCCTCTTGGGACAAATGTCAAAGTGAAACCCAGCAGCAGATATTTTTCCCAGAAGCATGATCTCTGCTATTTTTTCTGAAAAGAGAAACTTAATCTTTGTTTTCTTTACATTAGTTTTTATTACGTGTTTTTTTCTTTTATTTGAAAAAAAAATGAAAAATCTAATACAAATTTAAAGCAGAGGATGAAATGCTAAATGTGATCATTTCACTAGTTGCAAGTCGCTTTGAAATACGGTTTGAATATTTGTGTGTACAGAAGGTCACTGAATCGTTTTGTCCTTTCCATTCTTTGGCAACAACCCACTATAGCTTCACTCAAACCCACTTGTATTTAAAGACAGAAGGCCTTCTTGGAAGGGTGGTCTTGGTTTAGTGGCATAGACATAGGCACCTGTGTTGTATTGGGATGTTCTGGTTCTTAATGATCCTGGTAAGAAAGACACTCAGGCTCAGCAAGGTATCACTTCAGGTGCTGGGTTTTGGCACCAACACTATAAAGAGAAAGGCAATAGCATAAATAAACTTGTCTACTGTGAGATGCTGGGGACTCCAAGTTATGTGGTACAGAGCAGTCTCCAGTCAAAGAACAGAATTGCATGCAGACCCTGACTCTGCAAGGAGTTTGTAGCGAGGTGAGTATTGGTCCCGTCTCACAACTGACAGGTGATAGGACAGGAGGAAATGGCTGCAAGTTGCCCCAGGGGAGGTTCAGACTAGACATCAGGAAAACTTTCTTCACTGAAAGGGTGGTCAGGCATTGGAACAGGCTGCCCAGGGAGGTGGTGGAGTCGCCGTCCGTGGAGGTGTTTGAAAGACAGGTAAATAAGTTTCTTAGGGACGTGGTTGAGTGAGGGGACAGGTACAGCTGGACTCGATGGTCTCAGAGGTCTTTTCCAACCAGATGATTCTAAGATTCTATGATTCCACAGTGATTATGCCATTATGGTCATTTGAGCTCTTACAGGGTTTTCTTAGAAGAAAACAACTCCATTCATCATTTCTACTGCCAGAGAGGATGTTTGCATGGGAACTTGTTGCTGCACTGTTAAATAAAGGCAGGGCCGTGGAGGTGGTGTACTCATCGGTACCGAGTGGGAGCTGCCCGTGGGCTCCTCCTTTACCATCACTCAGATGTGTCTGTCCTGTGCTGAAGAACAGGCCAGTGTGGCGCAGGCCTAAAATAAGTCAGAACTCCACATTGATGAGTGACTTTGTCAAAAAGTTCATACTCAAAATAGGTGCCTTAATTTTATTTCAGCAGGAGCAGTACTCTGCACTGTCCAGTGTCAGCTAGTGCCCTGGTAAGCTCAGTGGTGGTTTCATTAACTGTAGTTCCTTCTCTGTTCCTTGGGAAGAGTATATCATTGTTGATGTGTTTATTCCTCCTATAAAATTAAATCACTTAGTATGCAAAAGATGATCATTATCATTTGTGTCTTCAAATAAAATTAGGGATGAAAAATACTGAGATAAAGCAATAAAAAAAATGCATTTTGTTAATTCTATAAAATTTGAATACATTGAAACTCACAGGTCTTGAACAGATTCAAATTCTGCTGAATCAATAACAAAACTATCAAACTTGTTATTAGTATAGTTTTGTCTTAGTAGTTTCTTTTATTCAGTTCCTCCTTTTATACATTTCTTAGCAAAAAGAATTTTTGAGAAAGAGAGAGAGAAGGAGAGAGAGGCAGAGAGAGAGAACAAGAGAGAGAAGTAGAGAAAAAAGAAAGGAGGGAGGGAGAAGAAGGAAGGAAGGAAAGGAAGGAAGGAAGGAAGGAAGGAAGGAAGGAAGGAAGGAAGGAAGAAAGGAAGGAAGGAAGGAAGGAAGGAAGGAAGGAAGGAAGGAAGGAAGGAAGGCAAGATTTTTTTGTGTGTGATTTAACCATAGATCTGTTTCAGTTCCTCTTGCTGGCATGTGATGCCTACTTTAATTTTCTTCAAATTAAAAAATAGCGAAAGAGTTGCCACGCTGAAGCTGCATACACATCTTTCTGACTTTAATCGTCTTCAACACATCCTGTCTGTAACTGCTTGTCCCTGCTGCTCGGTACTTGCATTATTCAAATCTGAACTTTACATCTGACTCTCCTTCTAAAGCTTGTCAGAAACCATCAAATTCACAATTTTTAAATTGGTTCCATTGGTTTCTTCCCACACCTTTTCCCAACAATCAGGAGTGTTTCCTTCCAGTCCTTCACCTGTGGAAGTTGGTCAGCAGTCCACAGCTCTTGTCTCCTCCAGTGCCCCCATAACACTTACTTTCTCAGTGCTCACGGGGAGGTATTTCAGCAAGAGTGACCTAAAACAACATTCAGGTGGATATTCTTGCTGTCTGAGTAAGGGTAAGACATATTACAATGATTTTCTTACCTCTTTACTGGCTTGTTGTTTATTGATGTATGACTTTTGGTTCAATTCAAGGCAAGATAAATGAAAGTCAATGAACTATAGGCTTATTTTAGTCAACTTATGAATGTTGTTAATATTCAAAGCACAAAAAATTGAATGTTCAAAAATCAAGGATAAGTTAACCTTTATACCTTTTTTGTAAGACCATAGAATCACTTCTCTTCCTTTTTTTGATAAGATTAATTTTGATCTCCGAAAGAAGAATTAAGATGATCTGTCATTAGTATTTTTTGTTCCTGGATAATTCATCATGATATATAAGCAAAAATGGTTTGTCTTTTTCTTGAAGCAAGAAAAGAAAGAGAAAAAGCAGAGAAAGGAGGATGTGAAGTTCATAGCATGAGCGCTGTCAGACTCCATGTAATTAGTGCAGATTTTAAAAAGTTAGGATTAGATGGTCTAACAGTGTTTGAAATAATGTTGCTTCTTTCCTAAAGTTGTTCTTGCTCTTCCCTTCACATTTTGAACTGTAGAAAGTGAGAGGGTGGGGAGGTGAGAGAGGCAGGGTATCTAAAAGCCTTTTTCAGTTTTAAAAGATTAAGACATCCTCCACCTGCTCTGCTCCTTGTGATGCCAGCAGAATTTTTTTATTTGGTGCAAAGACAGAGCTGTGGCCCAAAGACTGCAGAGTCTTAGGAGGATACAGGCTCCCTGCTTGCTCACTAAGAGTAGTCTTTTCTTATCTACAAATATATGCAGATAAGATGCTAATTATATGGATCCATCTGTTGTATTTAAAGTGTCATAAATGTAGATCCTAAGTTTAAAGCTGTTCATAGAAGCTTATTATATTTCAAGTCCTTCTTTTTAGCATATGATTTTTTAGAGTACTATTTTTGCATCTGGAACAAAGTTTAAGAATCTGGGAAGGCCTGGAGGTTGCCTGTTGGATAATTGTGAACCGTGTTTTCCCACTCTTTTGGGAACATCCATGACAAAGCATTTTACTCATCCTGGCCACAACTCCTAACATTTCTGTGACACCTGCTCTCAGCACATGGTATATGCATCTATTAAACACTGAGTGGGGCAGGGGGGAGGAGATTCTTTCCTCCTTTCTTCAGCAGTAACTTGTTAACTTGCTAGAGAAGAACCTTTATCTGAGCATTTCTACAAATTTATTTGTCAAGCCTGATTTGTGGGTCTTTTGTGACATTCTCTGGCACAAATAAAGCCTTCGAAAGAGGAGGGAAAAGGAAAGAATCTTAACTTTGAAATATCTAAAAGTCAGGTGGTAGAACTGGGAGCTCTTTTTATGCAACTGGATTATTAGAAATATACTGGTACTTTTCTTTCTGATTTTGCAGCAGAATTACTATAAAAAGAATCAGGGAGAGGTCCAGGTGATGCATCGCTGCATCAGTGAGAGAGTCCCAGATGTCTAGCATCCTTTATGTCTTTCTTCCAGTTCAAAGCAAAACCACATAACACGCCTTGCTCGAAGAACACAACTAAGCATTCACGTTTGTCTCTTGTGCCTGCACTTGACAATGATGATTGTTTGTATGACATCTCTGACAAGAAGACACCTGAGGTAGCACAGTGGATTTTCCTTACCTCTTGCCCCACCACTCCGTACAGGTCTAGATGTTGAGAGGCTTCTTGCCTCGGAGAACAGAGTGACAAGAAGACAGGGATATTTACAGGCTTGTAGTTTCCTTTTGTGGTCTGGCAAGGTGTGCTACTTTATGGAGATGCCAAATGTATTACAGCAGTTGATAAGAACTTTCATTAGATGATATTAGAAAACACTAAGCACCTTTCTCAGAAGAGAGATTGCCATTTTTCAAGCAAGGCGAACCGACAAAAAAATAAGGACAGGAGAAATAAATCTGTGCACAGGTTTCCCATCAGTCAGGAAAAGCAGGACAGAAGTACTGTAGCATTGCAGTAAAGTGGCCTGGTGTCATCCTGTTATATCGCTGTGTCTTGGAGAGACCTACTATGAGATTAGGGGGCTACAAACCAACAGTGAGCTAGTTTCCATATAATCGCTCAGCAAGTGAGGAAGCCCTTAAATGTGGATGCTGGAGGAGGACTCTGCATAGCTCTGTCCTCAGTTTTACTGCAGATGGATATTTGTGACAGGTGAGAACACAGATTGGGATCAGTGCACGTGGTTTGAGATCTGCTGCTTCAGAGAGACGTTTTCTTAACACTATGATGAACTCCAACTTGGCTTTTTGAGAAAAAAGAGTTAAGGAAAATATCATTTTATCTCATAGTGCATTCCTACTTGTACATAACAACATCTATTGATATTAGCCAGAAAGTTTGCTGAGGATATTCTTAGAAATCAATGTGTACTAAAAAGTATGAATCAGTATGATTTCGTTGGGAAATAAGCTTAACCTTCCCTTTAATTTTCTCAGGCCAATTGTAATGGTGGATATTACTGTTTGCTTTGATTCCTATTAGTTCACTGTCATTTTTCTGAAATATTTGAATATTGAAGCAAATTCCAACATATCACAGCTCCCACTCTGTCATCAAGGCTCAGTTAAAGCTTAGTTCAGATTCAGGATCTGAGGCTCTTGAACATGCGCAATGCACAAACTTCAAAAAAATGCAAACCTCACCCAAGAGTGAGTCATCAGATGTAAGAGTGGTCTAAGGAGTGTTCTGGGATCTTTCATTCTTCTCAGTTGTTGACATTGCATTGAGTACTACATAACTCTTTGGTCATGGAGCAATATTTCATGTTGGAAGTCAGCCTGCAACAAGGCAGTGTGCTTCCTCACAAAGGTTTGCGGCTACTGGAAGTGAAACTGTGTGAATAGCTTGAGACAGGTTAAGAAAGATTTGACAGAAGATAGGTAATGTCTATTGAAAGCAAGTCCTACTACATCATCCAGGCACTATCAGGGAATGTGTAACCAAGTCTGAACAGCTTCAGTCTGGCAGGCAACAGCTATTAAAGCTACAAAGAAACGTAATCGATTTATGTTTTGCATATTGACTGCTGCACTTTCCAAGATATACCTTCCTATACCGATGCTGTCACGGTCCATAAGCCATCAATATAACACTCGCAGCTTCCCTCCTCGTGAACGGAGCAATGGAAAGGGAGCTAATACAATTTGACACTCGGCCTGAGACACCAGGAGATGCAGCAAAAGCCAGCTCACATACTTTGAAAAAGCTTAGCGGAGGTTCTCCTCTCAGCTCCCTGACTGGGGGCGGGGGGGTTATATAAAAGACTTTTTAATATTAAAATATTTCCTTTTTTTCTATGTGGTCTTTAAAATAAAGCCTCTGGGGCTGTTAATATCTCTGATGCTATTGCTTTGAAGACTGCATAAAATTATTTTAAAGGGGAAAGCTTTTAAAGGACTCCTCTATTTCTAACATTGGCAATCAATCTGACTTTGTAGCTCTAGATGTAAGTGGAAACTTTGATATAACAGAAGTTAAAGGCAAAAGATTTTACCTAGCAGTTTGAACAGATGTGTATTTTTAAGTCTGAACTTTCATTTTTAGGATTTCATTTAGTGAAGGATGCTCTATAAAACTGCAACTCGCACTGCATCTGACTGTAGATCATTAAATGTAAAAGATCTTCTTCTGCCTTTTATGTAGCTAATTCAATAAAGAGAAAAATAAGCTTTTTCTACCTAATAGTGAGGAATCCACAAGAAATTTAGCACATTAGCCCCTGTGTAAACCTGAACTGAAAAAGTAAGCACATTAAGCAATATCTTCTTTAGAAAGCCTGGAACGAGATGTCTGATAAAAAATGTATAAGATTTTTAAATTGACTTCTGTCTGTTGGGACTTATTCTTATGTATTGCTGCATGGAAGAGTTTAGGAAAAAAAACTTCCTGTTTTGCAACATGATTTCCTCATTTCCGTTTCTGAGAATTCAAAATATAATAATTCGTATAATTTGAATGATGAGATTTTTTCAAGATTTTGTGAAAAAAAATGACCTTAGGTTACATGAAAGATGGGTGAGCTGTGAGAATTCGGTAGTGGTTTGAGACTTTTATGTTGTACATAAGAAACATCAAATGATGCTAAAAAGAGAGGAATCAGACTAATAATAGCCCCTAGTATGACTGATGGCACAGTTACCCCTGGGGAAGAAAATTTTAACTTTTCTCATGAGATTCTAGAGCACACAGGTCCTTTTGGGCATGACCTTGCAGAGGAAGGCTGTTCACCCTCATTTTAGGGCAATGATCCTATCCTCAGTCTCAGAAACATTTTAGAATGAAAGGAGAAAAAACTTTCTTTGACAAATGACAGGTTCCAGTATAAAACTGTTTCATTCAATCTACTTTATTCCACCAATTATAACTGAGTTCCACATCTTGGTTGCTCCAAGGTTTTTGTAGCAGCAAGTGTACCATCACCACAGAAGGAATGGATGGCAGATTTCTCATTTCCAGATTAGTTATTCTTGAACTAAGCTGTCTGCTCTTTTAGCAACTTTTCTGTCCTTCCCCATCACTTCTTCAACATTTTCCTCATTTACTTGTCACCTAAGATGATAATATGTCTGTACCACTTTTCTTTAGAGACATATTTTTGGAGGGTTTTACTTTCATTATTCTAAAGAAAGAAATATGACGTAAGTTGACTGCATCTTTCCAAGTGTTTTCCAAGATGTTATAATATCAATAATATCTCTTCATCTTTGTATCTACATAACTGTATAGCTATCATTGGGGACTATGCTTCCCTTATGTCTGAATTTATTTTTTGCATTTGTGATACTACAGCTGTTTAGATTACTTATTTACTTCCATGTCTTTGAGTCACCTGCTCCATTTACGTTTTTACTTTGTGACATCATGTAGGCTATATATCATATAGGAAATACATCATATTTGGCTATATATCATATAGCCATATAGGCTATATATCATATTTGAAATATGAAAATTAATGCTTTACAAATGTCTACATGGACTAAATGAGCTTTCTGGTTTCACACCATGGTCACAGTATCACAGTATCATAAGGTTGGAAAAGACCTCTGAGATCATCGAGTCCGACCTATGACCCAACCTACACCTACTCCTACTCCTACTTGTCAACTACGCCATGGTACTAAGTGCCTCATCCAATCTTTCCTTAAACACCTCCAGGGATGGCGACTCCACCACCTCCCCAGGCAGCACATGATTCTGCAAACCGACATGAATGGAGTCTCTGGGTTGATTTGGCTGGTGATGGACACATGTCACAGGACAAAATGCAGGCATCCCAGGAAATGTGATTTACCTGAGATGTTGAGTACTGATCTAGTGTCTCTCACAGTGTAGTGAGAGTACCGATCTAGTATCTCACACAGGGCAGTGTAGCAAAGATTGCCATCTCGTGTTAGAGACATTGAAATAATGTTTTTATGATGCTGATTAGCTTGATGGTCTCGTAGCTCTTGCATTGAGTGAGCATGACAAGGCAGGAAGAGGCGTTTCTCCTTCGTTCCTCTCCTCTGACAGGAGCCAGCCACTGTTTCATGGTAGCTCTTTGAGTGTGGATTTGATTCATGGCATCCAACATGCCACCCAGAATTTATGCTGTGTCAAGGGGACTGTAATCCTCTGTTTAAAGTGCCTGTGAAGAAAGCGTACATGAAAGTGAGGCCCTCTGTTGCATTACTGGATGTTTATTGCTATTCTGATAGAGTGCTTTCAGGTATCGTAACTATTGTCAGATCTGAGCTCTGAGCAGGGAGGCATAAATATCCAGGGGAATGCTGCTCATGCCGCACACGGATCCACTCTTCATGCTCTCTCCAGTGGGATTTGGCTGCATATAAGCACTGCAACTGTGGGCATCCCTGCTAGTGCTTCTGGGGTGACATAAGGATGCAGAGAGACTTGCCAACACAAGTGTTTGGCTCAGCACACCATTTGAAAAGGTGCAGGAAGGAAAAAGGAGGAAAATAGGGAAGACCTGTGCGTTTATAGAGGAAGCTTCATGATGATGGAGATGTTGATTTAACTTTGCATTGTCATTCCTTACAGTTGCTCCAGCTAGCCCAGATTCTGACCATTCACCTAGAAAAACCCAAATTGCAATCAGTATTTAGGAAGGCATTCTTCAGAGATTAAGAAAGGCCTTTTTCTCTCACCTCAGTGCATACTAGAGTTATGTCCAACTAAACAGAGAGTAGAAATAGAAAATATAATGTGTCCCTCAGTGCTAAATAATTTGCATGATTTATTTAGCATCTTTTTGGCCAAGTGAGAAAAAACATTTTGTTGTGTTTTTTCATCTGAAATACTGGTGTTTGCCCTGCAATCTCAAAGTAGCTGTTCAGCGTGTACCAAATATAACAAGAACTATTTTACCAGATGTTTTCAGCTTAACATGAAACAGAGACTGGCTCTTTGTTTTTCTAATGTGTTGGTGTGTGCTCTGCTCTCCGAGGGGAATGAACTTGCAACCAGGTTAGTCACTCACCCACAGACAGAGCTGGGTTACTGTTCAGATGAAAACAAAAATAATTATGATTTGAGTAGATCAAATTTCTCAGAGTATGAAATAATATACTGAGTGAAAGCCATAATTCATGTGGCCCAGCCCCCCACTAATGACATTTCTAGGGTGTTTCTGAGTGGTTTCAAGACACTGTGCTATAAAATCTTAACGCTTTTTCTTAGAATAAGCATGTGTTTTCTATGTAATGATCAGCAAGCTCCAGGGCATGAATGAAGCAGTAAGGGGCTTTATTAGAGCATTTTTGTTGTATGATTTATTGTGCCTTAGAATTATTTTTCAGAACTGACATTTTTGAATTATAAGTATTTTTCTGCCTGGTAATATGGCTGGAAACAAAACTATGTAGAAAATAATGTATTTCAGTATTGTACAAATGCATTTAATACTCTACTACAAGAAAAAAAAGCGTTCTCAAAAAAGTTATTTTGCGTCACAATATGCATCTCTTCAATACACCAACTGATCTTGCACAAAGGGAGTCCTGTGATAAAGGTTTTGATTGTTCTTAGATAAACAAAGAGCAGCCTTAACGATTTCATAATGACTCATAACAGAGCAATTCATAGTAACCAAGCTGTTGGGGTCCTTGAAGAAGCTCAAGGCCTGAACTTTACATGTATTAGAAATGTTTTCCTCCATTTTGATGGGGTTAAGGAGGAGTAAGCTAGGCATAAGTGGCCTCTATGATCAGTTAAATCAGCCGAATTGTGAGAAGTTGTGGGCAGGCTTCTGGATCAATGGTTTCCGTCAGGACCATGCAGAGTTTGGTGCTAAGAGGAACAACGTGGCCCAGTTGGAAAGGTGTAAAACTTTGGAGTGGTGCACAGTGCAGACACTGACCACACAGTGCCTCAGCATGTTGATGTGGAGTTTATTAAGCAGTACAGATAAACCTGTGAATACTCCTATGGGACAATTGCGTTTTACCTATCCCTCAGAGCAAAAAAACATCCTTTGCTTTTTACTTTCTTGACTCTTCGTTAAGGTACTGAATAGACACTTTGTTTGTGCTCCTCTCTTGTTCCCACGCACCCATTTCAAGTTCCCATATGAACTCTCCTCCCCATCACTCCATATCCTTGCTGCCAGTTATCTCACTTCTCACTGCATTCAGCTCACAAAAGCTGCATTTTGTAGTTTACAAGCAATCATATTTCAGCCATCGCTTTCACTGTGTCTGTTTTTTGTGACTTTGATGTATTTGGTTAGGACTGTCTGAAGAGCAGCTTTCTTTGTAAAATTGCCTAGATAGCCAGCCTAGCTTATGGGCTGGCCTGACTGATCAGCCCTACCAGCCTGCAACCCTCAGAGAGAAGAGAGCAAGATTAAGCTCATTGCCTATGAGTCACTGATCACAGCCTCAGCTGGACTTCATGGATAATGATGACTAGGACCCAGATCCAGTGTAAGCAGATCTGATTTAGGATAGGATCACACTCAGGTGGTGGTCAGGTGTGTTTTCCTCTTTCTCCACTGTCTTGAAACACTGGCTCTTACTTCAGCTAAATTATTTCTGCTCACTGTGTTTTGGTGCTGGAAATCTAAACCATGGGTGCACCCCTACATAAGGTGATCACACTGGATCTCATCCATGTAAAAATAATAATTATTGTTACTCAGTGAACTTGATATTACATGGGAATATCAGCTTCTTACCAAAATAAGCGTAGTCCAGGACTTTAATAAAGCTGAATCTTCATAATCCATGTGCTGGTCATTGTGGAATATGATTATCTAATTAAACTGTGCTTTGCACCTTTCTGCTCTTTTGTGTTAATCTCTCACTGAGTTCCAGATTAATTTGACTGTTTACATGCAATAAATCCTGTAGTGGGTTTTGCCTTTGTGGGACTTTGATGTTAATGCAAAGGAGCTATTGAGTGCTGAAAAGTCAAGTTGTTTAATTTTAATAAGATACCACAATGCTGAGGTTTTGGTAGTTAAATCAGTTATATTATTTGGAAAACTTAAGAAAATTCAAAGCTTTGACGTGGCAGCTCGAGGACTCCTGCTTTAGTGAGAGGCTTGCAGATGTCTGTTATTCAAAGCATGAGATAATCATCAATGTCTGAACAAATTCAAACTGAAATCAGCTTCTTCTTATTTTATTATGTAATTTCCACTTGCTCCATCTGTCACTCATATTATAAAGAGGAGATACGTTGCTAAAGTAGAGGATTTACATACTTCCTGGAAATAAAGCCTCAATAACCAGACATTGGCATCTGCTTTCCACAGCCATTGATGAGAACCATAGTGATCTCTTTCTTAATGCAGGCACGATACAAAGCACATTGAAATTTGACAAAAGTTTCTCCATCCTTGTAGTCAAGCCCATTGCTACCGAATCCTTGAAGCTACCATAGCATAAAAACTGGCCCCACGGTATGTTTCCCTTACAGCCTTAATAAACTGCCTTTTAATCCTTCTGACTTGTATCTGAAAATGTGCCTGCAAATTAGACTTCACAGTTGCATTAGTAGTGTAATTGGGTTTCATAGCAGGTCCCCTCACAGCATTTTTCACATCCAGGAAAGAAATGAGGATCTGATGCATTTTTTTAATGTCCTTAAGAAGATCAAGGGAAAATATAAACTCCATTAATGAGACACCTCAGTGTCACAGAACGTAGGCTTTTTCTGCCCCTTCCAATATTTTTGTTTCCCGTGTATCACCTAGACTGGGCCGCATATGATAGGGAGAGAGCCTAGAAATGAAAGAACATCCTTTAAAACCTTTCTCCCTCCTAGTAATGCTTTAAATCCTCTGATGATACCATCTCAATGGCTGAAAATCCTCACTTTCTGTGCTGAAAATCCCTGAAACATATCCAGACGCAGGCGTGGGCCAGCCCTGGGTCCTGATCCTACTGCTTGGATGGAGTGGGCCTGTTTTCATCCACTGCCAGACTGGAGCATGGTTTATTGTTTAATGCAGCAATAAAAATTGCAATGAAATAATTGGCCAAATAATGCCAATAAATAACACATTTCTCCCAAGAGATCAGGCAAAAATCTAACCCCACCCACTCACACATTGCAACATCCCCTAAAATTGGTCACACAGGTATTACTCCCCATCTGCCCCTTTTTTCTTGTCTGGCTTGGATGCAGTGATTTGACCTAATTTAGCTCTGTCCATCAAATGGCTACTCATGGTTTCACAAGGCGAAGAGAAGGGCTGATCACCGAGACTGTCCCATTCCCAGCACTGCCTGCAGATCACTGCTTTTTAGGAAAGGTACTGCTGTGCTCCGCATCCATGAGAGAATCACAATAATCTCCTTGGCTATCAAGTTGATGTCAAGCAGCAACATTAACTCTTTGCTGTTGAGCTGAGGAAAGAGACCCACAAATAAACTCTTTGGATATTTTTTTTTTCTGAAATAAGCATTTCATGTGCTCCCTGGAGAAAGCAATATTCTTCACAGGAGCTGAAATAGGATTTACTGTATATTAATGTCTTATTTTTTCTACTCTTCATCCCTAGCTTCTTCCATCTGTATTAAATCAGTCGCACTGGCTGACCTAAAATGCATTGGCTAAGATTTTCCTATACTGAAACTCAAAAAACCCTGGTCTTATTAAAATAAAAATGTCAGGTTAAGGCAAGAAACTTTGTGATTATTTTCTTTTTCTTCTACTGTGGGCAAAATTGAAGTTTTTCATGACTGTTTGCTAAGCAAATGTCTTCTTAAGTGTTTCATTTCCTGCTGATGAGTAGGAGCCACCAGTGCTCAATACTACCTCCCTGTGCAAGGACTGAGTCAGACTGTTTCTGGATATCTCCACCTTGAAATTTCAACCTGAAAATGCTGTTCTGTAGATCATCCCGTTTCCCATCTCCTCTTCAATAGCCTGGGAGGATGAATGAAAACTGAGCGGGTACCAAGGGTACATAGAAATCACTCACTCCTGTCTTCCACAGGATCTGCATGTAGTCAGCCCCTCTCTAATGGCCACAGAGGCTGCAGAATGGATTCACTGGAAATACCCATGAAACGCATGAATTGCATCGACCATTAAATATCCAGGGCTTTAGTTGCACCGTATCAACTTCAGTAGCCCCATAGTAAGCACTTCACCTGCCACAAATGCAAAACTGTTGACTTACCTTGACCTTCTCCCATTGTCTCTCTCGTTGGTATGAGGCAGCTCACTCCTACCTTCTGAGTCAAACTGGTATTACAGTAAAATATCTCACCACCTTACTCTTTTTCCATTCCCATGAAAAAGCATCACTGTTATGACTCTGTTTTAACAGCATCATCTGTCTGAGGAAAGAGGCTGGGGGATTTGCTCTAGATGGTGATAACAGACCAAGGGGTGTCCCTGATTTGAAATGCTGAAGGAAAAAAAATCATTGCATTGCATTCACCAAAGCCAAAGGGCTTCTTAAAAAGGGCAAGCTGCAAACTGAGTCAATTCCACCACTTCAGAAGAATGCTTCAGAAGAGAATATAAATCCCAGTTTCTCTGTTCCCACTTTTCATGGACCCTGCTGACAGGAGAATTTTACTGACATTTATCTTCATCATTCATTTGCAGTGTTCACCTTCTGCATTCAAGAGGCATTTTGACTGACAGAGAAAAGCAAAACAAGACAGATGTACTCACTGGGGAAGGCTTATATATAATTGAACAAGTAAACATTTGCAAGCCACTGTTGTGTTTATGATTGTATGAATAACATCGTCTTCACTCGCGCCCATAGGCTTGTCAGGTGCTATGTAAGGCTGAGTAGAAAGCAGCTTCCCCCTAATTCACTGCACCAAAGCCTCTGGGCATGCAGCAAGTGCTGGAATGTGGTGCTTTGTGCACCCTTGCTTAAAGTATCACGTCATGGTGAGCACCAGAAGGTGGGTGTCAAAGACACTTTTTAATGTGCACCTACCACAGGGACTTTGCATTGCAAATTGTCCACCCGACTCCTTTTTATGGTGAAGAGCCAATAAAGTAAGTTATTTATGTTCCTACACCATTCTGCCTCTGGGAAATATCCCAAATCAACTGAATTAGTGTCAACTGAGTGGCAGGGTAATAACAGGGGGGTCCTCAGAAGGCCTGTCTTGTGACAATTCACAAGGAATTAGAAAAAGGTTGCCTTTGCACAGCTTTGCAGAGGACTTTTTAAATGCATAATCCAGTAAATCTATTTGATGATTCTCAGCAGCATATTTTCAGTACTACAGCTTGCGGGGTGGAGCTTCCACCCAAATGAGATTTGGAGGGATCTTCACCCCCTGGTCAGAGTAATGAGTTCTGACTTTTGATAATGCTCTTTGTAAGTACAGTGCCTGTGCTCAAAAGGAATATTGCAGGGAGACCACCCTTCTTGCCCTGGGAGTTAAGCTGTCTTCGGTGGTATACATGGCTTACCATGGCAATGGGAATTGAATTTTCCGCTCCCTGAGCTCTCCTGGATACTTAAACAAGCCTCATGTAATACTATTGTGGCCGGTGTCATTGCACCACTGAAAACTAAATGAATGAATAAATTAGAGCCATGGCATTTTGGATTGCTGAATTGCATCCAAGCTTTTTATTGCAGTCATGAACTCCTTTTCTGATGACAGACGGAATGATGCTTATTAGGCAGTTAGGCAGATCATTGTAACGAATGAACGCGAGAAGTACAGTAGCAAGGCTGTATATCAGAGAACTGAGAAGGGATTATCTCTTAAGAAACCTCTTTCCAACACCAATTGCCTTTTGACTGCAGGGCCTCTTCGTATTATACAACAGTTTATTCTCCCTTATTGATGCAAGTAATCTAAGTTTATGGCTCCTATCACAATCTTTTCCTCCTTGGCCTTTTAACTGCCTTTAATATAGAAGCGATTCCTGTCTTCTTGAAAGTTTGTGTTCCTTCAGCTTTCATCCTGTTCCTATTTCATATGTCTCTGAATATCCCTCAATGTCATATTTGCAGTGCTCAGTTCCCTCTTGGTCTCATTTCTGTCTGGTTGTCTTCAAGACTTTTTCCTCTGCCCCACTTAGCACATTGCTCCACAGCCAATCTCTGCCGTGGGCAGCAGTGCAGGTCCACTCGGCTCTGCCCACGTCTCCAGGATCTGGTCAAGTGCCACAGTACTGTTTGGATGCCCTTTGTTCCCTTAATGTTTCTAGACTGGACCCCTTGCCTGTCTGGATCATTTTGCACATAGGACTCAAAACAAGCTGCCCTGGGCTAGTGTTTGATAATTTGCCCGGGCTGATTTATTGGCTATCTGGGAGGAGATGGCCCTTTGTCCTTGGCACGGACCTTGTGTTACCCACCACTGCATCAGTTTGAAGACTTAATGCCAGCAGAATAATAATGCAATAAGAGGAACTGATTTTTTTTTTTCCCAGTGTAGCTTCCTAAACTGGTTCATATTAGCCTGAAATTGCACAAGGGAAGGGGCAGGGAGGGGCAAGAAGGGAAAAGAGGACATAGCCGGGAATTTATAGAGCATCCGACTATCCCTTTAAATGATGGCACAACATTAGGTCTGCTCAGCTGTGACGTTATATTTTGAGGCCTATTAATCAGCAGAAGAGCAGGCTGTTTTGTGGAGGAGTAGTCCTGTAGGATGCCCCTTGTATCGCCATTTCTGCCTTTTAGTACAACTGTTCACACATTGTGTGTGGTGAGCTGCAGCACCTGGAATCCACCCAAGGGTAAGAGAAGGCTGATTGCTGAGTTCTCCATGCGGCCACCACAAGTGCCACTGAAGATTTTCCTGAAGGCAGAGTGGTGAGCTGTTGTACTCCAGAGGAGGCTGCTGTGCCTGGGAATACTTTTGTTCTACTAGTCCTCACAGTGTGGTATTTGGTGAATGGGAGGTTGGGGGCAAGCTGAGTCCTTGTCACCTCAATGGGAATGAAAGGTTAATGTGATGGGACAGAAGATTGTCATGTAGTGTTGGGAAGCAATGTTGTCTTCATATATTTATATATGAGAAATGTTCTAGGAGACCTCTTAAATGCAAATATGTTTTCCTGGTGAGACATAGATATAGGCCTCCTCAAGTCAGACCAGAATGATCCATTTGACTGTGGAACAGTTGCCCCTGGAAAGACTTAAACCTTTATTGCTTGGAGACTTTTGAAATTGTACTGGCCACACCATGGTGTTCAGCACAGATGAAAGCAACGTGCTTCAGGGAGCAAAGCACAACAGACTGCTTCAGAGAATGAACCACTCCTCGTGAGGGAGGGTACTGGATCCAAATTGTCCTTTTCTATCTCCAATTTGTGCAGCTCTGCTGGATCTGTTAGATTCGGAGACCCTGAAACACAGTGATCTGCTGCAGGGTATAGAAGCATAGGTTTTTTGTTTTTATTTTTTAGTAGCTTAAGCTGGTTTAAGTATTTATCACTTACCAGCCTCTCATTCCTGACTCTTTGTTGCCATTTGTCTTCAGAAGGAAAAAAAATAGGTTTTTTCTACAATATCAGTGCCCAAGCAGCTATGTAAATGGTTGTGGCAATATGCTGCTGGGGCATTTGGGAAAGAAATGTTGATGAGCAGAGAGGTGCAGGTAGGGAGAAGGAAACCTTTCAAACCATCCCTCAATGACAGCCAGGTAGGAAGATGGCCTTATTCTGGTTCCTATTGCTGACCTTGTTGAAGTCACCTTGACACTGCTAACGTTTTTCAGGGGAAAGAGTCAGGCCCAGACTGCAGACACCAAAACGTGGTCTTGGTTAGTTTTTATGTAACAGCTGATTTCCAGGGACATTTTAGCCCAAAAGAGCAGATGTTTACACTATCAAGTTTTGTTGTTGTTGCTGCCTTCAGACTACAAATAGGATCTCATTTTTAATCTATGCTTATTTAAAAGCAAACAAAAGAATCATTCATAATCCGTGAGGTAGAGTATCGTATCTCTAACTGACACTCTTGCATTGTTTCCCAGGGACGTGTTTTTCCCGACTGAGGTAGGTAGCTGCTGAGATTACCAGAAGTGAAGTGTGCAAAATGGAAAAGATACTGTGGATTTTATTAATTACTGGTAATGCAGGATTTGTCAGCCTGTTGGATTCTATCTGCTTATTGCATTCTCTGGGCAGTCTCTATGGCTTCTGCAAGAGGAACACTTACTTGTATCTCAGCATCTTCAGATCGCAGCTTGATCTGCTAGGTTAAGTGGCTGATTAAAAGTGGGTGCTTCAGTGTACATTACTCAAACTCTTTAGTTAAAATGGCAGATAATTTCTTTGTAGCTGCCTGCAAAGGCAAATGTCTGTTTCTTATGTTTGTTGCCAACCCCACAGCCAGCCATGAAGGACTGCTGATTTAATTGCATAACCTAGCAGGACTCAGTGGCAGGACTTTAACTTAGCCATGTCTAAGGTATTTGTGTTATATAGAATCATAGAATTATTTAGGTTGGAAAAGATCTTCACTCTTATGTCTTTCTACTCCTTCCACATCTGCATTAAGCCACATGAAGATATCAGAAGATGCTGTAGACCAACACGTCTGCTGGAATCTCAGATTGCGTAATTAGCTGTGGTCATTTAGTCACTAGCTGAGAGATATGTCATTTAGTGAATAACGCTTATTTTTGGCACCAAGCATTGTATTTTCAGGCTTCCTCAGACCGTAACACGCATTGTGAAACGAGCTGTGTCCTCTGCTGCTGGAGCAAGGGCTATGGTAGGCTCTGCCCTTGACGAACTTGAACTTTTTTATTTGCTTGTTGTGGTTGGTCTTGGTTTTTTGTTGGTTTTGGCTTTTTTTTTTTTAAAAGCGTTCCCCTTCCCTGGTAAATAGAAGGATAGAAAGAAAGAAAGTTGAATGAGTTTAAATCCAGGCTAAGTCCACTATTAAAATTACATGATTCACCCAATTGTTTTATTTTGTTCAACAGTTTGAACAATAGTTCAAGCCTTGCATAAACATTTTCCCCTCTCTGCCCCTCTGCCCCTCAAGGTTTCCAGGCACCACACAAAGGCAAGAAATCCCTGTGCCTTTTGGAACTATTATCCCCTCTTCTTCATGAAGGGCAAAGAAGGTTTCAAGGGACAATATCAGAAACATAATGTTTGCACAGAATTTCCTGGTGGGGACAGCAGTTGACTGTAGCCTTCGTGACTCCCATGTCTCAGTAGTGATATTGGTAACATTTCTCAGTTATTATAGTTGCAGGTTTTTTGCTTCAAAAAGCAGCAGTATGTCGTTTATAGACAAAAATAAAGCAGTCCACGATGACATTGTATGTCTATATTCAACCCCATGTCTTTTCTGAGTTGATGACTCTGCTCTTTAAATCCTACCAACTGAGGGACAGTCTGAGCTGTTTTGCTTTCCTCCAGAGCCTTGACCTGAGCACTAGTGGTGTCTGGAAGTCGCACCAGCAAGGCAGAGCAGGCAGGGTCAAATGTGCCCTTTGGGCCATGGCCGTTTCTGCTTCATTACCGTGAAAAGCCTACAATTGAATATCAATGCATTTGTATTCAACCTGGCTGTTCTGCTTCCAGACCTCCTTTCTTGTCTGCAGCTGACAGGATGTCACGAGGAAGTGACATGGCACTGACAGTTTGTGTGTCACGGTCCACTTCTATTTGAGCCCGATTTTTATCTAGTAATGAATCAAGCCATGGGAGTCCAGTCTGGGAAAAAAAGCAAGTGTCCTAAGGAAGCATGCTGAAGCTAGAAAGTTTTTCAGTCCATTTGGAAATAAGAATGCATTACAATGTGCTTTTTCCCTCCATACCAGACCTCTGTATTCTCACAAGGTAGACTGGGTATAAAAGGGGCTTTGCATTATTTATTGGTGTGCCTCTGTCACACATAATGAGGACTATAAAGTATGTAAGAGTTTATAATTGGCTATCTGCAAGAAGTAATCCTAAGGGGGCTGTGTAAGGATCAAATAAATTATGCTTCATTATAGTAGTTATGCCAAGAATATTAGAAAATTGTTTTTAGTTGCAGGAAGAGAAAGAAGGAGAAGTAGAAAAAGAAAAAACCCTCATTACTTCCCAGACCCACTTCTGTCAAAGCTTTTGCAGTTTGAGGCAAGATTTCAGTCCTCTTTAAAATTCCTGATGTGTTCAAGGTGCTAAATAAGCAGTTGCCAAGATACTTGTACAAATAATGCATAAATGGAGTTTATCTAAATTGTTTTATTAATAAACTTTACTGAACTCTCCCATGCAGTTAAGAAGGAATCCCAATTCCCCACTATCCGCCACTGGCACATCAGCTTTCAGAAATGAAACTTTTATCTCTTCTTCTCAGGGGGATATGAATGCCTGCCCCCTCCCCCTGCCTCTCCTGAATCTAATTATTGTTCTGATAATTCAGAACAAGGATTCAGTGGAAGTAAAATACAAAGGAAAAAATTATGAACAGCTGGTCCTGGAAGCTGTGATATAATTTTAAAATGAACATTTACATTTCAGAAAAGCCAGGATGAAAGGGATCTCCATGTTTTTGACTTAGTTACAGGGCTCTTGTGATGCTTCTGGATATAATTTGTGCTGCAGTGAAGGTGCACCTGGAGTACATGAGTTAGACAAGGAAAAGTCTTGTCAGATTCAGGAGGGAGGGAATATCCCTTCCCTTAGAGCAGTTATTGGGTATTATTCTAATTTTAAATAGAAAGTCAAGGAAGGGCAGAGATTGTCTCATGGTACAATATGCTTGGTTTTGAACAATTTCCAGCAGTGGAAATTACCTGTAGAAATAGTGAACGAAAGACTGTGGCTAAAACTCTGGCCTCACTGAAATTAGTGGTAAAACTAACCTGATTTTGCAGGGACCAGCTTTCCCCCATTGGATCTGACTGAATTTGTAGGGTTACAAGACTGGGCGTGCAAGGTTGTGTGTGATTTTGTATGTTAAATGTAATCCTTTCCCAGGTCTAGAATTGTATCACATAGGCTGTAGGGTGCCATAGTTGCACCAGCCCCTGTCCAAATCATAAAGGGAACTCATGTTTTGGAACACATTGTTAATGCAGCATTTTGTATGGACAGAGTTGTGTGAAAACTACAGAAAGCAGGAGTCAACTGCAGGCATCAAGAGCAGTGGAGGGATTGCAGCCTCTCTAAGAGGCTCAAGTCGGCCTGCACACCAGCAACCTCACCCCAGCTCCAGTCTTGAGAAATCTGCTGAATGCATAACTGACAAACAACTTTGGCTTGGGAACATTTGCAGGTGGTTTTATTTGCATCACAGCAAACATAGGTCACTCATTTCATATCTGAAGTGTAAGTTGAAGGCGTTCAAGCAAAAATCAGCAGCACAAATGGCCACTGAGGAGCAGAATGTGTCACAGGAGTCAGCTAGTTCTGAATAAAGAATGCAAACAATGGTTATGTGAAAATAAGGGACTTTTCCTCTTGCTCCTTGAAGACTTCATAAATAGTCTCAGTGCCACCATTAGTTCCTTCTGCAGCCATCTAATGTTCCTCTCATAGCTTGTTCCTTTTCTGTTTGTTTCCATTTTTACCTTCCATTCTCTCTCAGTCCTTGTAGGAGGTCCAGCCAATGCTACTATTATTCCTTAGCACTCATGACTCTTAGGTCCAAATAAGAATGCATTCTTGTATCTAACAATTGCATGCTTCAGTCACCGTATTTATCCATTAAGCCAATGATCTTGTAAATTGGAGCAGAAATATTAAGTGCTGGGGATGACATCAAGATGATGACAGGCTTTTATCGAGAACAGCCTTTATAGCAAAGATGTACTTGAAGAGTCTTCTGCTGTTCATAAAGCATCATTTCTGAAAAGTTTTTAGGAACATAGAACAGTAATGAGCACCAAAAGTCAGACAGTTCATTTTAGGGTTTTGCTAGTTAGTGTTGCTATCACCTTCAAAGTCTTTGTTTAATTCTCCTTTTGGTTTGTCTCAGTTGAAAGCAATGAATTTCATTCATTATTCAGCTGTTCTAAAAGTATTTTGGCATTGCTTTTTGGTTTTTGAAGGAAAATTTCCAACAGCTGTTGAAGCCAGCAGCCACAGAAATCCTCTGGATAGAGAAAGCTGCATGGAATAGCCAATTCTAGCAGGAAAAACTGAATAAATTTGGACTGCTTAATCCATTGGAGAGAAAGGTGCTGCTAAGAGAGAAGAAAATAAACTAATCTCTCAGAGCCCTGGTAGAGGCTTAGCAAAGTCAGTGGTTTAAGGAATGAACTTAAATTACCACAAGGAAGATATAGATTAAACAACATGAAAAGCTTCTGTTGCAGATACAGAGCTATGAGTACAGACTTAGAAGGTGGTGGGATCTCAATTGTGAAAGGCTTTTTAAGAACAGATTAAACAAATATTTCTCTTGGAAGGCACAATTAGAGCTTATCCTGACTTTCAGGCTGAAGGATGGATTATATGACTTCTTGATGTCTCTTCCAACCCAAGTTTCCAAGACTCTTTTTGTGTTTTAGGTATGATTTCTGCATAAAATAATTTACTAAATTATAGAGGAGGAAGGTGGGAAGCAAAAGACTGAGAACATAAAGAGTTGAACAGTGCTGAGGCATTACTACATTGCCTTGGAGGACCTCCCAGGTGGGCAGAAGAGAAGCAGATTTCAAAATTACATCAAAAGTGGGCTCATGAGGTAGCTGTGGGAGAAGCACGCCCTTCTGCTCAGTTCTTCCTTTTTTGCACTGGTTGTTGTTACCAGAAAGAGTTAAGTATGTTTGTGATGTTGGTAAGATTGTCCATATGGATTCTCTCTGGAGAGGATAAGCAGCAGTGCCAATTTTTTCTGAGCTGCAGATGTGCAATACATTTGGAACAAACTGCAGCTCCTATCCAAAATTATGATTTATGACATTTTGTGGCAAACTGAAAAATGGGACCTATTTGAGGGAAATCGACTTGATGGAGTATTTTTTCCTCTGCAAATTGGGTCAGTTCTTGAGTTTGAATGCCTTTGGCTAGAAAGCACAGAAAAGTCCATATTTTTCATTTGTGTTTTAAAATTTAAAAAATATCCTTTTCTTGGGTATGTCATGAAGCAAAGTTTAGAGCATGTAAAAATCATGCAAACCAAAATACGGGCAATCTGGCAGTATGGAAACAGTATTTTGATTGTCATACATTTCTCACTGGAGCTGTACTAAACTTTATCTCTTATTGAAAAAAAAAAGTAGCTGAGAAAGGGGTGATAGTTGTTCTTGGCTTAATTGAGGAAGCCAGAAAAAATGATCAGTTTCACATGGAGGCTATTTTTGCTTAGATTTGGTTCCATTTCTTTTGATTTTACACTATAGACTGCAGTTTGCACAAAGGGAAACTGCACTGAGTTTACCTTTGTTCATGCATAGATGAATTCATGTGCTTAGCTGCAAGTAGCCTTGTGGAAGCAGGATATTTTAAAAGCTGCAAAAAAGTGCTGAAGCTTCAGCAGAAGACAGTAAATTAAACTGACCCCTCCTTCATCAGTTCTCATGTATTGCAGAACATTATCTGTCTGTGAGTTATCCGTCAGAGCTTTACGCTGTAGGAACAGAGATGTCTTTGATGATGGCTACAGGCCTGCGTATCAGCTAAGCTGGTGTGTACGTTTTTGCAGAGTAGAGGGAGTCTTAAACCTATGAAGCACTATTGAGAATGGTATAAAGTGAAAAATGATTGTCAGCTGTGTTCGGTGACTGCCACTGACTTTTATAATATTATGGCAGTTTATCTTACAATATATCTAGAGAAATAGTTTCCAAATTCATTTGATTTGAGGAGTCTTACAAACTCTCCAATAGAAATGTGGACCTATTCAATCTTTTTTCCTGGTATAGATTGCCTAATGGCATCTATGAACTCCTTGGTGTGCCAAAGGGTCCGCAGACCGTGTACTGAGAACGCCACCCTGAAGTCTTGACTATGGCTGAAGTTTTACTGAGATGTGCAGTGGTTTACCTTCCATTAATTCTTGGCAGCTCAGATGAAACAGAACAAACAAATGGCTGTATGCATTATATCAATTCCAGTTCCCCTGTCACTGGGGATATGCCACCAAAGTGAAGGAGTTGTCTGGGCAGCCTTGTTTTTTCCAGCATCTACAAAGTATTCTTTTTCACATATTGGTGAACTTCTAGTCATAGAAAGGCAGTTCTTTGTTATTTATTTCGTGTCTTAATATTTCCAAAGGTTGGGAGAATCTAGAATAGAAATCACTGGAGTGGTGCCCAGGAGTCGGGTTGCTGTAGACTTTTCCTTAATGATTGTAACAACCTTAGTCTGCCCAGTTTGTATTGAAAAGATATGTCAGTGCCTGTCCATTTATCTATTTGTCTGCTTTGTCATCTTCACTAACCTGGGATGTATTTCCTTCATTCTCTCTTCATGGTCCTTCGTGAGATCATTTAATGTACTGGGAAATCCTTCAAGCGTGGAGCTTCTGCAGAGGTTCTGGCTAGCTTTGTCTGGCCTCCAGTTGCTATTGAAATTCATTTTATTGAAAAATAATATGCCTTATCTACTGCAGCTACATGGAGGATTATGTATTTTGGGAAGTTAGTTATTAAACTACCTTTTATTAATCACAGTAGGCACCCTTGTGTTTCTAATTGAGTGATTTCTATTTAAATACACTATGTCATATGCCATATGCTGCTCTAGACTCTTTGAACTGTCAAACATTTGATTCTGAGCCACAAAATGATGGAGTGAGTACACAGATGGGTTGTCACATAAAGAAGTCTGATGGCATGTGATAACGCTCAGGCTTTTTTTTTTTTTCCCCATAAAGCTTATAATGTACAAGCAGTGATCATGGCTTGCCAAACAAAAATGAGCTGACAGTCGAACTCTAGAGTGTTTTCCAGAGTTCTTCAAGCATTTCAGTTCCACTTTGCAGATTTGCTCTGTCTTTAACTGGACCATGTCACATCTTTTGCAGAACAAGAGGTGTCAATCATTTTGTTATATGACAGACTCCGGGAAAAACGATGCAGGACTCACCAAACCTAGTCCTTAGTTGGTCAAGCTCTGTGGTAACAATTGAGGCAGATCAAGGCCATTTTGAAGCAGCAACTTGTTTCTAAAGAATAACTTCCTTTTAAGGTAGAGCATACAGGTTTACACTCAGGGGCAAGGCAATTTCTCCTTTAATCTTCTCTTCTCCCCTAAAATTCAGGTCATTTCCCATAAAGGAAGGAGGAATTCATGACAGGAATTCAGGCATTTGCAGCTTAGGGGCAGAATGATGGCAGAAGGATAGAAGATAAGGAACAAAATAAAGTGTAGATAGCTTTGGGCAGGATTCAATTATGGATTCATACACTTTTTGAAGGTGTTTATAATACAGATGCTTTCCCTAGAGGCAGATTACCAAGCTCACATTAAGTTCAATAGATATCTACGGTGAAATTCATTAGCCTGAATCTAGATATTCGTGTTAGAGATACTCTAGGGTCTGCAGGACCTCTTCATGGGCTGGCAGATTTGACAGAGGACTTAGGGGAAACTTGTATCACTCTGGAGAGGCATCTGAAGGTCAAGTGAAATACTGAATAGTGCTTAAACTTACAGAAGGTGTCTGTGTTTGAGCAGCCAAATCCTGCTCTGAGTCAATACTACCAGTGGAACACAATTCAGTTGGTAACCTACAAGTGTCTAGTGCCATTTGGCTGCTCTTGTCTATCTCACCTCCAGCTGCTAGTGGCTTTCCTCATTGGCTCTGTGTCATGCCCACCAGTCTTCTGTGAATGTCTTTGCTGCCTTAGAGTCAGGTAGACTTAGATGTGTCCTGGTCATAGACCTATGTATTCTTTAGGATGAGAAAAATAGCTTCTAAACTCCATTGATTGTACGGATAAGGGTCTCAATTTAGCTAGCACTGCAGAGGTGTCTCAGTAGGTTTGATATGCTTGGTGCCATCTGAGGTACCTAGAAAGGAAGACCCACGTTCTTCCAGAGCAGGAACTGGTCTTCAGGTGGGCTACGTGGCAGAAATGCAAGTAGTCTTATGTGTCCACACTTAACTTGAGCCCCAGCTGCGTTAGGCTGAGGTGCCTGAATGATGTAAAAAAATATTCCTGAAGTCTTTCATGTTGGAAGGGGTGTCTAACCTTCTGCTTAAAGCAGTATCAGCCTTCAGTCAAGATCACAGTAATCACTCTCATACCTCCAAATATCCTCTTTGACGAACAAAAGCAGCCAAGTTCAGGCTTACGCAGACTGCTTAGTGCTGTGCCTTGTGTCTAAACACAATCTCAATACTCCTCTATTTGCCTCATCCATGGACACATAACCAGTACATATGTCATGAAGCCCCAAGGAGAAAACCTGGTGATGCTGGAATATCTCGTATCCAATTGTCCACACCCAACATTCATGATTGGAAAAGACAGCCATGGCGAAAGCCTTTGTTTTTTCCCTTTTTTCCTTTTCTTCTTTTTTTTTTTTTTCCTTTCCTGATTCCCCTGGGATCTGTGGAGCTTCTATCAGAAGCATATTCTACTTGGTACCAAATACTTATGTCATCATTGGCTGAGAGAGTGAAACTGTAGGAGGATCTGTGTGCTCTAACAGTAAGGCAATCAGTCTGGAGTCACTGCTTCAGTGAATATTCATTCCCAAAACAGTTGGTGCATCCTCCAGATACCCTCCACTGTGACTCTGTGGCCAACCATAACCAATAAGATATGAATTCCATAGACAGGTACACGTTTCCTTGGATCTCTCTAAATCCCCCTGCATATGAATGGTACTCTATAATAAATGGTAATAAAAAAGTTTTCAATGAAATATCCAGCTACACACTGTAATTCAACTGCTTCTCAAAGTTCATGTTACTCCTCCAACTGCATACATGAGATAGGATTAAACTCCTGAATTTCTTAATATCTAGTGCCAATCTGTGCAGGCTGCGGAGCCTGCTGCTTTATAAACTCTAATTACAAGAAATATTTCCTGGGGTTATTTTTGGTGATTGAAACTGGTGGGAGCTGCAGTCTTCTGTACCGACTCCCCACTCCCTCCCCCCCAGCACCAACATCTGTTTTGCAGGGCTTTGAAATTGGTGCTGTGTCCTTCCTTTCCATGGTAGCAGCTGGCACAGCCCGGTCACTTGTCCTTTTACCAAATGGCTTCTATTTCCATTTAGTAGCAGCTCTGTGTCTGACCTCTCCACACTTCCTGCTTTATTGCTTCTTTTGGATTTCTCCAAGCCCCCATTCCCATTTTCTGAAGCCTTCAATATTGCTTTAAAAATGCACAGGGCCAAAAAGAGCAGACAAAGCCATTAGCTTTTGGGTAGCAATGTAGCATCTCTGGGTGTCGATATTTCTTCCTCTGAGCCTGAAGCACCTCTAATAACGAGCACATCACTTATGATCAAATGAAAATCAAAGCAAAGCGATGCTTCATTTGTTGGAAACTCCCATCAACAGCCTCCACGTGACTGCAGTCAGGGAGACAATGAGGCCTGTGACTCTCCCATGACACAGCACTTTGCCATGTTGGATGCTGGCAGGCATTTGTAATACCTTTTTTTAGGCTTCCACTGCCACCCGCTCTACATTTGAAGAGCTCTGGGAAGTGGCAGCAGGCAGGTGGCAGCCCTTTGCTGTGGCAGTTTGCTGAGGTTCAGAGCCAAGCAGATGCCAGGCAGTGAGTATCACACAGTATCACAGTATCATAAGGTTGGAAAAGACCTTTGAGATCATCGAGTCCAACCTATGACCCAACACCTACACCTACTCCTACTTGTCAATTACACCATGGCACTAAGAGCCTTATCCAATCTTTCCTTAAACACCTCCAGGGATGGTGACTCCACCACCTCCCTGGGGAGCGCATTCCAATGGCCAATCACCCTTTCAGTGAAGAATTTCTTCCTAATGTCGAGCCTAAACCTCCCCTGGCGAATCTTGAGACTGCGTCCTCTTGTTTTGTCGCTGGTTGCCTGAGAGAAGAGACCAACCCCTGCCTGACTACAACCTCCCTTTAGGTAGTTGTAGAGAACTATAAGGTCTTCCCTGGGCCTCCTCTTCTTCAGACTAAATAACCCCAGCTCCCTCAGTCGCTCTTCATAGGGCTTGTGCTCCAGCCCCTTCACCATCCTCGTTGCTCTCCTCTGGACGCACTCCAGCATCTCAACATCTTTCTTAAACTGAGGGGCCCAGAACTGGACACAGTACTCAAGGTGCGGCCTGACCAGTGCCGAGTATAAGGGGATGATGACCTCTCTAGTCCTGCTGGCCACACTGTTCCTGATGCAGGCCAAGATATCATTGGCCTTCTTTGCTACTTGAGCGCACTGCTGGCTCATGTTGAGTTTCCTTTCCACCAACACTCCCAAGTCCCTTTCCGTCTGGCTGCTCTCCAGCCACTCTGCACCCAGTCTATAGCTCTGCATGGGGTTGTTGTGTCCAAAGTGTAGGACCCGGCACTTGGACTTGTTAAACCTCATGCTATTGGACTCAGCCCATCTCTCCAGCCTGTCAAGGTCCCTCTGTAGGGCCCTCCTACCCTCTAGCAGGTTGACATTTCCTCCCAGCTTGGTGTCATCTGCAAACAATGCCTCGTTTCAGGGAGTTGGCTTGACAGTCAGAACCAAAAGTGTTGAATTCAAATCTGGTCATCTGAACAAGAAGGGAAAAGGTGGTGGGGTTTGGCCCTTGCCTAAAAACTCATGAATACTATTTCCATCATGCTTAAGATGAAGCCGTGTTATGGGAGGTGAGATCTGCAAAGCTGAAGATTGTAACATTTTATTCTCTCTATTTCTTTTTTGTTGTTGTTTTGTTTCCTTTCTCTTTTTTTTTTTTTTTTTTTTGCATCTGGAGTCCCTTTAATGTCTTCCTATAGCAAAGTCTGACTTCTCTCTCCTATTCTGTGACACTTGTGAGGAGAAGCGGGAGGCAATCTGGTGCATGATAAATGCCCTCTCTATCTGTGTGCCTCTGGAGACCTCTGCGTGGACACTCGGATAAGATATTTCCTAATTGCATTCATTCACATTATAGGCTATTAATTGTGCCCTCCTTTCTCAAGTGATGCATATTCAGTTCAGGCTCAGTAAAGAACCAGTCAAATGTCTCATGTTCAGTGAGTACTAACTCGACAGAGAACTATTGCACAAAGCGTTGCTCTCATGTTTAAGCCTAATTAAAGCCCAGGTCAGGTGTATGCCTGTGTTTCCTTGGGGACAGGTGCTAACGGGAATGCAAGGGACCAATGTACTAGTATTTCTCCAATGGAAGAATAATAGAGTAACCAGAGGACAGAGTGACAATGTGAAGAGAAGCAGTAGGAGTATGACCTTAAAGAGGGGAAGCTTCTGGATGAAGAGGTGGGAGCTAACAGTATAAAGACGTTATCCCTTGCTCACTGAACTGAGGCCGGGCTCCTACGGGCATGGGAGCCAGGATGACTGCAGCTGGCATATACCTGCCCACCTGACTCCCCTCTTTGTTCTGGTGTGTCCTGATGCTTTGCTGGGGCTCTGGAATTTGTCCAAACCTGTTCTGACCCGCTTCTGTCCCTCTGCAGTTGTTACTTGGTTGCAGCTCCTAGAATGTTTCTTGAACAGAGACTTCAGAAGCTCTGTCTGCTGAAGTGTTTCGCATCACGGTTTTTAGCCAATTCCTCTTTAACCCCACTGTTCGTTGGCTAAGGTACATCTGAAAGCAGCAGACAGTCTTCAATTCTCCTTTCACGCTGCAGGCTCACTTTTATAGCAGGTAAATGCTTTAAAACCATTACAGCGAAGAGAGTTCTTAAATCACAAGAACCAGAGAGTCAAAGACTGTGCTGCATCTGAAAATTGGTTTTGTTTTGCTTGTAGAGAATACTGAAACTTCAAGTGACAGATGGGAATGTGAAAACTTTCTATCATCCTTGAAGATTGAGATGGGCTAATAGAGAGAAAATGTGAAAGGAAAAATCATCATTAAAATGGTCTTAAAAGGGATGACTTCCAAATTATTGTCTGTCAGCTTCACCAGATGGCCTGACTGTCTGTCAGATGAGCAGTATTCACGACAAATGCCTAGCAGATAAAAATGGCAAGGTTTCTTTTTGGCCAGGTCTGAAAATGGAAGGGGAAAAAGTAGAAAATGGAGGGAAAGAAAGAAGGAAGGTACTTTGAAGAAGGTTTTTCTCACTAAAATGTGCCTGTACAAAAGGCAGCATTCAGTTCTGGTTTTATTTTCTCTCTGCAGTACACATACCAAGCCTGACACTTTCCTTTTATTTTTCTAGGTGGAAATACATATTGGGGTTTTTACAATGACACTGGGCTCCTTGCTTCTTGAAAGGCTTCCCAGACCCCTTACTACATCTGTGCAGACCCCCTCTAACAACTGGCCAAGAAGGCCCTTCATGGTGCCAGGGCATTCCCTTTGACTGCGTTCATAGAGAATAACTGTGACTGAAGCTAGGGATATACAAAAAAGGAATACATTTTCCAGTGCCCATGTAGAAGGCTTTTAAAAAGCTCATAATCAATGAATCCACTGTTGGTTTAGTTCTCAAGAAAATGCATTTTCTAGCAGCAAGACTCTGAGGCTAAGTCCAAAGCTAAGTGTCTAATTTCCTGTCATCAGTATCTCTCTTTATTGATCGAATTGATGGGTTTCCCCCCTAGGATTTACCTGAATCATATGCTTAAGTTTACCCTATGCAAGGGAAAAGGAAGGACACTGGGGAAGGTTTGCCTTTATTTAACAAGCTTTTGAGGATGCTATGATCAAATGATCTGACAACAAAACAAGAATGAGCCATACAGCAATCAGGGACACATTGTGACTCCAACAAGTGAGAATAAGAGCTGAGTCTGTAAAATTGAACTTGCTAGCTATGAACTGACAAGACAGTTACAGACAATTTATGGTGTGATCTCTACATGGGTTATTTAAGGCACATCAGGTCTTTGGGTGGAGGCTCCCATTAAAGCTACAGCAGCAGTGTGGGGACCGCACACTACAGGGATTTGTAAGCTTCCTTTTTTGTAGATTGACTTTTGCTGATTGATCTTGGTCTTTCTGAGTGCAGTCATTTCGCCCACAGCAAATTCTGGTTTAAATCTTTTGGTTTACTAATCCTTCTGTATTTATTGTTTGAGATTTGCCTATATCCAAGCTATTCTTAGGGATATTAATAGTGGTTAATATTTTACCTCTTGGAGTAAGCTGACTGCTGCATGCCACAAATCATGTCTTTATCGCTTTGAAGATGAAACACAGATCAGTGCCAAGCCACTAATGTAATTACTGCCCCTTCCTTGCCGTCCCCTGCTCAGCAGCATCCACCATATGCAGAACCTGCTATCTGCAGTTCTTTACAGTCACGAAGTCCACTCCAGACTCACAAGATCATCTTTCAAGTTCTAAGTGTTACTAAAATATGATGTTGCACAATACTTGTAGCAAGAGTGACAGGGAAAGCAGTCTGGGATGGACAAGGATTACTCTGAGTAGTTTACTATTGAGGCATCCACCCTCTGACTTCTTGGTTTGTAGTTTTGAAACTTGTAGGTCTGGGCAGTTCCTCATTTAGCACATAGGTTTGTTTTAGGTCACTTTTTGAAGGTATGGACTACACATGGCTAGTCCACGTCTGAGTGGAACCCGTTTAAATATTAAAGCCAAGTGCTTAATTCCAGCCTTGCATTGCCAAAGTTGGCGGCATTGTCAGCCCCGTGGCTCTCTCCCTCGTGCCTCCCTACCACATTGAGCCAGCTGCAGCACTTGCAACAGCAGTGATTTCGTGGATCAAGGCAAGCAGCCCGTTTCATTTCTGAATGCAAAACTGCTCCAGAAAAGCTGGGCTCTGACAGTGCCAAAACAGCAGCCAAGTGTCACCAGTGCCTCCCGCTGCTGGCTGGCCCTATCCCCCTGACGGGCTCGCACCTCAAAGCTGCGGCCACTTTTGTGAAGCTATTGTTTATGGACCTGCACATTTCCTTCTCTTTTCTGTTTCTTTTAATGACTGTAGTGGATAGTGGAAGATGACAGATGATGATAATTACAGCATGATGGGGTTTTTTTTGCTTTCTTCAGAAATGTTGTAGGCATCCTAAGCATTTTAAGCAGCTGTAAAGATGGGTGTGGTGTCCTGAGTAGCATAGCTGGCTAAATACAATAACTATAGGGCAGGCCAGGATGTGACTCTTGAACTAAACAACTCCTCTCTACTGAAGCTGCAAAATTAGGTTAAGGATTTCCATTGGGGTTGCAACCCTTGGATTTAACTTGGATCTTCAAATGAAAGTTGCAACTGTTCAGCAGGAGCTGTATTCTCTGTGATTAAACAAATTGGCTGAGAGCATGTATGAATTATTAGCAGTAATAGTATGCAGTCTTTTTGCTTTTGAAAGTTTAATCCATACCTTTAGCTCCTTACAGACAGGGGTGGATTAATTTGAAGGGAACGATTGACTTGAAGGGGCTGAGGGGCTTTTGTCCAAGTCTGATTAACACCATGGGCTTCAAGCCACACATCACACTTTTAGTTTATGAAATAAGGGAACTGAAATACCAGGACCCATGCGAACCATGGTGGTACCAGCCCTGTGACAGTCATGCAAAATCCTGCTGAAAGCCATGGGGCAGATCCAGCTCCATTACACACACCAACTCATACATATATATATATAAATATATATATCTATATGTATCTCAGAGCATAAAGCAAAACTTGTGAAATTTTGTCTTACTGTCTAGCGGGCTCAAGCCTTTGTGGAAATCTTACCCTGAGGGTCAGTCCCTGAGTCTGGCTTTGACTTTGCCTGCAAGAAGTACTGGGGAACACACCTGCTTTGTCAACAGACCTAAATCCTCAACAGGCACATACATACCACTACAGGGAAAGATTTGAAGGTGATTCAAAACCAGATGAAAACCAGTCATATCAAATGAGATGTCAAAACAACAGCTTTAAGACTTGTGGCCAGTTGGTACCTGTGACAAAAATGATATTTATAGGCATAAGCCTTTTTTCCAGATGGGAAAGCAGCCTCATGCTCCTGGCAGCCCCCTTACTGACTGGCAGGTTTTGTGTTTGCTAAACAGAGTGTGGGAGTTTGCCTGTGGCTTTAAACCTTGTCCTTCACATGTAAACATGCTGCCACTCATGCTTTAGGGCCATACAGCAGTGCCAGTGTTAGGCAGCCATTTCGTGTTTGATCTCATCATTGTGGTCAGCATAGTCTGTGAGCAGAAAAGAAGCTGCAGTGCCTGATGGCTGGTGGTCCACAAACCAAACTCAACACTGACAAAGTTCATATTCAAGTGGATAGCCAGCTGTTGCTGAGGTAGGGAGTTTTTCTGACATAGCACCTGATTCGCTCTCTCCCAGGATGTTCTCACCTGTCCCCCAGTTTAGTTTCTCTAGATTTACACAAGTTGATCAGAGAGCAGGATAGACATTATGTCTCTGTCTAAGCAAGCTTTATGTTTGAAGGTGTTTACTCTGTACAGCATATAAGAATTTTGTGATTTTGTGAAAGAAACGAGGAAACCTGGAAGTATTTTAATATTAATTATACTTATTAGTCAATAATAACTGCACTTCATGCCAAAGTTAGAGGTTGAGGGTTAATCCAGGTCAAGGTACATTTGTGTGAGGTATTTTAAAAACTCAGAGTAAGTAACGTAGCCTGGCCACCAAAATTTATTTTGACCAAAACTGGGCTTTGGACTTACAGAGACAGACATAGAGAAACTGGAAAGAGGATATGATAGGGGAATTAAGAGGTGTGGTACAGGAAGGAAATAAATTGCAAAGGCCACGTATCCAGTGTAGCAGGAAGAGTGATCAAATATAAGGTGTTTGGAAGAGCCATGAGCCGTGTTTGGAAGGTGGCAGTGGAAAGTGCTGTGAGTGATATTCGTGGGAAAAAACCAAACAACAACCTGTTACTGCAACAAAGCCTAAAGGGAGATGAAAACAAACAGCTTTCTGTGAATGCGATGGACAGTAGGCACTCCTGCCACCTAAGGAGAGTAATTGGCAAGTGCTGAGTAAGAGCTTGTTCTGGGTTTGCAGGGGCAGCATTGTTATGCTAATAGTCCTTTCACTTGCCTGCAGTGCTGCTGTTTGTGTTCTTCTGGAAGAATTGGGCAGGAGGCTTTCTCAGGACCTCTTTGTGAGGAAGGGCTGGCTGCTATTTCAGCTGGTCCAATGCAGGAGACTGCAAGCCTGCCTTCCCTCCTACTCCCTGCATACATCTCTCTGCCCCTCACAGTGGAGTCCTTTGAGCATTCGCGAAGTCTCCCAGTCAGTCTGTTCAGGGACACAAGCTGATTGAAACTAGCCCAGCCAGGGTGGTTCACTTTTGGCCAGAGCAGCTTCTGAGCTGTGGTCTGTCCACCTTGGCTGGCAACAGGTAGGTCATGGGAATCACAACTGGCTTGAGAAAGGGTCAGAACCGCAGCAGGGCTGACCAGAAATGCCACAGCCCACCAATCTGTGAGGTTATTTCTGGCATCTAGTTGCCCTTCCCCCCTTTCTCAGCCATTCTCATCATCAGTGGTGATGTTCCTCCTTGTCCCATTGGGTCCTGTCCATTCCTAGCGCATCAGCCATGCTGTCAGGGCTTCACAACACACTTCTTGCTTTAACAATTCAAGTGGGAATCAGTCTTTTTTTCAAAGAGTATTAAGTTGTCTGTAACAAATGTAGACCCAGTTTTGGCCTAAGTTCTCGTCTGAGAAACATTTTTCTGAGAATTTAATTAGAAGCGACTCTCATTTACATGGATTCTACCAGCTGCCGTTGGCTCTGCAGCCCTGGGGAAAAAAATCAGATGATACTGTGAAAGCCATTAGCGAAGACATTAGAAGCAACCAAATCCAGGTCAGGCAAAGTTCTGAAAATACCCAACATTCATGTGTCCTTAATTGCTTTTCTCCCCTAACAGCTTTTGGGTGAAGGAACCATCTGAAAGGGGGCTGCCTCAGGGATTTATTTTTCGTTATGTGATGCAGATACGGGGAGAGGAGCAGGCAGTGACTGCTCAGTAAGGAAAGGAAGAAGTAGACATAAGTAACAAGAAGAAATCTGAACTTAGTGGAGGAAGAACTAAGGAGGCCTAAACAGGGTCAGATGTGCTTGGAGGAGCGGCAAAGGAGTTGCTGACCTACTTTGTTAATAGCTAAGATGCTAAGAGAAAGATGAGATACCGCTTCTGGACTTCAGTGTCTTGTTCAGGTGTGTCTTTCAGCAAGCCAAGAACATAATAAGATGATTTCTGTGTCTGACAGGAGTGTCAGAAATATGAGAAGCTCTGCTATCTTGAGGATGGAGATAGTAAAAATGCACAGCTAGGTCCAGGCCCAGAGTCAGAAGCACTGTCAGGACTCCTGTTAATCTGCTGTGATGTCCACACCCAGGACTTTGCTGCACTAGGAGCACAGCAGCAGAAGTGCTTTGCCAGGGAGAACATTATCCTTATTGTCAAGAGAGGGAAGTCTGGTGGTTTGAGGTCCAGGGACTTGCCCAAGTTGGCAGCTGTAGTGCTTGAAACCTTGTCCCAGTCCTGTGCTCTACCTAACAGGTAAAAGGCACCACTGCAAACCTACACTGCAAACTTTTTGAGAATTTACTTGCCTTCATAGCCTGTAAAGTGTCAAACCCCTCCAGCCTGTTATGTACACAGCGATTCATTTCCAGTCTTACAGATAGGATCTGACACAAAAGAGGTAACATTTAAGTGCTGTAGCATGCATTAAAATGTTCTCTCTAGGCTGTCCATTAAGAAGATTTGCCAGCTACACCCGCTTTTTGGCAGCTGCTGCAGTGGCAGCTGAGAATACAATATGATAAAAATGCCACTTCTGCAAAATAATCATGGCCTGTTGGGTGAATCCCAGCAAGATCTTGTGAAGGGGCAGGCTTAGCCAAAACACGTCTGCATGGGGCAGCAAGAGGGCTGGAGAAACCAAAGCATATTGTGAAGGTTAAGTCAAGTACAATAATGGCTCAAGACCTCATTTTTTTGGCTGAAATTATTTGAGAAAATATTCTGTAGTGTGTACTATGGTATGAATTGATAAGATGACTTAAAACCATCCCCTGTATTTGAAAGGATGAAAACCAAAGGAAAATGACAATGGAGTAGCAAAATTGTCAGTTTACTTTTCCTGCTAGAACCTTAATAGACCTTGGTTGATTGTTATTTTAATTAATCAGAAGCAATTGTCTTATAAATGCTATGATTAACATAGCTTCTATTTAACACTGTGTTGCGTTTTCCAAACAGTATATGCAGCAGTTCTGAAGAGTAGAAGAGGAGTCTAAAAAGCTCTCAAGTGGAAGCTCTAGAAGCTGAGAGTGGCTCCTGATGCTGAACCGCCAGGGCTGCCTCCAGTCCGCAGACCAACTGTAAAACAGAGTAGCAGAATGCAGCAGTACAAGTCCAAATAACTGTCTACTGGTTTTAGAAGAAGAAGAGGGTTTTTTTTCTCTGGGATTTTCAAATTACACTTTGACACTTTGATACTAAACATAGTAGCAGCCTATGTTTAAGCTAATGGCAATTGCTTGTATAACCTATTTTATTTTTTTTCTCTCTCTAGGTTTGTTGATTGGCTCTGGTTGTGCCCTCTATCCTCTTGGCTGGGACAGTGAAGAAGTGAGACAAACCTGTGGTAACCTTTCCAACCAGTTTGAATTGGGTGAGTGATCATCAGAGTGTCTCAGCCACATTAGACTCTTCTGTGTGTTGTACAAATGAGGATATAAGCACAGGCTTGGAGAAGCAATATATTTGTGTGAGATAGGATATTCATACTGTGTTACTCTGGTACGGCACTGAGGCAGAGGATTTCAGATAGATTTGCTGGGTATGTTTTCTGTAAGAACATTGTAAAAGAAAATGAAGGAATGTATTTATGTATATATTTAAGACATCAGATTTAACAGTCTTGCAATATAGGAGCTAACACTTCTGGAGATCTTGACAGGGCAGGGAGAGGCATCAGAGCACAGGTGAAGGTAATTCACAATGACTGCAATTAGCTGTCTTTGAAGTTTGGCATGCTTATGGAATTCTAACCCAAGCCCAAATAGTGTGGTTTTGTTTACTCACATCTTTGGGAAGCTGGTAAATAACACTTGATCCCTATGTCAGCCTTTTCTCTTAACAAGCTGCTGGTCTTAACAGTGATGTCTGTACTGAGTGCTGAACACGAGCCAGGGATGCTGCCAAACCAGTCTCACACCCATGTGGTAAGGGGTGAACCAGCTCTAGAGAGCTCATTGAGCCAATAGAAAGCAAGGGCCCAGCAAAGAGCTAAGAATTAAGCAATGTGGATAATCAGGATCTGATATTTGAATGCATGTTTATTTAGCTAGAAGGTTGAATGCAGTTGCTGATACCCTAGTTTCTAAGTGCTCTTTGATCTTTCATCACTTGAAGAAGAGAGTGGGCTGTAATCCTCCTGAAGGAGCAGAAGTGGCTGAGTACCCGGACCCACCATAGACCTGGGAGCTCCCACTCCCAAGCACAGGTCCCCGTTCCAGCCCCTGCAAGATAAACCTTATGGCTGGTGTTAGAAACCCTTTCCATAGTTGCATGTGCAGGACTTATGGTAGCCTGGCAGTAATCCCAGTGCAAAGAACAGTGGATGAAAATGGTCTCCTAGATTTAAACATAAATCTGCTACATTATCTTCTAATTTTACACTGATATTTCTGTCGGGCTTCAAAAGTAAGGCATGGGGACCAGAAATTCGCATTACCGATATCGGCAGCTGTCTCTACCACTGCTGCTGATGTTGTTAGCAGCAGCCACTAGTGGTGTTTCTCAGGGGATGCGTAATGTGCTATAGAAGCTTTACCTTGTTATTCTGAGCTCTAATATCCTTCTGTACCATTGATATTAAATTTTATTTTCAGTGAAGTATAATAAGTTCCATCAAATTTTTATTCACCTAACAATTAAAAGATATGAATATGAAGGAGAGAGAGCAATGAGAACAGAGTGTATACAAATAGTTAACTTTCAGAAAAAAATGCCCCCAAACTAAGATTGCCAGCTCCATGGAAAGACATCTCAAGGATCAAGTAGAGAGAGTAGGCAAAACACAGCAGTAGCTGTTGTAGGGAACAGTCAAGTTCATCACTGCTTGTGGTCAATATTGGGCAGAAACCTAAAGTAGTTCCTAGCCAGCCCATTTAGCATCACCCCCATCTGAAAGGCTAGATAGGCCCTTGCTGATGCACTCTACTGCTTCCAAACCAGGCATGTAAGTAGTTCTGCTCCTGTGATTCCTGCTTGTTTCTCCTGACAGCCTGCTTATTCCCAGGCTCCAGTCGTTGTTCTCCGCAGAGTGCAGAAAAGTGTTACCTTTCCAGGTTATTTCTCATCAAACTCACAAGAAGGTGGGTGTTGTGCCAGTCTGTGCTCCTTGAAGACAGCACTTAGGCAGTTACAAAATGTGACTTTAAATACAGTCGTACCCATAATCAGAGCAGAGTCTCTGAGACCACCTTCACCATGTCAGTCTTGACTCACAAGTCAGATATTTGCATAAATTGAATCACTCTGTCATTAAAGTCAGTGAAGAAACACATGAAAAACTTCAGCTGACAGCTTTCTTTCCAGATACACGGAAGGAACCATGAGATGTATTGCATTAACTGTGAAGGCGTGTACTCTTACTGTATTTTCTTGTTCCAGAGCATGCAGGGCATGTGTTATGCATGCCTAAACTTGACGGGAGTGCTGGTCTCACCGATCTGCTGCAATCATATGTTAACACATTAATTAACAGATTATAATGAGAGTGGAATTTGCTGTAGTGATTTCCACCAGGCAGCTCTGCCACTAGACATCTCATTTCCACATACATTGGCAGTGAATTTAAATGCTTAGCTAGGATTTTTTTTTACTTAATGTCAGTGCTTAGTTGATACTGTGTTAGCAAAGTCATCTGAAAGGAAGAGGAACCACATTACTCATTGTCTTCCGTAAATACTTCTTGGTTGGTGATAACCCAAACCCTCCAGGTTTTTTCTGAATCATTAGGGAATAGCTTACTCGTTGTAGCCTATAGCCAAAAAGTGATGTTTCAAAGACTTAATCTCACTGAGTCTCAAGACAAATTTAAGTAATTATTGCTTTCGTTTGAATATTTAATTTGATTAAGCTGCAATGATATGCTTTCTATTCCTGAGTCTGTGAAATGAGTTGTCTCAGGAACCACATATACACGTGCTCCATTCAAAAGCTGCCCTTAGAAAAGCTGAGCTGCTGTGAGCCCTGCTCTGGTTTCCTGGAAGGACAAATGGTGGTGGTAGGAGTGCTGGTATTGCACATCCTGCTGCTGTGGTTGCGAGCTAGGGTGACACTGAGAACCCAATTCAGCACATGCCGTTACTGTCAAAGGAGAGGATGTTCAAAAGGATGCTGATCAGCAGACATCTTTCAGCCTCCTCTTCGAGGATGGCAGAACAGCTGCTGCAGCTTGGACCACAGGGAAAAACCTCAGTGCAGTTAGAAAAGGAGGGTCAAAGCACACTAGGTTTGATCACAGAGCAAGCAAAGGTGAGGATCCAGCAGCAGGTGAAATTCTGGAGCTGCAAAAGATGCGGGGAAAAAATGGTTGAGGTTGGAGGTTGACAGGATAACCCAGAAGCTACAATCTACATTATGGGAGGATGAGAAGGACAAGAGGCAGGTGCAGAGAAGGGACTACAAGAACTTACTTGAGAAGCAGCTGAATTGTACACTGTGAAATGTAATGTTAACCAGAAATATTCCAGAATTAACAATTAAATGAAAAATTTTGCTTTACTAAAACAAGACAAATCCCCACCCCCTGTAACATTCTCATAACTAGATAGAATAAATAAATAGCAATGCTAATAACTCATAAATCCTTAGTGGGTGTGCTAGATAAAAGTGCTTCTCCATGTCTTCAGGCACTCTGAAAAGGCATTAGACTAACAGGCACTCCAAATAGTGCTGAGATAGCCCATATTGTGAAGAGGGGACTTCCTCCCTCTACCCCTGCCAAACACACACATTTCTGTGGACATTTCAAAGCAATATTAAAAAGCCTGCAGGACAAATAACCATGCCTTTAATTTACATAAAAGTGGATTTGGGTATTTTTTTCTAGAAAACCTGAGCTGACATTACAAAGTGTCCTGCAGTTTGCTGCTCCTTTTAAAATTGGATATTTATTTATTTTTTATTAAGTGAACTGTGTCCAAATAGTTTACTTAAACAGTTACGTGTTTAATTGGGCTATTTTTTTTTCAATCAGCTAAAAGTGGTCATACAACTCCATCTCTATAAAGAGGAGTCATTCTTCAACTGAAGATACCTTGCCAAGGACAACCTCATTTGCTGATTAAATTGCATTCAATAGACGAGCTGTTTTGCTAATGAGGGTGACCTCCATAAATGGGCAAACAGAGAGACTGGTGCACCTGTAGAGGGACCTGCTGTCTGTTCTTCTCTAGCAATCTGGTTTTGCCATCATGAAAAAACCCACAGTAATAAGCTGGGGATTTGACAAATGAGTTATGGCAAATCTTGTTGGAGCATTAAGGCCATGACAGGTCTCTGTCTTGTTCTTCTGCTTTTGTTGTTCCCAGGAACGTAGCAATCAGCAAGACCTGTATAGCTCTGTCTTGGGACCCCACTCTATATTGTGGCATCCTGTCTCACATCACAGATGGAGCAAACTTCCTACCAAAACTCTAGACTATGAACTGGAGCAGTCTTCTGCGGGTGTTTTTAGGGTGGTAACTCCTAGAAATAGGACAATATAGATAAATAGAGGCAGGAAAACCAGGGATTTATGTTTTAAAACGGTGCAGTTGTTTGTTCAGTGACTGAGTCAGAGTCCTTAGTCTAATTTGGTCACAGGCTAATGCCTGAGGTGGAAACTGCAGTGCTTGAATAGACTGCATTTAACTTTTATCACATGACTGAGGATGGATCAAAATCATCTTAATCTCTTGTCACTACATGAACTGTTATTGTTATGCAGCATTATTTACACCCTGGAGTTGCCTTCAGGCCCATTCAGGACAGCACTGGCTTGGCATAGCAGTACAGAGCTGCTGACTGAAGGGTGTGAAATTGAGTCAGGTCTACACAATCCCGTGATCTGCAAAAGGAATTAGCAGGCGATTTCCCAAAAGCTTATAGCTTATCGTATAGCACACATTCAGTTTTGCTGAGCTAGAGGCACTGATACGGTTTCGTTTTAATTTCTAAATGTGCCATACAAGAATAACAGCTGAAAAATGAGGGTTTAGCAGGAAATTCATTAAAGTAAGGGACCCTACATTAAGGTGAGAGTATGCATTAAAGACTGCATCAGATATTTTCAAAAACTTCCTCATTTTGCAAAAGTTAAACTGTGAAGAAATCTTCTGACTTGCACGCCTTCTTTAAAGGCCAATGTGAGTGTATACACATGAATACATTAGTATTGGTTTTGAATTTCTAAAATCAATGTAAGACTTCATTTTAGGCCATAGATTTCCCTACATGTGCATGCAGAGACTGTTCAGTTGTTGCATGATTATTTGTGTTGTGATGGGTGCAGAGGCAGCTAAATCCCATGGCAGGTCCCAGGAAAGACACAGCATGTTCAGTTTGACTCACAAAATCGAACCTTACTTGGCATCTGGTGAGACAGCACCACAAGACCAATAACTAAGAGCTCAAACAGCAAAATGGCTACCTGAAATTAAGATTCATTTATCTGAATGATGATGACTTATGCCATTGTAGCTGCTCTAGGAAACTTCATCTGACCTTAATCTGCTGCTTCCCTGACACCAGATGTATGAAATGATATCATGTACTTACCTTAATATACTGAAAGAATGAAGACAGTAAATTTAAGATAAACTCCAATTTGTAAGTTGAACTACTTGGAAAAAAATATTTCTTCCTCTGAGGAAATATAGTGTGTTCAGGCAGTTAGGGCTCAACCTGGATGATCAATGCTCCAGAAGTTTTAATGTCCTACCTCTTTTGTGAGAGTTTACTTTTTAGGTCATACATTCCATGCGTAGGACCTACTTTTTTATTCTGCTGGATGATCATTTGTGCTAAGAAGCATCCTACAAACATGGCTTGGTGTTTGCTTTATGCATTTGCCTTCAGGACTCATCTTTTAGTTTCGTGATGCTATTCTTTATTAATAAAGGCAGTGAAATTCACAGATCTGGCAGCAAGGGCTTGCATGGTTCATGTGTGGCCATTAGCATGGTGTGCCCTGCCTACCCACCTGGCAGCTGCTGCCACAGCCTGCATGAAATGCATGCTGTGCTTGAGTTCATGACATCCTCACAAAGCTGGGAACAGCCCCTTACCTTATTTCTTCTGCATGTCCTCCTAGATCCTCTCCAGTTGTTTCGTGCTCTCTGGCTGTCATGCTTCACCCGTACAAAGAGAGACGTCCTAGGTTTGAGGGCCCAGCTGCAGCAGCCACCAGAGCAGATGACTCCAAATCCACACCTTAGCTTGCCCTCTGTGATGAGGGCATTTGTGAACTGTATGAAAAGGCCTTCCTGGCTGAAGTGGTTGTCTGGAGAGTAACATAGAAGGCTGGCTCCCATCCTGAACTAAACAACACCTGAAATGCCTTCAGAAATCTCTGAAAATTCTCTATTGAGGGATATTTGTTTCCAAATATAGTTACTATTAAGGTTCCCCTTTGCCACTTTTAGAGGGCATGAAGTATCTTACAAAGAACTGTTGATTTGATAATTTCTTTTGCTGTAGAAATTTAAAAGTAAATGATATTTGGAGCAAACAGTTCAGTTACTAAAACAACAACATAAAACTCCTATAGAAAGCAGTGAATATAAAAAAACCCGCTTTGTCAACTACTCAATTGGCCTTAGGTGTCGTAATTTCAGCATCTGGCTGAGTGTTGACATACACTGCCAAAACGATCAAGAAAAGAATTTAGAGGCAAGGCCTTCAAATCTGTATTTTTCTGTGAGCATTCTATCTCACAAAGCCAGTTTTTTTTCTTCACAGATCCTCTGCAAACATCTCAAAGATTTTACCAGTTCAGTTTTTTGACTGGAGCTGAACACAATCTGTACAAGCATACCTGAGCTGCAGCTGCTGAATTCACAGATAAATGTATGAGTCAGCCTACACGCTAGTAAAGAAGTGTTTCATGAAGAAACATTTTCTCTTTAGTGCTATCCATTTAACTTCCATTCTTAAAACTTTACAAGCCTTTGGTAACTACATCAAGGTCTACGTATATTTTGTTTAACATAAAGCACTTGTTTCCGGAGTTAGAACAGTCATGCAAGGACCCTCTGCAGTCAATAGGGATAAACAGGAGCATTCAGAAAGGGACTCAGACCACCAGGAAGCAAGCACCTGGTGCTCTTTTTTGCTCAAAAAGGGGTAGCTGAACTGGTTGTTTGGAATCCCTTCGTAGTTAAAGGGAGAAAAATAGGTGCTACTATAGCTGTGCACATCTACTGTACTTAAGATGTCTACATTAAGATGCAATGCAACATGCTTTTGTGAGTGACTTTTTCTCCCCATTGTCTCCAAAGGGAGTCTAAAGGACTAGTCCAAAGAGAGATGAAGTTAATTTGCTACCTGCAATTGGTGAGCCTTCTGCTTATTTCTTCCAGAAGGCTGGGAGAGCTCCTTGTTAGCAGGACATAAGCTATTCGTTCTTTGTAGTTTGAGGATTGTAATTGACACAAGCTATTTGTTTCTCCATTGTTCCATGATAAATGCACACCTACAGCAAATTTGAGTTTGACTAAACAAAGTTATGTGATCCTCCAAAGAAAGAAGAATCTGGTCAGATGAATGTCTGCATACAGCAGCACTGAAGAATTTCAAGGCGGCACTTCTTTTTCCACATTTTTATGAGATTTTATGCATTTAATTGCAGACCAAAATGCCCATACGATTTCTTTGTACAATTATAAGTAACCAAATGAGCTTGATCTGTGCACGCATAAGAAATCATATATTTTTTAAAAAGAAAAATGCATTGAGAAAGTCATATCCATGCAGCAAACAAAGAAATCAGATTCATCAAATTCTAAATTTTGTATTAAGGTATTTGTTTGGCAGCAGTTTCACCTTATATAGTGTTCTTTCTTTGTTTCACATAACTACTTTAATCCTTTCTGGATGCATTCCAAGTTTTAACTTCTTTTGCTGCTTTTGTAGCTGATTTCACATGATGGTTTTTCATTGTAACTCTGTCAAGAAAAAAAATCTTCAGCTATTTAATTTATCTTGGCTTTGTTTCAAAATAATTGTGCTTTCTTATTAATTAGCTGATTATCTTTTACATTCATTTGTGGCTTTCATATCTCCAAATCCCTGTATATCCCTTAACACCACAGTCCTTACATTTTTCTCTGATTACTTTTCCAACACCCTGATTGATTACATGAATTCATATTCCCTATGGTACTGAATTCTCATGTGAAGTTGTTAATTAGAGTTCCTGCACCAGCTTTTGCAACTAGGAATTGTAGTTTTTATTTTTGAAGGTGTATCATTTGTATTCTACAGCCTGGCTAATAAAGAAATACTTTTTCCTTCATCTTGGAAAATAAGCTGTACTTAATGTTAAACAATTAGATTTTGCCAGATACTCCAGGCTGCAACCCCAGGATAGTCTTAACATTAACAGCAAAGAAGGTGCAAATATTTAAGATACTAAGTCTTGAAATTAACAGGTTTGCTTCCAAGATACTTTCATATTCTGGATATTTTTCCATAAGTATCAATTATTAAGTATTTTAGATGAAAATCATATGTTATTTCCAGGACCTTGATAAATATGTGTGATAATAATTTATGAGACATCATGAGTTGAAATCCTGGTAAAATTCTGTTTTGACAACTGGATCCTGGCACACCTCCATGGTAGATCAACTATCCACGATTTTCTGTTGCCAAATTTCACTCACTCCCAAATTTACTTTAATCTTTATAATTTAAGAGGAGCAGGGAGCTAAGGAACATACGATGGCCTTGAAGATCATGTTGGAAATGAGGAAGAAGTATGGAAGTATGCTGTAATAAGCTCATCCATCACTGCAAAACTACCCTTCCACTTTCTTTGATTTCTTTTGATTTAGCAAATACTGTCTTATATTCTATGGGACTCTTTTCTGACTCTTTCTTTGATAGTGTCCTCACTCACCTTGCTTTCGTCCTTTATCCTCAGGGACTGCAGTTTCTTTCAGTCCTTTTATTTTACAAAAGAGAGGAGTGTAATGTTTCCACTCTTTCCTTCATTTATTTGCTTGGAAAATGGCCATCCAGCCCTATAGCTGCAAGGTGATTCTGTGATTTCAGAGTTCATCCTGAAACTCTCTTGCTGCCAATCCCAGTAAAAGAAATGTGAAAGTTCTTAATGGCTGGCTACAAAATTACCTGATTTGACTTGGAAAGTTCTACTTCACTGAGCAACCAAGAGGTCCAATTGTTAATGCTCTCCTTTACCCTCAGAAAACCCAAACCCAATCCCCCCTAAAAAACATCCAGAACTGACAAAATGCTGAAGCCACAGCTTCTCCGTCTGTACTGATTTGTGAGGAAAAGACTGATCTGTTAAAAAGCAACACCATTTCTGTGCAGAGAAGGAAGCTGCTATGATGCAAGTATATCAGCTGGAAGAGTAATTCAGCTGGTGGGGAATTTTCTTTGGCATGCAACCAGATCCAGCCCATCCTATGAGCAAGGACATGTACATGTTCTTACATGCATGTCCATGTCCCCAGCAGACTGGCACAGTTCTACCCATATGTATGTATTCCCGTGCATACTTGAGGAAAACAACTGCTTTTGTATCTGTCTCTGTGTGTGTTAAAATTGACATGGTTTCACTAATTGTTTTAATTCTATCAAGTATTAAGGTAGTCTTGCTATTTGTTTTAGAACTTTGACATTAAAAAAATGGGAAACTTCAATGCAACACTTCTGATGTTTAATGTGATGGACTCTGTGAAGGCAAACTGATCTATTTGGTAGCTGAATTTAAGCCCCAGTTCTGCAAAGCCTGTAACCACTTTCTTACTGCTAAATACATGACTAGTCACACTGATTTCAGTGCAATAAAATTTGAACATGAGAAAGGGTCCTTCTATGGTACCATTATTATAATATAAAAATATAAATCTAGAAAGCAATGTCTATCTTCTCTAGCATATAACATTTCTATACATATATTTCGTTTTATTTGGTGTTACATGTAATTACTCATCAACCCTGCTTTTTATAAAGCTTTCTGTTCCTTTTAAATGAATGTTTAATATCAAAGTGAAGGAGAAGTAATTTTAAAATATAAAATGCAACTAAATTACGCAATTATGGACAGCCAGCAGTCTCAGTGGATTAAAATAGCTCATACATGTAGTAAAATGGGAACATAAGAGCAGAAACATTAGCTCCAAAATGTTTTTTTCCTTGTGCCATACAGGATTATAAGAAGGGTAGCATTGTTTCATTTTGTCATGTGCCTATGCAGTGTAGGCAATCATTCATTGCAAGAGGTAACTTTGAGATGGATTATTGCTGGTATTGTAGCTATACTTGGACGTTGGACTTAACCTGTACTTACAACAGGAAGTCCTATACCCACAGACACCTTCCCTGCTGCAGGCTCTCCTTCAGCACAATAGATGCTGTTCTGCTCAGCATCATCCAAGTACAGATCAAACTATTTTATCCAGGGCCTCCCATTGCTCCTGACACAGATTGGAAATAGTGGCTAGGTTTATTGCTGGGTTATTCTTGCTCAAGGTCAGGCTCCTGGCTCTTTCATCCATTCTCTTGTGCTCTCCCATTGTTTCATTTTGTTCATCCTGACCCAACTCATACTTGTGAACTACATTAAGATCAGGAGGTTGCCTGCCATGCCTCGGAGCATTAAGTAGGGCAGTGGTCCTTCGGGTAAATGGAGCATGTTATGGGGAAATACACGTTATTCTCTTCAGCCAAGCCTCAATGTTCATATTGTAGCTGTTGAGCACATCTCTGACACTGATTTAACAATTCTTTCTTCTTAATATGTGTCGGGTACACTCTTCCCCTCTCCCACTGCTAAGGCACAAAAGTTGAAATCACACCATGCGAAAGTTCAATTTACCTCATTCTATCCCATGTAAGTCAGAGCTTCAGGCAGCGCTACCAGGTGAATCTTCAAGCTGTCTTTAAAGTAGCATTTTGACATTTATTTTCTCTACCTGGAAGCATCAGGATGAGAAAGATTTACTTTTCCAAGCTGCAGCTACAGTTCTCTAGTAGTTTTAGAACAACTTCGTGATTTAAAAAGATTTATCAGATGGAGTCTATCTTATCACCAGAAATGCTTAGCACACCTCACCCTGGTATAAATGTGATCATTTTCAAAGCAATCCAATGGATTTAGACATCTGGTGTATGCTTGGGTTTGGTTTTGAAATTCATAGTAGAAACAATAGACACTTGGTGTGTGTGTACACAGGCAAAGCAATATATGTCTCTTCAGGGTCTGCGGTGCAGTTGGGCAAGGATCAGAATCAGTGACATTGTCAGGTGCTTGGCGGCTCTCCACAGTTTCTGATGGTCTTCTCTTTAGGAAGTCAGGCTCTCTGTGTGGTCTTTGGTAAGGAAGCCAAGAATGGTGTTGATCTACAGAGCATAACCACATTGCAAACCCAAGTGAATCTCTCTGTCTGCTCCAACACATTAAGGATAGAGACTAATAAGCTCAAGCCAAGGCCACAGCTCCTTAAGCCCTCTGGACCTGTCAAGATCTTTGTTTCACTGGACATTTTTTCAAGTAAAAAGTTTTGAAGGTTATGAAGAAAATATGAAACAAATGCCATGCTTCCTGCAGTGATGTCAATCTGAGATCTTCTGAGTGTCCAAGAGCATAAGTGTTGCCTTCCATTAACATCTTCTTACAAAGCTGATTTGGCAGTATTCTGCAGACAGACGGTGGATGTGCTGTCTGCTTTGAGGCATGTTAATGCTTTGGACATACTGAGATATACAGACATCTCGTGTGTCTTGTGACCAAGGTAGTATAAGCTGAGTTGATAATTGCCTGAACTGGAAGCCTATCCTTCAAGGATGCCACTGGGACAGAATATGGACATGCCACCTGCTTCAACTCTGTCTTTCTAGATGGAAACTGTTGTTACCTTCTGTTCTCTGGAGGAGAGAATGGTTTCTGCTACTTTTTTCAGAGGGTAGGAAAGGAGTGTTGTATTGCTTCTTGTGCCTTACTGAGAGCACTCACTGCTCAAATCAGAGAAGACATCACCCTAGATAGCGACGCAGGGAGAACCTCATTTGTAACGAGTGCCAAGCACTCAAGATCAAAGTGACCAGGATCATGCAGCTCCAGTCAAAATTACTTTTGAGATGGACTGAAATCCTGAAGAGAAACATCAGCCATCTCCTTGCTTTCAGAGATCTTTGTAAGGAGACTTCCTCTCTGCAGCAGCTGCTGTTTTCCTAATCTTCTCTTCTACTGCAGGCATAGAGGTGCCTTGAAGGGGAGCAATCACTTATGGTCCACCATGGGATTCCCCAGCAGCATTTTCTGGTGGTGACTTTGGCTGTACAAAGATTCTGTGGCCATTAAATGTGTTCAAGGCCATATTGTGGCATTATTAAACACATTATGTAAAAGATCAGTGAAGTTTTAAGGAATGAGTTCCAACCTTGGGTGGAGGTAGGGAAATTTCTGTGGTTTTGTATTTGTGGATTCCATTCCCACAGCAACCCCCATGCAGGTGGACCCCTGACATCCTTTGCCACCAGGAGCCTTCTGAATGGGGCAGATGCCTGTGTGAGGGGTATGTGAATGGGATCCCTGCAGGTGTGTCCTGGTTTATAGTCACTCAGCAGCAGCCAGGCCAAATTTTGAGCCCTGTCATTGAGATGGCAGAAGTGGACCAACTCAGCTCTTTCTGAAGCGAACATGCCCTGGCCCATGTTACGTGTAAAACCTCAAAATCTCAGTCAAAAATAATCAAAATATGGTCAGATGCTGCCTGAAGGAGGGAAGAAAAGAGTGGGAAAAACCTTCTTTCGACTGGAACCGCTGTGGATGGTGATGCCACAGGCTCTCCCAGGACTGGACAGGCAGAGACATTTGCCCCATGGCTGGCATGCTCATGGTGCCAGCAGCCTCTGCTTCTGCTCCCAAGTGACATTTCCTCCTTTGTGGAAAATAGCAACTGACCAAGCAAGTGAACTCAGAGCTGTTTAGTCAGCTTGGCTTCTCTGATTGTTTGAATTACACCCCATGTTTGCTGTCTGAGGTAGATGCGCAAGTGAGCAGAAACCTGGAAGAGAGCTTTTTCCTGAATGGGCAGAAAGTAGGGTGAAGGTGGTGCTTTCTCCCCTCTCTTACACTGTGTCATGTTGCTCTGTTTCCCTGCAGGGACCTGCCACATCGGCTGGGCCTACTACTGCACAGGCGGGGGCGCGGCGGCGGCCATGCTGGTGTGCACCTGGCTGGCCTGCTTCTCGGGCAAGAAGCAGAAGCAGTATCCCTACTGAGCCCGCCCTGGGGCATGGGTGGTGCCAAGCACCCGAGAAGCTTGCCGACAACTTCTGGATTACAACAATGAACAAGAAATTTTTAAGTGCTTTCTGTCTGGAACGGGCATGGGGTGGGACAGTGGGTGGCCCCAGGGAGGGCAGGGAGGTGAATGGTGGTGTAAAGCCGCAGGGACAGGCAGGGCAGGGACAGGCTTTTTCATCCAAGCCTGCCTGTGGTCTGCTCTGCAAAAATATAAGCAAAGAAAACTCCACTTTGGCACATGGTGAAATTCTGTGTGCACCGATAATTGAGAGGTTGTTGAGGGGACAGGGAACGGTGGGGCTGGGGTAGCGCCCAGCAGCCACTCAGCACGGTGCTCACAAAAGCACACACGCACGCACAGATATTGACCATGGCACAAAACGAGTAGAGAGGAGACTTTGTTTCGTGTGATTCTTCTTTTCTTTTTTTTTTTATTTTACTTCTCTCTGATGGTTTAAAATTCAGTGTTGCAACACTTTTTAATCTATACGTTAAACTTAATAAAAGGACCAATAAGCCACTTCATCAGTATTTTGTATGTTCTCCTCAAATTTTTCTTCCCCAAACATTTAGCCACTGCTTATTCAGCCCTATATAACTTTTATTAAGCCTCTGTGTTTTCAGCATTATTACAAAAATACGACATAATTACTTGGCATATGTAGCCTTTCCCTGTAGTACTTTTCTGAAGTGCAGTAAATGGACATTCTTCTGTCCATTGGAAATTCCACTCACGGTACTGTAGAGCTCTGTTGGTTATATACGACTAACAGGAAACTTCTCTCAAACATAGATTTCTGTTGCTGTTATGTTTAGCTCATTGATATTGTATTGTGCTGTATCATGTTTATTATTTCAATATTCATTTTTTGTAAAAAAAAATATATATAATATGTGCTATTTTATGTTTGTATTTGAAAAATCTCTGTAAATAAATTTTTCCTTGATCAATACTTGCAACGCTTGGTCATGTCGCTAGATGAAAAATCTTCTTTCCCAGATCCCCATTGGAAAAATCCTCAGAAATATTCATTAATTTTATAACCATGTTGTATTCTTTTTCCCTGTAAGGCAAATACATTTTGGGTTCAGTTACATTGCCTGAGGATAGACATCCATTGCCTTTTGAAGCATTGTCGTGTATCCCCTGTTTCTGCCTGATACTGTCATGTGTCCTTGCAGGACTTCAGGGAGACCTTTCACCTTCTGACCTGGCACACAGCACTGCCTGTCCCTGTTTAGGCGGCTGAAAGAAGCCCTTACTTTCTTAATAGCATTAACACTTAGCAGATGATACCTACCAAGCAATATACCCTGCACAAAGGCACTGGCACTGTACACACAAATCTAGAAAACAATATTTTGTTTTCTTTAAGAAAATCAATGTGAGCTTAGAGCACGGGAACTTATAGTGAGTTTTCAATCATGACATTAAGAGATGTTATTTCCTTTCAAATTTGTTATTCTGCTCTTGTTTTCTCAGTGTGATATTTCTGCCATGTATTTCTAAGTTACCGTTTATGTTCTAATTGTAGTTCTCCTGGTTAATAACACTTGTAGATGTTCCAACTCTAAAATCGTGCAGTTGCTTTGTACATTATACTGGGCAGCTTTTCTTAGGTACATGGAAACAGCTATGTCCACTTACAGTGATCAATCCTGATATTGCTGAACTGAATTTTATTGAGTCTCATTATACGTTAAGCTCTATTCACTTTGTGGTGCCATGCACTGAAAACAATTCTATTTTATCCCTCCCAGATTAGGCCCCAATAGCCCTATTGCATCTGGCTGCAGTTCTGCTGGAAAGGACATTAACCGTGCTGTGGGGGCTTACCTCCTCGCATGCTCTTCCTGTGGCACCAGCAGCAGTGGGACATGGAGCTCTTCCCTCCTGCTTCTGGGTTTTGGGGCTCATCCCTTCTCATGAGCACTCAGGACCATACCCAAACCTGTGGGAGGTCAGTGGCATTCCATATACCCTCACAGTAAGTATGAGTATGTCTGTTAGGGTTATGGATTGTTGCTTTATTAAAATGAAGGAGTTTTGGCTGTGGTTCTCCTGCGTCCAGTAAGATTTTTAACAGATATCTGAATAGAAAAACGCTGTCTTTGTGTAGTATGCTACTGTGGAAACATGCCTTTCCTTCCACTGAAACTGCAGTTTGATATCCAAGGTTTCAGTGACTTGGCTATAAAAATATATGTGTTATTATTCTAAAATTGACCCTGTTTAGATTATATTCTCACCCATGCATCATGGAGAACATTTTGACATTTTTTTAGATCTCCCTATTCTCAGGTTCAGGCTTGACTTATCATGACAAACTGGAATTATGCAATTACTTCATGAAGAAAATTAGGTTTTTGTTACAATGAAATACAATCGTAGCATGACAGACTTTCTTTGAATTTACATACAATCTCCTTTTTATAATTTGGAATTGAATAAAATGCCAATTTTTAATAATCAAGCCAATGGTATATGCTGCACCTTCTTTGTGGCTGTTTTACATATAGCCTTCAGCTGCTGTGATAGGAATAAACCAATCACAGCTTAATTAGGCTTGTCCATATTTGTGCATTTTGGTTCTGATATCCATTTTGCTCTAGATTATAAATATCATTTATTATCATGGTTATCAAGCCTCACAGCTACAACCTCTCATAACTTCAAACTGGGCAAAAGATTGCTTTCAATTTTACAATATGAAGTGTCAATGAAATATTTACAATATTTACTATGCTTAATTTTCCATTTATTTATTCTTGAAGATGAGGATCTTGGCCTTGAATTTGTCAAAACAAAGAGTTTAAGCTTGCACAGGCTCCTAAGTCACTGAATTCTGCCCTTGCCATTGTGGGCAATCATATCACGTAATCCTGTTCATAAATTAATCAAGCTCTGTTTAAGCTGGTTTCCCCTTACAGCTACATTGGGAAATTTATTCCAGGATCCCCATCTTCTGTCACCCCCCCATAGGTTCTGGGTGGCTACTATTGGGTTGTCGTTCTCCCCTACAAGTCATCTTTTCACAAGGCTGAATAAGCCCTGATCTTTGGCCTCTCTGCACAGGACAAATGCTCCAGCCCCCAGTCAACTTAGTGACTTCTACTGGACCAGCTGCCATTCGTTGATGTCTTTCTTAGAGCAGGGGGGTCAAAACTGGATGTGGTATCCACATGAGTTCTAACAAGTGCTGATTAGATAAGGACAATCACTTGATTCTTCATAATCGCTCTGCTCTTGCCAATGCAGCCCAAGAGGCTGTTGCCCATCATTGCTGGCAGGTCATGCTGCTCGCTGATATGCACTCACAGGCTCCCAGTCCTTTCCAGTGAGCTACTCCCCAGGCAGGCAGCCCCAGCCTGCGCCACTGCAGGGTCTTCATCCTTTACAGGTGCAGAACTTGGCATTTGTTCTTTTGACTTTCATAAAGTTCCTGTCATCCCATTCCTGCAACCTGTCTCAGTCCCTCTGAATGGTAGCCCTACCCCTCTGTATATTGACTCATCCTCCCAACTTGGTATAATATGCAAACTTGATGAGAGCACGTTCCTCCATCTCTTTCAGGTCATTGATAAAGCCATTAAACAGACCTGCAATACTCCACCTACCACAAGCATCCAGGTAGGGTTCATCCAGCAACCTCTGAGCTTTGTCATCCAACCAAGCTTTTACTCATCCAAACCGAATGTCTGAACCTGGGTACAAAAAGAACTGTGGAAGCCAGTTAACAACAAAGACTTGCTAAAATCCTTGCAAACAACAACCATAGCTGTCCCCTCAATCACAAATCAGTCATTTTACCATGGAAGGTGGTTGGGTGAGACAGGCATAGTTTGTTCTTGACAAATGCATACTGACTGTTCCCAGTCACTGAAATGAGGTCATATGGGGCTGTCAGTGGAAGGTGTTGGGATCCTGTTTTCTTTGTGTGCTTAGCTTTTGTTTTGCATGGCTAAATAACAGAAAAAATGGTCATCCACAAATCTAGAAATATGAAGGCTAGGAAAAAATTTGAGCTATGGAAGTTGGGAATTTACTTCATATGTATGTTTGATTGAGGTGGAGGAATTTGGTGCAATACTTTATTTACATTACTTTCATATTTGGGAATAGCTTCAGAAGAACGCTTTTTAAGTAAGAAATTCTTGTACCCAAACCCCAGAGAGCTGGGGGCTTTCTTCATCCATGCAGGATGGTATGCAGTGCCAGTACTCTTGTCCTGAGCACTAAGGCAGTATTTCCTCAGACAGAAAATGTAAATTCTGTCATTAAATCATTAAGTCTGGAAGAAGCTTTTCTGCATGAATATGAGGCATGTGTAAGTCCTGTCTAGCTTTTGAGAGGGCACTATGCTCTTTCTGTAAAAATAGCCATTAGTTTTCAAGACTTGTACGTTAACAGATGACTTGGATTTTCCTTACATGCTGTGGAGTTTGTTGCCTCCCCAAAATACAAATATGTATTTATGAAAAAACTCCAACCTCTAAAAATGTTTTGAAATGTGAGTTAGATAGCTCCTGAGGTGATTTAACACCTCTATTTCCTTTTTCTTGATAGACAATGCATAAATCAGTTGCAACTGCAATTTTTCTGTCATTCTAGAGTTTGAAATAGTCTATGAAAAATATCAAAATGAATGACAAGACACATAATCTGTACATCAACATAAGCATTAATTCTACTCTACATACTTAGCCTTTCAGAGAAACAATGGTGAAATTAGATATGTCTTTTTTTAGAAGTGACATTTTACTGTAATCCCTTAAGCAGACAGGATTTTAAATATATGCTTTTGAGTAAGTATTAAGCATTTTTATTATTATTATTATTTAAATAATGATGGATCAGACAAAATGAGAAAAATTTTGAAACCGTTTCAAGTTCATTTCTCTTAGTGGCAGGAATGATGGTTGTTACGCTAAGCATAAATAGGTGGACTTCTTTTCGTGTTCCTCACCAAGAAAGAGAATGTTCATTGAAAACTACGAGGATGTTTTAGCTAGTTAAAGACAGACTCTGACTTGTTTCATGATTTTATGACCTTTTACTCTGCTAGAAGTATCTGCTAAGAATATCAGTGTGTTAGGGATATTCTATGTTATGCCAAGCATATTAAATTAACCCATCACAAGCAAAATGATAATCTGAAAGGAACATATGGCACAACTTCATTAAACATATCTACATCATCAGAACCCAGCATATTGTTCCCTGCTTTCCTCCCTGCCTAAGTGCAGATAAACAATATGTCACTCTGCTTTAAGCATCCTCCATCACACACGGATATCTTGTAGCCCTCAAATATCTCCTCAACAAGCACTGCAGGACATACTGAAGCAGCAGCCCAAGGAGTAAGTGAGGCTGTGAATCTGTAACCACTTAGGTAACTTTCCAGACATTTTTCAGATAGGACATACAAGAAAGCCACTGCCTGAGTTCCCAATAGAACGCATTAAAGAAAAAGAGTGCTCCCATCTTGCTTGTCTCCGACAGAGGTAATCCTACCTAGGGCAGAGGGAAATGTTCACATACAGGTCCTGCAACATCCCCGGTGTATGAGACCACTGCACTAACCTCAGCTCCACAAATGGAGGGTAAAGAAACAGCAGTGGCCAAGATGATTCATGTACTACCTGTGTTTTTGAAAACTGGATGCAGCCCTGCTCTGCATGCGTGAATGTCTTCATCCTCTTTTCATTCTCAAGGAGCTACAGGTAATTTTGACTCTACACTGGCTGGTAAAATCAATATTTAAGTACACTTAATAGATAAAGATTGTTGGGCTGTGTAGGCAGACTCATACGGCAAAGAACTTTTGCTCCAGCTTGTCACCAAAGAACTAAGTATTTCTTCAAGTAATGGCAGCTTCCTACGCAGGACTCCTAAGTGGGTGGTTTTTCTTGAAATTCCTCTGCCCCTCAGCTCAATAATTTCATCCTGTACCCTAAACTTTGCCAGATGTGACTGTTTTTCAAAACCCTGGCCTTTAGAAAGCATGGTAGCTTCTAAAGGGAAAGGAAAGAAGATGATGTACTTTGTTGATTCCAGTCATTTCAATGGGCTTGGACCAAACTCACTCTGTGGCCCTGATCCAAAAACTATACGAGCCAATATCAAAAAGTCCACTCGCTTAACTCAGGCACAGATTCAATGAACAAAATGCCATAGCTATTCTATGTCTGGCTTTGTATAATGTTCCAGTAAACTGTCCATCTTTTTTTCCTCTGGAAAAAATATACACACACACATATTTTATAAACAAGAAAATCCCTATATCTTTCTTGGTTTTGTACTTCACTAAATGTTCCTTGTCATCTGAGAATTAACTAAAGCAAGATCCTATAAATACAAAATCTGTCGCATATAATATTGGCAATTAGTATTTATTTAGGAGCTGTCTTCAAAAATCACAATTTTTTTTCAAAAAATAATATTTTGTATTGATTTTGCTGACAAACAAGCAGACGGATTTGGATAATAAAGCTTGTTTTTTGTGATGCAAGCCAGCTGTGTGTCCTTATCTTGCCTGTTCCAGAGGAAGAAAATGAAAAGTGGATTAACTAACATAATGAATGTTTCAAAGGATATAAAGTAAAATCTGTTATATGATGTAAAGCTGTGGTTCCTAGCTGATATTACCAGGCTAGGTGGGTCCAAAAGGACTCTTTCTACTGCTGAACGGAAAGAACAAAGAAACAGAAAGAAAAAATGTGGCCATATACTGGGGGTTTTACTGAGGACTCCACTGCAGAGTGGTATTAGATGCTCTGTATCTGTAACTCATGGCAGCTCAGTAACTCTCCATATCAAGCATTTACATTATTGTCCTCCATGTTACACCTCCAAAACTATCAGTAAGTGTTCTGTTTGTACAGCACCTAGGACAAATATTTCCTAATCTGTCAGTAGGGCTCCTGAGGCCTGTCCTAAGGTAAAGTAACTCCACAGCAAGTGAAGAGTAAGGATCAGTAAAGGACTTCTACTGAATGGTAGTTAACTTTTGGTAGGGAAATAGAAGAAGGAAATCTCAGTGAAAAAAGAAGTTATAATTAGAACAATACATTTGAAAGGATAAAATTCTTCTTGTCAGGAACTCAATTGCCATTAAGAATTATAGTGTGAGATACTTGTTTTCAAGTAGCTGTCAACGTGTTGTTTGTTTTCTACAGTTCTAGGATTAATACCTCATTACGGTGACACGGGAATTAGAAAGACTGAGTGTATTACTATACCTACTTCCCTCGCTGGTTAACATCAGCACTCCTTTTGCAGAGAAACTGTTTCTCCCTCTTCCTGCATGTTGGCTTTAGCAAGTCTGTGTGTCTTAGAAGTGGTGTGGAAGTCTGACTCTACCTCTTCTCAAAAGCCTGTTGGTGAGCAGGATATCTGCTGCCGTTTTCCACATCACACTTCCCAGTGTGCAGTCTTCACTGCAACTTGCTGCTGCAGAGCATGGCTGTCACTTCTGGAAAGTTTCAAGTTGTTTCTCACTTATCAGAGTACCTCATTTCAGGATAGTCTGTTACCAAAAGATGCCACAGTACACTGCAATAAGTTATGTGCTTCATTTTCCAAAGTTGTTGTTATATCCCACTCCTCTTGCAGACCATTCAACAACATCAGTGTAGTAGTAGTCATCACTAATACCTTTTTTTTTTCCAGGTCTTGTGGGTAACAATACCAGCAGAAGTCATACCACAAGCGGCAGATCCAGTCGTGGTAAGAGGGAAGAAGCTGTCTTTTTACAAGGAAGCAGTATGTAGAAAATAAAGCCAACTATGCCCATTTGTGCAGTGGCATTTCCGAGAGCAAGCACATTAAATTTTTAGATCTGTAATGAAACGTTAAGCAATCTGCATTTGTTGTCAATGTGAAGAAGTGGTTCTCAAGTCTCTCCGAAGAGAGAACCTCATTTTGTCATGTACTGGTGAGCAGTTTCACAGCTCGTCAGTCTGTAGGTTGTTATGCCTGCACATGCTGTCAACATCAAGTAATGTGAATTATAGGGCAGATTTCTGGGCCAGTCTGTCTCTCAAGGGGAATCTGAAAGGTATTTTAGCTAATAGTGTCAGATCACTGAAGCACACCTTTTCAGGAGCTGATTTTGTGTGACCTGTAGCCTGAAGTGTAGCTATGCTTCACTTCAGCTATCAAACAAGCACTCAGAGAGACCTAACAGATGACTAGACAAAAACTGCTGAAAAATGATAAGGGTCTACAAATAAGATAAGATGAAAACTTTTTTTTATTTTTAAGAAATATTTTTTTATTTTTAAGAAATATTGATAAAACACTTGAATGAAAATCATTGATATCAAAATTCCCAACTCTGCATCAGAAGACTCATGTACGTAAGGCTCATGTATATAAGCAGGGATGGCACCAAGCATGACAATATTCAAGAAGCATTGGGACAAAGCCCTCAGACACATGGTGTGAATGTTGGGGTTGTCCCATGAAGGGACAGGAGTTGGATACGATGATCCTTGTGGATCCCTTCCAACTCAGGACATTCTATTATTCTATGATTCCATGATTAGAGAAGATGGCTCCTGCTCTTTTTTTCAGTAACTTCTCTTCCAGGCAATGAAGCTAATTTTGTATCAATCTTACCCAATATTAGCATGGTTGAGGTCTAATTAAATGTTTATTAAGTCTTGCACTTCTCCCCTAATTCTGCTCCAACAAGACATTGAATTTCCTAGTGGAAGGCATAGTATTCACTAGTACAAATACTCTCACTTCCTACGTGGGCATTTTAAAGCTGTATTTTTGAAATAAGCAAATGCTTTTCACAAAAGATTCGGTAGTCTAGTTCATATGCAGTTTCTTTTGGGAGCCACAGTAAAACTCCTGTGAATGCAGCACTCAGTGCAGGGTACTTCACTGGCCTTCATAATGAGGAAACATTGCTGCCTGAGCCTCATTCAGACAGATGATTTCAACAGTCAAGAAGTAAATGTACTTAGAAGCAAAGCATACTGTTCCTTTTTCATTGCTGCTAAGACAGCAGAACCATTCAGAGCTGCCTTCAGCACAATTATAAAATGTTCTGAGCTGCTTGGAGTCATTTCAGTCAATTTGAACATTTATTTCCTTTCACAGCAATGCAGAATGAAGATGCTGACAGTTCTTAAATGCATGACTCGAGAAATACAGCAATTCACAAGCCAGCTTCTAGGGTGTGTGGTTTTTAGCTGTCCAGTTTTTCAGGGAGCACAGATATTGCTCCCAATACAAGTGATGATGCTTTAACCATCTGAAACACCATGGAAAGCAAGAAATCTCAGGAACAGTGGTATATTAGAGACTTTTTGCTCCTTTACATCATGGGCTTGAAGAAAGACCAAGTCCCTGGCACCTGATGAGTTTAGACTATTGAACCATGGCAACTATGAGATAAGCAAATAAAAAGTAGTGATTGAGAACGTTTCTGCACATCCTGGACAGCATTTCTGACAGAGCCAGCAGCTAAGCTGCTAAAGCAATAGACTTGGACCCTGGCTACCCTTGAGTACCAGCTGATCTCTAGGACACAGCAAGAAGAGGTCATCCTCCAAATAAGGAGGTACCTGTTTCCATGTTAGCACTGTTTTTTCCAGTCTAATTACCTCTACCTTTGCACTGGTTTACCCCTCACCAATCTTCTTATTAATTCAATTGTCCTTTTAGGATCCTTTTAGTGCCTAAGAGCATGCATTGTGGAAACAGTTTACTGTCTCCTGAGTAATGGAGTCTGTGATAAGCAATTTGTTTTGTAGGAAAACAATGTCACCTCAAATAGCTGAAGGATATTGTAATGAGTTTCCCACATTGTCAACGTTCCATTGTATCCCTTGGCTTCTTATTAGTACACTGCTGAATAAAAAATTAATACAAGGGAAACAGAAAATTGCTGTAAACATGTTAAACATGCTAGTGCATTTCAAGGACGCAGCTGTTGACTTTACAAATATTAAAACCAGAATCTGGTAGAAACTTACGGTTTTTTGCACAGAATATGAGAGATGGCTTAAGGATGGTGGACCCTGTTACACTATTATTCCATAGGTATGAGGACGTTTTCTGGGACCTGATGGAACTTAAGGAGGCTTTGCATTATAGGCACAGCATGGGCTTCCTCTTGTGAGCCATCCCTAATGAAAAAAAATCAAGGAATTCGAAACCATCATCTGATGTCAGATCAGGACTAAACCTCTGAAAATCCCCATAACACTGGGGGACTCCATAGCTTTGTTTGATTTGTGGATCAACTGCCTGTGGAGAAGTGGCATCTAAAAATAGCAGAACATGATGAAGGGACACAGTGGGGAGCTTTAGCAATGGAGGAGCAACTTGAGGGAGGCAAGAAGAAAATTGGACTGACTTCCGCAGTGTTACTGCTGGTGACAAAGTACCCACTTATTCTTAGCATCCTAAAGTTTACCACAATGACAACATTTTTGTTCTTGATGTGAAAGGGCTGAACTTAGAGGGAACCAATCAGGTTTCTTATATCTTAGACACTCACCTGTACTAAGTTAATGGCACTAAATGAGTAATATTGAGATACCTCTGAACAGTGACTCATGGCCTTGGACATTTGCAGTCTGAGAAGTGAGATTAACTAACTGGGACAAAGTGCTGTTCAGATATTTTTTTCTTGTTTGGCATTGCAAGAGGTCCAGAGCACGCATATTTAAAGTGAATCTGTGATCATGGGCTGATACAACCCACACCAGTGTCAGAATCTACACTCTACCACAAGCACAGTCAAGGCAGCAAGCACAAACGTGAGATCTTACATGGTGAGAGCTAGAGAAGCAGGCTGGTTAGGGGCTGGTTTTGTTCCCACAGTAGCCAGGCAAGCCCAGCAGGTGCTGCCTCCCACCTGGTGAGCACAATGCCAGTGTCTCATGCCATGAGGAAAGTTTCACTGTGGTGTGTGCCAGCAGAGACACCCAGCTCCAGCCTTGCCTTCTTCCAGGGCATGGGACTCTAGTGGGCTTGGTGCAGGTGGGAGCTGGAAGTGGCATCCAGCTCATGGCTTTCCTTCTGTCTCATTTAGCTCAGGCAAGTCCATGCTGAAAGCAACTGTGCCAATACTCTAGAGATGCCCTTTGACATTCAGCAGAGGATGAGTGGCAAGGCAACCTACTTTGCAGTCACTGCTGAACAGTTCTTAACAATTGCTACATCATGGGACTGTGTAAAAGCCACCCCACAAGTGAAGCAAAGCCACCTACTGAATACAGGTCTGTGTATACATCTGCTAGAAACCTGAAAATCATTAATGAAGCCTGAACATTTTTCCTGGCACTCATGTCAGCATTTTTCCATTGGCAGGTCTCACTAGACTTTCTAAATCTGGTGAATAGTTCTCCCTGTTTGAGAGACAGGGAAAATGAGATGGACATTCCTGTAGTCTTGCCAAGGGCTGCCTGTACAAATCAAAGGCCTGTGAGTCAGGTGTCTTATCTTTCTCAATTATTGCCCTTTTCATGAAGCATCACTCCCTTCTGATAGGGATTCCTTCACCTGCATCCTCCAGATTTTGTGAAGGTGCCTTAGCCAACAGCTTCCAAAGTTTACCTCTTATAATTCTTCCTCTGAGTGGGGTAATTTGCTTCCAGGTGATGCCTGACTTGACACCAGTCTGTCTGGATGTGGTTGCCATGACAGCTGCTCCCAGTTCCGTGAATCCTCATCCTGCCAATCCTCTGCAAATGCAACTCTTGCATATCTTACATTCTCTGGGAAATCAAAATAAGCTTCTGTTTTTATTCTTTTAATCTTCTCATGTCTATGTCTCCTTTTGTTTGGAATCAATGATGTTAAAGCAGCCTTGTTCTGCCAATAGTTTAGCAACAGGTTTTCAGAAAAAAAAATTCCCACCTCAGTCTATGACAGATTTGGAGTGCTGTATTACTTGGACTGCTGAGAAGAAAGACTGGGGAATCTACTTTTATGGCTTGCCTTTGAAATAAAAACTCTTTCACATAAAAATCAGGAAGTCAGCTCTACTTGGCAAATAAATGTAGTTTAAGTGCTCTTAACTGAAAGTAGTTACAACAAACCATCCCCCTAAAAACTCTGCTGGGTATTTTCTCATGATGTGAGCTGGATGGTCTGCCAATGTGCATGCATGTGCAGGAGTCACCACTCAGAGGTGTCAAGTAAAATAATTTTAGCAAATGTTATAGCCCACAGGGATATATATTCTTTCACTGTCACCTGTTGCCATTTTGAAGTATACAAATATACGTAACACTCACACAGACATTATCTCTCTCTTAAGATTCTTGTCAGATCTGGTCCTCACATCTCCACTCTATTAAATGAATTAAACTCATATTGCCCTTGTCCCCCGACTCATCTACATGATTTGCATGTTAATAACTTTCCTTCCTCCCCCAGTTTATTCTACTCTTCTTAATTTCTACTCTTCTCCACAGCAATTTTGACTGTTTCTTGTCCTCGACTCACAGCAAAGGTAGGAAACTGATGCGAGGTGGATGCAGTGGAACAGGGAGTCCATCCTGGAGGCTCTGGAGACTGTTTGCTTTCATTACCATTGCCATTCCTCTGGGCAAAGCCACACAAGGCAAAGCTGACTGTCTCCTTGGATACTTTTGGTGCTCACCAGGGTGCACTGGACACAGCTCTGCTCATCAGCCCTTCACAGGTCCCTGGTTTTGGATATCTGACTCAGGTACCTTCCCTGATCATTTATGATTTGCTTATCCATGAATTCTCATGACTCCTCCATTTCTGTATTCTCCTCTCCCCATTCTCAACAGAGGTTAAATTTCAGGGTAGATCTCAGCCTGTTTTTACTGAGGAAGCCAGCTGAGATAATGGCCAATAGCTGAAAAAGCCAGTCGCTTACATCTACCCCTTTCAGAAGTTATAAACTGATCCCTCTAAACCAACAATTTTTCCCTGCAAATAATCAGAGTCAGCTATGCAAAGATCATTCTGCCTAAATCCTGGCATCTTGGGTGGATCATCTTATCTTGAAAAAAACTAAAAGCCTCTCCCACGACTCTAATTTTTGGACTCTGACTTCTCATTGCATTACAGTGAGCAGAGCTCCTCATAGGAAGATTTTCAGTGCCAAGGAGGAGATGGATGTTTGGCTGCCAGTAAGTACTCTGAATAAAATGCAGCTACTGGTCCATTAAGACTGGTACCTTGCATTCAGCACACTGCTGCATCAGCTCAGGGCACAAATTTTGCATGTGAATGTTGAGAGGGAAGCTACCATTCTTGTTATACAGTTTCAGTTGAGTTTTCTCAAGTTCCTGGTGGACTGCTGAAGACCGTGAAGCTTAATTTCCCATCTTTGAGTTTCTCTCCCCCTCAGGATCTCACCATCTGCTGCATTTCATCTTGCCCAGGTAAGCTTGCCAGACTTCTCCTTCCAAAAATACTACGGTGTTTGTTTTGGATCCTCCAGATTGTGCTGGCTCTGACTCCATGTACTGCGACAACTGACTCATGATCCTGCTGGTCACCTCTATCTGATTCCAAAGTTTTCATTATTTTCCTCTCTTTCAGCTCTGCACAGACACTTTTGCATCATAATATTTAGCAATTTGTTAATGTGGCCACTGTAGAGATCCGCTTTTATATTTATTAACATCACTCACCAGTGCAGGATTTTTTCAATAAGGGAAGTCTAAAAAAAAAAAATCAGCTGTTCCTATGTTTCTTCTCTCCATAGTCAGCAGAGAAAAATAGTCCACTGAGGTTTCATAAGCAAGTGAACTGCACTGTATGAATTTTTTCATACATTTTCCATACATTTTTTATCTGACACATATTCTGATATGTTGTTTGCTGAGTGCCTTTAAATAAGTCTAGGTCTGTGCACAGTGGGACTGAGAACTTGAATGCAAGACAGAGAGGAATTAGCTGTATCCTGAGGCCCCTTGCAGGATGTAAAAGACAGCCAACTCTCAGTGTAGGTTTATAGCAAAGTAAACTGCATTGTCTTAACGTCTTCCTGCGAGTCCTTACATCTATAAAAGGTCAAGGTGTCTAATAGGACCTGAGCATACCAGCTATATTATACCAGCTAAAATAGAGACACTTTGACAAGCCTCATATTGTGGTTACAATTCAGTGACATCCTCCAGCTCTCTCTTCAAATCCTGTATGCCTCGCTGGTGGACAGCAGGGACCAAGCCTGCTGAGCCCAGCAGCTGGGATGGATGGGCTGACAACTTGCTTCACGTGCCCAGCACCCGTGAGAAACTTTGCAATTCCCTTATCAGTTTCCTACCAGAGGATCAAAGCCCTTCCAATAAAACAAAAGCCCCAGACCAAAACCTCTTCCCTTGGAAGGTTGCCGGCCCACCATTCTGCTCTCCCATTCCTCTTTTACCTTCAGACTGGCCTTTTTGTGTGCGTCTGCTGTGCAACCCCTCTCTCTCAACCCTGAATGCAGCTTAGCAGACACAAGGGCCAAATCCAACAGACAGCTTCCCCTGCTTGCTCCTGGGAACCTGTACCATGTCTATATCCTGGTGCTGACATCGCTCCCCCTGCAAGGGGCAGGATGGTTACCGTGTGCTCTCATCATCCTCCCCTCCTGCCTTTCGTTGGGTAACCCCTGGGTACCCGCCTATCGACTGTACCTAAACACAGATTGAACACGGCAGGCGCCAGAGCTTTTGGTAATTGCACCCCAAGGCTATGAAATTCTCTGACAGCAAATCACCCTGCCAAATGCAGGCTGCAACATTCCTCCCTGCTGAAGCATGTCAGGAAGCACAGTCAGTGCTCATGCCCTTTGGATCCAACAGCACTGTGTCAACCCAGGAGGGAGAAAGCTGTTTTATGAAGAAGTCTGCTGCCTTTTCAGTTGCCAGTAAATATAAGGATTGAAATCCTTTGTCCTTTGCTCCATACACCATCAGCTCTTTCTTGGATTATGGTTTTTTTTTCAGAATTCACTGCAATTCACGTGTCACTGGCAACTATTTCCCACGTCCGCTCTAGCCAGGTTTTGAGCAGAACAAAACATTATTGCTGAATGTTATAGACTTGTCCATTTTCATGTAGGAGAAAAAGGGTGAGTGAGAGACAGGTCCATGGAGTTTTGGTTCCTTGTGACTGGCTTCCAAGTGAAGACAAGTCCTTCTGATCCACCACCAGCTGATATGTTTAATTAACTTTGTTTCATCACTGTTGATCATTTTTCTTTGCCTCTAAGTCCAGTAAGGATCAGAGCCAACACCCCATCTTTGTGAAGAGAGAATGGTACACCTGTGATGTGACCCACATTGCCAGCAATGGATTTTTGTGTATTTTACTGACTCTTTTTTGTGCTGCTGGTTGAGATGAGTGCTCCTAGAATGCAGAGCTGCATAGTCAGACTGAATCTCCTAGTTTTTCTTCCCTGTCAGAAACTGTAAATTCAAGAGGAAAAGATACTAGAAAAGAACTGATGAGGAGAAGGGAACAGAAAGGTGGCCTGAGGGAGGGAGTGTGGGGATGTAGCTATGAACAGAGTTCTAGGTTTCTGCTCTGGGAGTGGTGTCCCAGGGACTGAAAAATGAAATGCCTTAGACTGCTGTTCTTCAGGGTCTTTTTTTTTTGGAGGACAAAGGCAGTATTTCACACAATGACAGCATTGCCAAAGCCTCACAATGAAACCAGAAGGATGGGGCAGTGACACCAGTCAAACTTTTCCAGTATACCAGCTGGACTCTGGGCTGTGCTCTAAATTTTTTCTCTCCACTTTTCAGGAAACACATCCATGTCCCTGGCTTCAATATGAATTTGCTGAAGTTGCGCAAGGGGCACATTGCTAAAAAACTCTTACGGACAATTCTTACAATATCTCCATTTTTTGTTCCCTTTCTGTCCCTGGTCACCCAAGAAAGCAGCCACAGCTCCTTTTGTGATCATGTTTGTGTTTATGCTCACAGGGGGCCACATCCTCACCACTGTGCTTTGAAGTAGAATCACAGAATGGTTTAGGTTGGAAGGAACCTTAAAGACCATCTAGTTCCAACCTCCCTGCTATGGGCAAGGACACCTCACACCAGACCAGGCTGATCCCATCCAGACTGGCCTTGAACACTCCCAGGGAGGGGGCATGCACAACCTCCTAGTGCAACCTGTGCCAGTGTCTCACTACCCTCATCATGAAGAATTTCTTCCTAATGTCTAATGTAAATCTTTCTTTTTCCAATCTAAAGCCACTCCCCCTCTTCCTATCACTGTTTGCCCTTGGAAAATGTCCCTCTCCAGCTGTCTTGTAGGCCCTCTTCAGGTAGTGGAAGGCCACTATAAGGTCTCTCCAGAGCCTTCTCTTCTCCAGGCTGAACAACCCCAACTCTCTCTGCCAGTCCTCACAGCAGAGGCTCCAGCCCTCTGAGCATCTTCATAGTCTTCCTCTGTACCTATTCCAACAGTTCCATATCCTTCTTATGTTGAGGATTCCAGAACTGGACACAATACTCCAGGTGTAGACTCATGAGAGCGGAGTACAGGGGGAGAATCGCCTCCCTCACCCTGCTAACCACAGCTCTTTTGATGCAGCCCAGGTCACGGTTGGCCTTCTGGGCTGCAACTGTATATTGCTGGCTCATGTTGAGCTTCACATCAATCCCACAGGTCCTTCTCCACAGGGCTGCTCTCAATCACATTGTCCCCCATTCTGTATTGATACTGGCGGTTGCCCTGACCCAGGTGCAGGACTTCGCACTTAGCCTTGTTCAACCTCACGATTTTCACACAGACCCACTTCTCCAGCTTGTCCAAGGCCCCCTGGATGACATCCTGTCTTTCTGGAATGACAACTGCCCAACTCAGCTTCATATCATCTGTAAACTTGCTGATGGATATCATCAATGAAAACATTAAACAGCACTGGTCCCAGTACTGACCCCTGAGGGACACCTCTTGTCATGGATCTCTATCTGGACATTGAGCCATTGACCACTACTCTCTGAATGCAACCATCCAACCAATTCCTTATCCACCAAACAATCCACCCATCAATTCCATATCCCTCCAATTTAGAGAGAAGGATATTGTCAAAGGCTTTACAGAAGTCCAGTTAGATTGCATTCATTGCTTTTCCTGTGTCCACTGATGCAGTCACTCTATCATAGAAAGCCACTAGGTTGGTCAGGCAGGACTTACCCTTGGTGATGCCATGCTGGCTATCTTGAATTACCTCTCAATTCTCCATGTGCTTTAGCATAGCTTCTTGAAGGATCTGTACCAACATCTTCCCAGGCACAGAGGTGTGGCTGATGGACTGATAGTTCCCAGGGCCATCCTTTCTACCCTTTTTAAAAATGGACACAATATCGCCCTTCTTCCACTCACCAAGGACTTCCCCAACTGCCATGACTTTTCAGATATCATGGAGTTTGGCTTAGTAACCACATCAGCCAATTCCCTCAGGACTCTGAGATGCATCTCATCAGGTCCCATAGATATTCAGGTTCATCCGGTGATCACAAATTTGACCTTCCCCTGCAGTGAGGGGGCTTTACCTCCCTTGTCCCCCCTAGACGCCCTGATCCATTGACCCTGGAGGGGTGAGGAGGGTGGTTGCCGGTGAAGACTGAGGCAAAAAAGTTGTTGAGTACCTCAGCCTTCTCCTCGTCTGTTGATACAAGGTCAGGCCAGGTTTGTGTGGACATGGCAGGGCACATCCTATCTCTGTGCACAGCTCTGCAGCTGCAGATGAGTTTCATCTATAGAGCATACTGATATCCAGCGTTGGCAAGTCAGCGAAGGCCTTTCAGTTTGTCTCAAGGTTTTCTGCTAGCTTTTGGGGAAGAAAGTGTTGCCCAAAAAGCTGTTTCACATAGCCACTGTGCAGACACAGAGCTGTGCAATGGGAGCAGGAGGCTTGCTCAAACTTTATTCCTGGGGTCTCTTCCGTAATCATTTGAGAAAACAAATTATGTAGATTTTATGGATTGCTTATACAAATTACAGTGAAACCTCAGTCCTGACTGTGGCTTAAAATAGACACAGGAATAACAATACAGCAGTAACAGCAATAAAAACAACAACAGCAATAATAATAATGACTTGATAAAAGAATATATCCCTTAAGGTTCCTCTAATCTGCAAGTACTTGAAAATAAAAAGGTATTTTTAACCTGCAAATTATTTAATATAATGATGTCTTTACTTTTTATGGTTTCAGAAATATCACTAGGGTTTACAGAGTCCTACAGTATATCAAGACAGAAAAATCACATTTTCTTGCGATCCATGAGGTTGCTCTTATATGAAAAGAGATAATTAGATTTGTGTTTTTCATTTTGTTGACAATTCTGTGCATTAATACATCATCCTACAGAGCAAAACATCTCTTTTTAATAGTGCAGAGTATTAGAGGTCTCTCAGGAGGAAATTCTTGGCACAGAATTTTCACCTACAATGTAAGCAACCTTTGGAAGTACATACTCCTATTGTGATGGCTATAATTAGGACTCTCCTTTTTCTGGACAAGCTGAATCTCCTAGACAGTTATGCCTAACTAATCCAAGTTCAAAACAAAACAATAGTTTTTGTTTATCCAGCTTCTTTAACCAATGCAGCTAAAAAAATTTTGCAAATGATATCATGTGCAAAGTGTTCTTCCTGTATCACCTCTAAAACAGCACCTGTCTGTGTTTGTTCTGCTTTTCCCCAATTAAACCTTTCCAAAAATTTTATCCAGTTTACACAGGGCCGATTTCTTCCCTGCTTTCTGACTAAGAAGCTTTGCTGAAAAGGCAGGCAAATCCTCACAGGACAAGTCACAACATTCTGCAAACAGTAGTGAGGGAACACCCTCCAAATCCAAGCAACTGGACCTTTCAGATGATTTGTAAAATTCAATGTCTCTGCCACTCCTCCCAGGTGCTACCACCTTTTTTCCTGCTCATGGGATAGGTGTGGCAAGAGGTAGACAAGCACACTGTCCTACCTCCATCCTAAATATAAATATTCCATAAATATCTCTCAAGGATTATTCACTTTTTTTTTTTCAGTTCCCAGAAGTGTTTTAGAATAATTCTTAATTGGAACTAAAGTAAAAATATAGAATACCATTTCTGCCCAAAGATATAAAAAAAATGGAGATATCACTGACTGCATATATACATTTCCTTTTCTTTTGTAAAATTGACTGGGTATTTATTAGCTCAGTGAAGTTATTGTAGTGCTTTGAAATCACTCCTAAATGTTTTAAAGATCTTTCTTCCCACTCAAAGGACTGACTTGTTTAAATTGTCACCAAGCAAAGATGGATGGGTTCACTAGGAAAAGCCAACAAGTGCTTGGATGGGGGAGGTCAGGTTAAAAAGAGTGGATGCTTTCACTTAGAGGCAGAAGCCTGAAGCATGGCTATCCAGTACTAATGACAATGTAAATCTCTACAGAAAGGGCATATCTTAGGGGTAGAAACAGCCACAATAATGTGGTTGCCATGGCACGTTGTGCAAATGTATACTGGTAGTTGCTGATGGCATGTCTGCAGCTCCCCTAACTTTTGTTACTTGATGTGTGCTCTCCTATAGTTAAGGCACAATAGAGAGACATGGTTTAAGTACTACACTTGATTAATAACCCCTTTTCTCTGGAAAACTATTGTTATCCACATGCAGTAACTAATCTTCATTATGGTTCAATGTTGCAGAAGGATGTAATTATTCCTAACTACGACTGCAGGCAGGTAAACTGAGGAAGCAATACATAGTGATCAGCATTGGGGTCAATGCTGGAAACGACAAACTTTTGATTCATACAGTCAGATTCAATGTCTTATAGTATCATGTCACTTAACAGTAAGTGTCTGAGTTATAGACTTCTAATCCTTAGCTAATTTTCTTTGATGCAAGGGAAGAGAAATAGGCTTTTCAAGGGCCTGATCCTAATTTAGGTCCTTACCTTATTCTGAGATTAAATTATCCCTGATCTATGCTCCTTGGGAAAGCATGTTTCTGGAAAAGATCGACTATGTTTATCAGATTAACTCTGTACCTAGTTACAGCCCCTGTCAGGCCGTGTCCCCAGCTGCTGACATGTGGTTGCACATACCCTTTGTCCACAGGCTTCATGGCATGGTTTTGGTTTATGCCAGCCTGCAACCTCATGGATTTTGCCCAGGCGCGGTTCTGGGACTGACATAGATGAGGGGATGTTGTCACTGGGAGAACTGAAATGGTGAGAAGAGAGGCTTAGTGAAGCACAGAGAGTGCACCTGCATGGACATGGACATACTAGGACACTTGGATTCAGGGCCTAGGTGTACTTCTGGTCATTTTTACTTATGTTGCAGTTTCAAAGCCTTTCAAGGAATTTTTCTCTCCTTTGTCAACACTAGGGTTTTGGGAGCCAGAATGGGAAGCAGGGGGAGAGAGAGAGCGATTCCCACGAGTGCTGGAGGGAGGTTGCTGCCAGTTGGCACCACTTCTGCCCGGTGGCTGCGGAGAGCGGGTGCTTCTTTGACTCAGCCCCAACACCACGCACCCTGTGCGGTCCTTCAGGGAGACAGCAACCATCACTACCTGGATTTGCTGCAGACTCCCTGGACTGTTGTTTTCAGAGGAGTTGCTGCCCTGTCCCACTTCCCCTCCCCTCATTCCCCCAACGCTTTCCATCAAAAGGACCAGGAGTCCCCTCACCGGAGTCCCGGGGGCGACTTCCCCAGCTGTTGCTTTTCTCGAGGTGCGATATCGCGTCCTGCTATACTTAAACATAACTGCACTGAAAGGAGCAGGGATAAGACTTAATTCATTTAAAGGGTTTTTTTTGGTTATGGTTGCTGTTTGATCTGTTCTATTTTTGGTAATATATATGTATGTACGTATGTACGTATGTATTTATGTATGTATGTATTTATGTATTTATGTATGTATTTGTAGTTGAGAACTGTTATCCTTTTCTATACATACTTTCCTGATTAAAATATCTTGATTTCTCATACACATCTTAGTTTTTCATTTAAACAGAGACAACCTAGAAATGGATTTTTATGTACTTGGATTTCTGGAAAACACAGCTAGAACTGTAGCAGCCTTCCGTCTGATTTAGTTTGGTATGATGAACTCTGCTTCCCTGTGTGTGCGTCTTTCAGATCACACCAAATGCTTGTCCAAGGAAACTGGTGACCCATCTGCCTTCCTTGAACTCCCCATCACCTGAATGATGTGGAGTGCAGATGTCACCAGGTGGGATTCCACAGCTGTGTTGGGTGTTTATGGCATACAGACTCAGCATCACAGTGAACCTGACCACTGCTCTCGGATGGTCAGTCTCTAGCCCCAGCTTTGACATGGCAACAGCTCAGTTCCTGTAGCAGATGGCATTAAATCCTTCAATCAGGCAAACTGGCACTGTTTGCCTCCACAGGTCTCATTTGTACTAGTAAACACTGCAGTAATGTTAATTTAGACTGCTTGGGCTCTTTCTGCTCTCTTGAGTACACTGAATCCTCTCAGGAGTCCCGGCCTCAGCAGATTCCCTAGGAAGTCTTTTCTAAGATATGCAAAGAAGTATATTTGAATTTCTCACCTGTTACTTTCCTTGACCCTTCATCCTTACATCATGAGGCAGTAGGAGCAGAAGCTCTGGCACTGTGTTATTTGTTGCATTTTACCTCTTTTATCCAGTGCTGGATAAAAGTGACCATTCGGAGGTCAACAAGAGCTGCAAACCTGTCTGCTGCTGTCCTTTGCATTATCAGCAATGTTCTGAGAGCCAAGTCCACAGCTTATGGACTTCCGTGCTTCATGATCAATTCGACCAAGTTCTCGCATCTAAATCATTAGCTGTAATTGCATCACTTCTAGAATCAATTTTAAAATATATGCAATGCCTACCATTTCTCAGTTCTCTGGAAAAGTGACTGATTTTTGTGACAAACGCAGTCAGCAGCTCAGTGAGTTCATGCGTGAGCCTAAGGGGTAAATCACCAGGACCTGGTGGTGTAGGGAACATAAGCAATGGAGTTTATTCCAGCACTTTTCTTCTGTCGTCTCCTTCTTCAGAAGCACCTCATCATGACTCTCAGGGAGGAGAGAGAGGGAACCACTCACTGTTTCGGTGGTTAAAATTGAGGCAGAGAACTCTCCTGACTCTCATTAATCTCCTCCTTTTAATTATTTGTTCCTTCCTCACCACTAGGTTCACTGATTCTACTTGAGCTTCCTGCTTCACTTATATTTAATTTGCCTCTTATTATTGTTTTCTTTTTGTTCTCACAAGGTTTTTGTTCTTTGAACACCACCTCAGATCTGACATTAATTTATGCTTCTGTTTTCTGGCTTTATTTGGATTAGATTTGCACATTTTCAAGGAGTTTGTTTGGCTTGTGTTGCAGATACAACCCTCATGTGGAAAGCATTTTGTGTCCTACGGGATGAAAAGTGCTGTGTAAAATTAAGTGTGGTATGTAAAAATTTCAATTAAGTAATCTGCCTAAGGTTTGGTATTATGAGAATATGATGCTCTAAACATTTAAAGTCTTTTTTTCCCTTAGTTTTGTGCCTACATAAATGGTGTGTTCATAATGACAATAGGAGTCACTAAGGGACTCAAATCTTATATTCCCTTCTGAAGTTATACATACTTTTAACAACTCCCATGATACAGCAAGAGATTTTTGATTCATTACTTTGCAGCACATGATTTGCACTGCCATGATGTAGCTAATTAGCTGTTGACGTATTCAGAGTCCACATCTGCAGCTTTATTACCAGAATGAAAGCCACGTAAATCTTGATTTTTTGGTGGGGTTTTTTTGGTGTTTTTCTTCTAATCTAAGACCTTTAGGCCTTCTCGATTTTCTTTTCTTTAACATATTTTCCACAGCTCTATGTGAGCAATTATTGCCTGATGTTTGGAAAGTTCAAATGCATACCACCTGCCATAGCATCCATTAGTCATCACTGTTTTCCTGTCACAAGTTCATTGGTGCCAAGTGACTATAACCTAAAGTAAACAGAAAATGTAACTGAAGAAGTAGAACACACTGTATTATTTGTTGGTTTCATCTTTTTTGGAGATTAGTCTGTCAGCAATCATGCCAAGCAAGGGCATTGTGTTCTTTTTTGTTTTGTTGGCTTACCAATCATGATGTTACGAAGGATTTTAACCCAAACATTCACATTTCAGCTACTTAGGGCTCTTTGCAACTGTTTTCAAGCTAGTGCACACAATGAACTTCTTGGCAGAAAGACTACACAATAAGTTTATTTCATATAAGTGTATGATGTATGACTTCTATGATTTTAGAGATGTGTGCTCCTTATCATCTTATGTGTGCCAGAAGACCATGAAAAAGCTGTATCATCATCCATTCTTTGTAGTTCCTGTCCTGTGAGGTTATTCCAGGTATGAGGCTTGAGTTTAAGCTAACTCAAGATAGAAGGAGAATGTGGGTCACCCTGAAGTTGATGGCAAAGCTCCTGTTGATGTCAAGAGGGCCAGGATTTCACTCATAGAGACTTGGCATTGGTTTCACTGGAGAAGTGCCAACACAGACTGCTCCGATTACATTCTTATTTTGTAAGTGCCAAAGTATCCACCCACTCTATGTCCAAACAGGAGAAAAACCCAGATGGTGTCACATCACATTGACATCCAGATCCATTTCAAGAGTTTTAGAGGCAAATCTGATCAATATATTTAAAATGTTTGACTCTCAATTTTCTGTAACACTCCAGAAGGCAGTTCCAAGGATAGATGCCACAGCTAACAGGATATGCATAACAATTATTCTCAGCTAAAACAACTGGCCAAGGACTTGGCAGGATCCCTCCCTCCCCTCTTTTCCTTCCTTCCTCCCTCCAGGTCTGGATGGTAGACATCACAAATAAGTAAAATAGGAGAGGATAGTGTCCAAATCTGAGAAGAAATTCTTTCCGTCTTCCCTCCATCACCCTGCATGATTCAAGAGTGTGTCCTGTAAGTGTACTGTTTTCTGAACAGGAGAAAGTCTGCTCCTAAGAAAGTCAGAGCCTGTCTGCGCCTCTCCCTGGGCAAAAGCAGAAAGAAGAGCTTAGGGAAGTCACTGTCTGGTAATGAGTGGGTTTGCATCCTTTACCTCCTTCAAACAAAGTCTAGGAGTGGAGCTGAGGGATTTTAATAAGAAGGTAAAACTGATAAATTCTGGGACTGCAGAAAAAACAAGTTTGGCTTTCTCCAACTGTCCTTGTTGTCTCTGAAGGAAAATGGATATTGACCTCAGTAGAAGGATAAGTCCCGAGAACTTTCAGACCAGGGTTGGTTTTGCTTTGCTGCCTAATGAAACCTGAAAGCAATTACAATTAAATTAAAATTGATTGGAGTTGAACATGGAATTCTAAAACATACAAATGAACAGCTTTTCTCTTAAAATCTGTAGTCCCTAATGAATATCTGGTTGTATTTTTTTTCAACCTCATAATTTTATAATATCAATAAAATAGAAGAAAATACATACATCTTCCTGGAACTTAATTTTAAATTTGTATACCATACTGAACTTCATGGACATGATTCCACTTTAACTGAATCTGGGGCAAATCCAAAGCAATTCCATTTATTCTGATAGATTTCTTTAAAAGAAGAGCAAAGCCTGGCATTCTAGCACTGGTGTTTAAACTGTTTGCAGTCAAAGCAAAAACAAACTCCACTGAAAACTATAGTCTTATTGGAAATTTTCCATATCTTTTTGTAGTCTATGTGCAAAATAGATCACTGTGTTCACAATGGTTAATCATTTCTCTTTTGTAAGAGTGCTCTGCACATAATTAAACAACTTTTGAAAGTAAACCATAGTATTTACTGCTAAGACTTCATGTGTACTACGGATATTCATGTTTATATGTTAAAGCTATTCTAGCTATGTTGCTTTTACGACTTCTAAAAACATCCTCAGCATGTTTTGTAGCATTCATGACTGGGGAGGTGGAGAGTCCCCTATTGGCTAAAGTAATGTATTTTCCATTCTTGGATCCTGGCCAAAGACTATGTAGCCTTGTGATTAATATGTTAGCTGCATATTTAGAAGGTAGGAAATTCCCCTTCTGCTGAGCTTGTACATGAATATTTTCCATCTCTTGCCATTGATTATGGGTTTCAATTTTTCTGCAATAAAAATGAGACAAAAAATGCTCAGACAAATCACCGCATATTTAATACAGCCAAACTATTGTGAATAGAAAGATAGGTCTGACATTTTATCACATTATGGAAACACAGGAGCCCTGTTACAGACAAGAGAAGAATTTTACTTACAACTTTTAAGTAAGATCTTCAGAAACAAGGAAAATTTTTTCCATATTTCATCTCTCAGGTTTTTGCTAATGAGCAAAATCTCTTTAAAATTCCCACTTCCATAAAATCTATCATTGAACACTAAAGAAGTGAAAGAAACAAAATCATTATTGTGGATATTGGGCCTGATTTCTTGAAGGCCTTCTCTTACCCCTTTTGATTAGCAACATGCACTCAGATCCGCAGATGAGTATATGTTACCACATGATTTTTATCAGTAGCCCCAGTTGCCACCAGACCCTATCCTGACCTTACTTTATAGCTATCTGCAGACACTCTGCACAGAACTGCGAACTGCACAAACTTGTGCTCTCCACTGATCATGCAGATACTCTTTTTTTTTTATCCTCTTAGCAAATTGTTATGATCTCATAAAAAATCTACTCTGAAACTGCTCATGGCCTGTCATAGTTCTGGTTTTGGTGGGGAAGAGGCTCAGTATCTTTGAGACACTAAATTATTCTAGAACAAATTTGTTTAATATTGTCTGTGGTTTCTTGCTTTGCTGAAATATAGAGTAACACTTACTATGGGTTAAAGCCCTGAAGAGACTTTTTCCCACAGTTGTGATTTTTCCGTATTTTGGAAACTATCAGAAACATCCTTTCCTCATTTTTAAATGTTTGATCTCTTGGAGCTGGAGTCATATCACCTCCAAGTGCACACATACATATCTGAACTAGTTGTCTAGAGTCCCTGTATAATCTGTAGAAATAAATGGCTACATCAAGACCATTATTTATCTGACCACCTGGCCACAGCATGTCTGTTCCTTTTTGGCTATGAAGGGAACAGTGAAAGATCAGCACGAAGGTAGACATCTGCATTATACATCTGCAGTTTGCTGAGATAGCTGTCACATGTGACTGACCTTCTCTTCACTTTTACCTTGCAGATCTTTTGCAGCCACAGTTAGCAAAAACTGGACAACAAAGCAGGCATTGGTGGCCAGCTCTGGCCTTGATTATGCCTTCAGTGTTAAGTTTAACAACTCAGGAATACCTGTGCTTTTTATGGGTACTACACTCCCTTGCCCATCTTTGGCTCTCCCAACTCACGCTGTCCCAAGTTGTGTTGAGGCACATCCTGATAATCAGCGCAGACCGAGGATTTTTTCCAACAGGTTGAGTGTGTGAGACCTTCTGGTTTGGGAAGAGATTGCAATGATACAAATACCAAAGGTGTCATCCCCTTTGTCCCCATGACGAGATCTTCCTAACCTATTTTATTTGTTAGTATAGATGTAGGCCATGTGTCTCATGTTTGTCTCTTCAAGTATATTGTTATTTTGTTCAATAACAGCTCTTTTCTAACACTGTTTTATTCATTACTTTTCATCTGGCTAAATACTTCTTTTCCTAACTTGACTTTTTGTTTTCATATGCAAAATGTTTTGGATTAGGTATATATTTGCTGACATCTCTGTAGGAGGTGGTAAATTGTTGACATTAAATATCAAGACAATTATTTTTGCTTACGGAACACTGTCTAATGTCTGCACTAGAGCCGCAATATTTTTCTGTAGGAGTATTGTCACTTTTGATCATACCCTAGTGGTTTATTTTTCAGTATGACACCTGCCTCTTTTCTTTCTCCCCCTGAGTTTATATAAGATATGCAGAAAAATGATTAATCTATATTCTATATTTTGAGGGAAAGCAAATGTTTGACTATTCTTTTTCTTGCTCGTTTTTTTACCTGTACCTTTCTGAAAATGTACTCATTCATCAGAAGGAATTAGCGTCTCAATTTTAATGGTTGTACTTTATCCTTTCTTTACCATGTCTTCTGATACATTAATAATTCAGGAATGGAAAAGCAGATTGAAAGACTGTAAGTAGATTTGCTGCCTATCAGCATTTTAAACCCCTAGATCTAGACCACAGTATAATTTTTCTAAAAATCTCAGAAGCTGCTTCCAGGGCCTTGAAGATAAACTGCGTCTGAAATTCTTGGAATGAATGACAGAGGGTCAGAGAAATACTGAACTGAAGCAAAACCCTTGCCAAACTACTTGAGTCTATGCTAGTTCTGGGTCATATTAACAAAGTTTGACAAGCTAGATATGGTCTGCACAGTTCATTTCCCAGTTATTTTAGTCCATCAAACCAGTCACTATCTCAGGCACAAGATCCAGGGTTAGCATTTCACATTTGATCCCTCAGATTCCATAAGAATAGTCTCAATCTCTCAGTAATGAGCCTCCATATAAAACCCGTGCAGCAATCCCAGGCTCTCATTTCTTCGTAGACATCTTGACATGCAGGATAGATGAGTGTCCTCCATATTTCTCTCTCTGACTGTTAGAACAATTTAATAAAATGCTGCAAGCATTTCCTGGATATAAAATTTCAGTAAGCAGATCAACTTCTCTGGAAAAGCTGCTGAGTTCTCTAGTGGTAGGAAGAAGTAATCACTATTCATGAGCCTTGCGGTATCACTCAGAGGCGTTGTTTAGATCAGACAGATCTATTGTGTCAGCTACTCTACAATGCACCTCTCCCAGAGAGTTTACATCCAGAATTTAGAGTAGGCGAAGTAATGCAAGGAGTAGGGGAAAGACAGGCAAAAAGCAATAGTGAGATTGAGACACCAATTAGTAAAATATTTTAGATGTATTGCCTTTATTCACTTTCAGTGATGTAATACCCAAAGCCAAATTGTGCTGATACAATCTACCTTTTGTAGAGTTTGATATCCAGAAAACAGGCATTACTGTCTGTGATTTCTTGATCTAGGTGAGTACTTGTCTTTCCTGATAGCAGTTTATGACTCACTACCTTTTAGGCGTGGCAGCTAATCTCCTTCCCAAGTCTGGTAGAGATACAAACCTCTTTTCTTCACGGGGGAAGGGCAGAGAATGGGGAGAGATGCAACAGTGGTTTAATTCTTCCTATGTGCCTGACATGTTGGAAAAGAAAGATGATGAAGACCAATGGAAGGACATCCTTGTCCCCCTTAATGCTTCTGGGCAGGCCATGAAGCACAGATACACAAAGTCCTTAAAGAACTTCAATTTACGACCTACTCCTGAATATTTAGTGTTGCTTTTGATCAACAACAGTGAGGATGGTGGTGATGACAATGAATGTGATACATTGCTTGAGTTGCAAGCAATGCTTCTCAAAACAAAATAGCCATATAAGAATGTCATACATTAAAAAAAGCTGTGAAAACTTGGAAATGATGCAGAGAATAGTGACAACAACTTTCAAGGAACAGAGAAATGCCTTATAATGAGACATGCAAGGACATCCATTTGCTCATTGCATATGACACCAAGAAGCAACCTACATTCTAATATGAGACAAGAAAATACTCAAGTTATTATTATTTTTCTTAACCTGTCAGAGAAAGACACAATAAAAACCAATATAAAGCTGTTAATGCCAATCAAATGCAAGTTAGGAGTAAAACATGAATTTTCAGCAGCAAAGATGATTAACTGCTAGAACAAACTAACATGGGAATATCTGCCTTTGACTTCTTCAAGGGTGTTTGAGTCTAAGGCAAATGTCAGTAAGACTGTGTGGTGGACTTCATGTTCGAGGGGAAGATGGGGGACAATTTGTGCCTTATTAGAAGTTTCAGCCACATCATCTACGAGATGCCCTCCAATTTCATAGTCTAAGGCTCTGGTATGGTTTTCTGTCATACAGAAGAGATAGGTTTGAGAGGAGGGAGGTCAATCTGTAGTGAAATCTGTCCATGGTGTTCAGGTTGATATTAAGTGCAATATGTCCTTTTCGCCCTCAGCTGGGCAAAAAGAGCTGGAAGGAACAGGATGGCAAGTTCTTTCGTGTAGGTGATAACCATGCTAAAGGAGCAGGTATAATTTCATTGTATTTATTCTTGATTTATTATACAAAAGGGTGAGGGTCTATACTTAAAAAATATTTCCTTATGTGTATGAAAACTGTAATTTATGCAGCAGATATTTTAGGGGGCTCAGAGATTCAATAAGATACATCCAATCCCATTTTGAATCATACTAGTCTAAGACTGCAGTACTGAGGAGTAATTTCAGAATTGTGTTTTTAAAAGCATGGCTGTCTTTCTGCATTTTGAGATCCAAGCCTTTGAAAAGCAACAAGTACAAATCATGTGTGATGTAACCTGATTGCTGAACAAAAAAAAAATACAGAATCATTGCCAAAAGCAATTTTCTAGTGTATGTTTGATGCATTGTACAATGGACCCTCTGCCAATAGTACCCAGCGTACAAGGAAAGTGATATAAATGTCTGATAACAACTATAAAGATGAAGCACTATGCAATAAAGACCAGAACTGTGCTGAACAAGCCAGCTGAGAACAGCCCACACAGGAAACAAGAGAGAGGTCATCACTTGTCATTCATGAAATTATGCTCTAAATCAGAGATAGAGGGTGGCAGAGGAGTCCAGTGCGAGGTGTTTGCAAGTGCACTGAGGGGGGAGTATCTTGAAAGTCCTGAGAGAAAATTGATAAAGAAGTGAGGGTTTAAGGCAAAGAAAAGAATTTAGAGTTTCTACAAGCTCACCAATTGAACTGAATTGTGGCTGATAGGGAGGGGATGAATATTGCCTTGATTTAAGAATTTCTTTAGTATTGGTTTTCGTGTTGGTATTCCCTGAAGTAATGAAATGAAATAGTCAGCTTTCATAGGAGACGAAAGGCAAATCATGTTCTTTCCCTCTGTATAAATGGATGCTCTCCGCTAGGGCCAATATCAATTTGGAGCACTTACTGCTGGAGTTCTCTTCAGAGTATCTTACATTCAGGTGATGAAGCCTTGCAACAAAACTGTGAAGCACATGATTATTCACATGTCTCTGACAATGGGTGAGACAGATATGGGTAAAGGCTTTTTCATGGACACAAAGTCCCAAAAAAATAGTGAAATAGTGGGACAGGGATATCAGAACTCCCTGTCCTCAACCCTAAAAAAACAAGCTAATGAATATGGCCTAGAGGGTCCTCCTACAGACTGGGGAAAAAAACATGCAATTAACTGTGGGCAGTATTTTTGATGGTTTGCCTCAGAAAGGATGATCATGGCTCTGCAGTGAACCATCTCAGGATCAGTTCCAAGATTTTGCCTTGGTATAATGGACATAAAATCAGACTGTGGAATTTTAAAGATAATATAAGAAGGACTGCAAAATTTTTCGAAGATTAATTTTCAAAAAATTCTTGACAAATGGGTTCAAAGAGGTAAAATAAATAAAATGGGTGGATTACAATAAGGACAACCTTCATTCAAGCAATGGAAGAGGCAAATCTTGGAACAGGAATAATAGGCAGCTGTCCTTGCAGAAGTATCTGAGAGTCCTAGAGAAATGAAGCTGAAGATGAACGACTACTCCAAAAAAAACCAACTACGACCCTAGAAGCTCCGAAGTGGAGAGGGACCTAGCAGCCAGGTAAAAGGAAAGTACAACAGGAATTAAGTTGTATCCACACTTGAATTTAATTTAAAATTATAATTATTTTTACAGTAGAGAAACTACTCCAATTTCTCAGGTGATGGATCTGAAAGCATAGCCAGGTTCATGTTCAGGAAGTGTAAGTTTACTTCGGCCTAGTCTGGGTAAATCATGGGAGACCATTAAATCTGCCAGCAAATACAAAAGAAGCCCTTGGAGCTAGAATACCCACTGTGTCGTGCTAGCCCCCATTTAATTTTTTTTTCTGTTTAAAGTGGCTCTGTTTGTTTATTTTTCATTCCTTTAGAAAAAGAAGGTTTCCATGGAAAGACCTTCCCAGGGATGTAGTCCTGAAAGGAACTAAATTAAACGTACTTTTAATGACTGTATAAAATCTTTTTCTATATATGTAACCCCAAATTTACAGCAATCCCCCCCATTGCAGAACATACATAGAACTGCACACTCATTCTAATGGTCTTCCTTCTCTGACATGCTCCCAGAAAGGAGGATACTTTTGAAACAACATGTCAAATGTTTCTTCCAAATTGTACGGAACACAATCTTTCGTCTTTCGTCTCCTATGAAAGCTGACTATTTCATATCATTACTTCAGGGAATACCAACACGAAAACCAACACTAAAGAACACCAGGCCTAAGTTCCAGTAAGGCTTTGGGCTCTGGGCTGAGCCTCTGTTATTTAAAACACGACAGTTGTTTCTTCTCAAAGACTTCAGCTGAATCTGCTGCAGTGCGGTATAATTAAAACCCCTGTTTGGGAGAAGGGTGGACTGATTTTTGCTAGCTGGCACAGAGATATTTGCATGTTTCTGTTCCAAAAGTTAGTGTAGATCCACTTGAAAGCTTGTCTTGTATTGCCTGAGGTACTCTCATTCCTTGTGGTTGTTTCTCACACGAGTATGGTACAGTCACTGAAAATGTGAGAAGCATATGTAGAACTGGCAAACCCATGCTTTTCAAGATATTCTTTGGACTTCCTATCCATGGCTAAATGAAGAAGAATACGCTATATTGGAATTACTGTCAAGGAATTAAAGTTTCTTTAATGTCCTTTCGTTATGCTTAAAACAGGTCGCAGCCTAGGGAGGTATAGGCAAGACATAGGGTCAAATATTGATTCACAAGGTATAAAAGTCAGGTTTGTTTTCCCCTTTTTCAGCAATGCTAAAACTTGAGCCAACCATGTTTATGAGGATGTGATGGTGGCAGGAGGCCCAGTTCTGATACTCAGCTAAGAAAAACAGACTTCCACCCATATCTTCAACAACACGTGTGAATTGTCGAAAACATACTGTAAGGGGAAACAGTTCCCTGGCTTTCACACTTCCTGACTTTACTGAATGGAGAAAATTACTGGAGTTCCCAACTCTCACCTGTCAAAGTTAACCAACTTTGCATTGGAGTGAGAAAATCTGACAGCATGAATTTTCAAAAGCATGGAGGTTTATATAGAAAAGCCTAGGAGAAGTTCTTGTTTTCCAAAAATTAATTTCTGAAGCTTGTTCAGTGATATTTCTTCTCAACAACATACTGGATTCTGCCTTCAGGAACTTTTGTTCATAGCTTTTAGTATCAGTCTCAGGCTGCTGAAGAATTTGTTACGTTAAATGAAGTCAGATTATTGGGATCTGAAAGAGCAGTGCAGAGCTATTGGGTTTTCACATTCTGTTGTATATGAGTAGCAAATCATTTCCAAAATGCCCTGAGTTGAAATTTTAGTGGCACTGTATTGCCCTGCAGGTGCTTTTATGATTTGCTGACTACAACCCCCAAATCCTGACTCAGCATGCAAAGGTCACAACATAAAAAGTTAGAGAACTCTCTGAAACAGAGCAACTTTTTTTCAGTCTTTTCAAGTTCGTTGTCAGGAAGATAAAACTGATATTAAAGGGCTGAAAGAAAAAAAAAAAAAGAGGTCAGTCATTTTAAAAGCAGACTTTGGCTGTCTGGATGGATTGGCAGCCTGAATATGCCATCTTAAAATCTAGAAAAGACATCTTGAAGACAACAGTTGAAAACTATGGTGAAATAGCAACATGCATGCGACCCCACTTGTTGGTTGTTTAATACGACTTTGTACTTATTTAACAGTGCTGTGTAATTGTGGTAAGACTCCTGTAGGGTTGGAAAAGTTTTCTCAAGGGGACTCCCAGAGTTCTGCAACATAAATCATAGCAGGTACAGTCTGACCTCATTTACCTCCATAGAAAAATGAGCATGGAATTTCTCTCAGGTTATTTAAATAGCACCCTCCAAAGACGTATTTTGTAACACATAGAAAATTCTTCCTGATAATTGCTCTTTTTGGTAACTGATTCATAATTTTACAAATGTATACATTTTACTAGCTGCTAAAAATATAAAACCTAAAATAAAAATATGATAAAAATCATAAAATATGAAGTACTATCTTAGCAACAGTTTCTTGCTTCCTGAAGATTATTGTAAAGTAGCACATCCTGTATTCTCTAAGGCCTCGTCAGAAATTAATGTTCCTATAAACACAGATCTCTGCACTAATGTTATCTGGAGAACACTATTTTAAAGAAAAACTAGAGTTCTCTGATACTGGGGAAAAAATTATTTCTATGTCTTTGTCGTTGTATAAACTGCCCTTTATAACCTTCTGATTCTACAAAGGAGCCCTGTATTGCCAGAGATGTCTGAAAGGAACACAAACTAATCAAGAGTCGGAGTCCAAGCTTGCAAGACTTTGGAAGAAAGGCTGTGCTTGACTGATACTTTAAGCCAGCATAGACAGGTCCAGCCCAAAAAGGTTTTGCTGCTCACTCCCGGCCCTGCAGCTCCTCCACCTCTGCAACAGCATGGGTCTGAGGTGGGTCGAAAGACTGTTCCAACTTAAAATTAATATGACAAAAATGAAAAGCGAATTTAATTTGGTATGAGGAATTGCAGAGAAGGATATGAGGGGCTTGGCAGGTGAGATGAGACTGCAGCTTTCACTGACAGTAAGCTCGGAAACCATATGTGGGCTCTGACTTCAGCTACTAACAGTTTACATCATCTGCTGGCTCTGTTTCTTCGGCAGTCATTTCTATTTACTTCTTCATAATATGGGAGATTTAACCTCTACAGAAAAAGTCATTCCCATTCTTCCTTTACTTTTCTCCTTTAGTATTTTTTCCAATAAATTTCTAACTCTAAGTCAAACCAAAACAAGAAGCAACACAGTATCACCAAGCCCCAGTTCCTTCCCAGTGTTGCATACAACAAGTATTGGTTGCTAAGAATGATCTCTATTGCCTTTCTCATTTTGAAGATATCCCTCTCCATGCTGTTTTTATTTTGCTTCCTGTGAGCATGTGCTAGCCAAGGTAAACTCATCCCACAGTGCAGCAAACATGTACAAAATAAATATTCTAAACTTACGACATTTTTTTAAAGCTGGATGATATTCATCCTGCTGAAATAAACAAATAGACAGAAACCCCTGCTTGGCAAACCGCATTTTCAGGCTGAAATACAGCTCTTATTTCTGTAATGTAGAACCTGCAAAGGAGCCATTGGTGTTGTAGAGGAGAGTTTCTGTAACAACTAAGTACACCCGCAGTGTTTTCACTGCTGACAAGAGGGACTACCGTGAAGGAAATTTTACCCAAATTCATATTTCTTTGTCACATGGACGCGCTGGCTATTTCCACATAGTTCATGAAGGACTACTCCAGTCTGGCTTTTCCCCTGGAGTGTTCTGAGACATTCTGTGCTCCACAGGCAGCCCCAGTGTGCTCTCCCATGCCTAGCTATGGGCACAGGGCTTGGACACAGCCAGTCTTGACAGCGGTCTCAAAGATACCATTGTCAAATGTTCTGATTTGTACAATGCACTTGTGGGGTGCACAGGACTTTCCCCCACAGACTGGGAAGAGGATTTCCTAGAACAGTTGGCTTGGTGTTGACATGAAGTTTGCAACATGGACTTTTCCTCACCAATACTTCTCTGAAAAGAGCTTTCCATCATAACACACTATCTCACTTCTGTTAGCTCTTGGTGAGGAAGGCTGACGTCAAAAGTACATGCTAGCAGTCCCGGACAGATGCAGTTGCACTGTATTACTGGATGCAGCTCATCAGAAAGCTTTCATTTTCCCCCCAGAGATACTCCCCTGCTCCCCCACAGCACAGAAGGCTCAAAAGAAATCTTAAATTTATCAGCAAAACAACTAGCAACTTCCTCACAGCTAGAGAATCTATCTGTGCACGGAAATAGTCGAGCTGAACCAGCTGCACACCACCTGGAACATTTTCACTGCAGCAATTTGTAGCAGAGGAGAAAGCAATCTTTTTTATCTCTCTTAAAATATCACAGTAATAGTCCCACAAGCCGAATTCAGGGATTTGTACCAGTGATTCTCTGGAGGCTTTGTTTTTTTCCTGGTATTTTTCTGGTTTATTTTTTTCCTGTAAGACAGTAGTGAACTCCAGTATCTGCAGTGAAGAAACTAGGGCAGAGAGCCCTTACTGTCCAGGTACTCACAACCAACAGATCTCTGGGGGAATTCACCCAGCTCTGATTAGAACCATCGGGGGAGTGGTTATAGTGTGAATGTAGTTTTCTGAGCTCATCTTCTTCAATGATCTTCTTCATTTACATAACCAATATATATTCTTTACCCTTATGCAGAAAGACCGCTCCAGTCTCAGATTGTGGTTAGTTATACCTCGATTGGCTAAAATAGAAAAATAAGGGACTGACATTTCTATCTGTACCCTTCTTCACTGCCAGTGGTATTTCCTGTGTTATAGACTTCCTATTGGCGACATTAAGATGCCTAGGAATCAAGAGCTGTTGATGTTACGAATGTTCCCCTGGAGAGTTAGCTGGCATTTTCTTTCCAATTTAGGATGCTTAGCAAGCCTGGGACAAGGAAACTAGAACTGCACCCATCAGTACTGCAGATGTTATAAATACAAATGGATAGCCAAAGGTTGTTAATTTTTATGAGCATAAAATGCACACACAAGAGAAAAATATAAACCAACTATAAAACAGATGCATGGTTTTCTCTAACGCTGTGCTCATAATGTTATACTGAATGCTGTGAAGTTATCTTCTCCCCCACACTTATTTATTTATTTGCTTTCTAAATGTTTGTGTATAAATTCAGATCTTATTAAAGCTATTGGTTGAAAGCACAGACTGTAAAAAGCTCTTGAAGAGGCTGGCTCTGCAAAAGCTTTCCTCTTGACATCTTTTGGAACGCATCTTTATTCAGGTCTGAGACGTTCTTTCATTTCCAATGGGACTGAATAAATATCCTCCTTTAGAAACAAAAAACCAACAAATCCCCCCAGTTCTCTTGGGAATGAATTAGTATCTCATTTCTTTGTGGAAAGGGAGCATCAAGAAATTCTCTGTCATTCTGAATATTGTGATTTTTCCACTGAAATGATGTTTCTAGCGGTAATGCTGTTTCAGCAAAGTAATTTCCTGAGTAAGTCTGGCTTTCCTCGCTACACCCTTCTGTATTCCTAATTTTCTTCTGAAAAAAAAAAATCCCAGATATACTGTATTAGGTCAAAACTGATTTTACGCAAAAATAAAGCACTGTGATCCACTGAAATGTTTTGATGTGAACAGTCTGAGGTTAAAATACAGTGTAAATATTTTTAACTGAGCTGTGTCCCATCTTAGTACATAGGGCTCTCATAATCTGCCAATTAACCACATTCAAAGGGAGAATGATGATCTCAGGCATTGCAATTGCAATTGTAATGCATGCCATGGCTCTTTGGATAGATGCACCTCACTGTCACCTTAATTTTAAATAATACCTTTCAGTTTGGGGACAGCAGAACGTTTCATTTCTATGCATCAAAAAATATACTTCAGAGAGTTCTCAGATCTGTTTTCAGAGCTTGTTCTGTTCTTCCAGCATTTTGACCTGATTTAAAAGGAAAAAATGTGTTCAAAATTCCAATTTTTGTTCAAGTTCAATGTCTGTTGTACCATGCCATTGCTCACCTGCCTCACTGTCCTTATCCTAGCAAAATATGCATAGCCATCTTGGGAAGTTTTTCTGGAGCAAGAGTTGTATGATATTGACCGTGTGAGAACAGATAAAAATATAACACAAAATTCCACTAATATGTCATGCTGAGCTGCAGTTGTTTTATACATAAGGCAGCATACTCACCCAGGGAATGAAGAAAGTCTTGAAATTTCATATAGATGGCTTTCTGAAAAACAGGCATTAGCTGAGATGTGAACTCTAGAGCTCAATAACATCCACCTCATCTTTTTGAGAGAAATAATTCTTGCTGCATTCAGAGGAGACCAAATCTGTGCCTTTCAGACATCTGCTGTTAGATAGGATGCAAAGATGGGTATTTTCTTCTATATACCTATCAATGAAATTTCAGTAGTTGGTCCACTGAAGTATTAGTGACCTGAACAGAGTTCTGAGATTTTGAAATTTAAGGGCAAGAGGTCTAGTCTGATCTCTAATGCATAGATTAATTATGGTGTGTGGGCCACAGCAGAAGAGCACAGCTGGTAAATTATCTTGTTACTGAATATAACAGTATAAGAATGAGGCACAGTTACTTGTCATTTGTATCATACAACAGTCATTGTCATACCCTGCAAATTTAAATCTTTACTTGAGCAAAGTATGTTTAGTAGTGAGGAGGTGAATAATATCCTTAACTCTTTTAAAGAAAATAAGAGTTGCACAGTTGTTCTCATCCCTGTCCTTATACATGACTAAAGGTTTCAGGTGTTCTCTGTACGGCAAGGAATATGAATTAATATGGAGAAGAAAATCCAAACCTATGCTCTGTGTATCAGGAGAATTCATATTTCTCATGTAGATTTTAGCAGAAATATTGCCTGAATTGAACTAATTAACAGGATTTGATTGAGTTTGTCATGTTTTATCAAAGGCAAGTTTGCTTTCTTTGATTATGCATGGGATTTTAGAAACCTATGAAGGGTACAGAGTTTTAAAGAGCTGCAGTGAGGGTTCACCTGGTCTGCCAGTATGTGAAGGTGCTCTGGGAATGGGTCACAAGAAACATAAACCAAGCAAAAGGTCTCCCAACTAGGACTCAATTTAAAACCACCAGTAAAGAACTGATCATTACCCTTGGTAAGTCATTCAGTTCGTTAATTACAACTACAAATTGAATCAAAGCATTACTCTTCAACCATTAGATGTTTGCCCTACTGGCTGAAGCTACCGTGATCAAAGGTTACATCCCTTAGTAAACCACTGTTTGTGTATCACTGCTTATCTTCTCTTCGGTAGACTGTATAGGCAGAGGTCCTGGATTCTTCCTGTACAAGTTGAAAACAAAGCCTTTCTTTAAATTCTGGATGGAATACATCTCATTTAATTAAAATTATCTATTAAGCTACTCGTTCATTTAAGCTCAAAACTGAGACTGCAAATGTGAATGAAAAATAGGTACCAGTATAGGTGAAAACAGTTGTCCTCTTAGGCTGTCTGTCCATTAGTCACTACTCACAGAGCTACATGATGAGCTTAAACTAAACATGATGAGCTTGAACTATCTTGCAGATAATTAAAGTTATGTGAGAATAAATTTATATGGTATATCAAAACCACAAAATCATTCCTTAATGGATGACTTCACAGTTATGAGGTGATTTCTCAATCCTTCTTTCTCGTATCAAGTACATGGAAAATAGTTTACAGAATTTATACAAATTAATATCCAAATATGTCTGTGGGTTTAGAGAAAGACTGGGAAAATTCCACTTCAGAAAATCACAAGCATCAAAATAATTACAAAAAATAGCTTTCTAGTGCAAGTTTCTGCTCAACCATAACCAGAATATCTCCACTGTGTCACTGTGATGTTAAATATTCCTTTTCTAACTTTGGAGTTATTTGTTTTATTTATTTATTGGATAATTTTGGGATGCTGATAATCAAGTTTATAGATGCATATAAAATCTTTCTGCTGCAGTTAATTTGTTTTTAAAGTTAAAAATAATAATAAAAAAGGGTAGACTACTTCATAAATCATTAAATTTCTTCCCTCTCATTTCCATGAAAAAAACCCAATTCAGATGATAACATCATGCCAGTTAGATTTCCACTGGAAGGGGCATCTTTCATGATGAGATAAAAGTGTCATTTCAGTCACTGACAAAGCTTTTGCTGTGGTGTCTACAAAAGAACCTCTTATCTTATCACTGAACACAGCTGTAAGCTTCATAAACGTATGCTGTGGTTGCCCAACTCTAGCTCCTATTGTAAAAGCCAGCAGTAGAAAATTGATATGCAAATGTCTGTGCAGTTTCTTGTCCTTGGGCTAAGTATGGCAGCTTGTCATCAGTTCAGTGATACTTACAGATTACTTGCCAAGTAGTTCTTCATAACATGGATGAGTGAAACTCACATACCCTGTCACAGTTCTTGAAAGTTGAGTGTAAGGCTTGTTTAAGCACAGTGATGTGGAAAAGTTTGGAGTTAGGAGTATAGAGATAAATATGAAGCCATAGCTTAAGGCTCTGATTGGATAAAACTGTCTTCCTGTGCTTACTAGCCAGTCCTGAAGTTAGAGGACTACATATATTTTGTTTTAATTTTGGAGACTGCTGTTGTTTATTCTCTATGACCCCACTTCTTCAGAGTTGCTGCTGTCCAGGAGACAATTCTTTGGATATATGGCTGGTACTTCTTTTTTTGTGGAGATATGATGAATGTTGCTTTTGCAAGAAATGCCAGCAGCCCATGCCTTTGGTCCGTTCTCTTCCTTGTTTCCCATTCCTCTCCTAGCACCTAAACATACGCCAGTTCCTTCCATGCTGGACTCCAGCATGTCCAAAGACACAGTTTGTCCTCATCTTCCCAGGCATGAAGGAAGACTTATTTGTACAACATAGAAGATCTCAAGTTGGAAGGGACTCGTAAGGATCATCGAGTCCAAATCCCTGCTCCTTGCAGGGATACTTAAAAATAAACCATATGACTAAGAGCATCTTCCAGATGCTCCTTGAACTCTGACAGGCTGGATGCCATGACCACTTTCACGGGTATCCTGTTCCAGTGACTGATCACTCTCTGAGTGACCTTTTCCTAACGTTCAATTTGAACTTCCATTTCCTTGTGTTGTACCATTGGTCACCAAAAAGACATCAGCACCTCCTCCTCTATTGCTTCTCTTGTGGAAGTTTTAGATGGCAATGAGATCATCCTTCAGCCTTCTCTTGTCTAAGCTGAACCAATCAAGTGACCTCAGCTTCTCCTCTTAAGTCTTGCCCTTGAGAATTTTCACCATCTTAGTTGCCCTCCTCTGGACATACTCATGTAATGTATTTCTTATATTGAAGCACCCAAAACTACATGCAGTTCTGTAGATGGGGCTGCACTAGTGCAGTTCAAAGTGAGACAATCACCTCCCTTGACTGGCTAGCTGTACTGTGTTTGATGCACCCTAGGACATGGCTGGCCCTTTTGGGCTGCCAGGTGATGCCATTGACTCATATTCAACCCGCCATCAACACAGTCCCCCAGATCTCTTTCTTCAGGGCTGTTTTCCAAAATCTGGCATTTGCTCTTCTTAAATTTCACACATTAGCGATTGCCCAGCTCTCTAGTCTATCCATATCTCTCTGTAAACCTCTCTACCCTTGAAGGAGTCCACAGCTCCTTTTACTTTACTTAATGTACATTCTATTCATGTGTCCAGATCATTTATCATCAAAGAGCACTGGCCCTAAAATTATGTAGCTTCTCTTAAGAAAAGAAAGCACTCTTCTCCCACTAATATGCACTGTAAGTCCAAGGCATAACAGATCTCTCTGATAAATGTACAACGATACCCAAACTTCAATAGTGATTTGTAAGGACATAGAAATTCCCATATGGAAAATACATCTTTCATGATCTGAATGGTACATAATCTTACCCTGAATATTCAGCTGGCTGCCAACCTAATTTGCATTGCATAACAGAGCTTCTTTTTGGAAGATTCATCTCATTTCAGTTTAACTATGGAAAACTTGTGCATCTAATCTGTGGTAGTCACCGGGGTCTTTTCTCTAGGTCATCTAGAGAAATAGATATTTTCAGAAGTCTGGGCATCTTACTAACTTGAAGACACTTCTCAAGCATGATATCAGTCTACCTGTGCAGTGCTTATATATTTGTATAAGACCCCCAGTTCCTTATAGGACATGGTGCCTAATTTACAACGGGGAAAATATTTCCACACTGCCTAACTGTAAGTACCTGACTATGAAGTCTAGAAGGCTCGACCGCGATGGATGGTGGTGTGGAATACCAGTCTCCTCTGAATTACCCTCTGGAGAAACCCATCTCTTACCCTTGATAATACAGAAAAACACTTATCTAGGCACCTAACCTTATATATTTTGTGTCTTAAGTGCCTTTGCTATATGGCAACTAGGACAATGTAACAGTTGCCAAATTATATGGATGAAAACTTGTTTGGGTGGCGACTGAAGACACAAGTGCTGCCCACAGTTTAGCTACATGTTTTGTTATTTGATGTTACCCTGCTACAAGACAGGACTGGTTTCTCAGACATGCAGGAGAGCTCACTGTAGAGCCTCTGCTATGGGTAATTGGGTACAAATACGAAGGAATCCAGCCTAATGGCAGCCTTCATGCTGCATTACAGGGCTAACAGTTTGAAAAATCTTGTAGTAACACCACGTGCCTAAATTGAACCTGGCAACCAGAGATACTGCCACAGTGCTCAATAAAAACCCTCAAATATGTCATTTTGAGCATAAAGCTTATTTGTAAGGTACGATAGTCTGAGAGGAAGCAGGTTCCCTGGGAAGCATAACATGCCTTCTCCACCACTGAGTACCATCAAGGTAACACATATTTTTGCAAGGCGGAAAGATTCACCAGGAGCACTGTCTTCCCACTCTCAAGATAGCATTGCACAGTTAAATACTTCAGTCTTCCTTGCAAGAGCTCTGAACTTGAAATCTCAGATTAGGCATCATTCTCTCAACTTTACTTGTTGCAATTCATACACGCAAGGTGAACAGAAAATGGCTTTAGTGTACTATCTAGTGATCGTACTCAAGTGGAGATAATAATAAATATAAAGACTGTGGTAGACTGGAGAGGTCTGAAGCAGACTGCAGTGTTTCAAATTGTTCAAGTGGTCACATGCATCTTTCATTTCAGCTCACAAAGTTAGGAGTTGGAAAGAGAAAACACGATGTGAAGTACATCCTTTTTGCATTTGCGTAACTTACCACTTCTAAAGCAATCATTCTATCTAAAATAAGATCTTTTCAGGTTCCAAGTTTAGAAAGCGGCTATTTTTATAAGAGTCTGTGAGCTTCAAAAGCCACTAGAGAACAGCCATATTGCAAGGAATGTACCTCATTCATATTTTCCTGTTTTGTTTTTTTTCCCATCCTGCAGAGGGACTCCTGATGTGTTTTGGACTTATTCAGCTTTGCATAACCAATTAAATATTCACTGGCATAGGGACATTTCTCTCAACCCATATGTGTGCCTCAACTCCCAGGTTCTAAAGACAGCTGCTTTCTAACCTAGTAAATATTACCTATTTCTTTATTTAAAGAAAGCGGCACTGCTCCAGGTGGAGGGAGTGAAACGAACATCAGAAGTGAATGGCTGCTTCTGAAAAGGATCTATTCTACCAAACAATTTCTGTCTGTCTCTGCTTTGTTCCAAACTATACATTCAAAGTCCAGTGGTTTTAGAAAAAATACAATCCAAAAAAGACATTTCTCATAAAATGATGAGTTTATGAAATTAAGGAATTCCACCAGATTCTAGTAGATAGATTAAATGTACTAGCTTGATATAATATTTAATCTGGACTTTATGGTAGGTAGAAACAGATTGGCTTAAACATAAGAACAGGCAACAGCTGAGACAAAAGAAAGCTGTTCCTTAATGACTGAGTTCCTTCTTTAAATGACATCATCACCTTCAGATTGAGCTATGTTTTCACCTCCAGATTTTGGTTTTAAGTGAAATCTCTATGCAAGTATACAAACCGACTAAAGAAGGTTGAGATCAAACCGCCTGAGTCTATCATTCTCCTGTTATCTGCTAGGAAAATTTCTTGCACCATCTGCTGAAATATTGTATACAGATATTGCATACTATTCTGAGTCCTGTTTGAGGTGTAGGCTGGTTCTACATAACAATTCTCTGCTACCTACAGGGAGCAAATGAAATGAAACAAACTCGTATATGCTAGTAAAAAATATCCGTATGGTATCAAATAACATTTAGACTTGGAATCCAAATTGTGCTGCGTGTAATAAACTTTCCAAGCCCAGGGAGTAGCAGGGAGAATGAAGCAAAGACAGGTATATCAAGACTAAAGAATTTCCAGGCTGGAAAATTCCCACACTGGTGTTTGTCCTCCCTGCAGCAAGCAGTAATCTGGTGTCTGCCTTTGACCAGTTATAATCAAGAATATTTTTTGATACAGCAGGCACACACCTTCTGCAGGAGAGTAAGTGGGAGCTGTACTGTCTACAGTCATGAGAAACTTCACCAGAGACCAGTTAGGTCCTGTAGCAATTAGACATTTCCTTCGGACTTGACCCAGGAATGATCGTACAAGCTAAAAGTGGGAAGCACTTGACTCCCCTCCAATTCCCTCTTTCCTAATGCTTTTTAGAAAACAATCTTTTCAAAAAATAAGATAGAAAAAAAGAGCAGAGCCTAATAAGCTCATGCAAAAAGAGGAGAACCAGGCTTGTTTAGAAAAATCAGACTGCCTTCAGAAGAAAAGAAGACAGTAACACCAATCATAATCAGGAGATAGGTTGTCCTTGTGTGTCTCAACCTTTTGTTTCCGAAGAGTTTTTCAAGGCAGAGCAAAAGGTACATTTCTGATGTGCATTTTAGTATCAGATAAAGCTATGTTTAAGCACCTACTACAGATATACACGTGCCAACTTAGACAACAGAACTGTTTCATGACTTACCAGTTAAACTGCTGTTTCTCTCTACGGTTTTACCTGCACTGCAAATGTAGTACCAGACACCCCAAACTCTGTGCAGAATCTCTCCTTTGAATAATTAGGCAAGAGTAGAAAGGAAACCAAGTTGACTACTTCTTTCACAATTTATTTGCAGGAGTAGCTGTATGCAAAGTATCGCCTCTGTGCATTAAAGTAGCTTATCTTAGCCTTTGGATGTTCTCTCTTTACGTACCTATTGGTATACAATACAGTTGATCTTCAAAAGCCATTTCGCTGTGCATACTGCATCATTTTGAGTAAAATTGTGAGTGCCTGCTCACACATGAGAAACAAGGACAGAACAGACAGCAGCTAGGACTGTCTGCCACTGTTTTACTCCCATATTCCAAGGAGCCAACAAAATAGCATAGTCAATACAGAACAAAGATGATAATAAACATTTTTTTTCCTCTGGGGTAGATATCAATAGGTAAAACAAAAAAATATTAACTGTCCAAAGACTCCCGTCTTTCTATCTTTCTACAGATAATTTTATGACTGTAGACAACCCATAGAAGTCATGTAACTGTAAACCTGATCAACAACCTGAACAATATTTATTATAAGATCCTTGGTTCTAAGAAATGCAGTTTTAAAGAACTGCTATACTCAGTTATGCTTGGAAGCATATGGATAAATTAGACTAAGGTTATTTCATGCTTGTAACACTATTCTGGAAACGCTACATCAGGTCTTAAAATACCCTTATGAACTACCATATCAATACACCTGCCATGCATTTGTTTTTTAACTGATTGCCTATAGTGAAGCTGGAGAAAGTTTCTGTACATCTGTGTGCTAAGCCAAATACCTGCTTTTGCTATTACATGTACTAATACACTTTATAGAATAGCCCAGGTCTCTTCCATTAATACATATGTGTGCGTGTAGCTACGCATACAAGCCCAGAGATGTATATGTATATATAAAGGAACCTAAAGAGAAATAATCGTTGTAGTTTTTCTTTCTTCATCATAATTTAACAACTGCCTGTTTTTGAGACATATCAGAAAAAAATCAGCTGGCTCCAACACCATGGGAAATTAATATGACTTGAAAGTGCAACCTAGCATACCTGTGTTAAAAACCCTAATGTTTGGTTTTATTTTCCTCATTTATGTACATTTTATTGCATCTCTGCCTCCTAGTCAGAAACGGAAACAGAGGTGATATTGTTGAAACACTTGGAAACAGTTATTTCTACCTAAATGAGCCCTACTTTGGCAAATGTCCTCAAGACATTTCCAAAATACTTCCACAATTATATGAATTGTATCAATGTAAATATGTACTTCAAGGGAGGCATCTGCTTCAAAGCCCCTCTAAATATTCACCTTTTCAAAGCTTAAGCATTCAGTGTTTGAAGATGTACTATAGGTGTTATCTTTAAGTTTAAAGAAGGCTTTGGACACCACAAAAGTTGTACCTGTGGATGACTCTCAATTGAAGAAAGGACCAGATAGCTTCTTGAAGTCTTTCCATCCTGATGATTTTGTAACCATCCTGATGATTTTGAAACCATCCTGACAGAGCTGTACCTTCAGATACCTGCTTCCATACGTGTGTATGCAGGATTTTCCTTAGCTTTTCACTTAGGATCTTCCATTTTTTACAGTGCAATCTCGTATTTTCCTCTGCCTGGAGCAAAATCTTGGTTACAGCTTTGTCCCTGTATTTTAAAGTGGAAAAGTGCAGGCCACCAGGGCTCTGGATCTTCAAAAACAGCTGGGCAATATGTAGTGGGAAAGAAAAGGAAACATCCTGAATAACTTAACCATTGAAACAAAGCCATTTTGCTTTTCAAAATATTTTTGAACTGAGATGAAATCCCCAAAGAATCTAGACTGAAATATCAAGAAAAACAACCCTAACCAAAACAAACCCTCTCCAACATTTTGGAAGTGCTAGAAGATGTGTTTTAGCCATTTCCAGGTCCGGTTTTGATAGTCTCATGTTGAAGATCTTTTCCTGAATATCCAAGTGCAATTCTTTTCTGTGCCTGAGTGTAGGTCTTGATACCAAGAACTCCCGTTTCTCAATATTATGCTTTCCCCTTTGGGTCACAGTGTAGCTTCCTTTTTTTGTTTGTTTGTTTGTTTTTATTTAAAATACAGTAAGTCCGTAATTCTGCAATGCAAAAAAGAGCAAACTCAACAGAGAAGACTGAGAATGGATCACCCCACAATAGGGATATGGTACATTGTCTGAAAAACTAGGATATACCCTATCCTTGCTCTCAAGCGACTAGCAAAATAATTTATATATAGCCCAGGTAAGCATATTGAATGCCAGGTTTCAAATGGAAGCGAGCTAACAATGGTGGCTACATCTGAATTGCCAAATAAAAGAAGACTAGGGAAAGGACTGGAGTCCTGATTATCCACAAAGGGCTCACCCTAAACAGTGTGGACTGAGGCCAACTGGTGCCACTGGATGTTAATGATAAGGAACAGTTCTGGCCTTTTTCTTTTCACCGCTATTGACAGCTGCTGTGACTTCCTCCCTTGTTTTGTGCTTGACAGCTAAATTGATTTGGATTTAGACCTTTGCTTTTACTTTTAAAAGTTGCAAATGAGCAAAAGCCAGTTTTTAAGTAGTTCCATTTTTTAAATATATCACCTCACACTGATCTGACCCAGTATTTCAGACTGAAGGCTGTTATATATGTATACATACACAATTTTATTTTGGTTCATTTGTCAAACTCCCTCCTTCCCACACCCCCCCAAAAAGAAATTAATGAAGCCACTTATTTACTTTCCTTCAAAGATCTTTCCTTCCAAACTCTGTGACAGTCTGTTTGTGGAAATGCAGAGTCCATGTCTTCAAAACAATACATTAGTTGCTTTTTCCTCAAAACTTTTAAACAGAAGCTTAAATCAATTACAGAGTTTGCTTACACGTATTATGCTCTGGGCCTCTCTAAGCCCACCTCTGACAAGTGGAAGTGGCTCACAGAGCCTGTAGTGTCTGTACTCCGCAGAGTTTGATGCCCTACAAGGCCCCGAGCTGACACCGCAGTAGTTATCTATGATACAGATAGCTATTTCCATTTCTAGACTGCTTGTTTTAAGTGTCCACTAAGCCCTTTAAAGTTGACTCTGGTAACTGCATCACACTGAAGCCATCTCTGAAACCCCCTGCTGGCCTGTGTTTCAGGCTCTCCAACACCTACCCTGGACGGTCCCTCTTGGCCCACCTCAAAACTCCACCTTTTCATGGTAATTTCAGTTTTGGCTGGCTGTGTCTAGCCTTGGGAGGAATTATGCCTTCTAGGCTGACTGAGGCTAGAGAAGTGGGTGGATAGTTTTTCCCCTGAAGTGGAGATGGGAGAAAGATAAGAAAATCTTCCTCAAACCTATGCAACTACTGCTGCCTTATCTATATAATAAATCACTTGTCCTTAGCTGTTTAGTTCTTTAAAAAGCCACTTTTTAAAAAAGCTGCTTTTTTAAAAAGCTCCTTTTATTTAACCCTTTGCATTCAGACAGGCAATTCAAAGCTTAGCAGAGAAATCAAGCCATATGTAATTTAATTCTTGTTCAATAACATCAGTATTTTCCTTGCTGATCATAACAAACACCACCAGGTCATGTATAATAGTAATTAGTCTGCCCATCTCTTTTTTGATTACCCAGCTTTCTGCTGTACTGATGCTGCAAATGCCTAATTGGCTCATATCCTTTCCCATTTTTCATGAGCCTGAAAATTGTTCATGAAAGAGAGACTCTTTCCCATTCCTTTCAAGTCAAAGCCAGGACTTGAAAGAGGTACTAATGGTTTCCAAAGGAAACTGTATGCAGCTCTGAAACTAAGCAACATCCTAGTGGGCAGATGGAAGAAAGAAGAGGTGAGAAGGTAATGGAGGTAATGAAACATTCTTTAATAATATCCTGGGGGAAAAAAAGGAAAAATTTTGGATCCTCAGAAGAAAGAGTCCTTTAGGAAAAATGTAAGCACAGCTACATGCTCTTCCAGCAAACAACATGTTTATTAATACCGTGCTCTGAGATTGTTTTCAAGTCAGCTGCTTCCCAAGACCTGAGCACTAAGTCAAGTCCTCTTCATGTGTGGGGATGTTTCAACAGCCATGAGTGCTCTCAAGGGAAGCCAGTCAGAACCCTCTGGGCAGCCAGCGCTGCGCTCTACAACAATCCACTGCAGAGAGAGGGACTGGTTGTGCAAGGGATCTCAATCCAGTCTGTGGGCCATAGGGTGGACACAAGCACCCCAAGACCCTCACCTCAGCACTACTGCTATACTGAGACTGAGACGCTGCTGAAGAGCATTTATTTATTCACTCCACTTCTGGCCAAAGGATGATGGGCTGATTCAGTGTGTCAGTTGGTTACATTCTTCTGATCACAGGGGCTGTTAGATGAAAACCAGAGTGCAGCATAGACTCATAATGCTTTTGTGAGTGAGTTAATATGTAGTAAAAATGCCTTTGTGAATCTTGGCCATCAAAGAGGAAAAAAAAAATGTCTATGCAACAGAGCATCTTTCAGAGGCTCCTTATGAAAACAGACCATCTGGCTTCACTGCAGTGCATTTGTTAACTCTCCAGCCTACTACTGTTTCCCTGCTGGGTGACACATGCTGAATCTGTCACACATCTAGAACAAAATTATAAATAAACAATGGGGTATTCAAATAAAACAGAACTTTCCTGTAGTAGGCTTACAGGAAGCAAAAAAGAAGCAGAGTCAAATCCTTGTTCTTTTATATGTAGGAAAGCCGGTCTCTTGCTCAGTGCTGGAAAGAGGACTTGGGTCTGCCTGGAGGAAGATGCCTTTTGCTGAGTGATGCTACATGTAAGTGTTGCAGATACAAACCTAAAGGCATTCTTGTTAGCAATCACCTGGACTAGTTGGTATCTCAACCACAGTCTTTTTTTGCTGTTCACTGGCATGTGGTGAGAAATAGCTTGTAATACTCCAGGTTTCAAGAGAAACGAGGGCAATGAGGAAGCAGAGGGGTCAAGTCTGATAACAAGTTAGCAGGAAGAACAGGAAAGAGAACCCAAGTTTCCAGTCAAACAGGTGGAGTATGGGATTGCACTTGTATCACTGTGGGGATTTTGTGTGCTGTCTCAGACACTGAGCATTCCTCTCTTTTATACTTAAATGATCACAGTTCTTCTGTAGCTTAGAGAGGCTGTTGGGTCTGAGGAACCCAGCTGAACTGCAAGATAAATATTAAGGACTTTTTGTCTCCCTGTCATGCCCTCATTCTTTGAGCACCAGCAAAAAACTGGAGAAAAATTACATGCCAGGTCCCTGGCCCCCAGTTTCATCCATAAACCAGGCCTTGTTTGCCTATGAACTGTATAGCAGTAAAGTGATACTTTATAGTGACACCTCCTGGGAAAGACAGAAGCAGCTTTCCAGCTTGCAAGTCAAAAGGTCATGTTAATGCTGGCTGCAAGCCACCATTCCCTGTAGGAAACAGCTTTCTCCAGACTAAGAAGGCAACAGGCTGTGCTAACTGGGATGCTCTGCTTTTCTTTTTTTCATTCCCTAAGTCTATATCATTCAATGCCTGTACAAATAATTTTGCGGAACGGTGAAAAATTGTTGCAAGTTAGATTTCCCAGTGGAGGTGGTGCATTTGCACAGGCTGCATTGCTTAAAGGCCAAAGGCTGGGTTGTTAAAAGATTAAAGAGTTATTCAATTCCAGACAATCTTCAAAAAACAAACACCCACTGGGTCTGGTTTTGCCCAGTTCAAATTTCTGCAGCTTATTTGAAGTCATAGTGTAAGAGTGGAATTGCTTTGGATTCATGTCTGTGGGAGTAAGAGATAATCTGGGCTCACAGGGGTGAATGGATATATCCTGAGGCACAACTAACATCAGAGATGTCTGTATGAATGTGTGTGTGTGTGTTTGTGCATGCACAAACTATACAGCTAGAATCTCCTTCCTCCACACATTGCAGCCACAGACAGCCACATGCACAAAATGTTGCACTGGTGACTTAAAAATAGAAAATCAACAAGAAGAAAGTCGTAGGAGCTACTGAGACTGCTGTGCCAATCCATGGAAAATTTAAGCTGCTTTCAGAGCAGTCTGCCATCAAATTGTTGGCCTGCCACTCTGCCCAGCTGCTGGATCCAGGTTTCTGCTCACCCTTTCTGGTGCTGGGAGTCACAGCATCTCACTAAAGGCTAATCACGAGGTTGCAGTGGCCACAGAAAAGCCATGATTTTACAAGCAGTCCTGGGAAGGTCAGGGGAGAGAGGCAGGACTGACACTGTTGGCAGTAGGAGAGTCTTTGCTTGGCACAAGGCTGCTGTAGGACATTACTCTCATTTTGACCTTCTTTACATTCCTTTGTTTCAGAAGAAACTCTCCCAGGGCCACTGGCATTCCAGTAGTGACACATTCATCCAAGCTCCCCAGCAAAGCTGTGCTGGGTTGAATACAGCATACCCATGCCCAAGTTTCAGATGAGCATTTTCTAATGCTGGACACTGTTTTCAATGTTAAATTCAGACTTGGAAGCATTACAAGTTCCCTCCACAGCTGAAAATGTCCAAAGACTATAATAAAAGACCTGGCAAGAAGCATACACCTCCCCATTGACTATATAAGGAGTTAAATACCTCTTTTAAAGCAATGCAGTGCACTCACATACTGAGGGTGAAACAAGCTAGAACCAGGAAATTAAAATAAAATCAAATAAGTGGGTAGACAAACAGGTATCTCTGGGCTTCCCCCAGGGCATCTTCATTGACCTGGTGCTGTTGGTGCAACCCACAATATTGCCTGTGCACTCACCATGGATGTGGGAGGCTTGGGTATGGGGCTGTTCACAGCCTGCGGAGATTTCCCATCTTTCACCGACCAGGTAGACATTAAGACCGGCAGTCAATGAGGGTCACCGATGGTGACTGAGCTGCTCCTCTCCTGGGAACTATGCACACAGGGCAAAGGGAGCACATGTTGGTTGAAAATTGGAGAACCAGACCCTACAGTACAGGAAAATAAATACATTTTTTTCTTCTGTGCAGGTAATGACACACATACAAAAAATCTCCCTTCTGCTCCACTTTATGCACAAAAAACAGTCTTACAAAACCCAAGAGTGATGATACTCTTCCAAAACGTAGCTGTGAAGTGGCTTGTGCTGCACGTGGCTATTTCCACAACCACTGTCAGGTACTGGAGAAAGGGCAGGGTGAGCTAGCCTTTATAGACCTATGTGCTCACACCTCAGGAAAGGTTTTTGAACACAGCCCTAATTTACTTCCTGCTCGGGCCAACGAGAGGACTTACACCTCTGAGCCCTTGACGTTGTCCCTGTTAACTGGAGTAACATTTGAGTACGATACCATGCAGAGGCCCAGATTCAGCAAAGCATGTTCATGATTGTGTACACACAATCCTGTAGGTACCTGAAGCAGGGGTGCAAGAAAGCTGGGGAGAGAGTTTTTATAAAGGCATGTAGTGGTAGAACAAGGGGGAACTGCTTAAATTGGAAGGAGAAGATTTAGATTAGACATTAGGAAGAAATTCATGATGAGGGTGGTGAGGCTCTGGCACAGGTTGCCCAGGGAAGGTGTGGATGCCCCTCCCTGGAAGTGTTCAAGGCCAGGCTGGATGGGGCCTTGAGCAGCCTGAGCTGGTGAGAGGTGTCCCTGCCTGTCGGTTGGAACTAGGTGATCTTTAAAGTCCCTTCCATGGGATTCTGTGAATCCCATGCCTGACGGAGTGTGTGCTTCCTGATGCAGCCAGGGGGTGTCCTCAGCAGGAATTAATTTGGTCTTCTCCTGAGGAGCTGGGATGCAAACTTCCCCTGAACCGTCATGAGTGTGACTGCGCTCGCCTTCCTCTCACATACCAGACAAGCCAGGCAGCAGCCCTGGTCAGGACCAAAGTTTTATATCTTTACCATATCGGAAGATCCCCACATGCAGTGTGGCTGCCGAAAGTGGAGGCTGCTTTCTATTACTCAGGTCAGAGTTTGCTCTCTGGTCTGTGGGGAACCAGACTCCAGGATCAAATGCTTGTCTCTGGCACTGTTCCAACAGATGTGCAAGGGGGGTTTGCTTGTGTGGAGACAGATTTGTCCCCATGTTCCCCTGGGGAGAGCTGCACAGTATGCTCTGGAAACCATGAGCAACGGGTATTCTTGTTCGAGTGAATTACATTTGCCAGATATAATTTATTCAAATAAGAAACATTCATCCATTTCCTACTATTTATTGTTTATAAAATCAGTGGTGCAACATCTCCAGAGAGTCATGGGCCAATAGCTGCACATGAACTGCTCTGGGATTCAGGCTGTAACAGGAAACTCAGCTTGGAATAAGAATTCTCTCTTAAATGAACTTTTGAAACTGGATCTACGTCGTGAAATATTTGGATGTTGAGCAATGGAAGAATGTGGAACATAAACACTAGCAACTGCTTCCTTTGAGCATTAGCAAGCTTCAGCAAGCAGGCTGGGTGGTACCGTGGCACAGGGCACACGAAGAGACTGATCAGAAAGCAAGTCTTCTAGGGATACATTCATAATATGCTGATTAAATTGCAGTGCTTGCCTCCAGATGGCCATTTCTCCTCTCCTAGTTACTAGTGTGGGTGAAGCACTTCTAGGTGGAAATTGATAATAGTGCCTTTTCCTCTCAGGTCTCTATGGCAGTCCTTTGTTTACTGCCTATGATATTGCTGGGAAGTATTTGACTGTTCGGAGGGTGAGTTTGTGTCATCTGCTACATCCTGAACGTTCTGCTCAGAGAAATCTGATTCAATCAGGGATTACTTGGGTGTCCTACTGAGCCACACTAGGATTTGACTTGCAGGCAATGAAACGAGGGCATGCTCTTTATTGGCTCTATTTCAGTAATGGTCCAAAGCTGCAGGGAGCCATCTCAAACCTCAACAAAATATATTGCTGCTTCAGCAAAGCAAGCAGAAAAGCACCGTGCCCTTCTGGAAGCTGTTCCGAGCCAGCAGGTCAACAATAAAGAAAACAATTTTTTCTTTTTTTAAAGTAGTATCCCCAAACTTTTGTCTGACTAATGACACAGATTTCTAAGTTATATAAATTACACCTGTCAGCAGTAGCTTTTATCTGTTCAAGGGTGGCTTGGCAGACAAACCCTCAAGCAAGAGTAGGATGCTGCATTGCTTGGAAGAAGAGACTCAGTTAGAAGTTGTCTCATCAACAAGGCTCGGTGCCAGAGTTTGAAACCAGCTGTGAGCTTTAGAGTCATCACAACGCTGCAGTGAAATCTTCAAATAGCACATTGACCTTCAGGGTGGCCTTCACAAGGACCCCCTTCTGAAATACACACACCTGTCTGTATGGCTGCTCTGGAACACAAGCCTACTTACTGCTCCACATCATCCCTAAGGAGTAGTGAACCAGCAATGATGAAGAGGTAAAAGCTAAGAGACAAGAGACTGCATTGCACATGGGTCAGACCCTTAGCCCTAACTCTTTTCTCTTGTGGGGGTGCAGTGGTCTCCCTATTTGCTGAATGCTTGAAAGATTACTTAGTTTGAGTTAGGCTGCATTTATTCTTTTTTCACTGGAGCAGGAATGTCACCAGAATGTACTCCTGAATAATGCCCTCCTGCTTTGTGATTATTTTCTAATGTTCTGTTCTCACTGAATTCCCACTGAAATATTGCATTCTGGATTCACAAAAAACACATAGAAAATGCCACATAGCAGAAGAGAGATGATTTCTCTCAGGCTATAGGAACAAGATTTGAACACTTCCTTATTTTTTTTCCTTTTCACTTCCTCACATAACCTCCCCAGTCTTGTTAAAAAAAAATACACTGTGAGATGTTCTGGTCCTGGTCAAGACAATGACAAAGCTTCCACTGACTTCAGGCCACAGCTTTGCCTATAGTCTGCTTCAAAACACAGAAGCAATGGGAAGTGGTTGTGAAAAAGATGGTCTGCAAAATTCTTTCCAGTTGTGAAATCCAGTTTCCTGGCTCAGTTGTCCTCCTTTTTAAATGAAAAAGTCTTACTGCTTTCCAACACCTGCAAAAGGTGTTTCAGTGAAAGGTGTGGCAGCAGAGATCCCACTGGAGACAAGACAGCCTTAGAGGCACCAAGGTCCCATGATGATTACGGCTGTACTGAAGCCCTTCCACAATTAATCATACTTCTTCTCATCTCTATTTTTATAGAAGGTTGAGCAATCTCACTGACTCGGTTTGTCCCATCCCCATTGACCATGGATTTGACTTGGACAGGCCTAAGCACTCTGCCCTGGCCCAGCAAAGTACTTCTATGTGTTTATTTTTAAGCAGGCAAGTAGTCTCATTACCTTCATAGTTCTTGCATGATACATTCTTTAATGTATCTACTGTTACCACAGTTATCACCGTCATTTTTCATCTCATTTTGTTTCCCTTCAGTTCCTGGCTTTTTCTCAGTTTTCTGATAACATATGTACTTTTAAGTATTAAATCTTTTTGCTTCTCCAAGTTTGAGTTTGTATAGACCTTTAATTGACAGTGAAAGAGTATCTAATAATTAACCAATTTTATGATATCTTTTCCTTTTTTCTTATTAAAGGAAGATAGATCTACTTAATAAACCTACATCATCATTATGATACTCCAGAATGTAGTCATTAAGAAGAATTATACAGACTACTACGTATTTTAATTTAATTTCTCTCTTTTATTCGTTGTTAAGAATGTGAATGAACTAAATACATAAGTTACTGACATCATTCTTCATGGATGTTTTGTCTGGCATATTTTGACAGAAAGCTTCCCTGTTTAAAAAAAATACTAAAATTAACTTTCTTATTTTGCTCATTAGTTATCACAGATGAATAATTTCTAGAAATTTAACATATCTGGTATGGATATAGCAGCTAAATTTTATACCCAACATGACAATGTTTAGCAGAGATACTGTTTGGTGAGAGGAAGTTTTAGGTTATGTATTTAGTATTGTCTTCACTGGTCTAAAATTAGATCTTCTCTGGACCTCAGTGCCACTGCTGTATAAAACCTGGGCTGAAAATAGGATCTAGTATCTCTTTAGTGTTTAGTGACTTCCCCTGGGCTAGGCTTTCTGATAACATGTTGGAAGTCCCGTCCTATCGCAGACTAAGATACCCACATCCATCCTTCTCTCTCATTTTCATTTCTAACCCTGAGCTGTACCAGACATTTCATAGGTTCCTGAATGCGTTATAGTAATGTGAGGACAGCCTGTCTTTGTCAGTCCACAAGTACACCTGGCCTAACTTCTGGTCTCCAGCAACTACTGACAGCAATGGCCCAGGAAAAACTAGAAGAATTATGCACTGCTTCAGCATACCCGAGCAAAACTGTGGCTGAGAAACTTTCTTCGGTGACAAAGTCACCAAGACCAGTGTTTTTGCAGGCAGTTACCCCAGTGTATTCTTCTTCCTTGTAGTTGTTCAGTCGGCTTTTTGAACCCTTGCAGACTTTTAGCAACAACAACTCTGAAGTTTGTAAATTCTTCTAGTGCACTGCAGCAGGCAAAGAAATACATGTTTTTTCTCTCGTTTATCAGATGCTCCCACTTGTCCATTCAACAGAACTGAAAGAGTAAGTTTTCTTATAAAGGCAAATAATCAAACCTGCTAAATATGGGACTAATGGTTTGTGCCCATAAGCCCATGCATAGAGGCCATCAGCCTGGCTAATAACAGGATGTATGTGGCAAAAAAAGTCGTTGCTGGAGTCCAAACTGTTGAAAAGCACTGCAGTTTGGCCATTAATCAAACATTCGCACTTCGTGGATCAAGAACAGAGGTGATAGTAATAAATCCCCTAAAACACCTACAAGTCAAATCTGGTGGCTAAATTGGTTTTTTATTTTAAATTCAAACTTCGTTTTCTTGCCAGAGCAATGCCAATAAGAGTTCTATTTCTCCTAGGTAGCACCGTGCCGATGAATGATGGGAACCCTGGAGCACGTTTTTTCTGGCTTCATATTTTACAACAAAATACTAATGACCAGATCACTTTCTAGACTGATATCATTATTTACTTGATCCATACACCATTTCCTTGTTCAGATATTTTCCTACCCACACTTTTATGAATATTCTGTCAGTGTAAGTAACTCAGAGATGAAATCACCTTTCTAAGTGCCTTCACAGCACAGCATGTTGGAAGTGTCATGCAGATGACCAGCTTTCAGCTTCGATCATAGTCACCACTGCAGCAGTAACGTTTAATTAAGGCAGTCACAGTAAGCAGTGCAGAGATGGCCAAAAGCTATTCTGAAGCTATGGATTATTGCAGCTTTCAGGCCAAGACAAAGACAGAGATGAAGCTTTTTCCTGGAAGTGACTCAATCAGCGTGGACGTTAAACAAGCCAGGGCAGACACAACAGGGGCTAGCAAGAAATTTCTCACTAGCCATACTACATGAAGCAAGCATATAGGGTTGAGAAGTGTTAGTTGTGAGGGAAATGTGCCTTTCTCAGCCCACTCATTAAATCTACCCTTCTAAAATTGCTTTTGGATAGTTTTTCAAAGATTATCCAGTGAGAGGTCTGGAATAGATGGCTTTAAGCACTGTGTTTGCTTGGTCAGTGCTTCCTGTCTGGCACTCAGCTGCGTTGAGAGGCAGTGTAGGTGACTCAGAGGTCTGGGCATGGGTCGTGGTTTCACATCACACAACCCACAGACACATGACCTTTTCCACATTATTACTGAGTTATGCTACAGTGAATGTTAATGACCCACAATGAAATTATTCCCTACACTAAGCAAGGCAGACCGCTCTCCACAAATTCCACATTTTCTTTCTCTTGCCTCTATTAAAATAATTAATCACACTGAGGGAAAGCACACACAGCCTTGCAATGTGGTTACAGTGAAATGATACATCACAAAGGCTATAGAAACATTCTAAACACAAAACTGTCAGCAACATTTAAGTAAGAAAGAAAGAAAACCCCACTGGAAAATAAACTATAGAAGCAGTTCATTGCCCAGATTTAAAATCAGGAGACTCCTCATCGACACATAGTATTAGTATTTGCCAAATTAGGAACTTCAGCAGGGAACACAAGGGCCACACAGGAGGATTTTTGTTGGGCAGGAGGCGAGCAGAAGGTAAGCCTGGAGAGGGAAATACTGTGTCTTGATGCATGTTGAGAGAAGTAATGTTGCTGCCTCACGGTGGCTGACATGGTTACCCATGTCCTGCATTGTGAGGGGTGGCAGTGCAAGTGGCTGCTGTGCACGTCTCGTGTCAGCCAAAATAGTCCTCAAGGGCACAACCAGAAAAGCCAATGCCCGATACTCACATTATTTCTCAGCTTAAAAATCATCATGCACTTGTAAGCAGATGTGTCTGCTAGGCTAGTAAGGAATTACAGCACTGAGAGCATGCACTTCATGAGCATGAGTGTCTGTTGCTGAGGAAGTAGGTCAGTGAGGAACAAGTAGCCAGGTTGGACGTGCTCTGCCAGCGTGTGTGAAATCTGTTTTGCTCCCAGTTCCCGCTGTTCCAAGGAAAGGCACAGAGGGCACTCACAAGTGAGCTTTTGATGGTGCTGCGCTGCTGCCAAATAATCTCCCTCCACGAGCAGAGACAAGCAACAAATCCCTTCCCAGGGGTAAGAAAATGTAGTGGTGGCACTTGCCTGGAACAGAGGAGCTCACAGACACTGACCTGGGGCTTCTAGAAGAGGATGCTGAGACTGGGGGATTGACATTGCATTGCCCAGTGGGGGAAGAATTTGTCTGTTTGTCTGCAATCAATGTCACATTCACTTTCCAGTGATGAGGTAGTAGTGCAGCAGGAGACTCGCTGCCCCTGTCTGCCTGCTGAGCTCCTGCCACTTCGTACGCGGCACAGGTCTGGTGTGGAAGCTGTCTGCATTAGCATTGTGCTGAAACTGGATTGGACAGTCTGCTAAAGATGAGTATGGTACACCACTGCAGTGAGAACGCATTCAAATATCCACACTCAGAGAGGAAAAGACTTTGTTTGCTGATGTAAATAACTTTTTCTTCCACACACTGAGCCTGTTTCATATAATACAGAGGTTAAGATGGGAATAATCCAGGGGACTGGCATAGCCTAATACTATCAGAGACAGAGACGGAATTTCATGCATGGAAAAGAAAATTGATTTTCTTTAGATGTATTTCTCCAAATAAACCTGGTTCTTCTTTAGAGGGCCTTGAGGAAAGTAGGAATAATCCTGGAGCAAATATATCTGTTGCAAGTGCTAACTCAAGGTGCTAGGTCAGAAAAATTTACTAAGATGATCTTTAAAGAATGAAAGTGCACAGAAAAATATCTATAGCAAGCAACAGGATGTTATGTTTGCAATAATTTCTTTGTAACATCGTCTTTCATCATTTGCTCTAAATGAGTTCTGCTGAGAAACAATGCTTCTGGTCACATCTGCTTTCTAATTTCCCTCTAGTCAGACAAGAAAAAAGGATGATATGGTATGGTATAAAAAATAAAGTTTAGATTCTGTGGCTATGGAAATAGCTGGAAATTAGTATGGAATAAGTAACAAATAAATACATACATGCATGATTTATAGGAAGGAGAAAATGTGCTCAGAATGCAAAATGCATTGTAACTTCTTGTTAGTAGCATAACCCTGGAGTGTTATCAAAGTAAGTGTGGTACCCTTTAACATGAAAAAGCAACAAAGTTCACTCTTGTAGTTTGAGTTTTAATTGAAGAAATACAGAAGCAGAAGAGAAATTGCTGATGAAATGATGGTGCATTCCCACAGGAGCCTCTACTGGGGATAAACTAAAAGGAGCTAACTGTTTGGATAGAATCCAAATAAACTTTATGTTTCATATTACTTGTTTCTTTTTGCACCAGGAAAAAAAACAAAACCACAAACCCTTACCAACCTACGTTTGCACCTTATTAATGGAAATCAATTAGAAACAGTCCAAAAATCAAATAGAAGCCAAGTGAAATGCAGAGCTGACTAGAGGCTCTGAAGGAAATGTGCTTTGTGTTAACTAGGCTATTAGAGCAAACAAAATATAAAAGCAGTAAGAGCTTCAAAGAAATGCAATGGACCAGGTCCAAATTCCCAGCAATATACTGGGCTGGAAAAGATTCACTGGACCGTCTAATTTATTTAACACTTTCAATTCCTAAAAGTTATTCAGTTATAAAAAGTACAGCATATATTAAAAACCACATTACATTTCTTTGAAATTAATGAATGGCTGCTGGATTTGAGCTCCTTTTTTTCACTTAAAAAACACTTAGTATAACCAGAAGCTAAATCGTTTGGGATACTCAAAGCAGGGGAATGCAAACAAAAGAAATCTTGGCCATTGAAAGATTAAGAGAAATAAAGGTTATTAAAAAAATTGATTCATTCAGTTTCATGTTTTATTCTACCAGAGATTTCTTTGTTTCTTGTGAATGTAAGTTTTGCCTTAGTTTTAAGGGCATGATGCTGAAGTCCAAGCATACTCCCTCTGCACGACAATGCCACAGTTTCTCTGTCTTGCATGGTGTTACAGCCAGCTTCGCTAAGTGAGCTACCATGTGAGTCCTGAGATGGAGGTGTAAAAAGGAAGGAATAAATAATTTAGCTTTCCTGCAAAGTCCCCACACACCCAATGGCAACAGAGAAGATGCTGTCTTCTCCCCTTCTCTCCCATCCCTCTGTGACTTTTCCTGCCTCCCTCCTTTTGTGACCTCTGCACCTACAGGCAGGTGGCTTCTGGAATGTCAAGGTTCAAAGCTGTATCCTCCTAAGAAGGGAATCAAGAGCAAATTCTCCATCAGAGTAAACTGGCTTGGGTGCATTGGTGTCACTGAAATGGCACTATCTCAACCCACAAACTGCAGGGGATTCAGATGATTTGAAATTCTACCAGATCTTTGAGAAGGTAGTAAACTGACAGGCAAGTGTGATACCTGCGAAGAGGGGGAAGTCTTGGGTGAATCAATAGGAAAAAGGTCCACTGATCCCTGGGGTTGAGGACTCACACCTTGTGCGTATGCACAGTGATGTACCCACATGTCCACAAACATCTGCTTTCTGTGTTATTGACTGTGCTTTGAGCTCAGGCTGGGGTATGAGCTTGAGCGACCTTCATTTCTCCAGAGGAAGAAAACTTTTACCTCAATCCCCAAATCAAGGGGACAGCTTTCAAACCTGTGCACTGGACTTTACCCAGCAAGCTGGAAGTCCGACATGGGCTCTCACGGCCATGACTGATGGCTAGAAGTACAGAGGGAGGAACTTAAACTGTCTGCAGATGAGCAGGAGACATCTCTCTATTGTTGCCAAGCCAGTGCCTTTCATCAGCATCCAATCGGTGCCAGAAATGCCTTAAAAGAAAGGAGCTCTTTGGAGCAGAGTCCTTTTGTGTATCATTCCAGAACACAAAGGGGCCCCTAGCTTTAAGAAGGGCCTCTTAGGTACTGACTCAGTATAACAAATTGTAATAATAAAAATAATTTATACTATTATTTTTGTAGGTTGGGATTTTCCCCATCTTTCTTTCCCTCTGAAACTTGTCAAGCCAGAGATGAAGACAGTAGTTTCTTTGTTACTGCTGCAAAAGCAAGGAAGAAGAAAATATTTTGTTGTCATTGTTATTGTTGGAGAAGATACCAAAGAAAAGAAAAAGAATGTTTGCATTCGCATAGGCTTTTGTGTACCTATGAGAATCAAAAAGGCAGGACAAGAGCCTGGAGAATACACACAGATGTAAAATCCAGAATCTGCTTGGAGCATGCGTGAAAGTAAGAGAGTTAAGAAAATGTGGAGAAATAGGAAAAGAGAGAGGGTGAAGATGTCTAGCTGGTTAGAGAGAGACTAGGAAAGGGAAAAAAATATGAAATATATTTAGTTACCAGAAACATCTGCAAGTTTTGTTACAGCTGGTGTAAATATTTCATTTAAAATATTTTAAAAAATGATATTAAAATAAAAGTTTAGAAAAATGGAATTTTAGCACTTCCCTTCTTTTTAATGAAGTCTGAACCTGAGGATAAAAGTCTAACAGAGAGAGAGAATGAAATGAAGGAGAAAAGAAACAAATAAGTCAAGGGGAGAAATTTTAAATCTGAACAATTTGATAATTGTTATTTCTGAGGAAATGTACATAACATTGAGCAAAAAAAGCATTCCTATTAAAAACTAACATTATTCTTAATTATTCTGCACAGTACCAGGCTCATTTTTCAATGACATCTTGTTATTATTATATATTACATTCATTACAGAAGAGCCCAGGGGTTTTCAAGCTTCTGTCACGCTGAGTAAATAAAATATTTAGGAAAGATTATCCTCATCTTAAAGAACTGACACGTTAACTAGGGACAAGATGCAACAAGTGTGCAAAGAACACAAGAATAGAAAATGGATATGAGGAATAAAATGAATAATTATGGTGATAACATGAGGAGCTGAGCTTAAGGTATTCACCACATTGACTTGTATACAAACAAGCCATGGGCTCTTGTGTGTCCCCCCAAAGTCACTTTCTCCATGATCAATGAGTATAGCAGAACTGAAAAAGGAGATGATGGGCTGGGTGGTAGGATCTCAGGTGATGCAAGGAGTGTGTTGGAGGCATGACAAATGGCATACAAGCCACTAGCAGAAGACTGTTCAGTACTAAAGTGATCACATACCAGAAAAAGACAGGAGGATGGATTAAGCAGGGGTACTACATAGTTTCTCCTTGCACATGAGTACATTTCTAAAGCATCTGATGAATCAGTGGACATAGTAACTTGCAGGCACAAGAGTGACACCTCCAATAGGAAAGAATTCTTCACTGAAAGGGTGATTGGCCTTTGGAATGCGCTGCCTGTGGAGGTGGTGGAGTCACCATCCCTGGAGGTGTTTAAGGAGAGATTGGATGAGGCACTTAGTGCCATGGTTTAGATGACGAGTAGGTGTTGGTGTTGGGTCATAGGCTGGACTTGATGATCTCAAAGGTCTTTTCCAGCCTTGTGATACTGTAATACTGTGAATAGCCACAGCTTCCTGCTTCGCGCTTCCCTGGTCATACATGTCTGTTGTTTATGTTAGAAGTGTAGCTACTGCGGACAGAAGGGCTCTAAAGTCTGTCATCCTGGTTGGATCAGGCTCTGAGTTTGGTGTCCCATGACTGGGTGGTGAGAGACTTTTCCTCCAGTCCCTCTGTATAACTTTGCTTGATGGTAGAAAGAGAGACTCTGTTTCCCCATCTACACCAGAACTCTCTATATCCAAATATAGAATCATAATATTAGAATCATAGAATAGTTGAGGTAGGAAAAGACTATTAAGATCATTGAGTCCAACTGTAAACCTAACACTGCCAAGTCTACCACTAAACCATGTTCCTAAGCACCACATCTATAAGTCTTTTAAATACCTCCAGGGATGCTGATTCAACGACCTCCCTAGCCAGCTGTTGCAGTGCCTGGCAACCCTTTCAATAAAGACATTTTTCTTAATAATCAGTCTAAACCTTCCCTGGCACAACTTGAGGCCATTTCCTCTTGTCCTATCACTTGCTATTTGGGAGAAAAGACTGACACCCTTCTCGTTAAAACCTCCTTTCAGGTAGTTGTAGAAAGCAATAAGGATTCCCCTCAGCATCCTTTTCTCCACACTAAACAAACCAAGTTCCCTCAGCCACTCCTCATAAGACTCGTGCTCTAGTTCCTTCAACAGCTTTGCTGCCCTTCTTTGGCTTTGTGTCTTTCTTGTAGTGAGAGGCCAAAAAACCTGAATACAGGGTTCAAGGTGCAGCCTCACCAGTACAGGGTGGACAATTGCTTCCCTAGTCCTGCTGGCCGCACTGTTTCTGATTCAAGCCAGGATGCTGTTGGCCTTCTTGGCCACCTGAACGCACTGCTGGCTGATATTCACCTGGCTACGGACCAACCTCCCAGGTCCTTTTCCACCAGGCATTTTTCCAGCCATTCATACTCAAGACTGTAGTGTTGTATGAGAGTAATGTGATCAAAGTGCAGGAAACAGCAGTTGGCCTTGTTGAGCCTCATACAATTGGCCTTAACCCATAGATCCAGCCTGTCCAGATCCCTCCATCCAGCCTTCCTGCTCTTGAGCACATTCACATTCCTGCACAATTTGGTGTCATCTGCAAAGTTACAGAGGGTACACTCTATCCCCTTGTCCAGATCATTGACAATGATATTAAATAGATCTGATCCCAACACTGATCTTTGGGGAACACGATATGTGACCAGACGTCAACTAGATTTAACTCTTTCCATCAAAGTCTTTGGGCTTGGCCATCAAGTAATTTTTATTTAACCAGCAAAGAGTACTCCTCTCCAAGCCATAAGCAGTCAGTTTCTCCAAGAGAATGCTGTGGGAAATTATGTCAAAGGCTTTACTAAAGTCTAGGTGGATGACACCCACAATCTTTTCCTCATCTAATAATCAGGTCAACTGGTCATAGCAGACGCTCCATTTGTTCCCATTTTCCTTGTATTGGCCTGTGAAGTGTCAGCTGCTACATGTTGCTCCCCAAGCTTGTGGTGGTGCTTCACTCATTTATACATATCCCATTTATACTCATCCCAAGTGCCACGAAAGGCTGAGAACTCTCCTATCTGCAGCATCAGACCAGCATCGCCCTTGCACAACCAGACAATGCATTGCCTACTGCACATCAGGGACTCATGCACTGAGGAAGAATGATGAGAGGTTGAACCTTTGTTATCTCCCTATGTGTAGAAGACAATCACTGCTGGATGCTTTGGAAGCAATGCCGTGTTTCTTATCTGCTAACAACAAAGCAGTTATCTATCCTGACTTCTGTAAGGCCTTTGACATGGTCCCCTACAAGATCCTTGTCTTTAAATTGGAGAGCTATGGATTTGATGCGTGGACTCTTTGATGGATGAGAAATTGGTTGGATGGTCACATCCTGAGGGTAGTGGTCAATGACTCGATGTCCAGATGGAGATCAATGATGAGTGGAACCGTGTTGGGACAAGCACTGTTTAATATCTTCATCAACAACATAGACAGTGTGATTGAGTGCACTCTCAGCAAGTTTGCAGACAATGTCAAGCTGAGTGTTTTGATTGATTTGCCTGAGGGCCAGGATGCCATCCAGAGGGACCTGGACAAACTTGAGAAGTGGCCCATGCGAACCTCATGAGGTTCAACAAGGTCAAATGCAAAGTCCTGCACCTGGATTAGGACATCTCCTGGAATAAATGCAGGCTAAGGGTTGGTGTGATTGAGAGCAGCCCTGTGGAGGAGGATTTGGAGGTATGAAAGCTGGACACGAGCAAACAACGTGCGCTTGCAGCCCAGAAGTCTAACAGTATCCTGGGCTGCATCAAGAGAAGTGTGGCCAGCAGGTCAAGGGATGTGATTCTGCCCCTCTACTCTGCTCTGGCAAGACCATACCTAGAATTCTGCATCTAGTTCTGGAGCACTGTGTCCAGCTCTGGAGCCCTCAGTACAGGAAAGACATAGACCTGATTGAGTGGGTCCAGAAGAGGGTCACTAGGTTCATACGTATGAAATACTTTTCCTATGGGGAAAGGCTGAGAGAGGTGGGTTTGTTCGAGCCAGGAGTAGAGGAGGCTATGTGGAGACCTTATTGCAGTCTTTCAGGACTTATGGGGGCTCATAAGAAAAATGGGGACAAACTTTTTAGCAGTGTCTGTTGTGATAGGACAAGGAGTGATGGTTTTAAACAAAGAAGGTAGATTTAGACTAGATATAAGGATGAATTTTTTATGACACAGGTGGTGAAACACTGGAACAGGTTGCCCAGAGAGCTCATAGAAGCCCCATCCCTGGAAACTCCCACGTTCAGGTTGGATGGGGCTTGATCGAATTGAAGATGTTGCTGCTGATTACAGGGAGTTGGACTAGATGACCATTAAAGATCCCTTACAACCCAAACTATTGTATGATTCTATGAAGGACTACAGCTGTATGTGGAAACAGCACTGTTATCTTCTAGTCAGAGGGCTCTATTACAGAAGGCAAATTTTATTATTAACTGCTCCGGGCTACCTTCAGGAAAATCTGCTGAGGAACTATTGACCATGAGTAAAAGGTCTCAAAAATAAGTATCCAACCTCTTTTATTTGTATTAAGCTATACTAACACGCGCTTTTGTGTCTTTCTCAAGACTTAAGAAAGACAAAATAAGAAAAAGAATATATATAGGGATTTATCTTTTTTTTATTAAAACTATGACTCAGAGTATGTGTGAAACAAAAAGTTTTATGGCATTTGTTTGAGATTCCCCGTGGCTGGAGAAACACCCTCAGTAACAATTGCTTAGAGTATCACTGGCCAGAAACTTCAGCACTAGTATATTTATGCATTTTCTATTACCTGCAGCAATAAACTGCCTTAAAAAAATCCTCTTGTTCCCTACCTACAAATTGAATTTCAATAAATGTATGTAATATAGCCACAGGAAAGCACAAGGCAGAGCTGTGTGTAGTCTTAAAATTTGACATGCAGCTCTCATTGACTCAGAAGTTTGGATTAGGTATTGTCCAGTCTTAATCTACCTGCACTCTCTGGGCTAGGTAAAGCAAAATACGTCTGAATCAAATCCTTATGCTGCAGCCAAATTAGAGGCATAAAAAATTAGAATAATTGAATAGAATGCCTTCTGCAGACAAGGGGAAACACTACAATGGGCTTGTGACAAAATTCCCTGGCTTCTCGTTATAGGAGAACTGTGACCTAAACTGGAGCATCCTCAGGGCTTTCATAATTTGGAAGAACAGTGTCTGGGAACTTTGTGCTATATGTGACATATCTGGTATATTTCTAATTTCTTCAGCTTTTTATCATGAGGTTATCCAACCTTGACTCATGGGGTTATACAACCTTGTCTCATGATAATCCATATCTCTTGTGTCTGGAGAACATGCTGCTCCAAAGAAAAGACGATTCAATGGCTTTCTGCTCCCTTTACACCTCCAGTGTAGTATAAAGCAATCCAAGGGAACAAGGATTTTAGTGTCCAATGCTTGAATTCCATTAAATTAGCTACACTGTAACTGCGGCCATTAAAACCCATAGCCTTACCTTTGGCAATTGCTCTTCTTTGAAAGGTTACTGTTATTCTCATTATTATCTGTATCCTGATAGTGCCTGAATAATCATATAACTTTAGCATTATTTAACACAGACCAATCTTTAGTTTGTAGCAGAGAGCTTTATCAAAATTTCTTTAATGAAGACCCTGTTAAAGGTGCAATCATAGACAGAAAGTCTATGATGATTAAGTAAGAAAAGGGTATGTTTGTCCATCTTCAATACCTCAAAGGTGTGTGCTCAGCACTGCTCCACAGTCTTCTTGTTTCTCTCTTCTTCCCATAGCAGCATGTCACTATGGAGTATATTCTCAGTAAAGTCCAGGCTGGTCTGTGAAAAAGAGGGTTAAGACTGTCTGAGATGATTAGGAACCAGTGATTTAGGTATCAAACTCCCATTGATATCAGAACAGGCTGCGGTTAGGAATCAGACACAAGTACAGCCATACACGGAGTTCCTGTGAATGCACTCAGCTTTTATTTTGGCAGGACTCATCATGCAGCTACTAAAATGGAGACCAGAGTCCTGCCATGCATCATGCAAAAAATATACAAGCAATAGCAGCAGACAGCACAGTTTTCTACACTTCTATATATTTCCAGTCACAGCTTTTCTGGGGATTTGGATGTGCCAGAGGCAGCACTAAAGTCCACATGACAAGCAAACTAACCTCTTCTCATGCTGAATACAGTGGTAAACTATAGTCACTGTGATCACTTTTCTTGCCAAAAGCAAGTGTGAAAACAGTTGTTTGCGCCTGCAGCCCTGTTTGTGGACGAGGGTCTGTAATATCATATCCATCTTGGAAACACTACGTTGGCAGCAACTGGCAACAAAAGGTACTTAAGACAGCCCCAGGTTCTTCACCGGACAGCATTTCAGCAGCTCCTGAGGAGAAGGAATAGCAATGACACCATTGTCACCATGAGTCAATATAAAGACAATCAGTTCTGAAGGTAAAATTTTACACGTCAGTACTAGCTTTTTACTGGTGGCCATGAAATCATCGATGCTAGCCTATAGTGTTGAGATAATCCAGAATTCTCATTTCAGAAAATGTAGTGTAATATCTTGGACTCCACAACTGTAGCTAAATATTGACTTTTAATGGTTGCTATTACATATAGAACTTTCAAAATGATTTATAGACAATAACCCCATAAGCTTCGCATTGGATTTTCAAAAGATTTGATGACAACTTTTCTCCTTGGTTGACACCTACTCCTAGTATTTCTTTGGCCAAAGAAAGATAAATTTGCCTCAGTTGTGACTAACCAGCTAGAGTTTCTCAAATAATAGGAGCTCATACATTAAAGCCCATTTCAGTCCCCACTGGCTGAATCTCTCTTGACACATGGTCTTAAATTTCTTATACGTACAAGGTAAAGTTATTAACTTGTCAGTCTAGAGTAGATGTCACTACTGAAGCTAGAGCCATATCTCAAGAGTTTCGAGTTAGCAAGATGTCTTCATGATATAACTGAGAACAAAAGAGACTGACAGACTGACTTAGAAATGTGAAATAAATGAGATATGCTTGCTCACATTATCACACAAAGCAGCCAGTAATGTCTAGAAACATATACAGGGATTCAGCTTGGAGAACTACATAGCTATTAATGTAACAAACACATTTTGAGCAGAAAATGTGATGCTGATAATGACTCAGGGTGGAGAGGGAATAATAAATTAGGCAAATCCATAGCATGATAAACTAGTGCTAAGTATCATAGAAAATCTCAGTGCCATGTACAAAAATAGCTCTCAGATCATGCAACAGTGGGGGAGGAAAACCCTGTAGACTAAAGTAAGTTCTGACAGGCCAGGTTTGGCTGGGGGAATTTCTGTTTAGCAGACAACGTGGCCAAAGCAGATCATACTGTGTGACTGTACTCAATAAAACCCAATATCAATGCCATAGTACAGAGTACTGGAGGGCATGTGCCCCCAAATGGAGCGCTATGTGGTGGCAGGTGTGCTACGCTCAAGCCCAAACACCAGAACATGGCATCTCAAGTAGGTACAAAATGCACTGTAGACATAAACTCAGTAGAGGAAGGAGACTGGAGAGAAGACAAGCATTAACCCACAGTATGTTTCCCTCAATGCCCAGGTTGCTCCTGCCATACTTAGTTAGGTGCTAATCCATGCCCCAGTCTAAACTCAGCTGTAGGGTTTCAGGCAGACAAAGCTCTTGGTTGAGAGCTACTGACTCAGTTGTGATGAGACTAAGTGGAGTTTTCAATAGCCTTCCTTAGCTATAACTGATGGCCTGCAGAGCCCTTCAGGATGCTTCTGTTGCAGCCATGTGTCAGCCCTGGCTGCCTCAAGCAATGCCACACTCACCCAGGTGATGCTGCTTTTCAGTAGACTGGAAGTACCTGCTGGTCAGCTACAGAGGCAGTAACACTCCCTGGGCACCACATCTCTGCTCTCGGTGCCCTGAGGGGTTACAATAGATGCAAGAGGAGACCTGGGATTGCTCTTCTCCTGCCCCTGGCAAGGTGGGGACTAGGAATGACCCTCACCAGTGGCAGCAGCTCTTGCCCCAGGTGCTCTGACTCATCCTTCATGCGCAGCAGCAGCCTGCTCCGTTGTAGGCAAAGTTGCCAACACAGTCACATTGCCCTGGGGAACTGCTGTCTGCAGCTGTCCCTAGTGCCAGCATGATAGACAGAAAAGCAAATGAGACTATTTAAAAGCTTTCCAGATAGGGCTAAGTTTTCATACCTTGCAATTTAAAACTCAATAATCTAGATCACTAAGTGATAGTTTGATCTGATTTTTAGGAGGGGCAAATTAAGATTTGCAAATCCTTGATTGTGTCTGGGTAGTTTTCACAAGCAGTTATACATCCAGAAAGGCAAAACCCACCCCAACCAAGTCTGGGCAAGCTTTATAGTAAAATAAACTACACTTTGATTATTACTGATGATGAAAATGCAAACTTGGTTTTAGTGAGGAGATGGAGTCTTTAATATATTCTTACAGCCTTTTGCAATTTTTGCTGCTTCTGCCAGAGCCAGGCAATTAAATCCACAGCCCAGCATTTGCCTTAATAAGCACTGTCACATTTTCCAGAGGCTCTGAGGAAAGGACCCTGCAGAATTCCAGATTTCTGCCAGTCAGTCCAGCACAGTATTACTCTGACCAGGGTCCTCCTAATTCTATGAAATTAAAAGCATTTATCCTATCCTTGATTTGTTGCCTCTAGACAGATTAGATCCCTGGCTCCAGCATGTTTCTGGGCTGCAACCACATACTACATGAAATTATGATATCATTAAAGAAGAGTTGATAGATTTGAGTCCTACCAGCTGTATTGTTCACTCTGTTCTCCTGAAGTCATCGTGGATTCAGAGTCAAGATTTACATTCAGCTTCCTTTGTATTATCTATGGCAGCCTTAACTATCTGTCAACAAAAATTTCACGACCATGGTGGGGAAAAAAAGACATAGCCTTGGGTGGTAATACATCAGATATCTAGTAGTAGGAATCAACAGTAGCTGTTGTGCAATGATTAATGACTAATCAACTTGGCTGTGTAGTGCATTTCTTAATATGTTGCCACAGCCCCCATTTCTGAGGTGGACTATAAAACACCTATTTAGGATCATACTCAAAGAGGTTGTGTTTGCACTTTTTCTTGTTCTCGTTATTGCTAGTGTCATTAGATGAGATTCATTTGATGCCATTACTCGTGCTCGTTACAATCTTTGTGACTAGAATATGGTACAGTATAAGAATTTCAATGCCTCATATATTCTCTGAGAGATGATGGCAATAAATGCTCCTACTTTGACCTTCTCTGTGGTTTATCATTTGATTCACTGGTCATCTCCGTTTGTTCGTCTCTATTTGTGCCCATATATAGACTGAAGAGCCAGGGAAGAAAAACTACTGTTACCAACAGATAATAATATTCACAGGATTGGATGTCTCCTATTCGTAAACGTATTAACAGTTCATAGACTTTAATCATCTGCATTAAGCATTAGTATTCTGTATTAGTATTTTCCTTGAGACTGGGATTGCTATGATCAAGCAAAATGGCAATGCAGGGATCCTTCAGCATTGCAGAAACACTACAAATAAGCCTGGTAAATATACACACCTGTCACAATATTTGGGGTGGGGAATGGAAAAAAGGACCTTCTTGTTTGGTACTATTTCCATAACTGATCTTAAAACAGTTTCTAGGGAGCTACATTTTAGCTAATGTGAATAATAGCTGCAGCAGTGACCAATTAACCTCTTCATTGCCAAGCTCTCCTCAAACATTCTTTATGGCTTGCACCTCATTACTGTACCTATTTAATAGGATATAAACAGGTCCTTGGGGGGGGAGATATCCAGTTGAAGAAGAGGTGCTATACATACTCTCAAACCTTAGCCACCAAGCACAGGAGCCTATCTTAGGAGCCCCGATTTGATTCATCTCCCCACAGGATTGTGGACAGTCAGTAAGAGAAACAGAAAATTTTAGGACTTGTTTGGCCTGAGTTAGTCATCACCCTAAGTTTTCCTTATAGGCAATAGGCAGAAGGAGCTCTTTCAGAGCATGATCTGTAGCACCTTATTAGACATTTACTCTGGATTGATGGATAGAAGAACTTCTCTCTCTCTTGGCTTTTGAGGGAGAGAAACCCTTCAACTTAAACTCCTAAATTGGGTGCTTAAATTGGGTGCGAGGATAATCGCCTCTCCTTCTCAAAACTCTTGACCTGGATGCTCCTGGATGGTGAAAATGGAGTGTTCTCTGGTGCACACTCCTTGCAACAGCAACTACTGATTCAAGGAGATGTTTCTTTCACAGGCTCACTGACTTGAAGAAGCTCACCTGATTTATAGCGCAGATCAGGGTGTGGTGCTTTGAAACTGAATTGCTTGATCTTGTCCATGAAGAATAAGAACATTTCAGTGGGAAGTGTGACAGAATAATTCTTTTAACCTATTTCCTTTCACAAACATCTACTTTTCAACAGGTAGATTCTGAAATAAGGCCACATCTGCTTCTGCACTGTGCTGTGCCTTGGTACAGGGGACTATACAAGGTTCATTACTCCATGAAGCTTCAATGACTTCCAGCACTATATATAAAGTTGCCATGATAACTTTTTTTTACCTGTCACAAGAATTGACTCAGCTAGCTTTGGGTGGGAATTTTTAGAGGTGTCCAATACACAAAAATATGTCAGAAGTAAAACATGGTCAAACTTAGTCTCATCACCAGAGCCAGAGCTCTTCTGGGAACAAACAAAACAGGAATCTGCCCAGAGCAACAGCCTGCTGAGGGGAGGCAAAACACCTGTGACTGCTGCTGGCTTTGTGGTTAACAGAGTATGAAAGCGCCACACTGGCTGTTGATCTTCCTCTGAGGTCACTGTGAAGGGCTGTGGCTGGTGGCTACTGTTGTCAGTTAATGCAATGGACTGGTAGTCACCACTCTGTCCTCACAGTCTGTGGCTGCAGAAGCAGAAATCCTGGCTCCTCTGCACAAATCCTGTTATCTCCTGCCCCACTCCCCTTATTCCTACCTTCCTCTTCAGGTAGGGGATGTGCCCCAACCAGCTTCCAGCCCCTGAGCTGTGGGGTGGCAAGGCACACTTCTGAGAAGCTTTTGTAAGCTCCAGTCACAGATTTAGCAATAACATTCAGAGATGTTCTAGCTAGCAGTCCTCATATTGTACTCAGCAGGAGAACTGGTACAGAGGCAGTCAGAGCACCCCAGATGCACACATCACCACAGTGCATTAGGCAACATCATGGCTCAGGTGGCTCAAAAGCAGACCACAGGTTTTGCTTATCTGTTTTTTCCTCTATAGCCAGGTGATGCGGGCTGTAGAGGGGATTAACGGATGGCATGTGGAAGCAGGGTGGACAGCAGAATCACTGCTGTGGTCTCCAGTGCCCTGAAACTTTCCCAGGACACAAAGGAACTCACCTGCAATTGCAATAGGCTGACAAGGATGTGGGCTGGCTGGCACCGCAGGGTTAAACTGCTGGGTCTGAAACAAAGTAAATTGGAGTGAGGATGGAAGAACATATGTAATCAAAAATGATTGCTAAGAAGTGATAATTAGAGAAAATCCTTCTTCTCTCTAGAAGAACAGCAGTGAAACCAGGGATTCAATGACATATTCCTCGTTTCCACTGCAGGCTGATCCATGTGAGACAGATCCACAGACAGGTTAGGAAGGACGAGGCAGCAGGATGCTCTGTGCAAGGAATTGCCAGTTGTGCAGAAGCAGATTGGTCCCTAAGGATGATGTGATGCGTCGAAACACCAATGTGGAGATAAACATGATTTCACCATTTTTTACCAGTTATTGTCCAGAAAGATGTCTAATTTGACATCCTTGTGAGGCAACAAGAGCACATCCATCATCTACCTTCCATGAGGATGTAGTTGTATCCTAACTTGGCCAAACCTAGGCTAAACATGGTTGACAAAAAAATTCAAAATCACATAAGGACAAGAAAAAAGTAAGGGGTACTCCGTCCATTCAGAGATTCAAAATCTACTGCATAAACGCCAAATATACAAGGCTAGGGTTTTTTGTTATTTTTGTTTTAAAAATTCCATATGTACACAAGCAACTACAATAACAATTTTTGCCTTGTTTTACTGCAATATCCCAAAATTACAGTACTTTACATGTTCACTTTACCCAAATATCTTCTTGTACAGAAAGAAAGAGCCAAGATCCTTTTTCTTCCTCAAATATGAAAGGAGGTATTAGATGAGAGCGCATTTCAGTAACTTCTTTAGTTGTGTTTGTAAGTGCTAAATTATTCATATGTCAATAGCAATACTTAATCTCCTATATAACTTAAACTACATATATAGCATATTCCAGACATTATTCCACTTCCGAGTAATAGGTGGGGAGCTCTGAAGTCAGTTGCTTTTTTTGACTCACAAGTTGAAGGAAAGCAAGGATGTGAGAGACCCCCGTGCAAACACTCCTGCTTTAGGTATGAAACTGGAGGATTTGACAAAAAGAGAAAGCATCTCAGCTTTAATTCTGGCAATGGATGAAGTCAAATAAGAAGACAGAATTTGACCTTTGTTGTCTGGGAGAAGTCGAGTCAGCTTGGCTGGCAGTGAAAGATCATTCAGTATGGGAGAAGTAAACTTGAGTAGCTTGTAGAAAGATTCCTTGAGAAGTACTATCTGTAAAAGCCTGAAAAGCAAGGTCAAAATCTCTTCAGATGTACACTGGTGTGAATCCAGAGCAGCTCTACTTGAAGCAAACTGAGTTATGCACTGGTGTAAATGAGATCAGTCATAACTTGCTGTCAACACAGTCAAATTTTAAATTGATCAAAGAACAAAATCTCTGCTTGTGTATATTCAGAATTCATCTGATGATTGTGGACAGATTTAGATGGAAATATTTTCTCCAAAGAACTCAGGAAGTCCAAATAACTTCTTAGTGTGAGGTGGAACAAGTCAGGTTTTTATAAAAGAAACAAAAAATACACAGGCTTATTTAAAATCATAGAACATCTCCTTCGCAGGCTGTTGAGTTGTGTATCACCTCCAGTGATCACATTTGCAGACACAGTGGCATATTGAATGCACCATGGCTACAGCATAGCTTGTTTTAAAAGAGCTGGAACGCTGGACAGAACAGATGAGGATTTTGTGCCAACACTGGCTAGAGTGGGAGCTATCAAAAGCTGTCTTTTTGTTCTCCCTTAACGTCATTCAAATACATCATCTCTTTTTATATCATATTAAAAGCTGGAGTACTCTCTTTAAACATTAGCATTAATACTGGGAATCCAATCTGCTGCCATGGCTGGTAGTGCCAACACAAGCTAATCATTTAATGTCTCTGTGATACTTTACTTATAGCTTTTCCTTTTGAGCTCCAGCAAGCTACTTTCAGATCCTGGCATTCCAGAAGTCTTGTTCAAGCCCAAGTGAAAACTCAGCACAAGTACCCCCTACCTACCACAAGACTACTGAAATGCTATACAGCATTCACAGTGCTTTCCCACACTGGTTTGCCATTGTTCTCCAGCTCTGTTGGAGGGTTCATCTATGGAGGAGAGAAAGTTATGTGGTTTTCAAATACAATTGATGTTGTTTGCTGTGCAGGAATATGGGTGATTACCAGGTCAACCAGCTGTTTTCATGGCAATCCTTGCTGGTGATGTTTTTCTCAAGTTGGTCTGCTTTTCCTATTGGAATGCTCCTGTCTGTAATGTGGAACCCAATTGTTGCCTAGGTAAGATCCAGATGAAGCAGTGCTATTGTAGACCCTGTACCTCATGGTTGGTATTCAAATAACACTGACAAAGGCCAGTTCTGGAACACCTCCCTATTCCTGTCCCAACCATCCCATAAATGGTGGCCTAATACTACCAAACCTCTGCAACTTCGTGCTTTTTACCAGAATTTCATCTCACTGCAGCACTTTGAATGTATTGATTAGCTCTTCTGAGTGACATTATGGCAATAAGAAATGAATACAAGCTTAGTGAATTAATTTCCTTATTTTACATACATATGTTCTCAAGATAGCAGTAGGTATGGGTACAGTTTTCCAGCACAACAGAGCCCTTGGGCATGCTCCACATGTTTAGTCTCATGTCACTTATGTGATGAGTCAGAGGTCTAGGGGTATCTTAAGTTATCTTGTTTTTTCTTTCTGCAGCTTTCTCTTCTGTATTATGGTCACCAGAAGCCCCTGTTTAGATATGCACCTTGGTTTTATATTAGACAGTTACAAGAACATGGTGCAGGAACAGCCATAAGACCATACAGCGGAAAACTTAAACTTCCTTTTCAGCCAAGCACCCAAACTAAAGAGTCATTCTTGCACCTCTTCCCTCTTAACTTCATTTAGTGATTATTGAATACTTCTTGGGAATGTTACACAGCCCCAAGAAGATATTTAGGGAATGTTAGCACTAAGCCAAGTTAGAAACCTGGTAAAACAGAAGCATAGAAGAACAGAAGTTGTTGATTTGAATCTGCTCAAACAAAAAATGAACCTAGGTCTGCAATTTCCTGAGGAGTGCTCTAACACCTACCTAAACCACTCACAAATTAAGTAATAATATACAAAAATACATCTTCCCTAAAAATGCAAGACCTACATTTGACACTTTGGAAGATGAGGCTGCATTTGGGACATTGTAGAAGATGTCTGGGGCTATTTTCAGGACTTGATCTTTAAATGTTTATTTTAGTGGCTTCTCAAAGTAACCACGAAGAGAGCAATGAGCAACACGGAGATTTGTGAGATCATGAGGCCCCTTTCAGTCAATTTAGAAAAAAGTTATAATGTCTAAATTGTCTGTAACAAATGACCTATTTAACAGGCTGTATAGAGTCTACCTACTGTAACATGCCTTGGCATGCTTTTGGGTCATGCTGCTCTTTGAACCTTTTGTAGCTAGGTTTCCTTTGCACGGCAAGCAGGTCATGTAGGGTTTGAGGAGATAGCATATCCCCAGTTCTTGCTCCAAAATTGAACTGGGATGTGTTTAGGATAAATAAAACCTGAGAGATAGGAAAATCTCCCCCTATTCCAGAAATTAAGCCTTTGACTATCACATGGGTTTATATTCATAGTTTATGTAGCAAGGGAGGCTGTCTGAGTAGCTCGTCAGAATTAATTAGAGACACATGTATGCAGTTAGGTCACTGCAGCTGTTAGTCTTCATATAGCTCTCACGTTATAGGCTGAGTGACAATAAAAAACCCTTGCAGAAAATACAGACTTCTATAGATGATGTTTTATTTGCATTTTTCAAATCATTAGCCTGTGCCTTCTTCATTGCCTGAAATGCTGTGATACCAAAATCACACATTTGTGACTGCTTTGGGTTATCAAGGTATGTGCTGGGAAGGAGACTGTAGCAGGTCTAGTAGATTGGAATGGCTTTTGCAACAGTCTGAGAGCATCTTGTGGCTGCTGTGGGCTGTGCCTGCAAGACACAAGTAGGTGTGTTACAGAGTGTAGATGTGACTGTAATTGTTCACAGTTGCATGCATAACGAAGACAAGCCTTGGGTAGGCTACATTTCTTCCTCATCCCTTTCTACGAGACTATTTTTCACTCCTGGCCGCACTTCCTGCTTTTGAGAACAAGAAAAGTGGCTCAGGGTGCTTCTCAGCTGCAGGGGTGAAAGCCCTGAGTGCCAGAGAAGTACATTGATCTCTACTGAATAGCTCCTCAGCTGCAGGAGAGCCCTGTCAGGAGGTCGACAGGATTTGACTGAGGTCCTTGTCTCCTATCCTGCACTAGCAGAGAATAGAAAACTACATGGCTACTCTGGAGCCCAGGGAGACTATGTGCTTCTGGCTTAACAGATACTTATTGTCCTCAAGTGATCTCATGGATGTGCACCATCCTTCCCCTGGAAAGATGATATGAAGCATAAAACCTAGAGCTGAGCTTTCCCCAGCTGCTCAGGCTTCAGTCTCTGTTACGCCAACCCTTATCAGCATTGGTACACAATCTGGAAATCTTTCCTTTTAGGACTGACCCACAGAGCACCAAATGGTCCTCAGCTCACAATAATTATCAGCTTTCTCTACTCATTTTCCAAGAGATGAACAATTCTGTATCCCATCATAAATCCCAACAACAACCTGTTCCCTTCACCCTTGTGTCACATCCTTACCCATCTTCATGTAGCACATCTCACCTGCTCCTCTGTGAGCTGCCATTCTGGAGAAGAAGAAGGATTCTCACATAAAGGCCGTTAAGAGATGTCTTTGAAAACTTATGCAGTGTATTGGCATTTTTTAATACAAAAAAGACAGAGAATGGCATCATGTCTTCACACTACACCTCAAGAATTCAAAGAGTCTCAGAAAAGTTGGTTAAAAGGGACATTTGGAGGTCATCTATTCCAAAACCATGTTTACAGCAGGTAGCACACTAGATGAAGTCAACTATGAGTATTGATCTGGTTTTCCATTTCCCTATAGTTTAAAGCTTTCTAATACAACCATCACTTTTGCCACTCTATAAAATTCTCCAGGCTTCTGCTGCTTCTCTGTTCCTTCTGCAGTCTCCTTTTACGTTGTCCTGACACTATCAGTTTTTTTACCATTACAGTCAGGTCGACATTCAAACTGATGCAAATCTTTGTTCCTTGTAAAGCAAAGTGTGCTGCTTCCTGCCCTCTTACAGACCATAGGACACTGTAAGTGTGTGCCTCAAGTGCACTTTTTGGTGAAAACTTTTTTGGACAGACATGTATGACTTAATGGAAAGGTTTCTCCTCTTTCTCTACTTTCTTTAATGAACAGAGTTAAGCAAAGCAAATACAGTCGATTGTAACTTGTCCAGAACCTTAGAGGCTGTGTACAAAGATTCCTCTCCAGTACCTCTTAAATAGTTTATAGAGAACATAAAGACATGAATAAAATATTAACTACTATCCAGACTGATTCTGCTTCAGGGAAATCACTGGGAATACAAGTAGCAGAAGACACACCTATGTTATCTCTGAACCTAAATTTAGACAGAGCTTCATCTGTGCCTAATCGTTCAACCAATTTTCCCTTCTTGCAGTGGAAGAAGGACTCCTCCTGGAGCAGATGGTTGCTGCTCAGTGTTCTCTGTTTAGCTTCCCTCCCTTAGCTTTTACAATCACTAGCTTTCTAGCTGAGTAGACCTATAGACAGAACTATCAGAACTGGCTTCATTTACAGCAGAGGTTTACTGTGCTACACTGCAGTCCGTAACACGTTCCTGTCCAGTTTTCTGTTGGAGTGATCTCAAGAATGACCAATCCCTCTGTACCATCTCTAAACATCTCTTTAGCATGGCTTCAAAATGGGCATGAGATATTCCCTCTTAGATGAAACAGAGTGCAAAACAGAGGGAGATTTTGGGTGCAACATCTTAACTGGGCAGCCCATAAGTTCTCTTGCAACCTACAAAAGGACTAGAGGTAATGGCAGGAAGATGTGCCAGGGGAGGTTTAGATTGGTTATTAGGAAGAGGTTCTTCACTCAGCAGGTGGTGAAGCACTGGAACAGCTCCCTGGGGAAGTAGTCATTGCACTGAGTCTGCCAGCATTCAAGAAGCATTTGGACAATGCCCACAGTCACACGGTGTGAATGTTGGGAGTGTCCTGTGTAGGCATGGGAGTTGGACTCGATGATCCTTTTGGGTCCCTTCCAACTCAGGTAATTCTATGATTCGATGATTCTATGACCGAAAAATTGTGAAGAGTTGCAGTATCCAGCATGCCTGACCAAGATGTTTGGTCCCACAATCAGTATACTAATAGGAGAAGTAAAAACAAACCTCTTGATAAGTACCAGGCTTTCAAACATGAAAATCACTCCAATTAAATAACGAATCAAGATTTTCAATTTGGGTTGAAATAATGCTACTGATAAGATAACTTATTAATCTCACAAATAAAAAATGAGGTTGGATTACAGAGCTGAGCTGAGTTGTCCTGATGTCTGCTTGTGCCTGAAAGGAGCAGTCCATTTCTATCACCTCTCTTTTCCTTTCCTCATTTTTGCCCTCACCACGACTACTTAACCAGCTGCCTTCCTCATATTGGCCCTAGTGCTTCTCAGACTGCATGCTGAGCAAGTTCAGCTCACCAATCTAGTCAAAAACTAATTCAAGGAGGGGAAAACAAGAAACAAAAGCCAAGCACAGTTTTCTGACCATTTTCAAGTTGAAAGGACTTGGTACAGGATCAGAAAAGAGTGACAGACACATCAACAGAAAGGAAGGATAGCGAAGCTGAAAGGACACATATAGGGGGAGATGCAAGGGGAAGGAAAAAAAGGGGAGTCAGAGAATTTCTTTATCTGCAATGAGGGGTTCAGCTGCTTCATTTAATCATATCACCAGTGGGCACCTCAGTTACAGCATTTAATCCTCCAATAGGCTTTGTACAATGCTACTAAACAAAGTTATTAAATTGCTTAATCCTTATTATAATTCAAAACAAAATTTCTTGCCTTGAGTTAGTGAACCAATATTAAATACACTTTTTCGTTCACCTTTTCTGCTGTTACTATTGTGTGGTTCTATTCTCAAAACTTCTCTATAGCTCTGTTGGGAAGAAGGCATTACTAATTCTGGAGATCTCTGTGAAGACCCAGTACAGCTATTTGAGAAGGAGACTCTAGATCCCACCAGGCCGTTGCTACTCCCAGTATCAAAGCAGCTGATGGATCTGCCAAGGAAGGAAGAACTGAAGATCCAGATAAAGTGGAAGATTTCTTTAAGGTTTTCCTTCTAGTCTGCAAATTAGATCTAGAAACACTTTTTACCAGTCTTCCTCAAGAAATCCTCTTTTGGTAATATTTTCTCCCTGGTACCAGAGCAGATCATATTAGGCCATTGAGTGCATACACAGGATGTGAGCTGTGGGCTAGTTCTGCATGCCACAGTGATATTAACTATCCAAGCTAATTTGGAACTAGTAGAGCTACTTAATATAATATAATCCAGTAGCAACAAAGCTATACTGCTTTCAGTGCTCTGGTGAATTTATTTAATATACACAGCATTGCTGATGTCTTATTCTGAATAATGAGTACTGCTATCTCATTTTGATAAGTAAGTGCTTCATTCTGACTAATAAGAATAACAAGAAATACCTTTCTCTCTTGGGACTGGAAGCATTTTTATTGCATTTTCCCAGCATTCTGGCTTTAAAAATACAGTATTAACTGCTAGCAAAGATTTCTGAGAAAAAACTATGTACAAAATTTTCATCTAGTACCCTCACAGGCCACATTAAAAAAATACAAAAATAAAAAAGAAAGGAAAAGAGGTGGAATATAATCACTTAATCTTTTATGGTGTCAGAGACATTCCCAGAAATTCTTCAGTGCCTCCCATGCCTATTGAACAAGGGCTTGAAACATCATTAAATGATACTTCTGTAAAGGTGTACAAATTATTCCTTCTTATCTTCCTGTCTGATCCCAAAATACACGTCTGCATAAGTACTTTCAGGTAAAAGGAAATGGCAAAAACAATGACAATTTTATTTTCTTTTGATTTGAAAATTTGTTTATTTTGTCTGTTGTACCATAGCCTGAATTCAAATATAAACAACTTTGTGACACTTACCACACACAGCTGTGTTTATATTAGCAGACAACTCATTCTGTGCTCACTTACTGAGTTTCTTGCATAGAGCACATATACGACTTTGGCTCCCATGGAAGCTGAGCCACAAATCTCAAAACCTGAAAGCTGTATGTGAGGTAAAAAATGTTAAGAACAGAATGGCCATCTCACAGGACAGAAAGAACTAATCCTCTTTGATTGAGTTTAGATTTGCTTTCAGGCAGTGTTCGAATAAATGGCTTTAGAAGCCAGAATATTCACTGAAGTGACTGTTCATATAAGAAAATACAGAGGTAAAGTGAAGTTTCCCATACTGAAGTTATGCCTTGAACACCTGATAATTGCTGAGATGTCCTTCTAAGTGCGGCAACTGAAACTATACTGATGGATCTGCATGAACAACTGTGGTGAAGCAACATGCCTCAGGTTTCAAACGTTAAGTCCTTTCAGCAAACTCATCTTAAAGAATCTTTAGGCCAATAATTAGGAAGATTTGCACCAAATTAATTTGAACTTTGAACTGCTAAAATTAAGCCAGAGAAGACTCTTTTTATAGATAACTCCCAAAGCAAAAAATGCAGGTACATGTCCCTGTGTTTACTTAAATTATAGTTGTGTGTGTATAGATGAGGGAAAACGTAGTTAGATACCCATAAAAGACAATTTGAATAAATAGACATAGCTGATCACATGTTCAGAAATTATTTGTACAGAATGTGTCCCTGGAGAGAGCTGTGATTATCAGACAGTGGAGAAGTGCATCACTTTCTATGAGCAAAACATTAGCATTAAAGCACTTTTGAGTAAAGGAAATCCAAAAGTATTTCCTACACAAACACTGAGCAAAAATGCTCACTGTTTCCCTCATTGTTTCTCAATTCCCTCTATAGTCAATGGCCCTGAATGGCTCTTAAAACAGCATATTTGACCCAGATATCTAGAAAAGACATCTGAGAAGGCAGGACAAATGTCCTTAAGGTACCTTTATTTCTCCACTAACCATAATGGAAGATTTTACAACCAGCTTAGTCCAAGTGTCTTAACTGTCAGTTAGTAAGACGATGCCGGTCAAAGTCTCTGAGATTTTAAAGAATCAATAATCATTAATTCCCTGCATTTTTCATCTCACTAAGAAACACGATTGACTTGATCTACAGATACTTCCCATTGCTGTGATCCTGAAGATGTATCTAAAACTTTTGTTTAATACTTACCATATATTTGTTTCAGCATGTTCCTTCTAAAATATATTCAACAATATATCTGGAAATTGGTAGAAATTTGCTTAGAGCTGGGGAAAAAAATGCAAACAAACAACATAAAAAACCCCCATATCAAACCAAAGCAATGAAGAAGACATGGATTTTGTTGATGGGTGGCATTCAGGTTTTCCAAGGCTAGCTGAAAAAATTCTGTCAAAACCCAAAATTAAGATCCTTTTGTTTTGTTTCTTTTTCTTGAAAGGATAGGCTTTCCCACATACAAAATATGTTTTTCTTTGGCAAAGTCATACCCTATGAATGAAATCTTGGAATGAACATTTAGCCAAGAACACAGTCTTTCAGGGTACTTGTAACAAGTGTGCCTCAGTGGTGTCACAGAATAGATGCCCTATGTTCTTATACTTTTCCATTTCCAAGGTATCCAGGGATACTTTGCATATCTTGTAATATGCCTGTGGCCATACAATCCTTCACAAGTTTTGTGAGCCATTTTCCTCTCCAAAATGAGACACCATGGGCACTATGACCCAGTGCAAAAAAAAAAGGGTCCATATGGCCACTGAACCACAGCTCACAGAAACCATCATGGTAACATTTAACAGCATTTTATCAGTTGAAACAACATTTATATCAGTTTAAATACTGGAGACATACTTTTCTTTGAAAATTAAAGATTTTTCATGTGACACAGAAAGGAATTTTACAACCACTAGTAACCTTTATCCTGTTCCCCATACTGCAGTTTCATTCCAACTTACTCAATAATTTCTAGGTTCCAACTTTGCTATTTTATTCATGCTGTAAATGACATCTCAGGTACCTGCCCCCTGGAACCATGTGGATACCTCAGTATTTTAGTTTTTATGTGTGAAAAAGGAAGTTTCTGAATCACATATTATTGGAGAAAAATATGAAATCAAGACCTGATTGTGTCCTAACAGCGTGAAAGACAGAAGTTAAAGAGAAAATTTTATAAAACTCTGGAAAGTGATGTAAGAACTATGTATTTCTGCAATTTCTTCCATGGGATTTCTGACCAAGGACAAAATTTTGGTATTAGCCTAAGGTGGCTAAGAAATAATTTTATCAGCAGAAACCAGGAAGTTACCTACATGAGTAATGACCTATTCCTGGAGCTATTGAACAAAAGAAGTCAAATCCCGTAGTGGGCACTTTACTAATGGGTATAACATTCCCTTTTTAAAAGAGACAGTTTTCAGATTGTTGGGTGATTAATGACATCTGTGAAAAGTGGTTTTCTAATTAGTAACTAAATTTAGACCATGGTGCCTGAGATGCTTTGCAGCATGCCTGCTGCATAAAAACATCCCTTTAAATGATGACTTTGTCCCATACCTATTTGTGCTGGGATTATCAAGTAAGAATAAAACTCTTCTGGCAGGTGTTTTTGTTTCATGACAAAGAGTTGATAGCCTTATGAATTGAAGCATTTTTTTATGGTCTCATAACTCATTCGAACCTACACTGCAGGATGACATTGTGGTTGTGCACATGCAGAACACAGATGAATTCTTGCGATGCCCTTGCTTCACCAATTCTGCAATTAAACCACATGCTGTTGAGAAACAGGAACACGTTGAAACTAATATACCCACTTGCAAGACTCTCAGTGTTACGCTATGCAGTCAGCACCTCAGACAGTATCAGGGATCTGAAGGAACACACATTAAATACGACATTTGAAAGTAATATAATCCATTAGAGCAGACAGTACTGCCTTTGGAGGGGACTTGACAGACAATGAAGTGATCAAAGGTGCTTTGATATGTCTAATTTTGGCTCACACAGCTGAGTTCTTCTATAGCCAAAAAGGTGATGAGAATAGTGGTCTCTTTTGTGCCTTTCTAAGAGAGGCATCAACAAATAGCAATAGCTTATGCAAGTGACACAGTGATCCGGCATTTCTTTTTTTTTCTCTGTTCCTAACTCAAATTAAATTAAAGAACAAATAATTGAAGATTAGGAAATAAATTTCACTGAATGTCTTTCTTGTGAGAAAACTAGTATTACCTAGCAAAGGTTAACCCTTCAGCAGGTTATTGCCAGGATATCTTTCAATTAACGATGTGGGTTTTATATTTGCTACTAGGGAAATGTGCATTATTCTGTGTTCTCACAGCACAGGTAAACTTAACCGGGAAGGGGAGGAACTTCTGCATCAGCAAGAAATAATTTCTGAATGTATTTTATTTGCAGTGTTTATGTGAAGCATTGCAGCAGAGTTGTATGGCCTCTGCCAACTACACAAGGTAGTAATAAATCAAATTTGTTATATGAATGTTTCTTACAAAATATGTAATAGAATTATGAGTTAAATTAGACTGAGACACAAATGTTAAAAGCAACAGTTGAAATTAAAAATCTCAATGAAAAAACAAGTCATTTTCTACTACACAGAGACTTAAAGCCTAATGTTCTATCTGTGTTTAATAACTTAAATGTCTATAGGCACTTCCGCTACTCATCACCAGACATTCGCAAATTAAACAGCACATTTGAAATCTTATTATCCACCACTGGAATGATCAGCGTAAGGCAATGGAGTATGGCAGTTACATTAGCCCAGATTCTCTAAGAGTGTTTTGGAAAGTCTTTGAAATAATTCAAGATATTCCAAATGCTAGGTAGATTTTTTTTCCCATGACTTTTAGCGCACTCTTCACAATGATACAGGAGATAATGGATGATGCTGTTAATAGCTGTTAGTGTTCAGATGAATGAGGCCATGAGCGTGCAGGCTAGTAAGGTACCCCTAGACCTGTCAGCAGGACCCTGAAACCATCCCAAGGGCAAGGGCGGGGTAGAGGAAGAGATAAAAAAAATGGCAAGACTCTAGGAGCCACGTAAGAGGGGCTTTTGGCCGCAGCCCACAGTTCACATCCCAGGCTCTGTGAGCATCCTCTCTGCTAAAATATTTCCTTGAGAAAACCAGGGTTGTGAGACAGTTCTGAAAGGGTGGAAAGGCAGAAATAAAAATTTTACAGCCATTTTTTGGCTCTATTCCTGCTTCCTAGTTCCTTTCCTCAGCTAACTTAAGACAGGCTTGCTTTTAGCAGATGAGTAGCTGGTTTACTGGGACCTGGGCTGGTGGAGACCTAGGCCTCTGACTGTTAAGTGGCACAGCTTATTCAGTGAAAGCATATTCCCCCAGCCAGTTAATTTTCACCATGTTTCACTTCATTCTTTTTTTCATTAAGAACCAAGGAGAAAAAATATTTTGCTCATGTAATTTTTATCTCTTCCTACTCTCCGTATCTTTTCTCTGTGGAAAGACCAAGGATGGGACAGGATGCGGTAGCGCCTTTCAGGTACTTTTTGATCTTTTTCCTCAAGACATGGCTGACCTTCTGGGAAAGGTTTCAGAGTTAAAAACAGTCTTCTGAACAACTGTGCCACTATCTAATACAATGTCATTCCCCACCTTACTTCAGACCTTCAATGTGTTTTTACAGTTTGACTCTTACACTTTCTAACCTCTCTCATGCCTGCAAATTTGCTACGTCAATTTGGGTGAAAAATTGGTTCAATTCAGTCTGCACACTACTATACCCTTGTTCCACCTCTCCAGAAAATCTTTACCTCCTCTTTCATCCTTGTCTCTTCTTTCAGTATCATCAGCATTGCAATTTCTCCTTGAGATGTTGCCAGTCTTCAGCGCTTCAGATCCTAGAAACGCTGCTGTTCACAGTCGTCTCCTCCTCCACCCTTGAGCAACAAGGAGCTTTCCGAGGCTGTAGCTCTTGTCAGGAGAGAAACATGCATAGTTCTCTGTGATTGAAAGCCATGTGACAGGCTTTTCTGGATCTCTGGTCAGAGGATCAGGGATTGTGGACTGCTGAGGTGCAGCCTCACTTTCTTTTCTGATGGTGTAATTCATCTGACTTCAGCAGTGAACATGAAAGGCCATGCATGGAAAGCTGCAAACCATCACACCCATTAACTTGGGAAATATAAGTTTTATATTCAGAATGAAAGATCAATTGTAAAAATATGTGACAATATGGCTGAATACACTCAGACCTCACGCATACACACCTTTTCTTGTTAGACACCTCCTTCCTTGTCTCCATAGATCCAAAAAGTTCTTTTAGATTTCTTCCCTGATGCAGCTGGAAAGGGAAGAAAACAAATAAGTGTCCTCTGCCTGCTTAGCACCCCTTAGTGACAGGAGAATGTTTTTATAGGTTTAATGCCCAGCCAATGGAAGATTGTATGATATACAAGGTGCCAACTGCAGCATCCCAGAAGGGTGCTGCTTCTCAGTGGGAAAGGCCAACAGCCTGAAAGCCAGGACAGGTGTGGTGGGTTGACCTTGGCTGGCCACCAGGTGCCTACCAAGCCTACCAAGCCTATCACTCTACCTCCTCAACTGGACAGGGAGGGGAAATACCATGAACAGCTCATGTACTGAGGTCATGCACAGCTCATGCCACAGGCAAAACAAACTCAACTTGGGGAAATTAGTTTAATTTGTTGAAAATCAAATAGAGTAGGATAATGAGGACGAGGAACAAATCTAAAAACATTGTTCCTCACTCAGCCCCTCAGATCTTCCTGGACTCAATTTCATTCTCAACTCTTCTACCTCCTCCTCATGAGTGGTACAGGAATACAGAGGAATAGGGGTTTTGTTCATTTCGTAACACTTTGTCTCTGATGCTCCTTCCACCTCACACTTTTTCTCTGCTCCAATGTGGTGTTACACTCACAGGAGACAGTGCTTCACGAACCTCTCCAATATGAGTCTTTCCCACAGATTCTTCACAAACTACTCCAACATGGATCCTATCTACAGAGTGCAATCCTTCAGGAAATGGAATGTTCCAATCTGGGATCCCATAGGTACCCAGATTCTGCAGAAAACCTACTCCAGTGTAGGCTCTCCATGGGCTCCAACTTCCTTCAGGGCATATCCATCTCTTCCATTGTGGTGTCTTCCACAGAGTGCAGGGGACAACCTGTCTTTCCATGATCTTCATCATGGGTACAGAGGAATGTCTGCTCCGGCACCTGGAGCACCTCCTCCCTCTCTTTCTTCACTGACATTGGTTTCTGCATAGTTATTTCTCTCACATTTTCTAAGTCCTCTCTCCCAGCATTTTTTATCCTTTCTTAGATAAACTATCACATATGAGGTGCTACCAACATGGATGATGGATTAGCTCAACTTTTGCCAGAAGTGGGTTCAGCTGGAACTGAATGTATCCAATACAGGAAAAGCTTCTGGCATCTTCTCACACAAGCCACTCCTGCAACCTTCCACTAACCAAACCTAGCTATGTAAACCAAATACAACAGGACAGGTGTGCTGGGATACTCTCTTGCAGTACTAATGTGAAGGAATTCCTTTGTAGCGGTCCTTACACATTACAAAAAGTGGCTGTTCAAAAATGGACACAACAGCAGCTGAGGAAGAATTTTGAGTATGCTGACTACCAGCTTTGTAGTCTCTGCCAAGACAGGACATGGAGTTGGTCCCATCTTCCATAAAACAAAATAGCTGGTACCCAAAATAGTCACAGAGACCATAAATAGGGAAAAACAGATCCTAGCCTCTTAACTGCAGACTTCAGGATTGAAAGTTAAATCATCAAATCATGTATTGAAAAAATGGATTTTTGTGAAACTGTTTTGCACCAGGACCTTCTGGTCTGTTATGATCCCAGTAAGAAAAGTAAGAAAGGCACTCAGACTCTGCACAATAGTAGTTAAATGCTGTTTATTAGAGCTAACAGTATGAAGATTTAATCACTAGCACTGAGCTTGAGCTGCCTGCAGGCTCTTCCATTACCATCTCCTGAATGAGTTTGCCTGGCATTAAGGGAGATGTGGGGCACAGTACAGACATGGGTCTGTGCAGGTTCACTGCTATGTGGATCACTGACTCCTCGATGTACAATAGTCTTCCGGTCAGCATAACTACATTCCCCTCCCTTGATCCACACAGAGTTGAACTTTCTTAAAGATATAAAAATTACAGAATATATTAGCAAGCTGCTAGCAAGATTCTTACATACAAGGAAATTCTGTGAAGAATAATAATACAAGTATAATGACAAATAAACCAAATACGAATTGAGAGAATAAGTGCAGAACATCAGCAATACTTAGGGCTAGGACCACCAAAGATGTCCCGCCATTGGACTTCATCTCTCATCCCATCTCCTGTAAGACAATGGTGATGCAAATCTCACAACATAGTCCAGTAGCTTGTGTGATGTAGTCAACAAGGAGCTTTGGTGCAGCTGGCACTTTATATCTGTTGATGTACAGTGAGTGAAAGCAGAAGTATGGAGCTTCACATAGAAGTTCTGCATAAGACAAAAAAAAGGCATTATTTTTAGTTACAACTCAGGAGTCTGGGTCTCCTCTAGTATCATTAGTGCATCCATTTGTTCTGGATATTGACCACTATCCTCCCCCTACCTTGCTTAGCTGGATTATAGGTGGCAGCCCTCTACTGCCTTTCCCTCTTAACATAGTTCACTGATCCATTTGTGAACCACGCATGCTGTCTCTGCTCAGAGATGAGATGTTCATCTGTTAGGGCTTCCTGAGCCCAGACAGGGGTTAATGGCTCCAGGTGAGATTGACTTGCATTTAACAGTCCTATTTGGGCTATTTTTTCCTGCAAGGTAGGAAAGATTTTGTGCGGACCTAGCTTTGCCTGCATGGAAATACAACATTGTTGTTTTACAGTTTGGGACTGTTGTGCTATCCATGGATTAATTTTGCAGCCATGATCTCTCATAGTGTTGATGAGACTGTACTGTGCCTCTCCAGTATCCAGTTCAGAAGATGTAGTCACCAGGGCGTTGCCAGCATAACGGGACATCCCACGCTTTGGGAACAGGCTGCCCTCCTCCAAGGGCTATGCCACAGTACCCTGACAAGCTGTGGGGCTGTGCCCGCCCCCTGAGGTACCACCAATGGCCCTCCCAGGAGAAAGCACACTGGACCTGGGACTCTCCAGTGTTAGGGATGCCAAAGAAGGCATTGGCCAAGTCGGTGACAGTAAGCTGGGTGCTCACCCCAGCCTCTGACCACCCTGACAGGGTGACACTATTGAGAGTGACTGAAGCCACAGGCGGTGGCCGTGATACAAAGCCAGTAATCCACATTTCCATGCCAGGACTCAGACCTTCTTTATAGGCCAAATAGGACTATCAAAAGCAAATGTCTCTACTGGAGAGTGCTTTCTTCTGACAGCTGTTTAATCGTCTGATAGGAGCTGGGTTAATAGAGGCAGCCAACAGAAACGGTAGTTTGTACAGTAGTGTTTGGGCCCTGCTTCTTCAAGACCTTTTTGACGTCTTCTGGAGATTCTGAGCACTTTGCCTGGGACCTCGGAACTCCTGAGTGCCAGGTAAGGGTAAGGACAAGGTAAGCGTGGCTCTAGCAGTTTCTTATACACTCTGCCAGTAGTCCTTGATGAAAGAGTGCCTCTAACCTGTATTTGAGTTGACCTCTGACTAGGGATGGTCATGCACTCTTTTAGCTGGTGTTCAGCAGGGGCTTATGTAAAAGCCAAGCCTAGAGCGCAGCTAACAGATACAGCATTTTGTGTAAAAGCATGGAAAGAAGGGAACCTCATCTGAGTTCAAGCCAGAGTAAATAGTCTCAGTTATGTTGGTGGCAGACCATGTGGTACTTTCACCAGCAGGTATTGAAGCAGCTGCCTCTGCCAGGAAAGACATTTCAATGAAGGTGGAGCTTTGGGTGGTGGCCACAGCCTTCCAAATTCCAGGCTGCAGGGAGTGTCTGGGGCCTCTCCCCAAGGCCATGAGAGATGACCCTCTGCCCTTGTGACTGTTCATTCAACTCCTACTTAGATTTTTGGATAACCCAACTCATGTTAAGGCCTTATATATGCTGGGAGCAAGTGAGAGCACCACTTAAGCATGACAGGTGACAAGAAAGAGCTAAAGGGCTATTACGCAGTCATTATCACCTGCAAATTGCTGTGTCCTGCATCCATCTGGCAGTTTCCTCAAAATCTAATAACTTACAGAAACTGTATAGACCAAACCTCCAAGCTGGAGGATATAAAACACCAGGTTACCCCAAAAAGCTTTTGAAGAGGTTCCAAGAGCAGCTGGACTGCTCAGGCTTTCATGCTTGCCAGTGTGATACAGAGGATGCTCATGAAATAAAGTTTAAATTGCAGAGTACGATGATCTGTAAATTTGAGAGATACAAAAAGACGGTAACACTCCTGTAGGAAGTGCTGTGTCACCAACTGGAGGAATTACAGGAGGCAGTGACCAGGCTGCACACCATCAGAGAAGAGGAAAGGGAGATAGACAGGATCTTCTCTGAGACTCAGCAGCTTGACTTCTGGCACCAGGTTGACATGTGGAACAAACTCCACAACTCAAAGAGAGTTATAAAGCAGGTATGTTTAATCGGTGCCAAGGTGCAAGGGGGATAGCTCTGCCTAACTTGCACGACTGATGTGGCACTTTAGATAAGTCTTTGTTTAGCTTGATGGACTGTGGCTTAGGTATTTAGTTAGCCTTGGACATCTTGCAAAAAGGGAGTTTCTTCAATGGAATTTGGTAGGAACTTTGTAAGCCTAGCAGTTTTTGTAAGATCATCAGGGTTGCGCTAATAAGAAGGAAGTTTCAAGTATCCTCATCAGGAATTTCCAGGACCCCCACAGCAAGATACCAAGCGAGTCTGCATGAAGGCCAGAGGCTACTCGCAGTCAAGAGGAAGGCCCTTCAGTTTTCCTCCTCACGACCCTCACACGACCACCACAAGGGGACACTGTGCAAGCTGGAAGGGGAGGGAACTTATGTTAATGATTTCTTGGAACTGATCAGCATAACCTGACCTATTCCCAGAAACATAATGAATATGTTTGTCTTTTGGCAATAAATATCGACCTGTCTTTTGTTTGGCACGCAGGTCTTTTGGAGATGTCCAACCTGTCGCCTGCTGATGTAACAAACATATCTGATTTCATAACTCTCTGCGAGTTGCGGGGGTTATACTGTGTGTCAAGCTGGCACCCTAGATGGGACAGTAATGGGATGCTTCTCTGTCTGACTGCAAAGTCAGTTGAGGAAATGACGTCCTAGGCACTCCAGGATTACTCGGAGGATCTCTGACAGTCATCCGGCTGCTGCAGGGGCAGACGAGGACCATCAACGAGCGGAGCAGATATGTGAATTGGGGAAATCAGGGAACACTGGGGAAATTGAGAAATACCTGCAGGAAGGAATAGGGGAAGAGCCTGTTATTCAGGTGGGTGCAGGAAGCGCCTGGCATTATGGCAAGGGGTCGGACCACCAGAAGTCACCTTGCCCGCCTTTAATTGGTAAGGGGCTAGGTGTGGGCAGACATCTAGCATGACCAGGTGTGGTGAGGCACTTGCCAAGACCCAGTAATTCCTGGAGGGGGAATGCTAAATTGGGAATGGTAAATTGGGCACTCTTACTTCGGGTTGTAGAAGCGCTGTACATGATAGCTATCATTTTATATATCTGTTGTAAGTGTTCAATACTAGTACCATGTATATTTTAACATCAGTAAGAACGCGTTTTAATCCTATAAACCCATGGGAATTTAAGGGGATGATAACTTGGGTAGCATGTGAGTTTTAAGCCCAATGAAAGCGGTTTTGTTATGAGAAGAGTGTGTGGTGGTGTGATTGGGAAGTGTTGATTGAGACATGAAATTGAGAGCGAAGCGAGTGTGGAGTTCTAATCCACGTTTCTGTTCTCCTGTGAGGGAAACAACTGGAGATGAACGAAGCACAGGCTGTTGTTTTGGGGGGGTTTTTTTGTCTGTTGTATAGCGAGAGAGGCAGGCAGAATTGGGGTTTGGTTTTGTTCATGAGGAGCTAATGAATCCCCGTTATTATCAATAGTTTCAAGTTCTGCCAGAGGAAACTCTTAGGAAAACCTCTCGTACTCCTTGGTGGCACCACATTCCATCACAGACAGCAGGGTCAGGGATTTACGGACTGTGGGATTCACTTTTGTTTGCTCAGGAGTTTAGTGGGAACAGATTTTAAGAAAATCTTGAGCAATCATAGGTACTAAGCCAAGCGAAGAGTGCCTGAAAGCTAGCCCATTAACTGCCTATTAACTCACTGGAAAGAATCTGGGGAGGGACCCGGAGGATCGATGAGTAAGGAAAAATTGATAAACAGTACTTTGAATTATAATACCCTTTTCTTCCTGAATTAGGTAGGAAAGCTTGAACATGTTCTGGGATTCGTATGTGTTCTGGGATTTGTCTCCAGCTGGGACAGGTAGGTCATTTGACAGGGGGGTTTCTCCTCATGGGGCACTTCCTTCCTGGTGAATCCTCTAGGAGTGGCAAGCTTGAGAGAGGAACCCAGCAGGGCTACTCTCCGCAACCCTGGAAGTGACAGCGGTCACGTGGGCGGCTGACCGCGCACGGGAATGGTCCTGGTAGCAGCCACGGGAGATTTAAAATGTCTCCTTGGAAGCGCCAGCGACTGGAGCACGGCTCACCAGAAAACCACAGCTCCACAGTTACTAAGGCAGCGAACCTGAGCGCGGCAAACAGGAGTGGGCAAACAGGTGTGTGGCTCATCAGAAAAGTGTGACTCAGCAGTTTGCCAAGGCAGTTTGCGAAGCTGGGGCGAGAAGGCAAGGGTGAGCAGGGAGGAAACACCGGTAGAAGCATGGTCGCCACTAACCAGAAAGCCAAGTCTTCCCTTCGCACTGCTCCAACTACAACTGAGGCAGCCTCACAGACTGAGTACCAATGGGTACATGCTGCCACCCAGGTACTGGGCTGCAGGACGTGCTCCCCTCCTGCACCGGTATCTGACACCAGTGACACAGTCACCTGTGGGGGCTGTGCTTGGGTGGAAGAACTCCTCCTCCTGGTAACAGAGCTTAGAGAAGAGGTCACCAGGCTGAGAACTATCAGTGAGTGCGAGCAGAAAATCAACTTCTGGTCTAACGCTCTGTGCTCCCAGTTTCAGCCCAAACAGGTAGAAATGCCTGGTACAAAGGTGCACCCCCCACCCCGTAGGGCCTCAACTGAGGAGGGCACCTCTACAAGTGATGCAGAATGGCAACAGGTTCCTGCTCGTCGCAGCAAGGGCTCCTCCCCCATACCAAATCTGGCCCCACATGTTCCCTTACAGAATAAATATATAGGTCTGCAAGTGGAACCAAACCAAATTATTGAAAACACTCATAGCCTGGAAACATTCCCCAGGCCAAAAAAAGAGAAGCCTTCAATCAAAACGGCTTCTGTTAAAAAGAAGAGGAGGGTTGTAGTTATTGGTGACTCCCTCCTTAGGGGCACAGAGGGGCCGATATGCAGACCTGACCCATTGCAGAAGGAGGTCTGCTGACTACCTGGATCCTTGGTCAAGCAAGTGACCAAGAAGATCCTCAAACTGGTCAAACCCACAGATTACTACCCCCTGGTAGTTTTCCAATTAGGAAATAGTGAAAGATCCACCAAAAACCTAAAGGACTTCAGAGCTCTAGGACAAATGGTTAAGGGCTTGGGAGCACAGGTGGTCTTGTCCTCAGTCATAGGGAATGATGGAGTCAGGAGTTAAACAAATGGCTGAGCACATGGTGTGAAGAACAAAACTTAGGGATCTTCGATAATGGGTTGGCGGGCATGCCAGGCCTGCTGGCAGGTGACAGGGTGAACCTGACTCCCAAGGGCAGAAGGGCTTTCTCAAAAAATCTTGTAGGACTAATTAAGAGGGCTCTAACTAGATAGTAAGGGGAAGGGGAACAGCAACCACACTAATAGAATTAAATATGGGGACAACACCCCAGGATATGAGGGGCATGGTAGACAGACAGCAAAAGAGGGGGTGACAACAGCTCATCTGAAGTGCATTTACCGTAATGCACACAGCATGGGAAACAAACACGATGAGCTGGAAGCTGTGGTTAGGCAGGGCGACTATGATCTAATTGCCATCACGGAAACATGGTGGAATGACTCACACGACTGGAGTGCTACCATGAATGGCTACAAGCTATTTAGGTGGGACAGACTAGAAAAGAGAGGTGGTGGGGTTGCTCTATGAGTCAAAGAGTGTTTTCACTGTATAGAACTCAGTAATAGCCAAGATAAGGTTGAATGTTTACGGGTTAAACTCAGTGGTGTGAGTGGTAACCCAGATATTGTGGTGGGAGTTTGCTATTGGCCACCCAACCAAGATGAAGAGACTGATTAACTTTTCTATGAACACCCAGGAGAAGGCTCGCGATCACGTCCTGTTGTCCTTGTGGGGGATTTCAACCTTCCAGATGTCTGCTGGAAGTACGACACAGCAGAAAGGAAGCAATCTAGAAGGTTCATAGAGTGTATGGATGATAACTTCCTAACACAACTGGTGAACCAACTAGAGAGGGTGCCCAGCTGGACCTGCTATTTGTGAACAGAGCTGGACCTGCTATTTGTGAACAGAGCGGACCTTGTGGGAGACGTTACGGTTGGAGGATGCCTGGGACACAGCGATCATGAGATGGTACAATTCTTGCTTTCTGGGGCAGTGAGGAGAGGGGTCAGCAAAACTACCACCCTGAACTTGTGAAGGGCAGACTTTGAACTCTTCAGAAGGCTGATTGATAAAGTCCACTGGGAGGTGGCTCTTAAGGACAAAGGGGTGCAAGAGGGCTGGACGCTCCTCAAGAAGGAAATCCTGGTGGCACAAGAGCAAGCCATCCCCGTGTGCCGTAAAACAAGTCGGCGGGGAAGAAAACCAGGTTGGCTGAGTAGGGAGATTAGTATTGATCTCAGGAAAAAGAAGAAAGTATATGAGCTTTGGAAGAGGGGGTAGGCGTCCCAGGAGGACTACAAAGGTGAGGTGAGATCGTGTAGGGAAAAAATGAGAAGGGCTAAAGCCCAACTAGAACTTCAAGTGGCTACTTCTGTCAAAGACAAGAAAAAGAACTTCTTTAAATATATTAGCGGCAACAGGAGGACAAAGGAGACTCTACCTCCCTTGCTGGGTGCAGAAGGGGCAGTAGTGATGAGGGACGAGGACAAGGCAGAGGTGCTCAACGCCTTCTTTGCCTCGGTCTTTAACTCCAAAGAGGAAAGTGCTAGGGATACTCAGCCCCCTCAGCCGGGAGATAGTGGGAATGAAGCTCCAGCTCTTCGGGAGGACTTGGTTAGTGACCTGCTCGGCCAACTAGACATACACAAATCCATGAGGCCAGATAGGATCCATTCAAGGGTTTTAAGGGAACTGGCAGAGGTTCTCGCCAAACTCCTGTCCCTCATCTACCAGCAGTCCTGGCTGACTGGGGAAGTGCCGCTTGACTGGAGACTAGCAAATGTTACACCCTTTTACAAGAAGGGTCAGAGGGAAGATCTGGGGAACTACAGGCCTGTCAGTATGACCTCGGTACCGGGGAAGGTCATGGAGCAGATCATCTTGAGTGCTATCACACAGCACACGCGGGACAACCGGGTGATCAGGCCCAGCCAACATGGGTTCACCAAAGGCAGGTCCTGCCAGACCAATCTGATCTCCTTCTATGAAAAGGTTACCCGTTTAATGGATGAGGGAAAGGCTGTGGATGTGGTGTGCCTCTACTTCAGCAAAGTCTTTGACATCGTTTCTCACAGTATCCTGCTGGAGAAACTGGCTGCCATCGGTGTGGACAGGCACAGCGTCTGCTGGGTTAAAAACTGGCTGGATGGCCGGGCCCAAAGGGTTGTGGTACATGGAAGTAAATACAGTTGGAAACTGGTCATGAGTGGTGCTCCCCAGGGTTCAGTGCTGGGTCCAGTCTTGTTTAACATCTTTATCAATGATCTAAATGAAGGCATTGAGTGCACCCTTAGCAAGTTTGCAGATGACACCAAGCTGGGTGCAAGCGTGGATCTGATTGAAGGAAGGGAGGCTCTGCAGAGGGATCTGGACAGGCTGGATCGATGGGCTGAGACCAATGGGATGAGGTTCAACAAGGCCAAGTGCAGAGTCCTGCACTTAGGATACAACAACCCCACGCAGCATTACTGACTTTGGGAAGAGTGGCTGGAGAGCTGCCTGACAGAGAAGGACCTGGGTGTGTTGGTTGACAGTCGACAGAACATGAGCCAGCAGCGTGCCCAGGTGGCCAAGAGGGCCAGTGGCATCTTGGCCTGTATCAGACACAGCGTGGCCAGCAGGAGCAGGGAGGTGATTGTACCCCTGTGCTCAGCACTGGTGAGGCCGCACCTCGAGTGCTGGGTTCAGTTTTGGGCCCCTCACTACAAGAAGGACATTGAGGGGCTGGAGCATGTGCAGAGAAGGGCAACGAGGCTGGTGAGGGGGGTGGAGAATAAGCCCTACGAGGAGAGACTGAGGGAACTGGGGTTGTTTAGCTTGGAGAAGAAAAGGCTGAGAGGAGACCTCATCACTGTCTACAACTATCTGAAAGGAGGTTGTGACGGGGTGGGTGCTGATCTCTTCTCACAAGTGACAAGTGATAGGACAAGAGGGAATGGCCGCAAGTTGCGCCAGGGGAGGTTTAGACTAGACATTAGGAAGATTTTCTTTACTGAAAGAGTCGTCAGGCAATTGGAACAGGCTGCCCAGGGAGGTGGTGGAGTCACCATCCCTGGAGGTGTTTAAAAAACAGGTAGATGAGTTTCTTAGGGACATGGTTTAGTAAGGAGACAGGCACAGTTGGATTCAGTGATCTCAGAGGTCTCTTCCAACTTTATGATTCTATGATTCTGTGGTTCTTGGTATTTAAAGTCATTAAACTCTGGGGAGTGAGGCAAACAGGAGCAGGCAAACGGGGTCATATAGAGGCAGTTTTCATGGTAGTTCGTGCAGGCAGGGCATGCAGGTAAGGCGATCAGGTGCTTTTCTGGTAGCTGTGGTTGGTTTGTTTGGTTTGTTTGGTTTTGGTTTTTCTTGTTCCCCTTACCAACAATGGTGACCAAGTGAATCAAAATCATTGCTATCAGGAGTGTATATACCCAAACAGTGCCTCTGTTGAGGGATGCAACTGTCCAGACCCTGGACAGCCGGGAATGCCTGAGCCTGCTGGTGGTACTGGAGGACAATCCAAAAAACACCTGCATGAGGTGTGAGCAAGTTAGCGATCTGTTTCTTATGGTTGCAGAGCTCAAGGACCAGGTGGAGAGGCTTAGGAGTATTTGTGAAAGTGAAAGGGAGATAGACTACTGGAGTCACTCCATTTCTCCTCCCAGTAATACTCCCCAGGAGACCGAGCAGCCATGTGTTTCTCTGAAACAGTATGAGGGGAGTGACCTAGCTGGTGAGAAGAAACGGGAAAAGGTCTACTTTTGTGAGGGTAATAGATTTCCCTCCCATTCTCAGTCTCCCTTCTAGAAGCCACTTTTCCAGTTGCCCTTACAAAACAGGTTTGGGGTCCTGGAATTTGAGGGTCAGGTTGAGGATGCCGGGTGTTACACTTCAGATACAACAACTCCATGCAGAGCTCTAGGCTGGGGCCAGAGTGGCTGGAGAGTAGTCAGGCAGAAAGAGACTTGGGAGTGCTGGTGGACAGGAAACTCAACACGAGCCAGCAGTGTGCCCAAGTGGTCAAGAAGGCCAGTGGTATCCTTGCCTGCATCAGGAAGAGTGTGGCCAGCACGACTAGAGAGGTCATCATCCCCTTATACTCGGCACTGGTCAGGCCGCACTTTGAGTACTGTGTCCAGTTCTGGGCCCCTCAGTTTGAGAAAGATGTTGAGATGCTGGAGTGCATCCAGAGGAGAGCGACGAGGATGGTGAAGAGGCTGGAGCACAAGCCCTGTGAAGAGCGACTGAAGGAGCTGGGGTTGTTTAGCCTGGAAAAGAGAAGGCTCAGGGGAAACCGTATTGCTCCATACAACTACCTAAAGGGAGGTTGTAGTCAGGCAGGGGTTGGTCTCTTCACTCAGGCGACTGGTGACAGAACAAGAGGACACAGTCTCAAGCTTCGTCAGGGGAGGTTTAAGCTCAATATTAGGAAAAAATTCTTCACTGAAAGGGTGATTTTTCATTGGAATGTGCTGCCCAGAGAGGTGGTGGAGTCACCATCCCTGGAGGTGTTTAGAAGGTCTTTGGATGAGGCACTTAGTGCCATGGTTTAGATGATGAGTTCGTGTTGATGTTGGGTGGATGATCTCAAAGGTCCTTTCCGACCTTGTAGTTCTGTGATCCTGAGATGCTGTGACCAGGTAATAGAGGCCCAAGCCCTTCCCGCTAACATTTCAGCCCAGAAGGCAGAGATCATAGCTCTGACCTGAGCTTTACAGTTGGCGAAAGGCAGAAAGATCAACATTTGGACTGATTCTAAATAAGCCTTTGGGGTTATCCACGCTCATGGAACAGTCTGAAAGGAGAGGGGACTTTTGTCCACCTAAGGGAAACACATAAAACATGCTGAAGGAATACTTAAAGTGTTGGAAGAAATTCAGCTACCGGAAAAGGTGGCTGTCATGCATTGCAAAACTCATCAAAAGGGAACTACGGACCAGGAGACTGGTAATTCTATTGCAGAGCGTGAAGCCAGGAGAGCAGCGGAGGAAGGCATAACAGAAGTACAATCTTTAATTCCAGATGGTAAAATCAAAATTGATCACAATCCTAAATATACAAAGATAGATTTAAAATTAATTAAGGATCTGAATGGGAAAGAGGGTGTAAATGGATGGGTTACCTTGCTACAAGGGAAAGTTGTACTAGTGTCCTAGTACTTTATTCTGGGCAGTAATTATGGCTGAACACAGGAAAACACATTGGGGAGCTGAAGCTTTATAAAAATATCTGAGCAACAGTATGATTGCTTGGAATTTCTATACCACTGTTAGACAGGTAACACAACAGTGTGAAATTTGCCTACAAAATAATCCACAGGTTACACAAAAACTGAATTGGGACAAATTGGGAGAGGAAATTTTGCAGGGCAGTGGTGGCAAATTGACTTTTCAGAACTCCCTAGGAAAAGGGGAATCAGGTACATGTTGGTACCAATAGACACCTTTTCAGGATGGCCAGAAGCATTGCCTTGCTGAATGAACAAAGCTAGAGAAGTGACTAAGGCTTTATTACAAGAAATAATACCAAGATTTGGGTTTTCAACAGTAAAACGGCCCTTTGGGAGCGCGAGCGACTGGAGCGCGGCTCAGCGGAAGAGCGCAGCTTAGCACCTTATTAGCATGGCGAACCTGAGCAGGGCGAACAGAAGCGGGCAAACAGGGTTGTTAAGGGTTGTTAAGAGGCAGTTTGCACGGCAGTTCGCGCAGGCAGGGGGAGCAGGCACTCCTCGGGTGGGTGTTAAGTGTGGTCTTTTGGTGGGTGTGGTGGTTTGTAGGTTCTTCCTGCTTCCCTGGTGGCCAGGCGAGCTAAAACTATTGCCACCAGGAGTGTGTCTGTTCAAACAGTATCTCCATTGAGGGATGCGGGTGTCCAGACTATTGACTGTAATGAGTGCCGTAGCCTGCTTGTGTTACCTGAAGGCAATCCAAAAAACACCTGCTTGAGGTGTGAACAAGTCAGCGATTTGCTACAGATGGTTGCTGAGCTGAAGGATGAGGTTGAGAGGCTAAGAAGCATACGAGATAGAGAAAGGGAGATAGACTGATGGAGCCATACCCTCTCCTACCCTAGTAATACACCCCAGGAGACAGAGGAACAGTATATTCCTCACCACCAGGATGACAAGAGTGACGTTGTTGTTGAGGAGGAATGGGAGCAAGTCTGCTCTCGGGGCAAAAGATTTCTCTCCCATCCTCTGACTGCCTTCAAGATGCCACCCTTCCAGTTGCCCCTACAAAACATGTTTGGGGTCCTGGAATTTGAGTTCCAGGAAGAAGACAGCAATGAAGACTGTTCGCCTGGAGAACCTCTTAATACTGCTCTGCCTGTCAGGTGGATCAGAACTTCAATCACGAAAAAGAAAAGGAGGGTAGTTGTAATAGGTGACTCCCTTCTGAAAGGAACAGAGGGTCCTATGTGTAGGCCGGACCCATCCCACAGGGGAGTCAACTGTCTTCCTCAAGCCCAGGTCTGGGATATCACTAAGAGACTCCCGGATCTAATTCAACCCTTAGATTATTATCCCCTGTTGGTTGTTCAGGCTGGCAGTGATGAACTCGATAAGAAGGGCACCAGAGCAATTAAAAAGGAGTTCAGGGAGCTGGGCCGACTAATGGATGGGGCAGGAGTGCAGGTGGTGTTCTGCTCAGTCCCTCCAGTGTCTGAAAGGTATAGTGCAAAGAATGACAGAATACATGCTCTCAACAAATGGCTTAAGGGCTGGTGCCAGCACAGGAATTTTGGTTTCTATGACCACGGGGAAACCTTTACTGAACCTGGCCTGCTTGACCCAGCTGGGTCCCACCTAAGTAAAAAGGGTAGAAGGATACTAGCCCAGGAATTGGCAGGGCTAATTGAGAGGGCTTTAAACTAGGCCTGAAGGGGGAGGGGGATGTAACCAGACTCACCACTAAAGTGACTGCAGAATGTGAGTCATTATCAAGGGTAAAGCCAGTAGCCCAACTGAAATCCATGTACACCAATGCACGCAGTATGGGTAACAAACAAGAGGAGCTGGAGGTCCTGGCCCAGCAGGAGTACTATCATATAGTCGCTATCACGGAAACGTGGTGGAATGACTCCCATAACTGGAGTGCTGCCATGGAAGGTTACAAACTCTTCAGGAGAGACAGGCGAGAGGGAAGGGGTGAAGGGGAGGCCCTGTACACCAAGGAAACCCTTGACGCTGTAGAACTTGAGATCGGGGACGACCAGATTGAGAGTCTATGGGTAAGAGTAAGAGGGGCAAGCAAGACCGACATCCTGGTTGGAGTGTGTTACAGACCGCCCGACCAGGAGGCAGAGGTGGATCTTTTGTTGTTTAAGCAAGTGGAAGTTGCCTCAAGATCGTCTGGCCTTGTTCTTCTAGGAGACTTTAATCTCCCAGATATCTGGTGGGAACTTAACACAGCCGAGAGGAGGCAGTCCAGAAGGTTCTTGGAGTGTATTGAGGACTGCTTCTTGTCACAGCTGGTGAGTGAGCCTACCAGGGGTGAGGCTCTCCTTGACTTGCTGTTTACCAATAGAGAAGGGCTGGAGGGTGATGTTGTGGTTGGAGGCTGTGTGGGCTGCAGTGACCACGAGATAATTGAGTTTTCCATTAACAATGGAACAAGGAAGAGCAAAACCAGGACAAGCATGTTGGACTTTCGGTGTGCTGATTTCAAGTTATATAAGGAACTAGTAAGGAGAGTAACCTGGGAGATAGTTCTTAAAAGCAATGGGGTCCAGGAAGGCTGGACGTACTTTAAGAATGAAGTCTTCAAGGCGCAGGAGTAGGCTATCCCGATGTGCTCTAAGATGAGCCGCAGGGGCAGACGGCCGGCCTGGATGAGTAAGGAGCTTCTGAAGGAGCTCAGTGAAGAAAAGAGGGTGTATCGCCTTTGGAAAAAAGGGCAGGTGAGTCAGGTTGTGTTCAAAAATATTGTCAAGTCATGTAGGAAGAAAATTAGGGAGGCAAAAGCCTGGCTGGAGCTTAAATTGGCCACTTGTGTTAAGGACAACAAGAAGAGCTTTTTCAAATATATTAACGGCAGAAAAAAGGGCAGCAACAACCTTCAATCCCTATCGATCACTGAGGGAAATATAGTAACTAAAGATGAGGAAAAGGCTGAGGTGCTTAATGCCTTCTTCACCTTGGTTTTCAACAGTAAGGCAGATTGTTCTCTGGACAGCGCGCTCAAGTGGCAAAGAAGTCCAATGGTATCTTGGCCTGCATCAGGAACAGTGTGGCCAGCACGACTAGAGAGGTCATCACCCCTTTATACTCGGCACTGGTCAGGCCGCACCTTGAGTACTGTGTCCAGTTCTGGGCCCCTCAGTTTAAGGAGGATGTTGAGATGCTGGAGTGCATCCAGAGGAGAGCAACGAGGATGGTGAAGGGGCTGGAGCACAAGCCCTGTGAGGAGTGACTGAGGGAGCTGGGGTTGTTTAGCCTGGAGAAGAGGAGGCTCAGGGGAGACCTTATTGCTCTCTACAACTACCTAAAGGGAGGTTGTAGTGAGGCAGGAGTTGGACTCTTCTCTCAGGCGACCAGTGACAAAACGAGAGGACACGGTCTCAAGCTTCGCCAGGGGAGGTTTAGGATTGACCCGGAAGCGGCAGCGGTCACTTGGGCAGCTGATGGCACAGGGAGGCGGTTCCAGCAGTAGCCAAGGGAGATTTAAACGTCTCCTTGGAAGCGCGAGCGACCAGAGCACGGCTCAGCACAAGAGCACGGCTCAGCACTTTATTAGGGCAGCGAACCTGAGCGGGGCGAACAGGAGCGGGCAAACAGGGTCACTGAGAGGCAGTTCGCGCAGGTGGGGGGGGGCAGGCACTCCTTGGGTAGGTGTTAAGTGTGGTCTTTTGGTGGGTGTGGTGGCTTGTTTTTTGTTTTGTTTTGGTATTTCCTGCTCTCCCGACCAGCAATGGTGACCAGGTGAGCTAAAACCATTGCCACCAGGAGTGTGTTAGTCCAAACAGTGACTCCATTGAAGGATGCAAGTGTCCAGACTGTCAACTGTAGTGAGTGCCGTAGCCTGCTCGTGATACCTGGAGACAATCCAAAAAACACTTGCATGAGGTGTAAACAGGTCAGTGATTTGCTTCAGATGGTTGCAGAGCTTAAGGATCAGGTCGAGAGGCTGAGAAGCATATGAGATAGAGAAAGGGAGATAGACTGGTGGAGTTGAACCCTCTCTTTCCCCAGTAATACACCCCAGGAGACAGAGGAACGGTATATTCCTCACCACCAGGATAAGGGGAGGGACTTAGTTGTTGAGGACGAAAGGGAGCAAGTCTGCTCTCATGGGAGCAAGAGATTTCCTTCCCATCCTCTGACTCCCTTCAAAATGCCACCCGTCCAGTTGCCCTTACAAATCATGTTTGGTGTCCTGGAATTTGAGGCTCAGGTAGACGATAGTGATGAAGGCTGTTTGTCTGGGGAACCTTTTGATATTGCTCCGTCTGTCAGGTGGATCAGAACTTCAATCACGAAAAAGAAAAGGAGGGTAGTTGTAATAGGCGACTCCCTTCTGAAAGGAACAGAGGGTCCTATATGTAGGCCAGACCTATCCCACAGGGAAGTCAACTGCCTTCGTCAAGCCCAGGTCTGGGATATCACTAAAAGACTCCCAGATCTAATTCAACCCTTAGATTATTATCCCTTGTTGGTTGTTCAGGCTGGCAGTGATGAACTCGATAAGAAGGGCACCAGGGCAATTAAAAAGGAGTTTAGGCAGCCAGGCCAACGAATGGATGGGGCAGGAGTGCAGGTGGTGTTCTGCTCAGTCCCTCCGGTGTCAGAAAGGTATACTACAAAGAACAAGAGAATCCACACTCTCAACAAGTGGCTCAAGGGCTGGTGCCGACACAGGAATTTTGGTTTCTATGATCATGCACCCGGCCTGCTAGACCCAGATGGGTCCCACCGAAGTAAAAAGGGCAGAAGTATTCTAGCCCACAAGTTGGCAGGGCTCATTGAGAGGGCTTTAAACTACGCCTGAAGGGGGAGGGGAATGTAACCAGGCTCACCAGTGATGTGTCTGCAGAAAGTGAGTCGTTATCAAGGGTGAAGCCAGTAGCCCAACTGAAATGCATGTATACTAATGCACGCAGTATGGGTAACAAACAAGAGGAGCTGGAAGTCCTGGCCCAGCAAGAGAACTATGATATAGTTGCTATCACAGAAACGTGGTGGAACAACTCTCATAACTCGAGTGCTGCCATGGAAGGCTACAAACTCTTCAGGAGAGACAGACCCGATAGAAGGGGTGGAGGGGTAGCCTTGTACACTAAGGAAACTCTTGACGCCGTAGAAGTCAAGATTGGAGAGAACCACTGTTATGGTTTTGAATTTGTCTGAGGAATTTTCCTTCCTATTGCCAACAAAGGGAACGCGAGGGGCGCGGGGAAAGGCCGTTTCCAGGGAAACGGTGCTCGGACATCAGTTTGTTTTTCTTTCTTTCCCGACTCTGGGGAGGGGAGCTGGTTTTCTTTGTTCGGTTTCACTCGCTGTTCTCGGGGGAGGAGCGAAGCGGCAGCGTGGAGCATCTACAGGTGAGCAGCAGCAGCAGTAGGAGCGGCCGCAGCTGAGATACGACTCTAGGGTTCTGCAGTCTCTGGAGGAAGCATCATCAGTCATCTGATCTTCCACAACTCCCACAGAACTCACACGCCTCCTTTTTCACTCATTCCCTTCCCGGCCTGTGGCGGTGGAGCCATGCCCAGGGTCATGGCTACGGCGACAGCCCCCCGCGCCCTTAAAGAGACCTGCGTCACAAGATTTGGAGTACAGGACTCAATCCATGTAAAGGTTTTACGGTTTTGGTTGTGGTTACTGTTAATTCTGCTCTGCTTATACATATACTCGTACCTAAGAACTGTTATCTTTTTCTATACAATTTTTTTGATTAAATATTTTTAATATCTGATTAATAGCCTAGTTTTTTTATCAAAACTAAGTCATTAATTGGCGCCCAACGTGGGGCTGAGAGGAAAAAAAAAGATAACAGTTCTAGCAGCATGATGTTCGTTGTGGGTTTGGAGTCCATATGGACCATAATGTATTATATATTTGCTTTCTGTTGGTATAGATCTATGCCAAAGGGTCTGGTGGGCTTAATTAATCTGAATGCATCGGCCAGTAGAACTCAGATAGCTGTGATTGTTATCGAGTTCTTGGTGTGGGTCTATAGTGTTATGGATTCAGTGTCTATGGGTTTCATTTGGAATGTGTTCTTAAGGTTGTATTCCTGCACTAGCCCAGGCTGTTACCACTGAGGACCTAATGATAATGTTATCTACCCTCAGGGAGGGACACAGGTGAGTGTTTCATCTCAGCCTTATACTCAGTCACCTTTCAGGTTCGCTAGAACAGCTTTTGGAAAGCTTAGCCTCTTGCTAGATGCCAGGGCTCTCCTACTTTATATCATACTTGTGGGGATTTGTCTGCAAGGTTCCATTACGATCTATCTTGTGTATGAAGCCAGGAACAGGGGTGGTCAGGAATGCAGCCAGAAGCAAGGAAAGGGAAAAAAGAGGAGAGAGAGTAAGACACCTGATTTTATGGTAGCTCAAGATGTGACTAAACCAGAGGAGCAGTCTGAGCCACTAAAAGCTGTAGCTCAAGATGTGGCTAAATCAGAGGAACGCTCTGAGCCAATGAAAGTTGCCCCTATTCAGAAAAGGAAATATAGGACCAAATCAGTTTGTCCAGCTGACGATGATGGGGAAGTGGAAGCGGGTCCTTCGCATACTGCGGATTCAGAACCAGAGACCATTACTGAGTCACTCACACATGACACCCTTCGCAACTTGCGAAAAGACGTTACTCGACAGGTAGGTGAGCCTATCCTGACCTGGATGATCTGAGTGTGGGATCTTATGGGTGACAGTTTGTAACTCAATGGTGCTGAAGCCAAGTATTTAAAGGCTCTGGCTCAAGATACAGGTATCGAACAGGCATTTGTGAGGGAATCAAGACCCCTTTCATTCTGGGCACAAGTTCTAGGCAGTGTGACAGAGAGGTTCCCTCACAAAGATATCCTACAGGCACATCATTTTAAGGCCCCTTGGAAGACTGTGGAAGACGCGATTTTACGCCTGACGGAAATGGCACTGCTAGAAATACTTTATGGAAGGGATGGGCAGCCCCTCAGTGACCCAGACAAGGTTAGATGTACGCCAGAAATGTGGTGGAAGCTTTCCTGTGATGCACCAGGTACTTTCTCCCACTATGTGGCATCCATGTATTCAGACCCAGACCAAGATTTGGTGGGCATCGCAGCAGGTAAATTCAGGACATATGCGAAAATGGTGCATGGCCTGATGCACGAACGTATCGCTGTGGTAGAAACGACACTTGAGAGGATGGATAAGAGGATCGACAAGCAGCAGAAGGAGATCATGGAAACTCTTCAAAATCTTCAGGTGGCATCAGTGCAAACCAAAGCCTCTGGGTCCAGAGCTGGGCGACTCCCGGCTAGGGCAAGAGGACAGACTTCACGGACCGATCTATGGTATTTCTCTGTTGACCATGGAGAAGATATGAGACGGTGGGACAGGAAACCTACCTCTGCCCTAGCAGCCCGGGTACAAGAATTGAAGGAAAGCGAGAAAAGAAAATCAGTGAAAGTAAGTGCAGTGCCAGTCTCCCAAGGCACTGACCCACTAGAGGGAACATCCAAAATGTATCCATCAATAACGAGTTGCTGTCACTGTAACGGATGTTAGAGGAGCCCTGCCTCTAGACAGGTAGAGGCACGGGAAAACTGTGTCTATTGGACTGTGTGGACCTGATGGCCTGGCACATCAGACCCACAAAAATACGAGGCTTTAGTTGACACTGGCGCTCAATGTACATTAATGCCATCAGGACACGTGGGTTCTGAAACTGTTGCCATTTCTGGGGTGACTGGGGGATCCCAAGAGGTGACTGTGCTGGAAGCTGAAGTGAGCTTGAGCGTGAAAGACTGGCAAAAATACCCCATTGTTACTGGTCTGGCCACCCCATGTATCCTGGGAATTGACTACCTCAGAAATGGATATTTCAAGGACCCAAAGGGACACAGATGGGCTTTTGGAATAGCTGCTGTAGAGACAGGAGAGATTAAACAGTTAAAGTCATTACTGGGTCTCTCAGAAAGTCCTTCTGCTGTTAGATTGTTGAAATTTGAGGAACAAGGAGTCCCAGTTGCCACCAAAACAATGCATTGGCGACAATACCGAACGAACCGTTACTCTCTGATTTCCATCCATAAGATGATCCGAGAACTGGAGAGCCAAGGGGTGATCAGTAAGACTCACTCACCTTTCAATAGCCCCATTTGGCCTCTGCATAAGTATCATGGAGAATGGAGATTGACTGTGGACTATCGTGGCTTAAGTAAAGATACCCCGTCGCTGAGCGCCACTGTGACAGACATGTTGGAACTGCAGTATGAACTGGAATCCAAGGCAGTGAAGTGGTATGCCACTATTGACATTGCTAACGCCTTCTTCTCCATTACCTTAGCTGCAGAGTGCAGGCCGCAGTTTGCCTTCACCTGGAGGGGCGTGCAATACACCTGGAACCGATTGCCCCAGGGGTGGAAACAGTCCCACCATTTGCCATGGACTAATTCAAGAAGCACTAGAGAAAGGTGAGGCTCCAGAACATCTGCAGTACATCGACGACATCATTGTGTGTGGGGATACAGCAGAAGAGGTTTTTGAGAAAGGAAAGAAAATCATCCAGATTCTCTTGGGAGCTGGTTTTGCTATTAAGCAGAGTAAAGTTAAGGGACCCGCCCAAGAAATACAGTTCCTGGGAGTGAAGTGGCAAGACAGACGTCGCCAGATTCTTACAGAAGTTATCAACAAGATCACAGCAATGTCCCCACCAACTAGCAAGAAGGAAACACAAGCATTCTTGGGTGCCATAGGTTTCTGGAGGATGCATATCCCGGAATACAGACAGATCGTAAGCCCTCTCTACTTGGAAACCCGTAAGAAGAATGATTTCCACTGGAGCCCTGAACAACAGCAAGCTTTTGAGCAGATTAAGAGGGAGATTGCTCATGCTGTAGCCCTTGGACCAGTCAGATCAGGACCAGATGTGAAGAACGTGCTCTACTCTGCAGCTGGGAATAATGGTCTTTCATGGAGCCTTTGGCAGAAAATGCCTGGCGAGGCTCAAGGCCAACCACTTGGATTCTGGAGTAGAGGCTACAGGGGCTCTGAAGCCAAATACACCCCGACAGAGAAAGAGATCTTAGCTGCTTATGAAGGAGTTTGAGCTGCCTCAGAGGTAACTGGAACAGAAACTCAGCTCCTCCTGGCACCCCGATTACCAGTGCTAAGGTGGATGTTCAGTGGATGGGCTGCCCCCACACATCATACCACTGATGCTACCTGGAGCAAATGGGCTGCTCTTATCACACAACGCGCCCATATTGGAAAACCAAATCACCCTGGGATCCTGGAAATCATCACAAACTGGCCTGAAGGTGAGAACTTTGGTTTAGCAGACAAAGAGGAAGAACAGGTAACATGTGCAGAGGAAACTCCACCATACAATCAGTTGCTGAAAGAAGTACGCTACGCCCTTTTCACAGATGGTTCCTGCCGCATCGTGGGGACAAATCGAAGATGGAAAGCAGCCGTATGGAGCCCCACACAACAAGTTGCAGAAGCCATTGAGGGAGAAGGTGGATCAAGTCAATTTGCAGAGTTCAAAGCCATCCAATTGGCTCTGGACATTGCTGAGCGAGAGAAGTGGCCACGGCTTTACCTCTACACTGACTCATGGATGGTGGCCAATGCACTGTGGGGATGGTTAGACCAATGGAAGAAAGCCAACTGGAAACGCAGAGGGAAACCCATCTGGGCTGCAGATGTATGGCAAGACATCGCCACCCGTGTGGAGAAGCTGATCGTGAGAGTCCGCCATGTGGATGCACATGTGCCCAAGGATCGAGCCAACGAGGAACATCGCAACAACCAACAAGCAGATCAAGCTGCACAAGTCAAGGTGTCACAGATAGATCTGGATTGGCAGCATAAAGGAGAGTTGTTCCTGGCTCAATGGGCTCATGATGCCTCAGGTCATCAGGGCAGAGATGCCACTTATAGATGGGCACAAGATCGAGAGGTGGATTTAACCATGGACATTATCTCCCAGGTTATCCATGATTGTCAGACGTGCTGCCATTAAGCAGGCTAAGAGGGTGAAACCCCTGTGGTATGGTGGACGCTGGGATAAGTATAAATATGGAGAGGCCTGGCAGGTTGATTATATCACCCTGACGCAGACCCGCCAGGGTAAGCGCTATGTGCTCACAATGGTGGAAGCACCTACTGGATGTCTGGAGACATATCCAGTGCCTCACGCCACTGCCCGGAACACCATCCTAGGCCTAGAAAAACAAGTCCTGTGGAGACGTGGCACTCCAGAACAGATAGAGTCAGATAATGGAACTCATTTCAAGAACAGCTTAGTTACCACCTGGGCAAAAGAGCACGGCATCGAGTGGGTGTACCATATCCCCTACCACGCACCAGCTGCTGGGAAGGTTGAACGGTGTAATGGGTTGTTGAAAACCACTTTGAAGGCATTGGGTGGGGGGACTTTAAAACATTGGGACCAACATCTAGCAAAGGCCACGTGGCTGGTCAACGCTAGAGGCTCAGTCAATCGAGCCGGCCCTGCCCAGTCAGAATTCCTTCATACTGTAGATGGCGATAAGGTCCCTGTGATCCACCTGAGAGGTATGTTAGGGAAAACCGTCTGTGTTAAACCTGTCTCGAGCAAAGGCAAGCCCATTTGTGGGGTTGTCTTTGCTCAAGGATCTGATTGCACTTGGTGAGTGATGCAGGAAGATGTAAGAACACAATGTATACCTCATGGGGACCTTATTTTTGGATGAGTTGTTCATATTCTATGTACCTATCTGTAAATATGTATATAGATATAATTTTAAGTTCGATTATGGGGTGTTGGCATGGAAGGAAAATTCGGGGTGGTTAATGTTGTGGTTTTGAATTTGAGGAATTTTCCTTCCTATTGCCAACAAAGGGAACGCGAGGGGGGCGGGGAGAGGCCGTTTCCGGGGAAACGGTGCTCGGACATCAGTTTGTTTTTCTTTCTTTCCCGACTCTGGAGAGGGGAGCTGGTTTTCTTTGTTCGGTTTTGCGCGCTTCCCCGGGGGGAGGAGCGGAGCGGCGGCGTAGAGCAGCTACAGGTGAGCAGCAGCAGGAGCGGCCGCAGCTGAGATACGACTTTGGGGTTCTGCAGTCTCTGGAGGAAGCATCATCAGTCATCTGATCTTCCACAACTCCCACAGAACTCACACACCTCCTTTTTCCCTCGTTCCCTTCCCGGCCTGTGGCGGTGAAGCCGTGCCCGAGGCCGCGGCAGCGGCGACAGCCCCCCGCGCCCTTAAAGAGACCTGCGTCACAAGATTTGGGGTACAGGACTCAATGCATGTAAAGGTTTTACGGTTTTGGTTGTGGTTACTGTTAATACCGCTCTGTTTATACATATATTCGTACCTTCTATACAATTTTTTTTGACTAAATATTTTTAATATCTGATTAATAGCCTAGTTTTTTATCAAAACTAAGTCAACCACATTGAGTGCCTATGGGTAAGAGGGGCAAGAAAGACTGACGGCCTGGTTGGAGTGTGTTACAGACCGCCTGACCAGGAGGAAGACGTGGATCTTTAGTTGTTTAAGCAGCTGGAAGTTGCCTCAAGATCGTCTGCCCTAGTTCTTCTAGGAGACTTTAATCTCCCAGATATCTGCTGGGAAATGTTATAGTTTCAGGTTGGTTTTTTTTTTTTTTTTATTTCAGGGAATTTTTTCTTCCTTTGCTGGTAGTGGTGGTGGGGGAAGGGGCATTTCCGGGGAGACCGGGGCAGAGGTGTCCCATTTGCCCAGACATTCCTTTCGCTGGTTGTTTTCCGGTCTCCTCCTCTTTTTGCCATCTTGCTGCATAGAGAATAGTCATGCTTTGCTATGCCTGCTTGCATTGCTATATTCTCTATGTCCTCATCTTTATTTTCCTTTCCTTCTGTGTGTGTGTGAGTGCAAGTGTGATCAATAACCATCTGGATTGGTGCTAAGGGAGGAGACTGCCCGGCGTGGAGCTGCGGCTTAGGAGAAGTTGTGCGCCCTGCCCCAGTGCTGTCTGGAACGGAGCTACATCTTACAGTGACCGGTACCACCAGAGCTCAGGTACAGGACTCGATCCTTATTAACATCTCAATCGCACTTGTGTTGACTTTGTTCAGTGCACACATACACTTGTAGCAAAGAACTGTTATCTATTCTGCACAATCTCTGATTAAAATCACTTAAGCATATTTTGGTTGGTTTGGTTTTTTTGTTTTTTTTTTTTCATCCAAACTAAGACAGAATTTAACACAGCTGAGAGGAGGCACTCCAGAAGGTTCTTGGAGTGTATTGAGGATTGCTTTTTGTCACAGCTGGTGAGTGAGCCTACCAGAAGTGAAGCTCTCCTTGACCTGCTGTTTACAAATAAAGAAGGGCTGGTGGGTGATGTTGTCTGGGCTGCAGCAACGATGAGATAACCGAGTTTTCCATTAACAGTGAAACAAGGAAGAGCAAAACCAGGATGACCATGCTGGATTTTCGGCGTGCTGATTTCAGATTATATAAGGACCTAGTAAGGAGAGTACCCTGGGAGATAGTTCTTAAAAGCAGTGGGGTCCAGGAAGGCTGGATGTACTTAAAGAATGAAGTCTTCAAGGCGCAGGAGCAGGCTGTCCCGATGTGGTCTAAGGTGAGCTGCAGGGGCAGACTGACAGCCTGGATGAGTAAGGAGTTTCTGAAGGAGTTAAGTGAGAAAAAGAGGGTGTATTGCCTTTGGAAAGAAGTGCAGGTAAGTCAGGTTGTGTTCAAAAATATTGTCAAGTCGTGTAGGAAGGAAACTAGGGAGGCAAAAGCCCAGCTGGAGCTCAAATTGGCCACTTGTGTTAAGAACAATAAGAAGTGTTTTTTCAAATATATTAACGACAGGAACAAGGGCAGCAACAATCTTCAATCCTTATTGGACATTGAGGGAAATACAGTAACTAAAGATGAGGAAAAGGCTGAGGTGCTTAATGCCTTCTTCACCTTGGTTTTCAACAGTAAGGCAGATTGTTCACTGGACAACTGGTCTGCTGAAGTGGTGGATGGGGTCAGGGTGCAATATAGCCCCGCTGTCATCCAGGAGGAAGAAGTTAGAGACCTGCTGAGCCACTTGGATCCTCATAAGTCTATGGGGCCAGATGGGATCCACCCTAGAGTGATGAGAGAGCTGGCAGATGAGCTTGCTAAGCCACTTTCCATCATTTATCAGCAGTCCTGGCTCACTGGAAAGGTCCTGGATGTCTGGAAGTTGGCCAATGTGATGCCCATCCACAAGAAGGGCCGTAGGGACGATCCAGGTAACTACAGACCTGTCAGCCTGACCTTGGTTCCAGGCAAAATTATGGAACGGATAATCCTGGGTGCAATCATGCGGCACCTGCAGAATGAGCGAGAGATCAGGCCCAGCCAGCATGGTTTTAGGAGAGGCAGGTCCTGCCTGACCAACCTGATCTCCTTTTATGACTGTGTGACTCGCCTGGTGGATGAGAGGAAGGCTGTGGATGTGGTGTTCCTGGACTTCAGCAAGGCCTTTGACGCTGTCACCCACAGCAGACTAGTGGAGAAGCTGGCAGCCTGTGGCTTGGACGGGAATGTTCTGTGCTGGATTAGGAATTGGTTGGATGGCCGAACTGAATGGTGTCCCGTCCAGCTGTCGGCCGGTCACTAGTGGCGTCCCCCAGGGATCGGTGCTGGGCCCAGTCCTGTTTAATATCTTCATTGATGATCTGGATGAGGGGATTGAATCCTTCATCAGAAAGTTCGCAGATGACACCAAGCTGGGAGGAAGTGTCGATCTGCTGGAGGGTAGGAGGGCCCTACAGAGGGACCTTGACAGGCTGGAGAGATGGGCTGACTCCAATAGTATGAGGTTTAACAAGTCCAAATGCCGGGTTCTACACTTCGAATACAACAACTCCATGCAGAGCTCTAGGCTGGGGTCAGAGTGGCTGGAGAGCAGTCAGGCGGAAAGGGACTTGGGAGTGCTGGTGGACAGGGAACTCAACACGAGCCAGCAGTGTTCCCCAGTAGTCAAGAAGGCCAATGGTGTCTTGGCCTGCATCAGGAAGAGTGTGGCCAGCAGGACTAGAGAGGTTATCATCCCCTTATACTCGGCACTGGTCAGGCTGCACCTTGAGTACTGTGTCCAGTTCTGGGCCCCTCAGTTTAAGAAGGATGTTGAGATGCTGGAGTGTGTCCAGAGGAGAGCAACGAGGATGGTGAAGGGGTTGGAGCACAAGCCCTATGAGGAGCGACTGAGGGAGCTGGGTTGTTTAGCCTGGAGAAGAGGAGGCTCAGGGGAGACCTTATTGCTTTCTATAACTACCTAAAGGGAGGTTGTAGTCAGGCAGGGGTCGGTCTCTCTCTCAGGTGACCAGCGACAAAACAAGAGGACATGGTCTCAAGTTTCGTCAGGGGAGGTTTAGGCTTGACATTATGAAGAAGTTCTTCACTGAAAGGGTGACTGGTCACTGGAATGCGCTGCCTGGGAAGGTGGTGGAGTCACCGTCCCTGGAGGTATTTAAGGAGAGATTGAATGAGGCTCTTAGTGGCATGGTGTAGTTGATGAGTAGGAGTAGGTGTAGGTGTTGGGTCATAGGTTGGACTCGATCTCAAAGATCTTTTCCAACCTTATGATACTGTGGTACCCCACCGCTGAGCACCGCTGTGACAGACATGTTTTAAGTCCAGTATAAACTGGAATCCAAGGCAGTGAAGTGGGGCAGAGGTCATGTGCCATTTGCCCGGACATTCCTTTCGCTGGCTATTTCCACTCTCTCTCTCTCTCGCTTGCCATCTTTGCTGCATAGAGTAGTCATGTACTTCGCCCTGCTCTGCTTGCATTGCTATATTCTTTTTTTTTTTCTCTCTTTCTCTTGCGCGGGGGGGAGGGGGTGGGGTGGGGGAGGGGATCACTGGTTGTCTGGATTCACCGGAGGAGAAGCTGCGCGTACCACCCCCAGGGCTGCCCAGAGTGAAGCTGTGGCTTAAGGTGACCAGCACCACCAGAGCTTCGGTACAGGACTCGATTCATATTAAGATCCCAAGTACAATTGTTAATTTTGTTCTGTACACACATACATTTGTAGCTAAGAACTGTTATCTTTCCTGTACAATCTCTGATTAAAATCGCTTAATTTCTGCTAATTTCTGATCCTGGTGATTTTATTTTTTCTTCCATTCAAACTAAGACATTTTTAATTGGCGCCTGAACAGGGACTCGAGAAAAGGAAGATAACAGTTCTGGCATCATGATGTGTGTTGTAAGTTTGGGGTCCATACAGACCATACTGTACTACATTTTTGCTTTTTGTTGGTACAGAATCATGCCAAAAGGTCTTGCAGCCTTAATTCATCTGAGTGCATCAGCTAGTAGAACTCAGACAGCTGTGATTGTTATCGAATTCTTATTTTGGCTCTATAGTGTTATGGATTCAGTGCCTGTCGATGTCATCTGGAATGTGTTTTCAAGGCTGTACTCCTGTACCAGCCTAAGCTGTTATCTCTGAGGGGTTAATGATAATGATACCTATCCTCAGGGAGAGACACAGGAGAGTCTTTCAGCTCAAATTTTTATGCAGTCACCTTTCAGGTTTGCTACAACAGCTTTTTAGAAACTTAATCTCTTGCTAGATGTCAAGGATATCCTGCTTTGCATCCTACTCTTGGTTATTTGTCTGAAAGTTGGTTTCATTATGGTCCATCTTGTGTATGAAGCTAGGCACAAGGTTGGTTGGGAATGCACCCAGAAACATCCCCAGGAAATTAAAGGAGAGAGTAAAACGTCTGATATCATCCTAGCTCAAGATGTAGTTAAACCCAAAGAACAATCCAAGCTGATGAAAGTTGCCCCTATCCAGAAAAGAAAATATAAGACCAAATCGGTTCATCCAGTGGATGAGGATGGGGAATCAGGTCCTTCACAGACTGCAGACCCAGAACCAGAGATTGTTACTGAGTCCCTCTCATTTGACAACCTTCGCAAATTGCAGAAAGACATTACTCGACAGCCAGATGAGCCTATCCTGACCTGGATGATCCGAGTTTGGGTCCTTGTAGGTGAAAGCGTGCAACTCGATGGTTCTGAAGCCAGATACTTAAAGGCTCTGGCTTGAGATGCAGGTATTGAACAAGTGTTTGTGAGGGAATCAAGACCCCTCTCACTCTGCACATGACTTTTAGCCAGCGTGAGAGAAGGTTTGCCTACAAGGGTATCCTGCAGGCACATCATCTGAAGACATCTTGGAAGACTATGAAAGAAAGAATTTTACACCTGAGGGAGATGGCACTACTAGAAATACTTTATGGAAGCGATGGGCAACCCCTCACCGACCCAGATAAGGTTAGGTGCACACCAGAGATGTGGTGGAAGCTCTCATACAAGCCACCAAGTGTATACTCCCATCACTTGACGTCCCTGTACTCAGAGGATGACCAAGATATAGTGGGTGTTGCAGCAAATAAACTCAGGACGTATGAGAAAATGATCCAAGCTCCGGTGCAGGCCCGTATCGCTCCAGTAGAGACATTGGCTCAGAACATCAACAAGGAGCAGAAGAATTTTAGGGATGAGCAGAAGGAGGAGATTAGGAAGCACAAAGAGGAGATTAAGGAAAGTCTTCAAAGTCTTCAAGTGGCACCGGTACAAATCAGAACCTCTGGGGTCAGAGTTAGATGCCTCCCAGCTGGGAGAAGAGGACAGGCTTCACGAACTGATCTATGGTATTTTCCGGTTGACCATAGAGAAGTGGGACAGGAAACCTACCTATGTCCTGGCAGCCCAGGAACAACAATTGAAGGACAATGAGAGAAGAAAATTGGCAATAGTAAGTGCAGTGCCAGTTTCCCAAGGATCCGACCCACTAGAGGGAACATCCAAAATGTATCCATCAGGAAAGGGTTGTGATTGCTATAACGAAGACCAGTGTTAGAGGCACCCTGCCTCTGGCCAGGTAGAGGCACAGGAAAACCATGTCTATTGAACTGTGTGGACCTGATGGCCTGGCACATCAAACCCACAAAAATACGAGGCTTTAGTTGACACTGGCGCTCAATATACGTTAATGCCATCAGGACATGTGGGTTCTGAAACTGTTGCCATTTCTGGGGTGACTGGGGGATCTCAAGAGCTGACTGTGCTGGAAGCTGAAGTGAGCTTGAGCGTGAAAGACTGGCAAAAATACCCCATTGTTACTGGTCTGGCCACCCCATGTATCCTGGGAATTGACTACCTCAGAAATGGATATTTCAAGGACCCAAAGGGACACAGATGGGCTTTTGGAATAGCTGCTGTAGAGACAGGAGAGATTAAACAGTTAAAGTCATTACTGGGTCTCTCAGAAAGTCCTTCTGCTGTTAGATTGTTGAAATTTGAGGAACAAGGAGTCCCAGTTGCCACCAAAACAATGCATTGGCGACAATACCGAACGAACCGTTACTCTCTGATTTCCATCCATAAGATGATCCGAGAACTGGAGAGCCAAGGGGTGATCAGTAAGACTCACTCACCTTTCAATAGCCCCATTTGGCCTCTGCATAAGTATCATGGAGAATGGAGATTGACTGTGGACTATCGTGGCTTAAGTAAAGATACCCCGTCGCTGAGCGCCACTGTGACAGACATGTTGGAACTGCAGTATGAACTGGAATCCAAGGCAGTGAAGTGGTATGCCACTATTGACATTGCTAACGCCTTCTTCTCCATTACCTTAGCTGCAGAGTGCAGGCCGCAGTTTGCCTTCACCTGGAGGGGCGTGCGGTACACCTGGAAGACTTAAGACAGTTTGCCACCTCAGTGGAAGTGGGGGATTGCACTCCAGGAGGCAGACAGAATTCAAAGGTTATTCATGGGATACAAACTATAGAATGCCTAGGACTTACAGCCATTACACTCAGAGAAGAGGTGGAGTCAATAAGCCCTATGAGGAGAGACTGAGGGAACTAGGGTTGTTTAGGTTAGAGAAGGGGAGGCTGAGGGGAGACCTCATCACTGTTTGCAACTACCTGAAAGGAGGTTGTGATGGGGTGGGTGCTGGTCTCTTCTCACACGTGACAAATGATAGGACGAAAGGTAATGGCCACAAGTTATGCAGCAACAGAAGGACAAAGGAGACTCTCCCTCCCTTGCTGGGTGCAGAAGGGACAGTAGTGATGAGGGATGAGGACAAGGCAGAGGGACTCAACATCTTTGCCTCAGTCTTTAACTCCAAGGAGTAATGCCCTAGGGATACTCAGCTCCCTCAGCCGGGAGATAGTGTGAATGAAACTCCAGCTGTTTGGGATGACTTGGTTAGAGACCTGCTGGGCCAATTGGACATACACAAATCCATGGGGCCAGATGGGATCCATCCAAGGGTTTTAAGGGAATTGGCAGAGTTTCTCACCAAACCCCTTTCCCTCATCTACCCAACTGGAATTAAACTAAATCCAGTTGGAAACTGGTCATGAGCGGTGTTCCCCAGGGTCCAGTTCTGTTTAGCATCTTTATCAATGATCTCGATGAAGGCATTGAGTGCACTCTTAGCAAGTTTGCAGATGACACCAAGCTGGGTGCAAGTGTGGATCTGATTGAAGGAAGGGAGGCTCTGCAGAGGGATCTGGACAGGCTGGATCCATGGCTGAGACCAATGGGATGAGGTTCAACAAGGCCAAGTGCAGAGTCCTGCACTTAGGATACAACAACCCCATGCAGCGTTACAGACTCGGGGAAGAGTGGCTGGAGAGCTGCTTGGCAGAAAAGGACCTGGGGGTGTTGGTTGACAGTCGGCTGAACATGAGCCAGCAGTCTGCCCAGGTGGCCAAGAGGACCAGTGGCATCTTGGCCTGTGTCAGACACAGCGTGGCCAGCAGGAGCAGGGAGGTGATTGTGCCGCTGTGCTCAGCACTGGTGAGGCCACACCTCGAGTGCTGTGTTCAGTTTTGGGCCCCTCACTACAAGAAGGACACTGAGGTGCTGGAGCGTGTGCAGAGAAGGGCAAAGAGCCTCGTGAGGGGGCTGAAGAATAAGGCCTACAAGGAGTGACTAAGGGAATTTGGGTTATTTAACTTAGAGAAGAGAAGGCTGAGGGGAGACCTCATCATTGTTTCCAACTACCTGAAAGGATGTTGTGACGGGCTGGTCTCTTCTCACAAGTGACAAGCAATAGGACGAGATGAAATCGCCACAAGTTGCACCAGGGGAGGTTTAGACTAGACATTAGGAAAAATTTTTTTAATAACAGGATGGTGAGGGATTGCAACAGGCTGCCCAGGGAGGTGGTGGAGTCACCATCCCTGGATGTGTTTAAAAGACAGACGAGTTTCTCAAGGACATGGTTTAGTAACGAGTCAGGTACGGTTGGACTTGATGATCTGAGGGGTCTTCTCCAACCTGATGATTCTGTGATTCTGAGCCTTCCAGTACCTGAAAGGGGCTTACAGGAAAGCTGGAGAGAGACTTTTTACAATGGCTTATAGTGATAGGACAAGGGGGAGATTTAGAGATTTAGATTAGACATAGGGAAGAAATTCTTCATGATGAGGTTGGTGAGGCACAGGCACAGGTTGTCCAGGGAAGTTGTAGATAACCCCTCCATGGAAGTGTTCAAGGCCAGGTTGGATGGAGTCTTGAGCAGCCTGATCTGGTGGGAGATGTCCCTGCCCATGGCAGGTGGGTGTGAACTAGATGATCTTTGGTCCCTTCCAACCCAAACCATTCTATGATTCTACGAGTCTAAAAGCTAACTGCATGTTTTCCAGAGGGTTTCTCTCTAGAAGTGGTAACGCGGGACATTGGTATGCAGAAAGGCCAATGTTTATATTTATTCTTCTAGTAATCAAGATTCTCCTTGAGCTAGTGAAAAAGGCTGCACCTGCAAGCAGGGGATGACCGGTAACCCCCAACTGACCGATAGTGTATTCCATCCCATATACATCATTCTCAGTATAAAACTGAGAGATCACAAGGGTCATGCTGTCTTCTACTATGGCTGATATCCAGTGAGGACCTCATCTGTTTGGTTGCTCCTCATTTCGAATCCGTGCATTCCTGAATCCAGTTCCTGATTACAACTCCCTCCTAGCTGTGGACAAATTCTCTGATGTCGGCTCTACACTATTTATGGTGACATATAGTCATTGAGGGGTGGGGTGGGGTCATGATCTCATATATTTGTATATTTGTAAAGATGAGGAAAAGGCTGAGGTGCTTAATGCCTTCTTCACCTCGGTTTTCAACAGTAAGGCAGATTGTTCTCTGGACAACTGGTCTACTGAAGTGGATAGGGGCCGGCTGCAATACAGCTCCCCTGTCATCCAGGAGGAAGAAGTTAGAGACCTGCTGAGCCACTTGGATCCTCATAAGTCTATGGGACCAGATGGGATCCATCCTAGGGTGATGAGAGAGCTGGCGGACGAGCTTGCTAAGCTGCTTTCCATCATTTATCAGCAGTCCTGGCTCACTGGACAGGTCCCAGAAGACTGGAAGTTGGCCAACGTGACACCCATCCACAAGAAGGGCCGTAGGGACGATCCAGGTAATTACAGACCTGTCAGCCTGACCTCGGTTCCAGGCAAAATTATGGAATGGATAATCCTGGGTGCGATCATATGGCACCTGCAGAATGAGTGAGAGATCAGGCCCAGCCAGCATGGTTTTAGGAGAGGCAGGTCCTGCCTGACCAACCTGATTTCTTTTTACGACCATGTGACTCGCCTGGTGGATGAGAGGAAGGCTGTGGATGTGGTGTTCCTGGACTTCAGCAAGGCCTTTGACACTGTCTCCCATAGTAGACTACTGGACAAGCTGGCAGCCCGTGACATGGACGGGAATGTACTGTGCTGGGTTAGGAATTGGTTGGATGGCCGAGCCCAAAGGGTGGTAATGAATGGTGTCACATCCAGCTGGCGGCCGGTCACTAGTGGCGTCCCCCAGGGTTCAGTGCTGGTCCCGGTGCTGTTTAATATCTTCATTGATGATCTGGATGAGGGGATCGAGTCCTTCATCAGCAAGTTCGCAGATGACACCAAGCTGGGAGGAAGTGTCGATCTGCTAGAAGGTAGGAGGGCCCTACAGAGGGACCTTGACAGGCTGGAGAGATGGGCTGACTCCAATAGTATGAGGTTTAACAAGTCCAAGTGCCGGGTTCTACACTTTGGACACAACAACCCCCTGCAGCGCTATAGACTGGGTGCAGATTGGCTGGAGAGTAGTCAGACGGAAAGGGACTTGGGAGTGCTGGTGGACAGGAAACTCAACATGAGCCAACAGTGCACTCAAGTGACAAAGAAGGCAAATGATATCTTGGCCTGCATCAGGAACAGTGTGGCCAGCAGGACTAGAGAGGTCATCATCCCCTTATACTCGGCACTGGTCAGGCCGCACCTTGAGTACTGTGTCCAGTTCTGGGCCCCTCAGTTCGAGAAGGATGTTGAGCTGCTGGAGTGAGTCCAGAGGAGAGCGACAAGGATGGTGAAGGGGCTGGAGCACAAGCCCTGTGAGGAGTGACTGAGGGAGCTGGGGTTGTTTAGCCTGGAGAAGAGGAGGCTCAGGGGAGACCTTATTGCTCTCTACAACTACCTAAAGGGAGGTTGTAGTCAGGCAGGGGTTGGTCTCTTCTCTCAGGCGACCAGTGACAGAACGAGAGGACACGGTCTCAAGTTTTGCCAGGGGAGGTTTAGGATTGACATTAGGAAGAAATTCTTCACTGAGAGGGTAATTGTTCATTGGAATGCATTGCCTAGGGAGGTGGTGGAGTCACCATCCCTGGAGGTGTTCAAAGAGAAATTGGATGAGGCACTTAGTGCCATGGTGTAGTTGACAAGTAGGAATAGGTGTAGGTGTTGGGTCATATGTTGGACTCGATGATCTCAAAGGTCTTTTCCAGCCTTACGATACTGTGATACTGTGATATTTCATTACTTTCTAATTATTTTTATCATTATTTAAATGTGATCAAGCCAGTTACAGCACCAAACTCAGTGAGGATTGGCAGCAGGAATGGTAGGTTCTGCGGCCGTGTGCTAGATTGAGATGGGCAGGCAATTCCTTGAGAGAAGGAAAGCCTTGGAGGGCACCCCAGGCAGATGACTCTAGAAACCCAGAAGTGGCAGCTCCCATGTGGGCGGCTGACGTGGCAGGGGGGGGTCTTGGCAGCATCAGAGGGAGATTTAAACATCTCCTAAGGAGCACCAGCAACCAAAGCGAGCAAACAGGTGCATGGCACATCACAAGGGCATTGCTTGGTAGCTTGCTAAGGCAGTTTGTGAAGGCAGGGTGAGCAAGGAGTGCACTGAACCCCAGCCAGAAATACCAGAAAACCATGGTGGCCACCCATCAGAAAAATAAGACATCTCCCAGCTTTGTACCAGCCATGACTGAAACAGCCTTGCAAACTGAGGCCCAGCAGGTGCATGCTACCACCCAGGTACCAGGCTGCAGGACATACCCCCCTTCTGTGCTGGTATTGGATGCAAGTGATAAAGTCACCTGTGGGGGTTGTGCTTCAGTAGAGGACCTCCTCTCCTTGGTAACTGAACTCAGGAGGGAGGTGACAGGGCTATGGACTATCTGTGAACGTGTGAAAGAGATCGGCTTCTGGAACAGCACTCTGTGCTCCCTGTCTCAGCCCCAACAGGCAGACACGTGTCGTGTGACAGAGGACTTCCCATCCTCTGTCTGCTCAACTAAGGAGGGTAATTTAGGAGTTGGAGGAGAATGGCAGCAGGTTAGAGAAGAGAAGACTGAGGGTTTACTAACTAAGTTTGCTGATGAGACAAAACTGAGGTGAGCTGTCAACCCTCTTGAGGGCAGAGAAGCCCTAAAGAGGGATCTAGACAAATTGGAGAGCTGGGCAATTGCCAGCCACATGAAGTTTAAAAAGGTAAGTGCCAGGAGTTGCACCTGGGACGTGGCAAGCCTGGATATACAAACAGACTGGGGAGTGAGAGGCTGGAGAGCAGTCCTGCGGACAGGGACCTGGGGGTTCTGGTCAATGGCAAGTTGAACATGAGCCAACAAGTGTGCCCTGGCAGCCAAGAGGGCCGACTGTGTCCTGGGGCGCATCAAGCATGGCATTGCCAGTCAGTTGAGGAAGGTGCCTGTCCCACTCTACTCTGCACTGGTGAGGCCCTACCTCAAATATTGTCTTCGCTTTTGTGTGCCACAGTACAGAAAGGACATCAAACTACTGGAGTGACCAGAGGAGGCCACAAAGCTGGTGAAGGGTCTAGAGGAAAATCATATGGGGAGAGGCTGAAGTTACTTGGTCTGTTCAGCCTGGAGGAGACTGAGAGGGGATCTCACAGCAGTTTACTGCCTTCTCACAAGGGAAGGAGGTGAAACAGGTGCTGATCTGTTCTGTCTTGTGACCTATGATAGGACTAGAGGTATGTTGTAGTTTCAGATTTTTTCCGGGGAATTTTTCTTTCTCTTGCCAATAAAGGAGACGTGAGTGGGACGCAAGGGGGTGAGAGGAGGGTGTTTCCAGGGAAACCGGGGTAGATGTTGTGTCCCGTTTTTCCCCAACATCCATCCTCTTCCTCTTGCTCTCTCGGTGGTGCGAGGAGGAAGAACAACAGCAGTGGCAGCTACTGCGTGTGTGCATTTTGCAGTCTCTGAAGGAAAGATCACTGGTCATTCAGATTCTCCATGACCTCCTGCAGAACCCACACTAAGTTCCATCTCCCCTTCCCCTCGTGTCCCCTCTTGGAGATGCACCTGGCGCAGTGCGAATCCAGAAGTGTGGTGGCATGCGGCAAGTGTTGCTGCTCTTAAAAGAGACCTGCATCACAAGATTTTGGGTACAGGACTCAATCCATTTTAAGGTTTTAATTATGATTGGTGTTAATTCTGTTCTGTACATACATATATTTGTAACTGAGAACTCTTATCTTTTCTATACAATTTTTTTTTCCCTCTGATTAAAGATCTTCTAATATCTGATAACATATCTTAGTTTTCATCTAAACTAAGACAAAGTAATGGCAGGAATATGTGCCAGGAGAGGTTTAGACTGGATATTAGGAAGAGGTTCTTCACTCAGTGGGTGGTGGAGCACTGGAACAGCTCCCCCAGGAAGTAGTCATGGCACTGAGTCTGCCAGTATTCAAGAAGCATTTTGATAATGCCCTCAGACACATGGTGTGAATGTTGGGATTGTCCTATGTACGGTTAGGAATTGGACTTGATGATCCTTTTGGGTCCCTTCCAACTCAGGTCATTCTATGATTTTGTGAAACAAAGAAGGTCTAGTTGATGATATGAAAGTTGGGGGCAGCCTTAGCTGCAGTGATCATAAAGATGCTGGAGTCCATAACCCTGTTTGGAAGAAGTAGGACAATAAGCAGGATTCCAACTCGGAGAGTTAACTTTAGCTTCTTCAAAGACTCACTTAGAGGAATCCCATGAGTTAGAGCTCTGGAAGGTAGGGGAGTCCAAGAAAGCAGGTTAATATTCAAACACCACTTCCTCCAGGCTTAAGATCGGTGCATCCCTAGGAGTAAGAAATTAAGCAAAAGAGGCAGAAGGCCTGCATGGATGAGTGATTCACTTCTGGAGAAATTCAAATGGAAGAAGGAAGTTACAGAATGTGGAAAAGCGACCGGCCAGTGGGAAGGAATACAGGAACGTTTTCAGAATACAGGAACAAAATGAGGAAGGCTAAGGCCCACTTGGAATTAAATCTGCTTAGGAATGTCAAGGAAAACAAGAAGGGCTCCTTCAAGTACATCAGTAGCATCTTTGAAAAATCATGGAGAACAGGAGCGTTGCCTGAGGATTGGAGAAGCACCAATGTCACTCCTGTCTTCAAGAAGGGCAAGAAATCCCAGGAAACTACAGACCAGTCAGCATCACCTCCATCTCTGGAAAGCTGAAGAAGCAGCTCATCCTGGATGTCAACTCTAAGCCTGAGTGGAATAGACTGATTCTTTTGCTGCCTTGAACCACTTATTTCCAAATGTTGAGATTGCAGTAGAGGGAGTGTCCTTCAGCTTTATCTGTCTTACAAGCAGCTCAGCTGCATTTGCTGCCCTAGAGAGGCTCCTGGAAGGAGCATCTCCCCTCCCTCTCCCCAAACTCAGTTCCCAAAGACTATAAATAATACTCTGAAAGAGGGACCATTTGTGTGACCGCTATCCTGAAAGGATTTTCTCAATGCTGGAGCCTTGGGGTGGTGACTCTTTGCTTGAAGGTGAATTCAGAAAGTTATGGATAGCTGTAGGACCATAAATTTAGGATGTCAGTGTTATCCTGGTAATCCCGGAAGTTGCAAGCAGTGAGGCCCCAGCCTCTGAATTCTTCCTTCAAATGTCATCTTTCTGATAGCTAGTAATTGAAGGGAAAAGGAATTTTTCAAATGGACCAGGCTGAAGTGTCAGGGCTCTAGTATTGTCAAGTTTGAGAAGGATAAAATCAGCAATAATTGGACTAAGTGCAATTGGGTTGTTCCCCACAGGAAACTTAACACAGCCCTACAACTAAGACCAAATGTCAACACCACAAGACACACAAGAATCTCAAGATCTGCTGGCATTGTCAGGCTGAAAGTGAGAGTTGCTCACCTATTATTGGGTACTTCCCTGCCCTTTAATCCTGACCCCAGGATTAAAAGACATGATCAACTTTGTTCCTACTGGTGGAGAAAGAAACCAGTAATGAGTAGAGTTCCTCAAGGGTCTGTAGTGGATCCAGTATTAATTAATATCTTCATCAATAATGTAGCAGGATTGAGTGCACCCACACCAAGTGTGCACATTAAGTGGTGTCACAGATTTGCTAGAGGGAAGGGATGCCACCCAGGGGAACCTTGGCAGGCTTGAGGAGTCCTGCATCTAAGTCGGAGTAAACCCCATTATCAACATAGATATGAGGGTTAAAGGAATTGAAAGCAGGGAGAAAACAAAAGAAAGGAGGGCCTGAGAAGGATGTGGGGATACTGATGGATGAAAAGCTGGACCTGAGCTGGCTATGTGCGCTCGCAGCCCAGGCCAGCCATATCCTGGGCTGCATCAAATGAAGTGTGGCCAGCAGGGCGAGGGAGATGATTCTGCCCCTCCACTCTGCTCTCATGAGACCCCACCTGGAGTGCCATGTCCAGTTCTGGAGCCTTCAGCATAGGGAAGACGTAAATCTGTTCACAGATTTACACAGGAGGGCCACAAAAATGATCAGAGGGATAGAACACGTCTGCTGTGAGGACAAGCTGAGACAGTTGGGCTTGTTCAGCCTGAAGACAAGAAGGCTCTGTGGGGAGAACTTACTGTGGCCTTAAAGTTCCCTTCCAAGTCAAACTGCTCTGTGATCCTACGCCCCTTCCACCCTGTCAGCCCTCAGAGTGATCGTTCATTCCTGGAGTGATGGGGTGGGTTCCATGGATCAGAGTCACCCCTGCCGCGCTGCATGGCACAGCCACAACCCCTTGCTTACTCTCCCAGCCCGTGTATTCGTGTGGGTGCGCTCCCCAGCTCCGCTCCATCTCGCCCCCTGTACGTGCCGTGCGGGCAGGTGAGGGGGCGCCCCTCACCGGTCCAGTTGGAGGGAAAAGGGGGAGAGGGGCGGGAGGAAAGGCAGATCGCCCCGGCAGCGGAGGAGCGGGGGACCCCCTCGTCCCATCCCCTCGCCTCGCAAGCGACTGGCGCCTGGATCCCCCCGACCTCTCCATCCCTTTCGGAAACGCCGATGGATGCCCCCAGGTCTCCGTGTCTGTCCGTCCTCCACCACCTCCCGCCCGGGGTGGCTTCCCTTCAAGCACAACCTGACTCAGTGCCTGCTTTCCCCGGCTACCCCTGCCCCATGGTTTCTACACGCGCCTACGCAACCCCTACTCACTTTCCCACCCCACCGCGGGAGCCCACGGCTTGCAGCTCCCCCACCCCACCACTGCTGCGGGAACAGGCAGGCACCCCAGCTCCCCCCACCCTCGGTGTCCTTCCTCCAGAACAGCTTTTTTGTCTGGGATCTCCTGGCTGCAGCAAAAGTTTTGCACCAAGAGGTTATGATCCCTGTGAGAAAGGCACCCGGGTTTCGTACAGTATCATTTAAAAGACTACTTATTAGAGCTAGCAGGGTAAAGAAAGAGAATAATAAAGGCAATCTCACGTCCCTTTAGGTGCTGGGAACCTCGAGCCGTGCAGCAGCGGACAGGCCTCCCATCCACACGCAGTGTGCCATGCAGGCCCCGTCGGCTGAAAGGATTAAGCCCATGCTGGTCATCCGAGCTCTTATAGGATTTCTTACAAGAAAACAACTCCATTCATCATTTCTATTGTCAAACAGAGAGAATGTTCGTGTGATAACTTTTTGCTACCCTGTTAGATAAAGGCAAGGCCACGCAGGTGTGTAATCACTGGTGCCTGGTGGGAGCTGCCCACCAGCGCCTCCGTTACCATCACCCAGCTGTGTTTGCCCTGCACTGTGGGAAAGGTGCAGAACAGCACGGGCCTGAAGGCAATGCTGTGTGTGCAGCACAGCACAGCATAGCACAGCACAGACCTGTGTTCTGCAAGTTCAGTGTTAAATGAATAACTAATCCTCAATGTGCAATGATCTCCTGGTCAGCACCACTGCAAGGGCAGCCCATAAAAGTAGTTTGAGTTCTCCATCAATGTGGATACATTTAGAAAGAGCTTTGTGTTAAGAGTTGTTCTTTGTAGAGAGGGATATAGGATATTAGTATGGAGTGTGTTGCTCGTGCTGATAAGGTAGCAGTCTTTAAGAAGTCCCTACACTGACATTTTGACAGTATAGATGGATGGATCAATCAAAGTTTGATTATTTGAGAGAAAGGGATTGTACAGAGGCAGGTTGAATGAAAACCAGTCAGCAAGTTTTAATGTTCAAAATGTTAGTTACAGCTCAGCTGGAACATGATCGATACCTGTCACAAAGGAGTCTTCAGCCTTCTAGGATGCATCCAGTTTCAAAATGGAAGAACCACTAAGATTTATCTGTTTTGTTCAGTATCTTCTCCAAGAGGCTCTTAGTTACAAGACACCCTTTGATAACAAGATTGCTGTAGTCTATTAATTCCACTAAAGTCCAGAACAATACTGAAGTTTATTGGAATTCTTCACTGGCAGCATAATAATTGTCTTCATTTATCAACAACAAAAAATGGTTCTGTCTTTTAATTTTCTCCTCCATGGATATTCCTCGTATTAGTGTCTTTGCCATTTCACTAGCTGCTTTCTAAAAGTTAATTTCTCTAATGAATGGAGCTGTAGCAAAGAGTCATTTATGTAGTGTTTTGGTTAATTTAAATGTCCACTGATTGGTCAGGGGTCAACTCACAGGCCTCACTGCAGAGCAGATCTTCTCAGCACTATTCTTATGCCCCCACGTTCTCCTGTTCCACAGGACCTTGGGATGCTAGCATGAACTTACACAAAACTCTTCTGCAAACATAACAAGCAAGCTGATATCTTTACAAAATAGGAGAAATAAATATGGAAACCCAAGCAAAACTTTTCAACCCCCCGTTCATGAATATAGCAACATTCCAAGCCATTGCTTTCTGAGGATAGCAGAAGTAACCTCTTACTTCATCAGCGTTGTACTCTAAGAAGGATCTTTTTGACTGTTCTCCTACCCTTGAAGTAAACATGACAGAAATTGCCATTCCCCTGTCAGTCAGAAGAACCATCTGGCACTACATTAGAACAGCCTTCTATTAAATTCACCAGCATGCTAATTATAGGATGACTAGCGAATGGTTAAACTGCCAGATGCTATGAAGATCTATCACTGTCTTTTTAGGTGGTTAGGCAAACCTATAATTAAACCTGCAGCTGGTGTCTCTACTTTACCTATGAACACATCTAAATTGCATTCACCTGTGGGAAGGATGGAGCTGTTTTCTTTGAAGAAGAAAAGCAGCTTAAAGACAACTTTGCTGAAACATACAGTGTGTACACATGCTATTTAATTGTGCATGCTGGTAATTTCATCAAAATCATTTGCAGACTCTTCCACTTCAGTTTTCTGGATTGTGCTCCCTGATCCTTGAATAATCTTTTAGTACTCTTGCAAACTTCGAAAGCTGAGTTGTTTTGGAGGCTTCAGCAAACCCACGTTAGAAATGGCAATATACAGCCATGGTTAAGAGGATGTCTAACAGATGATCCTGCTAGTACTTCTGATTTTGAAATCCCTGAACACATGGAAATTGTATATAGCCTTTTACTTTCCCACAGTCTGAGGAGCCTTTCATTCAGAAAATACTGAAATGACCTTCCAGCATGACACAATAAACAATATTGGTCCCAGGATGTTTAGCATTCCTGGGAGGCTGCTTCTGTACTGAAATGCTGAAAACCAGAACCCCACAGCTCTTCTTATTTGGATTGTGGCCTTGGTTGAAGCTGCAGAGGATGATTTTCAAAGCAAGTGTACTCTTTTATTTCTGCAAGTGTTTGTACTTGGTTCCACTTCATATTATAAGATCTAGAAATCAGATCTTGAAAAATGACATTTAGGGATCTAGCTGAAGTCTAGCCTCCATTCAGTCAAATTTTCCTTATCCTTCCCTTCTCAGTGTTTAGTAACCAGATTTCAGGAGGATGCTTTGTTATCATTTAGTGCTGAGTCCTTTGGCTGCTTGGGATCTTTAGAGTCCATCACAAGGCACAGCAATAAGCCCAGGTTCAGCCCTCCATTGCTTGCAGAAGGTGCTTCATGTAACTGAAAATGCCTAAATGCTGATGAATATTTTGCAAAGAGTCCTTAGCCTGGTTTTGACCTGGGCCCACAAGCCATTTTCCAGAAAATTCATGAGCACAAGAATTACTACAGGTCAAAAAGCGGTGCCATTAGGCAGACTGGATGTGTCCATGCATTTTGGAGGGTAAAATAATTTAATAACATGAGCGTAGGTCATTTTGTGTCAGTTGGCCATTGTGACACATCACTGGCAATAGCAGAAAGAAATAAAATACTGGGAGACTGAGCTTTAATGGACAGAGCAGGAGTTCAGAACTCCTACAGAGGAAGTCCTAGCTAAAATAATCTCACTGTTTTTTAAAGTCTGTTTTATTTGTATCTTTTTTCTGCCTTTGATAGCATCCTCTTCAGCCAGTTTTAATCATGTGTGTTTCATTAACCACCTATGTCCTTCCCTTATGGGCATAAACACTGTCAAAGTGATACATATAATGGTTACCTCAGGATTAGATGCTGGTAACATGCCTCATGCGGCTTAACAGTTGAAATTTGGACAGAATATTTGGGAGTGTGATACTGGTGTCTCAGGAACTGTGTTCAGCACCTTAGAGTCTTCTAGGAGTTTATGGTGTTTATCTGGGAAAAGAGAGAAAACATCTGTGGTCCTCCCTTACAGTTTTACTTATTCTTCATGTTCTTGAATTTGGATCAAGAGTGTCGTGTCCTCTCATGCACTCAGTTTTTTTGGCACAGTAAAGTTCTCTGTGGGCTGGGCCTAAGACAGCAAGAAATGGCCTCTCTTCACAAGCTCTAGCACCTAGAAAACAGGAAAAGCACAGGATTTGCAAAGTGTTATATTTGATGGCTCTGAAAATTGTTCCCCTTTACTTTTGAAGACATGAAATTTGATGACTTTCCAGGCACATTGCAGAAGACGTTTATGTGAAAAGGTTTTAAAGAGAGGTAGAAACATTCTTTCCAGCTGACAATGGAGGTAAATAGCCGGCTGACTGAACTGCTGAGGCTTAACGTAATGGTATTTTTTGCATAATTTATTATAGCAGGTCTGTAGAGCCTTAGGAACCTATCTTGATTATTTTAAATCTGAATAAATAAATAAATGATGGATAGTTGAACAAACTGGCACTCAATTTCAGGAGATGAACCTGAGGCACATCAAAGGTAGTCTCTCAGTGCCAGAATCAACTGCAGTTTTACAACTATGCTAAGCTATGCAATTATCGTAAACCACAATGATTCTTTTGGATTTGCAGGGGGAAATTTAGCATCAATCTCCTTACACAAAACAAATAAGCAAAATCAGTGCTGCATTTTCATATTAACAAAACACAAGACAATGCCAGAAGTGAATTATTATCTTCATTCGGAAGTACTGATACTGTGATCATTGCCTCACAGACAAATAAAATTGTATATTTGTTGGTTAAACGAGCTCATGTCTACACAACACAACAATACCTGTAGAGATCGTGACTAGTAAGGTAACTCAGAAGATACTTTGATTATGTAAAGCAGTGCTGGTCAAGTCAGCATTTTACACTGCTGGTGCACACAGCCCTCTGCTTTCATTCACTGTTGGCCCCATTTTTCCATCCATTCATCCACTTCAAGGAAAAAAGGACTACAGGAACCAACCGTAAGACCCTAAGGTAAAGGATGATGATGGCCAAAAACTGTCCCCAGGGATAGAAGACAGGAGATAACAACAACAAAACAGAGGTGGGCAACAAACGCACTTGGAGGGGAGAACCAACCAACCAACCAACCATCCGAAGTGTAACGTTCCTTTTAAACCAATGGAGAGATACAGCAAGCAGAAATGCAACAGAGATTAATGATGGCAAGTGAATAAATAAATAATGGTATTGCCATTACATGTCACTCAACAGCATTGATCATTGTCAGAGAGAGCAGAACTTCTCTGGCCTTTCCTTTTCTCTTAGCTGGGCTGGAATCCAGTGAGAGAACAGAGTCAGAGGCAGCTTTCATTTGAAAGACTATTAGCTAGGCAGCAAATCCTATTAAAAAGAGAGGAATTTCCATGATTATGTTGCAGTATTCATTTTCAAGTATTCTGCCAAAAAAATAAGGTGTTTTGCATAAGATGAAACCATAATTTTGCAAGGGACCTTGAGCAGGAAGTGAGACACACGCTGAATTCCCTGAGAGAAGTCCCAGGAGACACTGTGATTTGAGAGACAGAAGTTTCCTTCCCTGTCATATATACACATATTGTTATTTTTTTCCCCTGGATTAAACTAACAGCATCCAATAGGAATGTCTGCTTCCTGGCAGAGAATGAGCATGTGTAATGTTGGATACGATTCATGTCACTCCCTTTCTGCTCATTTGGTGATAGTGTTTTGGCTAAAATAAGGTGCTGTCTCCTGGGATGCCAGTACAGCTAAATAAATGTGGGGCAAAGAGTGAGCCTGAGCACTGGACTGGATTTTTTGTTTTCTCCCTGCCTGGCCTGACTACTCCAATGACCTTTTTCTAAGACAAAGTCCAGCCATGCTTCTGGAGTGAGTTTTTTCCAGCAGCTCCTCCCAGAAGTCACCATGAGGGGACTTGACACTCCAACATTGATATATGTCCTCATGTCACGCACTGGTGTCAATAAAGCAACTACTCACAAGTTCATTACATTCAGAGCTACAGAGCAAATTTTGAACTATTTCAGACATTTTAAATGAAGGAAAAGGAAAGAAGGAAAAGAGACACACGCACACAAACACAAATAATAATTCTGTCACCAGAGAGGCACCAGCAGGATCCTAAAAGACACCCAGAGCCAAGTGCTAAGTGGAGAGGATGATATGGGAGTGCTACAGAAGGGATGTGCCCTGGGCAGTGTGTTTGTGAGACAGTCCCTGTTGCTCAGTGAGAGGGACTAAACACTCTATTGTTTTTGCTCATTTTCACAGTGTCGACATAGCCTTTGCCATCCAGCCTTTCAACCTGGGCTACTGGGATTAAAATTCTCCTTTAGGTGCCCATATAAAAGGGCAAACATTTTTTCCCATGGGAAGTATCAGGTGGGTCAGCACAGCTGCCAGAAGCTGCACATCCCAAATCAGCACTGGATCGCAGGTGGAGGCTGCTGTGCCTGCCCCTAGATGCCTCTGGCAGGTGGGTTTTGCAAGAAAAATAGCTGACATCTATTATACTCTTGCCTGCACAACATATAGGTGAGAGATCTCATCTGGAAGTTCTCCCCACAGAGAAGTTTTCTGTGTTGTGACGTTCACAGGAGCTGGAGGGCTCAGTTTTGTAATGTAAATGGACCAAACTTTTTCACCTTGAACACCTTGCAGGGCCACAGCATGACAAAACCCCTACAAATATGTACCTACATGGTCTGTTAGCCTCTTCTATTTTGATTTGTACCTTCCTTTGCACCAAGTTACTGCGATTCTGTTGCAGGGTGGAAAATTCCAGCCAAAGGGGATGTATCTTCTATAAATTGCTTTATTCACTCATAAGCACTCACATGACCATCTCATAAGCTATTTTAACTGGAACGAACCCACCAAGAATAGTCATGTAGAGATGATGAATTTTTAACTCTGCAGTGTCATGACCTTTAAGCTGATGGGAAAGTGCCCAGAATGATTTTCTTGGGAATTGATTTTCCTCTATAATGTTGCTAATAGAAGATGTTGATAATAAAGATTAAACTAGATATCTCTAAATAAAAATGGCATGCCATTACTGTGGATCACTTGCAGGAAAAGTAGTCCAAATGCCTTTTTAGATCTAAGGACTAAATGAGAAATACAATATACAAATTAATTGTTATAATCCATCAACTTCATAGAAACAAAGCAGAACTACAAACAATTTTGATAGTAAATTAAATCATAAAATGGCAATATGCCAAGTTCTATATCGGCTGGTTTTTTTTTACTTGTCTGTTGGCAAAATAAAGAGGACTAGAGGAATGACTCATTTGTTGATTGAAATAGCTACTTTAAAGTTGCAAGGAAATTTGAGCGACAACATTTAATATGTAATAACTTGCTTCGCAACAGCTTCTATTCACTTACAGCTCCAGTCCCCAGCTTGTAAACTGTGGATGCTCTGGAGCAGCAGAACCAGCCCAGCTCTGATGTCAATCCCTCATCACCAGGTTGTGCCTACTTGTGTTTGCTATGGTCCTACTGAGTGGGATCATACTAGCAACAACAACAAAAATTTGCATAGAAGGAAATCCTGTTTCTGCTGTAGCTGTCAGAAACAATTTTATTCTTGCCCATAGCACAGTCAAGGGTTTTAATCTTTCCTACAAATTTTTTTTCCTCCGATATGAAGTTTGGATTCTTCCTGTACTGTTTGGGTTCATAATGCTTCTGAAGTTGTGTTTTTAAAACTATCCGTGGCCACCAAAGTCATGCCTGAGTTGTAGTAAAGGCAGTGGGAAAGATCATGTCACTCAAACTCAGACTTCAGACTCTCCACCTCTCCCTGTTATGGGAGCAGCCAGCAGCTCCCTATCCTGCAGGTGCTTGTGTAGGCTCTAAACTGTGCAGACATTCTGGGCAAAGCCATCAGCGCCAGGAAGTTCCTGGCAAACTGCCCTCCCATCCTCTCATCTCTACTCTGGGCTCATCAGCCCGAGCTACTGCTTCATCTTCATCTTGCAAATCCCCGATGTCACCAAACACCTTTGCACAACTCAAACTTCACTCCAATCAGCAGTCTGGTGAGGATCTAGGTAACGGGTTTGTGTATGTGCTATGTAGTTAATGCCTCCACTATGCATAATTGCACTGTGTTGGTGTTTGGCAAGTGCCATCTGGTTTTCATTTTCTTTCACAGTATAATTCAACACCTCCACCCCCACAGATTTACAGTACAACTGCCTTTCTGCTTTCAAGATAATTTCAGCTACAGTGAGTGTGTTTTGATTTATCTTAACCCAATGCAGCAGATACTACCATCAAATCATTCTCCTTTAAAATGAAAAGAATTTGATTTGCAAATTTTAGTAAGATAGGAATACTTATAAAATTTTAACTAATAGAGTGAATATGATGGTGAGACAAAACACAAAATAACTCTGCTCAACAGAATCTAGGAAAATACTCCAGAGAACCATCTTAAGCACATTAAACCCCATCAAATCTATATAAGCAATGAGAATAATAGTGAGTAATTAGAAGTGTAGAGAGGAAAACACCTATTGTAGCTCAGTACAGGAATTTATTTAATACTTCTTGTGATACAAATTACTATTTCTGTTTTCAGGACTGGAAGCATCTTTAATCAAAAGCTATTTTTGGCATTCAACACTGTGAGGGGGACACTGGCCTATTCTGTATGTCTGTCTGTGTACAGGCAAGGCAAGAAAAAGAAAACTTAAAGCTAAGAAGAAGCAAAGATAGAGCCGATTACAGAAATAACAAAAGCAAGTAACTGACAAACGAGGAAAAGTGGTTTTATTTTAGGTTCTTGCAAATTCCAGTGAACAAGTTTTCTCCTCTCCACTTGAACACATACATCATTGAACATAGCTATAAGAAACACTGTGAAGAGAGAATAAGATCCAAAGAAGCAGCCCACCTCTGGTGACATGGATTATTTTCTTTCTCAGTAACATCAAAATCCCATTTCGCATTGTAATTTTAATGTGCTCCTCAGCTGTGTATTAGGGTTCACTTTGCACAAGTTATTTTCATTGAGTGATACTATGTGCTGAGGCATTGTGAATTGTGAACAGGATTACCAGGTTTAAGGGTCATTGTCAAAAAACATTACATGCACATATGAACACTAAAAATCTTATTAAGTCTACAAACTCAAGCAGGCAAAAGGCTAGGAAGTGTCAGAATTAATGCTATCTTTGTTATCCTGAATCTGTCCTTTCCCCACATGTGTTATGGCTACAATATTTAATAATATGATCACCAATTTATATTCTCCCCATGGGCTCCCATCTTATTCAGTGTCCTCTGCTAGATGCTCCTCCTCCAGCTCCCTGTTCCTCAGACATCTGCAGGCTCACTGCACAGCCAAACATCCACATATTTTCCACAGGAATAACAAGTGGAAATTATCTCACACAAAGGACATGCCCTTTGCTGAATTTAAAACCATATTTAGTAGGAAGGCATTAGAGCTTTTTCATGTTTTAGAATTCTTCTAAGTAAGTGGAAAACTTACTTTCTCAGAAGTCACTGATTTCAGCAGAAGATAAAGAAAAGCTGTTGGATGGATGATATCAGCCTGAATAGTTCAAATTCAGAGGTGAAAAGCAAACAAAACTAGCATATAATGAAGGCAAATGTTGGAAAATATTGGCTTTGCCTGTCACACAGCTGGTATTTTGATAAGCCCACCATAGTCCCTGGGAGTTTCTTCAGCAGCCTTGTTGAAGAAGAGGAACAGGATACCAGAGGCTAGCATCTAACACTGGTCCCTAAGTAAGACATCTGCACAAAACTGGGAGAAGTTGTCCAGGGTCGGTGCTTTCCCAGTCTGTTTCCTCAGGGAGGTCCGTGGATGAATGGGGTTCATGCTGCAAAAGCAAAAGCTGCCCCTGTTGAGCACCTGGAAGCCCTGTGAGAGGTACCTGTGCTCCTGAAGAGTGCAGGAGCAATGGTCAGGTTCCCCTTTTGTTTTATTCCCTTTCTTTGTGGAGTGAGCTGGAAAACAAAATGTAAGTTACCAATACAAGGCTCCAAGTTTGCTTTCATCCACTTCAAAAAATAAGGCCGGGAAATTAAACCAACTGCAGGAGCTAAAATAGTCTTATCTGGTAACAAGAATGAAGCAACCCAATCCCATTTGTCCCAGTTTCTGGGCCACCAGTGTTGCTTCAATTTTACCCTTCATCCCTCCCCCACTGCATCTGATTATCTATATAAAAGACTAATAAATTCTCTGCTGAATTTAAAAAAGCAGCAGCATTTGCATTTTGAACACCCAGCCATTCAGGATTCAGCCCATTTAATTATTACGCTTCAGAGGATGTACACTCTTTTGCCACTCACCCTCACCAAGGAGGCACAGACTAGCAAGGGATGAGCAGTGGCATTACCAGCCACTCAGTTTGCTGGTGTTTATTTAAATATCACGAATTGCCACTCCTGATTTGGAGCCTAATCTACACTTCAGATTGAAACTGCTATCCCAGGGATAGCTCAGGGTAGCTCTTGAAGCGTATGCACCAATAATCACATTTAATTTGACTAGGCTTGCATAAAGCTTTGTCTAAGAAAAGGATATGTTTCCAGCCTGTCTCATGGACTCACGCTTCCGTTAAATGCCACTGTGGTCTACCTAAATTTTGAACACTTTGTTTACTTGGATTCACTTCTAACCACATTACAGTGTAAAATAAATCCTTCCACAGCCTAACAAGTATGTTTATAATAAAACTTCTTAGAAGATGCTCAGGATTTCCTTTCTCTTAATTTTTCCACTCTTTCTATTATCTGTAATGTGCTTATGTCAAGCTCTCTTGGCAAGGCACAGGCTTTCATCTCATGTATGATATAGTGCTAAGCATTTTTTTTCTTTAGAAATAATCATGGGGTTTGAGATTTTTAGATCAAGCTGCAAATGTTTCTGCTCTGATAAAGATTTTGGGTCAAGCATCTATTATTCCTTTCTTATCCGGGATGAAATTTCCCCCTAGCATAACAGTGAGAACTAAGTATGTCATAAAATCCATTAAAACTCACACACTGGAATTAACACAGTGAGTTAGACTGGTGCAATAGCATTTCTTGGGACACTTGAGCTGGTCTAATGGATCCCTCACACCAAAATGGACCTCCTTTTGAAAGCATGAAAATTTCAGATTAGCTCATTTGTCCTAATGAATTACATATTGCTTTTTTTTATGCCAGCCCATTTCCTTGGCAATGGCCTCCAGGGCAAGGGCTGTCAGCGTTGCATGCATGTACTGTGCAAACACAGCAGGGAGCTACTGCTGATACTGGATGTCTTAAGCAGCTTCATTGTAGAATCATTTGCTACCACTCTTCTCTCCCAGCACGTCTGTGACCCAGATCAATAAAAATTAAATAAAAATAACATACATATATATTAATGTTAGATTATATAAACTGCATCTGGTACATACACCTCACCTGATATATTTATCTAAATACAAGTGTGTGTATGTGTATGTGTTTGTGTTTAAGAGATGCAATATATACAAACCGGTATTTGCCACGACTTCTGTTTCTTGAGCAAGTTGAGATCTGCTGGATGAGGTGATGTTCTTTATTATATCTAGTGAGATAGTTGCTTAAAAAAAAATTACACAAGGCCTTGCACACCTAAAAGCTTGTCTCCCATTTTAAGCTGAGAGACAAATTAAACTCTCTTTCCCTGACTTCCAGATCTCCTCCTTAATTGATGGAAGACATTTCCACCATGAGATTTATACACAGGCGCACTAACAAGAACTACTATTTTCTTCCTCGCAAATGTCGCCATTCTTGTGTCTGCAGGTCATTATGGGTTTTGCAACAGTAGCATGATTCCTTCCTCTGTTGGAGAAGGGAGGTGGCTCTCGGAGAGCAGCCATCAGGACTGAAGAGCCCCTGCGTTCGGTGCAGAACAAGAAGGGCACAGGGAGGAGCAGACGTGATGCACCAGACCTTACATGACTGCTGTGCAGAGCTGCACGGGTTTCACAGCACCTTGGCAGCCTTCCTAGGACAGCCTGGTGGCTGGCTCTGCTTTAGAGGTGGCCTCTCCAAGACTGCCAGCGAGTCTGCATTTTCAGATAAGCTGTGTCTTTCTTTGCACTGCTCGGTTAAGAAAAGAGATTTTTTTAACATAAGCCACTCCAGTGCTGTCAGGGTTTTCTGACTTGCATTCCATCCTCCTCTCCCATGTTCTGCCAGGGAGCTGTGTGCAGGGATGAAGACATGCATTCCTAAAAACTGTGGGGATGGAGTGACAGTAGTGGGACAGAGAGATGATAAGTACATGCTGGGAGCCGTATGTGGCAGCCCTCTGCAGCCCAGTGAGCTCTGGAGGCAGATCCACATGACCCGCTGGGGACAGATTGAGCCAGCCATACCTGCTGTTAGCCATGCAACTTGGTTGCATCCAAGGAGGGAGCGGGTGTTGTGTGCACACAGCAACTGCAAGATTTTTAGGAACTGCATGAAGCACTGGGCCCCCTGAGAGGCTTCCTTGTCACCAGTGCAGTGGGGTGACCTTCTGCTCCTGGGAGAGCTGGGGTGGGCTGCCCAGATAGTGCTCCAACGGGGCGGCTGCGTGCCTGAGCACCGGGAGCAAGGAGGTGGAAACACTGTGAAATAGTTGTGAGCTACGAATAACAACAGCTTGACTATATTAATAGCAACAGCTTGATTAATAAAAGGTGTTTAATAAATATTGGCTGTGATCTGTGTTTACTCCTGACAAAATTGTCTATAGGAAAGAAGGAAATTTACAACAAGGAGATCAGGCAAAATGAAAATCAGGAGCTCTCTGCTGCACCATATATCCCTGTAAGAATACAGGCCAGCATTTTCAAGTTCATTAAAAGGTGCCACCTTAAAAGTTATCCCAAATATTTTTAATTCCTCCAGCTTGTTATCTGTTTTACAGATGATTAAAACTTTTTTTCCTGTTTTTGTCTAGTAGCACCATCCGTCACAAAGCCCTGCTAGGGAAACACCCTGGATGCACACCACAGTTGTAGTATAATGTCTCACTTTTATAACAGTTTTCTAGAGTTTTTATTCCTAAAAGCTCTGAAATTAGACTAGGCACAAAGTAAGATGCTGCAAGCCTTATTACAGAGCTACTGTGGAATTTGCTAGGTAGAATCACTCTCCCCTCCTTCCCTGACACCCAGGTCTCCTCCTTAATTGATGAAAGAAAGACATTTCCACCATGAGATTTATACACAGGTTGAAGCATATGTCCTTAAAATGATGATCTCTTCTTTTTTTTTTCTTCTCTTTTACAGCATCCTTGTATAGATAATGTAGGTATTTGTTTGCAGACCAGTCACCCGCTGCTATCAACTTTGCAGCTGAGATGTATAAAGGGGCCCCATTCAGGAGCTAACAGCCACCTTCTGCCTGCTGGTTCCAGCTACAACCACGCACAAGAATGAATCAGCAAAACCATCAGCAGTGTATCTTGTCTGGAAATTATTAAAATATTTGAAAGAGCACCTTCATTTTAATTCCAAGATTTTTCAAGTGCTTCTGTCTTTGAACAAATATTTGCCTACACTTGTGCTACTTCACATTTGTGTCAGACCATGGGTGATGATGTGCTACAGAAAAAACATAATATTTTTTGCGATTTTATTACCTGATGCAAAGTGTATAGTGTTTTTCATCTTTGGGACAGCAGATAAGAGTGACAGCAGGCAGGGCATACCCTTAGAATGACCATCAAAGCTGCCCAGACTGAAGTAAGGGCAACTCTGGCCCCCTTTGCTGAAACTTTTGATTTTCCAGTAAGACCAATGAACTAACTTTGTGACTTTGTTCTATTCAAAGTACCTTCAACACTAAAACCTTAGGATATTTGCAAACTCTTATCTTCCTTTCAAGCTAACTTCTCCTGCATAATAGACACCATATGTCTTTGCCTATCTCTACTCTCCACCCCACCTTTGCCTGATTGCAGACTGTACATCCTCATTGACTTCTGAAGCCAAATTAGTTCAGAGCAGCAGCTATAGGGAAAAGGCATGTTCACACAAATGCTTTAAATGATGAAATGCTGATGACGGTAGCTGGATACAGTCATAGACTTTTAACAGACTCTTCTTCCTCCTCTCTACTATTTCTTGTTTTACTGTAGCCTTCCTAAGATTAGAAGGGGGAAGAAGAGCCAGAATTGCCTGCAGTATTCAAAATGAGAATGCAACAGGAATAATTAAATTGCAATGCTTGCTGTTGGATTATCTGGTACTTTTCAAGTACCTCCCATTATTCCCTTTGTTTTCTGACCACTGCTGAGTTTGGAAGACAATATTTTCATAGAACCATCTTTTACGAGCCTGGGACCACTTCCTAAATGATAATATATATCAAAGCTTATGTATAGGCACAATCAGAAATCTTTTTACTAAATTGTACCTGGTTTTATATTTATCAGTGTTATATTCCCTTTGCCATTTTATTCCCCAGTCATCCAATCTCATGATATCCTTCTGCAGCTCTTTGCAGCTTCTGTCTTTACAAGCCTGAGTAGCTTGGTGTGGTAAATAAATTCCGCCCCTGACCTCCCAAGTCCATTTCCAGATCAATTATCAATATTTGGAACAGCAGAGAAGTAGTTTTTATATACTTCATTTACAATCTCTTAATTAGAGGTCAATAACTATCCCTTCTTTCTTATTCCACCCAATTTCTTTATGGATACTTGGCCAGAGATGCTGTAGAAAGCCTTTTGAAAATTTAAGTAAACTTTATTAGCCAGATCATCCTGACATACAGGCTGAGAGATGCTTTCAAAGACCTGTAACAGATTTCATGGTTGCATATCAATATATCTACTGTTTCATTATGGCTTATATGTCAGTTGACAAGGTACAGCCATCAATTCTATTGGATTTCCCCAGAATCCTCACACATATGGGCGTGGGTTTGGTTTTTTTCTTTCTTTGAACCATATTTGTCATTTTTTATTTCTTCTGCTACCAAGGCAGTTCTGAGCAGAAGTTAGTATTTCAGAAGTCTTATGAAAATACTGAATGACCTTAATGAAATGAGCATCTGCTAGCAACTTATCAGTTTGTTTTAATAAGCCATTTACTGATACTTCAATTTCAGCCAGATCTTCCAATTAAGACCCTTGTCAAAAACAGTTAACAGCATGGAAAGTTTGCTAAGGACTTCAGCAGAAAGAACAGATGAAAAAACCCCAAACAGTATCTATTCTGGTCTGTTCTTCCAGAAGGGCTGACTTACACCTTGACCACCTAGTCACCCATATACTTTTTTAAACTGTCATAGACAATACTGTATTGAGAGCTAGGTGCAGAAACAAATTCAGCTACATCAAATCATGGGGAGATAGTATTACTCCTGTACACCACACAGATAGGTTTAGTGCTCGCAGTTCTAATATTCACACTTCCTTTCATGTGGTGAACGTTCCTTTGGATTTGTTTGGTTTTAATAATAAATGCTATGAAAATAATGTGAAATTAAATCCTTATCACTTTTCCACTGTAATGCAAGTTTTCCGATCTATACAGTCAAGGAATGGAGCAAGAGATGATTCTGTTATCATCTATAAATGACTCCATGGAGGATAAGAAAAAATAATAATTCTGTATTAGGTCTCTAAGCTAGCTGAAAGTAGAATAAAATGAGGTGGAAGACAAATGAATCGAGACTAAACGTAAAGCCTTCTGTTTATATTGATGTTTATTGGCTACTAGAAAGGATTAAAATATATAGACTGTAATTATTCAAGAGACTTCCTAAGTCTTAATTTGTTTGTATGAGAAGTCATCATTGCTCAGACAGAATTAATACACTTATTTCTGATGTAAATGGGCGAAATTTTTTTACCTCTGTTTTGCAGATCCAGTTACAAAATCATATTTGGTTTCCTCAGCCTCAAAACACATGACCTTATGATAAAGTATGTCTATTAAATATCTCATTTGTATCCATGTTACTTTGGCTTTAATACAGTAACAATTCATCCTGTGTACATAAATTAATATGCTCCTACTTTCAAATTTTATAAAAGCAACATGACTGTGATGCTTTATGAACACTGAAAGACTCAAATATTTTGAATCCTGAAGAAAAGTCTGTATTCAAACTTTTTTATGGCAACTACTGGCAAATACAATTTTTTTCAGATGCAATCCCTCAAAAGAGTAGAATATAATAATAACACAAAATCAGAGCAAGGTTTTTAGACAAGGCTAAGAAAGGAGGGATTTAATAAAATTGGTAAATGAGATCCAGTAAGCTTAGCTCTAATCTCACTCAGGGTCACCTCTGTAGGGAAATACACTGGCATTGCTCTCTTCGTATAATTACACTGCTACAGTTATACTATTATGAATTGTTATGTTTCCAAAGCAGCATATCAGGAGTAATTCCATTGAAATCAATTTCATAAGGACTACAAGAATCAATTCATTATACTCAGTTGTCTCTGGACACTGAATTACTGACTTTTCTTCTTAGGAAAAACAATGGAAATAAATAAGAGATTGACATAAATCCAGTAGCAATAAGCCAAAACGACTTTAATACAATTATCTGATTATGTTTAAAGCAATGCGTTTTGAAAAGAGAAAGGAAGTCTGGAGTAATTCATTATCTTTGTCGACTTACTAAAGGTTCAGAAATTACCAGCTGTTTACATTTGCTAGGATATAGCTACAGTGTGCCAAGCATCGGCAGGGGTTTGGTGCCCTCTTATGTTTTATACAAGCAACTTCAGTGACTGCAAACACTTCTTGGTGAGAGATCACTTCTGAAATCTTTTCAGGTTACAAATTGTTAAGAAATTGTCAACTAAGATAACTAACTACTTAATGCTTCAGAAAGGTCAATAACCACTTTAAGTAGTGAACTTGCTCCCAGTAATGAGCAGATTCATAGACATACTGATGCACCTTTACCCTTGGCTTTTATCGAGACAGCTCAGCCTCACTAAACTCATCTTGCATGGCACAAACCAATTCAGGCTTCTTTTGTTTTGGCCAGACAGATATTGTTAATCAATTGCTGACTACCATAGCACACACACACTAAACAAAGGCTGGTTAGCACCACAGGAAAACCAAGTTGAACTGTATTAATAGATATCAGAATCACAGAAGAGAGAGGCCTACATGACCTTGGTCTTGCCTCCTGAGAATGTCACCATCAAAATGCTTATTATTCTTGTTTCCTTTAGGTGGATACTCCAGTGATTACTTCTCACACTTAAAAATTGATACCTATTAACTAAAGTTTTGGGGGAGGTCTAGCAATCACTTTATGTTTTCTTTCTTGTCTAGTTAACACTGTAGTATATTATTTTTCTTCTTGTGCATGTATTTCTAACCCATAGTCAAGTCCCTTCTGGATCTCCTAAAAACTGAACAGATATTGCTTAGTAAATCTTTTCTGGAAATAAAAACTGAATCTATATTAAGAACTGGTTTGTTAGTTTGTTTTTAATTTCCCTATTGGCATCAAAAGGGTATACAGTTTAAATATTTTTTTTTAATACTCAGCACTTAGGTAATTATCATCACATTTTACTCAAAGGAAAACATTTGGGATAGATTTTTATGCCTTTTTTGATACATAAATCAGAATGCATAAGTGATGGGCCACAGAAATAGTGAAGTATAAAGATAACATGGAATATTAGATTATATTTAACAGCTGGTATCAGAAATTATTAAATACCTTATTAAAGTGCTGAGGACCCCATATTTTAATCCATTGTAATGGAACGTATTCATATTAGTACAGAAATAAAGCACCCAACCCTTAGATAATTAGAAATTATCAATTTATTTTGTGAAATTATCCTACTATGCAATTTTTCAGAAATCAGTTTCAAGATGCTACAGAGAAGTCGCAAGTAAGGGCACAAATCAGTCATTTCCTCAGTTGTCACAGATGCAGAAGTAAAAAGGAGTTCCAAGCATCTCATACCAGTTAATAATAAGCATTCCTTTTCATCACAGATACCCGAATGCCTAGAGGCAAGGCACGTTTTGGCACCATGGCCTACTTCAGTAAAGCCAGACAAAGCTGGATGAATGCTCCCCATTTCTAAGGGCTACAAAAGCTCATGTAAAAAGAGAGTTGAGAGCAGATCCATTCAGCAAACAGAACCTTGTAGAAATAACTTATTTGTCAACATCCAAAAGTGCACTACTCCTTTACTGAACACAGAAGCATGTTCCCAGAAAGCTTCGAGTCCAGTTGCACATTGATGTGACATGGAAAATTAAATAAAGAGAGGATGTGGTGAGAAAGGATGGATGTGCTTGGGCCCCTTACACCACCAAGATACACTCAAATAAATTTAATGATATTACAGTAATATTTTTAAAAAAAGATATCCACCTTGTGTAGGTGAGAAATAGTTAAATTGCACATGGAGCAGAGATCCCTGAGCTAGTGGAGACCTAGTTAGAAAATCCATGCAACACACTGCAAAGCAATGTGGACTTATCTGTCTAGGTCTGGAGGAAGTACTGATACTTTTTCAGCTAATAAACATTGCTTACTAGCTCCCATTCAAGACCATGAGACTATATTTGCTAGTATAGCATATTTGTACCATATTTGCTACTGTATAACCCTGAAGTTCTGGTTCTAAGGTTTGCACAAGGGAAGCCAGTTAAGAGCCTCTTTTGTTATTGTGGATGTAGCCAACAACAAAGCTTTCACATTTAGTACATTCATCTTGCATAGTACAGAACTCAGGCCATCAGGGTCCACGGCTGAGTTACTTTTCACAGTACACACGAATCTGACTTTTGTGGACAGATTTTCCATCTGCTGATCATAGGTTGAAATCTGCCAAACTAAGACACATTTGCTTTGATAACATTCACTGAAGTAGATATTTCCCATATTCCCTTTCTAAGGAAGTATAAAACATTGCCTCTTTTAGCTAGTAATTAGCGTTAAAATAGTCTATACAGTAGAATAAGCATGTGGAAACAGCAAAAATTCCGCCAGAAGTTTTGAAGAGCTAGCAGAAAACTATGAAAAGTGGGTCCACAGCTTCAAAGAGGCAATCAGTTATTCACTGTCTCACTTCTCCCATGCCATTTTCCTATATCCAGTTCCCTTTATGCTATAAAATGAGCTAATTTAAAATCTTATAGCAGCATGTAAAGGAAACAGAACAGCTGTGGACTGGCAATAGAAAGAGACAGCATTTTTTAGGACAGAGCTTGGAGAATCTGCTAAGGATATAGTATAAAACAGTTAAAAAAATCCCCAAATCAAAACAGATGTACTGCTGTTAACTGATAGAGCTTTAACAAAATTGGGAGAAAAATCACGCGTCTCCCAGTCCCTAATGCTGATTAAAACTTTCCTAGCAAATTGCAATTTGTTTATCTTGAGGAATTTAAATGAGTTGAACTTCAATATGTTCCACTATGAAATCTTACGGAACAGAAAACTCACGCTGATATAAATCAAATCAGGTTAAGAACTGATATAGTTAAGAATCAGTACTTAGCTGCTTTGCACATACTTTTAATTTAGTTTGAAGTGCCTGATATCAATTTAACTTAAGCTTATTACAGACTTTATCACTTCAACTGGAGCTGACGCTTACGTCATTAACCCTCTAAGGCAAATGCCAGTATCAGCACTTACACCAGTATCCAGCAGCATCTTATTCAACACCATAATGCATCCCTATAATCAGTGTTAGGCAGCATCGGCACAATTAAGCACAAATGATTAAGAAAAAAAAAAACAAGTGAAGAAATATTAAAATCAAATGCTTGCTTGAGGAAATCTTTTATATATTTCTTTCAGACAGTTCTGACCTTCATTTAACAACACAAGCAGGCTAAGCAGAGAAACTCTAAAATGACTCCATATTTTTAAGAACAGCAGTTGTTTTTGTGAAGTTTTATATAATAAAATTAAGATGCTTATCCAATTGCCAGCAAAAAAAAGCAAAACCCACCATAACACTACTAAAATGAGTGACAACTCAAGATCAAGTACTTCTCCAGGACTGCAGAACAGCTAGGACAGATTTTTAGCTCTACAGTTCTAGGAGCACAATGTTCTGTATTTGTCTCACAGAACCTCAAAGAAATGTGATCACAGGTCTTATATGTCACAAACCTTGTGCCACGGCAGTTGAGGGAAACCATCAGCTTAACAGTATATATTTTTGTACTTGCTGGGCTCCAATCTCTGCAACATAGACTGCTCCACTCTTCATGTCTACATCCACGAGGTGTGGTTTGGTCTCATCTGCCAGCTGTATTGTGTTGACCATAACACAGTCCCCAATAGAGCCAACTGGTGGCGCTGCCAAGATTGCCAACCGGTTGATATTCAGCTGAGCTACAATCAGGTATTTGTAATCGGCAGTAAATCTGCAAAATACAGAAATAAATTTTTGAATTATAAACTCCATCTGACATCTAATTTTAACATAACCATGTACTCTAAACAAACATAACCTCCTTAATAGTCAAGCTTTTGAAATCTACGACACTTTAAATGCAGTGAAACATTGATAATTAAATTGTAAGCCTTGCTTTATGTTTTACTGCTCCTTGTGACAGATTAGGCTACAGAAAACTCATTGAAGACAATCCATTTTCCTGTAAAAGCTGCAACATTACGATCAACAAGACACAACAACTTTAAAATGAAATTCCTAATCCTGCTCTTAAATCCATGGAGCTTGTTATAAAGCCAGGATTTCCCATTCAAAATGCAACCGTGCAGATCTTTGCGTATGATTAGGACCCAGCACCCTGTTAGTTAAACTGGTTAACTCCTTGATTTCAGGCATTAAATACCAACATCTTAATTCACCAGTGAGAGTACATCTTATTTATGTAATTGCATGCTTCAAGAAGAACTGTTCAACAATACCTGACAGAATAAGGTCCATCTTCTGAAAAACAGCTGCTCCAATACCCAAGCCATTCCCCTGTGATTTTATCAAAAACTTGGATCCTTTTGTTGTCTCTGTCTGCAACCCATACCTGTTAAGAACAAAAATCACACTGTTCACAAATAGAACAAATCAAATACATTAGTTTCCTTCATAAGCAAAGTATCCTGTTAGTAAAAAAATGAAGTACACTTTGTAAGAATGTACCTCTACACTGAAAACTAAATAAGTAGCTATAACTTCCAGATATAAAACAAAATCACCAAACTGTTAACATACACAAAATATTTTATACTACTTTAATAGAGAAATCAGTGCCTTCTCTTAATTTCTGTGGCTAGGATATGAATATATTTAGCAGGATTTTTTCCCTCCCAGTGAGGGCATAGTCCCACCTATTTAATTCTAAAGATAGCGGCCTGTTAGCCACTAACAGTTTGTTTTTCAACAGCAGTCTCACTTCAAAATCCTATAATGACTGCATCTGCAAACACTCTCGTATGTCTAATGGTACTATAAATATTGAGCAATTTAAACACTAACAGAATTTTCCAGATGTTTTGTCTTATCAATTTTGTGGAGCTTGTCTCTGTCTCACCCTGTGCTAACTAGTTTCACAAACCCTTCAAGATAGCAATACCACTAGACGGTTCCAGTGAAGGCATCTCTTGTACTAAAATCACTGAAATTTTAGCTGTTGACAACCTGTCAGTCTGGTAAGTGAAGTTCATGACTTTTCTAGAATATCACACAAACGGGAGCAGTAAACAAGTTGACTTGAGATATTGCAGTACTGTTTTTAAATGAAACATTACTACAGCATTCTCATATTTCTTAGGAATTAACCATTATTTTTAACCAGGCTGATGAATAACACCACACTGGCAATAAAACAGTAGCCTATTACAATTGTTGTCTTGAATGTTTATATTCCTGGTTACTCTTCAGCACAAAGTGACCGTGTCCCTGCCTTTCTCTCTCCCACCCTGCCAGTTTTGGTAGATAAATGATTTTTATAGATGCTTCTTATTCTGGTTCAGACAGCATCAGCAGAATTAGCTTAAACCATTGATTTAAGATGTTTTAGTCAAACCATCTTATTTTCCCTGAAACAGATCAAGGAGTGACTGCATAATTCACCTACAAGAGCAACAGAGTAAAAGTCAGACTATGATTAACACCTGGCAGAAGTAGACTTTTGAATGCCTTAAGCTGCCTGTAGAAAAGGACTGATGTCCACAACCTAGCCAGAGCCTTACTACCATCTTAAGTTTATTTGGAATTTCCAAATATGAAATTAAAGTCCCTTGAAGAAACTTGAACATTTGGGTGGATATTTGTTATAGAACATAGTTCTCCTGTACTCTCACAGAGGCAACCTGTTAGAAATTATGTGAAGAACAGTCTGTTCTTGCATGGATGTTGACAATGTAACAAGTCAGAACCCTTGTGTTAACCTTTGAGCCAACTACTTCAGTAAGATCTGCAGTATGAAACTTAAGCTCACGACCACTACCACACTGAAAACTGTAGCACACACAAAATGACCCAAATCACAACAGTTCAAATAAAAAAAGAAATACAATTTGTTTTGTTTAAATACACAGAAAAATGTTTGTCTGACGGTGAAAAGAATTCTCCCTTTATTCTTTACCCGTCCAACAGGATCCACTGTTACACTGTGAGGAATGTTGAACTGACCGATGCCGGTCCCTTTTGTTCCCGCCAGCCATATCTCTTTGTAATCTAAACAGTAAGCATCATGAAAAATGAAAGTTAAAAAATCAAAGTAAGGAAACAACAAATAAAATAGCTTTTAATCATTCCCTTGCAAACCTAATTTGATTAATATTTAAATAATGGAATTCATAAACACAGAGACTACTACAGAGACTACTGGATTGTTATTAGTGGTTTCAGAAACATAGTCACTAGAGCACAAATGCCATTGTCCAAGGCTCTGTTAAGCATTGTACTAAAAAACCTCAACCAACCAAACAAAAAATGCACACAGTTGTCTGTCTATGACTTTCATTTGTTTACTAAATTGATTTTTTTACATTTTGAGTCAGTTTGGAGTTTTAGCTATTTACCATTTTGCAAACCAGATATTAGTAAACTGACTGTTTTATGATGGTGCAAAGGAGAAACAGCAGCTCTTCCACTTTTGCTCCGACTACAGACACGTGCTGGCTTCTCACTTGCAGCCCTAGCCAACACTGACCAACTGGGGAACATGAGCTAGCTAATTAAAAACACAGAATAATTTAAATATAAAAGATCTCCAGACACCATCGGATCTAACATGATTCTCAAAGCAGGAGGAGCCTTGATAAGAAATTCAACTCATAAGCTAGATCGGGTTCTTCCTAACTCAAGAAGCTGTTAGCATGTCCAAGATTGGAGACTGTGCACACTCTCTAAGAAAATAGTCACTGTCTGATTTCCCTCACTATGATCCTTTCCCTCAAAAAATCAAACTGGAATCCCTTCCCCTTTGCATCTTTTGCTCAGTGTTCCTCATTCTTCCTTGTGCATTTCCAAGAGACGTGTGGTTCTGTCTTCTCTACATCCTGCCATTACTGACTTGAAGACAGCAATAAGAATCCTTCTTAGCTTTCACTCTTGAAGACTGAACCAACTCATTCTCTAACCCTCTTGTCACGAACGATTAGGAGATTTCTGCGGACGTGACAAGCAGTAAAACAGGATGTGATCCAACAAAGTCTTCAAACTAATATTGAATAACCGCTCTAACAAGCCCTCCCTTAAAAATATTCTCACGCTGTGTTATTTAAAATTCAATTTTCAATGGTTAATTGTAGAAGTTCATTTTTCCATACCATTTGATAGTTTGAGCAATCTGTTATTCATTCCTCCGTCTCCATCCACAACATACATATCTCCGCCTTCCTCTACAAAGATCTCTGCTGGTTGATCAAATTGTAGGGGAATCAAACTTGAACCAGCGTTACCTGGTGTGCCCAGGATCTGCAGAAGTTTACCTGAAGGGCTATACTGTTTCACAGTGTGCCCATATTTCCCTGCATTAAGAAAAAAAAGTACAAAAACATCTTAACAGAACAAAATGTAAGTATTACAACTGATCACAAAGATGCAAAAAGAAAATCTCCTCATACTCTGAAGTGATATTTATAGATCAGACAAAATTCTATAGAGAGAATATGACTGTGGGTTAGTAAATTCATCAGCTACAACAATATTCATCCATTGCATTAGGGAGACCAAACCTAGGACAGAAGGGAAGTCTAGCCAGAAGATTTCCCGTGCCTCCATCCTAATATTTCTCCTGGGAAAAAATCCCCCAAATCAAACAAACAAAAATAAAAACAAAAAAAACACCTTAAGTTCAGAAGGTATAAGCAGACACACAGCACAACTCACAAATCTTCTGAGTATTTTGTGCAGCAGCCGAGAAACTTGTTCATGGTAAGAAAAGCGTAAATCTGTCTCAGAATTGTTTGAGACTTAAATAAATGAGTTGTTTAAGCAATACTTGCAATATTAGCATTTTCTTCCCCACCACACATACCTGTTCCAATATCTGTGATCCATACTGAGCTATCTGTGGCAGTGTTCAATACAAAGATACCATGAGGCATTTCAACCGTATCATTCCAGGAGTAAAGAAAATAGCCTTCCACTGAGAATACAAGTACCTTTGGTATATTATCTCCTCTCTGAAAAGGCAAAAAAAAAGGTCTATTAATAAAATATATTAAGCAAGCAATCATATTTTCAAAAATTACTGTTTGTAAGGTTTTTGCAATGTTTTATGAATCATGCCAGTCTCCTAAGACTGTTTCCTAGATCTCATTTTTTCCATCTAGGAGAGAAGGGCCTAACTTTAGCATGCAAAACCTCCCACTCATTCTAGATTTCAGCTTAATTAAGAGTACAATTTTCACAACAGTCAAGGTCCTGCAGCTACTTTGATCTTCATTTTCAGTCCTGTTTTTACATTCTTGCTTAAAAACTATGCCAAGGGTAACACAGGCATGAAAAACTGTAACTGTACTTATTAACTGCATGGCACTCAAGTACTCACACTGTACTTTATAATTAAATCCCACCACTCCCCATGGAGAGAATGTCTTCTCCATGACGTAAGAGATACCAATGTGTGGAACTGAGTAAAGCAAATAATTGAATTGCAATTTCTGCAAGTGACTGAAAGAGCTGTGAGGTTTTGATTTCATGGGACAAAGGCTGAAAGAGTGGAAGGGGGCCCAGTCAGTTGCCCCAGAATGACGTTTTACCTTACAGTTAGAGAAGAAGCTGCTGTAACTCAGTGAAGCTGGATCATGCCTTCATATTACAGAAATGTAATACTTATAAAAGCACAAGCAAGTACAGTTTCAGAACTGCTTTGAAAAATGGATATAGCAGAGATACCTATACTTGTATTTTTACTAATTTTGATACAGTAATTATTCTTATTTCTATAGACACACACACACACTTACATATATATATAAACCAGACACTTTAAAAACAAAAAATACTCTAGGTTAACAAGGATAGACATACAGTCTTCTCACTCACTTGTCCTACATAGACCAAACCATGAAGGGAGTCAACAGCAACACAAAATGTTTGGCCAGTGAAGTATTCTGGAAATTTAGGCCAGCCTATGTCCAACTTGTACATTTCTTGCTGTACCTCCCAAAGGGGGACATAGTAATCAGATGCTTTTAAAACCTGAAAATGCAAAAATTAATATCCATTAGTAGTTACACCGCATGATGGTGGGATCAGTAGAATAAGTGGTAGAAAGTAACTTTGTACTGAAGCATCATAAATTAATTTATTCAATTTAAATGAAGAAGACAGATAAACAGAAAAGGGTTTGTAGCTAGGGTTTTGGATGGCAAATGAAAAGAATGACTAATTGGAACAGCTAACGAAGTCCTCTGGATTGGGGAGCTCTGGAATGAGAGGGCAAAAAACACACCCTGAAATTTCTTATGTCAAAGTTGCTATTAGCATCTATAAATGACACTCCAAAATGAGTAGCGAAGGCCCTAAATGCATCAGAATAAATAACCACTTGAAGAAGATATGGAAATGAAAAAAAAGTATCAGAATAAAGGTAAAATACAGGTCAAGAAATAAAATTACACCTTAGAAATGAGGAAGTGTTAAGATACAAGGAACAGCAAAACTCAGGTTGATGTACACATTTTAAAGGATAATGGAAAAAAACCTCTTCCACCTTTTTGTTCGTTTGGTTTTGTTTTTCCATCTGAATGAAAGCTAAGTACAGCTATGCCGTGGCAAGTACTGGATGCAGATACAAGCACTGAAATGGAAAGATGAGGCTAGAACCATGATGTAACAAGGGCTGAGTGAGGAAACGCAGCCATTTAACATTCCTAATAATTGCCTTGACAGAAGTAAGGGCAGATTGATGATAGAGAACTACCAATAGATTAAGAATGACCAGAAAACCGTAAAGGAAACCAAAAAGGAATCAAATAGGAATCAGGCTGGCTGTGTCCAGAGCTGAAGGGCATCAACAGTGGCTGAAAGGACCTCAGGCTGCCTGTCTTTACCCTGCCTTTTTTGGTTAAATACGCTTTTTTTCCTCTATCCCTAAAGGCTCAGTAACGTCTTTGGCCCGGATATTATTTTTTTAATCTTTTTTTCCCCTCCCTGCTGGAGTATCTCCATTGAACGAACTAATAAAGATGGTAAGAAACCCGACAGAAAGCAGTGCAAAATTATTCACTCAGAGATTACTGAAGTCTTCCCTCTTTTGCGCAGGGATCAAGAGCTTGGAAACCCCGAAAGCAACCGCACAGCGCACGGGATCCCTCCCAGCAGGGCTGCGGCCCGAAGTGGGGCGGGAAGGCACCAGCACGAACCGGGCCCCGGGCCTCTGCTCACCCCCTGGCCCTGCCAACCCCCCACAGCCCTGCCAACCCCCCTGGCCCTGTCAACCCCCCACAGCCCCGACCTTGTCACCTCCCCCTTCCCTGGGCGAGGAGCCGTAACGGGAGGGCTTGAGCTGCAGCTCGGCCACCGGGCTGACAGCCGCCCCGCCCTTCTCCCACGGTTCGCCCCCTCCCCTGGGCCGCGCCGCCGCCCACCTGCGAGCCGCACAGCAGGACCAGCGCGGCCAGCAGGGCCAGCGCGGTGCCCGCCATCCCCAGCCAGGGCCGCCACCGCCGCCTCCCGGGGCGGGGTCGGGGCGGGGCCGGGTTGCCATGGCAGACACATGGCCGGCCCCTCCCGCTGCCTCAGGAAAGGGGAAGGGGGGGAGTGCATCCCTCTCTAGGGCCTCTCCCAGTGCCTGGCTGCCCTGTGCTGTGCCGGCTCCGAAGCGAGAAGCGGCGGCGCAGAGGGAGGCCAAGAAGGACCCGGCGGCGAGCCGAGGAAGCGCCCAGCGTTTCCGAGTTTCGGTGTGACGCTACGGAGCTGGAAAGGGGGCGAGGCTGTCTCCAGTGTCCGCCACTTCTTTGCAGGCATCGTGGCGGTAACCATGGTGTGCAGGGGCCCTCGGTGCCTGGCCGCGGCATCATAGGAGTGCGACAGAGCAGAGCACCTGGTTGGTGGCTCCGGGCTTCCCGCCGCGCCCTTGCTATCCCCCTGCCCGTCCCGTGCCGCCTCTGCCCGCGCCCCCGGCCGCTCGGGAGCTCCTGGGCCTCCGGCCGCCAGGATCAACGCTGGGTGACACAGGGAGCCATGGGGAGCGGAGCCGCCCCGCGGGCCGGCCGGGCCTCGGCGCCGTGTGCTGAGTGAGGGGAGCGGCGCTGCGGGGCCAACCTGCACCTTCGGCAGCTCCGCGGTCTCCCCGCCCTCCCTCTTCCTCCGCCGGGAAAAAGGCCTCGGAGCGCGCACTGGGAGGGCGCGGGACTCCCCCGGGGCGGCGAGCAGCAGCCAGCGGCCTCCCTTTGTCCCTTGGCCCGCGCTGAAAGACGCCAGCGCCAAATTCCCAGGGACTGGGAGGATCCCAGGCTGCCTGTCTCTCATCTCCTTTTTTTTTTTTTTTTTTTAAATATACTTTTTTTTTTTCGTGTATCTCTAAAGACTCTCAGTAAAGTCTTTGGCCTGGATATTATTTTTTTCAATCTATTTTTCCCCTCCCTGTTGAAGTATCTGCATCGAATGAACTAATAAAGATGGATAAGAAATCATTTGAAACCGTACTGGATGAAATTAGAAAGGTAACATTTTTTGCATGTTAGTTTAACCATTTGGTGGTATTCCAGTAGGTAAAATCTCCAGGTTAGATGTTTGCGTTCTTTAATACTCACTTAAGGATTCAATAAGGACTAAATTTCATCTCAGCGTGAAGAACTGTAATTCTGTGTTGCTGGTGCATTCCAGCGCAAAGGTGCTTGGCATATTTGCTGTCTTGGAGATGTTTTTGTTCTTAAAAAAAAAATGGGATTGAATGTCTGGACTGCTGCCCCTGAACTAAAAACATGTGCTGCAAGAGCTCTCATTTGAAATAAGCACTTGAATTAATTCATCACAGTATTTTCATTGTCAAGGAAAGTGAAGAAAAGCCAGAATAGCAAAGTTCTGTAATGGAGAGAGGGGTGAGGGGCTGCTTTTGCTTGGCTCGACTGGAGAGAGGGTCTTGCACTGTGAGATATCCATCTTTTAGATGATATTTTTGGGAGATACAACACACAAATGACATGAGTGGGCTGATTTCTAAGCTGTACTCTGCTGTTCTTGTTCAAATCCACATCTCCCACAGCTCGGGAGTGTGCGCATACCTTCCTCCAGGATGTGAAATCCTGGGTTTTGGTGTGTGCTCTGAGCTGTATTTGTGCATGTGCTGTTAAAAACTCACTGAGGAAAATACCTATTAGTGGTGGGAAGCAGAAATACAAACCAAGGCTTCTGGGCATCTGACAGGTGCTCTCATTTCTTTCAGCACAGAAATCTGCTTGTAACAGGAAAGTGGTTTGTGGTTGTGACAGTTCCTCAAATGCTGGAAGTGGAAGAGAGGATAAAGATGGATCCTTCAGAACCTCTCAGATTAATAGGAGTGTGGTTCTGTCTTGTGTGGGAAGTACAAACCTGGGATGACATATTTTGCTGTAGTTAAGCAGAGGCGATATAAATGTCATAGTAGAACAGTTATGTATCCTGCTAAAGTTGTCTTGGTGTGAAAATAAAGAGCTTGTTTCGGATAAGATTGCCCTATGTGAGAAAAAGAATCCTTAGAGTTTGTGAAAGATGTTTGTTGTTATGATGGGTTGGTTAGGAGATGTAATTTCTTTTATTTGAACTCAGATGCTACGGAGTTGAGTTTCAGTTCAGCCTCTCTTCAATGTGAGGTACAGTGTTGGCTGTAGTTGCAATAGTGTTATTCTGGAACATATTGAGGAATAAACCATAGTGTACTAAAGCCTCAGTGATGAGTCTTTATTATCAAAACTGCACTCACTAGCATTTTTACATAACGTCATAGTCATGTATTCTCCTTTATAAAATAGGTAAGTTCCATGCTATGTAACCAGCTAAAAATGTGACAGCCTGAATATTTCAGGGTGTGAACTTCCCTCCCAATGTAAGAACTTTTAGAGAAAATCTATAGAGGAAAAAAATCAAGGAACAAATTGCACATGAATACTTTCTCTGAGAATAGATGTGGGGAGGAAGTAATGTTTCAAATATTACTGCTACAGTGTGGCCCTTGAGAGTATACTATGTAATTACTGAAAACTTCAGATTAAAGGTATTTTGATGTGTGATTTTAGGCAATTATGTTTCCTGCATGATATCTGCCTGTATTCCTGTAAATCTAGCTTACTGATCTAAGGAACAGTGCTGTGCTGTTTTTAATAGCTGTGCTGTTACAGTGTAACCTTTTAAGCATTTTCAAATGTTTTTGTATCTTTGTTGCTAGGTGTTTGTTTAAACTTCGTTTCTAGCTCTATGGTAGAAGCCTCTTTATGTGGTTCACAAATCGGTTGTGTTGGCATGCTTCCGTTTTTTGGTCCTGCAATTAGCAGGAACAATTATTTAAATGTCTTAATGTGTAGTTTGGTTCTGGCTTCACCATGTATATTTATAATCTTTAACAAAATAAAGTTTGGGGTATTTTTACATAAATATACATAGCAGTGCCTTCTATTTGTGTTCTTTTTGTGAAGTCATTCAGTTGTTGATTTAAGGAGGAAGAGTGACGTTTGTTTTGGCAAGGAAGTTGCTATATGACATATCAGACATTTTTCCAAACTATGTGGAGAGAAGGAAAAACAACAGAGAAGTTCCTTTTCCCCGTCTCTTCAATGTGCGAGGTTGCCTCAGACAGCATGCAAGTGGGTGTCTGCGCTCCTCTGCTACTCACAGTTGGATTACAGTGATGGAGAACTTCATGTCTGCCTGTGTGGAGGGACAAGGGCAAAAAAAGAAGGAATAGGGGTAGGTTTTAGGGCTATCGGGAAGAGATAGAAATATATGTGTGTAAAGCTGGAGATCCTTCGAGAATAAGCATGAGAGCTAGCAAAAGAGGGGGCCTTGGAAGCTGGGGAAAAAGGGTGTGTGCATCAGTTTGGGGCAGGAATTCAGGTGTCACCTGTCTTTACATCTTGTATGCCTCTCAGTGAGATGAGTATGAGGAGAAGGGAGGAAGCTCTGGCTCTTAGGTAGGCTCCGTGGTTATCGACAAAACTGAACTGTCTTGCTGCCACTAAGTGGTGGCCAGTCCTGCATTACACTGCTCTGCTTCCTATGCTGTATGTGATTGCATATTAAAGTTTGAACTCTAGGAAGGTGGTGATAAAAAACATCAACCTCTGTTTGGATCAAGCTCTCTTGTATACTTGATTCTGGCTGTACAGACGTTTTATAAATGCCTCATCATAAATTCACTGAAGATGCTTTGCTAATTATTTTACAGGGAACATACAAAGAGCTTGTATGAGTAATCAACTGTGTTACCTTGTTTTACGTGAAGTTGATGCAAACTTTCAAGACAAAAAGAAGAGTAATAATGGTGTTCTCTCAGTACAATTTTAAACAACAATAATTGAAATAAATAAAAATGAATAATTTTTTAACAGAAGAATTAAATTGCATCTCTGCTTTTTTTGTTTGGTTGTTTTTTTGGGGTTTGGGGTTTTTTTTGTTTGTCTAAAGAGTATACTGTTACTTAGAAATATTGCAGTGTAGTTGATACAAATGTCAGTTTGTAAGGTCAGATTTTTTAAGATTAATAGATTCATCTAGCAGATGGTTGGGTTATAATTATCATTTTTGAGGGACTAATTATGCATCTTTTCTTTCTGCTATCTTCTAGGCTGTATTGACTGAGTACAAATTAAAAGCTATTGAATATGTTCATGGATACTTTTCTAGTGAACAGGTAAAAATCAATACTTTCATGGGTTTAATGGGAGCCATTGGGGTTGTGTAATCACTAATACAGAAAGACAGTTTCTCCAGTTATACCAAGGCTGATCATATTTACCTTTTTATTTATTAGCTTAGGAGATTTAATTCCTGATCATTATTTCAGCATTAAACTGTTAAAAGTAGTTCCAAGTTGTTTTGTTATCAAAATCATTACATTCTCATTCTTGTTGCATGGGGAAAATTGGAGAATTTTATCATCATAGAATTTCAGGTTATTTTGCATATATTTTCTAAACTGGCATGCTGTAATAAGTATTCAACTTATTTTGATACTATGTAGATTTTTTCCATATCTGTATTTTTTTTTTCCTTTTCTTTTTTGATGTATGTTTGGTGAATAAACTGTTTGAGATACTAAATGTTTATAAGCTTTTTCAGAAAGACTTCTTTAATACTGTGGCAATTGTTGTGCATATAGGGAAATATATAGAAAGTGCATATCTATTTTAAATATTTTTGTAGAAAAACTTCATTGCGTAACAATTTTTGGGTGCCTACTTAGAAATAAAAATAACATTACATGTTGGTAGTACTGATAATCAAAAATGGCAGACTGGCAGATGTTTTTAGCAGTATGCCACTGTATTCCAAAAATGGAAATATCATATTGATGCAATATTTTTAATAAATATACAAGATTAATTGAAGGCCTTTCTGTTGCAGGTCGTTGAGTTACTGAGATACTTTTCCTGGGCTGAACCACAACTCAAGGCAATAAAGGCTTTACAACATGTAAGTTCATGTGATAGTCTTGAGGAGTAAGTTTGCCCTCTTAATCTCATTTTAGGTTTGTGATGTCTGCTTTTGCCACTGATGGGTCACTATACCTTTTAACCATCAAGGTTTCCTCTTATCTCTTTCTTTTTCAGTGGTATCAAACTATAACACTTCATACTTTTAACCATACTTTTTAACTTTTACTTTTGTGAAGGAAGTATCTTTTACTTTCCTGGGCGTTGCAAAAAGAGATATAGTCTTTCGTAACTATTGTTAACTTTTGTATTTCTTTGCTTTTGGCTAATGCTTTCTGAAGTTGCTTGTTCAGAATTTAGTGTATCAAGTCTCCTTCCCAAGAGGAGGGAGAGAATATTAAATGTTAACCAAAATACATGGTGTGAAGCTGTTACTTAGCTGCATTCTGAGTTTAAAATAATTGTACTGCTTTATTTTATATACAATTTTTTTTTTTTGCTTACTTGTCAGAAAATAGTGGCAGTTCCAGCATCGAAAATGGTTAATATTCTCAACTGCTTCACATTCAGTAAAGATAAACTTATTGCCCTTGAACTCTTAGCTTCGTAAGTATCTCTTATGTTGATTTTCTTAATTTTGTTTTTTTAAGTATTTGAATATATAAAACTTGAGATACTTCTAGAAGAAAGCACTGTGGATAATTAAGGTAAAGCACAAATCTGTCATTGATTGGGCTGTAAAAAGAAGAATTAGAAGTAGGCATTGTGGAAAATTCCATTGTTCATATGACCCTTGAGCATGCTGATACGTCGACTTCTGCCTGCTGGAAAACTGCCACATTGCCGGTGTTACTACAGTGGCCTTCAAATCTTGCAGAGAATGAAGAGGACCTTAAGCTTATTTCTGCTTACTGAAATGTAAAACGCCCGGGACCAGAGTATTCTGTGAATTGACCCTTTTGCATTTGAAAAGCCCTCTAAATATTATATATGTGAAAATTAGTTAAGTAAATAGTTCTCTTAAATTGATACATTTGATTAACAGATCTAAGGTCTATAGAAGATGTATAGATATTCTAAATTTGTTTAGGCAGAAAGTTGGGCTTTGAGTAAATATAGCTGCTTCAAAGCATCTAGTAATTACATATGTTTATATGGATCTCTTCTGCCTGGTTTAGTGGATTTATTGTATGAGGTATTGTTCTGGTATGGGTTGATGTTTTTTTTGCATTGAGTATGCCCGCCTTACATATGAATGCTGTATATTACAGCCAGTGTGAACATTTTGGGGCATATAAATTCATCATATAAATATCCATAAAAGAAATAAGACTGAGGATATATGCATGACCTTGCTTTTGGAGCTGAACTTTAAGAAACGCCGAATGCTCCCAGTCTCTTTCAGATCAGAACAAAACAGGGTAGCCTAAAGGACGTTCATTGGCATGTTAAAAGTAACGTGTTTCAGCTTTTGAAATGAGATTGGAACTCGTAGAAGCCTTAGTTACTACACTTCAGCTGGGAGGAAAGCACAAACTTTTGTAGCTGTTGACTTTCTGTAGTGCAAGAGCATGGTAAGAGTCATGATGTCCTGGGTTGGAGCTAGATGATCTTTAAGGTCCCTTCCAACTCAAACTGTTCTATGGTTCAGAAATCCTAACCATAATCTATGTATTACTAATCAAAACTAGAGAACAAAGCTGAAAGTTCATTCACGTTTTAATATCGTTCTTTCAGTCGTTTTTCATGCCTTTGTTCAACATTCTGCTGATTCCAGTTTTTCTGATGTCCTCCTTTGAGAAGCCCTCCTTTTTGGGGCTGTATTATATTTCCAGTTGTTTGGATGGAGCAGGTAATGTTTGACAACAGTAAAGGTGCTATGGTCAGAATTTTGAAAAAGGCAGGTAGAATCATTGCATATTTTGTTGTTCTCTTTGTGTCTAGTGTTATTTTTGGGAGAGGAACAAAGAGAAAGGCAGGGTACTTTTTGGAACTATGTGAGGGGTTTCGCAGCTCTGCAGAACATGGAGAGAATTACCAGAAATTTCACCTCTCTAATTTTGGCATATATAAGATGAAAATTCTTTTCTCTACCAGTCTAGCAAGAAATAGTGGCAAATTGAGTAGCTGTTGGTTTTCTGCTATGATGAGAATTCTGTGCTAGTAGCAATTAAAGCTTTCTAACGAACTGTTGTGATGCAAAATTAATTTTGTCAACATAGTTACTTTTGCCATAACTTTTAGCTATCATTGTCTATTGTTCCATGTTGGTATTTAATTCTAATACTATATTTCACTTACAGATATGAAGTCTATATTTAAGACTGGGGCTTTTACTTTAATAATAATAATAGTAATATTATGATCTTAAGTAATTATGTGGGTTTTCTAATGTACTGTTGGGTTCTGGCTGAATAAGTGTTGATCGCTTTGCAGTACTTCTAAAAAGCATGTGAAATGACAGTCACTATTTTTATTTATAGTAACATTGTTGATGCTCAGAATTATCGCCTTATTGAAGATCTGTTCAGAATTAATATGTCAGAGAAGAAAAGGTGCAGAAGAATTCTTGAACAGGTACTAGTCAAGATACTCTGAAGATACTATTTGATTCTGTCAAGTACAGTATTGTCTCAATCCTTACGGCCATTGTGGGCTCAGGACTTAATGTGAGGACTGCTGGTGGAAGACAAGCTGAAAGAACCAGCTGCAAAATGATAAGAATTATGTAATACATATGTGAAAAAAGGGAAAGTTTGTCAGGCGTAAGGGGCACAGAATTGTAACCGATGCAACCAGTGCTGAAGGAAAGTCTGTGCTTAACTCCAGATTCAGTAGAAGCAGAGGTGGACCAAGTAGAGTTATTCAAAACAAAGAGGAATTTGGCAAAACCTTGTACTTCTGTGGGCTATTTGGGAAGAAGATTTGTAAGAAATCTTTGAATTGTTCCCTGTAGGTTGATTTATACAATCTAAATGCCATGTAACAGCTATTCATTTCTTTAAAGCTTTGAATTTGATACCAAATAATGTCCTTTCTTGATTTTTTTTTTTTTTTTTTTTTTTTTTTTTTTTTTTTGCAGGCTTCAAAAACTGGTTGTAAGGCTCCTCATGCTATGATATCATCCTGTGGCATGATTCCTGGCAACCCTTATCCCAAGGGCAAACCAAGCCGCATAAATGGAATTTTCCCAGTAAGCATGATCCTAGCTAGGCTTTTGCTTTTCACAAGATCCTTAATTAAGTATTCATTATAGTATAACCAAAACCAGGAGTCATATATGTGCAAGGAGACAAGTATCAAAGCAATTATTTTTTATTTATTATTATTACTCCATTACACATTTATAGGGAACTTGCGTTATTTTTATTTGCCTATTCTTTCCGTGCTGCTTCAGGTAAACATTGCTACATAAATAAGATATTACAGTATCATAAGGTTGGAAAAGACCTTTGAGATCATCGAGTCCAACCTATGACCCAACACCTACATCTACTCCTTCTTGTCAACTACACCATGTCACCATTGTTCATGTAATGGAAGCATTGTAAAATCCAGCAGTATTTGGCAAATTGGGAGAGGTGTTTAGCCTTACCAGTATGTTGATGAGATGACCTAATATGGTCACTACAGTACTACTGCTAATCTTAGTGTTGTTCTTGAATTACCATGTTTAAATATTTCCATAAGTATTACATTTTGTGGTACCTTATAGCAAGTTATCATTTCCACAAGTCAGAATGCAGAATTCTAATTATGTCAGAAACGTGAGCTGTTTAATATGCATATCTTTACAAAAGCTCAGTGTTATAAACCATGCTATTGGATGCTCTTACTTATTTTACAAGTCTAAAACGGTTTCTTTTTCCTAATAAATATGAGTAAGTATCACTTTCAGAATATTCAAAAACTGGAATGTGATTTAGGAAAAAATCAAATATGGCAAAAATTCTATAGCAGGAGTTATTTCTAAATTAATACTTAATAGTTTAATTTTCTTTTGATTCAGGGGACTCCTATCAAAAAGGACACGGAAGAATGTACTAATGAAGGAAAGGGAATAGCAGCCCGTATACTTGGACCATCCAAACCAGTATGTCTAGTGAAAGAATAAATAAATGGAACTTTAAGAAAAAAAATTCAGCCAATTCAATGAGGCTTTTATATGAAATACTGTTACGTTACAACGAGACTGTGGAGCAGCAAGTTAAGGAAAGCTCATATTCTCTATTGGAGATAATATGACCTAGTATTTTTTATTTAACTTGAAAAGAAGCTGTAGTTTATCTCTATGGTGAATAGGAGTCTTTAGTGGATACAACGCGTGTGCGTTTGAAGGCAGAATTTAAATTGCAGTAGCAGATGAGAAAACTAAAAGTACTGTTAGTAATTCACCATGAGCTAGTGAAAGTTTTAGATGCAAATATATGCCATTTTTTGTTGCAATTTCTGAGGTTTTCCCACATGAATATACAAAATGCCTGCATCTTGGAAACTTGAATTGCAGTGGTGTCTTAAAAGGAGGTTTTTGTTTCTTAACAACACTGCTGATCTGTATTTAAAAAATTTTTAAGCAGAAACTTTCAATGGTCCTGATACTACTTTGTAGTATTGTCCAAATGTTTTATTTTCACTTTATTATAGAATGTTTCTCACTAAGCTGTATTATTTTAAAGGGACAGGTAACTTGGTAAGAATTTGCTAGTTTTATATGTGCTAAATCCTTAAAAGAAGTCAGCCCAAGACTTCTGAGTGAAGACTGCAAGGCAGGAAGGAGTTTGCTTTCCCACCTGTGATCAGTATTATATTAAAATCTAAAGGTATAGTAGTGATGTTTGTTTCATTCTTTTCAGAAAGGGTGAAATATTTGCAGTCATTTTGGATGTTATGAAGAAATTTGACATCAAATATTTTCCCAGTGAAGAACTGTGTGTAGTAGTATCTGAATGTTAGCTTTTTGTCTGAGAAACACTAGGTAATGCTTTCACTATTGCTTCTTCCATTTGTTTTCTGTTTACGTAGGCTCCATCAACCTACAATCCACACAAACCAGTTCCATACCCCATCCCACCATGTCGGCCACATGCAACTATTGCACCAAGTAAGGCTTCTATATGTTTTAGCTTGATGCTATTGTTTCATCCGTTTGCCTTTTAAGTAATAACTGTGAAGTGTGAGTTTCTCTGAACATGATCATATCTGAAATTGGCTTGCGCTCTCTAAGCATGCTCTGGGTACTGGTTTCTACCTCTTCTGGTCATGACTGCATAGTTGATAAAAAAGAGGAATATATTGACTTCTTTTTCCAACATCCACATCGTAAGGAAAATTCATGATCCTGTTTTGGTGGTAAAATATTTTGTTCATGGGAGGCATTGTGCATGTTAGACAAGACTGGGGCTGTGTCTTTGTTGTAATGTTTTACCAAGGTTTGAGCTTTGGCTTGACAAGTCAGACTTGTTGATTTTGTATCAAACTTAGGCTGTAGTCATGCACAGACCTGAAATAGGTGGAAATATATAGGAACTTGCTGAAAAACAGTAATCTGTTGTTCAGTTGAAGCAGTAATCTGTTTCTTAGTTGTCTTCAGCTTTGCTTTCTCTCCATCACAGAGAAAACAGTTTCCTAAAAGAAAAGTTTAGGAGTGTAGATTTTGGTCTCAGAAGGGATATACTGATTGCCTTTTAATGTGTGTGATCTGACTATTCCTAGACTTGTGCTTCAGGTAAGATTGAGTCTTTCTTCATAAACTCCTGTCTTTGTTCTGCTGCATCAGTTGTTTGATTCCAGATGTTTTTGGAAAGGAGCAAGGCATTGCCGTTTCTTTGGAAGAAGAAACTGGAGTCCTTAAGTAATGAGATTCTGGTCTTTCTGAGTATCAGTTGAAAGCTTTTCCTAGTCTTGCCATTCCATCCTTCAAAACGAGTGCTGTGGTTAGGAATCTTGCTTTTCACTGATGTTAGGGATTTTGGGGAGGTTTTAGTATATTTGAAAAGAACTTGTGGTAGAACTCTTGGCATGTATGTTGAAGGGTAATCATCTAACCAAGTTGATGTCTGCAGATCTCTACGGTCATTTGGAAAAATTGATGCTCCTTGTGCCTAAAGTAAATCTAATGATTTGTGCCTAAGAAATGACTTGCTCCCCAGGAAGTGTATAGGAAACTTGCAGACTAGCTCAGATTTATATTAAACAAATCTTATCTGAAGTAAGTTAAAGCAAAAAATTTGGCCTCTGGGCGTAATTATTAACACATTTTAGGATATGAAATGGCTTTTGAGGTTTCAGAGCATTGTTAGGCTGCATCATGGTTTTTAAAGATCTCTTGTTTTAATGGAACTTATAACCGATGTTATTAAACACTTTATATATATATATATATATATATATATATATATATATACATAAAATATAAGACTGCAGATGCTAACTTGAAACTGTATCATGTATTTGTTTTCAAGCAGTGGTCAGAATGGGCACATTTATGTTTTATTTTCTGCGTCTTGTGTATATTGCTTTAGCATTTCATTCCTGGGTAATTCAGTGATTGTCAGTTACTCTTCTGATTTTCAGACAAGAGTTGTTACAAATTTTAACATTAGATGGAACTACTATAAAGTATAAAATCAGAAAGGAGTTGAGTATCACAAATAAGTGCACTTTGAGTGAGGTTCAAGTGCTACTTTTTCCCCTCAAACCTAAGTTCTTAGGTTCTTAAAATATTCATTCAGGATTGCTGTGAAGTATATTTATGTTCCTGTGATTTGAATTCTTATGTTCATCAGAACTGTATTCCACAGCTATACAACAGTTTGAGTTACTCCAAAGAATAAGGGAGGAAAAAAGGTACTTTTTAATGTTAAGCACCGTAAATATTGTATATTAAAATAATTTGCGAACACACTTTTATTTCATAACACTTAAAGAAATACTGAATTATAGACCAAGTATTTGGGATGGGACAATTTTCCCTGAATTTTCTGACTAGTGTTGGAGGGCTGATCACTGTCACTGGTGTATGTTTGGCTCTTTTGTTTGTCAAGGAAGAGTTGCAACAGCCTTCAAGTTAAGAATAGAAAAAGAGCAGATGATGCTGCAGACACTCTGAATCACTCCTCCCCCTTTTAGTTTTTCTGGCGAAATGGAACTAAGAGCAATTGAAAACTGACTTTCTCAGGCTCTTTCAAGAGAACTACTCCTACTAAAATTTGGATCACAATGCGTGTCACTCAAGCAGACATTGGCAAAAGCCAACACCCAGCCTGGATGATAACTGTCTGGCTTTTGGGTGAAGCATTGCCTTACAATCTTGAAAATGTTCTTTTAAAGGAAAAGATACTGGTTCATTTAGACACATTCTTCTGACAACTGAGATGTGTATTGCATTTGTTATTTTAGGTGCTTACAACAATGCTGGCTTAGTTCCAATGGCTAATGTCATAGCTCCAGGCTTACCAGCTCCTCCATCATACACTGCTAATCAAGTGGTGTCAGGTAAAGCATGCACACCTTTAAAAATGTTAGTAGTATTTTTTCTAATTCATTGTTGTGACTGGATTATTCACTGCTGGAACTTCATTTGCTTTTAAATAACAAGCTGTTGTTCTCTGTTTAGAAAATGAGGATCTTTCCAGCCAGGCAAAACCTTCCCAAAATCAAGGTAAATTTCAAATCCACAGGGGGATTTTTTTATTGATTTTATCTTTGTTATTTGTTCAGAAAATGCAAACAACTTGTTTAGTGGGATTTTCGTAAGCCTCTAAGTATTTAACTACTGTTGGAATAGAATCCCTTGAGAATTGAGAAAAAAATCATATCAGGCATTTGCCACTTTCAAGCATTGAAACATTAAAATTCTGCCTTTTATGTTAGCTTACTGAAGTTTTTTATATTCTTCAGAATGTAAGCATGTAATAAATGATGTAAAAAAAACTAAATCAAAATATGCTTTGAAATGTAGTGCACAGAAACATTTATTCAATAACTTTGCAGTTTTTAAAACATTAGATATCTATTTGAAAATTCATTCACATTTTCATTTCATGTATTAGTTGCAATGGGAAACTAGGAATATAAGAGAAACAGATTCTTCATTTCTAGTTTGAAATCTGCGTGTAGAATGTCTTATCCCAGACTGTTACATCCAGCTATGTCTACCTGCCCTTTTGTCTTACCCTTTGAATTCCGATTCATTTTGCGTAAGAGAGAGTTGTCCTTTTTTTTTTTTAATCTCTATTTGTGTGGTACTTTGTACACATTCAGTACAAATTGTAATAATAAATCCCACTTTGTTAGGTTTGACAAATTAAAACTGACAATCTACTGACTGTTGAGTAAAGCATATTAACAAAAATCCAAAATAGATAAAATGAGCATGATAAGTTTAGATCCTGAAAATATTCCCAGAGGAAAAAGAGTTATGCTTTGTCGTCTTTAATGCCTAATAATGATGGTTCTATGGAAATCTTGCTATTTCAAAGAATCACTTTATTCTTATATACTCTTTTAGGTATGCATGTATTTACACTGTATTTAAATGAATACAGTGTAAGAAGTAAAATCTTCTCTTAGGAAGAGAAATCCACTAACAGCTCTGGGTTCTAGCAGAGCTGTATTTCTCTGGTGACTATTGTCGCTGTCAGGATTAACAACTGTGATCTTTAGGACAGTGATCAGCTTGGAAACAGGATGAGGAAAGGACAGAATCCAGAGCCGAGCAATCTGGGTCTAGGTTTTTGGAAAATATGATGTAAAAGGAAATAGTTTGATTGCAAACTTGCTAGTTTTAGATTTTTGAGATACCTTAAAGAGGAGTTTGTCTTATCAGGGTTAGGCCTAAGATTTTAAAGATTCCGTATTTGGTGTTGTGTGTGTATATGTAGAATTCAGGCAAGAGAAATCTAAGCTTTACAGAGTTATGGGTGATGAGTTTGGTTGACTCAGTGATTTGCTTACAGTTGAATAGATTATTTTAAAAGTAAAATAAATCAAGAGAGTTGTTTAAGAGGAATGATTAACACAGTCCACAGGAAACTAGATAGAAGCATATCAAGCGTCTTGAAATACCAGTGTTCATAAATGCAACTTCTTTCTGTTATCCTCCACATTCCCATTTGCAGTGTGCCTGTTTTCTTCCAGTTTGACTGATGTCTTTTCGACTTACATTGTAGGGTTGTTATAAGCTGATATTCCTAGTGGCAGGTGCTTGCCTTGGTTATAGACACCTGACTTCAGACTTAAAATATTTGTTGATAAAGTCAAGTGCCAATGTTAGTTTAATACTGTAGTGTGATACATGAATTTAAAAGTGTACCTTCTTAGAATCAAAATCTGAAGGAAACACAGTGAAGAGAGTGACCTGATTTGGAAGGAAAGAAAAATACCAGCACCTGAAATCAGCTTTCTTCAGTTGTTGACTAAACTTCTCTGAAATCATGATACATTGAATTAACTGGTTCTGAAGGAAATTCTGACCTTCAGTGAGAGTGGATGCAGAGGAGCCCAGGTGATCTCATGCTCATGGAATACTAGATCTGTTTTGGGTACTGCCAGATGTTAGGGACCAGAGGGAGGGTGTTTACCTGTATCACTTAGACATTTTTATGGAATTTACTTGAGTACATAAATGTCTTGCATGAGACCATGAAGAGGTAGTAGATGTCACAAAGTGTTTTAAAGAGGAGCGATAGTCTACGTGTTGTATGACTTGTGTGATGTGTTTGTATCTTACCTTTTTTTTTTGTTTTCATAGGCTTTGGTGTTCGCTGTTTATATATAGACATTGTATGTTAGCTATTGCCTGTGTATCATATTTCAAAATGCTGTATAAAATGTGTTTGTGTTGATTTCAAACATTTCTGACAGTTTCAAGTATTCTTACCAGTTTTGTTTCTTTGCAGCTTTTTCTGCACAAGCGAATCAGCTCTTTACTCCTCATGGTTCTAATCCTTCAACACCTGCTGCTACTCCAGTCCCTACCCCATCACCTGTCAAGGCAATAAGCCATCCATTAGCACCTGCAACTCCACTCATCTCTGGGATCAACATGTCTACCCCTGTCCTTCCTGTTTTCCCAGGGCAGGTCTCCTCTTCCATCCATACATCTCAGTCATCCACCCCCACTCCTACTGTCATCAAATCCCTTTCATTACCTGGTGTTCCTGTCACATCTGTTCACAGTGCAACCTCTACCCCTGTCCCTGCAGTTTTTTCTGGACTGGCTTCTATACCCACTGCTACGCCAACTCCACAAGGTTCTTCCACACCATGTGCCACACCTGCACCTAGTGAAGCTTTTGCATCTGCTGCTGCACCATTTGCTGGTCTCCCATTTTCTGTAACCTCTTCAATTGCTTCTGCTAATAATCCCACTCCATTGTCATCAGTTTTTGCTGGGATCCCCTTGTCCTTGCCTCCCAATGCCCAAGGGATTTCTAGTCCTATTCCATCTACAATTGCTAATTCTCCTGCCACTACCATTCCTGGTTCGCTTAGCTTGCCTAACCCAATTTTGTCTGTCTTGAAGGGATTTTTGACATCAAATGACACTTCATTAATCAATTCATCTGCTTTACCTTCTGCAATGACAAATGAGCTTGCTTCTTTATCTGCTCTTGCTAGTCAAAGCTCTGACCCTCCCACTTCCTCTGTCAACAAATGTTACACTCCATCAGCCACCCCTACCCCACAGCGTTCCTCTACACCCGGGCTGGTCATTTTTCCAGGTCTTCCATCCCCATCTGTAGCTAATTCTAGTTCCACTCCTCCAACATTACCTGTGCAGTCACCTTTAACCACTTCGCCATCGATTATGCCAGTCAACTGTGGCTCATCAGCCTCCCTCTTGCATGGCACAAGCCCTACTAATCCTGATCAGCAACTCTCATCAGCCCAAGCTGCCACAAGTATCCCAGTTCTGATCAAAACAGAACCCATGAGTCCTACTCTCTCGGCCTTCAAAGGTCCTTCTCATTCAGCTGGCCCTTCTCATGGCACTATAGGGCTGTCAGCACTCGGGCGTGCATACACCTCAGCAGCTTCAGTGCCAGTCAGTTTACCCAGTTCCCTGAATTCAGCACTATCAGGTCTCTCCTCTTTGAGTGCTCCTCTAAACAATTCTAGTTCTCTGGCTTCCATTTCCCTCGCCCCACATGGCTCGTCTGCTTCCATTGCCCCTATGTTCAATGGACTTCCTCCTTTTACATCTCTAACCAGTAACTTCGCTTTTACTGGTAATCCAGCACTTACACCACCCGTAACTCTCCCAGGATCTTTGTTAGCTACTCCGTCTACAACTGCTTCAGCTGTGTCTGCTCCTCATGTGAGTTCCACTGCTGCCGTACTCTCAGGACTCGCCGCCTCAGCAACAGTCTCTGCTCCGCCCTTCTCACTTAATTTGTCCAGTGCCGTCCCTTCCCTTTTTTCTGTTGCCCAGGGACCTCTGGGATCATCAAACCCATCCTTCCCTGGTTTTCCTGTCTCTAACACACCCTCTGTCACTCCTGCTCTCCCTTCTTTCCCTGGCCTCCAGGCATCTTCTGCAGTAGCAGCAGTTGCACCATTGCCGGCAGCTGCCACAGCCCCATCTCCGGCTCCGGTCCTGCCAGGGTTTGCCTCGGCCTTTAGCTCAAACTTCAACTCTGCACTTGTTGCACAGGCTGGGTATGTTTCTGTTTCTGAAGGAGGTCAGAACCATTTCTTTTTCTCTTGAGTGAAACACTGGTTTTACTTCAGGTGTAGCTATTATTTTAACTCATAGTTAATAATTGCAGTTAGTAGTTAGTAGTTCACCAGTAAATTTCCACCTGTCATTAGAAAATGATAGAGCAATTACTAAATAAGTTATCCGCAGTAGTCCCCGTTATGACAGTCTAATCTAGTGAGGTGCTGAGTGATCGTATTTCCCAGATGAGGATGCTTTGCACCTCCTAGGCTTTTACAAGAATGGATTCCACATGGGCATCCATTGATGCATCCGGGTAATAGCAGACAGTATCTTAGATGTTCCTATGTTCTAAGGAAGAATTCAGCATTAACTTTTGCCTGTAAAGTTTTTTTGTGTGCAAATTGAAGGCACAGCCGAGGTAAAAATATTTGAGTTCCCTTCTAAAGTATGCTCCAGACAGTCTTGGTTTGTGTGTGCATATGAATAGTTTGTAGGTGGGTAGAAACTAGGCTTCTGTTTGGAAATTCTGGCCTTTGAGGTTTAGAAAAAGAAATGCTTTTCTAATTTATATAGACATAAGCTTATAGAGAGAAACATAAAATAAAACATGATGCAGATGTTCCTAATAATAGCCACATCTTAACGTTCTTTCAGCCTGACTTCTGGACTACAGACACCAGGAAATGCAGTTTTTCCTGGTCTTTTATCTCTCCCTGGTATCCCTGGCTTTCCCCAAGGCGCCGCACAGTCTTCCTTACAGGAACTGCAACATAGTGCGGCTGCACAGTCAGCTCTACTACAGGTAACATGCTTGTTTGTTAATACTCATTTGATTATGTACTTGAGTGTTGATTTCTTGGGATTAGTTGTCAGTAAATGATTAAAACCCCTAATCTGTTCAAGAACTGATTATAAGGGTGATGATAAAGAATAACTCATATTGACTCAAGGCCAATGTATGTTATGAACGTGGTGGAGCCCTTTTTGAATATGCTTCGTAAGATGGGGAGGAGTGAAAGAAAAAAGATATGCAAGTGAAATTTTTGCTTGGTTTGCATTAAATCTAACGAACAGACCATGTAGTTGCGAAATTTGTGCCCAGTTCCAGTCTGATATCTTAATACTTAAAAAATTTCTGTGGAAAACCACTTTGTTTGGAGTTAAGTGCCTCTCTACACATGCAATCAGATTGTCTTGAATTTGTCTGCTGTGACTTTCTCTTGAAAGTTCCCACAAATATTAGGTTGGTGCAAAAATAATTGCCATTTTTATCATTGTAAATCTGCTCTATGTATTTATGCTAGTGGTTTATTCTTTTTTGTATTACGTTCTCAAATTAAAGATGGAAAAAAGGCAATTTTAGCTATTTTGTTGTATGAGTTCAAAAGGGGACATAAAGCAGTGGAAACTAACATTGTCACCCAGGCATTTGGCCAGGGGAGTGTCAGTGATTGGTTCAAAAAATTTCAAAACGGAAATGAGAGCCTTGAATATGAGGAGGACTGCAGACATCCTTCTGTGATAGACAACAACCAATTGAAGCAATTATTGAGGGTAACTCACGCAGAACAATTCAAAATGTTGAAGAACTAAGTGTTGTCCATTCAACAGTCATTTGCACCAAATTAGAAAATAAAAAAACTTGAAAAATGGGTGCCATATGAGCTGAACAAAAATCACTGTTGGGAAGTTTGATCTGTGCTGTTTTCACACAACAAAACTGATTAATTTCTTGATTGCATTGTGACATGTGAAAAATGGGTTCTGTATGACAACTGACAACATTCTGCGCAGTGGCTGCTGTGGTGAAGCACCAAATCACTTACCCAAACCAAAGGTGCGTAAAAAAAAAAAAAAGGTTATGGTCATAATTTAGTGGTTGTCTACTACAACTGCTTGAATCCTGGCAAAATCATCACAGCAAAAAAGTGTTGCCAGGAAATCGACAAAATACACCAAGAACTTGCAACATTTATGTCCAACATTGATAAATCGAAAAGGACCAGTTCTTCTCCGTCACAACTCTCAACTGCATGTCTCACAAATGACTCTGCAGAAGCTGCATCATCTGGATTGCGGTATTCTGCCTCAGCAAACTCACTCACCAGGCCCCTCTGCAATTGGTTACCACGTTTTCAAGCATCTCAACGCCTTCCTGCAAAAGAGGGTTTTCCATAACCAAGCAGCAGCTCAAAATGCCTTCAGAGAATTCATCAGTTCCACGACTCCAGAATTCTATGCTACTGGATTAAATATATTTGTTTCTTGTTGTCAAAAATGCATAGGTTCTAGTGGTTCTTATTTTGATTAATAAATGTTATTCTAAGCTGAGAGATGCTGTTTTGAAGTTGATGGTTAAAAATAGCAATTATTTTTGCACCGATAATTGCTGTAATATAAGCTTGAGGTGGCTTTAGGTAATGTGCAGTTTTGTCATCTTTCTTGCCCATGAAACAACTTGTTTCAGTCATCAATCTGCATAGATTAACCAAAACTATCATCAAAGTTTGTATTTAGTTGTTTAGTTTGCCTTCTGTTAAAAGAAGGCCTCTGTACATATTAAGGATTCTGAAGGAAATTTGTCCTCTATAAAATACTAAAAGAGGTGGTTGAGTGTGTTGAATTAATGTTTTCTCTGTTATGTGACACATCACTTTTTGAAATGGAGCGTATGTCTTAAGTACTGTTCAATATGCTGAATATTGTCAGATATCTTTTGAATATCAGGGAAAGTAGATTGGAAGAAACAAATTCCTTAATCTAAGCCATGCGGCTTTTGCAGCTCGGGAATTTATTCTGTAGAAGTCTACGCAGATTGCATTGAGGAAATGTCAGTTTTCTTGTTTACAGCTTTCACTAAAATTAACATTTAGCTACTCAAGCAATGAAGATAAAGTTCAAAGTCAGTGAAATACTACAACTCCCTCATTAAGCTGTGATTTTTAAATTAGCTGTTGCTTTCTCCACTGGAAATTAAATGCCATTAACGCGCCTTCATTTTGCCTCTTAATCCAACTGCTTTCCTCATTCTCTGATATTTCAGAGCAATAGCTGCACTACTGTTTAACATCTGTGTATATGTGCATTGCTCATCTGTTCTTTGCGTACTTCAGATTATACTTTGTTTTGGCTTGAATAGATTGGTATTGAGCCTGAAATTTTGCTTGATTTAGTTTTTTGTTTGTTTCTTTGTTTTTATCAGTGCTGTTTCCTAACTTCTTCTCTTCCTTGAAGGCACATTCTGCTTCTGCTCTGGAGAACTATACAGCTCAGCCTGAAGGTTTTGCTAACTATTCGTCAACACCAGGAACACCATTTTCATTGCAGACAAGTCTGCCCCAGAGTGGATGGCAATAAATACCAGTCATTTTTAAAGACTGTAGTGGTTGCTTGACAGAGCCCAATCCTATTCACTTTGAAAGCTGTCTCAGCTTTAGTGGGAGCATGGTCTGAATTGGGGAAAGAGAGGGAAAATATGAGGGTAAAATGGTTCCAGGAGCCTGTGTCGGATGTGAAACCTAATCTATGATTGCATCAATTGATTCAGGGGTGATCCTGTGAATTGCTGAGCATCCTTGACTGTCCTTTTAGCTTATGAGCTGAATCTTTGGTGTATTATGGGATCAGGAACATTCAAATAGATGTTTATGTAGATAGGGAAATTGGCTGTCAAACTGAATGGGGCAAACAGGTATACTTAATAGTGTGTATAAGCACCTATCCTTCTGTTATGTTTTATATGGCATATGTGGTTAATATAGAATGAGATCTAGACTGAAACTAGATACTTAAAGCTGGAGATGATCTTTCATCTAGATGCACGCTTGCCTGTGCATAGATCAAGGTCAGTTTATGTTTTATCAGATCTTTGTATGTGTCAAGATGTCCCATTAGCATCAGCAGTATGTTAAGGGAAGGCTAGAAGAGAGGGGTGTGGGGGTTTTCTTCTGCTTTGAAATATTTTCATAGGCTTACTCCTGAATTGAGTACTTCATTGTCTGAATCTGAACAGGAGGGCTAGGAAATGATACTGTACTGTATTTGGGTAGAAGTGAATTATGGTTAACTGGAGTATGGCTTAGTTAGCCAAGAATATATCTTTGCAAAGTACATAAAAGCATTTTAATTTGCTTCTAAAATAATGTTCCATAACATCCTCTGTGCCCCCACACCTCTCTGTGAATGAAATAATTGTACTGCGGATAGGTTGCCTATCCGGCACTTTTGACTGCAGACTTTTGTGAATGTTTACAGACATGGGTCAAGTTCTTCTCTCCCTTATACTCATAAATTCACTGGTTCTCTATGCTCTTTTCTGCTATAAGCCACAACTTGATGGTGCTCATGTTACCCTGTGAATATAAGCGGGAGCAGAATTTGGACCATGGATTTTTTTAGTATTTTTCCTTGGAAAATGTACATGATTTTAAAGGCATATAGCTAAATTAACTGTATTGGTTAGGAAGAGTTATGATGCAGCATATAGAAAAGTCTTGCTTTGTTAGTGAAATTCAGTTGTGCACTCTTCTAACAATGCTAGTACCTGTGGCAATGTGTAACACATCATTGAATATCATCAATTTAAGATAAACTCTTGATCATGTTCTGGAGCCGATAGAGATGGATGATATTCAATCCTGTGATTAAATTAAAATGTAGATTATACCATACTATAGAAGAGCTCTGCACCTAGAGTTTTACTTTTTTAAAGATGAATTCTGCTGGGAGATGTTGCTAATGTATTTTCTTTCGAGATGTGAACAAACTTTTTTAGAACATGAATGGAAATTCCTGTATTGGTTTTTAACACAATTTTTTAAAAATAAAAAGTTTACAGTCATGGCAAGAAAAAAGGCTTTGACTATTTACATATTTGCCTAAAATACAGATGAATAAACTTGTTTTTACTGAAGCACTTCCTAATGTTTAATCTTGCTTATGCTGTTTCTTTACTATGTGAAATTATGTACTGAATTATAAAATTTATTTTCTAAAGCATGGCAATAGAAATATCCTATGAAGTGTTTAGACAAAATTAAGTAGTGTCCTTGATACTTTGTCAGCAATTGGGTATTCTTGCATTTTTATAATCAAATTTATATATTAGTTCAAATTTACAAAGTGGTTCAAATCAGGAAACACTTATAACTTTACTGAAGTGCTGAGTTTGATCTCCAGTTTGGGTCCTACTGTCCCCATCAAGCAATCAAGGTTTAAACTAATTCACATTTCCTTGTAGTCAAAACTTAGTACAAGACATCAGCTCTTAGGCAATGTTTTATCAAAGAGTAAACAGTTTGTATGTCTGTTTTGGAAAACATAAGCATGTATTGAATCATCATGTCTGTGGGTTATTGGTTTCTTTCTGTCTGAACATTAAACAACTCAGAGGTACCTAAGAGACTGTGAACACCTCTTTCTCCAAGTGAAACAGGTGAGAAGTAGTGAATATCCACTATATTAAATGCTATTCTCCTGAAACAATGTACTTGCTAAGTGGTGTCTGTGTGATGTCCTTTACTGATAGGAGTGTTTCATGTGCAGCTGGTGTAGTTCTACAGAAGCTCATTGTAGTTGTTAGACAAGTGAAGAAGCAGCTTAAGAAACAGTAAACTATCATTTTTTTGTCTAGAATGGGCTATCTAGGTCTTATTGAATCAGACTCTGATATTGAGCAGGATTTTGTAACTTTCAAGTGATTAGGATCAAGGTAAGTTTCAATTTCTTAAATATTTATCCTGATGTAAAATTGATTTTTTTATTAATTTTTTTCCCTTCAGGAATAAAGTCTGTGTTCTGCATTGTAGAAAACTCCTGTGACCTAGCCTTGGAATTTCTGAACGGGGTGATTTGTCCTGGGCTCTTTCATGCTTACTTGAGCACCTTTTTTAAAAAAATCCAAGGAAAAGTCAGCTCCTGAGCCAAACCATGCTGCATCTTAAGCTGAGCCTGTGCTGGGAAGGGGCTGTTGCCATTTGATTTAATTCTGGACTAACTATGATTTTTCCATTGTTCAAGTTGTCTGTTACTGCTGTATTTAAGCTATGTTGACAGATTGCAAAGATAAGGTGTAGTGAAATGTTCTTTGAAATAAAATCTGTATTTGGAACAACTAAGAACATACTGGGATTGTGTTTGCAAATGCAAGTTGCACTATTTCTTTCAACTGCTTTAATTGCAGCTGTAGTGAACATGAGAGAAACAGCAATTTTCTGTCATCATATTCCTTTGATTTGATTGGGAGTTCCACTGAGCCTGGGAGGAAATGGTATGAACGTCCTTATTTGCAAACTGCCTTCCTTTCTTGATTGAGATGGCATCAGTCCCTCTGACTGTCTTGGGTATTTATTTCTGCCCTAGTGAAGTGTAGCCAAAGCGAGCCTCCAGTCATCTCCTCTTCAGCTGTTGAAAGCTGATGCCATTTTCACAAGGAGGAGCAATATGAGGATGTTCTCACAAACAAATAGGATGGTAGTGTTAATCTTCCCTATGTCCTGGCCCTTCTTTTAAATTTTGATCTGGGGAAAAGGAATGACGAGCCTGAAGCAAACAGGCTGGTGTCTGTTCTGGGTGTACAATTTAGGGCCAGGAAAGAAGTAGACTGAGAATTCTTCAGGGAGTGGCCAAAGCCCAGTGCATTGGAAGGTAAGTAATGTGGACCTAAAAAGGTCAGAAAAAGACAAACTGAAACCTACAACTTTGTTATATGCAAATCTCATGTGAGGACTGTCTGATGACTTTTCTGATGTCCTTTGAGATTTATGCTGTTTAGAAATGTCGGTGTGTAAAAATTCCCATTCTGATTTCAACAAACTTTGTAGTGGCAAAGTGACTTCAACATAAGGTAAGTGGGATCAACCGGACGCTTCAGGGATAACCTAAGGACTGGTACTGTTTATAAATGTAGCAGTTAGTGCAGAGAACTGTTGGAAACTGGCCTGCTTACGGGTAAGCACCTCATCATCATAACTGACGTGAGCCTTTGTGCTGCTTAGGCTGCAGAAAATAGCTGAACTGCCACTGGCCTGAACCCTATTCAGCTAATGTTGCTTCTAAGTCCTGCTAAAGTGGCTTTGGACTCAAACTTATTTTCTTTGTGGTGCTGCTCTATGAGAGGAGTGTGCCAGGCTGATCGGCACCAGTGAGCTTGCAGCTTGTGAACTACTTTGCCCAGAGCACTCATGTATTTTCTTCTCTGAATTTTATAGCACTTCGGGACATGAGTTACCTGCAGACCCCAATATAGCCCCAAGGAGAAAGGATTGCCCTGCCTTTGACTTCAAATTTTTGAAATGGGGAATAAAAGTGCAGCTGAAATTAACGTGGAGACACTAACACAGCAATGTTCCTGAACATAGAACCAAAACACCTTCTGCTTTAGTCACCTTTCAAGGGATATATTTACAGGCACCTCAGGGAATTATCAATAAACAGCAGGGTAACAATTCTCTGTTAGATTTTAATGTTTTGCTCATCTATCTGATGGTGTAAGCAGCTGTGTAGGTTGTGGCATTCAAATGGCTTGGAATAAGGTTATTTTCAATAAACCAGAGTTGCTCTAAAATAAATTTTAAAAAAAGCATTGGGGTAGTTCTGTGTGTTCTGGTTTTGCTCCTGTAAGAATTAAAGCACATTTTTCTTGTAACTGTTCACCTTTGTTGCCCTACCAGTAGGCATTTGTCCTGAACAGGTTTGGTCTTGCATACAGCTCAGCATGAGAAGCCAAATAATTTGAAAAATGCTATGAATGGCTTCAAGTGAATATTGTCATTTGAGAGGGTATTGCAGTAAGCATGTTAATCCCATTTTTGCTAACTGTTCATCTGTTTGTTTATAGTTTTCACTGTGAGGTAAAAGATCCATTCAGTGGCGTAGTTTACTGACTGTGAGGCTGAGAACAGTCAGCTTGGTATGACCCATCTGGGGCCAATGTGGTTACTAGGTGAAATGGAACAAGCAACAGGTTAAGAGTCTTTTGAGAAGACTGCTCTCTGCTGCAGCAGCCTTTAGAACTGGCTGAGTCTGAAATGCTTTGCTTGGTTTGATTGTCAATATTAAAAAGTGCTTTTTGAAAAATGTTCTTGTTTGAGGGGAAATTTTTAGACTGAACCAGAAATGCTCCTACTATGGTTTTTAAGTTATCTAGTGCAACAGTGTTTAACCTGTTGGGATGTACAGAAGTGTGTGCTGAGTTATTCTACACAGCATAGAGACTTCGCCTAGAGTATTATTCATGCTGCTAGTGTTTGAGATCTGAACAGTAGCTGGGCCCTGTAACATTAAGATGTACAGCAGAGGAGCAGTACTCAAAGAACCATTTATGTTGGAAAAGAACTTTAAGATCATTGAGTCCAACACAAAGCCATTTCCCTAAGTGCCGCGTCTACACATCTTTTAAATACCTCTAGGGATGATGACTCCCTCACCTCCCTGGGCAGTCTGTTCCAATGCTTGGTAACCCTTTCATGAAGAAATGTTTCCTAATATCTGATTTAAACATCACCTGGTGCAACTTGAGCAGTTTCCTCTCATTACTTGGGAGAAGAGACCAACACCTTGCACAATCTCTTTTCGGGTACTTGTGGAGAGCGATAAGGTCCCCCCTTAGCCTCCTTTTCTTCAGATGAAACAGCCTCAATACTCTCAGCTCCTCATAGGACTTGTTCTCTCTTTATCTTCTTTCTCTCTTGTCTTCTTCTTTTTTTTCTCTCTGGTGACAGATATTACAATTCATAGAAATAATTTCTTGGATTTTGTGGAGTGGAGTGTAGAGCTAGCTGGGCTAAGTACATCCCCAGACAGAAGACAAACACAGAAGCCTGTAGAGTTACATCAGAGACAATCCTTATAACACTTTGTTTCTGTAAACATACTTTCCTCACCAGGGTAACTAACTCCCATAGAACTTTTGTACAAGTGGGAATTTCTTTTTTCACCCTGCTTCTCTCTTCAGTTCTTTGTATGAGCATTACACAGTTTCCAGGTATGCTCCTGTCTCATCTGTAAGGGGATCAGAGCTTCTCTTGAATGGGATGGATCACCAGGGAGAAACGCCCAAGAAAAACAACACAGAGCATCTAATTGGTAAGCCTCTCTTTGTGTGGGTGTTTATCAATAATAATAAAAAGGAGCAAAACTAACCAAACAAAATAGTACGTTTGAACCTAGGCATTCATCGTCTTCTGCATAGGTTGGAGATGAAAATTCAGAATCCACCAATGTGAGTAACAGAGCAAATTGCCTTGTACTGCCCTGTCAGCATGTGTCAGCATCTACCTTCTGGCAAAATGACCCCAGGGACTAAAATGGCAGGTTCAGTTATTGAGACACTTCTATATGTAGGAATGGAGAGGAAAGGGAAAATATGAGTTAGTAAGGGAAGGCAGAATATTTTTTTGCAGCCCCCAAAAGACGCTTGATGTGTTTGAACTTATACGATGTGCATCTTCCTGGAGCTCTCTTCAAGCAAAGGAACTGATGCCGAACTGAGGTTGTTACTGGCAATGTGTGCTGTTTTCACCAGTGTGTCTGGCTGTAAGTGTGGATACTGCAGTAGGACAAGCATGAATCTTGGCAGGATTGATTTGGGTGCTTGTAGAAAGCAGGAGGGTACATAGCAGTTGCAGAAAGTGGAGGCTGTTTCACCTCTCTTTGTTGCTGTAGGACACTTGGGAGATTTTTGCCTGCAGTTCTTTATGTTCTTCAAAAAACCAACTTGAATGTGAGCTTTTCATTTGCTTTTCAAGTCTGATACCTTCATCAAGTATGTTCATAATGTACCATGACTGTATCAAAAAAATCCACCCCAAAATAGAGCCTGCAAGTGTCCTGGAACTTTTCCATGTCTGATATTTTGCAGTGCATTGCAGCTCTTGGTTTGACCTGAACTGTAGATCCAAGTATGTTTTTTTGGTAGTTATGACTACTATAATCAAAATATTGGCATGGCAAAAACAGGTAGCTGATGTGTTAAGTTGTGACTGATCCTTACGTTTTTCTAGATCCTGACATCTTCCATTTATCTTGTGGCTAAATGGTTTGAAACTTCAGGGTAATCAGAGAACACTTATGGTGTGTTTTGGGGAGCTAGGTCAGACTTCACTGTTAAGAAGATGTTGTATCCTACGTTTCTCATTGGAATCTACATTGGCAATAGGATCTCTAGGACAGTTTTCATGTACCTTGTCGAGTTTTGGATGTGTGCTTCTTGTCTATAGCAGTGATAAGAAGTAGGACAAGGTATCACTTAGCTTCTTGAATATCAATCTACAGAGTGCAGGCATTTGTTCCCAACCATTCTCTACCACCTGTGATTGTGTCATTCCTACCAGGTATCCTCACAGTGGTCTCAGGTGGATGATGGCAGGTGATGGTACAATCCAAAATTGCTTTTGAGGAGGTTCTCTATGACTAAGTTTGGCACTGGAGGAGAAAGATCTTCAGACATTTTTCTGTAAGCTGATCATTTAAGTGAAATAAAGAGAAAAAGTGCAAAATGTTGAGTTCTGCAGAACAAAGCATCTCTTCATGATTAATTTCCCTAAACTTCAGATTAAGAATTAGGCCCGTGAGTTTCCTTGATATCTTTTAATCACTGGAAAGAGACTTGACTGCTGGTACTTTAAGCACATGTTGTAGCCTGACACACCTTTAGCGTAGTGCAAAGAACACTGTCATAAAAAGCAGCAGTGAAATTATCAAAGATTTTTCCTATTAAATCTTAAAATTCCTGTCTGCAACACATGACCTCAAGATTTGCATAGTAATTTACTCAGGGGAGCTCCTCAAATAATTTGTATTACTGGTCGCAGAATGGTTAGGGGTACCTCATTAAACAACCAGGAATTTCAAGTTCTTGTTTGTTGGAAAGGGTCAGGAGAAAGCCAGGCTTGCAGCGCAGCAAGTCTGTGCAAAGTTCTGCAGGCATACAGTCAAAGGGTGGTGTGAACTTGACCCTCTTGAACACAAACATGTTTGTGTGTGAGCAATTAAAACTGCAGCGAGGACCTCAGAAGTAGGAAGGAAAAACTGCAAGCAGCACAGGGCTTGGTTTGAACACCCAGATTTGCAGTTGACATGGCTTCATTGCCAGCGTGTGCAAGTGAGCTCTGCACCCCAGAGAGGCCAGAGCTGCAGAAGGGCTGTGTTGTGTTTCCTCCTCCACGGTTGGTGGGGGTTTTCTGACAAACCTGTCAGTCCTGCTCTGTTGGACTGTTAGCTTATGCCTTACAGATCAGATAGCCTCAGGCTGTTTCACTGTGGTGACAAGGTCTTTTTTCTTACAAAGTATGAAATGAAGTTTTTATTTTTCTATGTATCAGTTACTGTCTGTATGTTTTATTCCATGTCATGAAATCCCAGTGCTATCCTATACATTTGAGTTAACATATCCCAACCATGCTGCATCTTTGGATTAGCATGGGGGACATTTTCTGAGGCGACCTCTGAGCCGTCCCCATTTTCTCTTACCTCTTCCCCTTGCATTGGGAAGGGGTGAAGTGGTCAGTGGCATTCAGCTTCTTGTCCGCTGATGCTCATGCCTGCAAAAATCCTCTTCGAGCTCAAATCCGGCAGCTTAGGGCTAGCCCAGCCTGCATCTCTGTTTTTCTCATGACTGTCCTGATCTAAGACATTGCTGCATTTAGCAAAATTCAGCTGACATTGCTGCACTCTGTCTTGGAGGCAGGACGAACCTGTTTCACTCCTCACCCTCTTGTGAGGACCTCAGCAGTTTCAGCTGCTCTGCTCTTCAAAAACCATCTGCTCCTTGATCACCTTTCTCTTAGAAAGAGCCTTCCAAACTTCCAGTACTTGAACAACAGCTCACCAGCGTCTTCCTTTCAGGCAGTAAAATAATGAATATATTTTGATATATTTTTATTTCATTATAATGAAATTTTGGGATTAGAAGAGTTATCACACTGAGAACTCTTTAATTAAAAAGGCATAGGTGATCATTTTGGCAAGAACTGATTTTTAAACTTATAGTTGAGTGGATTAATGTGTTCATCAATATTCTTCAAAACTTTCATCTAAAGACAGTAGGATTTCCTCTCGTTTTCCTTATTACCTGTTTCATACAAACTAAGCCTTTTGTCCCAGCCATGGTGCACTGGCTGAGATTCATATCCGTGGATTCTCCACTCAGTGATTTATTTCTCTTTCACAGCCCCCGGCTTTGGCAATGTTTTTCATTTTTCCTCTCTTTCCTGTTGTAAAATGTATTTTCTGAGCCTTTTAACCTTCAAGAGAAGGGAGATAAGGTTGGGTGTTTGGTTAGGTGCTTTGCAGTCTTCAGTGAGCAACGGCAGGGAGGTGAGAGGGAATGAGTCTCTGTGGACTTTGACCCTCAGAGTTGGACTGGGCTAGATCTACATCCCTCAGATAAATCTTTTCAATATTTGCATTTGCTGCTTTTTTTCTTTCTTTTTTTTATAGCTGACAGGCGGGAAGGGATTGGTGTTTGTGGCTGGATCCTCGTTTCCCTTTCTTTCTTCCTGGTATTTATTACCTTTCCTATTTCCATCTGGGCATGTATCAAGGTAAGCTAGTGGGATATGGGACACATAAAGAATACTTTATTATCACTGTTGTTACCTATGTTAATCGTTTCATTGATTTTGTTAAAACAAGGCACTTTACATTCACTTTTTGGAAATTGTAAGGACTTGTACAAAAATATGGTCTGGGACCAAGAGATCCATGTTCTTCCACTGACTTTATCACCACAATTTTCATTTAGTTTCTTCCCATCTCAACTTCCACCCCCAACTTCCCTGCTTTACAACATCACTAGGAGAATAAATATTCAAATCTTTCTGAAAAACTCATACTTGATACTGCCAGCAATAGTGATTAACATGGATACTGATGAGAAATGGAGCAAGTCCCTATAAAATCCTAAAGCCGTAGTCCCTTCAAGGCCTGAGCATTATATCGTTAATTTCAATCAAATTTTAGGAGTGAGTTACTATAGTGACTAACCTTAACACTAAACCCTGAGTAGTCTTGACACACTAACCTAAGTAGTTTGGTAGATTGTCTGACATTAGATATACTTTGCTCACAGCTTTTCTGAGAGTAGCACTAATGTTGAGAGAGTTGTGGGTAGTCTTATTAGATCAGTGGTAACTCTTCCATATTTGATCTGCTTTGCAAAATATGTGCAGAGCCAGAGTCTAAATCTGACTTTTTCTAGCAAAGTATGAGGTGAGGAGTAGGCATAGGATGCCTAGTGACTTACAGCTTTGTTAGTTCCTGTATTTGTAATTATTTTCATGGATAATGCAGATGCCAATGATTAAAAAAAAAAATAAAAAAGTCCAGAGAGCAGGAATGGCATTGGTTGTAAAATTCTAACTTTAAAATATTTTCCTAGGTTATCAGAGAATATGAACGAGCTGTTGTATTTCGGCTGGGACGCATACTGTCTAAGCAAGCAAAGGGACCAGGTGAATGCATGCAGTTTTATTCTGTTAAGATGAACAAATTTTATTATGATGCTCTCTAACCATGTAGAGAATTGCACAGGCCCATGAAATCCTTCTTCAAAGCATAGAGGGGGATTAGATGGTCTTCTCTGCTGCAGTTCCTTTCCTTGCAGACTGTTTGTTTTTCTGAAAAGAAGAAAAAGCCACTTCCCTGTCAGAGCACAACGCAGGTTGAGGACCTTGATAACCAAGTATGGCTTTGCTGTTGAGTAGATTGGACAACGGAAAGCTGAGCTCATGCTGCAGACACTGGTGGGGGACCAGGGAGATTTAAATGCAGTCTCAGCACTGCTGCAGACTTATTAGGGTGACTGTAGCTACTCTCCCTTTACCTCACTTCCAGTACTGCTTGTTGCTGGCAGCTCTGAAAATTGTAAATGAGTCAGGACAGGGACACTTTGCTTCTATACAGAGTTTGGTATGGTCACCTAGGATCAGGTTGCAAACAAGTACAAACCAAACGCAACAACACTAAGTATTTGCATTGGTGCAGTTACAATTTCTGTGTGATGCAACTGGGCAAACAGGAAGCTGAAATAAAAGGAAAATGTCTTTTCCAGATGCTGCCCTTCCTCTTGAATAGTACCCATGTGGCCCAAAGAACAGCTAGAGCAGGTGCAGAACTCTCCTGCATGGCTCTGAGGAACTAAGCAAGCGGCTGAGATTAGAAGAATAGTTATTTTCAGTCTCCCTCTCCAGTGAAGAGAAAGTGGAAACTCCTTCACAGGATGTGTTACATGTTGGGACAACATTCCTTGTGTTCATTCCTATAGGTGGTGCAGGTATCCGGACCTGAGGGATTACTTTCCTGGGGGGAAAACCTATCATACTGTAAAAGGCTTATGATTTAAAAAGGAGAAAATATTTTAAACAAACTAATGGAAGGCATTTTTCCAAAAGTTTCATAGCAGATTTGGGACCAGAACTGCAATCTGTCCAGTCCAGACCCCTAGGTCAGCCAGAGCTCTAACAAATTCACATTATTTGCAGATATCTGCGTTTCCCTCTGTTATTTGAAAAAGCAAAACCTCACTGTTGTCACCTCCTGCAGCATAAAAGGCCACTGTAGTAGTAAAATAGACTTACTCCATACCCTGTAGATATTCTAATTTTTTTTGCTTTATGCAGGATACCTGGTTCTAGTCTTATCTTTGAGAAGCATTTCATTTAATTATTTTTATTTTTCAGGTTTGATCCTCATACTTCCATGTACAGATACATTTTTCAAGGTTGATCTTAGAACTGTTACCTGTAACATTCCTTCACAAGAGGTAACTCTTTTTTAGTAGCCAGCTAAAATGGAAATAAAAGACAGAGCTGATTCATGGAACGATCAATAGTAATGCAGGCCTTGGATCTGTGAGCTACTTACCATATGGAATTTAGCTTATTTGCTATATCTTCTGACTTCCGAATTGCTTATGAAACTTCTACTTGTGAAAACCTGCAGATGCATCATTGCATGCCAAGCAAACTTGCTGATGTTCAGAACAGTGAGATAAAAGATAAGGGAAGGGGGCTGGAACTTCAAATGGAAGACAGAGGACAAGAGAGGATAGGCCAAAAAATTTACAGTTGTATTGTTATTCCACACGTACAAATGAAGCAATAGACTAGTGTGAGATATCCCAGAAATTAATGTCCTAATAAAATTGGATCTGACATCTAGCTGACCATTTAAAAAAGGACTTCACTTGTGATATAGTCACTGCTTGAAGGTATGTACATTCTACATGTTTCTAAAAAGGCAAATTACATATGAGTTACAAATCTCCTTAATTTAACAGGAAATAGCATCCATGAATCTCGGATCAAAGCACAAATGAAGGGGCATATCTTTAGGCATTTTGTTGACAAATACTGACTGAAGAATGTAATCTGAAAAATCAGTTGTTGAGCAATTCCTCTCCTTCTGATAAAGTTTTGGCTCCTTGTGGCCCCAGACCCACTGCAATATATAGTGCTTCTGCTCACGGAGTTGGCACTTCTGTCCCATTCCTTACATGAAGAGCAGAGGGAGAAGAGATGGCCCCAGGACTCCTTCAGCTCCCAGAATTACCCATTATGTTCCCCAGGAGCTGTTTCTTGTACCATTATTTTTCTGCAATCACTAAGAGCCTTTTCTCGGAGTGCAGGGGTCCATATGGTACAATGAAAAATGGCTCCTCTGAAACAGGAGGCTGAAACCGTGTAACATACGCTGTGTAAAGCTTAGTAGCTTTTAGAAAGGCTTCTGCAATGGCTGGCAGGGCTTCTGTGAAGCGTTCACTAGCAGGTAGAAGATGCTGAGGAGGGAGCAGACAGTGGAGCATCCTCAGTGCTGTGCTAAGGCCAACTGCCTGCTGAAGCACAGGGGACTTGTCTGGCAAAAGATGACACAACTCTATGCATACCTAAATATTTTTCAGAGTTTCTTCTCACAATTTCTTGCACTTTGCTTTTGACTTTTAATTTTCTGGTCATTATTTAAGGGCAGTAGCATAGATCTTCTTCCACACTGCATACAATGTATGAAATCATTAATGACTCATTCGATAAGAAAGGAAGAGGATAACCATAATTTATGATTTCAGAAGAGATTAATTCAAGTTATGAGATTCACTTACTATCAAAATGGTTGTTTAAAGGCAATGTACAACATTTTGCAACAGTTTAAACTCTGGTCATGCTGGGTAGCTTCTTTCAAGTCATTTCCCAGGGGAATAACAAAGAAACCTAAAGAAATTATCTGTTTTCTTTGATTATGAGGACCTTTTCCTCACTAAGATGGAACTAAAAACTTTATTCCCTTTCTACGACAAAGGATGTATTATTGGATCCTTCTCTAATTCTGTACATTTCTTGAATGCAGATTCTCACAAAAGATGCTGTTGCTACCCAAGTTGACGGGGTGGTGTACTACAGGATCCACAGTGCTATCAGTGCCGTTGCTAACGTCACTGATGTCCACTCAGCTACCTCCCTTTTGGCACAGACAACCCTGAGAAAAGTTCTGGGTACAAAGAGCTTGGCTCAGCTTCTGGCAGGCCGGGAGGAGATTGCACAGAGTATCAAGGTAAATCTGGCTCTCAAAATTCACTGACAAGCATTGGGATATGTTCTGGGAACTAGCAAATTAAAAATAATCTTTTTCTTTCTTCAGCAATGATATCAAAATATTCCTTTATTTGTCTTGAATTATACATCTCATTGCTTCTAGTCAGAAATAGTTATTCTAAAGGTATTTCCCTAGGTTTTTATAGAATAGTTATTTCCTGTCAAAAAGCAATGAAGATTCTGAAATTACATCAGTTTAGTCTTTGCAAAGAGGCTGCTGCAAGTGATTAGAAAGAAGTCTGTTGCTTGTGGGAAGCTCTATCTTCAGCAAACCCTTGACTGAGGCTTGATCAATATAAAGCTTGTATCTCCAGTCAGAACATCTAAGAGTACAGAACCAAGTGATTTATGCTTTAAAATGCCATAATCTCTTTAGGGCTTTCTGTTTGGCCTCCAAGGAGGGAGCAGAGAAGAAAGACATTCAATACCTGATCTACTCTTTTCAGTCAGAAATGGGGCATAGTTAAATCAAGTAGAGATTGTATCCCTCTCCAGCCAGGATTGCAGCCATGGGCAGACCCAGGGTCACAGCAGTGATGTGGATGGATTGCAGTAGCGCCCAGGAGCATGAGCACAGAATATGTTAGTGCTGCAGGGTTCTGCTGTGTCTTTCACTCAGTGGGCTTTTACAAGGTTTTTACACCATCATGTTGGTTTAGGAAGTTGTTGTAGTATTACTTTGTAAAAAGGAGAAGTTTGGTAAGTTCTCACCTCAAGAAAGGATGGTGATCATAATTTAGGAGGCAGTAGAGAAGCCACAGAGTCACTGGTGTTGATCAGCAAGAGTTTCATAAGGTTGTGGTACCCACCGTATGCACACCATGTTAGTGCCCCCGGAGGGGTGGGTCTGTCTGTTGTGCAGGTTGCTCACTGCCTTTCCTCTGTCCAAGTGGTAAGGGTACATTGTGTGGTTTTCTCTCTGTCAGTACCGTGCTCTTTGTGGTGGGTTCTGTCTTTGTCCCTAAGGCTATCCTCGACAGTGCTACAGAGCACTGGGGAATCGAAGTGGCCCGTGTGGAGATCAAAGATGTCAGGATTCCTGTGGCCATGCAGAGGGCAATGGCAGCTGAAGCAGAGGCTGCTCGAGAAGCAAGAGCTAAGGTGAGACCCACAGCAATGTCTGCGCCCAAGCTCTCATATCCTCATCCCAGGCATCCAAGTGCCTCTTTATAAAGGTGGATTTTCTCCACTATGAGCAGGGTAATGCTGCCATTTCTATTTCTCTTACTTTACAGGTTGTGGCAGCAGAGGGAGAAATGAATGCTTCTAAAAACCTCAAACAGGCCTCCATGGTGCTGGCTGAGTCTCCAGCAGGTCTTCAACTGCGCTACCTACAGACATTAACAACCTTGGCAGCAGAGAATAATTCCACCATTGTCTTCCCTCTCCCTATAAATATGCTTGAGTGTCTGGGTCAGAAAAATAAAAGGGGATAGAGATTGTTCAATGTTATAATAGGTTCTCGGGCAAAGAGACTGAAAGGGTTTCCCAGGAAGCAAAGAGTTCCAGATTACCAGAATTAAGGTAGAAGCATGCATACATCCTCTGTATCAAAAAGAAGAGTAAAAATACTTTAACAACGACATATAGTTCCCTCAGGCTGCAAACACAGAGTGTGTTTGCAAAGTTTAGGCACTAAGCCATTCCAGCTCAGACTCATCTCCAAATGAAAAGGAAGAAAATATGTATAATGCAATAAAATATGTAAAATCCATGTTAAACCTACTATGAAATTCTAATTATGATTTTGCCACATTTTACAGAGTCCTGAGTGGAGAAATTATTTGGTGATTTTTCTACTAAGCAAGTACCTCGCAACTCTCGATGTACTCCACATAGTAAAAAGGTCAGATGCTGGTATTTAACTCAAGTCCTGTGGTGTCTTTCTTTAGATAAAAAAACTAGGATATTTTATCAGATATTAAGGATCTTTAATCAGGAAAAAAATGTATAGAAGAGATAACAGTTCTTAGCTACAAATATAAGTATATGCAGAACAGAATCAATGGTAATCGCACCCAAAATCTTAAAACCTGTCGCCGCCTTCGCGGTCCCGGGCGCGGCTCCACCGCCGCGGGCCGGGGGGAGAGAGGGAAAAGGAGACGTGTGAGTTCTGCTGAAGTTGTGGAATATTCAGATGACCGATGACCCTTCCTCCAGAGACTGCAAACCGCACACGTGCCGCAACCGCTGCTGCCGTTGCCACGCCGCTGTCCCCTGAAGAAAAGTGCGCGAAACGGAAAAAACCTGGATGTCCGTGCACCAGCTCTGCCCCGGTTTCCCCGGGAACGGTCTCTCCCCACCCCCACTTTTCGCGGCCCTGCTGAAATTCCCTTTGTTGGCAAAGGAAGAAATATCCAAACCCACAAGTGGAAAGAAGGCTTTGGGCCTTAACCTTAGAAGTATTCTTTCATATCTATTAGCAGAATCACTGGGTAATTGTTATGTCAGTGGCACAGCATATTCTTTATCTTCTACAAGGAGAAATTAGCACTTGCTTTATTGACCTCACCTGGATTTTGCCGTATTACTCACACAGGCTGCACCTTGCATACTGTGTGCAGGTTTGGGCCCCTCACTACGAGAAGGATGTAGGTGTGCTGGAGTGTGTCCAGAGAAGGGCAACAAAGCTGGTGAAGGGGCTGGAGCACAAGTCTTATGAGGAACAGCTGAGGGAACTGGCGTTGTTTAGTCTGGAGAAAAGGAGACTGAGGGAAGACCTTACTGCTCTCTGCAATTAACTAGAAGGATGTTGTAGCAAGGTGGGTGTTGGTCTCTTCTCCCAAGTAAAATGTGGTAGGATGAGAGGAAGTGGCCTTGAGTTGCACCAGGGGACATTCAGATGTGATATTAGGAAAAATTTCTTTACTGAAAGAGTGGTGAAGCATTGGAACAGGCTGCCTAGGGAATTGATGGAATCACCATTCCTGAAGGTTTTCAGAAAATGTGTAGCTGTGGCACTTCATAACGTGATTTAGTGGGTGTAGTGGTGTTGGGCTTACAGTTGGACTTGATGGTGTTAGAGGTCTTTTCCAACCTTAATAGTTCTATGATTCTATGATATTTCTATAAGCTCTGTAATAAGAGGAAGAAAAAGTATGTCCAGGCATTACAGTTACATTTCTTAAGTCTGAAAGCTGGGAAATATGTTGACTAAGAGAAAAATTATCTTATGTTAATTTGAGTGTCTGTCTTGCCCCTTCAGATGGTTTCTTATATTCCTTTGCAGATATCATGAAGCGGTAGTGCAGGTTTTCATAAAATGAGCCTTCTCCAACCTCTATCCATTCAACACTTGGCAGTTGAGTGGGGACATTGGCGATATCCAAGTTCAGCTGTCATTATGCTTGAGTTTACAACCTTCAAAAATAGCTGGGCAGTTCACAGTGCTGGCATACAGTGATTAGCTGTCTGCTATGACTCTGAAGCCTCTTGTGTTGTAGCATTTCTGATAGGTGCTGCTACCGTGTAGTCTTGTCCACACAAGGCTCACGGCTGCCTCTCCTATCCAGTAGAGTCATTTGGCTCCAAGTTAACCGCATAGACCTAGTAATCTTCATATGGTTGATAAGACCCTTCTTATTTTTACTGTAGTGTAACACAAGAGTTCCAGGTAGCAAGTTTTTGCATTGAGTTGCTGTCATAAAGACACTGGTATGAGCATCTGAGGCTGGTGATCTGGTCAAGGAAACACTGCAGCTCTTTTAAGCTTCAGATATGACTGCCAAATCACATTTTGCTGGCAAACAAAAGAAATAAGACCTGTATTTACAAGTCATCTGCTTATCACTGTTATCAAAACAACTTCTACAGACTTAGAGGTTTAGGGTTACTTTCTTCATCAACTTAGTTTGCCATTTATGGAAACTTCATAACTGTGGCAGCAAAACTGCTCCTTTCCCTGACAGCTCCTCCACAGAGCTGTTTGCGTAGCCACAGAAACAGAAATGCTTTAGAGAAATGCAACTACAGATTGTGTCACTTTGAAAAAAAAAAAAACAGTAATTCAAATTAATTGACCTCTAAAAAAGAAAAGCTTGAAAGACATGTGACTACAGAGTGCAATTAAAAAGCAATTATGTGCCCTCAGCTACCAGCACTACGTAGCCCATGAAGAACTCTCAGGTCAGGCAGAGGATGCATGCAGCCTAGTTGCCTATTCCTGGTTCTGGGCCAGTTTCAGATTCAGAGGTGCATATGGGCATCCTGCTGTGGTACAAATGGGGTCATTTGTTCCCCTACATGAGGACTCACAATTAAAATCAGAAATTAACTGATGTGCTGAAGTGTGAACATTAGTATCTCTCTTCTTTCAGTAGCAGTTTAACACAGGTTGTACTTGGTAAGCTCGTGAATGCCCAGGTGTCTTTCTGACATGGAAATTTCTTGGCCTCTTTTTTTATGTCCAGTGACAATGACTGTAGGAATTGAACAGCGCTGCAAGCACAATGATTTTTATTTTGGTCCCCCTGCACTATTGTATAATGGATAAGGGAGTTCCTGTTCTCACTTCACTGGTGTCAGGGACAATAAACACAATAACGAGTATCGTAACTGCAATTTTTGTTGTATTACTCCCCTCACCTTCAATATGCATCTACAAGAAGATACCCTGATCAGCTAAACAGACAACAACAGAAGCAATCTGCAATGTGTCAAGTGCCACATTGATGCCCAAGTTTGCAATAAAAATTCTAGAATGAGTCGAGTCACAGCTGCATGGATGTGACGTAGGGAGCAAAGCGATCATTCAGAAGAGGCACAGGCTGTCAGACGTGTTCACGAAGTCCTGCAGGTTAGCACAGGCTTGCCGGTGCAGGGTGGTGCGGCACTCACTGTCGTCTGGAATTTTCTCTATCCAGGTTTGTGCATCAAGGAAGTACTGCATCCTGAGTGCAAATGGGACAGGTAAAGGAGATGGGTCACTATGGGTAGAATGGAGCAATGGGAACGTGTGCATGATGTTGCAGCCCTCTACTGAGGCATCTCTGAGATCAGGAGTTACACTAACCAAGAAACTTGCCTGAAACCTAATTTCACCAGAAGGCTAATCGAGTTTTGAATAAAGTGTGGGAAGTGGCAGTGGCAGGCTGGGACAAACCTGACTCTGCTTGTGTTTTAAGTGACACTAAGTAGCCGTGGGCTGTTTCTATTAGAGTTTTCCATAGTGGCACAGAAAAGTACACAGCCATGGGACACAGTGAAGGGGAGTTCAATTTCAACAGAGTATCCCAAAATGTTTCCTAATTTTCTGTGTTGAGAAGTTCTGTAGCTTCTGGCGTTTTATGGCTGGACTGGAGAAGACTTTGGAGGTTACGTCCATGCTGGGAGCCCTCAGTCATTAGCAGGCTTCTATTGAAGCAGGTGCCTAACTGATGCACTCACTTTGGTGTTATGTAGAGATGGGAAGAAGGGACTTTTTAAGGTTTCAGGAAGCAGCGCTCACAATCTGATTAAGAGGGTCTCCCTCCTAGCAGCTTTCAGAGGTGCTACCTTTCTCCAGTCCCGTGTAGGGAAATGAAATATTTAAGACGTCTTTCTCACTGAATATTTGATAGTGTCAGAAGAATTCTTCCTCAGATAAATTTCCTATTTTTATTGAAGTGTGACAGTGAGAAATGAGAAGGGTATGCTATTTGCATGCATGATGTAGCAGAAATTTTGAGAGGTGCTCTTAGTCTTGGTCCCATCCATTTCTTTTGCAAATATAGGAGTCGTGTAAGGCATCTGCAGTAAATGGAACCGTGTAGCACTTCCCATTCTCCTTTTCTAGCTATGAGCTATTAATCCAATGGAGTCAGGGCAAGATTTTGATTCTGAGAAGTGTGGGAACCAGGCTCTGCATAGTTACATGAGCAGAGAGATTTGGGTGGCTCAGATGTTCCCCATGGCTACCTTTTGGTACTCTCAATTTTAATAAAGCCATCAGAAATACTCACTAAGAAATTTGACCCTCCCTTTGCTTTATTGAGATATTCTAATAGGTTAAGCATCCTTTGGATTCATGGTCTAGCAGCTGCTGCTACTCAGAAAATATTGCACTTACTTGTTGTTGCAATCAACCGTTTGCCCATCTTTCCCCATGAGGAGATACCGTTTGCCAGTGAGCATGTCTAGCTTGCACGTGGAGCGTTTTAGGAACTGTCGCTGGGCACCCACTTGAATGCTTTCATCATTAGCTGTAGCGTGAGAAGAGAAAAGCCTATGAACGCTTAAAGAGTACAACCACAGCCCACAAGACACAACCCCTTGTGATCATTTATTACACTGCTAATCTAAGGTAATATTTCACTTAGGAGTTGTGGCTTGACATTGGAATAAATGGCCATGCTATGTTAGCATCTGTTACCCCTAACATTACCTAGCTAGGTCACGTCCTAGTGGGTTGTCTTGGCCTCCTCAGTAGCTAAAGAAGGAGCTGTTCCACTATAGAGAACTTTCAGGTCTCATAGAGTTTGTTTGAATCTCAGAGACTGAAAGAAAAGCCAGAGGAAAAAGAAACCATGTTATCCTATATTTCAGGTAGCTCAGGCAAATAGTGGTCTTGAAACTATCTAACAAAATTCAAATGTCTTGAGGCTCGACATTGTAGCAAGCAGAATTAAAAACTGGCTGTACTTAGTGCACCTAACCTGAGCTTATGATATTGTATCTGAAGCTCATATGTAGAACATGTGCTTGGTTATTTCCAGATTAAAGTAACTTAGAAGATTCTTGTCTGGCCTCTGGCTTAGAAGATTTATTCATGCAAGAGCTGCACTGCCCTTTGCAGGAGTGAGCATCCAAGGCAGAAGAGAAGGCTACTCCAGCACTGCAGTGACACGAGAGCTGGAAAAATCCTTATTCATTAGACTAACCACGTCATGAGGGTACTGTGTTTTCTGGCTAGAACAACAGTTTTCAAAGTCCATTTGAAAAAAAAATATCAAATAACAGCAATATTATAATTTCTTACTCTCTTTCTAACTATAAAGCAAAATGTCATGCACAACTGTCATGTCAAATTCAACATTAAACCAGCTGAAACTACAGGTAAGACACCACCGTCTTCCTGTCAGTTAATAGGGGCTCGTATAGTTTCTGCTTTCTAAAGTATTATATTACAAGTATGGAAAATCTAGTATTCAAACCAAAATCCTAAAAGTAGAATAAAAACCTGAAGTGGAATATTTTTAACCCTAATAAGATTTCAGAGCACTTGAGTTAGAGTCTTAGTCTGTGCAACTTAACACTAAGAATCCTATCTATTTCCTGGTTAAAATTTGCATTAATTTTACGTATGGTACTTATAGGCCAGGGGAAAGTCTGTCCAGGATCGTATGCTAGTTCACATCTGCATTTTTCCAAAGAATAATACAGCCCTTCAGGTTTTCTCAAATAATCCAAACCATTCTGTTGTTCCTGCTCTATATGGTGTACTGAATTTTTGTTTTATTCAAGGAATGCAAAGATGGATAAGAACTACTTAAGAAAATGGTGGCATTATGCCTCAAGTTCATTGTGCTTAAATTGCCGTGGTGTTTCTCTGTTCATATGTTTCTCAAATGGCCTTACAGAGTTCAGACTGTGGGGATCATAAGCATTTAAGTTATTATTTTAACAGCTTATTGTGTAATTTCCAATTCTAAATCTTCAATTTAAAAAAAAATAATGAAATTACAATGTTCCAAAGTGTCCAGGCAGAACTGAAGGGAAAATGGCTTTAAGTTATAGAGTCTATAATGGGAAATAACAAAAAAATACTGGGGAAAAAATTAAAACAGGGGCTTCTGTGTTATTTTACATGGGCCATTCTGTTTCCCTAAGGGACTCATAGGGCAGTAGAAGTGTCAGCCATCCAAAATACATGCATTAATTCTATTAACAGTCAAAATAATCCAAGGAATGCACATTTGCTGATTCCCAGGCACAAATAAATGTTGCCATTTGTCTTCTGAACAAACCCTTTGTTTGTGAAGATTCATACTGAAATAATGCCTGGGGTCTAGAGAATAAGAATTTAACCTATTAATTGTCATCTACCCTTGGTGATGGCAACAAGGACCAATCTTACTCAAAACAGCCACAGAAAATATAAAAGACAAAGATTCTAGTTCAGTCATGATCTGATTTGGTTGCAATGCCTTGCTTTTCCTTCATCATCATCATGGTTTCATGCCTCTTCCCACACTTTTCCAAGCCTGCTAAAAGTATGCTGATACTCATGAGCTGCATCATACAGCACAAACCATAGAGGATTTTAAAGGGATCCAAAAGGAGATGGTGGGAATGGGAGAAGTAATGTCTTCCCTTCAACTTCACATTCAAAGGATGTTTCTCTCGGCTGCCAAGAAACAAAACTTTTCGAGTGCTTGCCTGCAAACTGAGAGTGTACAAACTCACTGAGGCATAGAGCTCTAAATCCTTTAGATCCTGTAGGTTTTCCAGTGGTACTAATGAAACTTTCCATCATGGTACTGTAATCTCCCATAGCCAGTGTTCTGATCACTAGGTACATTATCATTTCCCTGTATATGGCAGTTTCTGAGTATGGCAGATGCTCTCTTGGGACTCACAAAGTCTGGACCTGATTTTCCAGCAGGAATTGAACAGTGGGCACAGATCACAACTTGCATGCCATAAAGTACTAGGTGATGTTGCCAGTGCCCTGGGCAAAGATTGAGAGAGTGAATTAATCATTCTGCTCCAGACAGTGAAGATTTCAAAATCTTTGAAGTTGCTTTTTAAAGGCCGTGTCTGTCTGCCAAATTCAAAACTGACAATCGCGTGATACCACAGTGGCTAAAGTCTGAGACATCATCTGACAGCCTCTCCAGAAATTACTTTGAAGAGGGTCAGTGTTCACTGGTGCTGCTAAATTCATGTAGGGACAGCTGGGATGGCAGGCCTGCAAAAGGATATTGTCTGAGAGCAGTGGATATTTTTTGCACTGCAGCCAAAGAAATAGAAAGGCTTCTTTGTTGTTACCATAATTATTAAATTGAAGTTCTAGACACTTTCCTGCGTTCAATGACCTCAGGGAAGTCATTGTGGACAACTCTTAGCTTTTTCTGCAAAGGTTGCAGGTATTTAATAGTTAGTTGAATAACAAGCACTTCAAATCTTCATCTAATGTCAAAACAGAGGTCAGTGAATGTGTCTACAGTAGAAAAAAGAATGGATCAGTAACAGCAGTCTATAAAGTGAACTAGTTGATGCAGAAGATCTAATGTCCATGCTATGTATATTTTCAGAGGGTTTATCTTAGACTGGCGTAGGTTTGGAGCCATGGACTGAATGCAGCTGAAATGTGTCTTCTGATTTAGTTTCATCTGAAAGGACTGAAGCTTGTGTGCTCTGGGATTGCCACACAATGTGAATGAAAGCAGTCTACCCCTAAGCTGATCTGAACAGTGAGTTAGCTGCACCAAATGAGCCTTGCAAGAAGTCAGTGTTCTTGCAAGCCTAGTGTAGAGGTATAATTGACCCCGTTTTCTCTAGCAGGAAAAGGCATGTGTATGGCTCATACTGGCTAACATTTAATTAACATAGTTTTCCTTCAGGTGAATGCAAGGAGCTAAACGTTTTCATACTTACTGTTTTTAAGGATTCTGTGGATTTTGGCCTCATAGTAATCAAAAACGTTCTTCTGTGTACTATTGAGGAGCTCCACCTCATACACTGCAACAGACAAAAAGTGTGTAAGGCCAGATGGAAACGCAATATTGCATCCAAAACCTGAAAAAAACTGTATGCTTTTACCAGATGTCTATAGAGAGGCTGGTGAACCATCAATTCCCAAATCATGGTGGTATGAAAGACAACAAGATAGTGAATCTGTATGCTTAATATAATTAGAAAGTCAGCTATCAATCAACAACCTCTAGATTTCTATTCTTTTTGTGTATTTTTTAAAATAATCTATATGAATAGATTTTCACTTTTTTCCTGCCTTCTGTTAGCATCTAGCTTACCATAGCTGCAGTACCACTTTTCCTTCAGTAGCTCTTCCAACTTTCCATCCAAAGAAGAGGCCAGAAAACCAGGTTAACAAAGAAGAGAATAATTATCCAGCTCCACAGAAGGAGCTGTTGAGCTACGGCATGCCATGCAAAGCCTATTTTTGTCTCCATCCTGTAACATTAAGTATGTAGGAGGTGGTGATGCTCACACTATGTGTCTTTTCCAAACTGTGTATCATAATGTTGTCCATGCTCCCTTCCCCCAGCATCCCCCAGTATCCCCCAGCATCTTTCTGAGTCCTGTACTTTACTCTTTCACTCCCCTGATGACTGTGACAGCACGTGACTTCATTTCATTTCCTCAGCCTCTAGATCAGATAAAGAAACCTTACTTATTTCAGCAGAAATCTGAACATATAGAACTAAAAATTTATCCTGATTAAAACCAATTATTTTTCAACTAAATCAAAAGTTGTCTTTCATATCTTACCATAATCCGCAATAGGGTGGTAGCAGGCAAAACTAAAGCGTGTGGTTTGTATTATGGCTTTACTGAAAGTAGATCTTTGTCTTGGACAAGGACCTAGAGTGAAGAAAATTAATGATACATCTGTCTCCATAGGCATGGATATTTACATTGATATCGTTTACACATACTCATTCACTCAACACTACAACAAGGAATAAGAATAAATGACAGAACAGCTTTCTTAGAGGTGTGGTGGAAGGCTTACAGGTATGATTGCACATGTATATATACATCGTATTCACCTATTAAATCATTCTTGAATATCTTAATTTATTTTTTTTCAGTTGGTGTTGAATATACTAGAGGATGCTTTGTGTCCGGTATCATACAGGAGGACAATTTTTTTGGTCCTTTCTGGGCTTGACAGTTCTCATGTTAATAATTTGTAGGGGTAACTATCTTCTTCTAGGCCAGCCTATTTAGTCATTCCTTACCTTCTGCACACTGGCAAACATTGGCATTGCACACTTTTGAAAGCATGGTGCTGTGCTTGGGAGCACTGTAGAATATGCTGCACTTTCTGTCTGTGGAGGAGAAACAAAATCAGTCATCTCAGGTGGAAAAACCTATGTAGCAGAACCTACATTTGCAGCCCAGCTTTTCCCTAGTCCAGAGAAATCAGAGCGCTAGAGGGTAAGAAAAGGTCTATAGCATAGGCACCTAGACTACAGGGTGCCTTTCTGCTGGGCAACAGCCTAGGTTGTGCTTCTGGGTTTTTTAGGGGAGGAGGTTTACTTGCTTGATGGTTGGTTTTGTTTTGTTTTGTTTTCCTTTTTTTTGTAGAGTGTTGTTTAGTTTGGGGTTTTTTTAGTGTTTTTTTTTCTGAAGGGGTAGGTTTTTTAAAGGTTATACTCTTCCTCTTTTATTTTTTATTTCTTAAAAAAAGCATCCATCTTAAAAGCATTATTAGTGAGCATTGCACTATTTCAGAAGGTGACAGGATCACCAATAGTTAGTGGTGGATGTCTTGGATCCATCAGCTACAGGCAAAATAGAGATTTGACCTGATATTCATATATTGCTTACATAACTCTAGCAAATTGGGATGATTTGCATTTAACCTTCTCTGAATGGACAACAAGACTGGTTCCCCCAACAAGCACAGTACATGAGCTAAACTGCTAAGGTTGCTTATATTAGATGCATAAAAAGACAGTCTGACAAAAAAAGATAGCACGAGTGGAACATGCTTGAAAGCATTCTGAGAAACAGGAAACCTGATTTAAAAATCCATGTGTGTAAAAGTTTGTATTTTCAGTCCATTTGCAATAATGGACCATTCCTGAGAATATCTGTATTTAGATGATCTTAAGCCATGGTAGTAGAAGACAGTATTTGAGGCAGGCTACTTTAACACTCAACAAAATCATACGGTCTCACACATCATGTCAAAGTGATCTTTCTGTAGACCAAAATTTGTTCTTGAGGGCCTCTGTTTCAATCAATTTTTTATCATTTTACAATGGGTGCACAATTAGCTCATGGGTCAGGCTCAAAGAGTCATAGTGAATGGAGTGACATCAGCCTGGTGCCCAGTACCTAATGGGATCCTACAGGGAGGATCCTGCAGCCAGTGCCCTTTAATATCTTCATAAATGATCTGGATGAAGGACTTGAAGGTTTAGTGACAAAGTTTGCCAATGACACAAAACTGGGGGGAACTGTTGACACTCTTGGGGCCAAAGAGGCCCTGCAGAGGGATCTTGACAGATTGGAGAGCTGGACAATCACCAACAGCATGAAATTTAACAAGGGCAAATGCCAGGTTCTGCACCTGGGACACGGCAACCCTGGATACATGCACAGACTGGGGTCTGAGAGGCTGGAGAGCAGCCCTGTGGAGAGGGACCTGGGGGTTCTGGTCAATGGCAAGTTGAACATGAGCCAACAGTGCCCTGGCAGCCAAGAGGGCCAATTGTGTTCTGGGGTGCATCAAGCATGGCCTTGGCAGCTGATCAAGGGAGGTGATTTTTTTACTGTACTGTGCCGAAATAGCTCAGCTGGGAGAGCGTTAGACTGAAGATCTAAAGGTCCCTGGTTCGATCCCGGGTTTCGGCAGAACTCTTTTGAGGGAGCTGGGGTTGTTTAGCCTGAAAAAGAGGAGGCTCAGGGGAGACCTTATTGCTCTCTACAACTGCCTAAAAGGAGGTTGTAGTCAGGCAGGGCTTGGTCTCTTCTCCCAGGTGACCGGTGACAGAACAAGAGGACACGGTCTCAAGCTTCGTCAGGGGAGGTTTAGGCTTGACATTAGGAAGAAGTTCTTTACTGAGAGGGTGATTGTTCATTGGAATGCGATGCCCGGGGAAGCTGGTGGAGTCACCGTCCCTGGAGGCGTTTAAGGAGAGATTGGATGAGGCACTTAGTGGCATGGTGTAGTTGACAAGTAGGAGTAGGTGTAGGTGTTGGATCATAGGTTGGACTCTATGATCTCAGAGGTCTTTTCCAACCTTGTGATACTGCACTGGGGAGGCCCCACCGAGAGTGCTGTGTGCAGTTTTGGGTGCCACACTATAAAAAGGACATAAAACTACTGGAGAGTGTCCAGAGGAGGCCACAAAGCTGGTGAAGGGTCTAGAGGCAAAGTCATATGAGAAGCGGCTGAAGTCACTTGGTCTGTTCAGCCAGGAGAAGAGGAGACAGAGGAAATCTCATAGCTGTTTGCTGCCTTCTCACAAGGGAAGGAGGTGAAACAAGTGCTGATCTCGTCTCTCTTGCAGCCTATGATAGGACTAGAGGTAATGGCAGGAAGATGGGCCAGGGGAGGTTTAGATTGGATATTAGGAAGAGGTTCTTCACCCAGTGGGTGGTGGAGCACTGCTCCCCAGGGAAGCAGTCATGGCACTGAGTCTGCCAGCATTCAAGAAGCATTTAGGCAGTGCCCTTAGTCGCATGTTGTGAATGGTGAGAGTGTCCTATGTAGGGGTAGGAGTTGGACTTGATGATCCTTTTGAGTGAATCCCTTCCAGCTTGGGTAATTCTATGATTATATGATTTTTCTGTGCCCTTACCAGGGTTGTAAAAATCATAAAGGATGGCATTTGCTGGCTGAACCAAGCCCATGGGATTGATTTGCTTTGCTCCAAATGATATACAATCTGGGTCAGGTCCGCTTGTGAGCTAGAGGAAAAAGAAACAATAGTTATGACCAGTAATCTAACTCTTTTCTTCACAGTCAGTTTCTTATTCATTTGTGCCTATACTAGCTGTTGAATGCTTGTTTCTGATGGCATAGGTGAGTTGATCTTCATAGCTGCAGCCTCAACTTGAAGATGACATTTCCTCCCATGAATTTAATGGGACATATTATGGAAGAGCTAAGTCTAGTAAAGGTAATTTTGTGAGATATGTGCAGATCTTCTCTGCCTGAAACTCTTGATCTGGACTCACATCATCAATACTTTGGGATTTATGTCAACTTTCGTCTAAAGCCATCTTGCAGAGGAGTAACAGGTATAATATATATTCATAGCCTATCCTGTACCTGTGGCCTCGAGTATATACACTTGCCTTAGTAAAATGCCAAGGTCAGGGACAGGTTTTTGCCGGTGTTAAGTACACAAATCATCTAGGACAGTCATAGCAGCAACAACATCTATGTTTATTCATTTGTCTTTTGTCTTATATGGAAAAAAACTCTTACCCTGTATAAGCCCTTAGCTATACTAAGGCACATGGAAGACAGGGAGGTGTTTCGAGGCAAGGCCAGTCCTGCCTCACCAACCCAACTGCTTTCTATGAGGGAGTGACTACATCAGCGGACAAGGGAAGACCCATGGATGTCAGCTCTCTGGACTTCTCCAAGGCCTTTGACATAGTCCCCTACAACATCCTTCTCTCTAAATTGGTTAGAAATGGATTTCCTAGATGGACTAATTCCTAGATAAGAAATTGGTTGGATGGTCTCACCCAGAGGGTAGTGGTCAATGGCTTAACGTCCAGATGGAAACTGGTAATTAGTGGTATCCCTCAGGGGCCCGTTCTGGGACTGGTGTTGTTTAATATCTTCATCAATATCGTAGACAATGGGATTGAGTGCACCCTCAGCAAGTTTGCTGATGACACTAAGCTGAGTGGGGAGACCGACACCCCTGCGGGATGGGATGCCATCCAGAGGGACCTTGACAAGTTGGAGAATTGGCCTTGTGAAAACTTCATGAGTTTCCACAAGGTGAAATGCAAGTTCTTGTGCCTGGCTCAGTGCAACCCTCAGTATCCATATGGGCTGGGGGATGGAGAGGCTGACAGCAACCCTGCAGAGAAGGATCTTCTATGTGCTTTCTACAGGAATCTCCCGTGTTTCAACTGCGGAGGTGAAGCAAGTGGGTGTATCCAAAACATGGGGAAATATACACAGAAGCTAGGGGTTTAGACGTTTAGATTGGTTTGTCACCATACGGATCTCTACCCAGAAATACTGAACTTCACTTGCAAGGTGTCCATGTGAAATTTACAGGACTACCGGTTAACACTTTGTTAATCTTGGATAAAAACATCTCTTCTGCCTAGACAGGTTTTCTAGGATTTCTCTTTTTTTTTTTTTTTTTTTTGTGGAGGATAAAGGTGCATGTTTCCCTTCTTCCCCTCCTTCACCTTCTTTCAACTGAGCTGTTCAATAATAATACGTGACAAAAATCACAGGGACACAGGGAGAATTCAGAGTGTGAAAAACAGTAATGACTAGGTTTAAAAAAAAAGTCTATATATGCTATCTGAAATGGCAGAGACAGGAAAACAATTGAGTTTGTTTACCTCACCAAAGTAGAGCAAAACCTTTCCTTCCTTGTATTCGTAATGCTGAATGTATTGGTCTGAAGACGTCACCAACTGCAGGAAAACAAAAAAACAAACAAACAAAATCAGAACAAAAACCTGGCATAAAAGGAACCCCTCTGATACCATCCTCTGTATTCTGCTTTGCTTTGTTCGGATATTTGCTTTATTCTTCCCTCTTTCTTCCTCCCCAAAGGAGACAGTCCCTGAGAGTATGAACCTGAGTAAACCTCCCTCAACTGGGCAGGCTTCAGAACCCCAAAATCTGTAGCCACCTTTGCAGAGCACTGAGGCCCATCTTCCTGTCACTGTGTCCTGCCAGCAGCAGCCTCTAACAGATGTGCTTGCCTTCCCCTGCAAGCACAGGACACACAATCCTAGCATGTCATGGGATAACGGTGCCAGTGGGGACAGTAATATGTGTTAAGGACAGCACATATTCAAGTGCCCTACCGAGCCTTGCCTTAATTCCTATTACAACAGACTAAGAAAGCTGAACTCTTTTCACCACAAGCTTTTCATGTCTTAATATATTCACTGAATATTTTATTAGAAGAAGAATAATGAAAACATACCTATCTGCTGTTTTCCCTTCTTTATTCTGTGGTGTTTGGAAAGATTTTGAAAGACAAAATTTCTAAAGAAAAGACGATAAAGGATTGCACAGAAAAATGTGTTTCTAACCTGATCAAGATCGTTTGTGTCAGGCTCCAAGCCACTCAGCAGAGAGAGATCAACCAGGGACATCTTTGGTGTGTTGGAACCTGTGGACCTTTATAAAGGAGACAGTCAGTGAACATCTGCACCGAACAGCCAGCTTGCTTTGAAAAGTTTAAATGGTTAAAGAAAATATTCCATTAACATTTCTAAGTGGATTTTAATTTGAAAATTAGTTGCCTACTTCATTAAGAGTCATGAGACAAAATTAGTCATCCAAACTAGTCAAATGGTCATCCAAAACCCAGTTGTGTTGCCTGAACTTGTCACCTAAGCTTTTTTCAAAGCTGATAGGCAGAAACAATCACCTTCAAATGAAGAAGTACGGTGATGTAGTCACTACCTTCTGTTTTTCTCCTGTGTCTTAACTACACTTACTTACTAACTCTGCCCTTGCCTATTTCTTGATTATCCCAACAGGATATCCCTTCTGTCTCCTCCCCTTCCCCAAATAGCAGACATATATTCTTTCTTATGAGGCCAGAACATAAAGGAAGTAACAGAATATCTCCAGAACACAATGAAACTCTGTAAATATGTTATTACTGTATTCCAGTCGTATATACTTTATTTAATAAAGGACTTCTTTCAAATAATTAGCCAGCCAGGCACTTAAAATTCTCCCTAGAATTTGGTGGGGCAGAATCTGACGTCGGCGTTTAAGGTCTATATAAACCATCTAAAGCTAATGTGTTGTGTGGAAACCTTTTCTCCTGCCTTGGGAGGGAGGATGCAAACTTGCCATGTGTGCATACTTACAGACGATCACCAGGCTGGATGCCAAGCTTGCAGATATGAAGAGGGTGACCAAGAAGAATTGAAACCAAAAATGAATGCATTTTCTAATGAAGAGTTGATCTTGCAGGCCTACCTGACACAGACTTTGTACTGCAGTGATTCTGCTTTACTAGGAGAGATCACATCCCTTTTCCTTCTGCTATGGATATCAAACCATTCTATTTCAGACAGTTGCTCAAACTCGCTGTTTTCTGCACCAACTGATTCCTCATAATCATAGTTTTCGTAAGAGTGTGCAGCTTCTGGAGGTGACAGACATGAACAGACATGCATAAATTTGATCGAGGACCTAGTAATTTGGCTCCTTTTTATATAATGACAAATACCTTTGGGAAGTCATGCCATCTCTAAGGGTTTTATAAAAGTGTGCTGTACACCATCTCAGTATTTCTAACTCATTCAGAATTAAAATTTTGGGGATGATTATAGCAAGACTAATCAACAGATCTAGCTAGGAATGGCGTTTAGGCTGTGCATAAATACGTAAAAGACAATTCCTGCCTCCAAAAGTTAGCTATTCAAACTGATAAAAAATTCAGACATAGGCAGAGAGGATGATGAATACACACTTCAGGGGAAAGAAAACACAGTCTTGCTCATAAGAAAAGCCTATGACAAATCTGCCCCAAATAATTTTTAAGGCCATATGGTAGGTTCCTTAGTAGTCAGGAAGCCGAGATGCGTTTTCCAGCTTTCCCCTCATGGCAGCCAGGAACACTGTGAAGGGAGTTTACCTCTCTCTCCTCCCAATAACAAAGAAGAGTTACTAACAGTACCTGCGTATATGTTAGGTACCTGCTGCACCTACAGTCACTCAGATAGTTATTAAACTATTTAGAAATATTAATAAGGTGAATAGTACAGTATCTAGGCAGAGTTCAGAACCCTCTCTCTTCTCGTTTCATTCATTTATTCCCACTTCCCAAGGGTAAGAATCCATTAACTATCATTAACAGTTGACCACACAGGCCACCTTTGAGACCCCACCACTTCTCTTTTCACTCACCAGAGTACTTAACGCTCCCTTCCATTTCCACTGTCAAAATCAAATCGTTACATGTGTTGTCCTTCAGCTCAGAAGACCAGTACACTTTTAATATCTAAGATGAAAACACAAACAGTAGACTGCTAAAAATATCATTTAAATTACAAGGGATTTACTCATCCAGGACATTCAGCAAATGTTGATGGGATGTGGAAAAGTGGAGGGAAACACTGGTCTCTCAGAGACACAGAGGACTGTTGTGGGTATAGGCAGGAGAGTCCCATGTGCAAATCGTAAATGTTATGGGATCTTTGAGATAATTCCCCGTTGCCAAACACAAAACTTTCTTTCAAACTCCAGCTGCCTCCATCAGCATTGGCATTTCATGGACTTAAGTTAAAACCAGGCAAAACTGATTGCCCATCTGGGCAGTCTGTAGGCCCGAATTTTAGAAATTTGGAGGTAGGAACACAAAGGATGAAACCATGGCAAGCAATTTCTCACTCTCTTTTCAAAACAACAGATAAGAGAAGTCCAGTTAGAACTGAATTTTGGATTTGCAGCTTACACTCATTGTCCCGTTTCCTCTGCCATCGACAGACACTTGAAGTTTTCTCCCAAGCCCAAACTGCAAACCAAAGGGGGAAAAAAAGAGATATTTAGTCTATGCTCAGCACTTGATCTATTGTTTTCTTGTGTTCTTGATGGTCTTCTACGTGTTTATCCCTCATAACCGGAGTAGGGAAGACCTTTAACTATGGAAGGTGTTATGAGACATCAAGTTTCACAAGATTTTTGATATGCTTAGCTGATGTATCTTACTCTGTCATTCTAGGGCCCAGGAGACATCTTTTCCTAACTTCGTTCACTCCTCTGTGGATGTATTTGATATTTTCACAAGTCTGAACACATTGAATATCAGAATATTCCCCTTCTTCCTCAGTCTGTAGCAAGACTTGGACTCTTGTCTGCTTTTCAATTTTGGGAGAAATTCATGTCCCTAAAGTCCTTGAAGAGACAGGAAAGTACCTCTAAAGTGTGCTACTAAACATCTGCTGATTTTTTTTCTTTAAAAAGATTCTTTTCTTTTATATATGAAGTTATGAAAATATATTATAAACCAACTACATCTTATTGCTTAACATGAGAAAATCTAGGCCAGGTGATCCAGTCTTTCTCCTGTTTGAGGATAAAAAACTTGAAACAATGGGTGATTGTGTACCTCTAGTTGCTTTTGAATCGTTTCATGAGCATCAGTCAGAACAAAAGTGTAGTCTTTTCGTCTTCCAGGTGTTGCCAATTTTACAGTCAGGTTGGTGGAAGCAGTGTTCAGTGTCTTTATGCTGTATGCTGAGAGAGCTTCTAGGGCCACCACTGTGTCCTAGGTGAGAAAGAAATGAAAAAAAACTAACAATTATGCCAGATTATTTCAACAATATGTAAGATGACCTGATCAGTGACCTGGAGACATTCATCAGTATTATGATTTTTGCTGCTTTGAAGTTCTCCCGTATCTGATTGTTCCTAACTGCACAGACTATTTGTTTCATTTTCCAGCTGCTTCTTTTAGCATTAAAACCATAAAACCACTGGGTTTCTGATCCTTGATTATTACAAGTTTTCACAAAGAGAAAGAATCTTTGCTGGCTTACAACTGTTTTATTTTGGCCCATTTTTTATTAATTAGCCAAAACCTTTAGTGCTTCATTCTTTAGTGAATCGTACAACAAGGAAGTTCAGGATTAACTGTTACGAGGCTTTCAAATCTAAATCAAAAAGTGTTTAAAGGGCTTCGGTTTTCTGCCCTCCTCCTGAAATCCCAACTGAACTGGTTGCCAGGCACCTGTGTAGAGCAGTATCCTCCACCATAGTTCCTTCTTTCTGTCAACCACGTAGCAATAGGCCTTGCGTACTCCATGTCTTTCAGGAGCAATGTTTGAAGCAATGCATAGGCAGTGGTTTCCACTGAGATTGCATCTTTGCCATTTCCCCAGTAGCGATGCTTCTTTGCTGCAAGGATAACTCAGATATGAATCCTCTTGGTAAAGACATCTGCCAAAAATTACTATTGTTCTACAGAGCAGGTATTCAGTGTCAGAGATTTGAGGAACCACGAGAAACTGGTGCTGTCATGAGACCAACAAATCCATTGGGAAGTGGAAATGGTGGAAAACGAAAAGGATAATTTTCAATTTTGACTTATCCAATCATCACAGTCTTATAATGCCATTGTATAGCGATGTCCATCTGATGGAGTGGTAGCATCATGTCTGGTGGTCCCCAAGAAATAACAGGATAAATTATGCCTGTAAGTTCAGTCTTGTTTAAGAGGAAACATACTCCCTATGTTTAAACTATGGCTATTAAACCATAATGTATTTATCAAAAAAATTGATAAATACTGATATTGTGGCAGTACAGCCACACAACCGACTCAACACTGATCACAGCCACACACTGCAAAGGAAGAGGTGACATCCATGTAGAGATGGAGCAAAGTACTCAGAACTGGTGAGGGGGAGGTTTGAAAACAGACGAGCTGGAAAAAGACATCTTCCCTCTTGCTCAGATCTCGTTTGGACTGTTTCCATACATAGCTTTTCATTGGTATTTACCTATCAAAAGTTTCTTTGTCAGTTGGCTTGGACTTTTTTTAAATATACTTTAGGGATGTGGAAACTTTGATAGGCAGCAAGGGAAGCAGAAAAGTTAAATAACTATTTACTATGGCTTTGCTCTAGTTTCATTATCAAGTAAGATCATTATCCAAACTTTACAATGCTTGGCTGTTACTTTATAGTGATATTAATTATATAGATCACATATCACAATTTCAACATTGAAATATTTAATTATGTAATTAAAATAATCAAGTGTATTAGACATATACATACACATCTATAAAATTAAACAGCTTTCATTTACTTTAATTTGTTTTGTTCATATAAAAGGATGCTTAAGGTGCTTTAATTAGAAAAAGTATTTTCCAACTGAATTTATAAGAATGGTTATGAGTACCTGGATCAAAAACAGAACAGCCCCTTAATTTTTCTTTCGCCAGCTGGGCTTCTTCACTATTAGACTGCACAAGTGTCAGAGCATAAGCAGTGATAGCTGCAGAATAGCAATTAGTATTTCTTGAAAGTTGATTTTTCATGTAAGCAACCGCTCTTCTAACTACTCGTACCTGTGAAAATGGAATGAACCTATCTGAAAAAGACATCCAGCCCTACTGACTGTTACTGCTTATGTGAGTATTAGGAAATTATAAAACTTCAGTGTAGTAATTTTCGAGACAATTCTAATAATTTTAGCTTAGTGATTAAAGGTATTGATGATGGAGTGTGTAGCTTAAAACATGATGTTACACATGACATTTTTCCTATCCACCAGAGATATAAATAAGCTTTTACCTTCTCATTTGCAGTATATTAAGACAGTAGGATGGACAAGCCACTGTGCCATAAGCCTTCAGATTGAAAGATAAATAGTCAGGATTCCTACCACATCAGATGACTCGTAGACCTGTAGAGTCTGTTGCAGTGCTATAGTTACAAAGGCTGTTAAAGCCAAGTCCTCTTCTGCTGACCCAATGCCACCCTGAAAGATGAACCGTGAAAAGGAGTAGTTAGAAGTACAAGCATATGCTTATTAAATTTGGAAAACCATTTTTCACGGAATCAAGGACCTTCTTGTCAAAACCTCTGACTGAAGACCATGCAGTTTTACTTTTTAATTTTGCTCAGTAAATTATGTCTGCCTAAAGCATGTCTTCTACAACAGCAGCCATTTTGCATTAAACAATGTTAAGAGATTAAGAACCCACTACATCCTTCAGCTGGTAATTAAGTATTTAATTATTTGACTCATAGATAAAAATCTAAAATTTCTCATTGGAATATTCATGGCTTCAATTTCCAAGCAGTAGAAGTTTTTTCCCTTTTCTCTGTTATTCCCTGTGGATAAAAGGACCCTTTAACACTCAGAAAATTTCTCCTGTAAAGATATTTGTACACCATTACAAGATCTTTTATTGTTCCTTTTCTTGATAAACAAAACACTGTATCCTTGTTTCCTTTTTTTTCTCCTTAAAATCTGCATTTTCATTCCTATTCTTCTTTGTGATTCTTTTGCTCATACTCTACTTTGACAACAACTTTAGGATCTTCTACAACCTTTGTCAACCTTCTCCTTTACTCAGCCCAAATTGTTTATGCTTAGGAGAGGATAGGTTGTTTTCTTTGAGATACTTAAATCTCTTTATAAAATTATCGCGCACAGCTGCTGAAGCAAATGTAAAATAGAAAAAAGTGTCTCAGCTTGAATTCAGAAAATCTTTGGCCAGTTCTTCTGCCTTTTATTTTTTCCTACAACAGTGTTGAATAAACTGACTTTGAGGATGAAAGGCTCACTAGTGATTTGGCAAGGATCATTAATAAAATTAATACATACAAGATCATCACAAAGTTATCTGCAATTTCAATGAACTTTGGAAGATGCACATTAATATCATATCTTAGATGCATAGTTAATGTAACAATTTTGTGTTTCTGGACACGCAGGGATGCATAGATTAATATATGCAGGTAGAAGTCATAATCATAATTAAGAGTATTATTTTTTTCACTGTGGAAATGGTTAATTACTGAATGAAGTTACCTAGAGAGGCTGTGGGACCCTGATCCTTGGAGGTAGTCAAGACTCAGCAGGACATGGGCCTGATCTCACCAGACTTCCTCTATGCAGTGGTTGTACCTCTGGAGATCCCTTCAAAACTAAATTACAGTTCCATAGGTCCGTTTGTTTTGGCAGTAAAAGACATAATTTTTTACCAAGCACAAAGATCTCAGAATTAATTTTCTAAGTGCTTTAGAGGCATGAGGTCAGTCCCGTTGTCTAAGATCAAAAGACAGAGGTGGTGAAGTGCTAGCTGTGCATCTCAGACTTTTTAACAAATTCATTTTATGTTACAAATTTATTTTCTTTTAGATACATTTCTTCTTACTCAACAATTCAGAATATCCTTTGCAGTTTCTAACAACCCTAAATGTGCAACAGGTTATTCTAAACACTGATGACCTACCTGCATAGTCCTGTCGAGTACTGGGTGATGATCGTGAAATGAATCATCTCTCTGTTGTTGATTAAGCAAGTAGGAAACTGAGTTGTGTATGTGAGCATCTTGGATGCTAATGTATTCTCGGCACCTTGTGAGCACTTTGACAATGAATGCAGTCAACCTGCACAAAAGAAGATATTCCAAACTTGTGCTGGCATATATTTATAGGTCAGTATACCAACATGAAAGGAAAGATACTCATTCTGTACATAGATTAATATGCATTACAAAGTACTCACCAGAACCAAGTGATTTATCATTTGACAGTGTAAACATTTCTACTCATTTTGTGGCAAATGCAAAAATTTATGACAAAAATACATAAGCAATGCCACAGACACCACATTTTTAAAATCAGTCCTTCCAGAAAAAAATTAACAATGCATTCAATGATAATAACAACGATATTTTGGAAAAAAAAAGAGAACCGAAGCTGATATTGGAAAATACACTTACCATACACTACTGGGGATTCTTTTAAATGCTCCATAGGAACCATCCTCCTTCTGAAACTCAAGCAATCTAGTATAACCTGCATGAACAAGGCAGCGCACAAATTCAGAGAATACACATATTTTTTCGCATTTTCGTACATCACTTGTACTAACATGGACATGTTCAGTATTGAATAGTGGTAGAGTACATGGATATGGAACAAGAGGAAATGACTGGGTCAGCAGGCCTCTGACACAGAAACAGGTTAGGCTTAGAAGGTGCTCGTAACCTGAAAACTGCAGCTATCTATACATATATGGATACCAAAACACTTTCTGCATGGTGGATCTTGGGAAACTTACTTTCTGTTACTAATAGCTTTTCAAGCTGTCAACTTCATGGTGCAAGGAATCAAAAAGAATACAAAACATCATCTCTAGGGTTAGAAATCATGAGTTGCAGCCTCTGATCTTGACTGCTATTACTATTATCTTGACAAAGTCTATGTTTCAGCCACACAAATAATTTTCTGCCCTGGTGAACTTTGATAAAAATCAATAAAAACATCATATTGGGACTAAATTCTGATGATGATACCGAATACTCATCAGCAGGATCTCATGTCTCTTTAGGCAATCTTAGACAAATAGACAAAGACATCCATTCAGCAACTGTTAGCATGTTTTTAATCTCTTTTTATGTCCATATTTTTCACTAATGAAATGTGCGTTACAAGTTGTCTGAAGATCAAGAAAACAGGTGCATTTTACTGCTTTATGCTGAAAAGATTGCTGTATCTGCTACAACACTGGTAACTCTTGGGTTGTATGTTGGTGCCTGTGAATTGGAACATCTATACTTTCACATGCTGTAGTCCTGGATTTGCTGTGCATTTAGCATCATCTTTTGGATCGCGTCTTAGAGTGGGCTCTTCAAGAAGCAGCCTTGCAACTTTCCTGTCCCTAAGGAAACTCCTTCTCTGGGTTGGTCCAAGGCTGTTGGAGTCAGTTGAGCTCATGTAATGAATACAGGTGTGTGGAACAGAAAGTGCCAGTAGTATGATTACCATTGGCAGTTTCCTCAGTGGTACTCCTCTTGCCAAGCACAGACATCTGCATCAGAGGTATCTACATCTCAGCTTATTCTAAGCACTGTCTGTGATCCAGGGGGAGAAATAAGCATTTTTAGAACAAGATTTGTCTTAATCTATTCTGTACATCTACATTAGGAGGAAATGATCAATTGGCCTTCACTGTGTATTTACTCTGGAAAGAATTACACAGTATCAGAAGGTTGGAAAAGACCTTTGAGATCATAGAGTCCAACCTATGACCCAACACCTACACCTACTCCTACTTGTCAACTACACCATGGCATTAAGTGCCTCATCCAATTTCTCTTTGAACACCTCCAGGGATGGTGACTCGACCACCTCTCTAGGCAATGCATTCCAATGAACAATTACCCTCTCAGTGAAGAATTTCTTCCTAATGTCAATCCTAAACCTCCCCTGGTGAAGCTTGAGACCGTGTCCTCTCGTTCTGTCACCGGTCACCTGAGAGAAGAGACCAACCCCTGCCTGACTACAACCTCCCTTTAGGCAGTTGTAGAGAGCAATAAGGTCTTCCCTGAGCCTCCTCTTCTCCAGGCTAAACAACCCCAGCTCCCTCAGTCGCTCCTCATAGGGCTTGTGCTCCAGCCCCTTCACCATCCTCGTCGCTCTCCTCTGGACGCACTCGAGCATCTCAACATCCTTCTTAAACTGAGGGGCCCAGAACTGGACACGGCACTCAAGGTGCGGCCTGACCAGTGCCGAGTATAAGGGGATGATGACCTCTCTAGTCCTGCTGGCCACACTGTTCCTGATGCAGGCCAAGATACCATTGGCCTTCTTTGCCACTTGAGCGCACTGCTGGCTCATGTTGAGTTTCCTGTCCACCAGCACTCCCAAGTCCCTTTCTGCCTGACTACTCTCCAGCCATTCTGCACCCAGTCTATAGCGCTGCATGGGGTTGTTGTGTCCCAAGTGTAGGACCCGGCATTTGGACTTGTTAAACCTCATGCTATTGGAGTCAGCCCATCTCTCCAGCCCGTCAAGGTCCCTCTGTAGGGCCCTCCTACCTTCTAGCAGATCGACACTTCCTCCCAGCTTGGTGTCATCTGCGAACTTGCTGATGAAGGACTCGATCCCCTCATCCAGGTCATCAATAAAGATATTAAACAGGACTGGGCCCAGCACCGAACCCTGGGGGACGCCACTAGTGACCGGCCGCCAGCTGGATGGGACACCATTAACTCCCACCCTTTGGGCTCGGCCATCCAACCAATTCCTAACCCAGCACAGAACATTCCCGTCCATGCCACGGGCTGCCAGCTTGTCCAGTAGTCTATGGGAGACAGTGTCAAAGGCCTTGCTGAATTGAAATTGATCATCTCAGGATTTACTTTCTGCTTCTAAATTAGACAACAGATTGTCTATAATGTGCAGTGTCAGATGCCTGCAATTAGTCACCTAAATCCTCCTTACTGCTTCTGTTCCTCATGTTTGCAGATTGTGAGAGGCATTTCTGCATGGCAGTGTTAAGATAACACTCACTCCTTTCGCAGGTAGCAACGGTTAGCGTGTTGTGCAAAGCGATAACAAAGACCATGTTGGGGGTTCTTTTCCCGTGTACCTTTTTCAATCATGTTAATGGCTTCCTCCTTCTTTTCAGGATTAAAGTTCATCCACTGCTCACTGGCATCCAAATACTCAATAGCATAGACTGTAGGGGCCATTTTCACCATTGTTTGCTCTGCACATCCTGTGGGCACTTGAATAAGTTTCTCCACTCCAGTGAGACTAAGACAATTTTCAACAGACTCATCCATAATATTCCCTGTAGTAAAAAACAGAAGCCGTATTACGCATCATATTTAAAGCTGGCTGGTATAACATGAAGAAAAGTGATAATAACTAGAGGTTGACATTGCAATATGGTCTGATACTTCTCATTATTAAACACTGTTTTTAGCTACTTAATTCTTTGCTAAGTTGGAGAAGAATGAGGATGACTTGCCAGGCCCTGGGAAAGCTGGAGAGAGGAGGCTGGGGCAGTGAAGGAGCATGGAGGAGAAAGAGCCCTGAGGCTACTGGAGGCAGGGCAGTAAGGAAAGGAGGAAAGACTGGTGCTTCAGCTTTGGGCTCAAAAAGTCTTGTCAAATCACACTTGGTCCTACCACAGAGGGAAAAATGCCTTAATCATGCCAAACATTTTTTGCTGAGTGTTTTTTTTCCGTTCCTGTCTGCAATTCTTTTTTTCGTTTGATGAATTCAAGCATCCCCACACTTTAAAGCAGGGATTTGAATGCAAAGCTAATAGCCTTTGTGTCAAGAAGACATTATTTTAAATTTTCTAGGGAAAAATGTTTTTGATCATTACTAAGAGTATTTGCTAGTAGATGTTTTTAAAATACATATGCACGAGTATATATACACACACACACAATTATTTGATTTAATGAATATATATTTGTACATATCTTCCCTTTAGAATAAGAGAACTTTCCAGAAATTATACCTCAGAGTCTGGTGTCGTTATTTCTTAAGACTAAAACAGATTTGAACTAGATGATCTTTAGAGTCCTTTCCAACCCAACCATTTCTATGATTCTAGAGACCTTCATGCAGTGTGGGATCCTTCTCCTCTGGCCTTACGATAAAGTTATCATGGGAACAGGCAGAATGGACCACATAAAGCTATTATATCCATTACAAGTGAGAAGGATTAATTCGAAAGAGAAAAGGTAGTGGATCAGTCTTGAAGCTGTTTTATTTTATGACCTGGGCATGGAGCACAAACCATGTGAATCATACCGGAAAAACTAAGACGAAAAGAAGACTCTACATTCAGGAATGAGCAGCACAGGGGGGCATATCTCTTGTCACCTATGGATAAATTATTTACAAAAAAAAAATTACATTTACCTTTCAGGCTAACAAACACATGACTATCAGAATCTGGTATCATATCAGATGGTCTGTTCAGGTCCACCGTATGGGACTTTGCTGTAAACAGATAGTAAGCAGACATCTACATCCAGCCTCTTCAAACTTAAAAACATACAGCATAATTTTAGAAGATGGTTTTCATTAAATACCTCACAGTTGATGGCAATTATGACAGAAATGTTATCAGAAAGGTTAAATGGAAATTTATGAAAAGAAATATTCTTAAATTGTTTTAATTTTCAATCACAACCAATATTTTTTAGCTTGAAATAAGGCTTTTTAAAAATAATGCCTTTTAGACCCATTAGTAAATGAAGTAGATGATTACTTAACATTTAAAGAAAGCTACTTTGAAATGCAGAAGTGATACAAGTTGATTCTAAACATTTAGATTTAAATGATTTTTCTTTCCTGAGTCTTTTACTATGAATTGGATTAAAAGATTTGTGACAAATTCTAGTCAAACAAAGAAATGTTTGTATATTAAGAGGTATTTCATTGCACCTGTTAGGCTTTACACCCCCTACCTCTATCCCAAACTGTAGGGTACTCCGTTCATCTGTATCTAACTCTTTTGAGTAACTTACCATCACTGTTAATGCAAATGGTTTTTTCCTCTCTCTGTAAAACACCTTCAGCCTGTACAATTGAGGAAAGAAAAGTAAAATCTTTTCAAGAACTCACACCTGAAATTAAATTGTCTGAAAGCCAAAAACTCTGCTATTGCACTAGACCAGCAGGTGGCAGAAATACGTTATTTTGGAGTGAGACTCCTCTCCAGGTAAAACTGAAGGTCCAAATCAGAATTTCAGTTATCCAATTCACATGCTAATGAACTCTAATGATTTTTTTTGTTGTTATTGACATATTTTCCTGGATGAAATTCCTTTAACCAAAAGTAATCCAGAAAAACATGAACTTCAAAGTTTATTCTCAGCTTTGTGAGCCTTGCAAATCAAGTTCACAGGTCGACATACTTTTATAAACCTTTCATCTATGAAATCCATGAAGTTCTCAGTTGAACTTATAGGTAAAACATAATATTTTTCCTTCTGATTTCCAGAAATCCCTCTTCTACAGTTTCTATTTTAATGAAGATAATTTTACAGACACTTCTAATGTTTTGGTGTAGCATTTAACTCTCAGACTGTGTCTGTCTCTAGGAAAGCTATGGCCTGTAACAAAAGCAGATTCCCAGCATCCCATGCCTTATTCTTACCTATGTGGCTATCCTCTGACATTAATGGTACAAGGATTTGTATCTTGCACTTTAGGTGTGCATTGCAAATAGCCCTCAGTTCGCTACTTACGCGCTGTAATGAGTCTGTGTTGGTCGGTGCTGACTATTGAAGAGTCATCTTTTCTAAAAGGCTTCTCCATTTCATAATTTTCAAACATAACTAAGGTATTAAATATTCAGTACAACATCTTTGTTTGCCTGTGTTTTACGTATATAATTGGTAAGACTGAAGATCCATTAACAAGAAGGAGTGGGTGCTGGTCTCTTCTCACAAGTGAGAAGAGATAAGACATGGTTTATTAGGGAGACAGGTACGGTTGGCCTCGATGATCTCAGAGGTCTCTTCCAACCTTAGGATTTTATGATTCTATAAGGAATAAAACACAGTTTAACTTTATGACTAACAATATTGCTAGATGGGTATCTTCAATTTTGCCTTCATAAAGGAAAAAGAATTTTTATAGTTGTTGATTAAGCAAGTGGAAGTTTATGAGGTGGGCACTGACTGTGTGAAGGATGTTGTTGCTCTATCATGGGTAGCAGAATGCCTTTTTGCTGTAGAGCACAATTCTTTCCACACACACTACACAGAAGCCCACCACAGGGTCAAATTTCTTCACCATGTTATAGCTCAATCCTTGCTGAGAAGCAAGTTTTCTGAGATTACTTCCAGCCTTATGTTTCTACAATTTCACTCCCTCTACAAGAGCTCCACACACAATGAATGATATATTCCAGGAGAAACACATATTTGTGAAGTGTCTGCACTCAGCTAGTTATACCTACCACAACATTGAGGTTCTTCCTAATGCTGTCACTGTACCCAGAATCTCTGTTGAAAGCAGTAATAGTAATTGGAATTTCTCCCACAGTTAGAGGGACAACCGAGAAGTAAGCTGGTGTTGCAGAGTTCCCCTTAGCCACCAGCTCCAGCTGCACAGGCTTCTCTGTTGCCCCTGCAGTGCACAACCCCTTCACTGCGTCCATTGTCACTGTAATCTGTGGGGACAAGGCAATGCCTGCAATCAGGATTCGTGCATTCGTGCACAGGAAAAATACTCCAGGTCCACCATGTCTAGATAAGAATGTGAAATGAGAAATAGGTATAACAGGAGACTAGCTTTCTCTTATAAAGGAAATAACAATGTTTAACATTTTGCAAGACAGAAAGTGTCTTTCACTTCACTCTCCTGTATTTAATATTTTCTATTTATAAAATAGGAAAACTTTTTCACCAAGAAGTAATCACATGCTGGCACAGCTTGTTCAAAGTGTTTTTGGAGTCTTCTCCCTTAGAGAAATTCAATAACGAACTGGACAAGACCTTGAACAACTTGCTCTACCTGGTCTTTCTCTGAGCAGCAGATTAGACTAGAGACCTCTGGAGGCCTCCTCCAACCTAAATAGTTTAATGTTTACAAGAAGGGTTGGAGGGAGGAACCAGGGAACTACAGGCCTGTCAGTCTGACCTTGGTACCGGGGAAGGTCATGGAGCAGATTGTCTTGAGTGCTATCACACAGCACGCGTGGGACAACTGGGTGATCAGGCCCAGCCAACATGGGTTCACCAAAGGGAGGTCTTGCCAGACCAATCTGATCTCCTTCTATGACAAGGTTACCTGTTTAATGGACGAGGGAAAGGCTGTGGATGTGGTGTGCCTGGACTTCAGTAAAGCCATCGACACCGTTTCTCACAGTGTCCTGCTGGAGAAACTTGCTGCCATCAGTGTGGACAGGCACAGCCTCTGCTGGGTTAAAAACTGGCTGAATGGCCAGGCCCAAAGGGTTGTGGTAAATGGAATTAAATCCAGTTGGAAACTAGTCACGAGCGGTGTTCCCCAGGGTTCAGTCCTGGGTCCAGTCCTGTTTGACATCTTTATCAATGATCTAAATGAAGGCACTGAGTGCACCCTCAGCAAGTTTGCAGATGACACCAAGCTGGGTGCAAGTGTGGATCTGCTTGAAGGGAGGGAGGCTCTGCAGAGGGATCTGGACAGGCTGGATCCATGGGCTGAGACCAACGGGATGAGGTTCAACAAGGCCAAGTGCAGAGCCCTCCATTTGGGACACAACAACCCCATGCAGCGTTACAGGCTTGGGGAAGAGTGGCTGGAGAGCTGCCTGGCAGAGAAGGACCTGGGGGTGTTGGTTGACAGTCGGCTGAACATGAGCCAGCAGTGTGCCCAGGGGGCCAAGAGGGCCAATGGCATCTTGGCCTGTGTCAGACACAGCGTGGCCAGCAGGAGCAGGGAGGTGATTGTGCCCCTGTATTCGGCACTGGTGAGGCTACACCTCGAGTGCTGTGTTCAGTTTTGGGCCCCTCACTCCAAGAAGGACAGTGAGGGGCTGGAGCGTGTGCAGAGAAGGGCAATGAGGCTGGTGAGGGGGCTGGAGAATAAGCCCTATGAGGAGAGATTGAGGGAATTTGGGTTGTTTAGCTTAGAGAAGAGGAGGCTGAGGGGAGACCTCATCCCTATCTACAACTCCCTGAAAGGAGGTTGTGACGGGGTGGGTACTGGTCTCTTCTCACAAGTGACAAGCAATAAGACAAGAGGAAATAGCTGCAAGTTGTACCAGGGGAGGTTTAGACTGGACGTTAGGAAGAATTTCTTCACTGAAAGGGTGGTCAGGGATTGGAACAGGCTGCCCAGGGAGATGGTGGAGTTGCCTTCCCTGGAAGTGTTTAAAAGATGGGTGGATGAGTTCCTTAGGGACACGGTTTAGTAGGGAGACAGGCACGGTTGAACTCAATGGTCTCAGAGGTCTCTTCCAACCTTGAGATTCTGTAATTCTATGATTCTATGACCCTGAACTGTTAACATTTATCAACATTGATTGGGACTGTGAAGGTAAATCAGCAACTATTTCTTCATTACACTGAATTTGCAATATAGTTTTGGCCTGTCCCTGAACCACAGGGAAGTAAGAAGGATAGTACATTTTTATCCACCCCAGCTCCACACCATTCAACACAGTTCAGAAGGTGTTGGTCAAGCAAAGCTGGCGGAGAGATGGGAAGAAAATAAAAACAAAGCATTATCTTGAGGATGACAGAGGCCCTAAAGTCAGTCACAACTGTGGTAGGCCAGGACAGGTGTCACATGCAGACAAAAAGTAGCTTTGCATTTTATGCACCATTAATTTTAGGGCTAGCACATTGGAATGCTTATAACTTACCTCTATATCTTGTGTACCTGCTTTTTCAGCAGCTAGGTGTTGCCCAGATTGACAGACAGGAAAAAAGTAGCTGATTGTTTCAATGAAGGGGAAGAAGGCATACGCAAAGAGAAGGAATTTGGCTGGGTAATACAGTAAATAAAATCTGGTTTATACGGTAAGTTTGATTAGCAAGTAGAACTGGATCTTGTCCCTGTGGAGACTTTCAAAATGGGACTGTGATGTCTGGGCTATAGGAGGACACTGAAAGGTGGCTGGGTCATTTCCATCAGATTATTACGTAGCTATATATCTAGCTAGATAGATTTGTATAGTACAGCAGCTGGTGGCAGTATTACCTGGAGATCGTTGGGCAGATAGTTGTAAACCACTGCTTTTATTTCTAGTTGTTCTTGTCGTCTGACTGAATATGGTAATCTCAGAGATACAAACAAGTCTTTGAAAACTGTAAAGGTGTAGGGGTCAGCTATGCAAAATCCTGTGATAAGAAAAAAACCCCAGAGGTGAGAATAACACACTTAACATCAGCAGATAAAAAGTTAAATGTCTAATCAAAACTCTTTGCCTAGGCTCCCTTCAGGTCAAAAGCAGGAGAGGGAGACAGGCATATCCCAACCGAGATCCAGACCCACCGCCTGAGGGGTCAGTACTGGGACCAGTGCTGTTTAATATTTTCATTGATGATACACACAGTGGAATCGAGTGTGCCCTCAGCAAGGTTGAAGATAACACCAAGCTTAGTGGGGCAGTTGTCACACCAGAAAGACGGGATATCATCCAGAGGGACCGGGACAAGCTGGCGAACTGGGCCTGTCTGAACCTCATGAGGTTCAACAAGGCCAAATACAAGGTCCTACACCTGGGTCGAGGCAATCTGTAGTTTTAATACAGATTGGGGGATGATGTCACTGAGAGCAGCCCTGCGGGGAAAGACTTGGGGGTGCTGAGTTATGACAAGCTCAACATGAGCTGCCAATGTATGCTTGCAGCCCAGAAGGCCAACTGTGTCCTGGGCAGCATCAAAAGAAGCGTAGCCAGCAGGTCAAGGGAGGCGATTCTCCCCCTCTTACTCTGCTCCTGTGAGACCCCACCTGGAGTGCTGCGTCCAGTTCTGGAGTTCTTAACATAAGAAGGATATGGAACTGTTGGAACGGGTCCAGAGGAGGGCTACAAAGATGATCAGAGGACTGGAGCACCTCTGCTATGAGGACAGACTGAGAGAGTTGGGGTTGTTCAGCCTGGAGAAGAGAAGGCTCCAGGGAGACCTTATAGCAGCCTTCCAGTACCTGAAGGGGCTACAGGAAAGCTGAGGAGGGACTTTTTACAAGGAGTAGCAGTGATAGGACAAGAGAGAATGGCTTTAAATTGGAAGGGGGGAAGATATAGATTAGACATTAGGAAGAAACTCTCCACACTGAGGGTGGTGAGACACTGGCACAGGTTGCCCAGGGAAGTGGATGCTCCCTCCCTGGAAGCGTTCAAGTCCAGGTTGAATGGGGCCTTGAGCAGCCTGGGCTGGTGGGAGGTGTCCCTGCCCATGGCAGAGAAGTTGGAACTGGATGATCTTTAAGTTCCCTTCCAACCCAAACCATTCTATGATTCTATGATGTCCAGAAAGGATTTAAACTCAGCTATGCTAGAGACATCTCAGGGGCAAGTGATTTGACCTCTGGGGCCACTGCCATGCTTTTCAATAGGCAAAATTTGGCAGGAGTGTTTGTAGCTTTTGTGAGTGAATTGTGTCCCAGACTTCCTGCAAAGGCCATGTGTAAAACAATGGTCTTTTCTGACTTTCTGTAAATAAACTCCATGCCCATCACTGTAACCCCGGATGAGCCTCCCTTTCCAAAGGGGAATGGACAGTACCAGGTGGACACCTTGTCCCTCCTGCATGGTCCTGGTCAGCCCCTAGGAGCTTCCACAGAGCTGCACCTGGGAACCTGGGCTGTGTGGTGTCCAGCCCTTTCTGATCTTCAGCAAATCTCCTAGTGCTCTTCTCTTCTCTGGCTTACCCAGAGACCACAGACTTCTATGCTTCTCTGAGATGGCCAGAACTTGCTCCCAGAAATATTCAAATAAGAGGGGTGTTATTACTGTTACCTTTCTTGTGGCTCCCTGGCCATATAGAAGATAAAATGGGATGGTTTATAGATTGGAAATAATAAGATCCAGTTTTGATTGCCTAATCCATCCTCCTTCATCACCCACTTCAAGTTGGTTTTATGATTATGTATTACTATCCCTTAAATTCTAGTTGGACTTTAGCATGGCATAAAAGAGAGGTGTAAATATAATAATCAAAATAGTTTGTGTTTTTCAGTACAGACTGTCTCACTCTGACAACATTAACATTTCATCTCCATTTAGAAAAATACCCCTGCTCTGCTCATCCACACAAAGAAACCAAATAAAAGAACCAATACTTATACCTTTTTGGGGAGATATGCTTATTGCCTGAACTTCCCAGGTAGTTATAGAGTCAGGAACAAAGTTTTTTACTCTAAAAAACACAAAATAAAAGGTATTAGGAAGGATATACAAAATGTAAAAACTGTCATTTGCTGATGTTTCAGTATTGTACAGTAAAAAAAATTCCCTCGATTTTAGCAAAAAAGTATTTGCAAATATTCTGATGACATCTGTATCAGATACCACATAAAGCTGATATTTACATACATTTTGCTGTACAAATTCAGCCATATTTACCTTGTCAGTTAATACAGTACCTATGTTTTCCAGGCTTTTCCACTTCTTCAAAATTCCACCACCAGCTCTCAGGAAAATAACTGCGCAAGTTCACAGAGGTATCATCGAACTCTTCTTCATGTTCATCATAGACTACAAAACAAGAGCAAGGAATTGGTTTATCAGAGAGAAAATAGCATGAAAAATACCCTGACTGAAAATTCTTCATTTGGGTTTCATCTTGTGCATTTAAAAAAATGATGAAAAAAAAGAGAAGCAATGACTAAGGATTATGGTGGGACAACAGGATAATTTGTCTTAACAAATTCATTAACTGCCAAGAAAGAATATATTCCATTTTAATATTATGTAGCAAAGGCGTTCCCACCCTCCCATATTTGTTATAGGCAGAGCATGAAAGGGGACCTCTGAGAAAAATGGTAACAGAAATTACATACACTTCGAATATGGTGATTTTCAACACAAAATATTTTTGTGACCTGAGTTCCTGTGTGATCAGAGATAGACTTTGGGGAGAAGAAAGGAAGAAAGAGCAAAAAATTGTCTCTGGCTGATATGGTCTTTTCTCATTAAGTAGTCTTTTGGAGGTACTTGGATGTTATAACTGTACCACCACTAATAAGATAGTCCTGAGTCTGAGATCACTCGGAGCCTTGAAAACAGCCACTCCCTTCTTTGCCCTGCTTTTTGCAGCCTCTGAGAGTGTGGCAGGGGGCAAAACTCCTCCCTAAGGCTGTGCTGGGTCCCAAAGTCGTTCCCAAAGTGATTCTTTTTCTCACGGCAAGAAGTTATCCTATCCCACTGCCATCTTCACAGTGTACAGTTGTGGAGATGCAGTGGTACGTAGGGGCTGCACTATATTGGGGCTCACTGAAATGCTGATGTAAAAACATCCCTCTGGCCTCACAGCATTAAATGCCTGCTAACCCCTCCTTGCCACCATATGAAGGGTGTTTTTGTTTAGACAGTTTCATGCCACCGTTCCTTACATCGAGCCAAGCCCACTCTCCTCCTGTGCTTCGCCTGCTTCCGTAGAGTTGTGGCTTTCTCACAGCAGTTCTGGAAGGCTTTTTTGCACTCAGGGGAGCCAGCCACCTTTGCTAGCCTTCTTGCACAGGAAAACCTCATAGGATTTAATTTCATGCCATCTTGACAGCATTTTTGTAGATCAGGATTTTGATAGCTGCTGGCTGCAATATAATTAAAGCCTCAAATTAGTGCTGTGGAAGTAGCAGTAAGTGTAAAGGTGTTTATCTTGCTCATTTCTGTCATTCTTTGCAGTTAATTTAGTTCTATTGCAACAGTCTACCTTCAGCCAGAGATCTGTTCAGCATTCTAAAACCAGTCCACAAACAGAGGAGGAAAGCATCTGTCCTATGACATCCTACGTATTCTATTCTAAACTTTCTCACCTAATTCAGACTGCCAGTGCCTTCTTGGTAGACTGGAATTAATAGAAATAGCCATGTTAAAATTCTTATTCTTGAATAAAGAGATCTGTTTCAAAAGTAAGGAAGATCTTATCTTCAAGCCTTCATGTCTTCTGCCAAGGAAGTATAAATTTCCCTACACTTTTTATTTTATATTTTTTTAAAATTTAGACTAAATATAGCTCTTCTCTTTATTGGAGCACAAAGTAGCAAATCTGGCACAGCTTCAAAGCAGAATGTCAAGAAAAAAACAATATGATGTATAAAACGTTTTCTGGACATACAAATAATTTTGGAAAATTTTAAAGCCATGACTGATTCCGTGACACATCTAGTAGAAGTACATCACATTTGAGATTATAAAATGATGAATTAGTTTCCGTTTGCAGATAAGACACTCTGGTTTTGTTGTTTGGGTTGTTTTTACAGATGGTGCATCAGGTCACACAGCATAGTATACGCATTTGTGCTAGGTTATGGCACTTAACACAAGAACTGTGACTGTGAATACATCGGTATCTTTTATCGTCATTTCACTTCTTTTCCCCTAGATCCCAGCCAGTTCTCTTTGCCTCTCCCTGCTAAGCCTTTCAGGACACTCAGATGAATAGACATACCTATTGCTGACATATTCTTCTGGAAATCCAAAGATCTCTTCTGCCTTCTGCTAACCTGGGGACATTTATAGTCTGGAAAAGTAGAACAGAAGAGCCTGGTTGGGCTACTATGACAGTAACAGCCTAATCATTCATGGAAGACCAATTTTAGGAGCCATCTCACTCACAGAAGATCCACAATTTCCCAAGTTACCTTACAGCCCTGGTCAACCTACTGCTTACTCCAGCTGAGCTGTGCACCAACGGACCAGGAGACTTCATCTGGGCTATATCTGAGCTGCCAATACTCAGTGGAAAAACAGGCAAGGGAGATCTTACATCACAACAAAAATGTTTCTGATTTTTAATTAGTCTGCTCAGATCAATAGTTCTCTTGTACAAACATAAAAAGTAGAAGGCAGATTGTACTTACCTTTACGAGCATTTGATTTAATTGTATCTGATATAAAGGCCAAACCAACATCAGTAAAAACTTGAACATTATCTGCACCGCCACCTGCAGAACATCCGAGATCATACGAATTCATAGCCTTAAATACCTGCCAATTAAAACAGTATAGATGGACTTTACATACTTGCAAAAAGTTTTTTCAATATATGTTAAAAAATTCTTGTAGCCTTTCACTCACAGAAGCAAGAAAAACTGGTGGTACAAGCTGCATTTGGAAACTGAGGTCAAAGCTGAGGGATGCTTTATTTGGGAGATGCTTTCGAGCAATGCTTTTTTAATTTACAAACTTGTCTGCTGCAGCATGGAAATCCCCATCTTACCATCATTCATCTCAAATGCACCCTAAATTGCAAAAGCAAAAACATCTTCAAGTTTAGCAAAGCTGTGATTAAGCAATTAATAGCAATTAATTACATTTTATCCTCTCATTTATCACGGAAAATTTGACTTGATTAGTAGACATGATTTTTTCTTCTTACAGATATCTTACTTTTTTGGCTGTAAGCTTATTTTTCTTGTTCAGAATGAAAACTGCTTTATCAACTGCGGCTAAAGCAACTGTTCCTGCGTGGTCCGTTTCAATCAGTAAATTGATGTTTTCTGTTGGTTGGTATCTGTCACGTTCTGTTCTCACTTTAATCTAAGTAGAAAAGATGGAAACAAAACCATCACATTTGTTCATAAAAAGTAAAGTCTCTTGGGACAGGGAATACTGTCAGTGGAGACTGTCAGCAGTTAGAGGCTGGGTGGGAGGTTTTGTAGTGTTTCTGCCCAGGATTCTGCCACTGGTGGAAAACATGGGGGTTTAAAAGATGGATCTGTGCAGGATATCAAAACACTGCCTTTCAATGACACCTAAGCACCAATGGGAATCAGAAGTACGTGTAGGGGGTTTGGTGAACTAGGGCCTTCAACGTCATTTTGTTATTTTCCAGAGGAAACAAAATTGCTATGAAATACAGCAAAAGACTGATTAATGTGCAAAATTGACTGAAACCAGTTTGCAATAGCACTACCACCTTTCCACCTCACACTTGAGTTTTTCAATGTTTCAAAATTTTTCAGATGTGGTACATGTGTGATGTAGACACTTTTGTGGTTTAGGAGGAAGTAGCCATGCTGAGTATAAAATTAATAGGGAATTAGTAATAGAAATGCCAACTTGAATGTAGCTGGGTTTTGTCTTCTTCATATGAGTTAAGAATTGTCTTGGGAGGTAAAGGTGGATAATTTTTCTTGAAACCTTTTTTTCCAATGGACTATCAAGTTCTTTTTCCGAAACAATCATTTTCTTTGGAATAAAATAATTCTAGACAGCTGGCACTTTTCAGCAGTTGTGTTTCAAGCTATTGGGAAAAATTCTCCTGTCTTATTTTATTCATTTAAAGTTATAGTACCAAAAATGAGGAGGAGGAAGGTGAAAGAAAGGATTATTTTGTCTTTACTTCATTTTCTAATGTAAAATACTTTATTTTTTAAAGTGCTTTTGTTGAAGTGCTACAAAATCTCAGAAAATTACTTCTAGCAGGAATGAAAAAAATTGAAAATTTACTTCAAATTGCTTTTTTTCTCCCCAATAAATCACTTTGCTTTCTCTTATGTGACATATTTCATTACAAAAAAACATAGCTATAAAAAGATTCTGCCCCTCAATGATTCCATTGTTGTTTCCCTGAGGATTTCTAATATGTCGACACTTGCAGACGGACAACTGTTTGAAAAGATATTTTTCATCTCTTTGAGGCACCATCGGTAGTATTGAAGAAGGCTATCCCTGCCATCACTCCTGGGAGCCTTTCCCAGCTACACTTTTTAGCAAGAATCCTGACAACTCCTTTTTTCAATAAAAATGAAAGTTATTTCACTTTTTAACCCCAGGCATACACTTGCTTTACTGTTACCCCATGTTTATATTTTTATTTTGGAATACAATAGCAGAAAATACTTGCTTTGAAAGTACCTTTCCTTCGCAAACATCCATAACATCCACCCATGCTGAATCAGCGACGATCTCTTGACGGCCCTCATTTGTAACAAAATAATAAGCTAAAAAGCGAAAGGCAGGCACCATCTTCTCAGTGATTTTAAGATTTATTATTACATTTGAGGAGGGGACCCTTCCCAAAAGCTCGACTTGTCCCCTTGCCACAACCTGCAAGGCAGAAATAAAGAGAAATCAAACATTGTGAAAACACTCTAGACTGGGCAATATGTTGCATAATTTTATACACATATCTAGAATTTTCTGGGGCTGTTTCTGTTTGAAATTTATTCTTTTCTAATGGCACTTACTAGTTTTAATTCCCAAGTTGAATATCAGTACCCTGGAGGAGACCAGCACGCAATGCCTCTAGCACAGGAGTGCCGTGGTAAGCCTTTGCTGCACTAGTGATGTGCTTCAGATTTAAAACTCAAATCTAACGTCCTTGACTCAGCCTTACAGCTTGGAAAGGGGGGTCCCAGATGGCAGTCTTAATTTTGTCTTCTGAAATAACAGGTCATCACCCCCACAAAATGTATCATCGGTTTTATTTAATCTGTAATCAGTACTGAATCTTTCAGGTGGTACAGAAGGGTTGGAGCACAACGTTTCACATAAGAAGTATTATTCAGGATAAAGTATCACAGACTGGCCCTTAGTTGATTTCAGCCCATCTTTGCCTATTTAATTCCTTTCTTCCTAAAAAAAAAAAATCTATGCAACTTTCCTAAACACATAATGAATAAGCATCAGAAAGAAACAGACACCCGCTGCAGCCTGGTCTGAAATCCTCATTGCCTGCATTTACGTGACCAAAGCTTGAGAGAGCCACTCTGTTGGGCTCCAGCAGTGTCTTACCCTGCCTGCCCAGCCCTGCATCTTCCTGGAGTCCCGCAGAGGCAGTTCCAGCCCTATGCTAAGTCATCCAATGAAAATTTAGGTTTGGGGGATTATTTTAACTCCTAAGGGTACAATTGTTCCAATGTATCAGCGTCTTATTGAAAATAAATGTGAACTGGTGCCCATGGAGCTTATCATCCTGGAAAATTTAAACTGCCAAGTGAAATTAGGACAAAGAGAGGGAGAAGGAGAATAAACACACTTGACATTCAACAGATTAACTCCTGGAATGTATCCGTGATCACATTTGTCTTCTTCAGCAAGATAAATACTTTGCATTCCTGGTCCCAGGCTGAGCAAGATTGTTTCATTGCATTTCCATACATAGAACCGTTTTTCAGATCAGATTTCAGGATGTTACTGAGGGCTGTAACATGTATTGTCTGCAATGATCCTTCATCATTGGAGATAACGCTAACCTGCCAGGTGCAGGTAATATGGAGCCAAAGTAATACAAAAAAATGTGTATTATTCATGAAATAAACAAGACAACCATAAAAGGCATTTTCTGAGATATTAAAGGTCTCCTAGAATACCACTAGGTTTCCTGGGTGCAGGGACAGAATCTTATGTATATGTACGATCTACCTACAAGGCAGGCGGTTCTATAATCAGAAAAGATATTTATGGCCATCAGACCAATAATAGTAATATTTATTATTGTCTTTTTATGGGAAAGAATATGAATTGAAAGGAGTGGGAAAGAAGGATATCTGGATTAAGGGACATCATTATTACAGATATCACAGTAGTTACCTATCTAGAATTTCAGCTTTTAAGGCTGTCAGTTTAATATCTTTCAAAAATATCCAAAAATAATTATGCAGACAAACATTACTGTATTTGCTCTAGGCTGAAATAGAAACTACAGTATAAAATTTGTACTTAATGTGTCCTTCTTTAGAAGAAAAATTCACAAAGATTTGGGTATTACATCCCACAAACCATATGCAAATATATAAAAATAACAGAATCATAGAAACAGTTTCTGGACCTATGGAAATCCCTATTCCAGCTGCCTACTCTAAGATGAGCAATGATTATGTATAAGATAAGGTCTAGTTGAGTGGTTCTGAGGATGGGAATTCCCTAAACGGTGTGGGGAACCTCTTCCCGTATTGCATTCATCACCAGTGAAATTTTTTTTCTAAAATGAACCTTGTAGGCCATAATTTTGCAACCCTATTATATTGCATGGCATCACCTAGGAAAGTTTGTCTCCACTATGCCTGCTAATTCCCCTTCAAAGAATTTTGGGTTGCTATTAACTCACTCTTAGCCTCTTAACCAAACTGAACAACCCCAGTCCCTCGACCTGTCTTCTGTAGGTCAGGTGTGCTAGTGGTCATCTCAGTGGCCCTTTGTCAGATTTCTTCTAGTTTCGCGTGTATTAGCAACTAGATAGGTGTTCTGGGTTGCATGATTTCTAAAGGTATGCTATTATTCTGTTTACCATATAATAGAAATAGTCAATCTTTCCACTGCCAGACTGATGAATATCATTCAAGGTGATGTGTAAGTTATCTCCAGGTGCCACAACAGTATGCGGGATGCTGATACTGAGGTAGTTTGCAGAAGCAGACTGGTATCTTTCGGCTCTGATGCTGGCTTCAGGTGATTCTAATTTTTTTTTTCCCTCCTCAGCCTTTACCTGTCAGAGAAGAAAAGGACAGAGTGAGTGAAGTGTCCCTCAGGAGGCAATACAGATGTCACACTTCATTCATATCTTGCTAGGTGACTCAGAAAATGCTGGGAAATGAGATGTGTCACTGCTGAGGCCTCACTAGCAGAACCTGATATAAAAAAATAGGATTATAATTACTTATTTTCTTTATTCTCTTTTGCCTCTTGATGTATTTGCACTTGGTATCTTTCAGGCTTGGCTCTTTCTGAATGAGAATCAATGGCCTCAAATCACAAAATTATTTGGTACTTTGAGGGCTTTTTTCACTTTTAATATTGTGCACATAACTGGATCTTCCGAGTATCCAGATATAGCCTACTGTCTGTATTGTTCAGGATGTTTTCCTTCACTGTCCTCTCATTATGATATTCCTTTCAGTCCTGTTCCCATCTTTCCTGCCAGGAAAATGCACATCTGAACTCCACAAAAAGCACAGCTGCTACAGATGTATGTACCCCTACAGCTCCAACGCATGGGAGAGCCCTTCATTTCAGTGAGGCACCCCTCAGACCCCTGTTGTTTCTAATGTATCTTACACAATCTGGGCAAAGCTGTGCAGATAGCGTAAGAAATCACATCCCATCCTCAGTGCTAATTTAATGAAAACTGATCATCTTCATACTCATTTGTAATCGCCTTATGAGCTGTTCTCTGTGGTGTATTTTTAAACATGGATGTTTGGGTTCTCTTTACCATTATTTGAAGCATCTGAGCATCTCCAGGGATGTTGAATGTAAAGGGGATTAGACCCTCTCTATTAGAAAGTGCGGTCTTCTTCATCGGGGATTTTCCAGGCAAGATAACAGTGGTAGTGACAGGTAGAGAAGCAGCAGGAGAGCCATCAATCAAAGTGACAGATGCCTATTGGGAAAAATGTTTTTCTGTTACTTTAAGGAAATGCCTGGTTTTAAAAAATACCCACAAACAAGAACTAATTATTTTTATAAACTGAGAAGAAATACAAATCTGTACACATTAGTGTTTGAAAATTTGACCTTTGAGAGAAAGGGCAGCAATTAAGTCAGTCTGGACTCCAGCTAGGGTAAAAATCTGTGAACACAGATTAAGAGCTGCCCCAGATTTTCATTTAACATCTATCAGATCTCTTATCCCAGAGATACTTGTATTTAACTATTATAAGATAAATTTCTAACTGTAACTCTTTGTAGAAGACCTCAAAGGTGTGAAGTTTAATAACTCAAAAACTTAAATGCGTTTTTAGAAAATAATGTCCTGTTTATTTTTCAAAATTTTAATTTGATGTGGGATTAATTTGATACATTATTATTTTAATCATAAGTAAGGAAGAGACTGCTATCTGTTTTATAAAGCCTTGTAGTGCAACAGTGCACAGCTGACCTCCAGAACAGAAATATAACTTTTTCTGACTTCCGTTTCCCTGCTCAGGCTTGGTGTGTATACAAATGAAACACACAAACAGTAGCTCTGTATGAGACCTAGTCCTGAAGGTCTCTGTCCTACAGAGCTCCCGGTGGATCAGGTAAGGATTTATAAACAGGGCAAATACAAATCCCTTGCTATGAAGGCATGTGGGCAGTCTGCTAAATACTACATACCACAACAGAGAAGGGGGCTCCAGGCACGAAGTACTTTTTGGTGTTAGACAGATCAACAATGTAAGGAGATTTCACAAATTTCACATTGTTGAGTTCCTCTTCTCTCATCTCACCACCTGTTAATATCAAACAGCATGAATTGCTCTGGGAGCGGTAATTAGGTACTTGCATATTACCGTAGCATCCATAATTTCTGTTTTCAAGATAAATTGCATTTTTAGGAGCGTATCTAAACAAAACTGAAATATAATCCCTTCTCAAAGAGCTTCAGTCCTGTGAAGAGGAAGATATGGGTGCAGGTGGATGGACAATACAACCGGATACAGGCCAGTGCAAGGGGATTGGGGTGTGTGCGGTGCTCCAACAAGCCAGCACTAGCAGGTGTGTGCTCTTAACAGCTCAGACACAGGAGACTTGCAAAGAGGTTTCTTACTCACAACATAAAAATTTCCCTCTAACACCATCGTGCTGGTGTGGTAGCGGGAGGTCTTTTAACCCCTTTTGCTCTTGCAATATATATTGCAACAGTAGTGGATGCAAGTACGTACGGTAGATTACGCTAAAGAATTGCACAGTTGTAATGCATTAGATTAATTTTAGAATTTTAAAGAACTCTAATTACTATTTAGGGTTTAATTAATATTTTAGGATTCTAGTAATTCTGAGCCAAGTAACTAGACTTCTTCTATAGCCAATGGGAACAGAGACTTCTAGAGTGCAGTTCATCCCATCTATTCTTTGTACTGACTATATAAAGTACCTGAATGTCAAGCTCTGACTGGGTAATTTATTTTCTGATATCTAAAATGAAATGGATCAATCTCCTTAGAAACAACAGGAAAAATCTTGCCCATGATGGAAAGGTCAGCTTCTTCTCAGATTCAACTTCAGAAGTCAGCATGGAAGTCACACCTCTCACGTTAGCCTTGCAAGACTAACAAAAACACTTGCTACAACCCAAACAACTCCTTGACCACTGCGTTCAGTTGAACTCAGTGCTTACTTGTGGGTAGCTCCAAAACATCTGGGTGCCCACTCCACGTGCTTAGCACTGCTGTAAACAAATACCTGCATAAATCCCTTGCAATGAGCTGTGGCAAAATTTATCTCTCTACTAGGAAAATAAAAGCAAACAGCCATTGAAAAACTTCTGGATAAGCCTGCTCCAGGCTCATGCCCCAGGTGAAGAGCGAGACCAAACTGTTTGCACTTTATTGTACTTGTGCACTTGCCAAGTATAAGAGTCTAATAAAACCGTTGGGAGCCATCAGAGGACAAGCAGGACTTACAAGGGCTTGATCTTCCTCTGCATTTCACTGTGGCTGTAATACACATGCCTCACCGTTTGACTGACACCTTAGCCAGCTGATGTACAAAGCAAGCTAAGATACCAAGCTCAACTAATAAATTTGTATGTATGGAATAAGTCAAGCAGAACAGGTTTTTTTGTTTATACAGATGTCTGGTACCACTTTAGAAGACCTAGGTTATCTTAGGTATCGTCACAGGACTGTTTACTATAGGACAAACCCTGTAGGAGAGTACCTGCAGGAGATCTGAGCACTGCTGGAACAGAAGCAGGAGATCAAGCAGAACTACACAAGGCATTTAAAGCGGTACTGGACACTTCTGTTCAGGTAGATGAATCTCACTTTAGATAAGTTTGTGCACAGAAGGTCAGATGAGACTGTCATGCACTATAGCAAAAGCAAGCTTTCCAGTGAAGACTGGTCCAGTGAGAGGTTTCCCACATGAAGGATTCCTCAAGAGAAACATCGATGTAAATATTACAGACTGTATCAGCCGAGGCATAGCATACTCACTTGCAGTTTCTACAGTGGTAACAGCAACATATAAATGAAACCCTTCCAGAGTGGAAATACTCTTTCTTAATTTCTCTTCCAGAAGTGTTGTGTTTAAGGTAACTCTTCCGTTTCCATCTTCAATCTAAAACAAAAGTAGGAAAAGAAAAATGTTGCTTTTTGCCATTAAAATTAAAAATTTTTTGTTTGTGGTATGACTATGGTATTACAGGGATATATATTTCAATGATTTCTGACAATGTTCAGATCATCTAAGTTAAAAATAGTTCCACTGAACTCTAGTACTTACTGATAGCTGTTGTTCCAAGCCTGGAATGAAGACTTTCTTCTCATTTTCATCAATTATACCAAATCGCACGTATGCAGCACCTTGAATCCCTTTCCCATAAGAGTGTCTTTGGAAGGAAGAAAAATGAGTTAGTGAATCATTACACTAATAAAAAGCAAGCACAAATCAAACCATTAGTTTTATGCTGAAATGAAGTATGGCTATCTGTAGGCATCCCATCTGTAACTAATTAGGTGAAACCAGAAAACCAGATGCATTTGCTGATAACACAACCATGAAGACTTTTACTGGTCTATGTATAAACTGGTGATTTCAAGTGCAAACACATACATGGAGTAGATCACACTGGCAGAATCTCATGTGGAGACATCATATCCTTTACAGGGACCAAAGGAGGTATCCAGTCTAGTCAGCTTGAATTAACAGCTAATTCCTTTGTATAAGCCACCTCGCAAGAAAAGTATTTAAAACAGGAGGCCAGAGAATTTTCCTAGGGACCCATATAACATCTTCGGTAGTTCTGAGGATCTCCAGAGACAGATCTTACCTGCTGGAATTTTAATACCTGCATTAGACAGAGTAGGTACCCTCTGCCCCATGTCTTTCCACTGTATTTAGGCAGATGGCATTCTCCTGCAGCAAGGGACATGAGACCTGGCATTGCCATAGTGGTGTCTTTTGCTTATGGAAATCCTGCTTCATCTCAGGTCTGTAATGGCTTATTTTTGTTTAAGCAAAGTCTCTTTCAAATGGATCTGATCAGCAGCACGGAAACTAATTGAGAGGCAGTTCTTATGAAACTGCTTAAAATGCCAGAACTAATAACTGCAGGAAACAACAGTCAATATACCCAGTAACTGTTCATTACATGCATGGCCAGTTCAGAGAAATAAGTTCAATTATCAAGAACTCCGTATGTTGATTTTGATGAGAGTCAAGCAGGCCTGCATAGCACCACTAGGACTCTTTTTCCAATAGACTAAAGAACAGTAACCAGCAATTCAACCCCATTTTTCCTCTTAAATAATTACAATGTTAATGAGTAGTGAAGTATATATGCAGGAGTTGCACAGTCCATAAACTCAAATTTGAGTGCCACAATAACATAAAGAGGAAACTTTAAAAAGGATTAAAATATTAAAGCCAGTTATCTGATATCACTTCATATCACTGTATTGAGTAATCGTGATTAAAGCTAATAATTATTTGATATAATAACAATGATGTGTTTGCTGCTTTCAGTTTGGAAGGCTTTCCAGAGTCAAACACAAGTTGAAATACAAGTGGTCACAGTAGTGATGACACTTCAGACATGCACTGACATAGTTCAATGCTAATATTTAATGCTTATTTAAGTAAAGGCTACTGAAGATAAATCAGTTACAAGGTTAGTTAATGCTAGTGCTTAACAGTCATGAAACTGGTTGTACAGGCCAGGCTTTTTTACTCTTATCTGTATGCTATATTAGCGATTTCTATACCTAGATATTTTCTCCCTTCTCTATTGAGTATCTCCTTTCTACCACCCCATCAACTACTGCGATAGACACAAACTATCCAACGGTGACTTATCAATAAACATTCTTACACTATTCAATTATATGAGTATTTGTAAAAGGCAACAGCCAAAGGGGCTTTGCCTAGGAAATGTAATGATAAAATCATTCAAGTAATTCTGTACAATTAGTAATTTATTAGAATCTAATTTCACTACTAAAACATCTCCCAACAATGTCACATGTCTATATATACATATATTATTAAAAAATAATTGCAGGCCACTAATGGTCAAAATCATAAAAATGAATGGATACAATAAGCTTCAGAAATGAATATTTACCATTTAATAAAACACACAGTTTGGTTTCCACTATATTTAGCATCATTACTGTAGGGAAAACTTGCCCACTGTTTAACATTAAATACATTTAAAAATACTAGCTGCAATAACTGTGTGTGATCCTATTCGAGGTTTTGTGTTAAAGAATCTTAAGGAATATTGTGACTCAACATCTAAAGTCATGTTCTTAGTGAAGGTCTGACACTATTTGCTGATACTTTGTGTTCAACTTTCTGCCGAGGCATAAAAATTGCCCTGAAATAGATCTAGATAGGGAGAAATAAGGAGAATAACTATTTCAGTGTTATTTAGATAACGCAGAGTACCTTATTTCAGGAGACACATTTCTTCCATATCAGCTATCCAGTATGTTAGATACTATCCTAAAAAGCCTACTTAATTTGATAATATTTGCTAAAACTATTTACTGTTTTTTGAAGATATAAAAATTTAGGAATCCATTAAAACAAAGAAAATGAAATGTGAGCAAAAAGGTGGTCGTTTTCTCTGCTCCTCTGAAACTGAAAACATCTCTTGCAACTATGAGAGAAGGCCAACTGCCTCCAGCTACTTGTTCTCATTGCATAAAATTTATTTCTCTTCAGGAAAAAAACAAACCCCGAACCAACCAACCAACCCCAAAACACAAAACAAAAAACCAAAGAGGTATCAAATTCTAATTTAATCACCATAGGGCCACTAATTCAGATGTCTATCTTTTCACGCAGAGGGTCTTTCACTTCAAAAACCATAAACTTCTGTTCAAGTACGCCATTAAGTTTGATTTTGCTAATTTCTAGTATGTTGTTTGTCATAAAGGAACTTCACATATTCTTTCATCAATATGATACCATTTTCATTCCATGACTTTTTTTTTTTTTTAACAGGTTGTTGTTAGAATAAAAATCCAGCTGTAAATCAAATTTGTGACATCTGAACTAATGCCACACTGAAGCACTTCACTTAAATGACTGGCATATAGATGCTGGATTTCAAAGGTCATATAAATACTTCCTACTGAAGTAACCAACTCTAGTTGCACAAGAGGTGACTTCAGTGAAGAAGAGATACATTTCTGAGTCACCAGAGAACTATTTGATTTCTCTCTCCATCTTCTCAGATGCAAAGTCACCAAGATACATCTAGTCATTTTGGATACCAACTGAGTGGTAATAAAGGAAGAACATTCTCCTGACAGTCTCTCATTTAATATTTACATTCCTAAGAAACCTGAAAATTCAAAAACCAAGAAAGCTTGATATATGTTTATGAGCCACTGTTACATCATAAAGCAAATTCAGGTCTATCAGCGTGGGATCAAAAATACCAAAGCCACACAGCACGAAATACTTTTTCAGTCTAGGTTCAGCCTGATTTTTCCAAAGAATTAAAAATATTTTGGTGTGTTAAACTTTCATTACCTGACATTCTAAGTTACTCTATGTTTGATGTCATTTTAATTTGATACATAATCAGATATAAATTATTCTCCATGGAGCCCTCCCTCATGGTCTGGCCAGTCTGAAAGATTTTTAGCCATGTCTCATCCAGATCATTGCCACAGTACTGCGTAGAAATGCATGTGTTGGTAGTGATGGTCATGGAAACTGATTAACTGTATTTATTCATCTGGAAGATTTTCTGCATGAAATAATCACTCTCAAATAAGCACTTGCTCATTACTTCCAAACTTCACTGTCCTTTGAGAAAATTTCATGCCCAAACTTGAACACATCTCTCCTTAAATTACATTAAATAGTAACCATCGAGAGTTTTGAATATTTCTAAATGTTTAAACCCAAAGTGCAAAGAAAAGCAGGTTACTGGTTTGCCTGAAACCTTACCTAGCACCACAGAGAATCCTAAATAGTCACGGTTTTAGTAGTGAACTGAAATATTGGGAAAATCTTGTTCCATTTTGATCATCACCACTTGGACCCAGGTAGGATTCTAAACTAATGTCTCAATTTAGTAGTGAAAACAGACAGTATATTAGATTAAAGTCAGATTCAAGGAAAGCCAGAAGCAGGTTAGCTGTTAATGACAAGGAAGAAGCTGCGAAGTTCATTATCTACTTATCTGCCTCCTAAACCAGCCTCTCTGTGAGCACACCTACTTTGCCTCGATATCAAACACGAAGTTTTCATTCCAGATGTGATAGTATGGCTGAAGTGGGATGAGTTTGACTTCAAAAGATGGAAGTTCTGCATGAAAAATAAGAAGACAAAAGGTCATGACGTGAGTTTCAAACATACCTTAATCTCCTGGCATGTGGCAACACCCACTGAGAGGGTGCACCTGCACTGAAAGGATGTTTTAGTTTGAGTCATCAGTGAACTTCTGAAGCAAATCACCTGATCATCTTCCCTTATACTGATTTGCTTCATATAGTGGAGCAGCCTTTTAGCACATAAAATTGATTTATTCAGAATGAAAATAAGCCAGATGATAAGCTCCAACTGCTAATGGGCATTAAGTGCCCAGGGCTAGAAGCAATTTGAAGAAAACCCACTCTGAAATGGGTTGAGTGTGGACACGGGGTCCTCAGCATCATCTGGGGCACTCTGCAAATTACTTCTATAACACCAAAGTGCTACTGTAGATACAGTCACAGTACTTTGCTCCTCGAGGTAGGTGTTTGCAAAGGATGCAGTAATATCCACTGCTCTGTTACATTCACTGGCTACGGCAAAACCAGTTTTGTTAAACTGAAATTTGCATTTCATCCTGAGGTTTTCTGTGACCATTAAAAAAAAAAATCCATACTAAATTTTACAAGAAAACATAATTTCAATGCAAATAAATAAAGCTATTTCTTAGTATGAACTGTTGAATTACTACGTTTTCACTTTTTCCATAGGATCCTTATATTTCTTTAAATTCTTCTCTGAGCATAGGAACAACTCTAACCAATTTCCAAACCGATTTCTACTGAGACAAAATAGGTAGTGCCTTTTTTAAAAAAAATTTTAGTTTTTACTGAAAGTTTAGCTACCATTGCAATGATTTTAAAATGGATCTCATCTCTATTTTTTTTTGCAGTAGGAGGGCACTTCCAAAAAAATTATGTGGAAAGCACGTAAAATCAGAGTTCTCTTGTGCATCAGAGGTAGCAATGGGGCACTGAAACACCATGAATCTTGTCTTTCATGCTTAACTGCAGCCAGGTTTAATTATTGTACTGTATCTTTTAACACATCGCGATGACTTCATACATTTATAAAGTAAATTAAATATTGTCTTACCATAATTTTTAACTTCGAATTCAGCAGAAACATTAGACATTTCATGTTGAAAATACCAGGCTTTTATTTTCCAAGTTCCAGGCCTAAAGTTCAGATTCAGCAGAAAACAGTTAATTAAGATTCCTCAGATAGTTTCTGATGTTAATTTATTTATATTATCACTAAATGCTACTATTTTCCTTGCTTTGATCTCATCCCAAACTAATTATTGGGTTTCTCTTTGCTGAGAGTAACCAGCAACATATTTCCACATGTTCTAGGAAGCGCTCAAAAATACTTTATGAGGAGTTGCAAGATAACATATTTGCAAACCACGTGTAACTTGTATTGCCTTTGAAAACCCATCAGAAATAGAGAACTCACCATATATTTCCTATAACTTATCTTCACTGGGATGTCAAAAGCAATCTAGCATGCCAAACCATACTGAATCTTAAGTACAAGTTAGACTGCTTGAAATCAGAGGTGGCTGCAAACTGAGCCCCCCCAGAAGTTCTCTCCTGAATGTAGACACATAGTTGAGCAGGTATGTAAGCAGTTTGTGAAATATTTCCTTACCAGGATAAATGCTGATGATTGCAGCATGTTAACATTAAATACTGGACTTATGTCTCCAAGATGAGGTGCTTAAAGGTAAACGCTTATTAACCTTAGGCTCAAATTCTGCTCCAGGTTGACAGAAAGACAATTTTGAAAGGTGATTCAAGAAAATCAGCAGTTAAAAATCTGAAGTATTTCAACACGTAAAAGGGATGGATCTGGATGGTTTGATCCTGCTAACAGGAGGTGGGGTTAGTCCTTCTCACTTTACACTTTGTACTGTGAGGTATTTTATCCATTTAGGTCCCCTTGGGCTTCTCTATGGTCAATGGAGAGAAACAGTGCTGAAACATGGTACATCTCATCCCGACATAGGCGTCTGAAACAGGTCAGGTGAACTGCAGCCTAAATATATAACTTTCTCTCCAGTGTCAGAGAATGGAGTGTGGGGTGACCAGCTGAGGTTTAGACCTCTGCACAGCAGGAGGCTCCAGGGCTGGTTTCAAAGCAACCGTGCTCTGTTCCCAGCTGTTATGCTGCAAACGTGTGCCATGATGCTTCCCAGTTGTAATCAGAGCAAAATTGTTTGCTTTAGTGCACCTCCTGTTCTAAAGAAATAGCAAAGTAGACAACCCACAACAACAACAAAAAAGAGAAGTGAGGAAAACAAGGGAGTAAAGCAGAAAGAAGTGAAGGGAAAGACTATACTTGTTTTCATATTAAAGTTAGTTTTGCTGGAAGACACATTTTGACACGTGAAGTGTTTTAATGCACATATCACAGTGGTAACATACTCGGCAACATCAGGTATTTCAAAGTTTCCACTCAACGCTGATTTTATTTTCCGGTCTGCCTTTTTAACCACCATTCCTTTTGAATTCTGTTAAGAGAGAGAAAACAACATAAACATATTCACCAGATGTCAAAGATTTACATGCAAAAGCTCGAGTTCATGTATTAATCCTAAGGAAGATAAAATGCTCTGCTTACTTTCAGACTTTAATATTCATGTGTTTCATTTCCCTTCTGTGCTCCCAATATAGGCCAAAAATAACTAAACATGTCTCATAATGTAAATACTGTTTTCTGGAGAGGAGTTGTAGCTATAATTTCTAATCTTGAATCTTTTGTGGAAGTTTTTCATGGTTCCTGTGCTGAAGAAGCACTCATTTATGGTGGGTTTTGTATACTTACTAGCACAACAACTGTAACAGTTTCGTCTGCTGGCCTCATAGCATTGTCCAGAGTGAAGATCCTGTATCTCACTGTTTAACAGAAGAATAAATTTGTTCACATATTTATTTCTGGCTTTTATATATAGTAATTATAAAAAATCATAAACTGAGCTGCTGAATCTAGGATAAACCACTTTCTTTGAATGAAAAGATGCCTGAGACATTTTTTAAAAAAACAACTTGCATTCTTCCATAGACTTTGCATGTTACATGACCAACCAAGTACCTTTTTGAAACAAATTTCAAAAAATACTCAGGGGGCTTTGCTTACTCATATATTCCTTCTGCAGTCAAAGCCTGCAGCCAAACTCAACAATTTCTTTGACTTCCCTCTCTTGTTACTTGTAAAGTAACAAAACAATGGTGATCTGAAAGTGCGAAAGATACTACTTGCTGGGGTTGCAAGCAGAAGAAATAGAAGAGATTTTTACAAGTTCCTCACAATGTTGTTTTCCAAAGGAAAGTCATTAGTAAGCTTTTTGAACAATAAGGAGTAGACTTTGCATGGCTTCTGTTAGAAGAGACAACTTTTTGGCTCCTGTGGCATTTCCACATGGGCTGCTGTAATGTGCAGTGCAGACTCTGCAGAAGCCCTGGCTGCAGAGGGTGAGTTTAAAATCTGGCCTGGCTGGTAAGCATAGAGATAGCTGGGGTTGTTTAGGACACATTTACATCAGGAATGATAAAGCCATTATTACTTTTTCTAATCATCCCCTTGTAACATCTATATTCAACATCTCAGGTGCAGTATTTGTATTTTAACCTTTGGAACTTGGCGTGTATATGGGCTTATCTGTCTGAATGAAAATGTAGCCTTTCTTGGAAGACAGAAGGACACGAGTGCTTTGAGTGGTTTCCTTGTAAAGATCCCTGCTTTCAGTGACTAGCAGAACATACGACCGATTGCTCTTCTTGAACAGATCCTGACGCAGAATCTCTGGCTTGACCTGAAGAGGACAGAAGAAAAAACCCACAATATCAAATACCAACCTGGTAACTTTGGAGCCACAAAACAGATGATGAAAAATATCTTAAGTAATTTTATTTGCACCATTCAACATGAGATAATTATATCTTTCTTACTCGGTGTTATATCTTTATTACTGTGTGAATATTCACAGAAATGCACATTCTTCTGTTCAATGGCAATAACGCAAGCCCAGTGACTTTTCTTCTACCTACACGCATGTTAAATTCTAGTTAGCGTGTCATTTGGTAGCTGTAGCAGCATCCTGTAATTTGTCACTTGTTAAAATCTTGGCTGTGAGATTAGAGCTTTACCTCATGCAGGTTAATATGATGTTTCTAGACATCATGTTGAAGAGGAATCTGATCTGAAAGCTCAACTTTTAGCTGTGGGAGTAATCAATCATCAGTGTGCTGTGTTCCAACCAAATACGCAAATGAGTACTTCTGAACTAAATGGGTTCTGCTCTTTTGTAAAAATGGTCAGTATGCTAAAGGCATGAATGCAGTTTTAGTTTAAGTGATGCAGAACAGACAGTGCTAAAACAATTAAATTTTTTAAAATTTAATTTTATCACTGATGTACAGTGGTGAAAGATCTTTTATCGTGATGTGACAAAATCTTGAGCTTGCTTGTTGAGCAGAAAAATTGTGCTAAAAATCACCACTGTTATTTTATTAGGCATTATTTAATTAGTTGGTTGGGGGATTAAGGGGGCTGCTGTCACTGACACTGATATTTTGTCATCTTTTTCCAGGGATCAGTGTTGTTTCTGTTCCAACATATTCCTAGTACAGATTATGTGTTTTTTATCACCAGATTAAAACATTTACATCATTATGATGCTAGACTCACCATTACTTTTTTCATCTCTTGATAGTTGTTATTTTCATGAAGGTTAAAGATGATCCTCTCTGATAGGAGCTGATTTTTCACCTCATCTTTGAAGTATGCAGTAACTTGCACAGGGCGTTGTGCTCCATGGACTTGAACTGTTATTGTCTCATATGTGCCCAAATGCACCACATTTGGGGCAGTAACAAGAAATCTAAACCAATGTAGAAACAGATTGTCCGGTATGTAGGGGGGATTTTCATATAGCACAAGAATGTACAACAAATACAAATTAAAGAATAGTTGAGATTGAGACTTATGGAAATAACCAAGTCCATCCCTCTTGTTAGCAAAGTAAATGTTAAAAGAAGACAGTTTCTCTCCAATTGATCACCAAATGCTGAATCATCATATTTAGGCCCTACAAAAGATCAGTCCCTATCGATAAGAGAGAAAAAACCCTGCAGTGTGACCCAGGGATTGCAAATGGTATTTATAGTCAGATTAAACTCAGAGAAAGTTCTATAACCACAACTTTCTGGAAACGAAAGCAGGCCATGCATTAAGAGACAATGAATATATATGAAATATATGAAATATATATGAATATATATGAATATATATATGAAATATATAAATATATATTTGTTACTATGAAGTCATGTATCTCCAGGAACCAGCACCTACATTTTGCCAGCCAGTGCTTTAATATGTCAAGAGATATCAATTCCCTTTATATGTATGGGTTTTCAAGTAGCTGATCTTCATTCAGATGCCATTGTTTGTGTAATGCTGGTAATGAGAGACCATGAAAGGTGAGAATAACAGCCCTGGGAAGGACGGAGTTGGACTCTAAACTGGTGGGCATTTAGTTTTTTCTCTTTATTACTTTCATTTTTTCTTAACTCTGTTCTGGTGCTTCTTGGTAATTCATGACCTTTAAAATGCAGTTCATTCTTACCCTCTTTTTTTCGACTCTCTTTCACACACAAAGAAATTCAGTGCATTATGTGAATAGCTATGTCTTAATGATATAATGGCATGTGTAGGATGAACAGTTCTGAGCTCAAGAAAGCTGCTTGTGGAAAACCATTATTCTGCAGAAATGTTCTAAAATGAAAGATAAATGGTTTTATCATTATCAAAACAGGTTGCATGAACTTTCTCTTTTTTCACTTTTTTTTAATGCTCCTTTCTTAAATTTATAAAATGAAAGGTGAGGTATAGAAATAAGGCAATAAAAATGGTTTCTAGGTTTTTCCAAATTCAACTCAAATTTACTTCCTTTTTTCTGATAATAATCATAGTGTACTGTGAAAACAGAACAAAAATAATCTCCTTCTATATGACTAGTGAAATGCATCATAGGTAGTCTGAGTCTTCACACAAATACAGAAATCTTTGGAAAGAAAACCAGAATACTTTTTAATGTTTCTAGTTTGCAATGAATAATGGAATTTGTCTTTTGGTTACATCTATGCCCATGCTAAGCTTGATCCTGATCTTTATTGTTTTCACTTGTATAATTGTCTTTCTAATTCATTAGTCAGGCAGGTTTGGCATCAAATGCTTGAATATTGAGAAGAAAGTTTTGATTTTCAGCTGTGTTTGTTGTGTTTTCTCAATGGCATTGAATGAATTTTGCTCTAAAGGTGCCACTGCACCACCCAGACTGTTGACTCTAGGAAAAAGAGAGTAAAGAACTTATATACAAGATCATAGAACCATAGAATCATCTGGTTGGAAAACACCTCTGAGATTGTCGAGTCCAACCATACCTGTACACTTACTAAACCATATCCCTAAGAAACTGATCCACCCATCTTTTAAACACCTCCAGGGATGGTAACTCAACCATCTCCCTGGGCAGCCTCTTCCAATCCCTGACCCTTCTTTCAGTGAAGAAATTTTTCCTGATGTCTAATCTAAACTTGTCACTTGTGAGAAGAGACCAGCACCCCCCCCCGTCACAACCTCCTTTCAAGGAGTTGTAAACAGTGATGAGGTCTCCCCTCAGCCTCCTCTTCTCTAAGCTAAACAACCTGAATTCCCTCAATCTCTCCTCATAGGGCTTATTCTCCAGCCCCCTCACCAGCCTCATTGCCCTTCTCTGCACACGCTCCAGCCCCTCAGTGTCCTTCTTGTAGTGAGGGGCCCAAAACTGAACCCAGCACTCGAGGTGCGGCCTCACCAGTGCTGAGCACAGGGGCACAATCACTCCTGCTCCTGCTGGCCACGCTGTGTCTGACACAGGCCAAGATGCCATTGGGCTTCTTGGCCACCTGGGCACACTGCTGGCTCACGTTCAGCCGGCTGTCGACCCCCGGGCCCTTCTCTGCCAGGCAGCTCTCCAGCCACTCTTCCCCAATGCTGCATGGGGAAGATCTGTCTTCACCTATGGAAAAGAGAGTGTAATGCTTGCTCTCTGCCATAGCTTATAGAAATTTAGGCTCTTTTATTTACAGCAGTATAGTTAGTTGTTTCAAAGTTTACCTATGCCCTAGCTTGGGCAGACATGGTCACTAGCTACACTGCCCATAATCCCACCTAGCTGGATATAAGCCAGCTCTGATCTCAAAGGGTCATGATGATATTTTCCTGATGTAATGTTCAGGGTCACATACCTAATACATTCAACACCTTGTTTTTCCTACATCCAATCACCTCAGAAAAAATCCCTATCTCAGTCCCTTTTTCCAACTAAGATTTTCTCACAGACGACAAAGCCTGTGCTTTGCTAAAGATGAATTGTGCCTCAGGATGCACTGTTGGTATTCCAATATCAAATTTCCATGGACCTATACCTTTCATGCTGGTGTGAACACTGAAGGTCAACACTAGACTGCAGGAAGGACGTTGCACCTGGCTAAAACCTCTAAAGAAGTATGTGGGCTTGGTGATAACCTCAAAGATAGGCTGACGTGGAAGGAGAGGAGTGTTTGTCCTGACTGCTCAGACATCTCATCAAAGCTTTCCTCTGGTTATGGCAAATACCTGCATACATTTGATCTTGGTGGGAACAAAGCAAAAGTCTTTTTTCTTGTACCTCTGCCCTACAGTTAAAAGTAGGACTTTTAACGTGTCCTACAGATTTTCTTAAAGAGTTATATCTATTTTCCAAACCCAGGAATTTGTCCAACTAGAAGAACTAGTGTCAACATATGTAAATCTCCACTAAAATAAGGTAAGTACAGAAAAATCCTGAAACTCTCAAATGTGAAACCTTTGCTTTCTGCCTTGTATAAATCAAATACAGAAAGGAGATTTACTCTTTCCCAAGATTTTCCAATCCAGTAAATGTCATAAACTAAAGATGAACACGCAGTGATAACAACATAAATGCGTTAGGAGGACACTTTAAATTGTTTGGTACTGAATGGAGATCTCCCCTTCAAAACACCTAGATGAGGCAGTTTTAAGCTTTTTACTTTTTACTTATTTAAGGTTACACAAATTTTCAGCGGTCCAAGAAACGGGCTTTGTTGTTTCTCTATCAAGACCATTAGCATTTCGTACTTTCTCTTTCAAGGGACTTGCTATGAAGAATTAATAACAAAATGTACTTACGATGGTGCTTGTTGTGTATTGGACAACAGCGAACAAAAGCTCATCAAAACCACCAGCTTTTCCATGGGGAAACTCTACGACATCTGCAAAACAGAAATATCAAACAGCCACCGTCAATATATCCTTAAGGTGCAGACGCTAAGAAATGGGCTGATGGTACATTGCTGCAAACAACACTGCCTATCCGGGTTATTTATTAATGTCTTTCAAACTGTGCAACCAATAAAGATAGTCATGCTCGTTATGCACAACTTAATAGCCTGGGCAAAAAAATCTGCACTAAACCATGATCTTACATTAGATTATTCATGCATTTTCCTCCCACTTTCAATATTTTTACATTGTAGCAACTAAAAATCGTGTGCAGAGGGAAATTTTCACAAATTCTGTCAAGGCAATCCCAAAATTGAGTAAGACACCATAGCTGAAAGAGTGGTTGTAAAGCACTTCTAAATGAGTAAAAGTAAGCGACCGCTCTCTTCTTTATGCTGTTGGTTAACTTCAAGCATCTTTGTGGTCCAGCAAAGGTGAGAGAAAACTTCTGGTTTAGATAGCACCAAAGGAACTGTGCTGGAAATCTGCCTGTACAACTCAGTCCTGATCTGTAGTGCTTGAAGACATTCATCTGCTTTAATTTAAATGGAAATAAAATGGACATTTGTATCTCAGATATTCAGCCCAATTTTCTTTTAGGTCAAGACAGAGGGCTTTTCCAGAGGGTAATCATTCTCTTTTTAGCACAAGCACATAAGATGACACAACAGCTGAAGGCATTCCAGAGAGCAGGAAAGTCTTAAAATATCTTAAAAGGCAGGATGCTCAAAAAAGGGGGAAAAATATATCCGAGGAATCACTTTCTATGGGAACCAGTTTTGATCGAAGACAAATGAAAGAGCAAATTGAACTCTCATTGAGGTCTCATTTTTGCAAGAATTTACTGGATCGCTCTCCCAAACATAGTTTTGTTGACTCATGAGAATGGAAAAATGCCCATCTGATTTACAGGCAGGTCAAATCCCAGAAATGATCACATGGCTGCCCACGAGTTTGGGGACAAATTGCCCTCTAATACACCACATTTAAGTCTGTGTCTTTAATTGCTAGCAACGGATGCCTTAAATCAGCACTCCATTATTTGTAATATGAATTCATATTCACAGGAAGGGCTCACTGCCCACGGTCATGTTGCACTGTGAGGGTGAAGAGACTTCCACCTTACCTCACCCCTTGCCTAAGAGACATCTCTTCACACATAAGAAGCTCCAGCAAGAGCTTCTTCAAGACAAGTAGGAAAGGTAAGAGAAGACAGTGTAAGGTATTAACAAAAAAGTATGGTGGCTCTCTCTGAGACAAAACCAGATGGATGGCAAGTACTTTCTGAACCACTGGCAGTCACAGAAAGTACCACCAGCAGCAGCAACAAGAACGGTTCTGGCTTCAAGCTCACATCAGCAAAAGCTGAATTTTGCCTGTCCTAGGCATGGATTTTTTCCAAGATACAGTCAGTTGCCTTCGCCCTTCCTCTTCTGGCTTCTGCTCTTACTTCAGCTGTCAGTCAGGAGGAAGAAGGTGAGGAAAGGCACTTGTCAATCCTCAGAATCCTAATTCTGTGCTCTTTGGGAGATGTTTACAGAACATAAGGAATGGGAACGGCTAACCTCAAAGTTATTTTCACTCTGTGCTCCCTCCCCAGCCCATCAGTCCCTCTGCAGTTATGTATAGACAAAACTGATTTATTATTATGCCAAAATGATATGATTTCCCTCGGTGCCTCTGGCCTCCCAAACCCAAGCTAGGTGATGAGAAAGAGCAGAAATTTCCACCACAATGCTGGTCTGTGCTCAGGATAAAGAAAAAGGCTTCTTGGAAGAAGTTCTCTTGGGAACAGGGTTTATGCTCTCCCCAGCAAACCCAAGAAGCTTGTTAAAATTGCAGCTGATAAAATAAGGACTTCTCACCACTGCATGAAGAAAGAGAAGACAATGCGAAGAGTTAATTAAGAGCAACAGTAGCTGTTCTGCATGTTAAGGTTCCTGTCATCTTCAGAGACAGTTCCACTGCTAGGTCTTGCGTGGCTGCCAGCCAAGGTCAGGGCTGATGCAACCACTGAGCAATTGAAGTCACTAAAATAGAACAAGAAATGAGTACGAGTGGGTCCTTTTTTGTCCTCCAGACAAATAAAATATCAGAAGAAAGAAATCAACATCTGCACACTCAATGCTGTTTCCTGAGAAACACATAGAGTTCTCCCAGCTGAAAAATCAATGATTTGCAGAAGTCTGTAATGCAATCAGCATTGATTTGCCACAGGGAAAGCAACTTCGCATTGTGGGTTTGCAACCAAATCTCGCTATTGAGCCAGTCTTTATCCAAGGGGAGGAGAGGGGCTTTCCATTATACCAGCTGGCTTGCTTGTCAGGGTCTGTTTGAACAGCTATACAAATAGCCATGCATGAACTCACAGTAAGATATTTTCATTGATTGCTTTTTAAAGCCGACCTTGCAAAAGCAATTTTTTGCTTTCACTTGTTTCTAATTTGATTTATGTACTTTTGTTTCCTTGTGAAGTATGAATGTATTTAAGTGTGTATATAATGGCTATGCATATCAATATGTTGCATAAACATTTTATACTTAAGTTCTAACTAGTAATAAAGGCATTGTTTCCCCAAAATATAAACCAGTAACTGTAATTAAACAGGGATTTTTGCCATCATCTCTCACAAAGAAAAGAGCGAGTTTATGCATAACCATTTATGTAAATCCACTTAAAATTCCTTATGCTTTATCTGTCTCTGAATTTATATAAAATTATCTTCCCTATGCTTCACTACTAACACAGATTCTTCAGGATGGCTGGGTCTGTAATTTCTAATACAATACAAAATATTCCAGTCCAAAGACACATTAAAATAAAATAAAATAAAATAAAAAATCGAATTCTCTCAATAGAAAGTTTCCAGCACCTGCATGAAAGAGAGAACACAGAAAATTCACTCTAAAATAGCTTATGCTCCTGTCTTTTTTCTAAAGGCAAAGTCCTCTCCTATTTACTCATCAGCGCTGTTTTACTAGGTATGCTATTGATCCCTCAGTTGACCCACATTTCTTTGCAGCCTATGGAAAGTGCAGCCCAGCTTGGTGCATGTGTAAGGAATAACTAGTGAACCTTGAACTCGCGGAGACAGAGGTCCTGTATTTTGAATATGTGCTATCCCCCTTTCAGTAACTTCATTTTCTCATTGTAGGTTTTCACAGTTTCAAGCACCAGCAGCAGTTTTGTTCTTTGGCTTGAAGTGCTTCCAAAAGGCTTTTTCCCCTTAATCTGCCTAACTACTAACAAGACAAAACTCTTCTTTCATTTTCCTCCTGCAGTCTTTCACTGCTGCTTGGCAGAAGGGTACAAAGGACAGCTTCACAAAGCACATTTTACAAATAAGCACCACGGTGATATCCATTTTGCTGAGTTACAGGGAATTGTGACAAACACAAAAGGTAATATTCCACTTCTGACATTTCAGAAAATTAGATTTTAAAAATCCTTTTTCAACAGCAGACCATGAAGTGTGGGTTTAATTTGAAAAGTTCCTCTTGACTGCAGGATGATTTCTCTTCAACATCAATGTAAACTGAAAATGTAAATTGAAACGATACCTTTTTTCTTTACCATAATCCAGATCATGAATTAAAAGGTTAACTCAGGCTCTAGTTGCTTTTGCCATGAAAAATTGTCCTTTTTGTCTGTATTTTCTTTAACTGTTCTGCATTAAGTGCTTCTAAGTGTATCTGCTGGGAAAAATAAACTATTTAAAAGAGGCAAAACAATATAAGCACAGCCTTTCATGGTCTCACTGAGGAGCTTGAATTTTGGAGGGATTAAGCAAACAGCCTTAGTTTTTCCTCATGTGTTCCTCCAACGTTTTCCCAATGGATTGGCTCAATTCTATGATTTTTTTTTAGAGTAAAAAAAAAAGGAAAAAAAAAGAATTTTGGATTTTTGAAAGTTGTACAAAGTCAGCACCGCTTCTGGGAGTTTAATATGTTTAAACAGTAATTGCATTATACTACTCGCGTAACGTTACCTCCTGCTATAACAATGCTTCCTTTTTTTTTTGTTCAGCTACCTTCTTCAGGGTCTCAGGGCTTTTGGTATTTTTAAGAATTGTAGGCCAAATTTAATAAATATACCAACCAGAGCCTTCCTAAGAGAAAAAAACCCCAAAACATTTGATGGGCCATAGCCAGAAGAAGAGGCGATATCTGAGTATGCATGAGGCTCTCTCACTCCAAAATAAAGAAAAGAATTGCTAGAAATAAGGAAGAAAACAACTTGGCCAAGATCACACAGGGCTTTAGTGGTATTGCCCTTGCTCTGAAATATCCCAACACTCTGTCTGGAGCCTTAGTCTCAAATCTATCCTGTACGACAGTTTTTCTTTTAATTTCATCATAAAAATCAAAGACAGCACATTTCTTTTTCCCTCACTACCAAGTACTACAACTACATGTTACCTAAAAAATTTAACATATTTCATAAATTTCGATCTTTCCCAACTCATTGTGTTCTTCTGGATTGTAATGAACGTCATTTTTTCTTTAGGGGATTATTTTCTTCCACTTTTCATGGAAGCAAAAGTAAATTAAAAAAGCAGAAGACATCTTGAACATATCCATGGCAAAACCTAAAATTTTAACTAGCTGAGAGGAATAAGAATAAAGGTTATATATCCAGTTCTGTGGGTTAGGGAGGATACAATGAAATCTAGGAAAAATGGCCTTTTATGTAGGCAAAATTGAGAGAACCATTATTGACCCTCATTCCTTGCATTTCCTGACTGGTTAAATGGAGATTCCCTAATGCTTCAGGCAACTGCACAATTACACTAGGAAAGGCTTCACAGACAAAAGGAGAAAAGGTATCACATGGACAACCGCAGCTAGCCATGCGCCTATCTGCCACTGGCAGCTTTCTTTCCTTGTTCTGATCTGCAAATTAAATCTAAAACATTCATTTCACCCGGTAACTCAGAGAAACATGAGACGCAAGAAAGCTTCTCCTCTCCCAGGCGTGGGACAAGGCTCTGCTCTGACCTCCATTGCACTTGAGCAAGTTCAGGTCAGATCTACTGGCAGATCAGAAGCTGTCCTAGTATTTTTGATCCCTTGATTTTAATCTCCAAGGGTAAAATTCAAATAGAAAGAGGGAAAGGAGACAGGATGTGAGTGTGAGGAGAGTTTTGTTATGATTGTAAAGAGGAAGCTGCTCAGTTCACCACGTTTCAGTGTCAGGAGCTCCAGTGCATCTGCTCCAGCAGAGCATCTGCTGTCTTGCTAGAGAGGAGTAAAATCTGGATGACTTTTGTAATAGCTCATTGGGACAGTTATTCAGGTGGTGCATGCCCATCTCTTCTTTCTCTAGAAATGTGGCCATGGAGCTCTGACTGTTTGTACCCATCAGCTTTTGCAGCAGCTATTTAGATGAACAATGTGTGTCTTTAGACTGCCAGGGATAAGGTACCAGGACAGGCGCTGGATCCAGCCGGTACACAGCACTCTTAGCAGCGTTCTTTCCTCTTGCTTGCAGAAAACTGTCTCCAGCAAAACCATATGAAAGAAGACAACTCAGCTGCCCTCCCAGTGGTTTATGGGCAGATAGGAATACTGATGCTTTCAAAAGGGAGCTGGCTGGATGTCCCCGAAGTTCTACTGACAGTAGTTGGGTCAATTATATGGTTTACACATTGCACCTACAGGAAAAATGTGAACACAAATATTTTCATTTATTTAGTCAACACATTTGGGAAGGTGCATGAATCTGACACCTTTGCCGATATGTTAACACGTCCTGCTTTTTTTTTAATGATGTGGGTCAGATTTCCAGGTCATTCATGCTTGATTTTGGTTTGACTCCGGAGGGAAGAAGGTGAATTTTCAGTTATATCAGGATGTGGTTTAAAAACACCTCTGCACTGATCTGGCTCAGCCTGTGGTCCCAACAGTGGCCCTGCTGCCATCTCTAAAAGCAGCCCAGCATGCAACCCTGCTGTGAAAGCCAAACCCGGAGCGATACTTTACTGGGGGGTAGGCAGTTTTGTCAGCTGATGCCGCCCACATTTGGGCATCTCTCCTAGCTTTCCATCTTCCATAGGCACTGGAGGCGCCTGTTGTGTCTGTCACTGGCTTTGTTGGGTAGATTTGAAAGAGAAGGTGCCCATGGCACTCCAAGTCAAAGTCAAAGTTTGAGACCTAATTCCTTGCCTGCTCATGCTGTTCTTGGGCTTGGACGCTGTCTAGTGCTGCACTCAGAGCCCACTGGCCTCTGCCAGCCAAACGGCAAGACAGGCTCCTCCTAAAGGTTGTATACAGCATGAGGGCACAAAGACTGGCTCCTACACAGCATCTCAGTTTGGGCTGCTATGCTTTGCCTTGTTGGCTTTTCCTTATTCCTTGCTGTCAACAGGAGCAGTTTCTTAAGTAAATTTGGGGCTGGCTCCCATTTCATAGGCTTGAACATTTCTGCGTGAGTAGTGACAAATAAATAAATAAGCAGTTGCAAGAGATCTTCAAGAATTACAATGTAATGCAATGGAAGCTACATTTCCAAACACCTCCCCTTCTTTTGGTGACTTCAGTAATGTTTGTTGGCTTCAGTAAATACACTGCAGGAGTTCATTTAGGCAGTGAGCCCAGCCTCAGTTTCCATGGATAAAAATATTAACAGCCTTAACTTGTGCATTATCCTGTAAACACGTGACATAGGTTTGCTGCATGTGTTCTTCACTGAGATACCAAAAAGTGTTGACTCAATGCCTCTGAGCTGGGTCACACGCAGGATGTTAGCGGACTCTAAGACATAGAATCTTGCAGCTAGAATCTGCTAAACTCCCAACATCCATGTAGTGCTGTTGCTGCATCTTGAAATAGCATCAAGGAAGCTTTGGAATAAAAGAATTTGGGGAAAAAAATGTTTTTCCCTTTATCTTGTGGTTAGAGAAGGTGTAGTCCACATCTGTGGTTATTTTCTATGTGGTTATTCAGAATTAGCAGCCCGTATGGAAGTGCTCTGCAGAATATTCCCATCTCGGTAACACAGCGCTGCATGTGCATTGAAGTTCACATTCTCCTTTGAAAACATCATCTGTGACAGCATTCTGCATCTTTAGTGGCAGCTTTCACATCTGTAATTTCTACCTACATTTTTGCTTCCAGAGCCCTGCTGTGCCTGTTTGTAAAGCAGCCCTTAGCCCGGTGATGGGACAGTCACAGATGTTGAAGGGAAGTGTGTGTGCCTCCAGCAGCAGTGTATGGACAGAGCCCTGGTGCCATCCAGCGGGCAGCTGTGCTCTCCACCACAGAAGGAAGATTTCATGAACTGTCAAATTTCCAGTCCTACTTTCTGAGACGCCCTTCTACTTTCCACAACAGGCACTAGGAGTAACCAGAAGTCAGCTCTGGATTCACACACACACACACACAGGTGATTCTCCGTAGTGCAGGCTGCTCATGGGGGAAATAGGTTTGAGCTCCATGGCAGTCGATGTAGCTACTGGGTTTTGAAAAGTGATTTGGGTTATCCTAGTGGAGGGTCTACTCTGAGGAGTCCTTAAACACTTGCACATACAAAAGAAGAGGAAAAAACATTACACCCCCAACAAGGTTCCCAGTTGTCCACTGGGAGTTTGGAATGAAACATGTTGTCTTCTGAGACACCTCGGGTGGGATTCACGCTGTTCACCTTTTGACATCACAGCTTTTACTTAACTGTCTCCAAAAACAACTTGTCTGGAAACAAGTCCAGTTCACTATTCAGCTCTTCAAGCTATTTTGCAGCAAAAGCGGTGCTGTTCAAGCCATATTTTAAGGGCAAGCTTTTATAAATTCAGTGCATTCTCAGTTGGCAGAGCTGTTCAGAGCTGTTCATGAACACCTTACTCTGCCCAGCTACATCATCAGCCTCGTGCCATTAGACCCCAGAACGCAAGATGAAATGTTCTATGCTGACCACCACAGTTTATTGCTAAGAACAAGACTTATCTCATTTGTGTTCTTTCTGAAGAGATTATCACAGTCAGAAGCCTGACTCTGCTATGTGCCTTACAGACTTTCTGATTTACTGGAACACACTCTTCTCACTCTCTGTGAGTCAAGAGCTTATCTGGGAAAACAGATGCCTTCAAAATATGGGGGCCCTACTCTCTATTGCTGCTAAATTCCACATATGACTGGAAGGTAGGGGGCAAGATCACTTTAAATCATCTTTAACTTCCCATAGTTCCTGGTAGGCAGAGGGCTAGCTTCACTTCTAGTAGGAATTAAAGTGTCTTGAGGTACTGTGATATAAGGCTAGCTATTTAGGAATGCTGACATATTTCTGGCACACAGGAATAGGCAGAGAGGGTCTTTGATCCTCTGACATAACACACATCTCTGAGGTTAAAAGAACACAGAGAAAAGATACACCTTTTAAGGACATTTATTTTACTCTTATTACTTTACAGACTACAGATAGCCCTTCAGCCACGAAGGCTGTTAGAAATAAAGGCTGGCTTAATTGTATTTACAGTGCTCTTAAGGAATAAATAACCCTATCTGCAACTCAGATATCTGAAAGTGCCCTCTCTAAGAAGTCAGACAGTCAGGTTCCCCTACACAGAGCCGCCCAATACCATATAAAGCGTGTGTATAAGGTACAGAAGAATGCAGCTCTGAACTTAGGAAAACACTGGTCATGTGAAAGTGGGTAAAGAATAAGACCTTTCTTTTCTGCAGTCTTGAGACATGTACCCTGACGACATCCTTATCTGCCTGCAAGGACAATTCACAAACATAATTTCTGTGGCTATCCCCTACTGTCACTCATATGTACTACTCTTCTTACCTACTACCAAATACTAAATTATCTTCTGCCTCTATGGTCTTCCACTGCAGCTTCTTCAGGGAAAAGAGGCTAAGATACCTGAACAGAGCCCTAGCTTCTTAGAAAGAAGCACAATATTGTCACTGATTGGAGAAAAGAAAATAAAGGATTTCATGTACCTCAGAGTTTGGAGAGTCAGCCAGGCCTTGTCAAAGTCCAAGTTTATCTGTAGATACAGTGAATCTTTAAATGGCAAGAGGAAATAAGGGTAGGAAAATCCTTGCAGAGGAATCTGCTCATACACATAATGCTGTCCCTTACTTGGGATAAGAAAAGATGAAGATAACCGGAATAAACTCATGGAGAAACAGTGGTGTAAAAAATGCCCCTTGTGTATTTTTTTGGGAAAAGGGATTACCCGGAATCCAAAAACTCAGGTTAAAAGTCATGAAACATAAGCAAAACTTTGAGGCTGGAGCAGTTTTTTGATCACTCCGCCCTACTGGTTTTTTTTCAGGTAGAGAGCAAGCAGGGATGCCCATGGTGCCCTAGAAGAAACTCTTCAGCAGCCCTACATAAGTGAAAGGAGAGGAGGGAGGTTTTCCCGTAGCAGCTGTGGAGGGAAGTGTATACATGTAGGTGTACACGTGGGAGTGAGGGAGCTGAGGATAAGAAGGAAAAAAAAGCAGACACAGATCTTTGTCCAGTCACTAAGAGAGACTGAACGTAGTATCACCTTCCTCCTCTTCCTTTACTTTCCAGAGATTCTGGTGGTGGTTAGCCTGATTTCTGCTTTCCTTAGAAATCCTTTAGTGAGCATATTTATTGTAACAGCTGAAGACCTCGGGGTAACTAAAGAAAAGCCTGTCAATAAAGTGATTTTGATAGTTCAGAGAGGTTTTAGAGACATGTGCACATCCAGGTTTATGTGCATGTGCCTGCACGTATTTGTGAGCAAATGTGCATTCCTCTCACAAGGTTTCCAGTGTTTATAGTTTTCTTGGAACTGTGCTATAGCTGAAAAGAACAGAAGGTGGCGAGTTTTCACGTGTTCATGCAGAAGAAAAAGCACGGTAAAGGATATATAGGAAGTAACTACAGTAAGGGGGAAACAGGAAGGAAATAAAGGGATACAAGAGGAGACAGCTAACCTAGATAATATTTAGTTTTATATATCTCTGCTGTTAATTATTGTATAATATTAACACTGAAGGCTATTTATTTCCCTCCCTTATTTTGTAAGGTAATTCAATGATTCCATAAAGGCTGATTTTACTAGACATCTAAAAACCTGCCTGGTCAGTTGTGATACATTTCATTTTCAGTACTTCAATATTTTTTGCAAATTGTAAAGTGCAGGTGTGTACCTTTTTTGTTTTGTTTGTTTGCTTTCTTGCTTATTTGCTTGTTTTTAAAGATAAAATCCTCACAGTGTGACCGGTTTATCAAGATCTATATCAGGAAGATAAACATAGCCCTGACAGCTTCTCTTGAAAGTGAGGGTATTTGAGAAATGGCACCAGGCAAAGTGTAGAATAAATTTACATTTTCCAGAAAAGAAGTAAATTAGAGATAATGGCAGAACTGTTTGTTCTCAAGCCATTAAATTAAGCTCTTTCTGAATATCAGTCTGATTTTCTGGAAGTGTCACCACAAACAAATGTCTTTTAATCTGCAGACATCCGTTTGGCCTGTCTACCTGTCTTTAAAGCATATATTTATTTCCTTTTTCCTACCTTCCAAACTATTCTAAGCAACAGTTTCACCTCATGCTGTGTGACAGTGACACAAAAATAAGACCTGTTTACAACCGATGTTGGTGACTCACCAGGTAAGATGCTCCTTGCCTCTTGAGCTCTCCTTTTCACTTTATTTTATGAGGAATTGCCACAGCTCATGCAATGAGAACCAGACTGAAAGTTGGGGTTGAGTGCTCCAGAGGGATGGTGAGGGTTGGTCTGAGCTGAACTGAAGTAACTTCTCCTGCCCTGGATGGGAGTGCCAGGAGCCACTGAGGACTTAGAGGCACTCGCAAGGGAATAATAGAACAACTTTCTTGCTCCTTTGAGAAATTTTGGATTGTGTCCAACAGCAGACAGCTTTTCTTTGTTTAGCAGCCAAATTCCCTCATTCCCTGGGCAGCTGATTAGCTTTTAACTTCGTACCTTCGCCAAACGAAAAAGACTTTTACAAAGTCTGGGGACTGGGGAGCAAGGTCTCACATGGCTCAGACGTTGGCAGCATCCCCTGTCGCTGGACCTTGAAGGCATATGCTCACAGACCCAGCCTTCTGACTCCCCTCTCCTTTGGGAATGTCTAGACCACTCTAATGACCATCCAAGACCAGCTCACAGCAGATGCAGAAGGAGAACTGAGAGACCAGCAGCCCAGGAGAGGTGTGCGAGGAGAAGCTGCTGCCATGGCTATTGTTTTCCAGCACGCAGGCTGCAGGCTTTGGGAGTGGGAAATGCTGCTACTGCAGCAACTTGACATAAAATAAATAGAAGAGGCACTGAAACATGGGCTTTTGGAAAATTTCTTTTGTTTAACTTCTCTTTTTCTCAGTGCATTTACTTGCTGCTCTCCAAACACAAGACATTTGGAAGGAATGGTTGTGCTGCTCCCTGGCATCCTGCAGGACCAAGACTGAAAATCTCAAGCTAGAAGCAGAGAATACAGCTGCTGATCCCAGGAGCTGTGACTGCAGAAGTCATCATCTGAATCCCACTAGTTTGCTTATTTGGGACTCCAGCAGACGGTATCAGATCAGGCTTCCTGATCCTGGGTGCTGGGAGCAGCATTTGCATGTTTTGAGTGTGGGTTGGGCTGCTGTGATACCTTCCGGGCAAATACACCTTGAGTTCTGCTTCCCAGCTTGTAACACTTCATCCTTGTGATCTCATCTGGTGAATTTCATATAAATAAACCCCCAAGTTATATAGGTACTATTTATATATATAGATATCTATTACACACTATATAAAATCCACAAACATATTATATACAGCTACATGTAATGTTTAAAATAGGTATAAAATAATAAAATCTGTATAAAATTTATATAATAAAAACATATTCTCTGTGTGTGTGTGTGTGTGTGTGCACACATGTGTACTTGTTGCAGACATTTTTTTGAAACCAAAAATTTTCTTGGAAAATGAAACTTCCCCACCACTTCATGAGGAGACTGGGTTAACACATCTTGCTACAGCTTACACTTCCAGATGGGAACTACAGGCAATGCCTACATATTGCAAGAATTTTTTAAAATTGTTGGCATCAGGCTTACCATTCATAATGATGTAATGGATGTCAAATGTTATTGAGGTAACTGAAATTTCCCAGGAGAGAAATAACTCCCTGGCATCTTCCCTTTAAGAGCCAAAACAGAAAGCAAAAGCTAAGCTGCCGTGCACCCAACCAAAAGACAGAAGCAGTTATTGGTTGTCTTGTTCCGAGTGCAGCGTTGCAGGATAGGAAAATCACCACAGCTGAGGAAATAGTAATAAATGGGTCCAGCAACTGCTGCGGAAGGTGGTGCACAAACCTCTTCAGGATAATGTCTGATAACAGACTCTGACCTTCATGGGCACGCTGTCTCACTATACAAGTAGCTCTGGAAAAAAACCCATCAGCAAGAGAAAGCAGTTATCAAATTGCTTACATTTAGTCTGGCTACACAAAACCAAGAAGTAGGTTCCACCTCTGAAACTCATCTTTTTTGAGATGTCAGTCTGATTAAAACCATCTGATCGCCATGAAAGTGTTGCAGCCGCACAACACTCTGAGTACTTCCTGCATGTGCCTTTGTGTCCTAGTGCACAACCTACTGTGTTGAGAATCACTGCTGATGAATCAAGCTTTTCCTGTAACCTAGCGTGGCATGTAGACCCTTAATCAGCAGTCAGAATTGCACTCCTTTGTTCCACTTACGTTCAGAAACTTTTAGGTGTCTGTCCCCATCACGATACAGTCCATAAATGGGTTTTTTTTCTAGACCTTGTTAACTAAAGTTCATGCAAGTTAGGATCTGAGTGGAGTTTAGGTGAACCTGGTCTCCCAAGACTTTTGCTTCAGAAGTCTTGGAAGTTATGATATAAATGAGCACAGCCCCTGTGCAACATGGCAAGCTGGTGGTTGACATTACAACCTGAGTTGGAATAAGTCTTCTAGGGTGCAGAGAAGCCCCAGGAGTGCCCGCGCTGTACTGTGCAGTCTGATGCATTAGGGTTGCATGGGATATCAGGGCACCATCTGGAACCTGTATTAAGTCCTGGGCACATGAAAATTGCTGTATGTGTGAGGCAGGGGCAGCTGCTGATGCCCATAAAGTCATTACAAATCTCTCTTCAGCTGATGCTCTTTGAGGATGGATACAATTTTTTCCCTTCCTCCTACTGGTAGAGAGTATTTCAAGATCCTAACGATGGAAGGCCAGGAATCTTGTCTCCAGGAGACTGTGTAAGCCACTAGTGCTGAAAATGCTCTGCGGCACTGTTATGTGGTGCTGCTATGAGATGTGGGCATAAGAGGACACCGCCTATGAAGCCAAGACACCTGACATACCAATATAATTTTGTCCCCAAAGACTGAGGCTTTTATTGTTCTGAATGGTCAGCCAGATCCTACTCCAGCCTCTGTTTCAAACTTAATACTGGGTAAAAATCCCTGTGGGGCACAGCATAACCTGCTGTATTGAAATCCAGGTCTCTTGCCAAGAAATGGAAGAGAAACCCAGCCACGTGCTCACGAGCTACTACTTTGAAATAATTTGGTGTTTATGTTTCCTTCTTGCCAGAATCATTCTGCTGCCATTAGAAACATAAGAAAAAAATACATCAATGGAAGAGACACTTGATAGCCCAAGAATTCTCTTTTAACCTTTTGTTACAAAAAACAGAGAATAAACGGAGGACATTTAGAAGGTAAATAAAATCATAAACAGTATCTTTTACCTCCAGATTCCTTACCTCATTCTGACCAGATTATGTGCGCTTACAGGATATGCACCAGGAAAAGGCTATTGACTCATGCTACCATTTCAAGCAGTCATCAGCAGGAGGTCTAGGCAGATGCAAGGTGCAGATAAACCAGCTGCTAGAGACTTAGGCTGCTGACAAACAGAAACATTCATTCCTTCTTACCCCATGGAAAAAAAACCCCTGCACATTATTTTTTTGCATTTTATATAATCAATTCCAAGTGTGAAACTGGGGACTCTTTGTACAACTATTAGATTATGAGAGTGGTTCTTCTGGGTTAGGTGATCTGCCTCTGACGGTGCCTAGTAGTGTAGTTGTAGGGAAAAGAAAGGAAACAGAAAATGAGCAGCTTGATCCTTCTCCTGAATCCTCCCAGCTTTTTCTAGTCCAGGCTTTCTGAACTAGCTGTTGAAACAAACACCTGATTTCAATGGATTTTTTCTTCCATCAGTTTCATAGAATCATAAGGTTGGAAGAGACCTCTGAGATCACTGAGTCCAACTGTACCTGTCTCCCTACTAAACCATGTCCCTAAAAGAACTCATCCATCCATCTTTCAAACACCTCAAGGGATGGCAACTCCACCATCTCCCTGGGCAGCCTGTTCCAATGCCTGACCACTCTTTCAGTCAAGAAATTCTTCCTAATGTCCAGTCTAAACCTCCCCTGGTACAACTTGCAGCTATTTCCTCTTGTCTTATCGCTTGTGAGAAGAGACCAGCACCCACCCCGTCACAACCTCCTTTCAGGGAGTTGTAGACAGGGATGTGGTCTCCCCTCAGCCTCCTCTTCTCCAAGCTAAACAATCTGAATTCCCTCAGTCTCTCCTCATAGGGCTTACTCTCCAGCCCCCTCACCAGCCTCGCTGCCCTTCTCTGCACACACTCCAGCCCCTCAATGTCCTTCCTGTAGTGAGGGGCCCAAAACTGAACACAGCACTCGAGGTGCGGCCTCACCAGTGCTGAGCACAGGGGCACAATCACCTCCCTGCTCCTGCTGGCCATGCTGTGTCTGATACACGCCAAGAAGCCGTTGGCCTCTTGGCCCCCTGGGCACACTGCTGGCTCATGTTCAGCTGGCTGTCAACCAACACCCCCAGGTCCTTCTCTGCCAGGCAGCTCTCCAGCCACTCTTCCCCAAGCCTGTAACGCCTGAGGTTGTTGTGACCCAAATGGAGGACTCTGCACTTGGTTTCTTGTTGAACCTCATCCCGTTGGTCTCAGCCCAGGGATCCAGCCTGTCCAGATCCCTCTGCAGAGCCTCCCTTCCTTCAAGCAGATCCACACTTGCACCCAGAAGTCACTCAGTGACTTATTTTTTTAGTTTGGCATACACATCATCCTTCAGTAATGAATCTTGTTATTTTAATTTTGGGTCAGATGATAAGGTATTACCGACTTTGTTTCAACCTTGTGGTCAGTAAATTTCATTGTGGCCAGTAAATTTCCTCTCTAAAATATTACAAGAAATAGTGAATCATTGTTCCCTACTCATCATTTCGGTACCATTCAGGATTTAATGCACCTCTATAATACTCTCCCTTGGGTATTACTTTCTGAGGGTGAAGAATGGAATAGAATCTTATGTATTTAGTCACTCTTTATGAGGAAGACATTGCTTACCTTTTATAATTCTTTTTGTCAATTGCTGTCTCATATAGTTTCATTATATGCTTTTTGAGAAAGGAATCCAAGAGTGAGAAAAGCAGAAATTAATACATTATTAAAGAGGCGGAAAAAATATGTTCTTATTCAGAATGTCTCCTCTTGTTTTCCATGGTAACTGAAGTAGAGTTTTGCTACAAAAATGGTCAAAAAGATAACTACAGATGACAATAGTTACACCTGGTCTTCCAGTTGCACTAATTTAACTGGAGCACTTTCACTTGTAGAGCTGCAAATTAATGCTTTACAGGTAAACTTACACTGGGGAAAACATGTATCATAAAAATGCAAGTAAGAGAAGACTGCAGGAATCCAGCACCTGCTTGAACATTGGTCATGAAATGAAACAAGATGCGTCCTTCAAGAATCTTTCAGCTGTTCCATTAATTTTTTCTGGAAGTCAGTGGTTACTTACCAAAGCTACAGTAGTGCAAGGTAAATTATGAATGGATCACCTCTTGAGATAAATAACAAGAAAATAAAAACACAAACAGATGATCATTTGAGAGAACACTAAAGCATTCAGTGGTAGGAGCCAAATTCTTTCAAAGTCATTCTTTCAAAGGCAGTGAGGATGCATTAAAAAACACTGACTCCTATCAACACTAAAACGTAACCATGCTTGGGCTGTGAAGAGAAAGTCAGTTTGGACCTGCTGGAAAACTCTTGGGCAACTAAGAAGTCAACTAAGTGCTGAAACAAACGTAGACATGACTTGATCACTGTGGACTATTTTGGAGTGGTAAATTAATGCCCTTTGATTTATTTACACTACATATAGCTATTTGTAGCAGGACAGAAAACCTTCCAGTTTGATTTGCCCCGGCAGAAATCACAACACAGAGCTAACAGATGTGACACTGGATGGCTCAGCTCAGTCTGAGGAAGAGCTAAGAGTATAATCCACATGAGCAAGCTTAGGTAGTACAAGGGAACAGACGCAGCAAAGCAGGAATCACTGCTGGCTAGTTTATCCTTCCTTATAGCAGCGGGTAAATACACTGTAAGGGTTACTCACATAACTAGCCATGAAGTATGGCCTTTCTGACGGTGAAGGAGGTGTGTGTTTACTTAAGCTCACACAGAAATCAGAGGCCAATGCTGGCCAGTTTACAAAGGCTTGGGTGAGAGGGGAATGGCTCAGAGTTGCTATTTCTTTCTGCATCACAGTCGATGTAACAGATTTATCCCGTGTCTACATCTCTTCTATTTCTAACCTGGTACACTTGCCACTGGGAAAGAAATATAATAGGCCGGCACAATAAACAACTGGCAGCAACATCAGCACTGCAGGAACAAGAGAATCTCTTACTGCAGACTCAGCTTCACTTGTCAATGTGTATAGTACAACAAACCCTGCCAGCACACAGGAACATGGCAATCCAACCTAGAATGCACTTGCAGATACCTAGAGATTTTTGATGTTCTGGAACTGAAAGAAAAATCCACTCCGAGCTATTACTGCAACCACAATGATTAAGAAACAACCTCTGCGCTGACGACTTCATGACCAGAAAACAATGACTTCAGGAACAAAGCAGTGAGATTAATTGCAAACACAGTAGTAAGGTTATGTCACAGTATCACAGTGTCATAAGGTTGGGAAAGACCTTCGAGATCATCGAGTCCAACCTATGACCCAACACCTACACCTACTCCTACTTATCCTTCCACTGGTGTGAGAAATCAGTTTTTCTTAACACTGCATTACTGACCCCTCCCCACAATGTGATATTTATACACAGATTTTAGATTGGAAACCAAATCAAAGTAGCTTTATTTTTTTTCTTGATACAAACACGAAATATGACAGCCATAGACGTAAGCAAAGAATTGTTCCAAATAAATAAGCATGGAAAGATTTTTGACAGCTTGATAACAAATTTTAACACAGTAATTATTGTATAAAGGTTTTAACAAATTATATGACTGCTAGCAGGATAAGCACCTTCAGGGAAAAGAGGATTGAATACATAATCTGGAAATAGATTAAATATATATATAAAATATTCTCAGTTTATTGCATGGATAGATAAATACTAACATATTTGTGCACATAACTGGGATTGAGGCACTTACTCAGGTTAGTACAAACAAGGCCACTTGTTAAGTGGAAGGAAAAATGTTAATAAGCCTCCAAAACATCCTGCTGAAATCTAAATCCTTGAAGCCATAATAAAAAAGGCATGCTGTTACAGATGTATTTATAGTTCACTGAATTGTAAAAAATCCAATTTCTTAAGAAAGGCCTTACTGAAAACACTGGGATTTTTCCTCAGGTAGAGGACTTTGATATCTGACTGATGAATCTTACTTATGCTTGTCCAGCTTTTCAGTGTTAGCTTTGCATTTTTCTTTGTTATCACCAGTTTGCACTATTATTTTATATACTGTAAGAAAAACACTAGTCTCATAATCCCCATCAAAATAAACATTTTAGGGAGCTGTAATCAGATGCTATTTAAAGCAGTGATCAACATGGGTTTCGACATGATTTTATAAAAAGAAATAAAAAAGATTTTGCCAGCAAGCAACTTCAATGATATTTCAGTCTGTTAAAATTCAAAAGCAGAAAAATAGCTGATAAACACCTAATTTCTGTATTTTATATATACATTTTTTAAAAGATCTTCTCTGCTTATACAAAACAGGCATTTTATAAATATTAAAATGTTCTATTATTTACACGTGTCCCATCTTACTGTAGAATCATTGACTCTTATTATCCAAACATGCTGGTTCTAGGAGAAAAATTCTGCATTTCTCATTATCATAGTGATTTCACATCCAGGCACAAAGACATATTGATCTTAGGTTACATTTACAACTTAGTTGTGAACTTGAAATATAAAAAATGTCTGTGGGTTAAGTCTTTGATCAATCTTGCACACATAATAAACGGATCACAAAACCAGGAACTTCAGTAAAAGAGTAAATTAACATCAGGTGACTAGGGAAAAGGTCTAATGCACTAGGCACATCTTGAAGTTAATTGTTTCAGGCTAGAAATCAGATTAATTAAAATAAAAGATGATTGCATAATTTTAGTAATGGAGTTTGACCCTTAGGTTGCTGCAAACATTCTTCAATTAAGCAGTCTGAATCTTAGTGTTGAGAAAACTTAGAAAAGGTAGGACAGAGTGTGGCCAGATTCATTTGGTGAAAAACTGATGAAATATTGTTAAATGAGTTAAATCATAACAATATAAATCCAGAGCAAGAGGTATCAACATGAGTCCCTCTGTGAGCATATTCACACTGTACTATGAATCACAGCACAGATATTCCTAGGTTAAGAGACCCCAACATTTCTAAATCTTTACAAGGACGATTGTGCACAATTACTAGGTATTACAACACTTTTGTGACAAATGGGACAATCTGTCCCAAAGGTTACGTAGTTTTCATGGCCAAGCATTTGGCAAGGGATCTTTGGGAAAGCGTAGGTCCTATCTGGATAACAACCAACATTGGACACTGTTGATTCAAACTTCTGTGGAACATCATGCTGTCATGTTACCTTAATAAAGAATGCTGAGAGAAACTTAGAATTACTCTGGCAAAAGTAATCACTTGTTAAAAAATGCCCAACAACGACCCAGCATGTTTGTCAAGAAGTACTATGATTACACAGTAGTAAATACTACCTGATTCAACCACATGCTAATTTTTTCTTCACTTTGTTTGTTATTATGACCCTCTAATTTCCCTCACTTGGGTCGTAATATTGTTGCCATTTAACCTGGCAACTGATAATCACAAGCTGGATCCAGTATCATGATTCCTAGGCTCAGTTCAGACAGAACCTTGTCCTCTGCATTTTGAATCTAACTCTATCAATCTTCTCTAGGTACTAAAACACAAACACTTAGCTTTCACAGCAGCGGATATGCACTAACAAATATAATTTGCCTTACTATACTTCCATGATCCAGTCTAAACTAAAGAGGACATGAGCGTCCAGTTTCTATGACAACCAAAATTCTTTCTGGACTTTTTGTATTCTTTGGCTTTATACAAACATAAATAAGGAAAAAAAAGTCAAATTAAATAGCTGATTAAAAAGTAAGTATTGTATCCTGTGGCATGCGACTGATTATAATGTTATGCTGTCTAGCCTAGCTGTCTTTTGAACAATTCAGTTACACATAAGTGAAAAAAGAATAAAATCACTGGTACAGCTTAAGTGAAGTCAAAAGCTTATAGGAGGCAGGATTCATGCCTGAGGCATTTCATCACCTTTCAGACTAACTGTAGACATTGAGTTCTTTGTGAGAAACAGTACAAAATTTAACTGAAGTGTGTAAGGATTCCTCCTCTCAAGTATTCTCTGTTTCCGAAGAAACAGATTTCCTCTCTTATTAGACAGGATATATAGCACCTTTGGATAGTTTCTTCTACTTTTTTAAATGTCAGAAAATACAAAAACAAAACAAAAATCTCTCCCTTACAATGTAGTTCCTTGAATTGCTGCTTAAGATTAGTGCATGATATAGGGATGTCAGGATTACTTCCATGCAAAGTGAGAGACAGTATGGATTCTTCTATTGTAGATAACGGCAGCAACAGTTTGGGATAAACAATTTCAAGTATACCTAGAAGTATATGAAGATTTTATTCCTCATGAGTCACCATGACCTGCTGCTAACAAAGTGCAGTTCAAGGATTTTTTTAGGCACTCTGGCTTGAATCCTGCAGTCTTGGAATCAAACCTCTGAGCTGTCGCTGGTGTAATTATATGGTAGCATCATCGGTTCGTTGCTGCCTGGCTCCTTTGTGGCTTCCTTCTCAGAATTTTGTTTCCGTTTTAGCAGTAAAATGATGATTGCAATTAAGCAGATGGCAAGCAAAATGGCAGCAGCTCCACCAATGATTGTGACTATGCTGACCCCTGCACTTGGGTTATTCAATTCCCTGGGGAGAACACCATTGACCACAACCTCCCTTTGAGGAACCTGTTTCTTGCTGGTGCGATCTAGTGCTATGTGCTGTATGTTTGTTCCTCGTTTGTTTTCTGCTCCAATATCTCTTGCAAGTTCTGGAGCCTGCTCAACTCCCCTCTTTTGACGTCTTTGTGTGGACGCTCCGGGGCTCCCACCACTGAAAAGCAAGTGGTATTGGTGCTCAACGCTTCTTTTGCCGATTCCACGGTTAGCATTCTCTTTTGAACGCACAGTGTAGATTGTATGGACATACCACTCCCTACCCAAAGACACCTAGAAAGACACAATTTTTTGTATTTAAACACACACATACACAATCTGGACAGCACAAAACACAGAGGAAATCAATCACTGTTCTGAATTGATTTCCTGCATAAGTACTTTTAAAATCTTGGCCAGATAACCCACTACCATGTGCCGATTTGCACAAAGGGAATCATGTTTTCTGCCAATGTTTTAAGAAGGGGTAGTCTCCATTCCTCTCCATGGTCACATTTTATGACTATCAGGAGCAGTGGAAGAAGTGTAAGCTTGGCATTTTTTGGGTACTGTTAGTATCAATGGTCATACAAAGAATCTCAGGTGTAGACAGGCTGCAGAAGAGGACCTTCCAGGCCCAGCCTGACAGCTGTTTCCATCTTAACATAAGAAAACAATTATTAACTGCGAGGGTCGTTGACTATTGGAGCAGGGAGGCTGTGGAGTTTCCTTCCTTGGAAAAAAAAATCCAATTGGACACGGTTCCGGGCAACCTACTCTATGTGACCCTGCTTTGAGCAGAGTGTCAGAACAGACAGTCTCTAGTGGTCCCTGACAACCTCATCCATTCTGCCCTTGTGTGATTCCCTGCAGTCTGTGTGAGATGGCGCTGTCTTCCTTGAATTTGTCTCGTCTTTTCTGGATACATAATACATTTGGCATCCACAAGGTCCAAAGCGATGAATGCACACCATTTAGATGTCAATTTCTAGGCTTTCCAGTGCTCAGATGTTTCATGATGTGAACTTTGCAAGGAGTTATTGCACAGAAAGTGCTGAGCACCAATTATATTTTGATGCAGTTCACTATAAATACTTATGATTCTCTTATTTTTTTATCTTTGACAAGTGAAATGGGAAGTAATAAAACAATGCTGTGTAACAAGAATCTTATCAAATTCCTAGAAATGCCTAAGAATTGTTTTTATAATTTCTGGTTAGACTGGAATTAAACAAGAGAAAAACAGAGTATCCCCAGAGAAATTTTTTAATAAGTTCTCCAAACTTTATATCTAGAAATTTTTAAGCATTTATAATCCTGTTTGACTGTCACTGGAATCAGAATAAATCTTTCTATTGGCTTCAATATGACTTACTGTTAACAACACTTACTGTGCAAGTGTTTCTTTCTTGGTTTAATACTCTTGCTAATAAGACACAGAAATCATACCTGAAATAAAGGAGTTGAGTCTACTTTAAATCCATCAGAGCCTGGTTGTTTAACTAGTGGAATTGCTTCAGGATCATCTATTGCAAGTTTTGCATTAAAAAGCACATTTCCAAAGCTTGTGGCTTGTGTCTCCGGCTGAGCTTTGTCCTACATGGTCATGGAGGGAAAAAAAAAAGGGTTTCTAAAACACAGATTAATTTATTCTAGGAAAAACAGTTCTAATATTTATATCCAGTGTATATATTATGTAATTTACACATGCTGTTTTATGCAATCCAGTGTAATATCAGCAGAAAAGACATAAGAAACAGTTGTGGTCACATCTGACTTGTACTAACTTCCATTTAATCTGTTGACTAAGGACTTTTTAGTTGATATACAAAAGGGAAATGCTAGAGAACAACCACAGGTAAATTTCTAAAATAGAAAAAGGTATATTAATGTGGTCTGAAATAAAAGTAAGAAGTCTATTTTCCAGTTTAAAGAAACTACCTTTCATTTCCATTAGCAGGCATTCATATACATTAGTTTAGACAGTTAGATAATCATCTTTCTTAAAGTTAACCCTATTTTCAAAAGATAAACCATCTCAGATATTCTAAGCCAGCTTTAGAGGTATCTCTCTTTCCCTATTGACTACAGAGACAACCTGGATAACTAACATCACATTCTACACCAAATTTTAAATGGCTAAAGAGGATTCAAATTCCAGACCTTAACTTGCTTTCCTCCTAAGACTCCCTCTGTTTTCAATGGATATAGACAATACAGAGAAAAACCTTATCTTGGTGTTCTAACTTAGGTCAAACTACAAACGACGATAGTCCCCAGAAAGATTAAGGATAGAACCAGGAGGCAGAAAGATAACATATGGCCTTTATAATTTCTTGTTAAGTCTTAAGCTTGAGTCAAAAATTTGGTGCCATCAAGAACGTTTTAAAGAACAGTTCATTTTGGATAGAAAAGAAGTGGGAAAAAAAATCTATATATGTATCCACATAGAATCAGAACACTTACCACAATCTTAAACCTGTACAAAAGGGATGGAGAATCAGCAAGGCACCCATATTCAGTATTGGAAGGATTATATTTGGGTACATATCCATCAGCACCTGTGCATAGGAAGACCTTCTCGATGTTACAGTAGAAGGAATCACCCAAATTCTGCACTGGATCCACCATCACTCGACCATATATGATATCACCTGTAAACAGTGCACACAGTTCACATCATATTACCCTGGGACATCTAGCACAGTACTAAGGCTAAGTTAATAAGCCTAGTGAAGAAGTTTAGTACAGTGTAATGTGACTATATTCAAAGATACCTTGCTACCCAGCTTCCTCTATAGGGGCTTGCCAAAAGTCATGATTAGAGTGCACATTATTCCATGCAATCTGGGCCACCTGAGAGCGGTAGGAGGTCATTTGCTGTTGCTGTAAGCTGAACTAATTCAGGGGCTGCTTTAATTCTGGGCTATACTGGGCTTTAAATTAAGAAATTATTTACAGAACCATCACGTACTCCTCTGCACCAGACCATGGTGTAGGTTTTTGCCTCCTGACAATACACTCTGTTGAAGAGATGTCCTCTCTTTTATGTCATTAGAATTCTGTTTAGGCCGCATAAGAGTTTACTTATACTTGGTCAGCCTGGCAACATTTAATACTGTACAAGTGACATGAACATGATGAAAAGTATCTTCACTCCCTACCATGTAATTGCATTCAGCTGTCTGATAATGTTTAAGATAAGACATGTTTGCCAGGCAGCTACAAATGACCTGGGTTATTGCTATATGGGCAGGAAAAGTATACTATGTGCAACAGTCAGATACATATGATGGAAAGTGGTCAGGAAGGCTGAGAGTTTGAAGAAGTAAAGGAGAAATGTTGTGTTCCTTCTATAGTTTGTAGCAACTATAGACTTTGACAGAGACCAGGCACTAGGCACCTGCTGTTCAAAAAATTGTGCAAACCCATCATAAGAGACAGTCGTGTATTCAAGGTGCTGGCACTCTAATAAATAGGTAAAAGAGGTGCACAATGAAAGCAGAGGAATGAAGTCACTGATTAGGTCATTTAACAGTCTGCTAAACAGATGTATCAATTGACTCAAGCTTCCCACTCCCAGTGTACGTGGTGGAGGGCAGAAGAAGGGAGAAAACCTCAATGCTGTGTGTGCATTGTTCAGCAATAGCTGAAACATTGTCATGTTAGCAAGACTGTACTAGTCACAGATGCAAAGCACAGAATCCTATCAGTTGCTATTAATAAAGTTAATGTCATCCCAACCAGACTTGGTACTCAAACCAAAAAGACTGTGATATTACCTTATCAACTAGGAATTGTCTTAATATAAGCCAATGTTCTCATAAACTGAGCTTATGAGAAATGGCCCCAGTACTGTAGCCCTCCGATATAACAGATTCAATGCAGATTGGCCAATAGCTCTGATGTAAACTGCCAGGAAGGCAAATGCAGAACACAAGTAGCAAGCACAAACCCTCACTCCTATCTTGTTTTGACTGAAACAGAATTCTGATAGTGTGGAACACATATTAAATGTGCATGATCTGTGTACAATCATACCTTCTGAGAAAGCAACATCACTTTCCTGTCCAAAGCCCATTGATCCATCAGACAACCACAATGTCTTTTTGGAGAGGAGGAACATCTGGGTATTCAAACTGAACTCAGCAGCCACTGGGTCGCTGACCTAGAACACAACAGCATAAGTATCTTCAACAAATATTCTTTAATGACTCTTAAAACACAGCATGATCTTCTCCCAGTAGACATTATTTACCAGCTCTGCACATCTACATGCCACAATACAATTTAACCAAAATTATTTCCTTGTACTAGACACATATTGCTATATATTTTACAAGAATACAATCTTTGGCTCATCTACCTCTGTGATATCTGATAGGATACGAAGTTATTTTCTTCACGCATTCTTCATCACATTTTTCCAAATCCCAGCCAAGGAAGTGCTCAAGGCAACATATGTGTGGTGGTAACATGACGAAAATATTTCCCTCAATAACTTGTCTCCCTCTGATTCATCACAGTCTGTTTTCTCTTTCTCATTTTCATTTTCACACCCAGGAAGGAAGGAAGGAAGGAAGGAAGGAAGGAAGGAAGGAAGGAAGGAAGGAAGGAAGGAAGGAAGGAAAACAGAACAGAAAACATTTTTGCTGGTTCATGGACAAGGGGCTGATGGAGTGAGAGATAACAGTAGCAACAGAAACCACTACTGCAAATTATACAGCTGACACATTTATTATTCTTCAAATTTCCTTTTCACAATGGAGTCTCTAAACTATCAAAGGAATTAGGACTTGGCAAAGAGAATGCATAGCTGAAATATTTTTATAAACACACTGCTATCCTTCAGAAAGAGGAACCCTACTCCTGTAGAATTTTCACAGAAATAATAATTAAGAAAATAATTTCCATTCTCTTTGGAATCCTTTCTTCTAAATGTCTGGGATTTACGGTGTTGGATTGCAGTCCTACAGCTTCAAATATCTGAATGACACAGCTGGTTTCCAGTTGTGGTTCTGAAACAGAATCAAGCATGGCCTCATCAATATTTTCCTGGGCAGAATAAATTCCCACTGAATAGGAAACAAGGAGTTTGTATTCAACTAAAGGCACTGAACTTCAGCCACACAGTTTGCAACAATGGTCAGAGCAATGGCCTGGGTAAATACTAAGCATATGCTGTCAATACATCTCTTAGGCATCCTATTTTAAGTTACTGGTTTTATTTAAGTTTTATCTGTAAGTCTTAGTGCTGTCAGTGGCTGCTGACCCATAGCTGTAATTCAAGACAATAATTTCAATGTAATAATTTCCATGTGCATTTGGGCCATTTTAAACAAGAGTTCTTAGAAAAAATAATCTGTGAGGATCTTCTGGGTGAGAAGAGTACTGTTAATTTATTCTGCCTATTTGCCATGCCCATATGAATGCATATGGATGATTTGGGGACAATGCAAATCACTCATGCTAGACATCCTCATCTCCAAGAGACTAAAGCCCATGAGATACTCAGGGTACTTCAAGAAGCAGAGAGCTCTTGAGAATAGTCCATCCCAGGGGCAGCAAGTAACTTGGTTATGGATGTGTTTCTATCAGGAAATAGTCATGCATAGTTAAAGAAAGGAGATCTTGAAAGGAGTGGGACAAAGCAGAACTTGGAGGCTGAATGCTGTTCATGTACAGGAAATCCCAGAGTGAGACAGTGGTAATACAATACACACTAGTATACCAGGCTACTTGCTTCCTTATTCAGGGGCCAAAGAGAGAGGGAAAAGGAGATAGGCACATACATGTTAGAGAATGAAATGTTGAACCAAAACCTACAGAGGTGCTACACCAAACACATTGTCTTCTTGATGTTTGATTGTTAAAATGGCCTCTCACTCACGAACAGTGAAAACAATTGTGAAGGAAATTAGAACAAAAAGTTTCAAAGAAAATTAAAAGCTTTTCTGAGACTTGTTTTAAGTCCATATAGTCTTTCAATCTATGATCAAAAAGAAAAATACCGTGAGCCAAAGAATTTTCTGAATTCCTTTTACTATGAGCATCTCCAAAAAAAGAGCTGGTCTTAATCTGAAAATTGTTGGGAATCGGCACTAACTTGTCAAAGTGGTTATGACACTGTTGCAATTTTGCAGCTTATTCTTATTTTGATGTACCTGAAACTTCTATATACTGTATTATTAAAGCTTTATCTGATATAATGACTCCTAGTTTGCTTGGGGCTAGTTTGCCCATTTTGTGACAACTTTTTCAGGTTTATGAATTTTATTTGAATTATCAAAATCTTCTTGTTCATATGAGGACCAGACACAAGCTGTTGTTCAATATTGCTGTGAATTGTTTTGGAGTTCTAGAAGACACAAATGCCAGACAAAACCAAAGTGCTGAGCTAGTGGTACTAAAATCCCCTACCCCCCTCCATTCAAACTTTTAAAAAATGTTTTCCAGGGTTAACTCTGAGAAGACAGGTTCATGTCAGTTCATGTATCATCTCTTTGCTTCACCAGGACTTAATGCCATATCAGGAATCACCTGTTCTCCAATAGCTGGCATAACACCAAATGAAAGCAAAAAGACTGCATACATTCCCTTTTGTAATCTGGCTCATTCAACAGAAAAGCAATTGTGAACTGATCTGGATCAGATTTATACTGTAAGATGATTTAATAGCATACATCTTGTACTATTAACGAGTATGAAACCACAGCCACACTGTTGCAGTATTAGTTGCATTGGCTCCAAAGAACAGAAATGACAAAACTTCCTCCTTAGACATCCCAAGGTCATGATAGACCTTTTGATAACACTGTAAACTGGCAGTTTAAGTTCCATTAACTATCCATCATGACCCCTTGATATTTTTTAATTGGTGATTTCTACAGAAGAGTCTTTTTCTTCATGTTTTGTTCCCAGCTACAGAGCTTTACAGCTGGACTTTGTGAAAGGTACGCTGTTTGTCTGTTCCCACATTACCATATGATCCATATTGCTATGAGTGGGATTTGTCTCACTCACTCTTGTGAGTCTTAAAATTAAGGATTTTAGCAGTGTTGGCTATCTACACTTCCTCTGTAGGCAGTGAAGGATGTCCTACTTTGGGTCTGAATGAATCTTCCTCTGGCTTTTAATACCAGAGACTTCACTCTGGTCTTTGTGTCAGATGAAAACCTGATAACTGAAGATATTTTCTTAATTATCTGGTAAACATATTTCATACAAGCCAGCAGGTAAGTAAAGAATTCTCAAAGGTTAGCTCATGTCAAGGTAACTATCACCCAAACTAATGTCAATTAGCTTCCTATGGGCTACCCAAGATGGGCCATGCACTGAGGACAAAAATCCATTTGTGCTCTCAATTATTACCTTGAATAGCAGGAGAGCAGTATGTGCTGTCCCACCAATTTAGGAAGTGGTTTGTTGACAAACAAGTAAATTCAGTTTCTAGCACTATTATTACAAGACCAAGAAAGGCAATTTGGGAATCAAAATAAAAAAGGAAGCATAATGATGGTTTCACTGAATGGTACCTGCTGGAATCGGATATCCAGATCAAATGTGATTGGCTCTCTAGGGTTGCAGATCACTGGTAGGTTGTACTCCTGATGTGGAGTAGTGGTACAAGCTATCAGCTTCACAGTGTACGTTCCAGAATAGTCTCGAACCTGAAAAGAGAAAGAGCGAGCAGTTCCACCAACATACTAACTAACAGGCTGGGACAAGAGAAGATCCAGTGAAGGCTGAGGTTTTACCGCAAAATCTGAAACAAAGCTCCACTGCTGTACTGGCTGGTTGTACGTTGGCTCACTTCGGATGAGGCTGAGGCTAAATGTCAGGCCCGGGTGATCAGCTGACATAACCATGGAAGTTAGAGATGAAGCTAGAAACATGCCAAGAGACATATTTGTCATCTTTAGTGTTTCACTGCAAACTCTCAGAGCCTGAAAAACATTCCCAGTAATTCATAAACCATAATACCAAGGTTGGTGTTAATATCATTACAGGGCACTGGGGTTTGTTAACCGAAACTAACAAAACCAATTACAGTCAACACAGCTGGGTCCCCTTGATTCTTGTTCAAGCGTTTATTAAGTAAACAGTTGCTTTTGGGCTACCCAACCAGAACTGTATGAAGATTAACAGACAGGCAAAACAGTGAGAGTGAAATGGCAAAGATCCATAATCCCTCCTGTTTTAAATTTGGAATGTCAGCCCAGGGAACACAAAATAATTTCTGTTAACACTGTAACTCTTTCAGCTCAGCTTGACACACAAAATTTAACAGGCTAGAGGACAGCTGAGAAAAAGCAGAAGCACTATGGCAGAGTTTTATAGGTTAATAAAACTTGTTTAAACTAAAAGAGATTTCTTAAAATAACTTTTTTCCCTTCTCATTATTGCTCAGCAGATTTAATTTAGTTAGATAATCTTTTCCATGTCCAACATTCATGTCCGACTTTATGTCTGTAGACAGTCTTACACCTGTGATTATTCTGAATAAAGGCAGTGGGGTTTAAACAGATTAAATAGCAGGATCAGGTCCTTAGCAACAACCAATTGAATGGCAGTGAGAATGTTTTATTAACATAGTGATACAATGCTCATACAAGAACTTTTCTTACTTTCTGAAAAAGGCCTAAATAACCTAAAAAACTTTAAAGTTAGAAAAGAAATTTTAATGCTATCTAAGCTCCTAGGGCAACATAATATAATAGCCAGTCATAGCTTTTGGATTAAAAACATATATTTATAGATCCCTAGTGGACAGAGTGGCTTAAATCTTTATCTTTCATAGAACAGGCTCTTGATCAAGTGGAACTACCTACTTTCCATCAGATTCATGCGTATTCCATTAAGTTTGACAATCTGAATACAGTCATCAATGACAAATAAAAAATCCCAAGTAGAGGAAAAATCCTTATCTGAAGAGCATAGTATGCAAAAAATTCAGATATCAGTAGCAGAAATAAGAAAAAATGAGTAGTATAAAATTTGGGAGGGATGTCTTTGTTTTTATAGTACTGCTACAGTGTAGATTACACTTACCAGGATGGGACATTACAAACAGACCATGAAACCGGGCTTCAGTCTTGAAATTGACAACTAAGCGCCCTTCTTCACTAATACGCATGCTGGTTGGGTACAGGGAACCTGGCAGCAGAAGTCAATTCACAGTGTTTATTCCACTTGCATATGAGAAATAAATCACATTCCTACGAAACTCCAGTCCCACTCTTTCACTTCTCTTTGTCGTGCCAGCTGTTTGGGACAGGGCCTGTTGGTACCTTTCAGTTTGACTTCAACATTGTTCTCAAACAAGAATCTGAGTGGGGCCTAGAATTTCACAGTGCTTCAGCTTTCCACAGTACATACAGAACTCCCCTGCAAAGTCACGCTTTTACATGTTAACATGGATCTACATAGACTGAAAAAATTACAGTCTGTGCTTGTGGTCAGGCAACAGCATGGACAGATTCCAGGGGGCGTCTGTAGAAGGAAGAATACTTGTGTTTTCACCAGATATTCAAACTGACCTTTAACAATGAAATTTGCTTCAGCTATCTTTATCAGTGATTCCTTACCCATTGTTCCAACGTAGCACCCACCAATGCAATGTATAGCTTTAGCAGTTGGTTGTGGCTTACATGGCATTACACGTTCATTCTGACAGGCTTTGCATTGTTGTCGATTTCTGGCATGGATCTGGCCCAAAACATAGGAATAATTTTTCCTATTTTGAGTTTACAAGGCCTTTTGTACATGCCATAAGTTCATTCTGCAGTAGCTTGTAGCCAAGTCTTTTTTTTTTCTGGCGTTCATAGAATCATAGAATCATAAGGTTGTAAGAGACTTCTGAGATCACAGAGTCCAACTGTACCTGTCCCCTTACTAAACCATGTCCCTAAGAAACTCATCCACCCATCTTTCAAACGTCTCCAGGGATGGTGACTCCACCACTTCCCTGGGCAGCCATTCCAGTGCTTGACCACCGTTCAGTGAAGAAATTTTTCCTGATGTTTAGTCTGAACCTCCCCTGGTGCAGCTTGTGGCCATTTCATCTCATTCTATCACTTGTCACTTGTGAGAAGAGATCAACATTCAACCCCTCACAACCTCCTTTCAAGTGGCTGCAGACAGTGATGAGGTCTCGCCTCAGCTTCCTCTTCTCTATGCCAAGCGACTCCAGTTTCCTCAGCTGCTCCTCACAGGGCTTGTTCTCCAGCCCCCTCACCAGCCTTGTTGCCCTTCTCTGCACACGCTCCAGCCCCTCAGTGTCCTTCCTGTAGTGAGGGGCCCAAAACTGAACACAGCACTTGAGGTGCGGCCTCACCAGTGCCGAGTACAGGGACACAATCACCTCCCTGCTCCTGCTGGCCATGCTGTGTCTGATACAGGCCAAGATGCCATTGGCCCTCTTGGCCACCTGGGCACACTGCTGGCTCATGTTCAGCCGGTTGTCAACCAACACCCGCAGGTCCTTCTCTGCCAGGCAGCTCTCCAGCCACTCTTCCCCAAGCCTGTAACACTACATGGGGATGTTGTGACCCAAATGGAGGACTCTGCACTTGACCTTGTTGAACCTCATCCCGCTGGTTTCAGCCCATGGATCCAGCCTGTCCATATCCCTCTGCAGAGCCTCCCTTCCTTCAAGCAGATCCACACTTCCACCCAGCTTGGTGTCATCTGCAAACTTGCTAAGGGTACACTCAATCTCTTCATCCAGACAGTTGATAAAGATATTGAACAGGACTGGACCCAGCACTGATCCCTGGAGAACACCACTCGTGACCGGTTTCAAACTAGATTTAACTCCATTTACCACAACCCTTTGGGCCCAGCCATCCAGCCAGTTCTTTCACCAGCAGAGGGTGTGCCTGTCTAGGCCAATGGCAGCCAGTTTCTCAAGCAGAATGCTGTGAGAAACAGTGTCAATGGCTTTACCAAAGTCCAAGTATCCTTCAAAGCTCCAGATTTCAAGTGTTTCCTTCAGTGCTCTGTTACAGAAAGCCAGTGATGTGCCACCATTCTGCCTGTCACGAGCAAGAAGGAAACAGGAATGTTCCTCCATGAACGTGCCAGAAACATAACACCCTCAACAATGTGAATGTATACCACTTATACAAAATCATCTGTACCAATCACTTTTAACGGTACCTTAGAAAAAAAAAAAAAGGTATGAATTATGACTTGTCTGCTTTACAGTTTTGTAGAATTTATGTAGAACAAATACATGTATCCAGAGGTATGGAAATAAACTGGAAACTAGTTAACTTCTCCCTACCCAGAAAAACATTGTGCAAGGCCATGGAGTGAGAAAACACTGCCCAAATCAGATTGGCAAATGTTGGATGTCTACCCTCCACTGTCTCACTGTGTTTATTGTGTTTTGCACTGGCTGTTTTCAAAGGAAGCTGACAATGTTCAGCATCTTCAGTGACCTGTCCATCAGTTTCTTAAACAAAGAAATAAAAAAATCAAAGCATCAAAGACAGGAAAATGGAATAGATGTGCCACATTAACTGCTAGGACTGAGGATTAGAGCTGGTTGTTATTTGGTGATGAGTACATCATATGATTTGTGGCATGTGGCTTATTCTTTAGGTTTGGCATGACATGTGCTTCATTCTTCATGGACTGCAGATTCCTCTTGCCACTCTTAATTTCCTGCTCTTAACATCAGGACAGAAATTGCATAGCAATGACTTCTGTAGTTCATATACAGAGTTTGCAGAGAAAAAAATGGGTTTATGTTCACCGGAGTCCTGAAATTGCATACATACATAATTATATAAAAATGTACATACATATAAAAATATACATACAGAGCTGGTGTCTGTATTCTACCCTAGGCTGAGATAGATATGGAACACCTGAAGCTTAATGATGGAAATACTAAGTAAATTCACATAAATAGAACAGAGCAGCATATAGGTCTAACTATACATTTGAATCTTTCACGGGAATATGTATTTCACTATTTTTGAAAAATCATTTAAGTTTTTTTAAGATGAATGCCATGATAGAGTTTAATTTGTTGACTAATTATAGTCATAAACATTTATTTACCGTACCTATCACATTTGAAGAACATTTTACGGTTTACTACTCAAACACATAGGATAGGCTATTATATGCATTATATATTTCTGTATTTTTTGAATATTTCACAATTAATGTTTTCAAAATATCAGAAGTTTCTGAAACTACATTCATGGCCAGGAAAAATGATATCACAGAACAGATTAATTTTTTTTCATTGAAGTGCAAACATCTTGTGTGGTAACAGAATATGAATACATAGTGAACCCTGAGGTTCCAAGTACAAATTAATTTGCTCATTTTTGCATGTGTACTTTAACTATAATGAGACAGTTATCTTTCTTTGTAGTGAAAGAACTGATGTTAACTTTACATGGATGTCATAAACACCTGAGCAGAGAACTGTGAGTGCTAGGAAATGACAGGGGTTTTACAACTAATTATAAATTATATACTATTATTTGTCTTTAGTATTATAATGATTAAAAAAATCATCCTACAGTGTGCAAATCATACTTCTAGGAACAGCCCACAGTTCAACGCAAAGTAACCCACCACTCACCTTGGAGCTCTGCTTCAGGCGGGCTACCGATCCCATCCTTCCACAGGATGGCAGTGTCATACACAAAAGTCAGACGGAGCTCTGACTGTAGGTCGAAGTGCTGCCACCCTCCTACACCCACCGGAGAGTGGAAAACGTAAGACACATACAAGGGGACTCTCAGCGTGACATAGGACTGTACTAGGTTGAGAACCTATAAAAAGTAAAATTAGATATTTAGGTTGGTGGTCTTGAAAGGTAGCACTGTACAGGTAATCCTAATTTAAGAGAAAGAGAAGACAACTTGAAATAAGTATTGTGATTGAATCAAATTATCTCATTTTGCAAATTACACATAATGTGCAGATCACCACATTTCAATGGAATTCAGCTGAGCTTACATACCTTCAAGTTCCATTTTTGCATTTCAAACAATATGCATTCTGACAAAACAAGAATCCCTCAATTTTGAGTCATCATTTCTGTTTGGGTTCTTTAAGTACACGAACAACATTGCTACAAGTGAAGGTTTTAATATCGTTTCAAATACCATTTTGCATCTGCTCTATCTTTATGTCTTAACTCTTTTGCTTATATTCTTATGTCATTATTCTGTAAGAAGATTTTCTGGAAGACTCTGAATTTGCTCAAACAGTGTTGGGAGATGGAGTCCTTGGACTATACTTATTCTTCTCTGGAACTGTTTCTTCCTTACTTATTCTTCTCTGGAACTGTTTCTTCCTTTGTGCATGGATAGTAGCTAATATACTGCATACAGACATGCAAATCATATTCTTTATCACTGTCTGGAAGAACTAACAATAGTATGCAAGTTGATATAGACTTAAAAGAAGACCCTTTATGCACATACTGTACAAATCAATAGCACTGTAATTATTATCAGACAGGGAATGACATATTTGCTATATATATTTTGATGAAAAAAAGGCAGGAAGAACAGTGTCAGTAAACTGTCACCTCTTAACAAAGATTATATAGGATACAAGGATCCTAATCTTTCTGAAAATACTTTGCATTTATGCTTTGTTGCAAATGCTTTTTCATTCGTGTATCTCTGATTAGAAATGTGAAATCCAGACCCTTTTAGAATATTCTGGTCTTTCTTAGAAAGACACAGAAGGGAAGGTATTGAGATCATCTCCCAGTGGGAAACTTAAAGGCACAAATGGTCTTAACTCCCATTTACTTCCAACAGAAACTGCATAGGTAAATTTGTACATCTGAACGTTTCCCTGGAGTGATTGCCTTACAAGCTTTTAAAGTGTTTTGCACTGTTAAAGAAAATCCCAACATTCAGAGAACTTTATGAGCTGTGTAAAAACCAAACTGTTTCTAGGTTCACCCAGTTGTATGTCAGGGGGTTGAATGTTCATTACTTTACAGCTGCTTTACACTTCCAAATGCCAGAAAAAGCTTTTAGTAATACTGTGAAACCACAGATTTACTGCCTGCATTGATTAAATACTCTGAATTAATTAAGGAGTTCATTATGGAGAATGTTCGTAGTTGCCACAACACACTTCCACACCTGACATTTCTTGAACTACACACTACGTTACCAAATCCCTTTCCACATACATTGTGTCGTTCCATAAAATGAGCTAGCATTTAGACACTAGTTTGGAAGTGGACACAGTATCATGCAGTAAAGCAGCTTTGCAGATAATATGACACGCTACTATTATAGATTATTTTATATTAATGCTTCTTTGTTGGTTTTACATAACTGCAACCAAGAACTTCAAATGGAACAAAAAAAAATGGTTTTCTTCTGTATATGTATTGGATGAAAAACTGAAGCTAGACAAAAATACTATTCTTTAGTCCTATTTAAATTGCAAGTGTATCTTTGAGATACCTGCATAGTTATCTGCACAATACTTTCAGACATGAATTTGCTAAATTGTTCCAAATAACAACAAAGAATTCTCACTTCTATCAAGAAAAAATAGGTATGACGCAATTCTACAGGGCATCATGGTTTTCCTTTGATTGAAGAGTAACCCTGAACATCTGTCATTTTCTGGAACAGTATCAAGAACTGAATACATTTGGTAGCATAACAAATGTGTTACTATTAAAAAGTCAGCCCAGACAAATTATATTGGCTTTACTCTGTTTATTTTTGTTCTACATCCGCAAGTTGTACAGCAAGAATTGGACACTGAAGCCAAAGATCTGAAATTCAGTTTGCTTATGAGAAAGAGGCAAAGGGACATGGAAGAAGATATTTAATGTATGTCCATTAATTACCCTCCTGAAAAGAAGCATATATGATGCTTAATGGTAACATAGACAAGAACTGGAATCCTGCACAGAGAATTTAATGACCTTGAGGACTAGAGTAATAAAAGTGAGATGAAATTTTATAGCATGAAGTATAAGGTAATAGAAACTAGTGACAGGGATTTCTGGTAGAAATGAAAGACATGGTTTAGAAACAATAGAGGGGAAAAAGATTTTGGTATATGAGTTGATCACATCATAACTATGACCTTTCTACCCTCTCCATGTGATATGATCCTAAGATAAACTGAGGAATGGGATGGAAATTAGAAGCGTGCATGCCATTATACAGAGGACTAGAGAGAGCTTATCTGGAATAGCTTTGATCACCCATGCTTACAAGAGCCTAATTTGCATTGTAGACTGTAGGAAAAAAAATCAACATAATCACAGGAATGGAAAAATTATCTGATGAGAAGAGACTAAAATAGCTGGATTGTTTAGCCTAGTACAACAAAGGCTGAGAGGGAATAAGAATGCTGTCTATACACACGTCAGGAGATGAACAGCACAGAAGAGCTACTGATGATGAAAGATGGTGCTGACATGGGAACAAATGGGCACAGGATGGCAATGACAAATACAGCTCAAAAATTAGAAGAATTTCTAGCCCTCAGTGTGGTGGCATTCAACAAGAATAGTGAGGCCATGAAATCCTATTAGTTTTTAGATTAAATTTACTACTGTTGGAACCATGCTACACAGAGAGTTAAGGCAGTGGTCTCAACAGAACAATCCACAAACCCCCTTCTAGTCCCGTGTCTTATGCCACTTCAAGTAAACAACTTCTTTCACAGCTTTTCTTGCTTTTTAAGTCCAAAGCAATCCATTAATGTGGTTTATAAGCTGTATATTAGGGTTTTCTTACCTCCATTCAATGGGAGCATAGTGTTAGTGAGCTGAACTCATTTGTACTGGTTGAAATCTAGCAGTAGGATTCGTTCTGGGGAAAGTCTGCCTGAAACACTATTTCTTTGCCATACGTTACCATTGCTGTATGGGAAAATCTGAAATCATAGTGCCAAAGAATTGTCTCCATTTCTAGGAGCCAAGAATATAGAATGTTCTCCTCCTTTGGCAAAATCCCTAAGAGATGTCTGGGCAGCAGGACTGCTTGCTCCAGCCTGGGAATTTATTCATGTACTTATATTAATGTCTATATGCTTCCATCAGTATAGCTCGTGTGTGATTCATGGCATGTAGGGAGAGGAAGGAGTTCTTGCTAAACTACCTGATTGATTTTTGTGCACACAAGCCCTTCTTCAGGCATTCTTGGATGGGCAGGTGTGGAGGAAAGCCTAAAATACTGATAGTTAGAGAGTTACTGAAAAAATAGTTCTCTCCCTCCTAACAGTAAATTATATCTTACAAGGCCCTCTCATTTCTTGCTGAAAAGGAAAATGACACAAGGGGAAAACTACTCTTCTATAGATAGAACAGAAAAATCTCAAGACATACTATATGAAATACAGAGGATATTTTTATATAATAGATATAAAATAATAGTGAGTGAGTAGAATCCTCTAACAAATGAATTGATGGTATGTGTTACACAGATGGAGGAATCTTACTTCTCTAGTCCTCTAAATAATGAATGCCATTTAGGCAAACATGAGAAAACATTCTTTCCACTGAGTTATCTTTATTTCTTAGCACTGCTTTCAAAGCCTATTGAAAATAGCCAGCTGTTCATATTTTATCTCAGTGTGACACTGATGAAACCAAAATGGTAATTTAAGTGTAGGATCAGCTTAACTGCTGTGGAGAGACGAACAGGTGCATTATGCATCCTATGCACACAAGATTTTAGTAGTTATACTCACAAACTTATATTCATTATTATTAGTTTTATACAAAATAAAGTGGGTGTGACTTTCATCCTTGTGAAACCAGGAAAGAAATACAGACTCCAGGTACACCTCAGCTGAACTGGGAAAACTCTGTCTAATATTCTATTACAATGCCAGGTCTGGAGAACCAGACAAGACAGAAGACTAAAATTGTTCCAAGCAGGGAACAGCTTCTTAAAGCTAATATCTGAAAAAAATGTAGATCACAAATCATTCAAATAGCACATCCCAAAATTCATTTGTGTGAAGGAAGACCATCTATACTAGACACTGATACAAGAATTAAAGGTTCATACCTTTTCTTTGCAAGATAAACTATCACAGAGCATAATGTTTAACACTGACAACTCACATTTAAGACTTATTATTATATTAATGGGAGTTTCTATCCGTGTTCTTTTGTTCCACTTTCTGATGCAAACTGTCAAACTTCATTAAGTAAAAAAAACATAATTAGTTTGAGAATCTGTCATGTAACAAGTGAGAATATTGAAGAAAAAAATTCAGTTAAGGCATCGGTGTATGGATTCTGTTCTACATTTATGTTGTATTTTATTTATGTAGCTTACATATCCAGAGGGCAGAACTTAGCAATATGTGTGTGTGCACCATTAGCGCTGATAAAATCAGAAATAACACAAGTTCATGTTTTACATTGTACCTCCTAATGAAATAAACTTTATTGGAAACTACTTTGTTCCCCAGATTACCCTAAGCTTCATTTTCTCTGGCATTTACTTTCTATGTTTGTGAATTTGAGTCACAGAAGCTTAACAATGTTATCAATTAACTGTTTACACAATAACAATATGGTAAGCTAAGATCTGGACCCAAGAAGGCACACAGCCAGGTAGGTCACAGGTGAAATGCAAACCAGGTTTGTTTAAAGAAGTCTGAATGAAGAGGAATTTGCAATACAGCCTTGAAATGCCAGCTCCTTGAAATGTTTCACTTCTGACTTTGTTACACAGCTGGTGCATTAACTTTATAGTAGAGTTTTTTCTTCACAGGTCTTACTAAATGCATGTGTTTGCAGTTGGAGAAGAGGTTTGATTGTTAGTGAGCTTACATGTTGAGGCAAAAGAAGTTACAGGGTTTTCTTAAACTTGACTGTGGCGACTGAATTTCACCAAAAAAAATCTGAAAATAGACATTTCTGTCTATTTGCGTTTTAGAGCATCAAGTAAGATTTTCAGAAAAGCTGACTTTTCCCCTTTAAAGTACGAGTTTGGTAAAACTAGAAGTAGCAAAGCTGGAAATATACTCTTTCTGTGTAATAAAACACCTGTGCAAGCTCCCTCGTATAAGCTGTGGTGATACATTAGTGATTTTAAAATCTGTTTTCAGATGGGATTTCCAAACACATCGGTGCCATAACACATGTAGCATAAATGTGAAATGAACACATTTGAGGAGAGACATTTTCAGTTTTGGCCAGAAGTAACTGTTTTTGTTAGAGAACAAAGCAAACTATTCAGCTATATTCAATTACAGTAGCTTCAAGGTATCAATCTGTATGTTCAAGTATTTTAATACATGTTCTTCACCTTCTTCTTTCTGTCAGAGACTTGCCTAACTAGTTGTCATTAATAAAATTTGTTTGAATAGTAATTTCCTTGCTTCCCGCTGCCAAGTCTGGCAATGAACTGGAACTAGGGAAAGCAACATCCACATATAAATACTTGGCCAGAATCACATAGAAGCCTTCAGATGCCAAATTGTCTGGCTACGGCAAACAGTTATAACAGTAAGAAATTAGATCAAATGGTACTTCACACTATCAAATAAGTCTAGGCCAACATTTCAATAAATACTTTACTAAAGGACAATCACTTGCTTGGTTTTCACTGTTTCACTTTGAAATTTCCTTTCAAGAATATCTGCCAATTTTCTAGCACCTCCATCTCGAGAATGTGAGGTGTCTGTAGTACTTGACTCTGACAATGTCCCCATGAAATAAAGTCCAACCTTTATTAATTATCTGAAAATACAGGACTTAGCTGGGTGAGTCCACATTTTTGAAGTCTATAATATCCAAAGACAGACATTGAATTTTAGACTGTGATTGTAGGTTGTCCAAAAGAAAATCGTTGATGCTAATCATCAAGGCTGACCTTAACTTTAACCACAACAGAGCTATAATCCAAATGAATTAGCTCTATTTATAGAGAAGTAGGTCTTTATTTTTAAATGTAAGTTCCTTAAGATGCATACCTAAATCCATATTTAGATACATAAATAACATTTTTCAATTGTAGTGAATATGGGTAGACCCCCGGAATAAAGCGACAAGCTTTATGCTGAAAGGAGTGCTGCATCTAACTCACACAGGGTTTGCTCATGCACAGAGTAATTGAGAAAGAGAATGGGTCACAAGCAAAAGGCGTTGAAGGGGAAAAAAAAGAAAACTAAGACCTTCTCTGCATGTATTATGACAGTTCATGAGTTCATGGGAACAGCTAGGACAGCTGCAGCCTGCAGCAAACACTAGGAGCATTGCCAGAACTACACCAGCTGCAGGTCTTCCACCTCACTTTTTGCTGACTGAAACTCATCTTCTTCCCCTACCATAGCAGGAGCTCCAATAAAGTAACGGTCCACACCATGCTAGATACTGCCAGTTGCTTTTGTGAAATCTCTCTGTTTGAATCAACAATGCTATCTTTGTTTGACCATACAGGTACAGGAGAGCCAGAATTAAGAAACAGAACTTTGAGCTTAAAGATGAAATCAAAATATTTGGTAGATTCAAGCTATTAAATTTGCAGTGGTAGTAGGATGTGGTAATATTGTCTTTGTTATTTATCTGTTCTCTCTTCTATAACAGAACTTAAGCTTCCTTTGTGTGATAAAAAAAACCATGGTGTAAACCATAGCTGCCAGCTTTCTTCTCAAAGAGGAGGATTATTAATTGTTCACTGAAGGAGAAAAAACCAACAATGGTGGCAACCACAGAGATAGGGCACTGACTGCCTCCCCTCTCAGCTGGAGGGGGTCATGTGAAGATAAAGACCAAACTTGGAGAAGAATTAAATGGAGGTGGGGGAAACAGGGAGGGCAGTGAAGCGCATATTGGCTGTGGGGCAATGTTTCACTGCTAGAAGTAATTCAGCTTGATATTTCACTTAACACACTGTAACCTTCTAGCCACAACCTACAAGGCACTAAAGGATGACTCCAGCTGCAGTTTCATGGCTCTCATAGCTCCTGTTCATCCCTATCTACTTCTAAATGAGAGGTCTTATCTCACTTACATAATGCTTCTCGAGGTAAAAGCAAATACAGCACTCTTCCTTGGCCACATTACCATTTATGTATGTCCTTCACAATCAAATATATAGGTCCTTTTCATTTACTAGAAGTAGGAATGCTGCCTATTTTCTCCTCTGTTTATATCCATGTGGACATATATAAGGTTTATTTAGAAATACCTTTGTCTAAACCAGCTATTCAGCCTTTTCTTTAAAGGACACAAAAGTATTTAAAATGGAAAAGATTCAAAACAGGTCTTCCTTCATCTTCACTGTGGGAGAAATGGCTTGCATAGGTCACAGAATTGGAGGACAGCTGCTTGGCAGCTGTGTGTGCTTGTGTGCTTATGACTGCGTTGTGTGGAAATAATATATGGTTGCATACTGCATATGCATAGGGAGATAGCCGAAGGAATGATAAGTTGAAGAAATTAAATCATTTTAGGGGCAGTGGAGACTGCTGTCATTTTTATCTTGTGGGTAAGGTTTACATCCCACACTCGCATGCCTTCCTCCTTCCTCCGACAGGCTCATGGCTCCAGTGGAATGTACCTGTAGGAGGTTGTGCTTGTAGCAGAGAAGCAACTCCATGCAGAAGCAGTGACTTCCAGCATTAAGGCAGAGACCTTGAACTGGTCTTTGTTACAGACAAGGAACCAGGACAGATGACAGCACTGAGACGATATAAACATCAAAGCCTTTGTACCTAAGAAGGGCAGAAACTCTATTTTGTTCTAATCTTATACTTTACAGAGTATATAATCTCCAGTTAAAAGGAGAAGAATTTGGGAAGTTAAGCAAGGGTTAAAGACACCCTGGTACAATTTCTTGTCCAGCAAACTGGCTGTATGATCATCTATGGACACCCACAGAGTAAGGTGAACTTTAGGCATGTAACTACTAAAAAAAAAAAAAGAAAAATAACGTTATCCTATTGTCATCCATCCTTTTACTAGCAAAATAGCCTTGCTGTTCCACATGACCATAGGTTTCTTTGGGCAGCCACTCTTTTTTTTCTCATCAGTGAAGGCTTCATGGCATTTGGGACTGACAAAGTAAGAATTCATGCATATAAATCTACTGAGGTCTGATAAGCAGACGAGTCCCTGGCAAAATGAACACCTGTTAAAAAGTAGAGCAATTACAGCCATTTCACACAGTGGCCTCGTCCTTTTCGCAGTGACTCAACAGGTCAGCCAGGAGTAGGAACAAGCTTTACCACGCAGCTATTATGCTACAGATGGACTTTTCTGAAATGAGTTACTTAATTTTCAGTCATTTTTCCAGCCTATAGGATTATTCCCGAGAGGAAATTTTCTGCGTCATGAAGGTTTGATCTTCTTAGCTACAGCCTTTGTACCCCAGACTCTGAGTGGGATCTAACCAAGCTTAAGTAGCGACTATACAAGGAAGGCTTAGGGCTTAACTTCACTGTCATTGTACTAGAAGAAATGCTGCACAATTTTGCTTCCACATTGTTACAGATATCTAGAAATAAATTTCCAAAGAACACCTGAAGATCTCCCCAACCTCTTTGTTTTAACTCCCCCAACCACTTTCACAGTTCTGTTCTTCAGCCATCCCGTACCGGCAGCTTCTCTTTGCTTCCTGACTAAGGAATTTTCTGCTGGCTAGTGCGAGGCCACTGTGTTATCTGCACTGGCGGGTCTTGTTACACAGTGAGCAAAAGATCAGCAGAGCCAAGCAGCTGGTACGACAGTGCAGTCCACTGTTATCAGCAGGAAGGTTCGTCACGCTTTTTTTAAACTCTATTTTAAGATATGCTATGATTAACACTAAATAACTCAGTACTATCAATGTGTTAAAAGCAAACTTTACAAAGACTTTCATTCTAAGAAAAGAATAAGGTGGCTCAGTATGCAGTAAAAGTGTTATTGGTTTGTCCTAAAATACATCAAAACTGTACTGGGAGAAAATCACAGAAATTTTAATTCAAACTAAATTATTCCCTTGATTTCAACTGGATAAGGATTTCACATTGATACCTTAAAGAAAAAATTTGGCCTTAAGGGAAGCTTATTTTTTGTCAAGAAAAAAAACCAACACTTTTTAACTAAATTAATTCAAACCCCACTTATTTCTAGCATAGATGCATTATAAGGGAAATGTTTCATTTTAAGAACACAATACGAAATCAAGTTACAGTTTCATACCTGTCCATCTGTCCCAATGGTGCCTCCACAATCTGTGAGGAGCTCAGACATGTCATAATAGCTAACGAACTCCCATAGACAGGCTTCCAGATTCAGATTGCGATAGAAGCGTAGAGTACTGAAGCCTCTAATTGTTGGGCTGTATTGATAAGGAATGGTCTCTCCAATCACATCTGAATTTTTGGTAGCATCAGTCAAGAAACCATGGTGGGTCTTCACTTCTGTGTAATCCAACAGGTTGGAACATTTATGGTTTCCAACTCTGGTTCCATCAGGGCTAAGTGTCAGCTCAAAGTTGGAGAGCTCTCTTGTAGAAATAACAGGCAGCATGCCTAAAGAAAACATTGATTTCCATCACTGTCATTAAATTTCAGTGGTCAGAGTTGTTTAAATTAGCCAAAGTTCATAAAACATAAAGCATATTATGTGGTCCTTCTGTATTTTGTACTTACAATAATTAACGTATTTTAGAATTCAAAGAAAGATGATATGCTAAGTATCTAAGAGAATGTTATCCACAATACTTACGTCTTTATACTATGAAATGCCAAATAAAATATTTCCAAATCTCCAATGTATTTTTCAAGTAGGATTTTGTGAGAGTATTTCAGAAGCAGATTGTAATTAAATGATTTTATGGTTTTTTTAATAAATAAATTATACCTTGGTGTATCTCTATGGGCTTCAAAGGAATTTTCGAAAGTTTAAGTCTAGCCCAATTTATGTAAAGTATGCAAATAATGGGGAAACAGTTAACCTTTTAATCAAAGACAATACAGTATCTTATGCACCTTGCCGCAAATTCCATTTGTACATTCATCACATTTTTCTCTGGTCCCACATGTTAAAAATATTATGATTTTGGATATTTAACATAACATGACCAATAAAACAGCTCCAATAACAGTTTGTTGTGTGTGTTCTCTCAACTCCATGACTGATTTTGTCATACCATCAATATGTGGCATTGTGACCGTCAATTTGATGAGATTGGCATAATCAGGTTCTTCTGAGCCAGTATAGCGCAATTTGGCAGAGAATGGTTCTGCTCCAACTACTCCTGACATACGAGGTTGACAAAGACCTAATGGAAAAAAGAGAAACTAATTTTACTTTATGTCCAGAGTAAATAATCACTATTTTCCCTTGCAATATTTTTTGACACTATATTTTTCACTATATAAGTTCCTAAAACAGGGAGAGATTTAGGGATGAGAGGCAAATGACTTGGGTAGCATATACCAGAGTTTTGAACAGGAATGTACGCAAAACAGATTTCAAACAGAATCATTACTTGATCAACTGGATCACAATTTCAAAACTAGGTGATGATACTTCACCTGTACATTTTCAGTTGCACGTGCAAGCTTTACTTGCACAGTTAAGTGTGAAATGCTAGATGTTCTTATAGAGGTCCTTAGAGGTATATGCTTTAATTCCTCCTACTCCTTTTAACACATACATAGCTTTACAGATACACGATCATTGTTGAGTTGGATTTGGCACCGGACTGGAGTGTGAACATATATATACCTCACAGGACTCTGTGAGCCTCCTGTTCCATTAGTGACCAAAATGTAATTAGAATAAATGTGTCATAAAATAATTTTAGTTGGAAATTATCTCTAGAAATACCATGCTCAAGGCAGAGCTAGCTTAAATATTAGATCAGGTTGCTCAGCCTTGTTCAGTGGAGTTTTGAATTTCTCCAGGGATGGAGAATCTATAACTTCTTTTGGCAACCCATTCCTGGGTTAGTTCAATGTGTTCCAGTATTAGTCCTGGTTTGTAAGATCAAAAGATTAAGTCTGTAACCATATAATCTGAGATACATGCAACTTCCAGTTGCATGGTTCAGTGCAGAGAAGTGTCTGCATTCTTGACACAGGAATCATAGCATCCTGTCATGTGATCGCCAAAGGATGACAAAGCTCTCTCAGAAAGAAACCAGTAAAAGTCAAAAATTGAACAGTTCCCCTTGCCTATGTTTTGCTCCTTGCTCATTTCTGGAGATTACAATAAAAGAGGAGGCAGGACTCTCCTCTCACAGAACTTATTGGTTCTGGTGGATCTCATCTGGCTCAACGGCTCCAAGTTGAAAAGTTCTGGCATGAGGGAACAAAATTTCTCTTCTGCACACGACTTTTTTTCCATATTCTTTTCCTCAAATGCAAGCAAGATGTGGCAAAGATGTTAAATACAATTTTTTGCACAATCTGATTTACTTTTGAACATTTGGTCTGTGCACTGGAGGTCAATCATCTTCAAAGTTGAAAATATTTAGGATTTTGGCAGGTTACATTCATCACTGCACCTCTTTCCAAATAGTATCTAACAATTCCCTTTATGTTGTAAATGATGTTCAGTTTGGTTAACTTGCACATGACAAGTTAACTCAGGTACTGGAAGTAACACATGCATGACATTTCAGTTCTGAGCTTGAGCTAATTAGTCCTGCTAATTTGTCAAAGTGTAATCCAAATAATCCAAACAGTAGCACAGCCGGTCTGTTTCACATAACCAAACTAGCTCACCTAGCACAAGGTTGTCTGCCTTGTAACGACCACTACACTGCACTTTGTAGACAATAACCCTAGACAGAGTTCTCTTTAGAGTGTAGGATTCCTGATAGTGCAAACAAAAGTGACTTGAGCCTACGGTCAAAATGTGGAATAACGGATGAGGGTAAATATAAATTCCATTCATTAAGCTTTTTAATGCCATAACTCAGTAGATAATAAAATGTTTTAACTGAAACAGTTAGTTGGAAAGGTCAAGAAAATGAAAATGATATTGCAAATGACCAACCATGTTATTTATTATCTACTGCAATATCTCACAAAACCCAGAAGAGTTAATGTAGCTACAAAAGCAGCAGAGATGACACAAAGAATGTGAAATGGCTGCAGAAGGGTAATAAAATACATTGTTTTGTAATCTACCTTGATTGCTGATAATTATTTCTTCTCCATATTATATAATAAAGTATCTGTGACTTCAACAATAAAATAAAATATGTTATCAGATTGTACTTGAGTGCATGTCAGTCCTCCACCTCTGCTTCATAATGTTAGTCAGAATGAGTTTCATAAAAAGAGTTGGCTGGGCAAAGGAGGTATAGACTACAATAACTGCTGGCTGAGAGAAGGCAGCATCAGTTCAGTATTGATTAAGTATCATAGAATCAGAGAGAGTCAATAAAAGTATCAGAGAAAGAAGAAGGGTGAATAATATGAATATTTTAACCATTAAAAAAATTTTGCCTATGCCCTATTATTGGGCACCTGCTGCTTTAGTCCTTGGTTAAGGAAGAAACGGATTCTGAGGTGTACAGTGAGGCTTGAATGCCAAAAGAAGCTTTTCTTCTGGCTAGGCATTCAAATAGCATTCCCATGTGGATTCTCCAATGTACATGAGCTGAGATTGTACTGCAACATTACCACAGCTGAATTCGAAAGCCAACAGAAATCAGGTTTCATTAACTCCAATGCACATTATACGCTGTTCTCCTGAACATACAAGTTTGCTATAAGGACAGCTATTGGAAGATCTTGAGAATTAGCAATGATGAAAACCATTTTCTTTACTTTCTTTTCTTCCGTGTTAAGCAGAGTTTTTTACCATCTCTATGAATGACAGCAGAAAAGCTGTTAGTGTAATGTTAAAACACTTGATCATGTCATCAGATTTTGTTACAAGGGAATTTCAGATCCAAAAGAGGTCTGGGGGCTCTGCAGTATGTGATGATGTCTTACCTTCTGATGTGCTTATAGTTACAATAGGGCTCATAAGCTCAAGACCCTCATTCCCATCTGAATTCACCGCACGAGCTGCACACTGGACACGAGAACCAGCTTGAAAGTAAATGGAGTCAAGTGTGATCATCTTGGAGGAAGTGAAGAAGGTATCAAAGTCAACCTCCTTCATGGGGCTAGTCACACCATCAGGACCAGTGGGTGCACTCACAAGCCACCGGTATCGTGTCAGAGTATTATTGATGTTCTCACTGGCACATATTGAACCAGTTTTTTCAAAATCTTCATATTTAGGATTGCAAGCCTGTAGAACAAGGTAGATGTGTTAACAATTTAATTGCTTCATGGCAAAAGAATTTTAATTTATCAAGGGTCACAAACTCCAACAACATGGAACTGACAGCCCCAGTAAATCTCTTAAGAAATTACCTTATTTTGACACTGATGTTTTCAGCATAGCTGTGGAAGATTTAAAACGCAGGTCTAATTATACTTATTTTAAATTATGGTTATTAGCTGAAAACCTGACATATGAAGGCATAAACTACACTTCCTATTTCAACCTGAATTTCAGCCTTTGATATAATTCTGCAAGTATAAATTCCATTTCAAGATTTCTGTGCATAATAAATGGCATCAGAAATAAACTAAAGATGCAGATAGACCAAAAGCTTCCTCAATTCATATGAATATTCATGCAAACCTTTCAGTTGCAAAATTATAATGAAAGAAGCCTGTAGTACTTCAACAAACAGGACTCATTTTTCAGTCTGTGACACTCATTGACAACAATGGCCCATCTGTTTTCTCCAGTGATTTTAGCTCTGCAAATTAAGGCAAGACAATGCAGGAAACAGTAAGTTCGTGCAATCACAGCTATTGCGCAAGTATCAAACTGTTCTTAGTGATGAAAAAGTGAAACATCCTTCTATGCTTCCTGAAAATTGATTTGCTCTCCAGGCAAATCAGTTTAGCTTTTAGCATGGTTCTAGCTTGAACTCATGTGTGACTCAGTAACAGGGAATAGTTGGGGCTGGAAGGGAACTTATAGCATCATCTAGTCCAACCCACCTGCAATAAGCAGGGACATCTTCAACTATATGAGGATGCTCAGAGCCCCATTCAACCTGACCTTGAATGTTTCCAGAGATGGGGCATCTACCAACTCTCTGAGCAACTTGTTCTAGTGCTTCACCACCGCCATCGTAAAAAATGTCTTCCTTATATCTAGTATAACTCTATCCTCTTTCAGTTTAAAACCATTACACTTTGTCCTATTCCAAAAGACCCTGCTAAAAAGTTTTGTCCACAGCTTTTTCATAAGCCCCCTTTAGGTACTGAAAGGCTGCAATAAGGTCTCCCCAGAGCATTCACAGGATGGACAATCCCAGCTCTCTCAGTCTTTCTTCATTGAAGAGGTATTCCAGCTCTCTAATAATTTTTTATGACCCTCTTCTGGACCCACTCCAACAAGTCCATGTCTTTCCTGTACTAAGGACCCCAGAGCTGGATGCAGTACTTCAGGTAGGTTCTCACCAGAGTGGAGTAGAGGGGTAGAATCACTTCACTTCACCTGCTGGCCACTCTTCTTTTGATGCAGCCCAGGATATGGTTTGCCTTCTTGGCTGTAAGTGCACATTGCTGGCTTATGTTCAGTTTTTCATCCAGCAGAACCCCCAAGCCCTTCTCAGCACAGCTGCTCTCAATCTCTTCATTCTCTAGCCTGTATTTATACTGAGGATTGCCCTGACCCAGGTGTAGGACCTTGCACTTGGCCTTGTCGAACCAAGTTGAAACTTGAGGTTCTCATGGGCCCACTTATCCAGCTTGCCCAGGTCCCTCTTGATGGCATCCTATCACTCAGGCATGTCAATCGCATCACTCAGTCTGCAAACTTGTTGAGGGTGCACTCGATCCAACTGTCTGTCATTGATGAAACATTGAACATTACTGGTCCCAGTATGGACTCCTGAGGAAAACCAGTGGTCACAGATCTCCATCCAGACATTAAGCCATTGACCACTACACTCTAGGGGTGACCATCCAACTAATTCCTCACCCACTGAATAGCTCACTCAACAAATCCATATCTCTCCAATTTAGAGAGAAGGACGTTGTGGGGGATGGTGTCAAAGGTCATATCCAAGGGTCTTCCCTTGTCCACTGATGTAGTCACTCCATCTTAGAAGGCCACTACGTTGGTGAGGCAGGACTTGCCCTTGGTGAGGACTTGCTGATTGTCTTGAATCACCCCCCTGTCTTCCATGTGCCTTAGCATAGCTTCTAGGATGATCTGTTCCATGATCTTTCCAGGCAGAGAGGTGAGGCCCACAGGTTAGTAGTTCACAGGATTGTCCTTTCTACCTTTTTTAATAACCAGTGTGATGTTTCCCTTTTTTCGATCACTGGGGACTTTCCCTAACTGCCATGACTTTTCGAATATCATGGAGAGTGGCTTGGCAACTACATCAGCCAATTCCCTCAGGACTCTGAGATGCGTCTTACCAGCTTCCATAGACTTCTGTATGTTCAGGTTCCTAAGGTGGTCTCAAACTTGATCTCTTAAAGTGGGAGGGTCTTTTCTCCCCTAGTCCCTGCCTTGCAGTCCATCCATTTGAGAGGTGTGGGAAGAGAGGTTGACAGTGAAGACTGAGGCAAAAGTATTCTAAAAGAATTGTTGAATATCTCAGCCTTCTCCTGGTCCTTGGTTACCAGTTTGCCAGTCTTGTTCATCAGAGTGGTACACTTTCTTTGACTTTCCTTTTCTGGCTGACATACTTGTAGATGTCCTTCTTATTTTTTGCGTCCCTTGCCAAGTTCAGCTGCAGTCATACCTTGGTCTTCCCAACTCCATTGGGACAAAAACAGACAGTTTTGTACCCCTGGTACAAAACCAGGCAGCATCCCTATACCTTTCCCAGGATACCTGTCGCCGCTTCCCCTGCCTATGTATTTCCTTCTTGCTCTTTAGTTTGACCAGCAGGTCTCGACTCATCTGTGTTGGTCTCTTGCTTTCCTTTTCTGACTTCTTATACTTGATGATTGAGAACTCTTGCACTCTATAGAGTATGTTTCAATAATAAATACGGATTGGTACTGAGGGCTTAAAATCCACTTATTCCTTTGAACAACATTCTTTTACAGAAGTTGGTTCATTTTTCCACAGAGATACTCACTGTGATACAGATGACAGGATAGCCAGCTATGGGACTGCTTCTGTCTTTGGATCTAGAAGTATCATCATATATCAAAAGGGATGCAACTTGAGGGACAGAGGGAAAGGTGACATCTGCCATGCTGTTCATTTCCTCAATGTAGACAATGGCCTTGGCTGTCTGGAAATCAAAAGGCAGAAAAGTTCTCTGTGAAAAATTTAATAAACAAGGAGATTCAATGTGGGTGTTAATCAGAATATGTCTAGACTTTGAAAGACTGCTCCAAATGAAATTCTGAAACCTTAGCTGAATGAACTATCAAGGAAGGCTTGAGTCACTGGAAAGTAAATTTCAGACTACAAAAGCAAGAGCTAAAAAGATTTTTTTTCTTTTCAGAACGATACGAGGCCCTTTAATCTCCTGTGTCCCAGCTTTCTTGAAACACTTCAGTATTCTAGTAGAGCCCTAATGTACACTGTATGCTTTAATGCCTGGTGGAAATAGGGTGTTTGTCATCAGTAAAGGCTGTATCTCTTTCATCTGGGTTCCTGGAGTCAGACTATATACAGTGTGATACTGTTGAAGGGGCCAATGATGTTGAACAACATTTTATCCAAAATCAGAGGAATACATATATATGAAATATGTATGATACAATGTTAAATAACAAGTATGCATTGCTACTTCATTTCACAAGAGTAGCATTAACAGGGTTTTGACAGCAGATTCCATTTTATCTGACTGGTTTTTTTAGAGCATAGAGACTATATTGCATTGCCAGGCAGTGTTTCTAAGAGCACATCAGTTTTTAGGACTGATACTATGAAGAGAATGTTTCTGGAATGATATTTTGAAGACTTCAATTCAGAAGCTCTCATTGTCTTGATGAATCTTGTTGCCTTGACAACAAGCTGTTGGGTAGGTGCTATCATACCATCTGGGATGAACCTTTTATGTTTTAAGATGCAGGTCAAGATGTCTTGTACAAACCTTAAAAGAAGAGTAAAGCTATGAGCCAGAAAACAAGAAATTCTGTTTACCAGATTAGTTGCTGAGGACTTGTCATGAATTTGTTACCTGTATTTCTGCGACCATGTTCTCATCAGACTTCAGGTGAACAGTGAAGGCTTCTCTCATCTCCCTTACTTCATCAAAGAGGACTTCGACCTCCACAAAGTGCTGTGTTTCACCCTCCTTAAATTCAATTTCTAAAAATATAATTAGACTCTTAAAGATAAATCTGCAGTTCATAGCAAGCTGTAATTCTAGGCCCAGCCATGAAAGATGGCAGTTAATATTCACTATTCTTGTTACAGATGTTCATATATTCACTTGATGCTAAAACCAATAATGAATAGCAGTGGACACACAGAGAAATCACTGAAAATGAGGCATCAACACCATTAGAAAAGACTGGAAAAGATTAGGATTTAGTCTAATAGAACTTAATAATTTGAAAATGATCTGGGACTAATTGTTACATAAATGTTGATAACATGTAAGTCACCAAAGGACTGAAGAATTCTAAACAAAAAATATTGTCAGAACTTAATCGAAGTGCAATTTAATTAAATGTTATACACAAAAAATAAAGCACAAAGCCAGAGTTATCCAAGAGAGTACTATATTTTGAAAAGCATTCTCTGAAAAAAGTTCCATCTTGGATGACAGAGTTAGAAAAGCACTGTGATTCTTCAACGTATTAACTACTATGAAAAGCAGAAGTACAGAAATTATTAAACACCTGTGTATGAACTGGATGAGAGTGATACTAAAATAATAGGTGTATTTCTATCATCTTAATTTTTTAAAGGATATCTAGTTAACTGAAGATGGCACAAAAATCACCAACAGAAACTGAGGACTAAAAGCAAAAAAGACCTGCAGAAAGTAATGTTCTGATTAGTATATTGAAACACCATCATAGCCAAAAAATATCAGATGCTGAAGAGCTTTGGTCTCTAAAGGGACAGGCACAATAAGCAGTAGTGGATAAGAGTTGAAGTATATATGGGAATTAAGGCACAGATTGTTATAAGTGACAGGGACTGATCAGTGAAACAAAATACTAAGAAACACCGGTCCTCTCTATTGCCTTCAAATTGAGACTGGGTGCCCTTTCTCTAACCAAAAGTTATTCGGCTTAGAACAAAAGCAACCAGGGGAAACTGAGATAATCTCACAATCCACAGTGAGGCTGATTTAGTGATCTAATGATACTTACACCCATGTTACTAAGCATGAAAATACTCTTTGTGGTAATTAAACACACTGTGTGAGAGCTGAGAATGTTACTGAATTGCAGTCTGGTATTCTTCCTTTAGATAATCCAGGTAAAAATATGGGGTTTGTGCCTATGGTTGAATAAGCAGGCTCCCTAAAACTACAAATGTTCTGAAACCTGTGGGGAAATCTTGCAGATCGCAGACCTTTCTCAAAGGTTTCTATTAAGAGGCCCAGAGTCTCTTTTTCTGTGGTATCATGTTTCCATTGTAAACTCCGCTCTTATGCACTGTCAGTACACAGCAGGAAGAGTTTAAGGAAAGCATCAGGTAATGCACATAGGATAAGTATTTGCTGACACTAAAACTGTGAGGAAGAAGGAGTAAAACTCTGAAATTCAGGAAGCAAAGTGATTGGAATTGCCAAGCTCTGGGCTGATAATTTCCTTACTGCAAACAATTTCTCTCTTTAAATATCAATAATAAGAAATACCTCTACTTCTATGGAATTTGGAGATGGCCCAATGTTGTTGCTAGGTTTTAAAAAATAAGTTCCTTTTTTTCTGTTGGACTTGACACCAGCACAGTTTATTCAAAATTGTGAAAACAATCCAGCAATGAATTAGTCTTAAGACATAGATTATTATAACGTATTATAAGCTTCACAAGAAAAACATACACAGTGCTACAAGCTCTATTAGTCATTCGCCAAACCATGTGGGTGGGCTATTAATGAAAATAACTTTATCAGCAAAGAAATTTCTCATTCTGTTGCACAACTTCTCTCCTCATTCATTATGAGTGAGGAACAGCAGGCAGTGAATTGCAGAGATACAGAAAGGAAATTTAATTATTATGAAAGTAGAACAATTAACAGAAATAGAATTTAATTCCTACATAGAGCAAAAGCCATTAACTTAATGAGTTGCTTGAGAAACAACTGCACAATCATATCTTGTAAGCAGATGCTTCTGAAAAGTAATGGTAATATACTTTGCAAATGTTCCTAAGGCAACACTTACACATTTCTTCCACAGTTATTTGAGCTACCATTATTTTCAAAGGGGTCACAATTCTTTTTTAAATATCTGCATAGATATCTAGCATTCCAAGAGCAATTTAGCTGTTCTGTACCACATGGGATCATGTCCATACTGAATCTGAATAGCAAAACTTATTAATGGATGTGGTTGCAAAGTATTCTATTCATAAAGTTACTTCATTCTTCAGATATAATGATATAGTCAGGAATAAAAATGTAGTAGGATATGACAACCATCTGAACGATCCTACCTTCTGATACAGGGTGATAGTCTTCTCCAGAAGTAGCAGATCCATCCTTTGTATGAACTCTCACAACAGAAACCTTGGAAGTGTCTCCCAGGCGAAGCACTGGGATTTTTACTAATGCTACTTGCTTTGTGTCCTTCGGTTCACTCACACTAAATTTGGTCTCACCAAACTTAATAATAGGCTCTGTAATTGGAAGAAAAATGTTTTTAGAGCACACAAATGGCCTTTCAAAAACCAAAACTGACAAAATAATTTCTTACTGTCTGCATCATCCAGAATCTTTATCAGGGTCTCATTTTGTTCGCCAATAGAGGCACCAAAGGAAGAATCACTTCTTGGAGTGCCAAGAACCAGACGTAGCTCTTCCTCTTCTTCATGGAAAGTATCATCCATAAGCACCAGTGTGCAAGGCTTCTCAGTTTCACCTGCAATCATTCAGAAGGTAATATCTCACAGAACTTAGGTGTTCTTTGCTCTATTACAACATTTCTCTCCAAGCTCAAAGAATCACAGGCTGCTTCTGCTGGCCAAGGCACCCACATTGACACCAGATAAGTTTATGAGCAATGACAATACTGAAAGTAGAAGTGATAGTCATTGTCTTTCTATGGAAAGTCACTCTTTAGGTGGAATCCCCCATTTTGAGACTTCTCAAAGACAAGTTTCTATTTTGTATATCCACTTGGCACGTATTTTTCCTTTTGTTTTATCTTAGAATAAAACACTACTTCTCAGTGATCTCTCCCACAGTGTTAATCTAAAAAATAAATACTTGCACAAGAAAGCAGAGTAATAGAAACTTTCACTAATAATATTGGTAATTTTGTCCTGGATATTTTTTATTTTGACTCTCATTGATTAGTAAAGTGTGGACTTGCACTTATATCGTTCCATTCAATTCTAATGTCTTTTAAACTCTCGCTGATTCCAAATGAAAATAAATATTGCCTTAAAATGCTTTGGAGTTGCAAAATGCTGGATTTGAGCACTGACAAACCAATGTGTCTGGATTTACTAGACAATCAGAGACTCTGGGACAAAGGCCTTGTCTTAGGCCTTCTACAAGAGCAGGAAGAGTTATGAGTGTTGCACAGGTTATCTGGCTCCCAACATCGGACTCAGTGGGCTCATCATCACAAGAATGACTCTTAAAAGAGGAACAGCAAAGGATATAAGGAGTATGAGTTCAACCCACAGTACTCTTTTATAATTATACATGCAAAGATGATTAGGGCTCTTCAAGATGAAGAACCCCACAGGAGACTGTGTTCATTTTCTGAGGTGTTTCTTTTCCCCTATAGAAAATAAATTACATTGGAAATGCGAAAACTGTACTGAAACTTCCATATATTAAACACAACTAAGAAGCTTTTCCAAAAAGATATGACCTTAGCAGACCTCTTCTCTGCTATTTGTCTTCACACGGAAATGGCAGAGCAACACCCAAAAACCCCAGGAAAGTCACTTCCTAAGAGGCCCATATACATTAATCCTAACAAGTTTGATTCTCTCTCCTGGTTGCACTGTAGCAATGGCAGAGGTATGGATTACATGACAGCACTAAAAACTGAGAACAATTCTAAATAAAGATAGACTGAACAACTCACATTACAAGAGAACTATGATATATGTCTACAGAAATATGAAGCTTGTAATTTCTGTGATAAAGCCATACCAAAGATCTCATGCTGATGACAGAACTTGCAAAAAATATCTGTGTGCAAACTTAAAAGACTAAAAGACTAAATTTTCTTTGGCATAAATAGGAGGAATCAGGCAATATTCTTTCAAGGTAATAACATCTGATTTATTTGTGTTCCATCTCTGATATGAGATATTAAGTACCTGATATTAGTGAACTGTCTTAGGTAAGCCTCGGTGGGAAAAAAAGAATTCAAAGAGTAATTTTTGAGCTATATCCTGTTGAAAGACCTATTACTCATTTCAGTGCAAGTCAAATGTATTTTCCAGAAATCTGCTTAAAAAAGAGCAGAACTCCTAAAGTTTCCTTTGTGACAGCAGGTCTGTGCTTCTGTTATTGTGTTAATCTGCTTTTGCTACCATGGATCAAAAGGATCCTGGCACTCAGGCTGAACCTATATGAAGATATGGCTCTTTGGTTCCTATTCCCTCTAGGTCAGAAGTGAAGAAAAAAGAGACAATATAATTAATGTGCTCTCTACTCATTATATATGGAAAAAAAGCTTGGTTTTCCAGACTGGCCTTTTTGGCACTACTTTACAAGAAGATACAATTAATACAAAACAAACAAACAAACAAAAAAAGCAAAGCAAAACAAAAAATACCCATGGTAGACTAAAAGCTTCTAAAATAAGATCAAGAGCTTACCAGGAAGGAATGTGATGATTGAACTGTCAGTATTGGGACGCTCTTCAAAGTCCATCATTACCTGAGCTGAACCTTGCCTTGTATAGCACCTAACAGTGGAAGTGTATCGGATATCCCCACTCCTGTATATCACAGCAGAAATCTGTCCATCATTTTCATTGCCTACATATACAGATTCTTTGAACTGCATCTTAGGCACTGGACAGAAAAAAACATAAAGAGCATGTGTAAAGTATAAATTGCAAAAGTTACCATATCTTTCCTCCACTCTTTCAACTTAAATTATGTTACATTGTACCAGATATATAAGGTAAGCAGCTAGACAACAAATGACTTAACACATCATCTGTAGTTCAAACATATTCACTGGCTTTGGTGTGATTCAAAAGGACAAGTGCTATCTGTGTATTGCAGTCTTCTATCTCTTGCAGAGATATGAAAAGGGACAAAAAATTGTTACTCACAATCAGTCACTGAGTCATTAATGAAGATGGTGGCCTTGCTGGGTTCTCCAAGGGCAGCATTCATGGGCATCCTTAGCACAAGCTCAAACTTCTCAGATCCTTCTAACACTGGCTGTCCAAGGTCATCCAGAATTACCACACGCAATGTCTGCATATTGACTCCAGGGGAAAAATCCAAATTACGACTGATGCCTACATAATCAACTCCAGCTACCAATGGAAAAGAGATAAAAACTATAAAATTAATAAATAGTACTACACGTAATGAAAAACAGAAATATCTATCATTAGGCAGTTAATTGTTGGTAGATCTAATTTTTCTTTAAATATCATCTTAAAATGTTCCAAATTCTGGCAGTTACATAAAACATAAACATATTTTGATCATCTAAGTTGGACTACACAACAAAGGAAGTCAATATTAAGCTACATTTTGTTTAGTGATTCATGTCACAAAACGAGGCTGATTCTGTTCTGCGGCAAACCAACAGTTATTCCACTAAAACTATAAACTTGTTTTTAGTGAGAAATGAAAGTAAGTAAAAAGCTTCACGGGAGACTCTGGAGATGATGCAAAGTCTTTTGGAAAGAAATTTCATTTTACTCTGTAAAGAAGATACAAGTTTCAAGACTAATGTAAAAATGGAAGGGGAAAGGCCCAGTGAGCTGACTGTAAGGAAGAGATGCTATTCAGAGGAGTTTTGTAAAACAGAGTGAATGCAAACCAAAAGGATCAAATTCTTCTCAGAACACGTCAGGCATCTCAATGTTAAAGACAAACCCTTCTGGGCTTGGATTGCTTTTATGTTTTGTTTTAAGCACAGTAAGCAAATTCATAACAAGCCAATGAGAAGAAAGCAAAACAAACAAGATACTGACTAAAACATTGCACTCTGTCAGAATCAAAGCACTAAAGCTATCTAGGTCTTTAGTGAATGATTTTTAATGTTTATTTTTTGGGAAAACAAGTGGCAGAGTTGCTGAAACAAAGCTTTGAGGAAAAGTTTCATTGAAATTGAAATAGGCCTTGGAAGTCTGTCAATTTTACAAAATTTGGCAAGATTATCAAATGGGCACTTAGATTCCCTGTGGCTCTAGCCTAGAGCTAAGCCTCTATGGCAGGATGTCAGGACTGGCAGCTCAGCACCACAGATCTGTTGCACAGATCTGAATCAGGTTCATGGCTTTACAAGCAGCCAGCCACGTCAGAGTTTTCAGACAGTGACCAACAGACTACACAGCCCAAGAGCGGTGCCATTTCCAGTTCTGAAATTTGCTTACCTGATTCAGCCAGGATAAATCCCTAGAGATGCCGGCACAATGCATAAAGACTTCTACTGTAAGGCAATATTTCTTTTCTCCCCAGACATAAAATAACTTAAATATTCAGGATGAGATAAAGACACCAGGTTCAGAAATTAAGTAATCTTATATTTTTTCAGATTTCATAAGTTTTGTTTTCAGGAGAAACGTTTATCATGTATGTTCTATAAAATAGATGTGTATGATGTTTAGATTCTCCATATTCCTGAAATAACAGTAAAGCTCTACAGAACTTTGCCTTACTGAAATTCAGTTGAGAAGATAAAATCTACTGTCCAGCTACACTCGAGATAAGAAGGAAGATAATTTTTATGATGTCTCTACTTGAATGTCTTAAACACTGTGGTGTGTGAAAAAAAGAAAAGAGTACACTAACATTTGATTCTACAGAAAAGGTTCTGTCAAAGCATCTCTGAAGCCCACAGCTGCAGCAAGATCCTAGATAATAATTTCTTATTGCCTACAGTAAAAAAGAGAAGCAAACTCTGCATGCTGCCAGTGATTATAACTTCGTCCCCACAGGATGCTCTTAAGGCAGCAATTAACTGCCTTTGTGGGACAGTGTTATAGGAGTATTTGAAGGCATTTCCCTTAGTACTGGACCTCACAGTTGCTCCTAATTCTGTTTATTTGAGAGAAAATCTGTAACTAATTAATGTGTTCTAAGAAGAAAGATTTGCTAAGATCAAGAGACATAAATTTCACTGCCCATAGTTGAATCTCTATCAAGACCAAATTTTTTGTGGAGAAGTAGTATGAAACTAGATCAAAACAATAACTTACCCTCTGCAGTTATTGGTTCAGATTTGCGAGACCTCACTGTAACAGAGGCAGCTTTAGACAGGTCAGTTCCAGTCCTCCAGACACGTACCTCAACATAGCCAGCACTCTCGTCAACATAGTATACATCATTCCCAAAGTAGAATGCTGGTTCTGGTGAAAGAGGAATAATGATCATACATGTTTCTTTTCCATATGTTGAAGGTAACAAGAGTGCATAAACCCCTCATTAGACAATGAATAGTGGAGAGCACTTCGCTCTTCTCAGTAAGCTTCTATTTTTTAAAGCTTAAAATTTTTCTAGGTATTTTTGGCTTCTTTATAAGTATTAGTTTGCCTATTTTGGGACAGCAATTGTTATATCAGCACTGTGCTCTTTCCTTGCCTCCTACGTTTTCAACTTTGTGTGTCAGCAGGTATGAATCTGTGTGCAAAATCAAATGTGTTATCTCACCAAACTTATTTGAGCTGTGGCCTGTGTGCCAGCCAGAAAATTCCTTGCATTTTTCACTTTGGTATAAACAGAAAAAGCTGAATATAGATAAGAAAACTTAACTTGAATGTTCTCACAGATTCCTGTTGCTAACACCAGATTGGAACTTGATATATAACTGGAGCTGCTTTTGGAAATGTTTTCCAGCTAACTGAAGAAGCAAATACTTAATTTTAGTTCCCCCACATCTACAACTTAAAACAAAATCAATCTTATTTCATATAAACTGGAATGTGAACAGCCTTTTATCTTAATATTTAAGTTCCACAGTTTGTAGGAAAGAACAGTAAAAAGTAAATGAGGTTATGTGTTATCCCACTTAACAGACATTTTTTTTATCCTCATTTTTTTCCTCCCTTTTTCAGTTTTTCTGTACACAGCAATTTCACAAAGTAAATAGGCTTAAGAAGATAAATCAGCTTCATCCTGGATGTATGTTAGCTCCCCTTTGCTATCCTTTCCATTCAAACCTACGTCTAAGACTAAACACACATCGCACGTGCCTCCCATTGCACAGCAGAAAACACACCTACCTTCACCAACGGTTGTGATGTGATTTGAATACCTACACAAATTCTCTTTACATTTCATCACAATTTTCTTATGTGAACTAGTGAGAATTTATTATAATCACAAGGTTACAGCAAATGAGCTTGACAATACTATACAGTATATGGCCAACTCAAATTAAGTTTATAAAGATCATAGCAATTAATCAGTGCTGTCTTAGTGGCACTATGAACACTTCCCCTTCATGAAGCGTAGAAAGAAAAGAAAAACTACAAAGGAAATTACCAGAAAAGTTTATGGTTCTGCCGAGCTAAGCCTAGCATACAGAAAAGGTACAATTTACATAACGGAGGAGACATAAATCCTTTTTAATGATAAGTGGAAGTTGGGCCCATCATTTCCATGATTCAGACAGAGATCCTTAGAGATTACATGTATTTTTCAAAACCTATGACTTCTACTACAGTGGAACAAACATTTTGGAACTGAAGAACCTTCTTCGGACTAAATTGAGCTTAATAAAGCCAAAACTTGTGACAACATTGTATTATGAAGGTTTTGGAGAGACTTGTAGGACTCCCAGACAGATAAAACATCTGTGTCTTTCTGAAGTACTTGGGGACAACCTGACTGATAACCAAGCATATGGCAACAATCTCTGCCGTAGATTTCTTATTTCTTTTTCCAGAAAGCTGAACAAAGGAAAATAGGATTTTAATTAAAACTACATAGAAGTAATATAAAGTAGTTACTCAGTTTTTACTAAGCCAAATTTCTAAGTGTGAAGGCAGCAGTTCCTAAGTATTTTGAAATACATTGCATTAGAATGACACAATTAGAACTTTTGTATAGAAGTATTCTCTCTTCTGCTTTCAAGATTTTTCCTGTTTTTCACAACTGACAAAATTAAATATTAAAAAACAAGAAAATAAACAAAATCCCTTAATACTCCACAGCATTGAAAACAAATGCAGCTGCCTCTCTACTTACCTGCTAAAACTAAATCATGTGTTCCACTGATGGAACTGAATGTATTTACTGAATAACAGTGCAAGATTCACAGACTTGCTTAAGCATTATCAAGGTCATCAGCTTTTCCAGAATGAAAGACAAACTTGGCAAATGTCCAGCTTTAGCAGATGAAAAGGCCTTCAGTTGCAATGTAATTTTTTTATTCAACATTATGTGCATTTAAATGTGTATGCATGGGCACAGACAGCCACACATCAGTCCTGCATTATTTGCCTATAGGGCTTGGGTTGTACGTAGTTGCATTTATATTTGGGACTGTGGTGCTCTGATCTGAAACATTTTTAATAAATGAATACAGTCTCTGTAACTCATTGTATAACTACTCTCAATTTTGATGAGAGTTCTACTTACAGGGATATTGCAAGGCTGGATATTAGATCTGCAAAGAAATGTGCCTCCCAAGATGGATCAAGGGGCATTTAACCTCTAGAGTTTAAAAATACAGAACATCTACTAAAACCAAATAGTTACAATTGATCGAATGGTCAGACAAAGGTAGTCAAAAATATTATCAAATCTAATACATGCCATTTCTTAAACAAGTATTTTTAAAAGTTAGCATGCTTGCCCAAGTCTAATCTTGGTTTTATGATCCTGTGCTTTCTATTATTGATGTCCCAGCAGTTCTGGAATTGGATCTGGACTTGGCTTCACCTCATTTAAAGCACTTAAGTGAGAGGTACTCACATTCACAGCCTGCTCACTCTCACTTTCCAAGGGCAAGGACAGGCAGTTCCAGGTTTCCTAGCATAACGAGCATACAGAAAGAGAGATGGAATGGCTCATCCACCTCAGTGAATAAAATCTGAGAAGATCTGGAAGTTTTCCCTTCTACTCATTGACTACACAAGGAACCTAGGTGACCTGATTTAAAAGGCGGATGGAAGATGTAAAATAAAATGTCGTTTTTTTGTAGTGTTATGTTAACGCTTGCTTTACAGCTGCTGAAGAATGCTTATGCACTGCTTGCTCCTCTAGTCACAGCCAAATATAAAAATGCCTAAACCCTCAGTCAGCTTGTTTTGTATTCCAGATTTTTTACACTTTTTGAAGCATGTACCTTCAATGAAAGACACATTCTGCATGGTTACCCATCCTAGGAAACAAATCCTTACAAATGTTTTGTAAATTCATTTCCTGTAAGCTGTGTTAGTAGCTCCCCATGGGAAGCAGCAAAGCCAAACTACTAACAGGGAAAGCATTGTCTTTCTCAGGTCATGGCTGGAAAACACTCTGCTCAATGACTGCAGGCTCACTTACAGCAGGTCTTTAATCTAGTAATCACGCTGGAGAGAGACTACTGCAAATTTAATGGTTCCTTTTACTGAAATAAGAGGAAGTTTTTTTAGGAGGTATTTTGTTCAGATCCACAGATTGCACTGGCATGAAGTTACAATAATCAGAGGAGAAAGGTTAGGAGTTTTAGTCTCAGGTTTCTTGGCACAGAAATGAAATCTTTGTCTTGCCTTTGTATTTACACAGTCAGGACTGTATATCAACTACAGCACTAGTCAGTCATCAAGCAGGAAAACAAACACACTTCTCATGCTGTTAGAAATAGGTCTATCTTTAAATGTATATCAGATAATCAATGAGAGATCACGAAAATATTTATTTCCAAGGAGGCTTTTGTTTTTAAAATGATATCCTTACAATGTGCTTTAGAGGCACATGCAAAATAGTACGTTGGTAGTAAGATATGCAAAGCGCCACACTTTGGGCTGCCAATGGAAATACGTAAGGCAGGATAGTTAGAACAAACACAAAAGAACTGTACTGACATCTCAATAGGCCTTAATACTAAAACGATTTGAAGTGATACAGACTTTCAATGAGATATATATGTGCATATATATTTCTCTCTGAAGCAGAGAAATAATAGAAGAAAACAGGAGGACCTGCCACTCTGGCATGTTTAGATATCAGAACTGGGAGAAGCAATCATTACAACTGAAGTCATGCTTGACATTTTCTTGTGGTGTTAAACTGTTTATTCCTAAAACCTTCTGCCTTCCTACTTTTCATGCACAGTGCAAATAAGGCTATGATGTGAATATTAGGAGTTGCCAGAGATAACAGAAATCTGTTGTGGTAATGCAGAAGGTGCAAACCAGTGCTTTGTAAGCGTACCAGCCTATTCTGGTAGCGTCTAGACATGACAGTACAATGCTGACTCAAAAGTAATCAGCCTTTATGGTCGACACAGCCAATTAGCTTGGACATGAGAAAAACATGGCCAGATTTACTCTGAACCTGATCTGTCTCATACCCAGACAACACATACATTCATACATAATGCTTACTTGCGTTTTAGTATCACAGCTAACATTAAATGTCTGAGCTATTGAGTGTTTATTTTACACAAGAGACTCCATCCTTCCAAACTTGAAGTGGATGGGTTTACTTCTCAATAGTAGTAAAGGTCAACTTCTGTAATCTCTCTCATATATGCATAATGGTGGCAAAAGAAAAGCTCAGAAAAACTGTCCATTACAAAAAAGTTTGAAACATGATATTATCAAAGAGGACTTTAACATCTGAAATGAGGTAGCACCATTCTACAGCTATTTACACATAATTGAAGCTATGCAAGCAACTGAGCTTGCGTTTAACACATTGAATTTAATTTGCCAAGTCATTTATTTTTGCTGAATGCTGTCAAAGCAGGGGTCAAGATTACAGTCAGAGCTCATTTCTGGAGCAGATACCTACTGCACTAATGCCAATAGCTTTTTATTTCATGTGGCCAAGCCCGATTACATTTCGAATGCATATGTTGTAATCTTAACAGCTTTCATCTTATGAGCACTGTTGTCATAACTTTTGCAATCAAAAAATAAATTCACCTCAGAATCAAAATTACTAGTTGCAGTTACATTGCCACACACATTATCTTAAGCAAATAATGTCTGCATTTCCATTTGTCTCTATAGTCCGTTTCTGTCTAGCAACTTAAAATGATTATTTAAAGGATACTGTAAACATTAAAACACGTGAAAGAACTGACTCAAATAAATGTAACCTTTCCAATTACAGTTCTATTTTCTAAGAAAAGTTCTCATTTTTTAGAAAGTCTCAAAAAGTGATTCCATACATTGGCTAGACTGGTTCATTGCTGAATTGTTCTCATTTTATGCAACTTAACTCAGTAATTTCAGGAAAGTAACAGTGTGAATTGAGATCAATAACTGCTATGAATGACATTATATATGAACTTTTAATTTATGATACATACTAATTCAGTATAGGCTTTTACATTTCAACTCATCCTTTCTGTTAAAAGTGCATCCATGCTTCAATTTCTCAACTCAAAGTATGACCACAAGCAGCATCCGCCTAGCAGGCCTGAAATGCACACCTAACCTCTCTGCTACATCAATAAACAAAACTCAAATGTGAGCAAAGTAGCACAGTAAAGGAAATAGACTATAGCCCTATCTGAAAGACTGAGGGTGGCAGTAAGGTAACTACTGTAACACCCTATCTCCGGTCACCTACTCTTTCCTTTTCTTGTCAGTCCCATCCCTGCTGCAAGGACAGCCTGCAGCATACTTTGCAGCCTGAAGAACTGAGCTTATACTGATCATGCTTAATGTCAGGTTGCAGTTCATAATGGTTCAGTAATAACTAGATGAGCTACACAGCATGCCTGAGTCATGGAGAGTAAAGACATTTGAGTGCAGGAAGCTATGCTTTAGCTCAACACCTTCAAGAAGTGTGCCTAGAAACTGAAGACAAACTTTTCAACAAGTAGTTAACTGTTATGTACAAGATGGTAAGGAACAGTCTTAAGTCGTCTCTCAGCTGTAACTGCCATTTCAGCAGAAAGGCTAATGTGTGAGGTTGACTTACAAATTACTTTCTCTTGGAAGCAATTAATTTACCTTTGTTGATTTGCTAAGAAAAATTGTTAACTTTCCAAAATACTAAATTCATATACAAGTGAACTAAGGTATACGTGAAAATATTTACTAGTAGAAGTAGTATTGCTATGATCAATTGCACATGCTCTGAAGATACAACCTACAGACCTTGATATCACTGAAACTATCACAGGTATCAGAGAAGCTTCTCCAAGGCTCAGATTCAGAGGAGAGGGGCCAAAAGATTTTTCCTGCAACAAGCTCCAATCACTTGCTCAAATTGTTCAAAAATGCAGACAATTGCCTCATTTACCAATGTAAATAAAAATATAAAGACTACTAGCTGAAGAAACAAACATGTTCGAATTTGGGGACACATCCAAATGTGATCGTATTGCCTGAAGCAACCATCTGATTTTCATATACCATTTTCCTACCAGCAAGACCTCCCACAAAGCATAAAACTAACTCAGAATCTTCTCCATGTTCTATTTGTAAAAATAATAGATTATTTTTATGTAAGAGGCCTAGGAAATGGGAACAGTAACAAATTCTCAATGAACTGATGAAAAGAGGCAGGCAGATAAATGGGAAGGTTTGGCTGTAGTACTTAACTATAACCTCACTTTGTGTACGTCACAAGAAGACCAAGCATGAAGGAGCTCAGAGTCAGTAATTTATACATGAAATGACAAATGAGGTCGCCTACAAACAGAAATGGTGGGAGAAGCCGAGCAGTATTTTAGGATATAGCATGGAGCCATTTCTAAATGTTTTTTACATTTTAATTGACTAGTTTACTATTGGGCCTTACAGAAAAGGCACTCTGTAGAAGGGGGCTAAGAGTAATAAGTATATATGCAAACCCAGGGGTTTCCTGATAACATTTTTGATTTTTCTCTAGGTGTTCCTCACACCTACGCTCATATCACGAAATATGATGACAAAATTACAAAAGATATGCTGAAGATGCCATCAATCTGGATTTATTCAAGGCCTTTGACACAGTTTCCCCCAACATTCTTACCTCTAAATAGACAGATACGGATTTGATGAATGGACACAACTCAATTATTCAAATCTTAAACACATGAAGCACTCACTAAAGCACTAAATTCATTCCCAACAATTGCAAGCAATAAAGAACAAATTATTAATTTAGAATGGTTTTCTAGGCATTCATTACATTTTCAAACAGTCTATAATAAAAATAAGATCTGTAGGAAAAAGATAAAAGTCCGAAAAACATAACATGATACAGGGAAGATGTGAGAGAAAAAGATTTTCCATGCTATAAAACAAACAAAAAACTATTAGGTTCTGGAAAACAACATCAGTATGCAAGAATACCATCTCATTTAATCTATTCTAGATTTAACAGAAACTATAAATTGTCCACAGTTCATGCAATTTTGTAATTTCTGCTTATCAACCATTTTATGTGTTTTGAGCACAAAACTCAAAAGCCTTTTTCTGTATTTCAACACTTTTCTAGAAATGTTAATATAACTCTCATAGAAGTGTAACGCTATGGACGTTACCTAACTATTCAAGAACCTGGAGTAGTGAAGGTTTAAAGATATGCTTCTCCATCAGCTGAGTCCTCTGTTATAAAGGAGCCATCTGAAATGGATGTGACAAAGCACCATCTGGAGGTCATGATCTGTCCTTCTTACCTATTAAATCTATTACCCAGATCATAAGGTTGGACTATATACCTGGTTACTAAGCAACTAAATGACAATGAGATTAATCTAACATCTGTAGTTCATATATGAGTATATATAATGTGTGTGTACCTGCATACAGACATATAATAAAATGTCAGTAACAGATAGTGCTAGGAAAGCAAATCATAAACATGCCTGGTTGTCTTTGTAGAATATCCTACTGTAAGATATGACATTAATTTCTGTGATAGAGAGCAAACAAGGACTTTCCAAAATCATTAAGGCTATCATCAGAAATTGAGCATTTTTCACTCTTTTGAACAGGTGATAATAAGAAACAATAAGTAAAGAAAACTGGGAGTATAACGTGTCATAAATTGGCTGTGTTCCACTTTTTCCTTTGATTAGTTGCCAATTTGGCCACCTGCCACAGATTGGGGAAAGGGGAGAGGTCACACAGAAATTTTACCTAATGAGAGGACAAAAGGAGTTAAAAGCTGTACAGAAGTGCCAGCAGCATCAGACCCACAGGCACTGTGAAAATAGAAGAGGGAGAAAGGAGTCAGAGATGGTTGTATAGAGGAAAAAAGAACAACTAGCTTATCATTTTAGTAATTTTCAGAGAATAGTGAAGGATACTTGGCCATAAATAACACTGGACATGCTTCGCCTATAGTGTTCAGGTTGAAAATAAAATTGGATGAATAGGCTGGCAGATACTAACTACCAACATAAACCAACCCAAAACATTCTATGATTCTATGATTCAGTTTAGGTTACAACACATCTGTTGTTGGGTTGTTGAAAAGAAAAAGACACATTTGATTGCCTGCCTCAGAGGCCAGTGGAAATAAAGAGATTCCAGATAGCCTTGTGGGATAGATAGCCGACAAACCTTGTTACTAATAAAATATTTCATTATCATCAGCTGCAAATTTGGCTAAGTATGCACACTAAAAGTTGATCCTGCATGCCTACGGGGGCACTTAATGCAAAGCATATGTTTATAACGTAGCATTGCAGTGCCAGCTTTCTCCCTCTGTCAATATGGACTTTACTACTCCAAGTAAGCTGGTCAAGTCCTAGTAGCTACTGATTTCTAGAACATGGTCTAAGGATTTCCAAAATTTAATTAACTGTAGGAGGAGTGACAGCAAGAATATTAAAGAAATCTTCAGAAGAGCAGAGAATTAATCTGTTCTGTTTGACTTCTAACACTGGCTTTCTGCATTATCATACCATAATCATACCGCCATCCAGTTTACTCAGTTGTAAAATATTCCCAGATAGTGCTATCCTCTATCACGTGGATGATAGGAGGGATTGACTCTGTTGAGTAGACATAAAGAAAATTTAAGCAAACCTCTGAAATAAACCTGAGTCCTTTGCTTTCCCAGCCTTGATGTAGATATGTCAAGTAGAAGTCTGAACAGCTGCTTGCCCATCTAATGTGAATGAAGTGGAAGAAATGTATTTAATGTACTTCCCGCTGTGAACAGCATGAGGCTTCAACAATTCCACTACAGCAAAACGACTGTCTCAGCCTGGCTGTAAGGCTGTGTGCTCTCATGGCAACACTAAATACAGTAGCGTGGCATTAAAATCACATGGGAAGACAGCCACTGACAAAAACTTGAAGCAAACAGGAGAATTGTAAGCCTCCTCCTCTTAGTTGCAAACTTCCAGCTCTGCATTCAACACACTTGTCTTCCGGTTTCCACATGTTGATTACAAACCAAGAGTTTAAAATTTGCTCACAATACAAAATAGAGTAAGAAAGTGTCCAAAGGCACAGCCTGAAAATCAAAACATTTGACTACGGAAAGCAGAGCTTTGACTGCAAGCCTTGTTGCAGTCTCAAGCATTTTTTATCAGAGTTGTGGCACACAACACAACACCACTGTTAGTGCTGGAACCAAATTACAGGCTTATCATTACCAGATAAATACTAACAAAAGAGTTTGAGCTCATTTTTGCTCTATATATGTGAAATAGTCACAGCTTCAATTGGAAAAACAGAATGTTTCCAGGCTGATCTCACTTAGGAATAAAAGTATTTCCATGGAATACTGGCATCGGAATGTTTTAGTGCACAGCATCCTTATCTTCCTTTTCCTAGATGCATAATAGTGATCTATTATGCAAAGTGCCTCCTCCAAATGAGCTTTATGCTGAACTCTCGTCCTCCATACAGGATAGGTATGTCCTCACATACCTGGCCTCACATTCTTCAGGGACTGCTGTACATTCCCCAGATCCTTGAAAGGCATGAAGATAAGTAGTTCAGTTCATCAATTTTGGATATATTTAACATAGTAGTTCACATTTGTAGGGAATTTGTGGTTGAATTTTTTGTTGGTTTTGTTTTATCTTGAACATGAACCTATTGAAACACTCTTCAGCATTCATTTTTTTTTAGATTTCAACTAGATCCTTTCAGAATTTTCTTTAGAAATCATAATTATTTTATGAAGCAAGAATAGCTATGCATCCCTCCGTCATTTAATCACATTTCATAGTAGGAGCTGTTTCAACAAAAAAATTAGAAACAATTCCTTCCTTCAAGCCCAGTAGTGCTTATAACTTTGGGATGAATGGAAAATTAAATTTCTAAGGGTAGGATTTATACATACTGTCAGAAATCAAGACATGCAGATGCACAATGTACACACGGTAATTGATCTCAAGAGTTTAGATATTTCTAGAATGGAATGGTTCCTAGGAGTACATCTCTCTTTTCATTAACTATAGAAGGAACCTTGCACAACCTGCTTAAATGAGATGTCTAAATATACAGATGGCTAATATCAAGTGAGATTGCTACCATCTCAAAAGTAGATGATCTGCATAGATACTTGCCCTGTAAGCTTTTCTTCCAGTGGTTTATGGTTAAGAACTAAGCATCACCTCTGACTCAAACAGAACCACATTTTGATTTTTTGAATGCTTAAACTGTAATGAGACGTGTAACTAGAATCCAGGACTTCCATGCACAACTTACTTTGTTGTGTATTCCATTAACTTAATCTTTTTCCTCTTTTCTTTCTGTCTGCAACTTCAGGACCTATCATGAAAAGTCCCTTACAGTGTTAGAAATGTAGCAAGAGCAGCACCAACTGTAAAATCACCTTTTCTCAATATATAAATACTTGTGCATGTTCTAAAAAAATATGAATGTTTTTCAAACTTTGCTTTGGCAGGACTGCAAAACTGTATAATCCCCAATTAAAGTATTCAGTTGCCAGGAATTTCTTTAATATACTCTATTTCATTAGAAAGTTGAGCACACCTATTTTACTTTTTGTTTATTGTCATGATTGTACAGCAATTTGGCTATTTTAGTTAGACCACAGGGGGTTTCTCTAGAAATAAAAGAAGAAGAAAAGACTTTGATGATAGGTACTGAAGGTGAACGTTTTCTAATTAACTTGCATTGAATGCCAGAGGAAATAAGGTAAAGTTGCTAGTGCTGACTTGACTTCCATAGGAAGGATCTCACGTAGTATTATTAAACTTTGACTCTTTCTGTTTGTATCTTTTGACCTGAAGAAGTCAATGCATAATGTTAATGCAGTCATAGTACTTGGAGAAATCACAATTTAATGACATGCTATGACATTTTTCCAAAGAAACTTTGCTAAGTAGAAGATGAATTTAAACAAACAACGAGAAAAATGCATCAGTAAATGTGAAGTAAAGAGACTAAACTGGACTACAGCCTTTACCCCTTTTCATCTTTAGCATTTTCTAAATAAAATTTTATTTTAAAAGCTAATTTTTTTTTTTAATTTCACTTAGAATACTGTTTTAACTTATTGAAATTAATTTTGTGTACTTGAAGCGATAATAACAATACTACTTAAAACCCCCTGCTTATTTTTTCAGGATTTCAATTGTGACTGCCAGGGTGTTAAATTATTCACATATTATATGAATATGTGTGTACATATACATTCTGAGATGAGCATAAATATGTGTCTGTGTGAGAATACATATTCATATATTTATATATATAAGGTAGAATTTATAATTTATCTACTCTATAGTCTGTACTCTGTATAGAACAAGCAGCACAACAGATCTCAGCTGAAAAAGAAATGCATGTAGGCTTTTCTGTTATTATGTGCTATATTTCTGTGCAAACTAAGAACATACAGTTGTGGTAGAAAACTTTACTGGTGAATGAATTGTCAGTAAGTTTTTGAATGCTGTGTATATTTTTGTGGGAGTACATTCACTGATACATAAAGTTAAAAAGGAACCCTGTAACACCATTTCAAATACGCCACATGCAGCATTTTAGGTGCAATAAGACAAGGGTCGTCCATAAAAAATTATCTAAATCTACCCTTCAAAGCCCCCTTATCTTTTAATATCCAACTGATGTAGATGTTTCAGTTGTTGCATAATGAGAATGTTCCACTTGAATTTCCCAAACACTTCTCCATGTGAGCTTTTTTAATAAATCCTGTAAGATTATTCACATTTGTTAAATAATTTCTGTTTTAAAAGTTTGTAGCATTAAGGCAAGTTATGCTCACAAATGCAGGAAATATGAGAATTAAAACTGAATAGTGGCATACAAACAAAGTATTTGTGGGGAGACAGGTACGGTTGGACTTGATCTCGGAGGTCTCTTCCAACCTTAGGATTCTGTGATTCTATGATTCTAAAACAAAGTATTTCTCATGTATTCTAATGGCAATGTTAAAATAAAGGAGCTATCTTAACTTCCCTAACATGTTCTGCGAGTTTCATAAACTGATAGTTTCAATACTGTGTTGACACTGATTAACTTTCATAATTTTATTCAAAGTCATTCTAATATGTGATTGTCTCAAACCACAAAACATCAATAGTAAATACTTTAACATACCCATATAGCTTCCTAACAGTATTTTCAAATCTCGGGATGGAAGCAGAATGTGTTTTAACCACCAGGGAGAAATACAAAAATCCAACTTCTGATTTCAGTGTGATGCTACCTGTAGTTTCTATCCTGTACTGGAAACATCACTTCACTACATGACATCTTACCATCATCCTTGTCAGGTACAATCGTAATTCGAGTGCTTGGGAATTCTTCACCAATTCTTCCACCCATCGGCATACTTAGCAAAACATCAAAGGTCTCAGCCTCTTCATACAAGGAATCATCTATGATGACAATCCGACACGTTTTTTCTCGTTCATCTTTGTCAAAACGTAAAATGCTATTATGATCCTCAGGCCTGGATATGTAGTCAGAGTAAGAAAGTACAGAGGTTGGGGCAGTGCCAGATGCTGTTCCTGTGTCATAAATAAATGGACAACAGTCACTCTACATACCATGGTTATGATAATCCCCTCACAGAGGCTGAATTTTATTTTCTTTATCTTTTAATTTCTTTTTACTTTTAGGTGATAAGATGGGCTGAAATATCTGACCAGGCTGCATTTCTCAGTTCCCTGGACAAACTACTGTATACGATGCAATGCAAGCACATCACTCCTCAAATTCATTTGCAGTTTTTCAATCAGAAGGAATATTGTAGTCTATCGTAAGAGACACAGACTAAGGAGACCCCGTGAGTATTAGCAGTTAGTTCCCTTTGTACATTTTACACATTGAAGATATAAATGAACCAGAAATTAACTATAAACAGATAAAACTCAATGAAAACAAATTATTTTGATTCCAGATCACCTCACAAAAACTGTTGCTTCATCTCTCCTTAAGAAAAATAATAATAAAAGCACAGTTGTAGAGTCCTTTAGCTCTGCAGAAACAGTTAATAGGAGACTGAAAGATAGCGGAAGGAGAAACATGGCAATTAACCAGTATTATTTTATACCATTTTTTTCAAGATAAAAAGAAGTAAAGGATATCCTGGGCAATCACTGTAGTGCTTTCACTTCTCATAATTTTCAGCTGTATAGGGCTGCATATAAAAGCCTTGTCAAAAGATAAAGAACACAGATCCTCTTCGCCTTCCAACAAATGGTAGAAATTAGAAACAATTTTTCAATAATTCATTTTTCAATAATACTCTAAGGTTGCAAAGATGAATATATTTCCAGTTGAGACTGAAGATATTTAGATGAAACACTAATTAACAGAATTAAAAAGAATGTTATAATGCAATAGAGAGAACAATTCTTTTTACTTTTCTGTCTGTTTTTAATTTTTGCCTTTTTTTCCCCAAAAGTAGATTCTGCTACCTTGTTGTGTGTAGCAGATAACCATCAGTTCCTGGCTCACATCTCCAGTTCTTCTGACTGGAATAAATAGTTCACCAACATCTTCTTCAATTGTATAGGTGGACTGCGGAATAAAGACTGTTGATTCTGCAAAGAACAGACAGATTTGTTTGTGTAGATTTATGGACTCATAAAGTCACCCATAAAATAGCTAGGAGCATTTTAGCATATTCCAAAGTGCAACAAATAAGTCGTATTTGTCAGCAACGTCACTAAATTTTAAGAAAACCTTGGAGGCTGAGAGAATTAGAGTTTCTCAGTCTTTTAGAAATGGAAGAGAAAATCAGATCGTTAGGTCTAAACTCAAAAGTCCTTACTAAGTAGTCTCTAATGTGACTAATTTACTTATCCAGGCTTAATGGTGCAAGACAGTGTTTGGAGAATTTATCCCCAAGGTCAATATTTTTATTATTTCCATGGTATTTCATTTTTAAGTCTTAACTACAGAAGCATCTGACAGCCAGTGGAGTCTGGAAAGCAGCCCCTCCTGCTTCCTCCAAATGTATCGGACCAAAGAATGTCAGATCTCTCTTTCAGGGGAAAAAATACTACAATGCATTTAAACCTTTTCATTATTTTATCCTCATATCCATTTGGATTGCTGACTTTTATGCTGTTACTGGGATACAGGATTAATTTTGTTCTTATTGTCTCAAAAACTGAAGACAAAAGGTGGTTATGCATATAATTACAAAGCACCTTTAAAGTTTCATTAATCTGATTGCAACCCAAACATAATATAATTCTGTATAATATCAAATCAAGTCATATCAGCTGACTGCACAAAGCAAATCTTTTTATTAATTAAGATTACTTTGTCAAACAATGTTCTGAAAATTGTCATGTGACTTCTTTGAAAACATGCTCCAGGTTTCATTTCTCCAATTGGAAAGTACTACTAGCACAACTTAAGGTCAAATGCCTGCCTTAAAAATGCTGTAATTCAGGTTTGATAAAATCTAGAAACTTTCACTACTACAGCAAGTCAAAACCTCAATGTTGAAAAAACATTAAGTTCCTATCCTTTTTGTTTCCAAGTAAACCAGAAAGGAACACTAAAACCACCCAATTTGTTCCTTTCATTTCACCCTTTAGAACTAAGTAGACAAAATGAAAAACTCCGTCCTTCAAAAATATTCAGGAATATGATTTGTTCTTATTCTTGTCTCTCTCACTATTATCTAACTAGGAGTAAAGTGAGACTATAAAAGTTTAACAGACCTGATGAACAACATAAAATCCCAGAGCAGAATAATCTACATCATCTCAGCTAGTATAAGAAAATACATCTTTATGTAATCTCTTTTTAGAATAAAATATTAACTAATGTCCCATAGACTGAAGGGTTGATACAGCTATCCAAACAAGCTCTCTATCTTTATGCTAAGATTACACCATGAATTTTAAATAATTTTCACTGGAAGCAGAATAAAAATTTGATGGTTCCTATTCAGTTAGCATCTGAACTTGTTATTCTCTGTGCTTTAAAAGTTTATTAGGAAATGCAGTCCTTCCCCTCAAAGTTCTCTATTTTTCCTGTAAATATTCCTTGATTTGCAGTTGTGTATTTGATTTTCTCCTACGCAACTTCACTTTATGTGTAACTACCACAAATTCTCTGGGACTGTAAAAATTTTGCCTTAATATAAGAAACTGAAAAAACAATTGTTAGCATTAAGAAGACTCAGACAATTAATTTAAGTTGTTACCTAACTGATGATAGAAAAGATAGAGATTCTTAACACATTTTCAAGTAATCTCTCTGTCTCATACACACTGGTTTTCATGTTAAGCACTATTTTTCTCAGTGACTAAATATAGATGTCAGATAACCTCTGGTTTAATTTGCATTTGTAAACAGGAGCTAAGAAACCTCTGTCAGTTTTTTTGCCCAGTCCTCTTCAAATGTTAATTAGGGAAGACTGTAGAAAGCAAACTGTTATAGGTCATTCAATGCTTGAAAGAATCCTTAAGGACAGTTTTGCCTGACCGTGGCCCATGTGTTGGAGAGTCTGGATGCAGCTGAAAAAAGCAAAGCAAAAGAACACATTCTACTTTTTTTTTTTTTTTTAATCAGCTTCTTTCTTCATTTACATTTAGCTATAATTTCATTTGTTCTTGACAGCTTGTGCTGTATTTGGTGTAGTGAACCTTACCTTTACTGAGCTTCTCAGCTTGATATTAACGCCCAACTGTAGCAACTAGTAAGCTTGGAGACCCACACCTGTTGGGACCGACCAGCCTGAACTTTCCTATACCATCCTCTCCCACATGATTTATCGTGAGAGAGTAAACCAAGTCAGCCTCCAGCTACCTGTCCAGATATACTTTTCTTGCAAACACATTTATCCAAAAACCTATTACATCCAAAATGAAAACAAAACTAAAAAAAACCCTAGAAATAATATATCACAAGAAAAATGCAGGTATTTCATCAAAGCATGCCACCTTAGTTACATATGCATGAAACACTTAAAGTGATAGAGGACAAATGACTACTCAGTGCTGAAGACTGTCTTCAGAAATATTCTGAGAAAAGTAACCTTTACTATCTCCTGCTACTCATAGGGTTTGCCCTCCAGTTTATCTTGTGGTGTATTCACATATTGACAGCACAGTTCTGGAAAGGTTCTTACCATCTCCTGGGTCAATAATTTCCACTGTGGATACAGCAGGAAATTCCAGAACTGCCATGACAGGTTCAGAAAGAACAATTTGAAAGGATTCAGACTGTTCATGTTCACCATCACTCAAAATCCGTACTCGCCACGTAGCTAAGGTTTGGCCAGGATTAAACTGCACCTGCTTCTGGGCTTTTCCTCTGAAGTCTTTATCTTTCTTGGCTGTACCATCTCTGGTGCTAATACCTGCCAAAACCAGAAATTCAGGTCATTAAAAATATCTTTTGTAACTTTTCTGTCATTAGTTAACCTTTAAAAAGAAGTTTTAGAAAAATATACTTTTTACAACGTGAGAGTTTTCAAACCACCTCTGTTACTCTTGATCAATTTTATATTGGTGTCACACATAGAGGTGGAGGCACATTAATTAACATTATGAAAGGCAGTTTGTACAAAATCAGCCAAAGCTAAACTATTATACTCCATTTCTCCATAATTCAACCATGGGGGCTACAGACTTCCCCCAGCCTGCCCCCTACTTTAATACACTGGGTTCTCTCTTTAACACACTGGGTTCTCCAGAACATATAAATAAAATACTCCCTGAAACCCTCAGAAATATTTATTTTTCTTAGAAAGAAATAAAAACACACCTGGAAAGTTCAGCCTTCAAGGGGAAAGCTAAGGAAAACACAAAGACATGAAGGGGTAAAACAGATGGAATAAGGATGAAAGAAGATTTAAAATCTGAATCGTTGTGGTCATTCTCTACTACAATAAGGATTCTTTTAAATGATTATACTCTTATTTCAATGTTTACATAATGACAATTATTAAATTCAAGCCAAGTTGAAACTACAAAGCCAAGGGATAAAATCCAGCACAGATCACCCCACTAAGACTGCACAGACCCTACAGCCTTGGACCCCAGTTGTTCTAAGATCGCTTTTCATTGGCATCTCCCTCCTAGTTTAAGGCTGTCTGACAGATTCTCACGGAAATCAGACCGTCTTTCATAACTATCTCCAACTCATGCATTTGGACTCTGTTTAAACTCTGCAGGAATACTCCTAAAGCCCTTTCTTAGGATTTCAGAAAAACCTTAAAACTTCTCTCTTCTCTGACTTTTTTTTGCAACTGTATTTTTCAATGTATTAAAACATGTGACCTTTCCCAACAAACCTCGTGTTTCTTGCTTCCTCCTTGTATCTCCTTCTAAATGCCATAGCGAATATTTCACATAATTTCTATAAACCCTCCAACCCCTTTGGCACTGCACATTGACCAGAAAGGCCAGTAACCATCTTAACCAATATCTTTTATGTACTTTCCAACTCTGTGATTCCATTTTGCAGGATTAAGGTAGTCAGAGGCAAGTTAAACAAACTGCTTTTGCTGGATTTTGTGTCAGCTCAATTCAGAAACTGAACCTGAATCCATAGGTAAAAATTTTTGTAAACACTCTGAAGGATCAGAAGCCAAATCAGTATCTGTTCCAGAAATTAATTTAGACCATACATCCTTAATTTTATATTTTTCATCTCTTTATTCTTTATTTTCTTTAAAAGAAATACATTATCAAAGTTAGTTCACTGTTGAAAACAGTGCTTTTAGGTTAGAAGCAGTTAGTCTTAGTTACAGTGCCTATATCCCTTAAATCTCATTCCAAAGCAGGTGGTCTAACTACATCTCCATTCCTGAAGCTTAGATTCTTATTCAGAAAGAGACGTAAACAGAAACCTGATTTCTAAGCATGAGCTTGTGCTCTGTGCGGGGTAAATGCTTACATACGTCTGCAGAACCAGCCCTAAATTGAGTGCCTTTTCTAAGCAAGTAAGCTCACCATAGGTTTTGACATAAACTGTACAAGGAAAATACTCCCTGGTCCAAATGCATCACTGGGAGGAGAATGGGAACAGATCCAGAGGGTAGAGACAGGTGTGAGGTTGCAGAATGTGATAACACAATCTTTTTTTGCCTGTTCACTCCCCAGACACTGCAAACAGCTTTCAGCACCTCCTGTATTACCCCCAGTTGACTGCCAACAATGACTGAAGAAAAGGAGCCTAATGCTGTAGCTGCTACTCATGCCACCTGGAAAATGATGTATGTTTATTGTTATCTTTTGAATTGCCACAACTGTATTTTCTCACTACAAGCCAAATAAAATCTACATGGGAGCTGCATTCTGTGAAACAAATACAATAGTGGTATCCATCACATCAAAGACAGCTGAATGGGGTCCTGGGTTAAGTTGAAAACTAGTTGCAGAAGACCAAAAAAAAGTGTCATAATATTACTAAAGAAATCATAGTATAACAAAAACCCCCTTGCTTTAACAAATAAACATACTACTTTGAATCTAGCTTGCTTAGTATTAGTAAAAGGATATAACTGTACTGAGATATTTGATCAATTAACTGGTCGGTGATTTCTATAAAGCAACTGACAAGGCTAAAATTGAACTTACTTATAAAAGAGGTCTCTCCCAGGTAACCTCTCCGTTTAAGAACAACATCAAGATATTTGGAGTCTTCATTTACTAAATAATACTCTTTTTCTAAGGAGATCCATGCCCAGTTTAGGCGAAAATGTTGATTCTTCAGCCTATTGCCTCCTGTAAAAAAAAATTATTGAGATATATTTATTCATTATTCTTTTTTTTTTATTTATACTTTGTCTTTTGAGATTAATGCAACCTGTATCCTGGGTAAAACATATATCATAGCTAGACATCACAATTCAAAGATTTTAAAGATTTAAAATTAAGAAATAACAAGTAAAGTACTCAACAATGATACATTTAGTACAAATAGGAATAAAGTTCATCTTAGATGCATACAAACTAGTCACACTCATTCCAGAATATACTAATTTTCTTTTTTAAGTAAAAAAAGAACAAGAATTAATCAAAACATATCTGTGATGCCTTTTTTAGGAATTACAAAAATTGTGGATGATCCAAGTTTACGCAGAATTGTATTGTTGCAAATAACACACAAGTTAGTACATCACGTAGAACTTCCTTGATATGCTCAGACTGCCAGAAGCACTGGAATACCCTTATCCTGAGAGACCAGAAATCTTAGCTAGCATCTTTTAGACTGCATTTACTCATGCAGTCTGCTTCTAAAACTCAATATTTTGTTCACTAAATCTAACAATTTCTGTTATTTTTTAGAATTTATGTATCAGCATTGTATAGTTTTAGGAACTGCTTTCACATCATACTAAGAAACGTTTCTAACAAGATTAAGCATCCCTGATACACACTACAATTTATAGCTATGCTAATGCCCTCCTAAGCTTATATGCTTGTAAATGTGGGGGTAAGTACAATTGTCCATGTCACTTACAGAGATTTAGAGAGATACAAATGCTTACTGGAATTACCTTAAACTATTTTGCAATGATCTGTCTTCTCAATGACGAATGCCCCCAACTGAGCAAGGCTGAAACGTGTTTTGAGAGTCAGTTTTCAATAAACCAAAAGATATCACCAACAGTTCTTTTTACACAGGCACAGCTGCAGAACCATGCTCTCTGTGCAGAAAGTAGACTCCAGAAATTCTTTCCAAGGTCTCTACCATAGCAGTAGCATAAAAGCTTCCTTGCAGTCTCACTGAACACAGGTGGTTTCTCTGCACTCAGACAATGAGAAGCTTAGTACAGCAAGCAGTACACTCAGCTAGGGAAAATCAATGGTTAACTCGGACCAAGTCAGTATCTCTGGCTGACAACTGATCATGCTGATGCCATTGTTCTTAAGCTGAAGACCTTACTTCGTCTTACAATAATAGAAACAACGTTCACAGTCCTCCTCAAACAAAAAATTCCATATATTTATGAGCTGAAGTAGGCTACATTTTTGAAGATAAAGCAATACAGAAATACAGGAAGCCTCCCTCTAAATTTTGGACAGGATGATACGGATGACATTAAAATCCACCTTCAAAACATGCATTGGCCTAAAATCTGAGTGTGTCTCAGCCTAATCTCTCACTCCCAGCAGAAATGAAGCGGTTGCGTCTACAATTAATGTGATTTGTACAACTGTAAACCAGTAGGAAGCTTATTGAAACGCCAGGTTTCACGGAATTTATATGAGTCTAAAAAAGTAGTCCAGAAACAACAAATGCAAACAGATGGCACTCAAAGGTCCAATTTGACATGCTACTTTTTTCTTCACTTGGAAAGAAAATAGCTGAAAAGGGCTAGCACTTGTTTCACTGACTACAAACCATGTATTTGTACAACGGACCGAATATCTCAGATTAACACATTTCTGATAAAATACAGCATAGCATTACTTTCTCACGTGTGGTTTACTTCTATCTGTTCACTGATTTTCCACATTATAAAGGCATTTCTTGTGATTGCAGGGATTCTGGAGCCACAGATGAAAGACCATGACAAATCAAGTCCTGTATATCATGCTACTAGGTGTGTTTGTTCTTACTCATGAGAACCCTCTAATTTCCATAGCAAGAATAAAATAACTTGTCCATCTCTCTGAAGGCAAATGCTCACTGAGCAACTGTCTTCTGGGAACGCTGGCTTGAATGAGAGGCTGTAGTCTGATTTCCTTCCCACAAGGTGCTGCTATAGAACAAAGCTTTGCTCAGGTAACAATTTTCTAAAATGCGCAAGGAATTCCCTTTAGAAATTAAGACTTTTGTACACAAGCCAGTGAATAAAGTAATTCCTCTGAACAGCAGAGAAACATATCTAAATATTTCAGTTAATTCATGGCATAATTACTGGAGGAAAAATCAAATTAAACTTGGGGTTCCCTTTCCAGTTTCTTCCATTCTGTTCCTTGGAAAATTAGACATCCTCCCACATACTTCCACACTGCTTCAAAGAGAAACCTCTATTTTTTTTGTTGACCTGACTACTAGAAAAAGCAGCAACCATATTTGGGTAATCTCACATAAAGGCAATCATACTGTGTAAACAAAAGGGGGGGAAATAGTTGCTGGACTATCATGCTGCACTCTTTGCCTTGCTTCTTCCTGCTCTTTTGATTTCTACTGTTACCAACAAAAGGGAAGGCTAGAACAGCACATTCCAAAAACTGTAATGAGCACCACAAGAAAATCAGTAACTAGTGTCAGCTAAACTTGCACTTATGTTAGGTTGGCTGTATGTTATGTCTTCCCATTAGGTTCTTGGGACAAGTGCAATAGAATATGTCTTGTTCTTTAATCCAGTGAGAAAAGCCATTTGTGTGCTACTCCTGAACACATTACCCAATTTAAATATAATTTGACGGAGGGATAAAAATTTCTAAGAAATTAAATGAATGAAAATTGACTGACAATTAGAGGAAAGAAAACCTATTAGTATCACTACTGACTGAGAAAAAAAATGCCTCATGAGCTTACTATAAACGAGAATCTCAAATGAGCTCCTAGCAGAGTTTGCATCTTTTTAGAGAGAAGAGATTCCAGTCACGGGATGGAAAGCGATAGGAAATCCAGCATCATTTGTTCTACTGCCCAAAGAGCTAATGCTTTAAACTTTCTGTGGACACAGGCACACAATCTACAGTTTTCTTACACGAGTCCCTTGCATTTCACCTCTAGTGTCTTAAATAGTTTAGTACCTGTAGAACTTTATGGTGCAACACATCTGCTCTCTTTAGTCACAAAGTGAGGTTGTTTAATGAGAAAAAAAAAAAATCCTAAAAATTCTTCCAGGGCAAAGAACATACATCAAACATAAGAAAGATGGAGGAAAAAGAACAACTGGTAAATGAAGCACTAAGAAAGAAGTGTTTCTTTAAAATTTTTGCTATTGGTCCTTTCTCTTCTTATTTTGCTTCCCAAACAGACTGCAAAGAGATCTTAAGAAGAAGAAGCAGAGCAACTGTGAAATATTAGCAGTCCATCTATAGTTCAGGAATCATCGTATGAAATATTTAAAACCATAGCAAGACATGTTAACAAGTCAAATTTCCTCCCTCTTCCTCCAGCTCTTTCCAGGTTCTGATAATGCTTCTGAATTGTCCACATGCCTGCAAGAACTGCAGTCTTCCTTCTTTGGTTCAAAATGTTTGACCTTAATGGATGCCTCATTTAGACAGGGTTACCAAAGTCAGGACTACTCTGTTCCTCTTCCTATGGATCTCCTCTTGCAGCAGGTACGTGAAACAACTGAAACTCCTGAATTTAAATTGAACCTCCAGAGAAAACAAAGACACAGAGAGAGGCAAAAATAGGAAATCATCCATCTTGAGACATCTATTCCATCTTTTCATCCTCTGATTGGCCACATTATGTGCCAATGCAACTTAGTTAATATATACAGTTTTATTAGAGGTAAAATTTCACGTGAAATGCAGAAATCCTAGTCCTCAACATCACAATTACTTATTTAGCCTGTTAACCTTAGCAATCCCCAGTTATTTTTATCCTCACACTATCTGCTAGTCATTATTTGTGGTTTGTATAAACATATTTTTCACCAATCTAGAGAAGGAATATATAATGTTAGGTGATTCTGCTAGTCAGAATAAATATAGAGAAGATATTATGTGCTCAGCTCAAGACATATAGTTTGAACAACTCTGATTTCCCATGTGTCACAGTCTTAGTACATTCTAGCTCCAGGTTAAAAAGGCAAAGGTTTGAAGTAATTTTTTTGTCTGTCAAACTATTAAAACCCCCACACCTATAATAAATGTTCCTTATCCAATGAATTGGAACAGCACATCATATAAAATTCTTTTTGCTACGATCATTAGAAAAGACAGACTCCCCCACCTTAATTTCATATAGTAATACTATATGCAGAAATGAAAAGCATAAGTAAACCCAGCACACAAAATGTGCCATTATAAAGTTTTGAATTTACTTCAACAATGCATAAGCTAACCCAAAAATTTTACCCAATTAGAAAGCCATTAAAATGCTTCACCTTTATAAGTCTTTCTTAAAGATACTACAACGGACTCCAAACACTAAAATACCTTGCTGAACTCTGCACCCTTCTGCACTCTCTTTGCCACTGTAACTCAATATTTTTGCAGAACAAGCAAAACCAAGCCCCTAAACTAGCCCCTAGTGATTAGCGACTAAAACAATGCTTTCTCTGACTTCTCACGAGAAAACACACACTTCCCAGCATTATGGACTTGGTTTGCCTGGAGTGTAATTGCTGATATCCAATGAACTGCAGACAGTTTCCGTCTTTCAGTAGTTTCTGTCACTCTTTCTTTTGCTTCTGTTTTATGTCTACCCCCCAAAACCAAGTTGAAATGGCTACATTTTCTAGGGCTCAGATTAAGCAAATGCTTGAAGTCACGTAGCAGGAAAACCAGATGAAGAATACTGCATAGTTGCTTTGTTATAAAAAAGAGAAGGGGAAATGATAGAAAAGACATGACTTTAAAGTCTAGCTAGTGCATATTAAATCTTGATCCTAGTCAAATTCAACTAAATGTAACTAAGGATGTCTCCAAGCACATTCTGGAGATTCACACTGGGTTAATTTAAGGAAATCTCAGTCCATGTCTATGCCCAGTTCTTCTGCAGGATATTAAGTGGATTCTGATTAAGAAATTAACCATATTTTCATTTACAGAAATTATGGAAGTAAACATGACTGGCTCTTCAGTCACTGTATTTCATAGCTTTAAATTAATTTCAGTTTAAATCATCTCAGTACAAACTAGTTCAAGAGCCAGGATGACTTCCCTCTATTGCCTACACCAAGAGCTTTCGCGCTTTCAAAGAAAAGAGCAAAGCAGACAGAGAAACACAATTCAAACCACCAAAAAGAAGATGCTGAAGCATTGTGTTTGTTTGAAAGCCTTTATAGATAGTTAATTGTTAGCTTTGTAACAGATTTCAAGGGACTCCAAAAGGTCCCCTTGCAGTCTTGGGATTTTGTACTGTAAAAAAGGGACTAGCTTTGCAGAATGCTGAATGCACTTCTACAACTCCAATGGTGAATATGTAAATAACTTTATGGATTCGGGGTACTAATTAGATGCCACTAATCAAAATGCTTAAACACATACCTATGTATGCTGTTGAGTCATTGTTCATAACAGAGGTGAAAGACATCGAGCCACCCTAAAAGTTATTAACAAGACTGAACAAAGTACAACTGGAGAAAAATTACTCAAATCATCCCTCTTCCTCCACAAAATACCAATCCATAAAAATCAAAGTTGTTCACAAAAAAAGTCTGGCTTTGATTAATCTCTAAAACACTAATAGAGAATAAAGTTGCATTTTTACCTTTATCTACAGTCCGCCTTCAATATTTTAGGTATACAAAACTCTTCATATTAATACTATAACAAATTTAAATGAATTTTAATATAAAACCTAAATATTCTAAACTGTACATTTAATTTTCTGCTTCATAAGACTTTTTGTTCCAATTAAAAATAGAATATTTCAAAACATTTTCATGGGATAAGAAACTGTCTTATTGCTCCACTCAAGGATTTAGCAACCGTTCAGTAGTTAATGATGGAGAACAAATGTAGAATAGGATTCACAGAATCACTTTAGCTAATACTTCCTCCTGACAGTCACAGTATAGAATTGGATTAATCTCATTTTAAAGTAAACATTTAAAATATGTCAGATGCAGCCTTGATTCTCCTCTAAAAGACCAAAAAGTTAAAATGAAATTAAGAGTAGGCTGCAAGCAAAACAATGACAGTTTATGAGACACAAAAACGTATGTGTATTAATCAGACATACTTATCTATTAATATACTCACAAAAAATGATTATATAATACTTGTTCTACGTACATACCAACACTAAAATATTAGAGAATTTTAAAATCTTGCAACATTCAAAGTGCAGCCAGACATGTTACTATGAGAATGGTGAAAAGATCTGATCTAAATCCCATTGATACATAGTTTATATAGAAAGATTTCTTTAGAAACTGATGTGCTGTAAGTATCTGTATCATATAAAGTATATTCTCTAATTAATACAGGCCTATTCTCATTACAAATCAGGACTGACAATATTTTCTTTACTTTCTTTCAGAAATAATTTTTGCCTTACTGAAAGTTGATGCGAGTGAGACATTCAATGCAGAATCTATTCAACACAATTAATAATCAGACTCAACGCCTTCAGTCTGCATGCAACACTGAAAAAAAATCCCAGACTGACAAAAAGTGATGAATCTAAGCATATTAAAGCATCATGATGCACTGCAAATAATAACCTGAAGCTATGATGAACACAATCTCACTCTGGCCAGTATTTGATGTCAAGCAGTCACCAACAGGATGGTGTTGGGAAGGCAGACCTCTAAGAAACTCCGGGTGCTGCAGGCACATGCCAAAGTTGTTACAGTGCATTGACAAGATGTCAGAGAACGAAGCAGGAGAAAGACTTTATTTAGCCCTGACACAGTTTCCAAAGTGATGAACAGAAGGAAAAAAAAAAAAGGTAAATAAAATAAAAGCATGCCATCTGACTCTTGGTTGGAACTGGCTTATTCATTAGGCGCTTATCAGTGATTATTTCAAACTACTCAGATTATTTTAAACTTTATTTGAAAGTAGTAAGGCATGAGAAAGACAGAGAAATGTTTGGGAGCTTACCCTCCCTTCTGGAGAACTAACTCATGTAAGCAGATTCAAGAGAAGCAGGAAAAAAACCAAACCCAAGAGGATGGAAAGGAGAGGAAGCATTTGAAAATGCTACTGAACATAATGTCCTACTAAACCCAGAAAACAGAGGGTATGAGGAGGTATGATTGTCTGTAGACTGTTCTATAAGCAACGCTTTGTTCTCAGAAGTAGTTTTTCTTATTGCAGAGAAGAAATTCTTATTTTGAAATGATGCTTTATGTTATTGCATACTGGATAAATAAGGACATCTGCTTCTCACCAGAAAAAAAATCATAGTCAAATTCAGCAGTTCCAGTGAATAAACACTACTGGCAAAACACAGTAGGCTTTTGCTCAGGTCCCAGTGTACAGGAACATAATCATGTTCCAAAAAGGTGAAGACAAGAGACCTGCCAGTTAAAGGAAAGATTCATATAATCTTATTTTATAATTTAAAAATACATACGTTTCATTTCAACTAGCTGTATCAGCACAATGAATGGAAAGAATTGCATCTTCAGGAACTGCAGGTATATCAGATTATGATCATCTGGATCACGGTCTTGAAAGATTTGGCTCAATCTATTGAATATAAAATGAGAGTATTCAAATCACCAGTCCTAGATACCTAAAGTCTGATGACATGAGTTTCATGTGTGCACAAAGGAGAGTTTTGAGAACACTCAGAGATAACTAGTCCTGAACCATAATATGGTAAATTTGGAAATTCAAATACTTTTAAAAGGCACCTGTAGAATATTTGAAAATAACAACAAAAAATCTATTTGGTTTAGAAGAATTATTTTCTTATTAAGAAGTTATTTCTGTGTTGTCATTAAACTGATTACCAATTTCTGTAGTCACAAACTTCACATTAGAAAAATAATTTAAGCTTCCTTGTGAGTACTAACAAAAAAACCGAAACATGCCACTCCGTCTGTCACATCTCTCATTAAACGGTGCCCATATTACCTACAGCAGAATACCTTTTTTTCCTAAGGATCCACGCCCTGCACCTCCCTCTGAAGAAAAAATACACCACCTGGATTAGTAAGGCTTCATGCATTCATGGCCTGCAGCAGTACATAAATTTATTAGATCTCTGGCAACACACTCTTAAAATAAACCTAATAGTCTTCAGTTCTCTGCTTACTAATTTGTTTTGTGGCGCCAGACAACTTCTCCCATAAACCAGGCTCCTGCTGAATTGAAGCAATGTTTGTTTCCTTGTCCAACAGAATAACGGGTTTAGCTGCATTATCTTAGTTACTGTCCCACAGGGGACTTTCTTCGGCTTTATACTTTTAAAGAAGTGCTACACACATATTAGCCCTTAGGAAAACTACTGTTATTTAAAATCTAAATTTGAGGATCATGGTGCATCCTCAGCCTCAGACCTGAAACTGATGAGTAATAACAGAAGAGTGTACCACGACCTCTCAAATGAAAGACATCACAATAGAATAGGAGCCAGGAGAAATACACTTACAATCAAAATATTACCTCACTTTAATACTGTACTATTCTAAGAAATGCCTTTGTTCTGGGAAAAGGATATACCAATTTCTCTTTCTCTAAAGCACATCTTAATTTAGACACTACTATTTCAAACCCTTTATATCTGCCATTCTCAGGATTAAAATTAAGGTACGTGAGTGAGTCCCATCTGAAAGTGAGGCATCTAATTTTTCATACTGGATTTGAAATTGCTATTTCTGTCAAATTGGAAAATTTCCCTTGAAGGAATAGTTGAACTTTTTAACTCCAACTGTTGAACACTGTCTTTGCAGAGAATTCCTCTCCACCTCAAATGACATTCCAGACTCATAAATCTCAATTTTACAGCCTTATGAAGAAAACGTATGCAAGAATGATTAAAGAGGTTGTTGTTATTTGCAAAACCTACTATAAATAAAATGGAACAGTATTTCTATTTCATCAACTGGACTTCTGGCTTTAATCACTGAGCACCCATAGGAAAACAGTTCTTTTAACACCATGTCAAAGTGATTGAACTGTTTTTCTTTATTATGAATGCACTTCCACAGACTTGAATTTTCATTCCTTTTCTGTTCTGGCAATGCAACAAATAAAATGTCCGGCTGAATGGAGGAGAACAAATGCCAGGCAGGTTCATTTAACATTTACTTTTAATTAATTTCAGAGTAATGGTACAAGGTAATCTCAAATACTTCACTTTTATTATTATTTGACCAGAGAGACTCCTTTGTGGTGCTTTTGATCCTTTTTATGCTATGCCAAAGCTATAACCTTTTGCAGGTGATTTAGTCCTCCTTAGGAAGGGCAGAGTTAAAACCTGCAAACTTACAAAATTGTTGATATGGACAAGGACAAAATAGGCTTCCTTTTTAAATCACTGTAACTTTGCCTTACAACAAACCTTGTAAAGAGGTATTAAAAGATATTAGTTCTGCTCAGGGAACAAATATTTTTTTATTAATGTGCTAGTTTTCATATCATGACAAGTTTTTCAGTGCTACTTGAGGCCTATCATATGGAACATAACTGTATATTCCTTCAGCAGCAATTATATTCCTGTATTCTTCTTTTATCTCAAATTCCTGTGCTGCAGTCACAATGTATATTGCAAGATGAAAAAAACCCCAAATATATTGGGAGAAGCAAAAAATTCCTTAGAAGAATAAAGTCAAGATGTGAGAAACTGGTTTAAATATTAAGTACAAGAAATTACTCCTGAAATGAAGAGCAGAACTGAAAATATGGAATAATATGACCACTGAATTTCCCAGAAGAGCAGCTCAGCCCTCAACAGACACAAAGCAGAGAAACAGAAGTGACTGTGAAATTATGACATCTCAATCTTGATAGTATGTTGCTTCCAACACATTATTTCTCTCCCCCTCTTTGTCTCTGCATATGCATGGAATCTTCACTTACGCTTTGAGTAAGCAGCTATATTAAATTAAAATCATGAGTAGGAAAAAATGCATTTTAAAAATTAAATTTATGGTTTTCACACACAACAGATTTTAATAACCAATTTATTTATGTATGGTTTACATTCACTCCACTTGAAAAGATATTACTGTTTTAGGTATTATTTCCTGTCTTAATGTACTAGCCGAATACTGCCATGTTTTAATAAGTAAATAGGCATATTTACATAAAAATCCTTTCATTTATAATAGGTCTGACAAGATTCTTTTATAAAATATATTGACCTTCAAATACCAAAGTGCGGTTTTTCATATGCCCAGTTGAAGTTTATTTCGTATCACTCATGCTTTTAGAAAATCATTGGTCAAGATTTCCATGACCGTTGTCCCACAGGTATTCAGAAATTGAAATCCTGCAGCTTTTTCCTAAGGGCCAGGAAAGCAATGTTTTTGCAAACTTAAGTCCATCTCTTATCTAATCTGCTTGTTATCTTATATAGGCAGTTGAGTGCTTGGGTATCTGTGGTCTCAAGTTTACATTTTTTGCCTTAGATTTTGTGCAGACAAGGGTGGAGGTGTGATCACAGCAGTTCTAACGTGCCAGCTAGCACAAATGTTCCTGAGCTTTAAAAGAAAGTGTATCCCACCCTTTCCTGAGATGGAGCTACATAGTGCTCATCTGTTGGGACATGACCTCAGCCTCCCGTCTGTCGCCTGCCACAGCTGATAACATCCTTGACACACAAAGAAGAGAAGTTCCCTGGGCTACAAGTATAACTGAGGGTGCTTGGGAAGATGCTGGGAGAACTCCTTTTGCCTCAGCCTGAAGCAATCTGGATGGTGTTGATGACACAATGCAGAGCTGTCAGCACCTACCTCCTCCTTTTGACTGGGGTATTAAACTTGTTATTTTTAACTGATTTCATGGCTGTTCAAAGTATTTATTTTCTTTCCCCTACTAAATCTGACATGGCCCTTGCCACCTGTTAGAATCCCTACTCCTTGTAGTGTGCAGGAGCATGCTGGAGGCCAATCTGCTTGAACGAAGGGAGGCTCTGCAGAGGGATATGGACAGGCTGGATCCATGGGCTGAAACCAGCGGGATGAGGTTCAACAAGGCCAAGTGCAGAGTCCTCCATTTGGGTCACAACAACCCCATGCAGCGTTACAGGCTTGGGGAAGAGTGGCTGGAGAGCTGCCTGGCAGAGAAGGACCTGGGGGTGTTGGTTGACAGCCGGTTGAACATGAGCCAGCAATGTGCCCAGGTGGCCAAGAGGGCCAGTGGCATCTTGGCCTGTATCAGACACAGCGTGGCCAGCAGGAGCAGGGAGGTGATTGTGCCCCTGTACTCAGCACTGGTGAGGCTGCACCTCGAGTGCTGTGTTCAGTTTTGGGCCCCTCACTACAGGAAGGACATTGAGGGGCTGGAGCGTGTGCAGAGAAGGGCAACGAGGCTGGTGAGGGGGGTGGAGAATAAGCGCTATGAGGAGAGACTGAGGGAATTAGGGTTGTTTAGCTTAGAGAAGAGGAGGCTGAGGGGAGACTTCATCACTGTCTACAGCTACCTGAAAGGAGGTTGTGACGGGGTGGGTGCTGGTCTCTTCTCACAAGTGATGAGTGATAGGACAAGAGGGAATGGCCGCAAGTTGTGCCAGTTTAGACTGGATATTAAAAAGAATTTCTTTAATGAAAGACTGGTGAGGGATTGGAACAGGCTGTCCGGGGAGGTGGTGGAGTCATCACCTCTGGAAGTGTTTAAAAAACCGGTAGATGAGTTCCTTAGGGACATGGTTTAGTAAGGAGACAGGCATGGTTGGACTCGGTGATCTCAGAGGTCTCTTCCAACCTTATGATTCTATGATTCTATGAAAATGACATTAACTCTCAACACATAAAACCTGGCTCTCATTATTAAAATGCAATTCTATCCCTCTCTTTGCCCCAAGCTAGCAAATGCAGTTACATCAGCTAAAAGTGCATATCAGTTCAGGTTATTGATGGGCGAAGTTCCACCTATTCGTGTACAACCATTTGTATTTTGATCACTTCAGCTATTATTTAGGTATCTTTTATACCAGAAAAGAGCGGAAAATAGTATTACAGTAACCTTACCGGCTTTGATTTTCATTTTAAGGCTCTCTAGTCCAAACTCATCCGGTCTTCTCCAAGCAAGTTTAATACCACAAATGATCTGGGATCTCTCTTTCTCTGTTAACTCTATAGGAAATCTGACTGAAAGGGATCTTTCAGATTGCTGCTTCTTGTTTCTTTTGTGACAGAAAGCTATTCCATGTAAAAAACTCATTCATCTCCATCTACCAAGCAGAGGCTTCCTGCCCTTCTCTCCATCTCCTAGGATGGAGCTCTTTGAAAATTATTGACTAAAATTGGGTGCTGCAGTTCAGAAGAGGTATCAAAATACTTCTTTTGACATAAACATTTTGAGAGCATATATTCCTACCTTGAAAATTCTTTGTCCGAATATATTTCTAAACCTTTGGACATGCTTCTGACCTCATGTTATTAAATTCATATATGTTATAGATTCCTTACCCACTAAAATACGAGCAATAGCTCTGTTCCTCATCTCTTCGCATACTCATTGAGCAGCTTCTTGGAGGGATAGTCAGCCTAATACAGTCTAACAAAACCCATGGGAAAGCACTTTCTTTGCACTTTCTAGTTAATAAGCAACTTTTGGGATAAGTTAGATAAAAGTCCTTATGTTGAACATGGGAGGGAACAGTGAAATGAAACTTGAGAGTGTACTGTCTCAAAAACTATGTGTTCAACGCAGACACATTTGCTCTATTCTGTGCTTACGTTCTAGTAAGGCTTATGTTCTAGAGGCTTATGTTCTAGTCTCTTTGAAATATTTGTCAATAAAAGAACAATCTACAATCACCAAGATACCTTAATGTGCTTTGGCACTTGAACACAGGGCAAGACTCAGTACGTGCATCCTCTTAGCGCCACACAAAAAGCTCCGGTTGAGCTGGTACATCTTCATGGCACAAAAGGCAATGCCACAAGACTCAGCTCTGCCAGATTCAAAGCTTTACCAGTTTGATGCTCTGCTTAGTCTAGTCAGCCCTATTTACTGCTGATTCCTGAGACAGTTTGTTAAGCTGAGTCTTGAGTAGCTCCGTAAGGGACCATGTTTTTCTGCAGACAAAAAAGGTTTAGTTTTGTTCAGCAAGAAATAAATGAGAAGGGTAGATTTTATCTTGCATTCTCCAATGCTTTTCCACAGTGCACTCTACAGGTTGTTTACACCTATCTCTCTTTCCCACTCGTGTGGCCATAGAAACAGTTTTCTCTTGGTGTATCATTACAAGCCCTTCTTGTAGTAAATACAGTAACTGCTCACACAGAGATCTAATATAGGCCAAGTCTCCTAAACTGTATTTTGAAGGTTTCCTTTAATGCTATTCAACATCTAGAGACAAGGAGTACAGCAACACGTCAGAAAAATTTCACAGCCAATTTTCACACCAGTGTCCACACAGGAAAATTCTTTCTCTTAATCACACTTTGATAAGCAGAAGAAAAGCAGCTATTTAAACGTAGTGGAGAACAGAATTGCATGAACCTGGGCCTGGAATTCCATTCAGACTATGGTTGAACTTTTTCTTCCTAAGTGATCTTGGAGAAGAGCCATTGCTGGAGAATGAGATTTGGACAGTATGCTGCATGGGAAAATTATAACCTTTTAGGTTAATTCTTTGCTCCCTTACTAAGTATATAAAAAGATCTAAATAAAAGAAGTATTATATAAAAGCACATAAAAGTTCTGCATAACAAGATACTGATTTTCAATACACGTAAGTATTACTCACAGATATATATAATGCTGAAAACATTCCAGAATAACATTTAAAACTTAAGCATATCATTTATGGCTAAACTATATTTCAACTTTAAGGTAAACATGTAGTCTCTTCTTAAATACTATAGTGCTAAGCGAAACTGACTTTATAAGAATAGCTTTCCATTGTCTGAGTACTAACATATTGACTGTAAATCCCTTCTTTGAGAAAAAGTCTAGAATATCTAGAGAAAAGTATTGTCAGTCACAACATATGAAGCCACTCCTGGGCAAGTCCCTGAGCAGGCAGATTGGAATATATCATTAGTAAAGTCCTTACGTGTTTGGTGATTCTGCCATCTATGCAGTCATTTATGCTAAAAGAGATGGTGAATAAAAGCTATGGTGAAATTGGGGATCAGTGGCAAAATCACCTCGGAATTTCATTAATAATATTTATTTGGCATATCAAGCATTCTTCTTGAGTTCTGAAATACATTTGTTTGTTTCTTTGCTTTAACTAGATAGCAATTTATTATTGCTCATCTGGCAAGCAGGTTAACTTCATTTTAATAAAAGAAAATCACTGTACATTTCAAATCTAACCAAATACTCAAACATTTTCTCTGTTCGATGTTTCCCAAAGATGGCATAGTTTGATGTTACACTGAAAATAATTTCAGCTCATTGATGGTCCTATTTGCCGCTTTTCAATATGAAACAACTGCTCTGCAAGGAACTATTATGACCACTCACCTTTTTTGCACACACACTGTACCGTACTTTGAGTTTTAATACTCCCTCTCTTTAGAACTTTCTTATATCTAACATATTTGACTGTCTTTCAGATTGACTCTAAATTTTTCTTTCCTCCATAATTCTAGCCGTCTTAGTGTTTATCTGATTGAAATTATTTGAACTTGATTTAAAATGCAGCTTCGTCAGTAGCTTTCAGCAGTATGCCAGAAGATCATTTTTTCAGATCAGTAAATCACAATTAAATGTGACACAAGAAAGGAGTGTTAGGGGTAAAAAGAAAACTATTTAAAAAACCCGAACAACAGAATAACTTTGAGCAAGAATTAAAATAGTAATTTTCTATATTAGTTTTGGTATCAAAAGAAAAGGAGGAGTAACTGGTACATTTTTGCCAAATCTAGATTTCTTCTTACAGTCATTCAAAATTGAAGACAAAATATGTTCCTTTACTTCATGTTCTAGCAAACCTACTCTTTGCAAAATAAAAAAACCCCACAAATAGTGAAAAACTGAATTATTCATGTGGATTCTGGAAAGCTGTCATCAGTTTAATATTCTGGACAACAATTTTTAGTCTATGGTTGGCACACAAGTAACCAAGTATCCTGTGGAAATTTTGTAAAAAAACTTTTAAAGAAAGAAACTTAATATAGTATGATGGAAAGAGAACATAACTTTTAAAAGATTATATTACTTAGTTTTACAGCTTCAAGTTTACAGCTTTAAGGTTATTTTTATCATCTCCTCCCATAAAGTGAGAATCTTTCAGTGAAATACTGTGTGAAATTTCCAGTCTAGATAGCAGGTTTTATGTGTTAAATATACTGAATTCAGCAAGGCAAAATGATCAGCTTTTCATAACGGGGAGAGTATTTTGCATTCGTTTATACCTCTTAGGAATTATGACCAAACATTCCATCCCTCTCTCCACTACAAAGACACAACAGTCAGAAGCATAGTGCCAGGAGATTTGCTTGAGTATTCTTCCCCTTACTGCAGAATTTGATCTCAGAATGTTTAGGAAAGATATATTTGAGTTAATACAGAAAAAGTTTTGACACTTTACAGTCAAGAATATTCGAGTCAATAAGAGCACAGTATGTGAAAACTTTCATTATCTCCCTACAAAATCTAAATGGTGTGTCAAGCACACAGCTTAGAGTACTTAGAGCTCTTTCAGAGACATACTCAACAAGGTATAAATCTTTCAATGTATTAACTATAATATTTACATACTTTAACCTCTGCCAGATTATTGTTATTAACAGGAGACAAAAAATTATAAACAATTATATTTTAGAGAATATAATTTTTACAGTTCCTTCCATTACTAGTGTTTCAGCACAACATTTCAAACACCAACAGTGAACTCAAGTTCAGCATTCATTTCTATGGTTTGAATCTGCCCAACAGGAACTGTGAAGTGCAATTGTCATCAAACAATGCAATATAACTACTAATGTTAATGATGATGTATTAAGAATGATTTATGTGGAATATACCATTAATATTAAAGAATTTTACAGTGGTTATGTACAAAAGATGAACACAATTTTTTTTGACCAAGCAGATTTATATTTTTCATTTAAGTTTTGTGAAGAATCTGGATTTCTTCCCAGCAGCTATGTATCCTGTATTTTTAAGAAGCCGTATGCATTTCAACTGACGAACTTAAGGCAGCTGTCTCTGTACCTTATTAGATTTATACAGAAAATGGAGAGACAATACTGTCATGGAATACTCTCTAATATGAGATCCAACAGACATGTGACATAAATATGTTCCTACACTGCAAGTCTTTTTCTGTCTCTCTCTATATACATCTTAAATGACAGAACTACAGATGTATATGTAAGTTCCTATAGACACATACACAAAGAGGTATGTAGGAATTCACAAGGCCTGAACACTAAGTTAAACAGTTTGTTAAGTAGATTGCACTCACTTTGTATTCAAAATCAGACTCATTTTGCAGCTTAGTGAAGCAAATTGAGCAATGGCTCTTCATTAAGATGAAGACCTACTCCATATTTTTCGTGCTGCTCTGCCACCAGAGAACAACATTGATATCTATACTACATGCTCACCAGTGAGACAGACTTCATATCAGTAACATAAATGTGAATATATATGCTCACAGTACCACACCCACATAAATTTATTATTTTTTTAATGTTCATATTATGCATTGGGATTTATTTTTCATCTTACAAAAAATCAAGTCTTTATGTAGAGCTGAAAGAACCTATGTAACAGGCTGATAATTAATTCTCTTTAGCTGTCTGAAATAAATCGATAATACAGATGATAATGATAATACTATTATGGATAATAACAATATGGATAAAAGTAATATTTTACTATATGAAGCAAAGTGAAATACACCACAGATCTCCACAGTCATGCTTTACATATTAACAGTTCCATTCTACCTGGTTCCCACTACAACCTCTGCGGCAAGCAATTCCAACAGTGGTTCCCCACAAACTTTAACCAGGACTGTGGCAGAATCCCACAGCCCTACTCCCACAGCTGAGAGAAATCAGTTCATACAGCTTCCCAAGACACAAGTAGAACGCCCCATTCTGCCAGTAAATCAAGACCAAGCACACTGCTCTTGAGCGAAAAATGTATAATGTTCCCTTCCCAACACAGTAATGTCAGGTGATCTATCTTCAAAAACGCAGTTTAATTTGCTATTACACACTGAGCTGTCATTTACCATTACCATCACCTGGAGAGCATCAAGCCTTTGGGCTGGACACATTAAGTCCTTGGTGGCTCCACACAGCTCAATTCACTAGAAACACCCCGATAAGTAGGGTAATTGTGGAAAGCAACGTTCTGGCAAAAAATGCTTTTCAGTACACCTATGGCACTCCTTTATCTATTCTGTCCATGAACTTATATCTCAAGCAACCCTTTACTGGAATGACAACACCTAGGCTGCCCCGCAGAGGGCTTTGCTGGGTGAGAATACATACCTTGTAATTGCAACCACAACCCAAATCCTTGCCCTTCTACAAATGATCTAGGCTGTAGACCTGTTGGTTCTAGTAACTGTAGCTCTTTTACTGTTCTTGCCAGCAGCAGCTGGAAGTTTTCTTCCACTTTCTCTCCAAGACTGTCTATGTAGGGAGACGTTACTGTATTGACTACATTCACACTACATTATACAGGTTTTTTCGAAAAGTTTTATTGGGATTTGCTTCTCCTAACTTTGTGCACTGTAGATGTCTGTATCCCAAGCTAGTTATCCTAAGCATCTATTACAGTCAGTGAAAGACTAGTCAGTGGATTACGATTCTGGTGCCCAAATACAGGTATTCAGGGGCATTTGAGATGCTTTAAGGCATTTGGCACATCTGCAGAGTGCTGGCAAATATGATACAAGATTGACAAGAAATTCATGTCCTTCTGCAGAGTTGGACAGGTGTCAGGCAGGTTGACTGAAGCCCCTCACACTGCTCTCAGTCCTGTGCTGGGGAGACTGAATTCTGTTAAATGGTGTCTTGAGACCTAGTCAGCTCAACCTAAAGAAGACACTTGCATCAGTCCCAACTGTACCATCTAGATCTTCATGGGCTACAATGGGACCTTAGACAGCTAGACACATTCAGAAACCATTCAGACACCTAAATTTGTGTGTCTTCAGCCTAGCACAAACTCCTACACATAACATTTAAACCTTATTTTTTTTCAGGAAAGGGAGTATGCAGATTGAAAAACAAATCTCATGTTACATGGCAGCTGAGTCTACTGCTAAAAGAGATCTGTGAGCCCTACCTCTTGGCACTGCATCTTTGAGATGAATGTGTGAATGTTTGCCTGCATTAAGTAGGCAGCCTGAAGCAATATGCAAACTGGGTGGGACAGAAACATGTCACAGAGCTGGGAAAGGAAGGACACAGTATCCATTTCAGTGTTCATCTCAGATTGCCTTAAACTGATTGAAAATGCATCCCTGAGCCATGGCTTCATGTATGCATTCAGCAAAGATAGACTAAGCACTGCCTAAGAAATCACGAAGTCCCTGTTCCCCCATAGGCTCTCAGTCCCAGCTTCTGCTCTATCACCTCCCTGGAGCTGGCACATATGGTTTTGTGGCCATTTAAAGAATTGCTTTAGGGAACTCATGTAGTAGAACTAAATGCAGAAAGAAATTGTTGAATGTCACTTTGGGTGATTTCCCTGACCCAGAGTTGACAGCACAGTGGTAGAATGCTTGTTCCAGTGTCAGGGAGGTGGCAGCGCAGTGCCAAATAGGCAAATACCAGGGATGAAGAGAGAGCAAGACCGCTGCACTTGGCAGCAATGTTGTCTTTCGATGCTGAAAGTAAGCCCTTGTGCTGTCATTCCTTGCTGGTATAAGTCTGGTCATTATTCTGAAAAGTGAGTTTTCCATGTTATTTCTACAAAGAAACAACCTAATCCCTGAGTCTTATACCTATTGTAGGGTGTAACCAAGGAACACACACTTCGATGCTGACACAAATCATATCCCTTTTAACAGCACGAACTGATTCCTAATTCCCATTTGGATGATTCCTAATAGAAGTCAAGAGTTGTTGTGGCAACCCTTTAAAGAGGTCATAAAGGTTCCAGCCTTACAATGCTTCCCAAGAAAAACAAAAGCCTACAGATATCCAAGCTTTCTGACTGAGCTTTCCGAATTGTTGCAGGCACTACCTTGCATCTAATTGCCACCCACTTTAAATGTAAGAAGTCACTCCACATAACAGATACATGGTGTACTAATAGCAAAAGCACACGCACACATAAAAATCTAACCCTTTAAAAATTAATTCCATTAAACTCATGCTTTATACACACACCCACAGATAATATCTACAACACACAAACATGTACCAGGTTTAGCTCCCACAAGCATGAATTCTAAAGTGAATGATTTAAAAAAGAAAATAAAAAATAAAATGAACAGAAGCCTAATTTGTTTGCTTTGCAGAAGACAAAAAAAGGCATTTTTCTGATTAATCACTTGTATAACATTTGTAACAATGTGCTAAAGATGAAAATCTAGATAAGTACTAGGAAATAAAAAATATACTTTGTTTTTGCAGATGTCATTGGCTTGTTAAAATGTGTTAGGGAGTAACTTCTGATTATACCCTTAATTGTATTGTATTTACTAAACCATTTAACAGTTTGAGCTCACAAAATGGCAAAAGATGAGTAACATAGGCCTCATATGAAAATTGAAACCTGTTTATTAGCTGTTGTTGGATATATTTTCAAGCAGAATTTCACATTCTATATTACAAAGTCACACCTATCTTCAAGAAGCAAAGAGGGAGGAGGCAGGAACTATAGGTAGGACATCCGTTAGTTGATCCTTAGAAAGGTGATGGAACAAATAGTCATGGAAACCATTTCCAAACACATGAAGGATAAGAAGGTGACAGGGAGGAGTAAGTATGCAGTTATGAAGAAGAAATCATGCCTAATAAATTATGGAGTTAGGTAAGTGGGTGGTGTGATGGATTGAAAACCGGGTGAACGACGGGGTTTAAAGTTGTGATCAGCTGCACGAAGCTCAGCTGGAGACCAGTCAGTAATGGTGCACCCCAAGGGTACACTAATACTGGGGCCAATACCGTTTAACCTGGGTCATTAAAGACCTGGATGCTGGGATACAGTAACCAAAGGCTGCATTAGGAAGAGCATTTCCAGAAGATAAAGGGAGAAAAATCTTCCCCTCTTCTCAGTGTTGGTGAGACACATGTGGAGTGCTGAGTCTAGCTCTGGGTTCCTCAGTACAAGAGAGACATGGCCATACTGGAGTAAGTCCAGTAGTGAAGGGCCACAAAGACAATGAAGGAACTGGAGGATCTGACACATAAGGAAAGGCTGAGAGAAACGGGGATGTTCTGCCTGGAGAAGCCTCAGGTGGGATACTTACCAATGCATCTAAATACCTGATTGAAGGGTGTAATGAGAGGGAGCCAGTCTCTTCTCAGAGGTGCCCAGTGAAAGGATAAGAAATAACAGGGACAAACTGAATTATAAAATGCATTCAAACTTCACAAAAAACTTCTTAATTATAAGGGTCCTCAATCCATGGAACAGGTTGCCCAGAGGTTGTGGAGTCTCTATCTTTGGCTGTCTTTAAAGGTTCTTTTCAATCCAAACCATTCTATGATTCTTAGTCACTTAATCTAAGTCTAATTAATCAGGTCTTTGAAATTCATAAAACTGGGGGGAGCCATTGTCTTCACTTCAATCCTAACTACTTAGGAGAATTTAATCTTGTAAAAACTTTTACTGTCTCATTGAATGCATTGGAAATTACTAGAGTAACAGGTTTTATAGACATGGTCAAAAGGAAAGACATATAACTCCTCTAGTGCTAAAAATGAGAGAGCCAAAAGCATCAAGGTTGTCTACCATCCAGAGCTGTTTTATAGATAAAAGAATACCAAATGAAAAATAAGTGATGGTGAGATTCATCTCACAGAAGCCCGGTTTTCCAAAAGCTAGATGTCAGAACCAAAAAAATCCTCCTGCGGTTCACAGAGAGAAAAGCATCTGCAAGATTAGTTTGTTCTTCCTCCTTTGAACACTGTCTTGATCTCTGCAGACACTTTAAGAAGCTTGCTAAAGAAATTCAGGTGGTTAATGTAGGCGAGTTAACTAACTTCCAGTGACTGAATTGAATGAGACTGTAATGTCTGCCAAGCACAAATGTAAAATCTCTATTTTTAGCTGGAACTGTGATGATTTTTTTTAAAAGTTAATTTAATAGGGAATTTCCAAGAAAACTGTGTATTTGAGTATATAGCAAACAGAGAGCAAACATATGCTAATTAAACTTGATTGGTACAAAGGCCAGATATAGGCTCTAGGAACGCTTACTTTTTTATTAAGTGAAAAATAAATATATAGACATTTTATGAATATCTATACATACAGTGTGCATTATTGTAAAAAAAAATAAGCCCCTCTCAATAGCAAAAAGTCAGAAATGCAAACTTTACAATTTCTAGTCAATCTTTTTTTCATGGAAGCATAATATCATTAAAAAAAAAAGAATTTGATTCCTTTTCCAGTAAGTAGAATTTTATGGTTACCCAGCCACTAGGTTTTTGACATAGGCATTTTTACTAAAAATAAATTCAACAGAAACATTTGATTGCAGATTATTCCTACACAAGAGTTCGGAAACACATATAAGTGGTTTCAGTTTTCATTAAGAAACAGAATTACAGTCTTTACTTCAGTCTTATTACAAATAAGGGTAATACCTTTCTCGGTTACTTAAAAAGGTGAAAAACACATTCTGAACCTGTTGGAAGTAAAGTATTAACAACAAATATTTCCAAACACCAGTAGCAAGTTTTCTTTTGAAAAATGAGGGGAGAAGGGTTAATTGTGGCTCATATAATCAGTCAAGTAAGCAAGTGCGTAACAGCTCTACTATCTTTTTTTTTTTAAACCATTGACTAACTAATGGGTAAGAAACTTGAAGATGCAAAAGCACTGTAGTGATATGCCAGTTCTGGGGTAAATAGAACAGTGAGCAACTAGCCAGAACGATTGTTCTTTCACATTTAGGAAATGAGACATTTTTTCTCCAGTAACATCCCTGAAGCCACCAAATATCAACAGAGATAAGATTTTTTTTTTCTTTTTTCCAGCAGAGTTTGTCTGTCATCACTAAAGCAGACTCTACTTCTGCACAATACAATAGACTTCTCTCAAAACTGCAATCAGTTAATAGAAATAAAACCCTCTATAGTTGAAATGCTCTTCAGTTACGCTCAAATCTGTTCTGTGCTCCTGAGCATCTGCTTTTTAAGAAAAGATCACATGTGTAAAATAGCTATCCTTGCATGTTCAATGAGAAGAAAGTAATCTATGTCATCCTTCTTAATTAATGTCATCCTTCTTAGTTTTATGGATATCAGCATTTACAAACAACAGCAGTCAAGCCTGAAAATTTGGCCCTCTGCAATGATAAATGAAAGTTTACCTAGAACTATGAATTCATAAATGCAAATCTCCTCACTTATTTCAGAGTTAAAATCTCTACATTAATCAGCTTCTCTTCAGAGACAGACATATCTAGTATGTGATACAACATACCTGTCTTAAACTTTCCTCTTAATCAGGTGATAGTTTACCATGCTGAAGGAATGGAAGAGGGAAACATGAGCAAACAGGTCGTAGAATCACAGAATCACAGAATGACCTGAGTTGGAAAGGACCCAAAAGGATCATCTACACAGGACACTCCCAATATTCACACCGTGTGACTGAGGGTATTGTCCAAATGATTCTTGAATGCTGGCAGACTCAGTAACATGACTACTTTCCTGGGGAGCTGTTCCAGTGCTCCATCACCCACTGGGTGAAGAACCTCTTCCTAATATCCGATCTAAACATCCCCTGGCAGGAAGCATTGTTTGTAGGTATCACAGTATCACAGTATCACAAGGCTGGAAAAGACCTTTGAGATCATCTAGTCAAACCTATGACCCAACACCTACACCTATTCCTACTTGTCAACTACACCATGCCACTAAGTGCCTCATCCAATTTCTCTTTGAACACCTCCAGGGATGGTAACTCAACCACCTCCCTAGGCAACTCATTCCAATGAGCAATTACCCTCTCAGTGAAGAACTTCTTCCTAATGTCAATCCTAAACCTCCCTTGGTGAAGCTTGAGACCATGTCCTCTCGTTCTGTCACCGGTTGCCTGAGAGAAGAGTCCAACCCCTGCCTGACTACAACCTCCCTTTAGGTAGTTGTAGAGAGCAATAAGGTCTCCCCTGAGCCTCCTGTTCTCCAGGCTAAACAACCCCAGCTCCCTCAGTCACTCCTCACCGGGCTTGTGCTCCAGCCCCTTCACCATCCTCGTTGCTCTCCTCTGGACACACTCCAGCATCTCAACATCTTTCTTAAACTGAGGGGCCCAGAACTGGACACAGTATTCAAAGTGATACCTTGTATTCAAGGTAGCATTGTGCAAGAGGTGGAATCTCTGAAAAAAGTGGAAGGAAGCACATGTTGCATTGAATATTTGAGAGCAAGTGCTTTTACCATAGAAGCTGTATGATTTAAAGCTGAACTTTAAATCAAGTTTTAAGGTTGGCCAGGACTGAATGTACATTTCATTGTTTTTAAGATACTAGCTTTGAGGAATGAAAGTATATTTATGCTTCTGATTTCGATGATGACAACAGGTATAGGTTTAATTTTGGTTAGAATTGATGTATCATGAATAGGTTTCTTTAGAAGCAAACTGGATTGCTTTTTTTTTGAAAGCAAAAGGAAGGATTGTGTCATTGAGCAAGGAATTGTTTTTATCAGTAACTACAGAAGAAAACGTTATACTCCTATTTATCACTTCTCTCGTGGCCACAGTGATACAATCCATCTTTTAACATGTGGCCTTCAGTCCACAGGGAATGCCAAATGATGCCAAACATTCCCATTCATCTGATCAACAGAGACTTTAAAGGGTCTATCCAGTCTTTGTTAAACACTCTTTCTGACCAATTTGCATTGAATTTTGACTTAAGTTTAAAACAAAAAGAAACATTCCTTACCTTCAAGGGGCTCATTATTCTGGACTGAACATATTCAAAACATTGTTAAAGCTTCAGTTCAACTGGCTATTCACAATAATCCTCAGGCACAACAGACTTTTTTTTTTTTCTTCTGGAGGTAAAGCCTGTCTGTGCAGGAAACACAGCTTGCTTCGGAGATAGTCTGAGTTTGTGAAATGAACTCCCCCAGGAAAGAACTATCACAAATTTTCCAATCTGAGTCAGTGTATACAGCTTTGAGTTCTCTTTAACAAACATATAACATATACAATTTTTTTAAAAAAGTGCTAGATTACACTGCCCACACAATTCTGCCCCAAGGAGAGGATGAAAGAAAGAACATTTTGTGACGGATGCTAATCGTGTTTGCTCATGTACTATGGAAAGGTGTTTGGATATTATAGGTAGAGGGTGGGGGAAGTGCAGTAAGAACCAACACAGAAGAGAATAGCCTCACCATCACTCATACCCTGACATGTTCTGTGGGACCACTTCCTTGTTGCAGTGCACTGCTATGTGATTTATCAGGAGCACATTCTCTTTGCAATCTCCACAAGCTCACATCTTAAGTAAATGAAGTTGACAGCTTCCCAAACCTAACAATATTATAATAAACCTTGTAAATGTTAACTGTGATTCTCTATAAACAAGAAGTCTGAATGTAAAATAACATTGACAGCACAGAGAGCTATCAATAAACTCAGTTTTAAACATGAAGTTCCACAAATTTCTTCATGTGCTTTCTATTAGGCATCTGCGGTTTTCAAGCTCAGTTTATTAGCCCAGAATACATTTCTGTAGGTTTATCAATTGTTCCATTCTTATTTCAAGTCAGCTGAATACCGTATTGAATATCTGTTGAGTTGTAAATCCTTCTAATGTTCTTGATGGGCTTTCAAAATCACATAATCTGTAAAACTTTCAGATGCCCATCCCTATTTAATAGTAGATTATTACAATAATCCTCAGACAGAAAGATGATCTTTAAATTCAGTCTACATTCTCCACTCTAATTTGCCTTGTGCTGACAGTTGCATGATTTTCCCCCAAGCAACATCTGTGTACTATTTTATCCAACTACAAGAATAAGGGAAGGAGAGACCAGTTGACTTGATTTGATTGATGAGTGAAACTAAAAACAGTGTGCAAATACTACGTGCCTTGCAAACTGGTCGTGAAGCAGTTTTACACATTGAATAAGCCAATAATAAAACTTTATGCTGGATGCTTTATTGTGTTACATATGTTTTCATTTAACAAAGCATCTGCCATGACTGACCTTGTAATCTTATCACATTTCTCAAAGTGACAGTGTCAATAACAATGACCTCTACTTTAAAGAGATTTGTTGGTGATACTTGTACATTTAGGACCAAAGTCTTTATCAAATAGTCAATTCAAGCACTGAAATCAACGTGGACTTTGCAAAACTTCAATAATGAAGTCAAAATTGTCTCTAGTAATAGAAACGAAGTCCCTGCAAAAAAATTAGAGGGATTATAACCCAAACCATTCATTTTTATACATGAGAAAGAATTATCACCAGTAGGTTATTATCACACAGCTTAAAAGATACGGCAGAAACAGCACTCTGAAAGCAATTTATAGCAACTAACCAGCAAGTGCCTGCTTTATTGCAGTATTTATACAAGCAGTACTCTCTATTACTATGAGTTCCACTTTGCAGCTGATCTTTTCCTCCTACCAGTATACTTTGCCTTCTCTTTCTAAGCTGTTGGTGCACCACTAGTGGTAGTCCATTCTCAGATTGCCTCAGATAACAAAGCAGTACATAAGCAGTCATCTCACTACCATGGGCTGGATACCATTTAAGACCTTGCCCTCTTTCAAAGGGAATGACTGGCACTCCAGAGCAGAGGAGTACAAAATGAACATGGAAAGAAGGTTGTTCCCACCTGCCATCCCCACTGCTGGGAAAGCTGGCCAGACACGCATTCAAGCCAGAAAGCTATCAGAGGGGTTTCTCTCTTTCTCTGAGCCAGAATCTCTTTGGCAGCTCTCCATGGGCACTGCTACTTTCCACGGGACTTGTCATGGACAAATGTCAGTAAGCAAAATGCTGCACCATCCAAGGGAAACTGAACTCAGGTGCTGTAGACAGGTCCCGAATTACTACAGACAGGCGGAAATTCCACAGCAGATGCAGTTACATATCAAAAGTCCAAAGGGGTTCTTGAGTTCAAGTAAACTCTGGAGAGAATCAATACAATTACTGTTTTACAAGGCTATGATGCAAAATGGAGAGCATTTAATGTTGCCTCTGCATTTCTGGTTTCAGGGCACTGAAGTAACATTCCAGTACACATATATTTATCAGGCACAGGCAGCTGGGAATCCTGAGAGACAAGCAAAGGGAGAGCCAGAGATTCTGGTGTCCAGTTAGTCTTGGATGGGGGCAATACTGTAAAATACTGAAGTGAGCAAAGTGAGCATATGAAGGAGATTTAGACTGCAGCCAGGCATTTACTAAAGAAATTAATGAGGTAGGTAGTATTAGATGCTTATATACCTTGGTTGCTTGTTTCTGCTCCTTTGCTGGAGGCTGCCATCCCTCTAGTAATGCAATAGAATAGATCTGGTGAGCCTCTCTCACCTACTCCAGCAGAAATTAACCACTTTAGTTTAAGCCCCCTTCACAAGCAAGTAAAGGTAACTCACTTGTCATTATGCTGAAGCAGAGAAAAATAGAGTTGTCTCTTCTGTGAGGTTGCTGCTCTTAGCAGACATTTAGTAATGAACAGCTGAAGGACTATAATATCTTAAACCACCACAGCTGCTTCTGTGATGATTGTCTGAAAGGGCCTCAGTGTTAACTTACTGCTAACTGCTACAGCACGTTTACAGATTCCAGAAGAAAAAAATACCATATAGATGTGATTCAGATGCCTGAGCAGTGGCATCTACTGGCATCTACTGTAATTTAAGATGATGGAAAACAGATGCCAGTAAACACTGGCAGGTATGATTTGGAACCCATGGAAAATCTTCATTGTTGTGAAGGGGCAGCTAGAGGTCAGACAGCTACTTCATGGTTCTATTCTACTCACACTTTTGCAAGACAAGTATATTTATGGAACTCATTCTTCAAACAATTTTCTGGGAACACATTTTTAAAATTAAAAATTCAGAAAAGGTTTTTTTTTATTTTTTTTTTCCCTTGGGTAAGATCAATGGTAAATTTTCTGTTGCTATTCGCATGAACAGAATTAGATTAACACTGTATGCTTTTGCAGATCATACCCTTCCAGTCTGGAATACAATATTCAGGCTGGATTCTGCAGCTGTTAGGTATATGGAATACCTGGAGCCTTGCCTATAAGACACTGGTGAGTCCTTATCATAGAATCATAGAATCATCTGGTTGAAAAAGACCTCTGAGATCGAGTCCAACCGTACCTGTTCCCTTACTAAACCATGTCCCTAAGAAACTGATCTACCTGACTTTTAAAGACCTCCAGGGATGGAGACTTGCCCACCTCCCTGGGCAGTCTGTTCCAATCCCTGACCACCCATTCATTGAAGAAATTCTTCCTAATGTCTAGTAAAAACCTCCCTGGTGCAAGACCAATACAAAGCCCTACTCAGTCAAGCCAGTTTTCTTCCTTGCTGACTTGCTTTTATGGCACATGGTTTCTGTGCCACCAGGATTTCCTTCTTGAGGAGCGTCCAGCCCTCTTGCGCTGCTTTGTCCTTTAGAACTGCCTGCCAATGAACTTTATCAAGCAGCCTTCTAAACAGTTCAAAGTTTGCCCACCGGAAGTGCAAGGTGGCAGTTCTGCTGACCCCACTCCCTACTCCTCCCAGAACTGAGAATTCTATCATCTCGTGATTACTGTGCCTCACGCATCCTCCAACAGTCACCTCTCCCACAAGGCCTTCTCTGTTCATAAACAGCAGATTCAGTGGGGTACCTTTTCTAGTCGGTTCACTAAACAGTTGTGTTAGGAAGTTGTCTTCCATATACTCTATGAGCCTCCTAGATTGTTCCCTTTCTGCTGTATTACACTTCCAGCAGACATCTGGGAGGTTGAAATCCCCCACAAGAGCGACAGCTACCCACCATGAGATTTTTCCCAGTTGTTTGTGGAAGAGCTAATCAGCTTTTTCGCCCTGGCTGGGCAGCTGATCGCAGACTCCCACCACTATATCTCGCTTATTGCGCATTCCACTGATTTTAACCCATAAGCACTCAACCCTATCATTACTATTATTGAGTTCCACATAACCAAAATATTCTCTAACATAGAGAGCAATTCCACTGACTCTCTTTCCTAGCCTATCCCGCCTGAAGAGTTTGTAGCCACCCATGGCATCACTCCAGTTCTGTGAATCATCCCACCACATTTCTGTGATGGCAATTATGTCGTTGTTTTCTTGCCTTGATACAGCTTCCAGCTCCCCCTGCTTGTTGCCCATTTTGCATGCATTAGTGTAAACGCACTTCAGTTCGGCTGTTGTTTCCACCTCTTCCCTGAGTGGAATAGCTGTAAGTCCTAAGTGTCTTCTAGCTGTGGATTGTAACCCACAAATAACATTTGAATTCTGGTGTCCACCTGGAGTGCTATCCCCTACTTCTACTAAGTTGGCAGATCAGAGACCCTCACTAGTGCACCATCGCTCTGAATCTGAAGTGCCATTCCCATGCTTTATTCTATCAAGGCCAGTGCTGTTCCTATCCCCCTTCCAATCTAGTTTAAAGCTTTCTTGATTATGTTACTGAGTACTTTGTAATTACTATTTCCAGTTTCCCCAGGCACTGTTCTTATGTTCCTCTGTTGAAAACAGTCTTTCAAACACTACTTGGACACCACCATCAAAGCTCAAGGAGAATCAGTTCTTCATTGGAAAGCTGTCTCAGCAAGTGTCACTTCCTCTGTATGATGACATATTCCGAACCACTTTGTTAGTCTACATGTGCTGCCAGTCAGAAAACACACACTCAATTGCTGCCGTGTAGTTTCTGCCAGCCATCAGCTGACAAGGGTGTAAAGGTTTAGGGAAGGATGTAGCACAGCCCCAGGACCAAGAGGCTCAGTCTTGTGATGACATCTGCTGGCTAACCAGAAAGGCACTAACCCACCTGTAGGGAAGCTCATTCCAACATTTTCCATTCTTTAACATTTGAGGTACATGATACATCTGACCTCAGAAAGAAGAGGTTAAAATAGCAAGGAAAATAAGAGCCCACCAACAAACTCTGCCTCTGCCGGTGATGCTTCTTCTGAGTATGTATCTTGCCTTCTCCCATAGAACAGCAATGCAAAACGGATCTATGTACTGAGCTATATTTGGAATGTATTGCAGTTAAAGATTTTCTTACTATAGCAGTTTTTCAGCTTTGCTTTTTTTTTAGTCCACCTTCTTCTCTTCTGTGAGCATGAACCCCTTCTAAAGTTTCCGTGGTTTCTTGTCTCCATGAATGCTTTCATATAAACTTCCATCTCCAAACTGCCAAATGTCTAGAACCAAACAGTCCTCTTATCTGATGGTATTAGAAAAGTACACCTACATGTTTCTTTTTCTTCCTAGTCCTCATGTGCTAAACTATTTAGACATCCCTTTTGCAGCCTAGGCAGTCCTCTTCCCTGCTCACTTCTAGTCTTTTCATCTTAGTTCTCGGCATGTGTTTCACAGCACCCAGTTCCTAACAGCACTGTGAGCTAAAGGCCCCATAAACCAGATTCATTCAAAGTGTCATCAGAATAGCCAGTCCTGCATGATTCTGGCACAAAAACTGTTTCTTGCCACCACAGCACAGTTTCTTGCAGCTTTGCCTCTTGCAGCAAACCTGCTTCCTTCTCCCTTACCAGTCCAAGACTGAATGAGCACAGCCTGCTCACAGTCTTGGTACACACGCAGTGCAATCCTTGGCTTAGTTCAGTCTCTACTGTGCAAGGGTGCAGAAAGTCAGTACCGCTCTGGCCAGCTGACCACCTTTGAAGAGCGTGCTGAGGTATAAGATATCAGCCCTTCTTTATTCCTGCTCTCTGTCAGTTCAGCAGGGATTGCAAAAGAGGCAGAATGCAAATTTTCAATACATTTTCTTAAGTTCACCTTCCAAAAGCATCATTCCCTATAGTTGTGTGATTATTTTTTCCCTTGACATAGCATTCAAATTATAACTGAGTTCACTCTGTTCAAGTCAGTTTAGCTAAGTGAAAATGGACAAAACTAAAGTTGCCCTAGAATGACTCTCTAGGACAAAGGCATTGCATTAGCAGCTGATGACTGAATGGACTCCCCTGCCCAGGGAGTAAGCTCAAGATAAAAGTGCTAACCTGCTGGACTTGGCAGATTTTGTACTTAGTCAAGACTCAGACTAAAGCCAACTCTAGATCCCTAACTTGCAGGAAAAGTATTTAAGTAATTAAACTGAAGGACAATGTTTGGTATTAGTAGACTGTTTAACCTGTAGATAATAAACTTCAGAAAATGAAATCTCGCCCTCCCCACCCCACTTTCATTTATTAGAAGTCTTTTAACATTTTTTTATCACAACACAAGCATTAAAATTAAAGATTCAGCCCACTAACTAATCAATATTCCTGCTTTTCGACAACGACCTTTTAAAGGCTTAAGGTAGGAGACATCCCTGGGTAACATAAAAGGTATTTCAAACTCTGTCACATGAATAGAAGCATTGCCAGAAGTCAGTTATTACTGTGGAAGTACCCTTCAGTGGTCATTCAGTCTGTTTGTGTAGTTTCTTTCTTCTTTTCTTCCCCCTAGGTAGGACCAATTATTGGACACAGATCTGAAAGCACATAGGCAGCTCTCTCTGAGGTCAGGAAACAACTACTTAATGTATTCTGCTTTCAACTTTGGTAATGAATGGGTAACTCCTAGGTTAAAAATTATCTTTCAAGGTTTATGTACATAATACAAGAAAGGGCAGGGAAAAAAAAAGAGTGAAATAAAACCTTTACTTGTTTTACATTTAACCCATGTTCACCACTATAAAGGTATGAAATGGTGCTAATCACAAAATATATGTCTGTTTGCTAACACATATTTTTTGTTGCTTATGCTAATGCCATTACCTAGAAAAAAAAGAATATCAATGTTAATGTAGTTCTGAAGAGATTTTAAGTATAACTTTTATTACAAAAGCAAAAAGCTTTCATTTCTGTTTCACTGTTTTCCACGATTGAGTCCACATTTCTGACTAAGAAAAAAAAAAGGCAGCAATGCTCAGGTTTTTAAAAACCACATGATTACCAATCCTCCATTTTATGCAGTTGTGAAAAAATCTGACCCTCATATAGTAAAGATTCCACACTAAATTCTGAACACATCACAGTGCCATAAGTTTACAGTTTCCTTTTCCATTGGCCACAGACATGGACACAAACAAAACAAAATATGGGGAGGGGGAAAGACAGTACAAAAGTATATTGCTCAAGTGCCAGATATGGTGCAAAAATAACACAATCTCTTATGCTGCAGCCTGACTTTAGGAGGTTGTTGGTAGCTTCCTAGTTACTTAGGGAGGTGTCGGTTTATTGTGAGCACAGACCTTTTTAAGGGACCAGAAAATAAATACACATAAATCCCATTCCACAATCCTCATGGCTGAGCCTGTAACTTGAACACTTGCAGTACCATGCTCTAGCTGTTTCAGCTTCACAGCACTACGTTGCAGGGGTGAGCTGCAATCAAGGACTGAATATGGCTTGTTTTGTCAGAGCAAGAGAGAGGTTGTTATGTTACAGGACCACAAGGATACAATCTACAACTGAGCCACAATCAACAGAGTCCTGCTAAAATTTATGTTCTCCAATAACAGCTTAGTGTCACAGCCCAGCTTTTATCATAGGACTTGGCAAGTCCCATCAAATGACGTGACGCAGCCCATTGACAATCAGCGTATTAGGCTGTGAGCAGGCATTGTGAGTGCTTCACATACCTTGGAGCTTTGCAGGTATTAACCTTCTGCCAGTTCCCCAAACCACTCCTGGATTTCAAATAAAATGAGAATTCCTTTGCGAGGCCTGCCCAGTAATAAATGGTACAAATATGTTCATCACAGCCCTTAAGAGTTCCACTAAGCAAATCGAATGTATTCCCGATGCAGTTCTTCAGGGCAGTCCAGTGCAGGAGTACAAAGGTGAGGTTTCCCTGGCTCAATGCCATGTATGCTCCCCTCCAGGTTCAGTAAAGCACTGTTCTGCAGATCTCCTACACAAAGCTCAACCTATTTTGCTCATCTTTTCTGAACACCTATGTGTAGCTCACCTGTTTGCTGCAGCCATCTCTTACTTCTCCTGCTGGCTAAAAATTTGGATCTTTCCCGCCTGCAGTCCATCATATTAGATCTCATCTATTTTTCTTTCTATAGCCCATATTAGTATTTGCAACTGCAAATTTTTTTTTAAAGTCCTAGACACTGAAGACATGTTACAGCAGTCTATTCAGAGTTTAAAGCATGACACTGGAAGCAGCCTGACTAATATTCTGCTAAATATCACATTCATGACTTCCCCCCCACCCCCCACTGGATTACATTGGATTGAATAATCAATACTACACACCCAGTAAGTCCAAGAAAACATCAAAAGGAGAGCCTTTTATCCATGTAAATATGATTTGCATACATAGCATCAGTCTCTAATTGTGATGCATTTCTTAGCCATATTCTAAAACCCAAGTAATTTTATTCTCAGATACAATAGGATGTTCTACATTAAGAGTGAGAATAAAGACAGAAACCTGCAGTATAAACCTGTTTCATATCCTGAAAGATCTATATTAATCAACAAAAACCAAAGGGTAGCATTCATCTCATCCCAGAAATGATATCTAAAATAAATATAAGTTTTTATGAAATAAATCCCCTCCTTGAAAGACTCCTTAAAGATGTTGTAGGCTAAATAAGGGCAATGAAAAGGAGATAGAGTTTTTTTTTTTCCTACCATTGTGAACTGTGACAGAGAGATTAAGGGTTATATCCAAGATTACCAGCCAGCTGAGACACGACTGAAAAACTGAATAGATTTCAATTTCAGCCTGGTCTACGGCTTTACTCCAACCCCTTATTTTCTCTTCAAACACGGTTGATAAAGATCTTCCGAAGTGAAGATAAGAGGGAGATGAGAAAAGAGGTTTATGAAAAAATATTTTTGTATGTGTCTCTGTGATCAAATTTAAGGGACTTGAGAAGAATTTAATCTCTCAGAATAAGTGACTTCTATTTAATTTGTTAAAGTAGGATCTGTTTTCTATTATAATGAAAATGTGTTTTTAAACATTTCCTTAAACAAGTCACTGAAAAAATCCTATCCTACAAAGGACACATGTAACTGTATACAGTCTTGTGACAAAAGACCAGTCTGCTGACATTTCTCTCACCAGGAGAAAAATCAGATGGCGTAAAGTTTTAAGACTTAGGACGGGGATAAATAGCATTGTATTCTCTCTTGTAAATTTTAAAGTGCAGTTCTAGTAATTCAGAATTACACTTAACTCTGTATTATCCAGAGTTAAGGTTAAGGGGCCTGGGAAAACCTAGAAAATGGAAAAATAATAACAACGAAACTATGAGACATGCTGGGGAGGATGATTTTCAGATAGGCAAGCAGCTCAGTAGGGCATCAGGTCAAGTTTAGCACAGGGTAGAAGCAATTAGTTCATCCCTCAAATAACTGCGAGTTTGCCTATATCATTAATCCTGAATTCCTCTCTGAAGTTCTCCCTTACCAGATAAAATTTTTAAAAATATCTGAATGACTTGGGAGCCACTGCTTTTTTGGTGAAACTTCACATGTATCTCTAGTACAAGAGATTAGGAGAACAGTACCGAGATCTCCAGTTATACAGTAAGGTGCCAGTTCCACTTTATGAGGCACAGAGGTGACAAGCCCACCAGAGATGACTGCTTCTCTGGCAGATCTCAACTGGCATAAAGACAAAAACATAATTTATCTTTCTAGCACAATGAACAACTCTACCTGTATTGCAAGAGGATGCACTATTCCCAGGTTTTATGTCTACTTTCATATTTTAGATTCCCCTAGCTTGATTTCATAATTTCAGTGCAGCACTTTTAATTTGCTAGTAAAACTTGCTGGACTTCTGTTTTGTTTTGTTTTCCTTGAGTTTTCCTTGAGGGAAAAGAGAAGACTCTGGGGTGATCTTATAGCAGCTGTATAGTACTTAGAGGGGGAAAATGAGGAGTGACCCTTTATCAGGAAGCGTAGTGATAGGATAAGGGGTAACCATTTTAAACTGAAAGAGGGTAGATTTAAATCAGATATTAGGAAGAAATTTTTTACTGTGAGGGTGGTGAGGTACAGGAACAGTTTGCCCACAGAAGTTGTGGAAGCTCAATTCCTGGAATTCACCAAGGCCAGGCTGGAAGAGGCTTTGAGCAACCTAATTGAGTGGAAGGTGTCCCTGCCTATGGCAGGGGGCTTGGAACTAGGTGATCTGTGTGCAAAGAAGATCCTTTCAAGCTTCCAAACCCCACAGAAAGTTATTTTTCCTTTTAAAGTTAAACTGTCAAGAACATATTTTTATCTGAGCTCAGACTTGTCTCATTAAAACTCATAAGGAGAAACCAAAGACATATATAAAAAGTAATCAAATCATAGAGAGTGACATTTCACCCTGATATTCCAAATTAAATCCATACTTTTAAAGAAAAGAGAATGCCCAGTATAACACACAATGCAAGTTATGGAAGAGATATGTGTAAATGCAACTTGAAACTCCAGCTAGCAAAGAACAGCACAAAAATACAAACTACACAGAAATCCTCACATCAGATTCAATTCCCATTTTGATTACTGTAATTCTGTAGATTTCCCAAATCATTACACTTATTTTCCTGCAATGCCCCAGAAAGTGGTGCAATTTCATGTTGCTTCAGGGAAAATTGCTCCTATTACTTAAATTAACTTCATAACAATTTTAAACCCTCTTTTTTCTTTTTTAAGTGGATTCTGTTTGTATGGCACATTCACAGACTCACAGAATCACAGGATCATTTGGTTGGAAAAGACCTTTATCAACTCCAGCCATAAAACTGACACTGCCAATTTCACCAATATAACACGTCCCTAACTGACACATCTACAGGTGTTCTAAGTACCCCCCATTCCTTTCAATCTCTATTTCTTATTTAATATCCTTCTTTGTCTTTATTCTTTCTCTACAATTCTTCAAAACTTAAAGTCAAGCTTTTTCACATGCACAGTTGAATCTACAGCAATACATCTTCCCATTTTCTCCAAACCACTGGCTCACATTTTTCTTATTTTATGCTGCATGTTACTCCCTCTTGCACTCCCCCTTCATCGTCACAACTTTACCTGGAAATCACTATGTCCAAATATCAATTCTCTCTCAATAAAGCAGTTGATAATTGCTTACATGTTAGCATACGCAATAGAAATATGTTTCAATATTTTCTATTTGACATGACAGTTATAGGTAATACAAATACTTCTGTAACAAAAAGGAATTTTTAGCACTGTAATGCTCACGATATTATGCTTTAAAGCAGTATTTCTTCAAAGTATGAAAATCTGTTGACATCTACATCAAGTCCAGACACCAAAGAGGGCAGACAAGAGAATAATCCATTCATAGGGGAATCTGAAGAAATTTTACTTTGTTACAACAATTTATTTTTTAAATCCAGTTAAAAAATTGATTTTTTTTTTTTTTCTGTGTAGGCTTATTAAAACAGTGCATTACTTTTCAGAATATCTTATCCACAGAATGTATTGTACTAACTTGCAAATGTCCATAATTGCAATGGAAAATACAGAAACAGCACAATTAAGAGGGTGGTGGATCCAGTGACAAATAGACTGTCAATGTGGTGTTCTAAATCTGTGTGCAATCAGGATAGCTTTTTAGACAGCAGATACTAACTTGGACATGCCAGACACACCAACGTACACTTCAAATGAGTGGTAAAAAAAAAGTAATTTTTTTGCATGATACTGCAGGTTCTGATTACAGGTCTTGACCTCGTGACCATATCTGACAGGCAAGCCCTGTTAAATCTCACCATAGTAGCTTTAAGACACTACCCCCACAGATGTCCAGCCTCTTCCTACATTGCTGGCAGACTTCTAGCAGCATTAATAAAATAGAGTACTTATACCTGCCCCTGAAACACTCATTTCTAGTTCAGCATCTTTGCTTGCACTGCTACAGAGCTAGGCTAACATTGGAGTTACTAACATATGCATACCACTCTGCTGACTCTGTAAAAACGCAGATACATCTCACAGAGGTGAATTTAGTAACTTATTAACCCACCACACCTACTTCCTCACTAAATGACAGTCAAAACTTGTTTTCTCACATATGGTCATTAATCCAAAAATCCTCCCACCACCTTCAAGAAGAGCTTAGAGACAAAACTTGTGAGAAGTAGCATCAGCGAGATTAGATACATCTGATTAAAGGAAAAAATATTAGCTTTTAACCTGAAAAGGGCTCACCTAGCAAAGCAATGTCTACATCCTTACCCTCACAAAGATTCCTTTGCCTCACTCATATCTTAGGCAGTCTACTGGAACAGAACACTGTCATCCTGCAACGGAAAGCAGTTTCTACATCATACCCTACCCTGAATACAGAGAAAGTGAGGGTGAGCCTATCCATCAATAGTTCACAACTTTTAGGACTATTGATCGGAATCATACACTGCAATCCAAATAAGTAATTGTAGCACATACAGATACATGGCACAAAGATTTAAAACTGTTAGTTAAAAAATGTATGGTAGGGACAATGCAGAACTCTGCATAAGCAGCTGCTCCTAGGACTCCAGATTGCTTCTGCAGATCAATGACAGATTCACAGAATCATAGAAGTATAGAATAACTTGGGTTGGAAGGGACCTTTAAAGGTCTCGAGTCCAAACCCCCTGTAGCGAGTAAGGACATCTTCAACCCAATCAGGTTGCTCAGAGCCTCGTCCAGCCTGACCTTGACTGTTTCCAAGAATGGCACATCTCCCATCTCTTTGGGCAACCTGTTCCCGTGGTTGGTAAAAGAATTATTCCTTATACCTAGTCTAAATCCCCCCTCTTTTAGCTTAAAACCATTACCCTTCGTCATGTCACAACAGGCCTCGATATTTATCCCCATCTTTCATATTAGTCCCCTTCAGGTACTGTGAGGTCGCAATATGGTCTCCCTGAAGGCTTCTTTTATCCAGGCTGAACAATCCCAACTCTCTCAGCCTGTCGTCACAGGAGAGGTGTTCCACCCCTCCGATGATTTTTGTGGCCCTTGTCTGGACCCACTCCGACAGGTCCACATCTTTCCTGTGCTGAGGGCTCCAGAGCTTCACGCAGTACTGAATCCCAAGCCGAATTCCAAGCTGCTGTGGCTATAGTGTTATTAGCACCTGGTTCAAATGTTAAGGTCAGTTTAGGTACCTTTCTACAGTCATCATTCTGCCTTAAAGTTAGCCTGCTGTGATTAACAAACAGCATCCATCATGAGTAGAGGCTTTAGGTATCCTCTGGTGCAGCCCAGAATCATCATAAATGTTCAAAATCACTTTAGAAGTTAGGTTACCATTACACCTTATCTAGTAGCGCAAAAGGATTACATTTTATTTACATGCAAAAATTACCTGATTAACTGCAACATTGATGCAATGTTTCCAGATACTCTGTTCATCACACACATCTTTATTAAGGCGCAAGAGAGCTCATTATTACACTATTTGGGAAAATAGAAATCCCTCATCATTGTTGTATATGAAAATGTAAAGTACAGTGATTTACTGTACAGTATGAGATTATGTTAAATAAAAAAAAATGCAGCACCAAGTACAAACACAGGAAATTTGGCACGCACGTGCTTGCACCGTCTGTAAACAGGGACGTCTTCAGAAAGACATCTCCCACAGCAACATTTTCTGTTACACAAAAATGATAGTGAATATCACAGTAAACTGGCATCTCTACAGACACTGCATGTCTGAACAAAGATGCTGCAATGTCTTGTTTTATTATAGCAGCATCTCTGGATTTTTCCCCAGAGTATCAGAGACAGTAATGGACAGTTACCGACTGAAAAGGAGAACACCAGAACAGCAGTCTGTGCAACATGAGGCTGCTCACAGCTTCTCTATCAACCATTTTCAGGGTTCATTTAATTTAGTGACATTAAAATAAATAATATTTTTTGATAAATGGGAGTGATATTGAAACTTACCAATGCATATAAATACCCGATAGGAGGATGCAATGAGAGGGAGACAGACTCCCCTCAGAGGTGCCCAATAAAAGGACAAGAAACAATGGAGACAAATTGAATTACAAGATGCATTCAAACATGAGTAAAATCTCCTTTACTGTAAGGGTGTTGAAACAATGGATCACATTGCCCAGAGAGACTGTGGAATCTCCATCCTTGGAGATATTCGAAACCTGACTGGGTTCATTCCTGGATAACCTGCTCTAGTTGATGTTGCTCTGGGCAGGGGTATTGGACTATATGATCTCCAGACATGCCTTCAGACCACAGTTATTCTGTGATTCTATGGCTTGCATGAAGTCATGTACAATCATCAAGAATTAGGAATAAAATTCATTTCAACAACTCTCTATCTCAAAACCATCATTTCTCCACACAAAAAAAGACTTGGAAAGTGCTAGGCTCTTTTCTAATCATATTATTTATTTGTACTCAGGATATTATTTGTATGCAGAATATTCAATATAAACATAATGTCTTTGTTTCCTTAAATTCATAGCTAATAGTTTCATTGTATTTCTTGTATGAACATGGGCATAAATATATATGATCAGGACATTCTACTCTCACAAAAGTATCTAGGAAAATGTAATGAAATATCTATAATGAAGTTTTTGGAGTATTTTGGTTTCAATTTTGTAATCTTCAGTGCTCAACTCCCTGTTTTCTCTAATTGCCTGGTGTATTATAAGACTATACACAGTAGATAAAAATTTCACTTGCATCTCTAAGCATTTTATTTCATCTGAATCACCACTTCTTGGTATTTCATTCCACCAAAAATTACCTCTGTTTTCTTTCTCATTTATTTAGATAAAAGGAATGGCCACTGTAAATGAAAGTGTTTTGCCAAATTTACTGTGAAGAAAAAGATAACACAATCTTTCTTCTATTAAATCCATTAAAACTGTTGTCAGTATCTACTCCACATTTTGTAGTAACTAACTTTACAGAGAATTAAAGTGGAACCATGACTATCTTTAAGCACCAGTAAAGCTCAAATGCAGACTTTGAATTCTGGTTTTATGAATAACACATATTTAAACAAATGCACTGAAATTACTGTGTAAATAGCTTAGGTAGGAATAACAAAGAAGACATATTAACTGCACAGTCCTCAGCCTTTTATAAACTTTAATAAACAGACACTTTGATATGCTCTGAAATTCAGAGCATACCATGAAAAGAACTGCAGAGTTTTCTTAGATAAGGAAAGATGATAGAAATTAAAAGAAGCTTTAGTATGTGCAATTTTAATTTACCCAGTGTCAAAACCAGATGAGTTTGTATGTCTACTTTTAGCTCCATTAAATTTTATTCCTCTTTTTAAATAGGATTTCAATTATTGGGTTCAATCCTTCGGGTTTTTTTATGTGATTCACACTTAAATTTTTCCACAACATAAATTTCAGCAAATGAAATTCTATGTCGGAGTTATGGAACTGTGTGCATAGAAGGAACTTTTTTTCCAAACTTCCACCAACGACCAAGATGCACTCTGACACCATGGAAGGCTTCTCAGTTTACATCTTTTTTATTAACAAACCAACAAACAAAAAGTATCCTAGACCACTAGTTTTAAATTGGCTTCCTTATAAATTCCAGGCTTTTAAAAAACATTTAATGACTTCACTGTAAAATGTGTAGAAATGTATAAAACAGTGTTGTTCTCATCAATTTAAAATATCACTTTCAACAATCACTGTCCTTTTCAGCTACCATATTCTGCCATTATCTCTTTTATGAAACAAAAGTCTCAAAGACAGTCCACATTGATGTTCAGGAGCTATATGTTTTGCAGGAGATCAGCAGCTCAGCTGAACAACTCCACTCCACATACAGACATCCTGTAGACCTACTCCACTGGGGGCACGGTGGTGCCACAGTCTCCCTTTATCCTTGATCAAGGACCTGTTCAGAATAAAATGCACCCTGATACCTGTAGGTTCCTACTTATGATGCTCAACAAAGCCTCATGCTCACACGCTGTAATAACATGGGAACAAAGCATCTGGTAAATTGTAATTGAAGAATACCAGCTGTCATGGGTGTTCATTTTAGGAATTTTTTGGACCCCTTGCAGCTCTCTGTTTCTTTCTCTAGGCCTAACAATTCTGGGTTTTGTCATTTGTAAAGTTTCCTCTGTGCTGCTCACTAACAGACTACATAAAGCCCATCATGAAAGAAACTGCAGCATCCTCATTAACTAAAATCCTGTGAACAAAAGTCAATTAGAAGTTAATCTCTACTAATCTTTACTGTTGCCTAATCCACATCTAAAGCAAAACATCAAGACAAGAGGAAATGGCCGCAAGTTGCGCCAGGGGAGGTTTAGACTGGACATTAGGAAGAATTTCTTTACTGAAATTGTGGTCAGGGATTGGAACAGGCTGCCCAGGGAGATGATGGAGTCACCGTCTCTGGAGATGTTTAAAAAAATGGGTGGATGAGTTTCTTAGGGACATGGTTTAGTAAGGAGACAGGCACGGTTGGACTCAGTGATCTCAGAGGTCTCCTCCAACCTAGTGATTCTATGATTCTATGATCTGATCTCACTGATGTATGAAGACTTTTAAGCTACTGTAACAACTGTTTGTGAAGGGCTGTGAGGAGGACCAATTTTGATATGTCTTTTTCCTAATATCAGCAGTATCCTTATGGATTTAGAAACATCTGTTGTTTTGTAGTAACACAATATAAAAACATACAATGTTTTAAATACTCTGATTTTAACCATAATACATATTACAGCAACCTTTACTGGTAATTGTCCTTCAGAGAACACAAAGAACAGCAGTACGCCTTCCTGCAACCAAACGATAGTTTTAACTTTTAGCAACATCTAGGTTGTTTTCTCGTGATTTAAGTAAGTGCCTACTCTGCAGGGAAGCTCAGTCACTTGTTTTCTCAATTTCTATGTTTGTTTTATAATAATTTTAATTTAACAATACAATTAATAGGACATACTTCTTGAGTGATGTCTTTGTTTTAGTATTTTTCTTGTGATGGGTTGATTTTTGATAGTATGACATTTCCTTTATCTGAGTAAAAATCACGCAGACTGTGCTTTCCTTTCACCTTTGCCTTCTGCATGTTTTTTTTTTAACACTTGGGTTTCTCACTTTTAAGAGAATTTAGCTGAAGTTTAGCATCTTGATCCCCAAATATCTAAAGCAGGCAATTGTGCATGCAAAGTTACTATGTTTCTTGTGGTTACAGTCAGCAGGAATGTAACCTGAGTTGGAGAAAAAAACACTCAAATGAACAGTTTAATTACTAGTGTGCATTCTTTTAAGAACTATACTACGTTGCAACGTAGGAAGTAAAAACTTGCCAGCAGGGAAAAGGATGTGGGTCATTCAGTCGCTTTGATAAGGATAAACAAATGCCTGGAACTAGATCCTAAACCAGTGCAAGATAAAGATGGTGAGCCAATTTGTGAGACATCCAATGAAACCCTACAAACTAGAACATATCAAGGATATATATTTATACCTCCGGACCACAGAACTACAAAGTTAGCTTTTCACAATGTCCATGACCAAGAGCACTGACCGATCAATAATTAATGCTTTAGTAGACAAGTTGACAAATACTGTTATGCTAGCTATGATACTATCAAAAATGATAAGGTCACATCGATATCAATGTAATCAGAGAATGCACAGGCACAAACATTTGGTAAAGGAAAATTACCAAGGAGATTCTATTATACTCCAAGAAAACTTACATCCGTTAGAGCAAGTACTTTAGATATTTAAAAGCAGATGCTTCCAACTAATTATTTTGTTACGATGCAATAAATGACCGGACAACTGAAGTATATTGCCTCTTTAGACCTTCCATTTTTACAAAAAACCTATGCAGGAAAGTACGCTACCTTGGCCAACTGTTATTAAATATAAAGCAAAATTATCATACTAGTACACGACAGTGTACATGTGCTTGATCTAGCCAGCACGCAAACATTAGCAATTAAGGGATTGTAGTGTGGGGTTTAGTGATGTTTCTTATTTATTTAGTATGTGTATACAGAATGTATAGAGTGTTTGTGCTTAAATTAATATATGCTAGAATCCATGTTGTGGCTTCTGCTTCTATTTTAAACTATGCAGCTAGTTTGCAGTAAACTAAACACATCAGCAAATATTATTAATCATGCCTTTGTTCCTCCTGAGTATCCTATTCAATGCCATTTAGCATTCAGCCTTGTATTTTGGAATGAAGCTGAACAACACTGCCCAAAGGGGAATTCACAGAGAGAAAAATAAGTGATTTTTTTACCTTAGGAAGGACTAAGGCAAGGACAACTAAACTGCACAATAAGTAATTAAAGGATATTAAAAGAAGCCCAGCAAAAGAGCTACTTCAAAAAAAATAAAATAAAAAAAAATTGAATTTACTCAACTTTGTACTAAAAGCCCCCTCCAAATATAACATTTTATTCTTAATCCTTAAACTTGTTTTATCAGCTTCTTGACGATCTCTTATCACTTCCAAAGTGGAAAGGTGGGTTGGGCTGAGAGCTGTAGTTTCAGATACTGTGAACAGGGAGAGGAAAAAGTTGACCTAAAAAGTACTCTGTAGAAGAGTGAAAATACCTTCTCTCTGTCTTTCCCAACCAAAAATCCTCTTTCGTCAAAACTAGAGTCCTTCCTCTACAGAAAAAATGTGCATTTTTTATATATTTTAGAACTGTCTGCTGCTTGAAACAGTATGCTTTATCTCCTTCCAGTGTAGCTGGCTGACTGGATAACAATATCTATAAGCAAAGGTCAGGGTAAAGACCTGTTTACGCAAAGCTAAGCAATGAAACAGGAATACTTGCTTTTCTTCAGGTAGAAAGCCAGTTCAGGCATGTCAAGAATTCAAAGTTCAAGACTTAACTGCGAACCATGCTACTCACCAAATAAACCTACATATAGGAGTGAAGCAGGAAAGAAAGATACTTCATTAGAATATATACTTGTTATATAAACTCGAAGAGGCTAGGTGGATTAAGGACTATATACAGCCCTTTATACACGCACACACATATCTATAGTCCTTTTATAGTAGTGTGTAAAACATTTAGCTTACAGACCAACAGTTTAAGTCAGCATAGTTAAGCTAAAGTGAAATAACTATACACAGGCCACTGGAGAGCTACAGGAGCGGGCAGTTACGCGATCTAATCATAGCAGAAAGTCATCCATATCCCCCCCATTTGGCATCATGGGACAGCACATCCATAGGGAAGCCAGCAGCACGATCAACATGAATTTTCACTCTCCTATGTTGGAACTCTTTTGAGCAACACACTAACCGTTGCAGAACACATATTGGATAACCTCTACGGTAATAATTGGTGGTGGTGGTGAGCTGGCTAGTCTTGTTCTGCTTTCATTTGCATAAGGATGGAGTTACTCCATTACGTCAGAATAACCCCCATCTAGCTAAGAGGCGGATAAATAGTGGAATCAAAAAATATTGCACTTACATTTATATATAACATTATTTAGAAAAAGCTGGCAGATGATGTGATTTTGAACATGAAAAATAAAATAACATTTGGCAAATTTCAGCTTTTAAAGTGTTAAATGCAAAAAGTTATTTTAAAATTCAGTAAGGCTGGCAATTTTTTTGTAGGTTTGGGTGTTCTTTTGGGTTGTGTTTAAGAGCTACTTTTAAGATTTTTTTTGTAAACACTTCCCCGGGGTGAAAAATGTTAAGATAACATTAAGATTAACAAGATATACTTTACAAGAATGTCTGTGGGTGGGAGAGGGAGAAGTCTGTATGTTGAAATACTAAGTAAATAATGTTACTAGTGCCTATATGAAAAGACATAACAATCCACAGATTCTGAGGGCTGTACCATTAAGATTTCATTCTATCCTCTTTAAATTCTTGACTTCTCAGCTAAGATGTGATTTATCCTTCTACAAGTTTCACAACACTTAATTTCCGTGAGGATCTTGGAGGGCAGTCAGGGAGAATTAAGGATTACTTCGTAAATACACAACTGGGAAGAATGGCACTGGCAAGACTGTCTAACAAATGAAACATTCTCTTTCCAGTTTTTTCTCACTGAAATCCAGGTGAGCTTTGCTGCTGACTCTAGCTGCACATAAAATCAGTAATAGTGGAGTTTCTATAAATTCCTGCTCCATGAATTTCAAGGCCAAATGAACTACTTATAATTATTCAGTTTCATCTTCCAGATTAAAAGAACACACAATTCCATCCAGTGACTTTGTGTTGGATATAGTTTGACAGTGTTGTGGATTTTTTTAGTAAGATATCTGTTCTTGAAGACATTAGGAGAATTCACCACTTGAAAAACTGCTATGAGTTAAGAGCACACGCTCTTAAAAACTACATTTCCATTTGTAATGTGAGTTGTTATGCATTCAGCTTCCAACCACTGACCCTTTTTACTACACTTCCTACCATAGGTTAAATATAGCAGCCAAGCAATCAAAAACTGCCAGCAGCTTAGACTCTTTGTTTAGCAAAATCACCATTATTGTTGAGTTTCAAGAAACACGCCCTCTCAGGAAACTACACTTTCCATTTTTTGTGAAAATTGACAAGATTCATGATCCTTTAAACAAAACACTTCAAATTGTCCAAACTGTCATTTTATGAAACTCTCTGTTAGCTAAATGTTTAAGATCATTTTGCCATGCATAGTTATGTCAAATGCTGTGAAAGAGCCTATAATAGCTCCTTGTGATTACCTTCGTAACTAAACATTTGTCCCACTGTAGCTATACTTATTGTGGAGCCAACAAACAGGAGGGGAAAACCAAAAAACGCAGAAGTGGACTGACGCTACAAGTACTTGCAACTCAGTTTACTGAATGAATCTGGAGAAGCTACGTGGCCAGCATCCTGTGAAAACTTCACAAGTCACAATGTATACTATGAAGAAAAAAATGAACTAAAATTATTATTTACCTCAAAAGGTACAAACCCATGGGATTTAACCAAGAAATCTACAGTGTCTTACAATATATTTTTGCACCAACATGCATCTATTTCATGCCAAGAAGTACTGCAGGAAAAAAAATAGCATAGAAGCCAATTTTTGATCAAAATAATACATTGCTTATTGTTAAAAGGAAAAATAAAAGAAAGGCATGTGTGGCCAAATCAAGTTACATATGCATTTACAAAAGTATCTCCCAGGTAGGAAATGCAGCTCTGTCCCGAAGAACTAACTTGCATTTGCATACAGTCTTACTGAAAATATAAGTCAAGTTCACAGAAGATCTGGATTTATTCTCTTTCAGTTGTGGAAACCAAGGGAAGACTGCAACAAAATTATATCAGACCAACACATTCTTTGCAAAAGGAGCCTCTGAGGTACTTGAGTTGAGTGAGATTTCCTTCCAAGCAGTCATCTCCAGAAGGTAATGCAGCCACTTGGGACCTCAACAATTCAGTAACTAGAAATTGTTCCAGGGTTGGCTAATAAATTACACTCGGATGCTTAGATTAATCTGGGACTTCAAAACAATGAATAAGGTTTGGTTTACATATGTAATTAAGGGAAGTGGAAAGAATCATGAAAAAAATCAGAAGTAACATATTTAGAATTGTTTGTTTAATAGACAGTAACAGTAGTAATCAAGAGGAAATAATTTCATCATTTGATTTCAAGCAGAATTCTTATGAGTGATGGTTATCAAACTATTACAAATAACAGCAATAACTATGTGGAGGCTAATACATTAAAACTATATTTGCTTATTACTCAATATGTTGAAATTACTACAACTTCTAAGACAAAGGTTTCAACTAATGGATGTATATTTCTCAACTGGATTCCTTTGAGGCCTCTTTAAATTTGTGAGCATTCTAAGGATAGCATAGAGCATTTTCTCAGAGACAACTTTCTTGGATGACAGAAAAGGGGATTAGTTAAATCTAGGCTGTTTCAGGGAATGCAGTGGGGAGACTCAATAAAGAAGAAAAACCAGACTGGTCCCATATAAAAATATTTTTTTTCCCTTTCTCATCCTCTTCCCTAAAGTGTTAGTAATCATTCGTTGGTCATTAACTGGAATATGATGAAGATATATTTTCATGAGTTTATAAAAATAAATCATATCATCTTGAATTTACTTGTCCTATAACCCTAACAATTCAGAAAAGGAGCTCAAGTTGCAGTGTAATTCAGGGTGGTGGAGACATGACACAGGAATCACTGCAAGCTCATTACTGTGATGTAGAGATGTGGGTCAGTGTGTGAATAGGAACAAGTACACAGATTATAAGATAGAGGTAGAAAATGTACTAGTACTGAGATTTTTTTTCTGGAAAGGTTTATTTTCCCTTCAATAAATAAATAAATAAAATATTTTTCTGTTGTGCTTGGTTTCTCTGCTCTTCGTAAGCTGAAATCCAAAAACTATGCATTATGAACTGCTGCTGGTGAAAAATGTCTTGTTTATTTGAATCTAGCGTAATTATGATCCTTCTATGGATCTGCAGCAGTATATTTGAAATAAGCACAAAGTATAAAGTAACTGCACATCTTAAAAGGATACACAGGACTCTGCTATGCTATTGCTACAATGCCTGTATGAGATACTACTAAATGACCTTTTGCCTGTTTTCAAGTGGAGTTAAAAATGAGAGCTTTATGAGAATACATGGGCTCACAGGCTGGCTGATTATGTCCCAATGCTAAGAATGACAATCCCTCATCTTTAGGCCTCCTCAGCCACTGCAGTCCATAGCTCCAATTTAATTCTTTCTATTCCAGGCACACTCAAGGGTGAAGAAATCTTCCCCTCAGAATATATTCAGGAGGGTCAAGCATAGCATCTCCCTATTTTTTTCCTGTTTATTCAATGGTGGCAATATAGTGCCAAAAGCAATGCTTTCCTTCATCTCATTTCAACTTGCCACTGGTGTACAAACAACAGGACCCTGCAGAAGCACAGGCTAACTCAGCTTTTCCCAGTATCCACCAGAGCAAGGCATCCCTCTGTCCCTAGGCAATCTAGTCATCTGATTGATAGCTATCTGATAAGCTCCTGAAAATTACTGGTACAACCATGCTATTGCAGCAAGCAGGAGACAGAAAAAGGACAGAGAAAGAGAAAGGAAAAAAAAAGTTTGATTGGATGAAGATGGGAGGGCAGAGAGCTGAGAACTTAATTGGACAATCCTGTACATAGGCATAAATCGAATATCCTAGAAGCCAGGGAAAATAGGGAGCTAGGCTTTCACGCAAGGAACAATAATGAAGGAAAAGACTTTTCTACTATGCTGGCTGGAGCAAAGAACTCAGGATTGCTGAGCAGCAGCCCAAAAGGGCCTGGTATTGACGCAGTGGGACAGGAAGCAACAGTGCGCAACAGTGAACTCTTTCTACACAAAATTACTCTGCTTCAATGAGAGGGATCCAGATCAGTTTCTATACCCTAAAGGTTACAGCAGTTGTGTACGAAAGTAGTTAAGCTTCCTCAGGCAGCAGAGAAAACTGAGCACAGGTCTCAAGTATCAGCAATGAATGTATTACAATACCCATCAACTTGTTAAGTAAAAGAGACACTGGCCATCTAATGTCCATTCGTAAGTTTAGAGTAATGCCTAAATCAGTCAACAAACATGAAAATGTCTACTTCACCAAACGCCATATAAATCTTGCCAGTGCTGAAGGGTGTCCTGTTTCATACTCCTGTGACTTGTGCAATTCTAAGTGGACATGAAAAGGAAAATAATGGGCAAAATTGGATCAGAATTCAGAGCAATTGCTCCTGTGCCACATCCAAATCTACTCACACTCAAAGTGTTTCTCAATTTGACACTGATTATAGAGGGATTCTAAATTTATTATGGCTATAAATTCCATACTTTAAAGACCTCCACTGACTAGGACAAATCCAGAACACAATCTCACCTAAAGGGCCTCTAGAAAAGTTCTGCCATTTGGATCTTAAATGTACAATATTGCATAACCTACCTCTGAAGAAGAACCCGAGAGTGATGCACTCATGCAGAAAAGAAAGTAATAGGTAACGACCAGTTTCCTCTTCCTTAGGATCTTAGAACTCTATGCAAAAGATTCTCAGTGCAGTTCTCTCAGTAGGGATATATTTGAATACACAGTACTACAAGTCCTCTACTGAAATGATTAGTCAGCTTAAAGGGCATTACTGAGATAAAACAGTGTAGACAGTGAATAAATTCAGCGCAAAGCTCAGGAAAATCTTAAAATAATATGCAGAGCACTCCAGTGGTTTTTTTAAACTGGTTACAGTGTCTCAGGCTATTCCGCTCACATGCTCTGCCTAAAGAGGAGGTATCAGAATAAAAAATCAAGTATTTGATTGCCTTAAAATAAAAACTTTTAGGGTAAAATAGTTTTAGGGACAGCAAATAATAGCATGCTACTAGTTATGAGAATTTCATCTTCTACGACCCACTCACGAACATCACAGTAATAAGTGAAAAAAAAATTCTTACAGATTTCACTAATGCAGGATCAAACCAAAAACCTCTAGGCACAAATAGCCTCACTGGAGGCACTGGGCTTTGAATTAGGCTCTAAATGTTTCTTTAAAGGTATCCTTACAATTCCTTCTCTAATTATTATGCTCCACCCTAACTACAAAGCTTTAAAGAGGCAGCAAAGTATGTGGTAATAGCATTCCTACAGTCCTAAAGAAAATGCACATTATACACCAGAGTGACAGAAGTGCTATGCTGGTACTTAAGTTAAAAGTTACTGAGATTGGAATCCTGGCAAACATTCAGGGCAATGCTGTATCAAGCTGAATGAAATAATGTTTTACTAATTACTCAAACTTAACCAAGCTAAAATACTTCTTCAGAAAGGGGAAAAAAAAGAACATTTCTGTATTTCTGTATTTTGAAAGACCTTCCTAAGGGTCTACTGCTAAATGAAATTCTTTCTACTACTGAATCCAAAATCTAATTAATTAAATCTGTAAAAGAAAGATTAACTGAAGAAAGCCCCAGGGAAAATAAGCTACAATATATTGACTTAAGAAATTCTCATCTAGGCCAAACCCAATCAAAAATCAATACAGACCAAATTAATTCATTAATTTACTTCAGTAGGATTTTCATTCTGGTTGTATTATTCCTGGCTCTTAACTTGCTCTTCTTAAACTCTTTAATGCCAATTATAAAGAACAAGTCATATGGCTGCAGGGAGAATCTGAACATAATCCAAACACTGTTAGGGCTTATGAAGTAAAACTTATGTCTTCCTTTTCCCAGAAAGTACACAAGGAGGTTGATAAATCAAGAATGGTCTGTATATTGTAAGATTTAGCAAGGCAAACAGAATAAATGAATATACCAATCCTTAAAACTCCCTTTTCCAGCAGACTTGCTTTTCAGCCTGCACAATCTTACACGTTATGCCTTCCAAGATGAGGTGTGTTGCACTTTTTAAGAGTAAGAGAATTCTATCTTGCACAGGTAAACTCCAAAGAAAGTTCATTGCCTTGAACTAGCTAGCCTATGTTGCTAAAGTGATCATAAACCAGTAGATATCTAAACTCTTTGCTATGGTCATTATTCATCAGAACTGTTTGGTACTAGAAAGGCTGTGTATGCATATTGGATTCCTTTTCTTCAAGCAGGCTTCTAATTCCCCATCACTCAATGGTTATATGAAGTTTCATTTTCGGCACATTCCCGAAACCTACCAGCCCACAGCAATAATTTGGAAAATGCAATTTAATTACATAATGTAAAAGAAATAAGCTTTTAATTTAAGATCCTAACCTAAATAGGCAGTAAAACCCACCATGTGTTTGCTGATACATGGTTATACTGCTATGAAGAGTGTTTCTTAAAATAGTAACGTTGTGAATTAAGACATGCAAACTGCAAAAAATCGCCTTCATTACCTTTCTCCATTTGTAATTTAACTTGATTCTTACTGTATTTCCACAGGTTAAGACCCATTAACTTTTCTTGGTGGAAAACTGTGACATATCTGCAGTTTGTTTCAGATGTGTTTATCCCTCTTGTTAAAATACTAATCTAATTTTCAAAGAAATCAAGACACTTCCCAGAAACATTTCATCTACTGATCAAATCAGCCTGTATGGGAACTCTTGGGACTCTACACTGTTAACTGGCAAGTCAAAAAATGTTGAACTCATCCTGAGAGCTATATAGAACCCCTCATTGAAAACAGGTTGGGAAATCAAACAAGCTGAACTGCTGTGAGCAGGATTCCTCGACAGTAGTCAGCGTCCATTCTCTCATTTTGTTCTCCTCTACACTTCTTTAGTCTATCTGAATCAAAAACATTTGCAATGAACAACCAGTATCATTTCAGAGGCTCATTACAGCTCACTTTAGGAATTAGTGTGTTTCTGCAGGTTCTCATGTCACTGACAATCAGTGTTATTCCTGAGAGTTCTCAATTCTTCCACTTAAACCTAGTGTGTTTCCTTAATCCCTTTAATTCTTGGATTTTGATCTCATTTTACTGTTCATTGTCATGCTTCTTTTGTTTCTAGCTGGGTCTTACTATGTATCATAAAAATAAAAAAGCTAAACTGTGGATTGTTTTTAAGTAAAAACGCTGCTAAGTATTCATAGTGCTATCTTGAGCATTATCTCCCATGCCTCTTACTGAACTAGGTCAAATTAATCAATGGCACTATTCAGGTTGGTAAAGGAAGCAAGATTCAGCTCCAAGAGCAGAGCCAGTCAATGTTGTGGAAACATTGTTTTTTAAAAGTGTGATTATTCAGCAACTGATCTCAGCTTAAAACTGGAAAAATATGTATCACCACATGCTGGTGTGGAAAGATTTCCCTTCTATCCAATCAACCCAGCAGCTGGGATGCTCATTCTACATCGAAGACAAGACTATTAGCCCTGACTTCAAAGTGAACCGGAAACAAAATCTTGCCATATTAAACCCTAATCTAAACTACCAGTTTAAATGTTATTCTGGAATGCACCGTTCAAGCTGGTTTATTCAGGAGAACATAGCACATATTTGCAGGAAAGGAGAAATATAAGAGGAAAAAAGAGGGGAGGAGCATATAGAAACAAAAAGGATTTGTTGGCCCCATGGTAACAGTACTTAGTTGAAGAGTCGAACAGCACAGTCCAGAATATGTTCAAAAAAGTATTTAAGAGTTCATACACAAAAGAGGCAAAGAGAAAATTAATAAGAAATGGTCCGAATATAAGTGAGGGTGTATTATGGGGAGCATGGGTTCAAACCCTCTGAAATAAAGGAAGGAATTGCATCTGAGTCGTCCGCGTTAGGACAAAGTACTCTAGCATCTGAATAAAAAGCCATTCAAAATACAATTGCCTCTCCTTGCCTAATCCAGAACAGCTCCTAAACACACTCCTTCAATTATATTGCTTTGCTTTTGTTAAAAATGTTGAATAATCCAGGATGAGGAGCAGAGGAAATCTTTGCTTCTGGTTAAAACTGTCTTTTGAACCCAAATAACTAAAACCAAACAAAAATTCTCTTTACGAATCAAGCAACTACCTTCTTTTTCCTATCCAAAACCCATTTTTGCTTAATCTGGATAAAGCAGACCTTCTTTTCTATGTATCTATCTGGAGGATAAGGTGATGTTCAAGTTCAAAACAGGAAATTCAATAATTTATAGCAGTCATTCTAAAATGCTCGTACAGAGAAATCAATATTACTGGTATAGAAGACAATTAAATTCTTTCCACTGATATTAGTAAGGCCTGTACTAAACTTTCTATATTCCCTATATAATTATGTCTATACAAAAGACATCGCTACTCCTGTATAGATTAACAAATACTAATTTTGCTGTGACCTGGCAGCAACATTTACAACACCACGTCCATGAACTAACTTTTTATTTATAAAAAGGTTTTTTTTATTTATAGAAAGGTTTATTTTGAGGGTTGTTTGTTTGCTTGTTTTTAATAAAGTCTAGTGTCAAACTACTATTTAAATCCTTTGGCAATACTTACAGTAAGAAGTGTGACAAGCTGGAAAATTGTTTAGCCACCAACCTAGAGCATATCAAAACAGCAACAACAAGCCTGGCAATAGACCAGAATCCAATACGGTACTTGGCAAATGATGGCAAGCGTACCGCCAACATGTGATGCCCTCATTTTTAAGCCAAAGATAAATGTAGTTGAGGTTTCCTGCCAGGACTGGTGCACACAAACGCCACGTGTGAGGTCAAGCAAGGATGCTGCAAATAATTCCCATCGATATTTTACCAGTCTGTTTCAAGAACTGTCAGATATTAAGTCCAAAATGTCTGTTCCTACGCTATTATTATAGTTCATCCAGGAAACCCCTCCAGTTTTATGGTTTGAAAAGCAGCACTGATAATTGTTTTAGTTTAATAATTATACCTAGGAGTATAATATTATTCTCTCACAAATGAATAAGTGAATTTAACCAGAATGCTGAAATTCCTAAAAATATATATTTTATTCGGTAAAATGAAGGATGACAGATGAAAAAATTATATTTCAAAAACTTAATGAAAGTTTTAGTTAAGCAGTAGAACAGTGCTTCTCTAATTAACATAATTTCTTGCATAAACATACTTAGGAAAACTCTATGAAGTTTTCCCCAGAAATTAGGTTTAAAGGCTAGTTTCAGGGAATTGTTCTTGAAAGATTCTTGCTTCAATGGGGCTTTAAACAAATGTTAGTACAGGAAAATGCAGTGCTGTGTTAAGGCATTTAGGGATCTGTAATGAAGAGTTTAAATAAGATTTAGCTAATAATGTAAATCACCAGTGTGAGCCTTGGCTTTGCAATGCTTGGGCTTTAAGTCAGAAAAGCTGCCCAAAGAGCCTGAAATAAATAAATTTTAAAAAATGCTTTCTTTCCTTCCCTACTGATCCTCACATTCCTAAAACAACCATAAGAATCTGTCATTACTTTCCCTTTGAAACTATTTTACCCTTGAGGCACTGGACTGCAAGATACCACTTCGCAGCCCTAAAAAAACAGTTTGGAGGACACCACACTACTCAAGTACTGAACAGAGAAGGGAGTTAGGCAAGGGAGGGACAGATTATGGTTCAATTTAAGGCTGACCAGGAAATGGGTTTTCCCCTTGCATAATCTTTTTTTTTGTTTTAGAATGCCGCAGGCCCACATCAACATTATCTCCTTTTTTCCTCAAAAACCATAAACTTAATGGAACTGACTCAGTAATGTGAGCAGCGTTAGTATGGCACCAGACTCTTCCAACAAAAGATATGGGGGGAAAAACACATAACATGAATTTCTGCCATAGGTGCCGCGGTCCTAGTTGACGGTTCCCCAAGCTTCAGAAGACAGAGAAGCAAGCAAGGCACACTGCTGTGACAACGCAATAGCCAGTCAACAAGCAGGTCAAGAACAAGGTCATATTTCTAAAATGTTTTGGAGTAGATGACTATTTAGAATAGATGAACATTCCTTCACTGATTTTACATAGTCTGAACTTGAACATTTCAGAGTTATCCTGACCACCTAAACAGAATAAGGAAAATTTCTTATGCAAAGCAAAAATGAAGGAAACTGTAGTCCTTTACAGAGAAGCTCTGCTCTTTATGTACTGGTTTAGAACTCCTACCCTAGTCCCATACCCATTGCTGGGCAAGGGAACATATTTGACTCTGATATTGCTTCTGGAGGAATGGGTCTGGGCTCGGCTATGAGTCTAGTTCCAGCTTTGGGGTATGTTTGTTTTATTCTACACAATCAGCAGAATCTGGCCAAAAATTTGCCTTAAAACAGTTCAACCAATTCCACTTTATTTGAAAACGCACAATTAATGAGAAAATATCTTCTATAGTTTTGATAGGTGGGCGTTTAGATCCACATTCTTATTCAATTACTATGACATACTGCAGTGATATTAGACAAGCAGGGCCTAAAGGGAAGGTAAAAGATAGACTTTAGTTTTAATTACACTGTCTGTGCTAATTTCTCATATAAGGAGTAAAAACACCTCAGAGAACTCAAAAGGGATGTAGCATGAAACTGTAGCATACAGTTTTCTGAAACAGGCACAAGAGCTCAACACACTGGAGGTAATTCCCGTGTCAATTTTCATTCCACACAGATTAGTGCCACTTTTCATAGCTGAAGCACCAACTCCATCCATATGTTTGGCAGTGCCATATATATCTAGTTTCCCTAAGCTTTCAGCAATACAAAGTTGCTGCAGACACTGCAGTTCCTCATTAAATTTATCAGATTTAAGTCACTCTGTAAGTCTGGTTTTCACTAATTAAAAGGCTCAAGCATTTTAAGCTGGATCTTTTTCTTCAATCTAGTGAGTCTCTCAGTAGCGTGCAAATCTTCACAAATATATCACAAATGTATCCAGGAGTTCAACTATCAGTCTGGGTTTCCATTTTTTTACCTCACCACAAGAAAAAAAAATAAATTCTGTTTTCTCTGTCTTCTGATAGCACTGGTGGATTAAGGATTTCATAATCTAAACATTAGGATTCACCACTGCCACATGCTTGCACTTGCTAAGAAGAGGTTTTTCTCCACCTTGTTAATGGAATGTGGAGGCTGTTTCTGTGGAAAGAGATTGAATTGAGACTATTTCACAATAGAGAAACACACTGGAAAAAAATGTTGCTAAAATGGACTCACAACACTTTTTTTCCAGAATCAGCAGGTCTCTATATGACCATTTTAAGATCAAAACTCAAAACAAAATAGGGAACAAACTAGTAATATAAATGGAAGTATTTTCTTCCAAAATGTCACACAGCTAATCCAGCAACATCTAATACATTACAGTGTCTTTATGAGCCTAAGTATAACAGAAATGCAAGGGCTCACTCACTTTAAAGCAGATAATCTTGAGGCTAAATCCCTAAACATGAAGAATTAAAATATTTTCTACCTTTAAAAATATTAGCACTGATAAATAACTGAATTTTACTCAATTTATTTCACTTTTTTACTTCTTCTGAAACATGCCATTTAAAGCCAGAAAAGCGCTACAGCCATAGACATGTAGGTAATTTATGCTGACAATAAGACTCTTTCAGGGCTTAAAACTTGAACAAGTTCTTTCTGGTGAAACCTCTAATTTTGGTTTGAATACAGCAGGCCTGTGCTCTCGGTTGCGAATTACAGTCCTAAAGGCTTTCTTTCATTTTATTCTTACATGGCCTCCTTATTAAGCCCATTTCTGTTCTCTTTAGTTATACTCAGAAAGTTATTACGAGACAGCCATAATCCCTGAGCTATTCTCCTTTTGTCTAGATGGCAGATTTCTCCCTTGGCAAGTGAGAAAACAAGCCTGTCCTGGTACCATATTTCATATTTTTGGACCCTAGGTCATGATTTGGGATGCAGCATGACACTCACTCCTGCTGTAAGAAACTGAGCAGGCAAGGGGCCACGAGCTCTCAGAGTGATGACTTGGCTCTTTTCCCCTCACTTATCGACCTAGTCTGTCATTGCCCAAACTTGTTTAACACAACTGCTAGCCACATGTAAGAAGATAAACACAATTCCAGATCCACAACAAAATTCAAGCTGGAATGGTTTGATGAATCCTTGTATTTGGGCTCCATGTAATTGCCTGAGATAACAGACTTGGGTCATTCAGACAAATCAATGATTTGTTTGAGAGACCAACAAATGATCTTCTGCATTTGTTCATTTAAATTGTGGTATAATGAGTGGGGCATATCAAACCATCAAAAGATGGAAGCAGAAAAAATCAGGCTCTTTTTCTCCAATTTTCAGTTCACAGACCATGAACAAATATTTTGAGACACACAGCAAAATCAACTTTCTAATTCATGTTATTTCAAGAGAGCGGGAACTGGTGTTGCAGGTTTCCCTCGCTGAGGCTTGAGAGAATTGGAAGATATAAAATACTTGGTTTGCAAGTTACGCCTCTCTTGATTTCAATAGGATCTCTTATGGACAAGGGCACAATTCCGTTTAACTGAAGTTCCACTTATTTAATTTACAGAATTAGATGCTGTGTAGTAGCCATCACAAACTTGCTACTACTGCAAAATTCCTGATACAGGAGATAGAAGTCTGAAGCATGCCATTTTGCTGCAGATGTTGGTAGTCTGTGCTGCATCTTTCACTCAGATCTTGTGTTTAGTCTCCTAGAAAGACCTGGCTTAAAAGCAAAAATATCAAAGCAATAGTTTTGGTACCACTGAAATTCTTCCAAAGTATACCTGAGCTGCAAAACACTACCTTTGATGCCTTTGGGAAGAGGGTAGAAATACAGCTAAACTGCTGGATTTTGCAGTCCTGTTACAGATTCTAAAGATGCTACTAATAAATTTGAGTTATTTTAGACAGACAAATATTAATGTTTTGATCACCATTTCATCCCTTTAAAATGCAATTTTACCATCTTCAGTCAAGCAGAAAATCAAAAATACTTTGAAATGCAACACAGCTCATTTTTCCACGTGTCAACAAACAGCCTCAGGAAAGCAAAGACCATCTTACTACCTAAGTAGTCTGCAAGATGACAACATTGTCACAAGTTCCAAAGGCTCTTAAAAATGAGCAAGAACCTAGGTATCATAATGATTCTTTATATTATGAAAAATACCATGCTGTTACAATTGACAGGCTGTTACCATTCTGCCAAGCAGAAGCAAATGAGGCAGGTCAGCTTTCCAATAAAAGACATGGAGTCATGATATATTAAGTGCAATTCACTTTAACTAAACAGTTGCCACTAGAAAGTGTTCAAATAGCATAGAGAGGTCTCAAACACTGGGTTCTCAAGGAGCAACTCAGTTTTAAGAACTGATGTTAATCAGCTGCTGAGAGCAAACTTTCTTCAGCTTTAATTTCCCCCCATCACAGGAAACCTCAAAATATCACAAGACTGAGGATTTGTTCACCTGCTGGAAGAACAACTTGAAAATCATGAACAATGTCACCATGGGGTGACAACTGTCATAAGAAAATGATGTTACTACTAAGAAAATATACCACCTCTTGCTTCAATATCTTTACTTAGCTTTAAATTTCTCTAACTTGTATCTCAGTTAAAACAAAACATTTGAGGAAAATAACTGTTACAAGCTATCATCTCACTACTTGTTCTCTGATACAGCAAAGATTTGCAAAGACATTATCAAAAGTCTTTGCAAAAGTATTTTCAAAAGTACTGTCTCTTCTATGCTTGCCCAGCACAATGAACAGGAGAACCTTCTTTAATGTCCCACTCTCAGCAACAGCAAATGGTGACATAACTGTTCAGTCCACTACAGACAGGACAAATCCCTGCTTACTGATCTTAATACTGTTAATTGGTTATGCTTCTTGTGAAACAGTAACACAAGCTGAGTACACGAGCTGAAATGAAGTAATTTGAAGCAAAATAAGTAATTTGAAGCATTTTTTCTAAGGGGTATATTAAATCAATTAATAAAATTAATTACCAATTACTCATAGAGCTATATATCACAGGAAAAACGGTATTAAAGTAACATAATTGACAATTTAGAAATATCCACTTTAAGTACAGTCTTTGGAACTGTTAGCATGTTTTGTTTACCCCTTAAACTGCTCTATGTTCTTTAAAAACAAACAAATAATTTTTTTTTCCTGAATGAGTACATGCTAGTATTCTCTATTTGTTTTTATTCTTTCGTTTTATATCCTCCAGAATCCTACAGAATAATATTACTCAGGAGAATTCACATCAGTGACCTGAGAAAGATCTTTGACAAGCCATTGAGGATTCTTTTATGTTAAAACCAGAAATTGAACTCTACACAACATGTATATCATAAAAAATGCATCCATATGAATAGTCTTATAGCTGTAACCTTTAAAGAGGTAGGCAATAATAACTGTAAATTAAAATTTAGGAAGTTTCTCAAGATAAAAGGCTTATGAGAATTTATATGTAAAGAGCCTGTATAGGAAATACAAAGGTAAAACTACAGAAAGCCCAGGTGTCAGAGTAGACTTAGAGAATTTAATTTCTTGCCAGAGTAGGTTGAGTGTTTTCATTAGTTGCTATTACCATTTCATAAACACTAGAAATAGTCCACAATATTGGAAAGTCATAACAAAATTCCTATTGCGGGAGGTAACATGGATTTTTGTCAATTAAATTCAATGTTCTTAAACTCCTAAAGTACACTTAGACTCTTACAAGAACAACAAAAGCACTGAACTTTTGAGTACTCACCACCATCTTCAACCATGAAATGAAAAATGTCACTGGTGGCATTGTCACCCCCTCGTAAAACATAGCATATCTTCATATCATCAATATCAGCTGGAAAAAAATCAGGAAAAAGAGATTTTATTTTAAATGCTGAAGGTAGGAAACTTTTCCTAAGAAAACCTTGACATGTATTAGTTTAGCTTCAACAGAGAGGTTAAGTTTCTCCAGCAGAGCTCAGGAGCTTCAGTATTAATACCAATGGTACTTTACAAATACCATTGATTTGCTCTCCCTTTATTTCCCCTTCGCCAGTGCCCTCTTTCTTTTAAGATGTATTTACCAAATGAACCAAACAGAAATGTAGAAACATGGGCTCAAGAGTCAGAATTATTCCATATTTCTAGTGGTATATTTTCTTAAACAGAGGTGTGTCTCCACTAAGATATTAATTCCAACATTCTTCATCCCAAGAAGTACTACAGAAGTCACAGAAAATCTGTGGCTGAAATGGGAGCAAACCCCAGGGTATTTTCTATGCTAAGTTCCACCCTCTATTCAAGAGGCAAGACAAATCAGTCCACATGACCCCTCCTCCCTGCCTCTAGAACTAGATTAGTCCTGGCCTGTAGTCTACCTCTAGGAGAGGATATCTCTACACATCTGCAATAGAGAGATCTCAGTCTCTTTAGTCCCCTGCAAAACTGCCCTCTCCACCAGACCACCCTTCCTATCAGCACATTTTCAAAGGATATGTCAAATATTCTAAATGAACTGCCATAATTTGTGTTTATACACTTACAATGATTGACTGTTTTAAGAACCCAAACAGATGCAATTAAAATAGATATAAAAGACTTCAATAAGGAAAAAACAAATCAATGCACAATTTTGATTCATCAATTGCAATAAAAGAATTTAGTTAAATGCAAACGTTTATTAATATTGTGTTTTATGGACTCCTGAAGCAGTGATAAGAAACACGTAATACATAAAAAAATAATTTTTTGTCACTTTCTTTGAAAGACTTCTGTGCGTAAAGATCCACGTCTGATACTTTTTTTAAAAAAAAAATGTTAGAAATCAATAGCATTAAAGTGGAGCTCAAGTACCTACAAAGTTAGGGCATATGCATTACTAAAAAGAAGCCAAAAGCACTTTAACAAGAGCTCCTCAAAATGCTCAGTTCCAAAAGTAGCCAGACAAATTCTAAGACAAACAACTTAAAAATATCATCAGCAAATACAAGTCACTGAAGAATCTCTTCCATAAATGTTTGAAAGTTAAAGAGCAAAAATTCATTGGGCTGTAAAGAGGATGCAAACAAACCTCTCTTCATGCCAGTGGGGCAAATAAATTTTTCATCCTGCAAACACTTACGAAGTATTCATCTCTGTCCGTGTGGGTAACCTTATCAAAATCCACAGTTCCACCATATATACAGATTAGCATTTGAGCCAGTGTTTGTAGGACCAGGACCACCTCATCAGAAAAAAAAAAAAAAAGTGCCACTTGTCATCCAAACATCTTAATTTTTTTCAGAAGAATTGTAAAAGAATGACCTGTTCTCTGTTCATTAAGAACATGTTCAGAGTCAATTCAGCAATTCTACACCTTCTTTTACACTTGATTAGGTTATGCTAGTTATATTAAAACTTGCCTAGTTGTAAGCACAATTCATTGCTGTATTACTACAGTGCCTGCTAAATGTTAATGTGATATTGGAATTCTTCAACATAATTTTGAAATTCATCCAACATTATTTCATATTAAAAATATAATTATCTCCACTAGATCAGGGCACTGACTTCCCTCTTAAAAATCTGCAAAACGGATATGGTTATTTAAGGGTTACATCTAGTAATATATATTCTTTAAGAAACAAATGCACTTTACAACATAATTCACTTGTCTCTCTGAAAACATTTGGCTGAAAAAGAAGACAAAAAGCATAATTGGGGTGAATGCTGAATAAATCTTTGCTTGCAAAGTGGTGTGTAGAAGCCATGTAGAGATCTTTGGCCTCAGGAGGCTACGTGTAGTGCTGAAACATCAATCAAGCTATGTTCCTTCCACTGTTACTTCCCTTTCTTCCTGGCTCCTCAGTACACCTGCAGCGCTGGGGAATGGGATCTAGTCCTTACTCACAAACTCAACACGCATGGGAACAGAGACTTCCAAAACAGTGCTCAGGAGTCCATCACGCTTGGACTATTCAAAGCATTATCCAAACGTCACTTACCTACTTGTTATATACCACTAAACTTCTTGACATATGAAATACTTGGTAGTTCCATAATAGACTTTACCCACTTTTAAATAAATAATCTAATCTTTATGAATATCTGCTACGAACAAATTCCAGCCCTGACTTGCAGAGATGAGTGCAATGTGATTATGCATACACAATTGTATGTATTTTTGTCCTGGGACAGCACTACACTAGAAATTACTATATAAGTGTTTTTCTTCAAGCTTTCTCTGCATTTTCTACTACCAAATTATAAATAGAAAGCATAAATAAATACTCAAGAACTGCTTAATGTATTTTAAGAATATTTTATTTTGTTACTATTCCTTGCCCTTCTTTCTCTCTCATTCAGATTGTTCTAGCAATTAAATATGAAACAATAAAAAGTAACAACTATTTGCAGTATTTGGGGACCTTTTATCAAGAAGTTAATTCTTCCACATTCTAATACTCCCTTTGAACAATCCCAACCCTATGAGTCTCATAAACAAATTATCTATTGTACATGTGGCAGAAATATTTTATGTATAGTAATTAGAAATCCCCACATTGATTATTCCTGAATAAAATACACAATAAATATCCAGGACATAATATATTCTGCACAATCTCATTTTAATAGGAGTCTTTTAGCTCATCATGCAAGCTAAGCTAATTTCCTTTCTAGCATTTGGCAAAGTTTTGTGGGCAGATATTGAAAAGCAATCCCAAGCATAAGGCAGAAAAGCTCTTTGCTAAACAATTGCTTGGCCCCATTCTTCAGTTACAGGTGATCTCATAAAACCGACCACTCAAGCTGCTTGTACAAAATGGATCTTGTTTCATCACTGTTACTTCACAGACCCAAATCCAAGGAATGATGGGGTGAGGTGGTAGACTAATAGGATGAACTTCACAAAGCAGATTTCAAAACTCACCTGCATGTGACCCTGAAAAGCCTCATCTGACTTCAAAGTTGGCCGAGTAGGGGTTGGACTAAATGACCTCCAGAGGTCCCTTACAACATAAATTGGAAGACTCTAATGATGTTTTACAAGCCCTATCAGGACTCACATACGTTAATGAAACTGGAACTGTTCAGCATTTTTAAGAGGTTGCCCCACAGGGCAATAGGACCCCTACAAAGGAGGGAGATCAAAACACAAAAAGAAAGCTTGTAACAGCAAGGCCTACAGTCAATAGAGGAGCATTTCAAAATTAAAACCGTTTCTCATGGGTGGTTGCAAAATCTGCACTTATATTGGGATCAATAAGAATATGACAAAAGAGGATCTTGGTTACTCTTGCCCTGAACATTAGATAATTATTTCTCTCAGTATAGCATAAGCAGCCATATGTATAAATATGCTTAAATCTGCTACTCTGGATTTGACAGTGCTCTGCGCATTAATGGTAGTGGGCCACAAGGTGAGGGGCAACAGTGAACTACACACAAAGTTTTGACTACACAGCTTAGACTACCTAAGACCTCTGTGTCTCACATTACTTCTCAAAACTAGTCCTCTAGGTTCAGCCAAGAATTTTTTTCTCCCTGCCACTCACAACCTCTCCCATAGCCAAAGCAGCTACAGACAAGAGGGCATCTGAGGAAAAAAAGAAAGGAATAGATGATGCCTTTTTCTCCATGACTTGCACTCCCAGCTTATCCTATGACTTCCAGCAAGTTCTCTTCTCTTGTCCTCAGCACATGTATTACGCCTGTGTAAACCTGATGCTTATATCCCTCAAGTGCTTGGCATTGCATTCAGAAGACATTTTTATGTTTGCTTCATAAAAGACAAAACATTATAAAAAGCATTTAGGAAGCTGGCAAGAGAGATATCACAGAAATAACACAGGTGCTCAAGTGGCATTTGCTTATAGAGGTCAAAAGACAAAATTATTGAAGAAATGTATATTTCTTAAAAAGAGCCAACTAAACACAAATTAGAGTGCTTAAGCCAGTACCCTCAGGGAACCTGGGAATTAATATCACTTTCTGGGGATTCTCACTAGCTTTAAAACCAATTTCTTCTAAGGGTTGCATGCTGCTCACCCAGCTCAGGCAGCCCCAGGATATTAAGAAAGGCTGCGTGAAGACCAGCAAGCACATCACATGGTCAGACTACCAAGAGACAGACAAGTAACAACTGCATCTGACAAATGTACACCTGGCCACATGGCACAAAAGAGAATGGAATATGTATGTATCCTGAGTGTGCCTCTCACTGAAAAAATGGGATATCACAGTGCTATGCAGTCATTTGCTTTCAAGGAACATTCACTCCATAAATCTACATTCTGCAATGCAAGATAAAACCCACTAAAAAAAGTGATCTGTTTGTTCACTCCTGTTTCGCATGAATTCTGACAGCAGTACTCTTATATTACTTTCACTTCACTACTGAAGCCTCACATTTAAGGAGTTATGGTGGTTCCCAAAGCTTAGACATGGTCTAATCCCTCCTCATCCACATTTTTGCAATAACAATGCCAAACTTAGGGCATCGTAGCCATTCAAAGTTCATCAGAACTGTTTGCAAGATTCGGTATATCTGACAAGAACATCACTACAGCCAAGACTGTAACTTTGGATACATACCAGCACGGGCTCTGTGAAATGAAATGCAACCAATGGCAAGTGTTCAGTCTCCAACATTACCACCTACATGGCCCAGCCTGTCTGGACCCCATTAATTTTGAAGCTCATGCTGTTGTGCTGTCTGTACACTCTCAGCTGCAAAAGGCTCTAAGAAACCTCATTTGAGTTTTAATTAACCAGCTATTAACTCACTGCAAAATAACACAGAAAATTCTCTGGAGAAGAGCTAATGCTCCCCTTTCAGTTAGAAGTTACTTGTGTTGAGGCTTTATTTCAGAACATACGGCACATGTGCTTTTTATTCTATTTATACCACCCAGTATTTCAGTTCCATGTAAAAAGTAAGTACCCCTGATGTAATTTTAAAACATTTACATTACCTTTTAATTTACCACAAACACTTTGTGGTTAAGATTTGTGTAATTAAGGCAACAAATGCACTCATAATAAATTACTTCCCCATGTTTGGGAAATTATTTTCCTTTTACAGTTAAGTGCATTTGGACTGTATAGGAACTGATACCCTAGACGTGGTATGACCATTAGTTAATAATAGCTTGGCCACTCCCGTAGAATTTTCTAAATAGAAGCGTTTAACGAAGGCACTCAGCCTCTAAATATCTGGAACTACATGCAGCCCAATTCTGTTATCCAAATTTATATCACAAATAAAAAGTCCAAATTACAAGTTATTTGGACCGTAAGCTCTCCAAAGTGAAGATGCCCCTTTAATCAGTATTAAGCCCATAGACCCCTTTGCTGTTTCAAGCTGTCACAGATGCAATAAATAACAAACAGAACTAAAAAATAATCAAGCCATTATAAATAAGTTGTGAAGTTTCTCCCATCAATTATTAAAGAGCTTAGCACAAAAAATACTGTTTCTAGTGATCTAAAAACGCATAGAGTATTCTAATACCTTGGGTGAAGTGGCTGATGCTATGGTTGCCTTTCCCCAGGTGGATCAGGAAGCCATGACGTGGAGCCTCTGTGATCCTGATCTTGAGAGTAACATGCAAACTGTCCCTGTCTTCCACTTTGAGCACCTTGTTAGTAATCAGGAACCCAATGTGACCTGTGGCCAGAACACGGAGAGTCTGAGCACCCTTGTTTATTACAATTTGAGGTACAATGTTGTCCACAGCCATTATTCGAATCTTCATAGTCTGAGGTTTTCTTGTTTCAAATACAGTGTTGGGGAAGACATAGAAATCAGCATGAGTGCCATCTGTAACAGTAAAAGAGAAGCTATCCTCAACTGATTCTGTGCCATCATGTTTGTAGCTGATTAGATTTTCATTTAGATCTTGTTTAGTAAAGGTGGTGACTGGTTTGGAGTTATTGAACATTATCTGACCATGAACGGGTACTTGAGTGATTATAAATTTCAGCAATGCATCAGGTGTATCTCTGTCTTCTGCAGTCAGTTCAAATGGGGTTATCAGTTTGTATTCATTTTCACTCACCACCAGGTTATGGATTGTGACAACAGGTTTCTTATTGTCCACGTCACTGATAGAAATTCTGAAAGTACGAAATACAGGGTTATAGCCATCCGTCACTTCAAACTCAAAGCTGTCCATTTTCACCTCATCTTCTGAAGTGTGAATATAATAGACCTTATTGCCTGCTAATAGGAGTTGAGTAAAAGTAGAGATGGGTACCCCAGGTTGATCTGTGCATTCAAGATGACCACGAACAGGTGCTCTGGTAATAGTGAAAACTAAGTTCTCATCTGGACTATTCAGGTCACTGGTGCTAAGCAAATCAGTAGTAAGGGTTACCTTCCCTCCTTCCTTCAAAGAAACTCCTTTGCTGATTACATCTGGGAAGACAATATCAATGCTACCTATTGTCACATAAAAGTAGCGGTCAATGAGAGGATTTATTCCATCTGTCACATCAAATTTTATAAGATCACGAACTCCTTGTTGGCCAAAATGCTTATACTGAATTAAGTTCCTATCCACTTCATCCTGGGTGAAGTTCATCCCCAAGGTGATATTCTCAACTACACCTGAAGGCTTTATTCTCTGCAAGAGGCCTTGTCCTGGCCCATACCTTATAATGTATGTCAAGGTTTTATCTTCAGAATCTAGGTCAGTAGCCTTCAATATTCTGTTATGAATAGTTCTAGTTTCCCCTATTTCAATCTCCAAACCATCATTGATGGCCATTCTGGGTGTCTCATCATCTACAGGAATAACCATGATGAGTACTGTTCTCCTAACAGTGTGTTTACCATCTGTGAGTTTCACCTCAAAACTGTCCTCTCTTGTCTCAGAGTCATCATGTTCGTAGAGTATATTGGAGCTCTCAGTTATCTGGTCCAAGGTGAAGCTCTCCAGTAGGACAGTTCCATTGACCAGCTGATTCACAATGTGCCCGTGTCTGGGAAGTCTGGTGATTGTGAACAATAACTCATCAGCAGGAATGTCTGCATCAGCTGCATTGAGGATAGGGGTATCGATAACCAGGCTCATGCCTTCCATCACAACAAACTCTCGCATAAAGATTTCGGGCTCTTCATCGTTGATAGGTATAATGACAATGGGGAAAAAGTGCCTTTGCGAAAAGTTAATGCCATCAGAACAGCGGAAAGCAAATCTGTCTTCAACAGGCTCCACACCCTTATGTATACTCTGGACATAAAAAATATGCCCTTGACGGAGATCTTTCAAAGTAAAAGCACTTATGGCTAGTCCTGCTCTGGATTTTTCAGATCCTGGGGCTGGAGAGATGTTTTCTACATAACCAGACGTGGGCTGACCAACAATGGTGCAGAGTATATCATCATTAGGAGTATCTATATCTTCAGCCCTGAGATGAGCAGAAGTAATGACCCGTTTGTCACCTTCCATTACCATGAACTGCTCTCCCACAAAAATCTCTGGGGCTTGACTGTCAACAGGAAGAATGGTCACCAATACTGAAACTCCTCGAACAACATTGCCCCTGATGCTCCACTCCTCAGACAAGTCAGACAAGGTAAGGTTGAAGGTATCTTCTTTGGGCAAAAGGCCTATTTCACCACCAGTGTGAGCATATACCACAGCACCATCCAGCAAATCCCTCTGGGAAAATCTCTCTGCAGGTACTCCTTGGACCAGGATCTTCCCGTGCTGAGGAGGATCCTCTACAATAAAGGTCAACATAAGGTCATCTGTATCCTCATCCGTGCCCTGAATGACATTAGCAGTGATTTCAGCAGCACCATTCTCCAGAACATCCAGGTAGGAACCAAGAGTGCCTGGGGGCAACCGTAGCTTAGGAACTTCATCATCAACTGGGTGCACATTCATTTTTAGTGTGATCGGCACAAAATGAACACCATCACTCACATCAAGCCGACAGGTGTCACTGTTGGCCTCAGCTCCACTGTGCACATACATCACCCTTCCTTGTCTGATATCCTCTAGGCCAAAGATACCTCCTGGAATCAAACTGTACCCAGAAAGCTGCAACTGGCCATATCGAGGAGGCTGGGTCAGAATAAACCTCAGATGGGCAAGCTCAGTGTCTGTGTCACTAGCATCCAGCTCAGCTGGACTAATGACATGGCTACCTCCCTCAGGCAAATTGAAGCCAGTATTAGTGATTTCAGGAGGCTGGTTATCCACAGGCTGCAGGTAGATGGTAAAAGTCCCTTCAGCTGCATTACCAGCTGCGTCTTGCACTTGATACTGAAATTGAATCAAATGAGGAGCCACACCGAGTTCTTCCTGTGGGGGACGGTATGATATCTTGTGATGATTGATCTGGGCTTGGGTGAAGTGGGTAACTTCCACAGAGTGATCCTCAGTCAGCACGAGGGATCCAAGGCGGGCTCCATATACATCTGGAGGGTGGTTAGTGTCAGTGTCAGTGGGGGGCTGGATTACTGTGTAGCGGATTTCACGGTCCCCGGAATCCTGATCTGTGTAACACAAGTGCTTCCTCCGCAGTGGGGTCACTTGCTGTTCTGCAACTATTAAGTGCAGGCTGCTGCTGCTATGCAGCTCTGGGGCTAATCTGTCGATAGGATGTACTCGGATCACAAAAGTCTGTGGTCCGGAGCGGTTGGGTGGGTCATTGTCATCCTGGACTCTAAAGACAAACTGGTCCAACACAACCCCAGGGCCAGGGCTGTGAGGCCCAAAGTGGTGGTAATACAGTCGTCCTTCCACAATGTCCTGCTGCAGCCATTCTCTCACTGGCTTTTCATAGATTATGGAGCTCCCAGCTAAACCTGGAACCCTCCTCCAAGAAAAGCCTTCATCTTCTTCCTCATCTTCCCAGCCAGGAGGTGGCTGTGCTTGACGGAGGAGGAGCTGCCCAGCAGTGGGGCCAGACTCCACTGTGAAGAGCAGGATGGTATCCTGTGAGTCAATGTCAGTGGCACTAAGAGCACGGGTGGTGATGGGCACTGTTTCACCCTCAGCCATGTCCAGTCCCGTGTTAGCATTGAGCAGGGGTGGCTGGTCATCAGTGGGCACCAGGGTGATAGGGAAAAGGAACTCAACACGGTGGCGTGAGCCACCATCTTCCAGTCGCAGCACCAGATTGTCACTGAGTGGAGACTCACTGCCATCATGCTGGTAGATGACCCGGCCTGCTGCCAGCTCAGTCACCGTGAAGTGTTTACGAGGGGCAGCAGGTTCTGGGGTGTCCTCCAGCAGAGTAAGGTGGCCATGCCTCAGCCCTGCCACCACACTCACCCTCACCTGCTCAAGGTCATCCTCATCACTGATCACCAGGTTGGGGCTGGGACCAGGGCCAGAGAGAGGCCGTGACTGCCCCTCGTAGAGCACAAGGCCAGTGTTGCGTGTCACCACAGGTGCCAGGGTATTCATGGGCTTCACCACAATTACAAAGGCAAAGGGCTCTGAGGAAGCACCCTCAGGGTCCAACACTTCTAGCTCAAGTTCAAAGAGTCGCTCCCGATCCGAGTCCTCCACAGGTGGCTGGTAGGCGATGCGCAGCTCCCTCACATCCCGCTGGCTGAAAGAGGAGACAGGCAAGCTCCGGTCGTCTGTGCTGACCATGTGCCCCTGGCCAGGGCCAAAGGGTGAGGTGATGTTAAAGAGCAACAGGTCTGGTGGCGACTCAGCATCCTCGGCGGCAAGCATGTCAGGCGTGAGGGCAGTGAGGACAAACTGGTCCACCTCCATCATGAGCATGGCCAAGAAGCTGGGTTTGGGGGCCACGTTCTCTGTCCCGGCACGGATGCGCACCAGCACCTGGAAGTACTCGCGCTTCAGCAGCGCCCCACCGCCCGTTGCCTCCCGCAGCTCTGCCACCAGCGGCACCAGGTCACGGTTCGGGGAGCCGCCGGCTGCCGTGTGCCGATATCGCAGCCCGAGCCGCAGGAACTCCTCGCAGTCCCACATGGAGGCGGGCATGGGGACGCCGCCCGCCGCCTCTCCGCCCGAGGCCACCGGCGCCGCCGCCGCGGGGTAATTGACGATCTCCCCGTAGCGGGGCAGCCCGGCCAGCGGCGGCAGCAGCCCCACCCGGCAGCGCTGCTGGCCAGGCTCGAAGGCGAACTCCAGGCTGCGGGCGTCCAGAGGGTTGCTGGTGCCCCGCAAGCGCTCCACGGCGAGGGGCAGGTTGCGGGTGACGATCTCCAGCTGGGTGAAGAGCACCTCCACCTCCAGCACCAGGGGCAGCACCAGGGCGCGGCTCGGCGAGTCGTAGCGCAGCTGCAGGCGGACGCGGTCCCGCGCGGGGCTGCGACCGCCCAGGTGCCAGTACTGCACCTCGCGGGGCCCGAAGTCGCAGGGGAAGCGCCGTGGGCTCAAGCGGCCCGGGCGCTGCCACAGCGGGTCCTCGTCCAGCACGGTGAGGTGGCACCGGTCCCCCGGCTGCACCTGCAGCACCAGGTCCCTCGTGGGGTCCAGCCAGGCGGAGCGGCCCAGGGGCACCCGCAGCCCGCGGTTGGCCACCACGACGGGAGCCGCCTCCGATGCCCACGGCGAGGAGACCGCGGCGCTGCCCGGCAGCGGCTGCGGCTCCCCCGGCCAGGCGCAGCCGGCCAGCAGCAGCAAGCCGGCCAGCAGCCGCCGCGGTGCGGCGGGAAGAGCTTGCATCCTCCTTGCCGGCGGAGTGAAGCACCAGGAGCTCCGGGCAGCGGCGTCCGCGCTCCGCAGGGTACAAGTCACGCGTCGCTCCTGCCGCCGGCGCGGCCCGTGCGCACCCACCCTCCCTACTCTCACGCTGCGCTTTGCGCGGAGCGCGCCGCACTCCGGAGGGGAGTCCCGCGAGCCGCCAAGCCCTACCCCCGCGCCTCCGAGTGGCCAATAGGCACCCTTGGGGGGCGGGATCGCCTGGCGCGATTGGACAGGGCAGCCTGCCAATATCGCAAGCCAGAGTGGGGGTAGCAGCCTCCTCCCTCCCCCGGCCCTTCAACAGGTTGATGAGGAGAAGGCGCCGAGGAAGCGGAGGGCGGGAGTGGGGGGAAGGGAAGGAGGAGGGGGGCACGGGTCGCCTTACTGGGAGACGCTGCGGGCTGCCCAGAGCTCTCGTGTCGAGGGGAGGCCGGTGTTGCTCGCCCACAGCTCAGGAGGGCACCCCTGCCAGCTGCACCTCGCTCCCCGCCTGCCCTGTATGGAGCCTCCCCGCACCGGGCTGAGATCCTGGCTCCCTGAGGCAGAGCTGCAGCGGGGCTGCCTGGGGAGGGCTCGGGCTTTCCCTTCCCTTCCAAGTGCAAGGTCCTACCCCTGGGTCGGGGCAATTCCCAGTTTCAATGCCGGCTGGGGGAAGATGTGACTGAGAGCAGCCCTGCGGAGAAGGACTTAGGGTGATGATTGATGAGAAGCTCGACATGAGCCGCCAATGTGCGCTCACAGCCCAGAAGGCCAACCGCGTCCTGGGGCTGCATCGAAAGGAGTGTGGCCAGCAGGGTGAGGGAGGTGATTCTCCCTCCAGGTGAGGCCCCACCTGGAGTTCTATGTCCAGTTCTGGAATCCCCAACATAAGAAGGACATGGAACTCTCGAAACGGGTCCAGAAGATGATCAGAGAGCTGGAGCATCTCTGCTATGAGGACAGGCTGAGAGAGTTGGGGTTGTTCAGTCTGGAGAAGAGAAGGTTCCGGGGAGACCTCAGAGCAGCCTTCCAGTACCTGAAGGGGCTACAAGAAAGCTGGAGAGGGACTTTTTGCAAGGGCAAGTAGTGATAGGATGAGAGGGAATGGCTTTAAATTGGAAGGGGAAGATTTAGATTAGACATTAGGAAGAAATTATTCATGCTGAGGGTGGTGAGACACTGGCACAGGTTGCCCAGGGAAGGTGTGGATGCCCCCTCCCTGGAAGTGTTGGATGGGGCCTTGAGCAGCCTGAGCTGGTGGGAGGTGTCGCTGCCTGTGGCAGGGGTTGTGGAACTGAGTGATTTATGATCCCTTCCAACCCAAACCATTCTATGATTCTTTGATTTCCCTCAGGGTACAGGGCAACAGGTGAGTGCAGGGCAGCAGTGGTGCCCCTTCCCATCAGCGGCAGCAGCAAGGGCTGCCCAAGCGCTGAGTAAGGTTAAGGGGGAACAGAGGGAGAGGAAGAGAAACCCAGGTGGGGAGATGTGAGAAGCAACCTGGAGACCTGGAACCCTGGCTGCCCACTACCTTGCTCTGCGCCAGAGGGAAAAAGGATAAATATCTCCTGGGCAAACCCTATCAGTCAATATCCAGTTTCATTCCTTGGAGGGGACTGGGTACAGCAGTGTGTGAACAAAAGCTTCACAGGATTTCTGCCTTCTCGTGTCTACAGTTAAAAGCACATTAATAAGAGCCTAAGATTGCAGGAGTTATTTGCATTTTAAAACTCTTCATGGCATGCTCTGACTTTTTATTCATCTTCTCTCACAGCTGCAAAATTTCTTTCTTAATGAAATGCGATCCACACTCTGTTTTAAAAATGTTTCTAACAATAGAAAAGCAAGATTTACTAAGGAGGGGCAGATTCAAAAACTACCCAAGGCTGTTTGGAAATGGCTTTGTAAATTTGTGATGCCTTCTTTTAAAATAATCTTTGAAGTTATCCTTCAGTAGTGGAACAACATTATGGCATGCAATCTTCTTTTCTGTATGGAAAACTTGAATTTAGAATTTCTCATGTGGGCGCAGCCAGTCATGTTTGCATATTAAGTATTCATTCCAACAGATAATTCAGCTTGGTTTGGGGTAGGGAAGCATCAGTGGATGTATTTTTACCTGTGGAAAACTGCAGAAAGCTAGTTTGTTAAACAAGTCTATACTGAATTATGGACTTGGATGCTGGTGCAGGAGGTCGTAATTTTAGCAGATAGACATCTAGTAAGGTTAAGCAACACAAGTACCATTTCCCTACTCTTAAGCACTCACCCTGGACTTCAGCAGGTTAATGTCTTATTTCTAAACTTCAAAGGATGGTAATTCATTAGAAAATGTTGAATCCCAGGATGCAGGATCTTTCACAGTTTCACAAACATGGTATTCATATCTGTTCTTGTCAGAGATGGCAGCATTCATGATGGAGTGATTGGAATTGCACAGGTCTAGTGACAAGTCCCATGTTTTAAAACAAATTAATAAGTTGAAAAACAACACCCCCACCAACACCAACACAAATGACTCACTAAGGAGATTTAAGGTAGCATTGGAGTGATATAAAGCATGGGCACAAATGGTTTATCTTATTAAACAGATGTATACTATATAATTTTGATTCCAAAGTTAGGCTGCAGTACAATGAATTTTTATAGAACCAATATTCAGAAGAAATCTTCACATTCATTTGCTTCACATGTATTCACAAGGGAGAAAGATCTTCCTTTCTTCAAAATCAACTCCCATTTGCAGAGTTTGCTGCCCAGATCGTGTATATGTGCATATATGCGTGTGTAGAAAGACTTAGTGAAAAAGGGTAATAAATCACAGGAAGAGCATCTAGCTTTTTAATTTGTTTTTCTAGCTGAAGAAAAAATATAAGGTATCTAGTGAAAAGTGCACTAATTGTTTCAAATTTTAATATTCTTAGACTCTGAAGGATAGTGGGTAAACATGTACTTATAAAATATTTTCTCTTTAATTATGATATATTTTCAACTGTATTTGTAACAGAGCAATCTCTTCTCCATTAAGGTCAGTGCAATATTTGCTGCAGTGTTTTTCAAGAGATCATATCTAGAACATCTCTTTTCCATTAGTAAAGAGAGTTAGAAGAACTTGATAGATAAAGAACAGCTTTTGAAGACCTGTGTTGAAAGTGAATGGAGAAGGGCATTGCAAAAAACATTTTGAATTATTTAGCTTCTTAACTGAAAAAAAGAATCAAGAGAAAAGTAGTGAATGGATGAGATTGATCCATCATGATCGATTTGGAATTCTGTATCATGATTGATACAGAAATTTCTTATTTTCAGTGGATACAGAATCAGGTTCTTTGATCTCTATTATCTCCATCATCAAGAAGTAAATCTCCATGTACAAACAGCAGAAGCCCTCTTTATTTTTAGCCATTGCTGTCTTGTCAAACAAGTCAATGAGCTCTTGTGCCACAGTCCAAGCACAAAGTGCAAGAGGTGTTGTTTTGGTTTGGTTTTTTGTTTTTTTTTTCACAGCACAACATAAAATAAAAAGTCCTCCAAACTAGAGAATGGATAAGAATTTTGAAAGAATTTTCCTTGACTTGCTGACTGTTTCACTTGTGCCAACACTCATGTTCAAATCATAGTTGAAGAAAATTCACCTTGACTAAATTCTGATCTAATGACGTAGCTGTAAATCCAAAGCATTTTCCTACCAATTGTCTCTGAAGTCAGTGTAACAAATCAGAATTGGGCTCAATTACAAATCCTTTGATCTGTTAAAATAAATTTTTGGTGAATAAAGTGACTGATATTTGACCAGGGAAAAAAAAGGGTCTACATATCCTTGCATTAAAGCTTGCAGCTCTGTTACACTATTACACTATATTTCTGAGTCTAAAAAGAAACAAAAAGCTTTAAGACAAAGAAGACCTGCTCATATAATCATGTATTAGTAAATGAAAGCGTGCTCATGGAAATCTAGTGGTGAATATTTCTTCTGAAATAAATTACTAGTGAGATTCAGCAGGATAAACCTACATTTTAAGACATTTATTTAAAACTTAATTAAAATGTATTCTTACTTTAAATGCAGCCCTTGCTGAGGGCATCTGGGTTCTGTTTTTGATGAGGGATCATAGATTTATATTCCTTATTGAAATCTGCACAACTCACAGTCCTTGTGCAAGATAAGCAGAAGTTTACTGTTCACCAAATCTACACATAAATTTAGAGTTATCAAAGACTGCCCTCTGTTGATATGGTATGATGTTAACATCTTAAATGTAGCAAAGCCTGATTTATATTACATTATTTTTTGTAGGAGTTTTGGACTTAATGAGGGGATTAATTCCAGGGATGATCTTCAAATAAATTAGTAAAAATATAATACTAATACTTTTGATGATTAAATACTGAGAAAGGAGACAAAATATGACATACAAATATCAGAGGTTTTTTTAACATTTTTGAAATAGATAACATGAGTATTTCATAACATATAAGTGTGAAAAGTTGTGCCATCCCTTGACAATGTGTATTAACCAACTTGCCAAGGAAATTAAGAGAGCAGAGGGAGAGGACAGAAACAGCAAATTAAATTCATGGAGCATTTGGACATTTACCAGTTGTATAAGAATTTTTGCTGTAACAATTCAACTCTCAAGGCCATGTAAAAGCAAGGTGTACAGTTCCTACTGCGGAACACAGAGAAAATTTTGTCATTCCCAATGTGACAGGTGATTTGCTGTACAAAGAACAAGCCTATATAAATAGTCTGCTGAAGCAGAAGAAAAATTTGAAAATGTTATATCAGCTAGATAAGAGACTGTCTTAATTCCCTGTGTGTAGCTGTACTTAATCAATGACTCACTTTTTCTTCTCTTATTTCATTAGTGAATTATTATGCAAGTACTTATTTAGATATTAAAATATCAGAAGTAGTTTTTTGCCTGGGTATGTGCAAGACTATTGCTAACCTGTAAGTTTTAGTTATCCTTTTTCTGACAGGTATCTCAAGAGGGAGAGAGCTGACTCAAGAATCCGCTCTCTTCTTCCTGAGAGGTCTTCTTTACCATCATAGTCTGTAAATGTGGCATTGTCTTGAACCTATTCTTCATTTCTTTTGTGACCTTTGTTTCAGTCCAAATATCTGACACTCTGCAAGCAGAGGTGTTCCTGGGGAGTCCAAAACTACTAAATTTTGCATCCATAGTCTTTTTTTCCTTGTGCCTGAAGTAAATCTTTCCCTTATAGTGAGAAAAAACTTCACGGGCTTCTGTCAGGATAAGGTTTCTTTCCTTGAGTAGTGAAACTGTGCTAGAGTCTGCTCTCAAAATTGTTTGCTGTTGACACTGGGATAAGTATTATGCTGCTTTCTACATTTTCATGTACTTGCAGTAATTATAACCACATGACCGAGTCTATATTCACTCCAAAACCCAATCTGAAATCACCCTTTGTCTTTCTAGAACTCTTCTTCAACATTTGTCTTTATACCTTATGATGTTTCTCCCACTGCTACTCCAGTAACTGGTTTCACCTGCCTAGCACTGGCACCCTGCCTGCTCTCTATGTCTCTAGCGTGATTTTTAGTTCAACCTCGGCTCTTGGAAAACCTACTTTTCAAGTCAACCTTCTTAAAGCTCCTTCACACTGTAGATCTCATCAGAAGCAATGTGTTTTCCTTTATGTGAAAAGGAAAACTCTACCTTTTGATCACTCTTAACTCTTTTTGTTTCAAAGCCAAAATACAACTTCTTCATCTGCTATTAACAATGAAAAAGTACTTGGTAATTTACTAGAGTAAATAAGTAGTTCTGTTAAGCTTTCTTACCTATGGTTTATGTCTTGTGTTTGGATGCTTTGAAGTTTTTTTACTGTGATTATGGAATTTATAATGTTACTTTTAAATGTACACTGTCACACACATGCATGTTCTCTAATGTTTAATGAAGGTAACAATAAAGACACTATAAGCAACATAGCTATTTTCAAAAAAAGTTTGAAGACCTAGACTTTTTGAGTCCTCTCTCAGATTTTCCCTGAAGTAAATTTATGAGTGGATGGAAATGCTGCTGGTAGGAACTGGCCAAATTCTGTCACCAATGACAATGACAAGTTAATCTCAACATGCAATCCAGAACAGTTACATGTTGGTATGGGTATGTATTGTGTTGGACAACATATATATGTAAATTAAAATTATGGCTGAAATCTTGTATCAACAAGTGGTTATCGGAGGTCAACACCGTCAAATCTTCCATGCTTATACATTTATCAGAAGTGCAAAATTGTTAACTGAATTTAATTTTTTAAGCTTTAAATATCTACTCTAATTTATATTGCCATATTTTAATTATAGATCACTGAAATTCCAGTACAGTCAAGTGCTTGTATATTTTCTTAATGAAATAAGTAGGGAAGCTTTGCTGACACCAATTTATTTGGAAAAGAAAATAGAATGGAAACTACTTAGTGGATAAATGATCCAGTCAAGGCTAAGTTATTTAACTCTTCCCACAAATGTCATACAAATACATGCGTTCTTGTTAGGATATTTGCAACATAGTGATTTATATGTAATACCAAAGAAAGTCTTGAGAAAAAACTTGACCAGTTCCTGTAAAATGAAGCCATGCATGCTGAAATTTCATTGTGAGGGTGATCTTCTTCCATCATGATTTACAATCATTAATAAGTTTCTGTGTATATTTTGTTTAGCTGAATGATCAGTGATGCAGAGAGACTGCATTGTATTAGTATTTACATCGCATTAAGGTAGCTCATTCAAAGAGTCAATTCATTTTTCTCTAAAGGAGTGATCTCAGTGGCCAGGAGGCTTTTATGAATCATGAGCATGATTTTTGTTCTTTCAAAACAATTTGCAGCAATACATAGATGTATGTTACTATCTTCTTAATGTGCTGGTCTTATGGAAGCAGGTATGTTTATGGGTAAGTTGAATTGCTGATAACAGTGCAGTAATTCTGCAGCTGACAGAATTATATTTAATAATAATATTTAGAATTATTTTAATTTATCTGAGGCAAGATGTTGATTTTTTCCTAATAACAGAACTCTTTTCTATCGACTAAACATTTTTTATACACACTTATACTATAAACATGACATATTGTGCATTTTATATAGCGTATGGTCATGTTCCATGACAAAGATTGTTAAACTAGGTCCAGAACTTCAGTCAAACAAGCTGTCAGGTATCCGCAAATTAAATGCTTTTAAAGATTCAGGATACTGGTGAGTTTCATAAAATGAAACAAATTCTTTTGAAGGATGATCCTGCCATCTCTGTGTTGACCTTGGATAACTATTAAAATTGCATATCAAAGGCTGAAGAAACTATTGTTTAAGCACTTAAGATACCTTTCACTGTGATTTTTTCTCTCCTACTTTATAAGAGAAATTTTACCTAATCTTTGTAGCTTTAGTTGTCATAACAAAACCACCCCACACAGGCAGCTCCATTGTATTAGAATTAAAACAGTATCGCTGCCAAATACACGTTTTCTTGTGACTGTAAACTACTGGCTTTTATATTAGCCAGCCAGAGGACAAAAAGTAAATAAGAACTGTTAAGGCTGTAAAGAGGACAAGAACCAGCATCTCTCCTTTTTCATGTCCAGGTAGTGATGTCAACCTCTAACTATGTTTCCTTTCTCCATAGAGATTTCCCTAAATTAGCCGATGTTAAATTTATTCCCATTTTGCACACAGGTAAGATGAATACACAAACGTCTTAACCTTTTGGGTCTGATGCTGTGTCTTCTACTCAAACAAAGCTCATATTGTCTTCAACAAGTTTTACTGAGATAAGAATCACAGACAGCTTAAAATATGACGGATGAGGATTTTGTTAATGTGCAAGTCATATGGATGTAGGTGTCTGTTTCACCTGCATGCCTATTAAAATTAGGCATTTGTAATGGTGCGAGTTGAACTCCAGGCACTTATGTACATATGTTTCAAACCAGTTCTCCAGACTTTCATTCACATTGAAAAGAGCCATCAATTAGTGTCAACATATTCTATGAACTAGGAGCTATTCTGAAGGAACAGCTGTAAAACCTCTTAATCAAACTGATTTTACATTACCAGTAATGCATAAGGTGTTCATCACAGACAAAACCTAGCTGTTAATGAGGAAGTATCCCAGTTTCAGGTTACAGCTCACTTTAGAGAGGAGATTTTTGAAACACAAATAGGTATCTGTTGCCCAATTTTTCAAGCGGCATAGATGTTAACTGGACTTGTATTTAGAAGAAGATATTTGCAGCACCCTTGGGGTCCAAGACTCTCTGAGAAAGGGGGCACCATGTGCTCACCACAGAGTTGGAACATGGTAACTGGTTACCCTTAAACAGAATCACAAAACTTGGGCAAGGGGGTTTCGGATTTCCTATCCCATATGTATGAGTAGAGTACGAGAGGCAGAAAATGACTGCCTAAGCTGAACGATATTCCAGTGTATTCTCCTTTTTAACCTAAATTTTGGAGTAAAATGAGTTTATGGCATTTCAGTAAGCAGGCAGTATTTCAAATATATTTTAAAAACCTTATGTGAAACCAGTGTTCTGTATCATTCATCATCCCTTTGGACATAAAAAGATTGCATTAAGGCCATTTATTTCAGGTGTCTGTCTTAGACCTTCCATCTTACTTTCTTCATTGACAGTATGTTAAACTAAGGTCTATCATCTCCAGTGGGAGGAGATTTCAATCACTTCTTAGAAATGAGGAAATTTTGACAACTGCGAGACAGACACCATACCATAGAGAAACTCTGCCTTTGATCAGTAAAGGGAGATGGAGATTAGAGACATTTCATCCTGTGAAACATATTTGAGAAGTGCCCGTGTCCTTCCATCTCTGCTACGGGGAAGCTTAAATTCCTGACCTAGAGTATGTGCTTAACTCCTAGATTTGAAGAATTAGGTGTGATAAATGCCACTCTAGGTTATTAGAAATTAAAAAGCCCTAAGCCTGTTGGCTCAAAAAAAAATAATTTTTAAATGCACTTTCACAAGTTCCGCTATTTTATATGTAGTCATTTTCCTAAAGAAGCCAGATCTCTTCTTCAGCTTATATTATGTGGCTTGGAAAGCCAAATTCATCCCTGCAAGTCCACTGAAATCAAAGGTGCTTCAATGGGAACATATTTTGCCAAATAAGCACAAAATAAAGAAAGACAAAAAAGTATTTTGCAGTAAGAGTTTCTGAACTTGTTTAATGACAGAACACACAACATGTGCAGCTACCTTCCCCACTCTTTAAAGCAGTTGACTATATAACTCCTTTTCCTTAAAAAAAACTATTTGCCATTAATAGCTCAATTAGCAAACACACATCAAATAGTGAGGGGTGGGGTTAGAGACCACCAATGTCTGACCCACCATAAATATTTACCGTGCTTCAGCACACAAATCTGCAGCTAAGCAGATAAATCAAGATCTCCACCAGGGGCTACACAACAGCATCTAAAGAGATATCCCCAATTGCCCTAGATAGCTAAGTAAGTATTTGCATTCAGATAACCTTAGTATTTGCAGTATTTAAGATATTTTAAACAATATATTTAGGGAAGTAAAACAGACAATGTATATGAAAGACTCTGAACTGGAAGGTGGGGTATATGTTGTTAGTATAAATGCGTGATCTACATTGCGCAGAGGTTTTTTGATCTGGGTAATGGTATTTCTATAATTGATGCTGGGTCCCTTACAGGGGATGTCTGCTTGAAATAAAGCCTGTGATTACCCTGTACCCAAATAAGCAACTTTGTATTTTTGCACTGTTTCCCAGACATGGCAGAGTTCCATGTTACTGTTTAAACCTTTGGTCTTTCCTATGTGCTCATATGCATTAAGACAATATTTTCTGGTTGAAACGGTCTATTTAGAGCCCATTATGGATTAAATCCCACATTGAAAGCCCAAATGAGCAGTAAACACATCATATCTATCCACAGGAATATTCTGCTTCCTTAGGGCCTCATCTATTAAATAATACTCATCTATTAAATAATTCAAATTAAGCAAAGTCTTCACAAAGCAAGTCAAAATTTCTGCATATCGTATTCCAGGCCATTCATTTATATAAGAACCTTAATCTCTGTAATGTGTTACTCCCTATTACATGTCTAGGTTTAGTTTTGCTTTTCTGCTACTTACTAGACTGATAAGAGTTCAGTAATGAACACAATACAATGGTACCCTGAGCAGTCACTTTTAATTCAGAACCCATTTAACTGTCCCAGAGAGTTTACATTATTTTCTCTAATAAAATATTTTTGGTTTGTAGAAGTTAAAGTTCTTCTACCACTTTAATTTATCATATTTCTTAAGTCTGTAACTGTCTGAGAATTTTCTTATGTATTTATGTCTGTGAGTACACCAAGACTTCTCAGCCTCAGAGGTGAAGTTTTGAGCTGAGAAGCAAATATATTTCTTTCTCTGATCTGAAACCGTACTGTCTAGGATATTGTAAAACAATGGAAGCAATGACATAAATACACAGTCCAAAAACACATAAAGAAAAAGCATGTGTATGGTATCTAGTGAAAAAAGTTCCCAAAGCATATACACAGATAGCTAAATCCCTACAGGTCTCTACAAAATAAAATGTTGCAGATCACAGATCATCCACTGTGGGTTCATTGTTGGTACTGTTTTTACATAAAGACATGAAGAACAAACAAGGAATTATATGCCATAAAGATTGTGAGTCTTTATTGTCTGTTTGCTTTAAGGAAGAGGTAAGCCAGTTGATATGTGCAAATAAACTGATGGTTAGAGAACACCTTCTTGGGAAACACTAGAGGTGGATTTTAGGCTTTGACAGTAAAAGAGGATTTAAAATGTTTTTCCCTCTTACCTGAACTGCCAGGCCACAGAACAGTTTTGAAATACCTTCTATCCTTCCCAATAAAGGTGGACTAGCAAAGGGTACAATGAAGGGAAGAACCTGTTTCTATCCAATCTGACAACTGAAGACTCAGCTCCCTTGACCTCAGCCCTGGAAATGAGACAAGTCACAGGAAAGAAAAAAGACAAAAAAATCAGTCCTCTTCAAATGAGCGCACTCCCACAGGAGAGCCATGAATCTGAAATAAATCAATACATCTCATTAGACAGCTTCAGGTGCCTACAGTGAAGGTATTCGTGTATCCATCACTGCAGGCTCCTTTTGTTATCAGTGGGAAGAAAAGGCACTTCAATTTGCATTTCCTCTGACCTACCTTAGATATCTACTTTAGAATGAGATGAATAACAACACTCTGAAAGCCTCGGTATCTCAATTTACTACAAGAAAAGCCTGGATGAGTAGATCAGATGCAGCACAGGGATGAAAATAGACAAACACCTCTGAAAGAGCATCCTTTCCATCCTAAAGATAGGATCACTGAAGACATGAGGACTGAATTGCCCTTTATAAGCACCTAGCTATATACAATGGGGAACCTGAAAACGTCACTTATATCAGATACCTAATGTTTACATGTCTGTGGTTATTAATCTTTTCTGCTCTCTGCTATAAAGTGGGAACAGCACTTAATATTTGAAAAGGGACAATATGTTAGAAATTCTGAAGTGCACTGAAATTACAGTAGTCAGAATAAATATTTCCTATGAAAAGTAGAAATTATTTTGGAGGCTAAGAGATGAAATACCATGAAACATAGTGTGTTTAATATTGTTGTTCTTAATTTTGGTTTTGTTTTTGTTTTACAGCACTCATAATTAGGTGATACCATGTCGGAAATTTTGCCCAATTGCACTCAAAAAAGCACAACCACTAATGCACTATGTTTAATACGGAATGGGAAAATCTACCCTATCTTGTAATAAATACTTTTCTGATATATATATACACACACACACATACGCATAACGTGTATACATATACGCACACACATACACAGCTTTATTAGAGCTTACCCAAATTAAGAAGCTGTAAGGAAGTAGGGTGGGTTAATTGTGTTGCCTAGTTTCTGGTGTAAACTCAGCCATCTAGCTTAACAAATCTACTCAACTCTTAGGAAAGAAGCAGAAATTATCTTAGAAGTAATAGTATCTCTGTTAGATCAACAGCTTACTGAAATTAAATCTAACAAACTATAAGAAATAGACTTAATAGACTAAATATCATAATCACTGAAAGGCCAGAGCTGAAGCTTGTCTGTCTATCTAGTTTAAAAAGGATACATGTAAAAAGGCTGACTTGATGTTCATAAAAGTACAATGATCCCAGTTAATTTTATGTGCTACTTCGTTATTACCGAAACTGCTTTGAGATTGCATCCTGACACTTGTTAGACGTTTCCTTTATACCTTTGAGTATTCCTCTGTTGCACCGCAGTGGAGCTAGTTTGTGTACTGGAAAATGCAATATTCTTGATAGAAAAGAATTTATCCTGCTTCTTGAGTAATTGAAGCAATAATCTCTCCCTACTCCTACAGCTGTAATGCCACTGGAACCATAAGCTATATGGAAATCTCTGCAATATCTCATTGACTATAGTGTATGGCTGAGAAAAGAGCACAGACTGAGCTTTACAGTCAGAGGGAGCAGGAAACACAGAAAAATCATCTCAAGGAGGCTTGGTAGCCTGAGTGTATTCCAGTGAACTGGATTTGTATGATTTCAGATCAGTCTTGTTTCTCTTCCTTACAAACACCTGCTGAAACAGCAGACATGATAAAACAAATGACTCAGCGATTTTTTTGCTGTCATTCAACAAATCTCAGGAAGAGCCTGGATATATGAAGATGCTAGTTCAGAAAGGAAATTCTTAAATTTCATTTAATATCCTAGTTGCAGTGTAGTCAAAAAGAAGATGAAATAATTGTTATTTCATGGTTCTGCAGCTAGGTCTTAATCACCTAACTCAATAGGTTTGTAAACAGATGAGTTTAAAAAGTACTTTTCAAAGAGATAGCCAGATATCAAGATTTCCACCTGAAATAATATCAAAGTGATATAGAAAGAGTGCTGTCCTAAGAATATTCTGTAAGCAAAATTACTTTGGAAATAATACTTCACTAAACTCCTTTTATTCTTCGGTGACATTGACTTAACAAAATGTGATGACAGTTTTTGAAAGGCAAATTTTCCCGTAGTGATTCATACCAGGTAGCATTTTCATGAGGTCAAGTCAGTGTTGTCTAGCTCTGTGAGACTTTCAATGAGGCCTTCTTCTTAATATATATATATCTATGATTTTAATCTGTATGCACCAGCCCAGAAGACAAAGGGGAAGGACTTTCAGATATACAGTCAGAATAACCTATAATAGTATACAATAACATACCATACTTATTATGTCATACTAAAGCACACTTCTTCCTAATTAATCAGTTCCCAAATCCAGGCTTAGGAGCTGCACTGCCTACACACATATTCCTTATCCTTCATTCTTTAACCTCTCTGTTACTGAGTTCAGGAGTGCCTTTTTTCTGTTCTTTCAGACTTGATACTCATCTTCTTGTATCTCAGTGGCCTGATGATTTACTCTAATTGAGAATGCGAATTAAGGAACATAATTTATCTAACTGAATGTAGGTGTCTGCATCTGAGAGTCACTTTGGATTCTCTTTAGAGATAATGCAAAAAATGTTCCTCAAATTCACTTTATTTAACCCTGAAGATGAATCTAAAACAGATCAAATTATCTTTAAACTTAAACTATGCACCTTTTTTCATTAATTACAGTGAGAACTTAGGCACGTAGGTACCTGCACTGCAGACACCTAAAGGCAACTCTGTTTAAGTCCACCCAAAGCACTCATTTCTTATTTTACTTAAAATTACTTTAAAACTATTTTAAGATTCCTTCCAATATCACTGTTGTGTTGGAAACACTTCTGCTTTGTACTCCTATAGATAAGATCAAATTTGAGTCCTAAGCATATACTTTGAAAAAAAGAAGTTGAAACCTTGTTATACGGGTAGTTCACATGAATATTTAACAGGAGAAAAAGCTCAGAAATTATATCTCCAATATCTAAACATGAGACAGCTGTGGACACTGTTAAATTATTTAAGAGTTATTTGTAAATATATGGTAAAATTGCACTGTAACTTTTCTGAATACCTGAAATATAGTTTCTGACTTAGTGAATTTCAGTAGTTTAAATATTAAATAGAACATTTACGTGAATCCCTCTAAATCCCTAGATCTTCATATTAAAAACATTTATTTTTTTTTATATCTGTAATCACTTCTTCAGTAAGGACTTTATTTACACATCTTTGAAACTTAGAACCTGTGCTGTAGATCTCTTGCCATGTCAGGTGACTTTGGATGTGAAGGGACCTTGGAAGAGCCTAGACTGGCAGCAGTCCGAAGTATGCTAATTCATAGATATAATGGTGTTCAGTGTGAAATCAGTCCTTCAGGAAACTTTCCCTATTTCTGAATCAACAGAGAAAAAAGCGCAGTGAGTTGTAACTCCCTTAATAGTATTCTGTAAAAATATGATCATTCAGGTAGCTGGACATAACTCTCCTTTCTAGATTATAATATACACCTTAAACTGCAGCTGTAATATTCAGATGTCACAGCCTGCAAGTACTATTCAGGAAAGATTGTCTACCTCTGCACAATTTGTGGTCCAACTTTACCTCAGATAATTGTGTTTTCTGCATCCTTTTGCATGCTACGGTATCATTATACCAAAAAGAAAAGGTCAACATAAAAGGAATTCTTATAGTGAGAGGAAGAATTATAGGATATATGAAATGATTTATAAAAAGTCCTAAAAACCCAAATTATCTATCTCTTTGCAATCTTTGGGAGCATGGGCTAAAACACAGGATATAGTGTGATTGAGGAGTGTAAACAACTTAACAGAGGAAAGGAAGAATTAATTAATAAAAAAATTATATTTTGAAAACTTGGAGGAAATGTCCTAAATATGATATATTATTTCCTGTGAAATAATCTACCAATAGGTAGATGGAGAGGATTATTGAAATGATTAGATTCTCAAACTGCAGAAAGGAAAAATCATTAAATAGTAAGGATGACTTAATAGCTGTAAGTAGAAAAGAGACAGATATTTAATGCAAGTATTTATGATGCTTAAACTTAAGGGAGTAATATGTCACTTAGTCTACTCACTGTTCAGGGTCACCCAGGCGGGAGATGTGGTAGTGATGGCAAAGGTAGGGACCTACAATGGGTAGTTTCTGTAACCTGGGCAGCATCAATACTTCAAGTATTAGGTTAGTCAGTCATCACACAGAGACTATGTACTGATAGATCTGATCGGATATTAAGCTGTAAATAAAATCAGAAAAGGGTGGACACCTTTAGGAAAAGAATCTTTCACAGTTCTTAGGGAGTTAAGGATTCTTAATTTCATTATATTTTGTCTTTTTATACATTTTTTAGTTTACCCAGGATAAAATGATAGTTTTGGGCTCGGTCTGTGGTCTACAGATGTGTTTAGGATCTCAGCTTCCTAGAAATATATGAAGTTTAAGCTTCTAAATACATTTACTGTTTCAGTCTTTTGTCCTCATCTTTTTCCAGTGCCTAACCTGGTGAAGAGCCCAGCAGCCTACTAATCAGGAAAAAATCGAAAAGTTGTAGGAAGAAATAGGACTAAAAAGGATGTCAGGTGGTCAAGTAGTCCAGTTTCCTGCCCCAGGGTGGGATTAACTCAACCTAGACCAAATACCTATTTGTCTAATCCAACAAAGGAGATTGCCTGGGGAGGCCATGCAATCTCTGCTAGTCAATCATAAATAGAGACAGTGCAGATCAAAACCTCTTACTCTGCCTCCAAGCAACATGGTGCACTCAAGGAAGGACAAGCTAAATCCCAGAAGATCTTTAATGATACAGTGTAAAGGCTGAGATGTCAGTTAAACTCTCTTTGATGAGAATAGATTCCCCTGACATGACACAGTAGAGACTGCACGATTCAGAATGATGCCTATACTAAAACATATATTTCTACCATAAACTCTTAAAGGACATTTCTTTACATAAGAAATAAAGCCAAGACAAAAAGAATGTTCTATTCCACTGCTCACTTTTAAAATAGTTGATCCATCTGAAAATAACAGAGTTAATAGAACATGTGCTACTTTGGGAGTGGCTCCTTCTATAATATTCTGTCTTGGTATATGTGCATGAAGGATCAATGTCACATTCTGTTTGGACTTTGCAGAAATCAGAACACATCTTTGTTACCTGAACGGTTATACTGTCTTTTGTTTACTGATGTTTCTAATTATTGGTACATTTTCCCATTTGCTACAGTTCTCATCCACTCTCATTGCTTTCCAAACAGGGATAGCAGGACATTTAGCAATCTGACTTTCTGTTCAGAAGTGTGTACCTTGGGTGGTTTTAAGCACATTTCTTGTAGGAATAAAGGGATTTTGCATTGGGAGGGAGGGAAGTGGTAAAATACAGAATCTAAAAATGCATAAGAAATAGAATGCATAAGAAATGAAGTCTGGATGGTATGAAAAAATAATTTTATAGGCAGTAAGTATACAGGACCCACTATAAACGTGAAGTTAGATTCATTAACAAGCAGAGTTCTGTTATTTTTTCCCTTCAAATTCTAAATACGTTTATCTGTATCAGTATTTCTCACTGAAAATACAACACTAAAGATAGAAGAGTAAACAGAGGTTTCCTAATCTTGCTGAGCTTCAGTGCAAATATGTGGTTCAAGCTGTATTACAGAAGTGCTGTTTAAAGCTCTTAGATACATATCTTAGCAATCCTTGCTAAACTCTTGCATAACATATCAACTAAACAATGACATCCTGCTTTTTTTTGGCTAAAGGGGTCTTAGGGCATCATGAGTCATTCCAGGGCTGTACTGTCTGATTTTCCTGCAAAGCATTCAAAATGTACCCAATGTATAATCAAAAAGCGTAAATTCAGTGGTGTTGAGCCTGATTGCACACCACTCCAACATGCACATGCTCATAAACTGATTATTTTAGTACCCACAGAAAAGAAGGTTGCTAATGCTGTTCATCTTGCACCCATAGTTGAAGAAAAGAGTGTGTCCAGGAAAGAGGTCATGGCCAAAATAGAATATTTTCTTTGAAGAGCACTAACTTGGTAATAATATCTTTGTTTTGCATTGATTTTGAGAGAAAGTACATACTGCTGCTGGAAGAATTACATTAACTAGAGCCAGCCTGATCAGTAGACTACAGGGCTCACGAGAAAACTAATTAAACTCCTTTCCTCTTTTCCTTTTCACCTGAAGGCACACACACAGAAAAGTGCTCCACTCTGCCAATTTGATCTACTTTTACTTCAAGCAATAAATTTTACCTTAACAAGCAGCCAGACAGAGTGAATGGTGATAACCAAGGCTGATCAGACCACCCTCAGTTATTTATCAGGAGTGGATCTATCTGTTCGACGCTGATAGTACTTATGTAGTGTGTCGCCCTGGTAGTATATAACTTTTCAGTAAATGTTGATAAAAAATCTAGTTGACTCATGTCATAAAGAAGTAAAGGAAAAATGCTGGAAAATCAGCTTTTCAGCACTTTATGTTGACTCCATGTCCCCTCTCCCTCAGACTTCTTTGTTAGAGACCTTGAGAGTGATTGAAGTGCCTAACTGTAGGAGTCTATTGCTATCGTCGGTGCCACACAGTATCTGAGACATCACACTGGGCTAATAAATATGATGCAGGATCTATGGAAGAAGAGGTATAGCAGCAGAGGCAAGAAACAATACAAAAAGGCATAAAAAAAAAAAAGGGCTACTGGACATGTTTATGCACCTGAATCCTACTCTTCCTATTGTCTCAGATCCTTCTTAGCTGTATCAAAAGTCTACTATTAGCAGCCCCCTTCTAAATACACACATGCAGCCCTCTCAGATGATGAAGATCCATTAGCAAAGTGGAGGGAAAGGACTAAACTCCTCTTCTTTGATACTGTTGGCAACAGCTACTATCAACTGATCCCTCCTGCCTCAGTTTATTAAAAAACCCCATACACTCTAATGATTCCCTTTTTCATAGTATCATAGAATAGTTAGGGTTGGAAAGGACCTTTAGAGGCCATCTAGTCTAACCCCCTCTTGCAGTTGGCAGGGACATCTTTAACTAGATCAGGTTGCTCAGAGCCCCATCCAACCTGACCTTGAATGTTTCCAGGGATGGGGCATCTATCATCTTGCTGCGAAACCTGTTCCAATGTTTCACCACTACTATTGTAAAAAATTTATTCCTTATATCTAGTCTAAATCTCCCCTCTTTTAGTTTAAAATCATTACCACTCAACCAACACTACTCAGCTTGGTTTCATCTGCAAACTTGCTGAGGGTGCACTCAATCCTACTGTCTATGTCACTGATGAAGATATTAAACATTACTGGTCCCAGTATGGACCCTGAGGGATACCACTTGTCGCTGGTCTCTTGTCAGGATATTGGGCTGTTGACTACTACTCTCTGGATGCAACTATCAAACCACTTCCTTGCCCATGGAACAGTGGAGCATCAAATCCATAGCTCTCCACTTTAGAGAGAAGAATATTGTTGGGGACTATGTCAAAGGCCTTACAGAAGTCCAGATAGATGACATCGGCAGCTCTTTTCTTGTCCACTCGTGTAATCATTCCATCACAGAAGGCCACTAAGTTGGTCAGGCAGAACTTGCCCTTGGAGAAGCCATGGTTGTCTCAAATCACCTCCCTGTCCTCCATGTGCTTTAGCATAGCTTCTAGGAGGATCTGTTCTGCCATCTTCCAAGGCAAAGAGGTGATGTTGACAGGTTTGTAGTTCCCAGGGTCCTCCTTTGTACCCTTTTTAAAAATGGGTGCAGTGTTTCCCTTTCTCCAGGGACTGCATTTGACTGCCGTGACTTTTCAAGTAACATGGATAGTAGCTTGGCAAATATGTCAAATACATCAAATCCCTCAGGACTCTGGGATGCATCTTATTCAGGTCCCATAGGCTTCTGTATGTTCAGGTTCCTTAGGTGGTCTCAAACCTGATCTTCCCTTGCAGTGGGAGGGATTTTTCTCCCACAGTCCCTGCCTTGTGGTCGATCCACTTTAGACGGGACGAGAGGCTGACAGTGAAGACCAAGGCAGAAAGTTGTTGAATACTTCAGCCTTCTCCTCATCTGTGGTTACCAGTTTACCATTCTGGTTCATTGGTAGGATATGCTTTCTTTAAACTTCCTTTTCTGGCTGACCTACTTGTAGAAGCCTTTCTTATTGTTCTTTATGTCTCTTGCCAAGTTCAGCTTCAGCCTCTCCTTGGCCTTCCTGACCCCATTCCTACAAAACTGGGCACTGACTCTTTGCTCTTCCCAGGATACCTGTACCTGCTTCCACTGCCTATGCATTTCCTTCTTGCCCTTTAGTTTGACCAGTGGGTCTCAACTCATCCATCTGGTCTCTTGCCTTCCTTTCATTCTTTCTTACACCTGAGAATCAAGAGCTCTTGTGCTCTGTGGAAAGTGCTCCTTAAAGAACTGCCAGTTCTGTTCTGCTTCTTTGTCCCTGATGGCAGTTTCCCATGGGGTCCTGTTGACTAACTCATTGAAGAACTGGAAGTTTGCTTTCCTAAAATTCAAAGTGCTGTTCACTGTTAAAACAAAGAAACAGCTTAGCTGTCACTTCACCCTATGGGTGCTTCTGCTTTTCCTGGTGCTTGACTTGCTGCGGGTACTTGTTGCTCTCACAGTTTTACCCTTCTTCTTCTCCTTCACTCTTACACCAGTGCGGGCTTCAGCTACTTTGCTATGCCTCTAGCACAGTGAAACAAGAGCTGCAAGCTTTAGCAACTGAAAGAGAGAAGTGAGCACTATATGCATTACTGTCCTCATTCCAGCTCTAGCTTCATCCATGGGGTCAGACACCTGACCTCTCATGCCAGGAGGACACAAAAGAGACTATCTGAAAAGGAAAGCAGTCCCAAGGGTATAACATGGGATTCACTGTGCTTTTTTAGGATAAGCCTGCTTGCGCCTGTTGAAGTTTAGAGGAAGAGTAGAATAGCTAATATCAGTAGGATATAGGATTTGGTAATGACTAAAGATGCCTGATACTTTAGAAACAGCTGTAGAGAGTTAAAATAACTCAGATTTGACTGGATTATGGTCTTCTGATAAATCACACAGATTCATGCTCAGCAAAGATGTATGGGGCTTCTAAGGCTGCCAGACAAGGACTGTAAAACATAGATCCGAGCATTGTCTGGAGAAAGTTATTTCTTCAGAGCTGCAACAAGACAAACATGAGGTGAGGAGACCCTACCCAGCAGGGACGAGCATGTCATAACTTCTGCTGCTGCTCTGAAGGAACAAGGGCCTCAGGCCTGCATGGGCAGAGCAAATGGGAGGAAGTGAAGGGATAAAGAGGAGGACTGGTGGATGCGTTGGATGGAAGTCAGAGTTGGGCACCCCAAATGTTTACAGCTCACATTTCCCTTAGCCTTGTCTACAAAAATGTTGAAATTTCTTTAAATGAGGGGGGATAAAGGAAGAGGGGGAGGAAACCCCAAACAGTGACTAAGAATGACCAAGGAAACTGATAGAAGGTAGCTTTTCCTGGAAAAAGACCTGCAGTGCAGGCTGTGTGAGTTTATGGTTTGAAACTTAAGTGACATTTGTATACTCAGATCGTTTCTACTCACTTTTTTTATGTTGTTAAAAATGTCTATTTTATAGAGAATATTGCCAGTAGAGGGCTCAGAAATAACAATGAAAATTGTCATTGTGCCTATTTTGGGTGGGATTTTTGTTTTATTGCTTTTAAATGCACATGTGACCACAGCTATTATAGTTGGTCACTAAAGCTAAGAGATTGCACGTTCTTTTACATTTGCAGGCCCAGAAAATATAACAGAGCTTTTAATGTGTGATTTGATGGAATGGGCATTAGTAACATAATGTTAATGCTTAAAACCAATTTGGCAAAATAGTTTGTCTGTTCCTGCTCACACTATTACTCCCAACTGTCATCTTCAGAAAGTCTTTAATAGTGGGGATTGTATAATAACTAAAAGTTACAGTCTATTTATAGGTACAAGAACAAGTGGAAGGGCTGATAACCTTAGCAGCATCTTTACAGTAGGTTGAAGCTCTGTTCTTTCTCATACGCCCACACGTGTTGGATTGCAGTCAGCCCTAAAGTGACATGCACATGAAAATATTCAGTGACCATGACAACAGTGAACTGAGATAGGCTTGCAGTGTTTTCCATTCTATTTGGACAAGGAATAGATTATTTAATTCTGATCCTATAAGTATTAAAAGGTATCACAAGCCTTTTTATAATCTCTAAAATACTTCATCTATTATTCTTAGGAAATATAGTTTCAGCACTTGAGGAATTTATTATTTTAGACAAATATATTCATCTTTTCTAGTTTGCCAAGTCTTTTAATTTTAGTTATTAGTGTTTGTAACTTATTTACTTGTTAATTATATTTTAATATTTAGAAGCTTTAGCCCTAGAGAAATTCAATTTACATACCTTTCATTTAACAAGAGACAGATTTTGCCTGCAGTGGACCAGCACCACAGAGGAAGACAGAGATTCAACTCACCATATGCTCTCTAATGGAACTGCTCCATAGAGAGCTTCCTTCCTTTATCCTGGGCATGCTGAGAAGGCAGGAAACTGTCAGCTCCATTCTGACACACAGCACCATTGCCCATTCATGGCATGCACTGTCAAGAACAGCATCGCTTCAATTTATCCTAATCCTGGCACCACAAAGGAACAGGGAGGGTATCACAATTCTCAGTACATATCTAAAGTATGCTGCAGCAAGTGGTACTTACTTGTGCCATTGCAACAAAGCAACCTGAAGAGCTGTCACAACAAGGCGATGTTCTCATAGCCACTGTCCTGTCTGTTATTGTTCTCAGCTGGAGAAGTTTGCTTTGTCACAATGAAATACTAATGGTGCTTGTGGATCTGAGCTAGCATGTCCACAGTACTCTGTGCTATACACCAACATGCTCTGGTCAGAATTTATTCTACTGAAATTTAGCCATCTACGTGAGGTGATTAAATTAAGAATATAATATTACTGAACTCTTTCTGCTTATTGAAGGAGGATCAATGTCTCCAGAGGGCAATTCATTCCACTTGTGTTAAAATACTTATCTTAGGATGGGAGCAACTGCTTATCAAAAGTATCTACCCTTCTCTATTAGCTGTGCAGAAACCTGTGAATCTAGCTTAGATGGGAAATAAAAGTTTTTAGAATGACAAAGTTTGAAAAAAATGAATCTGAATTCTTTTCAGACAAGTTTCTACGGGTAAGCTAAGACAAGTGCCTGTCTTCCCCATTGCAATGATTTCTTTCATGCCTGTCCAGATAGTTAGCGTATTTTGAGGTGGAGATCAGCAATCATGGTGCTGTCTTACCTGTCCTGTAGACTACTGTCAACTCTCCAGCTCAGCGGCAGAGGAAGGAGAGGACAGGACTGTACTGCAGTTTGGTGACTTCCCTGTCCAGACATCCTACTGTATCACAAAGCAGCCACCCTCTATCCCCATGGGCAAGTTCTTCCCTTGTGACTTCCCCTCCTTGCCCTTACTCACCTGGATGCTTATCTGCCAACCTGGAGTGGCAAGGCATTTTTTGTAGCTGTTTTGGGCTGATGACATCACCAGCTACCATTGCCAACATTCTACCTACTGTGACACCACCATGACATCTGTGTACTGTTCTCTGGGAAAAAAATGCTGGATGCCCAGGCCTAAGGAGTGATGGTGAATGGAGCTAAATCCATTTGATGCCCAGTCATGTGTGGTGTTCTCCAGGACTCAGTGTTTGGGCCAGTTCTGTCTAATATCTTTACCAATGATCTGAATGGGAGGATCAAGTGCACCATCACTAAGTTTGCAGATGACAGCAGGTTGTTTGCGAGTGATGATCTACTTAAGGGAAGAAGCACTCTACAGAGGGATCTTGACAGGCTGGGTTGATGATCTGAGACAAATTATATGAGATTCAACAAGTCTTAGTGTTGGGTCTTGCACTTGTGTCACAACAACCCCATGCAATGCTACAGGCTTGGGGAAGAGTGGCTGGAAAAGGATGTAGGGGTGTTGTTTGACAGCTGGATGAATGTGAGCAGCTGAACATGTGCACAGGTGACCAAGAAGGCTGATAGCATCCAAGCTGTCATCAGAAATAGTGTGGCCAGTCGGACTAGGAAAGTGATCGTCTCCCTGTACTTGGTGCTAGTGAGGCTGCACATCAAATATTGTGTTCAGTTTGGGGCCCTTCACTACATGAAAGACATTGAGGGGCTGGAGTGTGTCCAGAGAAGGATAATGAAGCTGGTGAAGGGTCTGGTGCACAAGTCTTATGAGAGGTGGCTGAGGCAACTGGGACTGTTTAGTCTGGAGAAAAGGAGGCTGAAGGGAGACCTTATTGCTCTCTATAACTAACTGAAAGGAGGTTGTAGCAAGGTAGGTTTCATTCTTTTCTCCCAAGTGATAGAATGAGATGAAATAGCCTCAAGTGTCACCAGGGCAGCTTTAGTCTAGATATTAGGAAATATTGCTTCACTGAAAAGATTATTAAGCACTGGCACAGGCTGTCAAGGGAAGTGATTGAGTCACCATCCCTGGAAGATTGTGTAGATGTGGTACTTAGGCACGTGGCTTAGTAGTGGACTTGGCAGTGTTACGTTAAGGATTGGACTTGATGATCTTACGAATATTTTCCAACTTGAATGGTTCTGATTCTAAGATGTGCAGGTTGTTCACCCTGCACCTATGAAGCAAGCGGTGAACCAGGGCCAGATAACTGTCTAGAGATCCCCATTGGAAGAAATAGGAGTCAGATCCAGAGATAAGCTGCAACACATGTATCATGGGTCCATCAAAGAGACAAGGTCCATTCATGAGACAAGCCCAGAGACAGACACATCCAAGACATGGCTCAGGAAAGTCCTGAGCCTCGGTGAATCTCCTGGGACAGTGAGCAGAGGGTACAGAGATGGAGATCCCATGGAAACACGGACAGGGCAAGTGAGGCATGTTGGTGCCCTCAGGCCTCTGACAGAAGCTGACAGATAACTTTTCTGAAGATTGCCTGAAGAACTTTCACTGTCCTACATGAGACAGGATATCAAAGGATAGTGGAATTAGTCTTCTTATATACCATGAACTGAGCCAGGCTTACTCTACAAATCATTCCCTGTCTGATAAGGGCCTTTGTGTCACCAGAGCAGTGAAAAGACTCCCTCTTTTGCTCTTAGCTGAAAAGAGGCAGAAAAGTGATGAAAGTAGAAAGCAGTGAGGAGTGTGAGGAGAGCAAGTATTGCCTTCAGGTGATAGAATAAAACTGTATTGTGGAAAGAGCAGGGATTTCCATCCTGTGTGAGTGAGAGAGAAAATGAAGGAAAATGTGGATGTGGTGAAGAAGGGTCTTTAGCACATGGAGTCTGGAACTGATTCAGGATTCCTCTATTGTCAACTTTAAACACTGCTGGCAAAACACATCTCTCCTCCTTCCTCTTGATTTATGCAGAAGTTGACAAATGTGCTACTATTAACTTGAATGGATCCAAAGAGCTAAATTTGGATCACTACAATGCTACATAATGGATTTTCTGAAGGGAGTCAGTTTCTTTTTTTAAAAATCCCATGATTTTCCATTAACATTCCCTCTCTTCTCACTTTCCCTCTTCTTCTGCTAGATTAATAGACAAATAAATCTGCAAAGTCAAACATTCACAAGTAAGTAAATGCAAGATGAAGGTTACTTCAGCAGGAGAGAAGAAACCCCTTCTTATCTTGCCACCTGCCCACGTACTCAAAGGCAGATAGCTTGCTTGTTCCCCTAACTGGTGGGAAACAGCTGCAGCCAGCCCCTAAGTGGTCCACATAGAAGATTTCCCTTACTCCCACAGAACACTCTTGCGTACACGCCAAACACAGATTCATCCAAGATAATAAGGAAAAATAAATAAAATGATTACAGCCCAAGTCATCTCTTTATTTCAGCATTTTTTCTTCTTCCATTTTCCTCAGAATTATCCTTGGATGAATCCAGTAACTCGAAAAGGCTCCTGCCATGCTCTTTGATAGATGTGTTTCAATACTTAGAATATACTGGTCAAATTCCCCGAAGTTACTTTTTGAAAGTGATGGCAAACAAAACCTTTTCTTTTTTGCTTTCACAACATCTGGTTTTCTAGTAGATGATGTGAAGCATGTTTAGGCATCAGGTTATGTATTTCTGAAAAGAGCAGAGTTAAAATGTATCATAAGATGAATGGGACGCATATCTGTGTGTGAGGGGGAAACTTTTTGTATCTTTCTGAATTTATCAACTGGCTTTATAAATATACGCTACAAACCTTGTCAAGCAGGACTGAGGGCTCAAATAAACCTTCTGGTCTCTGATCTCAAATGGAATGTTTTAGTGTGGCATTACCTGTTGTTAATTCATGACTAAATATTTAATGAAGACATAAATTTGGAGGCCAAATGTCGTGGACTGAAGGATGCTACTCCTATCCCAAGTTTCCAAGTCATTGAAACAAATATGATTTAGTAGTTTTGTATAACTTGCCAGTGGTACTTCGATATTTTTAGTCTAGACTACAAGTATTTGAGTTAAATGTCTTCTGGGAAGGATTCAGCATGTAGAATCCTCACTGAAGAGATAGCGGGAAGTGCTCAGCTTCTCAGAAGTGGGAAGTAACACTTCGAGGGATTGGATATTTATCTTTCAATAAAACTAGTGCATCTATAAATAGAAGGCAGGATACATCTGGTCCATTTTTAGTTGCCTAGAAATTAACACCTAGACCATATTAAACACCTTGCCTCCCTCAGTGGAAGGAGACACAGAGAATAATTTATCCTTCCTCCTTTAACACTTGTTCTAGGATAATGTGAATCTAGATATCCTGTCTAGATTGCACAGACAACTCCTAGATGTTCAACATTACGTGAGATGTGTCCCACTCACAAATCCTGTTCTGTCACCTATTTGTATGTGGTGGCATTTTAAAGTCACCATCTGTGCACGTCCTGTAGATGTTTTACAACTATTCTGGTCTCCACTGCAGTCTTTACAATCTCCCAAATCCCCAATTAACACTTCTTCCTATGATCCTGTGTATACAAATCTGTTCAACTTTTGCTGTTATCCTTTCAGAGCATCTTTTTGCCCTCTACAGGAATTCAGCTTTATACATAATATCATTGCTGTTGAATTTTAACATGACTGGAGTTAAAAGGAATATGTGTGCCACAACAAAGGCTGAGGAATATTATGCAATAGAAGTGCAAGTGAGAGAAAATGAAATAAGTGGTGGGAAGGGACCCCTTCCAATAAATGGGTGCATGAGAACAAAGACCCTTTAGTAGGAATAAAAGATTGTATTTCCAAGATTTAGAGGTAGGCAAATGTAAAATGCAATGTTCTGAAACCTAGAGCTCCTATTTTTATCTTTATAATTGCTTTCTTTAGACTAGAGGGGCAGATAATGTTGCAGCTCTACCTTAACACAGCCCTTGCATACTTTAGAACTCTTCAGAAGTTTATAAACTGATATGATTAGCAAACATTTTCTCAGCTGCCTTGCTACTTGTACTGCACATAAGAAGTCTGTTCTAAGGCCCACAGGATGGCAGAAATCAAATAAACTACAGGACAGCCTTTCAAAAGAAATTTGAATAATAAAATAAGATTACTCTCTGGCAAAACATTATAAAAAACATTTTCTATGATGAACGAAAAATGCAAAAATCTGTTATCTCTAAAGACAAAAACTCTCTCACCTGATGGGCATGTCAGGAATAAGACCAGTCTACCTGGTCCTACTTTAGCACCCCTCTTTTACACTGAGGCAGAAGATGTAGAAAACATATTTAGAAAAAAGGGAGAAGCATATCCTGAATGGCTAAGTTGTTGCTATCTTAGCTGAAATATTTGGCAAGGATTTCAGAGATTTCATTGCTAACTCACATAGAGAAGGCTCCTGCCAGCCATTAGCCATTGAGTCAAAGGTGACTGGTTGTAAACCAGCACCTAGTATTGAAAGAAAATAAGAAATCAAATTAGTCGCTGCAAGATGGTGTAAGAGACTTGAGGTGGTTTGAAACTAACTGGTCTGGTTGAAGTTTATGCTTTCAAGTTAAATAAAATGGTCCACTAAATCACACGCTGTCTTGCCTTGTTTTACATAGCTGTTGACTCTCTCTGGCTCTGTGTTGTAGTACTCAGAGGAGATGTCTCAAAGGCACAGTTTGGCTCTGGTTTTGGAGGCATTTCAGTGTCAGAAATCTTTCCAGCAAACACCTTTGCATGCCCTTTATTTTTCCTATTCAAAATACCTGCAATGGCTGTTGTGCTGCTAGGAATAGGAAAAATAGTAATGATCTTGTTCATCTGAGTGTGGATATCTTAGGACCATAGAGGAACCTGGTGGTGTAGTGTATTTCAGAATAATCTACTGCAGAGGAAGTTAGCTCTAACTGGTATGGACATGAGACAACTGAACGACCCAGACTGCAACCAGTGATACTCTTCAAAACCGATGCCAAAGATGCAGCTTTGCATGAACAGTTAGAAGGGGATGAAAACAAAGGATGGGTTCAGTTGTTTGAGCTCTCTGCTGTGGTGGTAAGTCTGTTTTCAGTATGTGAGGTGCTCAGCCAGAAGTGCAGACATACCACTGGTATTGCGACTACTGTCCTCTGAACAACCAGGTTTTTCAGGACGGAACAATTTCTAGGTGAATTCTTTAAGCAGTGCATTAGTTTTGCATAAGCAAATAAGTTAACATTTTAAACATAATAGGTAAAAATAATGAACCTAAAGCTTATCAGGTAAAACTTTGCTGTGGTTTTGCCACTTTTTATAAAATAAGTATAAAAGTTGGCAATTTCATTTTGATATCTACTATGAGTGACATTGTGAGATCAAATGCAATTGAAGCTCTCCCCATTTTAATGTGGAATTTACAGTTCCTATGGCTAAAATTCTTATCTGGACAAAGACTAGATGCAGCTGCTCCTCAGGAATATGCTCCCTGTGTGCTAGTAAGTCTATTTGGCATCATACCCAGATGTTTAGTCTTCTTCATAACTCTTAAGAAAAACCTGAACTGAAAAGGTGATGCCAATAATCGAATGAACAAAGTAGCTCTACAGTCCTGCATAAAGATTTTAGAGAACAAAGATTTTCCTTTGGTTTGTGTGGTGTGGATTTATAGCACTACATTATGGCCTTTATTTCCTCTCTCTTAAATGCTCAGTCATTAGCCATCAAAGCTGGAAAGGTCTTTTCACTTGAGTGCACAGTTCCAAAATAATGGCACTGTGTCATTCAAGTTTTAGCGAAATAGAAAACTCTACTGTCAATAAGGAAATTTTTTACAAAACTTACTGTATTTGCAGCCTTTATTTTATCTGAACTATTTTTATCTTAACTATAGACCTCTGTTTTTTTGTGTAATAATAGTGATGTCCTTAAATACTTTGATCATACAAATTTAGATAAACTGATTTATCATTTGAATAATTAATATGGCTGAAACATCACTTTTCAGTTCTTAAAATTCGTGAGCTAATGAAATTTCTACTAGTTAGATGAAGTAGAATTTATCAGTTTTAGAAAGCTCTAAGAATGCCTGTCCAAGATTGCTTTATTTAGATGACATAAACATATGTATTCTGAGCACTACTGAGGTTTCTTTCTGACTGATAATTTCATCTCTTCCATTGCAGAAAAAAACTCCCTACCACTAGGGTTTCTTCTCAATATAACCAGAAATAATTCAACTCCTTCTTATTGTTCATAAGTACACTGACAAAGTCTTTATGCTCACCTCTTTTTGCTTCTCTTGGTGTGTTCCCACAATGACTAGATTCTAATTTATGTTCATGGCTGTCAACTCTTCCCCTCTCCAGTTTACATTTCCATTTCTCTTATTTAACAGTATTCCTTTTTAAATGTTGTTTTTAGAATATCAGATGAAAAGTAAGCTTTTTTTCCAAATATTATTTTCTTCTTTCTCCTACACCTCATTCATTCAGTTTATGATCTTCATTGTGGCTTTATTGTTTTTACAGCTGAAAATAACTGAGCAATGCTCACTTCCACTAGCTTACTGCTAGGTCAGTGACCCCTTATCTGTCCTGAAGAATTCTCACTCAGCATTTGCCCTTCTCCAATCTAGGACTTTGCAATTAGGAGACCGTCATCTCTACAGTTTGAAAATTACAAGGGTGGTTTAATACGAGCAACATAAGGACTTTCAAACATTTCCTTTCAGCTTGAAGTCCTTCAGAGTGCCACGAGAGATGCTAAAAAAATTCCCAAATAAACAAAGAAAAACAATTACAAAAGCAAAAAATTGGTTGGATTCCTCTTCAGTCTGACCTGCTTACTGATGGGACTGCAGACATCCATGCATCTGTTAGAACTGTGGTCTGTAAACATTTGGGGTAACTTAGTCCTCGGTTATCTTTCCCTCAGGAAAGGTAATTCTGCTTTTTAGATGATGGGCTACCTCTGTTCCCACATTTTAGTCACTGTATCTTTTCCTAAACAGAACAATCTCTTCTGCCAGAACAGCATGATGAAAGCCACTCATCCCACTCCTTCCTTGGTGGAGACCTGTAAGCACACTCAATCATATTTTTTTCGTGTATCTTTAGTAGATTTTCTGTGTAAGCACAGCACTTTGAAGCATCTGAATATAGTTAGTTAAACTGCATTTCTTTGCTTATGGCAAGAATATTTTGGCCTATTTTTAAATTCTGAATGCCAACTCATACCGTGGATATGTTTTCACATTACATCCCCAATGAACTCCACAGAACAGCAAAGATGCTATCTGGGAAAGTAAAAGTGAGACAGGTTCCCAGATGCTTTCAGCTAAATAAAGCATTTGATGAGTGGGGTTTTTTTCATATGCTATTTTGAGAATTACAACTCAGAATAAATGAAAAGATAAATAGAAGGGACATGACATTATTGCCAGGAATGTCAGTCCTGACAAGATGTGGCCCTAACCTCTGCCATTATAGTTATCATTCTCTATGAAATTCGGCAGCAGTAAACTATGATTTATCATTTTCAAAAGAAATTCCTGTCAACTAGGACAGTCAGTGAGATACAGTGCTAGAAGCCACTATTTCTCTGAGCAACTTGGATCCAGTTACCTTCTCTCTCAACTCTCCATATTAATTTCCTTATCCATGAAAAAGTAAGAATTTCACCTCTTCCTTAAGCTGGCTGACACACTCCGGTGAACTGTGCTTTGAAAGTGCAAAATAGCTTTTTTTCTTTTAAGAAAATATAAAGGCAACTAGTTTTCATCAACTCATGACTAGCAGAGGAAAACGCCATCTGGCTCAGTGATTTCATGGGGTGCCTGTGACCCACAAAGCCACAGTAAGTTATCTCTAGCTGTTCCATGGACCATAGCACACTTTTAATTAAGAGTCTGGTGATTAACAGGTGCTACACTTTCTGAAATCTTCTGAACATTGCCAATGTTTGACATTCTATATTCCCCCGAACAGGAAGGTTTCTGGAGACAGGAGAACACGGAGGCTGTACCTACAGTTATGCTGTATGGCTTTGGAATTTGCCTAGTATTTGACTGTCTATTGGTAGCACATGGATGTTGGCACATACTTCATTTTTGAAGTGGAAAATTAAGGAAAAATTAAACATGGAGAACTGTGAGGGAATATCTTGTATTTATAAACACTGAGATCTATGGATAAAAAGATACGTGCATGTAGAAGTTGCTTGTGGAAATGAGTCATTCCCTGAATCCCACATCTTAGTATGTCTTTCAGAGGATTTGATAGTCACGTAGTAAAAACATAGACATACTTTTGGTTTTTTTACAGACTATGTAAAACTCACAAAAAGAGATGCAGTTTTCTAAAGACATCCCTACTATGAGAAACCACATGATACCCTAAAATATGAATAAACTACACAACACATTTGAAGTAATCTCTGCACTATACTCAGAGGACAAAAATCCAAATCCTGACCAACGCCAACTATGAACTTGCCATGCTTCCAGTCTGAGTTATTGCTGAGACAGAATAAACCATAGGAGTACTTTGAAGTTGTTAAATCACTCAATTTTTAACCCACAGTGATATGACTAGCTGGAACAATGCCTTTGATATATCCCAAGCTTTGAGAAAAGTTTTTCTCTAGCATAACTTCACACACAAAATTTGACTGAATAGATGAACTGAATAGTCACACATAATTTTGCAATCAAGGGAAAATACTCATCTTAAGTGTGTTTAAACAGATCAAGGACATAATCATGCATGAAATAAAGTATCTTAAAAAGCATTATGCTTTTTCTGCCCTCCCCTCCCATTGCCTGCCTTCTGCTTTCCTCCCCACTGACCTGTAAAATCTAGCTTTAGCCATAAGAAGTCTAGCTCACATCTTCCAGAATGTAATTGGAGGGACAAGAAGTTCTCACAGTCCGTCTTTAAGGTAAAACATGACACAATCCATCAAGTTCCTGATTGCAGGACTGACCTGCATGGGTGCATCCCTAATGGACGGAAGATCCTGATTCCATCTGTCTAGTCCTTCACTGTGGCTGCCCTTTCAAAGTGTCACTGCCTGTATAGTTCTCATTAATACATCTTCTTTAAGAGTGCACAAATTGATGTAATGTTTCTATGACAGATTCTGCCTTCCTACATCCCTCAGGATGCCCAGGGTCCTAATGAAATTACAAAGAGAAAGCAGTGTGGCTCCTTTATGAACCATCAGCAAAATCAGCTGGCCAGTCAGTCACCTGTTCAGATAGGCTATAGGTTTTAGCAAACATTCAACAGAGGAGCAGATATTTCTCCTTCTGGTAGATGACAGGGCCTTCACATTAGCTTAAGTGATTCAGTTCGGCTCTGCTCCACAAATTCATGCTCCACACCACCAGATACAAACAAAGATGACTTAGAGAAGTTTTCTTAGTCTGGGAAGAGAAGGATATGGAAAGTTGTGATAACCATTTTCAAGCGTGTAACTGGGTATTTCAAAAAAAGAAAGGAGTAAACCCTTCTCCCTATTTGATGGGAAATTAATAGTTAAAGGGCATTTGAAGACATGGACATAAGCAGGGAAACCTAATTGTTAGCACAGGGTAACCAAAAATAGGTTGCTAAAACAGAAAGGGGTCTCTATCATGGTTTTAAAAGTAGTATAGATGAATATTTGTCAGAAATAACACAGGCACATTCCCTAGGGCTGAGGCTGGGACTACACCACTTTTCAACGTCCCTTCCAGATCAGCTGTCTACCAATCTGCAAATAGTTAAAAAGCAGCAATAAATATTCTAACAAATAAGCTCTTCTACAGGTTTCACACAGGTATTATGAAAGGACAAGGAAACATTTTCAAAGAGAGCAAAACATTTTTGTCCTTAGCGTATCGTGCTTGCACAGGACCGGTTTCAGTCTTTCTTAAGTCCATTGTGTAAACAATGATACTATGAATTGAAGATTAGAAGATAAAATTTTGGGGCAGATTCTCTGCATGTATGAATTGGCCTGGCTCTAGTTACGTTCCATGGACTCATGCTGGGTTTTGTTACTGTGCTAGGATCGGGTTTCCCTGTAACTTCCCCAGCATTTGAATCTAGTCCTTGAGCAAGTCTGACTCTCCACTCAGAGGGTGAAGTATCCACACAAACAAGCCAAAGTGCTTCAAGATGGCTTGAACTGTGGGGACCATTCATGGCTGTGTCTAATTAAGCAAATACAAGGAGCGAGAAAAAAATGGGCAAGAGCAGTTAAATCCAGGAAGAGGTCAACCTCATTGGTAATTAGCAGGATAATGGATCAAAGAACTCCACTTAGCACAGGAAATATTGAGGACCTCGTCTTTATAGCTGAATCTGATAAAGCTTGGGTTATACATTTTCTACTAAATGAACTGGAGGCAGCTACAAACAGGAGGCTATTGTTTAACCTCTGTGGGAATTTCAATTGGATTATGGCATGCTTGACGTGCTATAGAAGAGCAGCCCTTATGCCACATACTGATGTAGGTCTAGTGATCCCTTATCTTCACATCCACGGCAGTTACTCTAAAAGCAAAGAAGAATGAAAGCCTTTTAAAAAAAGCCGCCACTGGGGTTTTGCTTGTTTAGTGGATTTTTTATGTTGTCTTTTTCTTTTCTCTTCAGTTTACAAATAAGTATATCCAGTGCTTTCTTTTAACAAGTTTCTTGTTCCAAAGGAATAATGTACTGGGATTTTTTTTGTTACAGCCTTCAAAAAGTTAATCAGAAAACTCCATTCAGATGGAAAAGATGAGAAGTAAAAGTGAAAAGACTTTCCTTGTCAGTCTCCAGTGCCGTTGTGACATTAATCCCTAAAAATTACCTTTTAGTAAACACTGCATTACTCCAGGCTCATCCTTACTGACACTGCAATTTCAGCTCTTTGCAACAGCTACTAAGAGAATAACACAAACATCATGTGTTGGAGTCAGTCTAAACTACTTCACCCTTTGGGTTTATGCATTGAAATAATTAAAAAAAATGTCAACTAAATATCCAGTGATCAAAAAAATCTTGGAGGGCAATTGCCTCTTGGAGGCAATTGCTGCTCAATAGATAGGCTGTGACATATTTTTTACTGCTGATTGCAAATGAGAAAAATAAATCTGCTTTTACATTTCTCCCTGGACATGCTGCTGGCTGTATCCCTACTGGTGACCACAATGTAAAGTCTCTGCACAGTTTCAGTCAATGGACAGGTATAGTTCTTCCCTGGGTAAGTAAGAACACCTAAAGTTAGGCTCTTCCTCTGACTTTTTCCTTGAGGAGACTGACTCTATCCGTAGATTATACAGAATAACATTTTCTTTTTCTTTTTAGACACAAGCAGCCTTTCATTATTTTCTCCAGCGTGTGACTGGGATCAGGAGCCGTGGGAAGTGGACCGACCACATTCAGAAAAGAAATTGCCTCCAACAGTAGCAAATTCACTGTAGAACACATGATTTTCTTTTGCTCCTCCCTCCTCCTTATAGGACAACTAACACCACGGAAAGCTGCCTTTCTGAGTTTATAGTATACTGCGGTCTGGATAATGGAAATGCAGTATGGGAATTCAATCTCAGTCTCACATAGTTTCAAGGAGTGTTTCCATTGCCTAACAAAGCTGGATCTGCTTTAGCAGAATCAGACCAAAGGTAGTGCGGCAGCTCTGACAATACACATCATATTCACAAGAACTTATACTGCCCTAAAGCTCTGATTTTTCACTGTGAAATAAAGGCTTCCTATATTTTGTGGACATTAACGTGAAGTGAAGCACAGTTTCTAATCAAGAGGAGGGGGGAAAGGAAGGCAATTACCACCAAAAGCCTCCATAGCAACTAAACTGACTACTTCGTTTCTTTTAAGCCTTCTTATAAATGCCATAAGCACAAAGCATCCAGACTTCCCTACAGTTCATTGGTGCCAAGTGGATTAGGCTGGCAAAGACCGTGCTGGTTTAATCCTCTTCGATGCCTTGCACCTTCAGTCTGATGAGCAGCCAGGCCCTTTCGCTCCAGTTCCACACTGAGCTCATCAGCAATAATGGCTTATCATTACCATCATCAATAGGAAGCTGGGTTTTTTCTGTGCCCCTTTAAAAGAGCTGAAGAAAAATACCAGCTTTTACTGAAATTTTCCTGCTCCTAACAGCTCAGATGCAAGTTGCCTAGTGAAGGGTAGTACCTTGCATGCACGTTGCCTCTGAAAAGTGTAAATAAAAACTTGGCAATAAAAGGTGGATTCCTGGCAAGTCCTTCAAGAGTACTTTTCACACAGCAGTGAGATGGCATTCATTCACATCTGAAGTGTATCTGACTGGAATTCAACACCAAGTAGTATTTCACAGGCTTTTCTGTACTCAGGGTAGGACGGGTCAGGTCATACTTGTGCTCTTGGAAGTACCAGAAAAGAAGGGGTATTATTCAGGCTAGGAAGAGTAGGGGGGTCCCTGGACTCATTGCCACAACATGGCCTGGTTACACACCATAAAAAGCCAATTCCACGGTACTTTTTATGACTGTTACTGAGGCAGAAGTAGAAATGGCAAATCACAGGAAGGGTAGAAGAAATACTGGTAAATCTGGACATCCATCCCCCACCCAGAGAGTAAGAGAATGCAGAAGCATAAAACTAAACCCATTCTAGAGAAAGGGATAAATTCTATTTACCACTCAGCTGGACTTCAACAAATCACCATTTGGAAAGCAGTTCAGTTCACCATTTGTTTGTACTTTTGTGTACCAGGTTATGCATTAGTGTGTTGGAGCATAACATCCATTGTAAGACGCCATAACTACTATCAGTCCTGCTAGTCAGAAGGTCCTCAGTGCTTAGCTGACTCCGAGTTTTGGTATAAGAACAGAAGACTCAAGAGGATAGTTCAGGCTCCACAGATGGCAGCAACTGCAAAATAATTTCCACAGACCAGGCATGAAGATCCCTTTATCCCAAACTCTCTCTCATAGGATTTCTCTGAGGGAACCCAGCCTACAATTGTCCTCCTACTGTCACTATCAGCTATGAAGGAGAAGGTGAGAATGTAAAAGTATGAAACAGGGAGAAGTATGCAAGTAAAACCTGACTACCCATGGTGGGAATGAGATTTGACCTCTTATGCTAAGTTGTTCCATTATTAACAATCAACAAAGCCGTCTCTAGGAAGATCCATACAAAAGACCTATGAATAACTTCCAAAAGTTATGAATTGCTCAGAAAACAGAAATACTTCCACATTTCATGAGAAAAAACTAGCTTTCAACAGATGATTCCTCAAGTCATTTAAAAAGACATTTGAATGTTGTAATTCCTTAGCCCTTATTTTTCATTGTCACCGGTTTGACATCAGCCTTTTCACAAACAGTCATGAAATACAAGGTCCCATCAAGCTATGAAAAGGAATTATTTTCTTTGATATTTTTTATCAAATATCCTTTTTTATTAGTTACAAAGTGAATAAGTAAAATAGACTGAGAACATCTCCAAGATGTGTAAAATTTAGCAAGACAAAATCCTGTTCTATCCTACAACAATAGCTTCACCGCTCTGACGAAGTATATTCAAGCACTATGGTTTTAAAAATTGTTGGCAAGACAGGGATATCTAGTAGATGAATATCAAGACTGACTTTTGTACTTGTTCTCAAAGTTGCTCACTTTTTTTAACAATACTCAAAATTACTTTGAGAACAAGCATAGCGGTCATTCCTAAAATTCGCTTACTGGATATTTTTGTACTGCTGGCAATGCCTAAAATCCTATACAATTATTTGCTATCAGGAACACTGCCAGGTTGTTGATATATCCCTATAAAATCTTTGATGCATTATTTACTGATGATATGAAATATAAACCAGAAGTTATTTCTTCCTTTATTGCTTGTAGAACACATATAACTTGTCCAAGCTTAAACTAAAGTACCAGAAATAGGACAGCATAGCATTGTTATGAATCAGACATTATTTTTTAGGATGCAGCAGAAGCAAGGACAGCTTTACTATTATAATACATGGAAATGCTTATCACGTGATAAAGTCCAGATAAACACCACATACTCTGAAAGAGAGAAAGCAGACTGATAACAAAAAATGAATGCTAGAATCTGGCCTTCTTGATTCCAAGAATTCCCAGCTCTGCCTGGGTGATCCCTGCTCGTTTGCTGAATTTGGCTGACCACACAACACTAATCACAGCTGCTGCTAAAATCAGCGCTGAAAATGAAGGCTGGCAGGGTGTGAGTTGGAAGGCAATGGAGACCACGCTCTTTCAAAGTGAGAAAACCTTAGGAGTGCCTTGCTAGGCTCTGGGGCGGGGCAGTGTGACAGCTGTCCTACATACCAGCCTGACCTGTGCTAGAGTATTTTGGATTGCCTGTGGCTTCACTAACAGTACGGGACAGAGTCATAGTCAACTTGGCTTCAAGTGAGCAGGAGACATGACAGCTGACAGTGGAAATTATGATAGTAATAGAGCAGTCCTGTGGAGTTACTGGGTCGTTGTCATTAGGAAATAATTTTCTTAGTTCTACGTCCTCCCAAGCATCCAGTTTTCAAAACTTCCACAAATATTTCATGTTAGGATTCAGTTCACCTAACTGCAGCTTTTAAAAAATTAGTTGTCTAGGCTACCGCATGCCTATGCTTTCTTTATAACCAGTACTGGTACAGCTGGGTTTTTTTTGGTTTATTTTGATTTTAAACACTCTTCTTTCAAGAAAAAATGAGTTAACCTCAAGAGTAATTTCTCTATTTTTATTTACTAGAATAAAAGCCAAGAACACTAGCCAAGACTATGAATGGGACCAGTTCATGAGCCAAAACACCTTTATTTTGGTGTCTATGTATAATTACCCACATGTGCCAGGAAGATAAGTTCCCATCATAATTGGTGACAGTCTAGTCAGTACTAGAAGCCTTGGGAACATGTAAATTCATCCTGAAGAAATGACTGCTGAGCTGAATCACTCTCTAGGTTGCACTGATGATAACAACTAGGTCTGTACTTGTGAGTGGAGTTTGGACACATTAACTTCTCTCAGACCCTTACATATCCTATTCTGTGAGCTCATTGCCACCACAGAAGCTTTAATTGCAGATAGCAAAAGTCATATTACACGAATCTCATCTCAGATACTTGTATTACACTAGTTAAAGCATATGAAGAGAAATACAGAAAGTTGTCATCTCCTCATGTGCATTCATTCATTGGCTTGAGTGAAGTTACTCTGATTCATTCAAGCAGAATTCATAAATTGTAAGTTGTACTGTCATTACATGCCTGGGAGTGAGAGACGCTTGCCTGGTCACAGGATGGCATCCTTCATTCTCACAATGAGAAACAGCAAGGCCAGTAAAGTTCCTCTAGTCTGAAATAAATTTCCCTCATAGAGACTCAGTGTCTTCTATGACATGGCCTGAACAAACATCCAGTGGAGAAGAAATCCTATTAACTTCAAACAATTGTGGATAACATTCCCAGTTTGTAAGTGTGATCTATGGCAAACCAAAATGTTTGTCACCTCAGCAACTCGTATAAGTTTCTAAGAGAGGACCAAAGGAGGTTGTCTGTCTGAAGTACAAATTATCTTGCATCAACTTTGTTTTCCTGAATGAAAAATTGCTGCCCCACGGGACTTTTGGCCACAAAACAAGAGCAACACAAGATGTGAAATGGATTTCTTTCTGTCTTTATTGAAACATGATCACCCTGTTAATAAATCTCTTTTGAATAGCAATGAAGACATGCTGTGTGGTCTGTATATACCATGATCAGGCTGTTTCAAATCTTCCACAAAGCTAGGGGTTTATTTCTGGGGACATTTTTACTGATATTTCTGTGCAGAGTTTGAAGGTCAAATTCAACACTGTAGGGTATGACTGCAGCTCCATTAGCTTCAACTTGGCCTTTGGGCATTTGGCTTTGAGTCTGTATAGCATAACTCCCAAAACTTTCCTCTGCTCAGAGTGGAAATAAAGTTTCTTTATGGCTTCCCTGCAAATCACGCACCACTTCTCTGCTCCATGGTTTGCTTCCTAAGAAGAGATCTACTATCATAGGAAATGAAGATTTGTTTTTACTGAAAAAAGTTATGATTTTAAGCCAGTGTAAACTCCTTAAAATTACTATGAGCTAAAATAAATGTAAAATTTTATGTCTCTAAACTGATTTAAAATGTTTGCCATAATGGCATTGTCTTTAACATTGTATGTATTGTATTAATATGTTTCAGTAGGTTCCCAAAGATCTGAGCAGCTACAGCACATGAATCAGATGCTGAGTTCCTTATTTCTAACGAGGACAGCATGGTTGTGAGTCAGAAAACACAGAGCACTTCAAGCATATTTCTCTATTTGAGTAAAGAGAGCAACAGACTGCATGTATGATAATAATAAATGATAATACAGGTAATAATAATATAAAAAATGATAAAACAAGTCATTTAGAGTTGTGAAACAAGATTTGACCAAATCTCTTATTCAAAATCTCTCATTCAGGATCTCTCACTCAGGACTTTCAATCAGCATCATTCTGCGTTTGTGGTCATCACTGGGGCCTGTGGACTGGATGCCATTTTTTAAGAGCAGGATGCCCTTAACTAATGGGGTACTCTGAACACAAGGCTAAGCAAAATCTCCGAGCTGCCAGCTCTAGCACAGCAGTGAAGCTCCTTTCGTCTTCTCCACACCCACAACGTCAGACAGGCTACTGAGTAAGTCAAGGAATCTGCCACGCAGCTGCAGCCGCAGCCTGAGGGCACCAACCAGTATTGAGGGTATGAAGTAATGTCGAACTGCACAAACACAACAGATATCCCAGGCTGTGGGGGAGGTGGAAATGGGAATTAATTGTGAATCTTGAGCTCAGTGTGCATGCATGAATGCTCAGACCTGAATGACTTCCACAACCACATTTCAGAACATGTCAAGTGAGAAAGGAAAGTCTTTTCCTCCTCAGTTTTCAATCTACTTTAATGTTTTTATTATCCTCTGACAGCTCAGCTACAGTTTACCATTGAAAAGCTTTTCATTGCATTACACAAAGTTGGCACCTATGTGCAACAATTAGCCCTATTCAGTAAAATACCTACATTCCATCGAATCACAGATAAATCACAAACAAAACCTATCAGTACTTTTAATCACATAATTCATGTATCCGGGCTGTATTTGCAGATAAATATCTCCTGAAATAATTCTTCGGCAAGAAATGAGCACATTTAAAGCACAGAGAGTAAATGAGAAAACACGTGTTGAAACAGACTTAGTGATTAATTTCTTTGTTGTCAGATTTTTGCATGTTTTTCCTCAAGTAAAATTTGAATGTTTCATAAAAAAAGGAGTTTTAAGAAATATTACTTTTCCAACATCCATGGAGAGAAAGGAAGACAAGAAAGAAAGAGAGAAAGAAAGAAAGAGAGAAAGAAAGAAAGAGAGAAAGAAAGAAAGAAAGAAAGAAAGAAAGAAAGAAAGAAAGAAAGAAAGAAAGAAAGAAAGAGAAAGAAAGAGAAAGAGAAAGAAAGAAAGCGAGAAAGAAAGAAAGAAAGAAAGAAAGAAAGAAAGAAAGAGAAAGAAAGAAAGAGAAAGAAAGAAAGAAAGAAAGAAAGAAAGAAAGAAAGAAAGAAAGAAAGAAAGAGAAAGAAAAAGAAAGAAAGAAAGAAAGAATACTTATTATTTTGCCAAATTTTTTGTGTTTTGGCTGTGACTTCACACAGGCACAGAGATTAAGAAGCTCATAAAAACTCTGGATTAGATCTATTTTCAGACACTTCATGTAAAGAATAAATTTAGTAAAATGGATTTTGCTTCTCAAAATGCCGTTTACCAGGACAAGTTTTGAACAGAGCTCACTGAGCTATGTCAACTATGTATTATTTGAAAAAAAGAAGCTCCTAGCAGCATAGGCTGTGCACTGAGCTGTGGGATATGCGTATGGAGCCATACATGTGGGTGCAGCAGTTAGGAGCTGGTCCTCACAACTAGTATCACTCAAGAAAATTAAATTTAATATTCTTACGAAGATGTAAAAACTCCCAGAGAACCACGAAACACATTGTATTACAGTCAGTGTGCATAGTAACCATGAGAACTTTACCTCAAGCTGACCTGTCCAGTGGCATAGGCTGTAAAAATCCAACTCAGTATCTTGGACTTTTCTCCATCTGGTTTGTCCAAGTTGAAATCTATGTGAGTCCAGATTTTCATTAACTTAGCATAAAAGCTGAATGAAAGGAAGCTGAAATAAGTTTTTGTGTGCTGTAAACCCACCTCTGGTTGTCATGCTTTCCATTGCTGCATTCCCCTAAATCAAATGTAGCTCTTTGGACTTGTTAAAACCTTTCAAAGTATACTTTCAGTATCTGAGTCCATTACTCACTCAGGTCCTGCCTCCCATGCTCCTCCACCTCCTCCATGCAGGCACAGTAGAATACAAAAATAGAGATGGAAACGGAGACAAAAATATAGACTCCCAGAATGCACAGAAAACCTGTCAATTTTAGGCAGTTGTAGGTTTAAAGACCTTGACTTAAAGTTTCATTGATGATGTTGTGTGAAGAAAGAGAACGTTCATTTTGTGTGGCAAACAGGCAAGGCAAGGCATCCATAGGCAAGGTTTGAGGGCAGGAAAATGAAAACATTGCTCTCTCAAATATTCTCACAATTAGGAAATCCATGTGGCTATAATTCTTTAGATATTCATTTTTTTATCTCCTTTTTTTCCTTTTCGCCTAGGCTTGCCTTTTGCATTCATTTGACCTCTTCAATGAAGGCCTTTTGCTCATCTACTTCATCATTCATTTTTTAGCACATAATAAAAATAAGGTCCTGCCTCCTACATATATGAGATTTCTAGAAATCAATGTAAAACAATGTCATAGGCTGCAGAAATTAAAATTACATGAGATACAGAGAGACAAATTCACAATTTTGATGATAGAGGAACTCATGCCAATCCAGGTATTTTTGCAACAACAAATTAGATTCCGGCCTCAACGATTTTGTTGTAACTGTGCAATCACTTATCAGCTGAAGAGCAATCACATCCAGTACTGGCAACTCTAAGTGTCAAAACCACTTTGAGGAATCCCTCAACAGAAAAACACATTTAATACTCAACAGCTTTTTATTAAAACATTTAAAATTTGTATTATCTGCTCACTGTTTACGAGGCCTCTAGGGTACTCTTTTACTGCCAAGATTTTCTCTCCACCTACAAAGTCTAGCAATCTTTTTTTAATTTGAATTTTTAACTGAGAAAGGAAAGATTCTAAAACAGTAAAACAATTGATTAGCATTACATAGAAAATATCACAGAAGCAGGAAACAATCTGTATAAATGTATAATATTGCTAATTAATACTCAAGCCTTACCTTCATTCATTAACAAATTCAGCTTTCCTTTTTCTGGTCTGTCCTATTCTAGCTAATTTAAGCCTGTCAAAGCTTTTAGATTGTAGACAGCAAAGGGAAGGCAAACTGGTGGCACAGATATCAGAACTGGCATGCATACCAGAACACGGTGTTTCATGTGACATGAAAGGTTTTGCCACCACTGTCTTGAAGGCTCATCCAACTGGTGCCAGTCTGTGGCTACGACTGCTTTGTAAGACCGGAAGCTAACATAAAAATGAATAGAATATGCATGTACAACAGAAATACTCAAACTGAGACCATATCCGAGCTAATTACAGTTATTGCACACAGGGGAGAAGAGAATTGTGTAGAATTTCCTTGCTGACCTACTCCTAACATCGGCACATCAAAACACATTCCTCCCATAAAGCTGGCGCCATTTAAGCTAATACATTTCTGCAAGCAGCAGTTATCAATACTTCTAGAGTCTATTACCCTTGTACTGTGCTTCATCTATGAACCTTAGTTGCTTTGAGGCTGCAAGTGTACTAATGTACTACATGATTACAATAATTGCTTATCTATTTATATCACCTAGAATCAAAGTAGAATTTATTTAGGGATCAGGCAAAAGTATTCTAAGCACATGAAATTAAGTTCCTCCAAAAGGTGATGCTTTTAAACAATGAACATGATACTCTATTGAAATAAAGAAATTTCCTAACAAAGAACTTTGCTATTTCTCTGCCTCATTTCAGACTTTCTGGTTATTTCTTTGTCTGATTCCTGCTTATTTGGTTCTTAATACAGATTTTAAAACAAGGCTTTGTGTTAAATGTTTCATAATGAGCCTGAAAAGACTTAAATTCTCGTTGCCTGGAGTTCTTTGGAATTTCCCACAGAGTAAAAATATTAAGTACCTTTTGTCTTTCTTTAATCTGCAGTTTTTAATTCTGGTGAATAAGGCAACATGCTCAAATTCAGATGCTCTCTTTCATCGTCTAACAAATATTCAGTTCTCTAAGAAATGTATGTCCAGTCTGGCTGGTTGTATTGCTCCCCGCTTGTGCCATACAGATAGGTAGGAAGAAACAGTCTCACATTCCCACTGCTTTATCCATTTAAGAAATAGAGAAGTCCATTGTGATGTGGAAAAGCCTATGGCTGCTAAAAAAGATTTATGTTTCTTTATGGTGACAGCTGAACTTCATAGCCCAAGCTTTTGGTGCTAAAGCAGGACAAGTAATGCTTGTAAAACACCGCATCATCTAAAATTTACTGTGATCCCTGGAGATGGAAGCTGCTGACAAGAAATTAAAATAATTGATTTCAGTGCAATTTAAGATACATCTATGTTTAGCTACTAGTCTGTACTGTATAAGTTCTTTAAGTCTTTTCTTTTTATTTATTTGTTTGACCATACAACTCTGTTGCATCTGAATAACTTCCAGATATCAGTCTGTATGTAAAAACAAAAATGAAAAGAAATCCTGATGAAACAAGCTGAATGAGGCAGATGGCAACATGTTTTGTCCCAGGTCTCTGGTTTGGACAAAGGACTGTGAGACTGATCATGCATCGTTGCACATTCTCCTCTCAGTCCATACACCCATGAAGACACCATTAAGGTTCTTCTGACCCCCGAAATATCCTTGGCATGTGATCAGGCAGAAAAATGCCCTAGTTCCCAACAAAACAATTCCTGTGACCTTGAAGGTAATGAAAAAACAGGAGACTTGCATGAGCTGTGATATGGCTATAAAATCTTTTACAAACATTTAGAAAATTCTGTTGTTTTTTTGCTTACTCAACTTGAAAATAAGATGGTATTGTAATTACAAAACTCATCTATAGATCCCATGTGAAATGAGATACCTCCCTTATTCTGGCCAGGGAAAAATATCCCATGGGACTCCAGATAGACAATCTCTGAGTGTGCAAGTATCTGCAGTTTCCTCTTATGTGTACTTATAGGAATTATTGAATGTTTGATAGTCAAAGCATGCAGTCACGAAAGTGATAACTGAATGACATTATTTAGTCAAAAGTATGCTTGTCACGGTGGAGTACTGGGAAAATATTATTGATACCATCTTAAATCCTTTTAACAACTATAAAGACCTGTTTAAAGGCATCTTTCCTCAGACTATCAGTCTTATAAAGAGAAAAATACCTTTGCTATAATTCTTTATAAGTGCCTCATCCGTCAGTGGTAATGCCCTGCATTTTTGCTCAAAGAGGACAGGACTACAGGTGACCAGCAGATAAATGACTCTTCTCAAACCTACTTTCATTAAATTCAGATAAAGTAAGAACTGTAATATTTGTTGCAGGATTATTGTATTCAGGAAAATGATCAATGGGTGCAATCACAATTCCAGTGAATTTGTCAACCAAATGCAAAGCTTATTTTGATGTTACTCCTCTAAGGTTTGAGCTGTATTTAAAGAACTTTTAAAAAATAAGAGATTATTTTGTACATCTCAGCAGACCAAGTTGCTGACATAACTGTCCTAAAACTGCCAAATGGTATCAGCTATTCGTCACTGCTCAGTTAGGCAAAACAAGATCCAACATTTACATAGAAACCAGAAAAAGAATAATACTGGCATACTTCACAGATGCCAAGAAGATTCATCCCAGCATCACTGAAATGGCTGAAAAAGTCCCATTGGTACAAGGAAAAGTGCTCTTTTCCCTTGCTTAAATGTAAGGAAGAGGAAATTCAAGACCTGGAAAGAAAGCACGTGCATGTGTGTCAACAGCTTTGTTATAATCAGGTTTGTGTACTTCAGATTCTATCGCGTTTTTTCACCTGTGTTGTCCCCTGTGATCCGTGTTTCAACCTTTGTCCTTTCTCCACATCTCTTGATGTCTCAGCTCATCTAGTATTAGGGTGCCATCACTTCACTCGGAAGACAAAATGATCACATCTATGAACAATGGACAGAGGTGAACCATCTAACAAAAGCCTCCTGTATTGTCTAAAGTGGTTGTTTCAAAGCATAATCACTGAAAACAAAATGTAGGCCTGTGCCTGCATCTGGTATACACTGATTTTTAGCATGTCATGCACAGAAAGCAATGTTAATTTCTTAGTCAAATTCTTTTTCTTTTTTCTTGCCCTGTTAATTTCTCCCTCTTCCCTTATTTCCTGTAGCTCTTGGTTTGTTTGCACTGATCTCAGGTTTTATTTGCACAGGTTCCAGCAATACAAATTTCTAGTGCATAACTGGAGCTCCTACTTGTTTTAATAATACTGATAAAGTTAATCTACTTAAATTGATTAATCAACCTCAAAGAAGGTCTTTCTTTCTGAAGAATTGTGTAAGTGAAGAGATTTCTTCCTGGAGTGTCAAAAATTTGGATGCCTGTTTCTGTTCTTTATGTTAGAAATAAAGATATTTTCTACTTGAATTCTTTTCAAAATAAAAAAACTCAAATATTTACAGGTGGTATTCAAATGACTTTGATTTGTTTGTCTAGAGGTCAAGTTCTTAGCCTAAACTAATTGTCTGAAAGTCAGCAGAGAGAAAGACCAGCTGCAAAGAGCTATCCTACTGATCTTAGATATTTATCTTTAGATAGGATAAATGGGTCTATAGAGATATAAGCCTCTGTTAACAGCAGAATCTAACATGAGTAGTTTAGACTAGATGGTTAATTTCAGTTAATGAAGTCCGGAGAAAGAACAGAATATCTCCTTCTATGTCTCTCTATCTTCTGCCCCCCATAAACTTGAGTGCATTATTAGAATCCATCATGGTATTTTCATATAAAAACTTTTAGAAGCTGTATTTGGTTTACATGGCAATGTTTTAGGACTGGGGAGCTGCAAGGGTGGTTTCTGTTAGAAAACAGCAGAAGCTTCCCCCACGTCCAATAGAAACAGCTCCAAACAGCTCCAAGATGGACTGCTGCTATCCAAGGCTGAGACCAAGAGTCATGGCGTAGCACCTCTGGGATAACATATTTAAGAAGGGGAAAAAATATTGTGCAGCAGCCACTGGGAGAGAGTCGTGAAAAAATGTGAAACAACTGGGCAGACACCAAGGTCAGTGAAGAAGGAGGGGGAGGAGGTGCTCCATGCACTAGAGCAGAGATTCCCCTGCACCCCGTGATGAAGACCATGGTGACTCACGTTGTCCTCCTGCAGCCCATGGAGGTCTGTGATGGAACAGACAGCTGCCTGCAGTCTGCGGAGGACCTCACAACAGATCAGGTGGATGTGGCCTGAAAGAAGCTGGAGACACTGTAGAGCCCATGCTGGAATAGGTTTTCTGGCAGGACTTGCATCTGTGTGGGGATTTGCACAGTCCTGAAGGATTTCACCCCATGGAAAGGGCCAGTGCTCAAACAGTTTGTGAAAGACTGCAGCCTGCAGAAAGGACTCATGTTGGAGATAATGTGATGTGTTGACCACAAGCCCCATTTCCCATCCCCCTGCACGACTTGAGGGGAGGATGTAGAGAAATTCGGAAAGAAGTTGAGTCTAGAAAGAAGGAAGGGGTGGGGGAAAGGTGTTTTTTAGTTTTTTTCTTATTTCTCACTGTCTCATTCTTATTAATTGACATTAAATCCAATTAATTTCCCCAAGTCTGTTTCGCCTGTGACAACAATTGCTCTGTAATCTTCCTGTCCTTATTTTGACCCACAAGTTTTTCATAATATTTTCACCCCTGTCCTTTTGATGGAGGGGAAGTAATAGAGTGGTCAATCCACCACTGTAACTCAGTTGATATTCTTCCCTTGATAGTGGCCACTGTTAGTGAGCTGGCATTTGTCTGATATCCACACATTGGTATCTGATCTCAGAGGGACCGCCTCATTTATGCAAAAAAGAAAAATCCTTTCAGATAATCTAGCATATTTCTACAGATGAGGAAAACATTTGTTCTTTGCCGATGATACTCCTATGCTGTTCGTGAAATTAAAGCAGAATTCAAAAAGTACCCAGTAAAGTCAGTGGGTTGCACTTAATCTGACAAGAGATTTCAGAAAACTAAAATACATTTGGAGAAAGCTGTTAATCCAAAAGAGATCTGTTATAAAATTTTTGAATTGAATGTTTCTTTTAGACCAGATTACCAGACTCAGACTTTTAACACTAAAACTGACAATACCACTCCTTCAGTTTTTCTTGAAAGGCTTCCAAATAATTACTTCATAGCCAATATTGTATTTCACTGCCTCATCATTTCATGCTTGTTCTGAAATAATTGCAAAAAGCATGCTTTCCTATATATTATTATCTGATGATATACTTAATAATTGACATGCAAGTGCAGTGCCTAATGCAGAGTAAGCAGGTACTTGCCTGAACGAGATTTCTCCACTTGCCTGCTGAAGAATGGAATGCAGATGGCCCTTTACCTCCTCCTCAGCAGGCTGCAGCTCTCTAATCCTTGCATTTCTGCTCTTTACATGGATGCACGCAAGAAAGAGCAGGCAACACACACTGCCCTAAATAACTGTGCACTTAATACCAGAGAATCCTAGAATTAAAAGGCTCCGTTCCTGAGCACCACATTGCTAGGAAGATACTGAGCAGATTGGTCAGAAGAGCAATATAATAATGATGAAGAAAGGTAGCTGGTTTATGGTGGAACACTAGGATTATCCTAATCTGAATAGTTTGGCTAAGGAATAATAAACAACTGAAAATATCTAAACATTGCTATTATAAAAAAATCTAGAAGGATTAGAATGCTGGTATAGAGGATAATTGAAAGTAAAAGCATGAATCCCCAAGAAGAAAAATAAAATAAACATGGAAATAGCATAACTTATGTATGTGTACTGTACACTTTATACCTCATCCGGCTTTCTATTTAAGTTTTATGAAGTGGTGTACAATGTAAAAAATTCAGGACAGTAAATCAGGCAACAGATGAACACAGCTTGGAGACATGGGATAGATCAGAGGGCAGAATTGAATATTTGAATTTCAGAGAAGGTAAAATATGGTGGATTGTGTTTCAGGATTATCACAGATGAATTATGTTACTTATTTTCTGAATTTGTGTAAAGAAGGAAGAAGTAAACAGTATAGCTTTGAAGTCCACAACAGTCAGGAGAATAGAATAGAATAGAATAGAATAGAATAGAATAGAATAGAATATAGATTCTGAAGCATCTTTACCAAGGGGGCAGTCAAACACTGGAACAGGTCTCCTAGAGAGTGGTCGATGCCCCAAAACTGTCAGTGTTTAAGAAACATTTGGACAATGCCTTAATAACATGCTTTAACTTTTGGTCAGCCCTGATTTCATCAGGCAGTTGGACTAGATGATCCTCGTAGGTCCCTTCCAATTGAACCAGTATTGTATTCTACTCTGTTCTAAATATTACGTGAATTTTGGTAGACATGTCATAATATGCAACTATCTTAATTATAACCTTGTTCCAGCACATCAATAACACTGCCCCTTTCAAGAAAAAGTAACCAGTTTTCATCTGGCTTGCTTCACCTCTGTTCTCACTCTGCAGCAGGTGTAAGCAGGTCATGTGGACTGAAGTTCCCCTCCCCCGGCAACTTCAAGTGAAGAAGAAAAGACTTTAAAATAAAGTTGCTAGGGGAGGGGAATTTCAGTCCTTCCCACTCGTACCAGTCTGATGCCAATACTAGCAATAGATGCCCAGAGCCTAGAGAAGAAACACAGGTAAGCAGGAGAGCACGTAAAGAGAAAAACAAAGGATCTCCAGCCGGTAAGTCAGCATCCTTGGGAACCTAACTCAAACGCCTCTGTGGAAACGTACGTAGCATGGGGAATAAACAGGAAGAGCTGGACATGTGCAAATGCTTGAAGTGCTATGAAATCTTTAGCGTCATGGAGATATGGTGGGATGGATCCTATGACTGGAGTGTTGGAACGGAGAGATACAGAGTCTTTATAAAGGAGAGGCAAGGGAGATGAGGAGGGAGTATTGCCCTCTATGTCAATAACGAGCAGAAGTGCATGGAGCTCCTGGGAATGGATGAGGGAGCTGACCGAAAGCCTATGGGTCAGGGTTAAAGGGAAGGCAGGGACAGGTGACGTTATAGAGGCGGTCTGCTATAGGCAGGCATGTGGATAAGGCCCCAGTGGATAAGGCCCTCTGTTGACAGATAGGCACAACCTTGTGTTCGCATGCCCTGGTTCTCATGGAGGACTTCAACCAGCTGTTATGTGTTGGAGGGACAACACAGCAGGGCACAAGAAATCCAAGATATGTGGTGCAGTCCACACACTGGAGGGAAGGAATGCCATCCAGAGCGACCTTGACAGGCTTGAGAGGTGGGTCTGTGCAAACCTCATGAAGTTCCACAAGGCCAGGTTCAAGGTCCTGTCACCTGGGTTGGGGCAATGCCAAGCACAATTACAGTCTGGGTGGAGAATGGACTGAGAGTAGCCCTGAAGAGAAGGACTTGAGGATGCTGGTGGATGAGAGGCTCAACATGCACCAATGATGTGCATTTGCATCCCAGAAAACCAACTATATACTGGGCTGCATCAAAAGAAGAACAAATCAAGGGAGGTGATACTGTGCCTCTGCTCTGCTCCTGTGAGGCCTCACCTGGAATACTATATCCAGTTGTGGAGCCCTCAGCACAGAAAAGACATGGATCTGTTAGCATAAGTCTAGACGAGGGCCACAAAGATGATCTGAGGGTTGGAGCACATCTACTATGAAGATAGGCTGAGAAAGCTGGGGTTTTTCAGCTTGGAGAAGAGAAGGCTCCAGGGAGACCTTGTAGTGTCCTTCCAGTATCTGAAGGGAACCCACAAAAAAGCTGGGGAGGGACATTTAACAAGGGCAGATGGTGACATGTTCTACTACAGAGAAGGCACTTTGCCCTTCAGTACTATCCAGGAGTGAGACAGAGAAGAAAATCCAGCCTAGGAGTGGTAAAAACCAGATTTAAGTGACTGATAGTCAAGATGGACAGCACTAGTCAAACACAATGTGCATAAATAAATTATATATTATTGTGTTTACCGAGATGAGTAATGCACTCATATGGATAATAAATACATTTACTGATATTAGGACAAGATTATACTTTTGCTAATTCCAAACAAACTGATTTATTCGTAATGGTTCATAAAAAATATAATTTATCTGGGTTGAGTGAATCACAAGACCTTAGATCCTATCTCTGGACAGATTTCTAGAAATTTGTCTAACCCAAATTCCTAAGACTTATAAAGAGGCAGAGATTCCCTACACTTGCATTATTTTATCTGTTAGCAAAAATAGAAGGTTTCAACTTTGTGCTTTAAAGCCTTTTTATTTCAAATGTCTTTGATGCCACCTTCTGGTTTCATTAAATATGTGTAACTCCTCACCAGCTCAGACACAAACTGTAGCTGTTAAAATGACATATGAGGTACGACACAAAAAATCTGAGACTGATCTTACAGCTATGGAATTAAGTGTGGGAGGGGAGAAACAACGAGAAGGTTATAGAACATGTTCTAACCTGTCACAGTGAGATAAGACTCAATTTGACCACTTTACTCAGCACAAGTGGACATACGTTCACATACAGATATTTTCTTACTGTCAGTCAGACCATGTCAGTGTGCAAGAGTGAACAGCAAGATAACGTCAAGCTTCTTGTGAAACTGAGGAAATCTGTGACACAAACTTTTCAATTGGTGGCTGAAGCTGATAGCAAAGAGATCCCAAAGATCACGTTGGTGCTCAAAGGAACCTATTTTTTGTCAGTAAAAGGTGTGAAAGCAAAAATGATGGAGAACTTCAAGAGCCTTTCAGAAAGTGATCTGTGGGGTTGCTTTGAACATTGGCAGCATCATGTGCTGTGTCAGCTCAGAGGGGGACTCTTGAAGGTGTTTGTAGTTGATTTTCTTTGTGTTAAATAAAAAGAGATACAGGCACAGTCTCTGTTTTTGTGTTTGACCTTGCATATACAAATCTTACTAAATATCCACATTTATTGTGCATATAATTTGCAGTAGGTTTCTAAATATTCCCTTAGTTTTGTGCATCCCTTGTCCCTGGAGTAGAAAGTGTCATTTTTTCATAGCAAAACACAGACAATGAGAGAGAAAAAGCACATAACTTCAAACCTCAAGAGTCAGGTCAAAAAACAAAAATATGAAAAGCCAAAACTTTACTAACTAAACTCTGAAATGCATCTGTATGACAAAATTTGTGGTTGTGTACACGTGCATTTACATGTATTAGAAAAAAATAACCTTGTTCTTTTTAGATGTCTGTAGGTAAGCAAGGATTTCTTAATCTGCACTTTGTTTTGAAGATAACATTTAAACAGATGAGCTCAAAAATGTTGTATTTAATCAACTGTAACTGTCAGGCAGTCATACCTAACCATTATAAGATGGTAGAGAAGAACGTATTACAGGGGCATCTCAGAACTCTGTGATGCACTGGTCTGAATACTAGTCAGTTGCTACATTTGAAATTCCTGATACATGAACAAATTTAGTATATAGCACATGTGTTTTAAAGTTTTTTAATAGCTTTTTTTAATTTATGTCAAAATATTAATTTCTGGTAAACCCCCCTAAAGCTTCTGTTTCCAGTTAAAGAATACATTTTTGCACTAACAAATTGTGTATTTTGCCAATTTAAACCGTCACTAATTTGAGTAGCAATATCTGCCCAAAGCACTCAAAGTCTGGGCTCCTGATCTTGACGTTCTGTCTCATGCTGTGCTTCCGGGAGACTGGAAGCAGAGTGCTACTCCCTCTCCTGTACTATAGGGGTGTGGCGTTATACCAAGTCTAAACCGTTTTTCTACTGAAAAGTCAATTTTCTGCTGTTGTGATTTAGCTTGCAAGACAACCCTATCTTGATTCGTTGAACAGGGTATTGCTGTTGATTATCACTGTTTTGCCAGCTAGTCACTAGAGTGTTACCACAGCTCAGAGAAATGCTATTATAAAACCCACATGACAGACTGAAAATCAAGTTGTCATTGTTGTCCACTTGGGCTTTCTCCAAATAACATAGATAATATTTTTATTTTCCAGAAGTGATGTGGAACCTTCAGTGCTGCAATGCTAGGGTACAAATTATGTAAAAAATAGTTCTATTTTTTTGCTGATTTTAGAGAATTACCTCTTATGCAGAGCATAAATACAGAACTGTGTCTTCATGTCTCACACAATATGAATGAAAATAACCATTTCTTAGAGATAAGGGTGTGGAATTCAAGGAACATGATACAGAACAATAAAACAAAGTACATAAGAGTTTTAAAATTCTTGTACTTCACTGGAATTTGTGTACACTTAGAAAGTAGTTTATCTCATCTAACCCCAGTCATCTTAAATTAGGTATATAGACAGAGTTGAATGCCCAGTCTTTTGTTCAGTGTAAGATAGACATCTCCAAAGGGCAGTTTACTTAATCATAACGTATCTGTTCAGAGAACAAGATAACCCACATGCTTATCTCAACAAGATAGTGCAGAAGCCTATACAGTAAACCTACACTAGGCATCCAGTTTTTATATGGCTATAAGAGGAGGATGTGAAACCTGTGCTGAAATTTATTGCATTTTTCATTTAAAGGCTGATGTTACTTGTTTGTAAATAAAGTTTTTTTTAGTTTGTACCCTTAAGTTATACAAACATTATATTTTAAGAGAATAGGTGTTGCTTTCTACGTCAGGATTACAAATACTATTGTTACTACAGATTAGCACACTTACTTGTACTTTAAATTTGCTTATGTGAGGTAAGAAAATGTAAGTGTGATGAGTTCATATAAAGTCATGGTGTCAGGCCCGTCAGACGTCTGTGTTCCTCTGCTTTGGCCCTGGTGCTTTCACAGAGCTGTGCTTTAATCTCTTTGTACTCTCGATAGAGAAGTTCAATCCTAATGAGAATTAGATCAGCCATTTTAAACTGCTCTGTTACAATATAGCATTTTGTCATCATAACGAAAATGAAAAATCATGAAATTAATTTCCTTTCGTACTTTCATTTTAGAAGCTACGTGCAGATACAGTGCATCAAGCCCAGGTAAGAAGTCAATCACAGAAAAGGTAAATAATATGACCACAGCTTTAGTCACAAGAAATAGTACTACAGTGCAGTAAGGGGGCCTCTGCCTTTTTGCTCCAATCTATATAAATGTTTTTTGTCTTCCTTTATTATCCCTGTTGCCATATTTCTACCCAACATCCCCCATCTTCCAAGTATCACTCTGTTCTTCTTGTTCTTGTACAAGCAGTACTTCCAATGTTGATGTTTTTGGGATGTGTTACATTGACCAGGTGCCTGGATGTAGAATGTTCACAAGACCATGGGGTTTGTCATGCATGAACTCCTCGTTGCGAGCAAAGCATCGCTGTGTTGTTTCCCAAAAGTTTAGTTCCCACTACACAAACCCCATAAAGCTAACATAAGTGTGAACAGCGTCCACAACCTCAGGCTGGCTGGCTGACCCTTCTAAATTGAAATTTTGACTGGGTTGCAGTATGACAGAAAGATTAAGACAATATCTTCAAATACCATTTAGATGGGGGAGAAAATATGCCACTGAAGAAGCCATGTGCTGACTCTTAAATCAGCCCAGACTTGGTTTGTGATATTCATTAGAACACAAACCTGGAAGGAGGAATGAAAAAGCTATAAAATACTACTTCTGCAAACAATGTGGGAGTTCCTTTTATCCCATGGATGATCAAAACTCAAATGGTTGAAAGCTGTAGTTTATTTGATTCACTCTCTGCATCTAAGAAGATATTTCTCTTTCAGAAGAAAATAGCTTGGCACTATGTAAATTTCCAAAGTTGTTGCAGAAAGTTATAAAGAAAATGTGTTTAAAATGTCTTTCTTTATGTTCAGTCATGTCATATTAAAACCACCTTTCACATTACAGTGGCATCTCTGGAAATTCTTGTCTGGGAATGCCTGAATGCCTGAATGCACTGAGATGGAAGAGATTGACTGTGAGTGGCCACAAATGCCTACATAACTCTCACCTACCTACAGGGACAGTGTATAAAAAAACACTGTTTGCTAGTTTTGGGGTTAAGACATGACTAAGGACACAAAGGGATGTCAGAAATAAGGATGTTGGGTAGGAGGTGGATGGCTCATTGTCTGACTACCCACACCCAGCATTCAGCTGACTTACTGGGATAGAAGCGAAACACACCCGGCAGCAGATTCTAGCTATTGAATTTCCACTGCTGGAGAGATTTCATTAATACAAGCAGAGACTGGAAAGCTGTTTCAGTTGCAGAACAGGGTCTCCAAAGCTTTTTATCATTCTCCTCTGGGGTCCAGAGATGCCTCCATGCCAGTCTTTTGAACAGAGGAAAGTAAATCCACATGCCTATAGTCCAAGAAAAAGAAAGGTAAAACAAGCTTTTGCAGTCTTGCAACACCAGGAGTGCAATGTGGCCTAAAACTTTGAACTTACTTGCTAATATTCATGTTTTTCTTACCAAGGCATGCGTTTATATCTATTATGTGGGGAAAAGAAAGTTGAAGAGAAAGGCTGTAAGGACATCTCTCTATTTGAAAGAAAACTTTTCCCCATAATTTTGGCTCCTGCTTTATATTTCAATAATTACCCCAATTTAAGCTAATTGCTTATCCATCCTTCAATAATATCCTTTGATGAGTCAGTTTCTAACTTGTTCAAAAGGAACAAAGCAATGTCACATGATTTTTGGAAAACTTATATCCTTAAGGATATAATTCTAGTGTGTTTTTAACTTTGTGAAGCCAACCCTAAGCCTACAAAGTGAATGTAAAAGGATGGTAAAATGCAAATAGTTTTTTAGGGACTAAATACAAGAAGTACGTGGCCAGAGAAACAGGCTCTAGATACGTTGTCCTATAGACCAAACATGTAGAAGTGTACTGCTGACATCTATAAAGCGAAATGTGGTAGGCATTTAGTTCTATACTTCACACAGCAGTGTGCAGACTAAGAAGAATTGTCTTTTTCTGTGAGGCATTTTCCTTTTAAATCCTGTGACGTTCTTCAGCACTATTTTCCTGAGAATATATTTTATGGCATTCAAATACAGAAGCAGGAGTTAGTTGAAGAAATAAAACTAGAAAAACATAAAGTATTTCACTGTGAAATTGATCCTAAGTCCTTCTTCAAAAACACTTGCTTAATAACAAAATACCTAAGAAACTGTGGTGTTATGGGAGTCACCAGCTATGCATCACATTGCCAAATGTTTCACTTACTGCCTCTCAGTCCTTTTGATTTCCTCAGGCATGCTGTGGGAGAGCAGGGGAGTACTTCCAGAAGGCTGAATTCTTGGCTGAATGTGGCTGAAGAGAGGCCAGACCACGATAATGGAAATGTAAATCATTAACGTTACTTTTTCATTACTTTTCACAATAAAGTGTTAAGGCTTTAAAAGCTAGCGATAAATTATAATACACCCTTATCCAGTCAAATAAAATGGAGATCAAGAAATCTAACAGTTATCAGAGGGATTTAATGTATTACTTCAAAACCCCCATGGTAATTCACATAAGAAATTATTATTTTTTATCTCACAGAAATGTCATTAACTGAAATTTATTGTTTGATTTTTTTTTACTCAGTTTTTTAGTCAGGATTACCTTAAAATGAAAACCTTTCTTAGATTAAACTGTTGCAAAAGGTATATAAGTTTAAATTACTTTATTTGTTATTTAGTTACTTTAAAATTACCTGCACTACGTGTACCGACTTTGTTAAGGGGCTGGTGAAAGCAAGGATGCCTTCACAAAAACCTGTGAGCCAAAATCTGAATATAAATTTCATGACTTCTGTATTGCTGAAGGATCAAAAATAAATATTCTTGGAACCAATAGAATTGTAGAATTGGACCAGCTTGCACCAGTAATAACTGGATACGATTCCTCTAGTCAGGTAGAGAGATAGGTTTGTTAAAACGCAACAATGTGGAAAGAGGTAGCATGATGCTGTTGGCATTTGGTTTAATTGGCTACCATAACTACCGCTTTGTCCACTGCAGTATCATGTCTCAACAAAGGGCTTGTACCATATTATGGTAAAACATAGTTAGAACATAGTCTAATTGCTCTCCTATCTCAGTAGCATATGGAACTACAGTTTGCTCTGCATTTTTGAAGTATCTTTGTAAAATTAAACCCCATCACTCCAGTGCTTCTGCTGTATTAAAACTCTAAGGTTTGATTGTCAAGCTTGAATACTCTGATTTGGGTAGACATGAACTCCACTGCCAATCCTCCGTGCCAGGCAGGTGACAGAGAGTTTTGGTACAGAAGGATCCAGGCAAGGCACAATAGCAACTTACTCAAGACAGTGGACTGCTTTGGGTGACTTATGACCATCACTTTACTGACTATTCTAAGTGTGACAGAGCCCTGGGGATTTGCTGAGTACTGCTAAAAGTGTGGCTGTAAGATCGGGAGCAAGTGACGTGGTACACGTGGGACAGGTACTCTTCAGTGCACTCTCAGTTACAGCTGTTACCATTTTTTTATCCTTCCAAGGATCAGCAAATTCAGCTTTCTCCAGATTATCTTTTACCTTTCTGCTTCTGCAAAGCCCTTTTCCTCTTACTCTTTCCTTTCTATCGATGGCCCCAGCCTTTTACTCTTCAGGAAGCAAAATGTATTTCTCCCTATCTTACTCATAGCTTTGAGATGGCCACAGCTGTGCCCAACCAGCAAACCCTGTGAAAGAGCTGAGATTACTGCTGCAGGCAGAGTGCTAAATGAATCCAGGTCTATTGTTTTCAGAGGAGAACTGGATTTTATTTAGTCACATAAGAGCACGGGCACCAAACTCCCTTATTTGCACAACTGTGTAACCCCCCACCAGATTATAGCACTCTGATGGAAATATTCAAATGAAGGGTAGGGGGGAGGTAGAAAAAAAAGAAAGCAGGGTGGAAAAGTGCAGCACAACAGGATGAGGATTTTTTTTTGAGGAAATAAAATAGGAAGTAAGAAATGGATGAAATCAGGAGATTTTTTTTTTCTTCTAGAGATTTAAGGATAAAATCCAGTCTAGAGGTTAACAGACATTTGAAATTTGATTTTCATCTGAGGCAGGCACTGTAGAAGAAGGAATAAACAGATGGAAGGAAGAGAACATAAAAAAAGTGGATGGGGACAATCTCTTGTGAAAAGAAAGGTGTGTAGTTGGGAGTGTTGTTGCTCATATATCCTAGAAAAAAGAGCAACACTTAACTGTTCAGTATTTAATTTAGATTTTTATTTATATAATTATCCAATATATTTATTTTTATACAACTAAATCCCGTGAGATCAATGTGAATTTAAGTACCTAAGTATCTTTGCATCTGGCCTTACATACCTATTGGAAAGGATCAATTAATATTTTACTATAAACCAAGAATTACAATCTGATTTGTCACATCTCTAGGAATTATTGCTTTGCAGAAAGATGAGAGTGCCTTGAAACTCATGGAAAAATATTGCTCATACTGGTAGACTGGCAAGGAAATAATTTCTTACGCGTGGATATTGGTACCATAAGGCAGGATAGAATCTCAAGATTAGTTATACAAATCAGAAGGAACAAGTTATATTAAAACCCTAAAGCCAGACTCAGATCCCATTTTTATGCACTCCCACATTTCAGAAACATCAAATATAAGGACAAAAGAGGCAAGTCTCAATTGCAGAGCAACAAGCATTTCATAAGTAGTTTTAACCAGGCATCAAGCAAGCTTTATCCCTGCTTGAATATGGCATTAAATATGGCACCTGAATATGGCATTAGAAGAGCAACAATGAGTCATGCCAAGACAAATTTCAGTCTACAAATCCTGTGGTCTCAATGGAAACTCTCCAACCCTTATTTCTCTGCAAACAACAAACCGAAGGACCGCATGATGATGTCTCAGAAGTTACATTCTTCTTGAAAAAAAATATTGCTTTGATAGACAAAGACATTTAAACATAAGGAAAATGGATTCCACAAAATTGAAAAAAATTACAACTATTGTCCCCCTCTCCTAACAGTCTTTGTCCCAAAATAGAACAGGTTACAGTGAAGGGTTATGGCAGTGCTTCACAGCTACAACAGTGATAAAAGATCTCACGTATTTTCTGTCAAATAATGAACATTTTTTTTCAATTTAATGAAGCAATTGAACAATTCCACTGGAAACATCAGTAATCCAAGAGTAACTCATTTTGACAATACCTCTAAAACAATTAATGGCTTAGTCAGTACTGTGTATGCAAAGTATGAATAATTACAAAGAAGTCACCTACTGTAACACAATGTATATCTTGAAATAAATGTAGGCTGATACCAAAATACAGCCTTGGCACCTTGGCAAGACATTAATTTACTCTAAGTGACACATAAAATTCTGTAAAGCACTTATTTTACAGTTTTGTTCATTATACAATGAAACCTCTGGCATATCCATCTTTATGTAATTTTACCTTTTAAAAAAACATTTCTTTGTTACTTTAGATGAAAGCAAAAGCATTAAATGCTGCAAGTGGCTTTTAGTAGCAATTCAATACATGCTATTGTGCTGAAATAATTCAAAGACTAAATATGCCTTGCAGTGGTATGAACTGATCTCACCTCAATTTTAGAGAAGCTGATGCTGCTATACTAAGTTAAACAGGGTCCTTTTGAAAAAGACCATGCTTTTCTTCAAGTCTTGGAAAAGATTGAATATGGGTACCCTGCACATGATTAAGAGGAATTGTTGTATCCAGCTATTTGGCAATAGCTTGATAATCTTGGTAACAAAATTGTGACCTTACTTCTAATCCCCATGACACATTTGGACTTAGTTGCTGACTGCCTTAGTGTTTGGAAGAAGACTATGGTGTGGACGTTCACAGAAATAACTGCAGTGTCTTGGAGGGTTTTCTTGTTCCTGCAATTGACATTAAGGCATCATTGGTATGGATTGGCCTCACATGGGTGTAAAAAACTTAACAAATGTTTACAATATCTTCTTTCCAAATATATCTATGGTGGTGATTAACAAGACCTGATTAACATACCTTCCTTTTATCCATTGGAAGTGTATTGTCTTGTTGTATCGTTCAGCAATTTTTAGAGAAAAGAATAACTCAGTTCAGAGCTATGCTACAGACACGTACGTTGAGACTCAGGATGCAGGTTCATGACAGGTGTAAGCCAGTCTAAGACTACAAGGCAACTGAAAAGGTCATCTTCCATCTCCCTCTTCTTTTCGGTGTTTTTGTACCTCTTCATCCCAACTGTAGAGCCAGCAAATCAACCCTCCGAGTCCTTTTTAGCCACATCAGTGGTCTGGTCCAGATCACCACATGGCAGCACCATCATTAATGCTAACACAAAGGGGTCAACAGGTTTATGTGGAACAAAGCAGGACAGCCTCTTGCAGCATCAGCATGGCTTCCATCTTTAGACGTACAAAGGGGCTAAGTCAGCCTGACATTTCCAAGCTTAACCAGAGCTTCATGCTTAAGATCGAGGCTTAGAAGAGCATTAAAGATTCGGGTAGCAATGGATATGCATATATAAAATATCAGAGAGAGGAGTGTTACTTTTCAAAGAAATAGCATAAATTGTAACTTAGGATAAACTTCCTCCACACTGCTGTCCATGCCTCTCACTGACACAAGCATCCCAGTGTGACTGAGATAGAAAAATATCTGCTTCTATTGGCCTAGCCAAACCCTACGGTCTCATCTCCAGTACACTGTGTTTCCAAAGGTAGAACTAAATACAGGGGTACAAAGGTCCTCTTCCCCTTCTGATACAAGTGCAGATGAAAGGAAGTTACGTGGAGAAAGCTTGTAATAAAGGCAAAGCACAAAGATTGTATTTTATTTCAGAGATGAAGAGTTATTTGAAGCACAGACGCACATCACAGAAAACTTCTAGAATGAAAGCCCGATACAAGAGAAGTTCTTTCTCCTTGTTATATAATATGAAAGAGCAGATTTCAAGGCTCATCTGCCTGGATTGATTCCAAGACCCTGTTAGAGCTCTGAAATACAGCTTCTGGCACTCTCCTGTTAAACTTTTTCTGCCCAGAATGTATAAGATGTGGAAAACACCATTATCGCACCTTGTAGCAGTCTCTAACTATGGCAGTAGCTAAAGAGAAAATGAAAGTAAATACTTTCCTACGTTGATAATGATGTCAGAATCAGCTTTCAGAACCTTATTAGAATGGTCTCTTTTTTTGCTATGGAAAACTCTGTGTCCTGGATAACACAGTTACCAGGGCTGCAGATCAGCTCAACCTGCTCTTCCCGCACATGAACACTTGAATTTTCCCTCAAAAGTGCAGCACCACTACTTCAAATTAAAAAATGAACTGCAACTTTGGGACAACATGCTTCTCCAAACTATTTCAATCAAGGATAAATTATGAATCTCAGGAAAAAAAAGAGCACTTAAAAGAGAGAGGAACAATCTTTTGGGGACACAATTAATGGTAGAGCCTATAAGCTGTCTAGTCATTGCCCAGTAACACTCAGAGCAGGGAAACTTTTAAAGAATTTCAGAAAAAATAATACTGGTTGATAGAGCATCTTCAGAATCAACAATAATTTTCCTAGCATGAGATTTGCATCAGATGAAAGCTGTTTCTTTCCCTTCTGTTCTGGTAAGGTCATTTGTGTGAAGTTAGGCTTTCTGGTGCTCACACACACCAGTTGCACTCTGTCATAGGGCTTCACACGAAAAAAATTTCTGACATTTCACCTCTGCAGCATCCAGCTGGGCTATGACTTAAGGCTTCACATTTGGCATGGGATGAAAGAACAAAAGCTGTTGTCCACACTCTGTATTTTGCTTTACTGAAAATATTCCTTCTAGAAAACAGAGAATATATGGCGTATACTCTCGAACATGAATGGAAGATTTACAGTTACTAGAGCTTCAAGGGAGTTTTAAAATAACATTTTGCAATTGCAAAATATGGTTTTGTTATAAACATTGGAGAAATCTATACTATATTAATTTATCTGGCTGGATTTGATGGGGGAAAAATATCAAACCACTCAGAGGTCATGTTTTTTTCTTCCTAGGAAGGAAAATTCTTAATAGCAGGTACATCACAGACTGAGTTTCTGAGTTTCTGGTACAATGATTAAAATCATTGTCTGTGACAAAGGTAATGCCGTGCAGGTGGACAGCAGGGCGAGATCTTTTTTTGTAATGATCGTATTTGCATTGGCAGTAAAATTTTGGACCATGACTATACAGAAGCAAAGAAATGCCCGTGGCTCCGAATACCTTTGCTACCAACGATCTATGACTACTTAAGTTACCTATATTATTTTTCTGGTAGTGTCTGGAATTATGACTGTTCAGTGCATTCTTCCTTGTGCTGATAAACAATAATTTTGCAGCAGTGTCTGTAGCCATGCTGGTCTGGTTTGGTTATGCCACCCTAGGGATATCTTTGTGAACAGGCTTTGTTTAAGTCACAAACAGAAGAGGTGAGTTACTCCAAGGTAGATACCCTAACTTCTCTCTGAAACACAGACAGGACCGCTTTAGAAGTTCTTATCTGTTAATCTCCTATCTTTGGATCTCATCTTCTCTGACAGTCCTTTTCCCTGAGACTTGACCTCCCTTGTGATCTAGTAAAACTCTCCATAAATCAGAGATGTAGTGAAGCATTTGAAACTAATACAAACCAACTCTTAGGATGGAAAGGCACACATTTGATCAAAAGAAACGAACAGTTAGATCTAGCTGTGATAAACCACCACAAGCCAGTTTTCAGATACAGTCTGTGTAAATACCCCTCATCTGCAGAACAAAGACAGTGTTAGTGATAGTAATACATGACTGAAATCCAACACTGTCAAAGTTTTTTCCTCCTTATTCTCCCCAGCACCGATTAGTTGGTGTGCATTCCTGTACAATCTGCTTGGAAGATTTAAATTACACGGTGTTTGTTAAACCTGACACTTGGCCAAAGAAGTACTTAACAGAACTAATACAAGGCTAGTGATCAAATGACAGAGTCTTGCCAAAGTGTCATTATCTATTTGATGAGTGACAATTTAAGCCTTAGTTTGCTGCTGGTTCCTTTTGAAGAGCTGAGGCTCCAAAAGCATAGTTCATGACTTGACCATATCCTAAAGACCTGCTAATTAATTGTTCATATAGGCATGGAATTGTTAAATATCACTCCCCTTCAAGTTAAGTGCAAAAAAAAAGACGCTCCATTCCTTTGATGCAAGGAAGTGTGTGACTCAGGGAAAGATAGTGTTGCAATTACATGATAAGGGAAGGTCACCAGTGCAGACTCCACGCCATGTGTAGGAATCTTTACTGCAAGCAAACATTTTGATTCTGAAGAGAAGGTTGGCTATGGATGGCAACTGCTGTACTATAATACTCCCCTTTGTTATCTTTTCAAGAACAGAAAAATGATTACTTTAGGATCAATCAAAGTGTAGGAAGAATCTGTAATTCTCTGTCATGCCCTCTCGGGCCATTGGCAGCTGACTTCCAACTATAGTGTATCATTGTGTGTATGAAAGCAAGGAGTGTTCCTCTGTAAAATCCCTCCATTCAAATGTTTCCTAGCCTAAAATCACTTGCAAAACTAAGAACAAAGCCAGAGTAAGCATAGGTGGGTCTTGACAGCAGATTTCCTGCTAAGCTGCAGCAGGAGCAAAACCTGGCAACAGGCAGTATCCTCCCATCTGAGACATTCTTAAAACTAAAACTGGAGTTGTGACTAGTAGGGTTTTTTTTTTTTTTGTAGCCTTTCATTTCAAAATAGAAATTAAGAAAATTAAGAATCTTGGAAAAAAATTTGTTAAGTCAAGAGATAATACTCTGGCCAAATTCCAGCTACTTCTCCTTTTGTTTGGATGTTCAAGAACAGTGAGCTATGAGAAGAGGTAGAGAAAAGCTCCAATTAATTTGAATGTATGTCTTTCTTAAGGCCCTACGCATGCTGACATGATGAATTTGCAGTGTAAGGAGCCTTTTATATCTGCAGTACTACTTCTGTGCCCTCCTTTATCTCAGTTGCTGAAATTTGTCATTGCTCTGATCCTCCTGGAAATGCTGAAAAACATCTGAGGGATTGCTTCCACCACCTCCTGTCTTCAGCAGTGCTTTGTTGACTCCCATCTGCCTATCAACGATCTGTCTTCATTTTATAATCTGTGTTTATACCCTTGCAGTGCCAAATGGATCCCAGCCTACGAGCAGTGCTTCCAAGTAATGGTTGTGATGAGAGGAAGAGGGGCCTTGCCCCTCCAAACCCAAGCCATGGCGAAGTTTCCACTTCAGACCTCTGCAGACAGACCTCTGCAGACAGACCATGAAGAGCATGCCCGGTTTGCCTGAGGTAGACAAATCCCTTGGCCAAGGCTAGGAAGACACAACTGCATGAATGTATCAGCTCTGCCTAAGGAACTGTTTCGCCTTCACCTCTGTCACTGTCTTCCAGCATCTTTCCCACCCAAGGAAATGCAGTCGCACAACCCAGCTACATTTTGGTATTGTTTCTCATCATCTCATGCAGCTATCTGGGGGAGTGGCTCAAAACTCAAGGTAGCCATGAGGGTTTTTTCTTTTTTACTTTATAATGTTTTTCTCCTCTAAGAAAGCATTTCCACCATGATCTTTTGTGACGTTTCAAGATGACTCATGTGAACCTAAAATAACATAAACAATGTCCTGTCTCCATTGTACCCCATTGCAGAGCATAAGAAAACACTACTGAGGCTCTTTCAGCTTATTTCCATAAACTAATTTCTCTTCAGCAGTGCAGAATCGTCTTTTAAGAGCGTGAGCTCACGTTGTCACTACTTGGCCAAAGGCCAAACATAGAGAGATACTTCCCTCTGCTGGTCATGTTTATAAAACACAGTGCCCAGCAAAATAGATGTTGAAATATAAACAAGTGGTCTTTTTGTGTTTGAGCTTGTAGGGTTTAGGTAAATAATCACAATATTTAAATTGTATGGTCTTAACATATCCTCTGTGAATATCAGAAGGGTTAATACATGTGGTACCTTAACTATTGGATAAAGTGTGTCTGCTAAGCATATGATTGTGTAGAAAAGGAGATCAGTTCACACAGAGCATCTTCACAGAAGGTGAAAGAACTTTGTAGGGTAATGTTGGGAGTTAGCATTCGAAGAAAAAACTGCTGTAGATTAAGGAAGCTGCTATTATTATTATTGCTCATATTATTATTATTGCTCATTTTATCCCAAACTAAATCTCTTAACAAACCCCACTCCTCAAGCTAATAATTTTTCACTGTGATCTTTGTAATAGACTATCTGGCCACAACATTGTTCAGCATTATATACAGCTGAAAACTATGCCAGAATAAAATCAAATCCACCTGCTAATGCTTGACTTGTTAGTTTCAACATCCTAACACATTCTTTGTGTTTTATTATCAAGTAATACTGGATTTTGTATTAATTCGAAAAAGCTTTTCATGTGGTTTTAAGGTATTAACACTCATTTGCAGTCTTCCACTTTTTGGCTCTTGCTCCTTTCCTGAGTCACAGTGGGAACATTTAATTCTGACTAGACTTTGCTGAGCACATTAGAAGCAAACAGAGGAAAGCAACCTCTTTTAAACCCTCATCTGCTTCCTCATGTCCTTGCACATAACAGATCCTCATCACAAGCTTTTAAAAGATATTCTCTATTAATGTGCTGTATTGAGACCTAGGAATCTACAAAACATAAAAAGACAAGAAATTAAGTTTTCCTGAGAGGTACCCAGAAGTATTGTAATTTTCATTTCAGAAATAGCTCCAAGCTGCAGTGAATACAGATCAGAAATTACCTACCATCGTGCGTTGCAGAAAAGTTGGGTTCTCTCTCTTGCTGAACAGTAATAATCTCTCTCTGCTTTTACAAAATTTATTAGAGTAGATTGAGTTAAACTCCTTACTTTTGTATTCCAAACTATTCAGAAATATAACATAAGTGACCAGGAATACATACAAGGTGTTAAAAAAGAATGAGTTTAATTAGTCCCCAGGGTTCAGGCATATTCTATAGCTTTATATAGAAGACCTTAGAGAAGACCTATCAAAACCTTACTAAAAATTAGAGATATTCAAAGCATTTTAGATCAATAATGAATTAAATAAACACTTTACAACTCCATACAAAAAAACTGCAAGAAGGTTAATTTCCATGAGGTTTTTCAAATTAATTTTTTGGTAACACAATGCATTTCCTGTGGTTTATTCCACTAATTAACTCCTGTTCAGTCTGGCAGATCTTTTCTAGGAAGGGAACACTTTCGTTCTATCCCTTGAATGATCTCTTTACGCCAGATTAGGTTAGAATTTAGATGCCAGCAACCTATTCTTGGAATGTCAAGTGTTGCGGTAAGCAGATTTTAGTTCCATCACAGGGTTACCCAGTATGTTCTATGTCAGCATACAATGCATATGCACGTGTTCTGTTTGTCTCCACAGATACAAACCAGTTTCACAGAGGAAAGCACATTAAGCAGAAAACCAGACTTTTAAAAAAAATCACATCATAAACTCTCTGGAAAGACACTGAGACATTTCTTGAAATAATATCTTTAAAACGTGGCATGGATATCAGTTAAAACTGGATGGTTACAATGCAGACAGGTTTATTCAAATTTGTTGCTTGTTCATTAACGTTAGCTCAGCTTAGCGAGACTAATGTTTGCTGTCTGATGAAGAGGAACTCTGGACTATTTATACATATCTGACACTTTTCAGAAAAAGGAAATATATTTTAGCTATAGATAAAGATGTAACTGACATCTCTCCAGGTAATGAAGCTCCATATGGGGAAATAGTAAAAAAGATTTTTGTTTTAAACGCACTAATACGTAATTAAATTTTGTTTCCTGACCCAAAGCCCTTGTCTGAACTTGTCACAAGTCTGAACTTCTGGATTGTTGAGCTAGTCCATGTGGGCTGAGGATAGCACTGAAGGGATATCATAAGCACTGATTCTCTGGGAAGACCTAACCCACTGTACGCAGCCAGAGCTTACCTAGCACAAGATTAGATCTTTTCACAAAAATGCCAGCTGGAGGATTTTCCACACCTTCCTGTTCAGCCTCCTCTTACTGTTGGTAGTAAATCTACAGGATTTTGGAGTTACTACATTTGCCCTATAAATAACAAATATATCCACATAGAGAAATTCTTCTCCTCATGCAAGGGGTACTGGAGACAGAAAATCAGGTGTCACTCTCACTTTTTTATGGAACATTGAGCTGCTTGAATTGCAGTGACTCTGGAGTCACTTTTAAGTCTCAAAAGACTTTAGAGCTCTTTCAAAAGGTTGAGTTTTATGCAGTTACGTGGCACGGAGTTGTATTATTGGCTGATATAGAAAAACAAGGTTGTAAAACCAAAAGGAAGTCCTAAGGCATAGAATCATTTAGGTTAGAAAAGACCTTTTGAGATCATTGGGGCCAACTGTGAACTTAGCACTACTAAGTCTACCACTAAGCCATGTTCCTAAGTGCCACATCTACATGTCCTTTAAATACGTACAAGAATGGAGACTCTACCACTTTTCTGGGCAGCCTGTTCCAATGCTTGATAACTCTTCATTGAAGAATATTTTCCTAATGTCCAATCTAAATCTTCCTTGTTGCAACTTTTCCTATTGCTCATTACTGGGGAAAAGAGACTGACACCCAGCTCATTGCAACTTCCTTTCAGACAGTTGTGGACAATGCTAAGGTCTCCCCTCCTTTACTCCAAACTGAACAGCTTCAGTTCCCTCAGTCACCTCTCAAAAGACTTGTGCTCCAAACCCTTCACCAACTTTATTACTCTTCTTTTGATGTGCTCCAGCAGCTCACTGTCTTTCTTGTAGTGAGAGGCCCAAAACTGAACACAGCATTTGAGGTGTGGCTTCACCAGTGCCACGTACAGTGAGACAATCACTTCCCTAGTCCTGCTGGCCACAATTCTTCGGATATAAGCTAGGATGCTTTTGGCCTTCTTGGACACCTGCGTACACCACCTCTACATCACAAATGAAATTTTGGAACTTTGTCAATAATAACTGTGGATTGGTAAGGATTTTTACCTGCCAGATTTAGCAACTTTGTTGCTTAATGATCACAATTTATTCCTATTACTGCTCTTAATCATTCTGAGATATTTTGTCATGATGAAGAAATCTCCAACTCTGATACAGGATAAGAAAAATATCTCTTCTGTTGGACTGAAAACAAATATAATACTGCAGCAGACAGGTATCTATTGATTGCTTTTGTTTTAAAGACTGAATAATAACTTGTTTCATTTATAAAAATCATACTTGGTTCGAACTGAGGAGACTAATATGAACTCAGTAACAGTCTTCATCCTCAGAAGGCAAATGGAACTCATTTACTACCAAGATGAGGTTGACTCCTAGCATCCAGAATAAAATTGTACTATTGAAAAGGCTTATGTTCATGCTTTACATTTTGTTTGTCATCTTTTGGATAAAGATCCAAGTCTGCAATTTGCTAGAATGTAGCTTTACTTGTATTTCATTAAAATACACAATATAGAAATTTACATATCCATCTTTACAGGAATACACTGACATTTTCAGTTTCAGGAAATATTTTTGTTAATGAAAGCAACAAGACATCACAGAACAATACAAGGCAGGGTTCAAAATAAATAAAGATTGCACATGACAAGAACAACGCTGGAAACTGAATTTGCAAACTAACTAGGACATGCTATCGCACTTCATTAAAGCATATTGAGACCAGTCTGTACCTTTGTTCTTTTTATGTCTTGGCAAAAATATAAAAAGAAAGCAGACATCAGATTTAATTATCACCTTTTCATGTTAGAACTCATTAACATTTGCACATTTCCACTTACATTCTGTTTTGTAACAGAAACATTTGAATTATAATAACATTATAGAGGTCAAAGAGCCTTTAAACAAGTCCAAATGAAAACTTAATTCTAATTGCCTTTCTTCTGGGTTTAACTGTTAACAGTAATAGGCTTGGAAATTAGTATTGAATATTCAAATTATTAAAGCACATGTATTTTGTTATTAACTTAGAACTTAACCCTTCAAAAATACTACTGACTCATGTTTGTGTGTGAATAATGAGAGATTTTAGAGAATTTTATTTATCAATAGTGAAGAAGTAGTCCTGAATTCCCCACAGAGCTTGTCAGGGAGCTGCTTTTGAGGGGCTGCTCTGCAAGTCAAGGTGAGCCTGGAGCCAAGGGGAAACAGAGCAGGCAGAGGAAAGACCCTTGGATAAGGGCCCTGTGCCATGGCGCTCAATCAAGTGGAGCAGAGTAGATCTGAGGATAGCAACCAGGAACAGCCAATGGCTGTGATTGTCAGACAACTCCATGATGATGAGACAGATCCAAGGCCAAGCCAAGAAGGCAAGTCAGTAGCTTGGCATGGCACAAGACTGGCACAGATGCCCCTACAATGCAGCTCAGACAAGGACCATGGGCCCGGGCTGAGCCTAAATGCAGCTCCTGAGCCCAGAGGAGGCCCTAGTGAGGCTTCTCCCAGCTCTTTCTTGCTTAACTTTCCCAGCAACTGGACCCAAGTTTACAGTTACTTTGTGCCAGAGCCTGTCTTAGGCATCCACAGCCAAAGCTGAAGAAGAGGCTGCAGAACCTGTTGGTGAACTCAGGACCCTGACAGAGCTCACCTCAGCCCCACTAAATGGCTTGCATTGAGTGAAATTTCTGAAATAGCTGTAAAAAAGGAAGAGATGGGACCTTGTGCCTTACCTATCCTTGTATGATGATTCATATGTGCAATATTTGTAAAAGGAATTCAATTCCTTTTCATAGATCAGAATCATACTTACTCTCAGTAGGACTCTACTTGTTCATAATTTTCCTAACAGAAGGAATACGAGTGACTCTGAGTCCAGGCCCTGAGATAGCACAGTTTTAATACAACTTCCGCAGAAGTGATGAAGTGTCATTCTCGGATGAAGACAGTTCAATTCTTAGTATTTTCTCCTGATGACACAAGTTCTTGTCACTACTCAGGAGGTGAAACTGGGCATGTCCGTCTTCTCGATACTTTTGGACAGTTTGATCTGATCCCATGGTCACGTATCTATCCAGTGCTTAGAATGGCTGAGAATCTCAAGATAAATGCAGTGCTTTCTTCTGTCTAAGGGTTAGGACTCCCTTTCAGCATTTCACAGAGGCCAGTTAGACATGTCCCTGATTAAAAAGTTTTTTTGTGAATCCTATGATCAATCCTCCTGAAAGAATAGTAAAACATGTTATATAGGGACAATAAAGTGATCTGTGGTGGCTGAATCATATGTGACTTGGCATCAAGGCATGTGGAAAATGTTCAGCATCAAAGGCTGGGGGAGATGTTTCTGCATTTATCTGTTACTGCTCTGTCGGAAGTAGGTGTTACAATGCTGGGGCAAAATCACCTTTGTGAATTTATCTTCCAGTTTATCAATTCATAGAAAATTAGCATGAAATTACCCTGGTTTTGAATGGAAATATTTGTCTTCCACTATTTTAATAGTATTTGATTTCTGGAAATATCTGTATGTACAGTATCAACATTTTTTTACAACATTAATAAAGACAAGCATGAACTCCTAAACCCTGAATAACTATGTAGGCAGTATCTTTCAGAACTGAAATATTCGATCTCCAGAGGCTTCACTATGTCTGCAAATCCAAATCCTGCTAATTGTCTCTGGGGATACCTGCTTCCTGTGTAGTGGCAATTTCATAGCATTACTGATTAGAGAAATCATTAGCTTGTGCATATACACCATGGCCTGTGAATGGGCATTAATGCTCTGGACAAAAATAGCAGCTCTGTTTTCATCCCAGGAGCAGTTTTTTCATATTAACGTTTGTGCTTGGGGTTCAATTGTCTGTTAATTTCAGATGCAGAATCCTAATCTGTAGTTATAGAGAATCAAGGATGACATTTTACCACCATAAGATACAGAAAATGTTTCATTAAGGAAATAGTTACTAGGTCCAAGATTTTCTAGATTGAATCATAATTTTATGATCTACTTTTCAGCTGATTTATACAAGGTTTATCCAAAGGAACTTGATTTTCAAAAGGGAGGAAGGAAGACTGCTGAAGTCCTCTCAAAAAAGTCTTTGAAAGCCTTGGCAGACTTGTAAATATGAGAACTAAAAAGGAAGGCATGCTAAAACTGCATAGGCAAATATCACAGTATCACAGTATCGTAAGGTTGGAAAAGACCTTTGAGATCATCGAGTCCAACCTATGACCCAACACCTACACCTACTCCTACTTGTCAACTACACCATGGCACTAAGTGCCTCATCCAAATTCTCTTTGAACACCTCCAGGGATGGTGACTCGACCACCTCCCTAGGCAGCGCATTCCAATGAACAATTACCCTCTCAGTGAAGAATTTCTTCCTAATGTCAATCCTAAACCTCCCCTGGCGAAGCTTGAGACCGTGTCCTCTCATTCTGTCACTGGTCGCCTGAGAGAAGAGTCCAGCTCCTGCCTCACCACAATCTCCCTTTAGGTAGTTGTAGAGAGCAATAAGGTCTCCCCTGAGCCTCCTCTTATCTAGGCTAAACAACCCCAGCTCCCTCGGTCGCTCCTCATAGGGCTTGTGCTCCAGCCCCTTCACCATCCTTGTCGCTCTCCTGTGGACGCACTCCAGCATCTCCACATCCTTCTTAAACTGAGGGGCCCAGAACTGGACACAGTACTCAAGGTGCGGCCTGACCAGTGCCGAGTATAAGGGGATGATGACCTCTCTAGTCCTGCTGGCCACACTGTTCCTGATGCAGGCCAAGATACCATTGGCCTTCTTTGCCACTTGAGCGCACTGCTGGCTCATGTTGAGTTTCCTGTCCACCAGCACTCCCAAGTCCCTTTCCACCTGACTACTCTCCAGCCACTCTGCACCCAGTCTATAGCTCTGCAGGGGGTTGTTGTGTCCAAAGTGTAGGACCCGGCATTTGGACTTATTAAACCTCATGCTATTGGAGTCAGCCCATCTCTCCAGCCTATCAAGGTCCCTCTGTAGGGCCCTCCTACCTTCTAGCAGATGGACACTTCCTCCCAGCTTGGTGTCATCTGCGAACTTGCTGATGAAGGACTCGATCCCCTCATCCAGATCATCAATAAAGATATTAAACAGGACCGGGCCCAGCACTGAACCCTGGGGGACGCCACTAGTGACCGGCCGCCAGCTGGGTGGGACACCATTAACTCCCACCCTTTGGGCTCGGCCATCCAACCAATTCCTAACCCAGCACAGAACATTCCCGTCCATGCCACGGGCTGCCAGCTTGTCCAGTAGTCTACTATGGGAGACAGTGTCAAAGGCCTTGCTGAAGTCCAGGTACACCACATCCACAGCCTTCCTCTCATCCACCAGGCAAGTCACACGGTCGTAAAAAGAAATCAGGTTGGTCAGGCAGGACCTGCTTCTCCTAAATCCATGCTGGCTGGGCCTGATCTCTCCCTCATTCCTCAGGTGCCGCATGATCGCACCCAGGATTATGCGTTCCATAATTTTGCCTGGAACCGAGGTCAGGCTGACAGGTCTGTAGTTACCTGGATCATCCCTACAGCCCTTCTTGTGGATGGGCGTCACGTTGGCCAACTTCCAGTCTTCTGGGACCTCTCCAGTGAGCCAGGACTGCTGATAAATGATGGAAAGCAGCTTAGCAAGCTCATCCGCCAGCAATCTCATCACCCTAGGATGGATCCCATCTGGCCCCATAGACTTATGAGGATCCCAGTGGCTCAGCAGGTCTTTAACTTCTTCCTCCTGGATGACAGGGGGGCTGTATTGCACCCGGCCCCTATCCACCACTTCAGTAGACCAGTTGTCCAGAAAACAATCTGCCTTACGGTTGAAAACCGAGGTGAAGAAGGCATTAAGCACCTCAACCTTTTCCTCATCTTTAGTTACTATATTTCCCTCAGTGATTGATAAGGATTGAAGGTTGTTGCTGCCCTTTTTTCTGCCGTTAATATATTTGAAAAAGCTCTTCTTGTTGTCCTTAACGCAAGTGGTCAATTTAAGCTCCAGCTGGGCTTTTGCCTCCCTAATTTTCTTCCTACACGACTTGACAATATTTTTGAACACAACCTGACTCACCTGCCCTTTTTCCAAAGGTGATACACCCTCTTTTCTTCACTGAGCTCCTTCAGAAGCTCCTTACTCATCCAGGCTGTCAGTCTGCCCCTGCGGCTCATCTTAGAGCACATCGGGATAGCCTGCTCCTGCGCCTTGAAGACTTCATTCTTAAAGTGCATCCAGCCTTCCTGGACCCCCTTGCTTTTAAGAACTATCTCCCAGGGTACTCTCCTTACTAGTTCCTTATATAACTTGAAATCAGCACGCCGAAAGTCCAACATGCTTGTCCTGTTTTTGATCTTCCTTGTTCCATTGTTAATGGAAAACTCAATTATCTCGTGGTCACTGCAGCCCACACAGCCTCCAACCACAACATCACCCTCCAGCCCTTCTCTATTGGTAAACAGCAAGTCAAGGAGAGCCTCACCCCTGGTAGGCTCACTCACCAGCTGTGACAAGAAGCAGTCCTCAATACACTCCAAGAACCTTCTGGACTGCCTCCTCTCAGCTGTGTTAAGTTCCCAGCAGATATCTGGGAGATTAAAGTCTCCTAGAAGAACAAGGGCAGATGATCTTGAGGCAACTTCCACTTGCTTAAACAACAAAAGATCCACCTCTGCCTCCTGGTCGGGCGGTCTGTAACACACTCCAACCAGGATGTCGGTCTTGCTTCCCCCTGTTATTCTTATCCATAGACTCTCAATCTGATCTTCCCCGATCTCAAGTTCTACAGTGTCAAGGGTTTCCTTGGTGTACAGGGCCTCCCCTCCACCTCTTCGCTCTCGCCTGTCTCTCCTGAAGAGTTTGTAACCTTCCATGGCAGCACTCCAGTTATGGGAGTCATTCCACCACGTTTCCGTGATAGCGACTATATCATAGTACTCCTGCTGGGCCAGGACCTCCAGCTCCTCTTGTTTGTTTCCCATACTGTGTACCCATACTTACCCATACTACCCAAATATATCGGCAGTCCGCCAATACCTCCCTTTTTCCTTACAAGTGCTTCTACTAGCACAGTAAATTTAAAAGAGAATCACATGAAAATGAGTATAAATACAAACAGAATAATATCTTCGCTATTAGATGTATATTGCAGTAGGCACATATTTTAAAAATTGTTTTCTAAAAATAAAATAAAGTAAAAATTCATTTAAATATAGTTACAGAAATCCTGAAAGGAAACGGCATGAAAAGGGAACATCAAAAAAACTCTGTACCTTCTGGATTAACAATATTTCTTTAAAGATTATTCCCACAGAATTCAGGATATTCAGCATTATTGGCTGCTGCATGTATTTCCTTACATTTTCTTTTGTGGGTTGTAGCTACTCTTTCTATTTCTATCAAATATTCAAGAATACTCAGCCTCATTTGCTACCCAGTTTTACTTGGCTTTTGAAATGTTTTCCAGATTTATCCTGCTTTATTATTTATTATTCTGCTCAAGCCATGCATTACTTTTTGCTTTCTGCATATGTTCCTAAGGGCCTCTCCTCTACAAGGCTTAAATCTCTCATCCACAAAGTTCTGAAACTGGATTGTACTGAAGTGGAATATTGAATTTTTTTTGGCACAATGTTGTAAATGAGGTCAGCATTCAAATCACAGTAGTTCATCCATCCTTTGCTGTATCTTGTCTTGTTTACTTGATTTTCTTTTATCATTTTACTGTACATCCCCAGAACAAGTTAATGTCTTAGTTGAATTATATTATACTACAGCATAGGGCAACATCCCTTGCCATCATAAGTGATGTAAAAAAGCGTTTATTATTATAACGAAAACAATATCAGATTGAGATTTACAGTACCGAAAAAGGCACAAAATTTTTGTTAGTGTTGCAGTAAAGTGAATCTCTGTGTGTAAGCGTACAGGTGCCACAGGCCTGGGGAAGAGTGGCCGGAGAGCTGCCTGGCAGAGAAGGACCTGGGGGTGTTGGGTGACAGCCGGCTGAACATGAGCCAGCAGTGGCCAATGGCATCTTGGCCTGTATCAGACACAGCGTGGCCAGCAGGAGCAGGGAGGGGATTGTGCCCCTGTGCTCAGCACTGGTGAGGCTGCACCTCGAGTGCTGGGTTCAGTTTTGGGCCCCTCACTACAGGAAGGACATTGAGGGGCTGGAGCGTGTGCAGAGAAGGGCAACGAGGCTGGTGAGGGGGCTGGAGAATAAGTTCTACGAGGAGCAACTGAGGGAGTTGGGGTTGTTTTGTCCAGAGAAAAGGAGGCTGAGGGGAGACCTCATCACTGTCTACAACTGTCTGAAAGGAGGTTGTAGCGAGGTCAGTGCTGGTCTCTTCTCACAAGTGATGAGTAATAGGACAAGAGGAAATGGCCTGGAGTTGCACCAGGGGAGATTCAGCTTGGACATCAGGAAAATTTTCTTCCCTGAATGGGCAGTCAGGCGCTGGCACAGCTGCCCAGGAAGGTGGTTGAGTCATCACCTCTAGAGGTGTTGAAAAGATGAGTAGACGAGTTGCTCAGTGATATGGTTTAGTAGAGGACAGGTACAGTTGGACTTGATCTCAAAGGTATTTTCGAACCTTTTCCAATTATATTATTTTATGACACTTCAGATGAATGTCCAATCATGTGCTTTTTCCCTGAAAAAGTTACTGAAATTTCACCCACAATACTGTCTTCTTGGTATTTCCTTATTTGTAGGCATAGGAGGCACAGTGAGACAAAAGTTTAGCTCCATTTGAAGATTATATTACTTTCTCAGTGTCCAGTAAACAGAAAAGGCTAATTTTCCTTAATTAACATTTTTGCTTCTAGCCAACTATTTCCTTCTTGAAAATATCTTTTAAAAAATGGTTTGTCATATTTCTGAGGCAATATACTTTCCCCTATGTGACATGGATTTCTGAAGGGGCACGCTGTATAAATCAAAATTAATTTAAAAATGTTTGCATGCCATCATACTTTCATATAGCATTCGATAATTTTTACAAAGCTTGGAATATTTTACAATAAAAATCTCACCACTGAACAGAAACAACAGCCTTTTTAAAACAGCCTCTGTACTTCTACTGATTTTGTTTCTTTTCATGGAAATATATAGCACTATAAGCCCATATGTGAATAAGAATTCAATATGTAAATAAGAACCCATATAATTTCTGAAAAAATAAGTTGTTTAATTGACTTTTCTTATTGTGTTTCAATAAAACCAGCATTTTTAATCTTAAAATTTTTTACCCCAAGAATGGATGAATTCAGAAAACTCCATCAATGCTTTGAAATTATAAGCAGTTCTAAGGTGCAAATTTCATTTCTGACTTTCAAGAGTGCTCAGATCTTAGACTGACTGGATCAGACTACAGCAGCTGCCATGTTTGAGACAGTCACATTGCCTTCCAAGGCTAATGAGGTGGAGTATAAAAGAAACCTAAGCTGAGCAGTTCAGATGTGAAAATGCCACTCCAGCCTTTACATCTACCTGGGCGGAGCTTTGAATTTCTCACATTTTATAGGCCAGACTCCATGCAGTCAACAACAACAACAAAAGTCAACAACAAAAAAAAGGTTCTAGGCCATTGTAAGGAGAAAAAAATCCTGGGTTCTCAATCCTCAAGGGTCTTACATGAATACCTAAGAAATCCTTCAACCACAACTAGAAACCATGACTCTCTTTCCCCAACCAGTGTCCTAAAAGTTAGAGATCATCTTTTAATCAGACTCTTTCTCCCACTGTAACCTTGACATTAAGCTTGACATCAGGAAGAAGGTCTTTACTGAGAGGGTGATTGGCCATTGGAATATACTGCCCAGGGATGTGGTGGAGTCACCGTCCCTGGAGGTGTTTAAGTAGAGATTGGATGAGGCTTTTTGTGACATGGTGTAATAGACAAGTAGGAGTAGGTGTAGGTGTCGGGTCATAGGTTAGACTCGATGATTTCAAAGGTCTTTTTCAACCTTATGATACTGTGAAACCCCTAAAAACTTCAGTAATGGATACTCCAAGTTGGTATTCCAGATAGGCTGGGACCTCCTCATGGGTTGAACTTTTCCATGAGAAAAGAACTATGCATTTTACAAGTATTTAGTGGAAGGAGGCATTAAACTGAAGTTGCCTTTGAGTGGTGAGTGTTTGAAAAGACATCCGCGAGCTACTCTGCTTGTGAGAGGAAAGATAAAGGCATCTTCAGGGTTTCTAGGTTGAATCTTAGAAAGAAGGAGAAATTTCTTTACAACACTGCAAAAAATGTAAAGGATTAAAGAAATTTTCCATAGTTAGTTCTCTATTGACTAGCTATAGGCAGCTGCTTGCTCAGCTTGTTTATGCTTTTGATCCCATGCGGAGGGACTAGCCTCTCCCTCAGTACACCAGATTTCCCTTTTATCTACAATGTCTTCTTGATTCAAGGATCAAGAACACAGTTCAGTCATTTGGCTTTAGGCATAGACAGTAAAATAAATATGTCTATAATAGATATCTCAAAGTCATTCTTTGTAATCAATGAGATACATGTCACTTTAAGCTACAGATGCTAGTTCAAATTAACTGAGCTCTGAAGACGTCTGCTTCTCTCCACTGATTATAGGGAGAGTCTAGATGACTTATTCAGATATATCTATATATATTATGGGCATCTGAAGTTACATAAAATAATCAAAAAATATAAGTAATCCAATATATAATGTAAAGGTAAGTGTGCATGGCTGGATGAAAACAGACATCCCAAATACGCTTCCTGTATTCTGTTCCTGATCTAAGCTGGCTGGAGGTAAGGCAGCTCTAGACTGGAACCACTCTAATTTATGGATATGATCCTGAGCTTGAGCACGTGTATATCATTTATGTGTTAGAAAAGTTGCTCTTTCAGTGGAAATGACTTGCAGCTCATCAGTTTTGATGGCAACAAAAAAGATAGAGTTTTGATATTCTAATAAAATATCATGTTTTTCTCATAATCCCAATATATGTGTTGAAAAATGACCATATATAGAGGGTATTCCCATCTTGGTCTAAAAATCCTGATTGAGTTTAAAACAAGTAGATACAAGCTTCTTTGGTGTTTTGAAAGTCCCTGATTTGTGTTAATACTTTTTCAAGGCCAGACACAGACAAAGATAATTTTTTATCTTTACTGGCAGATTAATATTTTCTGTCCCTGGGAAAAGAAAGTAATTTTTCTTTTTTTTCCCAAGACTATATTTAACTTTAATCCATCCTGTCAGGTGTGTATGCAATTTTTTTTTGCAAGAAGACCGTGAAAATTGTACTTGTCATTAGTTTTGTCAGCAGTGAGAATTCCCCCAGCTGTGGTTAGAAAGATAGATGATTCATATTTCTTCCTTAGTACATAACATATATGAATTAAAGATCAGCCTGCAGTAGTGGATATTAAATACAGAATATGCATAATTATAACTGTTTTGTAATTATTAGTAAGAGCAAACGCACTTATAATGAAGTATTCATCCTTTAAAAATGAATGAATTTAATGAGGTCTTTAATTCCACTACTGTCAAACAAAATTGAAACCATTGCTATTTGTCAGAACTGGCTGATATATTCATCAACATTGCAGAAAGTCAAATGACAGACTCTGAGGCTATTGCATACAAGTGCATAGTTAGGAAAGACAGATGTCTCAAACATTGTTTTTATGTGTTTTTCTCTTATGAAGATTAATATGTGATTGATTATTTGCTGTTCAAAATTACAACAAACACAAACCAATTACTGTTTAGATTTCTACATTGACCGTTTGGAGTTGAGTCCAATTCCCACTGAAATAAGTGATGAAAACATATACTGAGGGACTAATCCATACCCCTTAAGGAACAACCTGGATGGTTGTACATCTCTCCTGAGATACCAGACTTGGCACAGACAGTCATGAATGACTGGAAAGCTGCCAGTGGAAAAGGATCTTGGGATGCTGGTCAATAGCTTGCTGAATATGAGCCAGCAGCGTGTCTAGAAGGCGCATAGCATCCTTGCTTCTATCAGCAATAGCGTGGCCAGCAGGACTAGGGAAGTGATCCTTCCCTGGTGCTCAGCACTGTTGAGGTTACACCTCCAGTACTGTGCTCAGTTTTGGGCCTCTCAGTACAAGAAGGACATTGAGGTGCGGGAGGGCGTCCAAAGAACTGCAATAAAGCTGGTGAAGGGGCTGGAGCACAAGTATTATGAGGAGCAGCTGAGGGAACTGGTGTTGTTTAGTCTGGAGAAAAGGAGGCTGAGGGGAGACATCATCACTCTTTACAACTACCTGAAAGGAGGCTGTAGCAAGGTGGCTGTTGGTCTCCTCTCCCAAGTGACAGGTGATAGGATGAAAGGAAATGGCCTCAACTTGCACCAGAGGAGGTTTAGACTAGGTATTAGGAAATATTTATTCACCAAAAGGGTTATTAAGCACTCGAACATGCTGCCCAGGGAAGTGATTTAGTGGTGGACTTGGCAGTGTTAGGTTTATGGTTGGAATTGGTGATCTTAAAGATCTTTTCCAACCCGTGATTTCCATAACAATTTCTCTTCTCTTCTTTTTGTTTTTTATTTAAGAGAAAATGAACAGCACTATGAAAGTGCATATATAATCCACATCAAGAATGAATGAAAATATAAATTTTCCAAAGAAAAAGAAATATTCTTAAGCAGTATGCTACGACTTTGAAAATCACTAATGTATTTCAAGTAAAAATCTTTGAAAATAAATGTGTGGGATTTTTAAAATAAAAACAGAACTGTTGGAGATCACCAATCCTTATCTAAATGTATCTGTCGTTGTAAAAGCTTACAAAGAGAATAGGTTTTGAATGTTCTCTGCAAGTGCTTTCCTTTGTTTTTGCCTAGAACCATTCATTTTCAGATAAAATTAGGGGTTTTGTAGATTAAGAAAAACAAAACAAAAGTGTCCATGGCAGGGACACAGAGACAATGGCATATGCCATCTTTTTGACTCTGACTCTGCAAACATTTCAAAATGGATTGAACTTAAAGCAAAACTTTACCAATCCCTCTGCTTAACAAGAGTCTTAATTCCAGAACCCTAAATGCAAGACTAATTTCCCGCCTTGTAAAAATCCCTGTCTGTAGAAATGGGATTCTTAGACTCTATGAAGACAAAGTTCACAGAGACAACTCTAGTCATTCTGTCTCAAGGGGAGGATTGTAAAAGAGTTGAGTTCATACATGACAGAGGATTAACTAGTTTTAAATTGCATTCAGTACTGGTTTAAAACATATAAAAAGTCCTGTAATTATTGATTTTGCTCTTAATTGTGCAGTGGTGACCACAGTAATTGATTCTACTGAATATCTGCTAGAACAGCAATACACATCGCTAGACTAACTCTAGATAAAATTTACAGAGCACTGGTTTCTCTTCACTTTCTTCCAGCCTAAAAGTACATCACAGTCTAACTAGACATCACATCTTGCACTGTGTTCTTCTGCATATCCTTTTGGTGTCTCTTGCTGTTTTCAACCTTTTCTAAGCTATGAGCTGTCTCTTGCAAAGGCAGTCATGCCTGAACGTCACAGAGAAGAGAGACATGTCCCTCTGCTAAGTCCCATCTCTGCTGAGAAGCATATTGACCTCTACCTGTGGCACTAAAAGACAAAAATACTCTTTTGAGTTTGGTTTTTTTTTGTATTTCCCCTCAGCAGTTTGAGTTGAGGTTTCCTCCTTTCCTGGAAAACAAAGAAGTTTGGATGTCTGATGGCAGCCTGGCTCCTCCTTAGTATCTTGACTAGAGCACAAGTATGCACTCACATACGATGGATCTCATGTCATCCCTCACTATGGGTCAAATCTAACAGTTCTCTTAGTCTTTGACAGAGCACAGTGTACTCCATTAACTGTTTATCATCTGAGGGCTGGCCAAGGTTAGGATACTTGAAGCTCGGGAAGTCCTTTCTTATGGTAGGGAGTAGATTAGACAACTTTGTGACATAAAATATTGTTTAAGAATTCAAGTACAACAGGAGAGAATAAATGAAATTTGAAATGAATTGCTAGTAAATAGGAGAGAATAAATGAAATTTGAAATGAATTGCTAGTAAATATGTATTCTTACCAGCTGTAAAAGGACTGAGGATAACTAGGTGATACTTGGGTCCAGTCTGGCCCACACAGACTGAATTTCATTCTCTCTCTCCAGATCCAAAACAATATGTGACCTAACCACTGATACAAAAAATATTTATGAATTATCTCAGCAGAGATGTGAATGAGCATAGCTGTATTGCAGTAATGCTATGCTGGGTCGTATTGGTTACAGTCCTGCCTGATAATAGTATATCATGTACAATATAGTATTCAAGTTTAATGAGATAAATTAGATTTGATCTAAAATTAATTGAATAATCCTAATTTAAATATTTTTAGGAGGAATAAAAAGAAAAAATATAGGTCTCTATTCATTGCTAGTTTCTAGCTGTATTAATTACTGATGCTAAAGTGCTTAAGAAAAACACATTTTGGAAATCTTTCCCAAACTCGATTATGCTTAATTCAAGTAAACATAACTATCATCAAAGGCACTGCAATTATAGTGTGCTAAGCACTTTCAAAACTACATGTATTGCAACATAAATGCCTAATTGAGTATAGTTCTAAGTGTTACTGGTCATCAGTTCGTTCCACTAAGGCTCTGTAAGTGTGTAAGTGCATGATGAACATTAATCCTGTAAAACATTTGCATTTGCAATGTTTTGGGTCCTAACCACAGGGGCTGTTGCCTGAAGTCTGAATGGTCCTGCAGAAGCAGTCTTGAAAAGCATTCAAAGATATCAAGTCAAACATGAAACATGCGCAGGACCAAACTGGGACCACTTGTAAATTCACCATGAAAAACTGGGATTTCATAGTCTGGCCTTCTGTATCTCAAAGTTCCCAATTCTCGTTTTGGTCTATCAGAGGGGTATACGGAAGGTGCTAGTATGAATTAGATCAGAGTTCTGCCTCTGTAACATACATATCTCCACAAGTCTCAGCCCTCCTGAAAAAGGAAATGCTTCTTATAGAAAACCTTCATTTTCATCAGCTTCAAGCATCTATTACAAAACCCATTTGTCGTTATATAGAAACTAACACAGATTTTGAAATTAAACAACTCACCTACAGAAACACAGCATGGTAGATACCGGAAGGGACTGCTGGAGATCATCTAGTCCAACCTCCATGCTAAAGCAGGCTCCCCTACAGCGTGTTGCACAGAAAGGTGTTCAGGTAGGTTTTGAATATCTCCAGAGAAGGAGAACCTGCAGCCTCTCTGGGCAGCCACCCTCACTCTAAAGAACTTTTTCCTCAGGTTGAGGTGGAACTGCCTGTGCTCCAGTTTGTGCCCGTTGCCCTTGTCCTGTCACTGGACACTACTGAAAAGAGTCTGGTGCAATCCTCTTGACACCCGCCCTTTAGATATTTATATATTATATATTTCCATATTATGTATTTGGGCTCCTTTTTTTTGACATTCATGGAAATATGACTTTTGGCTACCATTAAAATTGTTCCTTTTTAATGTCTTTGCTGCAAATAGTAGTCCACATATAATTTATGCATTCCATATTTTAAGATTCTGTATTCAGAAACTCACATCTTGGAATATATTTAATTTGAGGACTAGTCTAGGCTGGTCTGAAGTAGGTTGCTCGATTTCTCTTGTGAACGGAATTTTCACGTCCTTTAAATGTTTAAATCGTTTCATATGGAGTCACTACCAGCACAGTCCAACAGAGCGCGCTCATGTACTGTGAGAGCTGAAGTTGTGTCTTGTTACAAGACAGTTTTTGTGTCAGAAGCGGTTCTTCCTCTTTAAAAATAATTAACCGTAAAAAAATCCGTTCACTGTCAAGTTTTACAATGACATTATAATATCTCCAGAAGAAATAAGCATCATCTTACATAATTAAATGAAGGAAGAGAGTGAATTCTAGATGAGAACGGTGGGAGTAAAACATGCATACAGAAAGGCAGGATTTCACAGCAATAGCACAGGGATCCACCAAACTTTTTCTATTAGGGAAAGTATTGAACTGTCCCTGGTGGTTAAGCCCGTGGCCAGCTTGTGCATGGCATTATGTTTGTAGGGAAGTGATCTGTGAAGAGGCTGGAGGGACTGTAGGAGTCAGGGGGAAAGGATGAGCTGAAGTGGCTTCTCCTGCTGAAGGACACTTACAAAAGGTTCTGCTACATAAATGCTGTGCTGCTCAGATATGCAAAAGTTATTTTAGCACTGATTTTTTTTTTTTTCCCAATAAAAACTGTATTTATGTAAATCTGGGATGGATCCTCATGGATGAATTGATGAGGGGAGGGAAGGACACATAAACAGGGAGACACTTACAGACACAGCCCATGATGCGTTTGTTGTTGATGGAGGGGACAAGTTTGGGATCCTCCTTGGTCCCCACGTAACTCTTTGGCCAGAATATGCTGTAGGGGTCCTGGGGACCACAGCCAATAACCGTCATTGGAGACAGCACAAGAACTGAGTGCATATGTGTAGCTTTCCTTGTAATGAATCTTCGTCTGGCAAAGTTGGAGCTATTTCACATCATTAGAAAATCCCATTCTGTTTATGGAAAGACTTCAAAACCCTAACATTGAAAGCCCTTCTCCAAATAAAAATCATAAAATAAAGATCTGCTCAATATAGGCATAAATATGACATGCTTTGGTTTGATGCACCATACATCAGGATCCACTAGGTCTGAATTTTTTTATACAGGAAGATGGAAATGCAGATATTTGAAAGCCAGTGTTACATAGCAGAGAAGAGGGACCCTGTCGTGGTAGGGTCCCAGAATTTGGACTTACTTTGCTACCTCACTTGTCTCATGTGAAATTATAACTCAGACCAACAGGATACCATTGGATGGCAAGTTAGTTCACATTTTCAAGGCTTTGTGCCTTAGTGCACAGCAAATGCAAGGGGGTTAGGTGAATCCAAAGTGCGTGAAACAGCTCAGAGAGCTGATTTTGTGAAGGGCTGTTGTACAGTTACACCCTTGGGGAAATAATTTATTCTGTACCTCAAACCTCAAACTCTAAAATAAGAGTATTATTGTTGCTCAGAGGGTTGTCAATGATAAAGTTCATTGCTGACTGAAATTAGTAGTCATGCCATTACTGTCATTAAGATTGTAATGATACCTACTTAACTAGATGAACATTATCTATATCATAGTAACACAGCAATATTGTTTAAGAAAACCACATTTGAGAGGAACTGAGTACCTAGATCTGAAAAAGTAATCCCCAAGTCTCCTCAGCTGGCAGCTGCTCAATTCTGCCTAAAACATAGACAAACACATTCTGTTTCACCTCAGGAATTCCCAAAGAACTAAACCTAACTGTTGCTGCAATAGCATTCTGCATAACAAGCTCCTGCCAATGCTCTCTTGCAATATGATTTCACTGTGCCACGTCCTTAAAGGTAAGGTCTCTCTGTTAAAATGCTTGCAGCTCTCTAGGACCTCTCTCATGCACATACTACGTAAGATTCAAGCCTGAGGACTGGCCTGCTCTGCCTTTCTCTTTTTCTCCAGTCATAAACTTTCTTCCCTCTTCCAAGCTTTAGGCCACTTCACTGGATTTCAGTTTGGTAAAACTGGGGACTTTAGAATAACTGAAAATTATACTCAGAGTTTAGAAATGTATTCTAGTGCAAGGACTAGAAATCTTGCAAAATTTTACTACCTGATCTGGTTAATTTTGGAATCTATTAACATTAAAACCAAATTCCTGCTGTAAATATTACCAATCTGCAACTATAATCAAATATCGTTAGACATTCCTTGCCATAAATCAGAGAAGACATGCCTGGTGTGGTACTAGTATAAATATCTTTGCAAAAACAAATTAAAGTCTGTGAATACTGAAAGATTTCACCAAAATTTATTTGAGAATTGTTCCAATATTAGTATGATTATAAAAATGCAGTGGATGAGATACATTTGTCAGTTTGAGGGTCTTCAGTTGTTTGTCAGCACAGCTTCCCATGCAGCTTATATTCTGAAAATGAACAGTGATTTTATGTGTCTTGCTATTTGTCTAGTTTTACAAGTCTTTAAGAAGCAGACCACTTAGAAACTGCCTATTGCCTCCCTTGGGAAAAAACCAAAACCAAAAGGACTTTGCAAAAGGCTTGTGGCTTGTGAAGGTGTAGGATTTTCACTTTTATATTTTAGTCAAGTCTCATTCTCGGTGATAAGGAAATCCTTTGATAGTTTGAGCTGAGTTTAAAAACTATATGGGAGCTGATTGGCTAGAAGAATTAATGATCTTCTGCACCTATGTGCACACTTAGGAATGAAATAAAAATATTCAAAGCCCACTGATAACAAATTCCTGGAATTCGCATCTTAAGGTTGCTTTACTGTGTGCCTTCGCTAAAAACAGGAGCTCATCAAATGCGACATTCATGCAGTGTGATGGTTAATTTCCCCAGACGACTTCTTTCTTCTTTCTACATTTAAGCTTGAGTAAATGCAACAAGCAGGAAAAACCTGTGTAATGGTTACACTCAGCTGGTCGTAAGTTTTTTGTAAAAAAAAAAGGAAGCACCCTTAGTTCTATAACCAGACAGGAGTGAGCTGGCATGTTAGCATTGTTGTCACTGCTACCAAATATTAATAATAGCTGGAACAATTTCTGCTGTAACGGGTTGTGTCTCAAGGATCAATTTGTAATGCAGGCTGCAAACCTGTCTGATTTATGAAGCAGCTGCTATCTTCAGGAGCAGATTCTGTCAGACACATTCATCTGACCATACTGTGAAGAATAAAAGCAGATTATGCCCTTTAGACCAACAATCAAGTATGGAACTCGCCAGTTTCTCACCAAAAATGACAATGATACAAGCGAAGGCGAGGCCATTTGCTTTTATTAGTCTCATAAATGGCAGCTCCTATTTAGACATCTGGGACAATTGTTTCCAAAATTAAGACACTCAAAATAGCATGCACTTGTCTACAATCAGCTCTTTCTTCAATATTTTGTTCATTACTGGCAGTATTTCTGATATTCTTAGTTCAGATAGTGAGAAAACTCAGTTCTCACTGAAATTGTCCAAAGATTACTGCCAAAAAAAGTTTTGAATTAATTTTTGGGCAAATTTAAAGAAAAATATTGCATGAAGCTGAAAGTGAATAAAAGACATTGTAGCTAAAAGGGACGGGTTCTTCAAAGACACAGGATACAGAAAAATGCAAGAGGGACCTATTTTCCCACTGGAGGTCAAATAAAACTGAAGTAAACTAAGAGAAATGAGGTCTGCAGAGAGCTTGGCAAACATGCAGAAAGTGTTTTTGTGACTGTAAGATCATTGAAAATATATCAAAGGGAAACAATTACTCCCTGAGAGAGACTGGCAGTCTGAACTGGTAGTAATTATCGATTAAGAATCTCAGTCTTACTAATCAGTAAGACTTAGGAAATCATAAAAAGTACGGTATCTCCTTTTATCTAATTTTACTAAAATTGTTAAATCCAGTTCTCTGAGCACAGCAGACGTTCTTATCTGCATGAGTTGTACAGGCAACTTCTACTTGAAATGAGATAAACTGAAAAGCTTTTTAATTTCAATTTCCTTTTGAAAAGGCTGGTTGCCAAAAAATACTTCTAGCTATTTTTTCAGTCGCTGGTGGGCAATTTGTTCCAGGCTCTTCTATAATCTGTGGAAGGAATCTTCATGCCAGCTGTTTCCCCAGCAGGTTTTAAATCTTCCCCATTTCTGGGGGGTGGGAAGGATGTGGGGAAGATAGACAGAAATGCTTCCTGTCAGTCCCAAAACTCATATATATTTCTACGAGGCACAGATAACACATGTTCAGGATGGGCAAACCTGTTAGAAGAGGCAGATGCGTGACAGTCTGTCCCAATGCAGTTGCTCATATCTTTGCTGGGAATAAATTATGCACGTGTGGGTCCGCATAAATAGAAGAGAGACAGATTGGAGAAATAACCTCCTATTTCACTTTTTTTTTCAGTATATAGGACTGGGAATGCATAAATACCATATGCTACTTCTGCTGTCCTCATTAGCATCTCTACCTGCAAAGTTAAGTATTAGAGGAAGTCGTTAGTAGCTGATCTTGCCAGAACTCTGGATCAAACTTTCTGTCCATGTTGGAGATATAGCAGGATCACTGAAATATATCTTTAATTTGTCATCATAAGTACAGAAATGTACCTTGCCAGTTTCATGGGATAATGGAAAATCAGCCCCACCAGATATGGACTGCTTCTTCATCACCAGCCCATGAAAAAAATCGACATTAATGTCTTGGATAGCCACCACCCTATCCTCCCAGTCTCAGTCACGTGGCACTGCTGTAGCAGCCATTGGGGTAGATCTTGTCTCCCATACTTGTCTGATAAGTGCCTTTGAATGCTCACAAAAATTACAAAACCATACCAAGACCTACAAGCCCAGCTTTCAGACCTCTAATGACAGTGAGCAAAAATAGCGCAACAGCAATTCTAACTGCATAAAAAACAATTAGCAGAAGTTCATAAAACTACATAGAATGCATCCCAGACACACTCAGGAAACTGAAATAAAGGAGCTGAAAAATAATCTACTGCTGTGAGATAGCACAGGCTGAAGCCCACTTGGATCCTGATTCCCCCTGCCTTCACCTGAGAAATGTTGCTTCATCCCACAGCTCTGCTGACCACGACAAACGGTTTGGCCCAGAGTAAGAGCCAAGGGAGCAGGTGAAGTGGAGATACTTGGTACTTCACCAGACAAGGACAAAAAGCACAATTCAGATCTAAATATTTCTTAGGAACTCTGCTCTGCAGTTGGTAGACAGGCACAATAGTTCGACTGGTTGGCAACAAGCTATGCCTGAGCAATGCAGAAGCACTGCATAAACAATGCAGAGCTGTGTCATTTTGCCACAATACAATTCTGCACCCCAAGCCTGATATCTATTTTCTACCCTCCCAGGTGCTGATAGTTTCTGAACTCTGAGCTGGTATTTGCTGGAGCAGAACGAATGCCTGTCATTTTGTGTTCAGGCTCAATGTTAGGCACAAATTTCTAATCATATTAAATCCTGGTACTCTGCAGAGAAACTCGGACACCAGCAACGTATTCAAAGGCCCTCCATTTGTTTAGCAGCATTGTTCTGCCCACAGTCTCATCAATAACAACATTAAAGCCCATTTGTATGCACAGCTAGGCACTCTGAAAAACTGATTTGGTCTAACAGTCAACAGATGACTCCAATCGTTGAACATTATTATATAATAGAGCCGATTGGTATTTTTTAATACATAAAACAACTTCACTGTGCTCAAACCTCATCTCTTTATAGCAGATACATTTTACATTAATACTTTTCCTTGGATGAAAAAGAAAGCAAGCCTTTTTTTTTTTCCTCTCCTCGTGTAGGCAAAGTCCCATTTCCTGTGACAGTGAATTATTGCTGATGCAGGGGACAGATGAAGTATAGATGGACAAAATCAATGTTGGTTTATGTTCTAAAGTGTTTAAAAGAACATCATACAAGACCTGAGAAACTGATTAACTCACGGGAAGAACGGGTACACACACATGGTTCAACAGGTGCACATTTTGGTGATGAACCAAAAAAATGGAGCGATAGAAGTCTAATTTAAAGGTAGCTGTTTCAGCGAAATGTGAAAGAAGCAATTATATGAAAAAGTCTATAAGGGACAAACCAAACAACAAACGAACCAGTGATGTTAAAAAGCAGTAAAACTTTACTTTGTGCAGCACTGTCTTTGTGTTGTTCTGGCACTCAAAGGCTACAGTCAGAATGAGGCTTTTTGCCGTCCTACAGAAGGATACAGCTTTCAGGAGTGTGAAGTTCGGTGAGTTTTGAAGAATTAGAATATACCAGTCTTATGAAAACCATGCTTACACGGCAGCCTATCCAGACTGTGTTCACTGCAAATCAATATGTCTGAAAACATTTACGTGTAACTAACCGCAATCATAACGAAGGACCAGGACAGGTTGCACTGGAGTGTTATCTAACAGTCAAATTACTCAGGAGGAAATTTCAGACATGCTTGGGACACCTTAGTGTTTTCACTGCAACTATATTATTCACTACCAAGAATATTGAAATATTTTATATAATGAACTGACAGATAAATTTCTTTCACCATGAACAAATTCTTAATAGACAGACGGACAGATACGCAGATAATGTTGGGCGGTGCAAGTGTAAATTGTAGTCAGCAACTGGTTTTCCAATCTAATCTGTCAACACCCAGAACACGAACACTGTAAAAACCTTTCTTTGAACAGTTTCTAAATGCTTCCAGCTGCACTGACATAAAATACACAGTAAAGACAAAGTATGTTAAGACACCTAGGAAATGTAATACTCAACCAGTCTGTTTAACGATTCTTGATGGTGTTAGGAAACAATACCTGTTAGAAGGCAGCTGTTGATGGCTGTCTCAGATTCATCACTGTTTAGTTTCACAGGCTGCCACTACCTCCATGTGAACCATATAGCGCAACATGTGGAACTGGAAATAATGGTCTCGATTTGTCAATATTTTACAGCCACTTCAAACACACATAAATGACTAATCGAGCTGCAAGACAGAAGAGAAACAGGCCCAGCTTCTGTTTTATAAAGAAGATATCTAATGCTTCAGATTGACTTTTAAATTCCTGTAACTTCAGTACAGCCATGGGGCATTTTGTCACCTGCCAAAGGAGAAAAATTGGCTCCATATGTGTGATGGCTAATAAATCCATAAGAAGGCATCTGGCAGAAAAATGTATTTACTTTTAGCGTCATCATAACTGCTTGGGATATTGTCATTTGTTATATACATTAATTTAACAATATACAATGAATGTATAAACACTAGATTGTATTTCATAGTTTTAGATGTTACAGATTTTCAGCATCTTGTCAGAAAAGGAGTCTAGCAAGTTAAACAGTATAATAAAAATTTAATCCATATGTGGAACTGTTATAAAATATACTCCAATATTTTTTATACATTGGAAGTACTTTGCTTTGCTTCCATTGTTCTTCTTTCTCTTGTCTTCCCCAGACCACATTTCTTCTTTATCTCATGTAGTTCAAGAGAGTTATAATAAAGATGAAATTTATCATTTATTTTAAAGCCAAATCTGACCTTTATATATTAACATAAAAAAAAGAATTTTACAGTGCTTAAGGCTTAGTAATACTATGTCATACTTTGTTGACTAAGCCCCTTCCCCCCAGCCTGTAGCAGGCATAAATAATGAGATATTCCCATGGTGATTCTCACTGGAATCATATGTAACATCTAATTTCAACCAGAAGATGTTAAATATTTGCCAAGAGAGACTGGGTAACAGATTTTCTAATTGTACAGCATTTTATAAAGAAAATAGTACAACTCTACTATACTTCCTATTCAAGAGTATAATCCTATTGTTTTAAACCAAACAAGACATAATTTTATTAAAAAACCTCACCAAAATGTAAATATTTTTAATAAGGACAAGGATCTGGAGATCTAACAAATTAGAGAAGATTTTACAAGTGATATAATCACAAATGATACACACTTCCCAGTGTTTTGTCACATGGAACTTGAATTTCTTTATAGGCTTTCACCCTCCTTAATATAATTCTAAACCAAATTTACAAGAGTTTTGTCCCTAATTTCTATTAGGATGTGATTTTGTTGATTGGTGAAAACTGAGGATTTACGATTCGCCAACACAAAAAAGCATAATTGGCCTGAAATCAAGGTTAATTAATGTCAGCTGATGTTCTGAGCAGTTGTTTTTGTTCTTAGCATGGACAAGGTACTGGGATTGCAGGCAGTGAAGAGGAAAATAAGGCATCAAGTACAGGTAGCTAGGATAAACGTAACTATGGGATAGATATTTGAAGTGCAGTCATGAAAAGGAAAGAAAGGAAAGGAATTATCTTCCTTGCACAGTGCTTAAACTAGGAGCAAAAAGAAAAAAAAAGAAAACACAATTTCTTTTTAAAAAGGAAAAAATAACCTTTTGGATCTTGATGGATATGGAAAACAGTCAATAGATATCTTTTCACCTTGTGGTTTTAAAAATAATTTTATAAATAATGAGATTAGAAAACATAGTCTAAGACAATATTGAGTCTATAAGGCACATTTTTTTTATGTAAGAGATTCTTTCTTCTTCCAGTGTTTGTGAATGATGTGCCATCTCCTTTGAAGTCAAGGACAAACCACCTACTGAGGTCAAGAATTCATCCAGTATTCCTAGGATTTAAAACACTCACTTGCAGAGCTGTTATAAAACCCACTTGCAAAAACTTTTGAATTGATACTGAAAAATATCTATGACAACTGAATCACTTTTCTTTTATGAAAACTGACTCTCCTAACTGGAATCTCACTCTTTTATTCCAATGCTTTTGCACAGACCTGCATACACTTAACCATTTTTTCTTTCAAAAGCTTCATAAATCTAGTCTAGCAGACTGTATATATAGATTGTGTATATACTCTTGGGTGATTCAGCCTATTTGGGCCATATGTATGACTCTTACCTTAAACCAGGCTTCAACTAAACTGTCACTGGCTTTATCAAATGCAAACAGATCTATATTCCATATATGTTTTCACGGTTCTCCACTTATTTGGAGGGAAAACTGCAACAAAAGCACTAGGTTTATGGGTAGTACTGGAGTAACATGGCATGTGACAAAGCCCTGACATTCTCTTACAGAAATTCAGACTGGTTTGCTTTTGTGTCAGCAGTCTTGGTGTCAAGCAGCCACCCGGTGAGTTGATGGCGCTTGTGTCTGGATGTCACAGCCTTAGCACCACCTAACGGTGAGACAAAGGTAAATGTGCCTTCCCCAAGGTGTGGGTAACAGAAGACAGATAAACATTTCTCATCTCATGCCTTTTTTTCTGGTGTGCTGGAAGTTTCAGAGAATGGACAGCTTTTCCCAGCATTATCCCAGAGTGTATATGCTCTCACCCTCCTCAAAAGGATAAAGCTGCAAATTTTGACTTTGTTTTTCATAGACCAAACTGCACTGTAAATTTTGCTAGTTTTCCTCCGTGTACAAAACAAGTTAAGGTGGTTTTATTTTCTGGGGTCCTTGCACCCAAACAAAAGAGAACATGTATAAGAACAGAGCAGCAGAGAACACACTGAATATTTATGCTGCTGGTGGAAACGAGGGGTTCGGGAAGGATGTATGTACGTATTGCTTTACGGAATTTGTCCTGATTATGACAGCCTGTGGGAAGAAAGTGTCAAGGTGTAGACAATTTTTCCTATACAGGACAGAAAGACAGCATAATACTTTTGCTTCTAAGATGAAAAAGAATGCATCAGACCTGACAGTTATTGCGTACTGTCCTTTCTTTAATTTATCTGGCCATGGTCCTTTAACTGACAAAGCACTCATCACATTACTATACAGTCAGCCTCCAATCTGGCACTCAAGGCATGCAGCTGCAAAATCTGGGAAGAGCTCATTCCTAGCACATGCCACAGAGATAGCCTAAAACTGATTACGGCTGACAGATATTGAGGCACTTTAGCATGAAAGAAGTTTCACTGGTGTAAGATTAAGTAATGCATAACGTATGCCCAAACATATGTCTGCAGACTAGTTATGATGTATTTCAGTTTGGGCAAAAGGCTATAGTTGTTTGATTTAAGTAATAAAAGGTTTTTTAAACCATTTTAGAAACCACAGAGAATGCCAAACAGATGGATCTGAAAGTTTTCTTTTGTTCACATCACATTCAGGATAAATTCTACCAATTTCGCAGAATTTACACAGTCTTTTACTGTTATCTGAGATGATACAGCTGACTCAAGTACCTTGTGCATTTTCTATGCTGTGGCATAAAAAATATGTGTAACATACTTTCCATGAGCACTGGTTCAAGGAAGAAAATTGCTTGAGCATTAATACAAGGTATCAACCTATTATTAAAAAAAGTACTACTACTAAGATATTAAAAAAATGGGGCTGTTAAGATGAAGATTATTTCAATTTACTACCAGGAAATCCCTCCCAGTAGGTTCCCCTGAGCAACTGAAAACATCTTATTGCTGGTAGTTCACCTAATGTGCAAAGGAAATAAAATTTGTAATTAGGATCTTAGAAGTCACAGTGAAAAATTGCATATTCTACAGTAGTGTTATTCTCACAAAGACAGGAAAGATTTTAAAAAGTTGAAAAAAACAGATAATACCTATACATATGGTTCTTTTCTGGAAAGATCTTGATATCAGCTTTTGTTGTCAAGTCCCATATTAAATGATTTTTCCACTGTGCTGCACTACCAAATGCTAATGACAATAGTTGCCATTGCCCACTTCCTGGATACACTGCTAAGGATGTCCAGGAGATTAAAAGATTTATCTGTGACAGAAAACAAAAGTGTCACAGGGAGATCCCTGCACACTGAGATAAGTGGAATAAAGTCTCTTTCTTTCTTGTTTCCATTTATCCCTCAGCCTTCATAAAATACCTAATGGAAAAACTGACAAGTAAGGAATCCCATTTGGTGATGTGATCATGAAATAGATTTTTGAAAGAATTATTTTAATTATTATTTTAATTATTCATGTCTAAGGCTGGACAGAACAACTGCTGTATGTTACTATTGCTGCATAACCAGCATATGCTGCTGCTTAAATCCAGATTTGGTCTTGTGTGTGTTACTATTAGTGCAAAAGTAGCAACTAGCCTACTTTTGGGGAGAGAAAGTTTATTCTTATTGTCGTCTTTTAGTGTGCTATGTTACTGTCCTGGAAGGTGACAAAAGTGGACAATAGTAGAACAGGGAAAGCTAAAAATAAGGACCTTGGGTGCAACTAACACCTGAATTACAGTATCACAGAACTTTTGAGGTGACTGTTGCAGATATGTTCTGCTGCTGAAGGAACACAGGCCAACACAATTTTGTATGGTTGTCAGATGAAGGCAATCAAAATAGCCAGGAAAGGGGCAATATCTTTCATCTCAGCCTTGCAGGAATTCGAGGCAAGAGGTCCTATATTTTTCTAATGGTCTTTTCTTGGCTGCAGGACAGAAAAGAAAAAAATAGATATACAGAAAGAGTATTTATAAATGCAGATTTATGTAGAAGAACTGTATAAAAATTAATAATTTAAACTTTGATAGCACGATGAAGAATGAAGGAATCCTCTATGGTCTCCATAGGAGTGTTATCAGAGTCAGCAGGGAAATGACTGCTCCATTGCCCAGTCCTCCAGAAAAAATGCAATGATTTACAGAGCGGTACATTGGAGTGGTGAGTATCACTTCCAGTGGGAGGGGGTAAGGGCTTACTTACAGCTAATTTGATCAATGGGAGTCTTTCTCTCTCAAGGTCCAAAAAAGGAACATAGTCCTCGTTCTCTCTCAGGGCACGCAAACATGAGGCACCACACTGCATGTCATCCTGTGGAAGGCAATGTGTGAGGCACAGATGCTTTCCTCAACAGGGATGCCATGTCGATGCCTCCCCAGAGGGCAGGGAGGCTTCAGTCGCAGTGCACCGCTCTCCTATTTATCAGCAGAAAATCACAATCCTTCCTCCTCCTTTCTCTGGCATATTTGAAATCACTCTACTCTTCTAGTTCAGAGTTGATCTCTTAACATTTCCCTCTCCTTTAATAGGGAAAGATTAGAAAGGTTTTTGAAGATTTCTGTCCCTATTAATGGTTATGTCCCCTAATGACAGCAAATGAGAACCTTAGTCCTGTAATTCCACGGTACAAAGCTACACAGATCTCTCTGTACTTTGAAGTGTTCACTAGAGAGGCTTTTCTGTTTGAAACAACAGTAAATGCAGTTTGGAAATTGGTTTTGCACCCCAACGCTAAGTTAGGAATTGCTAGTTCAGTCATTGAAACCCTGGTCTGTATTATAGGAATACTCTCAAACATCACCCTTTCCTCAAGGTTCAAAAATGCATTTCAGCTCACTTGTAATGAGCCTTTGCTGCTTGTTCTAGGCTGTTTTATGTTCCTGCAGTAATTGTAACAGTACAAAGGTACAGAGCAGCAGAAGCTTAGCTGTCTGCTGAACCGTATGCCTGTGATCTGATAGATCTTCCAACTTATTGATTTCACAAGTCACAAGGACTACTTCATTTAGAGTGTATGTTTTCATTTTATATTCTACCTAATGTAATACTACCCAAAGTCTCTACAGATATTCCCAATATAAATATGTCAAGCTAAGTTAGTGGAATCAAAAAGATTTCGTTAAATTCATTTTTCGTTTTAGAAGTTTATATAGTTTATTAAAAGATGATACATTACTACAAGGGTACAATGGGTCGTTGTCTTTACAGAGAAGATTTTAAACTGGAGAAAGAAATTAGTCTGTTTTTAATGTAAATACCAAGAAGAACCTTTAGATTGTAAGTCAGATCCTCCACTCATATAAACAGAGTGATTCCAGAGCAGGCAATGGAGTTCTGCATATTTATGCCTGCTAAGGCACTGTCTGACAGTGGCAAATGACTGGAGAGACAGTCATCTCCCATCAAAAAAAAAGTGCAAGGAACAAAAAGTGTCTGATATGTATTCAAGAGAGATTTTTCAAAAGTAAAAGGACAATAATAAATGCCCTGTATGGAAACAGAAAAGACTGATTCAAGCAAGAGAGGAAGAAAAAAATCACAGTCAATCAGAAGTTGCAGAGAAAAGATGATAAGGGCAGTAAAATGTCAAGCTGGGATGAAACTGGCTGAACAATGCAACAAGAATAAGAATGTAACCTGCTTATAAAGCAGGGGAAAATTACAAGAGTGAGAATAAAACCAGTAATTGAAGCCTGTTGTGTGAGGCTCCAAATACCTCATGTGCAATTTTGAGACATACTTTGTCCTCTGACAAAGTTCCTTTGAACAGCTCCACTGTCAGGGCCAATTTTTTACTGCATTAGATTGGCATTTGTAGTTAGGCAGAAGTACTACACTTCACAAAAATGGTTTTCCATAGGAAAAAAATTTTCTTCTCTTTTTTTACTGTTCTACTTCTGTAGAGTGCTTCATTTTAAAAACATTCAAAAAGTACTCCATGAAAGTTAGTAGTTTTCTGGGTTCTCCTAGTAAGAACTCTGTAGTTTTTAATACTTGATATCACTCCTAACCTTAATAGGTACGTATATCTATAAAATCCAAGGGAAGACAGAAAGGAAAAAAGAGTTTTTAAATTAACCAAGAAAAAAGAAAAGAAACATTTATTTTCAGAATTAGCTCTTTACATAGAATACAGAGCTCAAGATAAGGAGATATTAGTATCAGTATGTGTATTGTAGAATTTATTCTCATTACCTACTAGTTTCACTTAAACATCTAGCAATAATCATATTTGCAGAAAATATGACTTGCTCAGATGAGGTCACAGCCTGACCAGTAGGTAAATATCAAATATAGAACTGGACCTAAGATGCCTCAGCATAAATAGAACATGTGTCAATATGGAAGCCTTGAACCAAAGTGACATAATTTCTCTTACCCTTGCAGAATAAGCTATAAAGGTCGTAATGCAAGACATTTGCTGAAATCACAGCAAATGCAAGACTTCTCAAGATTAATAATTGTGTCTATTATAATTTCCCAAGGATAAGAGGGCTTACAGTACAGCCTATGTATTACAAATCAGATGTGGTTTGGAGGGTCTCGGATACAATAATCTGTTGTGATCCTCATCTTTCCCTCAGGTTTACGAAGGGATCTTATTCCAGCTCAGTCTTTGTCTTTCTCACACTTCATGTTTCAAAAAGTAGAGTGAAATCCCTCCTTGATTTCTGCTTTTTCCTCGATAAAGCACTAAATACAAACTCAGCTTTCCAGGGGTTATTCTTGCCATTGCTCTTGCAGTTTCTGTCTTAGCTCTCAGCTCTGGTTCTTTGACATACTCTGAAGTCAGCCTGCTGTATTTATATGTCGCTGTACACCAAACTGAAACCTCTGTGCCACGATCTTTATCAATCCATTACACTGGTTTTGCTATTTTTGTCTTCTAGGCCAGCTGATTTTCCTTTGGGTTTTGTTTAATGTCCTGAACAGTACAGGAGCGCGTATAAAGGGCAGGGATGGTGGATACACTTTAACATAGCACAAGAAAGGAATGCAGTTCTGACCTGGGCTCTCAGCTTCAGAGCTTTCATGTATACATATGCTTTTAGTTAGCACTAGAAACTGAGAAAACTGTCTGAGGGATATTTGTTGTAGTCCTGATCCTCAGAGAACACAGACAGAATTTGTGTGTTTTTATGGAACTGGCCTGAACACACAGTTAATTTATTAGATCTTTTCTCTTACAGCCCAGCATTGATGTCAGGATCTACCTTTTAATTCAATAATAGATTGTGAATTACAATGACAAATGAAGTTTATTTTTTCAAACTTTGAGTGAATTCTAAGTATTCCAAGTTTTATTGTGTTTCTTTATGAATGCATGTTTTTTTCCTAAGAGTTTTCTAAAAGACCTGTCTCAAACTTCCTCATTCAGTTGGTGCAAGGAAAAACGTAGCTATGTGTATGTAACTTAAGCTGGTGCATAACGTGTACACAGACCATGCTGGATAATTTAAGTGCACTCTTTTCAAACTCTGATAGATTACATTTAGCTGGAGAGTTTCTTTGTAATACTGCACCTATTATCTGTCCTTTATTATCTGTACCATTATTATTTCAATTTGTTTATTTCAGTCATTTTGCCATGTCTGGATTCTTTCCACTGCGTGTGCACTCTGACATGGGATCTAGCAAATTCTGTGTCTTTCAGATAGGAATCTTCTGGGGAAGCCAACTCTGCAATCCATACAAAAAATATACCTTTTTAGAGGAATTATAAGCTGCAGTTATTTTAAACTCATAGAATATTTTTTGAAATAATAATAATTTTTGGTTTTGTTTATGCTTTATTTTTATTTTATATAACCCTACTGAACTAGTAAAGTAATATGAACATCAAAATCAAGACAAGCAGCACAAATAAGACTTGCAAAATCTGTATGTGGACCAGACTAGTGAAAAAAAAGACTTTTAGAATTTCATGCAAAGCTGGAACCAGCCATAGGAAGACCTGGGCAGATAATACTTATTTACTTAAACCAGCTCTGCAGCCACATACTAGACCTGGCCGGGAAACTTGAAATGCAAACCCACTGAAAATAAAATTCTTCTCAGGGATTTATCTAGCACAGTAAAAAGATACAAATTCTGCACTAGATTGGTTGTGGGAAACTGTGGTAGGAAGTCAGAGACCAGGGTAAAATTGCTCTGCCTGAATTTTAAGTAAAAGATTTAATCTTTCCATTCCCATATTCCACATAAATAACAGATCTTCATGGTTGCCAGGTACAGCTAAGGAGATCTCAGTGCTTCTGCCTCCTCCTGCTTTCCTCTAGCACCTGTCGGAGTTTCCTCCTCTGTCCCATGCTGTTCTCTTATATTGAGCTCCCTGCACTCTCCAGCAAGGCCTTCTGCCAGTAATGTTCCCACATCCAAAATTTCCTTCCACTCTGTGCTGCCTCGTCACCTTTCTCAGACCTCTGCCACTTTTGCACCTCCCTGGAGCCCTGGCTTTGGTAGTGGGTAAAACTAAGGAGGCTGGCAACGCTGGGTAAGCTGAGCTTTTCTCCGTGTCTCCCCTTCATCATTGGTGTGACTTCCTAGCACAATGTGATTCACAGGTTGGCAAAAAATGCTCTAACCATCAAAAAATATCCTTTTCTCTCTCTCTCTGAATCAAAAAGAAATGTCAGAGCTCTTTGAGATGATATCAGGAGGAAGATGAGAAGAATGAACTCCACTCAAGTTTTGGGTTCATTTCAACTGACAGCAAAATGCAGAACTGACACGTGTGACTCCAGGCAGTCAGTGGCATCAGCCTCTGCAGAGCCAAAGCCTCTACGTTTTCAATAGGTTTTTCCATAAACTTTCTGCTGTGTAATATTTAAAAGGGTATGTGGACAGGCATTCACTTTTGCTGAATGAAAGCACAGTGCTGCCATTAATAACACTCACACACACACACAAAGGCAAAACTAAGAGTTTTTTTCTGAGTCTGGAAGCCAAGGAAGCGTAAGACCTTTTTCTTGCTTTCAACTTGAAAGATGAATGGATCCTGATCCTAATTCAGCAGACAAGGATTGGTGAAATAAGGAACTGAAGACTTCAAATATGGGAAAAAAATATTTCACATTATGTAAATGGTCACTGTCTGATGATATCCAAAATGTTACAGTTTACGTTTAATCAAGGTAGAACTTTTCCTGGAATGTGTCAGTAGCAACACTCACAAAGTTCAAGGAGGGAAGATGAAACAACAGGAGAATCCCTTGTCTCTCCTACAACATTAATTCTCTGAACTGAAAGTTCTTATATACACTCTAAAGGGTGAACTACAAAAAGAAAACAAAGCAACTGGAAATCATTGCAAGATATAAATACATCTTGCCCTTTTCATTTTAAAGACTTTGATTGTGTAAGTCAGAATTATTCCATCAGTATAAGAAGAATCCATGATAATATTTACAACTATCTAGCATAAATGTCTAAATCTATGAGACCTCATCAAGTTTACTTTTGCTTGGTATTTAACAGTATCTCAGTCATCAGAACTTTGGCCTATTGATCCATGGGTCACACACAACGCATCTGCATTAAAATAAATCCCTACGTTTTATACTGCAGGCTAAGAGGAAGGAAAGAAATTACATCACATTTGGGAATAGGAAGTAATTTTTCTTTCTAGTCAAAATTCACATTTATCAGGAATAAATAGCACTTCATAAAACAGTCACTACACTTCTTAAAAGAAATCTCATATTGTGTGAAACATGATTTTTGAGCGTCTTAAGATTCCTTCCTACTAGTCCTTCAGGGCTGTAATGGAGACAAATTCCTGCACTGCTTCATTATGTGTATGATGAAATTCTTTGGTGGAAGTTTGTGAAAGTGGTACAGAAATCTCACCTCCCTTTTATTCTAGCTAAGGAGTTGGCTGATCACTTTTTCCATGTCATTCTCTGCTGGTCTTGGGAAGAAATGAAATGCTGCTTGTGTTGTGAAGATTTATAAGAAAAATCAGTAATCACAATGGATAATCACACTGTTCATTCAGCCTTGAGCATTTGTAGTCTCTTGTTTACCAATATTTTATTTTCTCGTTCAGTATTATTCACCATTATCTTCTACTCTTCAGACTTAGGGTTTTTGTTACTCTCCAGCACAGCATGTTATCTTTCGTGGATTTTATGTTCTTGCTCCATTGTCATCATGCTATTCTGTTTTGCTTACTAAATGTAATTCTTCCATTATTATATTTATAAGTCATCTTAGGCAACTATGGCTATTTTTATATGTTTGTTATTTTCCATTTCTTGCATGTTTAATTACCATAACAGCAAGGGTATCTTTTAAACATTTTTAGCAGACACATAGTACCCTTAGCTTAAATTGGACAGTTGTTTATAAATCATTATGGGAATGGCGCCTTGAGAAACATTCCCCTCATAGCAAGTTTATTTGTTTTTGGTTTTGTCTTAGAGCAAAAGGAAATTTTTTAAGTTCAATTATGTTTGACAATTTTTGCACAGAAGTGGATTTCACTGAGGTCAAGGAGAGCCAGTGGCAGGTCTGGGCCTCAGTGATGCTCTTGGGAAAGATCTGAAGTGGAACATGGATTGTGCATGGGTCTGTGCATATCTTTCCCCATCAATATGCCAAGGTAAGACTTTTTCACAGAAAAATCAATCCAGGCACAGGAAAGTGAATGGAGCTCAGGGTTCTCTCTTGCCTTCTCCCTTAATAACAATAGGGTTTTATTTTATTATTTTTCCTATTCTGAAATAGAAGTGGCTTTGTTTTCCTTAACAACCATAGGCGACTATGGACATGCACACTTCTAACAAGAAGGGAATCTGTATGTGAATGAGGCACTGGTGAGTAAAAGAAGAAAGCAAAGAAACCTAGAAGAGCCATTTAAAAGCTCCATGTTTCACTCTAGCTGCACCTTCACTTTTTCCAGTACTTTCCAGTGAGTGCAAATTCCTTGTTCTTTCCTAATTTCAATATGATTTTGAAATAATTCCCTGCTTTTGAAGTAAAGTACTCATTTTCTTTGCAGGTAGCAGTCACAATGTGTTGAGTATCTGTGCAAGCCACTTATCAACTCCTGTATTCTGTAGAATTGGTCAACTTTAAGTTAACATTGTAGGTCTTTATCAGATAGTAAATCTAGACAGATTTTTTTACTTCTTTCCAACATGTCAAGAATTGCCTATGCTCATGTGAACTAACAGTAGCCTCTGAGTTTTTCTGCTCTTCATCTTATCTTCCTCTATTACCTATTAAGATCTGAACTGTCTGGATTGTGAATCTAATACTCATATCGAGGAACACTTGTTTTTTCCCAAGACAGATGCCCAGGATGTTCTTAATGACCTGAAACACAGGCCACAAAGAAGACTGGGCTCTGCATATTTATACTGCCCTGTGAGCAGTCTAAACTCATTGCAAGACTAAATTCCATCTGCTCCTGCAGCAGTTAAACAGTGATGAGCTGCTAGGCAGCACTCTGCCCACTCTGCCCCCGGAATAATGACTGCTGACTGTCCAGAACATTTTGTTAGCCCAGAGGGGCTAGACAGAGTATCCTTGCCCAGCAGCAGGGTGTAACGTGTAGCACGTTAGTGAGATGCACCTTCATTTTGTACTGGAGCATAAGCAGCAGTGGAGTTTTCCTCATAGTGGTTCCCCAGAGCCAGCCCTGAAGCTATTTGTACGGCCAGAAAATTCATCCCCAGTCAGTGCCACCTCAGCTGGCAACATGGTGCCAACACAATCAGTGAATCCAGTGTTGCTACCAGTGGGGAGTAGCAATTGTCTGAAATGAGCATTTCACAGCCTGACCCTCTCTTACTGAGCACCCTCATGCATTGTCTGCTTGTAATAAGATGCTATTATTCTTACTATAATTCCGTGATAGATTTCAGTTTGCTTTCTGCAAATCAGACCAACTATTTTTGTTTAAACCCAGCTCTAACCACTGTGCCTCCAAATGAAGTCTTGTTTAAAAGAACAATGGTTGAGCTGTAGCCACAGATCACCAGTTTTACCTTTTCAAAATGTCAGAGAAAAAGCTTAAAAAATTCAACTTCAGATCGAGTTGTTAATCATGAATAGAGGAGGTTGTTTTATAATAGAAAGAAAAGGGTTGCTAATGCAAACAGCATGAAAGACCAGCATGAATGCCTTATGAACAGCAGAAAACTCAGAGTAATTGAATGCAATATTCAGGGTTGATGCAGTTATTTATAGGTTTGAGATCCATTTAAATTCAATGAGAAATGCAGATTTAGAGAGGCAGAGAATTCCAAAGTTGTCATTTACGACTGAGATTAAATGATGGAGAAATTGTATGTGCGTGATAAAGCTACATGTGGGCCTAATTTGTGTCAATATGGATGCACATCAGTAATTGTTTGCATGCAGCCAGGAAAATATAAGCTATTACTGTAGTGTTAAATATTAGTATTACCAAAATATATGAGGAGCTGGACAATACACTGAAATAGAATTCTAAAAAAAAAAAAAAAAAGTGGAAAATCCACCATTTTCAAAAGCTTTAAAACATATACACTAAGGTTTTTTTTCTATTAAGGTTATTAATTTAGATGTTTGGCAATGAGCTGTTAAAGCTTGCTATGTAGACTTATCATTCTGATTCAATCTCATTGGCTAGTAATGACCAGATCTTACCTTTTCTTTTCTGTTGATATGCATCTCTTCATGTTCATACAGAGAATAAAGCATATCATAAAATGCAGGACTCGCTTAATATACCCATGAAGGCTGGGAAATACTGGTTTTGCCAGATGTGTTTTACCTAGAAATTTGTTATGCAAACGTGCCAAAGACATATTCCTTGCTTAGGGACTGGAATTAGACTACATCTGTCCTATTTTAATAAACACATTCCCCTCCTCCCCTCAATCCTTTTTGGTTTTTACTGCTAAAACTGCATATCTAAATTGAGCCTATACATCCTATAGTTTAGGAAGGAGCCTGGCTTTGTCATCACCAAATGCAGATTCTGCAACAGAGGTTGAGGTCTTGCTTCTGCAAAATTTTTAAATGTCTTCTTAGTAATGAAATGCCATTAAATTGCACTGAAGACAGTATAAGAGAAATTGGGACAAGCCAGTAAGTGGAGTTGAGTATTCACTAGCGTACCTTTAAATATGCTTCTAATTAAGTCTATGATGATACGGAGAAGTAGCATTTTCTTTAGTGCGTTAGCAGTGAGCTCAACTGTAAGACTTAGGGCTAATTTTAAAAATAAGTTCTTCATCACCTCTTAGTTAAATTCTACTCCTTTGACTAGAGTAGGAAGCAGTATTTTATTTAGGCATTGTTTATTTAGACATGAGGATGACCAGAAAGAGATGTAGTCTAAGACTGTGACCTCAGGACATTCCACATGAAGACATGTCAGGCTGGCATTTGACAGGGAGGCTGAATTCCTCTGTCTTTTCTGGAAACCTTAGCCATAGTAATATTTACATTAAAAAAATAAAATTGAGACTTTAGGTTTATAAAGATTCACAGACTTACAAGCAAAAGACACAACCATAGGCACAGTGTTGCTCTTAGCCGTTCCAAACATGGGTCTTTGGTACGTTCATGCTTTGTGTGGTTAGGAAAACTCAGCTGTATCGTAGGCCACTAACAGCCACAACACTGCCAGAGTGAAGGCCCAAGGGTCTCGGATATATCTTATTAGGCAGCTTGGTATAAATCCCTGTTGACTAAGAATTTTAGTAAATTTGATCTGTATTAACAATGAAGGTGTAAATGAGCCCCAAAATAGGTTGTAAAAACCTGCATTTCACCAGCTTCTGCTAGTGATCCGTATCTTTTCACTGTCGAGCTGCTGAGACACCTTTAAACAAAACCCTCTGGTTAGCACAAGGGCACACAGACTTTGGGCACAAGGTCAAGGAAGGGTCTGCACATCTGGGAGCTTATCTTTTCTTGCTCTTGGGTTAAGCTTTAAAGAGATATTGCAGCTCCTGCTAAGCCTTGCCTTAGGCAAATATCGGTAAAGCCTCTCTGGAAAGATAGGTGAGAGAAAGGAAAGGAAAAGGAAAGGAAAGGAAAGGAAAGGAAAGGAAAGGAAAGGAAAGGAAAGGAAAGGAAAGGAAAGGAAAGGAAAGGAAAGGAAAGGAAAGGAAAGGAAAGGAAAGGAAAGGAAAGGAAAGGAAAGGAAAGGAAAGGAAAGGAAAGGAAAGGAAAGGAAAGGAAAGGAAAGGAAAGGAAAGGAAAGGAAAGGAAAGGAAAGGAAAGGAAAGGAAAGGAAAGGAAAGGAAAGGAACAGATGGAGTGATAATGCTTCACAAGGATTGTTGCTGAGATTAATGTTGCTGAGATTACAGACGTTCAGTTCGTACACCTGTACCCAATGCCCTTGCTTTTCCACCTTTTTTTTTGAACATATTATTGTCTTATTCAAAAGGTAATATATCGCACCTTCTAAGTAGAAGTTACAAGAACATTCTGTCTGTGCTTTTATTCTCTCTCTTTCTGATTTGCTTTATAGCCTCTGTGGCACAGCAGGCAGTGTCCTGCAAGAACTCAATGTGCAGGAGTACCTCCAACCTTCTGGTAACTCCTGATTCTGCTGCACAGCTTAGGGAATCTCAGTGGCTGAGATATTAGAAAAGTAATGGCGTTCTAATTTCTTAATTATAATCAGAAGTGCATCAAGTGAGTTTTTTTAAGCTCTCTGTTTCCCTGACTTCTAGTAACCTGTAGTCCAAAACAGGGGAGGATGATATTTTGATGAACTGAGCTGAGTGTTTTTTCTGAAACTACTGGATGGAGTGCAAGTGCCTGAAATTCCAGGGTGGGATTAAAGCATTCTCTTTGAAAAGTGGCAGAGGAGGCTTCAGCCCTGAGTTTTCATCTCCCTGAAGCCACAGTGTTGTAAATTTATGGTGTTGTAACTCAGGGTAGGAGCTGATTGAAGAGTGTAAGAACTTTTAGTATCTTGAAGGCAGCAGATCCAGTGCACACAAACAGTGCCTAGGCTCTGGTACAGTGTACAGCAGCACTGCATACCTGCATACGCTTCCAAAAATAATGAAGAAATGAGTTGTTTGTCCAGTACACCTATACCCTATAGAGGCAAAACTGATACAGCTTGTAAACTGCGTAGAGTATCATAAAAGAATAGCTCTATAATTTTCTGTTTATAGAACAGTAAGTTCTGATGAGATTTAAAATGACAGACTTCTTTCCTACCTACTTGTAGATCATGCTGTGTTAATCTGTAGAAGCACTGCTGGAGATGATTGATTTTTTTTAAAGAACACTCGAGGGCAATGATGTTCAAAGATCCATACTGACTTTCACTGCATATAGAAATGCACCCACTAAAGGACTTCTTAATCTAAGGATCACAATTCTTTCTTCACATTGTATATGAGCAGTTATTTGTAAGACACACTGAATTCCTTATCAGCCCTCACACTCTGGAGTCAAAAGATGTTTACAATAATTAAGGTGCACATTGGTAATGTTTGAGTTGAGTAAAGAAAGCAGGCACTCAAGGAGAAAACAGCATCTCAAACCAATAACGTAACTACTTGACCGTCTTTTATTCAAAGATAGTTCCTGATGAAAAATCAAAATCTTCTGCAGCACCTCATAGTAGGCACTCAAAATCAAAATTCCCAATTGCTTTGTAGCTCACAGCCAAACACTTACCTATTTGATCGTTGTAGTAGGTAATTGATGGGATTTGATGGGACTGGTCGGTGGATAAGGAATTGGTTGGATGGTCACATTCAGAGAGTAGTGGTCAACAGCTCGATGTACAGATGGAGATTTGTGACAAGTAGTGTCCCTCAGGGGTCAGTACTGGGACCAGTGCTGTTTAATGTTTTCATTAATTATATTGACAGCGGGATTGAGTGCATCCTCAGCAAGTCTGCAGATGACAGCAAGCGGAGTGGGGCAGTGGTCACACCACAAGGAAGGGATGTCATGCAGAGGGACCTGGACAAGCTGGAGAAGTGGGCCTGTGTGAACCTCATGAGGTTCAACAAGGCCAAGTGCAAAGACCTACACCTGGGTCAGGGCAATTCCCAGTTTCAATACAGGTTGGAGGATGATGTCACTGAGAGCAGCCCTGCAGAGAAGGAATTAGGGGTGCTAATTGATGAGAAGCTTGACATGAACCAGCAATGTACACTTGCAGCCCAGAAGGCCAACCATGTCCTAGGCTGCATCAAAAGAAGTGTGGCCAGCAGGGTGAGGGAGGTGATTCTCCCCCTCTGCTCCACTTTCATGAGACCCTACCCGGAGTATTATGTCCAGTTCTGGAATCCCCAACATAGGAAGGATATGGAACTGTTGGAATGGGTCCAGAGGAGGGCTACGAAGATGATCAGAGGGCTGGAGCACCTCTGCTATGAGGATGGGCTTAGAGATTTGGGGTTGTTCAGCCTGGAAAAGAGAAGGCTCCAGGGAGACCTCATAGCTGCCTTCCAATACCTGAAGGGGCTACAAGAAAGCTGGAGAGGGACTTTTTACAAGGGCAAGTAGTGATAGGATGAGGAGGAATGACTTTAAATTAAAAGGGGAAAGATTTAGATTAGACATTGGGAAGAAATTCTTCACAGTGAGGGCAGTGAGACACTGGCACAGGTTGCCCAGGGGAGTTGTGGATGCCCTTCCCTGGAAGTGTTCAAGGCCAGGTTGGATGTGGCCTTGAGCAGCCTGGGCTGGTGGGAGGTGTCTCTGGCCATGGCAGGAGGGGTGGAACTGAGTGATCTTCATGGTCCCTTTCAACCCAAACCATTCTATGATTCTATGATAACTGAGGAGAACAGCAGGTAGTCCAAAGAATTTAGTGGACTTTACTTCTTGTCCTAAAAATGTGTGCAAGTTACTGCCTCTAAGTGAACAAAAAAAGGTTAAGACTCTGACACCATGTTAGCAATGGCTACACTAGGGAAGTATGTGCATTTTTGCCTTTTTTTCCCCTCTCTTTTTAAATACTGCAGTGTTCTGGGAGATTTCAGAGGTCACTGGAGCAATGCTTCTTTTTCTCCATCAGCAGCATTTGTAATTCTGCTGTTTCTCTGAGCCAAAATAGGCAGCCAAGCTTACTCTTGTTACTATTATTGTAACAACAATACAAAAGTTAGGGCATTTTTTAACATGAAGCTCATTGGAAATAATCCATTTTGCAAGCAGAGAAAGATAATAACAGGATCAGGCTGATTGCAGCCCTCTAGACAATTCAGAGTCCTTAGAAATCTTTCAGAATATACAGCAGTTGTCAAATAACTTCCTAGAAGACAGTCAGTCTTCTTTTAGGGTGTGGTTAATAAACAGAGTGGCCTGATTAAAACACTTTAAGCTAACAACCAGAACCCCTGGTATATTTACCATCTCCAGTAAACATAATAATCTCATCTGAAGTCCCTTTGCTGCTGTCTTTCTATGAGTTGAAGACAGTGCTGTGTTCAGTAAAATAAAAAGTATTTCTTCTTGATTCAGAACTGAATTTTATGAAAACTGAGTTCAAGTTTCCAACTGAGTAGGTGCCTACAGACAAAGGCATCTGTCAAAACTTTCAAAAACATCTAGATACTTATGCACATCTTTCGAAGATCCTACCCCAAGGTTTTTTATAGGGGTTTTTTTATTATTTTTCGGTATGGAAGTTGGCAGCTACTGAAAGAGTCTGAAATAAGGCAAATGAGGAGCACCTTCCCCAGACATTCCTTGTACCTTGCTGAGTGCTATTTTATCATTATACTGTCTACCAAAGGTTTAAACAGAGAAAGACATAGGAAAAAAGGGGTTTGAAGGTGCATTCACAGAACCTAATATTAGCCCCCAGAAGAAAATCTGTATTTCTTCCACAATGAAAAAACAGAGAAAACAGAAGAGAGAAAAAGGCTTCCTAGAGCATAGGTCAGAAATGGAGTTGAAATTCAGTTGTTTTGACTTATCCTCTGGAGTAAGTGTGTCTTACTGCAGTAACCATAGGAAGAACTTAGGGAGATTAGCTGAGGTCTCTAAATCTAGTTACAAATTTAAATCCTGAAAAAGCAAAGTAGGAAGATATGAGCCTAAACACATGGCCCTGTAATTTTTGCTTAGCTTGGGTAATTCACATCTAATATTAGTAAAAACTCACACAAACACTTCTGAACAGTGCCACCTGCCATATCCTGAGACTGCTCAGTACTAAGGAACAAAACTTGTGTATATCTTACATTGGTTAAACTCTGGATAGAATTAGTCATGCTCATTGACAGAGTTAATTGAAATTCAGCCTTTTTCTCTTTCACTGAGTTACTGATTGACTTTGCTTTTATAAGTCTAAATTATTCATGGAAGAACCTATGAAAATTAATTTCAGTCTCTTGGTTATTTATGAAATGTTCGCTGTGACAGTGTGCAGCTTGTGATTAATTATTGGGATAGCTTTTGTAACTTCTCAAAATGACCATTGCAAACTTTTCAAGCAGAAGATAATGCCAAATATAGGGCATTTTCAAACGTCACTTAGGGCTGGGGGAAGGCAGAAATAATCTGAGTTTCACTGACAGGATAGTGTACATCTACATGTACACCAAAAGAACACTACATTTCTAGTGGAGGTGCATGTACACAGCTTTGATCTTATTGAACATCTTAGGCAAGACCTGTTGAAAATTTGATTCACTCTGGGCTGAGAAGCAAGAGGAATTTATAATGAAATATAAAAAGAATGAAGGATGAGTCTCCTTAAGACAGTAAGCAGCACAAAAATATTCAGCTGTAATTAAGAGCCAATTTGAAACTCAGATCAATTGCTTATTAAAAACAGAAAAAAGAAATGATCTTTGAGTTCAGACAAGTGGGTTGTTATCACATGACCCAGATTCAGGCTGCAAGAAAAGCTTACCTTATCTATCTTGTTCATTTTAAGAGAATTATTCATGTGCTTGAGAAATACTTCTAGATATTGGAACTGAAGTAAATTTAAAAATTAATTAGCTAACACATATCAGTTTACTTTTTCAACATAATAGCATTTAATATATTTAGGCTGCGTTATAAGAGGCAACCTGATAGAGGGTAAAATTCTTGATGTTAATATCAAGCCTTTCAGCTGTACATGCACATAAACCAATTTAAACCTTAAATATTTCTTGCATACTTTTATTTGTGACATTTAGGTATATCCTTACCTTTCAGTCATACCACTTACCCTTAATCGTATGAGTAAATGTTGTGTCTATAGCTTCTCCTGTACTGGAGCTACAGATTTTGTGCTGTGATATTGTAGGGTATGAAAGATTGGAAAGTACCGAGGATGGACCAAGAATTTACAGATATCCTAGCAAGAATGTATTGCCTAACAAAAATGAATTGCTTTTTAGCCTTAACTACTTCAGCAGATGGCACTGTAAGAACATTTGAACTGAATTCCAGAATATGTTTCATATATTAGATTGTAGCCATAAACCAGTCCTTAACCTTGAAATTTGGTATTTCAAGATAAATAACTCCTTTTCAATGATTTTTTGAATCAGTAGGAGAGAGGATAGAAACTAAGTAATAAAGTAATATATCTCTGATTTGGGATACTTCTTTTTTGAGTCCACATACATCCAATAACACCGTGGTTATTTTAAATTAAACAAAATGTAACCCAACCCCTTTTCATGTATCCATAACATTTATGTTTAGAGTAATCTATAATAGTGATGATTAAAGGTATGTTACACACTTCATGGAAGCAACAATATCAAACTGGGGATCGCATTTTCTCTCTGGATATTTGACCAGTCCCATGTGAAAGTAAGAACAGAATTGAGCCAGCCTATCTGCCATTCCCTATTAAGTGTATCTTGGAAGCTCTTTGCTATGCTCTCTAAAGCCTTCATGCACAGATCAATACAGTGGATATTATCATTGCTTTGGATCAATATTTGGCTTTGATCTCAATATTTCAAACATTAGTTTAAAGCTGAATACATTTAACCTCATGCTTCAAACACCAACTCAGCAATCAGTTCAACCATTTATCCCTTCTTCATGCCAGTGTCTGATTTGATTTGTGATTCATCCCTTGCACCTCTGCTTCCTTTCTTAACTATCAGCTCTCCAAGTGCTTTGTCTTAAACAGTGCTTCATCCACTACTCTTCCAATGCTAATTCTCAGTAAACCCCTCATTTTCACCTCCATCATCTGTTACTTCACTGTTTTCTTGCTACAATTTACACAAGAACTGCAGCACTGGGCACCTTTACAGGATTCTAGCCCACTCTGACAGTCCTCAGGGACTCAAAGATGCTAAGTAAAAAGCAGACAGGTGCAGTGAAAGAACAATCATGCACAATATTCCTGTCACAGAAAAACTAAGTATAGGTTATTCGGATAAAATAAAAGTTCCGAGAAAATCTGAGAAGATGTATGGCCTTTCTGAATCTTTAGCTGATGCATTTGTTACAATTTATTACTATGGATTGGACCAGTGAATTTTCTGATCTAGATGACAGGGATTTTTGACAAATCAGAATTTTCAAATGCTTATTTTCCAGGGAGGGAGTGGGGTGGAGGAATCCTTTTTGAAAGTTCAGAGTAATTTTTTTTCAAACCTCAAACCACGCTAATCTTTCAAAGTTCTCTCTCTCCATATCGTTCTTCTTTCCAGGAAAAAAGGGAGGAAAAACCTGAGGCAGCTCAGAATTCAGTATCAGCATGGTTAGGGTTACAATTATATGTATATATATAATATTAGAAACAGTTCTTGAGAAAGAAGGTAGGTTATGGTTACTGCTTTGAGTTTGATTTTCCTGATATTTTCACTGACTTATGGACTGTGAAGATAACGCTAGCTCCAGCTGGTAGAACAGTGGGAACTCTTTAAGTAGGAAAGCAGACAGATTATGAGAAAACAGTGACTCTCAAAGACCTGTGTGAACCTTTAACAAGTCCCTTGAGGAATACCGGAATTAAATACTTTGTTATAAAGCATTTAGATTTTCATTTAATCGACGTACTATCCATGGCTCTGATTCAGCACTGTACTTGGCTACTTTCTGTGTGCTTTTACCGAGAGCAATGAAACAACAAATATACTTGAAGTCCATTAATCAAAGCAACGCTGAATTGCCCTCTGTTCTGCAAAGAGCCCACCACAGCTAAGAATTCAGTGTCTGAGTAATGAAGCCTGAGTGGGTCTGATGACATATGAGAGTGAGACCTAGACATTTGTGGAGAAAGAAGACGGAGAGCTGAATATCTTAAAAGTCAAGGGACAAATCATGTAACCAAATGAGTGGATGGTACATTGGGGGATGGGTGTGGGACAGCTAATAGAAGACCATAAAGTGCCAGAAGAATTACGACTGCTAACACCTATATAAACCTAATTCCTGGGTGACATAACAGGGACAGACCAGCTAATTGTCTACAAAGGACATAGCTGAATATAGAATGTTGAATGGAGATTATGGGGAAATGCCTAAGAACTCTTGGTGTAAATAACCAAAAAATGGGAATGTGTTCTCTACAGAGAAGTCATGTCTTGAATACTGATCACCAACTTTTTTAGTTTGGCTATTTAAAGATCTCTTAAACAGTTATAGTGGCATATTATACCTGATAAATTGCTTATCATTTCATTTGGCTTCCATGGGGCATCCATCATATCTCTCAGGCATCTAAGGAAATCTGGGAATCATCTCACTCAGCGTGCTTGAATACGCCTCTTCATAATGCAAAGGAATGAACTACCTTTAAGCTCATATTTATGTAACTTTCAGAATTGAAAGCAATGACAGGAAAAAATGCCATCACTTTCCCTGTCAGAGAAAATTATTATATTTTATTAAAATCTGTCAACTTATTTCATATAAATGGATTCATGTTAATGTTACGGACACCGGAAATATAATAACAGATAGTCCAGAATTCTGTCTCAGATCAGGTACCCAAACCTACTTCTGAGTAAAAGACCCCTTAAATGGTAGTAAACCGGATATGGTTTTGTGCTGGGGTGGAAAAAGATGAATCATATAGGAGGTAGAAAGGCCATATTACATTGTTTTCCAGAAGTCATTAAAAGTACAAAATTGCTTTGGCTTTTTCCAAAGGAAATAGTACAAGTGCAGTCATTCTATATAACTGTCTACTGGTCTCAACCACTTATTTTTGGCTAATTTCAGCTAAATTTGAGCATTATGAAGGGTGGTAGGGAGCACAGAGTTGACATATGTCATGAGATAAACGGAGGAGCGGAAGGCAAAGACTTTAGCTCACTGAAGGAAGTCTGCAGTGTCAGATCAGCTACGCTAATAGACATCAGATACCTCCAGAAAGAGACCTTATGACTCACACAGTGTAAGGAGTAGGGTTGCTTGGAATCGGCATTTAATTGGCTATTGGCTATTACAACCCCGGATCACAAAACCTCAGGAAAACAAGCTTCAGGTTTCCTGTCCACAGGACTAGCTGCTTTTCAGAAGACTTTTTTTCACTCCCCCTCTGTATCTGTCCTCCTTTGAAGATATATACTTTCTTATACATTTTAGGAACCCAAGCCTTTGTAAAAAAGGTCATTTAAATATACAATTATAATGGAAAATCTGTGTTTGAAAGGTTCAAAACTGGTCTAACCTCATTAGTTTTTTGCAAACATATTATATTCCTTTGGCACATAATTGTATAACAACGGAGTGAAGATTGAAGGCTTGTACTTTACTTAGTTATCTCTGTGTAAAGCTTTGCAATGAGCTGTTAACTGTGGCAAATGAATTATTAATTACTTCATGTAGGTGAGTGAGATGTTATTATTTGCCCTGGTGTTTGGGCACATTTCCTTAAAATTTTAATAAAAAAAATAAAAAATAATAACTGCTACAGCTCTTATGCAAAAATCTCTGTTTCAGAACAAGGCTGCAGTGGGATTATGCGGCAGAAGGAATCTCTAGAGACTCTGTGACTGACTCACACCAGCAGTGGCTGGAGAGACTGCATATTTCCCTCTAAACATAAGAGTTTAATTCAGATTAATAGGAAAAGTAGATGCATTTTTTTCCTAGAGAGAATTTATGCACAAGCAGAGATATCGTCTCAATACAGCTGTCAGTTTTAAATTTTATTGTCTGTGAATTATTTTTTTACAACAGAAATACCACCAAACCAGTTCTTTGCCTCTCTGTTACTTATTCCTACCTCCAGAATTTCTTTGAAGGTAATGTCCATTCTTCTTTCTCTGCCTTTAAAGTTGTGTCCTTTTCAGGGAACATAAACATTTCTTCAGACATTTTAAATTACTTGTACTGAGAATACAATAACCCCCAAACATACTTCCCAAACTAGTAGCTGTAACTGTAGCAGCAGTAACTTAAATTATTTTATTATTTCCAGTGCATTTTAGACATATTCAAGTAATTTCTCACTGATTGCATGCTGTGCAGACAGTCTCACATTCAACAGAGACATGAACAAAGTTAAGTGCATCATCATCTGGAAAATGTATTAAGTGATTCTGACATTTATGCGAGGAAACATCCCTTTTCTGCAGTAGAACCTTTAGGATTGATTTAAATATTATCACAAAGGAAACTAGAAATCATATAAATCATAGAATCATTTCTGTTGGAAATCAAGATAAGATTTAAGATAATCAAGTCCAATCATAAACCCAGCACTCTTCAGCACACCATTAAGCTATATCTCACAGTGCCCCATCTACAAGTCTTTTAAATATCTCCAGAGATCATGACTTAACCACTTCCCTGGGCAGCCTGTTCCAATGCTTGATAGTTGTTTCAGTGTAGAAATTTTTCCCAATATCCAATCTAAATCTCCCCTGGTGCAAATTGAGGCCGTTGCCGCTCATCCTATTGCTTGTTACTTTGGAAAAGAGACTGACACCTGCCTTGTTATAACCTCCTTTCAGGTAATTGTACAGAGGTAAGGTCTCCCCTGAGAGAGTAATTTCTGTTCAGTGTTCTGGCCTGTTTTCTTCAGCCACTCACTTTCTTCCCCTACAAGTGAAATTAAATAGCTTTGTGCTTTAAAAGGTGGGGACAATTGGAACCCTACCAGATTTCAGAACGTCAGAGCAGAGACCTTGGAATATGTGCAGGTGTGGAGGTGGGGTTCAATGTGGCTTCTAAGCCACTTTGACACCTTATTAAATGTCAGCTGTTAAATGTCTCAAGGCAGTCTTTGACCCTCGATCCCATTTGTTCCTGACATTGTTTAGGTGGTGGTAGAGTCCCATATAGGTCTGTCGGCACCTATTAGACATTAATTAATTAAGCTTCACATTTGTCCAGCATCCAGACCTTTTCGCTGTGAACCAGCCCCTTTCCAAACGCAGGAAGGATTTTGGCATCAGCAGTTTCTCTGCCACCTTCTATCTCCCAGCAGGTCTCCCATGCAGAAAAAGACAAGTTAAATACAGACAAATACATATCACACGTTGCAGGCAAACAAAGAGAGATTAACTATGTACAAATACATATCACACACTGTAAGAAAACAAACGCACAGGAGGGATAAAAAGTATAAAGAGCCTTTAATGTTCTGGCAGAGCAGTGTCTCACCACTGGTAAACTGTGTTACTCGCAGGATTCCTCACCCACTGCAGGTAAGAGGGAAACCAGCACCGTGGGAAGCTCAGGAGGACTTGGGGAGGGGACTGCAGCTGGCAGGCTCACAGCCTGGCTGTACTCTAAGTTCTGCACTAAGTAAAGGGGTAGGAAGGGAGGGGAAAAAATACCTCCTCTCCTGAGCAGCTTAGGTGTGAACAGCCAGGCTACTAGCAATGCTGCAACAAAGGTGCTTCCACTGCCTCTGTGATTGCTGCTGGGAGGCTGGAAATCAAATATTGCAATTGATTTTTATGCCAGCTAGAGAGACCTTTTCCTGTGAGGATATGGCATTTTAAGGAAGGGTGTGAAGTCTGACAAAAGGTCAGGCTACCTGTATTTATGTAACCTATAAATTATAGCAGTTTCCTTCACAAAATGCCCGTCTTCTTCATCCAGTCTGTTACTCCAGGACATTTTGTAAGGCACCTCTGAGTACGAGAACTTCAAAGGTTTCTCTTACATCTGTCTCCTATAACATCTATTTAACACTTGTCTCCATCTAAACAGTTACCACAAATACCACTTTAATTCTCCTATCCAGAAACACTATGATGGGGAATAAAAACTTCAACCAAGATGTGCAAAGCTCTGCAGTTTCAGTTCACAAAATTTAGAAGACCATTTCCTTTTATTTCAAACTCTATGGATATGTAGAGAGAAATCTTAGAATATTCAAAATTTCAAAGTAAAACTCAGTTTCACCTATGTCCCTTTTAAACCCATTTTAAACCCATTTAAACCTCCACCTCTTACTTCTTTAAAAAGCAAGTAGCTTGAAAAAATAAATAAGGTTTTGCCATAAAAAAGACTTTATACATGCGATTAACTATACATATAGTGTTTAATCTCAGTTTCAGTGGAATGCACAGTGGTGTGTAACGATATACATAAATCTGCAAGCTTCGGGTTTGTTTAAATTCAGCTTTGTAATAAAACTGTAAATTAGACGATTTCTGCAAGGCACAGACTTTTTGGAGCTCTTTTTAGAAAAAGGTAGTGGTTTTTTTGTGTCTATGTGGGAGGAGCTCTTTAAGGAACAGGTAGCATCCCTATTACCAATATGCTTGTGGTATGGAGGGTCAATTATCTTTGGGGCACACAAGGGTTTTATTTCCCTTATCCCTGCTAACAACACTTGCTGTAGTGTCTGGGCATGTAACGGTGAAGAAGTTGCACCGTTACAGAGCTGTCACTTGTGTTTCATACCTTGCAGATTTGACAAACAAGTGTGGGTCATTGCGGATAGTTTGTTCCTTGACGCGGAATCATAAGGAAGTGCAGCTTCTCTTATGTTGTTCATTTGAGAGAAATGCCCCAAAGCTATTTTTATTGTGTTGAAGACAGATTTGATCTGAAAGTGAGCTGGAATGTTAACTTTCAGTACCTTTCAGTTTTTGTGAGGATCTGGATTTGATGTCATTTGAGACACTGAAAAGGAGACAAAGTTGTAAAAGGCTTGTAAGGCCAAGCCAAGCTTAAGAATACCTAAAATTTTGGTTATAAAATTAAACATGGACTGTTTAGCATGCTAATTCTTTCTTTAATAAATGCTAGTACCTTCTAAGAGGCAATCTCCCTCAGAGTAGATTCAGTAACAGTTTGCTTCAGGACTCCCTTTTTTATTGCTTTTCTTTTATTTTGGCCAGTTCCCAAGTGCCTGGCCCTCTCCTTCTCCAGGTCCACTGTCACTTATCTCCGATTACTGCCAGAAACTTGTGACTCACTTTTATATTAACAAGGTAATTTTGTTTGTTTGGCAGTCAATGATGTTTTCTTGACCTTTTCTTCTTTCCTTAGCATGGATTAATACATTGCTCAACAACAAAAAAAAACCTGAATTGAAGATGGATACAAGCGTGAAATGCGTCATATGATTTATTCAGCCCAATTCAAAACTAATTATCCCTAACAAGCTACGAAGACTGATGGGGTTCATATGTGGGACTGAAGCTAAGAGTTATAAAAGCACTGGTTTCTCAATGACCTGAAATTTTAGTACAATGGCTTATTTGAAAGTATGATTTAAAACCCCCCACAAGGAACAAAGTTGAATACCATTCATTTGAAGAAATTATGCCTTTGGCTGCTTTTTCTGGAATGTTTTTGTCAGAGTGCCATTATTTCACTATTTGCTTTCTGAAATGGGCCTAGGGAACATAGGAATTTTTTTTTTGCTTTTTGTGTGGGTTTTATATGGAAAGTTTCAATATGAACTGTGATTGACATAATTAAGTCCCTTTTGTATCTAGGATACCAATACAACCTGAATATTTATGATTGAAAGTACCCACTATCCTGAACAAAATTGAGTTAATAGCTTATGTGGGTACACATTTTGATTCCAATTAGCTAAATTGGACTCTTTAAAATCCAATCTTGTGAGTGTAAAGTACATGACATATAGGAAGGAAGTGCCAGAAACACTGCCACCACATGTAAAATGACACATTTCCTTAAAGCTGCAAGCAATTCTAATAGACCCAGTAAGGTTTAAAGATGTATCTGTCTCAGCAATGGTTAATTTGTGTGTTGTTTGCTGAAGACCACTGAAAAGTAATGAAGAGAAACACATTTTAAAATAGGCAGTCTAAACTGTTATGCTGCTGAACTGAGAAAAGCCAGCTGTACCTACTTTGAAAACTGTAGTGACTTAGACTAGATGAGACCAGCCAGCAAGTTTTAAGTTAATACAAAGAGAGCATTCTTTGATTTCAGGCTATGATAAGCACACCTGCCTCCTAGATTCACAGTCTACTCTCCAGCTTGCGCAGGTTAGTGAAGTCAACCAAGTTGGCAGAGGTTACTGAAGATACGATGTTTTGTCTCCAGACAACCTGACCTACAGCTGGCAAGCCTGGGAAATTTTACCCACCTGCAAATTCATGGAATAAAACAGAGTACAATAAACCCGAAAGAGATGGAGAGAGAAAAATTGGGATTGAATTTAAATATCTGGGCCCAGATAATACCTCATAATACCTTAAATATATTTGTCTCAGCTGAATGCTAGAGACATCTGTCCTCTGCTTTCTGTGAGGCTACAAGTCTGTTCCAAGCTGTCCCATCTGAGCACCTCAGTTCAAGCTCACTTTCAAACCAATTAGTCTATCAGATGATTTCCAAAGACTCTTTGGATGGAGTGGTAGGATTAAGGTCTGCTGCAAAAATCGCAGCAGATGATTGTTTTTTTCCTTTTAAAACTGATAGATGAGATAAAACTCATCATTTATATTAAAGCCATGACCCAAGCAGGAGGATACTTGAGTTGAAATCATAATTTAGTACATAAATTCAAAACTAGCCCTTTGAACTTCCAAATAATGTACCTTGAATGGCAACATAATGCTTTGAGTGTGCAACTAGAAGAGAAAAGCAACAGATTTCATTTTTATGATCACTTTATACACTACAAATTATAGCACAATCACATTATTAAAAACCTGAGAACGGGTGGTAAGTTCCACACTCACAAATTTTTACCTGTGCTAAAACTAAGAGGAAAAATGTTAAACAACAAAAAAATATCTCATCCAGACCAGCAATGTTTTTGAACTTACCAGAATTTACCAGAAGTTTAATCTCATGGGGAATAAACATTTGTCCTGTGAGGACAAAACTGTGTTCCCCTAAAGAATTGCCCGCCCATTGGGACAAGACAGAGGACATGATCCAGACTGCATAAGTACTGAAGAAAAGGGACTCCTTTTCCTCTCTTTGTCTTTTACTAAAACCATGTCCTAAGATGACATAAAATTCCTGCACATTATCATAGGAAAGCAGAGCCTTTGTACTAAGTAGAGTCTATTGTCTTAGCAGCTGAAACTGTAGAATCAAAAAAAACCCCCCAACCTCCACATCAAAAGAACAAGATTAGAATCACAAAGCTGAGTGTTCAAAACCAGGAAAGTGACAGAATGAAGACCGCCAGAATTTTCTTTTTAACAATTTTCACTCTGAGCATTTGACTGCATATTATCGAAAGGTCACCAGCCTTCATTTCTTGCACAAGAGTGAACAGTTACTATATTCAAATTAATGAGTAGTTATGTTTATTTTCTTTTTATTGTTGTGCAGATTGCTCTGTACCTTAATACAATACATTTTGAAAATTTAAGAGTAGTAAGGGGTGATACTAACTTCAGTTTTATGGCTCTGGACCTAAGGTATGAAGAAAATGAGATGCAATGTTTTCACTACTTTCGAATAACAATTTGAAAATAATTAGAAGCTCATTTTTCAGAGCATTTGAGCTTGTACAACACATTATATATGCGACATGACTTCATTTGCAGTTGCCATTCACTTTATCTGAAAATCAGACCTTAGTGTCTTACATTAGATACACGTAAAATGGAAAATATGCAGTTTGTAGTTATTCCATTAAAAGTTCTTGCAAAATAACTTGCCCACCAGAACTTACGTGTGTATTATGGAAAAGCCAAGGATGATTTCACATTTCAAGTGTAGTAGCAGGAAAAGTTGGTTAAGGCTGGAAGTAATTAGGCTAGACCAGGGGTGTCAAACTCATGGACCACGGGATGAATCTGGCCCTCCGCCTTGTTTCATCCGGCCTAGCACCTCGTTTCTACTCAGCGGCAGCGCTGAGCTCCTTGCCTCTATGCTCCTGCCAGCGTGCGGATCACATCTGCAGCATGGGTTTGACACCCCTGAGCTAGAGGATGGCTCATTTGGAGATTTAACTAGCGAATTAATTTTCTCTTGATCAAGTGTGAACTGTGATTTTCAAATACCCAGTCAAAAAAACCATAACCATCGTGAATGATATATATCAAAGTTTTCTGGTAAATTTTCATTTCATGCACATAGTGTATGAATTTATGCTAATTATACACAGAGAAAGTTGCATCCAATAGAAAAGAATGGTTACAAATTTTATTTTTTGTGAAGGAGGGAAACTCCTTTCCCATTACTTTTCAAATACTGACCTTTAAAATAATGTGTTTTGTTACATAGAGTAGAAATAGTAGAAATTGCCTTTCTCTAAATACCTTATTTTTTTAACGACCATATTGCATTTAATAAGTCCATTTCAAGATAGGAAGCCGGAATACTTTGTGACAAAGTGCACAGGAAAGATATACAAATGCTCACTGAGCTGGACGCTTCTGACCTCCTTATGTTGTCCCCATTTTGTACTGTTGCAGCTACACTTGATTTGAATGTGGAGCTATTCCATGATGACATATATGAAAGCAAGAGAAGAATTTGCTCCTCCTTCATGGTTTCATTCCGTGTGGCCAGAAGATAATGGATGAAAACTTTTACATTAACTGTAAGAGTCAGTTTACCAAGAAAATATTAAATAATTTAAATAAAGACTTTTTTTGTCACAACAAAACAGCTATTAGTGCAGTCAGATCACTCATGCAGGCTTGAGAGAGTCTATGTGCTATCTGCTAATGGTAAGTGTATTATTAATGCATACAACTTGCTTGAGTACATAATAGCTGTCACCTTATATTTAATCTGTGTCATCAATAGACAGAAACACACACTGCTTTTGAAATAGCTAATTCAGGTTGGCTATCATTATGGAAAACTGTAGTCAAGGCAAAAGAAAAGGAATTTTACTTCTACATCAATAAAAATAGTAAAGCTTAAACTCTTCCCTGACATGTTCCCACAGCTCCTTGACCAGCTAGTGATGTAGAACTACCCAGTACATTAGTTTCCTCTCCAGACTTATGGTAATTCAGGAGCATTTGCTACAAATCTTGTTTTAAACAAAATAAATGACCTGTTGTCTTGACAGTTGAATGCCTTTTCCTGAAACAACATCAGGAAACCACATACATGTTGACTGAATTCCTGACACACCACACTATCTTACAACATGCTGAAGTTTCCCTAAAGGATTCTCATTCTAATCCTAGTGGGAATGCATCTTAGTAGCAACAAAGGTATTAGATGTTTACCACATAGATGACTATATCTGAGCTAGTCACTACAAAGTCCTTCTAATAATTAAGGAAAATAAAAATACACTTCCCTAAGTGTTGAACTTTTCTTCCACTGTCAAAGGTAACCTAGGGAGAATAACTCAGTTGTTATGTGTTGAAGATGGTTGAAGTTAGAGAAGATGAATCCCACCCACAGTGATGAGATTATAAACAAACTATTCATATCTGACAAAAATTTTTTGCTCCAATTACCTGAAGAACATAGGAAAGGATTTACTCTATTAATAAGGTTATTCAAGATGAGCAAAAGCACCATTAAAAGTCAGCTGCAGATTTAATACGCGTACAACTTCCCCTTATTTTCCCTACACATATATATTGAAAATAAAATAGGTAAATTTTTTGAACATTTCAATTGAGAACTTCTTTCCTAATACTTAAATAAACATAAGCTTTTTATTATGCTGATGACTCCTACATTTACATAAACTTGCAAATAATGTCTACTTGGACAGTATTACGACACACATTCAATCTTGAAAGCCGTTAAGTCCTTCTTCATTGTCTAAAAATATCTGAGACTGCTGATCATTTGGGTTTGAAGGTACAGAATATTGCCAGAATTTTCTAAAACTAAAATTTCTGTTGGTACACAGCTGAGCTCTGACTGCGGATATACTGGTCATCGAGCTTTTGATGTATCACATTTCTTAGTGCGTTCTTCTGGTGCGTTTCTATAACTGAAGGTCAACACCCACAATTGAAGAATGGTGTCTGTATAGGAGCACCTGCTATAATCATTGGTGATTCAGTGCCGAATTTAATTGCCTAAGAATAGGCATCGGGCATCATTTGAGGTACTACAAGGTATTTTTATCATGCTTCTAGATGCAAAAGGTCTCACATACTCCTAAATATTTAACTCATATCATCAGCAGAGCTCAGACAGTGACTAAAGTCATCATAAACTGACCTATATTTAGTGAGCTGATGCTCTGCAGCATCTTACATAGATTCAACGGGGAGCTAAGGCAAATCTGGGTCATGAGTAAAAGGAGGCTGAGGTACAACCTCCTATGATGGTATGGCTCACTACTCTAGCCACTAACTCTAAAGCCAAATTCAAGGTTTTCACAGTAGTGTCTTTTAATTGACATCTGAGTTAGGCATGTGGTGTACTTAAGGCTAGGTTAAACCACCAGGGTGTAGATGTTTAATGTAACAGCTTGTGATTTGTGTCAATAGCAGATGAATGAATCAAAACTCCTGCTGTCTTTGGCAGCCAAATATTAGCTATCTGCACCTTCACTGGATAGAACAGTGATTATGTTGTCAAAGCTCAGATCTTACAGTTCTGGAAAGGTTAAAACTTTCAAAATCCTCTGAAAAAACTTACAGTCCTCTGCTTATCAATAAAATGATAAAATAAATTATAAGATGAAGCAGAATAAAGTATTGACAGAAATATTCCATTAACTACAAATAAATCATATCTTGTAAAAAATTATGTTTGATATGTATGAAAACAAAAGCCTTACTGGATTCTGTGGATTCTTTTGACTAATAACTCTTAAGATTTTAGGATTTTTTTCTACTAGCTGCTGTTTTATTGCATAATATAAATAAAGAAAACTAACTTTAAAATTCCATTCTTCTTTGTGTGTTGACACAGAATAAAAAGTAGGTTGTAGGATGTGGGTGTGGAAAAGCTTTGGAGAATGAGGCAAAATGATAGCCAGGCTTTGAAAAAGGTCACCTGTGAGCCCAGCTGAGCAGGTCTATATCCATAGCTCATTATAAGCAATAAATTTGTTTCTCTTTCCCATGTGCAAACTGCCTGCTCTTCTGTGCTTATTATGCTTGTATGATACTTCTATCACACTTCAGAAATATCACTGGATGGGCAGCTGGAATCAGACTTCTGCTGTTGTTATCTTATTTATGATGTTTCTATTGAAAAAAGAGTATAAAATAAGGAGTCCTGATTTAGAGAAACTAAAGCAAAAACCAAGTAATTCTGAATCACTGACTACTGAAGAATGTCTTAATAACATTTCCTTGAAATCAGCCCTATCAGTCTATGGAAAAATCTTTCCCCAAAAATTATTAGAGTGTCCTTTCTTGGGATATTTAATACCAGGTTAGGTAAAACCTTAAAATCCTTCAAAACCTATCCAACATTTGCAGAAGAATGAAACTGGTAATTTCACAAGTCTATATGAGTCTCCTCTATACAAGTAAACACTGATCCTAGTTCTGACCTTCAATGTTGAGTGCTTCTTTTATTACTTGCATGTTACTTCGTCCACTCATATATTGCTTTGATTTTACTTATGGCTAGATATATCCTGATTATTTCAAAGCACACTGTGTTGATCATCATTCCTTCTTCTCCTGCAATAAATAAAGACTTTGGCAGTTTCCATTTTTGGCTGCTTGATCTTTAGTGTTCCATCTGAACAGTAAGTGGTTTCATAATCAGACTCTGATTTTTTATTTTAAGTCTTAGAATAATTAATTTTAAGGAGAGCTTGACTCTCCCTATTTTTTTCCTCTCAGAAGTAAATAATGTAAGAGCAATTATTGGGAACTTGACAGCAGCTCTGACAGCTTGTTGTGCTTTCTAGTTGAATATAACATACTGGTTATGTATAGAATTCTTACCTACTGATTTCAAAGCACTTTACAAAGAAAGCATAATTTACATATTATGTTTTAAAGTGCCCATTTATTTTTCCCTCTCACGTCTAACACACTTCTGCTTCTTTAAGGAAATGTTTTTCCATTTCTGACCTCCAGATCTCCTCTGATTCACAGATAAGGAACATTATCTTTTTAGAGGGCACAGATATGTTTGGCATCCCAGATATTTTTGGAAAGACTCATATTAACATACATAATTGCAAAACTACTCCAAGGAGACCATTGTATATCATGCAGCCACTCCCTCAGCTGTCCCTAGAACATCCTATTTCCCTATCCTCAGCACAGTTACCTTGCAGTACCTACTCAGTTTGCAACAACTTACAGGTTTTCCCTTATAGTTCAGTTACCAAGATTTGATCCAGAGCTAATCCACTTCCCCTGAAGACAGGGGAAATCTCCTTCGGGGTCCTCCAATTGTAGATACAATGCTCTGTAAAGCTTACAGCTCTCTCAATTGCTCCATTGCTCTGCCATGCAGTTGAGTAAAGAAAAGTAAGAAGAGATGACAGAGAAGAGCAAGGCAGACAGGACGGCCAGTGTGGGCTAGGGTGGGCATGGGATGCAGGGTAGAAATGAATGTGAGCAGGAGCAGGACCAGCAGAGAGAGGAAGAGAAAGAAGAGATGATGGCAGAGGAGCTATGAACATCTGTGAATGATTTCACAGGACTAACTAACCAGGTAACTAACTCTCCTCTTCATTTTCTCTTATAGAATTATAATATGAACTGGAATTCAATTATGAATTACAATATGAATCGGCAGTGACACTTTTATCATTTTAGTGATTTACTAATATTATATGTGAATTTAAACTGCCTGAGTTTCAATTTTCTGTACAGGTCTTTTTCCACATCACAGAATTTCTCTTCTTTTTATGATATTCTTTCAATAACATTGAAAAATGTTCCTTTTTTCATTCACTCATCTCTTATCTCTCTTCTAACATACATAAATAAATAAATTACCCCCAAAATATAGATAGAATCCCTTAACAAAACAGAATCCAAGAAAACCATAATATTTTAATAGCTTTTAAAGCCTATGAACCAGCACTTCTCAGAATTGCCTTCAAATAGCTGTTTTGCATTTTCCAACTGGTTACTAAAAAGAGAAGCTGAGAAGAAAGAATGGTTTTAGCAGCTTGCAGTGCTTAATGTTATCTATAGAGTATCTTGAAATGTGTTCAGCCCTTTCCAACCTGTCTTTTCGTTGACATGTCAAGCCAAGGCACAAGCGCAGAAAACAGCTGAAACACATGGACATAAAATGCAACAGTTCTAAGTACCTATTAAACCTAACACAGGACCTTGGATCAACAGTAATTTTTCTGTTTCAGCCCCTCAGACCATTGATGGTAAAACAGGTCCCTTGTGGTGGTCTCCACTGAGACCAGTGCCTGTTTACATCGCAGTTTCTGCTCTCCCCACCTGCAGGCAACTTCCTGCCACCCGTTGTCTCTGGCACTAAAGACTATGAGTGTTCCTTCGTCACTAATAGCTGAAATAGTTTAGCTTTTTGGCTAAAATTCTTGCTAACCTGAACTGAGGTGCACTAAAGAACGGGTATCAGCTGCTGAGAGGAGAAGAAATGGAGGAGACACATAAGGACCACACAGGAGAAGTAGGAAGAGATATTATTGGGAAAATGTCTGAAGGTGTGCTCATGGAAGGAGGCGCTCCCTGCCAGAGGAGGTACAGGAGTCCACCCACTCTGAGAGGATGGTGGTTGTGGCTACAGATGCCAGGGCAGGGACACCCTTGAGGAACTGCAGCCCTTGGGCAAACCACATAAAGGTGGGAAAATCCCCAAAGAGACTGAAGAATATGGATGAACCCATGCTAGAGCAGAGGAAAACAAACAAGAAGAGAGAGCGGGGACAATACTGTTGTGCTTACAATTCCAGCTTCCCATGCTGCCTGTCACCTCACTAAAAGGTCTGGGTGAAAAAATAAGAGAGGTTGAGACTAGAAAGAGGAGGGACAATAAGACTTGTCAGCAATTCTTGCCAGTGACAAGAAAACAAATAAGGACAGTAAAGAATGTAAAGGAAAAAGGAAAATGAAATGTTGCAGAACAGTTGTGTTAAGTTTTTGATCTTCTGTCAAAAGCCCTTGTTTCTTCTATCTTTTCTGAAGCTGCACAGAGTGTAGTGTCCAAAGAGCAGCAAGGTCTAGAAAGGACTGGAGTTTTGACTCCAGCATAAATGAGGTCTTACCTGAACATCGTATCAGTTTCCATGTATGTCTCTATGCAGATAAATTTTAAACCTATAATCATATAGCATCATAGTATCAGTATGGGTGTTTGGTGTAACTGATAGAACAAAACCATAAATTTGATCTCTCTCTTTTCAGATCACTTGTGTGGATGCAAGAAATGCTAACTATGGACAGGAAGAGGTGATGACAACCCTATCCCCAAATACTTTATCACTTCCAGGAACAAGTGTCATAACAAACACAAAGATAATAAAAGAAAATGGGCACCACTGATACGAGTTATTTGGAGGACTAAAATCAAAGAAGATATTAAAATTTTAGGTAAAATAATATGTCTTGGATGTTACATTGAGAATTGTCCAGTTCAGGTGCAGCAAAGAATACAGTCCATCTGCAGAGACTCATACATAGCCTAAAAGAAAAAAAAATTCTGAGTGACCTAAATATAAACCCAAGACATTTCCCAAGACCGTGGATCTGCAGAGGACAAGAAATTGTTTGAGGTATGAATGGATGGGAATTGCAGTTGTTGCTTTGAAACTTTAGAGCTACTGAGAGACAGAAAAGAAAATTTCTTTGAATCTGTAGTGACTTCTAACCTGCATTTCCCTATAAACAGATTTATGTCCTTTTTTCTTTCCTGATTGCAGAAATACATCAGGTAATCATAGTGCTGTTCCTACAAATATCACAGTACAAAAAGAAATGTAGGTATGTGGCTGAATTTACTTTTGTGATTAAATAGACTTTCTTTCCAAATAAAATGGAAGCAGGGTATTAAAAGTACGATATTTCTCTAGTTTATTGTTAAGCAATCTGTGTGCAATAAAAAAACCAACTGTGTGAGGAATCATATTTAACTACAATGATCAAGAAATATGCTCCATTTTAGGAGCATCAAAACAGGCTGCAGAAAGCAGGAGGCTCTAATCCATCTCGTGAATATTATGCAAACCCTAACTAGTAATGATTTCCTAGCTCTAGAACATACCAATAAGAACACCAAAACCAAAACATGAGACTTATTCTTGATTTTCTCCCTAATCATACAATTAGATCACAACAGGAAATACATAGTTATATGCATGACCAGCTCTATGTTCTGGAAATTACAGCACTCGTACTGAATGAGAGTATAGTAGCTGGTTTGGGACCAATCAGCTGGTGTTCTGGACAAAAATACCAGTGAGCTGGAGACTCTCTCTTCCTTCCCAAAAAACTTTGCATTTCTTGTTGTTGAACTCGATGGGGTTCTGGTTAGTCCATTTCTCCAGCCTCTTGATGTCTCTCTGGATGGCAGCACAACTCTTCGGCATATCAGCCACTCCTCCCAGTTTGGTGTTGTCTGCAACCTTGCTAAGATTACATTCTGTCCTATCATCCAGATCATTAATGAACATGTTAAACAGGACTGGACCCAGTACTGACCCCTGTGGTACATCATTAGTTGCTGGTGCCCAACTAGACTTCATGCCACCAATCACCACACTCGGACATGGCCACTCAGCCAATTTTCAATCCACCTCACCGTCTGCTCATCAGTTTCTCTAACAGAATCTTTTGGGAGACAATGTAGAAAGCCTTGCAGTAATCACAGTAGACAATATCCACTGCTCTCTCCTCATCTACCAAGCCAGTCACTTCATTGTGGAATATTATCAGGTCTTCACAGACCCAAAAACTAAATGGAAGGTTTCTTTGCCCACAGTTACTGTTTTGGAACATTTAAAAAACATTAGAGCCACTGAAAAACTAAAGATAACAAAAAAGAACACAAATCAAACGCTGGATAATTTTGGAAGATTGATTTGTGAATATTTTAAACATTAATTAAAAAAACTGACCAGCATAACCAATTGAGTTGAATGGTGATTCATAATTAATTATGGTACTTTCTGCACTGACTAGATATCCACCAGGAAATTAATTGAATTAATGTTTACAATGAAACTATACACTATAAAATAATAATTTGGAATTACCATAGTGTTGTATGAGAAATAGTAAATGTGTATTCATTTAAATCCCTCACTGTTAATAGCTTAAATTACAAATCTACAGCCTGACGTAAGAATTACGTCAATTCAATAGGATTCTATGATAGTTTAAACTAATTTAAGTATGAAAATCTTTTCAATAACTGAAAAAAAATTGTAATATTTGACAGTGGATGGACAAAAGCCAGAGTGGGTTGTGGCCCTGTGGGTGGTCCCAGTTTGGTGGGGCCCATGGCCAGACAAGGCTCTGGGGAGCTGGAGACAGGCCCTTCTGTGACATTGCTGGGGCAGGGACTGACAGCTGTGGGGGGCTGACATGCGGTCCTGCGCCATGTACAGGGTGGAGGGAGCCCCAGGAGGACCAGGCAAGGACAGGGAGATCTGGCAGTCCCTCAGGGGCCTGCCAAGCTTTATGATGCATGCCATCCTAAATCATAAATGAAATTCCATTTTGTGAAGAGATTGTTCAGTAAAGTAAGGTATAAAGTTTATGAAGTAGGAACTGGCCTCTAAAAACAACAATCCAGAAATATTAGCTCCCCAGAGACTCCCTAGTCTTTAACATGCAAGGTGCATACTTCGACTCACACCACAGGGACAGGACAACCCCTTCTTTGATGATGGACAAAAGGAGACATGCAGCATATGTACAGAAATACGGGACGGAAAAAACCTAAAGCAAACGTTTATGAAACTTTAAGGACTAGAAGAACGTTTTAAAGTTTCATCCCAAAGAGTTTATATTCAAAAAAATATTTTTTTGTCTGGAAGCTTGAAGCATCCTATCACTTCCACCGAAAATACACAGGACGCGTAAAGTCAAAGCAGAAAATGCCAGAAGTAAGACTGCTTATACAACCTCTGTTTCTGCTCACCTAGGTGTTATAAGATAGCCTTTACAGGAAGACAAACCGTTTTTCTCACATACATCTGTTTCATTTACTGAATGGTTGAGGGATCCAGATTACTGAAAGTTGTCTTCAAATCGGAATGGAAATTCAGCCAGAAACATACTCACTCTGTCCCAGTTACAGGAAAACATTTCATTAACAAGCCAGACATTTATGGCAGTTGCAAATAATTGGTACAAGTGAGTACAGACGTCAGTAGGTTCCTTCTGAATCTTCAGCAGTTACGTTGGTTTGAGCACTTATTCAGAAACATGGGAAAACATCATCTTGTATCCCTACTGCCACAGTCCCAGCTGCAGTGGACAGAGAGTTCCAGCATCAGTATGCCTGGTTCTCTGTTTTTACAGATAGCCATATTTCATTTTCCACATTGTAAATTATTTGGCTCTTTCTTTAAATTACAGAGGTACTATGTTGTCACCTCTTTCAAAGGTGTAGTGGATGGTATCCATTGTAGTTACGTCTTTGCAGCTGAGTATTTCATTCCTTTAAACACTGACTGTGGAACTGTAACCTGGAAGGAGGAGAAGCTTGCACCTTCCCAGGAGACCTCCTCCTTAGATAGAGAGAAATTCTTGAGGGTGGGAGAGACAAGAGGGGGCAGGCTGCAGCAAGGAACAGGAAGATGCCAGGACAGCCTCAAAAAGGAGTAAAAAGCCTCCCTGACACCAGGTGGATGGAACAGAGATATCTGCAACTCAGAATATTATAGTACTGGCTAGAAATGAGGACCTGCTCCACTAGGATACAGCAGAAAAGCAAGACAATTATGTACAAAGCCCTTTCTATTTTTTCATTAGTTTACTTATTGTCTTCATGTTTTCAATGTTTCAAATTTAAACTATTCAAGTTTATAAAAATTATTCTAGCCTTTTGAGTTTAAAAGCTTTACTATCTTACTTGGGAAGCTCACAGTACAAGAAGGTCTAAGCAGATCTATTCAAGAGCTCCAGTTACTTTGGTTCCTCTCACATGGTTGTCTCAGTTTTCTCACTCCTCTAAAGATTAATAGCCGCCTTCTAAATTCTAACCCACATTTTTTTCATGGCAATTTGATCATACTGACTTCTAGCTTTAATAGTTGGTTTCCTCCTTAATTTGCAAGAATACACAAGCTTGAAAAAATGAGCAAGCCCAGATTTTAACATTTCTGTTCATAAAACAAGCTAACCATTTCCCTTACCAATTTAACAGTTGTCTTTACATTCATGCCATTAAGATTTATCTTCCTCAGTTGCCAATATCTGCAGTTGTAGGGAGCATTCTCAGGCAAGGTCTCATCATTTCATAATTCTATGATTCTATGATCAGTGCCCTGTATTTAATCCAGATTGTCAGATGCTACATGCTAGATGACATTTGTTTCCTCATACGACAGTCCACGATCCAAATGTTTTGTGATGGACTGCTAAATTCATGTCTTTCTCTGTAATATTTCACCTCTTCTACAATGTATGTCCTGTATAGGGCAGACAGGTCTGAAATCTGCCCTGGGGGTCAGATACCCAAACTAGTATGGCAATGGCTCAGTCTTTTATCAGGTTTGCATCTATCAGCCCTAGATGACTTAGGTAAGTCACTTAAATTCAGTCTTTCACAACCAAATGCAGGTATTCAGACAATATGCTATTTTTTTATCTGTATGCTTTGTTGAATACATGAGGAATTTTAAACACATTTTTGTTCAAAAGAAATGGGTGTAGTGGAAAAAAATATATAATTTAGTCAAAAGGGTGGGATTTACATTCCCCTTTTCCTCACACCTGTTCCTCATTGTAAACATTTGTGATCCTGGATGATGTCCCATCACAAACAGAGGACTTGCTTTTTCCTTGCTTTCTCTGTTTTTGCCTGGATTCCACTACACATCTGGGACAGACTGGTCTCTTTAGAGCTGTTCCTCAGAAGGGAAGGTTAGCAGGGGCTGCATGAATGCATCACGTAATGTAACAAATAAGACAGAAGAAGTTTACCATCACTTATCTCATGGACTATCACATTGCACACATACAAGATGAGGCCTTGGTCAAACAGTGATACCATCCTGTTGCCCATGGATGCTGGCATAGAGCTCCATCTGCAGTTTTAAGAAAACTATTTTTTTAATGCTTCTGCGAGCAAGAGTCTGTAGTGAGCACTGTGCTTTTAACAACTTCAGGAACTAATTTCTATAAACAGGAATTCATTCTTTCTAGATAGAAATCAAATTTCACAGGCAGCTATAATTAATAACATACTGTTATCAGAAAGTTTTGCCTAGTGCTTACACAGGAACATTTTGTAATTCTTGCTATGCCTGTCTTGCTTAGAAGTGTTATTTTACATAGTGCCAAACTGTAAAATTTATGTTTTTAAGAGACAAATGAAGCAGCAGAGGTATACTGAGTTTGTAGCCATTTAAGGCATTTTCCTTCACAGAAATATACAGCATGAAGAATTCACTTAAACTCTCACCTGCCTTCTGCTACATGAAGAACTGTACTAAGAAGGCAGGCTTAATAAATCAATAAAGTTTGATTAATTAAATTCCTCTGTCTTGCTTTTTTCTTAGGAATGTAGTGAATGCACTTTTATCCCATTCCGGAGTCATAGATCTATACAAATAAATCCTAACGTTTCCAGAGGATTAAAATAAGTTCTTCCTCAACTACTTTCCATCTTATATTAACATACCACACCTTCCATACACATGAGAGCAGACATACCAGATTTTGTCTTTTGAAGTATTTTTTCTGTAGGGTGATTTTACTTTCCCCCCATGAGATTTTAAGAAAAAGGTCTTTCCATTTCATCAACTTTGTGCTTTTTCTGATGAAAAAAAAACCACCAAAACTGCTCCTAAATCTTACCTTAAAAATGTATGAGCTGACAGGAAGTGCTCACTGAGGAATTAGAAACTGAATATTACTGTAGTCTTATTGACTGATGTACATATTGCACTAGAAAAGCAATTTATATTGGCTTCATACATATACTGTTCTGTTGGATTTCTCAACTGTATATAAATTACATTTATTATTGCAAGCTCTTGTACTTGGTATTATTACCTATTTTCTACAGTTGTATCTCCTGATATAACAACTTCCTAGGGCTCACACTACTGGTAACAGAAATTTTGCCAAAATAATCTAGCTCTCGTTTCTAAAACAAAAGTATCTGGCTGCAGCTCAGTTCAGTCCTTGAAGAGAAACACACCAAGAAAAACAGAGGAAGTCTTACAGTATCTCTGGAGTCAGAGAGCCCTTACATCACATTTACCCCATTTTCGGGGGAAGCTCATATTCTCTTGGGGGTGGAGGGAGTTTTAGAGTTTACAGTCCTTCCTCTGTGATGTGCAGAAGGGACCTCCATTGGGAATATCAGAGATGAAAGAAACAGAGTCAGAGAAGAACCAGCTCCAGTGCCTCATTCTCTGTCTTTCTTTATCCCATCTTTATGCATGTTTGTTTACGCATGGCACAAGGGCTGGTAATCTAAGTGCAACAGAAGAAAAGCAACCATTACTAAAGAGAAGACTCGTGTATTAATTCACGTTTCCATAAGCTGGATCAAAATGTTAAGTTAGCATTTCTTAATGGCAGATAATTTAAATGCCCAGGAGTTTCCTGCAGGAAATCACTCTCAGTTTGAGCCAGTCAGCCACAAAGCTGAAAGCTAGTAGTCACAGGTTGCTTTCCACAGTCCACTAATAACAGGAATGCTGCTATTTAACAGACTGCGCAGCTTTGCAAAGCCTTTTGTTTAACACTAACATGAGTGTGCTGCAAAGTGGCAAGATCAAATCCAGCAAATCTGTGCACCCCTGCGAGGCCCACACTAGATGAAATGTGTGGGCTGCACTCTACAACAATATGAACCCTCTATTAGCTTCTGCAGTTTTGAAGGGAAGGCAAATTTGCACTGTATTTGAGGTGTGCTGGTGCCAATCTACTAGGCTTTGCTCCCCTTACCCAAGATCGTGTGAACTTTACTCAACAATTAGTAGATGGAGATGCTAATTAGCAGGAAGAAAGGCAGTGTATGGGGGTGGAGACACAGAAGCAAGAATGTCAGGAGTTCATGAATACACGTTCAGAGACACCAGAAACCTATGTCAAGACATGCAGACTCTTGGAAGATGAGACCCTTTGTATTTTTACTTCCTCCTTTTTCCTAGATCAGCTCTTTTTACGTAGCCCATGTCACACTTTCAATCAGTCAAAACATTCATCTGAACCTCTGTCCTTAGAAGAAGGAAGTTCCATGCATCTCCTGAGAGAAGCACCTCAGCGCTTGAGAAGACCTTTTTTTATAGCCTTCATTAAGAATTAACACAAATTTCTATATTACTTATTTCAATAAACACTTTTTTTACATAATTCTCCAAATACTATATTTTTTATAGTCTCTTACTGCAATTAGCCTTATTTTAAAAACCTGAAACATTTTCTTATGCCCCATTGATTGTGCTTTCATCACACGAGAGCATGAGAACTGGTCATATTACTTATCAGCTGTTGTAGTTAGCAAGGAAACATTAGTATATGGTGATTTTGTAGGATAGTGGGATTAAAGTATGAACTATTTATTGCAGAAAAAGAAAAGAGAAAGATAAACAAACAAAAGAGTTAAAAACACAGAGGAAAAATAAGGCACAAAAACAATTTATGGCTTGCTTAAAGTCACTCAAAGTAGCTTTGTTTGCCAACTTGTAGCTTGCTCAAAGTAGTGCAAAAGCCGATTCAAGAATTTGAGAATTCTTGAATTCCTTGAGTGTTAGTGCTCTGACCAAAAGAGACTACTATCCATTTGTCTCCCTGTCAACTACCTGCAGCACTCTTGGTCAAACAAGAGATTGACAAAAACATCTATCCTTGGTCTTTCATAAGCAGCAAATAGATGTGGCTGAATATGTATATATATATTTTTCACAAAAATAAAGTACACTTCATCATGGATGTGAAAAGAGCCAATGTTTAGAAGCATATACAATTCCCAAACCTCTGGTGTAAGATGAGCAGAGGTAATCAATGACCTGAAACAATAGAAAGAAAAAAAAAATAGAAAGAAAAAAAAAAAGGCAGTAAATCATCCTACAAAGGGATGGAAAGCTTGCTTTGGGTTAAATTGTTTGCCAAGTGCTCAAAGGGAAGCTCCTCTATCTCAAAGTGCTACCTCACGTAACTTCTTTCAGTTCTGAATCTTTTGAATAACATAAACTTAGCTCTACTGAAGGACTGTAGAGAATATCAAAAAGCATTAAGAATTAAATGAAAAAGACAAAGCTAATTTCATTATTGAATTGTCCAGACTGATATATTATGTTTCCAGAATGCTGGAGCTTGTGTTCTGCATGCGAGATCTTTTTAATTTTTATTTTTGGGTGAACTTGTGTTTGTGTAAAGGAGACTTTTCCAGCTATATACACTAACATTCCAGCACCTCCTCACACATCAAATTAGTCCTGAGTCCAGGCAGAGGAAAAAAAACACAGACAAGGCATCAGCTAAACTGGAGATTAAGAAAGTAAAACAAGGAGGGTTGTTCAGCAATTCATAACAAGTCAGCAACATGGACTACTTTAATTGTACTACGTTAAGTAACAGAAATGAAGACTCCAGAAAGGTGTCAGGAAAAGAAGGAGGGAAAAATGGAATTTGAAGAGCTAAGATAGAACAAGGCTCAAGCTAATAACAGTCTGAATTGGATTAAAACAAAGGAAGAAGGAAATTATAAAATGGTAGCTGGGAAGAGGATTCTGGAAAAAAAAGAATGAAGCGTGAAAATGACAGCATTAACTAAAGTGAAAAAAAGCACCTTAGTGAAGAGAGATTAACAACTTCAAATATATGACGCAAGAAATTAATTAAATTGATAGAGCAATTTATAAGATCCCAAATTAATTTATTGCCTGAATACCTCTGACAGGAGCTTAATTAAAGCAAAATCTACAGGGTATTTTTCAGCTTAGTTTCCAACAGTTTTTTAGGCTGCCTAAGTTTATGACCAGCAATACTGTGGTAGCCAGGAAGCTAATTAAACCAACTGTCTGCAAAGACCAGGAAACACCATCTCCCACATCTGCACCGTTCATTGCATGCATTAAGGACATGTTTGTTTTATGTAAAAGCCTCCCTGAATAGAATACATCTTACCTGAGCCAGCAGTCCATTAAGCCTAAATTTATTGACTAGGCTTATCCTATACTCTGTAGGAATAGGAGCCTGCAGTTATGGGTGCCATCAGTTGTTCTACATACACATTGGGAAAAGAGGAAGAAGAAGCAGGCTTAATTTTCACAAAATAAAATGGAGTTTCGGACAAACTTTCTAAGTATAAGTGCAGTAAATACTGGACTAGAAAACATCCATAGACTTCAGCATCTTTATTACCAGTGTTTTAAAACATCTTTGCAGAAATATTTTCTAGTACAGTTAGAATTACTCTTGACTTATTCTTTAACTATTGCAGGATCAGTAGTTAAACCAGATGAATTTTATTCAGCCTTTTTCAACTTCAGAACTTTAAAAAATTTCCTAAAACAGTCATAGATTTCTTTGGAAATTTCACCTATGTTGAAAGCATTGAATTCATGTAAGTCTGTTGACAACAGAAATAGTCAAAGAATAATTGTATTAAAAAAAAGTTACAATTCTTAGTACTTAGTCTTCTGCATTAAATCAAATAGAATGATGCTGATACTGTTTTTGGCAAACCAAAATGAAGCAGAGTCAGTGCATTTCATTGAGGATGCAGATCTTGCCTCTCCATCTTATAGCATTATTTCATTTTTTAATACTAATAAATTTCACATAACTTAAGTAGATGACCATACATATTATTGATATAATAACTTCTTATTTGCCACCTCACGATATGTCATTTTTCCTTTCATTTGGACAGAACTGATGTTTCAGTTCACCATCATTGGATAACAGAAGTAATTACTCATCTTCATTTAGCATTTACATGGAACGTGAATTGCAGTACAATGTGGATGGTTTATTATGCAGTATTATCCTTCATATAAGGGAAGCATTACTAAAACTAATATTTGAGCATTAATAAGCAGGAATTTATTTTGCATTTAGCATCATCTAATGTCAAACTTTCAAACAAAAGCTGTCAAAGGTTTCATTAAAATGATTTCCTCTAACTAGGCAAACCCTGAATTAAAATATCTTAACAAATATCTTGATTTTGTGATGAACACTAGAAGCTATTACAGCCTTTCCTTCACATTCTAATTTGAGGTCATCAAGTCATGCCAGTATATCACAGCAGCAATTTAATAAAGCTTTCTTTTCCAAGTGATCTCACCGTTCAAGCTGAAAATAAAATTTGCATTTAAGGCACAATATGAAAAAATGAATGCATACTCCACTTTGATAGCTGCCACTTTCAACACAAAGTGGTAAAGTTACAGGTTTTCTTCAAATATTATTTCAGGGAGCTAAAAATACCCAATAACTTTAACTATTCATAGAATAGGGCCCAAGACACTTTATATATTTGCTATGTTTCCTTGGCTAGGAGGGCTTCCCAGTGTAAACTGCACTACTTTAATCATTTAGAGATAAAATAGTCTATACTAGTTTGATGACAAAAGACTTGACGTCTTCTACAGAAGTATCACTGATATCAGACTGAATGCCCTGAATGGTCAGAACTGAAATAATTAAGGAGTGTTTCTTCAGAGAGTCGCCTTTTCAGTTCATATTTGGAAGCTTTTGGAACCAGGGCAATGGAGTAACCACAGGGCAGTGGTCACCAATGAAAGTATGGAGAGCACTGCAACAACAAAACGGGATGTCAAGTCGCACCAGTGCCTGAAACACTGAAGTGCTCTCATTTTTATGATCCTCTAGAGACTTTTTTTAATCCCACCTAAACACTTTCCATGGCTGCAGATTTTTCTGGCATTATTAAGTTCCTCTGGCATGTCAGTAAGACAGAAGAAATTTAAAACCCACAGGGCAAATCACAAAAGCATACGGCTAAAACTGCTTTCCTCTGTCATTTGCAGATGTTCAGATATAGTGCTTAAATCTTCAGCAATCCTGGACCCTAAAGGCTGAAAATCAATGGAAGACCTCCATCCTAAGTTTCTATGGCCACAAGACTGCAAATAAAAATGAAATGAGTAAACTTCAGACCACCTTTTAAAAGACAGATTCCTGGACCCAAGGCCACATTGCACTGACTGTCCCGCAAGCCATCTCTGGAATAGGTCTGTCTTGGAGACAGGTGGAGTTGTCCAAAACAGAGCCATGAAATAAGAATAACCAGTATTTGAGCTCACTCTGGTCACTCCTACCTTGTGCTACAGATAAATGTATCTGGAACAGTAGTTAGTCAAGAAGTGGGAATTAAATGAATCTGACACAAATAATTGGACCATTTTGATTTCATTTTCACTCATAATGGATAACATCGACTACTGTACTGTAGTTGGCAAGGTATCCTCGTTCATGTACTAATAATCTGCTCTGCATGAGTGGTGCCTATTGACATTGAGTGCTGGTATGATTTTTCACGAGACATGCTGGGGGAAAAGATGCCTAGTTGCTGTTATTGTTAGCCAGTTTTATTTGTACCCTCCTCAAGAGCCCGTAACAATAGAACAGAAACCTGTCAAAAGTTAATGGGTCTCTACCGCTAAATCACTACTGCTAACTGGAAAGTCAATGTAAAAATGAATTGAAAGATGTTAATTTTTCAAGCAACATGGATCCCTCTGACAGCATTTTATTACAATAATGCTATTTACATTCCCTCCCCTACCCACATGAGGAAACTGTGGTTTAGAAAGCTACTGCACTGAACGTTACCTGATCAGCTATATTCAACATTATCTTTTTGTTTTCAATTTAAATGTAAAAAATGTATTTTACAAAATGGCCATTATTAACATCATAATGAATACACATGCATCTATATTTCATCTATTAGACTCTAGACTTCTCATGTAACTGCCACAGCATCACAGCTTCTACACAACAGTAAAGGATAGTAAGATTTTGACTGCTCCTTCTGGCCAAACTTTTACTGCCACACCAGCAAGAGATTAAAGACGGTATCTCTTTATAGGTATTCTAGAACGTACAGGTATGTGGAGAGAAATAAGTGGTAAGAAAAGAGTAGGAAAAGATGGGGCTCTGAAAACATCTCCACTATCTCAGCAGATACCTAAAGTAAAGCAAGATACAGCTCCTTCTCTAAAGAAAAAGTGGGAAGAGAGGGATTAAGGAAATAAATGGCCAGGGACTAGTTTAGGTTGGAAAGGAGCTCTAAGATTTATCTGGTTCAAGCCTCCCTCAGACATGGGCCAGCCTCAGTTACATCAGTTCTCAGAGCCTTGTCCAATTATCTTATGAGTATCAACAAGGACAAAGACTCCACAGCCTCTCTTAGCAACCAGTTCCAGTGTACAAGTGCTCTATGAATACTTCTTTCCTCGTAATTAATGAGAAATTTCCATTCAGCAATCTATGGACATTGCTTTCACCACTTGTAACCCAATTTTGTCTTCATCTCCTATACAACCACCCCCAAGATGTTTGAAAGATTCCCCCTTACCTTTTCTCTGCTTCAGGTTGAATAAAGACAAGTCTGTTACTTTCCTCTCCTCCATTATGCACTCCAGTTCCCTAATTAACCTGGTAGTCTTCTACTGAGCTTGCTTCAGTTTGTCAATGCCCTTTATTTGTACTGTAAGCCTTCCAAAACTCTGCTAACCACAAAGACATGTATTGAGTTTATGTGGCAACGTTTTGGTAGCAAGGGTGGGGGTGCTACAGTGATGGTTTCTGTGAGAAGCTGCACCCACCACTGGCCAAGGCGAAGCCCATCAGTGAACATGGCAGCACATCTGGGATAACCTATTTAAGAAGGGGACAAAACCTGCACAACTGCAGCTAGAGAGAGCAGTGAGAATATGTGAGAAACTACTCTGCAGACACCAAGGTCAGCAAAGAAGAGTGTAAGGAGGAAGGAACAGAGACAACACATTCCCCCATTCCTTTCCTGCTCAGTGGGAGGACATAAAGAAATCGGGGTGAAATTGAGGCCAGGAAGAAGGCAAGGGTGGCGGGAAGTAGTTTTAAGGTTTGTTTTTATTTCTCATTACCCTACTCTGATTTGATTTGCAATAGACTAATTTCCCTGAGTGGTCTGTTTTGCCCACAACTGTAATCGGTGAATGATCTCTCCCTGTCCTTATCTCAACCCATGAGCCTTTCTGTGGTATTTTGCTCTTCTCTGTCCAGCTTGGGAGGGGTTAATGGTGGGCACCTGGTGTTGAACTAACTTGAAAAAGTTTTCTGTAAAGAGCAACAAGTTTTCCCCACACTCCCACTAAGGCTGCTGGATTTTTTATAAAGAAGAAGAAGAAAAAAAAAATGTATTCAACAATTTATATCACATAAAACCCCTGTTTGTTTCCATGCAAACAACTTCTTGTGATTTTGGTTATAAACATATCCCTGAGAGCTTTGTATCATGGGCTAAACATCAAGATCAAACAACAGTAAGTAGGCAGTACAATGCAGTAATATATAATATTGAGAGGAGGCAAAAGTGCCCACTGGGGAAGGTGTTGACAAATCTTAACATTACCCCCTGCAGGCCAATGCCACAACGGCTTTTCTTTAGTAAGTAACAAGAGAAAGGCTCCTCCAGAGGACTATTCAGAACAGAAGATTCATTTAGGTACTCAGTCTCTGTCTGGAGGAACCTCACTTCCATCCTATTCAGAAACAGCCTGCAGAGATTAGCCTCAAAAAGATCATGCTACTTCTGTAAAGATACTTACCTTCCATCAGTAGCAACAGTGGCTGAAATTCAGTAGTGAGATGTGCAGCTGGGTATACTGTTGTTAAATCTGAACACTGTATTGCACATGGACTGAATTTTACTCAGCTGGAACTTTGTGCTCCTGCCAGTATCACTGAAACTCAAGTCTCCACAGTGCTACTAAAATGACTGCAGGATTTAGTTTTTTCCACTGCCCATTAAAGTGATCCATTTGACAGCCAAGCCACATGCTGTCACACAAAGAACTGCTGTGCCCCCAGCATCTTCAGAATCTACTAACATTCTGCAGTCGTGCTGGCACAGCTCCTTCTCTCACTCCGACTGCTCATTGTATGACTGGAGCAGTAGCAGGAGCTGGGTTTTCACCATCAACCTAAAAACAAACAAAGAAGTAATATTCTCAATTTTTGAGACCTGCTGTCAGCAACTGTGACTATTATTATTTAGTAGCAACATGAGAGGAAAATGATCTTTTAATCTCACACACAGAATAAAGTTTGATTTTGTGGCTTGGTAACATAAGAAAGCAAGCCATAGCACTGTCTGAACTATTACCAAGGGCATTTCCTAACTCTTCCAGTCCTTCTAACACTTCACCAGATCACTGCGCCTCCCTACCTGAAAAATTTCCATGATATCTTCAAATTCTATCAAACAGTAGATTTGAGAAAAAGATAAGACTTGTATAATAATGTATAAACCAGAAGAATGATTACAGGTTTGTAAAAGTTTCGGGTTTGTGGGACTCTTCACATCAATGGATTCTGCCAAAATTTCTCTTAACAGAGTACCTTTGTAACATAAATCAGCTATCTTTTTACAAATGTAAAATACGCAAAAAAAAAGAGCCTTTAAATTGACTTCAGCAAAAGTATGATGGTTAATTACAAAACCCCGAAGTCTTTCATTTAACATCAGTCAAGTCATAACCAGATTCAGAGACAAAATAAACTTGAGGTAAAGGCAATTTCCAAAGTACGCCTGGTCAGACAAACCAGTACAAGTCTGAGAGTACAGCACTCTTCATAATCCCAAGCCCTAGGAAGTCTGGTCCTAACTTACCTTCTTCCTCTACAACTATGTCAAATATGGCTTAGACGTATCAAAATGAACTTGCAAACGTCAAATCAACTTGCACATATCTTTACCAAACAGAAAAGTTATGTTCAGATTTTAGAGAACATACGGAGATAAAAGGTGTAATGAACACACAAAGTACTACAAAGACCAGTTATTGTTCCAAAGGAAAAAATAATTTGCACGGTACATAAACTACTTGCAATGCAGTATGTCAAAACCCCCTTTATTCTGTGCTATGACCTAAGTAAGCGTAAGAAATGTTACATAACTTTTACACATCAGAGTAGCTTAGCTTCAAAATGCATTTAAACATGATGGCCTTTCAAAAATAATATTGCACCCTTAGACAAGAGGAAAAAAACCCCAGTTCTTGTTCGTTCTAATCAGTATCAAGTGTTTTTTCAGGTATTCACTGAAGAGATTTGCAGACAAACACTACAAGTGATTAATTTGATTGATCCTAATTATATTGTGGCATTAGACTAACAGAAACTATGCATTTTGCCCTGTAACGGCAGTGTTCTGTAGAATTCTGCATAATAAGAATCTTTGGCTTGAAATGAAACTCAAAGCACGTTGATTACAAGGTTAGAGGGCAGTTTTTAGTTTTTGTTAAAATCTTATCAAGAATATGAGAGCAGAACAAAGTTTGCACTTTTTTCATATAATTGTTTATTAAAATAAAGGAAAAATCCAGAATTGTACAATTCATCTTAAGAGTTGGAAAATGTTTATAGTCAAATATCGTTTTCAGAAGAGACTCCCCTCTATATATTCAATTTACAGCCACTCAGAAGATATTTAGTACTTCTGCACTGACACATTATCTGAACATCTTTCTAGAGCACAATTATTGCACAGGACAATTGTATTTGTGACAGTACTATTTAACCAAGCACTACATTGTCCATTGTTCTTTCTGTTAGACTCCGCAGGGCAGAAAAAAATGTAAGAGTTATATTTGGCAGAATCTTATAAATCACAAAGTAGATTACCAGTTCAAGAAAAGCAGCAATTTGTCTAATTAAAATACACAACTGGTAGTTTACCCCGGCCATTTATAAACAAGAAGCATATAAACTGAACACAAACATTTCAGAATTCTAGGCTGTTGCCCATGTAACACACAGTAACAAACCAAGACTTTTAGAAAGAACGAATATTAGTTTGCTGAAAAAGGAATGACATAGTTGACCAGTACCTACATATCCTAAATTGCATTGCAGCCCTTCTCAGCTGATGGCATTTGATGTGAGGAGATTAGGTCTCATACATTAAATGCAGTTTCACAGAATTTAACTTCACAACATGTCAAATGAAGTTTTACCATATAGAAACCTTTATTTTCTCCTTTGGCAGTTATTTACTTATTTGAGTAAGAAACCCCTGAAATTTTCCTTCTATCTGAGCTTAATACTTGAACCACGGGAAAACTGTTACTCTAAACATGGAAGTAAGTTTAGAAAAAAAAATAAGCAGGGGTGTTAAACTCACAGCCCGCAGGCCAAATGTGGCCCTCCACCTTGCTTTATCCAGCCTGGTACCTTGTTTCTACCAGGCGGCAGCACCGAGCTCCTTGCCCCAGTGCTTCTGCCAGTGCACCAGTCACATGTGCAGCATGTGTGACGTGCGTTAAACTGCAGGAGCAGGAGCATGGCAGGAGCCATTGAGTTTGACACTTCTGACATAAAGGAAAAAAATGAAAAGTTTTAGCACTCAGTGAGAACAATATCTTTGTAGTAAAAGCATAACTTAGTTCCCCCTTCCACAATGTAGGCTCAATAATACCCAACATTTTAAATATTTATTGATTGTGATTACGTGTTTACTCTTGTGGTATCAGTACCACCAACAGAGAAATGCACCTTTCTTTCAAGAATGTAACATGGAATCAGTCCTTTCTTCAACTAGCCAGGGAAGATTCAGTGTTTCAGCCAATATATTTTAACACAAAAATGAAACCTTATGTCTGTCTCAAAAAAAATATCAAATCCAGGGAAGTCATTTTTGCTAGCTTTAATAAAATTCAATTCATTAGTTGCATTTTGCAGTTCCAAAATAAATAGTCCCTTGCTGCATGGCAATTTCACTTATTCCAGAGCTTTCAGTAGACGTTAAGATCTCCCAACTCGATCTCTAGGAATAATCCGCAGATCTGAACCATGCTTTAGAAATACATTTCCTAAACGAACAAACAAACAAAGTCGAATATGTTACCCACTGAACAAATAACATCTTACCTTAACAAGCATACACATTTATAGGATAATAATGTTAGGTCACTCTAACACCTTTGTAGTAATATACTAGAAATGTATGTTTATGTTCCTGTGGAATTTCATCTTGGTTTTGAATAAAAATGCTAGAACTAAAGTAATTTATTAAGACTTGCAAGCTATGTATTATTTAATATGGAACTTTTAACTTCATACAGCTACTGCATGAAACAGACTATATGTAACTCTACAATGTTTTAACAGTATCTACATTCTACCTAGTCTTATTCATCTTCAGGGTGACTTGTAAAACGAGAATAACTCTATATCTCTCCCAAGCACCCCATTTCAGGAAAGTAAAGTGCTTTTCTAAAAAGGATTAAGATATGTAACACTTGTTCAGGTTATTAGCATATTGGAACAAAGTTACCCATTTTCAAACTTCATTTTTCCAGCCCGTAGATTGAAACCGTTCTACTTATACAACATAATGAGCAATAGAAAATCAATTCAAAAGAATTTATTATCAGAAGAAGTTCTGTATTTAGAGAACTACCAAGACCACATGCTGAAGAGATTGATAAAAATCACTGAACACAAATCTGTAACACAGAAAACCAGAGAACTAATGTTACTAATCTAGATTAAAGGTATCCATATTGCAATGGTCATCATAAAATTCCAAAATTTTAAACCAGGCCACAGCTGCATCTCATGCAGACAGCAGTTCACCCCACCTCTGTTTCCATCATTAATACTACAGTGGTTTTATTAAAGTTACGGCATACTATTCCCTGAACTATCCAAGGATTTAAAATAGAAATCAATACAGCAGGATTTAAGTGCTAAGCCTAGACTTTTCAGCATGCATTTCTCCTGCTCCATGGAATCATGTAGGGAGAAAGAGCGTCATACTTCAGGAGTACTTTTATTCAGAAAGGCAGGGAAATCATGGTACAGTACAAAGCCTCTGAAATCCCCAAGGATTAATAAGATTTTATTCCTGGATCATCTTATTTTAGGAAATTTTTGAAGACTAAAGTAACTGTTTAATCTACGGAACTTTAATGAATGTAAAAAAACCTCAAACAACCCAAAAACTCATTTTACCCTACTAAGTTGTGAGATATCAATTTATAAAGCTGAACATAAGGTTATATCTAAGCTATATGTCTCAACTTGTAAACTGAGGAGGGTATTTGGTCTGGGTCTTGGGTTTGATACAGATTTTTTTCAGTTGGATTTTCTTTGGGGGGAGGTGGTTTTGAGATTGGTTTCCACAACCCTCCATCCCATTTCAAGGCAACATTACACAGAATTGCCAGGACAACAATACCTTGTATGTTAAAAAAAATAATCCATGAGCAATCCATGTGCCTAATCTTCCATTTGCAGATAAGATTAAGACTGTGATGAAAACATTTTGCATTGACATGTTTTTGATTTACCTAATCCTTGATTATGAGATGCTGTCTTATACTACTACTGAATAATTCCTAAATTATAAATTGTAAGAACTTAAGAGACGTAAAGCAAATCAATTGGAGATGTGAATTCCATATGCATAGTTGCAAGCATGATGAAGTACCATGTGGATGTTTTCATCCATGAGTCAAGCAGTTCTAAGCACATTTACTTTGCAGGATTAAGTTACAACTAATTTGAACTACATAACACAAAATGAAAGTATACTTCTGAGGAAGAGAAACAGCTAAGTATACATTAACTTAAGCAACTGATTTTATTTGTTTTGCCTAAGCATTCTTGAGTGGCCATTTGAAAACGTGGTTTTACATGCGGGTGACGATCTAATAGATAAACTAAATTATTAGTTTTATTATCTGTTTTTAATACACTTGTTCATGGATCTTGATGAGAACAGCATAAGCTAAGGAGTCTGCCTGAGGCACAAACCATAATCCAGGTGTCCTGAGGCAATCCCAGGAAGAACAGACACCTCCAGTTTTTATCTTGCATAGCTAAGTATGCTAATAATACCTTGCTTTCTTATTCTGTCTTTAGATCTGAAAAAAAATGTCATGGTATGTTCAATAACGAGTGGCAGACAGAGGGCATAAATGAATGAGATCTGGCAGAGATTCCAGGCAAAAAACAGAGAAGTGGAAAGTTTCCATCAACCGTTCATCATGTTTGCAAGCGGCAGTAAAATTAGATGCACAGTTTTCACTGGATAACTGGGATCCACAAGCACTAAAGTCATTTATAGTAGAAAGTTATGAACTTTTCTTCCCTAACAAGATACTCTGCTCCACCATATTTCTTGACTCAAGTGAATTTAAATTAGATTATTGTAGTAATTTCCAAATTTAAAAATGCAGCTCACAAATCCATAGAAGTCTGCTTCCAGACAACGAACAATTCAGAATCTGCACTACATTCCCATGTATTTCAAGAGGCGATGGGGAAAATTTTACACTTTTCTGTGACAAGGGTAACAAGTAATACAGTACTGCTCTTTAAACTGCACACTAAATAGCCAAATCTGAAGATTAGAAGTGCCTCATTTGTTCACAGACCTAAATAAACAAATGATGAATAATAGTTCTGTGTATTTAACCTTTTAGACACTACCCTGAAGTTTCCAACCAACTTCTCTCATTTAAGAAATCAAAACTTAAAATATAAATCAATACTGAGTGCTACGCATTAGTTTTAAAAGAAAAATAATTGAGGTTTTTAATATTGAGCTTCATAAATAACTTACCTGCTGTCTGTGCAGGGTTTATTCCTATACCATCTAGAAAAAAAAATGTCGAGGAAGATGAAACAGACATATTACATAAGCTTATAGTTCAAAAATTATACCAACAAGATATAATTATTACAAGATATAATTATTACATCAGGTCTTTATGCAGCTATTTCCTATAACCAAAACTAGTAATGACAGGAGCTAACAAGAAATCTTCAGCACAGAAAATCCAAGGTTTTTATATTTGGGCAAAACCAAATTAATAATAGTAGTGGTTTAACACCTTCATTCCATGCCTAAGCAATTTAAATAATGCTGCAACATTACTAAACTCAGTTTGCAATCTGTAGAGATTGTGAAAGACACTTTTGCTGTTATCAATACACCTTCACTGAAATTACAATAGAAAAAGTATTTAAAAATACATACAAATGAAATTCTTACCATTTGTTATAATGGCACTTGTTGCTGCAGGAACTTTGAACTAAGGGAAATAAGAGTAGCACAAATAACATAGTTAAAGGAGAAAATATATGGGGAGTAGTCAAAGCAATTATAATTTTAGCTGATTCAGGTACAAAAAAGTTACAAGAAAAGATTCCTCTCAGATTTATAGATATAGCAGACCCAGATTTAGAGTTTAAAGTCAAGGTTGATTAGAGATCTCAATACAGAATGAGAAATTTGCAGGAGTCAACAACTAATTAAATCAAATTATCATTACTCATTGGATAAAATACAAATGTTAAGTCTCAGTCCTAAGTTGAAAAATATTAGTTCTCATTGTACTAAATAAAAGAATACCTGAAATATATGGAAATGAACTTGTAAGAAGCATACCTGTTGTGTCTAACAAGAGTTAAACAAGAATTAGCTTGAGCTAATCTTGGTTAATTTTGCCTAGTTTCCTAGCTTTCTCCCTGGCTTTATTGGGACCTCTCCGACTGCACTGCTCCAAGAGGAGATTTCACTCCAGGATTTGTTTACTAAGAGAAGCACTAATAGCACTCCATCACATCTGGTTCTCTCCTCAGATTTCTAACACCAGCCTAAGCAGGCTTTGTACCCCTGATAACCACCACGTGTCTCCACAATACCCCACCTCCACACGCATCATTTGCAATCAGTTTTACAACATGAAAAGCCTTATTCCGGTGGGGCTGCATTGCATACAGGCTTCAAGCTATTTCAGAAGATCTAAACTGAGATCGGGAAGCCAAAAATAATTATTTCTCGGGACTAGAGGAAGGTCAGGCAGGGCTGAAGAAAAATCCTGTGCTATTTAATGTGGTTGCACCACACAAGACAAAAAGGATAGGGTGGATGCAAGTCAACCAGTGCTACTTGGTTGGCCTGAGGATGAAAGGTTGCTCCTTGGACTTCCTTTAACACAATGAACAACCCACAAAGTAAAAGATTCATGTCTCTGCAATTATCAAGTATCAGTGAAACCTCCTCTCAAAGCACTTCAAGCTCTTCTCTACATTGCACAAAAGAAAGGGCAACTAACTAGGAATGCCAACATTCAGTGTTTGCCTGGAAGAACTGCAGAGCTCTTCTATCTGCTGTACAAGTCACTTTAGCCATGCTTTTTAACGGCATTCACTGGCTGTGCTTTCCTCATTTTCTGATAGCTCAACTTGAGATTTCCAGGTGTGATTTGCAGAAACTCTGTGCATTAACAGCAACAGCTAAAGCTCACAGATACCATATCTGAATATGCTACTTAATTATTAATATAGTGTAAAACTAGCAAGACACACAAAATTTGGCAATTTTTTAAACTTATTCTCTCTCAGCTCTTTATCCATAGCAGATAAATCACATGACTTCCTCATCCTGCAGAGTGACATGAAAACAGTAATTTTTGCAAAAGGTAAGTTAGATATCAGTGCCACTCTAGAAAGGCCATTAGGAAAGTAACAATTTGTCTTCAGAGCAAGATTTGAATAATGAAGTTGACAAAACAGAAGCTACATATTTAACAGTGTGAATGTAAAAAATATACCATCTCATAACAGCTAATGAATACATATCATATGGAGCTTCCAAAACACATCTACAATTGCTCTATAAAATTATGCTGATCCAGAGTAGTCTGAGGTCAAACAGCAAAACTCCCATGGATACTCAAAATACATCAACTGAAAGAATGGTTTGCTAAATGTGAATACTTAAGTAACTAATTCTTCTCTAAATCCATTTCACAGAGGATCCTATCACCAACTAACATTGCAGTTACATAAGTAGGTGAACAGGCTTTATAGCAACTCTCACATGAGATGTGGCCCCTCACTCCTGGTGTCTCCAACTGTTCAGTCCCACTCAAACCTTTCCCAGTTCCTCATACTAGTCTTAGCATACTTTTCAGTTCAGGTCTTTATGGATTGTGTGGACACAGCTGTATTAGCGCAGATTAAAATAAATGGGAGTAAAACACAGTTAAAAAAAAGACAATTAAATCAGCAAATATCTTTAACAGCATTTGTTATTCTGTATATTGTTCTGTTCAACTGAAGTTACAACAAACAATCGACTGCCTCACAGCTCACAAGCTGTGTTTCCACTAAGAACTTTTGTCACATAGTAGTGTAACACTAACACAAGGAGACTTAAGACACTTAGTTGATTATCCTTCCTAATTATTTATTTTATTACAATTACAATGCTTGAACAAATGACATTTTCAGTAACCCCAAATTTCCCAATTTTTTTTTAAAAGACAGAAAGGAAATCTTAAGGAGAGACTCTCAGCTGAATCTTTTTGCTAACTAGATAAAAAAGCCATTATGCTTTTGAGCACTTTATTTTGCTGTTTACAGCTAGATAAGCATCTTTTAACTTGAAACAAACAGGATGCATCTCTTCAATTATATTACACAAGCACTTACTGGTTTTGGATTCCATTTGAAAGATCAAACACTAAGCGATCAAAGATAACATTATTGAAGTATTATCCACTTAAGTTTGTTTTTTTAATTTAGCCCATATGCTCAATCTCAGTATCTTCTATAATAAAAAAATTACGTCTTCCAAACTCAGAGATTAATGGAACTGAAGGTGAAAAGAAGTTAAGAATTTCCTAAATAAATCTAAAGAATTTTCTGGATAGTCTATATAAGCAATTTAGAGTATTGACTATACAAGAGCAGTATCCTTTAATTATGTTCCCTGTCATAAATTTGTACATTACTGACATAAAATTATTTAATTGCAAAAAAGAACAGGAAGTGTGTCGATATCTGCTGCTGATGCGTGAATCATGCAAGAATTGCTAAGTTTCAGATTCTGAAAGTTTTGGCAGTCCCTTACTGACACCAATAAAGCACTGCGTATCCAACAAGCGCATTCTTTGTACTGAATTAATCATTTAATTTTAATTTAAAACCTTCATACTTTCATGAAAATTCAAAAAGCTAAAACCCAATGTCATCACTTTATACTTACTTCTTCTGCAGCAAACTTCAAGACAGCTGTGAAAGGTGTGCTTTCAGGCACACTTAACCTGCAATTACAATGTAAGTAAATACATAACTGATAAGACAAACTGAAAAGCAATGTAATTTGCTATTGAACTATTAATTAAAATTTCACTTTTACCAATGGTAATACTTTTACCAAAGCTGTGTGTACAATTTTAGGTCTAGATTGAACACTAAAGGGATACACATAACAGTAGAAGAAGACAGCAAAGCCATGACAGGCCAGTGCACCACTGAAATCCACTTCTCATTTCACATTCTTCACGCTGAGGGTGGTGAGACACTGGAACAGGCTGCCTACGGAAGCTGTGGATGTCCCCTCCCTAGAAGCGTTCGAGGCTAGGTTGGATGTGGCCTTGAGCAGCCTGGGCTGGTGGGAGGTGTCCCTGCCCATGGCAGGGGGGTTGGAGATGGATGATCTCTTAAGGTACCATCAAACCCAAACCATTCTATGATCACATGAGAAAAACATCTTTTCCCCATTCAACAGCCCGGTCAGGACGGTCATTCAAAGCCACATGGCCCAGGAGCACCCATGTTTGTAGTGCCACTGGTTTCACAGCCTCCATGCATCACGCAGCGACACCGCTGCCCCAGCCCCAGCCGCAGCCCCTGTCGCAGCCCCTGTCCCAGCCGCAGCCGCAGCCCCAGCCCCAGCCGCAGCCGCAGCCGCAGCCCCAGCCCCTGCCCCTGCCCCTGCCCCTGCCCCTGCCCCTGCCCCTGCCCCAGCCCCAGCCCCAGCCCGCCATACCACTCACACTTTGTAGGGCAGCCGCGGGTCCGAAGTGAGCGTCACTTTAAAGGTGACCTTCGACCTGGGGAAAGCAAGAAGAGAGCACCGGGTTAGGGCTGTGGGGAAGGGGTCAGCGGGGTCGCCCCTTCCCTTCCTGACTCACATGATGCTCGCAGCTGCCGCTCTCTTCGGACACGTCAACCGCCGCCCGGCGCCCGAGGGGGCCTTCGCCGCCCCTTCCGCCTCCTGAGCTGCCATCGGCGCGCCTGACTGGCAAAACAGAACTAAAACTGCCCCACCGGCCCCTACGAGGGAGCAAGGGGCGGTTGTTCTGCCTCAGCACCGACTAGAACAGGGAGGGGAGAGGATGAGGGATGGAAGAGGTGCATCGGAGAACGGAGACGAGGATTTCCGATGAGGCAGTGCCTCTGGTTGCACCGCGGCAGATAGGACCTCGGTACGGCGACACTCGCGCTTCCGTAGGCGTCGCGGAGTGGCGACCTGGGGGCCCCGGAGGGGAGGGGAGGGGAGGGGAGGGGGGGGAGGGACGGAGGGAGCGGCGGCGGGGCGGGGGGCTTGGCAGGTGGTGGGCTGCGGGCCCCGGGCTAGACGGCACCGAGAGCGTGGCGGGTAGCGTCCCCAGGCCGGGCATCGTTTCACGGGCCGGGCATGGCTGAGGGACACGGTGTGTGGCAGCGTGGCCAACTCGCACCGGGCCAGTGGGGTCGGGGGTGTGGGGCCATTAAACAAGAATGATTCCCAGCAGGGGTGTTCTGGATTTAAATGCGTGCTTTATATATAACCGCGGGTGTATCTGTGTGTCAATTTTTATGTGTGCGTACTCAAACATGTACATGCAGTGTGCGGGGGTGGGAATGGTTCATCCTTGGGTGTGGTTACCTAGGGTTTCGACTCTGTGTGTTGCTCTGAAACCAAAATATTCATCACAGAATCATGGAATGGTTTGGGTTGGAAAGGATCTTAAAGACCATCCAGTTCCAACTCCTCTGCCATGGGCTGGAACACCTCCCAGCAGCCCAGGCTGCTCAAGGCCCCATCCAGCCTGGGCTTGAACACTTCCAGGGAGGAGACACCCACGGCTTCCCTGGGCAACATGCTCCAATGTCTCACCATTGTCATCGTGAAGCATTGCTTCCTAATATTTGATTTAAATCTTCCCTTTTCTAAATTAAAGCCATGTTCTGCAGATGCTTGTTGCAGCTATGCAGAGAAAGATGGATGCAAATACACACCGACTCCCACTCCCTTAATATTCAAAGTCCTTCACTTCTGGGTGGAACTAGAGGTTGGAATTTTGGTTGCAGTAGTGGTGGGCGCTTTTATGGCAGAAAAGCAGCAGTTTCTGGGTTTGTCTAACTTTTGGCAAGCTGATTTATTTTAAACACGTGAGTGTGCATGGGAATACAAAGATTTTTTTCATGCTTTTTCATTTGTTAATGCAGGTGATGACCAGGTTTCCAACTCTGAGTATGTCCGTGTTACCATTGTAGAAAATATTTTGGCAGGCTGCTTACATGTTTTCCACTTGCTACCTTCTGCAGGAAGGACATCTTTCACTGTGGACTGAGGTGTTTGTGGTTGAATGGTGCTGCCAGACTGGTCATGGCAAAGCACTTTATGGTCACTTAAATTGGGGTCTCATTATGCTGAAGTTAGAAGAAATGCCATACAAAAGGCAATTGACACATTGAAGTCACTAGTTTTTACATAAGGACTTGCTCAGTGCCCATGCATCAAATTCAGATTTTCATCCTTGTATTTGAATATAAGAAAAACTAAAAAAAAAAAATGAAAGAAAAAGGAGTATAATTTCACTAGCAGCTTGTACAACAGCATTAATATTTCACTGTATCTCCTGCATTTACCATTACGTTACTGCAGGGATGTCAAACTCGCGGCCTGAATCCAGCCCTCCACTTTGTTTTATCTGGCCTGGCCCCTTGTTTCTACCTGGTGGCAGTGCTGAGCTCCTTGCCTCAACGCTTCTACCAGTGCACTAGTCACATGTGCAGAATGTGTGATGCATGTTTTGCTGTGAGAGGAGAATGGCAGGAGCCATGAGTTTGACACCCCATGTTACTGCGTCTGTCATTCACAACTGTATCCTATTGGTGGCTCATACTCATTTTGTATTCCATTAGTGATCTTATGCCTTTTTCATCCCTCTGTTTATAAGGGATCACACCTTAAGTTAGAAATAATTAATAGTCATCTCTGAGCATATAACCTTGCATTTAGTATAGCTAAATGCTATCTCATATTCTTGCCCTCTTCAAAATCAGTCATTTTTGTATGCTATTATGTCTTTGCAGATGACAGAGACTTGTATAAATCAGCTTTCATTAATGTATTGCTGTTTTCTATGCCAAGGTTATTAATTTCGATAGGAAATAGAAGACTAATAGTTTTAGAACTTCATTACTTGCCTTTTACTATGAGGACTTGCCCTCTGAAGACACCCAAATCTTTGTGCTATTAAAGCTGGACTGCTGTTGGTATGCAGATTTACTTTGATAATCTGGATTGAGCATATATGTGCTATAATGCTGCTAAGAACAGTCTAAATCCAGTACTCTGGCCACATGGTTTTGTCCTTTGCCAGGGAAAGGAACTGACACTCATGGCCAGTGAGAGAATCAGTTCAGGTAAATGATTTGGCTAAACCCCACATTTTTCTTAAGTGTTTTTTATCTGGTTGGTTTCCTGAACTAGCACAGAAAAGGGCATGACAAAGCATATCTGGCTGACAGTGAGGTTGCAGGGCACTTTAGGTCAGTTTAAGTGTCATGGTGTCCTTATATGCTGGTGACGTCAGGGTCAGGATCTTTGAATGCTGATTGAGGAATCCAAGTGATTTCATAAAAATAAGACTTCTCCAGTGCAGAAAATGTATAATTTGACTATGCTGTTTAAACCTGTTAGAAGCTAGCGGGGTTGTTTTTTTTTTTCCTGAGAGTTTAGAATGCGTAAAGGAAAGAGAATGTCTATGATTTTTCTCTTTCAGCTGTGAGAGTTGATGGGACTTGGTATCCCATTTGCAAAAAAGGCAGGGATTAATTAGAGGTGACTGCATGTAATGGGTTTATACACAACATTTTCCTCAACTCAGAAAAAAATGGTCCATACCCATCCAAATCTGTTCTCCTTTCCCCATGACTGAAACTGGAGTAGAAACAGTTTTTTATTCAATTTATTTTCCCTACAGCTCTTACTTACCCTCACTTACATATGTTGTTTGATAGCAATGATATGTAATGATATGACAATGATATGACTTCTCTAGCTATGTAGATGACAAAAGGGATGACAATTTCAACAATTAAAATAATTGGGATCTCACAATTTGTTTACACATTAGTACAACAGGAAGCTTTTTAAGTCAGGGAAGTGAAAAAAACCCAGAAAATAACAACAAAAAAATCTCTCGATGCTAAAATGAGATGTGAAGTTAAATAGCTCTGCCAGCACTTCAGGGGAATGCCTGTGGTTGTAAATAGCATTGCAAGAGAGAAAAGTGCTGCAATACTTAGGAGCTATTCATCTCACTGGGCCTGTATCATACAGGTAGCCACCTGGCTGAACCTAGTTTTTGTGAGAGGGGAAGTAAACAGAACAATAAGAAGGGAAGTAGAATTTTAAAATGACAAAATAATTACCTTACCAGGATCTATTGATCAGTATTTAACTGCCTAAGCAAGATGATCACTTTCATAGCAAGACTTATAATTGTTCTAAGAGGTGCAGCTGTTCCTTGAAATAAGATGGGACATGTAAAATTATGATGGGAGGTGGAGGGAGGTGTTTGTTTCTCAAACAGTTGCATTCTGTACAAAGGCATTTCCTTACTTGTAGCCTGAATACAATTTCCTAATAAACATATTCTGAATTGTCATAATGAATTATAATAATTATCTTACTTATATGCAACGTGGGAATAAAAAACCTATTTGATCATATTTCTGATTTCAAAGGAGTAAAGGACAACGTAAAGTGCAACATGCTGGAGAACTATGTTTAAAGCACTCTTATTTAGCTTGGGTTATTTTACTGTTTGTTTCCTATTTATTGTAGTTTCTGTTAGATATGATATATTGGTGGGCATTCAACTAGAGTAGCACTACAATACAAACCGGAATCACGTTTCTTGCTCATGCAGCAACAAGTAAATGTGGCCACAGTTCAGAGTCTGGTCATAAAAGTAAGCTACTGTGTTTGTGGTTTTGAATTATTTCTTCTTTGCTTCCGAGGCACACAGTGTGTTTTAAAATCTTTTAACATAATAATCTTTTATATAACATTCATAAGTGCGTGTGTCACTTGAAGCACACCAGTTTCCATGCTACAAAACAAGTGTCTGTGTGGAAAAAGGTTGCTTTTAACCATGTTGGTTTTGCACTGGTTAAGGAACATTTAATCTCCAATAATCTTTGCTGAAAAAGCACTGAATTAGGCCTTTTAGCAGGTAACCAGAATATTAAATCTTGGCACTTGGCAAACTTTTATTCTGTGTTCACAAACAATGAGTTAAACAAATGAGCAGTGCCAAGCAACGTGTTCTAGGAGGAAACAAGCAACCCTTCCATGCTAAACACATACATAACAGTCCAGTTCCTTAAGCTCCTAGTGAGGCTGTGGTTTCTTTCACCAGATGGATCAAGCAGCGCTAATCCCAATGAAAAGGAGAGGTCCTGCTTTTCTCCCCATTTCTGTGTCACTCTGTTCCTGGCCTTCTGCCTGCTTGCTGCTCCTTGCGCTGGCTTTGTTGCTCACTGGATTCACTTGTAAGTCCATTCAACTCAGCAGAAGACAGGGATGTTTCTCTGCTGGCTCAGAGCATTGAATCAGCTCAGGGAAAGGTCTGAGCTGGTGCACCAGAGGAGGAAATGAGATTCTCCTCTTGTCAGTAGAGAGATATGGGTAAGACTTTCTCTTGATACCATTTCCTATTGTCAGAGGACTGGGGTTCTCCTCTGGTGAGTACATCCCCTTAACTCTTCTTTGGTTCAGGGTCATTGTGTGTCTCTTGTCTCTCCCCTGATCCAGGTCAAGCTTGCCAACATTAAACCTGTGGCTCTTCACAGTGGATGGAGGCACCTTCTTGGCTGCAGAGTCTTGCTGTGTTGGCAGGAGTCAGCTGCTTTTCTCAGTCTCATGGTTGCTCTGGTGCCATCTTTCTGTAGAAAATTCAGCTCTCCAGAAAGGAAGTAATGGCACTGCGTGATCTCTAGGTTGTTTATGTTGCAGGACCTGAAAATCTGATTTTTGCATCTTTCTTTGCCAGAGTTTCTGTACTCCAAAACTACAAGGTTCAATATTGGGCTAGAATGACTGCTCGCTCTGAGCATGTTGGCTGTAGTTGCTTTCCCCTGACATTTTACTCCCCAACAATTACAGGTGCTACGTTTTCTCAATTTTTAAATAGAACTAGTGGTGTAGCACACAACATAAATTTAGCTTGTTTAAACTAGCCTGTTTGTACCTACCAGTGAGAAAAATTTAACCTCCTTTGAACAGGGAGTTTCTATATTCATAAGCCTGCAGCCTGTGTGAGACAAAAGCATTTTTCTGTTACAGTGTATAACAATTTAGGAATGCAATGCAACCAATCAGACAAGTTCACACACCTTCATAATCTTCCTTGAACAAAATAATCATTAAAAACCTATTGCAGTTCTTATGTCACAAACATTTTACAAAAATAATCTCTCCAAATTAGAAGATCGCATAAAAATGTTATATTAGTCATATAGAAATCATAATGCTAGGCCTTTAGACTTCAGAAGTTTTATTTTATGTAGGTATGAGATAGTACAGGTTGCTGTATAGCAATCCAAGGATTAGTCTTCTGAAGCGCCAACACTAGATGTATTTGTCAGCTATATATAGTGTTGCTTTTTCCACATACGAAAGTTTGGTGGTTTGGTAGGGAAGTTTCTTCAATTGCTTTGAAAAACATATTATCAAAAAATCTTTAAATCAAAAGGATAATCATTAAACAGGAAAAAATATCTGAAAGAAACAAAAGTGATTCTTCTCTATTCTTCTGACATTTTTTGTCATGGAATTGTATTTAAGTAATAACACCATTATATATATGTACTATGTCCTATTTTCCAGAAGTTATTTGAAACCACTTAACCTGTGAACAATTTTCCAGGTGAAAACATTTCCAAGTTTTAAAAGCTATTTGAATTATTTAGCTTTTATCATGATGACAGTGATGACATTTTTGTTTCTGATTTTTTTTTATATGTAGGAAGCATTTTTAAAGTAGTTTCTATATGATTAATATCCGTCATATTTATATTTTAATTGAGAAACAAAATACCATCTTTTGATTTAAGATTGTCTCATGAACTGTAGTTCTTCAGATCTGGAGGGTACCCATCACTCTGGTGAGGAAAGGGAGAGTTTTTTGGAGGAAATTATGGCTACAAGGAAAGCATGTTCAGATTTACAAATTTAACTTTTCCCCATAATTGTTAACTATATCAAAATCCTTTTTACTTGTACCGACAGCAAACACAGTTAGCTTAGAGTTTTATAGAATATTTTATTAACTATGTTTTGGTGAACTGTGAAAAGATTGTATTTGGTCAACTAGTTGCCAGTCTCAGGAATAATGTCTGCATTTATTAACTGTCTGCCACAAGCAGCGAATTCTGTGACCTGAGCATGGTGCTCTGAGATAGCCAAAGATGTATTTTCATCTAATTATGCAGATTCTTTTATCCAATAAGCTTTCCTGTGTGTTGATTTCCTTACATCCCATCATCAGACTGTGCAGTTTTATCATCTATTTTTACTACCATTATGTACCAGTGGGTCAGTTTCCTACTGGAGGTAAATTCACCTTGTTTACAAGATGATTCAGAGAACTGAACAATATAGTCAGCTGTATTGCAGGCTCCTATAGTGAAACATAAGAGTGTACAGAGGCGTAAGTTCAGGCTAAGAACATTTTTATTGTAGTAGTCTTCTGTAAAGCATAAATATAATTTCAACCGAGATGCTTTTCCAATACTAACCAGAGTATCCTCCTTATGTTCTGTTTCACATCTTAAGCAGCTTGTGCTTGTCTGAAGAATTAAATGGTAACTAGGTCCATGAAAATTCAACAAAAGACTAAAATTTCATCTTTTATGCCCAGCCATGATAAAAGAAGCAGCAAGAGTCTTGATTCAGTTGCTACTGCAATTTAATTATTCATAAAGCACCTAGCTGATTAGATTTTTTTTAAAATGAGGGATACTTTTTTTTTTTTTTACTTTAAATAAATGATTTTGTTCTGGTGACTTCACAGTTAACATTTAAACAGATTCTTGTTGAAGTGAAGCAAAAAATTAAGCTAAATTATGTTTCCCTTTTTGAGTGTGAAGACTGGCAAAGAGAAAGAGACTAAAGAAGAAATTGATTTCAGGTCCAGGAAGTTGTGATTCTGACAGGCTTAGTACAAGATGTCAACTGTGATATCCCTCGCAGTTTTCTGCACAAGGTCATCTTGTATATAAATTTTATTTTTATTCAGTCATTTGTTATGGAAATACTTATTGTGTGTGTCCTCCTTTCCTTGTCTTTTCTCTTTGATGGCAAGCCCAGAAAATTTTATATAGTCTGCAAGTACTACTGCAGGAGGACAGTTTTCACTGACACAGAGGTGAGGTTACACAGATCACTGGTGTTTGGAAGGATCAGAAGAAAGATTTACTGAGATGGCAGAGGGTGATGCATCTCTGTGGAAATGAAAGAGAAGTGAAAACCTATGTTGTGTTTTCAAAGTCTGGGCCTCTAAATTGCAAAAGTTCTGTTTGGCAAAAAGATAAGCATGACCTTTAATTTTCTTCATTTAGAACAGGCCCTTCTAACCTGCTGTGATTCAGGACACCAGCTTTCAAAACTTGACTCTGTTTATCAGACTTTGCCTTCTAATTTCTTTGGGTACAAAGCCAAGAGTTTCTCTGTGTGTTGCCTTCCTGTGGGCTTCTTAATGGATCAGAGGTTTAGCTGGAATGTTCTGACCTGGGAAATAGGCCTCCTCATTTGCTGCTTGCTGTAGCAGAATCCTGAAGATTTGTCTGAACATTTAAAGTGCTTTTCTATTAAACATGGTGAGAAACTTCTTATTTCTGGACCATTACCTGTAAAGCAAAATTAATTCTAGTAAATGCAAAATTGTGTTAGCACAAGGGATTTTTGAGCTTTTAAGTGTAACACTGTTAGAAATAATCAAGAAACAAGCAGAGAACAGAAAATGGCCATTAAATAGCAGAATACTTGAGCTACATTGTGCCAAATGAGTTTGTGTAATTCGTTCCAGTAACATTGTTTGCTTCCCATTGCAGGGTTTTTGTATAGCATGTTATTTCATATCTTCATGCCATCTCCTAAATGCTACTGTTTAGCAAGACTTAAGAAAATGTATAAATATGTAAATATATGAACAACAAGGTTTGGAAAGGTGAATCTCACCCCGTGTTCATGCCTCTGTGTCGTTCTGGAGCTCCGTGATCCAGAGCCTTGTTCCACTGTTCCTCTCCTATAAATTTAGGCACCCAGCTGAACTCAACTTGATTTTATATGGTTCTTTTGTTAGAATGTGAGGACAGACAGGTAACTTCAGGTTGTAACCCAGCCAATCTATGAACTGCTCTTTTAAGTGGTTCTGATTTTTGTAGGTCCAAAAAGACATTATTTCTGGGATCTTCTCTTTATACAGTATTCTTGAAGTGAAAATAATACAAAGCATACTGTATTATACCAGTCTTTAATTTAAAAAATAAAAATCTCAATTTGCAGTCATGCCATGCATGAAAGTAAAATCAAATTAAGATCTGGAAGAAGAAAAAATTGCATATAGGATTTCAGTGAGTAAATACAGTAATGGTTACCATACTTATGCAAGAGCTAAAGAATAAATAAATTTCACATTTCATGAGCAACATAGTTGAGGCTAATGTAGTGTCTTCACTGAAGAGGGCATCTTCCATCTATCAAAAGCTTAATTTAATTATAAATTAAACCTTTAAGGTTTTCCTGCTGTGAAAAGAAAAATAACTGAAACAAGTGCTTTAGTGATGATTCAAGTATTCACTTGCATGTCTGTCCTTCATGCTTTCTATCCTGCAGTTCTGATCACTTGTACTGGGATCAGTTTTGTCACCCCATGGTGTCAGTTGGGGCTATTATACCTCTAACTTTAGCAGATAATTCTCTTTTTCTGAAAACTCAATTTCTTCTATTCCCTTTAGCAATTTCTCTGGAAACACTCCCAAGGAAAAATCAGAATGTTATGCTTGTTAGAAGGGCAGTGTTATATACAGAGAGTATAAAATAGAATAGCAAATGGCAGCATAGAACTGAATTAAACAAATTAAATGGAAGAAAGGTGAAAAGAAGATTGAATACATTCATTGGAAAGAAGACATTCACAAAATTGCAGCATGGTTAAAGCAGAAGGGACCTTTGGAGGTCATCTGGCCCAGGCCTGTGCTCAAGCACGGTCACCTAGAGCAGGTGGCCTAGGACCAAAGGCTACTATGTATCTCCAAGGATGGAGACTGGGCAACTTGTGGACTGCTTGGGCTCCTTCACAGTGAAAAAGTTTTTCCTAATAGTCAGGAGGAAGCTCTGGTGTTTCAGTTTGTGCTCATTGCTTCTTGTCCTGGTTCAATGCATTAATTCAAAGGAAATGAGCTGCATAGGAAAGTGATGACAGAAAAATTAAATACAAAGTAGATTGGAATAGTGGAGGAAATGTGTGGATATCATTTGTCTACTGCCCAGATGAAAGGAACAAAAATAATAAAAGGACTGACTTAATGAAGTAGACAGATAACTGAAACAACACATGATGGGAAAATGAAATGGGGAAGTGTGAGATAACATCAAACGCATCATTAACTGGCAAAATCTACCCAGAACTCAAATGACAGATGAAAAAAATATCTGGATTTTACTTTCTTTACAGTTTCTTTCTTGATGACATGTAAACTGTCTTCATTTGGTCACCTTTTGTTGTGGTAGTCTGGCAAAAAACTTCTGGCACTATGCTGTTAGGTATTTTTCTTTCTCTTCTCTATCAAATTGAAGGTTTTTAACCTGTACAATTCCAGCACTAGTTACACTTTCTCTTTGCTTTATAGTTTCTTCTGCTGATCTCTACCTTATTTACAGTTGGTGCATCTTTTCCCTCTTATCTCTCTACCTTCCCCTTGCTGTGCTCCCTGTACTCAATCATGTTGTTTGTACTGCACAAATTGTAAGTTCTTCACCAGTTCTCACCTTCCATCTGTTTTTCCTTAATAAATAAGCCAAGAGATGGCTGCTGCAAGACTGTTAAGTAATCTTAAATTCATTGTATCATCTATTACATTAAAATATTTAAAATGTGCTGTCAGTGGTAGCTGGAAGGCTTCTGGATCTGGTTTGCTGGTTTGTTTTCCCATACAGAGTAATCAGTGATACAGTTTCAGTCAATGTGTTCCAAATTAATCACCTATATGGAGGAAAAAATATAAATATTGCAAAAGAACCAGGATTAGTGTGTTTCCAAATTCGATTTACTATAAAACCAGCAGATTCCCCAACACAGAAGACCTACTCAAAAAAATTCAGAAATACCACAAACCCCAAAACCTATACATGACATAATAAGATATATCATATTAACAAGTTTCCTTATTTTTATATGATGCAGAATGGAGCATGTTGTTTTTGCAGGAATTTCAGAAACTAAAATGGTAATGTGACATTCACTATGACAAAATAACCAATCTTGTAAAAGGAATCATATTCTTACAGAACTGAGCATTCTAAAGTTAGTAGGTTCCAAAATCGTACTAGTATAAGTAAAATAAGAATTAATGACAATGAAGTCCCTTGCAAATAAATTAAACTAGTTTGTTAGTTACTACTCCTACTAGATGTGTACCATAGCTTTTAATCCAGATTTTCTTTATCTATATCGCAAATAAGCTGGTCGTCTTCAATAAAGCTATTGTGGAAAAACTTCAGTAGAGGAACAGATGTTTAATAATTCAAGATTTGTTCATTCAAAGAAATACTGTCTCCTCAAACGTTCCTGCAACTTGTCATTTTTTATAAGAAATTATTGTTTCAGAAGATTTACAGGATTTGGGAAGGCTTTTTACTAATTATTATTATTATTTAATTAAAAGTATTCATCTTGAAATGGAGAACATCAGAAAGTTATTAGATAAGCTTAGATTTTTGAGGAGTATTCATACATAGTAAGTGAAGTCCATGTTGTATTCTACAGATTTAAATCAACCCAAACCCCCAAAATTGGATAAGACTGCGTTTGCTTTGTTCTGCCTGTTGTTTTCTTGTACAGTCTATGCTGAATTAGTGCATGAAGTAGAAAGAACTTTTTTTTTTTCTTTTCAGGTAAAGCTCCTATTGACTTCCTAGACAGGAAAAAAGAGCATGGAAACTAATAATCTTCTGAAGTAGAACTTCCCATGATTGGTCTGTTCAGTGACTTGTCACTGCATACAAAATGGTCCTGCTTGCTATTGATATTTTGTCAGGCTAACTTATAGTATTTTTTGCCTCAAAGGGATTCTTATTAACTCTTTTTCATGAAGGTATGCTTTATCAAGTGCCCTGTCAGCACTGTGGAAGTAGGTTTTCTAAGAAACCCAATTAACTTCTTGAGTCAATTATTCTGTTAAAGCCGCTTGCATGGTTTTCAAAACATTTATAGGAAAGAGGTAATCTTGCAATTTTCTGGCATGCTGAAGGTTTTTATATTGTTACCTACATTGCTAATTACAGAATTGTGGAATAGTTCAGGCTGGAAGGCATCTCTGGAGATCTTTTCTTGCCTCTCCTCCTCAAATCAGGGTCGCCTAGAGCTGAGTGCCCAGGACCTTATCGAGTTAGGTTTTGAATATCTCCAGGGGATGGAGACTCCACAGCCTGACTGGGCAACCTGTGCCAGTGTGTGGCCACCTGACAGTAAAAAAGCTTTTCTTACATTTAAATGGAATTTCTCGTATTTCAGTTTATGCTCATTGCCTCTTGTCCTGTCATTGAACACTACTGAGGAGAGCCTGGCTCTGTCCTCTTTGCTCTCCCCTTCATTTCCATTTTTTGATTAACAGTAGATCTTTATACTGGGTGAATGTTAACTTTATTCATATGACTCCATTCATACAAATACTGTACCTAGGATCCCCTTCTGACCAAGAATGTGTATTTCACATATGGTGGGAAAGAAGCTGACTAAAAGAGATGAAGACTGTGAAAATGAAGTTTCTCCTGGGTACGACCTAGTGGCTGCAAGCATTTTATTTGGCCAGACTTATGCAATCAGAAGTGTACAGTAAGTCCATTTAGATAATAAAATGATAGGCACACATTGAAGAATATAAAGACAATTAAGCATTGGACCAGTTGTAGTAAGAAAATCAGCCATTTTAAGGCATTTTTTAAATGTGAGTCTACACCTAAACTGTCTTGTTGGAGACAAAGAGATTGCAGTAAATAGTGTCCAGGCATGATAACCTTCAACACATTAGAATAGGGATTGAAATGAGATGTGAATATCTTCACTGCCTCAGTATGATGGAGATCAGTGTGATAGACAGTGGAAGTGGAAGAGCAAGCAAATTGGTCAAAAACTTAATTAAAGGAGATAACAATTTTCTCACTAGTCTTTAATGACAGTTGACAGAGCCAAAGACAGTTGCAGGAGAAAATTCATTTAGTTAATACTCAGTCTAGATATTACTAAGTTTCCAGAAAAATAAAGAAAATCCTTTTCTAAATGTATACTTCACTAGTCACAATTCCTGAACTATAAGACATGCTTCTACAAATCCTTAAAAAAAGGAAAGAATTAGTTTTGATCCATATGAAAGAGTGAATTCAGCTAAAAAGTTACAAATTATGAAGCTTGAGGAACTAGGCTCTTTATCCAGTCTGCTTAACAGAAACTGAAAATGAACACATCCTACTTTTAATATTTGCAGATTTCCTAGTTGGGAAGAGTTATTTTTACTGTTGGCAACATTTCCATTAGAAGTTGTTTTTTTAAAAAAAAAATCAGTTCTGCAACATGTATTTAGAACCAATTTGTTAACACTTGCTTTCCTTATTCAGATAATGTTTCTTTTACCCCATTTTAATGCTTGCCAGATCAATCAAGGGAATTTTTTTCACCCTATGCCCCAAGAACATAAAAAATAATACCAATAGTGTGCCTTCCTTATCAGCTTTTCTCCCAGAAGCAATAGCTCCTGCTTTGTTACCTAACATGGAAGATCTAGGCAAGACGAGCGAGGCAAAGGGCCTTTTAGCATGGAGCAGTATGGCATGTGCCATCTTCATGCCATCTCATATCTGCATGGATTTCCTTCTTGTGAATCTCAATTATGTCTAGTCAGTCATTCGGAATCCCATGCTAAAGATCCAGCTTGGAAAGCCAAATTTATTAGCTATGTTGTGTCTAACGGAAGTGGCTCCTGACCTTTTCCACAGTCTCAGAGAATTCTTCGGAATGGTCCAGCATACACACTTCTTTCTCGCTGTAAAAAGGATGTGAAAAACATTGAAACATCTAATTTTACTATTCTGACCTTTGTTCATTATTCTTTGCTATACTGTTCTTTGTTTTTGTAATTGGTTCATTGCAGGGCAGTGACATTTGGGCAGGACAGGATTCAGTTTCCTAAAAGTATTTTTACTAGTACCCTTTAAAACACTCTTGATCTAAGCCAACTACGTTGAGCTGGTGTGTATGACACACTTCAGAGAGATTTGCACCCTTCTTGCTTCTCAGTATGATACTTAGAATACTAAATAGCAGCTAAAATGATCCTACCTGCCAACATTGGGCTTCTGAATTCGGTATCTAGTGCTGGTCTGCTGAAATCACTCTTCAGGCTTCTGGCATACTGTCTTATAGTACAACAGCTTAACCACCTAGATTTTGCTCTTCCTAATACGCGACTGTAACGTACTCTGGTAGCCTAGACTCCTATTATAGTCAACAGAGAAAATAACTCTTCTAAATTAAGATTCTTTTGCACTATTTGAAATGTTACTTAAGATAAGTTACATACTTGATATGCCTATTTTTCATTACTCACTATAGAGGGCTGCTACGTGCAGGTATCAGTGTCTGATTTCTGTATTTCTGTATTTCATTCCATTTGTGTTAGATGGCTCAGCAGCACAACTTAACAATGCAGGCTGGTTTTGGCATAGAAAGCATTGAAACTTTTCAGATTCTTCTTCCAGGATACATCCAATTAATTGGCTTCCAAATAATGAGTAAAAAGTGTCTGTGATAATCTACTTGCATGTTTTGTAGATTAAAAGACATTCCAATTATTTTTGGTAATAGTTTTCTATTATTACTTATCACACCTTAATTATGGCTACTTATATTGCGTTTCCAGTTTTTGTCTCTCCATTCATATTTTGCATGTATTATTCTTCCCTGGGCATTACTGATATTTTACAGCATAAATAATAAAGTAAATGTGGATGTTCCAGAGAAGTAGCTCTTGCCTCTAGCTAAAGAGGACTGAAAAAGAAGTAAAGAAGAATAGAAATTGAGAATTGAAAAGATCTTGTTAAACACTAAATTTTAAGAATCTGAATCTTCACTGTTAAATTTCTATATCTAGAGAACTGAGTGTAAGATAACAGGATTTAAAAAATAGAAACACTCTAATAATCTAGAAGAGTGTAAGAGAAATCAGTTTCCCACCTTTTCTTGTTCTTTATAAGACAATATTAAATATCTAGATGTAAGCACATACTACAGCTTTATTTAGTGTTTGTAACTTTCTTAATTTGCAAATGGATTCTGATAAGTCACTGCTGTAGTTTTTATTCAGTTCAGTAATCCTACTCCGAAGTAAAAATTTTTATTTCTTTTTATTAGTAAGTACTTACATTCTCTTGGTGGAAAGCCTGAGAAATATATTATTTTTCATTAACTTGATTTTATATGAAACCAAATTATATTAATCAGCCCACAGATATTCTCAGCGTGTGGAAAAGTAATTAAAATAGGTATGTACCTTGTGATATGAAGTTTATTCACAGGTTTTGATTTAGCGACTTTGCCAGTAGCCAAAGGAACATAACATTGGTATGGAGCTGAAGAAGAAAATGCTATGTAAAGAAACACATCCTACTCTATTAGAAATGGAAAACAAATAATAGTAAAGACAGAAAACGCAGGTTTGTGTTTGGACATAATTAATTTCCTTAGCCCATTTCCAAAACCAATCTTCCCCACTTGCCAGTGCTAAGGATCATTTAACCAATACTTGTTTAAACGCTCAGACCATTTAAATCAGTTAGCGTAACAATTTTTGGCAGAATTTTTCTTGAGCACTGTGTATTTTTCTTACCTTAAAACTTCTATTGTAAAACAGTATCTTATTTAAATAACATTAGAACAAAAGAGACTTATCATGTCTAATGCCCTATATCTGCTATGGAAATGGAAAATGCTCATCCAGAACTTAGTATAGGAGTGAAAAATGATATAGTGCAATTATTCATTAATAAAATAGGCAAAACCCTACAATACTGAGTATTTAAAAAGTGTAATCAGGCTTTTCATCATAAGCTACAGCAGTGAATATGTAACAAAGGAGTTCTGCTGCTACCTTTCTATTCTGTAGATGGAGCTGGAAAAGTTTCTCCCTCTTCCAAGAGCCATTTCACTGGCTGCTTTCCCAAGGACTCACTGACCTTGGCAAGAATGTGATGCAATATTTCTGTAACTGCAAAGGAATGGGACATCAGGTTATTGGAGCCACACACACACGGTTTATTTTACTGTTGACATCTAAAGTAGCTAAGAACCTAGCTCTAAAGATCAAACCTAAAATTCTGATTTACAATGAGACATTGAAAGGCATACATGGAAAACGCTTTAATGCTCACTGCCTGTAAATAAGCTGCTGAGGTCAATTCTGTCAGGAGTGACAAAGTGGTCTTCACAGAGAAACTGGATATTCTAATGATAATGCAACTGGAAGCATCAGAGATGTAGATTCCATTCTGTTTTCCCAGCAAAGGTAGGTTAATGGGAAAAGCATATTGTCTGGCTGTGACTTTTGCCCTATCATACTAGCAGCAAAGCAACCCAAGAGTATGTTTGGACTATGGATCATAACAGCCCTTCCTTATACATATTTCCTTGAGTTGTCAAATATCTCTGTCTTGTACAAACTGCAGATAATAGGCAGTCGGCCAGGTTTTTGGAAGTTTGAATACGGACAACCCAGGCAAGAAGCTAGAAAGCTTCAAAGCTTAATTGCTATAGGGATAGGGCCAAACCTTCCTCCTTTCTCACTGCATCTTGAATTACAAGAGAGAAAAACATTTTGAGTATCCATAGAAGCCCTTAAATGATTAAAGTATTTTTCTCAACCTAGTTTTCTTGCTTCGTTTGCAAATGCACGGCATCTCTCCCAGTTGATCTTACTAAGTAAGGCTCCTTGCAGTCATGGACTGCTTTCTTGATGTCCCACTACTTGGCCTTTCGGAAAACCAGTAACAGCTCATATTCTTTCTTTGCACACATAAAGTTAGATAGCTGTGTCTTTTTTGCACCAACAACTTCTTGATTAAGAAAATGTCAAAATGGAGAGCAAGATATGAAATTTTAGTACAACAAGATCCAACAATCCTTTTTGTGCTATTTCCCTGAGCTGGGGAATACTAATATGGAATGAAGGTGGAGGACAGAAACTAAGATACAGCAGTTGAGTATAACAGATCCACAGGAAGGACTTCATTTTACTAAAATTTATTACTTATACTATATCTGCAGCCATTCCAAGCAAAGTCACTCAAGGAATATAATTGACACCAACAGCATAGCTGCTCATTACGCATCAGAAAATTATTCTGAGCCAAGACAAAATCTGTTCCAAAAGCCTGAGACTGGCAATCATAGAAGTGGTAGTTTTGTATGGCCTTTTTTTCTTATTTCTTTTTTAATGGCAGAGAAATTTGAAACACCTTTGAGTTCAACTTCTTACTCCAGTTTGACATAGAAAGCACGTCACCAGCTGCTGAGCTCTCTAGTGGGATTCTGTGATGCAAAGACAAAAGGAGAGCTTGTGAACTGTGTTAGCCAGGCATGAGAAGAGCTGTCTAAGGCACAGAATCTTGCAGCCTCCAGGTACTGCCAGGTCAGTGATGCTGAAGATTATATTTGTATAGTTAATCATGTCCTGTATTGAACCTCTTAAAGTTGGAGAGGTCCAGCTAATTAGTTCTGATGGGGCCTCCAGGCTCTGTTCTAATGTATTAAAAGTAGAAAAGATCTTTCCAGATTTGTCTCATTGCTTTATTTTAACTTTGATGCTTTAAGCATAGATAGTTCCAAGGAAAACTCTGGGCATCATTCTATGCAGAGCTTTTAAAAAATCTCCTTATTTGCAAGATGCAGAGACTGCATGCTCATTTTTTAATTTCTTCATTCCCATTGGCAATAGTGAATTTGTTATGTTAAATGAAAAGCCTCATGTTTTTGTAGTGGTTTATTTTTTTCCAAATTATTTGTATAACAGGGACTATAATTTCTTTCAAACCTGCAGCAACACATTTATTTGTTTATATATTGTTGTAACTGAATAGAAATGCATATTAATTAATTTAACTGCATTTAAATCCTGCATTCCTATTGAAATATTTGTTGAATTAGAAGTGAAGAAAATTCAGAGGTCACTCAAATTAGAAACGTTATTTATTCATCATCTGAGTAACAATTAACAGGGCTAGGAGCTGAGGACAAAGATAGTTTATTATCATAATTAAATTAAAATGACCGTACTAATATAGATGATACCACACCTGAAGTTACATGTAAGATGCTACATTTTGAAACTGGTTTTGCTACGCAATATATAATCCCCCTTTTGGTGACTGTTTTTGAATTTATAAAGTCAAACTCTTTGCTAAAGTATATTACGCTAGTTGCAAGGCTTCACACTTCTATCATATCTTTGTTTCCTTTGTTCACAAGCGTTATTAAATCAGGCTGAATATGTCCTGAATGATCAAATGATAGTTTGGTTACATTATGGAGAGTGTATGCACAGTGTCTCTGCAATGCAGTGTAATTGTAATTTGTGTTACAACCACTTTTTCTGAAGTAGTTCAATTTCACAAATTATTTTACATTAAAAGTCACATTCCTAGTAGGAATAAGCATGAATATTCTTCTGTTATTTTGCTAATTCACTTGTTCATTTTAACATTGGAACTTTGTTTTTAAATTTTGTTCTGTTAGAAAATTGTCTTTGATTTGGTGCTTTATAACCAAAGCTCCTCTTCCATTAGTATTGTCTCAGTTTCACCTTCTAAATATCTCCTCTTACATCAAAAAACTAAGATATAAATTAAACTAGTCCAGATCCATCTTGAACATATCAGCTCTTATATATGGTTTCACCTATTCCCTTTCTTGTCTCTGTTTCCTGAGCTTTACATTTTGAAATGTATAACTAATTGCAAAGATTTGAATATTGCTATCAAGCACTTTATTTTTTGTGCAGACACACATGGGTCACTCCTCATATCCAGGTATTTCAATGTAAAAGTGTATCCCTTTCTTCTTAAAATCAAGAGACAACTGCTACTTACATTATTTTTTGAAATCTTGAAAGGAAAATCACTAGATCAATTTTATAGAAAGAAAAGAAGGAAGTGTTGGGGCTGTAGAGTTATCTAAGGCTAAGCTAAACATATAATCTTTTCTTTACTGGCTTATTCTCCATACCTATTTTTGTTGTTTTGGTTCTGTTTGACATTCTAGTCAAAATAGCATACCTAAAATTTATACACAACTCTTCTGCTTTTTTTTTTTCCCACCCTGAAATTCAGCCTTATTTTCTTATTGTTAAATGTCTCCAAGGAATTATACTGTTTATATCATTGTCTCTGTCAAGAATTAATATGGTCTGGTTCTCTTGGACCAAGTCAATTGGATTTGTGCCAAGTGAAGGGCAACTAAAACAAAAAGTGGAATTTCTCTATTCAAATGAACTAAGAGCTATTTCGTTTGTTTCAAAGAAAGCCTTTGATCTAAGTGTACTGAACTCTGAAAAAGTTTGCATAGGGCAAGAACTTCCAAGCATGAGTGGAATACTTTTGTTGTATTGCAAATGAATGAGAGTCATCATGAAGTAGCAACAGAGAGACCCATAGTGCCTGATTTTGCCACTGTTGTTAACAACAAGAGGAACCAACTATGCTAGCAATAGAACAGGAATATTTTCGATATGAATATCAAAATATATTGCACTGAGAAATAGACAACCTTATCTAAAAATCAAGAAAATCTAGCAGATAATAGTAAAATCTAAGATTCATTGTGATAAATTCATAATGTTGCATATAATAACAAAATAGTATAGAACATATTATGCAGATTGGAATTACAGCAGAATGGCAGAAAGGAGTAAAGGACTTGAGGATTAGAGTGAACAAGAGAAAAAATAAAATTGCTTTTGCATCTAAATGAGTTATTCAGATTCTGTCTGGCTTCTTGGAAACTACTGCACTAAAGAATATTGACTAAGGGAGAGCAGCTTGAGTGTGTGTATTTTAGACAGGCATATCTTAGCAACCATGATTTTTAGGGGAGAAGCGTTAGACTGGATCAAAGGAGCAGTGATTTTTGAGTACGTAGAGACTTTTTCGATGAGAGCAGATTTAGATCACTTGTTTCAAAAAGTCAGACACTGGGGAAGTTTGTTAAGGACTGAATCAATATGAAAAAAGTGGTTTGTTAAAATATCTTCCAAAAAATGCTGCTGAAGGTAGGATAGGCAAACAACTGAGGGAATGCACTCAAACTCATATTCCAAAGGACAGCAAATTTATGTGAAAAAAAGAGCAAGCGAACAGTAAACCATGCAGTTAGTTGGGAGGAAAGTAGCCCAAATGCTCAAATGATAGCAGACCTCTTTATAACAGGTCAGCATATTGAAAAATCCTGCTAGGTTCCCTGTAGTACTAGAAATCATTATCAGAAAGCTTACACACATATGTGGATCATCCTAGCACACCAAACGAATTTTGTGGGAGAATACAACACACTTCCTATGGTGAAGCCTTGAAAAGAATTTCAGCAACTAATTTTTTACCACCATTTTAATCATTATCCACTTTTTTACAGTTCTATATGAAACCAACAACCATGTCTTCACTTAGGCAATTTAATGTCCAACTTTCCTGCTGCTGTTAAATGTGACAGTGGGATTTCAAATAACAATTAATACTCAGCAACTAAAGTGTGTGCAAGTACAGTGTGTATTAGAAAGCTGTTTTTAGTGGCTAGCTCAATATCTACCCTATATACAGATAGAGAGGGTAGCTGAATAAGCCATTATCTACCATTTCAGATCTCTACAGGATTTGCTTTCTTGAACCTTATAAAGATACTGCTCCCACTCTTTTGAAAATTAGCACCTCCTAAATTCCATGAATGTCAGGAGATTTATAGAAAGCATTCTGACGTGATGTTGTTCACAAACTTGCAATGCCTTTTGTAATGAAATGCATCTTTTTATGCTATAGTGTAGCTCTTCCAACTCTGCGATTTTCCAGATCTCAGGAAGGAGGTCTGTGTCTGGATAGCACTGTATTTTAAATGGTTTTTTTTTTTGTAGAAATAATTTTGCCCTTTTCCAGATCTGATCACAGATCCTCAGTACATAACAGCCCTTTGAAAAAGGTCACATTTAGAAAAGAACATTTCCAGGACGTGGTGAGACAGTTTCTTCATTAGGTCATTCTCTAAAAAGGATAAATCACCAAATAAGACAACTGTCTCAATGAGAGGCATTATAGAGATGATCAGTTTTAACCAGGTTTTGGAAGACAAACACAGCATTTGTCAATCTGTTTAAAGAGCTTCCCAGGGAGAAGTTTAGAGTAGGTGTTCATGGGAATTTAGTTTACGTTTTCACAAGTAAACACTGAATCCTGGACACAATGCCACAGAGAATAAGAAACAAATAGATACATTATTCTTTAAATCATTATGTTGAATGTTCCACGTCACTTAGAAAGTAATAATTTTATTTCATGGGCTTATTACTGAACATCCATGAAGAATGTTCTATCCTACAGTTATTACTTCAGTCATTGGTACATATTAACATTGCAAGTGTCTTTCAAATGTTAGTCCTTCTGCTTTTCTCCAGACAAATTACTGGCCATCTCAAGGTGTAGTCAGGATAAAAGGCATTTCCTTAGACAGTCTTTTAAGAATATATGCTCTTAGTGGTTTGTATCTTCTGCTGCTTCCTCAAGAAAGACCCCTCAGGAACATTGGAGCTGAGCCTACTTAAAACAACTTGCATGGAAATCATTAAATATCATGTAGCTGCTGTGGAAGAAATTATTATCCCCTGCAAGAGGTCCAGCAGTTTATCTGGGGAGGCTGTATGCATTTGGACTGGTGCATTAGTCATCCGGAAAATGATTTCTACGTCTTTTCCTCTGTTTTGCTGGCATTTAAATACTGCCTCTTCCCTCATTTTCTTCAGAAGTCCTCTGGGCTTGCAGGAGGCTTGGTGTTTTCCTGCATCTATGCTAAGAAACACAAGCAGACTGAAGAGAGGAAGATTTTTTCTGCACTTTCAGACTTCTGGGGAGACTGTGGAATATTATTTATCTTTTTAGCCAGGAAGGCCAGAAAAAAGGGCCCTGGATTCTTCAGGCTTCTGTGTGCAGCCAGCTGAGTGATACAGGCTCTCTGGGAAGGAAGGGGTGGTAGGTGTGGGTGGTGGGAGAAGGGCAGCCATTGTGTTGAGTAGGTTGGGCTGTTTCACAGCTCAAGCCACAGCTGTTTTCAATAGGAGGGAGCTGTAAATGCATTAGTGAGCCATTTGGTTCAGAGAGAATAAAAGATGTAAAGAAATTGAAAGAGAAAACACACCCCCTTCTTTCACATTTGAACACACTGGATTTTCAATATAATCCATTAACCTACACATAGCCTTTCATTAGAGCCCTTGGGAGACTTTAATATTTTTGGCAATGTACTGTTATGAAAAATACAATTAAAAAACCCACAGAACTGCCCCCTCCCTAGCAATTGAAGAGGCCGTAGGGAAATTCAAATCTTTTCTCTGAGCATAACAAGAACTAAGTGAAATTACATGCACATCAGATATGTTTCACTCCATATTTACATGATTTGTGTGAAGAAATAAAAAAGTCACCCATAATTTTACCATAATTTCTCTACTTACTACTCAATATGTAAGGCATACCCAAAGTCTTTTAAATATATATAATTAGGGGAAAAAATACTTGGAGGGTGGCAGAAATAATGTGGTTTTAGTTGGAAGGTAGTGGGAAAAATAGTCAGGATTAAACACTGCTTGGACCAGTAAATTCTTTTGATTTACCACAGAACTGTTAGTTTCACTGGAGGCATATGAGGTATAGTACAAGAACTTGCTAGTTGTTGGAGTTCACATGATAGCATATTATTTTTCGCTTTCAGCCTGAGTCACTGCTATGATGCCTTACAATATATGCCTTAGCATCTTCTAAAGAACCTTCAAGATGCCCATTTTATCACCTTAGCTACTATCTTCTTTACTTTTGTCTGAGATGACATGAAAAGTGCTTGCAATTAACCATATGACAAATAACATGACCAATACTGCACCAAGGAATGTTTTAAACAGGTTTTGAAATACAAAATCCTAATGTCTCTGATCAAAACCTCCTTGAATATTGGAGAATAAACTTTCATATATTTTTGCTAGTCTTTTAATGTCAGCATTATCCCATAGACCCTTTAAAATTAGGAAATGATATTAAATATCTGTTCCCATTTCCATGTGTTAATCTAAGCAAAGAAAAAAGCATAATAATTCTTCTGGATTTGGGGGAGTTTGTTTTTCTTTCTTTTTGTTTTTTAACAAAATACTTCCTTCCAGATACCTGTTTGAATGCTATACAGTTCACTTGAAAAAGCTTCCACACATTTGTGGAAACATTTTCAGTTTAATGTGTAATAAGTGAGATTTTGCCTCTACTAAAATCATGTCTGTTTCTCTTGTGGAACCTGAATTTTCATAAAGATGATACATTTTAATTATAATTCTGAGATCTTGCATTGTTTAACATGTAAACTATGTATGTTTGATGTTTTACCTGGAGATTGTCTCTGAGGACTAATCGAGTATTTCAGTGGAGCTATAAAAATATAATAAAAGATATCAGAGTGACTCTGGAACACTACTACTCTAATTATGGTTTTAAAATAATGTATTCAAAGCTTTATTTTTACTTGGCAACCACCTCTTATTAACTAGATGAAGACATTTTCTTCTATAGGCATTTGTTAAAAATTACACTATGTAACAGTTTCAGCTCTGGAGTGTTTTGGCCACATTTAAAGAAATCCATGGTGAAAATATTCAAGGAGGAAGTCTCAGACAGAAGTATGTGCTTGTTTTTTCCATTTGGTTATTTTTTGTAGCTAACAGATGATATACAGACATCAGCAGCTGTATCTTGTTGCAACAGTATTTTATCTTTCTAACGGCTGCTTTTATAACTTCCAACAGTTCTTTGTTCAGAATTTCTAGTATCAGCCACTGGATAAGAAAATTTCATTGATTTTCCACAAGGTGGCAGGTAAGAATCAGTCTGACTGTATTTTAATTAATATAATTCAGTTAATATACACTTTGTACACATCAAATGCATGCGCATACTCAATGACAAAGAAGGATACATGTTCATAGGACAGAGTATAGTGTGATTGGCTATTTAAATACAGTGTAGCAAGTGATGCTCTATCAGTAAGTAAATTATAGAGTTGCCTACTGTTGTATAATTTACAAAATAATATATCAAAATAAAATCTAACCTAAGCACCTCACAGTTACTTCTATCATGAAATGATTTTAAAACTTGATTCACAGTGATACTGTGGAACTGTCCAGTTGTTTTAGGAAAAATTATTTATTCGTTCTTCACCATTGCTTCTTTATGCTTAAATTTTATAACAAAGATCAGTATCAATACGTTTCTTTAATGTGGATAAACATTTTAAAGCAGGTGTTTATTTATTAAGAGTTCCTCATACAGTCATTCATTTTGTGACTTACTGAGCAGTATCTGCTCAAGAGAATTTCCTGCTCAAACCAAGAAATTGTTTTGACTTAAGTTCCTATCCAAGCACAAACCAGTCATGATTTTGCAGATCTAATAGTATTCCGGTAAGAACTGGTTTCTTCCAGTGCTTCAGATTTCCACATTCACCAAATCTCTTAGCACTACAGTAAATCAATGAAGTAAAATCTGCTAAGCCAATACTAAAAAATTGCTTTTATAGTATTTTTTCCATCTTATTTAGAAGCTTAGTGAACAAGAAATCTGAGAAGCTCTGTGCTTACAACAGATTTTCAGCAAAAGAGACACGATATCTGAAAAAACGGGCACTGATCAGTACTGAATGATTTGCAACTTGAATAAGTTTCATGCTGGGCTCTCTCATGACCAAGTTAAATGTTTGAATCTGTAAAGCTATTTGCATTTTTCTAGGGACATAAACAAGGTATAAATGTGATATTGTTGGTTCGTAATGAGCATCTCATATGTTTAACCATCTCCAGGAAACAGGGATTCATCACATATAATGGTTATTTCGGATGACAAATGCCACTACTCCAAGCACCCCTCACTTCCTTCATCTTCTCCTCTGGCTTTTATTGCTAGGCATGACACCATATAGCATGGGACATCCCCCTGTTCAGCCAAGGACAGCCACCTGAAGTGCCACATCTATGCACTTTTTTAACACCTCTAGGGAAGGAGACTTTACCACCCCCTGAGTAGCCTGTTCCAGTCCTTTACCACTCTTTCACTAAAGAAGTTTTTCTAATATCCAATCTAAATCTCTCTTGGTGCAACTTGAGGCCATTTCCTCTGGTAATATCATTTCTTACGTGGGAGAAGAGACTGACACCCACCTCACTGCAGCCTTCTTTCAGGTAGTTGCAGAGTGATAAAGTCTCCCCTCAGCCTTCTCCTCTCCAGGCTAACCAATCCCAGTTCCCTCAGCTGCTCTTCATAAGACTTGTTTTCCAGGCCCTTCATCAGCTTTGTTGTCCTCCTCCAGGCATACTCCAGCAACTCAATGTTTTTCATGTACTAAGGGGCCAAACCCACCGTATTTGACGCATGGCTTCACCAGCACTGAATATAGGGGCACGATCACTTCCCTGCTCTTGATGACCACAATATTTTTGATACAAGCCAGGATGCTCCTGGTCTTGGCCACCTGAGCACACTGATGGCTCATGTTCAGCCAGCTGTCAACCAGCACCCCCCGGTTCTTTTTCACTGGGCAGCTTTCCAGACATACTCCCAAAGCCTGTAATGTTCAGCCTGCTGATAGACTTGCCCACCTAGATCTACAGAGGAAAAAAACCCTGCCTTTAGTGTTTGGCCCTCACAGTCTCTCTCTGGATTCAGGGTGACAGATAACTTATTTTATTCAGTTGGAATTGGGAGCTGGCAAAAAAAAAAATATGTTCACATTGTGGACAATGATCTTATTCTTGCTAAATATACATACATTTTACAGCCAGATACATAAAGTTCTGCTAAACACATTATTAACCAACTTTATAGACATTTCTAATTTTTTTAAGTTTGAGGAATAAAGCAATCCATACAGTGATCAATATACTGAATAATAAGCTGTAGGCCCAGACCAGGCATACCAAGAAAGAAAATGGCATTTCAACCAGACTGCAAATTGCGTACAAGACACCTAATTTTGCAATCACTCTGCAGAAGATCTCTGCCTCTTTCTACAAATGTGAAATTCAATCTAGCATTACATAGTAATGTTCTCAAGTCCATATCAAAGACATAATTTTTTGCCATCTGCTAGGAAAAGCTCCCTGAAAAATATCTTCCCTTTTTAATGTCATTACTCAGGAAGATTATTTTCCCATGGATGGTGGAAAAGCAACATCACAGTATCACCGTATCACACAGTACCACAGTATCACAAGGTTGGAAAAGACTGAGATCATCGAGTCTGGCCTATGACCCAACACAAACACCTACTCGTCGTCTAAACCATTGCAAAGTCGAAGAGAAGACAGATGATAGAAGATAGATGATGAGTTCAGACATAGTGTACAGAGTCTTACATTCACATGCAGCAATGATGAAAAGTATTGTGAATACTGCAACTACTGATCTGGTAGTGTTAGCGATCTAGAGATGCTTGTCTCCTTACCCAAGCAAATTATTTTGCTAGCTGTATGACAGTTAGAAGCACTGATGGCAGAAGGATTCATAATTTTATGCCTGAAAAGACTGAGGCTTGCCACTTTTCACTGAAATTACTCCCTTAAGCTGTGATACAGAATTTGAGCATCAGTTCCTGAAATAACTACTGCTCTAACCCCTCCAATGTGTTCACTTGCACTTCTGGAGGTGAAGAGTTACTGGATTTCCTCACCTCATAGAACAGTAGTGGGCTCATTCACTCTCTGTCTCAAGATACTTAAAACTTTAAAAAGCAAACTAAGAAATATCAGGTGTGGTGGTTTTAATACCTAATTTCCTCCCTTTCTCTGTGCATGATAGGCTGGAGCTGAGCCAGCAGAGCTGTGTCATACCAAAGCCTGAATAGGCTGATTTTAAAGCTCTTTCTCCACAGTATATCAGAGACTGCATGTGCCTCCTTGAAATGTGTTACTACAATAACATTGTACCTTTCCTGTTACTAAAAATTCCAAATAATTGCAGCCTTAAAAGAGTTGGCTAGTGTGCAAAGCAGCTCACTGTCTTTCTAAAAAATTATAAATATCAGTAATTAAGTAATTAAGCCAACCCCATGAAGTTCTTAGGCATCTTGAGTTGCTATTCATAACACATTTTATAACTGTATTGACACTGCTTTTCAATATATATGAAGGATTTCCGTCCACCTAGTGATTATTAAAAAGTCATTTCAACAAGAATTATACTACTGTATACGTGTAGAAATCTAGTTAATGTAATTCTCTCAAAATCTTTCACATTCTTATAATATGATCAAAATATTTAAAATTATATTATCCATTTATACTCTGAAAAGGAAATCCAGGATTGCAGTTTGACTATTTGTACTTAAATAGAGTTGCAGTGTGCTGAATACAATTTAGGTGACAAAAATTTAACTGACTAAAAAAGTTTTAAATTTTTCTGTCTCCATGGAAAAAATGAAAATAATGTATTCTTAATAACAGTTGTCATTCAGTGGCCATATAGTAAGAAAGCAAAGCTGCTTTTCTGCTTCATTATTACTACTGGTATGGCCCCAAATCAGGTCAAGTATGATTGACCTGCTTCCCTGAGTTTATTCATCAAACAAGCTGACTTATTTCTTCTGCTTTTGAAACAGCAGATACAGGGCTCTGAAATGTAACATCCATTTTAAGCCTCAAATATGGTAAGTATAGTAAGTATAGACAATGTTTGTGATGTCAAAGAATTACGTTACTGTTAATCCATCCGAACATTAGTAGAAGAGTGACATTTCGAAAAAGGCAGTCTTGTTTCTCTCCACCTTTGCAGTATTATTAGTCTTACTAGTATCTTTATAACTGATTTTAAAGGCCCCAGACTCATACCTGAGGAAATACTCCCTGAATCAGATTTTCCTTTCTTGCTGTGAAAAATGCAAAGTTAGAAGTCTTATTCTTAATAAGATAGCCTTCTATTGACATACAGCATGTTTTTAAACAATGTGTAATTTTTTGTCTTTACATTGCTAATGTTTTTCTTCTGTGCTCTGTCTCAAAATACCTTCACCTTTCCAGTATTTTATTTGCCTCTCTAAGACCAAGATAATTGAATGGAGGTCACTTTGTAAGGTCTATCCATATCTTCTTTTGTTCTTGCTATGTCACCCCGAGAACACTTGCTTGAGTTTAACTAAATCTAAAATTAAAATAAGGATTTTAGTACAATTGTGCTGGATTAAACCACACTGTTAGATTTATGAATTCATACCCCTGATTATTCTGACCAGGAAATTATATTAAAATTCTGTCTCCTTTGATATCAGGGATCCAAATCTGATTATTCTTTTCTGCTGTAACAATCTACAGAATGTTGAAATTTAAACTGGGCCAATTTTAAGATACTCTGGTTTTGATATTGATTAAATACTTTCCAGTAGTTTCCAATCATGCATTTACTGAGTAAGTTTATTGAGTTTTCAGTAAAGTTATGTGTGCTTGTAATGGCAAAGGCTGTAAAAGTCATGTATCGATCCAAACTTCATTTTTTTGAACTGGCTAAGGGTATTACTAGAAGTATAGCTATCTTTCCAGTACTACGAAACAAACAAAACCAAAATTCTCCACTTGAGTAACTACACATTCCTGCCACATTTTGCAAAAGTTAATTTTATTTTTCTTATTTTTGTACACGTTCACATAATGATCAGTGGAAGTAACCTACAATTGTTGTTCACATTTTTTCTAGAGGAAAATGTGTGTGTGAGAAAAAGATTCTCAGAATAAAGGGTTGACTGCAGGATTGGGGTTTTTTTAATTTGTTTCTTTATCTTATATTTTTCTGTGTCTCTATAAATCCACAAATACTGGGTTGTCTCCTGTGCTGCTTGTTAAAACCTTTGACATTAGTGAGCTCTTCACTCAAACTTGGTATGGGATCCGTCTCATCCAGTCATGTCTACAGACTATTTTAGAAGGTCATAGTAGAAAGAAATGAGCTATGCCAGTAAAGAGTTAATTTCTCTTCCTTGTCTATAACAGGTATCCTTGATACCTCAGATGTCTCAGAATGTTCTCATCTAACATCTTACCAGCTTACAGCTATGCCTCTAGTGTTCAAAGCAAGAGATTCAATAAAGCCTTCGGGAACTGTGAACCATTGACTTAGCTGGAAGTCATTCTTGTTGTGTTCATAATTTTTCTCTGGGCTAAATTGAAATCTCTCAAAACTGCGCTGAAAAGCCCAATAGTAAATGCTTCATCAGAGGCGCTGCAGCTTGTTGGCCTAGACTGTCTCCTGGACAGAGTTCTGAGGCTGAATAGCTTCAGTGTGTTTTTTCTTGTCTAAGTGTAGATGCTGTGCCTGGAACAGGTTTCTTCATTGTCAGAGAAGAAAAAATAAGCATTTTCAGGACATGATTCATTAGATCTAGTCTACCTTAGGATGAGACAAATTTCCCAGAGATGCTTGTATACCTTAACCTGTAGAAGGTATCCCACTAAGTAGTTCAGCTATGAGGTCCTACATTCCAGATATCTATAGGCAGGTGAGATGAATCCTCGCAGTACAGTGAGACAGATGTCATCTTGACCTTAGCTTCATTGAAATTCTATTTTGGTGAGCCTTTGCCTCATTATTTTACTACATATTTTCTTTGCCTTAGATGTAATCCTTGGCTACCTGACGTGACTTCCTCCAAGATACCCATGGGTCATCTATGAACTATAATCCCTGCATAGGGACCTTTGCAGTGTTATCTTCCCTATAACAGTTAAAGGTTAACACAGTTGAAACCTCACCTCAAAGATGCAGTCATTTGGAAGAGACAGTAGTAAGTGATAATGTCTTTCCTTTATGAATCCCTGACTTATTGGGGGTGCACAGGCATCCTTGGACATTGACTGCAAGCCTTAAATTCAGAAAAGCTGTAGAAATATGTTTACTCTGTTCATGAGATGATGTCTATGGCAGTGTGAGCTTTTGAAATGAGTACAATCCCCTTGCTGGACAATCCTAGGCAGATTCATTGCCTTGGTTACCAGGAAGAAAGGAATGTGAAAGGTGACTCTTCCTTGAAAATGTTCAGAAAGTATACAAAAACCTCTGAATTGCTACAGGTGTTTTACTTTAGTGCATTATTTTTTGAAATACATAACAGAAAATTAGTTATAAGATCCATATTGTTGAAAGAATGCAACTTACAACCAGTTCTGAATAGAGATATGACAAATTTGGAATTGGCAGTATATTTGGATTTAATAGTACCCCAGCCTCGATGTGGTACATCTAGGGGACCCATCTCTCACAAGTAAGTTGAATTTTTTGTGGTTTATGATCTCATATTTTTTTTTAAGGATGACATGGCCATACTTGCATAGAGTTTCTAAGTACTGCATCAAAGAATTTCTAGGCCAGTTACTCTTGATCACTTCTAAGCTCACATATTGTTCCTCAGCATTCCTGTTCTCCAGCTGAAAAAGTATAGGTATGGTTTATTTCCTAGTGACAATTTCTCTAGATAAGCAGATAGATAAGGTTTTTTTTTTTTTGAGCTTACCAATAAATTCAGTTATGACAAATATGTTTTATTCATTCATTCTGACCATACTGATGTAGTAATATTTTTCTTTGATTTATTATATTAAAATTAAGCTGTTAGTTTTCTGTCCAATGCATTTCAAATAACACTGGATGCCTTTCTATTAAAACAAATAGCCTAGAAGAGCATGTTTTAGAAATTCCATTATGACAAGAGAGATGTGATCAGTACTTGGGTAATTACCTTTCTTAAAAGCTTTTCCATTCCAGTATCAATTAAGAGTATTGTGGCTTTCTTCCACTGTCTTGTAACACTTATCCAGAAGGTGGTTTGTAGTTTTAATGCTTTCTGCTGTAGCATTGTGTATTTATGATTATATTCCCGAGTGATTAAGTTCTAAGAATTATCTGGACTCCCTGGAATACTTGAAAACCACATAGTTATATGCTTGTTGAAGGGTGGAGACTCTGATCCATTGTACCTCTGGTCTCCCTTCAAAACTTCAGATTCTAATTTGTGAACTTCATAAAATCCATTTTGTTGTAAATAAACAAAGAACTAATATGCAAATATATGCATTTCCAGAGTCTGTTATTGTTAACAGAGAAAGCTGAATTGCCTGCCATAGAAACTGGACCTTTGAAACACTAATATACATACTAATATGTATGAAATACTGATAAGTATGCAAGTACCTGTATGGGTCATACACCTTGATTCTTTGCAGTGAAGCTCTGTGGAAGCTTTATCCTTAGATGGTACGGCTTTGGAACAATGTCTGATTAACTCTAAAAGTCATCAGATTTTCATTCCTGATGGAGAATCTCAAAGCAGGCCCAGATATATTGGTACCTTGTGGAGAATACATATACCTTTTCTAAAGCTCATGAAATGACAGTAGCAGGATTTTGACTTTTAAAGATAGTATTTAGTCAGTCTTGTACTTTTTTGAGGACACTTCCTCTGTGACCCATATATCCCCAGATCTCTCTGTTCTTAGCTGATTTATAATGGTAACCTCTAAGACTAGTTCAAAATAATAACCTGTGATGTGTGGACACAGAACTACCACAATCATGAGCAAAGCCTTGTGTGTTCTATAGCATTAATATCTCTAATTTTCAAAAATGCATTTTAGTAACGGTGTGTAGATCAATGATGCATATTTACAGGGCCATTATAATGTTGCAGGAGATGAAGGCACTTGGAACAGTTGCTTCTACCCAGCAAGTCAACTGTCATGAAGGCAGGCGTAAATGCTTATGATGTGATCACTCAGTTAAGCAACAACAAAGCATTTATAGAGGTATGAACTGTGGCAACAGGACACCATTCCTGATTTTCAGTAGCAGTCCTTCCAGAGTGTGAGAGGGATGTAAGAAAGACAAACTACAAGAATATATGGAGAATTAAGGCATTAATATAAAACTATGGAGGCCTCTTGCAACAGGATCAAGAGATCAAAGTAATGGAGAAATGCTGGTGGTGCGAGACAGCCAACCCTCCTTGGCCATAATACCTCCAGATAAGCTTATCAGGAAAGGCTGTTAGTACTTTATGTTTTAAATTAGCAGGTTTTTATCAGAGCAGGAGCACAGTCTTGCATTTACTTCGCTATTTTGGAGCTGAATATTTTTTATTAGTTTTCACCCATATATTTAAGTAGGTCACGAGTCATTATTTATGTTTTGGCAGTTCAGAATAAATAACTACTACATTTCACTGATGGAACTGTATGCTTCAAACACTCTAGGGGTAGATACATGAAAATACTTTAATATTTGGGGAAGTAAGTTATTCACGTCTAATTGAAATGTCAAACTGTTATGGATCACACTTCTGATTGATTTAATTTCTTCAAATACATTGCTGTTTTTAAAGATGTAAATCCTATCTTTTTTACTGTCTTTGTATGTACGTACATTCAGCCTTTGGTGGGATGCAGGTCTAGTTTTTGGTGAGTTGATGATGATCACAAACCTAGGCTGAAACCTTAATGCCCTTACTATTGACACTGTTCAAAGCCTGAGCCCAAGTTCAAATATCCCCTCAGCCAGAGTTTAAAACTTGCAACCCTCATGTGAACTGAGCTTGGCAGCTGAGTCTACCTGGATCTGACACATAAAGCAAGCTCCAGTGTGGTAACCATACATCATGCACTCATGTTTGGGGACCCTTAAGGCTGTTTTGACTGTGAATTTTCTCAGCCTCCTTTGCACTCACCTGCCATCTCAGAAGCTGTCAAATGCTTACTCAAGTGCTAAAATATGAATACAAATTTGATATAATTAAGTTAAACTTTGGTTTTCACTTATGTTTTGCTTGGAATTTGTGTCTTGTGCACAAAGCCTGAAGATAGGCCTTGCTTGTCTGAAAGCTAGTCAGTTTTTCTTAATGTAATAAAGACAAAATTTTTCCCTACAACATATACACTACTTACTTGAGAGTAACTTGACAGGGTTTTATTTTAAGTGCTAGCAGGTAGCTGAATATTAGCAACCACATGGTTACCTGTGACTGTGAAACAAGTCATCAAAATTAGTATTTAACAGACTACTCTCAAATACTAGCTGGAAGGCTTTCTAGTTGCCCTTATCCTACTCTTACTGTGTTTGGTGGGGCTGCTTCTCTGAACTCTGGGAGCTGTCTACTGGTGTGGCAGGTAGCTGACAGGCACAGATGGGCAACACAAATGAACAGCACCTTATGAGCTTGCATTTCTTTCTGTTGATTAGAAATTGAGTCTCCTGCTAGTAACAGAGATGCAAACATATATATTAGTAATATATAAAATTAAGTGTGATGAATTGCGCCCAGCTAAAATGTGGTTTTATAATCTCTTTACTTTCTTTCACCCTAAGAAGGGACAAAGCATCCCTAAAAGCAAAAGTCCGTAGAGGTAATGTGTACAATACAGATATGGCAATCAACAGGAGTGTCAAAGAATTTCACCTACTTACAACAAAACCACAAGACACATGTAGTAACCTTCATTTCTCATTCCTTTGAGAGTCTAGTCATGCAGTTCTTGAGTAATTCCTGAAGTCATATCTGATTTGAAAAATTTGCTTTGTGTCAGAAGTCTTGAACACTGCTGCCAGTTTTATTGTTCATAATATTACATCTATAGAGAAGCATTTTGTGGTTTTTGGCTTTTAAAAACAGGCAATTGCAAAATGCATTACCATAGAGTAAATGCAGATCTGGATTTCTTCATATTCAAACACAATAAGCTCTTCTTATGTTGAAGTGAAAAAATATTTAATTTCATGGATGTTTCAACGGTGCCTATCAGTTTATTTCTGAAGGCTGAGGAAGCTTTTGATCTTGTCTGAAAATTACTGAACTGTTGAACAGACAAAGAACTAAAGAAGACAAAAAATCCCTCTAATTTTTAACCTAAAACTGAAGAATTTCCCATAAAGAAAAATAACACAAAACAAGGTCTTTGTCTTACCTTGGAGGAATGAAACGTTAAAGGTGTAACTTCTTGCTCTTTTGCTAAGAACATTATAGGTTTGTTTTCTTGAGTAAGATTTTGGGTGAAGACTGGTGGGTATATGTAGTGTGTTCCATGTTTTCAAAAGCAAGCCTGACTTTTTAGAAAATTTCAGAAAAGTTGGGTCAGGCCTGGCTTTCATGTTCTAATGAAATGTCAAAAATTAGCTCATGCTATTGGCTCAACCAGAGCTGACTGTTTTCTGCACTAAAGGCGTACAAAGCAGGGCAAGACTAATTCCAGACCTGGCAGCCTTTCTTTCCTTCATTAAAATGAGTCAGGTTAATTGGAGAAGTATTTATTTGGGGCTTAATTGGATATTCATGGACTTCCAGTTTTAAATGTGAAGCAGCCTGTCGAGCTGGAACAGTTTTGTTCCTTACTGAAGTCTTTCAATTTAGAACTTAGATTACATTGGCATTGTACATTTAAATCTAATTTTTACTCAGGCTTTACTCAATACTCTTCTTGCTCTGTCTTTCACCCAGGAAAAAAAGTTGACACAGAATTTTCAGATCTTTAAGCCTAGTTGCTAAGCCAAACTCTCCTCCTAGTCGGGCCTCATCCTAGGAGAGGAGACTGGGAAACACTGCTCAGTTCCTGTAGTATTTTGGTGTCATTCTTACCCTGCCCTCTGAATGGATAAATAAGACTTCATGTGCTTCCTTTAGCTGTCTGGAAGAAAATCTTGACCATCTCAGTTCTCACCTATTCCTGTGCTACCTAGAGTATGCAGGTAAACTGTGGCACAGAAAGGTCATAGTAATGCATCCAGGGGTTTAAGTTGGGCACTGCAGAGCAGCTACCAGCGTTAACTGAGAGAGAACAGGACCAGAGAGATGATACCCGGGCACAGTGTTACTTCTAGGTACCACTAAAGCTATTGTTCAACACCAATCCAGATCTTGGATTTTAACTTAAATGCCAACGTTGGAATTTTACTCTGGTACATTGGCAAAGTACTCTGGTGGCATTGGCAAAGAATATAGGAAGATGTAACTTTTTGAGTGATGATACTATCATATTAGATAATGGTTAATAAAAGCTCCAAACAAAATGTTTTTGTGTCCAAATCCTATCTGGTTTTACCAGCCATTCTTCTTACTACCTCAATATTAAAAAAATATTCAGTCTCTCTGTAGATTTAAGAAAATATATGTTTGATACTTTGTCAGTGAAATCAATGGGACACTAAAAAAACCATTGACAGATTTTTATTTCCCTCTTGCAGAACCAAAGGATCTTTAAAATATCTCAGGGTAGATAAAATGATTAAGAATGGTAAGATACTTATTAAATTGATGACATGTGAATCTCCCAAGTTCAGAGTGAAGAAAAGGAGAAGAAATTAAGATCAAACAATGACTATGTTCAAGGAAAAGCGCTTGTAACTTTGACACAGGTATTTCAGCCATAATTTTGTGAGAGGTTTTTCCTCTTTGAGTTGTAAGTTTTTAGGACTCGTCTTTTCTCCTGTGCCTCATTAAGTATCTTTATTTTTGTGCAGCAAAAATGTTGAGCCCTACAAGAGATGACCTACAGGTCAAAAAAAGGGCAGGCTTAAATATTTACCTCCTGTCAAACCCACTTATATTTATGGCAAAATCTAAGAATTTTGAAAAGAAGGATGATTCATACGTAGAATAGCCCTGAGGTGCAAACTGCTCATGCATTGCCTTCATAGACTAGTCTTCTGTGTATTGACTTTATTTAATTTCACCCTAAGGCCTGCGCAGAAAAAAATGTATTTTAAAATACATTAAGCATGACACAAATACCATCTGTAAGATACCAGGCATGTTAGGGATATTGTGGATCTATTATAAGAAAGGATATAGATCTACTTTGATATTTTCTAGCATTGTTCAACACTGGATCTTTCAGGAGAACAACACTCTACTTGCTAACAGCAATTGTACTAAGTAGGTCAGCTAAGTAAACCCTATGTCTCAACGCAGCATCATTTTCTGCCCTGAAGAACTTAAAAGATCTTAAAAGGCACAATGTATAAAACCCAAGAAAATGGAAAGGGAGGTGGAAGTTGTAACAGGCAACCCAGAGGCACCGTGATTAAGCCATGCTGCTCGATTTAATTGACTGGTTAAATTGCCAAACCAAAAATTGCGGAAGGCGAGGCGAGGTTATCCTTAATTCATGGAAGGTGTTGGTTTAGTTAGACTTCCTTTCTGTTTTAAGTGCATCATCTCTGGAAGTTTATAGTCTGCCCTTGTCTACACGAGGGTGGAACTGTAATCCAGCCATAACACTAGATCCCCACTACCAATCATTCTTCATTTTGGGAATCAGTGGCAGTTGTCTTCTGAAAAGCTGTTATTTCTTTAGCAATTGGGAGACTACAATAAAAGAGAGAAAAAGTTTCAACAATAAAAACAAGAGAAAAGTTTAACACTCAACAAACTCTTCCAGTGTTTTGACATAACATCTTGGAAAAGAAACACTGAGTGAAATAAGGTCAATAGAATAGGAGAAAGGCAATCGCTCTGTTTTGAAGAGGTCTAACATGTAGGCCTTGCATTGGGAAGAACAAGGACATGTGAAACAGCTGTGCATGTCAGCTTCATGATAATAACAATATGCATGGCATTGCAGTTCATGAAGGTTTTTCATGGGAATCCCGTTCTTGTGGCTTTCCCTCAGGCAAAACGTTTTTCATGCTTTCTTGTGCTATACCATTGCACATCTTTGCTGTAAAGGATGCCGTGGCTTTAAGACAGTTCTGATACCTGCACAGTCCTTCAATAAGGTAATGGTGCACCCAACGAGGAGCTTCTACTTAATTTCTGAGTAAAACTACTGAAGTCTTCTCCCTCCCACCCCAATAAATGCATCATTTAACCTTTCTTTGTAAAATCACAAAACAGTTTGGCAAACATTATCTTAAAGGAAAATTTTCTATGAAAACTATTAAGTATTTTTGGTATTTTTAAATTTCATATCATTAAGGCAATTTTTAATATTTTTTTTAGAAATTATTTACAGAGAAGAATTTATGTTAAATATTTGTATCGAGAATTTAATTATTTCTGAGATCTAATGACTAGAAGTTGCCATGCTAAAATTATATGAATTTGCCATTATGAAATTATTTCAGATATATATTCAATCGAATTATTTTTTTAAATCTTGATTCATTCAAATTACTTTATGTTACAAGATGTGCTTCTATTTCTAAATGTGTGCTTCACATTTCTAAAACCCTTACTTTAAAAAAAAATCCTGACTGGCAGACATTTAGTCTTCTCATATACTACTGATGATTCTGGAAAACTTCTTTGTAATTCATTGACCCTGAGGTGTTTTTTTTCTTTATAAAACATACATAACATTTTCCGGTAGGGTGTTGCATAAAAGATGGATTTCATGTTTCTAAAAAATATTTTGGGAGGCAGTTACGTCTTTTTACAATAATATTGTAAGGAACCATTCCTCTCTCCTGGAATTTCCCTATGCAAGACTTGGAAATAAATAGAGCGATAAATACAAATAGAGATAAATAGACATAAATAGAAAGAACGTCTGCGTGATCTGGTCTCAAATTGAACACAAATTTCTAAACTTAAAGGAAAAAATATATGGAAGCCTAAGTTAAATATCAAACCTTAGGGAAGTATTTGTTGAAGATATTCACCTTTCAGCTCAAAATATAAGAGGTTGTATTAATTCCTGCAAGGGAAGAATATGGAGAAAAAGTCAATGTATATAGAGAACTTCTGCAACCTTCCACATTTCAAAAGAGGAGCCTATGCTTAGATGTTAGATCATCTGTATTTCAGTAATACTGAATTTTCCATAGGTTAACAGTTCATAGGTTAAACAAAAGCCTCACAGATCTCATGTCCAATGGTGGCCGCCTGGATTCCAGATCAAATTTAGAAGTTGAACTAAAGCCCTAGTTTGCACCAAGAGATCTTCGGCATTAGGGAAACAAACTTTCCCTTCTAAAGTGTGATGATGATAATGATGGTGATGATGATGATGATTACTAGGGAAACACTTTTGTAGGGTGACATGCAAAAAGTATTTTGGTGGAGTCCTGCTGAAAGAAACATGGATCTATGAGTGAAATAACTATCTGCTGTTGCTTTATTCTCACCAAAATATCTGGAAAACGCAGCTTCATGCAATATTCATGAGGAAACAGAGCTGCATCAAAGACATACCTAACCTATCACCAAATATTCCTGTAAACACAAACAAACTGCAAGACTCAACACTTAGTCTGACTATCTGTGACAATAGTGCAATAACATAAAGAAAAACAAGGAAGAATTTTGATGCATGATCAACCCACTTAATTTCTAATTTATATGATTAGAGTGGGAGTAGATTCACACTTGTCTCAAATGTTAGTCAAAAGTGTGAGATACCTCCAGAAAAAGATTCATATCAGCAATTAGATATGGCTGTACAGGGAATTTAGAGCAAATATGGAGGAATCTAGAGCAAATTCATATGATTCTGTAGTACAGTACAAAATTAAATGGGAAGAATTCAGACTGCAATGGTTTTAACAAAAAACACAAACCTCATTAACTTACTAAGGGAAATAATATAAGATATTCTCATTTCATGAACAGATATAAGTTCCTTTGGCTCGTATGATCATTTCAAATTGCACAGAACTTAGTATTTCACAGGTGTCTCTTCTAAATTTCTTTCAAACACAGTTGTCTGTTGTTCTGATTGCACTCTGATAATTAAAGATTCTTTGACAGAACAGCTGGTCTTGATCACTTGCCTCATTACGCTGTGAGTTCAATTTAAGTCTTAACCACTTTACTGAATGCAATTAAAAGAAAAAAAAAGAGTATTTTATAACAGTTCTAATAACTTTGGGAAAGTAAGAGCAAGTGGAAGTCACAGTTAGTACTTTTGCTTAGAATTAATTCTTAGAATTTAAATGAGTTCATTGAACCATAAAATAAAATAAAATAACATAAAATTACTTTATAATTCAACATGAATTAGCAATCTCCTTGTACACTGAAATTTGGAAAGTTCATATGGCTAACATATTTCGCAAATGTTAGGAAAAAATCCTTTTCAAATTTAATCTTTCAATCATGTAGTTGGCTATTATTCCCATAATATCTTCCCCCCTTTTTTGTTTTCTTGTGGAAGAATATTTAAGTGCTATTTCCAGTTATTTTGCTATCTCAGTGGAATTATTCAGAACATATTTCAAAGATTTTATTTCTCTGTTTTTGAAGCGTATCATCCTTCGCATAATAGACCAGTTGGAGGCTTATAGTCCTGTTAGGTACTACTCAATGACAAAACTAATTTTCAAAAACCTCGTCCAAAACCATGTCTGTCTGGTTAGGGGAATTCCATCTCATCTAACACAGCGCTGTTGCTGGAAGTTCTGTGAAAGGATATCTGTGTTCCTTAACTACTTAATGTCCTCTGGATCCTGGCTTATTTGAATCCTGAGAATCCTCTGGATCCTGGCTTCTTTGAATCCTGAGAATACCTTTATTACAAACGGGAAACTTTATGTGAGAGAGAGCTGAAGCAACAGGGCTCTCTAAGGATGCAGCTCACCCATGGAAACTGTTCAGAAGGCCTTTTAGGGAGAGTGGAAGTTCACATCTAAGAAGACTACTTAATATCTCTCTTGCTTAAGGAATTTCTTAACTAGAGCACCAGATCTGAGTCCTGGCTGAAAATTGTAAAAATCTGTTCCCCACACAAGATTTCTTGATACAGGGCTATCAATTGACAGACTTTTCTGTGACTGTGATATTTGCCATCATACGGTAGTTTTTCTCCTCCCAATGAGTTTCAGAAAGTACCTTTGTGTCATAGCAACCTATTCCTTTAAAATTTGCCAGACATAACTTGAACTTGTCTTGAAATAGCATTAGACCACAGTTTCAAAACCAAAAAATTAGCAAATTGTACTTGTCATCTCCTCAAGGTGGAAGATGCTACAGAAAGCAGTGCTGTTTTTCTCCCTAAAGCTTTCTTTTTCCAGGTCAGCTATAAATATTCTTCAGCATCAATACTGAAAGTTTGCTCTTGTGCTGTCTTCTAAAAGCTTAGTCGTGTTTTGAAATGTATACCTGCAGAAGTGGCGAATAGGCAGAAAACATCCTTTTTCATCCCTGCTGAAATACATGCAGGTGAGTGGGAGCAAGAAGTTATTTCCGTATCATTTTCATTTTATTCAAAGGCAAAATTATCCTAGGAACATGATCTGTGACAGTTTTTTATCCTGTTGCACCACAATTTCTCTCCTATTCATTTCTGTATTTTTTATTTCTACTTTGTTTCTTGTGATATCTCCCATTTCTATTTGTGTGTAACCTTCTTCCCCTTTCCTTCTGTATGGTATTCCCACAATACCATATAAAGATTAAATCTGATGAAACTGGTTTGAAGCAGAGCAGCGTGGTGTTGGATTAATTAGGCAGTAAAATTTAGTGAGAGGAGGCCCTCTCTTACAAGTCCACAGAGACACCATCCATTGATTATATATAAACAAAGGAAAACTAATTAAAAAGATTGTTTCACCTAATGCTTGAAACACTGATGCCAGTTTGCAGTTTGAATTCTGAAGAGAATTTTACAGTCTAGGATAACTAATAGGATTTAGATCTTCTTAGAAAAAGGTGTTTCAAGAATGAAATTGGATCACATAAGAATAAAAGGTACTGCTAAGTTACGTGTACGGAAATGTTTTTGAATAAATTATTAGCAAAGACTTTGAAGATGCTTGAAATGAAACTCATTTCTTTCATTTAATACCTAGTACAGAATTTGTTAGGTAAAGTTAATAAAACTGTCATGCATCTATTTGATTTTTAAAAAAATGTTATTGCTGGAAAATATTTTCCAGGAACCCATTTTTGCCCTTGAACAGAATCCTCATGTTTGCATCTTGCAAAACTTAGGAGTTCTGCATGTGAGCATGAAGGAAGATTTGTTTCTGTATACTTGTGACAAACCTCAGTAACAATAAGAAGGGTAAATTCAGCATCTTCAATCCAGAGATCCCTGAAGATGCAGTGCAGAGCTCAGTGAATGTTGGCCCCTTGGGAAGTTCAGTTACCTTCTTGGAATCTCAGTCCCATTGTCCATTCCAATGACTCCCTATTTTGCTGCTGTTTCCTCTTCCACTGTCTCTTACCCTAAACCTCTTCCGCTGCATGTCTCCTATTTTTCCACTTTTGCTGTAACACCTTCCCTTTGCTTGCCTGGTCTGTGGGTGAGCCCATGTGCATTGATCAGCTGGCTAGGATGTCAGGAAAATAGTGAAGGATCCGGGGAACTACAAACTTATCAGCCTAACCTCAGTACCAGGGTGGATTATGGAGCGGTTCATCTCCAGTGTGCTCAACAGGCATGTGGAGGACAGCCAGGGGATCAGTCCCAGCCAGAATGGGCAGGTCCTCCTTGGCCAGCCTGATCTCCTTCTATGACCAGGTGACCTGCCTAGTGGATAAGGGAAAGGCTGCAGACGTTATCTACCTGAACTTCAGTAAAGCCTTTGATACTATCTCACACAGCATTCTCTTAGAGAAGCTGGTGGCTCATGGCTCAGGCAGGTGTACTCTTTGCCGGGTAAAAAACTGGCGGGGTGGCCGAGCCCAGAGAGTTGTGGTGAATGGAGCTAAATCCAGTTGGTGGCTGGTGACAAGCAGTGTTCCCCAGGGCTTAGTGCCAGACCCAGTCCTGTTTCATATCCTTACCAATGAGCCGAATGAGAGGATTGACTGCTCCCTCAGGAAGTTTGCATATGACATGAAATTAAGTGGAAGGGCTGATCTGCTAGAGGGTAGGAAGGCTCTGCAGAGGGACTTGGACATGCTGGATCGATGGGCTGAGGTCGATCGCATGAGGTTTACAAGGCCATGTGCTGGGTCTTGCATTGAGTCACAATAACCCCATGCAATGCTTGGAGAAGAGTGGCTGGGAAGCTGCTGGAGGTATTTAAAAGACGTGTAGATGTTGCACCCAGGGACATGGTTTAGTGGTGGACTTGGCAGTATCAGGTTAATAGTTGGAATTGATAATCTTAGAGGTCTTTTCCAACCTAAATTGTTCTATGATTCTGATCCTATTGGCTCTATTGGATTGTGATCTGTGAAAAATGCTTCATAGAAATGTGTATAATATTTTTAAACAAGAAACTAAACCAGAAGAGAAGAGATGAGGTGAGAGATGAGTTGAGAGATGAGACATGAGAGATGAGAGATGAGAGATGGGAGATGGGAGATGAAAGATGAAATAGGAGAGGTAGAAGAGAAACAGAAAAGGAAAGGGAAAGGAACATAATTTAAGTTACAATTTGTTTGTTTCAGAATTTTCTTCTGAAGCACCAGGACATTTAGTAATTACAACCTTCATTCTCGTTCTGCTTTGTAATTGCAAAATATATTTTTTAAATACCTTTTATGTTACAAAGGCAACAAACCAACAAATTTTTCTTTTTAACAACATGAAATGAGCATTAACAGGATCTTAGATGATCAAATCATGATTAAGTCAAGATTAAAGTCAAGATTAAAAAATAACAGAAATCCTATCATAGCGATGACTGCTAGTTAATATTCTTTTATACATATATTTTATTATTAATGAAGTGAAAAATCATATATATTTGTAACAATTTATAAAGTCTTGTAGATTTTTTTCCTTATTGTTTCTTTTGCTAGGAATGAGGGGGAACAAACTTCTAGGTACTATACAGGGGAAAGACTCATTTAAAAAACCAAAATTGTGTGTTTGGCATATCCTAATCGTCTGTTCACAATTCTAATTCAATTTTTATTCAGTGATCAGAGACATTCATAGAGTATAAGTTGTCAAGCATATAAGTAAGTATCTGAAATCTGTGAATTGAACTGTTCTGTGGAGATGTTCATGTTTACCTATGGAAAACAGAGAATAAGACTGGAAAGCTAGCAATGATAATACACTGTTTTGGGGGTTGTATTTCAATAATTCTCAAACTAATCTCAGAATTTCAGTGTCAAAACTCACTGATTGTCTTGGACACTGTAAGTATTTGCTCTAATTTTATACATTTTTTTTATGCTGCTACTTTTCTTCGGCTGCTCTTGGATAAAGAATAGTGAAAAAAATGGACCTTGGTGTGACCCAGTTAATCATTCTTACGCTCCTGTAATAACAAATTATGTCTAAAAATGATGCAGAAGTTCCATATGTAGATGTTTGGCAGAATCCTGTGAGTATTATATGAGAGAAAAGGACTAGATGGGAAAAGGAAGATTATACAAACATACAACTATGTATAGCCATGGTATAGGTGTTTAGTCCAGGTTTATCTAATATGTGGTAAACCTCACACAAATACTATATCACAACATGATTCTTAGTTTCTATAATAATTGTAAACTCTTATGTAACCGAAATCTATTATTTGTTGCACATACACCAGAGTGAAGAAGCATCATCAATATCCCAGAATATTGCTATAGGTCAAATTAGTTGAGTCTGCAGAAGTAGATAAAATAATATAAATATGTTTTTGACAATTTGAATTTCAATTAAACATATTTCCATACAGCTCAATAACCCCGGAGTTAATTTCTTTACAATTAAGATTTAATGTTACAAATGGTGAATCTGTCACATCAAATAATATAATGATAGTAAGGTTGACCTACTCTGTTTAATCCTTGCTAATTATTGTCCTTTAGATATCTGCTTTGGCAAGAGTGTCTGATGAGATTTTTTTTTCCTTCTCTTTACTTAAATAATGTGAAAACAAATTTCTCATCCTTACTGTTTCTCTACTGCATTACAGCAGTGCCAGATTGGAAGTATATTCATAGATCTCGATTATTTTGTGATTTCTACCCTTATTCATGGACCATTTTCCTCGTACTTGCTGATCACTGCTTTGTGTCTCATATTTCATTTTTTAACAAAGTGTATTCCTGCCAGCAAGCACCAAAAATAAATAGCTGATAAGAATATATGGGTGCTACTTGAAATATTTTTTACACCATATAGTTTCTAAAAATACTTGGTTCCTCTCTTTCTAAGTTAGCTAAGGTAGATTCCCATATTAATAAGGGTGATCTCATCTCTGCGTAGGAAGTATTGAAGAAACCAGGAAACCACATCACACAAAGCTAGAATTGCTTGCTCCTTTAGGTGGTTTTAGACAAAAATGTCTCTTACCAGCATTTAGAAATTTGGACATTACAAAACTGGACTATAGTGCATACTATTGGAAGGGTTGTTATGTATTAAAATGTAATGACTCCGAGAAAGACTCAAGGCTTATACTTTATGCAGCAAGTAGAGTGGACCAATAGAACTGGACCTATAAGGTGATATAGTTAATGCTGAGGATTTGATATCCACAGTAGATATATTTAGGCTTGTCTGGGGTTTGTTTGTTTGTTTGTTTTTTCCCCAGCTTCAAACTAGCCTTCATCTTGATGCAAAGATTGTGCCCATTTGTGCCTGGGATGCATTAGATGCACTCCTGGAATTGCTTCCAGTTGCTTCCAAATGCTTCTGTCTTCCAGTCTTGGTTTCATCCAAAATGAGTCCTGGGCAGACACTCCATGACTTATATCACACACTGTGATGCAAATCAAAGTGCAGTAAATAAGGGGAAAAAAAAGTGTAAGAGATTCACTTCAAAAGTGTGCATGCTTGGTTGGTCTCTTCTCTCAGGTGACCCGTGACACAACAAGAGGACACAGTCTCAAGCTTCGCTAGGGGAGGTTTAGGCTTGACATTAGGAAGAAGTTCTTTACTGAGAGGGTGATTGGTCATTGGAATGCGATGCCCGGGGAGGTGGTGGAGTCACCGTCCCTGGAGGCGTTTAAGGAGAGATTGAATGAGGCACTTAGTGCCATGGTGTAGTTGACGAGTAGGAGTAGGTGTAGGTTGGGTCATAGGTTGGACTCGATGATCTCAGAGGTCTTTTCCGACCTTATGATACTGTGATACTGTGATGCTCCTGATCTGAACTAACCAACTAATGTGGAAAAAACCCAAATATTAGTGTGTGCTCACAAAGGAGTAATGAGTAGGGGTAGGGAAGTGTACATTGTATTTTTAAGTGCAATACTGGAATACTGATTTAGTTCTAGTGTACACATATTTACAAGGCTATTCATAAAACAGAGGATACCCAAGCAAATGTACCAATAAAATCAAATAAGCTCTTATCAGAACTTAATCTTGTAAAGTTATTAAAGAAAATGATTAAAATTAACCTAACAACAGGTATAAGTAGATTTCAAAGAAAAAATACTGGCTTGAGCCAGCAAAGAGAAAATAATCCTACAGCTAAGGCCTACATAAAAGCTGAATGTAAATGAATTTGTATTATAAATAAAGCAATACATCCATAAAAATGATTAAGCATTAAACCCAATCATATATGGAAGTGGTGGATTCTGCATCTTTTAATACCTTCCAAACAAGATGCTATGCTTTCCTGAAAGACATAATATTGTCGGATATGAGTAACTGGGCTCATTATGGGACCAAGTGAATTAAATTACACCATGTGAGGTACACAAGATCAAGGGGCGGGGTGCAATACAGCCCCCCTGTCATACAGGAGGAAGAAGTTAGAGACCTGCTGAGCCACTTAGATCCTCATAAGTCTATGGGGCCTGATGGGATCCATCCTAGGGTGATGAGAGAGCTGGCGGACAAGATTGCTAAGCCGCTTTTCATCATTTATCAGCAGTCCTGGTTCACTGGAGAAGTTCCAGAAGACTGGAAGTTGGCCAACGTGACGCCCATCCACAAGAAGGGCCGTAGGGACGATCCAGGTAACTACAGACCTGTCAGCCTGACCTTGGTCCCAGGCAAAAGTATGGAACGGATAATCCTGGGTGCGATCATGCGGCACCTGAGGAATGAGGGAGAGATCAGGCCCAGCCAGCATGGTTTTAGGAGAGGCAGGTCCTGCCTGACCAACCTGATTTCTTTTTACGACCATGTGACTCGCCTGGTGGATGAGAGGAAGGCTGTGGATGTGGTGTACCTGGACTTCAGCAAGGCCTTTGACACTGTCTCCCATAGTAGACTACTGGACAAGCTGGCAGCCCGTGGCATGGATGGGAATGTTCTGTGCTGGGTTAGGAATTGGTTGGATGGCCGAGCCCAGAGGGTGGAAATGAATGGTGTCCCATCCAGCTGGCGGCCGGTCACTAGTGCCGTCCCCCAGGGTTCGGTGCTGGGCCCGGTCCTGTTTAATATCTTTATTGATGATCTGGATGAGGGGATTGAGTCCTTCATCAGCAAGTTCACAGATGACACCAAGCTGGGAGGAAGTGTCGATCTGCTGGAGGATAGGAGGGCCCTACAGAGGGACCTTGACAGGCTGGAGAGATGGGCTGACTCCAATAGCATGAAGTTTAACAAGTCCAAATGCCGGGTCCTACACTTCGGACACAACAACCCCATGCAGCGCTATAGACTGGGTGCAGAGTGGCTGGAGAACAGTCAGGCAGAAAGGGACTTGGGAGTTCTGGTGGACAGGAAACTCAACATGAGCCAGCAGTGCGCTCAAGTGGCAAAGAAGGCCAATGGTATCTTGGCCTGCATCAGGAACAGTGTGGCCAGCAGGACTAGAGAGGTCATCATCCCCTTATACTCGGCACTGGTCAGGCCGCACCTTGAGTGCTGTGTCCAGTTCTGGGCCCCTCAGTTTAAGAAGGATGTTGAGATGCTGGAGTGTGTCCAGAGGAGAGCGACGAGGATGGTGAAGGGGCTGGGGCACAAGCCCTATGAGGAGCGACTGAGGGAGCTGGGGTTGTTTAGCCTGGAGAACAGGAGGCTCAGGGGAGACCTTATTGCTCTCTACAACTGCCTAAAGGGAGGTTGTGGTGAGGCAGGGGTTGGACTCTTCTCTCAGGCGACCAGTGACAGAACGAGAGGACACGGTCTCAAGCTTCACCAGGGGAGGTTTAGGATTGACATTAGGAAGAAATTCTTCACTGAGAGGGTAATTGTTCATTGGAATGCGCTGCCTAGGGAGGTGGTGGAGTCACCATCCCTGGAGGTGTTCAAAGAGAATCTGGATGAGTCACTTAGTGACATGGTGTAGTTGACGAGTAGGAGTAGGTGTAGGTGTTGGGTCATAGGTTGGACTCGATGATTTCAAAGGTCTTTTCCAACCTTATGATACTGTGATTCTGTGATACTGTGAAATTGGATAATACAATAGTCCACTTTCTGAAGACTCTATGCATTTTTCTCCTCTTTATTCAATAGGATTTATTTATTGTGTTTCCTTGAGTTTCTCTTTCATAGACTTATGGGTGATTTGAATATGAAACTATTGACATTTTATACTGTCCTGATTTGTGAGTTCAAAGCTGTCAAACTCTTGGATCCTTCTCATATGGTTATGCTTATTATTATGTGCCTTGTCTGCTAAGCAAGTTGCAGCTATGTGTAACCAGATGAAAGTATTTGTACTAGTCATATCCACAACTTTTAAAAGAATATGGAGACAAAATTGCTTATGGTATATGAACAAAATTTCAGCCATACTCTGTTTAGAGAATTACGGGTGTAATCAGAAACATTGAGGCCACCATTTTCTGACAATTAGTTCTGCAACTGTACAAGACTAATACCGATGTGAGCACAAACCTATATTCTTACCAAAATGGGTAGAATTCAGACCCCTGTTGTTGCTTTTATGCTTGTTTTGTATTAGCTGTAATAAAGGTTCTGGCATACAAATTAAGTTTCTCGATCACTGTTTTTTGAACAATTTTGAGTGAGTAGACAAAGATTTTAAGAATCAGAACTTGTGTCATGTGACTTCATTGTTTTCCATCTTCTGTTATCAACTTTAAAATGGAATTTATTGTACAACTGGAGATTGCAATTGAGATTCACTGAAGGATTTTTATAATGAGAATGGATTTAGGTGGAAGTTGGTTACCTGCATCCATAATGTTAATTCTGACATTTTCAGCTATGTTTGGGTGTCTAAGATGTCAGTTGATTGATGTTTACTTTTTATTTGCCAGTTCCTTACAGCTGTTTCTTCTGCTTCTCTAGAATTGCCCTAACTTTGAAGTAGTTCAATGTTTGATTGCCTCCCTTATAAGAAAATAATAATCCAAATAGTCAGAGAAAACTATTAAATTCTGTCTTGGTTCTGGATCAAATTATAGAATTTTAGTAAAATAATATTTTAATCCAATATATATTTTTAAACTGTACTTTGTATTTCATTCCCTGTTGGATGCAGCAGCCTTCAAGCATTATTTTCAAATTTTTTATTATGATTTTGTAGAATCCTGTTGTTCACAGTGCCCGTATTATTTTTTCTGCCTACATAATATTAGATCGAGACCACTGAAACTTAAATATTCTTGCTCTATTATTTATCTAAAGGTATTAGAATAAATCAAAGACTTTAAATGAGAACAGCCCTTATTAAGTACATGGAGAAATGGATAGTTAGGAAATACACTTTGAAGTAAAAGAGAACAAGGTTTTGAATTTGTTTGCATTTTAATAGAGTTTGGAAACCGTGAGTATTCAAAAAGTCAGAAACATATTTTTGTTGATCAAGTGACTAGATAATATCCTTTAAAGCTCACTTTCCCTCAGGATACTATTATAAAAGGAAAAACCTTGTTATGTCCTGAATTTTTTTTGAAAGGTGTTAAAATTTTAAAATGAAAGCCAGGAATAGCTTAACAGACCTGATAATGGACATTTGCTAGCAAACACAGCTTTGCTTTAAACGTGCAGTACTAAGGAAAGTACTGGCATTATCTGATACAGAGCACAGGAGAACTATGCTTTTAATGAAATAGAAATTCCTCACAGGCATTACTAAGAAATATCTTTCAAGTTTTAAACAAGAAGACTAAGAAGCAAGGTGAAACAATACAGCTCAGTTTATTTGCATTAATGTATTTCCACAAAGACAATGGAAGAATTTAAAAAAAAAAACCCAAACCAAAAAACAATTCCACAAACACCATCTACTCCCAAAACACTAGATTTACTTGAAAACCATTTATAGTGTATACAGTGCAGATAAGTGACTCAAACTCTTGCTTAAGATTCTCACTACAGAGAGCTGAATTTCTGTCAGGGCCTTGATGACACATAACGAACTTAGGTGATATGGTAAGTGCTAATTCATTAGCAGCTCATTTTAAAGCATAAGACAGGTTTGAGATGGTCAAAAGGTAAGAGTTTTGTAGAAATATTCACAGTTACATTCTAAGGGGACTCAAATATGGATGCAGATAGTTAATGAGGAGAATTTGAATGAAAGATGAAGAGAATATATTAGCATTATTAGCAACATAAACCCTGCTATTTGGTGTTTGTCAGTAAAGATTCTGTAAGTGCTTCAACAGGCAATTGCAATTTTCTTTTTATGTCAGGAAATATTTGCACTGGATGAATAAAATGAAACAAAAAATAAATTAGGAAATTAAATACAAGGTGCTATTTGTTGCTTTACCGCTTAATTTCTCTTTGAAAGTTTATTAGCAAATTAAATAAGACGTGATATGGTGCTTTAGTACTCATTTCCTCTTCAAAAGTATACCACAAAAAAAGACTTGTGTGGTTAGTTTTCTATTGTTCTAATCAGATGGATGTAAAAGAAGAAAAAAAAATCAATGAATATACAAATTTGTCCGTATTTTGGTAGCCTGATACCCAATGAATTAAAACAAAACAATGAATTCTTGGGCAATTCCACTTTTGGTATAATAGTTTATTTAAAGCAAACTTTGTATTCAACTGTTACGGTTTTGTTACACTAATTTATGCTAATTTATACTAACCCTCTCTTGTGAAGTAATAGGTATTATATGTTGTTTTGTTTTTTTCTTAAACAAGTCTGGGCTTACTCGCTAATGGTGTTCATTTTTTTATTAGTATTTTGGTGCAACATTTCATTGCATGGAAGGCACTTTTCTGGAAGACTCCTTCCCCTGCCAAATCCTGTAATTCTATAGATTTTCTAAACAGAAACAAACTAGCAGGTAAAGAACCCTGTGGGTTTGATCTTATTATTTGCTGTGACTTGTGATACTATTAGGTGTTTCTTTTTGCCTAAGACTCGCAGCTCATATTCATCCCTTGAGGAAGCATCTGAAGCTTTTTTCCCCTGTTTTGATAAAAATCAGAGGGGTCAGCAAGAGGTTTTAATCTTTAAAATGCATGTGGAGATGAAGAAATTCCTTCCTTGTCTACAAAAGCTTGTGGTCGATGGCAAGTTGAACATGAGCCAACAGTGTGCCCTGGCAACCAAGAGGGCCAACTGTGTCCTGAGGTGCATCAAGCACGGCATTGCCAGCCGGTCAAGAGAGGTCATTGTCCCGCTCTACTCTGCACTGGGGAGGCCCCACTGCGAGTGCTGTGTGCAGTTTTGGGCACCACACTATAAAAAGGAGAGTGTCCAGAGGAGGCCACAAAGCTGGTGAAGGGTCTAAAGGAGAAGTCGAATGAGAAGCGGCTGAAGTCACTTGGTCTGTTCAGCCGGGAGAAGAGGAGACAGAGGAAATCTCATAGCTGTTTGCTGCCTTCTCACAAGGGAAGGAGGTGAAACAGGTGCTGATCTCGTCTCTCTTGCAGCATATGATAAGACTTGAGGTAATGGCAGGAAGATGTGCCGGGGGAGGCTTAGGTTGGATATTAGGAAGAGGTTCTTCACCCAGTGGGTGGTGGAGCACTGGAACAGCTCCCCAGGGAAGCAGTCATGGCACTGAGTCTGCCAGCATTCAAGAGGCATTTGGACAATGCCCTCAGTCATGCAGCGTGAAAGTTGAGAGTGTCCTAAGTAGGGATAGGAGTTGGACTCGATGATCCTTTAGGGTCCTTTCCAACTCAGGTAATTCTATGATTCTATAATTCTATGATTCACTAAGAATATTAGAGAGAGGCTGCAGAATCATATCAGCCGTAACAGTGCTTTAAATGTCAGTCTAATCGAGAAAATGAAAGGGAGTACATGGGTGCTGAAGGCACTTATCACTACATGGCACACGCGTGCTCCTAGCTCTGTTCTCCTTTTGCCTGTCCTGCAGTCTCTTGATTCAACAGAAAGAATTGTGACCTGTTCTCCATCTTAGAATAACTGACAACCTGTTACTCTGGGCACATAACAGAGCTACAATATGCTTTCCTACAAAAAAAATTAGCTTTAATATTTTTTCTATTGTTTATATAAATGCAATTAGGATGTTATACTTGGCAAAGTAGAGTAATGGAAAAGTAAGCGCTGGAAGAAGTTTCCTTTCAGTAAGCTGAACATAGAACGTTTCATAACAATTTCTAAAATCTATGCTTTAGAGAACATTGAACATGATACTGTAGTTTTCAGAGCTGCTAGATTCCTTTACCTTGACTGAATCAGCAAGTTCTTAAAAAATTACTGTAATTAATTATTTTATTCAGAATGTAGCAATTATCTTTTTAAAGGAATGACTCCTGCTTTCTGTGAAGTTACCTCCTTTTGTTTAGTGTATTTTTAGGAAACTGAAGTGGGGACCAGATTGTAAAAAACTCTTCAGAATAATCAATATATCTGCTGTAGTTTCACCCTTGCTTAAGTTCCTTCAATATATTGGATCCTGGTTTATTTATTGGGAAATTAAGTTCTACAGGTAGATCCTTGTGAAGAGCTGCTTTATTCTACATTTGTCAAGAGCTTTCTGTTAATTTTGATTCCCTTATCACTGAAAACAGTTACCCATTTGTTGATTGATCTACTTTCATCTATAATTTCCAGATAATTTTGTAGGGAAAACTTAACAGAAGAGAAGAGGTAAATGAGTTTCTACATTATATTTTCCATCCATTTGTTTTAAAATCATAAATATAGCATAACTTCTAAATATTGACCATCATTACTCACCAGAAAGAACCACTTCTTTCTCTCAGATAGCAGAAACAATGCTCTGCTGACATTTTTCACAGACAGTTTAACTTTCACTTTATTCTTTAAGGGTATTTCTCAAGTTATGAGATATGTAATTTTATTAATATTCAACTTCTATGTTATATTTTATCTTTATTTTTCTGAAACAACATAAGTGCAGCAAACCTCCAGGAATTTCTCTACCTATTCTACAGCTATCTCTGAGAAATGCCATATTTTAAGAAGCACCTCTGGGATTCATTCAAGAATGTAAATGCAATTTTAAAAAAGACCTTTTTTTCCCCAGTCAAACATTGCAGCTATGAATATTGTTACAAAAGGTAGATCCATTACATAGGGTTAGACAGTCTTTGGAATCTAGTATAACAGGAATTATTTGATTCCTGGTTCCAGAAATGTGTAATTTGAACACAGAAACACTGCATTTCAGCGCAGTGCAAACCAGCTGACTGCAAACACTGAAGAAAAAAGTCTGTGTGAAATTTTGCTATTCTCTCAGGTGAAGCAACCAAAATTTCATCTTATGTAAGACTAATTTTTGAAATATAGTTAGAAATTTTAAAAAATCTATCTACCTGTTTAATGGAGAAAGTGAATTTTTCTAAGGGCTTGTAAGCATTTCTGTTTGAACCAATGTTTTTGATATTTTTATCAGAAATCTAGGGAGGAAACTCACCAGGCATTTTATAGAAAATTAGAGAAATTAATTTGGCTTTCAGGCCTCCTAATAATTAGATAGTATAATTTGAAGTCTAAACACGTTTCATAGTCTATTTATCTTTTGGGAATGGGATTAAACATTGACTTGATTATGGTCAAGAAGCTCTACACAGTCAGGCAATACTTTTATATAAACTTATATAAAGTCTTTGATACTGAATGGCTAGAAACATACTAGAAAATCTAGAAGGAAATTGTTTTTGAAAGGCATGGCTGGCTGTTGGAATAACAGGGCCGAGGTTGAGGGTTTATCTCATGGGGATGAAATTACCATTTCTACGTACTACCCAGAAGAATAAACAAGAAACAAAAAAGGCCAGCCACGTCCAGCCTATTGAGAAGCCTTCCAGGACCATCCTTGTTTTTCAGAAGTGACACAGAACACACTGGACCTGGAGTGTGGGGAGACAACAAATATCAGACATCTAAGTAGAGCCTAAAACAGATTATGAACTTGTCTAACTTATACTTAAGTCTTAAGCTATGCATGAATTCCATAGTTCACTTGTTCATTTCAAATCAAAGTATTAAGTTCATGACCTTAGCCAAGTCAAAATGGTACAGTACCTGCTTTCTGTAAACCCACAGATCATGTGTATATGTGGTATGGAATAAGAGGTCCTTGCATGTCCATGGGTGCTGTACTGTGTAAGCAACGTGCTATGGGTAGTATTATTCTCATTGCTTCATGTCAGAAGCCAGCAGCCACTTCTCACTTCTGTTGGAGAGCTTTGTAGGCAACAAAGTAACCTTTGAGCCAGCACTGAAGATCAGCATAAATTTCTATGCAAGAATAGCTGAGTGAAATATTGTGATTTGTCCCTTGCAGCAAGTCAGACTGAGTAATCAAAGTGGTCCTTTCTATCCTGGTATGTATTCAGCCTGTTAGATGTCTCTAAAAAGAAAAATATCAAGCATTTTATTTTCCATCAGATTTCCACGATGAAAAATAAAGCAGTTTGCTGCCATTTCAGAACACTTGCGAATAGACAACATGTTATAAAAATTGATGAGGCAATGAAGGACTTATCCCGCGTACTAAACAATTCAGAAAAATGGTCAAGCATTAAAAATTAAGAAAGAGAAGCAAAGTTAAGAACTTCCTTTTAAAAGAATTGGCAAATACAAGACAGTCAAGAATGATAACATACTTTGGTTTAATCCTTTAAGAGCATATTGAATTATCTATTAAAACAGCAGCAGCAGTATCAATGTAAGCGAAAGCAAAAGCGAAAGCGAAAGCAAAAGCAATGCTGAGTCTCAAGAAAAAGCCTCTGGAATTTGTTCTGTGTTTGTACACAATATGTCGTCCAGTCTTGTCAGATTCACCAAGGAAAGTGGGAGAAGGACAATGGGAAGGAAGTTAGGTGCCAGCCTGGCGTTTTGCTTTCATGCTTTAATTGATGTCCTGAGGAGCATCTATGTCACTTAATATGTTTCTCTTGCCACTTATTCAACCACATTGCAGATCATTCCAGAGTGAAGTTGTTGTCCAGGGCTAATAATCTATATACAGACAGATGATGAGTAGCAAGCCTTAGTGGAATTTATATATTTTGCTTATCTGATGCTAGCTAGAACCAAAGATGTCTACAGCTCAGCTTGAAAATGACCAAGGGGCAATTCTATAAAATTCTGGGAACTGTTCTAATTTGTATTCTCTGGTGAGGAAGATTCTTCCTCCCCTACCCATCCTTTTTCCTAGTTTAAGATCAGACTGTTCCTATGTCAATATATCAGTTGTCAGTTAAACAAAAGCAATGCTTGCCTTGGAAATCAACATGATAACTGCTAGTAAAATTCTCTAGTAGTCTGCTGCTTGACAGGCTTTGGCAGAAGGCAGGAATAACCTGCAATTATTGCATTCTCTAGCTTTCAAAGTAAATAGAAATCCGGTCTTATGGAAGTCAGTGCAAGTGGTAGTGATTACAGTGGACTAGGCTTTCATTTCTTCTCCTTCTACTTCTCACTTTTTTAGAGAACTAATATGAAACAGTAAATCTGTACCCATAGGTCAGACAAGTAAGTACCATCAGAGGAAAAGTGTGAATCCTTATTCGAAAAGTTATCTAATTTTGAAGAGTTAGATAACATTTATCCATTGACCACATAGTGATCTCTGAAAAAATACGTTATCATCTCTGTTTTTTAAACATGCTTTTTATACAATATTAAAATTGTGCTAGAAAGGCATAGATACTTAAATACATGCATATTTTCTGCAGTTCTTCAGCCATTATTTTCCTTACATTATCTTTGTTTTGCCAGCAATGAGTTTTCTCACAGTATATTTATCAAGAATCTCTTTCTCTGTGTATAGTAATGTATGTATCCATTTATGACAATTAGTATGGTAAATTGGAATTGCAATTCTGGACCATATCTTCTATAAGATACAATGATTCAGTTAAAATAGCAGAATATCAATTCAAAATCCATTTGTATTTCCCAGTTTATTTGCAGCAACACACAAAAAAACACTTGCCCTCAAGGTAAAGCAATATGAAAAGAACCTTAATAGTTTTCCTTCAATAGAAACAATTAAGAATGTTATATCTAAAAGGGACTGGTTTAATGGCAATTAATTATTTTGAAAGGCAACAGCTAGGAGAAGTTCAGAATATTCTGATATGTGTAAAGCTGAGACTTTCAAAGTCACAAGCATCTTCAGTGATTAAAAGCGGTTTATTGCTGGAAAATTCTGGTTTCATTTTGACATTGACAGGAACAGACAGGTGAATTTAGCTCAGATTTGTTTTCTCAGCATTCACAAGTCTACCTTAGGGGTATTAAATCCTCAGGTATTTTTCAAGAGAAAACCAATGGGAAAAAAAATGTTCAAAGTAATTGATTAAAAATGGTGGTTAATTCAGACATTAGGCAAGCAGAAAAATTACCCAGCATTACTTTTAATAGAGAGTAAATTATTCCTACAATAGACTAAAAATAAAAAGGTGAATTAGAAAGAAATCTCATTTAAAATGAAGTAGATGGGAATACTTGTAAAGATAGAACTAATAAGATCAGTTTATTCAATTATGTATAAGAAACATTTAGACAAAAGGCACTTTGGAATGCCACAGTAGAGGTGAAGAATCTTCCTTTCTCCAACACAGCTTTCTCGCTCGTATTTAACTTGCCAATCTTGAAGGCAAAATCAGAATGCAGCTCCTGCCAATTTATGAAACTTGATTTATAAATCAGGAAATAAATGAGCTGTTCCTTCATTGCCTGACATGACTGCCACACAACAGAGCTCATGACATGTTGGGATCAGTGGTTTATCTCCTTGTGGCCACATGCTCTGTCCCAGTCCATCACATGTTCAGGCTCCCATCCAACATTTCTTTCTCTTTGGATGTGTGTGAATTTGAAGTTGACAGTGTTGTTCCATGGATGCTTTTTGAAAACAACAAACTAATTCACTTTTAGAAACCTCCTCATCGAAGAGAGAACATATTCAACACAGTCCCACAAACGGGCTCACTCTTTTGATGGAAAGCAGTAAGCAGCTGCACTGGAACAGGAGCCAGGGTCCCATCCACAATGAATGTTCTTCTTCCATCTTAGTATGTGTTACTCCAGTCTAAATTTTGATCAAATGCCAGCTAAGTGCCAATTCCTCATCTGGAACATCTTTCAGTAACTGCCCATTATTCAAAATACTTAAATAAGGTTGGGTCCCTCTGCAGAATAATGACTCTCCTGACTTGTGAGCACAAGTATGCCAGCTGAGAAGGTCCAGATATTATGATTATGTGGTTATTTTTTGGATGAAAGTGGACTTCACAAATTTACTTTTGCTAAGTCATTAAAGAGTTTTGCATCCCAACATACAGACTTGATCAGATTTTTCTTTTTCAATATAACATAAAAAAAAATCACATTATGACTAGTTAGTGCACTTTGGTCTATACAAATATAATCATTTTTGCTATGAAAGCTGATTTGATAAAACAGTGCTGTCATGATAAAAAGAACCTATCTTGAGAAGAATTTAACTCTGAATGAGCATGCATTGTCATTTGTGGTTTTTTTCCGTCAGTAATGCTACATTTACCTGTATTTTGTTTCTGGTCCTGCTGCAGTTTTCTCAAATAATTAATCATGAATAGTGAAGAAAACATTTGGAAGACACAAAAGCAACTGCTTAGAGAACCAACAAGCCATTTTAGAGGGTCTTGCTCACTGCAGTGTCGGCAAGAGCTACCCCACACCACCTGACCCGCACTTCAGGATTGTTTCCTGGCGTGGATGATGGTAACAGTATAGGCATATTATTCAGTACTAGAGTACACTGCTACTATGAGTGCAGTTTCCAGCCGGCATCATTTTTCTCCATGCTGAGCATCCATCCCTCTAAATCCATTTGGACAACATCTGATAAGCATTCCTGTGCCTCAATCCCCTTAATCCCTCACACCTTAATCCACCACAGCGAGACACCCAACGTCTACTTTCACTCTACAAGCACTGCTGGATATATACTCTGCAATGCATTAGCCATTGGCAAAAGTCAAGGGATAATACAAATGCTACTCCTGCTTTTCTATCAGCTGATGTAGTGAGGACAGGAGTGATAGTTTTCTGGTGTCGAAGTGAGAGCCAGAGCGAGCACAGCTCTATGGTTTAGAGTGGGGTGCCTGCCTGGAACTGGAGAGGCCCTGTGATCTTTAATGTGGGGGCCAAGAAATATCCAGAGTACAGGACTCTTCCTCTTCAGTCTCCGTTTGTGCTCATTTTGCAGGCTTTTGCGCAGGTAACTTTGTTTCATGCCACAGGTCTCAGCAGAGGGAACATCTTCAACTTGCATCATGTAAGGTGACTTCTTGTATAGGGTAATGTGTCATCAGTGACTCACAGTTTGTGCACACCGTGGCTTCTTTTTCTCCTGTTTTACAGGAAAATCTTTTCTTTCATAAGACAGTTATATTGAGGGAGAAAGGGAAAAATGAGACAAACAAGGCAGCTTAAAGACTTCCTTATACACCATAACACCTGGCCAATGCGACATGTGCTCCTGTGCCTTCTCTCATGTTGCTACATGGCCCAACACCTTCTCATGGCTATTACCTAAGGTACACAAGCATCATTAGTGGCTGAGATTTCTGTTAAAAGATGACTTAGATATTGCAGTCAGGTAAGTGCCTGTGGCTTTGGACTCCAATCACACATACCTGACGCTGCAGAAATCCCCTTTGGTCATAAGAAAGCATAAATGTCATCTGTAATCCTTGTGTGCATTTTTTACTGATGGTAAATTTAAGTGATTAGCGTGTCACCTGTTTTGACTTTCTCCTGGTTAGATAAGCAGAAGTTTCCAGGCGAGATAATGTCGTTGTGTGAAGTGAGAGTAGAGTCCCTACCTGCACAGCTTCTTCTCCTGAGAAATTAATGCTGTTTGGGACCAGCTCTGTTCCAGGTCTGGTGCACAAGCATGTATAAATCACGTTGCTGCCGGAACAGACACATGGTCTGCACACTGTTCTTTCCTCTGCTGAGTTAGCAACATCACAGGCTGAACGCAGTAATAATTAAAGGCATTTCAAAATTAATTTCCTTCATACAGCATTTCTCATTCCACACAAAATGCACCTCTCAATGAAGTTTTAACATGAGGAACTTGTATATGGGAGTGAGATAAATGCATGAAGAGTTTCAGCTGTATTCTTCAAAGCTCTCAGACACGCAGCTTTAATGTAGTTGCTTCACTTGGTGGAATACACTTTCCTTTCAGCCCGTTCTTTACTTGTTCCTTAACTTCAGAATAAATTATGTCAGCTCTGAAAACCAAAAAATCTATAACAGCTGAAAGTGGGAATGTCGATGCAGGCACTTCCTGACCTGTACTGCAATATGTCAGCATAGTACTCACCAAAGCCCGGAGCAGTAGGGCAGAAGTCCACAAGGGCCTGTGGAGCGCCAAACCTGACATCCTTCCATTAAGTGGGTTTAGAAACATTAACTCATTCCTATCTCTCAGGTTTAGGGAGGGATCTGCTGCTGCAAGTCTTTGTTACAGTCTGTGTATCAGTGCAGTTTGAGATGGCTTAGAAAAACAGCATGTGTAAGGAAAAGTGGGCAGCCCATCAGAAGTCATATGTTTGTGGTTACATACCTGTGTATGAGATGAACTCAGCAGAAGGTGTGTACATGCATGGGAGACAGAGATACCTCCAGGGTACTTTAGGTGGGTGTGGTTTGGGGTGCAAGATCCTCCCCCTATCTTTCTCCTGGATAAGGTCTGCTGCTGGGGAAATTCTCTTCCTTTACATCATCCAGGTTGAAAGTAGTGAGCGAAACGCAGAGGCACAGAAGGGCTCCAGAGAGCCTGCCTGAACTGGGAAAGCAGAGACCTCTACATGAGCCAGGGCAGAAGTGCCCCATCTTGGGTCTGTGGTGCTGTCACAGAGCCGCTCTTCATGGCTGGTGACCCCACTGGTGTCAGCAATTCCGAGCTGTCCCTGACATAACAATGGCCTCTTCAGATGGGTGCTTGGGTGGGAACCAGAGCAGGGTGGGACGATCTCGTTATGCAGGGTTATGCAGGGGTGGGTCACCTCCCGGGGTGCCTCTGGGGACAACTGGGTATACTAGAGCTGGATGAAGATGGGCTGTTCCCTCTGCTAGGTGGGCACGACTCTTCGGTCACCTCTGAATGTAGCTGCAGTATGGTGCAGGATGGGCTCTCTTTGACTGTAGGGCACGAAAAATACTCTACTTGGCTTCCAAGTAAATCCACCCTCTGCCCATGGGCAGCAGCAGTTGAAACTACGTGATATTTAAGGTTCCTTCCAACCCAAACCATTCTATGATTCTATAATTAAGTCTCCTGACTCTAGAAGCGATAAGACCAGGTGCTGTATTCGTTTATGTTATAAATGAGTATGGCTAAAAGGAATCTGGGTAAATACTCTGTAAATGGGATTAACTCACAATCAGCAGAGGCTGTTTGAAAATGTGGGATGAGATTATGTCTGGGTGTCATGAACGGAAAAGAAAAAGACATTATTCTGTCCCAGAGTGTGTCAGCACTGCAGATAGCCATGACTAGACATGCCTGAGGAATATGATGCCAGACACTGCCCGAAATCCAAGCTGCCTTTTGAGATCTGAAGAAGAAATCTTTATAATAATTACTTTCATTTTATTTTTGTTTCTGAGGCATACAGTTGTTCAAGCAGATTGGATTCAGATCCATTTTAATGATGTACAAAAAGACTAATTAGCATGTAAGATAATATCTCAGTTACTCTTTACATTTCCTGGGTTTGCTCTGAGAATATGTTTCAGTAATTATGCTGTGGTTGCCAAATAGTGGGAAGAAAACTCACTGCTAAGCTAATTGACATACGTCTCATTTTTTTTAAATCTAATTTTCTATCTATTCATGAGAAATAACAGCTTTTTTTTTACACTTTTTCTTCCAATAATGGGATTTCTCTTGGTTGCTTATGCATCCTTTGCATGCTTCTCTACAGTGAAACTTCTTTAACAGACCAAATAAGATAATAAGACTCATATGAGACAATACCCAGCTACTTTATGGATCCTAGAGTTGTATTTGGAAAACGTTATATTTTAAGGTGAAACAAAATGAAATGGTGTCAGATCTATAATTGCTTTAATGTAGTTTGGGAAAAGTTATTTTGATAGAATGTTTCATTAAAGCAAGTACATTAATTCTTAAATTCTCCACTGTAACTTGGAGAATAGGTCCTAAGGAACCTGTAAGGAAGCAGACCAAGGATCAGAAGTGATTTTTAATTTGTTTCTCTAAAATGTGGGTATCAAAATAAATGTTTCATTTAGAGAAGGAATTTGGAAACCACATGGATGCAGAAACAGTCTGTAGTTATGTAAAGAAATTTTATTTGCTTTTACAGGCTTAATCCTTCAAAACTGATAGAGAAGTCTACTTAGTAATTTATATTGTTGAAGTAGAAATATTAAAGATACCACATTAAAAATCTAATATATTAAAAAAGACAGAAAGCATTGTAAGATGATTTGTTCTGATTTTCATGTTTACTAACACATAGGGTAAAAACTTTCCAAAATACATGATCATAAGTTCTAGCATATTGATACTTCTTTTTTTCCATTCTTCTCTATAAAGAGAATATTTAGTTTACAATAGTTGTCTTTCTGATGTATTTTTCTTTTCTAAAAGTATTTTAGCGTGAGAAAGTTTAAGAAAAAGGTTCTTATCTTTTCTCTGACACTTTCAGCATCCTGATAAATATATTTGAAGATAGTGGAAAATAATCTTAAAAATTAAGCACAATGAGAGTGGTTTTAGTAACAATTATTCTTGAGAAGTTTCCCTGGTATACCTGGTGAACATGAGAGTACAGATGGGATTTGTCTGTAAACTCACAAAAGCCCTTAAAATGTTTCTATTTTATGTATCTTAAAAGCCTCACATAGCTTTTTAAACACTTACATAATTCTAAGGCTTGTCTTGTTGCCTGTGAATAATAAAATGTCGTTGGAATGCAAGCTGTTCAGGAATCAGGCCTTGGCAGTCTTACACTCCAAGGAATCCGCTCACACTGAACTTGCAGATGAGTATGGAAATTTCTAGGTAATTTTTCATTGTACTTAGTAGCAGTATTATTGGTTTCCTAGTATTATCCATAGCATCGTACAATCCTAATTTCATCATGGATCCAACATTCATAAGCTGATATCTCAAACCACATACAATATATGCAAATACTCAGCAGGAGGAAACTGTAGCTCCTCATTGCAGGTTAGGATAAGGAAAAGTGACATTTTATACATCTTCGCAAATAATTTGTGCTGTGTTTGCTTCTGAAGTTCGATTTGTCAATGTTACCTGTCACCAAGAGAAAAATTAATTTGGTGAGAATTATGTAAATTTGTGGATGCTTACCAATATGCAGACCAATTTACTCCTTCTAGATGTAGGGGCATGAATAGAAGAAACTAAAATCCTACTTGTAACTGCTTAGTGATAACCTTGCCACTTTATGGGAGTCAAAGCAAGTGCTTTATTCCAGTTGCTATAACTATTAAACTGTGCAGAAGATAACTATGTGGGAAAAGCTGTAGGTGATAAAACCTCGTCTTCATGGTTCAGGAATTGGTATCCCTCTCTTTTCTTTTCTTCCCATAGCCTAAAACTGACACGGTTTGTTTCCTTGTTCTGTATGGTTCTGTAGTTGCAGTTGCTAACAGATCTCCAATGAAGCATTTGATGCAGTGCTACGTGAGTGGTTAAAAAGGTCATTGGAGAAGAGTAGATTTCATGCACAAAGTTTTTGGAGGAATAAGCAACTGACTAAAGGGGATATGACAAAAGGTTTTTTGAAAGAAAATTGAAGCCTGAGGTGCTTTACCTTAGACTTTCTTAGTGTGCACTCTTAAAACAGATTGTAAGTAATGATTTCAATAATGACAAAGTGGAGGCACAAGTTATGGTTGAAACCAATTGGCTTAGGTTGCATCGTTCTTTTAAATTACACTGTGCTTTGATAAAACTTTTGTCCATAGCTATGCCATATTTACGAAACTAAATGAATGCATAAATGCCTAAACATGCAAATAAACATGATGTTACACCAGAGCAAAAGATAAGGAGAGTAAAACCCCAAACCACTAATACTCCTAATCTCCACTAAGAAGTAGGAAACATGCATATATTTCAGTAGTAAATGATGAATGTTTTGACCAGTTCTGAGTCATGATTAATTGTCTCGAGTCTCTTCTTGAAATGAAGTTTTCTACATCGTAACAATTATTTCAATGACAATGCGTATGAATAAGTTTGGTTTGGAAAAATGCCTGAGAAAGTCTTGTTTGCCCAAAGACATTTGATTTCAAGACAGGTCTACCCAAGTGAGAGGTGTAAATTACATAAATACTCAGGGTAATGCTGTAGACCACTTTACCAAGTTGGGATGTTCACATATAAAGGGAAGATAGTATCCTATGTTTTCACTCATTTGGCCTGTCTGTTTTTGAGATATACCGTGAAATTATCAAGATTCTGGGAATCTTCAACTGAATGCCAAAATACATCCCTTTATTTCTATCCCATAAGAAGTCCTTAATTCATTTGCTAAGTGTATGGGTACAGAACTCTTCATTTACTAAAGTGAGCAGAGAGCATGATTTTGAAGGTATAACTATTGCAGTGATGTAGGACAGGAGACTGGAAAAATAATGCTAGAAAACTTTCAAAATCTAGTGAACAGGTTTCACCAGTTATGATCACTGCACTTCCCTTTACTCCTCCTATAGTACATTAAGGTGCAGCCTTTATTTTCAGTCTATATAGCAAGCTCACAAGAAGGCCAATTCTTAGTGTATCAGCTTTGTGATTCAGCTCTGTGGGAAGACACCAATGACACTTGGGAGTACCCTAGCTCAGGAATTACGAGCCAGCTGCTCCAATGGCAACGGATTTTTGTGGCAGCCTGAATAGGGTCTGTGTGGCTGTAATCACTAGCTACATCTAAACAGCACCTATACTCTCATGTTCTTGCCTTCTTGCCTTAATTGGCCATACTGTAAGTCATCCCAGAGGACTGATCCAGACTGAAAATAAACCCTGTATAAAACATAAATTAAAAAATCAACTTGTTTTCATTCAAAGCTGCTCCCTGGAGTAGTTTACTGCAGAGAAATGCACTAGTGGCTGATGAAGGGGAGGGTCAAAAACAAGTGGGAGGAAGATTTGGGAAGGTTGACAGGACAGGTTTAGATTTGCCTAAGCTGTCATGGGAATGCATCCTAAACCCTCTAGGAGGAGAGACGGCTTAGCTCAAGATTAGTGTCAGGTAGGTGTGGCTTCACTGTTCTGAGACCTGAGACCTGACCTACAACTTATGATTAATCACGTAGCCTTGCCTGAGTGTTGGGGCTCTCAAGTGTTTCTATATTGGACCATATTTCTGTGTGTAGGCATGTTATTGTGTGTAGGCATGCCATTTAACACAGAGATGCTGTTTAAGATGCAGCTCAGCAACCTCCAGCATGCACAGTTAAAATCACATCCAGTTAGAGTTTGACAGGTGTATGATGGATTGACACAGGGACTTACTGTATAAAGGCATCACCTTAATATGTTCCAGTTCATACAGAAGTTTTAAGTTAATTCTGATTAAAACTAACTCAGATCTGAACTTGGAGCCCAAAGCTGCAGCTTCTCACATGGTCGAGATGAGCTGAATTGCTGCACTCTTTGACACACAAGTTTTCATTCCCACCCCCCTGAGCGTTTCCACTGTCACACTTAGTCTCAATATATTGTGGAGAAACTCTCTTGAAAAAGGTAGGATTTAATAAGAGTTGTTTTGAAGCAAAGAAGTCAGTCAGAAAATGATCAGTCTCCTAATGGTGTTACACCAATTCCTTCATTAATAAGAGCTCTACTGGGATCAAATGTGCAAAATTCAGAAAACCACAGGGTGCCTAATTATAGTTATTAGGAATAGGGTTTGTCTGCTAGTTTCTTGTTTATTTCTTTCATGTTAATTTGCTTACAAATATGTTTTACTGTCCATAGAGTTGGCTGAACATTATCAAGCCCAAATTAATGGAATGACTCAGCTTGTAAGTTGATGATTCAGATACATCAATAATGGGAGTTCAGAAGAAGTTTTCAATAAATAGATAACAAACAAGAAAAAGCCCAACCAACTATCCGAAAATGTAAAATGAAGACTCTATGTTTAAATGTTCATTTTGGTTTATTACATATTCAGAGTCTCTCTGGGCCTCAGCTTGCTCTTTTCTGAAAAGCTTGAATGTCATGAATTAACTAGGTTTTTGTATTGTTCTGTTGAGCTTCTCTGCAATTATATACAGCAATTCTGTAGAGCATCTATAGGCATGAAAAATGTTGCTGTGTGACAATCATACACTAGACTGTTATTGTGCCACCTTTTGACTAGCTTAACCCAAAAGAATTAAACAATGTATCTATCTTAACTACTGCACAAAGGTATTCCATAGTCTAAGTGAGCGCAAATATATTGGGAAAATAATAATGACACTGAGTCTCAGTTTTCCCTGGAGATAAAGAAAATTCCAGAGATAGTGTGTTTTAAGCCTATGACTTAATATTCTGCTTAACAGAAGATGCTCTCCTTCAGTAAAGTCAGTTCATAGCAATGTGAATGATCAGAAATTACAAGAACAATAGTTAATCTCGATTAATACCACAATTTGGACAGTTTACAGGATGTCACTAGTCTATAGTTATTATAAAAAGGAGATTTAATTTCCTTGAAAAGGCAAAACAAATTTTCACATGTCGTAGTTGAAGCAGAAGACCCAACCACATGCAACCTCAAAACGATTCAGGATACCGCTTACACTCCTTTATGCTGTCATATAGCTGTATTATTGTCACATTAACCTTTCTTTTCCTCTTTTCCCCAAGGTATCTGTCATTTCACACATATTCAGAAAAGTTGATCTGTTATCACCATTATCTGAAGAAAACTCTTTTTTTCAGAAAAGTATCTATATTGCAGTACCTCTTGGGAGCCCTAGGTAGAGGTAAAAGCCACGCTCAACTACATAGACTGAATGAACACATAATAAAACATAGCTCATTCCAGAGAGCTTCCAGTGTTAGGGGAGAAAAGCAGCAGGTAGACAAATGGAGTTGTGTCTCCTCATTTAATAATGTAAAAGTCATAACCAAATCCCTACTCTTAGCTAGGCCCATCTCATACCTAAAAAGGCATTATGGACACCTCCAGGGCTACTCAAAGAAATCTAGGTGGGGTGAACCACGCCTAGAAGTCACTAAGGACTTTTAAGGGAGGCTGGGCTGACTGGCTTCAATTAGACATCCAGTTTCTAGTGAGTAGAATTCAGCACCTCAGAGCTGTTATAATCATTACTAGTTTCACTTCTGCCTTTGTTTGTTGATAAACAGCTTTAGTTCCAGTACATTCCCTCAATATGATCTTTTGTCCTAACACACTTGTTAAAAAAAAGACTTTTTTTCCTTATTACTTCATTGGCTAGCATTAACTGATTCTTGTTTATCTCACTGATGTATTGTGAGGAATAATTAATGTTTGTGTACTGCTTTGAAAATGAGCATCATTACATCAAATGCTAGTTTGATGAGAAAGATGCTTTTTGATGTTATCTTTTTAGTGCAGGCTTTAATTGGCTCTGTATTCATTTTCCTCCCACTCTTCCAATTGCAAGTTCAATTATTTTTTAACTTTAGATCTTTGAGTAGTTGCTCTAAAAATGCACAATAACAGCTTTTGGTTTGCCCCATTCATCTCTTTGAGATGTCTGAGTGCCCAGGGAGAAGGAGGAGGCAAAGACATTTGCTCAGGTCACAAGGTTGATAGGGTAGACATATATGCTAAGTAAGTAGAGTAAGGAGAAATTTTTTGAGGGCCTGTAGGGATAACAGGATTACCACTAAGGAAAGGACAAGAGAATTCTCAGTTGTGTTTATCCCTGGATTTTTGTTCTCACTTTGAGAAGTCCTTTACTGGGATGGAATTCCTGTCTTGTGTGGAGAGTAGGTTGTTCTTTTCTTTTTGTGCACAATTTTTTGTTTCTGAGTTTCCAGTTTGCTTTAGAGGAAGGAGGAGGATTACAAGCAGAACAACTGATAAAATGATGGATTTAAAACCTGAAAGAAAAGAAAAAGGTAATGGACAACTCTCATTGGACTTGTATTTGTCTTATTTCTCTGTAAAGGAGGCAGAATTTTTGGCACTTGCAAATTATGAAATGAAACTGGAAAAATCCACAGAAACCAGATGATGCTGTAGAAGTATTTAAAATATTGTGAATTACAAGGTTTCCCAAAAGTATTTGTATTTCTAATTCCAGAACCTTTAGATTTTGTGCCTGTTTAAACAGCTGAATTTTCTTTTATGTCTTTCACAGAAACGCGTGGTAATGTAAACACAAGAAAGATTGCAATCTACAACAAACAAGCAAAAAAGCGCAGTAGACAAAGCTTATTGTTATGGCCTGAGAGTGATCTGATTATCTGAATTTGATGCACTGGCTAGCTGTTTTCCAAGTGCTTAAAAAGCATTGCCAAACCCAACAGCTTGAGAACACATTTCACAAGATATTCAGCTTCTATTAAAAGGCTTATGTGGATGGTGGATTTATAATTTTAAATTACTATTTCCTTGTAGTTTGTCACTAATTTTACTTTAAAATATATGCCTAGGTCCTCAGTGGCTGTATATCAGCTACCTTTATCCTAGTAAATAATTTAGCACCACGGAAGCGGGTTGGTAGATCAAAGAAGACACCACGAGCCACATTGCAGGTGTCACAGAGTTTACATCTCACTGCATGTAGTTTGGTTTGCTCAACCAAATATCCCCTGGCTGCACGCAGTTTGAAGATCTCTGAAGGAGCAGTCACTGATTCAAATCTCTATGTCCCTTTTGAGGCCTTGTGATGGACAGATCCTGCTTAGGTGCTGATAAAACGAATGTCGTTCACTTGTGCACAAACCACTTCTTACTGCAGAGCCACGCACTGGGCTGGGGATTGTTCAGGACTCTGCTGCAAAATGGCTTGATTGTTCTAGAATGAAAGAATGACAAGGGCACAATCTTCAACAGTAGTTCATTGCAAATGTATTTTTGGCCAGTTGTGTTTACCTCCAAGCATTTCAGGATGTCTTGTAGAACAAAACTTACCAGAAATGTATCACATGAAGTTATAATACCTACAGCAGCTAAAACCGTTATAGGAAGAAATCTATGAGTCTGAGAACCTCTTCATAATACCCTTGAACAAAAAAAATAAAATAGAAAGCCAGTTCAAGCCAGAACACTCCCAATAATTTGCCTGGTAGAAGGACTGGATTTCAAGAGAGAGAGAATTCTAATTATATTCTAAAATGGCTTTGAGGAAGTAAAATTATCATTGATTTAGCTACTTTGGAGTCAAAACTTGTTCTGGAAAGTTACATTTTTCCTAGAGTGACCAAAAGGACAGAAATTGTAGAGCATGTGAGAAAAAAAGAATATCTTTTCATAGTTATAATTCTTTCAATTATTCAAGTAAATTGTATGATAAGTCTTGGTTCAGTTAAAGCTTAGTAAAAGTCATTTTTATTAGATTGAAAATTATTATAAGAGCCTGCAAAGACTAATACAACAGAAATTCTAAATCAAGTAATTAAACCTGTTACAAGAGGCAGACAAGCCATTATATTTTAGTATATTACATAGTTGAGTTTCTGATGCATATTCTTCTGTTCTGTATATTTCCATGTTATAAAACCTCTGTTATTTCTAATAATTTCTTATTGGTATTTCAGGTTAGATTCACAGAGAAATGGTATTCCTAGCTTTGTAAAAAGTATTTTAGATTTATTTCTAATGCTACTTTTTTATATGCCTGCTTTTTAGCAGTAATGTAATGTGATAAGTAAGATCATAAAATGCTTGCAAATATTTCTATTTTTTGTAGGTGTTGGTGAATGAGATAATGCATTTCTTGTAAAATATAAACCAATTTCAAGTTGAAACACTCCTTTACACATCATATTTTTCTCTGTTTACGCCTGCCTCTGTTCACCCAGCTTACTAGATTCACTTTTCATCACAATACTAAAGCACATACATAGGTAGGTCACAGATATTGCATAATGACTGCTATATAACTTTTAAGTAACAGAAGCTCCTATTATTCATATAAATAACAGAAATACAGATGAAAAAGTTAAAAGTTTGTGGAATTTTTTGTGTCTTTTTGTTGTTGTTTAATGGGGTTTTTTCTGCACTCAAAAAATAAATTTCTAAATATAAAACCTTTTTTAGGGCTTTTAGGAAAGGACAGCAGCTGAGTAAATGAGAGGTCTCCCCTGAGCCTCCTCTTCTCCAGGCTAAACAACCCCAGCTCCCTCAGTCGCTCTTTGTAGGGCTTGTGCTCCAGCCCCTTCACCTTCCTCGTCGCTCTCCTGTGGACGCACTCCAGCATCTCAACATCTTTCTTAATCTGAGGGGCCCAGAACTGGACACAGTACTCAAGGTGCGGCCTGACCAGTGCCAAATATAACGGGATGATGACCTCTCTAGTCCTACTGGCCACACTGTTCCTGATGCAGGCCAGGATACCATTGGCCTTCTTTGCCACTTGAGCGCACTGCTGGCTCATGTTGAGTTTCCTGTCCACCAGCACTCCCAAGTCCCTTTCCGCCTGACTGCTCTCCAGCCACTCTGCACCCAGTCTATAGCTCTGCAGGGGGTTGTTGTGTCTGAAGTGCAGGACCCGGCATTTGGACTTGTTAAACCTCATGCTATTGGAGTCAGCCCATCTCTCCAGCCCGTCAAGGTCCCTCTGTAGGGCCCTCCTACCTTCTAGCAGATCGACACTTCCTCCCAGCTTGGTGTCATCTGTGAACTTGCTGATGAAGCACTCGATCCCCTCATCCAGATCATCAATAAAGATATTAAACAGCACCAGGCCCAGCACCAAACCCTGGGGGACGCCACTAGTGACCGGCCGCCAGCTGGATGGGACACCATTAACTACCACCCTTTGGGCTCCGCCATCCAACCAATTCCTAACCCAGCACAGAGCGTTCCCATTCAAGCCACAAGCTACCAACTTCTCCAGTAGTCTACTATGGGAGACAGTGTCAAAGGCCTTGCTGAAGTCCAGGTACACCACATCCACAGCCTTCCTCTCATCCACCAGGCGAGTCACATGGTCGTAAAAAGAAATCAGGTTGGTCAGGCAGGACCTGCCTCTCCTAAAACCATGCTGACTGGGTCTGATCTTTCCCTCATTCCTCAGGTGCCACATGATCGCACCCAGGATTATCCGTTCCATAATTTTGCCTGGGACTGAGGTCAGGCTGACAGGTCTGTAGTTACCTGGATCGTCCCTACGGCCCTTCTTGTGGATGGGCGTCACGTTGGCCAACTTCCAGTCTTCTGGGACCCCTCCAGTGAGCCACGACTGCTGATAAATAACTCATGTGGTTATGGAGTACTACAGCTCCATGAAATTCAGGAAATCCTTTTTCACCAAGGAAGTGAAAAAAGGAAGAGCCGAAATAGGAGCAGATAGTTCAGCACAGATTCGTCAAAAAGAATAACTTCTGTGCTTGCCAGGCTCTTCTGGAAAATCAGAGCACAACAAATTAAGAAAGAAAAAAACAAGGAAGCCTAATATTAAAGCTGCAATAAAAAGAAAAGCATTGAGTTTTCCTAACGATTACAAGGGATAAACCTGTCCTATATTTAGAGAACACAACAAAAAAAAAAAATACTTCCTTTTTAAAAAAAGACAAATAACAGCATAAATCCAGCAATTTCTTCCAGTGAGAAAAGTGTCTTTTTACACAAGAGTTCTTTGGCACAAATATATCATTTTTGAAAGCAGTATTCCTTTTATCCGTTGTGGGCTTGTTAACACTTTTTATGAATTTTTCTGGTTGTTAGGAATTTTCCTTTCCATCAAGACTGAAAGAAAATTATTCGGCACCAAACAATGGCAACCATTGTGACTGTGAGAAGTGTTGCTATGTTGTGGGGTTTTTTGTTACCATTGGAAGGTATTAGAGTCTTGAATGAGCAGATCAAGCATTCAGTAAGAATATTATAAGATACAGGGAGGGGAAAGCATTATACTGAACTGCAACAGAATAAGCAATCGATACAATTACACGACAAAAGAATTTTAGTGTCTGAAAGGCAAGAAAAACTTGTCCTCTTGGGTGAACTCAGCTCCCAAGGATTATCGAGAAAGACCTGGGCTTTTCATTTGTTGTGGTTTGGGATTTTTCTGAGGAATTTTTCTTCCTTTTGCCAATAAAGGGAATTTCAGCAGACGCGAGGGGGGATGGGGGGAGGACGTTTCCGGGGAAACCAGGACAGAGGTCGTGACCGGACATCCGTTTTCCTCTCGGACGGCAGTGGCGGCAACGGCAGCGGCAGTCCCTGAGTGCATGCGGTTTGCAATCTCTGAAGGAAAGATCACGGGTCATCTGAATCTTCCACAACTCCGGCAGAACTCGCACTAAGTTTCCATCTCCCTCCCCCGCCCTTCCCCGGCTGCGGGGGGGCCGCGCTTCCCCGTGCAGGGCAGGGACTGCTCGCCAGCTTTTAAAGAGACCTGCATCGCAAGATTTTGGGTACAGGACTCAATCTGTTTTCTTAAGACTTTTAGGTTTTAGTTGTGATTAGTGTTGATTCTGTTTTGTATACACATATATTTGTAAATAAGAACTGTTATCTCTTCTATACAATTTTTTTTTTCTGATTAAAGGTCTTTAATATCTGATAACATATCTTAGTTTTCATCTAAACTAAGACATCATTTTAAACCAATTTTCATTTGATCAGCTTTTCCTTCTAACTTTGACGTTTCACTTATTTGGTTGTCTTGGTGCACCCGTTCATTCAATAAGCTTTAATGCTTTTATAATTACGTAGAATTCCCCTCCCCCTTGGTTTTAAAGACCCTCAAAGGTTGGAGGGAGTTTGGGTCTAGAAGCTGAATTCAGACTGATCACAGCTTCTAGGGTGTCTGTCATTCTGATGCACTCATATTGCATGGAGGCTTACTCGAAGGTTTCCACCGAAGCAGAGGAAAGGAAGCAGGCGACCTTGATTCTGGGTCCTGCTGAGTCTGACAGAGTTTAATTTCTGCTACTCTTTAGACAACAGACAAAGCAATCCGTGAAGCACATGCATTGCTAATTAGGGGCAATTCACCATCTCCACTGCTGAAGTAGTACATTTGTGCTCTGTAGAAAAAGAATAGAAATTATAAAGCTGGACAGATAGGCTAAGCAGAAGCAACCTCATTGAAGACATTTATTTAGTGGTTCTCTGGAGCCACAAATAGAAACTGGCTGCAACAGGACAAGAACCAAGGTTTTTATTTCACGTGGTACTGTTAATAGCCCTAGCAGGTGTATAAGAAATGTTTTTCTCAAGCCCATTTATTATAAAAAAAAATAATAAAAGAAAAAAGACGTTCTAATCTCAACTAAATGCTCTAGAAACAAAGCATTCCAATGCACAGGTCAAACGCAGCATTTAGGCATTGTTACAGCAGACATTCCCTTTGGCAACAAGAGCATCTGAATCCAATCTGCAGTGTTTCATCAGAGAATCATGGGTCCTCATTCATCTCATTTGTGATAGTTGAACTTTATTTATTTTGTTGTGTAATGACTTTATAACTGTGTGCCAATTATTTTAGTATATTTGTTTGTTAAAAATCAAATCTCAATGTAGTTCTTAACCCGGATGAAATCCTTATTAAGCCCATCCTTTTTCACCCTGCAAAAAATAAAATAAAAAAATAAATCATTTAAAATAGCTATAATAAAATGTAAAAATTAAATTGATCATATAAATAATACTGGCAAAACTTACTCAAACATGCTTCAGATTACTGTTGGGAAGGTCCGAGCTCTGTCCTCATAGGTGCCAGAAGCAGCACCAGGTGAGTAGGCAGGTGTTTGGTATCACAGGCACTGTTCTTTCCATTCCCAATCTCTTAATTTTGCAGTTTCGTTAAGAAAAATAAAAATCAAGAACCAACTGCATAAGTAAAGATATTCATGCACAGTAGGCTATTTCAAAGAAAACTGGCTTGTGTGAATACTCAGTCATACTCATACTCATACTCATACTCACCTATCTTGCTTTTTTAGGAAAAAAAAAGGAATAGTAACTTTTTTATATAACTTCAAAGAAAGAAGTAAACTCTTGCGGTTTGCTAGAGATACTATTTCCTACTTCTTTAGCTTTTTTTAGTGGCTAGTATTGTCATTGCAATGAATATTTTTGTCTTCACTATGAGTTCAAATGTTAATATTTCCTTCTCTCCTCCAAGGACAGTTTCTTTATTTCCCTCAGCTTTTTCTCCATGAAATAATAAAAGACTCATCTTTGGCACTGGAGGGGATAGTTGTATGGATCCAAATAATTTTACTCAGGAACCTTATTCCCAGAATTGTGTTAACGGCACAGCTGGATTTGCTTATCTGTTCACTTTATACTTTACTTCAAAAGTAAAGCATGTGAGGATCTTCTGGTCATCTCTGTCGGCTAAAATAGGAAGATAGCACAACTATGTCAAATGAGTCATCGTTGAGCAACAGTATATACAGACTTATTGTTTTCTCACATTACTCTTCTTAGACTCATGTAGATCATAAGGAGGAAGTTTTGTCTCAGAGTTACACAGGAAATATGCTTCCCAAGTAGAGGAAATTGACATATAAGTATATTGTACTGTTAGCTTATGGAATTTATGTTGAATAAATAAGAAATTAAAATACAATTCACAAAATAACTGTGCATAATGGTAAGTGGACATCCTGCCTAAGTATTCAGGTTTAAATAGCATATATCTGGGGGCAATTCACTTTATTTCTCCCAGCCACAAGAAATAACACTCAGCTTCATCAAGAAGGCCTTATATTTCATCTGTTAAAACATTGCTTTCTTAGATGAAACCAAAGATTGCCTTTCCTATTATGGCTTTCTTTCAGATATTTGTTTTGTTTACTGAAATAAACCAATTAAAAGTCAACCTGTAATATTTTTAAATCTCTATGAAATTTGTAAATTAGTGTAATATCTTTCTAGTCAGTTTTTACTTTGTTAATTAGACTAAATCAGTATACAAAGCAACTCTCCACATAGCATTCATTATTGTAAGTGATTGCCATAACCCTAATAGTAATGACTGTATCTCAAGACCTCAATGCAGCATCTACTTAGGGTTTGAACAGTCCCAGATTTAGTTGTAATTAACTAGAAATTATATTCCTGGGGAAGTAAACTGAACTTCTGTGAAATGAACTACATATTCATTATAGTAATATAGACTCTGCTAAAAATGTTATTTCAGTTTTTGAAAATTGTCACAAAGCAAGGCAAATGTAATTCTGAATTTTAAACTAAATGTCAAAAAGAGATCCATGAAAAAGGCTTATACCTAACAAATCATTAATCTAAGCGTTTAAAGTAATTTGCACGTAAAGGCAATCTGGAGGAACATTTCAGTTAGTTTCCTCACACCTAGTTTGTGTAGGTTGTGTGCCTATATTTATTCTGTTATATGCCTTCACTTTCTGTTTCTTACAGTATATGTCTTCACTAGTATTTGGTTTAGTATCTGAGAATGTCTCCTTTTCACAATTAAACATTTCAACTGAAAGCATTAGTCTGTGATCCCTGTAATAACTGTATTAAGTCATTTGCTGGTGAGCTAATATTTATTTCATGATTAGGAGGATAAATGTTACTAAGCCACATAATTTCTGGGAACATTCACCCTTATATGGCAGGGTCTGAAAGGAAGAGATTAATTGAACCTTCAAAAATGGGCAATTATGGGACGTAATTTCTGATGCCTCATTAAGGAAGTTACTCAGATGGCAGAAATGATAGCTTTTACAAAACCTCAGATGAACTGCCAAAAATATTGTGTCCACTAGGGATACATGTCCTGCATGTGTCTCCTTGATGTCGTAATTTCAGCTCTGTTGCCTTTGTTGCCTGATAATTGAAGGCAAAATATAGCCATTTAAGTGGTCTAATAGGTGCCAAAACCAGTCAAAATCTTACTAAATTAGAAATGCCTTTTAATATATTTTTTTTTTAATTATAGTTGCAAAATACAGATTTGCAGCAAAATAGGAAAGGAAACGGGTTCTCGAAATTTCTAGGAATTTTTAAAACTGGTTTTCTTGCTAAAATTTCTCATCATGGCTGTCCTACAGAACTAATGTTCCTTGTGTTACAGAAGACAACTTTGGATAATTTTAAGTAAACTTCATAAAGAATATTGCCTATGTGGGTAAATTTAGAGTTTGAATTTTATCATAAGAACAACATAACATTGAAAATTTTCATTTAAAAAATCAGACTTCTGAGCAAGTTCAAGTAAATGCTAGAGATTTTTCCTACTGACAGAAGTAACTTATGCTGAAATATCGAAGTTGTTTTGTTTTTCTTTTGTCTCCTCATTATGGCTCCAATGTAGCAGAAGCAGTTTATGTTACTCAGATTTCTGGGGTGCTGTTATAAGCAGGAAAATACATAGAGATTTGTATTTGTATAAACAGCTGCTAAATTTCCTATGCTTACCTATATATAAAAGTACACATAGTTACGTATAATACATATGCAAATATTTACAGAAATAAGGCAGGAACAGGTTAAACCATCCAAAATTTATTTTGCATAGAATCAATATTGGAAAAAAGAAACAGTAATTGCCTCTGGACTTGGTTTCTTTGGGATCATAATTATACTGCTGTTCATCTAGTTTCGATATCCTTGGAGCATTAACAGACATCTGATTTTTGCAATCATCGAGAGCAATGCCTTGACTCTGAGTACGCAGAAAATTTTTATGGTCATTTGGAAGGTATCTGATGTTTCTAGGCATTTTCGAAGTATTTTGTTTGTCCAAAGGCAGCTCTTTAGTTAGTGTACTAAATTCATCTTTTCTTTAGTTTTCTGGACCAAAAAGTGATAAATTGTTTCATACTTTCTTTGGTGTCATAAAGTTGAAAGGCTTAAATAAAAGCAATTATTGTGGAAGACTAAGCTATTTTTTCCCATTCAGCCGGTTTCTTTGAGACTGGTACTTTCGATAACTTCTGTCAAGGCCATGATTTTTCTGTCTGTATATTCCTACCTTTCTAGACCAAACAAAACTAAATTTCTTCCTTCTAACTAAAATCCTATCTGGTGATACAGTGTTTCCTAATGTTCAAAAAGGCAGACAGGAGCAAGCCAGCAAGAAATAAAAGTTTCAAAAGTCGTAAGGACGGTGGAAGTTCACCTGTGCAGGGGAAGTGCGTTGGACAAGGGTTCCGGCTCACGTACCATCCCTCAGTCATTTACAGGGTTTAGTTACTAGCATACTTTCTGCTGCAGTTATACAGTAAAGGACCCTCTGCCAGGCAAATCCCAGGCTTCAGTTCCACGTGTCTCCCACAGTTATTGAGACAACATGGACCACAGACTTTTCTCGATAGGCAGGATAGATGTGGCCATCATGTTTTGAGGGATGAGACTTCAGCCATATGGACATGTGCTGTGCTAGGCCACTTATCAGGGGATGGGCACTAATCCAAGACACATTTATTTAGTTTGGAGGTGCAGCTTTGCTTTCTAGAAGACCAAATCAATAAGAAGGTTGATCTCAAGATTAACAGAAGTACTTGTGATTAAGCCATTTTCCGAAACAAAAATTTAAAATCCCATATGCTTGCAAGAATACTGGGGCTAATTCAGTGACAAGCAAGCTTTGTGGGTCGTGGTTATATATAGTTCATTTATACAATCCATAGGAAGCATGCAGCAAGTCTCTTGCAGGGCTAAATCCTGCTTCCTGAAGTGAATCATGCAAACGCACAGTAACATTTTCTGAGGCCATATTGGTCTACGGTATTGCACAACGCCAACACAAGGACCCATGCCAAGGTTATCTGCTTTCTATTCATTCCTTCTTTTCTGAACGGTCAGAATTTTTCCAGACACTGTCTTTATCTTTTGTTTCTTTTCTCTTTCAAAACTGTATTTAGATTAACTTCTAGGGATATTATGTCTCTAAATTATTTTAGTTTCCTATCAAGAATTCATCAGAGGTGATGAAGGTGACATGCTGCTTCTGGGACAAACTATTTATATGTAAATGTATATATGCAATAATAATAAAAATTATATATATCTAATATAATGCATGAATTGAGGATCAATTATATGAACAATCAATAATTATAAATTGTCTCCCCAGTAAATTACATTAAGGAAAAATAACTTATATTTGCCTGCTCAATTTCTTTGCTCGCTATTCTTTTCTCATGATACTGTCCAATAATAGCCATACTGTGCGTAATTGATGGAAAATGGAGTTCGTTTGAAACATGGTTGGGTATCGTTATTTGAATTTGGGACTTCATGTTTTTCTCACTTTTACCAGTTTAAAAGCTAATTTATTTTAAGTCAGTTTATTTCTGTTTTGCATCAATGATAAAGCGAGGCAAACCAGTCCCACAGTTTTTCAGTGACTGACGCACATAAATGTGTTCCTATCAGCAAATCGCATTACAGGTACTGCAGTAAGTTGGCAGAGCTCCATTTTATGGTTTTCCTAGTCTCTGAATTAGAGTGACCGCATGAAAAAGGCCCTCTGGGAAGGGCTCATACTTCACCTTCTACTTCAGTATCATGTCTGGGAATTGTTAGGGACAGTGCTAGTTGTCATATGGCAAAACCATGCCAGCAAATGTTTCAGCTGCTTGGCAGTGTAGCTGAACATGTTCTAGGAATGTTCCTGGGCACCATTTAATATATTAATATAGATAAAGCCATTATGGCCCGTGGTTCTAGGAGAAAATATGGCACGCGGATGGATTCTTCTGCCGGAAAATGTCCAATGGTATTAAAAATGTTGTCTGTGTTGTTTCATTTTCCTCTTCATAAAAGTTAACTGTTCAGTACATTTGGCTGTACTGGGCTTGCTAACATCTTTCTATATTTCCACCTGACGAGAAAAGAGAAGTTTATCTCATTTTTATTGAAGGTTTGCAAATCCCTGAAACGAAAATCCGTATATCAGCTGCTATTACTTTCCTCATTTGAAGAGCAGTAAGAATGCTTTTCTTGTACACACTGTCAGCATTCAAAATAATTTTTGAGACATTTCCTAATATGTTTGCATTCAGATGTCATCAGCCTTTTAAAGACTTTTCTGTCTTTTTGTTAGATGAGTAATTCAATTTACTGTTTTTGTTGTGAATCTTAGTTACATCATGTTCTCTTCCCTTGATGCTGATCTCTGAAAATGCATACTGTCTTTATAAAAGATTTCCCAGGTTTCTCTTTATATTGAGACTATTTTGATTCCTTCTCCTATGCTTTTCCCAGTTCTACTTAATACTGAAATCCTTTAGATGGCACGAAATGTAAAATATAGGAGTTTTGTTATTGTATCTTTTTCAGAAGCCCTTGAGCACCTTGGTCAGAATTTCACAGCTCTAACAAACTTTGCCATGTGTGACCATTAAAAAATTCCCTCTTGTTCTTTGAGACCTTGAATGGTAGCAGTCACAAGTGGGTAACAATTCTAGCACGGTGTGAATCCTACTAAATAAACTCTGCTGTGTGATGGCATAAAAGCACCTTAAAGACTTATGGAAGAGCAGCCACGAGTCCCTTATTCATCTCATTTACTGCAACTATTTCTTCCACTTTTTAGGAACAGCTTGTAGTCTGCTTATCTAGTAAAACCATAGCAACTTCAGAACTGAGCCACAGAGTGGCCAGAAACATGAACAAGGTCATTAATGCCTGTTAACATGGGACCCCGAAGAAATGACTGTAGAATACCACGTTGCCAAAGACCAGAAAAAAACCCCAGAAATTCCCGGCATTTTTACAAAGAGCATGCACATAACGCACATCATTTTTTATTACTTGTCTTGTACCAAGAGCTGTCTCCTACCATGTTACAAGGGTGTAGGTTCTCCTTTATTTAACAGTTAAGCACTGATGGACTTGTCTGGATGGAAATTACTTTGGAAACAAAGCGAACATAGAATGTATTAACTTCTTGCTACTTCATTTCAGTGAAGCCATCTTCACTGGGAAGAGAAGGAGAAGCTGTGCATAGAGATACGTTATGAACCACTCACACAATAACAGCAGAATTAATTTGATTTGTATGTTACTCTGGAAGTGACTGAATACACTTTGGTTTGTTTTTTTCAAGTATCATCCAGTGAGCTAACATATGAATTCTACTTAACATGAAACAATTCCTTAAGAAAAAAGAAAAGGCTTTATTATTCCTTTTTTTGGAAGAGCTTTAAATTACTCCCTTTTAAAGGAACAATTTCAAAGGGATTATATTAAAATTATATAAATAGAATATAGTTAGTATAAATTCATTTATGAATTATAACATTTAAATTATTAATTAAATTATTAAAAAATTATTTTTAAAGGAACAGTACTTTTAAAAGAATGTGATTTCAATGGAAACCTCAACAGACACTGAATTTCACAAATAAGGAAAGAGATTTCCTGTCTATGTGTTGTAAGGTTTTTTCTAAACAAATTTTTCTATGACTCCATATAGTGGACAGGTAAGGTTGGACTCAATGGTTTCAAAGGTCTTTTCCAATCAAATGATTCTGTGATTCTAAAGGATGGCCTGTTCCCAGTACTTAGAAAGTTGCACGTAGGAAAAATAGTCTACCTGCATAATAAGTGTGCTTGAAGGCATGCAGAAGTCGACAACCCACAAGTGGAGGATGAAATTATCCAAGTTTAGGACAGTGTGACATGTTACTAGGTTGAAGTTATGCATTTTGGAGCTAGTTGCCAAACTAATGCAGTGAACATAAATATTTGATTTAATTAATGTGGGCAAATTCTTTTTATAAAATGTGTTTACTGTAGTCATGCTAGTGACCCAGTGGTACACATCACACAGTCTGAAACTGCTGACTGCCACCACATTCCTGCTGTTGTCTTCCAAAACATGAAAACATCTCGTTTCTTAAAATGTGTTAATTTTCAGGATTAATATTTTGATTTCTCTGTGCCTTGTTGAGATTAAATAGGTATGAATCTATCTTTACTGTTGTGTAATCCTCTTTAGCTCAGAATTTAAAATCGTGTTGAGACACCTTGTTTGGTGAAGACTGTGTAGGTCTTAGGCCCACATCTCCCAATTGGGCAAACTGTCACTTCTTCAAAGAGACTTCTGGTTCTCTCTTGAGCCTCATATCTGGTCTTCCTTCACAAAGAAACCAGAGAAATTGAGAAATAATGCAGAGCTGAGTCCTACACCTAGAGAGACACATGCAGAAGAGCATTATCCTAGGCTGGAGAATTCACAGATTGCAGTTTCAACCATATCTTGGGCTGCATCAAAAGAAGTGTGACCAGCAGGTTGAGGGAAGTGATTCTACTCCTCTACGCTGCCCTCATGAGACCCCCACCTTGAATACTGCATTCAGTTCTGGAATCCTCAGCAGAGGAAGTATATAGATCTGTTAAAGCGAGTCCAGAGGAGGCCACAAAGGTGATAAGAGAAGTGGAACACCTCCCATATGAAGACAGGGTGAGAGAGTTGGGCTTATCCAGCCTAGAGAACAGAAGGCTCTGGAGAGACCTTATAGCAGCCTTCTCGTACTTAAAGAGGGCTTACAGGAAAGCTCTTTATAAAGGAGTGCAGTGACAGGGCATGGGTAACAGTTTTAAACTGAAAGAGGTGAGATTCAGATTAGCTATCAGGAAGAAAATTTTTATTGTGAGGGTGGTGAGACACTGGCATAGGTTGCCAGGAGAAGTCGTCGATGCCCCATCCCTTGAGGCATTTCAAGGCCAGTTTGGATGAGGCTTTGAGTAACCTGATGTAGTGGAAGTTTTCCCTGCCCTTGGCAGGAGTGTTAGAACTAGATGATCTTTAACATCCCTTTCTGCCCAAAACACTCTATGATTCTATCTAGTCACTGGAGTTCTAGAAACCCAAAACACTTTGACACATCTAAGCAAGACCAAAGTATGTAAGTCCAAAATTCAGAGTTTAAAGCTGGAAAATGCTTGCATTTTATGAGATCTCTTTAAATTCTAGTCCTGTGCATGGCAAGAACTGCAGACTGGATAGTTTTCAGCCTTTCTTGCTTGAAAAGATTGCGTGAAGTCTCCAAACACTCTCAACTGCTGCACAACACAGTACAGCCACTGCTTGACTCTCAAACACAAAATCAAGAGTTTGAAGAGGACTCTTGTGCTGGTGGGTGCAGTGTCTGGTTTGCTTTACCATCAACATCCTGATGGCTGCATCACTAACTTGAGGTGGCATCCACTTTACCCTGCCTAAGGGGATCCAGATCCATCCTCCCCAAGCAAACAGCTCAGCTGGCAGCCTTGCCCTTAGCAAGCTGAGAGTCGCTCTTTTTCTTTTTGGGTGTTTATAACTCAGGATTCATCTTATATTTCCAGTTACTAGTTTTAGTAGATAAAATCTTCTAAAAATGTTAACTTTGAATAAAGGAAATTTCAGTGAGTCATTTTTGTTCTAACACTCATAACTCATAGAATAAGGAGAGATAATGTTAGACAGGCTGTTTTTAATGCCTATTAAACTGTTATGATCATCTAATCAGTCTGGCTCCCTTCTGCATTTAAAAAAAAAAACCAACCATACGAAAAATCCACTTAATAATTTCTGCATGAATAAAAGAATTCAGGACAGAAGTCTAGCTTCAGAGGCTGCACCCCAGCCATTTCTAATGCGCTCTTTCTCTGCTTAGTATTAAGTCAGGTTATATTAGTGTTACAACCTGCAAACTGATGATGGCACGTTATTTCTTGCTGGCAGGAACACCTGGAAATGCAAAAAGTTTTATAAATACAGAAAGTCAACAACAGATCTCAGACACCTGAGCTACACAGGGGCACAGCTCTGCCTCCTCTTCTGTAATTAAGCCTTTTCTCCCGGGCAGGGATCAGGTGGAGAAGAAATGGAAATGCATAGTGTATAACATAGTGTATAAAATATAAGGTGGTGAAGTGAAACAAAGCTACCAAGCTGCTTCCCTGGCAGGTTTTGATGTTTGTTGTTCATCTTTGCTCTAGTTTTTACCATTGTTTAACAGTTATTGGAAGCTATTTTTCTTATTGTCACTGTTTCACACAAAATCCAACTCCCTAGTCAGAATGCTAAGTGAAGAATCTGTCTTTTGAAAGGCTTTTCTTTCCCTATATAATGAAATTGTTGTTCCATAATTATGCCCTGTTCTTCACAAGTGTGCCACTGCAGCACCCACTGTCCGTATTTTCTACATTTTCATTAAAGGAGTAAAATTAGTAAAACGTGTCCCATGCAGTGTCTACCTAGCAGCCAAAGGGAATGTAACTATTCGAATCATGAAATATAAGAGCTGTACTGATGTCAAAAGATTTATCCTGCATGGTTAGTATTTGGAATGAACTCTGAAACATGAATATTTTCCAAAGTTAAGACAATTGATCAAAGAATATATTAAATTGGTAAAGTGCAATAGGCTTAATATTTTTTTCTCTAAGTATTCAAAAGATGAAAAGGAAAATGTTTTTGGAAAATTGGTAAGCATAGTTTATGTATGGAGAGGACAATCTGACATTCATTTGTAGCAATAATTCAGAACTCCATCAAACTGTCTTTTTTGTTTCAGTGACAGGACTGAAGGTGATTAAAGAAAAGGAAATGTCATCTGTTGGCATCTGCTCTGCTATGAGTCTGCCAAAACCACAGCTATAAGCCCTTGAATTTGTTTCTTTTTGAACAAAGAAAATATAAAAGATTAAATTCATAGGAAAGAAGTCATTAATCATATATTTTGACTTGTTCTAGGAATAACTCAAATCCTAATCTTTTAGCAGAAAATAACTTGCAATTGCAGTCTTATAGAGTTGATTTTGCAGCATCTATGACTGAGGAAATTCAAAATATAACTTCGAGAGATTTGCTTTAAAAAACTAGAGTTTTGCTCATTTTTAGATGCAAGTTTATGCTATGGATTTCTATTCAATTTTAATTCCTTGTAAATGTGCTCACGGGATGGTTTTCACTAGAATTTGCAATATTTTGATTTCTTCATTATACTGTTACTGAAATTGCTCGTCATGATGATTTTATATGTCTTTACCTTGTTGAGCAACGTGTGTGAGGTATTGCTACTTCTAAATCTGCACTGCAGTTCTACAGCTATTACTGAACAGTGCTCATTTGTGCAAATAGTCTTATTGACTGCAGTGCAGGTCCCTGGGTTTTTAATGTCTATTAAGTAAATATTTGTAAGTCAGGATTGTATAAACAACCCCTCCGGCAGCTGGCATCTTCTGAAAGAATAATCTAAGATAGCTAAAGCATTAGCTCTGAACCTGTGCTCTATGCAGTGATTACCAAAAGAGCAGGGATTTTTCCTTGTAACTGAAGCCAAACAGGATGGATTAGCTTCTCTTGGTAAAGCTGACAACTACCCACCTCCAAAGTTTTTGAAGAGCTGTTTGGAGGTTAAGATGAAGGGAGTGAAAACAAGTGCAGTCTCATAGAAACTACTAATTCAGACTTCTAAACTTGGGAGCAAGTTGAACCATCCTCTGAACCAAAGTAAAACTAATCACTGTGGTCCACAATAAATCCAGAGGAGCAAGCTAAGAATTAGAGAGTGTGGATGATCAGGGACCTGGTGTATGAGTCTTCATCTGCCTCTTTTTTGGTTTAGAGAGGAGTTGTACCTTAAGAAGCAGCAAGGACGTCTACCTCAGATTACAGTGCTAGTGGTCCTTCTCTAAGAAAGCAGAAAAATTACAAAGGATGCAGAAACCCTCCAAAACAAACAAACAACAAAAAAGAGAAATGTCATGTTGTGAGTGTTTTCACCATGATCTGGGGAACTGAGTCACATCATTTAGGAAAAGAAAGAAAGAAATACACCGCTGCACTGTACTGTGCAAGTAGGGTGTGTTTACTGAACCCTGAAACTGGGTAAAATGATATTAGAATTAAGAAGTTTCCTGAAAATAAAGATGTAAAAATAAACAAACAAACCAAAAAACCTTATATATTAAGAGTATTGATTGCAAAGTGATTAAATTTGTAAGAGGCAAAGATACTTGTTTTTATTTCTTACAGCGGGATTTCATAACGTTTCCAATGGCTTGTTGGTGAAATTTGGTCATTATCAAAAGTTCTATGAAGAACTTTTCATTTAGTCTACCACTCAAAATACTTTCATCTACAAAATTACCAACTTATTTAAGGAATATTTTTTGTTGTTTATTTCTGACTTGTAGTGGTAAAAGCAGCCTCTTCTGCTGACTTGGCAACATTTTGCTAGTTCAAGAGATAGTTTCATTACTGTGCGTCATGTCCTCCAAAAAAAAGGTGCTGCAATGCCTAATATTTATTTTTCATGTTTATATAAAAAGTGTATAAACCAGTTAAAATGCTCTAAATAAATAATTATTTTAAACAGCCTTTTAGTATTAAAATCGTTACAGAAATTGTCTACCTAAGACAAACCAAAATAGTATGTCATCCTCTAAGAATACAGAACTTTATCAGTCTTAAACCCCCTGCTATTGGCATTTTCAGTGAGGTGAATAGCATATTGATTTATAAAGTTCCTGACATGAATGCAGTTTAGCTTAATAAGGTGCAATGAGAAGTACAAACCTGGGAGCAATACAGATAAGAAACCACTCAATAAACTTCAGGGAGGAAATTGCAAAGCAATGGCATATTTCCAAGCGACAGGACTCAGCTGTTCTGCTGGCTGGGAACAATATGATAAAAAAGTCCCCAGCTGAAAGCTTTTTCCAAAGAGAAGGGCCAGCCGGTGAATGGCACCCATGCAAGGCAAGGGAAACTGACAAAGGTGATCCTCCTCACCAAATCAAGCCAATCATGTGGACTTATTAATAATTTTAAAATGGACTTTTTACTGAGTGAGTAATATCTTTTCTAAGTAGAGACTCTTGCCACAGGAAGGGAGAGAGAGAAAAAGAGCTGTTGTTCAGAAATGCTTTGGGGAGTCCCAATTCCCCACGGGAAACAGATGGGATTTTGATAACTTAATGATGCATCTGTGGAAAAAAGAAATACAGCAATTTTTCTTTTATCCGGTAAGTGACTTTTTGGCCGATCACAAACACGTGTTAATTCAGGATGAACCCAGCAATATAGAGATCTTGAGGAATAATGATACAAGTCTCAAAAATTCAAATGATGTTGACCTTGCTCTCATTACAGTTCTCTGGTGGCACAGTAGATTATCCTTTTTGCTGAGACACGACACCTGTTTCCAGCTTTTTATGTCTGCTCTGTGCAAGAAGTTTAGAAGTATTTTGTCATGTCAGCTCTCAGTGAATGCAATTCTTTGTCTTTATTAAAAATGCCAAGAAAGATTAAAGCACAGACCATAAACAACGGTTTATTTGATCTGAAGTGTTTTATTTATTTGTTTGCGTTATTTCCAGAGTCATTTGAGCCTGGCTTGACTCTTTTTTTTTTTTTTCCAATCCTTCCAACCACTGAAATACATATACATACAGATAGATATGTAAAAATTCCTGCACAGAACGATGCCTCAGAAATTCTTTTAAGGATGGAGACTTTCCATTATTACCAACAGCTGTACATTTGACAGCAGCTTTCTGTTTTGGTTTAAAGGCTTGAAAAGGATGTCTTTGTAGCTAACTGAAATTATTTATTTTCTTTATTACTCTTAGTCTTTTACTCTGAACTGCAGAAACAATTCCACAGGGGAATATTACTGATATTTATTCATATGTTATATGGAAAATATATGGGTTTGATCAGTTTATACAAACATTAATAATATTGAATTGTCCGTGTACCATCTGGCACAACACACAAAGTCTGAGAGAACAGGGTGAGATATTGCGACTGCTAAAACTCCATACACGTAGAAACAAACACTATGTATACTTACATAAATTAATGCATTTCATGACACAAATGGCTGAACTATACGGCTCAGTGATTATTCAATGTAGAGGCGTCCTCAATGAAGATTGTATATTTTGGGGAGATATCACTGAGTGATTGCTTGCTGATTCATTTGCAGTGTTAATTACCTGAACATGATAGCTCTTTTCATTCATGATTGATACGAAGCCCTTTTCCAGCAATAGAACACCATTTCCCCACAGAACTGATTTTTCTTTCAGCAGTGGATTCACTAAACCCATCTAATGGCTTTTAGAATTGCACTAAAAAGGTTTCCAAAAAAAAAAGGAAAAAAGACAAAAACCCAAAAAGGGTTTTGTGGGCTTTTTGTTGTTGGTTTTGGGGTTTTTTTATTTTATTATTTGTCTTTGAATCATAAAAATAACATAGACATAAATGCTCAACAAAAAAAGCCCCCAAAATAAAATGAAACTAAATGCTCTTCTGCTGACAAAACAAACAACTCTTCTCACCAGAATCAGGTTTGTTAGCAACAATACAAGAAAATAAAGATTTTATCACCATGATCTAACCACCTTTGGACAGATGTCTGAAATATTTTAATTGCAGTTAACCTCTGTGTTGAGATGAAGAACAAGTTTAAACAAGACCTTTAAGATTCCATTCCAGCCTTGTTTTCTAGGAAGTGAAAACAAGCACATATTAAAGTTCAGCATGTTCTAGGCCAAACACATTTTATTTTATTATCTTCCCTAGATGTTTCAGATAAAAAAAAGCACTGTGACACCTGCACCATCCCACATTTTTCTCTTGAACAAAACAATCTCAGAAGTAGAGCCAGAATTCCTTTTCTCACCCACCTGAGGCTTAACTTAATTTCTCTTTCCTGTCCATTTTTAGTCAAATTTTTTTTCTGTTGATGGAGGCAGGTAATTATTTCCACTGTCAATATCCGTCAAATGAGTGGAGACACAGAACAGGCTTCACCTGGGCTAACTGCAGACTCAGCATCAGAAGTTGTAGCAGAGGTCGCAGTAACCACAATCTACAACTCTTTGATCCTTGGGGAGATGGGTAGGGTCACTTTCTACAAAAAGTTAGAAGGACTACATGCTGTATACTAGTCATGACCATTGTTCACTCAAATGGAAAAAAAAAAGATCAATTCTGATGTTTCACACAACCAATGATGAAAGGATACCCTTTGCGCAGTAAACAAACCCAATAATATGCAGTGGTAAAGCTGGGGGACAATAAATGATAAGCCTGAGGGGTCAAAGGACATTGGTGAGCATTTTGTAGGCAACTTGGCAAAAGAGAGTTTTTAAAAAGCACTAGAAAAGTGCTTTGCTTCTTCCAAGTATCACCAAGTGGTAAGCCAACACTTTTCAAATTCTAAATCAACGAAGACTGTTTCACTTTAGTCATTGTCTTTCAATGAGCTCTTGTCCCATAGTCAGTTCTAACGCTGTGATGCAAGAAGATGCAGTGTAAATTTGCAAAAGAAAGCCTTTCCTGAGGTCAAATGGAAAATCCAAACTTCAATGAAGCTAAAGGGAGTATAAGTTTTCTTGTAGAGTCACCAAGAAGTTCTTAGCTTTCATTAGCTGAACGTCTGCTAGGGCATAATCCTTGGTTTTTTTCATGGCAGAATGCAGAGTACTCTTCAAAAATGTGCATTTTTCACATATTAACTTAGTATAACAAAATTGCCTGCCATATATGTTCCTTCATGCAACATGTTTACAAGACAAATGAATAGAATGACCAGCATGGTATTTATTCAAGTAACCTGTTAATGGATAATAAAGGTTAATTCTTGAAGAACAGTGGGTTAGAGAATGGTCCTCTAATATTATCAAAGACAGACATAATTGTAAATGAACTCATTTTTTAAAGTAAATTAAATAAATACGTAAGTCATTGCCCTTGGTACAAATGGTAGGTTTAGAATTTTGCAATTAGTTGCTTTAAGTCAATTAAATCACCAAATAACATCTTTTTTTCCCCTCACTTCAACCAGCACCTTTGGCAGCCTTTACAACACTGAAGCTTAGTCATCTATGCCATGTACATATTCTTACATAGAGTCACATATATACACACTAACCATGTACAGTAGATTTGTGTTTAGGGACTGAAGAAAGGCAGAACTTCCAATCCCGTACAGTTTTTCACCTTTTCATATTACTTTTTTCATCACCTAAGAGTTCCTATTGCCTCTAATAGTGCTTTTTCCCAGTGATTCAGTGACAGTTTGCTTCCAATACAGAAACTTTATTTCTCCTGTGGGTGCTTAACAGCTATCTGAGAACATTTCTGTCTGGTAGCATTATGACATTACCAGCAAACTGATTCTTACAGTTGGTTTATTAACTTTGTGCGCTCTCTTTCCTCTTAAAATTGCTCCAGTTTTACGTTTATTCACAGTCAAAAAAAGGCTGTTTATCACAGTTTTTCAAATAAACATCAGGGAAATGTTACTTTCAGTCTTCAAAATGAAAACAAAGTAGTAAAAAGAAAAAAAAGCTGGGTACACTTGTATAGTTCGGTATAATAGTACAGAACAGCTAGAAATTGGAAAAGGAGCCATCACCTTACAGAACGTGTTAGAAAGGAAGAAATTTTTTCAGTAAGAGTCAGTAAGGAAAGGCACTATTTGTTCTTTCAGATCATCTGGGATTGAAAAAGTTCAACAGAAACTGAATTTGTGAGTGAATGGTCTGATGCCACAGAGATGACTGGTTAAAGAAAGAATTTACAGGTAGGCTTTATAATGCAAATCAGTGGCTTGAGACTCATTATACCTTAAACTATTATTTTTTAGATATCTCAATTTGAATGTAAATAGGGTTACCTCTTTTGTCTCTGAATAAAAGTTACAAATACCTTAGGAGGGCCTTTATTTATCTCATTAGAAGTTCCTTCACTGTTTCCTGAAATAATACCTTGGCACTCCTCAGTGAGCTGCAGCAGATATTTTTTTTCAGGCCTTTCAGTGAATTAGGGGGTCATGAGATCTATCTTCCTACCCACTAAATAACAGTGGGTACACAACAGTGGGTCCTGTGCAAACGTAGGTAAAGACACTTTTTCTTCAAAGACCTCCTAAAGCACTGGTCCTTGAGTGGCCTCACTGGAGTCTCCGCAGGAACCTTCTTCACCAATATTGTCTTACTAAGGGCCTAATATTTAGACACTGGCTGGGTGCCTACGTGAGGCAAAATTTACCCAGCCCATAGCTCTCATTAAACTCAGCTGCCAGAGAATGAACAGTATTATTCAGTAGTAGAAACCTTTCCTGTTATTTATGTTAGTAGAGACAGTAAGCCTTTCCACTAGGAGTTGTCTCCTTTGTCTTTTCACCCAATCTGAGCTGCACTTTAGAGAAATCATGTCAGACAATTGTTCAGGCTCTAATCATCACCCTTTTCCAAAAAGGATGCTGTGTAAAGAGCCTGTACTGATCAACACTTAGTGAGGAAGTGACAGAAGCCAAAACCATTTGTTTCTCTGTACAGGGAGGATGGCATAATCCAAGTGTTAAAATTAGGATCTGCTCTTTAGAGAAATTCTGTCATTTCATACTAGGTAGGTTTTATTCCACCATTTTACTTGAAGGTCTCTTTAAAAGGGCACCTCACCTTTTAATTATTTACTTACTCCAAAGTCTTCTTGATTCACATTTAATGGAAACACATAGCTCTTCAAAAATTAATGAACTTTTTGTCATAGACTATAATAAGGCCATCTCTATGGTAGTTAAAGCGAAAAGCATTCACCTGGCTTATACTTTAATTGTGCTTTAATATTTAAGCTGATCTTTGCAACTAACCAAAGTGAATTAATAAAACATGTTTTATTAAAGGTAAGCAGGCTATTATTATTCTTACTACAGGATTCTCAAATTCTTCTAAAATAGCATTTTACTTTAGTGGCAAATATTCAGTTCAGTTTTACATGAAGTGTTCTTAAAACCATGGTTATGTCAGAGTGGTTTGTGTATTTCAGATTAGAAAAACAATCAAAGAGGATAATAAATAGTTGACTATTATGAATATTTTTAAACATGCCTAGGTGTTAATATATAGCAGTAACCATTATTACACTAGTTTTACAGACAGCAGGTTAACATAATCTCTGTATTGTTAGCGTGAGGCTTAGGTGTTTTATTTTGTTATTTCATATTCTAAACCCAACCCAAAATATCCTTCCAGATAAAAATATCCTTTGTTTCACTTACCTTGTTTTTCCTAAAGCCTGTGTAATGGACTCTTTCTGTTCACCAGAATCCTGTCCTCCATTTGTTGCAGGCAGTTCAAGTTGATTCCTTTGAATTTAGAAACCTGGCTGTAGATTTATTTTCCACCTCCAAATTCTTTAGTTTCTCAGCAATTCTCAATACTACTTCTTACTAAATGAACAACAGATCAGCCTTGCAATTCTTACCTTGTTCTCATTCTAAACAGGTCACTATTTACAAGCATGCGCATGTCTAATTACATAATTCTGTGATATATTTACACACAAATGCAAACCCATATGTATCATACAGGTATATATAGTAATATGTAAATAATTTTTAAAATTATGTATGCATCTGTACCTGTGCATACATTTTTATATGAATAAACTGGACAAAATTTAACAACACAAAGACGTGTATTTATCAAATCTAAACAGTAGAGATAAATTTATAAAAACCTTTTTTAATCATTAAAAGAAAATTGGATAAAATATTTTTTTTGACATACAAATTTGGTGATTTAGAACAGTGTTCCAAGTAGGTTTGCTTAGGGCTTTCATCAGACAACTGTTTCCCAGAATATGATCCAACATAAATGATTCTATGATTGCACACACTAGCAGAACAAGATAATGCCATTAAAAGCTGTGCAACTGATGTTTTGTTAAATCATATTTTGGAAATGGTAATGTGTGTTTCACTCACTGCTCTTCCAGAGAAATTGGAAAAAAAGATTGCTACTGGAATAGTACTTTATTTCCAAACAAAAGATACAGAAAGGCATGTTTAAACAAACCAAAGCCTTGGTTATGACTTCATTATGATGATTATGATTTCCCAAAATTAACTATAAAGGCCATTACCGTTATTTATTAGATTTTTGTATGTAATACAGCTCTGGATCTTTTCAGAGAAGGCTGAACTAACAGTGTATTTTGTGTTTAAGCAAACATGGTCCAGTTTTCCTGCAATGTTATATTTACTTTTTACTAATCTTGCGCACTGAGGCGGAATCCCATTAGCCAGAAAGAAACAATGTCAGTTGTAGTGTCTTTTCCAGTCTCGCCAGAGCTATGTATGTGCTTTGGAAAAACTAGTTTTTGAACTTGATATTCTGACAGCCCAGACAGCAGACAAGGACAAGGAGCGGCTGGAACTAATAGCTGAACATATTCACAACATGAGATAAAAATTTAAATTTGTAGAGAATCCCTGTACAGAAACAATATGTGTAATTTGGATAACTTCTTCATTATTTCTAGGGCAGTGCTTTTTTTTCCATCACATAAAAATAACTGGAATAACTTTTGTTTAGCCATTTGTTATAAAATCGCTTTCATATTTTTTCATTGTTTTTATTACAGAAATTCCATTTCTGTAATAAAGAAAAAACAAAAAAAGAGCTGCTACTCTTTTGCTGCAAATATTCCAGTCTTATCTCCCTATACTACTTATAGTCTCTTCTTCCTTTCTGTTTTTTTAATATAGATCTGTTTGCTGAAATATCTAGTAAAGTGAAATGGACATGTAAGAAATGGCAATTTTTTCTCATTTTTAAGGACTGTTTATCAGCTGTTGACTGTAAGACAAAATGGGCATTTCTAGTAACTACTGGAGAGGTCTGTCTTGGTGCAGTATTATTTAATAGTTTAGGTAATGACTTTGACATCTCGCTAGATGCAATTTGTAAAATTTATAGATGTTCTCCTGCCTTGCAAGTACTCAAAGACAGAATGAAAATTCAAAATGTCTGTACTAAATTAGAGACACGGTTTGATATCAAAAAGAATAAAGTAGTGCAGATAAAAATGAAGTGCTTCAAGTAAGAAAGTAGAAATGGAATGCAAAATTCAAAATGGGGACTCATTGTCTCGGCAGCATTACTGTAGAAAAGGATCTGGGAATAATAATTACTACAAATTGAATAAGAGTCAAAAATATAATGTTGCTGTAAAAAGCAAACCCAAAAGCCACAAAAAATCCTACATCAATCCAGGATATATTAACGGTAATATAAAATCTGTGAAGGGATCTTTTCTATTCAAATGTACCTCGTGCCAGAGACGCTTTATGACGAATACTGTGTCCACATTTGGGTGCTGTGCTTTGGTGGATAGGTCCACATGTTGGAGATGAGCATACCAAGCAAACGACAAAAGGGAAGTCATGTTAGGTAACCATCCAAATAATTGAAACTAAAAGAAAAAAATAACCAAACCAAAACTGAGCTTGTTTAATATAGGAAAGAGAAAGTTAATGGAAAAATGTAATGACCTCAAAACATATTTTAAAGAGAAGGGGCTGAGTTGCCCTCCATGTCCATTGGATATGAAACAAGAAACAAGTGATGTAACTTAAGCCAGTGAATGTGCGGATTAACTTTATGGAAAATCTTGGCTGGGGGGTGAGTTAAACATTAACAGAGTTACAAGAAGGAAGCTTTTAATAAGTCATAGTAGTTTTATGTTGACGCAATCCCTTTGTCTACCCTCAAATTGAATGAGTTCATCAGGTCTCCTCTGACCTCCATTTAGGTCACAACAACCCCATGCAGCGTTACAGGCTTGGGGAGGAGTGGCTGGAGAGCTGCCTGGCAAAGAAGGACCTGGGGGTGTTGGTTGACAGCCGGCTGAACATGAGCCAGCAGTGTGCCCAGGTGGCCAAGAGGGCCAATAGCATCTTGGCCTGTATCAGACACAGCGTGGCCAGCAGGAGCAGGGAGGTGATTGTACCCCTGTGCTCAGCACTGGTGAGGCCGCACCTCGAGTGCTGGGTTCAGTTTTGGGCCCCTCACTACAAGAAAGACATTGAGGTGCTGGAGCGTGTGCAGAGAAGGGCAACGAGGCTGGTGAGGGGGCTGGAGAATAAGTCCTATGAGGAGAGACTGAGGGAGTTGGGGTTGTTTAGCTTGGAGAAGAGGAGGCTGACGGGAGACCTCATCCCTGTCTACAACTGCCTGAAAGGAGGTTGTGATGGGGTGGGGGCTGGTCTCTTCTCACAAGTGACAAGTGACAAGACGAGAGGAAATGGCTGCAAGTTGCGCCAGGGGAGGTTTAGACTGGACATTAGGAAGAATTTCTTTAATGAAAGAGTGGTCAGGGATTGGAACAGGCTGCCCAGGGAGATGGTGGAGTCACCATCCCTGGAGGTGTTTAAAAGACAGGTGGATGAGTTCCTTAGCGACGTCGTTTAGTAGGGAGACAGGCATGGTTGGACTCAATGGTTCAGAGGTGTCTTCCATCCTTATGATTCTATGATTCATGACTGTGCCTTCTCTCTCAGAAAAAATTTGGACCCATCACAGGAAGAAAGTAATTTTTACCTCCTGGTGATGAGGAAAAAAAAAATCTCTAAGCATGAAAATTGACTTTTGTGTCTCCTGAATGTTTGGATGAAGAGGTTGTAAGTAAGAATTTAATAAGAAGCATTAAGTTGCCTCTTTGTACAACTTCTGTGAGGTTTCATGTGAATGAAATAATGAGATCTTTTGGTGAGACTGATATATATTCCTGAAACAAATAAAATTAAAAATTCCAGAGAAAAGCCAAATAAATAGTTCCTTGTCTAGAGAGAGGGAAGTTGTGCTTAAGTAGTTCAACCTGTCTGACTCATTAAAAAGGGAACCTAGTTACCGAGTACATGTACTTCCACGGAAAAATATATGAAGCTCCAGGGTGTGATATTTGAACAGGTTAGGTCTCAGCCCAGGACATTTCTTCTAAAGGCTTTTTCTCCAGTCTTTATAGAAAGATAATATGCTCATGGGGACAATAAGAGCAGAAGACAAACCTGATGTTCTGAATTGCTCCTAGGAGGGTCCCATCTCTGCCTGGAGACAGAGCTCAGGAAAGCTTCATCCCTGGGGTACAGTTAGGCTCACTGAATGCCTCCCTAACTTAAGAGCTGACAGCTGAAAGTGAAAGGCAGACAAATCCAAAGTTTGAAGCAATGACAGTGATTCAGTTCTGGAAAAGACTGTGAGAAATGTGGCATATCTCTTGCTATTTTTAAATCAAAGCTAGATATCTCTGAAAGTTTTACATTAGTCAAACACAAGGCATGATTCAATCAAATAGGAGTTACCAGTCTCGTTACAGGAATGAGTGGCTGAAATCAAAGGGGCTAAGGTTTAAGAGCATGATTTAATGGCTTAAATAGATGCTAGAAATTGTTTTACCTGAGCAGTAAGAACTCTGTAACAGAATACCTATTACTGAAAAATAAGATAATTTCAGCCTGCTCTTTGATTTACCTTTTTTGTTTATTTCTAGGCCTAAATCAGGAAATATATCTATTTGTGGACAAGCTAAATTATTTGTGGTTTTAAATAGCATTGTAGTATTATCAAAAGCACTGATGGGACCTGATGAGAAGAGTCCATTACATTTTATCTCTTTAGCCCTTTTTGTCTTCCTTTATTGAACTGACTTTATTTGTGTTTCCCTTATTTCTATTCTTACACCTACAAGAGAACTAAAACTTTGTAAGAGGATCAGTATTTTAACAGTTTGTATAGAGGCAGTACAACACCAATTTTTTAAACTCTTATGGGAAAAAAATGGAAACAGAGTGCCCTGTAAGTTGTGCCCTGCCTTCTTTCTCGCCTTGTCTGCTATGAATTTTCTGCAGTGCCTTGGGGGCTTATAAGGACAGAACCACAGAAATGGCTTTTCAACACAGACATTTTAAGATCTTGCTTATTAAGCACGCTTTCATATAAAGTAATTCAAATGCACATGCAAATACACCTATGACAGAGAGAAAACTCAGCCTGGTCTGTGGTGTTGTGTTGGTGATACTGGTCGCAGTCTTGCACCTAAATACTTGCTCTCTGCTACAAGATAAAACAGCTGCGTTCCCACACAGTGTATTTTGTGGTGTAAAAAAACTTGGTATTATTCTGGGCAATGGAGTTGAAAAGCGTCTTCCTTTCTTAAATTGAACTGACAGTACTTGTGAAAGGAATGTATTGGAGACAGTACTAGGAATATTCAGGTTGTGAAAAGGTAAGGAAATGAGGGAAAATTCAGTAACCAATTCTCAGCAAAATTTGTGATCTGAAAAAGACAATTCAGTACCCTGGATTTCTTCCTTAGCCGGAACTTCATGTAAGGGGAAAAATAATTTTAATGTACTGAAACATAACTAAAAATTAGCCAATAGTTTTACATCCCATTTTAATTGTAATGGATTTTTGTGAACATAGTCCAAAACATGATTTTAGTTTTGACTTATAGGAGATATGCTCTCTTCAATGGTACTGTATCGTTCCAGCTGGTAATCAAAAAAAAAAAAAAGATTCTCAGACTATATCCAGCTTCTTCAAATTGCCTAAAGATATAAACAGAAACCGAAGCTCTGGCAGCAAAACGTGTGTAGACTGATGAATGTGGTGAGCTCTCACAGCTCTTGCTTGAACCTGTAAAAGCTGGAGGTATTCAGCAGTTCCCAAAATTAAGGCATGTATGAAGGTGTCTGACTTGAGTCCACAAGCTTGAAAAGGTTGATGTGAATTCCTGATTCAGGTTTTCGTTATATCCTAAGCAAGGTTTGTTATTATCTCATATAAGACCTGTTATCCTATGTAACAGCCATAGAATGGTTTGAGTTGGAAGGACCAGTAAACTTATGAAACATGAATGTGGCACAGCAACCAAGATTCATCCCACATAATTTTATTAATCCACCTAGAGATGTCATCATTTAGGCACCCTGGGATTCTTTTATAGTCATCATCCAGAAGTATTTAATTTCATGTGACTTTTTTGAGATATCTGATTTGAATTGTGATGAATCCCTAATACTTCAAAGAAATTAAGAGAGAAAGTAACTTTAAAGCAAAGTGAGTCTGAAGGAACAAAAAGCTAGCCAATTTTCCTAATTTTTCTTTGTGTTTGAGGACAATGAAGAATTCGTGCTTAAGTTTTCAACTGAGTGGACTTCCTATTTCTGTCCTCCGTATCATTTCTCTGAGAACCTGGCAGTTCTTCCTGAAGTCATTTGGCCCTTAAACTTGTTTCATACAGGATTTATCTACCAGTTCTCAGTTAGCTGAAGTCATCTGTCCTGACATCTGTAGCTCAGCTCTGCCTGCAGAATCGTTTTTCATCTATATGCTCAGAAATACTTCTGACAGTGTCATGAGTGTCAACACGAGTAAATAATGTTTGATAATTTGGCAGATGGGCCTTGGTAACCTGTCAGAAGCCTGTAGGCTTCTGGGACACGAAGATCTGATAGATCTGTTTGGCAGATAGATCTCTCCATTCCTTTCAGAAGGAAAAGGAGTCACTTTTGTTTCCTACTAGGGGCTGTGGCTCTGATCTTATAATCTTTAGGGCACACGATTTTTCCTCCTCTATCACAGGTAGCAGTTATCCCTTAGATGTTTATCTGTCTGTGGCCACTGCTTTAAGCCTCCCTTCCCCAGGGTGTCACTGCCCATACACAAAGGAGCAAGGTTCATCTGTGATAAGACACAACTGCAGAAGTCTGACTGCAGTAACTCAGAACAAACACTGAGCAGTCCTCTTCCTTCCTCTATCGTTGAGACAAAGCTGTTTGTAACTCAAGAAAACACGAGCATGGGAAAATGTAAAGACTTAGAGAAGAAAACGGGGATGCTGGTCCGGCTAGGAACTTGTGGGACAAGTTGTTACTGCCAGGAGAACTGAATGAGGTGATAAAAGGTGACAACTGAGTTCACTGAGTCAGTGGGGGTTCCTGGTTCATCAGAAGCAGCATCAGGAAATATCTGTGATCCTGGACATTTTCTCTCCATGATTTTCACAGGCAGATAAATTGAATAACAATTTCCTTAAATCTCATCTGAGTTTTGTTTCCGGGGTGGATTTGGGATTCATAGTTGATAGCCAAGACAAATCTGACAGAAGAGATTTCTAGCAGTGTGGTGTTTATGGTATTGATGGTATTGTCTTTTTTTTTTTTTTTTAATTCTTCCTAAAAATTCCAGAAATCCATTTTGTGAAATTCCCAGTTGCTGGTCAATTCTACAGTTAAGAAACTCTCTTATGCTTTGCCAAGTAGTTCAGTTTTTAGGTTATGGTAACTAATGAAAAAAAAAAAAAGGAACCTATTCCAAAGGAGTGAATATTTGACACCCCTGTCACCTGTTAATCGACGTGAATCTGTTCTTGTGTTTATTATCAATGATCCCACTGTTGCTATAATTTTGCTAATCTGCTTCCAACATATCTCTAAATAGAAAGAAAAACCTAAAAGTCAGAAAAAGAGAGGGATGGAAAACTTCAAGTTCTGTTCCAATGACAGAACATGAAATGAGGAGTTTTTAGGGGTCTAAAAAAGTTGTGTATTCTCTAGGAATATTATAACATTTGCAGTTTTCAAAGTTTTTATCATGATTTGTTCAAGTTAGAACAGCCTTCCAGCCTAGTTTGTGTTTAGTGTGCCACCATAAATCAAGAAGAGCTATAAAATGCCCCATAATTGAGGCATTTCAGTCAGAATCCAAACATCAAGTCATCTCTATTTCAACAGAGATAAGATTAGAGGAGAAAATTATTAAATTATATCATCAGTACTTCCTTCTGCTGCAGCTGAAGTCTGTGAATAGACAAATACCAGGCAAACAGAGAGTTTAAATTCTGGAATTTTTACTTTTCCCTGCCAAAGGTATTCATAAATTTGTTTTCTTTGCTGTCAAATTTAGTCATTTTGGTAAACTATCATCTTGAGAATTATAAATTCATTGTAGCCTTATAATCTAATATTAACCTTGAAGCTGACTTTAAATCTTACAGAAGAATATTCCCTTGAGAATATTTATCCACTAGTTGCCTTCTCAATTTGAGAAACCAGAATATCTTTTGATTTTTTGTAGTGATAAATCAGAGTATGTGTGGGTCTGGTGTACAGATAGAAGGATAACTCCCAGTATCCTCTTTTAGTTCATCTGCTCTTCATGGGAGCTGAATGAAGTAGGTGGTAATGTCAAAAGAAAAGACTGTGATTAGCGGTAGATTAGCTCTTGATATGGCTAACTTCCATCAAGATCAGAACAAAGTCTACTACATAGTTGTTATTACTTATCAGGACAAACATTTACTTACACTTCTGCCAAAGTTCTGACAACATAAAATGACCTGAAAATTAGTGCAACTTGGACATCTTTAGTGCACCTTCACTTGAACAGGATTGGTGTAATTTTTGCAGGTGAAATCTAGACCTTTTGAGAGTCCTTCTGCCTTTGGTACTCACAGGAAAACAAGTTTATAAATTTTTACCATCTCAATAACTTTTGTGGTTTCTCTCATCTAGTGAGTTATAGAAGTACTTTTGCTTCTCAATGTTAAATTAGTAAATGTACTCCTCAAAGTTAAAATATACTGAAGCGATGAGAATTGTATTAGTCATACAGAAAAATCTATGTTGAAAGAAGAAACATAATTTGAGTTGTACAGAGTATATATGGTTATGTCATGAATACAGCTCTAATACAGTTTCCCTGGTTACTACATGAACATATGAAAAAAGGTCTGACTGTCTAAGAAACTGTCCTTCATATGCATGTAAATATAATGAATTAAGCATGTACATCTATTGTATTTTCAGTACATACTAAAGCCATCTGCTTGAATATTCAGCTTCCATCCTTTATCAAGGCTGAAGCAAATTTAAAGGACAATATTGATAAGACCTCACACAGGAGAAGAACAGTACTGAGAACTTGCAAATGTCATTAAAAGCTAGGTTAATGTAAAGATTATCAGGAAATGCCATGTCTTCAAAATGACCAACACCAAAAAGACTGTGATGCACTGCGTAAGAGATAGGAGATTTTAATTTTTTTTTAGAGGATAATTCTGAAAATTTATAAAGTGGTTATGCAAGATAAGTACTCAGGATTGAATGAGAAAAAAAAAAATCCCAATCAGGCTGGTTAAAAAGACAGAAAAAAAAATCCCTATATGAAATATAGGACAATACAAACAGAAATCAGAAACTCAGCTGAGAAATAGTTTGAAGCCTATCTTACTCTCTCTTTTTTTTTTTTTTAAGAGAACAGAAGAACTTGTTAAATCATTTGTCGAGATAATTGGGATAATTCTGAAGTAGTCTGATAATGGAAAAGAAGGATGACTCTAAAATGTTAAAATGTTATAAGTATTACCTTTGGCATAATGGCAACACAAGTGAGGCAGAAGAATATTTTTGGCTAAACTACTATTGGAAAAACAAGAATATTGAGTTCCAAATCTGTGTTTCCAGAAAGGTCTATGTTTAATTATTTAACGAGTTAAAATGGGAAAACTGTAAGCTGTATTTTAGGATTTGCATTGCCTAATAAAACAGCTGGTTCCTTAGATAACTATTAATAGAAGACTACATTTTATATTAGCACCACTACAAAAAATGAAAAATACATCCAATGTCACATCTCTGTGCTAAAATATATAAACTGTTGCAAAACATAGAAATGTTTAAGAAGAATAAAGACAAAATAAAAAACAAGAATTGTGTGTTTGTGTAGAAATAATCTGGAAAATTAGACTACTATGATAACATTGGTAGGAGATTATTATCTGATGATAACCCGCATTGACATTCTGAGTGCATAAATTTAAAGAAGTTGGCTTCAGTGATATTTACTGAAGAGGATGTCAACTGCAAAATTTTTAAGAAAAGTGTACTGAAAATTTAGAGTATTGATCTTGAAGATTAGAACAAAGACTAGATTCAGTGGCTGGAGATAGAACTAAGATGAGTTCAAACTAGAAATAACAATTACATGCATAATTAGCCACTGGACCCATTTATCGAGAGATGTGATAGAGTATCATAGAAATCATTAAATTATCATGGACTAGGCTATTAAAAATATAAGTTTTTATTTCAATCTCAAATTGTTCTGTTCACTGAGAGAAACATTATTAATTTGTAATTTTACAACAGAAATTCTGGGCCTTCTGGTTTTAAAATCTATGATCCAGATGAAAATGCAATCATAGAAAAAATTTTATACAAAATCAGTGGACTTTAAAATTATTCATAGTATGGACTAGATATCTCTAGACAGACATTTTCATACCTTTTTATCCACAGAGATTGCTTATGCAGTGTATATATCAAATCTTAGCTTTTTATAATAAGAATTTGGAAATAGCAAGGAAATCACCAGCATCTGATCAGCTCAGTCTGTACTGAGAAATTTTGGGTATCACTGTGCAATATTGCAGAATAAGCAGAAGGACTTTTCTTGCAGTTGTCTACACCATGAATTTACCGACCCCTATGTGACAAGTGTTATCCATAAACAACCTATGAATTTAAAAATTATTGTGTTCTTGGTAATTGTTAAAGAATTATTATTATACTAAAATTAAAAAGAACATTTTTTAACAGCTATGACAACTCTGGCTCGCAATTAACTTTCATAAATGAGTGCTCATGCAGGTTTTCACAATGATTTTTTATTTTTTTTCTAAGGATGGACGTGTATTTTTATTGGTTTTGTCCAGGTGGTTATTTTTTAAACTGATATAATTTAAACAGTACAGTCCTGGACATGCAAATACGTCTCATACAGTTTATAGCTGTATTGTGCTAGCTGACTTTAAAGGTGTTGGTCTCAGTCAGCTGAGGGCCTCCCTTCACCCTTGTCTGCTGCAAGCTTTGAGAATGGGATCCATAAACCCCCACTTCTGCATACAGGTCACCATCCATTAAAATGTGTCACTGTGATGGATGAGCTTAAAACCTGGCATTTTCAAGGATGTGAGACTGTAACTCTGACCTGCAGGGAGCCACTTTCCTGGTGTGCAAAATCCATGAGCTTTTGCCTGGAATTAAATGTCTTTTATTTTAAATTACAAGTGGAAAAAGAAAAAATAGTGTCTCGGGTCTGCTCACTAGGTCTTCTCCTAAAAGGTGGGTTTAAAAGCCTTCCAAGAAAGGAGCCATCTAATCCTTGGCCTGCCACTTCCCAGACACTTTTCTCTTGCCCCTGTTGAGGACATTATTTCCTTGAGGCTTTGCTGTGGAGTAAGCCCCTGAGCCTTCCAGAGCTGCTGGGATCTGCTCATCCCAGTAGCACATCTATTGGGTAACTGGAAATGATGCAGACAAGGCACAATTCAGACCAAGGTTTAAAGTGTTTAAACATATAAAGTTAGGTAGCTGAACCTGTTTCAGGAGATTTCAATCTTAAAATCATGAAGGTTCTGGCTGATGTGCTGGAATAATTTACAGTGAAACAGTTCATAGGGTTGTTGTGTCTACGTAGCCAGGCTTGCCCTGGTGTGCAGACTGCCAACTGTTCATGAAGTAGGTGTTAAGCTATTGCCATTTACAGCTTAATGGCTAAGGCAAAACCCAAAAAGCCCCTGAAAAAACAGGTGAAACTTTAATGTCAGACTGGCACCAAAGAGAGAAACTGCTTCATGAGCAATTCACGGGGGTAAAGGTGGTTGATCTGACTCACTCATCTTTGAACAACAGAAACTTTTTTAAACCTTAACCTTTACTTAGCTCTCTTTTTTTTTCCTACATGCTAAGAAAAACTGAAAAGATATGAGAGAGTTTATTGTAAATCCTAGAGAGGATAAACTGCTGTCTTCGGAACTACTGCTTGAGTTCAGATCATTGGGCATTTTGTAGAGCATGGTAGGTGTAACTTCCATGTGCTGTTGATGGTCACAGAGCTATTTATACTTTTAAAATCTAGCTACAGTGTTTAACTGCTACATGTGATTGAGACAGCAATTGTTGATGGCAAAATGCTAAATTGTATAAAAGATAAAATTATAGATAATGTAAAAAACACAGAGAAAAGGCATTTGAAAATCAGGTATGCATGTAAGCTAAGTTTTAAAATGTATTGTGGGGTTAGCAATACCTGTCTAATTTGAATAGAGTCCTGTGAATTTATTCAAGTTTCATAATTGTTCATTCTCTTCCTGGTCCCTGTAGATGACTGATGGAGTAAGGTTAAAAGAATCAAAATCCAGCAGCTGCCTAATTTACCTGCTCATCTGGTGTAGCTGCAGCATCTATATTGAAGGCCATTTACCATTGCAAACTCAGCACAGCTAAGGCTTGTATTTGTCCTGTATTCTCTAGTGCAGCATAATATGGGGTAATGCTGCTGCTGAACCGGCTTGTGAAACCGTAGCCTGGCCAAGACTGGACAACACAATGCAGGGAGCAGCTTATAGTTGTGGTGAGGGCTTTTCTTTTCTTTGAGGGGTAAAGCAAAGAATTAGAAAGAAGAAACAACTGCCCCACAAACTTGTCAGCAGGATCAGACCAGTAATGGATTACCTGTAGACTATATTACCCCTATCACCTGCCCCAAGACCTTTATTTTCTCCTATGGAAGAAGATGTCTTGTCCTATGGCTGCTTCATCAGCCCTCCCCGGACCCATGAGAATGAGTGAGGAATACTGATAACCTGTGTGGCAAAATCCTACTGGACCATTTGGTGTCGACTCCAGATAAATCACGTGTTCAACCCCGTCCTTTGCCTTATTTCCATGTACCTGAACAAGAACGAGAATAAATTACTTTTTATTTGCCTAACAGGAGGATTTGCAAAGGGAACATTGTCCTGCTCAGGTACTCTGCCCAGTACCAAGAGCAGTACTTTTGGAGTGGAATCAAACTCAGTCCTCTCTGAAAAGTGCACTCTGTGGACTAGTCACAACATTTGTGCTCGCCACACAAAAAGGACTCAATTCCAATTAAAATCTTTAAGATCTATAAATATTTTGTGATACAAAGTACCACAGATCTCACAGATCCATTAGGCTCTCAGTCATCTGGATGAACACAGAATATGAGACTCCATGCATCATAACACAGGACAGTGCCTGTTATCCAAACCTCAAGTGAATGCAGCTGGGATCCCATGGCAGACGTCCCTCTCAGCCCTACCAGGCATGGGCACTCCTTTGATACCACAGGAGCACAAATTTCTCTTCCATTAGCACTCCTTTAACAACCAGTTACTGTGACACTGTACACTAAATGCCGACCAGAGCTGGAGAGGCAGCTATGCCAATGTGAAAATATCAGGGAAAAATTAATAACTTCTGTGCTGAGAGACCAAGCCTCTGCATTTCAAAACTGATCATACTTTCTATTCCAAAGTTGTTATGTTAGAGGCAAATTGAGAAATTACATCAGGCTGACTGTTGGATTTCACTCTGCTGAGCTGAGAAAAAACATCATTATTTAGATGGTGGGAACCAATGGTATGAGAAATTAACTCCAAACAGATAATGTGGGGAAACTTGGGCACATTTTTTTATGAGTTTGTGGCATTTATGCTTGTCATTATTTGTCCATGTATGGAGATGGAAAAAGATTGCGTGGACAGAATTTATCAAGAACTGACTTGGAAAAAAAGTTTGAAAATACTTTATACTTTTAAGTCCAGTGAAAAATAGAGATGCATTACCTTCATTGCTGCAATGTTTCAGTATGACTCTTATCTATATTGCTTGTCAGTACCCTAGTGATCTAATTTATATTTAAAATAAAATGCTCGTTGACCCAGAAATAAGCTGGTAAATAAGTGGGTAAGGTGTGTGTTCTTCTATGTAAACATACTTATGCTGTAACTTACACATTTGGATTTCTGTTTCCTGTTGGACTCCTGCCATCGATTGAATTATACCATTTGCAGCTATGATTATTGAAAAATAAAATAATTTCCTTTCTTCTAGAAGAGAAATAACTTGAAATGTTGTAGGGAAAATGTTTCTTAATATAAATATTGAATCGTATTTTATTAATGTGTTTACATGGTAATTTATTTCAACATTCAAATTAGTTACAAGTTACAAAAATGTCCTTAGAAGGTTTAAAATTCTATACCTATGCATGTTTTGGAGTCTGTGTGCTTGATTTTAATTAATTTTCATTAGAGAAGGTTGTATTTTCATTCTATATTTTGTCTAGCCTTGATTTGACCGGCAATAAGATGACCGATCATGCCTGCTTACTTTGGGACTTCCTTTTGTTTCTGTTGGGTGTTATGACATGAGATATATACATGTCTTCTAAAGATACTGCGGGTCAAATTTTGTGGCCCGTTCCTCAGAAGACTAAAAAATCCTGGCTGTACTATACGTCTATATTTAATGTAAAGTAAGAGGTGCAAGACAAATAGAAGAATGAAATATCCAACTGCAGGAGTGAAGTCCTTTACAAAAGCAATGATCTAGATATAATATCAGTTGGAAATTGTAATTTCACAGAAGGTCTCTCATGGAATAATACTGCAAATCTATCCAATACAAGCAAAAAGGTTGAGTCTGTTTCAGACCTGAATATATTCAAAAGATAGCCCAGAACTTCACTGAGCAAGTAGGTTCATGGTGAAGGCAGGAAATGGGAACATGTTAATTATGGAAAAAGGGAAGGAGATATGGTATCAGCAGCTCATTTTTACTATTTGTTTTTTCTTTATTAAGGAAATTTGAGGAAAGAGCAATTTGTAGCTGCAGATATACCTCACATTTCAGAAATTTCTACTGAAATTGCCAAAATTCAATGAAATCTAAAGATTTAGGAACAAATTGAAACTAGCCACATCACTCAGTTACATTTTCCTGGCTGATGTCATCCCAGAGGCATCTCGGGTATTGGCTACTTTTTTTGAAGGACAGAAGTCCAAATGATGAGCTGAAAAACTTCAACACATTCATGAGTAATACAGAAGATGGCTGTGCAGAAAATACAAGGCTCAGTACTTGCTGTCCCACAATGAAGACAGAAATAACTCAGTTACTTTTCTTTCACCTGAAAACAGTGACTTTGAGGAACTTAGAAACACATTTTCCATCATTCAAGCCCTGTGCTTTTATTTCAAATACACTGTGCTTTTAAGGACTGATACTACTAGAAATACTGATTATAGGAACTGAATGTCTGTGAAGAGGGAAAAACTGCACGTCCTATCAACAATTACTCTCATTTACAGATTGGAAAGAAAGTGATATTTGCAAAACTGATTCCTGTAAATGCAGAGTTCTGTGTGTCTCTGACTCTCCTGCATCTCTCTGCATACCCATCAGGACAGAGCATTTTGAGGAAATGAACAGTTTATTAGGCATGTGCAGTCATGCGTACTCCGATCTGCTTTAATTCAACTGGTAACTCTTCCCTGACTGTGTGAGGATTGCTTCTAAATGTTAGAGACTCAAGGAAGGCTACTGCTCCATTAAATTGTAGGTTTTGCTAAAACTGCAAGATCCTGCATTGGACAGCACAGTGTGTTTCTGAATTACATGCCAACGGGGCAAATTTCATATATGCAGAATTCAAATCAACACTTAGGCATAAAATAAGGAAAAAGAAAGAAACAACATGCGTTCAGAAGTCTTAGGTCTTAACAGTGCTTGGGGGAAGAGGGGAGAGGATTGTTAGTTACTCTAGCAATTAGGCAAGATCCACCCTACAGTAAACACTGTTGCTCTCAAATTTGGATGAAGATGCAGTCCTCTGCCCAGTCTCATCAATTCTGGCAAAGAACAGATTTTTCTTAAGGCAGGACTGTGTTTAGCTGAGCTCTGTGATTGTAAAATGCCTATAAAAGGAAAAATATTTTACATTTCTCTGAGTCTTCGTGTACAGAATAACTCTCTGTCTGTGGTAAAGGAAACAGGCACAGCATGATGGAGGGGATGAAACGAAGTGGGAAAATGGGTTATTTTCTTACTGCTGTCATCTGAAGCAAGCTATTGCACCGACAGGGACTCCATCTTGATATCAGAGTTGTGATGATGCATCTCATTTTTCAGGGCACCCTTCATTCACACTGCTAAGCTTCTTGCAGAGACCACAACAGCAGAGAGAGAAATCACTTGTCCCAGACAAGTCCTAATTTTTTTTATTCGTCGAAGAATTTGTGATGCATAATTATGTCTATATTGCTTTTCTAAACAGAGTAGAGAAATATCTCTCCCAAGGTGAATTTAGTGGCTGTGTCATGAAATGCCTTGACATAAGTGCAGGATACACTGGTTTAGATCAGTTACCTTTACTCTTGTGCTTCCTAATGCTTAGTCAGGGATGCTGACAAAAAAATGAGATTGACTGTGAAGAGCCGAGGGGATCAAATAACAGACAGCCCAGTCCTACACCCTGCAGTCATGTTGGACACATTTCAAATGATTAAGCACTAAAGATTTATTTTTCAATAGAAATAAAACGAAAGAGACAGAGGAGAATCATGTTGTGTTTTGCACCAAAAAGAGTTATTTTTCCACCCAGTTCTTTTCACGTCCTGTCTTGATTATAGCTACAGTGATTGTTCTGAGATAGGCAGCTTGAAGGGGAAAGCATATTAGAAATATGCACTGCTTCCAGAAGAGAGGACTGCACAGTCACCTATTTTGCCTTACGAGATGCTCAGCTGGCAGCAGCTTGACTTGTCAGAGTTGGAGCAGCTTGACTTGACTGCCTGTTTGCTCCCCAAGGAAGCTCTTCTCTTCCAGAAGGGGAGTGGCTGACAAATGTTTAACTGAGCATCAGTCACTCTGTGAAGGAATCTATATGGTTACATGCTAAACAGAGTAGAAACCTGCAAAACAATGCTTCCACAAATTAAAAACAGCAAGCAGAAGGGCTGTCTCAAATGTGCAGCATTTTTTCCCCACATCATTCCTTTCTGAGGATAATGAAGTTTATTTGTGAAGATATCTCCACTGTTTCCCAGAAACAGCCCATATATGTGGAACTCCAGGACTTGCTACAAGAAAACAAACCACTTTTGGTAAGACTTGTAAGGAAAATTGAGGACATGTGTTTTTTCTCAGATGAAATGTCATTATTGTGCGTTCCTGTTTCTGTAGAAATTAATTGAACAAACTCATACATTGTGGATGCTGCTCAGGGATTATGGCTACTGGTAGAATTCTCAAGGGCTGCTGTATAGATTCTAAAAAAATCAGATCCAACTTAATAACAATTGATTGCCAGAGTTGCTTTCTCTTAGCCACAGTCATAAAGTACTTTGTGGATGGATGAAGTGCTGGGTTAATAGAGAGCAGATAAGTAATGTATTCAAAGTGACACAAGCAAGAAAGAAGCCAGGAAACCTGGTCACTGTGACCTATCCTAACCCATTTGCATTTTCACTTCTTTTAACAAGATCTGATTGTATATTAAAAAAATCAGGAAACTATCTGCCCTTTCCAACACCATCTTGAAGACATAGTGTTAATGTTAAACAAGAAATGATCTATTCAGCCTCTAGAAGCAGCAAGATTCAATTCTCTATAAAGCTGCATTCTTTTCTTCCTGTTCTGTGTATTGACCAATGAAAAAAAAGGAGAAATTTGAGATGGTTATATACTTATGCAACAGTCCTTAAAAATTTTCTTTGCAAAGGAGGAAAATGTGAACCCCAAATTTCCACTAAATGAAGATTCAGCTGCTTCCCAAGCCTAGTGGAGAAAGCTCAGGCTTAGTCTTTTGGACTGTGCAATGGTTGTATGACCTTGGCTTCTTCTCAGGCTTTAATCTGGAGATAAAAAGTCCTATCTCAAGTGCAGGCTTTCACTGGTGCAATGATGCTTTCCATTTAAAGGTGTTTCAAGGCTGAAAGAAAGAGTTTAGCAAACCTGCCTCTTCAGGATTTTGCCACTGTATTTTAGCATGTATTAGTGCTGTAAATCCACCTTTAATCATAATAAGAACATTTAATTATGTATTAGTACTTTCGTGAGGCCATCACCTGCCATTAGTGTTTCAGATCACTCTTCCCATACAGGACACTGCCAAGACAAGAAGCTAGATGTTAAAGTGAAACTGCTTGTTAGAACACCGGCAGATGAATGTTTTATCCATGAAGACTAAACACAAAATAAAGATATTTGACTCAAGCCAATGCCTTGTGTAAAGCAAGAAAGGAATTGAAGAAACCCAGTCTTAATGGTGGTTATTTTCAGTTTTTAAATATTCAGTTGTTTTCAATGAATTTAATGGTTTTAATTTTGGATAATCATGTTTGAAGTTGAAATGTGTGTACCATATAAAAATTCTTGGCCTCACATCATATAAAGATTATTGGCCTCAAAACACTCAACATCAAATTGTTCAAAATTTCCATTAGTAACATTTCCCTATAAAAATTAGATCTTCTCAATAGACTTTGGAAAAGAATTCATCCTCATTGCTTCGTCTGTGAAGAAGCAAAATAAGAGAAAATAGGAGTGACAGAGAAATTTATACATTTGTATGCTTCCTTCCTTCCTTCCTTCCTTCCTTCCTTCCTTCCTTCCTTCCTTCCTTCCTTCCTTCCTTTCTTTCCCTCTATCCCTTTTTCTTTCCCTCTTTCTTTCTTTCCCTTTCTATCTCTCTCTCTTATTTTTTTCCTCTGTCTATCTTTTTTTTGTCATTGTTTTTGTACAAGGACTAGGTTATTGTCACTATTTAAGAAGCTAGTGATTTACATTGTATTTTTTCCATATACTCGGTAGAGGCAAGGAAGTAATTGTTTTTAAGTTTGGATGCGTTTTTAATAAAATCCATTTTTCTATTCTCCTTGGTTTTTAGGATTACAGCAATCGGTAATCCTGGGATTTTGCATGTAGCTTTTCCTAAATTTCCTGTTGAGTAACACCTCTTAAAAGATCTTGTCTTTTTTTTAATGCAGGGAAGGCAGGAAAGTTTAATTTCCCCTTTAATCTCTATTAAATGTTTTTTTGCACCCAGGATAACTAGGACAGCAATTATACTGCACATGATGACATCTCAGTCTTAGTGCAGCAAACGACAGGACTTATGTTTATTTTAACGGGTGGCTTTTAATAGGTTCCAGGCTTTGAAATAATTTTTAAATTAAAAAATTCATCCCAAGCCCTTGCTATGACAAGGATGCATAGCTAAGGATGTCCTGCAAGATCTGTAATGTTCACTCTTACCAATAGTAAAAGAAGAGGCTATGTATCTGTATCCAAACACACATATATATTCCTCTCAGAATATGGAAGAGTTAAGGACTAGAGCAGATGAAAAAACCAGCAGTTTTTAATAGTGTTGTGATAATCTTTCTGCTGTCTCTGCCTCCCACCTTGTCTCCCCAGAAGGAGCAGCAATGGCACGTATTACTCTTGTGAGTGATTTGTAGATGGATGTTTTGCCCTGTGTTATCTTGTTAGCTAGCCAAAAAGAAAGGGGATTTATGTTTCCAGACAGTTGGTCTTGGGGCCCGAAGTGTATCCTCCTCCTAGGACTGTCACTGGCAGAGCTAGGGAGTTGAACGGACTTTGTGTAGGGTCAGACCCTCGCCAATCTGAGCCATTGTGGGGCAGGGTAAAAACAGTTGAGATCCCTTGGGATCTGCGTTTAAGCTGAGATGATGCGGCATGAGCTCAGTTGTGCAGCAGCTGTGCATGTACCTGACCTCCTGTCTCTCTGATGCTCACCCAGACCGATGGGCTTGGCTCCTGTGTTTGGCCTCAGGTCTGCCTTGACGCTGTAGGCTTGCTGAGTTGTCACTGGATGGTGTCCGACCTCAGCCACTGTCTGTGGGCCTGATCTTAACCCAGACTCACTGCTCACCATCTAGCTCATTTCTAATGAGATTACCAGAGCTCCAGCAAGGCTATCTCAGGTGTGATACATGGTTTAGTCCCACGAAAAACCTCTCCAGAGTGGAAAATAAGAGTTAGTGTGCTAGAAAATGGGGTCACTGTAGTCTGTACAGCGAGGGACTTCATCTAGGGGCAGCTCAAGAGCTCAGATGTTGCCACTGCTGAGTGGGTGACGTTGGACTGGTGTACACTGTCAAGGTAAAGAAAACAAACCCAATTCCCTTCTGCCTCCACTTCTTCATTGTCAGGGGTCATCTGAGTGGCATGGGGTGCATTAAATGGCCAGGCAAAACACACCTGCTTATTTAAAGTCGGACAGCTTTCGCTGTTTTTCAGGTGCATACAGTGACATTTGAAGGGTTGGTGTGCTGGAAGGGCGAGGAAAGAAACTACATTGACCTTAAGAGAGAGGCTGGCAGTTATTGTGATGAAACGTCTATCATGTGGCTGTTTTCCTTCTTTCTTCCTTCTTCCCACCCTTGCCCTCTCAGCATGTCTAACATTTATTTGAAAGAGTTGCTGGCTAATGGCTTGTAGAGCTTCTCTCAGAGGCAGAACATAAAGAGGTGGGAAAATGGGAATTACAGATTTGTGTAGGTGGCGTTAGCACGGCAACACTACAGAGAGACATACTAGGAGCAGAAACACCTTTGGGAAAAAGAGTTTAACATTTACTTTGGCTCTTGATTTAAAACGTTTTTCTCTTAATTCCAAACAACTAATTGTTCTAATTTTTATTTATTGATTTCTATTTCTATTGTATGGCAGGACAAGATGTCTTCACACACGCTGTGATCGTTGTTGAATGTAGTTGTTGCAAGGATGTGTTCTCACCAGTTGTATATGGTCCTTAAGAAGTATTAATCATTCATTTTTTGTCTCAAATGGAGAGATCACGAGAACTGCTGTTTCCGTCTTTGCAGGTGAGGATGACTAGTACAGCTCTCTGTTCATCTGTCTGACCACTTTATATGCAAGTTTGGATGAACCAGTTTTGAAGCAAGAGTTGAGCTACTACAGTTTTCAGCCTAGTATATTAAAGTAAATGGGCACTGATTTTGGATTTCTTTGACAGTCATTCTGTAAATGAGCTGCTGAACTATCGATGCTGACAGCTCAGGGTACAATCCACAACACTTGCTTTAAGATAAACTATCCTTGTTCATGGCTCAGAAACTGGATCTGGGAATCTATTTTCAGAGCTCCATATATGGCCTTAAAACTGCTCATGTCAGAATTAATTCAGTTTGGGAAGAGGCTTGGAGGGGGAAGGAATTTTAATGATGTGCTCTGTGGGAGCTGGATTTGTAATAATTTTTTGTATAACCTGTGTTGTTTACTTAAATTCTAGAGTTACCCCGTTAAAGCAGGATCTTTCTGTTTGTCTTGTCTGTTCACAGTTGACATCTGTTGGATCAAATATGGTAATGCAGGACAATACTGGAGATCAGTATTTTGGAATGATGGCTGGCTGATGCCTCAATCCACAAAAAACACTCCTCTCCCATGATTTTTTAAAAATGTCTGGCATAATAAGAGCTACCCTTTTAATTCACATTGTAATATCAAATACTTAGTCAGCAAAACTGCAGGTTTGAAAGATTTGTGTCAGCTGTCCATCTTTCACAGGCTCCTCACTGCGAGGAATATTTTTTCCTTTTAATGAATTACTTTATATTCATTATTCCCACTTTCTGTCTTTAAAACCCTCATTTTCATCCCCTGTTTCCAAATTCCTACATGCAATTGAGCAAAACAACCTGATTGTTTAGACTCTAAAGTTTTTACGACTAGTGTTCTAGCATCTGCTGTGGGAAATAATGACCAAAATAAAGTAGCCCGCTAACAGAAAAGTTTAGCTCTGTATAGAATAAAAACTGTTCGATGGCTTTTGAAACACAAATGCGTAAGTTTTCACCTGACACTTGATTCACATAAAACAAGACATGCCCAAAAAGCACTGACGATATTTTTGCCTTATCAAAATATCTTGACAGATAAATTCATAACAAATGAATAATGCTTGAAAAAAAAGGCCGTACACACAATAGCATGACTGATCTGATGGTAGTCAGGTACTCTAACTTTTGTAGGATCTGCGCACTACGAACTCTTTTTTTATAGCGCAGTAATATTTGGGGTCTAACAAAGTTGTTAAGACTGACATAGAGACAAATATAACTGCACTGTTGGAATCACACCTCAAAAGAACAGTCAAGTAAGACTATATTTAAATCTTGTAGAACAGCCTTTCAAGAACATTGTGTGAGTTTTATGCATCGTGATGGTTATACAGGCTCCTTTTCTTCCACCTTTTCACTTTTCTGGCAGTATAAGGGCGATGATGTTACATGAAAATAGAGACATTTCAAGATCCCTGTGCACTGGCTTATCACTTAGTAGAAAGGTAGATGTGGCTTTCGTGGAAGAGCTTCCCATTAAAAACCCCTCATGCCATCACTCACTTGTCTTTCTGCTCAGACTAGGAAGGAAAAGAACAGATAATGCAATCCTTAGCCAGTCTTACCTGTTATGTCTCCACTGATCCATAAAAATCCTCATGCTTCTGTGCTGCATCTGAGTTTACGAGCACTAAACTTGGTCCTAGGTTTCTATTCCTCATCCTGCTCTATATCTAATTCCTTTCTTTAACAATACTTTTTCTGCTGTTTCTTGTTTTGGTGCCTGAGCTGTGAAGTCAGTCATAATAGCCTAATAACATATCAGTTCCAACCTGTAAGACTCCCTTACCTCTTTCATACACTCTCTCTTTAAACTAATTTCTTCCCAATATTAGCCTCATCAATAACTTTTGCACAGCATATCCTAGCTGGGTGTTCTATTTTTTTGCTATATTATGAGGTTTCTGCATCTGTGGTAGGCTGTAGTACTCTGGAAAGCACTGTGTGGTTTTATAATACGGCATGAATGTTAGAGCTAACGTGAAATCCCATCTTGCTATGGCAGAAGTAACTAAGTTTCTTTTTTTCCTCTTGCTTTCAGAAGCTGCCTACAGCCTGACTGCCACCACAGCAATCTTCATTACTCCAGTACCACATCCAGAAATAACAGAATAAAGGAAGATCCTTGGAAGTCAACTGTCATATATCCTTGTTGCTTTATCTAGTGCATAACTTAATCCTCTTTGTTCCAGCTCTGTTACTACTACATAAAACAAATCCATGCTGTCTTTGACCTTACGACCTAAATCATGCATGACAGTGTAACTAAATTCAGACACTGCTTCTTTTTCTGCTTCTTCATGGCAGAACTCCATTGATATTCTTCTAAGCGGTAGATCTTGCCCATCTTCTATGCACACCTCCAGTATTTCACATTTCTTCAAAGGTTTCAGAAGGCACCAAAGAACTCTCTGTTGTTGATAACCATCATCTGGCTGTTCTCTCAATATAATCCTTGTTCCACCAAGCATCTCAATCCTCTCTTGCAGTTCTCTGCTCATACATGCCACAGAAACAATGAAAGCTTTCCCTTTCCAAAGGGAGCTTCTCACTTTTGTCACCATACTAAGCACATTTTTTGACTTCACTCAAAAGTGATAGTTCAGATTGCAACACCTACATGTAAATGTCTATAGTGGAGATGACCACGTGTGGTATAAATGTCTTGCCTTCCATCACAGGTGAAGGATATTTGGTAAGAACTTCATTGAGAGGAAGAAACTTCTCATCTACACCTGTATAATGTCCCAGGCTCTGTTGACTTTATTGGTGGAGCAGAAGTAGGAATGAGTAGTCTTTCAGTCTGAACAGGCACCTGAATGGGTCTCCACAGGAGTGAAGAAATCACAAATTGTTTACTGAATGCAGATTTCAGAAGTCTGGAGACAAGCTGGGTACTTATTTGTTTTTACCTACTGATGTCCTAGGCTGATTGTGAATTAGCTGACAGCATGTGCAACTGCTGTTGTAGCATGCTGGACTACATCAACTGTTTCTGAGCTCCATCATTGTATGTAGCAACACTGATTTGATTTGTGGCATCTGAAGTTCTGGCATATGCGCTATAGAAGGAGGTCATCTGGGATTTGCTGAGGACCAGAGAACTGTGAGTCAATTGTATAGAGCTTTCTAAGAGCTCAGAGGTCTTTGTTGATTTCCACCAGCTGAGAAACTTGCATAACACTTCTCATAAAGACTGTCTTTCCAAACAGACAACCCTGACAGACTTTGTTGTTGTAGGGTTACAATAATCTGGCTGAGTCATAGTTAACAGATCTGCCAACCAGCATATCTTTGCTGCAAAATGCTTATATCCTCTAATGTACAAATAGATTGTATCATCATTCAAGTTATTAATATCCCCAAAGAAGCCTAAACACTGGGAGAAATCTACCTCTCTATACTACTTTCTTCAGGTTGGCTGAAAATGACCTACTTTAGGACTGCTATAGAACTGAAGGCATTGCACTGACTCCTGTGTAGGACAGAATATAATTTATTTAGGCTCTATCTAGACTAGAACAATAAGACATTCTTCAAAACTATTAGCTAATGTTTGTTACTCCTCTAGTTTCTTTAAATACTGCTAATGCCAATGTTAACCAAGGCTATATTAATGATATTTAGGTAGCATTTAAAATCCTTAGTTTGGATAGAGCTTTAGAAAAAAAGAAATTAACAGGATTTTGCATGAGCAGTAGAATTACTGAAGCTTTGCATATTATGTATTTATGTGCAGTGATTGACTTTGTGATTCTCTAATATTATCATCCCTCAAAATCAACCTATTTGGAGGGCTTGGGATACATGTTATCAATGTAGGACAAGGAGACACGTCCAGCCTTACCTTTCTGTCTAGCAAGGTACATATAGTGCTTCCCTAGGCACTTGTCTCTGCTCATGAAACTTACAGAAACAGTGAAGGCCTTTCCCACACTGTCAGGTAGGGCTGAAAGTGGACAGAAGTAACTAGAAAGTTAGCACACACACGTATTAAAATGCAATTGATTGTGTAAACCTTCTTCTGTAAAGCAGCCTAAAGAGCTATCTGGAAACAACTTCTCCCATAAAACAGGCATCCCAAATACTGCTTTTGTAATGAACGGTACAACACACAGACAGGAACCACTACTCAAGTAAGAAACGGCTGACAGAATCTGCTCCTAATGACTCTGTCTTATCTTCTTCAGCCATGCATTGCAATAAGGAACAGCAAGAAACAGAAACAGGATGTAATACACAAAACGAACCCCCGATGACTGTCATTCATAATTCAGCCCATGAAGTAGGGGAATATAAAGAAGAAAACTGAGACCTTTCACATTTCCAGAATGATGGGTGAGCAAGCAGGCAGCAGCAAATAGAACAGCGAATTTAGATGGTCTAAGCATTTGCTTTCTGTATTGCAGATACACTTCTAGGTGTGCGTTTTTTATGAGGTCTTTCAGATTTTGTTCACATTTCCATCTGCTTTGCCCCTAAGCAACAAAGGAGTTCTCAAATCAAAAAAGTAACAAACGATCAGCATAAATGCTCTTTTCCAAAATAGGCAGAAATGCCTCTCAAGAAATGTGTAATCTGTGCTTCTATACAGCACGAATGGAACTGCAAGATATGAAAGGCTTTGAATCTCATGAAGAGAAATACTGTACATCTTACAGTTCCATGAAAGTGATGATCCTGCTTATAACTAGGGAAAGACACATGAACCTAATCCTTATTTTAATGAATATGGATTACACAAAAAAATGATCTGTTTAATAGGGAGTAGAACTCATGCTTCCCCTCTGTGGTGCAATAGCATCCTGCTCACCTTCCTAGAGAACCAAGATCCCACTCACTCCTTATATCTGGGTCAACAAATCTTTACTTAAACGTTAGGAGGTTCAATAGAAAAGGGAAAGAAGGTGCCACATCAAAATAGGGTCACCTTTCTTGTAATTCCCGTTTCTAGGAGGTGGGAGAGAAGAGCAATGAAGTCCAAAGAGCAACAAAGCCAGTGAAGGGTCTAGAGCACAAGTTTTATGAGGAGCAGCTGAGCGAATTGGGATTGTTTAGTCTGGAGAAGAGAAGGCTGAAGGGAGACTTCTTCACTGTCTACAGCTGCCTGAAAGGAGGCTGTAGTGAGGTGGATGTCAGTCTCTTCTTCCACGTAAAAACCAGTAGGATAAAAGTAAATGTCCTCAAGTTGCACCATGGGGGATTTAGACTAAGTATTAGGAAATATTTCTTCACCGAGAGGTTTTTCAAGCACTGGAACAGACTGCCCATAGAAGTGGTTGAGTCACCATCGCTGAAGGATGTTTAAAAGATGAGTAGATGAAGTGCTCAGGGATTTGGTTTAGTAGTGGACAGGTACGGTTGGACTCAATGATCTCAAAGGTCTTTTCTAACCAAACGATTCTATGATTCTATGAACTGTAACGCTGGTGCTCCTACAAGCAGAAGAGATAATTGAACCTGAGCCTTCTGCATCTGGAGAGAGTTAGTTTAACAGTTGAGAAATTGTACAGGAGCAGCACATAACCATAGCCATACTTTAACAATTTTTTTTTTTCAGATTAAAATCTTGTAAAAATATTTGGGTAAACTATTATTTCTCTTGCTGGATTGCAACTTGCAGAGGTTATAAATAAAAGAGGACCTAAACAAGACACTCAGTGAAGGCTTGAGAATGATACAGTTGCTTAACTGCTTGGGAAAGATTTTAGGGTGTTTTACTGGATAAAAAAAGAGCATCTATTTGTGGTGTAAGGCTTGGATTAACACTTCTAAACTCCACTTCAGCTTCATTTTAGGTGGCATTGTGGATCAAATATCATGTCTTTTTCTATCCAAAAAAGTCCTATATACCACTACTTTATAAATGTCTGCTTAACTTAGTAATTCCAATCATATTGCTAAAATAACATTTTTCTTAAGGGAAAATGTTATTTCTAATACCTTATATACCCTGTCATCACCACAGTGACACTTTAAAGAGATAACAGAAAGCAGTTATTTTATGAAGATAACACTATGCTTTGCAGACTCCACATTTTCTGGTATATAATTAAAGTCTCTCAAATGTTTCACCTTCCCTTCAGTTCTGGGTGAATTCTTCAGGCTGAAGTTCAAAGCAGCCACTGTGCAGCTTGTCCAAAAACTGCTTTATGGACTTCTTGATTCTGATCTTAGTACCTGTAATCTTATATTGTAACATATTTTCCTTTTGAGAGCAGAAATAATATTTCAGATTAATGCTTCAGGATTTTTCCTCCAGAGTTGGAGGAGTTTCCTTGAGTTTTATTAATTCAATTACGATCAGAACCCAGACAGATTTGGCTTTGGCAAAGCTCTATCTCCTCTTTGTTCCTTATTTAGTAAATAGAACCTGCAGATTATGGGGACATTGCTATCTCCTCTGAAATCTTTGGCTTTGGTGTACCGAACTGGAAATGAGCTACATAGATCAAAAGAACTCTAACAGAACAAGAGAGGGTGCTTTTGGAAAGCAGAAAATAATTTTTTCAAACCAAGAAACACTGCCTGTTAATAGTAGCATTAAAAATCTGTTGTAGTTTTGTGGAAACCTTTACAAGCTATTTATTTAAGGAAAAAAAATTCAAGATTACACTATTTGTCTTCCTAGCAAAGATAAGACTGAACAAACAGAAAGATAGGAAATCTTGCTCTTGACTGAGATGCCTTTTACATTAGAGAGGTGGAATGCAGATTAAGCCATATCTGTAGTGCATGGTACAGTGCAGCGTAGTTCATGAACAAGCTGCTCCAGCAGCTGTATTCCTTTAGTTCTGCATGGGGCAATTTGCCCTGCCAGATGAAGTATTTCTACCCACACAGAGGCAGATGACTTAGACACACAATCCTTTCATCTGTCCTTTCATGGATCTGGCCGTTGGTCTTGGTGGTCTGAACATTTTCTTCTACCAGTCCTTATCCTGACAGCTGTCTCTGTGTTTTCTTCTCTTCAATTACCAACTATTTGCATAACATTAAAAATATTGATATGCAGCTCTGTCTATAAATCAGCAGCATGTGGACTAGAACTCTGATTGGGTTTTAGCTACCTTAAATTTCTGGACTCCTATACTTTTCTCCTTTTAAATGAAATGCAAACATACTGACACTGAGCTTGCTTCTTGGTGACCTTTGTCAATCTTTCAGGAATAGACTGCAACAGCCAGGGATCTCCAAATTCATGATATAAAGCATAGAGGAAGTAAAGCCTGTTTCGATACTAATTACTCAGTGAGCAAAATGTGCCACAACAATTTTACGTCTCCTGCTGTTTGATGAGATGTCAACAAGACTTTTTCTAAATTCAACAGGACAAAAAAGCAATGATAAGGGAAGACATAAGTGTAAGATGATATTTCAAATCATACATCTGCATATACTATCTGCAGAACATCTGCAAGTGCCCAGTAAAAAGCTAGGAGGATTATTGCATTTAACTGAGGTTTTGAAAATATTACTGTGCATTGCTATTCTAAAAATACATGTCAGTAGGCAATTCCATTGTGAATGTGAAATTTTTCCTGGAACTTGAGAGAAATGGGCTTTGAAAGGATCATGTAACTTTACGTGTTATTGTAATCAGAGCAAGCACATGCTAAGGGAGCAGCTTCACGTTGCACAATTCTGATTGCAATAAATTTAAAAAAATCCAGGAACACGAGATGCTGTATTAGTTCCTTAGTAAAACTGTTCTGGTTTTCATTTTTAGCAGTTATGTATGCCTATACAAATCTATTCTTAAAAAAAGTAGTTTTAAAATCATGCAAAGCAGAACCAATCAGATGGTGATTCAAAGCTCTTTTGAATAATCTACAGATTAGTAGGCCAACAGTCACAACTGTGAGGTGAAACTGTTTCTAATAATTTAGTAAGGTTTTTATCCACTGACTTATATCAACCTTTGTAAGCTAAAGCTCTAGAAGACAATTAGATCACCTTTAAGAAGCTGAAGTCCTGATTGATTCCCTGCTTATGAATCAGCCTAGCACCAACAAAGAATATTTAGGTGGAGAATGACTCATAAAAAACCTCTAAAGATTGACTTCACTCACTGGGAAATATGCATATAAGTGAGAGCCAGAAAGCCCACGGACTGTCTGCATGCTTAAAAATTGAGTCAGCGATCTCTGATGACTGTATGCCATGAAATTTCAGGCTTTCATCTCTAGCCTTGTGAATGGATTTTCTTCTCCCCGTTCGCAGAATATTAACTCTAAGAAGCAAGCTAAATATCTGTAGGATATGTCAGTGGAATATTGGGTGAAGGACAGAAGGAAAGGAGAATGATTTAGATGCATTATAGGATTTCTAATGCAGCTCTTAGTTTGCCTAAACTTGCTGCATTTGACTCTTCAAGAAATCATATTCTTGGAGGCATTTTCTTCATTGTCCCCTGCTGACATTTCTTTTATAGGAAATCACATTAAAAACCCCCACTTATCTTTGAATTAAGGTGTTTTTAAATATTGTGAAATTCTGTCAGTAGTATCTTGGGCTTAAGCACCACTTTGGAAGAGTAAATATTTTGTTTTTACACATCAGATTGCAGGAGTCTCAGAGATGTGAGGGCTTTCAGGAAACTGACCCTTCTTAAAGCAAAATCAGCAGAATTTGCAGTCTTGCTTCCCTTTCATATTATGTAGGTAAATCTTCAGCAAGCATGTATTTAAAATATTTTATATATCACAAATGTGACATATGAAACATATGAGGGCTAGAGGCCAACAGATTGTCTACGGTTCCAAGTCCTCTGACATTTACCATAAGGATGTATTTTAGACATTCAAATTCATGGTAGCAAAGTTGCGAGTTAAACACTCTGTTGAATCTGTGCCTAAATGTATTTCGTGTTGGTTGAAGAGAAATATTTCATTTATGTGAAGAAATTTCCTTAAAGATACTCAAGTCTTTCACTTTTGTGAAACTGAAACTCCCAAATGACAAGTACCTTCGTACAACTGATTGGAGTGGACTTCGATTCAGGCTTTGTGCAAAGACAATTTTTCTAGGAAATGCCTCTTAAAAAAATGGTGGTAGAACATTGACTGGAAATCTCTTTTGTGCTCTCTTCTGCTGTACTGATTTAAGCTCCTCTGAAAATCCTGTGCTAGGGGACTTAGGTACTAATTTCCGTTATTGGTAATGTAGGATTAGACATATTGCCATTAAATCTAAGAATCTACGAGAAGCCTTTAAGCTTTTTAGAAAATGTCAACCTCCATCATTTAAGTCACTAGATTTTCACTTATGTCTTTCATAGAACAATGAACTCGATGGTTATCCCATCTGCCTTGAGCCTGCATTATCTGTCCTAGCTCTTATTATACCCACGCATTTCTACTCTTAAGAATTTAATTTACCTTTTCTGTTCAATACAATGCATCTATCTCTATGGGTTTAGGCAAAAGCTGTCAAACTTCATGTGATCCTGTAGATGAAATTCCTCTTATTTGAGTGTATACGTGTACAGCTGAAAATGAAAACATCTATATCTGACCATCTTATGTACCCTGCCTGTACAGTCTATAGAAAACAGACCATTTTAGGAAGAAATGATTCACTCCTTTTAAGGGCATCTTTGTTGTAGGTAACTACACTGCCAGTGCTTAATTTTAGCATCTATACTATGTAATATATGCGTGGTAATTCTTCCCTGCTATTGGATAAAGTATCCTTTTTCATTTTAATTATGGATTTTGTTCCTCTTGACTCTCACAGGAGCCTTTTTTTTTTTCTGTTTACAAAGGTTGCCAAGCATATTTTGGCATAATATACCTTATAAAGTGTGGTCTTGTCAATATGCAACTGGTTTGCCTGGGGCAGACCACGTAAATCAAACAAAACTGTGAGGTTCTTTCCAGCTGCCAACCACTTGAAATTTCAGGTTCAAAAGCAACAAAACTTATTGTAAGACATCAGAGATCCAAATGTTCAAACAACAAAAACCCTATATCTTCAAGATATTGATAACTGCTATTTGACCCAATGGTTTCTTTCTCATATACAGACTTTGTATTCAGAGGTTTTATTTATAATTTAACCTGACCCTAGATTCTAGGACTTGCTAAAGATTTATTCCACCTGATAACGCTTTGTTGAAAATCAGCTCCAAGATAACATTCTTGATCGTGTACTGAATCATTTCAGGGTATCTAATTCCTCAGTTCTGTATGTCTTACAAGAAATAAAATGGTGCTGCACTTTAGCTTGTTTGAAGCCTGATGCCAAGAACAGTTCTTCATAGATAATAGGCATCTTCATTAACAAGCAGCCAAACAAAATTTAAATATGCCATTATGCTTCCTGATGGTGCTCTTGAACCAAATCATGGGCTCATAGGCTATAAATCAAAGCAATATAGATAGGGATACAGAGGTCCTATGTATACTAATTGCTATCCCTATAGATAAGGATATAGAAAACCTGTATTTGTTAATTACTGTATTGTGGAGGGTGACTGGATAGAACAAAGAGAAAAATGAAAGGCATACTAAGAATCACTCCTTTGTGCTGTTTTAGACCTTTGTCATGTAATTAATATGATTAATTTTTTCTATAGGAAGAAAAAAATTCATATTACTGACAGCAGCTGAAAGCACAGTGAACTGTGATTTCAGGAAAAGTGCTGTGATCATGAGGGAATTTCAATTTTTCAGAAGCTACTAGTTTGTCCATAAACACTTGGCTACTCATTTCAGCTGTAATCATCCATTTATAGCCATGAGAAGTGTATGTGTAACTAGGGCTTAGTGGAAGATGGAGCAGCTGACATGTGGTACCATGAAGCAGGCTCTCATACATTATCTTGCATAAGAGTGCCAGGAAGCCTGTTATAAAGAGTTCCTATTATCAATCAGCATTATCTTCTAAGGTTCAAAAAACCCCTTTTGGGCTTTCCCTGAATTGCTTCCATTTTGTGTCCAACTCTGATTCCTCCTCTCCTACTTCTATATCTACAACATCATCTTCAGAAACTGTCATGCCATGCAGTGTCTTTTAGGCAGCACGGATATGAGAATTGTAACATAACAAACATCATCATAATAAATAATCATGGAAATCTTACTGAGAACTCTTTCAAACCATGCATTCGGTCAAAAGCTAAACCACTTCTAACTGCTGAATGTACAATTCATCTTGGATGCATAAAAACAGTGAAAGCAGTGTGGAATCGTGTTCTCTTTCAAAGTGTATTTCCATGCGCGCACACATACACACAGTTTGTATAAAAACGTCAGAATAGCAGCATATGAGCTTTCTAAGCATCTTAAATACAAGAATTATTTATACATGGTCCTTTTACTACGGGAAGATGGATTTGATTTAGTATTATATTCAATTTAAATAAAAATGTTCTTTGTGATATCTTTCCTATCTCTAATTGCCATGAAGAAGTTTTCTGGACAGCTCAAACTTTTGCCAAATGTGAATCACAAGTAACTTTATTAGTTGAAAGCTATGACAAATTAATTTTCAGCCCAGGAAATTAATATTAAAAGCTAAAGAATAACATTCAAGGAATATATTTAAAGATAGCATGTATGTCTGTTGTTTTAATTTTGTTACAGTTGAGGATCTGTTTGATGTCTATTTCTCACAAAATATGCCCCTGTATAGAAACATAATCTACACAAAAACCTTTAGAATTCCCATCTTTATGGTAAGCATAGGTTTCTCAGATACAGATACACATGTCAACTTCTTATACTGATTAAAACATTTCATGGAGAAATAAGTTAGTCCATAAAAGCTGTATTCTTTCAAAATTAGGCTTAGCAAAGGCTGTCAACCAATAGTTTGCTCGTAGCATGCAAATTTTTTTTTTGCTTTAAAAAATTAATTTGGTGGCTTAGAGTTAGTCTTTAGTGGAGCAAAACAAAAAGCACCCTTCAATCTTGCAATATTGATGAACTGATTCTTGCAGAGTGGGATGTGAGGGCACCAGAACACTTTCATGAGGGTAATCTGCCTTTCCAGGATCAGAATGATTTTCAATCACACCATTAAACACAAACACCGCAAAGGACTTGGAGTAGACAACCTGGAAAACTGTGCTTGAACAGCTGTGGGGCTGACCTTCAGAACAGATTTTTGAAACCAAGCAATTTGATTTGGTGAAGAAAAAGATTCTGCCCCAATAGGTATGAAAAGGATTGAAGGTTTTTCAGGTGAGAACTTTTCTGAACATTTTGAAAGAAAAAACAGAATCTTCCATTAGTAAAAATTTTACTCTCACTCAGGAGTTTTGTGCTTTAAATTTAATTGTGTCCATATAGTGTGTTTAGTAACTACATCAAAGTGATTTCTTGGCACTCATTTGGCCTTCAGTCGGATTGTTTGACTAAGTGTGAAAAATGTGTTTGTTGGTACAAATGAACTTTAAAAAAGATATTTTTAGTCTAGATAATTATATGCCAGCTACACAATTATGCATGCTGCTGTTTGCTGTTTTAAATGTCAGTATGTCTGAAAACATCTCACTTTTGTTCACTGTCAGTTTGCAGACAGGTTTTTCAAGGAAAGATGGGCTGTCATATTGATCTGTAGTGGGATCTGAAAGACGATGAATTAATGCTGTTACACACAGAGGATGTTCATACAAGCAGTCATGTGAGACAGCAAAAGAAAACAATACCTTGAGGTCAGAAATATGATTATTACTAGCAGGTTAACTTATAAGAAAGATACGAAATGTGAAGGTAGGCCAAACCCAAACATCTGAGCATATCAGACACAAACATTTTACTTAGTTTCTGGTTAAAGGTCTGAAAGCAGCTTTCTTTCACTGAAGCAAACACTGCGATTCACATTGGTGGAAGAGCTGACTTTTGGTCAGGTCAGGTAGCTTGGGAATCTACATTGCAACAAATCTTAGGTGAAATTATAATTCTTCCAGAGTTAAATGTGAGATGAATCCATTTTGATATATCTGGTGGGGGAGATTGTCTACATTTGAAGTAGATGGAGAATAGAAAGCAGAAGCAGAGCTTCAGTAAGCTAAATTAGGTGTTCCGTGAGCTTCCTGAGGAATTAAGGGGTAATTAAATTAAATTTTGCTCTGCTTCATACTATTTGCAAATAACTTGGATAATGCAAATATGTACAAATGCCTGCACCATTGCATGCTACATTGAGATATTGCTTCTTAAACTTTCCCTGCATTATATTTTGCTTAGTATATTGTCACTTACATTAACAGTAATGTCACGTCATGCTCAGAACTAGAGAAATAAGAAACTTTTTACCTCATAATTTAATGTTTGCATTTGAATATTTATGAATAATGGCTAAAGGGTTCACAATGACCAAAGATCCCTGGTAAAAGCACGACACAAATTTGAAGAAGACCTATTTAAAGCAAAGTAGAAATGAAACAAATTGGCTCATACTACATAATACTGTAAATATTTGCATTGAGAATGAAATTTTTGATGTTCTGTTTTGATAAATGAAACATTCAATCAATAATAGTTTTTATATTAAAATACACCATCACAAAATCAACTTATACTGCAAGAACCACAATCGTATTCTTTTCTTCAAGTTCCACATGCACTTTAAAACCATGCCTCTGTACACACAGAGACATAATTGCATATTCACAGCTGTAAGTTGTTTGCCTTTATTTAATGAACTGTGGAATATGATTTAATGATTACTAAATGAAAAGTAGAAGACTTCCAGTGATATACCACTGTCAAGACGTTCTGTCTCTCTGACACGTTTATATCATTGGTTGATCATGCTTGTCCTGAAGATGTATAGTCTTATAGATGTTCCTTTCCGACATGTAATTACTGATCTGACATGCCAAGTTAACAGAAGAACTCAAAACATAACAAGAAAAAACCCAAAGGATTTGTGCCAGTTTCAGCCGTGCCATGTCGTGCACCTCAGTTCCTATTCCTATCTGCCCAGTCATCAGCACTGTCGATTTCTTCTAAATTAATTTATGAGATATTGGATGTGTGAAACACAAGCCTACTGCCTGTCATTAACTGAATTCCTTTATAAAGTATAGATCTGATCTGAAGTACGAAGACATAAAATAGTTGAGGATAATAATGCATTTTTGTGGTTTATTAGATCGCTGGGTGTGTATCCACAAGAATATCGCTACAGCTAGAAAGCATCTGTTGAAGCCAATGGCAAATATCCATTTTTTCCAAGTCAAATCAGCTTTAAGTCTAACACGGAAATGGTTTCATAGTCTAGGACACATCTGTTACACCGTGCTGTCTTGTCACTAGGGACCAAGCCCACTGACCACTAATCTGATGAAACATAGCCAGTCTGAAGGAAAAACCACACAGTTTCAATGATGCTTAGAGTGTATTTGGCCACAGAAATATCATATTTCTGTTCTTTCTTTTCTTTCAGTCATTTGTCCATCTTTTGGGAAAATAAAGCAGTTCTACAACTAGGACCCAACTAGGACAGGCATACTGTCCCAGAGAATGGTGCTCCCAGCTACTTAAAAATTTTGACATCCTTACTGCAGAACTCTGTTTTTCAAAAAGACACAATTATTTGAGAACAGTCACATCTCAGTAAATGTACTAGAGTGCAATCATTCTGACTCCCATAATTAGACACTCCTTAGGACAGCCATTTCTTTGCCTAAAATTAAAATATAAATATATAAATATTTTAAAGTATTGAAGCCATTTATCTCTGATGAAAAAGAATCTATAGAACTTTCTTTTCCAGTCTATTAAAATTCTCCAGCACAGTGGTTAGAAAAAACAGGCTTCTAGAAAAGGATTTTCAATTCTTAAAGGTGAAATTTGTATCCTCAAATCAATATTTAAGTTCCTAGTGGAATATGAATTCTTCTAAAAGGAGCTGATCTTTAACAAATCACCTCAGATTTTCAGATTCTCAGTAGCTGAGAAGTGAATAGATTGCTCTGAAAAATTTATTTACAAAAAATATATGGAGTATTATGTTTTTTCAAGGCTTGTGGTTTACATGTGTTTTTCAAGTCCAGAAGGTAATATGGAAGAGAACACACTGATCTCACTCAGGTTTCAAGTGAGAGGTGAACCAGAGTGGATTTTCTACGTCCTTCATTGCTCATCATTGGCCTCCCAGTGCTTCTCTTCCTTCCTGTCTAGTCAAGCATCTGTTACCAGAATAAGTTCCAAAGCTCTAATGAATCACGTATTTTTTTGCATTATATCCAAGATTTTCATCCTCAAGTTTTTGGCTTCATCCTCTCTCTCTGCCTGTTCTTATTCCGTCTTATCATCTAACACACTCTTGCTGCTTTTGTCTAACAATGACTCTAAGATGCTCGTTCAGAATGATGATGAAAATTAAGAAAGAAGAAATTCTGGCACGCAAGGATTCAGAAAAAGCTAGAACAGCTATTAAGATTGGAAAAAAAATGAAAAAAAAAGTAAAAAGGGACAAAAATCACCACAAAGTCTTCCAGGATTTTGCTTTATTATATACTTGGGCCTAATCCAGCAGTTTGGACTTTCTCTGCATATCTGTGCACCCAGGAGCAGACACAATGCAGTCAGTTAATGAATGCTATTGCCTTTTTTTTATGGCTTTGGGTGTGATGCTTTCAAAGTCAAATGATAGTGATGTGCAGCCTCCATTCTTTGTGACCTTGGTTAAATATATATGGCTATCAGGGGATTTAAGATCTAATTATGTACTCAGCTCCTTTCACTTCAGTTAGGAACACTAAAAGTTTTGTGAGCAGAGCTATTTTCTTTGTAATATTTAGAAATACAAATATTAATAAAATTATCTCATAAATTGAAAAATATTTTAATGTCAGAATATCTTGTTCAAACTTTTTGTAATTCTTGTTTTAATTTTTTTTTTTTTAAATAACAGTCTCATTTTAAGATGGACCAAGTTTTATTTTACTTCATGTTTTACTGTATATTTTAAAGAGTTAGGATCCTAAAATATCTAGTAATGCATGGAAACAAAAATCACTGAAAACCTCTGACATAAAATCAAATATCTTTTCTTCACTGTTCTAATTTGTTATAAAAACAGAAGACAACTCTGTGACTCAGACAGCTGTGGGTTCTGTTTGCAGAGAAAGACCAGGGGAGAAAGTGTTTTACAGAGCTGTGAAAGAAATAGGAGTCACAGAAAAAACGTTTTGTGTCTTGAATTATGTAGACTGTATCCCGGAACTCCTTGTTTCATCCATTGATCATCTGACCCATAAAATTTCACAGAACAAGATAAGCAAAATGATTTTGAAAATTGTAACACTCCCCCTCCTCCATATTTCACCTCACTGAGAGGAGAATGGGTTTTTTTTTTTAGAAATAAAGAATTAACAAATCAGTAGATAGTGTAAGAAAATTCTGATTAAGATCATTAAATATACACTGAAAGTACATGGAGCCAGAAACTGCACCCTTTCATATTGTATGGTTTGGCTCACTCTTCTGAATTTAGGCACCACTGAAACCACAAAAATCCATTTTAGGTTCTGACATGAATAAGTTGAGTATGGTCTTTAGATTCTTGAACTTACGTCCCCTATGGAGAGCAGTGTACTTTCGCCTCCTTAGTCTGGCTAAAATGGAAATTAGTGTAATGTGGTAAAACACGCTATATAGTGAAATCTGAATCTTGCTGTGACACAAACTTTGATTTAAAACATCTTAGTAAGAAATGGGTGTTTAAGTAAACACACCCTAGCATGAGAAAAAGAATCTGTAAATACCCTGTAGAAATAAAATCAATATATAAATAGAAGGAGTATGTAATACTTTACACAAATATTTCTTTGAAAAATAATTGCACTGAATAGCTCATGAATGTTTGTATTTCACGATTTACTGATTGGCTGTTGCTAAACTCTTTACATTTGGTTACAGCAGACCTTTCATCTCCTTTATCTTGTATCTCGAAGGTAGAGTCCAGTATTTATTCTGGATATACAATATGATTAAATGTATCTGACATATAGTACAAACATCCCATGAGAGATAATTGGTTTAGATTGTAGTAGGTCATTTTGCTGCTACATATTCTTATTCAGACTTACATAAAAAGGATGTGAAACTGGATTACGAGAAAGTAGTCCTTATAATAATGTATCTCATGGAAGGTTCCATGCAGCTTCAGAAATTGCCTGGAACCAGTTATCTTCAGAGATTTGAGATCTGGGGTTTGGGTTTCTGATTTTTTTTGGATGAGACATTAGGAGAAAATTTTTCTCATTTACCTGTTTTTAGAAATAATCTGTCTTTTAAAGATTGTTTATTAAAAAAATTAGTTTTAAATTTTCACAGGTGTTTTACTTTGGTCTAACTTAGCTCCCTCTATATTCTGAAATAACCATTTTAGCGCTGCTCTCAAGGAGTGCTTAATCAGATGACATATGTGTCCTTTAGAATATTGGTTCTTAGATAATTTAAGAAAGAAACAGTACTCAGGTGTTTTGTATTAGAAGAAATTAAAAGGATGGAAAACTCCTATAAGGTAGTATGGTGGATCTAGGAAAGCCATAGGTCACTAAAAAGAAGAGCAACTGACCATCTAAATGTGAATATTGTCTTCTTTCAGTGTAAAACTGAAGATGCTGATAACTACTTCAGTAAAATTTTCACATTCATAAATTAGAATTCCAAGGGAAGTGAAGCTGTAGCGCAATTACAAGACGTATGTTTCATCTGTGAAAAGAGCTACCGAGAGTGGGCTGCTATGCAATTATTTATCAGGGAAGGGTGAATGGAAAAAAATGCACAAACCAGAATTTCTATGAGGTTGAAAAAACCTGTTGTGCCATAAAAATGATCTCTTGAAGGAATGAGTATGGACTGTAACGCAGCTAAAAGATCATTTTGTACTTGCAAGACTCAAAGAAACAATACACAAGGCAGAAATTAGAGAGCAAATATCTGATTTTTATTCAAGTGCATGGTGATATTTTCAGCAGTTTCTATTACGCAAATACTTTATCTGGGTCTTACATACATTTCATTATTTAAGCAGTGTATTTGTTTCAAAGGGGTATTACATTCTCTGTATAACTTAATGGCATCCCAACTTCGTAGTGTCATTATCCTGATCACCTCTCAGCCTGTGATCACTTCAGAATGTGGAACAGCTGTGTTTTCTTTGAGTGCTCTGGAAAATGAACGCTCGTGGTTCTGGCTTATGCAAGAGAAAGAGGATATTCCGTATGTACAGGCAGCGTTAAAAAGGGTCTGGCAATTATCTTAAAAGAAGCAGCTCATTATAAAAAAGGTGAAATGAAGTTGTAATTTTTAATCTTGTTTTACAATCCATATTATTAAAGCTGAGGCTAAAAATTAGTTGACTTAATAGATGAGCTCCACCAGAGTTTGAGGAGGGGAAGAGATTTCTCCTATGAATGAAGTTATTCTTGTCTTATGACAAACGTAATAAGTATAATATTTATCTGGATTTTTTAAAAGGAAGGACAATATATTTAAAGCTGGAAATCTGAAACCCCTATAATGTTATTTGTGATATTGAAGGACTAAGATTTTGTTACAAATCGGTTCTGAATGTAAACTATTCACTTTCAATTCTGAACATTCTCTCTGGCATAAACTGTTGTAATATTGAACCTTTGTGGATACAAATACTCCAAGGGATATTTGAGCAGGAAAAATAAAATACTTTATTATAATAAAAAGATAACAAAGGAATAGAAACCTATTGTTCTACATTACAGATCTGAATTTATATGACTATTTTTAAGCTCAATAGTCTTCAAATCTTCATAAAAGTTTTTTATTTAAATCCAAAACCTAATTTCTAGGAAAAAATTCTGAGAAACAGGAAATAGATTAATCCTCTCAAATTAGACCTTTGAAGTGTAGGGAACTAAAATTCCATCAGGAATTTTGCCTGCACATCACATAATCTCTACTTTGTTTGTAACATTCAGGAACTTGTAGTAAACTTCGTGTTACTCTTTCCTCCCTAGGTCAAAGTGGTAAAATATGTAGCATATGCCCATCCCAGTGACTTGATTTTTATGCAGTATGTCATATGTCATAGTGGGAAGCTATAAATAAATTGGTTTTGAAAGAAACCTGGACGAAGCTAAGAGCCAGATCCAAAAAAGGACTTGAGTGCCTTAAGAAAGGCTTGGCAGAATTCAAGCCTCTAGTGATCCTGAGAACTACTAAGCAGTGTCCGCTTAACCCTAGAGATGCTTAAAAACGGTACTTTTGCCTATTTTTGAACTTCACATCTCACCAGATACTGTAGCCTGTTTCTGTATATGCTCAGTCGCCTCGATTTGACTTAATGGCTGTGCCATTAAGCACTTAACTCATACCTAGTACATAGTGTCTACGTCATAAAATGTCTCCGAACCCTTCAAGCTAGGAAATTAATCAACACCTCTCTTTCAGGGGAAGCACCTGACTAAGAGGATAATGTTCTGTAATGTTCTCTTCTCTGTCCCAATTCGTGTTTTCAAGTAGTGTCTCAGTTTCAGAGGAAAGTGAGAAAAATGCTCCTGGGCCAGGCAGCCTGGTGAGGAGACCAGCCTGTAAGGAGGGGAGAAAAGTGGGCTAAAAATATTCCGTAGAGCAGAGGGAATAGATGCTGTTCTGCTCTTCTTGTCTGAGTGCTGTAACACCTGAGCTACTGTGTAAAAGGCAGCTGTGACATTTCAGATTAGGTTTTAAAAGAGTGGCCTTTGATTCATTGGAAAAGGAAGGAGGTACATTTGAAATAGATTGTGAGACTTGTCATGGACAGCATTGGCAAGGTGTACTCAGGCTGACAGGTGAGGAAACAGTCATCTCACCTACACTGGGACAAAATTACTTGCAGCATAGATATCTGACTTAATAACATAATTCTTCCAAAACAGAAAAATAGGCTCATAAAGTGTAGTCGTCATCTGACCTCTTTATAACTTTTAGTTTAGAATGAAACTTCTGCCTCTCCATCATGGAATTCCAGGAATTTAGGAAGACTCCCCTAGATTTCCATATCTGCTTCACAGGCATTTAAAACTAGGTGACTCCGCACTCATCCATACAAGAGATGCGCCCAGGTCCCAGTGTGAGCATGCCACACCCATGGACACTGAGTTATTCAGCATCATAGAAAAACATAAAATAGCTGAAAGACTAAATCTTTATCTCGTTAAGAATGTATCTTTGTGTACATCCAGTTTAAAAGTCTTTTTCAAACTCTGTCAAAGCAACAATTAGGTGATGAAAATAAGAGCTTTCACCTCTGAAGTGCACATAATGAATCACTTCATTTCCTTTCTTCCTCTCCTCTGTTGCCACTTTGTGTGAATATTGCAATAAATCAATCCCAAAAGTATTTTTAAAGCAGTTCATTACTTCTTAAACATTCAACCTTGCCATCATCTGGATGACAAGAGGCGTTTCACAAAACACTACAGATACAGAGGGGGTAATAGATCATGACAGATGAGTATGAAGAATGTAATTCTAATATTTGAATTATCTCTAAATTGTAGGTGTCTTTTCCGGATGCAGTGAAATCAATGAGATTAATTATTTTCTTACTGCTGATAAAATTTTACTTCAAATCTAAGCAATATTAAATAAAATCTTTTCAGAATGTCTCACAATACACAACACAAATAGGTATATGATATATATAAAAATGCCATGCAATTTATGCAAAAAAGGACAAAAGAAGACAATGCCATAATGTACTTTCACAAGCAGTTATTACTTGTCTACTCAAAAGAAATTGATTAATTCAGAGAGCTTGTTAACAAAAAGAAAATGACGATCCCTTGATGTAAAATGAAAATACACCCAAGTAAATGGACAGTTTCCCATTAAGTCCTGCTTTGTCACACTTGGGAATGGCTGAGCCAAACATTGTATTTAAATTCTAAGGTTAGCTGGGTGCAAATTCTAAAGAAAAGATAACCTTACAGTGCTCTGATTAAATATGCCCAGCTCTCTACAGTTTGTTGAGTTAGGACATTGAAAGATTTCATTTCAAGGATATTAAACTGCTGTAGCTGGATATGTATGTGTCTATGCATATATATGAGTGTGTGCATGTATATGAGTATATACATGTATATCGACTAGAGTTCTCTCTGATGGGATTGATTAGAAGATTGATAAATCAAAGCAGTTTTGAACTCTTAAAAAAAAGCCTTTGCAAGACAGAAATTATTTGACAATTTATTCTATGCAAATACTTTTTATTCATTTTCAGTCATTATCACTATGTAATAAGAGCAGTCATCTCCTATCTATCATGTCCTACAATACTTTGTGGCTAATCCTGTATTTTTAGCAATGATGGCAACAGTGCTTGATGGACAAGGCGATTGTTAGCATTGACATTCTGCTTTTTCAGAGTGCAATAGCTGATCATCAGCAAGTTTTAATTCTCAGGTGTCTCCTTGAAAGCTGTGCTGGTATTTTTAAGGCTTTTGCCTTAATCCCAGGCTTAAAATGCATATCTTAATAAGAAAAATCTGGTATCAAGGCCTCCCTCCCCTAGCAATTTCTTATAACAAGTTGATAACAAACATAAAAGTCCAGAACTGGGGCCTTGTTCAGTTATCATAAAGCACAGTTAGCATGAGATCTGTTGCTAGCACGGTAAAGCTGGGTTTACCAACCTGTACAGTTACATTACATTAATGTACTTGTCTTTTGGTTCAAAACAAGATGATATTAGAGCCTGCACAGTGTTGTACATTTATGCACATAACAGGTCTCTGTTGTAGCTGCACAATTACTATAAAGGGAGCTTCCTTATCACTGCTGAGTCCTGTACACTGTTATTCTCAGTTTTATGCACCTTTTACCACCTAGGCTACATGGCAGAGGAGAGGTAGCATGGCTAAAGTGACTGTCAATACTTCTGAAGTTGTTACTCTGAGGTATGTACTGTACAGGCTTGGTTTTTGGAATACCCTAACTGCTATAATGTAGAGACTTTTCCGTGGAGGGAAGAATTATTTTCCTTCCATTTCACACTTTCTGAGAATCGTAACTCTGGAAGGGTTACAATAGTTGTGAAAAAGAGGAGATAGAACTGGGATTTGCATGGATTGGACTACTGTCTATCCAAGTTTCAAAGAACATAGTTTTGAAGTTTTTTCATCTGTAAAGTCAGTTGGGACGTAGCATAAGGGCTTTGTTTATTGTAAGAGTCTTAGGATATTTTTTAACTAGTCAGATGTGAAGTATGTGGGCAAATGAACTCTGTAGAACAAATAGAAAACTTCAAGAATGAGAGAAAGTAGCAAACTATTTCTAAGCTGGCAGCTGTTCATTTGTATGTAGAAAAGGGACCATTAGGATGTGACAAATTAATAGTGGTATATGGAGTTTGCTGAATTATTTCCCAAGCTCAGTCCTGCCTGACAGCTAGGGAATCTGTTTTGTTAATATGGCCTGGAAATGTATTACCTTTCTGTCACAGATGTATTTGTTTAAGTACATGTTCAGGTGGGCTGCATAGGCCTTTAATTTCAACTAGAAGAATCCTATAAAGACGGACCATATACAGATGATGGGTAAATTTTAGTGGCAGTCATTAATCATCAAGCTTTCCCACTGCAATGTTCTCTAGAGACTCCTGTTTTATTTAAGGGGGTATCTTTGTTTGCTTCTTTGAAATATCATTGGGTAATCATTTCTCAATAGGTTGTTAATGCTAAACCTTGTCTAACATAGCTTAATTAAAGATCATATTCTGCATCTTTAGTTAAATGCAAACATAATGGCAGTTCCAATCTTTACTTGCACGCTAAGAGGTACAAGTCATAATGTCTGAATAAGTTCGTTTTTAATCAAATATGACATTTTAGTTTGATGTATAATTTATTCACATGGTTTAGAAAATACATGTTACATTATAACCAGAACTCAGTGGGGTAGCCCAAAAGTAAAGCTAAATAATAATAAAAGACCAAATTATACTGCTCAAAAGTCTTTCTTCTTATCCCCAAAGTGGGTGGACTGGAAAACATTTTTTTTAAAGTGAAGTTTTACTCTTTTTTATGAGTATAAATAAACCACTTCTTCCTTAAAATCACTTTCAATCACCTAAATGGAAGATTTCAAAAGAAACCCTTGTCAAATAAGAAAGCACAAAAGAATATTTTTTAAAGTTTTTGTGTACAACATTCGTACATTCTTAAAAATAGTTTTAAATACATAATACTGAGGAAAATACAGTACAGTCTACGTAATAAATGTTTTGATGTAAATTCTACGTCATTACACTACAAAGTAAAAATTAATAAATAATGAATTTGACAGTAAATGACAACCCTAAATTCCATCTAGGGAAAAGATTAAAAAGAATTGTGGGAGTAAATGCTGTCAAATATAAACTGAAGTATAAGATCTGTTATAATTTCTCGTATGTGTTAACCTCCAGTACTTTCACCATCTTTGTTGCCGTCCTTTGGACACATTCTAATATTTTTATATCCTTCTTCTATTGTGGATTCCAAAATGCATGCAGCACTCAGGGTGAGGCTGCAGTAATGCGAAGTACGGTGGGACAACCACTACTTTCAACTGGTTAGCTGTACTGTGCCTAATGCACCCCGAGATACCGTTGGCTGTTTTGGCTGCCAGGACACATTGTTGGCTCATATTGAGATTACCAGCAACGAAAACCTTTCCTTCTGCAGGGCTGTAGTCCAGCCTTTTGTCCCCCGATGTACACATACATCCAGGATTACACCATCCCAGATGCAGAATCTGAAATTTGTCCATGTTAAATATCATGCAGTTCTGATTGTCCAGCCCTATAATCTGTCATGGTCTTTCTTTAAGGCCTCTCTGCCCTCCAGGGAGTCAGTGGGTCCTCTTAATATAGTACAGTTGACAAACTTACTTGATGTGCATTCGAGAGAACTTGCCTTAAAATTGAACAACATTAGTGATTGACTGCCAGCCTGATGTTACCCCATTTATTACAACTCTATAAGTCTGACCTTTTAGCCAATTGTTCACACAACATGTTGTGTACGTGTCTAGCTGTATGCTGGACAATTTGCCCTGAAGAATATTATGAAAGATAATATCAAAGGCTTTGCTAAAATAGAAAGAGAAACGCCATATCCACTGCCTTCCCTTCACCCACTAGGCAGGTAACCTTGTGTACTGCGTTTGCGTGGCAACGTTTTGGTAGCAGGAGGGGCTACAAGGGTGACTGCTGTGGGAAGCTGATAGGGAACTTCCCCTATGCCTGATAGAGCCAACGCCAGCTGGCTTCGAGACGGACTCACCTCCAGCCGAGGCTGAGGCTGAGGCCATCAGTGATTGTGGTAGCACCTCTGGGATAACAGATTTCATAAGGGGAGAAAGAAACTTGAGTCATTGAATCCAAAGAAGGTAGTGAAAAAATTTGAGAGAAACAAGTCTGCAGACATCAGGTCAGCGAGGATGAAGGGGGCAGGGAGGGGGCAGAGGTATTCCTGTTGCAGGAGCAGAGATTTCCCTGCAAATATGTTGAAGGTGGCAGCGAGGCAGGCTGTCCCCCTTCAGCCCACAGAGGTTAATGGTGGAGTAGATATCCACCTGCACACTGTGGATGGCCCGATACCAGAGCAGGTGAATTCCCAAAAAGGAGGCTGTGATCTTGTGGGAGACCTATGCCGGAGCAGACTCGTTGCAGGACTTGTAATCCTGTGGGAGTCCCACACAGGGGGAGTCTGTTCCTGAAGGACTGCACCCCATGAAAAGGACCCACACAGGAGCAGCTCATGAAGAACTGCATCCTGTGAGAAGAACTCACATTGGAGAAGTCCGTGGAGAATATTCTCCCATGGGAGGGACCCCACACTGGAGCAGGTGAACAATGTGAGGAGGAAGGAGCAATAGAGACAGCGTATGATGAACTCACTGCAACCTCTATTCCCTGTGCCCCTGTGCTGCTGGCAGGAAGGAGGCAGAGAATTCAGGAGCAAAGTTAAGCCTGGGAAGAAGGAAGGGAAGATGTTTTTAAGATTTGGACTTGTTTCTCATTATCTTGCTCTGATTTGATTTGTAATAAATTAAACTAATTTCAACAAATCAAGTCTATTTTGCCTGTGATGGTGACTGATGAGTGATCTCTCCCTGTCCTTACCTCGATGTATAAGCTTTTCATTATACTTTTTCTCCTCTGTCCAGTTGAGGGAGGGGTGAAAGAGCGGCTTTTTGGGCAACTGGCATCCAGCCAGGGTCAACCAATCACATCTTATCATAAAACTAAATTAAGTTAGCAAAGGATGACTTTCGCTTCACGAGCCCTTGTTGATTATGACCAATGACTGCATTGTCTTTCAAGTATTTATCAATAATTCTCAGAATATTATTATTGATAATTTTACCAGGCACAAAATTGAGACTGACAGACCTGTAATTACCAGAGTCTTCTTTCTTGCCCTGTTGAAAATCAGAATAATATATCTTAGCTTTTTGTCAGCTGGGACCTCTCCTGATTCCCAAGACTGCTGATAAATAACTGAGAGAGGTCTCACATTAACATCAGCCAAATCCTTCAGTGTCTTAGGATGAATGCAATAGACTTACACACATTCAGTTGCAGCAGCAAATTCTTCGTTATATCAAACAATTGAGGAAAAACGTGAGTAAAAACTGGCAATATCAGATGCAGGTAATCAAAGCTTTTTAAGGTCTTAAAGTACAGACCTCTGGCATAGAAATCAGCTTTACTACTGCCATAAGGAATGACTTCAGTAAGCCATGTTCCAAATCTTTCCCTATCCCTTTCTCTCCAACTTGATAAAATCTGCAGGGCAAGGATCATGTCTCCCAATGTATGCTGACAATATGGCCCTTTGAGACCTGCACGCAACCGAATATGTCTTGAGCAGAGATAATGGTAATTTGAGATATAACATTTCTTAAAAAAGGGTATTTCTTTCATTCAGTTCTAGTTATTGCTATTACCTCACTCACTTTTTTTGTTGTTCCCTGAATCTGGTGATGCTTAGGAGAAAGAATAAACAGGAGGCATGACAGAGGTGGCTCTTGATAATACAGCTCTATTCAACAACATAAAATCAATCTAACTTTTCTTAAATGAACATTTTCTACTTGCTAGCCATTAGTGATGAAGCTTACAGAGCAAAGCAGTGTAGGGGAACTTGAAATCTGGATGGAAGCTAGGCCAGAAAATTCAACATAAAGGCTTATCTGTTGTGCAAACCAATTAAAACTTTCTCACAGCTATGCGAGATATCTGAAAGAGGAAAAGCTCACATAGGCAAATGTCCCAGGTTATGTGCTTTCTGGCTGGATTCTCTGTTACTTGTTTCTGTGAAACCAGTAGAAAGGAATTAATAGCACGGTGATGTCAAAGATTCCTTTTCATCGCCTTGGATAGAAGTGAATTATCAGTTCTCACTAGTCAGCCAAGCTAAAATCAGAAGAGAAAATGACTGAGATTGTGTCCTCGGCTATCTTCAGGTCATTACTCATACATAGAACATGGGAGTTTTCTAAAACTCTCAGAGCTATCATCCACAGATCTTTTAACTATTGCCATAGGTTGTTCCCTTGGAAGAGGAAAAGGAAGTGTTCTATGTCAAAGGGAGGCAAGGGAGCTCCAGGATGCAAAGAAGGAACAATTAAAGAGCTATTTAATTGTTCTGAAAAAAATACAGGGAAATTTTTATTGTTCTCTTCTTCATCCTCTCTCCACAGAGTAGAAGCTGTACTGCTGGGAAATTCTCAGTCTCTTCCACTGGCAGATGCTGAAGATTGATTAGAGAAGAGACATTCCTAGAGCAGCAGTTTGCTGAGGAGGGCCACAAAAAACCCCTGTGTGGCAGGGACAATCCACATAATTTACATATTTTGACATTAGGTTGATGGAAATGAAGATAAGAGTTCAGGTGAGAATTAATTCTCACCATGCATGCCAAAAATGACAAACAGAATATTCTCTCAGAAACAGTTTGTATTCCTTTTGATGATGATAATGGTCATCAGTTTTCTGTTTCTCTTTTTATCCGTATCTTGCAGTGGATTCTTTTGTTTCCTCTTTCTGTGCAGAACTTCAATTTGTAAGAATAAACCTTGTCTAAAATATAAGAATGCCATGAAGTGTATGAAATCTTTATTTGTAAATACCATTACCTCCCAAGTAAACCATTAGATGTTAGAAAACTATTCCAGCTGTGGTACTTTATCTGATCTTGTCTAGGTTAATCCTATCTCAACCTCAAATATTTATTTCCCTATTTGTAGGATTATAAATCTACTAGGAATACAGGTACTCCAGGTAATCTAGTCCAACCCACAAGAACACACTCATACCATTTCTGATAACACTCAGTGATAAAGATTCCCCAAACCAGACAAACTATACTCATTTTTGATTTTTAGAAAATGTTTTCCTTTGTACCATCTGCATTTTTCTTCTGAAACTCAAAATCTGAATATAAGAAATAGTTCACATTCCTCTACCATTTGTCTGAGTAGGCAGCTAATATAAATGCAGGTCTTCTTGTAGGCAACAAAGAATGTCAGTTATTGAACATGCTTTTGGTGACACAGATTTCACTACTGATTCACAACCAACCAAATTAACGGTTTGGATTTTTACTAATTAGTAGTAACACATCACTCAACATACGTAAAAGTTAGCCACCTTTACTGAGGTACTGAAATACTGAACGAGACTCATAACTGTACACACTCAGTTTTGGAAGTGTTAACTAAGCCTTATTAATGCTGTCTTTTTACTCCTGGGAAGTTGTTGGATAGTGCAAAAGTTGGTGATAACTAGGGCATCTGACATGGGTATTGCTCAACTCTTTTTGGGGAAATATTTCTTTGAATGACTGACTATTTAAAAAATTATATTAGCATACTTTGAATAATTCAGAAATCCTCAAGCGCTAAATAACATTTACTATTGTACCACTAGTTCTTTGGCATTCCACTGGCAGAAAAGTTTGTATGACTGAGAAGAACTTATAATGATCTATCTTAATTTCATGCTGTGTTTCTGTTCAGACTGTTTGATGGATCTTGTTGATCAGAACAACATCTAGCTTGTATGCAGAATTGTCTTTCAAAGCACACGTATAAATTTCAGTAAGTATTTAATCAGATATATAGGAACAAAACTAAGGGACTCTATCCCAAGTGTTAGGAAAGTGACTCATCATTCCTTTTCTGTTCTGGCTTGCCCATTATGGTTGACCATTGGCAAAATGGGGTCTGAGGGGTTTTTTCACCCCTCTTCAGGACACTAACATTAATGAAGGTCTTTGCTACCATGGGAGTTGACCAATGCCTAGCATGGGCTGTTCAGTGAAGGCATTGCTCACCCTCAGTGAGGTATTGACAATTCATGTAAATGTTATTTAGTTTTGTGATTGTGTAAGTCCTGAAATTACTTTTCAGTACTGTAAGTTGACAAAAACAATATTTTACTCTAAATGAATTGTTAGTTTAAAATTAAAACAAATGAAAACTGGTTTAGCAGCATGTCTCAATATGTGGATGGTTTCTTTGAGTGAGTTTTAGAAACTCAGTGGCAGTGGACAACATGTATGCACGCAGCATGCACAGCACATGAGAAAAAAGCTGTACTTCACTGCCCTACTAGACTTTGATTCTAGCCTAGAAAACCCACAGCTTGGCTGTGCTGACTCTGGTAAAAACAGATATTCACCTGGAGAATACAAGGGAGATGCTGTGCACACCCTTCCAAGCCTTCAATTAAAATTAAAATGATTATTGTCTCCTTATTTGTTAATATCCTGGGAAAGTCATTATGACAGATATTATTTTCTATCAGTCAGATCATTAGTAACCTGAAAGTTATAAACACTAAGACTCTCTTAGCAATTTGATAATCTTTCCTTTGTTCCTCCAATAGATATAAAACCACTGCATTTATACAAGAAATTGCGTACAAGTTCTATGGATGAATTGCCTAACTTTTCTCTCTCTCATTGCACATTTTTCAGCTATGCCAATAACCAATGCTAATGAAATAATGTGGTTTGCACTACAAAGAAACATAATCTTTCTTTCAAAGAGATAATACAGCAGTATCACCACAATTTCTGTGCTATTTCACACCAAGGCTTATGTCTATATGGTAAGGCATTATGGACACAATACTGAAAAGTTATTTTCAGTTAAATATATTAGTAATTTTCTGACACTAGGCTCAGACAATCTTCTGAGTTACAGGCACTTCAGAAGAATATTTTTAATTGTCAATTTTATATAAAAGTGATGGTGCATTTCCTGTGAGTGAACCATGTTTCTCATAAAGGCGTTGATCTAAATTGCTCCTTCTTTTCAAGATCTACAGCTAAATTTTTACTTTCATTATTTTTAAAAAATTAAAAAAGGGGGAATTTCTTTCAAGTGAAGTGATTTTTTTTTCTTTCGCAAAAGGAAAACTTTGAAACAATAACAAGTCATCATCTTGTTGCTTTTCAGTGTCAAGCAGCTGGTCTTATTATTATTAACGTGATAACGATCATATTAAAATATTGTCTTTTTTTGTTCTTAATACATTCTCAATACCTTTCAAATATTACAGCTGAGAGAACACAAGTATGAGAAACTTTTGTTTTTTAATCCCAAACTACCAAAAGACTGGCCTCATCTTTCTGCTCCCTTGCACATTGAGAGCCACTCAATTGTATAGCTTATATAGATATGTGCATTCTACAAAATATCTGAAGTTACCTGACAGACTTGGAGAGAGAAATCAAACCCTTGCCTTCAGTGCCATTTCAACAGTTTTACATTATTTTGCTTCCAGATTTACTATAAATTTTGTCTCCTAAGACTAATGTCTTCTTAGTGGCTACAAGCAAACAAGTAAGGCATGTTTTCAGACTTGATTATTGCCTTTCCTAAAAATGCAAAGCCAATGATTTCTATCAATAGGGATCCAGAACTAAAGACGTATTCAGGTGCTTAGGAAATGTTTAAGCAGACTGTATGTCATGGTTCCCACTTCAGTCATACTCAGCGGTTAGTAGGTATTAATTTCCAAAGATCTGTGTGAATTTAAATTGTTGGCACTTTACACTATTTTTCATACTCCCTTTCCTTGGTATAGCTGTGACCACAACTCCGCTCGGAAAATATAAAATTAGGCAAAAGAAGCAAAAAGGGAAGCTGTTTTGGACATATCTGGTGCATATTAAATACATCTATACAGCCCTTGATATCAGTAAAGCTATAGAGCTGGAAATCTCCAAAGGGTGATAAATGAGGAGCAGCTGGGATCAGTAAAAATCTCACTACTTGGTTCATTCAGAAGACAGCATCTGTCCACACTGTTTTGAACTCTCCAGACCATAATTCTCATGGAGAAATTATGACTTTCTAAGTATTTGCTGGATTCAGCTTCTAATTAACCTCTCAGCACTGTTGACTTAGTATAGTCATCACTTGTGAGATGTTCTGGATCCAGTAGCTCAGCCTGGACTTCATTCACATCAGGATTTAACTTGGTTCATTTTATCTGAATAACTGAAGAAAGAGGATAAATGGGCACATGGTCAAATGCAAATTGACTTAGCACTCAGCTGCCCTCATTCTTTTGAAATCCTTTGCTAGAAACTGATTTAGTCATGGCAGAGAAGCTCTTTGCCTGCTTACACTTTGCATACTTTGTAAACTGTCCCACTGACAGCCATGGAGAAGTCTGTAGCATAAAGTCTCTCATGATGATTTGTCTTTAGCATTGTTCCAGGCAATGGAAAGCACAAATGAGAGAACAAGATTCCCGTTAATGCTATAGTTCAAATTAAGACAAATCTACCCAAAAGATTTATATTTTATATTAGATAAATTGATTTTATTTTATAGAGAACAAAATACAGTGACAGATTACGAAAGACAGAATAATTCAGTCTCCCAGGTTGTTTATTTTTTCTTTTCCAAAATTAGGTCTTCCATAAACATCACATTTTTTTTTTCATTATAGCATTTAATCTATTTTTGGAATGTAATAAATAAATATTAAAACAAATCTCAGTACAGAGATTAGCATGAGTCTTACAGACTGAACAGCAAAATTTACTATGAAGTGTGTCTCCCTTTGCAGGATGTATTTCTGAAGCCAGCTGACTGGAGGTGCAAGGTTGATTGGGGAGATTTTGATAACACAAAAGGAAGACGCACAACCTGACTTTATAATATCGATTTGTAAACAAACTGCTGAGCCTGCAGAGAGGCTTCAGTGAGCAGAGGAATAAATCAACAAAACCTGAAAACCTGTAGTTTGAAATGCCAAGATACCCCAAGCCATAGTAAGTACAGCTGTGGAAGGCAGGAGTGTGGTGATGTGCGCAGGGTGATTGTGTATAAAAAGGCAGTGAGATCCCAAGGGGAGGCCATGCTCCAGTGCATATTATCATCTATTCCATAACAGTCCAGCATTTACTGGTCAATCTATTGCCTAAATAAGGTAACTTGAGTAATAAATTGAATAGGTGTCCTAAGGATCTGTTGAATGATGGGAAATATGACCCTTAAGTAGAAGATGACGGTAAAGTCCTGAGATCTGTGAACAGAGTTGTTTTTTCTTCTTTTGCTCCTGCCAGCTTTGCCTAACAAAGCATTAATTATTTTGAGTTGATCTATTTAATTCTGCACACAGTAACAAATACATGATTCTCCTCGCTTAACTTTCTATTGAGCACTACAGACCATTTTTAGCATGTGTCTGCTTGTCTTGTCATATAGAAATGAGGATATATAGGAGTCTGTGCAACACAAGATTTTGTAATCTAGGGTAAACAGCTAATTTCATATTCTCCTCTCGTTTATTCCTGCATACCTAGGGAGTAAATTCCCTGAAGTGAATAGGATAATCCTAGTGTATATAGGAAGAGAAACATGCTTCTTTAGTTTCTTGTAAATATTCCCTTTAGAAAATTCTTCTAAAGTGTAGAGCTGATTGAACTTTGAATACTAAAATGTTTTCATTATGGAACAAATAGTCTTTGAAACAGGCTTTTCAGTTTTTCTCTGTAATGTTCAAAATTACTCTGTGGGAAATAGCTCTTTAACCCCCCCCCCCAAAAAAAAAACAAAGGAAACTGAAAACTCCTTCTCCCCCAGAACCTCAGGGGTTCAAATTAAGTCTATCAAAATCAATACCTTTTGTGGGCTGAGAGTAAGTGCTGTTTTCCTCTGCAATCTGTGCCCTCAAATAAGCCTTTTCTTTCTAATCTCATGCTTTACGTGCTGGGAAGAATGAAATGCATTTAATTCTTTGACTCAGCCTCCTTTTATGACTATGTAAAAGAGGTGATGAAAACTGCAGGTGAAGTTTACCAGGAAAGAATAAAGCAAAAAGTGTTCTCATGCATGTTCCCCTATTCCTAGGGCTCTTGCAAGAGTACACGCAGCATGGGAGATTACCTACAGTGATAAAATTCAAGGGTTAGAAAGAAATTAAGCTCTGGAATATTAAGAAGGGAAGATAATCACATTTTCTTTGCTTAAAGTGGAAGAGGATCTTTGCATGACTCTAGGACTCCTTCACCAGTGTCCAATACAACAACTGAATAGAACAGAACAGAACAAAATAGAACAAACCAGAACAGAATATTTGGAAAGGACCTGTAGCGATCATCTAGTACAAATGCAGCAGCGTAGCCTTCGTACCAAAATAGTTGCATCATTTCCCTCTAAATTGTGGGAAGCTGCAACTCCTTTTTATGGTGTTTGGCAAAGCAGATTGCTATTTGCATGCAATGACTATTTGGTCGCTTCTCAGGGAACTTCTCTGCTAGACCACTTCTTACGTGTCAGCCAGTGGCTGATAGAAAAGTTTCAGGGCGTTGGAAGAAATACAACAATTTTTAGCCACTGCTGATCTTTAGTGCAAGATGGATTGTTTATATCTATGCTAGAAAAAAACATGTTCTCAGGACCAGTCCGGAACAAAGCAGTCCATACTGAGAACAGTGTTAGCTGGATGATAAGCTGCTGAACTTGAAAATGCATGAAAGACATTTCAAGTACCATTTGGATAATTTTAAAGTATATGCTATTATTATAACAACCATGAAATCTTCTAGACACTGTTTAATTTACTAGTAGAGGTGTAACCATAGAAGACCTGTGAACTGTCCAATTGTAACAACTGCTCATTTGCAACCTGTATTTTCCTCTTTTATCCTCAACATTTCTATGTAAACATCAATCTACTTTCTTTTCTTTCACTAATGCTCACTGCTTTGTCTTCTCTACTATCAAATACTAATCTTTTTTTATTCCCTGCAGTGCTCTTAGTATATCTCTTCTCACAGTACTTGTTCGTTCATTCTTTTCAGATGCAAATCTTTTACTGTACTTCCTCATATGTATGAAATCTTCCTTACCTCTTCCTATCTTTTTTCTTTTTTGCTTAGAAAGAAGAGATTGTTCTCTCATTTTCATCCTCTCAATACTGACCTCTGACACGGCTGGCCGTTTCTTTATCCTAGTACTCAGCAATTGAAATGTATAATTGAAGATGGTGGGTATTGGCTGCCTATGTCTTATAAGATAAAGGCTTCATAAGAAACAGAAAAATCTAACAGAAAACAGTTTTCTGAGACAGTGAAACAAATCTGTTATGGAAAATTCTCATCTTTCCTCAGTGACATAATGCCAAAGACTCCACAGCAGAGGGATTTTATTACTGTGCTAAGGGCTGTGTAGAGTTTTGCCCATCACTCCAGATAACATTGCTGTGGCTTTTTTCCTGATGACAAAATGATGTCCTCGGTTGAACTTTCCACCATCTTCCCATTAAGATATTCATAGAATCATGGAATGGTTTTGGTTGGAAGGGACCTTTAAAGATCATCTAGCCCAAGCTCCCTCACACAGGCAGGGACACCTTTCACTAGGTCAAGTTCACTAGATCAAGGTTTTGAGGTTGCTCAAAACCCCATGCAACCTCACTTTGAACACTTTTAGAGATAGCAACATTTTGCACTGTCTCACCATCCTCAAGGAAAAAAATTATTCCTTATGTCCAATGTAAACCTACCCTCTTCCTGTTTAAACACCCTTGCCCATTTTCCTGTCACTACAGACCCAGGTAAAAATTATCTCTTTCCATCTATCTTATAAGCCCCTTCTCCAGTCTGAGCAACCCCAAGTCTCTGAGCCTTTCCTCACAGGAGAGGTGTTCCAGCCCTCTGGCCATTTTCATGGTGGTCCTCCTCTAGGTTGCTCCATTAAGTCCATGTCTTTCTTGTACTGAGGACTCTAGAAATGGCAGCGCTACTCCAGATGTGTTTTCACCAGAGTAGAATGTAGAGGTAGAATCACCTCCCTTGATCTGCTGGCCATGCTTCTTTTAATGCAGCCTAGAACACAACTGGCTTACTGGGATTCAAGTACACATAAAAAGCTTTTACCTTCACATGGAAGTTTAGGGGCCAGAACTGAACTTCGAACATTGAGGCGTGCAATAAGCAGAGGATGGGAGACACAGAAAGTCAGAAAGAGATATTCCAATATCATGCTGTGAGTAGGGTGGTAGTAGATGTTTCCAGCATGCACATGTACTAAATTTTTTATCACTCTGGTTATCTGATGACACCAATCAAGATTCCATTTAAGAGGCAGTATTTTGTGGCATGTGGCATCCTTATTTCAGGAATAAATAAGGCAGATCACAATCTGGCTTTTTAAAGTATAATATGTCACCTTGTTCTAAAAATGATTGTACAACATGCTTTTTACTCCACTCTACATATCACAAAATGATGCAAACTCCTCTGACTTATCGATTTATTTGTTTTTCAGTATAGTCAGTCCTTCTGTCAAGAATAAGCGTATAAGATAAATAATGTCACATATATTAGTAACATGTGTCAATCCAATTCAAATACATTTTCAAAGAAGATTTATTGTAATTATTATTGAAAGAATGGACTGTAGGATAAATATAACTCAATGGCTGCATATTTTTGTTCTGTACTTTCATATCTTGCATTATTCTTACACTTTTTTTGATCTAGAATGGACCTGGAATTTCTTTATCTGAAAACTACGGTGAAGTTATAAGACATAGTTTATTTTCAAACAGCAGAAAAAATGAAAGCCAATCAGATAAATAAACAAAGCTTTAAAAACACTCACAACTATTGCATATGTATTTGAGATCTGTACTGCCCTGCTTTGATCTTATCAAAATTATCTGGAATATTTACAGTACAAGAATTATTGGCCTCTCACTGCCAATGCACCTGAAACTGCCCTTACGTAGAGTGAAATATGTTGCACTTATGACACATGTCAAGGATACAGTTCTTTTTGTCAGGAGTACATGAAGAGCTGACAACCTGGAAATATTTGTCTTTTAGAAAACTAAGTCTTTTCAGGAACATTTTTTTAGTACAAGCAATATGTAATGTCTAAATAATAAGCAAAGCAATAACCATCCACAAGTGTTTCTCTTTATGAGACAGTTAGCCAACAAGCCCTAAAGAATCAGCCAGTTTCAATCTCTGGATAGTGTTACAGGTTCAGATTTCGAAGTCACTATGGGAGTTTTCATTCAAAACTCATTTCACTTAATTTTAGCCATTGACAGCATAGAGCAAATGAGAAACCTGTAGTATATCCAGCAAGAGGTTTTCAAAGCAGTCTTGACAATGTCTTCAATTTTTATTTTACTTATAGTCTGTATTTATTTTATTTATTCATTCATCCATTGTTTTTAATCTTAAAACTTAGAGAGATCTACATCTCGATTCTCTTCTTGTTTCTTGGCGAAAATCTCCTTTCATGGATGTGGCAGGATGAATATTTAGTTTACACTAGAAAGAGACTGGAAAATCCAAATGGCAAAATCTCTTTTTTTGAGCCATTAACTAGCAGTCACAACAAAATCACATCTATCATTACCAACTCTCAACTAGTCCTAGTCCAATGACAATGAAACAATTTGTTCCAAGTTGTTCCAAAATTATTCCTAAAGTCATACTCACTTTTACTAACAGCTTGCATGTTTTATTTTAGGGAAAAAAAATATTGTAGATACTTTGAAGCACAGGGAAACATTTGAGATCATCTAAGTTGGAAAACGTAGTAACTTAGCCAAGAGCTCATACCAGACTAATTCCAGTCCCATATTGACAGCAGATGTCAGTATTTCTTAAGGGTTATTTGTATTAGAAAGGAAAAAGTGCCTCGAGGCTTTGAACAGGATTCTGGGTACTTGTGAACACTCCAAATGATCTAAATTTGTGAGCAACAGATTTTGTTGTTTTCATCATTTTATTTTTAAAATGTGTTGAAGAAAGTGTTTGTCATTTAACCAAAGGAGTAACAATATAAATTTATGTATGGTCTCAATTCTGAGCACTTCTGAGTAACCTGAACTCAAACATGGCTTTAGCTGGGGTTGGAGGAAAAAGTTGCTATAATTCATAATCAGCCCCCATCACAGAACAGCTAGTGGGGATATGATCTTGAGATGTGGAGAAAATTATTAAGTCATGGTGTAAGATGACAACCTGCTAATCACAGAATGGGATTTAAAATAGTGTGTAAACTTTTAGAATTGAAGCCATCAAATAAAGAGTAATGATTGAATATAAAAATTTGAGAGAATATGATGTTATTACTCAATAACTTCTAAATATGTGTGTAAGAAGACAGATTTTCATCCAGGTTATTCAATCCTTACATCATGTACTCAAGAATGCACATCTATTGAAGTCTTTGGGGTTGTTCATAAAAGTATTTGCATATAAATCATAAAAATTAAGCATACGGTTTATAACATCTTTCCTCATGTCATATAGTCTTGAATGACACATCAAACACACTACACCTTACAGGCTGAGGAACTGGCCCAATCATTTAGCTTATCAAGGAAAAGAAGTATATATTCACTTCAAGGATCTGCTTCAAGGTAATTTCTCTTTTTAAAATGTTTGCATGTTGTACTTGAGTAACTTCTTGGTCCTCTAAGTTAAATATCCGAAGCTCTTTAAGAGTTCAAACGTAATTTTCAAGCCTTACCACAATATTTTTCGATCTTTTTAACCCATTATGCAATGTTCTTTTATGATTTGAAACTAGAAAACCCTAGAACCAAATGGACTGGTGAACTGAGGGGATTAGATTTATTACAAGTTCAGTAGGAAGCAGGTTGGGTGGCATTAAAATTCACAACGTATTTGCCACCCAGATAAAAACCATCTTAAAATCTTTCCAAAAGGATTAATTCAAAAGATGAAATCTGCTATACTGATACAGTATGCAACAGAAGAGGGCAAATGAATCTCAGTGTACTGTGTTTCAAAGATGTATAAACATCATATAACTGAAATTTTATCTTGAACTATTGTGTGTAAACATGAAAAAGACTGCAAAAGCCCCAATCAAACAAAAAAATAAGCAGAAACAGAAAGAGAGTAATATGAGTACGATGTTCAGTAAGATATGAAATGAATGCCATCAAGGGCACTCAACGGTGACTGCCTAGCTTGCTGGCTATGTTCTACTCTTAATACATAGACAGGGTAAATTAAAAAAAACCCTGCGTTTACTAATCCTTAAACAAAATTGTTCTCTAAATTTAGTCCTCATGTCATCCCACTGGTTGTCTTCATCAGGTACATAATTGGCCACATGAGTTCAAGTGGTAGAAATATTAAAGATTTCCACATTTAGATTAATTTTGACAACAGAGGCAAATATTTCCCTGTGTTTGCAGATATCTCATCTCCATGAGCTACACTCAGTTCTACTTACAAACCGTGGCTTGGATCCTGCTTCTTTTGTCTGGGAGAAGGATTAAGTCTCCTGATATTTTAAGGCCAGCCCTCTAGACAGTTTTAAAGAAAGTGGTAGATAAGGGAAAGGTTTTATAAACAATCCTGTTAGGTGTTAATAGGATCAGAATTATTACCACTCCTATCATACTGAAAATGCATCCTCAGAGAGATTTTCTTCCATGCTATTTATACTTAGGTAAGTCTTCTGCAGAAGTTTCAAACCAACCAAAACTTTAAAGTAGCACAAGTCTGCACAGAGCAAGGAGATATTATGACACATACAGTCTGCAGTGGAAGAATAAGTTTTTACATACCCTCTCTGGAATTTGGTACAGGTTTTGCACCTTCCCACAAACCCTAGTTCTTGTTTATAAGGAGTAAAATGAAACAATATTCAGAAAGCAGAGAGTTCTGAATAGTTTGGGGTAGCAAAGAGCTGAGAGGCCATATGATCAGCACGACAGGAAGCTGTGAAAATGCTCTGGTCACTGTAGTTAAGGACCTTGGTGAAGTTTTCTCACAATAAATAAGAACTTCAGAAATTTATATTAAAGGCAATTTTAAGATTAACATTTCTTATTTTTTAAAAAAGTTGCAGAATCAAACAGTTCATGTCTGGGTAAAGCCAACAGTATCATCAACCCATATGTTAAACATATTTGATTTAGATACTCACAAGATATGAGCACGAGTACCTGAATGACTAAACCAGTAATATATTTATATATTTATTCTTTTTCGGAACAAGATTTTTCTACCCCAAAGTATCACTTTTTGCTTCGTATCAGATTCAGTCTTTTCTAGGCCTCATAACTTCTTCCTCAGATTAATGAGATAAAATTACAGATATTAACATGGGAAGCCAGGACAAGAAGTAGCAAAAGAGCACAAGGCAGATCTGAAAAATCTAATGCATAAGCAATGGAAGCTAGCAGCAGGGCCTGACTAGACGTAGTAGATAACCTCTTGACATTGAATGAGAAGTGGGTGATTGCTTTGGCTGAGGTACTGAAAGAGACTTGATACCGTACAGGCCACTGAACTGAAAAAGTAATTACCTTTGCAGCACAGATCAGGAAGCATAACAGTCACACAAATATTCTGCAGAGCCTTTTCAAACAGAACACATTGGAAATGCCAGGAGCAACAGTACTAAAATCTACATACTTTCACAAATATACCTAAGTGATATTTATTTCAAGGTCCTCTTCTAATATTTAGCAGCTATTTCACCTGGTTTTACTTCTGATTTACTCTTATGACGCATAAACATTTACTTAGCAAAGTCCTGGTTAGTTTCTAGACCTTTTTGTTTTCCATATTCCCTATTTAGAGTTAACACAGCAATCAGACTCGTAAATGTCACATCTCTTCATAGCATCTAACATTAAGAGAAATAAAACTGCATCTCTCTAGTCTTGACGCATGACTCTTCCTTGTTCAAGTCCTTCATCTTACGCCCTCATACTATTTTTCCTACAAAAATCTGGATTCTGATAAAATATTTAGTTTTGCCTTTCATTTCCTCTTGACTTTTTGAATGCTAAGATGTTTGGAAAAAACTGGACTTTAATAAATATATAGGATTTGAAGAAGTGTAATACACATCTATAATTCATGATCAGACTCAATTAGATGGATGCCATCATTTTAAAGATGCAGTTAGTATTTTATATAAGCGTATATGCAGTGATCTAAGAAGGCATTAGAGAAATAATGAAAGAACTATTCATTTGTCAAGATTTAAAAGAATTTCTTTATGATAAAAAGGCAAATACGACAAAACTTTCTGAAAAAGTCATCTAAAAAAAAACCCAAAGAAAAACTGTAATGCACCCAAAATGGACCTTTCAGAAATGCTCAGTATTTCCAAGGCCTATTTTACTGAAATCAGTACATCTTACACCTCACCATGGGAATAAGACAGAATTAACATAACAGGTTGCTGCTTTTTTTCTTCTTGAGAATATCATCCAAATCTGATGTTAGAAGGTTAAATAAATATGGTATATCAAACCGAAGACATCTTGGACAGGAAAACAGAAACACTGAAATTAGTGTTTGGTGGGATTATTTTATTTGTTTGGTTGGGGTTTTTTTGCTTCACATGTTGATGAATGAACAAAGATACCAAATTTCAAAGCAGAAAATATATGGATGTTTAAAGTCTAGAATTAGGAATGTACAATTTACTATCCTTGCTAATATCAACTGTTTACCTAAATAGCCTACACTGATATCATTAACACAAATTACCTCTCAAGCACAGAGGAAATACGTTAAAAGATAATTAAAAGAACTGAAATTCAGGTTTGCTTTTACGATGCTTTTTTTCTGCTTTAAAAAGGTAAAAATTACATCTGTGCCTATAGATATATGTATAAAAATGGTAAAAAAATCTGCATTCTCTGTATGCTGCACATTATTAAGAATAAACATATTCTCCAGTTCTTGCTGTAAACTTTATTAAATTAAGTATTTATAGTAAAGCTAAATTAATGGTGATTTTACATTTAACACTTCCGATTAAAAAAAAAAAAAAAAAGACAGCCCACACATCAAACTCACACTGGGCTGGCACATTCATAAGGTCTGAATAACAAAATGACCAAAATAGTAATATATTTATGCTTATCTATGAATATGGAATGTGTTATCAGGAAGAGAAACAAATTCAAGACTGGTACTTCCTAAATTAAAGCAAAGTAAATGCTTCCTATTTACAATCTGAAAGGAATCTTAACAATTCCAAAGTTTCAAAGAATATTACATCTAATAACTGTTGGAAGAGATCATAAGTTTGCACATCAATTCACAGAATCACTGAATAGCTGAGGCTGAAATAGCTTGAGGTTATCAAGTCCATTTCACACTTCTAAACAGTCCCCTAAAGTTGGGTGCCCAGGGTTGTGTTCAGCCGGCTTTTGAATACCCTCAATGATGGAGACTCAACAGCCTTGCTGGGTAATCTCTTCTACTGACTGACAATCTCCACATTGAAAAAGTTCAGATAAAATACTTTATATTTTTAAGTGTGCTCATTCCCTCTTTTCCCATCAATGGGGACCACTGAGAAGTCACTGAATCTGTCTTCTTCGCTCCCTAACATCAGTTATTTATAAAAATAAAAAAATCCAAACCTGAACACAGTATTCAAGGTACATGTGTCTTCTTGTTCAGCCCAGATCTCGACCCAGAACTTCAACTCTGTCACACCAATGCTGAGTAGAGTGGAAGGACCACCTCCCTCAACCTACTGACAAATCTCTTCCTAATGCAACTCAGAAGGCTGTTGTCCTTGTTTGCCACAAGGACACACTGTTGACTCATGGTCAGTGTGAATGTGACCATTCACAATTGAAACTGAGTCAGTTGTGACTTCAGTTCTCTCAATGTATTTTCCACTGGGACCTCCAGGTCCTTCTCTGAAAAGCCTTTCTCCAGTTTGTCAGCCCACTGCTCAGTCCCCACTGTGGGGTTATTTCTCCCCAAGAAGCCCCTGGGGGACACCACTTGTCCCCAGTCTCCACCTGGACATCTAGCCATTGATCACTACCCTCTGGATGCAACCATCCAACCAATCTCTGATCCACCCATAAAATCCATATCTCTCCAATTTAGAGAAAAGGGTGTTGTCGGGGACAGTGTCAAAGAAAGGCCTTGCTGAAGTCCAGATAGACAACAGATGTAGCTCTTCCCTTGTCCACTGGTGTAGTTACACAGTCACAGAGGGCCACTGGGTTTATCAGGCAAGATTTGCAGTTGATGAAGCCATACTGGTTGTTTCAAATCACCTCCATATGCCTTAGTATAGCTTCTTGGAGGATTTCTTCCATGATAGTCCCAGGTATAGAGAAGAGGCTGACTGGTTAGTTCTAAGGGTTCTCCTTTCTACGCTTTTTGAAAATGAGTGCAATGTTTCCCTTTTCCCAGATACCAGGGAGTTCTCCTGACTCCTATGACTTTTCAGATATCATGGAGAGTGGCTTGGCAACTATATAAGCCAATTACCTCAAGACTCTTGGATGCGTCTTGTCAGGTCCCATTGACTTATGTACATTCAGGTTCATTAGGTGGTCACGAACCTGGTTTCTTGTGCCCTGCTGTCTTGTCCCTTCAAGACATATTGGATTGAAATTTCTCATGAGGACTGCAAATGACAGATTTTTTTTCAATTGTCTCCTTCTTCATAATTAGGCTGTCTGTAGCAGACATCTGCCAAAATGATTCCCATGTTGGTCTGCCCTTTAAACCTTTAAACCAAATGTTTTCATTGCAAAGAATACTGGCAGTATCCTGGGCAGCACCAGCAAATGTGCAGGCAGCAGGTCTAGTAAAGTGATTCTCCTCAGCCATTCATTACTTGTAAGAGGAGTACTGAGCATCTTTGAGTTCTCAAATACAGGTAAGTCTTTGAAAAATCCACCACAGTCCAGCAGACACCAAGATGGTCCATAAAATGGAAAATATGGTATATAAGGAGAGTCTGAAAGAGCTGAGTTTATGCACTCTGAAGAAAAGACTGAAGTGATGCCAAATTGCTTTCTGCACCTACCTAATGAGAGCCAGATTTTTCTCAGGGCTGCACAGTGATTGGACAAGTGAAAATGGACCTTATTGCAATATAGGAAAATCCAGTTAGACAACTGGGGGGGGGGGGCGGGGCGGCTAGGGGAGAATTCTCCATTAAGGTTTTCAAACACTGGCTCGGGTCACCAGGGAGACTGTAGAATCTCCATCCTTGAAGTGGACTGAGCAATCTGAGACAAGTTGTCCCTATTTTGAGAAGGTGGTTGGACCAGACCTCCAGAGTGCCTTCTGATATAAATTTTGTTATAATTCTGTGATTCTGCAGTCAAAAAAGCCCCCAAAGTATTATTAACATTATGGAACTTGAGTTTCAGAAAATACTAGACAACAGATCTCCAGAACTGAAACCACAGGGGCTTACAACTCCAACCCAACCAACCATAGTACATGAAATATTCAGACTAAAAATTTCCTAAATGATAGATGTCAGTCAGAGAAGGAGGCATCCGATCAAAAGTAGATTAAAACATCCTTGCCCATTGTTATAAGTGAAGATGATGCTGATATTGTATTGGAAACCAAAAGGAATGCTTGGAAAGCTCCAACACTGTGTTGAGAAGCCTGAGATGAATGGCTGGAAAGCTGCCAGTCAGAGAAGGAACTGGCAGGGGTGTTAGTTGATAGCCAGCTGAACATGAGCCAGTAGTGTGCCCAGTTGGCCAAGAAAGTCAACAGCATCCCAGCTTGTATCAGAAATAGCATAGCCAGCAGGACTAAGGAGGTGTTCATCCCCCCTGTACTGACTGCTGGTGAGGTCGTGCCTTGAATACTGTGTTCAGTTTTGGGCCCCTTACTACAAGAAAGACATTGAGGTGCTGGAGTGTGTGTAAAGAGAAGCAACAAAGCTGGTGAAGGGACTGGAGCACAAGTCTTATGAGAAGTAGCTGAGGGAACTGGAGCTGTTTATCCTGGAGAAGAGGAGGCTGAAGGGAGACCTTATTGCTCTTAACAACTACATGAAAAGACGTTGCAGTTAGGTGGGTACTGGTCTCCCAGATAATAAGAAATAAGACGAGTAAATGGCCTCCAGTTGTGCCAAGGGAGATCTAGAATAGATATTAGGAAAAAATTCCTCACCAAAAGGGTTTTCAAACATTGGAACAGGCTGGCCAAAGAAGTGGTAAAGTCACCATCCCTGGAGGTATATAAAAGACTTGTAGATGTGACACTTAGGGATGTGATTTAGTGGTGGACTTGGCAGGTTTACAGTTAGACTTGATGATCTTAAAGGTCTCTTCCAATCTAAATGATTCTGTGATTCTGTGAAAGGGCATAAAAACGATACCAACTTTTCATAATGACATTAAAGATACATTTCCTACATTTCATTACAAGTATATACAACCTATTATTATATAGAAGCTCTTAACTTCTTTTTGCATAATGCTGAAGAAAATAATTTTAACCTAGTTTTCAGATTAATGGAGACTTGAAATCATGGAAGAACTGGGGTAAAATTTAAAATATGATAAAAAATGTTTCTTAGAATATTGGCTTTTGAAACTTTTCAGTGGCACATGTAGAAATAGGTTCTTCAGTCAACTCCATATATGAAAAGATTTCATCATTCACAGATGTATGAGATAGTTCTTGAAACTTCAGACAGGACAAATTTAAATTCATGGAAATTGTTAAGCTGAACATGGAAATTGTTAAGCTGAACATTTCTCTTTGTTTGTGACAAAAATAAATATGCCATCTACCAGATGGATGTTCCAGGTTTTGATCTGCAAGAATTTGTTCTTCTGGGAACTGTCTGGAGTAGAAACTGAAATTTCTTTTACAAATATTTAAGTGCTGTGTCAATACATCTAAGATAGATAATAAGTCAAACAAGAACAGTACAAACACAGAAGTGAAACAAGTGCATAAATATTTGTCTTTCCAATATATTCATCTATGCCTTTGTAAAAAAATCAAAAGGAAACACACACTACTAGTTATATTAAATATCATATAATCATGGAATCACAGAATGACCTGAGCTGGACGGGACCCACAAGGATCAACAAATCCAACTCCTGTCCCTACACAGGAGACCCCAAATTTACACCATGTGTCTGAGGGCATTGTCCAAGTGCTACTTGAATACTGATAGACTAGGTGACATGGCTGCTTCCCTGGGGAGTTGTTCCAGTGCTCCACCACCCTCTGAGTGAAGAACCTTTTCCTAACATCCAACCTAAACCTCCCCCGGCACATCTTCCTGCCATTACCTCTAGTCCTATCATAGGTCACGAGCTATCAGCACCTGTTTCACCTCCCTCCCTTGTAAGAAGGCAGCAAACAGCTATGAGAACACCTCTAAGTCTCTTCTTCTCCAGGCTGAACAGACCAAGTGACTTGAAAACTCATAAGCATGGCTAGCATTGAGGCTATAACATATGTCTGCCTACTGAGTATTTTACTTCTCTCTTTTGTCCCAATAGTATTGACTTTGGGTGAGTGATTATCACTTTTTGCCACAACACTCAGAAATTATTCCGCACTGTCTAGAGGCATTAATACCTGACTCACGCCAAGCTCTGCCGGTTAGCAATAACTGCCACCAAGGATGAAGGCCTCAGAAACTTCAGCATATCTGAAAAATTTCCTCTTTCAGCACATAGTGTCTTAAAGGAACTGCTGAAGCATTAAAAAGACAAGCTAGATGGAAAACATCGAAGTGAGTAAAACTTTATTTTAGCATATAGAAATTTGAAGCAGATCTAAATGAAACACAAAGGCAAATGTGTGCTAATGAACAAGCTCAGTAGCTCTAAACTATGTTATGACAAGTCCACTGATTAAAGAGACCAGATGAGCCACTTTGCTAGGATTTTATCATCGTTCATACTGAATTTATGCTTCAGCAGAGGCCAATTAATCCTTTGTTAGGGGGCCTGTGGTGGGTTGGCCAGCTGACAGGTACTCATCCAGTTGCTCTTATTGTTGTTCTCCCTCTCCCCTTTCAACAGAATAAGAAGAGAAAATAAGATTGAAATATCATGGATCAAGGCAAAGGCAGTTTAATGAAAAAAAAAAAAAGAAAGAAAAAAGTTGCTGGTGAAAACAAAGGGAAAAAAAGAGTTTTCTTCTCTACCTCCCACTATCAGTGGATTTCCAGCTTAGAAGCAGGGCCTCGGCACACAAAGTGGTTGCTTCAGAAAATGAAAACCTTAATAACAAATGCTACACCTCCCCCCTGTCCCCCCACACACATACACTCATCCTGCCTCTTTCCCTGAGCTTTTATTGTTGAGTAATAAAATGACATCATATGTTATGGAATATCCTTTTGGTCAGTTTGGGTCAGCTATCCCAGCAGCTTGCCCTCCCAGCATCATGCCACTTCCAGCCCACTGGCGTTTGGAGGTGACGGGTTGGAGAGACAGCCTTGATGCTGTGTGAGCATAAGAACAGCCCAAAACAGTTAGGTTTTATCAACACTGTTCTAGCTACAAACATAAAACACAGTGCGATATGGGCTTCTATGAGAGAAGCTAATTCCATCCCAATCACTCAGACTCTATATAGGGCCTAACTTCAGGGGTTTTAGGCCATTTCTTTCTGTTGGAGTACCCACTGTGTCTGTTGTATTTATATTTATTTGCAAAAAAATAAAGCATAGCTCAGTTCTCCCTGTAGAAAATAGTTACTGCAAGTTTATTTTCCTTTACTTCGTACACCTTGCAGTCAAGACTCTTTTCTGTGTTTATTGTGCTTATATAGAATAGCTGGTGAAGGAATGCTGCAGAGAAATTGGCACGACAGTTGTATAGCTGCCCAGGAGGAAATTAATGGCTTCCTGGCCATCATTTACAGCTTGCTACTTGCCAATATTCATCACCACTTACAGTCTACAGGCAAAGAAGAATTAACTGTATCCCTGAACAGATGCCACCTCTTTTACCAGAAAAATACAAATATCTGTCTTTCCTTTCAAATCAACAGGGAAATCTAGCACCCAAAGAGTGCTACAGATAAGGCCTTGCTTCATGTGCACTCCTGTTTAGGGCAAGAGAAGTTCCCAAGGCAGGAATTTGCCTAGTCGAATCTCAAAATTCAGGAAATTATATCAATGATATGTTATAAAAATACTGACTACTCTCTGAAGAGGAACGTTCTGCTGGGGGGTAAATCATGTTTCTATGGACAATTTCTATCCATTAAAACTTTATGCAGGGATTTAGGCATCATTTTTTCTGCTTGGACGTAACCTTCCTGTAGCAAGAAGACATTTAAAGTGAATTGCAAACCCACTCTTACACATGAACTTCATGATGTTCAACAAGGCCAAGCACAAGGTCCTGCACCTGAGTCAGGGCAATCTGCAGTTTCAATACAGGATGAGAAATGACATAGTTGAGAGCATCCCTGTGGAGAAGGAACTTGGGGGTACTGGTTAATGAGAAGCTCAACATGAGCCACCAACACGTGCTTGCAGCCCAGAAGGCCACCCGTGTCCTGGGCTTCATCAAAAGAAGTGTGGCCAGCAGGGTGAGGGAGGCGATTCTTCCCCTCTACTCTGCTCTTGTGAGACCCCACCTGGAGTGCTGTGTCCAGTTCTGGAATCCCCAACATAAGAAGGATATGGATCTGTTTGAATGGGTCCAGAGGAAAGCTACGAAGATGATCAGAGGGCTGGAGTACCTCTGCTGTGAGGACTGGCAGAGAGAGTTGGGGTTGCTCAGCCTGGAGAAGAGAAGGCTCCAGGGAGATCTTATAGCGGCCTTCCAGTACCTGAAGGGGCTACAGGAAAGCTGAGGAGGGACTTTTTACAAGGGCATGTAGGGATAGGACAAGGGGGAATGGCTTTAAATTGGAAGGAGGAAGATTTAGATGAGACATTAGGAAGAAAATCTTCATGCTGAGGGTTGTGAGGCACTGGCACAGGTTGCCCAGGGAAGCTGTGGATACCCCCTCCCTGGAAGTGTTCAAGACCAGGTTGGATGAGACCTTGAGCAGCCTCATCTAGTGAGAGGTGCCCCTGCTCCACTGCAGGGCGGCTGGAACTGGATCTTTAAGGTCCATTCCAACCCAAACCATTCTAAAATTCTATAATTCTACCCTTTTAGTTCTGATTGTACTGGGGGAGAAATGATATGTGAATTAATCTTTTCATCCACAGAATACCTGTCTTCCCTCATGTCACTTTTTTCCAAACCAAATGATTTTTTTCTCAGTCCTTTGTTCCCCCCTCACTCTTGGTTTACATATACTGACTTCCAAGAACAACAGAAGGACTCAGGGCTGAAACTTTGAGAAAATTTTTATGAAGAAACGTGATTATATGCATTAAAGAGAGAAGTATATCTACTGTAGTGAGTATTTGCACTGGCCATTTTCCTAATTCTTCTTTCAAAGGTCTCCCTTGTGCTTCAGTCCCTCCTTCCACACACTAACAGGTTGTCATTTACCAAGAGCACAATGCAGTGAAAGTCTTACTGCGAGAGAGATGAGATTAGGACTTAACTAAACAGAAACCTATTTCATAAACTTTCTTGAAGAAATCTATTCTTAACTAAACAGAAGTATTTTTGGTTTTCTGAGAGCTCTTACAAATCCTCATACCTCTGAGTTCTATACTACTGTATACAAGTCTGCTGTAATTGCATGAGGATTCGTGCAAAAAAAAATAGATGGAGAATATGGAGGCAGCAAACATCCTCCAATAACAAAAATAAAACTATAAAAGAGCAGTGAAATTATTCAAGGGAATATTTAATGGACGGTTATTACCAGTGAGCATTTTCTTGTTGTCCCCTTGGCATCCTGTAAGCCCCAAAGAATCTTCGTAACATGAATTCTAGAATAGTGCTTAACCAACTTTGGAAAAAGACCCCATCCTCTTTAATGTCTATTCCATCACATAACAACTGTAAGTTCCATGAGTTAATATAGTTAACAGGGAGTGCTCAGCAATCTGAAGTATCTCTGCTGATCTGTTACTTTTCCTTAAAATGAATCTTGGCATTTAAAATAACACATAGAGTTCGAGTCAAGTCATTTGTTCTCTCCTGATGAATTTCTCACTTCAGCATACCTTGAAGATAGTGATCATGTTTTAAAGCTGCCCTTCAATAAACTGCTCCTTTTTTTGGTTCTCTCCAGTGGTGTTTGCCCATCCTAATTTCTGTTTAAAGCTGCCATTTCAGAGACTTACAAAAATGAAAATCCTCCTTCTCTGCCCACCTGCTTCTCCCAGGAGCTGTGAATGCCTCCTACATTCCCTATTTCATGCTATAATTGGAACAAATATTTGAAATACAAATATTCTCTACTTTTTCTGCAGTCTCCTGTTGCTTTCCTGTCACTTTCCTGTTACTCTCTTGTACTGCCTATAAATATTTTGAGTCCTCATTGAAATCAATTTTTCTGCCTTTTATACTACAGTCTTTGGTTTGGGCACCTCAGCACAAGAAATATTGTTTTTAAACTGTTTTTTTCACACGTGTTTGTGGGTCCATGCAGGACCTGTATTGTCCTCAGAGCCACAAGCAGATCCTTTGGCTCATTCTGTTCTCACTTATCTCCCTCTGTATTTATATCTTTGTGAGTCCTGACAAGCAGATATCCTTACACTAATTACTCCCTTTGAAGCAGACAATATAGGCTGTGACGTATTTCAGTCACTCTAAAACATCCCTTGTTTATTGCTCTGTTTCCCAGAAAGATCCACATGCTGGAGTTGGACCATGGAAGGCACATCATATTAGTGTTGCTTTTAGATCAGTTATCATTACCTTGTATATGGCAGAGGATATTGCTGAGAGTTCTTCCCTGTATAGCCCTTTTCTACTGTCTGACCCATAACAGTATTATTAGTCAAGGGTCAGACCCACAGCCCCTTACAGGCACGTTCTCTGTTGTACCTGGCTTGCACAGCTGAATCTGGTACTTCAGAACAGGCCCAGACTGAAGTTCAAACCTTGATTCCAGCAGCCTCTCTGGAGACAACCTGAAGTAGACTAAAACACAGCAATAGAGCTACCAGAAATGAGCAGAAGGATGAGTTCATATTTTTCCTGTCAGTCATCTGTTTGCTTGAAAACAAATAGCAAACCAACAGCAACATACTAAGCACCTACTAAGATTCTTGCTATGCCTTCCCACTCCCATCGTGATGTCTCTTCTCCAGACCTGCTGAATTCCTAGAAATCCTTTAGACCATGAGCCAGCAGGAAGATATTCTCAGATAGTAAGAACTTTTATGGTTAGATGTGGTCTAGGCAATAGAGAATGCTTTTCATTCCAATCATGCCTGTTACTCTTCCAATCTTTTGTTTAATGTTTCTAAAACTTTGACACTCTTGAACTGTTAAAGGGAATTAACCTATTAAAGACAAAAATGAGGAGGCAGGAGGGAGGAACTGCATTGGTTTTACTGCAAAGACACCCTATGGGTCCAAATTTGAAACCACACTTGTGTACCTAGTTTAGAACTTCTTTCACTGGGGCAGCTCTCAAGAAACTTTCCATTAAGAAGGAAAATGTGAGCAAGTATCCTTTGGCCTTTTATTTTTTTCTACATAAGGGAGTGGTCCTGGAACCCTGAGATGCACAACGGAAATCATTCCCACTCCCATCACCAACTATGTCCTTGACACCTCTTCTGCAAGTATTTCTAGTTATAAGGAAAAGACTGGCTAAGACCATATTTAGACTGTCTACTAGGAAACACCCAGGGTTTTTTCAGTCAATGATCAGTATATAAGTGCTTCTTAAATCCACTGATAGTATGAAAAATGGAGGTTTGCAAGGCATGGGGCTCTATGTCTTTGTTTTCCTAACCCCATAGGGATACTTGCATCTATCTTAGGAATTGGAATTGGTGATGGAAGTGCAGCTTTCTACCTCAGTGTTTCTATTTGTTCCTTCCTCCTTTACTTGCCTTATTGAGATCTGAAATTCTTCCACTGCTTTATCTGTACACAACTGAGAACACTGAGGCCCTCGTCTTGTTTGCTAGAATAGTGAGATGAATTCAACTGTACGTGCATGCTCATAACTGTGATAAAAGAATGCTGAAAACTGAGCACTAGAAATTAAGAAAGTTAAGTGGAATTGGTTGTAGAGTCTGGAATCAGCTCTGTCTGGTTTTTCATGCTTTGTGATTACAGCTGCATTTCTGGTAAACAGGAGATGCTGCATTCTGAAATGTAGTTCTGATTCAAATCAGACCAAAATGGTTTTTTCCCTGATTTTTCTATGAAGCAGAAATGAGAAACTGACATTCTTGACTATTTCCATTGAAGAACTTTGAGTAAAGCTTAATGAGCCAAGGTATGTTTTGAAAGAAATATTTCAGGCTCAGCAAACAGGAACGCTCTTATAAAACTTCTTGTGTGCCCAATCCTAATTTTGATACACTCTTTGATTTTATAATTTTACTGTCTTTTGTAAGTTATCCCTGGCTGATTCAGGCTTCATTTCCACAAGATGAGCCTTTCCATCATTACATGTAGTATTTGATGGATGCATTACCCTTCTGGGGTTGGTTGTACCATGGTCTGGCCCCGGTAACAATCTGACATATTGTAGTGGTGCACACCCAGTTATGGGATTTGGATTCAACTTAACATTATAAAATTAATAACAATATTTATTTTATTTCCTCTAATCAGTGCTTTAAAATGAATTAATAATTTTGTTATGAATTATTTTAAGATGTTCATCCATACATTTTATTTGATTATGAGTGTACAGTTTCAGAGAGGACAAAAAAGCCTAGCTTGTTTAGCCTAGTGAAATGGAGTCTTGAAAGCAATATGATTACTCTCTGTAAATACACTGGGAAAGTAAACAGCTGAGGAGAGAGAAGAGCTGTTTAAGCTAAGGACAATATTGGCACAGACATGGCAAAAAAGCTGATTGTGAATATCAGGTTTACAGCTGCAAGAACCTAAACAGTTTTCCATTTAATAGGTGAGGGGTACTGTGAGAGAGCCTGAGACAGCAGGGTTGAAATCAAGTATCCAAGATGTTCCCTCTTGCACAGTGTTCTTATGTTTAATCTGTTTATCTTCAGAATGACTGAGATATCTGGCTGAGAACATGAGAACAGTGCAGAGATACTCAGCTTGGAAATATCAATCCAAATGGTTTATTCTTACTCACAATAGGAAATTACGAGTAGAAATCCTCTGTCAGTCTTATTAATAAGTGGTACTACAAATCTCCCCCCACGCTCCTAGTAAGCGTAGTAAGTGTAGCCTACATAGGTTTGCCTTAAGACATTTAGGATGTTTTAGAAAGCAACTATTTAAATAGCATCCTTAAACGCAGCCACATTTCCTTTCAAACCAAAATCTAGACTGAGAGATCAGATTCTGTTCTGTAAGTGTACTAGTGTAAATACACAGGTATTTCTGCTAAGTGACCCCCCCTTATTCTTTAACATGCATGTGGTGGTGATGGTAGTTGATTGGTAAGATGATCAGGTAGAATTGTGAAGTCTATCCCAGTGTCTCAGGGGTTTCTTTGTTTTTTGGTTTGTTTTTTTTTCCTGCTAGGAACAGAAATTAAAGGAGTCTTACACCAGGAAAAATTAAGACCTGGTATTACTGTGACAGTAGTGTGGTGCAGACATGTCAAAACTACTTTGAAAAGATCTACTTCATTTGCTAAATCATAGATGGTTCTACTATTGGCACTTCAGCTATGACTGAAAAGGGTAGATCGCAACAAATTCCAGCTAAGTATGACTTTTATTTTTGAGAGGTGTAATAGGAAAAAAAAAAAAAGAGGTGCTGAAACCATCCATGAAAGGACCTAGCACTATGGCTTCATCATCAGTCAATACTGTTTATATTTGGAAGATGGATAGTACATTCCTGTTCTGTATTCCAGATCATAGGCTTTCTGGTTTGTTTCCACATGCAGTAAACAGAATATATGTTCATGATATTGTCACTAAACATCTACCCACACCCTGGCTAGCTTGTTTAAAGCTTCCTCTACTGTCTTACTGAGAGCACCTTTGCCTAAGTATTGATGTATTTGACCTACCTTCAGTCAACAGCAGCAGCTATTAAGGGAAGATGCATCTACTCATCACAGTCCAGCAAAATAAAATACAGAATGGAGAAAGACTTATCATAAGAGTGAAGAATAAACGATTCAGCAGATAGCAAAGGGAAACAGCAGGTTTGAGAGTAGCTCGTTGTTGCTGGTGAGACTCATCCTAATCCACAGAGAAGAGCACAGGCCAATGGCTGTTCACTGCCTGATTAAGGATTTTCCTGCCCAGTGTGAATTTGATGAGACATCTCAAGAGGCTGGCAAGCATGCCAAAGTGTGTGCCTTATTTATATGTACAAAGACTGTATTCAGTATAGAGAATTACGTGATAACTAATACTAAGAAAGAGATAAATAAATAGAAGTTTCTTCCTTGTGTGTAGAAAACACACCAAGAGAGACCTGACTCATAGTAAATCAGATAGATAGCTTTCCACTGAATCTGCTGCAGCAGACATACATGGAATGAGAAAATATGAACCATGTTTCCTGATGACATGTATGTTGCTTTTAGTTATAAGTTCATGCAGAGAAAGTCATCTCGAAAAACCTGTCCTGTTAGTAGGGTGTTCTCACACACACCCCAAAAAAATCAACAAAAAACCCCCTCAAGGAGTCTATTATGAAACACTGTATTTAGTGTAGCATTGTGTTTCCATTCATGCGGCAATGTACTTGCCAAAGGCCCTAAGCAAGGCAGTTGAGTGGGACTAGAGGAACAGTGGTAAAACTTAAATGGAAGTGCCATAGATTATTACCTCAGTTCTTCTGTACACCCTGATTATTGTTACTACTGGAATAAAACCATGTTGCAAAGCTGCTAGCCATTATATAACATTGTAGTACTTGGAGTAAAAAATCCCACCAAAGTAATCATGGAAAACTCTGAGGTTTACTTGGAAAGATCTACTACACTATGAAAGGAAGCTTGTTCTTCAACAAAGGTATCTGCTATGTAAGGAAACATCATCATCATTAATTCACTGTCCTGGAAATATGAAAAAGTTGGTGATCGCGATTAGCACTGTAACACTTGGCTTGCAAAGGTCGTATCTCAAATTCATTCGTTGTGGTGGTACTCCTAGTTTCACCCTAAACTTTGTCCATCAATACAAACAAACAAGAACAAATGCATCACTTCAATAAAATTCTCATGGTCAAAATACGACTAAAACTTGGCTGTTGACTGCCTGTATTTGGTTGTTTACTTTAACAGTATACTATGTCTAAAGGGTTTTGTTCTTTATGCATCCTTCTCTCCAGAATGCCATTTTCATGTTTATGAACATTAACATATATTTACAAATTGCACTCGGTGGGCTAAGGCGTTATCACATCCCTCTTCTACCATTAGTCCAAGGCTGTGCAGATAGTTTTTGCAATAGTTAAAAATAGTTTGCAAGAGGTAAATGGTTGACTCTGCATCGTAATCAAAGACGTTCTTGACAGAAGTGTTATTTTCAGAGATCCTAACTCCACTGCAGAAGTCTTGCACTTTAGTTCCTCTTATCATTCTTATGTGCGACAGAAATTCTGCCATTAATTTCAAATTTTATAATTCAGTCTGAGTGACAGTACATTCCAAGTCCCACTCATCAGTTCTCTTGGTGATCAAAATAGTCTGTATGTATCAGGGTGCGTGTAAAATATGTTCCTGCAGTTATAGAACCCTGAAGACAAACAGCTACAAGTGCCTCCAGCACTGCTTCCCTCTTTGCTTTTCAAAGCAATAAAACATTAGACCAAATAACAGCAGAGACAACTAAGCAGGAGACATTTAGTATAATAAGAAATGCTTTCACTTTTTCCCTTATTACATTTTCATGAGAGGTTATGAAAGGATTTTAAAAGCTTCGCTGTAAATCGGCTTTCCAACGTAGCTGTCTGATAGCTCCAGGACTTTGACAGGACCCTGAAATACATCAGCTCCCACAGAGACATACAAAAATCATTATTAATATTGTGCAACGATTTAGGCCAACAAAAATCTGAGACAAAAAATTGTATTTTGACAGACAATGCATGCACTCACAAGAAATTGCTTTGAAAAGCAAATTGGTGAATGGATCTAATGAAGACCGTGCTGTGGCTCCCAGCTTCCTCAGGCAGCTGTACTGGTTGACTGAACTAGGACCTCAGTTGTAGCAGCTAAGTGCTGTCATCTCTGATTAGCAATGCTGCTTCTGCAGCTGCTTGCCTCAGGCACGTTTTCAAACGTTGGAAATATTCCTGGAGGTCTGAGACAGCTTAAGTGATTGGGATCAGAGGGTAGTAGAGAGTAGTAATAGTCTAGGACATAAATTCATTATTAAGGGGTAAATATGAAATCTAGAATGGCTATCACAGAAGTCTTCAGTGTAAATCTAGGGGAACTAATGTTCTCATCCATGTCCACTGAATTCAGTGGAAACAAATTCAAGCTCATCTAATACTGGCGGTAAGACCTCCTACCAAACTTTTGTGACTTCTGAAAAACTTAGTTAGAATGATCTCATGGTTTCTGAAATATATGAGTTTATTTACATAGTTTGATATGCTCACTTTGTTTTCAAGTTAATATTCTCTTTCTAATATAAATAATTGATCATCTGAGAGTTGTGGGTTTGTGTACATATAAATATACAGTTTATATAGATATATAATCCATTTTGCTTCATTTGCAAAAACAAATGCCTTAGAAAACTCCTTTGTGTCCTTAGTCATCAAGTCTTCTTCTATTATTCTTTCCTCTAGGATGCCTCATCAGTTGGTGTCTCAGACAGTAATGATGTCCTAGTAATAATACAAAGAGTACATTCTCTATTTTGTGTTTTTATTTGAGAAATTGTAAAATCTCATCTTATAGATAGATAGTGCAACATGTGTATTTTAGGTTTTAATTAAATTGAAATATTAATGTGACTGAAATCACAGAATGAAAAATGCCTCTGAAGCAGCTTATCATTCAGATGTAGTCCTGAATAGAAATATCCAAAGGTTTTAGGCTCTCTGGCTAAATATCTATCTATTGCTAATTCTCTACACTATACAACAATCCAGGGGTTCATCTACCTTGCCAAGGAGCTAGACTTACCTGGTTATTTACGTGATGGATGAATGCGACCTCTGCAGCCTGCTCTGCAGATAAGCTTAGAGTCAATGGCCAGTGCACGTACTTTTTTCTTCCTAATCTTATAAGCAGTTGTGAGTATAGGCTGGTTTGTGATGAAGTGGTTCATGTTGTTGCTGGTGAATATTATGTCCTGCTAGAGAAACTTTGCTAAGTTGGGCAATATCCTGTCCTCTTGAGCTCACTGGCAGCATCTGGGTGACAACTCCTCAGTCTACGTGTAAGCTGCTTCACCAGAGCCACCATGTCCACCTGACCTGTAGAGGAAGATGCTGTTATTGCAGGTATGTCAATCTCTTGGAATGGGGCTCTGGTGTACAGGCCGTCGTGACAATGTGATATTCTGGGACAGACTTGTACAGCCATCCTTGTACCTTCTCTGTGAGCCTCAGTAGAGGAAAGCCAAGCTCCATACAGATGTAAAAAAAAATATATTTCAGTAATTGAAACCTTTTTTTTTGCAGCCTGGGCTGCACAGGTGAACGGCTGAAAATCATCTGTGTATTGGAATGAGTCTGTCTTTTTTTTCCTTTCTAAAACACTTTCCTTGCTACCAAGGAAACCTGGTGTAGGAAGAGCAGTTTAGATAGCCTGCACATGGCTCCTGTTGCTAAGGAAACAACGGAAGATGCCTGCAGACCTCTGTGCAGAGTTCTTAAGAGCAGTTGCACACTTGAAGGGCTCAGATCCACATGAGTTAAAAGCCTATAGAGGAAACAGAATTGCTATTTTTCATTTAGTTTGATATCACAGAAGTCTTTGCCAGTTAATGTCTGAGATTGATTTTCAAAAATCATAGCAGAGAGTATTGCCTATGTTCACTTACCATTGCTGCCTACCTGTTTTTCACATCACTTACAAACAAAGCAAATAATCAAGCAACTACTATAACTGCCATATCCAATTCCCCTCACTCTCCTCACTCTCATGTTCAGTTATTCCAAAGAGAAACATAGGAAGGAGACATAGACAGATGTGATCAGTTTGGAAATTCAAATGATAACTCTTCAAAATTTTTTGTCCATCAGCCTAGCTAGTATAGAAACTGTAGCAACTTTCTAAGAACAGTGGAAGTTACATGTATTGCTAAATCACATTCTGGAAGGGTATTAGATTAATCCTCAGGAGTCCCAGTGATATTTCAAATGTGTCTATTTTGAGTTGAGGTTATATATGCAAAATCACATTGCTGATCTGGTGACATTTCTAATCTCCCACAAGGACTGACACTTTTCTGCTCGTTGGTTGACCTTCAGTGGTCTTCTCATTAGATATACATGGCCACATTCACATTTTTTACTCTAATGGTACTTCTCTTATTTATTTCAGCTCACACTCCACACAAATTTTGCACCTTGTTTAGTGTTCTTATACTAATAGAGTTGTTATACTAATAGAGTAAAGATTCAAAACTAATTGCTTGAATGATTTATTGTTCAGTAATAAATTGAATACAGAAAACAACAGTTTGAGATGTGAAATAAACAGTTTTATATGGTAACCCAAGTGTGCTCAGTACACATGCTGAGTGTTTCTCTTCTAATTGGTACACAGAGTCTTAAACCATTCCTGTACATCATTTGCATTATGTGAACTCTGAGTATACACACTTATAACCCTCTCTCTGCCTCAGTCTTCAAGGGCCTTGGTACAAATGCTAACAAGTACATAAGCCATTGTGCTACACATCATGTTGGAATGGCCAAATAAAAAGCAGCTGCATAAATTAATGACTAATAAGTAGAGATGCAGGAGGCTGGGATTATACTGGCAGCAGAATAGGAAGCAGTATCTGGAAATGTACTGAAAGCCCGGCTTTTACCTTTCCTATTAAAAATGTAGTTGAGATTGTAATAGTAGAATATTGTTATTCTTTAACGTGTCTACACACGCTGAAATACCGACCACATTGTGGTGAAAAGAATTCAGTCTTGTGTTCAGCACCTCTCTGCCTGCCAGCCTTAGAACCAAGGATCTAATTACACTTTATGTTTACTGTGAGCAGTTAGTTTGTGAATCTGACATCCTTAACAGTTTTGGATGCATTGTTGAAACCTTGTTTTGCTCTTTTCCAAAACTGCCCTTCCAAAACCTCACCAGTATGCTCCTCTTTTGTGCAGTCATGTATGCAGACTTCAATGAGTCAAAAAAATTTTATGTTTTTGATAGGGCTTTGAGAGGATACCTTTGCAAGTTAAGTGGTTACATCAAAACGAGGTCTGTGTTGGGAAAAGCCAACTTTTTTCCTCAGACAGGCTTTCTGTGACAGAAGACTCCAGGAGAAGAAGAAAAAATGTTTCTTCTCTTGCAAAGACTTTAAATTAAGCAAAATGAAATCACCCTTTTTACTGTGTCAAATACAGTATCTTGTGGAGAATCATGGAAAGTGAAAGAAATTTTAGATTATCATTTCTCTTTTGAACAGAGTTCTAGCTTAAAGACTAACGTAATGCAAGGCAAACCCTTGGCCTATATCAGCGTGACTATGCCTTGGTTTTCCAGAACCTGTACAGATTAACTAATCAGTGGGCAGGATCAGATTCACTCTTCTATTATTCCACCCTAAACTATTAGGTTCTCGTGACAAGACAGTAAGCAGAACTGGTACATTCCAGTAAAAATCTGTCACAGGAATAAATCCAAAAGTTCCAATAAGAAAGAATAAAAATGGTTTGTCAAAAACGAAGCCCAGCTCTGGAATCCAGCTTCCTTCAATATTTGTGATTAAAGAGTCCTGACTCACATTTCTTCACACTGAGATATTATCTTTAGGAAATAAAGGGCTAGATGCAGTTCAAATAAGAGTTGAAATACTTGTGTTTTCCCCATATATTTCTATTTCTACTTACCTTTAAAACAAGTGTAACTAGGGTTCCATACAGTTTGAAGTGCAATACTAAATATTGAATTACGCATTTAAAGCGATATAAAGATAGGGAATACTGAGATTTTGTATGGCAACAGCATTATGCTCCTGGTGTTCTCTGCCTTACAGTATGGTAGATACAGAGGACAAGAAGGACTCATCAGAGTGGCCACAGGTTGAATATCAGAAAGGAACAAAAGTGTCATAAAAAAGATACAAAGATGTGCTTAAAGACTTTTTTTGGTGTTGCTTTCCACTACTTCCACAAAAATAATTGTCTTCAACATTAAATCCCATTTTGTCTGTACAAAGAAACTTCTTGTCTTGCTGTAGGATACTTTACAGAAAAAAAGATCATGCAGGAGGACCAGTATATTCAGAACAATCCTGTGGAGAAGTGACAGTAATGCAAGCAAAGGTCAGCCAGGTTCAAGTGCCACATATCTACCAGAAAGGCCAAGAAAACCTTCAGGGAAGATGTAGTTATTCCTTCATCTCTGCCTTCTTCAAAAATCTCTTGGCCAACTGAACTGACTCAGTCTGAGCCTGGCAGGGGAGCCTTTTATTTTGTTAGTCACTGATTTCTAATTAGTCAGCACGGAAAATTCACTGTAATGCCACTCTTCCTAACCCCTGGTGATCTGACAGAATCTTAAAAATGCAGTTTCCCACAGCTGTGAATTCGTAGGTTTGGAAGATACCTGCCATTTACACCCAATGAAAATTAAATGCTCTTTTCCCAAGGTTACAATGGTTTCTAACACACGGATAAATTTCTTTGTATTTCTTTAATCATTTACCTCAAAATGTCTTATTTTCATGAGTTTAGAGAAATGGTCGTTTTGCTCATCTATAAAAAGGGATTTTCAGTTTTCAAGCACACATCCAAAATAAAACTCCATTTCCACAAAATTATAAAAGCGAGATGATATTAACAGCAGTAGAGAAAAACAAAATTATTACTTGTGAATATTAAAGCAGGTCTTTCAGAACTCCCCTGGTTAGAGGTAAGCCATGGTTATGGCTACAATTATGATTACTTAGGCGCAGTTTATGCTAGAACCTGATTAGCTGGCGATAGGAATAGATCCTGTAATGGTAATAGGGAAGTGTTTCTCTCTGATGAAACAGAACTGCAATACTGACTGAAAAAGAAAGAGCTGTTACTGTGGTTGAAACAGAAGAAAAAATGATCAACATATTTGACTAGCTTATTAGGATTTTCTTCACATGATTTTGAATGCCTTGAAGATGTGAATTTTCAGGGATCTAAAGATTATTCACATTGAAGCACTGATAAATGTGAAGTTGCTATTATACAAAAATCATTTTTCCTATCACATACCATTAATACAGAAATAGTGCCTATTCACTAGATCAAATCTCTTAAACCCTCAGCAACTCACAAAACTGCAGACCGATTAAGGTCAGTAGGACTCTGTGGGGGTCACCTGGTCTAACCCACCAGCTCACGCTGTACCCCTTGGCCCAGGACTGTGTCCAGACAGCTTTTAAATTTATCTAAGTATGGAGACTCCATAACCTCTCTGGGATCCTGTGCCAAAGCTCAATCACCTTCATAGCAAAAAAGTATTTCCTGATATTCGAAAAGAACCTTCTGTGTTTCCCTTTGTGCCCATTGCCTCTAGAGCTGTTAGAGGGCACCGCTGAAATGAACCAGGCTCCCTCTTTGTTACACCCTTCCATCAGGAATGAGATCCTCTCCCTGAGCCGTGTCTTCCTTAGGCAGCACAGTCCAAGCTCTCTCAGCCTGTCCTCATATGGTAGACGTTCCAGTTCCTCCATTATATTAATGACCCTTTGCTGGACTTCCTCCAGTAAATCCATTTGTCTCTTTTACTGGGGAGCCCATCACTGGACACAGAACTTGAGGTGGGGCCTCACCAGTGCTGAGCAGAGGGAAGGATCACTTCCCTGGACTTGCTGGCAATGCTTTGTCTAACGCAGCTCAGGATGCCATTAGCCTTTTTTTCCACAAAGACAATGTTCATCCATGAAGACCTCTTGCTAACAGTTGGGCAGGAATCATATATTAATATGCTACATTTCTAGTTAATTACTTATTTTCTCTCTCAGAGCAGAAGCTGTGGATGAGGAATCACAGATTCATCTCTTTTCCCAGATTTCCCAAAAGTAGGGAATAGTCTTGGGAAAACTATCAAATTTCTGTGTTGTTTTACCTGAAAAAAATAGATGTGATAGCATTTCCCACGTGTGCGAAGTATATTGAGACTTATGAAAAATAAATTAAAAAGAATCAATTATCTGTATAAGAAATCAAAAGCTAAAAATAGAATATTATGAAAATATCTAGCAACAGAGACTACTTTGTTAATGAAGTATTTTTTGTCACAACTCCATACAACACGTTGGGGTCCACCTGATGGGAAGCAACTTGGAAGAGGAAGACCTGAGGTCACTTGCAGAAACTTGAGTTAAAGTAGCTGTGTGGTAACCAGGACTATTTTTTTCTGCAAACTAACAGAAATAAAAACCTAACGGTTGCAAACATTTCAGTCAGATTTTTTTTTCATTCTTGTTTACTTTTCAATTTGGAAACATTTAAATGTGTTTGAAATCTGGTAAAAGTTAGTGAAAATTATTGATTCATTTCTATTTTGTTTTTTTAGTGCTTTTGACTAGCTTTTAGCCACCCTTATCAAGCAGAGGGAAGGATGATTCTTCTCACACTGTTGCCATAAGAATGCTGGAGTCAGGATAGAGAGGAGATAAATCCAACTGGAAATTAAGTGATAAGCAAGAAAAAGCCAAGGATCCCAGCTTTGGTCATATTCAGAAAAGAGCAGACTTATCTTCCTGCCAAGATTGCTATAAGTGCATCACTGTGCACATGTAAGATACAAGGTTTCTTACATTGCTTCAAGGACAACAACAATAAGAGCTATAAAATAAAAGATAATGGGGTTTTGCTTAATTTTTATCTACGTATCTAATTTTTTTTTATTTTGTTTGCCTTGAGATTATATTCACCATGAATGGGAGTTAGTCTTACAGTTCTACTTGTAAAATTTGCCTTATGCCAGCACTTCTGTCCAAGATCACACTTCAGAACTGCATCCAGCTGGTTTTACTTGGAGAAATTGACTTCCCTCCTAGTAGTATATAACCACCACTTCAGATATAATGACTATGTAGCTACCTTATTTTCTGTACCATTACAAATTGTCCTTAAGCAATAATCCAAGCATCCTTGATCCAGGTCATGGTTTACACACCTGTCTGAGGGATAACAGTGACAAGAATCTTTCTCTTATTTGGAATTCCTCAGTACTTGCTAAATATGCTGCACTCTCTGTCTCTGTAAATGCACAGGTCTGAGCAGTGGGATGATGACAACCAAATTACAGCAATGTTTTCTGAAGAGGAGAAAGTCATTAAAGCTTATTTATTCCACTAACTCATAATTTTCCATGTATACTGGGTTTGACCTTGAACTGCTGCCAGACTCCAACCCAGCAGCTCTGTCACTCCCCCTCCTCAAGAGGATGGGGGGAGAAAATAAAGTGAAAAAAAAAACTTGTGCGTTGAAATAAAGACAGGGAGATCATTTACCAACTACCATCATGGGCAAAACAGACTCAACTTCAGGAAGATTAATATATTGCAAATTAAAAATAGTGCAGAATGGTGAGAAGCAAAGACAAAATAGAAGAGGTTCCCCTCACCTCCTGCTTTTTCCCAGGCTCAGCTTCACTCCTTCCTTCTCAGTTCTGCCTCCAGTCCAGAGTGGCACAGGGGGATGGAGAATGTGGGCTGTGGTCAGTCCCTGACTGTTATTACCTGCTGCCCTTTCCTTCCCACATCTCTCCCTTGCTGCAGTGTGGAGTTCCTGTCACAGAAGACAGACTTTAACAAATTGATTCAGTGTGGGTCTGCCACGGACCACAGTTCCTGCCAGAAAGCCTGTTCCTGTGTGGGTTCCTCTCCATGGGCTGCAACCTCTGCCAGGAGCTGGCTCTTGCATGAGCTTTCCACGGGCTGTGTGGAATCTCCTCCAAGGTTGTCCTCTATGGGCTGCAGGCAAATTTCTACTTCGGCACTTGGACCGTCTCCTCCCCCTCCTTCTTCTCAGACCTTGGGGTCTGAAGGATTGCTTCTTTCACACTTTATTCACTACTCTCTCACAGCTGCTGTACAGTGTTTTTATCCTTTAAATATGTTATGACAGAAGTGTCACCAGCATCACTGATCGGCTCAACTGTGTCCTGCGGTGGGTCAGCAGTCCCTGACATGGGCAGACCCGGGGCCCTTCTCAGAGAGGCCACTCCTGCAATCCTTCCACTACCAAAACCTTGTCGCATAAACCCAATACATTGATAGTCTCAGCTGTTACAGACCTGTTCACCCTTCATGCCACCTGGTTTAAGCTTTCCATTCTCACACCACTTTCACACACATGGACACACATCCAAAGCTCAAATCCATTCTACTGGAAGCTCCTGCACTACAGTGAAACATGTCTGGCTCACGTCATATTTTATGAGCATTTTCATAAGAAAGTTTTAGGGAGTTTCCTCAGTAATTTCAGGAACTGGTCAGTGCTTCTAGCATGTTTTCATGAACTGCTTCTATCATCCATATTTTCTAAGTATTCTCACTTTCAGCAATTAAAAATACTCCACTTGGTATCAGAAGTTTGGCTGACAGAGGAGAGAATCAAAATGTGAGAATTCTGCCTGTTTAGCATCCAAATTTTGGAAAAGTAGGGAGGTGATGGAAGATTGGCAAGTGACATAAAGTTATAAAATAAATCAAAAATGCTTTGGGCTTAAGTACTCAGAACCAGAGGGAAGAGCTTATGCTTGGAAACGAGATGTTATGATGACTCCTTGATGAGGAAGCTTTGATCTGAATTCATACCCCAGCAGATATGAGGTAATTTAACTATGAGATACAAACCGGCCAGAGCCCAAGCTCCATTATTTCCTGTGACCCTGGAGACAGGTTTCTATTTTCTATGATCAAGTGTCTGATTCTCAGAGAAGTTTCGCATTTTTCCTTATGCTAGAAACCAGGCTCTTTTTAACCAAAGGCTATTTAAAAATAAAATCAAGAGAAATGTTTCAATCAGGTATGACAGACAGACAGAGCTCTAAAAGATACCAGTTTTGTGGGAACAGGCTGGAGAGAGAAGGGAGTTTTGTTGATGCCTTCACTGTGGAAGAGTTATGTGAGCCCAGCAACAAAGGACACACAAGCAGAGGAGCTCATCTCTTCTTAAGAAATCTGTAGGAAACCTGGCTTCTTTGGATCCGAGTCTCACAGCAACAGTTGCAAATGAGATGCAAATGAGTTCTGCAAAACATATGGTGTCCTGTTGAAGAAATACTACCCATATACCAACATGCCCACTTGGTAGCACAGGAAGAGATCCACTCAAATCCACCTGGGCAGCATCGGAGACCTCTGACCTGCACTGGATTGGGGGCTACAGAGCTCAATGGCCATCATGTACATCAGGAGAGGTCTATCCATAAATGTCAATGGGAACAATTCTCATTTTATACTTGTCAATAGATTCAGCTTTATCTCAAAACCTGTGTTCAACTTCCATCTCTTTTTTGTCTCTGAGATATTTGCAGGCCCTGGAAAAAACAAGGGGTAATGATTTTAAACTAAAAGAGGCTGGATTTAGACTAGGTATAAGGAAGAATTTTTTTACAATGAGTGTGGTGAAACACTTGAAGAGGTTGCCCAGGTTGGTCCAAACCCTGGAAACATTCAAGATCAGATTGGACTGGACTCTGAGCAACCTAATCTAGTTGAAGATGTCCCTAGTTATTGCAGGGGATTTGGACTAGATGACCTGTCTCTCCCAACTCAAATCATTCTTTGATGCTATGAAATTCTATGAAATTCTTTTTTCGGAAAGACAAAAGTGGTGAAAAATAATTGCATGTAAATATTGGAAAAAAAAAGCTGGTTCAGTAATAGAGTCACTATTTTCCTTTTCCCTTCATTACTTTTTTAGCTTTTCTTCTTTTAAAATCATATTGTGCATATAGCTATTGAGTGTCTAGTCTTTGTTTAAATTCACATATTTTATTAGAGTAGATAAATTTTGTAAATTTAATGTATAGTTTGGATTGTGAAAATATAAAAGTGACTGAGTTGTTTCAGGCACCCAAAAATCCAGCACGCAGAAGCTCATTAGTTTTTAAAGTCAGATTATAAAAATAAGATGATACAATCATAATTATTTTTCTTGTCTTGTTATGAATAAAACAAAATTTCACGTAAAAACCTCATTCAAAATGTGAGTTTTAGTTGAGTAATTATGTTTTTAATTCTGTGTTTAAAATAATTTCTTAAATGTATTTTCCCTCTTCTAATGCCTGCTCATCATTATGCAAACTTTAGGAAGAGGCCCTCCATGAAGAATAAACTGGCAGCAGAAATGACAGGCACCTGCTTATCCAGTCTGTCAAAATTTATATTGGAAGTAAATATAGAGCAGTAGTTAATCTCACCTGTAAAATTATAGCTACAGAGCTAGATATTGTTCTTAACTGGTGCAATCAGATGCTGAAAATATGTTTTTATAGATTTTCCTTTCCATTTTTTAATGCAGGCTATCTGCTAAGTTACGCTATGTTTAAAAACATCAGCGTCCTTATTTTTCAGCTGACAATTCCACTAATAGCCAGACTAGTATTGCCATTGAAGTAGAATTTGAAATAAAATGTCTCTGTTTATCTTTCTCTAGGTTTTCAACATCACAATGTATTAGGAAGGAAAGCCTTTTGGTTTTCTGTGTGCACAGTGAATACAATGCCGCTGCAAATACAGCATAGTAGGTTAAAGCACTGCTTTTGGTCTCTATTCTCACATTCCTGTCCACCTCACATAACATTACAACACAGCCTCACCAAGATTTTTCCAGTTTTTCTGATGTGTCTTTTAATCACGCAAGATGATCTCTACAGTCTGGTTGAAATAACCCATCCTTCGCTTTTTGGTGGAGTTACCATGCAGTATTACAAGACAATTAAGGCAGAGGATGGCTGTTGGGAGGTCCTCCTACAAGAGAACTAGAAAAGGGATCAGGAAACAGCGATGGTAGGAACTGATGAAATAGTAGGTTATGATGGTAGAAGACACAGAATAGAAAAAGAGGGATGATGAACTTGACCTGGAGCATGGATAAACATGAAGATTTGAACTCAATTAATGATGTATGAAAAATTATCTTCATGTTACTGCATTCACATCTATAGGAAAAAAACAGAGAAGAAGGTTTTCTTCACTATTGCTGCTCCTAGTGCAATAGGAATACATCATCTCTATTTTGCTGATCTCATTTATCAAAAGAGCTTGTTGAGATGGGTACACTGAATTATTTCTGTACTGTGTATTTCTACAGTACTTTGGTACCAATATCTCTGTAAGATAAGGCACTGGTAGGCACCAGTGATAATACACTGCAGAGATCAAGCAGCCAAGACAAGACCAGTAGCATCCAGTTAGCACAACTCCCATCCAGATCCTTGATCAGTGCTAATGCTATTATGAGATTTGTGTTATGCTCATCACTCCATAAGTTCTTGGATTGCTATGGATGGTAAAGGGCAACACGTAACTATTAGGTACTTCACCAGTGGAGACTATGTCCCTAGACATTGTCACAGCCCACTCCTGACACCAGTAGTACCAGGGCTCACCTTGACCTGCACAGTCAAAGAAGGAGGGTAAAAAGGGTTCTTCTGGTATCTGTGCAGCAAATCAGAGACTGACAAATCTCCCAGGGGAAATTCAAATGTAGTATTTATTTTGGACATGGCCAAAATCACAAAACAGATACTCGGGTGCACTCCAAGTCACAACTTCTCAAAGTTGCAATAACTGATCCCAATCTGTCCAGATCACAATCCAATACCCTGAACACAACCAAGGTCGCTAAACAAACTACAACACAACTCAGATTTGATCTGATACACCACAGTGCCAAGGAAAAAGAAGGCACAGTAAGATAAGTCAGAGAAGGAGAGAGAAAGAAGTAGCAGAGGAAAAGGAAAAATTATCACCACTCCAGTGGGGCACAGCAGTTCCTCAGGAAAACCTGGTCCATCCAGCAGCAACTCCTCCAGTAGCAATTCCTCAAGAACATATAGTCTAGTACTTCTTCTTCAAGGTAGTCTTTCCTCAGCAGATTGCATGGGGTAGTGAGCGCACACTCGGTGCCTTCTTGGCAGGCAAGGTGAATCCATGCCCTTATCAGCACGTGAGGGGTGGTCTTGCTTTGAAAGTTCTTGAATCGGGGCATGCACAGAAGTTCCTTCAGGAAGGTTATTAAATTGAGACTGGGGGCTCCAGAGTCACTGGCAATTCAACAGACCCTTGCCAGAATAACCTCTGCCTGAACCCTTTGGGTGCACATGCATAGTCAGGTGGAGGGGGGCAGTACCGGCTACACTGAAGGCCAATTGGCACTTAACAGCTGTATCCATGCTCTAAAACTTCCCTACCATTCAAAAATAGGCATTTTCCTTTAGAAATTGTCTCTAATCTGATCTGATTCCAAGTTTATTCCTATGTATTGTCTGGCTAATTGGTAGAGGTCAAATATATGGCTTGGGGTCTCCTAACAAACTACAGTGAATTGATTTCTACAGTCAAATAATGTTGCCTGGCACAATTTAATTTTCAAATACACTAGGACTCTTTATTTTACAACTGGCTTCACATGAACAGGCTTTTGCATCTATACATGGCTCCAGCAATTTAGCTGGTATTCTGCATGAAAATAAAGCAGTAACACTTCAGGTGCATTGGGAATGTCCAATAAAGATGAGAGGAAAGATAAATGTCAGTGAGAGATGAGAAAAAATTATGAATAGAAAGTTATTGCCCATGAAGAAATTAAAAAGGTAGACCAGCCCCACTAAAGGCAACTGTAAAAAAATGGTTTCAGCAGGATTTTAGTATGGTTAAGATTCCAATCAATGTCTGTAACTTCAGTAAGCTTTTTTTTTTTTAAGGTAAGAGAAACAGAAAAAAATATAGAATAGTAGAATTGTTAAAGTTGGAAAAGACTTCTAAGACCATTGAGTCCAAGCATCAACACAACACTATGTTGTGTTGCCTACTAAAACGTGCCCAGAAGTGCCACATCTACATGTTTTTTTGAACACCTCCAGGGATGGAGACTCCACCACTTCCCTGGGCAAGCCTGTTCCAATGAACCACCACTCTGTGAGTAAACAAAATCCTCCTAATCTCCAATCTGAACATTCCCTGGCACAACTTGAGACCATTTTCTCTTGTGCTATCACTTGTTACTTGGGAGAAGAAGAATATTGCTTATGGTCTTTTAACTGGGCTACCTGGAATTACTTTGTTGGCTTTTTAAGTCTTTCATCATTTTGCAGTATGTGTGCACTGTTATAGAGACCTTGGCTTGAATTTTAGTGTTTTAGGAACACCTAAATTTACCTGTGATTTGAATTTTCTTAATGCACTCTGTTCTCCAGTCAACTCTGCAATTAACAACTAATTTATTGAAAGAAAAAAAGATGCGCTGGATAAAAAATAGATTTCTTTTCAAGTGAAGTTTGTAGTGTAAACTTTCAGCTTTTGCTGAAGAAAAAATACTTAAAATGTTGGACAAACTGTGGTGATGATAGATCTGCAGTCATTCAATAGATGAGCAGAACTGGCTACTGATCTGGAAAAAAAAAGGAACATGATGCATCTGATCAAAAGCTGCTAAATTTAGCCTCTATTTATAAAAGAAATTAGCTTTAGTAAAAAAAATACATCTTCTCACAGTCAGAAACCCAAACCCATCTCAAGAAGCAGAAATGTAATTTTTCAGTAATAAAGATTAGCACTATGGATACTTGGGGATCTAGAAATGATATGTTTAAAGGATATGAAATGAAGATATTATTTATAATAATTTATATGCTTCCCTCTGAATATGACTCCAGAGAAACAAAGGGTAATATACATATACACTGCAGAGAAGGACTGCAGATCCTCTATAAGGGCCATAGAAATAAACAGTAGCCTAAAAGAAATGGAACAAAAGGTCTGCAAAGAAAATTACACTAGGTTAGGTGCCAAAAAGTCAGGTGTTTAAAACGGGATAACACTCTGGAAATTATAAACTGTCTTCCTGGAAAGTTCCAGCACCTGTTGTCTGCTGGCTGTTCACTACTGTCAATTAATTAAATTTAGATGAACTTACTGTAAAAGACCTCAGTTTCTTATAGGTAAAATAAAAATGAAAATAACATTATCACAACACCAGGAAAGGTGAGTAATTTACACACACTCTGCCCCTTGTCCCTTCGCTACATTTACTACCAAAATTCCCCACAATTATTTACTGTTTGCCTACTACCCCTCCCAGTTACTATCCTTATATATTCTAAAGACCCCCATATTGGGACCCAAAAATGGCTGTGATGGATTGACCCTGGCTGTCCACTAGGTGCCAGGGGCTAGGGTCTCTCCTTCCATCAACAGGACAAGGAGGAATACACAATGAAAATTTCATGGGTCAAGATTGCAGCAGGGACCCCAGCAGTTACCGTCACTGGCAAAATGGACTCATATTTGGGAAAGTAGTTTAATTTATTCTCAATCAAACACAGCAGGATAAATAGAAGCAAGAACAAATATAAAGCACCTTCTCCCCATCCCTCTGTTCTTCCCAGGCTCAACTTCATTCCCAACTTTTCTACCTTCTCCCCATGCGGAATTCATTGGTATGGGGTATAGGGAATGGGAGTTGTGGTCATTTCGTAACACTTTGTTTCTGCTGCTCCTTCCTCCTCAATCTCTTCATCTACTTCAATATGGAGGTCCTCCTAATGGGCGATAATTGTTCATTAATAGCTTCAATGTGGGTCGTTCCCAGGGACTGCAGTTAATGAACTGCTCCAGCGTAGGTCCTTTCCAAATGGTGCAGTCCTTCAGGAATGGTCTGCTCCGGTGTGGGTGTCTCATGGGGGTCCCAAGTTCTGCCAGGAGCCTGCTCCGGTGTAGGCTCTCCATGGGCTGCAGCTTCATTCAGGGCACATACACCTGCTCCGGTGTGGGGTCCTCCATGGGCTGCAGGTGGATGTCTTCTCCACCATAAACCTCCACCGGCTTCAGGGGAACAACCTACTTCACCACAGTCTTTACCACAGGCTGCAGAGGAATCTCTGCGTCAGTGCTTCTCCTGTCCCTCCTTCTTCACTGACCTTGGTGTCCACAGTGTTCTTTATCTCACATATTCTCACTTCTCTCTTTCAGAATTCTTTAGCCTTTCTTAAATGTTTTATCATAGAGGTGCTACCAACATTGCTGATTAGCTTAGCTTTCGCCAGCAGTGGGTCCATCTTGGAACCGGCTGGAAATATTTTAGTCTGACACGGGAACAGCCTCTTGTAAACTCCCACAGAATCCACCCCTTTAGAAACCAGCTGGAAATATTTTAGTCTGACACGGGAACAGCCTCTTGTAAACTCCCACAGAATCCACCCCTTTAGCAACCAGCTACCAAAACCTTGCTATGTAAATGCAACAGAGATGGTAAATGCTTGCTGCAAATCCAGTGGTGAGTTGTACAACGGTAGGGTATAGCTTTAACACATGTAACGCGTGTCAGGGGAAAATAGAAAAAGGAGTTTTCTAGCAGTCCAAAAGCAAGGCTTTAGCCTGCTTTTCCACATGTGTACTGCAAAGCACTCAATGCAGCTTGTTTTAAACAGAACTTAATTAATTTATAAGTGAGATTGGTTCAGTTTGTCTGTGACACAGGGTTGAACTTGACAACTCAGAAACTGCTGTGAAATTTCTGTGCTGCCAGTAGCAATAGGCTATGAGTTAAAAGTATCAGCAGTATGCTTTCACTAGAAAACAAAAGGAGGGGATTTCATTCTCATTCAATTTATCCCGGAATAGAAGAAAGCTCTATTTTGCACAGCGAAAACAAAGATTTTGAAATAAGTTAAATATCTCTCAGGCAAAAGACAAGATACTTATAGAAATGTCTTAATAATAGGCATTTTAATTAAATTCCAGCATCCATATTACATCAGTGCTCCCAAGCGCTTACTAGACATAAGAGGTTACTGTCCATCATCCAGTCAGCTTCACTATTTAAATATGTACTGAAACCTAAATGGTTCTTAACCAAAAGGATATGAAATTTCCAAGTATACATTTACATGCAGTACTGGAAAGGAAGGATTTTCTTTCATGATGCACTTGAGGTACCAGGATGAAGTTTATTCTCCTTTCACTAATCCATTCTATTAAAAAGGAGGATGCAGAAATCCAATATAATTAACAAGATTTGCTTTGGGGTCATAAGCCAGCACATGTTCTCTTCCCTTTCTCTCTCTAATTTTCTAGGTATGATCACATTCATCAGAAGACTAGAGAGCACAGCTTGGAGCAGAAATTTCTGAAATCATTCAGAGTGAATATCCTAGATGTCCTAATTCATAGTCCCTTGATATATAAAACTCATTGCACCCTACTAGATTTTTGCAGTTTTAAGAGATATTTTAGATGCATTTGAAAGTTTTATATATGTTATTTCTCTTGGTATTAACCTTAAACATAATGACACTTGTAGTGTCTAACTCAAGCCATCCTTCTTTGCTAGGGTTTTTACTTCTAGCCAGCAAAGGAGAAAAATAATCCAGAGATGTAAAAGACCTCTGACAGTAGTAGAACTAAACACATAACAGTATGCCTTTTCTATTCTGTTGAATTCCAACTTTTTGGGGGACAGATTTGCTCTTTTCTACAAGAAATTACTTTTATGTTAGGGGTTTAACACCCTCTTCAAGAAAGGACATGAACATTTATTGAGAAAGGCTGTAAATGTGAAATATATTGGAACTTTCTCTTGGTTCAATGAAATCTTTTTAGCTCATGTATAGTATGAAGGAATTCTGATAGTGTTTGTGGGATACTGATCAAAATTAGAAACATTCATCTTGTAAACAGAGGAGTGGCACTTCCTCTGTGTAGGAAGGCAGTAAATTTAGCTGCTACTTTTTAAATCAGGAAGGATCCTGATAATCCTAGTGTTCATCTCCATTGCATGGCTACGAAATGAGAATCCTGGATGAGCCAAACACTGTAGGTCTGTTTCGGAATTTTTTTAAAATCCAGTATAGTTTTTACAGTCCACAGAAGTAACCTCCGCAGGAGTAAGTCAAGAGGGCTTCACAAACTCATCTCACCTGCTCCTGTGACTGGAGAGTGGAGATATGGGCTGATTCCAATAGCATGAGGTTTAAGAAGTCCAAATGTTGGGTTCTGCACTTTGGACACAACAACCCCATGCAGAGCTGCAGTCTGGGGACAGAGTGGCTGGAGAGTAGTCAGGTGGAAAGGGACTTGGGAGTGCTGGTGGACAGGAAACTCAACATGAGCCAGCAGTGTGCCCAAGTGGCAAAGAAGGCCAATGGTGTCCTGGCCTGCATTAGGAATAGTGTGGCCAGCAGGACTAGAGAGGTCATCATCCCCTTATACTCAGCACTGGTCAGGCCTCACCTTGAGTACTGTGTCCAGTTCTGGGCCCCTCAGTTTAAGAAGGATGTTGAGATGCTGGAGTGTGTCCAGAGGAGAGCAACGAGGATGGTGAAGGGGCTGGAGCACAAGCCCTGTGAGGAGCGACTGAGGGAGCTGGGGTTGTTTAGCCTGGAGAAAAGGAGGCTCAGGGGAGACCTTATTGCTCTCTACAACTATCTAAAAGGAGGTTGTAGTCAGGCAGGGGTTGGTCTCTTCTCTCAGGTGACCGGTGACAGAACAAGAGGACACAGTCTCAGGCTTTGTCAGGGGAAGTTTAAGCTCGATATTAGGAAAAAATTCTTCACTGAAAGGGTGATTTGTCATTGGAAGGCACTGGCCGGAGAGGTGGTGGAGTCACCATCCCTGCAGGTGTTTAAGGAGAGATTGGATGAGGCACTTACGGCCATGGTGTAGATGATGAGTAGGTGTCGGTGTAGGTGTTGGGTCACAGGCTGGACTCGATGATCTCAAAGGTCTTTTCCAACCTGGTGATACTGTTATACTGTGACACTGTTATACTGTGACTCTAATTTCTTCTCCTAATACGGTGAGCATAAAAAAGTCTTTCTTTTTCCTTAGATTAAAAATTTACTACATAAACCCAAGTAAGCTGTACCCTAAGGAAAATATTAGTGTGCTGTCTTGACTCTGCCTGGATGCCAGAGCTGCTCTGTCACTCTCTTCCTCAGATGGACAGAGGAGAAAATATAACAAAAGGCTCATGGGTCAAGATAAGGACAGGGAGTGATCACTCACCAATTTGCCCACTCATCATGGGCAAAAGAGACTCAGCTTGGGGGAATTAGTTTAACTTATTGCAAATCAAATCATGGCAGGGTAATGAGAAATAAAAATTAAATCCTAAAACACTTTCTCCTGGCTCCTCCTGGGCTAAATTTCACTTCCAAATTCTCTGCCTCCTGCCTGACAGAGTTTCAAAGGGACTGAGAATAGGTATTGTGGTCAGTTCATCACACATCTCTGCTGCTTCTTCCTCCTCAGGAGGAGGACTTCTCACACTCTTCTTCTGCTCCAGTGTGGGGTCCCTCTCATGACAGGCTGTCAACCACAAACTTCTCCAACTGGATCATTCACACTAGCTGCAGTTCTTCGCAAACTGTTCCAGCATGGATCCTGTCAAGGGATCAGAAGGCTCTAGCGTGGGCTTCCTTGCTCTGGTGTGGGGCCCTCCTTGTGCTGCAGGTGGATATCTGCTCCACTGTTAACCTGCAGTGGAACAGCCTGCCTCACTGTGGTCTTCACCATGGGCTGCAGGGGAATTTCTTCTCCGGCACCTGCAGCACCTTCTCTGCTTTCTTCTTCACTCACGTTTCTGTCTTCAGAGTTGTTTCTCTTGCATATTCTCACTACTGTCTTTGCCAGCAACTGTGAAGATTTTCTTTTTTCCACTCTTAAATGTATTGTTTTAGAGGTGCTGTAACCATCACTGATGGGCTTGGCCTTGGCCTGCACAGGTCCATCTTGGAATCAGCTGACATCGGCTCTATAGGGGAAGCTTCTAGCAGCTTCTTTCTGAAGTCACCCTGCAGCCCCCTACTACCAAAACCTTGCCACGCAAACCTCATACAAGTAGGATTTGAAGGAACTTCTATAATAAACTGCTCAATGTTACACCTAGTAATAGAAACTAATTTTACCAAAACTGTGAATGAGAACACCATCAGAAGACTTTGGAATATAGAAGGCTTCAGACAGAAATGCTCACTAAAAAAAAAAAACCCCAAGAAAAAGAAAACAGATGATACACTGAAAGTTAAATATCATTGTTCATTTAATGAACTATTTGCTTCTATTCTTCTGTGTTCTTTTCTTTCTAAAAATTATTATCAGTAATTTATCAGTATGTAATTTATTTTCTTTTCCTGTAAAAAGAACAGAAGTCATACCATGTTTAGAATGTCTTGATGCAACCGAGTGAGCTTGAAGAACTAAACCTCTGAGCTACAGTTATTTAATGTAAAGCAACTCAGGATACCTGGGACAGTTGAGGGAAAGGAGGAATTTAATGGATCTTTATGCTGCCCTGAATTTATCTTCAAAAAGAAATCTGGATCAAAAAAGTAATCTAGATAACAATGCAGTTAACTATACAGTTATACACTCAACTGAGGTAAAATAACATAACCTTCAGTTCATAGCATATAAGACTATGAAAAACTGTTCATAACAAAATAAGTCCATCTCAGACTATTTGTTCAGAACAAATCTGTAAAAAAAAAAGAGTTGTTCAAAGCAGCAAATTTGCACATTGTGCTGTCCTTTCTTTGAGCTATAGTTTATAGGCTGACTTGAAAAATTACAATTAAAACTTTTATCTTTTTTTGCAGATTTTCTATATACATTTTGGAGACCTTTTTTTTTGCAGCGCACAAGGCTCATAAATTATGTACTTTGAAACTAAGGATATGGAGTTCAGAAATATTCAAGTATAGGGAGTATATTTAAGAGAGCCTCTAGCGACAAAGACAGACAAAAGGCTGTAAAATAGAGACAAGGAAGTCATTAGGCACACATGCAATCTGGAAATTTAATTATTTTCAGTCACTCACATTTTTGCTCTTTGCTAGCACAGCCACAGGACAAAGTCCCTAGTTTGGTTGCAGTTTGGAGATGAAAAGTGAAGCCTGCTTTGGAGCTATTGGTACCTCAGGCTTGTGCAGCAGATATGCACGTTATATTTCCAGCTAAGAAATAATATGAAGTAGGAGTTTGATGTAATGCCAGTATCTACCATACACACATCTCTCTGAAGTCATACAGTCATGTTGCCAGTGGAGAGAAATAAGTGCTAGCAGGGCATAATTAGTCTTTTCTTAAAGAAGACATTTAAAATAGATCAGATGAATCACTTCTTAGAAGTGCCCGTTTCTCTCAAGTACGGGATATCGATAAGAGGATTAACCCAGCTGAAGATCTCTGCAACTGAAACTGGAGAAATAAATCCCAGTTTTCAGACATTATTGTATACTATAATCACACCATTATAGGTATTTCTCTGAAGCCTAACAATCCAAGTTGGAATTTTACATATAATACATGTATAAAATACCATCTGAAGCCAACACCATTATCATCGGCAGAGAAGATATATATAACAGTCTACCTCTTTTGTTTACATAATTGAAAAATAAATCTGAAGGATTCACTAGTTATCCGAAAAGAAAGGAGAGGGAAAGAATTTAGGTTATCTAATAAGAGAAATAGGTCAATGTATTCCCTAATTTAGAAGAAAAAAATAAGCACCAACAAAAGCAGTCAACCAGGATAGACCTGATTTTTCTTACAGTAAAGTAAATCATGGAAATTAAAGAAAGCTCAGAGAATCTTCGGACAGTTACAGCTCTCCTCAGTGTCTATTACTCGTCACTTCTCACATACAAACATAATATTGCCTCTCTTTTAGGCTGTAAATTAAGAAAATTAATATACAAACATGAAGTTTTAAAACATTTTTAAAACATATTTTAAAACATATTTTTAAAACATATTTTAAAACAGAATGATGACTAACCTTGTTTCTCTAGTTAATAAAACAAAAGGGAGTCATTGTAAAATGCTCTTCATAGCTATTTTGAGTACAATTCTGCCTTTCTGGTGGCAACAGAAGGTCAAATTCACGGCTTTGAAAAATCCACTGGTAATGATCCAGAACGATCCAGAACAAAAATAAGCATCATGCCATTAGGAGTCACTCAGCAGACAGTGAGGAGATGGAAGGTGATTTTGTGGTTCAGTCTTGTTTGTACATAATAATTCTTCGTTTCCTCTGAACTGTCTGAAAACTGCCTGTAGAAGTGTTTTAAACAGAATTAGGGAGGACAGATATTTGCAAGTTACCCACCTTACCCACCCATGAAGGGACTTTTATGAAGTTATTGCAAGAGCTGGGTGAGGTGGACAGACATGGAGTTGAGCCTTAGATTCAAGACAGAGGTTCAGCAATATGATGTACAGTTCCAGACTAGGATCCTGAACAACTACGAATCTAAAGAAATCTGTCTTATATGTCTAACCTTTAACGTCCAATTTGTGACTGAATCAATTCTAATAAATACTGGTTTTCCTGGAAATAGTCTCAGGTATATTCATTTTACTCATATGGACACAATCTGTAACTGTATTTGGGTGAGTCCCTTAATTCCTCTCTACTTCATCTTTTTGTATGTTGATGACTTACTTGGAAAACTGCAGTGATATTGCCTTACACATAAAGGCAAACCTGGACATATACTTTGGATAAAACTAGTGATACCTCCACAGATATATTCTTGTAACGTGTTTTATAACCTGCATTATATTATGTGAAGGAACTAAAAAAGAAAAATTAGTAGAAGCAACCCTCTAAAACACTGCATTTCCATACAGAATTCTTTCTTTGGAAAGGATTTATTGAGAAAAAGACTAGAAAAAGAACAAACATTTTCTGTATTCTCTGCATCTACAGCTTAAAAAGAAAAAGAATAAAGCTCTGATTTGAGGGAAAAAAGAGAGGAATAATGATTTTTATGCTCTTAGATGTTTGATTCACCTTAGCAATGGCCTCTGTATGATTTTCTGCACTGTATGGCTCAGCTGTGGCACAGCATTAGTTCTTGCGGGATGTTTCTAAGCAAGATTCCCTGTCTTCCTTCAGTGTTAATCTAGATATCATAGGGATGATGCATTCTTAGGTATCTCCCTTCTTGTAGTGTTGTTTAGATTGTTGTGTTTCAAAGTAGAATATAATTCCAAATAAACTAAAAAACCTCAATGTTTTAGAATGTGTTTCAGATGCTAAATTATAACTAATAACTTGTTACAGTCATAATTAAATGGAGCCAACAGGTAAGAGTAGGTGCTGCGTTCTGCAGTTTGTATTGTGTTAGACTGTTCACAAATTCCATGCTCTTATGTTCTGGAAGAAAACCCTAAGGTGTTCAACTGTATCCAATGCATTTGTTGGGAAAATATACTGATCAGCATACCTCCACAGTGGAGGAGAGTTCGGAGAAGAAGGGCAGGAAATCTCAGTGAACTCAAGGAAGAATGTAGCCTAAAGAAAACTAAACTTAGTACCAGGGAGACTGGAGACCTTGGTTTTTGATAAGACAGGTGCACCATTGAATCATCAGGTTCCCAGAGAAAACTAACAAAGGGTAATGTCTTCCTGAGCTACCTTGACCAGCATGTCAGGGCTGGGAGGGCATGTGCATGGCTCAACCTAAAATAAAGTATAAAAACATGTAAACTAACAGAACAAATTTAGAAGAGACATTAATTTCATGCATGTCTTCCTAGGACTGGGGGTTCCCAGCATAGTGACAGTGAGCAATCAGAGACTAGTAAAGAGTTTGCAATGTTTGCAATGTGTTTCAACCAGTACACTGCAACTAGTATATTATTTTTCTGTTATGATTTCAGTACCTTGCTGCATCACTTTGCTAAATCAAAATCCCAAATATACCAAATAAGTAAATTTGATAATAAAAATTAATCTCTTCTCCCACTCAGAGTATTGAAATCTTGACAGTGGCAAATGTGGAAATGCTTTTCTTAATATCCAGTCAAGACAAAAGTTAGATCTACTGTTGAAATGGGTCGACTGAAATTTCAGATATCATCAGAAGCCATAATTCATGGAAAGCAAATCATGGGAAGCATATAGTCATGCCTGGCATGCCTGGTTCTCATCCCAGATTTTAAGTCACAAAATAGATCAAGTTTATCCTTGAGTTCTTTAACTGTAGACCAGGATACTCATAAACACAGAGTTACTCTTAGAAATGTAGCTTAATAAATGATCATATGAAAACTTCCATGGCAAGATGGTCAATAATGATATTAGAGGAAAAAAAAAGAAGAAAGATTTGCAGTTAGACAATGTGTGGACCACTATGCAAAAATCACTAGTTTTCAAAGCATGAAGAGCATGCTTACAGGAATGTGCAGATTGAATCGTTTGAGAAAATCACTAGGCATTTTAAATATACTTCTGCAAGTAAAATAATTTGGAATACTACTGTTTCTGAAAGTGTGTAATAGCGTAAATCCTTTTTTTGGTAAAATATAGAGAAAGCAGTACTGTTGCAATGGGAAAATATTGTACCAGATGGTTCTCTCTTTACAGTTGAACAAAACAGTAACAGGAAATACCACAGCTGTAGTACTATAGCAGAGCATTGAGTGCTCCTTGAGTTCTTTTCTGTGTTTCAGTAGCAAGGTGTATATATATATTTAATACTAGAAGAGTTGTGCAGGTTTTTTTTTCCTTAGGGTTGTCAGGTCTAGTTTTCTATCGTGGCTGTTAATTAAGAACTTGCCAGTCAGTTTCCATAATAAAGGGGCAAAGTAAAAGTAAAAAATAAACCTGAAGATCTTTCATTCACTGCTTCAAACACCGAATCTGGTGTGAAGGACATCGAGGTGCTGGAGCGTGTGCAGAGAAGGGCAACGAGGCTGGTGAGGGGGCTGGAGAATAAGCCCTATGAGGAGAGACTGAGGGAATTAGGGTTGTTTAGCTTAGAGAAGAGGAGGCTGAGGGGAGACCTCATCACTGTCTACAACTGCCTGAAAGGAGGTTGTGATGGGGTGGGTGCTGGTCTCTTCTTGCAAGTGACAAGTGATAGGATGAGAGGAAACAGCTGCAAGTTGCACCAGAGGAGGTTTAGACTGGACATTAGGAGGAATTTCTTCTCTGAAAGAGTGGTCAGGGATTGGAACAGACTGCCCAGGGGAGGTGGTGGAGTCACCATCCCTGGAGGTGTTTAAAAGGCGAGTAGATGAGTTTCTTAGGGACATGGTTTAGTGGGGAAACCAGTATGGTTGGACTTGATGATCTCAGAGGTCTCTTCCAACCTAGCGATTCTATGATTCTATGAATCCAGCTGAGTTTAGTGCCTATGTCATGTCTCTTCACACACTTCACTGAGTAAGCAAGCCACAATGGAAACAGGGGGACCCATAAGTGAAGGTAATAAACTGCACCACACTTTAACCAGATGATATTAATGAGAGAGAACCTCATCTCAATAATGAAGTAAAACTGTTGAGAACAGATAAAATGCTACATTTTCTGATTTTTGGTCATCGTGACATATGTCACAAGGTGAATATACAAAGTGGATGATAGTCTGCATTCCTCACTGCAGTATGTGGACTGGGATTTTAGGCACTTGTAGGGGTAGCCTGCCAACTTCCAGCTGAACCTCCAGAAAGTTGTAAGTAGTCTGTAAATATATGCAGTTTTAAAGTGGGTATCATAGATAAAATAGGGCATTTAAAATGATACTATTTTATTTTTTCTTACCTTCTATGCAGAAGTATATACATGTTGGTGTATTTATTTGTGTATACATGTACAGATACATATGTCACCCACAGACAAAAAGGAAAAGGGTCTGTATTTATGTATGTGTACCTGTATGCAATTTCCTTCACACATATACATCAGTCTTCTGGATCCAGCAAAGTGCCAGCTGAGTCCAGAACATGGCTTTCTCCAGATGGTTGCACTACTTACACCTTCCTTAGGCTGCCATGACTGCCATGTTCACCATGTCCCCTTAACTGGCTCTGCAGCCTTCGCTAGCCAATTAATGCATGAGGTTATATTATTTTTTTAAGAAAGCTATGTAGTCATCATCTTAATATGAGCATAATCTCCTTTTTTAACTTTAATCTAGAGGACCTGGTCTTATAATGGGGCTGACGGGTTCTTCCAGAGAAGTGTCAAGCACCATCTGTTTTCACAGACGGGTTCTCACTCACCATTTCCCTGTTGTTTAAATATTGTCAATCATTTGCTAAGGTCTAAGATTTTTAATAACACAGAAGTATTTAAAGATCCACAGCTTCCTCTTTTTTATTTTTTTTTTATCTACAGATAACATTTGGCTAAGGAGAATTTTTCTCCTCGTTACTGAACATTACCCGTTACTCCTTACAGACCATATTCTAAACCTGTGAATCAATTGAATCTGCGCATCAAGTGAGACGCATAAAAGGGTACTCGGGTCCTCTCCACAGGTGCTTTATATTGTTGTTAGCAAGCAGAAAGATGGCAATGCTTAATCAAGCGTGTCACCTCCATCCTCCTGTTTACTGAGTGTGAATTGGGCACAGTCTTGCTCTTTTCTCCTGTCTCAGAGTGCTAGACAGCATGCCTAGTTTGATGAGAGGTAGAAGGAAGAAAGCAAGTCAGTCTGGGAAGCAGGACTGCACTTTCTGTTTTGCACAGAATAAGAAAGAAACAGACTCAAGACTCTGCTTTTCAAAGATGGTGGCTTTTTTCTGAGTGACAATCTCTTTCTGACTGAGCACACACAGACTTAAAGCTAAACTGAAAATTTTTATATCGTGTATGAGCAAAGTATTAGACACAAGTTACATCTACGTAATAATGATTTCAAATGAGTACTGCTTTGCTTCTATTTAAAGGGCTGACACACAGTCATACAATAAAACAATACAATGGCTATAAATGTACCTGTATTTTATTTAATAGAGATGATTTGTTCCATTTATAGAGAAGTATCATACAATAATTGTCATTTCTCTAAGGGTTGTTTTCTATGAAAAGGCAATAAAAAATGCTAAGTATGAAAAGTAAATTCCATTTAAATCAACATGCTATTCTGTTTCAGAAAACTCTCATCTCAGTTGGAAAGAATTGCATAATGATTATATTTTTGTACAAGATGGGAGGAGGTGTGTGGGATTTTAGCCACTACAGATCTTATTGGATCAGTCATGTCGGATGGAATTCATCTCACCTGTCCTTAGCCAGATAAATGCTGGTCATCTAGTTTAATCTAATTTCCCTGGATTGCCTGGAGATATATGGGCACCCACAAAAGACAGCTGAGCCATCCCCAGCTGTTTATTATCTATGGGATGAATCATACTCCAGATCATGTTGTGCATTCCCAGTAATTATAAAGAAGGCACAAATGGCTAGTTTAGAATAGATGTCTACATTTTACATAGCTGAAATTGTGTTACATGAATCCTAGCCCTTGTCATACGTGACTCTTCACAGAGTTCTGCTATCTTCATAGTACTGCAATTTCATCATCAGATTCTTGCTGCAATTTTAACTCACAAGTTCTAAATATGCTTCAAATACATACATCTTTACTTACAGGACAGTTCCATTGACATCAATTATATTGTCATATAACAAGACAGGATCATTCACTGTCCTTTATTGTCTAAAAGAAAATTTTTTCTGCTTCTTTTGTACTTTGTTCATTCTCCCTGCCTTTTCCTTAAGCTGATAAAAGACTAACTTTTGCAGTATTTTTCTTTAAAAAAAATAAATTATACATTTCAACGTCTTTTCCAGAAATGCTAACTGCAACTCAATACAATTTAAGAAAGCATCTAATAAAAATATTTTAAACTTCCACTTACAAATTTTAAAAGAGTTGACTAAGAAATTCTGTAGTTACTGAATACTAATTTTCAAAAATTCTTACAATATCAGGAAGGTTCCTAAAGACTGAAAAAGGCCAATATTGCTCCCACGGTTTTGCTCAAACAAAGTAATTAAAAATAGACCAATCTGACCAGCATCAGTAAATACAGGAAAGGCTGCCACTCCCTTAATGAACAATTAAGAGAATGATTAATGATTTATGGAAAACCATTAGATCTTTTCCAAGTAGTTTGCTCTTCTAATGATCCCAGTTTGGTTAATAAAGGTAATGGATGCTGGTGTAACATACCTCCACTTCTGTAATGATCATGACTCAATATTGCTTCACATTTTGATTAAGAGCTAAAATGATCTGAAATTAATACAATGCACCAAATGCATATATTAAAAATAGCCATGACAGATCACAAAGATAATTTGAAAATCAAGCAGTGTTTATGAAACATGCAGGTTTTTTTTAATAACTTACTTAAGAGTAAAGCAAAATCACTGATAAAGTTTGCTGATGGTATGTATTTTCAGAAAATAATAAATATCAACAGAGAGGACAAGTTCTGCAGGGTTGAGCAAATTAATCACTTTGGCTGCTGAATGGAAGCAGACAACATGCGTTTTTATGCTGTCAGTGTATGTTAAATATCTGGAAAATAGGTGTTACTGAGAGAACTCCTGCTGATTTGCAATGCTGCTGGAGAGGACTCTGAAGTAAGAGTGCCAGCTGAACCTTTTACAGAATATCTGTAAGACCAAGTAAGTCCCAAGTAAGACTTCTGAGGCTCCATTTCCTTTGTACTGATAGAACTGTGAGTGTCACCACATTCACTTATGTCAGTCACAATTTGTAAGAGTTGTGTATAGCTCTGGAAACTGAGAAATCAGAGGTCTTTCCTTGTGATGGCATCCTGGTAGTTGAAGCTATTTAGTTTACAAAAATGTCTAGAACCATAAAGACTTCTCTTAAATACCTATCTTGAGAGTAAAACATAGATAACCAGTATTTCAGTCCAGCTGCCAAGATACAATCCATGCTGGAAGTCAGATTAGACAAATTAAGGCTAAAGTAAAGATGCATTTTTGCAGCTTTCAGCCTAAATGCTCACTGAGAAAATTTACAAAAGCTCCCAGTGTATTTTCCTGACATTGAATGTTTAAAATGAGGACGCAAGACTAATTTTTAAAAGTGTAATTCAACTAAAAATTGGTGAAACGTCATAGTTGATGTTGTACACAACCAGATTATTTTCTTCCAGAAACTCGATTGAGTTTTTTAAAGAAAAGTGAATCAGTGAAGTTGACCAAACAGATGCAGGTACATTTCACAGTATCACAGTATCATAAGGTTGGAAAAGACCTTTGAGATCAACGAGTCCAACCTATGACCCAACACCTACACCTACTCCTACTCGTCAATTACACCATGGCACTAAGAGCCTCGTCCAATCTCTCCTTAAACACCTCCCCAGGCAGCGCGTTCCAATGGCAAATCACCCTTTTAGTAAAGAACTTCTTCCTAATGTCAAGCCTAAACCTCCCCTGATGAAGCTTGAGACCGTGTCCTCTTGTTCTGTTGCCGGTCACCTGAGAGAAGAGACCAACACCTGCCTGACTACAACCTCCTTTTAGGCAGTTGTAGAGAGCAATAAGGTCTCCCCTGAGCCTCCTCTTCTTCTACATTTAGTTTTGAAAATGTTTAAACGAAGCTCCTAGCATCCAAAGTTCAGCCACTTGCCCAAGGTCATACAGAACTTGTGCAGCAGAATCAGACACTAACTCATCATCTCCAGCACTCTGGATATACTCTTCTTTCTTAACATCTGGGGATCGTTTAGATCTAGCAGTGTCCCCATTCTGGAAATGAAGAATCTCAAAAATAAGGAACAAAAATAAAAATGCAGCTGCAAAAGCCCTTGTTTCTGATTAATTTTCAAATAACTTTTAGACTGATAAAACCAAATTAAATCCATATTGGATACTAGGTATGATATGATTAACTCAGGGTGCAGTGATGGATGTTATTACTTTAGATGAGTTAACATCTAGCTTCAAAATCTTTGATTTTTGTTACAAACCTGCTAAGACATCTTACAGTGCAACCTGGTTTGTGCAGTACAATCTCCACCTAATGCTTGTCATACAAAAAATACCAACAGCCAACATCCCAGCCTACAAAAGGGCCCATAAAACCTCATGAAGAAGCACTTTCTACATTTCAAACATACTTTCAAATTTAACTGAATACTTGGCACCATGATGCTATCTCTTTAATCTAAATGTAACAGATTTTCATTCCCTGAAGAACAGCATACCTTGATGTTTTACATTTGACTTGAAGTCATACTCAGGCATAAGACAAATATAAAGGAGAATTACATGCAGAATTTAGAGTCTGAGATTTGGATTACACACGATGGTACCCAAGATCCTTGTGGTACACTATGACATGTCCTATTAGCATATGGGTTTGGACAGATGGCTGACACCACAGGAAACTGAGAAAAGTTTGCAAAGGCAACAAAATAAATGTAAAATTCAGCTTTAATTCTTTGTTTCCTCAAGTCCACCTACACTTCAGATGTTCAAAAAATAAGGTCTCACACAGCCTAATTATCTATCTGCCCAGATACAATTATGCATTTCACAGGTTTTTTGGGCACATTTGTTTTACCTCAGCTTTCATCTTTTTAATTTTCTTTAAAAATTAACCATTTTCCCTTACTTAATGTGCATGAAAACTAGAAAGATAATTTAAGTCACCTATCTAGGTGTCTGAGACTTTTTTATGCCTTCCTAAAAGGAGGCAGTTAAACAAGCAAAGACGGTGGAAAAAGAAAAGTGGGATAGAAACATATTTTTTCCTATGCACTGGTAAATGTGTAGGTGGCTGTAATCTGTTAGGTATGCAGCAGCCTAATAAGAAAGGGTTACTCAGTTTCTTTCTTCATGTAGTGCAAACATCATTGCTCAGTACATTAAAACATTACTTCAAAACATCCCAAATATTTGTTAGCGTGGGTGTTTCCTCCTCCATAAAAGTGGGCTCAAATCAGAACCATTCACTCACAGGCTTCCTGACAAGGAAGCTGGAGACATGAGAATTCATGTGTCAGCCAGTGTGCAAAACCAATCTGGCTCATGAGGCTGGGTAATATGCAAAAGAAAGTCCTTGTTTTTCTCTATCAAATATCCAATCCACTGAGCAATTTTTTATTGTGATCAGGACTTTCATAATTAAAAGCTTGTGCTTTGGTATTTCAGTTTAGCACAGTTTGATCAAAACTTACTGTTTTCATTTATTTTAATCTTCAATATAAGCTGTTGTATTATAGAAGATATCAAACATTCTGGGATCTGGGAACATTATTTACAGTGCAGGGGACAGACTGTGAACATCCCATAGCAGAGTTCGTATCAGTCCATATTACTTGTTAAGGTTGTTTCTTATTAAGTGTATTAGTCAAAGGAGTGTTTTCAAAAGATCCAAAAATACTCAATTCAAACAGGGGCCACGGCTTTGCATCCAGAACTATCACCTTTAACATTCTGCAAGTTGTCTTACCCAAATAGTGTGTCAGCCCCTCATTCAAGCAACAGGAAGCATGGCACACTATGAGAAAAAGTAGTTATTTCGCCCTTTCACAGACATTTTTATCCTGAAGAGTAGCACTGGGTAAGGAGATCAAAGATTGTTATCATGGAAGGTATATTATTTTCAGTGTTGTTCTGTCTTACCAGATAAGAAAAAGAATGACAGAAGTACTAGATGATAGCATGTGCCTTTCCATCTATTCCTAACACACAGCCTGTTGCACAGCCCACATCCACTGAACACCTTTAACAGCTGGGGACAGAAGCACTGAAACTGAATGAAGAAAAAAAAAGAAAAAGAGAGAAAGTGTCATTTTCCTTGGGAAATCAAGTTTGAAGCAGTTCCAGGATCCCTAGCACTTGAAGGCTCTGAGCTTAGGTGAAACTGGAGATCAGTTTCCCAGTCAGCCATGTTTTTCTCAGGTGAGAAACTTCATGCCAATATTCCAAAAGTGTCAGTCTGGGAATAATCTGTAGCTATTCCAATGTCACAAACACTTTAATTCAGTCGAGCAGACTGTTGTAGGTTTAGGAACACACTGCTTCCAGGCTTCAAGTAATTAATTTTCATTTTCAAAGCAAACATGCCAAATTGCTTAACAAGAGATCTAGAAACACTGAAAACACAAACTTTTTTGTAGAGTAGTTCATCAAGCATCTAGGCAAAAATACTTCCAACCTGATATGTTAGAAAGTAAACATTTCAGGCTCAAGGAACTAGAATTTTCTGCCAAAAAAATTTTAGTTGAATTTTCTCCTGCTGTCTCTAACTTTGTAAGCCTTAAACATTGAATAAATTCACTACATTGATACGGTCAGCTAGAGGTATTTCTGCAGGGCAATCAATTTCTTGGAATGTCTGTCACAGTAGACAACACATATCTTGTAAGTAGATTTTTGGAATAAGATTTTGGTAGCTGAAGCAACAAATCACTAGGTTTTATTTTCTCTATGCAGTGTTTACTTTTTACATTCTTAACTTTTCACATAATTGTGTCTGTTTGCCTTGAAATGTTGTTTTCTTCTATGTCTGAAAACCTTGTGACATGCAGTTATTTAAATATATTCTTTATTGTAAGACGTCTTCCAAACTGGAATATTACGCATCTCTATTACAAAGGATCACTAATAAGCAATCAACATCTGAAAAAGAGTTTATGTAAGATTTGTTACAGAACCAGACTTCAAAGCAGCCTCGACGTGTGCCAAATCTCCTAATGAAGAAAATTTTTCATGTTGGTCTGTACTGTACATGATCCAAAGCCCTGCATACATTTTCTGAAGATTAGAGCAAAGTCAGCGGTATAATATGCTACATATAAAAAAAGCAGCATAAAATGTTGAGTTCCAAACTCATAAGATACATAAGAATCGTTCTGAAGCAGCAACAAGCATAATGTATTCTGGCTCTGTAACCTGATCTTCTGTGATGCTAGTGAAGACAGTTGAACTGTAACTGAAACTGTTTCTTTGCAGGGGAATTTTATTGTCTATTTTTTAAACAGTATACATTTTGAAATGCCACCCTCCAAACTGTGGCATTTGAGTAGCCATTTCACAAGAGTCAACCCACATAGTTGGAGCAGTGAGGGGACCTGAGGAGCAAACCTGTTGAGCTGTCCCACTATCAGAAATTCCCACTCTCCAAAGCTGGAGTTTGTGTGGTCTTAGAACCTCTGTAATGGTGTATTCAGAGTAGGAACATGTCACATTGGATCTCTGCTCTAACTTTATGCTATCAAAGAGCAAATTTTTATTCCTAGATTCTCTTAAAAGCTACAGTACTCTGAAAATGCCCTTTTCCTAGTATTATGCAATCACCTATTGCAAAGCAATGCATTCAGGACTTAACTTTTTTTTTTATTTTGAGCTCATGAAGCTTCTGCCTGGCAATCATCTCCTTTCTACTATGATTCCCATCCTCCCATGTCTCAGTGAATATTTTGATGTCAGGATTTGCGATTTTTATAAATGGTTTATAAATGGTATACCAAGCAGAGATTTATCACTTAAAATTCTCATCTGGCACACTTGACACTTTGCCTAAATTGTTAACTCAATTCCTTATAAAAATCCAACAACTTAAGGAATGAACTTGGCAAAGTGGAATATGTAGACTGTTTGATGCCAAAAGTTTATACATTCGTGTCTCAGGAGAGCCTTAAATGATCAAAGTAACCTTAAGTTGCTCTATTTTTACAAGTTGTTTTCATCTATAAAGTAAGTAGTTTTTTAAAAAAAGTTTTCAGGGAAAGTTTTTGTACTTGGAAACATAAAAGAAATTTCCTATGAGTAAAAAGGGGGAAAAAATTGTTAAGAATTTAAACACTTGGACAAGAGAAGTTCGACAAGTAATGTTGATGATAGTGACCCCTTCCATAAAACCTAGGCTCAACATCTGCGAGTTTTCCTTTTCCTGATTATTTTTCACGTACATTAGCATACTGATCTGATACTGGCAGGATTTCGCAACAGTAGTCCATGTTGACTGGAATACCAGGAGAAATGAAAGTAAGTAATATATAAAATAAGTTACTCTGATATTTGCCTCCCCAGATTGGTACTCCCTTTGGATTTAATTTATTTTTTTCAATTATTGATGAAAACAAAGTGTAATTTTCTAGCGCTTGATATTTTTTGATATTTTTTTATCCTATAAGAAGTAGCAATTTATAATTAAAAGATCATTTAACAAGGAGTTTATAAGTTCCCATTGTTTAAAATTGGATCTAGGAAGATTTTGCGATTGGAATTCAGCTATTCCTGTTGCACTGGATGACGGCTAAACTCTGCTAAAGAATCGATAAGTAAATTCAAATGGAAGCAAGCATTTCAGAGAAAACTTCCATTTCTGTCATGCCATGCCAAGGACTATCTTTACAAAGGAGCATAAAATTTTATTATGTACTGGTTTTCCTCCAGAAAACGATGATTTTTCAAACACAAAATATTTCTGTGGATATATGACTTTTGATATATCTTCTTTGGTTTTCTGCTAACTATTTTTCTTAACACCTTGACCAGTGCCACCAAGCCTGGCACAAGCCTGACTCAGGTTTCCATAAAACCATCCCAGCTGGCTACCCATGTTGGTGGTCACAGCAGGCAGCCAGCCCCACCAACAGACCTGGTGCTCCAGGCACAGGGTTGATGCTCGATCTTCACAGTGGTTTTTCTCTGTGGCCCGTACGCTCCTCTTCCATTTTTATCACTATTCTGCAATGACAGACAGTGCAAATACTGTGCCAGTATCATTTGGCAGCGCATCATCCCACAAGTATACGTTATTTTTCCAACATTTGGCATGCCCATAAAGAGTGAGCGTCTGGACAGGGTAATACACACGTGGTGATGATCAAATTTGGAGGCACATTTTCAAGACTTTTTCTCACACAAGAACTGCTGTAGAGGCTGCCAAGTCCCTGGTCAAGAAGTCAATCCTTATCTATTCCATATTCACCAGTGGGCTGTAATATACAGACACACTAAGAGACATCTTCAAATAAATGATATTTCAACTTGTTAGCCACATTCTGAGTATCCCTCACCAAACCTGGATTGGTTTTGCCTGGAGGAAACAAGGCATACATGTTAATATGTGTTTAAGGATATTTTCCATAGTGTTTTCTAACTACATATAAGTAAATTTCTAAAATAACACTCCATTTTGAAATGATAATCAGAAACTGTTTGACAGTTAAAATTAAAAAAATATTTTTGCTAAAACAATTAGAAAAACTGGCACACATTTAGAGTTTATATTTATGTGGTTTTAGTAGCCAGCATTCATATAGATTACAATGAAAAGCATACTGTCCTTAGAGTTTTCCATTTGCACTGTTAACGACTACCTTACAACCTAAAAATAGAAAGAGAAAAAAAGAGGAATCTGAATTTTTTGAAAATAATACTTTTGTTGTGCAAAGCTCTTCTGTCCTCTCTAGAAACAGCCTGCATTGTAAACTTTTAAGATGACAGTTTTAAATTAAAATTGAAGAATGCAAACTTTGAAAAGCAACAGAGTTGAGAAGGTGTGGGAATCATGGAAGTATTTAGACTGGAATTTCAAATAAAATTCTTTTTTTAAAATTACATTCCTGTGGACTTAAAAATCTGTTTAGTCTGCAATACATATCTCTGTAATTGTTTTTGCTCAGAGACTCTTAGAAATTTAATTAACTTAAGAAAAAACATTATAAATTCAACACAATACAAATAGTGAAACAAGACGGAGTGAGAGTGTCAGGACCAAAATAGCTGCAATATTTCTTGATGTGCCGAAAAATAAAGACCTCTTGAACAAAAGTGCTACTTTTTCCAAGGTGATGATTTGCTGCTTTTTAGAGCAATAGAAGTTGAACATCATGGAGAAATGGGAGAGAACTGGATTCCTGGCTTAGTGGGGAATTATTCAATTTGATTTATTTTTTTCTCTTCTACACTGGAACAAGACCAAAGAAGTCAGCACGTCTTATGAATCAAAATTCTGATAAAAAAAAAACCAAAAGTCCCCACTTCAGGCTTAAAAGCATTTTTTCTTCACATAAAATTTCTCACTTTAAATTAAATTTTTAAAACCCCTGTCCCAGTATGAGTCTTTCATAAAGTTGGCTCCCACTTTCCAATGGTTCAAGGTGAGTGTTGCCTTTTCAAATTGCTGTCAGTGGAGGAAGATCCTTTGGGAACAAGCATGGAAGGCTGGCAGAGAAAAGAAGAACAAAAGACAGGGACAAAAAATAAACTGGAATTTCCAGGATCTCTTTCCAGAATATTCAGCTACACCCAGTCTTTACTTTTGCTGGTATAACTGGTGGTGCAAAACAAATCTTTTCACTCTTTTTGAAGCTGCTTTCTTTCTACAGAAAGATCTGAAACAATGAACAAGGTACTTTCAAATTCTCAGTTTATATTCATCCCTCCGCACTTCCCAACATTAAACTGGTGCTTTTCCTGGTAATTTGTCACTGCTACTCAACTGCCTTTAACACACCTTAACAGTGTGTTTCCTTGCAAAAGTATTTTGAATGTCTGTGTGCTTGCTGTGCTCTGATTTTTATTCTTTGAAATACAAGTGTTTCATGACAAGAACCGGGTTCACAAGCTTCTCAGTAGCTTAGAGTGTACTGTGTTCTCTGTACAATAACTAGCACTGTGAATTTTTCCAGAAAAAAAGTTTTTCAGCTTTTTCATATCTCGTCACTCCGTGATATCTTCTTTCATCTCCCGTACACTCTCTAAGGAATAGAGGAATGAAAAACCTAGAGCGTATAGAATCTCTGCCTGTTGTTCAGTCACTGGGAAGTATTTTCTGCTGAATTGCAGGGTGTGGAAAATGTAAAATCCTAATTCAAGACATTCTGCTGTTTCTGTGTCAGGCTGTTCTGCAACAATATCAGAGTGTCATAAGGTTGGAAAAGACCTTTGAGATCATTGAGTCCAACCTATGACCCAACACCTTCACCTACTCCTACTTGTCAACTACACCATGTGACTAAGTGCTTCATCCAATCTCTCCTTAAACGCCTCCAGGGACGGTGACTCCACCACCTCCCCAGGCAGTGCATTCCAAAGGCCAATCACCCTCTCAGTAAAGAACTTCTTCCTAATATCGAGCCTAAACCTCTCCTGACAAAGTCTGAGACCGTGTCCTCTTGTTCTGTCACCGATCGCCTGAGAGAAGAGTCCAACTCCTGCCTCACCACAACCTCCCTTTAGGTAGCTGTAGAGAGCTATAAGGTCTCCCCTGAGCCTCCTCTTCTCCAGGCTAAACAACCCCAGCTCCCTCAGTCGCTCTTGATAGGGCTTGTGCTCCAGCCCCTTCACCATCTTCATTGCTCTCCCCTGGACGCACTCCAGCATCTCAACATCCTTCTTAAACTGAGGGGCCCAGAAGTGGACACAGCACTCAAGGTGCAGCCTGACCAGTGCCGAGTATAAGGCCCAGTCCTCAGCTCCACGCCCTGCCAATGCAGGCATCACCTGGCCCATGATATCAGTGCGTGCGGGCAGACAAGACAGGGTTTGCTACATGTAATTCTGGTTTTTGATGACAGAGTCCCCCACCTACCCATCCCTTTCCTTCAACAGAAGGAGATCCTGGGGACATAGAAGTCGTGGGGACCTGCTATTACTGCCTCTTGCCGTCACAGACTAGTTCCATGTGAGTGTTGTTCCAAGGCAGATAATTAACTGTGAAGCTGCAATTTGACAACGCCTTGGTAGTCACCAATAGGTGAGGTTTTCCCAGATCTTCTGCAGATCAGGGCTTTCATTAGCAGTGCAGAGAAATACAGGCCTGATAGAGCAACAGAGGCCTTGAGAAGTGCCCTTGAGAAGCGGAGGGGCAGGATGCGGAGTGGGAGAGTACGGGGATAAGATGATAAAAGATAAGGAGAAGGCTAGCACTGAAGAACTCGTGGCTATAAACTGCTCTCCAGTTCAGTCACAGAAACAAAAGATGGCATTTTGAAAAAACAGGTTCTGAAGGTAAAAAAGAAGTAGTAACTAACAAATGTAACAGGCAACAGGCATAATAAATTCAGGTGAGACAGAAAGCTGCAGAACAGGGAAGAAAGATCATTGTGTAAAAACACGTTAGAAAAAAGCCCAAAATGGCCTTGAACGGATCTTAGAGTGAGGAAGAAAAGACCATAAACAAGGGCATCCTATTGCTCCCAGCAAATGACTCCAGATTCTGACGTCTTCCCACAACACCCCCATTGCCAATGCCAGGGTAAAACCATCAGGTGCAAGACCCTGAGGAGCAGACAGTGTGCAGAAGATCAGGGTAGAAGATAAGAAGTGTTTGTATAGCAAGTTTAACTGAATATTATAGTTACTGTAACTTCTTCTGCATAGATGTATTCTTTCTTTTTCTGCAATAATTGCTCCTGGATTAACAATGATTCTTGGATTAAACTGTTCACTTGTGATATCAGTAAACCACATAATTATTACAAGATAACATAGGTGCTGTCAGAACAGCACTCACCAGGTGTGATATTGATACAGGGGCAGTTCACTACATAAATCCCTGAAAAATATCCTTTGACCTTGCCCCTAAACAACACCTGCTGCAAAATTACAGATCCAGAAAAAATAAGCAAAACATATAGGTACGTGAAGATGTGTATGAAGCTGTGTCCTCCTTTGCCTTGTGCTGAAACAGTCCAGCTGGACGTTAAAAATCATGGAAGAATCTCTCTTAATTAACAGAGAACTGCAAGATATGAGCAGTGAATTCAGCTCATCCCTGGATTTCCATGCCTACCTGGCTGGACTGTTGTTTATTTTCATTTCATATAGAAGACTGTCAGAGCTTATGTTTTGCATTCTGTTACTCTTAAAATATTCAGAATTTAAAGCTCACAGCAAGTCTGTAGTTTAAAATGCTTGCATTTCTCAGGTATGTGTAGACAAATTAAATGACTAAATGTATCAAAAGAACTGGTTTTAAGGGCTATAAACCATTACCCCTAAGAGCTGCAATCTATTGCAGCAAAAGACAATTTATTAATGTCACAGAAAAACTGGCATTGCCCTTGTCAAGACAAATTCATCACTGGCTGTTACTCAATGAAAAAGCCATCATACTCCCTTTAATCAGCAGACAATAGTAAATGAACATAAAATCCAAGGATGTTTGTTTCTTAAGTCACAATTTAAGGAGAAACAAAAATGCTACAGAATGTTAATATGAGACCACAGGGACAGTGCACACCGGCTGATGCCAAATGTAGAGTCCAAAATTTATTCTCTAGGCTTATGAGGCCAAAGACACCATCAGAAATGAAGGACAACTGGTCCAATTGCAGATGGTCAATGAGTTACATTTTGTAATAGTGGAAATCAGTAAGACAGTCAAAAGCTTTTGGATATGTAAATGAAAATGGAAAATGAGATCCATTAGGCATGTTTTGAGCTTTTTCCTGGTGATTCTTTTTGTTATTTTAGGAGATTGACTATTACTTCAGTGGTGTAATTCTAGACTGATGCTGGTAACGAGATTATGCAAGATTTTTGTACATAGAACTGAAGAAGTTCCAAGTATTGTGACCAATTTATTCTCTTGTGGCATCCTTTCAGTAAATACATTAATTTCATTGCTTTTTCTTTGACTAAAAATGAGTAGACATAATTTGCACAGTACTGTCAATTCAAAGCTTTGTAGGAATTCCTATCAACCAGAGCCTTTCTAAGCCTTCAAGGTTTTAGGAAGCCTAGCTTGCTGCAGGACCACTTTTTAGTTGACATTTTGACACTAATAATTCATGCTGCAGAAGAACCTTCACTATGCTCTCTCTTTCAAGATATACTTCATAAGGCTTGTTTTGTTACTCCTTTTCCTTTTTTGTCTATTTGCCTCTGGTTAAACTAAATCCTACAGATGCCAAGAACTGACAGACTTTTAATGAGAAAAAACAAATCCGATCTCAGAAGATACAATTTTAAAACTGGACTCAGATCAGTACTCTAAGTTTTACAAGGGCCTATAAGCAAATGCAACTCTTCTCACAGAAAGCTACAAATTAAATCAAGTCTTTGATCTTGAAGCAGACCTTACTAACATCAATAAATCAAGGGAGAAGTTGAGGTATTTTGACAAACTATTTGTCAGAAGATGAGTTATGGGAAGACATGTAAGTAAAGGGAATAATTTGTTCTGTTTTTTTGTATTCTATTTGCTGAGCTCAGGGAGGAAAGGCCTCCAGACAAAACATATACGAGGGGCTTTGAGACTGCTTCTGGAAGGAAACTATTACCTTTTGGGGAGTGAGGAGACTGTTACAACTGATATTTCTCAAAACAAACCTCAGTATTTGGGTTTTTTTAATTGAAATAAAAAAATATATATTTTTCTTCATTATGTTTTGCTTAAATAGCTGATCTGCTTTTTACACATTTACTACTGTTCCTGCAATATTCTGCTGATAGACTCATGGTCTGGCTAATCTGATGAATGACTATTAGCATACCTGACTATTTCAATACTCATCATGGCTTTGACTTTGCATATTGTTCCATGGGAGATGATGATCTTCCTCTCATCTCCCCATACCTGATCTCCAAGATGAACACCGTTCTTCACCTGGAGATAACTCTGGCAGTCACTAGATCCCTCCATGAACTTATCAAATTCACCTTAATGTATGAAAGGATTTTTTAAACTGAAAAGGAATTTTCTATATTTTGTGAGTTACTTTTCATCCAAACCTATTTTCTCAACAGGTTGAATGTGTAGGAAGGAGATTAAAATCACTGATTAAATGCATTTGAGGTGCTGTGGAGCCATCAGAAGAGAAATTTATTTATTACATTGAAAGTGAATAACATTTGATTTTGTCCTTTTCTTTTTCAGGAATAATATTATATAGTTTACAGTAAAGGGAGCCTGAGAAGTGAATCAAATCCATATCATATTGGTAAAAGTGCTTTTGCTTTTGAAAACATGCAATAGGAAATCAAGTAATATTACAAACATTATACTACCAGTGAATAAAGCCCAGGTGCAGAATATCACTACGAGGCTCCCGGATCTAATTCAACCCTCAGATTATTATCCCCTGTTGGTTGTTCAGGCCGGCAGTGATGAGCTTGATAAGAGGGGCTCCAGACTAATTAAAAAGGAATTTAGGGAACTAGGTCGATTACTGGATGGGGCAGGAGTGCAGCTGGTGTTCTGCTCAGTTCCTCTGGTGGCCGAGATGTGTACTGAAAGAAACAAGAGAGCCCATGCTAGTAACAAATGGCTTAAAGGCTGGTGCTGACACAGGAATTTTGGTTTCTATGATCATGGGGAAACCTTTACTGCACCCGGCCTGCCGGACCCAGATGGGTCCCACCTAAGTAAAAAGGGCAGAAGGATTCTAGCCCGGGAGCTGACAGGGCTCATTAAGAGGGCTTTAAATTAGGTCTGAAGGGGAGAGGGATGTAACCAGACTCACCACTGAAGCGACTGCAGAAAGGGAGTCATTATCAAGGGTGAAGCCAGTAGCCCAACTGAAATGCATGTATACTAATGCACGCAGTATGGGTAACAAACAAGAGGAGCTGGAAGTCCTGGCCCAGCAAGAGAACTATGATATAGTTGCTATCACAGAAACGTGGTGGAATGACTCCCATAACTGGAGTGCTGCCATGGAAGGCTACAAACTCTTCAGGAGAGACAGGCATGAGAGAAGGGATGGAGGGGTGGCCCTGTATACTAAGGAAACTCTTGATGCTGTAGAAGCTGAGATTGGTGATGACCACATTGAGTGTCTATGGGTAAGAGTAAGAGGGGCAATCAAGACTGACATCTTGGTTGGAGTGTGTTACAGATCGCCTGACCAGGAGGAAGAGGTGGATCTGTTGTTGTTTAAGCAGCTGGGAGTTGCCTCAAGATCGGCTGCCCTTGTTCTTTTAGGAGACTTTAATCTCCCAGATATCTGCTGGGAACTTATCCCAGCTGACAGGAGGCAGTCCAGAAGGTTCTTAGAATGTATTGAGGACTGCTTCTTGTCACAGCTGGTGAGTGAGCCTACCAGGGGTGACGCTCTCCTTGACCTGCTGTTTACAAATAGAGAAGGGCTGCTGGGTGATGTTGCGATTGGAGGCTGTCTGGGGTGCAGCGACCATGAGATAATTAAGTTCTCCATAAACAATGAAACAAGGAAGGGCATAAACAAGACATACAGGCTGGATTTTCAGCTGGCTGATTTCAGACTATTTAAGGACGTAGTCAGGAGAGTACCCTGGGAAATAATTCTTAAAAGCAAGGGGGTCCAGGGAGGCTGGAGGTGCTTCAAGAATAAAATCTTGAAGGCACAGGAGCAGGCTGTCCCGATGTGCTCTAAGATGAGCTGTAGGGGCAAACGGCCAGCCTGGATGAGTAAGGAGCTTCTGAAGGGGCTAAGTGAGAAAAAGAGGGTGTATCGCCTTTGGAAAGAAGGGCAGGTGAGTCAGGTTGTGTTCAAAGATATTGTTAAGTCGTGTAGGAAGAAAATTAGGGAGGCAAAAGCCCAGCTGGAGTTCAAATTGGCCAATTCTGTTAAGGATAATAAGAAGTGTTTTTACAAATATACTAATGGCAGAAGGAAGGGCAGCAACGACCTCCACTCTTTAGTGAATATTGAGGGAAATACAGTAACTAAAGATGAGGAAAAGGCTGAGGTGCTTACTGCCTTCTTTACCTCTGTTTTCAACAGTAAGGCAGATTGTTCACTGGACAACTGGTCTTCTGAAGTGGTGGATGGGGTCAGGGTGCAAGATATCCCCCCTGTCATCCAGAAGTTAGAGACCTGCTGAGCCACTTGGATCCTCATAAGTCTGTGGGGCCAGATGGGATCCATCCTAGGGTGATGAGAAAGCTGGCGGACGAGCTTGCTAATCCACTTTCCATCATTTATCAACAGTCCTGGCTCACTGGAGAGGTCCTGGATGACTGGCAGTTGGCCAATGTGACACCCATCCACAAAAAGAGCCATAGGGATGATCCAGGTAATTACAGACTTGTCAGCCTGACCTTGGTTCCAGGGAAAATTATGGAGTGGATAATCCTGGGTGCAATCATCAGGCATCTGCAGAATGACCGAGAGATCAGGCCCAGCCAGCATGGATTTAGGAGGGGCAGGTCCTGCCTGACCAACCTGATCTCTTTTTACCACTGTGTGACTCGCCTGGTGGATGAGAGGAAGGCTGTGGATGTGGTGTTCCTGGACTTCAGCAAGGCCTTTGACACTGTCTCCCATAGTAGACTACTGGAGAAGTTGGTAGCTTGTGGCTTGAATGGGAACGCTCTGCGCTGAGTAAGGAATGGTTGGATGGCCGAGCCCAGAGAGTGACAGTGAACGGTGTCTCATCCAGTTGGTGGCCGGTCACTAGTGGCGTCCCCCAGGGATCCGTGTTGGGCCCGGTCCTGTTCAATATCTTTATTGATGATCTGGATGAGGGGATCGAGTCCATCATTAGCAAGTTTGCAGACAATACCAAGCTGGGAGGAAGTGTTGATGTGTTGGAGGGTAGGAGGGCCCTACAGAGGGACCTTGACAGGCTGGAGAGATGGGCTGACTCCGATAGCATAGGGTTTAAGAAGTCCAAATGCCGGGTCCTGCACTTTAGACACAACAACCCCATGCAGAGCTACAGGCTGGGGACAGAGTGGCTGGAGAGCAGCCAAGCAGAAAGGGACTTGGGAGTGCTGGTGGACAGGAAACTCAACATGAGCCAGCAGTGTGCCCAAGTGGCAAAGAAGGCCAATGGTGTCCTGGCCTGCATCAGGAACAGTGTGGCCAGCAGGACTAGAGGTCGTCATCCCCTTATACTCGGCACTGGTCAGGCCGCACCTTGAGTGCTGTGTCCAGTTCTGGGCCCCTCAGTTTAAGAAGGATGTTGAGATGCTGGAGTGTGTCCAGAGGAGAGCAACGAGGATGGTGAAGGGGCTGGAGCACAAAGCCCTATGAGGAGCGACTGAGGGAGCTGGGGTTGTTTAGCCTGGAGAAGAGGAGGCTCAGGGGAGACCTTATTGCTCTCTACAACTGCCTAAAAGGAGGTTGTGGTGAGGCAGGGGTTGGTCTCTTCTCTCAGGTGACCGGTGACAGAACAAGAGGACACAGTCTCAAGCTTCATCAAGGGAAGTTTAGGCTTGATATTAGGAAAAAATTCTTCACTGAAAGGGTGATTGGCCTTTGGAATGCGCTGCCTGGGGAGGTGGTGGAGTCACCATCCCTGGAGGTGTTTAAAGAGAGACTGGATGAGGCACTTAGTGCCGTGGTTTAGATGATGAGTAGGTGTTGGTGTTGGGTCATAGGCTGGACTCGATGATCTCAAAGGTCTTTTCCAGCCTTGTGATACTGTGATACTGTGAATAATACACCTGCCTACAAAGACTACTTCTGAAAATGTATTGTAGAAAGTTGTGATAGATGTCATAGAAGGATAGATTCATAGAATCATAGAATCATTTAGGTTGTAAAGGACCTTTAAAATAACTAAGTCCAACCCTAAACCTAACACTGCTAAGTTCACGACTAAACCATGTCCTTAAGTGCCACATCTACAGGTCTTCTAAATACCTCCAGGGATGGTGACTCCACCTCGACTGCATGTTCCAGTGCTTCACAATCCTTTTGGTGAAGAAAGTTTTCCTAATACCTAATCTAAACCTCCTCTGGCACAATTTGATGCTGCTTCCTCTTGTCCTATGGCTCTTCACTCATGGGAAGAGACCAACAATCGCCTCATAACAACAGTTGTAGAGAGTGAGATAAAGGCTTTTTGATTGCAGTCTATATGCTCTAAGAAACTGTATTTCATTGATTTAAGGACTTTTTTTACACTGATTGAGCTAAGCTGATATAGTATTTTTACCGAATTTTTACCTATAATGTCAGATATGCAGTGCTACAGTGCATTCAAAATGTTAATTACAAATTAGATCTGATATAAATTATCTTTTTCCAAGAAATAATTCTTGCCATATTTCTCTTTTTCAGGCATAAAGACAATATAATATGTATCTAAATTGCAGTCTTTGTTTTTTTTCTGTTTAAGAATAAAATATATTCCGAATCACTCTTTTTTAATCCTTCATGCATAATTGAATCTCTAACAATCTGATACTAAATCTTCTGATGTTAAATTTATTCACAATGATAAATCATTGTTCTGCTTTTAGTCTGTTCTGCCAAGATATGAGAAAATAAATCTGATATAACTATGAATAATTTGAATTATTTTTATGTTTGGAAAACTTTTAAACTTAGGCAAATTGAGTTATTTGCATGATTCGGAGGAATTCATATTTATATTCCTTTTAGAAATGGGGCTTATCTCTATTCTAGTATATAAGATTTCATCAGTAAAAAAAAACCTCCCAAAAGTTACCAACAAGATTCATTTTGAGGCAGTTGGTGTATCATGAAATATCTGTCTTAATTAGACTCAAATATATGTTTTGTACATAAATAGGTCAGGCTCTAAGATCAGAATGCATGAAGTTGCAGAGGCATGAATCTCAGTTTGGGAATTTAATAATTACATATGGAAACAGAACAGTTACATGCTGTAATTATAGTGTTAAACTGTTGACTTCCTTCAAATTTCCATAAAGCAGAAGAAAGAACATGTCTTCAAAAGATTTTTCAAGCATTATTAAATCTAGTATTGTCTAATTTGATATTGGGCTCCTTTCTGCTAACCTTCTTCATGTTAGTCTGTTTATTATAAGGGACTGTTCCAAGACTAAACCTTTCAGCCTGGCTGAAAGCATAAGTCTTCATTTTGTAGAATGTTATTATCTAGTTGTATATGTGTCTGTATTACTGCTTAATATGAAATAAATATATTTTTCTATCCATATATTTCATTTTGATATTTTTGGAGTCTATATCGTATTTTTAGTCATTGTTTTGATACCTTGTATTACCATTTAAAATAAGAACATTTTAGCTAACCAAAAAGTAAATTAAGTGCAAATGTAAATCCACATAAATTCAGTTACAAGCTGTGTTCATCTTATGCACAAGCCTGCAAATATTCAGTTTGCAAATCACGGCTATATTACAGAAGCAAAAACCTTTCCTAGTTTTGGTGTTGATGTGCATACTCTGATAATACCTCACATCTCATTCTCTGAGTAGGAACCAACATATTTTTTACTGAAGTCAGGGATGTTGATTCCAGAGTGTATTACGATACGCAGTAGTCAATAAGACTGAATTCAACCTATCTGACCAGCAGGAGCTAATCTATTTTCTTGTGAGACAACTGAATATTCTAACTTAAAAACAGCTTTTATGACAAATTCAACATGGAATCTAGATTATATTAACTTCCCACATATCATAGGAAAGCACATGAATCAGAGAAATGTAAAATTCAGACTAGTGAATACACTGAGTTCAGAGCTATCATACCATATACCATATTTTACATTATAAAAAAAATTGTAGTATTAGTAGATTGCAGTGTAAAGAAATACAATACACTGTTTGAAGAGTGAATCTAAACAAAAATTTAAACTTAGTATCATAGAATCATAAGGTTGGAAGAGACCTCAGAGATCAAGTCTAGCCATACCTGTCTCCCTACTAAACCATGTCCCTAAGGAACTCATGTACCCGTCATTTAAACACCTCCAGGGATGGTGACTCCACCACCTCCCTGGGCAGCCTGTTCCAATCCCTCACCACCGTTTCAGTGAAGAAATTCTTCCTAATGTCTAGTCTAAACCTCCCCTGGAACAACTTACAGTCACTTCCTTTCGTCCCATTGCTTGTTACTTGTGAGAAGAGACTCCCTTAAATCACTGAAAAAAACCTCCTAAGAACCAGGATGAACCTATAAGCATTTAGCCTACATCACAGCTTGTATTTTACAGTCACCTTTCTGGCCTACAGAACACCGGTTGAGCTTTAGCCCTTCTGTGATCTAATTAAAATATTTCTCCTGTTTTGTAGGAGATAGACTGCGCTTCTTTACAAGATGATAGCAGAAGTAAAGAGAAGTGAGGATTTACAGAGGAAGAAAGAGAAAGACCAAGATTTAGATCACTGTTGGAAACCATCAGTAGTGAAACACTTGTTTTCTCCACCAAGTGCCTCTCAGCACATTTTCTTTATTAAGTTAACTTTTTCCAAAGCTTTTCCAACCAAAGGTTGAAATGAGACATCACTTTACTACCATACTTACAGGTCCCACCACCCTCATCTGTGAGGAACTTCTTTCAGTAGCATCTCATTCAAATAGGTAGAAAGCAATGCACATGTGCTGGGTCAGGGCATCACTTATCTTCCTTCCTCAAAGCAGATGCTGTATAGGTATGCAACCAGGAAACTGAACAAAGCTTAATTAAATCAACACTTTGTCTATAGTGACATGATTTGTTATCTTTTTAATTAGATTGACATTGAAAAAGATGAGCCCGTATGTTGTGAAAAAAGGTATGACCTAAATTTGACTCTGTAGATGTGAGAGTGCATTCACGTGGAAGAGCTATCCTGCTTTTACAGGACATTTTCTAACAGTTCCCCTAATATGTTTTGCTAAGGCTTTACTGATTTTTGGTGTAAAATGTGATCTCTGTCAGCAGAAGACAGCCCAGACTAAATAATTGTTGTTCATGTCTGCAAGGCAAAATATGTGAGGCTGAGACACTGCAAACTGCTATGGGATGCGGTCAAACCAGGGAGTAGAGTGACTCCTGCCCAGGCAGGGTGGCATACGGTCAATGCAAAGACCTACACTCCAACCCTGCTTGACTTACACATACAGCCAAGGATTACTTTCAGTGTCTTCTGGTGATAAAGCAGGGGCTGATCCAAAGCTGAATCCATTATGCGTGGGGTGAAGGGAGTTTCCACTGGAAAAGTTAAAAGCTGTAGGGGAAGGACAGAGAGAGGAAGGGAAACCCAGACTTAAAAGACCAACAATGGTGAAAACAATTAAGTGGGATGCAGAATATTATGACCACAGAGATTTGACCACCTACTACTTTGGGGAAAACTTAGAAACAAAAATCTTCCATTTTGGGAATGGGAAATGGGAATATTTTTGAAGTCTTGAACATTTTATGACATAAGGAATATGACTGTGTTCAATAATTCGTCCGTCACTGTGTCATTGACATATGAGTATTGTCTTATTGTCTTAGAAGATATCGTCCTGAAACCTTTTAAAACCATTCATTTTGGTTTTAAGCTGTAAGATCTCTTGGTTTTATCTCCCATCTCAGATGTAAACAGTGCTTTTAGAGCCAGAACCAGGCCAATTCGAAAGAGTTTGTTCTTCTAGTGAGTCAACACCTGCTAAGATTAAAGATAGGCCCAAAATTATTTTTCAGTGCATATGGGAGATATGGTAATTTTCCAATAGGCTGCTTGAAAGTTCCTAGGGGAACAATACATATAAAAATAGTACTAGGAGAACAAAGTATAATGATATGGAAGGAGTAATTCTTTCAAGGGATTATTGGTAAGGGACAGTCAAAATTTGTAAGCATTTCAAAATGGAATTTCCTTATGCCCAGACTGTTTAAAATGTAGAAGCAAACCACATAAATATTTTTCAGAAGACACAATATAGAGAAGGAAAGAAATCAGGGGATGTAGCAATATGTTTGATTCAGAGGCATAGCTGATGAGATCAGACTTATATTTGTACTTCTCAGAAATGATGAGGGCCAGTGAATCATGTCATTCCTCTTCTGACAATGAAATGTGCATTTAGCTCTATTACATGCCCAGAAAAAAATTTAAACCACTGTGTGTGTTCTCCTCAGGTTGTCCATGCAAAAGTAAATTTTATACTGAGAGGACTGACTCCTTTTGTTACTAATAGGCAGAAAAATATATTTTGCTTTAGATATAATTCGAAATTTCACTGTTAAAAAGACTAAGTATTCCACACGCAATTATTTAAGCTTCTGTTGTAATCTTTCTTTTTCATATATTCTTGTATTCAGGGCTCCTATGGAGTGTCACAGTCCAAAAAAAAGGCTTTGTCTGAATAACAACACCAGCTGCGTGCAATCACAGTGCTTTATTACCCTCCCAAGTCCCTCCCTGAAATACTCTTCTGCCAAGATATCTAGCAAAAGCAGAAAATCTATTTAACAAGCTTTCTATGATCACATTCATCATGCTGATGTGTTAATATTTATTCTTGTATTCTCTCTATCCATTCAATTTATCCACCTGTGGACAGAAAAGCTTTCTCCAGGCAACTTTAATATAAGCCTGATGGCACAGGCTTCAGTGAAACTTCTGGAAGCACAGCGAGGGTCCCGAATGCATGCCTAGGTTACTACCGGATGCTGAAATCAATAGTAAACATAATTAGTGCGATTGTTTTTCATGCTAGTTGTATTTAAATTGGCATTATTATGAAAACATGCAATATAATGATATGTTTTACTCCACTGAGAATAAAATCTCTGAGCCTTCATGACAGAGATAATCTTTTCCTTAGATATTAGTAGAGAATCTAGCTTTGATCTCTAGGAATTACCATACTACTTCTAGTGCTACTGTTGCTACTAAGAAGCACGTGAAGAAGTTTAAAATATCAAAAACACAATATAAGAAGGAAGCAAGAAAGGAAATAATGTAAATCCACTCTGAGAGCACTGAGTTAGTACTGTCAGACTAGATGGATATTATCAGTACAGCTTTTCAATTTTATTGGATGTGTCATAGTTTCCTCTCAGCAGTTTCAGAAACCCCTGGAGTTGCCTCTGACAGGGAGTTTTCTGGATGTCATCTGTTTAAGCAATATTGGAAATAAAATATGTTATTTGTTTTTCTGCTATTTTAACAATAGCCTTGATTGAATGCAAACTTCACAGTTTGCAGACATATAAAAATCAAAGCAGATACAGGCATATGCCCTTTTCTGCTTGTTTGCTGCTCAAACTTTGCAGACATACAGTTAATGATCTTGTTCCATCAGTTTTAAATTATATGTTTCTTGTTTTGCTGGGAGCTGTTCCTCATTATTATTATCCTCTTTTGTGGAGGTCAACAAATAAAACAGATATTTGTTTTATAACTGAAGTGCTGAAGTGATACTTACTGTAGTAGAAATTCAGAATATTCCCCATTGAATTAAAGAAAGCTGGACCATGACACCACTATTTCCCATTCTGAGTGCAAGAAAGCTTTTCTATCTTGGCTATCCTTGCACACCGATAATTTTGCAGAGACTTGTTTTCTATCATGTTTGTAAAATCAGGCTTAAAGACAGTGCCTCAGTGCCTCAATGCAGATCACTCTAACTGCAATGGCGTTTTACCATGTATTCATCCCATTCTATGCAGATTCAGAATTCGGCTCACAGTGCTGTTATAAATAGGCGAACACATTACCTTCATAAGGTCACTCAGAAGCTTTTTGCATTGGTTGTTTGGCTGTAATTTTGCTTTATGAGAGCTGTTGTACAGTTTGGCAAGTTAAACATTACACTTTTGCTTCTGACTTCTAAATCTTACGGCTGTCAAAGTGAAGAGAAAATGAAAATAGAAAAATCAGATCTCCGCTACCTATAGAAATACGTGTTTCCACATTTTCTTTTGTAATGCCTAGATTTCAACTTGGATAATAATTAAATATTACTTAAAAAATGTTCTCATGCTTTCTAAAAAGTATCATTAGAGTTGGCTTAGAATAGCTGCTACATATTTGAACTTCATTCATTTCTTGATGGATGAAACATTTAAATACAGACATTTTGTTTAAGTAGATATGCATGAGAGCTTTTTTTTCCCTTCATAACAACTGTTTATAATTCATTGGAAAATCAAGTGATGAAAATATTTGAAAATTTGAAAACAGACATTTTTATATGCAAAAACTGACAGCTTTTACCCCAGCCTGATAGTAAAAGTAGTTGACATGCTTTCTGTTATTACCATCCTCCATATGACAAATTCCCTGGCTAGAATACATTTTCCTACAATGCACTGTTGCCTCCTGCTCCTGGGACTTCTATCTTTAGTGAATCATTGAAGGCTGAGTCTGACTGGGGAATGCAAGCAGAAGGAGAAAGTGATGATAGCAGGAAATCACACTATAACTTGTATGACAGAAGCATTTCTAAATGGAGATATGTATCATCAGGGAATTACATGAGATTCCTATATGCAGTTCTTCAATTTCTTAATTAAAACTTTTCATATAAGTAGGTCTGTTTTGAAGAAAATTAATTTTAATCAAAACTTGATTTCCACTAGAAAAACGTGGAGTTTGGTTGTTTTGTTTTGTTTTTCACTACCAAGTGTAGGTGTAGCATAGAAGGAGAAAACAGGGCAGAATTGCTTTGAAAGCTGCTGAGCTCTACAGGGTACTTTTACAGAGGCAGGACAAGCATAAACAGTTCCTTTTCACACTTACCTGAATGCCCCTCCCGTGACAACTTATTTCCAACATATCCTACATCTTCTCCTGTGTTCCTACAAATCCTAAAAAGCATGAAACACCTCATTTATCTTCACCATTCTGAGAGGAAGAGGACCTTGTAGTTGGATATGGTCATAACTTTCATGTAAAAAGAATTAACAAAAAATCCCCAAACTTATTTTAAGAGGCCTGCAAAAGATTTTCCATATCAATATTTTCTAGCTTTATAAACAAATCAAGATATAATAATATGAAATTTAAAACAATTTCTTTTAAGGGTGATATTTTTAGAATCATCTGAACAACTGTCATTATCCTGTTCTTTATGACAACTATTAAGGATATATTTTCACACTATTTCATTATTAATTTTGATATAATTTGAAAATATCAAATCACTAATTATAAGGATGTATTAAGGAATTAATTGATTAAGTGATGAGTGCAAAAAAAAATACATTAATCCCCTGCTCTTCTAACCACAGCTCTTACACTTTGTTGCTTATGTCTCTGTTAGTACATTGAATCCAACAATTCTCTTCTCCAGAAGTTAGCACAATGCAATCATTTCTACAGAGCAGTGCAAAGCTGGCCTATAATGTATTCTTGGATCTAGTCCAAGAACATTGGAGTCAGAAAAAAAAAACCCCTATTTATCTCAGTGGTCTTTGTATCAGCCTCTACAGAAAGTATGGCGTTGTAGAGTTCCTTAGCATAAAAGTGATATTAAAAAACTTATTTTAACAAAATTATTGCAATTAAAAGCTTTGTAAAAATATTCTTTTTATTTCAAGATAGGATGGTTGTTAATTGTATCTGAACGTGTAAAATTTTTCAAAAATATTTTCCTTTATAGATTGTTATCCCAAGGATTTCAAATGATCCCCTCTTCTGCTGCTGCCTTCCATGCCGTTTTTTTGAGTTCTTTCAAATATATTTGAAAGAATAGTAATTTTATTTTGAAAATTGTCTAGCCTGAGACCTCTACCAGATCTCTCTTTCCGACTCAGACATGTCTATCATATTCTAATCATGTCTCAGAAGGATTTTTTACACTTTCTCTTTTCATGTTTGCAAATGTCTTCTGTAATCCTTGTGAAGTCCATAGATTTCAAAACACACTTTCTTTGACATCTGGAACTGTCTGCTTTTGTCCATCTTTAGCCAAGTAGTCTGCTGTACAGTGTTGGATATCACCAAAAGATATTAAAATTTAGATTTGAAGTGTTAGTTTTCAATAAGATACTGTACTACACTATCTTTAAATTATTTCATCTATCACATTCTTGCAAAGCTGTTACGTACGATGAGTGAGCGAAAATACTCATGACCATCAGTGTCTGTGACAGAATGATCCAAAACCTTCAAGAAAGGGCTGGGCATGACCTTTTATCCAGTCATTGGAAAAAGGAATCAGGCTTTTGCTGCTTTAGATCTGATTCTGAGGAAGTGACTAGGACTATGAAAATAGAAAGCTGTTTGGATGAACAAACAAAAATGTTTGTGATTGTAAATGAGGAGAAAGAAACACTCAAATGGCAGTTTTCCAAAAACACAAGTAAACAATGACAGATCCAGAGATGGTATTCCAAAGGATAACATACTTCAGATGAATAGTTTTTGAAGGAAGGCAATATTAAATTTGAAGAAAACAGTCTTTTTGTTATACTTTTCCATTGCAGTACCAAAAGGCTTTTAATGACCATGACTTTAATTAACAGTTATATAAAAAGGGGCTCGAGAACAGAGTACCAAGGATACATAGAAAAGCATAGCACAAACTACTGAGAAAATCAAGGACAGATAAAGAACATAAGTAAATATACAAAGAAACTCATAAAATTAAAAAGGGCACAAAAATGCCTTTTTTCTTTCTTTTATTATCTCATGTTTCAAGATTCTGTAAAAAGGTTAACAATAGCCGTATATTCAACATGGTTAAAATTAACAACAGAAACACAGGTCAAACCAGAAAAATGACACTTGATATTTATAGTTGTCAGCAAGACAAGAACTATACTGCAGGATTTAGATAGAACTTGGCAGAGCAATCTTTGACTCTTAGCAACAGTCTTCAGGAATATCTGGAGGAAACATAAACCCTCAAAGATCCTTAATGGACAAACACAATAGTCGTTTTTTAAAAAGGTATAAAATAGGTGATCTAGGGATTTATAGAACAGGCAGGCTAGCCTCAGTATCTAAAAGGATTTCATAAAATATCATGCAATGTTAAATCTGTAAGTACTGAAATATTGCTGGTGATAAGAGAAGATGATAGTGAGAACTGGAATTGACAATAAATTATTATGTCAATTATATATATTGACAAGTAGCATCCATGGATGTAGCCTTGAGCAAGGCTTCATTGTGTCTCAAATTATATTCTTGTAAGAAAAAATAGAGAACTATGGTCTTCTTTTAAGGCAGATACTAACTGAAAAATCATATTCACAGATCAGTCAAAGACTTCAGTTAACCTGAAGGGATCTATGGGTGGAGTCTCATAGGCTACCTCTGGAGACTACCTCAAAAATGCATCTCAGCTTGCACTGGATCACAGGTGGAAAAGCAGTCATTGGTGTAATGTAGTTATTTACAACTAGCAAGCATGTTACACGTAAGACATGAAAAGTCCTCAGAATTAGTAAGGGTTTGATGGGAGTACAGATGCCCGGTGTTAAAATCCACACTAAAAACTGCAGGCAAGCCAGCGGTCAGAAAGAGAGAAGTATAATGGATAAGAAAACAAGATATCTGAATAAAGCATGGGATGGGTTACATTTTTATGTGACCTACCACCAGAAGAGGTAACATGAAAACATCCTTGAAAAGAAGTCACTGATTGATTATTCCATCTGAGTTTTCCTTATAGGCAGGATGAGCTGTACCAACTTATTTTGCAGATAATCTGATTTAGAAGTAATATCAATAAAATTAGTAACACATCTTTTAAACTTGAGGTTAGATAAAGCACTTAAGTAAACTGCATCAGGTCAGCAAATTCCTATAAAACAGGATTTTCAAGAACTAATTAAGTAAATATTTTGGAGGACATCATGTGTAGAATAAGCTTAATTCTGTTTTACAGTATAGGATGAACTGCAGGGCCTCTTGCAGATCACCCTAGACCTACATTTTTATTATTATGTATATAACAAGCTTCAACATCAAATTGTTTTCATAGGCTAGGAAATAATGACCTGAATGTCAAATTACTTATGTTGATTCATGCTAATGTAATCAGCTCGGTAACTGGTGTTGCTCCTGATAAGACATAACACAGGCAGGAAAAAGAAAATAATTTTGACCTGGGTTTGATCCTAATTAAATCCCAGTATTATGATTATTTATTTTGGCCCTCACTTAGTGGGTAAAGATTCACCTTCATGGAGATCAGAAGAACATTTTTATTCCTTATTCACAGTACTAGGAGTGAAAAGAGGATCACACCTAATTTTTTCATAAGAAATAAAATAACCATTGTAATGTTTCAGGATTTGTTCTTTTTTGGCCTTTTCCTCTCCTGCATCAACTGAGAACTATTTACTGCATAATGCTGCATGACGTAATCTTACTGGGTTTTGGAGTATGAACTAACCTTCGTTTCCTATGTCTAACAGCTTGAAACATGATGTTTTTCAGTGACAGAACACAAGGTCTTCTACTAAATGTCGGTTTGTAAGAAGTAAATAGACTTTCCATTTTACCCAACAATTAAAAATTTGGTAAAGCCATTTGCAAAAGCTGCTTGTCAAAAGCGGAGAGAAATACAGGATCGGTGAAGAACTTGACTTTTTTCCCTTTCACCTTGAGCCCTTTCACAGTCACTAAACAAAATCAAGACTGAATGACAGTCGGTTTGATTTGCCATGTAACTTGACCCTGGATTTTTTTTGATGTATCTTTTTGTACTCTGAGTCACCTCAGGTTTGAAATAGTAATTAGTCATAATCATGTAATCACACACAAATTTCAGGTACCCTTGAGAAACAGTGCTTCTTGAGGTGGTCTCCTACCCACAGCAAACACATTAAAATCACAATTCTTATAATCCTCCCTTTTGTTACTCACTTATAGGGTGTCTCATGGCTACCACCGTCATCATGTCCACCCTCAGATCCAGGAGTTTACTATCCAGTACCTCTTAGACATGATGTACCAGCAGACTGATAGACTTTTTGAGTTCTAATACATTGTTTCCTAAATATTATAGGCAACTTCCTCCTCCTTTACAGTGGTTATGGGAACCTCTAGATGATATTTTTGTGGCTTAACAGGTTATTTGCGTATGGCAGCAGGTTTCTGTGGATGGAGCAGTATACCTTTGTCTTTCCTATAATATCTACATCAAATATTGTCTCACTTTTTGAGAGCTCTGCTTTGCAGTCGGTATTTCCAATTGACAGTCTCTTCAGCAATGCGGAATTATCAATAGACAAGTACTGGATTAAATATTTTTTTTAAATGTTGGCACTTAGAAAAGCATTAGATTTCTAAGGCATTCTCTGTGATATTGGGATATACTTTTATTACCAATTCAAAGTTATACTTCTATCATTTGACTGTAAATTTAGGAATAGAATATCTAATGTTATCCACCACAGTCAGTAAGAATTCCTCACAATTATTACCAGCATAGTAAGAATGTTTTTGTTAGTAAGTGGCAGGATATGACACGATGTGCTTTGTTGATCTATATTAAGCTTATTGACTTGCCAATAGTTATTGACAGACGTCAGGTGTTTTGTTTCCTTTTTTTTTTTTTCTGTGTATAAATTGAAATACCAGTTTGGTTAGGTTACTGAAACTCTTTTGTTCCTTTTGTTCATGCTCCTGCTGGGTCCTAACTATAAGCTTCCAATGTGATTTAAATAATTCAAAAAACATGACACCTGCTGATGCCAGGGGAGGATATGCTGGGGAGGCATTGTGGTTTCCATTGGAAACCTTACAAAGCTCTGTAGTTTTACATGGGAACATAACACACTAGCCTATATTTTGCTTTGAGTGTTAAGAGTTTTATGAAGCCAGAACTCCCAGAGTGAACCTGAGGAACAAAAGAAAAAGCTTACACGGAGTTCAGCAAGCCACTTGATGATTGCCACACAGCTCTGTTAATGACTACTGAAGTTTTCAGACCCTTGGGTCAGAACTAATTTCTGCTAGTCCACATGTATTTTTCATTGGCTTCATTAGTACTGGAAAGGAAAGGTAGAATTCCAATTAACATATTTAGGATTGCAAGTATTGTCTGTGTTTTTCCCCTTGAACATGGTCTTATTTGTCTTTCTGAAACTCAGCTGAGCAAATTTGTAAATTTGGAGATTTTTTTTCTTTGCCAAGGAGTATTGATTAATTCATTTCTGTGTTTCCTGCCCCTAGAAAATAACCTATATTGTAAAAATTGGAATACTCTCATCTGTGACCATCATATGCGTTCTCTTTACCTCTGGGACTGTGTGACTATGTGACTATACTGCAACACAGGAAAGCTTTACAGTGTGGTGAATATAGCAGACTATGCCTTCACCACTATCTTGGCTGGTGAGCATCCTCAGTAGCTCCAGAGTCATCGTAATTTTTTCTTGACAAGTCAGAATTACCTTCACAAGTCCAGACTTAGGATTTTCTACTATAGCCACACATTTGATTTCATCTTACAACAGGCCCCTACTCTTTTAGAGTATCAGAAAAAGGACCCTCATGTTTGTAACTGATTGCACATTAGTATGGTGATTGATTCATGCTGTTTCGTGGAAAGAAGGTACCACTGTTCAAAAAAACCCATGGAAGTTGGAAGGACTGTTATAGAAACATCCACCAGTGGAATTATTTGTACAGTGGGTTGATAGACGTGATTCTTGGTGGGAAATTGCGTTGGATAATTGCATTTTGCATATCACAAATATCTTGGAGGCTCAGTTGAATGTAAGTTTCTTTTTGCCTTGCCTTAGCTGCACATAGCTATTATTTTCTGTTTAATGACTACCCCATCTCCTTTTTTTAATACAGACATCTGTATTCTGTTGGTAAGACATGTTTTTTCTCAGTGAATTCTTGTCCAGAAGCATGAATTTCATTAACATGTGAAAGCAGTATATTTTTTTTGGAAGTTGAAATTGTGTTGGTTTTGTGGGGTTTTTTTTCCTTGTTGAAGGAGTTCTTATTTGTTAACTGTAATATTTACATTGTATTTTGGATTTTTTTACAAAATATAACATAAAAATAAAAATAATGTCTGTATTCAGTCATGTTTATAATTTATAATTTAATTTAATATAAAGAAAAGAGATAAACAACTGCTTTCAAAAAGAAAGATGCAAATCATACTTAAGAAATGAACGTGTTTTCCTTAATTCATTATTTCCATACTTCTTTTAGGCATAAAGTGGCAGAAGGTCAAAACAAGCAACAGGTACAGATGTGGTAAGATGATCTTTTACTTTTCTCCCTTCAAAGAGTTACTGAACCAGAAAGAAATTTCTACAGAGATTCCTATCCCCAGCAACAGGAAAACATGTAGTCCCTGTATTTTGTAAGATATAACGCATTTCTAGAATTCTTTAGAGTAATAAAATGGCCAAGGAAACTATCTAAATACAATCTTCACCAGCAGTATTCAAGGTTACATATATTTTTTTGATTGCAGCATTTTACCTGTACCAGAATGAAAATCAATGTGTTTCATCAGTCTATAGCCTGGAAACAGAGTTAACATCCCGGTGTAACCCATGCTGGAATCAATTGCAAAACCACATCCAATAGAAAACAAAGTGATTCCCAAAGGGCAGGCTAGTCAAATATATATAGTGTTGCACAAGCGACTGTGGAAGAACAATGAAAATTTGGGCATAAATTTACTAGAGAGAAGCCACGTTCCCTCCAATGTTCCCTTCAGGTTTGGTTCATTGCCTTCAATAGCTTTATCCTAAATATATGCAGAGTATTTGTTTGGTGTTCGTTCTTAATACTTTGCATCTAGCTGTGTTTTAATAATATATGATGCTGTCTCATGTCTGCATATGGGGTTTTACTTCATATTTTTGGATGACCATTTGCATGCACAAATTTTTGAACGAGGATTCCTGTTTGAGAATGGGGATTCCTAAAAACCAGCGCCCTAACTTTATCTCAGTTCCTATAAGTAATCATGTTTTATACCCAGACATATCTCTCAATATTGCTATCAGCCCTCCAGATTTTATCTCTTGAAACGTTTGAAAAGCTGATTGTTAGAAATAGGATGTCCCTTTTGAATTCTACAGAACTACAAACTAATTCACTTAAAAAAATTGACTAGAAAACAAAATAAATTTCATTCCTGATATCATCACAGCTATAAGACATTTAGAGTCTTTCTCATGGTGCTGATACATGTTATACCCTTGAGTAGGTTGTATGGCTGTCCAGCTGAGAGAAAACTTCCTTTTATTTAATTAAAAAATATCACCATTTAAAAAAAAAAATAATTTTTTATTATTTTGATATATAATCCTATTTAACCAAGCATTGGCTAGGAAGTGTAAAGTTTTGTCTGCTTATTTTTGTATGCAATCACTGACTTTATTTCTCTTTCTCAGTTTGTTATTTGCTGTAGTTTATACCATTTCCCTGAGATAGCCCTGCCAGACAGATCCCTTTTGTTCCATACATTTTCCCTGGGGCCAGATGATGACAGCTGATTCTTTCCAAGTTTCTGTCATAATCTTTGTCCTCGAATTTTGCTGAACTAAATAAATTATTAAGAGTTACTGGATTATGTTCTTTACAACATCTGAGTGAAAGGCCTTCAGTTACCACTGTGCAGAGCAAAGAATACATCAAGTAATTACATTTTGTGAGAAACATGTTTACAGGTTTTAGCTAGATTTAGAACAGGAGATATTGTAAATGATTATGCGGTGGTTTTTTGCAATTAAGTATATATTTGTAGTTAGTAGACCTCACTGTACTTTGTAAGACTATTATTTCACCAATTGTTGACATGCTGAAATCCCTGTCCAGACTTTTATTTTATCCTCCTATCTTTCATTGCTATTTTTAAATTGGTGCTACTCTAAATCCACAGATGATCAGGCCAAAGGTCTGAAGGTGGCCCCAGGGAGGCTGCACGCTCGCAGCAGGAGCACCAGGCTTGGCCACACTGCTTGCCCATGTCATGAGCCCCATGGAGCTACCCAAAACAGCTCTGCACCCAGATAGTGACTGCCAGAAACTTACAAAGTCCTTATTTTTCATGTTTAGAGGTTTAACCATCCTCTGATAAATAGTTCCACTTTTTGATGACAGGCAGGGATGACAGTGGTATCACCACAGTGAACAAATGGCACCCCATCACCACCTGACACCAGCTATACTCCGATGCAATTATTTTAACAAAGAGTACATGTGCTGTAGCTGCGTAGTCCTAGACAGTGCCAGCACAGCATCCTGATAATGCTCAGTTCATTCTGGTGCTTGCATGCCTGCAAACTTGTATACACTGTCATACACATACGCTTACACAGTCAACATAGTAACTCTCAGTTAAAAAAAAATAAATATTAATTTTCCACTGAAATACAGATCAAAAATCTGTTATTTTAAATAGGAATATTGACTTAGTGTCTGTTTAAATAAAACAACATGAAGGTTGGTAATTGGTACTTGTGTGTGGGCTTCTGTGTGCTTACTGTTTCTCAAACCAAGTGTCTAAGGGAGACTGCTTATAATATGGAAAGAGTAAAAAGGAAGTATGCAACAATGGAAAAGAATTAGAAAAATAGTTTCCTTTCACAAAACTAAAATGAATTTTATAGTTTTATGATGACTTTATGATTTAGCACAGTTCTGTGTAAATACATGCAATCATCCATTTAATTTGATGAACATATGAGATGTGACTGAATTAATGTTAAAATAATTAAAAGATACATCAAATATTTAAAATGTATAAAATTTTAGCATTAAGTAACACAAAGTAGGTTACAAAAGCATAGTAAATGACAGATGAAATTTTGCTTTAAAATTTTTTATTTTCATTAAAACGATGCAAAAATAGATCTCCATAAATATATTGCAATGGATATTGGTGACTTCAGTATCAAATAAGTAATGTTAACTGATGTATGTTTAAAGTGTCATAGCTTTTATTCTTAGAATAATGAGGTATTTCCATGACTTTATGAGCATATTTGCCAAGCAACTAATAGAATTATCCTCAGAGAAATAAAAAAAATCTATGAAGAAATAAGCAACCAATATAGCTGCTCCAAATTTCAATAAATGAGCACAACAGACAATTCAAATATACTCTGTTTCAAGGAATCTCAGCAATACTCAAGTCCAAAAAAGAAGGGTACAAATGTCTTTGAAAAAGTAAATATTATCAAATACACATTGCAGGGCACATCAACATTGTTATTATAGTCAAACTAAGTTCACTCATGCACCGTAAGATCACGTATTCATCTCAGATTGATAGAATCATCGAATCATAGAATTATTCAAGTTGGAAGGGACCCAAAAGGATCATTGAGTCCAATTCCTATGCCTACACAGGACACTCCCAACATTCACACCGTGTGACTGTGGGCATTGTCCAAATGCTTCTTGAATGCTGGCAGATTCAGTGCCATGACTACTTCCCCAGGGAGCTGTTCCAGTGCTTCACCACCCACTGAGTGAAGAACCTCTTCCTAATAACCAATCTAAACCTCCCCTGGCACATCTTCCTGCCATTACCTCCAGTCCTATCATAGCCACGCAGAGCTCCGTAGGCCTGATCTCCAGCCTCTCCAACCCCAGTCTCTACGTGTATCCAGGGTTGCTGTGTCACAGGTGCAGAACCTGGCACTTGCCCTTGTTAAATTTCATGCAGCTGGTGATTGTCCAGCTCTCCAATTTGTCAAGATCCCTCTGCAGGGCCTCTTTTTCCCTAGTTTTGTGTCATTGGCAAACTTTGTCAATAAACCTTCAAGTCCTTCATCCAGGTCATTTATGATGATATTGAAGAGCACTGGCCTGGACGCCAGCCTGATGTAACTCCATTCACTATGACTCTTTGAGCCCGACCTATCAGCTAATTGTGCATCCATTGCGTTATATCAATATATATTTAGTCTCCTTACAATAGGCACTTCTCTACAAACACGTGACAAAATTAAATGTGTGAGAAAGTGAGTAGATTCTCAGTGGTGTTGTGTTGTTTGTTTTACAGCTAAATAGAGATTTTTTTTTTTAAAAAAACAACTAAATTGTGGATAGCTGAACTACAGTGTTCAAGATCATTCCTTAACTTTCTTTTATTTAGTAAATTTTCCAGCACAGTTGTATTCATTGTGCTACTTTAAATATGACTATTTAAATAAAAAGTAGAAAGAAGAGACATGGTAGCTTTTATCTGTGAAGCTTGGGGTATGTTTGCATTGTCAAAAAAAATTATCTCTTCCTTGCACTCCTGAGCCTTTGTCCAAAGGTTGTCCATACAGCATTAAAGTTATTTTATGTTTTAGCTTCTTTATTTAGTGTTCTTCACACTTGGGAATAGGGGACAAGGAGGGGGAAGAAGAAGAAAAAAAAATTCCACAAAACCTCAGAAGTAAAAGAACTGAAAGAAACCCCAAATTGGAAAAATGTCATCACTACAGCCTAGGTCTGCCAGTACATGCACAGATTCTGTGATTTTTGTCCTCTGCTGAAAAATATAGATGCTCTCTGTTTATCCTTAATGGCAAAAATGAAACCTTACTGAACTTCATTACAAATATAGGGCTATTTGTTGAACAAAACAGTTCTAAAGAGTTTGATGTCACCCATGTCTTCCAGCAGATTTGGTACCAGTCTGGGAAACAAATTTGTTATGTGTAAGTCCTTCTAGATCATGGGTTGGAGGCTGCCTAACGAAGATTAATGAAGAAATACAGAAAATAGAAAGACAAGAAGAATTTTCATTTTTATCTTCACCTAGAATATTCCAGATGGGACACCAAGACATTGGACAAAATACTAGAATTGAAACACTGTCTCTTTATTACATAAAGAGACAGTAATCATAGGAAGGAAGACTATACATTTTTCCTTTAGCTTCTCTGTAATTTTCTAAGATGGATTTATTTTTTACTAGACACATGTTTTTACGGGCAATAGACAGAAAATTGCCAACATTCAAAGTTTGGATCATGTCCTCCTATCACAGATTTATTTCTCAGAGGAAACTGGCAATGAGCAGCAGAAGGTGACTGAGACCATTTGTTGCCAAGAAATAAAATAGATTTAAAATCCATATACAATATAGGGTTAACTTTCCTTGCAAGGCAATTCTGGATTAAGTGACTCCCTTCAAACCTTTCCCTGAGCTTCAGTAGCTTTGAAAAAAATTTCTGAAAATATATCCGAACATAATACTTCAAACCAACATGTCAAAAAAAGTAGTAAAAATATAGAGTATTTTTGGAGTGTGCCTAGGAAGGCCATCTGAGTTTGACTTTCAGAATTACTGGTTCTGCTCCTGGTGAAAAATTTCCTCATCTAAACAGCTTTTGATCTTTTAGTACAAGTCAGTTAAATTGTGAGAGAAGCTACCATTGAAAAAAAAAAAAGTTCTGATTCCATAAAAGGAAATAGTTCTCTATATAATGTTTGAATCCAGAATTAAAAAGCCAGGGAAGTTCAGGCATATGTGTGTGATTTAGTGCTCCTAACAGGGCTATTAATAAAACATTTTGGGCTTCTAAAATAGTTTTCTCTGTCTTTTTGTGATAAATTACTACACACATTGCCCACAGTTCATGGTGGTTTTTTAGAATTAGAAGAGACAAAAAGAGGAACATTTGCATGAAATCTGTCCAAAGAAGAGATTTTCTCTGCCAGTTTTAGTAGAAGAGTATAGCTTGGGTGGTGCTCTGGGTGGAGGCTCCATTCTGAGCAGACAGCTGAGAGCTGGCTGAGGATGCTGGGGAGGGAGGGATGGAGGGAGCAACTCAAGCTGCAGGTCCTTGCGCCCATGCATGTGCTCAAGGCTCATGAAGTGATGGTCACAGCCATCAGCTACACCGGTGACTGTGGTTGGAGAAGGCCATGCCTCTGGGCTCACATGGTGTCTGTGGGTATACGCTGCCTTACAGGAATCCAAAATGTTTTTAAAAATGTTGCAGACCATCCAGCCATTTGACTGTCCTGAATAATGATGGGCGATGTTTTAGCAAGATTATCAAGACAGTAGAGCTAGTGCTGTCTATGCCATTAAGCTAATGCAGTCACTCTGAATGACAGATTAAAAGGAAATAAAGGAGAAGTCTTGTAAATATCTCAGATTACTCGCATATCAATGCAAGAAACATAGGTTGAAAAACAAAAATAGCATTAAGAAGACAGAAGCCGATACTTTAATTGGCTTATCAAACTCTGAAAAGAATATTAATAGAAGTGTATGTCTTTGTAATATAGGAATGAGGAATATTTATTTGTTTAGAAGTGGTCAGTAATACAGATAAATGACCCAAATCATTTGTCTTGGGCATTTTAGAGAAAATAAAATCGAGAAGAAATATGAAAGCAATCTTTAACTATGCACTGAGAGCTGCAAAACTGAATTGACTAATACCTTTCCGCAGGACCTGAATTAACTGGCTTATTTATCCAACATATATAATCTATAGGTTCCTTTTCCAGGTTAAGTAAGATGGCCCATCCACACAAGGCACATCATGATATCAATTTCCTTTTAGTCTATACCCACTATCGCTCCTAACCTCTCCTCAAGCTTTTGTCACTCACGAGCTCTCCCTCCTTCCTCCTCAGGGTCACAAGTCTTGTAAAAATCAGTTTATTAACATTCCAATTCAGTTTATACAATAATTTGCAGAATTACTAGAGGAGAAATTAGTCTACAGTGGATGCGAAGCTTTCTACCAACAGAGAATTGAGTGCTAGACTGGTTTAGGTGACAGGACTGCGGTAATTCTTCCTTAAAAACAGTATAGAGCTGCACAAGCATCTGTCAGGCACAGTTCAGTGGTGGCCAGTTCTGCTTTAGGATACTTTAGATCCCCCAATACAGCACTCTGGCTCTTTCTGGTAGCTCCAGAAAGCTCCTTTCCAGTGAGGCACTCCAATCGCCAACCCTGATGTGCTTCAGGAGTTAAAGCAGTCCTAATATAGAGTCCAAAAATGAGTATTCTGACATTTCCAGTCTTTTTTTCCTCTATTAATGTAATTGTACAGTAGCTGCATTTTATTTTGAAGACCCTTCTGATGAAGTTGAAAACAGATCTGAGTGTATCTCTCAACTCCTCCAACATCACTGTGTCTCCCAGGGCTGATGCACTCCCTATGGCTGAAAAACAATGTTGAAATGAGCGGTCTCCCATTTCAGGAAAAAATTAAGGACAGTTTTTCACCATGATTAGAGCCCTCTTTCCTGACTAACAGCACAAAGCAAAACCAGTGCTATCTTCTCACAGGGCAGAGACAGTGGAAGAATTAAGAATGGGAAAACATAAGGCTGTGCTCAATGAAAAGCATTTCTACCCTATTACCCTCCTAGAGGATTTCTCCAAAGGCAAAGTATAATTTAACCATACATTCTTTGCAACAACTTTTTTTTATTGAATAAAAATTGTGTTATATCTTACTTTTTACCCTACATGGGTAATTTCTTTTCACTAACAGTAACCTATTAAGACACCACGCACAAGGTTACTTTAAGAAGATTTATTGTCTCTAAATCAAATACATGGATTTAATGAGCCATCAGACCTCAGCAGTTTTCCAAGATGGAAACGAGACATTAAATAATATATTTTTTTTAAAAACACTATCAAATTTAGCATTTTAGATGTTCAATACTGGGTCTTTTGGAAACCATTGTTTAGGACATAAAATATGAAAAACATTTTTCATTCATACATGAGGTATGGAAGCAGCTAGTGCATAGGAAGTCTCTTCTAAGGTGAAAGGTCAAACAGTTCTTACATTGTCAAGCGATTGAACTTCAAAGCTAAATGCTGACAAATACAAATATTTTAGCAGAGAGAAAGGTCTCTATAGACATAAAACTGTTACAGAAGTCACTAAAAAGAAAGAAAATGATCTAACAGTGACAGAATCTCAGTGCTTAAAAAATTGATTTTTCCATAGTTTAAGCAATCACTTTAATTTTGGGAAATTATTCATAAATTTTAACATGCATAATAAACCTAAAAATTCTCGAAAATCTTGACAGTCACTTCCACAAATGATGCAATTTTATGGAGAAGTATTTCCACCCACAGAATTATCTAAGAGGGAAAAAAAAAAAAGAAAAAAAAAGATTTCTAGCAAGTCATTAACTACTACACGATGTATTTAGGCAAAGTCTTTGGTTAACAGCATTGAAAAGCGTAAAATCTCAGTGAAAATGCCAGCATTACATTATATTTGACAACAGATATGATGCCAACCAATGTGCAGAAGGCAGTTTTTGATAAAGCTTTTGGATTTTTATATTCAGGTCATTTTTGCATGTCCCCAAGTCCTTTGTTCTATTAAGTCTTACTGGACATAATTTGAGTTATTTTTCACAAGTCATTATTATCAACAGGGCTGAGCTAGTTTACACAAACACAGACTACTCTTCCACTTCACTAAAATACCCTTTGTTTTGTGAGTACACTTATTTATCACCATTCTTTCACAGCAACTACACGTATAACTTCAGTAGCATTCCAAATAGTCTTTATGCTGTATTTCAAATTATCAATGGTTGCACCAAATATTTCTCTTCCCTAGAGAAGTATCATGAGTAAAGTTAGATGACCATTAGAAACACATGTGCCTTATCTCTCATTCTGATACTAAAAATGTATTTACATTAACTGCATCTTTTCCTTTTGTATACTTATCTGTCTGATTATTCTAGTTATTGTAATCTTAAGAGAATGTTTCTTTACAATAATTCCAATTCATCCCAGATCAGTTTTGAGTAGACAGATTTTGTAAATACTGTTACATTCTCTTAAAATCACTGAATTTCTAAAAATTCCTATGAAAACAATAACTACAATTTCACCATTTTTCTCAAGTCTAGCACTGATGTCTGAGTAACAGTGATTTTCAGAACCTTTACAGACCCTGAGAAAGGCAATCCAGTAACTCCACAAAACTCCATAGAGAGTGCGTAGAATGAGACAGTACAAGTCCAAACAATATTCATATCATATTCTGTTGCTCACAGAAATCTTCGGTTTAAAAATGGTTACATGAAATGAAGTTACTCCTTTGTATCTCTCCTAATTGCTTATGCAACCTCAAGGAATGACAAGGCTAAATTTTCTCACCGGAAGATGCGATATCCCTTTATTATCAAACCATTATTATTTAGCTTATGGGCCACGGAGGCACAAAGAGTAGCCGCGTGCCAAAGTCCTCACTAACCCTCACTTCCAGTTATGGTACAGTTTTATGGGTGTTAGAGAAGGGACCAGTTCCCCACACGCTCCATAGACTATGTGATGCCTAAAAGATGAAAGGACTCATAGTTTATCAAGTAGATCGGATCTTGACTTAAACGGTGCAGCTGAGATGATGTAACTCAGCTTATGCCATACACTTATGGACATGATGTCTGCAAATTCCTCCTTCCAACCTGAAGCATTGTGTAAATTTCCTTTCCCAGAAGGCCATGCTGTTGTGTTTCTCTGGCCTACAAAGTTGAGATTGCAGGTATTTATATGAAGATGAAAAGGCATATTCTGTCTTTGTAGTCAACGAGGAGAAAAAGTCATTCCTATAGCAAGATGCACCTAATCTATGAAAACACATTGTGTTTGTGCACTTTGTCCACATTGATTGCAGTGTAGCTCACATAAAAAATGTATCTCATACAGGCATCTGTAATGTAGGTGTTTAATACCTGTTGAGGCGGATCTCACCGGAGGTCTTAGGACCTCCACAGAAACTAAGCACTAGAAGCAGGATCTGAGAACCATATTAAGTGCTGAGTTATTCCCAGATACAGAGGCTTCAGGTCTTAACTGGATGACAGTCTGACTGTGATAGAACTCTATATCCTTGATCCCCAATAATAAAATTTCTCCACCAAAAGAGTCGTCAAACATTGGAACAGACTGCCGAGGGAAGTGGAGGAGTCTGTTTCCCTGGAGGTGTTCAAAAACTGTGTACCCGAGGCATTTTAGGACATAGTTTAGTAGGCATGGTAATGGTGGGCTGACAGTCGGGCTAGATGATCTTAGAGGTCTTTTCCAATCTTAATGATTCTGTGATTCAGTGATTGCATTGAAAGAAAATTAACTCTTCTTATGTAGATCCACAGCCTTCCACAGCCTTCCCACAGCCTTCTGACCAGAAGCAGAGCACAGACAAACAGACACAGCAAAGCTGTTTTCCCTTACTCCCATACAGTCATTAATCAAGTAATATGAGGCTAAAGCTCTGTGCACTGGCACAGCTGCACAAAATACTGAGAGAAATGACATCCTGTACTACAGACTTTCACCAAAGAAATCAAATTAACAAACAGCTGTATGACTATTTTATGGTGAATAAAATGCCAGAAAAGATACTGAATTGAAGTAAAATACCGACCAGCTACTCTCTTTTAAAACAAAATATCTACAAATATACAGCCACATATGCAATACACAGTTTTCAATAAGATCGACTGGGACTTTTGTTCTCTGATTTAGAATTGAGCATGAAACGCTGCAAAGTGTGCGAGATGAGAAATAAAAGAAAGAGAAGGGTAAAATTAATTCTTTGTGTGAGCCTATTTCATGCCTCACACAGATGTGTTATCAGTAAAATGATGTGCACCTAACACAGCTGTGCAGCGACTGCAAATTGTCTCCACAGCACCATCTGTCGGTCTCTCCTTGACTCTGAGTCACACCACAGGCAATAACGCACCTAGAAACTGCACACCTGAGGGCTGAGGCAATATAGCCGTATTCTCGCTACATTTGTTCTTTCCTCTGCGCTGCCCAGCTTCTCTCCAATCCCTTCAGCTAATAATTATGGGCACAACATACTGGACAAACTAGGGAATATAATGGTATCCATATATTTTAGGATAAATAGAAGGTTTCTCTCAGAATTACTTATCAAGCAACATTCTGAAAATCTCTGCAACAAACTTAATTGCTTTTTTGTTGCACAATCAAATGTGAAGTAAATCTCCTTCTGGGTTGAACATCACTTGGAAAATATAATACCAAAAATGTAGCTAAAGATTGCATTAAGCAATTTGAAATCCAGGAAGCCAATTTGATATTGTTCTGTCACAAATACACAAATAAATAAATAAATAAATAATTCCAAAAGCAACCAAAGCGCTCTAAAGCTATAATAATAAAAACAGAAGTTAATTCTCTTTTTGTTTATTTCTGCCTAGCTACATACAAACATAAAAGTTCTGGCAGAAGAAATTATTTCTATCTGTTAAAGGAAAGCAACTTCAATCCTTTGATATCTTCTTGATACCCTCTGCCTCTCTTAATGTCATCAACATAACCTGCCATAAAAAATACATATATGACCATTATGCTTAACTATTAGTGAGTCATAGTATGCATAGCAAGACTGGTTATAAGTAATCCTTTATCCACAGAAATAATCTTCTTCCAGCACTTTACATTTATTTTTAAAACAAGATTAACTATTGTTATCTGAAATGCAGAATCAGTGCAGCATCCATTCTACACAAATCTCTTATTGTTACTGTTGTAACTACTTACAGGGCATTTAATGGTTTTACAGATACTTATGATTTCTTTCTAGATACTGAGTGAACAGTCAGAATGCTGTGATAAAGAAAGGTGATTTCCACATCATAAGTAAGAAAACTGAGTCTTGGAAACAGCACAAAAGAGGTATTTACAAGCTAGGAAGACAACTGATGTCTCAAGCCTGAATATTTTCCATTCCCCCTACTTCTTGTAATATCTGTCTGCAAAATGAGTGAATGTCATGCACCTTCTCAGGTTCTACACACCTTCAACACAACCCACCACCAAGCTGAGCTGTTGATCTCTTTCCTACAGTCTGCAGAATAACATTAATGTATTGTAAAAGCTATATAATGAAAAAACTCCTCCCTTTCTCACACATTAAAATCATTGCTGATATATTTGTCCAGTGGAGAGAGAAGGAGAAGAATTATGTTTTTTTAAAGACTTAGGTAATTACTCAGTGATTTACATTTAAAACAGAGTTCCAAATAGAGGTCAAGGAAAAAAAAATGGTTTATGAAAATGTTAGTTGAAAAAAAATATGGAAGTGATAAGACTGCCAAAAAGCACCTTTAGGACAAGATTCATTCGACTGGTGCCATTTTAGGCAATGTGGAGCACCTGGTCGGTGGGATGTCCCATCTGCTCCTTTGGGTGGGTGTGGATCTACTCCCAGGTGAGGGTTACATCTGCTGTCCCTACAAGGACTTTTGGGATACTCTAAGGAATCTAAAATGGTACCTACAGTTAGGCAATTGAATTCTTCATGTGAAGTCCTGTTGTCCTAAACCACAATGGGCATAAGCCAAATTCCTATATTCACACATGCTAGGGCCCTGCTGGCTTTTATGGAATTCTGTTCAAAGGGAAAAATTCCCCCTTTTCAGATATAAAGGCCAGGACAGAAACTGTATTTGCTCTCTTAAGCTACATATGCTTCCAAAGTTGAATCACGCTGTTCAAATGGCATCTTGGAGTGCAAACAGATTGGCTGAATGTCTCTCTTAAAAGCACGAAAATTCAGTTTCCCAAAATATCTTCTATAGAAAGGGGTACACTAAATTTTCAAGAAAAAAACCCTCATTACAGCCCCTTAGAGAATCCTAAAATAGGAAAAAAGCTACTCTGAAAAAGGTTCACACATTTCAAAGACATGGATTCCACAACTTTCTTATGTGAAATCTTCCAGTATTTAATTATTTTTATAGGTAGAAATAACTGACTTATGTATACGTTAGGTTTCCCTTGCTAAGACAAAAAAATTATTCGTTCTGCTTTTACTGTATATGTTAGATGTCTCTTTATAACTATCTTTTACATAACTATAAAGTTATATTTTCTTAGGCAGAACAAGCCTAGCTGAAATATTCTTGAAAATGATGTTACCATATCACTCATGGTGCTGACCTCTAGACTCCCTGTTTCTTTTATTACACCATGGTCAATCATGAGGCCCAAAGTTGATGTAAATTGCTGCTTAGCTAGAGCAAACCAATGATTTCCCATGTATTACAGCTCCTGATAACACATTCTACGGCTTTTTTGCAACTACTGCCTTTTTTGCAACATCTTCTCATAGCTGACTCTCTGAGTGTATGTTCTGTTAAAACCCCCAAGGTTTTCCTACCAGCTGTATAAGTATGTTGCCACCTTTTTTCTTTTTGAAGTGCTGTTCTCATCCTTATTACTTTAAACTCATTTTTATCAGATCTAAGAGGTCTCTGTCTTTAAATTATCAGTTCTTCTGCTCCACTAAGACAGAATAAATGCTAGTTATACACTCTGTCTGTTAAGGACATAAACCTACATCTTGACAATCCCAAGAAAAGTCTCCTTTTCTTTTTCTGGTTTACAGCATGTTTAAGGTGTTCAACCACCTCTTCTTCCAAATTGATTTGAGGTAGATATCTCTTTTAAAACACTGTGTTTTCTTCCCCTAGAGACTTTTGATGCATCTGCATTCCCTTTTAGAATATCGTAAACACATTCTTGGTAATGTAATATTGTCTTCTCTTTTTCCTAGCGTTTCTTTCCTGAACAGCCTGTACCCTTCTATATCAACACCCCAATCCTTTGATTTATCCTACAAAGTCTCTGTCTTGCCAATTAAGTTATAGCTTTGTTTGTGTAGCAAGACATCTTGTTCTTTCTGTTTATTCCACATACTCTAAGAGATACCTAAAATGTCTGGCTGGTTGCCCTGGAATCCTGCTTCTTGTTTCCCTTTATCTCCAGCTGAAATATCCCATTTATTTCCAAGATTCCAGGTCTTTTACCAGGTTACCACTCTTATAAACACAGGTAGACCTTACAGTTCTTTCAGAAAATGAGAATGGGATCATTGCTTAGGCTTATGTTTTACTCTTCTTCAACAAACTTTGCTTTGCCATTGCTGTCTTAATGCTTTTGTTGTGTAATTTTAAGGATCATGACTCAAACATCTGATTTTGTGTGTCTATAATGCTGGCTGCTTACACGTGAGATAGGGGGCAGATCTCCTATTAGAGCCAAAGTGGATCTAGTGCGGATTCAGGTGCCTGTGTGTAGGCATCCAGTGCCCTGTGAGATGCCACATTATCTGGCTTAATCTTCAGAAAGCTACAGATCACCTACAAGACGTGTTCCTTTTCAAGGCGAGGCAAGACAAGACAAATCCTATCTGTTCATCTTCTGCAGGTGTCTTGGATAGCCTCAGGAACCTCCAACAGCATGCAGCACCTCTGCTCTGCTGTTTGTCCCCTTCAGTCAGTGCTTAGATACTATCTAGCTCGTCTTGAAGTCAAAACCAATATGTAAAGCTGATCATTTCTCTAAGCTCCCATGACTTCATTGAATACATTTCCACTGACTCTAAAGGGAGCCTAAGACACTCAGCAGTTCAAATGTGTACACGTGAATTTGTATGCCTGTACTCAGGAGCTGAATCTCACTTCATCACCAGGTTTGACCTGCTCTTTCCTAAAACCCCTACACTGCAAGACTGTGACAGAAAAATCTCAAAAATGTAACAGCTGGGTATTCTGAAAGAATGTAAGTGCTTACTGGGAAGCACAGACATATGAAAGTAATCATGGAGGAAAAAAACTAAATGGCTTTGAAAAACACCAAAAATTTCAAGGATGTTATTCACTATTTGTTAAAAAAAAAATGCGGAAGAAAGCAGTAACCTTAGTGCACCAATTTCCATGCTCTGATTTCAGAAAAATAAGCTTAAATCATTCAAAAACTCTGGGTAGGAGAGGAAAGGAGAAAAAGTTTGCAGCATGTCAGTAAAAATAACAGATGTGAATTCTGGAGAACTGACAAATGTAGGTAGGTAAAGAAAGTTTAATTGCTTGCTGTTCACTAAAAATATGAATAGTTGAGATTTAAATAGTAATAAAAGGGGAAATCTACCTAGAATTGAACATACTTGTAATATAAGCTGCAAAAAATAAAATTAAATAGCAATTTAACTACCAATAAAGCTAAAGGATCTGCTCTATTAAGATACAAACCCCAAGTATCTTCTCACATGAATAACTCAGAAGTCTTAAGGAAGTCAAACAAGGATCTGTCTGTCATGACCTGAATTAGGTTAAGCAAATACCAAAATTTGGTATTGAAATTTTTTTTCCAGTAGTTCACTTCTATCTGGTCCTGTCTATTTTTTTTTCCTTTTAATGAAAACAAACTGAAAAAAGAAACGGATAAATATATTATAGTTCAAGATTCTAGTTGACCTGGCATAGAAGAGCCTGAGTCTAAGGTCCCACAGCTGACTTGCCTGCTTTATGGAAAGCGTAACTATTCAATTCCCTCAATCAATGTATCTCCCTCTACTTCTCTTTCCTCTTGTATGTTCCTGTCTTACTCTTCACTAATGACCCTCTTCTCCTGCTATGCCTTCAGAAAAACAATTTCTCCTCCAACAAGCTTTTCATTAAAAATGAAATATTTTGTCTGTTCCACCCCCACTTCTTTCACAAATTCCTTATGATCTTTAATCATTCAATAAAAGGAATCTCTCTTTCTCAAGTTCTGGAAACTGGAGTTTTGACTAATGCCATTTAAGTACATAAATGGCAATACACTGAGTTATGTGGAAGGAAACAACAGTATGGAATGCCTGGTGTGGGTTGGCAAGCACAATTTACTGCTTGCAAAAAGTTCTGGCATACCCTGTAACAACTGAACTAAGAAAATTAATTTGTTACAGATTTCATAAATTAGATTAATATAGGGAAAAAATATAATCCTTATTCTTTATAACAGTGTAGTCTCAAAATAAACAGGAAAAATTCTAAAATGCAATGAGAGATACTATTGTACTGTGTAATTTCATCTTTTCGTCATTGATAATGAGTACTAGATCAGTAGCATTCTTACAATTACATAAAAATAATTGCTGATTAAATTTTCCTTATCATCCTAAATTAATAAAATACAAAAATTAATTTTATATTAATTAAATAATTTCAAATAATTTTTCTAAATTACTTTAGAATGTAAATGCATGTAAATCTCCATTTTAGTGAAAATTTCATAAATTACTAGTGTGAAAAGCAGTCATTAATACAAGAAGAAATGCTGAGACATAGCAATATTATGCCACCTTTTACCTGGTAATGATTAAGCAAATTGGGTTGAAATTACTGCATCACTTTTTCTTTACTCTTTACAGACAATGAGCAATATCTCCAGGAAATCCAATTCAGATTAACGGATTTGGGTAAAGTTATACTGTTTCGCACTTGCTGCACATGTTCTTACCTATACCAATTGATATTAGAAGATGAAATCAATTAGTATTTTCTAAATGCTCCATCTTTCTCTTCTTTTTCAAGTTGTCTTCTATATTTGTTTTTCTGTTTCTAGTGGCTCACAAAATAAAACAATAGATAAACTCAAGTGATGTTTGCGCAAACTGCATAGAGAAGGGAAAAAAAACCCAGCCTGCTTGGTGGTTTGGATATATAACATTTAGCTGAATTGCAAATGGTCAGCTGCTGGGCATGCATCAGTAGGTGCTCTGAGGAGCATGGTGTAACATGGGGGTGGAAATGGGGAAGAGCTCAACAGGGACCTAATTTACTGTGGCACTGTCAGCAGATTAAAGCAAGGCCCAGTCATGTTGTTTCCATATAACTACTAAAACCACTATATGTGATACAGGTTTCACAAAATGTTTAATTTCCCCCCTATACCTCTCTCTCTGTGCCACAGTAGTTACTGCTGAGAAACATTCAGCAGCTTGCTACGTGCTAGGAATAAAATATACTAGCATACACCCATAACGTTGCAAAGATCAAGACCCACTGTCCTGAATCAGAGACAAAATTCTATTTACTTCATTTTCATCTGAGTAATACCACAGAGATTTTATCTGAATATTAGTTTAACTGGGAATTATAAGCATTGGCAGGACCGACAGGAGACTGTGAACGAGTTATCATATGTAAAATGCCTGATAGAGCAAAGGACATTGATGGAGCCATGTTGCATTCATCCCTGAAAAGAAGAAACATCACAATGATACTCAAAAATACAAAGGAAATACGGTTAATTACAAAGGTATTTGCTTGTGAAAAATTAAACATTACACTCACAACAGATATGTGGCTCCTCAAGATCCAATAAGGAAATACACGGGGGGAAAAAGCTCTGGGAAGTGCACACTACCTCTGAAAGTAAGGCTTGCCTACACTTCCAATCTGTCGTAATGCAGTGCAGTCTTGGCAGTGCTGACAGCATGCACGAGGGGCACAAACACCCAAATAATAGGTAGATAAGCTCCCACTAACAATTCCAATGCAATCTAATGGTGTAGCCTTCTGCACACTTCACTGCAGGCTCTCAGGCTGTCTTCACACTAGGGTGCCTCTGCTTACCCAATTCTCTCTCCGTTCCTTTGTGTGGATGTGCATGTATGGGGGTGTGTATATACATACATATGCACACACATGTGGGTGTGTATTAGAATGACTGGCTCAGTGCCCCGAAACAGCTGCTTTTGGCATTTGATCTGTGTTTGAATCAACATGAGTTGATCTCCTGAGTTCAAGTAACGTCTTGGAAGAGCCATGCAGAGACCTGTTACAGCGTGACTGGGTCGCGTACTGCTCAGTGGCACTAGGCTGTGTTCTGAGCAGCTCCCCAAAGGCACCGTTTCTGCTGAAATCTTAACAGAAAATGATTTGGGGCACATCTGAAATATGTATGTGAGTGGCTCACACAGTAGTCTGATGCAGAGGCTGAATGCTGCAACCGTAGCAATCCCAGAGCGGAATCAATCTGGCGTTTTCACCGTTCAGCTCCCGCTGCACTTAATGCAGAGTAGCTGCATCACCGCTTCCTTTTTCTCGGCTGCCCGTGGAGGTCTGGTGCCCGTACAAACAGCTGCCATCGAGAGCGGTGCAGCTGGCAGCCGCTCAGCATTTGCTGTAACTGCACTTTGAGGCTCGCCTGCTTCCTCAAGCGCTTCACGGCTCAGTGAGATGAAATCCCTTCCAGAGGGAAACTGAGCACGACGGATACGCTCGCTCTTTGCGTTTGATCCCCCTTCTCCTCCGCCTCTGCGGGAACCCGAAGGGGGGGTAAGGCATTGACCCAGCGAGCCAGCCAGCATCAGAAACTGGCGGCGTGCTGCCCGGTGCTTCGGGGCAGCAGCCAGCCTCGGCGGGGCGGCACAGGCAGGGCTGGGGGCCGGAGGGGATGCTCGCCCAGGCCGGGGGCAGCGCGGGCTCTGCGTACGGTGGCAGGTGCCCCGCCTCCCGCGAAACTCCGTGTCTGTGCCCTGCTCAGACCCCAGCACAGAGACAAAAAAAAAAAAAAAAAAAAAAAAAAAAAAAGAAGAAAAAGACGCTGCGCTCTGGTCGTGCATGATTGTTTCTGCACGTTGCATCTTTTTCTTACCATTTCTAAGCTCGTGTATTTCAGTTCTGTCTTAATTTTCTAGGGAAAGGAAAAGTAAAGTGAGGAAATTGTGTCTAGCCTCACTCCCTCCGCTCCTCTGTTACCCACCCTGGTGGCTCGCTCCGGCACAGCCCCCCCTCCCGTCACCGTCGAGGCCGGGGCAGCACAAGGGCAGAGCGCTACCCCGCTGGGCGGGGCGCGGAGGGGCGCTCCCGGTGCAGCCCGGCCCGAGCCCCGGCTCGGTGCGGGGCATCGCCAAAGCTGCCAGGACCGAATCTCGGCTCTAGGCTGGGAGCGCACCAGGAAAGCCCCCCGCGGAGGTGGACTCACAAAGCCTCTACCGCGAGCGCACGGTCTTTCCCAGCTGCCCAGAGAGGTGCAATAGCAAACTTTCTCTGGAGTCGATGGTGCCTTTGGCTTTGAGTGGTCCCGTGCAGCGCACGTTCTTGGCCCGCCTACGAGCCCGGCTCCATCTCTAGGTGAGTGTCCTCTCACTCCTTTCTCTCCCCGAGGATTGATGTGAGTGACCCCTGACCAGCGAAGCCCCTGCGAGGACGCAGAGCGGGCGGGGACGGTGAGAGCGCGGAGCTCCTCGGAGCGCAGCGCGGAGGCGCAGCGCGCGGCGCGCCCGCCGGGGGGCGCTGGCGGGCAGCGCCGGTGCCGCAGGGGGCGCCGGGCGAGGGGAGCGGCGCGGCCGCGGGGGGCCGAGAGGGCAGCGCGGCGGGGGCGGGAGGGGGCCCGTCGAGGTAAACCTTCCACCGGCGGAGGAGCGAGCGCATCGGCGAGGACGTAAAATCCCGCTGTTTGTCCCTCTGCGCTCGTTTTGCCTTTATTTCTGGCTTTATTCCCTCCCCATGCTGCGCAGGCTGCGCTCCGGAGGGAGCCGTCGCGTCGCGAGGAGCGGTTACTTTTTACAGCCAGCATGAGGCTCCTCGAGGGAATAAGAAGATGCTGCACTGAGCAGCCAGGGAAGAATCTGCGTCGCATCTGTTGCACCAGAGCCCGGCGGCAGGCACGGTCCCCTCGGCTGGAGGTGATGGGCACCCGCTAACTCGTGGGCGTGGATCCCAGCGCCAGCACGTGTGGCAGACATGAAGAAAATACAGTAAAAATGGGGGAAAGTGGCTGAGACGGACGACAGCCAGTGAAATAAAACAGCAAACACCTTTTTAAAGGGATTTAATTTACACAAGGGATTGAAAAGGGTGCTACTTCCGAGGGAAAATGTGACCTGTTAAATTGTTGAAGGACGATGCCAGCTGTCAACGCTTGCACCTAAACCAAGTAAGTTCTCGTCAACTTTGATATATTCTCTTTCTGAATCTTTCGTGGCTTTCTTGTCCTTCTGAGAAAGAAAATAATAAAAGTCCCTTGGAAGGTCTGAGGTAACTTTTGAGCCAAGAAAAGCATAAAGCGACATCGTAGAGGTCCTCGGTCACGCCCAGAAGAGCATTAAGAGCTTTTTCTTTCCCTCGTACGTAACAAACGTGTTTTCCCCCGAAGCGGCATCCCTCGGCGGCCGGGTGCAGCGTGGCACCTGCAGGACAGCCGAGTGCCCGGGGGCGGGAGCGGGCAGAGGAAGCGGCGCGGGAGGGAGCCCCGCATCTGCCAGCCGCTCCGGGCACAGGGGCCCCGCGGCTCCGGACGGGGCTGAGGGCACCCGGCAGTGCAGCGGCGGCACTTTACGTGTCACACACAGGGGTGTCGCCGCTGTCGTGGGTGTCCCCGTGTCCCCCACCCCTCCCCGTGCGTCTCCCCCCCACCCCCAGGGGACCTCGCTCCCCGCGGGTGCAGCCCGCAGGGACCCTCCTGAGAAGGTTCGGGTCCTGCCAGGAAGCCCCCGGAGGCATCTGAAGTACGGTGAGACACAGGAGAGCACGGTGAAACAAGCCGGGGGACGGCTCAGAGATAAATAAAGGGGCTGGTGGGATTCATCCCTGCGTTGGGTTCACGCTTGCCGGATCCTGCCCTGTGGCGGTCGGACAAAAGCCACGCTCCTGTTGGAAAGAAGTAGCTGATGCTCTGGAGGCTTAAGTGCTGGCAGAAAACCACACTCTATGAAGGGGCAGAACTATGAAATTCACTGCAATTGGCAAACCTGTAGCCTTCTTATTCTAATATGTCTCTGTTTTTACAAGAAAATGTTGTTTATGCCCTTTTACTGGACCCAGATGAGTGATTTTCTGTTAGCATGGCAACCGAAATTTATGTTTCTCTAAGCGTGCCTCATTGAGATGCCTCTTCCAACACTAAAACACCTTATAGGTGGGAGTACTTTAAACAGTTTCAGGTCTGTGTTCTTCTCCCAGAGAAAAATGAATGAAGAATGATGAAAAAGAAATTTCACATTGGTTTCCTCTGAGAAAGAAATACTTTTTATAAGAATCAGTGCACACATAGATTTCCTATGGAATACAGTATATACACAGTGGGAAATAGTGTAAGTCCTGCACACTTAACAAAATGCCAACATTACAACACCTTGAAATCCAATCTGCTTGAAATTTCAGGTTAATTGTACTGCCATGACAGAGCACATTTCAGCATTCCCATTACTTTCTCCAAAGCCCAGACCTGGAAACCATAGGAAGGTTATCTGTGCAAACATACAGATTTTTCCTTAGTTTAACCTCATTCACATAAGCAGGAGTCAGAGAAACCAAGCGCTACGATGAGATTGCTTTAAAACTGTCTCAGAATAGTAGAAATTCTAGACTTGCAGAAGACCTGAGTTTACATCCCTTCTTCAGGCAAGACTCGGAAATAGGCTTTTTCCTTTAATTTCTAAACAACTGAAACTCTCATGGCATAGTTTGTTTTTCCTTTGTTGTCAACTTGATTTTGATTGCAAAAGGATGGGGTTCTTTACTGTAGTTTTTCTTCTTTTTCCTCCATCGTTCAAACTTTGAAACAGATGAGGCTGTATTTTGAAAGGGCAAAACAAAAACATGTCTGTCTTTTAAATTAAGCTTCAGCCTCTTATTCTTACTCTATATATAGTAGTCACTGCCCTTAAAATAGCTCCAGAAATAAATTCCATTTCTTCTTATCTCATCTTATTTAGAGTCAAATGCTAGTTGAAATTTAAGTCAGTTGAGGTCACTACAGATCTGGTATGATTTTTCTTATCTTTTTGAGTATGCCTTCTGAGAATATTGGGTACCTCCACTCTTGGTGAAATTGGATTTGCATTACTTCAGTGTGGAGAGACCCCCAAGTATGTACTGGAGGACACAAGTGGAGAAAACTATTAAGGGATTAACTGTTGCATTTTTGTGTGTGTATATATTGTCTCACTTAGATGACAAGTGAAAATGAGCATGACTGCTCCTTCAGGCACCTGAGACCTGACTCCATGCCAGTACACTGTTTAATCTGTCAGCTTTTTCTGGGACATGATTCATTGGAGTGAGGTGGCAAAATGGAACAGGGAAAAATCCTGTGCAGCATTGCTGCCTGCCTCTAGTGATTGTGGTAATCAGTGCTAAAAGGGACTGAATTACTTCTGAAAATGATGACTAAGTCACCATGCATGGCTTGTCTTATGGAAAGACAACATGGAAGCAGGAAGAAGAGACTGTTACAACCTCTTTCAAGAAAAAGCAGACAAGAATAGAGAAAGTGTTGTTCTATTTTTCATACATGTGATGTCTTTATGAGTGTCAGATTTACCTTTACATTTTCTGTTCAGATTTAAGTTGTAGTGGGTTATATTCTGGTTACTTTAAGAAATGTAATATTTTAAATTACTGAAAGGAGGTCGTAGATAAAACTTTGTGTATAAATCAATCTTCCATGACCATACTTTGTAACAACAAATTTCCAGAAATCGTCTGTTTTAGAAGCCCGGAATCCACTGAGGAAGATACGACGACTTGCCCTTACTTTACTATGCTTGCACTATTTTGAGTAGTGTAGCATACAGCAATATAACAGGCAGCAACAACAGTGCCAGCATTCTCATGTCTGCTGTGATTTGTTGCTGCAAAACAAATTCACCTGACTAAATACATATATTAATTATTATAGTTTTATATAATGAACACAGAGAAAGGCTGAGGGAGTTGAATCTTTTTGTAAGAGATATCCATGCACACATCCTTTATATGTGTATTAAATAGAATTTGAAACTGTTAAAAGGACAACTGAAAATAAGACATAATTGCTTTGCACAGTGATGTTTTCAAAATAAGTAAAGGTCTGTAGTGTGCCACACAGACAAAAGTAACAAATAAATGTAAATTATTTAGTATAGCAGTTTTTTTCTTAGAGTTGGGGGTTGGGTTTTTTTCCTGCCTTCAAACTTCTGTTTTGTTATGAATTCTCAAAGTATTTCTTCCACTTTTTTACAACCACTTATTTCTGATTTAGGTAGTGACTAGTGTGAGACAAAGCCTGAAAGAACCTTGGATAAAAATTACCATTTTTTACAGCTAAGCTGTTTTTCAGTGAGTGTAGGCTGAAGGGGGACAGGAAAACCTCCTCAGCTTTGAGTTAATTTTACGTATGTTTAACAGTATAAGCGAGTCAAACCTTATCTGTAAAGTCTATGACAGCTTCTGCAGTTGCTTGGTCGCTGAGGCTGTGCTCACTACACTCATCTGAAAGGCTTCTGATATACCTGTGCATATCAAATGAACCATTTGAATGTTGTAATATTATCTGGTATTTTATGCAATGGATAGAGAGGGGAACAGTGAATGAAGAAAGATTTTTCACTGTGCTTTCCTGGAACAGAGGTTATGGGGTTGTTCTGGAGAAGCTTTCCGCATATCATTCATTGAGAGCTTCTGAGGAGCAAGCAGCTTTTCCCCGGAAATCCAAGGCCCCCGTCTTACAGCTGTTGTATGGAAAGTGAGCAGCCAAACCCTTGAGCTCTTCCAGTCCTAGCTCAGCACATGAATTACCTGGTACACAAGTTCTTTTTTTTTAAAGAGATTCCTTCTGATACCAGATTTAAGGATCAAGACCACATCATTCCTTGGCTCATATAGTTGTAAAGCTGGTGCCATCTGCATTGACACCTAAGGCCAGGCTGGAAAAAAAAATACTGGAGTCCTCAAGTCCCTCATGCCATTTAGTTGTGCGGGGTGCAGTTCAACTGCTGACTTAAGGTATCTTTCCTGGCTGCCAGCTGCTACTCTAGAAGGACACCAATCTCCTCTAGGTCTTAAAGCATGCAGGCCAGCCTTTTGTGGCTGAACTAACATGAAGTACCAATTTATTGGCTGTTGAGGTGAATCTGTAATATCTCTCCTCTTTCCTGGAAAGAGGAAGACAGAAGCAGAGATTAAACAATCCTCTGTATTTTGTCATCTCCTCTGTGGTAGAGCAACCACCCTCCAGAGATCCTGGTCTCTATTTGCTAACTATGCAGCAAGACCCAAGGCAGGAAACCTGCCACCTTAAGCTAGGTTAGCTGAACCCCTGCTGTGCAGAGCAGGTAGTACAGCCTAAATAATAACCACAGGGGTCAGTACTGAGATCCAGGACAAATGGTTACTATCATGCACGGGTTTTTTTTTTAAAGCCGTGCATAGACATGCACATGCACCAAGCTACCTTTGAAACAGTCCGTAATTAGCATGAACTTAGAACTGTCTGTTGGGTGTACGCTTCTGGGAGTTTGCCAGCCACCACCTCTGCAATCCAGTTTGCTCGCACAGGATTCTTCAAAACATGTAGTTTTATGCAAACTGTCAATAACTATCTAAAACATTTATCACATTTCGAATCAAGTGACTGGTTCTCATGTTCATCAGAGAGAGGCAGCAGCTGCCAAAGAGCCAACAGTTTTTTCAGTGAAGGCCAAGTAGTGGGGATGCTTATTCACTCGAGTCATACAGTGTCAGAGGAGCATTAATACAACTCTGTATCTCACCTGAAGTGTATGGTAGCAATTTGGCCTGGCTTGAGAGCTTGGCTGCTCCTTACAAGATGTGGGCATTCTGCCTGTAAGGATCTTCCTGCAGTAAACTCCATGGTGGATCACTGAGAATTCCAGTTTCTCACTTTAACTGTAATTTAATCAAAGTACTCACTCACATCACAGGAAGTTATCAGTCCTAGGAAAATCAATGCAGTGTGTGTTCGTTAGTTTAAAGGACACACTTGCCTGTGTTCCTTCTGTGTTGCCCTAAATCAGGGGAAGAATACTAGAAGATTCTGCTTTGAAGAGGAATACTCTAGTATTCCCTGTCATACAGAAGTCTTTAGCAGATTAGCAATTTAGTGGCAGACCTGAGAGTAATGGAGTAAAAGGAGAGAGCACCAAATTTACTCCTGATGAAAATTACATTATTTTCTGTATTTATTTTTTTTCCCTGAAAATTGATATACTTTAAATTTAGACCTCTGTTTTCTTCCAAGGTATCTCAAGGTCTTATTGATCTTCATGGTGTTGCTGCAGACCTTGTAACAATAACTAGAAGACTACAACATAATTCAAATATCCTGTTTTCTGTTCTCAGATTTTTTAAGAGTTTGCGGTTGGATTGAGTAGCTGAAATACAGCTTGTAGCTGTGCCAAGGGAAACGGGAGTGTCAACTGGACCCTTGTAAAAAAGAACACACAGTTCTGGGTTCTCAAATCCCGCCTCCAGTGAGTGCAAGATGTCTCTCTTCCAGAGAGAACATGATGCAGCGAGGGAAAGCAAACACAGATTCTCTTCAGATGCTTCCAATGTTGCCATCTCCACAATGTACCTTACTCTATTGAATACATAATTACAATAGAAATTATCTTTCAGTGATAACTTTGTTTTAATCTCTGTTCATGTGGAAATGTTCATTATTATCAAAACACTTTAAAATAAATTCTTCTGCTATATTTCAGCACTGACTGCTACGTACATCCTGCCTATCATCCACTGCAAAATAACTAAAATATCCCATTTGTGTTTTGCTTATGCTGACAACATTTTGGTTTAGACTGGGAGAGATGTTTGGCTTTCATTTTGATGTTAGGAACTTACAGTGACTGGAGATGCAGCCAATTCCTTTAACATGTTTATGCTGGCAAGGTGAGTTTGTTTTTCAGATTTTATGTGTTCTGTAGTACTTCTGTATCTGCAGCACCATCAGTTTCAAAAACATACGCTCTCCCTGTGGTGCATTTAACTATCTAGCAGATACTCTACAAAAGGAATTTTGGCCATGAATAAAATCAAAACCAAGTTGCTTACAGAACAGTTGCCTAATTTGCTTTAAACAGCTGCAAAAATATTATGCAAAAGCAAGTAACTGTCTTTAAATTCAACTGGATACCTTAAGGTAAGACTTGTGACTCAGAACTGGTCTTTGTAGCTTTTAGAAGGAACTTAGAAACTTTGTAGGGTGGTTCATGTAACCTATCTTGAAGGAAATTAATTGCCCTCTGCAGGGTGTGTATTTCTACCTGTTTGTAATAAAGGAAGATTGGGATGACAAACTACCCTTGGATGTCTGTGGTTTAGATTCCTGTTAGCAAATATGAATCTCACCTTTATTTTTCAAATGTTTTAAATCAAGGTACTTCATAGTGCCACATCAATATTAGTAAAGCTTCCAAAGTCTAATATGAAGAATATGCTATGCTGATTTTTTAAAAACTAATTAGGAACTTGGCACCTGTGTCACCGAGATCACGTTTCAAGTGCTGGCATAAGTAGGTATTTGTACGTAGGTATTTTTATTAACTCCTGTGCTATAACTACTCTTGTATTTTCTTGTAAAAGGCTTATGCTTAGTACAGAGCAACTGCAAAATAATATTTTGGTCTGCTCACATAAAAATATTTTATTTATGATTGTTTACCTTAGTGATAGTAACTTTACATTAAATTTGAACATATTTGTTTATGCACCAGTTATACTAAATACTGGTACGATTTGAAATTATCACATCTATTGCTGCAGTGTCTTTACATAGGACTAAACTTCCTCATAACACTTTTGTTTATCGTATTCCTTTTTGTGTGTGTATTTTGTTTTTTTGAGGATTTGCTTCTTGCACGATACTTTAAACAAGTACACCAAATAAGGGTTTGAATTTCCTCCTTTGAGTGTGACTTTGCTCACAGGTGAGGGAAGCAGGGGATACTGGGTGGGCTGGGTTACATTTCAGTAGTCAGGCACTAGTCCAGCGTCAGAGCTGCTCTGACTTACTGAACTAACTGACAGCATATGCTGGATTTTGTAAGGATGAGTTAGTATAAAAGAAGCATTTCCCACTCATTCCCAGAGTGCTTCCTCTTCGCTCACTTCCTAGAAACCACAATCATTTTACTGCTGCCTCTGCTAGCTTTAGGCATCTTCCATCTGAATAATCATTTGGGTTAACTGTAGACAAGACCTGCCTTTTAAATGTATAGAATAAAAAGATATTCAGGTACTCTCTGGATGTATGCCTTCAATCCATTCTGTCATGGTATTTTATTGAAGGGACACTACTTTCCTAACAAGGTATTTCTTTGCTTAGCTCCTTCAGTGAAGCATCGCGTTGTTACACCAATGTCTTCTTACTGATGTGCTTTGTGCATTCACCCTTGTCCCTTATTAATGTTGGGTTTCCCACTCATTTGCTCAGTATGTTAAGTGTAGAAACTGTAGGTGAGCTATTGGTGGCACTGGAGAGGATTTCATTTGGCTTTAGTATTACACAGCACCAGCCCTAGGGAAGAGCCAGCCACCTAACGCTGAGCAGAGGGCTTGGCCGGCATAAACTGTGTGTGGGTGTCTAGATCTGTCTCGTGATACGCTCAAGGAGCTCATTAGCTGGTCAGTCCTCAAAGCTTCTGTATTTCTTCAGCGCACTGGTAGTAACACCCAAGAAATGAGTAACAGAGTAACAGCACGGTGTATCTTGTACTTGCTAAAGCCCAAGTGTCAGGGATCATTGCTGATTAACACTTCTCCTCGATGGCAGTATACAATCAAGCTTATCTTAAAACCAAGGTTTCGCTGATGTTGGGCAAGGTAGCAAGGCCATAAGTGGGACTTCAAGGTGGAGAGAAATAAGATGACACTTGAAAATAAAAATGGACAGTTTTCATTTCAAAGCAGTCATATAAATAAAGATCAATGAAGAGCATCTCTCTGTGGAGAGACACTAGCTCATTCAAATAAGTCAGTTCGTGTTCATATTCTCCGTGATATTCCCATTGACAGACATCTTTCAAGGCTTGATTTCCTTCTTAACTATTTACTGTTATTTTAGTATTCTTTGCTTAAACTGCTGAAAAACAAAGCCTAAAATAAAAGTTACCTAAAACAATCAGCAACTTATAATAGCAAAGCTTTATGGTCAGCACACGATGAAATTAATTTTGAAGAAATAAGATACTACCTGTGTTTTGTAATTTGACCTTGATTCAAGAAAGTATTCAAGCATAAAAAAGTCTTGGTGTTCTACTGAAAGCAGTGCTTCAGAGGGTGCTTTTTGTCAAACATTGACTTCAGTTTTTTCCTCAATGTGACACAGTTGCCTGAATCCAAGTTTAAGGAGTAAAATTTGAAAGTTCAGGTGAAGATTTTATATATGATAACAAAGAAAAAAATCAATACTACTTTGGGCTTAGAGAAATATGAGAATTACAGGACAATCTAAATTATGGCAATGGTCAAAGTAATTTGAAAGTCTAGCACCCTAATGTGAAATTTTACAAAATACAAAATGAAGCAATTGGTTTGTGTCATCAATCATACATGCATTGCTTCAGATGGAATACGTAGTTTTAAAATTTGCCCCCTTGTTTCTACCAGAGTTATAATGCTCTGGCAGTTTCTTGTTTCTTCTCAATATTTTAGCAGTTTATGAAAAATATATTGTGTTTCCTTGCAGTCAATGCAATTACAAGTTGTAGAGAATTTAGTCCAAAATCTTGCTGTTGTTGAATATTTTAGAAAAATAGGTAGGCCTAAAAAATTAATTTATTTGCCATCATTGCCATGGTTGCTACCCACATCTACCCTGTGTAATGCTGAGGTGGATCTCAATCATTTTCACTATTCTGTACGTAAATACTTTTTGCTGTTTCAGTTAACAAACTTGTATATTGAAGCTTTTCATGGAAGGAAGCAGTGAATTTTTGCCTTAACTATCCTGCTACATTTTACAAGGAATAAAATTTCATTACATCTTAATATAAGAATTTCTGCATTTTTCCATTGCTGGGAAATTGGCTTCTAGAGTTAAAATTAAATATCCTATGATATATATAATTTTTAAATTTAGTAGTTTGTAAAACATTCAGAAACTATTCTGAACAGGTTTTTATAGTATTGCCAGAAAACTGATGGCCACTTCAAGATCGTAGCACATCAAAGCAAAAAAAAAATCAGCCTTGGCAATCTCTCTTGTAAGCAGAACTCGAGTGGACTATTACATATTCAATAGGTCAAGCTGTAATTCATACTTCAGTAGATCACATATTTCATTGAACAAAAGGTAACTTAGTTTTGGTTTAGTGTTTTATCCTTTTATTTCAACTATTAAACCAGGTGTTGTGTTGTGAATCATTAAAATTTTTGTTCCGTTTCTTTAACTTTGCTTAATATGTTGTGACATCTCAGTAAGTCTTCAGAGTGATAGCTCAAAACACTGTGGTAGAGCTCGTTTCCGATATAGGCATTCCACTACCAGGTTTTATAGGAAAGGTAAATAATTCTATTTATATTTTGATAATTTTGAAGGAAATAGTAGTGTCTGCATCTATAATCTGAAAGAACTGTGGATTTCTAAATGCCCAAATTATATTCTGTGCCAAAACGTTCTTACAGATGTTTATATTTTTGTGTGTATGTACATATAACACACATATCTATAAGTGCATACATAGTGGAAGAACACAATATATATTTACATATATAGAGATACTTATGTGCACTGTGTGACTGAGACTCATTAAAGGTTAACTTATGCTGTGGTGAGTGAAAGAAAAGAGCTATCCAGAGGTCAGAAATACAGCCCATTAAAGTGTCTGTTTTGTGTGTGTTCAGAGTTATCTGCATCTCATTGGCTGAGAACATTTACCTCTCTTAGTACTTGCTTATATGATTTAAACGTGAAGTGTTTGAGTCGAGTTCTTGGCCAAGTATGGCTTCTTTGCTACCTCAAGCAAATAAGAGCTGTGAATTTAATTGCAGTGGCAACCTACCAGGATATGGAAAATTTGTAGCCGTCCAGAGCCAGTTCTATTCCTCATCAGTTTAGAAATTCCCAGGAGGTGGAGCCTTCTTAACAACCAGCAACTTATGGGCATGGAGCTGGCATCCCTAGTACTCTGCTAACTTAGACGGCTCCTACTGGGAATTCTTTTCCTAAGTGTAATAGCAAATGCAGCTTGACTAGGTCTGAGCCAGTATATTTCACTTTATTTATGATCCAGAAGGAAGGTTTTTGGTAGATTTCTATGTAGAAATAATAACTCATCCATTTAAAAACACAGCAGTCTATTATAATAATCACATTCATGTAAGTCTAACTTTTTTAACAGTTTGATCCTTGGATGAACTGCACATGGCAGCTGTCAGGGACTGCTTCTGAAAGGAGTCAGGATACTCTTGTGCTATACTGCTTCAAAACTTCCTCAGAAATCTGCTTCTGAGTGTAAAGATCAAAGTGTGTGTGATATAAAAAGAAAAGGTAGTTGGTCCTTCAGGTTGTTTCTCAGAGTCGTGGCAGCAGAAGCCTGGGAGCTGGTTGTGTTTTGTGATCTCCTGGACTCAGGTGTAACAACTGTTATGAGAATAGAGGAGAAGGATACAGGCACAATGGAAAAGGGTATTTCAGAGCAAGCAGCCTATATCATCTAAGCCATTCTTGAAATATCAGCTTGGCCCAATAGCTTCAGTCCCCCCTTACAGGCACCTGAATACAGTCCTTGTCAACTGGATTAGAACAGCAGTTACTTGAAATAAATGATAAATCATCTTCGTTGACACAAACAGGAAACACATAACCAATATTCTGTCTTCTCGCCTTAAACTGTTTGATCATCTCTGTACTCATCTGTCTACAGAACGAGCAGCCTGGTTTTTTGCCCGAGCCTGTGAGGTATCTGCAAAAAGTGACTTGAGTGTAAAGGAACCAGAGGGGACAAAGCCAGCTAATCCCTTTACTTCTCTGGAAAGCCATGTTCCAGTTAGTCACAAACTGGTCCTTAAAAATTACTTTTCAGATCTTGATCTCATGTGCTTAAAAAAAACTATTTTAAAATTTTTAGGAAGTTTAAATGATTTCTGAGTCATTAATAATTAATATCTATTATCTGTAGATAATATATGCAGTTCCTTTGAGTGCTAGCTAATAACTTATGCAATGGAACTGAAAATTACCAGATCATATAAGGGTAAGTGCTAATATCTAGACAAAATTAATAAAATGCAAGGATGTGACTTGGATTACCAGGTCAGAAATGAAGATGCTAGCCAAAAGCTGAACATGAAGTAGATGTGCTAGTTCACGTGAAGTCATTACCAACTGTTCTGAAGAACATATATAAAGCACATACTCATTTTTGCTGAGGTAAATAAAGCTGGCTCTTCATTGATTTTGTTGTAAGTTTTCTCAGATGTATTTTCATAGTTCTTGCCTTTAATATTCCACTGATTATCTCCTTGTTGTTTATAATGATCTATTCAATTTTTAGTCATTAGAATTATTTTACTGTGTCATACCAAAAAAAAAAGGGGAGGTCTGTCCCAGTTTTGGAACATAGACACACCTGAGGGCATTTGGATTCCTCTTCCAACTGTCTGAACCTTGAATGCCAACATGAAGAAACTGAATAGCCTTCTTCAGGGGCTAATCATTGTCTTCAAGTATACTAGAGGTTGAAACAACCTCTCAAAGTCCTTTACTGAGTGAAAGATCGTAAGTAAACTTAGCTTAATATCTGTAGACTGCTGACAATGAATCTGTTCCTAATCAGAGAGCTGAAGTTGCAAAAAGAATGACAACCGCATGCCTCATCTCTTCAGTTTTCCTCTGCTGCCTTTCTGGGTTTCAGCAGTGGTCAGAAATATGACAACTATACTAGATAAATGTAGGCACCCTCAAGTTTCCAATGATGCTAAAACAAGAAGAGAACATTTCCAAAACGTCTATATCATGTTTTATTTAACAAAAATAAAGGGGTGAAAGAAGTTGCTACAGGATTACAGGTGTAATGGATTAAAAATGAGAACAGAAAGCAGTAGTAATTAAGACCAATTTAAAAGAATGTTTAACAGCTGTTCAATTCCAAAAGATTAAGAGACTGTTTAAATAAAACACACAGAATAGGAGGAAGCACACCAGGGAACAGACAAATACTGAGGAGATTTCAAAGAGGTTTAAGAGTATATAAAACTGTGTTTTGCTGAAGAGGGAACAGATGGCTTGAAACAGAAGTTTAAAAGATTGAGTTGTACAGTAAAGCCAGATCACAGTGAGCCAAAAAGCTAAGAAAAGCAGTTTCTTTGTCATTTGCTAGTGTAGGTGACTGAAATGGGTAGTAGTAATTTGAAAAATAGTGGTTTGTAGGATATAGAATAATAGTTACTGAACTGCATTTGTACTGTAACAGTAATGGTGTAATTATACATGTGTATATCTTTATTGCTTTCTGCCCTATAGTACCTGAAACATTTAAACGGAAGTCCTACATTAAGTAATAAATTATTTATAATTTCCTTATCCCCAGCCCTGCAAAGATTTATTCCATACCCTGGGAGTGATCCCCTACCCAGCTAAGGCAAATTTTGTTTTGCCACTGACTTTTTTGTGATATTACTTCAACTACTGAGGTAGTCTTAATGCCTTTGATATTTCAGCAGCAGTCAAGACTGAACGATATTACTAGTGGTGGGACAAACTGGTTTCCTGCAGTGTTGGGAATAGAGGGTGGAACGTTGTACCATATACCGTCTTGGAGATTTTACATGAAAGAAATCAAAGGGTACATGAGAATTTGCTTAAAATTGCCTTGGAAAGCACAAAGAAAACAAAATATGATAATACCACTGGAGCCTTAAATAACATTATCTGAGTGACACCAGAAGTCAGTTATGTGGTATCATGGATGTAATTGCTGAACTGTAGCAGTCCTGGCAGCTTTTGAGAATCAAACAAGTCATGTTTGATTCAACAGCTGTTGAATAAGAAGCAACACAGACCAAGATCTGTTCCACGTCTTGTCAGTCAAGTAGGAGACACCTCAAATAAAGAGTTGTAATAAATCTCTTAAAATGAATATGCAGTACTTGAACAGATAGATGAAACTGGGCAATGGAAACAATGCTTTTTTTCAAATAAAATCAGTTAAAAGTGAAAGACTCCCATTTCAAGTGTAAACTCATCTTCATAATTTGTGTTTCCAAAGTGCTGTAAGTGGTGTTACTTTCTCTAGAAGGGAGTGTTGATTTTTGAAGTGTAGGGTATGTAAATCTTTTACTTGTGTGAAGTAACACAGTGAACTCATAAACTGTGATGGATTAAAACCTGGAAGATAGTAACTGAAATGAAGGAAATAACCATTGTTGAATTTAATGGGAGTTTTTCAACTGAGTTTAATACAGTTGCGGCCTTACTGCCATTTTTGTTTGATGAACTCATCCAGTCTTCTATGTAACCCATGTACACTTTTAGCATCTTCACAGTCCTTCAGCAATGAATTCCTCAAGTAACTGCCTGAAGACTCATCAGCTCTTGGTTATCTTGAAACTGAGTCCTACTGCCTTTGTTCAATTGCACCTGCATTTGCTACCTGAAAATCTTGTGAACAATTTATCCACGTCTGTCCTCTTCTTGACACCCATAATTGCACAGACCTATGTTACACCTTCCATCTGTCAGTCTTTTACAGAGTGAAGATTTGTAACGTAGTCATTCCACTTCTGGAAGCTTCTCTGTAAGTTTAATCATTCTGCTGCCCTTCTCTGAATGTTTTCCAGTGCTACTGGATTGTTTTTGAGATAACAAGCCTAGAAATGCAGGTTTAGTTCTTTGTGCCACTCTGAAACTAAAGACACATATACTTGTCCACTAGTATGAGTGAAACAAATTCTATTTGACAGAAAAGGGACTTATTAATTAGAGAAAATTCATCTTACCTTTTGGGAATCATGACTGCAAATTCTTTTCCTTGTCCTTAGTTATAAAAGAAGAGTTACAGAATACTTTCTTTTTCCTGAAGCCAACTTGGCAGAAGTAACTGAGACGTGGGAAATAACTGGTCATGACTCATTTAGGCTTAGACAAGAAAGGAAGATTTATAAAATATCTTCAGTTTTGTTTATGGAAGTCTTATTTCAATGCTGCGAGCATAACTTTTATTCTTCTGTTTGAAATAAAGATCAAACAGCTCTGTGAAACCTGAATCATTATCTTCTGGAAATGCTTGCTAATACTAGTAATCAGTCCTTTTAATTGCTATACATGTGTTAAAATTCTGTCTGTTACTCACTGTAGCATATGGATCTAATGCAAATTGTACAGAAAGTTTCATTATTCACTTGAACTTTCACTGGTTTTGCACTCTAATGAATCTGCCCAACTGAACTTGTCATTTTGAGTTTGTTAAAAACATATCTCAGTCAGGCTATGGAACTGTAGAATTTAATAGAATAGGAATTTACTGAGTCATTTAATACCGAAAATAACAGCAGGGAGACTACCCACTGAGCCATTCAGAATTCACCGTTCTTTTCTGTCTTTTGCACTCTAATTACATGTTCCACAAAATTACAGTCCCTCTTTTCCTTCAGACTTGAAGTGTAGAATTTCATTGTATATGTCTCTCTTCAAGGCATTCAAGGAAAATAAATTACATATCTTTTAACAGAAAGTTACAAGTTGTTTGTTTTTCCAGTTTACCCGTTTAAGGTTAAGGAGTCATCATTAATCTCATTTCTCTCACATCAACTGGAAAATTTAGAATTTTATGTTATAGTACTGTTGAGACACATTCATAGTCAAGTTGGCATTGACAGAAATATAATCCAGCTATGGGCTAAAGCGATTCTTATTTTCACCAGAGTACTGTTTGAAAACTTGACACATCCTATAGAGTGATGTCAGTTCCCTAACACTGTGAGGTGTTGTCTTTCTTATTTTGTATGAACAACCGAAGTAGAGGGAATGCTGAGTAGGCCAAAGCCACGCAGAAAGCCTGTTGCTGAACCATTTCCGAACTTTGAGGAACCATTAACCTTAGAAGTGTTTCACTGTCTGCCTTCCCCATCCTCTCTTATAATCAGTTTTTAATTGCAATCATATCATGTTTGTATTGTTTTTATTATGCATATTTGTGACAGAGCATTAGGAGAGATACTCTTGTAGATCAGAAATGCTATGAACTCTATAACTTAAGTCACTGCTATCTAATCTCAATAAAACACTCATGCTTTTAATTTTGTTTTGTTGCTAGCTTGCTTTCTCAGCAAATGCATCACAAAGCTTTTTCTACTTTTTCTGCTTTGGATGTGTTTTGATCTGGGATTCAAATACTTGATTCCAGCAGTGCCCAGCATCTTGAACTTATTGGCATAGATCATGCTGTTTGATGACTTTTCTCCATGCAAACCTTTGGGATGTCACACATTTGCATTACTCTCTCAGAAAGAGAGGCTTAGCCTGCAATGGCTCAGTTCGACTTTTGCTGAAAATCTTTACAGGGTTATAGAACACGGCAGATAAGTGTTAGTCATATTAGACTGAAGAAAAAAAAATGAAATGGTGATATTTATAGCATCCTTGAGGTCCCTCACTTTTTATCGTGGGCTTCAATGATGGTTGGATAATCCTTACTGTTACAGGTGAGCAGCTGTGGTTATGGGACCCAGGGGGATTCCCCTGTGCCAGCTTAATGGATGAGAGGCTGCAGTTACATGTACCCAGATCCAACCTGTAGCCATGCTGAGCATGTACTCCCAAAAGACACATATGTGCACATGAGCACAGACATGTGCGGAACATAGCTGAACACACAGATCGACACAAGTGAAACACAGTGCCCTTACTCTCACTTGCACCCAACACACACATAAACATGAAGGCTACAGGAGGTCTGATCCTGTTCCTTCTCTACATGGAAGTCCCTCTGATTTCTGGCTTTAAGCACTCAGTGTAGCCAGTAGCTGGTACCAGGTCATTTGATATCCCCCCTCTGCCATTGCTGGCACCTCCACCTGTAAGCCCATTAAGTTCATGTTCTACTCAAGGTGCAAGTACTTAGACCTCTTACCCTGCTTGCCTGCTAGCCAACTTGAAGTTTGCTACCCAGAGTAGAGAGCACACCTACACAGAACATGGTTAGAAGTAGGTTTTAATGATAAGAAGGGTCAGACTGTGATAGTCCAAGTGCAGGGGCCAGTAAAACAAGCATATTGACCAGCAACCCATCTAAACTTGAGTACTCCGTTTTATCCCATTGTTTCTCTAATTTCCTGTATTTGTTTATTCCCAAACCACCAAGATCCCTTTTCCCTGCTTTTAGTCCATCCTCTTAACATGCCATAATAGGTTTTGCACATCCTCCAGCTCCCCCTTAAAACATCTGTTAGTAAATTTTACATAATCCCAACCATCTCTTACCCCTGTATCTCACAAGAAGTCCTTCACTCTGCAGGCTGTAGACCTCGCTACCTGGCATGGTTTTCTGGGTAGAGTGTTTTGTCTCTCTGGGAGAGTTTCCATGCTGCACAGGAATTAATTCGTTCCCTTGCAACGATCTTAGAGAGTGGTGAGGTCTAGGTATTCCCTTTCCAATCAGGTGGGATTCCTCTGCCTGACACAGTTCCTCTGGTCCTCATGGGTCACAGTGTTTACTGCAATTAGCCTTTAATCAGATAATCCAATAGGTACTGTCTTCATGGTTAAGCTATTGAATGAGCTGTTTTTTTTGTAGTCATCCCAGTGGCTAATTGCATCTTTTTAGCTCTCTCTATGAAAACACATGAATTCCCACTGTACTATGTTTGAATAAAATCTGCTTACTAAAACTGGATGGTGTGACAGTAAACCTTCATTCATGGAAAGGCAAAATGAAAGAATGCAAAGCAGAAAAAACTTTCTAGATTTTGTCCCTTTTATTTCATGGTGATACCATTGGCTGCCTAACAATATTGGTTACACGCATGGTACTGCTTTGCTTTCTTCATTGTGTCATGAAGCAAAAGTGCCAGGAGAACATACCTGGCCCTTTTTCAGCCTTTTTGAGGTAGACAAATAAATAGTTCTGTGCGGTAACTCAGTGCAGAAGTGATATTGTTTTCTTTCAGTGTACATTATAGCAAGAGCTAATGTTGTGCTCTTCAGCTTCCTAGACAGAAGATAACAGGTGCGTCATTCATACTCTAGATTAACTTCTTTGTAGCTTAATATGTTCTCTTCTTTGATCCAGTCAGGCACTTTAAACTATCTCTATGCCACTGATGCATCCAATACTCTTTGGTATTTTATAAAATCCTAGTTTGCCTTGAAGAGTCTGTTAGACTCCAGATCTTTGATATCTCCTCTAGTGAATGTAAGTTGCTTGAAAAGAATGTTGTTTCTTCATTGTTTAAAATCTCTGTGATCTTTCATTAAAATTCATCATTTCTACTGTGATGACAGCTACACACTACAGCTAGGGCTCTGCTGAGCCCTAGACTAATCTAATGCTTGTCCTCATGATACTCACAAGACTAGTTCAAAACCAGCACTCCTTACATTAGATCTTAATGTCTTTACGATTAAGAGATTAACCAGTTTCTTGCTTTTCTTTTTGATGTCATTGTACTTACCTGCAGTCATCCGAAGCGGATGTTATTTACCCTGAAGAGACACATTTCCTAACGGCACATTTATTATTAACAACAGACATTTTAAGACAGGGATTGGTCAGGGATTGGCTGTGTTTTATCTAGTTTTACAATTATCAATAAAGACATCCAACATTTTAATTATTCATTGGTGTAAAATGAAATTAAGCATATTTCCATTTTAAGGCTGATTGGGATAAAAATATTTACACACACATTTTAGAGATAATTAGCAACAGAAATTATTATCTTGTATATAAGAATTAAGATAAATGTGTCATCCTGATAATCAAAAGTGAGTCATACAGAAGCAGGGGAAGAGAGAAGTCCTGTCAACCAGCCCAGATAGACCTCTCTACTCCGCTAGCACTGCTAGGAGCATAGCTAATGGAGGAACAAACCACAAAGGCAGACATTGGAAATATATTCCCATGCAGGGCATCTGGATCTTGCAGTTGCCAAGTATGGTCTGTTTATACTCATCATAAATGTTAATGCTATGACTAGAAGAGAAAAAGGAGGAAGTAGGCAGGACAAAACAGCAGGAGTTGTAGCAGCAGCAGATCATGGCGTTAAGTCATCTTTACATTTTATTTAGCTGACTGTAACAAAGATAAGTGCCTAAAGGAAGAGTCATGATTTGGGTTTTTCATAGCAATTCTAGTGTGCAGTAGCTGAAAGATAACATATATATATTATCAAAAATATTGCCCATAGTACTTCCAGACCAGAGACTCCACTAATCTTATAGCAGTGAACTGTATAATGAATAGTTGTAGTATATGGGTGGTGCTACTTCTGCCATTCATATACAGTAAATACTTATCACAGTAAATACTTAAGAAAGAATACTTGAAATTGCAAAATAAATGTCATAATATAACCAAGCAATGCACTTTTATAAACTGTGCTGTACTGCTTGTTTATAGCTAGAGAAACTAAGATTTTCTCAATAGTACAAAATTTCTAGGCCATTCACCCCAAGACATATTTAAATATGCAGACAAAATTGCATGCAATGAGAAAAAGCTTAAAAATATACACAGCTTTACTTGAAAATAATTGCATCTATGTTTTTCACACAGGTGATAGATACTAAGTACCTGTACATACTTTGTACCATATACGTGCAAATGCAATTGAATTTTTTCCTAAATAACTGGTAAGGAAAGTGTTGATCCCTGAATTTGATCGCATCCAAATAGTTTGGGAGAATACATTAACTTTGTGTAGAACTTCCCTTTATTTACAATTGTTACAGAAAACCAGCATTTTTTGGGTATAAAGTTTCACTAATTGTTTATATGTGATCATTTTAATTTAATCCTTAGAAGTTGTTTCAAACGTTTCGTAAGACAAGAGCAACTGTTCTGTAATTTTGAAAATCTCTGTGTGCTCTGCAAAGCAAAAATAGAGTAGGCACATGAACTTTTAGAACTCTTTTTGTTTATTATCTCAAGAGAGTGAGGCACGTACAAATACCACACAATATACCTACATGTACACAGAGTATCAACAGTTTAATCAGATAAGAACATAATATTGTCTTATAAACATTTTTCTCAGTCACAGTGGGTGGACTCACATGAGCACAAACAATCGAAACTAAACAGAAGCTTCAAACTTTGATAACTTAATTTCAGGCTGTTTATGAAAGCAATAAAGAATCTCATCTGCTACATGCTATGGACTTTTAAATACCTACAATTTTCTGGACAACTATTTATGTATTCAAGTATCTGATTATGGTATAGTGAATGCTCAGTAGTCTCCAAAATTCTTCCTTTAGTATTGATCCAATGATTTCCTCTGTGTCGGACAAGCCAATGGTTTGTTGCCATTATGAGCCTGTGCGCCACATGAAAGTTCACTGGATGCTGCAATGATTAGTCAACAGCAGAAGGTAAACATTTGTGAAGCACTTCATGATATAAAAAAAAAAGAAGAAAAACCTATAAATTTCATTTCTAGCTTTCCTAACCATCACATAGACATAAGCATGTGGTGGATGTTTCTGATCTGATCTAATACAAGTCAAGACTGCTGGTGTTATTTTGATTGCCTTTAATAGGAGGACATTGTTTTAATTCTTTTTTTTATTTGGTTGGGTTTTTTTTTTCTCAGAAAAAGGATGTTTTCTCACTACTATTTGGTCAAACTAAGGTCAGTTCACTTCACCTTCCATGAATATTTTGCATGTTAGAGTTTAAAATTAGTTCTTCAAAGACACTCCTGACTATATAAGCTAGGCTTATTTATTCAAGGAACAGAGATGATACCAATTGACCACAAGAAATATATTTACAAAAAGCACTCCTCCTACTATACCTGTGTTGCTAATTACAGTTGTTTATCTAAAACATCCTTAAAGTACACTTCATTACGGTGATTCCAGAACCTGTCCTTCACTATGCTTAAATTAAAAACATTCCTGTTGTTGTCAGACCTTGGATAAAATGAATAAATCAAAACTATAATAAAGGTGAAGAAAATGTATCTAAGTAGGTTTTAATAAAAAAGATATATTTAAAGTAATTGCTACCCTGTACATAAATGTTTTGCAAGCAAGCTGACAGCAATGCAGACCATTAGAAACTGTTTCCTGTGCTGTAGTGAGGATACGGTGTCTGTCATTGTTGAGACATTCTCTATTTCAGTCTACAAGGAATTTAAAAATATGTTAATTTTAGGAGATATAATTTCTAGAGCTTTTAGCATTTTTTTAAATGGGTAAAATCTGTGATTTTGAGCCTGTCCAGTATGTTTATGTGCATTTTGGATGCATGTAAAAGTAGGTCACATAGTGTCATTCCAAATCCATTCTAACTCATAAATGTAGACTTTATTTTGAGTGTTGAATCTGATCAATCTGCAATTTCATCATTTAAGCTCAGTAAGGCCAGTATTGGACATTCTTCTATTGCTGGGTATTAGAATAAAAACTCTCTGTATGCAGCACGTGGCCCCAGTAAAATCGGTTTTACAATCCTAATTCTGTGAGTCGCTAGGCGATGTGACTCACCCAGTCTCACCCAACAGTATCTTGAGTTCCAGCCCAACGCTTTGCTCACCAAGATACTGAACAAAAGTACAGCTATTCTGAAATCTTTTGTTCCCTTTCCTAAGAGTCTCTCCTAAGCACATTATATAAGCACGGACATACTTCTCACTGATACAAGAAGAACTGTGACTATATGTGAGTACATATATAGTTCTGCGACGTGGAGTTGCATGCTTGGGTTCTCTTATTTAGTCTTGCATTAGCCATGGTGTTTTGTCCCTTTGAATTCGTCAGTCCTGAACAGGTGCTTAGGAATTCACTTATGTACATAGCGAACTCAGAGGCTCCTTTACTTTTAATAGTGCAGGATGAATGTCTTGGAGGTGAAAAAAAATAAATATGGTAATGTGATCTGTAAGTGGAACAATTCCATAAAAATTTTGTTAGAGCCCAAAGTTAGATCCACTGACTACACATTTAGTTCCTTTTTATAGGCCATACTGCTTGCATTTGAAATGAAATTTTCTTTTGATTTATAGTAATAGTTGTTTTATACATTTGCTCTATAAAAAAGGAAATCTCTGCATGTAAAGGAAGAAATTATTTTCTGAATACTTTATATCACCTGGCATTGAAGTATCTGAAAATGTGGCACATTCTGTACATAATTTTGTAGCTAAATTCTGGAATGTATTATTCAGACTTACCCAGATATTTGTGTATTTTCCTTTCTTGTTTTTTTTTTTTTCTTTTCAGGATATGGTGAATAGGGAGTGATATAAAAGGAAAATAGTAAAATAGAAAGCTAGTAAGTAAATGTAGGTAACAAAATGAAGTGAAATAATGGTCTCCTTAGAGGTTTGCTTCCTGTAAAGTGGTGCAACTCAAGGAAAGAGGAGAGGGTTTTCATAAGCCAAATACATTCAATATTTTATATGCTCTGTGCATTCACAGCATCACTTGTAATGGCTGTGTAGGGCAAAGCCCTCAGAGTATCCTTAAACCCCACTGAGACTTAAGTAAGTCCAAGAGTGCTTTCTGAATTAAGGGTAGTCCAGGAGTGGGTTTTGTGAAAATACATTTACTATTTATATCCCACCTCTAAATTTAAATCCTTCACAGGTGCTATTTTAGAAAAAAAAAACAACCAAGACCTTAACCCTCTCCATAGCAGCCATTTGTGAACAAATGGCAAGAGATGGTAAAGAAGAGCTAAGCCAAGTGTTCCTTGAGTGCAGAGAACCCATTGTGATGCTTCGGCTCCACTTTCCCATTGCTTTTCTTTTCTCCCCAAGAGATCTCAGTGCTTATACAGTGCCTCACAAGATTGCACTAAGATAACTCAGGCCATAGATATCCTATTTGCATATAAATATGAGAAAGGCAACTGAGAGATGTGTAATGTCCATAACTCAAGGATACACACAGAAGAAGGCTCAGGCTGTTCCTGCCTGCTTCCATTCAAAAAACGTCCATTGCTGACTCTGCATTTACAAACCTTGTTTAGATCAAATAGGAAACATGGAAACACTCAGGTCAGCTTACTAGCCTGAAAAATAACCTGGGTTGGGTTTTTTTGTTGGTGGTGGTTTTTTTCCTTTTTCAAGGAGGTGGAGGAAAGAACTCCCTGCTGGGATGGGATTTCCTTTTGTTGTTTTCTCCAGTGTTTTTAGCATCTGAGCAAGTCTTGATTGGTAGGACGGTCTCCTGGGGTGCTGTTTGACTTTTATGGATGAAATTCTAGTTAGGATAGGGTGAAATGCTGTTGGCATATCAGGACAGTTACCTTGGAGGAGTTCCAGGAAGTCCATGGTTGGAGAAGTTTTTGTGACTTGTTCAGCCTTTCACTGCTTCTTTGCTGCATGGTCTAACTGTCTGAAACCCAGCTCCTTCACTAGAGATCATTTGCAGAGTTTATCTCTGGACAGTGCTACGAGTGTTTTCTAAATTTCCACAAACATTGTAGTCATGGGGAATTGAGGAAATGTCAGCCCTACTGACAAAAGCTTTTTACTGTTTGAGTTGGTAATCATTGATGTTCCTTTATGTGGAAAAAAACTATATGTCAGTCCCTGACTGGTGTCCCACAGTGACATTTCCCATATGCTACTCGGCAGCACGCGTAGTCATGAGAATCATTTTCTCTTGTCCATCCCCATTATTCTGTGTCCCCTCCGAGCCATCCTGGGACACTGTCACTGGGGTAGTTCCCAAGTTCATGCTGACAGGTCACCACAGACATAATGAGGATTCATAAAATCATGTTCCATCTAAAATACCAGGGGGGTGAAATTTTATTCTAAGTACAGGTCTTAAATAAGCTGTTTTAAATTCTGCCGTAAACTGGCAAGTCTGGAGAATTAGCCTTTCATGCTTTTATGTTCTCCTTTCTGAAGCTGCTTAACTCTATCTGGATCTCATTGCCTTGTTTAGTGACAGCAATTAAGTTGTTGTCTCTTTTAAGATGATGATGTGTTTGGCAAATTTCATCTAGTGTGGCTGGCCAAGTCTTGTAATAAAATGTAATTTGGTTTTCTGGTCTCATTTACAATTGGAGAAACAAGTCTTCTAAGGTAATAGCTATTTTCTGTTGCTGCTGCTGCTGCTACTACTGCTGAATTGTTTTCCTCAGCACTGCTTGCCCAAAGGTATCTGTGGATCTTAAATTCAACCAAATACAGCTAAATACTCCCATCAATATCTGTTGTGGTTTGGGATTTTTCCGAGGAATTTTTCTTCCTCTTGCCAACATCTTGTAGGCTTGGAGTGTGAAGTAAGCTGGCAGGACTGTAACTTGCAGGGAGATGCAGTTAGTGAGATTCAGGATGGGTGAGGGAGGAAGGAAAGAAAGAAGGAAGAAGAGGGCCTCTTTCATGGTTTAAGAAGCATGGTTCCCAAAGGGTGCTGTTAATAGCTGCTCCATGACTGACAGCTCTCCTTGCCCTCCTCTTCTCCATGTAGCAAATTCGTGACTGACTTTTCATCAGAATGGCAGCAAGCACTTTCAGTCAAATAAAAGATAGTCTCCTCTTTCACATTTGCACTGCAGCATTAGAGACAGACCTTCACGTCCCCCCGCCTGAGCCCTCAGCTATCTTCCTGCCACTGTGCAAGTCAATACAAATTCTACCTCAGATTTCAACCATTAAAACAGAGATAATCCCTCATTCACGGAAGAATTTCAGCTGAGGTTTGTTGGCTTAAGGATACCACGATAAGAACAATTAGGTGGCAGGAAGACCCTCAGCATCATGCCCCTCCGGGGAAGGGATGTCCTGTCAGTGCTGCAGTAGCAGAGGCATGGTCGTGAGGACTTGAAAGACAGAGATGAAAATATTTCTGGCTGGTTTTGAAGTAAAACTTCTCACAGGGAGTGTGAAGTCCAGAATCATACCTTCTAGACAACAAAATATATAATTCCTTCATTATTTATTATGCTTTCTTGAGTAATAACGGCACAAACTCTAATGTACGTCTTCCAGTGACTGTTCTTTGAAGTGATCACTGTCGTGTTGCTTCAGTGTGCTATATTTGAATGTCAGTGCCATCTATCACAAAGTAATTTCCCTTAAAAATAATTAAAAAATAGAAATGAAATTAAAATGAAAGCTACAGGCTTTCCCTTTCAAGCATCAATCTTGTGCTTCTTCTAATATCATTAATTAAAGTGTTCCAAAAGTGCAGCAGGAGTTTCAAAATATTACAAAATCTTACTTTTAGTTGAGCTGCAATGTTAGAGTAAATTAAGGAACAGGTACCAGGTTTTATTCCACATTTCTTGATTTGCTTATCTCGGTGATTATTCCTCAATATGTAACATAAAAATGTGTCATTCCTATTTAATTTTTACAGCCAAATCATGTTTAACTCTTACAGTCTTCACAGTAACTGGGAGAGAAAACCTGTCTTTTGCTGAAGTATTCCCTGTCAAAAGACTTCTGAGTTTACTGAGACTGTTCGTTATTCCTGCTTTCATTTAGCTGTTTGTGACTCACATCATCATGCAGCCTCGTGTCCTTCAGGCAGTGAAAACCAAAGTAAATTTTTATCAGTCAAACGAACACCACACAACCAAACAAAAATTCCAGCCTTTGGACGTAATCTTCACACCAAAGCTGTTGGCAAACACAGTATGAAGATACTGTCCTCATCTCAAGCTTTTTGGCACGTTGTGGATAGGGACACTCATTTGTAAATTATTATTGTGTTTGTGGTACCTGTCTCTTCTGGAGTAGCAGGGCATGCATTGCTTGTGTTGGGGAATGTTCAAGAAGCATTTGGACTATGCCCTTAATAATTTGGCCTAACTTTCAGTCAGCCATGGAGTGGTCAGGCAGTTGGACTAGGCAATCCTAGTTCCCTTCCAAATGAAATAATTCTATTCTATTCTATTCTATTCTATTCTATTCTATTCTATTCTATTCACCATCTCAGGCAGGCTGGTTACATCTCTTTGCCCAAAGGGAAGAACAAAGAAAATAAAATAATACGTAACTTTTATGGCCATCTGCTACCTCAGTATAAGGCTGAGCGTGGCTCAAGCATGATCTTTTACCCACCTCAGTGGACAAGACACAAAACACCAAGGAAGATCAAGGTCTCATTAGTATTGTAGAGGTCAAGATGCGCAGGGAGGAAGAGACATGCAATTCCTCTGAATAGAACTGCCCACCAGGCAGAAATACCACATTGCACAAGCCGTGTCTGGCCAAAGGTGGGCAATATGGTCATCAGCTCCATTTTTGTCTGCCGGTGTGCTTGGAGCCCAGGACTCAGGAGAAGGTTGCAAATGGGTTGATTCAGGCCTCTCAGTATGTGTGAGCAGGACAGTCCAACAGCAGCTAAATCCTCTCAAAGCACGAGGGCATCTTCCCCTCTGGTCTACGTGGGTTGAGTCTCCCACTTCCATAACAGGGTGGTGCGTAGCCCATGAAAGCATTTTGTGGTGAGCAACACAGGACAGTTGGCAGATCTTCACAGCTGGCAGGAATGGTGGCAGACAGCACAGTTAAGGCCCAGTAGAGATCAGTAAACTCATAAATAAGGCTTGAACCAACATTTCTTGCTCTGCAGAGATTCTTCAGTGATACTGCTGTGGTGTGTTTTGCAGTGTGTCCTACGTTCTTGCTAATTCTGTCTTCTTTATGAGGGTCTTTATGTGAGCAAAACACCTACTGAGGAAATCAATTAGTGTGTCATGGTTTGGTTCTTGGTTTATTTCAGGCAGTTAAACATAGGCACGTGAGACTTTTTTTCAGATTTCTAGTTCCATTAAGGTGCAGTGAACCTTGCCTGAGGATGCTTTATGCAGATCACCTGAATATTTTATAGCTGCTATTTGCATATTTTATATAAAGAACCCTGAATCTCAATGTAGCATTCCTCTAGCTTTGTCAAACGAGCATAAAGATAATAAAAGGGAGACATCAGCTTCCTTGCAAGAACTAGTGAGTTTCCCCACATGCAAACACATAGACACATACAGAAAAATCAGAGGTTTTGATTAGTACGTTTCATTTATAATGGAATATTTCTATGGTAATAGATACTCAGATTGTATTCCTGTTATATGAAGACAGACAATTCTTTTAATATAATTTGGTATTTATGTGATTCAAAGACTATGTGAATGCTCTTAATGAAATCACATAAAATGTTATATACACCAAATTTGTAACCTCACATTTTGATCCAAAAATCTATTTAGTATTACAGAAATGTGAGTCTAGTTCAATCTTTTATAATATAATTTTGATTTTTGTTATTAAATATGTACTCAATAACAGAAATATCACTGATTTTAATAGCCTATACAAATATTCAAATGTAAGTTTAAAATATGAATATGCCAGTAGGAATGCAGACCTATAATATGGTAAGAGCATCTCCAGTAAAAATATATTTTCAGATAGTTCATATTACAGTTTGTCCTGTGTCCACAAATTTGGTAATGTATAGTTAACAAATGAAGAGTTTAAAAAAAAATACATCACTGCATCTATAATACAAAGTAGAAAGTAATGAACATCATCCATTCTGCTACTGAGATTTATTAGTTGCCATTCAGTGTAAATCAAAGTCAATAAAACTTCGATATAGTAAAAATAAAAAGACAGACTAAAATTGTGTCCAACATTTAGTAGAACATTTAACACCAGAATTATATTTTGCAGGAAAACTGCAAAGGGAAATTAATTATTTTCAGAATATCGAAATAATCAAATTTGGAACAATGTTTCAAAAAGTTTTAGGTTTTTGGTATTTTAAATTTCATTAGTAATTTATTTAAATGCACTACTAATGTTAAAATTGTAACTATTTTTTTTCAACTTTTGATGCATCCCTGTATTCTCTCCCCACGCTTTTGTCTCTCAGCATTTAATCTTCTTGAGGAATATTTAAATAGTCTTATTTCAAATGAAGCCAAATTTTAAATCTTTGAAATCTGCTGTAAAATGTCATTTTGATTCTCTGCAGAGCCTTAGTCTGTCGTTAAGTAATGACCTCAAACTAAAATACTTTGCGATATTTCAATGTGCATATTTTATTCTATTTTTTTGGCAGCACATTGTGTAATACTCCCTAATTTATGAGAGTTGATTAGCACTTACATTACCTGTTTGGGCTATTGATATGATCACAAAGTTTTAATGTAATTTGAGTTATGACTTATTGACATCAACCACGTTAAGTCTAGAAATCTGCAGAGAAGAGACGCCCCAGTAATGTATGCAGACTAGCAGCTACAAATACCATGCATCTCAGGTTGGCTTTCTGGGTACCTGGGGCAAAGCCACCACCTCTGGCCTGGTCTTTGCATGTTATTAAATTTTCCAAGGAAATTACTTTCTGCTAAGTAATAGAAAAGATAAAGAGCGTAATGAGGCAGAGACTGAATGCACATTGCTCTAAATCTGCATGTTTCCAAAGCAGTGCAATGCCCAGGGCTCCGTGCCTCTGAGTTGAAGCTTTTCTCTACTAAGAGAGCAAAGGAGAGTAGAAAGTAACTGCACAGCAGTCTGTTCACATTAGCTTTATTTTCCTCAATGTTTCCTTGGATTGTTTTTGTGCTGGGGAAGAGAGTGGAGATTACCTAGCATGATTTAACTGCTTTACCCTCTCTCTGATCTGAGCGGGGTTAAATTAAACGGTTCCTGGAGCTCTGTTTGCAGCAGTGTTCCCTGCTTGAAGCTACACCAAGGTGGAACAAGTAGCTGTACTGGGAAATGTAAGAACAAATTATCTAATGAAAATTTAACTTTATGAAGAAGGAGCAAAAGAAATACCAAGAAGGAAGTCCATTTTTTTGGCAGATTTGACAACATAGTGTCTTAGCTACAGTCTCCAGAAGCTGGAATTATATTGATAACCACCCTATATTTTTTTTTCATTTCTGTTCAGCAGGTTCCTGCACCACAGCATAGGGAGCCACATACTCACATCACAAGCTGGTGTGCCATGTTTAATTCACTGGCGACAAATAAATCCAGCAGGTAACAGAACTCTGATCAAAATACAGGAGAGAAGAAGATGTGTGTCTATACACTGTTCATATGACATTTATGTACACATAGGCACTGATGTGATTGCTGGGAAAGGACCGTAGAGCCATCTGCCAGCATTCACACCACTCAAAACAGGGACACTAGATGCTTCTTGGCATTAATGAAGGACAAAACCCACTGCCTATGAGCACTGCTTTTACTGACACACTTTCTGAGTATGTCCAAAGGACAGGGTAGATTATGTTTTGATTTACCAACACAGCACATTGTTTTCATTCAGAAAAGCTGCAGGGAATGTAATTTATTGAGTTTATAATTGCTGGGTTTCTCTTCTTCCATACAAAGGAAATCAGCAAAGCAGAAAGTATTACTCCAAATTTAATTAGATATTTCTACACCCTCTAGCTTTCAAGTTATTGTTTTTCCCCAATAACTTTCTCAGCCTCTGTGGCTCTCCTTTTGAAATAGATGTAGTATGTAAGAACTAGTAGAGCACCCCTTTAAAACAATACTCATCTAAACTAGTAATACTTGCTACTAGTAGTTTATAACTATGTGAAAAAACTTGGGTTTGTTTTTTCAAATTTGGACATTTTGTTTAGAATGAAAATTATATAAATTGAACACAACTTTATGTAAGTAAAAAAGAATTTCTTTGTCAAAAACGTTTTTGTCATAAGCTATTTCTGCAAGCAAAAATATATTCATGCTCATGGCAGTGGAAGATGATGCAATAATTCACCTCATTATCCATAAAGCTACTCATTTTGAATCTAAATTTGGTCAAGCCAGAACAAACACACCTTAACAGGTTGCTAGAAAATGGTTGATTTGAGAAAATTTGTGAGCAGTATAATCTGTTTTACATTTTCTAACACACAGGCTTAAATAAAAAAAAAAAGAAATCAACTGACTTACCTTTCTCTAGAAAGAAATACCATAAAAGATGGTTCTAAAATTTACTAAAGGAATCTCAGCTGTGTGTTTTATTTCCTTTGGACAGTTCTAATGGAATTTCAGAAGATGGGCAAGTTTTCCGAGGTCTGACCTAAGGCAAAAAAGTCTAACTGAAATGAAATCTGCTTGTTTCCAACTCAGCTGTGTTACTCTTTCAGAGTACTTTTTGTATCAAAATCTTCCACACCTGCAGCAAAGAAGAAACAACAGTTGATTCCTACCTTTTAAGACAAGAGTTTATGATTATTAATTTAAGGCAAATTTAGTCTATTTTACTCTTAAAGTAATAATTGCACCGAAGACCAGCTATTGGAACTGTTTGTAACAATATCACATTTGGTGTTTTGTCTTAATATATTTTGTCTAATTGCAAAGAAATTTCGTAATTGTTTAGTAATCAATTTAGTGATCATTTCAGACTCGTGACCCATTACATTTTGTAATTCAGGTAGTTCCAGTAACAATCCGTGTTTTCAGTTTAAGAGCCTATTTTTGAGACTGCCTTCAGTGATGTTCATTTGGAGAGGATGTATTATATCCATTTGCTGAGTAAATGTCACTGATCTATTAAAAAAATTACAACAGTCTCAGAGCAATTTCTTCTATATAATCTTTAATTACAGAATCAGCATCACACAGAATGATTGGAGTTGGAAGGGACCTCTGGAGATCATCTAGTCTAACCCCTCTGCTAAGGCAGATTACATAGGAATGCATCCAGGTGGGTTTTGAATATCTCCAGAGAAGGAGACTCCAAAACCTCCCTGGGCAGCCTGTTCTAATGTTCTGTTACCCTCACAGTAAAGAAGAATTTCCTCATGTTAAGGAGGAACTTCCTGTGTTCCAGTGCACCCGTTACCCTTTGTCCTGTTGCTGGGCACCGTTAAGAAGAATCATAGAATGGTTTGCGTTGGAAGTGACCTTAAAGACAATCTAATTCCAACCCACATCCTCTTGCATTCGCCCCTTAGATACTTACAAGCACTGATAAGGTCCCCTCTCAGTCTTCTCTTTTCCAGACTTAGCAGACCGAGCTCATTCAGCCTGTTCTTATAAGAGACGTGTTTCAGTCCCCTAATCATCTTTGTGGCCCTCCTCTGGACTCTCTCCAGTATTTCCTTGAATTTCTTGAGCTGGGGAGCCCAGCCCTGGACACAGTAGTCCAGATGCAGCCTCACTAGGGCAGAGCAGACGTAGAGGATAACCTCCCTGGGCATGCTTGCTAAACTCTTCCTGATTCACCCCAGGATACAGTTGACATTCTTGGCTACAAGGGCAGATTGCTGTCTGATTATCAACTTGTTGTCTACCAGGACTCCCAGGTCCTTCTCCACAGAGCTATTTTCCAGCCCATCAGTGCCTCAGCCGTGTTGGTGCAGAGGTTATTCCCCACAAGCTTCAGAACCCCACACTTGCCTTTGTTGAACTTCATTAGACTCGTCTCTGCCCTGCTTTCCAGCCTGTCCAGGTCTTGCTTGATGGCAGCACCACCTTACAGTGTAGGCTCTAACATGGATGAGAAGTTATGAATTTTGATATGATCCAGAGAGGGGGAAGAAAACCTTTAACTAATTAGAAGACTCCAGTCATTCTGCAGAATTCTAGATTAACTTTGGAGAGATTTTAAAATATTTTCCTCACATATTTACGTCATTTAGCTGGAGAAAAGTCATACTTACCAGAAAACACACCTATAATTACAAAAATGCTATGGCAAAAGACAGGTGCTTTTGTTGGCATAGATTATGTCACTTAGGCAAGTACTGGTATTATTTTGGATCAAAGTGAAGTCCTCTGAAATGTAAGGCTTATCCCATATTCTAGTCTTCACTTATATATAACTACTTAGGGTGCAGTCCTCTAAGGGAAGCTGGTGATGGTTCCAGTACTCTCCTCCTAAACCATTATCTTCTTCATTCCAAATAGTGAAGGTTTTCTTTCTGCTCCAGTCTGCAGTGGTTCGTACTCTTTTTCTGCTGACTTTCTGCAGATGTTCTTTTCTGGGTACTGGCTTCTGAACTTCCCAGACCATTGTAGTGGATCACCTGCTTTCCTCTCTGCAGTTCTCTTGGATTGCTCCCTGACCTATAGCAGATCTTAATTAGGGACAGTTTCACACGTCAGCTCTTTTCCTTTGTCTCAGTTTGGATTTAAATCCATTACAGAATATGTTGTAATTTAAAATAGGTATTACGTAGAAGATCATCATAAAATCAAGAATATTATTTCCTCCTGATTTAATACAGGTAGATGCTTCTTAAAATGGCTGTCTTTGTGGAGGAGCTTTTTATGCTTAAAAGAAAACAGAAAATAGCAGTACATTAAGTAATAAACAAGCATTTTCAAAGCTTACTGTCAGCATGCACATGTCATCTGGTTGACCATGATCTTTTTTTGGAAACACAAGGAAGAAACTCTGAGATAGTAGAGATATTGAGATTCTGTTACATGGCAGCTAAATTTTGTTTACATGCTGCAAGGGTAGTTGTTGTTTCTAAACTGTTTTCTTTTAGTGTGGTTTTCTGTGTGGCCTTAGTGTCTCTTTAAGGCTGTTGTGTGGGAATGAAATGTTTAGTGCTAAAGGATCAGATCCAAAAATAGAAAAGAAATAGTTCTGAACATAAGCAACCATCTGAAGTTCAAAGCCTAATGATGAATATCATTATTAAAAATAGGAAATGGTGGTAGAAATGCTACTCAACTGTATTCGTTTCTAGTAACCGCTTATTTGTTCTGTCTCCAGGAAGATAAGTGTCCTGTAGAAGCTTTGTGGAATGATGTGAAATTGAAGGTAGTAAATTAAAAATTCCCACCAGTAGGTTTTAAAGGCTGTAGTGCACACTTAATTACAACAGAGTCTGGATAGACCTTTCTTCTGGCTGGTGTTATGACCAAATCATTTACAAATATAAAAGCAAAATCTGCAGAAGCTGACGTCTGAAATTTTCTCTTTCAAAGCTATACCAGCTGAAAACCCTAATAATAAACATATGAGGTTTTAATACAAGTAATTATTTACAGCAACTATTCGTGGCTTGAAGGTGACTCTTCCTAAATAATATGTAAGAATGCTGCTGCTGACGTTTCGGCCCATGTGCCCTTTTTCTGGAGGGGTGGTATGAGGCATATATTGATGTTTCAGTTTACAGGGTGAAGGGTCATGGAATGTTTTGAGTCTTGATTTAGGCCCTGGAATGAGCCCTATGGCTGCTTGGGAAGAATATTCTCAGCTGAGAAGCAAAACATTCCACAGTTCTTAACCAACTCAGATGTCAACATCTGACCTTCACAAAGTGGCATGAATGAAAGATTTAAAATCCAAGAATTGTACCGTTTTGGATTTGACTTCTCCAGTGTGCCTGGTATTGTCATATGATGATTCTGTAATTTTAAATTACATGTTGAACTGGAAACATTGTGTTCATCTAACAAGAAAAGGAAAAATAAGTTTTCCAAACAATCATCATTCCTTTTATATATGTAAATGGCTTTTAATTTTCATCTATTATAAAAGAAATAAAAATTATATTGATGAAAATTAAAAGTAAGTTTTTTTAAAGATACTAAATTACAATATCTTTCTCTCAAGCTTCAGAGTAACTCCTTCAGAATATGAATTAAACTAAGATATATTTTAATCATTTAAGTTACAAATAACCTATCAAGTGTTAAAATTAGGCATCTTATTTTTTTACAAATAAAACTGTTGAAGTTGTTATAAAGGTTAACTCCACTATGCAAAACTAATCTAAGTCTATAAAAGTGTATACTACAAATCTAACCATCTATCCAAACCACATTTTAATATATTATTAAGCCTTCTCCAGTTGCCTTTCATAACTCTTCTCTGTGTCCCACGTGTAAAGAATTTGTGGGCTAAAGCCATTTTTTGGATGACATGCTGAGAGTCTTCTTACTTCATTTTGGTGTGTCTAAATCTAAGCAAACCAACATCAGCCTCCTTTGTAGTCCCCAAGATCTCCAGGAGGAATTAATCTAATCCTAAAGGAAGTATCTAAGATATGTATGAGGAATCTCTCTCTGTGGTGGCCTGTTACACTACACTGACTGTAAAGGAGGACTCCCCTTGGTTGATCAACTAAATTTAACTATGCCTACAGTAGACAACTAAACTTAGGTGGGAGGAATTCCTCCACAACAGTTTGCATGCCAGTTAGAAACGATGATTTCACCGTTGTGGGCAAAGACAGAACTGGCTGTTTGTCTTGGTGAGAGCGAAGGCGTAGTACCAGGACATCGGGAGGCTTTCACAAATGCCCGTTCTTTGCCTGTTTTGAGAAACTATTGGAGTGAAGTGTTAGTCATTCCGGTATGTTCCTCATACATTTCACTTTAAAACTGATTGATAGCTATTTCGTTGTCATCTTGTCATGATTAGATGATTTTCTTTGCCTGCATCCTCTGTTTTAGGGTGAAATAGTTTGTTATGCTCTTAAATTGCACAGCCCCAGCTACACTTGCAGTGCGAATTAATAGCCACTGATCAGGAAAATTACAGAAACTTCTCTCCTTTTTTCCAAATATGTTACTGGCATAGTATGTGATACTGGCCGTTTACAGCTCTGTTTCCTTTTTCATACATCATTTATTACATTCCAAAGTAACTTTTGCAATAACTATCACTATGGCTTTGCATTTCAGGTATTACCTTCCAAGTATTCCAGTAAGACATATATTTATGTAAGTAATGAGATATTTTTTAATTTGTTGAATAGGCCTCTATGGACCGTGTAGGTGAGACCATTTAGTTTAGCGATTTTTTCTTGATTTGCAAGCTCAGGGTGAGGAGTTAGAAATATGCAGCAGTCAGCTAACAAAAGCTTAGAATTTTGCACTTGGCAACTGATCTGTTTGAGATGAAGAGTGATGGTCTTACAGAAGTGGTAATTATTTGTAGTGCATTAACTTAATGTAAGATGACAGCCTTTCACCTTTAGCAGTGTATTGAAAGTTTAATGGAATAGTCCTTGGAGTTTCATTATTCTGCAAAATATCCAAGTATTAAAAAAATCATAACTGGATCCACTTTAGAGGTTGTTTAAGCAGCAGGAAACACCTCACATCCCGTTTACGTGACAGCCTACCAGACTGCCTGGCATCTCTGTCTCCATCCTCCAACTGCATTTTGCAAACTATGCAAGTAGAAGGTTCAAGTCATATGAATATGTTTTCAGAGAAAACATTGATTCTGATGATGTATTTGATCCATATGATCCCTGTAATTTAGAATACTGCCAAGCCTAGTGAAGCAAAAGAAGAAAGCTCTCTCATGTGATGAGCTTTTTTTAGATTTCTTTTAGTAATAAATCAGAAATAGTTCCACAATACAATGTAGCTCCATTTAGGTATTTGTAGGTGGTGTGTGGTGAACGTCTTCTTAAAAAGAATATACATCTTTATTCAGACTCAACACAGCAGTAACAATTAAGCAGATCTGCTTCTAAAAAGGTCACATGTTAATTAATTCAGCAAATCTTATGATTTTCTAGATGATACAGTTTGTTCAGACCTGCAGATGTATATAAGCAACTGGAAATCCCTCAGTTATTTTTCCTACGAGACTTTTCCTGAAATATCTTTAAGCATAAGATAGTTTTGCTTTGTCTTACCATTTGAAACAATATTTGACTACCAAGGCTGATTTGCAGAATTTCTGAAGAATAGTTAAAAATCCAATGAATCTTTCGTAATATTCTGACCATGTTGGTCTATTTTGTATCTGACTGTTTTATGAAATTAAAAAAGACAGCTGCAGAGATTTGTTTTCAATCAAGAAGAAAAAAAAAGTAGAGGTGCTAAAGACAAATCACTCTTGACTTGTTGTGGAGGTCAGCAGAAATCATGAATAGACTTTAACAACTGTAATTTTAAAGTCTGTGGAGCCATCTAAAATAGAATGACTTTTCCTTGGTTAATGATTATATTCTGCTTACTTAAACTGTGCTGTAGAATGCATAGAAAGAATGCATTCAGATTCTTTTAAATACATGTTCAGAATCAAGATTACACCATGGCAAAGCAACGTTTTACTATGCCCAGTTTTAACCAAAGTGTTCATAGGGCTAAAATTACTTTATCATTTTCAGTTAATTTTCTCTATTTGTAGACCATGACATAAATTTGAACATATTCTGATTACAGTCCTGCTGTAATTCTAATATCATGCTTTGTAGAGGGCATGTTTTGAAATCCTTGTCTCCCTGATTGTTTGTATTTTTTCTCCTGGCCCTTTAGTACTTGCCAGTCCTGAATACAGAACTGAACACTGACTCTTCCAGCCAAGTGCTATAAGCCCTAGTCTTTGACTTCAGCTCTTGTACCTTCTCCCTAGTCTAGACAATTCTGGATCTCTTTTTCAGTGGAAAAATTCAAGAGGAATACTCAAAAATGTGCTACTTAAGAACAACATTGTGATTAGGTGATAAGGGTATAAAGCACCTCAGGATGCTCCTTTCAAGATTTGTCCGAGTGCTCTGAACACTGAATCATTTTGTGAAAAGAAGAATCATGTGTCTTTCTGATTTGAAAGCAACGATCTCATCTCATTTTCCTGAAAAACAGATTATCGTGTCTTAATTTTGAGAGAAAAACTGAGAGTCCTACCTGAAGAGGAATAATTTCCTCTAAATCTGTGAATGGGTGGCGGTAACTATGTTTCTGAAAAACAGGATCTAGAATGATTTGGGTTGGAAGGAACCCTTTAAGTTCATATAGTCCAACCCTCATGCAGTGAGCTGGGACATCGTACACTATGTCAGGTTGCTCAGAGCTCTGTCCATCTCGACCTTGAATGTTTCGAGGCATGACATCTACTGATTGGATACCGTAGTTAAGCTCTTTCTAAGAGGGTGATGGCCACCAGTTGAACACACCTTTTGAACTAGCAGGGTGATGATGCCCTTCCTGCATGCCCTTCTGTGCATGTACTCTTGTTGAATATTGCTATTTGAAACGCTGTCATTCGAGACCCCATCCTGAAGGATTTAAGTGTTTCAATGCATTAAAGATCATGCTGTCATAAGTGACTGAACCCTTCTCTTTGTGAAGCCAAGTGCTTCTTAAAAAAACCCAACCCCACATACCAGCCACCAAAATCCATGAAAATATAATTGCAATTCTCTCAAGTACTGGTGAGCTAGAAGGGACTTTCTTAGGTATTTAATGACTAGAGAAATTGATTTCAGTGCTATAGTTTCAACTCTCAAAAATGGAGGCTTAGTTATCGTAGCTGTATCCGCCCTAGTCTGGTATCATATCAGCAGAGTCCCTCTAAGTGAATGTCCTGATTTTCCTCCTTCAGCTGTGCTTTGTTTGGCACCGGAGAGTAGCCTGGAGCATATGGGCTAGATTCCTCCACAGGACACAAAGCTAGAGCACGCACTCCAGGAGTGTGCCTACAACACCCCAGCTGCTAATACTCAGCTTACAGGCTGAGGATAGAGATCACCTTCAATACTCTTCAGGAGTAAATCTCTTGAAATACAGGGCTCCACAATTTTTGTGTCACTCTAGAGGTCTGCTCCTATTGCACTGTGTTATTTGGTGAGGCAGATGCAGCCATAGATTGTCTGTTCCTCTAGGAATCAAAGCAAGAAAAAATAGTGCTCAAGCAGTCTCAACAAGCAAACTGGTGCCTTCCTTATGCCTTGGTTCTGTCACATGCAGATCTGCAGTAGCAGGTGGTTTTCTGAATATAGCTGAGACAGCAGGGCTCTTGGTATGGCAGGTTAAGGTACACCTGCTCCTGCTTCCTGTTTGGTGGTTGCTCTTCATCAGGCATAGTTAAAAGCAGTGTTGCAGTATTTAGCTATTTTAGCAGTCATTCAGCTGCTCTCATCAAATCAGGCTGGACTTGTAGAATAGAAGTAAAGCTGGTCACCAGCCAATTCAATTCTTCACTTCTGCCTTCTCACCTGACACAAACTGTAGTTTTGGAGATAGGCTGCTAACGGTTTTCTCAAGAAGGCTGGCTTGGTTTTGTTTAAAGTTGCTATTTTTGGTTTAGTCAGGTTTGGTTTGGTTTTCTTTTGGAGGAGGAGAAATGTGGATGAAATGAAAAGTTGATGAAAGTGTGAAGGTAAAGGTAAGGATAAAGACTCCTGGTTCTACAGTAGCACATGGTACTGAAATAGTCTTATGCTATCACCCCTGAAAGTGACAGCAACAATTTGTGAATGCACTAGAATGCTTTACCCATTGTCCCCTGGCAAAAGGCAGACATATAACCAGTATACTCCAAATCTTTCTAGTCAATAGTTGTCGTAGATGAAAACAACTTGAAGGTATGGCTGTCGATAAGCAGGCTGTAAGTAGAATTTACTTAAGTAGGTCATTTTGAGTATAATTAGAAGTAATGGGGTCAAAGTGAGCAAAGTAAAATTATCAGCTAAATAGTTGGAAAGCATTTTGAATGATGAAGTCTGTTGGACTGTGAAACTTCCTCTCCTAGTGTTGAAATGCTTGCATATGTATTCATCATTTATATGCTGTGCTGTTTAGCCTTTCTAATGTGATATGATAATCATTTATCTATGAAAGTTATTGGGAAATCTTGGTGCTTCTGATTTAATCCTAGCAATATATATCTCTTGTGGGGCAAATAGTGAGCCAAATATCATAGATCAGAGATAAACAGATGGCAGCCCAGAAGGACTCTGACGTCTGATTAAATGTGGTGTAACAGGGTACCAAACTGTGGGTTGTTGACACCCCGTTGCCTGCTAGCACTTTGTGTCAAGGAAAAAACTTTAATTACCCCAAAAGTGGAGCAGTGCCTGCAACAGCCTCATACATGCCAAGTGATGCTAATGTATTATCTGTTCATTTTCTCATCAGAGATGGATTTGATGGCAGACTTTCTTGATTTCACTATTGGCAGCAACAAGTGCAGGGCAGATTCTAGATTGTGCAATGAGGTGCAACTGCACAGGCATCCCCCATCCATCCCAATATGTTGCCAGCATCTTTGAAGCCTCAGTCTTTGCCATCTGGCGCCATGGGGAAAAGAGACATGGTCTTTTCCATCCCTCTGACCCAGCCAGGGAGCGGTTTGACAGTAGCAGCCCTAGCTTTGCAGCTGACTACTTGTTCATCGTGTGAAAGCCTCCTTCCCCAGTGGATATCTAAACTCAGTATGCTCCTTAATTCTTCCTAATGAGTAACCTGGCCAGAGGATACCCGCTGCAGAGGCAGCCAGTGTCTTGCCTGTCATGACTTTCAGCTGATACCGAATCAGGTGAATTGATTCTCCTTTCCCTACTGACATTTTTTGTCTAGCTACCATTAATTAAAACTGACTGTGGGCAGCCAGAGTCAGTTTGTGAACTTGAGTTTGCACTTCTTACCTGAGACACAAGTCTGCTTACCAGCATCACCGGTTCTTGGGCAGAGCCACACTGCTGATGTGTGTGTGGCAGAACATACCTTGCCTGCCAATACAGAAAGGCATGGTTCTTCCACTGTATTTATGTCATAACTATTAGTCCCCTGTGGACATCTGTGATAGTCTAATGTATCATTTTATGTCCCTGCAAACTAATATTCAGGCAAGTGATATCTGCTCACCATGTGCCTGCAGAGTCTGTATGCAATTGTCTGTAACTCTGCTAGGTGAGAGCATAGCCTAGAAGGTGTTGCAGCTGACTACTGTGTAGATGTGAGCTGGATCACTTTGCAAGTGCCCCTAATTCTACTACATAAGCTGTGATAAAGTTGCCTGAAGACAGTTGTCGATATCTCAGGTGCCATCCTGCTTGCACTCTACCTATGGATAAAGAAAGGTGTACTCTTTTCGTCCAGTTCCCGGGAATGTTTCAGGCATGTAGGATATCTTAAAGGTCATTATACTCTTTGCTTAGGAAATGTAATCCCATCCCGGCTGTCCACTAACATCAGAGGGAGTTTAGGGTCTTACTTCAAATGTTGATGTCTACATTTAGACATTTAACGTAGGTGTCTTAACCCTGAACTGAATTCCACCCCCACAGTTTTATCCTCCAAAAAGAAGTAGTCTAAGAACATGAGATTGCCTGAAGCAAAATGCCAAGAACTTGCCAGTAAATGATTGTCAAATATATACAGCACTTTGACACAGCTCTCATTCAAACAGTTGGTTACTTTTCAAGAAAAAAATATGAATATACTTTTAGGGTCCCCTGCCACTTGGTGTGATTCTCAGTTCCGTGTAATTTACCATATTCAAATGGACATCTTCTGTTGCTTGATCCATTGCTTAGCTGTTGTTGTTATTTTGTTAAATTTATTTTCTGGCCCAATCCTGTCAGTTGCTAAGCCATAGCTAAAAAATGGTGAGCATTTTTAACTCTTACTAATCTCTACAATATGCAGGATCAAGATAGCCTTGTTCAGTCAAACTGAATAATTGTTTCTGAGAAGAAGAGGCTTTTATTACCAGCTGTCTTTTCTACCTTGAGGTTGACCTTATGTTTTCAGACAATTAGCTTGATTAAGTTCTTCCTGACATGCCACTGTGCAATGAACAGTGGAAATACTCTGCAAAAAGGATGTCTAAATTATACTACCCTTGAATTATTCCCTCTTGCCTCACTGTCTAAGAACCGGTTGTGATTAGAAACAGTTTGACCTCTGAAAAACAAAGTTACTCGTTTTTATCATGAGTACGGTTACTGAGAATGACTTTAAAACCATTTCCTTGCTCAAGCGGAGTTGAGTAAGCACTCAAGCAGAGCGAGTACCCATGGCAATTTCATCTTCCCCCTTGTTACAAGCGGTGAGTGTAGAGGATTGAGTGATGTGTACTTTAGTAACATGCTATCCCAGGCATCTGCTGGCCTTACATTTTTTGCTGCTGTAAAAAAAATCACTTTGAGTATTTTAATTCTTAATCTTTCCCAAAGGGAAACTCCTTTCTATTCATAAGCCTTTGCTTTAAATCGGATGATTTGAAGTTATTTGTCTGCCTATCTCCTCAGAGTTCTGGTGAAACAGTATCAAATGCTTTTGTGGTGGATGATGTTACGTTAACAGTTCCTGATTATTTGTCAAGGGCTATTGCCTATCTGGGGCTGTAGCTTTCTATGGAAAGAATGTCACTACATAATTTTAGATTTCCTTGAATAGATACCACTGGTGTTGTCCAGAACATCAGGGCACTAACCCACTTCAGCAGTGTTCAGCATAGCTGGCTGCAGCTGGCACAGGGGTGATGTGGGTCCCTCACAGCCCAGCAGGGACCAATGGAGATCTCTGCTGAGGGCACCAGTTTGATTGTAGGGAGCCATGGCTGGAGGACATGTTGCTGTGATGACATGTGCTAACCATGCTTTCAGGGAAGATGTAACAATCAGGTCAGAATAATCTCTTCTACATTCACTTAATGCACCCCCTGCACATGGAATTTCTAAGACTTATTGTTAGGTTTTCATCATTTTCTTTGCAGCTTCATTTATGCCTTGCTGTTCTTCCTATGTATCTGTGCTGGATACTTGCTTTTCTTTCCTCACATCCTGAAATGTCCATTCTTATCAACTACATAGACAATTTTCTATCTTCTCTTTTTATTCTAGCAAGTTTTCTTGGAAACTAAAATGCAGCTTGACCTAGGTCTTTTTCTTCTGTCTTTCACTTACTTGGAATCTGAAAGCAATTTATTTGGTGTTGATCTCCTACATTCCAAAATCTATGTATAAACACATTGAGATGTGTTTTGATTTTATAAAATACAATTTTCTGAGAGCCTGCTTTGGATAGAACCTGCTTTTATTTATTTATTTTTTTTTTTAAATCATGTTAGAAGGTGGTTAAAGGAATATTTAGATTCAGGATGTTTTGAAACAATGTATTGATTATTCAGACATTTGTCTGATCTGCGTGGCAATCCAGTAAGTGAGGAGATGAAACATAAAATGCAATAGCTACTAAGTAGTATCCAAATATACATTGTCTTTACAAACTTATTGTTTTTTATAGCCACACCAAACTGTTCTTGTTCATATTAGTAATACTTCTTTGTTCCTTGCTCACAGGAATAAGTTAATTTCAAAAATTCAGAATCAAAATAACATTATTTCAGTTTCTTCCTATTCCCTGATGTCAGGAAGAAAGCTGAATTCCTTCTTAAAGGGAAAATGACAATGCAGATAACCTATCTGTTTCTGCTAGAGATAACTTTAATTCTTCATTTAAGATGAATCACAGAGTGACTCAGGAATCCAGCCAAAGAGCCTAAGATACTGTTGTTTTCTACAAATTCATTATGAATGTGTTGGGGATTTGTAAAAATTATTCTATAAGCAGGTGTTAGAACAAGAAAATATAAGTATGCATTATCTATTAGCAATTATAGGCTGAATATTAGAATTCTAAAAAGTATGTTTTGCAATGGTAATGTAGTTGATGCATGGAGTCAAGAAACTACATTTTAGAAAGAGCATGAAGATTACTTAATAGAAGTATATAGCACTGTTACTAATAGCTGGTTTTGCCTTTGGTTTATGTGGATTTTGTTGAGCTTCATATATTCAACTTTCATCTTTAGGAGAAAAAAAATATTTGCAAATAGATACTTCAAAACTAGAAACTTAATTTGAAAGAAATTCATACCTTCATTGTGTCACTGCAAAGTTAGCAGGCAATGAACTATGGAGAACATAAAATATACCTGATAATTAATTTTAGTAGCTTGCATGTATGCATTTGAAGGTCATCTTTATATAGTTTAAAGTCAGTTTCACATCTTAGAAATGTACTTTCAAGGACAAGTAGTTATTATTTCCCTTATTAGTGGATTGTATGGATACAACCCTTGAACATCTGTGAGTTTCTTTAGTCTTTTAGACCGTTTCATGAAATTTCTGGTGATCGCTAGTGGTTTGGTATGATTTTTAAACACAGCATCTGAAGGGGGACATGTGCCGGAACTCATGGTGCAGAGTAAGACATAGGCTTCTTACCTAGCTATGCCAGTCAAAAGAAACAAATGGAGATTTGTCTGAATTCCTTGCGAGTTTCCTTCCCTTTCTCCAGTAACTTTAGGATGAACCCAAGACAAACTCATTTGAACTTAGAAACCTTAGCAAACATTCTCAACTTGGGTAGTTTAAATCTGGGTATAGGACCACTGAATTTGGTTGATGTCTACAGTGTGTAGTATGTCTTGAAGTAACGCGTACACTTCTGGTCACTCAGAACAAGCGCTATGGCAAAGAAATAGTGCAAACATGGAAGGAGACTGAATGCTCAGTTCAGTTGCCCACTTGCAGGTGCCTGTTACCACTTGAATGCCTGAGGGTACTAGGGGCTTTTCAGGGCACCATCTGGGTAACAGTTTGGGCACCTTGGGCCATTGAAGGCAATGTGAAAGCAATGGACCGGAGCTGTAAAGGATCCACATTTATGCAACCTGGTGAAATGAAGTCTGAAGGAAGGACATCTTTTTCTCCAAATATTCTAGAGGAAGGATAATCCTGTCAAAAGTCCTCAACAGCTGAAGCTAATTTAGGATTGAGGAAATTGTTTTGTCGCAGAAATGAGGGTCTGTCCACCACCACTCACAGGAGCATCAGAGGGGATGGTGGGTCAAGCAGGGGGATCCCAGATACTTCTGATAGGGAGTTTAATCTGTTCAAGGAAAGACTGGGAGAGCTGCCTGTCATAAAGAGGCTGGGTTTGGTGACCCAGGAAGCCTTTTCCAGCCCTTACATCTCAGGACCAGGAAGCACTGCCGATTTTCTCTAGACCTACCTTATGACAGAGCTCATATGAGGTATTTGAACTAATCTCATAACATCTCAGCTTCTTGATAGCTAGAATAATGTTTCAAAGACTTCTTGTAACCAAGTTTCATTTCACTGTGATTTTAATAGCACTCTCTGTTCTCTTCAGCTTTTATTTGATTGTCTTGCCAACCAAGTATTGCCAAGTTGAGAACTGATTGCAGTTCTGAGTTAAGCTGGTTTGTGTTTAGATGTATTTGTCCTCTCTGGCTCTAGGTGCAGGAAGCATACCATAGATGCTTCAGAATGAAGTTGCTTACTGCCTAGTTCCAAACACAAATCTGAATGATTGCTTTTTAAACTAAATGAATGAAAATCTGATGTGAAAGAGTGCAGAATTAATCCTCTGCTAGTCGGAAATCCTGGCAAGATGCATTTTCCGCAGTGAAAGTTTTCTATATCGATTTTTTCCTGTTTCCATCACTGTCAGATATGGTTTTTCTGTGGATAAAATACTGCAGTAATTATATGTTTGAGAAAGGAATCATTATTTAGGAAAATACTTTAGAAAGCAGCTGATAAAAGAATGTTGAGCTAGATTTGTTGTTAAGATTTCAGGTGTTCTGCTTTTAAAGTTTTTGTGTTGTAATAGGGTGACGTATGCTCTTCACACCTTTTCCCACTCAAGGAAAAAAATACAAACTTCCTGAAGGGTGCTCACAGTATTTCAACTATAACAAAGCTCACATAATTACTGCTCTGTCTGGGATCTATAGAGGACTGTAAGATACGTGGTTTTGTAAGTAAGGGAATCTACATGGCACCTTTCTGTTTTCATCAATTTCTAGCAATAAGAATTCTTTTATTGTTACTTATTTATATTTTTAGCTCCTGTTCTCATTTAGCAGAAGACTTTTGATTCTGGATTATGTTTTGGATTTATGTGTAAATCAAAATTTGGCCACACAGGCAAATATCTGGAAAGAAATGTTCCGCTGGATTTAAGCAGTCTTACGTAATACTTCATTAAGTTGTTCATTAAGGTATATTCTGTGTTATACATTTAACGGTCCTGAGTGACATGAAGCTGTCATTTTATGACTTCTGGTAAACAGGAGTTGTCATACTTCTGGTTTTCTGTTCTATTCTTTGAAATCTTTGTTGCTACAAGGGCAGGAAGGCGTTAATCATCACCTAAGAATAGGATTTACTGTGAAAAAAAGTACTTATTTTTGTCAGGTCCAGATACAAATTAAATTTTGGCTTTAGGTTAGTTAAATAACCAAATAATATATTTGATTGATCTCAGTCAAATTCTTTTGTTAGGGTTTATAGCCAATGGGCATCTACATCTGTAGAACTACATTTTGTGTTATCTAACTAATTAGATTGTGGAACATTTTCTACTGTCAAGTGTAATTGGTGTGCTTTGATATCATGTTAATTTTGTTTTGATCAATTGTTATAATTCTTTTTACTTGAGTTAATGTGATATTATTGGTAGCTTAGTTTAGGTAATGAGTTTTCCTGATTTTATTTTTTATTAAGTGTTTTAATAAAATATATTAAAATACAGTGACTGACGTGTATCTGAATAAGCAGTGTGAGGGCAGAACCATTAAGGATCTCATTGGAAACAGGCCAATACATTTCAAAGACTGAACAGTCTCCCCTAACTAGTCTTTTATTTCTTTCCAGCTTTTTTTTTTTTTTAATTTCAGCTATTTTTGAGGCTTCCCACAAAATACACAGACTAATCTGAGGGCAGCAGCCAGTACTAAAATGTTTATGTGAGTGTATATGTTTGTACACAGATCTTTTCACAGCTGGCTCTATATCAGCCCTAAACACTAGAAAGTGTTTTAACTTCTCCTTGGGGTGGCTTAGCTTGTACATCTGAAAATGGACCCACATTGGAGTGTTTTTATTAGCAAGTCTTTACCAAACATATGTGGGCAGTCTGCCCACAACCTTCCTTTTCTGGCCAAATTGCTTCATGCACTCAGGCAGCGTGCATGAAGCATGGGAAGACATTTGGATCTGCATGTAAGCACATCCTGAAGCGTAGAATAGTCCACTTGTAGCATAACTCCCACAAATAATGCCCCTGTCCTACATTTCCCAATCTGCTCTGCCTCTGCTCCTCTTTCATCTCAGACCCTTTCTACTCAGCCATGGTTTGATTTCCCAGCAGAACGTGTGTGCTTGTTTCTTCTCTCGTACTTTCCTCATTTGTAGAAAGACTGCCCACCCTCTTCTAGAGTAGAGGACAGGCCACTTGTCGTGTCTCATAAGAAATGTTGCTGTGCTCTGTGAATGCTGCAGGACCACTTACAGAGAGCATAAGGAAATGATGGAAATGTGGAAGGAAGGACTTCTTTGTAACCAGATGACACTGAAGTACTTTCTCTTGAAAATTATTTTGGAGAGCTCTTTGAATTTACCCAGGAGATGAGGAGGTCATCTCAACTGGATGGTGCAGTCACTCATTTAAGATCATTATCTATGTTATTGCCTTCTCTGTGCTTCCCACTCCAAACTGGCTGCTTGCTGCTTCTAGGCTGGGCTGACATGCTTCATCATTTCAAAAAACAGATTCATGTCGGTCAGTGGAAAGAGTCTTTCTCTCCTTTGCTCTGATAGTAGGCTTGAATACTTCAGTATTCTCCTCTGAGCAGGAACAAGTAGATCAGGCTTTACGGTCATTCCCCCACTTTCCTAAGGATATTTGCATACTGTTACCCATCACGAAGGGATAACCATGCATGTGATTTTTTTCAAGGAGTGCCTCTTTCTAATTTAAATAAAACTGGGAAGGTGAAATGGTTTAGTATGTGCTAGAGAGCTATTATCATCTAATGAGACTTCTGTGATCCTGTGGTGCTCATTTTTATTCATGTGGGGAGCTACCTGATATTTTGCCCTAAGGTAAGTGAAATTAGGCTCTGCTTTATCTATATTTGAAGTTCTTGGATACCTCTGATTTTAACAGTTATGCAGATTTGCAGTACTGTGTGCCTGGCCTCAAATCATCCTACCCCTATATGATCTGTTATGAATTTCTAATATCTCTCAAGAATTTTTGTTCTATAAGCTCCTATAACTGGTCTTCTGATACTTCTTGAGTCTCAGGTTGATACCAGTCCCAACCTTAAAGGTCAGTGTTGCAAGAAGAACCTGTCATTCTCGATTAAGATCTGATGTGATGTCAGCCCTCAAAGATGAAAGTTTACTCCGGTTCGTTGTAGCCTAAATGAACTTGCAGAACATCCTTACACTATACATGAAGCATTATGCTTTAAAACCAAAACATTGCTATGAAATTGCATCCTACCTTAAAACTGATGGAAATCAATCTAAGCAAGTAATTCATGTCACCACGCTAAAGATTTATCACAGTCAGTGTCAGCATTTGAACTCTCCTGGGACTTGATCTCTTAAGGTGCTCATGTAAGATGCTGGTAGAATTTTCATATCATACATCCATTGTGTCCTGGCCCCTGGAAGCTGTTTTTTTCTAGCCTGTGTCCTGCTTTGCTGGCTGTGAAGCCAGAACACGTATAAGCACACAATGACAGCCTGCCTCCCATCATGCACTGACAGCTATAGACTATGTCGTGTTCTTTCCTTTACTACAGCCTGGATTAAAGGGTACCTTAAACCATAGTGCAAATAAGATTTATCTCTATTCCAAATTAATCAACAGCCTCATAGGGAACATAAGAGGTCTGACACATACACAAAAAAACCCAAGACTGTACCTGCAACTCTTTTAACAAATTAGGTAAATCAACTATCGCTTTCAAAAGAGTTCCCTTCTGAGTTAAGGCACAGTGGCATAAAACACTGCCAGTGTTCAAAGGAATTCCGCAGATCATTTTCTGAAAGTCCATTGAGGATCTCCATTGTTTTTAATTTCACATCTTCCGTTGACAAAAAATGGGTTCCTTTGAGCACCAACTTGATTTTTAGGAAGAGGTAGAAATTGCAGAGAGCCAGGTCTGGTGAAAAGGGTGAGCGATCAAGGACAGTGGTGTTGATTTTAGCTAAAACCAGCTTTACTGACAAAGCCTTGTCTGCTGGCACACACTGACATTTTCTGATCAAGGGTAAGAAAACATCTGTATTGGAACACACGTCCACTCATACTAAGTGAAGCAATCAAGCTGAGACTCGTCTCACTGTGACAGGTTAGAACATGTTCTATAACCATCTCTTTGTCTCTCCCCTCCCACTCTTTGTTCCCAAGCTGTAGGATTAGTCTCACTTTTTTTGTGCCTATACCAAATTGTGCCTTTCTGTTTTATCTCCTGCATGCATGACTCCACGTTAAAGTCCAAATTGCTACTTTTGCTATTGTTAGCTTTGAAGTCTGAAGCTGATCATAGTTCTAACAATGAAAAGTAACTTCCAGGCGAGGACCCATATAATGTATTGACAGCTATAACAATTTTTAAATAAACAGTGCTGGAAGGCACCCTGAGCAGTGGAACTCCATCATCTGCAGCTCAAGGTGTTGGAACAGTCCCTGGAGTGGTGTTAGCTTAAGCCATTTAACATCTTCTTAAGTAATTTCCAGACACAGTTTAGGAGTTAGCATGAACCCCAAATTATTTCCAGTAGACAGTTCTCATTCAGCTCCTATTTTGGGATCGAGTGAATTTACCAGTATGGGTGCAGCCTATGGCAAGTGACCTTAGTGCTAGAGGCATGTTTAAGTTACTCCTCCAGACATTTGGTTATACACCATTATCTGGATTGGTGCTGGCTTCAGAAATCAAAGGTTTTATTTATATTTCTTTTGCTCTCGAACAAGTGAAACAGTCTGTCCTAGTGACTGAAAATGAAGGCATTTCACACTTCTTTTGGACTGGGATTTATCAGAGCTAGAGTCTTGCTTTCAAAAATTCCCTTTGAACATAATTTTTAATGTGTAGACAGTAGAATTTAGTGTCAGATTAAAGCTGGTATGTCACAGATCTATTTTAGAAGGAAAATTTCATACTTTCATGAATATAACAAATGTCAGAAACTTTTCTGTGCCATGAAAAGTGCATATAAAATAGTTTCAGAAGATCACAGAGAAATCAGTGCATTATTCACTTGTCATAAAGGTTCTGGTTTTGTGAGCAGGATGCTCCCGTAGTTACTTCTTATGGCATTTGACTTTTTTCTTTCACATGAATAGTTTGAAAAGCAAACTCGAGCAAAGTCAGAAGTGTACTTTTGATGACATCATAGAAGAAGCTATATGGTATAATAACAGTATGGTAAGTTTAAATTAGTGTTGAAAATGAAGTATCTTTAGAAGGGTAGCATCAAATTGAATTTCAGAATTTGCACATGCGGTTACTGTGAAGCACATCTGTGTCCATTCAGCTGCCCAGCTGCTGAAGATGTTTTGTCATTGAATGTCTTCCCCTGTTTCTGAAAGGGTTACAATACAAAGCGCTGTGGCCAGCAACAGAAGTGGCTTTTCACAGAGACTTTTGGTGCCTAGTGGTGGGCCATGCTGATACACCTCTCTCTCTGTTACACTCAGCTGCAATAGCATTTTAGGCTGGGGGGGCAGCGTGCAAGCCTGCAAGTCAAGGTCCCCTAGAGAAATAGTGAAGATAACGTAATATATTTAGAGGCAGCAAATAAGGCAAAAGCACAGGCTGAATTGAAGGTGAGGAATTCTGATTGCCTATTTTTTGAACTTTATCTTTGATAGGGAAACTTCTGAGTACCTCTGGTTATAATCTGTCTGTATATATACATGATATAGCAGCAGAAGGCGATTTCCAATGATTTATTTTAGCATCAGTAAAGTCAATAATATCAGCTTTTCTTAGGAAGTATAAAATTATCAAATCATGATGAATAGAGTAGAAATTATAAACGTTTGAAGGAAGCTAGAATGCTGCCATTCCCCCCTGAAAAACAACATACGATAAATACAGTGCCGTACTATTTGAAATAGTGGTCTGTAGCAGGAGTAAATGAAACTGCCTGTTAAGAAAGAAGTCTTTCCTCATAAGACTGTCTTCACATCAATTTTCTGTCAAAGTATTATGGTTTTCTTCTTTTATATATTTCTCTATTCAGGTGCTGATAGTATTTCCCTGACATCTAAAAAGGGCAGGAAGCACTATACATACAGAGTGCGTGTGTGTGCATGCGCACACTTTGGTGGGTATAGATGCTATAGGCCACTGAGAGCTGACTGTCTTCGTCAATATCTTATCTTCAAGTACTGTAGTTATTTCTTTGTCTTCTTTTAACATTGGATTTCTGAAAGAGGGAGAGTTGCTGGAAAGTCCAATAGCTAGTCCAATTACTAGGCTCTGCTGAGAAAAGATTTAACTATGATCCTGCTCTTTTCAAGCGACTGTTCTGAGATCTAAGTGAGTGGCTATTCCAGGTCCCTGGAAATTTACAGATAAATGAAAAATTTTCTGCTGAACATAATGCTGAACTGCTGTAAAACTGGCTCATTGCTAAGCCTATACACACTTTATAATTGCCAGTGTATATGAATATATAAGCTTTCTGAACCTGAGTATGCTTTCTAAATCGGGTTTGCTCACTTTCAACTAAAATCCAGCCCAAAGTTAATTTGGCATAGAGTTAATGCAAATGCATCTTAGACTTTTTTTAGCACAAAATCTTAATTGCAGCTTTTGCTTTTAAAAAGATTTTTCGAAAATATATGGGAAAGGATTCTAAACCTAATTGAGTGAGAGTTCAGTTTAGAAGAAATTAGAAGACCTTATAGCAGCCTTTCAGTAGTTAAAGGGGGCCTACAGAAAAGCCAGGGAGGGGCTCTTTATCAGGTAGTGTAGTAATGGGATAAAGAGTAATGGTTTTAAGCTGAAAGAGGGTAGATTTAGATTAGATGTTAGGAAGAATTTTTTCACTATGAGGGTGGTGAGGTACTGGAACAGGTTGCCCAGAGACGTGGATTTCCCATCCCTGGAAGTGTTCAAAGTCAGGTTGGATGAGGCTTTGAGCAATCTGATCTAATGGAAGGCATCCCTGTCCATGTCAGCAGGGTTTGAATTAAATGGTCTTTAAGGACTGTTCCAGCACAGACCATTCTATGAGTCCATAAATAACTGGGAGCCTAAACATCCCCTGGCACAACTTGAAACCATTTCCTCTTTTCCTATCACTTGTTACTTGGGAGAAGAGACCGACATCCTCCTCACTACAGGTAGCTGCAGAGAGTGATAGGGTCTCACCTCAGCCTTGTTTTCTTCACAATGAAAAGCCCCAGTTCCCTCAGCTGCTCCTTATAAGACTTGTTTCCTAGACCCCTCACTAGCTTTGTTGCTCTTACTCTCAGCTGTAAACATGAGGGCAGGAGTCTGTGGCTGAAACAGAATCTGGATATTTGTGCCATTTGAAATGTCCAGGACATTGGTACAGGGCTTTTATTGGCCCAGGGCTGGCAGGTGCAAAAAGAGGCCTGCTAGGGAGAATTATGGCCTTTTGTAGAAGCAGTAGAAGACAGAGTGGGATGCCCTAGTCAATGTAATAATATGGTGATAAATGTCAATATTTAAATAAATTAGCTGTGCATTCAGAATTAATTGAGATGAACCTTCCATAGGAGGCTGGTTGATTGGCCAGTTTGCACATCACTCATGCCATTGGAGAAGCATTAAAGCATTCTGCCTTTCTTCCTGTCGTTGCAAATGTCGTGACACTAGGGATCAATAGATATATAGATAGATATTATGTTTCATGTATTATGATTACTTAACTTATAAGTAAAAAAATTTACAAATATTGAACTGTGATGGTTTGTAGATTTAGTATTGTATTTTTGAAAACTTCTTTGAAGTTCTTAAAGTGTATTTTAAAATCTGTAGTATATAACATGGTCAGACTAATGGCATGAAAGTAACTGAATAATTTATTTATTTTTTACTTTTGTTTTGAGCATTGGGCAATGATTAATGGGTTAGAATGTAACAAGTCCAAATGCAGGATTCTGCATCTCGGATTGTATAATGCTGGGCACATAGATGAATTGGGGGAGGAGTGGCTGGAGAGCAGCCCTGCAGAAAGAGATCTAGGGATGCTGGTTGACAGGAATATATACAAGGAAATGGTGTGCTGATAGATATGCTTCAACTTGCTAATTTGCAACGGCTTGGTTATGTTTTGGTTTCTATGTGTTACTGGTGATCTTACAAGTTCAATCAATAAAGATCACTTGTACTTGTTTCACCATTACTTTTTAGTATGAGTTTTACTCAAATATTGCAAGTATTAATTTGGTGCACACAACCCCCAAAATATATTACTGATTTAATCTTTCTTTTCATATTGCAGAGACAAAGTATTAGAATGGCATAAAATATGGCCCAGTTCTACTACAAAAGAAGTGTCAATGCTCCCTACAGAGATCGTATACCTCTTCGTATTGTACGGGCAGAATCTGAACTGTCTCATTCAGAGAAAGCCTATCTGAACGCCGTGGAGAAAGGGGATTATGCCAGTGTAAAGAAAGCTTTGGAGGAAGCAGAAATTTATTTCAAGATCAATATTAATTGCATTGATCCCCTGGGAAGAACTGCACTCCTTATTGCAATTGAAAATGAGAACCTTGAGCTCATTGAGCTGCTTTTAAGTTTTAATGTATATGTGGGAGACGCTCTGTTGCATGCCATACGAAAGGAGGTAGTTGGTGCTGTGGAGCTGCTGTTAAACCACAAGAAGCCCAGTGGGGAGAAACAGGTACGTGCAGGATTTCCTCCAGGTTTGTAGTCTGCTCTAATGAAAAGAGGAGAATTGTGCAAAGGGAGTAAGCAAAAAGAAAACCAAAACCAACCATCATCCTTGCACACAAGTATTTCAAATCAGAAATTCAACAACTTTGTTGCTGTATGCATTGTATTAATTTGTGTTTAGACATTAGAGAATCATAGAGTCATTGAATGGTTTGGATCTGAAGAGACTTTTAAAGATCATCTAGTCCAGCTCCCTGCAGTAGGCAGGGATATCATTCACTGGACCAGGTTACACAAATCTCCATCCAATGTGACTTTGACTGTTTCCAGGGATGGGGCATCTGCAGCTTCTCTGGACAAGCTGTTCCATTTTCTCACTGCCCTCATTGTAAAAAAATCTTTCTTTCTGTCCAGTCTAAATCTACACTTTTCCATTTTAAAAGAGTTGATTCTTCTGTCACTACAGGCCCCAGTAAAAAATCTCTCTCCGTCTTTCTCTTAAGCTCCCTCTATATAATGAGGCCGTCATAAGGTTTCCCTGAAGCTGTCTTCTATCTAAGCTAAAAAGGGTAAAAATATCTGTTACCCCCAGCCTGACAAACAAGGTTTTCCACTTACAGCAGAGTGAATTGTTAACTGCTTTCTATAAAATCAGAATCGGGCTCGCATTTAATTCATTGTGCATAAAACCCCCTTCTTGATACATTGTGCAGTAAGAAAAGTCAAACTTCAAGTCTAGGCTTTATGTCAATTATAAAACTTGCTCAGGGAAATATGGAAGTTGATAAAACGGTTGTTTTGCTTGTTAGAGCTCTGATATGGTAGCATTATTCCTGCAGATATTAGTGGGAAATCCTTAATCATTCAAAGATCCAAATCATTCCAAAGAGAATAGTAGTGGTAAGGTGTGATCCATTTCAATTAATTATGAACCTCCCATTATAGTCAATGAGGTTTTCAACCCCTTCATGTGGAGGTCACATTATCCCAACTCAGAAAGGCTACACTGGGAGACTTTACCCAATTGATCAGAACTTCAGACCTGTCTCTGATGATTGTCCATCCTATTGGGTACAACTAAGAAGGTACAAACTTCTCCCTTCCTCCTTGTCTTCTCTGAAAGGAAAAAATTATGGAATCATAGAATCATAAGGTTGGAAGAGACCTCTCAGATCATCGAGTCCAACCGTACCTGTCTCCCCGCTGAACCACGTCCCTAAGGAACTCATCTACGCGTTTTTTTAAACACCTCCAGGGATGGTGACTCAACCACCTCACTGGGCAGCCTGTTCCTATCCCTGACCACTCTTTCAGTAAAGAAGTTCTTCCTAATGTCCAGTCTAAACCTCCCCTGGTGCAACTTGCGGCCATTTCCTCTCGTCCTATCGCTGTCACTTGTGAGAAGAGACCAGCACCCATCCCATCACAATCTCCTTTCAGGCAGTTGTAGACAGGGATGAGGTCTCCCCTCAGCCTCCTCTTCTCCAAGCTAAACAATGCCAACTCCCTCAGCTGCTCCTCATAGGGCTTATTCTCCTGTACTTACATACAGTCTCATTCATGATAAATGTCATGTCTACCCTACTTGCCCTTGCACTGCCTTAAGACATCGCTAGGAGGTAGCTAGCCTCTTGCATATCTTTCTCATTTTAAGAAACTGCAGGACACAGGATAACATAGCTCATAAATGCTGATATTTCTAGGACTCTTTTTACAGGAAGAAAAACCTTAAAAATGCTTATAATATGGTATTGTATTTACTTCTATTTCAATTTTCAGGTATTATGGGTACTGTATTAATGTACTTCAATGAGCAGTATGTTGAAGTGACTACAGCCCTTTCACAGATAATGCATACAATAAACTCTTGTTAAAGTATAATGTACTTGCTATGGATAAATTTGCAGGTAATAGGTAAAGAGTATAATTTTTACTGGTAAAAACCCCATTAATTCCATACTTTTTTGTTATGGAAAGAAAGAAATATTGTAAGTCTTTGTACAAATGTGTGTGTCTGCCTTCTCTTCTAGACAGCAAAAGCAGAGCTCCTTTATCATGGCAATACATCTATTTCAAGAAAGGGAAGAAAAATAGATTCACTTTATGTTTGGCTTGTTTCATTATTTCTGAACTGATAGCACAGATGAGAATACAATGTCTGGGAAATTCTCAGGGCAGTGTACCAGGACCTGGAAGGCTCATTGCATGTCCCTGGACCAAGCTAGGTAAACCACCATTCTCCAGCCTCTATTTTTTAAGTTGACTTTGTCTCGCTTGACCATAGCCATCCAAAGCTGTGTCTCGTCTCCATCTGGCTGCTTAGGCTCCCCTTACCAATAGAGAAAAATGGAGACGCCTGGAGAGAAACACGCTATCTTTCTCAGTTAATTGTCTTAAGGTGGCATAGACCACTTTGTGGACTAGCTAGAGAAAGAGTCTACAAATTTACCTGAGACTAGGTGCTTAAATTTCAGGCTGTTCTTCAGACTTTCAGGACTACTTTTTGGCATGTGCCAGAGCTACTCTAATGGAAAAGGTTGAATACAAAGAGTAAAACTTGTTTTAGTTAAGCTTCATGCTATAGCAGACGACAGATAGGCTTCATACTACAATGTTAAATTAGCCACAAACTGCTTTACTCCAGACTAGAGGTTAGCTCTCCGGGCTGGAGCTTTAGAGTGTTGTTTCAGTGCCAGACTCCACAACTGGCTGGTATGAAGAGTGCTACGTCTCTTGGTTTCCTTGTAGGATAATTGTATTAACATCCTTCTCAGATTTAATGTGACAAAGGGTTTTACAAAAGCTAAGTTATATTCTCTTTTCACAGCTGGACCGCATCTTCCTAGTAGTGTAAAGTTTGAAGAATAATCATGAATCATTTGAAACAAAGACATCTCCTTTTGTGTCTCTACAAGGCTAGGCTTGCCCATTACAAATGCAAATATTGCTTGCAATCCAGTGCTTGCAAAAAATAGCATTTAAACAAATGGGTTGTTTACATGTGCATGCCATTGTTTGCACTGAGGACCATAGCAACCTTTAAGCTTCTATAGGTGTCGTATGTGTATATAATCACATTGGTTTTTATTTAAGATCATGCTGAAGAGAATGTAAATGTGAGTTGCGTTTTTGCAGTAGGCATTTTGCTGCCATGAAGCAGATACAGCTGTGTGTATTTAAAATAATCAAAAATACCCACTGGCTGAAAAATCATTACAGTAGGCTAAAGGTATGAAATACGAATGCTTAGGATTATATACTAAAAGTTACATTTTCAGTGTTTAGATAGAAAGAGACAATTTTTCCCTGAAAAATAAAGTTTCAAACTACAACTTGAGGGTTTTTTGATTACTTGTATTTTGTAAATATTTGATATATTGTTTAGATGATGATTCATTTTCAGAATCTGTGCTTTTAGTAACATAACTTTGCCTGTTTGATTTTACTTCTTTGTGTTAATATGGTCATGTGTGGTAAAATCCTGGCCCTTTGAAGTTAGTGAGGGTTTTGCCGTTGATTTAGTAAGGTCAAGATCTCACCTTTTTGCTGCATTTTTTTCCCATGATGAAAAGTTAGTCACAGAGGAGAATGATCATAAGAATAAGAAAAATGCATATGCTAAATATTGCCAAGCGCAACAAAGAATTTAGATTCCCAAATATTTCTTTAGTGATGAAAGTTATGACATTCAAATGCAGAAAAAACTGGTATGAATTGTGATTTACAAGTAAATTAATTTGCTCTTCTTGATTATTTTATATTCAAAAGATAAAATGCTATGTATGTTGCATGTCTAATTTCAGCATCACCCTCATACAATAATGTGATTATGTTTGTAAAACAAAAGAATTTTTAAACATAGGTTTTCCTACATCACTCAAGAGCTCATTGACAATGTCAGAAAGCCAGAAGAAAATATCCTAATGCCCTCTTCTATCAACAGAAAACTACAATTCTTCAGGCATCTGAAACGTATCTTTTGAAATAACTGATTTTCCTCTGAAATGTAATGATTTAATCATTTAAATATTTAAAAGGAAAAGGAGAAAAATATAAAAATATGTTAATTCTGACCAAAAATGAATGCATTTACTTAAAATAATACATGGTTTAAGTTTTTTGAAAAGTTTTCCAGCCAATACTTTCAAAATTAGGAGATGAAACTTAATCTTACCCTGTAATGCTTCCTCCTACTCAAAACAAAAAAAGAAAAAACAATAGGAACAAACGAAAAAAAAAAAGAGGAAAAAACAAAGCAAAACCAAACCCCAACTAATCCAGCAGTCAGATCTTGTTAAGTTATATCTACCCTCTCTGACCTACTGACTCCTCAAATATTGGGCTCTACCTAATGTCCATATGAGTTGTTCTTTGTATTTCAAAGACCACAAGGGTTACAGTGGTTTTAAGCCAATTATCAACATATGGACACATCTAGTGCCAACTGGTGACGGCAGATGAGGCGTGTTTCTTTAACAGTTTTTAGTTGCATGTGACTTCTGTTACTCAGTTTGTAAGTTACACTTTTATGGTAACATTACTACAGCTCATGGAAAGGTTATTTTGTCACTTTGTATTTTCTACACTGTTTTAGCTGTACCAGCTTTTAGGGCACGTGTAAAACAGAATAACACAAATTAAGGTGAATGAGTTAAGGAAACTTGTCCAAGAACTTTTAAATTATGAGTTCTTCAAAGCCATATGTCCTGAATTGTCAGCCAAGTCACTTGTTGCTTGCCCTGATGGATAGTCGAATGCCAAATTAAGAGAGAGAAAAAAAGCTGTTCTTTAAAATGTAGTATCTGCAGAAAATATTTTTATATTGTAAAATTGCATAGAGCATCCACATGTGTGTATATTTATGGAAAACTGAAGCAGAAGTGTAGTTGTCTTTCAACAATGCTACAAAGCACATAAGTGAAGCTGCAGTCTCAGTTATTAAACTTGAATTTGTGTGGCATTGTGCTAGCTGAGAGGCTAGATTTAGGACATGGGAACCTGACAGCAATGTTTACAGGCATTGCCTGGCTAGCGAAAGCACATGGTAGTGCTTTTATGCCTCCTGTTCACTAAATGGTGATCTTGTGATACTGTGGATATTTTCATAGGTGGACACCCTAGGGACAGCTTTCTACAGATGTCTGAAAGAAATACTGTGCTAATGCCAGAGTGACATTTGAAAATATAAGGGAATTGCTAGAGGAGGGAGAACTTTAGGACAAGGAGGGAAATGATCACAGTACATAGAAAGAGTTGCCCAAGTGGATCGGTGGAAAAGCTTGCTATGTTGGGTCTTTGAGGAGGTGGGAAGAGAGGGGGAATTATTTTGCTGTTACAAGCTAAAGTTATATTTTATAAATCTTGATGCATTTAGCTGATTGATAGTTATTTGGAATAGGGGAAAGCAGAAGAGAGGAGGCAGTGTTGACTTTACAAGTTGTCTTTCACTTGAATGTACTGGATGCAGATCTCAACAGAATAAACAATGATTGATCTTAAGTCAAAATGTATCTTAGCATCTGGGCTTTTTTAGCAGTGTTGCCATATAGTTTTAGAGAGAATAAAAAGATATACGAGAAGAGGCAGGAAGAGGGAATGGTCCTATGTGAGGATGTGTCGAGGATGTTGCACAGTATAGTTTATAGGCCCTTGTGGCAGGCTGCTACATGGATGTTCAGACACTGACCTAAACTAACTGCAAAGGGACACAGGCAGCAAGGCTAGAGAGTTTTGCAGGCACAGTGCCTTCAGTATGGCAGCATTCCGGGAAAGAGATAAAAAGTCTAAAGGTGAAAAGCCAGGAAAGAGCACAAAAGCAGCACAGAGCCTAAAGAATCATTTTCCATTCCTGAGATGCTGGCAGCCTAGTTTCTACACTTCTGACAGAGCTTCTGTCTCCTAGGAAATTCCCCATGTGTGGCCTCATAGTCCTTTCATATCTCAGTATCTTTACTTCTTGAGATTGCCCTTTGAGGAGTCTTGAAATGAAGCCAGTGCTGTTCTCTGGAGTTACACTCATAGCCCATCTTCAGTCTCAGTCAGACTTCTCTTAGTATGCGCAAAACATTCAGTTAGCTTTGATCCATTATTTTCCTTCCAAGCCTCTTGGCCCTTGTTAGGCCACACCTTGAGTGCTGTGTCCAGTTCTGGGCCCCTCAGTTTAAGAAAGATGTTGAGATGCTGGAGTGTGTCCAGAGGAGAGCAACGAGGATGGTGAAGGGGCTGGAGCACAAGCCCTGTGAGGAGCAACTGAGGGAGCTGGGGTTGTTTAGCCTGGAGAAGAGGAGGCTCAGGGGAGACCTTATTGCTCTCTACAACTACCTAAAAGGAGGTTGTAGTCAGGCAGGGGTTGGTCTCTTCTCTCAGGCGACCGGCGACAGAACAAGAGGACGCAGTCTCAAGCTTCGCCAGGGGAGGTTTAGGCTTGACATTAGGAAGAAGTTCTTTACTGAGAGGGTGATTGGCCATTGGAATGCGCTGCCCGGGGAGGTGGTGGAGTCACCGTCCCTGGAGGTGTTTAAAGAGAGATTGGGTGGGGCACTTAGTGACATGGTGTAGTTGACAAGTAGGAGGAGGTGTAGGTGTTGGGTCATAGGTTGGACTCGATGATCTCAAAGGTCTTTTCCAAACTTATGATACTGTGATACTGTGATATATAGTTCTCCCCACTTTGCGTTGCCCTGCAACCCAGCAGTACTCACAGGGAAGTTGCTATGTCAGGGTTATACCTCCTTCTTGGAACAGTGTGGACCATCATGGAGAGAAACAGGAATACATGCAGGTTGTAGGGCCAGTACACTTTCAATGGATTTTAACTTACAAGGATGTTAGATCTGTTGTTTTCAGATGTTATTTCGAATTTTCATCAAGTTACAGAACTGAGGCTTATATTGATGAAGTAGGGGCAGAAAGAAAGAGAAAGATTATATGAGCACCCTATAATGCCTTGTGGTTTTTCCTTATCTAAAATGCTTTCTCCAGTAACTTTGGAGAGTATCAGTCACAATCACTTGTGTACTGCTCTTCTGTTGAGATTAAAGCATCATTTTTGTTTTGAAAATGTCTCCCACAGAAGTTCATGAACTAAATGCCTTTTTTGAATGTTCTGATTAGTGACAGTCTAGCTAGTAATGAGTATGGAGGAGGCAATGCAAAGCTGTTTTGTCGGGCTTGAAGTACACAGTCTTGAAGTGAAATGTGAGGGCACAAAGTAAGCTCTTCCCACGCCTTAGTGAAACAAGTTTAGTATTTTTGTTTCCAGCAGCATCTGGGAATTAGAATTTTTTGTCAATTTTTAAAATATTGATGGACAAAAGTGAATGCAAAAGGCTGTGCAAGGGGTATTTCTGTGTATTGATGAAATAGATATAGTAGTCTATCCACATATTCAGTCTTCCTTACAGTCATTTGGGCCCATAGAAAAATGTTGTAGCTCTTACGGAGAGGTGTACCATAAAATTGGAGATAGCTAATTGCGTATGAGAGGAGGTATGGATTTAAAAAGGTATTGTTCTTTGATGATTTAGAGCGATTCTGGCTGTTTTTCAGATTAAACAAAAAAAGCTGCACATAAGTGTCATTACCTGCTGTCAATAAACCCAAATTGCCTGTGTTTATATGCATCAGAGGTAGGGTGGGTGCCTATATAGAAAAACCTGGGACAATTGCTAAAGAAAGACTCCAGAAGCTGCTGTGCTGGTGCTGTAAACATTGCTGCTAGCAACAGGCAAAATGTTCTACAATACGCACCCATCACCTTGTGACAAATGCAAAATAATATTCCAAAGTTGAAGCAGTAGCTAAAGAACCATGCCAAAATATGGGGGAACGTGATAATTTCTTGTCCTGTACAAAATGATGAGCCATTTTTTATTGGCAACATAATAAAAAAATCTGACTAAGAGGATCCTTATAGATATATTGCTATCTGGTACTGTTATTGATGATGACTTACTTACACCAGCTGTGAATCTAATCCTCCTTTTTAGCGGTTTGCAGAAGTTCAGAAAACATTGATGATGATAAATACAGATTTAGTTTGAAGACAAATAGTGAAACGAGCTTCTACCCAAACTTGAAGTGTTGTAGATTTGGAATGATTAAATGCTTTTCTGTCATTATTTGCTGGCTTTTTCATACTTGCTTTCAGCTTATGCTGCATATGAAAGCACTTTTCTACCAAGAGGAGGTGAACGAAGATTAGAAATTGAAATCTGAAAACCTAAAGTAAATTGGCTTATTATGTAACGTAACATAACGTAACGTAATGTAACGTAACGTAATGTAACATATATTTAGAAAGTTAAGGCAAAAATGAGGTCTTTGGAAAAGCCAGGTTTCTCCTCAAAAAGTGACATTTTAAGTGCTACTTTACTTTCCCTTTTTTTTGTATTTATTGAGCCCCACTTCGCAGCACACACTCAAGTATACAATCAAAATAGTGACAGCATACAAATAAAAAGAAAAAAAGAAGTCCAAAATCTCTGCCTTCTACACTTAGTGGTCCTGTACTGACATGTCCATAACTAACAGTTTTAACAGCCTTACAGTGCTTGAAAACAAGGTAGGAATCATCTCTGAGGCCAGTAGTATAAATCTGGACTGAGATTCGAACAAATGGAATAATTTTTTAATTGAGATAGTCTTGTCTTCCAAGGTCTAGAAATTCTCAGTGGTTTTGTCCTTGATAAAATAGATTGTGAAGATCTGTGCTATATATAAATATATGTATACATATAGATGTATGTAAGGGATTGGTGTCAGCTAACAAAAGTAGTTTTCTGAACTCAACTAACTACAACAACTAGGGCGAGGTTGGAGGCTTACATGTAGTGGCTAAATGAAATGCAAAGGGACCTAGTATTAGACATGTGGACTTGACAGTTATGACACAGGTGCCTATGTGGAGTTGTGACTGGACTCACGCAGGACTCTTGGAGGTATCTGAAATGGCACTAAACACCTTCATGGGGCAATTGAGATGAGCCTTAAGTCTACACTGGGTATAACAGCAGCTTAAAAATCTAATTCAAATATAGACCCTATAATTAAGTGTTTAAATATGGAGTTAAGTCTCACCTATAACATATCTTCACTCTCTGGCAGTGTCCAGTGCAGAAACTCAGGAGAGATTTTAGGAATAGGATCACCAGAGCCCCATTGCTCAAAGAAACTCTTTCAAAGGCACAGCAATTCTTGGTAGACACAATCTTCCAGGCAAGCCAATGCTGCAAAGTGGGCCACTGAAAAATATTCTCAAAGGACCATTCTAGAGTTCTTCCTTGTCTGTGAGCCACTGTGCTGGAATGCAGTTACCTGGAACATGCCTGTGGAGACATCTCTTAAACAATGGTTGCATGGAACTAAGAGTGGTATTCAAAAGACTTTTTCAAAGTGAACATTAGTCTTTGAGTCAAACATAACATCATACCTAATGATCTTTAAAATTAATGGCTTTCCAAACCTTCAGATATGGGAAAGACCTATGAAAATTTTAAAAAATAGAAACATGCCACTATCGAGATAATTGCTCATGTGTGGCCCTTAAGAAGCCCCATCAGCTTTCCTCTTGTCATAGGACATCCCTTGTGAAATTGTCCCGTGAGCAGTGAAATTTATGAAACCTGATTTCTTTGCAGCTATGTGCATCATCATTGAATTTCTGTCTTTTTAATGTTATGAATGTTCACCAAAGCTTTTAAAGAGGCTGATGCATTCATAATATCCACTTTTTTGTATGAGTTTTCTGGTATCTAGTAGTATTGTTGAGCTCACACTTCGTAATTTTCTTCAAGTCTCAATCATCCATTTCTTTTAGCACACTTGCAGGAACTTAGAATCTCTAATATTCTTTCCTGTTAACATCCAGATGGAAAAGCCCAACAAATTCAGAAGTCTTAACAGGGTGACTGACAGAGGCCATTAGTCTGATTACAGAGGCATATATTTCTCAGAAGACTACTGATGTAGCCTGCCAATTTGCCAACTGTTTTCTGGGTGAAGGATGCAGGTGTCACATACTGTACTGACAGAAGTGTTTTAATTGTCCTTCATGCCAGTGCTAGGATTCGTATCTTCCACATCTTCACCCCAGACTGGCAAAATTATTTCCCCTTTCAATTCAGCTACTAAAACATTAATAAAGGCTGGTAATAAAGTATTATCTAAGTTTACAGGCTTGTCACAATGTATGAGGCATCTTGTGGCAGAAAAAAAAAGGAAATCTTAAATATTCACCGCCAAAGCCTTATATTCCATATTGTGTACTTCTCAGATGCAGCTGAATATTTGCAGAAAATGCAAGAAAGTTTGCTATCATTTTATTTGCTACCAACTAGCTTTGTGGCATCAGCTGTAAGTACAATCAAACTGGCTGACAAGATGAAATTCTCTTCCCTGCTTATTCAAACCTCTGCTTATTAAGTCTGTGTTCCTACTGTGCACTGAATGGAAAATGTCCCTGGCATACTCTTTTTCATTCCTTTCTCATAATATTGTGAAAATATAGAAAACATTTTTCTTTAAGTGTTTTACAAATTTGCCTGATTCCTACTTTTTTTTTTTAAAGTATCATAGAATCATAGATTGGGTTGAGTTGGAAGGGAACTTAAAGGTTATCTTGTTCCAACCCTCCTGCCATAAGCAGGAACACCTCCTGCTAGAGGAACACCTCCCACTAAAACAGTATAACCCTTTTTATTTTCTCAGAAACAAAATTTACTTCCCCGCCATGAAAATATCTGAAATTACTTTGCAACGGTAAATAATTGCAATGAGCTATAAAGAAGTTTGGCTAATTCCCATCAATTCTTCTGAGACATTTGTATCTCCTAAACAGTTTGTTGATACCTAGAGAGGCCACCAATCTGTTATTGTTCCTTTTGCAAAAGCTCCTTTTCTCATTCCTTAGTGGGACTCCCTTTTCTTGTTTCTAGATCCATTAAGCTCAGGGAAAAACGAAGGATCCAGCTCAGATTCTAAGAACTCTTTCATTCTAACATTGCTCTCAAGACCTCATTGGCGAAGCAAGCCAATTTCCCCCTGCCTCCCTAGTGAACTATTGGAGTCATTTGGGGAGAAACCAAAAAACAGAGAAAAGCAAGAGCTTTTCTATATTTTTCTAACCAGTCCAGAGACCCGGGTTCTCAGGAAATGGAATTCAGACATGAACTTCACTAAAATGATTTTGTCTTTATGAACCATTCCATGGTTGAGAAAAGTATCTGTGCATCCATTTAAAAACATTCAGTTGGGAAAGACCCCACTAGGTCTACTTTGAACATCCAGGAATTTTCAATATTGGTTTCACTCATCATGCAAACTGAGAGGCGTGTATGAGCTTTATTATGATGTCACTGAAATAATTTGAGTTCTCCTTTAATCGTTTCCATAATAAGATTTTTTTTTCTTTCTTAGCTCTCAAATTTTTGGAAACCATTTTTATTTTCTTCTTTGACTGTCCCTGAGTGAAAAAAAAACACTGTTTGCTTGTTATTTTTCCTTATGAGCACTCAAGCAATGCCCAGAATTCTTACTTGAAAAACTCTTCTGTAGATAGTTTCAAAAAAATATGTGGTGAGAGGTATGAGTTTCAGGACTGAAAAAAAATTTCAAAATATCCTGACAGTCTTTTATTGAGTGTCTGCTTTTAAGTCATTTCCCACCCTTGCTCAAGCTATTGGCATTGACCGAAGGAAGGGCATATTCGTCCACTAATAACACTCCAGGAAGTCATTAATTGAAAATGACCACTTGTGTGCACAGGCTGTAGTTTGTATCAGCTCCCAGATATACAGGGAGGAGAAAAAAACCCAAACACGACCAACAAGCGCATGCCTCGAATCTATCAAATCAAATATCTTTTCCTCTGATTTTATCTGAAAACTGTTACCAATTCATTTCACATTTCCTTTCCGTTCTCTAATCTCATTTTTCAAATAAAAGAAATCTACCATTTTTCACACCAGGGAGGATCCTGAAGGAGCTAATTAAACATTTTGCTTGTAAGCACCTAGAACATGAAGGGCAGCCTACCAGGATTTTTCCAGAACAAAACTTGTCATAACAATATGATTTTTATTCATCACCAAATAGAAAGTTCTGTATATTGGGGAAAAGCAATGCATAATCATATAGCTTGATTTTTGTAAGATTTCAGAAACTGTGCCTTAAAATACAGTCTTAAGAAAAACATTCTCAGAGTAGTTGCCAGCCACACTCAGTGAAACAAGACGAATGAATCAAACAGAGGGGTGAAAAGAGTGATTTGCAGGTGTCTATCCCAATCAGTATTAATCTGTGATCAACAGAGAGAGGGCATGTTAAATCTGTAGACAACATAAAGCTGGGGGGATCACAAGTTGTTGCAGGACACAATTCGAATTCAAGATTGCTTTGCAAAAAAGAGAAATTATTTTTGTAAATGATAAAGCAGTTCAGTAAGAAAAAGTCTAAGGTTCTAAGTAAGCAGAAATAATTAACAAAGTGTCTATTGGAATTGAAAACAATTAAGGTAATGGTTCTACATAGGGTTTATAACAAAACTAACTGAAAAAGACTGAACGATACCATATTGATATGCAAGTGCAATATCATATTTGGTTACATCAAAATGAGCACAGGTTGTAATATATGTGTGATTTTGTCCTCTTTTATACTCAGAAGTGGTAAGGAATGTGTAGAAAGAAATGAGAAGGTTCAGAAAATTAGAAAATATTCCCTGTATTAAAGTCTGAAGGAATAAGAGCATTTAAAAGAGAAAACTAAAGTGAAATAGTGTATTCTCTGTAGCCACGTTTTATAGAGCGAGACATTGTAGGCTTAAACTGTACAAAGGTAAAACAAATCGAATATCAGTAACATTGCCTGGAAATAGTGCAACACATTTACCCACCAGTGCAGGGCTTTAAGAACAGACTGGTCAGATACGTGTGGGGATCAATTTAGGTGGAATTACCTTATTTTGGATTCAAGGGGTCAACTACAACCTTCTGACAATTTCCTTCCTGCCATCCAGTGTTTCTGTTGCTGAATTCTTTTCCACTGTTTGGCTCAAATGTTTTGCAGATGTATTAAGCATCCACTCTTATTTCTATCATGCAGTTATGCAAGTCATCCTCATTGTTTAGAAAAGCAATGTTGGTTTCAGCGAATCACTAAATGCTATTGTGATTCGTTTCCTTAATATATAACATTAATAGCTTTTGTGCAGTGTGGCTGGCACAGAAACTGGAAGTCATCAGTTCGTGCTGAGACTATTGTGACACAGAAATTGATTCAGCTGTAATAGGATGAGCATGAGAAATCATTAGAAAACCATTTGCTAACGTCTCGGGGCAGGTTAAGTGTAACTGATAAAAAAAAAAAGATAAAAAATCTGAGGTTTTGAAAACTCAGTTTGTACTTGGACAAAGAGTGAAAATAAATCAAACTAGTAAATTTAGCATTGCTGAATGCTCATACATGCAAAAAAGCAAGCCCTGAAGCTTCCTTAAATGTGACAGGGATTTTGTGATAGCTACAGTAACGTTCTTGTTCCCAGTCATGTCCCAGCAAAGAAAAAAAAATTGGGTAAGTTAATCATAAAGCACTGTTTTCACTAACTGGAGAGAAGTTATCCTTTGCTAACGATAATGCATATTGGAGGAAATTAAGATATTTAGGCCTGATCCTCAGAAATATTTATGGCCTTTGTGGTATACAGTGAAAGGGGCTTGCAAGGAGGCAAAACTGGCAGCTCTTTGCACTAACAATAGGAGACAAACAAATAGAAAGCTCATAAAGGTAACACACTGAGAATTAACTGTTCATACCTTCTTCTTACAAACCTTGGAAGACTGGCCTGAATCATTAATCTAGGTCTTTTGAAAAATATCCATCTTGAGTCTCAGCAGTGCACATTAGAAGGCATGAGCTATGGGTAGCTCTGGGTTAGTATTGGCATGAATTAGCACAGCCGTCACATTTTGAGATAGTTCAGCATATGGCCTGTGCCTGCTGAATAAATTTGTTGGGCTGTATGCTAAACAGAGTATTTACCTTAACAAAATTTAGATGTCTAAAATATGTTTTAGGTTGCTTATCAAAGCTAATTTCTGTAACACAACTTTTGTGTCTGACCTGAAATATAATATTTTTGTAAGAAAATATGAGAGTTAAAAAAATAGACAAATTCATCATCATAAAATAGTATAATCACAATAAATTGATATGAAACAAAATGTTGGGGGACTTGGTCCTTTTTAATGTTAAATTATATGCAAATTTTGGAATAAAATAAAATTTAAAAAAAAAATTAAATCTTTTGTTAAAAAATGTCTACACAAGATTTTTTTTAATTATTAGTTTTATGATGGGTTCCTGACATTAATCCATAACTGAAATTGCATCCTGGCTTGATAAAACATTTCCTCAAAAAGGTGTACCCAACTGGGAAAAGAAGCAGAAAGTGATGGTCTGCTTACACAACCTAGAGTTACTGGCAGCACTGGTAACAAAATCCATGTCCTGAGGTCCAGATAAGTCAGAATTATGTGGTTTTTTCCACTTTTGCATTCATAACATCATTTGGAATTTGACAGAAGATACTTCCCCCTCAAAGCTGCAGCCCAGAGAAAGCTTTCCACCGTGAAGAGTGAACCTGTGGTGAGGTTTTCATTTTGGCTACTCAATCCTTTCATTTTGCTGTGAGCCATGTGCTATAATTTAACACAAAATGGAGGGTTTATGGCTCGCATGTCTTGCATTTATAATTTTAATTTGTTAATATATTTTATGAAAGAATCGCTATTGTAATTGTTTAAACACACTTTATTTAAGATGTAATATTTTATTTAAGAACAGAAAAGATAAGCATCACTTAACCTCAAATATGTAGTGCCCGATTTTTATCATCTCTGTTGCTTGTGTTTAGACTCCAGAGAAAAGAAAGCTGGAAGGTGAGGATTAAATGCCTTGTCAGCACTGAGCTGAACTGTTGGTCTGAAAAATGTTAAAGGACACAATTTGTAATGAAATCTTATCTGCTAGACTTATACAGGCAGCATTTCAGGTGCTTAATTGGTATTCAAAGGGTGCATTCTTAACAAGTTACGGTAGCTCTAAACAATTCCAGTGCATGTTGATAGGTTTCCATGTAGTCCTCGCGCTGTTAGTTAACATACAGTGCCGTAGAACCAGGGCGGGGTTTTGTGGATGCATCTGTTTTCTACAAAAAGAATAGATGGGGAAGCAGTATGTTATAAAAGGAAAGAAAATGCTTCAGTAGCACATTAAGAGCACTGCACTTACCTTTAGGAAATGTAATGAGTCCAAGGACAATGAATAAGTTGAGCTCTTGCCAGGGAGGCCAGGGAAGCTGCCTATAGGAAGCAGAAAATGGCAATACAGCAGATGGGTGTTGCATGGCTGGTACCACATGCACTGCTCTGAAATGATGCTGTCCCTGAGCTCAGCTTGGCGACACCCATCTACTCGCCTGCCTTACACTCTCAATGGCCAAAAACCATGCCAGCTGTGCACTGGAGTGGCCTGGGAAGAGGAAAAGGACTTGTGGCCAAATCTGAGGCCACCATTGCAGGCCTGCAGTTTGTGCAGTCTTGTGAGGATATTTTCAGCATGACTTTCGGGGTAGAATGTGTACAGACCACTTCAGTGGTGCAACAACTGAATTCAAGTTATCTTGAAGTTCCATCTTTGAGTTATTCAAGTTATAGGTGGCTTAGTGCACGTGAAAGGAGTTGGATTAGGCAGATTTTTTTAATCCTTCCTGGTGGAACTATTTCCATCATCATAATCAGTACTGAAATGTAGAGTTCAGCATTTTCAAGGTGTTCAGCTGATGATAGCTGCAGAGCAATAGTGGCGAAGCAACTGATGAACTTGATGACATGTCTATGTAATATTAATTTTCTTTATATAATGTGGTACTATATGAGATGACATATATCTATTATATATTCTTTTCTTTGCTTTAGGTTTTCGTCCAATCATACCCATCATGATTGACATGACTCAGGAATTTATCCACCTAACTACTTGCAGCCATTGCAGGATTTGCTCTCCTTTACAAGCAAAAGACAAAATAATTGTGAATAAATGAACAAAGACAAGAACCAGGCAGGCTATCCACTTGCCCTAGCAAATAGGTTGCTTTATGTAGATTCTGAGCTCTTGCACTTAGAAAGTAGGTTAATGAGCCCTATGGTTTTCAGTCTCTCTTTTAAGATATTGCACTAATGAGAGCCATAGTGAGAAATCTAGGTGGAGAAATAGATGCACTTGAAGTTTCGGTTCCTCCTTTTCCAAACTGACTGTGTGGAATCTTTTTATATATTATGATCTTTTTATATTATATTTACTTGATATCTAAGAGTTCATCAGTAATCGACCTCTCTAATTCCATGTCATAGGGAAAAACAATATCTCAGACCTAACTGACATCAATTAGGCCTAGATTTCTCTTTCTGTCATAGTAAGGGTACTTCTCCATATAAGGATCTTACACACATTTTGAAGAGGGTTGTTCCACTTGGTCTCTAGAAAAATTGTTACATATCGAAGTCAGACTGAATCATCCCCTCTTACAGTAAGTGCAGAGAAAAGGAATGTAACAGAAAGTCTCATGTCCTTGAGCACTGCAATGTACAGAGTTTGAGCTATGCTTTCTTCTTTTCTGTTTTTTTTTTTTTTCTTTTTGCTTACTCATCCCCATACAAGAGCACACAATCTCCAAACTCCTTTGCTCAGCCCTATAAATAATGTTGAAGTAGAAAGATTTCAACAAACTGTAAGAAGGCAAAAATCATTTGATGTTTGTAAGTTTAAGCAGCCTCACACTTGACATATTAATTCCAAAGTGCTAAGCCCTGAGAAGTCACAGTCATGGTCAGTGACTGTAAAACCTAGTAGCTTCCCATCTTTCCAAGATTTAAGGAAGATGCATGTGTTTCTGTGAGCACTCTGTCAAAGATGTAGATTGTGTGGCTAATATCAATATGTGCTGACCACTTCTTTTGGCTTCTTTAAAAAGAATTATTTTTCAGTAGTTTGAAAGTAAAATTTATCATGTCTGGTGACTTCAGAGCAAGTAATCTGGGTCAACAGTTAAATACTGAAATATTCTGAGTGTCATGAGAGCACTCAGAACTTCAGAAGAGAAGTACATCATTGTGCAGATGAGAGAATAATTTGACCTTATTGCTTTGGCATTCTTGTATATATTTGGTTTAAATGACTAGGAAATCTTAAAATAGAAGATAAAGGGTCAGGGCTTAAACTCATATTGTAATTAAAGTTGGTTTGCCCTTTAAATGTTTCTGCAAATTAAGGCTGAAATTATTTCACGCACATTTCTATATTTGGGTAAGTTTGATATGAATTCCAAAATGTGTGCATTGGCCCTATGGCTGAGTTACCTTAAGATGAAATGTTTTTATAAGCTATGAAAAAAGCAAGCAGCTTTTGATTTAATGGAAACCATGTACAAGTCAATCATGGTAATGCCATGTTGTCTGAAGCTGTGTCTCCCTTAATTTTTCAGAGAAGATTGCAGTTAATGGCATGATGAGATAGCCTTCAGTTCTGGCAGGCCTTGAAGCAAATATTAGTTCAGTACTGTCAGAAAGTACAAAGATAATGACATGCTAAGTGACAGATGAATACTCTGAGCAGTCGGTGAGTTTGGAGTTATAGCTTTGTATCCTTGAGTTTTCTGCCCTTCCAGCGATCTCTCCTCTGCTCCCTATAGTAGCCTGACCCTGGGGCCAAGAGGGAGTCTCACGAGTTGTGGCAGACAGTGTCAGAGCACAACACATCCCTCCCTGTAAACCTTTTTCAGACCTTTTCATATTTTTCTAGCCAGAAATGCATCAGCCATGGTTGTAACTTAGAGAGCAAGAAAAGCGCGTGTGCATGTGTGTTTTATTTTCTTCTGTACAAGATTACAATAACCAATGAGTTTTGGGGTTGGAAATGGGTCTCATTTTCCCCCACTGACACCACAGAGAGATGAGAAAACAGATATGGATTTCAAGCCCCCGTGCACACTCGACAGGAATAATGAAGCACTTTGGGCATGTGGGCATCCCCAGAAGGGCTCTGTGAAGTGTTCACACTGGAGGTCACAGGTGACCTAGAAGTACCCTGGAAGAGACCTGACAGATCAGAGTGGAGATAGCCGTAGAGTCCTCTGAGAAGACCTATGCCTAGGTTGTGTTTCTTGTCCTGGCTGCAGCTGAAACTGGGTACAGCACACAAACCTTCTGCTTGTTCTTGTACCCAAGTGTTCCCCACTAGCCGTACAATAATTCAGTATACTGGGTTCCTTACCTCCTGAGTAATTTTAAATCCATATTTTTATGCATGCCTGCACACACTACACTATTTCATTTTTATAAAGAAGAGGAAAGCAGAAAACAACTTGTTCGGCAACTGATTGGCTCACAACCCCTAATTGTAAACACCTCCTCGAAGCCTGTGGGGAGCTCTGGGCTGCTCCTTCTGTGTGGGATTATGAGGGTGGGTGGGCTAGTTCAGTCATCTCACAACCCTGCTCTAGAATAGACTCCATGCTACCCTTACCCAGTGCCAAGCATGCATGCGTGTTTTAGGATGAGAGGAAACTGCTGCAAGTTGTGCCAGGGGAGGTTTAGACTGGACATTAAGAAGAATTTCTTCACTGAAAGGGTGGTGAGGGATTGGAACAGGCTGCCCAGGGAGGTGGTGGAGTCACCATCCATGGAGGTGTTTAAATGACGGGTGGATGAGTTCCTTAGGGACATGGTTTAGTGGGGAGACAGGCACGGTTGGACTCGGTGATCTCAGAGGTCTCTTCCAACCAGATGATTCTATGATTCTATGTGTGAGTGTGTGGGAAGGGAGAAAAGGCATTACCACTTGTTGACTCCATATGCCTTCTCAGAATACAACACAGCTTCTTGAGGACAGAAATACGCTATGGCCAGACAGGGACATGTGATTACAATCCTGAATGCTAGATCTTGACTTCCCAACCCATTTTTTATGAATAAGTGGCCACCTCCCAGAGTAATTCTGTCATTCAGCTAATTAGTGCTTCAGGCCCCTCTTTTACAGGCCACACACACAGCAGCTCTTGTGCATGGACACAGGCTCATTGAACAAACATGAGTTGTTTTGCACACAGAACAGCTAGCAATGTACAAAATACAGTGTCTTAATTAGAGGGAGAAAAAAATCCATGGTCTATGGATTTTATTTATGGATTTAGATCCAATGACTAACATTTATTTTCAGCTTAATTTCATTCTAGTTTTCTTTTCCACTGATTCTGTGCATTTAATTTTTTGCTTCATTTCTTTCCCTTCCACAGCTCTAAACATAGCCCATTTCAACTCGTTCTTATGCTCTTCTCCCATGCTTTACCTGTTTCCCATTAACTTCTCTTCTTAGCTGTTTGTGTTTTTTCCACTGGCATCAAGTTCATTCGACTGTCATAATACTTCTATCAAACATTTTTTCCTCACTTCAGGGACCACCTTTTTCTCTAGCCTTCAGATAACTTTTAGTCAGTTTTCCCTTTTTCTTCCTCCTAAAAGAGCATCATTCAAACCACCTCACTGATGTGGATTGAGTGTGTACTTGGTTATTGAGCTATAGACTAAAGGCAATCCATAGGTGATCCTGCAATACCCGTTTTTTTGATTGACACTGGTTAATTACACTTACATGGTTTCATTGCTTTAGTCTAATGAGCTGTCTTTAACGGGAAAGACTTTAGAGCCTGATACTGTAAAATAAACATGCTTAAAATGAAAGACATTACAGTCTTCTGATAAAATATAGAAACACATTAGAAGACTGAAAATGCAGGAATGCACACTGGAAGGGGTTTTACAAATTCTGTTCTAGTGTTTCCTCTCTTGAGTCTCGATGCTGCCAACCCTCCCATTTTCCTAAAAGGAGAGTACACTTGTTTGCAGATGTGAATGTAGAACTGAGCCTTAAGACTAAGCTCTTTGCAGAAGGTATCTTTGTTACTCTCCACAGTCAATTTCCCAACCTTCTCTTTTAGAAAACATATTTTCTTTCTCATTTACTTGCTCATTTTATAAGTCTATTTTATCTATGTCCTGTTCAGTACTTCCTTCAGAGAATCACTATTATGCTATTATACCTCCATGATTCTGAGTTTCCTGTAACACTGAGATTAACCAGCAAGAGACAAGAAAGCATTTTCCTCTTGCTCACATCTGGCACTTCAAGGGACCCAACAGGAGCATTTGTGTCTGACTCTTTCTTGTTTATCTAAGCATTTGCTGTGATGAAAAGTTGCCCATGGGCTGTTTACATACAAACAGGTTTTATGAAAAATCACACCCCACTTATAGCAATTTATTACCTGGAAAGAGACTATGTTATCTAATTGAATTATTATTATTAAAGTGTTTCCTTCAACTCTGGCCAGAAAAAAAGATCCATTAGTAAGTGTACTACCTGGTGAAATATTCATAGCTTAACTTTCTATAGCTCTCGTTCCATGAAGAGGCCTGTAAGGGGTTTTGCCTTTTTTTTTTTCACAGGTGCCACCAGTGCTTCTGGACAAGCAGTTTTCAGAATTTACTCCAGATATCACACCCATTATTTTGGCTGCCCACACCAACAATTATGAAATCATAAAACTCCTTGTGCAGAAAGGGGTCTCCGTGCCCAGGCCACACGAGGTCCGCTGTAACTGCGTCGAATGTGTTTCAAGTTCAGATGTGGACAGCCTCCGCCACTCTCGATCAAGACTAAATATCTACAAGGCTCTGGCAAGCCCATCATTGATTGCTCTGTCCAGTGAGGATCCTTTCCTTACAGCTTTTCAACTGAGCTGGGAGCTGCAGGAACTGAGTAAAGTCGAAAATGAATTTAAGTCAGAGTACGAGGAACTGTCACGGCAATGCAAGCAATTTGCAAAAGATCTCCTGGATCAGACACGGAGTTCCAGAGAATTGGAAATTATTCTTAATTACAGAGATGATAATAGCTTGATAGAAGAGCAAAGTGGTAATGATCTTGCAAGATTGAAACTGGCAATTAAGTACCGTCAAAAAGAGGTGAGTGTGCTGGAGAATATTTAAGCATATTTAATAGTAGTGATGTGAAAGATAATAGCCTGAAATACATCCTTTTAACTGAGACAAATTGCTGCTTATCTTTTTTTGTTCTACAAGGTCTCTTCTCTTTTTATATTTTTAATTAGGTGAATTTGAGTAGCTGTTACAGTTTGATTGTATCAGAGTTTAAAATATTCTGTTATAGCACAGATCCAAAAAAACTTTTCTCTTTTGCACCTGAATAGAGTATTTCGAGTAACTGTACTCTGAAGACCTCTTCAATAATAGGATAAGAAATATATACTGCACTCTTCAAATTAGCTTTAAATGTGTCTTTAAATATACAAGTACTCTTTATAGATAGTTTTCTTTAAAAAATAGTTACCATAAATAATTAATGAAATATAAAGTTAATAGCAATACATGACTCCCCAAAAATTTAACATGCAGATTCTTCTTCATAAAGATTCCAAAGTGGAGATATTTGTATATTGATTTCCATGTCAGTTTAAAATTCATGAGTTTGCTTCACTGATATAGATATTCAACTGGAATCAGAGGATGTCCACATTTCTTTTAAAAATAATTGAGTTCTCACGTGCATACAAGACAGAAGAACTGAGACTAAAAAATTAGTTGGGAAGTCAGTTGCCCTGGTATTTGCAAAACTTCACTTGATCCCTGCTCATCACCATTTCATATTGTTTATTACTATCTCATTTGGAACCTGTGCATTCAAAATCAGCTGAACTGTGGAGTTGTATAGGCAAGACAAATTCTGTTAATAACTGTAATGTGTTCATATAAAATATGGCAAACACTTAAGAATGTTCTGTTTTATTGAACTAGTCCATCTATCACGACTAAATCTCTGTTCTGTGAAATGTAATAGTAAATGCATTAATATATTAATATATAAGTATGTGAGAAAAGTTGGGAAGAACAATAACCCAAAGTGTAATGATTCTGTTGTCCACTTGAAATGCAATTTAGTAATGCTAAGAAATTATCATGAAGGTAGGGATCTACTGAATTGCTTCTGGAAAAAATATCTCAATTGGTGTCTAACTTCATAGTTCTTCTAATAAGCATTTTTTTTTCCTTCAGGAAATGCATGGCATAATTTTATTTTTGTTAGTATAATGTTTAGTCAATCTATTCTCTGCCTTCATAAAGTATTTTCAGATTCTACTATTCCAGACTTTTCTGAACATCTGCTATTTCTGTTTCTTGAAATGTCAGTCTGGCCTACAGTCGGTTAAGAAATTCTAGCTCAGACTTCTGTTTTCCAAAGGATTCAGGTATTGAAATAAAATTCAGACCTGTCATTTTTTTTTTTGTTTAAAAAAATCTAAATGCAGAGCTTGAATTTTCTTGATTTGACATAGAGACAGTGAGAGAGATCTGCAGACCAAAATTTTTTTTACAGTTCCTTCTGATTCCTCTGCCTGATTAAATTGCAGTAATATAGCTAGTTATATTTCACTGGTTGTTCGTAATAGCAAACATTAAACAATACTGATTTAGTGCAACAATTCCAAATCAGTGGAGATTTTATATTTTACATATATTTTTCTTTTCTATAAATATTTCCGACTATGGCTACAATTTGAATCTCCCTGAAGTAAAATCAAGTTTTATTAGATTCTTTCACTGTGTTCTCAAATGTATTCCCTGCTAGATAATGGAGCAAATAGTAGCCACTGCAAGTGATTAGTTGTTTTATTTCTGATGATTACAGCTCCAAGGTCAAGAAAATTGCACCAGGAATAAAAAATTCTTGGATTCTGTCTGTGCTGGTGCATATGGATTATAATAAAAATAGATCAGATGGATCATTCTGTTTTTTTTGTGTTTAGGATATTACAGGAGACAGCAAATCCAGCAGCTTCCAGGGCTTGGGGATTGTTTCAGCCCAGCCGCTGGAGCCCAGCCAGGAGCACCTGGCACAGCATACTGACTGGCACAAAGCATACTGACTGACCCTGCTTACACAAGAGCAGCCCCTTGATTGCTGCCTTCTCTCCATGCTTGTTCCTCCCTGATCCTTCAGCATCCTTTACTGATCCCCTTAAACATCCCATAATACATTGTACATAATCTCACAAGATCCTTCCGATATTCCGTAACTTTGAATTCCATGAGTCCCATGAACCCCTTCAAACATTCCATAATACTTGTGGTAATGATGCTTTCCCCTCCTTATGATCAGTTACAAAGTTGAGGTTGGCTCTCCTCGAGGCGGTTACAGCCAGCTCATTCATCAGTGGCTAAGGAGTCTGGGTCTTTTTCATTGCCTCTATTTGCCTTGGTTTCTATGTTGAATTTATCACTTTCTTTGTTGTTTTCTATTTCTTTCATACTGATTAAACCATAATAAGATAATAAAACGAACAAATAATCAAATTATCATAGACTCATAAAACCATAGAATCATAGAATAGTTTGGGTTGGAAGGCATCTAGTTCCACCTCCCCTGCCATGGGCAGTGACACCTTCCACTAGATCAGGTGGCTCAAAGCCTGGCCTTGAACACCTCCAAGGCATCCATGACTTCTCTGGGCAACCTGTTCCCATGCCTCATCACCCTCATAGTAAAAAATGTTCACATTTCATATATCCTTACACTACAGCTGTCCAAAGTAAGCTTTATGGCAAGCAGCCATAAAGCAGAGGCAACATACAAACTTTAATTTAAAAACTGCATGAAAAATATGTGGACTTGATTTTGACTAGCCCATTAATAAGCTATTTTGGACTTAACTTGTTTAAAAATACTGGTTTGAGGTAATACCTCTGCTTCCTCTGCCCTGTGTGTCTTAACCACCAAGAGGTAGTTCTCTACAACAGACTGTTTTATTATGACAAGAGCAAACATGGATTTGGATTTTTTTGATACTATCAGTTATAGGTATTGTCTTTCTTTCTTTCCTTCTTTTAACTAGCTTACTATCCCCCAAAATAATAAGAATTAAAAAACCAACCAAAAAAAACTGAACAAAAAAGCAAAACAGCTAAGAATGCATTGTTTTCACTTCTTATCTCACCACTTATCCCTAACATCTCAATCTTTATTCTAACTATTACTAAAGGACATTTTAGTGCTGTGTTAGGGCTCAGGTCCATGAGTGAGGGTCTGGTTGTTCAGAACATCCAGTGTAAGTCCAGAAGTTGCAACTAAAAACAAGAAAATAATGAAGAATGAGGACAAGTAAAATCATAGAATCATAAAATCCTAAGGTTGGAAGAGACCTCTGAGATCATTGAGTCAAACTGTACCTGTCTCCCAACTAAACTGTGTCCCTAAGGAACTCATATACACGTCTTTTAAACACTTCCAGGGATGGTGACTCAACCACCTCCCTCGGCAGCTGTTCCAATCCCTGACCAGCCTTTCAGTGAAGAAATTTTTCCTAATGTCCAGACTAAACCTCCCCTGGCGCAACTTGCAGCCATTTCCTCTCATCCTGTCACTTGTCACTTGTGAGAAGAGCCCAGCACCCACCCCATCACAACCTCCTTTCAGGCAGTTGTAGACAGGGATGAGGTCTCCCCTCAGCCTCCTTTTCTCCAAGCTAAAAACCCCAACTCCCTCAGTCGCTCCTCATAGGGCTTATTCTCCAGCCCCTCACCAGCCTCGTTGCCCTTCTCTGCACACGCTCCAGCCCCTCAATGTCCTTCTTGGAGTGAGGGGCCCAAAACTGAACCCAGCACTCGAGGTGTGGCCTCACCAGTGCTGAGCACAGGGGCACAATCACCTCCCTGCTCCTGCTGGCCATGCTGTGTCTGATACAGGCCAAGATGCCACTGTCCCTCTTGGCCATCTGGGCCACTGCTGGCTAATGTTCAGCCACTGTCAACCAACACCTCCAGGTCCTTCTCTGCCAGGCAGCTCTCCAGCCACTCCTCCCCAAGCCTGTAACGCTGCACGGGGATGTTTTGACCCAAATGGAGGGCTCTGCACTTGACCTTGTTGAACCTGAATAGTAGCAAGTAGCTTTTTACATTGCTTTTACAATTAATTTCTCAGAAATTAAAGATTACTTTCTTTCTTTCGTGTTGAAAATAAGATAAAAAATTACTAGCAGAAATTCTCCTTGGCATAGATAAGCAAGTGAGTATGGAATACGTTAGGATTAAACCTTCAATTTAGTTTTAGCTTTGGATAATATACCTTGGTTTAATCTCAAAGATATAAGATTGAGTAGGAACAGCAAATTGCTTGGAGAAGCAGAGATGTGGATGGTGAGGAACTTTATGTGTAAAGAAAGGAAAATTGACAAATGTGAGAAAATATAATTATCAAGCTGGGAATTGTTAAGGAGCTTCAAAATGGCAATGTTTACTCAAATGTAGATCTAGAAATACCTAGAGAAAGGCTCTTAAAATTGAACTGATAAAGCAATTCTTGGTGTAGTATCCTTGAAGCCCCTGGTACCACCTCTACATTATCTTCTATAGAAATGAAGAAAGCATATTCATCCTCAGAACTGTCTGTATTGTTCGTGATCACCAGATTCCCCTAAAGTAGACCTTCTCCACAAAACCAAGAAGATTATGCCAATTGGATTTGAAGTTCTCCACAGTGAAAGGTGTTTCTCTTCTACATTTTCGTTCCTTTTGCACTTGCTGTAATATTGTATTACCGTAATCATCTCATTCATGTACTCTGAAAAGGCATCTCAGTGGTATCAATTCTCATGATCATGGGATCATGTCAAAAGGAACCTACTATGTATCACAAAGGAAGAAACTTCCTCGATAAAATCATCTATCTTCTTTCATTAGTAACTGATGAAGTTGAAAGAGATTTATAGTTTTAAGTTTATACTGCGGATTAATGTCTGGCAAGACTGTGAAAAATATCTCTTCTGAGTTAGCTGGCAGAACCATAGATTATCTGCATGTATACTTTGTGTGCTTACTCAGATTTTTTTTTCTTTGCGTGGCACATGGGACAGAATACTCAATGTAGCATTTTTTTCTGTTCGTTTTGCATCACTGGTTGCTGTTTGATTATAAGCAAAGACACGCTGGGGATGCTTCTGAAACCTGTTCCTGACACCTAGTGTTGCTTGGGCTATAACTGACAGCAGAGAAGAGAGATTCCCTGACATCGTGCAGCCACTCTGCAATGGGCACAAACATTTCATTGTCTGATTATCTACTGTATGATATTATTTCAGCTAAGGGAGAGCTTGGTGTTATGAAGGCTGTCACTCACAGTTTCATTATGCTAGTTTTTAAGTACAAAATGGGCAATGAGAAATAGTTTCCTGTTTTCCTGAACAAAAAAAACCCCATATTTAATTCAACTACAACTTCATTTAAGTATGTAGAAGAGAAATCTTGAATTCTGTATATGATTCACAAGCAAATGTTATTCTACCTGTAATAACAGTATGGTATTGTGAGTCCAAGTAAATTGCAAAACCCTGGTGCAACAATACAATTAATTAGCAGAGAATAATAGCAGTCTATAATAATTTGTAGATGGTCATCTTTGCCACTAATTAGAAAATGCATGTTCTGTCTCATATATATTGAGAGTTTTTACTAGAGAAATCACAGCAAAACCTATGTCTCTCTTCAGTTAGGTTTGTTTCTTTAGATATTATACATATAGAATCATAGAATCATAGTATCATAGAATCGTTAAGATTGGAAAAGACCTCTACAATCGCCAAGTCTGACCATCAGCCCAACACCACCGTGCCTACTAAATCATGTCTCGAACTGCCACATCTATACATTTTTTAACACCTCCAGGGATGGTGAATCCACCGCTTCCCTGGGAAATCTGTTCCAATGCTTCACCACTCTTTCAGTAAAGAAAGTTTTACTAATATCCAATCTAAATCTCCCCTGGTGCAACTTGAGACCATTTCTCCTTGTCTTATTGCTAGTTACTTGAGAGAAGAGACCAACATCCGCCTCGCTACAGCCTCCTTTCAGGTAGTTGTACAGAGAGATAAGGTTTCTTCTCAAACTCCTCTTCTACCAAACTAAACACCCTCAGTTCCCTCAGTCATTCCTCATAACACTTGTTCTCCAGCTCCTTCTCCAGCTTTGTTGACCTTCTCTGGATGTGCTCCAGCACATTGATGTCCTTGTAGTGAGGGGCCCAAAACTGAACACAGTATTTGAAGTGTGGCCTCACTAGTGCCAAATATAGGTGCACAATCATTTCCCTGTTCCTGCTGGCCACACTGTTCCTGATACAAGCCAGGATGCTGTTGGCCTTTCTGGCAACCTGGGCACACTGCTAGCTCTTGTTCAGTCAGCTGTCTAACAGCACATCCAGGTCCTTTTCAACCAGGCAGCTTTCCAGCCACAGTTCCCCAAGCCTGTAGCGCTACATGGGGTTGTGACCAAAGTGCAGGATCTGGTACTTGGCCTTGTTAAACCTCATACAATTTATTTGGGCTGTCAATCTAGCCTGTCCAGATCCCTTTGTAGAGCCTTCCTGCACATTAGTGAAAAAGTGTCTACTAAAATGCTTACTAATTTTCCCATATATGTGAAATAAAGAAAGGAAATGGGATTAATAAACTGAATCTTTATCCTTTGGTTTCATAGTAAGTTTAATTAGTGCAATTCAAACACTTATACTAGTAATTTATAACTCTGTCTCATCTTGCCTCCTACTAACTCACCCAGGTCTTTTAAGTTATACCTGTATAAACTCAGACGTTGTAGCAGGATGAGGTTATAATTCTTGGCATTACTATCTCATTTTGTATTATTATTAGACGTTCTGATATAAACACAGAGGAAATATGTTTTTTTAAGTATATAACTATTAACATTTTCTCTTTCATTTTTCAAAAAAATAAATAGTAGCTGGTTTTGGTTTGGCCTGTTTTGTTTTTTCTTTTCCATTTTTAGTTTACTGTGGTGCCATTTCACTTCCACTTTAAGACTACTGGAAAATTCGGAATACTTGATGTAAGCAGGATGTGTAGTAGGTTAAATTCTGTGCATTCCAGTTTGACACCCTGGAAATATTTTAATAAGTTTTTGTCTTTCTATACCTTTGAAAACTGAAGTAAATACATAGTTTATCTAGCATCCATGCATGGTTGTGTGTCATGTTGAGGCGTAGATAGGGAAGCAAGAACTAAAATTGCTGAAAGAGACATTCAGGAATGGCATGTTTCCTCATCTTAATTTTACTGGTTTTAAAAGTTTGATTTAAAACACAGAACCATTTTTAAATTTTCATTTCTCTTTTTAGTAAATTTATGTAAAGCTGACTAATCAATGTTTGCCAAAAATTTGGCTGCTTAACTACTGTAACTATCTGAGATTTGTCTACTATAACAGTTCCCGCTTCAGGGGCAGGCCCTGATTTTCTGAGTTGTTAGCACCTGGAAAGCCTCAGCGGACAAAGATGCAGAGAAAGAGTGAGAGACAGAGTGGGTTTTAACAATTTAACACAGTTTAAGACATTTAGACTGAACAAGAGTACAGGCTTTGTTAATAAGAATATCAAGAGAAAATATTTCTGGGAAAACAGCTTCAGACTAGCTTGCTCACTTATTTGCAGGCAGACAAGAAGTGAGATAGGACTCTCCCACATATGAAAAACACATCATGTATTAGCTGTTTAACATGAACCTATATGTTCCCCTAAAACACAAAGCAGTGGTTATAGGAGCAAATATCACTGCATTATTAATTGAGTAATTAAATTTTAAGTATAATAATATAACATTCACATCTCATAGATCAGTTCTTGTTTTCTAGGACAATGATGCTGCAGGATTAAAAAAGTTGCTTGTTACTGATAAAAGCCATCTGTTTTTCTCCTGCTCAAAAGAGAACTTTTAAATATGCAGTTATCAATTCTTCACAAGTTTTCTGTGCAATATACAGTCTCAGTAAAATGGAAATGTTTCACAGTAATGTCACAAATTCAATGAAATTTTCGATGAAAACATGTCAAATCATTTCAAATCTGTCATTTCATGTCAGTGTCTAAACACTTCATTTCAATAGAGCATTTTGTTTGACTGCAGTTTCTTCTTACTTGACTTGGACTTTAACATTCTTGACAATACAATACTTATACCTAGTATCATCCATACCATATTATTATATAAAGCACTATAAATATGATCCAAAGCAAAAATTATCCTTTATGAAAACTGAATATCTCAACAATGCCTACAGAAAATAATTTTAAAGTACTGAAATGAAAAGTTGCCATGTTCTTAGTAATGTTTTCTAATGTTTAAACTACCATTCTGTTGGAAACATTCTGATATAGAATATATCTGAAATGTTGAAAATTTCCATCGAGCTCCTATGGCAGCACTACAGTTTAAGGGTCTAGGTTAAGCTTTGAGACTTTCTCAGAGAGTATAATTTTCCTTTGGAACCCCAGGTTGATTTGAGGTAATCTTTGTTGTCCTTGTAATGAATTTCCCATTAAAAGTCTTTCAAATGCAAGTTATAGACTCTGCAAGCAGGAACTAATATGGAAACACAACATCTAAGAATTATCCTGTGTTTCAAAAAACCTTACACCTTAATTTCCCATTAAAAGTCTTTTAAATGCAAGTTATAGACTCTGCAAGCAGGAATTAATATGAAAACACAACATCTAAGAATTATCCTGTGTTTCAAAAAACCTTACACCTGAAAGATAAACAGAAACACAGGAGCCATGTGTTAGCAAGTCACTGTGTATGTGAAGATTTGTCAAAAAGATTGCAAAGGTATAGTCAGCGGTCTTCGTGTAAAAAATAACAAAACTTCACCAAAAAATTGAGTCTCGTAATATTTGGACATTTTTAACACTAAAGGAAGGTATGTTTAGTCTATGAATCCCATAACTGAGGGGACTGATGTATGCACGTTTGGGTCCGTGTCTCCAAAAGACTAATTTCTGTAGACTCTTAGTCAAAGTATTCAAAAAGTTTAATAAACATTTTTCCAGGCAAGAGCCAGGTACTCTGAAAGAGGTCATATGTTTGCTTTGTAAATCATGTAAAAGTCTCTGTGTTTATAACTAAAGACTCCACTGACTGTTAAATAGCATAAATTATGTAAGTAGCTTATCTGCTACACGTACTTAAAGCCTTACTCTAATTGGTTATCTGTTCCTCAGAACTGAATGAAGTGTAGGTGTCTCTGTGGAAGCTGTACTTAGAGCTGCTAGAAACAATGTTCTTTAATCACTGGGTGGGAGCACATCTGCTTAATACAGCATTTAATCATGCCTACATTTTAAAGGCATGGTGAAACAGTCCTCCTAAACTATGTGAGCAAATTCCTTATACAGTCAAAAGACAGAGGTATGCACAGAGAAAGGTACTGTCTGCTCAAGATAAGAAATCCAAGTAAACTCCAGAGACATCTCTCTACTCCCTTGGCTGGGTGATGAAACGGTACTTTAATTACAAGAATTACTTCACCTAGACATAAAAAATGTAGATGCAAGTTAGACAACTTATTTTCGTAATTGCAGTTTCTACCCTGTGATGACAGAGATTTCAGATTCTGAAGGCTTAGAGCCCACGTAAAGGGAAATGAATCTCAGTACTAACATTTAATGATGTCTCAGGAGGCATCGATAACCTTTGAATGCTATATGCCACACACAAATTGCAATCCTCTTGTCTAAGTTCTAGTTAAGCTATTCATGAACTGACACCGACATCTTTTTATTCTGAGCACTTACTAGAAGTAATTAACTCAAAAAGGAGGAGACACTGTTAAGGAAATACAGTGAAAATCTCCAATTTCAGTTCCTTTTCTGCATCTTTCTTAAATGAAGTGTTGCTGAGATGTCTGCCTCAAGCAGGAACAACCAGTGGTGGATATACCTAACCAGCAGTGCTCAACCCTTCTGTTAGTATGTGACAGAAGTTGGCAGAAGTTGACATTTATTTTAAAGGAATCACTGCTAATGCACAGACAAGTTTCCCTACAAACCTGGGATAGATTTTAGTACCATGAGCTATTTTTTTCTGCTTACTATAGCAAAACATTTCTTTAACAACAAAATTTTAGAGAAAAAAATCTTTAACAAGGCGAATAGATAAGGTAGTGCACAGGTTTGCATTTTAAATGAAAAAGTATAACTATAGGAATTTACAGCTCACTTTCCTCCCTCCATATACTTACTGGGGATCTGGATGTTCTTCCTCCCACCCCTGACAAGAGCACCTGACCCATGGCTCAGCTTAGTTAGTTTTGCCAGATGATGAGCCCTAGACTGAAATGTGGTTGGATTTGCATCTGTCAGCTGTCTCCATTATTCCCATGGCCTCCTGACAGCAGCCATTGCTGCCTGCTGCCTGCCACCCCCTCCCTTGTGCAGCTCCTCCTTCATGCTCCCCACACCTTCTGCCATAGCTGCACCAGCAGCCATGCTTCACTCCTCACAGCAACTCATTTTGGCAAAGCCCAAGGGCATCAAAACAATTTGTATTATTTCAGCTTTAGTAACTGCCCCTGTAGCATGAAAAGCTCATACAGGCAACTAACTCCTATTTTTTCCAGTTCTTAGCTCCCAGGCTATTCTTGAGCAACCTTTCTGTCTCACATATCTTGTAGGAGGGTAGTACACAACGCTTTCTGTCCTCCTGTCCAAGATCTAATGTTCCCATGCCTGTGCTAGGTGCAGTTGGCCTAGAACAGTGTGACTGCTTAACCAAGGCAAATTTGAACATACTGTATGAAAATTCATCGTGCTGTTGCAAGGTGAATTTTTCCACTGCTTAGCAGGACTCCCTCCATTAAGATAAATGTTTACTGAATAACAAAACAAGACAGCAAACTTGGTTTAGGTTGTTTTATTGGTTGTTTTATTGGTTGTTTTAATCTACCTCCAGAGCTACCTCCACCAGATGTCCACATATCATTCTTCTCTTCCCTCCTTACCCTTTGTTTTGCTGCAGGGCTTAGCTATCAAGGTTAAAGTAGTATAGTGTTTCTTCATCCATTGCCTCCATCAAGGTGTACATCCATTATCAAACAAAAAATTTATGAGAAAATACATACTCTTGTTATATGAACTCACCTTTGTGCCTCCAAAGACATCAAACCTTTATTTAAATTTTTGAGTAGAGAATAAAGCTTTCTAAACTTTACAACTCTAGGAGTTAAAGCAGAAAAATGAAGACAAGTGTTAAATGTGACACTGGTATGACAAACAGGAGTTTATGTTTGTGAAAGTCATATATCTCTCAAGTTTGACTGTTGGTATTTGAATTTCTAAGTATTTTTCATGTCAAAAAGAAAATATTGACACAAAATTACCAACAGGTCCTCCTTGAGGAGACAATTGGCTTTATCCTGCAAATAGTAGGATGACATTCTTTCCCACTCCACTCCTTCTTCCTCAGATCATCATCAAACCATCTCCTTTGGCATGGTCCAGCAATGTCTCCCATTCTTCTTTGACCCACTTCCTTCTAGCCCAAGACTTGATAAATTCTAAGGTGCAGTGGAGATGCCACAAGTAAGCGGAATTCATCAGCACTCTGATAATGCTCATTTGAACTTTGAGCTTTCACAATCTACGATTTCGTAGTTAATCCAAGTACTAGAACAGCTTTCAGTCAATAGTTTGGATTGAATGAGACAACTGAGAAAATTAAGAACTACCGTGGTGGTTATTTGAACACATGAAATATAGCAGGAGACTCTGTGTTCTTTTGGTACTATGTCAATAGCTTTCTCTTGTGAGTCATCTAAACGTCCTTACACCTTTCTATTGGCACACTCCAGGATTCTCGAGATCCATATTTATTTCTTCATCACGCTTTGTTTGCTCTTTATTCTTACATTCCCTCCCTATTCTTACTGAATTGCAGAGGTCATCACCCATTGCCTATTTTCTGTTGCACTTCCCACAGGGCCAATATTATTACAAATATTCCTGGGCCTCATCCACCTCTGCTGTTTTTACCTCCTAAACAAGAAGGCTGCAGATCCTTGACAGCAACTGGTAGGAGTTTGAGGCTTAGAGGCAATCATTCCTTAGGCTGAACATGAGGTTGGACTCGATGATCTCAAAGGTCTTTTCCAACCTTACGGTACTGTGATACTGATACTGTGAGGAGATCAGTGTCTCATACGCATGGAATCTCACACATTTCTGTTGAGTGTTGTTTTTCTAATTAAGTGTCTCTGTCTTGGGAGATAGAACAGATCAAACAAAGCCTTAACGACCACAGATTCTTGTAAAGATACATAGGTCATGAAGGGAAACTCCTTTCCCAGGATCAGTTACAGGTGAGACAGTATGGTTAAGTAGATAGGGCAGTGGATTTCAGTCCTTCCTTTGCCACCAGCTTGCTCAGTGATTTTGGAAAGATGATTGCAAGTTAGATTCAAAACTCAAGTATTGGTATCTGTAGTTTCTGTCTTAGCTTTTTAAGTATATGAACATAATTAGTGGACTAATCACTTGAGTCACTATCTGTGCCTGCTGGCTCTTCATCCAATCACTTACATCCATGTATGTTGAATTTCCTGGTGCCTTATTCATAACTCGACCCCAAAAGAATTCCCAAAGTAGGAGATGAACTCCTTCCTCTGTCTAAAGAATTCCTCCCTGAGAGTGCCATAAGCGTAGAGAGTTCCCCAGAGCCCCCAGCACAGGAAAGACAAAAGGAGGGAAAAAAAATCATCAGGGGGCTGGAACAGTTCACCTATAAAGAAAAACTGAGAGAGCTGGATTTTTTCAGCCTGGAGAAGAGAAGACTCCAGGGAGACCTTATTACAGCCTTTTATTACTTTAAGCGAGTCTACAAGAATGATGAGGACAAACCTTTTAGTAAGGCCCATTGCAATTGAACAAGGAGCAGTGGTTTTAAATTAAAAGAGGGTAGGTTTAGATTAGATATAAGGAAGAAAATTTTTATAATATGAGTGGTGAAACACTGGGACAGGCTGTCCAGAGAGGTCCCAGGTGGATACCCCATTCCTAGAAACATTCAAGATCAGGTTGGACGAGGAGGCTCTGATCAACCTGATGTAGTTCAGGATGTCCCGGCTTGTTGTAGGGGAGGTGTGACGAGGTGACTTTAAAGGTTCCTTCCAACCCAAACTGTTCTATGATTCTATGATTATCTCAGTTCTTTCTGATGAAGTTGACAAGTGTGCTTCAAATCAACTTTCAGGGTGGACTTTGGGGCACAGCTAGCCCTCAGTCTACACGTAGCTTCACCATCTGTTTCCATGTCAGTCCCACTGAGTGGATCTCTAATTTCTTGTCTTTCTGCAGGAATCCAGTGCTTTGATCTACATGCAGCAGTGCACCTTCAACCACTTATTACCCTCTCTTGTGTACTGGGATTATAGGATCTTCTCAATACATTTTGCCTATTCTTTATGGGGTTTCTGCTGTGCCCAGCACCAAAAGGCCTTAGTTACAAATAAGGATTGAGTGTGTTTCTGTAATGTCTTGAGAGCAGTAATTGTGTTCCAAGGCTGACTGCAGCTCCTAATGTTGAAAGGTGAAGTAAATGTAGCAGTAATCACTTTTATTTTTCACGTCTTAAGGCTTTTACTTTACTTGCTTTGTGGATAATGCACTCATGGCCAAAAAAAATTCAGTGGTTCATTTCATCTTAATGAATAAAATTAATCCAACCTGCCTCAGCAGAAAGCGGGTACAGCTAGAGCAGCCTATGTCACTCACTGACTCAGCTGCCTTTGTATTACTTGGTAAAGCTCCTGCTTAGTCCTTCCTCAGAACTGTTCTATTGCTTATGTTTCAGTGAAATTTTGAGGATTTTTTAAAGAGAACGTCCTCTTGGGCCAAGAAAGGGGATTTGTCTTTGTTTGCTTTTGTGAATGCAAAATCATCCATTTCTTCACGCTAAATTAAAATCTTAAATTTCTTTTAAAACATGGCAGCAAAGTAGAGATTATGCTTTTTGAGGGCAAAACTCCAGAAGAAATTGCTGTTGTTAGTTACAGCTTCAGTTGTCTGGAAAACAACACATCAATATCTGCTACGTACTATTGTGGGGACTGAAGTAAGGAATGCAGAAAAAAACTATATGGACTTTTTACTGAAAAGTTGTGAAAAGTTTGCTACTTTTGTTGCTTAAAGAAATTTCATGATATTTCATGAATATCACTAATGAATAGGGAATATAACCAGCCTTTCTTCTGTGTTGCTTAACTTTCCTGGTAATTTCACTTATGTTTATATAGTACTGACCTTTCACAGATTAAAACCAGTGCAAAGGCATGTTAAACCAGAATTAAAAAAAAAAAAAAGGAGAGAACTGAAAGCACCTGGGCTTTTTTCATGGTGTTTTTTTTAAATTTGGTCTCGCAGTAATGGAGTGGACCATTTACATATGCTGCATGGCTTGCTTTGCAGACACCCTCAGGAACTATTCTGCTTACCTGATATGTAATTGCTTTTCATTTCCTATTGTTTTTCTGCTTAGGAAAATGATTAATAAGCCCAGGACAAGGAATTGAGATTGCAGATTCATTTTGGCTTGCGTGCACCACATTAGAAGGTGTCAGAAATTTAATAGTTTTCTTTATACAATAACCTGTATTTCCTGTATCATATATCTCAGTCTTGTGCAGATGTCTTGGATATACTTGAGCATCTCAAATGATACAAGAGGTACGGGAATTAAAATGTCTTTAAGGTCTACCTGTTGTTTACAGGTTAGCTAGGTGTATAAGCTCCTGTTATAGTCAGTGGGTCCTTAAGCATGATTCAGCTCAGCAGATGGTAAGGATCTACTTGGTTCCCTAAGCACAGGTGTCTAGTGTTATTTGAGATAACCTAAGCTATCTGAGATGAATAAAGAGAGCTAGTAGATATGGCACACTACCTACAGGGGATATTTGCCCTTCTAGACCAGGAACCAGAGACCAGTATACTTCAGGACATCTGAAACAGTATTAGATGTCTATATGTAGGTTACTGAATTGTATTTCCAGATGTAAATTTGATCCTAGGATCTATTGAGTCTATTAACTAGATAATCAGAATGATGGGAACTTAATGTTAAGTAGGGCACACTATTTACATGAACATAAATTTAAGTGCTTCAACCTCAAACTGGATCCCAAGTCTGTAGTAGTCATTCATGGAGAGGAATAGGCACTTGTAGAATATTATTCTATTCATTTAATATAAAATTAGATTATTTTCCCTTTGGTACTGCCTTTTCTCCCTATTGGCTGGTGAAGAGAGAGGTCCTGGTGACTGCCTTACACCACATTTTCTATAGCTAAAGTTATAATGGAATTTATTTCAACTAGGGTGTTCAGTTTTACAATATTCAGAGTTTCTTTGTGATACTGTCATCTACTAGTGATAGCATAGGAAGGAAAATGCCTTTTGGCACCACCATTTTATACTGTCACTTGCCCCTCAATACAACAATATATACAACAGAAACTGGCAATGTCTATATGATTATAGTGTCTATGGTTATAATGTCTATATGCCTAGAATTATGCTTTATATAAGAGAGAGTAATACATACAACTATGTGTCCATTCGAAAGGGGCAGATTTCCCTGTCCTCTGCACATGTGGTTGAATAGCATCTTAACAGTACCAACTGCTTAAGTTGTTGTGTTTCTTTGCCTCCTCTCAGTTCTGCCCTGACACAGTGAATTTCCATTATAACACAATGTATTTTCACTCAGTTTTTTGTTTCATTCTTGGCTTGGATTCTGTAATCTCCAAATAGGGTGTTTTGGTTTGATTTGTTGTTTTTTTTTTAATCTTTCTGCTTTAAATCAGGTCCTGCCATTTCAATTTGTTATTTACTATTTCTTTTATTGTATTGATATCAATACCCCTCTAGTGAAAGATGCGAAGATTTAGTGAGGCAAAAGAAATTGTTGTTGAGCTACTTTGCAAAAATTAGACATTTTGAGAAAACATTTTAAAAAGTGAAAACTCTTTTGCTAGGAGGATCAGCTCAGTTGTTGGTGAGCACTTGCAAACAAACAAGGATGTGATAAAGGATTGTACAGAACCTTTTGAAGAACAGGGGAAAGGAAGTGGGAGGAAGTGTTGATCTACTGGAGGGTAAGAGGGCCCTACAAAGGGACATTTACAGGCTGGAAAGATGGGCTGATTCCAACAGCATGAGGTTTAACAAGTCCAAATGCTGGGTTCTGCACTTCGGACACAACAACCCCATGCAGAGCTACAGGCTGGGGACAGAGTGACTGGAGAGCAGTCGGGCGGAAAGGGACTTGGGAGTGCTGGTGGACAGGAAACTCAACATGAGCCAGCAGTGTGCCCAAGTGGCAAAGAAGGCCAATGGTATCTTGGCCTGCATCAGTAACAGAGTGGCCAGCAGGACTAGTGTGTGTGTCGGGTCACAGGTTGTGCTTGATGATCTCAAAGGTCTTTTCCAGCCTTGTGTTACTGTGATACTGTGTAACATCCTCTGGCATATTCTTTATCACATCAGATCATGTGTTTATGCCTTGAATGTGTTCCATTCCTGATTAATGTTGTAAAAAATGTGGGGGTACTTAACATTTGTAGGAAAGAAAGAGTAATGCAGATTTTCAGCAAGCAGAAGTATCTGAAGGTCTGTGAATAGCAATATTACTATGCTCTGTTGCCCAAGTACAGGATCTAGCTCATTATTTTTTTAGGTGGATGAAAAGGAAATGTTTTACTCTGTCTGCTATGCAGAAAAGATAATAATACATAAATTTCAGAGTAATGTAGTCATTTAAATTAGAGGTTTTTCTAAATAGGTAACCTTAAGGGCTTCATTAACAGCCCTGTTATGGTTCACAAAAAAGACACGAATCAGTTACACAGCATTTGACATTAAGCCAAGCTGAAAGTGTAATAGAAGGTAAAAAAGTCTGACATATTATTAATAAAATTAGTTCAAGGCTTGGACTCTTTATTTCCTGCCCTCTTCATAGCATGTAGAAAGAAACTAAAAGTAGCCATTTCTGTAGTGTGTGTGTGCAATGAGTCCCTGACTCATTCCATATAACCTCAGGTATTTAATTAAGGTACCTATGTCAGCAGGCTGCGTTGGGTCCCTTCATAGTCAATTGGAAGAGACAGACATCCCCATATAGCAACTCAGGCTAAGAACCAAATCATTTTTGTCACCACCCATGTTACTTATACTTATTGCAGAGGAGACATGGGATAGTTAGATGTGTTGTACAGGCCAAAGAAGAAAATAAAATCCTATTAGAAGAATATGATATTTCTGTAAGGTAGATGACAGTGGGCATTTTTAAGTCTTGATATTCTGTCGTTCTGACAAATGGAAAAGCCCCTTAAACTGAGACAGATGAACCTTGGGGGCTTGTTTGCTGGAATCCCTTTGGGAGTTTAAAATGCATCTTCCCTTTAGTCCATTGTGTGATCTAAGGATCTGACTTAGCAAGAAAGTTCAGAGAGAAACGAAGTTTCCCATAAATACTTATCTATATTGTTTATACACAATTACATATTTGGACTCATTTGGCTTAGATTCACTCTAGAGTGAGTTTGTCCGAGAGGAAAAGTCGGAAGAGATGTTCTTTGAGATCCCTTCCAAGCTAAACAAATGTATGATTCTATACTAAAAGTCTGTCTTGCTTTAGGGACAAGACCTTACTTACGCAGTCTGGACAGGTCATGTTTGTGTTGTAGAAATGGTTAAACAGTCTCACACCAGCTCTTCCTAAGCAGTTAAATGTTTCTGAACATGAGCAACACAAATTAAATGCCAGCCATTCGAACAGAAATATGTGAGCCTCAGCATTCACTGGACTAATGCCAAGAACTCATGTTCTTGAACCTGCTCTTCTCAATGAAGCATGGCTTCTCTTTGATCACTATGATCCATGTATCCACCTTACAGAGGAGATGGCAATGTGTGCTGTTAAGATAGCTTTATGGGACTTGTACTGTTTGCACAGGTGTCACTTTCCAGCAAAATCAAGTGTTAGTGAGCCACCATCATGCCGTACTGGAACATTTTTTCACCAACATACAGAGATTGGGTGATGATTTCAGATTTTGCGGGTAAAGCTGCATCTGAGAGGTTTGCATTGTGTAGAGCTGCATCATGTGAAGTGCATTTGAGAGGTTTGGTCTGAGGCAAAAATCCTCAATTTTACATGAAGATTATCAAGATTAGATGGAACGTTTTGCAAGAGATAATTCTCGATAAAGCTATGACAGCCTGCAAGACTCTACTTATGTTGCATTATTTCTTTGTAATTATTTCTATAGCTGGAACCCATACTCAACTTATTCAAAATCACTCAAAATCTTGAAATAAAACACTAAACTTTTGTATGCATTGAAAAAAATATTTTCTTTCCCTGCGTGTTGCCCTGTTCTCAATATGAGCATGTTAGTCAAATCACATTAAAGGTGAGTAGTATAGTCACACTTGAATGAAGAGAGATCATCATTTCCATTACAGTAAGTTACCTGGCTGTGAAAAATTGCTCTTTGCATTGTACTAAACCTTGGAAAAAGTAATTTGGGAGTAGGAGCACTTTTTGTTTTCAGTGACAGATCTTTCCAAGTATAATGATTGCAAATTACAGTGTACAAACGATGGTTAAACAAGACCTTGTCAATACTGAAGACTGTATTTATTTGAAGTCAACTTGCTTTTGGTTGCAACTTTTTCAGTTAGAGTATACATACCTGATCACAGAAACACCTCTTGGTCACTAACTAAATTTATGGCCAAAAGATGTCATTTACTTTAAATTTAGCAAGGCTTTTGACACTGTTTCTCACTATATTGTTGCATCCAAGTTATAATGTTGGCAGCCTGGATAGAATTAAAATATAGGTAAAATCTGGTTGGATGATATGGGTCAGAGGTGTGGTTAATAGGTCATACTCTACCTGAAGACAGGTAAAAACTGCAATGATACAGCGATTGTACTGGCCTAGATTTATCAGTGACGTGGAGAAGATGAAAGAGTGCACTCTTAAAAGGTTTGCAGGTGACATTAAGTTAGAGAGACCAGCTGATATGCTGAAGACAGAGCTACCATTTAAAGAGACCAAGACAGGCTGGAGGTACAGGCTAACAGGAGCCTAGTGAAATTCCATAAAGGTAATGCAAAGTCCTGATCCTGGGAAGGAAGAAGCCGCATCAGTAATGTGGGCCTGGCAGCAATGCAGAAAAGGAGCTGAAGGTATGGACATCTCCAGCTGAACAAGGACCAGTAGCAAAGAAGACTAACAATAACCTGGACTGTATTAACAGGAACATAGATGAGGTAAGGGATTGTTGCCCTCTAATTAGCGCTCTTTTGACCACATCTGAATACTCCATCCAACTTTGGGTCCCTCAATGCAAAAGATGAATGGATGAACTGAAGCAATTTCAGTGGAGATCTGCTGAACTGGTGGAGGCTGGAGCACTTGCCCTCTGAGGAGGAATTGAGAGAGAAAGGCCGGTTCGGTCTGGAGCAGAGGTAATTTCAAGGGGGAACCAACATCACCCCTTAGTGACCACAGGGAAATCATTGAGGATATGGAACCAGGCTTTTCACAGTGGTCCGTGGTGGAAGGACAATAAACAGTGGCATCAGCTGCAAAGAAGAAAAGTTTGGAGTGGGTATAAAGAAAAAAGCTTTCCGCATAAAGACAGAGAGGAAATGGAACGGGTTTCCTAGACTGTGCTGCAAATCCTTGGAGATTTTTCAAGGCTTAAATGAGTGGAGCCCTGAGCAACCCTGTCTGATCTCACAAGTGACCCTGGTTTGAGCAGGACATTGGTCAAGAAACCTCCTTAGCTCCCTTCCATTCTGAATTATCCTGTGATCTGGTGATAGGAACTGAGGAGCCATATTCATTGTAGCTAGTGCACGCGGAAGTCATCAAGTGTACAGAGGATGACAGATACTTGCCTTTCTCTTCTTCTGTGGTATTAAGAAATACAACCACATTAGTTTTTCTCATATGTGTTTGCTGGTATATGTCCTCTCATTTCTCCTGAAAGTGTAACAAAAGAAAAATTTTTGTAACTTCTTAAGCCTTAAAAACTTTTAAGGGTACAGAAATAATATTCTGTAGTTATTAATTTTCAAATTATTAAGGAAGGAAAGGGGTTGATGAGTATAAAAGTATTTATTATATCAGAAGATAGAATATAAAAGTGTTCAGTATACAGATTTTTTTTCCTTTAAGAATAAAGCCCAGAGAATTAGCATTAGAAGTTAAAAAAAAAACACATAAAAACCAATGGGCTATTTAAAAACTGTGTATTATTTATCTCCCAACTTTTCAACAAATATTATGATACTACTCCAGAACGTTTAAGTGAAAAATATCTTGACATTTTCAAGCAGAAAATTAAGGCAAAAAGTTCCCTTCTTTTCTGCTTTGTTTCTTTCTTTCACAAATGCAGTTGATGTACATTGCACATAGTCCAAACACTGCCAATATAAATATCAGTACAATCATAAATATTATTCTCTCAGTATCAAATCATTTGGCGTATTTCATCCCTCAATTTCCATGGAAAAGCTGGGTTTTGTAACAGATACAGCAAGTTAAGTACTTGAGAAAAACATTTTCCCAAGGCAATAGTGAGAACTTTCTGCCATGAAGTCTCCTTTTCAAAACAGGAGGTGAGGTTTTGCCTTTATATGCTATGAAGTTTAGATGATTAAGGGTTTGCTGTGATAGATCCCATGTTGGAGATTCTAAAATCTCCCTCCCACCTTCTTTCAGGCTTGGAGCTGACTGGCACAGAGTAGTCAGCAGTAAGGAACAGAGGAGAACTGGGATCTCACCACCATCACCTCAGCAAGGGGTAAATTTCAGGAGTAAATTTGAAAGGGATGTTCGGTAAAGAAAAGGTCTTGCTTCTCTGATTACGGTATTTGATGGTATTGACGTGAGACCTTTACATCTGCAGGCTGGATATTGTGGATAAAAATAGATACTGAACATAACTCTAGCTCAGGAGACATTACCCAGCCTGCCTTTGGGTCAAGACACAAGTCCTCCAGCTGGCTGATTTCATTAAAACTTGTGTTACATATAAGTGGAGAGGATGGGAAAGGTACACATCCAATCTGAATTTAAATTGCACATCACAAAGGAACTTCTGTGCTTTTGTAGGTTTGCTTGAGTTGTTTTTTCTCTATATTCACTTATCTTACTACACAATATGTTTCTTAATTATAACATATGTCCGATTCTCAAATTTCAGTTTAAGGAATCATGATTTCATGCATATGATCAGAAGAGTGCAAAGGAAGCATAAGAAAATTTTCCTTCAGAGTACCAGTGAGCTATATTTCACAAGTATTAAGAAGCAACTCTTTCTTAGAAATGTACTCTTTCTGAAGCAGAAGCTAGGGCATGAGTGTCACACAGGCAGTGACAATAGCCTGTGGAGTGTATTTCTCTGTCAGTAAACAAACTGTGATTTATCGAGTAAGAATGTAGCCTCAAACCTTCAGGGACTGAAACACAGTCTTTGCTTCTACCATTCCAAATATATGTCTTCCACCTCTAGCTTTTTGCAAATAGTCGTTTTCCTCCACATTTTAAAATTAAGTATATTCCTTTACCTGGAACTATAAGCCAATGTTTTCTACTCCATCACCATAAAAAAGCAACAGTATCTCTTGAGTTATACAATTTGTAGGGATGTGCAATGAATTTTAGGAATACCATTCTAACCCAGAAACAAGTCATAAATCAGTAAAATGTTGTACAAGGTCTTTGAAATGTTGTCTGTACTGCTAAATGAAAGCAGTCCGTGGCCTGACCCTAAGATCGAGTGATACTGAGGGATTCATATGAAAACAATCTACAGCAAGTTGCAGATTTTGCACCCAACCTTCTTCTCTCCCTGCACATCATGGGATCCAGCACTGTAACCTCTTGGAGGTACTCTGTTGGACTCACCAGTTTGCCCGTATCTCTGTTGTAGTGGGGGAAATAAAACAGGATACAGAACTCCAGATGTGGTCTCACAAGTGCCAAAGAGAGGAGAATTACCACCCTCCTTGACATGCTGCCTGTACTTTAGCTACTGTGGCCCAGGCTATACTTCCAGCCTGTACTGTTGCAGAGGGTTATTCTGTCTCAAGTGTAGAACTTCACATATAAATATCAATTTTTTTTTTTCCGTTTGCTATGCATGGAAATAAAGCAGCTAGATATGTAAAAACAGGGATCCAATATAACAGAACAATAATATTGTATTATCTCTGCATATACTCACAGCGGTGCTTGAATTGTTTTTCCCTACAAAAAAAGTTATTGTGGTGAGTGTAATGGAGTCCAGAATGGGAACCCAAAGTATTATATCAACAGCCCAGTTCTAAAGTTTGTAGATATTTTACACGCTCATCTCAAAACCCAACAACTGATTCACTTTTATTTACCTATTTATCTAACAAAGCTGTTTATGCATGGGTTGTTCCTAAGAACTGCATACTACTTTCAGTTGTTGTAGCCTTTTCTAAGCAATTAATCAGAATCACTGCAATTGTAGAAGTCTTGACTTATTAATAAGTATTTAATAGTTTTCTCTGTGCCGATTCATTTTACTAAGAAGGAGCAATGAGTCAAATGAAGAGCTTCTGCTTGTGGTGATGCAGCCAAAAGGAAATCTAAAATGTTTAAATTAAAAACTGCAATATCATTGTTTGTACAGTAATGTTCATTAATCCTTTTAACAAAAAATTTCAGTCTTCACTTTTATGTTTTCCTTTTCTTTTGTTTTCTTTCTCCTAATAATTGAAGTTAAACAATAGGACAATAATATATATATTTTTTTTTAAATGGCATAGTATTCTATTCTTGGGAAGAACACTGCAAACTCTGGGTTTTATGGTGAAAGCATCTACATTCTGAATATGTTTTGCTGTAAGGGCCTGATCTAAGGCAGGTTGCCCTCATGATACACGAGCTGGTGTGTTCTGGTGCTCTGATCCTGAGTGAGATAACCGGTTCTCTTCATGATGAAACTGCAGAAAGAGCTGAGGAAAAGTTAACCTAGTGGTTTGGGTCCAGCAAGAATCATGATTATAATGATTATCTGCTCCAGTTGGCACTAGACTTAGATGGGATGGACATGAGAAGATTTAGAGTAATTGGCACAGCAATCAAGGCTTCTGACCCAAGGCAGAAACCAGACAGTGTAACTGTACCCAAAGGAGTCCAGAATGTGGTCCCTAGCTTTTAGAAAGGAAAATGTAGTGCTATCCAGTCCATAATGTTAAAGCATTTAAATTGCAACTAAATGTTATTTGTCTTAATGAACAGTGCTCAATGAGTAAGTGCCAAAATCCACAAATATAATCTTTGGGGAAGGATATAGAAAAATACATGCAATAATTTCTCTGGAGGGAGAAACAAATTACCAAGTTTAGGAGCTTACTTAATGAGGCTGGGACTTGAATCTGTCATTAGTGCCAAGTAAATATACTTTTCACAACCAGTAGAGAATTTTGACATCTAAATTTGAAGGTAAAATAACTAGAGCAGCTTGGATTTTCATTAAATATCTGGGAAAAATATGTAAAATATTAAAAGGAAAATGCTCTATAGAAAGAAAAAGTAATTTGGCTTAATTCTAGTTGAACCAGGTAACTATCATTGGAAAATGTGTGATAAAGTAGTAGTACAGCATAATTCACTGCTATATATGTCTAAAAGGAAATCACTGTCCTGTGACAGCTTTCATTTTTAGATGACAAATCACATTCCTTTTGTATGTGAAATACATTAAGCCACCTACTGATCTCAGAATGAGAATTTAATTTGGACCTCTTATTTTGTTAGACTGCTTGGAAGTGTAAAAATGAGGACTGTGTTACAGTGGTTTTTTTAAAATATCTTTGCATATTTCCTGGTACAAATAAATAAAGAGGTAATATTATGCTACAATAAAGAATTGACTTATTCTGATGATACATTATTTATAAAAAAACTATATGTAAATATTTTGGTAAATGTATTATTTCTTTAAGGAGAATATATAGTTAATAATATCACTTGTGTTGTTTGTTCATCATTTCCATTGACTGAAGGATGGTATCATAGCAGTTAAAGATCGGATTTAATCCGCCTTGAAAATGAAATTCTGAGTTATAGGTAGGCTTGGATATCACTAGAATCAGGCTCTGCCATTATTTATACCAGATTATTTTTGCTGGCACGGTGAATAATTTCTGAGTTTCACCAGTCTCAGGGAAGAGCCAATTCCCAGCACGACAACTAGGAGAATGAATATCAAAACATTTTCAGACGGGCAGACTGTGAAGGAGCTAAAGATGTTCAACCAGGAATAATCCTTACAGCAAAATCCCTCGCATAGTTACAAATTGCTGGAAGCAATTTTAATGTGAAAATATAAACTTGCTCATTGCTAGTTGTATGGAGACAATGTCGAAGTTTTCATAATACTGACAGTACAAAACATACTTGGAGTACCTTAGAATGTAGTGTCTCCAATTAATTAAGACAAAATATGCTACAGTGAAAATATTTTGGCATAGACAATGCAGAACTGGCAAATTAATGTCACAGAGTATTTCTATTTCTGCTAGTATTAAAATATTTGTGTAAAATATTAAAAAAACGGGTTTTTTAGCTTCCAGTTCAACAGAGGACTTACATGACTACTTAGCTTTACTGTAATGATCATCCTAGATGAAGTCTCTTCACAGAAGTGTCTTATGGCTTGGAACATGTCTTTTTTTGATCAACATCCACTGTTCCTTTGTAAGAGAAAAGTTTATGTTTGAGTATAAAACTTATTTAACTTATTTGCTTACAATTTTACCATGAAGAGTTTGGGTCTTTTTTTCTCTGTAGATAAGGGCTTTTTACTGAATAAATCAAAGTCAAGTGCAATAAGGATTCAGGATCAGTAATAAAATGTATCAATCACAAGTAAACTTATTTGACCTGTATAACCATATGTGACCTATGAGTAATGTCTGAATCAGACGATACAGGCAGCTTTTACACTGTTGGTCCCAGGAAGACTTCCCTGCCTCCAATTCCTGTATGTGCTCAAATACCTGTTACGCATGGGGACGAGGTGTGGGTACACAACGTCTACGCCCATTTCCTCTAGAGGGAACAAGTCCACAGGACAAGAAAGAAATGCAGTAACAAGATCTTCCTTTCTGAGCAGCTGAGGCATGTCTCTAGAGCTCACCACTGAGTGCATTCTTCTTTCAGTTAGGGTACCATGACTGTTCTCCGTTCAAGAACGTTCATTATTCCCCTAGTGTAATAAATGGAGGTATCACTACCAAACATATTTCACAGCATATACGATGAGAATCTCTCAACGACAAAAATGGAGCAAGTAGTCAAATTTTTGAAAATTAATTTGAACATTATTAATAATGTCATACAATTTCTTGATAACTGAAGCAGAAATGTGTAACTATAGAAGCAGTGTGGCCAACAGATTTAGGGTAATTTTCTAGTTGTCTGAAGAAGACACTTTTGAGTGTTTCAGTGTATTTTATATGGCCAGTGGAGCTCAGAACCATTAAGAGAAGGCTGCAGTGAAGAGACAGGTTTTTTTGTTGCTTCAGCACATTGTTAGCTGACTTTGCCAGCATTGTTCTTATATAAAAATGACAGAATGAAAATGGATATCTGAATATCTCAGAAATGCAATATATCATCCATCACTAGACATTGTGTTGTGGTTTCTGTTACAGACCTTTCCCTGCACTACTAGAACTGCTTTGCTGTACATGCAGGTCTTAAAATGCTGACAAAGTATTTTATATTCTTACTCCGTGCAACACTACTAGTTACTTCTTGTGTGTTTTATGTCTCATATGCTATTTAAAGTACGTTACCGATGGTGCTCCCCCTAACTCTGTCCACATAAAATGTACAGTCTGTGTTAGTTTTCGCCTGTAGTCAGAGGACCAATGCTAAAACTATCCTATCACTCATAATTTGGAGAAAAGTATAAGAGCTAATTTCTTTAAAAATTACATTTAAGCATTAGAACTAAGCAGCTACTGTCCACCCAGTGGTGAACACCCTCCAGATGGTGCCGTCAGCAAGTACACTCCTCATAGCATGAGGTACCTCTATATCAGTTCTGGTTTTCCCCAGCCCTGGGACAGCCCAGTACTTGGTGGATATTGGGAAAAATCCTTCTTTTATTTAATTTCATCCACATTACAGCAAGGGAAATACATGAATTTTTATCCATGTTTGGCAAGGAGTAGGCTCCCTATTCTTACCACCAGCCTTTGCTAGCCACTGCAATTTGTTCATGGTGTAATTGACAAGTAGGAGTAGGTGTAGGTGTTGGGTCATAGGTTGGACTCGATGATCTCAAAGGTCTTTTCCAAACTTATGATACTGTGGTACTGTGATACTGTGATTGTTCCTTTACTTGAGTCCCCAACGCAATGAAGACAGCCCAAAAGTGTTGAAAAAGGAGACACAGGGAAGTCTTAGGAACTGATTACTTCTAGGTGAAAGGATATGTAATGGGAAGATATAACGAAGGAGGATAAACAAACATTGATCTGGCACACTCTGGGGAGAAAAGAAAAAGGAAAATATTTTATTCAGGAACTAGTTCATGAGTTGTAATTTTTCACGAGTTGAACAAAGTGCTAATCTATTCTGAAGTGAAAAATTTTGTAGGGAGATCCCCATTAAAAAGTTGGCAAAAACATAACTTAGAAACCATCTGCTCTAATTGCATGCAGTATTATTCCAGGCATTTGTATCTTGAAACAAACAAATGCCCTGAAATCTTGCGACTCCATTTTTCCTAATGGAAAGTAGCCTTTAGGGCTATTTTCAAGATGCTTATGGTATGATTAAATTTTCTCGTCTTTCACAACAGTGAGGGGAAGCTTCAGTGCTGGTGTCTGGTAGTCTCTGCTAAGGACCCTGGCATTTCATTAACATATACCAGGTTTGAATTTGGCTCAGGTTAATGTTTCTGACAAGATCCAGATGTCTGCAAAGATACATGCTTACTCTCACTCCATTCCAGACTAAATGATATTTCCTCTCAGTAGTATTCCCAGTGATTTCAGAAACTGTTTCAGAAGTTACCTGGTTTTCCTCCTCAAAACAGCTTGGCTCCCGTGGTTATGTTATCCAAGTAATGTAAAATCCAAAGCTAGATGCTTTTTATCAGAATTAAAATCTGAAATTCTTTCATGTAAATTGACAGCTTTATTATTTAATATGGTAAAGAAGTTTCTGCATAGCTTTATTAAGTCTTCAACTAATGATGTAATCCAATTTATGTAGATATGGATATGTGTAGCAAAGAAAAATATTTGGTTTATTTTATTCTTTTTTTGTTGTTTTAAATGAAATGCAGCAACTGTTGCTGTCTGATGGATATGTTGCTTCTAATCTATATCTCTTATGCCAAGCCTAGCATGCTGCTACTCTGTCCTCTTTATAAGAGAAAACATTTGGGAAAATAGGAACTAGTGATCAAATGAAAATATGAATTAAAACCCTGAAGTATATTTGAAGCTTCTTTGTAAATCTGTCTGAAAATTGTGAATTATTTAGGGGTTTAGGGGTTTTCTGGTGAAATTAAATTTTAAGGATCATATTCTGAAAACTGAAATCACAACACGGAGAACAGACAGACTGTAAAATATTGTAAAGGATAGAGATATATCCTGACAAGGTTTAGTGAAGTACTGGGGTGTGCTAGTACTTACTCATATTATGCAAGCATTCTGTAACGTATCTGAGATTTGTCAGTGTAATAGCACGTAAGTCTGATTTTTTGAGAATTATCAAGGAATATACTAGTTTGTTCATGGCTGTGGAATTCAGTTTCACTGTTTACAGTTCTCAGTTGTGCTTTCCATTTTCATAATTACTTACACCTCACATTATGTGAATTCTCTGCAAATGTTTCTGGTTGAATAATGGAAATATTTATGAACTTGTTTTTCAGTTTCACATCAGTTTTACAATCTGTTGGCTCCTTGTGTACTCAACCTACAGGGAAGTCAAGCTTTATTGTGAAATGTGAATTTTGATGGCTTTGTACTATAATTTTTGTGATGAAGGAAGGGCGTGATGAGCCAGCCCTGTCTTACTGGTATTATCAGCACATGTGGGCTTGCACAGGCTGTGGCCTTTTTATTTTTTTAATCTCTATTCAAAAGTTACTTATTGTAACATACATGGCATGGATATAACTTTACAGAGGTAACAAGGAGCTAACTGTCTTCCTTTTTTCTTCTCTCTGTAGTTTGTTGCTCAGCCCAACTGCCAGCAGTTGCTCGCATCCCGCTGGTACGATGAGTTCCCTGGATGGAGAAGGCGACACTGGGCTGTGAAGATGTTGACATGTGTTGTGATAGGACTCCTTTTCCCGGTCTTCTCTGTGTGCTACCTGATAGCACCCAAAAGCCCATTAGGGCTGTTCATCAGAAAGCCATTTATCAAATTTATCTGCCATACTGCATCCTACTTGACTTTCCTGTTCCTGCTGTTGCTTGCCTCTCAGCACATTGACAGGTCAGACTTGAACATGCAGGGACCACCACCAACCATCGTCGAGTGGATGATATTACCGTGGGTCCTGGGTAAATGTATTACTAAAGAAAATACAGTGAAAAATGTTTCGATCGCTGTAGTTTTACCGAGCATTCCTGAGACAGAAAGATACAGTAGGATGTTCTGTCATGAATTACTGACCTATCAAAACAGGCAAATTGTCCGTCTCCTTCAATAACTAGCAAGAGTAATAGACAACTCAATTAAGAGTAATAGACAACTCAATTAAAAAATCCAGTGTATCAGCACCTGATATATTACCATGAGGGAAAACAAAAGATATTGAGGGTTCATTCCTGTGATTAAGCAGTGCCCTGAAACATACATATTGATATTCTTTTTAATATCTCTTTCTCCAGGCAAGAAATTGTTCTGGTTCTATTAAGTGTCCATTTTTTTTCCTTTGTTAGTTTGCTTTAAAAAAAGTATCTGTTTGGCGCCGTAATTATTTTTCATGCATTGGAATGAGGCATAGTATCATTTCTGGTGTGTTATCGCTAACCTTAGTTACCTAAAGTATGCTTCTTGCTAATATGACAGACCCACTATTGCAAATAGTGCTGACCAGCATTTTCAAGTTAGTATTTTCATTAAAAAATGCATGCAGAGTATTTCTTCTGTGCAAAACTATTGATAAGAACTTGTCACTCGACTTCAAACAAAATATTTTGCATCAGATGGAACAAGAAAATTCTTTAGCATTTTTAAAATGAGGGAAGAGTCCCACCCTGTCCTGACAGTTTAAAATAAAAATTTCAGTCTGGGATTATTGAAAGTCTACTTTGTGTGGGCCATATCACCCTTAAATATCTTCCTGTGTGATTGCTCTATCGTATTAGGTTAGACTATCCTAGGTCCTCCTTACCTTTGTTTGTCTCCCCTGCTAGATGGTATATTTAATGGTATTCTGTGGTCTCTCCCCTGGTTTTTATTTTAGGAACCAACACAAGTTGGACCAGGTCAGACCAAATATACGTAGTCTTGACTGAAATGAGATTGTAGAAGGAGGAACTTAGTAGCCATAACTGCAAGAATTTAAGTCTGATGTTTTCATTTAAATTGTTATCACATAGACAACTTCATGCACAAACGTCTCTGAAATGTTTTGGTGAGGTTTCGATACTGTTACTTCTCTCAGAGCTTCTCATTAAGGTGCTGTTTGTCTTTGCTTTTGCAACTTTTCACAAACGCCTGGCTTTTCTGGTTCTACCAGACAAGACTTTTGGCATCATTGATCATTATAACTTACAATGCATGTTGAAATTGTAATACACTAATTGGCAGTGCCTGATATTCCAGAGAAGAATGAGTCAGTGGCTTTTTCCTTTACGTGCTCCTTAGTAGGGCACTGCAGGAAGCAGGAGGCAGGGCTACATCTGTCTTTCACTTAAGTGAACAAGCATGCGTAGCTGAAAACCCTGTATACACTTACTTGTCGGGAATCTCTGGGAAGGATCTACGTTCCACAGATGAACTGCTTTCTGAGATAAGCCCATGATAGCATGTCATAACACAGTGCTCACCATCAGCCTTCAGTGTAAGGTGTGTTGTCATTTGCTGGGTAAATAATGCTACTAACTTTAAGAAAAAGCCAATATTTAGCATTATTGCCAAGGAATTAATCAATCTGGCAGGCTGCTTAGCATGACATTTCCCACATACAACTCAGACCGATTTTAATGGCTGAGATTCATATTTAAATATCAAAACAAATTTTCTCAGTTCTGTAGCATCAAGAAACAAGAAAGCAATGTACAGCTCATTAGTTTAAAATATTATTTCCTTAGAAATAAATGTTTCAATGCTGGGGAGGAACATGAGGCTGTTTTGCACTGTCCCATGCCTAGCGGAGATAACAGTAGCTTTTCTGTTCAACATTCCAAAATAGCAGGTGGTCAGTGTCTATCCAGCTCTAAAAGTATCCTGAGGCTGAAAGTTACTAAGGATGAATGCGTAGCTGACACATAGACCTTGACATGCCGAAGTGGGTTTTGTCATTAACCTGTCTTTTTAAAGAAAGAAATTAGAACCCAGACAAAAAGGCACAATTTGAGAAGGGTAAGGACTAGTTTCACTTAAAGGCAGCTCTAAAATTTTGATGACCAGTTCTTTTCCAGAAAATACACAGTGGGAAGAGGAAGAACCTCTGTTGCCCTCAACCTCTGACATGGTTATTTTCTTAGGAAAGGATTTAAAGTAAGCCATCATACCAAAACACTTGCCTGAAGAAGCTATTAACCCTGAGAATTCTGACTGTCAAGATGACTATCGTTTCTAAAAGAAGCATTAGTATTTGCCGTGTAGACTCATATGGTCAGATTATGCCAGTACTGCCTGTGCTGAATAATCCCTTCCTCCGCAAGCAGTACAGGTCAAGTCAAGGGGATTGCTTGCATAAACAAATGTTCATGAGTATGAATAAAGATCAATGATGAGATACCATGTCATCAAATAGTTTGTGATTAATCTAGAATGCAATGTTCAGAGAAGCTGTGCCTTCCAAAATCTCTTACATCTAAACTGATATATTTTACACACTGATCTCTGGTGATCTGTAGGAAACTAGTGGTTTCCTCTAATTCTAGTTTCATATTTTCTGGGTTCAGGTTTCAGACTTGGATTACTGCAGTGCCTTAACCTACCCAAATAATAAAGCCCCAGATTCACCCAGCATAATCTCAGGCAGTTCATTAGCTATCTAAACTCCCTCTGTCACTGAAGGAGACAGAGGCCCCTCTCACAGTGTATGGTGAATATGTTTATTTCTGCTTTTTTTTGGTTTGTATTTTTAAAGGAACAAATTGCAACCAAAATCTAGTTTCATATTCCCAAACATACAAACAGCAGTCTAGTAAGCTTTTAATAAACTAGATATTTTTATTAAATCCTTATCAATAAGCTACAGTTAGAGTCCAAGCCACAATTCAGTCTGTCATGCCATCTCTTCAAACTATACAGTTATGCAATGTCCTTAAAAACAGTAAATGGAGCACTCTTGAATTACACAAGGGAGTCTAAATTTGAGGCACATAGATATAACTTTGCATTTTCTGGATGTGGAGGAAAAATGTTGGCATCTGAGACAAAACTAATGTGGCTCTAGGGTTATAGTTTTTCTCTGAAATGGAGAACATGACAGGTAAACCTTTTTGCCAAAGCAAAGGTTATCCTGGAGCAGCTACAGCATGTCAAAAATATTAACATTTTAAACAATAGAATTCTTTGTCTTTCTCTTAATTCAAATAGCTCTGCATGTAATTTGCATTTTAATAGCTACCTCCTCTAAAATGAAGAGAGGAAGGGGAACTCTACTTTCCAGGCTTCTCATCAAAATGAATTTTAGCATGTGTGTATTTCATAGAACTTAAGAGGTTATAATATTGTCCATAATGGCCTAAGCTCTCCAATGATCAAACAGTAATTAGCATTTGTCTGCTACTATACAATAGAAGGGTGAATATGCATAATTAGCACATATTAAAAGTGTCACCAGAGTAGGATACTCAGAGGAAAAGCCTGTATTGGGCTACATTTCAATGGTGACTATCGATTTTATATTTAAAAAGTCTCTTAAGGAATCTTCTGCCTTAATTTTGACTTTTATGTGATGAAATGATTACACAAGTGGTGTTACAGTATGTAGTGATTATCCATGGAACAATAAGTCAGTATAACAAAGCAAATGTTATAGCTATAAGGAGCAATTCTGGAAAAATATTTTAGTAAGAAGAGTCAGAATATCCCATCCTTGCATTTAAACAAATAAGAAAAAAAGCTTCTACTGGTAAGGAAAATTAATTTTGGTCTTCTTATTAGGTGTTTATTCGGTTCTCATAAGCTTGCCCGGTGCTTTGCACTACAGAAACATAAGCCTGTTTCCTATGCTTAAGAATCCATCAGCACTTTAAAAAAGACAGGAAAAACAAGAATTCTATCTTGTGAAAAAAAGTGAGGAAGAACAGTGTTTTCCATCATCAGATTCCTCATCCAGTTGCTGTGGCCTCTGAGCGTGGTAACAGTGATGCAAAAGGGAAATCAAATAAGGCCTGGCTTCATCCTCTGTGTGCCTTGACTGCAGCTCCTGTGGGGATAATATCGATCCCTGTAGACTTGCCATACCTGTTCTGCTCTAAACCCTGTCTTCAAAGCTAGCAGTGACCATACTAAACACTGTGATGGTGAGCATTTGCCTCATCAAGGAGTGCTCCAAACTTCAGAGGAGAAAGCCAACAACCAGCCCAACTTGGTGCTAAGTGCAAGTGGTTAAAAAGCTCTCTGCTGGTTGTTCAGACTGGCTACAGCAAAAAGAACATTTTTAATGTGAATTTTATGAATTTTTCTCTCTTTTATGGGCATCTTTGAATGTTCATCATAAGTTTGTCGTACCAAATAGTGCCTGGAACAGGAATGCAGCTTTGTTTGATCTCTAGCAATACCTTCCCCATTCTCTGTGTCCGAATCATTTGTACTGTTGAAGTATGTGAATCTACAGACACTGTGGGTGTTTGTGGAATTGTGGAATTGTGTAGTTAGCAAAGTGCTGGTGGTATGTATGAGACCATAAAGTCTTGACACTTCTTTAGCACAATGTACACCCAAATCGATGGCACAGCAAGATGCTTCAAATGAAGTGATCACAGAGGTGGCAGGTACACTGTGCATCGTCTTCTAAATTTGGTCAAGAAAGTGTTGTGCAAAAAAAGAAACAGTTAATACAAATTTTGACATGTTCCAGGGAGCATATATAGAGGATAATATGGAAAGCAAGGTGAAACAGTACTTAACCAGTAGTGACAAATAAATTGCAGAAGAAGAAAATAATCCCAGACAAACCTGGAACACAACTTCAGTCAGAAAGAAGGATAGTTCACTTAATGACCACTCAGGGCCATTTACTCTCGACTATTGTTCAACTTAGGCTAACTCAAAGATAGTCCAGATTGGTCGGGTTCTTGTCCACTCAAATCTGGAATTTTTCCAGGAACAGATATTCCAGCACCTCTCTCAGCAACCTCTGCCTTTGTCTAGCCACTGGTGAGCTTTTTTCCTGGTATTAGCTGGAATATCCTATGCCACAACATGCAACTATTGCCTCTTGTCATTCCAGTGTGCACCTCTAGGACAAGTCTGGCACCAGTTGTTCATAAGCACCAGTTTCAGTAGTGGATGACAGCAGTAATATCCCCCATTAGCGTCCACTTCTCTAGGTTGAACAAGCGCAGCTCTCAGCTTCTTGTACATCAGGTGGTCCAGACCCCAGTCACTTTGATGCCCTTTCACTTAGTTGACTACAGTCAGTTAATATTTCTTTTTCTATTGGTGATCCCAAAATTGAACTCACTAATTAAATTATCTATTTAAACGTTAAGAGAGCCATTTCTTGCCAGGACTGCCTGACTATTGCCTTAATAGGATGTTTTACTGAGTTACTTGTAGGTTTACTAGGTTTTAAATATTTAAGATTGACATTTTCTGTGTAGATGATTATATTTTATTATTTGATTCTTGGTGGTTTTGCCTGATATTTGTCTTTGTGTGTTTAAGATTTAATCTACAGTGGTGTTGTAATTTACAAAACTGAGGGCAAAGAAAGATATTTTAATTATGATAAAAAGGTCAGGAGACTTTGTCTTTGAGGAAACGCTTTCAATGGTGCTATGGCTTCCAGTTAAAAATAGATAACCATATGTATTTTTGCTATCCTAGTAAAAATCTGTCCTAAATTTCAAAAGCCTTTGTAAACACATCTTCCTTTTAAAATGGAGCTACGAGCTGTACTTTGGTTCCTGAATCCCATCATTGTGTCACAGTCAGCCTTAATCAGTGACTTCTAGTCACAGTAGCAAAGATGTGATCTCTGGACAAGGATACCCCTGCACCTAGCAGAGCTGGAAGCTTTTGTTTTATCCCGTCTTCAAATCTTTTCCCTCAGCATTCAGGATCATCCTCAGTTTAGGCTAGATGGAAGAGTGTTCTGCCTAACATTAATAGTCTTTTGCAGTGTTTAAATAGAGTATAAAAAAATAAAGGGAGTTTTCTTCCTTTACAATGACTGACGGCATGTTAGCTTTGAAAAACTTCCCTCCCACAGGCAGAGCCTTAGAGCTGCAAACAAGGACTCTGCTTTTACAAGATAATATAAAATAATGATATACAGACAAGTATTTAGTGCAATCAGATGTTTTCTTACAATCACAATATTTTGCAGATGGAAGCAGGTTTTGGCATGATCCTGATGCTGTGTGGAATTCAGTCCCATTTCCAATTGAGTACCATTGTGCTTGCTCCTCTAGCATTCAAATATTTCACATTTAAACATTACAATGATATAATCTAAGCATAAATAAAACAGAAAAAGCCTTCAGTGTGCATGCAAAGACTAGCTTTGATGCCTTTGCCTTGCTAGTAGAGGCCCTTAGTAACAAGGCTAAAGACACCTGTTGGTTTTTTTGCCTTCTTTGGTTGTCTCTCACGTTCTCCCATTTTTAGCAGGAGTGTTGAATGATTCGCTCTTACATCTTTATTTCTGCCCTAGTAGTCTCCTGGGACAGAGGTTCAGTCTTTCCTCAGGCTGAGAAAAGGCAAGGATTTTAGCCATAAAACTGCAATGCCAAACATTCACGCTACTCTTGTGGGATTTAGTTTAAGCTTTTCAGGAAAGGAAGGTGTTCTGGATGCTGAAACTCAGACTCATGTAACATATAACTGAAGCCCAGAGATGCAGTGTTTGAGACTCGTTTCTCTTTCTAATTCCTGCTGTTCTTCTTGTCCAGGCTGTCTTAGCACTCAGTATTCATAGGCTGTGGATGTCAGCTAAGTGCTTGAAGCTCAAAGTGAGCATAAAATGCAGTTTATGAGGAATTTAGGTCTCTTGCATGGTAAATTACTTTCAGTGCTATGTACTTAATTTAGACATTGAATCACAATATTTCAATGACTAAACCCCTTCATGGGTCTGGGCTCCCAAATATGATGTTTAGATCCTTGGTATTTAGATGTTCAAATCCTCACATGCCGGTTAATAAGAGAGAAGAGGATGAGTGATTTCCTACGTTCTTAAATACCCACTTCTGGCTTTGCCTGAAGCTGCACATATGATGCCAAGCTGGTCTATGCAGGCTTCTTAGAGCTTTTGATCAACGCTGTAAAGGCCTTTCTGTGTTTCATAGACAAGCTATACATTCATTTATTCAGCCTGCAGGTCTTGTGCCCCTTTGTGGATCTAAGCCTTGTGCATGCATGAAAACTTTATTTTTTACTAATAAGTAACTGGTAAGAATATTTTGATTGTATTATTCTAGCAACACCAAGAGAATATAGTAATTGCTGGCAAGAATAAGGAACATGCAGATATCTGAAGATACAACACTTTAATGAATATAAGATTGCAGTACTATACATATAGGATACATATTGCTTTAGAAATGAAGGCTGTCCATGATAATAGTTAGGGTATAAGACTTGCTCCTTACCCTAGCCACATTATTTTTGTGAAAGAAAGGAACTAGTTTCTGTATTAAATCAGTTTTGCTAAATACATACCACAAACAGTTTCAATGAAGCCGTGGAGATTAAAGGGTAATGGGTAAAATTATGGATGCTCCACTTATCATGTAAATTTGTTGATATTAATTGAGATTTACAAGCAGTAAATGAGGATATACTTTTTCTTTAAAGAGATTTGTAGATTCCTATGAGAAAATACATGAAAAAAATGGACCAATGCAATTGGTTGGCTTAATTTTTGTCTACAACATTATTGTAGAGACAAGTTCAAAAGCAGAAACGTGCAAAATATCTGTACTCAATATTTAGGTACCTGTCCATAGCCCTTTACTCCAAATTCAGAAATTTAGCAAGTTTGATTGTTATGAATTAGGAGATTAAATGGAAATAAACATAAAGAAAGAAACTACAAAGAGGCACCTGTTCCCATTTTTGAAGTCTGATACTGTCAGAGAGCGGTTTGACCTATGATAAATACCCTACAGAAAGCCTGTACCTTTTTTGACAATGCATGGGGTGGCTGGCTTGGATATTTAAGGCATCTAAAATGACACTAGACACTTCTGCACATGATACGTTGAAAAAATGCAGTATCTTTCAAGTTTCTCTGGATCATAGTTACTACATTATCACCATCTGCAGTCCACTGGCATGGAAAGCTTAGGTGAATGAACCTAAAATGGTTTGGATGAACATCTTTGACTGATTTGAACTATAGTAACCCCATTAGCCAACTCATATTGAACACAATACTCAATCCAGGGTTGCAATTTATTTCTGCATGCATTTCAGGACATTAAACATTTTTTCTTGGCTTATATTCCTATTCCTTACTAAAACCTATTTTACAGAGACAAAAGAATAGGAGAAGAAAAAGGGCCAGTAATATGTTAAATTTCCTTTAATCTTCCACTATGATTATGAACTACAATTCACTTGCATTTCAGAATATTTTGCAAAGGAAATTCAAAAGACTGCTTAAAAAAAATTAGCTGCTAATTACATATATTTGCTTTTTGGCATTTACAGGAGTGCTGTAAGAGTCAGACTTCCTGCTATTCAATTTATGAGAGAAAGTGTGTGGTCTAAGGATAATGGCTACTGTCCCATCTAAAGATAATACCTTAAGAGAACAGCTGTCCCACTTAAATGGGTTATTTACTGAGTAAATACACAAGCAACTGGACAATCTGATGCGATTGGACTAAGGGGTGAAACTAAGCCATAAATACTTGAGAAACTGTTCAGTGCTTCACACTTGCCATTCCATAGTGGTTGAAGTACATATGTATGACACCATAATTCATCATGCCATGTCTAGACCAGTTGCATTTGCAGCTGATCACTGTTTCTTAGAAATTATACATTTCTTTGAACACAAGTAAATGCACTGCTGATACATAACCAGAGGTGAATGCTCTCAGCTCTGACAGAGTCTAGTTCATGGAAAAAGCTTGATTGCTTCATAATCCTTGTATTGTATATTACTTTTTCACTGCATTCTAGAGGCACTGCTAAACTCATATTCACTGCTTCTGTGGGGGAAGGAATTAAGTTAAATTCTTCAGATTTAAACTAGAAATTCCCAGACTCAGTTTGCTTGATTATAACTGTCCTGGGAAAAGAACTAACTGGGACAAAAACTGGTACTCTCAAACACCTATTTCCCTGTCCCTAAGGGAAAGCAGAAGGTGTGCTTCTTATTTTGTCCGAGTTCCTTTGAAATAGCTCTATTCTTTCAACAAAATATGCCTCTGAATTATGTCAGGATGCCTCTCTGTTCTTCTTGTTACCTTCACATACCTTCAGCAGAGATTGGTTCATTAGCCTAGGCATAAAACAGAAGAGATATTTAAAGCCTTATCAGTGCTCACTGAATTCCGTGAAATGACTTTCCTTTGCTTCAAAGATCATTAGCAGCTTGTCTTACTTCTTGTTTTATCTGTGAAAACCCCTGTATCACATAGTGGAACAAAGTTAAGTTTGTCAGTTAAGTAGTTTCACAGTCCAGTGAAAATACGTTTTCCAAGAAATGTACTAAAAGGTTGTTGTTGAACTTGGCATGCAGAAATTGACCTAGAAGAACCTCTTGCTTCCCATCACTTTGTAAGGAACAAAAATAGCAAAGAGCAACCAACCTTTTGTGGGAAAGGTAAGGACAAAATCAGCTAGGGACCCACAAGTCTTTTTAAAACCAAAAGTTATTCAAGATACTACCTTTCGTATATATTTTGACAAATCTTAATGTTATTATTTGCAATGATGCTTTAACCATATTTATAACAGCAAAACCAGTGTTACTGGAGATGTTATAACATTTTTGTGAATTTTTGCAGTTGACTGAAAATGTATTTGATTTTTGTATTTGCTCAAGATTCAGTACAAGACAAGAATATAGACAAGGTATAGGATTTTTTTGTCTTAGAACTTAATACACCTTTGAATGCTATTTTATTGTTGTTTGTTTCTTTTCCATGGAAATGAGAGATGTGTTCCTTAGGATTAAAATCACAGGTTTAGGTAGCTGCGAATTGATAATGAGATGAATCAGGATAGATCCTGATTTTTTACCTGCCATTTTGCACAAAAAGATACTGTGTTGAACCCAAGGCTTTATCCAAAGGGACAGAAGACACTCATAATAGTATTGAGCTGCTGTTCTGCTTAAATTTGCAAGGTGTGAGTGTGCAGATTGAGTCTTACTTTATGAATCAAGATGTAGGTCCACATTTTTTTAAAAGGCATTTCAGTGTCTAACATCCAAAGATTTCATAACTGGAAACCCAGCTTTAACATCTGACTCTGTGGATAAATCAGTGTATATGTATTGCTGTATCTACATATACCAAAATCTACAGATTGGTCATGCATAGTATGTGATATCTATTACTCAATTCTAAAAGATTTTTAAATGTCTTATAAGGTAATTATAACGAAAGATGGTCTTTTTCGAGGAAAGTTCATCTTTTATTTCAGTGCCCCTTGTTCTTCAGTAAGAAGCATTTTAGTTTCTATCCATTTTGTTGGATTGGATAAAATGTATTTTTACAATATGTAGGGTTTATTTTAGAAGATAGAACTTTTTTCGTCAGTGTTCAATAATGTTTTCTGCAAGAAAAAATACATTTAGCACATGGATTTCTTTTTTTTCCTCCAAATTTATTTTATCTGATCTATTTTTGTTCCTTTCTTTCATCAGGCAAACTGGACTTCAGTCAATTGTTTGAGTTGATCAGCTTGCATATGTAATACTTCACAGTGCTGTACTAAACATCTCCGTGTTGTCTGTCATTCCTAGGGCTTCATGTGATCTGTGTGAATTCTTTCTCTGAATTTATGTCTGTTTGATCCCATTAAAACCACAGGGTGTTTAATGAGATTTGTTTCTATTGTCTCAGCCTGTTTCAAAATATCCGTGCTGTTATTTCTTTTTTAATGCTCCAGTATCTAGTTATAAACAATGCAACAAATGCTTGTAAGTCTCACCTTCAACTTTTCAATTTATGTCCTTGATTAATGAGGTGGAAGAGCTGCATAATGTTGATAATTTCCTTTCAAGTGGCAATAAATGATAAAATCAGGCTGATGGGAAATGGATTGATGACACTATAAGAGTCAGGTGTGAAATCTAGCTGCTGTGAAGAGATAGAAAAAGACACAGTTGGAGCAAAGAGACAAACAGAATATAGCAAAGATTGTCTAGCTCTGAAAGTGAGATCTGCTCTGGGTGGAACTATTTCAGCTAAATACAAGCACCTGGAAGTTAAACATCTGTTTTAATTCAGCCTAGTCCTCCACGGCTCCCTTTTCAGTCAATGAGAAGGTTGAACTATTTGCAAATTACAGTATTATTGCCTCAAAGATGCTTATTTCCTCCCAGGGACATAAAGAAGGCTTTGGGCAATAAACTTGTTCCTGACTGTTTAAAGGCTCTTGCTTTTAGATCTATTCCTTAAATTTGTCTAGTTCCTCTTAGCATTTTCTCTTCAGTATTTGTGTGAGGGCTGGTGGTGTCCCCTCTTCTTTGTTGAGATGCTGTCTTTCTTGTTGCAGTAGCTCTGAATTTGAACTCTGTCACCATGGGATAACATTGCTGCTTCGACGCATTGATAAGCAGACAATGCCTGGACTCCAGATCTCTTTCCTACCTGTAACAATGCACCCATTAGATAATCTTGTCACTGCATGTCTTCTCCTCTTCTGTCATGTCCAGGTCCTGTCTTGGAATTGCCCGAAATTCTCCTTAAACAATAAAGTCAGGTTGTGTTCAGTCTTCTAAATAGAAAAGTGTGCAGGGTCACAGAGATAATGCTGCTCTGATCTCTGGATGTCTTTTCCTTTTTTTAAAAAAGGATAATTTTTCCTAGCCTTTTCCAAAGAATGTAACAGAAAAAAACTGGCATTTTTTATCAGACTCTGGGAAGACAAGAGCCAACTGACTTCACTCCCCCAACCTTTGTTTTTTGCAAAAATATGTAGTTATGATCTACAAAAAGAATTCAAGACCTCTCACGATAGGACTGTAAATTAATACTGAACAGCACAATTTGGAATCTCTGAGGTTCATTGCTCAGAATACCTCTGTCACGTTAGCTCAGCCGGCCTTAGAGAAGTCTTCTGCTTTGCAGAAAGGCTCCAGAATTTCAGAGTATGCTTTTCAAGGATAACCGTTTAGGCACACTTGGGAAGATTTACAGATCCCAGTTCTTCCAGCGTTTGCTGTTGTAATTGAGCACCCCTCAGGATACCTACACTTAGACACCTGGTACTACCAAGCACTCTGATCTCAGATTTCATGGTGAGATTGCCCTGGAATTGTGGATTTTGGCAATTAGCCTTAGGATTTTGCGCCTTCAAAGATTTGCCTCCAAAAAGACATGTCTGGAAAGTTTTACTGTACACGGACCGTGTGTCTGTCACAAACATAGCGTCCATCAGTCAGCCTAGTTTCAAGTTCTCTGGCATCTCATAAGATCTCAGTAACTGTATTTATATATGAAGTTTGCACTTAGATGCTTTGGTTGGCAAGAAAGGCTTAACTATCACATCTCCAATACAGCCAACACAAAAATGTAGAATTTCCAGTTTTCCATAATCATTTGCTTGAAAAGAAGAAGCCCTGAATCAGGATGAGCATAAAAGTTGTCTTCTACCAAGAAAAAAATTTAGAATGACCACCATTAAAATGTCAAAGTATAGTCAGAACTTTCATCTGCCAGATGACTTCAGCATTACTGGTAGTTTTAATTATTTGTGTGTCTAATTCAAAATGATCTGATTTACAATATCCATAAACTTTCTTCCACTATTCTACAATAGGTCAGCATTTCTCTGTTCGTGTCAACTTTACATTTCATTTTCTGAAGCCCAAGAAGAGCTTGGAAGAGCAGTCTGGCTTTTCACTCACAAAACAGATCAAAGGCAACAGCATTAGTCAGCACTTCTTTTTCAATCTCTACATAATTATATTATATTTTACATGGTGTTATCAAAGCATATGATGCTAAACAACAGTATTAGAGGGAACAGCCTTGTTGCGTTTGTGTCATGTGTCGTGTTTTTGGCTGATTGTGAATCATGGAATATCTCAGCAGGCAATGTTCATGAGCCTACAGCCTATCACTTAAGCATTTATCTTATTAATCATCCCAAAGTATTTCTGCTGGTTTTTTAGAGCATATTTTGAAGACAATGCTTGGCTGTGATGAATAGCAAAAGTTTATTTGAGTCTATGAATTTATATTGATTTCCTTAAAGCCTTTTAATCTGAGGATTTTCTGTCAATGCAACTGTCTGCTTTCTGTGCTATAGCAGTCTTTCCAGTGTTGAGATCATGGGGCTATGTGTGTATTAATTTAAAAAGACCAAGGAACTGTTCTCTGACACTGAGGCTTAGGGTTCATATTGATATAAGACAGCCTTTTGCTCTGGGACTTCTCTGAGCCTGGAACCAGGTCTCCTCAAGCTCCTGCAGCACAATGGTTATTTTTGTGTGCCTTTCTGCAGTTTGAGCAGGGGTGATTCAGAGCGGTGTCTAAAATGTGAGGGTATATTGAGGCCCACAAAACAGCTGCTTTTACGGCCTGATTATTTTTAACCAGTTAACAAGGTACTGGAAGAGCAAGCAGGGATATTTGCAAGTACATGGATTTGTAGAAGGTCAGAGGGGACTGTGGAAGGAAGAGGGAGCCAGATCTGTTGTTGTCATGCTCGTACTGTGTGTCAGGAGTGACTAGCTCTTTGAGGAACAAGTGGTTAAATAATTTCAAAGGCTGAGACAGACAGGCATTTAGGGGCCTTCCTAGTAGTCCTGTGAAGGTATGTTCCCTGTGTGATGGCACTTGGGCAGTTACCAGCACCGGTGGATGCTGTTAGTGGATATTGATCCCTGCCATGCAATAATGTTCAACTGTTCTCTCACTGTGGCTCATCACAATTGATGGCAGCTTGAACTTAATTATTAGCTTCTTAGCATTTTATTTATTAGTTTTATCTGATAACTTAAAAGACAGAGTTGCAATCAGCCTGTCTAGGCTGCTATAGACTCTAAAATTGACATATCCTACTTTCTTGTCTACATGTTCCTACCATGGTCTTTTCTCACAATGTATTCCGCCAGTTCTGCAGAATGATCAAATAGTGATGGTGGCATGGCTGACAATGAACCCTTTTAAAATGAAGTTACTGGACCAATCAGATTATTAAGATACTCCTGAAGCACATTATTACTGATGATGACACATAGAAACAAGATGGGAACACGTGGCCAAGATTTGAGGGGAGAAGGCAGTTAGGAAGAGAACCTTTCCTTTTGAAAGCTATCAGGAGACATAAAATCTCAAGCTTAAACACTACAAAATGAAATTGTACTCCTCCCACCTACCCCCTTCCTGCCTTCCAAATAAATCTAGAATCTACATGACACAAAGAAAAGTAGACCAGGAATTACTTCTTTGGAACTATGTTGGAAAGAAGTTTTCCATGCAGTCAACTAGAAGACCATTGAGAAAAAAATGTTAAAGTTTGAGGTGAATTAAGCTCAGTCTAGAGTGACACAGACTGTATAGACCCCTACACAAAATTGCTCAACTGTTTCTAAAGGAATATGTGATAAACAGATAGAGAAAAGCCATGTTGAATTAACTGTATCTCAACATCTATATGTGAGAGACCGATCTCTTTTGTGGTGAATTTTGTCCATTTAATAAGCAAAAAAGTAAGAAATGCCTTTAAGAAAATAATTAACTGTGGAAAAAAAGTTCTATAGGTATTGTTATAAAAAATGCTTTGTAGATCATAGAATCACAGAATCAAAAAATGGCTTGGGTTAGAAGGAACCTTCAAGATCATCTAGATCCAATCCTCCTGCCATGGTCGGGGCACATTGCTCAAAGCCTCCTCCAGCCTGGCCTTGAACACCTCCAGGGATGGGGTATCCACGTCTTCTCTGGGCCACCTATGCCAGTGCTTCACCATCCTCACAGTAGAGGATTCCTTGCTAATATCTAATCTAAATCTATCCTCTTTCAGCTTAAAAATGTTACCCCTTGTCCTATCCCTACACTCCTTTATAAAGAGCCTTTCCCCATCTTTCCTGTAGGCCCCTTAAAGTACTGAGAGGCGGCTGTCAGATCTCCCTGGAGCCTTTTCTTCTCTAGGCTAAACAACCTCAATTCTGTCTGCCTCTCCTCCTAGGGGAGGTGTTCTATCCTGCTGATCCTCTTGTGTCCCTCCTCTGGACTCTGAAAGATCCTTGTCCTTCCTGTGCTGAGGACTCCAAAATATAATGAAATATGCATTTAAATACTGCCTATTGTTTTATCACACCATATTATATAATAATACGGAGTATCTTCAGAGAGGTTTTAATGTTTATAGCATTAAAGAGCCTCCATGCAGGTGTTTCTGGAGCTACTAAACCAAGTTTATGTCCTACAACTTGCATAATTTCTCATTGGGATTGAATATTTCTCTATCACACTCTGTCCAATTCAGTGCATGCTCTGCACACTTGAAAACCGTTTCCACTCCTTAATGTCTTAAAGGAAGGAGTAGACAAAAATATTCTGCTGAAGACACTGCTGTTCCCTATGGAAAATTGAGACCTTATTGCAGCACTGACAACAACAGGCCTACCCTTCTTTACTGTGTGGGTTCCAATTGAAATAAATTAATGTGTTGGATTGACTCCTGCAGTCAGAAATTTTCCAATTTGAATTATATTGCAGCACATACCAAAAACAGAGTTGGCAGAGGTGACTGATTTTAAGACCTGTTCTGTGCTTATTAGCATACAATGGGAAAAGAGATTGAAGAAACTCAAAGAAATTGCCGATGTTCAAGCAGATACTGGCTTTATTAGTTTTGCCTGACAAATTAATTTGAGAAACATTAATGGGAAGATAAAATTTCACCTAACAAGATGTGTAATTTAGAGCACTTGTCCACCTTTCCTTTATAATTAATATAAGAAGAATCAATCAATTTTGAGATAAGTGTCTAGAATAATCACAGCCTTCTTATTTTATATTAATGCTTAATGAATTATGTTCTATTTACAGGTTTTATCTGGGGCGAAATTAAACAGATGTGGGATGGTGGACTACAGGACTACATTCATGATTGGTGGAACCTCATGGATTTTGTAATGAACTCCTTGTACTTAGCAACCATCTCTTTGAAAATTGTTGCATTTTCAAAGGTAAACTTTTTTAAAAAAAATCAACAAAATATTTTAGATAAATGAAATTAGATTTCTTCAAGTTTTATTCTTTACTTGAAGGTTTTCATGCTTAGGAATGCAAGACAATACATGATGTGCTCATTGAATCTTCTGCAGCTGTGAAAAGAAACTAGTTTGGGATAAGAGTGAACGAAATATTGTGATTTATACTTTTATTTTTCTTGGCCCAGGCAATCTTTTGCTAGTTAAGCCTGAAGAGTCATTTTCATAGAAAAGGAAAATCACTGGTGATATTTAATAATGTTTGCACAAGATCATGTGTTGTCATAGTCTGTCTATTTTTCAGTAAGGAACTAGTGGCCCTAAGACAATTTTACACACCATGCAAAACTTCTGGGCAGGACTACAAGAAAAATATTTACTCAAAAATAGGGGAGAGGAAGAAGATAAAGAACAAAATTTTAATTTTGGCTTGAAAATTTATAAATCCAAGAGGAAAAAGTAAAGCTGAAGGGCATAAAATGGTCAGTTGAGGCTAGGTATGTTCATTTTCTCATCTTTTACATGGACTTTTTATGAACAGTTTTATATTCCCACTGTTTGAAGTATCTTCCAAGCAAAACAGTCATTCTTTCCAAAGTCTTGGAACATGTTGCATTTGTATATATTTACCATGAATCCATAATACAATAGAAATTTTTCATAAAGTGAAATATCTTTATCGAGAAATGGTCTCAAATACAAGGAAACCACTTCTGAATGGAAATTAAAGCATTTCTTAGCATCGGTCATGGAGCTCTTATTACATCCAAGTAAAGATGACAAGCTCATTTTTACTGGCCACTGTGATCAGCAATGTACTTCAGCTGTTCAAGGTTCCCTGCCACCAGCTACCCTGTGTGCATGGAAGGTGGATCTCTCGTCTCCTAAGATCCTTTTGGCCTGGAAAAAAAGAAACATCTGCCAAGTATCTGCTTATGGCTCCGTATCCTCAAACAGCAGTTGTTCCTGCTGCAGCCCTGTCCCTGTCATAAGTATAGAAGAATGTAGCAACTTCTAATTTATATCATCTTGTGTCAATTCGTAAGGATCTGCATGTCAGCCTGTCAGGAGCAAGGATGAGCAAAGACCTGTGAACTGTTGGTACACCAGCCCCCTCAAAAAGGTTTCTGGCACGCTGGCTCTCTGACTGCAAACCTTTATAAGTCTTCTCACTTAAAGAAATTTGAAGCTGTTGCTGAAAACATCAAGGTGCTCGAAAGTGTGAGGAGAGCTGTCATTTAAAGCTAATGAAATGCCTTTTCACACACAAAGATGTCTGATCATAAAGTAACTGAAAAATAGTCATTCACTTTCCATGTAACAAAGTGAGTATTTCACTGAAAATACATGTTTCCAAAGCATTGGAGATGGCCAATTATTCACTTCAGAATAATATTAGTTAAAAGACATTGTAATCCTTTCATCTCCCAGACAGCTTCTGTTTATGCTAATCAGACTCCAAGGTGACAGTACCTAGGATAATGTGCATCCATTACTCTCTAAATTAGTGCTTGTGTGCCAATCATAATCAACACAGTGCATAAAGAACTATCGTTGTTTCGGTGTCTAGTATTTTTTTTACTGCATATGCAATATTGCACCCAGATGCCTTTTGTTAATTAAAAGAGCTTTAAGTAGGCAAATGAAACACGATGATGTAATGAACATAGTTGCAAGTGTAACATAATACCCAGCCACTCTTCCTTCAAATGCCTACAATAGGGTTCCTCACCTCTGTGTCAGATGGGATTGAGATGATGCCAAATGTAAACGGTATGTTTTGACGTAAAGCTTTTATTTTTATTCCTAAAACTTACAAGGTAGGTTTTTCTAAAATAATGCTTTTCTGTATTTATTGGATCATATTTATAGCCCAGTAATCTTAGATGTATTCTACCTTGTATGGATCAGTTCAAATCACCTAAGAAAATACGTTAACCAACTTCCTTCAATAAAAGGAGAGTGCCCTCATACTACTCTCCTGTGTGATAGATGTCCCCAGAGAAATACATAGTGTTTATTGCCCATTTGAGGCTCTTTGACTGACATAGTAGTTAGGTAGATGGATATTACTTACATATACTTAAAATACTGGTTATGTGTCTGAGCCACCAACATGAAAAGCTAGTAGGAAAAGAGGTTCCTATTCAAGGCAAGAATTTTAGTTCTGTTTCTGAAAAGAAACTAAAATGCGGTATTTGTCTCCATATTTACTGGCTTAATGATCACTGCGTCAAGAGTTGCTCTGCTTAGTACTAAATAAGAGGATCTTTCTCTTCTGCCACCAGTTCTCCTGAAGCTAATGTGTTCTTATATGTTTGCTTTATAAAAAGGTTTTGGTTAATGTTTCAACAGATTCACAAACCAAGCGTCCATTCACAAAGCAGTATTAACCACCCTTGCTCCTGGATAACTGTAGACTCGATTCCTCAATGTAATCATTGCTTTAAAGCTAGACCACTCCTTCCACTCTTTGTACTGCTGCTCTGAAATTCAGCATGATGAATGCAAAGATTGGGACATGCATTTTAAAATAGAAAAAGTTCTTGTTTGTGTGTGACCTTTCAGGAAAAAAAAAAAAAAAAGAGAGATTCTTTTCTTGAAGTGGATATTATTTAACCTTTCTTTTTATTATCAGAAACAAGGGGGCAAAATGTCACTGAGATCCAACAGTCCATTAAACATTCAGGTAGCCTGTTCTATTTGTTCTGTCTTGGTGCTTTCATACATGCCTTTTGTCCTTATGGGACAACAGAGATCACTCAGATTTTACTTTCAAGTATTTATATTACTAGATTTGCATTTGAATCCCTTTGACTGAGGATCAAGAATTATTATCTTGTATTCCATGGGTAAAATTACACAATTATGATATACTTGCCTTGGAACTCTATTGTTTATTTGCTCCTCAATTTGTATTTGGCTCTTCTTGATTTTCCACTGATTTGCCATGTGCATTTCCTTCAACCAATGAGCCAATGATAGGTATTATTTAATCATGTTAAATGATGGCTGGCTTTGTTAAATGTCAAAGGTTGTGTTTGCATTTGAAATGAGGACAGAAATTCAGCAGGGTCACAAAATAATAAAAGAAAGACGGAAAAGTATCAACATCATGATTTTCAGCAAGCTCAGAATTGCTGTATTTACTCTTAACATTTTCTATTCCATAGAACAGTTGCCATTTATTTATTCTATATAGAACAGAAGAATGTCGACAAGCATGAGAGAGAGAACAAATACTTCAATTCATCATGTTTTGGGTTGTTTCCTCCTAAAATACAGTTTTTCTTTTTTTTTTCATATTTTCACTGTTTCTGGTTTTAATATGCCTAGTATTTTCACTCTTCTGCTTTCTTTTCCTTTTCACATGTGTGCTTCTTTGTTCTCCTGTTTCTTTGGTATTTCTAGGCTTCTTTTCAGCATCTTCTGTGGGATCAATAGGGTTTTGTTGTCAGAGCCTTCTTATAGTCATGATTTTCTGTACATTATTTACTGTCTTCTTTTAGCTAGCATATTTCACAGATTATTTCCAAACTTGTTTCTTAGACTTTCACCTTTCTCACTATTTTTCAGACAAGTATTTCCAATCTCTTAAATTATGTCTCTTCAAAACTAAATTAACAGTCCTCACTCTCTGCTTACAACCATGAGAACTTTTTACAGATAAGAGGTCATTTGATCTTCTCTTTTTTGGGTAACAAGTGTATATAACCCAGGCATGTGGGACCAGCTTGCGTTGAAACTGACTGTTTCAACACACCAGTTTAGAATCTCAATTCAGAATATCAAAGATAAATTCCTTACTGCTCACCTATCTGCTTAACCTCATATAAGATAGCCTCTCCCCTAATGTAATAATCAATTAGAAGGAACAGAGAAAGTTAAAGAGCAGCTCATCTTACCTGTTTGGGATATCTTCATTCCTGTTACAGAAAGGCACAGTTTTCTTTGCTCTCTGTGAAAGGATATGACAGAGAGCTCAAATGTGGCAGTCCTCACCTCATTGGTGTAATGTGATCCTTATTTACTTAGTGTACCGTATGCTAAGTTTGTCCAGTCAGTGTCCTGTAGTTTCATATTTCTCTAAAAATGGTATTCCTTTAGATGATGAAGATGATTTTCTCTTTTTTTTTTCTTCCTGCTTGTTTAACTTCCTTGGAATCTGGTGCTGCTCGCCTTCACCTAAAAAGTGTCTTCAATTGGATGCTTTTTATTATCTAAAAAAAATCCTATCTTTTCCTAGTTTCAAATATCTTTAAACTTTTTCATTAATATATTTTACCTTATTCGCCCAACACACCTTGTGTTCTTTTCGCTAATCTGAGCATCTACTGAACTCTTCAGCACCTAATATTTGCTTGTATCAACAGTTTTGCCTAGTTATTTAATAGGTAAAAGTTTTCACATACCAGTGTTGTAAAGTGCCATCAGAATTCACAGTAATATACTGTATAGTATTATTCAAACAATGACATTTTTTAAAGCATGCTGAAGAATTCTTATCTCTCTTTTCTCAATAAATGTTGACTTTTTTTTTCTTCTTCATTTTCTACCTGCTTTTCTCTCTTAGCTGGTGTCTGGTAACTCAGTTCTGTTTTCTGCTGCCTGTTACTTCATCCCTTATATTGAATCAGTCCAAATTGGACTCAAGAGCAATAGTGGATGAGGGAGAATAACGTCTCTCTTGGAACTACAATGTCAAATGCAGTACGACTTGCTTTTACAGCATGATCATTAGGGGAGAGGATAATCTAATAAAGAGAATAGTAACCTACGACTCCAGCAGTTCTGAATTCAATTCGCTACTCTGTAGAAAACAAAAAGCACTGGTAGTTGAAATGTAAGGCTAAGTAGTTCTTTAATCTTCAGTGGACCACTGTTCTCTAATTTTGCGTTTCTCATCCCCAAAATAAAGTTGCTCTTTGTATGAATGAAAATAAAATTCCATGGATTGCTGTCAGGCACTGGGACTGTCTCACCTGCCCTACCAATCTGTTAGAGCAAGCCCAGCTTGGTGGGGACCTGTGCCAACTAGCACTGTCCATAACAATGCCCCCTTCCCATGCATAATTTTAGTCATAGAATCACAGAATCATAGAACGGTTTGGGGTTGGTTCCAACCCTCTTTAAGAGAGCAGGAACATCTCCAATCAGATCAGGATGCTCAGAACCCTGTCCAACCTGACTTTGAATGTTTCCAGGGATGGAGCATGCACCATCTCTCTGGGCAGCTTTTCCAATGCTTCACCACCCTCACTGTGAAAAATTTCTTCCTTATAGCTAGTCTAAATCTCCCCTCTTTTAGTTTAAAACCATTGTGCTTTGTTCTGTCGCTACAAGCTCTGCTAAGAAAGTCTGTCCTCATCTTTCTTATAAGCCCCTTTTTGTGTTGAAAGGCAACAGTATGGTCTCCCCGGAGCCTTCTCTTCTCCAGGCTGAACAACCCCAACTCTCTCAGCCTTTCTTCATAGGAGAGGTGTTCCATCCCTCTGATCATTTTTGTGACCCCTTCCTGGACTCGGTTCAACAGGTCCACCTCCTCCCTGTACTGCAGAGGCTAAAACTGGACACAGTACTCCAGGTGGGATTTCACCAGAGCAAAATCTCCCAGACTGTATTGATGCAAGGGATTGCCTCGACCGAGGCACAGGATCTTGCACTTGGCCTTGCTAAAGCCTCATGAGGTTCGCATGGGCCCACTTCTCAAGCTTGTCCAGGTCCTTCTGGATGGCATCTCACGCCTCAGGCATGTCAACCACACTACTTAACTTGGTTTCATCTGCAAAGTTTCTGAGGTTTCAATTGATCCCAGTGTCTATATATGTCATTGATGAAGATATTAAACAGTAGTGGTCCCAATATAGACCACCGAGGGACATGACTTGTCACCAGTATTCTTCTGGGCATTAAGCCGTTGACCACTACCCTCTGTATATGGTCATCCAGCCAATTCCTTATCCACTGAACAGTCCATCCATCAAATCCATCAATTTAGAGAGAAGGATGCTGTGGGGTACTGTGTCAAAGGCCTTACTGAAGTCCACACAAATGACAACAGTAACTGTGCCCTTGTCCATTGATGTGATTGCTCCATCATAGAAGGACACTGGGTTGGTTGTTCAGGCAGGACTTGCCCTTGGTGAAGCCATGCTGACTGTCTTCAATCACATTTCTCTCTTCCATGTGCCTTAGCATAGCTTCCAGGAGGATCTGTTCCATGATCTTCCTAGGCACAGAGGTGAGGCTGCCAGGTCAGTAGTTCCCAGGGTCTTCCTTTCTACCCTTTTTAAAAACAGGTGGGATGCTCCCTTGTTCCAGTCACTGGAGAGTTCACTTGACTGCCATGACTTTTCAAACATCATGAAGAGTGGCTTGGCAACTGTATCTGCTAGTTGTCTCAGGACTCTGGGATGCATCTTGTCAGGTCCCATAGATTTGTGTACGTCCAGGTGGTCTTGAATGACCTTGAAAGCGGTCACCTTTGGAGGGTGAGCATGATGTGGAATTGTTGTCACTGGCAGTAGTGACATTGAAGAACCCCTTTCCTTTCTATTGAGGACATGCTCAGGAGTTCTGGAAGATGCACCTGGGTGTCCTAGAGTAGGTGAATACAGACTGCACCATAGTCCCTCTTTGAAATCTGCTTCATATTATGTTATCCCGTGGTTTCAGAGTGTTTCACAGCATAGATTCTGTTCTCAGATATGATTTGTAAAACAGATTAATGAGGCCAAATAAATAATAATGAATCTGCCCCAGTAGTTAAGCCTCGGTTCAAAGTAACATCTTTCATCTTCAAGAAATTTTTCGGTAGAGCTAGAAGAGTGAAGAGTCACGGTTCCAAGGATCAGACACACTGATAATGAGACACACAAGCAATTTTCTATGGTTCATTTATAAACAGCTTTTTCATCATTGGTCCAGTGTTTGTGATTAAACTATATGCTTATTCCTTAATTAACTGTTTCTTCCAATTTACCAAAGTTCTTACAAGTTTCTCTCCATCATTATCATATTGCATTTTTCTCCAAAGATCTAATTTACCTGATTTTACAGCTGAAGGTTTCTGTAATTCTGAACACTAAGTGTTCAAAATCTGATTCTTTTACTCTCAGTCAGAATTATTAGACCTACTGTTGCTCCTGTGAAAATTATAACCAAATGCAAAACACAGGCAAATAGCTAGAAAGCATGGACCATTCTTTAGATAAAAATGAAGGACAGTACATGGGTACAGTTAGCAGACAGGTATGGTTCAACCCAAAGATCTCAGAGGTCTTTTCCAACCAGATGATTCTATGATTTTTTGTTTTGCTAAAATAAGAAACTCAACTGAAGACATGGTGCTTTCCAGAAGATGGTTAATTTTATTGTTCTATATGCAGATTACTTGGACTGCTTATAAAGAAACTAATATACTTGTTTATGCAGTAAACGAGGAGTAATTTCTTCCCTTCTGCTTTTTTTTCAGTATAGTGGGTTAGTTCCACGAAACAGCTGGGACATGTGGCATCCAACTCTAGTGGCTGAGGCTCTGTTTGCAATTGCAAACATCTTTAGCTCCCTACGCTTGATCTCATTATTCACCGCAAATTCTCACCTGGGACCTCTGCAGATATCGCTAGGAAGAATGTTGCTGGACATTTTGAAGTTTCTCTTCATATACTGCCTTGTGCTGCTAGCTTTTGCAAATGGCTTGAACCAGCTGTACTTCTACTACGAGACAAATGAATCAGGCAACTGCAAAGGAATACGATGTGAAAAGCAGAATAATGCATTTTCAACGTAAGTGGCCGATCTATTTCTATCCTTCCTCTCTGCTCGCAGTATTTTTACTACCAAGATGTTGTTTAAAGGAAAAAGTCTGTCTGTTTTCTATTAGTATTACAGTCATGTCCTAACAGACACATCTAAAGTTACTCTAATAAAATCCAGATATTAGCATTACATCACTCTGCAGTAACGTTCATCCCATACCACAGTGGAGTCTGTACAATTCAAGATATGTCAAAAGATAAAAAGATAAAATAAAGAGGAGAGGGAGATAATATGAGATTAGAAATTGGGTATTTAGAATTAAGGGGAAAAAAGATCACTAGATCAGAGCTTGTTTATCCAGGCAGCTGTCACTCTGCATTTCTTCCGTATCTGCTTGTGGTGGTTAAGTAAGTTTGGTGTTCTAAAACATGAAGGTTCCTTGTACATGAGGCAGGAAAAAATATTCAGTTCAGGCTTCTACTGGAATCTATTTTGTATAATCAAATATTGTATTCTAATTTCTGTTTTAAAGTTTATTTTTCTCTCATTTAAAAATCAACTTTATTTAACTCTATTCAGTAGTTTATCTACCATACCAAATGAATTCTAAATCTCTATTTCATCTTTCAACTTCCAATCTGAATCAAACTCCTCCTATGAGTACCCGTTCTCTTTTACCGCCTACGAATTATATCTATGCTTTTTTAAAAAAATATATTTGCTACCAATGGCTTCCTTCTCAAAGTAAATGATTTTATGAAAATAACACCTTTTATATTTATTTATTTATTTATATTTATTTAATCAAGTAACTTTGCTTATGCACGGTATATTTATCTTGCATATTAACAGCATTTTATGCAAGTCTGTACTTTCTGTGATCCAAACAAGAAAGCACAGTGAAATTTTCAGAGCTGAACATTGAGCGAAGCAGTATTACTCATCTAGGAAACAGTGGTTATTACTGGTAGTAACGCCAAAAGAAGGTGTTAAGGCCAATGGTGATGCCTTATGAGCCTTTTCTGCTCCTGTGAGCAGGGGAGAATAGTGGTTGTTCAATATGTGCTCAGACAAGCGTAAACCATACAAGAGATTCCAAAGCAGTACTTTACCTGTCATATACACTGTATTACAGTAACAGAAAGATAGGATCTAGAGTTTCTATAAATAAAAGTACACTGCCCTCTCACCTATCTCTGTACTGGGCTACATGACAAAAGTTACTTTTCACAGATGGTATCACAACGGAGAGAAAGGGGCTGAAGGGTTAATTTCTGCCCGGTTCTGGACAGCGGGTCCAAGGGTGGTGCAAGTCCCAGGAGCCTCCCCACTGTGAGTGCAGCAAGGACAGCGCATCCTGTCCAGTTAACCCACTTCTGGTGTCAGAGTGAAGAAGTAGGAAAAAGGCCATGGGGAAAACTCGCTCCAATTAATTTCAAAAGATGGGACCAGACAAGCAAACACTTTTGCTGTGAACTTTTCAGGAACAACTGCACTAACCAGGTCCCATGCTTACAATACAATAGTGTAGCTGAACATTGTACAAAAGTGAAATTCATTCAAGCTATCTAGTCACAGAGGATTTTTTTCCAGTTGGTTATTGTTATCTAACTTCATAGCTATTGTCCCAAACTTCTCTAAGGGAATATCATATAATTTGTTTATGAAAATGCAGGTTTCATTTGAAAGCACCTTTTTGTGTTTTTAATGTTTCTGTTCTTTGCAAAACAAAACATATGCTAATGATAATAATGTCCTTCTAACTATACAACTCTTTTTGTCTCAATGGCTCTCAATACAAACTAGAAATTCATAAACTGACAACACCAAGTAGGTATGAATATATCATAATTGTTTTAACACCTTGATGAAATACAATCATTGAGTTACTTTTGGATCCTTATTCTACCCTCTACAGTCAAGACAAAGTGTTAAGAGGGCAGTAGCAGAGGCTGGTGTGCAAAATAAGATCTCAGAAGTTCAAACAAAATCAGCCTTTTTACTTGCAGACTTATTTATAGATTCGGTATTGTATTTCTAGAGGCTTAGATTTCAAACATTAAGCCTCTGTTTCCCTAGAAAGATATTCCATATATGTTGCCTATATTGTGATAAGTATCATTCATCTCAATCACAAGGAATTTTGCGTGTTTGGGAAAAAAATGAAAAATGTGAAAAGTATATGTATTGTTGTTATACAGCTATTCCTTTTCGGTTTTTTTTTTCAGATTATTTGAAACACTGCAGTCATTATTCTGGTCTATATTTGGACTCATCAATCTCTATGTGACCAATGTGAAAGCAAGGCATGAATTTACTGAATTCGTTGGGGCCACCATGTTTGGTACCTATAATGTAATATCTCTGGTTGTTCTACTCAACATGCTAATAGCTATGATGAATAATTCTTACCAACTTATTGCTGTAAGTTATTTATCCTTAGATAATTTGTAATATATATGTACCTTCTCTCTTTTACTACATCCCATTTTTACTAACAGGATAGTGGGAATTTTTTTTTTTCTAATTTGTTTGCATTGTTCTGGAAGGACACAGAAACCAGGTCCCAGCTGGATTGGGCAAAGGGGAATTTCCTCACAACTCTGAATGGGGAGGAGGTGGCCCTGCTTGCCAGTTGAGAATGGTGTCCTAAAGTGCTGGCAAGTGACATAGGCTACGGCCCTGCCCAGGCTGCACTGTGCAGTACCCCTCCTGAGAAAGGGACTCTACCAAAGACTGTTCTGTCTCTCCTTTACTTTTCATACATTATATCTATTAACATTTAAAAGACTGTTATTTTGGATTTTTTTATATAGCACAGATATGCAGTTAGTAGAAATGGGTTGCCCGTGTTTCATTTATCATTTTGGACCATTAGCAATTCAAACAAAAGGTCATGACTTCTCATCCAGCAGTGTCATATTTTCCCCTTTAAGGAAAGCCATCCTCATAAGAGCTATTGGCTTATTTTTTATTGGATTATTTTTATTTCTCAGCTCTCTATTAGGGAGACTAATTAAAATAAACACTGATTCATCGTATGATAATTCAAATGTGATTTGAACAATTAAAAGAAAGCTTCACAGTCTTAACATTTTAAAATGTGCCTTTTTTCCTAATCTGGAAACTACAAGTTTTTCCACAGAAGAAGTACTGACTACATGTGTTTATATATAATGCTATTTGGTAAAGTCTGTATCACAACATACTAGCACTCATCAAAACTCAGACTGCAGGTAGAATACTTTTCCTGCTACAACTTCTCAATTACTGTTTTAATTACTGTATATCTGACTAAATATTAAAGGCTTGGGCTGAACCTGTAGTTTTAAGTTCTTGGCTACTATGTTTGTTATCCAAATCTAATATTAGTGACTTAAACTTCTTGTTCAGCTGCTTGTATTTAGCAATCTTTCCATGGACTTTAGTTTTGATTTTTTCAAATTTTTCAAAATTATACAATATTATAGAGAAAAAAAGAAAATTTCAAATAAGAATAAAAAAAATCACCATATCCTATTCCAAATATATAATTCTGAAGTAGGAGGGAAAAAAGGATACTCAACTGAAGAGTTTAAAGTAGCCTTATATGTTGGATAATCTATTAGTGAATTTCTGGGGCTGGCAATTACTGAGTGCGTGAGGCTTGCAGACTTGTTGAAGCTGCTGCACAGCAGAGTAATTAGAGTGATCTATGTGGAGTTCTGATGAGCTGCTATTATAACAAAACATCTCTTCTAGAAGTGTAGCATTTTTCTGCTTGTAATTATCAGGGGGGGTTTTTGAGAGAATTTTAATTATTTAAAAGCCTGTGGCAAGAAAGAAAGGTTGAAAGTGGATACCTAACATTTCTTGACTGAAGTAACGCACCTTAGCTCTGTTATGTGTTAAAAATCTTCTGTCAAAAGAAGATGCCAGTATTTTAAGAAAAACATTCATTAGTATTTCAGGGTTGTTCTAGTTTTAGGTTTTCAGATTTTTTTGTGGAGGTTTGTTTCACCTCTTTAATTAAGGCAACATCTGTGCTGTTGTCGTGCTTCTTGTGTGCAGGATCATGCAGACATTGAGTGGAAGTTTGCTCGGACAAAGCTCTGGATGAGCTACTTTGAAGAAGGAGGAACTCTGCCCACTCCTTTTAATGTCATACCAAGCCCAAAGTCTCTGTGGTATCTGATTAAATGGTTATGGAGACATCTTTGCAAGAAAAAAATCAGAAGAAAGCCTGAAAGTTTTGGAACAATAGGGGTAAGTCCTGTGTTTTAATCTACTTATAGTCCTCCTCTTTGCTGTATAGATAAGTCTCTCTCAGCCTTACAGAGCATCTGAACTGTGAAATAACATGCCTGTGAGCTAGAGAATACTACTAGTAGAGAATGTTTATTTTTTGAATTCATGTCAATGTATTTGACTGAAGGGAAAGCATCATCATATTCCTGTGCAATGACAATATGAACCATGACTGTGCCTCAACTACCAATAATGCAAGATTAAAAGCAATACAAATACGAGCAATCCGATGCGTATACTTGTCTACCAATCCCAGAGGTGCGGTTAATGATCTCGAGCTCAAGTGTTACAGTTCAAGTATCATTGACATATCATGAACAGACTTCTGTATAAAGAATTCGTCATGGAATATTCTCTGTCCCTCTGCCTCTGCATGTAGTAAAATGCGCTTACCATAAAAGCATTCTTACTGAAAGCTGTTCCCATTAAAGAAAACATTTTGAAAGGTAACAGCATTTACTTGGAATTGCTTACTTGAATTTACAGGCAGAGTTTTTTTCAGAGTTCTATTCTAGTTCTATTCTACTATTCTAGTAGTGCTGATTAGCAGTGAAATTTCTAGAAAAAACATAAGGAAAAGACTCACAACAGGAGCAAGAATAATTCTGCACCTGGATTCAGCAGAAGTCCATGTAATATCTCAGCCATAGACTTTCTGTGACTGCTGCAGTGGGTAAAGCAGATTTGAATTTGTCCCTCCTGGCTTTATCCAGTTGACATACCTCAGTCAGCAGCACAGTTTTTCTGTATTGTCAGAGTAAAGATCCAGCAACAACTACATCTCTCTAGTTATGTTTTCTACATTTCCCGGAGTAAGCGAGTCAGGCGCTCAATAACTAGACTGCATTTAGTCAGCTTCAACATAAAAAAACCTCTTGTGGGTAAAACGTAGATTAAATGTGGCAAAAATTGCGCTTTCCTTGTACTATAGGGATTTGGTGAGTGTGTATGTTTTCAAGTCTGTTAGGAACTCAGATAGCAAAGTGAGTGTGTGAAAGTGTCATGTATGGGTAAGGGAAAAAAAAAAGAGTTATACTCTTCATGCTGTTAACCTTGGTAGCAAAGCTTCCATTCATTTCAAAGAAGTCAGGGAATATGATACAATTATGCTGGTCCATTCCTCTATCGACCTTTTCTTGAGAAGTGGGTAATAAGGATAGGCTTTCCTTACATATTCCCTGTCGTATGCTGACAATCAATTTAATCACCAGATATACGTGAGGGAAAAAGTTCACAGGGATGTACAGATACATGATAAAGAGTAAGAGCGACAGATAAAACTAATTCGCAATTCCTAATGTGATGAATGGATTTCTTCCTCTTTTTGGAAAGCTTCTTATCAGGCTAATCACAATATCTTGATCTTGCTGGCCAGTATCTACATTGTGGAAGCAAAATATGCTTCACTTAGCTGTCATTCGTGTAGATAGGAAAGAAACATCCAAAAAGGAAGTTTATAAGCATGAAGATGACATTTAAACAACCTAGTCATACATTAGAAGAAACAAACACTGAAAAAACCCATTAAAATTTATATTAGAAAGGCAGTGAAGCGAGACAAACAGTGATTCAGATAAGAATAAAAGACATGAACTAGCATGAATGGTGAAGGATTTCAAGAATTAGATATCACTGTGTAACCTAAGGAGGAAAAGAAATTAATGCAAAAACCAGCAGGAGGAAAAATGGTGGTATTTTGTTAGCAAGAGAAAATCAAAAGAATGATGTAATTGAGTGTGTGTGAGAGTGGGCAGTGCTTCCAGGCTTTTGTTAGACATTTGGTAGGCATGATTAGCCTGTGTAAACTGATAGATTGATATTAAAATTAATGGAGTGATGGCAGTGTACAGCAGCTGAGGACCTAGGGTTGGTTAACACGATATTCCCCTTTGACTGAGACAAAACCACAATACCCTTAGATGTCTCTGCAAAACCTTCAGGATAGTATTTTCTGTTCAGATTTTTCATCCAGGATAAGGGATTTTTTATTTCCCCTTTTTTTTTTCCCCTCTCAAATTGTAGCTGTGGCAATAAACTCATTCCTAGGTCTGTAGAATAATATGTAAAGGTAGTCTTGTGCTGAATGGCGTGGTGAGGAAGTGGGTTCAGAAATATCACCTTCTAGAAATTAGCAGCTTGTGTTTTGGAAAACTGGTGCAACAAAGAGTCAAAGGGCAGGGAGTCTATACACAGAGCTGGTTTTCCAAATTCCAAGTTTTCCAAATAGAATTTTTTTTTTTTTAATTGAAAAGAATACAAAATCCTTAAACCCCAATTTTTTCATTATTAAATACCAATTTCAAACAAGGTTTTGTTGGGAAAGACTTCAGTTTCGTGATGGAATTTCTGTTTGGAGAGAGAAGGAGCAGCTGCCATTTAAAGAAAATAGCTTAGGATAAAGGAAACCCAGGTTCACTTCTATTCTCCAGTTAATATTTGATTGTTTACCCCAAGCACAACAGCTCTGACATAAGAGACTTCCATCGCAAAATCATTAAGACCTTGGGGGGGGAGGAGGAGAGGGGTGTGAGTTTTCAAGGTGGCTATGGGCAGGATATCAGTTAGTTGAGTTGAAACCAAAATCAAGAGGCTGAGTTCATTCAGACTGTACAATAAACTATATTTTTGACATTTAATGAATGTCTTTACCATGTAAAATTTCTAGAAAGACCATTGTGTATAAAGTCTTTCTCCTTATTAGGGACATGGTTTAGTAAGGGAACAGGTACAGTTGGACTCGATCTGAGAGGTCTTTCCATATGGATGATTCTATGATTCTATGATAAGATGCTCTCTTGGAAGAACAGAAGAGAAGGAACTGAACCTGGCTTCCTTACAATTTTAGTGTGAACCACTATGTACTCGTTTGGGAGCAGAGGACATAGGCGAGGGAGAGATGTAGGACAATTTTGGTTAATTTCTGTACATTAAATTTTAAAAAAAAGTTTTGATGAAAGAAAGGTTAGTATTTTGCAGTTTCTAGGCCCCTGTCGTGCACCCAGGCTCCAACACGGGATAAGATGTTGGTATGCACTATGCACTCTGTTTTCCATGTTAGGAAAATCTATCCATACCCATCAAAGTGTGAGAGCCGCTGTTCACTTCAGATACTTTTAACTGGATTTTCCCCAAGAGGTTAAGTCATCAACAGCAGCACCATTGTGATCTCACAGTTTGTCCTGGGGGAACGCAATGTTTTCTGATTTTTGATAGCTTATTCCCATCACCCGCAGTGCAGCCTTGGGTTCCCAGAACTTTTTCAGTTGTCCCACTAAACTGCATAAACAAATTAAATTTAGAACCACTGTGCTCTTGCAACTGAAGGCAAATGAAGTGTTTTCTTTGCCTTTTGTTTGGGAATCTCAGCTGACAGCTCTCTGACTCCAGCTCACTGGAATCTCCCCTGTAATAATTCTGGCCTCAGAGCAAAAATATAACCTTACTTGGGACCTACTTATTTTCATTGAGTCCTGCATTACGAACTCTGATTCCTTCCCTAAGACCAGTACTGAGGAAAAAATGTTATAGACTCAGATCCAGGCTGATTCCCTTACATTGGCAATATGGATGTATGGATACCATGTTGTCTGTAAAGCAGAACTCGAAACATTTTGTTCTGAAACCACTAAATGCTAACTTTCCTATTAGGAAGCTCTAATCAGTGGTGATGTACTATGTTTTCCAGTAGAAAAAAGCAATAGTGTGCATCCAAAGTCTGAGTCAGTGCTAGAGGATACAAAATAGATGAGAGACAGAATGCAGCCAGCTTGTAAAAGCCAGCTTTTTTCAAGGATCAGGCATGATATCTACATAAGAAAGCTTGGTACTAAAAAGCCAGGAGTCATGACCTAGGAATGAATCAAGAATGTATTAAATGCGTCACAGCAATCCACTCTGTTTGTGTGTATATGTGGATATGTAGAGCTGAAAGTTCATTTTATGCAGGGTTGGAATAGTTTGCAGTGGACACGCTAGTGAAAGGATTTATTGTGGCTTATATGGAGCATAAGAATGTCAGTACAACTGAGTATGGTATAATTGCTTGGGCAGATCATCTACTGTGCTGCTTATAACAAAGCTATCATGGGAAAGAACAAGGTCTGCAGAGAAGAAAGGTGCCTCTGAAGAGAGCTGATTAATTTACTTCTCCTTGAATGTCAATTCTGACATCCCTTGTTTTACTGGGACAGCTAAACTAGTGGGTAGTGGAGTCAAGGGAAGTTTTTTAAAGGGGCAGGGTTTTTCTCCAAAGCAACATCACAGTATCACAGTATCATAAGGTTGGAAAAGACCTTTGAGATCATCAAGTCCAACGTATGACCCAACCTACACCTACTCCTACTTGTCAACTACACCATGGCACTAAGTGCCTCATCCAATCTCTCTTTAAACACCTCCAGGGATGGTGACTCCACCACCTCCCCAGGCAGCGCATTCCAATGGCCAATCACCCTCTCAGTGAAGAACTTCTTCCTAATGTCAAGCCTAAACCTCCCCTGGCGAAGCTTGAGACTGTGTCCTCTTGTTCTGTCGCCGGTCACCTGAGAGGAGAGACCAACCCCTGCCTGACTACAACCTCCCTTTAGGTAGTTGTAGAGAGCAATAACGTCTCCCCTGAGCCTCCTCTTCTCCAGGCTAAACAACCCCAGCTCCCTCAGTTGCTTCTCACAGGGCTTGTGCTCCAGCCCTTTCACCATCCTCGTCGCTCTCCTCTGGACACACTCCAGCATCTCAACATCTTTCTTAAACTGAGGGGTCCAGAACTGGACACAGCACTCAAGGTGCGGCGGCTCAGCCATGCTGATGGCAGCTTCCCTAGCTACAGACAGAGCTGAAGGAAGGCCAGGATGGTTCTGTGTGATCTATTAGTATGCCAGCTCAGCTATTAATCAGACAGAAATGTTATACCTTTCAGATTTCAGCACATTTTTATTTTCTGTCATTTTGACATATCCCAGGTATGCAGCATTCTCTTTAGCTATTATTACAAAGTATCTCCTACACTTAAAACTGTGAAATAACAGTGTGTGCTGCTCTTTTTATATATATATAGCAGTTCTGCTAACTCTGTCAGCTCACCTTTGCAAAAGCCAGATTAGTAATATAGCTCTATTGGTTAGACTGAAGTTTTCCTGACTGCCCAAGGCCTTTGGGTGTCTCATGGATACTCCTGTTGGCCATCTGAAATCCATTGCTACTTCAAAATAGAAGAGATGTATAAGGAAGGAAATCCCAATTCCAGTGGAATAAATTGTACTGTTGTCCTCAAGTTAAATTCCACTTAATGTCTGATCAATCATCAAAAAGTGTTTTACCTATAATTGTAAGTATTTCAGAGCAGAACATGGAAAGATTTGTCAGGAATATCTTCAGGGGAATAGGGGGTGATGGTGCATCTAATGTTTAGTTAAACAGTTACCTCTTTTCTAGCTATCCAGATTTTTATGCCATTTTTCCAAGCAACCTACGCGATAATTTTTAGAATTTGTCAAAGAAAATCTCCCTTCTCCTGCTATTTGATCTCCAAGTGGAAACTGCTGCAACTCTTAAATCAATATAAGTATTTCATATTTTCTGTATAATATATGTTTTTGAAAGTTGAGTAAAGAAATGATACCTTCTATCTGGAATGGAAATCAGAAATCTGGAGAGGTTTTTTTATAGCCAAGACCATCTCATGAGGAGACCTTTGTCAACACAAATAAGTTCTTATCCGTTTTATGGGACACTTCTATTCAAGATGAGGAATATATCCCACGACTTCACACAACCTTTACATTTTCTGGACCTTTCTCACTAAGAAAATATGAATTCCTCCTTTATGAAAGATTTAATTTTGATAAAACACTTGCAAAGAAATGGTTTTATATTATCAAAGTTTTGACTACTGAAGAGATTTTTCTTCGAAACAATGCAGATTACTAGGAATAGTATAAGCAGGAAGATCAAAATATTTATCACTATTAGTAGAATTAATATTAAAGCTTTCTAGCTGATACAAGTACCCCATTTGGAAAGTGATAAAAGTGTCCCCTTCAGTTTAATGATCTCATACTGCATTGTCGTCAGAAGAGTGTTTCTTTATCTGTTTCTATTTTCAGTCAGACTTAACTTTTATCCCTTTGCTAGCAATAGTTTTCAACACTTCATGCACATAGCACAACAATTATTTTAAATGAATTTTGAATAACCACATATTTGACTATGACCAGTGGAGAAAGCAGGCTGGCTGAGAACTAAGTAAGGACAATATGAGTATTGTTGCCAAATTTTGTAGTTCATAGCTCGATTTTCCCATGTGTTTAGGCAAAGATTCGTTCTGCTTTCAGAAGGAATTAAAAGGCGTCTATGAAATGGAAACTGAATCTGAACATTTAAACAGGAGATAGAAAACTGATGGGGGTAATAACATTGATAGGTTATGTGTATTCATAATTCCCTGTGTCCTATGTATGTGTCTGTGTATGAAAGCACACCACTGCATGCATTCTCTTTCAGCTTCTCAGGGGTGTGGATTGAAACCAGTTGTTAAATGCAGTACAACAGTTCTGGACCTGATACTATACAAATTAATTTGTTTACGGTCACCCTAAATGTACTTTTTGACATTGCATTGACTGGAAAAGCCACAGCTTCTGTTTCTGGGAGTTTCAGAATTGGTTGCAAAAAGGCATAAACCTGACTTAGCTCTTTCTTATTATGGGTACAGAATTAAACCTATGCATTTATTTCACATTTCACTGTAAAATAAAGTAGAAGAGACAGCAACTGCAGAAAGTAGGCTATAAGACAACAGTCAGCATTTGTTTTACCTATAGGAGTTACTCGTTATTCCTGAACTGAAGTGCGTTTCAATTACACGTTAAAGGTTTTTGCCTTTACCTTTGAGTCACGATTATTCAGAGCTCTCGTAGCCACGGGCTCCCTTGGTGCTCTCTCAGCGGGAATGAAACATCTCCCTCCTGTGGTCAGCTGAGAAAAGTCAGGAAATTGCACCTGGCTAAAGGTGGGAGGGTGTCAGCCTTCCTCGGGCTGTCTTGCCCCCTCGGCCCCGGGGGGCTGGTCAGGCTCACCTGTCCCTGTACCCTTAAACACAAGAAATTTCCATCTTCTCTTTTGATGAGGCATAGGTACACAAACACGAAATACTTGGAGAAATGCTCACAAGACGTTTAGTATAAAGCCCTACTGCAAGGTGTCTGTTCAGAGCAATCAGGAAATAATGATTTTCCCATTTCTATTAGGTTTTGAGCCAATTCACACAGCTACTGCATCCTTCAATTTAATTACAAAGAAGAAATCAATCCTAAAGCGTAAACTGATTCCGAGTACAGCAAAATTGTTAAGCATGAATTGCCAATCAGTTTCAAATAAAAGAAGATGGCAAAATACCTTACTGTGCCTGCCTCATTACACAACTGAGGTCAATTTTAACAAGATACTTCAATATACTTTTATCCTATTTTAAGATCTCTAAGTATCCTTTTTTGTAAAAAGACAGTCATTGGTCAAACACCTTTTCTCACCAGCAGCAGATGTAAGAACCCAAGTAAAATTTCTAAGTCTTTCACCAGTCAAGGTTAATTAAGATAGAGAATAGGGAGATGTGGCTCATGCTATTGAGGACACCAGTAATTCAAGGACTGAGTAATTCAAGGCCTTTTTTCCCCTATCTTCTTCTGGAGAGCCCTTAGATACGGCAGTACCATTTAGTGCAACACTTCTTAAAGCCTGTACCATGCTTTCACCCTGTCACACTTGTCTTTGCAGTTTCTTTTCAGAGTTATTATCCCTCTTATCGTCCCTTCATATAAACACCAAACTCTGCATCACAAACTGAGTTTCTTTCTTCCATACCCATCTCTGTAACCAAGTAGTATTAACAGGGAACTAAGCAGGACATTTTCTCTTTAATATGGTTTTATAGTGCAAGTTTTAGTGAGCTCTATCCTAAATGAGACGTTAGGAGCCATAGCAGGTGCCTTGCTAACACCATGCTTAGGTTAAGCTTTTCTCGTTTGCAAGTGACATGATCGCATTGTTCCCTTTCAATCTCAGATCAGTAACTTCAGAGTTCTGCAAGGAGAGACCTGGCTGCCCCACCACATCCATGTCAATGCTGAAGTAGCAGCAGATTGTTGAGAATATAGACAATCCACTTTGCCTTTCTAATGACAATATTCTCCCTTTTGTAAAGCTAAAGACAAGCTTTGGTCCAACAGTGCCATTTTTCAACAGACTTTGATCTGTCTCAATTTACCAGATGCCACATACTGCACAGATTTCCTGTTTTGCTGTTCTGTTAAGTATTTTACTACCAGACAGTGATTAATGTCTTTTTATTCGTTTCATTTCTTGTTTTGTTTTTTTTTTTCAGAGACGTGCAGCTGACAATCTGAGAAGACATCATCAATACCAGGTACAGGCTTATGTTTATTTTGAGGGCAATTATTTTCTCTGCCTCCACCAGGTCTTCAGGAGGAGAGGGGGAAAAAAAAAAAAAAAAGAAAAGAAGAATTTCTTGAGAAAGCTGAAAAAGGAAGAAAAGGAGAAAACCCAACAGAATGTATACTAATTTCATCCTCAGCAAATGTTCAAAAAATATCATTTGACTTGTCTGCTTTTGGGGTGCTAAAGGTTATTTTCTACAGTAATAATATGCTAACCAGTATTTGTAAGGTGGATTGCATTTGAAAAGGCAAACACATAGTCTCCCCTCTCTGCTGGATGTCATCAGGATCATATGGTCAGCCCACTGACATATGGGCTCCATCAGAACCTTCTCTCCATCTCTCCAGCTATGGTCCCCTATAGACAACTTCCTGTCCCTTAATAACTCCTCTGCCTAGATCCTCTATAAGCTGTTCTTCCTGTCCATCTTTCCTTCTTCATCTTCTGATTTTTTGAGGTTATTGTAGCTCAGGGAATAATTTTTATGTTTATTTTCAATTTTTGTTGTGTTTAAAGGGCTGCAAGTCAAGTAAGGTGTGGGCTGTACACTGGTAGGTTTGGTGCTTAATGGGTTCCACATGGGGAATGACTAGGCAAACTAGGACTTTTCCAACCTATAAAAGAGACAGCTCCGGGAAGTATGATAGGGCTCTATAAAACCATGGGGAGGGAGAAGACAGAGCAGCTGTTTACCATTTAGCCTCACACTGAATACCAGATGTGTACTACACTACATTAGTAAGGTTGTAGGCAGCATTATTCTCCTCTAGCTCAAACTTATAAGACTGTGTCCAATTGGGCCCCCCACTACAAGAGGGGTATTAACAAGCTGAAGGGAATCCAGCAAAGGGCCACCAAGATGGTTAGAAGGCTGACGTAAAAGGAGAAGCTTGGATTTCAGCCTGGAGTAGGTTAAAGGGGTCTAATTGCTGTCTTCATTAACATGGTGGGTGGTTAAGGAAAAGGGGGGAGCCATATTTTTCTCAGAGGTGCACAGAAAAAGAACAGGAGTCAGTGGGCACAAGTTTCTGGAAGGAAAATTCCGCAAGAAAAATCATCATCACAGTGAGGATAGTAAAGAATTGGAAAAAGTTTACCAGGAAGGCTGCCACCTCTTCATCCTCAGAGATATTCAGCACTTGACTGAAGATGGCCCTGAGCTGGATCAAATAGGCTCCAGGCATCTCTTCCAACCTAAATAATTTTAGGACTCTTAGAAATAGAAGCAAACAATGAAAGCCTGTCAGAAAGAAGGTTAAAAATAAGCAAAATACCAAATGGAATCTTATTCCAGCTATGCCGTGAAATTCATCGGCAGGGGATTTGTGGATGCTGAAAGTTTACATGTGTTCAAAACACATAGAAAAACCTATCACAGCTCACTAAACCTAGAGCTATCATTTCTGATTGAGAAAGTCTCTGAATTTCACATTACGGGAGGCTTGGGAAAGTATAGATGGAAAATAACATTATACTACTGCTCTGGACTTACACTACTTATGAGGCACCAACAAGTGCTCACTGTCAGGCTGCATGTTACTGGCATGAGATACGCCTTTGGTGAAACCCAATGCAGCCATTCTCAAAATAATTAATATCAGCGTTTTCCATTGAAAAACAGAACAAATTTTCAACTAGATCTAAGATTTGTACATTTTTTTGTCATGTTCCTAAAGCACATAGAATTCCATGTAGGAGTCTAGGTTTAGTAACTAATATCAAGAAACCTAACACAATATTTCATATTTTTAGGAAGTTATGAGAAATCTGGTTAAGAGATATGTTGCAGCAATGATAAGAGATGCCAAAACTGAGGAAGGACTGACAGAAGAAAATTTTAAGGTATGTGATAATGTGTATGTATATAGATATTTTAGTAAGGTTTATAAAACTGTGAAGCATATTTCTGAGACTCCCCAGTTGTTTAGGTAGCATATAACTTGCTTCCTAACATAGTGTCTGTGTCCTGATGGACCACAAATAGATGGTATTGTACATGGACTCCAGCAAGTTGTCTCCTTTCTTTAGCTGGAGCAATTACCAGTTTTATCAGCTAGTTTGAGTTATGCCCATGTAAAGGGACACCAAAGTGCAACTAAGTGTATGTATGCTGAAGCAAGATGCAAATAGGTTCAGCGCTTTAGGAAATAGAGATTTTCTGCTATAGAGTGCTGTTGTGCATTTATTTCTATACAGAAAACCTTTGATATGACTTAAAAGAAGGAAAACTTAAAAAAGCAGTCGAATATTAAAATAGTTTGACAATGCCTACTCCTGAGACAGGACTTCAAGAGGCAGAGGATGCATTGGCAAAAAGCAGCCTGCAATGATTAGCTCTCACTTAGCTGCCAGCTACCAAATATCTACTGGGGATGCACAAAGACCCACAATGCTACTCAAAAGGAAGTGCACGCACAAGCGTATGCTTTGTGTGCTCATGTGTCCCCCAGTGTGTGTCTCCGTATGTGTGCGTGTGTAAGGGATGACGTTAATAGGTGATCAAAATGCTGTGGTTATGACGGAATAACACCATCTAACAGGTTGGCTGTAAGTCTTCAAGTTGACCATGCTCCTTCTTCCAACACTGTCAGTGATTAATAGGAGTAGTCTAGGCTAAGGCACATTTTGATCACTTGTCTCTCTCACCTTGAAGATCCATTATACAGAGTCTGACAAGCACCTTGAAGATGCCAGATATTATTCAGATGGCAAAGTTTATTACTGATCCTTAAAATAAGCCTTTTTTTTTTTCTTTTTTAATTATGAGAGGAAAAGTCAAATTAGCTTTCATTCTCTGATGTTTCATCTTTGTTCCTAATTTTTAGGAGTTGAAACAAGATATTTCCAGCTTCCGTTTTGAAGTCCTGGGTTTGTTGAAAGGAAGCAAGCTGTCTAATTTGCAGACTGCGAAGAATAACAAAGATACTGCCTCTCTGTCAGAAAATGAAGAAAACAGTGAGAGTGAAGGAAACAAGAAAGGAAAGAAAAAGAACTTCAGCCTCTTTGACATAACAACGATGATTCACCCACGATCAGCCACTATTGCCTCTGAAGCACATAACATAAGCAATGGCTCAGCAATGATGGTGTCAGAGTCCACTAAGGAGAAACAAAAGCGTGTGAATTTTGTAACAGACATAAAAAATTTTGGGCTTTTTCACAGACGATCAAAAACAAACTCTATGGAGCAATGTACAAATAAAATATACACTGTTTCTGAAGAAGTTTCCCGTCAACAAGCAGAAGAAAAATGTGAGGAAACTGCTGAACTGGAAGAGGGAGAACTGACCATGAACTGTGAATTAAACATCCAAAGTCCTGATGAAAAATGTGTGTTTGCCGAATCACAAAATAACGGTGACTCTTCAGATTCGCGGGAAGAGAGGAGTATTTGTGCTTCAGACACAGAGAAAACGGAGTTACAGAACTCAGAACCAGCCACACCGCAGGATCAGCTGGACAAGGAGTTGGACATTAACATTGACAGTGATGGGAAAGAGGAAACAATTGATCAGGGTGATTATGTGATAACAAAGTTGTGATGCTTACAGGAGGAAGCATTTACAATATATATATTTTGCATAGTGTTCTTTTGGGGGGAATGTTTTAAGAATTGTATTAGCAAATGCAGAATTACACTTTATAGTACTCAATTGTGGCACATGATCTTGTAACATAGTAGTCAAGAGAAAGATAATATGAGGACTTTCTGTTTTGTAGCCTGCTTTAGCTTTCACAATTTGTTTTACATTTTTTAATAAATGGAAGCATCTTGTATTCTTGTACTGTTGCAATAACCCACAGAAACTTTTTAGCTATCTTTTTCAATTACAACAAATGCAATTTCTCTCATATGATAATTGACTCCTATGATAAATATTTTTCTATGCAAATAAAAAGTAGCTTAAGAGACTTGCAAGCCTTTATTTAACTTTGTAGGTTCTTAAAAGATTCTGGGCACCATTATAATCATAAATGGTTCCTGTCAGCATAATTCATGTCAAGCTATTAGAATCATTTATTTTAAAAACTTCGTTTCAAAAGCTATACAGAAGCAAAAGATAAAGTACATTCTTTTATTTATTGAAGGAATATGAATACCTGTAAATTATGCAAGATCAATCTATTTGATTATTTATTTACAGCTTTTCCCTCCCAGCAAGAGGATTATCACCATTTTTTGATACCTTTGTTAGAAATGCATCTGCAGGATTTGAGGACTGTAAAGAAATGTTTGTTAGAGTGAAAGAAATATTTGTGGCTTTCTAAAGACTGGTGACGGATTACTCCCTGGAAATCCGTAATCACAAAGGCTACTGTTTCTTCCACCATTTATTTTTCCAAATGTGGATAACCTATGCACTTTAAAATTCAACTGCTTATTAGCTTTTGCCTTCACAACACAATTGCATTTGCTAAGAGAAAGATACTTCAGAAATAAACAAACATACACTGATCCCCTGAGTACTTGGAAAAATATGGCAATTTGTTGATAGGTTTTTAAAAGCAAGCCTTAAGAGAGTTTCTTTGACAGTTTTGGAGTTTGGAGGAACCTGACTGAAGGTTTTATAAAAAATACTTAGACATTTAAATGTATAAAGAAAACCTAATAGTATTTTTCATAACAGATGAGTGACTTACTGTCTTAGTCAAAACCAGTATTTTTAAAATTAAACAGTCTGTTGCTTTTTAATCAGTGACTGGTGTCCTACATTATTAAAAATGTAAGTTTGCAACTGAGCTAAGGACATCCACTCTTGAACTCACAGCACCATCCTTCTCCTCCCTTGAAACCACATGAATACACCACAACAGTGTGGTCATTTTATTCTTAGCTTCCCTAGCCCTACCATGATAGATTCTGTATTTCATGTTAACCTTTATTAAGGAACCTCCTGATTCATACAGTACATTTACATTCCAGATGGAATCCATCACATGTAATTCCCACCTTGCTGGACCTGATCAAAAGCCATATCATTCTGTGTCTAAATTATCCTGGTAATGGACAGGGTTTTGAAATTCCAGACAAACCCCTCTCATCTCTAAACTTTTAGTTGAGTTTTCCAGCTCTACTTTTCACATGCTACTTTCTCTGAGCTTACATATTGAAAGCTTCCTTCCTGCACATCTACCTGTACCTTGGCATCTAGGATTGAATTAGTTGAACTGAAATCAAAAATACGAACAATAATTGGAAAATAGTCTGTATAGCTTTTCTGCAATACATTCAAATCACATTTGACTACTAAGATATGGTTGATTTCCACTTTGGCCTCTTGATTTCTCTGTACATCCCTTCTCCTTCACATCTCTTTCCTTGTCCATCTTTAGATTGTGAGCTCCTTGGGGCAGGGCCTGTAGGTTTTCTGTTTGGAAAGCACCTGAATTATTCCAAGCATAACAAGAAATAAATAATAATAATGGTGGAATACCTTCATATCCTTTTTACTAGGTCAATTCTTTTAGAGACTTCTCTTTTCTACTGTAACATTTGTGTTAAGAATGACATAAAGCCAATGTGTCAAATGTTGTCACAAAGTTGTCTATATCCCAGTTAACAGCCCTTCAACACCTTCATCACTGATTTCACTTTCTCATTCTTCATCACGGTTTGTAACATCTTGGAGTCCTAAGCTTATTACCCTTTCACTAGCCAAATTCAAAATGAATATTGCTTGTTCCAAAGAGTTTTCAATGCCATCCAGCCATGTGTTTTTATTCCAGACAAAATGTGCCTGAGACAGACATTTATAATGTCACTAGCACCATTATCAGAACAAGTTAACTGCTACGTGGCCGAGAGCTCTGCATGCTATTCTGCCATCCCAAGAGCTTGTTATTTCTTCTGGGCATGAAGTCCCAACAGGGCAAAACCACTGGGTATTGAACCAGAAGCATCAACCATGTCATCAAATCATGACCCCGCTGTGCTGGAAGACAGGATAAGTCCTGAGGTAGATACAAGAGAGAATAGCAAAGACAGCACAGCGAAGACAACTTATATGGGCAAGATACTTAGTCATAGGGCCATGACATTGTACTGAATAGAAATAGGTGGTCAGTATTTTGTTGTCTTTTTTCTTTCTTTTACAACCATATATTGAAATGAAGCCTCCTTCAAGTCAATATTTGCTCTATTTTTTGTGTGATTCTTAGGCATCAAAGCCTAACACAAATATGGACCTGACCCCCTTCCATTTAAATTTAATGCCAAATAAACACTTCATTTGGTGAAAATATATAAGAGCCCAAAATATGTCCAAATTTGAAATTATTATGGAGTTTAACTGCTTTGCAAAAAGCCAAAGATATCCCTCCCCATTGCATGCCTCAAAGAGGATGTCTGTGCCAAGAAAGATTTAGAGGTACACAGAGCAAGGTTTGTAATGTCACAGCAGTCATTATTAAGTTTTGCAAAGCTGGGCATAATTTCCTCTATTGAAAAATAAAAGATTTCAAACCTTCCCATTCCTGTCTACAGCCCTCATCAGCATTGGTATATGAGGAATATCAAAAAATAGGATGTAAACCCCTAAAAAAAGACAGTCTTTGGAAGCAGATCTTAAAATCATTGAATGCTTCTAGAAGTTAGAAAATTATCTAAATACAAAGGGTTTAGTCCCAATATCAGGTTATTAAAAAGGTTCAGAAAATATTCTTTAAATTTGTACTTTTTTTTTCCCCTTGGTAAGGATGCCCTTTGTGTTTTCATCAGCTCCTGGAGAAACAGTGAGAGTGCAGACAGGACAAGACTCTTCTATCCTGGCATGGCAAGGCAGGAGCCAGCTCCAATTCTTGCAACCCAGTCTTCTCAAGCACCACAGGTCTAAGACAAAGCCTATGGAAGTGGGTATCTTTATCAAGGCTGGTTTGATTTCCACACTGCCCAAGCTACACACTGATTCACAGTCACAGGTCAGTGATGCAAGGACTGCATGTTGCCTTCAAAACAACATTGCAAAAGCTACTTCTGACTGCATACATCGCTAGCTCTCAAGGGCATTGCAGAGGTGAGAGCTATGAACCGGAAAGTTCAGACTGTGAGACCCCGCAAACCAGCTGGGGGCCACTGCACTGCCTTTATGTGGTACAATACCATCAGAGAAAAAGCCAAGCAGATGGCTCTCAGGGAGGAACTGTGGCTCTGCGGCAGGTTTAAATCCTGTTTTCTTGGTTCACAGATTGAGACCGTCACATTTTGACTGATGTAAGCCAAATATCTCACACAAGAGGGACTTGGTACCCAGCACCAATTTTTTTTTCCGCATAGGTAAGGATTTAATGAGCAAATCTATGACTTTCCTAATCTGAGGATTTCTGTGAATAAGTAGTGCTGAGATCCCAGGGAATGTGCATTTTCATCATAGGTATAAGTGTTGAGAGCTCTAAAATGTGAGGAAATTTTGGTACTTGGGCATCCAAAATTTCTTCAATAAAATATTTGAAACAAAAATGTCTTCCTTAGCAGCATCCTTGGACTGGTATTTCAGGAGGAGAATTTGTGAGTAACACTCTCGCAGGAATAAAGCATAGACAAAAGAAACAAAGAAATTATTACATATCCTCAAATTTTACTACATATGGATTGCAGGCTTTAACATCCCATTTCCTCTCTAAATGTCAGATGAATATATGATCAGATTGTGGAAAGTTGCATGAAAGCAAAAAGAACCCAATCATGCTTAAAGATTGTGATGAGGCAATGAACTTTTGAATACAGTTCAAAATATTTGGTATCAAGTTTTCTTCTGGAAATATAGAAGTATTAGTTGGACAACAACAAAATCCATTTTAAATTTAAAGTCCCTTAAGATATACCAACAGCTTTAGTGAGTGAGGAAATCTCACAAAAATAAGAGTACTGGTAATGATAATGGCAGTGGTCATGAATGTAGTAGTAGTAGTAGTAGTAGCAGCAGCAGCAACAGCAGCAGTAGTAAATATAAGTGTAATAGTAACAATTCTATGCATTTGTCCCTGGTAAGTGGAACTCCTCAGTTCTAATCCTTGCTCTACAGTTTGCCTGTTTTCCATGTCGAGCAACTACTTGATAGCACCAGCAAGCTGTCTTTGGGGACAACTGTCCTGCAACATATCTCTAGATTTAAAATCTTACTTCCCTGTCCTAGAGCTCTTTGACTAGCTGGTGCTTTAATTAGGGACCTGACATTCACTGCAGCAGGAACAGATTAGAGATCCTTTGAGACAGTTTATGGTTAAGTAGTTGGAAATACTTCAAAATAAATTGCTGCAGTTAAGGATGAGTTTGAGCACTCCAGATATGAAAAGGAATTAAACCCATTGAACTGTATCAAATCAAGTTCACTAACCTCTCATTTAGTACTTGAGAAATTGTCCTATTTGTGTAACTCTAAAAGAATGGAGCAGAGAAGGATCATTGTTAACATTAAAATGACTAAAATACAGTAGCAGCTTTCAACCTTCATGTACACAAGACTGTAAGAATGTCAGGGATGAAATATTTTACACAGTTATGATTTAGCAGCAATTTAGAATTTAGTGATGATGTGAGATAAAGAGTTCAATTTTTAGCAGCACTAAATCATAAACTGGTTTAATATTTAACACGGTGATTGTATGGAATCTATTATAATCAAAAACAATGACAATTACAGATATGAAGAAGACTCACTCTTATCTGCTACACAATATTTAAATCATAAAGCACATATACAAGCACAGAGATATAAGGATATACATATACACAGAGATATATTAACATGTAAGCATAAAAAGTTGTACGGATATGTTTGTGCGCATAGATAGGCAAGTAAGGAGGCATAAGTAGAGAGGCTAGTCTATACTTAAAACTTTCCTCTTCTCAAATTTTAGTGAAAAAAAACACTCAAGGAGCACTGACATTCCCTAGCATGTGACAGTTGAGTTCTCGAGGTTAGCATTGCCTTAGCATTTCTGTCTGCTCTGTTATCAAACAATTGAGTGCACTACTCCTGAGAGTCAGCTGAGAGGCATCTCAGCTCAGGGGGATTTGCTGGTCACAGCTTGCTGTGATCCAGAAGAGGTTAAAGAGCCTTCCGTAGAAATGATTACTTATGGGATTTTGAGATAATTGACTTTTGCCAGGTATTTTTCCATTCTGGTCATCACTTGGATGATGTAATTCTGGTGCCTCCTGTCAGTTGCGTAAGACCAACCCATTTGGGCCACAGTCGAGGTATCAGTGACTGATGGTTGGTCTCTTTCTTCAGGCAATGAGGGGGTGCAGAACCAAACATTCAGGGGCCTAGGTGCACTGATAGAGTGTCCTGAAGCTCGGACCTATGCATTTTTACTAAAGATATTCTCTCCCACTGTATACCTGATCAAGAGGTGATTGATCATCTGTTCCTTTCCTCAGGTGCTAAGGGGATTCTTTCCCAAACACAGTAGCCTCAGGCACGTTGAGGGTCACCTCAACACTCCATTCCACTGCCTTTTCACAATGGGAATTTTTTGCCTCAGAGAGCCTGACATTAGGTCGACACAGGCCTGTTAAATCTATCCATCCAGTGGCTTAGAGGGAAGAAGGTTGTTGTTCCGAGTGATCCAGGTGTTGTACCAGTTGGCCCAAGGGTCGTGTCTGTGGTCTTCCTTGGGTGGGGAAGGAAGGGTTCACACCACCACCACAAAGAAACATCGGTTGTACAATATACTTAAATTTTATCACGATTCTCTTCCTAAATCAATCAAATCATCTGCTGTTGTTAAATATAGTTAAGAAATATTTATATACATTAATTATTTCTACTTTTTATATTTGTCTCTTTTGGGCAGTCACTGCCTTTTAACTTTATAACTTTTCTCTGACTTATATTTGTTCTTCTGACTACACTCTTCTGCCTTCAGCCTTGAGCTTCTTTGCGTGCAGTCTAAACCAATTACCCTATTTTGTTTTAAGTAAAACTACCTGCTCTCTTTAATTGACTGTCATAGTTACAATAAAGTGCTGATCTGCACTACGTGTTGCAGTGTTCAGTACTGGGCTTTTCAGTCTGGCCTTTATCGCTTTGTAATCCAATATCCTTCTACTGTGCAATGAAATTGGTACATTTGGAGGCCAATGCATTTTTTCATTTCGAAGACTGTCCTTATCAGAGGAATTATCTTTGACAGAGATCCTTGCCTCCTTTGTACATTTTAGAGAGAGTTTAGATAGATGTGACTAGAAATATAGATTTCCAACAGCTGGTAGATGAAATGAATACCTACTCTACATGGTGCTGCTTCAGTATCTTTTCTCTCACCTCTCTTCTTTGATAATGCAAATGGTGATGAGCTTGTTGATAGTGTGTCTCTAATGCAATAAACTTACTACTGCAATTAAAGAGTATCATCAGAGCTGTGCTCACAATAGGGAGAGAGGAGATGTTAAAGATGTAAATTTGAATCTTCAAGAAAGACTGAGCCTCTAAAGAAGTTAATGCTTTCTGATTACTAATTACCATTACTAATGTTTTCTATTCTGGAAATTAGTAGTAGACCCTTACACACACACACAGAACTTATGAGAAACTATTCCACTGCATGAAATCAAGGGTTAATTCATTAGGCCTAGAATGCTATTTATTCAGTGGAACTGAAAAAGCAAATATAGACCCATATATATTTTGTTTTTATGCTCAGCATTTAAAAAACCGAAAGCATTCACAATACAATTGTTCCATAAATATTTAAGGAAACAAGTCCAGGACTGGTAAGAAAGACCTCTAGAAATCCATGTGTTTCAATTTAGTAGGTTAGTGAAAATATTCTTTTCCTCCTGTAAGAGAAAATTTTTATAAATTGTAACACTGTAACCACAAACTCTGGTCATCATTAAAAAACAAACAAACAAACAAACAAGAACACATGCGTTTTTCAGATTTTGGAGATTTGTAGGTTTTCTTAAGGTAATTAATAGCCTAAGAACACCCAAAACCATTGAGATAACCTTTCATAAATTTAATGAACAGCATAGATTGCTCCTTAAGTGTGACCGAGAATAGTAACTGCAAAATAACTCATTCTTGTTATCGACTAATGGATTCAATATGCAAAATGTAATTTACAGGTGGAAGATGCATGTATCACTTTTCTGAAAGTGTCAAGTATGTCTTTAAATATAGTAAATATTTACACGCATTCAGAGAAACTCATGAAATCCTACACAAATGCTCGTTTCTGCAATAACATTCATTCCTTTTTCTTGCTCCCTTCTTCTCCAGTTAGTGATTCATTTTTTTCGTAGAGAATATGTTGCTTCGCCCCAAGAAAGATAGATATCTTTCACTGTTCAGCATCATTTTTCTAGAAGTAGACAGTAAGATTGAACAGTACAATATTTTATGTTGCAACATCTAGAGTATAACCTGGGCCTTGTTTCCATAGGATTATAGGCTTTTTTACTAGGAAATACTAGAATTGTTTTGTTAGGATGAATTACATGTGGTACTGAGAGATATCATTCAGTCATATTACTAACATGAATACCCATATCTAGCTAAAAAACATGGAAATCATCTTTTTCCATGACTAATTTCACTGAATCCAGTTCTACCCCACAAAAAAAGTAAACAGGAAAAAGAAAATTGAAAGAGATACTTTTTTATGAAATTGGACTTAGTTTAGTGTTTATTAGTATCCTTTCCTTAGTTCCCCCCAATTTTATTAAGAAAATTTAATATTTTATTTTTTCAGCATCCATTCTTTAAATGCCACCGTTGCGTCCTTTCTTTTCTTTGCAAGACACCTAGACTTTGTATTTAATAATTAATAAATATTTCTTTAACTGAGAGATTATAGATCAGGAGACCATTAAGGCAGATCTCATCTGAGGACTGGTTCTACTGGTTTTATTTTCACAGGATTGTAACTTCTCAATGTATAAAACTCTCTGAGCACCTCCCAAATTAATTTATAGTCCTTAAATCATGTGGCTGTTATCTGAACTCAGATCGACATGAAAGAAACATCAGGATTCCAGCCTTAGGGAAATGTGTTCTGCTTGTTTTAAGGGTCTCCAATAATGATTTGCTTTTAGGAGAGAGGCCCTTAGGAATGACTTATAGTTATTTAACAGTCATATCTAATGAATAATAACAATAATACAAATAAATAGAAATACATAATGTTGAACAAGCACGGACAATAACTCATGTTTTAGTACTTAAGCAACAGATTTTTATCTAAAATAAGCCGATCAAAAAATCAGTATAAACATCCCAGCTTTTAGAAAATCACACTCAACTCCAAATTTGGCACAAATTTCCCCAGAGAAATGGATACTGAAAAAGTTTATTCATTAAGGACCATTTATGGTGGGGAAAGAGCACTTCATTTTGGGTGGTATTTGTTTGTTTGTTTGTTTGTTTGTTTGTTTTCTATTTCTGCTGAACACAAATAACCTCTGAAACCTGAAATATTCCCACACACTCACACCCTAAGCTGATGAAGAGAGAAACAGATGTATGTCACTGAACCAAGATTATCCAGCATGGTCAGGATAAGTAAGTGATGAAAGAGTGAGTGAAAGAAATTATAAACCTGAAACTGGCTGTTATTATTGTAAAACCCAAAAGATTTTACACAAAACTTAAAAAAACACAATTTCCCTGGGAAATCAGTTTTCCACGTAGATACAGTATTAAAATCTCATTTGAAACATTCTCATTAGCCAGTTTTTGAAATCTCACCTGGAATTTTCTTACTGATCTTCCATGACACTGTCATCAGTGTCAAGGAAAGCATAGTAACATTGAATTATGTCATCTCCTGACTTTCAAAATGATTCTTCAAACTAGGAGCAACATTTCAGGCTTTATTTTGGCTTATTTTCCTCTCCAGCTTGTTTCTTTCACAGTTTGAAAAACAAGGAATGTACAGAATTAGAAAAAAGACTTAATTTAGTTCACATTCTTATATTTCAAATGGAGAGTAACTACCTATTAAACAGAAATATTAATTCATCTCAGAGATAGGTACATTGCGGAGCAAGATGGAATAAGCCCTCTCTGTACATCGGCTCAAGAGAATAGATGTGCTGGAAAATTTAGAAGTAGATGACAACAATATTACTATGTATCATTACTGCATCTACAGGCCAAGACTGCTTGCTATTGGAAATATTTACAGCCACAACTGCTGCAATTGGATGCAAGGCTGCCCTTCATGGCATGAACAGAAGGGCTCTACCTCAGTTACCATGCCATGAAAGTTGGAATAGCCACAATAAACAGAATTTATGACAAAAACACAGCATATTTAGTCACATCCTTGCCATCTTCTTCAGGAATCACACAAAATCATTCCGTCCAAGCTTCTTTGAAATCAATTCAATCAGTAAATGATACAGATAGATTAACAATATACATACAAGATTAACAATATACATACCTCTATGTTCAATTTGTTTCTTTCTTTTCCAAATTTTCTTGCCTTCTGTTTCTATCTGTATTTATTATTGATTTTCCATTCTTCTAAATACAGTGCTTAAGTGTCTCTTCCACCATTCTTTTCCTTGTTCTAACATCTCATAATCTTTTCGTATACTTTCTTTCCCTCCTCTGTCCTTGCTCTTCACTCAGTCAAATCACTGTCACAAACAATTTCTGAACTAATACCATCATTCTTCATATGTCACCAAAAAAATGCAACCAATCTTCTACTCGATTACTCTATTCATCATCTCATACATTGTGTGATTTTTTTTAATTGTTTATCAGTATTAAATGTGAGGCAGAACACAAAAGAACACTTTTTGGTTTAGAAGGTCATCATACTACATGACTTTTTTCAGCTGGCATTGGATCATGATGCATTAAATGGACACTAAAAATATTGAAGAATACTCCAAAAGCTTAAGCTGGGAGTGAAAAAAAACATATTCAGCTGAAACCGCAAAGGAATTTGCCTCTAATACAGTTTGGTTGAAACATTCAGTCTAATACACCTACTCAAACAACAGAGACATCTGGTTTTCAATGATGATAAGCACTGAGGGTTTAGAATTATTTTTCATCATTCAGATTTCCAGCTTAGAGCCTATACTGTGTTTTACACCTTCCTATCTGAAGTTCAAACTGATGCTTTCATATAGAACCATCTCAGTTAATGGAAAATCTACTGACCTTTGGTTTTATTTTAACCTCTTTAAATATAATTAAATCATTAAAAAATAATTGAAATAAACTACTTTTTTTTTGTTTAGTTTCATACTTTGTTTCTTGGTTATGAAACAAAGTTTTCACTTTTCAGTTCTTTCCCAAAAATGTTCTGTCCTTCCACTCCCAGGGAGTATCTTTCATTTTAGTAGTGTATTTTCTGCTCTTAATCATGTTTTGTTTGCTAATCATGACCTTATGATCTCTGTATTTTTCCAGTAAATGATTTGGACATGCTTAGGATGTGCTTTTGATTTGATATCAAGGCAGTGAACTATACTTTTAATATCCAAGTATGCTTCCTAATGCCTATACCATCTCCTTTTCACAGAGGTTCTTGAAACTGCTAAAACAAAGGAGAATCCAAAATTTGCTTTATTAGCACTATGAATCTGTTAACTAAACACAGAAAATTAAATATTTCAGTGCTCTACCAGGAAGCAGACTTAATAATTTATATTAAAAGCAGGTAGATACATTGCTATGTTTTTGTTCAGCACCCATGCTTCCTTCACAATTTTAGGGTATTAGAAAGAAAACCTCTCAGTATCAAGTCACTTCAGCTACTCTGGGGAAAACTGAAGAAGCAAATGGAAAAGAAGTGTTTTCCTCTGGCTTAGACTTCTAGGTGAGAAGAGGACTGATTCTCTTTCCAAAATATTGGTAGACTTATTTTAAAGGACACTATTCTCAGCAGAACAGGTTCCAATTCTTGCTCTTTCTGAGGCACACGTACAAAAATATTGTCTATATTTTAAGGGTCTTGGGTAGCCTGGAGGAAGCTTCCTACTCTTAGATGAAGTATACACTATAAGAGAACCTATGTGCCCCAATCCCACTGAACAAACTGAACAGTTTTTCTGTTTCTTGTTGTTGAAAAAAAAAAAAAAAAGATATTTATATAGTAGAAGAAGTCTAACAGGAAAACCTAAGAAATTTTTTTATTCATATAAAATAGTCCAGTGGATCTGGCATTTGTCCCAGCTGCAACACACTGTATTTTATGGGACTTTAGCACAGAATCATCAGCAACAAGTAGCTTGATCTGCTCAGGCTAGTGGCGTGTCCTATTTTGATATGAAAGGCACAAGCATAACCTAAACCTACCTGGGGTAGTGCTTGGCTTGCCAAGAGCTTATTCCCTCTGGCACAATGGACTTAAGGCTGCACCTTAGCCCACACAAGGGAAGGTTCTTCATTTGCAAAGGAACACAGCCACTGAGCTGCTGCTGAGACTTCCTCAGCTGCACCTCTACTGTGAACTTAAGCCCCAAAGTATTTCTGGAAGCCTCCCAGCCCCACCCATTAAATCCCTGGGAACACAAATACATCAGAGTCTGAGCATTCATAAGAAGCCCACAGCAAAAAAGCTAAGCAGTAGTTTAAAATTGTATCTCCCTTGTCCTTGTTTCTGCCTTGAACAAATTCACGGCATTTATGTCTAAAATTCTATGAGAAGGAGCTGGCATTTGCAGCTTTATACTATTGGTTTGACCTTGGCTTTGAAAAAACAAATCTAGGATGATGATTTTGTGAACAAGCTAATGCTGCTTTCATTTTTTAATTCTCTATTATTTTTTGTTGGCTTAGTCTTGATTATCAAGAACTACTTTTTACCCTTTTTTTTTTTCAGTTGTAAAACCTCAAATTGATGTTTCAGACTTTCAGAAAATGTAGAGACCCAGGTAACAGTACCATAAAAAGGAAACCTTTCAGAACATCTAACAGTCTTGAATGTGTTCACAATATGGGGAATTCTTAAAATCAGATAGAATGAAGAACATTATAGATTAAAATAAATGTTTTATACATTTAAAATAGCACATTCATGAGGGAAAAAGTAAAAAAACCCACAGAAACTGAAACACTGGAGCAGCTTTATAGGTCTGAGTGCAACACACTTGGAAGTATAAGATTTACTTGCAAAACAATTTTAGGATACAAAGAGAAAAATAACGTTGAATGACCATGCTTGGAATAACTTCTTCTTTTTATTAAAAAAAAAAAGAATTTGTAAATTCTACTCTTACTGACTCATACTTATTTCAGAGAACTCAGTTATTTCAGAAAACTTGTGGCAAAATATTTTGTTTCTACTCTTGAAAGCAGCTTATTTCACCAAGAGTAAACAGCCCTTAAGCTACAAACACCACTGTGTTTAACACATGTATGTACTTCCACTGAAACTAAAACTGGTTTGAACTATGGATTGAATGTATATGTGCAACTTTCCCTTGAAAAATGACTGGTCTCTTTTTTAAGTTGCTGTGATGACACTAATCAGTCAATGAAACAACAGAAGGCTCTCTGCACTTTAATGCAGGGTGCTAGAAGTTGCTCAAATGATTGAACTGAAAAATACTTGACACTTCAGGAAAACGGCAGTTACATTATTATTAGTTTCCCATGTCAAAAAAAGCAACACTATTTAGCCTTATGTAGTCAAACACAGAACATTTTAAATCTCATAAATAATCTTCTTTATGAAACTCAGAGGAAATATTTCCCCTCAAAATTGCCCAGAGTTTGGATAGAAAGCTGTAGAGTTCAGCTCTGACACTGAGATGCTGTCATGGATTTGTACCTAGTGGGTTGTTGTGGTGTTTCTGAGGTTTTTCCTTTAGCTCAAAGAGCTCCCCAAAACTCTGAGGAAATCCAGGAATGTGAAATATAGTCAGTCTTTATGGAAAAGGCTCCAGAAATTTCTGAATCTTATTCTACTTTTACTTTTTGAGTTACAGGACTTAATTCTACCTTTCTAATTAAATCCTTCTTAATACATTAGATCTCCCGTTCCTAGGGACTTGTACGAGTCTAGAGTGATGGTGGTCAGAGCTCTTTTTTTTGTTCATGTGGTATTGCTCAGAATTCTGCTCCTTGCTCAGAGCCTACTTTTAGGTAGCTACTAAAGTAAAACAAGATCTGTTCACAGGCCCTGACTGGAATTCATCTTTAGGTCAAATATGTTGCTTATTGAAAATAATATCAACAGTGTGAATGGACTGTATTCTTCTATATTGCAAATGCATAGTTGCAATATTTCAGCTTTTAATAATTTTTTTTTTTATTAATGTCCTTTTTCTCTATTTATATTTTCCTCTAAGTTTGCAAGCAAATTATCTGGGACACCAATATTGGGGCAATATTAAGGATGACTTTAGATTTGAGCTCATCATTTCCCTCCTTTTCTGGTGTAAGTACTTCTGATTAATCCTCCGATGTTATTATAGCATTTAAATTGTTAAGGAAAAGTAAAGATATCTTGAGTTCTTCTGTCTACTGATTTGGTTTTGTGTCAAAGATTTCAAAGGAAACAACACCTAGTATAAATACTAAACATCTGCCCTTGAATATTTTAACTATACCTGGTTAAGGGCTTAATTTTCAATTTACTAAAGAACAAGGAGACATTATTACACTAATGTATCTGCAACTGTCATTACATAGTATAGGCATGGAAAAACTCTTTCATTTTACAATTGGGAAAATTGTTCCCGGAATTTTTGATTAAATTTATTACTTTATCAGTTCCCCTGTGTGTAAGAGGTAAGGAAAAAAATTGCCTATATTATTTCTGATTGACATAATTGAAATGTTATTCTGTGTTCATCGGGAAATGTCTGAACTGATAAAACTGCTGAGACAATCGTGCCCTAGAAAACCAGAGCCAGTGAGATCTTTCTTTAAATACATTCTGAGAGTATTGAGTTGAGAAGAAAGATAGATTTAGATAATTCCATAGAGGGTTTTTTAATAAAATATAACACAAACATTGAACTGAGGTTTGATAGTTTCCATGCAGCCTTTTATATGGTCATATTAATTTACCTTGTAATTATAATTCATAACACATAATTACATGACTATTTCCATTATTTCTCAGGATATACATTTCCTGTTGGCCGATTAAAATTACTTAAATTATTTAAAACTGTCCAGGTTAGTAAATCTAGTGAATACATTTTGGTCTGTAGATTGTATATAGGCAGTTCCTTCCGTGTATTCAGTGTCCAAACCTGAACTGTCTGTTGTGGATTAGCCCTATGAGTGGCACAAAATCCATACTGGTTTATCCTTGGTAGCTTTCACCTATCTAAGGCAAAGTAGTCCAAGTATTCCAAGCAGCTCTTCAAATTTGTTCAGATCTACAAAGAACTTTAGTGGTTTTAAACAGTTCATGGAAACAAATTTCTTTTAAGTTAGTGGGCTTTCATTATTTTTTTTTTTTTTAGAGTGTTCAGATAATTCTGGTGCTTATTTAATGGAGTAGATTTTGGTTTAGCATAAAATCTATGCCTGCTCTTTGGATTTAGAAAAAGATTATACAGAGCCAACACAAAAAAAAAGCCATGGCAAATTAAACTTCCTTAAAACACACTTTCATTTTGATCAGCTCTCTATGTGAGAAGCTGGAGTCTGCAGTAATGAAAGGCCAACTTAAAACACTTGAAATTGAACCATTATAGGAGTAATTATCCTAGCTGAAAGCTTATGTTTTTATATCCAGAGTTCAAAGGGAGTGTAACGTGAAGCACCCTTTGCTACATCTGTAAGGGGGAATAAAAGGTCCATTACAGGCCTTACAGCAATATGGCATTGGCCTTAAAGCTGCCAAACAGCAGGAATAATACTTGAAATGCTTTCATGTAAATAAGTTTTCATACTTATGTATAGTGTGTTCTGTTGCCATCTGTTTAATAATAAAATGATCACTGAACTTTTGCATCCTTGGTTTATCAGTTCACAGAAACAAGAAAAATCACGTTCTGCTCTACGGAAGAGTCAGCTGAGTCTCTATAGATATTTTTGGAAAGAACTTAGATAAATGTTTTTTAGAAAGCCATATGTCTAATGTGAGGGTGTAGAGACAACAAATACCCAGTGGTATCTAGTTAATAGACAAGAAACAGTGAGCAAAAACTTAAGTACAGGAAATTTCATTTAAACATCAGAAAAAACATTTCGCTTTGTGAGTGGACAAACACTAGAACAGGTTTCCTAGAGAGGCTGTGGAGTTTCCATCACTGGAGTTATTATTATTACTGGAAACAGCTCTGAACAACCTGCTCTAGGTGGTTCTGCTCTGAGCAGGAGTCTGGATAAGGTAATCTCCAGAGGTGTCTTCCAGCCTCATTCTTTTCTAGTTCTATTCTTTGAAATATGAAGAGCTTAAAATTTTAGCAGAACAGCTGGAAGAACTGCCATATGAACATATCCGCTCCACTGAGAATTTCAATACTGATTTTTCATATTTACACTGTGGTGAGTTCCTGGAAGCCTCCATGAAGGAAAACTTGAAAAATTGAAGAGTTTGCCTACAGACAGTCCAGGAGTTAAGTTGTCTCTTCTTTTGTCCAACTGCAATGAGAAATGTATAGAGCCTGGTTATGCAGGCGATTTTGTGGTGAATGATACCAGGATGTACAGCCTGCGATTTACCACTGAACGGGGTACAAAGGCTGTACCTCTGAGGTCAGGGAAGATATGCTAGTCCTAAGCTGCTCCACACGCTTAAACCCATTCATCCTTGGAGATCTGTGTCCACTATGATCAGCTCTCCCTCCCTGAGAAGAAGCACTAAATGCAGGAGGTGGAAGGAGTAGTAACAAAACACTCAATCCTTCCAGCCTATGGGATCCTCTTTGAAATTGACGTGTTTTTTCTTATAAGGAAGGAGAGCATAGAAAGAATTTTGAGCATCTGAGGAGGTTAAGATGCATAGAAAGGTTTTAAATTTCATTGTATTTCTGCCGCAGCAGACTATATTTTCCAGTCGGCAATCATTGCCACAGACAATTATACAGTAACATGTTTGTTAAAGTAACTATAGTTTACTTTATAAACTACAATGACTCATTTAGAACTCTTGCTATTTATTATGTCATAAGGTACTTTTTCTTTTCCTACAGGACCCCTGCCACGGTTAATGATAGCTTTTCTTAGAGTCATTACTCTCATTCAAGCAGCTGCAATCCTTAGAGAAATGTTTACTTCACCAATCAGTAACTTGATAAGGTTATAATGCATAAAACAAATGAAGGAAAACACTCTGTTCTGGAACATAACCTTCTTTAGTAGATTAGGTGCCTTTTAAATTCCTTTTTAATGTTTATGCATGGTCATTTATTTTTAATCTGAGCCTACTGCAACTCAGCTATAAAGCTGAAGAGCAAAATAAGGTAGTTTATTTTTAAAAAAACTTTTTGCTAAATTTAGGGGTGTTTATCCAAAAATAATTTTAAAATACTCAAGTATAAAATATTTAACCATGAGGCTTCCTTTTTTTCCATTCAGCTCATATGAAACTGCCTCTAGACTTATTTTTTTGTAATGACAAAAGGAACTCCTTGCACTTCAGTGTTTTATTTATTTTTTAGAGTACTCTTCAGATTTGTACCCTTCTCTCCATGACACATCAAAACTTATTAACTATAGCAGTTAAATAAAGGGTAAATGCAAGATATCTGATAGAACTGTTGCATTCAGCTACCGTTTATAATTTCCTGACCTAAAGCCGTAGCACTGGCTTAGACTCAAGGAGGGGCATCTTTATCAGTTCTCAGTGGTTCCAAAGGGCTCAGCAACATAATCTGAATATAGCCCTCCACACACATACCTCTACAGTAACAGCTTTTACTCTGAGGGGAGTAACAGTAACGTCAACAGACCTGTCAGTTTGCTCTTCATTGCAGTCTCTTCATGCCTCCTGGGACAGGAATGTGTTGCATTCCCTGGAAGAACTGACTTTAAACTTAGATGGTGAGTTCTATTTAGCACCTCCAATTCTATGTTTAGTGAAAGACAAAACCAAGGTGAATATGTTGTTGCAGTCACATCAAGATTTCTTATTGAATAGAATAACTCATTAGCTTTAGTTTGTGTTTTCTTTTCATACTGGTCAGACTATGTCTACTCTTGATCATAAGAATACTACAAATTATCTTTCATCTTTTATTTACTTTATTAAGTTATCAAACGTCTTTCCATTTTAGGGGCTATTTACTTAGAATAGGGGTTATTTACTTAAGCCAATAAGCTTAAGATTCCCTCAGTTTCTTATTATTTTCAAGCATGACACGTTTTGCAATGGAAGGCAGCAGCTGGAACAAGCTCCTCTTGTCTGCACACCAACACCAATACACACGACACATAGTAACACATACATTCTGCCACTGCAACAGGTGCCAACAATATCTTCACAACCCAGGACCAGCACAAAGTTCCTCAGCTCAGTTGTTTTTACAGGATGTGTTGTACTAAATTTCCTTTCCATAATCATTCTCTGAAATTTGCCAAATTAATATTTACTGTTTCCAGAAACTATTTCTGGAAAGGAATCTTGTCTGCAGAAATTATCACAGCTGGAGCACAAATCTTATGCCTTTAGATATTAAGGACCTATAAATATTGACAAGTGTTAGTATTCAAATGAGTAGAAAAATAAATTAAACAATGCTTTGGGACTAAATATACACCATAACTTGATTGATTTATTTGCTGAAATACACGCACGTGTTTAATTTTTAATTCCATAAACCGTACAGCTCTAGGATAGCTACTGATAAGATACACAGTGAGAATCTCTGTACTAAGAAAGTCAAAATAATCAGTCTTTTGGAGAAAAAAATCCCTCAAAACATCTTGGGATTTAAATCCAAATGAATGCATTCTTGTCTTTGAACACAAGTAATTAAAAGAAAGACTGAAAATTTTATCAAGAGAATAATATCTTTCTTATTGTGTGAAGCATCATTTCTTTAGACAGGTCACATTATACAAATCCTGGAAGGGAGAATTCAATAGTTCACCATCAATATCCAGAAAGACAAAAGGATGTACAACACAACCCACCCTTCACCTGGTTAAACAGGTATTTAAACACTGTTTGAGCAAACAGCCCTCCAAGTCCACCCTTCCTCTCAGGCCACAGGGACGGATACTGCAACACCACCTACAAGCCCCAAGCAGAATGCCACCCCTCACCTCCTGAAACACAAAACCAAGAAGGTGGTGAGGATTCAAACTCATCTTCATGACTTCTTGAAAAACCGCTGTTCTAGTCCTTGATGGATGAGCTGTAGCAGATAAAACCCAAGAAGGGTACAAAGTTCTGGTGGGGATGGGAAGTGGGTTGGTTTTGTCTGTTGATGAGCTGTTTCAAACAGGACGGAACTGACTGTGAGTGGCAAAGGGCAAGCCTCAGCCTTCTCCAGCACAGCCCACCCTGCAGCCTGAGAGCAGAGGCAGATGTCTGCTGTTATTTAATGACATCTGCCCAAGATGCTCCCAAGCATTCTTTCTGGGGATGAACAACTGTGTGCTGTGTAACAGTTCAGTTGTCCAATGTCTCTTTCTCTTATATTTCTGTCTGAACCCTTAGCTGTGGAGGCGAGGTTCTGAGGACAGAAAATAGACATTTCAAGAGCCTTTGGTTTTGAATTTCTGGAGACCATTAGATAGACACCATTTCTGATGGCACTTTCAGCAAAGAGGAGTTTCCTGAAGTCTGTATGCACATGGCTACCCAGTACACATGGCTTTAGAGGCTGTCATGCCCTCTGTCGTGTATCTCGTGTCTATACTCACTTCACAAGTCCAAGGCTTCAAAAGTTTTTTCTTCAGCTTTGGTGGTAGCAGTAAGAGCTTTAAGGCAAGTCTGGGCAACGCGTGAGCATAAACGTGCAATCACTCTGTAACGACTCAAAACTCACATGCAGTCACAGCTCTCATTAAATGTCATCAACAGGTTCAAAAGTCTGGTGTGAACTTCATATGCAGTTTTCTCTGATTATAATGTGTTTTGACAGCCTCATTCTCCTTTATATGTCTTCTCTTTCACTTCACCCTAGAAGTCTTGAGGCCTTCCTTAAAGCATATACAAGTTTATTTCCTTTCCATTTCAGCCATCCTCATCCTTCCAGAGGAAGCTGTTTGAAATACAATGAGACTTTAAGTGTTTTTAAGCAATGGTGTGACAAGGGGCAAAGTATTTGGAAGCACTGTAAAAAATGGCACAGCAAAACATTACATATTTCACTATTAAACTCTATGCCTACACCATCTGTTAAAATTGAAGATCAGTCTTAATACCCCATGACTACTGTTTTCCCACTTTTTGCTCTTCATCCTCTTTAATTTCAGGTTTTAATTACAGACGAGAGGATCATCATAACCAAATTAAGGCCTGTGTGTGCAGAACATAAAAAGAAACTTTAAATTAATTTAGACACAACCTTATATTAAAAAAGAAGCCTTGGAAGTGATGATTACTCATACTAGAATTATCTAATATTACTCAGGCTAGAACAGGAGATTATTATTCAGTTGGAAGTAACATAAGACATAATATTGACCAAGTATTGTTCCATACAACTTTGATGACATGTTCACATCAAGAGCAGTCTGTGTCTAAATGGTCAAACACAGAAGTCATAGAAAAACCATCCAGACTCATTCCCAGGAACTCTGGTTGCTCAGTTCAGGAGTAATGTTTTTTTATGGAAGCATCTGTACACAATGCTATTATTCTCTAGTCAGCTATCCATACCATAAAATCTACAGAAAGAACCATGCAATACATATCTATCAAACACAGCAAGCTTTGAGTGTGATGCATATTACAGGAAATGGTATTGTTATTATACCCTGGATGAATGGATGTAAGTTCTTTGTAACTTGCAATGCACCACATAAGTGACTTAAATTGAGCTTAGTGGCTTATATTTTGCACCTTACTGCTTTTTCCCATCGATCACTGATAATTTTTTGCATGGTCTGCCTGATTCATGTAAGTGGTAAAAGTCATTGCAGCAGAATCTCCAGGACTTCCCCCAAAATAAGACATTCCCATTACTTAGAATGAGAACTGGAGTAGGCATTAAATACACAATTGTTGTTTTCTGCTAATTCGGTAAAGAAAAAAAAGTGTGTTCCTACAGTTTTACAGCTCACATAAAGTAATTGTCTGGGTACATTTTGTAATACATACCTGGCATGCTATCACTGTAAAATTCACTGCATGATAGTTCAGAACAATCTGAATCTTTATGGGGATGTATAATTGACTTGTTAATTAGTTGCAAAGAGAGCAAACACAGTGCTATTTATTCTTAATTATTTCAGAAAGGAGATCAAGATGACAAAACCCACAAGTTTTCTTCCTATAGTATTTTTTTATTTCATTCAAAAACCTCAGTTTTAGATATCCTATTAACACAGTTTCTCCTGCTTTATAAAACCAGTTTCACTATTCAGTGTTCTTACTTTCATTTATTTTATTGTAGAGTGTTCAAAGTATATGTTCACTCACTCTGACTTCATTGATTAAAAGTTAAATGCCACCTTGGGCTTCTTTTGTACCCAACAGAAAGAATCTTAGAATCATTTAAGTTGGAAAAGACCTTTAAGATCATTGAGTCCAACTTTAAACCCAACATTGCCAAGTCTACCACTAAACCATGTCCCTCAGTGCCACATCCATACATTTTTTTAAATACCTCCAATGATCGTGACTCAAACACTTCCCTGAACAGCCTGATACAGTGCTTGATAACTCTTTTATTAAAGAAATTTTTCTTAACATCTGATCTAAACCTCCACTACTTGAGGTCATTTCCTTTAAACCTATTTTTTGTTAATCAGGACAAGAGACCAACAACCATCTTGCTACAAGAAGAGAGGTATTATTAGAGCATGATCCTTCCCAAGTTAATTAGGACCTCTGGAGAGGTTAATTTCACTCCATTAAATGTGAAAAAACCCAGAGAATTTACTTATCTAAGTTTAAATATCTAAAACTAGATAAGATTAATGCTGTTTTGTTTTTTTCTAAAAATACGATTATGCTTTTCTATATCAGGTAGTAAATTAATCCAAATTGTCTAAATTTTTATGTTTTCCAAAAGATAAATTTTCTTGTTCTGTACATACTTTTTATGCAGACTTGCCACAACAGTCCATCAATGCAGCTGTAAATAAAAATATTTTATGTCTTTTTCTTGTCTACTCATCTTTACCACTTCTTTGGCAGTAATAGATTTTTCCATTTGAAATTTTAAATATTGTTTAAACCAATGTTGTGGTTTAACCCCAGCTGGTAGCTAAGCACCACATAAGTACTGCTTACTTGACCCCCAGTGGGATGAGGGGAACTATCAGAAGCCCCCTTTAAACACTGAAAGACCAATAAGGTCTCCGTGGAGCTTTCTGTTATCCAGGCTGCCCCCCCCCCAAAAAAGCAGAATTTGGATCTGAGATAATCTCTTCTTAAAACAGACTCTTTTCTGAGGAGCTGTTTCTGCTCTATTTACTTGTCTTCCTATATTATTGTGACAAAGGTTTGACCGTATATAGGGCCATTCTACAGTCCAAAAGTTCTCTTCCGGTCTCCGAGAGTGAAACTTTGATCATGTCTACTGTCAGGTGCTCTAGTGCTGAATTTGAAATGTCACCCTTTCAAATCTACCCGTGGGACAGAATTTTAAAAGACTTTAAAGCTGCATGGAATTTTAGATGGAATTCATCTTCTAAGTTGCTAAATAATGTTCAGAAAGTTTGTCACTCAGTGATTTATCAATCTAGGATGCATTGAAAGTCAGTAGAATATTTTCATTTCTGCTTTGAGCTTGGTTACAACTAGATTGCTAAACTTATTATTATTTGTATTGATAACATCTAGAAAGCTAATCCTTTGCACATCATTAACATTAATCAATCAGAAGCCTGAGCTTTATATGAACTGTAGCTGCTGGTTATTTGCTTGAGTAACCTCAGAGTGAGTCACGTAATACATACACTTTCTGCTCAATGTTCTGTAGCAGTCACCAGCACTGAAGTGAGAAAGTGACAGTCTAGTTATTTAAAGAGGTGGTTGCCATGTGTCTAAGTTTATTAGTTATCATTTCATTAAAATTCACCGTATTCGGTGGAATTAAAGTTTATTTAGCAATCAGTCAGATTTGTGCCATCTGTGGTATATACTTCAGCATTACAACAGCTTCATCTGTACTGCATAATGTATAGGTCTACCCAGCCACTCAAACAATCTGGTATAAACTTTTTCACATGCTTGAAAAGGAAAAGCTATTCCCTTTTGGAATAGTTATCTCCGAAGAAGATGTTTCTGGCATTTAAGACATATATTACAGTGTTTGGGTTTACACTTTTATTATTTTAAGTGATACGAGAAATTATGAAATTTCTGTTTTCATAGGTGGAAGCATCGAAGAGCAAATGTGTTCGTCAGCATAACAATCCTGTAAGTTTACACATAGATCTTTCCATGAACTTTAAAAAATCCGATTTTTATTTTGCCACACATCTGATCTTCTATGGATGTGACTGTTTGTGTTGTTCCGTGGCTTTTACTCCTGAAAGCCAACGTTACAGTTCAACTCTTTAATTCAGCTCTTCTTAAGAATTCATTACCTGTGAATGAAATTCTTCCTTGCAATGAATACTGACAGCTAAATGAGTAAGCTGTGCTATTTAAACATGGATTGGCCAGACCCTATTGCATGAGGGTGCTGTTTGAGACCAGTGCCAATGCCAACCCAATGAGCTGTAACTTTAGTGTTCTGCAAGCACCATAAAATAGGCTGGAATCACACAAAGTAATGGATAAAGGTCCTTCTCATGTGAAAAGTGACCTCTCAAGTGATTTACTCTGAGTCTTCCACAAAATATTAATGTGTTAAATAGTATAAGAAAGGATGATTTTAAAAGATGGATTTGTGAGTAAGCAGTAAGCGTTTTTTGTGGAGCTATGAGCTGTTCATTGTAGTTATGGGAAAAAAAGATTCTGTCATTTTGATTAAGCTTGATTCTGAATACAATAACCCACCCCCCCTAGTGATTAAGCTAAATAAAGTATTTCAAAAGCCATTGGGTTGTATTGCTATGGTAACCCACTGAACCACTGAAATAATAATTGTGTGCCTGACATTATACCTAAAGATTTCATTTTCCCTCCAAAATACAATACTGATGTACTTAGTCTTTTCCTCAACACTTTCCCCACAGCAGTGAGAAATTCAGTTTTCTCTCACCTCACAGTATTACATCTACTGATTTGTCAAGGTGGATTATATTCAGCATGATTTTCTTCGTGTAATTTTGCCTTAGATGTCATGATCTTCAAATTGAACAAAGTTTCAGTTTAATAATAAAAATTATAATACATGTCACCTTCTATGAAATGTTGTGTGTTCTAGAAAGAACCAAAAATGAAATTGATGTGTAAATGTTGAACCGCAGCCAGGCAAATCTAGTACAGATCAGGTTTGACTGTACATGCTTTGAAAAGTCTAATATGCAATCAATGTGCTTATATGACTTGCTGAAATGAAATCTAAGTCTGAAACTCATACTCATATACCAGAACAACGTCCTTTTTCTGTAAATATATTTTACTACATCTACATGGAAGCCAGTTAAAGGTTTGATTTCCAAAGGTGACATTACTCATATTTTCTTGCTGACTTAGCTCTTCAGAAGACAACTGGTGTATTTTAAGATATTCATAGTGGAAATATTCTCATGATTTCTGTCAAAAATATTTATGTTTTGAACCTTCTTACATTGTCTAGGAGATCTACAGTCTGGCCACAGAGAGAGACTGAAAATAGATTTTTGCTGTCTTTCTGATTGTGCTTCACTTTGCACACAAATATAAACCCAGTTTTACTGGCAATGCCTCCACACTCAGTTCCTATTAGCTGGACTCTTTATTGGGCTTATTAGGTGATACTATAATTTTTAAAAATTGAAAACCTAAATACTTACTTCATTTCATGGAAGAAGTTTTTTATTTCTTGAAAATCCTACACGTCTTAAGATTCTTCAAGTCTCAGACAAACTACCGACTTTGTGGAATGAATGCTTATAAGAAGTAAGCCTCATTCAGAATTCATACTGTGCATTTATTCTACTCTTACAATAGAGTAACCTAACCGCGTACTGAGAAATCTCTAAAATTTGTGATATGTACAATAGCAAGTTTTAGGAAGGAATGCCAGAAAATTTCCCTGTCACCAGAAATTATAGAACCCAAATCATTAGGTAAAAATGTAAATGGGGAGAAGGAGGGCAATGCACCTTGTCATGTCTGCAATTGGTTCCCTGAATTGAATTTCATCTCCAGACAGTGAACACACATTTGAATGTCAGACAAATAGAGGTGCCTGGTATTTCACATTGTGTGGGAATCCACGGTCCAGTCCATGCCTGATCAGTTTTACTGGAAACTATGGGTATCAAGCACATTTAGAAACTTGAGATTGTAATCTGTGTTTTAAAATCAAATTTCAAAACTGTAACTAGAAATACAATAACTTTCATTAATTTTTAGATATATTCTTCACTGAAAAATATTTTAATCTACTTTTATTATTTATCATTGCATCATCGATCTTGCATTCAACTTATATAGTGACTTCCGAAACCAAGACACGTTGCTTTCAGTCCAAAAAACAATCTGAACTGGAAGTACTTTTATATCTTGTTAATAATCTTATCAGTTCTATTTCCTGAAACCTTTGAGAATCTGACAGACCATTCTCAAAAAAGTGCATCTAGATGCCTAGAGCATTTTGCTATGCCATGTGCACTTGAAACCTGAGAGAAAAAAATCATTAATGCGCCTACGTTTTAATGTCAAATCTATTCCTCTTCCATGTGTTCCACCACCAGTAGCTCAACTTGAGCAAGTTAAGATTTTAAGTTTCACTCCACCTCAATTTTGGCATTCCTTACTTTCACATTTTCTAGAATGACACTTTTCACTGTGTTAACAACATTACTTTATAAAAGCAAAAATTATTTGCTTCATTTGGAACCACTCCTACATCTCTTTGTCTTGTGTTCTTCACAAAGCAATACCAGTTCTTCTATTATAGTCTTATTGGTGTGATCAAAAACCTAGTTTCAAACATCTATTTTGGCTTAAATGTTGATGTTTCCCATTCTTGTCTTGGTTTCTCATGCAAAGCTTTCTCGTGACCACTCCCATCCCCTCCCTCACTTAAATTTCAGTATTTTTCCTACTGATTTGATCCGTGCCCTAGATGTGTATTTTAGGTCACAAAGCCAGGCTGTAACACGAAATACTTAAGTCAGTTGGAACTGTACAGTCAATAAGTAACAAGAAACTTAGAATTTTAGCTTAAGTTGACAGTAACCATCATAAAATTAAAATCAGACAAAACAGCTAACTCCTTAATGTTCTGACCACATAGACTACAACAAACAGCCTTTTTGTCACCTAGAAGTATGGTAACTCTTGCCTGCACTGAAGTGGACTAAATTACCTTTGAAATCCACAAAATGCTTTCAAGCAGAGTAAATAAGCATTTAACAAAAGAAACTATTAGGATTGTTTGTTTCTTTGTCTGTTTCCTTAAGCACTAAAGAATACAGATTGTGGGCACATAGTGTAATTCACTATAATACTATCTAATACCAGTGCAGCCTTGAAATATTAGTGACAGACAGCACAAGTATCCTTAATGTCTGCTCTTGCTTCTTCCTCAGGACCAGGTTCTACATTCCACTGCTGCCCGAATCCCTTATTAACTCCTATTGATTGGTTCACTCAGCTCTTATCTCAGTACTACAAGGATGCTTATCATGTGCCGTATAAGGACAAGAACTTGGGAATATTGTGGAGCTCTTATCTCAAACTGCATTATCAGATGATGTACTCATTCTCTGAGGTAGAATAAAACTATTTGCCTATGGCAAGAGCATCACCTGCTGTCGGATGAGAAATCAACATTCCCATTTCCTGAGTAGTTTACCTAATGCAAAAATGGATATGAATATGCCGATCAGGATTGAGGAAGAAGACCATGAAACTCAATTGTGAATTCTCAGTTTTTATAAAATATTTTCATACGTGCATAAACTTGTCAGTAAATAACTATTAATATTTTCATTTTAACACAGAGAATGCAGAATATTTTGACGTTTAGGACCGTAGATTTTTTGACACAGAGAATGCAGAGTATTTTGATGTTTAGGACCACGGATTTTTTCCAAAACACATAGGCTCAATCCATACTAGAAAATCTTGTGAAGCATTTCTTAGAAATAATCTGTCCCTGAATTTGTAAATGAACATTAACAATGGTTTTCTGTAAGAAAAAGAAAAATCATATTATATACTGTAAGCCTTAGTTTACTGTCATGTCTAGGAACATTACATTTTAAATTTAATTATTATACCTAAATAGTATAAAATATTTTTGCAACAAATAAACATGTATTATGTTACATGATATTTTAAAATTTAGTAACATCTCTTCTTCCACCATAAATTGACCATAAAAATATCACTTTCTAAGAGATCAGATTGATTTTACAGCTCCTGTTGACTTGCCTAAGAATTAGACATCCATAGCTTCCGAGACTATCCAAGGATGCATGTTTCCTTACATATAGCAGGAGCCAAGTATTGATTAATATTGTCAAGTCTGAGTCATAATTATAGCGACAACTTCGCTTCTTCCTTACTGCTTTTCTTCTTACCTAATTTTAGATGGCTTAGAGCTGTCTTTGCGTTTTCTCCATCTTGCAGTGCTTTGTGTGATATAATTCCCATATACACACATGCTATGCCATGCACTCATTGGGCAATGTCATGGGGAAGAATAATACAAAATTATTTTGCTGAACACTTTATTTTATATATTTAGTAAGCTTGTGAAGACAGAGTAATATATAGAGTAAGCTTAGTTAGTGAAAAAAACCAGTGGAAATAAGAGAAGAAAATACATTTGCTGAAGTGTGCCAGTTTAAATTTAAATTTAAAACCAATAAAAAAAAAATATATTTAGGAGTAGACTCCTTTGTCTAAGTCCTGCAATAAACGACCAGAGAGAAATAAATCCAGAGTTTGTATTGGCTTCTTTTGAACTATAATACAATCACATTGAGATTTGTTTTCACTTTTGTATATTTTGTTGGCTGAGAGATTTTTAACAGGGGAGAGTAAGTTCAGAGAAGAGTAATGCAATGATTAGAAAACATGGGTAATGATGAAACAATCATGATTTTTCAGAAAAAGTTAGGATACCTTAAAGTAAAAGCATCTAAATATTGGAGATAGTGAAGGAAAAAATTAGGATCCTTCTCAGACTAATTTATTTTAACTTTCCAATATAATTAACAATGATTGATTTTATCATCATCATCCTTGTCATAGGATACACCATCAGGTCCTCCTTAGTTACATCTTTGAGGTTTATTTCCATTTATGATTTGTGGTAATAGCTGTATATGGACTAACTTTCACTAAAATAATTATGGAAAGGAAAGAGATACCTGACAGCAGCAAAACTTTGCCAGGGAGTTAAGTCAGAAATCCTGCAGTGAATGTTTTGGAGATAATCTGTCCCTTTGGGAATAAACAATTAACATTTTGGATCTTGCTTTTAGATGAACAGAGCTTCTTGATTTTCTTCCTTTACAAACTTTCTCTTAAGATATTATTATTATTATTATTATTATTATTATTGGCATTGGCATTTACTTTATAACTATGAGTTTCTGTGTATCCATGTAAACATCAGGCTCTGTTCCCTCTATTTGATATTTAAAACCCCAGCATATTATATAAGATTGTGTAGAAACCAGGCTGCATCTGGTCTAAGCATTGCTAGGTCCTTCACTACACAAGGGAAACTCCCTTCCCTTGGCAGTTTGCGTTGGTAACCAAGCTTACTGTACCCTGCACTTAAAAAAAAAACAAAAAACCCCACCGGTATGATCTAAATCTCCAGAAAGTACGAATTCTTATGGAATAAAGCGGATTATGCTTTACTACTTCACACTTTTACCTCCAGTGGTTCTCTGTCAGATACTCTCAGGGAAACAGAAGACCTTTTATATGGCTTTTTTTATGCTTTATTTGACAGAGTTCCTGAGTGGTACTGGAATAAACCATTAGGTGTTAAAAGCAGTTTTCCCTTGCTGCAGCTCCTGGAAGGCAGATATGTAGAGAAGTAACATATGCCAGCTGTGGCTACCTTTGAATTCTTTTACAACCAAATCCTTTACTTCTAATGTGTATACCTTGCCCCCAAAAGTACCAGATAACTCTTACAATCAGCCTCTTAGTTTGTATAAAAGGGGTTGCTTGGGTACTTTTAGAAAGTATCAATGCCATTCCTAAAACAAACTAGTTTTTAAGAAGAGACAGTGATCATTAATCCAGATACAAACTACTGATCTAAGGGAAGGTAATGAGAAAAAGCCCAATTTTGTTGAATCAAAGTTTCCAAGGAAACATAAGGATTCAAGTAACAACTGCAAGACAGAGGGAGCCTCTCTCTTCAGCTTAAGATATTTTTGCTCGTTTGCTCTTTCTACTGATAAAACACTCATAAACCAAAATGTAAACACATAAAGGAGTTACAAAATAAAGAAGCAGAATAACATATGGCACGCTTTGTAAATTCTCTGAAACATCTGCTCCAAGAATATTTGAAAAACCTTTCATTTGTTTCCATTTCTATTTGTTAAAATTCTGCGTATGATCAGTAGAATTAGCCACAAGTGACTAATAGAAGTTTCTGTAACTTCAGTCTAATGTAGAAGCACTATTCAAACCCCCAAATATTTGAACGTAAGGATTCTTGCATCATATAAAGTAACTAATACTCTTTAAGAGTAATAAAACAAATTGTTTGTCATATAATGAATTCTTAGCGTAAACACTTAATGCAGTTTGAGAAAATGGCTTTTACAGAGTTCTCTCCACTAGAGGTCTCCAGAGAAATACAAGAAACAAATCAGAATAGCAAATACCTTAGACTGTTATTCTTGACACTACTTACATTTTGTGGAAAATCAAACCCAGCACTTATTCTATACTTGTTTCAAGTATTTCTTTGGATATGCTCCTAGGAAACCCCTATTACTAAAATACTAGAGGTGTTTTAATGTATTCTATCATTACTTTTGCAAGTTTTATAATTAGAATGTCAATATAATTTCTTTTATCATATGTAAGACTGCACAAAATATTTAGTCAAAGGAAGAAAATAACTAAGGTGGATACATTATGGGGTAGACACCTTGTTAAATAAAATTAATTAAAATAAATAAACTAGTAATGAATGCAAGTGAATAAAGTATTGGTCAACCAGAAAATTATTACACTAGTGTGCTGTTCAGCAAGCCATTATAACACAGATAAAACAAAAATTGGCTTCATTATTTGGTTTTATATTCAGACTAACATAAATGTAAATGAAGAATAGCATACAAGTAACTGGGCTGGTTTTAGTTCTTGATGCTTTCTCTTCTTCAGTTTTTAACTGGAAGTTTGTAAGTACATGTGTGTGCAATTTCCATTGGGTTGATGGTTTTAAAAGTTGTCATTTCCAGTTAAAGATGAGCTTTATCCATTTTCGGATCTATGCATTACAACACCACTTACCCAAATAACAAATTCAGTGGTTTAGAGATTTTTTCAGAAAGTCATCAAAGTTGCTACAAGGTTTAATGTTGATTATCCTGTAAATGATAAGTTAATTAATATGGCTTTATATTTGCATATTTGTTCATTAGCATTTTCTGTGTCTCAGTTATATATTTGACATATAACAGTCCTTCAGATCTTTTCTTCTGTACCGCTGAAGTGGAAAGGGGAGTTTTATAACATTAATGTATGGAAATGGGAATATGAATGCTCTTAGAATCACTATGGGTTCCCATTATGTCCAGCCCCTATCAGAATCAAAGACAAGTGAAAAGAACGGTTTAAGAATTATAGCCTACTCTAATTGTGCACTTACTTACTTGAACAAATGGGGTTGTCTCCAAATTAAGGCTGGGTCATTAATCAGAAAGCAGGAAAAAACTAGAAATAGAAATACTTGCCCTATTCAGATTTCTCCTCTAACTGTTATGGATAGCTCTGTAAGCAACAGGAGCTCAGTGCATGCAGCAGCATTAGTTCCTACTCATTTTTTTGATGCTACAAGTTACGTGTGGAAGAGAAGAACATGCGCTATGCTGAGAGTTGAGAAATTCAGCAGACAGGCACTCTTGAGAAGAGAGGTTACTGGGACAGTTTGGGGACTTCCTGAAGTTTTTCAAGTTACTTTAACAGAGTATCTTCTAATTTTTTCAACTGTAAAATAAGAGCTACAAAGGGTAATCAAATTAAGTCAATTAGCAGCTTGACAGGTCATGGTTAGTCATCTAAGAGGTGATATTTCTCACTGCATTTCTTGCTGCAAAGACCAGAAAGAGATAAAAAGCTCTGAGAGGAATGGAAGGAAAAAAACAGTGACATTCTTTTAAAACTTGTGATATTATATCACAGAACTGACCCATCACCTCCGTTAGCTGATCTAATCAGGACGGTTTCAGGAGTAGAGTTTTAATGAGTTCACGCACAGTGGTTCTGGAGATGCTGATACTTTCACGATCTATCTCAGGTCACTTGCAGGTAGGATGAGTATGGGCTACAGCAGAAAAAAACTCTCCTGATCCTTTAACCAAATGCCACATCTTTTAATCTTAGAAACCATGAAGTAAGTGTTATGGTTACCTAAGATGTGATCTTAACCATCAAAAGTCTATATACCTACGCCTAGTTATAACCTTAACCTATAATGATATATAAGAAATTGTTATTGTCTCGGCCCGCTGCTTTTTGCCCCGTTTGTCTTTATTCTGTAGTGAGAGGTTTATCTCAGGTGTGTCAGTCCAATAACTGCTTCAGTTCCCAGATATTCACCTCACTACTCAAATTGGTTTGGAGGTTAAAACTATAGGAAAGTACTGTCATTAGAACTAACTTTTCTTTCATAAGATCTTGAATGATCTATAGCCTATACATTGAAATTTTTGTCATATGTAAACACTTCTACACAAATGGCAGTATTTTTTCCTTGACATGAAAATTGCAAACTCCTGGATTACAGTCCAAACACCAGCTGTCCTTGGAGCCTTAAGTCTGTCGCTTCACTTGAGGCTTGAGCCTGTCCCTTCACTTGTCTACCTCAGTTCCCCCATTTACAACTCAAAATTACATTTTCCATTTACTTCACAAGAGGCTCCTAAGGACTGACTAAAAACTATATAATGAAAGATAGTCAAATTTTCAGGTAGTCGGAGATTTTTTTATGATTACATAAAGCCCTGAATAAAAGCATTATGTAATACCAACTGTTATTATTAGAATTAAAATGACTATTTAAACTAATACTGTCTTTGATTGTGTAACTACTTCATAATCAGAATGCGTTTAATAAAGCATTCTTTTTCTCAAGACAAAAATGCTGTTCCAGGTTATTGACAGGAGTATTGTTAGGAACATCCATCAACTTCACTAGATAAACAGCTCATAATTGATAACTATGAGAACACTGGAAACAATGGAAAGCAGTGCAGTTCTTATGAAAATGACAATATCTTCCTCTGGGTTTGAATTAAACCACATGAGATGATCGTGACCTCTGGATGCTTCAATGCTATAAATACCAAATCATAAGTCCATGTCTAAACTTCTCAGACTTTCTCTCTTGTGTCAGCAGAATAAAATTCAAAGCCTTCTGTAATAAGGAATAAATTAGTCAAGCTGGAATCTAAAAAGCGGTTTATATGGTTAATGCATGGTGCTAATTTAGGTTACTGAAGCTGGCAGAAAATGCTGCTGTTCTAAGGAGGGTGGTACGAAGTTTCAGGTTGATCCTCTGGTTCCCTCCCACCACCTTCCAGCATGTATATAAATTGTCAGCTCTCCAGATCGTTTGCCAGTTCTCTCTTCTAGACTTGCCAGAAGCAACAGAGGACTAAAGATGAAGATCTTTTTCTTATTTACCTTTTCCACTTTTTTGTTTTCTGCTTTTGAACAAGCAGCTGCTTCTGCTCACTACGACAAGATTTTAACTCATAGTCGAATAAGGGCACGAGACCAAGGGTAAGTAACTGGGTTTTAATTCTATTTTAAAAGAGTGCTCATTAACTGTTATTCTCCCCTTTCTTCTCGTGTTACGTTAAATGTTATTTTTTACTATGAATTTTTACTATCATTCAAGTAGAACTTTCATTCTCATTAATTTTACAAGAATTGCTCACAAATAAAAAGCTTTCTGTGGAGTTTCAAAAGGAGACAGAATACTGCTAAACTCCATAAAACGTGGAAAAATCTGAAATAATCACTTCCCAGTGAATAAAATACAAAAGTTTTAGAGTTACTGAAGTTAATTACAGTTCACAATTAATGTAATGTGACATCAGATATGTTTAAAGTAACTTTTTAAATGTTTGAATAGAGTTGACATCTATTCCACAGCATTTGCTCTCTTTATTCCATCATAATGAAAGTGATGAACTCTGTATAAATGCTCTCTACAATGGGAACATATACTGGGAGCCCTTTGTAAAACTTCTGTTCCCACTATAACAATGTGACAAGCTGCCCAGCAGGGTACTCAAAAGACAATGCTTACAAGCCCGGCTGCTCAGAGACATGGAAACAATTTGAACAGCTGGTGTCAGGGAGACACATGTGTCCAAACTTTTTTTCCTTCTGTCTTCTTCGGTAAAAACTGTCCTGTGAATAAGAGTTTTTTAAAATCCTGTCTTTCTTTGTTGAATTGCCTCTGTCTGCTACACACACCCCCACACACTCCCACCCTGAGCTTTTGAAATAAAAAATTTCACTCGTTTCCCTCTTCTTTTCAACTGATGAATTTTCACTTTTGAACTGATGAATTTTTTTAAGTGCTGAAGTATAAAATTAATGGCAAAATGCCTTTACTCCATGGAATTTGCCCTGAAGACATTCCACTTCTGTACACTACTATGCTAAAGAAAAAGTATTCCCTGTTTGAAATCTGTAACTCCTTGTATTTACATGCCAGTTTACCCTTTGGTCCCCAGTAATTTCCAGAATGTTTATTTAGGTGCCTGCGGTACTCCAAAAGGTTGGTAATCAAAATAGCTGATTGATTTACAGAAGACAGGGTTTCCTTCTACACAAGAAACAAAGCACTTTTCTTCCCCATCTCCCCATGACATTCAGCTGCACAGATGTGTACAAGACAAAAACTTTAATGAAAAGAGCCTGATGGTATTCGCAGCTCAGTCACAGGTAACTGCTAGTTAATTCACTTCTCAGGGGGAAGGCAGAAATGTAAGGCATATTGAAAATTAACTAGGCACAGCTGGCAGTTGCTGCCCATCACAGACCAGGGTCAAACCAGAAAAGAGGGCAATCTTCTGTCTCTGCTGGGAGGGTGATATTGCCAAGAAACCCAGCTGGGCAGTCTTGGGAGCTGGAAAACACACCTGCCCTGGGAAGTGAAGCCAGATGTTCATTTCATACTCTTGTTTAACAGAAACTGTAATTGCCGCTATTTTATATAAAAATTCTCCAAATATGTACAGAAACATTTTTTAAAATGTTTCTTACTCCCACCTATAGCCCAAATGTCTGCGCCCTTCAGCAAGTTATGGGAACAAAAAAGAAATACTTCAGCACTTGCAGAAACTGGTACCAGGGAGCCATCTGTGGAAAGAAAGCGTAAGTATCCTGTTTCAAAACTATTGCTCGTTCCATGAGATAGTATAAAGTATGACTAGAAAATCCTCCTTTCCTCAAAAGCAAACTAAATATTTGTTTCAAATACAGAGGCAGGAAGAATTCTGTTTGTGATTTTACATGGCTGCAGATTCTCTTTAGCTGCTTCTACAACCACCTAGATAATTGATTCAATAATTGTTGCCAAAAACAATCACAAAAGGAGGGGAAAGTCTGAAAATGACAGCATAGTATGTAGTCCTGTTTCAGTTCATGAGCTTTCAAAGTATTAGTTTCAGCATGACTTCTCTAAGTGTTTGTAACTCTATTTTAAACACAAAGAGATATAAGTGACCTGCCCAAATCCACAGAGGCACCCAATAAGCCAGTCGAGAAAAGAATTCAGCTCTACTCAGCAGAGCTGTGTGTTCAGACCACAATACTCCACAAAGAAAAAGAAAATCAAAGTACAGTTACGGATACAGATTGAGTCTGGGTGAGTTTGGCATTATTCTGGAATCTGTATGCATACTTCAACTGTCACTTCTTCTCAGAATGGAAATAATTGTCTTCTCTGTGCCAGTCTCTAATGCCTCATCAGCCATAGAGCAGCTTCAGAGTTTGAACACAAACAAAACCTCCAGTTTTAAACTTTGCCTGCCCTCACTTGTCTCACTTAAAACTAAGTAACTTAACAGAGACTGATGGTGTTTACACAGTACAATAAACTAATGTTTTTTTTTCTAGTGAACCACATTTTCTTTTGCTCTTATGCAATTTCTTGTTTAAATTTCTCAGCGGTTGTCACAGGAAATAATTATTTTTTGTTTTCCCATTACTGTCTTAAAGGGTCCAAACAAGCCAGGGGTGAGCATTTTCAGAAAGGCTTGAGTGAATAGGGATTCTAGGCTTCAGCTGAAGCTCTGGTTTAGGGTATTAGGAGTCTCTTATTGGAAATCCATAAAATTCATGCCCAAGCAGTATTTAAGCACACAATTTGAAGTCACTGAGAGATTATGTGCCCTAAGACATAAAGATATCAAGTTATATTGGCATAAGGTGCAAATTATTTGTACGAGGTACTTAACTCCATTAGAGTAAGATTTGTATTTAAAACTTTCCTAATGAACATAGTTTGGATGTTAACATTGTGTGGAATAGAGGGGGTTTTATTTCTGTACCAAAAGCTTCCTTAAAAGAAGCTAATATGGAAGAAGTCCACATAAGCCAGTTGACTCCCTTTGTAATAAACGCTTAAATTCTCTAGTAATGTTTTTCTGATCAACAATAGTTCACTAAATAAACCAGAAAGAAGAGCTTTAAGAAGAAGTGACTAATGATTTGCAATTTGTTAGTCATGTTTTTATTCTCCTGATTGCTGTAACTAGGATCCACATTATCCAGTTCATCCTTCATTGTTCCTAAATGCAGAAATAATACGAGAACTTAAGCAAATATGTAAACATACATTTTGCTTCAAGCAATTACACACAGCTCACATTGAATCCAAGTGAGCTTTTACAAACAGAATACTTTCAAGTTAAAATTGCAACTATAAGACTTTGTAAACTTGAAAGAAATTGATTGAATTTTTCTTTTCAGAATGTCGAAGAATTCTATTTTGACAAAGAACTGGATGCAGATACACTCTGGGTTTGTGCTGGGAGTGAGTGGAGCACAAAAATTTATGCAGACTGTTCATGCATCACTAGCAGTGCTAAAATGGCTACAGCTGCTCGTGCTTTCTTCAGCACATATACATACATGATGCTTTCCTAATTGAAAAAGTATCTTTTCCTATTTTTTTTTTCAAAGAAAGCTTTATATTCTGTTTTATTTTTTGACTGGTCCAGCCGTCCTGGCTGATGCACACAACTACAACTGTAGTTCTTGAGCACGATTCCTATAATTACTAGTGTAAAACTGACTAAGACTCCAAAATCATGTGAGAAAAATGCCTCCAATTTTGCCTAACAAGTTTTTTAACTGTTAAGATAACAGTTAAGAGGTAAATCAGGCAGTAGTCAGGCAAGGGCCTGAAATAGACTTGGATGTAGTTTCTACTGCTCCTAATGTGTGTCAGAGGTTCTGCATTTTTTTTCTATTCTTGAAAGATGCTATATGTTATTACACAGTGTTAGAAAGGATCCTTGGGAAAAAGACTGCAAAAAGGTGTGGTAGGAGGAAATTTTCTTCCATTTATTTTCTGAGAAAATGTTTTCAGTGCTCTGCCAGCATACCATAAATTAATGGAGCGGAGTTACGCTTCTGACACAGTGAGGCACTGATTCCAGCACACAGTCTTGCTTTTCAAGCACTGCCATGGCTTTGAAGCCTCAACTTTAAAGTCAGTCTAGACACGAGGAATGGTATAAAAGCCCCACGAGAGCTGAGGAAAAGACCTGATTTTCATGGGCCAAGCTGTGACCCTAAGCGTTCTGCTGTTGTTAGCTTGCTTGTTAATTACTTATTTCCTTAAGGAGGTGGAAGGAACAGCAGTAAGTTGGAGTGACTGTAACACAAACCGTAATGAACATCCCATTCAGACAAGAGATCTTACTATTCCAAATCCCCATAAGTTTCTTTGGATTGTAGTTTTCTGTCTGGAATCCTAACTCCTAACCAGGCTCTCCCATTTTGACTTTGGCTTTGTTTTTATAAGCAAATCCAGATCACTTAGAACATTTCATACAAATTACCGATTTATATCCATTTGATAATGGTAATAATGATCCCTTTCTAGTCAAATTAGATTGTCTGTGGTCATTTGCCCCACTTCTACCTTCAGGACTGGTATGTTTATACCTTTTCTCAGAATCTTTTCTTCTCCTCCAGGTGATATTATAACAGTGGCTTCTCTTTTCTGTTAGTGGACATCCTGAAATCAGCCAAAATACTTCACCTTTTGAGTAAAGTCTGCCATACCACTGACTTCTTTGGCATTACATTTTATTCCACTACAGACACATTGGGAAGAAGGGTATTTCCTGAAAATTACTCAGACTGAATCTTGGATATTTTCAAAGTCAATTTTGGAAAATAACCTACTCCTGTGGTTTATTCCTAGATAGATGCCATGTCTTCCCATGAGAGAAAGTCTGCTCTCAGCACAAATCTGACAGGGAATTAATTTCTTTTCTGAGTTCGAGAGGTAAAATGGGTTATACAGTGATTGATACATGTGTCAGAAAAAGTAGTTTAATGCAACAGATAATTTGGACTCATTGAACTAAAGTCAGATGGTGGCTGTTCTCTTCACTGACTAGAATTTAGAGGAATGTAAGCTGTAAAACATTTTACAGAGCCTGTGTAAAACCCTAAGCAAGAAGCTCGCTCCTGCCAACCAGAGAAGACATGGAGCAGTGGATTTGGGCTTGAGAGTCTACACAAAACTATATCACCTGTCTTCTCCCTCCTCTTTTGACACTTCTAAAATTGTAAAAACACTCACAGAGCAAGGCAGAGGGGGTGAAGAGTGTGTATAAGAGTAAGTTAAATCGTAGAGCTCCTGGGTGGGTTTTTATGCCTGTAATAGAGCAACTTAGTCTTATCTGTTAATTGGAGTTTTATATTCTGTGTACTCAAAACAGAAATGCACATACGACTATAAACATTACTGCAACAAGAATATTAATCCAAAGGAAAATGGCTATTCTCATGTTAATATTTCCATGCTACCAAGTCCTCCCTAACTTATATATATGATCTATAAAATGTTAAATTTTTGTTAGCTTTTGTTTTTTACATTTAAAAAAAAAATTATTATTTACACTTCCTTTCCACTGCTGTAAATATCCAATTGGGATGCAACTTTAATATTTCCTAAAATCAAGGCCTGTTGGACCAGAACTCTTTCCACTGTTTCTATACAGTATTTTATCTCCATGCCAGCGAGAAGCAGAAACAGATGACTCACACAGCTGATCTGACTAAACTGCAAACTAATTCTGCTAGCCAAGAATAACAAAGACATAAGATAGTGTAGCTCTGCTCCCTTTTCCTTTGGAGCATAATTGTTTGGATGAGGTTATAACAACTTTGTGCTAAAAGGAAACCCCAAACAAACAAAAAATTCCAACCAAAAGCAACAACATATACCCCACCAAACCCTCCAAAAATTAAAGAATGCAGAATTTCTTGTTATCTGATAACTGCTTTGATTATTTGGACACCATCTTATATTGAAACAATATGGAGATGCAGATGAGGATGGCTTATGCTGTGAGGTGGTACTTCCCCTGTATACTGTGTCTATACACGAGTGTTGCTAGCAACCACATCTTGCACTGAGTTTTATCTGTTTCTAACCTTATTGTGGGACCCTCCATACAGACCCCTTTTTTTCACATTTGAACTTTTACACTACATTTTGAGCACAGCTGATACATGGACCTTCTAATTGCAGTCAAATCTAAGGGAATATGAACACTGTAAGCAGGAACTTACAGTAACCTTTGATGACTGAAAACAAAGTCTGGGCTATACATAACAAGTTAAATAGTAAAAAAGGCACTGATCTAGTAATGCTTGGCTGAAGAAGCATTTTCTTTCTTAACAACGTTCTTCAGCCAATTTTCTGCCTTTCATTAATTGTGTCATTGATGGACACGGTAAGAAGACCAGACTAGCCATGTCTTATGCTATGCTTATAACTCAGTTTCCTCTTTCCTTTTTCCAAAAGCTATTTAAGACTGCAATCTTCCATAGCTTCTCATGGAATGAGGGGGAGATATTTTATATTCCATGGAAGGAAAAATATTTTCTCACGACAAAACAGTTCATAGGGTTGGAAGAACAATTATTTTTTAATTAGCTTTTGGCAGTAATGCAACATTGAGGAAGAGATAAGGTTAATTTCCTTAATAGTTAGAAAATCTGTAGCCTAAACTGTATGCTATTCTTGCATTCTCAAGAAATAGCCATTCCATGAATTGCTTTATAAAAATAGATGTATTAAAAAGAACTACACAAATGCTTTCACTATATGTCTTCTCCATTGAAAAGATGCACATGGCAGAAAGGTGAATGTATCATGTGTGTATGTGTAGATGACGAAATGGAGACAAAATGTTTCATAGCACATAAAAATGAAAGACACATTTTAAAAAAAAATCTTTCAACTTCACCAGCTTTATCAGATTGCTGTTAATTGCAGAATTATAATCGCCACTTTTAAAACAATAGTTTGTAACGCTATTGTTCTAGTCCACTTTCATTTTTTAATCTCCTGATGTAGTTTATATTTGAAAATTTTAAACCCAGATTTTCAGTTGAATAAGCTTTTCACTTCAGTTTTTATGGCTAATGTTTTGTCAGATTTGGTTTATGAAAAATGAGAGAAGTGTACCCAGCTGCCACCAAAGAGTCTACAAATTAACAGCTGGAATGCAGTGGTAAAGATTCAGCAAAAACTTTCAAGGAAATAGTGTTCAGAACTCCAGCATTGCCAACAACAGCCACACCAGTAAAATAAATCTGTTATGTAAAACCTTGTAATTTTTCCTTGTCATTCACAATGTACCATAATTTGAAAGTAACATCTAAATTCTAATACCTCAAAAAGCTTATGATTTAGACTTTGGTGAGACTATATAATTTTTGACATTCCCTCTCCTGAAGATACCTCTGTGATAAGTTCAGTGAATTTATGTTTTCATGTAAGAAAGCAGAATTTGTCAAGCAGTTCTATAGTTGAGCTTTTATTTCTCTCATATTAATTAAGAAAATATTATATCTTATCAGGCAATCAATCCTAAATTTAGTGTTACTGTTTATAATTATCCCTGCTTTGCTGTTAGGTACAGTTTATATGTATTCAAGAATGAGAATATTTTATAGACGTCATTATATAACAGTTCCTTATCCCTGGTATTGCTAAATTCTATGTATGCTATGATGACACACTTGTTTAACTCTGGGTTTGGATTTGCTGAAGTCTAGTTTTCATCTTTACTACATTTACTAGTGAACTTTCTGTTGCATCCATCCATCCTCTCTTTAGTGTCTTTCTTCTCTATGACCTGCTTTATATCTGTTCTTAATCACTTCTCTCGATCGTTCCTGAGCTTCTTCAAAGTCTTCCTTGATAAACTGAGACTCTGCCATCCTACATTATATCACCATACAATCCACAAGCCCTTCTCCTAAATATTTTTAGTTCCTAATCCAGTATATAGGTGACTTCATGTAGTTTTGTCACTTTAATGTCTGTTCTTTATTTAATTTTTTATTTCCTTTTCATCCCTGCTGCCACCAGTTTCTCTTAATGTCCCCACCTTTTTTTTCTTTCTTCAGACCCATCTAATCTCAAAATAGACCAATTAAATTAATTTCCTTCAGCTGCTGTTCTAGTCACGTCAGCTTTTAATAACTCTACATGAATTCCATATCCCCTCCGATGTTCCTTCCAAGCATTTAAACTTAGTGATAGTGATCATTCTGTAAATTCCAAAGCCCAGCATTTAGTAAATTACAACCAACTTGTAGTCTACACAAAAAAGGCTGAATGATAAAGAAGGGATAAAGATCTAGAGAGTGTGTATGAAAAACAATGAAAAATTAATTAAAAAAAAATAGGCTCAGTTAAAATTAGTATACATTTGTCTGTAGAGCATCGTGGTTATTTAATTGTGGTTTTGTATATACCCCACAGAACTGTCTTGTATGAGTGCTGTCCTGGCTATATGAAGATGGATGGTACAAGAGGATGTCCTGCAGGTACAAGCTTATTTTGTTATGGATGAGTCAATATTTGAGAAACATTAAAACACAGGAGACTTTCAAAGGTGGCCATCAAGAAATTATTTCCTCTTTTTAAGAATTACTGCATGAGAAAACATAATTTCATTTGCACATAGTCAACACAGTTAAAAATAAACCGACACTGAATTTGTTCATTCGGTTTATGTTGAATTTCCCATCTCCTTATAGCTGCTGGTTTGGAGAGGTATGATAGTGTCTTCAATTCCCAAAGCTGCTAAAAATCTTTTATTGCTATTTCCTTCCCACTCCAGAGTAGCTGAAAGCATGCCAGCGAGGTCAAAAGCCTAGGACATAAGATGTGGTATACCTAAACTTTGTTTATTCCTTTTCCTGAGAAGACTTGAATCTTATCTACTAAAATGCGTTATAGGCTTTAAATAAACTAAGCAGGAGTGAAAATTAAGGCCGAAAGTCTTGATTTCTCTTATTTGTGCTATACTCTTTTGCATAAAGAATTAATTGCAATAGGAAAGAATAATCTGAGAGAAAATATATTTAATAACTTCGGATCCGTACATCTGAACTAATCCTTTTACGGTCATTAATAGAGTTTGGCATATCTAAGATAGAGTTTAGTTTATTTAGATGCATTAATCTCACTGTGGATGTTTACACTACGATGAGGTCCGTCACACTCTAGAATTGCCTATTCCTCCTCATGATGGTAAAAAGAGCCAAGAACAACTAACTTGCATGCAAATGTCTCACTTGTACATGCCTAGAATTAGGAAAGATGAATCCTCTTACCATGTAGCAGTGTTATCGCTGTAAGACTATGACCATTTTTACACTCTATATGCACGTCATACACTGGAAGAAGAGCAAGAGGTCTCACAAGAATAATTCTGGCCCATCATGCCAAAGGAGAACACTCCACCAAAATTTTTGTGATTATAGGTGGAATTCACTCATGTCCTCTCTTGAAGGTCCCCAGCAAGGCATCTCTCCTAAGGCAAATGTTCTAATATGCAGTTTTGTTTCATTTAATTTTTCAGCTCATTAAGAAAACAAACAAAAAATAAATAAAAAGCAGATATGTTTGGATGGGTTTCAAGTATGTTAACTTTTAATTCAAGCACATTGTTTTAATATTGATTTAAACAGTTTCAGAAAGTCAATACTGTAGTTCAACCAAAAGAAACAAAATAGATTTATTATAAGAAACTGGATAACTGAAGATTTTTACAGAATTCTTGTCTCATGTTTTTTTTAGTTGCTCCTATTGATCATGTATATGGTACACTTGGCATTGTTGGAGCTATCTCCACGCAGCAGTATTCTGACATATCAAAGCTGAGAGAAGAGATTGAGGGAGGAGGATCATTCACTTTCTTTGCACCGAGCAATGAAGCCTGGGAGCAATTAGATTCAGTGAGTGTGTGTACGCGCGTGTGCATGTGTTACTATGTGTTTCTCTTTCAGCTAATATTTTAGCTACAACAGCTAGTCTAGGATAAGATAGACTAGAAATTGTATTGATATTTTAGATAGAAAATGACATTACACCAGCTATAATAAAAAATTTTCAAAATTGGCATACATAGCTGAAGCTAGAGAATCTGAATTTATTTTCAGGAGTACTAAGAAGCCATGTGTGTTTCTTATTTGAGCACTTCCATGACAAATATTAATAGGATTACTGTTCTTAGTATCGTTTTGGGGAAATTGACAAGCATTCCAGTAATTGCATAATGTAGAATATAATTGTACTTCATCAGTGATTCTGGTGCCCTTCTTTTAGTAGTGCTTTTAGTAAAATAAATATTGAATCCAATGTCCTTCAATGAATTGTCTGCGATTAGACCTCTTGTCTTCCATTTATGAGCAAATCAGATAAAATCATCGTTTAAGTAGAGCCAGACTGCTAGGTATGAAAGTCATGTCTCCTAACAGGAAATATCCATTCCTGACTATATTGAAATCATATGTTCATGTAAAGAAATATGTACATATTTCCAACTAGAAGAATGCTTTGAAACTTCTAATGAATCAAATTGTTTTCTTCTTCAGGAAATTCATAGGAATTTGGTTGACAATGTAAATATTGAGCTATACAATGCTCTGCACCACCATATGGTAAACAAGCGCATGTTGACAAAAGATCTTAAGAACGGCATGACTCTAGTGTCTATGTATAATAACCAGAAATTGCTTATTAACCATTATCCTAATGGGGTAAGTCTATTCTTACTTTTTTCAGTATGAAATAACTAATTAGTAATAGTTATTCTTCTTTCCTTTATTTCCTTCCGTAGCTGAGAAAATAGATAATAGAAAGTTTAACACCTAGAAAGTCATTTGCCACTGAGAAAAATAAATATTTTTTCTTTTGAAATTTTGTCTGCCATGTAAAATAATTGCTAAGAAGAATATGTAATGTTTAGAATTCAAAGTTCAAATGAGTATGAACTTTCTTCTTAAAAGAAAAAGATTTTTAGCCAAAATATATGATCATAATAAATCTCAAAGCAAAATCTACTACTAATATTCATGTGTTTATAAAATAATACTGGATCAGACATTTTATTTGAATTGTAGAGCACAGTAGAAACATTTAAGATTATAGGGGACACACATACATTATTTGGCTGGAAAAAGGTTCATTTTTAAAAATCTTAGAAATCTCCCAATCAAGTTACTCTTCTTTGCTACCTTAAATATATGGAAATGTTTATGTCAGACTATAGTTTGCATCAGTAAAAAACAACGCAATCACCATAATAACTGGATATGGAAAACAAACGTGAATAATCACATTAACAAATAAAACCTCAATATCAAATCCATCTAGCCTGAAGAAACACAGCTTTCCAGAAGTTTAGCCAGCCTTTCAAATTTTACGAAGTTTTACTTAAATTGTCAAATAAAAACTGAAAGAATAACAATGAATACATAATATACAATACATACATGCAAGTCTGTCAGAATCAGATTTGATGTGTGTGATCAAATTAATGTTTCATCTTCTACTGTTGAATTCTTCAAATATAGGTTGTAACTGTTAACTGTGCCAGGATCATCCATGGCAACCAGATTGCTACCAATGGTGTTGTTCATGTCATTGATCGTGTCCTGACTGCTGTTGGAAATACTATTCAAGATTTCATCGAAGTTGAGGATGATCTTTCATCGCTTAGAGTAAGTAGACAAAAACCTAAAATCCTTCTCTGGCCTTTTATTTTTTCCTTCTTTCTTTTCTACTTGTTTATCATACCTGGAAGTAAGAAGGATTAGTTCAGCATGAAACAGAAATAAATTAAATGAGCCAGCAGTGCCCTTGTAGCCAAGAGGGCCAACCATGTCGTGGGATGCATCGAGCACAGCATCACCAGCTGTTCGAGGGAGGTGATTGTCCCGCTCTACTCTGTACTCATGTGGCCCCACCACGAGTGCTGTGTGCAGTATTGGGCGCCACAATATGGAAAGGACATAATAATACTGGAGAGTATCTGGAGGAGACCACAAAGCTGGGTCTATGAAGTCGTATAAGGAGCGGCTGAAGTCACTTGGTCTGTTCAGCCTGGAGAAGAGGAGACTGAGAGGAAATCTCATAGCTGTTTGCTGCCTTCTCACAAGGGAGGGAGGTGAAACAGGTGCTGATCTCGTCTCTCTTGCAACATATGATAAGACTTGAGGTAATGGCAGGAAGATGTGCCGGGGGAGGTTTAGGTTGGACATTAGGAAGAGGTTCTTCACCCAGTGGGTGGTGGAGCACTGGAACAGCTCCTCCAGGGAAGCAGTCATGGCAGCAAAGATGCCAGAATTCAAGAAGCATTTGGACAATGCCCACAGCCACATGGTGTGAATGTTGGGTGTGTCCTATGCAGGGATAGTAGGAGTTGGACTTGATGATCCTTTTGGCTCCCTTCCAGCTGGAGTGATTCTATGATTCTATAATAAATAAGAACTCCAGTTAATATTGCAAATCTAGCTGTATAAAGAGGCAAGGTACATTATACATAAGGAATCTACTTCTACTCCTTTGTGGATCAAATGGGATCACATTAATAAGACAGAAAATGTCCCTGTACATAAAAAAAGGCATCTTTTCTTCAAGCACTGAGGAAATTAAGCACATGAGCATAATTTTCAGTGTCTGGTGTTATATAAATAAGAAACATTTCAGAACGGATGACGTAAAATCATAAAAAACTCAAATACATTTGAGAACCTGACTCACAGCAAGTTTCTGTATACCAGTTGTGACACATAGGAAGGGTTTTTCTTGCAGAGAAAATCATGTTTTTCCCTTTCTGTTGCATCACTTTGCACTCTGTCTTTCTGTCTTTCCAGAGAGCGAAGTCCCTCTGTATAGCACATACACCTGCTAACTGCTGTGGGCATGTCTCTGCACTTACGCTGCTTGAATGACTGCCTCTAAAAGCAAGTGTGCTAATGAAACCATTAAACAAAACAAGCCCTGAGACTCTAATATGACATCTCTTTTAGGGTGGTTTCTGATTTGCGAGTTTCATACGCTCTTTATCTTTCTGTCCTAAGCTGAGCTAAGAGTGCATACGTGTTTGATTCTGTGTATGTCCTTTTCCTAGAAAATTTGTTCTCAATTTATATTGGCATACTCTATTAGATTACCCTTTTAATCCACCGTATAGTCTCATGATATCTTTGATTGTATCTTCTGCATTTTTCCTTTTCTTCAGTCTTTGATTCTAATGAGGACTGATTGCAGCCACCAAAGAAATAAATATTATTACACTATTCTCTTTTAGGTTTAACACAGTAACAGAAACACCCAAAATGTGAGGTTGTACAGAGGAGGTGGATAAGAAAGTTAAGAAGATTTATTTGAGGAATTAAAAGGAAATTATATTTATTTGAAAAATATTGAATTGGATTTTCTTTATTTCTGACTGCCTACCTTTTCTTCATTACTAGAAAGCAGAGAAGTGAATTGATCAATTGTGTTTAACTTTATTTTTATAATGTCCAGAGCTCAGTAACACTTTAGGGATTAAAAACATGAAAATAAGTTTTCTTAGCATCACAGCCTGAGAATAAAATAGAGCATTTCAGTTGGAAGGGACCTAGATCCTCTAGTCCAACTTTCTGACCACTTCAGGGCTGACCAAAAGTTAATGCACATTGTTAAGAATATTTTCCAAATGCCTTTTAAACGCTGCTAGGCTTGGAGCATCGTCCACCTCTCTAGAAAACCTTTTCCAGTGTTTGACCACCCTATCGGTAAAGAAATGCTTCCTAATGTCCAGTCTAAACCTTCTCTAATGCAACTTTGAACCATTCCCACGTCCTGCCACAGAAACCCATGTAGAAGAGATCAGCACCTCCCTTTCCATTTCCCCTCTTCAGGAAGCTGTAGAGAGCAATGAGTTTGCCCCCTAGCCTCCTTTTGTGGTTCAAAATCTACTCCTGCTATTTAATAAAATTACTTATATACCTGTAATGCAATTTTTTTTATTATCCATTCGGGGCGAATTATTAGCTTTGATAGACTATAGTTTTGATCTAATTTGTCAAAACTTATTTGTTCACATTTTTCATTTAAAATTCAAACAATAATAAAAAAATCTGCCCTATTGTCACCTCTATCAGAATTTATTGATTATTGTGTGATAATTTAAGGAGGTAACGTGGTGTATCAAGACACATTTTTCCCACAAAATTAGGTTTTTGTGTTCCTTTTTGTCAATTTTTAAACCCTTCTTTCTATAACATTGGTCTCAGTCTAGCATTAAAGTACCTGTGGACACTAGGTGAAACTAGGCAACTAATGTATTTTGGTAGTATTTTAAATAACCAACATATAAATAACGAAATTTATTTTCTAGGCTGCTGCCATCACATCAGATGTCTTGGATATTCTTGGAAGGCCTGGTCATTACACACTCTTTGCTCCCACTAATAAAGCTTTTGAGAGACTTCCAAGGGGGGTCTTAGAAAGGATTATGGGTGACAAGGTGGCTTCTGAAGGTATGTAACATTTTTTTGCAAATGAGAAACACAAGCGAGTAGATAAGGAGGTAGAAACTACATTATCCTGGTAGCTCTGAAATTAAGCACTTATACTTTTTTACATATAAAAAGAATTATTTTTTCTGTCTCTAATATTTACAGTTACCTAGTGTTTCAAATTAACTGAAAAATTTGTAAAAATATTTTAAAGAAAATTGTGAAAATATAAGCACATTGATGTTTCTAATTGTTCAGCTGCATAGTCCCAATAGAATTTCCTGCCTCTAGAAATGCAGGGCTATCTGAATCTGGAATTCTTTCATAGCTTTCTCTTAAACAGCTTTTTCATACAAAGAGGACATGTTGTTATGAAAGGTAAGTTCTTCCCTGTGGGTTGAATGGAATTTCAGACGAACTATAACAGTCAACACACTTGTTATTTTGAGAACTACAATAAAAGTAAATAACAGCAAAATCAACCTGCTGTGTGAACAGTTATCTAATAGATCACTAGGAACTGGAAGACTACAGTTCTATTCTCATTTATGTGTTCCACTGCACCAAAATTCTCTATCCTTTCATTAAAACCTGATTATGTCACTGTATAGTAACTCAATGGAGAAAGGCTAAAAGAAGGATCTGCACTAATTTTAATGTGAGAGAATGACTAAAGATGAAATCCTGAAATAACGTGGCGTTTTGTTGTAGATCTTTGCTCATTTCTTCAGTTTGCTGTCAGGAGAACAGTACATCGACTCTCAATTATGTAGTAAGGCATAAGAAAATGTTCATCTGAGCGTGACCTTTTATCGCCTAGAAAGTTTTGTGCTCAGAGATCCAGTTGGAGCATATTATTTGTGATTACCTAGTTACATACTTTGTTACATGCAGATCATAGCATAACTCCCATAATTTTCATAATATAAGACATGATATTTGGTCATAGATGTTTAGAGGCCTATAGTATCAATTTTTGTATAAGTAACTTTCAGTAAAGAATCTATGTGTGGAAATAAATATGCTAGATAACCTAGTAGCCTAGTAAACTATTAAAAATAGTGCAGATGTAATAACTTATCCCCAACTATATGTGAATAAATATGTGTGTGTGTATATATATGTATGAAGATATGTGTCCATACATACACCTATACATAAACTTCCTGATCTTTTCTCTGCAGCTCTCGTGAAGTTCCATATTTTAAATACTCTCCAGTGCTCTGAAGCCATCATGGGTGGAGCTGTCTATGAAACTCTGGAAGGAAACACACTTGAAATTGGTTGTGATGGTGAAAGTCTGACTGTGAATGGAGTGAAAATGGTGAAACGAAAAGATATTGTGACAAGCAATGGCGTTATCCACCTCATTGATGACGTGCTAATTCCTGATTCTGGTCAGTGATCTATATGAAAAATTTCCTACACTGAAGATGTTTTCTGCAATCTTACCTAGAGTCCCTCAGATATGTTGTCATGGATAAACATAGAGAATCCTAATCAGGAAAAGGAATATATTGTGAGGTAAAATATTTTTCTTATTCCTTTATTCACAGCCAAGCAAGTCATCGAGCTTGGGGGTGCCCAGCAGACTACTTTCACAGACCTGGTGGCGCAGCTAGGACTGGCATCTTCTCTAAGACCAGAAGGCCAATACACTCTCCTGGCCCCTCTGAATGGTGCTTTCTCAGGTTAGTAGAAATAAAAGACTATGCTCTGAACGTCAGAATACACAAGAACATATGTTACCCTGACTGTTTCCAAATAAGCACTCAGTACTTGATCTAAAATCTCAAGAAAAAGAAGCCATGGAGAAACAGAGATATCACACCCTTTCAAGACACATTCTATGTGAAAAAACAAAAGAAGTCTAACTACCAGGCTGCACAGCTCGTTTTTAGTGGTATCATTTGTTAATGTACATGTGTCACTAAAATAAGATACAAAACATACACAGACAGATGGTGGGAAAGTTATTAATGACCTTCCAGTTCTCTGGAAATTTTTAAAGGTTTTAAGGTGTACATGCAGAAAGGAAAAGTTGTAATAAGAACTTCAACAGTAACTCACAAGACGGGGTGGGCCCACATGTAAATCACATGTTGTATTATTTAGAGTAATTAATCAGAGCTATGTCAAAAGTTCATTTCTGAATTTAAGGAATGGCAATTTGTGGAAACCATTTAACAATTCTTTTTTTGTGTACACAGATCTATCCAAGCCTTAACTCAAGTATTTCAAAGAAAGATTCAGTATTTCCATGATCTTTTAATGTAACATACTCAGTTAGCCTTATCTGAATGAAAATGCATTACATAAATGACTATATATTGATATCTAAATGGCTTTGTAGATGACACCTTAAGGATGGATCAACGCCTTCTTAGAACGATCCTGCAGAATCACATTATAAAAGTGAAAGTTGGGCTCAATGAACTGTACAATGGACAAGAGCTGGAGACAATTGGAGGAAAACTGCTTAGAGTCTTTGTGTACCGCACAGTAAGTGGGTTTTCCAACAATATGTATCCCAACTATAAAAATGAAGAGTCATAAAAGAATTAAAGGCAAAGCTGAATGAAACCTCCAACATTTACCTTTCTGAATATCTAGCAAAAATCTTTAACTTTTAAGCTAGGAAAAAATTAAAATCCAATTTTAATCAATAGGAACTTCATTTGCACTGAAGACTAGGGGAAAATGAAACAGGATTCTACATTTGACATTCCATTAATTAGATTCTTTTAAGCTTAAATTTTTTAACATATGCAAGGGCAAAAAAAGATTCAATTTTGGAAATATTTACGCTATATCAACTTACTCCAGATTTTGCTACTTTTTCTTTTTCAAGCAATATCAGATTTCCTGGCAAGAATACACAATTTGACAGTAGGAAATGCATATAAATGTTATTTTTAAATTAAGGAGACTGGTAGGAACTATGCATCCATCTATTTTACCAAATATGTTTAAGTGTGTATCGTGTGAAAATCTACGCTTGTTTCTCTTTTAATCAGGCTGTATGTGTTGAAAATTCGTGCATGGTCAGAGGAAGCAAAGAAGGAAGGAATGGTTTTATTCACATCCTCAGACAGATCATCAATCCAGCAGAAAAGACATTGCATGAAATGCTGAGAAATGACAAACGTTTTAGGTGAGTAGCAGTTTTGACATCGTTGAGATTTTCCTTCAGAAGGTAACTGAATATTCAGCACAACTGGTCTAAGAAATAGTTGTGGACTGTGGTTTGTTGGATTTTGGGAAGCAGGGTTAACAATCTGAGAGAGCTCCTAGATTTTATGCTAGGATAGCTGTTAATGGCATATGGGAGTTAGTAAGACACCAGAATGAAAGAAGCAAGAGGAAAGGGATTGGATGGCACATCCAGAGCGATAAATGCAAGAGTCTGGATGTTTGGTTAACAATTAGTACAAATCCAGATGATTGCAGCACTGTTGCCCACCCTTTCAGTATATATTTCTGTCCCCCCCTGGCAAGTATCTCCATATTCCTGGAGAGACCAAATGCTCTTAGCATCCTCTCTTCATCTCTTTGATCTGTGGGGTTTTTACATAATGAACTCTGCTCTAACCCAAGCTTCCAGTTTGTTTTTTTTTTTCTCACATCCTTTTTCCTCGGTCTGCTTCTCTTTAAGACTGTCTTTTTAAAATCTCATTTTCCTCCTCCACTGCCTTCATTTCTGGGAAACCATGACAGTGTTTGAAGATTAAAGCAACATCAGAAAAAATGAGTGAATTAAGTTCCTGTAAAAAAGTATAATTACTGCATTTCAAAAAAAAATGTATTTATGTTTTGCCCATTTGTTGTAAACAGTGTTTTCCTCAGTCTGGTGAAAGCTGCAGATTTAGATGATGTTTTGTCACGGCCTGGACAATGGACCCTGTTTGTTCCAACTAATGATGCCTTTAAAGGTTTGACAGATGACGATAAGGATATATTAATAAGTAAGTAGCACAAAAAACAAGAAACACAAGCAAAGGTAAAATTGATTGGAATGAAGGATTCTGGAATAGTGCATTTCTTACACAAATGATGTCTGACAAAACAGCTTGCCTTTTGCATAAAGCAGGTCTTAGGACTTCTCTGAACTAATTCCTTTTTGAGGGATGGAGAAAATATCTTTTTGGAAAAAAAAAGCATCCAACCTGAACTTAATTTTAAATTTCATTCCTTGATATATTATTCCAAGGTGTAATTACCTTCCAAGTTAAAAATCTACTTTAATTTAACTAGCTTCAACTTTTCATCATTCAACCTTGCTATAGACTGAAAGGTCTCTTCCACCTAGTGATCTCTGATATCACCTGTGCTCTACACATTTAAACACTGGAATTATATAGATTTTTCACAAGATTTAAAAGTAATTTCTTTAATGTCATGCTTTATTTCCATAAAAGAAGAAAAGCACAGTGAATACTTCAAACTCTCCTGCAGAATTTCCAACTAAAAGGGTAGACTGTAGTCACAGCACTGTATTTTTTTTAATTTGAGGTAATGTGAATCTGGCCTGTGCACGAGTGCAGAAGGAGTGGTTATCTTGAATCCCACATCCAGGTGGTCAGTCATATTTCATACTCCTGCACTTTTCAGATCAAAGTACAAAGACATAAAGTCAAGTCCCATGAATCCTTAATGACTTTAAAGAGTCCAACTCAGAACCTTGATAAGAAGCAACCCCAGCTCTATTCAGCCTTCAACTCAATAATAAGGCACCATGAAACTGAGTTATCTCTTCAGCTATTTGAAGTTATGATATTGGTCGAAATTATATTCTAGTGTGCTGTGTCTAGTGACTGACAATAAACTAACAGGTTGCCTAAATAGCCAACATTAGATAGCTATAAAATGAAATGAAGCTTCTCTCAAGGCTACGAATTTAAGTAACAGGATTAATTCCATTGTTCTGTTTTTATTGGAGGGTATAGTTATTTTAGTAACGAAGACTGAGTTGATCAAACGTATTTTTTCTGTTCACAAGTTGACATTGTACCCAAGACCCTCATAATTTTGAATTGTTTCTATAATTAAGGATATAATTATATTTAGCATTTTTTTTTCAAGGGGCCTCGTGTGTAAGCTTTTCCTATCACTATGACTCAGTCTCTGCTTACTTTTCTTGGCAGACAAGATTTTCATTTGCAGTCTTTTTTTTTTTTTTTAGCAAAATGTCCATTTCTTGTGTCACATTACTTTCTGGATTCTGTCTTCGTTTTCTTTGAAGACATTATCTTGCTTTCTCCATAAAAATTAAACCTTAAAATAAATATTTTTTAAAACATTATTAAGAAATACTTTGTTTATCATTACAAAAGATACAAAATGAAGATTTTTTATAATCAGTACTATTGTGCCACAGAACAATGGTAATCAAATACAGTGTGAAAACAGCTTTTGAATGGACATGTTAAGGCTTTGTATGATACTTGATGCTATCTATGAACAGTTCAGTCACAAAATCTCAGTGCTATTTTTAGTAATGGGAAAAAGAGCATTTAATTGCACTTCAATAGTGAAGGGAGTTGCCATAATATTAGTGATCAAAGCCAAAAAAAAAAAGCAGAAAGACAAAATTATTCACTGAAAGAGACACCAGGAAAAAACTATAACAAAACAGGATTTCCATTGCAGTTTTGCCTAGGCTGAAACCCCCAACAATCAATACCAGCATGTAATGTTAATATGAAACCTGTAATAGTATTGTCAATATCCCATACAGTGACAAGCATACGTATTTTGAAACTGCTCTGCTTGTTACCTTGTCTCCTGGACAGGTTGTGGGCATTTCTACAGTCCATCCTATGACTCTGAACCTTTATGGTCACAGCGCACCTAGAAGTCCTGACAGAACACTGAACCAGGCTTTAGAATCCATCGCCTGTTTTTTAAGATAGCCTTGAAAATCTTGCCTTTTGTCTTTTCTTCCTAAACAGGAATGTCAGACTTTGAAATTAACTTTCAAAATGGAAATCATACCTGGGGGGAAGGGGGATGTCCCCCTTTCCCAGCTTCTCCAACCTGTGTTTATTCTCTGTAGGAATAGACAAAACCATAATTCCAAACAACTCCTTTTCCGCCTGAAAGAAAGAGCAATTTTCTCTGCCTCAGATAGGAAAAGATGTGCATATATAAAAATTTGTGAATTATCCCTAGTCTACTCAGGAGCATGTTGCCACAAGAAAATAATTATATTCATCACTAACTATGTTTGTCTTTAGTTATAACACTGTTAAGTCTGCAGTTTGCCAAATTTCACCTAGGTACGGGATATTGCTGACCACTTTGAGGTCCTCAGATTATTGTATTAGTAAACGATTTGTGGAGTGTATTTAGGAAAACAGCAAAAAATTCTGATCAGAGGTGCAAGCAAAAAATAGAAAATTATACAGAAAAATAAGAAAATGCTGGCAACTTTTCTTGGGAGTTTTTTGTATATGAGTTCTCATAGCATCTTTATGATCCTGTTCTGAGACCCTTTTTGTCATATGATTGGTTCTTCCTCTTTATCATCCTTTTAACAGATTCAAATCATATGTGTTCATGGTAGTTTCATTAATACTACTGTTAATTTGAGCTCAAGACTGTTTGAATCCTTAAAATTTTCAGAAAGAACTATTCATTATCATTTAATTTATATTCCTACTCTTCTTTTCTTTTCTTTTAAATAGGAGACAAAAATGCTCTCAGGAACATTCTTCTCTACCATTTGACACAAGGAGTTTTCATTGGAAGTGGCTTTGAGCCTGGTGTGACGAACATTCTTAAAACTATACAAGGAGGAAAACTCTACCTGAAAACAGTTAAGTGTTCATAAATAGATCTCTCAAATACAGCCTTGAAATAAAAATTTTACATTCTACATCTCTTCAGATGAGATGCATTTCTCTGAATTTTCTATTAGGGTTTTGAGGGTTTTTTTTTTAATATCCGTCATAACTTGTCTTCTCTTTTCATCCTTTACCAGGTGAATGATACCCTGCTGGTTAATGAACTGAAATCAAGAGAATCTGATCTCATGGCAACCAATGGTGTCATTCACGTTATTGATAAACTCCTATATCCAGCAGGTGAGTATTAGTTCGTGGAATTTATACATACACTTCTGAATCTGTTGCAATAACTTAAAGTTGATTCCGTTAAAGAGATGATTCCTGTGTGGAAAAAAACAGAAAATTTACCTCACTACTCATTTTGTTGAAGACCCATACTTGAAACCATGGCAACTTTTTGAAGTTCTGTAAAACTTACGTGGAAGACAAGATGCTGTAGGCATCTTTTCCACTAATATGGAAGAATGTATATGTACAAGTACATGCTTGTGTGAGTGTTTGTGAGTGATTACATCTCCTGATCACTAGAAATGAAAGTAAAATGAACACAGATGTATGCTTCCTCTTACATCCCTATTTATTTTGTCAGATCTGCCTGTTGGAAATGATCAGCTGCTCACAATCCTGAAGAAGTTGATAAAGTACATTCAAATTAAGGTACTTTTTAAATAATGAACTCTTTGTCTTTTTGGCAGGATTTGTGAAAGCACGTATGTTATAATTCATAAATTATTTTCCAGACTCTGTTTCTTCAGCAGGCAACACATCCAATGGCTCCTGGTTGCCCAAATATAATTATGGTTGATACAGTGCACTCAACAGTCAGAATTTATATTTTTCAATAACAAATAATTGTAGAATATTTGCATTTGGATAACTCCAATGCGAACTGGCTCAAATCTGCTCTTTAGTTCAGGTACCCTTTATCACTCCAGCAAAATAAATCACCTCCAAATCCTTGAGGCAATCACTCTTTGAAAGAAATACAGAGTGGGTAAATTTCTGTGTCATTAAAACCACCATCCTCAGTAGCCTGTCAGGAAAATAGGCACCCTTATCTATCTTGGCTATTCTCTACATTCAACCTCAGCAACGAGTGACTGGACCCAGGCAAATACCATAGCCTAACTTTTAGCTCAATGAAACAGTGAATACTATTCATGCTTATTAGGAAACTAGAAAGCAAATGTGCTTCCTTTTAAATGTTAACATTACTTTTCTGTACTTATAGTTTGTTCGTGACAGTACCTTCAAAGAGATTCCACTGACGTTCTACAGTAAGTTAATTTTAAATATTTCCAGATGAGTTTGAAATTGCTTTTTAAATGTTGCCATTTCCAATCTTGAATTGTAGCTCTTGTTTTCAATCAAAAAGATGATTTCTGGGAAAATAAGTCATACCAATGAAGCACAGGGAGATAAAGACCCAAAGAAGAATTTTTCTGGCTGTTGTGCTATTACATGTAATTTTTTTCCCTTTCCAGATGTGTGACAGGAAACTCACCTTAAAGTAAGATGTTCTGACTCTTTGGGATAGGCAAGATTGGTTTTCAGTTTTCAGTTGTTAGCCAAGTTTCAGTGCTTGGTGCATAACAGAGTTCTATTGCCTCTTTCTCCAAGACACAGCGTTGTACCATCCCAACTGTCCTAGACGTAGCATTGACCAAGCTCTGCAATAAGATGTTTTCTTTTTCATAAATGCTTTCAGAGGGACAAAGTGTGTCTGTCCCACCTGCTTCACATACATACAAATACGAGGCTTGTATGGAAAGCAGTTGTTCTGACCATTTTCTCTTTAGTGAGTAATTGTGAAAAAAGGACATTTTTTGCTCTCTTGTAGCCTTTCTCAGGATTTGTATTTAGTTTCTGCATACGAAGTATGAAGTAAACTGTTAGAAGACAAGGATCCTACAAAAGCTTTGGACTGTGAGGGAATACAAATTTAGGCAGGTGGTTAGATTTCTGTAGGATTCTACCCATATTTCTCAGTAGAAATGGAGATCACATTACATTTTTGGAAACTGAGAAAAGATGCGGTAAAGGTAAAAGCCTCTTGGAAAAAAAATGCTATCATATATATCTTGATGGCAAGTTGAATATGAGTCAACAGTACTCCCTGGCAACCAAAAGCACCAACCATGTCCTGGGGTTCATCATGCACATCATATCTATCTGGACAAGGAAAGTGACTGTCCCATTCTGCACTGCACTGGTGCAACCCCATCTCAAGTACTGCATGTGACCAAGATGATGAAAGATCTGAAAGGCAAGATGTACAAGTAGCAGCTGAGGGCACTTAGTCTGTTCAGCTTGGAGAAGAGAAGGCTGAGAGGTGACCTCATTGCAGTCTACAGCTTCCTCAAGGGCAAGAGTGGAGGGGGAGGTGCGTGTCTCTCTCTAGTGACCAGTGATAGGACACAAGGAAATGGAATGAAGCTGTGTCAGGGGAAGTCGAGATTGGACATCAAGAAAAGATTCTTCTCTGAGAGAGAGGTCAGTCTCTGCAACAGGCTCCCCTGGGAAAAGACCACACCACCAAACCTGGCAGAGTTCAAGCAGCATCTGGATGACAGTCTTAGTCATATGGTTTAGTTCTAGGTAGTCCTGTCAGAAGAGAGTTGGACTTAACGATCCTTATTGATCCCTTTTGGCTCATGATATACTAAGATTCTATGATTCAGTCTTCCACGGGGAGACGAGCAGGAGAAGCAATACCTGTAAACGGAAGCAAAGGAAGTCAATGTCAGACATCAAGAACGTTTTAACTGTTGATTTCTTTGAATGTGGGAATCTTCTCTACCAGTGAATGGATACGAGTCAATGATCTATCAGAGATGTTCAAGGAATACTTAAGTCTGTCTAGGTGCAGAGGGACAACTTGATCTCCCAAGAGCACCACAATCTTACTCTCCATCACCTTCCATCAAGTATAAGAATAGCTCTGAATGTCAGAGGGTTTCCTCTGTTTACCAGGTCAGCTCCCTAATGGAAAAGAAAAGGGCAAAATTCAAATTTAAGATACACCAGGGAATTATGCAAATCTTTATGCAGGAAATTTTGTGAGCCATTATTATTTTGTACCTTACATTGTCATGGATTTCATGACCAGTGGGTTTCATAAGGCCCTAAAAAGGCAAATATCATGTCATCAGACTCTTTCTGCCAATGACTTGTGCACACCACCATTTACTAACTGGAACTGAGATCCGTACTCTAGATCCTTTTGAGTTACTTTGCCATCCACTAGAATTTGTGATTTTATCCACATCTTTATGACTGTAAAAAATCTAACTGATCATTACCATAAAGAAACTGTAAGAATGGAATGTGCTTTATATTCCATTTTCTATACTTTCAGAAATTAATATAATTGAAAGCAACGTCCAGCCCATCATCAGAAAGGAAGGTAAATGAGGCCCTTAAAATATATATTTCTGTATATGTTCATATACAGGATATATATTGTATATATTTATTTAGCAAGACGCATTTTGTACATAAGAACTCCAGGATGTACAGCACTTTGCTGGAAAAGCAAAGATACAAATATTGCAATTAGAACTGGCTGAAATATTTTTTATAAAAGGATTCCCCACAGTTTTTTTCCCCAAATGTATTTTTCTCCTTTCTTCTATGGACATTTAAAAAAATATTTTCAAGTAATCTTTTTTAAACCATTTCTAAGTGCCCCAAATATTATTATATTTTCAGAAAAAATCATTATTTGTTTTATTAAAAGTTATTTTTTTAGATTAAGTAGATTTGTTTCTTATATTTTGAAGAAAAACACCACAACCAACCAACTAGCTCACTTTTCTATGGTTTTCAACCAGTTCTAAATACCAATATCTGTTAGATGCCTGGAAAGGACAGTTAACCCACCTTTTTTTCTTAATTTCTTGAGGCAAAAGTATGACCTAAAGATTAGTGGTGGGACTGAAAAGAACAAAAAGTGGGGCTGGGGCTGTCAAAATCACTTGAGATTTGTAACTTAACTGAAACATCCATTGACTTAGCTTATGAGCTAAGTTTTTCCCATTGAAATAAAAATGCTTAGAGGGAATCTGACTTTGCTCAACTGACAAAGGCAGTTAAAAATGTCTTGCAAAAAATTTATCCAGATTGTGTAAGCATTGTTTCTGGAAGGATTTCCTCCCAGCAGAAGTGACATGAGCTTGTTTTTTTCAACAACTTCTCTGCGCTTCATCCCACCTAGAATTAGACACTGTGTGCTGATTTTGTTGCCTTGTCTCTATCATTAAACCAGATCCACAGTCCTATATATATGAATAGATGATTCCATATGATAATTCATCTAAGATATTAGAAATTTTCCTATGATGAAGGTGAATCACTCTCTGAAAGAAACTTTTCTTCTATGTTAAATCCAGAAAGAGGGCATATAGTTTAGTTGATTTACACAATGTTTAGAAGTTGAAAGTTAGCTGAAATAAAACCGTCTTTTAAAGAAAAAATGAAAAGTCTGAGTCAAATGTACAACTAAATGTTATCCACTGAGGAGAGAAAAAATAACTTTATGAGCTAGTGAGTATTGAAAAGTTACTTCTTTCCATTGCCAGTACAGTGTTTCAGCTTTGGGACACGCTCCAGGGAATGATCTCTGGGCAACACAGCCTTTCTGCTGATGATTCAGAAAGAGTCCAAATAAAGCCAATTCTGGCCCTTCTGATCGTGCTAGTAGTAACAGTAGTGAGCAGCAGCTCCCACCAAAACCACAAAGTCCAGTTTTCTGTAGAAAAAAGCTGGCAAAGTTGCACGTTAATTTTTGCAACATATGTCAGGATGTTCCCGCAGATTGCGATGGAAAAGAGATTACAGTAAAAAATAAAATAACCAACCACCACCCCCCCATGTTTAGAGGGTGATGTTTGCCCTTTCCAGTGTCAATGTTTTTTACTTGAGGTATACTTCCATTGTCCGTACATAAGCAAGTTAAAGGGATCTAAAGAGTTAAATTTTATTAAAACTCAAATCTTAATGGATTAAATGTTCAAAGGGTAGATCCTAGACTAGGCAATATAGCAAACAATGGCTTTGCCTTTTGTTTTTCATACATTTGCTGTATCAGTCACACAGGAAGGTACAGTAATTTAGAAATCTAGAAAAAATATAAGGGTATTTATGAACATTCGTTAATATACCTTTGACGTATTTTCATTAATATACATCACTTGTATGAAAGTATGTTGATATTTAGTGGATTCTTAACATGCAGAACAGAAATAAGAGAACAAATCTTTTAAGATTTCTTTATGATATTTATGTTGTTTTGGGGGGCCAAAATTGTTATTAATAGAAGAAAAAACAATGAAATGTTCAGCAAGTTAAAACTCTGAGTAGATGAATAATCTACTCTGTAATAACTGGGCATCATTATGATCCTATCATATCATGTGGTCTGCAGCAAATAAATGAATTGGTTTTCTCTAAAGTCTAACTTATTAAAACTTCTGCTTCAAAAAGCAGCAAAAGTATATACTTGATTTGTTATTACTGAAGGGTACTAGTTAGCCTGAATTGTTCTGTTTTCAACAATTAACATCAGGCACCCATATTAAAAAATTATTGTTAAATGCTGATTAGTAATTTTAAGAAAAAAAATACCCATGCATTATCAACCTCTACGTAAATTAACATAAAGAATGATTTTTAATGGATTTTTGAGGGAAGTGAGAGAGATAGGATGTGTTAAGTTTCTTACTCTGAACAGGGAATTAGGGAAGCGTGGGTTACAGCAGCATAGAAGCACAGCAATAGCTGTAAGATTCCAGCAATGCTGCAGAACACGCTTCTTACCAATATACACAGAGGAAGACTTCCTTTCAGCTGCTGAAGATCTGGTTTTTTGCCTGAGACTTGTCAACAGATGTTAAAAATTTCAGACTCACAAAAGAAAAAAAAATGTAAAAAGTAGTACAATAGGACCCAAATTTAAGATAGCGTGGGAGGAACTGCAAGATTGTACAGATTGCTGTAAATGGCTTCTTAGATTTCAAAAACCTTCCATTGCACTCATCTGGTTTCTTAAGGGTAGGGGTAGGTACTAGCTTTCTCTCAGCCCTGCGGAATATCATAAATATTTTTATGAGCATTTTAACGTGTTGTTTTTTTCTTGTGTCACAGACCCATCTATCACACAGATCACTAAGTTAATTGAAGGGGAACCTGAGTTCAAAATAGTCAGGGAAGGGGAGACAATAACTAAAGTGATTCATGGAGGTTGGTATACTTTCAGCAACTCAATTTATGTTAGCTAAAATTTGAAACATTCACTATTCCCAGTCAGTTTCTACTTTAAAGTAGGTGATTCATGTGATATATTAGGCATCTGTTCGATATTTAACAAGACCTTCTGGAAGTATTGTAGTTTTATTTTATCTTTTCATTCTCACTTCTCATGCATTTCAAAAGACTGGAGTTTGTGGGATTGGGGGATTTTTTGGCGTAGCTGTGTCCTGTAGCTACGACCTAGGCAATGTCATAAATGATCCACATGCTAACATGCCTTGTGTCTCAGTTAAGAATTATTTACTGATTATTCTGCAATAAGAAGTGCAGTTCCTGAGGTAATTTTATCAGACAGAGAGGTAAGCTTCATCTCCTGATTTGCTAGGGGCAAACATTTAGGATTCTTTCAAATAAGAAATATAGGGCCATTCTAAATTTCAGTGAAACGGTTCCTGATCTCCTCTGAATATTTATGTTTTATAAAATATGCTATGGTATTTCCTTGTGTGCTTCAGTAGGTTTCAACATCTCAAACCAGCACTTGTAACACTGTTCATCGCTTGATTAATGTCTTCAATTTAAAAATCCTTGTAGAACCAATTATTAAAACATACACCAAAATCATTGATGGGCGACCTGTGGAAGTGACAGAGAAAAAAGTAACAGAAGAAAGAATTATTCAAGGTAAATTACACTGAGCTATTCATACTTAGGGAAATTCATCATTACATACAAAACCAACACATCTTAAATTCTGTCCTAATTTCTGAACTGCATTTCCTGGAGAGATGAATTTTCCCTAATGCATTACACACACATAAACAGAAATGGCAACGATATTTTAACAGCATGTGAAACAATGGAAGTTCGTCTGGGTTTTTTTTTTGTTTTCAAGTATTTTGTGTCTGCTTTTGCAAGCTTCTTGCTACCATTTCAGGATGACGTTGTTTTGTTACATTTTGCTTTAGAAAGAAGAGGGGTATTTTGGGGAACTTTTGAGTAGCATATCTCCAGGTAGGTTTCCTTTGACCAAAGGTAGACGTTCGGTGTGTAGATACCAACTTCTGCATGTCATCCCAGGCTCCCTTGACAATCATTTCAAAAAAAGAACTTGTCTGTTTCTCTTTAAGTAGCAGCCCATATTGATCTGACATGCATAAGTGAGACTTTTATATTCAGTTAATATAAGATAAAATGAATATGAGCCTGTCCTTTGATCTTCCTCCACAGTAACTTTCAAACTCTTTGGCCAATTTGAGTTATATTTGACACACTACAGAGACATTTCTTTAAGAAACCTAGAAACTTCATAGGAAGAGAAAAGTGGAGTGAGGTGCATTTAAGCGGCCACAAATTCTCTGCTAAAAGGTTTTGATCCCATTAGTCAAATATCAGTTTGAATCTTACCACTAGAATTCTGTCTGCCAGAGCAGTTGTAAGGGAAAAAGAGTGTTATAGGAACACATTGACTCAGCATAAAATCTTAATAGTCATCTTACTTAGAAAATCTTAATTAGTTTAAGAAGTCATTCATGAAAGAGAAAAATAAAGAACCAGACTTAAGTTATTCTCAAACAACTGGTTACTACAGTGAAAACAATGGAATGAAAAACATTGGCAGTTTCTGAATAAATATTGCACAATTTTTCAAAACAGAATTTCTGGGGAGAAAATAAAATACTATTTTCTCATTTGTCAATTTCAAGTTTCACTGATATCTCATATAACGTAATGAACATAACGTAAAATGCTGGGGTTTCAGACCTGAGATTTCCTTCTCTTCTCTGTGCAATAGAAACTGATGATGGAACTCAAATTTTACACTCTCAAAGAATTCACAGGAGTAATAAATCAACAATGTCTATTTATAAGAGCGGATCCAGATTCTTTTTGCACTTAGGATGTATCATCTGATCTATGACCTAATACAATCAATCGTTTAAAACTGTATCCTTAAGAACATGAGCAGATACTTACTATAAGTACTTTAAATTTGTCTATGTGTAATACTTTACTGAATAGCTCTAAATACTATTTATAACCCTCTTTCACTTTAATTTGGGGCACAGTAAAAGATAAAATGATCATAAAAGCAGATTAAAGCATGTTGAAGACTGAACTATACAAAGTTTTAAATAGGAAAAAATACCTTAAAGGGCAATCTTGTTGTATCTGATTAACATTGCTGTCTTATATATGTATTTTTCCAGGTCCTGAAATAAAATACACTAGAATTACTGCTGGTGGTCCAGACAATGAAGAAAAGTTAAAGAAATTACTTGAAGAAGGTTAGTATCTTTGCTTTCTTTCCTTTAAATTTATATTAATTTAGTAATTACTGAATGGATACTCCAGGTATTGAGCAAAGATACTCATACTGCAAAATCATACACAGAGATTAAACCTTAGAAACTGAGGAATTTCCAAATCTAATGTTCTGGTTTGAGTTTCTGATCTTCACGTTTCAGTAAGCTCCAAAGTTGAGGCTACATGGGTCCAATATATAGGATGCTATGTTTGTTATGCATTATGTTGTTTCAGTGTTTACATGGAATTTTATGTCAAGAATTTTATAATTCAGCAAAATGCTATGACGGTTAATTCAGTAATATGCTGTTACAGGATTGTCAAATGTTTACTGTAAATCAATTTTTTTGCGATAACCTGTATCCTATCAGAGGTTACCAAGGTGACCAAATTTATTGAAGGTGATGGTCATTTACTCGAAGATGAAGAAATCAAAAGACTTCTTCAGGGAGGTAATTCAGTGTATTATAACTAACATTTTTGCAACAGGTTATGATAACTGAAACTCCTCTCAGATTTGTCAATCTCAACATTTTAAAGACTGACCTAGGAGAAGTGTAATTTTAATGGGAAAAAAATAAAATGCCGTATATGACGTGCCAGATGTCTGTGAAACAGAACTAAGCACCGAAGCTTGATTAACCAATTTGTTATTATATTGATCATGAAAAAAAATTACTTGGATTTTTTTCAGTCTTTAAAAAGTTATCTAAATAAAATATAGGGGAGCAATGAAGATTTATTCCACTAGCTGTGAACCCTTTATTTCAGCAAATTTAAATTTGTGACAAATACTTATAAAGTGGAAAGTATTGTAATATCCAAATTCATCTTACTTATCAGTTCTTAAGAAATGAATATTCATTGCCCTCAATTTAATTGTTAAAGGCATGTTTCGCATCCTTCTTTCAATGCTTACAGGTGATGGATATCAATGCATTAACCTTAATTCTCTTCAAATATAGCATTCCAAGGAATGGTTTTCTTTCCTCCTTGCTCTCTTAATTCTAACTGTTTTGGCAATATATAACCAGTAGCTGTAGAAAACTAGTAAAAGGACTTGTGCTTATGAAATTAATCTTTATCTATGAATTTGGAATGTCCTTTGCTTAACTTAGATTAGAAAATCTATCTATAATAGCAATGGAGAATTAAAACAAAAAAGAGAATTCAAGAGATTTGGTTAAAGTAAATGTTAGTGTAAACCTGACTTAGAAGATCAAAACCAGGTATGGATATTTCTCTTGGCATAAATTAACTGAATTCACTTCATTTTATGTTCACTTTTTAGTAAACTACAAACTTCAATGACAGTGAAGTAGCTTACAGTCAGTCATGTGTTCAGTGGGTTAGATTGTGTAGTCCTTCAAAAGCACTCTTCCGTGAATATGACTTAAACTTCTGTTAAGGAAAAAAATTGTGATGGCTGAAGGACATAGAAAACAGCTTTCCACCAAATAAAACACTTGATAGTTGATAGTATAGCTAATCTGAGAGTGAAGCCAAGATATGGCTATAAATACAGTTGACTGTATTTCTCTCATGTTATAAATATCTGGATCCTATTCTTACTGATCTAAGCCACGATTTGCCTATAATAATTGGAGGGGAAAAGGAACATCCAAAGGGTTTTTCATCTTATCCTAAGTCTTCCAGCTACGTGAAAATACTTGCGCTCTGGAGATGCTTATTTCCAAGTTGAATATTTTAAAAGAAAATTGAAAATGAAAGAAACTATAGGAAGAAAATACCTCCATGTACAGGACTATGTTCTGTTGGTGTCAACCAGGCAGTAAGAGCAAGAAGAAACTTTATCTGAAGATATGTTCAAAATTCTGGTGACAGGTCTGACGTCAGACATAAACAATTACAATTGTGATTGTGATCATCTTCATTTACAAAGGAATACATTCAAATAGACATAATCTGTAGAGACAGATATTATGGTGTTCCTATAGGTGTATGGAAAAGAGATAGTTTCTCTACTAAATCTGGAGAAGACAATACTGTGTCTTGAATTCTTGCTGGTTTTCCTTGCTATTATATTTTAGTTTGCTTAAACATCTTGCTTTACAGAATGGACCAAATAGACAGATTTGTCTTGTTGTAATTTTATTTTTCCCTGTCTCTCCCATGGTTTATCCAGTCAGCTACCCTTGGCTGCCATGATAATACCTTACCATACATTTTGACAATAAAAGGAGATACGCATTCTGCTTCATGGCTGATGTTGATAATGGTGATAGTGCTTTATGGCCCTCTGGTCTACAACAAATTTCTTCTGTTTTATTGAAAATTTCCTAAGCACTTTAAAGTGAATCTAGTCACAAACGGATTTATTCTCACTGTATAAAGTAAAATAATTATTTCATATAGTCTGTAATTCTACTCATACAATCTCTAGCACTGCTTATTACAATTAGCAGCCTGCTGAAATGAAAATTCAAGCCAAGATTGCAATGAATTGCTCTCAGGCCTAGAGAAAGAATCATCTGTGGTGGGGCCAAGAAAATCAGCAGGACCTTACAACACCATTAACATGGTGGTCTGCATACACCTACATTGGTGCATGACATTGTTCCCACTGAAGGCTCCGTGCATATGGAAAAATGCTATTCCAGGTTTAACAACTCCTTTGTTTTTAACGCTTATCATAGCTGGAACTGAGTACACCAAGGTTACTAAAGTAATTGAGGGAGAGCCACAGATTATGGAGAGAGAAATCAAGAAAGTCCATCTGGAAGGTTAGTTTGTCCAAAAACCCAGTATCACTAAGAACTGCTTTGTCTGAAGTGATCATCCCAGGTGGAGTTTTGTAGTATCTATTCACAAAAATCACTTAAATCTGAAGCCAATATTTTAGTAAGGAGAGTTTTCTAATTGTTTTGGAAGAGAATTCTTTAACTGACATTACAAAGAAAAATGTTGAGGCTTATCTTGTGGATAAAAGTAATGAAAAGGTTTGGCATGCATAGAGGAAATATCTAACCACAAAGCTTGAGTAAAACATTTAAAGGAATACACAGCATAAGAATCGCCTTTTCTCTAAGCACGTCCAGAAGAAGACCACGTGAGTTGTATTTAACTTGAATTATTTCTTGTCAATGTTAATGGGATCTGTTGATGTCAGAGAGTCTCTGCTTGGTGAAGGGAGGGTACAGTGGAGGGAATATAACCGCTAGAGATGAGTAAACATCTCACGGGGTCTTGGAATTTCTCTGCCCTTATCCTATGTTTAAACGAGAGAAGCTCTTGAGCTTGAAAAAGCTGAGTGTTATTGTGATCCAAAATTAATCTCTTAAAGGAGCCAAATACAATCCAGATTGGCTTTATAGTAGGAATTTAATCTTCAGTTTTAACAATCATTTTTTAATGATCTTAGTTCAAAGGCAAGAAATAGCTTGTTTAGGGTTTCTTTTGTACTTATGTTTGTATGTATGTCCTTTTCCAGTTATAATTCTAGTAATGCAGAATAAGTTCTTCTGTCAGCCTTTGAATTAAATTTATAGGAAAAAATACTGTGGCTTGTGGAGACTGAAGTTAAATGAATATATTTCTACTTTTTATATTTTGAAGTTTATGCTAAATACTGAAGGTATACCATAGTATTTGTATAACTTCAATTTTGAGTAGAACAAGGCATGTCCAGAAGTCAGCTACTGGCAGAAAATGGCAGACAGCTGTGATCTTTGACCATGGTGTTTACCTGAAAGCAAAATTATATGGACTTTCCATATAAGTACGGAAAGCATTCTTCATATGTGTCATGTTCTACGATTGTCTGAACAGTGCAGAGCTTGAAATTTTCTATCAGGTTGGTGCAGATACTCAGTGTTTAGCTTCAGCTGCAATGAGTTGAAGCCTGTATCTCAGGTCTATGCAATTTATAAACTCTGTATCTCAAGAAGAATAGACAACAGACTGCAACTGGTTAAGCAAAGTTGCAAGAACTTCATGGTTATAAAGAAAGAAAAATACAGTAACATTTCCATGACAGTAATAGAAAAATTCTCTGCTATATTTGTAAAAACTCCTCTCAATGAGGAGACATTTGGTTTAGAACATATTTCGGGGTTTGATGAGAAAGAGGAAAAAACTGTCCATAGTTTCACTGAGTCAGTATTTCAAAAAACAGATGTATCTTCTAATGAAAGTAGTACCTATTCAGTAGCCTTTGCTCTGCCCTGCTCTTTCAAGCAAAAGTCTCTAAGAAAATTCACTGAACTCTAAATGTGGAATGGTACTGCAAACTCACATTGCAGTTACACATCAAGTCCCAAACACAGCTGGAAATGTGGCCAACATCTTGTGATGGTTGAATTTCAAGCACGTCACTTAGAAATAGTTCCTAAAGTAAAGTGGTACAGCAGACCTGGACCCCACTGACAAAAGCTGAGACTGAGACATGGGTTGTGTGTTAACTTGAGTTTGTGTCAGTGTTTGCTGATTGAAGAGCATGGGCAAAACATCCTGGTACCTGCCTACATCATGCAGCTATCTGTAGGATGTAAAAACATTTTGAAATGTTGATAAGATTTGATGGATGATACATATGATAGAAGTATGTGAATTGTATTATAAGCATTCATGTTTCAGGTGATCAGGTCAACACACCAATAGGAAAAATCCTTAATGTACTGAAAATCTTAAAGAACAGACTTCGCAAGTCAGCAATGAGGTTCCAACATTTCCAAAGAGTTTTGATTTAAAGGCTCTTACAAATAACTTCTGACTGCAACATTTCTATTTTCTAGACGCACCTGTACGGAAAGTACAACCAACCAGGAGGACACAAGGTAAAAGCAAACCACGAATTTAAACATTTTATTATACATCAAATATTATTGTCAGTTACATTAAAAGTCAGGAGGGAAAAATATAGCCTTAAGAAAATGGAGCTTTAAAGGAAAGAGTTGTAGCTATGTTTTTAACAAAAGAAATTTTAGCAAATCATGGTGTTGTTAATTACTGGGTTTCTAGATTTTTTTTTTTCTTATATATATTGCTTAGACTTTGTGCTTTTGTCAAACAGTGTTTCAGGTTAAAATACAAGCATCAAAGTGAGATCTGACTCTGAAGTCTAACGCTGTGAAAATGGCACTGTGGAATTCCCCCGCATAGGATCTGTAACTCAGTGATTCTACAGTATTTTGAACGATTAAGAAGCTGAGAGTTCATTGTAATTTCCTAGCTGCCAGCATACCAATTAAAGATTCAGCACCATGATTAATCTTTCTCCTTCACATGTCTGTTTCTCAAGGAAATATACTATACAGTGTAGTATATACACTATAGTGTATACACTATATATAATATATAGTGTAGTATATACATGGCTAATTATATTATACAATTATAGGTAATAATTGTGGGGTTTTTTTTCTCAGGTGGAACAGCAAGAAGGAGGACAAGACTAGCTTATTCCTAAAAGCTTTCCAAGATAGAATCCACAGAATTGCAAATTAACAACATGGCCTTTCAGAAGAAGAGAAACTATTTTTAAAAAACATGACATTAGAAAATGACGCTGTTTTGATAACGTAATTTAAACTGAACCATGAATCCACAAAAAGATGTGAAGCTGCAGATACTCACTGCTAGCACAGTGCTCAACAGGAGTAGTACTATAAAGACGGTGCTTTAACTGCTCTTGATATTAAGCATTATGCAGGATGAGATCCTGGAACTGCTGAAGAGCATCAACTTCTATATAACCAGGATTCCTCCCTATGCTGGCTAGTAAGTGTTTGCAGGCTTGGATTCAAAAAGAGCAGGGAACAATGCAGAATGTATTTTTTTATTCTTATTATTATTTCCACTAAATAAGGAATATAAATGAAATTTGATGATTTCTAGGAAAAAATCACTTCAGGTGACTTTTAGAGCAATCTAAGGAAATATGAGATGTTAAAGTAGCACTTTTGGTTCAGTAGTATTTGTATGCTTTTTATAAGTCAAACTACACCGTATGTTTAATGTCATAATGACACCAGTAATGTTACCCTTCTAAACAAATATGCTTTATATAAATTGTATCTTATTTTTGTTTTACATTGCATATCCAAATGCCTTCTTGTAACATGGCTAATAGAAGCTCTTAGAGAGTAAAAAGCTGGCATTGCGAGCTTCTTGAAGTATTTTTGAGACCATATTGACTTCTTTACTTATAAGAAAAATAATTCCCACTAAAGGAATCCTATAACAACACACGTACTGAGATTCTTAAGTGTTTTCCCTATCTTCCCTAATTGTGTGTTCTGATTATTAAAGTGGCTTATAAAAGGGATAAATAAAATGCATGTAAACAACTCAGCATGGAAAAAGGATTTATGAAAATAAGGCTAGATCTGAAAGCTTTTGTAACAAAGCACGCTTTGCTATTTTCTGGTGCTAATGTGGATTTGTCTGTAAATTATGTCAATTTTATAACTAATTTTATACTCATAAAAGTTGTTTGCTTTTATTAACAAAAGTTGGAAAACAATTACTCATAGAGTAAGAAAGATGTGTTCAAAGTGCCTTAATTTTGCAGACCAAAGTTTCAGAGGAGTTATCTCATGAGCTTTTATACTTGTTTTGAAACAAATACTCAATAAAGAATTTGGCTGAACTGTGCTTGCTTTCATTTGTAAATATTTTTTTGAATATGATAGCAAACTCTATACATTCTTAAACTTTTAGTGCACTTTTTAGCTAGGAAATATACTTTCACAGAAGCAAACCAATACTTCCTTTTCTCACTTGGCACATGCTGATGCACTCTGTCTCCTTAAACACAGCTAAGTATCTTCCCTAATTCCATAGTCACATACCATGAGAAATACTCACTGAATGATAAAGCTATCCAAGCATTGGACTTAAATGTTGAGTAGCCTTACTGGGCTGTCAGACTCTCTCAATAAGGTGACCTCATTATCTGCTATCCTAGTGCTTTGATGGAAAGACAGCTTTTAACGCTTGTAAGAGCTGATTGCTTTTAGGTGAGAATAAGAATGAAAATGAGAGCTCTTGGGACAGCCTAGAGGGTGAACTGAAGATGTCACTTTTCCTGAGGGCCTTTAACTGTCATTAAATCATTAGCTTTCATCTGCTTTGAGCTGTTTAGTCAAGTAAGACTGGAAGTACAGTAGTTACGTTATGAGAGGAATATGTCTGTGCTGCCATTTCCCAAAGAAAGTGTAGGAAGGGGGGAACAAAATGTAATGGGCCATGAACTGACAGATAAAATTTGTAGAGAAACTTGGGAGAAGGTAAGAAAATGGATTGAAACCTATCCTGTGGTAAGATACTTTGAGGCACTTAGTGCCATGGTGTAATTGACAAGTAGGAGTAGGTGTAGGTGTTGGGTCATAGGTTGGACTCGATGATCTCAAAGGTCTTTTCCAACCTTATGATACTGTGATACTGTGTAACTCCTTAAGTGGGAATAAATCTGTAATGTACTAATTTTTGTATGTTTTCTGCTTTGGTAACATTTTAAAGCCTTTGGTAGTCACTGAAATATCTTTCTGTACTTTAACATTCACTAATATAACCCAGGTGAAATACAGTATATAACCTGTGTTCCTCCATGAACACCTGTTTCCCTGGCACATTCCATCCATCCGAGTCCTTCCTTGACTACAGAGGGAGCCTGGCCAGCTGCACTGCACTGTACACTGATGTCTCATTTATAGAGTGGCTTTTTCTATTTATCATTTCACAGCAAAACATAGGAAGAAAATTGTCATATTCTTTCTATTTCTTTTCATATAGTTACTTTTTTCTGACTCAACACTGACAGTCGTTTCCCAAAAAGCAGAAGTGGAAAGCTTTTGTGAGCATGAGTCTGTTACCCACCCCTGTTATCCATTTCCCCTCAACTTATAGTCATTTTAATTAATGTAATGTGACTAAACAAGGAATTAGCATACTACCAAGTCAGAATGCTTACTAATAACAGAGAATTCCCTCCTTGGTATGGATCTATGTGCTTACACTGAGCTTTGCAGTAATGCTGACTCTATTTAGTTTACTACATATAAGTCTGCTTAGCAAACTTTTCTGTGATTCTTTCCCTTAAGGGTGAAAAGTAAATGACTCAAAGAAACAAAATAAACTACCTTTAAAAGCAGCACCATGAATTATAAGTTGTTTCATATAGATTGCTCTCTTCTGTGTTCAACACTCTTTTGCTGAAATGATCTGAAATTGGCTGAGTCCAACATTTAACGGCATCTGACAGCCACATATAAACCTTTCCATACTTTCCTACACATTCTGATCTGTGTATCCTCGCTCATTCATAACATGAATTCATAACAAGACTGATGAAAAAAGGCCTAACAAAAGAGAAAAAAAATATTCTTAATAGTGCATGATTCTTTACATCATTCAGCAAAAAAAAAGTTTCACCCAGCCTTACTGCTCCCTCTCTAGTTTGAACAAGAGCTCTGCATTGTACAGCCTGATTTCTGCATCACTTGGGTGTCAGACTCAAACTGCTTAGAGTATATTTTTCTGTCAAGGTTCACATTTTTAAGCTAAAATAATGTCCTGCTTACATTGGTAATGGCTGAGGAGAGTAAATGTTTCTATTTCTATATACACTGGGCTTTTATGTTTTCCTTTCTTATCCTTTGGTTGCTTCTTCAGAGCAAAAATCCCTACAATTACCTCTGTTGGCACCTCAGTGCTCTCATCATGGGCCATTCACACAGCAGCCTCTTGACACAACTGTAGGAGCCCCAGTAGTATAGGGACATGTGATATTTATGAAAAGCTAAACAGAACAAAGCTCTCCATTACTTTAATTCAGCCTCTAAGAAATGCAACCAAAAATATTGTAAACCCAGCAAATCTCAAACCTCAACTATCTTAAAGTTTTTTTAAAAAGGGAGGGGGAGAAATGCTCTCTTTGATATTATTCTATATGAAAAATGGAGTAGCTCTAGTCATTAAAGCATTTTAAATGCTTTTCATATTCGTATTCAGTGTTGGTTTACATTACCTCATGGACTTTCTGTTGCAATTAAATATTATTTGTGTAAAGTGGAGGTTTTTGAAGTTTACTCCAAAATGTAGCAGTAGTTTTTAAGAGAAGGCTAGACAGAATTGTTTGGGGCTATACAATAAATGTTAGATGGAACCAGGCAGAATACTTCTTATAAGCATCATGTTCTTCATGTAGATTCTCTCAGAGTGTATAACAACCGATGTTGGTCAAACTGACAAAAAGTTCTACCTTTCATATTGCTGCTATTTGCCACACAGGGTTTATGCAATAAAACTGTTAAAAACCTCCAAAATCCATTTGCCTAATGATTTAATAAAAGTAGAAATAAATATTAAAAATTCAAAAATATTCATTCCACTTGAGTACATGTGTTTTCAGACTTATTTCTAGTAGGAGGGATATTAAACAGAAATTAAAATACCTCTTCTTCTGCTTGGAAAAGACAAGAAAAATAGTTACATTTTTTTCAATCAACAGATCCCCTTATAAAGAAAATCAACATCATTTCAGTTTTATGGATGGTGAGTAGTGCGAACCCAGTATCTCATTTCACGCTATTCATCTGTCAAAAGATTTAGAGTTAAAACACTAAACTAATGAATTCCACTTTGTTTCCACAAAGTATTTTAGTGAGATAATTAGTGGAGTCAGCAGTCCTGAGAGTTAAATGTGTATTGTAATTCATTCTTTTACTGTCTGAAGCTCAGAATTGTTAAATGTTAATCCCAGATGTAGGGTTTGAGTAGAAATACCAAAGTCTAGGCACGGCTCAAGTAAAAGAAAACTTGATTCCTTTGAGTACCCAGTTGCAGAAATTCCTGGTGATAGCATGAGATGCATAGGGCCTTCCCTTTGTAGTTGGACCTTGTGAGATATAGAAAGTCTTTTTTGAAATTCATGCTCGCACAGGGCTTCATGTTCAATTATTAAAAGCAGGTTTCTCTTTTCTGTGTAAGCTACAGCTGTGAGGATTTCAAAAGCTCACCTCCTCCTTTGCATCACCTTTCAACAAATGTATATTTTTATAGCATTTCAAGAAAATGCAAATATGAAAGTATAAAAGTTTGCCAACATTGGTCAACAGCTGTTTTTTCAGTATAGTAGTAATCTATTTTTACAAATAATCCTTTTTTGTATCACTACATTACCCTTTTTTAACCAGCACTAATCAAAAATTTAGTGATATATGAGTTTTGTATTTAACTGTTAACACAGAAGAAATATTGCCCACAGATTCTACATGGAGGGGGAGAATAATTTTTCATGGTAAAAGTAATTAATCAGGATCATCAGGATGATACTACATCCTTAGGAATCCAGCACATTATTGACTGAAAGGTAGCAGTACTTTTTATTCAGGATCATTTTAGTTTTCTTTAGAGCCATTGTAATTTATTCCTAATATCATACTAGATTAAAATGCTTCTTTTCTTGCTGCTTTAACTGGCATCTTTTAAATACCACAGAGCTCAAGCTTTCTTTTTACAGATTTCTTCCTTGTTAAACTGAAGTAACCTCTACAATGAAATGTGCCACTCAGAAGAATAGCACTTACATTTTGGATCATAAAGTTCACTGTTCAGCAGTTGTGTAATAGGACTCAATGTCTCTTTTAATTTTTTTCTTAGTGAAATACTTAGCAGATTTTTTTCAACAACTGTATTTCTCACACTGGAATACATGGCCTGAGTCAGGATCATGTTGAAGCCATGCGATGTGAATGTGATGCTAAACAAAATTAAAACAGTGCATTTATTAAAAATATATCAATGCAAAACCTGCTGGTAAGAAACAGGACATTTTCAGGATCACAGACAGGAGTGACTTGACCTACGATTTGCAGAAGTTTACCCCAGGCTCTTCAGACTGTTGACTCTACTGCAAAAGAAGTCTGAGAGGCCTCTTAAGGGCAATAGCGTCCCTGCAATCCCTCAGATCTCAGATGCCTGCCTGTCACCATGATTTATAGCAAATCCAGACCACACAGTTCTCAATGACAAACACAGATCTTCTGCCTACAGACATCTAAATCAATCTGTCTGTAGGACTCTTATAGTTTTGGATCTTTCAGGGAATTTTTCTCTCTCTTGCCTGATGCAAGGACTTAGAAGGACTTCTTTCTGTCTTTTATGAAGACCTTGATTATAAAGCACCAATATGGCAGTGAAAGTTACAGATGGAGTGGTGAGCGAGACTACTGAGCCTTCTTGTTCCATCTCTAGAAAAAAAATTAGCGATGATTTAATTGGGAAAGACTGTTCTTTCCAGGGAGAGCAGAAGGATAACTCATTTTTGGTTCCCAGATGGTCATAGAAAGGAAATACAGTAAGCATCATTTTTAAAAAGGAATCCTAGACAAAAGCTTTTTAAAATAAGATATATATTGCTGTATTTTTTTTTCATTTTCATATGAAACTGGATATGGATAATATTGTCTTTGGAAAGACCTATTCTGTTGTTCCAAGAGCTTGACAAAAGCACATGTGAGTGCCGCAAGGCACATACCTCCTACACAAGTCCTGGTTGGATGGCTGCATCCAGAGGGTAGTGGTCAATGGCTCAGTGTCTTGATGGAGACTGGTGATGAGTGGTGTCTCTACAGCATACGTACTGGGACAAGTACCCTGTAATATCTTCATCAATAACATAGACAGTGGGATAGAGTGCCCTCTCAGCAAATTTGGAGACAACACCAAGCTGAGTGGTGTGGTTGACACACCTGACGGATGGGATGTCATCCAGAGGGACCTGGGCAAGCTTGAGAAGTGGCCCATGTGAACCTCGTGAGGTTCAACAAGGCCAAGTGCAAGGTCCTGCGCCTGGGTTAGGGCAACCTGAAGTTTCAATACAGACTGAGCAGAGAATGGATTGAGCCCTGTCAGGAAGGACTTGAGGGTACTGATGAAAAGCTGGACATGAGCCAATAATGTGCCCTGACAGAAAAGAAGGCCAAATGTTTGCTAGGTTTCAACAAAGAAGCATGGCTAGCAGGTCAAGAGAGGTGATTCTGCCCCTCTACTGTACTCTGGTGAGACCCATCTGGAGTACTGTGTCCAGCTCTGGAGGCCTCAGTACAGCAAAGACACAGACCTGTTGAAGTAGGTCCAGAGGAGGGACAGAAAAATTGATCAGAGCGATGGAACATCTCTCTTATGAAGAAAGACTGAGAGAGCTGGGGATGTTCAGAGTGGAGAAGAGAAGGCTCAAGGAAAACCTTATTGCAGCCTTCCACTACTTAAAGAAAGATGGGGACAAAAATTTTAGCAGGGCCTGTTGTACCAGAAGAAGAAGTAATGGGTTTAAATTAAAAGAAGGTAGATTTAGACTAGATATATGGAAGAAATATTTTATAGTAAGGGTCATGAAACACTTGCACAAGTTGCCCAGAGAAGTGATAAAAGCTCCAGTCGCATTTCCAAGATAGTGAATCTTCATGTGTCCCAAGTATGCCCTAACTCTGTTGGGACAATACCTGAATGTGTATTCTCCTCCATCTTCAGTCCTCTTAAAGGACGGTCAAAGCATGAGATGGGGAGATGTGATCATAGAATCATAGAATTATAGAATCATAAGGTTGGAAGAGACCTCTGAGATCACCGAGTCCAACCATACCTGTCTCCCTACTAACCCATGTCCCTAAGGAACTCATCTACCCGTCTCTTAAACACCTCCAGGGATGGCGACTCCAATCCCTGACCACTCTTTCAGTAAAGAAAATCTTCCTAATGTCCAGTCTAAACCTCCCCTGGCGCAACTTGCAGTCATTTCCTCTTGTCCCATCGCTTGTCACTTGTGAGAAGAGACCAGCACCCACCCCGTCACATCCTCCTTTCAGGCAGTTGTAGACAGTGATGAGGTCTCCCCTCAGCCTCCTCTTCTCTAAGCTAAACAACCCCAACTCCCTCAGTCTCTCCTCAAAGGGCTTGTTCTCCAGTCCCCTCACCAGCCTCATTGCCCTTCTCTGCACACGCTCCAGCCCCTCAGTGTCCTTCTTGGAGTGAGGGGCCCAAAACTGAACCCAGCACTCGAGGTGCGGCCTCACCAGTGCTGAGCACAGGGGCACAATCACCTCCCTGCTCCTGCTGGCCACGCTGTGTCTGATACAGGCCAAGATGCCATTGGCCCTCTTGGCCACCTGGACACACTGCTGGCTCATGTTCAGCCGCTGTCAACCAACACCCCCAGATCCTTCTCTGCCAGGCATCTCTCCAGCCACTCCTCCCCAAGCCTGTAACGCTGCATGGGGTTGTTGTGACCTAAATGGAGGACTCTGATGCCATGATCCAAACAGAAGTGAGCCTGGAACAAAACAGCTGTACGTCAAATATGTGTTTATTATTTCTCCAGCTGCACATCAGAGACATTACAGATGGAAAAGTCTTATTATATCATGTTATCGATCTCATTGCCAAGATTGGATTGTTCTCCACTATTCTAGTCCATAATGTTTTGCTCAGGCGTGTGTTACAGTCATTCTCTCACAGTCTCCTGCTAGTCAGTTCTCTCCCCTTTCTGGCTCAGCTGGCATCAGACTAGGCAAATATATTCCATCAAGTACTCCTTCAGCAGAAAAGACAGCTGGTTTAGCCATTAAAAGTATGAACATCCCTGTTAACGTGACAGTAATAAACTTGCACACACTTTCCTGAAACATCTGTACGACCAGAGATCTATTTTGGTGTTGAACAGACTACTGAGTTTTATTTAGTTTGTGGATGGCCTCATAGGTCTGTCACATTTTTTTTTTTCACGTTCTTAATGATGCCATAATAATTCATGACTGTGTGGTTCATGAGATCAAACAATGACAGAATGTTTAAGACTGGAATAAACCTCTGGAGGTCATCTGGAACACCATATACTTTACATATACGGTATCTGCAGTTTGTCCACTGGGAATCTTTAGATTGCGTTTGTCGCAGCACTATGGACAAAGTTACAATAGATTTATTGTGTGGATACTTTAGTGCATTTTGTAACCATGTACTTGATAGTAAATGTTAAAACTTGCAGCCTAGCTCTATAGTGATTCAAATTAGCTTAGGACAGCAACCAGCCACTATGAAGTGTTAGATTAAGAAAAAAACACCCCAAAAATCTCAGCTTTTTATAAAAGCAAACAGAGTCAGATGTTACCTCTGTGTCTGTAGCTTAGAAATTCTGAAGAACTCAACCAAGCCATTAGTCATTGACTGTCTTCCTCCGATTCAAGGATAGTTTGAGGGTAGAATCTGTTTTAGCGATTGCAATGTACTATACTGTCGTTGATGGCATCCTCAGCACTAAGATGCTAGACTCAGAGCTAAACAGCTCTTTTGGATCTTTCATTTTCTCTCTATCCAAAATTCCAGGTCAGCAAGAAAGCTCATGACAGAGCTCAGTTGGTGACATTTACGACTCATCTTCTAGTACTGCTGACACACTGCCATCTGTGTGAATGCTATTAATATTTTTGCAGTGGAAAATCACCACGTAAGGAGTAACAAATGTTGAAGATACTAACCAGGCTTTTTTTATCTTTTCTATTCCTGGATGCTTTTTTATTCATTCATGGGGGATGAGGTACTATCAAAAGTTGACCTGGCTCTTCTCTCCCGTTTGGTCACCACATTCCCCTCAGGGAAACTAGAGTGTAAGGAGGAAGACCATATATAATTCAGGATTATCCCAACATGGGGATGATGGCGTGACTTACACAAGCCCAGTACCTTAGAAATACTTTCAGGTCACAAAACAAGATAGTGACCAGGTTAACTAATGTCCTTCCTAATACATGGCAGACATTTCCATGTGTTCAATTCTCTGAACTACTTAATGCGATAAACCTTTATTTCTGAAATTTAATCTTTTAGGTTTCCTTCTTTGATACCATTATTACTTTTATATTATCTTCGTAACTTTCAACAATCTAAACAGAAGCAAAAGATGTTTTGAGGCAATCGCTAGAGCTGCCAGTAGCATACAAGCTTTCAGGTACAACAGCCCTTCACAAGGGCCAAAGTGGAAGCATTCACTGACTGAGCCATACAGTGCCAGAAGGATAGGTCACTTCATAAACCTCATCTGGGTCACACAAAAGGTATGATTGGAACAAAGACTTTACCAGTTGTTTGATTAGAGATAGAAGGTGGATATTATCTGGGAAGAGACTTCCTACTTCTGCTGACATCAGTGGGAGTAGTCATTCATTTTAGTGGAGGTAGGATTACATCATGATCTTTTTCCTTTCTTTTTTGATCATTTCTCCATTCTTTATATATTATATTTACTAAGCAGAAGGAAAGTCTCATTAGTTGTGACTGAATCTGAACAAAACTTTTAAACACGTGGTATCAGTGGGTTGAAACATCAGGTAGTCTTGCTCCCGTCACTTGGTAACTACAACAAAGGTAGCTGTGGGTGGGAGGTCCTGAAGTATGGGTGTTTTAGATCTATATCACTCTACTCTTGGACTGAAAACTGAGCTAGATGCCCAAGCCTGTCATTGGCTCGACAGTAATAAATAGATAGATTATGGCTCTTGATGTTTGCAGTATCTAGGAAAAAGGAAGGTCTGCTATTATGACTATCACCTAGACCACCCTGCAGAAGTGACTGACATTCACATAATGGTGTGAGAAGTAGGACATTTGGGTTATGGTTTAAGACACAGTTAGTCAAAACACAACTTGATCTATATTACTCATGTTCATCCTTTTTTCCAGGGAATGACTTACTGAAAGAACGGCGTAAGCTGAATCTGGTTTGCTAATGTTGCTTCTAATGAAGAGTCCTTGTCTTGGATAACGGCATTCCAGAGCTCCCTGAAACAGTCACAGCTAATTCAGTCTTCGGGTTTTGTCCTCCTAACCCAGTCATCCTTTTCATCATATCAGCTATCTTTGACAGCTTAGCAGTACAACACCTGTACATTTTCAAAAATAATTGTAAGAGGTTAAGGTGAACATGTAAGATTTTTGTCAGGTGACAGATGTGGAACAGTTTATGAATACCAGAATCAACCTTGTTATGGGAATTTTTATGGTGGGATTGTGAAGTTGAATGAACAATGTTACTGAAAAAAAAAAAAATAGAATTGCTTGGTTGGAAAATACCTTTGAGATATTCGTGTCCAACCGTACCTGTCCACTACTAAACCATATCCCTAAGCACTTCTTATGCCAATCATCATTTAAACACCTCCAGGGATGGTGACTCAATCACCTCCCTGGGCAGATAGTTCCAGTGTCTGGCAACCCTTTTGGGAACCTCCCCTGACACTGCTTGAGGTCATTACCTCTCATCCTATGACCTGTCATTTGAGAGAATAGACCAGTATCAACCTCGCTATAACCTCCTTTCACGCAGTTGCAGACAGTGATAAGGTCTCCCCTCAGTGTTCTTTTCAATACAAACAATACCTCAGGATAAAGCATCCTCGAGCAAACATACAAGGATCACTATAGGACAAATGAAGAGCCACTGGTAAGCAGACTATGGACTGATTGTTTTGTAAGTCTATGCAATTAAAAACTTGTCTTAGCAGCTCTCTAAGAGTTCCGTGATTGTCCATTTCATAGAATCATCAGTTTACTCCTAGAGTTTCTTCAGAGTTCCCTCTGAAACAAAAATTGGCTGTCATCAGCTGGTAGTTTACTCTGGGTCCTCAGTCCATGGGCACTATTGAGCTCGTGTACAAGGTGTGCTGCCTCTGTCCTATGTACAGACATCCAGCAGGCTTTACATCCTCAAACTTTGTTATGTGTTTTCAATACCATGTCCCACAACATTCAGTACCTGCTCTGAGTCTCATAATGCATTGTTCTGCTAGGTTGCAACAGACACTTCACAATGTTTTTGACTGAAAGGCACAGACCAAATAATTGTAAGGCTGAGAGAGAGCGTAGACTCACACATTGCATGGATGAGCCAATCTGCTGTAAAAGAAGATGACTCTTAACACCATGGTTATAACCACTGTCCTCATAGATCATGGCATCCCTGAAGGAGATTCATTCACTGTGTATAGCTGCTAAGAACACAGTCAGAAAGCTTACAGGCTTAGAATATACAGGTGCTCCGACTGTGTAAGACAGCAGCACAAGGTTGTTCAAGCAACACATAAGGCCACACAGAGCTGCCTGTGGAGACCTGCCTTGATAAACATTATTTACTACTACAGCTTTCAATCCAATAGATGTTTGTCCAGTTATTTTTTAACAATTTGTCTCACACTAGAGCTTCCTTCTGCTGTTAAAATTAAGCAACGCTTTAATTTGGAGATCATCATACATTCCCCTTAACTGGGGAACGTGGGAGAGCTTTATGAGTCCAGATCTGAGGGCACATTTGTGATACTGTTACTGAAATAGGAATAAAAAATGAATACCCACCATCATCTCGCTGCGGACGAGCAAGGCACTAGGACTCTGAGAAGACCACAGATCCCACCTACACAGACAAAATTCATCTCTACCCACAATGACAACGAAGGAAGGGTCTCTGGGACAAAATCCAGCTGAGAAAATTAGGTGATCAGGGGCTGATCTAAGGACAGGTGAAACTGACAAGTCTGCACCCAGAAGAGATGAAGACATGGTGTTCACTTGATTACAGGGATACTTTCAGTCACATCATAACATGGCCAACTAGACACTTAGAAATGAGAATGAACCTCCCAGATCATCCAGTACAGTCTTCATGTGCAGGGATAGTTACATCATACTGACAGAAAACTCTGGAATAATATTTTGCCCTAGTGTTTTGTTTTGTGTGGTGGTTTTATGTTGGTTTTTTGCCCAGGATAGATTTTGCTATTGCTGCAAAAGAGAATGACGCAGATGGCTCTGAACCCACCACTCATGACAGGTTATACTGAATGCTGCATGTCCCCATCACTAAAGTTATATCTGCTTCCCCATCTTCCTTTGGAAAAGATCTCTGTTCCCTCTAATCCAGCCCATGCTCACAATTGCTAGATTACTCCTATCATTATATTTTTTTGTTGTTAGTCAGGTTAAATTCAATGCACAAACTGATCTCAGATGAAAAATGCACCAGATGTGGTGCTAGCTAAAATGGCAGGTTTGAGTGATCTGCAGGTTGGCACGAATATGTTCATATATTCACTCTCCCATACTTTCTGTCTTTTTCTACAAGCCAGTGGAATTGCAGCTGCTGATGTGATGACCATGTGTGTATTCTGCAAGCAGATCCAGACAGCCCGGACCCCAAGAAAGCCTTTGGCACAATAACCTTTGATAAAAAGGTTCTCTGCTGTTCGTAAATCTGTGCAAGATTGAAGCACTCTATAGTGAATTCAATCTCCTTTTCAGTAAGTAACAAACCCACTTGAGTTATCCAGGGGATAGTTCATGTTTCTAAATTGGGAATTTGCTTCGTCTCACTTGGCCTGAGTGAGTGTTCTTCACCCAAAAAAGGAAGAGACATTGCAATGAACGTAAGTCTGATGCACAGAGTGCACAGTATTCAGATATTTTCATTAAAGTCTTTTAAGGTATCTGATGTCAGAATTGATCTTTGGTATTAAACTTCATTATCAAAAAATTTAAGCAGTCTCAGTTTTTAGGTAGATGTAAAAACGGAAAAAATACTTGAAGGAGTGTTTATAATTTGAAAGTATAAAGAAAGATAGCCAGCAAATGCTATACACATAATTAATAATAATAAAAAAGCATTGTTTCTGGTGAGGAGTATTATGGTCAGTGTAATAATAACAAATCTTCGTGGCCTCTAAAACGACTTAGAAGTCACTGACACAACTACTTTGTATACATATTACATGTGCAAAAATTATGACAAAATTATGACCATGTGTGGTTCATACATCTTCCTATCTTGTTAAAGAGAAAAAATATAAAAGAAACTGCTTGCTGCCTTATTCAAAATAATGCTGAAACATTTACAACAACATTTTGTGCCCTTCATATTAAGTAAGAGAGAATATATAAGCAGAAAAAACCTCTCCATTGTTCTGCAGAGAGAAGTCAGGAAGTTTCTACCATTGTTTTCTTTTTTTTTTTTTAATTGGCTGCTGTGCCATAAGGAGCATTAGTTCCTACAAAGATGTGAAAAAAACCCAAGACTATATACAGAAACTATAGTCTAAAGCAGATATTACAAGCGACCAATTTAGGACACATGCCATATTGGCACTTCTCACAATATTATGTATGGATATCAGCAGGAAAAATCTACTCATAACAAAATTCTTACATTTTCGTATTGACCACAGTCAATATAAAAGGAAGGTACTGACACTTGCCTTTTCAGGATATATGTTTCAAAGGAGTGCCTAAGGTTTAGGCACTTGGAATTCACTGACTTTTGAACGACAGTCAAGCTCCAAGAGGTGTCTATGCCTGTAAGGATAAATAAAGGAAGAAAAAAACCAGTAAAATAAAAGCTTAAACTTAGTTCTAAGATAAAAATATTAGTAATCAACTTTCTTCTACAGGTAGAAGTCCTAAGCACTGCCATCTGTAGACAGGAAAAGCATGAGGCTCCTACTGATGGGACTTTCTTTGCCATATTAGTCCATTGGTCAGTTTATTGCTGCAAATACACCTGCATATTCACCAGAATATCTTTTCCCTCTCTCAGCTCCTCCCATCCTTTGGTCTTCACCTCAAGTGCCACAATGTTCTGTTTTCTCTGGTGGAGCCTGAGCGTCCAGATCCTCTATGTAAGACAATAAAGGTAATATTTCCTTGAGCACTCTGACAATCTCAAAGCAGACGGAACGATAACGAGTGTATATTTCACCCATTGGACTTTCTTTTAGTGGGGAGGATTTTAGACACGGCACTAATTAATTGGATAATACCCAATACACAGATCTCAACAAAAGTGCAGACATCTGCAGTGTTTCACTGACAGTCGTTTCTTCTACTATCAATCCTTCCATAAAGAAAATTTGCTATAAAAGTTGTAATTTAATTCACTTGTGTAATTTTAATTTACATTATTATACAAACTGTTCAAGATTTTAACCTTGGCATTTATAAAGGAAAGCTTTAATATAAGTCACGATTACTTATCTGGACTAAAACTGGGTATAAATACGTGAGAGCTGATATGTTCACAGAACAAGACTGAAATTTTTAGTTTTGATATAAAAGTCTATGTTCTTCGCTTTGGCTCAGTAAGACAGTTGTGTGAGGTACCTGTACTCTATTTCTAGGAGAGCTCACATGAGTTTCTCAGCCAATATATTTTGTGCTTGTCCAGAATATTCCATTGTTCCTCTTAAGAAATTAAAACTTTTTATGATGAAAGTGTATTTGTTCAGCTTTATTTTTGCCCTACATTATAGACAAACAGTCACTGCATGTGTTGCTTTTTTACACTCGCACTTTCATAGAACTTCTCTGTGTAATGATTCCCATTCAATCTCTAGAGACTTGGGAAATCGATAACCTTGTTTTCTGATTTTACAAACCATAAAAGTAATTTCAAAAGGATGATTTGTAGTTGCTGGTTTCACACTTGAAATCAGTAATATTCCTTATAAAGCACTGCATCTAACTGCACTGAAAAATTTCTGGAATTCTTTGTGTGTCATCAAAGAACATATCAGGACTAAAAACTATCTCGTTAAATATTTCTCTGCTCAGAACCTGTGACTGATCAAATGATTTTGAGCTATATATTTATACTGGTTTGATTTTGTTTTCAAATTATTATCATGAATTTCAGTGCCTGAAATTCAATTATGCAATTCCAGGCAATACACAGAAATCTGTCATTGCCCTAAAAGATGCTTAGTATTTCAAACTTTTCCTTCATTACTTCTTATTTAGTACTTTTGCTTTAATCAATCATTACATCTTCCTCAGTCAGACTTCTCACAGGAGCTCAACGGGACAGGGGAACGTCTTAGCTACTGTAACTATCAAGTATACAATTAAAAATACTCAGTTTACTTTTCCAAGCAGGTCTAAACCAGTGTGATTCCTCTGTTATGAATTAAAATATTTCGTTATACAGACACAAAGAACATGGGAGAAAGCCACAGGCGTCAAGACTCATAAGTTATACAATCAGAGTGTTGTTTGCTTAGCTCTGCATTTATGAGTTCTGTGGTGATATACCACATCTGAACACAACTCTGTCAGTAGTACATGCTTCTGCTGTGCAATGTAATGGGTACCTTCAGCTGATGTTCCAATAATATCCGAGTCCTTTAAAAATCCCTCATTACTTCATACACCTTCATCGTTGTTTGAGCAATCAAATCTGGCAGTTTTCAGCAGGTTTTGGTTTATAATGTGTGTGGGTTTTGGCTTAAAGGTATACCATGAATATGTTATAATAGATAACAATAGTGTGACTTAGTGTTTTGTTGTACTTGCCCTTCTGCCTGTTTTGAGTTGTACAGTTCACTAAATCATAGCAGCTTCAGGTTTAAGTTTAATTAATGGTGAGCAATGACTTTGCTCTCATCATTTGGATAGTGATAATTTACAGTATTGATAAATAAAATATAAAAGTGTGAAAAATAAGCTGAAAGAGCTGGAACTTACATTGAGTAAAATAAAGGAATAACACAAGTACAAATCATGCCTAAGCTTAAAAAAAAAGAGAAAATGCAGTAAGACAGTAACTTGCCTTGCGAATTAGCTCTTCATTCTCCCTCAACAATAGAAGTAAATACATCAGCAGTGGAAACAAGATTAATTTACTGACAAGAACTAAAAAAACAATCCCTCCATCTAGAGTGAATATTATAAAAGGCAAGGCTAAATACTTGATGAGTAGCACTGTGAGAGTACTGGGATATAATTTCTGAGTTCCTAAGAGCAAACAGAAGTGTTGGTCTGCAGTCAGACTGAAAGGAAAACTGCCAGTTGACCTGATGCTTTTTGAAATCCTTGCAATAGTTCTTCCTGGATAAATCAGACTAGTTGCTATCCAAATTAGTTCCAGTCACAGAGAACAAAGGTCTTTCTCTGGAGCTGAATGAAAAAATACTTTGAGAGCCGAATGTCTTCAAATTGGTTGAACCCGAATTTCATTCGAGGAGATAAAATAAACTGACATAATTTCATAGGAAAAAGAGCCTATCTTGAAAAAATTTTGGAGAAGAGTAAGGTACCAGAACAGTGGGAGCAGTGTTTCTAAAAAGGGAGAAAAAAGAAAATTGTTTTATTCAGTCCTATTGAGTGGATAGAATTAAGTCCAACCTGGAAAAGACTTTAAATCATGTAAAAGTTCTGGACAAAGCAATATTTTAGCACATAGTAAATAACAAAGAGTAACTGAGACCACGATCAATTCCAACTCATCTTAAAAAAATGTGATTTTTTCTAAGTAACATAGCTTCTAGTTATAAGGAGAGTGTCACATTAATAAAAGCGTTGCCACTAGTTCCTTGTAAGCTCTAGAATTGTTCTTAAAATAATATGCCTATGTTACATATATAGTGTAAAAAACTTGCAAGATCATATTTTACAAAGGAAAAGCTTTTACCAATGTGCCTTTGAAGTACTGTGCACTTATTCAGTCTCAGAATTAGTTTTTCTTCCACAATTGCATTGCCTATGAGCAGCTTACAGACCTTTTGACAATGCATTCATTTTGTTAATGGCTACTCTTAGCACGCACCTATTAGATCACTCACATCCCTAATAAAAGGTAAATATCTTATTATAAATCAAAATTTGATCCAAATGTTATATTTATCCAAGCGTCTATTAGTTTACAGAAGTAGGTTGTAAATTTCACCAAGTACAATATTTCTTACACATTTTATAGCTCTTTTACTTCTGTTGTCAGCTGGGAAAAAGCTAAACTGAGCGCTTCATAGTTAAGTATTTTCTCTTTTGGCATCAACCCAGAATTCAGAGGAGAAAAAGAAAAATGTGAGCCTCAAAAATGTTGAAGAACTTTTGGCTTAATTTTGACACTGAAAAAGGAGAATGAGCTGTTGATGGTTTTGTGCCATTCTGGCCCAGATGCTGATGGTGGTGAGAAGGAGGGAAACATTCCACACTGTGAAGGATGATGTTCTTCCATAACAAGAGGTCAACTGGACATTGCTGGTGGACATCTCTGCCAGATAAGTCTCCGTTTTTTCAGTCTTAGCTTTTTCAAAGGAGGTTGCTTTGTTTGAAGTTAACTGAAGCTCTGATGGTTCCACTTATATGAATTCTCTTAATTCCTAAAGAACAAGCTGAAGCTATTACCGTCCCCTTCTGTGGCCAGGGAACCTGGTGTTATTTCTGTTACACTTTCCATACAGCCCTTACTCAGACATTCAGCAATTCAGCACTGGCACAGATGTGGCCAAGCAAAGCTGACGCAAATTATTATACAAGCAGTATCATTGTTGCTTTTATCTGTAGCAGGAAGTTTATTGCTTCATATAAACCCATAAATCATTCACAGACCCTGGAGTTTCTCAAATACAAGGAAGATGTTTCAGCCGTGGTACTTGCAGAGCCAGAGGAGACCCAGTGAATAAGGCAGCAAGTGAATGTTTCAAGCATAGTCCTCCCTCTAGCCTTCAACAGTCAACCACTTTTTCACACTGGGTCATACAGCTTTGGAGACACCAATCCAAAGGCTGGAGTAGCGATGTCTCCCAGAACACATAACTTGCTGGTCCAGCACATGCATCAGCAGCCCGGAGTCTGGGTTACATGTTAGGTTTCTCATGGGGCAAACAGGAAACCAGCCTGAATCTTCCTTGTTGAAATAGGGTCTCTGTCCCCCAGCATCATAACTTCTCACCCCAGAGCCAGGAAACAAACTTCTGAGGCTTGAAGCATTGAGTACAAAAACAATTTGTCCAATTTTAGCCACCAATTTATTTTTCAAATCACTTGAGAATTTGTTGGATGAAGAGGGGGGCAATTTTTTAAAAGCCAATGTGTGACTTGCAGAAAAACCTGTAATATACTCCTAACTTGTGCTGTTGAGGAAAACAAAAGGAGGAAAGCAAAGAAAAATAAATGTAACTTGAATTTCCTTGTTACCAATTTGGACATTTTCTAGCTCATGTGATGCCCATCAAGGTAAACTTTTTTAATTGAAACTGTAGTGATTATAAAGAAAGCACAGAGGGAAGTAAGGATGCAAAACCTAATTTGAGACAAAGCTGGTTGTCTTCTAAAAAAAGAACCAGAAATCTCAGGGGATCAACCTTAAAAAAACATCTCATTAGTTCTATACAAGAGTGTGTGGAACTATAAAAAGCTTCATGAGTCATTTATCGTGCTGCTGTGGATTCTTTATGAACCTTGTGATCTCTTTTCTCCATGTATCTGTAGTCACATCAGCTAATCTGTACATTACTGATTTATCTTAAAACTTTAAAGGACCAAAATTAATGAAGCTAAAATGGTGTTTAATGGAAGGGGTGAAAGGTAATCATATGAATAACAAACATAATAATCCAAACCCTGTCATTTTATTTTGATTAATCTTGTATATAAATCCATATCAAGCTCACACAATAATTTTCATTAAAAAAGGGGGAAATGTTTATGTCAGCATTTTCAGATCTTTATGTTTTAAAATGACATTTCAGAATGAAAATGACAAAATGTGATTAAATTAAATAACAGTTGAAATTAATGAAAGGTTTTCTTATCAAATATTTTTGACAAACCTGGACATGGTATTTTTAATCTTTCACTTGACAAAGAAAACGAGTTCTATTTCATACTCATTCATTGATTCATGATTTTTCAGCACTACTTATTAGGCAGAAGTTAATTAACCACATTTTCATAGAACCACGTGAAAAAATATCCAGTTAGGAAAACTGATAAAGGACCTAACTTCTATCCAATAGCTGTTGGAGAAGAAAAAAATCAATTCAATCACTTGCACACCAAGAATTGGTTGTTGTACCACGGTCTAATTAGGCATTTCATATACAGAATGAATACGTTTCTGGACATGGAGCTCTGTAAATACATTTTGAGTATGTTGGCCTCAGCTCAGCACCAGAGGTTTCAGAGGTCCTTTAAAAATCTCACAAAGTTTGCAAAATTGTCAAAGATAATATTTCACTATCATTTCACTAAAGATGGACATAAAGCTTTTTCATTTGAAATGATTTGGTTGAATTTTCCATAAGCCTTAGTAAATTAAGTTTTGTAATTCAAAATATCTCTAGATTGAAAAATTCAAAGTTCAAGGGTAAATAAGTATTCTAACCTTTCATAATATAATATTTTTACAAATAATATCACATTCTCCATGTCTTAGCAGAAAGGAAATGAATTCCTTTCCCATTTAAAGAGAGATAAAAATAGCATTTACCCTTTTTCAAACACCAGTAAGAGAGAGTGGACTAATGACACTGTAATAAACAACATTTGAAATGCTGGCATTGTCTGCCAGCCTTTTCAAAACATTAGCAATGTAACCCAGAAATCTTAGCTAACAGTTTGCCAGTACCACTGAACTCCTGATCAACAACCAAGTTTTTATGTAAGTGCTCACTCAGGGAAAATGGTATTTGAGCAGAATTTAGGCCCCTGTATCCAGAGTCCATCATGAGTTCCTGCTAAGCATCGAAGGCTGCTAAACAGAACTATAAGTTTTTATTTCGCAAATTGACAATTCTCCAGTATATGAAATTCTGATTAGATCAAAAGATGTCTCAATCTTGGCAAAGTAACTGTCCCTCAGCTGACTCTGCCTATGATTCAAGAATGACACGTTCCTTCTAAACACCCAAAAGGGCAAACACATCTGAGATGATGTGACACATCAGACTGAATGCCTTCCAAAATACCCTGGCAGTTACAGCTTTTGCTTAGTAATTCAGGCACCACCAGCACGTCAAGGGAGGTGATCCTTCTCTATTCAGCACTGGTAAAACAAATCTAAAGCAATGGGTGAAGTGCTGATCTCTCCAGTGCAGAAGAAACAAGGACACACTGGAGACAGGACAGCAAAGAGCCATGAAGATAATTACAGGACTGGAGCATCTCCCCTATGAGAAAAGGCTGAGAGAACTAGGATTGTTCAGCCTGGAGAAGAGAAAGCTTCCTACGGTGAAAGACGGTTGCTTCTGTTTACCCTGAGTATCTCAAACTAACAGCTTCAGAAAATAAAGACACGTACATTTGTAGAGAGTTCGGCTGCCTTGAGGTGTCACACATTGAGCTGTGTGATCTTACCAGGACTGCCAGTCCGTTGGTAACTGCTGCTTAACTTTATGGATGATAAAAGCATTCATTTAGTCTTTCCATCAGATTAAGGCACTGCTAATTTTCAACAAGTCGCGCAAAGCAGCAGGCTAGTGAAACAGCAAACCTTTTACCTTTTTGTCCTGACTATCACCGATCACTCTCAGTCACATTTGATAAGTTCGTCGACTGAATATCTCCCTCTTCACTTTTGATCTCTTTCATCTACATTATAGTAAGCTTCAAATGTTCTAATTGTATCTCCATATAAGAATGAGGTTAGAAGCTTTTCCTGCTGATACTCTTTTTAGAACAAACTCCAGACAGCCCATTACATAGAAGGAAGATCTGTGCTTTCTCAGAAATCAAATAACTTAAATACAGTCTCTCTAGAAAGTGGTGCACAGGGCTATCATTTCTTGCACTGAAAGCACACTCAGAAAGGTAACAGCTTGTATCTGTCAGATCACTGAGGCTTATGTGCATAAAAGCCATGCAAACACAGCATGCTGGGATTGGCTTTAGAAATTAACAAGCTAGCTTTTCCCTCTCCATTATTGCTTTCCGAGAGTCTCGAGACATAATCTATCGACATTTTATTTAAACCTGAATATACATCATTAACATATAGCAAATCGCTCTTCTCTTGCCATTTACCAAAGAAATGTTGTAAATCTTGTCAAAGGACTTAATCGGAGGGGGGCAATATATCAATATATCAGTGTAAATCTAAAAGGGGTTCAGGAGGTTAAGGGAATTTTTTTGTGGAACTGTGAGAACTTGGCTTACTTACTCTGCTTTACAGAATGCTGATAACTTTCACACAGTAAGATCCCCATTAAACTGCCAGGCCAAATCACTTGCTAGCCTGGAGGCTGGCTGAAATCCAGGAAAAGGCTTATGCATCTGTGACACTTAAACGGAATTTAGGTACATAAATCCTAAACTGAAATTGAGAAAATGGTGTTACAATGGCCATATCACCTAAAGACAGAAGCATGCAGGTTCTGTAGGTAATTTACTCTTTTTTCTTTGAAGATTTTAGGGTTCGTATTCCAAGAAACTCAGAGCTGAGTAAGCTGACTACCTTATCATTCATTTTAATCCACATGTTCATCTACCTAAGATGCCTGACAGATCCGATCTGTTAGGTATAATAAGCATGAATGTGTTTTGGCTAGAACATCTTTAATTAGAAGAGTGATACTTTTTCCTTTAAAAACTATAGAAGGATGCAAGAAAGTCTATGACAGTGGCAGCTGCCTCCTAACTGGCAACCTACCTTCATTACGGAAAGAAAAGATCCGGATTTGCCTTAGTCTGAAGAGATTTATATTATTATCTAACTTAGTATTAGTATTAGACCTGCTATGTCTGAGTGAGGTATTCAGTACCGCTCCTTTGGAAGTTTTATCACCACAGACTAAAGCACACAGGGTACCAGAAAGAAAGCAGAGAAAATATGCTAGGTTAGTCAAAGAGAGGAACGTTCCCCTGGGAGAGGGGAGTCCTGTACGAAAGTCCCTGCTATGAAGACCTTACATATTCAGCAAAGCCTTAACAAAATAAAGGAGTGAATGCAGAAAACGCAGAGCTGATCTAACCCAGCCTTATATCTCCTCAAACTCATCATCTAGCACAGTGATTCCTTAAGACTTTGTGGCCAAATATTAAGTTTTAAAAAGGGAGAGGGTGAAACATGAGTCACTATACAGAAAAATCTGTACCCTGGTTCTTAAGATCTCCGTTTAGAAAAGTAAGCATGGGTTTGTGTATTTGCATGCTCTGCTTCTCAGTTGTGACCCCTGGGAACACTGTAGTGCAAGGCCAGGCACATGCCTGCCAGAAAACTAATGAGTGTTCTCTAAGGCACTGGGCTTGAACTCAGAAAAAGACCTTGCTTGGACTCAGTCCAGTGTGTTAATTTAAAAACTGAAAAGGGTCTGGGAATCCACTGCATAAATCCCAAGCTAGGAGTAAAATATGCATATGTAAAATTTGTACACCTAATGAATTTTTTAAATTAAGTATGTGAAAACCAGTATCTTTCATATAAAAAAATTCAGATAACATGATAATTTCATTAATCCCATGTGAGGATGAGGATTTCCCTTTTACTGGTGTAGACTTCAGTGGTAGGAACATGCCCCTGTTTCTTTCTCATTCCTCAGCAGCCTATCTGGCTCCACTGCAATAGATGTGCTTAAAGTGCCAAGAAGCTGTGCAGCAACTCTTCCACATACATTAAAGAAGAGAGGTATGCTGTCTTCACCCATTCCTGTCCCGTTGCTCCAAAAGTAGTTGCTACCCTCAGTGTAAGTAATTTTCCTTAGCATTGTGGTTGATGATGTGCAGCACTTTTTAAGGCAGAGATGCCAGGGACAATCGTCCTCAGCTTCCTTGCCAACATTTTGTCATCTTGCTTCTTTTGCTATATTATCCAGGTTCTAGAAGATGTCAGGTCACCTCACAGCACCCCAGAAGGTTATTGGTTTTACAACTCTATGGAAGCTTTGATGATTTCCAGAAAATAAAGGAAATATGTTATACTTTAGATGTATGTCACAATTCATAGGTTAATTTGGTCTATGAATATCTGTAACATTTAATAAATATCAAAATTAGATAATTCTGTGTCACAAACATGCAAGTGGACTGTACTGCCATTGTTTAACTGAAGCAAAACCACAGCAAAATGGGAGAAAAGCAGAATCCTGACACAAAATTCAACTTGAGTTAAGCATGATGTAAAATGACAGCTCCATTCTGCCAGCAGTCTGATCTCTTTGTTGATGCAGTCCTTGGACATTTAAAGGTTTGGAATCATCACTTGTAAGTAAGCATATGAAAAGGGTCCATCTCAGCATACTGTTGATTTTAAAGTCAGACAGATCAACATCATAGGCCTCCTGGAGAGGAAACATAAGTGCATCTGAAACAGAGCCTAGTAAAAACAATAATAGCAACAGAAAGCAGTAAGTAGTAATTATGTAAGACTGAAGAAAAAGTATGGTAATTAAACACTGTGGAAGATCTTTAATGGAAGTTGGAGAAGCTGAATCTAAAAAGTGAAAACCAGCTGCGGTAAAAAAAAGAAGCAGTCCTCGAGATTTAATGGTTTGTTTGCTGATAGCTGTTCTTGTAAAAAGTTATATGAAATATCAGTCTAATGTGTGGTTACAGTTAAAGGCAAATAAGCTACTTGACTATTTTAACCATAGGACAGAAATATGCAGTGAAACACAATATCTGCTGTGCAAAGCAAAACCTGATTGCAGGCTGTTCTTGGGTTAAGCTGTGGATTTTGTTGTTTTCTATCAGGAGAATTACATTGCTTTGGGGACAGTGTACTAGTGGGAAATCAGGGGAAGTCCAAAATTTAAAGTTATACATTTCTTTATTGGAAGTGTGTTCAGGGATTGGAACAGGCTGCCCAGGGATGTGGTGGAGTCACCATCCCTGGAGGTGTTTAAAAAATGGGTAGATGAGTTTCTTAGGGATATGGTTTACTAGGGAGACAGGTACAGTTGGACTCAGTGATCTCAGAGGTCTCTTCCAACCTTATGATTCTATGATTCTATGATAATAAATGCAAGCTGAGATTTGTTCAACTTATTTACTTAAAAAGTGTTCCTAGTAGCACAGTTAAAAAAAAAAAATCAAACCTCGCCACATTATGATAGAACTCACTGAAGTTTATACTGTGCATCTTTCTGGGAGGGATTACGTTCCAGAAGAATAGTTTTCGTAAGATTACCAAGACTAAATGAAGAAGTCATGCTGAATGATTTCACTTATAATCGCTGTGACTATTGCAAGTGGGTGGAACCAGCAGAACTATCAAAAGAAACAGCTTCTTTCTCGAGTTGCTTATGCAGCTCATTGCAAATCTCAGAATATCTTCAGAAAGAGGAGTGTCCTGCTATTTTTAGGGGTGGCCATCTACTAGCTGGTGAACTTATATTCAATTTTTATGTTGTTTCAAATGACCAACCCACCTTATCTCCTTAGAGCAGCATAAATAATGTTCTCCCTTTCTGCCTGCTGGAGTTCTTTGTACAGGATACACCTGGACTTCTGGTGTAGGAGTTTTGCAGCTCTTTTTTTTATATCTTGAAAAATTCTGAACCTTATTCTGTGAAGCTTATAGCAATGGATGTAGAAGTTCACTGTCATTTACAGCCAGGAAGTTAAAGGATAAAATATCTCATTTGTGGTTACACAAAGTTAAAACTAGCCTTTAACAACAGAAATATTTGCTGAGCCTAAGAAAAACAATAAAGTCATAGGGTTCGGCTTGTCAGCCGAAAACCCTTCATTACACAAGTAGCTCATTTTTAACCCAGGAATATCACTGAGGTCAACATACAAACATGATAGCCACCCTAATAAGAGTTTATTGGAAGTATAAACAGTTTAGCTTCATAACACCATGATTAATTAACTCCTAGTCAATGATGTAATCTTTTGTGCCAATACATATCCTTTCATCACACAAAAAAATAAAAGCATCTTTCTTTTGTTGTTTTTATTTTTTGTTCAGGAAGATGGATTGTCCCTTGATTTAATTTCAACCCTATGGGAAAACATGACCTTATGTTCAAAGATATTACTAAAAGCCTTGGAATTCTTCTTTCCTGTTTGTATGAATTACCAATGGAATGGGAAAAAACCAACAACCCTTCAATATATAACATATCCAGCAATGGTCTGGTCAGCAGTGAGCAATTCTTTTCCTGAAAAGAATAGTAGATATGTTCTCAGTACATATAAGCCTTGGAAAATATTGATGTCGAACAGCACATTCTAAGAGAGAAAGAAGAAGCGAGTTTAGCACCAATATGTACTGTGTACATTTGGTGTCAGAAAGGAAAACTGTCCTTCACAGTATGGGGAAAAAAGTTGTTGCAATTAGTAAATAATTAGTAGCAATTTACAAACAACACTCATGAAAAATGCATTTCAGAAGAGTCTCATTAGATAAAACTCACCATAAAGACAAGAGCACTGCACTGAAAATTTAATATTGTCTTTTTGAGAGGAAGGATGCAGGTTCAGTTTAATACATAATGTTTGTCATAGGACAAGTCAAAATAATTTAAATTACTTATTGTATTCTCGATAATGTAGTTTTAAAAGGAATATGCCGCTGCACTGTCTGTACACACATGAAAATTGTGAAGAGCAGAATTTGCAGCAGATGTTAATTAATTTTGAATCAAAAGGGAAGAGAATTTCACTTGATGGATAAACTATCAAATATTCAGCTATGAAATATTTAACTGGATGGTGGTCCCCAGCTTGCGGGTTTGACGTTTGTAAGTTTTCATAGTTGCCAGTTTAAAACTGTGAGATTAGAGTTAAGAAAATGAGCAAAATGAATGGATAATTGAAAGGAAAAATGAATTGAAAGAGGAAAGTGGGTTTTTTCAGTCAGACTTGGACATAAAACTGTAGTGACAAGCCTTGAAATTGATGAAACAAATAGAAGAAAGTAATTCATATTAATGTTAAACTACTGAGTAAGAAAATTTAGCTGGTCTGGAAACAGTGAATATACTGACAGAATGTAATCTAACATGCTGAAATAAGGATATAAAAATTATTGAACGCTTGATTTCTTCCTAATATGCATGCTTTCTATGCCCATCATGTTTTCCTACTTGTAGGTCATGGGCAGAACAATGAGTTTGACTACAAGTCCTCCGCAGGAACAGTGATCAATCACAGGGCTGCCCAGCAGGTACCTCCCAACAGTTAGATCGCCATCTGTGAGATCTACCTATCCTTCATGGTCCTGTCTGTAACTTTTGTTCACTTCTCACTCTGTTTTTTGTTTTATTAAGCAATTTCTCATGTCATGCCCAGTACTTCTGCACATTCTGCTTAGTTTGCTTAGCCTCAGGCCAGGACCTACTCACTAGCCCAGTCACTTGCCTGCAACCCTAACATGAAGTTTCACATTTGATAGTCTTCATCTTGTTCTGTTGCATATTAGATTTCAAAATAGATATGTGAAAGAAAATTTATTTGCAAAGAGATACTATTGGTAAAAATTCCTTTCTCCTTTTGAGTGTCTTTGCTTGCATCCCACAAAAACCAACACTCTTTTCAACTAATCTCTGCTTTGTTTTAATGCCTTTTCCAGATCAAACAAAAAAAAGGTAGAACATTAATACTAGATGGAAGACAGAGTTCTTCACAGTATGAATAGCAGTATAACATCTTCCATTTATACTTTTCACTTATGGACTTAAATTTAAAACATTATCTGTAAAGAAGTGCTTTATGTTCTTGCTGAAAAGAGAATAAAGATGCAAAAACACATTAGAAAGCACAACACAAGCTAAAACAACAACCAAAAAACCCAACTGTTTTGACTGATATCAATGAAAATAACCCTACTAAAATGAATGTGGTTTGGGAGTAAACAATATTCATAAGAACTCAGTTAATTTTAAGTTCCTGAAGGCTGTCTGGGCTAAGCTTGCCATGATATTTCCCTTCATAATCTGTCACTCTCATAATACAGCAAAACAAAACCCAGAAGAACTATTTAGGAGAAGTGAGGTACATTGTCCCCAAAAGTAGTCCACCTCTCTTTGTAAACCGTACCAACATCCAGCTTGGTTTGCTTGAACTAGGTCCATAACTTTCAGATAGCAAAATAAACTAATTTAGGCCTACCTAACATAAGATTTTACCAAAACTCTGGACTCTGGATCTTGACTTCAGATCTTTGTTGCAAGAGCAACTTTGCTTTCAAATGCAAAGCTGAAGAAGTCTGAAAACTTAGTATGCACTCATTATTTTAAATTATGATATTATGCATATGAGTTATGTGTAAAAAAGATGTGAAAAGCAGTGCCATATTACAAATGCCAAATTTAGTATTAACACAAGTATTTTTCTTTGTATTAGAAAAAAAAATCTTAGGCCCATATCTGAACACAGAAGTTACAGCAGCTCATGCTGTAGCATTTGGGAGCGAAATGAGCAAGTGAGAACATAGATCCTAAAATGATAAGAAATGGGTTCATAAACTGTGCAACAATAGAACTTTACACAGTAAATCATAGTTTTATGTAAAAGTTAATAAAAATTTCTGTCCAGAAGTCTCCATATTTGGCAGTAAGAACCTTCAGCAAATCTGGACTTGCAGACTGCCAAGAGAAGATACTGTTGAAATGTAGACACTGAGAAAACTGAAGGAAAGCTTTATCAGACTGATAGTACCTCGGAAGAAAATCTTTCTATCTTAGAAACTTGAAATGAGTTTGGGTTTATATATTTTTAGGTAAAAATTTTTCTGCGGCTTCAAGCATGGTGTCCTTTTCTTAGCTGTCATCTGTAACCGTGGAACAGTGCTGCCTTCCCGTCCTCTCCTACAGCCCTCAATCATTACTCTTTTTTTCTTACTGTAATGTGCATGGTGAAATTTGCTTAACTCCGCAATCGTGGCATGGAAACCCTTTCCTGATTTCATTTGCAGAAGCTTTGTTAGATAAAATTACCGTATGCAGTCCTCTGTTCACAACAAGAATTAGCTGAATAAAGGCTTCTCCTGCAGGCTAGGCACTGACATTAGACTACTCCACAGTGGGTAACACATATAAAAATATTCCATTAGGAATATATTTCCTCCAGTTGAAATTGCCGGTTTGCCATACTTAAATAAAGCCATATGTCTATTAAATGTGGACAGTTTTCCTCCCCAGACCTCTAATGACAGGGCAAACCAAAATATGAAGATCACCACGCAAATTATTGCATTGTGCTACCATATTTGTGATTACCATTTTCAGTTACCCTGAAATAATCCTCTTTTCTCTCATGGTTGATTGTAAACCAATGCCAACACATATGGCATTGTTTGGCTTTAAGGCTTTTGACACTGTTGTGGTGAAATGCCCATATTCAAGCCAAGGAAGGAAACATCTGTTAGAGTGTATCACCACATGGTTTACACATATTTGAAAAGTGATTCTCAAAGCCATTAACACTGATTTCTTCCTGAAGTATTCAAGACTTCTATTAGGTTCCTACAAATACCTGTGCTGGATTTGGTTAATACCTTCCTAACATACTAAGAACAGAACAGAACAAAATATGTCATAAAGTTGGTGAATTACACTAAGCTGGAAGGCTGGCAAACGCACTGAAGGATACATGACCAGGCAGAAGAATGGCAGGTTAGGATGCAGAAAGTCGCTAAAGTTTAGAAAACAAATGAGTAAAAGAGATGATTTTGATACTTAAACAAAAACCCCAAACACATGTAATTCCATGATTCATTAAGAAGTCTGGCGTAGTAGGAAGTGCAGGATAATTATTCTGTTTTAGTTGGAATGGGGAAGGTCTCAAATGAAATGCTGTGCCCTATTTTTGGCAGGAGGTTTTAAGGAATATAGGCAAACAGGAAAATCTAAGAGAAAACAGAAACAAACACGAGAATAAAAATACAGTGTATGAGAAAACTGAGGAGGAATTAGTTTTGTTCTCTGTAAAAAAGAGGACAAGATAGTGAGTAGCTGGAAAGGGAAGGAGAAAGGGAAGACACAATGATGGTACTGTATAGAGTATGACAACCAGTTCTATTTGCTGTCAAGCTGTAGGCTGGATCTGGAAAATGACTTTGTTATCCTCTGGAGGGTAATGCCTTATAACAGACTATCTACAGAGATCACGAAATCCATTCCATTCCAAGAGGCAGCAAAGACCTACCTGGCCCTTCCTTAGCATATGACAGGCAAACCTGAGACAAATCTATTTACATATTTGTTTTCAGCTAAATTTGTTAATAACACACTTTTAAATACACACTTTACATGTGACAAGAGGATTCTTCAATGTATTTAAATTTGTCATTGTTCTAAAACCCCTGGAACTTATACAGGTATTGCAACGTCAGGCTCTATCCACAACCACCCGTCAAAGACTATGCTACCATCTAAACCGTACCAGTAGCATACAACCTTCTACTCCTCATTATTCGTCCCCTAATATTTCTTGTAAAAATCATTTTGCTTGGTACATCCTTATGTGCAAGACTTTGTGATGACAAAAGCAAAATAAAAAAGTAGCCAAGGGCTAGGGTTATGAACACAACAGGCTGTCATAGAAAACTAAGTCAGCATCAGGGAATGTAGCTTAAGCTGGATTGTGAAACTACCTTCTGACTTTCCATTCCTCTTGAGTGTAACCATAGATCCAATCAGTTATCACTGAGACTCGTCACAGAAGTGATATTGCAAATCTACACCAGCCCTGTCCACTTCCCCATGCTATGTGCAGCTGCTAATGGCCTTAATCAGGGTGTTTTTTAATCCATCTCATTTAATTTGTTTGTCTTTAATGAATTTTCCTCTCGTTTGGATCTTTAAGCTCAGCCAACAAAAAATCTTTTTCAGCATCAGTGTTTACCACTGCCTCTGTTGAAACTTTATGTGAATTTTCCATTTGCAGACTAACGAATTAATATTAATCCCAGTGAGGAAAATGTTAAATTACTTAATTTCTATTTTGTATGGTGAAATTAATGTATCTGTTATTAATTAGATACAGCTCTAAATGAGTCGCCCTTGTGCTTTTTACTTAATAGCTTTATACGAAGAAATAATGAGATTTATTTAATTAAATGTTAAATATAGAAATTATTCTTTTTCTCCTACTACTGTCATAGTATAGTCAATCTTGGGAGATGTAAATCTCCTTTGATTTCCAGGCTGATATTTAGAAGCTGCATTTCAACCAAAAGCAGAAATTGACAGGATTCGGTACCATATTTACATGGAGGTGCAAAGGTACTGAACTCTGGAGAACAACCACAGGAAAGAGCACTGAATCTCTACATTTCAGAGAAAGGCTATTTTTTTTTTTCATTGTATGATCAACGAAACATTGGTTGTCCTTTCTCTCAATTGATTTTTGGGTTTTTTCCCCTCCTCCCTCTGAGTACAGTCTCAAAAAATGTAGATTCAATATTCAGCCGAAGGGACATAAACATCTGGAGAGGAGAATGGAAATGAACTGCCAAGAAGAAAGAGAGATTTCTTTCCTCTTCTTAAAAAAATTCCCTGCAGTGCCTGTATTATTGCCCCCAGTTTTTCCCTGTCCTCATGTCTAACATAGCTTCTCCTGTATTGCTGCAACTGTCTATGCAGCTGCTCAGTGCTTCAAACCAGGAAACTGACCCTGGTTGAAAATACCAGCTTAGTTTTTTGTCAGATTATTTTTAACCTGCTTCCCTGGATCATACAGACGGTAGGAACTGGACTTCAGTCCCACACCAAGAGCGCAATCCCTAGAAGTTTTCATCATACACAAGCTGTTGCTCCATTAGTAAACTGGTGTCAGCTAATGTCATCTTGAAACTATATTGATTTATCCTCTTCTCACAGACAGTGCCATAACTGTCAGAGCATTTTTTCTGCCACTTGCACTTATTGACTAACATCTCAAGAACTTTCTTTAGTCAGAGCTGTAACTGCCTCATAAAGGACTATTTCCTGAGAGAAGGAGCAGAAAGTGAATGCAGTACTCAATTTGTGAACTTGCTGATCTGAAAAACACAGGGTAGATTTATGCCCCCAGAAATAAATGGAAAAGTATACCAAGACATGGGCAAAAAAAGAAAGAAATGGCTTTGAGCTTTTTTGCTGCATGTTAAAGGAATTGAAAGACTTTTGTTTCATTTAAAATTGAGTGTCTATCATTTTGATTGCCTTATTAAGACTTCAGAAAAGAACACACAATTTTGATAGTAGAAAGTGAATATGAATTGACATTTGGTATTTTGAGGACCATCTGAGTTAGTTAAAAGTGAGATTTCAACAGAGTGAATATGTTTCTATTTTCCCTAAAAGACCGGTGTTAGGTTAGGACTTGGTGATCTTAGAGGTCTTTTCCAGTCTAAACTATTCTATGATTCTATGAATTAAAATAGATTAGTGCCATATACCATTACTTTAAAGAGTGTTCAAGCCCTGTTCTATAAAGAAGTAACTCAGGTTTATTCTAATACCTGCAATTATTTTTAGAACTCATTTCTTTTCAGAAGTTGTGTCTTCTATGTATCCAAAAAAGATGCATTGTTTATAAATGTGACATTCATCGTAAGAGTAAAAAGGAGCATTCATAAATCAAATCTCAACTTGTTTTAGAAAGCTATTTCATTTTTATTTTATTGTATTTCAAAACCAAAAAATTTGTCTCCCCAAAACAAATATTTTTTTTATAGACTGACTATATAAACTATGACTATAGTTTTATAGGTATTTTCATAGGTTTGTGCAAGTCTGCAGCTCCTCAGATAGAGCACTGATAACTCAGAGCAGTTATTAGAAATATTCCAGCACCTAGCTTCTTTAAGAGTTTTCTGAAAGCAAGATGAAAAAAAAAAGATTGTTAAGGAAGAGTTTTAGCAAAGGGTTTACAATGACTTGAAATGTTTCTAGAGAATCCCACCCAAAAAATTCTTATACTAGGGACATGCTTCCTGCATGTCAGTGTGTTCTAATATTTGTTTGCCAATGGAAATATTGAAATGGTTTCAAATGCTAGCCATAGCAAACCAGGCTTGAAATCTCCTCCCAGTCAAAATGATGGGTTGTTATCTGCTCTTCAGCCAGTTCCTCACCTACCTCAAAATTCTTGTGCTTATCCCTACCATCTCCACCTAACTAATAATTTTTCAAGTAACACCTTATCACGTGTTGAAGTAATCCATAAAGATAAGATCTAATATATTTTCTTGCCTAGAAAATAAACTTTTACGTTGTAGAAAATCATAGAATTAGTCTGGCACATCCAACTCTGGTAAATCTGCACAGCTCTTTACATCAGGTTCCTTAGCATTCGTGTTTTAATTATTCTCCCTTTCGAAATGTTTCCTAAATCATTCCATGCCACTCAGAACATATAACTTTTTAGAGCAAATGCAATTGGCAGGATCACTTGCTTACCTTTTTTATGTATAAGCATCACTCGTACTTTTGAATCTGGTATGGTACACTCTGCCCCTACAGCTGCTCCACCGAAATCTGACAAGGACCTTCTGTGAGAATCCTGGACCTGACATTCCTCAGTGAGCTGATTGTTGTGGATTTCAGTACTGTCTGCTTCCGTGCCCTTATTCCCATCAGTTACCATACCTGACTCACTTTCCTTCCTCTCTCCCCAACCCTCAGCCAACATTATATTTCCTGTTGAAAACTGAGTCAAATATTCACCTAACCTGGGGATCTCGACTGAGGTGATCAATCACTTTTATGATATTAAAAACACTTATTAACTGTGTTTTAACAGTTTTGTAACGTTTAACTGGCAATTATTTTTTTACACTTCTCAATTTATGTTCTCACATCCTGATCTCGAAGTTGTAAGACTTATTTCTTGTACATTCTCTGCTTTTTCCTGATACTCCTCTTGGCAAGGTTAGCTGCCCAGTTAGGTTTTCTTGCCAGAATTTCTGCTTGCTAGGTCCTCCTCTAAATTAAAGCACATTAGCCTTATCCAGGTGGCACCATTAACTCATTCTTCCAGGTCTGTTGTTTTGAAATCCAGAGCCTTAGTCTCAGGCCTTAGAAGAATGAAGCCTTCCACACATTGAAGGTGGATAAGCTCTGAAGCTGGATCCAACTCATTTTTTTTCCCCTTTAATTATCTTGTATAATAACCAACCCCAAATCCAATGAGTATCATAATTATGTGTCTTAGTTCTGAGTTAACCTGGTTCATCGAGGAAGGATGACATTGGTAAACTAAAGCTAGTGACAAATAAATTTAAACTTTGATATCTGGAGCTTTCCAAAGTCAGCAGTCTTACTGTCATTATGATAAATCCTAAATCACTGGGGATTTGTTGTGTTCAGCTGTAACCTGAATCTGTCTTGTAAGAAGGTGTGGTTAAGTATTTATTGATGAGGCTAGGTTCCTTGCTTTCAGCTGTGATCTAATTGCTACTCTATGCTTGAACTAAGTCACAATCATACATTTTAAGAAGCCACAGTCTTCATCTAAACTGACATTCTTTACTCCTAAATGAAAGCAAATATTGTTTAACTAGCTATACCTTCAAGGTAAAGTTTGAATAGTAGAGGAAAAAGTATTTCCTTCATTCACTTATAAGATGGTTTCCATACTAAATACAATATTAGTGAAGCGTGTCTTCAATTAATGGATTTCCTTTTCTTTATTTCAGAAATATGTGTTTACAGGTACTTAAGAGGAAAATCTTCTAGACCCCTAAGAAACTTATGCATGTGATACAGACCTTTCTTCCTACTTCGGACAAAGATTGTGGTAAAAATTGGCTTCCGCTGAAAGAACTGAAAGAAAGAAATACGTGACCATTAACATTTTCTTTTAAGAAAATAACTTATCTTTTTTAACAGCAATATTCCATTCTAATAGGATGCTTACTACCAGCTATGTCTGCATTTCCTTCAAGGAGAATTTTGAAGTTAAAAAAAAAATCGAGAGACATAACTACTATACTCTTTCCCCAAGTGATGGCTTTCTTCACTGTTGCTTGAGCAACACACCTGGGAAAACATTCTATTGCTGAAATGAGCAATAGTACCATGCTTACAAGTAAAAGATATGCAAAAAGTTTTAAGAGTCAGAATTTTCTTATTGTAATGAATTTAACAGACATTAAAGCTTTTAAAACAGTGCCAATTGAAAAAAATTCCCTCAGACAGTAGTTTGTTTTATTTTTCTAAGACAAAGTTTTAATTGTGGTTTTTTCATGCACTTCTGTTTATTTTTAAATAAAATATTTCCAAATTCCTTTTATTTTCAAAACGGAAAGAACATTCCCAAACATGTCTCTTTCTATAAGTTAAATGTTAATTGACTTTTTACGTGCAATTTTTTTCATGGTGATAAGAAGAAAATGTGTGGGAACACTTCAGGTTTTTTCTTTAAAATATTTTTAGGAAATCAGTGTCATCCTTCTCATTCAGTAACATAAAACTAATATATTCAAAATTATTTAATTTTATGGATTTATGAGAGTAAGACTCAGGACTAAAAGTCTGCAGGAATATGGATCAGACCTTATGAATTTTGAGAGGACTGATGCCTGTCTATTCTTGCACGATAATGGTAAAAAGCTGTTACACAAATCACACCAGAGATACAGCTGAGCAAGAGCAAGAGAAGGCCCCACTGCCTGCAATAGCTGGTGTTTTATCTCTAAGAAAGGTCCCTATAATTTGCAGTTTACTGATGCCAGTTTGAAATCCCACTGAGTATCACACATGTTTCTTAGCTGCCTCTGAATATATCAGTGAAATAAGCAAAGGGACAGAAGAAAGCAGAGCACCAAACTGAGGATCAGATTTACTGTCTTTTGGGGAAGTCATGGAAAATCCATGGCATGTCCAGACACCTCTTCCTGTGGCATCAGGCAGCCACCTGTAACCATGCAAGGAGACAGCTTCTTCTGTTCCAGTCAGTCCGTATGATTTCCTCCTTACCCCCCTGAGTTTTTTCTCCTGACAACATGAAAGTTCTTTTGCTTGTATTTGCTGCCGTGCTTGTAAAACCATGGCACATGCTTTCTGTCAATTTACTGAGTGATTGAGAGCTTTAGCCTATATTTTGACAGCTATTAACATCTTGTTATGTGTCAGACAAAGTTAAATTTTCATGAGATAAACAAACAAAAATTGTTCCTGTAGCTGAAATTCTTGAGAACAAACACAACTTAAAAACACATTATTGTAAAGGAAAATTTACTGGAATAGACTTTGTATTAAAAGTCTTCAAAAGCACGAGCACTGTTGCTTTGGCTCTAAATATCCACCCACACATCACAGTCTGGAAAACACAAATAGTGATAAAGTGTCTTTGATGTGCAGATTATATTTTTAATCGTTTAAGCAAACAAATGAAATGTATGGCTGAACCCCACTCCTACTGAATGTGGGAGATCACTGCTGACAAGTTACTGGACATATTCTGAACCAGAAGTCTAATGTGTAATCCCATTGGGCCCTAGAGAGAGTTCTTCCAAGACAGTATTTAGATACTGCATGGGAAGTACGCACTTATGTTTTCCATTTATGTATCAGTTCTCATGAAAACAGAAGTCTCCAGATTAATCAATCATTTTTTATAAGTGGAAAAATGATTCTTCATAGGTCTCCACATGTGCACACATGCCTACATGTCTCTGTTTATGTATGGCCATATATACATCCAAAAAATGACAGTTCTGTGTGCTACAATATACTGATAATTAATTTTTTGTTGGTCTCTTGAACCTAAAATATTTTAAAACATCAATCTGAAAGCAAGCTGGTGCAACGGATCATTTAATAAACTGCTGTGTATCGCACTTCTGTGATCTCACAAGCATGGACTTAGGTTTCTACTTTGTGCATGTTGCAGAATGGAGGATTAGTAGTCAGTCCTGATGGTGAGGTGATTCAAGGTGTTGTAGTCAGGAGATATGTTCTGATCAGGAGGCATGCTCTGCTAGCTTTGTTGTGACCCAGAAATGAAGGAGTGAAAACATCCCTCTACCCGAAGGAGCATTTTGAGTGTCAAAGTCATGGTCAACAAATGGAGTAATCGTGTATAAATTCATAGCCTGAGACAAAAAAATTGGAGAAAACAAGGTGAAAACAAGGAAGCCAAAACACAGCACAGTAAGAAAGGGACTGGGATACAGAGCAGGAGGGTGGTAGGGGTGTACTAGTCTTCCTTGGGAACAGGAAAGAGGCTGAAGGCAAAAAGGAGACACAATTGGGACCCGAGACAAGATCCAAATTAGATTTGCTTTGCTATGAGAAGGTTGAAGGAGATCTACAGGTTCTCAAGAACTGTATTGCTGAGACATCCCCTTGTTACGGCTGACTGGCTATAGAAATGTGTGCTGACGTCACTTTTGCAGGTGCAGAACAGCCACTGAGCGAATGGATGACTCAGCAGTCTAGGCAGTGAGTCATTAAATGCATATCACCACTCTGCTTTGCATATGACACCATTGATATTTTCTTATTATTGACAAGGATCATGAAGTGGGGAAAGTGCTTAATGAATTTGAAAACATAAGACTAACTGAACAGAGGTAATACTACCAATATTCCAGAGAACAGGGTTGCAATTTGAAATTATGATTATTTATTGGCAACTTAGTCAAAAATAAACCCTGAAATTCAATCGGGACAAATGGACTTTGGGAAAAAAGACTCAGACACATTAATTATATATTGGGAAGAAAACCTGTTCATAAAAATTCTTCCAAAAAGGGTAAGCAGAGAGATGATTTTGCTGTCAAAGCTGAAAATAAGTGAGCACCCATGTTAGTACAAAAAAACCCTCATGTTTTATAATATATAAACAGAGGTAGGACATGTTTAGGAATCTTTCTAATCAAGGCAGAAAGGATGTTAGACCTGAGATAAAGCGCAGCTGTGAGTGGCACATTGGATAAATATTGTAAATTATTTCCATAAAATAATTCCATAAAGTTGTGTAGAGAGCAGAGAAAAAGACCTTAAAAAAAAAAGGTTATGGGGAAAGACTGAAGAACTACAATTGTTTAAACTGGAGGGAAGAGATAGAAGACAGGAAAGTACTCCTGAATTAGAGAAATGATTGAACTAAAGAAAAAAAAATAAAACTTTTTTATATTACTGTGAGAAATGCATGCAGCAATTCATGGGTTTAAATCAAGAGACTGAGATTGAACACTGGGAAAAATATTAATATAAGTAATATTATGTAATAATATGAGTATCAGGTACTGAAGTAGACTGTGGGAAAAGCTTTCCATTACTGGAGATCTTTCAAAAAAAGTTAGGAAAACATTTATCATGAATAATACTCAAGAGTTAGTTTGGAGCTACCACATGTACAAAAGAGCCTCTTGAGGACCCTTCTCTCAGACTGGTCTTGATTTTATGGTAGTATCAAATTGGAATTTCTCTCTGGAAATAAGTCACTGGCACAGGACTGACATCACTGAGAAAGGGGATGACAGAGTGTTGTTTCGGACCACTTCTGTTTCATTATTGTTTACTGCATTGTCAGACTACATAATACCTTTCTTGTCCCCAAAGGAGAGAAAGTGCATGAAAGGGTCATATGGGTTTTTCTAGTTCATGTTCATCACAACAAACATCAGAACACCTTCCAACAAGGATCTGCCTTTGCATTTTTAAAAGTCCTTTGATCATTTCTCAGCGTGAATAATGACAGCAAATACTGGAAATTGTTGGTATCAATTTGCAAATTGGTCAAAATTTTGCAAAGCACATCTTTCTTAGATTCCTTTGGCATGACACTGAGCTGGGTGGTAGTGTTGAGCTGCTGGCGGAAGGGAGGCTCTGCAGAAGGATCTAAGCAGGCTGGATCCATGGGCTGAAACCAATGGGATGAGGTTCAACAGGACCAAGCGCAGAGCCCTGCACTTAGGACACAACATTCTTGTGCAGCGCTAAAGACCTGGGGAAGAGTGGCTGAAGAGCTGCCTGGCAGAGAAGGACCTGGGGGTGTTGGCTGGCAGTGGGTGAACATGAGCCAGCAAGTGTGCCCAGGTGGCCAAGAGGGACAGTGGCATCTTGGCCTGTATCAGACACAGCGTGGCCAGTAGGAGCAGGGAGGTGATTGTGCCCCTGTGCTCAGCATTGGTGAGACTGCACCTCGAGTGCTGGGTTCAGTTTTGGGCCCCTCACTACAAGAAGGACATTGAGGGGCTGTAGCGTGTGCAGAGAAGGGCAACGAGGCTGGTGAGGGGGCTGGAGAACAAGCCCTATGAGGAGAGACTGAGGGAACTGGGGTTGTTTATCTTGGAGAAGAGGAGGCTGAGGGGAGACCTCATCACTGTCAACAACTACTTGAAAGGAGGTTGTGATGGGGTGGGTGCTGGTCTCTTCTGACAAGTGACAAGGGATAGGATGAGAGGAAGTGTCCACAAGTTGCACCAAGGAAGGTTCAGACTAGATATTAGGAAAAATTTCTTCACCAAAAGTGTTATCAGGAACTGACAGAGGCTGCCTAAGGGAGGTGGTGGAGTCAGGATCCCTGGAGGTTTTTAAAAGACAGGAAGATGAGCTGCTCAGGGACATGGTTTAGCAAGAGAACAGATATGGTTGGACTCGATGGTCTCAGAGGTCTTTTCCAACCAGATGATTCCATCACAAAGCACTGAGATTGAAGGGAGGGAGGCAGGCAGGTGAGGCATGGCCTTCCAGTTCTCACAGACACCTTTCAAAAATATGTATTAATGGAAATTTATTCTAAATTTAAATACATATGAGTGTCCTCATACACATGTGTACATGTAATGTACTAATACAATACCTGTGATAATACTATTTTAGTCAATGGTATGTTTATGTTGTTTGCATCTCTAAAATTATATTTATGTAGTATTGCTTAGAGAACATGCTGCAGGTTGATTACAACAAGGTGACACACTGCAAAAATAAGTAATCTGGTTTGAACTGAGTTCAGAAACTGCGAAATAAAGAACAAATCAAGTATATGTTTTCCATCTTACTGTATGTGGTTGTAGTGAGTACATAAAATCTATGCAAGCCAGTAAACACTGTGGCTAGTACGGAATGCTTGTATATTATACTGGATTTCTGCTTGTGTGATTACATCTTCTTCAGTCTACCACACTAAGATACACTGTCATTTTTGAAAGCATATTCTTCTAATATTTAGAGAGTTTACTTCAGATCTACAGCACAGCAGGCTCAGTCTTAGCTAGTGATGTCTACCAGTGAGTCAGAGATTCTTGTCCCAGCAATGTCTTTGCACTTTGTTGGAACCTGGAGGGACCATAAAAGCTGTTAAATCAGATATGTGTTCCAATGACTGTAAACGAGGCAGGAACCACTGGACATGCAGAGTTATCTTCACCTATGTGAGTACACATCTGTGGTCAGTTTGCTATAGGACAATGTGTCAAATGTCAACTGGAAATCTCCATGAACAATCAGCACATGAAAAATGTACAGAAACCTAACATGCGAAAGAAAAGAAGTCCAAATCATGAATGGTTTTTTTCTCCTCATTCTGGATTTAAATGACTGTGTTACAAATGCACAATAATACCTTCCAAGGAGAAAAAGAACAGCACTAGATTCTGAAGACTACCCAAAAGCCTCCAAGAAGTTCTCTCAAATGGTGCACAAGAAAGTCAGAAAAAGGTTAAGCCTATTGCTTGGCAAAATAGAAGAAAAAAATACTCATTAGGGGGAAAAAATATAGTATCTTTTGTTTTTTAAAAAAAATTACTTCATGTTGAGTTTAGGTGAACATACTACATATATTCATGTTCTTGCGTATATTTTTCATTGATAGAGCACAAAACTTACAGAGAAAGGTTTACTAAGGTTTCTTCATTTAAAACATAAGAAAGCTGAAGCTTAAATAGGTAAAATGACAAGGAAAACAGAGGCAAAGGAAAGAACTCTTGGCCTCTGTTTATAGCCAACACAGGAATTTTTCTGTACTGACAGTTTAAGTAGACCAATGAGATTTATTCTTACCTCTACCCACTTCATGTACTGTTTTGGAAGAATTACTGTAACTATTTAAAGATGTATTTTATAATGTGAATGGTAACAGAAATTACTCCCAGTATCACACATACAATGTAGTCACTCCTTTTTTTGGGGGGAGTGACTGTGGGTTTAAGCAGTGCTATAGCATAAATTTAGGAGACAGTGTTATGCCTTCCCAGAGACTTGCTTTTGTTCTCCTCTCCTGTCTCGTTATTATCTCCTTATTAGCTAGATATTACAGCCAGATATGAGACCAAAATAAACTAAATCTACAATGGCAGCATTTGTGTAATTCACGTGACTTCATCTTTGCAGCAGCTGAAAGTGCAGGGAATGTATTTTCCTTAAAAATGAAAATTCACAGGCTGCATTTTTTTCTCAGTTACCAGTATAACTGTCCATGTCCATGAGGATACAACCACCACCACGACTTTAAACGTTGTTGAGTAACCATGGGAAAGGAAATCTTTCTCTTTGTATTTCTGCATTTCTATACATTTCTCTTGTTCACGTGGAAAAGGTTTACATATAATTATATCATCTCTAATATCCTCTTAGTTTTGCCTGAAACCAAGATTATTTCATCTGTTGAAGAAGGCAAAATTCCTTGTCTCTATGGAATTTCAAAAAGTATTATACAGAATTAAGGCCAAGTTTGATACTGCATAAATCCTGCAGCTTGGGGGTTAATGTTTTCTAGCCCTGTTCATGCAAGAAAGATACAGAGAATGGGCACGGATGCTTAGGTTTTGAGCATGAAATTCTATAGGAGTTAAAGTCTAACCCTAAGTCTTATATCTAATCTGTTCTGCCATGAAATGACACCGGTAAGTGTATAATCACTCAGTGAAGCTGAATCAGGAAGCCAATGCAGCTTAAAAACGGTCCATTTCTTTTTTCAGCTGGTCACCGGCTTCCAGAACTCACTTATCAGTCTGCTGTACTCAGTGCCAGGGCATGGGAAGAGAAAGGCATGGTTATGGGCAGGGGAAAAGGGAAAAGCCTGCAATAGCACCATCCTTATCCTCCTATGGCTATACTATGCATTTATGGCCTCAGACTGAGCAGTAGGATGAGATATTTTTGCCTGCATAGCAGATATCTGCCTTTGCACGTCTCTCGGTGCTATATAAACAGAGCTGGTTAAGGAGTTGTAATTTGAAGTGAATTGAGGAATTATCTAGCTGGGAAGAAAAAGTCTTCTGTCTTCAGCTGGTCCATCTTCCCAATACACTTGAGAAAATGGCTCTGCCAACACTAATTCTGAGGTTGTGCAAGGTGGGGGGAGAAAGGGAATAAATTGCTTAATCAAGCATGGCCACTGAAGAAATTGGCATGGGAAAACAGCCTCTGTAAAATAAATTAAAAACAAAACAACTACACATAGGAAATGCTCTTGAGAACACAGAGCTCTGCAAATACCTTATGAAACATCATGAGTAACTTTTAAACAAGTCCTCCCACAGTGTGAATCTACTGAGAATCCTCTCAGCTGTCTCTTTCACTCCTGCCCTTATAAGTTTTTCGCTAATAAAAGAGAACAAAAGGGTTATTCTTCTATACTTTAAAATACAGAGGTCTAATGCTTATCTTCAGCAATGATTTCTTAGACATTAATCAGCATCCAGGATACACAGGCGGGGCGGGTTGACCCTGGCTGGATGCCAGGTGCCTATCAAAGTCATTCTATCTTTCCTTCTCCTCAACTGGACAGGGGAGAGAAAATACAACAAAATATTGGTGCGTCAAGATAAAGATGGGGAGAGATCGTTCACCAACTGCTGCCACAGGCAAAACAGACTTGACTTGGGGAAATTAGCTTAATTTATTACCAATCAAATCAGGATAGGATAATGAGACATATACCAAAACCTTAAGAACACCTAACCCATAGCCCTCCCTTCTTCCTGAGCTTAACTTTACTCCCGAATTTTCTCTACCTTCTCTCCCTCCACTGCTGCAGGGGGATGGGCAACAGGGCTTGCAGTTGATTCCTCACATTCGTTACAGTCCTGGGTAGGAGTGGCTGGAGAGCTGCCTGGCAGAGAAGGATCTGGGGGTGTTGGTTGACAGCCGGTTGAACATGAGCAAGCAGTGTGCCCAGGTGGCCAAGAGGATCAATGACATCTTGGCGTGTATCAGACACAGCGTGGCCAGCAGGAGCAGGGAGGTGATTGTGCCCCTGTACTCAGCACTGGTGAGGCCGCACCTCGAGTGCTGTGTTCAGTTTTGGGCCCCTCACTCCAAGAAGGACATTGGGGGGCTGGAGCGTGTGCAGAGAAGGGCAACGAGGCTGGTGAGGGGCTGGAGAATAAGCCCTACGAGGAGAGACTGAGGGAACTGGGGTTGTTTAGCTTGGAGAAGAGGAGGCTGAGAGGAGACCTCATCACTGTCTACAACTCCCTGAAAGGAGGTTGTGATGAGGTGGGTGCTGGTCTCTTCTCCATGAGAAGGGATGCGTTTTGGGTAAGAATCACACGCATTGTTGGATATTGTCCTGGGAAAATGACTACTAACTAGTGTTTCAGTTGTTACTTCTTATATATATGATCATTGTTAGCCAGTTATAATCATCCAGAGCTAGTGCAGCAAGTGAATTTGTCAGTGGCAATCTTGAGCTTGTTTTTATTTGTCACTTAAAATAGATTACCCACTGTTTACACTAATTCTGACTGGTAGCTAACACATATACACATATCACATAATTCTTTAGTCAAAAAATGTTGACTGAGTCTGCCACACCTAGGTTCTCCCTGAGGGGAAACTTAGAAAAGAAGGTTGGTCTTGAAGCTCAGGTGGACATCTCTCAGCCACCTATCAGATCTGTATCTATTTAATGTGATACATTAAAACCCAATGCAACAGGCTATGCCGGCTGGACTCTCTAGAGCACACAGAGATGTGGCAGTGTCCCAGGGATTTTCCAAGTACTTCCAACTCATTAAACAAACAAGCAAGCAGAGGAGAGAGGCTTCACAGTCCCAGTCCATGAATTAATAATTAACCACTTTCTTTTACTGCTGAGACAAAAATCTATGCTTTGTAACGAGAATACAACAAATCTCCTTGTCTTGTCTTTACCCATCCAAACTTCATCTATGTGTTGCTACATTAGTGACATCTCTCCTTCTTTTCTCTGTCTTTACTCCTGATCTATCATCAGCACTAGATAGTGTGGCCACCGCAATCTGTAAATAACTTGCACGGTATGAGAGAACTGCTGAATGTGACTAATGCCAACCACATCCTATTTCAGGATATTTCTCTTCCTTCTGTTTCAGTTTCCCTAATCTATGAGAAGGAGTATTCCAGCTGATACCTCTGTTTCCTTCCTGCTATTCCTATTGTTCTTCGTGACAAGCATCAAAATGTTTAACTCTGAAGTGTTTGAGTTAACCTGCATCAGTCCCACAGTCTGAGGCAGAAAGTGTAAGGTAAGCAGAGGCCCTGATAATTTAGAAAATATATCCCCTACTATGTATTTCTATAACATCTGGGTTTCTACTTTATGCTGGTAAAACCTGCAGCATATACAATTACGTTCCTTAATGATATTATTGAGGTCTTTGAGGAGACAGATGTGGAGATAACAGAACGCCAATGAAGAGCTAAGAATGCACTGTCCTCTGTATAAGTGACGAATCTCTGCATGCTTGTGGAGAAAGAAATTAAAGATTGAACATGCTGTGAAGTAACATGGATAAAATATAAGCTGCGCGGTTGCACGGATCCTGTTCTAGTATGCTGTATTGCTCCATGAGATACTATGACTATGTCTAAGCTCACTGTGAGGATGTATGTTGGGGCCCTGAAAGCAACACACAGCCCATTGTGGAAAGGGCTGTGACACTAAAGGCAGAGAGCAAACACCTCTCAAGGACAAATACTGTGCCCCCCTCTTTGTACTTTCGATTGTGTTCATATTGCCTGTGAATTACCAGGGACAGTCCTGAACTCTTCTGATGTTTGGAGGAGTTCTGTAGAGGAGGGTGCTTTGGATGCACAAACTGCATAAATAAATAGCAGTATCCTCAGGAAAGCTGACACCGACTCCTGCTTCCTGGATGACCCAGAGGAACAGTAATGATTTTTGTTCAAGTTCACTTAAAGAACACACACTCAGTGAAAGGGTGAAGTGACAGGCCACTGCTTCTCAAAGAAGCTAGAAAGTTGCTGATTTGGGATTTCTACTGTTTTAGGTATATTTCACCTTATAAGATATGTGATACTCCAAGTGAGTAGACAAGACAACTGAAGAGACACAGATAAGTCATGCTTTCTCTGCTTAAACATATTTCATTAAATGATAGCTAGTGATATACTAGTGAAACTGCAATCTGTGCCTAACTCAAGGTGAATTCAGAGTTTCCTGCTTGTTTTCTGAACTCTATGGGCCTTTGTAAGCACGGAGAATTTCCCATCTAGGTAATTTCAGCTTTCCACGTATGTTTCTATTTTTTCTAATGCATGGCACAACCTGCTAATTAATACTCTGCATGGTAAAAAATAAAATAGTAAAAATACACGTATTCTACACTACCTCATGCCCTACCAACTATCAATGAATAGAAGAATGTTTCATATGCACACTGCTGCTTAGTCGTATATAGAGTGCAGAACCCTTGCCCAAGGACAACAGGCCAGTGGCAGCAGCTCTGAATAAAATGGTCACCACACTGAGATTCAGGGTGGAGTAGCTTTTTCTCAGCCCAGCACACATCTCTGCAAGCACAAAACTCCTGTGTCATTATGTGTACTTTCTTCGAAGACCATCGGTGGATGTTCTCTTGCACCGCTGCTATGAATGAAATCATTGACATTACACTGGGAACTATTTTTATAACTTTTGGCAGCAGACTGGGAGTTTCAAAATGTAAACTAGCCTAAGAAAATATTTTATAAACTCATAGAACTATATCACCAGCCCTCAAGGGAATAAAACAATTCTTCATGTTTCCAGGAACTTTCAGTGACACTATTAACATTTGTTTTCACTTAGATTATCCTAAAAAACTACTTTTGCTAAAAATGTTCAAGGATAGATACAGATATACATAGCTTTATGCTGTATTTTTTAGTTTGTATGCATTTTGTAGGCATACTAATGATGGTAACTGAAAAGTCAAATGATATATTTCTAGAACCGGGTGTAATTTTCACTATATTATTAGAAATAATTGAAAAGAGTAATTTTTTTTTCTGTGGAAAAAAATAGTGAAAGGTGCCACTTTGAAAATGTAACAATAAATAAATGTGCCCAATGACACACAATTAAATTGCTCCTCTGAGAGAATAACAATGACATTCAGCAGAGCTGAGAATTCAGAAATGCTAAACTATGAAAACTGTTTAAACTCTTCAAGTCAGCATGGACATCCCCTTTATGGTGAGGAAGGTAAAAAGAAAGGAAAACTGTGTTACTCCAATCAAATAAGGAATCTGACCCTGGAGGGACCTCTTCTTCTTTGGTAACTACACAGAGAGCCCAAAAACCAGATCTATACTAGGCAACTAATTCTCAGATTGATAGAGGGAGGTGAATTGAATTTCAGTTGAAAGGTCTGCTTACATCTACAACTTTTACAAAATTATGACCAAAGAAATTCTCTATAAGGAGATGCTGTCTAAGTAGAGACATCACTGGGCTTCATATTCGTCCAAATCCCACTTGCTAAAAATATGAGCAAACAAATATGCTGGGTTTTCTGCACTAATCTAAATTTTGTTTCTGTCTTGATCTTTTGCATAAAGGTATCGGAGTATCATTTTTCAACATTGAAAACAAATAAAATAAATTCTCTGTATTTTTTTCCTATAAAAAATCTCATTTGCCATGTTTTTCCCTTGTAAATCAAATACCTTTCACAACACCATGAGCTTGTATAGACAATGAGTATTCTTTACTATAATAAGCAGCTCTATTCAGTATGCATCGTCAAAGACCTATGAAGAGTACCCACTGACTTGGAAAGGGCATGTTCCTTTGACGGAGAAGGCACATCTGTGTAACATCTATTTTACATCATGCCATATATTGTGCACATAGGAAACAGGGAAGAAAATGAACAAGTACTGGAGAAAATATAATTTTAGATTAAATAATCTTATGATTTGGAACTTTTCTTGAGAAATAAGTCTGTTCTAAGTACACTAGAATGTAGATTCCCTGCTACAGGGAACAGCAGAACCAGGCCAGATCTGTTTTCCTGGAGATGTGTTGCTTGCCAACATCCCAGATGTGGGGTGTTACAAAAAGAGTGCAGAGGCCCTAGGATGCTTATGCTTTTCTTGTTGTCAGCATGGGTTCTAGTGGTACTGCAGGAGTGAACTTGCTCATATCAGAAGTGAACAGAGAGTCCCATGGGCTGGGGAGAAGGGAATGGGAGCTGAAGTGAGGTTCTCCTTGGTCCTGCCAGCTGTAGTGGGTTGATTTTGTCTGCCAGTTGTCCACCAAGCTGCTCTGTTACTCTACCTCCTCAGAGACCAGGAGGAGAACATAAGATGAAAAAGCTTGTGTGTCAAGACAAAGATAGGGATGTCACTTTGCAATTATCATCATGCGAAAATTAATTTTTCAAACTTATTACTGAAATTCATGGGTGAAGCACGGAGGTACTGATTTGCGAGTTGATATAGTATTTCTCAGCAACAATTTTCCATCTTTACTCTCAGGATTAATACCTGCCTGCTTATCTACCTTTTGTCTTTAAAAAAGCAAATGCTTCTCACTCTACATACCTTCGACATGATCATCCTTATCAGTTGTTGAGTTAAAGGAGCTAATATTTGCTTTAAAATAAAAGAAAACAGATGGCAAAAAAAACATTTACATGAATAAAAAATGCCTCAATGTTCTTTAACTTTCATTAACAGGCTTATTTTTTTCTTATTTTCAGTGGAATGTATTTGAGCAGGTCAGAAAAATCCTGTCTTCTGTGATTATGGAACATCATATTTGTAAATACTTTAAGTTTTTCATGGAAAATTGCATTAACTAGAGACAAATCAGCTATGTATTCTTTTAAGAAAAGTCAGAAGCATCTGGTTTTCCGTGTACTGCTACATTTTATCTCCACAGCATCCTATGTAATATTGCATCCAAGCATACATTCCAGTAAACCAGAAAACAAAACAGGATCTGTGAGACTGGGAAGGAATAAAAATAACATCCCTTTTAAACAATGGCCATGGCAAATCTAGTCAATAGAACATTATATTTTTCTAAAGAAAAATCATAATATTACTTATGCACTTCAAACATCTGTTCGGGTTGTGTGTCATGGAGGGGGGGAGAAATTAATTAAAAGTCTATGAAAACCCAGATAAGAAGATGACATGCAGAAACATAAATGGCAACAAGACAGTCAGACACATTAAAAACATATGTAGAGCTATACTGCTCACAATGTGTTGAAAGGAAAACTGTGAAAGCTTTTGGAAGACAGCTTCCCAATAAGACTAGGAAAACAAAACTGTGGTTAGTAATAACTTCAGTCACCCATGGTTCCCATGACCTGATTGGAACTTCAAAATGTGATGCTGAGATGAGTGAAGTAAGCAAATTTTTTTCACTTGTCTGGAAGTGTAGCACTTAGCTTAATGAGATGGCACTTCCTGTATATTCGTGTCAGCACAGGTAGCTAAATTAGGGACCAGTATAAGGTACCTCAAATCTCTGTATAGATGGTGAACCTTTCAGGAATTAAAAAAAAAATACTCATATTTTAATAACTCATCAATGTCATTTGCTGGAAAAGAGCCAAAAATGTAATCCTTGAAGTTAATTGAAATCTCTTTGCATTCTCCAAACCAGGTCATCCCATCAGAAAATATTCTCCTTATTTATGAAGACAAGGTTGCATTTTAGCTCAGTCTTTTGATCCACTTGAATAAAAACCCAAAACACTTTATCATAGCTCTTTTTCTTCCAATTCTTAAAACAGCTGTCTGGTTTACAGAATTCTTTGGGGCTCTACTTTTGCTCTGCTTTGTCTTAGTTACTGCTAGAGAGATTTTCCTAATCTGAATTGTGTTGCTGCATCAGTTTTGAGTTTGAAAAACCGGTGTGGGAAAAGATGGAAACAGAAGATTTCTAGATTCTGTAACATCCTGTTATTCGAATATGTGGGAAAGGGATGGACATAGGTGACTGATATGTCTTCCAATGTAAAGGTTTTCCCTTTTATTTTCAGATGTTTTTTCCCTGTGGTACTGACCTAACACAGAAGATGTTCACATTTTATCCATGACTTTTTGTTACTTTATATCTTTCAATACATAAAAAGCAGTTGCAGTGACCAGGCACCATTCCTGGACTCTCTCAGTTTAAGGCTGAAAACAACCAGTTTGTCAAATTAAATTGGCAATTTCTGGACTTTAGAAATAAAAAAATGACATTCTTTCTGGTTTAATATTAATTAATTTTTATTTATTGTATTTCATAAGTACAAAAATGGAATTCAGACAAGAAAGGTTGATCTTTTGTGCTAGATCACAGATTCTTTAATTTGTACAGAGGAAAAAATCTCAACATTACCATTTTGTCTGAAAGTTTATGCACAGAGAAAATCTACAATCCCAGTGTTTTCATAGGCAGAACTTCATCAATATCCTAAGATTAACTAAAGGTCCACTTCATTTGGCTTTCAATAGGGTCTGGGTGAGATGATTAATGAATCATAACATCAAAAACTGCCAATAAACCACAACTGAAAAGAAATCTCACTTCTGTAGAAGTGACTAAGAAGTAGGCCGAATCCCTTTTACTTCTAACAAAAAGGGGTTTATTTCAGCGGGTTCCAAACAAAACCAGCTATTTTTCCAGAAGAATAAATATGCAAAATAAAATCACTCATAATATTCCAAGCCAAGATCTCACTTTGATTAACTGCATACAAGGAGTTCTTTGAAACCAACTTTAAAGGTGGAAAAAAAAATGGATTTAGGTGTACACAATTCACACTCCATATACAGATTAATAACTACAGATTTTCAAGCAATTTCCCTTCTAAGGGAAAGCAATTAACATAACACTTCATTTGGTCAATATCCTCTTGCACCGACCATTGCCAGACTTCTTTCCAGCATCCATGCTGGAAAAGGCTTTCTTGTCAGCTGAGTTTTAGGCAAGGCAACATTATTTTTGCTTTTTCATTTAGTTTATGGTGTTAGTGCAATTATAATTATTACCTTAGTGATCTACCTTGTTCACTTCCTTTGCCAAATCTTCTGCTGTAAAGCATGGAGGAACAGCCTTCTGAGTTATAAAACTCATTTACCTGACTGCTTCCTCAGGACACTTTCTGTAGTAACTCCCTTCAGCTTGTCCACAGCATTTCCATTCCCATTTGCCCTCAGGGACTTCCTAAGACTTTCTGATCAAGAAAAGAAAATCTTTGCTGGTTTTTCAGAGCCTGTGCTGAAGTCTTGTTCATGGTACAGCACTGTCCAATCACTCTCTTTTACAATGCAGGGCCACTGGAAGCGTGGTTACTAGGGAAATCATTAGCAATCTTCACAGAGTAAAGGCCAAGTGATCACGGGTAAATGAAGCTTTATTTTTATCAGGAATTAAACCTAATCTTTAAGTTATAAGTTTTTCACTCTACTATATCTTCATGCAAAGATTCACATTTTTCATTATTGGAAATATGATGAGCCCTGGTTCTCATGGGGGACTTCAACCACCTTGGCATTTGTTGGAAGGGCAACACAGCAGGGTACAAGCAATCCAGAAGGGAAGCCTTGGCTGCAGTGACCTTGAAGTGGTGGAGCTGAAAATGCGTAGGACAGCAAGGAGAGACTGCAGCAAACTCACTACCCTGGAATGCAGGAGAGCAGACTTGGCCTCTTCAGGGATCTGCATGGTAGGGTACCATGGTATAAAAGTCAGCACAGGAAGGACATGGAGTTAGAGTGATCACGGAGGAGGGCCAGAAAGATGATGAGAGGGCTGGAGCACCTCCCATTGAAGGAAGGAAAGATTGAGAGAGTTGTTTATCCTAGAGAAGAGAAGGCTCCAAGGAGACCTTATAACACTGTCACAGCACTTAAAGAGAGCCTATAGGAAAGCTAGGGAGGGGCTCTTTACCAGAGAGTGCAATGACAGGATGAGGGGTAATGGCTTTAAGCTGAAAGAGGAGAGGTTTAGATTAGATATTAGATATTATTGCAAGGGTGGTGAGTGACTGGTACAGATTGCCCAGAGAAGCCATGGGTGTCCTGTCCCTGGAGGTGGTCAAGGCCAGGCTGGATGAGGCTTTGAGTAAAGGGAAGTGAGGGAAGGTGTCCTTGCCCGTGGTAGGGGTTTTAGAACTAGATGATCTTTAAGATCCCTTCCAACCAAAACCATGCTATGATTCTATGATTCTAGTACAAAAGGCTATTTCCAGGCTCTCTATTCACTACAGAGGAAAAGGGGAATAAATTTTATAGCAAAATCCTGCTAAACTGCCAAAAAAATGAAAGGATTTTGTTTTATAAACCTTTCCAAAGTGGTAAAAAAGACCCACTGTGTTTCTTTTCCATATAAATAGTGGTTTACTTAAAATATTCCACTCTGTTCAATCACGATACATTTCCACAGATAAATACTAGGTCATTGAATGACTCATGTCTGTTCCTAGCTCACCACCCTGTTTTAAGCCTCATTTCTTGTTTGCCCATTGTACAGGAGTGAATGAGAAAAGTTAAAGCTTGTGGCAAGTAGAGGAATGCCTTGAAGAGAAGTGGGCATTTACTGAATAACATGTTGATGAAGTCAACTGGTGAAACCTACAGAAATCAGTGATATTATTTCTACTTATTTCCACATGCAGCTGGCAAATTTTTTGGTGGTTTTCAAGGCCAGTCTGGCAGAAAATATGTATGAAGGACTTTTAACATATAGATTAAATTGTATCTTCAGTTATAGTATGTTCTTCACATAATGAAACATTCCTGTTCAAGTTTTCCACCTAAACATGAGGTGATATCCAAAATACATTCCTACTATAAGTAGCTATAAGTACAAGTAAGCAAATCCATTACGTGTGATCAATGTACTTTTTCAAATGTGTTCAAATTGTCAAGCTCCCAAACTAGTTACAGACCAGCTTTCTGTTAGCTTAAGCTGGAAATAAATATAGAAAAGAAAGAGAAGCAGTCTGTTAGACACGGACTTTATTTCTAAACATATAAATACTCTGGCATTTGGCATTACCTAAACATGACTACGGGTAAACAGCTACTCTGAAAACTTAAAGAAATTCTGTGAACTTAAACTATAATTTTGGAAACAGCTTGTTACTTATCCATTGAAAAATTAATATTGTGGTTTTTCCAGTGTTCTGTTCTTTTGCTGTAAAACTCAGCTCTCCCTCACATAAAGCCAGAAATGCTTGTATTTCTACATTGTCTTATTTCCCAAAAGCAGAGTGGTACACTGAATGGCAAAATAAGTAACATCTGGAGTCCTCAGATGGAAGAAGAACGTTCCTAGTAGTATCCAATATAAATATCTGAAATAAACATCCCTCAAAAAGGCATAACTGGAGGACAATGTGAGCATTACAGTGCAATACTTTGTTTGATTTTTTGTATTACACGGTTTAAGTGAAAAGGACATCTCTTTGTTTCAGTGCATCTAAGGTTTTCAGAGGACATATCATAATAAAAAGCCAACATTTAGCCTGAAGAAAACAGCTTTAGAGCTGTACTTGTCATTTTTGTTATAGCTGCTATTTTGGACAGAAGTATCTGTCCCGATTCAGTCTCTCTGTTCTCCAGCTTTTCTACTTACTGCTCAATCCAAGGAAGTGATGGGAGGAGAATAGGTAAGATTTTGGGTTTTTTTTTAAGTTACACTTCTTGGACTCTGTAAATACTGTACATTAATTTGGAGACATAAAATATCATAAAATCATTAAATAATGGATGTGGTGACTATATGAACTTTGCAAACTTGTTTTTCCAATAATTCAAGGTAATCCGATGAATTTGTGCTTTTAAAAGACTCCAAGCTGCAGAAATACTTAGACTTTGTTTCCAGAGGATTTTAAAACATGCTTTTTTCTTTTAATGTCTTCCACTATTCTGCTCAAGCAATGGATTCTGATAACTTCTACTCCAATCGTTTTTTCAGACAACACAATACAGATGACAATGACATTATGTTCTCACGTCAGTGGTTTGATTCAGCAAGAAATATGTCAACACAGTGGTACTTTTTATCCCCCAGTTATTCAGATAGAGTCAAAGTTAAATGTAAAGGCGTATTTTGTGAAACGTAGACATATTTTGTGACTTGCCAAAGGGGGGCAGACCTTTAATAGGGTCAGGCCAGCATATGTAACATACAGGTCAGGCCAGTTTTGTGATCAGCAAAGTTCTACACTAGACTGGTCGAAGAAAAGCGAGAGACAGCAGGACCTTGTAAGAAATTTTTCTGCAGGGAAGTCTCAGCTTTCAACATCAAAAAGAACTGGCTTAAAAATGAGACAAGAGGGTTTACATTCTCTTCCAAACAGTGGATTATTCAATATTTCCTATTATATCTCCTGATAGGCTGGTGGTCCTGTTGGAGAAATCACATAACTGGTATAATCTGGCTTCTCAGATGTTAAGAAACTCTAATTGCTTTCTGGACTCCCATTAGAATTAGAAGACAGCAAACTTTGATATGTATGGGCTCACTTCTTCACAGTGTACAGAATCCATAGCTTTTGAGGTTGTACATTTCAGCTATTTTATAAAAGGAAATGACTAGTGTAATATTCTCTTTGGTCATCAGGAAAGACATACTGGCTAAAACATGTGGTGTTCCTTTACATATAGGCTTCTGGTCTAACAACGTCACAGGACACCAGCAAGAATTTTTTTTATTGTGGGGATGGTGAGGCAATGGAACAGATTTCCCAGAGAAGTCATGGAGTTATATACTACCCCTGGAAGTATTCAAGGCCAGGTTGGGTGAGGCTTTGAGCAATCTGATGTAGTGGAAGGTGCCCCTGCCCATGACAAGGGGATTAGAACTAGATGATCTTTAAGGTCCCTTCCAATCCAAATCATCCTATAATTCAGTGATTCTAATATAAAAGGCTATTTCAAGATTATCAGATTACCTCACCAGATTATCAGCCAGGCCTGCTGCTCCCATCCATGTGTATTCTTACAACGTTAGATGGTGACATTTTTGTATTTATTCTCTCAATTCTATCAAAATATGCATGGCCCACGATTTTTCAGGTCAGAGTCATGAGGGTGTTGAAGCTTTACACTAAAATATTTTTAAAATATGTTCCTGGGTTTTGTATACCATCCACCTAAATCCTATAGTTTTCATGAGTAATTTTACTCTCTTTGTACTTTTCTTTGCAGTACCTACTTTTAATCTGAAACATCTCTACAGTCTTTTCTAAAACTTTTTTTTCTTTTTTGTTTCTTAGATTTCTGAGTCTCACTTTCCCAGGTCTGTGACTTCTCAGTCTAATAACAGTATTGTTTTAATTTGTCTAGTGAAAGACATTTCTTCACATTTGAGGAGTACCTGTCATGTGAACATTGCCATGTGACAATACTAAATCATTCTCTAAAAGACTTCAGCATCATCAAAGCTGTTGTAAGCTAAAGAAAATTAGACTCTTAAATTAAAATAACCATCTTTGGTTTGGCCTGGAAGATTCTAAAAACAGAATGTAAAGACATAGTATAAAGACATAATACAAATATATTCCTGAAATACAACACAAGGATATGACTCTTGTATTTCTGTGTGTTAGAATCACAGAATTATAGAGTCATCTGGTTGGAAAGGAGCTCTGAGATTATGTGCTATGGAAGAACAAACTGTTACTTTTTTCTCCTAACTGCTTTTTTTTAATTAATCTTTTAAGAAATGACAGCCAAAATTAAAGCAATGCTGCACATACACCTTACATTTGACACCTACAGATGTCTTTCTAGGAGTGAGATGTCAAGATGAGCAGATGTGATCACTCTGTTTTATGTAAAAAACTAGGTCTATACGTATTCCTATACGCAAAAATTGTCCTAACTGTCTTTGAGTGCAGAAGCGTGAGGCTCATAACCTGAAAATTTGGCTGGTAGCATAAAACCAGCAAAAGTATATCTGAAAATTAGGTGATACTGCATTTTTTTCTCATTTTAAATTTCAATAAAGAACATAGTAGAATACCTGCTGTAGTTCTACCTGCTCTAAGCAGAGAGGTTAAACCAAATGATCTCCAAAAGTGCTTTCCAGCCTCAACCAATTAAATATTGTTCCACTTTATAAGTTTTGGGTCATTGTAGATAGCAGTGTTCTACTAATTTTTCTTGTCTCTATAGTAATAAAACTGCCTAAGTAGTTCAGGCAGTAATGAAAGGACTTATGCCTTGTGGAACTAACATATTCCAGACACCTGGGCAGGCTACAATGCCTCGCTCACTACAGAGAATGTGTTTAGCCAAGGCTAGTTCTGACTCAAGTAATTAGTCTGGAAATTAAATTGTAGATCACTGGTATCTCTGGCACAAATCCAAAGCCCATTAAGCTCTTTTATCAAATTCAGCTATTTCTGAATCTTGACCTTTCATTCTTACAATTAACTTATCAAGTTAAAAACAAAACTCACCAATTAAATTAATACTGGTTTGAAAAAAAGTGTCAAACTCCCTAGCTGGAAGCTCTACTAATGTGTTTGTTTTCCTCATAGCGTACCACTGTTCTGTGACATCTGTTAATGCAAAATATTAGTACGTATTACACTGAAACTGAAAACTGTTGTCATGGGCTGTGTGATATAGATTAACTGGTATACAAGATAACAAAGACATCCCAGGATATTAATTCAAAATTAAAAAGAGATGTATTAACTGTAATCAAGTTTGATTTATTTCTTTTTAAACCCCATATCATATAATTGACGTCTGAAACAACATAACTTAAACTTGCTGTAGTGAAAGAAATTATATTAAGGAAAGAAAAAGGTGTCTATAAGGAGGTATTATTACAGTTCTGGTCATGGTCTGCCATATTTATAGGAGTAATGAGATACAGAGCATTTTAATTTCTCTCACTTTTTCAGTATGTTGAGTTTTCATCCTTGCATTAAATTGTATGTTAATTCTCTGAACCATCTTTGAATTTGACTTGGAATTTTCTCTTAACTGGAATGATTAGCTTATCAGTATAGGTGAATCTTGCTTCATGTATCCTTGCATGTACGAATTTAAGTGCTAGGCTATATTAAATCATGGTTTGGTTTGGTATGATTTGATTTAGCATTCCATCTGAAAGGAATCCACAATGAGAAAAATTGCTGTAACACTGTTCATATGTCAGCGTAATAGAGAAAAGGAGACACAATTTTCATACAAAATAAAAATTTTATTTGATCTTCCTGCAACTGACTTTCTTCCCAAGATTCATGTGCACGTACCTTTCCTCTCGGTATTGCTGTATTTTCTCTGAACTCAGTAGAAGTACTCATCTGCAAAATATCTATACATTTAAAAACACTCATAAATTCTTTATATTAGCAATTATTATTGCTAAATGGAAGTCAACAATCTGACTATTTTCTATTTCATAGGAATGGTGTACTGGAAAAATTACAACAAAGAATTGTTATGATGTTTGATTGATTTTACTGCTGAAAGTTCCCTTCACATTTGCTTTACAATTAGAAGCACAGAAAGCAGAAATCAAGTAGAAAAGGGAGGGAAAATTTGAAAGAAATTTTATTCCCGGACACAGAAAGAACAAAATCTAATATTAGAAAACAAAGCTGTCACATTTTTATTTTACTTCCTAACAATGTGACTTTTGGGACTGGACACAATATATGCATGCTTAGATTTGTCAGAGCAATGAATATAAATGATACATTTCTGGTGCTTCAGTTTTCTTAATTCATCATTTTACAGGGCCGAACTATGGATTTTGCAGCCAAAATTTATGGTTACCTGTAATTAAATCAATAATTTTCTCATAATTTTGTTATGCATTACTTAATTCATGATCTTACAGATTTTTTTAAAAATGTACCAAAACAGGAGTATTTTTTCTTGCTTTTTGATGGTGGTTCTTTATGCTTTTTTGTAAATTATCTTTTTATCGTAATAGCCTGATCAGTATTCTGGAGTCACTGCTCTGCTGTGGCACAGGACCAAGTGGTTGACATACGAAGTGGCAGGTAGGTTCTTCCACAGGGTAGGACTATTACTGAGAACTGCAGTTCTTCAAACTATTTTCCTTTCATACCGACAACGTCTTCAGGCCTGCCTTGGGTTTAATCTCCTTAAAGCTCTGACCTCATTGCAACAGTGAGGGAACTGAAGAGCTCCTTATAGTCAACATCAAGATGATACACCTACAACAAGCAAGTTTCTGCAGTGTCATTGGAAGGGCCCTAATTAACTCAGAATGAAAACAATTCTCTTAAATTACTTTTTAACATGCACTTTGCTTAATGTAGCACTCGAGAAAAGGCATCGACGGAGCTGTATAAGAAGCCACTGCGTGACCAGCTGGCTTAGGGCTGAATCTCCACTTCCAGCACTACCTTCAGACATAGGAATTTTCTTCTGGCAGAGCAACAGGTCTCACCACACAGTACACAGACCGCAAAGGCCAACAGTGAGAGGAAACAGCTCTGAAACATATGACTTTCAGTGCACTGAATACACAGGGCCACAGGCAATTGATATTTTGCTGGTTTTTCACAGAATTGTATCTTTAGAACCATCCCACAGGACAGTGGAGCGAGTATAGGAACTATAAATTGCAGTATTAATAAATTAATCCTAAAAGTTTGTTCTGGCTTGACTTGGGAAATGGTATATCTTTCCACCATCCTTACTAATTTCCTTCAAAACATAAAAACCAAAATTAAACATAAGGTTTAGTTCTTGTTAAACAATATTATAACTGACATTTTGAAAATATTTTTTTTTCAAGTACTGAGGGAAATATCTGGTTTGGCACTATTTATCAAGGTAAGATTAATTTTATGAAATATGTATTTCTCAGACATGCAGTTGTTTCCGTAACATTTTAAAAAGAAGACAACAGCAGTAAGATTGTACCAAAACAGATCCCAACTGTGCATTTTGAACAGTAAAGAGAGAAGAAGTGCAAAACCTAAGAACTGCCTCATTCTGAGCATCCAACCATAAGCACAGAATACAACTTAATAATTACAAGGAGAGTTGTATTTTGATGGAATGGTGTGAGTGAAGGACTTCTTAACTATTTTTATCAGCCTTTCAGTGAAGTGATGAGGAAAGCTTGTGTCTTATCTGCTTAGGTTAGCATGAAATGAGAAAGGTCAAAGATCTCTTTTACTCTTCTTCCCATACATCTACCCCTCTTAATGAGTAGGCCTTTTGAAAGCAAATTGTCATGAGGAAGTTAGAGACAACAATGCAAAGAGATCTGTGGAGAAATACAAAGCAGTTTCTTGTTTCTTACCCCTCCGTGGACTAGCAGATCCACCTTGAGCTGCTTTCTGTTTTTCAAGGTCTCCTGAAAAGTGTTTCTAAGTGTTTGCCTTGGTAAGACAAGTAAAGACAGGACTTTTTTCCATAGGCATGGGATTTACTTAGACCTAGGGTCCTCAAACCCTTAAAAAAAATGAAACCACATAGAAGTCAGAGATCAAAACATTCTCTAATTATTTCAATAACTGTCACACTGAAGTCAAAAAAGTGAATGCTGGCAAGTAAAAGTCCATGATACCAACAAATATCTTACTACCACATATAATGGCAGTGCCATTATATGGTCTAGGCACACACCTGTGCACTGTTCTCAACCATGAACACACAAGCAGGTGAGCAAGGGGAAAAAAACTTTCTCCTCTGTAGCTAGAGAGAAAGCATTGCAGAAATGTCACCTCCTGAAACAGCCATTTCAATAAATGCAAATTGAATCTAAGCTAGAACTGTTACCTCTGGTTACACTCCCAAGAGGTTTAGAATCACAGAATCATAAGGTTGGAAAAGACCTCTGAGACCATCGAGTCCAACCGTGCCTGTTGCCCTACTAAACCATATCCCTAAGGAACTCATTCACCCGTCTCTTAAACACCTTCAGGAATTGTGACTTCACCACCTCCCTGGGCAGCCTGTTCCAATCCCTGACCACTCTTTCAGTGAAGAAATTCTTCCTAATGTCCAGTCTAAACCTGCTCTGGCACGACTTGCAGCCATTTCTTCTCATCCTGTCACTTGTCACTTTTCAGAAGAGACCAGCACCCACCCCGTCACAACCTCCTTTCAAGTAGTTGTAGATGGTGATGACGTCTTCCCTGAGCCTCCTCTTCTCTAAGCAAAACAAACCCAGTTCCCTCAGTCTCTCCTCGTAGGGCTTATTCTCCAGCCCCCTCACCAGCCTCGTTGCCCTTCTCTGCACACGCTCCAGCCCCTCAATGTCCTTCTTGGAGTGAGGGACCCAAAACTGAACCCAGCACTCGAGGTGCGGTCTCACCAATGCTGAGTACAGGGGCACAATCCCCTCCCTGCTCCTGCTGGCCACGCTGTGTCTGACACAGGCCAAGATGCCATTGGCCCTCTTGGCCACCTGGGCACATTGCTGACTCATATTTTTTTTTGGAGAAAGTTACTCTGAGTTTGGTAAAACCAATCTTTGCTCTATACCTGGGCAACTCCATCCTGTAATCTAGGCTTAAGTAATACTCGAGTGATTAAAGGTGTTGCCTTTCTTCTCTAAAGTAGAATTCATCTCCATTTATTTAGCCAAAGTTGAGTTGTCTTGTCTCACCTCGTTTTTCAGGCACTCTCAGTAGTCAGTGGGGTCATTAATCTCCTCTCAGCTGTTTAAAATAGTTGGGATGAATAGCGCTTGAGGGAGTCTGTCCTTCTCCACTCACTTATAGGCAAAACAATTAGCTTAGACTAACCTTTTTTAAATGTTGGAAAGATGAAGAGTGATCAGAGGAACCACCTAGAGCATTTTCTAGGACACAGCCACAGTAATAGAGGAGGTAGAAATATTTTTTTAAATAGATGTTTTTCATTTGATCTTTATTAGTCTGGTCTGCACTATCTGTCATAAGTGGTGAATAGTAAAGGTAATGATTATCCAGTTACTTCTGAAAAAAGGCTAAAGAGATTAGCTAAGCCATACACCTTCAAATGTGTCAGTGTGAGTATAACTTCAAAATTAATTTCAAACCTATTAAAAATTTATGGCAGTCTTTCACTTCCATTCATTACCGACAGGACCTAATCTGATTCCCATGAACAATTCTCACTTAAAAGAATGAATCATCAAGTTCTCTGTGTCATAGCGGGATTAATACTTGACCTGGGTAAATTATATTCATTCATCATTGTTTTTATAAATACTTGGAAAAAACCCCATCAAAGTATACCTACAAGATAAGCATAAGACATCTGCCATTGGAGCCAAGCTCCATTTTCCTTGCAAATATGTCCATATGCTAATAACCATAATCAATCATATATGTCAAGAAATACCTAAATAATGCATATTTTCCACATTACATACTTCCGAAAAGTTTTTTTGACATAAATGTAAAGTGCAGGAATTTGGACACAGTTCAATCTATGCATGCCTGTAGGATCACCACTGGGTTTTCCCACAGGAATAGAGTAATTGTATCTTCTAATGTTCTAATATTTCCTTTCTATAGGCTAGTTACATGGAGGTAAATGAAGAATGCTTGCACCTAATAAGAAAATGCCTTCTTTTTTGTCAGGTTGGCCAGGACTGTTTGGGATTAGGTTGCATACTTGCAGCCCAGATCACAGGAAAAACAAGACACCTAAAAAGTTCTTATTATACATTTAGAGCACAACGTCAAAATAGGCGGGATCTCAGTGACCAGGGCAGACACCAGACACCTGGGAAGATGAATTCAAAGTTACAGTTCCTCTAAATTATTTCTCTAATCTGAGGAATATTTGTGATTTATGTAACAGAGAGTAGCTCCAACAGGAAAGTGTCCTGCTTTATAGTGTGCAGTCAGTTTTTTAAGCCTGAGGAGGTATTCTGTTTAACATGAAAGTTTTGACTTAACCAATAATCTCCTTTCTTACTTCTTCATTAATGTGCCTATATTGTATCTGAGAAATCTTTCTTCCTATCTGCATGGAAACACACATATTTCTAATCAAAACACAAAGTTTATAGTATTAATGAAATTAATTAGGTTAGTCAGAAGATTAAAAAAAAGTAGATCTTTATTGTAGATAATAGTTCAAAATTATCAGATTCTCTGAGAATAGTTCTTCAAAAGGAATATTCAGAACATTAGATATGCTTCATTAGATCAAATGCAATTTAAAGAGTACAAAGACATACTCAAATAGATGGAGTGAATCAATAATGCAATGAAATATGGAAACATCAATATAAATGTGATTTCTGACAGTATTTGATGATCTGCTAGTAATCTCCATTAAAAAAAAACCCTGCAACTCATATTTAAACCTTTCTCAGCCAAAAGCATCACAGAAGTCTTTTCAGAAAACACCAATAAGTTTGTCTCTGCTTTCCTGAATTAAAGGTAACAGTTTGTTGCATCCTGAAATAAAAGTCAATGTGAAGTTGGACTGTCCCACATGGAGCATCAAGACTGTTAAGACAGTGATGATCTCTTGTTCTCAAACTAGTTTTTGTCCCTTTACATATCATAATCTCGGCCCACGTTAAGAGTCACCTCCAGCCAAAATGTAGCCCCCCAGCAGTGGGGACAGCCTTGTCCATCCAGCATGTGAACTCAGGTTTCCATTTACATAAAGACAATGGATGCCACACAGGGACAATCAAAGGTAGGATACCACCTTCACAAAACTCAGCAAGTACTGTAAGGCCTGTTCTTGTCAGAGCCTGACTAGCAGACAGGTCAGTACCATGAGTATAGGAGTGAAAGCCTCAGGTGCACGTTTTGCTCCTGAATGTAGGAGTAGCCAGTTTCCCAGAATTTCCAGACATACCAAAGCAATACTCATCCTCCTGAAGACAGCAGGATTTAATCTCCTCTCAGATACATTTGGAGACCTGTCATCTAGCTTCCTATAAACCTACTCTTGCTGAGTATGCTGTAATTTAAGGGTAGAGGTAGATAGAAAAGCTTTTATCTCCCATGTGGCTTATAAAAGCAGTGGAGAGTTTATTTTTCCTTAAAACTTTACACCTCTATAAAGCACAGTCCGGTCAAGAGTTGAGTGTATCCCCAAGAATGCCCACAAATGTGTGGGCACATATTTTTGAAGTCAAGAACTTTTCCAGGTGAGCCAAATGGAATTGCTTTATTAGCCAATCCAAATGGACATGTTTAAAGTCTGTCCTATATGGAAACTGCACTCAGCATTGCTTACACAAGAAACCAAGCTATGAGTCAAATTTTGCTTTCCTGGTATTACCACCTTCTGAAAAGACAGTTAATACATCATTTCAAGACTTGAAAACCTGGTACTGTTGTTCAAGCCAAGTCAGATTGTTTTTACCTACAGAGCCATAATTTGATAAGCCTCTTCTTTTTTCTTCTGAGAACAGTAACACTGAAGACATGAAAATGTTCATTTTCAAAGAAATTTCCTGCACACTGATTTTATTTAAATGTCAATATTGTAACTTTATATTTCATTATTGAAAGCTTGTCTCTTATTTCTGGAAGACTTTGTTTGTCTTAGATACTTTTCTTAAAAATGTTTTTTTCTAATGTAATACCTCATAAAATCCCAATTTGCAGATGGCAGTGAGAGTGGGAAATCAGTAGGAGGGTATGTTTGTGTTCATATTGGAATAAAGTTAAGTTGTTTTTTCCTAACATTATTCTTCTGAATTTTCACTCAGACTAGGAGCTCACAGTTCCAAAGTCATCATATGACCTCTCAGAAAGTGCAAAGTGCTAACAGATAATATCTCCTTTTCTCATCTAGGAAGAGCTACACGTGTTTCATAACCACCCGGAGTTTCCTTTAGATGAGAGATGACTCCATATGGTGACAGTATGGAGACTCCAGTCTAAGAAGGTACATACAAATTAAAAAAATATAAATCTGATCTTGCCCTACTGGCAATTATTGATAACCTAGCACCCTGTGTTTCTTTGCAGGGACATAAGGGGCAGTTTAGAGACAGCTGCTGTGAGTAGGGTCCTCTCTTTGCCCTGTCTGTTAAAGATGAACCAGTCTGCAGAAAGACATGAAAGACTCAGAAACAAAGGTCGTATAAGTAGGTCAAAATCTGACTTTGTAGCCTGTGGAGGAGAACTTTTCTTTAGAAAATATGTTCCTTTTAATTTTCCTACAGAAATTTCAAAATTAAATAAGGAGATACACAAACACTTCCACACATCTCCATGAGAAGCCATGCTAGCAGATACATCTCAGTCATTCTCTGTTATAAACTCTGCCTAACCCTCAAGCCTAATAAAGAAGAACACAGAAAATTAGGTCAAATGACCAGATGAAAATTTTCCTTTAAATATTTAGCAAACAGGGAAATATTTTGTTGAAACACCCCTCTATCAATCCACACAAACCTCCTGGCATCTTTGCTCAACTTACAGGACTGAAAGCCTGCCCAGAGAAGTGATGGATGCCTCATCATTGGATGAGTTCAAGGCTAGGCTGGATGGGGCTTTAGACAAGTTGACCTAGTGAAAGATGTCCCTGTCCTCCCTGTAGGGGAGTTTGAACCAGATGGTCTTTAAAGCTCCATTTCAACTGAAACCATTCTACAATTCTATGTTTCTATAGTTTATCACAACCCATCTAATGTTTAATTCAGCCCTGAGCTAGAAGCTGTTCTGAGAGGAAGAAATTCTCTATAGTGTCCTTTTTAATTTCAGGACGAGAGCTACAGAGATACATAAGGTTGTTTTTGAAAATTGCATTGCTGTCACAGCGTACTTTCTAAGACTGAAAGGTCAAATTAATTGTAGATTTGAAGTCTACATTTGTACTTAACCTGATCTTCCCGTCATTGAAACATAGATGGGTTTTTAGCATATTTGTTTGTGGGAACTGAGCCAAAGCATATCTTCAAGTTGTAGAATTTCCTAAGGAATCCAGTCAGAAAATACGAAAGTATATACTAACAAGTCAGAAATCTGTTCTTGTGTTTGGACCTAACCAGGGACTCTGTGATGAAATTGAGTTAGTCAAATATTTTAATTTTGTTTTTAAGAAAGAAGACTCTCTCGTATTATACTGGATTGTTCAATAACATTATATTTCCCTCATCTTGATGATTGCTTTCTTTCTTTTTTTTTATCTTGCCCATGCAATGCCACATGTTTCTAATAGCTCTGTGAATTCCTTTTAACAATCTATCCTTTTTCATCCTGTAATCTGCTGTTTTTTCACATCCCTCTTTTATTTTAGCAGTGACTCAGAATTTCAATGCTAATGCAGTCACTTGATTAGAATAATTAACTGAGCATTATTTCATTTAACATTAATTTCACTTATCTCTAGCCATCTCAAAATAAGTATGTGGACTAACAATTTAGGCTCCCTCTGTAATCAATTGAGAGACATTTTCCTGAGTTTGACTCCTTTCCTTCTGAAGTAAGTGTCCACAGTAAATGGAAAGAACAGTTTCCCAGATTTACTTTTTTCCTACTGACTAACGAAAGAGCATAAATATTTACCTGAGATTGGAATTTAACATTTAGAGTAGATTTTTGAACAAAGCCGAATAAGGTTGTCTCTATCCTGACTAAAGATAGAAAAAATGTAAATTGTTTTCCACAACTGCAGAGTAAAAACATCCAGCGTCTAAAATTCATTGCCTTTGCCATTAGCTCCAGTAAGTCAGAAGACTAGTTGAACAGTTACTCTGACCAACTTTAGCACTACTTACATACTAATTATCAAGAAAATGACATAACATGATTTTTCTGAAACTTGCCACAGAATTAAATAACAGTTAATTGCCATATGTGGAAACACAATGTCTTAAATGCATAAGGAATCCACACTGGATAAGAGCATCTTATTCTCACTAAAGTCTAATCTTCTTGAAGCTTAGGTCCACTTTCTCTCCAACTATAAGAACTGAGGAAATGAAGACACGTATTTCAATCGTTCTGTGATAAAAAGCAAATAGTGTTTACTTTACCTAGAGATTTATTGAATAGGGTACGAGCTAGCCAAACCTCACATCTGAAACGTTTACTTGAGTGTGTGGTTGCTTCTGCAAGCACAGCTGCTAACAACTATCTACTAGTATTCTCTTCAATACCAAGGAAATAGTAGTTCTTTACTGAGAGGGTGATTGGCCATTGGAATGCACTGCCTGGGGAGGTGGTGGAGTCACCATCCCTGGAGGTGTTTAAGGAGAAATTGGATGAGGCTCTTAGTGACATGGTGTAGTTGACAAGTAGGAGTAGGTGTAGGTGTTGGGTCATAGGTTGGACTCGATGATCTCAGAGGTCTTTTCCAACCTTATGATACTGTGATGCTGTGATACTGTGAAATGCATTAACTTATTAAGATTTTGGAAGATTAAAGAAAGAAACTAATGATCTCTTAGTATGGGTGGTATTGGTGAAACTTCACCTTCATGACATTTGTGGAAGAACAGCCTTCAAGCAACTCCTATAATATCATATGGCTTTTGTGTGCAGTTTGCAAAAGTTTAATTTGAAATTGTTGCTGTTTGTTTGTGATCTGGTTTTGTTGTCTTCTTTTCATTTTCAAGATGGTTCCTCAAGATTACAGTGGGAAAACGCAATGGACCTAATCTGTAAATTGATTTTAGGAAAAAAAAAAGGAAAAAGTTATTTGGCATAATTAAGCACAGAGCAAAATTAATTCCCTGTGGCAAACCCTAACTGCATTTTCAATATGAATGATATCTTTCAAAGTAGAATCTTATTTACTACTTCTGGAGAATTTTGCAGGCTAAAATGTTAGAAACCAGCCTGGCAAGCACCTATTCAGAAAAGACAACAGGATCAGACTGGGAAATGTGCCTTATTCTGACATCTCTGATGCAAATCTTGTTTGAAAAATGTTTAAGTAATTGTCCTGAGACAGATAGACAGACAGACAGACAGATAGATAGGTAGATAGATAGATAGATAGATAGATAGATAGATAGATAGATAGATTGATAGAGATATATATCAGTAAGTAGCCTACATGATGTCAATAATAGAAAATCAGTACAATTACATATGGATTGAAAGTGATTAAATAAAGAATAAAATTAAAGTTGTCCTTGCTAGACAGAACAAACTAGAAATCTGCCTCCTAGCTACAGAAGCTTGAATGGTCAGAGTGGAAACACTAAAGTATTCTACTTTTAAGCCTAGCCCTCAGTACCTCATCAAACGGGGACAGAAAAAAATGAAAAATTAAATAGTCGATACAAACGAAAGAGGAACTACTGACAATAAGAACATTTTACAGAAAGTATAAGATATTCACATTGAAAAACGAAAAGGTATTCTGAGCCTTGAAGGACTACGTAGGATGTTGCTTTGATTTTCCTTTGTATTTTGATAGCAGTTTTAGATATCAGAGTATGACTCTATGACCCAAAAGATGTAAAACCTATGAACCAGACTTGTTTCTGATAAGCAGTTGCAGTTATATTTCAAAAGGCAAATTATGTGATCCACAGCTGTATGCTGAATATTGCGTTTCTGTGCTCTGAGGTTTACCTTTGTGGACCTGAGCATTCAGCTACATTTCTTTGGAGTTTCAGCTTCTTACAGAGCTGTAAGAAATCTCTCACCTGTCTTACTTAAGATGATGTGAACAAACCCTCAAAACCTCTTCATTTCATTAAGGAAACCTCCAGAGAGATTTCATCTGACATTTAATTTTTTAGGAAGTTTTGTGAAAGAGTTTATTTTTTTACTGCTTTTTACTTCTTGGAAATTGTATACAACATCCTGTAACAAGGGTAAGGTTTCAGTTGTTGCCTACATTTTTTTCTCTTAGAAATGCTGCCAGGTCTCCCAAAGGGAACTGTAAGATTCAATAAAAGGATCTATTTTAGACACGGATGTAGCTTGCCAGCTTTATTTGTTCAGGCTTAAGAAATTATAGATTTTTGAATGTTGCTGTTTGTTTGAGTTGCACGTAACAAAAAATGACCTTTCAGCCTATTCCAGTGCATCCAGCAGATCATATAAAAGACTGTGCTGCCTATAAGTTTTTGTGCTTCATGGCAGGTTTTTTAAGTTTACAGTGACACAGACAGACTCTGAAAATTCACAGGGAATATCTTTCTCTGCAAACCTTCCCATTGCACACACTACTGCTTCACATCCCCACTCTCTGCTTCTTTCTTTAGCCCACATGGCCATTATTTTCTCAAGATGTACTCTAGCTCTTTACATGTTCCCAGCCCATTTTTAATAACTAATCAAAAAGATAAGAAAAAGTCCCTGCAAGGCACAAATGGTAGTGCAATCACTCTTCATGGGACTCTAGGTTTCACAGCAAGAGTACAGTCTTGCTTCTACAAGAAGTGGAGCAGAGGATGAAAGAGGCAAAGCGATCGAGGTAGAAACTGTTAAACTAAGTTCTTGCTGCTTTCTTGCAATACCAGTTATCATTACTCAAGCACACCTAGATCTCCATCCCATGCCTGCTACTGAAAGCCAGCCCATCCCTTCAACAGGAATTAAATCCCAGGACAGAAAGAAGGAAGAAAGAATCCAAGACAGAGCAGAAGAACATAAACTGGAGGAAGCAGAAGAATAAATGGAATTATTTTATGTATTCATCTAAGTAGCCATGATATTTTCATAAGAATTAATTTAGAATGCTGTCTCCTCTATAGCACAGGTGACAAACACAAGGCCTGTGGGCAAAATCCAGCCTTCTACCTTCTATGTGGCCCGGTACCTTGTTTCTACCCAACAGCAGCGCTGAGCTCTTTACCCCTACATTCCTGCGAGTGTGTGTGACACGCGTTCCACTGCAGGAGCAGGCTGATGATGCTTGAAAATTACTCTATAAACAATAACATAACATTCCTAAAAATATAGTCGTAAGCACATTCATCTGGAATAAATAAAAAACCTATAGATTTAATAATATCAATTCTCCAAAGGAAAATGTAAATTGAATTTAGTAATGTTAATCAGATAAGAATATGTATGAAAATCTTAAATTGTTCCTAATTCCAAACAAAAAGAAATAATAGTTTAGTAAGAGAAAGATAAGAAAATAGCATCAGTGAAAAATAAGAAAACAGCATTTATTAGGAAAACATCCTCTATGGTTTACTTGCAATATAATAGGTACTGGAAATGCTTTTAAAGCTTCTGCCACCTTTCTACACTATTCAGTCTTTAGGACTGAGTTCTGATTCTTAGTACCTATAAATCAATATCTTTCCAGTATTGGAAAGGAAATGGAACAGCTAGAAGAGCACTTTCAGAGACAAAAACTCCAGAATGTATAACATAGGTGGAAACAGCCATTCCATTGAGATGTTTTGTCTACAGTAGCAGCATAAATAATCAGTTTAGACTAAAACCTAAGTGTTATAAGCACTGGGAAAGCGAATCCCACGTTTTGTGCGTGATTCCATATGTCTATGTTTACAGTTAGATCCTCAAGGTATGCCTGTATACTGCTACTCAGACTGCAGATAATACTAATACTGCTAATAATACTAATACAAGTATGAATATCAATATTAATACTTTATTTTATTGTTATAAAATCATAGCAAAATACTCCCTGTCAAAAATAAGATACATGAAATGTGCTAGTATTTCTTTGTCTTTTCTTCAATTTCAGAAAAATTGCTCAACAGTCTTAATACTAATGCAGAAAAGTCCTAGCTATTACAGAAAATCTAAGACAAAATTCAGAGAAAAATTTATTTCATTACTTCAACAGAAATTCAAGTTCATTAGATAAATCAGTTGCAACAGAAAGCATAACAAATCTGGCAAGTCCTTGAACAGTTCTTTTCTTGACAATAGCAGAATAAAAGCTTTGGTTTTCACAAAACTTTTTAAGCATAAAATATTAAAATATTGCGATACTTTTCTGACTGCTTTTTTAAAAAAAATTAAATTTGCAGTCACAAGGTCTGCAAGTTCTCTGGAATCAAAATAACTTTGTAAATTGAAACCTTGAATTTGAATGGACAAAGCTATTCTGTATTCTGAATCCCAGTAAATCTTTCTTAAGAAAAAATGGCATCAGCTTCTTAGCTTAATTTAGGTATCAGAAATAACATGGATTTAAAGCCTATTGTCACATGTGATAAATGCATTTTCCTGTCATTACATATATTGTAAAGTATTGATTTTTTCCTCCAGATTTTTCTTGCTTATGTAAATATATCACATTCTGAGGCAATCCTTGTAATCTCTTGAGTCTATCTATTTCAAATGCTATGGAGAAAACTCGTAGTTCAACAACTGACAGACATCTATGGTGCTGTAATCCCTCCATTGTATGTCAGATCAAATACTAAAACCAAAGACAACTGGTAGCTTTCCTGGCACGTGTCAAAAGATGATAAGAAAAGCAAGAGGAAAAAAAGGGGGAATTTATAACGTACTTCTAAAATTTGTATTTGTATTTGTAATGTATTTCTATACACACACAATAATAATGGGTTATGTCTTATCTAAATTAACCAGCTGAACGTTAAGCACCTGTTCTAAACAAGCACTCTGGGGCCCTTATTAGCAGAGTGAGAAGGGCACCTACCCAAGTTAATTCTTCCCATTGGCTTTAAATAATTTTCTGTTGGATGAATGAACAGTCTCTAGAAGATCCTCTGTTTCCCCAGTTTATACAAATAAATTTAAACAACCAGTTTAGATTACCTGCTAATTCATAGAGGGCTAAGCCTAAGCAAGACAAATTTCAGCTGCAGAGAAAAGAGAAATAAGATGCCTTGTTCCCTTTTCCTTTTTGGCATGTTTGGGACCTGGGGATCTAGGTTTCCCTCGTTGTTGACTTACACAGTAACAGTGTTTGCTCCTTCCCTAGAGCCAAGGGAAAAGCACAGGGATCCGCAGTGTGCTATTTGCTCCTTCCTACAATGTGACGGGGTGGAAGGATAAGACCTAATATCTGGTAGCTGGTACATCCCTGACCAATCATCATGCTCTCATGGAAGCACAAAACTGAGACTAGTAAAATAATTTTATGTATTTCCTGGTTCTAGTGATTAATAGGAGTGTGTCTGCTAGCTAATGGACTGTTCTTCAATATTTATGGCTCCAAGGTTTATTCCAAAGCCTATGTAGTAACGCAAATGTTTCCTTTGCTTTCTATTTCCATGCCTGCTAATTTACTGATATTAACAGCAAAATAATGCTTATTGCATACAAAGAATTTCAGTTTCCATGGTAGTCTATCAAAAAGACATTAAAGATGTGCTTCTTGTTTGGATTCAAAGTGACACATTTTCCCATATGAACATTTTCAGGTCTTCAGCAAAATGTCAATGTATTGTTGAGAATGTTTTAGAGTTATATCATGTATTTTGTTCTGCCTGGGCTGCAGATAAGCATATGTCTACTTCAGTTTTTTCAAAAACCGGATTGCTGAATGAAGCAAAGTTAAAGAGTGTTTTGGAACTCCTTCTACTATAAGATAACTTCTTCACTTACTGTGAAATAAGATTACACCTGCAGTTTAATAAAAGGTACATCTTATACAAGAATATTTTCTATCCTCTTGTTTTCAGTAAGTATGTAATATGTCCAAATTAAATTTTCTGTCATGTTATATTTATTATACACATAAAACTTGAAATCTAAAGGTGTTACTCTGTATTTGTTCCTAATGAAGAAAAATGGACTAAAATACTTTTCTAGATAATCTCTCTGTATCATAACTTATCATTTTCCAAAAATTAAAATAGAGTCAAAACACAAATACATGTATTTTTATGTGCTTGTGGAAAACAAATATGTCCTATGATCTTCTAAATTATACAGCCATTGCGATTAAGACCATGTAGACCCATTATTAACCAGGGGAATTTATTTTGCCTTTTTTTCAGTAGTCTAGAGGTTAAATGTCTAGTCTGAGACTCTCCACAGCTTCTTGAAAACAGAAATTCGAAAGACATACCGAGTTCAACTTAGCTTACCTTAATTGTTCTCTAGAGGCAGTTTTTCTCTGTATTGTTGAAGGATTAATTGCTTAAACCAAACTTCAAAAATACAGTTAGTACAAGCTGTTTGAGATTAATTTCACAGAATCATAGAATCACAGAATGGTTTGTGCAGGAAGGGGTTTTAAAGATCATCTAGAATCACACCCTCTGCCATGGAAAGGGACATCTCCCACTAGGTCAGGTTACTGAAAGCCTCATCCAACCTGGCCTTGAAAGCCTCCAGGGATGGAGCATCCACAGCTTCTCTGGGCAACTTGTTCCAATGCCTCACCACCCTTACAATTAAAAAAATTGTTGCTGATATCTAATCTAAATCTACCCCATATTAAAACCATTGTCCTTCATCCTATCACTACACTGCCTGATGAAGAGCCCCTCTCCATCTTTCCTGTAGGTGCCCTTTAAGTGCTGTGACAGTGTTAGAAGGTCTCCCTGGAGCCTTCTCTTCTCTAGGATAAACAAGCCCAGCTCTCTCAATCTTTCCTTCCTTCAATGGGAGGTGCTCCAGCCCTCTCATCATCTTTCTGGTCCTCCTCTGTTATCACTCTAACTCCATGCCCTTCCTGTGCTGAGGACTCCAAAATTAAAAACGGAACTCCAGGTAAGGTCTCATGAGAGCAGAGCAGGGACAGAATCACCTCACTCAACCTGCTGCTCACACTTCTTTTGATGCAGCCCAGGACACAATTGGTTTTCTTGACTGCAAGCGCATGTTGCTGGCTCATGTGGAACTTCTTATAAATAGACCCCCCTAAGTCCTTTTCTTGAGGAGAGGGTCACTCTCAAACCATCCTCTACCCAGCCTTTATTCGTGCTTGGGGTTTTCCCAGCTCGGGTGCGGGACCATGAACTTGGCCTTGTTGAAGTTCATGAGGTTTGTACAGGCCCGACTCTCAAGTCATCCCTGGAGGTGTTTAAAAAACAGGTAGATGAGTTCCCTAGGGACATGGTTTAGTAGGGAGACAGGTATGGTTGGACTCAATGACCTTGGAGGTCTCTTCCAACCTTATGATTCTATGATTCTATAATTCTGTCAAGGTCCCTCTGGATGACATTCTTTCTCTCCAGTGTCTTGACTGTGTCACACATCTTGATGTTGGTGGCAAACTTGCGGAGGGTACACTCAATCTCACTTTCCATGTCACCCACAAAGATGTTAAACAATATCAGTCCCAATACTGATCCCTGCAGAATGCCTCTCATCACTCATTTTCACTTGGACATTGAGCCAGTGACCACAACTCTTCAAGAGCAACCATCCAGACCATTCCTTGTCTACCGAGTGGTTCATCCATCAGATTCATCTCTCTCCAATTTAGAGACCAGAATGTCATGTGGGACAGTGTTGAGTGCTTTGCAGAAGTCCAGGTAGATGATGTCTGTTACTCTTCCCTCTCCTGGAAGTACTGTAGCCTCATTGTAGAAGGCAAACAAATTTCTCAGGCACAATTTGCCCTTAAGTGAAGGCTGGCTGTCACCAGTCTCCTCCCTATTTTCCATGTGCCTCAGCAGAGTTTCCAGGACTATCTGCTGAATGATCTTGCCAGGCACAGAGGTGAGACTGATCAGCCTGTAGTTCCCTGGCTCTTCCTAATTTCACCTGGTGTTCATGAAAATTAAAAAGAATTACTTAATTAAAGAATTAAAAGTTTATTTGACTGATCCTATCAATGCTTTCATTAATTATTAATTAATTTTCTGATACATTTAAATATTTTTTAATTTCTTATTCAAAATCCTCCGAAATAAGCTATAGACATTTGATGAATCTATGATTAACACTATCTAAAGCAGAAAATGCTGGAGAGTATTTTCTCCTTAGAGAATTTAAAAGTCTGTATTTAAGTCTGCTCTGAATGACATCAGTATAATAATTTGAACTGCCAAACCGTATTCTAAGTAATTCCATGTTTCCAAATTTCCATCTGCATTCAAGTCAATTCAGTTATGATACATATGTTTAGTAGACACAGCTTGCTAGGAGTGTAATTAAATGGTAATCTTACTGCATGATTTAATTAAGAAACTTTTTTGAGTAAAGGTTCTATGTCACATACTTCTTTTTTGCACTTGCAAAATTATGTAGGGCCACTTGTAAGTTTTAGAGTGTATCATGTAAGTTTTTTATTCTGTACTAAAAGGAATAACTCAAAAAAAATTAACGCTTTGAATAGACTGTGAGTTTTCTGCCCATTGGTAATCAACTCTGACTCAGCTTAAAACCCACTCTTTTTTGCACTATGCGGAGCACAGCTTAATCAGAGGAAATGGTTCCCTGTCTTTACCAAGGCTACATTTCCTGTATTATAACCAGAAGTGTAGCTTTTGCCAAATCTCAGCCAAGTTCTCAACAGACAAGAGAAAATTGTGCCTGCCTGATGACATATGAAGTCAAGATCAAAGCTTATATCAGTATCCTTCTCCCTCTAAAATGATCCCCAAATACATTTAGTTAGAAATTAATCCACTACCCCTTACAGACCTCACCTCTTTTCTCATTAGAATTAAAATTATTATTTCTACTGACAAGTGTTTTCAGACCACAAAACCTAAGTAAGTGTATAAGCTTGCACATGTTTCAGTGGTAATAAGTAACAGCCATGTACACAGTGTGCTAATTCACAGCAACTTGAAAGAAATTGGAAAGAACTTTGATTGATTGTAATACTGGATCTGACATCCCATCCCTCTATGGTTAGGTTGTCTGAATGTGATGCAAAACAAGGTTTCCAAATGCTTGCACCAACACTCCTAAACAAGATTATCAAGCAACCCAGCTGTATATTCATGTATTTGCCTCACAGTGTTTAAAATGATGCTACCAGTATCTTACAGAAAGGAACATGTGATAAGTTCATGCACCAAATGCGGTTCAAGCTAAAAATTAGAACGATCGTTCCTATTTGTGACACCAGTATTCTTTTATATTTTATAGGGTAAGTTCCCAAAGTTGCTTAAGTCTGCTGGGTTATATTTCTATGTTTCCCATGCTTAGCTGTAGATGGCAGGGAGTCCTACTCCAGGCTGATAAGCACTTGGCAGTTCAAAAAGGTGTGTCTTCTTCCCTTCATCCAAAAGGACCAGAAGGGCCACAAGGATGCAGGGGAGGAATCAGAAAAGAGAATCCCTCAGGCTCTGAGAGGGGTTCCAAAAAAGCCTTCTCCCCTCAAATATAAATAAATCAAATAAATATGTGGCTTTGGCGTGTGAGATGCTTTCCTGAAGTCTGAATTGCAAATCCAACTCATGACTCTATGTTTAAATGACTCACCACTATTCACTGGAGCATCATCCAAATCACTTGGAATGTGACTAGAAGCAGGAATCAGCACTTTTGGATGGTGCTACTTATGACAAGAATCTGAAAACAGCCCGCATCCAGACTGTTAGAACTTAAATCAAACGGTACATTATTTACTTTTATTGCTGCCTGACAATGTCTGTTTCTCAAGAATGAGTTCTGAAGTTTATTAGAATCAACTTCAATCAGAAAGATGCTGCAGAACAAAATCACCTCATAGGGCAAAAATGTTTGTATTAACAAGAATTTTCTTATGCTGTTTATAAGACCCGCAAAATATCCTTAGATGCAAGAGATAAACAAGATAACACCTACTCACACCTCACTATAACTAAAATCTTTTTTGTTCTAGACATTATGAGTGAAAGATGATTAATATAACACTTCATATTCTAAAATAAGTAATTTGTTCTTTTAGACAAAAAAAAATTGTCATAGTCATAAAAACCTCTACTACACAAAAATCAGAACATAAGCAACTTTGTGTAGTTGAGATGAGCTAAGCATACGCAAAAGTCTAGAACTATAGGAGGGATTTATAAGAGGTCTGCATTCATTAAATCAGTCGATATATTATTGAAATAAAAGACTGGTTTTCTGATCCACCAGTTCTTCTTCATGTTAGGAGCCCAAATGACAGCTTGTACTAATTAGCATCTAATTTCACAAATGGTCTCAAAATGTCAGTATGTCTACACAAAGGAGCTGTGTACCAATGACGAGATGAATTTACAATGCATTTATTAGTCTCAATTTACATATAATTATTTGGATTCATTTTACATACTTTAGCCATCTAAAAATTAGGTATTTACATGTAACCAGGCAAAAAGTCTCTGCATGAAGGATGTGCAACCTTTTTCCAAAAAAATGAAAAGGATTCCTTTTTTGTTCTAAACAGTGGAAATGGCACCACGACCTATCTTTTATGACAGTCTATCATGCAGCACATCAATGAGGAAGAGAAAGACATGGGTTTAAGATTCTTTCCAGTCTCTCTTACAGCACAAAATAAAGCCTACCTGCCCAAATTATATTTCAGCTGGAAAAAACCTGAGTGGTCCAGAAATTTCCTGTCTCTCTTATTTAAAGCTATTTCACAATTGGGGAAGTGTTACAGGTAGATACGCAAGGGACTAAGCATACGCCTTGGTGCCTGGATACTTTTCAGAGAGAAAGTAATTCTCCTAATACAGCTCAGTGACTGTTCAGTGCTTTCTCAGTAGTGCAAGTATTGGACCAGAGCTGCTGTTTCTTCCAGAGAAATATTTTTGTATTAGCCATGTTCAACTTCACATTTTTTTCTCTCTTTTCCTCTAACACTGAGGGTGTTTCCTTTTATTTCTCTTGCACAATGGCCTATCTTCATTAGGAGGAGAAATGAATGCCAAAACCAGGTAATAGGTCTAGTGCCTTCCCTTCTGCACTATGTGTAGTGCTGTGGTCTTAAATCCCCTGAGGCAAAGGCAAGGCCCCTTTCCTCATCATCACTGAACTACGCAAATACACAGCAACTGAAGTGAGAGGGAATGACATTTCTCTTCTTGTGGTATTATATTTTGAAAGAAAGAGTGGTATCTTCCATATCCTATTCAGCTTTAGAAAGGAAAGACTTAGACCCTGACTGAAAGGAGGGGTTTGGCAGCTCCGCAAATAAGTATCCAGAGACTGCCTGGCACACCCGTATTACCAAGTGTTTGCTCCCAGCTACTTGCTCAGCAAGCCGTGTTTTGTCTGTCCCGATCTCAGTCGACTAACCCTCCTCACATATCACAGTATCACAGTATCATAAGGTTGGAAAAGATCTCTGAGATCATCGAGTCCAACCTATGACCCAACCTACACCTACTCCTACTTGTCAACTACACCATGACACTAAGTGCCTCATCCAATCTTAAATACCTCCAGGGACAGTGACTCCACCACCTCCCCAGGCAGCACATTCCAATGGCCAATCACCCTCTCAATAAAGAACTTCTTCCTAATGTCAAGCCTAAACCTCCCCTGGTGAAGCTTGAGACCGTGTCCTCTTGTTCTGTCTCTGATTGCCTTAGAGAAGAGACCGACCCCTGCCTGACTACAACCTCCCTTTAGGTAGTTGTAGAGAGCAATGAGGTCTCCCCTTATGTATGGAGTTGCAAAGTTGAGGTAAAGACTGAAAATTTGGCATAACCATTTGATTCCAAAAGGTTAGAGACGATTTAACAGTTTAACACATATCTCCTTCTAGCACTTGGTCTAAATTGTCATCTTTGTTTAAGAGGTAATTTCTGGAGCTTGGTTCTAAAAATTTTCTTTATTGAAAGTTGTACATAAAAGTGATTTTCACTAGAGGATAGTTATTACAAAGAGCATCACCCTCATTATTCTTAGGCATCTATACACAATTATAATGTCTATTCAGTCACATTTTACAGAAAATATCTTTTATTTACTGATAACAATTATAGACTTACATTAGAGCAAAAAATGACTCTACACAATACAAAATAAATGTTGAGATGTTTCTATAGAACAACAACAGGTGACATTCACTCAAATATTTGAAACTTTACAGTCGTTAAAGATCTTTGGTAAGTCTATTCTGATGAGTATTGTTAGGTTGATTCAAAATCTTACCCTGCACTGTTGTGACAATGTATTTATTACCTCTCCCACATCTGCAGTTCATCACCTGCGCAGAGCGGTGAGCTAGAGCGGCCAAGGCAAGAAGGCCAACCTTGCCCTGTGACAAGGCAGAAACCTCTGGGAGGACAAAGAGCACACCTGGCCAAAGATTGCTGCCATGTTTCAGGTAACTCTAGGAAGACTACAGAGAGAGAAACTGCTATTAGGCAACAGAGGAGGGGAACACATACAGCAAACCCCAAAATATGTTTTGAAAACTTGCCATAGATATTCTGGGTTAGAGAACTCCTGCATCACTCAAGACCAGGCAGGATTTCCAAAATGGACTTGATGAGAGATAACTTTGGCTTCTTCAAAGACTTGGAGGAAACTCATGGGATAGGGCTCTAGAAGGTAAGGAAATCCAAAAATACTGGGCAATATTCAAGCATTTCTTCCTGCAGGGTCAAGATACCTAGGAGTAAAAAAAACCAAGCAAACGAGGCAGGAGCTTCTGAAAAATCTCAGTGGCAAGAGAGAAGTTTACAGAGTGTGGAAAAAGAGACTGGTCACTTGGGACAAATATAGGAATGCTGTCAGAGTGTGTAGGGATGTAATGAGAAAGAATAACGCCCACTTGGAATTAAATCTGGTGGAGGACATCAAGGAGAACAAGAAGGGCTTCTTAAAATCCATCAACAGAAAAAGGAAGACTAGAGAAAATGTGGGTCCACTGCTGAATGAGGTGGGTGTCCTGGTGACAGAGGATGTAGAGAAGGCAGAGTTGCTGAATGCCTGCTTTAGCAAGGCTTTTCACACACGTTCCCACAACATACTCACAGGTAAACTTAAGAACTGTGGCTTAGATGAGTGGACTGTGAGATGGATTGAGGACTAGCTGGATCGCAGAGCTCAGAGGATTATCATTGGCAATGTAGAGTGGTGGCTTTCAGCAAGACCTGGACAGGCTGGAAAGCTGAGCAGAGAGGAACCTAAGCAATAAAAGCAAGTGTAGTGTTCTGCACTTCAGATGAAATATCCTCCTACACCAATACAGGTAGGAGTTGACTGGCTGAAAAGCAGTTCTGCAGAGAAGGACCTGGAAGTCCCGGTAGAAAGCAAGTTGATGATGAGCCAGCAATGTGCCCTCATGGCCAAGCAGGTCAATGGCATCCTGGGGTGCATCAAGAAGAGTGTAGCTAGCAGTCAAGGGGAGGTTAGTAAGGCTGCATCTGGAGTATTGTGTCTGGTTCTGGGTTCCTCAGTTCAAGAAAGACAAAAAACTACTGGACAGAGCCCAGCAGAGGTCTATGAAGATGATCAGGGGACTGGAGCATGTCTTATGAAGAGAGGGTGACTGAGCTCAGCCTGGAAAAAGAAAAGACTGAGAGGATCTTAACATGCTTACAAATATCTGAGAGGCAGGTGTCAAGAGAATGAGGCAGACTCTTTTCAGTGATGCCTAGCAACAGGACAAAGGCAATGGGCACAAAGTGGAATACAGGAATTTCCACCTTAACATGAGGAAACCCCTTTTTTACTGTGAGGGTGACAGATCAGAGGAACAGGCTGCTTGGGAAGCCTGTGGATGTATTCAAAACCCATCTAGACAAATTCTTGTGCAATCTGCTCTAGGCAAACCTGCATTAGCAGGAGAGTTGGACTAGATGATATCCAGAGGGCCCTTCCCACCCCTACTGTTCTGTGATTTTGCAATGTCTGTCAGTTCTGATATCCTATCCTAATCCGTGATGAAGTCTAGCAGATTGTAGAGATTAATGAAGCCTAAATAGGGAAACAGCTACACAACCTATCAACCAAGAGGAGAGAATCGGTGCCTCCAGCTAAGATGCTTAGCTACTTGGTCCTAGAGGAAAGAACTAGATGTTTCATGGCATGTATTTGAACAAGTTCTTTAAATATTAAGTTCTTCTATTGTTAAACCTGCATGGTGTTAAAACAAGTCATTGTAAAAGTTATGCCTCAGATGTGTAACCTTTGCCTGCCTGCATGCTTAAGACCATATATATGACAGTAAAATGTGTTATATACCTTGATAAATAAAGTATTTCAACTGGAACATGGTCTTTATGTAAAAAAACTGTTATTGGATATAGATGCCTTTTCAAACAATTTCATCAATACCTTAAGCTTCTCAGTTGTATCAATATCAAAAATATGCCCCAGCATTTCTCCTGAGACATTCTTTCTCTTTCTTTATCTTACTTTATAATCAATTTTTGGCACTCTTTTTATCCCACATTTAGAATACTTTGTGAATAACATTTTACACTGAAAGGCTGGGTAATTATAGTGTTATGTTTCCACAACCAAGTGGCTTGGGACAATGGTAATAGGATAATTCATACCAGGTTTAATCTGGAAATATGTTAAAATCCATTAATATCTCCATTCATTTTGCTGGGATTAGTTTCCTGCTTAAAAATAAGCACTCTGCTGGATTAAGGTCAAGTTGTTCAGGAAGTTTTTGTTGGGTAGACTATAGCTATATAATTTAATTAATGAGAAGAAAACTTGGAGAACTGATACTGCTGAAACACGATATCAGGTGACAGATAATAAAAAAGTCAGACTTTATGTTGCATTATCAAATCTGTTCTCCACAAATTACCCTAAGAAGGGTGCCTTGAAAAGCTAATCCATTCTGAACAAGAAACTGTAAACTAGAAAATGGCTAAAGTGCGAGAAACAAAAAAGTCTTTAATTTTGCTGCTTGCTTTTCATAGCATCATGGTGGACTTAGAGTAAAACTGAAAAGCAGCAAATAAATGTGTGGTAAAAGAACTTTCTGCATGCAGCAGGGAAATGAGGAGAGAGAGATGGTGCAGGGTGTTTTCTGGATCTCAGTAAGAAAAGCTCAACAAGTGGCTTAATAAGATAATAGTTTTAGCAAGATAGAACAAAAAGAGGAATATAGATAATGAGTAAATCTGCAACCCTTCAGGTGCTGTGAATCTCAAATTTGTGCAGCATCAGATGGACTCTGGGGAGATTTTCCCACAGCACACTGCACAGATTCCCCTTCATGGAGAGATTCCTCCTCTCTCCCATGCCACAGTGTCCTTTATGTTGTGCAACAAGCAGAATCATATATCTTCTCCTGACAGGTTAGACTGTTACCTCTGCTACAATATCCACCTATGCATGGTCCGCACCAGCAGTTTCCCATGCAGCAAATACACATGCTAACATAAGGGCTACTTAGGCTCCGAGTGCAATACTTAACAGAGCAGACACAGCCTGTTTAAGATCACTAACTCCATGAACACAGAGTCATTTGTGAGGCTGCCAATATAAACTGTTGAATCAGAAATGTTCGTACGAAAGATAAATGTTTAGATTCATTACAGTACCAGGAAGATCTTCCTTGAAAGGAGATCTGAGCTTCTGAAATACTCTGAACGAAAAGTGGTAAAGGGTCCATAATCCAACATGCTTGTTTGGACATGAAAATTCTGTAGAACAGCCCTGTATTGAGAAGATGATGTGCTAGAATAAAGAGTTATTGGCCTTTCCTTCATGCTTGCCACAAATTTTGTGAAGCCTGTAGTTAACACTGGCTGTGATCTGCCCGTTCTGTACATAAATAAAGAGCTATGATGTAGTCAGCGCACATGGGACATTTGAAGAGATGAGCAAGGATTGATGGTCTCCATTAAGTATTTCCAGCGGGTAATTTGCAGTAGCTTTTCAAAAAGTGCTGTCCATAGTCCCAGGTAATCTCTCACTGTGATTTATGCATACCTGCAGTCACCTGGATCAAGAGTTTTCATCTCAACTGAGGAGAGAGAGGCGTATGTGGTGGCTCAGCGTTTTAGTCCTAAAATGGGCATTCCAGTTCCTGAATAACTGAAACCTTCTCACAGTTTAGTTTTACCTTTACCTCACATGCAACCACCTTAGGGTTAATCTACTCAAAGGCTGATGCACCTTGTGGTACAGATGTGAGCTCAGCAAATCTGAGATGGTGTTATTTAGAGAGTGGGTAAAATACTTGGGACTATAGAAGAACAAGAACTCTTCTCATGATCTGGTTTTCATTTGGGCCCTGTGATTAGACACACAATTAAAATCACTACACAGCTTCCCTTTTTCTCTTGCTGCCTTTGAGGGACTAGCAGTGAAGGTTCACCTCTCTCTAGTAGGGTTCAGACAGCTTTTAGGAAGAGGCCCTTAAGTGTATTCAACCATCAAAAAAGAAAAATTATGTCCCTGATGTGGCCACGAGGCCGGTTAATGTCATAGACGGTGAAAATGGAAAAGATTTGAGGAAATCTTTTTTTTCCTAGTGTGAGACAGAAGAATCAATGAAAGCTCTGGAGGGAAAATATGAGTTTCTGTGCTCAGAATGAAGAGCAAAGCTGCTGTCGCTGCTGAGTTCAGTCAGGGGTGAGGACACTTCAAACAGGTGTCATAACAAGTGGCAGCAACCAAGGAAAAGATAGAAAACATCTCTCAGCTCCAATATATCTAAAGTATACTTTGGGGAAAACAATCCACAGTACAAAGCAGCCTTCCAGTCTTTTCATATACTTGAAAGCAGGGCACAAAAAAGTACAGGGTGAAATTAATAATCTGTTAGCTTGTTTCATGGTCTCCACATATATTTATGTTCCCATACTGTGGATGGAAAAACATCCAAATAAAAGTGGCCTTTAATGTCTCAGACTGCTCCCTCACAGTTAATTCTCCGTTAAGACACAGTGGATATATTTGTTGATTTTAAAATGCACATGATTCGGAGAAAAGAAAAACAGGAAGGAAAGAAAAAATGTTGATAATAACATGTGGTTGCAATGTTTTGAATTTTTTTAATCTGTCATAAACATCTCCAAGGTGACCTGTATGTATCTATGGTTGTCTGTTATAAACTATACAAAGAAATAAATGCGACCTTTACTACAGCCTCTTCCAAGATCTCACCTTCTCTTTCACCATCTTGAAAATGCTTAGAAAATAGCCTTTTTGAACCTACTTTTCTAAGTAAAAGAGGACCATGTAATCTCATTCTGTGTGTATGAACCTCACAAGTAATTTCTGAATAAACTGGCCCATTTCAACCAAATTTAACAAAGATGGAGATCTCAAAGATATAAAGTTTATGCGTATTTCATGAACAGAGAAAATCTGGTATAACTTGAGAATTCAAATAACCTCAATGAAGTAAGGCCTGCAGTAATTATTAGACAGCAAAGGGTCTAAGGGGCAGGGAGATGCCATGAATGCTTTAACTGCAGGAAAAGCCTCAGTGAACACTAGAAAAAACCCAAACATATCTCCAACCCAAAAATTCTGTAAGCAACCAGATTTCACTCGTTTCCCTGGGAAGAGATGTACAGGTGAGTCTTAGCAGAAATCTGAGTTACAGCTGAAAGCACCCCTCCAGCTAAACACCAGAGCTCCTGTACTTGATGCGTGAACCAAACTCTGTCCTCCTGCAAGGGACAGCCAAATTGAGACACCAGGCCTTCACAAGCATTGCTAACTGAAAGCTGTGCCTTAGTGAGCGTAAGCAGGAACAATTTTCCATTTTTACCCATCTTTCAACATCTCACCACACAGCTTGCAACTCAGCCATCTGAAATTTGCCATGAGTCTGAACCCAGCATCGCTGCCATAGAGCATGTACTGTGAAGGTGTAGGAGCCAAAAGCTACCGTCTCCCTTGGTAGGGAAGTCCATCGTCACAGGGCATTTGCTTTACCTTCTCCATTCAGCGCTGCAAGTCCTGTCTCTGTAGCTATGCTAAACATCTTACATCTCTTACAGATTTATCTAGAAATATTTACAGCCTATAAACATGCTATATAGTACGACAGATGTACACTGCTGACAATCCATTTGAAAAAGTTGGGGCAAAATACATCAATAATTTATTCTTATTTTATTACATAGACTCACATCCATGTGCCTGGACATTACTTTTATGTCAATAAATAGTGTTCTATTGAACTGGATCTTGGTGTTACTGTGTTTATTCCATCCTATTCCCTTTTTTTATTACATATTCTAAGGAAAAAGTTATCTGACATTACAATATTTTAGAAGTCACAAAAAATATTGAATCCAAACAGAACATAATTTCTTCTTTTTTATGAAATGAAATAGGGAGAAAATTGGTATCTTGAACTATGAAAAAAATAAGCATATTATACTTCCTTGCTTCCTCCTCTTTCACTTATATGTTTTCAAAACTTAGTTGATTCAAGATCTTTTTTTACTATGTCAAAACTTTAGTACTTTATTAAATAAACTGATTTTACACAACTATAGAAGATTCAACTCTATTTAATATCTCAAATGTAAATACTCTGATTAGAACTGAAATAAAGAATTAAGTTTTAGTGCACAACTCTTTCAGAAAAAAATGGATTAAAATTACAAAGTAAACTGGAAATATTCTCCCTACATTTGTTTTGCAACATATTACATTTTTTAAATGAAATATGACAGTAAAATTAATGTGCTTTCTATATCACTATTACAAACATAGAAGAATATTTTTAAACAGCAGTAGATTTTTCTAACACTTCCACAGCATGAGGACAACCAGAAAACATTCAAAACATTCTTGACAGAATCAATAGCATCATTAAAGATAGACTGAAAATATTGAAAAGTGGTTTTTTAGTTGTTATCTTTATCAGAGCTCCTGCTGTCTTCTAATATTTTTAAGCATGCATGAAATTGTCTGTTATATTATCATTTAATTTAAACTCTCACCAACCAAAATTTGTAGTGTGTGGCAAAGCACCATATAAAGCTGCCATATCAATCAAATTCCAGACATTTAGGATTAGTAGCTCACACTGAGTGCAAAAGCTACTCACACTGGCAAAAATGAGAGCATCTGCTGCCATATAACAATTCAAGAGACTGAGCCTTTCCGAGTCCAGAGGAGACAGCTTTTTGTGAGCAGAATTTCCAAGACAAACTCATGATAAGTTTAAACTGTCTGATTGTTATTCTCTACTGCCTTTCTGGATCTGAGTCAAATCCCATGTAATTCAGCTGGAACCTGTCCACTATCTTCAGCAGGCTCAGCATCGACTCCCCTATAGTCTACATAGCAATAAGATTTTGCTCAAATTGATGCAGCCGAAAATGCTGCTTTTCCACCATTTTCAAATATGTATATTAATATGAGGTACTAAAACGTCCTTCCTCTATGAAATACTGGGTTTGACAGCCTGTTCTACTGAGCTCAGTGTAGGTGGAGGGGCAGACAGAACCACACAAACCTTAGCAGGCAAACGTTTAGAAACTATTCAGCACCTTAGTTTCCATTGATTTCCCGGGGAAATAAACACGTCTAAGAGTCCCTCTCATACAGTCTCTCAGACTTTGAAACACGTTTAAAATTTGCTCAGAGAAACTTTGACTCCGTCTTTAACTTCAATGGGTGATTGAGTCTTCAGCAGCAGACAGGATCAGGCCTTCTGGGTCGCCTGTGCACAATTGAAATTACAGTTTCCCCAGTTTTCACATATGACAAACATACAGGTCCACATTTAAAAGTACTGCTACACCACTGTTCTGAATGCTACATTTATACTTGAGGGCATTCAGAGAACTGTCTGTGAGAAATACATTCATGTTTGTAAGAACGAAAGCTGGCCTTAATGTTTAAATTCACTACATTGAAGCAATAGCTCCACTGTGCAAAAGGCAAACATTAATTACAGTATCTGCTTCTAATCCTTTTGTGAACCCTTTTGGTTTTTTTGTCTCAGCCTCCTTTCAGAATTTTTACTTACTATCTTAATTTCACAGATGTTCCAAACAAGTGGTGGGCTGCAACTTTGCTTAGATGAGCATTTTCAGATGCTGTGGGAAAGATTTCATATACTGTGGTTATTGGAACCAATGGGAATATATTGCTGTATACTCATCACGGTGAATTGAATAGGCTTTTACTTTCTTTTGGAGAACCCCCAAAGGAAATGAGTGCAGCTGTAACTGTTCTGATTTCACAGCAAATGGAGACTTTACAAAGCACGTGGTTAGTATCTGCTTGCAAGCATGGGAGATATTTCATGTTGTGGCTGCACAGGCTCCACTAACGTGCAGAATTTTCTTTGAGGCATACATCCAGCACAAGACAGTTCTCATGTCCCTGCAAGTGGAGAAAATATCTCACATACACCACCAGAGCGAGATATTTATCCAGCTGGAGAACCTTCCATGAGGTGTCCTCTAAACTGCCTCCTTGCCATCTCAGAGGCTTTCAAGGCTCCAAGGGTTTTTCCCTTTCCCCTTTTCCTTCTAAGCCTCTTGTCTGCCTTCCTACCATTGCACCCACTCAGCTCACCCATGACATCCTGCAGCTCCCCTTCCTGAGAGGAAGCAGCAACAACAGCCACCCATAAGGGCTTGGGTTTATCTTGTTTCTTAATTTCAGACATTTTCTCAGTCTCCATATAACATTACTCCCTGAGAAGGGTGAATCTAATTTAAAGCATTTGTTTAATCCAGCATAAAGACCTGAAAGAATGTGTGGAGTCTCTATTCCTGGTGTATCTTCAGCAGAGAAGCTCATCATTCTGTCGCCAGTTGATGGAATGACAACATATGTGGAGCAGCTTCGTGTGCCACCACTCTCTTTATTATTATATTGTGTCTGGGAGAGCTCTGAATGAAGACACAAAGACAAAGCCAGCTTAAGCACATCAGAATTTGGAAAAAAAAAATAATTTCACCACAAAAAGTATAGTCCAAGTTCTTGATATTCTAACTAATGAAAGGATATCCTGTGAGGATCAGAACTGATGCAATTGCTAATGAAACATACTAGTGTATTCCTATGTATTCCTTCTACTCCTTCAGCTATTGCAGCATCCAGCAAAACATTCCAGGCCCTGTAAAGTCAACAGATAAGTTTGGGGTTTAGTTTTCGCCAAAGATCTGCAGTCAGCAGCCAGTTTCTTACCTTGGCCATATCAATTGCTATCTGTGAGAAATAAGGTTACATACCGTGCTTTTAAAATACTTTTTCCTCAATTAGAAAAGTGATATAACAAAAAGAAATAGTCATGAGATGGGGTAATTTCTGTCTTCTTTTATTTTGACAGAAAAAAATAATTGTCTGAAAAAAACATTCCTCTGAAAATTATTTAGGTTTTTCTGAGGATTTTTTTAAAATAATATTCTCTTTAATAACATAAGTATTGGCTTCTGAGTTCTACCTCCTCTTAGCAGATTGATCTTTCGTTGCTTTAAGAAGCAGCACAGAGGGGCTTCACTTCTCCCATGTGAGCATTGCATAATTGCGAAGAGGTTTCTTTTCTTGTTTGGCCTTTTTGAAAAGGAAACTCTATTATCAGCCATCCTGCATGAACGCTGATATGAGAAAATTCTGAGGAAGTTCTGGTTAAACTCACCCTGCCTCAGTGGGATAGAAAAATGACAGTGACACCCTTCAGCCAACAGAAACAAATACAGAAGGCAGAGAGCTTCTTCCTATTGGAGAGAGTGAAAACAAAGACTGAAATGTGAGCAGGCAGATGCAAAGAAATTTAGAAAAAGAAAAGTTTAATCTCAAAAATCTTTAAAGAAGATAAACGAGTAATAACCATTAATGTAAATTACATAGTCCTTTGTTATATGCAGAAACCAATTTTGAACTATTGGAGTTCAGAATCAGCCTTTTCCAGAAACTCTTAATGCACTGAGTTTCTCTCCTTTTCTATCTGCAAATTCAGGTACAAAACTAAATCCAGTTCCTAACTTCAGATTTTTAGCTTTTACTCACTACCTCTATGAAAAGTAACCTGTGGTATATTCTGTTATCTTGATGAAATAAGGAGACTTCACTCGTAACTGTTTGCTGAAATATCCCCATTGCTTTTGGGACAGTGAGTCACATCATGGTGGGTCCTGAAGGAAAGAAAAACAAGATCGCTTGAACCCATGATCACAACAGTCTGTGCAACACCTCAGAGTGCTACTGCTCTCTTTTATCCCAGAATCTGACCTCAGCAGGTCAGAGTTCACAAACCAGATGTACAAATTCCCAGATTTTTCGCTTTTCATATGTCTCCTCTGAGCAACTCCAAACATTTAAAGAGGGACATTCAAACAGGTAGTTTGAAAACTTTGCAGCAAGGAAGTGTGATGCACATCAGCTGATGCTCAGCAGAGGCATAAGCAAGGTAATTTGACAGAAAGTGAGTCTACGACTGACTCTGTAAAGCTACATCTACCCTACTAAAATGATACAGGGCCAGAGTGAACTTGAACGCTGGATCCCTGTTTGCCCACATAACTTAACTTTTTTTTCCCTGATTCTGCTTTTGGCTCAGCATTGAAATGTAATATTTTCATGGAATCTCTAAAATCTTCATTGCATTTTTTTTACTACTTTGGGTGCATAAAGGTCCTGTTACCAAATTATGCATTCAACATTTGAATTTTAACCTTTGCTGAGCTAGAAGACCTCATGTTTGATGCAGAGGTGGTGCCTTCCTATTCTTGTCTGTCTTTGCTCCCTCCCACACCTTCTCATACCAGTGAGTAGTGGAGGACAGATTGAAGTGACTCATGCCTTGCCCCTGTTTGCATTCACTGTAGTCCAGAGCCAGTTAGGGCTAGGAAATATCAGAAACCAAAAATGTAACCCACTTTGCCTCTCATCAAACAGAAACATATGGTAGAAAAACTCAGGAAAAAATAAATAGGGGATTTTTTAAGCAAAAGAGAACACCATCCCTTCTAACTTCTAAATAATGTTTCTACTTACCCACAGATAGATGGCAGCAGCATTCAGAAGTTGCTTTGCACCCATAGCAGTTCATTGCCACTGGTAATTATACCTAGAGAGCCACTTCACAGATTTTTGGGGCTATTTCCCTAGATCATAATGGTTTAGCCCTGAGGAACAAACTCTGCTTTTTGTTTTAGGAGATATTTACATTGCATATACCTCCTTTCTCCAGATCCACTAGTCTGGTTGCAGACCAGGGAGGAGATGATAAACAAGTGACCCCACAGGACTCTCAGCAACAATCCCTTTCCCAATAGATGCTGATGCACGCTACTACCTCACCTCAATAGCTCAAAACAAACTAACCTCCTCACCTCATCTCTGGTAACATTATTATGGGAGGTTAAGGGCGGACCACAAGCTGAATTTCGGTAAATTAACTACATTGCAGGTTAGGGTGCCTCTATTTAGTCTTTGCCTAGACGAATAAGTCTTTGCTCAGTAAAATGAAGCTTATTCTCAATGACAGAAGAAGCATTCATGGCGTAAGGAGGACACATTGAAATGGAACCGGATAAAAGACAGTTAAATTGGTATATAGGTAAACCTTATGCCCACTTGCAAAAGAGGCATTGGAAAGGACAAGAGATCTTTCAGTATCCAGTTATAGACGGCATCTGGTTTCTTATAAGCATTAAGACTCTATGACGGAGACAACATGAAGAAAACTCAAACAAGATGTATCTACTGAACATCACCAAAGCCAAGGAGGATATCTTCCATACAAGTAACTGAATTTTTATTCCCTGTATATATTTAGACAGAATAAAAATTAAAATTAGTTATCTTTTTGTCTATGTGTATAGAAACAATCTGTTCCTTCATCCTTGTAACATAAGATCTTGTATTGGAAGTCAATAAAGTTGTTCCTCACTAAGTAAGTCTTGTTTTAATGTTAACATTAAGTATTTAATTAAACATGTCAACATTAACATCAAGTCTTAATTAAATATTAAGTCTAGTATTTTCATGTTTTAAGAATTTTTCATGTTTCTTTGAGCTCCTGGACTTCATTATTTAAAAAAAAAAAAAGGATGTCACGTATTGGAAACCTAACAGGAAATGAAATGACTGAAAAGAGAAAGCTAAAAATTATCAGGACATCAAATCAAATTGTGTGAATGTTTCTTAGTTCTTGTGAAATGAGTAAATAAAATTTCTGAAACTCCATTTCTTCTACTCTTTTTAAGTCAAGACCTCTGGAGCACTGATGGTATTCCAAAAGTGGAATAAGCAGCCAAGCATGTCAAGAAAGAAATGGGGTTTTCTAAAGGAAATTATTAAATACAATTACAATTACTGAGCTCATAGGTCTAGTGAGAATTCCTTCCAGGAAAGTTTCTTTCATTGTTTCAGTCACAGACAAGTTACTTGCAGAAATAACGGAAGTATGGAGTGGGTATCAAGATGAAATTAAGAGCAACATTGTTTTTGTCCTCAAAATGACAATGTTGCTTTGTTCAAGAAAAAAAAAATATAGAAGTTGCCGTTGTTTGGGGTTTTTTAATAGATTGGCAGCATATTCCACCAGTTTTCATCCACTTCTTGTTCATATTTTTATTACTTCTGAAATTCATCCCTCTTGCATAGTGTTACACAGTGGTAGCACAAGGACCATGGACATTCAGCTTCATATGTGGTTGAGGCCCAGCTGGGTGCAAAATTTATCGTGGACTCACAAACAAGTACCTGGGTCTTGTGCTAGATCTCAGTTCTAAGGTGAAGCACAGCTAACTGCTAAATACAAGACCCCTGAATCTTGCACTAGAAAAGACTGTCTCTGAGTCTGAAATAGCTGCTTCAGTAAAGACATTTTATGATTCCAGTTTGAACTCCTGACTTAGCCAGATGGGCTGTATTCGTAAGTCAGGGGAATGATTGGGGTTTTTTCTGCTTATTTCTATTTTTAAAGTCATACAAATGGCCCAAAACCTTCCTCTTGATTGTGCAAGCATGTGGCCAAACAAACCTAAAAGGAGGGTAACGTGGTGCAGTGATGTATGAATCTGGAAGCCAGAAGGCATGTTGGATAAGCCTAGGGTCCATTGCATGGGATTTGACACTGCATTTTTTTCTTCTCTTACAGCCTATAACAAGTTGGAAAACGTAAACATTTAGTGTCCTATAACACAGGGTTCAGGTCTCAACGTTTTTAACCAAAATGGTCCAATTATCTATCTAACCAAAAGCACATGGTTCCTCCATAAGCCTGTGACCCAGAGAACCCACTACCCCACTTGAACATTGCTTTTATTTGTCAAGTTGCTGAGTTTGGAGTGGAGGGAAGCCTGGCAGAAACCCACCTACGATGGCCAGCATATTTAGTCTCTTGAAGGATTGTATCATTTACAAAGTGTTGTCATGTGCTCACCAGAAGTTTCTAATATGGTCAAGTTTTGTTCTTATGTCTTTGGGCCCTATAATGAGTTGCTGAGGGCAATATCCCATTTGTACTGGTGGGCTGGATAGCCATCGTTTCTCACTTTACTATTCCTTCTAGACCAAACTATCAAGTTTTGATCCTTCCCAGCACTTTAACTGCAGGCAGCAGGAATTTTATGAGAAAAAAGACAGAACCAGAATATTAGGGTAAATTTCTGCAACTGGAGTGGAAGCAGCCAGGGCTAGTCTTTGCTCAGTATTTTCCCCAGCGTTGTGTCTGAGGACTCAACACTAGGCACCATGCTTTGGCTATCACTGTTCATATAATAAAACAAGGACTTCTGAAAAGTCACTGACTCCATGGGAGATTTTCCTTGGCTTCAAGTCAGATAGCTTGAGAATACAAGTTTTGCTACTGATGCAAAGTAGCCCTGTTCTGCTCCATTCCTCAGCTCACTTAAACCTTATAATTACTGAGTCTAAACATGACTCAACTGAGTCACCTGATCCACTAAATCTCTAGGCTTTTTTATGGAGTTAACTTCCTCCGAATTACTGTACAGTGATCTCAGGCTGCTGAGGCAGCGTGAAACCTTCTTCTCTGCCCAACCCTCCTAACAGACCGTACACCTGCAGCAGGATTCAGCAATTAACTCAGTGTCACAATAAAAGTATGTAGTGGTTTAAGCTCAGCCGGCAATTAATCGCCACACAAGCAGTCATTCATTCCCCCCAGATGCTGTGGAGAAGAGGACAGGAAGGATAGAAGTGAGAGAAACTCATGGGTTGAGATAATAATCGTTCAATAGTTGAAATAAACTAAAAAACAACAATAATAACAACAACAATAATGAAAAGGAAAATAACAGAGAGATGCAAAATTCAAGAAACACAAGTGATGCAAAAGAAAACAATTACCCACCACCAGCCGATCAAGTGTTCAGCCAATCCCTAAGCAGTGACACCCCCCTAGTTTATTGATGAACATAATGTCGTATGGTTTGGAATGTCCCTTTGGTCAGCTGGGCTCACCTATCCTGGCTCTGTCTCTTCCCAGCTTTTTGTGCATCCCCATGCTACTCACTGATGGACCAGTTATAAACTAGCAGAGAGACACCTAGTGATGGTGAAGATGGTGAAGGGGCTGGAGCACAAGCCCTGTGAAGAGCGACTGAGAGAGCTGGGGTTGCTTAGCCTGGAGAAGAGGAGGCTCAGGGGAGACCTTATTGCTCTCTACAACTACCTAAAGGGAGGTTGTAGTCAGGCAGGGGTTGGTCTCTTCTCTCAGGCGACCGGTGACAGAACAAGAGGACACGGTCTCAAGCTTCATCAGGGGAAGTTTAGGCTTCATATTAGGAAAAAATTCTTCACTGAAAGGGTGATTGGTCATTGAAATGAGCTGCCCAGGGAGGTGATGGAGTCACCATCCCTGGAAGTGTTTAAAGAGAGATTGGATGGGGCATTTAGTGCCATGATTTAGACAACGAGTAGGTGTAGGTGTTGGATCATAGGTTGGACTCGATGATCTCAAAGGTCTTTTCCAGCCTTGTGATATTGTGATACTGTCATCTCTCTTTAAGTAAATTAGAATTTATTAAGAACAAAGCCACTTGAGGGGAAAAATAATGAAACAATTAAGCACACATGCATGACTAACTTACCTGACCTTTTATGTGGAGATCCAGCAGACTGGTCAGATGATCATGCCAGCCTGCTCCAACTTTGAGTATGGCTTCCTGCATTGGAGCTGTTGTTTTATGCAACATCACGTCTTCTGTCTATTCGGCCCCTTTGAAACAAGGCAAAGTAGATTGTATGTCTTCCACATTAGAGGAAAGCTTCAAAAGACTCATTTCATCACGAGCAGAGATATGCATTAATAAATGCCTTGAATCCTAGCAGGGCATATTCCTTATCTCACTTTCTAGGCCAGGTATGCAATAGTTTCTTATATTAAAACAAAGCCTGAATTTTATTTTATGAGTCATTAACATTCATTACATTAATTTCATTAACAGTCTCTTATATTAGTTTTCTACCAGTCCCATTCTGTTAATGAGAGAAGCTAATTATAGAAGAAAGAAAATTAAGTATTCAGTGTACTAAACCAAATATTAAATTAGAAACAGAACAAAGAAATTCTGAGGGATTCGTCCTAGAAATACAACTTTGCTCTTTGTAAAAGCAACTCCTTGTGTTTTCATACTTATTTTTTATATTTAAAAACTTTTCAAATAGTGTGTACTGAAATCTTATTTGCCTTAATTAGTACTGAAGGTCACTCTGTATATAAGAAACTTAAAAGATTGGCCTAAAAACATTACTAGTTGCTAAATATTTCTATGCATAGCTATTACACTGTCACACTTGCAAACAATGTATTATTTTCACTGGAAAGACTGGAAGGTCTTTTTAATCTGGAATCTATCTTCTAAAAAGTTGTTTGTGGCTTTGTACATAGCCTTAAAGTGCTAACAGATCATATATGACCAAAACATCTGAAGCTGAGTAAAAATTAATTCATTGGAAAAAACAACCCAGTTCCCATCACTCAAAATGAAAAGATGAATATTCCATAACCACTTTGGCAAACAAAATGTTCATGTGCCAGAAACTTGAATCTTTATATCACTTATTCTCTCTACTTCTTTTCAATACTCTTACAAGCAGGATCTACAGTCTTGGGAGCTTACAATGAATTGTAAAACAAAATATATAAAAGCAGGCTAATTGGAGGTCTGAAATGAAATTGAGACTTCTGTTTCTAGAGTGGGCAGAGAATGCATTGGAAAAATGTTTTCCATAATTCACTTCTTAGAAACCAAACTAATTTAGTAATTCATGGACAATGAATTACTAAAACAATTAGTGTAACAATGTTAACAAAACTTCATCAGATTCTCCTAAAATGGAATAGAAGGAAAAAGATCTCTTCTGCTTTATAAGATGTTGGATGTTAGGGCATTTCAGAGTTTTCTGCAATTAGAAAGAAATTTTGATTTTCTGACGTATGTTTCTTTGATGCAGACTTGGTGTTTACAATGCAGAGCATATAAACCTTTGCTAGTGTGATTTCTAACTGTGCTTTCCTAATCAAACTTTTAATCTGTGCCCCAAAAGATTCAAAAAATACAAGGAGTAGAACTAACATATATACACATGCCTATACCCGGGTGCTTTGTATGACCAGCCCTGGAGAAATAACCGTGGTAATGATATACAAAGTGTTTTCAGATCATTAAGACACTTGTTTTTCTCCTAAATGTGTCAATATGGAACTTTCTTCTTGCTTCTTCGTTTATTATCAAGCCTGCAAGCTGAAAGTCTACCAATGTACTCCCAAATGGAAAACTATTATTCTTGTGCAAATCGGTAACAAGGAACAAACTTCTTATTTTGTGTGGATAGCGAGTTGACCAGTCAGCCTGATCAAGTTATTCTTCCAGCCCCATTTCCACAGCTGTGCTTTCATTTTCAGATGCAAGGTTCCTGTTTCATACGTAACTTTGGTTTTAAACCTTGAGACTAAGCATGTTCTATTCACAGCCCTATGTCTCAGATTAACTCAAGACCCTTCACAAGGTTTCCTCAGCTTATTTTCATCCTAGAAATGTGAATCCAGTTTTTCATTTACTTTAAGACTCCCCATACAGCTTTATAATTTTTTCCAATATGTCCATTACTTTCTTCACGTTTTCTGTTGCCATGAAGTAAGCCTATTCGATTCTAATTGTAGGTGTTCTTTAAAAGTGGAAATTGTTCTGTTTCTTTGGGTCTGCACTGGAACTTCGCACACAGCACTAACAGTCCTGAGTTCATGCTTAAATCTGAGATCAGTGAGGATGTGTTTTGTACTGCTCAATCTCTGCTCTTCAGTGAGTTACTAAAGAGAGAGGAGTATATTTAGTCTTAATGTCTCTGAGTCTGATTTACAAAGCTGACAGCTAAAAGTGGGATTGAATGCAGCCCACAAAGTCAGGTTGTGGGATCTGGACAAATTTAATGAAACACAAAACTCTTATAAACCTTTAGAGGTACTTTTCATGAATTATAATTTAGCCTCTGCAGAACTCTTTTCAGATCCCAAATCAGAGGTTTCCACTATGATGCACTACTAAGAAGACTGTCTTTTCTTAGGAGGATACCATTGCTATGACCTTCTCTGAAACATTTTCTATGTTTCAGCTGTACGTCATGCAACAGAAATTACCTTTCAGCTCCACATGAAATCCTAAAATACTCAAGAGTTTTTAACTCACTACACAGCTTCAGTTAGCTTGAAAAATCCACCTAGCATGTTACAACATTGATTTAAAAACCTAAGCATTCCATTATGGTTGGAAAGCCTTACTCCTTACAATGGATATTAGTATATTTGTTAAGCCTAGCACAGAATCCCCAAACTGTTAAAACCATAAATCCAAGTTTTTAAATATCCTTCATGTCAGAAGAAATGCTTATATCACTGATGCTGTCCTTAATAATGTAAATTGCCTATTGGGGGATTTAAAAAGAAAACAAATATTTTAAGTGTTCAATTTCAGCATAGCAGCCCATCATAGTCCACTGATATTCTTAATCATGTAAGAACATTACTTTAAATGGCCAGAGGCCAAACTTTTTGATGAAGATTGATTTCCTCAGTTCTTTCAGTTCAGTTCCAATTGCCAATATTGAGTGTCAGTTTCCATTAAAAATTGACGAGCCTGTCATCTCATTTTTCATAGCAATGAATAAGAATATTTTTAAGTTGCTTCATCTGGTTTTCTAGAATCTACGTTTAATTTATTGCTTTCTTCTCTTTGTTTAAGCAAAATGACACTGGTCAGAGATCAGACTATAGTCTCCAAGATGTTTTCCTGATATATTTAATGGCCCTTGTGGGAAATACACAACCGTGACATTAATAATGCTCAACTAACAGGCTTTTCCCAGAAATGTGGGATTTAAGCAGAATGATTAAATAAATCTGCAGTAAAACAGAGCAACATTCAGGAAACACAATGTGGGGAAAGATAAGAAATGGTCACATATCATACTGCATAATTTCATAGTTCAAAGACATCCTTGGAAACCAGAGTACATTACAGGATATAGTAGGACATCCTTAAACATTATCTTTGTAGAATATGGAAAATGCAAAATCTGAAAAATCACAAGCATTTTGTTCTGTTCTCGGGTCTGCCTACACAAATCCTTTCTCCATAGTCTGCATGATCTTCCTACTTCCATGATCAATATATGACTTTTATAACCATAAAGATTTATAGTACCATAGAACATTTTCCTAAGAAAGTTCTTTTCAGGAGTACTGAGAAGAATTATGTGAGCTGGACAAGCCAACTAGTAATGTACCTGAATATTCTGTAAGTTTTGGAAAGTTGGCAACATTTAGTACCCCACTTCAGTTTCAGTTACTGAGAAGTTCTCTATGGTACATTTTAGTTTAAAATTAAGAGTATCTGTTGAAAGGAAAGTCTTCTAAAAAGTGCCATAAAATAAGTTTACAGACCTCAGAATCCCATCACTAATCTGAAGAAAGAAATCTGAATCCCATCTTTCTGTTATTCCTACACACACACCCCCATGGAGTAAAGAATACTCCACACAAACAAGAGCCCCAGAAGGAAAAAAAACAGTGCAAAGGACATTTTATAAGGAGTAAAGGTAATGGAAACTGACTTTAAAAGATCAAGACATTTGCTCTCTTTTGTTTCTGGAAGAAATGAGAAGCTCAAAACCTCCAGAATTGGGGCACAGGAAAGTGATGTCTGTAGTAACCTTTGGAGAGCTTTGGCTTTAACAAAGCATTTCCATTACTTGATGAGTTCACCAGAAGATAGGTCTAACTCAGTCCTGATGTAATTCAATTAAAGCCCATGGAATAATTCATTTGTACCTTTCTTTCCCCTGCTTCTTTGTCACTTTATCCACATTTCCTTTTCTTCTTCCCCTCCACTCACCTGGCCTCAGTTATCTCTGTAGATACAGTTCTACAAAGCACTTGCAGTGCTGCAAGAGCTATGCTTTGCCACTCCCTTCCCTCAGAGTGTGTGTATGTGCAGTTAAGTATTTAATAGATTCACATAATCCTTTCTCTGCTTAAAATACCTGGTAATTAATACCAGACAACAAAAAACCTGAACAACTCAACAAGAAACCACTTTCCTGTTAAATAAATAGCTTTGTATGTCAAATCTATCTACTAGCTTTTCAAGTACACGTCTTCATAGGCAACACACTTTTAATCTCTAACAAGTTCTCAACTGTAATTTGAGTTGCTCAAAGTTGTGTATAAATTTATAGTCTGAAAGTGCTCTGTATTGCCGACTAAAATCTGTTACTGTAACAAAATCTCCAAGGCAGTGCATTTGAAATATCCCTATAAACTCTGTGTAGTGTGGAGAAATTCATCCTCATGCTGATAACCTATCTCACGGTAAGATGGAAAAGAGAAATGGAGAAAGTGCTAGCAATACAATGTCACAGTGCATAGGCGTAAAATAATAACTTGGACATGATCAGAAAGACAAGGCAAGAAATGTGATACAAATGAAAAATGACAAGAAAGGTAAGAAGAAACACCCTATACATTTCAATAATTGGAAAGAAAAGAAATTAGTCAGTTTGCAACTTGATAGGTGATAATGAGGCTGTTTAAGTGTTTTGTTCCTTCAGCCTTTAGTCTTCACTAAGTCAGTCAATAGTGATCTGTCAGGCAGCAAAGACATTTAGCAACACTGACAAAGATATGACTAAACCAGAGAGAGCAAAAACTACAGCATATTTGAGACAGGTGATGGGTGGGCCTGATGAAATTCATCAAAGCAGACTTAGAAAAATGGCTCATGTGACCCCAATGTTGTTAGCGTTTATCTTTCAGACCACAGAGGATGAGTGTGTTTTTCTTCAAAAGTAAGAAATGGAGGAACAGAGGACTATTAGGCCAGCTTTTTTAACACTGAATTTCAGGAAAGCTGTAAATTCTTTGTAAACACACAGAAAAAAATGGGGATTTATATAGCAACCAAGATCAATTTGTCAAGAAGAAATTGTATTAAAGAACTTAATTTATTCTCGCAAAAGTGTAAGAAACCGTGGATAGTTAACACACAACAGATGATACATCCTTCCTGACATTCTCATAATCAAATAAGGGAAGCAAACAAGTCTGTTCTGAATTAAACAGGACTAACATTTTCTGTAATGATGATGGATTAGAGAGTATACACGTACGTTTGCAGATAATCTTTGTGATCACTGGAAGAGAGAATTCCAAATTGCCTTGGCAAATGAAATAAATAGTGTGAGAAAACTAATATTTAACCAAAGAAAACCACAAGAAAAGTTGTACAATGGATAGGAATTATCAATTACACAATTATAGAGCCACTACTCCAGGGACTGTAAAGAGGTAAAAGCTGTATGTAAAACACATGAAATAATTCTTCCACATTAGTCAATGGTGTTCAGGTCTCAAATTTTGTACCTTTTCTACCTTGAAGCAAAAAAAAATGTTAAAACAACCTACAGTAATCATCAGCAATCTAGAAAATGCAACTTCTATGAAAATATTTGAAAAAGCAGTAATGAAATATTTAGGAAAAAAAAAGTCAGAGGAAAGAGAGAAATGGGTCTTTAAATAAATGAAATGTATATACAAACACAAAAGGTCAGAAATCATGAACTTCTTTTGAAGCAAAGGAATTTAGAATAAACATTAGTAGAAGTGATATAAGAATTAGAGGAGTCAAGCATTAGATCAGTTTACTGAAGCAATATGTGATATACACAGACATTTGTGAGGAATACCAGAAGGCCCAATCCATCTTCCTGGAGCTTGGTGGGAAATAAGAGAGAAAACTGCAAAGCCCCTTCAAACACTTGATTTCTTTAGGTTTCTGAATCTATTCCTTAAATCCTTAAAAAAGTGGTCTTCGGAAAATGAGGAACACAGTCATTTCAATAATCTGTTTTTTTCCTTGAAGACAAAACATTCTTTAAATGCTCTAAAATCTGAAGACTGAAAATATCTCTCTGGCACCTATAGTGCAGTTATCATCATTGTTTGCCAATTCAACATCTCTGATGTTTCTCTTAAGGCAGAAGATGTTAATGCACGGAAGCTAAATTGTACCAACAGCTGTATGCAGAATATCTGAAATAAATACATATTTAACCAAACTGTGTAAGCCAGATTCACTTGCTTTATGTTATTCTGATCATCTGAAGCACTACTGAGTAGTGAGACCTCAATGCCAAATTTACTACTCCTTCACTATTCACAATAATGAAGTTTGGCAACTTTAAACATTTTTATTTACAGAAGGGGGCTGGAATAAATAATTAAACTGCAGTCCTTCCATGTGGCGAACACCTGTTGAATGTTTTTGATTCTAGCTTGAAGTTAGCAAAATGACACGGTATTTTTCACCTCTGGAGACTTCAGAGGAAAAGGGTGTGCTGATGTCGGCCTTTTGCTAACAGATCTTCTGCATGTCATAAAATTATCCTGCCATGTTTACCATCACTTTTGACCAGCTAAAGACAAAACACCAAGGAATCATGCATGGGAAAGAAAAAGCACACGGTGTTGGCTTCTCCACAATCTAATGTGTTGACCAATTAAAACAAAAGGAAGAATAAGAAATAAATAAATGAAGCAAGTAGGCTGTGAGGGAAGAAATGGATGAAACTATAAGTGCTATTGCCTGTTTTTATGAATCAAATATTCTGGAGTGCCAGCTCTTAACTTTTTGTTTGATTCATAAATAATACATTTAATAATAAATAATGATCATTCTCATTATGACAGTATTTTATTTGCACAACTGATGCAGCTCAAGGGTGTGGTATAAATTAACATAATAAATATAATTTCTAAAGTGAAAGTAAAAGTATTTTCTGCTCTCCATAACTTTCCCATTTGCAATACTTTGCTTTAATGAAGTGATTCTTCTGTTCACCATTGGGCCTAAGAATGGTTACGTATATTAAGCATACACAGGTGATGGTAGTTTCATTGAAGATCAAATAATCAATGAGTGTTTTTTTCAAATGTCAATCACGTGGGCAAAATATTTCTTCCCCAAAGGATTCAGTGTTTTTCTTTGAATTTCAGTTGTTTCAGTTATTGAATTTCAGTTATTATTCAGCCTTTGAATTTCAGTTATTTGAGACATCAAGCTTTCTGCTATCTAGGTGGAGACTATTCGGAACATTGGACTGAAAGTGAATCAAGTAAAAATAAATAGTTCAGTAGATGAGCAACTCTGACTTGATCAGACATGAATGTTGGAAAATATCTTCTGCATCTTGGCATGTGAGATCTATAAACAAACTTCAAAAGAACAAATGAATATTACACTGGAGATCATTTCATCTCTCAATCACACTTTTATTCAAGTATTTATAAAAGTCACCTTTTTTTTTCCTAAGCAGTGCTTGAGATGGAATGCAAAATACATCATCAAACCTAGATCTTGGTTATGGTCTGAGGTCTGAATCACCAAAGGGTCGCCAGTTTATGTAAGCTGGGAGGCCATTCCAGGTCCTTCAGCAAGAGCTAGTTTCTTTTGTCAGTCATTTACCTGTGGTTCTAGACATCAAAGCAAATGTAGCCATGCCATGTCTAGACTCCACTCCACTGACCTCAGAATAGTTCCTTCACATTTCCGTCAGTAAAACAGATAACTGTATCTGTTCCTCATGTAGTCTGGAGGTTACAGCTCAGGTGTACTTCTAGTCTGTGCTTGGTAACCGCCACAAGGATCTCAAAAAAGATATCAAATACTCTCCCCCACATCTGAGACTGCGTGTACAGGTTATTGCTTGTTCTGTAGTGGATCTGAACTCTACACCAAAGCTTATATAGATTATAAAATAACAATGGTCTTTTTTGCTGTATTATCTCCTACATGACGGTTAACTGTCCTAAATCTGAAACTTTTTAGTATCAAAGGACTTTCCCATGCTATACTGAACTTGAAGCATTTTTCTCAAAGAAGGTTTAATCAAAATTTATCCATTACAATTTTAGCTATGTTAATTGACTTCCAGATAAAGGGAAGAACAGGGGAAAAAAAAGTGCTATTAACCTGAAAAAATGTTGATTTGTTGACAAATTTCACCATCTCCTTTTTCTTGTGTAGTACCTTATCTTTCAGTTTGGCTATTGCACATTTGAATTTCAGTGTCAGAATTTCCAGAATGGATCGTCACTGGTAAGTGAAAATTGTAGATGTCAGTGGAGTGAATGCCTTACACAGATGCTCCATTTTGAAAATGAGCGTTGAAAATGAAATTTGAAAATTTGCCTTCTTGAAAGAGAGGAGACCTGAATAACATTTTGCCAAAAGATATTTTAAAATTACAGGGGAAAAAACTGCATACAATTTTACATTATGCAAGAAGGCAATGTACATATGAGGAAACGTCCCCATTTCAAAACAAAGCACTGAGCACAGTGACTTGTGCGAGTCCTCACGTATTAATTTTTCTTCTCTATATTTTTAACCTAAATCTAAACCAGACATGCTACTCACATGCCTATGATAATTGTATCGTTTACAGTTTTTTGCCAAGAAGCTTTTTTCTATAACGAAATCTATTTTTTTGTGTTTGCTTGAATCTGCCTTGTTATAGCTGGCAGGGATGCAAAAACTTTAATCTAGTGGCTGGTTATATGCATGAATGGCCTAGTCCAAAGCTTGTACGGGGCAGTGGAACTAATCTAAATGGCTTTGGAAAGTCCTTAAGCAAACTGTCTTTAACAGTCGTTACTGTGCTTTCCCTTGAAGAACAAGTATTCTCTCACAAATACTGATACAAATACAAATACACAAATACTGTGTTTAAATTCTTTAGAATAATGCCTGGCAAGAAAGATAAATGTAGAATCTGTTTGGTCATGAATGAGATTTCTTGGAAAAGAGATTAGTCGTGCCAATTGATCCGTGAATAATTTAACATATTTTTGTGGTACTTAGGTTAAACAATACCTTTTTATTTTCAGCTTTAGATTTTTTTACTATTTTTTTTTTACTATTTTTTTACTATTTTTCAAAATTTTTTTGTGAGAACATGGTTTTCAAAATGTATTTCTAGCTAGAAACTTCAGCTATGAAAACAGTCTTGATTGGAAAGTCTTGAAAGCATTTCTAAATCTTCCAGAAGACTACAGGAATAAAATGTAAAATGTAACAGTCCAATACTTTATTTTGCCAAAGTTAAACAGAACTTGAGCCACAAGAGTTCCAGTTTTTGTCTAAATTCAGGAGCCAATTTTTATGAGTCCTTTTTTTGACAATTAAGGGTTTTTTTCTGATATCTGTCATTTGAAGAAAATAAATGTCTTTTCAACAAACTGGAGAGCATTGAGGTCTCATCTTTATTTACTTTGGTAATTTATCTTGATTTAATTTGATGATTTTTTTTTTCTTTGGATATTCTTTGGGTCTAATGAGAGCTGAATGAGGTATTTTATTTTATGTAAGGCTATTAAATGAACTTTACTTGATTTGTGTTGGTAAATGAGGGCTGAGAAAAGATATAGCTACTGCCTGCACACTCACTGGAGGAGCAGCAACTAAGATGGACAGGCAGTGTTGGAGCTAATAAGCAACATTGACTCACAATTGCATGGATGTGAATTGGCCAGAAATTTTGGCTGGAGATTCATTTAAATACCCCTACTTCTTTCATTGAAGAACTGAGAAGAAAGTTTGCTAAGGAACAGATACAGCAGAACGGACAGGAAATCTAAGTAGTTTCAAGATAGAAATAAATACATATATAAAGGAAACTTTTTTCTTATGTCTGACAGTTATGAATGATTGCATTTTATGATCTTTCCCAATCCTTTCCCAGTCTGATTTACTAGGAGACATTATTATGTAATGTCCATTTAATTTACTGAGCTTACAATTAAATACAATTTATTGTAATAAAAAAGACTAAGTCAAATAAGAGAAACAGTTGGGCTTATATTTGAACTTTTTTATTTTCTGTGCTACACAAAAGACTCGAAATCTCCATGACATATTTGCCTAAGGAAAGCCACCATCATTTGCCAATAAAGGATAAGAATTACTTTAAGAATTTGTTGTGAGAAAACTGTTTAAGCTTGAGCTGATGGAAAACTGAACTTCTATCTAAGCATAAAATGATTGTTGTGTTTTTAACTGGAATAAAAGTGAAATTAAACAAGCTACACTACCCTATTAAACACTTTGTGATATATGAACACTGTCCAAGAGACATAGCAAATCTACTGGTGTATTTTCCAAGTTCTGACTCATATAAATTTGGACATGGTCAGATATATCTCTGGCAGGAATAAAACGCTTTACACAAGGGGAAAAAAAAGAAAGACAAGAGTTGAGGGAAGAGGGATATTTAAGGAGATTATTTCTTAAAAGCAGAATAAACACCATGGATATGATCTGTGGATGTGTGTATGTGTATGTTTCTGCTTAACTTAGCAAAATCCCACTCTCATTATGAATAGAACTATACAGAAATGTGCATATGTAACTTGAGAATGGAACAGCTTGTCTTTTAATATTAGATCTTGGGTGAAAAAAAAATACATGCATGATTTCTCACTTTCATTTTCCTCTTTTTCAGATGCTTATTTGTTGAGTGATCCTTTTTCTTCCTCAGAAAGTGAAGAAAAGACATTCTCATGGAGAGAAGACAACAGTCAAGTTTCAGTCTCTGCATGACTGTAACGATTTTCAACCTGTGACCATCAGCATTGCAAATAGATCACTTAATGGATCAGGGAAGTTTTGCAGAAGGAAAATCCATAGCACCAAAGGAAAATAATTTCAAGAAGGAGAACCAAACGTTTCAGCAAAGGCACTTGATGAAAGGGAAATAATGGATATACTATCCCAGAACAGCAAAGAACGCAACAGTGAAACCCTTGAAAAGTCATCAAGAACTTTTCAACAGCAACCTTATGGTACATTATGGAAGCAAACAAACATAATAACTCGGCAAGACTTTTAGGATCTGGAGCTAATTTAGTCATAACAAGTTTGGTCAATGTTGCGTGATGTCCAATTGCTCTGCATCCTGTCATTTATTGTCATCAAAGACTCTAATGCAGAGAATGAAACTTGATTTTTCTCCTCTCCATGTGCATGTTTTCCTCATTTTCTCAAGAAGAAACAGCATCACCCAATACACTGTAACAAATGGTCACGTTTATCCTGCTTTTGCTCCAAATAAATTGCAAGTGTTAGCAAGGAAGGAAATCACATAGGTTAAGTCATTCGGTGTTTCAGGTATGAGTAAAAGTGGGTTTCTCCAATCTGTCACAATCTAGCTGTGTGATTTGCAGGGCCTGAATCAAAGGACATGTCCTGTCTCTTTATCTTACAATGATGGTATTGTAGACAAAAACAGAACGAAATTCCTGAAGTGCAGTTTAGACAGAGTCTGGGCACATGAACTCAGGAGGCCAGTCCAAAAGTCTCTGCCCATCTGGCAGGCACACAAGATTCTTCTGGTCCTGGGTGCCTGAAGCTGCTTCAGGTCCAGGAGCAAGTTTGGCTGAACTTACCAAGGAAATTTTCTTAGGATTTAATTTTCCAGTAACCACTGACTTTTATGAAAATCAAACCTGTAAGGTCATGCATGCTGTTTCTCTGCACTTCTCAGAAGCTGGTATTTGCTTTGTGGCTAATTACCACTGTAGATCCCTAAACTTTTCTCAGACCCCAACTTTTCACAGTCCTTGAATTACAGGACCTATGAAACCATCACAATGAACAAGGAACTGTCTAATTTGTTTTGGCTTTTTCTTCCCCATTTGACGTTCTGACTTCTGTATTCTATCTGTTGGCCAAGAAACTTTAGAAATCTAGACATTACAAGATCATAGTATCCTATGGCCTCAAATTGCACCGGGGAGGCTGAGATTAGACATTAGAAAAAATTTCTTCACTGAAAGGGTTGTCAGGCACTGGCACAGCCACCCAGGGAGGTGGTTGAGTTACCATCTCTGGAGGCATTCGAAAGATGGGTAGATGGAGCACTTAGGAATATGATTTAGTAGTGGACAGGTACAGTTGAACTCGATGATCTCAAAGGTCTTTTCCAACCATCATATAATAATAGAACATCTGAAGTTGGAAGGGACTCATAGGTGCCAACTGAGTCCAACTCACTGATCCTTACACGACCACCTAAAAATAAACTATACAAGTCCGTCATACAGACAGTCTTTGAACTCTGAGAGGTTTGATGTCATGAGCACTTCCTTGGGGAGCCTGTTCCAGTGACCAACAACCTTCTCAGTGAAGGTCTTTATCCTGATGTCCAAACTGAACTTCACCTGACTCAGCTTTATTCAGTTTCCTCGTATTGTGGCACTGGTCGCCAGAGAGTGGAGATAAGCACCTCCTCAGATGTTTCCTTACACTTTTGGAGAAAAAAAAAAAAAGAGGTAGAAGACTAGATTAAATGAGTTTATAAGTTTATTCCTCACTGCAGTGCTAGCTGTAGAACCACCACTCATCTAGAAAATTGGTCTCTAAAACTTGCTAGAGGACCTTTAAGCAACAATGTGATGTCTCTCCAAACGTAAGACAGAAAGTGTAACAAGTACAAAAAAGTTTGTACACATCTGATTTTTCAGACTGATTCTTAAAGCAAAGACAGGATGTGTACTTAGTGTGAAATTTCTATTTAGAATTTCAGTGGCAGTCTTAGGCAGAGAAGAATCTTCCTCATTTTAGGTCATTTCATTGTCTATTTAACTTTCTTTTAAGATAAACTGAATATTTGGAACATACAGCAAAAGTCAGGATGTCTCCTGTGGTTTTTTTCACTTCATCTGAGCTGCTTCCAAACTGAGATCAATGAAGGAAGAAGGTGAAGTTTGTTACTATCCTTCTCACTGTACAGGCAGCACTGAGTAGGAAAATAAAAGCTGTTATGAAGGGCAGAATATGTCTTTTTATGAAGGAAGAGAATTAATGATGCATATTGTCCAGAGGGATAAGAGGCAAAAATTACTGGGTGTGTCCAAATCATTTTTGTCCAGCACGGAATCTGTTGCAACCTTGGAGAACTACACATGGGCACCTGGGGTGTCTGTGAGAGGAGATAGACACCCAGGCAAGCAAGGAACCAATTGGGGAACAGTGACAGCAAATGTTCTGCAAAACTCTGCTAGACATCTTCATGAGCATTTCTGGTCTTATCTACATGTTTTTTTATATATAATGTTCTCAAGATGGAGTTCCATTAAGAACCTTCTGCTATGATAAATCCTTTAGGTATTGCATGCAGATGGAGGGCTGCATTTGTTTATTTTGCGGGCACAATTTCAAATAAAATTATTTCTTAAATATGTTTAGAATTAAATATAACCTTCAGCTATTTAGCTTAAAGGAAGTGGAGAGCCAAACATTCGTCTGAGAGGATGAGACTTTGAAGTCATTTTCCAGTTTTACCTCAGCTGTTACTCATATGAAACTCTACCTCTTGGGTTTTCCTGAAACCATTCTCTTTGCCTAATTTAATCATGATCAAGGATGCCTACAACAGTACAAAACACACCAAAAATAGCAATTAAATAAGATACAAAGACACTTAAAATTCACACAGAAAGTGGTTGGTTTTGTAGACTGTAAAGCAAAAATCTTCACTGAAAATCATTTAATCTTACTTTCTGAGGGGTGATACTCAGAAACTCCTCAATCAAGTCTGTATTTTTTGTAAAGCTACATCAGGGGAAAAGTAAGTACGTGCAAGACAGAGGCAGGAACACTATAAGACACAAGTTATTGAGGGGAAAAGTTGATGTAGGCCGTTGCCTTTTCTGTTATGGCCTTACAGTAGAAGGAATAACACCCACCTGAGAAGACAGCACTAAGACCCTGTATCTGCACAATGAAATAATGCCACATGATGCAGATAAACTCTGAAATATATTAAAAAATTACAGCCAGGCCATTGAATTAGAGGGGTTTGACACTTTAAGGTAATATGCATTGTTCATGGAAGCTATAAAAAATCATCTATACCATTTTGTTGACTTGAATTTTTTTTTCTGTAGTAAGCCCAAAGAAAAACACTGCATTTTATTGCCCCTTCCATTAATTTAGAGTGTAGCACAAGAAGATCATGATGACACAAAATTGTGTCAAGAGTTGCTATTAGTCTACCCATTTATTCCCCTGCCTTTACCAAGGTTTTGACAAAATGTGATTTCCAATCCTTATTGTAAGGAAGCTCATTGAAAACAGCTTGTCAAAAATACAGTTAAATAAATAAATAAATAAATAAATAAAATTCATTTCAAACACTATGTGTCCAGCTTAAATTCTCTTCCCTTTCCGAGATCTTAGGAAAAATAGCTCAACAGCACAAGTAGCATTTTTCTACTTTTACCATTCATGGGACAGGCTAGGGCACAAGGATTAGCCAAAAAGCACAACTTAGGGTAGGCAGAAGGATATTTGTCTGGTACTCCCATGCTCTCCATATCAAACCAGAAGCCACCAGACCAACCAGTCATCAGGAGGAATGCCTGAACAGGTACACTCGAGGCACATGTAGTGCAGCATCTTCACCTACTTCTGAAACCAGCTTGTTTTGCAACATGCACAAAACAAGAGGTGACTTAAGTTTCCTGCCATGAAGTCCGTCATTTACGGGTACAATTTCATCTCATTGAATCCATGCAGCAAGCCTAGAACCTCATAGAGAATGGGACAGGAGTCCTATATTAGATCTACAGATCTCATTTTAAGGTACTATTTTAAGGAACTCCCTTGGTTTTCTAGAGCCTGTATGGATAGGACAACAGGTAATGTCTTTAAACTTAGAGACAGTAGATTCAAACTACATATAAGGAAGAAATTTTTTTTCTGACAACAATGGTGAAACAACGGAAGAGTTTGCCTCGAGAGGCTGTAGACACCCCATCCCTGGAAATATTCAAAGTCAGGCTGGACGGGTTCGAAGTAACCTGACCCAGTTGAAGATGTCACCGATCATTGTAGGAGCATTGGACTAAATGACCTTTAAAGGTCCTTTCCAACCAAACTGTTCTATGATTCTGTGATTTCTATATCTTTGAATGGTGAAAATGCAGTCCCTATTCTTTAGTTGGATATCTGGGTGATTGGATGTTTTTTTAACATTGCATCCATCAAAATAAAAGCAAAGACAGTGAAATATCTGAAAACGGTTTTACTAAACGCATGCTGGCAAACATAGCCACTATAGTGAAGTACTTTGATCATGTAATCGTGTTCCAAGAATCGTGTAGCCTGATCTTTTTGATAAGTCATCTTGAAACTGAAGAGAAAAATTTCATGCAGAATATGCGGTGCATTTCAAGATGAATTTTCATTCATGCTCTTTCCATAAAAAATACATAGCTTTTCTGAAGTAGTCCTAGATGAATCATTCTGTGTTTAAGATTATGTCTCTGATTAGATAGAATATGAATGTCTATGCAGTTGTTTAAGAAAATAAATAAGCAAATCCTCTTGTAACATTCTGTTGTAACTTTCAAATCCATTGTTTTAAGGACTATATCCATATTTGCAGAAAAATTCCAGTGTTGTTTTTACGTATATACAGATTAATTCGAACAGTCTTTTAATCAGCAATGTTTTAAGTACTGTGTTCTCCGTATCAATTAACTGGTTCTCGAGTCAACAGAATGAAATAAATCCAGATTTGGCAAAGACCTCTGAAGTAAGGTTTAGAGATTTTTATTATTTTCTGTAATCTAGGCTAACACAAATGTTTCTAACAACAATTTGCAAGCTTTTAGTAAATATGTAACATCGCTACACATGATCTGTCTAGAGTTGAGTCAGTTAGATGAATAATCATTGTTGTCTGAAAATATTTTTTTCCTTTTTATGACACATAAAGCTTATGACACATAAATCATTCATAAGATCATACAGAAAATGTTGTGTGACAGTCCTGAGATTTATGGTGAGTTGCTCGATATACCAATGAAGGAATATTAACCTGCAAACACTGCATTTAATCAACTGCTTGACTGAATTATTCTTGCCAGAAATATGCTTGTTAAATTATGGTCTTTTCTACCAATTCTAAGGCTGCTGGATGCATTTTAACAGTGTATGGAATCTGTGTCCCGTTAAAATACTTTCCAGCAGCTAAAATATGTTTGTGTGACATAATTGTCTGTGTTTGTATTTTAACTTTCCGTAATTATATGGTTCCCATGCTAACAAATGAAATACAAGTTCTCCTATATTAACTGTAGATGAACTACCCACAATGAGCTCTATGAATTGAATTAGTTTTTCCTAATGAAGACAATGCTGTTTATAGTAAGACAATGGGTGTAGTTTAAAAAAGAAAATCAGAAGTGGAAGGAAACCGAACAAGAAAAGCCAAACCCTCAATAAGTGTTTTTGCAACACATCTTGTTTCTGTGTAAGTTTAGTCAAAGACAATTCCCACTGAACCTGACTAAGTGCCTATAGTTGCTGGTAACAAATAAAAAGTTAAAAATAAAAAAATCTGTTTGTGATTTATCCTTAAGTGTTACAAAACTGTACCAAAATTATAGCTTTTATAATATACTAACTTGGATTCCAGCTTGAATTGCCTTCATACTCGATTTCCAAGGTATTGGTTGGTGGCCATATTTTATAAAAGTTAGTGAAGGCTGTAATTGTGGACCCTGAGGGTGCTCCTTCATTCTGTTCAGTGATACAAAGAATAAAAAAAATACATCTGTATTCATCTCAATTCTTTATAGAATTAAAAGCCTCCCTAGAAATTGCAATAAGACTTCCTTTTAGTGTAGACTTTTATTAAGACGTGCTAAATCTCTTTCAGCCAACTTCTGGCCTGTGATTATTTTCACATGCTGATATAGACAGCTTACATGATTCCACATGTAATCCATGAGTCTGCAAGTTATTCAGATGGGAAGGGTGGGCTTAGAATTTATCTTAGGAAAAAAATTAATATTTTGTATTGCAAACAATATAATGCAAAAATTACTATTAATGTGTAGACTGGATTTCAGTGAGTGTATAAATCAAATAGATAGTAAAACCTTCATTCTCAGATAAACAAAACCTAGAAATTTTTACAACTTGACACAATAGCTACAATTTATTGTATTTAAAAAATAATTTATTATTAACAAATCATCTGTCCTTGACATAAAACTGGCAAATGATTGATTATACAATGTGCTTAATAAATCTGTGCCAAGACTCCAAAGAATAGAAGCATAGTGTCTATAAAATAGAGTATTAAAAAAAAAATCCTCATTGCTATTAATCCTAAATTACAGTGTGGGATGATTAAAAACAAATGGGTTTGGAGAAGCAGTTTTTAAATGGAGACATCAAGTCTCTGAAGTCTGTTTATTACAAATGTCAGAAATCCATCACATCATTGATATGCGGTTGTATAGTTATGAAGTTTGATTTATTTTGAATATTTATACTAAAATGTTTAGTTTGCCATTAAATATAAGAACTAATGCAAAAGGAACAAGAACTTCAGCTCATGCCTCTTCCCATTATCCCTGTTTGTGGCTGTACTCTAGACCACTACAGTGCAGGTTTTCAGATTTTGTACTGAATGCCATCATTATATGAAGATCCAAAGCCATGTATATTCATATTTAATTTTCCTCTGTGCAATTTAAAAATAAAATACTATGGGATATTTTGAAAGCTGCAAAGACCATGCTGACTCCTGGGACCTCTCAGAGGGTGAAACTTTGACGAACGGGTGGTGGAAAGCAATGGAAGAATTATGTCCACTGCCACATAACAAGCTGACGACCAGGCTGCTGTGGCAGGCACAAGATATTGAAGACACTTGATCCCTTTCCAGCACCATATCTGAGGATGAAGGTGTCAAACTGGTGCATATTTTTCATGTCATGACTAAAAACTTCTCTGTCCAAATAGTCCTTCCATACCTTCACAGGGGCAAAAAAAAAAGAACCAAAGGAACACAAAAAACAGACTATAGTTACCTGGATGTCTGGAAGGCACCTGTGGTTTGTGTATTCGAGGTCAGCGCCAAAGTTTTGGTAAAGGGGGACCTGCAGGGTAGCTTCTGTGAGAAGACATAAGGGGCTGTCCCTTGCTTGACAAGGGCAACCCCAAGAGACCCACGACAAGACACAACAGGTCCCATCAGCCACGATGGCAATGCCTCAGGCAAAGCATATTTAAGAAAGAGCAAAATGTCAGAAAGAGAGAAGGAAGGAAGACAGAGAGAAGGAAAGAACAGAGAAAGGAGGAGGGAATCAGAGGGACACAACAGAGGCAACACCAAGGCCAGAGGAGGACATGCTTTGTAGCAGAGCAGATGTTCCTGAAGGGTAGGAGTGCATGATGGATCCACACAGGACCGTACGAAGTGAGCTAGAAGGAAGGAGCAGCAGAGAAGAAACCTCTTCATCCTGACTGCAACCTCCATGCTGCACTGTTTTTTGCCTGAATGCAGCCTGTGAAGATAACAAGGTGAGAAGGACTGGTGTCTAAAGTAAAGCCGAGCTTGGGAAAAGACTGTCTTTTGCCTACATGTTTTAAAGTTTGTGTCTTTTTTGTTTGCTTATTTCCAAATACCCAAATCAGTAATTGAATATTTATATTAATTAGCAATGGATTAAGTTATATTCCCCATGTTCAGCCCATCACAGTAACAGGTAATTGATTTTCCTGGTTTTATTTCAATTCACAAGCTTTCTTGCTCCCGTCCTTCCTATCCTCTCCCCATTCAAAGGCAAGTGAGCAAGACATTGGAAGGCTGCTTGTCTCACAGTTGGATTTAAACCACCACAGCTTTTTAACTAAGCAGGGACAGCTAAATGCCAAGAACAATAAAAAGTGCCAGCTCTGAGGATTGGAAGTGATTTATGGAATTGACATCCAGCACTATCAATCAGCCCTACTATCCTATGGTTAATGACTAAGGCTACACAGAGAGAATAAATTGAAAGGGCAACTTGGCTGTATGTTTTCCCAGGATTCAAGCAGGTCACATGATCTGAAAGTGTTCATATTCATAGATTTGCAGGTTTTACATTGGAGCTTGAGTGGGGAAGGGTTGAACATATATAGGAGTGATGGTAAATCTCCATGGGTAGTTTGTGGAGCAAGAATCCCGAGAAATCTGTGGGAAATAGAGCGCTAATCCTCCTTCCTGTAACCAACCAGATAAAAAGAGCATGAAACTTTTCCTATGAGCTGGAACAAAATGAATTATTAGATTCTTTTCATCCTCTAACAGAGCCAGGAAAGTCAGCCAGCTGTGCAAAAGTTCAAACTTCACACTGCCTAGTAGCTTAAGATTGCACCTACTCTCTCTCCTTGAGGTAGTTAGTCCTAAGACACTCAGTTACACCTGTAGGGGGCAAGTAGCACCAGGCACAGCCAATGGGGTTATGTCCCATTGAGCTAGTTGTTGACACAAAGGCAGTATGGCTCTGTAACGTGGGACTAGCAAAAGCCTGGATTCTCCGGTTATTTTTCTATGTTGTCTAGCAGCCAAAACTCCAATTCAAATAGCCAACAAATATCACAAAACAATGTCTACAATTCATAGGCAGTGATTTCCACACCTCTAGGATGCATCAGGTCTACTCTTCATGTGCTATGCTCACAACCTCCACACCTACTGTCATTCCAATAGGCCCCAGATTCATAATGTATGTTGTAAACTGATTTTATGACGTATGCATATATACTGTAATGTCTTGAACTCATTGTTCCTGGTTTAAAGCTGATTTATTTTCAGGTTGCAAGTCTATCAGAACATGTCAGAACTATATAAACTAGCACAGATCATCAATGCGCTGTGGGAAGTACAGATCTAGATGTCCCAGTCACTTTGGGCTTAGCTGGCATGAGCTTCATGGCATACACATACATATTTCAGCCAAAATTGTTCAGACAGGCAGCCTTACAGGAAAACTTCAGATGTCTGAAGAGTAGAACAAATTATCAGCTTTGCTGGTTCCGGAGTAAATGTGGATATTTCTATCCAGGACCGTCTATAAGCACCCAGATCACACAGTGCTATGTCACATAATAAACACCATAGGATAATGCCTTTGAAAGTCCTAAAACACGGAGACGTGTTTCTGAGCTGTAGAGTGTCTACTTTATGCTGTAAGCTCCTCTGGACTCCTACTTGAAACAACATTTTAAGCAGGGCTGAGTGTCCCATCCTTGGTTTTATTTGGAATTTCAGAAGTTTCTGATTTTGGATAATATAGGTCTGAATGATAGATGGTTGCTGTAGGTATACTTAAGGCACCTTATCATCACTTCAGAGTAGTAATGGTTTTCCCTTTACCAATGATGCTTTCTAATTCAAATGTAGTTGTAACACAAGAACTTCAAGTATTACAAGAAATCTGAGACCTGTAGCTTTCTCTGGTAAAACAGTAAGGGCATTAGACGTCTTTAGCAATAATTTCAGTTTGCAGAGGATATGTGATATTAGAATAACAAAGCCATCATAAAAGCACTGCATTTCTATTGTAGCTAATGATGAGCTGAAAGCTAAAATTGAAATGAAATGTTTGTGCAGGCAAGACCATTAAATGACTAAATTTCATGTGAACATAGAGCAAAAGCAAAAGGATAAAAAGCTGTATTTGATGTGGGAGAAAGCCTATTACTTCTTAATTGATCTCCATAAGCATAATCATCACAGACGTTAGTCAGAAGCTAACCTCCTGTACTCATAACTAACACTGAAATGAATAATTTTATGAACACCCATCTTCTCTTTCTAATATTAAAAGTAGCAGCCAGTACCATGTGTTCTAATAATCAGACGCCAACTTGTTTGTAGATCCTAATTTCACCTTTAACATAGACAAACACAGCAGGAGTTTAAGTGTGAAGACAGCATGGTTCTGGGCCTGCCTTGTGGCAAGCAGTGTCTTCTCCACCTCTGTAGGCACTCATGCCATAAGTCTAATGGATTTTGGGACCCTCTACACAATCTATGTTCATGTAACTACTAATTTTGATAAAGTTGCACTCAAAACTTCTGATCCAAGAAGGCTCTAAAACAAGATGTCTCGCAGAAGAATCTGGATAGATCAGAGCATTGGGCAATGATTAAAGGTATAAAATTTAATATCAAATGTCAGATTCTGCACCTACAATGGAGTAATGCCACACACAAGTGTGAACTGGGAGAGGAGTGGCTGGAGAACAGCCCTGCAGAAAGGAATCAGGAGGTGCTGTTGTGTTCAGTTCTGGGCCCCACAATTTAAGAAGGATGTGAAGGTCCTCTAATATATGGAACAGAAGTCAACAAAAGGGCATCTTTTGGGGAAAGGGCTGAAACCCAAGTCCTACGAGAAGCAGCATAGGACTTTGCACTTATCTAGTTTCAAGAAGAGCAGGCTAAGGGACAACTTCATTGCTCTCTACAGGTTCCTGAGGCAAGGAAGTGGAGAAGGACATGCTGAGCTCTTCTGGCTGGAATTCTGTGACAGAACATGTGGGAATGGCTCAAAGCTGCATCAGGGGAGGTTTAGACTAGTTATTAGGAAGCATTTCTTTACCAGGTGAAACACTGGAACAGGATTCCTAGAAAGCCAGTCAATGCCCCAAGCCTGTCAGTGCTTAGGAGGCATTTGGATAATGCCTCCTAGCTTAACAACATGCTTTAACTTTTGGTCAGCTCTGAAGTGGTCAGAAAGTTGGACTAGAGGATCATTGTAAGTCCCTTCCAACTGAAACATTCTGTTCTAGTCTAGTCTGGACTAGTGTAGTCTAGTCTAGATTCTGGGCCTGGAAAGATATGGGAAAGCCTCCCTCTGTACTTTCATTAGTCTCTTAATTGTTCCTTGAGCACTCATTTCTAGACACCAGAACATACATAGTACAAGGGAAGAAGAACCATTGGTTTCATATGAAATTAACTTTCATTTCCTGTGTTTTTATGAATTCTATGTTTTCTAGTGAAGGAGCTTAGCTACCAGAACAGCTACATACATAAGGGAATGAAAAATATAGGAGACTATAAATTCTTTGTATATATAGGTTTAATTTAGCATGCCTAGTAGAATCCATAATGAATACTACTGTAGAATTAATAAAGAGAAAGATAAAAAAGAAAAAAGACCAGTCTGATTCACTGAAACCTACAGGAAACTCTTGATTTTAATTTACTCTGTAAGTAGCTAAAAAGTTTTAAGCCATGTTTTTATCTCTCCCCACTTTTAAAGTACATATGAAGAGACTCATCCTTCACCAAGAAAGCAAGAAAAATCATTTTGTATGAAAATGTATTAAAAGTTTTCTGAAATTCGTTCACCTTGTAACACAGGAATTGATTCATGTTAAGCACATTTCTAATCCTCCTTATTTTACTAGTAATATTTTCTAACTAATATTCTAAAGTTAAAAGCATAGAATGCCAGTAAAAAGGGCTGAGAGAAGTGGAGAAGAATTAATATTAATGCAACTTAATCAGATGGTCCACTCAGTTCTTGAATTTTCAGAAAGCATCAATCAGTTTGAAGTAGTTTTAATCTAAAATCTTAGAGATGTGAAGGTTCTGGAGAACAAATCTTATGTGGAACAGCTGAGGGAACTGGGGTTGTTTACCCTTGAGAAGAGAAGGCTGAGGGGAGACCTTATAGCTCTCTACATTTACCTGAAAGGAGGTTCTTGTGAGGTGGGTGCTGGTCTCTTCGCCCAAGTAAAAAGCGATAGGATGAGAAGAAATGTCCTCAAGTTGTGCCAGGGGAAGTTTAGATCAGACATTAGAAAAAAATTCTTTACCAAAAGAGTGGTCAGGCACCAGAACAAGCTGCCCAGGGAGGCTGTCGAGACTCTATCCCTGAAGGTTTTCAAAAAATGTGTAATCGTGGCACTCTGGGACATTGTTTTGTAGTCATGGCGGTGGTGGGCTGATGGTTGGATTTGATGAACTTAGAGGTTTTTTCCAATATTAATAATTCTGTAATTTGGGGGGGAGATTCTTTTTTGAGACTTTTTTTCCCTTTCCCTACAGTCTTCATTCTAAACTCCTCACAATTCAGTAACAGATGGTTTGTAAATACAGCAGTGTTCGGTTCTCAAATTTCCTAATTTGAACACAGAGAAGTGCAAAAGTTGAGTCTTATTTGATCTGGACTTTACTATAGTCAGTCTTTCAGATGAACTGTACCAAAACTTGTACTACAAAGGCCTCCAGATTTCTGACGTCCAAATTCGTGCCTTCAGTGTAGCTTGAGGTTAACAAGGTACCTGTTCATGGATACTTCTCACCTTCCATTATTGCTGAGCATATTTCCAGTAGGGAAAGCCAAAAAGAACAGCAAACATTAAAGTTGTGTTTTGTCTGAGATTACTTCCTTTACCAAGTCCAGGAGCACCTCTGACTGGCTGACCAGCTAACTGAAGTACGCAGGCATCTATTCCTTCTATTAATAAGATTATATATTCCAGACTTACAGCTTTTCATATTTTGCCAGAGCAAATGCCATCCTCTGTTAAGCTCTTCCTCAGAGAGGAAAAACTGGCCACTTACAGTTAGTATAAGCCAAGTGATTAGCATGCCAGGTCTGCAGCTGAAAATCTGGAATTATCTTATAAAGCAGTAGGAATATTTAAGGATGAGTGATTGTAAGAAAGGACTCGTGGGACTGGCAGCGCTCAGCAGGACTTTGGCCAAACTAAACACCAAGTAGAAAATGCTCTTCAGTCATTGCTTCATAATCCCAGACCACCTCCTGTCTACACATATCTAACAAACTTAGCTTAAGACTGAAGAACATAAATGTGCAGACAAAACAAAGCTTCATATCCAATTCACAGTGATTTTTTTTTCTTCCAGGTAGAGAGTAGAAAAGAGTAACAAGGAGCAGCTTCATGAATGGCTCCAAGAAAAGAAACATTGGTCATCAACAGCGTAGGGAAGGGACTGGAGACAGTCCCTTGTTCCTGTGAGACCTCTACCTGTAGTTTGTTCAATGACCTTGCAAGTAACTAACGTTGTAGTTCTAAAACGGTGGCTTTCAATCTGCAGTCCATAAAGCGCCAGGAGTCCATGGACTTTTTCTGGAAATGCAAATTTGATATGTCACCATCTACAGCTTCACTGGAAAAAAGATTTAAGCTCTTCTAACCAAATAAAACCAATGGAAAGCACTGCCTTACAGTATCTAATCTGGCCATCTTCTGTGGACACAAGAATGTTAGAAAGAGGACAGAGTAAACATAAAACTTAGCTGGCTGTTATGCAGTCTGGAAAAGTAAATGGATGCTATTGGCTAAGAAAAATAGCCAAAAAAGATAGGCAAAACTGGTCAGTCAGTTTAGAGAGAAGTATAGGAGCAGATCTTTAGGGCTGTATTGTACTGACAACTGGTATTTGGAAAGGAAAATACAGCTATGGCCTTATCTGATTTTTTTTTCATTTTCATACAGCCCAAAAGTTAAATTAATTTTCTTTAGGGAACTGATCCTACAGTTTCTGCCATTCATACCATGGTGGTCTCTAACTTAGACTACTAGCAAAGCAATTCTGATATAGCTAAATTGTAGGCAAATTTGAGATCTAAGGCTACTGCAGAATTCAGCAGGTCATTTGCTATATGACATCTCTTTTAAATAGTGCACAAGATAAGTAACCTTAGATCTGCATAGGCATTTTAAAGGTTAAAAGATACCACTTCAGGAATCAGCTCCAGCTCCCACCAGAGACTGGAAAACCTAGGATCAAATCCTTCCTCTTTCAGACAAACAAAACTCATTCTCTTAAGGGTACCTGAGACCAAAAGCTATGAGGCAGAAGGGAGAAAAGTTCCTCTCAGTCCTTACCATTGAATGCAGACTGCTGTGTGTGGTTAGTTTAATATCTTCTGGACCCTACGGACTGAGAAAATGGGTGACATAAAATGACTGAATAAGTTGACATTTCTGGTCTGTGAGTATTTTATACAGAATATTCTAATAATATTTCAAAACCAGCCATTAAACAACATTTAAATCAAATATATCCCTGCCCTTAACTGAAATTATTTTAAAAGCAGAACCTACAAAGAAAAACTGAGTAAAACATTTCTATCATTTTTCAGCCTGGCAGCAGGTCAGGATATTAATTATTGTGATAAGGTTTCATTTAGTCTGTGTAAGAGGAATGCATGGTGTGTGGGATGTGTTTTGTTTCCCGTGGACCTGCGTAATGGACTTTGTGAGTCACCACATGGTTATCCTATGGGAGGTGCAACAAAGCACGATTTCTCTTGTTGTCAGCTAATTTTTTTGAATGTAAGATGACTGCATGTCTTTCTTCATGTGGCACTTTTCTGTGCAGTGAAACAGCATTTAACCAGCTTCATCCCTCCCTCTTTTGTTTGCTGCTTTTGGCTGATAGTCCATTGCTAATGAAAAGCCAGATGACTCCCACACTTTCGTGTCTACAGCCTCATTGCTGGTTCCCATAGCTTCTGATGCTGAGTTTCAAAAGGGGGGCAAGCTGGATGCACCCTAATCCTTTCAGTTGCTGCAAATTCATATCAGCCAAATGCATGTGGAATTTAATATAGAGAGATAGATGGTAAGGCTTAGGCCAAGTGCCACCAGGCCAGTTTGTGTTCTAGAGATGAGATATCTGTGCACATTTAGGATCCATTTCTGTATAGTGACGCTCATGCTCCTGATACCATGCAGAGAGAAGTGCAGGTGTTTGGAGAGTTCCCAGGCCTCAACATGTTTATTCTCCAGGGACAAGCAGAGAGACTTACTTACTGGCCTCCTAGTTTCATTTGGCTGACATCGCCTAATGGAAGGGCTTGGTCCCTTGGAGAAATTTCTGTGGAAATTTGTGTGGTGATGTGCATACATTTCTTAAAAAAAACAAAGCAGCAAAGAAACATCCTTGAGTAAAAGAGTTCACCCTGTAGATTCCTATCATCCAAGCTAAAAGGTACTGTATATACAAACAGTGAGTACTTCCAAGAACCCTGGGGACAGCATTGCCTGGTTTCCTAGGAAGTCATGTTTTGGAGATTAATGTACACTCCCAGTTGTGTAGTACGCACAAATCTCACTTCTGCCTTTGGGGTAATTAGTAAAGACTCTTGGCAGAACTGAATAGTTCTGATTGATAGCTCTGATTCTCTGAACGTGGACTCAAAAATTGTTAATAAGGATAGGTCAAGAAAAAGAGAAAGGATTCTGTATGAGTCCAATTCCCCTAAGAAAGCAGGCTTTTATATACTCTTTCACATACAGATACATTAGTTTTTCTGTGCACAAAGATGCTTTTGGCTCCCCAAAATTGTGTTTTCAGTGAGTATCACATTAAGTAGAAAATCCAACAGGCAGCTGAAGAACTTTTCTGTTGACAATCTCACCAAATCTGATATAATCATACAACATTTTTTGCTTCTAAATGATTTTTATTAGTAAAAAAATGGATGATTCTAAAAGACATAATCATTTATAGTTTAGGATTGATTACACTTGGATTTTGAAAAGAAATGTGTGATGCAAAGGATAGAACTAGATCTATTTTACCAATCCATGCAGTCTTGCATTTTTGTATGGTTTGGGTCAAATACATATTACTCGTCAGGAGTTTACCTGTGCATATGTAGTTGTATTCAGTACCAGCTAAAAAGAACACTATGAGAACAATTTACATAGGGTGATAAATTTTATCCCTTTTATATAGGGATATATTTTTTTAAAGTTTCCTGGAAAATATTCTTTGCTAATGTAAACATTCTTTCATATTCTTTCATAGTCCCTGTATACACCTTCTATTACTCTAATAATTTCACGCTTATTCATCCACTTTCTCTTCTTATTATGCATGTAATGAGCCTTCCTTCTTGAGGTAGCATGTAAACCCACATTCAAAATCAACATTAAGGAATGTTTCTGCTGCAATATGTATACAAAAACTAGACAATCCTGTTAATCTCACAATTCATTTTGCTACTCAGCACTCTTGGGATTTTCCGACAATTTTCATGAATAAAACTACTCAACTAGATCATAGAATCACAGAATGGTTTGGGTTGGAAAATCATCTAGTTTCAACCCCTCTGCCATGCGCAGGGACACCTCCCACCAGCCCAGGCTGCTCAAAGCCCCATCCAACCTGGCCTTTAACACCTCCATGGAGGGGGCACCCACAGCTTCCCTGGGCAACCTGTGCCAGTGCCTCACCTCTCTTATTGTGAAGAATTTCTTCCTAATGCCTAATCTAAAGCTCCCTCCTTCCAGATTTATTAGAAAACCAATTCTTTTTCCACCCACATGATGGGGGCGGGGAGAGGAGGGGGGCGGAAAGAGATATAAACCAGCAAAGATTTCAGGAGTGGTGCTGACTCAATTCTAATTTTTTTTTTTTTTTTCCTTTCACTTTTGGACCTATTTAACATTTATTTCTGCCAGATATAAGTCTTAGGAAGATATATTGGTGGATCATAACCCTTCCACCCCAAGGCAAGATTCCTATTCATAACACATCTTTCACAACTTACTGTGATCTTGCCGCCTGAATAACACTGAAAAAAACATGACCGTAGTATATTATAAAGATTATGTCGTTCCAAGAATCTTGTCAAAGAGGAGTCTAAAAAGATAAGACATATAAATTTTAAGTTTGCTAAGACAACACACTAATTCAAACAGATATCATTCAGTGCTAAGATGACCTCCAATAAAATGTACCCAGTTAGAAAATAATTTATTTCAAGCAAAATTTTAAAAATAAATTGTTGGAAATATTTTGAAAAGTTCTTGTTTCATATTTCATTTTAATAGGGGTTTTTTTTGTTATTTATCCATAAAAACTAATACTGAAATATCATTTTTTTCCAAGGGTGAGCAATTTCAGGTTCCAATTTTTTCTTGGAATTGCATAAAATTACTTATGATGTCCTATTTCCTTCACAGAACTTCCCCATCTCACCACTACCTGTCTCAAGTACATAGGCTTGGATCGGATAATGCGCAGACCACTCCAAGTCTACTAAAAACTCAGTAAGGGAAATCAAACGTTTAAAACTACATGTACATACCTAATTAGTTGCTTTCTAGATCAGAGTTGTTAGCATTAAGAGAGCTGAACCATTTGTAAACTTACAAGGACAAAGACGCTTTTTTGTATAGTGAAGCACTGCACTCTTTAGGACAATACTTGAAGTGACAGTCACGCGTACACACATTCCAAGAAAAAAAGAGGTTGAGCTTGGTATCTAATATAGAAAATTAAAAAAAAAATTAAAAAAAATATAAGAGTTAGCTTAATTTAATGGTTTTGTGGGAGATTAGGAAAATCTGGGTTTAAACCCCGTGGGAAATAGCTTTGTATATCAAAGATTTTTGTGGTGAGCTTTCTGTTTTGTTTCTTTGCATTTTTACATATGTCTTTAATATAAATCTGTAACGGCAAACTAAATTAACAACAGATATGTTTTAGTTCTATTAAATCTCTTTGAAAGACTTAGACAGCTTTAAAAAAACCTTAATGGTATTTTTTGTAATTGTCTTTTTATATCTCTAATATTCACAGGATGTGATTCCCACTGGCAGTAGTAAGATCAGGACTGAAATCTAAGATGGTATTTTGAAAATAAAATAAAGCAACTTATACCCACATGTATACAAATATTTTTATGTGTATACACAAATATATTATATATATAATGTAAATATACATATGTGTGCAAGTGTATAGTCCAGTAAAGTTTCACAAAGATTACAAATTTCTTCTTTACAGATGCACTATGTCCAGATGAAAAGGTTGCAAAATGTTAATTTTGAACACAATTTGAAGTGTTTTTTGAGTGTATCGCAGCTATACATAACATCCACCCAAGTCTTTGCAGATGTTACTTAGTTTTGCCAAGGAGTTTCAACACTCTGGATGAGGTCTTGAACTCAAGTTTGGCTGATCCAGCGATAATCTACAATATTTCTTTCTGAATGTAGAAGGCAAACTAAATGAGGTACAATTGTTCACGTCAGATGATTTCCACACATCAATTTCTTATGTTTTGGAATTATCCATGTACAAAAGTTATCCTCTGAACACCAAAGAAGGGCTGAAGAGGATTTTTCCTAATGCAGTCATGAGTAAACAGAGTGAAGTGTTCAATACGTAATACCATCTTCGTCTCACACAGCATAAATACACAAAACCAGACCCAGGTTAACAAGAAGAAACTCTAATATTTTTATAATATTTTATCCATGTTACTAAAATCTATTCTTTGATGAGGACTTGATTCAGTGCCTGGCAGACATAAATGTCAAGAAATATCACTGGTCCTTTAAGTAACTTTAAGTAACCACTTCTTATTCGTCTTCAGTTTTTCTTATTACAATTTGCAATCTGATATGATAAAGGAGAATTTGAGGGAATATAAATAGCTAAATAAAAATATTGTCAAGTTAAAGAACAGTAAACAAGAAAAGACTATTTCATAGGTGTTTCCCAATGCTGTTTTTAAGCCTTTGAAAAGATAACATCATCAGCATTAGTCAGCTGCTACTAATGGACATATTCACTCCCACACCTTTCCCGTTTCAGCAAAATGAACAGAGCGTGGTACTAGTAATGTTTTATTCCTTTGTGTATTTTGGCACAGTAAATTCTGTATGTGAAAAAAATTCCTCTTGTGCCACTAAGCTTCCCAGACAATGCCGTTTTCCAGACCATCAATTCCCACTCACCTATCTTCATATTTGCTTTGGTGCAGAATGAGCCCTTGGGAGAGATCTTGTGACTTCTCTGGAAAGTCCACAACAACTATCATCTTTTACAAGTAGTCCTTCCAAGCTGTGTCAAAGACGGGTGTTAAAACATACCTGTAAAAAAACTATGTCTTTCATAGTCAATCACGTTTCTGAATATATACTACATGAATACATGCAAACACATGCAGCCCCAGACACACGTATGCATCACTGATGGGAGTTCAACTTTCTAGTGAGATTTATTTTTGCCTCTTACTTCCTAATCTATGATAAATTTAACATAAATACATGAAGTACTCTGTCTTCAATGTCAGTGGAGCCTTTGTCTTCTCTCAAAAAGTGAATTGATTCAACAAGATTTTGCTCTAGTTAATTTGTATTGATACTCTAAATGCTGAGTTACTGTATTATTTCAAAGCAGAAAATGCCATTTACCTTTCAAAATTATGTTTGAGACAGAAAAATGTGACAATTCAAGAGAGAAGCTGGTGTTAGATCACCAGTTAGATTACCAGTTACTTCAAGAACAGGAGCAATATGTCTTTTCCATGATATTTCTGTATGGCTTTCACTGTCCTGTTTTCTACTTTCATCTTAGGATGCTGCAATTGCTAAACTGTCAGACTAAATAAAAAATGGCATGAAGCCAAAAAAGCCACCCTAAGGAGAGCAGGTTATTTTACATAAATTAGTACAACTGTCTTTTTAAACTTTCTGTCCACTAACAACATCAGAGACCTTGCAAATTTTGTTAACAGCTGCACTTAAAAATGCTAATGATTGCAGTAAATCACTGCTTCATTTCTTATGGTAATGTTCAAACTTTTGGCACATCACAAAGCTAAAACACAGTAAAAGCAAAGGGTCAGTATGAGGAATAAAACTTTAATAACAAAAGAACAACTCCAGAACACATGAAAATAAAATCAAGAGCTTTGGAGTTCATGTCCACGATTGTTCAAACAATTTGAAATGTTGTATAATCTTCAAAACAATCTTTAAAGGAGGAAAAAGATACAGAGGTTATAGTCTCTATAAATGTATTAGAGTCACTTCTATTCTGGTCCTCAAATTAACTCAGATTTCTTGCTTTTCTTGCTCTTGCAGAAATGTTGCTCAGAATTCAGACATCAAGCCCCTTTGTTTAAAACCCTGATAAACAGCTGACTTACCTAAAGAGAGAAGAATAGAATTTCTTGAACGAAACACTTAATTTTCACTGAAATCTCTGTAAAAATATAAAACCCGGTAAGAAATATTTTTAAGACAAAAGGTAAACTTGAAATAATATGTATTAAAGAGAAAAACTACAAGTGAACATGTTGTTACCTCTTACTTTACAGCTCTTAACATGTATTTGAATGCAAAAGGCCAAGCCTGAAAAATCACGCTCTCTGCTCTTCTTTATCACTTGATTTCTCAGATTCTGTGTACACAGTGTAAAGGTTTTGCTGGAGGATATTCTTTGTATGCTGTCCCAGGTCTGCTCCCTGCTATTTGGCCCTCTCCACACTTCCACAGTCACCTCCATCTTTCATACCAAAACAGCTGTTTCTGGAGTCAGCTGAACCAAGCATACAGCTACTTTTGCAGCAGCTATCTTGGGTACCCTTACATTTGGGGGGTTACTACTTAAAATCACATCGATATCCAGTCCAGCTGAGATCTCAGGTGCTCCCACTAGGGAGATTCTGTACTGTTTCACCACCCAGCTCTCACTCGTAGCCAGAAGACACTTTAGACCTACAAACAGGTCTGCCCCATCACTACAGACTTGTCTGACAGTCAAGGCCTTTGGATGACCTGATTATATTCCCTGGACCTGCTCTGCTTTTCTTGTTTTGGTACCATGGGTCTCTGTCCTGCCTACTTCATTGACTCTGGAATCACCTGTCCTTGCAGAGCAGCCCTGCTTCTGCTGCTCCCTTGACAGCTCTGGGTTCATGCAAACCAACAGCTTCAATACAATACCCCTATCCTGGGGACTTGACTGAATCCAGCTAGTATTTAAGAATTGAAAGTATAAGATTGTTCTATTCATCAAATTCTGCACATGACTGGATCCATCACAATCCCCAATAACTGTTGCAATTTAGAAATTAAAACTTAGACACTTCGGAAACACAAATATTACTATGAAGAACGGCAATAGTTCTGAAATAGTGCTTACAGGAACTGTGTTTCAGAGTTGTATGTTTCTTTCATGATACCTGAACTTCTAATCCTAAAAGTAATTCAAAATTATGCATAAGGTTTTGCACGGATTATTGCTTTTGAGTCAGTGGAAATTATCCAGTTGAGTTCTGCATAAGTTTCAGTGTTCGACTTTCAAATAACAGCCATTTTATAAAGCTGCCTAGATAGTTAAATTCTGTGTAAGATTTTTAAATGAGTGCTCTGTTTCCAGAAATGCAGGCTGGCTTCCACTAAGAAAGAACAATATCATGCACATTAACATAGCAGCATTCCAGAGGCACAGAGATTTACAGACTAAGTTTCAATATATTAAGGTGATAGCAGATATGACACTGCGTTTTACTGAGGGATGAATCCTGACTAATTGATACATAAAGGCAGGATCTGAGAATTTACCATAATAGATCAAATCTGTCCAGCCCAACTCTTGCTTATAAATAGACTGTATTGTGTGCAATATTCCACATAAGATGTGACCCTATATAAAAAAACTACCTAGCAAATAAAAAGAGAATATCCTTTTTATGGTATCATTCTGCTAATGTTGAATTCTTAACAAGAATTGAAGTGCTTAGTGTTGGAAATCACAACTGATTTGGGGATCAGATCCTGGAAATAGGCTAGATTTCTATCTCTTTGTTTGGAATCAGGAGGAGAGTAAGAAGCATCAGAAGGGACTTACAGTGAGCAGATTGAGTAATCCACTAGATAATGTCAAAAAGACAGGCATATCTGAAAACTCTACAACTTCCAGTGCTACCACTTTGCCTTAAATTCCTGTGTTCTGCGTCTGCATAACAATGGGGGTCATGGGCCAGGGTCTTCCTCCAGACAGACTTGAATGCCGAAGTGTTTCCTTTGAGTACATGCTTACGGATCGCTTGTTTTTAAGATCCTCCTAAAGGAAAAAAATAGTGATTCCCTTGTGTATATTTCAGAAAATAGCAAAAAAAAAAAAAATTATGGGGGAAAAAAAGTTTCATGGGGAAGATAAGATATGTGTAATGATTTGGCTAAATAACAGTGTCTTCTAACTGGGCTTTTCTTTCACATATGCTGGATTATTAAATCTTAATGTAGACAAAATATGAATGTCGATTTTAAAGTCACCAGACACTACACCAGGAGACTGATATGAAAGAAAAGGATAAACCAATATGTTCAAGTACAACTGTGTGGACAGCCCAAGAGAGGTTCCCAGCTTTGGGGGCTGGGTATTTCAGTCTGATAAAAGTCGGTTCAGAACTAACTGTCATAAACAACTGGATACAAAGACTCCTGATAGAAGGTGCTAATTTCAGCATCATATAAATATTATTGTGCCTGTAAATATGTACATTTATAGTCTACAGAAATTTATTACATTTATTTATTAAATAAGAATTATTAACTTTTAATCCTGATAGAGTAGAAATAACATTAATGTTACTGGAATAGAATAAGACATCTGCTACCGGTTATATTACTATTTATAGTGCCAGATCATTTTCAATAAGAAAAAGACAAGAAAGGTGACATAACAGAAAGAAGAATTAACATGGAAATATTACATTCTGTCATATGAAACATGAAGTAAAGAGCTACACATATTTACGTTGTGAAATCCTTCAAGTGTCCTCTCATCATATGTCAGGAGGTGGTCTGTCTCAAAGGTTTGGCAGGGTCTGTGTGGTTCTGCAGGGCTGAAAAGTATGATTCGTTCCTTTTGCTTCTCTGCGTGCTTGCTTTCCTGAAGAGAGTTTAATACATTTTCAATTACATTTCCCAAACTGATACCTGCATGCTTCACCTTCTAGGAACCAGGATGGTTTGCTTAGTTAAATATTAGAGAGATAATGGCTCAATATAAGCACCCGAAGTTCTGGAGAGAAGGCCAGAGCGACTCACTGCTCTGGATTTCCGAGTTTTTTACTACAAGGGGTTAAGGCATTTCTCACACAATTTCTCTCTTGCATTTGGAAGGTTCACTCTATTGCTCTAGAGGGAATTGAAAAATTCTGGTGGAGTGATGCAAAATTTTCAAGGGCATCGATAGCAGTATAATGCCTGAATGTCAGCATTCCTTTGGAAGCCAAAGTTCATCAGATAATCTCAATTTATACTTACAAAAAAGGTCTCTTCTAAGGCTTTTAAAGTTGTTGTATTAGTAGAGGGGAAATAACTGTCTCACCTGTAGCACTGTACTATGCTGCAGTTGTATTCTATGCTACAAAAGCTTTTGTCCAGGTCTTTCCTACTCACTGAAAGAAAAGAATATGGTAAATCTCTTTTCCTGTACTTAATAGGAAAATCAGGACAATTAATCTAAAGTGGCTGGAGGTGTGAATTTAAATTGGATTAGTCAAACTACATTAAGCCTTTACACAGTCACTCCCATTCAGTATTAAAAATCCTTAATATTAGCTATATATATTCAATTAGCTTCCCAAGTACATTCAAATATGGTCAGTGGAGGTGATTTTGATACTGGCAAAACTGTTAACATTAGAAATGAACATGATTGACCTAAATCAAAAACTGATTCATTGTACTGGAAACCATTCTTAATTTAAACAATCTGTCATAAAATATACGTTTAGTTTTTTTAAAAAAAAACTATGCAAAAATTACTCACGTAGGTCTGACAACAAAGATAGCATTTGAAAATCTAAAGATTAGCATATATGGAATTTCTGCCTCTTTTGGTGTTTATCAAGTTCTGTAACTTTAGTTCTTCTTCCTCCAGATGTTTTTCATATGGCCCAAGATTGGCCCCTTCTTGCTTTGTAGAGAACTTTGCTCTACTGTGTATTTTATGTATTTTAAAGCTTTTAGGAGGATAATTCTGTGTAAGAAAATGAGCTTGTACAGTAGCCCTGCTGATTTTTTGCTGTCAGGACAAAGGAATAAATCAGAGGTGAAGAACTATCACATGTTGTGTCTGAGCTGTGTAATGGTTTTGGATATTATTGACATGGAAGTATCCAAACCACAACTTATGTGGAACCAGACAATTTTAATGGAAGAAACTTCTCACTAGAGTAAAAAAATATTAAACTAAAACCAATATAAAATTAACACTGAAATAAAACTGTACCACTATTTCAACCAGCGGTCAGTGGAAAATTTTTGCAAATGATTGCTAGCAGTTCACTCCTTACCTTTTTTTTTTCAGAAGAACAAAAATATTTATCTGAATCCCTGCCAAAGATATGACTCAAGGAAGGTTCTTCCAGAATCAAAGTCAGTGGACTTCTAGGAAAAAGTAATGATTTCACTGAGGTGCGTATTATTCACCATTAACTAGGGAAAATTCTCCCATTTAAAAGACTTCAGTAAAAGACCCCTCCTAAAGCTTTCCTCTTCCAATCTAGAACTCAGAATCATATGGTTAAGATTTATCTGGAATCTGAACATCAAAATAATTAAAAGAAATCAGTTAAAACTCTATCTTAAATAAACTTTTAGCAAACAATCCAGAAGCAGAAGTGCTTTGACAAAACTGTTTGCATCCTCATTGGGGAGATGAATACACTGAAAATAATTGCAAAGACTTTTTAATTCAGAAGGACAAAGTCACGGTTTCCATGCTGGGAAATATATTTATAATTAATAATTCAGAGTGATATGTTACTAAGGCATGTATGTCATGGAGTTTTTTAAATTATTTGATAAACATTCAGCACATTATGCCTAATGGATAGTAGAGAAATTCTACCAGATACAGTACAGACGACAGGGCAATTTAACTGTATCTGTAATCACAACTCTAACTAAATTGCAGGTGAGTAGATTGAAAGTTGAATAACAATTACTGATGTGTTTTATTAACTCATATAATGGTCACGGCTGCGATGTGACAACATTTGTCTTTCATTTGATTTTTACTATCATTCTTTAGTAATCCTTTGGAATATCAAATGTTATCCGGAGCTAACTAGACCTTCAGGATGAGATTCATCTCATATCACTTAGATGTCTAAATGTTACTTTTCTTATCTAAGTTCTTCATCGTACAGATTTCTTTGAACATAACTAGAAGGGAATTTCAGAGAAACAGGCAACTCATGCCTCCTGTTGAAACCAAGTAGCTCATGGTGGATGAATCAACTTCTTAAAAGGACCTTCTTTCTCCACAGGCTACAGAGGCGACCTATAAAACTGGTTTAAATTAAATACTTATTTTTTCAGATGGCAAAAACCAAACGCGATGAAGTTCACTCTCTAGACACAGTTTAAATTTTTATATTCTAAGGAGAATTGAACGTCTGTTTAAAATTTGTTTAGTTTTCCCTTACTGTACATGGTATTAATAGGCAATATGAACAGACAGGGCTTTTTCTTCAGGATACAGGCTTAAACACCAGCATACGGTCATCCCTAACATTGACTTCTCAGCACGGTCCCTGCAAGGCTTTTGGCCTTGCCCAGCTAGCGATCTTCCAGCAGTTTTTCGGCATAGTTAAGAAGGAGCCTGATCTGTGAACTATTCCCCATGGGTGATGTGGATTCAGCAACCTTGTTCGGGGGGAAGTGGTTGAGTTAGGACAGCTTAGCTTTGTATTATGTGCACAGTGGAGGTTGTCTTAGGGTTGTCAGAGGACAATCCCTTGCTATGAACATATAGGTGTTGCCACAAGGGCTACACATATACAAACGTTTATGTGAAGAGAGCTGACTTTAAATATCTGATTAGATAGTCTCCAAATGAGGGCCTATGTGTTAATTTACACTATCATCTATGACCGTATTTTAGTATTATTGCTTATACCTTTAATACTTAAGCATTCATAGAAAAACATCCTTCCACCTGAATAGACTGCTCTACAGTTTGCTTGTAGCTGGACAGAGGAGATCAAAAAAGCCAAAGATGTTAGCTGGAGCATGAGGAATAGATCTCATAAACTTCTGCTTAATTACAAACCTGTTCTTATGTCCCTTGAAAGGTAAAAGGACTTCAGCATATGCTTAATTACTTTGTTGAATAGTAGCAACGGCTGGGAGTATTTCCACTAATTTCAGTTCAGAGGCTGTAAAGATAAGCATTTGTGTAAACTTTGGAGACTGGGTCTTTATTAGGATTACTCCTACGAATAAATGTTATTCAGTTTGACTCACATTTGCAAAATTAAGGATTAAGTAGGAAACATACCAAGCCAACATCTCACTATCAACACTTTTCCTTGTACTGATTTTAATTTTTGACAATATCTTTTTATTTACATGAAGTCATAATATATAAGCAACATATAAATATGAAATATACATATAACTTAAACCAAAACTTTATAATAAATATGATTTCCTAATTGACTGCATAAATATTAAATACATAGATTGCTAAATGCCAGCTTAAAATTCCAGTCTGAAAACTTCCTTTTTCACTTTTTCTGTAAGATAGGATATTTGTTGTACTGTTTGTGGAAATAGTTCCTAACTTTACAGCATTGTCTATCAGAACAAGCTTTTCTAATATTTGCTGCAATAGTTATTTATTTTTTGATTTGGGGCTTTATTCAGATTGCATAGCCTACATATTCTTCAAGAGGAAAACTGAACCTTCAGCTATTTTTTCCCTGATTCTAAAAAATATATTACTTAGTGGGAACAATATCACCATAAAATATTGCAGTTACTGCCATCTTACTCCATAAATAGTAAGCAGCTAAAGACCCCTTTGAGCTCACCTGCAGTGACAGTAGATTGCACACTGGGATCTCCCTTTGAACAGGACACCTCTCAAGGTTACTCCTCGAGGCTGATGAGATCCTTGCCACAGTAGACCATTGATAAGTGAACTGGGAATAAGTGCACTGAAACTTTGTGATCTTAACTTAGAGACGTAAAGTATTGATTGTGCGTATATAATACTGTGTATATAACTGTGCAGTAAATAATCAAGTGCACCTTGCCATATTTTACTGACTTCCTCTGAGATGCCAAGTCTTCAGCCCTCTGTAAAAGAAGCTAAAGAGTGATTTATTTTTATGCCTCGGATTCTCCACTGGCATTGAAAAGCTTCTGCAAATAGACTTCTAAGGAAGAAAAAAAAATGTGAACTTTCTGGATACAAGGAGTTTCAGGGACTGCAAGTCTAATAGATTACATCTGAAAATCATTTTGCAGTGTCTGAGCTAGAATTTTGGGGTTGATTTCTTAAGGTATACATACACACACATATATTATAACAAAAGAGGACAAACATAAATTACCTCTCTCTTTTTGTCAGTTTTCTACAGCAGCAGGAAGTTTGCTGAATCTGACAGGCTACTTAATGTGAAATATGCTCCATTTATTAATGCCAAGATCCAACATTGTTAATTCAAATGCATATCACCTGATGTTAATTTTGCTTTTCTTATAAGATCTGCTTAAATACCATGTTTATAGCCAAAAAGGGCATGAGTCCTTTAATAAAAGTCTAAATAACTGTTCACACCCAAAGAAATCCTATTTTGTAGACAACATTTTAGCAGCTGAAGCATAATGTTGCCTTTGAAGAAACAGCTTATAACTAGTTATGGCAGGATAATGTCTCTTCCAGAGCAGTTGCTAAAACCCATTGCTCTTCTGTTCCATGATTTTACTATTTTTATTACAGCAGCAAGGTCACTTTCAAGAAAACTGGATAAGGAAAAGACTCACATAATGTTTAAATTACTATATTTTCATTAGAAGAGATAGTATTTGCTGGAGAAGTTTCTCTAAGAGATCAACCAGCACTAAGAGTTGTCGACATTTTCAAAGGCAGGCGTTATAAAAACCAAAAGTAAACACAGCTATGAGTCAGTGCTGTTTAATGCAGTGACTCCAGATCTTCCTATGACCCAGACTGATATTATTATAGGATGTGAACTGGTTATGAGAGGCCCACCACTGAGCAGGTGAGCAAATCAAGATTTAAGCTTGTCAGAAGACACTAAAAATGATCATAAGAGCATCCTGTTAATGGCTGTGAAACCAGAGCTCCATTAATATTCATAGTACATGCATTAGAAAAAAAAAGAAATCAGGCTAAGAGATGAAACACAGCAGAGAAACTGGCTAGTTCAGCTTCACTCCATGGTGTCAGCAGTGCAGACAGCCATGGTGCATGTTGTACAGCAAACACTCCCTGTTCCTGTATTCCTCTTGCACAGCTCGTCAGGTTTGGCTCTACTTCCCTGGTAGATAAAGAATCTGTTCTATTAAGCTACCAAACAGCAGAGAAAGAAGGGGAAACATCGAGTATCCCAACACCAGCATATGTTTGTCTGAATGAACGCCTGTAGAAAGTGTAAAACAACCACAGTGTCAATATTAACACTGCTTGTGCAGAAGATAACAAATTAGAGACATTAAGAGATGGTGTTGATCAGACATTGCAAAGATACCATATACCCCCTGTGGTTGTATCTTCAGGTCAACAGCTATTCTGTCAGTATAGGAATCTGGACTCCAGCTGTGCCATGCTTTATGCTCTGGTTATTGCTCCTTTATAACAGCTTATGGCAACTTGCATGGTTTGTTACACTATATAAATCATCAGTTTTGAAATAAGGTTGTAAAAGAAGTTTCGGTTCACTTACTGCTAGACCAAGGATAGTTTATGTTTCAAGAAGATATTTTGTGGGACCAGAAATTATCTGCCAAATTAGATCGAATCAGCTAGGACAGTCAGTCAAAACCAGGAAATAAAGGAAAATTGAAAACATCTCAGCTTTTATTGACAATTCTGTTCTTGTGATAGGAATTACCAATAATTTCCACAGAAGAAAATCCAAATCAGACTGTATCGAGGTAGCTAGCATTGGTAAAGAAAACGGTTGATTTTAACTCAAACAATTTTGCTTTCTTGAAAAAAGAGGGGATTTTTTATACACTTTTTCTGTACATTGGGATATGAGGGTATGGGGGTGCATTTCCAATTGACTTGAAAATAATTTTGATTTCCCTCCATTCTTTAGTTCAACCAGTAAGCTTAAAGTCTTTGGAGAACCTACAGTAATTTCTGTTGTTTTCTACTACAAGCACAAATCAAATTCTATTGAATGAGTGCCCAGTATTTCAAGCGTAAAAAGTTGTTGCAGCAATAGCAAACAGCAGAAAAATGTGCTGCATTTCTCCTTCTGGACACTTCTCCGTGCTGTAAACCTCTTTGCTTGTCAGGAGTTAACACACTGTTTTGACTGAGGAATGTATCCACTACTCAGGCTGAGAACATTCAAAATGGCTCATCTGCAAAGCCTGAACATGATCATCTTGAGCATAAGAAGAGACAGGGTATGGAGGAACCCTTTTTTACTTTTCCAGGTTCACATATGCAAACACAAGAGAGAAACAGCTCTAGCTCTGACAACCTCACACTTCTCAACCCTACGCTCGTCCCACCAAAATGATCACCCTGAAGCTCCTGTCATTTGTGCCGTGAATACTGTGGCTCATGCTTGCCATATGTTTTCTCAACATCCAACCCACAAAACACGTTCTGTGGCATGTTTGATATCAGCATTTTGACTGTTTGGTTTTTTTGTTGAAAGCTTGTGTTTTACTTTTTATTCCTGCAGTTGGTCTGAGGGTGGTTTCTGTTCCTTCTGTAACTATGCACACCTTTATATGTTTATGTTAGAGAAGTTCTGGTCCAAGCAGGTCTTCAGGAGGTTCAAATAGTCTTTCCTTCCTGAAGGAGTTCATCTCACAGTCTCTGGGACCTTACAGAAACCTCTGATCCCCAGAGGGAAAAGTCGTTCTGGATGGGGTCTGAAGGGCTCTAGGTTTTAATATAATTGCCTTCCTGAAGCTTTCAGGAGTCTTACGAAATTTTGGATTAAGGCAATGTATCATTAATTGAGACAAAAACAATTGTGAGGTAGGAACAACAACAGATTGTTGACATTCAAGAAATTTTAGCCAAAAAACTACAGAAGATGGACTGAGGATGTAGGATGCAATAGAGTTCAAACCATGAGCAAGTGTGAATAAATCTAAATTCCATTAAAAGCAAGAAAACTTTGAGTCAGTTACTCTAAAACCCATGCAAATAAATGTTTTGAGACAGAGAAATTAGAAAACTTCCAGACTGGAAAAATTTCATCTTGCCTTTTGCTTGTCTGTACTTGATCCATGTTTCCTCTCCAGGAATAAATATTCTATACAATGAAATATTTAACATTGGAAACCATTTCTGTCTTATATTCCTTTTTAATTCTTTAGCATACTTTCTATCTTTGTTTAATCCTTAAAGGTTATTATTGAGGTAAATGCAGGTAATGCAAATGCGTTATATTTTTTAAGTGCAAGTATATTTTTCTTTTTGCTGGAAATTAACAGGATAAAACTATTTTTACCATCCTTTGTGTATAATCTGTTTTCTGAGAATATCTTTTACCTTCATCAGTTTAACATTACTGATTTCTAGAACTCTTTATTTTCTATAGAAATATTTATAAAAGAATAAATGAATTAGGCATAATCATCTTCCATAGAAACTGAAGGATTTAAAATATAAATAAATAGTATCTCAATTAGGCTTTATCTCTTTGGCCTTTGGAAAAATCTTCTTCTATCAGAACATTTTTCAAGCTCTGCAAGACAGACAGTGTGTTACATGTAATAGACCATTGGTATACCCTGTATCAATTATTTTATTTTTTTTATTTAAAATCCAACTGCAGTGCCAGCTGATTTTGCTATGTCAGACCTGACCATCTCATTGATCCTATACCATCTGTACAAAGCACTTATTGTGTGCTGGCCAAGCACCTAATATTTTTTTATCTCTGGATAAATCTTCAAAGTTCACACCCCTAAGAGGAAAACCAAATTTGTTTGGAGGAATGTGGATGTCCCACAGGGTGTTTCTGGTCACCGATATTTTTCTTGATCTGGGGATGAGTTAGATTGTTTTTAAAGAAGGTAAAATTTTGTTATCGAAGTCTGAAATTTTCTATTAGAAAACATTTTGCAAACTTTTTAAAATAAAAATTATAAGAAAGAATTAAGAAGAACATTTTTACAAACAATGGCTTAAGTCTCTCGTTCCTTTTGCTGCTGAGCAAAACTATATTGTAGTCTTTCTCCTTTTACCACTGTAAAATCTCTTCTGAAATGTAAATTCCTTATGAAGTTAATATTCTTGCAAAAAAACCCCCAACAAACCCAAACCAAATTAAAACCAACAAATCACAATTATTCACTACTGAAGATTGGCTTCTGGAGATACTTCTATATATTTTGAACAAATAACTTTTCACTTTAACAAGGAGGAGATTCTCGCTTCTCCCCATATTGTAATTGCTCACATTTAGTGCTGTTGGTAAGAAGACCCAAATTTGGGCAAAAAGTTTACTGAGGGGAAAAGGAAGTCAATAATTTTTAAAAACACCTTTTGCATTATACTAATACATACTTCTAGGAAATATTTTCTACAAATCATGACTCTCAATAACAAGTAATGCTCATAATTTCCAAGACATACTGTCAACAAAGCAACTGTGAAAGAATAGAGCTAGGTAGGATTTATGTGAGCTGCCTTTATGGCTCATGTTGAACACATTTGGGTGCTTTATGACCCTCTAACATCCCTGCCTGCTTTTTTGGTATCAAAGAGCAGAACATCTCCTGGAATTTCCTGGATATCTTGTTGAATAAAGTAAGTAATTAAACTGATAATATTGTAAAATCTTTCCAATGACATATAACACATTGAACGTGCCTCAGACTTTAGAAAATTCTCAAGCAAAATTGTTATAGTCTGTCACTGTAAGAAATAAATTAGAAAAATTGCATAAAAAATTTATAAATCAGTTAATAGTTTTAGCCATATACTCTGAGCTTGGGTGCAGAAGGAAATCATGTAGAAAAAGATGTAAGAAATATTTTCAGAAATGTACATTTTTCCATACGTCAAGATGTATTTTTCATGCCAAAATAGTCACTTAATCCCCACACATATTAATCTGAAAAATATTAGCAATAACTTCCCATCATTGAAGGTATAAATAATAATAACAATAATAATAAACAGGTATTAATAAACTGCGTCTCTTACTTTAATCTGAAGGGCTTTCTTAGGACTTTTTCTGACTTGGAATCCATACCTGGTGAAGATCCACCACAGATATTTCAAACTGATTTCACAGGGGATTCCCCCAGAAACAAGCCCAGTCAAACTCAGAATACCCACGAGTTTAACACCATTTGTGTCTTCACCTCACCACTCTTACCCTGGGGACCTCAGAGAACTAATTCTAGACTATTAGCACCAGTTATTGGAAATACACATTTCCCAAGCTGTTTCCCTGAAACTGAGGTATGCTCTTCACTCTGAGCTCAGCAAACACACCCTTTCTTATTCTTCCTCTGTTCTCCCCACCAGAGTAGGTCTGATCCAGAAATCCGTGTTATGCTCACTAGAACCACAAAACAAAGGGCTGAGATGCCTAACAATGCGGCAGGTACAGCTTTTGGGATTCAGCTCCCATATGAGCGAAGTGGGACACTTGAGTCTTTCTCTGTCTTGACTTTATACCTTGTTATATTTCTCTATAAGGACTACTTCTTACTTTGTACATGGCAACTTGCCACGTTTAGCCCTAATGGAAGTCATGTGGCTTACACTGTGGTACAACAGATGTTTCCCTTGGCAGCTGTTCTGATGTAAACTGTTCCTTCCACCCTTGCCCAAAGGTATTCCTGCTTGCTCCTATGCCATCCCCTTCGGCTGCACTGTACAGCTGTTTGTGGGACTGTGAGATGAATAAAATCAAGGAAGCAATTAAAAAGACCTGGGGTAAAAATAACCCTGGTTTTGTTGGGATTTTTGTAAGATATTTTTACTCAGAATGAGCTGAACAATATATGTGGCATCAACAAGAAAATCTTGTATGCAGTATGAGACTATAAACAACTCGGCACAAATGAGGAGATGAAATAGGGACAGGAATAAATGTGAAGGCAGGAGAGGTGGATAAGAACAGCTAAAGTCACCTTTGCTGCTAAGGAAAGAGTCCTTTTTCAGAGCTTGCTTTTTAATACTGCTTACAGAACAAGTGTTTAATACATCAGCAGCTTGGCGGGATTCATTCTGTCATTATATTGCTTTGAGGGAGCATCTGGCTCCATCAACTACTACCCACTATAATGAAATATCAGACTCATCCAAATCATGTGAGTTTCAGGTACGTGTGATGAAAACAGTCCAACACTTAGGGCTGTTTGGTTGGATTATTTTCCCTTTTTTTCTTCTCCATGCATATTTGTTCCATTAGACTTATCTCTGCTCAATTTTCTTTCTCTTCTTGACATTAGGTTTTTAAAAGTTCCAGATGAAGTGTCATCAGATAATATTTAGAAAAAAAGTCTTTTGATTTCTAAGCATTGGTTTTATATTTAACTGTTATATACGTGGAATTCAAATGGATACGGCGAGAACTCTAGCAGGCAAACTTGCAAGGCCAAAGAAATAGATATAGCATGACGGAATCCTGTGTATTATGAATCTCCCATTTCTGTTACTTCTAGGTCTCAGATGAGGACTGTTAGATTGGAAGAACTATCTGAAATAAACATGTTTTATGCAGTGGCTCCATTTTGTGTACTTACAAGAGATCACATAGAGAATGTGTACAAGGACAGAATTAGGGAAGTCAAAAGTCAGCTGGAGTTTAAACCAGAGAGGGATGTGAAGGGCTAAGAAGAACTCCTGCAGGTACAAACGGCAGTAGAAGAAAGGCTAGGAAAAACCTGGTAATTGAGACATAGGACTTAGTGACAAAAGACAAAAAGCCTGTTTTAACTGCTAAGATTGTTCCCCAAGCCTGCTAGCACAGTCTGTAAGAGGGAAGCGGTACCCACAGGAGAGGAAGACACAATCAAGGAGCGCTTACACCACACAAGTCTGTGGGACCAAACAGGACACACTCAAGGATGCTGTAGCAGCTGGTTAATGCCACCACAAGGCTTCACTTTATCATCTCTGAAAGGTCATGATGACCAGGGGAGTTTTCTGATGACTGGAAAAAGGTAAATATCACTCTTGTCTTCAAGAAAGGGAGGAGAATCTGAGAGACATGGTTTAGTAAGTGGACAGGTATGGTTGGACTCGATGATCTCAGAGGTTTTTTTCCGATCAGATGATTCTATGATCCTATGATTCTAAAATATAGGCTTCTCAGGCTTAGGTTCCTGGAAAGGTTATGGGGCAAATCCTCCTCAAAGCCATTTTCAGCACATGAAGATCAAAAGGTGACTGGGAACAAGTAACAGATCACATCTGACCAACCTAACTGACATCTACAATTCAATAACCGACTCCAATGACAAGGGAACATCAGTGGATGTTGTGTATCCTGACTGCATGGTCTTTAATGCAGTACATAGGATCTTTATAGGTAAATTAATGAGATACAGACTGGATAAGAGGTTAACAAAAATAGCTGTTGTAAGTTATACTATGCAATAAACTAGACACTCATCTTTAGTAGGTAAGAGATTATTTTTATTTTTTGATACAAAAATGGTGGAAAGGTTCATATATAATAAGCATGAAAGTACAAAGAAAGCTTTGTTTCCAAAAGAACATACAGATACTCCCAAAGAAGGTTAAGCATTCCTTAATGTTTAGATAAAGCCTCTATAAATTAGTAGAGGCTGCCAAGCTTCCAAACGTCAAAAATATTCAATAAAGAGAAGAAAGAAAGCTGACTTTGAAAGAAAAACAGTCCCAAGAGAACAGGGGAGGGCCAGAACAAATGTAGGCTGCCCACTTTGCAAACAGAGAAGCCCATGTTCTCACTTACTAGGGTAAACCCACTTTTTCATTTTGCATCCTGTCATCCTGGACCATTCTTTCAGCCCTTATTTTCATTTCATCAATTATTTCAACATTTTTAACATCAGTAAAATGTTTTCTAGAGAAGAGCTAAGAACTTTGCACAACTGCACATCACTTTTGTCATAGAGTGTAGTTTTCCTTGCAGCTGTTTCTCAAGGCAATAAGTTTCTGCAAGTAATCATATAACACCACAGTTGGAGGTTTATGATAGTGTTTTTATTCATTTATTTAAGCCTCTCTATAACTTCATGATTACAGCTTCAGTCCTTCAGGACTGCAAACTTCTGGGGTTAACACTTGCTTTACTTGAGTTACTTTAAGTGACTGAAGAGACTGCAATCAAAATGATGTATAAACATGAAACATTTTATGTCACATTGAACTGACATTTCACTCTACCATTGATGTATTTCACTGAGAAAAAATCCAGTTCAAGTCTGTAGCACATTTAATTCTGGTTTAAGTGAAAAGTAATTTAATGACATATAAATTGAGTTGGAAAAAAAAAGCAGATTAAAAATCACTTTTTTCAATTAAGTTTCTACTTGGATGACTCTGCATTTAGTTCTTTTAAGGTTGAAATACACAGTAGTTGTTTCAGGTGCACTTTTTTCAGCCCAGATAAGAAAGGTTACAGAAAGGTGGCAGAATGCAGTATAGCATTCATGTCACATCATTAACGAATATCATCTAGAGTAGTTGGTTTCCATTTTTTATTTAAGACATTTGATCATTTTCAAAGTATAATGCTGGATATATCTCTCCACCAACTACCACAGAAAAACATTCCAAAATGGAATAAAATATCCGGAAGGATCAGCAGTCTGAATAGCTTGGAAACATCCAGCTTTATTTTACAATCTGAGATACATGGCTACAGTCCTGGGTTACCTTTCAAAAGAGGATACCAGGAGGAAACCCTGGAAATCCATTCCAAATCCTAGAAATTATACTTGAGGGAACAATTCCCCTTTGGCAAAGACAGGACTAGATGACCTAAAGGTGTTTTCCATTTCTGCTTAAGCCTTTTAAAAATAGATGTATGTTTAATAAATTCTGGTTTGAGTTTAACCAGAAGACTCAGCTGGGCTTGACCTGGCAAAACCTTACATCAGAATTTGCTACCTGTATAAACAGATCCTTGGACTTGGTGAGCTGTACTCACAACTCATGAATAAGGTCCAGAAGAGAAAGTATGGGATAACAGATGGCATCCTCGGTTCCCTCTTATTCTTAGGACAAATATCACAGTATCACAGTATCAAAGTATCATAAGATTGGAAAAGACCTTTGAGATCATCGAGTCCAACCTATGACCCAAATATGAAGCAAGTAGAAGAGAATGAAACCTACTGGTGTATGAGGGCCCTGGTACACAGTAAAATTACAAATCCTTAAAGAAAAGGATTTGCAAACTGATGGTTAATCCCTCCATTCAGTCCCAGATTTCTTCCACTTACCGATTCTCTCAGCGTGGAGGGGTTCTGGCAGGACTGGATACCCCAATAGACTACTGAAAAAGAAAGGGGATATATTTTGAAATAAGAAGTTATATCCTCTGGTTTTCAATAGCTATGCAAGCAATAAAATGGATGAAGCCATTAATGGGTTAGATTTTAGAAAATATTTTCAACAATGAACTTCAGTTTGATACCTGCAAATCTAATTACTAGCAAGCACAAAATTTGCCAAGGAAATCTGAGTAGTCATAACATGAAGTGTGAAAACAATTTACAATTTCATGGGTCAAAGCTATTAATTTTGCTTTCAAAGACAAAATGTAGTAGTTCAGAAGCCTGTATGGTATGAATATGAAAGAAAACAAACCTTTCCCTACATGCCAGGCAACACATAATGAGCTACTAATGCAATTGAATATTTAAATGTTTTAGCAACTACTTCTAAAGGAATGTCTACTACATGATTTTATTTAAATGATATTATAACACAAAATCTGAGACTCGCATGTGGTATAATAAAAAAGGGACATGACATATTCCCAAAATGGCCTACATAGATAAAGAGTTGTATTTGAGTTTGATTTGCACTGTATTAATTAATCTGAATGGCCTCTAAATTAGCTGCTACCTCTCCATGTTCAGATTAAACATTTCGGTAAAGGAAGTTTTAGATGAAGCTTATAACAATAGATCAGCTGGTGTTGGAACTGAGCAAAACCCCATTTCACAGCCAGATGGATACAGGACTTCTTTCCTTTTCACAGAAAAAATAACAAATCCTACCCTCTGTCTCTTGCAGTTCTCCACAGCTCAAACATCGTATCAAATCTCCACAGCTAAAGATTTTGTCAAATGTCGTATCAATATTAGGGATGATACTCACCTCTCAGTACTTGAGCAAGGGGATTCTTCAGGCAGCTCACTCCTTCTTTACTCCCTAGAGATTAGTTTTTCCCAGTGAGGCAGCAGTTACAAAAGCAGTTTGTAGCCATGTTGCTAGGATACAGCAGTATATTTATCATTTACACTGCGACAGAGAACAAAATCTGGGACTTAGGACTTCGTCAGAACATCTGTCAATACTAAGTAAGGAGACAGGCACATGGCTAGTCCACATGGACACACACAGAGCTTTGCAGTTTCCGTAAGTGGGAGTTTCAGTCAAATAGCTTAACTTTCAGAACTCCCAGAGGTTTCCCGGCTTTAACATACAGCGTCCTCTAAAATGACTTGTATTTCCTGACCCAAAAATTTTAGCAATACCTGCAATTCTCCTATTGCTGAAACAGACTTCTGATTTGTACTACTGTTCATGGATTGGCCTGGAAAGCATTTTCCAACTCACAAAACATTGAGAACTTAGAGACCTTTATATTCCTAGACCAATCTAACAGGTTTTAAAGTTTTTCACTGAGGAAAAATAGAAAAAAGCCAAGTAAACACAAAAAGAAAGCAAGAACTGTCATGAGATTGAACTCACAGGCTAGCTGTTATCATAGAATCATAGAATTGTAAGGTTGGAAGAGATCTGTGAGATCATCGAGTACAACCATACCTGTCTCCCCACTAAACCATGTCCCTAAGGAACTCATCCACCCATTTTTTAAACACCTCCAAGGATGGTGACTCCACCACCTCCCTGGGCAGCCTGTTCCAATCCCTGACCAGCCTTGCAGTAAAGAAATTCTTCCTAATGTCCAGTCTAAACCTCCTCTAGTGCAACTTGTGGCCATTTCCTTTTGTCCTATCGCTTGTCACTTGTGAGAAGAGACCAGCACCCACCCTGTCACAACCTCCTTTCAGGTAGCTGTAGACAGTGATGAGGTCTCCCCTCAGCCTCCTATTCTCTAAGCTAAACGACCCCAGTTCCCTCAGTTGCTCCTTGTAGGACTTGTTCTCCAGCCCCCTCACCAGCCTCATTGCCCTTCTCTGGACGCACTCCAGCCCCTCAATGTCCTTCCTGTAGTGAGGGGCCCAAAACTGAACCCAGCACTCGAGGTGCGGCCTCACCAGTGCTGAGCACAGGGGCACAATCACCTCCCTGCTCCTGCTGGCCACGCTGTGTCTGATACAGGCCAAGATGCCATTGGCCCTCTTGGTCACTTGGGCACACTGCTGACTCATGCTCAGACAGCTCTCACCCAACACCCCCAGGTCCTTCTCTGTCAGGCAGCTCTCCAGCCACTCCTCCCCAAGCCTGTAACGCTGCATGGGGTTGTTGTGACCCAAATGGAGGACTCTGCACTTGGCCTTGTTGAACCTCATCCCGTTGGTCTCAGCCCATGGATCCAGCCTGTCCAGATCCCTCTGCAGAGCCTCCCTTCCTTCAAGCAGATCCACACTTGCACCCAGCTTGGTATCATCTGCAAACTTGCTAAGGGTGCACTCAATGCCTTCCTCAAGATCATTGATAAAGATCTTAAACAGGACTGGACCCAGCACTGAACCCTGGGGAAGGCCACTCATGACTGATTTCCAACTGGACTGACTTCCATTTACCACAACCTTTTGGGCTCAGCCATCCAGCCAATTCTTTACCCAGCAGACGCTGTGCCTGTCCATGCCGATGGCAGCCAGTTTCTCCAGCAGGATACTGTGAGAAACGGTGTGAAAGACCTTACCGAAGTCCAGGTACACCACATCCACAGCCTTTCCCTCGTCCATTAAACAGGTAACCTTGTCATAGAAAGAGATCAAATTGGTCTGGCAGGACCTGCCTTTGGTGAACCCATGTTGGCACAGCCTGATCACCCAGTTGTCCCACATGTGCTGTGTGACAGCACTCAAGAAAATCCTCTCCATGACCTTCCCCGGTACCGAGGTCAGACTGACAGGCCTGTAGTTCCCCAGATCTTCCCTCCGACCCTTCTTGTAGATGGCTGTAACATTTTCCAGTCTCCAGTCAAGCAGCACTTCCCTAGTCAGCCAGGACTGCTGGTAGATGACGGAAAGGGGTTTGGCGAGAACCTCTGCCAGTTCCCTTAATACACTCGGATGGATCCCATCTGGCCCCATGGATTTGTGTATGTCTAGTAGGCCGAGCACGTCACTAACCAAGTCCTTCCGAACAGCTGGAGCTTCACTCACCACTATCTTCCAGCTGAGGGGGCTGAGTAACCCTAGGGCAATTGCCTCATGTTTGAGAGAGATTTGTCATATTTCCAAGCCATATACAGATTTTTTTCTGCAAAGCAGTGCAATCTTAAGAACTGAAACTGGGAGAGAGCAGCATTGACTGTGTTGTGGAAGATGGTGGTTAAGTTATTGATGTAAGTCCAAAAGGAAGAAAGTTTAAAAGGATAAACAGTGGAAGAAGAAAAACAAACAATTAGTTATTAAACAGCTTTATCTAAAGGTCACATTTAAGATAATGAAACACTCCTGTATGTCCTGATTTCTAGAATCAATCCCACTCTATTGCCAAGATCAAGATGGCTCAGCTGGACTGTACTTGCTCTCTTTAGTGCTTGAATTGACCATGAGCTACAATTCCTCAACTCCAAGAGAACAAACTGTTGATGGTTCTGGTCCAAGCTAGGGATAAAGGCCGTAGAAAGCACCTAACTTAAAATGCCGTTAAATATTTGGTAGGTTGATTCAAATATTCAATTGATATGTTTTGTAATTTTTCTCAGGTCTTATAGCATACTATGTGCATACTTAGAGTGTGCTGTATGCATTTTTTTCAGGTCTTATAGCCCAAAGCTATTGTACGCATTTCATTTGAGTCCTAATGTAGAAGTTGGAAGCAGATTAAAGCCATGAATGCCTGAAAATAAGCATAAATATTTGCATCAGGTTCTTTTCCACTTATGATGACATTTTCCACCTTTCCATTCCGCACAGGCTTTTGCTTGCCCACAGTGTTCTTTCTGTCAGTTTTATTTGGGGTTTTTAAGTCACAGTACTCATTGACAGAAAAACTGAGGAATTTTGAAGGAATAAATCTTTATGTAGTTGTTTGAATTTTAGGTAAAATAGTACTTTCATATTTTTCACAGGTATTAGCCGCTAATTCATGTGAGTCATACAGAAGCCCCGTCCCTACACTTAAATTCATTTTTCCTAAAATTATTTCCAGGTACAGTGTAACTATATCACTGATGCACTTCCTTGTTAGATGTGCCAGAAACATTACAAGAATTTTGCAGCTATAAAAGAAATCTAAATATAATACATTTACCAACTTCATGTACTGTATCACATCATGTATCATTAATATGGCTCAGACAGGACAAGATAGGATAGTAGTCTATTTCTTAGCTTTTTAATTCTTGACACAGTAAAAGTTCAAAAACCTTTAGCTTTATTTTAAGACCTAAGGAAATAATCAAGTAACTTCTAGTTTAATTCTATATCTCTTATAATCTTTATATAATTGATTCAACAAAATAAAGCTGTGTCAAAGTTTCCAGGCAACTCTCAGTCTTAAACTTTGTGAGTGAACAATGTAAACCTGCAAAGTCATCTGACTTTTCAGACTGCCTGGCCAGGAAAACAGTAGTTTCTTATTAAACCATAGGATCTTAGACTTTGAGACTCCAAGTATATCTTGTAGAGAGAAGAAAACACCCTTGGGTTTGGATAGTTGCTAACTTTGTAGTTTAATGAGAAGACCTGCTCTGAAGAAACTGAGATATCAAATTGCAAGGGAGGTGTTGTCTGTGTGTCAGTTTTTCAGACAGTAGTTGAAGATTTGTGTGTGCATGAGCAAAAAGCTCATGAAAGAACTCATGAAAAGCTCGAGCGGGCAGGAATATAGAGCTCCACATAGCTGCCAAATAAAAAACAGATTGAATGAATTTTTTACCAATGTGAGCCAATAATAATAATAGAAATAATAGAAAAAAAAGCATAGAGAGTGTAATTTAGTTGTGAAAGAATTAAAAGCATTAAAAGAAACAAGGATCTGTAGAAAGCATGAAATCAATTAAATGGCATGCTTAGATTAATGTGAACTTCTGATTCCATCAAACTTTTAAATATCCTTTAAGCACAAATCAGGGTGGTAACAACATGAGGTTCTTTGAAAGCTACATCACACAAGTAAAACACTGAACAAAGCTATGGAAATGGTGAAGCCACTGCACTGCTAAACAATTACAAGGATTAATGATGTAGGAAAGGGTTATGCACTTAGGCAGAGAAAAGAGAGGTAAGCGCTAAAGGCGTTTCAGTAGAAATGCTTTTCCATAGACACTGCAAAGCTGTATGTGACCATAAAAGTATTTTTCCTTCTCCACAGTGCTCCTGTTCACCCAAAGAACCTACAAATTGCCAGAAGCTCCCTGAAGAAAAGGTGCAAAATGTAGATGAGTGGTGAAACCATAATGAAACATTAAAAGAAGCTGAATAAAGTATCCAGGCAAGCAACAACCATTTGGGTGCAATTAATCCAATATTCTTTCTCACCAGTATTTCTTGTTTCTTTTCATCGCATGCTTTTCTCTATAGACCTCTCACCTGTCATCACCACACTGATTTCTGGATTCCTTCTTGATCAAAATGTTCATTCAGGTCTCTAGCTCATCTTCCCTCTATCAAGAACCTCCTTCCTTTGTTTGATTGCCTAGGACCTTACAGGATCCATAACACAATTCCCCTCCTTGGCTTTAACGTGACTTGTGCACTTAGTTAAATTTACCACATAGACATGGCCTTTAAAACATACTTTTAACACATATCAATTAATTCAGCACATATTCTGAGATCTTGGCTCTGAATTCACAGCACATGAAAGATCCAGGAGCAATCAGTGCGGTATGAAGTCTGTGAACAATTCATTTGATACTGGAAAAAACACTCAGTTCCATATCCAGGTTCTACTGCTGTAGAAAAATGAGAAACATCTTTTCCCTTTTTAATGAAAGAAAAAACAAGAGTACATGTAAGTATGCTTTTGATGTTACAAGCATGTGTCTCTTTTGTCTCCTCGTTTATATTTTTCCTTAATTGCTGAACAATAACTTTGCATGAGTATCCTATCAGGGACAGATGTTTTCTTTGTTTTGCTGAACATATGAAAAACTGTCACGTAATGGGTTTGAGACTTGAGAAACAAAAAGTGTGGGTTCTTTATGGCTTATTAGTTCATCACACAAAAAACATTCCTTATGTCCTCAGTGGACTATGTATTTTCATTCCGTTCAGTTGAAGAGAGGGATGACTGGATCTGTGGTACAGAATATTACTGCTGCTTAAAATAACATTTTTTGAAGCAGGCAATCGCAAGTTATCCCAGGTTAGGAACTTCATGCTGTTTTGTCATGACAGCTCCACCTGTGTCCCAGCAAGGTGTGTTCCAATGAACGTTCCGAAACCACAACAGTGTCATTTGCAGTGCAGCCTGCAAGTTGGCTTTCAGCTTTTATGGTATTTGTTGATTGCCCAATAATCAAGAAACCTGTCAAAATAGAGTGGTGAGTTTCAACCATGGGAAAGTGTGAAAAATCAGTGTTGTAGTCTTGGATTTGATGAGAAATGATGTTCTAAAGACAAAGCAAGTAAAAATACTCTGCATACACTGATTTCTTTTTTATAGATCTCCCAAATCAGAGGTAGAGGAAAAAAAAAAATCAGATAAAAAATTAGCTGTTATTTATGTTATAGCTGCACTAACTACACGACTTCACCTCTTGAAAAAGGAAGGAACTCACATAAACAAAACTACAAAAAATTTAAAACAGTTTTAGGTTCTTAGATGAAGTCCAAAAAGACATAAGGTCAAGGATGGAGGTAGAACAGGAGTGAAGAGGAGGGAAGAACGGGCTTTCTGCTCTGTTGCACAGAACATGCTATGTACCCAGCAATTATCTGAGGGACGGGCACTACAGCCACATTAGCCCTCCCTCTCGCTTTTTTCCTTCTACCAGTATATTCCTCTCTGTGAACTAGGAACAGGGGAAAAGTGTAGACAAAGAAGAGCAGTGATCATATGACCTAGCTTTAGGGGTCTAAAAGTTTGTGCCTGCACCTCAGCTAGGCTCTCAGAAGATCAGTGGAAACAAAGGATTACTACTATCAATGATTCCTCTGGTCCTAGGGGCAGCAATGGAATATCTATGTCTGAATAACATCCTGCTTCCCATCAACTACAAGTTGAAGTTCTCCACTTGCAAGCTGAAGACAAGTTCAGACTAAGTAATTAACCTGTAGCTGACATTTGTCAGGTGACCTGCCCATTCACAGTTCAAAAAGAAGAAAGATCTCTTTGTTTCCATTTTTCTGTAATAGAAAAATGATGGGGTGTTGAAGGCTTCTTTTACAGAGGAAAGAAAGACATAGCAATAACGCATGACTGGATGTTGAGGTCAGACAGCTTAAAATTCAACACAGATTTGTAGTGATGATGAATATCAATCATTTGAACAGATTACTAAAGAAAGTGACGGATTATCCATCTCTTGTGACTTCAAATTCAGATTAGATGTGTTATGAAAGATAAGCTTTAGTCAGAATTGTTAGGAAAAGTAATGAATGTAGTGGATGACATCCCACCCCCCAGGTGTCAACCACACCACTCAGCTTGGTGTCATCTGCAAACTTGCTAAAAGTGCAATTGATCGCAGTGTCTATGCTATTGATGAATATACAAAACAGTACTTGTCCCAATATAGACCTTCGAAGAACACCACTTGTTTCTGGTTTCCACTTGGATGTTGAGACATTGACTATAAATCAATAATCGTGTCTTAGATTTTCATGCCATACTGTTCTAACATCTCCACTCATAAAACCAATTGCTAATCAGTCTTATTTTTGTTGGGGTTTGGGTGGGTTTGATTTTTGGGTTGTTTGTTGTGGGTTTTTTTTAATTTCGACATATGGAGGTTTTCAGGATTTACAGACTCACTGAATTTAGTTGTTGACTTCCATGGCATAAAGTTCAAGACAAGAGTACAGTGAATTTTTTCTAAGCATAACATGATCCTGAATTACTTAATGTTAAAAATACTTCATGTGGAAGTTCTAAGGATTTGAATCATTTTTCCTATGGAGAGTACATTACTTCTGATAGAAACATTTTTCTACAGTCTGGAATAAATTAAGATGGGTCTGTGAGTTTCTAGTATGTACTCATGCCAATTAAATAGTAAGAACTCTTTATATCCTCTCCTTAAAATGTACCTTACTTACAATGAGACTGTTGTCAGTTCTCTTCCCAAAAAGTAGTTCATTTTAACTGGAGTAGTGTAACAGGGTGAACCAAACTTCTAACACTGAAAAGTACATTCAGGATGAAAAGTCAGAGGATATGGTTTATGATTCTGAAGAACAGCAGCACTGGCAGCAGGTTCCTTTCTGAGCAGTCAACAACTGGGGGAAAAAAATACTCTTCTCCTTAACAGAGTCCCTGATATTTTCTATCAGAGAGTTCCATACTTTTACTCACTGTGTAGAATTACTGTAAAGCTCCAAAGTAATATCAGGTGCAACTCTACTTTAGGTACTGCCTTTTCATTCAAGGCTTTTGTTCAAGTGTAGAAGAGCACATTGTTTAGGTAAGGTTAATTGTATGTCTCCACTTTATCCACTCCATATTGCAATTATATTCCAGATCATATATTAATAGAAAATAATACATTGGAACGGTCCCTTCATTGTCTGTCTCCCAGATAGAAAACGGAAGTGCAGTTCATGTACGTCCCAGGTTGTTTGGACCAAGACTCGCCTTCAGGAAATGAAAGAGTTTCCATTTAATTACAGCAGTATTTTGCTTCCTGTCAGCATACATATTTATGAATGTCGCATAACTCTGGCTGCTTGTTTGTATTTTATATGTACATGCAAATAACACACAGGCACACATACATATATATTTTCTTTTAAAACAAAACCTAAAGGGTCCCAGAAAGTCAAGCAAGCAAGAGACAGAAAGTCTATGGCCTGATGCTGGTTTTGGTAGATGGGAGTCCATCTGTGCCTTTTGAATTTTAGAAGTTTCTGTGTGCATATTCCTGAAGGCAGATCTTGAGTATCTTCCAGATGCTTGAAATGGTCTTAACCAAGAATCAACTGTGAAAGCATAATTTCCAGAGGTGAATGGCTTTCACCTCTTCACGTGATCTAGTTCCAGGTCTTCTCATAAGTTTCTCTAAATCCAGGTTTTGCTTCCAGCTGTGAATTATTTGCAATAGGTAGTTATTTGTTTGTTCTTACTTGCTCGTTTATTGAAGATATGTTTCTGGTACTTTCCGTTAAGTGCCAGAACGGAGTGATGGCAAGATGCCTTTTGAGAATGGCAATTTCAGATGGGAAAAAAAGCTATCAAAGAGAAACAGAAAGAAGAAATCGTATTAGGAAAAAAAGGCTGCTAGAGCAAGTATCTGTATAAGGGAGCATATCAAATAAACTATGTAAGTACAAAATACTTGGGAGAGGTCTTTTCAAACTATATACTTTTATTAGATTTAAGTATTTGAGAAGTTCACTCTTTTTCCCAGTACATAAGAATGCTAGTTTTCTCTTCCTGCCTTGGGTGAGCAGGAGAGCTGCTGCAGGGATTGAAGTGTTGAGAACAGAAACTATGGAGATTTGATCAGGATACTTTCCCTATGGACAAGTAGTCACTAGCGTTGCAGCCAATATTTAGTAAAAGAAAAAAAATGAGAGATGAAGACTGACGTCAATTTACCATTTCTTTCCCTGTAATGTCCAACAAATCATGAAGTCAGATTCAGCTTTGATATGAATTGGTCAATATTGCAATGGAATTGGAGAGTATTTAACAATGTAGAAGTCAGATAGGCAAGGTCAGCCAAAATGAGCACAGATTTTAAATATTCCATAATACAAACATTTAGAATTTCACACTTATCCACAAAACCAGTATGACGTTAGCTATAATTTATAACTGGAGAATCAAAGCAGAACTGTGCATAAATCAATAGATCTGCCTGCACCAGAACTACTTCAAAGCCTTTCAGTGCCAAAATAAGCATTAAAAGAGATTTGTAAACATGGATGCGGTATCATTAGTCTTTTAAATACTTGCAGTTGTCTGTATTACTGTGCTTTTTCCACACAGAAATGTTCTTACAAACAACTGTTAAATGATCTTACTGTAATATTAGAGTGTAAAGACGCATTTTGGTTAGTTTTTTGTTCACATCCTCTGCTTGTACCAAGGATTAGAGACACAGATGACCGTGCTGATAGATTTGACTCAGTGTTCTGTTATCTGGAACAGTCCCCAGTACAAATGCTGATATTAAATATTATTATAATATTTGTGATCAATGATGTCTTTGGCAACAGGAAAGGTACTAAATGCATTTTGACATTTTGTGACATATATGACTATTTAAAGATCAACAGAACCTTGAATTACATGGAGATTAAGTAGGTTGGTTACAGGGGAAGACAACTTGAAGACAGGCTGGAAAAAGTCGTGAAAAGCTATGTAGTTTTTAGAAAGTACTCAGGCATTTAGTTTAGCAAAGTTAAAAAAAATTGTTTGTTTTCTATTTTATCAACCTTAACTAGATTTCTACAGCTCAGTTTTGATTTTTGACTTCAAATACATCTGAAAACCTTTAGAGACAGTAAAGATCAGGTTGCTCAGCCTATTTGCTGATGGAGAGCACAGCATTGCTGTTGATATATATTCACTGCTGTGTATTTCTTTGGCCTTTCCATGTAATTAAATGAGTAAATAACTACTGTACTATTTTTTTTCAACTTTAAAGTTTTATGTGTAAGAGTCTTGTACATATTTTAGCAACTCTGAATAAATAATTTGTTTCATGCAAACATCTTTACCTACAATAATGAAGATTTGGCTCCACTACAATTACTTATTGATTTGTGTCAGATTAACAAAAGCATTTTGACAAAAAAGGGGAAGGGGGAGACAAAAACGTAGAGAATTTCACACCTTTATTTCTAAACTGAAGTCGGTTTAACTGGATGATGCACAAACATTTGCAGGAATGCCATGTCATTCCTGCAACAAGAAGCAACTGGAGCCCACTGGGGAACTAGGTTGATTGTATTTCACTTGAAGGAAAACTACTTGGAAAATAATAGACAAATGCCTGGCTAGAGCGAGACTCATCAGAATAAACTAAGCCTATGTATATGAGGTATGCTTTTTTCTTTCTACTAATTTTTCTTTTTTGCTCAAAGAGGAGGAATCTAATGTTATTTTCAGCTGCTGCGATTGTGGTGTCTTACTCAACATTATAACTCTTACTCCCAGAGCTGGAAACATAAGATTTAAACTTATGGTTATCACAGCTGTCATTAGTTTTGAAAAAATTTTCACTAAAACAGGTTTTCATCAGAAAATATTGGTTCCATATAAACCAAAACAGTTTCAAATGCAACTGTGATTAAAAAATTAAAACCTATTATAATAAGGACAGGACTGAATATTTTACTGTTGCTACAACAGAATGCCTGAAACCTTAATGTTAAAAAATATTTTTTACATCACGGTTGTATTATTTATATGCTAAAATTAATTTAACAGATGTATTCTACATAAAATCTTTATATTAACTGGAAGCAGTTTATTACCATTTTGTTTTGCAGGCAAATTCAAGTTCTTTGAGCATATTCTTAAAATTCAAACCCACGTTTTCAAATACTGGCACTTCCCACGGAGTTCCCGTTCTAACTCTCCCACTCTACTAGATGTCACTGAATTACTCTCTTGATTACTATTTTCTCAGAAAGTTTTAAAAAATACTTTCTCTGAAAGTAGCTTCTTTTGCTCTAATTCTGAAGTATGAAATACTTTCCTGGACGTTATTCTCCTGCATGGAAAGGGAACAGTGTAGCATGAAAAGTTAATGTTATGCCCAGGGTGCAATGCATAAAAAGGGGGATGCTGAGCTGGAGAGACACGGGCTGCACAGCTGCCACCACGTGATTCAGATTCTTTTGCCACATCAGCCCACGGGGATGGTGAGAAATAAAGTCCTTCTGCCTCTCCATCTTTGCCAGTATGACATAGTCTTACAGGACTGCAAGAGGTATTTCAAGTGAAATCCAGTGTCCCTGCATTTCTCATTTTTTGGTATTTAATTGTATTCTACAGTTACTTCTGGCTTTTCCTCAGGAAAGTTAGATTCAGGAAAATCTGATTCAGGGAGGGCAAACAGATGAATTTGTCATTTCAGACACACCATACTGCAGAAATGGAATAGACAAAAACCAAAAAGGTGAAACCAGCTGAAAACACATTCAGTAGGAAATTAGAGGCCCTCAGCTAACCAAAGTGGATCAGAAGGATCATATAAATTTTACTATTACAATTCCCTCATTCATGGTAAAGTCATACTTCACATATATATACGCATGTGAATGTATATTGTGTTGCATATATATTTTGCATGGTCCAATAAGAAAAAAAATGGATGTGCTCACTGAAAACCTCAAATAAAATGTATGCAAATTCCTAAACAATTTAAACTCTTTGGTTTTATTGAATAACATAAGCATTTCCATTAAAATATATAAGCCCTAATGAATATTCTATTTGGACTTTTCTGTAATTTGATATCCAAGTCATAGCTGTCCAAGGGAATGGTGAGGCCTTACGTGGAGACCTCAGTGAAACACTCCCTGTCTACATACTACCCTGTTCCACTGTATTTCTCTTTTCAAGTGTGTGCTCATGTAATCCAATCTTTTGAAAGCAGATGTTACATACACCTTCCAGTTATTGGAATAAGAGCTGAGGACAAACTCAAAGGCTCCAGGTGAAACTTCAGTTCCAGAGTTCAGCAGCAGTGGAACCAGAATGAAGACTGGTGACTTCTTGATTTGTGTAGCGGGAAAGAGAAAAACAGACAGGAACAGCAACAGCCGAAGGAAATGACAATTCTTCTGTCTTTACACTTGGCTCCTAACTGTCCGGCACTGAGATACTCTTGTTCTCTTTGTGGTTTTGCTTGCTGTGTTTAATCAAGTGATAGATATGAGAGAGTTGTACAGTACAATAAGCTTCTGTAAAAAAAAATTAATCTTTTAAGCAGAGCAAATTAAAGCTCTGGTTCTTATTCCTGTAATGAGTTCATTTAATTTATCTTACTTTAATTCATTCTGGATATAAAGACTGCAGTACAGATAAGCAAATACACTTCATATACCGTTTCTGTTTGTTATTAATGGAAAACTGTCCCAAAAGACATCTGTTAACATTTTTCATCAAATTTTAATCTTCAAGGAAAGGAAATCTTCAAGAACAAATGAATTAGTTAATTTATATTACATTTTCCTTAGAAATCTTGACCATTTGGATTTCATAAGCTTAAAAGAAAATATTTTGTTAAAAAGATTAGATTCACACAGTGAAGCCACATTACCCAGGGTTATGATCCATTTTTCTTTTTAAAACCCAGATGGCCTTACGGAGTTAGGAATTTGCTGTCTGCGCAATCAGTGAGCTTGCAAGTGCTGCTGCAGGCAGCCTCCAGATGGCATAGGACATCGTGTAGCACAGCAGGGCTGCCAGCAGGCCCAACACACAAACCACAAGGGCCCAGGCAGCAGTAAGTGCAGTTGGACAAAGCTCTGCCGCTGCCTTTCCTTCAAGGCATGGCAGAGACTACATTTCTCTTAACTTGGAAAGACAATGATCGAGGTCCTACCTTCACAGCAGTCTCCTGTAATGTCTTCCTAGTTCATACAATTTGAATTCATCTTTCTTGGGCATGGATGGCTCTCATACTCAACACTATGACTAGGATCACACTCTGCCTCGCTATTTATACTTCTGATCCCATTAGGAACAGCCACACACCAAACTGCCAGGAATCACCAGTTTCTCTCTCACAACAGCAAAGTTCGTGCCATCCTTCCTTTCCATAATTTCTCACTGTGTACCCATGCATTCTGACATACAGAACAAATTTTCTTCGAATCAGTTTCAATTTCCACTCCTGGTGTACTTTAGTTCTGCTATTGATAACCTTCTCCATGGCTAATCGTCCAATTAAGTTAGAATATCTTTCTCAAAACTTTTCCATTCACTTGAATATAAATGCCAGATAGTTTTTGCACTTATTTCTTAAAGAAATTCCAAGTTTCCTTTCTACTTCAGTCCCAGAGATCAACAGGTAAAGTTATTAACGTATTCCCTTAGTTTGTCAAAATTTTCCCATTGAAGTCCAAGATATGAATTATAAATGAATTTATGTTTAGTGCCTTATTCACTACTATTGAGTTCTACTTTCTCCAAGTGATTTATTTTTTTTTCTTTTTTTCTTTCTTTCTTTTATTTTTTTTACCTATCTTACTATTTATATTTTTATAATCTGTAACTCATTTAACTGACTTGATTTTATTTGTAACTAAATCTTCCTTGAACAGAACATAGTATTCAACACCTGTGTTCCCATTGAAAATACTATATATTTCTCTTAGTCAGTAATACTTACTTTCATTTCCTCAAGAAGAAATTCTGGTTCATCCATTTTTGGGGCATTTGAAGTAACAATTGTTTGGTCCTGTCATGTAATTCACAGAATCACAGACTTACAACACTGCTGAGGCTGGAAAGCACCTCTGGAAATCATTTTGTCCGACTCCCGTAGTCAAAGCAGGGTCATCTAGAGCAGGTTGTCCAGAACCATGTCCACACAGATTTTGAATAAATCCACAGACTGAGATTTCACTGCCTCTCTGGGAAATCAGTTTCAGTTTTTGACTACTCTCACAACTGAAAAAAAATTCTTATGTGTAAGTGGAAGGAGTTTTCATTAGAAAGTGTATTTTTTTTTTCAGGTTAACTTCATACCTATAAATAAAATAAGACTTTTTTTTTCAGTATGAAAGAACTGAAGGTGGGAAAAGAAGAGACAACTTGCAGAAGAGAAGGAGTAGTCTAACAGATCAACATAGGAAAAAGTTCTATAGAAAAGTAAAAAGTTTATTCAAGAATTTTACTCACAGGGTCATTCAAAAGACAAGTTGAGAACTAAAAAGAGTAGGTGAAATATTTGTATTACTGAACACAATGTTGAAACTTCTGGGATGTGAATTGTTACCTGATGATAATTTTCACACTTCTGTAGACCGTCCTTTCTCCAACACAAAATTATGTAAGATGAAACTCTAGATCTTTAAGCTCAAAGTCATTGAGTTCTTCCAGTCCTGCAGTCCTTCATAGTAAAACCACGAAGGTGTAAAGACAAGCCAACAACTTGGTAGCTCATAATTTCAAAGGGGAAATTTCATACAAGTTGCTGAGCTGTGAGGTGAATCAACGTTTAGAGGAAGAGATTATCCTGGAACACTGTGTTCCTCAAACCCTGGGAAAGCACACAGAGCACATATTGCTTTGCCTGCTGAACCCAATCTTTACATTTAGACTTCTCCCCTAGAGGACAGAAGAGTATTTTCTGCTGTGTGAGTTTCATATGACAAGGAAAACAATTATATATCCTATGGATCCCTGGCTTTTCCCAATCTCTGGATCCAATATTTTTAAGGACTTCATTTTCATGTGGCAATCATTAAGAAGCAACCAAGAACAGGTCTTCTACAGTTCAAAGTCTGAACTGTATGCATAGATACTGTGTTACAGTGACAGATATAATGTGGTTTCTACAGTATAGCAAAATATGAAGGGAACTGAAATATGTGTATCAAGAAATATAGGTTTTTGCTATGTAACAATCAACTTTTCCACCTTTTAGTGAATAAACTCAAAGGTAATGGGGGCTTACTGTCTCTACAGAAGGACATTTTTTAAGAAAAACAACAGAAAGTAAACAAACCCCCTCCAAAAACAGTGAGGCAATTCCTAAAGGCATAGAAATCTAACATATGTTGAGTAGAGAAAGACTGAAGTAAAATATTTGAAGCGCCACCCCTTCTCCTGCCTTTGGAGAAGACTGAGTTTTGTCCATCTTGGCCCCCGGGTCAGCAAATCTTTTGTCTTCCTCTGCTGTAACACATGCTACAGTGCCCTGAGCAGGTGCCTAGATAACCCAGATGTTTCTAGGGCTGTATTCCTGCTTCACAGTCTCTGTTTTCTGACTCTTTTTCTCTCTCCTTTCACTTGCCATCCTCCCTGATACTCTAAAGTTTCTCCATCATCATCTTATGGAGAGCAAAATATCTTTTCAGATAGATCTGTGTGACCCAGAGTGCCGCACACAATACAGCAAAAAGAGCCACAGTAAAAGATGAGCAAACATTTTGTATTATTCATCATACAAGAAGGCTAATATCTGCTCCTACGACTACGGTTTGAAACATAGAGTAATAAGAGAATGCTTTCGTGTACCATAATATTGCACACAGTCCTTCTTCAACAGAAAGCACCTCATTAGAGACCTTAAAAGCAGCTGAAACGTGTGCTTGAATCACTGTGCAAAAGGTATGTGACTCCTCCTTCCTATAACTGTTAATTCTATGTTAGCCACTTGGTCATACGACATAGCAGCCTTCCAGTGCTTAAAGGAGGCCTACAGGAAAGATGGGAAGGGATTCTTTATCAGGAAGCACATTGATTAGATGGGAGATAATGGTTTTAAGCTGAAAGATGGTGGATTTATACTAGATATAAGGAAGAAATTATTATTGTGATGTTGATAAAGCTCTGGAACAGATTGTCCAGAGAAGTCATGAATGCTCCATGCCTGGAGGTGTTCAAGGCCAGGTTGGATGATGCTTTGAGCAACCTGATCTAGTGGAAAGTGTCCTTGCCTATGGCAGGGCAATGGAACTGGATGGTCTTTAAGGTCCCTTCTATCCCAAACCATTCTATGATTCTAAGATATTTTGGCCATCTAGTCAGTAAAATAGGTCTCTAACAGAAAGATCTTAAAGATTCCCATTTCTAAGATTGATTAAAAGCATTTTTATGTGTTTGTGTATTCCAAAAGCAATGTTACATATAGATATATATATGTGCATTTATATTCATAGTCATATATATACACATCAGCAGTTATAGTGCTCTGTCACTGAGACAGTGCTCTCTCATCTTTCTTCTAAAAGGAAGTACAAGCTGATCCTAGTTTTGAAGCCACGGACATATGGTTAATGTAACTCATCTGAATTTCTCATGGTTTATTGTAGGATTTTTAAGATTCTGCAATCACAGTGTCAAGGTGTGCCCTATAATTCAGTACTTTCTTCTAAAAGGATGCTTGCTACAGCTGAGATTCTTACTCTGACAGCCCTGCAACACAGAAAAACAAGTCCTTCAAGCTTTCTGTACAATACCTAGACTGTATTTCATTCCAGTTTTTGTTGTATTGTTGGGGGGGTTTTTTGAGATTGTTTTGGGCAATAACATTGTTTACTCCTGGCTGAGCTTCCATCCACAGTAGAGAAGTCACTGCAAGTATCTACATTATCCTAATAAAATTCATTGTTATTAAACAAATAATATTTTGATAGTTTTTAAGTCTTGGATCCAAAGCAGCTGTTGATTCAAATAGCAAGTTTACAAGCCTTGAATGTAACTGATATTACAAAGGTGTAAATTTTCTCACATTTCTTCTTTCCTGGTAGATAAAGGTCATCCTTCAGAGATGTGAGCACTTCTTCCTTACTGAGAACTCCAGAAAATGGAAGTCAACAACTGCTCTTAAGAAAGGGGAGAACATCTTTCAACATAGATTGAAAAAAAACAAAGCATTTCCAGTCCAGTTCTTGGTCACAACAAGTTTAAGACTAGTGGAACAGAGTTTCATATAGCCATAGCAATTCCCCAAGCCAGTTTGTCCTCAAGAGCAATTATGTTTTAGCTATTTTTAAATTGCAAAGGAAAAAGAAACATTCCTAGCTTCCTGTTCTCATTAGCATGTCTGCAAAGTTGTTTGCATTTTAGCCTCCAGCGGTTAGAAACTGCTTTGTCATTTGATTTCCTTAATGCTTGCCCATGTTAGAAAGGAAATAACTGAAGTATTTTGACAGCTAAAAGAGAAGAAAATATACCAGGACAATCAATGTCAAGTAGCAAGACTGGTGAGAAAAAAATGTAAGTGACGTGGCCCACCTTTCCTCTCTGCCTTGCAGTCTAAGTGCTGAAGGTGTCAGCCACATGTTGTACCCTAGTTCTTGTGCTCTGCCATATGCCTCAGCTTTCTACAGCTTTAGACAATTTCTGGCTTCCAACCACTTCCCGTACACGTTATGTCTACATTTGCTGCTCTCATTCCTCACCAAATAGATTTGTTCAGAGACCACACTTCTCCCTCATTGCCACATGTGTAATTCTTTTCTTTTTACCATCATCTTGACACTCTCTAATACTTTATAAATGAGCATATGTACCTGGGTTGACCTATCTCAACACCTTTCACAACTATTACACAGTGGCACGCAACAGCTATATTTGAAGCACCTAACCTGAAATAGGAATTCAATCCATCAGTTTTCCAGTTCCCACCAGCACCACCTAAAACAAGACATCTCCTTGATCAGCTGAACAATTTAGAGTTTTTTCAAGTTATGGCCTGCATGTCCTAAATAAAAACTGGTACACAGAGAGAAACTTCTAGTATCAGAGAAAATCAGCACACTTGCATACAAAACTCTCATATCTAGATGTGACAAAGTTAGGTGACTAGTTTGGGTGGCCTGGCTTTATTATAAGCTCTGATCATCAAAACATGTGAGTATAACATTCTTGACTTCTCCCTTTCCTATCAATGTCTACGAAGGTTTATAAAATGTACAGGAAATGAAATCTGAACTTATTAGAAATGAAAAATCCTGCTTTTCTTTTCATATTTATTTGATTTTGAAGCTCATCATATGCCACATTCAGTTAATATTTTTAAAGTCAGTACTAGAACTAGAAGCCCCGTATTAACATCCACAGATATCTATTCCACAATCGTGAAAAGGGATAGTCAATACTGGTGGCACTGTGTCAACTGGTTGATTTTACATTAATAAGTACATGGCATGTTGACATTTTATCTCTTAGTCAGTAAGACAAAGGACACAACAATGTAAACATAAATAATAATGTTTGATTGGACTAAATAATAGTAAAGAGCTAATGCGTACAATACTGCTTTAAAAGCAATGGGAAAGACACCTTTCCTCCCTTTTTCAACAAGAGGTTAATACTTGTGCCAACGACCAATAACAAATAGAGTGTTATGCTATTGCTTTGTTCTTATTTTCAATATTAATTTACATTATATTAATTTACATTATATATCCTCTGAAAGATTCCAGTACAATGTAAGACTTCAACACAATATGACACTTTTCTATTTTATTATAAGCATTGTGATGCTTATTGCACTATGATCCAGATTTTGCCAAAACTCAGAAAAACAAGAAGAACCAAAATAAATCCATACCAAAAAAAAAAAAAAAAAAAAAGCAAAATCCTGTTCCTTTTCTGGGACATCTAAGCCCTGTTCAGTTCTTCTGAATACAGCAGCTGAAAGTACAAAATTTTAGAAATCTGCAGCATCTTTAGTGTTAACCTCAAATTACACTGGGAGAAGCTATAAGAAAACAGTTGGGGAACATTAAAATACCTGTTAGATGGAGAGGAATTATATCCTACAGTTAGCAAGGCAGAAACACCATGGACATGTTGCCAGTATCATCTCACATCACAGAATCACATCACAGAATCATCATAGACCTCTCAACAAGCCCTTCTGGTATGTTTAGGAATAAATAAAATTCTGTGGCAGTGGTGATAATGCTGGTTTATGATATACGAGCAACATTGAATATGCAATTGCTTTCAACTTATTTAATTTTTTTAGTAGTCTCTATGACTATACAATTAATGTGAAATAAATTGTACTCTTATTTGGCTCCAACTACTGGCTCGGATCTTCCAATGGAACTTATGTTTTTGGGAGCAGAAAAGCAGTTTTCAGGCAATTTTCTCTGTGTTTTAGAAGTGAATATTATCCCTCAAAAACTATACTAAAGTAATTATTTATATAAATTACAAAACATTGTGGGAAACAGTTTCTGTGATAAAAAGGACTTAGTAAAATTACTCATATAAAATGCAAAGCCATATATCTGCATGATATGTTAGTTGAGAGATGAGTTTTATATAAAATATTTGTATAAATTTAGTATAGTAATGGAAATACAACATAAACTATTGACAATTCACAATTACAGCAGTCTGACTAGGTTTCATGATTTAAATAATCATTTCAAGTTCATTTATGTTTGATTTATTTGGGGGAAAAGTACTTATTGTGGCTATTGAGTTTTCACCTACAAGGTTTTAGAGGTCACCTTGTGCCTAATATTAGACAAAAGCTAGAATAAAAAAATAAAATATGCAATTCTACCCAATGAGATTACAGACAAATACCTGTATCTTAGCCGCTTGCATCAGTTCAAAGAAGACATTTCTGTTTTGCCCACAGCCTGGGGAGTCCTAACCATCCCTGGACCCTTGCTAATCTTTCTAGGAGAATTTCACAGAATCATAGAATCGCCCAGTTGGAAAAGACCTTTGAGATACAATACTGGTCCCAAGACTTCACCGAATTTGCTGTGCATTTTCCATCTTTTCACATCTTTTTCTGTCACTATGGTACTACACTTAAACTTAAGTTTAAACATAAGCAACTTAGGAAGTGGTTTGTAAGCTGTCTTATCAGTGGAACAGTATTTACAAGTAGTGAACTAGGTCTATTTCCACCAAAAAATTTGACTCAAGTAGCCAAGTGTATGGTGAGTTTTACTTAATGATGAGGTATATGTAGTCAAGTTCTGCCTAAAAGTTAAGCAAAAAATTGGATTTATTTGTTATGGAAAATATTCAGACTTCAGAAAAGTTACAAAACTGAAACACAGGTTCCAAAATATTTCTGAAATGCAGCCACAGTGTCTCACAGGAGTACTTAATAGGACAATTCACGATCCCACCCTACTGTCTAGACAGAATGTCTTTCCTAAACTACATCTCCCATCACTCACTACAATCTATTGCAGTTAATCAGTTCAGTCACAAACAATGGTGTTTGACTGGTAATAAAGTTTGCAGGTCTAGCATTGGGCATAGAAATACAAAGAGATTCCTAGGACAGCCAACACTAAGTTTGATGTACTACAAGAAAATCAAAATATTATTTTTTCCTTTCAGACAGATTTTTGAAATGGTTTGTGTGAAAATGAAAATACATATTTTTTAATAAAATCTTCACTTTACAACAAAAATTTATTCAACAGTTCTACAGGTTATAAAAAGTTATTCAACAGCTTTACAGGTTACACACTTCACAGACTAACTGTAAGAAGCAGCATTCAATGAAGTTTTTTCAAAGACAACAAGTAGACAAACAACCCAGAAAGAAAGGTGTTTTAAAGGAGGTTACAGAACCAACACATTCTCCTTTGGTTTTCACAGAGGCACTTAGACTTATGAAGATGTTAGTGAAAAGACCTGCAGCAATACATGGCTTGTCTGCCATGAAGGGTCAAAAGGCTGAGTCAGACATGAAAGTATTTAAACATCTGTTTTCAAGGAATACAGAAGAATTTAATTGTTAGTACTGCTGACTAAAGCACTCCTTCGGTAAAACATATTGTAATTCACATATTTCCTGTGTGATTTTCATATGGCAGCAATTCAGTTGTATTTTCTTTCTTGAAAAAAACAATTTATCATAGTACAACAAAGTAATTTAAAAGTTAGAATATTCACACATCAGTATTAAAACTATTAGTTACTTAGGAAATACATTTATTTGCCTGCTCAAACATTTGAGGATTATAAAAGTATTTTCATCTATTGTACTGGTATTTCTTAAACAAAAATGTTAAAAAGATGTGTTTATTTACTTTTGCAGATATAAAAGCTTTAAGCACTGTACATAACTCATCATTCAGCACTACGCATAACTCATCATTCTCTAAGCCTACAAGTTCTAGCTGACTGCAGTTGTGACTTTAGAGCTCACTTGTGCTATCTTTCATTCTAGGTAGTATTCCTTTCTCTGTATAAGTCTATGTAGAAAGGGCTCTTAAAATAATCATTGGGTAATTTTTAAGGTTTTTTAATGTCTTAAGGAAATGTTACATTAAAATCTGGAAAAAGGAATTCTATCTAAGAAGCAACTAGACAAGCAGCAAGACATATTGATGGTCCTGTACCTAAGTGACATGTTTCAAACCGTAGCTGCCAGAAGGCATTTGGGAAACACATATTATGCAGATGTTGTTCAGGTAAGGTCCTGGATTGATCAGTCTTCCCATGCCACAGGACTTTCCTACTAATGAACTAAAAATGTAAGCCCTTACTGCTAGAGATTTCAAATAACACTAGTATTAGAGGTATAATTCATAATAATCAAGAGTTATGTTGCCTACTTTGAGTGAAATAAAGGACAAGATTTGAAGTCAGAAGTCTATGACGGGGCCCTCTATCCTTTGAAGAAACATGTCTGAAAAAGTCTCAGGGGTCATGGTAGATAACTAACCTGAGAACCTGAGCTCCACCAATGGCCTAGTAGCTGCAGAAATGGAAACTGTCCTTTGCTGCAGAGCTGCCATAGTGCTGCATATTTGACATGGTGCTGCTGGATGCTGGCTTTGAGTCAAAGGCTGCTCAGCTGGAGGAGCTTCAGAGAAGAGTTCTGTAAATGATTACAGCAGTGGGTGATGGGCTGTTTTCCCCTGTGACTCTCTTTCCAGAACTGCCATCCCTCTGCCATTTCCACTTCCAGGTTTCTAATTCCAGTGGAGACATCAAAGCCTCATTTAGAAACCACTACATTACAGGGCTGAAAAAAACTGTCTGCAAATGGAAGACACACTAAATTACTTCAGTCTAGGTAACGAAGGCACATGATAGTAGTGCTTGTTCAAAGGCTGTAACTACTTATATAGGGAACAGAAGCTTGATAAAGGAAGACTTCAAAAACCGAGGCAGGACGAAGTCATTCTGCTAGGCAGAATTAGCCAGTCTGGTTTTAATTTTGAGCAATAAGATTATGTACTTGCAAGGATTTACCAACAACTACAATATCTCTTAGTGACTTTTAAATCAAGTTAAAAAAAAGCTGCACTTTAAAAGGGATTTAATTCAGAGAAAGCATATGGCCAAGTATAGGAACTAAATGTTCAGAGTGATTCTTCAGCTGATTTTGCTCATTAGCGACCTACTTTCAATCTCAGTAATGTGGGACTATGAGCACCAAGCATATTTTCCATCTTATTGTTCTCTAGTCAGCTGCAATGTAAACATTAACATCCCAGCCCCTCGTGACCACCAGCTCCCTTTGTGTTCAATGGAGAGTGTATTCAATTTGTATTTAATTTGAGAGTGTGACTTGCCTGATCACACATAGTTTTCCAAATCAGGCTGAAATGATTCATAATTGAAAATCATCTTTTTTTTCTGTCCATTGAGTCTATAAGCATCTTAGATGGAAATACCTGTATCGTAGAAGTCTATATTCAGTCTGACGAATGTTATCCTGAGTCTTTTTCATCAGAGATACAGAATCAATACAAACTCTTGTACCTCAGACACTGAGCAAAGCTGCTACTTTTTTCCACAGCTAAGCTGTGGTTGTGTCAAAAATTTTAGAATTTTCTGCACAGACACAAATTTTTGACACAGTGTATCATTAAGTTGAGACAGTCATCCAAAAGAAACAGCCTGGCAAAGCTGACAAAGGTGACAAATTTGAAGCAGATTTTACTTGCTTCCTGAGGTGAGGGAATTGTTATCCACCCAGATGTCAATAATAAATGTTATAAAGTACTGAAAACTCAATAAAGAATCAAAAGGTTTTATAAGGTGAAATAAATTCAGTGAGAGTGGTTTTGGAGACAAAGCCACTGCAGCTTCCATTCTGGGAAAGGTTTCAATTCATAATCAATTCTCTTCATTTGTTAGTTCTATAATAAAATTAAAACCCAGGAAGGAAACAGAGGATTTTTCTGAAGACGGAAACCCTATCAAGGACAATTTTCTTCTGTGTTTCCATATGCATTGGCTAATTTTCAGCAATATCTGGACATAAATATCAAGAAATAAGAAGGGGATATAATTTTCCTTCAGAAACTTTAGTTTCAGTCTGGACAACTTAAGAGGTACAAAAACTTTTGGGGAGTACTTTTCATACAATCGGTCAACCCACACCCTGTCATAACTATTGCCAGCTTCATTTTTGTCCCTGTGGATCCTTAGATCTCAAAGCCTGCTCATCTCTTAATCCACAAAACCTAGGCATTATTAAAATAATGTTAGCTGTTTCCTCATAGATGTTCTTTCGAAAAGTATCATCTGCCTTGGACACAGGCAAAATTCTTTACTACATTACTGAGGAAGAAAGAGAATAGAAATATGATGTCCTTTGTGGACAGATTTTGGGAAATATATCACAGCAATCTCCACGTACAAGGGTAGGGCAGATCAGCTGCTTGCTGATAGCTCCCCGCATGATAAGGGTTCTGAATGGTAGGAGAAGACACAACTGAGGCAACAGTGCTTCTAGCCATACAAGGCAAAAGCAGGACACATGGGAAGGGAGAGCAGGGAGAAGCTCTACATCATAGGCGCCACACTACCAGCAGACAGGGTCCTCACGCTGCATGCGTGGGAAGGATAGAGCACACTTCTGTCAGCTCTGGAGCTGGCATGTTCCTAGCTCCTGTCTGGTCTGCTTATCAGTGCATGGTATCAGAAGAGAAAATTGTGACCTAGGAAGAAGAGTGGGCAGGGAAGGGCATGAATTTCTAAAGCCCCTTTGCTGCTAGAACAAATTTTGCATGGAATGAAAATCTCTGTATTGTCATCCTGCTTTCCTGCTTCGCATAAATTGTCAAGTTTCTCAAGCAGGAAAAAAATAAAAACAAATATACAAACAAAAAAAACCCCCTATGTATACTTTTAAGTTTTTAAACATTAACAGGCAGCTGAAAATTGACTTACCTGGACCTATGCATGAATCTCAGTAACGTCAAGCAGAGAGCAGCTGGTAATAACAAGATTTATGCAATGTTATGAGAAATAGTTCACAGATCCCACCCCAATATCATTAGCCCTTGCTGACTCAGCCTAAGGTATTTTCTTTGGCCACAATGGTGATGGTTCCATTGAGCTAAGATAGAATCAAACACCACTTGTAACTGACCTCTAACTGGATTTGACTTCATTTACTACCGCTTTTTGGACCCGGCCATCCAGCCAGTTCTTTACCCAGCAGAGGGTGTGCCTGTCCAGGCCAATGGAAGCCAGTTTCTCAAGCAGAATGCTGTGAGAACCAATGTCAAAATCTTTACTGAAGTCCACGTACACCACATCCACAGCCTCTCCCTTGTCCATTAAATGGTTACCCTTGTCATAGGAAGCCCTTTACAGTCATCAGAGAGAAACATAGAATCATAGAATGACCTGAGTTGGAACGGACCCATAAGGATCATCGAGTCCAACTCCTGTCCCTGCACAGGACAACCCCAACACTCACACCATGTGTCTGAGGGCATTGTTCAAATTCTTCTTGAATACTGTCAGGTTTGGCACCATGACTACTTCCCTGGGGAGCTGTTGCAGTGCTCCATTACCTTCTGTGTGAATAACTTTTTCCTAATATTCAACCTAAACCCCCACTAAACATGCACAGCTAACGCCCTGCTTTAATTACTCAAACACCCAGTCAGTAAGCTGAGCCAGAGACATGCCACCCTCCCTCCAGTGACTCTAAACGAAGTTAGGGACTGCTAGTTCAGTTGACTCTCTCTTAAGTAGCAAAATGAGTCCTGCACACAATCCAGCATATTTCTTTGCAAGTATGTCATAAGGGTTTGATGCTTGCTTAATCTGGATGCAGAACACTCAAGCTTGCAACTGTTTTGTAAAAAAAAAAACAAAACAAAACAAACCAAAAAAACCCCCCAAAAACCCCCCAAAATTGCAGCAGGCTGGCATTAAAAGTTGCCTAAACCTACCTAAGAGCTCGTGGCATTGGCCTCATCCTTCCTGCGGACTCCAGTCATGCAGTCCTGGCCTTTCCTTCGCACCGCCTCTGTGACTCATCCAATTCTGCACTGAATATTTCGTATGGGATGAACTGTTTTTCCATGTATCGAGTTCATTTCCTACCTCTTTAGCGTATTGGTAAAAAGCTTCTGAACTGGATGCAGTGGTCTGAGCAAATGAGAGGTTGTTGTTCACCAGAACCCACATTTTTACAACTGGAGTGCATTCACTGAAACTGGTAGGAGATCAGTTTAAAACGGACACTGGGAAATACTTCCTTACTCAGACTGCATTGATCTTCTGCAATCTGTTGCTGCAGGAGGTTGGGTAGTCAGAGGGTTTTGGCAAGTTCAAAATAAGATCAAATCTGTTGACAGCCGGTCTGAACAGGAAGGAATCTACCCTATTCCGCCCCCAACCCAATGACAGATTTATTATGGGTAAAAAGGAGTATCATATTTTTTGTACATCTTGGTATTTGTACTAGAAAAACAAATTGTATCCATTCTCCTGAAATGATAACACTTCCTCCAAAATTACCTTCCTTCAATATTTAATCTGTATAAACTGGATACAAATGTGTTGTCTATACCTTCATTCTTCTGATTAGTTCATTGCTTTACACTATTTAAATAATGCTGATATATTAGCAAATCAAGTACATTCAAACCCACCAGGTTTAAAGATTAAGTTTGATTTATTTGCAGCTTTTTATATGGTGGCCTGTGGTAGATGAGCATGTGGACCAGTGAAAAAGGGATCCTTTGCAGTTCTGTGCTCTATGTTTTCCCCAGTGTTTTGTTTTCTGATTATGAAAAACTGTTTCTGAGGATTTAGAAAGAAAGAATTGTGCATGGCAGTAGAGACTATTTCTATACAGGCTTAGTTTCTTCAGTGGTTTATATTGACTTTTACGTTGGCTAGTGAAAATTGAAACAGACGACAGCTCCCAGTTTATGATATTGTATTAAAGACTGATGGCTAAAATTGCTGCTGTGCATTGTTCTCCTAAAAAAAAGGAAAAGTGAGAGCTAGGCCATTTGTTATTTGCTCTAGAAATATATCATCAGATGGGGCTTGAGAAATAAGGGTAATTTTTTCAAACACATATTTTTCAGGAAAAGATTGAGATTCAGCAACTTGAAAACTTTTAATGTATCTTTTTTCTTTTAATTAATAAACTGACTTTTCTTAAGTACATTTTGTTTAACAGTTTCAGAATGTATAATTTCAATTGTTCTATTGAAGATTACTATCAATTTTCAAATACCTTTCAATTTTGTTTTTCACTAGCTCTTACAACCAATTACCAAAAACTTAATGAATGGGGGAAAGTTCTCTTGCTTCTTTTTGCTGATCAGGGAGTTAGGATAATTATTGAGAAAGCAGTTTTCGTGCATATGATTGTGTTTAAGAAAAAAACCCAGTAAGGTCAACTCAATGTTCAGAATACCATATTTATTTAAAAATTTTGTCCTATCATCAAAATGCCTTCCCTCGATTCATAATAGCTAGAAATGAGCTTGAAACAAAATAATGACTCTGAACAAGTATTGCTTTAAGAGGAGTCTGAATTGTGGTTCTGGCTACTTCTTTTGCAAATGGTCCCTAACTTTATGATGAGTTGAGCAAAAAATATTCCGTGTTCATGTTTGACTCCGAAGCTGGATGACAGTTTCCGCAGATTTAAAGCAGATCAGAAAGATAGGCTTGATCAGGACACCTGCAGGCCAGGCGCCACAGGCTGTCAGACTTGTGTCGAGTCTCTAGGACTTTGTGCAAGAATCAGTCCCTCAGCCATCTGTTCCTAAAGTCCCTAAAACCTCTCTCAGCTGCAACAGACACCAACTGGCAGGGTAGGTCAGTGTTTCTGCCGTCGGACAAGCAGGCAGATCTTGTAGACAGGTTGTCAGTGCAGAGTCTGTTGGGCTGCCCTGCGACTGGGAGCCACATCAAAACTGCCTGACACTGAGGTTATGGAAGCCATTCAGCACGATTTACTGCTTCAGAATCACGTCCAGCTCAGACATGCAGACCTCACAGTCGTCTGCTGTGTTCGGTGAGCTGCAGCACAAAAGCACCCTTGACACAATCACAGTGTTGAGGGGGACATTTAAGAGCACATGAAGTGGATGTTGTGCAGTAGAAGTATCTGTACTGTTTTTATCCATCACAACAGAGAAGAATGCATCTCATTATACATTTTACTATGTGGAAATCTGAGAGATTTGGGGTCTTAATGATTTTCAAGTAAGGCAAAGAATAACACATCCAGTCTGAGAAACTGAAAAAGCAGCTTGATTTACAAAATTATAGCTGTTATGTACCTTGTACTGCCATGAAAGTGTCAGGTACTTTTAGATACTTCCTTCAGATTTAAAAGTTAAACTTTATACAGTTAGCCCAAACCTTACTTTAAATTCCATTTTTAAGCCTACAAATTAATAAACAGGACTTTTTAAATTTAAGAATGCAGCTGCCTCTCTGGAGAAGCACACTGGGCTATAGGTTAAGTACTCATGGTTTCAACTAACTTTCCATAGAAACAAAGTAGAAAGATGACCTAATTCACCATACTACTGATTTAAGTAAAATAAACTTTTGCACATTCTGTGCTTCTTTCATTGAAAGAAATGAAATATTTTTTAAATCTTTTCACAAAATAATTTCAGAAGTATGTGAACAAGAGACAATATGAAAAATAGAAGAGAGACTTTTCCCCTTCCTAAATGTTTAAAACCTTTGCAGTTAACATGTGTGACACAGAACTTAAATTTCATCTTTGCTGTGTTCCCCTGCCATGTCTCCAAGTCAACACAATAGCATCTTGTTCCTGGCAGTAACGAGCCAATGAAAAGACTCTCCAGCACTTAAATCAATATGTTTAGAAGTGCCCTTTTTTCAGATGTCTTGGTAATTTCAGAAAAAAAGATTTATTAGCTGCCAAATGCTAGATGAAATAATACCTGAGGAATGTTGTAAGCTACGTTTTATGGTTCAGAGCCAAATTCTGTCTGCATTCTTTTTGAAACATCACACTTTTAGGCTCATTGTCTAAAAGTGATGAAAACTTCAAATTAATTTGTTTCCATAGTAATTTCATTAAAAATATATCTGAGGTGAAAAATAAACCTCTTCTAAGCACTGCGTAATTAACACTTACTTTGTAAGAAATTTTTTCTACGGCATGGAGACAGTTTTAACTCACTGCAGGCAGCTGATAAAATAACTCCTGACTCTGGTTGCAAAGTGACCAAAACTTTTCTGACAAACTCCCTTTTGCCTCTTGGGCCTCCCAAGAGACTCCATTCAAACTTTCGCTGTTACTGTAGAGTGAATGTAGAAGCTATGCAGAAGATATGCATATGTGCAGAGAGGGAAAACAACAAGGAATATTTTAAGAATATGGGGTTTGGGTGGGTTATTTGATGGGAGATATATTTCAATTGTTAAAGATAAATCCTGTCCTCAGAGAAGTCAACAGGATTTTCCAACCATCTTCAGAGTGGCAAGGATTTAATTTGCCTCAAACAGTTTTTCCGAATATTTATTCTCTGGATTTCTTCAGCCCTGAGATGTTGTGATATGTCTTGGGACAAATTATCAGATATATTTTACTTGAATCCAGAACTCTTTTTACAAGAAAGAACGTTCACAATGAATCTGCAACAACTGTTTCACGGAAAAAAATTCTAGTCAAATTGAACAGAGATGCACAACTGCCAAAGCCTAATATTTGCATTTTACCATCACAATGCCAGCATTCTTCTTAAAACAACAGTATTCTAACCTCAAAATATTAGCTTCAGTATCATTGAATCTAATTTATTGTGTGTGAACTATTTTTTGACAATTTTCCCTTTCTCAAATGTAAGTTTGACAGTCTACAGCCCTTTGTTTGCCTCTCAGTTTCACTCTATTTGCTAGCACAGTTTACTGTTAAATTCCACTTTCTGGATTTCAAGCAAGTGAGAAAACTAATTTTAGTGCTATCACTGCAACAGAGAGGCACGAAGAATTGCAGCTGCAGTGGTTATGTTGTATGTAACTCATAACTTAAATACTTCGAGCAGAAAGAATCCAACAACATGTCATATGTTTCCAAGGCCCAAGTTGAGCTTTTCTGGCTACGAAAAGCTGCAGGTCTGGAAGTGAGCACAGATAAATGGAACCTACCTGTCCCCACTCTGGTAACAGAAGTCTTACTCAGTTCTCACTGCCCAAATAGGTACACAATTTTTTGTTTAATACTGCACTAAAATTTGAGTCTTTATAACTTTTCATATATAAGGCTGAATAAGCCTGTGGTTTCATAGCACCCTTTGAGTTTTCAGGCTTTTTTATTGTATTACATTATACATAGAATCCACTGGATTTAAGCCATGTAATTTTAGACATTATTTGGGATGCATACAAGTTTTATATCTTCTAAACATACTTGAAATGTCCCTTGAGAGGAGTCAGTCAACTAGAAGTAGTATGCTAAAATATTTTAAGACCCACAGGTATTAAAAATATTGCTAAATTGATTTTACTTTATCTTGGATTATGCTGATTCAATAGAAAATGCAAACAACTTGATATTTCCCTGTTTGAATTGCAAGCTTTCAGAAAAACATTGGTTACTAGAATTTATGGATTAGCTATAAAGTATGTAAGTAGGGCTTCATCCATATACAAATGTAGAAGACATTCCAACTGTGAAACACTGAGCTGAGATCCAGAGAGGTTAGGGAAAGAACATGATTAGAATTGAGTTAATATCTGGAAGATGTCAGTGCTAGTCAAAGGGTCCAACCTGAATATACATTGATTAATATTTATTGATATGCTAGCAAGCAGGAAAACTTATTTAGTGGACACATTGAAACAGAAGAGATTAGATCTCCTGGCATTTAGGACTGTTGAACAGAAGTTGTTTATCAAGTAGGAACCTTTACCCTCCATGGAGAGTCTTTCGGAGTTTGCTTGTACCCAACACAGTATAAAATACATTTGAAAACCCAGCTCAAGTCAAAACTCTCTGACATAGATCCCCAGTTTGCAAATGTAATTGTACAAGCATGATGGAGCAGTCAACCAAGTATGAGCATAAATAATCAGTGGAGAGGCAGATGCTGTTGAAGGGGTCCAGGGAAATCTCATGTTGACTTAAGCACAGCTGTTGAGTGCAGGAGGTCCTGCCTCTGACAGTTTCAAAGATCATAACTTTGTTCCACTGATACCATATAAACTAAAGCATTTGCTGTAAGAGTGATACTTCAGGTGTCATTTGCAAGCTAGGACTGGCTCTGATTTCCTGAGTTAGTCTCTCAGATCTTTCTACCCAATCCCTAATCAACTTAAGGCATTCATAATAAAAATATAAGTATGTTGTTGTGGTAGCTATGGAGCTACAGTGACTCAACAGGACCGCTCGGTGCAAACAAGACAAAACAAACAAATTTACCCAGGTCTGTATAGCAAGAAGCTGCATCTCCTCATCAAGCAGTTTCACAAAGAAAAACAGCTCCTCTGGTAGTATTTCCAAACTAATGTTTTCTCAGTCATTTTTGTCATGTATCTCTATTGGAGATATATGACCGACCGACCTCTCCCTGCCCAAAGAGGGGCTAGTTAGGTGTTGTAACTTAGAAAAGGAAGAAAGCGATCAGCATAACAGCAATGACTAGAAGTAAATCACATGTGAGTCTTTGGACAGCGTGGTAGAGGAAGGAATCACAACGCAAGCCACGTAGGAATACCTAAGGAAAAAAATACATGGTCAAAGGTAAGACAGTCAAAGGGAGAATCAGCCAATATAGAAAGGTGTGTCAGGAGACAAAAGTGCATAAAAGAATAGGCAAAGGGAAGAGAATAAAATTTACAGCCTTTTTACCTTATAATGAAACACTGAGTAACATAATGTTGATTTATAACTGTATCCGAAAATTTTGTGAGCTATACTTGTCTTCGGAGGTATTAGATTCGGAAAGGGAAGTGAGTTTCTCCAAGAGACAATGTTTTTGTCAAAAATGCAGTGTGTCTAACGAAAATGTATAAAACCCTAAGTCTAAAGATTAGACAGTACCTCATAAATTATTTCTGCAAATTCAAAGCAAATTGGCATGGAAAGCAGGTTAATCTGAAGAACTTTCAATGCTAGGTAATAATAAAAAACATATAGATACTTTCCATTTAATAGTCTTAGCTTATATTTCATTTCTGACCTGTGTAATTATAACACCAAAATAATTCCATGTTTGATTTATTTCTCTTTAATGAAGTCCACTTCTTGCTATGTCTGGCCAATGGTTTTGTGCTACTCATGATAAGATACCTAATCAAACTGACTGAATGAATATAGCTAAGAAACTACCAATTTGTATTTTTCAGTGCTGGGAAAAAATGAGTTCTCTCCCTCTTTCACCTTTGGTCCATTTCTATCCTCAGTCTTAAAAAAGTTTATTTCATTTTGAAAACCTGTGAGCTGAAGCACCTGGTATGTTTTCGCTTCTCTCTCACTTAGCTGCAGAGATAAGAGCCCAAGGGAGAACACTGATATTGCACAGCTTATGCCAGGGTGTAAACAGTAGAAGAGGCTATTTGATATGACAAGTTTTTCAACTGGGCCAGCAATGTGCCTCACATCCTTACATGGATGCTAACCAGATGAGCTTTGCTCATTTTCTGCAAACAACACTTCTGAAAAGATTGTGGAAAGGGATGAATAATTACTATATGACTTGTAGCATAAATATTTCCAAAACCAAACTGGAGTTTCATAAATAAGTGAAAAAAAAAAAAAAAAGTGTTGAAATTGTGGTTGTTTATTGCCAGAGGGGAAAAAAAATAATTTCTCTAAATTTTATGCTGATTACTAGAATAAAAAAAAGTGCTTTTCCACAGGAGACCACGTAAAGCAATAGATGAGGCTGCTTTTAAATAACTTGTGGTAATGAGGGAAAGTGTGCATTGTGTGCATTCTTGTTCTCTGTATGGAATATGCCAAGAGGAGAGCATGCCAAAAAAATTATGTTGAGATTTTTTAAAATCATTAATGATTTTGTCTCCTATGTTTTCAGATGTCCTATGACAGCTGAATTTGCAGGTAATAGGGTATGCAGAATGAGGGAAAAATCAGGCCCAGCCAGCATGGTTTTAGGAGGGGCAGGTCCTGCCTGACCAACCTGATTTCTTTTTACGACCGTGTGACTCGCCTGGTGGATGAGAGGAAGGCTGTGGATGTGGTGTACCTGGACTTCAGCAAGGCCTGTGACACTGTCTCCCATAGTAGACTACTGGACAAGCTGGCAGCCCGTGGCACGGACGGGAATGTTCTGTGCTGGGTTAGGAATTGGTTGGATGACCGAATCCAAAGGGTGGTAGTGAATGGTGTCCCACCCAGCTGGCAGCCGGTCACTAGTGGCGTCCCCCAGGGTTCGGTGCTGGGCCCGGTCCTGTTTAATATCTTTATTGATGATCTGGATGAGGGGATCGAGTCCTTCATCAGCGAGTTCACAGATGACACCAAGCTGAGAGGAAGTGTCGGTCTGGTAGAAGGTAGGAGGGCCCTACAGAGGGCCCTTGACAGGCTGGAGAGATGGGCTGACTCCAATAGCATGAGGTTTAACAAGTCCAAATGCCGGGTCCTACACTTCGGACACAACAACTCCATGCAGAGCTATAGACTGGGTGCAGAGTGGCTGGAGAGTAGTCAGACGGAAAGGGACTTGGGAGTGCTGGTGGACAGGAAACTCAACATGAGCCAGCAGTGCGCTCCAGTGGCAAAGAAGGCCAATGGTATCCTGGCCTGCATCAGGAACAGTGTGGCCAGCAGGACTAGAGAGGTCATCATCCCCTTATACTCGGCACTGGTCAAGCCGCACCTTGAGTGCTGTGTCCAGTTCTGGGCCCCTCAGTTTAAGAAGGATGTTGAGATGCTGGAGTGTGTCCAGAGGAGAGCGACGAGGATGGTGAAGGGGCTGGAGCACAAGCCCTATGAGGAGCGACTGAGGGAGCTGGGGTTGTTTAGCCTGGAGAAGAGGAGGCTCAGGGGAGACGTTATTGCTCTCTACAACTACCTAAAGGGAGGTTGTAGTCAGGCAGGGGTTGGACTCTTCTCTCAGGCGACCAGTGACAGAACGAGAGGACACGGTCTCAAGCTTTGCCAGGGGAGGTTTAGGATTGACATTAGGAAGAAATTCTTCACTGAGAGGGTAATTGTTCATTGGAATGCGCTGCCTAGGGAGGTGGTCAAGTCACCATCCCTGGAGGTGTTCAAAGAGAAATTGGATGAGGCACTTAGTGACATGGTGTAATTGACAATTAGGAGTAGGTGTAGGTGTTGGGTCATAGGTTGGACTCTATGATCTCAAAGGTCTTTTCCAAACTTACGATACTGTGATACTGTGATACTGTGAATTTGAAAGGTAATTAATTATTTACAAAGACTATTGAAAGATTCATGTCTGAAAAAGCAGAAGCTGCGCATAGCCTGCAGTGTCCATTCAAGTCCATGAAGGGAAAAACTACTTCCATGGAAGACAATGAGCACTTTGCCATCAACTACAGCAGGACTAATATTTCACCCCTTGAAATGAGACTCATGATAAACCCAGAAAATAAAATGATGGCAAGAATTGCCACATGACAATAACATGCAAGCTTTCACTTATCCTGCAGCAGAACATTCCACTCCATCTGACAATACCTTATCCTTTACAACACATTTTCCTCTCCAGTTCATGCAGTTCTTCTCCCTTCCTATCAAAACTGTGACATTGAGGGTCATTTTAATTTCTGTCAAAATACAGTACAAATACAATATGTGAATGTAGGAATAACTATGCACAAATCCTTTAAATGAAGAGGTATTAAAGTAGATGTATCTCCACAGGCTTCTGATGCTAATCTTGTTTTGCTTGTTTTAATAATGTGATGCTTTATGTACAATGTATGTATACCACAGGCCATGGTAATAGGTCTTAAATATTTCTGTTCTGTGAACATTTTAGATCAGACCTATCATGTAGTAAGGCCTCCAACATGTCATCAGAAAATAGTGTGAAGCAGTCTAGAGGTCTTGTACTGCAGAGACTTAATAAATCTTCCAGTGTTATAATTTACTGCAATCAAGCTGAAGAAAAAATAATACTGAAAGCAAAGTAAGACCCAGTAACACAGAACATAACAGCCAATCAACTCTGACTCCTTGACACACCAGTGTAAGAGAGGGTTTCTGGGATGTAAAACTCTGGAAATCTGGCTTGGATTAGGGCACAGAGGTCTTCTGGGTGCTCAAGGAGAAGGATCATAAATTAATTCCCCTTTGCAACAGAACTGAGTTCTGCACTTCAGGAGAGAAAAGGAGCTGAATTGATTCTAACGGGACATTTGGAATGGGAGCTAGCACAGCACGACCTCTTAGACACGAGACCATGTATTTCTCAAATGCTCTCTGCCCAGGGAAAAACAGTATTTATTTTGCCAAAACAATTTATGTGATAAAGATAACTGGTTAGAAATGGTTGCTGACATTTACAAGGTGCCCTAGACAGAAGAAAAGAAAGATATTGACAAAGAATAGACCTGGAAAGATCTTTTGAATCCCCTGCAATGACAAAGAAGCAGTATATCTGGTCAGAGAGGAACACAGCACATTTGTACTACACACCACGTAGGATACCAAAATTGTCCCCAACACCATGTAACAAGCTTAATGGCCATGGTAAAAGCATAAGAAGGCAGGGGAGGGGAAGATATGAACAGACTTCTGCATAAAGCATGAAACCTAGCAAGTCTCGAAAAGGCAAGCTGAGGTGGGGTGACTCTGAATTCAGGTCAGTTCTCTGGAAATAAACAGGGACTTGCAAGAGAAGGAATGTTGGCTCTGACTGCCTGACAAAAAAATCAGAAGATAGAGGAAACCAGGGAATGGAAGGCAAGCAGGTTACATATTCCATTTGAATTTATTCATTCCTTTATTAGTGGTGGGTCCATAGGACATTTTAGGGTATTTTTAAACCTTGCGCAAAGCCTGTCTAAAGTATGAATTTACCACGTGCTTTAGAAAGTTACAATGAATGCCCAGAGTACCCACATGGAGAAGTGGGTGCCAACATACCACTAAGATTTTAGTGGTGGTCCAGGGCACTGCCGAGACTCGCAGAGGTAAGAAACACAGAAACTGTGTCCAGCAAATACATCAGGGGAAGCAGGAAAAGAAAGAGCCTAATGATCCACAGAGGCTTGGGGAACACAGGACCAGAGGAATGCAAACAAACAGAGAAAGCTAACTGAATGTGAAACAGATGCTGCATTGTACAATTTTACTCCCAGGGAAAATGTATGCATTTGCATGCTGCATGACCTTTTACAATTTTCATTGCATTAAAAACCAAATAATTGTTTCTTTTATGGAAATGTCATTAACTACTTCAAAATAGTGTGTGAATTACCTCTGTAATTACCTCTCACTGCACTTAACACTACCTCAGGAAAGCTGTGATAGGATTTAATCAGTACAGAAACTCATTAACACCTCGTTGTGTTCTTAAACAAACTAGACCAAGAGCTAAGTAATTATGATATTCCTTCTCACTAAAGTGTAATTTTCTTTTCTGAGGTAGGACAAGAATCACTCCCTGGAGCACTCTGTTGTATCTGGGCCTTTTGCTTGGTAGATAAAAATGTCAGAATTAGAGATATTTAGAGATTAGATATTTAGAGATATTTAGATATTAGAGACAGTGGGAAGAAACATACAATGCTAAGCCTAGTAGTTTCTTAATAAACTATTTTTCCTTTACCAAAGCAACATGGAAAACAACATGGCTCTAACATGTTATGATAACATAGTATGATATCTAACTTAAGCCTTGTATCACAATAGTATCAAAATGTCCTAGATGTAGCCGAAAAGAAGAAAAACCCTTCTCTGGTGTGAGCAGACAGATTATCTGTTTTGCAGCCAAGACATGCCACAGAGGCAGAGACTTGGGGCTGTCTCAGCACAAAGCATTTTGGGGTGACAGGACTTATTAGATCCTGCTTTATTAAACTCCATGCTGTGCAAATAGCTGTAAACTTCACCCAAGGCCACCGCATCCCTGCTTTTTGCCATCATTTGTTGACTACAAAGTGCCCAATGGCTACGTCTTCTCTGTGGGAGCCTGCTGTCTCTTACGGAAAATTGCTGTGATCTAGTAAAAAGAAAGAAAACGTTTCAGTGGAGCACAGGAAGACAAAGGTTACACAGGAAAGAATGGGTTTACTTTGGCTGGACAGGATAATTTCCTAACCCCTGGTCGAGTTAGAGCAATAAATGTTTTCTTCTTCCACGAGTGAGGGCAAAAGAATCTGGCAAGACTCTGGCAAGGTCTGCAAGGATTCTGGCAAGGACAAGAGGTATAGGCTAAGGGTCCAGTCAGGCTAGCAAGGGGACTGTGGAGAAGGGAATCCCCAGGGCAATTCCTAAACTGAGCTATGCCTTGAATAGTCTCCAAATGCCCTAAAAGGCTGCATTATGAAGGCAAGGAGGGAATGTGAACACTGCCAGCAGTTGGGATGAAACCCTAGCACCACAAGCCTTGCTGATTGTTGTTCCTTCAAGATGAAAGCTCCTTCACGGGTTAAGGGCACTTCTCCAAGATGCTGAGTGACATTTTCCCCTAGGTTGCAGTTTTTGGCAGCTCTGTGCAGGATGTACTCTAAGAGACACCCCTCAACTCCCATCCCCACCCCGGAACAGCCTTGGCAGGATCCACTGCCAGAAGGCATTCCAGGGCCAGGGAAGAGTTTCAAGCTTGGTGCTCCTGATGAGTTCTCCCATACACTGGCAGGAGCTTGCTCATAGCATCTCTAGCACTCTGCACCATCCCAGACTTCCCTGCAAGACTTGAGGCTCTTGCCAGTCTGTGTTTCTGAGGAAACACTAAAGGAAACATATTAGGGGATTTCCATCAACATAGCACTTGAGGAGCAACAAAGAAATACCCACTCTCATGCGTAAGTCTTTTACTCCATTGCTGTGGCAGTACTGACCTGGGGTGAGATGTGTGAGGTGGGGTAAAACTCTCACCTGCAGAGGGCACAGCAAGGAGAGAATAGCAGGGCTGTCCATGTAAACTGCCACATCTTCTGTCTACCCTGGCTCATTTCTGTGCACTTCCCTCTTAACTGTTTTTCTTGTGTCTTTTTCACAGATTGTTGAGCTCTTCAGAGCACAAAGTATATAGAATCATAGAATGGCTTGGGTTGGAAGGGTCTTTAAAGATCATCTTTAAAGATCAATGCCCCTGCCATGGGCAGGGACACCTCCCACCAGATCAGCCTGCTCAAAGCCTCTTCCAACCTGGCCTTGAACACTTCCAAGGAAGGGCATCCACAGCTTCCCTGGGAAACCTGTGCAGCATCTTATCACCCTCAGCGTGAAGAATTTCTTCCTAATGTCTAATCTAAATCTCCCCTCTTCCAATTTAAACCCATTCCCTCTCGTCCTATCACTACTTGCCCTTGCAAAAAGTCCCTCCCCAGCTTTTCTCTAGCCCCTTCAGGCACTGGAAGGCCACTATGAGGTCTTCGCAGAGCCTTCTCTTTTCCAGACTGAACAAGCCCAACTCTCTCAGTCTGTCCTCATAGCAGAGGAGCTCCAGCCCTCTGATCATCTTAACAGCTTTCCTCTGGACCCATTTCAACGGTTCCATGTCATTCTTACGTTGGGAATTCCAGAATTGGACACAATGCTCCAAATGAGGTCTCACGAGAGTGGAGTAGAGGGGGAGAATCATCTCCCTTTACCTGCTGGCAATGTTTCTTTTGATGCAGCCCAGGATACAGCTGGCTTTCAGGGCTGTGAGTGTACATTTCCAGCTCATGTTGAGCTTCTCATCAACCAACACATTAAAATCCTTCTCCACACGGCTACTCTCAGTATTTTCACCTTCTATTTATGACTTGCAGGTTCAACCACTGATGTCCTTTAATGTACTTCTGTCTGTACCAGGATCTGCACTGGGCTGCCCCTCTAAACATTCTAAATCCATGCTAAATCCCCAAATTAGGGATTTAAACCCACCAGTGTAGTGCACGAGGCTCATCATGCCATGGAGAGAATGGAAGGCAGCAATCTTATTTGGTCTCAGGACTCATGCTCATGCTGAAACAGGACAGTCCTCCTTGGTTACACTAGTAGCACAACTTCTTTATTCTAAGGGGCAAAGACTAGGAGTCACAGAGGATCTGGTGAGACCATTTTTCATCTGCTGGTTGAAGTCCCACAGCTTGGTCAAGCATCTCATCCTAACCAGCTTCTGCCAAGAAGAGACAAAAGCTGGTGACCAAACCCTGCGGCTCTGCTTCCATGATGAACATGCGAATGGCGGTACTCAGCATAACCCATTTCTCTGGTCTGGTATCTGTTCCACAAGGCTGTTCTATCACTGCACCTTGTCCTCTCAGACCACTTCTGAAACACACACAGACCCAGCTACCTGAAGTCCCAGACTCAGGGCTCACTCATTTATAATGCATTCGGGCAGGAACTGCAGACGAAGTGAGGCTATTGACTTTGGTCCAAATAATTATTTTGCTTAAGGATCATCCTTACTATTGGGATAGTAAAGAATTACTAAATAGTTATGAACAATCATAGCTAAATGACAAAACTAAAAATAATTGTTATAAAAATGTCACCGTGAATCACAAGAAATTTTTGCATGTACTTCTCATTAACAATTTTTTACATGTCAAAAATCAGTGGATTTGCTTTGTAATTTCAGGTCCCTAAATTGTGAAATTTTCTTGGAGAAGAAAGAGAGACAATGAAAAACCTAGTTTCATTTGCTCTAAGTTCAGAGCAATCCAGTTCTTAAGTTTCATATTCTTGTTTCTATTTACATGTTACTTGGGGGATAAACATGGAAGGAAAAATAGCCCAGAATTATTAAAAACAGAGGTGTGACATTCCTCATTGCTTCAGCCTGGAGCAAAACCGTCACTTCCTCTGTTACCCAAGGCACTAGATGTTTTTAAGGAAAAAAGATTGATGAAGAAGGTTAATACTCATAGTGTGCCGAGAAGCAATCGAATTGCTCAGATTATTTGTGTATTCTGAGGTCAGACCTACAAAAGCACACAAAGAAATGAGGGAAGAATTCAAGGTTAGATAATGTTTTTTGGTTTTAAGGAAATAATAAATGCAATCTTCTGCATTTTTCTTTCCTCCTAAAAAAGGCATTTGAAATTTTCTTCAGTTAAAAGAAAATTCATTTAAAATTATAGGAACCCCAAAGCTGCAGAACCAGATAGATCCTGCTTCCAAATCCTTTGCAAGTTCAGCATTTGGCCACAATAACTTATTTTGTATAAACTGATGCAGATTTGTCAGTGCCTGGCACAGAAGTGAACACTGTTTGTATGTACTGTGTGACAGTATAAAAAATCATTTAGATACATCTGGGTGAATTTGGTACATTGGCATGGAGGGACGTCTGATTCTCTTCCTCAGAATTGCATTTTGCTCAAGATAAAAGAAATGAACAATTATGCAATATGCAATGATAACATGGCAGACTGGAGTGACCTGGTGCTCTCTAATGCAAACCAGACTTTATAAGCCGCTGAATTGCTCCTCACAACTGCTTCTCTCCAGCCCCCTGCTATGGAAGAGCAAATAGTTAACATTAGGGTTTGGGTTTTGCTTTGTTTTCTTTTTGGACCTCAATCATGGCACTCATATAACTACTCTAACATTTGCAAAAACTCATCATTTTCACCATCTCTTCCCTCTCATAGAATTTTTTTTGAAAAGTATTTTTAAGTTCATATTTTCCATGTTCTCAGAAATCAACAGCTTGGACTGTAATAATTTTATTCTTGCTTTTGTTACTAAGCTAAAGAGAAGGAAGAAGAGAGGAGAGGGAGTTAGGTGTCTCAAAAATCCCTTTCTCTTGCATATAAGGTGCAAGCAGTGCCAGACACTCAGAAGTACTGGGGAAGCTGTGTGGCATAGATGAGATTGTCATTGCTGAACATGCCCTGTTTCAAATAAAGAAGTAGTTTCATAGTTCAAAATCACTGTCAGCCCTTATGATTTATCGTGGACTACTCTTTCCATCATTGTGAAAAACTAAGCTGTCAGTAAATCACTTTGGCATGAACCACCTGACACAAAGGTCACATCCTGAAACTTCGAGGCCACAGTTTTGAGACCCAAAAGTGATAATCAGGTTTACCTCATCTTTCTCCCTCAAGATGAGCTGTGTCTGCTGTGACACCCCAGAATCCGTGTGCTTTTGAACCATGGGACAATTAATCTGAATGGTGCCCTGAGTGCATCTCACTCCTTTTTTCCTGTGAGGAACCACAATGAAACTAGTGACTACAACAGCTCTCTCCAGTTACCATAATCAAAAAGCAGGACACTATGTTACCTCATTCCTGCATGTAGTTTAAGCTCCTAACGACAGCTTTGCTTTGAAACTAATCATGCTTGTTAACAAAAATTTAAGAGGAGCCGGAAGTACAAGACACAGGATGCCAGAATGCCCCGTGAGTTCTAAATGATTACTACAGAGCTTGTGCAACTCCAAGGATATCCTCAACAATGCTGATGACCAAGGAAAACACCGTACATGCCTGGAAGGTGTTCAAACAGCAAGTTGAACTTTAGATGAAAGCTGGAAAGACAAATAAACTGCAGATCCAAGTAGATCTATCACTCACACTCAATAGTGGCAGGCAGAGAAACTCGAACAGCTGTTAGTGCACCCCATGAGGACAGAGGTGCAGAAAAACAGGGAAGCACTGACGAATTGGTGAAAAACTTAAAATATCATAATTTATAGACAGTTTATTGTTGGGGTTTTTTTAAAAAAAAAAAATAAAAAAAGAAATCTAGCTGCTTGGCATAAAAGTAAAGGAGAAGGAATAAATAGGATAGAAGTTTTTCAGAGGTCTACATCCAAAAAGCCAAATTTGTGAACACAGAATATTAGAAGGCTCTTTAGATGACAGATTCTCCTGGATCTTACAAAAATGTCCCCCTGTATTGAGGAAGAGCCTTCAATACTAAAACATGGCTAATTATAAGAATATGCATAAAAGACAAAAAGCATCATCAGAATAAAACCACTGCTCTGTTTAAGTTGGTTGAAGATGTGCATATAGTGAAAAATTTGTGTATAGTAAGCTGTGTGGTAAGAGAACTATAGTCAACAGAGCATCACTGACTCTTGTCATGAGATCATTTGGTGACAACCTGTGTAACAGTTGCACAAGCGCTCAACTACAAGGAAAAGGACACAAAATGAAGGGTGTCTTAACAAGGTATTATTGGAAGAAAAAGACTAGAAAGTCAACTTTTAACAGGAAAGAACTAAAGTGGCTTCCACCAGAATACCACAAGACCTCACCGAGAACCTAAGGGATTGGCACTGGTCAGTCAAAACTTCCTTGAGCTAAAAGTAAGCCAATCATTTATGTTTGAGGAGCCCATAAGAAAGTGAAATGCTAGGAAGAACAATTGAACTCCTGCTCAAGACATTTGGGAATTTGTCAGGCAGAAGCTGAAAATGATTGACAAACTGTTACTGCTCTAGTAAGCAAGACCAAACCATTTGTGAAGAGTAATGATTCTCTTAATGATGTTTCTCACTGCAGGTCAATTGCTGAAGCAGAAAAAATAGAGATAAAGACACAGACAGGCACAGGCTGTATTAGAGCAGTGTAAAGGGTTGCTCTATTGCATTTGTTATTATTTCTGAGTTTAACCTAATCATGTGCCAGTTCTTTCAAAAGAAATGTCATGTTTCTCTGCATATAGCTTTCTCCATGTTTCCAGGGATGTGCTAGCGCTAAACAAAAACATGTGGAGCAGTAACTAGGTGCAGGCTACAGCCAGTGAACAGTAAGAAGTTCCTGTTACCTTACTTAGAATTATAGAATCATAGAATCATCTGGTTGGAAAAGACCTCTGAGACCATCGAGTCCAACCGTGCCTGTCCACTGCTAAACCACATCCCTAAGAAACTCATCCACCTGTCTTTTAAACACCTCCAGGGATGGTGACTCCACCACCTCCCTGGACAGCCTGTCCCAATCCCTGACCACCCTTTCAGTGAAGAAATTTTTCCTAATGTCCAGTCTAAACCTCCCCTGGCACAACTTGCAGCCATTTCCTCTCATCGGATCATTTGTCACTTGTGAGAAGAGACCAGCACCCACCCCATCACAACATCCTTTCAGGCAGTTGTAGACAGTGATGAAGTCTCCCCTCAGCCTCCTCTTCTCCAAGCTAAACAACCCCAGTTCGCTCAGTCGCTCCTCGTAGGACTTGTTCTCCAGCCCCCTCACGAGCCTCGTTGCCTTTCTCTTGACATGATCCAGCACCGGGACCCAAAACTTCAGCATATAATTTAATTTCTTCTGGGCTGGGATCAATGTTAGCTAGCAGGAGCATTTGCCTTCATTTCCTAAGAACATTTGAAAAACTGGGCTTGCCCCACCACTGTCCTTAAGCTGTGAGAGCTCATCTCCGCCACGGCATCCAGAGATGGGCAGTGCACCTCTATCAGAGAGAGCATGTGCATCTGTATGCATGTTAGTGTGAAGCATCCACTAGAGATACTAGAAATCATATTTGGCACTACTAAGCTTTTCCAGTGGTGCTGGACTAAGCAATGGAATAAAGAGGCAATGGACTTAATGGTCAAATTGCGGTAGGAGCTGAAAGGGGGACAGATATGGAAAAAGAACAGGGAAAATCCCCAAGACAGCATAGAGGAGTGAGGTGAGACTATGTTTAAGATGGCATGGAGATAAAGAAGGAAAGCAGGGGCAATGCAGAAATGCTCACTAAGTACTGGAGGATATACTGAACTGAGAGGAGACACTAATGCAGCTCCTACGTAGTATATCATTAAGAAGAGATACTCAAATATGTAGGAAGAGAGTTACAATGTAAAGATGTCTTCATACCACATATGAAGCCAAATGACCTCACACTTAGTGATTTAACTATAGCTAATATTTTTTTTTCTTAAAACCATGAAGAAAATGGTCTCTGGCCACTCCCAGAACAAAAAAGTAGAGTACTACATAGAAAACTGGAAAACGTAGAGGTAATACACAGTATATGACCCCACAACCTTTGCATTATGACTTGTTTGATCAATAGGTCACATCCTCAAAGAAATGGAGAATGAGATAAATACTTCTTCCATATAACAATCACAACAACATGACAATGCAAACTTTAGCCAACAAAGTTCTAAAGGATCTGAATTTTGCATGTGTGAGGTTCACTAGGGTGCGATGAAAAGATAAATTCAATACTATGCAGTGACAGATCCAGGAACGCACTATCAGTGCTTTGAGGTAACAGCTATCTTTCAACAATACCAATGAGGGTTCATACCAGGCAGGATTAAGGCAGTTCCTCCTCCCTCAGCACCACCTGCACTGCCTGTTCGCGTGCAGGACTGAATACTTGGCTCCCTCCCTCCAGGACCCATTCACCCACCGCATGCCGGGTCAGCCCTGTTTGTACAGTTCCTAGCACAATGACTCATGGCTGTGACAGGGATCCAAATCATTCATCACAGAGAAATCAAGACTCTTACTGGCACCCTCTCACAGCTTAACTGCCAGCACTGGTTGTGTTCTCAGATTATATAGTACTTTGACCTTAAGTGTCCGTAGCATTATATCTTTCCCCTGTGCTTTGCAAGACTCAGCATAAGCTTATAAAGCTTTCCTTTCCATTTTCAGTAAGGACTGTTTTTTATAGAAAATTTTACGATACTCTTGTTTACCTTTCATTCCTGCAATCCTTTTGAGACATTGTAGTTGCTACAGGCTTTGAGGGCTTTGAATTCATTTACTAATAAGCTCTCATTAAAGGAATCTCTTCTGTCTTTATGCAGAAGACTAACAAATTTCTTCTTTAAAGTGTTTCTTTCAAGTGCTAACTCTCCATAGCCCCTGGATTAATCAGAAGTATCACAGTATCATAAGGTTGGAAAAGACCTCTGAGATCATCGAATCCAACCTATGACCCAACCTACACCTACTCCTAATTGTCAATTACACCATGCCACTAAGTGCCTCATCCAATCTTTCCTTAAACACCTCCAAGGATGGTGACTCCACCACCTCCACAGGCAGTGCATTCCAATGGCCAATCACCCTTTCAGTGAAGAACTTCTTCCTAATGTCAAGCCTAAACCTCACCTGGCGAAGCTTGAGACTGTGTCCTCTTGTTCTATTGCCGGTCACCTGAGAGAAGAGACCAACTCCTGCCTCACTACAACCTCCCTTTAGGCAGTTGTAGAGAGCAATAAGGTCTCCCCTGAGCCTCCTCTTCTTCAGGCTAAACAACCCCAGCTCCCTCAGTCGCTCTTCATAGGGCTTGTGCTCCAGCCCCTTCACCTTCCTCGTCGCTCTCCTCTGGACACACTCCAGCATCTCAACTTCCTTCTTAAACTGAGGTGCCCAGAACTGGACACAGCACTCAAGGTGGGGCCTGACCAGTGCCGAGTATAAGGGGATGATAACCTCCCTAGTCCTGCTGGCCACACTATTCCTGACGCAGGCCAAAACACCATTCTTGGCCGCTTGGGCACACTGCTGGCTCATGTTGAGTTTCCTGTCCACCAGCACTCTCAAGTCCCTTTCCGCCTGGCTGCTCTCCAGCCACTCTGCACCCAGTCTATAGCTCTGCATGGGGTTGTCGTGTCCGAAGAACTCGGCACTTGGACTTGTTAAACCTCATGCTGTTGGACTCAGCCCATCTCTCCAGCCTGTCAAGGGGCCTCTGTAGGGCCCTCCTACCCTCCAGCAGATCGACACCTCCTCCCAGCTTGGTGTCATCTGCGAACTTGCTGATGAAGCACTCAATCTCCTCATCCAGATCATCCTATCAAGTAAAGACAGGATGGAGGCTGTGGGAGTGGAATTATCTGACTACTTTAGGTCACTTTAAAAACTTAACTTGAGTACAAGTTGGAGGACCAAAGTTAAGAGCTTGTGTCTCCCGGAGAATTCAGGAGAGAGGGAAGTCATCTTGGCAGGGAGCAAGAAATAAGGAGCATTTATGTGAGATACATCCACTAACCATAATATTTCCCTCTCCCATGCATTTCATCAACCATCTTTTATTGCCAGCTTTTCTTAGATTGTGCCTGTCTTGCATTTCCTTTTGCTTAGGTATACATCACCTATATTCATTGCTATCCATCACATGCAGTCACCTCTTTTTTACAAGCTGTTTTGCTGTGACTGTCACCAGGAGTACAATGGGAAGTATTTCTTTCTCAAGGAAGCATTGGCATTTCTCTGGCTTGTTCAGTTTCCAAAAGCCAGAGCAGTATAACTCTATTTTGTTAAAGAATTGCTTTAAACATTAGACACTAATGATGTTCATAGCACCTTGATGTCGTAACCTGTATCAGTGAGTTCCCACAAAAGCCCTGACTGATTTAATTAGCAATAAAACAGCCATATTCTTCAGATAAATGAGAGGACACACGAATACGTACATCCATCACCATGTTTTGGCAAACTGAAGCATCTTATGAGAGCTCAGGCTCATCTTTTAACAACTTCATCTTTTCTATGCTTCGGCAAATACAACTTATTGTTGATGAATGAGTGCAGTCTGGATTGTTTGATGTGGTGTCACAAATGAGCGTTTACTCTTTGGAAGTTTCCAAAAGGTCATTTTTCAGATGAGTTCACTGTTTATCAAGATCTGATGGAAACAGTACCATTATAACAAGATCTGTCAAGTGTGTCTTTCTTGCTCTCTCCTGGCAGATTGCTTCACTCCTGCACGGGTAGTGTGCCATCCTAGAGCAGGCAGCAGCCAGCTGCACCACTATACATCAAGAATTTTCCCTGGAGGACTTTGAGAACGGAAAAACCTATTTTGGGATTTCTGAAATTCAAGCAAAAAACATTTCTGAAATTTGAAAAATGTCCATGTGAAGATGGTACACTTCATCAAACCCAGGGCAATTTCCAGATTATCAATCAGATAATGAAGTTGTAAGTTATAATTTTGGACATGAGATTCAAATTTAGCAGACACATTTTTAAATGTTTGTTCATCATTGCCAGCATTAAAGCAGTAAAGAGAAATACACCTTTAAAGATAGCCCAAATACTGTACAGTCCTTTTAAAATCCTTTATTTCCCCAGTTCTGCCTGATTCTTCTTCTTCTTCTCAGAGACATCCTAGCTCACTCACAGTTTCCTCACTTCCTCACTGCTCTGAAGAGTTATTTATTCCAGGTTTTATTTCATTCCAGGTTACTTCAGCGCAACTGGTTTTGATTACTATGGTTGCTGATGGCCTTGCTGTCTCTGCTGGTTCTTTCCCACATACCATACCACCAGTGGGAATTAGAAATTGCTTAGATGGGGAAGGCAGCAGGAGGCAGTGCAATACTTGCACTGCTAAATGAGAGACGGCTGGAGAGCTAGCTCAGCTACTCAGCACTGGGTGTCTGCATTGCTATATTTTTAGCAGCTCTGTGGCTCTGTCTTGGCGTGGTCCAGCTAGTTTGCTCCCAGGCAAAGTCTGAGTATGGCTCTGGTGCTGGTTCATGCCAGGAAGTCTTCTAAAAGGCAATATAGACATCATTACAACAGACTTTGTTCCTGTCCTTCTATGTCATCAGATTTTGCACTCTGAAACACACTCCCCAGCTTCTCCTTCCCAGGATTTTCAACACATAATCTCCATTTCAGGTATGAAAACAGAGTCTGGTGGGATGCAACACAGTTCTGGTACTGTCTTAGCTACCGTGAACTGAAGCACAACAAATGCTTATTAAATCTCAAGCTCACCATACAGGTCCCAGGGGGACCCAGGACAAATAATTGCGTATGTGATGTAGCTGCAATGTCTTGTCCAAGCTGACATAGAAATCTACAGCTGACAAGATAATTAAGTCCAGCTCTCCCAAAGAATAGATTATAAAGTCTAACTTCCAAATCATCCTTCCCCTGTAAGACAGAGAACTCTTCTACCACCTTTTTGTTCTTTTTATACCTGGTCTTATAGGTATCAGCTGACCCTAAAGTTTTAACTTTTTAACTTTCCAGGAGTATGGTCACAATGCAGTGAGACTGCAGATATTAGAGACCAACTTCATCCCCTATCTTTTTTAATCACTTTCTGATGTTCCTCTCCTTAGCAATGGGGCACTTGTCCACAGTCCATCCTACTTTTTGTGTGTGTCTGCATTCACCACCACAAAGGAACAAAGCTATTGAACTTTTATTACTGCAGCTCCATCATCCTGGTCACCCCTCCCAACAGTTCATGTGCAAACCTCATTTCCAGCAGTGTTAGAGCATGCCAGACACGAGGTGTCTCATTATAGCTCATTCCCAGCATTCAGCAGCAGCTGGCACACTCTGCGGTAGTTGAAGCCTCCGATGTCATTGTGTAATGGTTCCAGACACATCTCTCTGGTTTCCTCCAATGCCTTTGCTCCTTGTCAGACCCTTCCTCTTTGATTTTCATTCTTCACTTGGCCAACAGCCTGTGGCACTTCTTCCATTTGATTTTCTAGTGAATTCTCAGTTCTCCGATATTTAATTGGCCTGACTCCTTAAGTAGTTGTTTCCAAAATATTTTTTAAAATAAAGAAAAAACTGAACTCTGGATATCTTTCTGAGGTACCTCTTCTTAGCCTGAATGATGAAGATTTTTCTTCCACCTTACCAGTCACTGCAAATGTCTGTTTATTGATACATAGTCCCACTGGGATGTCTGCTTGCAGACTTGCTTCATCTTGAGCTCACTGAGTTTTTTCCATACATAGTTAAGTTTCATCTAGGAGCCATGGTTTATAAATCTCTTGCCTATTTTAGTGAAGATGATAAGCTTTTGCTACACTGACGACTATACATTTTACCTCAAGCAGCAGTTGTCTGGCCAACGTTCTTTCTTACAGCAATTGATTATGAGCCCACTTTTATATTTCAGCTAGACAGGTATCAACATCTGCTGCATTACTCTCACCCATCAGAGACAACATTTTAAATAATAACTTTACATCTGGTGATCCAAAGTATTAGCATATGATAATGTTTTAAAAGTAAATAAATCAGATAGGTATATTTATAACATGCTATTTTTTCCAGTATCGTGAGAAAAACAAAATGTGGTATCAGCATGCTTTGCAATCTCTACACTCTTAAATATTAAATATAAGTCAACATGGTTCAGTCACAAGCTGACTTAAAAAAACTCCTTTTCGATTAAAACCATCAGTTTTCCTTATCCCCCCTCCATTGTGGGCTGAAGTGCGGTAGCAATTCCACCCAGTTTCAGTGCTGGATACGAAGATGTAGAATCAGTCCTTCAAAGTAACTAGAAACTGTGTTGTACCAGGCAATGGATCACTGATCTACATAAAAAAAATGGCTAAAACACAAGTAACTGTGGGCTGAATGATGGGATCTTGAATGCACACTGCTCCTGAGACCTGCAAGAGCAAAGCAAAGGTTCATGGGGATGCTTAAGCCACAAAGTCACAGTATCACAAGGTTGGAAAAGACCTTTGAGATCATCGAGTCCAGACTATGACCCAACACCTACACCTACTCGTCATCTAAGTCCCATCACCTGTAGGCATCCTGTGCTCTCTGTTGGCAGGAGCACTCTGTAGGTCCAAATTGGACACGAGGCAGCAAGAACTCAAACAAGGTTCCAGGTGCTGGGTGTGTACCACATGCTGAAGCCCTGTGCTTCCAGCCAGGAGTTTGAACTGAGGTCTTCACATCAATTGTCTTAGCAGGAGTGTGTATGGTGGTCCATGTCATGATTTACTGCAGTTCTCAACTATATCCTACGTACTGCATATGAGCTAGAAACACCAGTCTTCCTACAGTAGGAAGGAGTTAAGTTTTGGGAAAGTTAAAAGTTGCCATGACACTGTCTGCACTGTGTCCCTCAAGAACCTTCTGTCCAAGCCCTGAGCAGGTTCAGCCTTCTGGGAAGAGGACATCATAGGAGATGATAAGGAGAACATTTCTTGTGTTGTGCCTGCTAAGACAAAACCCTTAGCACAGGAATAATGCAGATGTTCTCATGATAGCTGATATTCCTTGAACAGTAAGTAGCAAAAGGTCTAAGAGCTCCTGAAACAGTGAAACACATCCAAAACAATAGAAACACTTGACTTACCTTAAAAGTTTCCCATTCCCATTAAGTTATTAAAGATCTAGAATAAATGGGATGTGTTTTGCATAGAAAAATAAGAAATTACAAATTACTGACATGCTGCTTCTTTGAGACAAGGAAGAAGTTGTTTTGCTGTCTTTGTCCTCTCAGATTTAAGTTGGAGGCAAAAAGAATAACTTGCAAAGGGGCTACTAAATCCTTGAGGTTGAGTAAAATAACTAGTTTAAACTGGGTTGTAAGGAGCCTGTATTAATCAATAAAGCATGTTAAAATTATACCTCCCTTCCTAGCCTCAGTTTTCCTTTTAACCCCCTTATCCACATTAGTTTGGCTTCTATACACTGCTATTCAAAGTGAAAAAAATTAATGTAGTGATGATGAGGTGGAAATATCAGTCCCTGCAGCTGAACTCTGCCAGTTGAACCCCTGACTTCATCACAATGTAACCACACAGCAGAGTGCTGCTGAACTGCTCAGAAACACTCCGATTGTTTTCTTATTCATGCAACTCAATCATCAGTGAATTTATCCTAGAGAACAGTTTAATATAGTGTATAAATGTCACAAAAATGCATCTTTCACATTAGTTGTTAAAAACAAATCGATGGGTTTGCACTGTATCTGAAAACCAAATTTGTTTTTCATAAAATCAAGAGTCTTTGCTTTGCATTGAGCTTCTCCTCCCTTGCTCCCAAACCGACCATCAAAAAAAAAACCAGTTCTTTCATAATATTTTCTCTAATTGAGGAGATTCCTAAAATGCTTATTCCAAAATAATAGGATTTCAAGAAAAAAGTCACCAAAGCCTGGAAGAAGTCACTGTTGCAGTAAAGTAGATGAAAACCCTATTAACACATATCTCCCCATGAAGCTGACAAGTGGAGACTCACTTAAATAACAACTGAATAGGAAACATATCGCAAAATTTTATTTCTTTCCTTGATTTTCTTTGTATTTTGTTTAGAGAGGTAGCAACCTCCTTTTCAGTGTTACACACAATTTCTCTGATGTCCCACAGAAACCACTGCTGAACACCTCACTGTAAAATCTACCTTCATATTGAGCAATTCAAAATTATAGCAAGGGAAAAAATACCTTCCTGGAAAAAAATAATAATAATCTGATTTCTAGTCACTAAATCCCTTTGAAAAATTACTAAGTAAAATATATTCTTATATCAAGGAGAACAAGAGCTGTTAGTAAAATTGACAGGTTCTAAGGAATATGATCAACCACATTACTTAAAGTATCTGTGTTGATAAATGTTACAAAACTAAAGAGATTTAAGAAAGAAGGTCACTGAAGATCCCAACAGTTAGTGATATCTGGGATTATTATTCTCCCAATACAAGAAAAATTTAGAAGAGCATCCAAGACACATTTGCAAGTTTTTAAGCATTTGTATTGTGAAAGGGGAGAATGTTAATAACTAGGATGCATTAAGAAAATTGTTAGTAATGATCAGTGATTACTAGGCTATCCCTCCCCACTGGTATGAATAAGGAACATGCACATAAAATAAGAAAGTGCTGGATGAAAGAAGGTATATGAGCATGGGTATGTCCTCACTCAAAAAGGAAAATGGAAATAAGAAGAAATCACATGAGCACAGTGATCCTCTGGACATGAGCACAAAGTCAGAGTGGCCAGATGGGGATATACGGGAGAAGGAGGCTACTCCTTCCTACAGCTCTTCCTTGCTTGTGAAGTGCCGTGTGCAGCAGGAGAAACCTTGTTGCTGCTCAAAGGGGTATCTGTATCCAGCCTTGGTGACAAGTTTCCTGTCATGATTTAAAAATGCTCTTAAGAGCAACTTTACAAAAGGAGTTTCAGGTGAAGCTCAAAACATATCTAAGGTCCAAATCATTACACTTGGTTTTTTTTCTATCTACCGATACTTACCCAAGAGGAGACAAAGAGGTCAAACAGCTTCTCCTGGAAGGATTTTTGTATCATTGTGGCTCATTCTTAGTCAGCTGGAATAGTATATGCTCTGCTACACATTATCTCCCAAACCCAGAAGGATTTTTATGTTAACCTCTAATGTTTCTCACCCAGAGCTGCAGAGAGCTGCTTTCAAACACCTGCTGTCTCAGCAAAGGTATGATTCCCCTGTGCATTTTGCTCAAAGGTATAACTGCCTTGAGGAGCTTCCATCTCTTATTCCCACTTCTCCATTGCAGTCCAGTACTCCTCTTTTGTGTCCCTGAAGGCACTTTTGCATCCAGTTTATATTATGGTCCCTGAGCACTTCCATACCTGCTCAGCTGAGGTCAGAAAGCTGCAGAGCGAAGGAAGAGATGACTGACCTTGGAAAGACGCAGAGAAGCACTTTCTAAAGGTCTTCAGTCTTAGAGAAAACATGTCATGGAGTGAGATTTCCACCTAACAAATACAATCAGGTGGAGTTTAGTCTCATATGAAGTCTATTAAATCAAGAGTGAAGTCCAATATGAACAGTGAGCCCTCAAAATGAAGGCCAGTAGCTCTAGAAATGCCACAGACTTTCTGTGTGCGCCAGTACAGCAGTGATTCTGGAGTCTAAAGACTCCAAAATGGTTCAAACAGTTAGTGACTTCACTGTTAATAAGTTGAGGATAAATATTCAGATGCTGGGACTGAGAATGTCATTCATCTTAGAATCATAGAATGGAGTCATAGAATGGTTTGTGTTGGAAGATCTTTTAATGATCCTCTAGTCCAAACCCCCCTGTAATGAGCATCTTTAACTAGATCAGGTTGCTCAGAACCCCATCCAACCTGACCTTGAATGTTCTCAGGGATGGGGCTTCTATGATCTCTTCTGAGCAACTTGTTCCAGGATTTCACCACCCTCATTGTAAAAAAATTCTTCCTTACCTCTTGTCTAAATCTACCCTCTTTCAGTATAAATTCATTACTCCTTACTCTATCGCAACTGGCCTTACTAAAAAGCCTGCCCCTGTCTTTCTCGTAAGCCCCCTTTAAGGATTGAAAAGCCACAATAAGGTCTTCCCAGAGCCCTCTCCATGTCAAACAATTCCAACTATCTCAGCCTTTCCTCATAGGAGAGGTATTCCATTCTTCTGATCATTTTTTGGCCTTCCTCTGGACATATTTGAACAGGTCCATGTCTTTGCTACACTGAGGGCTTCAGAACTGGATGCAGTACTCCAAGTGGGGTCTCACCAAAGAAGAGTAGAAGATCAGAATCACCTCCCTTGAGCTGCTGGCCACTTTTGATGCACCCCAGGACATGGTTGGACTTCTGAGCTCTGAGCACCCATTGCTAGCTCATGACCAGTACCCCCAGGTCCTTCTCTGCAGGGCTGCTCTCTATCCCATCGTCCTAAGCCTTCACTGACACTCAAGTGCAGGACCTTGTACTAGGCCTTATTGAACCTCACGAGGTTCACATGGGAGCACTTCTCAAGCTTGTCCAGGTCCCTCTGAATAGCATTGCATCCCTCAGGCTTGTCAACTGCACCGCTCCACTTGATGTCATGTGAAAACTTGCTGAGGTTGCACTCAATCACACTGTCTATGTCACTATTGAAGATATTAAAAAATACTTGTCTCAATACAGACCCCTGAGGGACAACACTTGTCACTGATCTCCACTGAGACACTGAACCATTGACCACTACCCTGTGGATGTGATTATCAAGCCAATTCCTTATCCACAAAACAGTCCAACCACCAAATCCATCTCTCTCCAATTTAGAGACAAGGATGTGGTGGAGGATCATGTACAGGCCTTTAGGGAAGTCCAGATAGATGACATCTTTACCTCTTCCTTTGTCCACTGTTGTAGCCACTCCATCATAGAAGGCCACTAGGCTGGTCAGGCAGGACTTGCCCTTGGTGAAGCCATGATGGCTGTCTCAAATCACCTCCCTGTCTACCATGATCCTAGCATTGTTTCTAGGAGTATCTGTCCCGTGATCTTCCCAGGGACAGAGATGAGGTTAACAGGTCAGTAGTTCCCAGGGTCCTTGTTTCTACCCTTTTTAAAAATGGGCACAGTGTTTGCCTTTACCCAGTCTCTGAGGACTTCACCTGACTGCCATGACTTTTCAAATATCATGGCATGGCAACTACATCAGCCAATTCCTTCAGCACTCTGAGATGCATCTTGTCAGGTCCCATAGGCTTAGGCATGTTCAGTTGATCTCAAACATGATCTTCTCTTACAGTAGGAGGAACTTTGCTCCTCCAGTCCCTGCCTTGCATTCCATCCATTCAAGAAGTGTAGGCAGAGAGATTGATAGTGAAGATCAAGGCAAAAAAATGTTGTTGAGTACCTCAGCCTTCTCCTCATCTGTTGTTACTGGTTTCCCAGTCATGTTCACCAGGAGAGTATGGTTTCTTTGATCTTCCTTTTCTGCCCGACCTGTTTAAAGATGCCCTTTTTATAATTCTTTGTATTCCTTGCCAAGTTCAGCTCCAGCTGCGCCTTGGCCTTCCTGACCCCATCCCTACACAACTGGACATGGTCCTTCTGCTCTTCCCAGGATAACTCTCTCTGTTTCCACCACCTGTGCACTTCCTTCTTCTTGCCCTTTAGTTTGACCAGCAGGTCTTTACTCATCCATGCTGATCTCTTGCCTTCCTTTCCTGATTTCTTACACTTGGGAATCAAGAGCTGTTGTCCACTACGGAAAGCATCCTGCAAGATCTGACAGCTCTGTGCTGCTACCTTGTCCCAGGGGGTACTATTGACCAACTCTTTGAACAGCTGGAAGTTTGCTTTCCTAGACCTCAGGCTCTTTTTACTCTTTGCCTGTCTCATATCCCTCAGGACTGAGAACTCCACCAGTGCATGATTGCTGCATCCCAGGCTGCTTCTAATCCTGGTGTCTCTGATTAACTCAATTGTGTGACCAACAGGTCCAATAAGACATTGCCTCTGAGAGGGCTATCTATTATCTGGCTTAAGAAGCTATCCTCAATGCACTCCTGGATTTTCTACAGCTCACTGTGTTACTTTTCCAGTAGATGTTGCGATAGATGAAGTTCCTCAGCAAGACGAGAGCCTGTGAGCATGATGCCTCCCATAGCTGGAGTATGAAGGCTTTGTCAATAGGCTCTCTTCATCAGACATTCTGTAGTAGACACAATAAAGTTGCCTTTATTGCCTCAGTCTGTAATTCTTACCCATAAGCTTTCAACTTGTTCATGGAGACAAGCCTTCATGTCTATCAATTTCTTGAAGTACAGTGCAACTCCTCTGCCCCTCCTTTCTCCCTGGTCCTTATAGCCATCTACAGCAGCTCTCCAGTCATGAGATTGTCCTACCAATTTTCAGTAACGGCCTTTACTTCTTGAATGTACAGGAAGTCATTAAAAACACAAAGTCAGAGACAGAATTTAAAAATATTTGAAATAACTTATGGGACATATCTAAAAAATGGAATAATTGAAGTGGGGTTTCACTTTTACGAGTCTAATGCTTTCAGAGTTTTTTCTTCTCTGTTAATCCTATTGCGCATCTTTTGGAAGCGGGCGTTAACTGATGCAATTTAATCACCCCTTCGTGATCACCATTAGCCAAGAAAGCCCCCTTTTAACTTCAAAATTGTGGAGTTTACTTGATGGCTAGCACAGATCACTGAACTACTTGTACCTGTTGACTTCAGTAACCACAAAGAAGCATTAAGTTAATATTTAAATCAGACTCTAATTGACTTGCCTAAAGCCAAACAGAGCCAGAAAAATGCAAGACTCTTTCGTTGGGGTAACATATCTTGCGAATAGAGAGGTACATACAGTGCATTCCCTTTTATATCTGTAAAACAACAGCAATATCTTCAGCAATGCAAAGTGCAGAGTGGCTTTCTTTCAAAACACACAATGATGTGCACTGTGAAACCACTGCTTGTTCATTAGTGAAGGAGAAGTTGCCAAGGAAAGACAAAGCAATCACACATCCTTGTTACTGCAGTTTGTGACAGCAGCACAATGTCTGTAGCCCAGGGGTATCTGGTCTTGCTTGAAGGAGTACACATTTCAGAACAGGTTTCTTACCTGGTTTCTCAAGTGGATCTTGCAGCCCATCTGGAGATCGATGTGTCCTTAGTTACTCAGTCAGTCACATCTCAGATAGCTAATTAAAAGCTGCTCGGTGGCTGTAACTGCAATGGAGATCTAGTCCAGAGGTGTGACTTTCAAAGCAAAGAATAATAATAAAAAAACCATATCACTTCATTTATTTCAGACACCATACGTAGACTCCATATGCAGACTCCACATTTCAGACACTTATGTACACTCCATAGCTTCTCACGTCCAAGGAAGGCACACCCGTTTGTCTCAGCCAGAAACCAAGCCCAAGAAAACTTTCTGTCACTGACAGTGCAAGTATGGATCAATCACTGAAACCCAAGGCATTAGTCCAAGTTTACATCAGCAGAACAGAGATGAGAATCTGACCCAAATCTTAATTAATTTTTGGAGTCTCTGTGTCTGGCCATCAAGAAACGCCTGCTTGGATGCTAACTCTGCAGTCTGCAAGCAGACCAAAAGGAGAACAGTGAGGAAGCAGCCGTGGATGGTATTTTCTAACATGGATTGTTGAGCAAAGAGTGCCAAGTGTACTGCATGTTAGCCACAGAGAAGTGGAACACTGCAAAATTTTCTGTACCAGAGACTACATCCCAACACAGGAATGGTTTTAAGAATTTTTTTGCTGTTACACCTTAATGTGGATGTCTTTTTCCCTTTAATGAATCAGTCTATGGTACCACCCAGGCAGGTAGCATGGGAGAATCACTTCTGTTCCCTTGCTGCACGGCAGCTCCACTAGACAGACCAGTGGTGTTTCTACTCTCTTTGAAGTGTCTCTTGTCTTTGTAGACATGTTCACATTGTACAAGAGAGCATGATGATGTTGAAACTAGCACTGACAGAGTACAAGCATCCAGAAAACACTATGGAGGCAACACACCATTGCTGACCCAGTTGACCTGCTTCTAGACGGGGAGTGAGCTAGGGCACTGTGAGCTTCACCACTTCTGCACCATCCTCTGCTGCATGGTGCTGAGTATCCAAAATCACATCTTTAGCACAAGGACTGACTTCGTGTCTTGCCATAAGGAACTCTGTTAGAGATGAATGTTGGCATGTGAAATATTCTTGGTGAACCCAGGGAAAGCTTACAGTAAGGTTAAAGAAAGAAGCTAATAATACAACCTGGCCCAAGTATTTAGGATATATCCTCTGCCACACAGTAGCTCAGAGCTAAATTTGTCTGCAATTCATTTTCCTCTAGTTATCCATAAGACTCACATTCAGCAGCACTTCCAAAGAAGCTGATTATTTTTATGTACAAAGTGGGAAAACAATTCCAGAAATCAAATATGCAACATCCTTCTGAAACTCTTTTAGACTTGTGCTGACTCTAGAGCTGGGAAATATTCCAGAGAAATGGAACTTTCTTGTTTCTTCCTTGTAAAGTGATAGAAAATAAAACTTATTTTGAATTGCATCTGTTCATGAGATGTAGCACACTCTGCAGTCTGTCACTTTACTGGGCAGGAAGGAAAATAGAGAGTCCCGAGATGTGTCCCCTTTATCCCTCCCTCTAAAAATGCATTTTGTATGAAGCTATTGTAAGATACGATGCATAAGAAAAGCCTTAAGAAATGGACCAAAAGTTGAAATCTTCCTCATAATTCTGTGATCCAGTCAGTATACTGTGGTCCTGTATTGTCTCCAGGCTGTTTCTACACCAAGGTATCAGATCTTTTCTGCAGCATTGTTCCCACCTAGGGGCAGAGGAACAACTCACCCACAAACCCATATACTGCTATTCACCTCTATTCAGCAAGAAGAACCCAGAGTCTGCTGGCTTGAGTACAGTTATGGAAGGTGGAAAACACAGGTTTGAAGTCTATTAAATGAGACCAGGTAAGGCTGTGCTTTGTGAGACTGATCTGACATTGCTCAGGCACTGGGATGAGCAGAGAAACATTAATATAATACATGACCATGCCAAGCATGAGCATGTGAAACACATCAGGCGCTGCTATGAGTGCAACATCTTGCTCAGACCTAGTCATGCTCCTGAGGCAGGGCTGGACTCAGGTTACAAGCTGAGCCGCAGAGCAGCCAGCATGAACACGAATCCCAAAGCTGCAGAGACCTGATGAGCAGACTTCTGATAAACAGCAAGATGAGTAGGAAGTCTGAACATTTTTGAGATACCATGCAGTAGCACAGTATGTACATTATTTTGTCTAAGCTTTCTGGTTAAGTCCTTGCATCCACGTGGAAGACTGGGAAGGAAATCCTTTTATTTATTCTCTGACAGTATTCACTCTTAGTCCAGTGAATAACAAAACAAAAATAATGGACCCTTAAAATTTAAAATTTATTTAAAAATTAAAAATTTAAATTTATTTAAAAAAACCAAAAAGATGGGAGTTTTGCAGGGCTAATCTTTGCTCACAATGACAATTAGCACAGCTCTAGCTCAGTTATCTTTATGTTATGTCATCTGCCAACAAAGCTGGCAACAGCTCTTGCCAGACACATACACAGATACAGAAGCCCCTTGACCCTGCACTTTGGAGGCCTTCTGTGTGTTTCATTTCTGGAACTATGCTGTCAGCATCACCAAAGTACAGTGAAAGGGACCCAGAGATATCTGGGATGCAAAATGAGGAAAAGGCCACCCCGGGTGACAGAAGGAAATCACTCACACAGAAGCACTTGCCCAACCTGCTCAGTTTGAGCAACACAGAGAGAGAGCCAATACCTCTGGGAAAAGAAAACTCCCACACAAAAAAGAATAATCTCACCAGGGCAAGGAATTAACACTTCTTAGTCATTTTACTATTAGGCTATACATCCCAAATTTTAAGATCCCACTCCTATGAGAAGAAAATTTTCAAATGTGCTGATACTTGTTACAAGCTGGTCTTTAGACAGCTACAGCACAAGGCCATGTCTAATGTAGCCAAGATCATTTAAAAATTTAGTATTTTCAGTAATGGGCTGTTTATGCTTTGTTGGGAAATTATTCCATATCACAACGATGAATCAGCCTTTTAAGGAACATCAGCCTGTGACCCAATAGATACTGCTTATGCTTTCTCATGATTTATGGCCAGATACATCTACAGGCACAAACCATTTTTAACACAGTTCAAGTCAACAGGGTGAGCAAAACCATGAAAAAAGAACCGACAGCAAGCAACACACTCAAGAGGGAGGTTTTGATTTTTTAAAATTTTTTTTCTTGAGGAAGATATGAAAAAAGGACTTCACAACTTTCGTGGTATAGAAATTAGAAATTAGAAAATGGATCAATATTAAACCCATAAAAGAATAGTAATCCTTCCCAAAGGAAAAACTGATTTGTTTGTCTTACATTGCTTGTGACCACCGCCTGACAATGGAGAGCTGTCAGATTCTACAATAAGTAAGAATCTATGTCTTCCTCAAAAATATTGCCAAGAGAAAATTCCTGCTAGTTAAATCATTTCAAATTAACAAAGGTCATATAAAATTGCCTAACTCAATGAAGTCCTATATTTATATGTCAAATGCAGATATCAAAGATAACTAATTGACAGAGAAGCCTTTGCCTTGTACAAATAAGTAACAACACTCTCCTGAAACTGAAACTTCTAAAGACAGTTAACAAAAAGATTTAACACATAGTATTTGTTATCCTCATAACTGAGGACAACAGGATATTATGATAAAAGTCTCTCCAGAAGCTCAGCCCAGTATTCCTGATTATCAATACCAACTCTGATACTGGGAATCAAATTCAGCTGAGGAACTCTCAGACAAAGACAATAAGCAGGAGAGAGAGAGCAAGAAGGTACCATTGGATTGAAATTGGGGGTTATCATCACAGGAGCTAGAAAAGTGTCTCCACAAAGAATGCTAAAGGATGAAGAATTCACTATGCAGTTTCTACTGACTTCACCAACAGACATTTTTTTCTCCATGGAAGCAAACTGAAAGTGTTTTTGACTGTTCAATGTTTTTCTTGTATTCAGCAGCCTTTAGTACTCCTTTTAAGGATAAGAAATTTAGGAATGGCATCAAGGTAATTTTTATTTCTAAAGCCCTTTGCCAAAATCAGCCCTGTGTCTTACAGCCCTGGATTATACACAAAGAAGTGCTCAGCCTGCTGAGAGAACAAGCTGTGAGCCACATCAGCTGCTTTTGCAATGGCAGGCACCCATTGCTGCTTCCCAAAATCCTTCAGTTCTATGAAGATGGCAGATGCCACCAGATGGGGTTAGAGGTGCAGAAAGCCTCAGACAGTGATAAAGAGCAATGTGTCAGGGGCAGGACAATTGACCCACCTCACAGCCTGCTCCCCAGGCAGGTTTGAGGAAGCTCCAGCCTTCAAGTAGCCTCTCCCCAGGGAGAGGCACAGGGTGATCAAGAAAATGCCAAGAGCCTGGCCATATTGTACACTGTGTCTCCAGGACATCTGGCAGCAGTTGACCTACAGGGTAAGTAGATTTTGCTTGATATGTGCAGATGAGCTGCAGCACTCACACAAGGTGAGCAGGTGAGAACTTATGGGAGGGCTGATGGCATCATCTTGTCTGCTTCAGAAGGCAGGTCTGCAGCCTGAAAAACTGGGCACATTCTTAAAGTGTGGAAACTGCAGTCAAGTTCCACTCTATTTCCTCCATGCCCACAAGCTCAGTAGCTCTCTATGGATTTGTGCTGGAGTACCTACATCCTAAAAAGTTGTTCTTCAAAAACAACAAACCAGCACATAGGAGCTTTGCTCAGATATTTGGCTTATCTAACACGTTCTGCTTACTGCTTGTGTTTACAGTTTCAAAACTAGGGTAGTGACATAATCTGTTGCTCTGCTCTAGGAAAAATTACCCACAAAGCAAACCTGCAGAAATCCATCTGCTAGAGTCTATCCCTTGAGCGCGACCAGTTTCAAAATTGAGCTCTTTAATACTTGATCATTGTGACAGCTCATCTGCCCCAACAAGACCCCCTCTTGGCAGTTTCCAGGCTGGCTTTAAAACACAAAGGCTGTGTGCTTGCAAGTGAGCTAAGCACCTCCACTCCCACAGGGCTTATAGCACAGTCAGGGCTATGCCCACACCTGGGTGTCTGAGGCCACTTGAAAAGTCACAGAATATCCTTCTGGCTTACAGATCCTACAGAAGGGCATGGGCTTTATCTGCCAAACCCTGCAGATGTCCTCCATACCCTAGAATACCCTAAAAAGCCCTTGTGTGGGCCACTGAATTGAATCTGTGGTCAACAGAGTACAGAGCAATTCACTTCACCCATCACAGGAAAGCTGAAGAGAAATACTCATGCAGTTCTGGGACCACACATAGATTATTTCTGTAACAACTTCAGTAAAAAGCTTTGCTACAAATCTCATTTTTCTCTAAAATTGTTTAACTATGGAGACAGCTTTTCTTATTGAACCATCCATTCTTCCATTCTTTGTGGCATTTCTCCTAATAACTTTCTAAAGACCATTTATTTATCCATGAAGGCGGCAACTTCTTCCAAGAAAGATTTTTCCTTCTGTTCAAGATACGAATTTTTTATTTTCAGCACAAATAAAGTAATACCAGGACCTATTCACATGCAAATCCTCAGGGATTGATCCAGTTATCTCCATCAAGTGTCTCTTTAGTTAACCAAGCTTTGCTCTTTTGAAACCAGGCACTTTATTTATAGACCTGCCTTTGCTTATTCATCCATTTCATATAGACCAAAACCATTAGAGATCACACAATATTGTTCTCTTTAGCTCATATGTAGCATTTAAAAAAAAACCAAGTAGAAACTGCAACAGCTCATTTTGATTAACATGTCCACTGCCTTCCCATTCATACCTTGGAAGTGAAAATCTTGCATGGGGATCCAGTTCTGGGTAGTTGTTAGTCCTTACAGTGCTCTCAAACAATCTCCTTTCAGTCCAGGAGGGGAGATTAAAATCTGTTTAATTATCATTTCTCAAGTATTTTCTCACAAAACAAATGTGCTGAAGCCACAGTTACACTTTGCATTTCTGGTCCTTAGCAAACAATGCTGAATTCTTTCCTCAAATACAAGAACTGTTGCTTCTTTTCTGGCACTGACAATACAACAATAAAATTCTCCTTGTGGCTTTGTCACAGGACAATGTCAAGCCTCAAGGATACTGTTCCCTGTGTCCTTTGAAGCATCTGTTTCAAGTAAGACTAAAAGAAAACGTATTATTATTAAATACAAAAATGGAGAAAGAAAAAACAAACGTACAAAGACAAACAAACAAAAAAACCCCTTCTATGTTGGAGAATAGAACACAATTTTTTCTCAGAAGAAACGATCAAACCAATCATAGAATGGATTTTGTTGGAAGGGACCTTAAAGATCATCTAGTGCCAACTCCCAAGCCATGGGTAGGGACACATTCCACTAGATCAGGTTGCTCGAAGTCTCATCCAGCCTGGCCTTGAACACCACCAGGGATGGGGCATCCACAGCTTGTCTGAGCCACCTGTGCCAGTACCTCACCACCCTCACAGTAATAAAAAATTCTTCCTAATATCTAATCTAAACCTATCCTCTTTCAGCTTAAAACCGTCACCCCTTACCCTGTCACTGACAAAAAACCCATTCCCAGCTTTCCTGTAGGCCCCCTTAAAGCAATGGAAGGCTGCTATAAAGTGTTCCTGGAGTCTTCTCTTCTCTAGGCTGAACAATCCCATCTCTCTCAACATGTCCTCTTACAGGAGGTGCTACAGCCCTCGGATCATCTTTGTGGCCTCCTCTGGACTCATTCCAACAGATGCATGTCCTTCCTGTGCTGAGGACTCTAGAACTGAACACAGTACACCAGGTGAGGCCTCATAAGAATAGAGTAGAGCGGAAGGGGAGAATCAACTTCCTCAACCTGTTCTCATACTTCTTTTGATGCAGGCCAGGATACAATTGGCCTCCAGGCTACAAGTGCACATTGCCAGCTCATGCCTCAGCAACCAACAACACAATGTCCTTCCCTTCAAGGCTACTCGCAATCCAGCCTGCATTTCTGCTTGGGATTACCCGAACTGAAGTGTAGGAACTTGAACTTGGCCTTGTTGGACTTCATGAGGTTTGCACTAGCCCACTTCTCAAGCCTGTTGTGGTCCCTCTGGGTGGCATCCCTTCCCTTCAGTGTGTCCACCGCACCAAAAAGCATGGTGTTCTTCACAAACTTCATGAAGGTGAACTCAATCCCACCATTCATGTCTCCAACAAAGGTATTAACTGCACTGTTCCCCTTACCAACCCCTGTGAAATGCCACTCATCACCAGTATCCACTTGGACATTGACGCACTTACCACAGCAATTTGAGTGTGACCATCCAGCTAATTCCTCATGTCGCAAGTGGTCCATCCGTGAAACCTATGTCTCTCCAATTTAGAGACAAGAATGTCACGTGGGACAGTGTCAAATGTTTTGCACAAGTTCAGGTAGATATGTCAGTAGCTCTTCCCTTATCCACCGATTCTGCAGCCCCCTCGTAGAAGACCACCAGATTTGTTAGGCACAATTTGCCCTTAAGTGAAGCCATGCTAACTGTCACCAATCGTTTCCTTATTTTCCATGTGCCTCAGCAGAGCTTCCAGGAGGATCTGCTCCATGCTCTTGCCAGACACAGGGATGAGACTGACCAGCCCATAATTTCCCGCGTTTTCACTTTTTTTCTTTTTTAAAAATAGGAATTATGTTTTCCCTTTTCCAGTCAGCAGGAACTTCACCAGACTGCTATGACTTCTCATATATGATAAATAGTGACTTAGCAACTTTGTCCACCTGATGCATCTAATCGGGTCCCACAGACTTGTGCACCTTCAGGTTCCTTAGATAGTCTTGCACCTGATCTTCTCCTATAGTAAGCAGATCTTCAATCTCCCAGGCCCTGTCTTTGCCTTCTGCAACTTGGGCAGTGTGGCTTGAGCACTTACCAGTGAAGAATGAGGCAAAAAAGTCATTGAATACCTCAACCTTCTCCATATCCCAAATAATCAGGTCTCCCATTTCCTTCTGGAGTGCTGACATACCTACAAACACTTTCCTCATTATACTTGACATCCTCAGCCAGATTTAATTCTGTCAGGGCTTTAGTTTTCCTCTCTTGATCTCTGGCTGCTCGGACAACTTCTCTGTATTCCTCCCAGGATATCTGTCTTTGCTTCCACCCCTGTAAGCTTCTGTTTCAAGTTTGTCCAGAAGTTCCTTGTTCATCCACGCAGGTCTCCCAGCATTTTTGACTGACTTCCTCTTTGGTGGGATCCATCAGTCTTGAGATTGGAGGAGGTGATCCTGGAATATTAACCAGCTTTCCTGAGCTGCTCTCACCTCTAGGGCTTTATTTCATGGTATTCTATCAAGCAAATTCCTGAAGAGGCCAAAGTTTGATCTTCTCAAGTCCAGCGTAGCGAGCTTGCTGCACGCCCTCCTCACTGCCTTAAGGATCTTGAACTCCACTGTTTCATGCTCACTGCAGCCAAGGCTTCTCTTGAGATTCACATTCCCCATTAGCCTTTCCTTGTTGGTGAGAACAAGGTCCAGAACAGCACCTTGCCTCATTGGCTCTTCTATCACTTGGAGAAAGGAGTTACCATCAGCACATTTCAGGAAACTCCTGGATCACCTATGCCCCTTCCCAATGACCAAGACAACTTCCTACAACATTCAGGATCAGAAAATAAGGAATGGAAAGCTAGAAATTTTGAACATACTTTAACAAAGAAATTTGGAATAAACATTGAATTTCATCTTTTCCCCTTGGATTTTTTTTCTTTTTCTGTCTTTTTCTGTCCTTTTTGACTCAAAAATCTAGTAGAACTTACCCATTTCAACTGCCTTTTCATGGTCATCATACTGAAAACTGTTTTACAGCATATTTTTTCTGAAGTGGTAAAACTCGTTGTGTGAAAAATAGGTAGAGTTTCATATAACACAATTACTAGTTGTCTGTATTTTCTAAAAGTACTCAGAAAGACTCTATTCATACAGCTGTGATTCATTATAGCCATTAACTGAAGGTTCAGTTCCTCACCAGTGTTTCTGAACATTGTTTCATAGTGTCACCCAAGCAGCCTGCCTTATCACTGCGACAACCTTGCAGCTAACGGTACCTCACCTGTTCTACCCTTCTCATCCAGAACAGAGTCCAGGTTCAGAAAGTAATCTGCTCTGACAGGTCTTTCCTGGCTGACCTCTGGCACCGCGAACCTTCTGTGCAACTTCCCATGGTTGCACAACTTGACCCTGAAAATTCTGCTAAGGTTAGGCAGGAGGATAACCCTGTCCCATGCATCTCCAGACCCCTGCTGTTTTCCTCATTCAACACCTGAAAACAAGAAGGTATAAACAGCATTCTCAAAAATCCTTATTTGTGATTTCCAGCCCTCTTGTGAGATGCTATGGAGAAAAACGTGGAGCAGGGGTAGGGAAAAGTGGGTTCATATGCCTCAAGATAGATAGGAAATATCTCAGAATCCATCCTCTTTACCATTGCAGACATACCTAAATATTAAAATACATTTTCTCATAACTGCTGCCTTTACTGCTTCTTGCATAGCAAATGCAGTCCCTTTATTTGTGGTTTTATACAAACTAACACTAAATATTCAGCAGTAAGCAGATGTCCTCTGCTGAGTATTCTTTGTCATAAAAGTTTCCAAGCTATCCAACACAATATGCTATTTGCACAGGGCTAATTATAATAGGTCAAAAGAAAAAATCCTCTGAGTCGCTGCGTAATTTCTAAGGAAATCTTTCTTACTCTGTGAAAGCGGAGATTACTCATAGCGTGACAAATCTGGAAGAACTATTAAAGGTTTTACTCCCACTTGTCACTAATATTTTAAGCCTGATATCCACCTTCCAAAAACATTCATAATTTACCTAACATACCCTTGGAACTACTTTTCCAAAAATGAGAAACTTATTCCCATCCTTTAGGGAATGGTACATATTAAGAATTCAACACTATTTTTTCGTTAGCAATCTCTTGCCCTGATATCAAAGGAACTGGACTGTTGCTACAAGGATCTTGATCTAATAAAGCACTTATGCACGTGGACAACTTCAGTGGAATTAATCATGTGCTTAAGATAAACATATCCCTAAGTGTTATTTACAGATAAGAGCACATTTGCTTGGTTCAGTTTCCCAAGTTTGTTTAAATGCAACATAACACAGTAGCTCAGAGCAGTAATTTTCCAACTGCTTATACTTTAAATAAAAGAAAAAAAATCACCATTCCATGTGATCAGATTTATAAAGAAAAATACTCAGAAGTTGCCCACAGAGGGATAAGTCTTACAAAGAGGAAACATGAGAAATAAAATGGGCATAATAAAACTAAGTGAGACTTTAAAAGGAGTTATACAACTTCATTGCCTCACATAAGATGAAATCTCATACTATTGGGAAAATTCACCAAGTGTTCCCCTCCATGGGTGTACAAATGGGAGAGAAATACAGCTGATCTCTGACTGCAAAAACAGTAAAACTAATGAGGTGATAGAAAGCAGACGGGATGCAAAAAGAGAGTTGGTCTGCAGCAGCTTCATTTCCTATGAATGTCTGTGAGGTTTTGAATCACAGCTGTGGAAACAAGCTGCTGAATTTCCTCCCTAAAGCCTCTTGGTAATTTTGTAATTAAGTATAAATTCTCTGGAAATCAGGATTAACAGCATGCTGTTGAGTGTCTTTTGTAAGTGGAGGATGCTAGTGGGAGAGAAACTGGGACTTCAAGCTATGTTTCATGCCACTAAGAAGGCGAGGAAAAGAGCCAAGCAAACAATCCCCAGACTGTTTTTTTTCTGAGCGGGAGATGATCCACCTTGTCTGGACTTTATACCAAAAGTGAGTCCATTGATTAAATATTTTTAATATTGTCAATTAAAATAGATTAAGGACTTTATGTATTATTGCTCTGTCTGAATCAGAACAAAATATTTTTTATTAAAGGCGAGATGAAAATATGCTTTTCGTTTAGTAAGAGTCAATCTTGAAAAAAATCGAAACATTCCAGTGTGATGCTGGTGCATTAACAAATCTCTCCTGGACAGGTTTCCTTCAACCTCAGATTAGGAACAGAGTATTCATTCTCTGTAAGAAAAAAATAATGTAGCATATTGTAAAACTACTACGGTGACAGAAAGCAGTGAAAACTAAATGATTAACACCACCGCATATTATCAAAGCAATATTATTCTAAAGATACTGCGCTGTGCTCTGTGCTATTCTTTAATGGGGAATGGAGAGATACTTTGCTGCTGTGAAACAAAAGTCTTTTTAGATTTATCCTTGACTCTGTGATTGAGCATGCCTGAAGAGTCCCCCGTGTCTGTCTGAAGCCTACTGCAGAATCAGACTCATCTTTATTCCTCAGAGACAGTCCATTGTTTTAAAGCGCCTTTGCCATTTTTTTATGACTAAGGAACACTATTTTCAAGTTATATGGTTTTCTTACAAGACCTCAACTGTACTCATCGTTTCTATTGTCAAACAGAGAAGATGTCTGCAGGAGAATTCGTTGCACTTTTAGATAAAGGTAATGCCACGTCAGTACCGAGTGGGAGCGCCTTGCAGGCTCACCCATTACGATCAGCCAGCTGAATTTATTCAGTGCCAAGGGAGAGGCACAGCACAGGCCTGAAGGCAACACTGTACGTGCTGCACAGCATAGACCTGCACCTGCGTGGATTCACTGTTACATGGAACATTGACTCCTCAATGTACAATAGTCTTCCCTTAAGAATCACTGCAGACACCTGCTGCTTACCTACCTTGTAGGAGCCAAATAGAGCAAAAGTCTACAGGTACAGAGAAATAGATATTCTTGCAGGCTTTTAGAGGGATGTTATATTAGGCAGCTGTGTCAGGTGTATGAGATCTCCTTCAGCAGGTTTCATCATTATATACTTCTCTACGTTAATAGATATTAAATGTAGGCACTTCTGGGGGGATGACTGTGTTGTTTAGCACTAAAACGCAAGCACAAGGTTGTAACCCAAGTTAGGCAGAACATATCCTACTATCTTTTCTTACCATCCCCAAAGTCATATTGTCTTGAATTGCTTTGATTTGTCTCATGGACATCTTGAAAAACTCTTATCTTCAGCCCTTAAGTAAGAAGAATTTTTCTTAAGCCATTTCTCCTGATCCACTTACAGAAGCCTCTCACATGACTTCAGCTCTGATCCTCTGTCCTACAGAGCAGGGTTCTGCTGAGCAGGGAGAAGTAGTGCTGCTGATGAGATGTAACTATGTCATGAACTCTGAATGCAGATGAGAGAGGAGTCCCAGAGCTCAAACAGATCAGCTGAACAGGTTTAAGTTGTGGCAGCTCAAGAAAATGCTGCCTCTTTCTGCCCATCTCACCATCACACCAGAAGCTGTTGAAGGTGCAGAAGGAAATAATCACTGAACAGTCCTTGCCATTCAAAAATCTGGATTTTAGCCTAAACCATAAGACTTTCACTGGCTCTGACACACTTTCAGTTGCTACTGGTGGTTATATAGAGCACTCCAAAACAGTAGCAAGTCCTCCTGAGAAAAAGGCAGAGTGATTTTTTTAATTTTGAATGTCAGTATTTCCTTGTTGGTTTTATAGCCACACATCCCAACAGCATTCCATTTAGTGGAAAAGTTTGAAAGATCATTACAAACCTGTAACACTTTCTTTGGAGTTTCTGCTCCTTTCCCCTTTCGATGGTGAACACATGACCTAAAGAAGCATTTTTTTCCTTCTGTTTTTGGTAACATTTCATTTCCATTAACTGAGCAAAAGTTCTGAGGACTTTTTAGTCACATTTTGTAGTCAACAGCATATAATCATGATTTCATTTCTGGGTATGTCTGTTTTAGAGCACTGATCTCCTGAACCAACTAAGAGGCGTGTAACCAACAACATGAGATTGACTTGTTCCAGCTTTCTTAGAAAGAAGCCTATTTCTCTATAGTTTATCAAAATCTGTTGCCTGAATGCTGGCAAGTGACCAGCTAAGTTCTGACACAGGGCAGTCTTTTATGCTCTCATGTTTGAACATAAATAAAGCAATGAAAAGGAGTACAAGAAGGAAACTCCTAGAGGATGATGTGCTTGGTTATGCTTTTAAAAATGTACTCTGGCAGCAACACAAGAGAAGCCTGTGCCCAGATCACCACCTGTGGTCTCTGACTCGTTCTTCATAGCTGAAAAAGTCAAAAAGAGGTCAGGGGAGGAGCAACAGTCAAGCTTCATCAAAGCCAGCTGAAGAAAGACCTCCCCTATCTTACTGTTAGCAAATATCTGAAACAGTGAAAAATGGCTATATTGGGCAATGGAAAGACTGTAAACAATACAATAACCAGAGACCCTTTGTGTCTGCTGGTTCCCTGACATGTCTGGGGAAACTGTACATGTAATGGGCTTCTGCTAGACAAACCTGTCCTGTGCCAGTGTGGGCCTTTGGTGTTCCTGTTGCATGGGGTCAGAGAGACTAGGCTCTGTGGGATCTGGAAATTTCCCATAGCTCTGGAGGTAAAACTAAAAACATAAATTCTCTCAGTAGAAATGAATTCTGCACACATCTCACCGTCCAGCCTGGACATTTGATCTCTGTACAAAAAATAATTGGGAAAGGAAACCTTCCACCTGCAAACTAGGTAGCAAATTAGAGATGCTAAGCTAAGAGAGACACCCAGTCTTCCCCAGTGCTTAGGAAAGGTGATTTATGCTGAACTACTAGGTACATGACAAATAATTCAGCACAAAAAGAAAGAGACTTGAGACAGAACAGTGTACAGAGTTCAAAATTCGAGTTCAGAAAAATCAACAGTTTTACATGCTGTGGTAAATAACATAAACCAGGAATGGCTCAGCCTCTGCAGAAACAGAAGGAAGATTCACAACAGGTTACATGACTTGCAAGAATTTGCTGATGCCATCATGATGAGACAAAAGATGACAGCAGAAGCACAAAAAAAAACCTGGAAAATATTTCCTACTGCAAAAAAAAAATTACAAGAGGAGGAGGAATAACCTATAATACTACTATGTTAACCTGGGCGAAATATGTATCAGTCAGTGACGGAAAAGAAACTGGAAAAGACAGGACAAAAGCAGAAGGCATAGATGTAAAAATCTGGACCTGAAGGATCTGACTTCCCTCACTAAATGAATATGATAATTATATGAGGGAGTAAATGGAAAATAAGAATAAACTGAATATATAATAGTGTCACTAAACTGCTAAAAATATTTTTTTGTTTTATTGTTGTCTAGAAGGAGTACTAAGGAAGAAGCCAACATATTTAAGCAAGAGATTGACACCTCCTGAACATGCAAAAGCTCCTAACTGGGAGCTTTTGGGGGTTAGGAGTTAGAGTTATGAACTATGTAAACTATGCTATGTAAGTCTTTGCTTAAAGTCTCCAGCAATGATGTAAGCTGTTTGTGCTCTGACTGGAAGTATGGTAATAAAAAGCTGAATCTAGCTGTATTTGATTTCAGCAAAGGGAAATGCAGAGAGCACACTTCAATTACTAGCCTGACGTGTTTTTATGGAGAGCAGGAATACTCTTTAACACAATGTATGTGAATATAGCTGACAGCAAAAAAAGGAAAAAAACTTGAGGTGAACACTGAATAGATCTTTAACTACTAAATATTTTATAATCTATTTATTCTCCATGCCTTCATTTAATAAAATCTGCAATGTAAAAAGGAAAAGGCAATTGGAAGTGAAGTTACCTCAAAAAATGACCAAAATCCATCTGTAGCTATATCTTCACCTACACTTCAAGAAAGTTCAGAGCAACTAGTGAGAAAAGACTACTCATGATGAAAAGAATAGGAAGGCTCACCACTGTATGTATATCACAATGTTTAGCAGGTCCTAGATAGTGCAATGCACTGTGCATTGCAGAAGGCACAATGAGCGGTCATAACCAAGTAGCAGAACAGCTTCTGTACTGTTCTAAAAGTACTTGAACACATATAAGTCCATACTGTGTTTACAGCAGAACCCTTTGAGTGACAGCAGCTTTGCAATATGAGTAAATATGTCCATAATCATAGGCAGGGCCAACAACAGGGGAGGACTGTTTTTAACTAATCTGCAATAAAGCATGAAAAGAAATGTTGATCCCTTAGAAATCACTTCTTTAAATAGAATCACAGAATGATAGAATAATAGAATAGTAGAACCATAGAATGGTTTGGGTTGGAAGGGACATTAAAGATCATCTGATTCCACCCCCCCCGCCATGGGCAGGGACACCCCCAACCAGCCCAGGCTGCTCAGGGCCCCATCTAACCTGTCCTTGAACACTTACAGGGAGGGGGATCCACACCTTCCCTGGGAAACCTGTGCCAGTGCCTCATCATGAAGAATTCCTTCCTAATGTCTAATCTAAATCGCCCTTTCAATTAACAGTCTTTCTCCCTTGTCCTGTCACTACTTGCTCTTGTAAGAAATCCCTCCCCAGCTTTCTTATAGGCCCTACAGATACTGGAAGGCCCCTATGAGGTCCTCCCAGAGCCTTATCTTCTTCAGGCTGAACAACCTCAATTCTCTCAGCCTGTCCTCATAGCAGAGCTGCTCCAGCCCTCTGACCATCTTCCTAGTCCTCCTCTGCACCTGTTCTAACAGTTCCATATCCTTCTTCTATTGGGGATTCCAGAACTGGACACAGCACTCCAGGTGGGGTCTCATCACAGAGGGGGAGAATCAACTCCCTCGCCCTTCTGGCTACGCTTCTTTTGATGCAGCCCAAGACACACTTGGCCTTCTGGGCTGTGAGTGCGTGTTGCCGGCTCATGTCAAGCTTCTCATCAACCAGTACCCCAAGTCCTTCTCCACAGGGCTGCTGTTAGTCACATTGTCCCCCAGTCTGCATTGAAACCGCGGATTGCCCTGACCCAGGAGTCACCTGCTTACACCAGAGTTCATCCATAGTAAAACAGAACTGAGCATTAAACCCCAGGGGAACTTAAAATTATTATTTCCTTTAGGTTACAATGTGGCCCAGAGATAGTTTTGCATTGTTGTTCTTTGACCTTTTAAGAAAAAAGAGTTGCTGAAGCCAGTTCTTGGAAACTGATAAACTGGAGACCCCTAGAGCCTACATCTGCTGTCTGTACGAATCGGGAATCACTGAATGGCTGAAACTGAGATCATCAGACAAGCACAGCTGAAAGAGGGCCTATGTTGTCCATTCTCCCTCTCTTCTTTCCCTCCATCAAACATAAATTGAGGACAAGGGCATATGTATAAAAACAAACTTACTTGTTCACAATGATTTCTCAAGGAAACACAAGGATTTTCCAATCAAATAATTTTTCACTTCTTTTTTTTCCTCCTTTATGTACGTGCTTATTTTGCTCTTTTTTGGTTTATCTCAGTCACAATTCAGCATTTGCTTAATAGTATGCAAGTCTGATAAACAGCATGCAAAGACACAGCCAGATGTTTTCAGAGGCAGCCTGTTTTTAAGTAATTCCAGGGGATAAAGATGGTGAACTGTGTTTCTTCCTGTGGTGCAAGAAACAGCTGCTAGTGGTTTTGACAAAACCTAAAGACTAACAGGACTGAGAGACATTCCTGACAATATCAGGGAAAGATAATAATTATAAGGGCCCTCTATTATTGATTGGGTTTGAATTACCAGGAAAACATGTGAGACTAGGGAAAACACAGGAAGTCTTTCCCTGGCATTTTCATGGCTGATCACACAAGCTGTGCCAGGAGAACTTACACAATCAGTTTCAACTCACCAGCTCTTCTTGAAATTACCTTCATTTACACAGGAAAAATCACAATTGTATGTGTGACTGGACACACATAGTTTAATTTCCAACCCCCACAAAAATTTCACATTTGGGTTGTCAACTTACTATAGTGGCAGCTTTTCTCTTTCTTTTTCTTCTTTCCTTTTTATCTAGGATCTCCAGACTTATGATAAGTCTTGTGTTTCTGCTTGCTATAATAACTAGAGGCTCCATGGCCTCCACTGCCTTCTGCTCCTCAGAATTTAGCCAAGGATGTCTATAGAAGGCAGCCAGAAGAATAAATCATACACTGCATTTCATTTCATACAGCAGTTAAATTATTTAAAGAATCCTTGCACTACTACCAGGAGTATTAGTATTACTATTTCAAACAAAAAAAAAAACCCTAAGGATTTATAAATAAAGTCATTTAGTTTCTCTTAGAAGTTATATTGAAATACAGTGAAGTGATATTGAAATACAACACAACCTTGGGCAGCTCATTCATTCACACTTTAAATGTAATTGCCCATGAATTCTGACATTTTTACTTACTTCCTTGCTTCTGTAAAAAATGCCTTTTGCTATTGTGACCCATTCAAGCCTTTTTTAGGACTCCTGGGTTTTCATATGGCAGTCTTGAGTTTGTCATGGCACACTTAAAAATGTTTTTTTGTGTAATGCACAGGGAGGAGGTTCTTTGACCCTGTCTGAGTCAACACCTATTGCAGTCTTATACACAGATTATAGCACAAAAGCATCCCTTTGCTTGCAACTCCTCCACCTGTTCCATCTGTTCACCTGATATGGTAGCTCACTGAATGGCTGAGATGCAGTAGTGGCATTCAGCAGTGAAGAGCACACCATGAAGGAAAAGAGTTAGGAGGATATTTTGATGGAAATAGGTGTTCACTGGAAGAGATGTAAATGTACTAAAGCAAAACTGCAGAGGTAGGATTCCTGAGACACAGAAAGAGGAGGCTGTTGGAGGATGGAAAAGAAATAGTCCAGTACTGTCTCTATTTTCATACTACTGGAGCAAGTATTATTACTTCTATGTAGTGTAATACTGATAGAAGAAATAATAGGTGATGTACTTCATGAAAACAGAAGTATTGGAATGATTTGACATCATATGGTTTCCGTTATATTTTCACATGAAACCATAATGGTTTCCATTAGTGAAGTACGAGGTGGAAATACATCATATTTCCAATTTGCCCTTCTAACCCTGTCAGCAGAAAACCCCACCAAGACTCTGGCTTTTATTCCATAAACTAATTTCACACTCATTCATCTGCTACAGACTTCTGAGTTTTGACGGTATTGGTGTGCCTTTTTTCCCTCCTTGTTTCACAGTGTTCAAGTATTATCATATCCTTCAAGGAACTGCTCTTGAACAGACAGAATGCAGTTCAAAAAACTTCCGAGGCACTGCCAGGATTAAAAACGTGCTGACAACCTTTAGTTTCAACAGAAATCCTTCACAACGTTTGGGGTTTGTACGTGGTGAACAGCACACCTTAAATGCATATATGCCATCGACGAAGGTAGTTCACTCATTTTCTTCAGACATAGACATTCGCTCCCACTTGCAACAAGAACAACTTGAAAACTTTAGCCAGATCCCCTCAAATACATTCCTGCTTTCCCTCAACAACGTAGGATGGATCACATCTCCAGCTAGCTAAATCAGACTTTCACTGAGGAATATTAATTCCAGAATAAATTAACTGCATGAATTCAAAGTAACATGTAAAAATTTAGAAGTATTTTCCCAATTTTTCATGGCTTTTAATCTGCTAGAACCTTATCTGTACAGCAAACTGTATTACCCCAAACTACTGTGTTAGATTTTTTACCCCTTTTGTGTCATTACCTCAGAGAAATTTTTTTCGCTTTCTGTTAGCATTATGCTACTGTTAGTCTTAATATAAAGTTTTGATGAGCTCTTGAAAAAGTTACTCATGGATTTTTCTCCCATTCTGAAAAGCCCATGAGTCTATACAGAGCACCTTCAGAATCTGCCACGGTCAATGAGTAACATTTTGTTGAGTTCAGGAAACTTGAGTTGGCTCCACTCTGTGTACCAGCCACTATCCTAAGTAACTACTGAAGGTCCTGTGAAGATGACTCCTACCAGGCAGAAGAAGGGTGGTTTCAAGAGACTCCTGAGGAATTTGAAGAATGCAATGTTCCTTAAAGAAGGAGGGAAACATTTTGTGCGAGAAAACAGAGAAAAGCCACTCCTCTGATGAGAAATGGAAACCATCTTCTTGTTAAAATGAATAGGTACTTCTGTGCTAGTTCTTGTGAGTTTTCCTGGTTGTGTTAACACACACACACGTGCGCGCGCGCGCACACACACACTGTAAAGTCCAAAAGGGCAGATGCAGGCCCAATAGCACAGAGTACCTGAGCATGAGCAATACCAAACAGTTACTGTAAAGGAGCGTCAGCTTTCCAAACATTTTTGAAAATTCTGAAAGGCTCAAAGCCTGTGGCAGCTCTGTCTTTATTGAAAGAAAGAATAATAGAGTCATTTAGGTTGGAAAACATTTCTAAGATCATCCAGTCCAACCATTAACCTAACACTGCCAAATCTACAACTAAACCATGCCCCTCAGTGTCACACCCACTTTTAATCCACTTTTTAAGGTCTTTTATATGCCTCCTGGGATGGTGACTCAATCACTTCCCTGGGCAGCCTATTCCAATGCTTGATAACCCTTTCAGTAAGAATTTTTTTCATAATATCCAATCTAAATCTCCCCTAGTACAACTTGAGGCTCTTTCCTCGTGTCCTATTGAAAATAAAAGCAAATTTTCTTAGCCTAAATCATTTAGATAACCAAGTATAAAAGCAAACAAAATAGAAACCAAACCACTGATCTTCCTAAGTCAACAGATTAAACATTATTTAAAGAGACCCATTGGTACTCTCTGTTTTTTCTTTCTTCTCCCTCGTAGTTGTAACAGAAATCCATAGCGCACGTTTTCATACACCATGTGGCATTTCTTGTGTAAGGCTAGTAGTCCCAAACTGCGTGGTTGTAGAGTGATAACCAGGACCCTTGCTGAAAAGCAACATATTTTGCACATGTACCCTTTACATGACATATCATTAGCTGTATGGGTCATTGTTATGAGATGCATTGAGTTATTTCTCAGCAGCAAAAGTAGAATTAGGCATTCATATAGTTAATGATCCAAGGCTCCTTCGAAAAGGTAAATTTTAAAAAGACATATGTTATTCTAACCTTATCTCACAAACTAAGGAAACAGACAGGAGGAGGAAGAACTTTCTGAAATGCAGGTTTTTGTCTTTAGCTATCTCTCTGATCTTGCATACATCTTTCTCAGATGCTGACTCTGCCTAGGATTGGGTACTGAACTGAATGAGCATTTCTTCTTAGCTCACAGATAAATCACAGTATCACAGTATCATAAAGTTGGAAAAGACCTTTGAGATCATCGAGTCCAACCTATGACCCAACACCTACACCTACTCCTGCTTGTCAATTACACCATGTCACTCATCCAATCTCTCTTTAAACACCTCCAGAGACGGGTGACTCCACCACCTCCCCGGGCAGCGCATTCCAATGGCCAATCACCCTTTTAGTGAAGAACTTCTTCCTAACATCAAGCCTAAACCTCCCCTGAGTAAAGTCCTTGCTCTTACTCTGGTGTTTTCAGGTATTTTCCAAAGTCTCTCACATATATATTACATACTGTTACTCATCGCTACACCACACTATTCTCATTCACTCCTGAAGATGTCGTGCTTCTGAGGGTTTTTAAATCTGTCAGCTGACCCTTGAGACTTTAGCGAGGCGTCCACAACACCGAGAGATACCAGTTGTTATGAATCCAGCCTTCGAGAGCTTAACCCATTTGTTCCTTGAGGACCTGAAGGGAAATGCTCAGCAGAGCAGTGTCCATAGCTCTGCTCAACTTGGACAGAACTGAGCTGTGCAGCCACCCAGATGAGCTTCCCAAGATCTGATGGACACCAAAGCATGCTGCAGAGCAGCAGTTTGCCAGAATATATAGTCATACCCAAAGGACCATGTCCATGTTCAGGAAATGGGCCCAAACCAAAGCCCATTTGCAAAACAGCAGTTGTGAAAAACTAAGTTTATGCACAAACGACCAATCTCTTTACCCCAGACTGAACCCAAGTCTCAGCTGTAACATCTCTAATAGCTGAAGTTGTTCAAATTGGGATTTGAACCAAACATTGTAGCCAGGTTTTATGTTTAATATTTAGTCATATTGTGCTTACTGTATCACAGCTTGAAGGTCAATATTACTTTAGGGAGTTTCTTTTTTTAACTGCTCAGCATCACACTGTTGGATAGAAAGCAATGTTTCTGTATCATTGGTATCTCTGGTTTCCAAAAAAACATATTTTTCTCCCCATTTTTTGAAAAAAAATCAGAATGACAAAGGAATAGGTAAGCCAATGCATTCATTAAGCAAACAATCAAATAGCTTTTTTTTTTTTCCTAGAGGAATAAGACACTAGAAGCCTGAAAGATGCAGTCACTAGTAACTTAAGCTACTATAACTCCAGAGAGTTCAGAGTTTTCCAGCAAGGGAAGCATTAGGCCTCTCTGTGCATGCATAGGCTGTATCCTCCAGAGGAGCTTAAGCTGTAAATGCCAACATGACTTTCCCAGAAACAAACTGTGCTTCACAGCAGTGTTCCAGACTGCAGGAGGGACAAACCAGAAGGACAAAGGAAAATGAGCATAATGACCAAGTGATTTATAGCGTCCATCAAAGGCAGTGTTATTACAAAACGATGAAAACATCTCCTCTTTCAGCACTCCAGTCACTTGGCACAATGTACGTGCCAAAACCTCACACCTTTGTATGCAGACCTATAATTACAAGACATAAAGCAGAAGAAAGAGACTAACAACTAGTCTATGATGAGTGTGAATAGTTACAACATCAAGCAAAATCTCTCAACTAGTTATTTTGAAGAATCAGGTTTGAGAACAAAGTAAATTAATTCTCAATCCATACAAAATGCTTTCGAAGCTTTTCACCCTGCTGTGGCATTCAGCCATACAAATTTCTCTCTCCCACTGCTATAAGCAAGTAGCAGTGCAATAGTATTGGCAGGAGCAACAAGATAAGCAAATACTTTGATTTCTACCTCACTGTCTGCTTTTTCTCTGTTGATCCTCTCCTGATAGCAGAAAGAACCTTATCTATAAAAGCTGCTAGTGCTGTGAGGTTTGAATAATCCTCTTTTTTTTTTTTAATTGCTTTCAATGCCATTTTACCTGATACAGGTAAACAGGAAAAAAAATTCACTGCCAATGGTCAAAATGGGAAGAAGACAAAAAACAGCTCAGGGATGGAGGACAAAGAAAAACTCACCAGCCCAGGACTTGGAAGACTGCAGAATCCACAGACCCACATCTGAAAAACTGGACAGACCACAAGAAAAAGGAAGATTATTGGTATATGAATTCATGCCCTTCATGTTAAAATCATAATAAAAACTATTTTCAAATCACTTCCTTTGGTAGCGAAAAAGCCACCCTTGGCTGTGTGTGCTCACTGTTCAGACTACCGGCTGAAACTGAAAACACAGATGGGGAGTATCAGAGCTCACCCATGGAAATGTCATTTTATGCTTCCAACTCTGTTCTGTACTTGATGCTTAAAACTTATAAAAAATGGGATTGCCATATCAGAACAGACTACTGATCCATATATCCAGTAAAAACTTGTGGGATAACCTATCCACAGAAGGAATGTCTTGTTCACTCCAGACAGAGAATTGTTGAATTCTGAAGTCCAGGTACTTATCCAAAACTAATTCAATGTTCCCACTATATAAACATGCCTGATCTTTTGACGTCTGCCAACTTTTGTTCCAATGGCTCATACTAAAATCAACTAAAGCAAGAACTTCACCATAAATCTGGATGTTTCAGATCCTGATGGGTTGTCCAGACTCATCTCCTGATGAAGAAGATAATAAATAATTAGTTCTAAAACATGAGTTAGCTTGTTAGCTTACAAGAGCATTGGTAAGGCTTGAAAAAAGTCAATAGATAAAGCATTAACTCTTCATCAAATAAGTGGTTTTAGTGCAATTGAGTGTCAGTGGAGCACAGAAAGAACAACTCCTGATTTGCTCTTTGCTTCCAATATAAAATGGATTACTACAATTAAGAATGTGATTCAGAAATCTCTTGTCACTGATGGAAAATTATGTAGTGAGAACTATAGAGTAGTATTAGCTTGAATTTCAAACCCTGCAGTTCTGACAGGCTTAGTGTACTGGCATGTATTAATGTATATATTAACTAATATATGCACACAGTGAATAGAGCTAATTGAATCTCACTCATTAGTCCAACTCCTGCTCTAATGAGTTGAGAGTGAAAGCTGGCTACTCTTTAAATAGAATAGAATAGAATAGAATAGAATAGAATAGAACACAATAATTCCATTGGAAGGATCCTACAAGATCATCTAGTCCAACTGCCTAAGTACTTCAGAGCTGACCAAAAGTTAAAGCATATTATTAAGGGCATTGTCCAAATGCCTTTAAAACACTGACAGGCTTGTGATGTTGACCACCAATGGAAGAGAATCTCAGAGGTACAGGCAAAATGTCAAAGTGCTGCCAAGTATTTGTGGGGTGGGATTTCTTAAAAGACATAGAGTCAAAAAGTATAGTTTTCAGTCTAGTTGATTCCAGTTGATCTGCTTTGTGTTTACTAGCAAAAACACAGGGGTTTCTTTAGAGGGGTTAGTTTTGCCTTCCTCTAAGAAAAAATACGTATTCAAAGTTACACCTTCTTTCCAGTTTGCATCCCAGGAGCATTTTCCCAAGAGAGGTGATTTGATGCCAAGAACACCAAATATCTAATTATCACTTCTGCTGGCAGGCAAAGGAAAGAGACCAGCAGCCAATCAAACACTGCATCTCTACCTGCTCCAGGCAGAGTATCAGCATAGAGAACAGAGCACCTCTTGGGTGAAGAGGCATCCATTTGCCCTGGAGCTGCCAGTCTTGAACCTGGTCAGACATTCAAGTCCCACCATCTATTTTCTCCACTTATCTTGCATTTTCAAGCTCGTCTTAGCAATTTGTCCAAAGAAACTACAGAACGCTGCAATTTAAGCCCACAACACACATGCTGTACAGATTTTCTAAGGAAAAAACTCAAATCCCAAAGAGCTGTGGTACAGAGGTGAAAAATTCCAGCATCCAATTACAAATAAGTAAGTAGATAATGGCTACACTTTCCTGTAAGAAAAGCCTAACATTAAGTTGTTGTATTAATCCAAAGACTTGGGGTCCACACTTCTCAGCAGACATGTCTTTGAAAGCCATAGCGTAGAAACTCTCCCAGTCATGACAGACAAATAAATAAATTAATTAATTAAAAACAGATCTTTTAACAGTGTGATGGATATTATCTACTGACTGTCTTTTCCAAAAGCTCCCTTCAGAACTGTACACAGGAAAATGATTAATGGTGTGCTATTTAGCACCACCTTGTGATGACTTATCCATTGCAAAGGAATGCAGTCAGGGGAAACATAATGTCTTAGCAAACAAATGCTTGAGATACTGTACAAAACATTTTGGTGTTTGGGTCAGGTTTGTTAGATTGTGGGGTTTTTTCACACCAGCAATTTCAGAACATAATCATTAGGAGCAGAAATTGCCAGAATACACCATTCCTTATTATAATTGTATTTTAAAATTAAACCAATCGGCTAACAAAAAAGAATCCCAGACCTGCAAAGGCAAGTGTGTTGATTGGGAATAACAGGAAATTTTTTAAATGTTAAAATTAATAGTTATATATTAACAAAGCAAAGACGTTGTTATATTTACTATACTACAGACAATCTTGCAAAGTTGCCTGTAACCTGAACCTTCAAGAGAGGCAAACAGCAAAAATAGAAATATTAGCTGCTTAGAGAGTCACTTGATATTACTTGAATTATCTGCATTTGGAAAAATGTAAGTGGGAATTATCTGTTCTTGAATTCTGCACATGACAGAGTTAATTCATCAGGGCTGCAGCTGATCTCCCTATGGCCATGGGGTTGTAGAGGGGGTTATGGCCCCCTGCCTTGGCCCTCTGGGGTGTTAGCAGTGATGCTCACAGCCCTGCTCAAAGATACACATTGCTCACAGCCAAGCGTCTGCTTATCCTCAGAGCACATCTTTGGAGTAGGAAAGCGCTACTATCTCTCCTTACCCCAAAGGGGTCCTTTGCTTTACCCCTTGCCCAAAGTTATGTAGTACAGGGTTTTGTGACCCACACTTGGGGTTAGATTTCATCTCCACAACTCCTCCTGCATGTGCTGCCAGCTCTGAACCCTATTACCAACACTGTGTTCAGATACTCCCAACTCAAGGTAAAAGGCCCAGTATGAAGCCTGATAAAACCATGGTAACATTTTCCATTTGCTTTCTGTGGTTTTTGGATTAGATGCTATGACAACAGGTGAGATTTCATAAAGAAAAAATTAGCAGCCTGCCCTAATAACCTCCCCCCCCCAAAAAGCAGAAAGAAACTATTTCAGTGCCTTCCAAGACTCAGCTGACACCTCAGAGCTTGGATTTTCCAATAATTTTAATTTGCAACTTTTCCAAAGCTTCTAAGTAGTTGTGGATTGCAGCAAAAAGAAGCATTCTTCCCCTTTTTGCTGCAGAAAGTCTGCACACAGCAAGCATCCCTCTGCAGAGTGTCCTCACCGCGCATCATCCCTGCCACCACACCCCCTGCACCCCAATCCCATCTCAAAAGGGCAGCGGAACGCATTCCCATGTACACTGTGGACCAGTTCATAAACAAGTATGTAAACAACATCTAGGTTAAACAAATGCTGATTAAGGGCTGACAGTTGAGGCAGCTTGCAGTTTCTGTACTTACTGCCTAAAAGGGGTGGCCAGAAATTTCACACCACAGTCTGCCTCAAGAGAAAATTCACTCATGGGACTGGCAGAGGTTTGTGGAAGGAGGGAGAAAGTGATTAAATATTCCCCCGAAAGAAGATGCATTTTCCTTCTACATATTTAAAATGAGTGCTGCAAGGAAAACTGCTAAAGGTGGTGTATGACTTTTGATAACTGCCTATCTCCTAGGAAAGCAAATCATTTCGTGTGCTGTTAAAAACAATCGGCACACACTCTGCAGCCCTCCTCATGAAATAACATAGAGCTTCTTCGAAGAACAGCGGGGAAAAAATAAAAAGAAAAAATCACCTTCACCACGATGAAACCAAAACCAGCTCAAATTCAATAGCAATTACGTGGGTGCTCATGCAGTCTGTGTGGATGCAAAACACCATCTGATTCAGAAAGCGGCGGTAATATGAAGAGATGGGGCAAATGACACTTTACCGGTTGCATTGCTGTGAGTCCTTGACTGTCATAAAATATACACGTGAAACTGTAAGAGTACTCCTGGAGTACTGTTCAGGATTCTTTTTAAAGGAAAAATTGAATACTCGGCTTCATTGTATTTAACAGTCCAGAGTACACTGGAAAGATGGAGTTTCATTATCAATGCATCCACAAACCGAACTACAATAACAAATCACTGGTAAAGACAGTAACACATTTTGGTTGCCTGTCATTATCTACAGGGTTCGTACCTGATAAATGTCAAAGGGAAGCAGTGACACAGCAAGTGACCTCTTTGAGAATATCCCTGAAGTTTAGACAGCACAACAAAGAAAAACTCAAAGGAAATTAAAGGAAATATTCCCTTTTCTACCAATTAAATCACACCTTGCAAAATCTGCAATGATCTGAAAACAGCCTGTGCAAAGTGATAACCAAATAAAGTAAAAGGGAACAGATAAAGGAAAGATAGATTAGTCTGCAATTATTATAGTTTAAATTGATAGTTCTCTGTTAGGTATTAGGCTCCACAAAAGGCTCAATGCACCATTCTAAGTGCAATTAATAGCTGAAGCTGAAACATAGTGAGTTTCTTAATCTAGATGGAGTAGGAAAGAACTTTATAAGATGGAGTAGGAAAGAACTTTATAAGAACTTTATTTATTTCTGCCTGCATAAACCTCATTTAAGACAACTTTTTGAAAACAGTTTATTTTAAACACCTCTATTAATCTTGAGTGAAATTCACAATACACAATTTCTTTGCATATTATCTTACAAATCCAGTTCACTTGATGTTCAGTGGTCTCCTCTGGGAAATGAGTCAGACTCCTGAAATTAACTCCCCATTATACTGGAACATTGGTGGAGAGAAGCAACAAACCCTGTAGACCTCTGGAGGGAGACCCTGCTTCTCTCTTCTGTATTCATAGAAACTGATATCTAGACAGGACTTGGTGGCCACAACTCCCACCTTCCTCAGAATAACTTAGTCAAAAGAGCACTTGTGATGAATTGGCTTCCTTCAGTCAGAAAAGGCTCTAACCCACACCTTCCACAAGGCAGTCCCAGGCAGTCCCTCGGGAGGGTGATCTGCTCCAGTCACATTGGGTCACTATGTGGTCAGGCATGAAGAAGTCATCATTAGAAGGAGAGCACACAAGGCAGGTACGATTAGAGGCTAGTGATGAGGGCAATCAGTTGGGAAGTATTGAGTATGGAAAACTCTTCCAAGGGTTTGCAGCAGAATTTTTGGATTAAGTTCCTCCATTTTCTTTAGCTTTTTAGCACAGGTTTCCCACTTTACATTGGTGAACAAATATCTCATGGCAACATCTTTTAGAAGGTATCAAGTATCAATGTCAATACAGAGGTTTTAAAATTCTTAGTTTGAACCAGCGTTTTTCTGTTTGGATGTTTAATTAAAGAGGCATATACTTTTAGAGGAGTGATTCCCAGCAGATTTATCTTCCATTACCTTTCCCACATCACAGCCAGTGATGTACAGAAACTGCAAGCTGCCTCAACTGTCAGCCCTTAATCAGCATTTGTTTAACCTAGATGTTGTTTACATACTTGTTTATGAACTGGTCCACAGTGTACATGGGAATGCGTTCCGCTGCCCTTTCGAGATGGGATTGGGGTGCAGGGGGTGTGGTGGCAGGGATTTACCAGTGCTTCTCACTTAAGAGTCACAATGGACTTTATTGAGTACAATAATTCAACGAAAGAACTAAGGTTTCCTAAAATTTAAGGACATGCATAACAACCTTCTCTGGTACACCAGTAAACTCAGACATACCGGAACTTTTCCCCTGGTTTGCAGAAGAGTTACATCTTAGTGAAGTTACATATATCAGTGTTTTCTGCAATAGCCCTGTGATTTATACTAGCACAACTGAGTGGAGACCCTAATTCCCTGTATCTAGGAGTCCCAGGACCTGCAAGAGATTTGCTTTTGTTGCTTTTGCATTTCCTGAATGCAGGATGCCCTTAGAATCAGTGCCAGGCCACTACAAGGTGTCAGATCAAGTGCATCTACCTTGGAAAAAATCATTGTTTAATTAAAACAAAGACTCTTTGTGTCAGCAATTATTCTTCTTGTGTGTTTGCACAACAACTAATGTAATGGAAGCTATATCCTAACATGGGACTATGGGCATTTAAGGAAAAATAGTAATAAAAAATTGTTATTTATTCATTAAGAAATTATTAAATTGCTTTCTCTAGTCTTTTTCTTTAGGACAAATTCCTCTCAAGTTTCCCAAAAGGAAAACTGAAGTCTCTCTAGTATGATGTGTGTATTGTTCCACCATAAGACTTCAGTTCATTTTTGAATGATGAGGTTTATTGCAGTGGCTTGCTTCATGTGATAAGATGAATTGAAACAAAAGATAGTTCTTTCTTAGACACAATCTTTGTTTGTAAAAAATTGAGTTGCATCATCTGAAGCTTGAATATTACATGGAATTTGTGGGTTGGGGAGAATAGGGAGGAATAGTTTATTTTTGTTTTGACAAATGTGTGAATAAAAATGTTCTTACATATGCATGAAGATGCTCTTCTGCTTGGTATATAAACAACCATTTTTTTCTATAAAATTATCAGAAGTACAGATTTCTTACTAAATTCAGCAATTACGTATTATATGATGAATAATAAGAGTTGATTTCATGTCCACAAATCCACTTCAAATCTAACTACCCCCAGCAGTGGTAAGACTGCTAGATCACCAGCAGAGCTGTGAAAACTACCATCCTTGAAATTTTTCCATTATTAATTTACTCTGAGGCAGCTGGTTGAGGGCTACTGATTCAGCATCTACACCACCTGGGTAGATTTCAAGTTTCCCCTGGCCAAAAAAAACTAGTTAGATCATGTCTAGACATTGTCCAGGCCATGTCCAGTCCCCACAGACAGATACACATCCTAGTTCTCAGGCCCAGATGTCCATATCCCAGCCTCTCATCTGGGTAGGTGTGCCCCCACCTACATCCCTCGTCCTCCCAAGTGCTCTGTTTTTCTCGCAGAGGAAAGCCACGTGCCTGACCTGGACAGGCACCATGCAACCTCCACCAGCTGCTAAAGATGCATAATTGAGACCAGCTCTCTGCAGAAAACTGATGTGGTCAAGGTCAAGGTTATAAAATCAGATTCATGAGATGCAGGGGAAAAGTAAATCAAGCTGATTCAGTTATCTGAACCTTGTAATCTAGTGCAATTTTCAGTTACCTACAGTATTGAAGACACGAGGCTGGTAGATACGGCAAGAAGCTATGGATGACCCATGCACTAGAGAAAGGCAGCTGAAGCCCAGGCAGCATATATTAAGGCCTCTGACATAGAATGACAGGATCACAGAATGGTTTATGTTGCTAAAAACCCTTAAGAGCATCCCATCCAACCATGAACTTAACACCGCCAAGTCCATGACTAAACCATGTCCCTCAGTGCCACCTCTACATACCATTTAAATACTTCCAGGGATGGTGACTCAACCACTTCCCTGGAGAGCCTGTTCCAATGCTTGATAACCCTTTTGGTGAAGTAATATTTCCTAATACCCAATCTAAACCTCCACTGGTGCAAGTTGAGGCCATTTTCTCTCATCCTGTCACTTGTAACTTGGGAGAAGAGACCAACACCCACCTCACTACAACCACCTTTCACATAGTTGTAAAGACCAATAAAGTCTCCCCTGAACCTCCTTTTCTCCAGACTAGACAATCCCAGTTCCCCCAACCACTCCTCATAAGACTTGTGCTCCAGACCCTTCACCAGCCCCGTTGCCCTTCTCTGGACACGCTCCAGCACCTCAGTGTCCTTCTTGTAGTGAGGGGCCCAAAACTTAACACAGTGTTTGAGGTGTGGACTCATCAATGCTGAGTGCAGGAGACAGGTACTTCCCTAGCCCTGCTGGCAACACTATTACTGATACAAGCCAGGATGATATTGGTCTTCTTGGCCATCTGGACACACTGCTGACTCACGTTCAGACAGCTATCAACCAGCACCTCCAAGTCCTTTCTACCAGGCAATTTCCAGACATTTGCTCCCAAGCCTGTTGCATTGCATGGGGTTGTACACCAAGTGCAGGACCCAGCATTGAGTCTTGTGGAACCCCATGCAGTTGGTTACAGCCCATCAATTCAGCCTGTCCAAATCCCTCTGCAGAGCCTTTCCTCCTTCAAGCAGATCAACACTCCCGCACAACTTGATGTCATCCGCAGAGTTTCTGAGAGTGCCTTCAATCCCCTCATCCAGATCATTGATCAAGATATTAAACAAAAGCAGCTCCAACACAGAGCCCTGGGAAATGCCACTTGTGACCAGCCAGCAACTGAATTTAACTCCACTCACTGCAACTCTTTAAGCCTGTCCATCCAGCTAGTTTTTTTACTCAGCAAAGAGTACATCCCTCCAAGCCATGAGCAGCCAGCTTTTCAAGGAGAATGATCTGATAAATTGTGTTAAAGGCTTTCCTGAAGTCTAGGTAGGCAACGTCCACTAAGCAGGTCACCTTGTCATAGGAGGAGATCAGGTTACTTAAGCAGGACCTGCCTTTCCTAAATCCATGCTGACTGGGCCTGACCATCTGTTTGTCCTGTATACGTCACATGATGACACTCAAGATGATTTGCTCCATCTCTCTAGGAATTCCAACTAAGTCCCTCAGAGTCGTATCATAAATAGAGGAAGGTGAAATCCCACCTTTTTTTTTCCAAGATTAGCTAAAATATTTGCAAAATGGTCAGTAAGTGCAGAAGGCATATCTGAAGCACATTGCCTCCTCTACCTTGAGTTGACTTCCACAGCTTATTCTTAAGTTTCTCTAACAAACACACCTCAAACTCATCAGTAAAATTTGTCTCCCACATTTTACCATAATTAATGCACACACAATGTGCAACACATACACTCTTTTTTTTCATTCAGTAAGACAATAAGTATCTCCTGATTTCTCAGTGGCTCTGTAGATCAGGTCAAGACACTTTTATATCCAGCCCTACACAAAGAGCAAAGCACCCACCACCACATGTACTCACTTCCAGTCAAAATTACTAAACCCAGCTTAACTGTGTTTGATGTGTGTAAAGCACGGCATCTATGATCTGTAAAACACAAATTCTGTACCTCTAAAAAGAAACAAGACAGCTTTATCATTTTTCAGAGCTGTGTGCATAAATAAGGCTAAATTCACAAATCAACCCCATATAATTTCTGCCACCCCACTGAAGTAAACAGACCAAAAATTATCTTAGCTGTCAATTACCTGCACTAGATCAGATCAATCAAATGTCACTGATCAGAGCATAGCTGGGTCTGACACAAAGTGTGCAGTGAGGTTACACTCATATAACATTAGGATTCTCCTGCTTAAGCCAGACTTATACTCTTTGTTCATTCATTCAGGGCATGAGGACTTTCATTTAGTCCTTGCTTTCTGATCATTTATGCCTTGGGAGCATGTAATGCCTTAGCAGAACATATATACTTTTTAACCAAAATTTGACATGACTGAATCGCAACTTGAGGTTACATTGCAGACATTTAGAACAAGGTGATGTTTATTTCAAGTTTAATTAACTGTGTCTCAGCTTTTTTCAACACAAAACAGAAGTTCAAATACTTATAAAATACATACAGTTTGCTTTATCTTATTAATGACATTTTTTATTAGAAATATTTTCTACCTAAAACACATAGAGAAGTAAACAGCAGAGTTCAATATTCAAAATATTATCTCATTGACACATAACCTTGAAATTTTCATTGACTGCAAAGATGAGAAAATTAAAGCCAAGGAGTACAGTACCATTGAAATGTGATCTAAGTATCAATATAAAGTGTAAGGTTAAGCCCAAGCCCAAATAACTCAAGATAAGAATGTCTGGGATTAGATCAGATTGAAAATTGGTCCACCATCTCAACATCCCCACATCAGAAGAATTCAGTTCCTATTTACTTCCCCAAACTGAGTCCAGCATTATGGCCGTGAGCACAGGCTGAAGTTAGAGACAAGTAAACATCTTCCATCCACTTCACAGACCTACTCCTTCTTCCTGGTGTAGGAGGAGCAGGAGAGACACCATGATGGCACGCAGGTCTTAGGAGACTGTGAGTTACTGACGTGGCAGCATGAGAGCTAGGGAAGGTTCAAACAGGGGCCAAAGACATCTTACACTTATGGCAGAGCCACATCTGTGTTCAGCACTTTCAATGAATTTGGAGTTTGGTTCACTGTTTTGTTATGAGAACTCCATCATAGGAATGTACATGGCAAAAATCACTGTAAGGATCACAGACTTCATTTGAGAGACAGCATCGAAGAAGAGAAGGTACAGAGACACTGCCAAAGTGTTCCAGCATAAAACCTTTCCATTGCAAACTGTCCATAAGACAATAGATTAGGTGTTGAATGAGCTCCAGTTGACAATTTACTGTTCTAAAAATTTACTGTCCTCTGTGAAAGTTATTGTAAAATAGCATCACATGGTTCATGGTTATTGGGCCAAACATATTGCATACTGACTCTATGGAAGTATTTTTTTCCTATCACAAACACAAACAACTATGCAACAGTTTGTCAGCCAAGCTGCATTAATTCAGGTTCATGTAGCATGGCTAGAAGTTATGAGGGTAGAAGCAATTTAAGAATTCTGCAGATCGTTCATAAGCTTCTGCAGGCTACAATTCTTCCTTCAAGAGACATCAAGCATTTAGTGCTAGAATGAGTCTAATCTAAGGAAAATGTATCCTTAGAGGAAGCTGATGTGATGCAGACTGATACTTTTCTTTTCATGTTCCAGCAGTAGACTATATACTTATATCCTCAGATAATTCATGTCAAGTCATTAAACTTGGCTATTGGGCCAGATAATATTAAGATCATTTTTTCTACAAAGAGAATTGGAATAGTAAGATGGGTTCTGTATTTATTTTGCAATATTAAATCTTTATATATATACACCCATCAATAACATTGTAAGAATGTAATGACAGCTCATGAGTTACCATAAATAAAAGTTAAATGGCAAAAAGAACTACTGCATTTGTACTCTACAGATTTCCAAATCTCTGCTTATTCGTGCTTAGAGGGGAAGGAAGGAAAAAGAGTTATCACTCTGTTTTGCTGATTGAAAATGGTGCAATATGACTTATTTTGGCATAAACTGTGACATCTGTCCTGTTTTACATTTATTCTCCTACGTGATTATTACAGTACAATCTGAGCTACTTTTATTTGGACAGAAAAAGGGCCGTAAGATTATGGCCTGTTGTGTATTTTTCTCGACAATTCTCCAGCAGTGAAAAAAAGAGCAAAGAGCCAGAAACAGGATAGCTTTTTCCTGTTGCAATTCAGGTTTTATTTGGTTTGACATTTGAGTTTTCAGAAGGTATTGTTTATTTTCACATTGTATTAGATTATTAAATACATAGTGAGATATATTTATTTCAGAAAAAGCCAATTTGAAATAACAAAATATGCTGAGATTTGTAATGATCCTTAGCTCCCCAATGACTTATTTCCAAATTTTCAGCCTTTGCCAGGAAAACTTCATGACTATTGCATTGTGCAGGAAAGAAAATCATCAACCTAGAGATTTAGGACAGCTTTTAGATATTCCTGGCCTGAGTCACAGAGTATTTTGATGAGCTCTTGAAATTGACAAAAAGGGCCACTGAAAGCCAGAGTTTGTCTGAAGGACAAGCCTGATGTTGGCACCCGTATAACTCAGCAGACATGTAGTAGTAAACTATGTTATTTCAGACATCCTAAGAGCTAAAAGACCCATGCCCAGCTAAGTTACATTGCTGCAGTGAACACAAAATATTATGAAGGCATGATTAACAACCTTGACATTCAACTACCTTAACATCATCACACTATGCAACAAATATATCTGTTGCAGATATTTTTTCCGTGGCACACTTCTGCAGCTGCTGACAATCAGTGGTTTAGAGTCTGACAGAACCACAAGTCACACCTAGATTATGAAGTTTACCTGTCATCTTTGGATTTATCCTCCACAGAATAGTTGAACTCTTTTTTTAATACATTTGACATATGTTTCTACTGCCACATGATTTCATTGTTCATTAAAAAGGTAATGTAAAAGGCACTTCCTTCTGGTTATCTTATCTTCAGTTTATCAGCAAGTATCTCTTAAAAAAAATCCCAACTCATTAATGAAATGAATTGTGACAATTTGTTAATAGTCATTGTTTATTCAACTTCTCTGTAACATTCAGTCTATAGATTCCTATCAAATTCCCTTAGTTATATCTGTTTCAACATTAAGAGTTCTAGTCTACCATCTTTGCATAGATGCAATTTCGATTCTTTCATCTTCACTCTTCTCTGTACTTTTACCTGTATGATTGATAGAATGACCTACCTTAACATGACAGAAGAATAAACTGGCAGAGGCTAAATATCTTCACACACATAAACCCAATCATTGTGATTCTTTCAACTGTATGGGCCTCCCATTCACCTCAGGTTTGTTCTTCCTCAGCTTCAGCCTTTTGAGTGCACCAACAGGTTCTGTAGTCTTTTCCCTCCTCCAGCTTTGGCTGTCACTGCTCAATACAAGCTGTGGCATGGTATGGCATTACTTTGTGTGCAGGTGCTGAGAAAAAGCCAGGAGAAGTCTTGCTGGAGGCTTCTCCCCATCTTAGGAGCTGCTTTGGAGCTCAATCCTGATCCATGGTCCTTGGCTGAGCTTCACTGTAGGTATGCCTGTGCCTGGCCTTGTGCTGTGCACATGTACTGACCTACCTTTCCAACTTGGCTTCAGATCAAATCCATTACCACAAACTTGTCTAGGAATCAGGGCCATTGGCTGTCCCGGTCACCCTCAGACCTGTTCTATTCCTCTTGTTTGCATACTAGGGGACAGGGCCCTTGTCCAAAGGTCTCTGTGCCTCACTCCAGGCTCACTTTCCCTTGCAGAACGGCCCTGCAATCACTGCTCCCTGAATGGCATGAAAATGTTGAAAGAGAAAATATAACACTACAAGTGCAAGATCAAATCTTGAAGCAGCAGTCCTCTTTCTTTGCTCAGAAGACACATCTCTCAAGGAATTATTTCAGTACACCAGACTGGATTTTACTTCTCCTTCAGGCGAGACACCTCATTGAAAGCTTCTAAGTGACCTGACAGATTAGCATGGACATCTGCCCACTGCTCATTGTAAGGAAAATTTATCCTGATTTTAATGACAAAAAGAAGGAATCAATTCCATGAGCCAAATTGACAACGGGGTAAAATATAAATAAATATTATATGGACATGCAAATGGCATTTAGCCAGCTGCTCTATAAATCTACTGAACAAAAATGGATGTTATAAGGGCTGTCAGATGGCTAGAACTTATGTAACTAAGACAAGTTTCCTTAGCGTTTCTTAGACAAGTCCTGGTCTTGACAGTTTTTCATCTTTCAATAGGAATAATTTACTAATAGATAAGCTTTTGAAGAGGCTTGTGAATAGTTCCACAATAGTATAAAATTTAGTGTAAACCCAACAGAATTATCTTTCTTTTCTGATAACCCATTTATTATTCAGGTGGAATACAGCAGATACAAAATAAGACCTAAATATTCTAAGATCCTCAAGAATCAGCCTAAATATATACTAAGCAAGGAAAAAAAGGACTGTTTTCAAATTGAAATACATCAACTCAATGCCCAAAATTCCACATAGTACATCATGAAAACATAATGGGGCGGGGAGTAATTCTGTCTTTTCTTAACAGCAAGTTTCCATTATTATTCTTAGCAGCACAGAAGCAGAAAAAGGGCATTGTTGTGGGGAAAAAAAACCCAGAGGGAAAAATCACAGGAAAATATTCCCATTCAGGTTAGCTTGGATGTCTAGACAGAAAATGTGATAAGTTATCAGCAGCACATTAACTTAACACATGGCCTCTAAAGATTCATATGCAAGCAATAAACTCGTTTTATATTTGTCCCTGGCATCACTCACTCTCATTCTAAGCCAACAACTGTAGATAGATGTCAGGTTTGCAAATATATTTAGCAATTTTATTTTACTTTTATTGCTTGTCTGCTTTTTACCCTGCTTCTTCCTTTAGGATTTTTTTATGCTTGTGGAAATGGAGAATTTTCTCCCATAATTCTTGCCTTAATTCTGAACCAGGTATAATTTCAGAAGCTACAGACTACTTCTCAGGTGAGGCTGAGTGGAGAATGTACAGCTCCTGACATCTGAAATAACAGGAAGCTTGCCTAAATTTGGGGTTGGAGATTTTCTGTTGGAAAACTGGTCATTGACAGAATTCATGTATTGTAACTTCCTTGGGTCCGGAAGAGATATACTTGAAAAAATTATCCAGGAGGAATTTTATGTGTAAATGAGATAGAGTAGGCTGAATTGGAAACAGCTGTCACGGTGATATGGGGTAAATATGGTAATATAGACTCTTTCCATCACAGGAACACATAAAATGTACATGGCTTTGTGAAAAAATAAGGAAGTAGGTCCTTTACAATAAAGCTAAAATTTTACACATAAGCACACAGAATATAGTAGGGATGAAGGATATATACTTGCTGCAAATGTTTCTTAAATTTATATGACGTCAATGTTTTCTGTTGCAGGAATAAACATAAATCCTTTAAACAGGCACACATTCTGGTAGATTGTCAAAAAAGCAGATCACAGCACACAGACAACCTTTGCTCATATGATGAAACTAAATTGTAAAAGGAAGTGCATAAATTAAAGCTCCTGTTCATACTGATGCCTGTGTCTGAAGTGCAGGGTAGAACATCCAAGCTTCTGTTTCTGACTTTTTTTGACCTCAAGACAAGATATTTAAACTCATACCCAGAGTCTTACTTAAGTGCCTTCCTTTTCAAGGAAGCTGAAACATGCTTAGCCATTTAAAAACTTACTCAAATTTTAGTGTCCAAACAAGTTCTGTTTCCTCTTATTTCATTTACTTACAATAAAATGTTGTTAAAAACACACTTATATGAGTTAGTAAAAAAGTCAGTTTTATTTTAGATGAATAATATAAAGTTTTACTATTATACATTCTCTCTGTATGTTTTCTAAGGCTTTGTAGTAGACTATCTTAACAGTGTTTCAAATGTCTTAAGAAAAGTGGTAGTCCAGATGCCTTAGTGAAAGGTGAACTGCTTTTGGATTCACTGCTATTGTCTGGCTAGGCCCTAAAGAAGATTATGTAATACCAAAGGAGACAGGCAACAACTTCATAGTTAGGAATTAAACTTCTTAGTCAGGGCTTCATTTTTTACCGGAAAATGTGGGGTTTAGTTCATAAGAACTGGAGTCTGGATTGATTCTGACATCTAACTAACAATGACCGATTCTCTAGTAAGTAGTTTGCTCATACCTTCCTTTCCCTCCCCACCACCTTTCCTATTGCCTGGATTAGTCATGTAGACAGCCTGATGTCTCACCATCACAAGTACACAAAGTTGTCTAGCTGTAAAAAAGAACAATTGAAATTATGTGGGCTGATTTCGTTTCCTCTTTTTTCCCTACAGTCTACCTAGGCATATAAATATTTAAAAAATGCAGACATATGATGAGATTATTTTCGAGGTCAGAGAATGCAAGAGAGGTCACACCAGAAAATAAATACATAAAAGCTATGATTCTACTGAGTAATTTGGGAAGGTCTAGGAAGTCATCAAACCCCACTATTCCCCGCTGATAAATATTTTGTAGTATATTTCACACTTGTCTGCCATAGTAAAGGCAAAATATTGTATCTATGAGCCACAATAATTTCTTTGTTACAAGATATTTATCCTGGAATTCATCAGAATTTGTTAACAATTACTTGCTGAAAATGTCCTGTACATTTATGACACTAATATTTTCTTCTTTCCTGAAAGAATAAACATAAATTCTTCAAACAGATACCCCTACTGGTAGACTGCCTTGAAAAAAAACAAATCTCAGTACATATGCAACCTTTGCTCACAGGATGAAAGCAAATTGGAAGTGTATAAATTAAAGCTCCTGTTCATATCAATCCCTATACCTCGTACATAGTTCCCTCCCAATGTCCTGCACTTGGGACACAACAACCCCATGCAGCGCTACAGGCTTGGGGAAGAGTGGCTGGAGAGCTGCTTCTCCTGGCAGAGAAGGCCCTGGAGGTTGACAGCCGGCTGAACATGAGCCAGCAATGTGCCCAGGTGGCCGAGGGCCAATGGCATCTTGGTCTGTGTCAGACACAGCGTGGCCAGCAGGAGCAGGGAGGTGAGTGTGCCCCTGTACTCAGCACTGGTGAGGCCACACCTCGAGAGCTGGGTTCACTTTTGGGCCCCTCACTACAGGAAGGACATTGAGGGGCTGGAGCACGTCCAGAGAAAGGCAACGTGGCTGGTGAGGGGGTTGGAGAACAAGTCCTACAAGGAGCAACTAAGGGAACTGCAGATGTTTAGCTTGGAGAAGAGAAGGCTGAAGGGAGACCTCATTACTGTCTACAGCTACCTGAAAGGAGGTTGTGACTGGGTGGGTGCTGGTCTTTTCTCACAAGTGACAGCGATAGGATGAGAGGAAGTGGCCACAAGTTGCACCAAGGAAGTTTAGACTAGATGTTAGGAAAAATTTCTTCACTGAAAGGGTGGTCAGGGATTGGAACAGGCTGCCCTGGGGGTGGTGGAGTCACCATCCCTGGAGGTGTTTAGAAGACAGGTAGATGAGTTCCTTAGGGACATGGTTTAGTAGGGAGACAGGTAGTGTTGGACTCAATGATCTCGGAGGTCTTTTCCAACCAGATGATTCTATGATTCTATGATTCTATGATTCTATACACATGTACTCAACTGTATTCTCCGTCTTTTTAACTCAACTTTTCCCACAATAGTAGGTTAGCATCTCCCAATGAGTCTTCTGAGGATGACCAAAACAGGATGACATTGTCTACAGTGGGCAATATTCAAAGCCACATCATTCCACTCTGACCACAATTGGAAGCTGAGCACTTGGAATACATCCAGCTACTACAGCACAAACCCAGCTCAAATTTTGACAGCGAAAGGACTCACATGTGAGTCAGCTTTGCAGAGGAGGGACACTCCCAAAGCTTGCACTTCTGCTTGTTCTGAAAATACGCTCATGACATCTCTTAACTACCCACTTACTTATTGTCTTTTCATAATTGTCTGCAGGTGTTCACTAGCTTGATATGATTCGCGTTTTTGTAGCAATTGGAAGTCCAGACAGCATGAAGGGCCTCTCATGGTAGACAACACACTGAAATGCATTTATGAGTCAAAAAACCTGCAGTGAAGAGCTAAATTAAGATTCAAATGTTCTGATTCCTGAATAGAGATATAAAACAGGGATGTTGATGAAAATTCCATCCCAGAGGTCCACCTTGTCTCCAGAGGAGGGAAAAAATTGTGCTAAACCAGTTAAAAATTACCCTCTGAAATGGTCTAGTAAAGACTGTGGTATTTAAGGCAGATGAAGACTAGTGACACTTTAAACCATGACACTGCAATTTTGCCGCTCCACCAGTTGATAAATAGCGACTGTCCTCAAATGAGAGACAGTGAAGGGAGAGGGAAGACAACGTCATTATTGATCTTTTCCTCCTAAACTGAGGCTCAAAGCAGAATAAACTAACAAGCAAGAGGAGAGAAGGTGGGGAAGCCTGCAAACTCACAATGGTTGGAGAAAAGATTTCAAACATAGATTTTTAAACTGACATCTCAGCTTTGTAGAAGATAATCCCCCTAGAGCATATGGCATCCTTATAAATCATTTGATGGAAATCTAGGTTCTGCTTTCATTAGAATTATAAATAATGAAAGCAATGTGCATTGTTTCAAACTGCTGAATATGCTAGTATTTGCCTTTGGCTGGATACAGTTAATTTTCTTCATAGTACCTTGTATGGGACTATGTTTTGTATTTGTGATGAAAACAATCTTGGTAACAGCAATGTTTTAGCTATTGTTAAGCAGCTCTTACACAAGGTCAAGGTCTTCTCTCCTTCTCACCCTGCCCCTCAAAGAGCAGGCAGAAAAATCTAAGAGAGGACACAGCCAGGGAAACCGACTCCAACTGATCAAAGGTATATCCCATCCCATATGAAGACATGCTTAGAAATAAAACCTGGGGGAAGAAGAAGGAAGAGGGGACATTCAGACTTACGGCATTTGTCTTTCCAAGTAACCAACATACATGATGAAGACCTGCTTTCCTGAGATGGCTGAACACCTAAGTAGTCAATACATGAATTTCTTTACTTGCGCACACAGCTTTTCCTTTACCTATGGAACTGTCATTATCTCAACCTATTTTCCTTTTTGCACAAGGCAAGAATGTGGGTAAAGGAAGCCCTGTGCCTGAGGAAAGAATATCACTGGGATTACAACAGCTTAAAAGACCTTTTTTCTAAATGTTGAAAATATTTTAATATTTTTTTTTGTTCTAAAAGGTGAAGTGCAAAGTCCTATACCCGGGGAGGTAAAACCACATGCCCCAGTATGTGCTGGGGACCTCCCAGGTGAAAAGCAGAAAATGACCTGGGTTTCCTAGTAGACACCAAGTTGAACACAATCCAGCAATGTGTCCTTGCTGCAAAGAAGGTCAATGTTATCTTTGGCTGTATTAGAAAAAGTATTGGCAACAGGTCAAGGGAGGTAATTCTTCCTCTCTATTGAAGACTGATGAGGCCACACCTGGAGTGCTGTGTTCAGTTCTGAGCTCCTCAATGCAACAGACGTGGACATACTGGAGGGAGTCCAACAGAGGGCCACAAAGATGATGAAGGGACTGAAGCATCTCTGCTATGAAGAGAGGCTGAGAAAGCTGAAACTGTTCAAGTTTCAGAAAAGATGGCTCACAGGCATCTTATCCATATGTATAAACACCCGAAGGAAGGAGACAGGCTCTTTTCAGTGGTGCCCAGTGACAAGACATGAGACAAAAGGCACAAACTGAAACACAGGAGATGTTGTCTGAACATAAGTTTTTTACTGTGAGGGTGACTAAGCACTGGCGCAGCCTGCCCGTGAAGGTTGTGAAGCCTCTGTCCTCAGAAATATTCAAAATTCAACTGGACACAGTTCTGAGCCACTGGCTTTAGGTGGCCCTGCTTGAGGCAGGAGGGTTGGACAAGATGATCTCCAGCGGTACCTTCCAACCTCAACCATTCTGTGCTTGTGCAAAAATAAGTAATTATATCAATATTTACAAGTGCCTGCTCAACTGTAATTTATTTCATCTTTTTTGATTTCATATTTTATGAAGTTGTAAATAATGAAATACAGAAGATACTTATCACATCACATTTTCACACAGCCTGTTATGTAGATACTTTAAAACTTCCATTTTTTTTACCATAAGTCTTTTGTACACTATGACCAGAATTTATCTTACTTAATTCTATTTCCCCAGGTAACTAAGTAAATTAGTTGTCTGGGATCCTGTTACAGGCAGCTCAGTTCATTCTAGTCATCGTTAACTGCGGTTAAATGGGCACTTTATGTAAGAGAAACCTGAACTGCCACCAAAAGGGAAGTTTTCCGACTCCCTATGCTCCTTCATCCCTCCATGGATATGGGTAGTATGCTGGACCTTGACCCTGTTAATTCCAGCAGCTATTAAAGAGTTACAGAAGGAGCAATGGAATGAATGGGGCGTATACGGACATCTCCTTCAGCAGCAGCCCAGAGGCATGTTATCTTAAAGTGGACCTCTGCCCATGACCTCAGTCTTCTTCTCTCCACTGGCTGTAAAGGAAGTTTAAAAACAAGAGCTTAGATGAGGCTGTTTGCTAGACAGAAGTGAACATCTTCTACTGTAACTAAATTCTTTTTGTATTACATCTAATTAACTCAGCTACGCCCCAGTCAGTGGCAAAACCTTGCAATCTTCAGTGGTTAAAAATCAAGTTCCCTGTGATGAAAATATATGCACAAAAGAAAGGTAGAATTATGTTTTTGTTACTTTGATCAAACATCTTTAAGTCAATGGTTGGTATTTTAAAATTACTGAGAGTATGCATCAAAACTCATGTTTCTGGGATCTATTTAGTGCTGTATGCAAATAAAAGTGAATGTGAATGATAAACCTGCCTAAAAGTTCCACTTAGGCACAGAAAAATATATTCATGCATAACATGAAAATAACAAAGAATATTCTAATTATCAGGAATTATACTAAAACAGAAACACGCTGTCTTTGTGACAATAATGTGATTCACAAAAACTCTCCCAGAAGGAATAAGATTAGATTCCATTTTCATCTATTCATTAGTCTAGTTACTTCATCATTTACAATTACATTTACATTAAAGATTTACATATTTAAATCATTGAACATCTGTCTGTTGCTTTCAGTCTAGCTTGTCTGACACAATCATATAAATGTTCCCATATGTCAATGACTTCATTCTAGCAAACACAGAAAAGGGATGAGGGTGCCAATGAATATTGTTAAGCTTCTTCCATAACTGAATCACCATGGCACAAAAAATCATTATAAATGAATTACTAGGAATCAGTCATGAGAAACAGCTGCATATCTCCCCAGACTAAAGCAACATAGCTAACATTGGAACCTCTGGGGCTATGACTCAAAAGAGAAACAGACTGTGAATATTCAGGCTACTTGTCAGTCTTTGCTTTCAGTGTTACACAGCAATACCCTGCCATCCTACTGCTCCAAGCAATGACCTACTGACTGTTGTATGTCCAGAAATCCTACAGAAGTGCCAGCTGCACATGTGTAAATCTGTTATACATGCGCAGCTAGTCTAAAGCAGTGAACACAGCAAACTAATAAGTATCTCCAGCCTTCTAAAACTTCTAGAAATATTAACAATTATTTGCCAGAAATGTAAACACCTGCATTCACATAAATGAAGAAAGCTGCAGAAGATATGCAATACCTTATTGAACACTGATATCACTGATTCATCACAATATTTGGTCATGTTCTCAACCTATATAAGCCTCTGTGGACTTTTATGTTGCCAGCTTACTCAGTTCTCCTTATTGAATGCTGATTTGCACCAAATGAGACCATTAGAAACAGAGGCCAGACATGAGATCCATCTCACATGACTTTAGACCTCTATATAGAAACTTTATCACTGTGGTTAAAAAACAGATATTTCTATGGCATGATTTATCTGCTCTATATTTGACAAACACTCCATGATGCAATGAATCACTTGAACTCTTTCAGGATTGATTGTTTCACAACATTGAGCAGAGATTTATCCCATCGCCTTTCAGTTACTCAAAAATTTACACATCTGAATCGTAGAGCAAGGGGCTCTTGACAGTCACTGGGGAAAGACACGAATATCCAGAGGGTTATTCCATCCTGATAAGGATGTCAAAGATGGGAACAATGGCAGGCTGTAGAAGAAAGACACATTTCCTAGCTTCACCATTCATCCTAAGAGCAGCCTAGTGTGGGAATGTCTTTCCAAAATTATATACGCAGTTAGATCAGGAAGCAAATTATCCAAATACCTATATCAAAGGTGAGCAAATCTGTCCCTTAAGGGTTTTCCTCAAAACGTGGAAGAGCAACGCTGGGAAAATGAGGAAGACAGATGAGAAGGCTGAGGTACTCAAAAACTTTCTTTGCCTCAGTCTTCACGGGCAATCTCTCTTCCTAAAATTCTCAAGTGGATGAACCATCCCTCCCACTGTAAGAGGAGGAACCTGAACTTACATAATTCTATAAGACCTGACAAGATGAATTCCAGAGTCCTGATGGAATTGGCTGATGCAGTTGCCAAACCACATTCCATGATATTTGAAAAGTCATGATAATTAAGTGAAGTCTCCAGTGACTGGAGAAAGGGAAACATTACATCCACTTTTAAAAAGGGCAAAAAGGAGAACCCTGGAAACTACTTACCTGTCAGCCTCAACTTTGTTCCTGGGAAGATCATGGAACAGATCCTCCTAGAAGCTATGCTAAAGCAGACAAAGGACAGGCAGGTGGTTTGAGACAGCCAGCATTTCTTCACCAGGGACAAGTCCTGCCTGAACAACCTAGTGGCTTTCTATGATCGAGTGGCTTACAACAGTGGACAAGGGAGAAGCTACAGATGTCATCTATCTGCAATTCTGTAAGGCCTTTAACAGGGTGCCCCATAACATCTTTCTCTCTGAATGGGAGAGCTATGGATTTGATGGGTAGACTGTTCAGTGGACGATGAACTGGTTGGATGGTTGCATCCAGAGGACAGTGGATGACGGCTCAATATCCAGATGGAGATCAGTGACAAGTGGTGTCCTTCAGGGGTCTGTATTGAGTCCAGTGCTGTTTAATATCTTCATCAATGACACGGGCAGTGGGATCAAGTGCACCTTCAGAAAGTTTGCAGGTCACATTAAGCTGAGTGGTGCAGTTGACACGCCTCAGGGATGGGATGCCATTCAGAGGGATCCGGACAAGCTTTAGAAATGGGCCCATGGCACCTCACGAGATTCAACAAGGCCAAGGGCAAGGACCTGCACATGCAGTATCAATACAGGCTTGGGTATAAAAGGATTGAGAGCAGCCCTGCAGAAAAGAACTTGGAGGTATTGGTGGATGGAAAGCTGGACATGAGCCAGCAATGTGCACTCACAGCCCAGAAGGCCAAACATGTCTTGGGCTACATGAAAAGAAGGGTGACCAACAGGTCGAGGGAGGTGATTCTGTCCCTCCACCACACTCTGGTGAGACCCCATCTGAAGTACCATGTCCAGCTCTGGAGCCCTCAGTACAGCAAAGACATAGACTTGTTGAAGTGAGTCCAGAGGAGGGACACAAAAATGGATCAAAGGCCTGAATCACCTCTCCTATGAGGAAAGGCTGAGAGAGTTGGAGTTTGTCACAGTTTAAGGCTGGCTTGGCCAGTAAACGAATGACAGATGCTCTCTTTTGACCTCTTTCCCTTCCCAGAATGGGAAGAGAAAAGGAATAAGGGAGACAGACTCATGGGTTGGAAAAATAACTACAAGAGCTTTAATGAAGCAATCAGGATAAAAAGGAAAAAAAAATATTAACAAGAATATAATTAAATATATACAAACATATACAAATCCAATATCAAACTCCTCCAATGACAATCACATCACCACTGATACTGCAGGACATACACTGGGAAAGTCCCAGACTGTAGTCAGCAACAGACAGGACCTGCATTCCGGAACTGGATTTGGGAATGCACAGACTGGGATTGAAGGCAGAAGAGAGTCCTCCTCGGATGCCAGCCTCAGAAGAAGAGACTTTGACTCTTGTGATCGTCAGCTTTATACTGAGTACGATGTATATGGAATGGAATACTTCGTTGGTCAGTTTTTGGTCACCTGTCCTGTCCATTCCTCCCTATAGGTTCGACCCTTTTAGCTCTTTCATTTAGGGCACTACTAATGGCATTAGCAGTGGCCTTGGTTTCTATAGGAATAAGTATAAGCAAGAGTCTTTCTGCATACCATTTGTACTGTAACCATAGAAATAACTACAAATACCAAGTGTTATCACTTATAGAAGCAGACACCGTCTGAAAAAACATGTCTTTAACTTCAGAAAATTCAGTCACTTAGAAGAGGCTTAACTGAAAAGTAAAATTACTGAAAGGAGAATTCATTCTTGGTTTAGCTCAAACAAGGACAGGGTCATTCAGCCTAAAGAAGAGAAGGCTCTGGGGCAACCTTATTGCAGATTTCAGTACTTAAAGGGGGCTTGTAAGAAGGATGGGGATAGACTTTTTAGTAGGGTCTGTTGCAATAGCACAAGGGGTAATGGTTTTAAACTAAAAGAGAGTGATTTAAACTGGATGCAAGGAAGAAATTTTTTACAATGAGGACAGTGAAACACTGGAACAGGTTTCCCAGAAAGGTGGTAGATGCCCCATCCCTAGCAACATTCATTGTCAGGTTGGATGGTGCTCTGAGTAAGCTGACCTAGTTGAAGTTGTCCCTACTCATTGCAGTGGGGGTTGGACTAGATGACCTTTAAAGGTCCCTTCCCACTTGATTAATTTATATAAGTGATGAAAGAAAAGAAGTATCAAAATTTACAAGGTTAAGAAGACTAGTTTGAGACTTTTTTTTTTACTATATTGGACAGCAATCTATACACAAGACTGTTGAGCAATCCATGGGAGTAATGTTCAGAAAGCATTAACTCCACTGTCCTGCATATCCGTCCTATGGGTGGCGTCAGATTCCTCCTCTAAAGCCTCTCAGTCCCAGAAACGCATACTGAGAACAAGCCCACCACAGTTTCCATAGGCAGGTGCAGGTGGGTCAGTGCTTGTGCAAGAACCTGAGGCTGATGAGACTTACTGAGAGATGACAAATGGTCAAAAATTGGAAATAATATTCAAACATATGTCTCTTGCTTAAGTGATGCAAGTTCATCCACTATCTGTATGTCTCAGTTGCTGGAGAAAATTACAGATGGATGGAAACTAATTGCTCTGCATATAACTAAGAAAAACACTTCTGACAGTGGTACATAAAAATAATTACTTCCAGTACTTTGTGACCACACCAGTCTTAATCTCAGGCAAAGGATGTAATTTCCTATAAACAAGACAGCAGAAATCCTAGAACTCATAGATATTCTTTGCTACTACACAATCTATAAAGCGACAAAGAATATCCTTTCTTCTGTGTCTCAACAAAGGAATTTAGTTATGTACAAGAAATCTGTGACACAGTGACTCACTCTGCAGCGTATGTCTCTATCTTGTGCTGCTTTGAGCCATTGAACCTACAGTCATGTGTAGCTGTTTGAACAATTCATTCCAGTTTCTAGAGTCAGCTTAATTAACAATGAAACTAAGCATTGATACATCAAGTCTGTGCAGACAGCTTCCCTACCTCCCTGTTTGCCTCTGCCTCAAAGTAAAATCAAATTGACTTAAAGCCCTTAGAGTTGCTAGGACCAGATAGACTCAGACAATTTAGCAGCAACCTAGATAATCTACAAAAACACTTCAGAAATGGTGACAGAGGATTCTCAGTAATGGAATACCACATGTTACAAGCCCCACTTTTCAAATGCTTTGCTAAGAATACAAAGTTCTTTCATTTGAAAAAAAAAACCAAAACAAAAAACTGAAAAAAAGAACAACTCAGGTACTGAACTGAAAAGCCTGGAAGTCAAAGGAAGAGGGAATGATGCGTTGTCCTTGCAGTCTGTAACATTTCCCTTGCAACAAAAGACCATGCACTCTTCACCAATAGAAAATTAGAACTCAGTTTTAAATCTACTTAATCTTTATTAATTATTAGTCTATGTACTATTATTCTAGCAGTGCAAACATATGCTGTCATCCGCATTAATAGAAAAATAGCCGTTCTTATAAGTTTATATGGACTGATTTATTTTCACCATTTAATTTAGCTGAGTTATGCCAGCAGAACTTTTTACATGTGCGACTGTGAAGAATGTGGAAGCAAAGGAAAAAATACCAAAACATTTTTTTTCTGAGAATAATCCATATTTGCTACATCAAGTTCTTCTTCTCAATACTGCCTGGTTCCCCATCAAGGTTTGTAGTTGGCAGATTTGTTGCAGTTAGTCTTAGAGACACAGGGGTTTGAGAGTTATGAGTACAGACCTAAACACTCAATTTTTTCTCTGTAAATCAACATGGCAAGCAAGGTGATCACCTTTGTCCAAATGACAACCTGCAGACTGACTGTCCTGGCCAATTGCTTCTAGTTGCTTCAACATGTGCCTTGTCAATGGCAAGACGACCAGTTTACAGTTTTACCTTTATTTTTACGTTAATGAGGTTTTTTCATTCAAAAAAAAGACTTCCTTGTCATCAACCCATGGCTATTTTTGCAAGTTTTTCAGGTCATGTTTCTCCATCTTACATAATACATAGAAATACAGAAAAGCATGGCCTGTAGCCAAAATAATTTCCCACTTAAACATGAAAAAACTACAACATAAAAAGTCAGTGAGAAATACATGCAGTGACACAGAAGGAAATATGTAAGACAGATGAATCTGAACCACAGACACAGAGCATTTATTGGCAGTATTGACTGCTATGCATCTCTTCAGGAGACATATGTCAAATCTGAATCATTCTACTTTCAAACTGAAAATCTAAAATGAAGATTAATGCTTTATTTAAAAGGAATCTTCATGGATTTGAAGTGCAATGCTACTTAAAGCAGATACAAATGCATAAAATATTCTAAAAGTGATAACAGTGTGGCAACCTAAGAATGTAAGAACAGTCCTTCCAGCTACAAAACCAGGTTTGGTGCATTCCAGCAGTGGCCACTAACACTTAAATTAAAGAAAAAAACAGGAAAACGTAAGTATAGGGGGATCTTCTTTTAATAATATTTTATTTGGACTCCACAATGATCAGTCCAGACACATACTGAGCCAGAGTTTGTATCTAGACCACGATGTCTAACAGTTACACAAACCATCTCTCATCCATTTGACAAATTAGAACTACCCATAACTGATATTTTGTATCATGAGGAACTATGCAAAGTTAGTCTCTTACTCAAACTCTCTACCAAAATGTATTCCGAAAGCATGAAATTTAATGACTAGAAATGCTTTTTCCTCTTAATGAGTTAATAAAGTTCAGAAGCCCCCCACGTATGGACATATATTCTCTACCTTCTTTTCTTTTTTACTCTTTTGGCATTTTTCCAATTATCAAGTCCTAAAACTTACAGAGGAGTTAGGGGTAGGAGTTAGGGGAGTGAGGGAAGGAAACAAAAAAACCTCAAAGAACACAGTACATCTTAAATGTTATTCGATTTCATTCTAGCATCAAAAGGAACAAAAGAAAAAGTAGTGATCAAAACCATTTAGTCCAGCTCTTACTGGGTTTGCAAGATAATTCCAGTTGGAAAACCTAGTTATACTATATTCCAAGCTGTGCATTTTTATCATTTATCTGTCCAGAGTATATCTACTATATCTACTATGCAAGCCCCACGCTATTTGCACTGTGCTATTCTGAGTAGGGGAGGCAGGAAAGGAAAATCTATCAGTAGCAAATCAGACATTCCTGCAGCGAAGAAACAGCATATTCCATTTTTTACTTAAACTTCTCCCACTGTTTCATGCCATTTGGAGCTTTCTATTTAAGTGTCTGGCTATTTTTCTCCACATTTACATAGATTGCTCTTTTTCTTCAGGTAGGACTGATTGGAAAGGGTTTTTTTCTTAAATAACCACAGAAATTTGAAACAATTATTTCTTACTAGGTACATTTTCAGCTAATTTTTCTTTGGATAATTGCAAAAACTCTAAAGGAACAAAATAAAAAAATAAAGTTTATTGGTCAATTCAATTTAATTAAATATTTTATGTATCATCAATCAGTTGAAATAATCATATTTCTTTTATCTCATATTTCAGTGCAGTTGTAAAAATAAAATGCCTCAAGCTAATAAAAAGGTTCTTCTTTATGCAACTTTTTTGTTACACAGGACTAGCTATGGCAGGACTAGGCAGATAATCTACTTGAGGAGAAACATGTGACACTGATTCAAAGGAGATGAAGGAAAAATTATGAGGATCCCCAAACATTGAAAGAAATATTAATGTTAGCTAAACAACATTTTCTCATACAGTTACATGGGTAATAATTTTCCTGTCTGTAATAATTAATACAGATAAAATCAGCACAGTACCAAATTAAATAAGTGTGAAGAAATACAGAAATAATACATACAATATTCACCAAACAATACAATAAGTAACATTTTTCAAAAAAAATTCTACAGAAAAACATTTGTGTGGAAAAGTGCACTGAATACACAAGAGAAACTTGGCGCCTGTGTGATGCTGCTTTGCTGACATCTGGAGACCAGACTTTCCTTAGTCAGAACTGCCATGTTGCAGAACACTTTGAGATAAAAAAACAGTCAGTGTGGCAGCAAAAGTGACCTCAGCCACAACACGATTTCTGATTACCAGATCAAGTAACCATTCATTTTTTGTCAAATCCTGTGTCACTCCACACACAAACCACCAATGTGCCAATGGCCAACTATTCAATGTTTCATTTACTCTGTGTTCACTCTCATGCACTGTAGGCCATTCAACGGTGCTCTGAATTCAAAACTAGATGTATCTGGGTAATTTTTCATGGTTATTTATGGTAACCAAAATTGTACCTTTCTCCCAAGAGCATCATGTGACCCTTCAAAGCACACCTCCCATTGACTTCTATTCAGCTGTGAGTCCTTAGCACTCCTACAAATGTAACAATAAGATATCAGACTTTGAAGCCATTTGTTGACCTTCTATTGGCCACCAGAATATTATTTTTTCCAGTGATGTAGCACAGCCACGACAGACACAGGGGTTTTCCAGGGCTGCAGTCATACCTATAACTAATAAAACTAACTTTCTTCTTGAAAATATTTACTAAGAAAAACATTATTACTTCAGTAACGAGTTGAGTGCTGCAGGCTCCTGCAGATAAGAATTCATTTCTAGAGTAGGACAGGAAAGCACGGGAAGATTAGTGGTATGCAGCACGTAAAGTCTGTCCTACAGCTAATGAGTAAGCCCTTATTTTTGTTGTGACCTAGGCACAAGATGGCTTTTTCTCTGAGTGATGTCTCTTCAGACTTCCTGATTGCCCTGTTGGAAGACTTCCTACATCTTGGGCTGTGAGCAATACCACACTGAGATATTGTTTGAGTGTTATCTGATATGGGTCAATCGGTAACGAATTGAATATTTAGCAAAACATTAAAATAAAAGCTGAATCTAAAGGTGGCTTTTCTTTAAAAAGAAACCCTAACCTAGGTCACACATACTCTGACCACTCTTTGTAAGTCACTGAAGTCCAGAAAGGCCACCCTAATACCTGGATAAACTCCAACTGAGGCATTTCTATTTGTTCTCCATGCTGCATTCTCACTGATTTATTGTTGTGAGATGTTGTATACTTTTTCATATATTATACAGTAAATGGTGTATTTGAAAGAAGTACCTGTCTGAAATGATATAAAATTTGAAGAAGGCATTAGTTTCAGATGGAAAGAGCAAAAGGCAATGATAGAGACCTTTCCAGCTTACAGCTGGACCAACTTCAAAGACTGATTTTTTTGTCTAGCAATTCAGAATATTCCTTGCTGAAGAGAAGAATGAGGTTTTATAATTAAGTCAGTTCATAGCATCTGCAGAACTGGATAGTTGCCATCTACATCAGAATAACGCTAGAGATGCTTAAAAGATGAGGTTATGGAGTCAAGAGAAAGGACACCCAGTATTTATAACCCATATCATAAGATAAATTGCATTGGTGGTAAAACTCTTATTTAAGACAAATAACAACAACACTGATGACACTAATTCAGAAGGATCCAAAACCTGCAATTAAGAATCACTTCACAAATGACTGGAATATAGCACAGAGTTACACTTGAAAAAATACATAGGGCATTTTGTTATAAGCATATAGTTATAAAATCTCTGATTCAAATTTCTAACCAAAAAAATTTATCAGTATGCTTAACTGTCTGAGTTGTACCATGAACTTAAAAGAGGACTATTTTTATGACATAAAGTAATGTTTAAAACACCCATGCAGGACCAGCGCCCAGCAGTTTGGGCACGACACAAAAATCCGCGGTAGGCTGACAGAGGACAATGAAGGACATAGGCTGGAGTTAGTTTCAGATTTTAAAGATGTCATTTTGATGTTCCCTTACCAGGTCTAGGACGGGATTAAGTGGCCTGAAGAGAGATTTCAGTGTCATGTGCAATCCAAAACATTTGCACAGGGCTAGCAGATATGTCACAGGACTTTCAGGGAAAATGTGGAGGAGCAGCTAAGTCCAGCAGTTTACCCTTAGCAACAGAAAGGACATTAAAGTCATATGCTTAGGAAACCAAATCTTCCTCCAGCCTACACCATTAATTAAGCTTATAAACCAATCCAGTTTATCTTAAAAGAGACATCTACAAGGGATCAGCTGAATAATCTTCTAAGACGAATGCACTGGATTCAGGCAGCTGATTCTTACTACATTCCTTGTATTGATCTCTCGTTATTGTATCAGCATCTGAGAAACCTTGCATTTATGTGGAAAATTGTATTGAGACACAGAAGCTTCAGTATCTATAGCCTGGACATGACTTCCATTTTCGGTTGTTGAAGATACAAGTACTCGAATGATACACGCTAATATGTATAAGATTTTAAACCAGAAAAAAAACATCCTACACGGAGCTCCACAGAGATTACAAATGCACAGAAATACAGGAACAGATGGGATGTCTTCAGGTATCAAGTCCACTTTGCCACAGCTGTAGGAGACAATCCTAAGCAAGAAATGTCCTTGCCCTTACACACACCAGAAGCCATGACACACTTCCTATTTTCCATACCAAATGTGAAATCATTAGCAGAAAAGACTAGAAGCATCAAAAAATAGAATGTGCTTTATGACATACCAAGGGCTTAGACAATAATTGAAAAAGCATGGAATTGAGAACACACAAACATGTATGATCCGCAAAGTCAAGAAGTATGTTATTCCCCAGGCAGTAGTTTGTCCTGAACACAACTACTAACATTTCTAGCAAAACAAAAGAGACAAAACAAAAGAGACCTCAGGTTGTGGAAGGACCCAGGTCAGTGAAAGGTGCACTGCTTTTTTTAGGGCCACAGGCCTTTGACTGGCCAGTCTTTTCAGTTAGCTTACCTGGTTATATAGTCTTCCAAGATTGAGGTAGACTCTAGAGGAAAATGTTCTTACAATCCCAAGGAGTAGATGTGAGTATTTCAGCACATAAACAAAATTACAAGCCAACTTTTCATGACTATAATGGAACAAATTGGCTTTGTTCATGTAAGTAATGGCCAAATTCTCTTGATTTTAGCATCAGTTCAAGGGTTTGGATTTATCATTTACAGCATACTGCATAATAATAATAATAATACATGAAAGAAAGCAAATAAAAAGCCAAAATTAAAAGGAAGCAAATCCCCATAGGAAAGCTTTCTGGATTCTCTACACAAAAAGAAGATGCAGTGAGTCTATTCTATCTGGAAAGCAACAAAAAGAAAATGGCTTTGAGTCAATGTTCTTCTTAACAGACACTCTTGAGTCTCATGAAGCTGGAAAACAGAGGCTGCCAATAGCTGGAAAGACACATGTATTCTCAAACAGAATTATGACCTGATATGTAAGACAAAGTTACATCATAAGGATACTTGATCTTCTCAGCAGGTGATTTTTTCCATGCTATGTCAGATTAGCAATATTTAATCCCACTCCTTTTCAAAATGAAAAGAATCTTCATAAGAATAATATTATTTATACCGAATATCATTTTAAATTGACTTAAAACAGATGCATATTAAAAATTTTTAAATTCTGAGGCATGTAAAGGAAGGTATAACATAATGGTATTCTTTCTGGGCTTGAGAGAAAAAAATAAGGGCCATGCTTTCATCTAATTCATTGATAATTAATCAATTTTACTACAGCTAAAAATAGGTCCAAATAACTTAACCCAGAGTAAGAGTACCTGAGTCTCACTGTAGAGAAGACTCAACTGCCATTTTAGTTTGTTAATTGAAAGTGTAACCCAGCAAAATCACCCTTTGGTACCTGTTCATTCTGAAGGGACAGAAACTGTGCAGCTGGACAGCTTTCTGATACCAGATCTCACCTGATGCTCAGAATGTTGCACCTTGGAGTTCTCAGAAGAAACGTACTCCTACAGCTCTCAGAAGCCCAGCAACTGTTAGATACATAAAACAGTTTAGGTATTCCTGTGGACCCAGGTCTGTGACCTTAAGAACTCAATTCATAAGGCATGCTCCAAGCATACGCAGTTGATCAATCTCTCTGTAAAGGAGAATGCAGTTGTCCTCTTTTCCTCATTAGTGGTTGCACAATGGTTAGTGTGATTATGGAAGATGCTTGGGTGATTAAAGACACTGTTCCTGCTTTCTCAGGGAATCCCTTCCCCACAGTTTTAGGATGTCCAGAAAAATGTGTGTCCGTAGCATAATACAGTGTGAGGGAAGAGTGCAGGAAATTAGAGTTATTTTTGACAGTTCCATTAAAATTGGGCCATTCTTCATGGATATGAAGAATGTTCTTCAAACCAGATAGGAGAAAACAACATGGAAGAAAATTTCTAAAAACTCCAGATAAAGTATTGATAAAATCACAGAATCATAGACCTTAAAGATTATCTAGTTCCAACCCTACTGCCATGGGCAGGGACACCACTGGATCAGGTTGCTCAAACCTCATACAGCCTGGCATGGAACACTCCCAGGGACAGGACATCCATGACTTCTCTGAACAACCTGTTCCACTGTCTCACCAATCTCATAGTAAAGTAATTCTTTCTGATATCTAATATCTACTTTGGAGGGAACTAAGCAGATTAGGGATGAACACAAATTGAGAGTCTTAAGACAACCAGTGCTAATGCGTATCAGCCTCCATCGCAGTGCTGCTGGCTGCACTGGTGTCAAGCTGCTCCTGATACATCAGAGAGCTGTCTTGTGACTACCTGGCTCTGGTCAAAACGCCACAGCCCCTCAGATCCCCTGTGCCAGTCACGCCAGAGGCAGGCACAGCCTTCCAGGGCCACATCGCCAAGCTGGGGCTATTGCACAAGCAGCTTTTACAGGATCAGAGCACACAGCAGACACCAGCATCCCAATCCTCATGTCAATTCACTATTCCTAATGCTCCAAGATCACATGCAGAAGCACAGGGCAGATAGGAGATCTATAGCCACCTTGGTCTCACATATATCATAATCTGAAAAAAATACAGCTCAAGTATATTTTTGGACAATAGGAAAGTTGGACGTTTTTCAGGGTTTACCTGATTCTTTTGAGAGAAAATACTGATGTCTCCTTAGTTTTATTACAAGGGCTCTACTTACAATGGAATTTCTGGGCAGTGATTCTGCTGCAGAGAAAGGTGTGAAAATTATGATTCACAACATTATTGTTTTCAACAATTTCAATAATGTAGCGTACATGATTTCCCAGTCAGCATATTGGCATTCATGAAACATCCATAGGTCCTTAGCTCTGCCTAATTTGGAAATTACAGCATGTCTCCACTAGTAACATGAACATGCCAAAGCAGTTACTCTGTGCCCCTAGCAAACTGGCATAGCAAGTGTGCATCCAGGCTAGTAAAATAAACACCTTCCAAAACAGAACGACCTTGTGTCAAATGCCTGTTAGGTGGCAGAGACCTGGGCACAGATTTTGCCTCTCTGAGCTCTGAAGTTACCCACACACCTCTCTAGGATGTCAAATAGCCCACATACACAGTGGATAGCTTCAGACCCACAGATGTTCTCACATAGGCAATTGTTGAGGATGCTGTGTCTTAACACGCTGCCTCTAGATGCTCATATTCCCAAAGCTCCTACTGCTTTGAGTTTTTGTTATTTATACCCATATCAGAAAGCCTTTGATACTTTCTTCGGCCTGCCTTCTTGGTTGGAGCCAACAAAACTGTTAGTCAGCAGAGGGTCCCCAATGCGTGTATCCCACGTCTGGTTCTGGAATTCAGCAATGCAGTAAAGAAAACTGCTACTGAGGCCCAGACCTCCCTGTCAAGGCCAAAGCAGCAAGGTACAAGTCTGCTACACATTACCTCTTAAGAGAGGGGATGTCTAAAGCCTGACAGACTAACATCCATCGGCAAGACTACATTTTTTTACGAGCAGGATGAGCAGCAATGGGTGAAGAACTTCCTCATATAGAGGGCCACCTTTGAAACTCTCTGTGGAAAACTGGCCCTGGATATCCAGCCCGAGACTATCACAATCCATCAGTTCTTCCAAACAGAAGAAAATTTCACAGGTATCACAGTATCACAAGGCTGGAAAAGACCTTTGAGCTCATTGAGTCCAGCCTATGACTCAACACCAACACTTACTTGTCATCTAAACCACGTCACTAAGTGCCTCATCCAATCTTCCTTTCAAACACCTCCAGGGACACTGACTCCACCACCTCCCCAGGCAGCTCATTCCAATGGTCAATCACCCTCTCAGTGAAGAATTTTTTCCTAATATCGAGCCTAAACTTCCCCTGATGAAGCTTGAGACCGTGTCCTCTTGTTCTGTCACGGTTGCCTGAGAGGAGACCAACCCCTGTCTGACTACAACCTCCCTTTAGGTAGTTGTAGAGAGCAATATGGTCTCCCCTGAGCCTCCTCCAGGCTAAACAACCCCAGGTCCCTCAGTCGTTCCTCACAGGGCTCGTGCTCCAGCCCTTTCACCATCCTCGTTGCTCTCCTCCTGACGCACTCCAGCATCTCAACATCCTTCTTAAACTGAGGGGCCCAGAACTGGACACAGCACTCAAGGTGGGGCCTGACCAGTGCCAAGTATAAGGGGATGATAACCTGTCTAGTCCTGCTGGCCACACTATTCCTGATGCAGGCCAGGATACCATTGGCCTTCTTGGCCACTTGGGCACACTGCCGGCTCATGTTGAGTTTCCTGTCTCCCAAGTCCCTTTCTGCCTGACTGCTCTCCAGTCACTCTGTCCCCAGCCTGTAGCTCTGCATGGAGTTGTTGCATCCGAAGTGCACAACCTGACACTTGGACTTGTTAAATCTCATGCTATTGGACTCAGCCCATCTCTCCAGCCTGTCAAGGTCCCTCTGTAGGGCCCTCCTACCCTCCAGCAGATCAACACTTCCTCCCAGCTTGGTATCATCTGTGAACTTACTAATGATGGACTCAATCCCCTCATCCAGATCATCAATAAAGATATTAAACGGGACCGGGCCCAACACCGATCTCTGGGGAACACCACTAGTGACCGGCCGCCAACTGGATGGGACACCATTCACTGTCTCTCTCTGGGCTCGGCCCTCCAACCAATTCCTAATCCAACACAGAACATTCCCGTCCATGCCACAGGTTGACAGCTTCTCCAGTAGTCTACTATGGGAGACAGTGTCAAAGGCCTTGCTGAAGTCCAGGTACACCACATCCACAGCCTTCCTCTCATCCACCAGGCGAGTCACACGGTCATAAAAGGAGATCAGGTTGGTCAGGCAGGACCTGTCCCTCCTAAATCCCTGCTGGCTGGGCCTGATCTCTCCCTCATTCTGCAGGTGTCGCCTGATTGCACCCAGGATTATCCGCTCCATAATTTTACCTGGAACTGAGGTCAGGCTGACAGGTCTGTAATTACCTGGTTCATCCCTACGGCCCTTCATGTGGATGGGCAACACATTGGCCAACTTCCAGTCATCCAGGACCTCTCCAGTGAGCCAGGACTATTGATAAATGATGGAAAGCGGATTAGCAAGCTCGTCCGCCAGCTTTCTCATCACCCTAGGATGGATCCCATCTGGCCCCACAGACTTATGAGGATCCAAGTGGCTCAGCAGGTCTCTAACTTCTGGATGACAGGGAGGCTATATTGCACCCTGATCCCATCCACCACTTCAGAAGACCGGTTGTCCCGGTTGTCAGCCTTAGTATTGAAAACAGAGGTAAAGAAGGCATTAAGCACCTCAGCCTTTTCCTCATCTTTAGTTACTATTTTCCCTCAACATCCACTAAAGAGTGGAGGTCGTTGCTGCCCTTCCTTCTGCCATTAGTATACTTGTAAAAACACTTCTTATTATCCTTAACACAAGTGGCCAATTTGAGCTCCAGCTGGGTTTTATCTCCCTAATTTTCTTCCTACACAACTTAACGATATCTTTGAACATAACCTGACTTATCTGCCCTTCTTTCCAAAGGCAATACACCCTCTTTTTCTCACTTAGCTCCTTCAGAAGCTCATGACTCATCCAGGATGGGTGTCTACCCCTACAGCTCGTCTTACGGCACATCGGGACAGCCTGCTCCTGTGCCTTCAAGATTTCATTCTTGAAGTACATCCAGCCTCCCTGGACCCCCTTGCTTTTAAGAACTATTTCCCAGGGTGCTCTCCTGACTAGTTCCTTAAATAGTCTGAAATCAGCCTGCCGAAAATCCAGCATGGATGTCCTGTTTATGCCCTTCCTTGTTTCATTGTTTATGGAGAACTCAATTATCTCATGGTCGCTTGTACCCGAGAGCCTCTTTATTTGTAAACAGCAGGTCAAGGAGAGCCTCATCCCTGCTAGGCTCACCCACCAGCTGTGACAAAATATTGTCATTCTTTCCTCTTTACAGCCTTATTACCCCAGCTCTTGCCAAGTACTGGGTACCCAGGTTAGTTTCAGAAAGCTTCAGACATGCAGAAAGGTGTATAAGATTGCTAAAGCTATCAGCTATATCATCTACACATGAATGTGTAGCAGAAATGCTTTATATTTACTTTGGCATTTATTTTGATATAAGTAGTAGGACAAAGACACACTGAACAAGTAACTTCTTAAATTGTGTGTCCTGAAAGACAGTATCATGAGAAAAGTGAAATATGAGAGTCAAAAGGCTTGAAGAAACAGGTTTCACAGTGGCAATTTGGTCATACTGAGACACAGGGCAGGCCAGTCAAGCCTGGCAAAAAACAAAAGAGATGATCCTGGACTGCCAATATACTATAGCAAAAGTCAAATAAAGTCTATGATACAAGAAAATCAGTTAGTCTGTGACTCTTTAATAAATCATCTCACTGATTCATTCATCTTCCTTGCCTACTGGAATGGCACACTGTCTTCCAGAGACAATGTTGTCCAAAATGTGGATCAGTTACCTGGTGTTCAATAAGCCAATAACTACGTCACTGAGAGACACACTGTTTATTCAGGTTTATGCAAACTCTGGGTGCTTGGAGGTTTTCCTCAAATCAAGTACAGCTAAGGGGGTTTGTCGCCTTCATTTATGCACAAAGTTACACCAAGACATACATTATTCATCAAGCATGTAATCACATATTTACATATAATTCTAATGTCAAGTCATTCCATGCACATTCTATGCATGTTCCAAGGAGGTCCCTAGGAGTGCCTGGTGGTTGTCACTCCAAAAATTACCTACTAAGATTCACATTGGTCAAGTCTTCCCAATCTCCTCCCATTCTCCTCCCAATTACTGGCAGTATCTCTAAACCACTGGCTTGGGACTTCCTAATTTAATTAACTTCTCAGTTCCCCATTCAAATATTATGCTAATAAATTGCACTGTAATTTAACCATACAGTTGAACAAACTTTAGCCCCATATCACAAAAATTACACAAGAAAATCATTAACTGGGACCCACCTTTTCTAAGACTCCTGCCTATCTGATAATCCTAAGATATTTTTAAGATTTCAAAAAAATCACAGGCTTTCATCAACAATAATGCTGTATCGTGCAGCTGCTTCTCCTTTGAAGGAACAAGCTCCATATACAGCATATCAAAGTATACATTTAATCTGGCAAAATTCAAGCTATGAGAAATTTATAGGCCATTTTATGGCAAACACATTACACAGAAGTGTCTCTGTCTTTTCTTGTCACAATATATATCACCGTTTGTGGTGACACAGATAAGTTTGTTCCACACCATTTTACAGTATTGTGAAAAAATTAGAAGAGTACACAGTGCTTTTACCAACTTTAGTTCTCTAAGACAAGTTGAAAATGGAAGGATGACAATTCCCAGTACATTAGTCAAAAGAATTTCCTTTACTACAGAGTACTGACAAATGTGCATTCTCCTGCAAAAATTGGTATCAGAGCTGCTCAGAAAGTAACAACAACTTCTGTTGTTTGAATTTAATCAAACTCTGTAACTGTGAGATTTCTAGACGAATAATTAGACCAAATATAATGGAAAGTATTTTAGTTGTTCCAGATAAATACACAAATACATATGTGAAATTTTAAATTATTGACTTTTTCAAAAACGTAGGGTAGAAGGGAGATTTCACCCTATGGATCTCTCCTGGCCTATTGCCTAGTGTTCTCAACCTGGTTCTCCCTGCCTGCACTTACTGGTATCCCTCAAGGACCTGCTAATTAAAATGTCTCAGGAGACTACAGTCCATTAATTCCCTCACCATTTAGAAATGCAGTGGAAAAACACTGAAGGTCCGTAAACACAAAACAATTTATTCCTAATATGTTCCCAAATTACTTAATCACACAGGTAAAATATGTGGCTCCAAACATAATACAGTTATAAGAATGTAAATTACATGGCTCCAAACATAAGAAGGACAGGAGGCTGTGCGCTACTCAAAAAGAGAGGAAAAAGAGAGGAAAAAGAGGGAAAGATCACCACTTCTGGTTCCAACATCGATCAAGCCAATGGGGGCTCAGTAGTAGGAGTGCTCCACCAGAAGTTTCCCCAATCTAGTATCTATCCTTCTGTTTTCATAGCTGCAAGAGTTCTGTTTCATGTACTGCTCAAAGGAGACTCAGAAGTGTATGAGACCAGATGAATCCAGGAAAGCCTCTGCTCTTTGTCCTTACAGAATCACAGAATCATAGAATCATAAGATTGGAAGAGATCTCTGAGATCATCGAGTCCAACCGTGCCTGTCTCTCCACTAAACCATGTCCCTAAGGAAATCATCTACATGTCTTTTAAACGCCTCCAGGGATGGCAACTCCACCATCTCCCTGGGCAGCCTGTTCCAATCCCTGACCATCCTTTCAGTGAAGAAATTCTTCCCAATGTCCAGTCTAAACCTCCCCTGGTGCAACTTGCAGCCATTTCTTCTTGTCCTATCGCTTCTCACTTGTGAGAAGAGACCAGCACCCGTCCCGTCACAACCTCCTTTCAGGTAGTTGTAGACAGTGATGACGTCTCCTCTCAGCCTCCTCTTCTCTAAGCAAAACAACCCCAGTTCCCTCAGTCGCTCCCCAGCCTCCTCCCCAGCCTCATTGCCCTGCTCTGGATGCACTCCAGCCCCTCAATGTCCTTCCTGTAGTGAGGGGCCCAAAACTGAACACAACATTGGCCCTCTTGGCCTCTTGGCCAGCTGGGCACACTGCTGGCTCATGTTCAGCCAGCTGTCAACCAACACGCCCAGCATCTTCTCTGCCAGGCAGCTCTCCAGCCACTCCTCCCCAAGCCTGTAACGCTGCATGGGGTTGTTGCGACCCAAATGGAGGACTCTGCACTTGGCCTTGTTGAACCTCATCCTGTTGGTCTCAGCCCAGGGATCCAGCCTGTCCAGATCCCTCTGCAGAGCCTCCCTTCCTTCAAGCAGATCCACACTTGCACCCAGCTTAGTGTTATCTGCAAACTTGCCGAGGGTGCACTCAATGCCTTCCTCAAGATCATTGATAAAGATCTTAAACAGGACTGGACCCAGCACTGAACCCTGGGGAACACCACTCATGACCGGTTTCCAACTGGATTTAATCCCATTTACCACAACCCTTTGGGCCCAGCCAGCCAGCCAGTTTTTAACCCAGCGGAGGCTGTGCCTGTCCGCACCGATGGCAGCCAGTTTCTCAAGCAGTATACTGTGAGAAACGGTGTGAAAGACCTTACCGAAGTCCAGGTACACCACATCCACAGCCTTTCCCTCGTCCATTAAACAGGTAACCTTGTCATAGAAGGAGATCAAGTTGATCTGGCAGGACCTGCCTTTGGTGAACCCATGTTGGCTGGGCCTGATCACCTGGTTGTCCCGCGTGTGCTATGTGATAGCACTCAAGATGATCTGCTCCATGACCTTCCACGGCATCGAGGTCAGACTGACAGGCCTGTAGTTCCCTGGATCTTCCCTCCAGCCCTTCTTATAAATAGGCATAACTTCACCAGTAGCCAGGACTGCTGGTAGATGAGGGAAAGAGGTTTGGCAAGGACCTCTGCCAGCTCCCCTGATACCCTCGGATAGATCCCCATGGATTTGTATGCCAAGCAGGTCACTTACCAAGTCCTCCCGAACAGCTGGAGCTTCATCCACACTATCTTCTGGCTGAGGGGAGCTGAGTATTCCAAGGACATTCCTCCTTGGAGTTAAAGACCGAGGCAAAGAAGGCATTAAGTACCTCTGCCTTGTCCTCATCCCTCATAACTACTGTCCCTTCTGCATCCAGTAAGCCGGGGAGTCTCCTTTGTCCTCCTGCTGCCCTTGGTGATTTATTTGAAGAAGGTTTTTTTATTGTCTTAGATTGAACTAACCAGTTGAAGTCCTAGTTGGGCTTTAGCCCTTCTGATCTTATCCTTAACTGCTAAGTACTCCCTCTTCCTTTAATCAATCCTTTGTCTCAGGGGATTAAAGGCTGATAATGCTGCAAGGGTCCCTATTCTGCCTGTGGTTCCCTGCAGCCAGGAGCACAATCCCACTGCATCACCCAGCAAAGCCAGGAGTACCATCCCACAACACAGTCCCCTAGAGGAGTCACTCTGCGCTATCAGCCCTTCCCTGTGACACCTCCATCCCACACACCGTAGAGTGCACCTACAACAGCTGCAGGTGGACGTCTTTCCTCTGATGCCACATGCACAGCAAGGAGCTATCACTGCTGTCACTCATTCCCACTTGCAGGTGTACATCCATCATACAAACAGACATCAGTATGACAAATGAACCCTGCATGTCTGAAATCCAGTCATTTGAGAGTGATGTTTTAAATATTTTATGCACTGATCACATAGCAAACAATGCCAAAGGAATTAGTGTCACTACCAGTCTCAGGATGAATACTGATGTCTATCTCTTGAGGTTTCCTTTTCTTGTCACAAGGTGGAGCTAGCTATCTCAGCCTTAAAGTCAATATAGGAGGAAAAAGAATGTCCTCTTTCTTACACCAGAAGAAATACCAAGCTCCTCTGTCTGCCTTCACTTGCCTTTGATATATACTGATGTCAGTGAAATTAACTATTTGTATAGATCTACAATGAAGTCTCGTGGCTCCCTTTTACTTTACCATGTATTAACTTTACAGAAATGACACTATTAAAGAGCAGATAAAATAATGCTAACAAAGTATTGATTGTGCATTACGTTTTATTCACTCCTAACAAGTTAAAATAAACTCTTACAACCAGTAAGTAAAAAGCAAAAGTGCCTGTATTGGCTGTCAAACTATGAAATGTTATGTCAAAGACCTTGCTAAACCATTACTATTATATTCCATTCCTTCAAAATGCATCTGACAAGCGTATATGACTGGAACTAGCCCTTGCTCTACAAAATTAAGAAATGTCCCTTATACCCCTCTCTGATCTTCTTTAAGTAGACACCTAAATAACCAGTGTCTAAAGTGCAATCACAGGGGAGGAAATAAAGCTTCAACAGCAATTAAATAGAAAATTAGAGCTATAACGATTAAAACTCATATTTTTTCTGATTGCTAAATCAAGCTATATAATTTTATAATAACCATGGATCTGCCAAATGGGCCTGCTTCACCAGTATGAAATACAATGGAATAATATATATAACATCTTTTAAATCTCTAAAATTTAGAAGCCTCTGACAAAACTTCTCCTTCCGGCAACATCTTAAGAGTTTTCTTCCTAGCTGATTTTTAACGATCTACCTTAGCAGTACAGTTCTGACCTCTAGTGGGTTGAGTGAAACAGCCATTACAGGCAAAATAACATGCTAATTCGGTTTCATAAATAATTTCACTTAAAGCCAGAAAATGTAGAAGTTCCAGCAAAGCCACACAATCAGCCAAGGGCTAGCTATTATTAAACAAATGAAAATTAATTACAGGCCAATGGCAGTACTGTATTTGCCTTATGCCAACATCCATCTGATTGATGAGTTGTTTATGACAGCAGATGAATGCTCCTTCCCATTGGGAGCTCTGTATTAAGTAAAGCCCATTATTAATCTCTTAGCTATCCGTATAGTTTGGTTGACTTATCTTTTTCTGGTTAACTTACCTTTTGCCCAAGAGATATCTATTACTGCATTCAGAAAAGCAAGTAAGTCAGGTTAGGGATAAATACAATGCAATTATTTTATAATCTAAAAATACCTGATTGCTGTGAAGATTTATGAACCTGTGTTAGATTCAGTGAAAACTTAGCACTTCCATGATACACTCCAGATTTCAAAGATTAAGGATCTTGAGTTTCCTGTTATTTTTGTCCCATGGTGAAAATTAAATCCAGAGCTCTGAAAAGATTGTTGCAATGATTTTCCAATTAAATATGGGAGGCTTCCATATGAAGACTGCAGAAAATATGCAAGACACAACATTGAATCTAGCTGTCTTCATCCAGAAGGCCAAAGACACAAAAGGATGGGAATGACGGCTGTTTCCTTCAGATTCCTGACACAGGGTAAATGATACTTGGACAATCTTTACAGGATACCTTATGCTTCTCCCTATATCCTACAGTTTCCAGCACAGAAGTGCTAATGAAAGCACTCATACAGTTGACTCTCTTGGTCACATTATGTACCTACATTGATGTAAATAATTTTGTTATGATTTGCCGTGAACTAAGCAAAAGGGAATCAGACCAAACTCAAAAACCAGAACACAACAAAGGCATCATTACTGGAATGAGCACTAAAAAAATAAAATAAAATTAAGATGCATTCTCCAAAGAGCCACAAATGTGCCTCCCTTTCACACCATCTCTATATGTGCAAAATGCAAATATGCAGATATTTTCCAGACTGAGTATTGCAAGAGAAGACCAATAAATCTGTTGCTTATGAAGCACAAAGTAGCTCATCCAAAAACTATGTAGAAATAGTACATTTCTTTGCTAATTTATTACAGAAACAGATATATAGAAAATGTATTTTTCAATCTTTGAAGAAGAAAACATCCTTTTCCTACCATTATTATAGACCAATTAACTCAACACCAACATAAATTTTGTTCATAATAGAAGTTTGAATAATTCAACAAAAATTTCTAGGCACTCCTGAAGCTGCCCTAAATTTTGTTATGTTGAGATTCTTGCATTCAGACATCACTATCTTAATTAGAGGACCTCTTTCGTGCCCCCTTGCCCCACTCCCACCCCGTATGGCTTGCCATGGCAACCTCCTCATTTAGTAAAGCCAGGTTGACTGCTACGAGCTGTCATGTTGTACCAGACGGTATTGGACAAATTCCCTCTCCCGAGTTACTCAAAATCTAAGAGATGATTTAAAGGTAATCCTGCCTTTATATGCTAACATGCTACAGACCATTATATAAGCTTGGCATCATAGACTCATATTTCAATTTTCAGCTGTATCTATATTGCCTTGAGCTCTACTCAAAATGCCCTTAATGCCAAACTCCTCCAGCCACATGTTCCTTTACTTTTATAAAGAGAATGACAGTTATCCCAACTCCAAATGCAAGCAAGGGATTGACACAGAATCATGTCAGAGTCCTGCAAAAGCACTAATCATTAAAACTGTGCTTTGGCATCCTCATATCAGTTTCTGTGTAAGCACAGAACAGGAAAAGATGAGCCAGAGTGTCCTTTCGATATAAAGTATAATCTGGACTGTATAGCCTCCTCTGGCCCTAGGTAACCTTGACTGCCTGCCACCAGATTATAAGGGAGCTGATCTACTCTGACCATTCTCCCTCTTCCTAGTTCTCACTTCTTTCTCCCTCCCTTTCTCAAGAAAACAGAACTGCATCCAAAAATCACTTCTGGCTTACTTTTTGTGTCCCATGACATTTTAGACTTACCATCAGTCTTCTACTAAATCTTATTGCTTTACTTGCTATCCTGAGGAAGATGTTAGCTCCTAAACTCAGTTTCCAATCTCCACATCTCTGTGTACAGAAATCCTAGCAAGTCTTTACCTGTTTAATCTCCTATTGTCTATTTTGTGCTGTGCCTAGTAGAGGAGCTGTCAAGTTCAAGCAAAGGGCAAGCAATGAAGAAAGGAGGGGATGGTAACTCCAGATTGCCTATCCTGTGCCTCCTTTGTGTCTATGACATGCTGGGAGGAGTGAGACAATCTTCTACATATGACTGGGAAGTAAAGTGTTGGATGTGCAAATAACTTCAGGTAGAGAAAAGATGGAGGCATTGAAGAAGCTCAAATGAGTCTCTAGGTGTTTCATACCTCTGCGTTGTGAATGCTCTATTTACCTTCCTAAGGCTCCATAATGTCCTGTAATGTAGACAAGATAGTCCAGCTCTAGGTAGCCTCACTGCAACTGCTATCAGAAGTAAAATTCAAAATAACATATGTGGTCGTGTCATGGTTTTGAGCTCCCCAACTGACAACAAAGAACCTTGCAGTTGCTTGCTCACTCCTCCCTGTGAGGAGGAGAATCAGAGGAAACAAAGGCAAAACTCATGGTTCGAGAAAAGTACAGGGAGGGATTATTCACAAATTGTTGTCATGGGCAAAACAGACTCAACTTCGGGATTAAAAAAAAAGAATCTAATTTATTACCAATCAAATCAGAACAAGTTACTGAGAAACAAAACCAAATCCCAAAAGAACACCTTTCCACCACCCCTCCTTCTTCCTGGGCTCTAACTTCTAACTTTACTTCCAAATTCTCTGCCTTCTCCCCTAGTGGTGCAGAGGGATAGGGAATGGGAGTTGTGGTCAGTTCATCAGATGTCGTCCCTGTCCCTCCTTTCCTCCTTGCTCTAGAGTGGGTTTCCTCCCACAGGAGACAGTTCCATGAACTTCTTCACATGAGTATTTCCCACAGACTACAGTCCTTCAAGACATGCACCAGTGTGGGTCCCTTCCATGAGGTCATGGACTCCTTTGAGTGCCTCCAAATGCTCCAGTGTAGGGTCCTCTGTGGGCTGGAGGTGTACATCCACTGAGACTCCACGGGCTGCAGAGCAATCCCTGCTCGAGCATGTAAAGTACATCCTTCTACACTGACCTAGGGTTTTCTGTAGTGCTGTTTTCCTCACATCGCAGTTCTGCAGAGCTGTTTCTCTTCATATGGTATTGGCATAGATGTTTCTCTTTCATCTGATGCCTGCAGAGCTGTTTCTTGCCTCTCTCTCTCTGCTGCCATACCAGGCATAGAAATCAAAAATAATTTGCAATGATAGATCAATTTCTTTAGCCATCAAATTGGAAAGCCAACGAAGATGCCTAAATCACCACATGTAAGTCAGAACATTCTGAAAATCAAGGCTCTTTTTAAGGTGTCTCTGGCTGAGCATCCCAGAGGATGCTGAGGCACACGAGCTCTTGCAGAAAGACTCTGTTTGAGATGGAGACACATAATTTTAATGCTCCCATATTCAGAGGAGCTCACCAGTGCAGCCAAGAAGTCTAAGAAAGTGTCTCAGTTGATCAGCCACAGGCTGGGGTGTAGTACCATTTTAGACTCCATTAAGTAACCTCCCAGCTAAAGAATACAGATGTCCCTCGAGTTCTGCGTCACATTTTCCAGTCCTGAAAAAGTGTTTAAGATACCCTGAGGCACCACAAAAAGAACTAGACACTTATCTTCAAGCAACTGACGTTTACTCAAGATTCCTTCTTTAGAATAAGCTGCATGGATTTCAAGGCTTTACTGAGTGTAATGAACACCTACTATGCTACTAGCTCACTTAGAGTTACTTTATGTGTCTTAGCAGTGTAATCCTAACCCAAGTCATTTCAAAACATTTACATCATAGTATTCCATGTTTTCTTGACCTCTACTGCCTGAAAATAAATGATGGAATTCCTCTGTATCAGTGTGCCTTAATGAAGAAAACCCAAAAGTTCAGACAACAAATTGAACATAAATTGAATAAGAATGTTGTTCATTTCTGTTCACCAAATGTAAAATTCTCTTTAAACAGTCAAATTAGAAATACCTGGCTACAAAAGAAAAGATGAAAACTCTGAGCCTTCAGCATGCCTGCAAAGCATTTAAATACTAAAATATGGATGTACAGGCGAGGGTAGGAAATGTTAGCCACGGCAATTTATAATTTCCCACATAGAAAGTCAATGACATAACTGAGTTAGAATTCAGGAGTTCACAGCTCTTCACCTTAAGTTTCATCCACATGTCCACAGTCTGTCTGACTTGAACAAAGATCTTTCTGCTAGTAGCATGCTGTTATTTTTTTTTTCATCAGTACTTAAATAAGGACCATACTTGAATCATTGTCTCAGCCTGAGCATATAAATCTGATTCAGATTCATATGTCTGCATGATATTCAATTTTGAAACAGCCTAGTGTCCCTGTTCAGCACCCACTAGCCATAGAATCATAGAATCATAGAATCACTAGGTAGAGACCTCTAAGATCACCGAGTCCAACCGTGCCTGTCTCCTTACTAAACAGTGTCCCTAAGAAACTTATCCACCCATTTTTTAAACACCTCCAGAGATGGTGACTCCATCACCTCCCTAGGCAGCCTGTTCCAATCCCTGACCAGCCTTGCAGTAAAGAAATTCTTCCTAATGTCCAGTCTAAACCTCCCCTGGTGCAAATTGCAGTCATTTCCTCTTGTCCTATCGCTTGTCACTTGTGAGAAGAGACCAGCACCCACCTCACCACAGCCTCCTTTCAGGTAGTTATAGACAGTGATGATGTCTCCCCTCAGCCTCGTCTCCTCTAAACAAAACAACCCCAGTTCCCTCAGTTGCTCCTTGTAGGATTTGTTCTCCAGCCCCCTCACCAGCCTCATTGCCCTTCTCTGCACACACTCCAGCCCCTCAATGTCCTTCCTGTAGTGAGTGGCCCAAAACTGAACACAGTATTTGAGGTGCAGCCTCACCAGTGCTGAGTACAGGGGCACAATCACGTCCCTAGTCCTGCGGGCCATGCTGTTTCTGATACAGGCCAAGATGCCATTGGCCCTCTTGGCCTCTTGGCCAGCTGGGCACACTGCTGGCTCATGCTCAGCCGGCTGTCAACCAACACGCCCAGCGTCTTCTCTGCCAGGCAGCTCTCCAGCCACTCTTCCCCAAGCCTGTAACGCTGCACGGGGTTGTTGTGACCCAAATGGAGGACTCTGCACTTGGCCTTGTTGAACCTCATCCCGCTGGTCTCAGCCCAGGGATCCAGCCTGTCCAGATCCCTCTGCAGAGCCTCCCTTCCTTCAAGCAGATCCACACTTGCACCCAGCTTAGTGTTATCTGCAAACTTGCCGAGGGTGCACTCAATGCCTTCCTCAAGATCATTGATAAAGATCTTAAACAGGACTGGAACTAGCACTGAACCCTGGGGAACACCACTCATGACCGGTTTCCAACTGGATTTAATCCCATTTACCACAACCCTTTGGGCCCAGCCAGCCAGCCAGTTTTTAACCCAGCGGAGGCTGTGCCTGTCCGCACCAATGGCAGTCAGTTTCTCAAGCAGTATACTGTGAGAAACGGTGTGAAAGACCTTACTGAAGTCCAGGTACACCACATTCACAGCCTTTCCCTCATCCATTAAACAGGTAACCTGTCTGGCAGGACCTGCCTTTGGTGAACCCATGTTGGCACAGCCTGATCACCTGGTTGTCCCGCGTGTGTTGTGTGATAGCACTCAAGATGATCTGCTCCATGACCTTCCACGGCATCAAGGTCAGACTGACAGGCCTGTAGTTGGCTGAGCAGGTCACTTACCAAGTCCTCCCGAACAGCCGGAGCTTCATCCCCACTAGTAACCAAAACTGGGCAGTTTTTAGTCCCAATCTCAGCCCCCAGGAAATCAAAAGCAAAATGAGAGAGAGACTTGCGGGTTGGATACTAACACTAAAACAGCTTTAATGCAACAACAATAATAAAAGAAAGATAATAATATTAATAAGATAATAATAAAATACATACAAATATATAAAGCCAATTTAAACTCCCCCGATGACCAAAATGTCACGACTGACGCTGCAGGACAGGCGCTACAGTCCTGAACTGAGCAGCAGGTGGAAGTGTGGCAGGGAATACTTTGTTGGTCAGGCTTGGGTCACTTGTCTTCTCAGTTCATCCCATCAGCTGCAACCCCTTTTGACACCAGCTCTAGGATGGCCTTAATTTACATAGGAATAGGTGTGGGGAGTGGCCTCTTTGCACAGCAATGCCCCCATACCTTGGTCATAGCGATCAGGCTTATCACTTCTACAGACAGCCACTGTTTGATTGACTGTATTGGAAAGCTTCAGGAGCTGAAGTTTGGAAAGAAGCTTAGCTGAAAAGTCAGAGAATACGCTCTGCTTTAGCCTAAATGAGAACAATAGGAAAATGAAAAACAGCTTTGCAATTTTGTATTGGGACACGTGTATCACCAGGACTACAGAATTCTGGTACACTGTTCCTGTGAATGCATCAAACACACTAATCATCTGCTCTGATGCCCGGAGCACCTCCTTCTCTCCTTCTTCACTGACCTTGGCATCTGCAGAGTTGTTTCACATATTCTCACTCCTCTCTCCACTGCTGTTTCCATCTGTTATTCCAGAGGAGCTACTATCATCACTGATGGGTTTGGCTTTTGCTAGCAGTGGGTCCATCTTGGACCTGCCTGGCAAAGGTTCTATTGGACACAGAGGAAGCTTCTAGCAGTTTCTTACAGAAGCCACCCCTGTAGTCCTGCCCGTACCAAAATGTTGCCATGCAAACGCAATACAAATGCAATTTTTAAAGTAGCTTTCATCCTCCAAAACAATGGTTGTTTGCATAACGATCTGATGAATCACATGGCAGCTGTAGGAACTTACACAGAAGCAGCTGCAAAAAAAGCTCACAATAATCTATTACAGAGAAAAGAGGCTTAAATATTCCCAGTATCATTCTTTGGAATAATTCCTGTATATCTCAAATGGGAATTATAAAAACATAGAGCATTATGAGCCAGCAACGTGCACTCGCAGCCCAGAAGGCCAACAATATCCCGGGCTGCATGGCCAGCAGGGCGAGGGAGGTGATTCTCCCCACCTGGAGTATTGTGTCCAGTTCTGAAATCCCCAATATAAGAAGGATATGGAAAAGTTGGAACAGGTCCAGAGGAGGGCTACAAAGATGATCAGAAGGATGAAGCACCTCTGCTATGAGGACAGGCTGAGAGTATTGGGGTTGTTCAGCCTGAAGAAGAGAGGGCTCTGCAGAGGCCTTATAGCAGCCTTCCAGTACCCGAAGGGGGTCTACAAGAAGGCTGGAGAGGGACTTCTTACAAGGGCATGTAGTGACAGGATGAGGGGGAATGGCTTTAAATTGGAAGGGGGAAGATTTAGATTAAACATTAGGAAGAAATTCTTCACGATGAGGGCAGTGAGACACTGGTACAGGTTGCCCAGGGAAGGTATGGATGCCCCCTCCCTGGAAGTGTTCAAGGACAGGTTAGATGGGGCCTTCAGCAGCCTGCTCTGGTTGGAGGTGTCCCTGCCCATGGCAGGGGTGTTGGAACTAGATGGTCTGTAAAGTCCCTTCCAACCCAAACCATCCTATGAGTCTATGATTTTTTGACTATGATTGAGTAAAATTTACATCCAGGCACCGAGCTCATACCAAGCAAAGCTTTCCCAGACATGCACCTGTCATACTTTTCCCATGTATTCCTCCTCTGTCCTTGAACTGCTGTCACACCAGTCACCCTGTCCCCTCTGCCCTCAAAGGAATGGGTTTCTACAATGTGTTGCTGTCATGTATCAAACATCTACACTCTTATGGCACCCCTGACACACAAGGAAACCTGTTCAGGTCTTCACAGCAGCATTAAGGCTGGTGTCCAGAGGTTGTCCTCCTCACTACAAGCAAGACATTGAGGTGCTGGAGTGCGTCCAGAGAAGGGCAACAAAGCTGGTGAAGTGGTTGGAGAAGAAGTCCTATGAGAAGCGGCTGAGGGAACTGGGGTTAATGTTTAGCCTGGAGAAGAAAGAGGCTGAGGGAAAACCTCATCACTGTCTACAACTGCCTGGAAAGAGGTTGTAATGAGGTGGGTATTGGCCTCTTTTCCAAGGAACAGGAGATCGGATGAGAGGAAATGGCCTCAGGTTGCACAAGGGGACGTTCAGACTAGAAATCATGGAAAATTTCTTCACTGAAAAGGCAGTCAGGCTGCCCGGGGAGGTGGCTGAGTTGTCCTTCCGGGAGGTGTTTAAAAGACAGGTAGATGAGTTGCTCAGGGATCGGGTTTAGTAGTGGACAGGCACGGTTGGACTCGATGATCTTCAAAGGCCTTTTCCAATCAAGCGATTCTGCGATTTTACGTATCCAGGCTCCTGAACACCACCGACCTCTACGCCCACTCCCGCCTTGGCTCAGCTCCCTCCCGCCTCCCTGTCCCTCAGCGTCCCGCATCCCCTCACCCTGCCGCCCTCAACCGAACACACCCCGTCGCCATGGCGACTGTCCCGCCCCTTCCGGAAGCGACCGGAAGCGGCGGAAGCGGCGGGGCGGAAGCTGCTGGGGGCGCCGCGGTGGGGCCGGATGAGCGGGTGGCGGCGGGGGCTTCGCGGCGGGCAGGGTCCCGCGGGAGGCTGGCAGGTATCGCCGCTCGGCGCCCTCGTGGTTGATCGGGTAGCGGAGGCCCCTGGCCGGCTGGCGAAGGCCGGCGGCGCTGCGGGGGCCGGCTTGGCCCCTCGGCCCGGCTGCAGCTTGGCTTCGCGGCTTGGCTTCGCGGCTTGTCTTGGCCCGGCCCGGCCCGGCCCGGTTTGTTCTGCCTGGCTGCTGCCTTCAGTGGCTCCATGCCGTCACTCTCTGCCCTCTCAGGTCGGCCCAGCTGCCTGCCTGCTCGCCTCGGTGCTCGGTGGTTACCGCAGGGCCTGGGCAAATCGGGCTCCCTGTCCTCCACCGGGCTTGCACCTGCGCCTCGCTCCCGCTCGGGGTGGGTGCTCGTTCTACCTCTCCTAGGACCCGGCTTCAGCCGGGGCTATTCGGAAAGCAGCTGGCCTGTCGGATGACACGCATGGAGTCCTCTTAGCGCCATCCTTTGCAGGCTCCTGTGTGTCCTCCTCAGCATCTCCATCTGCCAGAAGGAAGCAGGTTTCAGCCTTCGGGGGGCTCTGAGTAATTGTCTTTAGGGGTTTCTTTTCTATCAGATTTGATTCCGCGGAAATGCTAGGTAGCAGAAGTATGTCATCTGAAATCTAGGAAGATGTTTCCCAGTCCATGGCTAATGTGGAACCGAAATGTTTCTCAACAGCTTAAAACAACGTCTGGCACTGCGGTGTTTAAATGGGAAAGAAAAATTGACTTGAATTTTCACCTCTCATTGAGAGTAATAGTAAAGACAGAATTTAAAGATTGGGGTGGGGGTTGAGCTAGGTTTTTTTTCATACAACTATCTAGCTGAATTTTAAAATGAAGTGTCACAGGGACATAGTGTTAGAGGGCAAGGCATTCTAAGGAGTGCACAAGTGCTGTGCAAATTTTATTCTCTTTGTAATTGACTGCCTACTGGGAGTCAGTATTAAATTAAGATTTCAAAATAGTGCTAGAAAGCACTGCTACTGGATTTGTTGTCTACAGAATTGTAACATTATGTAAGTGAAACAAAACATAGCAGGATGTGCTAGCTGCTTGTCATTAAATATTTTATCCTCCTGCACATCTGTGGATGTGATGTTTGGGGTGTCTGCTGCAATTGTGAAGTGTATAATTTCAATTATATGCTTACTGTTAATTTGTTGTTTAATAAAACTAATGTAAAATGGTTGTGCAAAGTAGTAGTAAAGTAGTAGTCATTAGAACAGGAAATTCTGCACTTACAATGCATGGAAATATTTTTTTTTCTGCTTTTGGAGGAAATGATAACATGCAAGTGAAATTTAAACACAATGAACGACTGAAAATGTTGTATTTAAATAAAATGCTTACTTAGTTTCTTAGTGATACTTTTCTCTGTGATTTTTGGGGGGTTTTTTTTCAGTACTCCAGTTGTGACCAGAAAATGATTCTTTGCCTGTTGTACCAAACTTCTTAAGTACTTCATTAACCATTTGGTCACCTAGCTTCAACTACAATGGTAAGTTATGATTCATATGATATGTTTTCATATCTTTTCACCCTAATCTGCCTGATATGTGACTAATGAAGAGAATGTCATTAATGTTTCTCATCTTTAAAAAAACAGATTTTTCTTGTCACTCCTGAGTTCTGGTATTTCTTTTTTTCAGGGATGTCTTCCTTCTTAGCTTGTAAATACTTCTAAGCACTTAGTCACTGTCCAGTTCATCATAGGGATTATCACACAGTGGTGTGTATTCAGCCATGACTGGTGTTAGGTAGTTGAGGATGAGGTTTAAATACTGTCTCCACATAGTATTCTTCTATTCACAGGTGACAGTATTGCCATGGATTTTCACATGTTGTCAGGCAGTTAGTGAACTGAATGTCTGAAATCTAGTTGTCTACTAGACATATGTAGAAAGCCTGAGTATTTGACATATTCATATAAATACCTAAACACTTTAAAATTGTAATGTTCTGCATTGACAGGTTCTAATGAGTAATAGCACATTGCCAAGTGCTTTTTTTGTCAAACATAAGCAAAAAATTTTGTATTGAAGACACTGCAGGTGAATGGTAAAAAGCACAATTATTTTTGCTGTATATTTATTTTTTGTTATTGTAGCATGCTTTTTCCCCCCCTGAATTCTCTTGTAATTTATGAACTAACTAGTTTTGCCATGTATGGGATCTGGCCTTCTGTTCCTTGAGGTTCAAGTAAAAGTATTTGCTTTCGTGCACAACTGATAGAGATGGATTAAACTGAGGAAATGACACAAATGTGGGAAGGAGTATCATTACAAGTGTTTCTAAGATTTAACAGAGGAGTGGAAAATTCTCCAAAACATGTCTCTTTTTTTGAATAGTGTAGCCTAGATCTTCTACTTCTATTTTGCTTAATATTTGTTATACTTCTGTTAGGTGTAATTTCTGTTCCTACTTTTAAATCAAATTGCCTTTAATTATTCTAAGATTCCATTATTTATTTAAAACTTTGCAAGTGTAGACACTTGGTAGTTGGATTAATTACTGTTGATGCAGTTACATGAGGTTTCAGCTGCTAAGTTTAGTATGTGCCAAAGAATGTTTGAGCCCATCTACTAACTATAAATTCATATCAGTAGTAATAAGTTCTTTGTAGTGATTCTTGTGTATGAGGGTGTTTAAACAGTTAATGTATTTCGTAAAAAAAACTTTGTAATTCTTGCAGCAGCAAGCTTTAGAACTGGCATTGGATCGTGCAGAGGTAAGGAGCAGCTACATTATTTGTTTGCACATAATATATTGATCACACAGTTAAAAAATAACTATTACATTTTTATATTTCTTCTTGAAAGCAGTGGACGAGCCCATTATGTAAATATATACATGTGTGTATAAATAATTACCATACATGTAACACTGGTTTTGCGAAACTGTCACTAAAATTGCTATGTTGTGTATTTGTCTCTTACCCATTGTACTGAAAACATCATCAGGTGCAATAATGACAGGCTATGCAGGACTTCAGATGTCCCCATTAAAAACATCTGATTTGTATGCTGTGAAGTAGGCGGAGCTGTACAGTAGTGATCAAGAGACAGCTGGCAGAAATATATGGCAAAATCCTGGTTTTGAGGGTAGCTCAGTTAGAATGAAGAGGCGAGTGTCTTCGCATTAATGTTGTTTCATACTGACATCTGATACAATGGTTACCTTGGACCCTATTGTGGGAAATACGTGGTTTTTTGAGCCATTTTTTTTCATTGAAATTCTGAACTAAGCTGTTAATCAAAAAAACATCAGACAAACAATACAGATTTGACAAAACCTTGTTAGAATATAAACTATATTTAATGTAGGATGGTATATTTTTTAATTAAAATATTTAATGTACATGAATTATATTTGTAATACACAGCTCTTTAGAGAAAACTAGTGGAAATGCAAGAAACAAGGGCAAAATTAAACTTCCTGAAGCTGGTTATGTTGGTTAGTACTTGACTTGTAATTATTGTGAATTTGGTTGGATGTTACAGCGTTAGCTTCAGCATGTTACTGCATTAGCTTCAATAGTATTAAATCCTACAGCAGTATTATTTACTACTGTAATTACAAAAATGAAAGTGAAATCAAGACTTTGTGTACAACCTATGCTATAGTCATGAAATGCTGTGTTTCACATCTAAATTGAGATGTGTCCTTATTAATGATGATAACGTACACCAGATCATGTCTAGTATGCTTTTGAAGCCATCATGTACCATAATCAGTAATTACTTTCTGTATCCATAGAACACTATCTGATAATGATCTAAAGTTGCATGGTAGCTACAATTAAATTTCTTTGTAATATATGTTATTTTTTGGTTTACTTTTCTCTTCAAGTATATCATTGAAAGTGCCCGTCAGAGACCTCCCAAAAGAAAATATTTATCAAGTGGAAGGTAGTAAGAGTTCCATTATTACACTTTGAAATAGCTTTTCTTTTGATTTAATTTTGGTTACATTTTAAGCTTTTTTTAATTTCAGAAAATCTGTATTTCAAAAACTCTATGATTTATATATAGAAGAATGTGAAAAAGAGCCTGAGATAAAGGTAAGTGGAAATTGTTGAGATGCCTTTCATTGTGAACTTGCTGTTCAGAGAGCAAAATACTTCATTTATTTCACATAATTCCTGTGTTTAAAAAAGATTAAATTCTATCTACTGTCATAGTTACCTAAGGCTAAGACTATAACAAAAACTATTATTATGACTTCTGTGAACTGAACTGTGTAATTTAATAGCAACTTCTTAGTTCAGTTTGAAATTAATGGGAGAGCCAATGACTACCTGGTAAACCTTAATCTGGTTTTAAAGGTAATAAAGTAGAATACTGACAGAGGATTGTAAAGATTGTGTTCTTGAGATGTTTTTCTATTTATGAAAAGAGACAATTTCGAAAGAATGGTCTACAATGGAGAGGTGTATCTAACAAGTTTATTAGATAACAGTGCTATTAAAATAGCTGCGTGATACAATATGAATAGTAAGGCCTAGGCTTTGACCTGAGTGACCTGTTCATTCTGACTTAATCCTGTGTCACTGAAGTCAGTTGTGGTCAAGTTCGGGGCCAATGTCAATGCCACATGCATTCTCACTTCGAGAATCAATTGTGTAGCATGACTGCCAATGGGAAAAAAGTTGGAGAATTGTTTAGAATATGTACTTTATTGTAAATTTAGATTCACTGCTTGGATAACTGATGAACTGCTAAGGGGTTTTGGTTTTTTTTTTTTTTTTCATAATATTAGCAAAGAAGCTGAAACAGGCTTAGCAACAATAAATCTAAGGTGCAGAGGGCTTAAGCTACTTTGTTAAACTGGAATGAGAAGAATAAACTGTGAAATCTGCTGTATTGCTTCTGCACAAGGAAGTAAAAAACAAAGAGAAGACAAATGGAGATATTAGTTACTGAGCCTTCCAGTTCTTTTTGGTGACTCTAATTTGTTTGGTTTTAGTTAGCATATGATGCCAACTAGGGGCCAGCAGGTTGAGGGAGGAGATTTTCTCCCTCTGCTCTGTTCTCGTGAGACCTCACCTGGAGTGTTGTGTCCAGTTCTGGAATCCCCAACATAAGAAGGATATGGAACTGTTGGAATGGGTCCAGAGGAGGGCTACAAAGATGATCAGAGGACTGGAGCACCTCTGCTGTGAGGGCAGGCTGAGAGAGTTGGGCTTGTTCAGCCTGGAGAAAAGAAATTCTCCAGAGGGGCCACTTCATAGTGGCCTTCCAGTATGTAAAGGGGGCTACAGGAAAGCTGGGCAGAGACTTTATACAAGGGCATGTAGTGGTAGGATGAGAGGGAATAGCTTTAAATTGGACAGGGGAAGATTTAGATTGGACATTAAGAAGAAATTTTTGACAATGAAGGTGGTGAGACACTGGCATAGGTTGTCCAGGGGAGCTGTGGATGCCGCTCCCTGGAAATGTTCAAGACAAGGTAGGATGGGGCCTTGAGCAGCCTGGGCTGGCGGGAGGTGTCCCTGCCCATGGCAGGGGAGTTGGAACTAGTTGAACTTTTAGGTCACTTCCAAACCAGGCCTTCTAAGAGTCTATGAAACTAGCCTCAGCCAAAAGGTGTAAAATTATCTGAGGTTTAGAGTTCAGTGGTTTAAGTTCTAAGGAGGCTTTAAATATGTTTAAATTGTAGGATGTCTTCGAAACATACTAATTGATTTTTGCAAAATCTGTCTTACAAGGGAATAGTCTCTGCAGCTGCTGGATCAGGTTTTGGCAAATAGAGACAAGGCAGTGCAGTTAAGGAAGATTCCACATGGAATAATTCAGTATTTTAATCCTGGAAAGAAATATCTGCTTCTGTTAGGAATATTTGAAGTACTAAATATTTTTTGTTGCTGTTATCAAACAATGTGTAGCATATAAATGATGCTCATAGAAATGGTACATATAATAGTGCACTGTATATTTACAACATTGTAGCATGGAGTCACCTTTTTACCTGTGTTTTTTGTGGACCTAAATTTCAAGGGGTTTTTAGTTTTAATGAGTTTTTCAAAAAAAGTCCCTGTGTATATAAGTATGCATAATAATACATAATGAATATACTCTACTGAAAACAGTGCAGTTAAGTTTAGCTGGGCTTGTTTAGATTTATACTTCAACATTAATCTAAATAGTACTCATTCTAGCAATTGTTTTTATTTCTACTAATTGCTTGATAGTATTATGTTCATGAGCAATGTTTACTTTTAAAGCAGAAGCTGAGGCGAAATGTGAATTTACTTGAGAAGCTGGTTATGCAGGAGACATTGTCATGTCTGGTAGTGAACCTCTATCCGGGAAATGAGGGTTATTCACTTATGCTCAGGGGAAAAAATGGTTCAGGTAATATTTTTTCTATTTAATTTTCAAAAATACTCTGAATGCTCTATAAATAGTTAGAATGTGTTGTTGCTTCCATTTAAATGTTTTACATCTAACATAATCCTTTGTGGAAAAAAACCAACAACAGTACTTAAACTAAAAATTTGCCTGAAGCTGTGAGGTGCTCAGAAACAGTCTCTATGTATCTAATACTAATATGACTAATATCAGTAGATATTAGTCTTTTTAATAGCTTTCCATTCTCATATTTCACCCTAGCTTCCTAAGTTACCTGAGTTTCTTTTTCTTCAAACTCCTTCTTTCAAATTGTTTCATTCACTGCTTCTGAAATCTACGTCTGACTGAAGGCATCTGTATTCCAGTTTGGTTGCATTGTCATGCTGCTGGTCCTATGATGTGCAGTAAGAGCAGACAGTATATCAGCTGGGAGAAAAGATTTCAGCCCATTGAGCTATAAAGGCATGTTCCCTTCTGGTGCAATAAGAGCAAAATCAAGCTCTGGGAACAGAAATGCATGTTCAAATTAATACTATGCAAAAATAAAGTTGCCTGTTTGGATAGGTTTGTACCAGCCTTGCTTTTTTCCTGTGACAAGTTTGTTTTATATTTCACATTGTTAAAGTTTCAACTTGAAAGGGAAAAGAAAAACAATGTGTTTTGTTTAAATTCAGATTCTGAGACCATTCGTCTGCCTTATGAGGAAGGAGAGCTGCTTGAATATTTGGATGCAGAGGAGCTACCACCTATTTTGGTTGATCTTTTAGAAAAATCTCAGGTTTGAAAGTTTTTGTTGTTGTTGTAGTTCAGAAACAACTTATGTTTCATACCCAGATGTACATTGACTTTTTTTTGAATGCTTCATAGGAGTGATTCCAACCACAAGACGTAAAACACTTGTGTATTTGCAGCAGTAATACTTAATGTCGCAAATTAATATTTTATTGTTATATAGGGGATAAAATAAATATTGAGGAGAAAAGCACAGAAGAGAAATGGCTATGGTTACGGCTGCCAAGCAACTTCAGCTCTGTACTCTAGCAAAATATCCTTTGGTCTTTGTCATTTTGGAACATTTGACATGAAAACTTCTTAAGACTACATTGCTGGCATATGAAAATACCAGATTTGAAGCTTGTATTTTAGGTGTGTCTAGGTATGTAGTGAAGACCGCTAGCCTGACCAAATTAGTGATTAGCTGTTTCTCACAATATCACTTAATATTGTATGATATATAACAAACTACTTTTTGGAGGCAAGAGCTGAGATGGGTAACTGTTTATTTACAAGTTGGATTTTTTTTTTTTTTTTTGGTGTCATTTAGGTTAATATTTTTCATTGTGGATGTGTCATAGCAGAAATACGTGACTATAGGCAGTCGGGTAACATGAAATCTCCAACATACCAAAGCAAGCACATTCTTTTGCGTCCTACAATGCAGGTAAGAAGTATTTTAAGTCATTCTTCAGCATTACTAGAATGGATATGAACTATTGCTGAATGAGTTTTAAAAAATCTTATTCTGTTGCAAACTAATTACCATTGTCTTCTTCCACAGACTTTAATTTGTGATGTGCATTCTATAACAAGTGACAACCACAAATGGACACAGGTGGGTTAGCAGCTATTTTAAAACCTTGCAGTGATATGGCAAATATGCAATAAAATAATATTTATTTAAAGTATGTATTTGTTTAATAAAATCTGATAAACAAAACTGATTGTATGTTTTATTAATTCATACTCAGTGATATGCATAGTGCTGCATGGTACACGCTCCAGAGAGCTGCCAAATTAAATTGTTAATAGCATCTTCCCACAAGATGCCATAGAAAACAAGGATTTGCTAGAAGTTTTATAGAATTTTAATTTTTGATAATGCAGAATGACAATATTGGAGTTACTCCAAGTAGTTTACCTTTATTCATCTTCAACATACAGCCCTAGAGCAGCAGTTGGTGTCTAATGGCTGAATCGCTGCTCTAACATTGTGTTATTGATACTGTTCCAGTAAAGAGAGTACTGAGTAACCACACTTGTACAGTTATAGTTAGTTAAATGCTGAATAGCATGCTGTACTTAATGTGCTTGTTTGTATTTCAGAGCCACGATCATGCTCAAATACACTTCAAATTGTAATTTGAGGTCCCAGATAGATCATCTTTATGGCACTGATTGCCAGTCTGTCAATATTAAATCACTGACAGAAAATAATTTTATTGCCACTAGTACTGTGTTTAAAACAAACAAAGCAAACAGAAAAAGAGCATGACCCATACTTTTCAGAAGGATTTTTCTTCCTGTTGGAAACCCACCTTAAGCTCTGTAACCCATAGTAATGGTTAGTGATACTTGGCTGTTTAATATTATTTTTGACTATCCACCCGAATTTTTTTCTTTTTTTTAATATAATGTGCACATGTGTAGGTATATATCGACTTAATTGGTGTAAAAGTCTTCATATATTTACATTTATTAATAGCTATGTATATTACAGGAGGACAAACTCCTACTTGAGAGCCAGCTTATTTTGGCTACAGCAGAGCCTTTGTGTCTTGATCCTTCAATAGCAGTGACCTGTACTACAAACAGACTTCTGTACAACAAGCAGAAGATGAATACTCGCCCCATGAAACGGTAGTTTTTAGTGTGAAAGATGTTGAGACTTTCTTTGAAATTTTACAGAGTGTTTCAAAGAAAAATATAAGCAATACTTTATATGAAAATTTTGCTTCTCGTGCATAATACCTACTCAAATACTAGGAATATGAGGAACAGTCAAGGAGTTGTATCTTGGTTTTAAGTGTTTAATATTGTACTGTATTTCAATTGGTAGATACTGTAATATGCTTATTTTTTGTATATGAAAAGAATGTGTGTATATTTTCTTAACATAATATATTGCATTTCAGATTTTGTTCTTTTTTGCATAATTCAGATGAAAGCTGTGTCAGATAGCAGCTCAGTATTGTAAAATATATAAATGGATATCTTGTATTTTATTCTGTGCTTTGTTAAAAACTATGTTCGAGTTTAACCCTGAATGAAGAAATGAAGAGAATGATTTATGTGTTTGATGTTTAGGCTGAATAGAAGTGTAGACATTTTAGAGTCTTAGACAACTTAAAAGTAATGTGGAATACACTGTACAGAATGTTGAAACCGTTTCACTTCTGTGTGTGGTTGTTTAGTTTTTTCCACAGAAGATTGAAATGGTTCATGTTTGTCCTAAGAGTTGTGTTCCCTCTGTGGAATGAAAATGTACCACTAGTTTGTCAGAATTACTGAACTATTCAAAACTAGATTTGCATTGAAATACTATGCTAATGTACAACCAGGAGTAATGTCTAAAAAAATATTAGTAATGAAATTGATGAAACTATCCTTAAAATTAGAGCTTGTTGGTCAACAGACGGTCCTCTAGTAGAACAGGCAAAGGTGTTAAATGAATGTCCAGAACAGCATTAATGTACCAGTGGGTTTGGCATGAGGGTGTTTTACTGTGTTTTTAACTTTGTAGTTACATAAGCAGCACACAGATCTTCTGTCAGAACTAAAGTCTATGATAATATACAAATACCTTAAGCCTGGGACCTTCTCAGTTAGTTACTCATTCTGACAGTGTACTTCACTTATGCATTTCAAAAATAACCCTGTTCTTAGCACTTAAGCACATGAACAGAATACTAGTATTTTTAAAAAAATATGAAATCAAGAGTTTGAGTTGTACAGTGTAATCTAGAATTACAATCTTAAATTAGTACTTCAAAACCCTTATTTTAGTATCAATGTAAGTAACATTTCCATGCATATTTTTGGGTTTGTACGCAGGCAGGGAGGAATTTCATTTTGATGGTTTTACAAGCCCATCTGTCATTTTACCATAGGTGCTTCAAAAGGTATTCTAGGTCATCTCTGAACAGACAGCAGGAAGTAGCTCACTATTCAACTCCACCTCAGCTCAGACTACTTGACTACTTACAGAAAAGAAAGGAGAGGAAAGGAGCCCAGCAGTATGACCTCAAAATTTCCAAAGCTGGAAATGTAAGTGCCCTGAGACATAGGTGGGTATACTTCTGTTTGTTTAAAACATTTAATACATAAATACTTTTTTCATCTTCCAGTGTGTAGATATGTGGAAACAGAATCCTTGCTACTTGACTGCACCTTCTGAAGTGGATGTAAGTCCCGTTGTTTCCATTACCAATTATTAGCAATTGTATTGAACACTGTATAGTATGAAGAGTGACCAAAGAGTATCCAGTGACCTTTAAATGGTGGGTGTGACTTTAACGTTTAAATTTTTTTTTCTGTATTGTAAGGTATAAACATAAGCTAGACCATATAGAAATCCATTTAATTTGTAATGTGGATGAGGTAAACAATGTAAACAGACCTCTAGTATTATTCATTTGTGATTTCAGTGTCCATGTCTTTGAAGTTGTCTGATAGTATAAAAAATAGAAAAAGAAAATAGGTAAGGAAATTATTTAAAAATTAGTCTTTTTTGACATGATACTACGGTACGTAACATTTTCAATAGTTTAGTCGTTTACACAGAGAATTGTAATTGGGAATTTAGATCATTTGGTATCCATTCTTCTCTCAAGGACATTCTCATTCTCGATGGCTTCTGACACTGCCAAAACACTTCCTACTAGCATACAAAAGGGACTCAGTAGACCAGACAAGATTGTATTATAGCTTTGGACTAATAGGGTTGGCAAGAGTGCCCACACATGAATTGATGCTGTAAGTGTGTACGAACTATCTTTCCCTTTGCACTTCAACAGTGTTGGACCTGACCTAATAAAAATCTCTAGGAGTGATTAGTAATGTGAAATTTCTTAACCATCTCACGTTGCAGGTGGTGATTTCAAACTGTAGTCTTAAGCTGTGTTTCAGACTTCTTTTAGGTTTAGCTTAGAAAATATGGTGTAACAGAATAAACGTAATGTTCTGCAGGTTCTCCAGTTCACTTCTTCTGAATGCATAACACAAAGATAGACACTGCATAAAGTATCAAGCTGTCCGTTCCTGTTTCTGCACTCACTTTTTAAGATTATCTTGTTAGTCACTGATAAAAATAAGAAGCTGTGCTAGGTTGGCTAACTCTGGCCCAATATGACTATTATTCCTTCTTTTCAAATATCTCAACTTTCTTTAAGGTGGAAAAATATGCCAAATTGGAAAAGTCCATCAAGCCTGATGACTCGCAGCCAACTGTCTGGCCGGCACATGTGAGTAATTTATACTTTTGGCCAAACTTCTGTCTCTGATGCCTCTTATTTCAACAAAATCAAAGTAATCTGTAATCAAAGTAATCTTCTCCAGTTTAATTAATCTTCCACGTGTGGCGTGCATGTAATCAGTCTTGAAAACTTTCCTCAGGCACTCCAGTAATACTTGGAAAAGCAGTTTTCATTTCCCAAGTAACAAATGCTGGTGCTATGTAGCAAGGAAAGCATAAGAATTGAGCAGGAGCAGTAGTCTGCTCAACAAATTGTTTTCTTTACTTGGATACTCAAAGATGGATGGAAAAGAGCTTCTGTTCTGTCTTAAAATGTTAGATTTGAAAAGAGATTAAGTAATATGAAATACCTCTTATGAAAAGCTCTTTCTGCAGTGTTTAAGTTGAACTTTAGTATTTTTGGCACAAATTACATGATTTGAAAAGAATTAGTCATATAACATAATTAGCCATAAATTCATTCATTCTTTATAATTTTGGAGGCAAGATACTAGCTTTATTAACAGCATCTTTCATGATGTCTTTGTACTTTCATATTAGTAAAAAGTATTGCTTTTCTATAGAACTTAATCTTCATCTCTAACATTTTATTCGTAACTTCCTTTTGCGTTGTCATTATTTACATAAAAGTTTCTATATACAAGATCCTACACAAAAAAACTCCAAGACTGTGCCTGTAACTTTTTTTTTTTTTTAACAAATTAAGAAAATCAACTACAATCACCTTCAAAGTAGTTCCCATCTGTGTTGACACAGAGCTGCATACAGTGCTTCTAATGTTCAAAGCAATTCCACAGATGATTTTCTGAAAGGCTGTTGAGGATCACTGTAGTTTTTAATTTTGCAAATTCTGCTGACAAAAAATGAGTTCCTTTGAGCACTGACGTGATCCTTGGGATCTCTTCGTCATGAGCCTCAGTCAATAATTGAAATGTTTCCGTTGTGGATTTCTTCAGTTTCACAAGAAACTTGATGTTAAATTGCTAGCTCTTGCACACTGAAATTTCCTGACCAAAGGTAAGAAGACAATTATATTTGAACATGCGTCCACTTGTACTGAGTGAAGCAATCCAGTTGAGCTTTGTCGCACTGTGACAGGTTAGAACATGTTTTGTAACCATCTCTTTGTCTCTCCCCTCGCACTCTTTGTTCCAGAGCTATACAGTTAGTCTTGTTTTTTTGTGCTGGGCCTCGTGTGTTTAACCAGTCTGCCTTTCCATATCTGGCTTGATTATTTAGGGTTTGCATTTTGTATTTTAGAGATGATAAATTTTTCTCATCCGTTTAGATAACTTCTTCTCAAATCATTTTAATTTTGAGAATTCACCCCTTCTTATCAAGTCTTTCCTAGCTACCTTTCTTATAGAGTGTTTCTCACTCTATCGTATAGAACCGGCTTATTTTACTAACTTTGTTATCACTTGCTTAGGAATTATGTGGTTATTTTCTTCTGTCTTTCTAGGAAATAAAAGATGATTATGTGTTTGAATGTGAAGTTGGCAATCAGCTTCAAAAAACAAAACTGACGATTTTTCAGTCTCTTGGCAATCCCTTGTACTACGGTAAAATTCAGACACTGAAAGGTGATGAGGAAAATGACAACCTATTAACTCCATCACAGTAAGTTACATATTCTTTTAAACTGCTGTGATCTGGTAGATGTAGGAAGACAAATATACTTATTTTCAATCATGAAAATACTACAGATCTAGAGATCTTATTTAAGAGTTTTGTTTGAAAACATCAGGTAATGAACGTACAACTCGTTTTAACAAAAAACACAGAACAAAATATATTCAGGCACCCATCATATCTTAAATATACTTTTATGTTAAATCTTTGTTATTTTACACTTAAAAAAAAAAATGCATAATTTACTCTTAAAGGAGACCATAGTAGACAATGTGTGTATATATATATGTGTGTATTGTTATGAAGACAAGTTTGTATTTCAAGTACTAAATAATGCCCAGTCCATTAAATGGACACAGTATGTCTTGTGTTTTCAGCAGGTCTGAAAAAAAGAGCAACACTGACATTCATTCAGTGTTCTGTGATTATAAAAACGTGTTCTTTTATTTCAATTTATGATTGAAAATTTATTGTACATTTTACATTTCAGGTTCCTTATTGGTTCGAAGACTGATGCTGAAAGGTAAATTAATGTAATGTGTATGACTACTTGACTTGATGCCAAATAATGAATTCTGTTCGTTTTAGCCATTATGCCTGTAATGTTATGGTTATAGAAACAGATGCAGAACAGATGATGAAAATAAGATCAATTAATTATCATAAGAAGAAGTAGGATGCAGTGTACAGTTTCTATATTTAACAAGTAAGGAAGAATAGAGGAAAGGAAATACGTGAATACAGTTTGTCCCACTTTAATACGTGAATACAGTTTGTCCCATTTTAAGGCAGTCTAAAACCTAATTGCTGAAAAAAGTACACTGCACCCCATTCTTCTGCCATGTATCTTGGGACCCTTGCTTATGTCTTCCTTAGTTATATAGCAGCATATTGAATCAATGCTATAACAGAATAAAGTGTAGTTCATTTAATTTAGCTGTAAGCTAATGGAAATATTCCTGCAGTTCTTCAATGAGGTTCAGTCTACCAGAATATAAGCAACAATTGCCAGCTTCTAGAACTTGATTTTCGAGTCTGCAAGGTCACTTTGTATGTTCTGCTTGTGTTTGTGAAACGGTTTCTCAGCTTAGTATTCTCAAATTAGTAGAGATGTGGTATTTGATTTGGTAGAACAATATTTTAAACTTTTTTGCCTGATACTATTTATGCTCTAAATTCCTGGATGCATCACTGTTAATCTTTCTGTCCTGGTGTTCAAAGAAAAAATAGCGATCACTTTTGCTGTGATAATTGAATTTTGTATATACATTAAGTATGAACTTCTTCATTCATGGCTTTCAAAGTCCTCATCTGACATAGACCTCAAGGTAAAGGCGGGTTAACTGTTCCACAGAGAGCATAAACAGACAGCATAGCTTAATAAAAGATTCTGCACTCGTGTAGGGAAAGGGATTGCCACTGACTGACATCCCAAAGAACTGCAATTGATTTTGGAAAGGGAACTGTTCTGTCTACTGTTTTGCATATTTCTCCGAGAGTGGTTTTTAAACTTAAATTATGTAAAGGCAAACTTAACTATAAAAAAACTTAAACTATATTTTGCATTAGAAATGCAAACTTAAACTATATTTTGCATTAGAAAAAGGACGATGATTGAAAGGAAAGTCTAAATGGAATAAACCTAAGAGCCCAAAAAACTAAAGTAGAAAGACGGCTATATGGAAATATAGATATGCTTTATGTATGTGCAGCTCTATTTTATAAAGATATATATATAAATAATACATACTTACATATAAAATATATCACATGACTATGTAATGTATACAGTTTGTTTACATATATGTATCTACTTTATAATTTCAAAATTTTTAATCTTTTTATCCTCATTGTTTATTTCAGAGTGGTGAACCAGTATCAGGAGTTAGTACAAAATGAAGCTAAATGTCCTGTGAAAATGTTTCATAATTCAAGTGGATCAGTCAACCTTAGTCATCTTTCTCCAGGGAAGGAAATGGAAGTGAGTGTATCAAGCTGTACATTTCTCTTATTTACACTTGTTTTCTGAATTATTAGAATAATTTTTGATGTCCATATTTAGAAGTAAACTAATCTAAAATTTCATTCTGAATGAAATCTTAAGTATTTTATTTTCTTAATCGTTCAGGGGGATTATATTGGAAAAGTTAGAGGAACACACTTTTGTTTCTACTGTTAAGGTGTGTGTATAGCATAGTTACATCCAAGGTTTTGTTGCAGTGTTTTCCCCTGCTCAGATGAACATTTTAGAGCAGTTTAGTAAAATGCAGTTAGGCATCTTATTTTACAGGTCAGTAAACATAGAAGCAGATGTAGTAGCTTGGCTTCTTTCTTGTACCTTTAGTAATAAGCAAAATCATAAAATTATTTTCTCTTTGGCTTTAAGAGGAAACTTTTGGAAAAAAAACCTCAAAACCACAAAACCTTTAAAGTGAATACACTTGTGTGCACACATCTGGTAGAAATTCCTGCATTCCCATTTCCTACATTGTTCCTCTAAATACCTACTCCTAAACTGCAAGCTTTCCTCTGAAGGAGGTAGTTCTTAGTGTCAGCCAGGAGAACAGCACACAGAGGCCAGCAGTTGTGGAAGGGAATATGAATGTTTCTGTTCACGTGTATACACATACAAACATATGTATTGTGTGCGCGCACATGTGTGTAAGCTCACATTGCTGTGGTAGAATTAACTTCTCTTTCTTTCTAGCAGCCAGAAAGTATATCAGGCTCCGTTCAGTCTTCAGTGTTGGGGAAAGGTGTAAAACACAGACCTCCTCCCATCAAATTACCTTCAAGTTCAGGAAGTAGCTCTTCAGGTAATTATTTATTGAACTCGACCATCCCCTTTCTATGCATTCTGTCTGTTGTAAAATGGTGTGATCTCCCTTTTGTAAAGGTTTAATAATAAAAAAAAACCCAATATCTCGTATGTGAAAAGAGCATCATTTGTTATTTCTTATTATATTTTTCACAAAATCGTATCCTAACAAATATTCTACTTACGTTATTGTTCCCTAAGTACATGTTATTTTAACCATGCTTTTTTAGGTAACATTTTTAGTCCACAACAGTCAAGTGGCCATCTAAAATCCCCAACTCCTCCTCCTCCTCCTTCTAAGCCTCCTGGTCTTTCTCGGAAACAATCTATGGATCTTAATCAAGTTAGCATGCTCTCTTCAGCTGCCATGTCTCCTGCGAGCTCTTCACAAAGTGAGTCACGACCTAAATTCTCCATTAAATCTTAGGCTCTTGCATAAATGCTTCCTGAGATAAACTACTTAAACTACTTAACCTGTGGAATGATGAAACTTAAGTGTACAGCATACTCTAAATTGTATAAGTTGTGCAGCTTTAGGCAGGTCTCTTGTTTGCTGTATGTATTTTATGTTTATTGTAACTGTGTTTGTTTTTTCTGTATATATGTATGCACCCTCTGTGTATACGTTTTAATGCATTTTATGCAATTAGTATGATTTCATTTATGAAAGACTGGTAGCTGATGCGATGAGATAAAATTCCAAAGTGTAGATCATTTTTCCTCCGGTGTAAAAGCAGTATGTTAGATCAGTTTGCCTTTACATAATTTAAGCATCTAATTTTTTTAAATGTTATAGGAGCTGGTGCAGTTGTATCTCTATGTATGTATATAATCTGATCAGTCCCAAGATGGTGATACAATAAAAGATAAGATGATTTTTTAAAACACTCCTACACTGTTTTACAAATCATTGCTGATTGCAAGTGTGGTGGTGATGCTGCTGCTGATAGCACCATATTGTCAGGTGTTAAAATGTAAATTTCAGTAAGTGACATCCTAGCTTAAGTATTTTCATTAATGCTGACAGGATGATTGTAATCATAGCTATCGATCAAAAACATTTTTAAAACATGTATGCATCTTGAGACATTTTGTGAACCAATTTCTACAAATAGAAATCATAGCTGCAGTTTTAAAATTTTTATGAATTACACATTCCAGTATCTGCACAGTATAATAATGTGATTTTTGCATTAAAAAATTTAAAATCTGGATAGCTCAAAAGGTGTAACATTCCTGCCTTCTTGTTTTGCACAAAGAAAACTTATAAAAGTTCTATTTCTTCTAACATATTTACTCTGTTTTTATGTTAGTGCTGTGACTGTGTAAATCTGCTGTACACAGTTGTTAACTTTAAGGCTCTGGTCAGAACAGCTGGGCATTCACATTTGATTCCTTTCTTTCTGCAGGACATGAAAGCTAAAAGAAAAACAAAAACCCCACCTCAAGCATTTTGGGTTTTTTGGTTTGGTTTTCTATTGATAAACTGTGCTTACTGCATCCACAACAAATACATCTATACCTGCTACGTTACAGCAGAAGGAATTACACAGTAACTTTTAAAGTTGCAGTATTATCCTCTGGCTCTTAAATATTAAAACATTTGATCAAAATTTGGCAAATGAGAGTTTAGTTATCTGATGAAATAGATCAACCCCATGGTTATTGAAATAGTGTATGTTCTTTGTTGAATCTGTTGTTTTCCATGATATGTTTTTAACACAGTGCTGTTGTGCAGACAGTGCATATAGACTGTATGTTTAACATTTCAGGACAAAAACATTAATCTGATTAAAAGGGTCACTAAGAATTTTTTTTATTATTTAAGTGTATCTGGATGGAGTTACGACTTAATGTGTGATAAATTATGGAAGGACAGATTGGTGTATGGCTTAAAAATTTAAGCATGGAGAGCGGGTTTTTTGTGTGATTGTACTGCATCCTTAACAATGAGTGTGTGCTGCAACACTCGTGTCGTATAGAAATTAACACTTGCAGTCTAAAAAATGGAACAAATTCAGTGCTATGTAAGATTCCATTAACCTTAATATACAAAAAGGACTGGCCTTTTATAACAAACTAGCACTTTTTATTTTTCTCAATGAGCAGGGTCTGGAACTCCTAAACCATCTACTCCTACTCCAACCAACACCCCTTCATCGACCCCACACCCTCCTGATGCTCAGAGCTCAACTCCTATTACCCCTTCCGCCACCCCTACTCCCCAAGATTCAGGCTTCACCCCTCAGCCCACTTTGTTAACCCCGTTTGCTCAGCAGCAAATGTCTCTGAGCCAGGCACTGCCTGTAATGACCATTCCTCTTTCCACCATGGTAACATCCATTACTACAGGAACAACCTCCACCCAGGTCATGGCAAACCCTGCAGGACTTAACTTCATCAATGTAGTGGGCTCTGTGTGGTAAGTTCTTTGTGATGGTTTCTTAATTTGCCCTGGGTGGATTGGTTTCTCGGGCAGGGGAGTGGGGAAGGGTGGGAGTGAGTGGTACATGACTGTCCAGCATCTATTAGGATAGATATTTTTCAGGGTCTGCAATACAAAAAGGTCATTCACTTAGTTTCTAGTGGCTTTTACCTTATAATTACAATTTGTATTTCTCAAACATAGGGCACCTAGTGCTGGACTATTGAAAAGGTCTATTGAAAAAATTATTCTTCCAACTTTTTAGATGCATGTATTTTTTTGTTGTAAGGCTTAATGTCAGTTTAAGTGGTTTGTGAGGTTTTGCTCTACAAGTTTGAAAACTTTTTATCAGAGAAGAGGTTGAATGCAATATGCAGACAACTCCAAATGAAAAATGGAAAGAGATTTGGTATTAAAGTGCCTATGAATGAAAGGTTGTTACATGAAATACAAGAAAACAATAAATCTGTTTTCGAACAATTTAATCAAACAGTGAAGTTAAACATTCTTTGATCCTTAAAACTCATTTTGTGGTTTAAAAAATGCTGCTGTCAAGAATAGATTATATGGTGTTATGTGAACTGATTTTTACACTAAATGAAATTCTGTGATCAATATGAGATCAGTGTGCTTCAGTGCAAGTGTCAGACACTTGCATCACTCATCCAAGGTGTTCAGCAGTTGCTCACTGTTGATTAATTAGATAACATTATTTCATAGTGCAAAAAGAAAACACAAACCTGTTCCTTAACTTTGTTATGGTAGCACAACCATTTTGAAGACTGAACTTTCAATATTTCTTGAATAGAGGGACCACTTGTGGTTGCTTTTTCTGTAGATCATAACAAAACAAATTGTATATGCTGAGAATATGACGATTCTTTAAGCTGTCTTGGTGCTTTATTCATAATCCCGTTTACAGCAAAGAATTGATTTACTTGTCATGAGGCAGAGGGCAAAAATTTAGTTACTCAGATTTGCTTGTACCACTTGGGTTTGATGTGTTGTCTTTCCTCTTCTGCAGTGGAGCACAGACCCTGATGAGTGGCTCAAACCCTATGTTGGGGTGCAACACTGGTGCCATAGCCCCTGCAGGTATAAATCTGAGTGGAATTTTACCATCAGGAGGTCTGGTACCAAGTGCGCTGCCCGCTGCAATGCAGTCTGCCTCTCAAGCAGGTTAGTGTGAATAAGTTGGAAAGCAACCCTTCAGATAGGGACAGTGTGAAAACATATTGTGAGAATAATGGACAAAAGTGGCCATTGTGTGAATAAATTGTGTATTTGATGGCTGAAGCTCGGGAACAACATGCATATTTTTGCATTAAAAGTGTAGGCTATGTTTTTGGTTGTTTGAAATTAATTTTGAAAAGCTACACTAGGGAAAGCTACTCTAAATCTTTATTGTTTGATATGCTCAGTACGCAGTTTGAGATAAACTCCAAATTCAGATACAACATTGATAATGCTGATGTCCAGAAAAAAGGCATAACTGAACTTAGAAAGAGGCCGCACTTTTTAAACATGTGGGGCATTTTATTCTATCAGTGATAGTCTAGTAGTATCACTGATACTTTGATATTCTAGTAGGACAATTAATTAGTTCCGTGTTGCCTTCAGATATGACTATATAAATCTGTATGCCTCAATATTCATTAAAGCAGCATTTAAATTCTTAACTTATTTTTTTCTGAAAAAGACAAGAAAACCACTGAGATGTGCCTATGGAATTAGAAGTGTAGCAGGGACTTAAGGATATCCATCCGTTGCACTGAGGCAGAGTCAAATCTGTCTCAACCACACTGAGCCAATGGCTATCTAAACTATCTGTAAATACTTTCACTAAACAAAGATTCCAGTCTCCCTTGCTAGTTGTTTGGAGTAGTTAATTATTCATACAAAATATTTCCTTATAATTGCAATGCATCTCCTTATTGCAGATTATTTTTTTTTTCCTGCTCCTTGCAGACATGAAAAATAGTTTTTCATCCTTTCTCTTTACCTTTTGAGTATCAAACATGCTGTCATGTCCCCCATTTGTCTTCTCTTTCTGATAGGTTGTATTTTTCAAACCTTTCATAATCCTGTCACTCTCTTCTAGACTGTCCAATTTGCTTACATCCTTAAAATGTGATAACCAAAACTGGACACAAGCCTGAGCTTGGCTGATTTACCACTGTGGAGCACAACAGAATAAATGCATCTCATCTCTTTCACAACATTCCTGTTAACATTTCCCCAAATGAGGTCTGCCTATTTTTTATTTGTACTTTTCGCAACAGCATTACATTAGTATAAGAATGCCTTTACTGGGTTAGGCCAAGAATCTGTCCAGTTTATATTCTGTCTCTGACAGTCACCTATAGAGGATACTTGGGAGGCAGTTTAAGATGAAGCAAAAGTGTGAAGTGGAACATCCCTTGTGTACAACTGTACCTTTTCTGGCAATCTACAGCTTTGAGACTTTCTCAGCTGAAGACTACTCACATGGATCTTTGTGCTTAATATCTCAAGCTAGACTTCTAGTCTGTGGATCTATCCAGTTGGTTTTTGAACCCATTTATATTTTTGGCATCTACAGCATCTTGTGACAGTGAGTTTTATAAGTGTAACCTGTGTGAAGAGGTTATTTGCGTGTTCTGTGGTTTTTGCTATGGATAATTTGGATATGTTTGTAACTTGCTGTAATTTCTCACATTCTTTCTTGCTGTATAGACGCACAGCTAGTTAGTCACAATTTTGTACTTGTTCATTTGTCTTTTTAATTCCATGTTACTGATTTTTGTACCCTTTCTTCAATTCACTAAGATCACTTCTAATTCTGTCCTTTCAAGCACTATCAACCTGAATCAGTTTGATGTCACAGATTTTACATGCTATGCTGTTGTACATATGGGAGTAGTGAGCTCAGCAGACCTCTGAGAGATTCTGTTTGGCAGCCACTGTTTTACTGAAGCATTTGTATATATTCTATGCTCAACTTATACCTTTCTACTTACACACCTTTGTATAGTGAAACTTCGAAGAGATCCCTGTGGAATAATGCCAAAAGCTCTACGAGTCGTATAGGACTTGCCAGAAGCCCTTGGGGACGGGGGAGTAGGCAGTTAAGCTCTTTAAAGTGATTGTTTTCTGTTAGAGATTGAGGAACCAAGAGCCTGTTATTTCATTGAGGCCTTGGACATTTCTGGATTTACTGTACAAACAGTAAAATTTTTTAAATTGAGAAGAATACTGAAGAATAACTGCTGTGATAATTCTCCACATTTGCCACTGTGTAAATGCATTAACAGCTTGTAGGTCACAGGGTACAGTGTTTAGTAGCAATACAGATTCCTTTCCATTTAGTCATCTCTCTTTTAACTTTGAATCTGGATAACTACAGACTTACCAAGAACATTATGGAAAATACAGCATTGTATTAAGTATAAAATTTAACCTTGCCAGTTTTCCGACTTCCAAATGTTTACAAATCATCCCAGTGGAAACATGTATTAATTACAAGACACATATATAACTAACTAAAGACTTCATACTAATAAAAAGATGTTTTCTTTAACAGGCAGCCCCTTTGGTTTGAAAAATGCATCAAATCTTCGGCCTTTAAATCTTCTACAGGTAATTGATATACTTGGACACAATGATAATGATAATTTCTTATTTTCTTGAGAAACGTGTTTAGTGCTGCTTACTGTGTTGCTCCCCCCAGATCTTTGAAGCGAGTTGATCAGACAGGCCATTTACTACAGATTTTAATTGCTAATGTTAAACACTTAGAAGACAAAAAGCTATTTCCATAAAGATACCAGGGGGATATTATGTTCTTAGCTCACAACAAAGCAGCTAATTCTCAGTAACAATCTAAAAATGCTGATGTTTGAATTCAAGAGATTAATCCTCAAATACAAGCTTCTGTTTTCAAGATTTGCCTAAGCTTTTATTGATAATTGTTCTTGAAGCTGTAGCTATGATTACTTCACAAGTAGAGAAGAGTATAGTAGGAGTCACTCAGGGGTTACAGATAGAAGGCCTAAAAGCTGTGTGGAACATGCACAGGTAGGTATAGTAATAGCTTTAGAGAGTTTCTGGTAATGGAAATAGATGTTCATGTAAGATAGGGAGTTTAGAAGGTCCTGTAAATGAGCAAAAGTCGCTTATTGTCAGCGATCTATTTAAAAGCATAACTGCATTTAAAATCAGTTTGTGGAACTGGATATATTTCCTGGATCTTGAAGTCAGCTGCAAGTTACAGGTGCAGAAACACAGCTTCAGCATTCCACAAATGTTGCACCATGCTTCAAAAAATTCATAGCGGCAGAAGATGAGCTGTAGCTTTGCTGCTTCATCTTCCTGCTCTGGTACATCCTCCAGAAAAATGGAAAAGGACAGGCACAAGAGGCAGTTATGCTAGAGCAGAGCTCTTCTATAAAATTTAATGCTTGTATTTGTGTGAGTCCACGTTGAGGTACATCTTTTTAAGTTAGTTTTTCCACTCACATAAGCTAAGAGTAATCCAGCTGAAATCAGTGCAGTTAAAGCTGATGTGAGGGAGAGGAATCAAGACTTCAACTTTTTTTTTTTTTTTTTTTTTTTTTTGCATTAGACCTTGCAACTTGTTGGTTTGAAACATCTATTAAAATACAGTGGTGTCTTCTGAAATAGAAAATATCCAGTGCTTTTGAAGACTAGCCTTTACATTTCCAGTATCTGTATAGTCTCTACTATTATAATTAGAATAATTAAAATGTATTTTCCTGTGGAAATATCTCACTATAATTTCATATAGGTTTGTTTTCTGAGCATAAGGCTTTTTCACAACAGCAATTGTGAATTGATTCATTTTAAAGGATTTTTTTTAAAAAAAAAAATGACAACGACTACAAACAGCCAAGGAGTACATCATTACCAGTCATGTTCATCCTAGGGCAGTAGGGAACTCAGCAGTTTGATTGAATTATGCCTTTTGTTCTTAATCTTCAACAGCTTCCAGGTGGTTCACTTATTTTTAACCCACTCCAGCAACAACAGCAGCAGCAGCTGTCACAGTTTTCTCCACAGCAACAATTTCAGCAACGTACAACCTGTAGTCCTCAGCAGCAGGGAGAACAGGTGTGTGCTAACAGCCCTCAGTCAGGGATGCATGGATGAAACAGTTTCACCTATTCTCACCATCTCCACAAGTAAATGAGCCTTTACACTACAGATCTGAGGCAGAAAGGGAGGAAAGTCTTCCTCCAAAACCTTCTCAAACTGCAACAACTGCAGTGGCTTTGTTGCCATGGCTGGAGCTGGGTTTTACTCCTTTGTTTGTCCTGTGTAGAAGAGCTGTAACAAACGAACTGGCTGAGCATTGCCATACTCTGGCATGAAGAGAGCAAACCCACTGTATGGAGTAAAATCAGCTTAGTGTTGTCCTGTTTATCATAATTAGCAAATACATCAAATGAACAGAAGAAACACAATGAGGACTCCTAGAATAACTATTAGTATGGTGCAAAAATAATTGCTGGTTTTGTCATTGTAAACTGTGGTGCTTAATTTGGATTAAACTTTTTAACTGTGTTCATGTAGTATACCATTTTAAAGCATGAAACTTGCTCTGTTTATTTATGCTACTGGTTTTGTTTTCACTGATTATTCTTTTTTATATTATACTGTCAAAGATGGAAAAAAAAAAAAAGCAAATTTAAGCTATTCTGTTGTATGAATTCAGAAGGGGAATTAAAGCAGCGAAAACTGCTAGCAATACCAGCTAGGCATTTGGAATGTTAACAAACATACCACTTGATATTGGTTCCAAAAATTTCATCACAGAAATGAGAGCCTTGAAGATATTGTGGTGTGTGATCTGCTGTCTGTCTGCGACAAGTATGTTAACACTGATTGTGGATGCCCCATCCCCGGAGTTTCCAATGCCAGGCTGGGTGAGGCTTTGAGCAATCTGATCTAGTGGGAGGTGTTCCAGCCCATGGCAGAGGGGTTGGAACTGGATGATCTTTAAGGTCCCTTCCAACCCAAACCATTCTGTCATTCTAAGATGAGGAGGGTCACAGACATCCTTCTGCAATAGGTGACAACCAAGTGAGGGCTGTTATTGAAGCGGACCCACTGAAAACAACTCAAGAGGTTGTCCACTGTGCCTCATGAGCTGAATGAAAATGAAAAAATTGCTGTTACAAAGTCTGTTCTGTGCTTCTTTTGCACAAAACAGATTCATTTCTTGATCACATTGTGACGTGATGAAAAATGGATTCTGTATGACAATCAACAACATTCTGCGCAGTGACTGGACCAAGGTGAAGCACCAAACCACTTTCCCAAACCAAAACTGCATCAAAAGAAGGTTATCATCATGGTTTGGTAGTCAGCAAGTAGAATCATCTACTCCAACTTCATGAATCTTGGTGAAATCATCACAACAGAGAAATACAGGCAAGAAGTTGACAGAATACATAAAGTGCAACTTCACATCTAACACTGGTCAATTGAAGAGAACCATTTCTTATCCATGACAACACCCAACCACATTTCACAAATAACTCTGCAGAAGCTGCATGAACAGAGCTATGAAAGTCCATATCACCCAGCTTACTCACCACATCTTTCCCACTAATTACGACATTTTGAAGCATCTTGACAGCTTCCTGCAAGAGGTTTTCCACAATCAAGCTCAAAACACCTTTGAAGAATTCATCAGTTCAAGGACTCTAAAAGTGCTAATAGAAGATTAGTTTCTTGTTGGCAAAAAGGCATAAATTCTAGTGGTTCTTATTTAGAACAATAAATTTTATTCTAAGCTAATTAAACACTACTGGAAAGCTGATGGCTAAAAATGGCAATTATTTTTGCACCAACCTAATACAACTTTATTGTCAGTCCTGTGAGACAGATTGTGGTCATTGCTGCTGTATTTCAACGGAATTGTTCTCTACGCACCAGCAAAAGTATCGGTTGGCTTTAAAGCTGTAATTTTTAAGGCACTTCCTCTGCTGTTCCCTTTAGCCTAGGGGCTTTAATCACTGAAGAATCCCGAAATCAAGACCAATCTGTCTGTTCTCAAAATGACAAATTTTGAGTGGTTCTACCTGTGACTAAAAATCTTACCAGAACTAATGCAGCAATTTGAGGAAATCGGCACTCTGCTTTTGTGTTCGTCTTCCCAAATATGCAAGATTTCTGTTTACAAAATAATCTCTACGGGATACTCAGTTTGACATAATTTTGGTTGTGCTACTGTAGACTGTTCATAAATAAGGTGCCTCTTTGAAATGTTTTTTATGGTGTATAGTCTCCTGTGTCACAGGCCTTCATCTGGAATGTGGGACAGTTTAATGGGAAACTCAGACAGAATCCAAATGTGAGTTACTAGTTAAATTTCTAAAAAAAAAGAAAAAATCATGCAAGCTTGTACTATTGGGTTTTATTTTCCAGACACTGAACTTTAAGAGCATTTACAAAAAAGGCTGATGTAAGCCTATTCCTTCTTTGTGGCACAAAGTTCTTCTGAGGGAAATCAATGTCTTTGCATTGCCCAACTTGCCCTAAGGAACTTCTGTTTTACCACGCATCACAGAGTTAGACTAGGGTCATTAGCTAAAATGAGCTATTATGAATACCAGATTCCTTAGCTTTCATTAAGGACAAGAATTTGTGCGTTCACAGTGCTGTAATGCAAGTGCTCGGTGGAAAGAAACTAGGCCCCAGAAAACCAAGAATTTCTGTGCTGCCAACAGAGTATATACATTCTCATCTCATACTTGTTTTTTTCCCCCCAGATGCTGGTTCTGTCTGTGCTTTTAGAAGAAAGATGATAATGTCTTCCTAATGTGCAGTTTTTTCATCCAGTTTACCTAGCTCTTACTGGCATTATTTCATACAGTTATTCTGAATAAGCATTGCAACTCTTGGAAATGCACCAGCTCAAAGGCTTTTTATAAGCCATGCAGTTTGCTTGAATTGTATACAATACTTTTATTTCCCCACTTTATGAATGAACCTCAGTAGACACCAGATCAGACTCCACTAATTCTATTTGAGAGATGACTGAAAACTTCTCTCTTCTGAAAATAAAATTTCAAAAGCAGGTATTGTATTTTTTTATGAAATTAAGGAGCAAGTGGCACAATATTAACACATGAATATAAGTTTCAGACTTCACATTTTGGTTCATTAGGATCTTTGCACATCGATGGTATTCAGTGTCACCCAAAGACTTTGGGATTGGGGCTAGGACAGGAAATGTCATTACATCCATAAACTGTAGTTATCTGCTGACTGCAGGAAGCTGACAACAACATGGGACTTCTGCTGGGTAACAGACATATTACCCTGTCTGTCAAAACAGAGCTGCTTTGAGGCATTCAGCATCTGTTTGTTCTACTTTAATAGTGACTACACTATAGCCTGGAAGATACAGAATTAAATGTTTTTAGTGGCTCTTCAAAAGTTTGCCTTCTCACTGGTTTTATTTACTTACTCATTCATATGAAAGTTTGGTAATAAGAGTCAAGCTTTTCATTTTTGTTAGGGGTCTGACCAAGGTCCATCCAATCAAGATCAGGCATTATCTGCCCAACAAGCTGCTGTAATTAACCTGACTGGAGTAGGGAATTTTATGCAACCTCAAGCCACAGGTATGTGCTTGCTGACTCTTCTTTTGTACTTAAGTGTGTATTTTAATAAATTCACACTGAAATGAAGTTTGGTCTTGAAGAAGTCCTACATTAGTTCAGAGCAATTTACTCTTTATTATCAGCACATTAATTGAATTGTACAAGAAATACTGAACTTCCAAAGCATGCATTTTTCTGCTTCATTTGGCAGTTAAGCATAGTAAATTGATATCACATGAAAATAAGTCACACTTGATACAAAAAGAAAATACAGTAACTTCCATCCCAGACTTCATTGAGGAATGTCTCCTTAACTGTGTGCTTAACATCCAGTGTGAGAAACTTCTTTGTGTCTCCACAAGCTCTTCATAATCTGTGTTCTAACACAGTATATCATGTATACTTTTTCTGCACTGCTTCCAGTTTGACTTGGAAACTAATTCTGTTGATCCCCCTTTTCTGTTACAATCTATTCCTATGTCTTCCTTCCCCAACCCTGGCAAAGTCCACCTGACCTCTTTGACCTGCCTGCTTTCCCCTTCTCCTCTTTTAGTGTTGTCTCAGCTTGGCTCTGCCCTAAACAGACCTGGTCAAAGCCTTCTTCAGCAGAAACTCCAGCTCTCTTCTGCCTTACAACAGCAACAACAAGCTTTGCAGCAGCAGCAGCAACAGATAAAAGTAATCCAGCAACTTCACTCTGACTGTGTTTAAAAACAAAAACAAAACAAAAAACAATTTAAACAATTTAAAATACAGTTCTCAGCTCCAAAACCAAAAATCTTGGCATTTTGTTTTTCAACCTAATATCTTCGTGTTCTCACAAGTGAAAAAAATCCCATGAACTTTACGAGACTATTTCACAAGAAATAGTTCTGAGAAATTTCTCAGCTTGGAGCACTGACTTTTTTTTTAATCCATTTAAGCCATCCACCTTCCTGATTTGCTAACATTCAAGGAGTGTTTGTGGCATGTATCTCAATAACCTCTGCCAGGTGCCAGTAGATTTAAAAAATAGCAAGAATTGTAAGTTCAAATGTACCACTGCTAGAGTCAGATACAAGCAGCAGCTCTGTCAAAGCATTCCTATTGCATTATTACTCACATGCTTTATGAAAATATTTCCGTATATTTTTAGCACGCAGTCTCCTCTTTGTGATACAAACAGAAAATACACACAATGGAAAATACACACTGAAAAGGAATTATGTTAAAAATGTGCTACAAAACACAAACATTTACTGAAGTTGCTGAGTTACTGCAGTTACTGCACTGGAGAGAAAGGGCAAAAAAACCAAACATACACATGTAAAATATTTTATGTTAGATGTGCCCTCAGCAGGCTTCTGTGCCACTGGTGTTGCTTGACTGTACTCATTGCCCCAGTGTGCAGGGCATTTCTTTTATCAACCTGGTGCTTCCTCTTTTTTTTTTTTTTTTTTTTCAGTTTTCTCCCCCACCTTCCTCTCATTCTTCCTGATGTGAAACAGCTTTGTAGTGAACACTAACGGACTTTTTCTCCCCTTTCCTTCACGGCAGCAGTTGCAATTCTTGCAGCATCAAATGGCTATGGCAGCAGCAGCAGCACAAGCAGCTCACCTGCATCATCAACAGCATTCAGGCAGCCACTCAGAAAGTAAAAGAGGCACATCGGCTCCTCCAAAATCCTGAGACTTGTCTGTTTTTTCCTCCTCTAAATAAAAATCTGATTCAGAGGGGATTTGGGGGGTTTTTTTCAGATTAAAAAGGAGAAAGCTTAAAACAAATCAGTGTTTTACATTACTGTGGGAAAATAAACTTTTGACGTTACACTGAAATGAACTGTTTCTGGAAACCAACCCTACAGAACTTAAGAGATTTCACCTATAAAGGGTCTAGGTTGTGGTTTCCTTAAGTCATTTAATTTTTTAACAGAATCTTTTATCTTGTATTTTTTACCACTTGGCAGCATTGTACATAGGATAAGGGTGAAAAACATTTTAGAAAAAATGAACTTTGTAAATGTAGTAGTGGTATTTGTTTATTTAGTATAAAAGGTTTGTGAACACTGTAACAAATACAATTTTTACAAATCCATTTTCAAAAAGATCTCTTCCTTTTTTTCACTTGGACTTCATGCTTTTTATTACTTTGTCTATCAGCTTCTTTACTTCTTTGTGCCTTGTAATTGCTCTGGTGATGCAGTCCTGAAGCTTGGCTCCTGTAAGAGGACTTCCACCTAAAAATTAAAGTGAACAATTTGATTTTCTGTTTACACTTCAGTATCTCTAAATGTGCTTCCCTAATAAGAGTATTAAGTAATTCTTATGACCAACAACATTGTTTTGGGGAGCATACAGCTTCCCCAACTCTAGCCTCAGGCAAAGAAAGCAGAAAGAAACTAGAGGTGTAACAGGAGACATGCTCAAAATCTGTTCTTTGCTGTACGTAGGTCAAGCTGATTCTTCATTTTTAGCATAGGTTAGAACAGACTATTTCAGCTGGAAGGGACCTGCAACAATCATGGGGACCTACAACTTCAGCTATGCCACCTTTTTCAAAATTAATTTAAAGAGCAAGTCATTTCATAAGTACCCAAGCAGACAACCTGTTATCATAAAGCACCTACATTCTACAAAGAAAAGTAGGTACAGAACATCTAGGTCTAGAAACAATTATCATCTCTATAGGTTCCTGTGTAATAAACGTGGCAGTACCTGGTTTATGCACAGAACACAGTCTGTCTTCATCATCAGTTACAACAGTTACTGTTCCAGTTGCCAACTCCTCTTCTTCAGCAGTTGGATCAACAATGAGTAATGTGCTTGTGTAAGAAAAACATGCAGACATGTTAGTATATGCTGTTCCATTAACATTAGTGCAAAAATACCCATAACTATTCATTTTTACTGTCTTTACTTGTAGGTGGATTCAGTGCTCAGGATTATCTGTTGTCTTACCAAAATGCACCAATTAAAAAAAAAAAAAAAAATTAAGGCAAAACTCATTTCCAATGGTAAACTCAAAGTAGTTCTCAGTGTCTTGTCAGAGAACTCTACCACAACTCAGACTGGGAATAGTTAAAAAATAGATTACTTAAGGGTTCCTTAAGGCAGCCAAAATAAGCTGTTGTACATCACATGATGTAGATCATTAGAAAAGAATAAATATTGCTATTTTTAACCACTTAATAAGTTAAAACCAGAGCAAATTAATGGGAAAAGAAAGGGGATATAAACTGTAAGCCAACTTTGTATATCAAGAAAAATTGGAACTTATAAAAAGCTGCGCTACGACCATTCAGCTTTAGTTTCTTTAAAATATTAACGAAACATCGGCTGAAGAGCAAGTATCATGACAGGAAAGATTTTCGCTGAAGCTTTCATGAAGCCTCAGTTTACACTGTCAAACTAAAATTTAGTATTGATGTAATCAAACCCAATTCAGCAGCTGGAGGGCACCCATGCCAAGTGATGTCTGATGAATTTGCAGGTGGGTGCATGTCAGTTGCAAGGCTTTAGGAGCCAATTGCACAAAATGGATAACAATTTTGCTATTTTAACTCATATGCAATGCATAATGAAAGGTTTTCTGGGTAATTTAAAACTTCGCCAATAACTTCAGATTGTCATTTAATAGCAATAGTGTAATGAAAACAAGTCCTTAGCTATGCTATCCAAAAATACGGCCCTATTAATTCTACCAACACACACTGTGCAGCATCAGCCCTCTGCCTGACTCGGGGACCTGTCATACACAGAGAGTTTGATGCATCAGCATTGTTATTTATGTAGAGGTTGACTCCACAGCAGCCAGCAGTGAAGCCGCACCATGCTCTGCACCAGCATTCCTCAACCACAGCCACACTACCTAGCCACCAAGTTTTATTTATTCAAGGAGAGTTTTTACACAGAAGAAAAATGCCTCTGGAGTAAAGTGTATTATTTTGAGGGCTGTGCAACAGCTGTAGGAAAAACTAATAAAACAATTTCAAAAAAACCACAACACAACACAGGCTCACACTCCCTTAATATTTAGTTTTAGGAGCTAAAGGGAGGCTGACGTAACTTGTTCGATGCAACAAATAAGTTTCATCAAAGATAACAAACACCGACAATCACTTTATTCCAATGGCAGCTTTTTTGTCTCTTGGTAAGTATGTGTGATGTACGTGCAAACATTGCCCTAATGTCCACCCTATCACGCTATCCAACTCTCACGCTTTCAGTCCAAATCAAAACCTCATACTCCCAAGAACTGGCATTAAAGCAATTAACAAAAGCACTCTAAAGTGGACTGATAACTTTCTGCTTTGATTCATTTTGGTAATCACTTGGTCAACATTTGAGTTTCATGCTTCCCCGATCCGACCTCCTACTTGAATGAAAGGGCCCCTAAGATCTCTAAATAGGTCTAGATCTTAAATCAGTTTCACAGTACAGTGAGCATCATCTTGTCATTTTCTACTTCTCAAATGGATACCACTATAAATTACTGCATTTCTTGTCAACACCAGCAGAACATATACTTCACATGCATGGACTAATGAAAAGCCAGTGAAGTGTCAGACGAGGAGTCAAGTTATCAGACACGATTACTTTAAACTCTCAGATTCTTTACCTACATGAACAATGATTTAAGAGTGCTGACTGTCCTTCATCTTGGGTAATTACGTTTTCCATATGCAGAGGTTCTGTGTTGTATCTGGACCATTATTTCATACTTCCTCTGTCGACTAAATACTTGGTATAAACTGTTTGAAAACTACCATCTTCACTACCAGGTATTTACACAGGCTTCTAAAACATTTATTGTATTGGTAACATTCTTTCATCTCAAAGAAACTGCAAACACATAAAAACAATACCTATTCCCATACTATTTAAGTATATTTTTTAGGTTGAGAACCTGTTCTGATTTAAGTCACCGGGAGAAGTTGGACAGGCTTCGTTTTGTTCGGCATACTCATTCATATCACAGCACTACAGATCAGTTCAAAAAGAGAAGCCATGGACTGAAGATCAAGTGAAACAGCACTGCCCGAGAGTGTGCATTCTTCACCAGCAGAAGGGCATAAGAAGTGCAGAAACATCATTGGTAGCAGCCTCTGACTTTCACTCCTTTGACATACACAGTTGTTTTCATAAGTACAAAACAGTTATAAACTTACTCATCAAATATAGCAAATGATGTGGCAACCGGATGCTTTCTGATAATCAAAGGGTTCTTCTGTTTTAAATTAACTTCTGGTAAACCAGTTTCTTCATTTATAGTAACTGATGGCAATTGTACTGAAGAAATAAAAAATCACAGGGGTATAATATTAAACACCGTTGGGTTTAGTAGGCCTAATGACGTCCAAGACTACTGCAATATTTAAGCTGTTCTTTTAAACCACTGAAAATCAATAAGAATTGAGTTTTGGCTACATTACTGGTATTCTGTACAAATAAAAAAATCTTGAATTCAAGGGAAGTATTTAGCTTAGACCTACTCATTCAAAGAAGTATTTAATTTTTCTCCTCAAGGTAAAATTCTTCCTTACACGGAAGCATTTTCTGCTTCAAAACAATTACTTTACAGTTACATTTAACAAAAAGCCTACTGGACATATGAAAACCAGGATTATAGTCTCATCTCATGAATTCTATACATCTGCAGAAACAGTGCAATCTGATCTTCAGATGATTCTTGCTCTGACAACCCATACAGTGCCAGAGGTAAGAAAATCAAGAGCAAAGTAGCTATAAGAATTCAAAGGCAAGCAATCCAGTCAGGTAAGGAGGTCTTGCCCTCAGCTTTCCTTTATGCTGCCTCCTACGTACACAGATAACTCACCACAGATCTGTGAATAATCAATCTATGCATAGCATGCATTAAGATAGGAATATCTTGTTGTGACCAATAAAAAAAAGACCCCACAACTTACTCTGCCTACACAAAAGGCACCATTAACAAGGTAAGACCCTGATCTAGACATTAAAGTTGTTTATAACCACTGCTGAAAGATTCAGATCTCTGACACAGAACACATGGCAGAAGAGCTACAAGTCTTCTTTATAAGATTAGTAATATGGATACAAAATCCCGCTCCCCAGGTGTTACACATGTATGGAATCCATACTGAATTTCTACTTTGTGTTTTAGTTATCTAGCATTCAAATGACAAGAAAAAACAGTAGCCTTAAGGAATAGTGAACCAGTTACCTATTTATCATGATTAAAAACTACATATTTCTCCGACCAATTGGTGTGTCTCTTGCTCTAGCGAAGACTTACCATTTTTCAATGCTGCTAACAAAGCAAAGGCACTGGCATCCAAAATGTTTCCATCATAGTCCAGACATATGATATCACAGTATAACACCCAAGCAAGCTATTGAAAAAAGGTTTGCACACATGAGATATTAGAGCAGCTAAGCAAGTGGTACAGTACCTAAGAAAATCCTGGCCACATGAACAAAGACGTTTATTTCTATCATAAAATTTTAAAACTTCAGATGTAAATCAAGCTATGAATATGAAAAACCAAAACCAACAAAACAACCTATAGCCTCAAATATCTTCTTTAACATCTCAACACTGTGATCTTGTTAGTATGTCCCTCTTTATTTTGAGGCACAACTTACCTTGCCGTCTGCAATACAAAGATCTTCTTTCGCTATTATCTGTGAACTAAAACAAAATGAGAGGGTAAACTAGGAAATAGGATATTATCTTGCAGAGTTGTTTGTGGTTTAAATGCATTAAGATGACTCCTACTTTTCAATCACATCTGCAATGAACTGGCTTGCTGCTTGAGCCTCTTCACCAGGTGGTCCAGGGCGAAACCTCGTAGAACAGAGGGAAGGTAGTTCTACATTTGGAACTAGGTAGCAAGAACCATTAGTCATAAACTAAAAAAAGTGGGTAATAGGATATCAAAAATAGAAATAAGACAATAAACATTCTCAATAGTATTTTATATGTTTCAAATTAAAGGCAAATCCAAGAATTTTTCAACCAGGACTTCCTACTTCTCCCCTCAAAAATAAAGTTATGCATGAGTTTGTATAAAAGAGCGTGTTATATTCCGAACTGAGAAACTATATAATCCATGGAGAAGCACATCCTCCTAACTACTATTTTCTGTTTGCAATCCTGCTATGAGCATCACGGACCCAAACAAACTCTTCTTTAAATGTTAAGCATTCTTAAGTAGATCAAGAAAACACAGCATTTCCATCCCACTGCCTGACTTCACTGGTATGCCTTCTGCTTTTCATCAACTATTAAAAGCAAAAATATAGATAAACATTTGTGACAAAAACCTAAGCATAACCACTAAAAACAACATACTTTGGAGATGCCTTGTATAAAGAGGCTTTACTCTACGCTCCCACTTCCGTGGAATTCTTTTACTTCAGCAGAAACTCTAAACAGGAGTGAAGATGTACCCCTGGACTTCTAGAGTTCTCCGAGAAATAAACAGGATTTATTTCACTGGTTTTAAGAGTTCATTTTTTTGCCTACATGGACTGCAACAAAAAAGTTTATGTACCTCTGCATAACATTGCATTCCACAGCCTTTTCTAGATGAACTGCCTTCTCCCTCTTAACAGCCTGTCCTAGCATCAGCAATAATGAAGGTAGCTTTACACAGAAAGGTCACAAGTAGAAAAGGGGGATCTGTGAAATTTCTGAATTCTCAGGGAAGCAATACAATTTTACTCAAATTAATTTTACGTGTCCCTTCATTACAGTCTGTTAGCTGAAGCAATACAAGATCACCCTAAGATCCATACTGAAAAGCTTACCAATATATCCCTTATTAGCAGAATCTACAGTGGGTGCAGCAAGTTCCTGGAGAAAAACAAAGACAAAAATTTAGAGCTGAATTTAGTACAAAAAAGATTTTCCAGTTATTCTATACATGAATGGTAATTTTCTTGCCAGTTATCATTACAGTGAGATTTACAAGAGCTATTTTTAATCAGTCTGTCTGTATTTTTCCTATGGGAATACTCCATACAGGGACATGCAGTTGTATTATCTCATAGCTCATGGTAGGCCTTCAGTAAAGTTGAGGTTATAAGGCACTTAATGCTTTAGCCAGCTAATTACCAATGCATTTATTGATCAATATTCCATAACTCTTCAATTATACAGCTTTTATCTAGAAATAACGAAAACTCACCACAAAAATACATGTTCTCAGACTATACATGTAGGATTAGATAATTAAATCATATACTAACTTCCACATCTCAAAGTAACTCAGGTGAAAAACTGTAATTGTGTCTGACTGCCATATTATTGTAAGTCTGCAGAAGATTAATTCTAAACATGAATGCACAAGTTCAGCTAACAGCTACATTAAAATAAAAACCAATCATACCGCTTTAACTCCACAAATCACCGTAGTATTTCCTAACTTGACCAGGGCAGAACCATCAGCAGTTGTAATTGAACCTGAAGAGAGAAAGTGCTGTTCAATAAAATCTATTTTTCCACTCAAAGGGCCTCAATTACCATCCACCTTCACCAAGTGTTTTCTTTCTATTGTTTTATACTAAACCTGTACTTTACTTTTAGAGACTATAAGGTATAAGAAAGGCTGCTGCACACGGCATAAGAGATACCTTGCCCCTGCTTGAGACAGTTTCTCAAACTAGAACAAAGCAGAAGTCAAGAGTTATTGCCTCTTTCAAGATGCCAGGGCATCAATTTTGCACTAATCATTATATGCATACACACTGTCTTCAGTATCCATAACAGACACTGCTGATCTTGCAAAGAGGCAAGCTTCCACAGCCACCTGAATTGTGCTGTGCCAGGAGCAAGACTGAATAAGAATGCTCAAATATACTACTGTACCATGCATTCCCTTTAATACTTGTTGAAACTACAAATAAAAAGCCTTTCTCCTTCTTGTTTCAAAATGCAAGCACTTAGAAAACTGTCTAGCAAGTAATTAAGGTCACTATTATAATCCAGGATCAATAATAACTCCCCCATTATTATTATTATTATTCGAAATAAGCACTTGCCTATATTGACAGTAGTTGCCCGGAATTCACCTAACTCCCTTCCGTCAGGTCGACAGTTCTCTTTCTATACAAAAATCAAAAAGTTCATATTAGAAAACATCTTTCATTAAATAACACATCAATACTCATGCTATACAAGTTCATATAAAAATTTTTAGCAGAAATACATAGCTACAAAAACACTACAAAAAACTCGATCACATTTCAGCCATTTTTTTCATCAACTAATCCATAGTTTGTGGCTGTAGGCCAGAAAAAAACCTACTTTTCTTAATGTATTATAATTTCTTTACAAAATAAATACAAAAATATATTGATTAATATCATCCAAGAATGAATATTCAATGATCCCTTAAAGTGAAAGTTTCTACCAGTTTGCATTGTTAAGATTCTGTAGGCAACTCCCCTCCACCATCCCCACCTAGAAATTAATGTTAGAGTGAACTAAAAGAAAAAAACCAAACAAAACATCCTCTCAGAAAACCCCAACGTTCAAATGCTGTCAGTCAGAACCTACACAATACCTGAACCTTAAATCAGAAATGGCACCAATTCCTGTTAGATCTGAATTATTATTCATCACCATTTCAAGCTTCTCAAAAGCAAAGACTTTTTGTTCCATTTTACGAACCAAAACTGACTGCAATAATACTGGACTCATTTCTAACTTAATAAGGGACCAACTAATTTAATACACCAAAAAGTCAGTGGTTTTCCCTCACAGTTAATGAGCATGGTTAGCAGCAACATCCTCTATTACTTATTTTTAGCAATATCTAACAGACTGGCGTGAAATAATTTTGTACCAGACACAAACCTGCATCACCATCTTGGTCACATTTTACTCACATTCCCCTGAATGCCAAAAGAAGAATGTATCTATTAAGCTGAACAGGAACACAACCTGCCACAGCACCAATGCCACATATAGATGGAAAAATATGTTTGGAAGACTATGACCATTTTTCCCTTGCTCTGTGAGTTTTTTGGTTTTCTCCTGCGGTTTCAGGTTTCCATACAGACAAATTAAAAAAGCAGAATTAAGCAATAAAAAAAATTTATACACACACATAATGTTTTACTCACCAAAAATCTTCTGTAGTATTCCAGTGGCTCCACCATTCTAAAACAAATAGAAAGAGAAGTTCACATGCAAGCTCCCAAGTAGATAAGTGATAGTAAAAAGATAAGCAAGCACAAACCTAAAAAAGCAAATAATTTGAGAATTGAGATCACCAGCAAAACAGCTTAGCAATATAGTTCCAGAAAGCTGAGAAAACCCTAAACTGATCAAAGAAAAAGATTATTTCCTACATTCTCTTCCAAAACATCTTCCAAGAAACCTGCCTCTATATACACTTAACACAAACCACTAGCTTTCATCTCAATAATGCTAAGTTTTAACTGAAAAGCAATGTTTATTGAGACGAGGGTGCAGAAAAGGTAACTTTATTACAGTGTCTGAAATATTTTTTAGTTCAAGGGCTGCACTGAGATATACAAAACTGTGGATGCCCCACCACTGGAAGTGTTCATGGTTAGGTGGATGTGGCTTTCAGCAACCTGACAGAGCAAAAGATGTCCCTCCTCATGGCACAGAGATTGGACTAGAAGATCTCTGAAGGTCCTTTCCAACCCAAATCACTCTACAATTCTAAAAGGAGCAGACATTCCCTACTGTTCTAAGCTTCTTGTAATGCTTCACTAAACCCATTCTCCCCCTACCTCTCCCCTTTGGCAAAGCAAACTGTCCTCCTTCACTTCCGCTGCTCAGGAGCCACAGGATGGTTCACACTGGCTGGGCCACTGGAGGGTGTAAGGTCTACCCCCTCACCCAAAGAAGACGCATCACTTAGGGCCTTGTACAACGAAACTGTCTCCAAGGACAGAGGCACCACGGCCTCCCTGGCTGACCACTTTCATTTTAAGCTCCTTTACCCCGTATCTATCCAGAACTATGTTTCAACCCACACCCACATGACACCGAAAATGCCAGCAAATAAACTCTCTATGACTTCTTTCGGAGTTTTAGAAAGCAATCACCTTTTATTACAACACTGGATGTATGAGGGAATGACTTCCATCAATCATGTGTAACAAGACAGGACCACTTACACACATATGTATAAATCCTCCCAAAAATCTTATGCATATTCTATTACTTTCCAAGGACTAATTTTAATATTATGAACTTCACAACAGTCAAATCTCTGCTAATTGGAGCCAGTTCTCTATCTGACTGCAAACAGAGATGATTATACAAAAAGACACATCTTTTCCGCAAATACCATATTTAAGACTTCATTTCTCAAAGAACAGTGCATGGAAAAATGCTGTTTGAAAAAAAAAAAAAGCTTTAAGAAAACAAATATAGTTACTTAGATGAAACTTCACTGAAGTTACCTACAAAACTAATTCTATAGAAGACTAATTCTATTGTGGCTTAAATCAAAATAATTCATTTTTACAGTAGTAACCACTTCTTGTATCACATATTGTACATCACCTGTCCTTTCCATACCCGACACTAACCGGGAGCTCAAACCATGCCTCTTCCAAACTGAACAAACCCAGCTCGCTCGGTCTCTGCTCGCACAAGCCAGGTTGCAGCCCCCATTACTCCCAGCAGACCGTGCCTCTGCCTGCCCCCATCCTTCCTGCACCGGCAGCTGTATGAGAAGTGGCAGAAGTCACTGGGTCTGTTCAACCTGGAGAAGCCCGAGGGGAGAACCTCATGGCAGTTTAGTGCTTCCTCACAAGAGGAGGAGGAACAGGCGTTGAGCTCTCCTCTCTAGAGACCAACGACAGGACCCGAGGGAATGGCAGGAAGATGTGCCAGGGAAGGGTTAGGCTGGACATTAGGAAAAGGTTCTGCACCCAGAGGGTGGTGGAGCACTGGAACAGCTGCCCAGAGAAGCAGTCACAGCGCAAAGCCTTATAATATTCAAGAAACACCTGGACAATGCCCTCGAACACACAGTGTGAATGTTGGAAGTGTCCTGTGCAGGGACAGAAGTTGGACTCGATGATCCTTGTGGGTCCCTTCCAATTCAGGTCATTCTGTGGCTGCCCCAAAGCGGGGCCCAGCGCCGGCCCCGGCCCCGGGGAAGCTCCAGGGGAGGCCCCGGCCCCGGGGAGGCTCCAGGGGAGGCCCCGGCCCCGGGGAGGCTCCAGGGGAGGCCCCGGCCCGTGGCCCTGCAGGTGCCAGCTCTGCCGCGCCGCGAGGGGAGCGAACCGGAGCCCGCAGCCTGCGCCGTGCGCTAACGGGAACCGCCCCGGCCCTCAGGAGCGGGCAGGGCACGAAAAGCGGGGGAGAACCGCCCCCAGGCCCAGCACTTACTTGTAAGCCGTCGCCATGGCTGCGCCGCTGCCGTCCCGGAAGCGCGGTGCCTCGTCACCCAGCCGGCCGGAAGCGTCGGGCGGCGGTGGCTGCCGCGGCGGCCACGGGGGCGGGGGCGGCGCTGGCGCTGGCGGGCCCTGGCTGCTGAGGGGCGCTAGTGAGGCTCCGCACGCTAGGGGGCGCTGGCGGCTCCCAGCGCCGCTCGCCGGGCGGGGCGGTGCTGCCTTCCACGTCGCAGTCGCCGCGCCATTGGGCGCCCCGCGCCGCCCTCCGCCGGCCATGGAGCTGCCGCCGGCCCTGGTCGTAGCTGTGGCGGCGCTGGCGGCTCTGGCAGCACTTCTGCTCGTCCTGGTGAGAGTCACGGCCTCGGGCATCACCCGCGGGCGGAGGGGGAGAAGAAGGAGGAGGAGGAGGCGGGACGTTGATCCGCTCCGCCTCGCTGTGAGGGGCAGGGGCCGCTCTGCCGGGGGGTCGTGGCTCCCAGTCCCCGGCGCGGCCGCGCTTGGCTCGGTCTGGGCAGCAGCAGCCGGGGCTGTGGGAAATTCGGTTCCACAGGGTGTGGTGCGGCTCCTGAACGAGGTAGGAGTGGAGCCTTTCATGCTCTTGGCACGTTCCGTGAGATATCCCGAGCCCTGTGGGTTTCCCAGTGGCTGGAATATCCTGCGAGCTCGAGAGGTTCCACGCCGCTGCCCACCAGTAGCACCTCGCCTGTGCTGTTCCCGAGTAAAAGCACTCCAAAAAACCGAGTTCTCCCGCTCTATTTTAGCCGTGCAGTTTCGCAGGCCCCTCTGGCCGGCTACGGTCACAAATGATGCCTCTGGTTTTGGTAGCTGTGCAGGGTCAGAGGCAGCAGCAGCCTGCGTGGTAAAGGTTTCCTGGAGAAGGGGCAGTGGGGCTTAGCCCAGCACACCTTTGGAGGCAGCTGCGTGCTTTGTGATTGAAACATAAGAAGGGTATGCAGCTGTTAGAAGGGGTCCAGAGGAGGACTGTGAAGATGATCCGAGGGCTGGAGCACTTCTGCTGTGAGGACAGGCTGAGAGTTGGGGTTGTTCAGCCTGGAGAAGAGAGGGCTCTGGGGAGACCTTATAGCGGCCTCCCAGTAGCTGAAGGGCCTGTAAGAAAGCTGAGGAGGAGCTTTTTCTGAGGGCAAGTAGTGATAGAACAAGGGGGAATGGCTTTAAATTGAAAGGGGGAAGATTTAGATTAAACACTAGGAAGAAATTCTTCACAATGAGAGTGGTGAGGCACTGTCACAGGTTGCACATGGAAGTTGTGGATGCCCTCTCACTGGAAGTGTTCAAGACCAGGTTGGATGGGGCCTTCAGCAGCCTGGTCTGGCGGGAGGTGTCCCTGCACATGGCAGGGGGCTTGGAACTGGATGGGCTTTAAGATCCCTTCCAGTGCAAACCATTCTATGATTCTATGAAAGCAGCAACAAGCCAATTATGCTGTAGTGGCCAGGGTAGGCAAAAAAGGAGTAATCAAATGCATGAGAAGGTTTTGGTCCTGCGTGATTTGGTCAGTGGATAAAGTTAATGCACTCTAGCACGTAAATGTAGTTGGTTGCCCCTTTTAGCATCTTCACCAGCTAGGTACACTTGTAGTAGAATGCTCAAAGACTTTTATGATTTCTTTTTCATTACAGAGTTGTATAATTGCTCATGTAACTGCCAAAAAGATGCCCATGCTTCACCGGCATGAAGAAGAGAAATATTTTGTAAATGCTGAAGGCAAGAAAGAAACTGTACCGAGTATACATGATCCTCCTACAATGGAACTCTCTGTTGTTGTGCCTTCATACAATGAGGAAGACCGGTGTAAGATTTTTCTTGTTTTGAGAAAAAGAAGAAAATCTATTTGCTCTTACTCTAATGGTGCAGAGGTCAGTTTATGTTAGTAGATTCTGGCAGCCCAGATTATGTATCTGATTTTGGACAGTTTCCAGAAAACAGTCCAAGTACACTGAATTTCAAAATTAAGACACTGTGTAACTTTATTTCTGCTGCTATAAATAGCACAGGGCACTTCTAAGAATCCCCTTTATTTTAAAGAGATCCTTCAGAATGGCTGCTCTTTGCCCCTGTAAATGCTGTAAGAACAGGAAGTAGAAAAAGACTATTAAAACTGATTTGAGAGCTTCCCACTCTGTAAACAATATCAGCTTCAGAAAAGCAAAAAAAAAGATCGTACGGGTTTCTATTTGACTTGGCCATATATATGAATACCTGATACTAAAAACTTGAAGGCTTTCAGATGTAATAGAAATAATCAAGCTCTGAAGCCGTTCTTGCGGTTGACATAGTAGCACACATTGTCATTCCTTTTCTTGTTAGTAGAAATACTGAGCTGTTAGGAGTTCTGTTAAGAGAGGTGTTGACAATATAAGGACGCAGGTTATGGCTGACCCTTTCACATGTCCAGTGAATTCCTCAGTCCTGGTTCTCATATACCTGTTTTCATTAAGTTCTTAATATGCCTCTGTGATTTTCATTTAGTTGTTTCTCTCTTTAGAGATAGAATAATCACCTGAGATGTGCTCAGGAATGAACGTGTACTGTAAAGACAACCATAAGGTTGAACATCTTTCTAACTTGTGGATAAATCAGCTGCAGAAGTAGTGCCTCTTTGTTGGCTGAAGCGTCGTGGCCTTAGGAAGAGAAGGCATGTTACTGATCAGTGTTAGAAATTTCTCTTATTGCCTTCTCTGACCACTTGCTTAATAGATAAAGTCAGTGCTGATTTGCAGAGTCAGTCATGGAGAATGATTTTTTTTATTATTATTTATTTATTTTTTTTTATTCCTTTAAAATTGTAGGGAGAATTACATATTTTAAAATGGAAACTTGATTCTTGTCTTCAAAAGAAATGTTATCCTTACATGTGTGATTTTCTTCAGTCTTTTTGCATTCAAAAAGGACACAACTTCAGAGTTGCAGGTGCTAAGCTTGTTTACTGAAAATAGTGTTGTATGAAAGAGGCAATTTGCTCATATTTGCTTTCTGGTTGTTTTCAGCTTGCTTGTGCAGGTGGGTTTTGGTGGTTTTGCTGCTTTGCCTGGTATAATCTGCTAACCTGACCTCTTCTACCTTTTCTCTAGTGCCTCTTATGATGGATGAAGCTTTGGATTATCTAGAAAAAAGACAGGTATTTTAATTTTGTGTTCAAAATCCATTATTTTTCTGTGTTTTAAAAGTCAGTGATCTAGTCACTTTGTTATTTTAGTGTACATTAAAACAGTATGGCTTAGCCACTTAAAAGTCATTTTTAGTTTGAATGCCAGAAGATATTTTTAAATTAAATAAAAAATTGATATACCACTGTGTGATGAGAAATCTTTATGTGCATAATATCTCTGCAAAACAGAGCTTAACCATACATTTAGCTTTATAAACTGAATCCTGGTTTGTTCCAACAGTTTCTTATGCATCTGTTCTTCATTGGGATTTGTTCTCTGGATGAAAAGCCCATTGTGAAAGTTTGTGGGTTTGGTTTTGTTTGGTTTTTCTTAACAGGGACGTTGTTCTGAACTTTCACCTTTTACAATTAAATTGATTTTTCAGTTCTAGATGTTAGCTGAGGAAAACTACGACAAGCCAATATAATGGACCACTCATCAACTGTGGCAAAATTCTTTTTATGCTATCTTAACAAAATCATATTCATGCTGTTGGCAGCCATGAATGGGTTAAAAACTGCTAGGGAGAAAAGAATGTTGATGTTTTAAAGACCTACTACCTACTTAAACTGAATTAAATGCATTATTTCTGTTTTTATTTTCAAGAAACAAGATCCCTCATTCACTTATGAAGTGATAGTAGTTGATGATGGTAGTAAAGATCAAACTACAAAGGTAAGAAAAAGAAGTGTCTTACCAAGTAATCAGAGATATGGATTTTTCTACTGTGTTTATGGGATATAACAACATTTGGCTTTATAATTTGGTACTTGAAGTAGATGATAAATAAATTCTGTGTTTCTGAATTCTTTCTGTCATTGTCCTGTATGCATTGTAGATGTCACATACACAAATGCAGACACATGTAATTTTTTTGCAGATACTGTTTTTCTTGTTTGGGGGCCATGACAGCCATTTTCCTGCAGCTGAGACTCTAAAATTTCTGATCTTAACTTCAAGAAATTTCTTAGGAAATATTTTACACACACTTAGTGATGTGAATTTGAGGAAGTAGAAAAGCCTTTTAAAATAGCTGATAATAGTGATGGAAAGAACAGCTGACACATTTTATAGCTCTTTCCCATACCTTTCATAGCATTGTTCATCTAGAAATCCCCATTTCAGTAGTAGTAGTTTCAAAACAGCTCTGTGTTCTTCTGGTTCAACTTTGATGTATGTTGCTGGAAAGGAAGGCTGGCCAACTTGAGGGGTTTTTTTCCTATTGCTTGGAAGATGTTTGAGTTAGCTACAAATGCTGCTTTTCCGTTTACTTCCCTTAAGCTTGTCCATTAAGGATTGCTCCTATATAGTTTTTGAACACTTTTCCTTTCTTCAGACATCCTTTCTAACTGAGCACACTATGACCTTGGGCCTCTGGACCTGAGACAACATTTAGAAAAAAATTACAGGAGAAAATTCATGCTTTCTTAGCGTGGAGTAAAACGTGCACATCCCTGCAGTGTGAATGGAATTTTAGATCACTGTGAATTTTTTGTTTAAAAACACAGATATCAGCAAGACAAGTGAGAAATAGGTAGTAGGAAATTATTTTTGTTTCATTAACTATTGGTGTTAGTATAATAGGTCTGTAACAGTGTGGTATAAATTATATTAGTAATGAGTTTTTTTGGGCTTGGGTGAAAGGGGTTTAGAACTGCTTGGAGGAATATCTTGTTCTTGTTGAACACGATTAGTGTCTTCAGTCTTATTCTGTTGACTGTGAACTGGTTTTTATTTTCCTAAACAGACTCCGGCAAACACTGACAATGTATTTGTGCCGACTGAAGTGGTTATAGCTCTGTGCTATTGAATTTTTTTTTAAAAAAAAGGGTGAGCAAATGTAATCTTCTACTTTGATTCCTAGTTTTGTTTTATGCTGCTTTTTTTGTGTGTCTATCAGGTTGCAATGAAGTACTGCAAGAAATATGGAAGTGGCAAAGTGCGAGTGCTTTCTTTGGTAAAAAATCGAGGGAAAGGAGGAGCAGTCAGGATGGTAATTGATACTTTCATCTCCTTCTCTGTCTAAACTACCTGTACCCAAATATGCAGAAGATAGAGCTATGCTGATTGACTTATTCAATGCAATACATTAAGAAAATGATTATCAGAAACCGAGTACAGGTTCTATAAATTAAGGCAAAACCTCTTTTCAAAATAAGCTTCTTTTAGATCTTGGAAACAAGTCTTTTCTTGCCAGAAAGATCAATAACAAAGAAATTTTTTTATATGAGAATTCAAAAGAAAAAAAAAGTTTGACTTGAATTTCAAGTTAGTTCCACTTAGAAATAGGCTTGCACTTGAAAAAAGCAAACAGAAAAAATCCTTTGCAGGTTAAAGTAGGGCTTTTTGTAGAGAAAATACAGCTAAATTTGCAAACATTGTTTTTCAGTTCATAGTTGTGGTTTTAAAAATGGCTTATGAACAAACACTCTTATTCCGCAAAGTCTGTGTTTTCCAAAGCCCACTGCTATCACCCCCACTCAATAGTAGAATCAGCACAGATTATGCTTCCACATATTAATTTTCACATAGGTATTATCATAAAATCATTATGTTCTAGAGATAAAATAACTGTTAGACATTTAGAAAGAACATTTTTTTCATGAGGTGAATGACACCTTACCTTAATGTAAAAGGGTGGAATCGTTTGTGGGTTATTAGTGACTGATTTTACCTGTATTTTAAGCTCTGTCTTTAAGACATTGATTTAGAGGGTTTTTGTGAAACGCAAGTAACTATAGTGAATGGAGAGACTATTGCAAGGGATATAATTTTGAAGTTATTCCAAGGGAAAGAGAACGATTCTCATTTATATGCTACTACTTCCTTGACAGGTTTTTCCAAAGTTACACATGCTTAGTTATCACAGTACTTAAAGGAAACCAGTGCTAATTGTTTTCCTATCTGCGGCCCTTCGAAAATTATCAAAAGTGTTTTGCCTTATTCTTGGTTAGATGAAGTGTGAGACCTGTGCATCACAATTGTTTTGCAGTGATACTGTGTCTCTCAAAACTAATTTAAGGTTATTTCTTGAATCCTATTGAAACAATGTTAGGAAAAAATAGCACTGCATCCTCCTTTCCATAGCTCAGATGACAAAGAAAAGCTGTCCAGTGCACTAGCAGCTGCTAATCACTGTTGCTTTGTGCTCTCCTATATAGCTAACTGTAGCAACTTGTTGTCTCTTGGGATTTTGGGTTGTAAAGCTATTAGTTTGCAAGCTTCTCTGAGGAGAGTTTTTTAACTTTTTGTATTCATGCATTGTCTGTTACTGTGGAACACTACTCTGTGTATGAAGTCTCTAAATGTTATTCCATTTATAAACTGGTAAATTGTTGTTAGTAGCAGAATATTGACTCACCTGTTGCGTTGAGTCCTTGAGATACCACTGTTCTAGTTACTACATTAGGTTTTTGGAGTGCCTTGCAGCTAACTTAAGACAAATACTGATTTCAAAGGTGTTGATTTTTACTGACTATTTTGATTGCAGGGTGTCTTTAGTTCTCGGGGCAAAAAAATTCTTATGGCTGATGCAGATGGAGCTACAAAATTTGCAGATATTGAAAAAGTGGAAGAAGGACTAAAAAATCTTCAACCATGGCCTGTGAGTATAAATTCTTGTGGGTTTAGTTTAATACACATACATACCGATAGATCTTAAACTTGAGGTTTCTGAAATCTGGTTGAAGCTCTAGGTATAAGTCTGAAGACCTAGGTCAGCTCAGAAGCTGCAAGAATGGATTGTCGGAACGGAGCTTCCAGAGTTCTTGCCTGCTTTCCATTCACTATGCCTATTTCCATGTAGTATATAGCGTTCTATTTACCAGTCTTCCTTTGAAGTTATTCTACACTGAATAAATACCACATGTTGCCTACGTAGTTAAAAACAGGTTTAAAGATGCATCTGAATTTCACTTTATTTTATAGAGGTTGTCTTTCCTCAGATTGTTAATTTAATGACAGTATTTGGAAGGACTTTTATTATAAATAAAACCTCAAAAACCTGTGGAATGAGAGCTCCTCCCTGTATATTCATTCTTTTTGGATGCTTGGCTTGAAAGAACTGATCTTTATTTTCTGCATAAATGCAAATTAGTGAAATACTTGTAGCTAGTTTCCCCAAGTGCAGTCTTCCCTGCAGGAGCTGCAAAGGATGCGCCTGTGTGAAGGGTCTCTGTATATGAGTACACAAGCAACAGGGCAGTAGTGCTTCCTTGACGCTCTCTGCTACAAAGGTGGTAGCAACTGTTGGTTCTCCTTTTGCAGACCTGCACACTCAAGTAGAGAAGATGTGAGAGATTTTGTGTGAGAAGTAGTAGCATGAGGATAATTTTAACTATTCTGTTTTGATCACCTCTTTTGATTTCATTTGAGTTTACATTTTTGGCTGGTACCATGGCATTTTGTTTGTTTAAAAGTGCATTAGTGAAGCAAGTACTTTATTCTGTTATCCTTTTCACAGTGCAGTATTTATCATTATTAATGATACGTTATCATTGTATCATTAATGCCAAGGAACACAATGCATATCTGTGGTGAAACACATTTACTGTGTGGATTCCTCAGAGGAACAATGTCAGTTAAATCAGATCCAAATAAATCACAAGAATTTGTATACACCGTATTCAAAATGCAATAAACTTTAAATGATCTGTTAATTGTAGAAAAGTCTGATTTCTAATCTCAGAATCTGTCAGCAGAAAGAGTGCAGTTACAGGAAGCAGAAAAACATAGTACTTGAAAGTTTTTATTATACAGTTCTCAACAGAAGATTCCACTGATCCAGAAAATGTTGGTTTAAGTAATAACTCTTTAATTTATATTTCTGTGCAGAACCAGATGGCTATTTCCTGTGGTTCAAGAGCTCATCTGGAGAAGGACTCAATAGCAAAGGTTTGTTTTCCTTTTCTGCTCTGTACTGATACTCAGACACTTCTATTATTTAATTCTGTCCAACAGATTTTACAATTCAGTAATCGGTATTCATAAAAGAATAGAAGCTCAAAAGTCAGAAAAGCTTGTCTATGGGTAGCATGTGTTTTAACATAGGCAAAAGGTGTGTTCTGGATTTCAGGCACTGGTTTCAGTTAGCATTCCAATTTATGGATTTAATTTTCCCAGTAGAGAACATCTTACAAGCAGAGCTTATGATCTCTGATAGAGTTGGCAGCTGGTACCCAGTGGTGGGGTTGGAGTGGAAAGAAACCAATGAGTTCAGCTTTATTGATTCTCTTCCAATGCAAGAGCTTGATTTGCAGATCTTGAGACCTGTTTAAAATGAATTAGGGATATTTATTGGCAAATTGTTTGAAGAATATCTCAATTCATGGGGAAGTAGTGTAATTTTTCTGTATTACTCATAGCAAAGTCTTCAAATTTTGAGCACACAGACAGTACTGTTCTGTGTGTGGCTGTTGTAGAATAAACAGTGATGCGTAGGCGCACAGTCTTATCTTGCATCTGGTTTTCTGATGTCTTGGCAGACAGTGGTTGACAAAGCACAGGCATGGAACTTGTATTGCAACAGACGTATTGCTGGACTAATTTTTTCAGCACCATTGGATGCGTTCAGCACGTTGAATGTTCTCAAGAGTAAACTTTGTTTATACTGATGTTTAATATATGAAATTATTCTAAAATAAATACAGAACTACTCAAATAGTTACAAAAGTTCAAGAAGTTGCACGGGTCATGTTCAGCCCCTGGTAAATCTTTAATTTTTTTCTTCTGGTTTATCAGGTAGCGTTGGAGTGGTTCACTGGAAAGAGTTCTTGTAAATGTTGCTGCATGCACGTTAGCGTCCTCACAAAAAAGAAAACCCAAATCCAAAACCTTCTTCATTATCAGAAATTAGGATTAATCTTTGACATGGTACTTGCATGCTTGTGGTACAGAACATACCAATTTAAGTTATTTGTTAGCTGTACAGCTGTGTATCCTGTAACTGTTGGTATTACGTGGAAGGCATTTTAGCTGATAAATTTGAGCACAGAAAAGATATTTTGTTGTGTGGTCAGGTATTGAATATAAATAAGCACTCTTCAGTGCATTCATATTTCTTTTCATCTTTGGAGGCCTTGCTAAATGTAGGAGAGGAAATGGAACAGGACTTTCTTTTAATGCAGAAGTACAGTTTTCAGGATATATCCATCCTTTTCATCCTGTTTCTCCCCATATTTCTGACTTTTTAATAAAGGAATCACCAGCTGTTTTGGTAGTACTACTCTGTTTGAAATACGTAGCCTAAATTGTCACCCAGCTGTCCCTAGACTAGAAAGGAAAGACTGCCTTTACCACATTGGGAAAGGGACTGTTGTGTAGTGTAATAGGTATAAATAAATTGCAGAACAATCTTTGAGAAGCTGTGATTTCTCTCCATTCTTAATGGCATATAAAACAGTAGAATGAAGCTGCAATAAGCAGCCATACAAGATTTATTAAGACCAGAATTTCACCCAGACACCAAGAATTCTGTTCTGCCTCCAGAATTGTTAGTGTACGTTAATGAATCTTTAGTATGGCATATGTGAATAGTCTTGGGAGTGATGAACATAATTCACAAAGAAGAGTTCTCGGGTTAAGTGTCCAGTTTCACTGGCTGATAGGCAAGCAGCCTCTTAGAACTTCCCTTTTGGGACTAGCGACCTTGTGTTCTTGGTCACACAGTGGTTCACCTTCACCAAAAGAGCCAAAGAATCCCCACCAGATCCACTGTTAACCTAGGGCTAGAGCACTTTTCCGAGAGGCACAAGCTCTGAATTAGAATTTTCTTAAGCCAAAGGCTATTACATAATAAGCTGAACATCTACTCATTTTTCAAGTGAGGTTTGGAATTATTAGCTGTAAAGGCAGTTCTTACCACCTACAGATGCTTACCAGTTAAATCCTGACTTCTAAGGGTTTTGCATAGTATTTGGCTTGCAGTTTTAGATACAATAACCTAAATTGAGCTTAAGACCAGGAATGATTTTAGAAGCAGTTTATGGATAAGAGTTCTATTTTTTTTAGGAGCTATCTTGAGTGAAAGACTAGGAGGGACCTCTGCAAACCTTGAGTCCAGCCTCTGGATTCCATGGACAAACTTATCTGTATCATTATTAGATCAAGAACAAATAGGCTGGGAGAATGTTTATCAGGAACATAAAATATATTTGTGAAAGCAAAAGAACAAAAGAGGTGACTGTGCAACATTACGGGAAATTTAAAATGAAGTATCGTCTTGCACAGCACCTGTTACCTTAGTCCTGGTTTTACTTGGTTCATCATATATTGCGAAACAAGTGCATTCTCTAATTGCATTCCCTTAAGTGCCTTAGTATGATGCAGGCTCTGGAGATGGTTGAGTCTTGAATGAAAGAAGTGGGTGGCAAACAAGAGATGCTCACTTCTTCAAAAAAATTATAATACTTTATTGAAAAAAAAAAATTGTGTCAGAGTAGCAGCTAGAAGCTCTTTAGTTTTCAGTGTGTATTCTTCAGAGTAGCAGTCTTTATGCAGTCCTGCTGGCTTATTTTGTATTGTTTGTCCTGGAAACTTTTGAATTTGTTCAACCTATTCAGCCAAGTTTTAGGAAAACAACAGGACTAGACAGGAGCAAAAACCAGCTTGTGAATGTCTGGTGGAGTGGACTTCTCCTTTGCTCTTCTTTTCCTGGGTGAATTTCCAGAGAATCATGCAGATGGTACCAGAGCTGTCCCACTCATTAGTTGAAATTGAGCTGCAGGTTTCTGCACTTAATAAGGCATTATCCATGATGAAAAGCTGCTCTGAATTAGGGAAATAAAAATATAAGAGAAATTGGACTTCTCATATCCTAGGCCAGCTTACTAACCATGTGTTTGACAGGCAAGCCTTTCCTTTTCAGCTGAAATTTTGTTTCACTGTTAACAATTGAAAAGTCCTGATTTCATTCCTGTGCAAAACAAAGTTTACGGACTTTCAAAGTTATCAGTAAGCAGTGTTATTGTCCCGTAAACCAGCTTTGTTCAAACACTTCACTCATCACTTAAAAGAAACCATCTAACTTCTTGCCTTATGTCTGCAGCGCTCTTACTTTCGAACTCTTCTTATGTATGGGTTCCATTTCCTTGTGTGGTTTCTCTGTGTCAAAGAGATCAGAGACACACAATGCGGATTTAAACTTTTAACCAGAGAAGCTGCCTTGCGGACTTTCTCAGCTCTTCATATAGAACGCTGGTAAGATATTTCTTTTTTTGTTGTTGCTTTTTTCCTAATTGAACATGGTTTTGAAAAAGCAATTTCAGTATTGCAGATGCTGTGAAGCATGTGATGTCTGTGTATAAATCCTAGGTGCTCAGTTTAACCAATTATATTACTCCTTGCATGGCAATTTAGATTTCCTGTTATGCTAAAATATCCTGGTACTTGCTAGGAATTATATTTTGTTATTAAGGTATACTTGGGGAAATAGTTGGGTAATTTATTTTATTCTTTCCTTTCGTGATGACGGAGAGAGGAGGAACAGATGGGCTTACCAAGTTTTGATTTTAAAATAGCATCCAACGTAAACTGGAAGAAGGATTTTAAGGCTATGTTGCTGAGATTTTGAGTGCCAAAAATTGACTTCTTGCAAGGCCATTTTACTTTGGCATACGGTCTAGAAAGAGTTTTGTCATACTAAGTAGGACATCTTGGCTTTGCCATTTCAGATCAACTGCTAATTGACTAGGAGAGAGGAACAAATAAAGAGAAAATCCCAATAAATCTTTTTTCTTCACCTCTAAAAGTAATTCCAAACAATTTTTAATTGTATTGGAATCCAGTCCCTATTTCTGAGAGTCTTCTCTCCTTTTACAGATATGAGTCAGGGAAGCAGAGTAAGAAATGATGAGAAGCTCTTACTATGATAAGGGAAGTTAAGAATTATTAATTCTATTCAAAACTTTTATCAGTGTGTTTTTATGCATACAGCCTCACAATTCAGTGCAGCTTAACCAAATTATTTAACCTGAAATCCATATCTGATTAGATGTTTGTAACTAACTGCTAAAGGCTCAAAGCGAAAGAAAACACCTACTTTACTTATTTTCTTTGTAGAATTTTTCATAAGAGGACTACTGTTGATCTCATTTATTTAAGACAGTAGAAAATGATTCATGGTCTTTGAATTATTTTAGAGCCTTCTTTCATTGTAGTTTAGCTAGAACAGTTCCCTCATGAGAGTGATACAGTGATGACTGCTATTGTGGGACTGAAACACTGTTTCCCCACAAATAGAATGATTTGTGTAAATTTCCTACGCCACAGCTGTTGCTGAAAAGGATGGCTTAATTAAGTATAATCAAATCTTTTCAAACTATTGTCTTCATCCAAGAAAATCTCCCATGGGCTACTGCTTGCTGACAGAGAACAGAATTACTAAACAAATGTTCCTGCATGAAAGTGTGTGTAATCTTACAGTCCTAGTCAATTCCAATACGTCTGGTTTTAGGTTGAGCTTTGGCAGATAGTTGAGCTATATTGCTTCTCCAGAATGAGCTTGCAAAGGTAGCATGCGGGTGCGCACACAAATCTGATGCCGAATGTAGAACTCCTGTTGAATTTAATCTGGAATTGTAAGCAGTCAGTGTTTGGAAAATCACTTTCCTAGCTGAGTGGTTTGCTTATTGCACTCAAGAAAAGTACAGCTGAGCCAGAAGTATTTTTTTGCTGCTACCTCCAAAACAAATTTGATCTATTAAACTCTGTAAATTTCATGTACAAGAATTTTCTATATACATGGTTAAACACACATGCAAGGCCCAGAAGTGCACATCTCAAAATTGCCCGATATAGCTTCCAATTTATAAATTAAGAAATGAATGAGGATATTTGGTTTAATCTATAAAAATACAATCTTCAATCTTACTCTGTTTTAAACTGAGGATTTTAAATATAATTGCACTTATTAATCAGACACATTATATAAAGAGCTCAGGTTTTTTATTTAACAAGCTTTCTTCTGCCACTCAGATTCTCTAGCAGTAAAGAAACAAAAAATTAAAAAATATTATACTGTACCCCAGAGGGTATGAAAAAGGGATATTGATGTCTTATTTTATAGTAATTATTTTGCTGTTTTGGAATACACCAGATCTTCATGTCTCGGGGTGTTTATTCATTGTGCTTATGTGTGCTGCTATGAAATCAACCTTATGTTCTTGCCCTCTTATTTACAGTAATCCATAAACTAATCCCCTGAATGTTTTCTTACACATCTGGTAAAAGGTACTGGTTAGTGATGGGGAATGTTTCTTTTGTTTGTCAAGAAAAGAATAACTCAAATTCTTCCAATAAACAGCTTTTCAGATACTTCCAAGTCACAAATTTGCTTAAAACAACGAAAGGGTGGGTTTTTTTTTTAATTTGGTTTATTTTTTCTGCCAAAACAGGCAAAATATGGTCTGGTTTTATTCTCATCTGTCCTTCGGCAGCATCTGTGCTTCCCTGCCTTCAGTTTAACTAGCCATTTAGCATGTGTAATTGGAAGATAACATGTCAGTGCACAAAACACTACTGTCCCTTTCTCAGTTAATATTTATAAGATCTGGAAATAAACTGGGAGATGGGGAGATGTAAGCATGTGGGAGAAGGGGGTATGTTAAAGGAAATGGTAGTCATAAGTGAAATGTCTGTGTTTTACAGACACTTGGGATATCTGCAGTTAGAAATTACTTTTAAATAACATTAATCCCATAGAAACATACATTGTATTCCTTTTTATGCAACAATGTAAGAATATGAAGTAGCCCAGTAATTGAACTTATTTTAAACAAAACTAGTCCCTGATATCTATTGCATAGCATGTGTGTAAAAAGGAAAATAAAAACTGGTTAGCCATGGAGGACATAGTGCCATGGAGTTTCTGTACATATCATGAGTATGAAGACTTAAGAGGAAGAAGGAGTAGTGTTATATTTCTGCTGACCTGGAACAATGAATCACAGAACAACTTATTCATACTGAGACCATCAGCAAGGGAGGGGTTGCAAAGAAACCAGTATTTTGATAATGGATAAGGGGCTCTGAAGTCTGGTTTATTGCCACTTCTGCATCCCTCCATTGAGGCTATTTGACATCTGAGGAAATAATTTGATTATTTTTGAATCATAAAATCACATGAGTCAAGGGCAGCTCTGTTGGGTATTGAAAGAATTCAGTTCAGTTTAGTGTGGTCAGTGCTCAGATAGTCTGGTAAAAAGGGAAGAGAGTGCTGGAGAATATTCAGCAAACAAGCAGAATTTAATAGGATAAAAGCTGTCTGAGTAGCCAGCACCCTAGCCCTTCAGTCTGTCAAGGGCTTCCCTGCTGCTGAAGGGCAGCATATGGTGAGCTGTTGAGGAGAATGAATACAATTTGGGTTTTGCAGAAGCCTTACCTGGCTTGTCTGCTTGAGTTTTGTCAGGCTCAGATTTTTTTGAGGTGCTACAGCGTTAAGTGAATTCTTACATGAGGACACACTAAATATTTAGACTAAACATTAATACATAACATATTTACTTATGATGTTATTATAAAATGGCTATAAAATGGACTGTCCAATAATTCCTAGCCTGAATTGTTAAGCTCGGTAAAATATAAGTATACACACACAAGAGACAGGCTTTACTTTATCTAGGTTGTGTCTACTTGTCGTCTAGCTTCCCTGCTTAGACAGTAGAAGAAAGGACAGTTTTAAGGTGTAATTCATTTCCTCCTACTACAGGCCAGACGAAGTGCAGCTGAGAAATGCTTGTTTCCTGCCCTTGACAGTAAAGGGACTCTAGACAATTTGTACAGAAGGAGCTGTCTCTACTGTAGATGACTGAAGTTCAGCAGGGTAAATTCAACCTGTAGAGTTGTAGGAAAAAACATGCTTCAGGTTGCTTGTGCCTGAGCTGCATCACAAGGATAAGCTATTCAGTAAATCCTGAAAGTAGTGGATTAGAAGAAAAACTACTGAAGCAATTTTGTATCAAAGGCAGCTCACTTTCTGGGCTGTATAGGCAGCTCCCATTGACTGTGTAGACAAAAAGCCTCAAGGATTCTTCCCTTCTAATAAAGAAATCCAGTAGTGTCTTTGCATACAAGAGAGCACCAGTGCTGAATTAGCACAGGAGAGCAGGAAACTGCCCTGTAGTGTTGGATGTTATCAATTCTGCTCAAAAAGGCAGAGCAATATGTATTCAAGAAATAATACAGGTTTTATTTCTGTGTCTCTCAGTGGGCTGATAGTATCCCTCACCCAAAGAGCAAGTGCTAGAAGCACGGTCTGTTTCTTGGAAGCTGAGCATCTTGCAATCTTGTTACAGATATAACAGTATAAACAATATAGCTATCCTCCTGCTTGGATGAACTGGCTGAAAGATTTCTGTGTTTCTGTACTTAAATAGCTATCGGAGACACCAAAAATAAGTGTGTATGTTGGTTTTAGTGTTATACCAGCACCGCCACTACAATTGAGTCTTGTGGTTCTGTATTCAACTTGAATATAAAAAAGAAGGGGAGAACATCGTGACCTTCCTTTATGTGATCTTTTGTAGATCTTTGACAGTTTCAATATTAATTTAATCATAAGGAAATAACTCAAAGTCAGCTGCATTAAGAATGAAAAACTAACTGCTTAGACCTTCACTTTTTTCTACTTTCTTCATGCTCTTTCTATTCCAGTTGACATTGAATTGAATATCACCTCTTTAATGTTAAAAATACTAGAAAAATGTGACCACACATTTTCTCTTGCTGTGCTGAATTTGATTTATAAATGCTTATACTTAGGAAAACTTAAAAGCAAACTGAAATATATAAGAAAAATATGGTTTTATCGTTACAGTGATAAGGATCATGTAACACTTTTTAAAAAGAGAAAAAGATATTTCCTAGAAGTTTAGAAAGCATTTGAAAATCAATAGATACTGGAAAATGTTTATATATTTGATACTAAGAAATCAAGCTCACATTCTTAACTAGCTTTTTTTTTTTTTTAGTGTGTTCTGGTTGGCTTTTTTGTTTAAGTGTCCTTTGGAGAGTTGGCTGTGTATATACGAATACAAACCAAACGTTCTTGAAATTTACTTTCTAAATAGCAAAGTTTTGACATTAGCTTGAAATGAGAGCAACCTTTTGAACAGAGAGCATATGCTTTGCATTTTAGGTTCTGAATCTGATTACACCACTAATCTATTTTTTAGACATGGATGAAGCACATTTTTTAAATTAAAACTTAAAAGAAAATCAAAAGGCATATTTTAAAAACATAATAGATACAGTTGAAATTACTCACTTTCAGACTCTTAAAGAAGCTGTAGTCTACATCTACAGTCCTGACCTGAGAAATATAACTGTTTATATTGAATTTTAATGCACGGGAAGAAAATTAGACAATTAAATGGTCTCACTGGCAGAATTTTTCTATCTTAAATTTGGTCATTGGTTTCTCCTGACCACCACAACAAAAAAGTAATAAATTTCTTCCGGGCAGAAAATGTCTTTCCTTACATACGAGAACAAGACATAGCAGAGGTTACAGTCCTACCTGAAATATTGATAAAATGAGGGGAGTTAAAAATATAATTCTAGTCCTGGTTTGATTGATGTACTTATGTAAAGTGGCAGTTTGTAATGATATTACACAATGCAGCAGATCACCGATTAGATCAGTTTGTTGCTGTTACTTTTGTTTATGGAAATTGTCTCAACCACTGAAAAAACCACACTATTTCACATTTAAAACTTGAAAGCTCAGCATAAAAAAATAATGTTTTTTTCCCCAATTTGTCACTAATCTCTAAATGTGAGTCTCTGTATAAAAATTACAGAAAAATAAGCATCCATGTTGCTACAGGGAATTTTTTTTCCACTCCTTTGGTATTGTAGACCAACACGAGCATTGGAATTGTTTTTACCTGGTTCTGTGCACAACAAGTAGAATTTTTGTAAATATCTAATCAATGCAAAAATATTTTGCTGTTGTAAGTATATCTGTTTTGTCTTGTAAGAATCCTGCTCCTGGCAGATGTGGACTCTCGAAAGCCCCAGTAAAGGTGGAGCAGTACAGGCAGCCTAACCCTCTTGACATCCTGTTTCATTTTTAGACCTATTTGGCCATTGAAAGTTTTCTTTGACCATTAAGAGTTTGTTGGAACAACATAGCTTGGGTGTATATAAGTCCTAAATTCCAGTTAAAACAGTATAACTGTAGGCCTAATTTCGATATTTGAAACACTTAATATTGGACTAGCAAAAAAAAGAGTCCTAGTGCAAATTTAAAATACAGAATAATTGTTCAGGGTAGATATTTTATAAAATGAAGCATTTTAATGGTTCAGCTTAAAAGGGTTTAAATCAACTTACCAACTTGGTGTTGAACTAAATTTTAGCCAGCATCATCCTAAATTCTAACTTAACCAAAAGTACTCCTTAGTGTAAATACAGGCACATGGAGAAGTTTTTCCTTTGCACTTCATGTTCATGTTAATTAAAATACAATGGAGCCAATATTAGAAGTAGATGGGGAAATTCCACCGTGTATTTTTGGGTGTTCAACTGTGGGTACTTCGTTCAAGGCGCGGCCAAATTTAGGTATTCTGACCTGAGTCCCCCCTCCCCAGAAGCACCTACTTTCACTTTCTGTCGCAGAATCTGGTGAAATACATGGTGTGAATTATTCCCTGCTATTTCTAACAGCAGTTCTGTCATATATTAACTTGTCACAAATGGCTTCATGTCAAAACACATTTATTTCACTCAGCAGCTCATCCACTGGTGTTGCTTTGATCTCTCAGGTAGGCTCCAGCTAACCTACCCACACTTAAATCCTGACCATGGAAGCTTCTACATGCTTCTTCCATACCATCTGGATCTGGTGATCTGCAGTACGGGTGTAATCTGTGATCTGTATTTCCAGATTAACTGTTCTAGTATGTGTATGAGCTATACTGAAAGGTGGTAGGGAACAGGGGAAGAAATAGTATCCCAGCAGTATACTGCAGAAGTCATTCTCCGTTCAGCTTTCAATAGAGGTATTTTAATTTTCCTGTTACATAAATGGCAACCACATTTAACAATAATAATGTTCAACCTGATTAATTCCTGTGCTTTTAATCTTTCACTTTGAGCACTGTCGTTCACTAAACTATTAATTGTTGTTGTACTGTGATGTACATGCTTAAATTGCACTAACTGGTTGTTCATAGGGATTGTTGCGAATAACTATTAATTCACTGGGCTAATACTTTATGCTGTAATATTTTTAGAGCAACTCATATAGTGTAATTCATCAGACAATTATTCTGTGTCTCTTAAGATTTTTAGTCAGTTAAGTAGTAAGTATTACAAAATTAGATTAAGTCTTAATACACATGACTCAAATGTTCAAAGGTGAGTATAAATGTAAAATGTCAGCAAAAAAACCCAAATAATACAACTTCAGTAGATGTTTAACCCTTATTTAAGGAACACAGTCAAATGGCAAGGCTGCTTGGAACAGATTCAGTTCACTAAGGTAAAAAAACCCAAAACACATTTATTCCTGTAACTTTTTTTTGTGACAATTAAAAGACCTTTGTCCTAATCAAAATGAATTCACAAAGTGATTCTAAATTCTTTATACACAATAACTGTAGTCTCTGTAGATAACCTCTGTTTATGCCGCCTTTGCATGTTTTAATACTGTTCAGAGTGACATCAATAGCTCTCCGGTGAAGTACACATACAGCGTGGGTCCAGATTGAAGTATGTTTGGTAATGATTTCACCAGCAAGCCAGCGTGCTGTGGTCTGTGCTTCAGTGGGGACTACATGTATGTGTCATACCTAAGTGCATATTTCAAGGTGGACTTCTGTTGTTGCATTCATTAATAATTTTGTGGAAATGCCCTGTATTGCTTGAAAAGAGAGGGTGGCTTGAAGTACAAGGAAATAACAGCTGAACCTGGCTAGCAACCTGTTAAAGTATCTTTTTTCCTGCTCCTGATCACCTGTCTGTCCCTTTCTGTAGTGTTAAATGGGATTAACAGTGACTTGAATTCAGGCAGCCCTTCAATTATGAACTAATAATGTTTTCATTGCATGCATTTTCTTCAGTGGCAATAGATTTTTTTCATTTCAAAAGAAAATTGTCTTGGACCTAGCAATTGGAGTTTAAGGAGATTCTAAATTTATGAAGTGTTGAGAGAAATTGTGAGCCAGCATTGAATTGTACTTGACTGCCTCACAGATGTATTTTCAAGACCTATGTAAGCTGGTTTGGAACATCTGTACCAGTGACTTCAATCTGGAAACCTATCAATAGGCTGGCTGAAGCACTTCCAGTTCCTTAATAATCAAGGTTTAGTTCCCTAGGGAAAAAGCTCTGTGATTGAGTATACATTTAATGTAGTAGAAATCAAATGTGTCGGACCTGCAGAACATTAGTACCAACTTTATAATTGAACACCAACCTCCCTAAATCAGGCTAGGGATTTAATTAACAGCACCACAATCTTTCTTCTGGAAATAAATGAGACTGTGTTTGCTGTTTCCTGTTCTACTTCAGGGCGTTTGATGTGGAACTTCTTTATATAGCTCAACGCTTGAAAATACCCATAGCAGAAGTTGCTGTCAACTGGACTGAAATTGAAGGTATGGAAACTGTTTACATTCTTGTAAGATTCCTTACATGTCAATCTAGAATGAAATATCCGAGGGTATTCCCATATTTTATCAATTTTTGATAACACACAGCCTTCTTTCCCTACAAATTTTGTGTTTCGTGTACTTGCCAGCCTTTTGCCATGGCATGGTAAAGGAAGGGTAGCAATGGTGAAGGGGTAGCAAGGGAGAGAAACTATTCAGTCCAGCTGGAGACAAAAGTAGGTAATTTTAGCAATAGGATAGAGCTCTAGTTTGGCACATCCTCTTGCTGTAATGTGTTAAAAAAAATATTGCAATTGTGAAACGCTGTGGAGGAATTCTGACCATTATTGTTTATTGATTCAACTCAATTTAATTTTGCCCTGCTCTCCAAAATTCTCAGCCCACTTATGAAAGCCCCCTCTAGGGCGTTCACTCTTCTTAAGATGTGATGTTCTTTCAAACCTGTAGGGATGTCTCTGTTGCTGGAAAGTATAGCTCTATATATGTTCATAGCAAAGCCAGCCAAGAGGTACTCCTTGCTTCCACTCACATCCTCTTTCCCATGAAATGCATTTCTTTTTTTTAACCGTTCAAGTTCTTTTTTTTTTTTAATCTGAATTGCTTCTCCTCAACCCAACTCCTGAACAAGAGAAAGTATAATGAACTGCAAGGGTGATGAAGGGTGGAAGCAAGTAGAGAACACCCTAAGTCAACTTTACTGGAAAGTATATGTTTTCTTTTAGTGCAGTTCCACATGTATATTGTACCTAACACAAATGTTAGCAAATATGAAAGAGGGCTTAGTTTCAAAGCGTAGGTTCCTTACCTTGCCTGAAGATTGGTACACTCGTATTATTTCTGTAAGACAGCAGGAGGTGGATCCTCTTCTCCAAAGCCACTAAAAATAGTTTGCTTAATTACTGGTGTTCAGACTCCTATTTACTTGAACAAAACCTTGTTGCAGAGAAGACTGCATCTTTAACTTTTTAATCATTTGCTTTACACCTTTGGTTAGCTCTGAATTGGTCAAGCAGTTGGCCTAGATGATCGTTGTAGGTCCCTTCCAGCTGCAGTATTCTATTTGATTCTATTCTATGCTGTGCTATGCTATGCTATTTTATTCTGTGCTATTCTGTTCTGTCTTGTGACATACATGGAATTACTGTGTTGCTTGCAAACTAAAATCTTCCACTTATTGCTTTATAGTAATTACATTATACCTTAACTTTTGCAATATAATTTTTTATTAATGTTTTTTATTAATGTTAAGATCTAGGTTGTGGGACTGAATGTGCTGAGAACGCAGAGGCTGATGACTGCTGCGTGTCTTGCCAATGGTCATTTTTTCTAACAACGTCCTTCTGATTTTCTTCTTCATTAATCACAGGTTCTAAGTTAGTTCCTTTTTGGAGCTGGTTGCAGATGGGCAGGGATCTTCTTTTTATACGACTGCGATATATGACTGGTGCCTGGCAGCTTGAAACAAGAAAATGTAATTAGATTATTTACATTTTCCAAATATATTATTATGCTTAATGGAACATGAGAGCAGTTTCAATCAAGTGAAGCGGTGATGAAAGCTGAGGTAATTCTTCATTGCTCCTGTTGTAGGTTTCAGTTTTGCAACATGTATATGTTTTAAAAGATTGTCAGCAGGGAATTTGTATAACGTTTTTAAAAGAGAAAGCATTTCCAAAAAGTTTTTCTTATCTGGTAATCAGGGCTACTATTTTAATACATAGTAGCTCGAACATGTCTCAAATTCACTCAAATAAATATATCTGCTTTTGTCTCATCATACATTTGTAATTTCCTTATACATGTTAAAAAGAGGTACTCTGTTCTGCACTGTGCAATACTGTGTTGTGAATGACCACAACCATTTGTTCCTGTGATATCTGGAAATATATGGCCATATTGCAACTTAGAATGATCAATCATAATTCATGCTGATACATGTTTAGATTCGGTGTTATGGGAAGCACTAATAGGTTTTACTGAGTTGTTGCAGTAATGTTCATAAGGCTGTTTGAAGAACCTTCAGTAGCCTCTTGACATTCCAAATGTTTTTGTCTGAAGCTGAAATAGTTTGAGATCAAACTGCAGTTTTTGTCTTTAGACTGTAGAAGGTCCAAGAGAAAGCACATTTCATTTTAAAATGTTGTCTTTTATAAATACGTTTTGTTCATTTGTACTAATTAATACTGCATGCTCAAGGCTAGGAGTCCTTGGCATTTCCAAATCTGTAGTAAAAAAGCTATGGAAAGCTAAAGCAGAGCATACAAAAATGAGACCAAATGTACACTGGCGGCCTGTGCATTAACAATCCCAATTTAAACTTGCCATGTTTCAAATGTGATCAGAGATGGAGGGAGGGATCTTGGGTCTCAGTAATGTCACTCTGTTACAGTACACAAGTTTCAATAGTGCTTTCAAATCAGTTGTGGATTGCCAACAAACTAAGCCAGTCTTTCGGAAACATGCACAAATTTGAACAGATTCAAAGAATGAACAGTGTATGGTTGTACTTTCACATATGATTTTGCTGGTGATTTTTCTTATTCCTTCTGTGATATTCAGTTGACTTTTGCTTCTCTTAGGGTTACCTCAGTTTTCTGTAAATTGAGAAGCTGGAATAAATTCTCAAAAAATATCTTCAGTTTGATTTTGCGAGCTTTATTCTCTTGCCTAGTCTACGTACATTTCTATCACTTCTGCGGAACCAGTCATATGACTCCTCATTGCCATTGCCGGAACAAAATACCAGCTTCTTTGCTTTTGTATGGTGAGTTTCCCTGATCAAACCTTGACAATGATAGCTTTGCCTATAATAAATCAAAGTTGCCAATCAGTTCTCAAAAGTAGATTCCTAAAATTTTCCTCATGCCTTGCCTTAAAATTGGGCTCATTTGAAATTTTAAACACCTTTTCCATATGAAGAGGCCTAGGTAATGCATTATTTTCTGTATGATAAGTATACATCTGGTGACATCATCTTTAAAAAAATTCTGCTTTGGAGTTGGATGCCACAGCTTGGAAGAGGGGTACTGAATTTATGATTATTTTTTTTTTATAAATAATTTTTGTGTTTCCTACAAAGTTTTTTGAAAACTTTGCAAATAAACTTTCTAGTAACTCTCTCCATATTGAACAGTCTCTATAAGCAACTGTGCCTATGTCATTCCAACAAAGTACTTGATGTCTTCCATCTCAGAGTTGCAGAGGTAAGGTTAGATGTACCATCATTGAGCTTTGTGGGGTTGGATGATGGGACTTGATAGCAGGGAATTCTCTTATGCTTTCAGTGGATTTGAGCCATGGATAAAAGTCACTGTATGTCTTCATAGTCCAAAGTGTGCTCTCTGGCTCTGACATTGATACACATGGCACTGGTCACAACCATATACTTATGTCTTTCTTCTCAGCTGCCTTTCAAAACAAGCTTGCTACGTATCTACACTGTTGGAGATAGTCTGCACTGAATGCCACATTGTGCCCAAAAATATCTTGAGAGGAGGGATAAGCAGCTGTGGGACACCTGGCACAGTGTAGTTTACTTGCTTAGGTGCAGCCTTACACATTCTGTTGCAGTGGGGATAAAAGCCGAATCACAATGAAAAAAACAAAAGGAGTAAACTGAGGCTTCAGAAGGAGAATGGGGCGAAACAGAAAAGGGGACTGAACTGAGGCTAAGATTGAAAGCCAGAGTGAAATGGGAGATGAGAAGTACTGAGACTGCATGAGGAATGGGAATGGAACAGCAGTGGACCTGCCAAAGGGACTGGAACAAGGGAGTAGGAAAAGAGACAGATCAGTTAAGGGTGGAAAAAAGGAAATATTGCTAATGAGGGAAGTGGAATATGAAGGGGCTCACTAAGCCAAGGCCTCCACAAGAACAGAGTTAGGACAGAAATCGACTAAAACAAACTTGGACTGAGAATACAGTGATATTCAGAATCTGGGCTGGAACCCAGGACATCTTTTTCAGTGTTCCTTAGTTGTTATTTAACCTCTATGAAATCTTTTGGAAAACCATATCTCATGTTTATGTGCTGGTCCATACAGAGAATAACTGCCTACTGGTATCAGTTATTCTTTCAGCCCTGAACTGAAACCTGCAATAGATCTACAGGTTCCAATTCTGAACCACATGAAGGAGGAATAGAACATGTCACAAAGATGTGGGAGATGATACAAACCAACTTTCAATCAAAGCTATGAAGAAAGTGGGAAAGAAAAGTAGCTTTTCTGCCTCCTTCCTACATTGAGTATGTGTGCTATGAGAGAAGATAGAGTACTTGCAAGGACTACTTTTCCTAAGACATATTTTTAGTGCTTGGGTCTGATTCAGAAAACAGTGAGTTGTATGGCAAAGGCAATTTAATTGATTGGCTTTCTATTTAGAAAATGGAAGTTTGGACAGTATAAATGAGACAAAGGATTAAAAAGAGGCAGTACATTCCCCTTTGTCAGATAAAGTTAAAATAAGACAGACATATATGGTTCTTTTCCTTCTTGCCAGAGTGGTCAACACATTCAAAGAGGGCATTAGAGGTACCTATTCTGATCCTTTATTGTTTAAGCTCACATCTTACAAAGTGATGAAGGAATTCCCAAACCCTTCTGCAAATCACTTCCAGTCATGCAGATGCGGCACTACCTCTATCTTTCAGTAGATCAGTTTAAAAAACTGAGTTCCGCATCTGCCATAGTGTGTTCTGGAGCTGGAGTATTATCAGTTGCTTTTCGGAGAACTGCTTTATTTTGAGGTCTTGTTGCCCTCTCAAAACCTTTGATTACAGAGCTCCAGCAAGAAAGCCTGGGTCTGTCTCTTGATGTATTCCACAACCTCCACTTGATTTTGTGGAGTGACACAACATGGAATGGGAGGCTTGGGTGGAATATTTTCCAGTTGTTCCTACTGGAAGAAAGGCTGATTGATACACATTTGATGAGGTCTTACTTAATTACAGAGACTCAGTAGAGAGCAATTTCCTCTGAGAATAAGTAGACAACTTCCCTCATCTCAAAGCCTGTCATTCAAACCAGTACTCTGTCTAACCTGTCCTCACTCTTTTCTTTATAGACTTGCAGAGATACAAAAGGTCTCCTCATCTGCATTTCAGCGAAATCTTAACCTTCACTATTTCCTCCTGCCCATGATGACCCATGCAGATGCAAGTCTTGTAGATTACTCTCTGTCCTGCATGACCCAGTTCTCCAAATACATATCAAAACAAAGTGATTTTACTGACTTTAGAGAAAATCTACATGGTAATTCTTCAACACTCTTAGCCACATCAATGTCTGTATGGTTGGTGCTTTCATAGATAGAGATTTCAATTTTAAAATAATTATTTTGGTATCTCAGCATAAAACCCATTATTTTTATGCACCGCTTTACTGTCGCTTTAGAAGAGACATTTTCAGTAGGCTACTTAATATCAAAGAATTCTCTTCAAAAACACATTCAAAAAAACCCAAATTACTGAAAAAAGATTCAGTAGTTTACACAAATTCTCTTCATGTTACCATTTTTAATCACAACCCAAAACAACAGCAATGCTGATATACACTTAGTCTCTGTCCTTACAAGTCATTTTTTTAACTCATTTTAAATATGGATTGGAAAAAAACAGAAAAAAAAATTCTCTTTTTTTTCGTTAGGCATGTCCTGCTGATGCACAGTATGTTTTCTGTGACAATTCTACCAGTTAACTCAATATCCCTAACTGATTTCAGTGACACTGCAACATTGTCACCAAGCAGGGTAACTCTTAAATGAGTAACGAAGCAGAGGAGTCCATGTTACTTTTTCACCATGGAAAATGAAATTGTACTTTTATATAAGCACAGCAACATCTCCAAGACATTGAATTGTCCCAGCCAGTATCTAACTTGAATTCTCTGCTAATGTTTGAGGCTCTGGAGACTGAACGATAATTATTTATGTACCTGTTTTCCAAGTGTTCCTTGGGTTCACAGTCATAATGCTGACTGCAATCTGAAAATAGTCCAAATGAAGAGACAGCCAAATACAAAAGGCTGCAATGAAGTTTCTGAATCTCAGTGTTTATTACTTAAAATAACATCTAACCTTATTTATGATCTGTGTGTGTTTCTTAGGGATGCAGTAGCGTGTCTGTTATAGCTCAAGGGGCACGAATTAAAGTAGTGTTGCAGCATTGTCGAAGGCTGCACCCTGCCAGCTGAACCGTAAGTTATCTACATCTTTGGGATAGGGATTCAGAGGTTAGGAATTGGCCACTACTGTGTCTTGCCTATTGCGTTACAACACATAAGGGAGTCTGGATCACACCAGCCCAAGGGGTCATCTAGGCTCAGGGGAGAAGCTACAGACAAACCTTTGTTTCTTACCAGAAAAAAAGATGATATTTTTATATGACCAAGCTTAAGTAATAGTTGTGAGATCATAGCTGAGAGGAGCATGCTGGAAAATGATTTCATTTAAAAGATCCATCAGAAAAGGAAGACCTAACTAACCTCTGTTTTCCTGGGTATTTTTTAATCCATTTTGCTTTATACTCTTCATAGGTATGTTCAGCTGCCCTAATGCATAATGAGATATTCCCCCAGAGTGAAAAAAAAGCCCACAGAACACAAAAAACACAAATCTGTCCAGTCCCACTTGCTTGAAGCAGTTTTCGAAGTACCAGTTACAGTGAATCAGTCTGTAAATTGCCTATCTGCCAGATTCTTAAACTACACACATACGCACGCAGAGCCTTACTATGTGCACATTAGTGCAAAGGGTACATCTTTTTTGCTAAAGCAATGTGCTCCACATCTCTTTCTGCAGAAGGAGATAAACTGTTGCTGTATGTGGAATCCACAGGTAACAGCACTCGATAGCTGACAAATGTGGAACACTCATTTTAGAAGTTAAACTGTCTAGCCCATTTCAGACCAGCAGCTGCTCAGCAGTAGCTATTCAATGCACTGTAAATGCATGACTGCAGTTATTAGAAATAGTTTGACTTACTTGAGGAAAATGCCAGCAAGCAGGCTGCAGTAGCACAGGGTGTTGTTCAGCTGGGTGTGTTGGCCAACTGCAAAGTGAGGAGAAGATTTACATTAGACATTAGGAAGAAATTCCTCACTATGAGGGTGGTGAGACACTAGAACAGATTGCCCAGTGAAGTTGTGAATGCTCTCTCCCTGGAAGTGTTCAAGGCGAGACTGGATGTGGTCTTGAAAAGCCTGGTCCAGTGAGAGGTGTCCCCACCCATAGCAGAGGGGTTGGAGCTAAAATGGTCTTTAAGGCCCCTTCCAACCCAAATCATTCTATGATTCTATGATTACAACAGTTCAGGAGGCCCAGGAGAAATGCTTCTAACTTCCCTTAAGATGAGCTGCACTACCAGGGAGTACTCCTCTCGGGCTTCATTCTCACAGCATTTTGCTTGAGAAACTGGCTGTCACTGGCCTGGACAGGCACACTTTTCACTGGGTAAAAAAATGGCTGGGTGGCTGGGCCCAAAGGGTGGTGGTAAATGGAATTAAATCCAGTGGGAGGCCAGTCACGAGTGATGTTCCCTAGGGTTCAGTGCTGGGCCCAGTCCTGTTCAATATCTTTATCAACATTCTGAACGAAGGCATTGAGTGCACCTTCAGCAAGTTTGCAGATGACACCAAGCTGGGTGCAAGTGTGGATCTGCTTGAAGGAAGGGAGGCTCTGCAGAGGGATCTGGACAGGCTGGATCCATGGGCTGAGACCAACAGGATGAGGTTCAACAAGGCCAAGTGCAGAGTCCTCCATTTGGGTCACAACATCCCCGTGCAGCGTTATAGGCTTGGGGAGGAGTGGCTGGAGAGCTGCCTGGCAGAGAAGGACCTGGGGGTGTTGGTTGACAGCCGGCTGAACATGAGCCAGCAGTGTGCCCAGGTGGCCAAGAGGACCAATGGCATCTTGGCCTGTGTCAGACACAGCGTGGCCAGCAGGAGCAGGGAGGTGATTGTGCCCCTGTACTCAGCACTGGTGAGGCCACACCTCGAGTGCTGGGTTCAGTTTTGGGCCCCTCACTCCAAGAAGGACACTGAGGGGCTGGAGCGTGTGCAGAGAAGGGCAACGAGGCTGGTGAGGGGCTGGAGAATAAGCCCTACGAGGAGAGACTGAGGAAACTGGGGTTGTTTAGCTTGGAGAAGAGGAGGCTGAGAGGAGACCTCATCGCTGTCTACAACTACCTTAAAGGTGCTTGTAGAGAGGTGAGTGTTAGTCTCTTCTCACAAGTGACAAGCGATAGGACAAGAGGAAATGGCCACAAGTTGCACCAGGACAGGTTCAGACTGGACATTAGGAAAAATTTCTTCACTGAAAGAGTGGTCAGGGATTGGAACAGGCTGCCCAGGGAGGTGGTCGAATCACCATCCCTGGAGGCGTTGAAAAGACAGGTTGATGAATTTCTTAGGGACATGGTTTAGTAGTGGACAGGTACGGTTCAACTCGATGATCTCAAAGGTTTTTTCCAACCAGATGGTTCTATGATTCTATGATTCATCTCCCAGGTGTTGCATTAAGGCCTCCTAATTCTTAGGCTTTTCAAAGGACACAGACTACCATCATTGAACAGTATTCAGTCATAAGCTCTCCAACATGCTGTGGGTGGTTATACTTTGTCTATATTTACTCTAGCATTCTTACCAGCAGGCAGCAATTTATATAAATAACTTATTCATGCTCACAGTCTCTTTCTACCTGTACACTTCATATTCAAGGAACAGCTGCAGACCAAACAAACATCCTCCAGAAATGGCTTAGTCACAGGTGATCCTTCTTACCTACTGACCTTAACTCCCACTCAGGCCTATGTCTTTGCATCAGTCAGGCTCTGCATTTCTTGTGTCTTCATGTTCTGCTGTGAAGATCACTGTCCCCTTTGAACTTTAAACAGTTTGTTGTTTTAGCAAAGTTAACTTCAGTATCTAGACTAAATACAAGCCTTTGTCACTGACATGTTCTATACAATTTTATTTCAGAATGAGGTGACATGAACTCTGGAATTCCCATCTGTTTTTTACCATGTTCTAACATTTCATCTGGGACTATTCTCAAGCTGCGTAAAGATCCCGTTACAAAACAAAGCAAAATACTGAGTGTCAGCTTTTGGACTGGAGATCAGAAAAGCTGTTTGAACCACAGCATGATGAAGAATCATTGAGTTCTTCAAACAGTTTTGGCAAATTTGCTTTGCATGGTCTCTGGAAAGCAGCCTTCCACATGTGGGACAAATCTTTATCTTCTTATCTATGTAGAGTCAAGAAAGGTTGAGCTAATTATGTCAAGAACAGGCTTCATCCTGTAGCCGTATTACAACCTCAGTTGCACAGGCTGTCATGAACTACCCTGCTGCATACTCTCAATCATCTGCTGTCAAACCAGGAACTAGGTCAAAACCACAAGGAATTTCTGACTCTTTTTGGCTGACTGGGCCTGGTGCCGTTTAAGGGCTCAACAACAGAACTGCTGATAACTTTTGTATCTTGTTGCAAAAAAAACAAACAAAAAAAACAAACCCATATTCATGGCCATCTTCCTGTCTTTAAGCCAAGTCATAGGTTTTGGAAATGGTGTCAACAACTGTCAATTGTGTCAGCTTTTCAGTAGTTTTACAAGTTAGGCTAGATTCTGCCTGGTAAAATGTTTCATTACAATAAGAGTTCAAGCACAGATGAGGTTAGGACAACCTTTACTGGTTTTTAATCAAACAATAAAATTCTGCTCTCAAAAAATGTTTTCTGAAGTTATGTCTAATTTTACTATTCTTGACAATTCATTTTCTCAATAAAATACTTCATAAGAACAGGAATAGAAGAAAAATATTTAGTTTTCTGCAGGACTACTGCAATGGAGCTATAAAAGGCATCAATTATTCTTATAAAGGAGATAAGTAATTTAATGTCACTATTTGCTATAAAGCTAGAAAAAAAAGAGTGGCTGAATGCAGAAAAATGTATTAGCTTCAAGAAGCTTTTGTGTGCACTATTCATGTTTTCATATATTGCTTCAACTTACAGGATACCTCTGAAATTCTTACACCCACACCCATATCTGCATATCATAGAATCAAAGAAACATAGAATGGTTTGGGTTGGAAGGTACCTTAAAGATCATCTAGTTCTAAACCCCTTTGTCATGGTCAGGGATACCTTCCACTAAACCAGGTTGGTCAAAGCCCCATCCAAAATGGCCTTGAACAGTTCCCTCCTCACTGTCCTAAGGATCTTACAACTTCATGGTCACTACAGCAAGGCTTCTCTTTAGCTTCACATTCCCCACCAGCTTTTCCTTGTTGGTGAGAAAAAGGTCCAGCATCTCACCTCATTGCCTCTTCTGTCACTTGGAGAAGGAATTTAGCATCAATGCATCCCAGGAATTTCCTGTATTGCTTATGCCCTTCTGTGTTGTCCTTTTAACAGATATCAGGGTGGTTGGAGTCCCCCATGAGGACCAGGGCTTGTGAACACAAGGCTGCGCCTATCTGTCTCTACATGGCCTCTTCCGCTCACTCTTCCTGATTGACTGTCCTGTAGCAGACTCCCAGTATAATGTCCCCTGTCCCTGCCCTCCCTTTAATCCTGACCCATAAACTCTCAGTCCCCTCCTCATCCATCACCAGGTGGAGCTCCATACACTCCAGCAAGTGACCTCATGGAGAAAAAAAATCTGGGCCTTTTCCGTTCACTTATCAAATGAATTAATTATTGGGAAAGACTGTTTGCCAAAATGAAGAAATAGCAGCTAGATAACTTGCTAGAACCATTCATCTTTAAACAAGGAATAAGGAATGCTGTGAAGATGTTACCATTTTGTTTACGTGTGATGTTTGTCTTTCACACTGCCTTCCTAAGCCTCATGCGAACCAAGGAAGAGCTAACTTCCTATCCTGGACTTTGTCTTCTCCAAACAATAGAAGAGGATGAAGATAACATCCCAAATACAGGGTCACTACTCAGGTACCCTAGAAGTGAATTATGCCTGAATAATTATTCAAAGGTGAGAATGTGCTCACATTACACTGAGAAAATTGAAGGAAGGAAAATCCAGTGCAAGGCCCACTCCATTCCCTGAAACCATGGATGCTCTGTCTCTGACACTGAAATTGTCTCAGAGAAGGTAGGAAGGGAAGGTTGATCTTGCTGCATCACCCTCCCCCATCACAATGGAATTTCAGGAGTGGCTTTAACAGACCTGCATGTTTAAGGGAATCTAATTTTGCATGTACTGATTTCTCTGGATTGTAAAATAATGAAGCATTTTTTCTATTCCTGGCTACTTCTGATTTACTCAAGATTTTACATCAGTCTAGCCCTAATCTTGAAGATGGGCATGATAATGTACTTACCCTCAAAAAACCCCTACTGAATTTTCAGTGGTAGGGCAAAAGATTTTAGTGTATTTGAATAGAAGCTCCTCACTGTGAACAGGAAACATGAACAGAGGGTCATGAAGTGGTTTTGTTGATTATCTGACACCCCAATTACCCTACCTGCAGACTACACTAAAAATCCTGGGGGTTTATCATCTTTCCTCCTAAGATGTTCTCTATTAGTGTAAGCATGACGCCTCTAGCTCTGTAGGTGTGCAGTCAACACGAAGCCATTACATTTCCTGCTTTAAAGAAGTTTTATTACGTACGGTGGTTACTTTGTGGAGAATATCATGTTTGCTACTAAGTGCAAATCTAGTGCATAATATAGTTGCACAGGTTTGAGCAAGAGCTTTTATTTTTCCATCAAGCAATATTTTTCGGGAAAACATTTGCAGAGCGGTCGTTCATAAAGCTACTACTGCATTCTGTCAGATACTTAAGAATTAAGAAAAGTCAGCAAGCACGTAGACTGTTGTTCTCAGCTGTGCCTAGGTAATAATTTACCAGTACCTTAAAGCTTCTTAGGGAACTCATATTCCTGGCTCTGTAAAAAGTTCATTCATTCCGTGATTCTTCTGCAGACTTGTCAACATTTTGCCCCAAATTTAATCTGCATTTCTCACAGTATCACAGTATCATAAGGTTGGAAAAGACCTTTGAGATCATCAAGTCCAACCTATGACCCAACACCTACACTTACTCCTACACGTCAAGTACACCATGTCACTAAGTGCCTCATCCAATCTCTTTTTAAACACCTCCAGGGGCGGTGACTCCACCACCTCCCCGGGCGCATTCCAATGACCAATCACCCTTTTGGTGAAGAACTTCTTCCTAATGTCAAGCCTAAACCTCCCCTGGCGAAGCTTGAGACCGTGTCCTCTTGTTCTGTCACTGGTCACCTGACAGAAGAGACCAACCCCTGCCTGACTACAACCTCCCTTTAGGTAGTTGTAGAGAGCAATAAGGTCTCCCCTGAGCCTCCTCTTCTCCAGGCTAAACAACCCCAGCTCCCTCAGTCGTTCCTCACAGGGCTTGTGCTCCAGCCCCTTCACCATCTTTGTTGTTCTCCTCTGGACACACTCCAGCATCTCAACATCTTTCTTAAACTGAGGGGCCCAGAACTGGACACAGCACTCAAGGTGCGGCCTGACCAGTGCCGAGTATAAGGGGATGATGACCTCTCTAGTCCTGCTGGCCACACTGTTCCTGATGCAGGCCAGGATACCATTGGCCTTCTTGGCCGCTTGGGCACACTGCTGGCTCATGTTGAGTTTCCTGTCCACCAGCACTCCCAAGTCCCTTTCCACCTGACTGCTCTCCAGCCGCTCTGTCCCCAGCCTGTAGCTCTGCATGGGGTTGTTGTGTCCAAAGTGCAGAACCCGGCACTTGGACTTGTTAAACCTCATGCTATTGGAGTCAGCCCATCTCTCCAGCCTGTCAAGCTCCTACCCTCCAGCAGATCGACACTTCCTCCCAGCTTGGTGTCATCTGCGAATATATACTTCCTCACAGATGAATCCTATACAGTCCTTCTAGAGTGGACTATGCTCTGTACAGATTAATTCTTCATTCTCGAGGAAGAGGGCAGATTAAAGTAGGCAATACACCTAGGACAGCTGTTGTTTTTTTAGTCAGTAAAACACTAAAGTACTTCAAAATAAATTGGCTCGCATTTTCCAGGGCTTTGCTTAACACAGCAAAAAAGCTTCTAGGAAACATTCAGTGGATGTAAAGCCAGTGGCAAACATTATCTTTCATATCTGAGAGATAATGTAATTAAAGATGTGATAAAGAAAAAGATATATATATTATTTTGCTGAGATGCAAACCTGACATCAGATTGTTATGTGGCAACACACCATCTGTGTTTCATAAGCTTGACAAAGTCAGAGGGAAAGAACTTTAACATAGTAGAAGGCTTTGCAGGAAAGAAGTTGTTTCCAACAAAAAAACTCACCAAATGCCAGAACAGAGCCACAACATGGTGATGCTACCAGTATTTTGCTTTCTGTTGTGAGGCATTATACATGGACACAGTGTTCCAAATACAGACGTCATTTTGTAGATTGATTACATTAGTGCAAGGCTACTCAAGTTTTATGGTGCCACAGCTTTCTCAACAGCAGGGAAGAGTTGCTCTTACAGATCTACTACATTTTTGCCAGAAAATAAAAGACTAATGACTTGAAATACGAATGCCACAGTAAGGCACATGATTAATAGCCACTGAGTAATAAAATCATTGCTGACAAAATGTGTCCAATGAAAAGTTTAAATCTTTTCCAATGAAAAGTTTAAATATCCCCTTGGGAAAGGAGTTCTCAGTCTTGTTTCTAGTGCTGCAGACGCTTTTTATTCAATAGCTTGTCAGGCAAACGTTGTGGAGCAGTTCCCAGCACATGGACTAAACCCAAGACTTCCCAGTCTCAAACACGTTTCTCTGTAAAAAAGGAGTCCATGTACCTCTCCACTTAGTCTGTGTCCCCAATAGTCTTGCAGTCTTTGCTGAACAGCAGCCCAATTTCAACAAGAGTTCAGTGACCCTGTGATAGACCTTTCCATAACTTGACGGCTATTTCAGAAAGGAGGTACTGTGGATTAAATTCCTTTAAGCTGAGGAGGATCCAGAGCCCCTGTGCTCCATTTTCCTGTAACCATCATGTTGCTGTGGTTGCATAGCCTCTACTTCCTACCTTCTTCAGAAGATGGTCTGATGCTTAGTCTCCTACAAAGCAGTGCAAGTCTCTCATGAAGCCCCGAGTCAGGTGCCTCTTGAAGAACAAACGGCTTTTGGTTCCAAATGACTTTGCTCCCACACATGTAAGTACAAAATCAGAAATTGCCAAGCTGAGGCATGGAGCCCCCACATTGAGAGGCAGCCACATCTCTAAGCCTGTATAAGATTCCCCTACTGCTGTAGATGCGGTCTTCATCTTCTTGTTTGTCGTCTTTATCTCTTCCTTCATGTCACTACTGCACAAGAACACTGACATCAGCATATTGTCCAGATGAGGGCTAATACATTTGAAATGTGCTTCATTTGAAAAGCTGGACCTTTTACCCACCAAATTCCCCACATGGAGACCCAATTATAAATACCTGTACAAAGGGAGGGACAAGAAGGCACAGCCAGGGGTGGTGGGACAGTCTGCCTTGACCAGCTTAAGACCATCGTGGAGCTGCACACACACACTGCACTGGCCCCAGTGTGGGAGCACACAGTCTTGTCTATTATGAAGAGCCCAGACACCTACCTAAGAATCAACCTGCTGTGAACAAGCGCCTACTCTAATGCTCAACAGCTTTCAGCTGAGGGGCTAAGGCAGGCAGGAGAACTGCTACAACTGCCACCAAAACTTTACCAGGAAGGGAATATACAGCCATGTGGCAGAAATGAGATCCATTCTCACACTCTTCATTAAGGCATAATTAATTGGGAAACCATAGTTTTATATCATAAGACTAAAAGCAATAGAATGCTTAGATACTTCTGCTAAAGATAACTAGATTGGGAGTACCATGGGACAAGAAAACAAGCTGAGCAAGGCTTGAACAGGCTCCGTTCATGGTCTCATTCTTCATCCCCTGAAGAACAACTGTGCAATAGTTGTTCATAGTAGTCAGTCGTAAGTCTTGCCTTCCCAAGATGCACAGTACAACAACCCAGTAAATGGCATCAGTCCACTGGATGTATCAAATAACAGTAGAGAAACCTGAAGGGAGAAGTTGCTTTACCCAGGAGGAATCTGGGCCAGGTGATATGCTCCAGCTCATGGAGTGCTTGCCTCCACCAGAAGACTCCTGACACCGTCCATTACATAGACAGATCACAGTCCCCTAAGCCAAGGCAAAGGTCTGACTGGATATCTAGAGGTGGGGATATCACCGCCATACCTGAGCCCCCACCCTCTCTCTTTTCATGTTCTTAACATCCTTGACCTGGTGCCACCCTAGTCTGCGCAGATCTAGCTGGGCTATAAATAGACAGTAGCATCCACTTTATTTTCTAAGACTTTTGGTCAGTCTCCTCGCTTACACCTGTTGGCCTCCTGGACCTGATACAAGAGGGTACAACAAGCACTAAGCTCCTGCTCCTCATCTTCCCTATCCATGTCTCTTCCCAGCAAAGCCCCACAAGGCTGAACCCACCCCACTACCTGTTAGTTGTAGAGCAAGCAGCCCAGACAAGAATCACTAGTGGCTCCTCATTGCTTTCAGTTGACCTCAACAATGACTATAGCTCTCTTTACTGGACCAAAACCCACAGCTGCTGCTGCTGCTCTTCCCACATCAAGATCTCTGAATCCTTATTAGCCTAAACTGCGAACCCTTAACCTGCATTCTCCATCATCTGGAGGCTGTCACGCAAGACAGCAAATACCTCATACATGCTGGTGAAGAAAGTCTTTGCTGATTTTATTCAGCCCTGCAGGAGGAGAGGGTAGCCTCATCTGAATACCAACACTGACACAGCAGGCTCTTGCCCCATTCATGTCAGAAGTGGCCACCCTTCTGGCAGCCTTTCACCTCCCAAGACTTCTCCATACAACCTTCAAAAACCAAGTAAACCAAAAATCACTTACCCCTAGGAAGCCTTTAAAATCTCTCAGCTGTGACATAAATTCCTGTGCCAATTCCTTAACACCTGCAATCTAGTTTTCTTATATAGCTGGGCTGCCGGCGGTCTAGATCATTAACGAACCTAGATGCCCCAGTGCAGGCACATGTCAATCCCAGCTAACATACAACCTGAATTAGAGGTGCAGTCCTTGGCACAGCAGAGGGTAATTGAGTTGAGGCACTGCTGCAGGATATATTAAACATAAGACATCTTTCCTGGTCCCTGGTATTTTACACAGAGTTGTGATTTGCTATCCACACCAAGATAGAGACGCCCAGGCCACATCATATTTTCTCTCTTGTAAGAGCTTAAGAACTCTGGCCTCCCTAAATGTAAATGGAGGGTTTGAGGAAACACAAGCCTTTGATGTGTGTGTGGAGATGTAAAGCATTTAGGCAGAATATTTTAGATACATGAATTACAACAGGGTAGCTTGCTCTTTTCCTTGTTTGCATGCTGAGTCATTTCCACCTGGACTCTGCAAACATGGACCCATGCACTGAGTGGTTTAGTATTTGGAATAAACTGTTAATGCTGGGATCTCGCTTTGGCAAGTCTTAAGCAGAAAAAGAAAAAGAAATCACTCCCTTTCTTTATTTTCCGGAGCTTGTTAGTGCTTCCTTTGGAACAGACTGGAGCAAGCTGGATGTCCCAGTTTGAGATACACAGTGCCAAGGGCCAGTATGCTGACACCATCTCCCCCTATTCCCAGGGACTGACTTCTGAAATGTCTCTGAGGCTTTAAGTTGCCATCCAGTCTCATTTATGTACAAAATATGGAGAGATGAGTCAGAGTAGTTTCTTGCCCCTATGAAGAAAACTTGATACCTTGTGCATAGTTGTGGTATTTCTATACAGATTTTACATACTTGCCACCAACCCAGTTTTATTTTTCTTTTCAATCTTTTGATTTTTTTTGAACAGTAATTGTTCTGCTGAAGTCTGTAGCTAAAAGAGGTGTTTATTCAGAATCTCTGCCTTCTAAATATTTACTAATGAAGATCTTAAAAACTTCTTCACTCAGCCTGTTCACTAACCAGCGGAATTTTTTCCATTTTGTTGACCCTGAACCTCCCCATTATTTTAAGTTATTCTTCTCTTGGCAGCCGAAGCAAAATGTGGCAATTTATACCAAACCCTTCCCTACCCCTCCAGTTAACAAAGATACTGGTTGTAGATCAAAGAATCCATCAGAACAAACTGCTTCCTATGCAATAATCCTTCTGTCTCTGGAATAAGCAAGTTTATCTTCATTGTGCATTCCGATAAGATGTTATTATAGCAGTGACTTTAATTACATTTCTCATTATTACATTAGTGTGCAGTAACATAGGGTTTCACTGAATCTAAATGTGTTAGTTTGTAGAATATGGTGCCTTTAAGTCTTGTGATAGGGGAAAAGTAAAACTTCAGAAGCCACAAACCACCACCAACAAAAAAGGTTCATTTTACACTCAGTTGGGCAGATGTCCCTGTGGAAGGAATGAGGAAATTCTTCTGGAATATGGACTAGAAGGCAGAAAAAGGTGAAGAGCCATCATAAAAAGGCAACAGTATATGCAACCCTGTACATGCCTGTAATGCAAATGTGGCAAGACTCCAGAAAATAAGTAGCCGCTCTGTGCCTTAAGGAAAAAATACTTTTTGTCCAAAGTTCATATAATGTTATACCTAGAGATATATTTTAGTGGCACATCTTTAAATGTTTAATTATTTTCCTCTGCATGAAAACATTCTTTTCCCCATATTTTTTCTTTTATGAAGAAAAGATTAAAAGCTCTAAGACTAATGCATTTCAGCTTAGACATTGAGTGGATTAAAATATGTTTATAGGTATAAAAATGTTCTTTAGGAATTGTACCTTTTGAATGTCTAACAAATAGTCACTCACCTGATACTCAATAAAACAGACTTTCATGTAACTCAGCTTCTCTGATAACTTGATTAAATGTGAGGCCTCCTATTTTGTACCAGGTGGTTCTTAGGGGAGTGAATTTATCACATTCTTGGTCTGGCAATCCTTACTCAATAACTATTTGACCTACAACTTACTGAAAATGGTGGTAGTTCCCATGAACTACAGTCAACTTTAGATCTGGACATAAATACCAAATGCATCATCCTTGGAAAGGCACACAGCTCCAAATAGACCATTGCTACTGGTCCTACAGCGCAGTAATAACTTCATGATCTCCAAGACAACCATTGTTAGTGTATGTGCAAGGAGTAGATTGGAGAGCAACACTTTTCTTCTTGTAAGTCTTAGGCAAAATATTCAGTTGGTTCCCAACTTGTTTTAAAGCAAACATATGGTAAAATGATGCATTGCTTGACCCTCATTGCTTGAAGCAAGTATAAGTTTACAAGGCTCTTTTTACTTCTGCCAGATAGTGAAAATATAGATAAATCTGATCTATATAAATCAAGGTTTTAATTAAAATACAGTGGGGTTTTTAATACAAATGGCATTTTCCCTTCTACTCACTGTATCCTGCTTTAATGCCAACACTGAACAAATAAGCTGGGCTTATCAGTACAATCTTCTTGTCTGTCAAATATCACTGAGGTTTGTTTTCCTCTCATTATATTTTGAGTTTTAAATAGTCTAGTTTATAAAGATATCTTTCCCCTCCTCCAGGAGGCATATATACTGTCTTTGTTTAAGCCATGGGAGTGTTGTAAAATAAAACGTTATTAAGGAGATGTTTGCCATCAACAATTAATTGTGAACATCTTTGCATGTTTTCATCTGGAGAGGAAAGGTGGAGGATACTATTTAGTGAAGAGAGTTTCAAATCATGTTTGAAGACAGGCTTTCCTAGAAAGTGGGACACATCTTTATATTCTCTGTTTTGAGACATTTCTTAATGAGGTAGTAAGTCCATGGAAAAAAAGGGGGAAAAAGCCCACTTAAAATGTTAAATGACCTGTTGTGACCATTATTTTCCCATTTCTACGGCAAGAATATGAAGAAACCACATTAGTGTGTTAGGATCCAAATAACTATACCTTCTAAATAAACACAACATGAAAGTTACAGCAAACTTAGGGATCACTGCTGCGTTATGTTTGTTTTATGAAGACAAAACATGGTGAGAACTATTAAGTAAATCATACATGACAAACATAACGCTTCCGTGTGCCCATCCCTGAATGTTACAAAGAAAATAATATTCTGTTTCTATTTTGCACCAAATTTCTGCAGATGGAACTGTTTCAGCTATGTTTCAAATGGAGAAAGGCCTACAAGAGCTGAAATTAGCACGTTTAGATCACCCCACTCTTTAATATTTCCAAAACATGCCGATCTTCTTCATCCTTTTTCTTCACGGATTACATGGCCAAGTGAAAATCCTCTCTGTGGACTTGCTTTTAAGTGTACTTTCAGGAAGCGTCAGGAAGGATAACTTGTGAGGTCAATAATTTCTTGTGACAAGCTCTACTCACTAAAGGTGACTTCCTCAGCCCTCAAAATTCAGCATCTAACATTAAAGGAATTTGTTTTAGAATCAGTCTTGGTGTGCAGAGAAATCTATCACTAAATTAAGGAGATCATTTAAGTGCAAGGTATTGTGACTTAATTGTGTTTGTGATGAGTGACCAAAAGGTATTTCAGAGAGTTATACATGGTCTTGGTAATTTAAAGGAAAAAAAAGCAATTTAGTCTCACAAAACCAAAACCAGCTAAAAGATAAATCAGCTGAAAAGAAAGAAAATAAGTAGGAAAGAGAATAATAATTAGGAACTGTGTAAAACATTCTAGATGCTGCTTTAAGAACCACAATCCAATTGAGAACAGAGGCTATTCTGGTTAACAGAGAACACACAGGCTCAGAACAGGTATGAATAAAAATATATTCTATAAAACACAGGAGACAAAAAAGAAATAGAGGTTTTTAAAAAAAAATAATAATGGAAACAAAAGGAGGAGAAATTTATAGGTAGTAGAATTAACAGTAAGAAAGGAGTTAAGTTTCCCAGAAATTAATGTAATTCAAACAATGATTTGTATTAATACTGGGTGAAAATGAAAGCACTGTGACTACTAAAGCAAAGACAGATTCTTCAAGAAGTGTCTGGAAAAAAAAATGCAATGATATATTACTTATACTGCGAGGTAATAACATATTTTCTAGTTTACCTATAATTAAAGTCAATAAAGAGAAAACTGTAAGACATTTTTTTAATAATCACATCCTGACACCTTGTCCTTAAGAATTAAAAGTGAATGTCAAGGAACCATGACCCTCCTACATTATTTTTGAAAGGCTGGAAACATTAAAGGGGAAGATAGCTAATATTATGCCAGCATTTATAAACAGATATATGGCACGGGTACTATAACTATAGATCTTTCAGAGCTAAAAGCAACTTCAGGTAAAGCAGTGGAACAGTTTACACAGGTCATAGTTGAAAAGAATTAAGGGAGAGCAATGTGAGTGCCATCGGTAACAAAAAGAACTTGTGAAATTAAAACTGAATTAAAAGTTTATCTGGTAAAGGAAATAGGTTTGGTATTACAGACTTTTCAGAGGTATTCAAGAGGTATTCAGCTTCATGTTACCTGACATTTTAATTAAGAAATTAATGTAAGATGTATTGAATTTGTATTATTCTAAATTGATTAAAACTGGACTATTTCCTAGGTCTGAAAATGTCATCATAATTGGGGAAAATTTTATCAACCTGATGAGTTTTTAATGAGGGCCCAAAGACAACATTTATCAACCTCACAGTATTTAACTGCTTTTAACAGTGGCACAGAATAAACTATGAAGCTGTTACTGAGAACTTAGCCAATGATGCAAATTATGGCATTGGTAAAAAGGGAAGAGAAAAAAATCAAAGTGATGATATAGTAAATAGGGCAGGTGAGAACCTCAAGTTCACTCCATTCCACGTTTTCAGGCAGAGTTATGAGAAGGTGGGGAGTCAAATCTAGAACCTAAAGAGATCTTGGGCATCATCTCAACAAAAGACCAAATTATTAAGATGCTATGTCCCTGCCCATGGCAGGACAGTTGGATCTGGATGATCTTTTAGGGTCTCTTCTGACCCAAACCATTCTATGTTTCAGTAATCTCTACAGATTGACATGCAGACATCCTAAATAAGGATGACAAAGTTGTCTGAGTTCCATATGTGTCCTCTGATGTCTGGTAGAGCTGGAGAATCCTGGGTTCTTGATGTCCACATTTCAAAAAGATGTTGAGAATTTGGAAGGGGCTCAGAGGAGAGCCCAGCAACTCTTAAGATCGTTTAATCATCTGATACTTAAGGCCATTCTCAAGTGTATGAAGGAAAAGGTAGCATAAGCCCAGGATGTAAAAGAAAAGACATAGTAATAATGAGCTTTTAGCCTTGTGTGTAAAGGTACAAGATTGAATTGCTAGACGCTGAAGCTAGAAAAATTCAGAGCAAAGAAAGCTATTTTTATTTACAGCAAGGATAAGCCTAACCATGGACTTAACCCAGCACAGCTTGTAATGGATTTTCCATCATGAAAGATTTCAAAATCTATGCTTTTTCCAGAATATTTGCTCTAGCTTAACCATAGCTAATGGCTTTGCTGCCAAAGTTCAGGGAAAACCTGGGACCCCTGGGTACACGTGAAGTCAGAGGACAGTGGTTCATTCTTTATGTAACTTTACATACTGTTTCTTTTTCATACTGTTTCTTTTTATCCAAGCAAATCCTCCACAACAAGAAAACTGTTCAAGCTCCTAAGATAAAGAGTAGACTCAGATGAAACGGCTGAGAGGTCATCTGCTTCTTCCCAGCGTTAGGTGTGAAGTTCAGAAGGAGGCAGGGGATTTCAATGGCTCTTGAATCAATGCCAGCTGAGACTGAGACACATAAATATTTCAGGCAGGTCAAGTAAACAGCAAGGAAGTGATTCCTCATTACTGATTCCAGCCAGTGCTGGCTAAAGAGAGTGGAAACAGAATCCTTCTAGAGTTTATCTTCTAAAGTTTACTCAGTCATCAACATTGTTATTCAAAACAATAACAAATGCAAAAGTAGGTTGTCTCTGTCCTCTTCCTCCACATGGTCTCATAGTTTTGAGAAGAAAGCAACAGAGTCTGTCAACAGGAAGATCATCTACTTCAAACTAATCTCAGCTAGACTGGATTCAATTCACATCCCTCGGAATAAAAAGACATCCCAATATTCATCTCGCTCTGAGCATCTCAGAGCCATATTCTCTGCAGATGAGAACAAACTAAGCACAAGTAACAAGACAGGTGGCTGTATCTCAATGTTTTAAAAACTGATGGATTAAAGTCAGGTCTTTGTGGGTCAAACAAAAGGAAAAAAACAAGGGAGCCTTTGGACTTTTGGTATAGTAAGATGATGACAAATTTCACTGGAATTACTTAAAACTTATATTCTTGTAGCTCAGAGCAGAATTTGACCCCAAAATCTTTAATCGCAATTAATATGACTTCATTCTTGTGCAGCTGCTTCTGCAGGTACTTACATACACTCAGTAACAAAAATCTTTAGCTTACAGTGTTGGGTAGAAAAGAATGGATTCTAACTCTAAAAACTGTAGTAAGCTGGGAAGTTCAAATGTTTTCCTGAGTCTTTTTTAGTTGGTAATTGGAAGTTACTAAGAATGTTTTAAGTTCATTTGTCCACATCACAGTGTGCTCCTTTTTACTTCTTGACACTTCTTTCGACTCCGGATGAAAAGTGCTATGAAAATCAATGATAAATTTTCAATCTTACTGTTTGTCTCAAGCAGATGGGGCAGAACCCACATTCTGGTGGCAGTAAATGAAGCCACTCAGCCTGCTTACATACGTGTCTCCCAGTATTTCTGAACTATTGCCTTACAGTCTTCTCAGGTGCTCCTTGTTACATGCCCACTTTACTGCTGATTCCCTTTGTACATTCTCTCCCTTTAGGCATCCAAACCTGCCTGCCTACCTCCTCCTTCAGCTTCTCTGAATTTATAGCTTCACTTGCGGAGTTTGAAGGAAGTAGTACTAAGATAGCAATTCTAATGCCTTAGCTGTGAGGGAAGAGAGAACCCAGCTGCCCGCCACAGTCTTTGGGATGTCATATTCACCAACACGTTGCACAAGGTTGCAGCTGCTTTTTCCACCTGTTTTTCTCCTGAGAACTAGCATCTTAAGACACAAACATGAAGGAAACTGATGTGAGTAGCATGAACCATGTTTGTACAGAGCAAATGTTTTATCCTGCTTACCCTGGAAAAGATATGTGACAGAAGGCTCCCTTCTGTCACACAAGTTCAATTATTTATTGTTAAACCTGATGCAGATGTGTCCAGTCCAAACTATTCACACCTTAGGATACTGAGAAACACAAATTGCCTGTGAATAAGAAGCAGGGAAAAATGAGCAAACTCCAAGCTTCTAGACAGAACAAGCAACATCAAACTCAGCTGAACCCAAAGGCGAGGTGTTGATTTCTACCCTGGGAAGGGGAGCAAAAGGTGTGGAGCTAGGAATGCTGGCAGGGTTTAGACTCATTGTTTAATGCAGCCATTGAGAGAGTGAGGGGATGGTGATTGCTGCTGCTTGAATAGTCAGCTTCTCCCTGCATGTCTGACTCCACCCTACCATACAGGAACAGTCCTCACTTTCCAGGGCTCTGGCACAGTCAAAATGGGCAGCAGAACCACAGCTGTGTTGCTGTTCCCAAGACTCTGCTGCCAGAGGCAAGTGCCTGTTGTGTCTTTGCCTAAAGAAAGCCCACAAGGAAAATGTAACTCACACAGTAAATCCATGGTACTGTGGCTACAAGTCTTCTAGTGCCCATACCAGCACACCTGGAGCCATTTGATGTATCTCCATCATGCAGCATACGACACTGCTATTATAACAGCTATTTCTTGTTCAGTGGTGGACAGTGCCAGTACTTCACTGGGGCCCTGGAGCGGTGCATACAGAGTCGATATATTTACAGCTCTTAGGAACTTGGAGTTCCCTCCAAGTGGAAAATTCGTGTTATTCTATGTGTTTTACACAGTTTCAGTGCTAAAAGAAATTAGAACCCTTCCTTTCCTTCTACAGCTACATCCAGTCTTCCCTATTTTCTACATATCCTTTTACACATCTTTTTCTTTACAGAGCTATTCAGCATAAAAAGACAAAATATAGATCAAAAAAAGGAGAATACTCTCAGATCAGGCTTTGGTTTATGAGTAAAGAAGGCTGGTCCATGTTTACAAAATGGGATTTGAGAAGGAAAGTTACACCGTATGCAGAATAAGGGAGAGTGTTTGCACTTAAAAGGGGCAGGATGGGAAATGAGGTTCTGGAGAGGGATAATAGCAAATGAGAAATGGAATTAGCAGATCCCCGGCAGTGCAGAGGAGTGACAGGTGATGAGTCATGCTGGCAGGAGGAGAGGAGAGTGGAGCCTTAAGACAAAAATACAGGTTTTGAAAGCCACGCAGATAAGCATTTGGACTCAGGGATGGGTCTGAAATTGTATGTGAAGAGAGGGTAAAGGAGAGGTGGGATGTATGAGCCCTGCTCCTGAGAAGATACATAATTCAATAGACTTAGCAGGTCACAGGTAACACCAGCATATACTCACCTGTTGTAATAAAACATCTACACACACACATGCCATATGATCTGAAATACAAAAAAATGCAAAAAAAGATGTTCGCTGCTGTATAATCTGTAATATATCAAACCCTAGTATATAACCATGCAATCATACCCTGGTAATATGTATAACCATATGATCTCTTTTAGCTAGACTTTTTCAAAATGGTGCATTTGAAATGGTCACCACACAAACATGAATGCATTTCAATCATGTCACAAAGCGTTTATGCCTATTTAACTTGAAGGTGCTATCAAAGTAAAGACTTAGAAACTAGTGTCTCTGCTGCTATCCCCCAGTGGTTGGGGTCATTCCAGTAACAGAACTGACATTTTAATGCATGAACAAAGGTGGGCTGGAGATAGCACAGCAGGCTGTGCACCAGACAGGTAAAAGTATAGACCCACCTTGTCCTGCCACCTCTTTGCTGGCTGCAGCAGCTGTGAACAGTGGCATGAGAAACCAGAGGTTTCAGTGCCTGAGAGAGATGCAGTGAGACCCAGAAGAACTTGGGTATGATAGTCCTTAGATTCATGATCAAGAGCCATGCCTCAGTAAAACATACACCACATCTCAGCCAAGACACCTGCACGTGTGGCATTTGCAGTGTGTAAGCTAAAAATAAAAAGCATTATGGATATAAAATCTCAAGTCATGCTGAGTTAGGGTGTGTGATTGGCACTTTATAAATGTTTAGAGTGATTTATAAATAACAGCATCTCTTCTGCCAGTCATCTGTCGAGAAGTCTCCTGTAGGAGAAATGAGACAGCAGTGAGAAAGCTGCTGGTATTTTAAGACATCGCAGGCCAAACTGGGAAACAGAGCTATTTGGGATGTTACTTGTGTCTCCCTGTTACCCTACAACCCTCACACACACACCTGGATAAATTTGCTCTGTGGAGCCGTAATTCCATTGTGGCTTTCTGATGTCTACTCAAACAACATTAGCTTTTCTATCATGATTTGTAATGTAAAAAAATTTGGTGAAAATGTCAGCAGGATGGTATCCTTAATCACATTTATTGATTGACCTCAAAAGGCTCAGTGCAATTTAACTGGAACCCCTCAATGTGACCAGGGTCAGGTTCAGCCAATACCTATTCCTAGCACTGATTAGAGCCTCAGTTTTCTGAGTACCTTTTGTTTCTAATATCCTTGAAGCCACTTGAATTCCCTGATATTTCTTTTTCCATCTATCCTTGTTACAGCTAATACAATGTGCTACATAGTTAGAAGCGGTTACTCGTAGGTAATATGAGCGTTTAATAGGTAATACCTCACGCAGAAAAGACATCTGTTCAGCAATAATGGCTGCATTTTGCTGTTCTCTGACCAGACTCATGAACTGATGGGACCATTCAGAACTTGTGTGCAGGTACTACTAATCCTATTTACAAGGCATTTTTGGGTTTGGGTTTTTGGGTTTTTTTTTTTGGTTTGGGTTTGTTTGTTTTTTTTCCCACTGCAATTATAACGCAAATGGAGATCCTATGAACCCTGCCCACAAAATCATCAGGCACATTTTCAGGACAGTGAATTCAAGACATGGGATCATGTGGGATTCAAGTGGGAGCCCAGCAGCTGGCTGCCCCAAACACAAGTGTGAATACCAGATGGAGGGGATTTCTGCAGGACACCCCACGTGGTGACAGTGCAGGTGTGGGGTCCAGGTGGAGAAGCCTGTGGAAAAAGAGCCAGTGGCCTCCACACTGGCCTCCAAACCCCTCTGGTGTTTACTGGCAGCCCTAGAGGGGCATCCTCCCAGTGTCTGCCCACAGCTGGAATTTGTCCCCTATGTTCACAAGTTAGGTCAGCATCATCCCAGGTGTTGTAGAACTGCAGCAAAGTTACCTCACTCCCCACCTGACCACTGCAACCACTCTTGAGTGCTTGCATGAGGGGTCAGGGCTGGTTATGGGGGCACCAGGCTAAGCCTGTGCAGTCACAAACAAAATCCTCGCCAAACCCACACCGTCCCTCCCAGCCGTGGTGTGTGAGCCTGTGTGTGTGCCCGGGGTGTGTGAGGGTGGCCTCGGTGTGCGTGGGTGTGCATCCCTGCCGTGGAGCGAGCTCTGGGAGGGGTTGGTGGCTTACTGGATTTTTTTTTGTTGACTTCGTTGGTTGGTGTTTTTCTCTTCCTTCAAAAAAGGAGCTTGTTATTGTACTTACATTTTGCAGAACTTTTCTTTACTGGAAGCAGCCTATGAACCAATCTTAATTACTATATTATTAAAAATAATTCCTCAGAACTCAACAGGGATGTGGTGACATCCTGCATCCTATATCTCCTGAACCGTATGGTACATAACTAAAACGTTTTCCGCAAGATCTGACCATACTTTTCGGAGGCATCAGTAGATGTACACTAGAAGTACATTACCTTACTAACTCTCAGCCACCTGTATTTGCTGAATTTCTTCGATGTTGAAATGAAGGGGTGCCCATGTGTTTGAGGGGGCGAGCTCTGGCGGGGGGGATTTGCGCGGGCTCTGGTGAGGTGCGGGGTGCGCTCTGTGTGTGTGTGAGCGCGGGGGGGGCGCAGGGGCGGGCTCGGCGCTGCTGGCCGCGGGCCAGCCCGGCGCACTAATACAGGCTGGCGGCTCCCGCCTGACTGACGCCGGCCGGGGCTGCTGCTGCCGCTGCCGCTGCGCCCTGGCCCCGCCGCCGCCGCCGCCGCGCAGCTGCAGCCCCGCTCCCGCCCGCGGCGCGCCGAGACCCCAGCCCGCGCCCGGCCGCAGGTAAGAGCCGCGGCTCCCCGGGAAGGGCAGGGAGGGGGAACGCAGGGGAGGGACGGGGGACTGTCCCGCCGCCCCAAACTTCCCGATGCGGCTGCCCTGCGTCCTGCCCTGTGCCGGGGCTGCACCGCATCCTTCCCCGCATCCCTCTGCGTGCTGGGGCTGCGCCGCATCCTTCCCCGTGCCGGGTAGCGCGGCTGCCCTGCATCGTTCCCCGTGCCAAGTGCCTGCGCTGCCCCGCATCCCTCCCCGTGCTGAGTGCTGGGGCTTCCCCGCATCCTGCCCCGTGCCGGATACCGGGGCAGTCCCGCATCTTTCTCCGCATCCTTTCCCGTGCCGGGTGCTGGGACTTCCCCGCATCCTGCCCCGTTCCAGGTGCTGGGGGTGTCCCGTATCCTTTCCTGCATCCTTCCCCGTGCCGGATACCGGGACAGCCCCGCATCCTTCCCCGCATCCTTCCCTGTGCCGGATGCTGGGACTTCCCCGCATCCCGCCGGGTGCCGGGGCAGCCCCGCATCCTTCCCCGCATCCCTCTCCGTGCCGGGTGCGGGGGCGGCGGGGCGCAGCATCCCAGTGTGCGGGGTTGGGGCTTGGGCAGAGGCTCGGGGAGACAAACCGACGCCAGAGCTGCAAGCAAGAGGAGGAGCGCGGATGGGGGGGGGGGGAGAGGGGGGGAGAAACGCTTTTATGGATGGTTGAACGCTGTCAAGTCTTCCCGCTGTTAGGATTTCTTTCCTTCTCCTTCAAGTGGCAGAAAGAAAAAAAAAAGCAACCCAAACCAACAAACCCCTACATGACACGTTTGGAAATGCTTTTCCTTTCAGAAGTTATTTTCTGTTCGAGAATTCCCGCTCCTGGATGCGCTCCCATGCAAAATAGAGCTGAATTGCTGGGATTTGGGTTTGTATTCCAGCTAGAAACAGGGACTGTCTTTTTTTTTGGCTCTGGAGTTAAAACGATCCGTGTTAGCAAGTAACCAACATTTCCAAAAACGATAATCTATGATATGGCAAATTATTAATTACTGGAATTTCATCTCCATGCCTGGGCAGCTCTAAGTGGAGGGAATTCCAAATTCAGTTCATTTATAACATTTTGTATATTGTGTGTTAACTTTGTGTTTTCCTCCTTTAATTTTATGGGTAAATTTATTTGATGCCAGACAGATCTGCTTTAAAAGTGTCATTAGTGGGAATAAAAATAAATGACGTGCACACGGATGCGTGCACACACAAACACACGGGCACACGATTAATTACTTGCATTCTATAAATTAGTGAAAAAAGGCCAGAGTGTTCAGCGTTTCAGTGAACGAACTCTCCTTTGGCAGAAGTGGGAAATGATTTGCATGGCTCGGGTATGTGTTTGAGTTTGTGGCGGTTCAGGAAGGACACTGCAGACAATGCAAGTTTCAGTTCTTTGTATCTCCAGTATGTGGAATGCCCATCTTTATATGTGCATGTATTTGTGTGGTTGGCATAATCTTCTCATCTTGAGGAGTATAAACTGAAGAAAGCACTGCAAAATTCTTCCCCTCAGCAATGGTAGGACAAATGTCATCACTCAAACAAACCTCATCCGTTTTAATCCAGCCAGACAACTCCCTTCTTTCAGATTTGATAAGTACCAGTGTCTGGCTGGTTCATGTTTGTTTCCTGTTAAGATTTTATAACAGAGGCTGGGGATATTTGTGGTTTGTTTGTTGTTTTTCTTTTACTATTGAGTTAATTTGACATAGTTGCTAAAATGAATATGCCCCAAAATATATTTAAAGTGAGTTCTATCAAGAAGTATACTTTCTATTATATTTAATGAGTTTGGCAGTAGTTTCCATTCTCATCACTCCTTTATGACAGAGTTAAAAACATTTTCTTCTTCACTTTGTTAACTCACACATAAGCTGTTAAACAGTAATTCTACAAAAATGACTGGAATAAGAGTCAAGTGTATTTTATCACAAATCCTTATGATAATCAGTATTTGTAAATTGATAGGAATTGGAGATAGAAGCTTTTATTTATGTGCAACGACTGAAATGGATACACACAAAGCTGACAACTGCACAACTTCATGAAGAAGCTGAGTATTAATATTTTATTTAAATTCTTGCCCAAGGCTAAGAGGCACGCATACATGTGTGCTAGGTATCTGCAGAAGGTGGGGATGTGTGTAGAGGAACTGGGTAGCACCTCTGGTTTGGAAGCTGCTCTCATGGAAACTGATATGTCTTCAGTGGGTACAAGATGAGGCCTAACTCACTAAACAAGAATGCAGAAGTGTCGGTGTAATGTATCACATAACATTTGGACAGTTAATCCTCCTTTCTCTCCTTTTATTCTTTTACAGACTTTCTGCATCTCTCATTTGAATCCTTAGCTATCTGCTGTTATCAGCCTCGGAGATAGTGTGTCGTGTAATCCTCTCTCCTGAATGCTAAAGTGCTGTAATTTTGATGGCTAGGCTAATCTGTCTCGATAAAGTTTTATTTTTCCATTGTTAAATTCAAAGGACAATGACTACTAATTACAAGTGACCTCTAACCAAAACACTAGCTGGAATTTATCACCGATGCTGATACTGGCTAACAGTAATGCCAGCATCAGCAGTACTAGGCGCTCTGTTTCAAAGAAACTTAAAAGAATAAAAGGAGCCAGAAGAGAAAAAAAAGATACGCTATGGGTAATTTGTCTGCTGCAAAAAATATAGTGAAAGTGTATAGAGACTCTGTTTTGTTATATACCCCGTAGAAATAATTATTGCAGTGACGGGGAAGAAAGAAAAAAAACCCATCATAAATATTTTAGCTGAAAACAACACAGCAAAAGCATACGTAGGGAAGGTTCTTATGGTAGACTGTCTAGTTTCCTGCTACAGGCAGGTATAAAAAATCATTAGTGTTATTGTACATTAACAGCAAAATATAGGAATAACAGTGACAGTTTGAGAGAATAATTGCTGTCCTATTAGTGTCTTTGAGAACATTTGTTGTAAAGAAGTATTACACTCTGAATACAGAATAATAAAAATATTTTTTTAAAAATATCCCAAATTATTTCCCATGCTATATTTTGTCTCTAACGTTTGAATGGTTAGTACTGTGGGAATTTTAGAGATGAAGAGGTGAATTAAAGAGTTGAAGGCCCTGTGTATTTGTTATAGCAGCTGAAAACCTTGCTGTGCTTTTGCAGATGAGTGGATCAAATAGACTGTGGGATCAGAGCCCAGACTGAGATCCTGACTAATAGATGTATGCGTTTAAATCAAAGCAGGTGAAACATTATCTGCCCAAGTTTTGTGCAGACACCTGTGATTTTAAAGACAGATTATTCTACAGGACCACTTGCAGGTTTCTGCAAGAGCTATTGCGACATATTAGGTAGATGTAATGCTGAGCAGTTTGCTTTGAGGTTGAGCTCCTCTGGACAAGGACACAGCAAGGGCATGGTGCAGGTGAACATTGAGTAGACTCAGTTTCCAAGTTTCCCATGCAGCTACCCCTACATAAGAACACGAAACAAAACAGAAAACAAAAAAATCTGGTAATTGGTCTCTATTTTTTGAAGCAGCATTAAGATCAAGGTGTGATTAAGATCAAGGTTTCTGATGGGGAGAAGAAATGCCTTATCTTTCTCATATCCTTCTCTTCAGAACTTGTTTCTTTCCTACTCTTTTTCCTTGTCAGTAGCATCACCATCCTTCCTTCTGCCAAACTTTGCATAATTTCTGCCTCTTCGGTTTCCTCACAGGTTTCTCTTGACACTTTTTCTTTGTGTTACTTCTTATATTTCTCCTTCCTTTTGTTTGCAGCTGCCAAAACATTAGTCCACACTGTGGCAACCTTCCAGCTTGATACTGAAAACTCCTGTTTCCCAACAAGCTCTTTTCTCCCACCTACGTTCTGCTCCCAGTCAGCATGACCCCTGCCAAAATCCTGCGTCTTTTGCTTTTCTTTCTGAAACGTCTCCATGCAGACTCCTGTTCTGGAGTCTCTCTGTACGCCTGGTCTTTGTTTAGGCTTTGAAAATGTACCTCACTTCCAGACTTCCCCAAAACTATTGGCTTCAAACTCTCCATCCACTGAAAGAGAGAAATGAGGAGGAAAGAAAATTAACAGACCCTTGGATCATTATAGTTTCTTCTGCTTCAGGCCTCCTTTCACCCTCATTACTTGGCTACAAGAGGAGCCAGATTGGCCATTTCTTGATAACGGGTGTTCTGTCTTTATTCGATCTGGTGGTGTGCTTGCTCACACAGCCATGCTTGTGAAGAGCAGCAGGCAGGGAACTGGTGGTGGTGGTACCCATTCCAGAAAGTGATAACTGCTAATAACAGAGCTCCTTGTAATGAAGAATACTTTATAACACAAAGAACCCTACTACAGTTGTTAATACATTTCAGCAATACTTAATTTTTTTTTGTTTTCTTGCCATGCATTTCCTTAACAAAAAATCCATTTTTTTAAGCATTCCTGTGCAGCATTCCCATCAGGAGATCTCACAGGGCTTTGCAAAGTGGTTCACATCCTGTATGACAGCTGCAGAGATCAAGACACCTGAGGGAAAACTATTTACCCAGAGTCCTGTGGCAGGATGCCATCCCACATGCTGCCCAGCAGGCACAGAACTGACCAGGAGCACAAGCAGTGAACTTTTCAAAACTCGCTTATGGTTGATGGCTGCCCTAGCCAACCCTACTCGACTCTGTCAAATTACTCCAGCCGAGCTGCCCGTGTGCGGTTTCTTACCCTGCAGCACATATGAGGTAGCTAGTTTGTCTCTTTCTCATGAGCAAATCTAGAATTACTTCACACGTGGCATGAGGCCTCCACAGGGACATCTAGGGTAGAGAAACCAAAACTCATTCCTGTGTGAGGCAGCAGCCTGGAGATCCCATACCTGCCTTGCTGAGCGTCCTACAGGACTGGTGCTGAGACTAAGGCTTCTTGGTGGTAACCTGCTTGGGACTTTTGGGTTGGAGGGGCTGTGTGGGGCAGAGCTGAATGCTAGAAAGAGAGAGGAAAGACAGAAGGAGCCCTGAAGAGATGGGTTGTTCCTCAGGCTCCTGGGTTGGGTCTGCATAGGAGAGGCATGTTTCCTTGTAAAGACTCGGGGCTCTTTTTCCGCCTTTTGCTTAGTATTCTGTGTTTTCTGAAGCTGGTTGTGAGCATGGCATGTCATCTTACATGCTAAAGAGAATCCAGCCCTTGTTTTATACTCCAGGCTGGAGTCACAAGCAAGCATTAATGTCACAAGCAAGTTTTCTGGTTCACAGAGCAGCCGAGCACCCACATCTTCAGTTGAAGTCACTGGGAATGGGCAGCCATCTCCTCCTTTTCTCCCACAGGTGGAGAACTAGAGAGACAAGTTCTTGCTCTGTTTGTTCTTAGTCCTGTTGTTGTGAGCTAACTTCCATAGAGAGTTCAAATGTATCCAGATATTTTTCATGGAAAATGCCCCAGTGCTGTTGCTTGGGAGGATTGACCCCTTGTTCAAGGCAATCCCTGCCACTGAATCAGATCTTTACATGGATGAAACACTAATATTAGTGCTTACCTGTCCTCCACACTCTTATTTTTTGGAGGTCTCCAAGATGCCCTGTGGGTGCTCCATCCTTTTTCCCCCCCTACAGGGTTTCAAAACCACTGAGGGCTCCATTAGCACAGATTACTGCAGATGTTCATTCAGGAGAACCTTTATGTCAATCTTATTGCATTAGCAATTTCCCACAGTGGTGCACAGTGAAAGCTTTTTAAAAGAAACAGATTTGAATGTGATATGGTTTGAACACAATGAAATGCTAATGTTATTCCATGGAAAACTGCTAACAAGATGTATGTGGAAACCTTTTGTGTGTGAAACATATGCATTTGGCCAGGCTTTCCCACCTGGGAGGAAGAAGAGGTGGCCAGTAGTACTGATGCTCCCTCTCCAGGTCTGCTGTCAGTCAGAGAGGAAGCATTTCCAGGAGTTCTTCCTTTTAGAGTATTTTATTGATGATCTATATGATTTGTTGATCTATATTTCACTTGCCAAACTGTTTGAAGCTGAATCTTCTGCAAAAGGTGTCTGTTGTGTTAACACTGTAACTGAGTAAGTAATTCTTCAGGAAGGTCTCCCAGATCTCTCTCTCTCTGGGACCGTGGGTGTTAGACAGGGAGCCTCAGTGTCAGGCTACAGCTAGGATTGTGTCTGGGGGTGCTCTGTCAATGCGGTGTGCTTAGAGGCAACAGACTTTTCAGCTAATTCCCAGTGTACTAGGTTATTTCTGACTTTGAGGCATTAGATACCTGACACAACTAGGCAGCAGATCTCAAAAGCATGAGATGCTGTCCTTGCATGGGGACAAGCAGGCACCAGGGTTTCCATGGCTGGGATCACGCCTCACAGTTCTGCCAGGAGGAGCTAGCCTGCTGTCAGTTCTGTGTGTTCTCCTAGGAAATGAAGGTATTTGGCAATGTGCTGAACCTCACCCACTTGGCCATCAGGTCTCCTGTTAGGTACATGGGATGTGCTACCATACACCATGAGAAGGAGATTTGCTTTATCCATTTCCCCTGTGTGCACTGTAAATGTACAACCAGAGCTCCAAAAGCGCATTCCTTTCTAACAACTTAAAACACTAAATTTCCAGGATAGGCTGCCATCAGACTTGAGCATCACATCCTTGGTGAAGTCATTGTTCTTTATATGTATCCTTATTCACAACATTCTCAGCGTCTTAACTCTAAGCAAATCCTTTTCCTAAAATGGATATTTGGGAATGGGTCCAAGAATGCCAGTGATTGATAACGAGGATTACAGGATCTGATTAGTGTGGATATAAACGTTAGGCCAGCCATGAAGCTGAAATTCTTTTCTAGTCCCCTTCTTCCTTTGTGAAGTGTTTGTTCTGGAGGCACTTGGCCGCATGCTTTATATTGAAGACAGGTCAGCGTTTATTTTAAAAGCAGGAACTCTATTTTTTGTGTATTTCCAACCGTTCCATTTTTAGAAACACCAGTGGGCTCTGCTACAGTTTCTCTGGGAATGGTGGGTATGTGAGGAATGCAGGCCTGACTGTCTATAAAATGGGGATAACCAGAGCCATGAGAAGACATTTGGCTCCCCAGGGCAGGTTGATGCACCTCCCCATCATATTCCACTGCCTCCTGCCTTCTTCCACAAATACATCCTCAGAGCTTCCCCATGCCATGTGTGCTTCTTAACCTCTAATTCTGTGGGAGGAAGGCAGCTGAGAGAGGGACTTTTCCTCAGAGCTGCTGGTCTGAGCAAGGCAGCCACAGGAAGGGGCAAGGCAGGGACTAGGTGAACAGGGCTTCCTCCTGCCTGTGGGGAGCAGGGCGTGGGACAGAGAAGAGGATGTGTCCCTTTGGGACTGCATCTCAGAAACTTCAGTGTGGCCCAGCCAGGGAACACAGTGTGGTTCACTCCATATAAACATCACAGTCGCTGATTTCCTTTAAAAATTAATACTGAGGAAGGAAGTACAGTCCAAGAGAGATCATAGTGATAAATTAGTCCAGTTTTGTATTTTGCACAGAGTTTGGTTGTGGTAATTTTGCAGGGTGCCTTCAAATATTGTGGGAGATTTTCAAAGGCAAAAAAATAAGTGAGAAGGTCAAACCTTCTGCTTTGGGTTTACCCCGAGCAGTAGGATGCTGGTAGCCTGAGGGCCAAAGCCAATGTAGCCATGTTAGCCTAGTGCTGCACCTGAAGAGAAGGGCTCTTTTGCTTGGTCATAGTAGGGGATATAGCATTGGAAGGGCTCATCTCAAGAGATTTTAGGCTCGATATTAGGAAAAAATTCTTCACTGAAAGGGTGATTGCTCATTGGAATACGCTGCCTGGGAGGTGGTGGAGTCGCCGTCCCTGGAGGTGTTTAAAGAGAGATTGGATGAGGCACTTAGTGCCATGGTTTAGATGATGAGTAGGTGTTGGTGTTGGGTCATAGGCTGGACTCGATGATCTCAAAGGTCTTTTCAAGCCTTGTGATACTGTGATACTGTGCGATACTGTGATACTCCAGTCCCTTCTTCCTCCGCAAGTAAGGCCAGTGCAGTTATTCTTGAAGAAAGCGGCGTGATCTGCACTTACAGACCTTCAGCAGCAGTAACTATCTGAATGTCTAACTATCTTATTCATATGTTCTCCCTGTTTCTTCAAGTGGACATGGAAGACAGATTGCCCCTGTCCTGCTCGCAACGGCCTTTTGCACACTGGCGTACTGTTACCACGTCCATGCCCCTCTGTTCTCCCCATCTTAAGTCACACTAACAAAGCTTTGTTGAAGCATCTGTCAATGCGTTCACCCAGAGCAGTCCCACAGGAATTGGTACATCCCTTCCCAGTCAGGCATTATGGACATACTAAAAGTTAACTGGGTGCTTAATTTCCATTTGTGACTGAACTTATACTTTTTAAGCTCATCCACAAATGTTCGACCTACAGAGATTTGTGTACTTTTCTTAAGGTGTGCGGCTTACATACTGAAATCTATTCTTCTTTGTATCAAATGAAAATATATTATTCCTATCAAGAGAAGCTGGATGATATAGAGCAGATGAGATAATATTTGATTGATACTGCAAGCTCAGAGAAATTGTTTGAAGTCATAGGTGATGTTTAGGCACTGGCATCAAATTTTGTCCTTATTTTATCTGGGAGGCAATGAGTTCAGTGAAGACTCCACAGTGTGGATGAGTGGCTGGAGAGGCATGAAGTGCCATGAGATTTGCTCTTTGCTATTGATGGCTTCACGTAATGTTCAATATAGAAGGGCTTTCAGAACGAACTTGAAAAAAAAAGAGAACCTTCAGAATTTTGCATTATTCATTTATGCTTGTAGGAATAAACAATGAGATGTTGCCAGGGCTATGTGAAACATGGATAAATTTGAGTCCCAAGTGCTTTACCTCCTATCATTGCAGCTGTTTTCAGTTGCAGCAGTCCAAGGTCAAACCAGGAAGTAACTTAATTTCTTAATTAAAATAAAGAACAACCTTCTTTACATCCTATTTAATTAAATTCCCCGGGTGTGAGGTTCTGTGGTTGTGGAAGAACTAGGTAGCGTTGAAATGAATAATTCAGTCATTGTATTTTGTTAGGTGCAAAAACCAGTGGTTTCAGATAGGTTCATAACAACACCTTGTCTGGTGGATCCCCATCACAACAGGAAGCCCCAGGGAATCCCGAACCATGTTGCAGGTGCCATGAATGCAACATGTATCTTTTGAAGTGATTTGCATGCATCAGGAGTAACATGGGTCCACCCTTCCCCAGTCCTGAGCTTGGTTACTGGAGTGGCAAGCATTGGTGGGTGGTTGTGGCACTTCCATGCTGCTCTACAGGAGTGAATGCATTGGTGAAAACCACTTCTGCCCAGCCCCAATATTCTGTGCCTGCAAAACTGTGGTGCCAGGATTGGTGCTTCAGGCTGGGAGCAGACCCAAGGCAAGGTTGATGAGGTTTCTCGCTTATTTGAGGCTCAAATATTTGTAAATACACTTTGGTTTGTGTGTTTATTTTAAAACCTGTTCCCTTGATAAGGTGTGGAAGATCCCCATAGCAAAAGACAGTGACAATGTGACCTGGGAAGTTCTTTTTCTTTGCCAGTCCTCGGTGTGTGCTGGCTGCTGCCAGCTGGGCATGTTTGAATCCGAATCAAGATTCGATTACAGTGACAAAACTTGCATGCTTCTTTCTTTCGTCGTAGGTAGAAGTGACTGAATCAGCACTAAGCAAAAATAACTAACCAAGTGCACGTTCACAGCATTCCTCTTTATGTTATTTGACTGAAATAATTTCTCCTTTCCAATTCTGTTGTGATTTAGTCAGCAAGCGGCAGACTTCCAGCTATAATTGTCTCACTACTCCGTTTTCCAGCCGCATGCATCTCCAAGAACTGCACAGCTTATGTCTAGACGACCCTCTGAGAAATCTCCCTCTGTGGCCCTACTTAGCTGTTGCAATGACACCGAGACTGATGATGTCAGCCATTTTCAAGACTGATAGCCATGCCTCTCACGGCTCAGATAGCTGGGGCCGGCACTCTGAGGGGAGGCAGAGTCTTGGAGCTTTATTCAAAGACCAGATGCATGCACGAATCTGCACACACCTGCACTTACGCACAGTTGCACAGATAGATACACTTTTGAGCAAGGCTGGACACTGCTTTTGCACAGTTGTGTTTTAAGCCTGTTTTCATTAGCATCCATGCAATTTTCCTTTTCAATGTCTGCATAAAGTTTAGAGTGAAATATAATGAGAACTGGTACAATTCCCTTGCTACACCCATGGGAACTGAGTAAGAGGGGAGCTCCATCAGGATGTTGGCTTGCACATACATTCTGCTGAGTGGTGGTGCGAGTCTTCTCCAATGCAATGGATCCTTTTTACATTAAGCAAAACCTGAATTTCCCAAAACATTTCCGTAGTGGAGGTACCAGCATGCTGCCTTTTGAGACACAGAGAAGGGTGTGTTGTAATTTCCATGAGCTCTGGAACCCCTCTTACTGACTTCAGTGGGACCTAGATCAGGTCAGAAATCAACAAACCCATGATGATGGTGTTTCTTTTTTTTTGTCTGTTCTTGGTGTGTCAGGCTCTTTAGTAGCACAGTGGAAATCCCTGGAGTAACACATTTTTCCTCCTGACTTGATGACCTACAGGTTGATTCTACACCGGGATGTGAGAAATGAGCTTAGTAGTAGAAGAAATTATCTCAGTCCCCTTCGTGCTGTGTCCATGTTGCTGGATCTTAGCCTGGCAATCATTCAGACTTGAGCTGAGACCCATCTCACCCAGCATTAGCTATATGCAGTGCCTGGTTTTGCCGATCTTTTTCTGTGTGTTTACTTTTAGATGAAATGGTTCATGCCATGTACATGCATGGTTTTGTCAAGTACATATTTAGGGACTTGGGGCTGACTAGGTCAGATATAGTGTCAACACTTTGGACATGTTTATGTGGCTGAGTAAATTCTACCAAAAGGCTGTTTCCATACTAATAAATTAAACATGCCTGGTACTGTTCTTGGCCTCGAGGCCAACTGGGATGGAATAGCTTGCTTCCATGCAATGACTCTCTCAACCTCCAAAACTGGGTGGCTCTGTGCAGATTTCTTATTAGGAGTGACCCGTGGTCCTTGCTAACTTCTGAACCATGCACAGGAGTTATCTGTGAGAGTGCTAGTGACACAGACCAAAGCCATTCAAGATACTGTGGTAATAATTTATGCTATAGATATTCAAGTTCCCGTGCCCAGAAATGTTCCCCGGCACTAGTACAGGCATACCTCATGGAAGCATGCTGTATTTAGGGAGAATGCAGCAAGTGAACTGGGCTGAAGCATTTTCAGTCTCGTCTGCTCCTGCACACCACAGAAACGAAACAGTGCATCCGTGTTCATGTGGCATATGTCTTCTGCCTCTTCCTTAAATCAAGCTTCAGATATTAGGCTGGGGGTGTCAAACTCACAGCTCCTGCCGTTCTCCTGCTCCTGCAGCGTAACACGTGTCACACACGCTACACACATGACTAGAGTGTGGCAGGAGCACAGAGGCAAGGAGCTTGGCGTTGATGATGGGTAGAAACAAGGTGCCGGACTGAATGAAACAAGGTGGAGGGACGGATTTGGCCCATGGGCTCTGAGTTTGACAACCCTGCCTTAGGCTAAACTTGGTGATGGAATGACGATTTACAGCATGGAAGATCGGCCATGTTGGGTGTGGATGAGTCACTTACCTGACAGATAGACAAATCTTTCCTTGTAGTCCCAGAGGAGGGAATCGTGTTAGGGATGTACCCTGAATGATGCCTGACTCATACTGATGATAGCACATTGCACTGTCACTGTGGGAGACGGAGGTGACCAGACCACAACTTCCATCATAGTATCGTCCAGGGCTTGACATGTGTGGTGGGAATATGGATCAAAACTTCGCACCTCCTTGCCACTCTAAAGCAATGAGCATTGAGAAACATGGATCATCAGCAGAGAAAAAAACATCAGGCGTGATTTTGAAACATTTCAGTGTTGGAAGTTTCCAGTTGGGTAGGCAAGTTGCCTGCTACAAAAGATATACAGCTTAAGCATCTGCTGTCCTGGAAGATTGTTAAAATTAAATTATGAATTGACATCTCTGTCATTACAGCCCTGGAGCAGAGTGACTGCCTAGGTATTTCATAATGGTGTATCTAAGGCTAGCAAAACGTGGCTTAAGCAACTGAATAATATGCAGTATTATGTAATTTAATAACATTAAACTAGGATGTTCTGACAATAATATTATTTGAAAGCTGTGTATTTTATTTAATACCATATCATGCATGTCAGTTGAATTCAGGGAAAAAAAAGATTTCAGAAGAAACTGGAGGGAGCGTGGTAGGAAATTGTGCAATGTACTTATCTGAGACTGCATCACATGGTCTGCAAAGCACGGCTTTTGCTTTTATACACATAGCCTTGGCGACTCTCCCACTAGCAACAATAGTGCTCAGTCTCATACTGATGTCATTGTTGAGTTATTTAATTTGACTGAACGAGATTAATGTGTTTATTTAAAACCTTGGTCAAAATGGAAAAGAAATTCTTGGGACAATACTTCAACGTGAATATGTGTGTTTTCGTATCTGATGATTGTATTGTAGCATTAACTTATCAGGGGCAGTTGTTTACACACACTAACGCCTGGGAGACCCCTTCAGATAAGAAGTTTGAGCCATTTTCCCTCTCAGCCTGGAGCAGAGACTTCTACACCACTAGTGGTCCTGTGGGCTTTCATCCCAGGCTCTTCTCACTTCCTGTTGCTACTTTCAGGGCTGATCCTCAGATATTGAGGCATTGTTTCATTTTCTTAAGTGAGGATGGGTTTGGTGCCACCACGCAATGGCAGCAGTGCAGTGGTGGATCCTCCCCAGGTTCTCATTGGCACAGTGAGAGACAGACACATCCACTACACAGCTGGCTCTGGGCTCCGTAGGCTGAGCCTGCTCCTGCAAAAGCTGGAGACTGCCTGCCTAAATTTTATCCACATAATGTTTTAAAAGCAGCTTGAGGGTTTTTTCCTGTGATAAATCATTCTGAACTTACTTAATTCTCACATGTACCTTTTAAATGTTTGGAATAGACTTCAGTATTGACTAAGAAGCATTAGTAACTATCTAGTTAAATGCTCCAGGTCACTGGATTTTTACTAATACAGAGAGGGTAAAATACCTGGAATCTGAAATTTCTCTTTGCATGGCGGGATAGGTTTGGTCAGTTTCATGGAATCATTAATTGATTGCTGAATAGCACTGCTGTGCTCTGTCAAGAACCTCTCTTGACAGTTGAGGACAACTGGATCTATCCGTATATTGATAATGTAGAAGTTGCATAAGCCAGAGCTCAGTGCCTTGGTGGGTGCCTGAAGCGAGGTGTGCCTGCTCTTTCCAGTTTTGTAGTCCCTCTGTTCATGTTTTCATGCAGCCTGTTGTCTGCTGGTGCTCAAAATTTCCTGGGGGAACAGCAGCTGCTGCTTGGGCTTGTGACATGCCAAAGAGTCACTTTTATGCTTTCTCTTCCGTGGGCCAAGTGCTTCCATCCCTCTGGTTCTGTGGAAGGCTTTGGGGAATATGCTGTCATGGAAGAAGGGAAAAAGCTCCTTATGTTTACATGTATCTGCATTTCTCAGGTTGCTGGCCAACAAAGTGAGGCAGAGGAATGTGCGTGAGGACAAAACAGAAGGGAAAGCAGCTCTAAGCAGTTATTGGTCCTCAACAAACACTGTGTGTTCTCTAAGGGGCTCTGGTGCCATGGGCTGTGTGTGCTGACCCTGCGGCACACTCCAGAGCTGTGTGGTGCTGAGCATATCAGACTATGCTAAGCAGCCAGTCTTTGGGATTGGCCTTCTGTTTCAATATGTTGTACCTGTGCCTGCACTCGGTGTCCCCAAGTGCCTTTTGAACTCTTACAAGACCTGTGAATTTAAGGAAAATGCAGAAAAATATGGTTTGTGAAGCCCTGCTGCCCCCAGCACTGGGCAATATCTCTTTGTCTCCTCAGCGGCTGCATATAAGCACTGCTGAGGACTATTTCCAGACCTTTACTGGTGGGGGCCAAGAAGGCCCCAGGCTCTCCCACATGGGTGAAGTAGGGCAGTCATGGAGCTGCTTCTCTGGATGCAACTATTTGGAAGCTGCCTTTATCTCCTTTAAGTGCCATTAGTATAGTTTAGACCTTTGGACTTGTTATGCACAGGGGATCCGTGAAGTATATTTAAAGCAGTAAGGAGCTTGACATACAAGGACGTTTTTCCTCAGAGTTCCAGTCAGTGGAAATATGTAATTTTCCGCTAAAATTAGACTGGCTCCAGCTATGTTTAAAAAAAAAAGAAGAAAAAAAAAGAAAAAACCCACAAGAACTAAATGCTTTCTCTTGGACTTTGTCAGATGTAGCAGCTCCTAGCAGAAATAACTCAGGATCCATCCAGCACACTGTGTCCAAAAGGCTGTGATTTGCATCCAAAACCTTTGAATTGCTGGAGAAAGCAAAACAGACTGGCCAGGCAAACAAGGTTTCCTCTTGCATACAAGACAATGTAAATAAGCTTTGAGAATAGTGAGAGATCTTTCAAAGGCAGTAAATGAAATCTGTGAGTAGCTGAATTTTAAATTAATTTTGCAGTTAATATTTTACAACTCTTGACAGTTAAGTGAGATTGGAGGAGCAGAGAGGGAGTTGAAATCAGAAAAATATCCTACTCATTACTTCCATTAAATTTGGTATTACAGATTTAATTTCATAGAAGATGCTTGAGCTGAATCTACAGCTACCAATATAAAAAAGGGTAAATTTTCTTTTCTATTAAATATAACCCCAACCCTGCAACAATTTGCCTACTGCATTAAAGTCTCAAATTGAAGTGACTGGACACTTAATGCTTTCCAAGTTCCAACTCTAAAATAAGTGGGGAGGGTAGTGGGGAGGAGAAGCTTGGACCCAAAGTAAACAGAGAAAAAACAAACAGAAAACCATTGAAAATTAAAAACACATTTTGAATAATTTCTCTTTCAAAATATTTTGTTGAAGGAACAATGAACGGAGTGTGTGAAGCCTAACAATGTATTGTGTTGTTATTCCAGGCTTCATCAGCAATTTCTTGATGTTTGGAAAGTTCTGAGACCCACCCTGTTGGACTACTTGTAACCAGCACCTAAGACTACAAAGGGGTCTGTGTGGAAGAACTTTTCCTTGAAGGAAGCATCCATCTGAATATTTTGGAAATCCCGTGCAGGCCTGGCAAGGCAGTAGAGTGATTTCTGCTTCAGTTTACACTCGTGTGTAAGCTCTGCTTCTTATGCACTCCAGCACCCCTATCAGCTCCTTGTTCTCCTTCACCAGCCCTGCAGTAAAAAGGCTGCTGGGCTGGAAACAAGGAGATGAAGAGGAAAAGTGGGCAGAAAAAGCTGTTGATTCCTTGGTGAAGAAGTTAAAGAAGAAAAAAGGTGCCATGGAAGAACTGGAAAGGGCTCTGAGCTGCCCAGGTCAGCCCAGTAAGTGTGTCACCATCCCACGTTCCTTGGATGGGCGGCTGCAGGTGTCTCACCGCAAGGGGCTTCCCCATGTGATATACTGCAGAGTGTGGCGGTGGCCTGATTTACAGTCTCACCATGAATTGAAACCACTGGAATGCTGTGAGTTCCCATTTGGCTCGAAACAGAAAGAAGTGTGCATTAACCCTTACCACTACCGGCGGGTGGAAACCCCAGGTAATTATACATCTGCAAATGATTCAGAACTCTCTGTTAGCTCTTGCATTGGCAGGTCTAGTCTTGATGCATCCTATCGAGTTGTGCTCTGAAATTTGAAAAGGCAGTCTCCATTTGATGAAAGGACCCTTGACCGGCTCTATGGCATCACAGCTCTGGCAGCCGGGAGTAAGGAGGGAGTAAGGAGCGCCTTGCCCCATGGGGTCTGTGTCCCGTTGAACCCATGAGGGCACCCAGATCTTTTCCAGGGTGCTGAAAGCGAGCTTTCTCTGCATGGGAGTGGGTGCTGGCCGATTAGAGGTGCATGTTAAGATCGGTTATTTTGCTATAGATACAAAACAAGGTCAGTTGATTCTTCCTAAAATGCCTAGTGGCCTACCTTCAATGGGATTTACTTACCTGAATGGGTAGTTTATGTGAAATAAATCCCCCAAGTTCACATAAAACTTTGAATTTTTCCACTTATGTTCCTCTTTAGACTGGACTTGGTCAGCACTGAAAACTGACGACTTCACTGAAAGGTCATTTAATTGGGCTTTGTGTCAGTAAAATAGCTGTTAGAAAATGACTGTGTTCAATGATGAGTTCTGTAGGGATCTTAGAAAGCAGAGTTGGCAGAGATCTTGAGCAGTCATCCTGTTCTCCTCTGCCTTTACTCCCAAACCAAACCAAATTACCAGGTACCTTCCTGACAGATGATTTTCTAATGACCCCTAAAAATCCCATGTGATAGAGGCTCCATAGCCCTCCCCAGTCAAATGAATCTATTGCTTTACTCTCTTTACAGTTCAAAACGATTTCTAATGTCTAAGCTAGCTCTCCCTTACTGCCAAAAATCACAGTAATTTAATTTAGTAATGGATACTGTTGGTAAGTGTATACCTGTTATTCTGCGATTACTCTTAGTCTGGCATGAACTTTGCTCTGAGGTGACATTAGGATCAGATAAGTGAACTGTGGGATGTTCCTTTTCACACTGATGTAATAAAGACATTTGTTAAACAACAGGGGCCGCTCCCCTTTCTGATAGTCCTTCCACTGCAGTGGAGCTGTCATTTTGATGTTGTGTCTGAACTGCTGTAAACATTGTCACAACTAAAATTTTACAGCGGCAGTGAGTGGTGCTGGTTGTCAACAATTTTCAGTGGAAAGAGTCTATCTCCTGCCTTGCTAAAATAAACCCTTCAAGAATCTAAGAAAAGATGCTCATAAAATACCTCTTTTTGTGTATCTTTCTCTTTGAAGGCTTCAGTCTTTAGTCTCTTCTCATTTCTTCTGTTTTAAGTCCAGTATAGTTAATGGTGTCTACTCAGCGCAGTAGCTGACAGCACTGCACAGTTTTGACCCCACTCTTGTAATCTGTTCAGTGCCAGCTAACAAATGCTGGTTCTGGGATAATCCAGCAGCTGCTAAATGGCTGCCAGAGCTTGTTATTCCAGCTCTGAAACTCAGAAGATGTTATATGTGAGCATGTTTCTATTGATTATCTGTGCAGCAGACTGGCTACATCTCTAGTAGGAAATGAGACAGGGCCAAGGTGCAGGTCTGAGTGTTGCTGAATTGGTAGCTTGCTTCCGGGCATAGCTGTGACCTTTGTGGACTCACATGGACCAGCAGCTCTCAGGGTGCAGGGGTTAGCCCACAGAAGGGACTATGGGCACTTTGGATGTGACCACCTTGTTTTGGAGGTGAAAGAGAGCACAACTGCAAGGATGCAAGCTGTACTGTGCCAGTTCTCTATAGGACCTGGGAATTGTTCTTGGGCTGTTGTGTTCACTCCTACTGTTCTTCTTATGGGGACAGCTTAGAATCCAGCATTCATGAGTAAAGGCTCTGCTAAAGATGAGGTGCAAAAAAGAGTATAACTTACTTGGGTGTGCTGAGGCAGTGGCAGTGGCAGGAGAGGTAACTTACATCACTACAAGTGGCAGCAATGCAGCTCCAGGCCAGAGGCAGCTAGAAGGCAGTGCTGCAAGGAGGTGGTGGCGAGGCAAGAGAAGAAATGAGCTTGAGGAGGAAGTGGTAGCAGTGAGGTCACCACAGAAAAGGCTGGAAGCGATTGAACTAGGTCCCAGTCTGTTTAAAGAACAGTCCTCTTTTAACTATAGGAAATCTTTTGCGTCTTGGCTGCTGGCAGTCTTAGGCCTGTGTGTGATTCTCTGATTTTCATCCTCTGAAGCGAAGGAATCCACCCATTAAATTAGTTGGCAGCACATTTCTTTATAATCCACAAGCCAGTATTATTTTCATTAAAATGTCTGCCCTTTTGGAGATCACTTTTCATCACTGCAGTCTGTCTTGCTGAGTCAACCACTCTGTGAGCAGATCCACTAACTTTTATGAAGGAGTTGTGTCAAAGATGGGCCTCACCCTTTCTTTAATGGCCTGGCAGATCCCTAGACCTCTAGCACTACAGCAGCATTAGGCTCTGCTGTGTCCTCAGGCTGCCTGGCATTGTACCAGTTTCATGGAGTAGCAGAGCAAAACTACAGAAGCAGCAGCAGCTCACAGCCTGGAGCTGTGCACAGGAGCATGGGATGGGGGGAATCCAGCTTGCCAAAACCACACCCGCAGTAGTGGTACTGGTCTCATCCCAATATAGAACAGATGAACTGAGCACCAGAAGTCTGTTTCTCTCCACTGGCTATAAAGAGATCCATGGGGGACTGGGCAAGGCATCTCAGATGTGAATACTGGTATTGCCTGTATGAGTCCTACCTGGGGACTCCAGGAAATCCAGAAAGCTAAAGTGGTAAAGAAGCAGAAATGCATTCCTGTTCCAAAGAACTTAAGAGATTGGCACAAAATATTCCTCCCAAAGGTAGGGGCATATCAGAGGCAGGAGAAAAGAAAGTAGTCTCCAGAGCACCATCTGTGTGCTGGCCAGCAGCTAATTAGAAATGCACTGGGCCAGAGAAGTGTCCACATATAGCCTCTTAACAGGTATCCTAGTGCCTGTGTTTCCAGGCAGGTAAGAAGAGAACTTCTACAGTGAAACCCCAGCCATCAGTCTAATCTTTTGTATATTTTTAGGGCTCAGTTCTTCAGTTTATGGATGACTGGCAAATTCCCAAGTAGTATACGCCCGTGGGTGGGCAGGAGTGTGGTTTAAACCAGCCCCAGCTGCAGCATAGTGCTGCATCAAGCATCTGTAGATCTGCCGTACTAGGCACTGATTCCCCTCCTCCTGCTTAAACTGCTCTGACTTTCTGAGCAATTGATAGGCACTGAGGATGCACTCCAAGAAAGGTGTTCCTACAGCCACTTCCCATGCACATGTTTTTGCATTGTCTACATATTATTTGCTTTATAGCAATTATTGCACTCTTTCATTATGCTGGATAAATGAGAGTTCACTGTAATTAAAAGGTGTTAGCTAACCTACCTAAAAAGAATTGACCTTTCCTAGACAGACCTTTTGGGCTTGAATAATATGTTAAAACACGTTCAAACCATATATTCCTGTTGTCATTTGTAACCAAGAGCACACATTGCTATTTGTTTCCGTAAGCTAGTAAGGAGAGACTGAAAGATTATGTGCTGATGGGTTTTAGGCTAAAGGAACTCTGGACACTAAGTCAATCAATACAAGCCTACTGAATTGTTCCCATTGCTGGGACAATTCATCCTTGTTGCAACAACTCAAATTGCCTCCTTATCTTCTCAGGTGGCTTTTAGGTCTGCAACTAGCAACTGGGGACGCACTCTCCCTGCCTGTGTTTAAGGCCTTAACTAAGACAATTGGATACTACATGAGCTAGTAACTAATAGAGAAATCTTAGGCTACCTGAATCTCCCATTGTGTAGGTGCTATTCTCTCCCCAAGCCTAAAGTTGAACTCACTTATACAATACTATTTAGCAAGCCTCTTTGTGTTCCAGCATAGAGACTACATCCCTGTAGGTAACTCAGTCACATTTTCTGAAGTGTTTTGTTTCCAGTTCTGCCCTCACTTCTGATATGTCAGAATCCAAAATTGGTTTGGTCAGCTTTAGGTTTCTCAATGCATCAGTGCTGTTACTGTACTGACAGTATGAGCTGAAAGTGAAGAGACTTTGTGAGAAGATGTCTTCTACACCAATGTTTACATGGATTAATTTGGATTTCAGTTTTCTGACCTGTGTTTTTCATGTCTTAACTACCAACCATTGACATTTGCCTCCTTATGCTAGATCTTTTATAACTATATTGCAAGAACTAAATTAATATTACTGCAATATTTGAATTGCCATTTACATTTCCTTTTAAAGATCCCACTGTCTGACTGGCACCATTTTCAAGTATCTGAAAACCTTTTAAATCTGATCTCTAGCTTCTGCTCTGTGTGGTTTTTTGCCTAACTGTAAAGTGCTGCTAGTAAAATAATGTGGTGTATTGCTAAGCACGATTAATTGTTATTAAACTTGGCTCTGGTTTTGGCAAATCCTAGTGATAATATTCAGCAAAATCCTAACATGTTCAGTCTTTTGGGATGGAAGGAGTGGGTAATTTTGAGAGGGAGAAGTGTGCCACTTGCATTTCTTTTAGAGGGCTGCATGTGCATTTTATGGTATCTTGCTCAAGTCAGGAATGAGCTCATATTTTGCACATGAAACTGCTGCAACTGCCTGCAAGGCTGGAAAAACAAGGTCCAAGTGCTGGCATATGGTTCTTGTTTTTAGACAGGTTTGTTACCCTTCAATGACTTGTATATAGACAGCGATATTAGACCAACGTGGAATATGCCTCTTCTCGACTAACAAAAATAGATACTTTCAAGAGTGCAGTTTTAACCAGATTTTTTCTATTATTTCTATTTTCAGTCCTACCTCCTGTACTCGTTCCAAGACACAGCGAGTTTAACCCTCACCTCAGTCTCCTTGCCAAGTTTCGAAACACTTCTCTGCACAGCGAGCCACTGATGCCACACAATGCCACCTACCCTGATTCGTTCCAGCATCCTCAATGCACCCCTTTTCCATCATCACCCAGCCACATGTTCTCCCAGTCGCCTAACAGCATCAGCTACCCCGACTCACCAGGAAGCTCTTCTGGACCAGGAAGTCCCTATCAGATCATGGGTAAGAATGAGCTTTCAGTCATCCTGGCTGAGGCAGTTGAAGTTCTTGTCAGGGCCTGGGATCAGGTGCAAATTCTGTGTGCTCCTGCCAGGCTGTACCTGCAGATTGAAGTGTTTGACAGGATGGATTTGCTGTGTGATTTCTTGTAACTGTCCTTTAGTATTGTCTCCCAGCCCTTCTGATGGGTGCTCAAGGGGCAAAGAGCTGTAGTGATCCCACTCCTAGAAGTGCCTGGATGAGATTTTATGGTTACTGTAAGAGGAAAGTTGAAGAGAGGAGCAGATGTGCCAGGCCACCTTCTACCTAATACTATCAATCCAAGCTTCTGATACAATCCACAGAAGGGAGCATCTGCAAGACCCAAGTTAGGCACTTCTAATAGAGATGGTAAAAGTAGGGACCTGTAGAAACTCCATCAATGGAGACAGGATAAAATGGGGAAATCAGTATGCAAAATAATTTTTAATGTATAGTGATCGCACAGGCTGTATAAACGTCAGGAGATAAGGGTGGCTAACAAACTGGCCCAACACCCGGTGAAGCTACCCTGCAAATCCGTATTACTTGGGAACTTGTTTCTTGAGCTTCACAGTCCTGAGGTCAACAGGGTTATGTCACTCAGACTGTGTTGTGAACTCCTTACTTAGTACTATTCTAAATACCCAAGAATTTAATTATGCTTTTGCTGTTAAATATACAAAGAAAGTGTCATGCGACACAGCTGAGAGCTAGCTTTAATATCAAAACATGGTTCAGATACACTTCTACACGTTGTAGTAACTCTCAAATAGTTTCAATGAACTCAACCTTTTTGTAAGGATGAATTCAGGTCAGAATCTTGTAGCTTAATGTTTTAATGTCTCAAATACAAAGCATTTAAATGCATGTCCTTTATGATACACCTATTTTGATTTTCAGTGCGAGAAAGGTGTTTATTTTTACAAAGTATTTGTTGTATTTGAACTTCCTTTTAAGCTGGACACTTTCAACCCAGTGTGATATTTTTCCTCCCCTCATCATTCATTGAATGGAGCTTCATTCACTTCTTCTCTAGATCTATACTTAAGATTAAATCGTATTTAGTGACATCAAAACATTTCAGCAAGTAGTAGGACTTGTTTGTCTTCTCATTTTTTTCTTCTCCCTCCGCGTAATGAAGCTGGATTTGGTGGAGCTGGTCCTGACAGGTAAATCAGGCCTGTTCCAACTATCTAATGCCTCTATCTCGTGCGTTTAACCAAACCTGGGACCTTGCAAAGCTACTTAAAAATGGAAGTGGCTTAATCTGACATCTTGTGCAATTGTCTATACTCTGTAATCAATGGAGAAAAACAGGCACTCCTAGAACACAATTCATTGCATCTTAAAGTATATGTCTAAAGTAGCTGAGATGCACTGTGTCTGCAGGTGCCTGGTTTTCCTTAGTGGGATTCCCACTAAAGAGAGTTTCTGATGACTAACTTAGGTGTACACATCAAAAATATCTATATAACCAATTATATTCCTTTTGTAACTTGTATTCTCTTCCACTCTTTCTTGATTTTGTTTAACTCTTCTAGATTGTTGCATTTTCTGTGGGATGGTTGTCTTCTACATGGTATAGTGTATGAAATTCCTAAATCCTGAACAATGCTTAAATAAAATAACATTCCTGTGCAGTACTTACTTGGGAGATTCAGTGGCTGTCCTATGACACAGTCAATGTTTATCCACTCTGAATGAAGTTGCTTTGTTTTGAAGGCCAGCCCACAGACCCTTGTATTTACAAGAGGAAATTTTAACCTGAAATTGAGTTAAACCCTGTTATTCCTGAAGACGCCCTTAGCCCTGCAAGCTTGTAAGTGGCTCTAACTTACAAATAAGCCCACTAAATTTCTGTTCAAATGAATAAAACTACATGCTTTTAGTACCCATGCAGTGAATGTTAACATTTTCTAATATGAAAGTGAAGTCTATTTTTCTTTGGTTTCCTAAAGCCTCCTGTCTTTCTTGAGAATCCCTACTATAGAGTCACTTTCTGTTTTCTAACTTATAGTACCATGAATGAAACAAATCAGTAGCTGGGCAGGTTGCGAGTTGATACTTCTCCGTATTTTTTACTCACATCCATTGCTCTTTGATGTCAGACTGAACAAAACAGAAGAGGGCCAGCCTTCACCTGTAGGACAGAGGTTAAAAGGATGAACCCAGAGGGAGTTTTGCGAAGTCTGAATTTAGAGTATAGAGGCTTCCATAGGCTTTTTTTATAGCCTGTGAAGAAAGAGAGCTTTCTCCTGGAAGATCAATAAAGTTAGCTTCTGCTCTTAAGTCATCCTCTTTAAGTTTTACATTTGTGAGAGAAGTTAGGAACTGAAGGATCAAACTGCCTTAGTTTCTTAGGGTAACAGCTTATTTTAACAGAGAGCTTGACTGGACACTGTCGTAGGCCTGAGGCACTGTTTTATCTTTCCCTCTCTCCTTCAAGTGCAGCATGTCCAGCATGACAGCCGTGCCTTCCCATCCTCCCTGAACATGTAATGGTCTTAATCTGGAGACTAAAGAAAGGTCAGGTTCAGATTTGTGCTCTGTTTCCAGGCCTCCTTTAGCTAAACAATATTCACCGGGAAAAGCCAGGGAGAATTTAACATACTGATTTATGTGTCTTTTCTTTCTTTTCTTTCTTTCTCTGTCTCTCTCTTTCTTTATTTCTTACTTTCCTTCTAATAGTGGAAACTCCACCCCCACCTTACCATGCAAGAGAACCTCCAGGAATCCACAATGGGCGGTCAATGGATGCGATAGCTGAAAGTCAACTAGTGCTATCTTTGCCCAACGGAAGTAAATCTGCTGATGGAGAAGCTGAAAGTAAATAACCATTTGCATTATTCTTCAAAGAAAATGAGTTAAGCAAAAAAAATTGTTATTTGAACAAGAAGGTTCAGTGATCTGTAATGATAGGTTTCTGACAGTTTTCCAGTAAGACTGTGTACTAGACTCATCCATAAAGTAGCAGAATAGGTTGATTTAAGAATTTAGTGAATTACATGCACAGTTACGCTTTAGACCTTATTTGCATCCATGGACTATTACAATTAGAAAGCTGTTAATAAAAGCAAACACTGTTATCTACATTGTAAATACTAAGATATCAATCAAGGATGGTGAGGCAATATAACTCAAAAGAGCACTATGATATCAGAACTGATTTCTTCATCACCTTCACTTCTGGGTTTCAAGTACTTTAAAACCTTGTGGTTGGGACCTTTTTTACTGCCATCTTTACATTAATGTTACCGGCCGGCTAGAAAAGAAAAGGTTATGTTCTAGTGAAGTACAAAGAGATATTTACAGAAGGCCAAACTCTTTGTGCTTATAGAGGAAAACATAAAAGAGTAGGAAAGTGGTCAGAGTAAAAAGGTCTGGGATCTTCCTCACTCCCCTCAAAGCAACTTGATGACCCCTCCAACCTGGTCTCTGCTGCCTACAGGCTAGTGGTGGCAGGTGATGCCTCCACCATTCAAAGCTTGTTGCTGTAGATCAGCAAGAAGAAATGGAGTTCCTCTGGTAGGTTTTCCTTTGGCTTTCTGCTACTGTAAAGGAAAAATCACCATTTTTCTTCTAGTCCAACATGTTGTAGTCCTAATGAAATGTCTGTTGTGGCATGAGCACTGAATACTGTGCACACACCTTCACGTTAAAAAAAATGCCAGCCTTCTGAAACAGTAAGGAACATGTACGTATGAAAGAACTGGAGCAAAGAAGGAAGTTGAGGGTAACAGTGCTAATTACCGATGGGTATACAAAATGGGCAGATAATAACTAGTTATCGGGCACCAATATTTTAAAATAAATTATTGAGATTCTTTAATTGGTTTACTGTTCCTGTTCACTACCCTAATGAATATTAGTTGGAAGTTTATTAGAGGTTATGTCCAGAGGTGCTCTTGGGGCAGGGGATCTGAAATACCTGTGGTGGGCAGGCAGGATAAAATTTCCCGGTAATTCCTATAGAGCAAACGAGGCTTAGAGATTCTGTTACCTTTTTGAGTTTTTCTCTGTCTCTGAGTTAGAAAACCTGGGCAGGGGTAGATCCAAAAGAAATGACCTTGCTGACATTGCTCCTTACAGTCCCACATGGAAGTGGAAAGCCCCAGAGTATGCAAAAAAATGGGGGAAGTGATTGATTACTTCTCAGCTTCAGAGTTTGGCTGAAGGTTTGGCTCAGTTTTGACTTGCTTTGAGCCCATCTGTCATCCCTAGCTCCTGCTGTTGTGCAGAGCAGATGTATCCGTTACTATTTTCAGTGTAGAGGTGGGGCCTCAGTTCACCAAGGAAAGTGAGCATGTGCTTAATTTAATGCAGTAACCACTTTTAAGAACAAGTAGGGCTCCTCAGAGGCTCAGAGTTAAGCTGGTGCACCAGCCCTTTGCAAGTTTGGGGCTTCAATCATAAAATTAAGAAAAAACAGAAGCTGCTGTTGAGAAAAAGCCTCACATAAGTGATTATTTAGATGAGGAGTGAGGAGGGTGGGAGTGGGAAGGAGGAAAGGAGACAGAGAATGATTGCTTAAAAAATACTACTGAGACCTGGGCAGCTGATTAATTTTATTTCCTACAGACTTCCGGCCTGTTTGCTATGAGGAACCCCAACACTGGTGCTCAGTTGCCTACTATGAACTCAACAATCGGGTAGGGGAGACTTTTCAGGCTTCCTCTCGAAGTATCCTTATAGATGGATTTACAGATCCCTCAAATAACAAAAACAGGTTCTGCCTAGGACTACTCTCAAATGTAAACCGCAACTCTACTATAGAAAACACCAGGAGACACATAGGAAAAGGTAAGAGGAAATCCCTTCTCCTTGGGAATATTCAGAGCTTGAAAGAACTGTGCATTGCATTAACAAACCTAGCTGATTTATCCGATGTGCTTGTCTTAAAACCAAAGCTCCGAGGTTACTTCTGAAATAGAAGAAAAGCAGCTGATTCTTTTCTGACTGGATAACAATCAGCAGAGTAGCTTCTTACAAAAGCTATTTACTTGGCCAGAGAAGAGAAAAATGTTGTTTATAGTTGTATGTTCTAATTTAGCAGTATGTATTTTCATTTTATTTATTAGAGCTTCTGGCAACTGGGAACATTGCCATTGACGTGCCACTAAAAGGATAATTACTGGTGCCTCAGGGTTGGTTCTCCTACCACCAAATAACAAAGGGAGATGGATGAAACACTTAGTAGTTGAGTTATTTAGCTGAAAAACTCTGCCAGAGTTGCCTTTGTAGCTTTTTCCCTCCTTCCAGTCTGATTCCCTGCCTTGTCAAATTCTCATAAGTAAAACTAACTGTTGGATTCTCCCTCCAGCAGTTCTCCTTGTATGCTCCACTTTTGGCATATGCATACCCTGTGCAGACAGGGTCATATGCTGCTGGTGACAAGTACAAGGACCCTGGACATGTATAGCTGCACACATTCCATCCTAGCTCACTAGGGCTGTGTAGGGCCTGATATTCTCCCAGAACTTATTGTTGTTTGTGGCGGCAAGTCAAAAGCCCTGTACCAGCCACTTCTCTGTGCATATGAAGCTTTGCCCATTCTGGTATGTCCAGTCTAGATTAATTATCTCGCCAGCCTGGCTTCTCACCATTAGCTGCCTGGGAATGGATTTCCCACTGGACTAATTAACTCTAATTGTTACACTCCTATTATCTTGTCATCCTCATCTCATTTCCAAGGCCTAGAGCAGTATTTAAATTGGCTCTTGATAGTCTAGTGTTGAATGACCGAATACAAGGAAGCTCTGAGACAAATGTGACATAGTTTTCACAAGCATCTGTGAATACGAAGGCTGGTGCAGGAGGTGTTGCGTTTAGCTCTTGCACTTTTCTCCGCAAGGGAAAGCACTTGTGTTGCAGATGCATTGTGTCAAGCCAGTGTGATGCTACAAATATCCATCATTGTAGTGTGTTGTGAGGGGCAGAAATGAGTTGTAGATCTGGTTCTAACTTACTCAGATAATAAAGCAAAGCTCCTCTATCAGCATAAGCTGTCAGAGGGGTGTAGATCAAAGCTAAACCTGACCCTAAAAGAAGAATGACAAAAGATCCCAGTCAAAACTGTCATTTGAGGATATTACATCCTGTGACTTTCTACCCAAAAAAAGGAGGAGACAGAACAGAAAGAAAATGAGGTAAATGCTAATGGTCCTCATCCATTCAAACCCGAACATCTGTCTTCATTGATTAAAAGTCCTTTCAAGACTTACACTAGGAATCTGCCTAAGGGAAGGGAGCAGGTTGCCCAGAGGGGAGCTTTGTATATCAGAGATCCTTGATTTTGCTGCTCTTCCTTGATTATGCAAATCTTAAAAAAAACATGTTCAGGTGTAGTGGAGGTGGCACCAGTACAGGCCTGCAGAAGAACAGCTCCAAAAACATGTAGTTCAAAGGCATGCTGCACAGATGAAAGCTACTGAACTGGATACAATTGTCACATGTTAACAGGGAAGAAAAAAGAGTGAGTAAACAAGATTAGCTCAGTAAGATAAGGATACGTGATTGAATTGTCATCTAGTGTATCAGCGTGAAATGGTTTCCTGGAAATACCACATCAAAGCTAAAAACAATCCAGAACACAATGCAACATCTACTAGCGATTGGACTTGTTTCAGCAGTCGGACTTCAAGGACAAAAAGGGGACTTCTGATCAGAGTGTCAAAAAGATGTGCATGCTTGGAGGCTGCTGAATTTCCAGTTTCTGCAGGAGCAGTGAAATCCCCCTAAAACTTAGGGGGCCTCGATTTAGTCTTCTACAGATAAGTATTCAGCTGCTTGGCTCTGTTGAGGGTGCTTGTCATTGGCAAATGGATACTAGAAGAATGGAAATACTCAAGGAAAAAGCAACTTGTAGTCTTTGCTTTCAGAAGTCACTTTGGTGGTTTTTTTATTGTAATACACAGTTCGGGCAATGCCTTTGAAAGCATTAATTTTTTTTCAGAATTTGGGTTACTCAATATACTCTGAGAATACAGCCTTTAAAATTTTTCAGCTTAACACCAAGAAATGTGATCACCCTAAATCAGTTGCTTCACCCAGAGATTTGAAATGTGGTGAATATGTATGTTCGTATTCTTCTCTCCCTATCCTGTGTTCTCTCTCTAGCTATTTATTTCAGAAAACTATATGGGCTTCATCAAGCTCCTTCCCATTTATCCGCTTTACACAGAAGGGAAAGGAAGCATGGTTTAAGTAAGAGCAGTCACAATGTGCAGCACCTCATAATGTCTGGTGCAGTTGGACTGGATTTGATGACTGGTCTAATGGAGCTGTCATTTCACCTATGTTCCCAGTGGAATACTAGTGTGTGCTCTGAGCCACTCCCCCATGTCACTCACATCTAATTTGAGAGTTTGTGGGTGCATAGGAGTGGTGGCTTGAAGACAGACTTCAAGGTTCCCATCTGAGTCACTCTGGAAGTCTATGGGAAAGCGTATTTTTCCCATATTTCTTTCCCACTCAACCTGATTTTCCCTGAGCCTTTCCCATTTCTGCTTATAAGCTGGTTTTGTCCTAAGGATATGCTGCTGCCCCTTGCTGTCATGACCACAGACTGATGAACAGACTTGGAATATGTAGCCAGTCTTTTTGTATGAAAGACAATGAAAGACAAGAGGAATAAAACTAATTACTGCTGAATTATTAAAGCATATTTATCACTAACTTTGCAGGTAGTCTACTGAGACTCTGTGAACGTGCATTTTTATGTAAAGGCTTGAATGCCACACCTGGGAATAGAGAGGATTTTACTTTCATTTAGTGGTGGTTTTTATAAGAACAAAGGACCGAGTTTTTCCACCTCTCTTGGCCATGGGAGGTGTTCATCTCACCTGTTCTAGCCATGAGAAGGGTGAATGTCTAAGCATCTTCAAAGGATGACTCGGTCCCCTTCAGGGTGTGGTTTCATGCTCACGTTTAAGCAGGCTGGGTCGCCATTGCTACCCTTCCACTAATAAAGATTTCAGTGCAAATAAATCTTCTTTGTTTTGTTCTGTTTGGTTTTAAGTTTATTAGCTGGTTCAGTTCCCGAATCTAGATGGCTGCCCAGTCCCTAGCCATTGCTGCCAGCATGAAAACAGGTGTGGGAAGAAGCAGCAGGGGCAGGGAATGAGAGTGCCTTTTCAACACCTGCACAGACTTCCATCAGTTTAAGCTGGCTGTGAGCCCACACTCTGTAGCAGATGGAGTGAATCATCTGGTCACAGTGCCTCTCATCATCATCAACTAGAGAAGGCATGTACACTGTTAGCTTACACAAGGTCCTTAAATTTATGGTTGCTGAATTTGGCTAAGATAAATTCTCCCACCAATTTTGCTATATTTTCATGCAAGGAGACATCCTAGGGGGACCAAAGACTTTGAATGGATAAAAATGCTTCCATCTGCATTTTCCCAAGGCACGGTAAAAATTCGAGAGCTGATGTTGGCGAGTCATTAGGGCATTGAAAGGTCCAGAAAGAAAGCAGTCATTTTCTTGCCAAAGATTACTCTGAGCAGGATCTGATGAGTAAGTCACTTCATGTAAATGCAAATACACAGTTCTGATTTGGTGAATAAAGCAAAATATAGAAACTGTTTTAGGTTCACACTGTGCTGTGTTAGAACTTTTTTTTTCCTTTTTCTAGGTGTTCATCTTTACTACGTTGGTGGGGAAGTTTATGCTGAATGTGTCAGTGACAGCAGTATATTTGTGCAAAGCCGCAACTGTAACTATCAGCATGGTTTCCACCCAGCCACTGTCTGCAAGATCCCAAGTGGCTGCAGCCTCAAGATCTTCAACAACCAGCTCTTTGCCCAGCTGCTTGCCCAGTCAGTCAATCATGGTTTTGAAGTGGTATATGAGCTGACCAAGATGTGTACTATTAGAATGAGCTTTGTTAAAGTAAGGATTCTTTGTTTTCTTTTGCAATTCTGAAAAGGCAATTCCTATCACTTGCTAGCTTTGGTGCAAAACTAGACCACATCAAAACCTTCTCAAGTGGGGAATTAAAAGACATCCAACTTGCAAATAGCAATTCAAACTGCTTGTATAAATATAAGTGTATCTTCAGTGAGAGCAGAGAGCAGTTCCCATCCTGTGAGTGCTACTGTTAACCAAAGTAAGGCGGCTGTTGTCTGGTATCCACAGGTGAGGCAGCTTGAAGCACACAGTGGAGAGACAGTGATTTTCTCCAAGCCAAGTTCTGAATTCAGCACTCTCCCTCCCACATTTCCCCGGGTCTTGGGACTAAGGGAATGACCCAGCAGACTTAGCTGGACTCCATCAACACGAGGTAGCTTAGTGATCTGGGACATGGCTGGAGCCTGAGCTGGAAAGAGCTATTGACCACAGGAGGTGGAAGAGCTGGCAAGAGCAGCAGAACCCCTTGGTGTATCTCTTCTGTGCCGGAAGGCGCGTTTCTGGTCTCCCTATGGAGTTATTGGTATCATCTTCCCACTATCTGCGTGAAATACCACCCCAGCCTTCTCATTATATTCTCTCATTAAGAGACCGCCACTTCCGAGTTCATTTTAGCCCCAGCCATGAAGGAGGCTGCCTGCAGCCCAGGAGTGATGTATGGGAGGTACAGGAGTCCGGTTCTCCTAGCATTTCCCCTGCTGAGAGTTCCAGCTGCCAGCCTGAGACAGCAGCATGGGCAGCTTGGCTGGGGAAGGCACAGCAAGCATTTGGGCATTGCTGGCAGAGGGGGATGGACAGTGACCTGCGCACTGCCAGACTCCTTCACATCAGGCAGGTTGCGCTTGCAACCTGTAATTCCTATTCCTCCAGATTTTCTGTCCAGCCAGTCAGTGCACTGACTCCTCTGGCACTTGCCCTTCTGTCCATGTATCTTCAGTGCAGCTGCATACTTAAGACTACACAAACTCATGAGCCTGTCTGCACTGGTTTAAAGAGTGGCATTTTATGCAGGTGTTTCCAAGAACATAAATCTGAGGTGCTTGTGAATGCAGGTCCCTTCTAGCCTGGTAAGTGCTCTGCAGGTTCAGAAATTGTAGCCTGATTAAAAGTACTCTTTGAGCTTTGGTAGGTCCATATCTGCTGCTTTCTTTCCTCTTTTCTTCATTACATAGAAATGGATTTTATCCAGATGGCTTATTATGGCATCTACTTTTGGTGTTGATCTTAGTTTTGCAACTGATTGTCTAGAGAAGTGAGTTGCTAGAGCCTCTGTTGTCTGAGTTGTTCAGCACTTTACAACTGATGCACCTTTGGCAGACTTGAAGAGCATAACGATAGGTAAGGGTCAGCTTCTCTGATCAGTGGCCTACAAATGGGTCAAAAAGTGACAAAAGTCCCTGCAGTTGGACCACATTTTGCATGCTGCCCTTTGGAAATTCAAGTTCAGTTCTGGCAGTGAGACAGCTGGCGAGCTATGAGACTTTAGGCTGTGACTTGGATGTCTTGTGGTGCTGTGAAATCTGGCTGCCTGCTTAACAAGAAGACGCTGTGCCTGCTTGAGGAATGGGGCCTTCTGGTTCTGTTTTGTCCCTGCCAGCACTGCATTCTCCATTGTCAGATGCTCCATATCCCTTATCTCCTCAGAAGAGGTGGAGAAATCACTGCAGGACTTCCCACAGCAGATAGCTGGGAGCTCCCATGGGAAAAGAGGACATGTCCAAGGATATAAAACCTATGGAAAATGTCTATACATAGGTTAAATGTAAGGTAAAGGAGACATGAGGAACCTTTCTGGAAGTTTCCAGAGGTTTGGATAAATAACTAGAACTTCTAGAGTCTCAGACTTGTAGGCTATATATCTAGCAATAAATGAAGCAGTGCCCAGGATCATTCCCACTTCCTGTTCAAGTGTTATGACAGGGCCTGGCCTGCTTTTCTTCTGTGCCAGACAGTAGTCTGGCAGACTTTCCTGGGCATGTTTCTGGGGTGTGAACAGTAGGGACCATACCCCATGGGCTGTTTACAGGCAGCCAAGCTTGGAAACAGGCCTTTCCATGCCAATTAGTCTCAGCACCTAGAAGCGTGACTGAGCATTTTTATTTAATAATATACAGTCCCTGATAACTATGATAATAACATTGACTTTAAAAAGGAGCAAAGTTTCCAGAGAAAATTATCCCTAGGACAAAACATTAAATTTTGGGAACCTGGGGCAAGGGCTACCTGTACTTGTGTTACTGTCGGCACTGGAGCTGTGGTTTGATGTTTGTTTTATTTTTTAAAATCCTCACTTTTTTTGTCCTTTGATGCTTTTGTAGGGCTGGGGAGCAGAGTATCATCGCCAAGATGTTACAAGCACACCCTGCTGGATTGAGATCCACCTGCATGGACCATTGCAATGGCTGGATAAGGTGCTGACACAGATGGGCTCACCTCATAACCCCATCTCCTCAGTCTCTTAAGAATCATCTCTAGAATTCCCTTAGGATGGATGCTATTGCAGGCAGTGGCTTATAGGATTTTCAGTGAACAGAAGCTTCTATATGTAGATGTATGTAGTTGTAAATATATCTATAGTGTACTCTACTTTTTCTTTTCATGCTACACTTTGTGGTTTCTAGTTACTCTGATGCCAGTACAATAAGTTTAGAAATTCAGGTATAGCATATCTGTTCTCTAGTACAAAATAAGCCAAATTCCTGCAAAAGTGTCAAACATTTCCTGTGAGCATCTTCATTCCCCAGCCAAGCCAGTAAACGGTGCGAATTCTCTGCACTTTCATGCGGATACAGAAACCTGGCTGTAGCTGTTCCTAGTAGGTGAAATTCACCCTTCTGCAGGCAACCAAAGTCAGATCTCTGCACCGTTTATATTCATTTTGCATCCTAATTTCGGGTGTAAAAGACGACTTAAGGTGGTACACGGGACTATGCATAGAGATGACTTTTAGCCAGTGAACTGAAGGACTAAATTGCAGTTCCAGTCTGTCTCCCTACTGCAAAGCATGATGGGACAACAGATCCTCTGAGGAGCTGAGGCACCCGTGTCTCCCCTAGGATCTGGCAGGAGGAGGGAACCCTCGGCGCACATTCAGCACTGGAGCCTTATCAGAGCATTCTGGACACATCTGAGTAGTCTGATACTGCTAACACAGTAGCGTACGGTACTGCGGCACTGAAAAGCAACAAGCTCCTAAGAAAAAAAAAATTAAATATATGTCTATAAGTTTAAAAACTGATTAACTTCCAGTGCATTTTTGGAAAGTACATACATACTTGCATATATATCTGGCATGTAAACTGAATCCTAACCATTATACAGTATTGATGTAGTTTGTTTTAAAGTTAGGACTGTCTGTAGTTAGACTACTGTGCTAATATCAAGGGTACATCTAAAAGGGACTTGAACTGTGATTCAGAAAAGGGAAATGAAGTGTGCATTGAAGAACTGAATAATTTATCACTTGTCTTGGGATAGTCTTTGTAATGGGAACGGGAAGCCCCATGCTCACAGGATGTAATGAGAAGGAGGTGAGAGTCAGACCATCCATTCCCTGTGCTGGGCCAGACCTTAGGATCTAACTGCAACGCTTGTGTTTGACCGGGGGGGCTTCCCTGCCAGTCAATTCGTACATCCCCATGGATGGTTTCTCATCTTAGATACAGGCTTCATCATTTGCAATGCTTTTGCCTTGCCTGCAGAGGATGACGAGGCAGCGTAAGCCATGAATAAGTGAAGAGTGAATCTATGTGCAGAGCCTTTTTAAAAGCTCCTTGTCTGTGGTCCTTCTGTAAGCAGGGAAACCTATTGCACATACTCTGCACTCATCCATGCAGCCAGCCTTATAAAGTGCTGTTCACTTGATAACCTTTACTGAGGAAGGTGAAACTCATTACATTTTGATGGTCCCCGTTACCTTGCTGAAAGGGTAGAGATTATTTCTTTCCAGGCCTAACAGTCCACAGAAAACTGGTTTGCTTTAAGGGTCAGAAAGAGTGATAATTTCTCCAATCTCATTCCTCATTAGAACACACCAGGAGTATCCTGAGGATAAACAAAAATATATTTTACAGAATTTTTTTTTTCTTCTCACACAATATCTACTGCTACACATTTTACAGCATAATTAGAAGAGGATGCTTGAAATCTTCAGCTACATCACATGTGCAAATCAAGGGACAGTCACTGGAAAGCTTTCCATGTGTCTTAGATGCTGTGTAATACCTGTAATGGGGTGGTAATTATGAGCAGAGGAATCAGTAAACTAGCAGTGTTACTTCCTTTGAATGCGCCTTCAGCTGCATTTGTAGGGCACAGAAGGACAAATGGTCATTAAATTTGAGCAGTAATAGCAAGTTGTATAGGAAATTTGTGTATATGAAGAACCCTATTATGTCACTATTTGATGTCAGTAGTGTGACTGTGGCATAGGAAAAGCTTCATGGGCTCTTGCAGCAATGAAATTCAGTAATAATGTTACATAGAAATTCCAGGCATGTTATTTACTGTTTTAGCAGACCAGAGATAGATCTGCTTGGAAAAAGACATGTTTCTCAGCTACCTTTGTCATCACTGTCACCATATTGAGGTACTGGTAACACAGTTTTTAGCATGTTTATTGCACAGTAGTTTTTCTGTGCTTTCTTTGTTGCTCATCCCTTTGCTTTTGTGGCAGCTAGGGACAGAGAAAATCCCCTCGCTGTCCAGAATCTAGCTCTTTCCTTTCTCCTCGATTCTTCCTTATCTTTTAGGCTGAAACCTCCTTCCTTCCTAATACAGAGAGAAGTCTAGGGGTTCCTTTTAAAGATTCCCAGCATTGTCAACTTCCTCACAGAGAGCAAAGGGTGTTTTTCTGAGATGCATCTTCTCTCGGGCACCTCCAGAGCCCAGTTTCCTGCCAATGTTGCAGAGGAAAATTGGACAGCCAGTGAAGAAACGTAGGTTCTTCTGAGGCATCATTCATTTAATCAGAAGGCTGATATTTCAAGAAGGTGAAATACACTGCGCTCTGAGCATGCTTTCATCTTCCAATTGAGAGTAAGGGGAACGCAGGTTCACTAGCTCAAATGTAGGCTGCTACATTGGATCCAAAACCAAGTGTGGTGGCTTTCCCAGCCTAGTAATGGTCCTTGCTCTGTGTCTATGTTGTTTAAATGGAATTTGTTTAATTCAGAACAATTTTTCCTTTACTTTATGTCTACTTTTACAGTAATCCTCATACAAATAGGATTTGCCTTCAGTGCAGCCCACACATGCATCTCGTTAAAAGACACCTTAATATTCCCTTACTAGTAAGTAAAGAGGCATTTCTGGAGCACGATTCTTCTGACTTGTTTAAAATGTCTGCATTAGGATGAGATGAATTTCAGAAAATTTAACTACTTGCAGAAAGTTTGATCTAAGCAACTGATTGTGAGCAATCAAAGCCAATAACCATCACAGAGTTGTTAGCCTTTGGACAGGACATTATCACTGTGTGAACTTAATATTTCCTATTTTGATGGCTTCCAGGGACTTAGTCCACCATATGAGATGCTGTGAATCATAGAATCATAAGGTTGGAAGAGACCTCTGAGATCACAGAGTCCAACCGTGCCTGTCTCCCCACTAAACCATGTCCCTAAGAAACTCGTCTATCTGTTTTTTAAACACCTCCATGGATGATGACTCTGCCACCTCCCTGGGCAGCCTGTTCCAACCCAGTTCTTTCAGTAAAGAAATTCTTCCTAATGTCCAGTCTAAACCTCCCCTGGCACAACTTGTGGCCATTTCCTCTTGTCCTATCGCTTGTCACATGTGAGACCACCACCTACTCCATCACAACCTCCTTTTAGGTAGTTGTAAACAGTGATGAGGTCTCTCTCCCCTCAGTCTCTTCTTCTCTATGTAAAACAACCCTAATTCCCTCAGTATCTCCTCATAGGGCTTATTCTCCAGGCCCCTCACCAGCCTCGTTGCCCTTCTCTGCACACGCTCCAGCCCCTCAATGTCCTTCTTGGAGTGAGGGGCCCCACCAGTGCTGAGTACAGGGGCACAATCACCTCCCTGCTCCTGCTGGCCACGCTGTGTGTGACACAGGCCAAGATGCCACTGGCCCTCTTGGCCACCTGGACACACTGCTGGCTCATGTTCAGCCACTGTCAACCAACACCTCCAGGGCCTTCTCTGCCAGGCAGCTCTCCAGCCACTCCTCCCCAAGTCTGTAACACTGCATGGGGTTGTTGTGACCCAAATGGAGGGCTCTGCAGTTGGCCTTGTTGAACCTCATCCCATTGGTCTCAGCCCATGGATCCAGCCTGTCCAGATCCCTCTGCAGAGCCTCCCTTCCTTCAAGCAGATCCACACTTGCACCCAGCTTGGTGTCATCTGCAAACTTGCTGAAGGTGCACTCAATGCCTTCATCGAGATCATTGATAAAGATGTTGAACAGGACTGGACCCAGCACCGAACCCTAGGGAACACCGCTCGTGAAAACACACAGCAGCTGACAGCTCCTTCCCAAGAGAAGTGGAAGAGCTCATATCATGAGGGAGAAGTCATAACAGTAGATGAGGCAAGTAAGTAAATAGGGAGATGATCCCTGCCCCTATGCAGTGATAAAAAGTAAGACATATAAACCCATTTATTTCCATTTCTTTTTGAACAAAGTTTTTCTTACAGGCTTTTCTACTATGTGATTTGAGATCAGTTAAAAACTCAGGTTTCTCATAATTTATAGCAGTGTAACTTTGTATCTCACTCTAGTGTCTCTCCATCTTGGAAGGAGATACTTTCTGCTGAAACATCTTCATGACCTATAGTCACTTTAAAGCCTTTAAATGCACTCATTAATACTCAAGCTTTGGCGATAGGCTTCCTGAGAGATTTAAAACCACTTACAGTGAGTCTACTTTGTCAAAAGCAGATTTTTAAAATGGGGTTTTTTTTAGTCATCAACAATTCAAATCCTCTTGAAAGTTTCTGTGGAGAAATGCCATGTATCAGCAGGCTGCGGTGGGAGTTTGATCAGGTGGTGGCATAAAGCACATTCATCATTAATTGCTGCCATTTCAGCAGCACCAGTACTGGTGTGCCATTTGCATCCACAGGGGCCTGAAGGAAATCTGGCACACTCACTGTTGGAGCCATTCAGTGGCACTGCTGCTGTGACGTAACCTTGCACTGTAACAGCTGATCAGGTACGGTATAGCAATGGCTGTAGCATTTCCAAATGCGCACGTGCTTGGGCTCCTCATCGGAGAGTATGCCAAGAGCATCTTTACTCCTGAGTATTTCATGTTTTGCCATGCTAAGTCTAAAGGATAATGTATTAGCAACACAAAGAGGAACTGTGGCCCCAAGTCACATCGAATGGAGTTGAGCAAATTCCTTCCACATCTTCCAGCAGACACTGTCTCAAGACTTTCACTGCCCTGAGCAGCCTTCTCTGAGTGGTCCCTGCCTTGAGTGGCATGTCAGGCTTGATGCCTCGCAGACATCCCTTCCAATTTACATTATTCTGTGGGTCTGTGCAGAGATTCAATGATGACTGGTCACTACAGGCAGGAGCTCTGTTAGCAGAGAGTTTCAGGATGAAACATGTTTATCCTCAACTATTTCTGCATGAGTTCAGTGCAGGACAGAGTTATGACATATTATTGTTCCCTCAGCATAAAACCAACACTGCAAACATCTCTCACTGGAAACATCATCTCTGCCACACAACTCTTAAAATGGAGGAAATCAGGCATTTGTGACTGTAACTTTAGATAATCTGCCCTTGTTCTTCCTGGCTTACAACACTCACCTTCACTACAGCTTTTTACATTCATATCTGAACTGATTATCAAGACCTGTTTTAGGAGCAGCTAGGAGTACCCCAAATCCTTCATCTGGTGCTTTCTATACATAGCCTGGTTGAGTATGCTATTACATATATTAAGGTAAATGGTGTCTGATGTGATGCAGGGAGCAGGCTGTAGTTGCATCTGGGAACTGCAACCATTTTGAGGACACTATAAGCATATACAGTGCGAGTTCCTCAAATAAAACTGCAGTCTAAACAGAAACGGCACAACTGAAAGACAGATTATAGGTAGAGTGTCTTCCTGGGAACTGCAACAAAGCAACTCACTTCATCCATAGGTGGGAAGTTGCAGTGCGCAAAGGAAGATGGAATTGGCAGGAGCCATCAGAGGGGCTTTTGACTATGAAATCACATTTATAACAGGAACTAAGAATGGACAAGTGTCCTTCCCTGGAAGTGACTAAGAGGTCAGGTCACCATTAAAAGAAGCCTGATAGAGCCAGCCCCGTCTTGCATCGGGGAAAGAGATCATGAGAGACTTTATATCTGTGAATAAAAATCTAGTCAACCAGAAGGCTTCATTGCAGTCACTGAAACAGGGCTTCCTCCTAATGACACCTCTGAGAGCAGCTTTCTGCAAGGTACAGAAAGCCTAGGTGGGCACTTTGTCTGTTCAGCAGAGAAAACACTTTGTCTCTAGTGTAGACATCAGCATGTTGAGCACCAGCACAAATCACAGCCTTTGGTCTGTATTGATCGCCAATTCATAGGAAGCTCCAGAGTGGCCAGGAGCAGCTGGGATCCTGTTACTTGTTCACTCCAGGGCTTTCTGAACAGCTTACCTGGGCATGCCTTACATTATATTGCCACATGGATGCTGCACTTTCCTGCCAGGGAGGTGAGGCATATCAGAGTCCTATCAAGACAACACCTCTACTTGCACCTGGGTCACGCTTACAAACTTGGTGCCTGTACAGATAACAAATCTTAATTTGCAGGCCACGTCTGTCACGCACAGTAGACATAACCACTGCATCCTCCAGAGTGAGTTATTCTTCCATTATAACCAATGTGAACATTTGCAGCTACTTGTCAACAGTTTTCAGATATTCAGTCATAGTGTTTTTATTATCCATGAATGCTGCTATTTTATATTTCATGTTAGTAGTCAAATAATATTGCATATGAATAGCATAGGAAGGAATAGATCAACCAGTTAATAATTTTAAATACAGACCTCATCAGCAAAGAAAAGCTAGAAAAAACTTGGTAGTCTGACCCCTTGCAATTTCACAGCAATGCACACATCATATTTCAAGGTGGTTTTCTGATACTAAAATATGTTACATCTTATTAATTCACAATTCTGTCCATGAGATGCTTTACAAACAAGACAGCAAGGGAACAAACGCATTGATAAGCAGAGATAATGCACATTCAGATAAATTTTCTTTGCTTTCTCATGCAATTGGTGGTTTTAATTATTTATAATACTAAGTACAATTTAAATGTACCATGGCATATTTTCATCATTCAGTATTAGCAATTTAATCCCTCATTTCAGTATCACCTCTGTGATATGAATTGGGCCGAGAAGTGAGACAAGAAGGTAAGAAACAGGCCTTTTTGTGTGGATCAATGAAGCCAAAAGGTTGCAAAGTTCTATGCAGTCAAGAGGCCCAAAGAGTGGATTTGAGCAAGGTGTGGGATTCTTGGTTTAAGTATGAGCTGTCACAGTCTGATGCATAGAAGAACCATAAATCATACATAGATTTAATAGCATCACTTCTATGAACAATTCTGCCCTCTCTTTTCCCTGAGAATCTAGGCAAAATGTCTACACCATCCAGAAGAAAGTATTCTCCTCACTCAGTGATATTCTGTACAACAGTGTAGATCACTGTACGAAGAACACCACTTGGACTCTTGCCTCTTGAGAATGAAAAAAAACTAAATCTCCAACATACTTAGTTTCAGGAGTCTGAGAGACCAGAGCAGCTGACAGTTCTCTGATCAGCCTGAGCACTCTATCCCATGCCCTGTTATATCAAGGGCTAATCAAGTGGACATTTTCACAAGCATTCCTCCTGCTGCATTATATTTGAGGCATTCTGAAGTCAATACATTTGGTCTGATGTTTGAACAATACACTTTTTAACACACTCAATTTTCTCTGGCTGGAATTATTCTATTGTAAAAGGGATTCTTCATGTCTTGTGTTTTGCTGTTAATAAAGGTATTTCTCATTTAATACCTCTTGTTGCCTCTCATTTCTTCTCTTTGAAAGAGACTGGCCTTGGAAAGCTGTAGGTCCCAATCTGATGACCATGGACTTTGGAAACCACAGCATTTAGAAAGCCTTTATTCATACAAGTCAGTCTTCGGCAAGAGGAATCAGTGATTTCATGAAGTGAGCAATGGGAAGAAGCAACACTTCCAGCAGAATGGGATGCCAGACACTATAAATGGATTGAAAATTAATACTGCATAAAATCTGCATTTTATAAAGCATACACATCCCTTGCTGTCCTCTGGCAGAATCAAAGATTCAAAAGGATGGTTCAGCTTACTTCTGAAGGAGGCAGCCCTGATCCGACAGGCAGTTCGCAAGCAGTGATGCCACTCTATAACAGAAGCCCTACCTGTGGACCAGACTGACATCAGTGGGAAGACAGACTTAAAGCTGTGCAGGTCTCAAACTGCTCAAGGGAAAAACAGACATAGTAAGAATGCCCTGTTACAAAAGTCAGGTTTTAATCTTCCTAAAATTCAGATTTTATTCTGCAACATCAGAAGCAATGGAGTAGAAGACATAGTGGTCTTGGAGCCACATGGACACTGCTGGGTTTGTATACAGCTTGGGAATCCCATCTGACACTGCCAGAACATGACAGCCCTGTTACCAGCACATCTCTGACATCTGCACCAGCCTGTCGGGCACTGATACCACAGAAATAGAGCTCCTCTGTGCTGAACATCTCTATGCATTTTCATTTTTCAGTTCTGAGGTAACCAACTCGTTTAGCACTGTCTTAAGAAATACTCCCTGTGCCCCTTTTCTACTGTATGGGTTGGTTTGGTTTTATAAAAAAATCTAATCAGATCTATTCACCAAAATGCTTTCATAAACTGACCACTTAAAACAAAAGCAAATATTTTATTCCACAGTTTCAGCCCATTACATTTTCACATATATTCTGATATATCCAATTTTACTTAAAGCTAGAATGACTTTCTATAATAAAAGCCTTGGAATACAAAACATACCTAGTCAGAGCTAGCCATTTTGATACAGAAAAAAAACCCCATACAAAGAGCAGGCTTTGATTTTGTTTTTTTTTAAAGAAAAACGAAGATTTTACTCAAACACTTGTTGGTCCAGAACTGTTGATACAAAGTTTTTCATTTCTTTTTTAAAGAACAACTTGCACAATGCTAAACACAATAAACGCCTACTGAACAAGTTCTATACATACACAAAGCACTGCTTGTAAAAATTCATGAGATATATATATTCAGAGATCAAACTGCTGCAATATTGAAGTAGTACTCTAATAAGCACTTACACTATTCAGTTAACCTGTATTTGAAAATGTGTTTTAATACAAACCTTTGTTTTAAAAACAAAATGTGGGATTCAAAACTTACAGAATATCATGTTTAGATTCTTAACCAAATCAATTGTAAGTTCATCTGACTTGGCCGAAACCTTGAGAAGTCCGGCACTAGAACTGATTAGATATCAGCTGTCTTAATAGAAGAATTTTAACTATATATATATATTTTTTAAAAAAGACTAAATAAAGGGAAAAAATACAAAATTACATTTTAGGTTTATGATATATTTACCATTATGATTAAAAGCTTTAAAATTTAATTTAGTCTCATCTGTAGTTAAGTTATATTTCATGTATAAGAGGCTGGTCCCTGCAAACAACTCCTTAAAACAAGGTCCAACTCTCAGTTGCATACGTTCTCCTCTAAAGCCTTTTTCCATTTATCTCTTTTGGAACTTTCAAACACAAGTTCTTTTACATGTTTTGCACAGTCAAAGAAGCATTTCAAACCTACTCAACTTGCAGATAATGAACATATAGCAGGAGGATCACCCAATTTGCACTTTTTACAAGCCACTGGATCAACTACTTGATGTCATGCTATCTTTGCCTTTAGTGCAAGATTCTACTAGACATACGTTTCTTGTATCCCTGAGCAACTGGGGATGGGTTAGGTCATGCCTCTGGACTGCTTCAAATTCAGGACTTTATTTCACAACTTCCATAGAAAGTAACTGGCTTACTTCAATGATTGTCATCAAAGTGCGACTTGTTTAACAGTAAATCCTTATACAGAAAAATGTTAATTTAGTGGAAGACTTTGGTAGGAAAAGGGTGTATAGCTAAACATTAACATAAACAAATTTCTATTAAAAAATTGAACAGGAAAATGAAGTTTTAAAAAGAATCAAAAAATAGACTTCTCCAGATATGCTCACAAGTTTGCAGACACCCAAGCAGCTCAAAACCTCCAAAGTGCAAACAAGAAACAAGTAAAATAGGTAACAGCAGCAACTTTAGTTTTCCTTGAAACACTGAGATTCTTCGTATTTATATAAAATACACATCCTACTCCCCCTGTAGCACCAGACTCATCAGTAGGTCATTAATCTGTCCCGATTACCCAGGCGCTCCTTGAAACTGTTGCTGCCTTTGTTCCAAAGCCCGCTGACTTAACAGTTGCTGCTGTTTCTGTAGAAACTGCACCACTTCTGGACTTCTGAGTAGCGACTGCAAGAAAGAGAAAGTGGACTTTACTTTAAAGAACTCACATATATTAAATAGAAACCATAGGGATTATATTTATATTATAATACTTTTCACTTAAATCAATTTATGCATTATCCATTGCTGTAGCTTAACCTCTGTAGGCAACTAAGCATGACTCAGCCTCTTGCTCATTCCCTGCCACAGGGGGATGAAGCACTGTTCAGCAATAATCAAAACATCCCTGTACACCAACACTGTTTTCATCACAAACCCAGAACATAGCCACATACAAGATTCAATGAAGAAAATTAACTGCATGCCAGCCCAAACTAGTACACCCATATAAATGACAGCTGAAGTAAATGCTGAAGAATTATAAAACTTGCTCACAGAAAACATCTAGAAACTGTTCATTGACATCAGCAGGTAACCAGAAGCAACATTAACACACATCCTAAAACCAGATTCAGACTCTAAAGAATATACAGTATCGCAAAAACCGCACAGAAACTTTTCAACTGTGCTTCAGTTTTGAGCCAATTTCTACATTTCCCACTGAAGATAGCTCAAAAGCACTACAGTAAATAAATAAAATACTATAATTCTACAGCAAAGCTCATGTGCCTGTCAGATTTCAAGCGTCTAGATGACGCTTTTAGTCACATGGTTTAGTTTTAGGTAGTCTTGTGAAAAGCAGGAAGATAGACTCGGTGATCCTTCCTGATGTAGTGGAAGGTATCCCTGCCCATGGCAGGGGTGTTGCAACTAGATGATCTTTAGGGTCCCTTCCAACCTAAAGCATTCTATGATTTTGTCTTCACTAAATGTTCAATAATTTCTCAACATTTCAGCCACAAGGCATGAGTTAAAAAAATATCCTCTCAGCCTTCAATCAAAAGACAAAAGTATGTAAAATCATTTACATCTGGCTCCTGCCCTGAACCCTTGCCATCTGTGATCCAACTCTTATTCATTCTCATTCCTGCCTGGAAACAGCACAAGTGTTTGTAAGGTCAAACAGCAAATCACATTGGGAATGGATCCTTCCAAAAATTACCATAAGAAAAAGGTTATTTTTCACCTGAATTAATTCCCTAGGCCGCATGCTCATTATGCACAGTCACTTCACTGATGTAACCAAAGAAGTACTGTAACTCCGTTATCCAGATTTACATTCAAAAGGATCAGCAACTTCCAAGGCAGGATCTAGGACCTTACGGTCTGAGGGGCAATTCTGCAGAGTATAATTGAAAACAACCATCCTGCATAGAGCTCACACACACAGCAGCACCGAACAGGTAAGACTAGTGATTTAGCTACTGAAAGCAGTTACTAATCACAAATAGGCTCACTGAAGAGATGCACAGCCAACTCTTCCTTACTGTACATTAGCTTTATTGAGTCATGTCACAGCACAAGATAGTTCTGCAATAAGTGGTTCTTCATCTGCTGCTGGTTTATGATATTAAAGAGCTTCAGGCTCTCCATCCACAACCTGCTGCTTCTCAGCCCCTTGCCCTGCTTTCTACATCTTTATCATGCAAGCTGCACATACAGGTACACATGGGCCACCACAAAAACCTCTCCTCATAGAGATAAACCACATGCAAGAAACTTACAAGCAAGCACAAAGGACTTGGCACTTCTAAGTGATAAACCTGCAGGCAGCCACCAGTGACATGCAGCAACTTTCACATGCAGGAACCTAAGGTCTGGAACACCCTTGGATGCAACAGGCCATGAGACACCTTTCTGGGTCACCATGTATCCCTCAGGCCTTGCGTTGTGCGGATACACACAAAACAAAGATGAATTTCTAGAAGAACTGAGTCAGAGCACAGAGAGAGAAGCAAAAACCAGAACAAGGGGAATCCGAATTTCATTTTCCCAGAACATTGCAAAGAAATCTCAACTCTTGAAGAGCCTTGACACAATTCTGCAAAAGCTCTCAGAAACTACTTAAAGAGTTTCTGGTTGCTGTATTTCTAAAAAAAATAATGTTTCATTAATAAGATACCATTCAAATTTAATTATAAGCCATATGAATAGAAACAGGCAGGAAAGGCAACAACAATTAGTAAGTGGCGTATGAAGAACTGATAATATCAAAGTCAATTCCATAGTTCATTACTTTTTTCTTGTAAAGACTCAAGACCTACAGATACTCCTCTGAGTTTTACACATAATCATTAAACAGAAAATAAATTTATATAGCTCTATTCTTAAGATCGTATGATATTTCGCTAAAGACTTTTCAAATTTCTGAACAAAGTTTAAAACACTTTACATGAGGACTGTTAACTTGCTTTGCATAGCTAACAAAGACAACAGGCAAACAGTCCTATTAGCTTTTGGAGAAAGAGATTTTAAACACCAATAGCTTCAAAAGCTGTAATGAAGAGTTATTATTACAGAATTATTTTGGTTTATTTGACTTAATTCTTTAAATATACTTACAGGAACAACAAATGCATTTCAAAACTTAGCATGTGCCATTCCTGCAGTCTACAAATAGTACAAGTGAGTGTTTCCTTACACAGTTTGCTTTATCATCAAATACATATACAATTTTAAGTGATACTGTCTACAAGTTTTAGAACACATTACCATAACTAAAGCTTATATCAGACCTAAAGTCCATATACTGTTCTATCCAAAGCCTACAGAAAACTTAACAACAACTCAGTTACACAAGCACTATTTACATTAAAGATATAACCATGTCTATTTAGTACTACCAAAATATTCAACTTCAATTAACATGGCAGCAATCATTACATTTAGCAATCTTAGTACTCTTGAGGCTGAGACACAATCTACTCTGCAGCTTATTTAAATTTGAAAATATGCACACGTACTGTATGATCAATAAAATTATTTTCATCTTTCACAAGGGTGACAGTTGAACATTGCTACACTGCCTTTATTAATTTGAGTTCAAAACCTCCAAGAAAACAAAACTTACCAGTCTCTTTTTATTTAATACTTGTTCTAAAAGAGTAGGTCTTGCTGGGCGATCTCCAATGGATCCTGTTCTTTGTTTTGTAACAGAAACTGAACCTTCAACAGAATCCTGCACATTAAAGACAAAAAAATTAAAATAAAATAGAGAAGTGAGATTATAAACTCTGATATAACAATATATTTTCTTTACTCTTGGGACCTTGCTGTAGTGAAAAGTATGCTTGCCTCCTTAATCTGCAGAGGAAAATAGCAGCACCAGAATGGGAACATATCTGTTCATGAACTGGTCTCTCCTTTCCACCTTATTTTCACTGTTTCATCAGGCACAGTGAAGCAATGCAGCTGAGTTAGTCTTATGAACTGCAAAACTAACTAACTAACTAATTACAACTAGTTAATAGCTTGAATTTATTTGATTGCATCTCTTAAAAATGAAGTCATTCACAACACCTCAACCTCCAGCCTGTGAAACTGAGTAACATTTAACATTTGTGATTGGGTAGGAATGACTAATACTTCAATACTTGTAACAGCAAACTAGAACATATGTCACAATACTATTATGCACTTGTCAAAGCCAAAAGTCTTAACCCATCACTACATGAAATGTAGCAATTATACAGTTCTCACACTATTCCCTCTTATGAGCCAGCACAGGTATTTGTGTAGACACATAATTAACTGAGCATGATAAATTATTAGAAAAATAAAGAACAGGGGAAATCTTGCTGTTTATAAATGTAGAATTCACCCATATCTTGAATACTATATACGGTTTCTGTTTTCCCATCTAAAAGAGAAGTAGCTACTTCAAGCAGAGAAAGTTCACAAAAGGTCAAATAACAAGGATGATAAAAGTACACAATTGTTTACTTGGAAACAAGCATGCTACACATTTTCACTGCTGGAAGGAAACACCTTAGATGCAAGTCTATCATGTAAGTGTCACAAACTGAACAGGAATTAGTCCTGCACTATATCTTCTAATATAAACACTAACTGGCAAATTAAGTTAACAGCAGCCAGGTTCAAAACCAAGATAATTCAAACCAGGCATCAGACCAGAAGAAACTATCAGAAGGTAACAGATGATGAAAGTTCACAGGGGTTAAAAAAAAAAAAAATCCAGAAAAGCATATGAAATAGACATCACTTAGATCTACAAAATACACCAGAAAACCCACACTTTTCTCAGCAAGCCCTTTGAGCTGAAAAAGAATGAAGCTGGGATAATATTCCCTAGCAGCACCACATTCGCTTGCCTTTTTCTTACACCCCTGCTTCATGACAGCTTTTACAGATAGGAAAAAAAAAAAAAAAGATTCTTTGGTGCAAAATCCAGTACAGTTACTATTTTATCTGCTTGGAGAAAAACTGAAAAAGGCAAGTTTTTTAACAGTTTGCAATTAGATCAGTTCCCAGCAGCACAACTCCAGAGCCAGCAGTGTTGACAACACAGGGTTGCTTTTAGCAGGAACACTAGTCTGCCAGGCAAGATTTTTTACTTCCAATAACCACTATTTTATATTTGTCCTTTCAAGCACAAACTAGGCAGCACCTTCAAAAGTAAAACTATTTCCCTCTTTCTAGCTCATCTAAATACAAGGTCTTAAATGCTAACCTACCTCAAGTAATCATCAGAAACTGTTATCCTAGCTGAGTCAAACTGAAGAAGAAAAAACTGTCTAAGATGTTGCACATTGGCATCAGTTCTATCACTGACAGTTTCTCTCCATCTGAATAATACAACTAAGTTCATGAAATTAAGTACAAGCTATTAGTGGTCTAAATATTTAACAGCCACAAAATAAGCACCTTTAAGAACCCACAAAACTCATTATGATATACAATATAATCTGACACAGAATCACAAAATGACCCGAGTTGGAAGGGATCCATAGGATCCATCAAGTCCAATTCCAGTCCCTGCATAGAACCACCTCAACATTCACACAATGCATCTGAGTGCATTATCCAAATTCTTCTTGAATATTATTAGGCTTGTTGCCCTGACTACTTCCCTGGAGAGTCTGTTCCAGTGCTCCACCACCCTCCGAGTGAAGAACCTTTTCCTAATATTCAACCTAAACCTCCCCTACCATATCTTCCTGCTATTCCCTGATGGTCTTTGTTACTTTAAAATCCCACATTTTAGCACCAGCTGGGCAGGATGACTGATACCTCTCTTAGAGCAATACTTTCATCTTTCCTCTGGTGAAACGAACACATGCTGCACAGTGACACATCTTTTAGCAAGATTTCTTTTTCTTGTAATTCTCTGCTATGGTTGAAAGTTGCTATAGTTTACATCAGAGTTGAAAAAAGAAACAAGGTTTGCCCTCGCACCAGAAGAGTGAGCGCTAGTGATACACAGCTATTATTACAAAAAGTGAAGCATTTTGATTTAAGCTAAATTAAAATTTCAACTAAGTAACTGTATTTTTTGAAAGTTATACAGAACATCCCCAACATATTTTCTTTTAAGCATGGGGTTTTTTCGAAGTGTTTTTCCAGACACTGCTCAGACAGAAACGATAACATCTTGCGTTAAGTATGATCTGTGATGAACAGATGTGTCTTCTTAAATAATCACCTCTGTTTGCAGTCTTTCCCTATCCAAAATGCAAGGTCAGACTGAGAGCTGGATTCAAAGCTCCAATTATAGCAAGACTTAGCTGTTGTGAAGTTCATAATAACATTAAAATGAGTCCTTGGAAAGTGACAGAAGATTTCTGGAAAAATTTTTACATATGCATGTAAGTGGGAAATACATTCTGTAACCAGGTTACACATGACTGATGGAAATCCTTCCCTCATGCGTCCAGCACTGAAATAAAGGATACTCCAAAAATGACTCTTAGAAAGTTTATTTGTCGGCATTTTCGGTATTACTAGGCCTGTCCTTAGCTGCCGGTACCGGAGACTCTGCTCGGAGGAAGGGAAATAAAAGGTCCCATTCCACCTGACAGAACCCGGTTATCCCCGGGAACGCCTGCTCGCAGGGGACCACACGGCAGTCGGGCTGCCCATCGGCTTCGCCTGAGACGAAGCACCCGCTGAGCACAACCCTCCCCGCCCCCGGCTTCTCACCTCGGCCCGCGGGCCACCCCCCGCGGCAGCCGCCCCGCCGCCCCCCAGGGCCTGGTCGCTCTTCTTGCGCTTGTACTTGTCCTTGTAGATCTTGTTGCGGTGGCGCTTGCACATCCAGGGCTTGCGCTGCTTCACCACCTGCGTGGTAGTCTCGCTGCAGCCCTGGTAGGTGCAGCTTTTGCAGCCGCCGCCTCCCGACGCTTCCCCGCTGGAGGACGTCGCTACTGCTGCCGCCGTCTCCTCCTCCTCCAGCTCCTCAGGACTGGCCGTGCTTTCGCCGCCCGCCGCCTCGGCCTCTTCGGCCTCGGCGTCGCCGCCCCCACCCAGCTCATAGAACACCATCAGGCCGCCAGTACCGGGAGGTGGGTCTGTGCCTGGTAGCGGCAGCATCCCCCTCGCCGCCCCAGCAGCCGCCGCCTCCTCGCCGCCGCACGGCTGCATCACGAGTAGCGCCAGCTGCGGCGGCGAGGAGGAGGAGGAGGAGGCGGAAGAGGAGGGAACAGCGACAGGGCTGGCCAGCAGGGCACCGGTAACCGAACCCGCTGTGACCGCGGCTGCCGCCGTCTCAGCCCGCGCGCGCGCGCGCCCTGAGTACCGACCCCGCACCGCGCGTGCGTGCGTGCGTCCATGCGTCGCCTCGCTGCCCTCACAGCGCGTGCGCCGCCCTCTCCGCGCGTCTGTCCCGCGCGCCGCGCACGCGCCCCGGCTGCTGACCGGCGCGGAGGAGGTGCCGGCGCGTGCGCCATCTTGCCAAGCGCAGGGACTGGGGCGTGGCCAGGCGGGAGGTGCTGAGAGGCGGGATCACGTGACTGGAGGCGCGGTGGTTGAGGGGGGAAGGGCAGGGTTACCCTAATGGCAGCAGAGCGCCCCGTGTAGCGGTGTGTGGGACTTTGCCTTGTGACCATACCGGCTGCGCTGGCATAAAGCCTGTATGTCTTCCCAAGTGCGAAGAACCCCCGTGCGGTCTTGGTAGCTTGCTCAGCCCCTGCGTTACAACAGAGTAAAAACCACAGAGTGCACTCAGCATAAAAGCCCGAACTCTTGAATAGTTTGTGAAATCAAGTTTTACTTAACTTATTAAAACAAGAAATGTAACAAATTATTAATAGTGATCAACAAGTTAACAAAAACTTGTTTAAAGGCAAGGTATCTAGTCACTGCTACAAAAGAATAAGTGTAATAATTAAGAAAGATACATCACCAATTGCCATATCGTCATCATCCAGATCCACGGCCACTGGAGAGCCTCTTTTTTTCCAGTGAAGATTTGGACATCCTGTCCCAGCATTTTAGAGATTCTACGCAGTGCGTCAGCTCGTAGATGTGGTTCTTCAAAGATAGCTCCAGAGGGCCCAGCTTTTATAGTGTTAAATAAACAATTTACATAATTATAAAAATCACGGCATTTCTGGTCTCAGCTGCTTCATTGCACCCCTTTTCCTGGAGTGTGGCTAAGGGAGAGAAAGGAGACGGCCAGATATCTCTTATCTTTGAACTAAAGGAGCTGTTTGAGGTGTGGCATCCCTGCATAGTTCTCCTTTCACACAGTGTTCATGCTGGAGAAGCTACAATTACGGTGTCACAGTCAAATTCTACTGATAAGGTGACTGTGATGCATTTACTCAAACTCTATGTATTAAGAATAGCACAGCATGATTCTACTGATAATGGCAATGTGAGAAGTTACAGATTAAACAGTACACGTAGCAATGCAATATGAATCATCCATGGGTCACTTATTTGTTTGAGGCCTGTTGATCAGGCCCTGTCATTTCAGCCCCCTAGCCTGCTGCAGTCCTGTGATGGCCTGTGCATACCCAAATTGTCCAGACATTGATGTCTGCATGTGCTGGCTCTGGGCTCTGCTTGTGTCCTTGGTCTCCAGCCACTGCCAGCTGGAGAGTGGGGACACCAGGGTGTAGTTTGGCTTCTTCTCCCACTTAGCCTTTTAATGGCCTCCAGCCCACCATTACTTTTGTAGCTTTCAGCTTGTTGCTCCTTGCCCTTTATTTCCTTCATTTGCTTACCATTCTCTACTTGGCTCGCTCCTATATGGCCCTCTGGACACTTTTCCCTATCCAAGGTTCATCTGAGCAGCTAAGACCATCTTCACTCAATTTGTGTAACTACAAATCGACTATTCCTAAGTAAGCATCTTTATTCTGCCATGTAAATGAATGCTGTATTCATAATCTTCACCGATTTCTACTACTCAATCCAGTCCTTTTTTTTTTTTGCAAAGGTCTTATATTTTATTCCAAGAATAAATGCAACTATCAGGCCTACCTTCAATTTTCATAGAGCCATAGAATCATACAATGATTTGGGTTAGAAGAGACCTTAAAGCCCCTCCAGTTTCAACCCTGTTGACATGGTCAGGGATACCTCCCACCAGACCAGGCTGCTCAAGGCCCCATCCAGCCTGGCCTGGAACACTTTCAGGGAGGATTTTCCTCACTACTACAGAGAAATCCCACAGACCTCCATCTCCCTGATCACCTGCTGGTTTCCCCCCTTCACTTTTCTTACCTCCTTGCTCTCTGCGGGATCTTACCTTTCTCATTGCACGCGCCACTTCATCCCATATTAAAGAAATGGTGCTGACCCTATTTGTTCTCTGGCAATTACCACAGTTCATTTTTCCTGTCATTAAGGTTTTGCTGCTTATGGTTATAGCCATTTTATTTCACCCTTGACCATGCCATAATATAGTTTCTCTCATTTGTCAAAATAGCTAATGACGTGTTATAGTCCTAGACAAATCACAGTGAACTGAGTAACTCTGTGCTCATTGCCTTTGACCCTCCAGTCACCCTTAATATAGGTGAGATGACACCCAGCTCTACTGTTTAAGCTGGAATTACAGACTATTTTGATTTTGTTGGTGGAGACTCCCTTTCCCCATACCTGCCTCAGTGCCTTTTCATCTCTGCTATAGCTATGCTGGAATGACTTTCAAGACCCTCTCTTTGGTACTGAGCCTTGCATCTCTGTCAGTAGTGAAATGTGTGAAAATTGCATGCAACCGTGTTGACCTCTTGCCTCTTAACCTCTTCAGATGTGAGCTCCTGGAGTCTGAGGTTGTTAGTAAATGTCTGAACATTTCCACATTGTAGTTCAATTGAAATACTTTCAGTTTATTTCTTTTTCTTTAAATGCATCTTGAAAGAATGCCTACTTAAAATTCTAAGTGTCCCTGACATTGATTAAAATAAAATCAAAAGTAATAATGAATCAAAACCAACAGCATTTTTCTCCAGCCACGCTCCCTGCATGTATCTACACTGTAACTAATTAGAATGCAAATAACAACTGGGAAGCTGATAGCCTTTAAATCCTAGGAAGAGGAGTTGCTTGTGCCCTTCCCCAACACTCCTCTGAAGCCCCACTGAGACAGCTAGGTTTGGCATGGGCCAGTCAGACCAGTATATTGAAGCAGTTTGAGACTAAAGGAGAAAATTATTTCTGGAATGAAGTTTTCCAAGCAAATGCTCTGCTAAAAACACTCTCTCTTTTTGTGTTATTTAGATTTTACCTCAGCCACCCTGTTAACATGTGGGGTTCTCATCAGAGAGTATGCCTGCAAGCATGCTGCAGCTTCTTAGTTCTCATTTTCCTCATCTGATGACAAAAGAACAAGAAAAAAACTCAGAAAACTGATAATACCATACAAAGTTATTGAAGGGGTTAATTAATTAGAAAATAGATTTGGTATTTAGTGAGTCTATTATTGACTGAAATGTAAAGTATTATCCAGTTCTTTTCACCCTAGATCCTTATAATCTGCTTGCTTGAGGGCATAGAAACATAAATAGGAATTAGATGACAGTGACAGCTAACGAATGAAGCCCTTCTTAAAAAGCTGACATTGATGCTGGGTTTTTTATGCCTGATTTGCTCCAAAAAAAGAAACATTGTGATGGAAAAGAAATCAAGCAAAGCATTAGTTTCTTTGGGCTGCACTTCTGGCAATCCAAGTCTTGAGGAAGGAAGGTCATATCTGGGAAATTTTGTCACTAGTCTGTACATCATTGCCATCCAGCCAGGGGCAGCTGCATTTTGTTTTGCCTTCTCAGGTGAAGTTAAGAGGAGATGCCAAATGTGGTTATTGAAATCTAATAAATTCATTTGTCCTTAGGCTGACAGCTTGTTGTTTAAATAGATTCTGTAATTTTCTGTTTTCTCTTTCATTTGTATTGGTGAAACAGTTCATTTTAATGTTCTAGATTTCTGTGGCAGTTCTTAATAACCAGTTCTTAATTGTCTCAGGAAACAATATGTATTAAAGAAGCAGATACAGGATAAGATTCACGAAGGTAATCATCATTGGAGAGGCTGATCTGTCCTACTTACAGACCTAGACTGTACTAATGATTAGAGGTGCAGTAATATTTTCAAATTGTGGAAGTTATTTCAGCATTTTCCTATGAGTGATGATACGAATTCTGTTCACTCAATGTCTATCTTATCTGTCTGTCTGTCTATCTATATCTTTTATGCAGAAGCACATTTGCCTTTATCATGTGTTTCAAGAGCACAGGCCATACTAACAACTTCTGTGAGAAGCAGGACTATGAAATTCATACATCCAATGTTGGAATATCCCTATGAAGAAAACATAATCTAAACACAAATTATCTGGTAACCTTATTGTTCTGTTATAAAATGAAAAGATTGAATCCAGGAGACCATTTGGGTTTTTAAAACAGCCATGAAGGGTTCTTGAAAGATACAAGGGAAAGAAGACTGCTGGCAGAAGTGGAGAACTAATAATTTTTAAAGCCCTTCTCTTCAGAAGCACATTATTTGGTGAGAGAAGCAAAATGTAAGTATATAGTTAAGAGAAGGTTTTTGTACTTTGTTGTCCCTCTTACTGCTTAGCAATCTCCTCATTTATTCATCCTACCTGCTCTTGGAGCCCAAGTCAGATTGCACTGTGATGCAGTCTTGGAAGAGTTCAAAAGCTCAGCATCCTCTAAACAGATCTCCCCTCAGAGAAAGGCAAGGTGCAGAGCAATCAATATGATCACTGGTATGGATTTCCAGATGACAATGAGTGCTGAAGTCTTACTGTGAATAGAAAAGCAAATGACTTTAAACTACTGTAGTCAGTGTGATAAAGCTTAGTTTTCAGATAAGTGTACAGAATTGTGGTTCAATTTTATCAAATCTTATAAACATCACTTTTTACATTACTGAAGTATTTCTATTCCCTAACAATATTAGGAAGTCAGAAGCTTGTTAGGCTTTGTCAATTATGGACAGATTTATTTTTGCAAATCCTGGAAATAAGAATCTCTAAATAAACAGAGGTTTGGTTTGCATTATGGATATGTATTCTGGTTTTAGTATAAGTGTGACATAAAATGTCCATCAGAAATGCGTTTCTTTCCTCAGAACCTTCTCATTTTGCAGCATGTAGCATGACAACAAGTAAATTAAATGAGTCTGGTGAAAGTAAGTCTCCCCTTTTGTTTATTTACACTTAATTAGACATACATTAACCTGCTTATAAATAAAAATAGCATCCACAATATAATAAAAACAGTCAAACCCACAGCTGAGTAAAAGCATGCAGGGCAGGAGTTAGAATATGCCTTGGACATATATTAGCCTCTGTGACTTCAAGAGCTTTAGTTATTGTCTAAATCTCAGAAGAGTGTTTCTTTGGTGCTCTTTGCAGTTGCTGAAGTAGACCTTATCTGGAACCCATTTTATTAGTTTAGATGATTTCCATTCATAAAGAATGCATGAGTGGTTAATACTTTTAGCCCCTGAGCAGAGTCAGTGTTATTCTGGATGTTCCCCTCCCATGTAGAGGCAGCATCCTTGAATGTATCCTGAGATGTCTCCTATTCTGTGTGAGTCATTATTTATGATGCTGAATAGTTATCACCGCGGCAGAGGTCAGTATCTGCTAAGTCTAGTTACCACTGTTTCACAGATTGATTCCTTCTCAATTTAAATCATTTAATTCAGGCCTGATTTGAAATAACATGCAAAAAAATTTCTCTCCTTATAGCCAAGAAAGTGTGAAGAACAGAGAACAAAATTGCTTACCGTGGCAAAAGCAGGCACAGTCACTCTATTTAATGAAGCAATAAACATAAATAATGGGATAAATTTACAAAACTAAAAAAAAAGAAAATGTAATTATCTCAGTTTTAGACTGTGAAGTATTCTCTTCCACTAGAAACTGGGAGAGGCTTGCTTATTAAGAAAGCTAAAACTAGATGGAAGCAGAGCTCTAGATAAGGGAAACGCTCCTCTGTTGGCAGGGAAATGCGTCATATTAGCTGCTCTGTCTGTTGCTAACACCTGTGACTCCCAAATACAAGCAATGCATACTTAAACCTGAATCCCAGCATCTTTTCCTTCTTTCCTCTTTTTGTAGCAATTGGTAACGTTGCTCACGTTTTTTGACCTTAGTACTGATATTCTTTCATGATCTAAGGGAGTGGTGCCTTGGGGTCTCTGACCATACATTTACTCATATCGGTTGTGTCCTGAGTAATCTTTCCTCACTTTAATCAAGCAGTGAAGTATTTCCTGTATAGTTCTCATAAATAAATTTTACATGTAATGTCAAGAAACAGTTTGAATATTTACTTCTGGCACAGTTATTTGGACAGCAAAATGTATATTTTCCATTTTTGGCTTAATACGACAGATTTCTTACATTGAGTGTTATCAGAAGTGTCTAGTTATTCTGAAAGACGTATTTCACACTAGAGAGTCCCCTTCGTGGATGACTCTAACCCATTAACAGGGATTTCTTTCTTGAACTGGAGCTGGTTTTGCATACTTTTCTATCACTTTGTTGAAACAGCAACTTAGAAAATTTTTCTACACAGTCACAGGGGGTTTTCTGTTTTGTTTTTCAATGTGCAGTTGGGGATTTTTGTTTTGATTTGTTCTGTTTAAGTCACCATTCTTTAAAAAGTACAAGAATCACAATCCCTTTGTCTTTTCCTTGTATTGCAGTGATGGAGATAACACCCATTCTTGGAGAAACGGAAGGACGGAAGTGCAGAATGTTCCTGACACAGTAAAGTCACAATGCCCTGATTTATGAAATTGCATTTTAAGAAATGTCAGTGAGTAAGATTTGTAAGCTCTTCATTTACATGCTTTGCTAGCCCATTCTTTTCCTTTACAGAAAATCAGGGAAAAAGCCACTGAATTATTTTTAAGTCTTCTGTTGTATTGTGTTCAGTAACTTATTCCTGTTCTGCTTGAAACGCTTGGCAAATACAGGTAGAAAGGAAGTGCATATGTAGGAACTTCAGTATGATCAGTTCAAAGTTCGAAAGGGACTCATTTTTGCAGGAGCCAGGGGAAAGAGTTAGCAATCTGGAGGACTGAGGAATGGCTTGATCCTCAGAAAATAATTAATCTGTGCTTAAGAAGCAACTTTTTTTCTCCTTTCTCAGACTGATGTTTCAAGACTTGTATATTTAAGAACAGGAATAACATTTTCTGGAAAACTATGCTGTCTTCATACTGTGTGCATACAGCTACTCTCAGCTTTTCATCTTGACAACCAAGTCAACCTAAGTGCCTGCTCACAATCACCCAGGATTAACAGCTTGTTGGAAGATCCTTGGGGACCCACCTTTATTCAAAGCCATTCTATTAAATCCGGATGTTTAAACAGTTAAATTCTGGAGGGCTCTGGGGTCAGACTTCCAAGCCGGATTAAGTTTGTTCCAAAGACAGGATCCTGTGACCAGCCTCAGAGAGCTCAAAAGGACTTATTTATTAATAGGCTGTCAGAGCATTGCTTAGTCATTTGCTTCTATCTCTTAATTCTGATTGCCTTTATTCTTCTTCTCTTTCAACAATCTAGGGCCAGCTTAGTTACTAGATGCCCTGGGACTGCTACTTCATCTGAAACATTTTTCTTAAACATTCATATCAATTTACAGTGTGTCTACCACATTGGCATTGCAGCTACATACACCTGATGCAAGTATTTCTGGAGGCATATCACATATTTTGTTGTACTTCAGCATCAAAAGCCACTTCTAGGCAGAAATGCTCCATGGAGACCGGTACGGTCGGACTCTATGATCTCAGAGGTCTCTTCCAACCTTATGATTCTGTGATTCTATGTATATTTTTAAGTGAACCCAGAAGTCGCTGTAGCCTGCCAATCCATTTGACTGAGGCACATATTTTTCTGCATAGTTCTTATCTGTTCCAGCCAAAGGATAAATGTTGTGATTCATGGGTTGAACTTCTCCCATTTGAGATCAATGGCTTGTACTGTTCAGTAGACACTCAGACTTTGTCCAGATCCTGGTTATTATTTTAGAAGAAGTTATTGGCGTACAGGAAGCTAGAAGTTAATTTGGTCATTGCAGACTTAATGGCTATGCTGAATAATGATACTGGTTGTATATTCTGGTACAGGAAAATTAGTGAAGATTATGTTGCTTTGTACATTTGAGATGATAAACTTCAGATCCAGATTTTTTCCAAGAAGCAGCAGATATTCATGGAGCTTTGTGATGGAGTTATTGTTACTTCAAGTCATAGTGTTCAGAGGAGACCAACTCCTTAAGGAAGTAGAGCACAATGTTCCGCTTTGGACAGTGCCACCCGGACTACTGTAGATTTTAAGGAACTGTTCAGCACAGGAGCATCAAGCTGTTTGAACTGTATTGGTGGACTGTTTGATGTTTTTTATGAGTTAATGATAGATAATAAATATTATGAGTGATATGGAGTAAGTAACTCACAGAAAAGAAGGCTACCACAGGTACTGTCCTAGAGGAGAAGGTAACTTGTTGAGTCTGCAAGTTTGAGACTCCCTTACAAGGTAGAGGGGGTTCGTGGTTAACTATATAGGAAATATGGGAAAAGTGCTGAGGGGTCTTGGCATATTAAATGTTGACAGAAGTAGAGACAAGTCCTTCCTAAGGACTTTGTATATGTAATTATGGAATTAATTTGTACGGTTTAATGAATTGTTAGCATTCAACATCTTTTTTTGTACTATTGTGCAAGCAGTCTAATAGCAGTGTGTGCCACACAGTCAGACTCTTCTGACCACCTGTTGGATTATGTTCGGAGGGGAATGGAAAAATATGCAGCCTCAACTTTTCTGTCCTCCTCTCTCAGTCTTCCAGACCATTTTGTCTGTCCTTTGTAAAGTTAGGCATTCAAATTATTGAGAGTAGAGTAGGGAGTTTAAAATGCATTTTGAATTGAGGAATTTTGATATATTAACATGATATTAACATAGGGATAGTTATGACTTATATTCCCTTTGACAGAGTAGTTGGTCTAAAAAAATCTGACTACTTCTAAATGTTCCTCATTATATTGCAGCTGTTGTGAAAAGCTATGACATAAAGAAAGCAGTTCCCATGGTATTATTTCCTTATTAAAAATTGTTCTTCACAGAAGCATTTTTGTGCAGACAATTTTATTACAAGTAATGTGTGAAACTTGGCTAAGGACCAAGAAATTCTTGCTTGGATGCTTTTCCTCAATAAAGAATTATAAGTCATATTTAGAAACATGTGAAAGTCTGAAAACTCTAATTCTATTCCTCTTTGCTTCTCTTTGGCACTGTCACTCCAACGAGTCATTCTGGAACTTTTATTTATCCTGAAATGAGGAGAGCCAGTAGCTTCAGGCCAGTTCTTTGAGGATAAATCTAATTGAGAGTCTGCAGTGTAAGAAGTACACAGATGCTGATTTGGACTTCATTAACGGTGACGAAAAATGCAAATACTGTGCTTTAGATAATAAACATAAGCTAGGAATTTAGATTGTGTATTAGTAGAGATTTGTGTATTAGAAAATATTTTTAAATGCAGAGAATCTAGATGTTATGGTCTGCCCTCTCATCTGTTTTAAACAGGAACTATAGATTTTTTTAAAAAAAACAATAAAGTGAACTTATGTCTATATATGTTCGCTCACTACCTAGCAGGAAGGACTACTAATTGCCAAATTCATGTAATCATAAAATCATAGAATGTCCTGAGTTGGAAGGCACCCACAAGGATCATAAATTCCAACTCCTGTCCCTGCACAGGAGAACCCCAACATTCATACCATGTGTCTGAGGTCATTATCCAAATGCGTCTTGAATATTGTCAGGTTTGACACCATTACTACTGTTGCAGTGCTCCACCAGCCTCTGGGTGAAGAACATTTTCCTAATATCCAACCTAAACGTCCCCTGGCGTATCTTTCAAAGCCTCAGCATCCACACTGAAATACGTAGAGCAAAGTCAACCATGCCAATTTCCAAACACTAATGACAATACTACTCAAAACCAAATTTGGACTTATATGCCATTTATTTGGTGACGGTCTCTTCTGTAACTCAAGCCTTACTATCAAGGAAATCACAATGCCTTTACTTAGTCAGGCAGTGTCTGGAAGATGCATCTTGCTTGTATAAAAAAAAGAAAAAGAAACATTAACACAGAAATCAGTCACCACTACTGACTGCAATGTTACGTCTGAAAGCTAATAAATTATTTTACTGTGTTTAGTCCTCCTAGTTTGCCCATGACTTGGATCTCTTGTTGCAAGGGTAAGTGTGTCAGATGTTCACGATGACGTGAACAATTGCAGCTGTGTTTGGCCTATTTCCATTGACATCTGACAGGAACTTGTATATAATATCCTTAATTTCTTGGTAACTTGTACAGGCAGGACATCCAGCACTACTTAGTGTATTAATGTAATCCATGAGAGTTGCTCTTTAACACATATATAGCCTTGTTAGTCTTATCTGCTTCTTCCCTCCCACATAATAAAGTGATTGTGCTTAAAGTCTTTCAAGCATGTCCTAGTCAGGCAGATCAACAAAACTTTTGATCTTTTAACAGTTTATTCTAAGAAAATACATCATCCTATTATGTCAAAAGTGTAGAACACTGAGGAGGAGAGGGCTTTGACTGTCAGTGCTAGGACACAGTTAAACTTTCTACAAATTTGAGACAGCAGTTTTCTTACATGAAAGATGCTGCAGATTCATTTAGTGCCAGATTCTGATAAAGAAGTCAATCACAGAGTTAAAAATTGATGGTCTAGTAACCAAGACTAATTGCGGTCACTGTGGGAAAAAAGATTACCCTAAACAGTAATTATAACGGTGTGTATTACACATAAACATGCACAGCATATGCATGAGTTAATTTTTAAAACAGAAAAAAATGTATGCAAAGTTGTGTTAAAACAAAAGCATGAAAATAGTTGGTTTAAAAGAAATAGGTTTTAGATGATTAAAAAAGACATTTTCAATCTATCAGAAAGGATAACTTTGGCTTAGACCCAGTTTTGGAACAGTAATGAAACCAGAGCAAGATTTGTTAATAAAAAATTATTTGTGATGAAAAATAGGTAAGGAGCTATGGCTAGAAATTAATATAAAATCATGAAATGTAGAAAAATTGCTGAAGAATGTTAGTATCATTTAGAAAAAATGAGAAGCTGAAGATTATTAGATTACTAAATGGAGATGATAAAGTAATTATAAAAAATAATAATTTAATATTTTTTTCTGTTAATTCATTGGAAAACGTGCATTATCTTTTCTTTTTTCCTTTATAAGAGGAAATGAAAAGTATTTCCCAGTTCAATAGCAACTAAGGAGGATATTAAACATCTGCAAAATAAAAATTTTGTTACGTCTACAAGCCTATGTAATTTGTACGCAGACACCTGAGAATCTGGCCATGTAGACCTCTTGTGTATTGAAATTTATTTTTAATTAATCTTGGAACATCACAACTGATGAAATTTGTAGACCATATAAAGATACATAGTGTGGTAAATTACAGTGAGGCTGTGGCTGTATCCCTAGCACCCTCAAAAAATGTAATTTACCACAATGCAAAGATGATAACATGAAATTCAATCCAGGCTTACAGAGTGGTGAACTTCTGCTGCAAGAACATGGTTCTGAAAAAGATTTAAAGGCCGCAATGTGCAAGCATCTCACTAAAAACTCCCACTGTGGTATTTGGGTAAAAAAATCACTTTCAGTACTCACAGTTAGGAAGACAGATTCATTTGCCTGTAGAACTCTGGTAAAACTTGATTCTGAGATATTACTATCAGTTCTAGCTTCTCTGTTTTAAAACAAACATATAGATAATGAAAAATATAAAACATATAGAAAATAGGAAAGTGTAGGGGTGGCTTTAGAGTGAGGCACAAGTTCACTCAAAAAGAAGACCTGATACATGACATCATTGTAAGTACTTTGTCAAAAAGAAAATATTAGCAAGGGATTTGAATTAAATTGTATTAAATAGAAAACACCAGCGTACCACCCCCACCCCCCACCAGTTTCTGGAAACAAAAGTCATACAGGTTCAAAGAGGACATTAGGAACAAATTTTTAACAGTGGAGCTGATTAACCACTGCATTAAGCTAATAAAGAAGTGGTGGACTCTCCAGCTTTCTGTTTCTTAGATTCAAGCCTAGCTAAATTGCTGGCAAATATGTTTAATCAAACACAAGATACCACAATAAAAGGGGAGCTGGATGAAACTTACGTAAAATACTGAAGATTCAAATCCAATGATCTAATACCTCCTCCTCTCTAAACCACCTTCAGTTCAACTATAGTTACCATAAGTCTTGCTTTTGATAGTAGTCGGGTTATTAATGTCATGGACTATAGAGCTCAGTCATACTACCTAGAATAATTTGCAAAACTGTTTATTTTTTAAATATAATGCACCAGCCAAATCTAGTAGAGAAATGTCCTGCAGATACTTCTTTCCTTTCCCCTGTATTCTGGGGAAGCATCAGTCCTCTGTTATGTAGGATTGTGTCTTTCTTACTGTAGCAAAGGAGAAACTTGTCTCCTTTTCGACCTTTTCCCTTATTACCCTCCTCTACTCACTCACAGGAGTTTCTTTCAGCAAGACAATGGTTAGCACTGCTACCTGTGGTGTCCTCCTCTCTAGAGCGTGGAGAGGAGCAGAGCTGGGATGTTGACAATTGGGTATCTCCTTATTTGTGGAAACAGGCTCAGTGCTGTTGTAGCAGTAATGCACTTCTATGCAACTATTGGGGCTTTCCACAGGGTTTTCAGATTTCTTCACGTTGGACAGCAATTTGAGAATTTGTATTTGCTCTTGTATCCATTAGGTGGAGCAAAACATAGCTCCTGAAAAGCTGGACTTCAGATAATGCTGCTATTTCATGCTTCAAAAGAAGCCCACAAAAGAAAGGTCTGGTATATTTATATGCAAACATTTATATATTTGAAATGGTGCCAGCAATGCTCCAACCCGAATGATCTTACAAAGGAGGAAGTTCTTACAGACAAGTTCTCACTGCAGTGATTGTCCAGTAGGTTGAGACCACAGCAGTACACTCAGGGTGAGAGAGAAGATTTGCAGATCACATGGGGAGAGTAGAAGGAAACAGGCAAAATTTTCATTCTCTATGCTTCCTAAGTTTTTCAGCATGGCAAGCAGGGTAATCACAGTATCACAGTATCATAAGGTTGGAAAAGACCTTTGAGATCATCGAGTCCAACCTATGACCCAACACCTACACCTACTCCTACTTGTCAATTACACCATGACTCTGCTAGTTCTGGCAGCTCTCATCATGGAGGGAAAAAAAAATCTCAGAGAAAAGACCACTTTCTGACATTTTTTATACCTCAAGTTCCATTCCCTCCTAAAAGCAGCATTTCATCTTGCATTTTCCATGTGCATGCCATCAGAAAGACTTCCCAACAGTGAGGCCTGGCTGAGGAATTTATAGCTGGCAGGAACCAGCAAGGTTTAGGGAAAAATTCTTCACTGAAAGGGTGATTGCTCATGGGAATGTGCGGCCCAGGGAGGTGATGGAATCACCGTCCCTGGAGGGGTTTAAAGAGAGATTGGATGAGGCACTTAGTACCATGGTTTAGACGATGAGTAGGTGTTGGTCTTGGGTCATAGGCTGGACTCGATGATCTCAAAGGTCTTTTCCAGCCTTGTGATACTGTGATACTGTGATAATATGAATTAACACAGTTGTTGGTCCACTACAGCCTCTCATTTCTAACTTTCAAAGCCATCTGCTGACTTTTGGTCCCAAAGAAAGAATCTGGACAAAATTCTTGAACTGAGCTTTCCCATTGCAAGTTTTGTATGAAAACAAATTCTTTTCTTGTCCCACTGTCTGATGAGATTCCATACTGATATTGATACGAAGAAATGAATTTGTTAGAAAATTTAAGATTATAAACTTCTAGCTTGAAGGAAACTTTTTCTACAGTTCTAGCTGTGAACATTTGAGATTATTTGCAGAAAAGACACTTGCACTTCATAGAAAAGGGGGACGAGAGGGCAGAGGGGAGGAGGAGAGGAGAGAGGAGGAAAGAGGAGAGGAAAGGAGAGGCAAGAAAGGGAGAGATGAGGTATAAGCTGTCAAGAAAAATTTCTTGAAAAGAAAATGTGTTAAATTCTCACTTCCTATTCTCATGTGGGTGAGGTATGTTTTATCCAGCAGATCATGTTCTGTCTGATACTTATCCAGAAATTCTTGTGGCACAGAGATTGTCCCTGTCATTTTCTGTGCTGCACCTACCAGGAGTCCCAGAATTGTCAACTGGCATTGCCAAGAATCATCATAAAAGAAAAAGACATAAGCTAAAATTATCTAAGTAAGCTAAAAGCTGTTAAACAGGCTAGATAAGCTAAAGTGAAAGACATGGAGCTGAAAACCTGTTAAATGCCTGAAGGCAAAAAAAAAAGCCTAATAAATCCATGCTGCTTACCCCTCAAAACACAATAGTAAAAGGCTCAATTAGAAAAATGAAAATGAGAGAATAATGAGGGACTATTGCTCTTCTGTTTCTGCTGAGTTCATAGTAGATTATGCTTCTGTCAAAGGTTGTGGTATCAGGAAGTAAACTACAGCACGGTAAGGAAGGAAGGCCATTCACAACCCTCATATGACCAGAAACTCCACCAACTATGATTTAATTTAGTAGGATTAGTTTTCATTCTTCCCCACTTCATTCTTGCAAAGTCTTGAGTGCTTTCAATGAAATAGCAAACTCTAGTCTTGATCTTAAATGAACTTACCTTCTTGATTTGAAAACAAGAGAGTTAGATTTGTCTTCCTACAAATCTAGATTTGTCTTCATACAATTCCATGGGATTCTGCAGTATTTATATGGACATGTGCCAAATTTCCTCAGAAAAGAATGGCTGAAATTGTGAGTGCTGCAGGATCCCAGTGGGGCTGTTATAGGTTAGTTTAGTGAGTCTGATGTAAAACAACATGTGAATAAGTGAATGTACTCCCAAAAGTTTTATTTTTTGCCATTTTCTCCTCAACAGATCTAGTATGTAGATGAGGAACAAGAACTGGAAGTGTTCCTTTCAGCATCAGCATCTCTGAATTGCTTTACTAAATCAAGTTGAAGCTGGTACTGAAAATGTTATAGATCACTCATAACTAGTTCTAAATTAGTCCTCTTCCCTTTGGCTTCGTTTTCCTTTATTGATCATTCTCAAAAGACACATTTTCTCAAATTTCTCTTTTCCCAGTTTCCTTATGTATGCCGTAAAAATTCTCAGCATTTCCTTCCAAAGCTCTGATAACACAATCATGGCAGTTTTGGTTTTGCTCTCATTCAATTGAACTTAATCTGTCTCTGTTTCTTTCTTTACATATTCATTTTCTTGTTTTGCCAATTAAAATTCTGCCTGTCATAACTAAAAATTCAAAACCTAATTATTTGTCAAAGCCATTAAAACTCTGAGAAGCCTCCTCGCAGTGGCTGTCCTCCAAATGGTGTAATGTGTTTATGTTGACTCCAACCAAATCTGTATGGAAAAAACTGAGCTAGGAGAATTACTTTAGTATTCAAAGACCTTTTGCTAAATCAAAATTAAATCAGTCTTGATCTTTGTAATTATAAAATGTGGAAATAGTTCCTCCCAAACAAAAGTCTTAGAATTGCTGGGGGAGCCTTCTTCTGGGTGGGCAGCTAACAGTGGCAGAAAGCAGTCCAGTCACATGTCCCAACTTCCATGCCAGGTAATTAAAGCTACTTATGAAGCTGCACTCAGCTGAGAACCATAAAATCTTAATCTAGATCTCCTTCTGGCCCAGTAAGTTATGAAATACTGCCCAAATTCTGGCCCTTTGGAAATGTCAGAACCCTTTTGTAGGGCAATAAAAGCTGGCAAGAAAAGCACAAGGTTAATCGAAACATTATTTTTAATAAAAGTTCTCATTGAAGACAGTTCCTTAGAGTTCAGTAGGAGGCAGCTGTCTTTCTATGAGTTATGAGTATATGTATGACTTCTTTGCACCTTTAGCAGCTTTGGTGCTTTTGCATTTGGTATACTAATATCAGTTCATACCTCATTGGTGATAAGGCTGTTTCCTTCTTATTTCTCTAATATATTATTTATTGTTCTGTTTTTAAGCAAAAAGAAGCAGTGTATTAAAAATTATTAGGAAAAGAGCAACAAACTACACAGAAAATAATATGCATAGTGTGCCTCTTGGAGGTGCTCAGTACAGTCCTGTTTTTTCTGTCTCAAGGGTGGCAGCAAAACTGGAAGAAGTAGAGACATGAGTGATAAGTATGATCAAAAATATGGAACTGCTAAATAATAAATAGACAAGTGAGTAGAATGGCAGGGAGATAACTGAGAGGGCAGAAAGGTCTATGAAAATGAGTGGCTAGAAAAGACAAATTATAAATTGTTATTATAAGCTGTCTCATCCAGTACAAAAGCAAGAGAAAGTCAAATGAAACCCACAGATGACTAGATAGAAGCAAACAAAAGAGGTGAATTTCCATACGATATTGAGTTGAGCTGTGGAAATTTTCACTCTAGAAAGTTATGGATGCTACAAGTTTACATAATTCAAAAGATGACTGGACAAATTCATGAAAGAAAACTTCAACTAAAGTAAAACGTGAATGTATTATGTTATGTGCAATAGTACTATATATAATGGTATACAATATCTATTTTAAATATCCATTGTGTCCATCACAACTGTATTAAAAAATTGCATAATAGTTGTAATATACAAAGTGACAACATCTCTGACTCAGGAAGTCCTCAAAGGATTATTTGTTGGATGATTGCCAGGAGAGCATTCAGAGGAAGTACTAATGTGAGTGTACTGTTTTTATTGCCTTTATCAAGTATACTAACCACTGTTTTCCTGGGGATTGTTGCAGTTGTTTACTTCCTTTTTCTACTTTTTTTTTTCCCATCAAGAGAAACCAGTCTTACTGAACTGAGTGCCAGAAACTGCTCTCTGAAGTGTCTTATCAAACATTCATTAACTAGAGGGGTATTACTGTCCATTCCTGCCACCTTTGAAGTCTGGTTGCTGCCATGGACACAGGACTGGCCAAAGCCTTGCTCCACTCCCATACATGGTGCTTTTGTCAGTGTGTGGGAGAAAGGAATTAAAAAGTGGGAGGACGTGGGGTTTCATAGAGTCTCATATATCACCGCCCTTGTTTTATGATTCAGTGATTTCCAGAAGCTCTAGTCCTAGTATTGGATGTTAGAGACTGGCAGTTACTGATGGTCTGTGCTCCTGGGAAATGGAAGGTCATTGCCAAGAGGAACATGGTTAGACATCTGAGGCCAAATGTGCCACATACTACGTGCTACTTCTGACTAACCATGTAGTAACTGCTTTTAAAGGTTGAATCCTCAGCTAGATGAATCATTCTTCTGACCCGGTCCAGCTAATTTCATATTCTTATAAGCATGAGGAAAATATTATTCCTGATCATACTACAGTTTGTTTTTAGGCCAACAGTCTCATCGTAGCGGTTGTCGGAGACTTCATTGAGAGTAATAGCTAATAACCTAGGGAGTATGAGGTTTACTAGACAAATATCTTGAAAAACATTGGTTTGGAAGGAGCATTGTAGTTCTTGTAAGCAGCAGCTCACAGCCTGTCTGGCATTGAGTTCTTTCCACTTACAGCTGAATCAACAAAGAATAGGCTTCAGACTTGTGTCTGTAAACTAAGCTTGAGTTCATAACTTCAGGTCCACAGCAGGAGACTTGATTGAACCCCAGAGGTCCTATGTGAGTCACAATCACACTGATCAGTGGGATTCACTGTAGTTATAACAAAAATACCACATAATGTCAGAAACTATTTCTCTGTTTTTTCAGAAGCTGAAGAGGAGGAAGAACAACAAAACAGTTAATGCACTGGCTGTTATGAATAATGGTACTGGGAATTGTGCTGTGGTGGCTTCCAGAGCTGAATTTAAACTAAAATGGGCACTTCTGGTTTCCCGATACCCTTATTTGATATATAAAATTACAGGAGGAAAAGACTTCCTTGCAATACTTTGTGTTTTGTTGAAGCATACAACTAGAACACAATTGTCACTAGAATTTCTTCCATCTGCTCCCTTTGGCTACAGGTACAAGGCTATCAATTCATCAAAACCAAAAAGAAATCTGGGGCTAAATGTTCTGTTGGCATAACTCCACAAAAATCTTGGACATGGCCAACCCCTGAAGAACTGATTCTGAAAGATGCAGTGGAAAAACAAGAGAAAAATATAAATAGTAGTACTGGACTGCCATTTCTCATAGTTCATTCAATTATATAAAATAAACTGTTTGCTGCTGATTTCTGAGGCAAATATCTTCAAGAACCAAACACACCAACAAAATCCTGAAGCAACAGGCCATGTTTATTACTATATGTAATAAGGACTGTATGGCATCATATCTGTATAGCAGGTGCTGGATACATTGTTATAGCATTTTAGTACATGGCCATCTGTTTTTGCAGATTGCTGCTCTCTCCTTCAGAAACACATTTGATCTTTATCTTTCAGTCTGTGAAATGCCTCGGAATAAAAGACGGACAACTAATTACCTGATGGTGTCCCTACTGTTTGATGCACTATCTAATACAAAATATTTTAGAAGAGGAAAATATGCCCTCCATTGTCTTTTAGGCTTGAAGACTATTGTGTTTGTCAACTGTAGTATGAAAAGATTTTCCTCTATGAAGACAGTGTGAAGAAGAGGTTCTCATTGGGACAGGAAAGTCTACAAAGAGCTGCATAGCTGTGGCAAAAGGAGTAATTGGAGCAGGGGGGGAGGAGGGAAAAACAAGTCTCACATGCCACATGTAGTACCTTAAGATCTGAGGGTTTTGCATGAAGTCAGATCCAACTGTGTCCACAGTATGCAAAAGATTTTCTGTTATGGTCAGTGCTGTCTCACCTGAACAACTTGAAGGAAACCACATGGCAAGTAATACTGGCATCTGGAGTATTGTGTCCAGTTCTGAAATCCCTAGCTTAAGAAGGCCCTGTTGAAACGGGCCCAGAGGATGCCATGAAGATGATCAGAGAGCTGGAGCACCTCTGCTATGAGGACAGACTGAGACAATTGGGGTTGTTCAGCCTGGAGAAGGCTCCAAGGAGACCTTATAGTGGCCTTCCAGTACCTGAAGGGGCTGCAGGAAGCTGGGAGGGACTTTTTATATTGATAGGATGAAGGTGAATGGCTTTAAATTGGAAGGGGGAAGATTTAGATTAGACATTAGGAAGAAATTCTTCACAATGAGGGTGATTAGACACTGGAACAGATTGCCCAAGGAAGCTGTGCGTGGTCCCTCCCTGAAAGTGTTCAAAGCAAGGTTGGATGTGGCCATGAGCAGCCTGGTCTGGTGGGAGGTGTCCCTGCCCATGCCAGGGGCATTGGAACTGGATGATTTTAAGGTCCCTTCCAACCTAAACCATTCTATGATTCCATGATTCTAAACATTGTCCTAAATCATTGACCTAGTTACAGTAAATATTAACAGTGCCTAAAGCATATGTGGGCCTTGAGTCTGTAAGAACCATTTGTGAGAAAGAACAGAACATATGAAAATTCGAGGAAAACCTTTCTGTGTTCAAGTACTGGCATGGGAATTTCAAGTGTGTACTATAAACTGCAGAATCCTGATTGGCTTCTAGCACTAGATTTTCCTGCACAAGAATGTACACATTTGTGAATGGCCTACACTGAGAAGACAGTGCTATCTGACTGTGTGAATTCAGAAAAAAAATGAAATATATCCCAGGAATCAGAATTATTCAGAAGCCACTGCAACCCTAACAGGATCGCTGTCTCTTTCAAAATTGTAAATAGGCAGTTAATTGTGCACAGCATTTGGCTTGTCATGACTCAAGATTGACTCATAATTCTCTTGAAGATGCAGCTAGCACCAGTCACCAGAGAGGTGACTAGGGGTAAGAAATTAAGAACCTTAGCATTAGATCATAGGATTAGTAAAGGACTTGAAAGCTTGGCAACAGTGATTTTGAAGGACCTGTGATACAGGTCCCAGAAGCAGTTAAATATCTGTCTTATATTGACATCTTTGGGAACCAGGAGTCTAACTTCTATGAGGAGTTTGAACTAAAATTGATTAGTGCTATCACCAAAGACAATGAGATTTCTGGTTTTAAGTTAATTTAGAAAAGATAAACAATACCTGCTGGTATCTGCACACAGATATTACAATAGCTAAGAAGAAGCTCTTCTAGTCTCAGCAAATGAACCAGAGAATTTAAGTTAGAAGCCAAGGCAGACAGTGTGAAGAGTTAAAACATGGAGCACATTATGGGGTGATGCAGGAGTCTCAGCTGGCACCATCATTGCAATAAGATATAGAATACCTAAAGCCTAAAAGCATCCAGGACTTCACTCTGTTTTCTGCACATAGCATAGGCATGCCCCAGGCCATCTCTGAAGAGCAATCCAGAAGACCCAGGAGTCAGTCCATGGGAAAAGGAGTGGTTGAGCTCCAGTCCTTCTGTGCCATTAGAAGTAGGAATCTACATCACGTTCTTCCATCAACTTGAGTGCTACAACCAGACACAAGTACTTCAGAGAGCAGAACTCACTTCTTCTAAGAGTCTGAATCATCCAGGAAGTGTGTAAATTGGATTCTCATAAATCTCAGAGGATGCAAACCATCTACCTTTCCTTCCAACAGTCCGTTGACCTCCAGTACATGTGAGAGTGGCAGGGTACCCGCAGGACCTCCCTCCAAGTGACATCTTTAAGCAGCCTGGAAGGCAAGCACAATGGGGTCAAGAGATGAGTCCACAAAGAGACCTGAAGTCTCACAGCTAAGAATGTTATAAAGTGAAGACCTGTGTTCCCTCCTATAAAGTGACCACACAGCTTACAGAATCCTTGAATGAAACCAGAAGTTACCATGTGAACAGGAACTGCAACCCCCAGCTCCCCACATCCAAGAGTGTACTTTGTCTGTGTAACATCTTTTGTAAAGTGATCCTTGACAGTCAGTGCCAAATTCTGGTAAGGTAGCTTTCACTGTCCAGAACTTTACATAAAATCTAGGGATCTGTGTCACCAGAGGAGGGCACATTGAGCAAAAAAAAAAAAAAAAAATGCTTAAGTGCAGGATCCTGGGGAAATGCTGGAATACCAAGGTGTAGGGACCTCCGGGATGAGGTTACCATCAACTGAACTGAGGCTTCGGGATGACCCTTTGACATTAGTTACAACTCCATCAGCTTTACATTCAGAAGCAAACAAGTACATCTCCCAAGATATGCTTGAAAGTGATCATTCTGATCCATCTGGGTCAGATCACTGACAATGGAATTTGAAGGGTCTTTGGTGGTCTGCAAGGAGAGAGGATTTTCTCAGTTGTAGACCTCCTGTCTTGCCCTGTGTGTTGGCTATTGCAAAATGGATTTATGAGTCTTTTGTTCCCTCTTGCAAATATTGATAATTCTTCCAAATTAGAAATGAAGTTGCTCAGAAGAGGTCAGAGGAAACTTAAAATAATTTTGCTGTACCATTAATGCTTGTTAATCTAGCTACTTGCACAAGACCACATTACCTTATTAAGAGGCAGCAATGATTGCTCAGGGAGATGGCAAGATCATGGTAAGCATCAAACGGCAGCAAGGTAACAACAAGAGTCCATTTCAGAGGAGGAGGAAGGAATAGTTATTGGACTCACTATTCTACAACAAATATAAGGATGCAGACAGTTTGCCCTCAACATTCTATTAGTCTGCGGTTCCACACCACCATGCTCTATTATATGGTCACCCGGGGCTTTTCAATGAATGGAGCCATCAGGACTACTTCTGTAACAGAACTACTGGTGTGTTCCCTGCCAGCTTGCACACCCATGCAGCAACACATAGCTGGCCTGCATCAGACATGATGATGATGTCAGACATCGGTGGGGAGGAAGCAAAATGTCCTTCAGCTTCAGAAATTCTTCATCAGCTGAATGCAGCCTTCAAGGCTTTGATTCATGCTTTATAATGCATGTCAAAGGCATTTTATTGGAACCTTTTTTTAGGGCATGACAGCTGTGTGATCAAGTACTCTGAAAAGTTCAGTGCTTACAGTGCTGCAGGCTTTCAAGGAACCGAGCCATCAGGAGCGATTTATAGCTCAGCTCTCTCTTTGCTGCCAAGTTTTGTCCCTGATAAGATGTAGAATCCCTGAGGGCCTGGTCTTATACATGTTAGTGAGTAAAGCTTTGAAAAATTGATGTTTTATGAAATCCATTTAACTGATAACACTTCCCAGTTACCTTCCAAGCTTCCTTGACTGCCCAACATCTCTCATTCTGATTTAAAATGGATTTTGTTCTTCAGGAGTACACAGTAATTCCCAGTGGTGATTGTTACTGATAGCTTATAAAAGAGCTCAGCTGTGTTGCCCCTGGATTTCTAATCAGCTTAGCAATGATAGAACTGTCAGAGAATTGCACTAAACCTATTTCATATTCAAAATTAGACAAGCGAAAGGACCCCATAAAATATTTTAATATACTTTATCACAAAAAGACATGCTAACTTAAAAAGAGATGGCCGCTTTTCACCAATGGAGCACGTCTTCATATAATGCTTGGAAGTTAACAGGACTGACTGACTGCATTAACAAGTACCACAAAGCAGATTTACACCACAGTAGTTATTCTCCTGTAAGAGCCTGTAAGAATGCTTTCACTTCACAGCAAACATGAAGTAGCTTAACATGTACTCACTAAGGCGCAAACCACTTGACACTTAGCCACAATTTAAAGAACGGTCACTGCAGGGTGACTAGTACTTTGCAAAGTTACAGCTTCTCTTGTCTGGTAGTAATTGTTTGTGTCTCTGCCTTCAAAATATCAGAAAGATTATCACCAAAGTGATCTCCTCAGAATTCCTAAATGCTGCAAGCAGGAGTCAAGATCAGTGTTTGGTTGTAGTTTTGGATTCATGTTTATCAGATTCAATTTCCTTTTCTGCAGTGGTCACAGACTTCTTGGTGACCTTTAGCAAGTTGCTTTGGCTCTGATCCTTAGAGATAATTAGTCCTTCACTTCCAAAGAATGTGTGATTGATCATCTCTGAGGATCTAGAATTAATCCTTCATTTCCTCAACTGGTGAACAAAGTCTAGAGCAATAACAGTCCTTTTTACCCTTTTTGTCTATACAGCCTGTAGTCTTTTTGAGTATAAACAATTAATGCAGTGACCTCAATGTAGTGTGGATTTACCTAGCTTTGTAGAAGCTGGGTTTGTGGGGTTTTTTCTTCCCTAGAATGATAGCTCCATGTTTGGAGGGCATGCTATGATGTTTTGTAGATATATGAAGGATTTTTTGCTCTGATGATGTTATGGTTTGACATCAATCAGAAACTAGGATCACACAGCTGCTCTGTCATCACTCCTCTCTTACCCCAGTGGGATGAGAAGAACTGGGGAAAAAAGAAGGCTCATGGGTTGATAAAGACAGTTTAATAGAACAGCAAAGGGAAGATATGATACGGATAATGATACACAACAGAACAAGTAATGCACAATACAATGCTCAACACCTATAAAAGACTGATTCCCAGCCTGTTCAAGAAATTGGCCCCTGACCAATTTCTCGTTTATACACTGAGCATGGCATTATATGGTATTGAATATCTATTTGGGCAGCTTGGGTCAGTTGCCTGGTTATGCTCCCTCCTAGCTTCTTGCACACCTGCTCACTAGAAGAACATGGGAAACTGAAGAAGTCCTTAATTTCTTAGCAACAATTGAAAACCTAACATATTATCAGCATTCTTCTCATACTACCTCTAAACTGTAGCAGCTGCTAGGAAGAAAATTAATTGTGTCTGAGCTGAACCAAGGCACTGATTGTCACAGTCACATGTTTATTCAGCTGTTTGCCCGAGAACGGATATCAGTCATATTTGGTCAGCGTTCAGTAAGGAATGAAGCTCTCCGTGATCCTGATTTTGGATATTCATAGCTAAAATAATGAACTTACGCCTCCTGAACTGGATGTGTAGCTACTCTGAGAGAATCTAACATTATATTCCTTTTAGGCACAGTATAGATACCTCAGACCATTTAACATTTGTAAATCAGTGAGAAGATTCATTTAAAACCTGAACTAGATGCACTTTTTCTGTCTGTAATCTTTGTAATGAGACACAAAACTGCATTTCAACATGAAAAATTGGTTTCATTAATGATAATTATCTATAGAGATCTGAGACACCTTCCAATTGGGTTTCATCTGTCTGTGAAAAGACACTAACCTTTTGTGAAATATTCTGAATGTGAAGTAAAAGTCCTCACACAGGAGGGGACAGTTTCTTAATTTCTTTCTAGTCCTCTCAGTGAACCTCATTCTCTTTCTTGATTTCCTTCTTAGCATTTTTTGCAGTGAGCAGTGTCCTGTGTTCAGACTGGAGATCTTCGAAGGTTATCTAAAAATGGAGAGATCATACAATCATAGAATGGTTTGGGTTGGAAAGGACACTAAAGACCATTTAGATCCAACCCCACAAACCATGGGCAGGGACACTTTCCACTGAATTATGTCTCTCAATGCCTCATTCAATCTTGACTTGAACACCTTCAGGGATAAAGCATTCGTGACTTCTCTGGGCAACCTGTTCCAGTGCCTCACCACCTTCGCAGTAAAAAATATTTTCGTAATATCTAATCTAAATCTTCCCCCTTTCAGCTTAAATCTGTTACCCCTTGTTCTGTCACTGTAGTCCCTAATAAAGAACCCCTCCTCATCCTTCCTATAGGCCCTTTTAAATCCAGGAAGGGTGCAATGAGCACAGAAAGCCATAACCCTGGAAGCAGAGTGAAGGTGGTGATACACTCAGGGCCCTCATGTGGGTGTTGCATATGAAAGAGGGAGAAGTCAAAACTCTCCCTTTCAGCAGCAAAATGTTAGATGGACTCAGCCATGGTATTTAATTTTACATCTGGATTTTGATGCTGCAATCAATGTATTGTGAATAGAAGAGGCATTCTCCAAGTACCTCAGTTAATTCTATCTACCAGAATTAAACGGAAATACTAAATCTATATTTTCTGCTGTATACAATATGAATTTAAATCTATTTTATTCAACATCGAAAGTATTCCTTGGACAGCAAAGCCTGTATTTGTCTTAGGAGCACTAGTAACTCCTTGCAGTGAGGTTGACAGAGTGTAGAGTAGTTGCAGTAGTTTCTAACTAGCTCATACTCTTAAGTCAGTGTACAGTCAGCTTACTCTTACATGACCTGGCAATCAATTCACTGATGTGTTTGCATAACTTATAGAATCAGTGGTACAAGACATGCATTAATTAAAGATCTCCATGGTCAAAGGTCACATGTCTGAGGCTGTGGTGCAATGATGCCTTAAGGCACTGCCATCTTCACCATTTCTTGCTTTTGCTCTACCCCGCAGTTCCCCTGCTGTTGTGCGGGCAGGGCTGTTTGTGAGGATATGTTATCAATGTTACAAGGAACTAAATCAAACTTAAACCAGATTTAAATGGATCTTTATTCAGTTGCCTCATCCAGTCCACTAGTACAACTGAGAGGGTGAGCCTCCAGTTGTGGGAAGGCAGCATCTAAGGAAGAACGTTAGGGAGAACAGCGTTTAACTTGTGGAGTTCTTCAGTCAATAAATACATCTGATATTCTTCGAAGACAAACCCATCATTATCTTTTTGATTGTAGAAATATTGACTTAGGGCATCATGATTTAACTCATAAAACCTCTGAAAGGGACATTAAAAGCCCAAGGAAGCAGAGGTGCATAAAATGTGTAGGTTTTGTGTTGCTTTGATCACTATGTCCATGTAATCCCCTTTGTAAATTAATGCTTTTCCATGCTAATTTATTCTGATATAAGGAAATAGGGTGACTTTGGACTTAAGTTTGGTTGATGATATCCTAAGAATATTTGGATGACAATTAAAGAGCTTTAGTATTCATCTCTGTAATATGAATGGTGTAAATAGTAAAGTGCCTGTTATAAATGATCTTTTTAAATAAAATTAAGAGGCTGTCGCAAGTGTTTGTGATCGCTGTGTACTGAAAATTTTATTACTCAGCTTTTTTCAAAAAAAAGATGTAGTGGAATATATAGAACTGGCATTTTGTTAAATTTTACATCACCATGTCTCCCTTAAACATACAACAGATTCAAAGGGCTTTTCTAGGTACAAATCTCTTTAAGACACCTTTATGCCACATTTAGTATCCTATTAAAAAGATACCTTGCCAGTTTTTAGCGTCCTACTTTCTTCTTAGATATCTGAGAAAAAGAGGCTGTGTTTCATGCCCTGAAGATCCAAAACTGGTTTTAAAAAGTCACCATAAATATCTGAGGCCTCAGCTTCAAAGATCTCTCCTGGTTTCTGTTAGCTGTATGTCTGGATCTTGTGTCATGCTCACACTGTCGAGATCAGAGGAGATGTGAGGCAGCAGGTGAACGTGAAGTTTATCTCACACTGACACACTGCCCCAATAGTTTTATCAAAAACAGAAAGTTAAAAACTAGACAACAAGAAGTAGAGAGAACAGGTCTGGAACTGCATTTTGAGTAGTTGTGGTACTGTAATTGCTTTAACAGAAGCTGGAAACTGCCCACAGAAGGGAAGTGTTGACAGCCTCCATTAGTGGATGGGCCAATTTCTTCCTCACTAGTTCATAACTAATTTCACTTCACTTAAGTGGCAGGTTTCTCTTCTCTGTTAGAAACACATTTGATGGGAGTTGTTATAGTGCAGATTAAAATGTTCTAGATGATAAAATGTAGAAGAACTCTATTTTTTTTTCACCTAGAATTACAGAATTGAAAAAGAAATGTTGGAAAAAGATCTATTGGTATGCTCTAATTTTTTGATTGCTAGACTTCTGTTGTTGCCAGCAGGTAAAAAATAATAAAATATAGTAGGTTTTGTAACTTTGACAAAGTTTTCTTATCTGGTCAGATGGAAAATTTGTTAATGATAATACTAAAAGGCATTTATTAATTCCTAAATTGTGTGAATATGATTGATTGATTTTTCCATCGCACCGGCTGTTTCTTATAACCCTGCTGACAAAGGTGTCACTTTTAAGAATACAGCTTTGAGTTTCAAAACATTGGAAAGTGTTACTTCGATTGAACACATCTAAAAGACTGAATGTTCTGTTTCGACTTACTCTGATTTGGCTGCCATGAATTATCAACTTTGTTGCAAGGATTTTTCTTCACTTTGCAGTGAGCAATGCTGCCAGCAGTCTTCTGCATTCTCTTGCGGGGAGATCTGCGCAAGCTTGCCTGTATCCATGGATGAGCTTTCCTGGTGAAGCTAATACAATGATGGTGTTAGGGTGTAACTGGAAGCACCTTCAGTCCTGGGGAAGTCAAGAGGCAAGTTTAAAGCTAAGCAGGTATGTAGGACTGAATTGGCCTAATTGCACAAAGTTGCAGAATTATGTAGAGGTGTAGAAAAGAGCACTCTGCAAGAGAAACAGTGAATTTCTGGCTCCCTGGCCCACCTTGAAGGTACTGGAGTGACATGTCTTCTGTTAGTGTCAAGCATCTAATTCAAAGTGATTCTAATGCCTCCTATTAGAATACATCTATGGTACATCAACATTTTCTGTCTATTTGACATCATTTGGTGTGAACTAGTATAGGCTTTAAAAAGTTATGAAGGTAGACTGGTGGAGTATGAATCTACAGTTTGCCAAGCCGCCAAGCCATCTGCTTAGTGTTTCAACTGTACAGTGCTCACAATAGATCTCAGTTTTGGTTCTCAATCAGCCAATACACTGTTTACTTTCACTACCATGTAGCTTCATAAAAAATTACTTCTTAGCAAAACTGTCAAGGATACAGAAGGCAAAATCAGATGTTTTTCCATTCAGAAAAAAATTTATTGACTCAGGAAGTTGAAAGCATATAGTTTCCTGGATTGAACACATCCCCCCCAAAAAAATGAATATGCAATTTGGTTTATTCTCACACTTACAATGAATAAAACTGGATCCTAGAGTGAGCAAGACATGCTTTCTAAGCAGACAACTCATTCTTGGGATAAAAAACCAGCTAGAATAAATACTCTGAAGACTCTGTGAAGAAGCTAAAATGACTGTGCACCCTTTATGACTACTGCCACCAGAACAAAATAGCTAGCATTTGCAGAAGCAGGTCAAAAGAAACAAATCAGCTTAGCAAGTGTATACACATTGATTCTTTGAACAGAATAATTTGTCTCTTTCTGTAAAAGATCTACTATGTTTTATTGCAGAAGAACCTTATTAGTTTATCTTATTTCTTTTTTTTTTTTTTTTTTTTTAATAATTCATTAACCCACAAACCACCTTTATCCAAAGCCATTGTGGTTCTACTTGAGCCAGCAGGGGAATGGAAAGGTTCTGTCTATAAAGTCTCTAATTCTATAAACACTCACTGAGGATCTAACAGCAAAGCACCGCTGCTGTACCTGCCATTATTATGGCTTCATTAATTTTACTGAATATATGAGTACATTAGTCTGATATACTGTAAAAAATAATTATAGTGTAGTCATATTCTGGAAAGCAGATATGCAAAAATGCTATCTTCTTACTCAAGAGATCACTTCCCTGTGTGCATACAGTCAGATCTGCCTTTTTTGTGTCAGAAATACCCTGTTTTTTTAATGTTTCAATTCTGCAAGCGCCTTGTATATGTAATATCATTAACACTTGATGTGTTGAATCCTTCAAGGACATTCTCAACATAGTGATCACCTGATCGTGGAGTTGTGCACACATTTTTAAGAAAGCGCAGTTGGAAGATCTTAGGGCTGACAGATCTTAGATGAATTCACACCTCAGCTTTCTATAGACATTAAAGCAGGCGTAAGGAGATGAGAAGCTAGACTGAGTTTTAGAAGGCAGGCAGAATTTATAGGGCTGGCAGAGCACATCTCCTATGGATAGAGGGAGTGTGTTTGATCTGAAATTAATTAAGATATAAGAAACATGAAACCCCAGAATGCTATTTTATATCACTTTTCATTTTCAAATGAAACTGTAAAACTAAGCCATAATTGTCCGGTGTTACATTTTATTGTGCAAGAGCCTTATTTCAGCAAGGCTTCTCTGTTAATCATGTTACTTCTTTTCTTTGCTAATTCACATAACCTTAAAATTTTTAGTGCGTCATCAACTCAACCATGGATACTATCCAGTCATCCTTATAAGGCTTACAGGTCAGATTCAACTTAAACAAATATGAAAAGATATTGAAGTATGATGTTGTAATGAAAAGTGATAATGCAATAATTTATACATCAGTTCCCCCTTTTAAAAAGTCATGTACCAGACAAATCCTTATGAGCCAATAAGCATTGTCATTTCAGGTGACATTTTACTGATCATATGCTTTTCAGACATGTCTCAAAGTGCCATTACTGAGTCTTTCTGTGCCTGTTAGGTGTAGGAAATCATGTAAAGTATAGAAAGTATAATCTCTTCTCACTTGTGTTTTACCTGCCTGCAGATTACTTCCCTAAACTGCAATGTCAGGACAACTATTTTTTGCTAGATCTAGTTGCCTAGTGATAGTTGAGACAGATGAAGATCTTCTTTTTACCAGATCTGTCCCACCTCTTCTTCCTTGTACCCTTAAACATATACATAGCTCTTGTTAAGGTCCAGTTTGAATCCCACTTCTACTTGGCAGTTGCTTAAGCGTGAGGCATATGTGCTTTTTAAAGTGTTCAGTTTTCAATATATTCTTCTTAATACACATAAAGTCAGGCTTTGTTCAAGCCCAAGAGCATTTAGATTTGAGGTGCTTATCTGCTAGATGCCTAACTAACCAAGTCCAGTTGGGAAATATAAATCAAGTAATTTTTCATATCCTTCTCAGATAAAACTCTACACAAACTGAAATGCTCTTTTCCAAAACAGCAGGAGCAGGCAACTTTGTCTTTTTATATAGTACCCTATACCTCTTCACACAAATGACATACTTCAGTTCAGTTCCTTCCTACACCTCAGGCAGGACTGCAAAATGAAACCATCTGTACTTTGGGTGAATGAACTGCCTGCTGATCAGGTGCTTTTGTTCTGCATTACTAGGAAGTGGTTTTTCTGGGTTTCACAGAAGAGTAAGTCAATATGGATTGAGGCGTCAGGACTGGCTTCCCTGGCACAGGCCATGACGCCAATGGAACAGGACCGGGAGATGCAATCTGAGCAGCTAATGCAGATGGGAAACCAGCCAGCATAAAGTAAATTATCCATGAAATTCTATTAGTTCCTGTAGTGGTACAAAGGAGCCTGAAACCAAGCCTAGGATGACAGAAGATCAAGAGGTAGCAGAGTACAACATTCATATGAGACAGGTTAGTTCTGGTGTCCTAGGTTCTTAGTAGGAAGCATGAGATGCAGGTTCATTCAGGCCAGGTGCAGCTGCTGTTTCCCTTGAAGTTGGTGCAGATCCCTCCACTACTATGAATTACATTCATTCTGTTGAAGAGGTTTCAACAGAGTCTGACAGCCTGCACTGGCTTCATGTTTAATGTACCATTGTACATCAACAATAAGGGCAAGCATGGAAGGAAAGGATTCCTCAGCTTCCCACTCTTTGCTCAGTCTGATAGGCTGCAACAAAGCTGTCGGATGATAATATGGCCTCTATACAATGTGTGTTACCAACAATTCAGTAAACCAGTGTGATGAACATGGCCACCATTGTTCTTCCTTGTATAATTATCAGAGGTACAATATGTAACCTTTAATTCAGTGGCAGTGCCACTGATTTTGCTTAAATGACGAAAAAGTATGCAGGTGAGTGCATAGTTTCAAGTATCAAGAAAGATAACAAACTAAACCATAAACTACATTAAACAATAACGAATAACTAGGGAAGAGATGAATATTCACAACATTTAAAAAAATAACTAATTGTGGAGGTGGTAACACAGCCCACCTTTGGCAAATGGCCTGAATAACGACACCTGGCAACACAAGAGTGTGAATTAAAGAGTGTGTGTGTTGAATACACAAAGCGGTCTGAAAAACATTTGCCAATGTTAACTGATCGTGTTAAAGATGACAGTGACCATCATCTTCGAACTGATGGTGTCGACAGGGAAGAGAGACCATCAGTTGATTTAACAGTAGCAGAAAATTTCAAAGAGACCTTTGAAACAAAGGAGGAGTCAGCCTGAAAAGAAGCATGAAAGAAGTGTGAAAACTCATGAGCAGGGTCCAAGACACCTTGGGGTGTAACCAGCAATAGGCAAAGCTGATTTGGCACTGACAGAAGCTACCCTGCTGGCATTGCAACCTCCATCTACATCAAAAAGAGCACAGGCTCCATGGGACACCCCATGAAGCGTGTGTTCAGTGATGGTATTGGGTGCACCAGTGGGGGTCCACATCCAGGGTACATAGAGGGGCTTGTGGAGGGACCTTTCTTCTCCTGCGGGAGACTTGGTTTGTCGGTGGTATTACTGATGTTGATCCCAAATGTACTGCAGGTGAGTTATGTGTCATTAAAAAAATGAATAAACTTCTTCAATCCTTACTTGGTTTAAATTACAAGAACTGAACAGTTTTCCCACGCTGTATTATTTGAGCAGTAGTTGGTAACATTAGAAGAATTTTTCCATTGGAGAGCACTGCTTTGCTGAGGAGGCTTGTTATTTTTGACTGTCTAGTGGCTAACTTCCAGTTTGTATGAATTGAATGAAACTTGCTCCATCGGACCTTGGTGAAGGAGCTGTAAAGTGAATGAGTTCAAAAAAACAAACCTCAAATTTTGTCTATGCTAATATTTTCAGTTGTTCTGAACAAAGATAAGTTTTTGATCCCTGTTTGGTGAGACTTGTTATGTCCAGAAAAGGGAAATGCAAACCCAATGCATTACAGCTTGTCTATGATAGTTCTGTGAGCAAGGCTACTTCAGAAGTGGATATCTACTCCATAGATAACTGAGGTGAGATTCAGCTTGCAAGTAAAGACCCAATATACACGTATTAAGAAACAGTTTCAGTGCCTTGGTATCTAGTATAGGTGGTCAAAACTTGGTCAATACTGTTGATAAAGCCTGGAGAGTTACCTAGCTGACCATATATGAGTGTTTATGTTTAGATTAATAGCTCCATTGTGAGTATTTACCTCTATGTTTTACCTTCAGTAGGAGGTACTTACTCTCTCTGGATTAACTATCAGTTACTAACAACCCTCCCATACAAGTCACCAATCAAATAAAAAACTCCACGTTGAGATAACAAAAATTGAAACATTACGAAGTAATTGTGATAGTTCAAATTCCCAGCTTGAGCCTTTTTTAACACTGTAAAATGTTGTCACCTTTTATCAGCTGATATGTAAAAAGAGATGGTCACTTAGCACTGAGTGTATGTAGCTTTCCTTTCTGTGATAGAGGGTTGAGAGGTGCAAAGCATATCTGCCTTCTAACTGAACATTCAAAGAAGGAGAGATCCTTTGGGGTGGGATGTTGGCCAAAGATTCAAGACACTGAGGTCCAATTCCTAAATTTGCCATGTGTCTTTAATATGACTTTGAAAAAGGAATTTAACTTCCCATTTGTAAGACCTAATCAGTCATCTGTAAAGGAGAAAAATGTATTTTTCCTTCTTGCATTTAGACTGGGCACACTTTTTGCCTGATGTACTATTGCAATCAAATAAACAGCAAAGCCAGAAGTCCAAAAGTCAATATCAGGGATGGTGCTGATGAACAAGAAACAGAGGCCAGGATGTTTCAATTGAAAGACATTTTAAAGGTGTCCTGGTCTGATGCATCTCATGGCAGGTCTAACTGTGGCGCCTGAAGCCAGTGATTTTCATTGCTCAGTGAATGGTAATTGACGACTGCACAGCCTAATTGCAGCAGGAGGGATCTTGAACACTGTGAAAAATTGTTACCTCCTGAAACGGATGAGCAGAGAAACAGAGACTGCAAAAGATAAAGTTTTGACAAAGACTTTTGGTTTATGTGTTATACCCAACATCCCTGTAAGTTCAGTGACCTTCCCACATTTCTTTTCCATTTATGTAAATAAATATTCCTGCCTCAGATCTGCCCTGAAACCCAAGCTGGATGGTGATATATTCCAAAAATCCTTTAAAAAAGATTTCACTTTTATTACTATTACATACATTTTGTTGAGGTTAAGAAGTGATCAGCCACATAGTTGAAAATTCTATGTTAAATAATACAGAATAAAAATCAAGCTTTTTTTTTACCCTTGAATAATGCAATCAAATTTGAAATGAAGTATCTCATGCCCTATTAACTTTTCTCTTAGGGACACTCAGATATTCCCTGTTTAGGTAAGGTAAGCTTCTGTCAAAGTCTTTAAGTTTAAAGAATAGAAAGTAAAACACAGTACTGCCGTACTCTGCTAACTCAAAGGTCATGGCATCTTGTGGTAAGACAAATGCATCCAAGATGATAAAATACCTTGAGGTATTTATTTTCACTGTCAATTTAGGTAGGGAAAAATTTCCTGTAGCAAACCAGTCTAACATCAGCAGAAGTGATAAGGTGAGTTAAGTTTGTGATTCTGCAGAAAACAGAGCCCTTCAGAGATTTTCATACTTTTTCCATTGCTTAACAACAATTTCAGGAAATATTCCTTCGGAACAAAAGTGGAGATGTATTATGCCTTGTTACTGTCATGCTCAGAGGTTGCATGCCACTAGCCAGGAGGCTAAGTGCTTTCAGCAGCCGGGAGTAGTGTTATCTGTAGCACTGTTAAGTAATCCGTACCAGAAGGCACTCCTCCTTTTATGAAGTGTTTAATTTTATGCTTAAGGCTGAGATCTCAGGAATGCTTTCTATTTTACTTCTTCCCCACCATCCTCATCTTCAGGTCTAGACTAATGAGCTGCACAGAAGAATTGCGATTAAAGAAAATCCACAGGAACTAAACAAAACAGAGAATTGACTAAGTCTTTTAAGGAGAAGGTGTAAGTAGGAAAGCCAATAAAAATGCAATTGGAAGTGATCAAAGGACAAATGACAAACACACTCCATTTAAATGAAGGCCACTTCCTGTCTGAAAAAGGCTGCCAGAAAGGAAAACATCCAGAAATCGGTGAGGGGAATAGCTTCACAAAATATGAGTTTTATCTACTTTGAAAAGGTTACGTCTATAATGAGAAAGAAAAAGAAGAGCATTTAGGAAGTAAAGGAGATCTAATAAAAGACCTGTTAATTGCTAAACCAGACATAGACTCCAGGAAATTATAAACATAAAAAAATCAGTGTATTCAGGTCGTATGTGGACTGTGGTATTCATGCAGCAAATGTAGGGTTTAATTGGGAGCGGCTACATTGCCATTTCCTGCAGAGCCCAAGACAGCTGAGATGGTGCCTTGGAGAAGCCATCAATCCTGAGTAGCTTTAGTCATGTCCCTGGAGCTGTACTTACTTCCAGGCCAAAGACCAGCCACTGCTGCTGAGACAGGACAGAAAGGCTACCAACAGCTGTGTAAGGTTTGTACCAGGAAGAAGTGGATGGAGAGTGACGAAGCAAACCCTGTAACTCCATGTAACCTACTTGAAGGGGAGGTCTCTTTATAGGGACACAAGTAGCAGGCAACTCCCTAGCAGGACAGCTTGTGCTTGAAGACGTGTGTAAACAAGAAAAGAAAATCAACTGAAGTTTAGTTTCTCTGGAAGGGAGGAATTACCCTGAAAACTACATTTGGAAAAGAATGAGCTCCCATCCCTCATCATGTAATGGTGTGAATGTTGGGGGAAAAAACCCCACAGACCTGTGAAAGGAAAGCAGAAACCAAAAGGGACTGTGCTGTAGATATTGTCCATCCAATGCAGCAGACTTTAACTCTCCCAGCTGTATCTTCTCCACAGGATCTCATAGCTCCATGCGCTGCCTAAGATCCCCTGTTGTTTCTAGGCCTTGGCTCTGCCTCAAATAGGCAAATTAGGGGGAAGAAAAGCAGAGGAGGTAACAGCCATAGATCTTCTACAGATGTAACATGCCTAATTCTGTTGATGCCTCTGACAATTTACACCAATGTAATTACATTTTAGTAATGCACTGGGTAGAGTCCCATATGAAATATTGCTCTCATAATTGTCTTGATAGGTACTTTGATTAGGATGAAAACTCCCGGAATTGTAAACAAAGGCTAATGATAAACATTAATGTATGAAGTTGGTGCTTGGTAGCTTACTGCTGAGACTGGTATTACATGCAGGCTTATTTAACATCTTAATGAACTGGATGAAGGAGTAAACAAGAAGTCCCAAGGGCGAACTAAACTGGGACAAGGTGAGCACAGTGTGGGTGAAGAACCAATGAAAAGATTCAAAGGGAAAGGATGGCTTTAAGGTTAATTGAGTGGACCAGGGTTCAGTTTTCTGACTGTACCATGCACAGCTTTCCTCTGCCCAGGCTTCCAAAGGTACTGATTGATTTCAGACGTTTTGGAGGATAAAGATGATGGTTTCTTTGTACCTTGTGTATCCAGGGGTTACACCACTGATAACTTCACTTATTCCTCCAATTCCACTCAATTTGAAATGCTTCAAATATTAATTGTAACACAGACAGGGCACCAGGCAATCTCTTCTGTGGCCTTACAGCACCACAGACAAATAAATAACAACCATTCATGAAAAACATGGGAAAAACCCCCAAATTAAGTTCGAACTGGAAAAAGGCAAGGTACGGCATGCGAGAGAACTCAGCTTAGACAGAGATTCCCAGTAGGAGCATGAAACCAGGGCAACAGCTTAACAAGGTATGAGTGTGAGGAGGAGGAAAAAAATGATTAAATGTGAGGTTGCCACATTATATGGTCAATTTGGGGCTGTTTATGCAGTGGCATTTCCTGGCAAAGCAGGAATCCAGCAAATGCTCTGAGTGCCTGTGAGGTGACAGGAGTTGCAACATTGTGTAGGATGCTGAAAATCTTCCCAGAAGCAATTGACAAATTCAGAGAAGAACGACAGAAGTGACTGGGAGGATGGAGGAGTTTGGTGGCATACATGCAAGCATGTGAGTGTATAGATGTGTATGTGAGAGTGAGAGAAAGTAAAATGAACTCCTTTGGCATTGTCAACAAACATTTACAGGATGTCAGACAAATCTGTGTTTCATATGTATGTCCCAAAAATTATCATTGGGACGCTTCTTTTGGTCCATAGCTTTGTGAAATTAAAGCTTTGATAAGTCCAAAACCTGCACTGACAGTGGTTTTTTTTAATGATTTTAATCCAGAATTACTTGGATTTTGCAGGGGAGAAAAATTACCTGTAAGTAATAAGGATGATTTTTACATTAAAATAATTCTAATTCAACGCTGCAAACCCACAGATCTTTGGGGACTTCCGGAAAACCAGAACACAGTGGTCAAACTATTCAGATGGGTTTTTTATGAAAAGAAAATAGAAAGTATCTGAAATAACTTAAAAAATATTGTTTTCCAAATGCATGTTATAGAATAACACTAGTACTATTTCAAGACAAAGAAAGAAAGAATTCTCTTTGAGGTGATCCCATCCCATAAAGCCTGACTTCTAGGAATTGGTTTACTTGTAAAGTGTATTAATGTGCATTCAAGAACATTTGGCAATGTTTTCATTTCAGAGAAGGAACACTATACCATGAAACAGAATCCTCGCTACTGTATACTTATAACCTATTAAAATTCATGGGCATCCTGTACTAAAGGAAATTACTTTTGAGGTGATTACTTGACAATTCTTTCACTGAACTTGAGCCCAGATACATAAATTAATCAGGATTTTATCTCCAGATTGTGGATGCAGATGTTTCATAGAAATCACTGACACAATTTCATTATCTCTTGTATTACATCTGTGATCAGTAGAAAAGTCTCAAAATGTCTAAGGCCCTCAAGGAACCAAGAGTGTTGCTTTCTCAAGTGTTAAATTATGGTAAACATATTCTGATACTTTAACTATGAGATGCTAAGCATTTAATCATACTGTACTTTATTTGGATTATGATTTAAAACTTAGACGAAGATACAACACCCAATTATTATTAAGTAGCAATGTTTTTAATTGCAAAATCTTGTTTACACTTACTGCTGTATTACCCGATTGTATTTCTTTGGGCTGAGAGTTTCTTGTTAGGTGTCTAAATATGATTATTTTTTTCAGGGTTTCAAGAGAAAAAAAAAGAGAAGAGGAAAAAATGCATCACTTTTTTCCCAGTTCCCTTTCCTCTACAAGGGTTTTTTGTGCCCTTGTGTAGTGAGTCATGAATTTTATATATTTTTTTTCCGTTTCCTATGAAAATTTGTACAGGTTTGGGCAAGTTATGCAGCCTAAACATTGAGATAGCACATCTGGTTTTACTGTGGGCAGAATTAGGCAAATTCCCTCCCCGAAGTCCTTCTGTACTATAGAAGCCTCCATATGCTGACATTAATGCTTATGGGGCATCTCATAGAGGAAGTCAGCTCCTCCATTGTGGATCTCAAAGGGCTGGGCTGTATTTGCCTGGCATTTCTCAGTGGACACCAGCCCTCGTGGCACAATAGGCAACTTTTCCGCCTTTGAAAGAAAGTTTGGAGCGAGTTTTGGTATCTAGATCTGAGCTTATAGGTATGAATTGTGAGAGAAAGTAGTTGCTTCCCTGCATGCTAGCACAGGTTCTCCAACACTGAGGACAGGGAAGGAAAGGGTTCTCCATCCCCACTTTTCCCAGTCCGAGCAGTAATCTCCCAGTTTCTGAGAATCCCACGTTTAATCATACATCCTTCATAGTGCCTGTATATAGGGAAAGGGCCCTGTATATTCCCAGGGCTGAGTATTTTGATTTGTAGGAACCACCTTGGGAAGTATAGATATATTTCGTAATGATTAGTATAGAATCAAAGAAATTAAATAGCCCCAGTGAACAGAGACAGAACATGTAGAAGTGACAAGAACAATTTCATAAAAGGGCTTAGAATTGCAGCAGCACCGCCTTTAAGCATTGAAAGTAATTGATCCTTATCTTACCTAGCAGACATGTTGCCCAGAATGGTACTTATACACTTCCCTATTTAACTGTAGAGACTCTTCACATTATGTGCTCATCAAATAGGCACAATGAATTTACTGGGACTCGGGAGGTGGTTGGAAAATTATTACTGTTACAAATCCAAAACCCAAATGAGACACTGTATATTAATACCCAGATGAGAGGCATGTGGCTAAAAATACATTTTGTCAGCTGTGACATGATTTGTGTTATACACCAGCTCCACTTAAAATTTGCTTCAGAGAACCGGGAGCAGCAGAGTCTGCCTGCAAGAAGTCCTTGTTGCCTATCCTTTTGATCTAAAGCAGATGTTACCCATTATCAGAAGGCCTGTATTACATACTAAACAAAGTTGGTAATATTCATTAAAGGACATTGGTAAAGGTACACTTGAGAGGGACAGGCACGTATTATTTACTGCTGTCAAGTCATCCTACCGTTTCACTGCATTTTTTTATTGCACAGGTTTTGTAGGCTCGGTAAATCAGTGGGAGGTGAAGTCACATCTACTTACAGCACTGGAAGGTTTCAGATTGTTTAGCATAAAGTTCCACGTACATGAGGCAAGCAGTAATTTTTGAAAAATGAAAGAAAACAGGAAAAACTAAGGAAAATAGGAATAAGGAGGCTTCCTGAAGTACCTGTACACAAGGAGAGCCACAAGGAGTCATTGTCATGTTTCATCTGAAAAAAACCAAAATAGTTTCATTGTGTCATTGCAACTATTTTGAGTTAATTCTTTATCCCTGTGTAGGATGAATTAATGACTAATGTGATTAGATCCATCCTGTGGACAGCTCACAAATCACTGTCCTTAATGGAGATGATTTAGTCTTTCTCTTTACAGCTCTGGAGGTGTCTGTACAATGGGACACGTGGTTTAGTTATTGACACTCATTTCTCAAAGCAGATGTTTTACACATTTTCAGGGATGTGGCCTTTTGAATACGAATTAGTTGAAGTGACAATGGAAATGGAAATCGGTGGTATTTGTAACTCAAATGAAAACAATCACTTTTACCAATTGCTCTGTTTCTGGAGCTCTAATATAATGTTAACTATTTTTTATTATTTGATTACATTCTCATTCCGCCTACATTTTTTTTTCCCCAATAAAACTCAGTAATATGGGCTCTAAACAGCGGAAAAATTGAACACCAATTAAAGCAATTAGAAAAACACTAATTTTGTCTGCTGAATCTGGTTCTGAATTCCCTTTAGATACGTAACTTCCATGGAGGTCAACAGGAGGTCTATGTGCAACATGCACTAGGATCAAGTCATGAAAGAAAATTAGATTAAGGTTTTATAAATAACTGACTTTTTGTTTTTCTCCGGATGAATTACATAATTGAGAAAAATCAGCACAGGTCAATCTGAAATAAATTGTCTTCACAAAACCACTACTTTAGGTTAAATAAAATTGCTTCATTTAATCTGCATAGGCATACTTCTTTTAAAATCAGAGATATTTAAATCACTTTTAAATATAGCTCAAAACAGTTTTCTCTGGGAAAAGTATTTGTTTAAAAAATGTAATAAAACATTTCAACTTATAATGTATTCTATTTAATCCAAATGATTTTGACAGAGATGCATAAAGCTCACTATAGTAAACTGTAACCTGCATTTTTCAGTGAATGGAGAAGATGGTGTAAGACAGGGAATATCTACGTAGTATTCCACTGCATGTTTGGCTGTTGGCAGGTTAATTCCAGTAGAATCATTGCACACTGCCTGCTCATAATTTGTTTCAGAGACATGACAAGTACCTAATCTTTTTTCTGATGAAATCAGTGCCTCCTACACTGCTTCCTGAACTGCTGATTGTTTTAAGCATAGAAATTGTAAGTTATCGTTAGCTGTAAGAATGTAGTAGAAAGAAGATAATAAGATGATTGGTACTGAGTAATAATAGGTTCTCCCGGTGGAAATAATGACCAAAAGACATAGTGGTCATTGATGGATTTTAAACGGAGTCGAGACACACAACTTTAGTGAAAATCATTGTGACCAAGGTAATGTGGAGATGGGCAGAGCCCTCTTTTTGTTTCAGGATGCCCATCACAGAGAGGCATCAATCACCTTCAGTACTGTTATAATGGGAGATACAAGGTATAATGAGGGCAGTGAAAGATAATAATTTAACTGGAAAAAACATCATTGAAAGTCATGCTCATAGTGTTACTCTTTTCCCACCTCTCTCAGCTGCAATATGCAGAGACACAAACTGGTGCACTAGTACTGCTGCAAAGCATCTTTCGGAAAAGAGAACAGGCAGAGTGGTATTGTATGGTAGGCTGGGTTCATGTCCCACCTCAGGAAGCAAAATGCTGGCACAGCAAAAATCCACTTTTACACTGAAGGCTTGGAGTTACTTTAGAGCCAGTGATCTTCAGGGCTGCAAGAATGATAATGGTTTCCTTTGCAGAGTTGGAACCATCACTTTCCTTGCTTTGCCCTAGAAATGAAGTACCATGGTTTCTGATTTCAGTGGGACTTTTAAAGCATTTTGAAATAGAAACTGCTCAAATTGTAGTAGGATCCTTATTATGATTTATACCAGACTAGACTTTAATAAGTGTAAATGCTGGTATTACAGCCAACAGCAATTGACAAGCTTTTACTTGTGTATTGATTTGTTCTCTCCCTATTCAATGTTGGTCTCAGATTAACTCATCATGTAAACATATGAACATTAAATTGGAAAAGATCTGTAGACACGATCACAACAGGGAACCCTTAAAGACAGAGCAGGCTGCCCAGGATCTTGCCTCAATAAGCTCTGAGTCTCTCCAGGGATGGTGTTTCCACAGTCTCTTTAATATATACCTACAAATTATTGGCTGATATACATACCAATGCAGTGGAAAGGGGATTGAAAGCAAATGCCTGCATGGGTGTAAATGGATAGTTATGAACTATTCCTCCTGATACTCTGAGCTAGCAGATGAGAGGAGATCTGCTTAAGAGGTTATGTAGTCTTATCGACTACAACTACCTAAAAGGAGGCTGTAGTCAGGCAGGGGTTGGTCTCTTCTCTCAGGTGACCAGCGGACAGAACAAGAGGACACGGTCTTAAGCTTCCCCAGGGGAGATTTAGGCTCGACATTAGGAGATGTTCTTATACTGAGAAGGTGATTGGCCATTGGAATGCGCTGCCCGGGGAGGTGGTGGAGTCACCGTCCCTGGAGGTGTTTAAGGAGAGATTGGATGAGGCACTTAGTGCCATGGTGTAGTTGACAAGTAGTAGTAGGTGTAGGTGTTGGGTCATAGGTTGGACTCAATGATCTCAAAGGTCTTTTCCGACCTTATGATATTGTGATACTGTGATACTGTGACTTGAGACAGCTCTACACCAACGCAGTTGTATGGCTCCTGCAGCAGCCCTGAGGTCCGGGCAGTGGATGCAACCTTGGGTCATCCTGCACCCACTCGTCCAGACAAAACTAACACAGCTCCGGTGAGGAGTGGAAGGAACAGTTGGGTTGCTTCCAGCATTATTTCTTTACAATTTTAATTTTCAAAAAAGGATCCTAAGATCCTCAAGAATTATGTAAGGCAAATTCAAACCACAAGATAGAAAAAAAAATAATCTAGGCAAGAGATAGGCCAGATACCTGCTCCAGCAGACACTTTCCTAAGGAATTGTGGCTAGTGGGCACCTGAAGCATCTGGGACATACTGAGGATGTCTGGAGGGTGTATAGGTGGAAAGAGATGAGGAGCAGATACTGGCTTGCTCAAACCCCACTCAAAGTTCATGGATCCTGGCATTACTGAAGGCAGAGTCAACCTGCCCATTATTTCTTGTCTGCATAGATTACTTTTTTTCTCCATTCTTTCTGGCATATTACCCGAAGCAGCCAAATACACAGGCAGAGCAGACATCATGCTCCCCAAACACTTACTCATATCCATTTTCCTAATTACCCTTCCACTTACCTATTTTGCATGGTGAGTCTTTAGTTGTAAATAAAAAGTAGTTAGTGGGTAGTTTGCAACAAAGCGATGTTTTTATTCCTCTCCTCTTTTTGCGTCCATTTCCTTTTCTTTTTGTGAGTGGAAAAATTAGATAGAATTTGAACTGAATTTGTATCTCTTCTGTCTCTCTGTCTACACAGCTTTTCCAATTCCTTTTTTCTTTCTCATTCTGTACGTACTCATTTGTATAGCTATTTATTCAGTTCAGCTATTTGTCCAGTTCTATTTTGATTAAAATTTGCTTGGTTTTTGCTTTGCACTTTTCCATCTGTTTGGATCTGTCTTTGGGGAATCAAACCAAAAACCATTGTTGAAGACCATCTCAGCAGGGTTACTTTAAGTGGACATCTACTCAGATGGACTAGGGCATGGCAGAGAGCAACAGCAAATCTCTGCCTTTTTGATAGCCAAATTGAACAAATTTAGATGGCAGAAGCAAGGAGAACAGAAACTCAACAAAGGAACTTATCAGACAGTCTGTTTATCATAGCTGCTGATTTTTCTGCCTTCTCTTTCGCTCTGTAACTAACCTTGTATTACAATAATTTTTTGTAATGCAAAATCATGCAAAGCTTTTTTTTCCTGTCTTCTCTTCCACTGTGAAGGAAGCGGTCTGATTCTAGCACTTAACTAATTGCTTTTGATCTTGCCAAGTTCAAGTTACTGTATCTGATTTTCATCACAGCAGCCTACATTTCTGCTTAATGAATACTGATAAATTAGACACTAGAAAGTGCCTTTGGTCAAACAGCTTGCCTGGTTCTGAATTCTCAGTAGATCCAAGTAATTATAAATCTGTCAGTCCAATCTTCTTTACCTTCAGCATGAGTTATGATGTTTTCTAACACAGTGGAGAGTTTACTGGTAGTTTTTTATGGAGGTTTTTCTGAGGAGTGGGCTTGATCATGTTACATACAGCTGCTGAGTCGCTTTTCAAAGCATCTAGATTGAGCTACTGAGGCCAGCTAAAGCATGCATCAACAAATTAACATTTTGATCTACCTGCAACTGCCTTCATGGTATGGAAGACAAAACAAAATTTTGCTTCAGAGGTGAAAAAACCCCCAGAGATTCAAGAGGCGATGGCAGAGTCCTTCAGCCAGTAACATGTCCTACATGCCAACAGCCACAGAAAAACATTCTAAGACAGCAGCTGGGCAGTTGGAGATGTGGTGCAGGTACAATTATGAGATGAGATACCTGTTGGGCCACGCTATTAATGCCATCTGTGTTCGATGAAGCCTCACTTCTCTGTGGAGGTAGCTGCCAGGCTATTTGTGCCACTAGTCACAGCCGTCCCCCTGCCACCTCAGTAATTCTGGGACTGCAGGCCTGCAGGCTGGGTTGAGAGGATTGTCCTTAAGCAGCTGCTCTGACTCCTACCCTGCAACTCCAGGCTGTGTGGAGAGGCAGGTCTGCAGGTAAAAGACCATTTGGCAGTATCTTAGATGAAGTGAAGTTTATTGAGCAATCCTTTGGACCTTTTTGGATGCAAAGAGACTGCAAAAAAGTACTAGAGTAAGAGGAAGAGCAAGGGAAGAAGTAGGATTCTTGCACGGTCCTGAGTGGAAAATGCTTTGCCAGAGGCAAAGGGTTCAGGAGCAGAGCAGTGACAGCCAGAGCTGCAGCAGGAAGGGAGGCCCTGTGGGGTGTGCCACCAGGGTGCTTCTCCTGCATGGGCTGGTGAAGTTACCTATCAGGTACTAAACTTGGTGCCCCTCTGTCCAGTAATCTGTCCCCATGCGACACCCACCACTGGCACTGAGAATAGGAGATAAAAGCACTGTGTGCCTCCTGGGGAACAGTAGCCCTACTTAACCTTTTGCTGTAATGTCACCATTTTGTGTCTAATTCACTGCCCCTCTCATCAGAAGATGCTTTTCTGACACTGCTGCCCATGTTTCTCCCAGCACCAGTGGCCCTGTTTCGGTTTACTTCTGCTTCAGACACATCATTTTGCATGTTTTTCAGGCTGCATCTCATTTCACCCCCTGCCATGCTTCTGTTCTCACTGAGTGCCTTTGTGTTATTCCTTTGTCCTGGCAGGTGTTTGCGGCTTGTCCTAGTTTAATACGATCTGCAAACCTCTGTTTACTTCCATTTTCTGCATCCTGGTGAAGATGTTTGGGAAAAGAGGAGCAGTCATGGGGATACACCAGCAGACACCCCCAGCATGTGGCTCCCAGCACTGGAGCAGCATCCACAGAGCTGGAGCAAGCTTCTCTCGGAGCAAACCACTCAGGGAACCTGTGACATGAATATATCCTTTACACTTATTTCTTACTTGTCAGCAACCACTGAGCCCAGGCTCAAGATAAAGTCCTGCGAATGATTTATGGGCTGTAACTAATGTTCTAACACAAAAGCCAAACTGATCCTTGTGTTGAAGGAACAGTGAAAGTGCAATTCATTAGCTAACAGCTTAGTCTCCATCTTATATTTTATAACAAAAAAAAGAGGTGTAAACATATTTCAGGACCTGATCTGTATGACTGAATTAGTATTCAATACTACAAATGCAGCTTCATAATTGAATACGTGGCAGAATTGCTCTGATAGACATCTTTTTATTGACGCAAAGGAAGAGAACTAAAAGTATAGAGTAATTATATTCCCTTTAAAAAACTAGAATGTCTTACCTAGAAGAATCTGTGGGCAAAAATATTTGTATCAACACAGCTGTAATAAAATGCTCCATTTTTAATAATTCAACCAAATAGTTTTTAAAATATTCTTTAGAAATAGGTATTTTGACAAAAATGTAATCTTCCAAAGAAAAGTTTGAAGCCTGTTTGAACAAAATGATACAGTAGATTATATTTAAAAAAATAGAATGTTATCATTTCTAATTTCTTTTAACTGGAGCTAGTCACAGAGTTTAATCATATTAAACCTGCATCTTTTGGTGAGCATGTTAACTACTGAAACAAATGCAACTATAGTGTTGCTGTCCATAAGGAGGAGACGGTGAATTTAAACCACGCAAAGCAAGCCCAGTTCAAATTTCCTGAAGGTTCACAGAGATCCTAAACGTGCTGATAATCATCTGCCGGGATTTTCAGACTTACAGTGGGTGCTCAGCTCTCACTGATCTAAAACAAAGAAAACACCCCAAGAAGGGAAAACCAGCTCATCTCACCTGGTCCTGTTTAGTGTCGCCTGCGTAGTGATTACTGTGATTACAGTAACATACTTACCTGGCCTTGAAAGTGAATACACAGGATGCTGATGCTGCTTTTATCTCCAATGTCCTCCACAGGAGGAACCACGAAAATATTTTCACGTAGCATCAGCAAGGTGTCCCTGGCCAAGCACCAGCCTGGGACGGTATCTTTGCTGGTTTGGGCCACTCCACTTATGGGCAGCCTGACAGAGCCGGGAGTTTTATGGAACTCTGGGGTGAGAGGGGGGCTGTGATTGTGTGAGGTGGGTCCCGATTAAACATCAGACTGGCTGGCATCACAGAGTTCATTTAGTCTAAAGCAGCTTTAGGGTTGCTCTGTGTTAAGCCAAAGGCAGGCAAAAGCAAGCCCATTTTTGTAGAGGGAAAAAAAAGGACTTCAGGCTGCTTTTGCACCCTGAATTTGGGGCATGTAATCCTCTGCTGTAGCCACAGAGTGGGGCCGTTGTCTTTGGGAGTGTACCAGGGGCTGCAAACTGAAAGGCCATTCAGCTGGGGAAGCAGCTGGGCTGTAATTCACAATGTTTCCTTAGACAACCGTAACAGATGCACCAAAAACAGTCCTGTCAAGAAGAATGGGAGGTATATGGACTTCATAAATAAACTTCCCACACAGATGTCTTTCCCAGTGGTCTTATGAAAAAAAAAAAAAAAAAAAAGAAAAAAAGATTCTGTGAAGGAAAGAATCTCAAGTGCAGCAGAGCATGATGCTCCATGGGAATTCAGCCCCGCTGGAATACCGCAGGGGTAGACAGTGAAAGAGAAGAAAATCAAGCTGTGTGGAGGAAGAGTAAGAATCATTCCCAGGCTCAAAGGTATTTGTAGGAAAACTAGACAAGACTTTAACCTTACAGAAACCAACCCTTCCCATGAGCTGGCAGACAGAGAGGGGCTGAAATCAGAAATTTCATTCGGTGGAATAAACTCTCCACAGTGTTGAAGAGTTGCTAAGTGAAGATTGTGGCACAGTTTCAGGATGGGAATAATTTGGTAGTGTTGAGGACAGGCGAATATGATGGGCTAACCTTTTAGAAAGGCTGGGAAGGTCAGCAGTGCAAGACAGTCTTAGATACAGAGGTGCTACAGCCTCCACCAAGTATTCTTTGACTAAAAACACTTAAATGGACCACATTTGTTGAACTGAAGCAAAATATTTTTTTTTCTGTGTAATCCAGAAACTTCTTCTCTTTTCTTATCCATGTTTTATTGATATTTTTTCATTCTACAGATTTCTAGGCAACTACCTGAAGGCATGCAGTCCTGGAGTGATATATTACTGAAGCCAATAGCAGAGTTGCAGTCAGAGGGCTTAGTGAAAAAAAAAGGCCCAGGGCAATTGCTGACTGTGAAATGTGAACCCACTCAACAAAAGGACAGTGGAAAACCTGTAAGAGCGTGTGGCTGCAGGCAGGAGGAAGAACAGAGCAGCTCTTTAGTAACAAGTTATTGAACAGATCACCCCCTGGTTATGATGTTTACTCAGCCTCAGAGTGAGAAACACAGCAGAGGAGGCAGTGAGCTGGCCACTGGGACTTTGCACTGGCATGAACCACAGGATCACAGCATGGATGAGGGACCTCTGAGGATCATCTGGTCCAGCCCTCCTGCCCAAAGCAGGGTCAGCTGCAGGCAGGTTGCCCAGGTCAACACACAGAGACTCCACAGCCTCTTTGGGCAACCTGTGTCTGTGTTTGACCACCTTCACAGTAAAACGTTTTCATGTGTTCAGATGGAATTTCATGTGTTTCAGTTTGTGCCCATTGTCTTTTGTCCAGTCACTTGGCACCACTGGGAAGAGCCTGGCTCCCTCTTCTTCCTCCCTCCCATGAAGTATTTGTATCCTGAGCTTTCTCTAGAATAAACAGTCCCATCTATATCAGCCTCTCCTCATACAAAGGATACTCCAGTCCCTTAATCGTCTTAGCATGTTTGCACTGGACTCACTCCAGTATGTTCACATCTCTTAGTAATGGAGGTCCTAGGACTGGATACAGCAATCCACGTGTCCCATCAGTGCTGAGCAAGGCCAGGATCAACTCCTTTACCTGCTGGCTGTGCTTCTTCTAATGCAGCTCAGGATGCTCTTGGCCTCCTTGGCAGCAAGAGCGTGTTAATGGTCCATGGTCAACTTGTTGTCCACCAGGACTCCAGGATCCTTCTCTGCAGAGCTGTTCTCCAGTTGATCATTCCTCAGCTTGTCCCACTACCTGGGGTTATTTCTCCCCAGGTACAGGACTTAGCATTTTTCATTGCTGAACATCATGAGATTCCTCCTTGACCACTTCTTTGGCCTGTCCAGGTCTGTTTGGTTTGTGAGTGACAGAAAGAAGGGGAGACAGAGAAAGGAAGCGGCAGAAAACAGAGATTTGATGAAAATGAAGAAACTAATCTGTTCAATTTACAGTGGTGGAAAATCCCTGCAACTCTAGCTCAAGGTAATTCAAACTCAGGTCCTCAAGTTGCTTTGGTTTTTTTATTTGTTTCTTTGTTTGGGTTTTTTTGTTGTTGGTTGTTTGTTTCCTTTTTTCTTTTTCCTTGAAAAACTAGCACTCAGTAATCTTCAAAAAATGCCATGATGCTTTTTGCCTGTGGCTTTCCCTGATGCTATTCTGTTGGATCCAACTTGTTTCTACTTAAATCTGTCCCGAGGAGAACAGGTGTAACTCAGCTGAAATCACGATGTGTGTATATAGTCCCATATGTCACTGCAAAGTGGAACAAAAATTAATAGCATCTAGTAAAATACAAAGAAAAATCAAATGTATGGTTTTGGTTACTTTTGCTACTTTGTGCAGTCTGAAAAGTACTTTTTGCCCTTCTGAAGTTTGACTGAACGAAGCCACTGGGGTTTCAACAGCCTGTATTTAATATTAAATGTCTCTATATCTGTAAGCATAAACTAGTAATGGGAAACATCACTGAGGGTAAATACCCATTTCAGACTGTAGTCTCATGTCTGGTTTTGATTAAATTGTAGCATTTGCATCAAAGGAAGCAACAAATTTACAGCTTTATAGGTAAGATAGTTGAGTGGATGCTCCATCTTTATTTACAGTTCATTTATTTTTAGCTATCAGCCAACACACAAATACATTGTTACTGGTTTGGGATTTGGAAGAGCTTTCAGAAAGGAAATAACATTTCCTGATCCCTTTAAAAGACTTAACTCTTTTCCCAACACCTATCATCAATTACAGTGAAAAGTGACCTATAAGAAATTTTTATCTAGGTGAATAAAATATTCCAGAGACTAAAGTTATTAAAACAAACAATTTGGCTCAGAGAACCTACAGGCTTAAGTTCTTTATTAGTTAGCAAGTTCTTTGACATTTGTAAGGAACTAATCACCACTGTAAATCATTACCATTTATCATACTGTAGGTTCACCTTTGAAAACTGAAAACACCAACTCCAGCATCACCTACGTGTTGTTTGGCACTGAACTGTTGTGTTTCTAATGATTATATACACACAGCTTTTCATATCTCTCTTTTAAAGCCTATGTAGACAACACCAGAATGTGTCTTGTTCATGAGTGCATTGACAGCTTGGTGGGAAGGTATTTGTAACAAATCTGGTCAGGAGGTCTTCTGCAGCTCCCTAACCCGAGCCTGCTGCACAGTAGTGCCATGTGCCCAGCCCATCGCCCAGAGCTATGTGTGCTGTTACACCAGCAACAGAAAAGGCAGTTACATTTCCATACCCTTCCTCAGGTCTGTCCAGAGACTTGGATCCTGCCAGGTGAGCAAAATTTGCATGGATTTGAGTGGCAAGACCAGGCTGTGCTCACATAGTGCAGTGAGGACAGCAAAAAAATCACACGGCACAGTGTGGGGCTACAGTCCTTGCAGATCACACATTGCCATTTTGAATAATTTATTTGATCATTTGGCTTGATTTAATTCTCAGCTGACCACAGGGTCCTGCTCACAATGCTACTAGTTATTTTGCTGCAGAAATGGAGTGCTGAGTTGCATTTTGGGCAGGGGAAAATCATAACCCTGATTATAGCATTGCACAGAAGAATGAGACTGTGAAAGACCATCCATTTCTCACCCTTTCATCTCTGGATGCTCCTTATGCTGAATGGGGGAGAGGGGCAGAGACACCGCCTTTTTCTTCTCATCTCTTCCTACCCTCTGCAGGCACACTTTGCACCTCCCGAGTGTCATAACACAGGCCTGGCTGCCCATGACACAGATCCTTGTGTCCCCTCTCTCTTGAGCATGCACTTCTGAAATTACAGGACAAAATCTGGCCCAGAAACTCCTCACCTGTACAAGTAATTTCTGTCCCTGCCAGCCCTGATCATGAATGCAAATATTTGAGCCTAAAGGACAGTTACAGGAGCTATTCAGTTGCCAGCTATGGTCATTATATGCAGAGCTTTTAAAATAAGTCACTGGTTTATACTGGAATCCATTAAGAATAAGCTACAGTATTAGTGAAGGATGCAAAGGGCTTGTGTGGTATTTATGATTCAGCAGCAAAAACTGCCCCCTAGAGGAACAAGTCATTAAGCAAATTATATGCAACAAGGTCCAAAAATACCTCCACACATTGTGCAATGAGCATTGTATCGTTATTGTAGTCACTTTACTAAGTTAACCAAAGAGATTCAAAACCTGAAATACAGAGACTTTATACAGAATGAGCTGGGAGCACAAATAAAACAAAGTAACATCCTTCAAGAAATGCATTTTAGTTGTGTTGTATAAACATCAATAAATACTGAAAAAGACATAAAAATTAAAAAAGAAACAATACCAACAAGTTTAAACTGTCCCAATATTTATAATTTAAGCTGGAGTTTTTTTATAGTTTTGCAATAGGGATTACAACCATAAGTCTTTATTTAATTAAAAAAACAAAAAAGAAAAGTAGTTAGCATATTACCGATACAAAACTAGGGAAAGGGTCACCACTAGAGCAGAAAAATGACACATCCAGTTATAACTGTATTACAGTTTGGCAGGAATATCCTTAATGAACACTGTGTATGTGTGAGAAACAAACAGCATCACTATTACAGACGTGAAATGATGATCAAGTGTCACTATACAGTGTCAAAAATGAAAAGGAACATTAGTAAAAGGGGAAGTGATGACTAGAAAAGGAAAGAAAAAAAATTAAGGAAACTTTAAAAGCCACCCCTTCATAATAGTCTTCTAAGGCAAATGTTGCATGCACTACCTTCCCAAGAAACTAGACAAAGCTCTTCCATTCCATTCCATGTGCATTTCCTTTCATTTAGGTTCATGAAGAAAGGTTTGAGAGAGCAGAGCGCTGGGAAGAAATACTACAAACCTCTAAATTAGTGAAAGAACTTCCAGCATCACTATTATAATCTGGGTAGGAGGAACTGGAAGAAATTATGTTTTTCAGCCTCTGAAGTGCAATGATCAATAGCAAAAGGAGAAAAGCTAAGAGACTAAGGAATATAGAAACATAGACATAGACGTTGGATAAACGGCCAGGCGATGAATCCACTGAAGTTGAAAGTGATGTGGGATACAGCTCCAGAAAAGTCCCATTTTCCATGTTTCCTACAAATCCAGATGCAGGGTCGGGTTCTGACATTTTTGGCTTTGTGTTTTAAAAACCACAACAGATCTTGAATTCAAAGGCAGTTTTAGCAGCATAACAAAGGGTTTATTTTAGGCGCCCATTTTTCCACCACAATGAAGAGATGATAAATCAGCCAGTGATCAAATTTATCCTTTACTATTCAAGCCCAGGACAATGTAAGATTGTGTCCTTTGGAACTGCAAGGGAAAAAAAAAAAGGCATGATTACTTATTAGCAGATAATGTGATTTAATGTGCGCCCAAGACAATCTAGTTCGTAAGAGTTACAAGTTATTATTTCTTAGCACTCAGCTGCAATTCTTCAAGCATTAGCTAACAAATATCTTTATATCTCTGTTTTTCAAAATGCAGGGATTAAGAGAAATCCTGCCCATCAATGAATTAAAATTGACCCTTCCCCATCATGAGTTTTTTAACTGAAGAATGGCACAATCAAAAATATACTTTATATGGAACAGACATATTGGGATTCAAATTTGTCTTATGGATAAAAGCTAGTCAAGGAAGAAGAATCCTTCTCAAAACTTGCCTCCGGCCACTTTGTGTTGCAACCTGGAAGCCTGAGTGCTGGCAAAGGCACAGGACAAGCAGATCAGGGTAACACTATGCTGCTTTTCTTTAGACTGACATAGTCAAGTCCCCCAGCTGCAGTCTGGAAGCATAAGAAGGCCTGGTGATAGGGAATTCCTTGTAAAAAGCTGACATGCTGTAGCTGAATTACATGGTGTAACCCATTGCCTTTGTTTTAATACAAAACAGATAATGCAAGGTGTAAACAGGTAGCAAATAAAGCTCATTTTTTGCATATAATCACCTACATGCATTCTTTCTAACCAACCCTCCAACCAGCCTCTCAATGCTGATACTTCAGGCACCGCAAGGAAAGGTTACAAGCTTTCCTCCCACTAGTAAGAAAATAACCCTCACATCCTGGCCTTTTCTGCCTCATCCTGTGGTCCCAGGTCAATTCAATTATCTCAAACTCACAGTTAGAGGCTTTGAGGGAAATCCCATTGATTTTCATGGTGATAGAGAGAGCAAACACTGTCAGCATCAGCCAGAGAGACAGAATCAGGCCCTTAAATAATGATGGGACAGTCAAGCGTCTCTCCTTCTGTGTCACACAGCTGCCCAAGTGTTTCTCAAGAGTTTCCAGGAAAGTGTTCCAGCACAGTTCCCAGCAACGTTCTGCCTTACCATTTTTCCTTTAAACGTGTTACCTCTGGTAATTTCTCCCAGAGACTGATATTTTTTGAAACTAGGTGTGACCACAGAAGCCGCAGCCTGAACTAAAGATGCTTCTGCTGGTGCTGTTTCTTCTCTGAGAACATGGAAGGCTTGGAGAGACCCACTGAAAATGCTAAGAAGTTTGCTTTGCAGTCACTGAAGTTATTTGCGTAGTTACCCACTGCTCTTTTGCACCACAAATTAAATTTGGGAGGTTATGCTACACGCCGTAAAAAAGCCCCAAGGGTCTGAGTAAACAGGGACTACATTAAGTGCTAGGTAGAATCTAATACTAAGATTTTCAATCATATTTTATTTTCTATACTCAAAACTGCATCTGTACTACCACATAAAACAGGTCAAGGCTATTCTCTGGTTTTGGGGACAACTTGAGTGGCACAACGCATCAAGATGGCTGAACTCCCTTTTACCTCCATGGACAGGATGGCCAAATCACAGCTGCCTTTAGGAACCAATGATGGCCAATACTAATGCCAAATATGTCCAGGCATTGCTTGGACGGTGTCAGCTGGCCAAAATCATGCCAGGAGGTGCGCTTGCTAATTCAACAAGAGACATGATGACAGGCCTATGCCTTGGCCTGGATTAATTTACTAGTACATACACATAATGTTTTCATGGATAAAAAGTTACGTAGCAGATGTTGCTTTATTGTTTATTTATTGTTTTATTGCAGAGCTTTTGATAGCTTAATCAAGTACCCCAGCAGCTCACAAGATATGCAGGAGTATAAAACTGCACCGTCAAATACCAGATAGAAGTATTGTTACCCTTGTGGTATATAACTTATACTGATGCATAAAATACATGAAACCAAAATAATTTTATAACCCTAATAGTATTTAGCTCAACAAGAACAGTATTTATTGTACCTTGTGAAATAAGTCACAACAGACAGAACAAAGAGAAGTCCTTATGAGATTATACTTCTTTTGAACTGTCTTTAATTTACTGATCCAAAATTAACTAATGGAACAATACGTGTTCATTTCATGTTCTGGAAGTAGTTAAGTGCATTATAGCTAATTTATCCTTCTTAAAAGATAAGCTTTGATATAGAAGATGTTTATCCTTGATTACTCATCATAATGAAAAGCAGATCCATTATTAATTGAATTCCTCTATAATAACTTCAGGAATTAATTCACATAAATTCTTTAACATGACAGAAATTTAAAAGCCTTTAAATTCTTCACAAATTTGAAATCCGCTACGTTCTACTTCTCCTATTAATGGTTTTGGCCCTGGTACAAGAAAAAACTTTGGCATGGGACTTACTTTGAAGTTAGTGGAAAATTATGGTTAAGCAGAGATGTGAGTGCTTTGTTAGATCAGAGCCTTTATAGGTCTTACAATGTCAACTGGGCTATTTTTAACCAAATATTTTGTAGAGAGATCAGAGACACTGATTCCAAATGACTATGGTCCAGATCCTAGTTGCCTCACTCACCCTGCGCAGTTATGTGATGTGTAAATGAATCTCACCATGAAATGTAGCTTCAGCTAAAGTGTCTCTTCTGGTAACACTTTAAGAAGAAAGAAAAAATAAATCTGTGTTGTTTTAATCACACATTAAAAAATATGGACCTAAAGTGTAAGGTTGCACACGGTCTAAAAGGATTTTTAACATCCATTTGTATCCTTTTCGTGTAAATCAGCAAAATCCTATGGAGTGTAAACATATCTGGCCCTGACATCTGAGAATTATTCATAGAAAAGGTACAAAATGCATACAGAATAAAATGGTCTGATCCTGATCCTTAATGACATTCCCTGATGCAATTCCAGCATTGGAATCCTACTGGAAGGCAACCAGACTGGCTCAGCCAATGACATGGGGCAGGATGCAGACACCATTCTGGACCGAAATGCAGCTACAGCCTTAGAGCTGCATGAACTTCTGCCACACTGCAAATCAGACGTTTCAGCCTTTTAAAGGGGCTGCAGTAGTTTTATTCAGTGCACCACAGCTACTGCTTTGGCTCAGGTTCCTCCTTCTGCTGGGCGTAGAAGGTAAGTGGCATGAACTATCTGTCTCCCTTACCATAATCCCCAAAGGAATAATCCCCAATAAAACCGAATGTCAGCTTCACCTTCTTGTTTGTCAATTGGTTTTGTGCATTTTGAAAACTAAACCAAACAACAACATAACATCTAGTCCAAACCAGGTTCCAAAAAAATGACTGGGAATTTTGCCACTGAATTCAAACTATACTGGCAAAATTGGAAATGGTTAACTGCAATAAACCCGTCGTCCTTCTGAGAGCCATTATCACCAATCATGGAACTCAATTAAGGAGCAAAGTTTTCAAATTCTGTAGTTGTCCCCGTCCTTCCTTCATCTATTGTTGGAAAGCAGTGTTGATTTAAGGTAAAGACTGAATTTAAAGTGTTGTTGCTGAAAGACTGGAGATAAGAAAGGAACTCTGAATCTGACAGGAGAAAGCTTCCCCAATAACTAGTCCTGAAAACTCCTAGGACAGGATAATCGGGGGGCTCAGAATTTGTGGTGTAGCTGGATCTGGAATATTTTCTCAGAGGCACCTCTGCAGTGCCAGGACAGGGATGCATGGCTTGAGGAGGCTTACTGAGTCATCAAGTCAAGCCTTGCCACTACAGGAAGTTCCAGGTTATACTCTGCCTTTCTGACACCAGATGAGTTTTCCTGCTCAGTTTTTTACTCAGCCTTGATGCTTTAATAGGCAAACTTAAATAGATTCATGCATTTCAGTAAAACAACATCCTGTACCAAGAAGGCACAGACTCCATCCGCATGCTCTGCTGGCAAAACTTCGTTCTACTATTTTGGTCCCTAAATATGAGGGCTAGCACACAAGGAAGGGCTCTGCTAGACACATAGCATCATTTGTACATCCTTGCTTTTCAGTTGTAACCACAATTTAAGTATTTTCCTCTAGCTGTGCATTGTTGCTTCATTCATGCCTCCGTATAAATCACTTTTCACACTCAGCTGGAGCTTTTCATCTTTTCTTTTATCCCATGGCAAGTGGGAGATGGGCAAATTAGAGTTCACTAAAAGCAGGGCAAGCTGGGTAGGTGAGGCATTAAGCAAGACACCACTATATAAGAGGTAAAACCCAGGTACCATGCCGAATCCTGCCTGGGCAGCCATGCCAAAGCTATTACCCCTTTGCATCTTTGACAGCACCTGTTATAAACCCGTTTTTTCCAGAAAATGGAAGTGGGGTCAGAAGCAGAGGCCTTGTCAATTATCAAATGCTCTGGGTGCCAAATTAAATGTAGATACGTAATTTAAAGATACGTAATTTAATCTTGAGCATTGCTAAGACAGTAGTCATCTCCCAGTTTAGTCTAAGGTGAACGTTAAATGAGACAGCACTCTCCAGGAAGGCATGCAGTAAGCAAAGAGCTTTTCATAGTGCCTGTATTGTATTTTTCTGCATATCTTGATGTAACAACTCTGTTTCTCCAGGCTCGGTGAAATATAATTTGATGGAGCATACTCACAACTCCTAAGGCCCTAAAAACTGAGGAATAGGAAGCAAAGATAGGTAGATTCATTTTCTTGGGAGTTTATCAGCCATAGATAAGCAGTTTGTTTTCTTGGTTCTTCCTGGCTTTTTGTGACTACAAGTTGAGAAATACCTTGGCTGTTTCAGAGGTTCCAAAATGTTTAAGCAGAGAGACAAACTGACATCAAAGAAAATCAGCGTTTTCATGCTGGCATTTTTGTCACACTCTCCCATCAACTCTTTCTTACAGGTAGGAGGTATTCTAAAAGGCCCTTATTGTAAACAAATCCTAACAGAGAAGAGCTTAATTTACCTTTACCATAGTTCTAACAGTGAAGTCCCTTGTTCTGTCAGAAATCAATATGCTGTTAATTGTATTTGCCTTCTCTAAAAACTTAAAACCCTTTTGGGTTAATTGAAGCCCAATGTATAAAGAAAGGCAGAGGATGACTGCAACAGAAGGATTAGAATTGTATCATCTTTAACAAAAGATGTCCTGATTTTCAAAGCAGGACAGGGAGTTTCTTGCTGACCCAGTGCAGAACAGCCGAAGAAGCCGGCCCATGTCAGCCTGGCAGAAGGAGCCTCTAAGCCACCAGGTTTCATTATCTTGAATACACTGTTCTCCTGTGGATCCAGTTCCCATGCTTGCAGACACGTGTGCCACAGGGACATGGAGATGAGGGTTAAAGAAGCACATCTACACTAGTGGGACAATGCATCCACAATGGATGACTTGGGACCATTCCCCTGATGGGGTGTATCTGGTGGTTAGCAGATCCTACATGGCACTGAAATCACTGGTCATTAATCTGTCCAGGAAATGGCTAGGAAAGAGAGATGAGGTGCTGGGTCTGTGCAAAAATTGCTTGCTCCGTCTGAAGCAGATAGCTCTTTGTTTCGAGTACAGAGGGGAGGCAGAGGACATTCATTAGACGATACTGATTGTCTCTATTAAAGAACACGCAATTGTGTTCTCTGCTCTCTTTTGCTCTTTTGGAAAGTTAAAACCAGGAGTGAGCAGATAATGATATCATCCCCTCACAACCCGAAACCAGAATCACCTCTCCTTCATTCAGGATCAGAAACAGGAAGAACAGGAGGAGGATTGTGCATGTTTCCAGGCAATATGGTGATACTCATTCCAGGAATAAACCTCCTCATCCATAAACGTGTGTTTTCTCCCAAGGTCTTACAGTGATTACTTCCAAGAGCTGGCAGCAAGTTTTCACTAGATCTATTAAAAAGATTAAGGTTTCTCATGACCTTTGCTAATTCAATATATGTACAAAGGCCAGCGAGCTGCTTCTTTAATTCTTTTACCTTCCCCCTCAATGCCTTAGTTTTCTACCTGTATTTCCCTTAGAATATAGGACTATATCAACACATATTGTCTTCCAGCTAACACATAACACAAAGTGTTTAATGCCCATAATAATATGTTTGCATGTTCATACTGAAGGACTGCATGAATTTTATATACAGGGAACCCTTCAGCCTTGAAAGGCAATTTGCTCTAGATGGGAAAAATGTAGCAATTTAACATCATGCAACTAAATTAGACAGTAGCTCTAGACAGAAAAGTGAGTAACATTTCATTCCATTGAAAATGTAGGTACGAAAGGCAAAGAATGACTGCTTACTTGAAGTCTAGCAAGAATATGATCTTTAGTATTTCTTATTCTTGCATAGATGCCTTTGGCAATTGAAAGACTACAAGTAAGTAGGATGCTTCTTTTTCCTGTTACAGATGAACCGTCCAGGAGCAGAGTCCCTTTTCCACTCTACCTAGGAAACAGGATCGGTAACCAACTGACTCAATAAAAAGCGCACACAAGGAAAAGGAAAAACTATTTCCTGCCATAAGCATAGTCTTCCTTTTAATTTCTGATCTAATTTCATTTTTTATTATGACTTAATATGATCTATATTTATGACTTCTAAAATCTGAGAGGACAAGTGTCCAGATGGCTTGGTTGCAGGTTAAAATCAGGTTATATTTTGTTTGGGGTTTTATGTGGGGCTGGGAAAAGGAGACTCAGAGCCATAAGGGTATTTAGATTAATTCAGATAAGATCAAATGCTTATATCATTTACATTTCCCATGGATCTGGACATTATAGAGTTTTTATATCAATGTAAAGCAAAGACATCACGACCTGGGATCAGACCCAGAACCTGTCAGTTGAATCTGCTTCTTAATAGTAAGAGAAAAGTAAAGAGAATGAACGAAATACTTACAAGCAGGAAGATATGGGGATGCAAGCCAAATGTCCAATGTGCAGGATTGGTTGGTTATCACCAAATCTAAAGGGACAGTATGCCGAGAAAAGCCCCTATAAAAAAGCAAAACAAAGATGAATGGTTCAGTAACAACTACATTGAAAAAAAATGGGAAGAAAAATGCTCAATTTTCTCTGCCCTCAGTGCCAGAAACTTCAGAGGAAAACAAACTGAATGGAAACTTGGCTTGCGTTTTATTCTTGCTAGCCACATCCTTCTGCTGTCCAGTTACAGCACTACCTGTATAATACCAAAGCCCTGATCTTGAGATCTGCTTTACAGCCACACTTTGATAACACCTTTCTCCTCTTCTTTTGCAGTGCATTCCATGACCAAGACAGCCTGCTGTCCCCTGGCACCTCTTCAAGCATCGGAGCATTGCATCTGCACTCCAATTCCTTTCACGTTATCCCCTAAAGACTCCTGACAGGAATCAGGTCTTTTGGGATTACACACTATTTATTCTCTATATTTCAGACAAGCTGTAGTTTAAGTTCACTTACCTGAAGTCCCTAAACTGAATACTGTATTTTTGTGTGCTACATTCATTTAATATCTAAAATGAAAATGTGGCCCCTGACCTGTTTTTAATACAGCAAAATAAATTGATTATATATGAAGACATAATCCCAGATGATGCAGATTAAAGCAAAAGTAGGGACACTTTCAAAAAGATCCTCCCCTCTGGGAAACAAAAGATGCTTGCACAATCACTATACATCTCAGAGCACATTTCAGCACATTTGGTTTGAACTGCATTAGAGAAGCAGATCTCTGGGGATGAATGTTAATGCATTGTTGTGTTGCTTTCATCCCTTCAGTCACTGAATCACTTACGGTTTAAGCCTATCCAAGTTCAATAAAGAAAATTATCTAGTGCAGCTGTTAAAAGTCAGCATTGCTGAGACCCAAATGTTTTGACAGCACAGATTATATTAATGTTCCACCCAAATGGAGTCAGACAGCTTCTTGACCACCTCCACATGCAGAAGGAGAGGTGGAAGGCTGCAGGTGAGCCCTGAAGTCAGCTTTCCCAGGAATGTAGCCAGCACGTCCTCTGGATGCAAGGGTATGCATCCCATCATCCTGCCTAGAAGCACGTAGGCTGAGGCAGATGGTGGTACTGGGACTGAGAAGGGGACACAACAGCCCCTGTATACGTTTTCTCTGGAAATCTGCCTTATGTGACAAAGAGCTCGGTCCTATGCCCTTCAGTTTTATCCGCTCATAGCGGAGACCCTTTCCCTTCCCTTTGTTTCTTTCAGAACAGTTTTCTCAGGGGAAAGAAGCATGGATCTCTGCAACAGGGACTGTATCTTCAAATACAGCAAACATAAATAATTTTGCAGGATCTTCTTTAGTTCGCCTCTCCCCAGATTACACAGAGCACTGTTCTCGTCCATTTAGCTCCTCATTCAATACAACGTCCCAAATCCTGGCAAGGCAAAAACAACAGAGCCTACCAAATCTTAGGCTGATTAAACACACCAGAGATGAGTACAAAACACAATACATCCTCCAGGCTCTTTAAATGCATGCATTCATATTCAAATGGCAAGCGTACACAGTGAGATGGAGAGGTCTAAGCTTTTAATTACCTTTGAAGAATACAGAAATATTTGGAACAGAACATCAAGAAGCTTATCTACGGGAGACCCCTTGGCGTACACAGTTGCATCCCATGGTCCTTCATCTTTTTTTTGCACTGGTCTAATGCCCTTTGTGGCTATTTTCACAGTCACAACTGTGGCAGTAGCTCACAGCTTAGGCTTGTGCTGACCATGTTCTGGCATAGCAGGATTCGGCCCAAACACTGCATTCGCTCCCATTGCCAATAAGATATGTGAGGAGCAGTGACCTATCTGTTCCCTGTATCTCTCAGGATGTGCGTGGGGAAAAGAATTTCATTGCTGTACATCTAGGACTTCAGATGTGGAAATAGACCTTTTCCTTGTCCTTTCCCCCATGGGATTGTAAGTCTGGATCTCACCCAAAGGACACTCAGTCATCAGAGAAATCAAAATCCTTCCTGTGCTGGTTTGCTAAAAGTATTTATTTCCCAATTTTGTTGATAGTTTCCTGTGAAAAATTACAGCTTATTGAAAAAAAAAGAAGGAAACTCTTCATTGACCATAGTGATGGGTCATATTTAATTTCTCGTTTTCCAGTCCTAGCTTTATTCCCTGTATTCCTACTCTGAATAACTTTTATTTCTGTTGGCCACTTCCAAACAAATTCAATCCAAGCAGAAACATCAAAGACAGTCGAGCTCCTAAATTTTAGTGACAGGAGACGATCAGGAAGAGGAGATGTGAAGATTCACACAGCCATTTGGTTTTCCCAATAGCTTTAGGTCTTGGTAATTGACTTGTACAGTCAAACACAGCCACTAAGATGTCACTGTTAAAGTAATAGAATGCGAGTGTCCATGGAGACAGCAGGTGGGAAGGAGATCCAGGGCAAGGTTAGCCAGGAAAGAAGGAGGAATCCATGGGTATCAGGATTCCTTTATTTCTATATTTTGTGGAATTACTTCTTGTTCAGTTTCTTACAACCCCAAATTGTAAAGTTTCGTTTGAAGAGAAAATTTAGTGTAGGTTGGAATGGCTGCTTAATTAAAAATGTATATTTTCATAGGGCAAAAAAGAAAGGAAGGTAAAAAAATGAAAAATAAGTTAAAGCCCATTTCCCTCAGTGGAACAAATATATGAAAATATTTCAGCTGCTTCTGTCTTGTCACCTCCTTTCATGGTTGAATCATCCCATTCCTGCTTCCCTCCTTGCCAAAGCTGCGAGCAGCTGTGTGGAGTATCCCACCAACACTGATAAAACTCTCAGAAGAAGATGCCACACAGCATGCGTAGGGTGGTGATGGTGATGCACTTAATCTCAGAACAAACAAAATTAAACTTTGTTAGCTCCTGACTGACTTAACGTGTGCTCCCGATAACCACCTTTCATATTTGACCGAAGCAGCTCATCACTGTGCTTCACGCCTGGGGCCAAATGGCTGGTGCAGTGGAGGGTGTGCACTGCTTTTGCTCTCCCTGAAGCCTTACTGACTTCTCATGGGGTGGTGCTTCAACTCCTCCATGTGTTTTACTCAGAGCAAAACCTACCAGATAAAACATCAAGCTCTAGGGCTTGATTGTCATTGTTAGTCATTGTTAGTAGAGCTTGCTTTCATTCTCCATCAATGAAGCTAACAACTTGCAAGGCTCAGACCCTCAGGTTCATCACCTCTCCAGGTAAAGGGGGAAAACCCCTCAGACATAACAGGCACTTCTTCACCTTCTTCACCAGGAATACAGTTTTCGGACAAAATGTGGCTAAGTCTGGAAGTGAATGGATTTAAGGTCTCTGTTGTCCCCTTCAATGCTGCAGCACAGCATCCTGCCCAATACCAGATGAATCGGCTGCACACACGAGCGTGGCTGAATGCAGCTGAGAGCCTCCGTCTCTCGTACTCCGTGAGGGCACATCCACCTCGTTTCAGGAGCCCTACCCTGCAGAGTTCTGCAAGGGGCTCTGCTAAACAATACATGGCTCTTAACTGTGCTAGTCACGGGGGTTATGATTCCTTAACTATTGGAGTTGTGACCCAGTAAGTGGAGTCCAGAATAATAAGAAAACAGTTTCCTACGTCACATGACAGTCTCACTCCAATATATTTTATAAAAACAAAGTATATGGTCCATATCAAACTCAAAAATGTCAAGCAGATTTAATTTTAACCACCTTAGAAATCCTGACACAATATAAAGCTAGGATAGAATTTTGTACACTTGATTCAACAGAAACCTCTGTTAATGCATTATTTTGCTGCAGAATTTTTTCTCCCCAAAAGGCAGATTCAGTACCAACTATGTACTGTGAACTTAAATGTCAAGGGAATTTTAGGCACAGATGTGCTATCACAGTAACCCCCCTCACTGTAACTCTGCTTCCCAACTCAGGTGCCTCAGCCTGCTCTACCACAAGACTTAAGAAAACAGCCTTAGCCTTTGATCCTTTGTTTCTCCTCAACAGTGTAACGGAAAAGATCGCCATTCCTTATTTTACCAATGCAAGCTGCATGGTCTCCCCTGACAGAGACCACGGCATTATCATCTGTTTACATATTGTCACTGCAAAACAGTCTGTAAAGATACAACACCATTGCAAAGGAAGTTGCAGTGAACAGGTACTGTAACACCTAAGCATACAGGGGCAGGGTTGCACCTGAAATGCCAAAAAGAGTAAGTGAGGTTAACAGGGACTGTGGAAGAAGAGCTTCTGCTGGTGCTAGGTAGAGTGATCTGAGCAGCATTGCCTCTCAGGTGTCCAAGCTTTGGAGGACACTGTTGTGCTCAAAACCAGAGACAGACTAATTCCAGAGATGAGGACGGTGGCAGCACGGGTAAGGGCTTGTCTCAGCATCTCACCAGACAGTCGCTGATGGCCTCACAGCAAAAGCGAACGTGCTGGGACATTGCAAGGAAATTAATGAAATGACGGACAAGGTGCCTATATGAAGCTACAAGTAAGTGAAAGGCAAAGCTCAGGGAAATAGAAAGGTGATAGCTTGAGGGGGACAGATGCTAAGAACACAGGCTAATCAAAGCCCAGGGGGTATGTCTTGGCAACAGGAGAGGTGGTACACCACAAACAGGGAAACTATGGAGAACGTTTGAAAATGAAGCCTGAGACGGACGTGCCCAATGCAGGAGAGAAGGGTGAGAATGGGGAGCAGCAGCAGGACTGACAAAGAGGGGGATCCAGCCAAAGCAGCAGACTAAGATGTGGGGTTTTGCAACAGCAACATGGATTGACTATGCTGTAACAGGATTTCCTCTGTGCAACACAGGAAAAGGAGATAACCGCAGTCATGAAGGCACAAGGAGAGGAGTGCTTGCAAGAGTGTGCAGGAGGTAGAGGTGAAAATGTCTTGACTTTTTAATATTTAAATTTCAAGTCTCTAACCTATCAGAAACACTAGATTTTTCAGTAACTTCTGGATGTACCCTATCGTTAAGCTAAATCCTCTCTGCTTCTGCGTAGATGGGGCACCTAAAGGAAAAATGTGCTGCTTCTTGCTTCTGACGAAGAATTTACAGAATATAATTTATAATTTGTGCTGCACCAGTAAGACCCACTTACGAACCAAGATACTTGGCAGACACAAGCTATCCCAGTCAGCCTTTTACATCTGAAAAGGTTAACAAAATGCAAACAGCAATAACTTCCTAAGCCAAATACATTCATACACATACACTCATCTACTTGGTGACAGTACTAGATTAGACTTGGATGCCCAGGACCCCTTCCCCACCACTCCAAGGTCTAGCAGCATTTCTCCTGTTGACAGCAATGCACACATACTGAATAGAGCAAGTAGTCTGCAGGCAGGCAAGCCCGCATGCCAGAGCACAGGAAAGACGGGGAAACATGAGGGAGGCAGGCATGCCTGCCTCTCCTTCCCCCACCTTGGGTGATATGGATGACCCTGTCCAAGGAAAAGGTGAGGAAGGAAGGCAGCCAGTACCCAGCTTACAACCAGCAGCAACCATCCCCACGGGGAACAAGCCCTTCTAGGTGTTATAGCAGAAAGAAGGGGGCTGGTGGTTTCAGGTCACCCTTCGTTTCAGTCTGCTTAGGCACAGAAGGGTCAGAGTGAGATCAAAATGACTGTAAAAAGCAAAATCATAAGGAAACACACATGAAGCATCCAGCTGGATCGCTTATCAGAATAAAACTGCCAGCATTATTTATGTCCTATATGGTCCAAATTTTATACATTTTTTCCATTCATCTTTCTCCCATTCTGGCACAACTACCTGAGAATTAAATTTAATAATATTCAGTATGCATTGCTAAGTGGTTTTGCTTATATAGATGTCAAATAGCATGGCAAATGCTCGGCCCTTTACTACTATTTTCACAATTTCCCTCTAACTAACTGTTTAGCATTTGCAGGGGTAGGAAGAGTTTCCTTCACTTGTTTTATGTCCTGAACTTCATTATCTTTACTGAGATGATACCGTGACAGCCTGCACCTTTTAGGTAGACAAAGTGATTGGAAAGGGCACACTTTTTTTTTTATTCATCCCGTTTTCTTTTTTTACGCTGTGCTGTCTAAGCGCAGCTCTTTTCCCAGTACATTAGACAAGCATTTCACAATCTATTTGCAGAGGGAGCAATTCCTTTCCTGTCATCTTCCCACAAACAATGTGAAAGAGCACATGGGTGGCAATCTGTGCTTAACCCACAGAGCCAAAAATGTGATGACCCAACGCTCTGCACTATCAAACCCCCGGTCTGCAGCATCTTTAATAAATGGAAAGCAGCCTGTGCCTCCCTCCTCTCAGCATCCCTCCTTCCAGAAGCAGCACACCCCCAGACACTTGTCCCCATGCTCTCCCAGAGACAGAAAAATTGCAAACCGGATTTCTCAAAACGAAGAAGTGTTCATTCAATTCAAGCACTTCGACAACCCGCGAAGTCAGTAAGGGCAAAAAACAGGTTCTTTTCAACATACATTTGGGGACAATCAAACACAGGCCTAACACACACCTAGCCTAAACGCATGTGAAAATCAAATGCCCTTGATTACAGCACACGAAAGACAAAACACCCAGCAGACTCTCGCGGGGCGGCAGCAGCCGGTGAGGCACGGAGGGCAGGCGCTGCTCCCTGCGGGAGGTGCGGGAAGGTGCGGGAAGATGCGCAGCAGTTCTCAGAGGATCGCTCCACTCGCACTGAGGGCACCAAAAAAGCGCACCGGGATCCAGACAAGGAGAGAAAACCCACCCCAAACCCCAAGCGCCCACCTCCCTCTAAAAAGGGAGACGGACAGACGCGGCCGAAACGCTCCGGCTTAGGCGTCACCGTGCAGCGCGGCACCCTCCCGCCCCGCTCACCGCTCACCGCTCACCGCTCACCGCTCCCGGCTGCAGCTCCAGTTCCCCCTGCCCGGCTCCCGCTCCCTCTGCCGTCCCGTGCGGCCGTGGAGGCAGCACCGCCCCCAGCCCGCCCCTCGCCCGCCCCCCCAGCCCCGGGGCGGTTTGTGCTGTTGCAGGGGCGGGGGCTGCCCAGGTTGTGTGTCCGGGCGAGGGGCTTCGCTCACCGGGCAGAGGGGGAGAAACCTCGCCGCCTGACTGCTCGTGGGAAGGGGAGAGTCTCTGGGATTTACTGGGCCTCCTACAAATCCGCGCTGACACCTGGCTCTTAGCATCCCACAGCTGTCCCATGGCATACACCACTGAATCATGGAATGGCTTGGTTGGAAAAGACTTTTGAGGTTATTGAGTCCAACCACACCTGTCCACTACTACACCACATCCCCAAGCACTTCATCTACCCATCTTTTGAACACCTCCAGGGACGGGCACTCAACAACCTCCCTGGGCAGCTGTGCCAGTGCCTGACAGGCCTTTTGGTGAAGGATTTTTCCTAATATCCAATCTAAACCTCCCCTGGCACAACTTGCGGCCATTTCCTCTTGTCCTGCCTATCACTTGTCAATTGTGAGAAGAGACCACCACCCACCTCACTACAACCTCCTTTCAGGTAGCTGTAGACAGTGATGAGGTTTCCCCTCAGCTCCTCTTCCCTAAGCTAAACAACCTCAGTTCTCACAGCCACTCCTCGTAAGACTTCTCCAGCCCTTTGGAGACAACGCTGAAGTGTATTGCTCTTGAGCTCCCGAGGCTGATCCTTTTTCCAAAGAGAGACCATGTGAAGCGTACTTCTCACTGGGCAGAAAAGCCCATGGGAAATACAGGTTCCTCTGTGGCAGAGTCTGCAAAGGGTGAGATCATACAACCAGCAGTAGGACACAACAAGGGAATGGGATAGGGAATAGGATAGAAAAGCAGGCTCCCTGGGAAGTGAAAACTTGCAAGTGTATTTCTGAAAACTCTTCCAAGTTTTCAGGAAAGCTGCTGAGACCCTCAAGGATACTTTGACATCATCTCCACAGCAGTGAATTAATAGTCATGCCAACACCAACTGAGATAATGCCTATAAAAGTAATGTAAATGAGATCAAAATCTGGCTTCACTAGTTTGTTTGGAGAGTGTCTTACCTTCAGATATCACTTACTCTGGAATCAAATATTGGGAAAATGCTGGCTGGCTGGGACGTATTTCCTTCTGTGGACACTGTGGGAGGAAAGGCTCAGCTGACTTCTGATGCACTTGTCTCATCCACTATGACGTTTTTGGCCAAATGACTTTACTGTCGGTTATAAATCAGTGATGAGCAATGTGAAGAGCAGATGGGGAGTTTAATGCACCCTCTGCAGCTCAGTCTTGTGTCTGGCTAATGTCCATGTGCAGTTCTGAAAAGGATGTTGGAAAAGGTTGTTCTTCATTTTAAATTGCTCTTTGGGAGCTGCACAGTTCATAATATGCTGCAGAGGCACTTCTGTGAGGTGTGCTTTCTTTGGTATAGTCTATACAATTTCAGCAGAAGAGTAACTTGGGATGCCATGAAACAAAGTCCGTTTTAGAGGAATAGGACATGTGAATAAGTAAATAAATCACAAATCTTAAAGGGAAAATGATTTCTGAGGAATGAAGCAAATTTCTTCTTGGTAGTATCCTTTGAATTCAGTGACATTCAAAAGAGATGGGTTTGGCTTTCAAGTCGCAAAAATACCCTTTCCATATTTCACCTATGAAAAAGTAACCACAATGTTTTTGTGGTTTTGGGGTGTTTTTGTTTAGGCTTGGCTTCTCAGGGACGAAGTCGTGTATATGGTATATGAACACAAAAAGAACAGCGTAGCAGTGATTGCTATGTTATGTCTAATCTGAAAGCAGACCACTGGCTCAGTTCAACTTGAAGCCACTGCAGAAACGGGCACATTTGACAATGGGCTTGCTGATTACATGAGTTGTTGCAGCAATAAGACACAAAGCCTGTTGAAGCTGTAAGGAAACATCATAGATGCCTACTACACTACTGGCAGTGATTAGATTGCAGAGGTAAAAAATCTTGCTGAAACTATTTTAACAAAAATACTGAGAATTTGCTATATCCTTTCATACTTGTATACTCGAACTAGAGGGCTCTTTGGTATGTGGAGTATCACTGGATATAAACAGAGAGAGATAGTTGATTAAAGTTCTTGATATTGATTTTGTCATATAGTTAAGGGCCTGGGTACAAAACTCTAAGGAGATGGGACAGGCAAAAGCGTTTGAATCTTGAAAAGAGAAAGAAGGTGAAATAAATGCTTCTGACTACAGCTCAGTTATCCTAGCAATGGAACTGCAAGTGGGCACAGACAGCAAGAATTTCCCCTTGGGGTCAAATAAGAGGAAGAAGAGGAGACAAATGGAACAGAACCGAACTGGCTGCTAAGCCAAGCAGATAACTGCTAGCACTGGCCAAAAAAAATAAATATTGTGTTTTCTAAAGGAAACTAATTGTGATCCCTTGGACTTTTCTCACTTTAGTGGATTTCTGTTCAAAGCTTGATCCACTGAGGACTGAGGAAATTCCTAAGTGCTTCCTACTGGTGAATGTGTTTACCCCACGGCACCAGGCACAGTCAGTAGTAATCCTTGCCTCTGGGAGATATCAAAAGTGAGATCCATTCTCAAACTAAGTAATGTAGGCTAGGTTGCATCATCCTAGCTTGTATACCTACAAAAAGATACCTATTAGGCAATGAATAGGAATCAATTTTTGCAGCTGGGCTCTGATTTTACACTCTGTTTCCAAATAAAGCACCTCTCAAGGGGAGGTGAACAGCACCAGCAGAAAAGAGTACAGATTTGTTCAGCAGAGGAGAATGGGACAGAAAGGCTCCAGTGTTTCTCAAAGGTCACTGATATTTCCTGATGTTTTTTTAGCTTTGGTTACATTGCTGATGTCCTGCTGCTCTTTGTGGCTTGTTCATTTGCCATGAACTGCTCAAAGATATTGGTTAAAGCAGCACCAGAGGAGTTGTCAGCAAGATCATGCCTCTTGCAGTCAACTCTGGTGGCTGCGTCAGGACCTCATGCAGAGGCCATGGTAGTAGGAAGTGCCGCAGCTCCAGAGTAATTAAGTTGCTCTTTTATTACTCTTTCTCCTTCTTGCTTTCTGTGCAAACAGCACAGTGTGAGCTGGCCTTTCCTCAGGACAGTGTCTTTCATGCAAAATGCATCTGAAAACATTTGGCAAAGATAAAATAGTTCATGAAAGCCTTAAAGAGAGAAACACGAAGATAGAAAAGATCTTGTCAGAGAAGGTTTGAAAAAGATGAAGGCACAGCAAAGCAGAAAAAAATCATGGAGAGTATTCAGAAGGTGAGAACACAAAAATATCCTTACAAAGACACTATGATATATGTATATATATATAAATATAGCTACAGCCAGCTAGGTACTGACTCTGTCTTAGAGTCAGAGAAGCAGGCTTAAGGTCTGGAGAGCACTCTGGATGGATATGGGTTGCCTCTGAGCTTCTGGGCTGGAAAGGGAATGTCAAGGAGATACATGTCAATGAGATAAATTCTTAGTCCAATTGGGCTTCCAGAGCTCAGTATCATTCCTCCTGCTACTAGGCTGTCTATGAGATAGTATGGCTTTAATGGATTTGATGTCATTATACATAGAAGAATACAGGAAACTGCATGTTGTTGTTGTTGTTGTTATTATTATTATTAATGCTTTGACATTTCTTGATATGATTCCTTCTTCATGCCTAAAGTCGTTAGATAGTGGAATAAGCAAGCTGCTTCTCGATTCCCCCTCTCTGCTAGAAAGTCTACCGACAAAGTTGCTATATCCACTTCAAATGTGTGTAGAGGATGATGTCTGCTTGACTTCAATATGTCTTTTCTGCTTTAGTATTCCTTCCAGGTGTACTGCAGCTTGGGTAGGAAGAAACTGATACAATCTCAGCCTTCTGTGCACTTCTGCAATGTGGAATTCAGAACTTTTTCTGTTGTTATGAAATCAGTCCATAAAGAAATGTTTATATCCAATTTTTTCATGGTTAGAATTTGTAGCTGATTCTTTTGTCCTCGCCAAGACACTCTGATTCATATATTGAAGTGATTGTTTGGATGCAGCTCACCCAAATCATCATCAAACAGAGCTGTATTTTAAGATTCTGAAGACGAGACTTTCTGAAATGCTTAAATCCACTTTGTTATCAATGGAAAATGGAAGGTGACTGTGAAAACCTCCAGAGGGAGTTCTTATTCATCTAAGTTTTAGCACATGAATTAGGTGTATATGACCTTTTCTGATTGCTTTAAATCCATTTTCTTTCTCCTTTTGAGTAACTAGGGAACTTAGGGACTTATATATAAAGAGTTGCTAAATTACAATCATAAGATATAGGCACACAGCAGTTAAATGAACTAAATCCCATCCTAGAAAATCAGATGCTTATCTGTCCAGTTGATAGCTTAACTTTAAACATTTACATACAGAGAACATAGGTCTGCTAAGACCCACAATACAAACAAAACCCTCTGCTATTTGGACAGATAGTCCTTTCCCCAGAAACGCTAGCTCTCCCCTCATTCTCTGCCAGGGTCCCAGGAGAAGGCAGTGAGTAGCAACACCTTGCTGAACCTGACCATGTCCTCTTAGCACCTGGATTTGTACTCAGCTTGTAGCACCACATTTAGCACAGATTTTGTCTTGTACTTTTTGTGGGCATGTGGCTGAAAGCTAATAAGTTTGTGTGCAGTGTTCTCTTTTCTGACACTGAAAAGGCTTCTGCACTACAATTTATGTAAACACTACTACTTATTAATGGCCAGCACAAGTCTTTAAACACTTATTGAGCCAATATTTAACTTCTAATTTCTCAATTACATAAAAGCTACTTGTTAGTGCAAGGACCAGCTAAATGATTTCGAAAGCTCAATTGACTCCATCCTTAGATGTTTTCAAAATACTGTTAGACCACTATTAGACCTAGAATTCTCCAGATAGCTCTAGCCTTTTTAATTACCTACAGTCATTATTAAGAGTAGTGACTGAAAAGTTCATTTGTTGTCTCCACGCTTCTTACTAATACACTTAGGAACTTTGCAATGGAGCAATCTCAGGAGAGGTTATCTTTAATGAGAGCCCTATGGAATAACGGGCTATTCATTTCCCTAAATGTCACTTGTATAATACTAATACATTCACATGCTAATAAAAGGACAAGTCCCACATTCACTGCTTATCCATGATATGAAACGCTGGCCTGGATCAGCTCTGTTTGTTAATAGTTAACATTTATCATAGAATCTTTTTAATGTTTATAAATCAGCTCTTTGTTTAGAGATATTTGCAGTGAGGTACATTGAGTACATGGATAATGTACAAGGTCACCTGGTGATGTCTTCTCATGTCCAGAACTGCTGCTTCTTCTGGGAATCAGGGTGCATGACTAGGCAACAGCAAATCCTGTAATACAGAGCCAGATGAGAAAGTTGTACTTGATTTTAAAGGCAATGAAATTCATATATGCCTTATGAATAAATAGCACTGGAAATGCAAAAAGTTGTTTTCATAGAGACTTGTGTCTTGTGGCTGATGACCTCTAGTCTTTACAAAGATTTAAACTTCTACTTGAAGCTTTGCTAGGCAGAGGAGTTCTAAGATGGTGTGCATATGCATGTGTATATGTGTACTTTTTCTGATGGCACGTTTCTCTTTGTGAGGACCATAGTGTTTCTTACCCTGAGTTCACATGGTCTGATTTCCCTATTTCAGTGAAGTGATTTCTGGTTTATTTAAGTATTCGTAACATCAGATTAAACCCATAAACTCTGACATCTTGGACTTGATTTAGTTGCCCACAGAGAGCCATCCATGACATTTAAAATGTTATAGGATACCTGAGACATTGAACAGTGCTGGAAGATATGAAAAGAGTCTATAGGAAACCCTCAGATTTCTTACTTGATAACTGGGAAGAAGGCAGAATGTTTAGGGGCGTTTCAAGTGATACTGAGTTGAGTAGTAACCAAGTTCTCCACTGTCTGTAATAGGACCTTGGACACTCCTCTCGCATAAGTTACGTCCAAATATATGTATACAATTATATAATTTAGAATCATAGAATCATCTGGTTGGAAAAGACCTTTGAGATCATTGAGTCCAACCACACCTGTCCACTAACTAAACCGTGTCCTTGAGAAACTCATCTACCTGTCTTTCAAACACCTCCAGGGATGGCAACTCAACCACCTCCTTGAGTGGCCTGTGCCAATGCCTGATTGCCCTTTCAGTGAAGAAATTTCCCTAATGTCTAGTCTGAACACCCCCTAATGCAACTTGCAGCCATTTCTTCTTGTCCTATCACCTGAGATTTGCAAGAAGAGACCAACACCCACCTTGTAACAATCTCCTTTCAGGTAGTTGTAGATAGTGATGAGCTAAATAACCTTAGTTTTTTCAGCCGCTTCTTGTAAGACTTGTTCTTCAGGCCCTCCACCAGACTCGTTGCCCTTCTCAATAACAAGCCCCTATCACTTTTTAAAATTATTTTACTTTCTTACGTAAGTCAGGGGCAGTGAATTGCAATCTGGAAATGGTTTTATTCCCACATGAATCTCACTGTGGGCCAGAATAAGTGCCAAACCAGGATTTCCAAATTCTTGACTTGTTCTGTACTTTTAACTTCTTTGCAACCCCAAGCCTCTCCCAAAAGCATATCACTGCATCAACCAGTACAATCCCCATTTTTCAGTGATACAAACCCATTGATTGTTTTGCTCAGATTATATGTATGTGTATTTTTCTATGTGCAACAGCCTGAGTGTGGCTTCCAAATTTTAGAATCCGGTCTCAACTATATGGCACATTTCCTTGCTTTCATTGCTATGCTTACAAAATTAATAAACCTACACTGTTCTCTATAATAGTTACAGATAAATGGCCAAATCGGAGTTTTTCTCCTTACAATATACATTTAAAGCGTGATTTGAAGCATAATGTTGTATTAGGTCTTTTCATACACATGCTCTTGGCTGCTATTGCACCTGTACAAGATGATCCTCTTACAAATACTGAATATACTTAAGACAAAGCTACTGTGGAATCCTTACCTGTGATGTCTTAATGTTGACATAATTTTCAAAAGATAAGTATACAACTGTGAGTTAATCAAGACATTTCAGATATGACTCCCATGTACTCTACAAAAATTTAATACCATTCTGTCAGAGCAGAAGTACTTTAAAGGGAGTATAAACGTGATCTGAGCTAATTTTAAAGTCCCATTACACTGCCAGAGCACTCCAAAGTAGCCTAAGTATAAATGAAAATCAAGACCTCCATCACAAAGATATACAATCCACCAAAAAGATCAATCTCATCCTCACAAAATAGCAGAAGCAACAATAGTAGAGATGAATCTCATGGGAGGCCTCCTGTCTGAAGGCTATTGGGCCGGCTGCAGAGCCAGCACAAGACATATCTTGCACAGAGCCTCCTTTTACCCAAGGAATGTAGCACAGCTACTGCAGCCCATCTATTTATGTGTGTTGGATTAAACATTCCCAAAGGGGTTCTCTGTCTTTTTAGAAGGCTTTTTTTTTTGGTTTTTTTTTTTTCAGTAACAGATTCAGAGCTGAGGAAAATCTAAACCAGTGTAAGGAAAGAAAGTTCATTATAATTCAGAGAAGTGGGAGGTTTTTGATAGTTTTAGCATCTCAAAGGTCAATGACTGCTGCTTCTTTTTGGCCCTGAGGGGTAACATTGGCTTTTCTAACAGTGTCCCCATTTCATCGTAATCAGAGGAAATCTATGAACTGTGTGATAACCTTAGTTAATTATTCAGAGAGTGTTAACATGAAATCCTATGACATCAGCACCAAGATAGAATAATTCTGATAATGTATCATCTTCTGAGTATGTATCTACACAAGCCAGGGTAGGAACATACACTCTGAGAAGATCAGCTTTTCATCTTAATCCTATAATGAAATGCAGTTCCTGTCACCAACCAAGAGTGAAGAAATAGCAGCTGTTCCTGCCTTTTTCTGTGATCTATTCACATAAGAAGTACTGAGGGGGGGGGGAGGGGGGCGAGGAGGGGAAGTGGATTCCCTATTGATTCAGAGTCTGATAATACCAAGGGTGAGTAATCACAGGTTAGCTTGGTCAGAGACACCAAAGATACACAAAAGGGACAAAAGATCCTTTTTCTTCCCAAAACAAGTATGCTAATGGCAAGTGCACTTTTCAGAGGCTTTTTGATTGAGACTGTTTAAATAAGTTGGATCTGATTCTGAGAAGTACTAAACATGCACTTTGTAACACATGAGGAGAGTCCTTCATTGACATTAAGATTAATTCCTTTGCCTTTGGCATTCCTTTACTGCAGTAGTGGGTGCTAAAGCATAAGACTGATAGACAGAGGCTAATAATTCTTTGGTGGAAGTACTTATCTCCTTTTAGAAAGTGGACCTTTGCAGTTTTCTACACTCTTACCCTAAAGCAAGCATATGATATACACTATGTTATGCAGCCGTGCTTCAGACCACTTATAAACTACAATTCGCTTATGCCTGCCTTCTTAGATTCTCCTTTGTAGTTTAACTTTAAAAAAAAAAAACCCTCAGGATGTGGATAGTTATGCTTTCTCATCCAGTTTTATGTGCATCTATCCAAATGCAATGCTTTTTTGCTATTGCTTTTTGACTGTATTTCAGGTCAGAGGAAGCCTTACAGAGAAGCTCTTCCTATCTTGCACTTTTGAGGCTCAGAAGCTCAAAGCACTGCAGGAGTATAAGCCAGAGCAGTAAGGGAAGATGCCTTCTCCAGCTGTTTGGAGGGATAAGTTTGTTCATGAAAGGCAGATTGTTTAGGTCACACTAGATTTCTGAGTTATGCTCTCCAGCCCAGGCTGAAGCCTTAAGCAAGACTGCTGTCCAGAGTTAGCCAACACAGAGCCATATGCAAGTTGCGTCATGAGTACAATGTCCTATTTCAGTCTTTCATTTTTCCCTTTCCTGGTTTTCAGTTTTTGCTAGCTTTGAAAACCTTAGTTTTATTTTAAAAAATGGAGGGCCAGCTCTGTGATGGGAAAGACAGGCGGCACTTGGGGGACAGGGTCTGTCTTGGTGTCTCTGATGAGACTTCTCCATTGCATTCTGAATGTCCTTTCTTGTGTGCTAGTCAATTTGAGAGCTCTTCCAAAGAAAGATGATACAAAAAACCTGTTTCCTAAAGATTGGTTATTAATCAATAAAATGGAGCAAAACTAATAACATCACTGTTGAGAAGACTCAAGGGATGACTGAGAAAGATGATTTAGCCTTTTTGGGGATGGTGGATTAGTAGCTGCATGATGGGGATGATTCACTTCTCATAATCTTATGCATGTTCTTTTCCATGGGCTCCAATGATTTACAGGAGTGGCAAGAAAGAGAAAACCCTGTAAGGAACCTAGACCCCTATAAGGAGCAGTCATCCACAAACTGACTGATTTATTCCCATTATTCAGTCTAGAAGACAGTTTTCTTGAGTCAGGTTCCCAATATTGAAATCCATGAAATTATTCTGTTTGGCAGCTATTTCTTATTATTAGCAGAAGCGCTACGGAAAATGAATTTGTGATGTGGTTTATAATCTGTGTTCCAAGTTGTTCTTCATAGCTAATTGAAGGAGATCAGCTACTGCCAGTTTTTCATCCTCTGACATGACAACAAACCCGTCACTGCTTAGAATCTGATTTTTCATGGAATTACTATTCCACCAGCTTTTTGTAGTACAACTGGTTGTTGCTTTCTCATTATTTACACACATACATATGAGTGTACATAGTAGTAAGATGCTAGGTTTCTTGGTCTGTAATCCTGACTATCAGTACAAGGTAAATTCATGTTCTTGGCTATGGACTAATGAACTGTGAAGGACTTCATGTCTGGAAGCAAGAAAACATCAGAGCGCTACCTATTCAGCCCTTTAAGTTTTGGACATGCTGTAGTGTAATGGATGCAAAGTCCTCAGTAAATAACATCACAAATGAAGGAAGGATTTGAATCAGTGTTTCTGTTGCCCTAAAGTTGAAGTGTAAATTGGTTAACAATAACAAATGAGTTGTTATTATGCAGAAATACTGAATTATCAGAAAATAAGTTGAATATATGAGTATGATTATTAATTTTTTGCCCAGTAAATAGAAAAGTATGAAAAAATAGTTCTAAAAATTCACAAGCTTTCAATAGAAGGCGTATATGAGTCCTTTTCCCTGTGGTCACTTATCCGTAGTGAGCCCAGCTCAGTAATGACCAAAGTCTTCAGTTTTACCACTTTCCTTTAACTTACTAATATTCCCATGAATTTTGTATGTCCATATATATCTGAAATAACACTTTTGTGTTTGGTGTAAGGACGGAGATTTAAAACCAGAACAAACAATACAAGGCCCAGATAAAAAAAAATTAGCTGTGCTAGTGATACAGACATTTCAAAATAATTCTAACATTGCCTTACAGCAGAGTCTTTATTTTCCTCTATTTCTTACCCTGATTTGTAGGTATAAAAATTTCCTCTTAACAACACAGATGAAACTGCTGTCCAGCAAGCCCTCACTGCTGACTGAGGTGAGTGAGGTTTGGATCCCTGTGCCAAGGGAGACAGAGCAAGAATTCCCTGCCAGCTCATCTGCAACAAAACTGAATAGTCATCACTCTCAAGGGGTTTTTTTTGACTTGAAAAGCCCCTAAAATTAGTGTTGTGTTGGAAATAAAAGAATTCTTCTCGCACATCTCCTCTTACATCTGTTTGTCTGCAGAGCCCCATGTCCAGGGCTTAGACTTTAAGCATCTTTTTCAGCAAGGGACTGCTTCTCTGTGTTGCTATGTGAATGGCAGGGGGATAGTCAGCCTTCAGCTTCCTAAGGGGAAAGAGAAGGGGCCAGGGCATCCACCTCCAGCCACTCCACATCTCTTCCTGGTGGCCCTATGCCTCCCTGGCTATGATCACCAAATCCCTATTTTTCTCTTTCAGTCATCGTGAAGGTCACTGGTCCACTGCTTTACATGCTCCCAAAGCTTGTAAATTTTAAAGAACTTCTTGAGACTGCTCCTGCAACAGTCTCCTGCTGCTCAGACTGATGCTTCTTCTGACCCAGCTTGTCTGCAGCCTTAATTAATTCCCCTTCAGGTACTTGCCAGCCACAGACATCTGAAATTGAGAAAGCAACCCAAGTTGCAATCTCGATCACACATCAGTGGAGCTGATTCCAAATGTATGGGAAGAGGACTGAGACTTTAAATCTCACTAAACCATGTTGTGAGTTGAGTTTTTCATGCAGGAAGCAGGGAGGGTGTTGGCCATGACATCTCCTTCTTTTCCCAGGGCTAGTGAGTGGAAAATGACAGCAGTCTTGCAGGGTTCCTGTGGTCCTGGGCTCAGGACCAGACAGTGCAGGGCTGTGATGATCCTCATCCTGCACTACCCATGCTGTGTGGTCTTGGACAAATAACCCAGAGGTGCTGTCAGACAGGTTTCTGTGGTGGTTCTCTGCATCTGGACCACAGGCCCTGAATGTAAGAAAGAAATGATTGCACCATAATTATGGGTGTCTCTGTTCACCATAGAGTCAGAAGAGACAAGTGGGAAGGGTAACCAACCATCTACTGTGGATTCAGCTCATCAGACTTTGCACACTTTTATGTTGGACACTTGCACTTACTATGTAGTGAGGAAAGGGTGGGATCATCTTCTCAAAGTATCTCTCACTGCTGATCCAGGTCTTCTAGGTCCCTTGAGCAAGGGGAAGGATGTAGCTGGATTGTAATGCCTTTTCTGCTCATGCTTATGGCCCACAGCAGCTCAGATTTAGGACCAACCAGTTGAGTGGTGAAAGGCAGCTAAGCACCCTGCCCCTCCCTACAGGCTGCTGAACTTGAGAGAAACTAACATTGCTGGTTGTTTTGCATAGGTTGCAAAGATATATGTTGGCATATAGCGACTACAGCAGAGAAAGCCTGCCTGTTGCTGAAGGCCTACAAGGTCTCTGAAGGCAGTAAATGCTGCTTCTTTTCTCTGGGTCTTTTTTCACACTTTGTCCCGTGGCAGGATTTATAAGGCCAGCTATTATCCCATAAACCAGACCAGGGTATTTGAGTTTATGTAGCATATCTCTGTTCTCAGCTTGGGAAATGATTATAGTATTTAAAATCACTGTCTCCTGCTGAAACAGTAACCAACCTGGAGCCCAAGTGTGTTTGTCAACAGTCATGTACGAATAGGCCTTTTGTCTCTGTTTATCCCCCCAAGCTGTACTATTTTATATGTTAAAAATATTCTTTCATTCATTTAATTTTATTCTCGAAGACACTGAAACATTTCTAAGAGAGCACTTAATTTTGTTAGCTTTTCTGAAAACAAAAGCACAGCATGAACACCTAAGTAGAAAAATTAAATTACTAGATGCAAGTCAAAGGAGAGAAATGCCCTGATACCAGTTTTACAGACACTCACACTCTTTATAAACTCATCGCTGTGGTAACTAAAGTTATAGCTGAGATTCCGGTGACCAGAACTTTGTGCAAGGAAGAGCAAGACAGGATGACTTACTGCTGTGGTGTTTTATGTGTGTCAGGAGAACAAAGCTATGTCTGAAATGAAAATAGCTACCAAAGCAGTCTCATACAATCTTTTCCTATTAATCAAATAGTTTCACTGTAATAGCAAACATTGTTTGTCTTTGAGGTATATTTTGTCTCCTTTTAACTAGAAGTGTCTCTGAAAGCCATGGTTGCCCAGGTGTTTTCTTCTCCAGTAGCTGAAAACCCTAAGATTAATTTATTTGTTTCTGAATAGAACTGAAACAATTAAATGCTATTGCTCCTCTGAATAATGCTAACCATCAACTACATACATACAAATGTCAGGAAACTATACATAAACTTTATAAATATAGATATTATACATATTTTAAAGATGTATTTTTTTGCTTTTGCTAGTGGGAGTTCATGATCAAGGTCTTGCATTTTAAAGAAAAATAAATTCTTTTTGAATCAGCTCAGAAACAGTAATATACAACCACAATAACTCAGCAGAAATCAAATTAATTCCTCTGACATTACATCAATCACATGAAATAAAAAACTCACTCAATAAACTTTACAAATTAAAGCTCTCATAGATATTTCTGCCTCTACTTTCAACTTTATTCCTTAAATTTCACCCACAAAATGCTGACATTCATTAATTTCTCAAGCAAAATTCGTTTACACGAGCAGAGCTGTTTCTTGGATGGGTGAGGTAAGGCTTGCACACAAATACAGGATATCACAGATAGTGTCTCGTGGTTACTGCAGGAGATTAGAAGTAAAATAACCTGGTTTGTAGTTTTGGTACTATTATTGCCAATAAAGTGCTTGTTGCTCTCAGCACCTCCCAAAAGCAAAGCTGTGGTCATTCGTTCTATTCCATGTAATACAAGAATAACAGTGGGTGTCACAATTGAAATGTTGGATATCGATGCTGAGAAAGCGTCAAGGTGCAGCCTGGAAACAGTCCTGAGCACCTTCATACAGGAGTTTCAGAGTGGGGCAAAGCTGCTGAGTACAGCCAAACACGTAGCAGCCACTGCTGCCATAGACACTGGTGGTATGGCAAGGCTGCCAGCCTGCACAAGAAGAAATGAGATTGCCTGATATCCAAATGCTACCATTATACAGATAATAGTAAATAATAGCATTATAGATCTCAAATGACACTCGGTAGGCAAAAAGGGACATAAGATGTAGAAAAATAATAAACATTATATTGGCTCTGCCAGTCAGTATTTCCAAGCTTGGAGACAGCATAAAGCTTGATTGTGGGATCATCCAATGTTATTTTATTTAAAAGCTAAGTAGGATGGCAGCTGATGATAAAATTACTGGTTGTATGTGCATTCACTCAGCTGTGAATTTAAAGGGAATTGAACAGTTAAATCTGTATCTGTTCAAAGCAACTCAAATGAATGATTTCTGGTTATTTTCAAGTGACCCTGGTTCCATATTTTGGTGAAAAATTTCATATAAAAACATTTTGGATTTTAGTCCTTCTGTGGGTGTTTTGGGTTGCAGGCATCGTCACTTTCGATTATCGATAATGTGAATAATGGAAGAGTCATCAGCAATGAAAATGGGACAGCAGTATTTAAACATAGACTGATGACAAAGTTTCAACTCTTAAAATATGAAGTCTAATTAGTGCTAATAAATTCTTCAAGCTAAATTGAATCCAGTATTTTGCATATAAAAGTACAGGAAAATATCATTTAATAGTTCTGTAGATCAAAGCACTGTGTGTAAGACCTGGGTACCTGCTACGCAGAGAAGCAGCAGCTTTGGTTGGGGTTTTCTTCCCCTCTTCTCAGTGAAAACCAGAAGTGATAGAATGTGGGAGGCAAATAGATGTGGGGAGACGGGGAGGGCTGTTGAGGAACCTAAGGATGTGGAGGTGATGCTTTATGGATCTACACTTTTTAAAGAGTAGAGATGTCTGAGCACAGACGTATGACACAAATTATTTCTATCTTTCACAGAAAAAAGTGAGCCAAAAAGACTGTGCTTGAGGTTCTTTGTAGAGAAACTTGGCTCATAAGATATAATAAAAATAAAGGATATGCTGGGTAGTCTTCATATTATCCCTATTCTGCATGCACTCTGGATGTCAGAAAACAATAATTTTATCTGTTTGTTGCAATGGGTTTAATGTACATGACATAATTAATACAATGCAATGCCTGTAAAGTGTTTTGAAAATGTAAAGTGCGAGTGATAAGGGCTGTTATTGTAATGGATGTTTTAATTTTTTTGTAAAAGATCTATAGAAGACAGTTATAATGCAATGTTCTGAAAGACAAACAGCACTTACTAATATGATGACAACTAATAAATAATGGATAGCCATTGTTGGAAGATTTTGCTCCTTTGGGTAGCATTATACATTCCTTAAATTATTTCTTCTCTATCCCAGGACATGTATGTCTCTTTGCCGGCCTGAGTGAGAAGGATTACAGCAGAGGGAGGTGGGGAGGAGGTGAAAGAGGAGGCTGAAGAGCAACAATATGAGTATGAACATTTGGTTAGTTAAAGACTAACATGTCAGCCCTTTACATTCCTTTTTAGGGTTTTCCCTGGCCTCTGTACGTGGGAAGGAAATATAATACCAGCCCAGCCCAGATGCAGCAGGGTATCCCATTGGTAGGGTTGGGGTTTCGGGAGGAGGGAAAGGGCAAGCGAGGACTCAAGTGTGAGTGGGCAAGTTTGCCATGAATTGTTTTAGTATGCATTGGTGGGAAGAGAGGGGCAGACATGATTTAGGAGTCTGAGATTCCTATGTAAAATACAAGGGAACTCAAGTGGAAAACATAATTTTTCTGCCGTAGCGTTCTTTGGGCATTTTTCTTTACAAAGGAACAAACTCTTCTCCCATTAGATCAGCTAGAGAAGTTTCAAGGCTTTTTAAACCATATCCTTTTCAGTCCCTTATTAGTGAAACCTTTTTTTGGTTTTAGTTTGCTCATTTGCTTTTGTTCTTTCAGCAAGAAGTTATTCTGGGACAGAGTAAGTCCTTACTCTTCTTGCTCTTTAGTCATCAGCCCATCTACATGGCTTGGCAGTGAAGTTGTTCTCCTGTAATCTGAGGCTGAGCATCGCTCTGTATCCCTCAGACAGGGGATTGCATTTCCTAAAGATTCATTTTCCTTCTGATAAAGCCCCGAAGACCTGCTCTGCACTCTTTAATCAATAACACGCTCTCCAATTTACTGAGAGTGGTAAGCATAGCTGAAGACTGAGTTGCAGTAGCTGTATCAGTTTAGGCATCGGTTTGTCTGTCTCAAACTTGGCAGTTGCCAAGTCACCTGAGACATGATTTGGCAGCAATTAATTGCTTTTTATGCCTTTTGCATTGTAGTTTCTGCTGCTGCTGTTGCCTGCTTTTGCAGCACTATACCCCAGCATGAGGCTACAAAGAGAGGGAACTTTTTTGGTGCATAGGGCTGCTCTCCTGCCTGAGCCCAAGGCTGGGATGGGCTATTGGGCAGAATTTATGGTGGTCAGTGCTGCTTTAATGGAGGCCAGCATCTTTTCTGGGCCATGGTTGTACTTGGAAACCACTGTGAAAGTGGCCCTGAGTGACATTCCCTAGGAGCTGGAAAAGACTGATGTCTTAATTTAAACTGGCAATGTGGGTGTGTACAGATATATTGGGCATCAAGGAAAAAAATCTAAGTTGGCAGTAAGGAGGGGAGTAGCTTTCAGTCCTGGAGCAGAAGGAGCACTGCCAGATGGTCCTCTTTCTGGGAAAACCATTCTTGGTGTGGCCTCAAGACACAAGAAAATGCCGATAGAAACCAGAGGATGTCTTGCAGATCATTAAAGTTTTGCTTAACTTTTGGTAGTCAGTCAGAATTGCTGACAAACTCAGGTAGCAGTCAAGTCAAAATCTGTTACGGAGATATATACAAAAACAGTTTTTTCAAATTGTCTGGGACCTAATGTGGTTGAAATAAGTTTTAAGTCCTTCTAGAGGGTGACCCTCCTCCTCTGAAGTGGAATTTTCCTTTCTTCCAATAGTGTTCTTGTTCTGCTGTGAAAACCAAAGTGTTTTCATTTAAGAGTATGTGGGGACCTTTCTAGTAACCCAGTTGAGTCAGATGTTCGTACTTAAAAAAATTTCAGATTTCCTGTTCTTAAAACTGCTAAATTATTAATTATCTGATAGGAGGAAACCTGTTGTTAAATAACGCTCAGGCAAAAGTTTACAATGCTTTTAAATCCAAAGAGAAACTATTTCTTCCATTATTTCCGAAGATTTGTAATCTATCTTCCACTAATTAACACACTGTTTAAATTATACATTAGCTCTTATTCTTGTTGCTATATAGCACACTGACTGATCTGCACTTTAGCTTTTTCCCTTTTAGCCATCAGCCCCTGGGAATCAGGCTGAGGTTTTTATGTGGTACCACTATGGTCCAGCTGGGGTAATAACCCTTTTGCCTTAACTGTTTTCAGTTCCACTTGAATAACTGGAGCAAAAGCAATAAGTTTTTTGCATGGAACTTTTAATAATTTTTTCCTTCTTTTTTTTTTCTAGTTTTTTTTGTGTTGTTCTTTTTTTTTTTTTTTCTCTTGGGCTAAAAAGCAGCCTGTTAGTCATAGACCTCTTGGGGTAAGATGATTTGTGCCATTCTCTGGATGTAGTTAAGGAAAACTTCAAGTTAGAGACAAAAAGAGTCTGATAAATGTGATAAACATAGATCTGAGATCATAGATCTGTATGCCTGTGAATATGCCACATTACTTGCAGATCACAGAATTATAGAATGACCTGAGTTGGAAGGGACCCACAAGGATCATCTAGTCTAACTCCTTTTGGGAGTTGGGGACAACCCCAAAATTCATATCATGTTTCTGAGGACAATGTCCAAATGCTTCTTGAATATTGTCAGTCTTGGTACCATGACTATTTCCCTGGGAAACTGTTCTGGTGCTCCACCACCCTCTTGGTGAAGAACTTTTTCCTAACATCCAACCTAAATCTCCCCTGGCACATATTCCTGTCATTGCCTTGTATCCTATCATTGGTGTCCAGAGAGAAGAGATCAGTGCCTGCTCCTCCTCTTCCCCTTGTGAGGAAGCTGTAGACTATGATGAAATCTCCCCTCCATCTCCTTTTCTCCAGTCTGAACAATCCAAGTGACTTTACCTGCTTCTCATATGACTTCCCCTCTAAGCCCTTCACCAGCTTTGTGGCCTCTCTGACAACTTTATATCCTTTTCATACTGTGGCGCTTTAAACTGCTTACAGTACTCAAGGTGGGGCTGGACCAGTGCAGAGTAGAGCGGGACAATCGCCTTCCTCGACTGGTTGGCAATGGAGTGCTTGATGCACCCCAGGACATGGTTGCCCCTCTTGCCTGCCAGGGTCCACTGTTGGCTTGTGTTCAGATCATAGAATCATCTGGTTGGAAGGGACCTCTGAGATCATAGAGTCAAACCATACCTGTCCTCTCACTAAACCATGTCCCTGAGAAACTCCTCCACCCGGGATGGTGACTCCACCACCTCCCTGGGCAGCCTGTTCCAATCCCTGACCAGCCTTGCAGTAAAGAAATTCTTCCTAACGTCCAGTCTAAACCTCCCCTGGCGCAACTTCCATTTCCTCTTGTCCTATCACTTGTCACTTGTGAGAAGAGACCAGCACCCACCCCGTCACAGCCTCCTTTCAGGCAGTTGTAGACAGTGATGAGGTCTCCCCTCAGCCTCCTCTTCTTTAAGCTAAGCATCCCCAACTCCCTCAGTATCTCCTTGTAGGGCTTATTCTCCAGCCCCCTCACCAGCCTTGTTGCCCTTCTCTGCACACGCTCCAGTCCCTCAATGTCCTTCCTGTAGTGAGGGGCCCAAAACTGAACACAGCACTTGAGGTGTGGCCTCACCAGTGCTGAGCACAGGGGCACAATCACCTCCCTATTCCTGCTGGCCACACTGTTTCTGATACAGGCCAAGATGCCACTGGCCCTCTTGACCACCTGGGCACACTGCTGGCTCATGTTCAGCCGCTGTCAATCAACACCCCCAGGTCCTCCTCTGCCAGGCAGCTCTCCAGCCACTCTTCCCCAAGCCTGTAACGCTGCATGGGGTTGTTGTGTCCCAAGTGCAGGACTCTGTCCTTGTTGAACCCCATCCCATTGGTCTCAGCCCATGGATCCAACCTGTCCAGATCCCTCTGCAGAGCCTCCCTTCCTTCAAGCAGATCCACACTTCCACCCAGCTTGGTGTCATCTGCAAACTTGCTGAGGGTGCACTCAATCCCTTCATCCAGATCATTGATAACGATATTGAACAGGATTGGACCCAGCACTGAACCCTGGGGAACACCACTTGTGACTGGTTTCCAACTGGATTTAACTCCATTTATCACCATGGGTCCGGCCATCCAGCCAATTCTTTACCCAGCAGGGGGTGTGCCTGTCCAGGCCAATGGCAGCCAGTTTCTCAAGAAGAATGCTGTGAAAAATGACGTAAAAGGCTTTACCAAAGTCTAGGTACACCATATCCATGTCCTTTTCCTTGTCCATTAAATGGGTAACCTTGTCACAGAAGGAGAGCAGATGGGTCTGGCAGGACGTGCTTTTGGTGAACCCATGTTGCCTGGGCCTGATCACCTGGTTGTCCTGCGTGTGCTGTGTGATAGCAATCAAGTTGATCTGCTCCGTGACCTTCCACGGCACTGAGGTCAGACTGACAGGCCTGTAGTTCCCCGGATCCTCCCTCTGACCCTTCTTGTAAATGGGCGTAACATTCACCAGCCTCCAGTCAAGCGGCACTTCCCTGGTCAGCCAGGACTGCTGGTAGATGAGGGGAAGGGGTTTGGTGAGGATCTCTGCCAACTTCCTTAATACCGTTGGGTGAATCCCATCTGGCCCCATAGACTTGTGTATGTCTAACTGGCCAAGCAGGTCTCTAATCAAATCTTCCTGAATCCTTGGAGCTTCATTCCCACTGTCTTCTGGCTCAGGGGACTTAGTGTCCCAAGAACGTCTCACCTTACTATTAAACACCGAGGCAAAGAAGTCATTGAGTGCATCTGCCTTGTCCTCATCCCTCGTCACTACTGTCCCTCCTTCATCCAGAAGAGGAGGGAAATTCTCTTTGGTCCTCCTGTTGTTGTTAATATATTTGAAGAAACATTTTTTATTATCTTTCATCAAACTGGCCAGTTGAAGTTCTAGCTGGGCTTTTGCCCCGCTAATTTCCTCTCTACATGATCTCACCTCACCCTTGACATCCTCCTGGGATGCCTGTCCCCTCTTCCAAAGCTCATAAACTTTCCTTTTCTTCCCGAGATCAATATAAATGCTCTTTACTCAGCCAAGTTGTTTTCTTCCCCGCATTCCACATCTCTTGCAAATAACACTGTCTACCCCCAGCAACACCCTCCAGAAATAAAACCAGGGCAGCAGCAGATTGTGTGTTAAAGATATGTGGTAACTCCTAGCTCAGCACTTAGGTGTCAAAAAACCTGACAAATATTAATGAAGGCTTCAGAAGAGCTTAAAGGTGCTTGATCTTTTTTCTGCTGGTTTAAAGACTGGCTTAGTTTTGGAGGATTAGAATGTTTCTCATTCTCCCCCAAATAATCATATTAGTATAATAAGGTCTGATTTATAAATACTTATATTCTGGAAGTCAAGTGTACATATATCGCATATACATTCATCTACATATGTGTAGTCCCTGATGAGCACTATATACATATGAGTATGACTATATATGCCAGGGGTGTCAAACTCATGGCTCCGACTGCTCTCCTGCTCCTGTAACGTAACATGTGTCACACACGCTACACAAGTGACTGGTGCTGGCAGCAGCACAGAGGCAAGGAGCTCAGTGCTACTGCAGGGTATAAACAAGGTGCTAGGCTGGATAAAACAAGGTGGAAGGCCAGATACAGCCCATGGGCTGTGAGTTTAACACCCCTTATACATGCATACTCCAGCCTGTACTAACATATTTTGATGGGTTTTTTAAAATCCAGAAAACATTTAATTGTAACCAGAATAAGAGGTTCCATACAGAGACTTTTTGCTGTGCCTACATTCATATGTACATGCATACACATAGTAAATTAATATTAGTGAAGTGGTAAAGTATTTTTAATTTTGAATTATGTGAAACAGACTAATTTTTTTTTTAGTAATCAGTTAAGAGTTGTATTCTTTCGTATTTTCTGCTGACTATGAGTGCTTTTTAATTCCTTATAAAGCTAAAAATAGAGCCTCTGCTAGTGTTTTCAGTAACTGAATATAGAAAAAAAGACATTACTTTTACTGAAATACAAAGCATTTTGTTAACGTATATTATACATCTTCTTCACGGTGACAGAGAAAATTGTGCCAACAACTTCAACTAGTGTAAGGTTTTCTCCAGACCTTCAGTAACTTTTGTTCTATGAATTCCTTATAGCTCCAGAGTAGAGCAGCAGACACGTGCTCTGCTTGTTTATTTGTATGTGTTCTGACAAATCTCATCCAAAGCTCTTTCCTGAGCAGAATTCTTTTACGTTGTTCTCCCTTCTCTTGAATGTAGACTATTTTCTTTTCAGACACTTCTTTGTTCCCTCTTCTAATCCTTACAGTTTTTCTTACAGATTTCATTAGCATTGCTCAGATTCTTTTAATTTTACAGATCATTATAAGTGATATTTAAAAGACCAGACTCGACATGCAAAATCTCAGTATGTATTTGTGTTACAAAGGCGCAGCCTACATAAAAATGCGGGTGAGAACATCATATTAGTTATTTGCCAGTTTAGAGTCTAAAGTGTCAGTAGTTTTGTGTCATAATAGGACAGATACTGAACCAGTGACTGCCTCCTTGTTCAGGCTTTAGTTTGGGTCTGTACCAGAAAAATAGTCACCTTTATTTAACATGGCTTCTTGTCCTGTGGATTCTCCAAAATTTGATAATGCAACTGAGCTCACCCAACAGGCTTTCTCTCAGTCCATTACCTAATTTAAATTTATTCCCTTCACCAGACTGCCAATTTGCTTGAAATTAAAGGAGTTTAGTCACTTTGAGATTATTTTCACTGAAATTGTCCAACATTGAAAAGATATAGAGGCAGGAAATTATACACAGATGATATAGATGAGATCGTGTCAACTCAACTTCTGTAGGAAATCAGGTATGTAATCTGTAAAATTTGTTGTCTTTTTGTGCAAGAACCACTGCTGCTATAACTCTTAATAAGGAAATGCAATTCCCTTTTCTCATTCTACTTGAGTCCACTCATTAGAGGGCTAATGGAGTTTTTCTCATGGCTGAGGAGTCTAAATGAGTAGGTTTCTGCAGGACTAAGGTTTGTTCTTGAAGTTAAAATACTTATAGAATATATTTCTTCACTTCCCTTATGAAGCAGATTTATCTTGATCGTAGCAATAATACAGGGCCCAACCCCGCTGTCACTTTAAATACGTGTCCCTCACTCTTGTGAATATTGTGTTGCACAGTGGGTAAACTTTTTTTCTCATGTGCTTGTAAAGCCATTCTCCATACCTCAAAGTATCAGTCCTACATTGGGATCAGTCATATCTTTCTTCTCAAGTGCTATTTTGAAGATAATTTCTTCTGGCCATGAACTTTTTCTTTTAGGATGTGATGAAGGGCGGTGACATGGGAACTAGTTCTGCATTTATTGTGAAATAAAAGACAGCTCACAATAGGCAAGGTTCTCACTGTGTGCTTAATATCTGACATTGCCTACACCTCCAACACAGCAGTGTAAACAACTGATACTGGTATGAAATAGGATCTTTGTGATGGATAAGGTAACTTTAAGAGATCATATGTATTACAGAATATTTTCTGTTTGCAATACAAATATTTCCCTGCCAGGAAAGGGGGAAAACTTTTAGAAAATCTACATCTGCATGCAGGTAAGAAATTCTTTGGTTCAAAAAACCTTCCAGTTCATCAACCAAAAGGGATCAATAATTCATCAGATAACTGAAGTGAGTCAGCATCTGTTAATGGTTTTCAGTAACAACCGACCAATCCCAATATGTATGAACAGGAACGATAACTTTAGAGTTATTATGAATTCATCCATTTCTTTAACTATTAGTTTTGTTTATTTATTTTAATCAGATAAGATAGTTCTTTGCAGTGCCACAAATCTCACCCACCTTTTTTTTTCATCTTGATTTCTCCCTAATAGCTCAGATTTTGGCAAATGTTCAGAGGTCCTTGTACTGACTCTACCTACCAAGGCGTTCCTACTTCACAGGCACCTGCATCTTGTGTCTGCTGGATCTGTACGTGCAAAGAATTGAGATTCCGAAGTTAAAATATTAATTAGTATCAGTAATAAGGTTTAGCATAAAAGCAAGGTATCAATGAAATATACCTTTGATCTTGCACCATAGTTTACGTAGAATCTGATATGGGATTAAATTGCAGAAATACAATTAAATTTGTTTTTATTCACAAAGAAAAGAATTCTGCTGGTTTTGCTGCTCTTCCTGTTGGTGTTACCACAATAAATCCTGTCTAGCATACTTGTGCTTAGTAAGTGGGGAAGTAGACAGTTCAGAAGGGAGAATCATTTTGCAGACAGAACTGGTTAGGCTGGAAGAGTGGGCTAAGAAGAACCTTATGAAGGTCAACAAGGACAGTCTGGGATCCACCCAGCTGGGGAGTAGCTCAGTGGAAAGGGAGTCGTGGTGGACAACAAGCTCGATATTAGCGAAGAATGTGCTGCTGAGACAAAGAAAGTCGACAGTATGCTGGGTTATAACAAGGGCATCACGAGCAGAGATGAAGAAGTCATCATCCCACTATACTCAGCTCTCGTCAGCCTCACCTGGAATGCTATGTGCAGTTTTGGTCCCTGCTACACAAAAAAGATGTGGACATAATGGAGAGGGTCTAGAGAAGGACCACAAAGATGATGAAAGGACTGAGAAGCTTGCCGTATGAGGAAAGGCTGAGAGAACTGCGTTTGTGCAGCCCTGACTAAAGAAGGCTTAGGGGAGACCTTATCATTTTGTTCTAGCATTTAAAGGCTTACTTGCTACAAAGAAGCCGGTGACTCACTTTTTGCAAGGAGTCACATGGAAAAGATGAGGGGCAATGGGTACAAGTCACTCCTGGGGAGATTATGATTGGACACAAAAGGAAAACCTTTCACAATGAGAAAAATCAGCCATTGGAATAATCCCTCCAAGGAAGTGGTAGAGTCCCTGACAATGGACACTGGTAAGATTCAGCTAGACTGGGGTATTGGGCCATTTTGTCCAGACCGTGATCTTACCAAGAAAGGTTAGACCAGATAGTCCCTTCCAACATGGTATTCTATGATTTTTACTATTATTTTTTAATAGCCCCTAAAGACTTTCAATTGAAAAACTCAGCTGTATATCAGAATAATACATACTTGCAGTAACTCCATGGTGCAATAATACAAACTCTCAGTTGCCCAAGTGTTGTTAACAACTTCAGAGTGTTTTGGTGTGCAGGGTATGACCATGTTTTCAGAACATTACAGATAATTTTTATACACATATTAGAGATATATGTTTCTAAATCAACATCACACAAAAAAATTAAAGTTTTTTTCTCCTTTATACGTGTGATTGCTTATTTTACTCTAACAGGCATCATTGTAATCAAAAAATACTTTCCATTTTAAGGCTAATGAGTTCATATATTATGTCAAAAGTTGACTTATTTATATATCGCACCAAATTAATTCTCACTGTAGGGTTCCCTTTAGATAATGGATTCACTTTAGAAGCTGGAAAAGGAATAATTATAGCTCATCCCATGCTGGAAAGTGAAAATGAAATCTGGAGTAAGGACATTATGAGCATGAAGACATATATCTTCTACAATGGAAGTTACTAAGCAATATTATTCGTCCCTTTTGCAAAACACTAATTCCTGCAAATATCTTTGTGTTGAGGGTCAAAGAATAATTTCTATTTAATTAGAGTCACCGGTTAATTACTTGTGATTTATTTGTTACTGCCAGAGCTTTCTTTTTCTCTCTAACATCAAGCAGATTTTTGTGTCGTCATTCCCTGTATCATCTGGAGTTAATTTAGACAATTTTATAGATGTTTTTTTCAACATATACTCCTTTTCAGTGAAACTTGCATCCATCTTTCTACTTTCCATAATCAAAAAAATCTGTTGCCAAACAACTAATTGCTGGAGGTGCCCTATAAAGAGGATATCCTGATGAGGTATTTGCTGATGTTTCTATCTGACATCAAACAGGCTATGGCCTGGGTGGTAACATTGTTTCCTATTATTTTGAGTAACTTGTTTCTAAAGCATATGAGTGAACTCAATTTGCCTAAACCAGAAAATAGGCATACAATCCTTTAATGTCACAAATTATCTTTGCAATGCAGAGCACCAGAGAAAGAGATGATCTCTTATTTCAAACTATTTTGCATAAAACATAGTAATTTTTCTGTAAGCATATACTTTCTGAAAGAAAGCATCAATATGTGTCTCTTTAGCATGTGATTCCCCCCACAGGCAACTGAGAATTTATGTTTCTTCACTCCCTTACGACTTTGATGGGAACGCTATTTGTCACATTCAGTGGAGTGGCTCTGATTTTCAAAAGGCTTCAGGAACTTGCACAGTTCCAGTCCTTCACATTTATATTGAGAAATATTTTCAACAAAAATCTGATGGTGCGTATCAGGCTTTCTACTTGCTGTGATGATTGAGGACAGAAGGGGATATGAAATCTGTTCTACTTCGTGTATTAACTGTCAGTTTTCTTGTAAAACGTGTTCCCTGGTCCAATTTCACTTTGACAGATTGACTCCCATGGACCTGTTTTACCAATACATGAACCATGTGAGGAAATTTCTTTTTTGTATGGAAAAATGAGTCTCCTGCAACCAAAACATAAAATACTACCTTACATTTCTAGGGAAAAATAAGCCTGTCTGCAGTAAGCAAGGTTTTCTGCATCCAGACTTTTCTCACACTTCAGCGAGGAAGATATAACCTGGGGCATAGTTTAGTTAGTCAGTCACAGTGGTTAACCATGAAGTGCATCTAATTATCAGTAACCATCTCCTTTTGTTCCCTTCTGGCCAAGAAGGTGTGCTTAAGAGTTTCCACTTTTGTTAGTAACATAAATAACCAAATACCAATATATAAGACAAACCTTTGTGCAGGCTATTAGACTATTTTTTTTTCCCAAATTATTTTAAAACCAGGCCATAAGAGACCAATTGCTCTGACAAAGTCAGGTGTTGCTCTCAAGGGGTGATCATGGTCCTCAATTTATCTTCACCATTTTCATGTCATTCAATGTAAACAAATGAAAACACTTCATGCCTTTCTGGTTGAAAAGCAGGGTAAAACTCATCTTTTTTTCAGAATATAGTCATTGGAAGACGAAATGATCAATTAGTGAATGAGAATTTAGAATAAATTCACTGAAAGTCATGCTTTATGTAGACACACATAGTTCACTGGTAGGTAGTAGTTGAATTATGATGAGCCATGAGAAAAAACAGATTGAGTAGATTTTTGAGTCATATCCTGAACTGTGACTCAGGTGTTGGAGTTTATCCATGTGTTTTGTATGTCTTTTTTTGGCACGTGAGGCTGAAGGGCAGGAAACTAGGCTGTCTGGGTTCAATGCTACATTGTTTATATTAATAGAAGATACTCAGGGAAAATTTAGTTGGAAGATTTCACAATAGGTCCTTTCATGGTGACACAGTTTGTCCCCAACCCCTGACTTATCAGCAGCTAAACACAATTGGTTGTGAATCTGGTCCCCACCCCCCAGAGAGAGGAAAAAGAGAAGTGGGAGACAGATAATAGGTATTCAAATAAATGAAAATGAACTTCCCAATGACTATACATCACTGCTGATGCTGCACAGCAGACACAGGGAAAGGTTTGAGAATGGACTTTGAGGCAGAACCACCAACTTGACTATGAACTTTGTCTCCATAGAGATATATGTAGGCAGTGGACTTTCAGAATACTTTGATGATAAATTTTAAGTGTTATCACTTCTGAAAACAGACACTGTCTAAAAACATGTAGTTAACTTTCAGAAAATGAAGTTAACTTAGATGATGCATAGCTAAAAAGTCAGAACATTAGTTCTGCTCTAACTTAAACCAGAACACGTGGCCAAGGAGCTGTTTTTAATGTAATTCATTTTAGAATATCCATACCTACAGTTAACTCGGTCTTTTATCAAATCAAGTGATAGATTGCAGATGCTCAGGTATTTCTAGAAACCTGAGAGCAAATAATTTTTGTTGAAGAGTAAGGAAGAATTTAGCCCTATATAACAATACATCTAACAGCAAAGAGAGACAGCTGTGGCCATCCTAATGTTTTGTAGCTGTTTGGTAACTGTAAAAGCACATGAAGAAAGGATCTGGATCCTTGACACTAAATGGTTCAGGAATACACAATGTAACAGAAATGGGAGAAATGCTGCTTTAACAGTGAAAATTCTGTTTTCTTTGTTTTCTGGTCTCTGCTGATCAGGTGAGAGAGAGATAAAATCATAACTGCTGGGATAAGATGTGCTTAGCCTGGATGATGTGGTCTTTTAAGTCATTTGGGAACTGGAGGGGTGCGTTGCATACTTGTGAGTTCACTTAGACCCCAATCATTTTTTTACTGCAGAAATGCTGTAGTATAAATGAATTTATGTTTAACCAGTGGAACGAAGTTGCCCAAATGCACTGTGGAATATAGGTCCACAAAGAAATAAATATTTAAATTACATCATTCGTGCTGTCGAAGAGTAGGTAATTGGAGTGATACTTTAACACTCTCCCAAGGATGATAACCTTTAAGATCTGATAGACATATTGCCCTGGTATGTCAATAAAGTTACAAATTGGAAAAGGATGACAAATTGCTGCCTAGGTTTTGCCTTATAGAAGTATGGTTTCAAAGGTCAGTGGTCAAAAGCACTACCTTTATGTCCTGACTTTTTGTGCTAAATTCAGAGCTCATGTCCAGAACTTGAGGCTTTGCAAAACAAAAGCAGTAATTTTCTTCCATAGTCACAGTCTAGTCTGAAAAAGGGGTCTGTGCTTTAATTATTTAAAAATCCTTACATGGTTTGTACTAATTCTTTCACGGTTTTTTCCTTAGCTAAATAACTTGTAGTACTCCCTGAGTATGATTTGTAATCATGATTATTTTTGTAACAATCACACAGTTCTTAATCTCTAACATAAGACAAAGGACACTGCAGAGAGCAGGGTACAGTAAATACATCTAATCAGTCGCCATTTATACAATTAGCAAATGTAAAAATGGGTGGATATTTAGAGAATCCATGGCTGGCTGGCATTTACCTACAAACATTTATTCGTTTCAAAAGATCATGTTACACTTGTCATGTTTCTTGGCAAGATAAATGCTCTTCTGTACTCTCAATTAGATGATCCATTTCAAAGAAGAGCAAAGCAAAGGTGGGCAGGAAGGAGCCCTCCCTTACCTTACCTGAAAATCAGGGAACTGCCTCAGTGGTGCTAATGGAGAGAAGCACTGCTTGTCGGCTCCTTGGATCCTCCCACAATTACTCAAATGGACAAACTAGCTTTTGGTGACACTTAACTCACTCTTCTGACCTGAGGAAACCCAGACAGCTGTATTTGACTAGAAACAAAACCACTAAATTGGGGGAAACCCCCGTTTAAAACTTTTTGGATCATTCAAGATGGCTGAGGGAAATTCCATTTTATATAGGTCTATACACAGCTGTGTAACTATTTTCTACCCTCCGAATCTTTAAATTTTTTGCCTATATCTGATGTATCCTGAAAAATAGCATTTTGCACCTACACATAGGTAGATGAAAAAACATGTCAATAGTGAGTCTGCTGACAGGCAGCCATTCTGAAACAGCTTGAAGTAGCACAGCCAAGGAGCCTTGGAGCTTCCTTCAATTGTGTGGCTGAATAAAAATGTCCTTACCATAACTGAGAACAACATCAACAACAACAAAAATAGAGATCAACTGAAAAGCTTAAATATACACCCATCTGGATGTTTCTTACATGGAAATTCTTGATATACAAGTGAAGTTGAAAGCAATTTTGACACATTTTAGGAAGTCAATGGAAATAATACTAAAAGCTTAGAGAAGTTAATAGATATTGACTTATTTTAATGTTAAATCGATATTTAATATCCATGCATTGATATTTCAAAGTAATGTGAGTAGAGAATTTCTATTACTTTCTGAGTACTCAATGCACAGCCTGGTAGAACTTAAAGACTCTAAATGGGATAGGACTCTTGATACAGGTATATATATGCTATTTAAGAAGGTGTAGAAAGCTTATAATTTTCTAATACATTTTCTAGGACATTTTTCGATCTGTGTATTATCCTAAAAGTATTTTGTCTTTCTTTAGCTGAAAATGGCTGGAAACACATTTGTAATCAAATTTGTCTAGTTCAGTATTTACATCCCTTGAAATAGCCTCCTTTGTTTGTCTGCCTCCCCTGTTCTCCAGAAAAATAGTAGTCCTCCATTGCGTAACGAAGGTAATGATTCATAAAGACCCCAAATAATTGCAGGTAGTAGTTCATGTGTTTAAATACTTAAATCAGGTTACTGCCTTTTTACTTCCTTCTGTCCCTCCAAATAAATGAATCCTCAAGAATTATTGGATAAGGGTTTTGAAGTTCCCAGATTTTGAACTTCTCATCTCAAAGCTTGGTTTTACCTCCAAAAAGTGAAGTGATAAAAATGCAGGAAAAAATTCAAAGCTTTCTTTTTCCATCTTATGTCAGGTTTTCATATTTGGAGGGAGAGTTGGGAATATGTGTTTGTGTTTCTATGCTTCATATTTCATTGTTTGCTTCTGGGATTTTTTGAAGATGTGAAGATTTTCCTATAATTTTGCAATAGAGCAGGTACTCACAGCTCTTTATGTGTTTTGAAATTGCAGTGTGAGTAAAAAAAAACAGATAGGAAACTTCCTACAAAAATAAGGAAAATAAGGAAAGTAAGGAAGCACTCTCTGAGAAAAAGAATAATATGATATAAAGAAGTCAAGATAGGAAAACAACTGCAGTGTTCAGTACTGACTGTTCTGCCGTGGGAAGACACTGCTTCTTTGTGAACAGGCTCAGAAGTGCTTTGACTGCAGAGTGGTAGGGATGCTGCCCTTCTTGTATCTGAGAAATGAATAATTGGTGTGCCCACATTCCCTGAGGATTTTTGCCATATTTAAAGATGTCCTTCTCCTGGGGCCTGGCTGAAGTCAGGAGATGCTGTACTGGAAAACCCTGGAGTGTGTTGCTTGACTAAATTTTCTCTTAAGAAGCAGCTTTTATCACTTTTCCATCTCTGTTTCTCCTCACTTAAACACCAAACCGGTTTGTCATTTGCCAGCTATGTTGACCTGCAGGTGCTGTTTTCCAGCTCTGAGAGAAATGGAACTGCTTGGTTTCAGTGGAGCACGCTGTTGGAGGCTATGCAATTTCTGGTTTTATTTCCTTGCGTGATCTGCCTTAGGAGCCTTTTTCTTGTGGCTAGGAGTCTCCATTCTCCTTGTCGGTACAAGCATGTTCCTGCCATGCAGCTCTTCGTCCACATGTGCATGGGGCCAAATTCAAGGAAGCAACAGGATATTTCATAGGCACAAATTACACTGGCAGAGGATTCAGGGGATTTTATTGACTGTTAAAATCAACAATCTCTTTATTATTATTTCAAAACAGTGGCTATCCCAAGAGCATGCTAAAACCTTCACATTCCTAATTCTGATTAAAAACAAGAGCCCATTTCTTAGAGCTTTGCAAGAAAAACATCTGAGTAATACAGAAAAAGGAATGAAAATATTCTCATTTCTTCGTCTTGTTCCCCGAGTCAAGTTTCTGGGCTTTCAACTTTGGTTTGCAGATGAAAAATGCAAAGCTTTAGTTACTTCTTATACCTCTGAAAGAAACAGGGCTCAATTCCATGATGGTGACTGGAGCTGACAAGGGGGCTCTGGCTGCTCTGGCTGGGAAGGACTACATTGCAGCTGCTGGGATGTGACAGGTTTTTCCTGCTGAAATTCACCTTCATCAGAAGGCTGTCACATCACCTGCTTTTAAGCTTTATGCAGAACATATTTCTTTGGACAGGGTTTCCTAATATAACCTTGACAGCTGGCTGACCATCTCCAGTGCTTTCAGGAAGTCTTATGCAACATATACACTGTGCTGTGCAGGATAACAATTCTTTTTTCGTGTGGCCATTAAATATAAAAACTCTGCTCAGATGTGGTGGTGATAAAAGCCTCTAGAAAAACCAACCCATTCTCCCTGGTGACTTTTTGGGGTGAGCTTTCTGTTATTTATACTGTTCTAATCTCTATACAAATCAAGTTGTCGGGCTTCATCCAAGCTATTAAATCAGAAATAAGCATAAAAAAATGATGACAAATGTTGCAATCAGTTGTTATGGCAAAAATAGAGAATGTTAAGAAAAACTGAATATTTTACACACTGAAAATCCATTGATTTTAAATGAGAAAAGAAAATTCTTAAGCGTAACCTCAAAATAAGAGAAGTCACATGTCATGTTGGGGTCAAATGAGATAGTGGATATGAAAAGAAAGAAGTAGTTGTGAAACCACATCATTTTCCTGGTTTAGGAAGTTAAATTGTACCACCTTTCTAGATGCACACAGCATTTACATTCTTCTGCTGAACTCGTTACATCCATAGTGTTGGTTTCTGAAAGTTACTGGGAGTTTTCCTTCTCTTTGATTTAAAAAAGGAAAGACATTAACAGCTACGTGTCCTTTTCTCTCCATGCTCAGAGCTGTTGGGGCAGGACAGCTGCTGTGCTCCCACCACATCAAGATCTTTGGAGACCCTTGCAGTAGCTATCACTCGATGTTGCTTTCTCCTAGCGTGATGCCAGCAGTTTTGGGTAACACTTTTCCTGTCTCTGTGTGTGTGTGGACAGTGATGAGATCAGCACAGCCAGCCAGGGCTGGGTGAGGGTTGGAGCAGAGGTGGCCACTGGGGCTGCCCCTCTGCAGGGCTTTGCTCAACCCTGAACATCACAAGGGGCAGGGCCACCACCACCAAGCCCCATGGAAAAGAAAAATGAGCATGTGAAACTTTAGGAACTCACCTGGGAAAAAAAATGGGTCCTGGAGACATCTAATTGGAAACAATTAGAGAACCAGAGAACAGAAGTGGGAAAAAACATTATTGCATTTTTTAAACGTTGTGGGAGACAGTTCAGATGCACAGCAATGCATGTTAGTACCACTCAAGCCCCACAGCTGCCCTCTGTTTCTCATACTTTCTTACTCTTAGCCTGAATTTTTCTTATTTTGGAGCTAAATTTGCTTTCCTCCCCCTTACTCTGCATTTCTCAAAGGTCTTTTCCAGCCTTGTGATACTGTGATTTCACCTTAGCCTGCTTGAATTGACCTGTGTATCAGATTGGAGACAAGCAGAAAGCAATCAATCTTTCTTTCAGACATGTCTTTTCTGCAGGCTAATTCCCCCTCCCTTTTTTTTCCTAGGTATCTCTTGGCAGTGCACCCCTCCACCGCGCTGAGAGCCCCATGTTTGGGTTCCATGTTATTCTGCAACATCACCCTGGGACCACGCCTCAAAGCAGCCCTGAGTGCCTAGCATCCTGCTGGGTTACTCGCTCTAAACTCACATTTCTTTCAGGAAGATCAGCCTTGCTTATTTTCTTCCTCTAATTAATGTCAGAAATATTTTATTGTCATGTTCTCTTTGTACCAGCATTCCTCTAATTAGCTCGCTGAGTTATTTGGTGTGCATTTGAGGCTGTTCAGTGTTAATGAGCCTGTCAGTCACTGTCTTCAAAGACTTGTAACTTCAGAGAAGCTGGAGATGGAAAGGACCTATTAGAGATGGTTAGTTCACGTCTCAGAAATCTAGAGTCCTCCAGGCTTAGTTTAACCACTTGTAAAATTGCCAATGTTACTTTCAGGCACTGAGGGTGGCATATGTGTTTTCTTCAGCTCAGCAGTCTGACCAAGGCAAACTTTGCATATTAAAACGAAAGGTTACTGCTGTGTGTCAAAGGCTACATGGGAAGATTTTGCCTGATTTGCAAATACTGTACTCTGCATTCTGGTCTTATCTGCACAATACACCTATGTTGAAACTGCATTTTATATAAATAAAAACCTTTCTGAGCTTGCTACTAGCACTACTACTTCTACTTAGACTGGCAATACAGAAGGCAGTGCGTACTCTAAAATGCACACAGGATTTTTGGACACCAGCCACACCCAACCTAGGATGTTACACCTGGACTGTTACCGGGACCTGAGCCACCTCTTCAGTTTAGAGCGACTTTATGCACATCTCCAGAGCTGGACTCATCCTTTGGGCTGCTGCTGCTGCAGACTTTCACAGAGTTAACTTTCACTTGCACAACATAGATTTCTTATTTTATTGAATTTAACATTTCAGAGAATTCAGCCATTCAAATAACAACTGTGATTTCAATGTGCTGAAGTGTCTGCTGCAGAAGGGGCCTCATTCCGTCACTGCTCTGTCCATCTGCAGTGCAGAGATCTAGCCTTTTGTGTGGGGAAGAGGTCTTGCTGTCTTCTAAATATGTGGTTCTGCTGGCTAAGCTGATTTGCCAAGATTGGACTACAATAATTAGAGGTAACATTTGGCAGTAGCTTGTTGTGACAAATATCTGTGTCCACAGGGACTCATGTCTTGCAGGTAATTTGGCTGTATAGATATTTCCCACAAATAGCAAGCATTCCTTGCTTTTCTCATCTCCTTCTGTCCCTGCATCAGCACCATATTCATGACAAATGAGAAAAGCAGTCACAAGATCTTTACAGAAATTTATGTAAGTGGGCTTTTATTTGGGAGCTGCTCAGAATCACTGCTGTAATTCACACAAAAGCTTCAGAGCTCTGGGGAATGCACTAGGATCTCAGCTCTGGTCACAGTATCACAGTATCACAGTATCACAGTATCACAGTATCGTAAGGTTGGAAAAGACCTTTGAGATCATCGAGTCCAACCTATGACCCAACACCTACACCTACTCCTACTTGTCAACTACACCATGTAGAGGAGCCATGCCATGCAGAGGAGCTGCAGGAAGCAGGGTCTTGGCTTGCCCAGAGGGCTGGTTGTGGACGTTGCGTGACATTGGTGCCCACCAAAGTTTCCAAGGATCTGTACAAGAAATGCCTGCAAGACTATTCAGTTTGCCACAATAGTCATTACACACAGCCTATCCTCAAGAAGCTGCAATGACATCAGGGAGCCTTGGTCTCGAAAACCTGTTTTTTCTCATTCAGCCCTCTCAGACCCACTCACACTGTTTCCACAGGGCTGTTTGGCTGCCAGGTTCTTTGAACTGTGGTTGTTGCAGAGACTCAGAGGATGCAGAGCTGAAAGGTGTCTCAGGGAGCAGGTTCCTGCCAGTCTGAACAGGTTCTGACAGCTCTCAGCTTCCCAATCGTGGTGCAAGCCCATGGCTTCCCACCCAGTCCATGGCAGGCAGAGTTCAGCTTCTTCTCTTCCTTTTGGCAGCCACCTCTCTCTGTGTCATACCTATACAGCAGTCTCTACAGACTAAACAACATCAATTTATTTGATTTTTCCTCATAACCCATATCTTCTCCGAAACACGCTCTCTTTAGCACCAAAAACTGATCACAGTAATCCAGAGCCAACCTTCCTACAGCTGAGAGAAGCAGACAATTCCTTGCCTTGTTTGAAGGTTATCTTCCTGTTTGGGGATGGTGTTTACCTGCTTTTCTTTTCAAAACCATACAATTCCCCCCCCATATTCAGCTGGCAACTGTAATGCAATCTGTCTTCCATGAAACGGTCTTGTTGGATTCCTAAGTAATCTCAGTAAACCCATGAGAGTTAACACATCTAGTTTTTCTAAGTTTCAAAAAAACCTATTTGTTACAGGGTCTTTCTGAGAAATGAAGACTGGCAATTGCCTGGCTCTTCTCTGCCCTCTCACATAAGTTCAGCAGCGTCTGTGCCTTTTCCAGACTCCCAAAAGCTCACATATTCTGCAGCTTCCCACAGCTCCGTGCTTGCTGTGGCTACAATACTCACTGATGTGCATCTTGTTCCTTTGTCACTGCTCTGAAATGATTAGTCAATTGATTGTAGTTAATCTTTTAACTAGGGGAACCAAACCCCCATTTAACATGGATGCAAGAAAATGACATTAAGCTTAATCAGTTAATAGCTTTCCCACTCAACCAATAATGGATGTTTCCTATTCGTTTCCTTATTACTGGTGTTCCTACAGAAGCTAATAAGAAATAGTGCTATGAACAGAGATAGAAGGTCACTTTGTGACTTCCTTTTCCTAATCTCCCTATATCCTTATGTTTATATTTTGGAGTCGCATTCACCAATTTTTTCTTATCTTTCTTTGTGTGCCCTCTTGAAGCTGAGTCAATGAAGAGCTCAGTAATTAGCCACACTAACCGCTATCTAAATTCTCATTCCACTCCCCCTCTGTGGATATTTGGCAGTCATGCTCTTAAGAAAATTTCTTTAAAGAAACAGCCATCTACTCCGTTTGCAGTTTGATTGCCTCACCAGTTGCCCTAGACTATCAAATTTGCTTCTTCAAAGCCCATCTTATCTTGCTGCCCTCCCTCCTCGTGAAGTGAGACAATTCCATCACGGCACGGTCCATTGCGTCCTGTTTTCTCCCTAGCTTAAAATAAAGGTGAGGAGAATCTCCCCTCTCACAACTACTTTTATATTAAAGTGAGGTCCTGCATATTCTACCTCTTTCCTGGATAGGTTGGCCAGAACTGCCATTGCTCAGGAGCTGGCTAGTCATTGATCAGTTGATGGTGAACAACTTGGAACTTCTTTTGTACTTGTTTCACACTTTTTTCTTGGGAATTGTGTTCCCCCCTTCCCCCCACCCCCCGCCTTTTTTTATAAGTTTAAAGTGTCTATATCTCAACCTGAGTTTTTGCATTCTCACCCTTCCCGTCCCACCTGGTAAGGGAGTAAGTGAGCAGCTCTGTAGTGCTTACCTGCCTACTGGGGTTAAATCATGACAACTTGCCAACCAGTTTCTCATTCAGTTCCTGTCTTGATGATGAACTTTTAGTTTGCTCATGTGTTCAAGTCACACATGATTAGATGTAATTAATCCTGAAAAATTCATGCTCAAGCAATGAATCAAATTGGAAGCAGTAGAGTGACTGTGATTGAAGTGCTGCTTTTATATGTCACGAGCAAGGTCACAGACAGTCATGGCTTGTCTCCATAGAGACATAAAGACAGGACCTCTTCTTTGCAGTTTATGTGACAGAGTTATTTAGTAGCTAGAGCTGGTCCAGAGCTTGGAAATGCATGTGGGAAGGACATGCTTAGGTGTTCTGCAATTTTCATTATCTTCACACTCTCACAAAGATGTGTGCTTGTGCAGCAATCAACCCTTCGGTATAGGGTGTAGCTGCCAGTGAAGAAGAGGAAAACAAAGTCCTGTGTTCATGTCTGCTGAAAATGTACAGGTACTACTGTAGTCTCTGCAATACCGCCTAGCAGAGCTGAGAGATGAACAATTCCAGAGACACAGAAGAAAAAACACACCCTGGGTCCTGCTTTTGGTATGTCCAGACTGTTCATTTTGCAGCAGAAAGGTTCGGATATGTAGAGCACAGATACCAAAGCTGAGCTTCGTGCTTCCTCCACCGAGCCTCACTAGGTGTTAGCTGGCCAGTGGCTCACAGTTGAGCTGTCCCAATTCACAAGTGTCTTTAGTTAACAGATGAGGAAGGTCTTTTCTGGGACATCTATGCTTTTGCTTGATGTGTAGCAAGTATAACCGTCATCCGGGCTACAATATTTTTCTTATTATAACAACAGACTTTATGCCTACTCAAATGTTACAGCTACTCTGATTTCTATCATAACTGCTTAATCTTTCTTGTTAAGTAGCATGGGAGCAAGAATACAAAAAGCTAAGTTCTATAAATGGGGACTGGAAAAGAGAATATCTGAGGGTTGTTCAGACCGTTCATTCACTCTTACATTCAGAGAAACACTATGAGGATGTTGGGATGAACTCTTGTTTTGCTTTCCATTGTTGCAAGCCAAGTGCATTACTAAAGCTGTGTTTCAGCTTTAGCTTTAGCTGTTTCAACTCACTGGATGCCTGCTCCTACATTAATACTGAAGGACAAATGACTTGAGCCATTAGAAAGCAATAAACTCACTTCCAGTAACTCTACATGCTGCTATAAAACAATCCAGCCTTCCTATCGGTGCATTAGCTCTGGCTGCATGAGGGGGCTTTAGAGGCAGGTGGTGAGAGTAGGGAGCTGAGGAGGGAAATGGGAGCTGTGGCTGAAGCCTTGCAGGCTGTTTGCTTCCTGTTCCACCAGTCTCCCTGTGTCATCTCTGACAGGTTACTTAAGCTCTCTGTGTTTCAGTTCTCTGCTGGAAATGCAGTTAATGTGGTTTCTCTGAATTGCAGGAGAGAGTTCTGTGGCTAATTAAATGAAGGTATGTGAAAGGCTCTCAGATATTGCAATACCAAAGTCACTATTAGTACCATTCAGAGAATGACTGATGTAGAAAATAAGGTGAACAATAATGCCTGCAAAGGATAAAATACTGAGTTTCTTTGCAATTAGGGTGCTGTCCACCAATTGTTCTCTCTGTGCTGTGAACATTCCCGGCCCAAGTCCTTTCTCCGTACACTACATAAGCAGATAACATTATTCCCAAGTGAAAGAAATGTTATGGATTTGAAAATAAAAAATCCACTGGGAGTGTTTTCTTCAAAGTCTTATTCACCACTTTAGTCCTCCCTTTATTCAGAGTGAATGAACCAACAATACCTAAGCCATAAATTCATTAATTCATAGAGAACCTCTTATCTGGTGGATATGATAAAGTAGATAAAGAATGCGGGAAGGATTCATTAAACAATTAATAATATTCTTAAATAACTTCACTTTCCCTTGATTCCTGCTCTGCCATTACATATTTTTTTTTAACATTCCTACACTTCTAACAAATGTATGAAGCTAAGTTCTGTTGCTGCCCCATTCCATTGGGACTCGATGAATTCCTATACTCTCCTGGGTGTTTGAAATGTGACTGAATGAAATTAGAGTGAACTTAATCCTCTTGGGGATGAGCATACACTACCTTTACAGAATCTAAGACTGCTTTGGTTTTTCCTTTAGGTTTCTATTTATTCTTCTATAGCAAAAGAATGTCTCTAAAGCCTCTCTAGATATTGATCAGCCTCCCAGCATCCCATTCCTCCAGACATGAGTACTTCTCTAAATATCTTGTTCTTAACTGATGATGAAACTTTAAGTCCTGTCCATGTCCCTCCTCCCCTTCACATGTCTTCTTGTTGGCAGCTACTCATGTGCATAAGAACAAAATAAACCCCTCAAAATGTTGCCTCAGCAAAAAGGTGTGTATCTCCCTGACGGTTCTCTCTGGTAGCAGTATACATACAGGGATAAAAAATCTCATTGTTTTCATATGATGACCTTTAATTATTCATAGCCTTCCAAAAGAATTGCTCCTTTCACAATGCCAAGAAAGGTAATGAATGAAACAATTACTAAACTGAAAGAGAAAAAGAAATCTTATTTGGCAATGAATTCTTTTGCACATCCATCTTCTAGACAGTAAATGCTATGAAGTGAGGACCATGTTGCTCCTGAATTTTTTTATGAGACAGCAGCTATATAATGAGTTTCTTTCCAAAAATTAGAATAATTTCTCATTATCTCAGCCATAAATGCTTCACAACTCATCAGTATTTGGGTTTTATTACTACAAAATTCACCTGTCCTTTTTTCTGAGACGTTCATACACTTGATTTTCAAGAACTACTTTTTTTTCCCCAAAACTTTTATCAAATATCTTTCCAGGTCTTAGCACTGTACTGGAGCCTCCCACATTTGCTGGAGGCCAGAACTAGTGGCCAACTCCTATCCTCTGCAGTGATCTTAATACACACACTTGTTTATTCTTTCCCTTCTACTCTGAAGATTATGTAAGTTATACATAATGTGAACAAAACTGCTCTTGTCCTTGTCCCAGCCTTGCAAATCCAAACCAACTCATGGAAAACAACACTTCACATCAGTGCAATAAAGCACTCCAGTGTAATAATTTGACCCTCTTTCTTTTAGTAGGGTACACAGACAAATGTGAAGTGCACGCAATCTGCTGGTGCAAAGTCTTCATAATTTGAGCACAGTTCTCTGACTTCCCTATAAAAGAGCCTCTTATGTCTTTGCAAATCATTGATTGTATAAGCCAATGATCTTAAAAAATGCATAACAGAAGTTAGATCCCTCAACAGGCACTCTGCACTCTAACTATGCAAGCATCTACTGTTTCTCTTGCCTTCAGGAGCACTCAAAACCTTTCGAACTTGAATTATTCAGTCAGTTGTTTAATACTGAGATAGTAAGGTAACAATAGATATTCGAGTTTAGAAACCTTGTTTGTCTTTCAACTGATACTCAGCAAATGACTACTAACAAAACTATGTTTAAAAACAGAGATTGTGAGATAGCACTGGTTTATATTGTCAGCTATAAGGTAGGACAAAGCATTATATTAACTAAAATACAATTGCACATAGTATGTTAAAATTACATATAGGGTACACACAGTTCTTCCTTACTCCAGTAGCATCTCTAGTAATTCTGGCTCGTATCCCAGCTGAAAACTGATGGAACAACAGTCAGTGTCTTTGTTTTCCTGACTTATTCTGGAGGAGTTTACTAGACCTGACCTTTTGCTAGTGGAAATGTACCTGCAAGATGTAGACTTGTCATGAGGCTGTCTATTGTCTGTTACAGTTTGAGCCGAGTTTTATAAAAGTAATCCTCCTGCAAAAAGTGCTGCAGTGAATTGATTAATAATAAAACTTCTGAAGCTCAGATTTAAAGTAAATTTAAGGATAATCATTCCCACCAATAAAGATGACTTTAAAAAACCACTTCAAGATATTTACTCAAAATTTTTTTCACTTTATTGAATTATTTTACAAGTTCTCTTAGCATACTCATCAACAACAATTAAGGTATATTTTCTTCAGAATTCTGTTTCACCTTAATTCTTTGTTGTTTAGAAATGTTGCTTGCATTTTCTTTACATTCCTGCTGAGAGAAAGTAGCCCAGAATCGATACTTGTATTAGCATTACAGTAGCCCTGAAGAGCTGAGGTCTCCAGCTTCCCAGTGTCCAGTTCTGTTACTGGCCTGCAGCAACTCTTGCTGCAATGGATTGAATGCAAAATACCTAAATATTTCTGTGCATTAAACCTGGCATTCTCATCTTACAGGTTTTGACCTTAAAATGATCTTTTTCTCCTTTGGCAGAACCTGAGAAAGAAGCCATTTTAAAAGTATGTGTCATAACAACTACTCAAAACTTACTCTGGGAACCAGACAGAAGGTGAATGTTGGTATAGTAATAGAGCATTAAGAACAAAAGCTTTGCCAGAAAACTGTGGCAAGAGCTGTGCTAAATAAACTTAAATTTGTTCTTCATAGTTTGTAGCTGAAGTGCGAGTTTGATTAAAACACCTCCAAATTTCATCCCAGTTCTGCTATCTTTACGCATAATGACAGCATTTATTGTAAGGCTGACAAACTCAACACAAGCAGAGGTGAAATTTTGTCCACATATCCTGCTTGTCTTGCCTTCACAGTATTTCATTTTAAAATAGACCATGACAGTCAAATGAGAAAATAACTTTAAGTTTGTTGATTGGGCTAAGAAGAAATGGTAAAAGAAATGTTACTATCTGAGGTGCTTTTACGTGCTTTTAAATGCTTTTAGCTTTTCACGGTATCACAGTATCACAAGGCTGGAAAAGACCTTTGAGATTGAGTCCAGCCTATGACCCAACACCTACACCTACTCATCATCTAAACCATGGCGCTAAGTGCCTCATCCAATCTCCCTTTAAACACCTCCAGGTATGGTGACTCCACCCCCTCCCCGGGCAGCGCATTCCAATGGCCAATCACCCTTTCAGTGAAGAATTTTTTCCTAATATCGAGCCTAAACGTCCCCTGATGAAGCTTGAGATTATGTCCTCTTGTTCTGTCACCGGTCGCCTGAGAGAAGAGACCAACTCCTGCCTCACTACAACCTCCCTTTAGGTAGTTGTAGAGAGCAATAAGGTCTCCCCTGAGCCTCCTCTTCTCCAGGCTAAACAACCCCAGCTCCCTTGGTCGCTCTTCATAGGGCTTGTGCTCCAGCCCCTTCAGCATCCTCGTTGCTCTCTTTTCAGTACTCTCTGGAAGTAAGAGGCTGTCTTCCTACACAAAAGAGAAACATCTGATGTCTTAGAGGGCCTATAAACCAAGAAAGCTGCATTTATAGATGACAGATGTGAATTGTAAGATGTAAGCACCTGAAAAGTTGTCCTAGAGAAGCCTTAAAATCCTTTCCATGCAAATAGGTAAACAGCATCTTTCAGGCATCCCCACTCTTTCCATTGGGGTTCTGAATCAGCACAGAGACGCACCAGCATTACTACATATTACTGCAAAATTAAATGCGTAAAGAACTTGATGTACACAATTTGATTTTCTGAACATTACAAACCTAGAGCAGAGTTTAGTTACTGCATTAAGAATGGGCTTATTTTCAGGTCAGCCGCTGAAGTACAGCTTCTTCTGATTCCCCTGCTAAAAACATCTGCAAATCTGGAGCTTTTTATTTTGCTGTTTAGCAACCTGCTTTAGGCAGCGATGTCTGAAGGCTTCAGCTCCCCTAAAGACAAAACAGGGCAGAGCTGAAACAAATCCTAACTTAATTTTCTCATCAAACACATGCAGGCATGATAATCCTTCCCATGATGGGCTGGACCACTAAAGGGTTGTTGCTGGAACTGGAAGAAGCTCCTGTGTTTTGAGACATCACTTACTATGTCATTGGGCAACTAAACCTCTTAGATACCAAGAAAAAAAGACTCCTGGGAACAAAAAGGTTCCTGCTTAGTCACTGAGTCATCTATCTTCTAATATAAATCTCACAAAAAAAGGAAGAGGGCAAAAGGAAATCTCCTGCTGTGTTCCTTATGTGATGGTGGCTGCCTCCCTGCAGGATGACCAACAGACACCTCCATATGCTTTGCAGATCACCAAGAGCTCATAAGAGACCTGAAAATCTAGAGAGACAGTAATTACTTTAACAACTGTTAGTGGGAGTAAACCAGGAACAAAGCTTGAAGAGCACACCTCAGTTGGCCACTCTGCTTAATTAGTAATTTCCTGCCGGGCTTTAGGTCACTTCACCCGGTTCTCTCCTGAGCAAAATAAGGAGTATGTTTCCAGGAACATCTCTGCAAAGACATCAAGGGTAAGGCTGCATCAGGTTTGGCTCCATATACTCCACACAGTCCTCTAATGCTGTTCCAAAGACCTACATGCGCTCAAGTATTCCCATGTGCCCTTCTGCACCACAGCAAGGCACACAGCATATGCCCTCAGTTTCAGGTTATAGAAACAGTGTTTTAGTGACTTGCAACACTAATATAAGGTAGTCACCAGAAAAAATGTACAAGATAGTATATTCATGTACTAAAGCCACAGGGCGTTATGTGAGACCTAGAAAACCCTCAAAGTCAAATGCAATGTGTTGTAGACACAGCCAGTCCTGCTCTGCTTTGCGGTGAGCTCTAAGCCATGTGGGCAAGAACCAGTTGATTTCCCTTGGCCTCAAGACCACAAGTTTCCTCTCTGGGTCTCTTCCACTTGATAGTGTAGACATAGATTGTGAGCCCTGGAACCCCTCCAAAGGAGCTATCCTGCCAGATGTACCCACTGGCTGTGGTTTCCGTAAAAATTCACACTTTAAAAAAAACAGGAATGTTTCTACTTTCAGTGGGGCTACAATGGAAAAATAAGGTTTTTCCCCAGATAAGTTAAGAGGTACTAGTAAATGGCACCAAGCATATTCCTCCCATGAAAGACCAAGGAGCTTTTTGAATCCAGATCTTCAGTCTCTCTGGGAAGACCCCATTCCTGTGCCCAACAGGTTGCTGATGCTCAGACTATTTCATTTCAGACTGCAGCAAGTATCACAAGACTCTGTATGTGTTGCAGAGCATAGATGATAGCGGATAAAATGATAGAGGACTCATGACAAAGGCTTTACAATGAGAATACCAACACACTTTTCCTCAGCTAGTGCACCAGAGAGAAGCAATTTTCAGGAAGCAGCAAACTGGATGGGGATTTAACCTTCATTATGGTAAGTCCCATATCTTCTCAGAAAGCCTCTGAATAATTTAGTGTCCTGGTTCTTTCCATCATTTCACATAAGATGCTCAGCTTCTATGGAATGTAGACATGAGAAAACAAGATTTCAGTTCAAAGATGTTATAGTTTCTTCTGAAATGAAAGTGAATGAAAAACCAAGTAAGTATATCTGAAATGTCTGCTTCGAGTGAGGTAGTTTACATTGTATTTTTAGGCCTCCCACAGAGAGCTGCATGTGACTCAGAAAGATGCCCAAGTGTTCACTTTGGTGACAAAGTAAAGTATAAAATGAAGATATTGAGTAGCATATTTTCTTTTGACATCATGAAGTTTAGTGTCCAACAGATACGAAACAAAAAGGAAGAATAGTTTCCAGTGAGTGACCGATTCTTTTTGAAGTATTTAAGGATGTATGTCAGGATGCTCAGAGGATTATTAATACAGAAAATTAAGAAGCAGATTTTGAGGAGAAGTAAAGAACAATGTTTGAATAAGGCAAATGAACCAGTGAACCAGACCAACAGGCACTCAGCAGAGTGACCTTCTCTTTATCAAATCATTCAATATTAGCAACAATATATTTTTCAGAAGCAATTAAGTGGGATCCAAAGTGTCTCTTAGTAAGAAAAACACTTTTTTATTTCGGATCAGCAAGAATCACCTGCCTTTTGTCAACCCTAATGTTTATGACTTTATTTCCTCTTTGCTGATGTACAGCTCTACTGGTTACAAAGAACAAAGAGAAGTGGGGAGAAGGTATCAGCAGTATCAGCAATTTAAGACAAAGGATTGTGAGTCTGTAACTTCTAAGAAGTGGAGAAGAAGAGATAAAGAAACACTTCAGAGCACACTGAGAAATCCATTAGACACAGATTTTGCTTCAAGTTCTGTACTAAGTTGGCAAGTGTTCTTATAGACAGTAGCTTAAGGCCACAGCTATTTTGTATTCTATTTGATTAGAACCACTGCAAGAGAAGACTGAGACAGATTTTACCCACTGTTCCAAAGAATAACTGGAGACGTGGACAGAACTCAAAGCCACACAGAATTATGTGCATAAATGTACACATGTATACCCAGAAATCATACAACTCTGGCTGATTTTAAAAGCTTTTCCCCAGGAGCACAAATATTGAGCACAAGACTTTTAAAACCTTATAAATCACCTGGACTTGAAAACCTGACTTTTTAACATCTCAATGATTATAATACAACTTCCAATTCTGAAAAAGTTTCCACTGTTTCAATACACTGACAGAAAATATGAATTTCAATCTGTGTCTTAACAACAAAGAGGAGGAAGCAAATGGGCAGAACAGATAGAGAAATCTGTGAGACTGTCTGGACATGACAAGTTTCCATTTAGTAGAAATGATTGAAGGCTTTTCTATCAGATATTGCCCACCTGATAGTGCGTACAAAATGTTGATACACTTCATGTGGGCACTGGTGGGATTCTTGGAATTCAGGTGCATAGGAACCTGAGGATAGACATCAGCCTTGGTTTAAGGATCCTTTCATAATTCGTCATTAGAAACCACCAAATTGTCAAAGTACAGCTGCACAGATGCAAAAAATGCAATGTCTGAGCCAGAGTCCTGTTAACCTCTAAAAATATTTTTCAGTCTTTCAGCACAATTAGATACTTAAATGCCTTTAAAAGTACCTGTGTGTTATTTACCACCTTAAGCATATGACCAGTTCTGCTAACCTGGACTCTGGTTTGCTTCCCTGTGGATCCATGGAAGAGGAGACGATGACAGCCAGGGCTTGTGTATCCAGTGCCAGCCCAGAAGCCTCTGAGCTTCCAAAAAAAGGGCAAATCAGGGAGCTGATGATCACCAAGAACCCAGGGCCCCTATCAGGAGGCAAGACATGAAGATCTTTCTCAGGGAAGATTCCACAGAGTCATAGAACCATCTAGGTTCAAAAAGACCCTTAAGATCATTGAGTCCAACTGTAAACCCAATGCTGCCAAGCACACCACAAAACCATGTCCCTAAGCATCACATCTACACAACTTTTAAATGCCTTCAGGCATGGTGACTCAACCTGGGCAGCCTGTTCCAGTGTTTGATACTCCTTTCAGTGAAGAAATTTTTTCCTAATGTCCAATCTAAACCTCCCTTGGCATTTGAGGTAATTTCTTCTTGTCCTATCACTTGTTATTTGGGAAAAAAGATCAACATCTTACTACAATCACCTTTCAGGTAGTTGTAGAGTGATAAAGTCTCCCCTCAGCCTCCTTTTCTCCAAACTAAACAACCCCAGTTCCCTCAGCTGCTCCTCATAACACTTGTTCTCCAGACCCTGCACCAGCTTTGTTGCCATTTTCTGGATGTGCCCCAGCCCCTCAATGTCTTTTTTCTAGTGAAAGGCCCTCTTCTAGTAAGAGGCCCAAAACTGAACACGGTATTCGAGGTGCGGCCTCACCAGTGCTAAGTACAGGGGCACAATCACCTCCCTGTTCCTGCTGGCCACGCTATTGCTGGTAGAAGCCATCATGCTATTGGCCTTCTTAGCTACCTGGGTGCACTGCTGGATCATATTCAGCCAGCTATTGACCAACATCCCCAGGTCTTTTTCAACCAGGCAGCTTTCCAGCCACTCTTCCCCAAGCCTGTAGCATTGTAGGGGGTTGTTGCGACCCAAGCACAGGACATGCACTGAGCCGTGTTGAACCTCATACAGTTGGTTTCAACGCATCGATACAGCCCGTCCAAATCTCTCTGTAAAGCCTTCCTTCCCTCAAGCAGATCAACACTCCCACCTAACTTTGTATCAGGATTTTCCTCTCCAGCATCATTTAAGATTGGTCAGCTGCAGCACTTACATAACAGGAAATTAAAGATTTACTGAAATGTTTGTTATCTCCAGCAAATCCCCAGTGAGGATGTACCTCCACCAGAGCTGTCCACCAAAGTAATGAATCCTGAGACCTCACACTTGAGCTTGGTGTTTCCCAACACACTGGGTTCCTCTGTGAATTTGTATTGCAACAGTCAGAAGATATCGAAGTGCAGTTAATTTTAAAACATAGGGTTCTAGTTTACTAAGCAGTAGGTCCTTAAACAAGAAGTGTTGGCTTTTCCCCTGACACTGCATTTGTTTGGCTCATTTCTGATTTTCCTGGAAATATTCTTTGAATAGCAACATGAAGGCCATATCTAGCCCTCAGTTAAAGATGCTGCTGTCAGAACTGCAAACAGAAATCTACAGCAATACCTTGCTCAGGATATGTGATGCTGTTGATTAGACTTCTTTTTATGTTGCTTCATATGCTGTTTGGAGCAGGACTTTGTTGAATTGAATCAGCCAGAAACAGAAATCTTAATAGTGGACTGGTTGGGAAGATCAGTATGTGACAACACAGCACTGAGCAAACATTTTGCAGGAAAATGGATAAGGGAAGTAACAGAAATTCCAGATGCCAGTTTGATCCCAGAGCCACATACATAGTTACGACCAGGCAGCTGTGAGTGGGCTTCCTGACTACCTGGGAATCCAGCCGTGGAGAACATGTTTTCAATGTTAGGTGAAATATAGGTGTTCAAGGTCAACCTCTGTTCAGTAGCGTAAAAAACCCAGCTGGAATCCTTCAGCTTTCTATGAAAATTCCAGACAGATTTTTTTACTAAAAACAGAATTATCTGCTAAAGATATCTGCTACCCATACTTTTTTCTTCTTGTGATCCTTGCCGTAGTTAACTGGTTTTTTTAAGGTGATCAGCTAAACCTTTTCTCTATGTTCATTCTTAAAGCAAGTATCCAGTGAGCAAGGCTTTATATTATTAACAAGATAAAAAATAATAACCAAAGAACCAGAACAAGGAAGTAACTGCTAATTGTGAACTTAAATTTCATCAGCTCTACCCTGTCAGATTGGGATAACTCTGCCCACAGTGGCACTCAAGCAGCTATTGATGAGCAAAGAAGTCACATGAAGATCATTTACTGTAAATGGAAGTTAGTTTTAAAAGTTATTGAAGAGAATATGTAAACTGGGACATCGAAATGTAACAAAGGACGTCACTGTCACTTTTATTGCCAGTTACCTCCTTGAGCATATTGGTAATGGATCAGTGGTATTATGTTAGGTGTGATTAAGAGCTGACTGTTGCAAAAGCAAAGAGGCAGAGGAGCAATAGCAATGGGATCCCCCTAACTCAGCTTGCCAAGGTAGCACCAGTCCTGGCTGCTGCTGGGTGTCCAAGGAGGCTGAGTAGCCCCTGGACCTGGCAAACCTCCAGGGCATGGCCCCAGGAGAGGTTCCACCCTACCTAAGGAGGGTCAGTGCTCACTGGGGCGTGGGGTTCATTGGGAGAAGCTCAAATGTCCAAGTGCTAGAAGGGATAAAGAATGGACAGAGTATCCAGCACCAGACAGAGACGTCCTTACTGTGTGTGCACGTGCATGTGCACATACTCCAGTAGTGGACTTCAGTCCCCATCGACAGAAGAGGAGGAACAGGACTGGAGCATCTATGCCACTCATGTTTGTGTGAGTGTTTTCTGCCTGTGCTGATCTGCGTAGCCAGATGTATATGAGTGTATGTCTGTGTTTTATCTGTGTGCTAACTGGAAACACATGCTTGGTCTTGCTGCCAGCTGGATCTGGGGCTGTAGTGCGGCACATATTTGACAATATCAAGCAGATTCTTACACCAGCATGTGAGGTTTTTTGCTCTAGTCTTTTTCTGGGTACTGGAAGAAGGATCAATGACTTTGTCAAACACTGTCTCTTCTTGGTCTGCCAGGCAGGATTACAGTAACCTGGCAAGTGAGGGTTTTGGTATCTCTCTTCCCCTTTGGTGGCAGTGCAGATGCTAATCTCTCTGCATTTCAGTGTAGGTTCTCATGAGGTGACTCATGCAATTTCAAAGAAGTCTCAGCCCCTAAAGAGCCATTTCAACTCCCAAATTGCTCAAAACACCATGACAACAGTGAACAACCACTTGCCAGAATTTTTGCCTTGTGTGTTAGACTGCAAAAATTAAAAAGTGACTTTACCTTTTGAAACTGCCAGGTACTTGTCACAAGTTAGGCATTTTGGCATCCACCATTTAACACTCTACTTCTGCAGCTGTAGGTGCTCAGTCATCCCAACACATCTATACTTTTAAATTATTTATATATTTTAAAATTATTATTTATACCAGCACTCCTACTATGAGAAGAAATTGCACCTCTCCATTGGGAGCCACTTATCCGTGTTACACCATTTTTAATTTGGCCAAGTCACATCTGAACAATGCAATGGTTAAAGCAGCTTATTTATGATCTTATCTGCCAACAAACTGGGATATCTTTGCAGTGATACTGTTAGTATGAACTTGAAGCTTTGCAAACAAAAAAGCCCTCTGTTGTCTGAATGAAAGTACCTGAATTGTTGTCCCAGGTACCAATGAATTAAAATTTACCTTTTGTTCAAGCAGTTTTGGTCACTGAAATCCTTGAGACTGAAAACAACAGAGGGAATATCTCTCTATTACACACACATTGAGACGAGGATTTCTTTCAGAGACAAATCAATTTACAATATTTCAAGAGCATTTATTTTTTCCCCTGTGATTTATCTATGTACTAGTACACTGGTGCACATCCTTGAGCAAATCAGAACAGTTTTACCTAGCTGTGATCAACAGCAGACTAAAACAACCTTTCCAAATAGCCCTTTAATTTTTAAAACATTGGGTTGCCTTTCTGCTGTCTTTCAGCGAAGAATTTACATGGAAGATGATTAATGGCACAATTTGTTCCAGACTGCTTATAGAATTCAAGAATTTAGTCATCAAAAGTTCAGATCACAGCAAACATCTGATTAAAAGATTTGCAGTCAATTTGCTTCTATCAAGGAAAGGTACTAAATCACACACAGAAATCCATCCCAATTTAGAAAAGCACTTACGCTGAATGAAAAGTTTGATTCAATTGCCTCTGCCATCAAGGATAGAAACATACAGAATGATCATGCTACCAGCCATCATAGCTCACAACTCAAATGGGCTCAATGAACCTGCTTACAAATGAATTATAGCTGCAATTATTTGCATAAATTATTGAGCAAATAATTACAAATGGTAATTAGATGGGGAAGAATTAGGCTTTGTTCAAAGAGAACTCCCGAACAGAAAGAATATTTGTAAGTTCCTTGTTACAAATTATTTACCCCTCCCTAATATTCCACCCCAAAAGGTGGAATTAAATTATTTTATTAATCTTAAATGCAACTAGAAAAAAACAGAAGCATATTGTACACATACACACACACATACATAATGTACAAATAAACTTGACAGAATGACAGGACATATGTATCATTTTTTTTTGCCTTTGTGTATAAATACAATTTGAAATGTTCTCTTTCAAGAAAGCCAAAAGAATAAATATAATAATTTTGTTTGCAAGACTCAGTTCCATATCTGATCAAAATAACACTTTTTTAAAGACAGATCTTGAACAGACTGTGCTTCCCTAATTTGCTTAATCTTTGATGAATTTGTCTTTAATTATCAGAGAATTTTCTGCAGTTGTCCTGAGGATTTGTTGATTAATTTTCACAATTGCCTTTGTAAGGATTTGAAAGATCTTTGTAAAGCAAAAGTTAACATCTGCAGAAGTTGTTTGATTTGTGGTTTTTTCATTGGATCAAGGCCAGTGGAAGCTGCTTTGAAATGAAAACATTTATTTCAGAATAAAGCTTTGTATATTGTTTGGAGCAGTGCAATTCTAACTAACTTTAGTCATCTCATAAACCTAAGGGACAAAACACTTTGCAACAAAGGTACAAGGAGACATAAAAAAGCAAGAGTAAATGGAAATGGCTGGCTTATTACAGAGCACGTGGTTTCATGAAATAGTAGGCATGGGAATGGAGTGGACCTAAGCAATACCTTTTTCTCATCCCTCTGCCCCTATTACTTCCAGCCTAATGCAAATCAACCCTCCTACAGTATATGTCAGTATAAACTCATGGAGCCAATGATCTTGGCTCAGAATAAAACCTCTGTTTTGGAGTTTTATTAATAAAAAATTAAAATATCTTTAAATGGTTTTATTTTACAAACTCAAGTTAGAGAAAAAAATTGGCAGACACTGAAGCCAGGAGAAATGGGAGGAGAGGAAGACCTGGTTCTGCAAGAATACAGTTTTGGCAGGGTAGGAGTCCCTGGGGTAAAAAACAACTCATTCTGCTTTGTGCTTGTGAGGACACTTCAGAAAATATCGGCCATTCCTCAGGAAAAGAAAATGGCCATCAAAGAATTCCCTGAGAGGCTTTAGTCAGATACAAATTAAGGCTTCATTGTCACGCAATGACTGAAGAGGAAAGTCCTCTGAGATGATTGTTTTCCTGCCTCCATGAGTAGAAGACTCTCATTTTCCTTCATTAGGAAATGATAGATAGACTTACACATCACTGGAAGACGACAAATATTGCTATTTCACGGAGAGAAGACCAAATAAAACACTTGTTCCCTGATACTTTGAAAGGTTAGTCGGAAGATTTATGTCCACCATTAAATTTAGAGGAGGTAAAATGAGTGATTTCTTCATCAGTAGGTAGAAGAATTTTGCTAAATATATTTTCATTGTAGCACCCACAATGAAAAAAATATTCACCAGGAATAGTCTTTTTTTTCCTAAAACAAATATAATATATGGCTGAAGTGCTACAGTTTAGTTTACAGGCATGGTCTCTGTAAAGATTTTTCTAATTCTGACATTGTTCTCAGAACTTAATAAGATACTGTTTGCTAACAGGAGATATTTCCCCTTTCATTTCTCTCATATGAAGTTTGTTTTAAGAACTCAGAGGGTTCAAAATCTAAGCAGGTCTGACCTTGCTCTGAAGGGCTGCACTGTCTCAGACATACTTATATGTTGCAGTCCTAAAGTCCTTCCTAAGTCCTTCCTCTGCTACAGTTCTAAGTCCGGTAGCACCTCCTGCACCTCCAAGTCAAGCTCTGCTGCAATGTATGCCCATGAATGTCTGACTCAGTGCTCTGCTCTTTGCAGGTGGGGTAACTCTATATATCATTCCTGGATCAGAGGAGAATTAGTACCTGGCAAAATCTTAGTAAAATATCTATCTGCATGGTTTCTAGTGGTAATATTCCTGTGGTAGTAGGAACGTGACAATTTTGTGACAATTTCTCATTCTGCTTATACATTTGTTGCTACTGTTTGTTGTTTATTTTGTTTATTTACAGGCTGCTGAGAATCTGGAGGAGGAATGATGAGCAATTCACTATAAAAAGGCAACTCATTATGAATACAGAGCCCTAAAGGATGACCCTGTTGAAACTTTTCCAAAGAAGGAAAGAAGACGTAAGTACTTCACCAGCTTCACCCAGCTTGACCAGATTCAGTGCCACACAGTTGTCCCTCCACGATACTCTTCTGAGAGCTTCCGGGTTTCATCAATGTATTCCAGTTATTGACATTTCCAGAAACTTGAATGGAGCTGATACAGTACTTGGTGATCATCAAAATATCACAACAGCTTTAGAGTGAAGTAATTTCTGATCACTACTGTTTCAAGAAAGCAAGACAGCAAGGATGCTGGTAGAAAAGAAACTTCTAGGAAATGTCTCAGAAATCTAAATCATGTACAACAGAACATATTTTCAGACAAAAATAAAACAAGTATTTATAAGGACCAAGAAGTGGGGAAGTGCTGGATATCCGGACATATATGTAAAAATGCTGCAGCAAAGAAGATGGGCGGTAAGAACCTTGTCATTGTCAGTTGAAAGTTGATGAATGAAGATGTTAATTTTTGTGAGTTTTGTTATTGTTAGCCTTTCAGAAATGAAAAGGACAACAATAAGAGTGTAAAAATACATAAAGTGAATGAGTCAGATACTGCACACTTTGAAAATAAAAGTTTTGTATATCAAAGTTTGCTTGAATTCTCCAGAAGTAATTCCTTTGCAAAGAGTGGTAATGATCACTGACTTTAAAGTTAGGATGAGCTCTATCTCTGAAGCTACATGGGAGCCAGTAAAATAAAAGATTCGGCCGAGAAGCGCATGCACCAAAAAACAGGGGTTGAATTTGAACAAGTATTACACATCATCCTTGATGACAAAGGAAAATGTAACGTGCATCTAACAACAAGACAGCTTATTAATGGATAAGCTTTCTATACATAATAAAGTGCTAATGACAGCACTGAAAGCAGCTAGATCAAAAGCAACAGATGGTGAAGGAGATTTTGTGTTGAGTAGCTTTACCATTGAGAGATGACATCAAAGTTTTAGCTGTGGATGAGTCATGGCTTCTTCTCTTCCCAACCTGTATCAAAGGTCAATGCACCAGCTTCTGTTGTATGAAGATTTTCTCACAATGTTAGTAGACATGAAAGAAAACTTCTTCAAAACTCTGTCTTGGCTAAAGAAATTCATCAGCTGCTGAGATTAAGTCTTCCTTTTTTGCTAAAATTTTGTTTGTGTGGTCATATATAGAAAAAAATTCTCAAGGCACAATTTACTAGAATTTGTTGTGAAATCATTAATAATTACCGTGGAGATTTCTTAAAGGTTAAATACATTAAAATATTTTTAGTCGTACTGTATAACAGAAGAGACAGATTACCCTTTGCATCCATAAGCTGTGGTCAAAACCCAAGATGTTAGGCTGCCGGTGAACATCTGCCAGCACACCTACGGTGCCCTAGCCTGGGTCAGCACAGCCAGGCTTCAGGAATGCATTCATTAGACACATACATCCAGACCTGAGACTTACACCTTAAAATGTCTTTATGGTTTATGGTCAATGGACAGAAACAGGCCCTTTTGGCGTACCATCAGTCTTACCTATTTTGGACATTAGTTATTTATGAGAAGAATTATGTCTTGGAAGTGTTTAGGTTCCACATAAAATGAAACTGTAAGAAAGTATGTACAGCTAGTTCATATATAAGTGCATATATAAGTGCTTTCCTTAGTCATTTGAACTTGATTGAAGGCAGGTACAAGCTGAGGAGACAAAATCAGATAAGGAATATAGTACTACATTAATGAAATCAAGAAAAACAACTTACACAATGGCTTGGGCTCTATCAAGTCTGCCATTACATTTTCTACATTACCAGTTCAGAAAGACAACATCTGAAGCAAAAACAAAGTCTCACCTGAGTGCTTGCCTGCTCACATCCAGCATTTACAATTATATTACACCCATGCTTCTAGACCAAACTGGGTTTAGCAGTCTGTTCTGCACTTATGTCCCAGTGATTCACATCAATGTAATACAAAACTATCAGCTCTTCTGAAAGAAAAATTATCCACCACTGTTAGTGAGAAATATCAGTCACGGAAGGTCATATGAACTTTGGTCTTGCCAAAAATATCTTAAGTTTGTAGAACCAAGATTTGTATTGCAAAGGCAAAAAAATAGCATTGGTATAATTTATTGTGTTTAAAACATTATTTTTAAAGGGTATATCTAATATGAATTTATATATTTTATATAAATATATTTATTTTTATATATATATATTTTACTATTGCTAAATGTTTCCAAGATGGAGATTTGGGAGAAATATGTGTAGGAACTAACATTGTACTTCAAATACTTGTCCAAGGGGAGATGGAAGGGCAACATTTTAATCATACAGTCTTGTTCTACAGTCACCTATAAACTCTTCTTAGACTCACAGGGAAACAATTTGTTCCTCATCTGGATGATAGTCATACGCCTGGTGACTCTGCTCTGAATAAGCATAAAATCTGTAAGAAATACTTGTGCTAAGTAGAAGCACATTCAATTCAGTTCTTTAGAATTTTACATATTCCTCAGTCACACATGTATTTGAAGTGTCCTTCAGTTATATAAGTGCCGGGTATTTGGGAAAAAAAAAAAAGGATTTTTTGATTTCCCACGTTGATAGGTTGAATGTTATACTGGAACTACCGCAGGCCAGACAGCTGCCTAGTGTCATATGAAAGAGCAATAGCTTAAGTAAGTATTTAGAAATCTATATTTCAGAAAGACGTAACTGCTGGTGAAGCTTTGTTCAAAATGCCTGAAAAAATCAGCTAAGACATATGAGGGCTGATCAGACAGCTGTGGTGATCACTCCTAAAAGTACATAAAGTAAGGAGGAAACATGGAGCGTTATCAAGAACCACCTCAGTAATCATCCTTCCTTACAGAGATGTTATATTAAGATGCCACAAGAGAAACTTAAAATAGTCTCAAAATGTAGAAAGAAAAGGCTTGAAAGACTCAGGGAAAGAACTCGCATTCAGAGCAGAATGGACTGGGCCCAAGGTAGGGACAAATGTGTTACTGTTGAAGAAAGAAGAGACACATTTAAGGAGAACATTCTTTCCCACTTGGCCCTTTTCCCTTTGCTGGCAACAGCGTACGTATGACAACAAAAACAAAAGAGCAGGGTGAGCTGCTGGTGATAGCACAGACCATGGCTCTGACTGAAAACATACCTCCTCTGTCACTGGTGGAATGATGAAAGATTCTGGACTTGAAGACAAACTCCACCTCCAATACAGTTGCAGAGGTTACTGAGCGTGAATTAACCACAGCAGTGCAGCACTGATGCAATGTTTGATGTTCACTCGGTGACATTAGAAGAAGGTACCGAGAAATGTACCAACTTGCCCCACCCTATTTTTGTAACAATCCCGAAGACTTGGGTCTCCAATAGGTGTCAACACATTTTTGTGGGTTTGCTAATTTCCTGCACTTAATCAAATCTCATAGAATTTGTGGTTTCAAAAGGGGGGAAAAAAGAAGCAATTACGCAGTTAATGTATAGGATAATATTCTTTATATCACATGCAGACCCCATATTTCAAGCCAGTAAAACATCACCGTGAGAAAGTCAAGCTTCAGCAATCACCTGAAAGGAAGGCAGACATTATCTGCATGCACTGTGCTACTCACAGGAATAATCACAACTAGCAAGTACTCTTGGGTTCAGTGGAGATAAGAGATTCTGCACTATTAATAAGGTAACATGGCTATGAGATTGATGCAGGCAGAACACTGATCAACTTCCAACCCTTTTCAAGGTGTGACTTTGTTAGTGCCGTTGTAGGCAAGCAAAACTCATGGAAAAGAAACACTTTTTTTTTCACAGAAGAAACCTTTTGCAATTTGTTCAACCATAAAAGTATTTGCAAAATCTCTTTTTGAAACTGTAAAAATTCACATTCTTTGTAAGTCCCTGAAAGTGAATGAAGTTATATAGCTGAATGTTGCCAGCCACGTTTTTGTGCTACGTGGTGCAAATGACTCAAGCCAGATACCTGCATAGGGCACTGGCTCTTCTGACAAGTACTGCGTGTGAGCTATCACACAAAAAGTTGAAGATGATCTCTGTGATGTGAATCTACTTGGCTGAATCCAAAGAGTCTGGACTGACAACTTAAGCAAAAGGAATTTGTAAGGTGGCAAGGTGACTCACTCCACAGCACCCAAAGCAGTTCTGCAGCTTAGGAAGAGCAACCTTATCTACTCCTGCCAAATCACTGAACGTATGTATTATTAATACACTCAAGGGCATGGAGATATACAAGCTAGAAAATTTTACAAGGCAGAACTGCCATCACATAGAGACAGACTGCATGCAAGATCATTTTAGGAGGAAGAGGAAGGGAATTGTGTAGTTCAAGCTACACATAATGTGGAGGAGAAGATGAGAGTAGGATTCATGGGATTAAACACATACGTGTGAAAATGTGGATTTCTGTGTCTAAGCTTGTCGTGTGATTAATTTCATCCTGAAGGAGCTATCTAAAACAGAGCATATGAAACACGCCTTGTAAGTGCCTTTTTCCTTCTGCCCCAAGCTAAAGCTATTGAGATCATGTGCAGATGACAACACTGTACCAGTCAGGAAGATCCCCTCATTCTTGCCTTAAAATATTTTTCATCTTCATCAAAGGAAAATATTGTGGGGGTTTTTTGAGATATTTTGATAGAGTACATGTTTTTACTATTATTAAGATTTGGGTTTGACCACTAAATATTTAAAGTTTTGGTAACGTTATATTAATTTTCTTTGATCACCAAAAGGGAGGGTTCTATCAATCTGAGAACAATTACCAAGTTACAATTTGTGGTCTGTAAGTAAGGCTTCAGCTCTGAATGTCTTAAAAAAAAAAGCACCATGACAGGTTACAAGGTTAGATAATGCCAATTCCTGAAACTTTTTTAATTTTGCAGTATCTCAAGCCCTGCAAATAGCATCCACAGACCATAAGAGGGCAAGACTCTTATTTATTGTCCATACACCCCTGTCTGGACCACATCTTTTGTCACAGAACCTGCTATCCCTTTTTCCTTTGCCTGAAAATTACGAAAATGTCCAAAAATATATAGTAACCCAAAATTTTCATGTGCACGTTTAAAAGTAACAAAAATGAGGCCCATTATCTACCAAAACCAACACAAACTTTCCCCACTTTTGCACACTCTGTGTATTGCTAGGAGTTTTCAAGCAACCCAGAGCACCTTTACTCCCTATCCACCAACAGATGTCAAAATAAATCTGTTTGCTGTCCCTCATTTTTCAGCTTGGATTTACTGAAAATCTGCCTTGTAGCCTCTTTAAAGAGAAGAATGGGACTTGTCTGAGAAATTGGGCTGATAGAGCTACCTATACATGTGTACTTAATGTAGGCTTCAGCAAGGCCTTTGACACTGTCTCCCACAGCAGACTACTGGAGAAGCTGGCAGCCCGTGGCTTGGATGGGAACGCTCTGCACTGGGTTAGGAATTGGTTGGATGGCTGAGCACAGATTGTGATAGTGAACAGTGTCTCATCCAGTTGGCGGCCGGTCACTAGTGGGGTCCCCCAGGGTTCGGTGCTGGGCCCGGTCCTGTTTAATATCTTCACTGATGATCTGGATGAGGGGATTGAGTCCTTCATCAGCGAGTTCACAGATGACACCAAGCTGGGAGGAAGTGTCGATCTGCTGGAGGCCCTACAGAAGGACCTTGACAGGCTGGAGAGATGGGCTGACTCCAATAGCATGAGGTTTAACAAGTCCAAGTGCTGGGTTCTACACTTTGGACAAAACAACCCCATGCAGAGCTACAGGCTGGGGACAGAGTGGCTGGAGAGCAGCCAGACAGAAAGGGACTTGGGAGTGCTGGTGGACAGGAAACTCAACATGAGCCAGCAGTGTGCCCAAGTGGCCAAGAAGGCCAATGGTATCCTGGCCTGCATCAGGAACAGTGTGGCCAGCAGGACTAGAGAGGTCATCATCCCCTTATACTCGGCACTGGTCAGGCTGCACCTCGAGTGCTGTGTCCAGTTCTGGGCCCCTCAGTTTAAGAAGGATGTTGAGATGCTGGAGTGCATCCAGGGGAGAGCGACGAGGATGGCGAAGGGGCTGGGGCACAGGCCCTGTGAGGAGCGACCGAGGGAGCTGGGGTTGTTTAGCCTGGAGAAGAGGAGGCTCAGGGGAGACCTTATTGCTCTCTACAACTGCCTAAAGGGAGGTTGTAGTCAGGCAGGGGTTGGTCTCTTCTCTCAGGCAACTGGTGATGGAACAAGAGGACAGGTCTCAAGCTTCGTCAGGGGAGGTTTAGGCTTGACATTAGGAAAAAATTCTTCACTGAAAGGGTGATTGGTCATTGAAATGCGCTGCCCAGGGAGGTGGTGGTGTCACCATCCCTGGAGGTCTTTAGGAGGAGATTGGATGACTTAGTGCCATGGTTTAGATGACGAGCAGGTGTTGAGTGATAGGCTGGACTCGATCCTTTCCAGCCTTGTGATACTGTGTGATACTGTGGCTTTTTGTAAGACCTTTGAGGATCAGAGAAAATGTTTTACAGTCAGAAACTTGACAGGATCAGATCACTTAATGTGCCTATGTAGAAAAATCTCAAGAATTTTTAAATCTAGTTGAGAAAGGCATATTGGAAAGTGTTTATAGATATATTTGTTGGGTGAAGCTATACACATTTCATTGGCAGATTATACATACGTGTTTAAAAGTAAGGATGATTTCTCATTAAAATGGATAACCAAGAGAGGAGCAAGATCCTCCACTTTTTGGTGGTTTCAATTTCAGTCTTATTAACTGTTCTGAAAGATACACTTCTGTCGAACAAAGTGTCTTCATACATGGGTGGATTGCATGAAATGCGATGGCTTGTGAAATTGGTCAGATCCAATGATGTAAAACTCCTTCTTGTCCTTCTCAGTTCTGAACATAGAAAGTTATTCATATGTGTAATACTGCAGTACATTGTTATATGGGAAGGTTAATCGTCACCTCATGTAGCCCTCTGGAATCCCATTCAGATAGAGTAAGTTAGAAAGAAAATGATTTTCTGCTAGAAGAAAATGTATTTGTCTAAGATCAAGCTGATTGATAACTTCAGATTTTCTATCCCTTTACTATTTATTATTTATTGAAAAGTACTTCACAGAATTTTTTATTAAGATGGTATCTTCTAACCCTAGAAGATAGTCAAGTATCATTGCCTTACTTTATGGGCTGATAAACGCAGAGTGATGAGCTGTCACTTGCAATAGGGTTAGAAATCTCTGATATAGGTGACTCAAATCCTACTTAATAACTTGTGTGACTTTCAGAACTATTACACTAGACACATGTTTCCAACCATCTTCCTAGGATCTTGTCTCTGCACAAGGAAAACCAGGATTTCTCACCCTCATAATTTTTCTGCTCCCTACCAACAGCAATGCAGCACACTGCCAAAGTATAGTCTGCATTCCTCCTTTAGTATCTCATCCACATCAGTAAACAAAATCCCTAGCAAATAACTAGCTCTTTGACAACACCATCTACTAATCTGCATTGTGCTGAGCAGCTCTTGGTGCAAATAGAAGGGATCAGACTCCACAGCTCAAGAGCTTGAGCTGTGCACATGGTGCATTTGCCTGGCTTTAGTATTCACAGCAGACTGCTTCCATTCAACTGCTTTACAATCTCAAATCCTTGAGAGAAAAATAGACATAACTCTTACTCCCTAAGCCACTATAGTTCTGGTGTACAACCAGGCTGATTTGTAAGCAATCGTGCATAAGTCCAGACACAAAAATCAACCTGTAGTCCGATTCACCTCCCAAAGCAGATCCAAAAAGGATGATCTGCAAGTATTTCTAATCTTTAATAAACAGACAAAATTAAACTGGAGAGTCATGTTTTGTCGTAGGTTCTTGGAGGGATTAGCAAATAAAGAAAGCAGTAACATTTATGACAAATGGGGTTCTCATACCTTCTCTGGGGTGCTGACTACTAGTGCAAGATTTTTTAATCTTAGATTACAGCTAAATGCCCAACAAGCCTTCTGAACAAGGAGAGATAAGAATAACTGTGCCCTCCACAGGAGGGACATATCAGAACTGGAAAAAAAGAAAGGAAAAAAAGCCTTTTTGTCTGAAGAGACCACCTGCATTTTTTCAATGCTTACAATCTGCCCCAGCAGGAAATACTTCAGTATGAATCACGACTGTCAATTTTTTGGTTGATGCTGCTGTGTCTGCTCCCCTCCATGGGCTGAGGAGGGTTTCAGGCATTTGCAGACTACTGAAGATGACCTGCTCAGCAGGAGTGATGCCAAATGGCCTAGTCGTGCAAGTGCTCAGTTTCCATGGTTCCTGCAGGATCTGGCAGGAGTTTTCTCTGTTGCATCAGATTTGGCCGGAGTACATTGCTGTAAAGAACATTCTGAAAATCACCGGGGACAATTCAAATGGCTGTAACTGGTCCTGCTCCTCCTCAATCCCAGTCAACAACTATCTGGCACTCAAATCACCTTTAAAAATGGAGATCACAATGTAAATGATCATTAAAATTAGCGATGTTTATAGACAATAAAAATAATAGTATTAACTTCTGATATTCAAATATCTTCCAATGTAAGAAAGATTTCTGACATTTCGGAAGCTGTCTCCAGACATGTCCTAAGAGGGCAGAAGTGAAATGCAGCTGAGAGCACTGGTGCATACAAGTCAGTGAACAGCTGCAACAGGTGTGGCACAGCGATCCCATTGCCAAAGTGGACTACTCCAGGGAAAGACTCACTGTGTTGGATGCCTGTAACAGCCTGAGCCAGCTCCACAGGCTGTGCCACCAGATTGTGATGGGTAGTCCATGAAAACCCATGTAGGGATGCTTGCAATCAGTCATGCCTCTTCCATTCTCTGGGCAAAAAGCCCAAGAGGTGACCTGAAAATGCACCCAATGTAGCAACATAGCCAAACGTGTGTTCCATCAAAATTTTGATGATGTCCTCAAGAGTATTAAAGGAAGCAGAATATTCCAGAATTTTTCATTATTAATTTATAGTCATTAATAATTTATACCAATTTATATAAAACTTTTGCCCCAAATATCAATACTGTGACATTTACTTCTTTTTCCCCGTGTCAGCATATAGTTTGGTGCTTGGTTCAACTTTTTGTTTACTTTCTGAAGTTCACTGGCACTGTCCAAAGCAAAGCACCTTGCTTCATGAGGCAGCGAGATAAATAGCAGTGCTGCTGCCCAGCAACAGCTTTACAATAATATGTGACAATAAGCTCATCAGTCAGCACATCCTTGAGGCAGCTTAGGAAAAAATTATTTAGCAAATACCAAGAATGGTGGCCCACACCTTGGTGTGGGTCTCAGAAGTCTTTTTGAAATGCGACGGTGGTTTTTTTTTGAAGACCTAATGGGACATAACAATAGAAGGAAAATTCAGTAGACAGGTACTTCTGTTAGCCACCCTGTTCACAGCTTGGTCTTTTAACAATCATTACCGAGTCTTTCCAAACAAATCCAAAGCTTAAAACAAACTCTAACAAGCAAATTCTCCACCAGCAAGGGTACGGGGTACTGCTTCATTAGGTGGGGATCAAGCAGCAGATCATCCACTTCTGCAGAGCTGCCTGTATTTATACAGCTCAAGTCCAGACCCTCTTAGGTGCATTGGACCTAGAAACAGAGCAAGTAGTTGCTGCACAGTTTCACTGAAATAAAAAAAGGAAAATTCTCAAATACTGAGAGCAGATGACTCAATATAAGCAGTGGTTTATAAATATTTAACACATCAGTCATCCCAGACGAGAAAAAACCTAGGTCAGTCTTGGTATGGCATGGTGAGTTATTGTGAACGAAGAACAGAAGCTTCCTCCCTTATCAAAAATAAGGATTCTGGAGTATTTATTTATGAGGATGAGTTTGGAAGGATCTATGATTCTATGATCAATGATGACTTGATTCTGCATAAACTCCCAAGGATTGCAGTACTGTGTAACAGAAGAAAAGAAAGAACAAGTGAGTTCAACCTGAAGCCACTTTATTTGCACATCAAATAAGGTGAAGTTCTGTGATTGCTGTGAAATGAATAGTCAATATCTAAGCACTATGTATTTATCATTATTCCTAATTATCAGGGACCAAGATAGCATCCAAAGGCCTCTACCTAATAAAATTGCTACTGATGTCATCTGAAGTGGGAAATTAATCCATCATCTTTGCGGTGTGCTTTGAAATTGGAAGTAGCTGTTCAGACTGCAGATGAAAATCTTCCATTCAGTGTATTAAAGTTTCACTTCAGTTGGTCGTATATGGAATGGAAATATCCAGTCGTTTTTTTCTTTCATTTTCCTTTGTCAGCTCCTTTGATTTAAACTGTCTTTTCAAAAGATGATCATAATAAACTTGTATACGTTAAAATTCAGCTTTTTTCTTCAGACCTCCAAGCACCCAACAACATTGTTGTTTTCATTTTGTAAAAACACACACTGAGCACATGCCAATGGTTATGCATGGTAGGCAGAGGAAATGGTCAAGGACAGAAGATGAATTGAGTCAACTCCAAGGACTCTGGAGCATCCTCAAAGCATTCAGTGACCTGTTAAATTGAAGATTTGACTGATCTTCCAGGGTAATGAGTGCTGAAATTGCCCCACATCATTTTATCCTCCAGAGGTGGTTGACTGATTTAGTGGAGTCAATCCATACACACATACACCGGAGAGATAGCTGAGAACCCGTTAGAGGATGGTGAAATGAATTTCTACTGGTCTAGGAAGAGGTCCAGATGCACAATCTTTTAACAGCACAGCACTGATGAGATGAATCCTACTCTTTTTAGTTTCTATCCCAGGTTTGAACGTTCTACCAAAGGGTCTCAGATTTCTCCGTGGGTTCTTTTAGTTTTAATCTCTACAAGTTTGCTCCTGATGTTTCTAATATACCATCATCTTTGGCTGGGAAGCGGATTCCTGGCTTGACTGGTAGAAAAAACCCCATGCATCTTCATGCTAACACTGCGAATAACTTCTGCCTTTCCGTTACGCCTTCTCTTGCACACAGGGGCTAAGCTGTGTTCCAGGTCTCAGAAAGTCTTAGTTGTGATGCAGTGATATCAGTGGCAGATTCCTTGTTTACTAAAATGGAGAAGAAAAGGAAAATTCCTTGGGACCTGGGACATGAAACTGTTTTATGTATTCCATCATTTTCAGATAGCATGCCAGGATAACTAAATAGTACATATTAGTGATATCCTGAATTATTCCTTTCCCCTCTTGTGCACTGCACCATATCTTGGTTATCACTTCATTACTTAATTTGAGGCAGTGACTGCCAATATATTTGTGTCCTGTACTGTCTTGCGTATAGTAGTTACATTTTTAATCCCTTCCCCTTCTTATAAAACATGAGAAGCTGACTAAAAGTTTAAGCAGATTTGATTTTTCATAATAGGACGGAAACAAACAAAACCCACAGACACGTAAATAACAAAGTAGATGACTAAATTGTCAAAATCTGAAATGTGCTTATTTCTGCAGTATTAGAAACATAAGGTTATACAAAGTCCTGATTTGCTTTTTTAAAATAACTGAAGATTTTTTAATATTTTTACATGAGATCAAGTCCTAGGGGCTTTAAAAGGACTGCTTTGTAATATAGGCTTTGGGATAAAATGTTAAAAAGTACTGACCGAGAACAAAACACATCAGCAGGTTGAAAAATTTCAGTATAAATTAAGTTTTTCCTGGCTTATCTACATTAATTCTGGGTTAGGTAGGCCAAGCAGTACAGAGAAAGTGTTCAATAAGTTGCAGATTTCACGAGTAGTGAAGATACCGGTCTGAAGGTAAAAGCAATAGGGCACATGGCTTACGTGATAATCTCAGAAGCCCTTATGAGTCCCTTCAGTTGAAGATGAAGATGACCAAATTGTTTTTGTTTTGTTTTGGTTTTTTATATTTTCCTATACCAAAATACTTTACAGAAACATCTATCCCAAAAACGTTGTTCTACTCACAAACATCATCTGCACAAATTTCCACTGCCTGAGAGAATAAGCACAGTTACAGCTCTGAAACCTGCTGGCTCTCAGCTCCTAGCAGAAACAGCAGTTCACCAAACGCTAGCGTCTCAGAACCTGATTAGATATATCTGTGTAAGTTAGAATGACATTCTTTTCCTTTTTGTTGCCTTGTTTTTTCTGTATGCTGTGTTTCAGCTCAGCGAAGGATATACGGCTACAAGCCATAGCATGGTGGTGGATAATAAACCCACAAGTGGATTCTCAGCCTCTGTGATGCAAGTGGAACTGTTCTAGCAAATTTGCATGTTACTAATAACAATTATCTCTTGTTGAAGGCTCGCTGCAGAAGAGGAGGAAGGTACAGGTCCACAAACCTGGCTACACTCAAATGTAATGAGACTGAAAGGGCTGGAGCCTCACGTTGCAGAACCTGAGATAAAAATCAGGTCTTTCCCTTCATAATTGTTATAGGATAAATAACTATCTTTACAAATTCTTGTCTGCGTAAAATATCCTCTGCAGAGAGAAGTACGTTACAGGCTGTTACACAATTCCCTTAGTGCAGGTACTCACATACAAACAGAGATTGGTGTCTTGAGAAGACCTTAGATTTTCAACATAATAAAAGCAATTGACTTGGAAATATTCACTTGTTTCTTTTCTTACTTTACACCAAGATCCTAGATCTCCATTTTCTCCTATTTTTTTTGTTTCCCTTTCTTACATAATCCCATCATCTAATTTGATTTTTCCATTTTAAGATATAGTGATATGTATCATAGAGTTATTTTTAAATCTCAGAAGAAAGCCCATGAGTTACCAATATCAAGGTTTCTGAAAAACATTGACCTTGCCTTTTCCAATAAATCTAAGACTATTTCACATGCATGTTTTCCTTCAAAAAAACCATAGGTGAGCTCACCTCAAAGTTCTTTTGCTTCGGGCCCACTCTCCAACAAGGGGACAGGCTACAGAGACAAAAACTATCATTTTTACCTCTGCCTACTGCTCTTTGCAAATGCCAGCCACACAAACTTCAACTTCTGCTACAGAACTCTTTTACCATGTAGGAAATCCCTTGGGAAATACCTAGCCTTCCCAGAAAATATTCCAGAGATAGGAAAGAAGATGGACAAAGCATCCTAAAATTGTGAGAACAGAGCATTTTGATAACTGGTTGCCAAGAGACTGAAGAGGATTCACCTTGTTTAATGTCTGCTCTCTGGTTTAGATCAGCTGTCTGGGCTCCCTTCCTCCATAGACAAAGAAATAGGCACTTGCAGAGGATGCCAGCCTATCCTAAGAAAGATGTATAAAATAAAGTTTTAATCAGTCTGCAAAGATACCTCTCTCTCTAGGAACTACAGTGATTATAGAAAAAGAGTTTAAACTAGAGACCCTTTGGACAGCAGAAATGCAATGAAGTCCCATCCATGGGCAGAGAAATTAAGTGGCAGTGCTACATCCCAGTGTCCTGTCACTCAGCGTCTCCCCACAACAAACGGAACCACGACACTGTTCTTCTGAAGTACAGAAGTGAGACCTGCATAGGCACGGCTTTCGTTTGTTCTTATGCCTAGTGCTGTCTGCTCTGCAGGGTCAAGCCTGACCCCATGCAGCAGTGGCACATAAAAACATTTCTCTCCTTAGAGCACTTCCTGAAGGCACTGGGGGTTGCTAGACCAAAGGCCTCTTACCAGAAGGGCAGGGAGGTGACCGTATCGCAACAAAGGCAGTTCCCCCTGCTGTAGACCAGGTGTGGCCAGGGAACCTCCCCTCAGATGGGTTTGGGTGGGATCAGCCTGGGTGAGTGATGTTAATATCTACCTTATTAACATTGTACTCCTCCTTCCCCGGGGTGGTCAGCAAGTTGTCCAAGGCCAACTGCCTGCTCATCAAGAGCTTGCTCTCCCTGCTGCAGAACATCAGCAGAAATGTGGCCAATCACAGGATGACTTCTGGCAACCTAGTCGTCTGTGTGAGGCCAAACCTCCTCAGCCCACCTGAGCAGGACTCTCTGCCCCTGGACATCCTGGTGTAGGTGATGACAAAGGTATGTTGTGTTTATCAGCCAGATATAGCCTTCTTCCTTCACTCAACCTTTGCTGTTCAGACGTATCTGGCTACCTTTTCTCTTCAGCACACATGGATGGGGGAGCTGTAGGGAAGGGCAGTCTTTCTGCACAGAAGGGCAGAAGGGCAGAACTTTCTGCGCAGAAGCAAGGGTCAGGAGTAGGAAAGGATATTTGATCCATTCCCAGCGATCTAGGTGGAAATCATTGTTTTGCTGTGTGCAGGTGACGCATCTGGTGGAGTTCCTCAGTGAATGCTGCTGAGAGCTCTTCGAAGAGGTGGTGCCTGGGCTTGCCAGTGCATGCCAAACAGCGTGACAACATAAGTCTCCCTGCTCAGATGGTGGAACTACTGCAGCAGTGACTACTGATGTCATCCACCAGCTGACAGCTCTGCAGAAGCTCAGAATGAGGCTGATGCAGGCTGTCCATGGCATTTTTGCAGTCATACCACCAGAACTGGCTCAGGTAAGCTGAGCAAAGCCATCCAGAGGATCTGCCTTTCAGAGCTATGGTAGCAATTGGGAAGGGAGGTTCTTGCCACCTCTTAACTTCCACATTTCGTTGCAGGTGGCCCTAGTCATTCTGGAAAGCGGATGCTTGAAGAGCTCGTCTGAGAAGGTAAAATGAGCTAGCTTTGATTAAGAGCAGAACTGGTTCCAGGTTATCGTGGCGTTACCTGTCTAGCAATACTATCAAATGGAAAAGTTGCCAGGCTCTTCACAAACAAACAGAAAGAGAAACCCATCGTGCACAGATGGGAGCAATGGGCAAACAGACGGGAAGCAGAGAAAGTTGGAAGACGATTTCTCAGGGATGGGCAGCTGAGGAAATCCAAACAGGCAGGAAGAACAAGGGGCCCAGGTGTGTAGCAGACACTGTTGTCCATCTTTCAGAACTCTAAACACTGCTCTGAGTATGGGACATTTTTTCTAGGTGCACAAAGATGGCCCCAGAAAAGAAGCATGCACCTGCCCTTGAGAGAATGGGTATGTGAGGAGGTGCATGTTTCTCTGTTGTGAGCAGTTTTCATTTTCCACTTGTTGAAGATCAGTTTGTGCAAGGCTGAGCAGAGACACCAGAAAGGTCACACGACTCATGATTTTGAGCTCTTTGACCCACTACCTGTCACATAAAGATGCCAAGTCCTACTTCTCTGTTGATGTCAGCTGGCCATCTTGGCATTGGTTGGTGTTGTCTGAATCCAAAAGACACAGTAAGGAGTTTTTCCACGTAACTGTAGACACTGAGAGACTGGCACTGCTTAAAAAGTTTGCATTTCCCTTGAGATAATTGAGGGAAGAAAAACACCAAGCAAATAATAAAAAAAGTGCTTTTGCCTTCAAACCTGGCTTTCTAGCAAGGGAAAGCACAGCTTCGCAGGGGCTCCGAGCTGTACTGCCTGGCAAAGGGGCACTGCAGGTCTCTGTCAACTTGCTATGCTCAAAGGGTATCGCACGTGTTAAGGGGCCAAAGCAACACAACAGTCATTGCCAGTATGGATTCTCTCTCCTGTGCCAGGAATCGCCCCTTTTGCCATTGGACTTCCCACAGAATGGGAGACAAAGTCAGGCCTGTTCCTGCCTCCTTGGTTTCATCAGTGCTTTCTAACTTAGTCCTTGTAGGTGTTATTTTATGTTTGCTGCTTGGATTTCCTGGATGAGCTCTGATGCCTGGGTTTCAAGGGGGATGATGCAGCCCTAGGACCACCTTGGTGGAGGCTGAACGACCAATATGTTCCCCCTTTCCTTTCTTTTGCTGTAATATGTTCTACAGACTGCCTGCAGTTCTTAGCATTTCTATGTATGTCTCTCTTTCTAAAATTTCTTACTCCTTCTTTAGTGAAATAAAGCGTTAAGTGCGCATATGGACAGTCTCAGTATTTGGATGAGTCCTTTCTTCTCTCTTCACTTTCTTCCTCTCTCTTTCTCTGTCTTGCACCTCTCCCTCTCTGATATTCAACTATCCGAGAAGATAAAAATTTCATGCAAGGCTTGCACTTGTATAGGCATCCAAGAAAAGGTTTTGACAAGGAAAGAACTGTGTATGTTACCACTTCTTCTGATCTGGGAAAGAAAATAACTACTTTTTTTCCAATCACAGAGGGCCATTTGTCAATATTTCCATTATCTCACCATGCTTTTGATCTCCTCTGTATTCCCATTGGCCTTATACTCAACTGTTGAGTGACAGAAAGGAGTCACCATCCTTACAAGGTGTTCAAAAAATATGTAGATGTGGTACTTTGGGACATGGTTTAGTAGGAATGGTAGTGCTGGGCTGACAGTTGGACTTAATGATCTTAGAGGTCTTTCCAAACCTTAATAATTCTGTGTCTGGCCACTTCATTACCTAGCATTTCCTGTTGGCGCTCTTAACTATCAACTAGCTGGATGAGCCTAGGATCAGATCTCCATGGAAGGAACTTCATGCAGAAGAAAATTTCCCTCCTTTCTGCTTAAGTCTGTGGGAAACATTTGTATGTTTTCTGCAGTTCATATGGTTCAGACAGTCTCCTTCTCTTGAGAGAACTTGCTCTGAAGAAATACCCAGAAATGACAACTTTCTTCCCCCTGTTTCTCTTCTTTCTGTGCCAGCTACATGACTAGAGCTTCAGCATCTAGAAAGCCTAATCCATCTGTCTGCAGAGACCCAAGGGTGTGTGGATTATCCTGTCTTACTGCTGACAGAATTTGGCAGTATGTGGCCACATTGCCCAACAACAGTTAAAAAACCTGGCATTAAAAGAGATAGTACGTGCCAGGATTGTGGCAATTTGACACAAGTCGCCCTGGCTCAGGAATCCTGTAGTTTCTAGCAGGAACATGTGATACTACTTCTTCCTTAATTTGGACTGCCCCACACTGCTTGTTTTGTCATGGAAATACTAAAGTGTTCAAAGAAGAGAGTTGTTCCTGATACCTGTCATTTGATAACACCAGTCCCAAAACTCCAGCCTGGTCTGGGGAGTTTTGGAAACAATCTCTAATCCCTGTCACTCTTCAAGATGAAGTAAACTGTCTCATTCCCACTGGTCTTTGACTTTGTTTTCTTAGACTAGCAGGCACCTGTAACATCCTACTGTGTAATGACTTGCTTATTCTGTCCTCTTTGGGATTGTGTTTCCTCCTTCCTTCATATTTTTTTCCAAGTTTTGTCTTTTTAGTTGGTGCAAAGGTTGCAGAGAGGGACAAATTTTTCCTTTAGAATTAATATAGGTGAAATAACTGACATTTTCAGGCACACAAACACTTCCTCAGGTCTGCGGCAGGAAGAGCAGAATAGCAATAGTACTAGTTCTAACTATCATGTTTGCGGTAGATACAGGCAATTCTAGTAATTATAATGCTGCTGCCTGTTGAGTACAGGAGAATGTTAGCAAGGGGAGACATGATAAAATCCTTAATATTTGTGAAACAGCAAAAGAGACAAGTAATTTCCTTCTGCAGAATAGCAATGATTTAGCATCAAATGGGATATGGGAAAATTACTGTGCTGTAAAACAATTTCTGAGTCCATGTCTTTCATCTGTTAGAATCATCCCCTTTGATTCAAGCTCCTTGTCTTGAAAAAGTGTAGGTTTCTCCTAAAACCTGAACAAAAAAGTTAAGAGAGGGATTGGTTGTTTTGTAAGAAGCAATTTTCTTTGGGCATTTCTGGTGCTTCTGGTGATAATATACTCCTGTTCATTAAATTTTGGTAACACAAGAAGTATCCATTCTATATACATGATAATAAATACAAATTTTCATGTCATTTCAGAATATATTAGATACTGTACCATGTCACTCCATATTACCACCAAAAGAATTTAAGAACAGAGCAAACATTCATAATGATGCCTCTAAGAGTCTTCAGCATTCAAGTTTTGTGACACAGATTTGTCTTCAAGTAGAGAAAGTTTCTGTATACTTAAAATCACTCAGTGGATTCATCTTCCTTGAACCTTCTGTGGTTCCTCTTGACTCTTATAGACTTTCAGCTTTTATTTAATCTTGTGGCAAGGATTTCCACAGCCTCACTACAAGTTATTTGAGGAATATTCTCTTTTATTTGTCAGTTCTTTGTAGGAACCACTTCCAACACATTAGCAATAGACTTGACGGCTACAGGGTTCCTCTCAATTATCTCCCTCCGCCATTTCTGCTTGGGGGCCTTTGGCTGTGGCAGCATCCAGCAATCTGCTGTAAGAGACCAGTTGGTATAAAACTCTTGGCCAGTATAAAACTCTCACCTCCTGACTAGGACACGACGCCAACCAGCAAAACGCGTGCACAGATCAGTTTTACTACACTGGCATAACAAAATGAGGCAAAGGTATTTTGGTTAGAATAAAGAAATTACTGCAATGCAACCTTTTCTCACCAACTTTTGAGTATATCCCCCTCCACACGCACCAGCACTCCATCCCCTAATTCCAGTTCTTGGTTTTTAATTTACCACCTGGAAGTGATTTGGTTGGGACTCCTTGTGACCGTTTGCCCAATACTTTCCCCAAAGGCAAAATGGAGACTCATTCCCAGCAGGAAATCATTCCCAGGGCCCTGTGCACCCTTGGGAGGGTGCAGGGAGCTCTGTTGAGGTGGCGTTATTGCCTCCTACTGACAGTCACTTGGTATCTCTGGTTACTGTTACGACAAGGTAGCTAATGGTTTACTTTTCCCATTATTTTCCTACCTGGATCACATTTTCTTCTTCCTTCATTTATGCACTATCACTCCCTTTTACTCTCCCTTTTGTTATCACAGTGACTTTTCCTTCTGCTCTCACTGCTTCTCATTATCCTTTCATAATCCCATTGTGTAATCTAACCATCTTTTGCACTTCTCATAGCCCTAACCTGAAGAAAGGGCCTGACAGATATTATGTGTTCAAAGGCTAGGAATGATGATGAAAGGTTTTTAGAGTGAAGAATGAGTAACAAAATACAGGCTATTAACTTAAAGGAGGAACCTAAGAAAGTAGTTTGGCACATAAAAGAATATTCAATATGAAGAAGTGAATTAAATTCTCTGTTTACCATTTAATTAGATTCTCTGCCAAATGAATCTATTTAATCTAATATTAATCTAATTAATTAATCAATCTAATACTAATCTAATTAGATTCTCGATTTACCAGCAGAAGAACTATTTTTAAACATACATTTAACCATAAAATATATTGCCACAAACATAACTGAAGGAAGAATATAGCATCTTATAAAATGTTAGACAGTTGGATAGGATGTAGGTACCATAATTCCACAACTGCATTAAGTATGCTTAGCAAATAATAGTGGTTTAACCTAAATCTCGAACTTTTGGGGGGGTCCACAATAACTATTGTTTGAGTTGGTGGAGGGAAAAGACAGGGTAGAAGTTATAGAAGCAATTAATTTCATCAAAGCTTGATTTCTGTGAAAGAAAATCTTTTGGATCAGTGAGGTTACTGTTCCAATTTGGTACAGCAGTTCCAATATGCCATATTAATTTTTTTTGGTGTTGTGTGTTTTTACAGATATCAGACTTAGTAAATTTCCTTATTCCCCTGAACTGGTGAGTGTGAAAAGAGAAACCCTGGACTGCAAGGGAATAAATGAAATGTAGGATTTTATTCAAAAATTGCCAGTGCCTTGATTTATGGGTTTTTTTTTGGCTCTACCCTGTGATGATTGGCACCCACTATACACTGGAAACAAATTATTAGGTAACTGGAAAGGCAGGTACTCACATTTGAACTACAGGTAAAATCACAGTCTTGGGTAAGTTAACACAGAGGTCTTCACAACACAAGGTCTCCTACTTAGTCAAAACTAAAAATGTCTGTTCTACTAATAATTCATATTCAAAACAGATAATTAAGCAGTGAGACATTCCAAGACATTTATTAATGTTTAATAATGCATAGCACAAGGCAGAAGAATTTTGGTGCTAATTTGTTCTTGATAACATTTCTAATTCTCCAGTAGGTCCTGAATGCCTTTAAAAATGTAGGCTTCTGTGCCATATGTGAATCATTTAAACCCAAGACCACAATTAGGTTATAAAACACTGAGTGTACGCATTTGTTATATGAAAAGTACATGCTTGTGATTCAGCTGTAAAATCCCGAGGCTGTTTTTTTTTCCCAGAGTAAAATCTAACCAAGCAAGCTTTAATTGGATCTCTGTGGGAGACAGTTCATGCATTGAACTTCTGTCTCTCCCTGATTTATTTACATGGGTGTATACATGATCAGGAAAAGGGAGTTTCTGATTCCAACATATCACTGAAACTGTTCTAAAAACACAAACCGGAAATTAAAACATCCAGAGTTTCACTCCAATTACTCATGTATAAATTTCTGAAATCTGTGGAGGAGAAGAGGTAGTGTAGACTTGCTAATTGTTAAATGGGAGATAATCCAAAAGCCAGAGTCAACTGCCAGGGAGAAGCATATATCTCTGGGTTTCTGGTGAATGATTTTTATATTTCGGACACAGAAGGCAAGTGAAGCCTCTGGTAATGCCATTTCCTATATAAAACTCTCAGTATGACATAGAATCATAGAGTGTTTCCCAGTTGTTTGTCTTTGCAGAAATTAAGTCATTAGGTGGTCATTTCTAGGAGTCTTGCAGGCTGCAGATCGATACTTCAAGTAAGTGATTAGTGGATATCAAGCATCAGGGTTTGCAATTATCCAGTTCAAAGGTAAGGAAAGCAATTGGAAGCAAGTAGCTGCATGGACTAAAATAATTAGATCAGATAATTCTTTTAACGTGAAGTATATATATTGCCAAGGAATGCCAAAACATAGAACAGAAAGAATTAAGTAGTAATTTCCAAAATTGCAGACAATCAGTTTCATAGTATCAAATGTCACTCTGACTGAAACTGTTGTCAAAAGAGAGAAGAAGAAAGCACTCATTATATGAGCCCACGTGTTAAACATTTTTATTCTGTCATCATGATTAGCATCCAAAGACAGGAGTCATGGTAAGTTAAATCCCTTTGCCAGGCCTTACAGGCTTCTTCATTACAAGAATAATTTGAGATCAGCCACTGCCCTACTCCGTATGTGAAGCCCTTTGAGTGGTTTTGCCATGGATGAATGTGCTGTGATTGTGCCTAGTGCACTGATTCTGACAGCAGGTAAATCTGGAAAGAAAAACACATATTTAAGTTCTCAGCTGACTACTTGTAGAACAAAAAGAGTGTTTTGGAAATTGAATAAATTCTCCTGCATTACATGTCATCTTGCAGGTTTTCTGCAATAGGAAAAGTGTAGGAAAGAAAGAAAGAAACTGAAGTAATAAGTTTTAATGCTTATAACTATCAAAAGGGTGTGTGTCAAGAGGGGGCCAGACTCTTCTCAGCTGTGCCCAGTAACAGAACAAGGGGCAATGGGCACAAACTGGAGCACAGGAAGTTCAACTTCAACATGAGGAAAAACTTCTTTACTGTAAGGGCGATGGAGCACTGGAACAGGCTGCCCAGAGAGGTTGCGGAGTCTCCTTCTCTGGAGATATTCAAAACCGACCTGGACTTGTACCTATGCAGCCTGCTCTAGGGGAACCTGCTTTAGCAGATGATCTCCAGAGGGCCCTTCTAAAGCCAACTATTCTGTAATTCTGTAATGTCACCAAAAGGCAGTTACCTAAACACCTGAAATTACTCTGAAGCAGCTGTAATCTTTTAGAGGGGAGAAAAAAATAATTATCTCAATTAATGATGTTATTGATTTCTCATGTGAAAACGGAATCACAGAACATTAAGCCAAATTTGTAATTGCATATTTTTAATTTAAAATGGAAAGGACAAACTGAGAAACGCTACCACTGAGATGCTGTACTCCTGAGCATTGTGAATACTCAGCTGGCAGCTGAAGAAGGAACACAAGTTACCAATGCTTCTGCACAACATAGTTGTCTGAAATAGACCATTAGGGCTAAGACTCAGCAATATTCCTGGGTAAAAACAATTCTGGAGACTATAGCTAAATTCTGAGCTGATCCCTTACATTAGTAATATCCACAAAAGCCTTCATATCACTAAAAGCTATTTAACCACAGCAGCTCTGTGGAGCTGTAAAGTAAAAAATACGATAGATATTTAAGCCCATGAACACATTTAGATATAGCCAGCATGGAGTGAAAGAGAACATTGTTTTTTAAACGGGGCATAACAGTATTGAAGAATATGCAGTCTTCCACCACTCTGAAAAAATAAAAGCAGGTTTAACAAAAATGTTAAGTCTGGACACCAAGATCACTCTAATGTACTTGTGCAAACTCACAGGAAGAGGAGCAAATAACATGTCTAGCCAAAGAGTGATGTTAGAGGAGAACTGTAAGAAGTGAAACAATATTAAATAAACCTGAACCCATAAAAGGCAACTGAAATCTTTTCTGAAAAACAGAAAGGCACCAAGCATCCATTTTTGAACTTTTTCTGCTAGAAGTACTTTAATTGAGACATTCAGTTTGACTTTGACATCTGTTAGTCCTTACAGAGGTGTTGTTATTCAGTTCCAGACCTTTCATCACAAGATCAAATTACATTATAGATCAGGCACACTTATCCCACCATTCACTTAGAATAGATTTTAATATCATAAGGGGAAGAAAGGCCTAAGAAATGCAGTTATCTTCTGTGCCTAGTAGGACAAGATGCTCTTTCAAAACACATCTCACACCATAAAAGCTGTTGGGAGCTGTAGCAACCCACAGTGGGTTTTGCTATTGAGGTCTTAAGATGCCTCTGCGCTAGAGGCTGCTAACCATTGTCAGGTTAGAAGCACGCCCTGAGGATGTGCAGCCACAGTTATGTTGGTTACTGCAACATGCAGTCAATCTGCAGGAGGGTAGAAGGGCCCTACAGAGGGCCCTTGACAGACTGGAGAGATGGGCTGATTCCAACAGCATGAGGTTTAACAAGTCCAAATGCCGGGTCCTACACTTTGGACACAACAACCCCATGCAGAGCTACAGGCTGGGGACAGAGTGGCTGGAGAGCAGCCAGGCGGAAAGGGACTTGGGAGTGCTGGTGGACAGGAAACTCAACATGAGCCAGCAGCGTGCCCAAGTGGCCAAGAGGGCCAATGGTGTCTTGGCCTGCATCAGGAACAGTGTGGCCAGCAGGACTAGAGAGGTCATCATCCCCTTATACTCGGCACTGGTCAGGCCTCACCTTGAGTGCTGTGTCCAGTTTTGGGCCCCTCAGTTTAAGAAGGATGTTGAGATGCTGGAGTGCATCCAGAGGAGAGCAACGAGGATGGTGAAGGGGCTGGGGCACAAGCCCTATGAGGAGCGACTGAGGGAGCTGGGGTTGTTTAGCCTGGAGAAGAGGAGGCTCAGGGGAGACCTTATTGCTCTCTACAACTGCCTAAAAGGAGGTTGTGGTCAGGCAGGGGTTGGTCTCTTCTCTCAGGCGACCGGTGACAGAACAAGAGGACACGGTCTCAAGCTTCGGGGAGGTTTAGGCTTGACATTAGGAAAAAATTCTTCACTGAAAGGGTGATTGCTCATTGAAATGCGCTGCCTGGGGAGGTGGTGGAGTCACCATCCCTGGAGGTGTTTAAAAGGGAGATTAGATGAGGCACTTAGTGACATAGTTTAGATGATGAGTAGGTGTAGGTGTTGGGTCATAGGCTGGACTCATGATCTCAAAGGTCTTTTCCAGCTTTATAATACTGTGATACTGTGCTACTGTGTTGCAGTGCAAATGGTGCCAGCTACACTCTCCGGTCTCTACAGCCCCCAGAAATTCACTTCTAGGCCCTAAGTGCACTGTTGCTCCAAAATGATGAATCTTGCCTTTCACCAGTGCTGCTTTCCAGTACAGACTTGATAGAGTGGCAGAGTTTGTGATACTTTTTTCAGATAACTGAGCTGTAATATTCTGGGAAGATCCACCTTGTTATACAGTTTTGACATCTGGCCGAAATAATGAATAAAAATATGGCAGATTAGATAGGGACTTCTTTCTTTCACTTTCAGCGTATTTAATGTTTCATTAAGCTGCTGTTATACAATTAATGTCCTGTATTAGAAAACATAACAGAAACTCTTTCCTACAACTGGTCGTATCTTTAGAGCTCTAACATTAAACATAATAGCACTAGAAGGCCGCCAGAGAGAGAATTACAAAAATATATCTCCATATATCTCAGTGGGATGCAAGGATGTAAATTCTATGTGTGGCTGGGAAGAGTTTGAAACTCTCAATAGAAGAACACATATGCATAGATCCATTGTAATCAATGAACATCTTTCCCTTTTTATTATCTTGAGCTTCACTTCCTGTAGTTATGGACTAAGTCTTGTGTGACTGTGTCATGTTGACAAAAGTATTTATGTAGTTTTATTAGGTGTATATAACTTTTGTATAGATTTAAAACTGCTATTCCTCTTACCTTTAGTCCATATTTCTCAGCTGGTTATATATACCTTTATTGGACTGGCTATAATGACAGTTGAAGAATTAAAGGATTGTGCTTCACAGAAATAAACTGAAGTAGATCTGTATTTAGTGCTGCCAGCCTCAACATGGTGTAAGGCTGAAGCTTCTACACTTTTGCATCTTCCTTGTGACACAACGTCAAAAAAGGTGATGGCCCAGATTTTTTAAATGTCTAACTGCAGTGATTTCAGTTTCAACATAGAGCATGATAGACAGAATCCAATGAACTTGCCTCAGCAGTGATGCTGCTGCTCAGTATAAGAAATCTCAATTGTTGGTGGATACTCCTTAACAGATTTTGTCTCTAAACTATATCTTCATTCAACATACTTCAGTTTACCATATCAATAACTTTGGCAAGTCCTTCCCAGATTCCAGTGGGCTACCACCATAAAAGGAAATTAATAATATCAATTGCACTATCTTCTGCTGGAGTACAAACTCAGTCTGTCTCTAAAGTTGTTTGTGGAGTTACCTTGGATACAGAATGTGGCCCATTGTCTCTGATGGAAAGTAACACCTTAATTGCAGATTTTTAGTGGGTATACTTACTTCAAGATCTTCACTGACATTTCATGTGGCATTTCAGCTATTTAATAGTGGTAAACTCATAGTTAAGTCTCTGTGCCACTCTCTATGCAACTCCATATTAAAGAAACAGCCTGGCAAAAAGCTGTTCAGTTAGAAAATACCTTGTCAGCTAGTCTAGTTTTGTACTTCATTACCAGCAGTAAGGGTGCGTGAATTTTGCCTGCTTGTGGAAAGGAGCTGACAGTAGTTCAAATAAGCAACAAAATCATACTAGCAAGCAGCAACCTGCAAATGAAGATGAATCAGTGTTGTTGTTTTGCTGTATTCTGTCACAGCTGCTTATTAGATTTTGGGACTTTCTTCATCTTCATGGAAACAAAAGAGTGATTTTAGAGCAAACTGCCAGGCAATGTGGGAAGGCTGATAACAGCTGAGAAAGAAATGGCCCTGCACAGTCCTGTCTATGGAAGGATTCAAGGCTACAAGCAGAGAGACTGGGGGAGGAAGCTGTCCTTACAAACCTCAACTGTGAATTGAGGAAAAGATGTAGAGCTGCCACTACTATTGCTTTTTGGCAGAAGGCTGCTAGTTCAGGACACTAAGCAGAAGTCAACTGAAATGTTGTTCTCCAGGGTGCATGGCTCTATGGCACCCATCAGCCCCAGGAGAGTCACTGCTCAGGTCAACCATGCAGCTCTGAGCTGTGCTGTGTCACAGGTGATATAGAAGTATGGCCACCATCTGCTTTCAGACTTGGCAATGCTGGCGGGACAGGATTTGCCAATTTTCATCTGTGGGATGTAGCCCACGATTTGTGTCTTTTGGTTATGTCCTAACTAATCAGCTCAGGTATCGGCAATTCAGCTCAAGCCACAGATTTGGCGTTGTCTGAAAACAGACCTTGCCTCTTGGGCAGGTTTCCACCCCAGGCTGGTCTCCCTGCTGATGTGAGCAGAAGGTATCTACGGTGCCTAAATACTTTACAGTGAAAGCACTGCACTAGCAGTAGTCTCATAGCTAGTAGTCAGGATGCAGAGCCCCCCCGGCAGCAGTCTGCTACCAAGTCTGTTTACTTGTTTTAACAGATTCTGGCTATGCTTTTTAATTTTCATGCTGAATTAATTACCTGTCCTTCCACACAGATGGCTTTAGAATAAAAATACAGTGCATGTCCTCAGCTTTCATTTAAAGCTCCTTTCATATGAGTGCAGTGGCTGGCAAGACCCCATATAGCAAACCTTGACAGTCAAGTAACACCAGCTAAGGCTCTAGTTAAAGAAGCTGAATTGGAAAATTGATTTTGAAACTGTCCTCCAAAAATCTCAAGGTTAGAGCTAGCCTGTGTACATGGAACAGAGCAGAGGGCATGAAACCCAGCACCCTAGGGTACCACTCTTCTGTTATGCTCATATACAGCCAGAAAGATGGATAAACCATGCCATATTGCATGTGCATGTGTGATAAACCACTTTTTTTTGCTTAAAACATTTCACCTCATTCTTCATTTCATCAGCTTCTAGTTTCATGATACAGAAAGGATCACTTTTTTGATAAAACATCTGTGGTATTTCATTAAAATATTGGCAGTGTGAGGCACTGACTTTCTTGGAAAAGTAAATGCATATATAATCTAACAAGTGTACTAACTTTGCTGCTTTAGCCCTCACCACTAACCTTAGAATATAAAGGTTATGAAGTGTTTTAAGTGTACAGCAGACACTCTCTGGCTTCAGAGAAGGGCTGCCTTTCCTTGCAGAAATCACATGAGATTCATTCAGACACGCTCCTGTTCGATATTAATGGCACCTTCCCTCTTCGTAAGTTATTAAAAAATCAATTTGATCACTTGAGGGATGGGAAATAATTTCTATTCACTCAAGTTATTTATGGATTTAAATCCCCCATGGCCTAATGGAAGAACATTCTTACCATTATTAGCATTACAGAGAGAGAGGCACTGAAAGAGAATACCAGGTACTTTATTCATATCTTTCTTGTAATGAAACGTAATGAACGTAAGTGAACCCTTGATTTGAGTCTTTGTCCCTACAAAAGCAATAAGCTCTGACAGGTGGAGAAAAGAAAACATCTCTTTTATCTCATGAGTGACAACTCTTTATATTTTTTATGAGAAGAAATTTCATCTTTGCTTTTTTTTCTGATTGGTAATGTTTGCAATTCACCTCCACTTTGACAAGGTCCAGTAGTGATGACTTTTTTCATCAGTTAATTCTTTAGAGGGTTCTGAAAATTCTCTCTTCACTGATGGAGGAAATTTATTTCTTCTAAAAAAACCTCTCTTCTGAACCATACAACAATCACTTGGGAGCATCTCAACTGGTCATATCTTATTAAAACATTTGTAAATTTATGTCTTTTAATCTAGCATCAGAAACCGTATAACAGAACTTTGTTCAGGTTTAACATCTTCTGATTCCAAAATACATTGAGGAAGGACAGAAGCCTAAGCTTTTGAATATTAGACAAGCTACAGTGTCTTGGAGCGAGAGATGAACCAAGGGAAAGAGATAGGAAAAGTGGTTTGTTTTCATATGACAAAAAAAATATGAAATGATGGGCCAACAGGGCAGAGATTTACAAGAAGACTGTTCCAGATTTCAGAAACTGTACAGAAGAAAGCTTTTGCCTTGACAGTCACAAGTTTGTTGGGTAGAACTGAAAAGAAGTCAATGAAAAGAAAAGAAAGAACCTAGAGAGAAGGAGAGAGAAAAGACAAAAAGAAGGGAGATGACAAAGGAATATTGAAAAACACAGTAAAATTTCTTTGACTGCATGGGATTCTGCATATGGAGCTTTGCAGCAACACAGGGAATAAGAAATGGAGAGGAGGATGACTCAGTATAGAAAGAGTTCAGATAGCTGTGTGGAAAGGAAAACGGCATCACCCACAGTAGAAGAACATGTGACAAAGAACAGCTTTGTGCTCATGTTGTACACCTACTGAGAAGCTGCAGACACTAATTATCGCAGGTCAGTTTCCCGTAGGAAACAATCAAGTATTTGATGCAGGGATGACTCCAAGTGTACTCCACTTGGAGCGATATTGACAATTTCAGTCCAAGGAAAGTGTCCAGACCAGAGTACTTGGCCATTGCAACAACCCCATCTCAAGAATTTGTGTTGCTTAGGAAGTGTTATCCTCCCTCCTGTAAAGATGAGAAGCTGCGGCTGCTAACCACACACGGCTCCCCAAAAGGCATCCACATCAGAAAGCAACACAAGCCATGGGGTTTTTTTCCCAGAATAAACACTTACATGACAAACATCTAGACCACACGTAACGGTTCTATCTGCTGCCTCTGATCACAGGACTTGTCTCTTAATTCCTATGAGCTCCCTCGTGGCTTGAGTTCAAAGCTTTCCCAAGCTTTACAAAGGTGAAGACACAGAGAGCAAGCCAGTGTGCCTACTTTGTCAGTACAGGCTGTTCTTTTTGCTATCACATATTCGCACAGTAAAGTGAAAATTAGTCCAAGAATCAATGTTTGATTAACTTTGCCAAGCAGACTAGCTTGGCGTCAAATGAGAAACTCAGCATAATAGGATTTTTTTTCCTTCAGAAAATGACAGCTTATTTTCCAGACTGCTACAGAGGAAAATGTACTTCCATGTTTCAGCTCATTTCACTTATACTTCAAAATGCAGCAAATTTAAAATTACATGAATGGCACCTCATTTCAGTTGTGCAGCAGGAAGGGCAAAAGTTGAAAAGTACTTCTATACTTCATATGACTTGAATTTTTCAAATTGTTACTTTTCCTCCCTTGAAGTAAAGGCATCAAACCTAACTCTGAGGACCACTACATAACATCAATAATCTTAAGGGTCTTTTCTAATCTAAAGGACTCTGTGAGTCTATGACATCTATCTCATATTCTTTAGTTCTGTGTTTCTTAAGATCACTGACCTCATCTGAGTTTATGTGACATGCCCATATAAGTAAGATTATAGAACTAACATTTTTCTACTTCCTACAACTATTGCTACCAGCTCTAGAGCTTTTAAAGTATGCTTTACTTAGTAATTAAAAGTAATTAAATTTACTTAGTAATTAAAAAAACGTATTTGTTTTACCTACCCTTGGATCCGTTGTTGCTGAAAATCAAAAGAAAATGTTGTGCTCCTTTGATGGCAGAAAGTGGTTGATAACATTTAATACGTCAAAATAGTATGATTCATAAAATACCAACCAAAGTTCTCATGCCTTAACTAGCTCAAAGTGTCTCTTGTGTGATATAGACAGACATATCAAATAGCATCTCTGGCTCATCACTGGAGCAATTACACCAGAGGGCTGATGAGCTGAAGAACTAATGCAAGCTGTTTTCCCCTGGATTTCTGTATTTAGCTTGATTCACCCTGATGACTGAAAAATTGTGCATTAGATATGAATCTTTTCAAGAGTGGCAGCAAGCACAGGTGTATCTTATGCATGCTCTTGCTCTGCCTTGTGCTTTCTCACACACCTTCTTTCAGACTCTGTTGTTCGGGTGGACATTGCAGCCTTTCTCACAGTCAGGGCATGTACACTTTCACCCCTCCAACCAGTCAACTATTTCAGTAAGACCTGTTGAAGAGTACAACAGCTGAGGTACTGGTACAAGCTGCCACTCCACACACAAATTGTATGAAACTTCATTTCTGTGGGAAACCACGGATGACACTGAGAAGTCTGCAGGGGTTTGAGCGACCACAGGCATGGGACAGGCCATTTGTTGATTAGCAGATAAAGGAAAAAGGGAACAGTGTTTCCCTGTCAAAATCAAAGGCCATGGGCAGAAATAACAGTGTGGTGGTTGTTGGGTTTTTTTTACATCCATGACTCTAAACACGACATCTTATAGAAAATAAATCCTAATAAGGAGTTGACATGGGAAGATTGCTAGTGGGAACTGGAGTCCTCCAGCTATTTGCAGAAAGGGCAATGTAAAGGAGCAAGTCACCCTTGTGACAAAAGTGAGGCTTTCCTCCCTGATGGGAATATCAATTTCTCTAGATAGTCCTGTTATTTCTGTAGTCAGCCAGGCTTTGACTGTCTTCTGAAGCTGCCAGGTCACAGCTGAGGCAAAGGTGATGCCCTGAAACTACAAGGAAACACCATGAGACAGGAGCTACTCTTGGTTATTCCCAAGGAGATGACAGTGTGAATGAGTGAGCCAAAAGTGAGTCGCTCCTCAGGTGATTAGTGTCCCTATGCCCAGCTGTCCCTTTCTTAAAACTCCCACTTCTCTATTAATGATTAAATGTCACTCATTTCACCACTTGATGATTACATGTTCCAGCTAAAAAATTAATATGCAAAAATGGAAATTGCTAAAGCTCATTCCTTGGGGGGATATGTAATTATGCAGAAATGAACAGAACATAACATAGATTTTGCATTTCCACAGAAATATACGGACTGAAGGCCAGATTTTCATTGTCATTGTAGCATCTGAATACTTTTAAGAATTTAGTCTAAAATGTTTCCTTTTTTTCCCTAAGCAAAATTTAAAAGTTTCCATTAAACCACTTTTAAGAGAAAATTAAATTATGCTTCTTAAAAGATTAACTACATGTAGTCCTGCTCACAGTATTTTTTTCCAGTTGCCAGTTAATTATTCCAACAGCACACCCCAAGGACTGTGTTCATGTGAGATAACAGTTTTGTCGGGTCACTGACAATTGGTTCATGAACCACCTTTGAGGTCTGTGTTATCTCAGCATAACATGCAATTTCTAGGAATCCTACTGATCATTCACTTTTTACATGTAGAACCTTTTATTGGTCATTAAGCTTTGGATTTGAAACCTTACATATTTTGGAAATACAAAACCACAGACTAGGCAGTTCCAAGGTCAAAACTTTTAGTCGCAGGTGGCACTAATTCTAGCACAAAGCCAGTTTAACCAAGAATGGACCCACAGGCTTGGCTTCCTTAAAAGCATCTTGACTCAGTTAACTAAATAGCAAACTTCAGCATACCAGTAAACATTCATTCTTCTATTTGATAATTAATATAGATTAAATCTGCTACTGGAAATCTACTGTTTTTATTGAAGGTATACAGATTTATACTAGTGATGACCAGGCAAAGTAATGTGTATGCTTGAAGTACAGCTTAACCTACAGTTTTGTTTTCAATGATTCTGTCATATAAAGTTCTGCTACATGAAGGCACTGGAAGCTGCAGAAAATATATCTTAATACGTTGTATTAATTACAAAATAATGAGTGATCATATGATAGAGATGAAAGGTAAACATTAAGAAATCGTATTTCCACCTACAGTGGTATTTTTCAGGTAGTGATCCAACTAGAATTGTCTTATCCTAACTATTTTAGTAACATAATCATTTAGTCAATTGGGATTTCGGGACAGAGGATGGTGGTGAGCAAAGCAAGAGAGAAGAGGAGAGAAACGAAAAATGTTTCACTTTCCATCACAACATACCCCTTCGGGCTTGTCTCAAGCTGCGTGCAAGTTCTCTGGAGAAGATGCCCATGGAAAGACAGCTCTGGAACACTCACAGAGAACAGAGCAAGGCCCGTTTCCCTCTTCCCTAGCCCCAAGATACTAGGCAAAAATCCATTCTTTGACTGAATTTCAGGCAATAAGCATTGTCACAAATATGTTCTCTTTCTAGAAGCTTTACAGAGCACGCAGCAGTTTTTAATTTGTTTTCCACATGGTTACATAACAAAAACGAAACATTTTAGCTCCAGTATGATCTGGACTTCCTACGGGAAGAGCTCAGTAGCACTCTGTGGCATTGCTTGCCACTATCGCTTACACATGTTGAAACATGCATAAATGCCTGTGCCTGTATAGGGGAAAACAAACCACAAACTAGGAATGTGTTGTATTGTTAGTGCCTCCCCTGGGGAGGCCTACAATGCAAGTCAGCATCATGTAAGACACTCTTTGATCATGTTATATCATGCTGAAAAGATTTTTTTTGACTTTTGTCCAACAGATGACGTCTCCACAACACAAGTTTCTTCAGTTTACTCACAAAGCTTGTGAAAATTCATTCTTCCATCTGGGAGGAGTACACCACAGGGGCACACATAGTACCCACAAAGATAGTGAGTCAGAGATCTTACATGGTCTTGGCCCTGTCTTTAGGTCATTATTCAGGTCATGTATCTGTTAGTAGTATCCTAAATACATGACTTCCTGCATTATCCTAAATACAATAGACTTCACTATCATTCACAATCACAGCTAACATCTACCCCTTTTCCTATACCTTTACTACTTCTATAAGTACTGTTGGAGGTCCTTTTACCTCCAGTTTCATTACAGCATCCAAAGGAATTAGGAGCATAATTTAAAAAATAAAAGCGAGTCTCTGTGAAGTCCTTGTCATCAGCTGCATCCAAATCTGTTTTCTTTCTCTTCAGGTCTGATTCTGCTAGAAAGTACTTCCAGCAAGGTGTGAATCTCTATATATTTTAAAGCAAGGAGAAGCATACCTTTTGCTGTCTCTGCTCTCATACCCCATAGATATGGAAAAGATTTCAAGATTTTTATAAACTCTTTATTATGGACTGGAGAAGATTTTTTTCCAGTGGCTTTATATATTTTGACTGGTGTGTTTGTGTAGGAGGTGTGTGTTTCTAGCTGGGGCTAAAGACAATCCTACTTAATCTAACACAGGAACTACCAGTAGCTGAGGAAGAAAGTAATTCTGAGTTCTGAAGTACGTGCTGCAACACCGAATAAATGCACCATGTAATAGCAAAGAGATATCACTGCACAGGCTTCCTATCGTCAGTGGCAGTGACTTGAAAACCAGCATCTCCCTGGTGTCGTCAGAAGAGAGACTTCTCACACTAAAAGAATATCTGGTGGTTCTTTGTAATCTTCCACACAGCTTCTATGGAATATTGTACTGTCTTCCCTTAGGCTTGCCATTTTTTTGAGATAAAAAGAAAACCTCTATGGAGAGGGGTAGAATTTACGTTGCAGATCTGTCACGAGAACTGCAGTGACAATGAAGCAGAATTGCTTCTACAAAGATTAAAGTAAGTCTGCAGGACAGACAGCATTTGCAGTTTCTTCAGCAATTCTTCACTTGTCTCTTACCACAACCAAAGTACACCAATATTATGATGAGGCTACCAGTTAACTAGACGCAAAGAAGAAACTGAAGTGTTCAGATGCCAAAAATATTTTTGGCAGGATGATCAAAATGTCAAAATAGCAAAGACCCTGAGTTTTGCCCTGTCTCCCTCACATACACATGAAAAATTATCTAGAGTCAGAGTCAATGTAAGAATGCAAAAATAGCTTACTTTTAGCTTAGGGTCTGTGGGTGTTCTGATCTTCTGAATTAAGACTAATATTCATAAAGGTGCAGAGGGAAAAATCTGCCAAGGGAAAACCCAAACGTACCAATGTTTATGGGAGAAAATATCGCTTACAAAAAATGGCAACTGTAGCAGAAACATGAAATATATTTTTTATCATGAGGGGCTAGTGGCTGTGGATAAAGTTCTGGCCACAAGTTTAGCAGTATAAAGAGCATACAACTGCATGGTATATAAGCTGTTTAGGCTAGAAAGTAAAAAGTGTAAAAAGAGTATGTGCTGAAATAAAAGTGGGGAAGCCCTGTCAGCCCACACGTAATCACAAATGGGAATGTGCAGAGTGTTGTACACTAAAGAAAGGGTCTATCCAATGCCATAACTTTGGGGCTCCCAGAATCAGAAGCAGTATAAAATGCCATCTAATTAAATTGTTAACATCTTTTAATTGCTGGTTTTGTATCAATAAAAGACATCTATTTCTTACATACTGTATGTGAGGTGTGGTTTCTCGTGATCCTCCTGGATTGAGAGAGTCAAAGGGAAGAGCAAACCTCATCACTGGTAAAATAATGGTAAGCATTTCAAGATCTATGAACAGGATCTTATGAGGCTAAGTAGATCCATAAAGCCAGCTTATAAAGTCAAGTGAGGACAGATACCCACTTGAACCCACACTAGCTTACTGGAAAAGAATACCTTTATTTCTTTTCTGCGAAAATGGGGAAGGCAGAGAAACTGTTCCTGCAGTCTTCCGCTGCCTGCCCAGCATTCCTAAAGAACAAAGCCTTAAGGTACCAAAGTGTAAGAAAGATCCTGAAAACATAAAGAAAGATTAAAAACCCCCCAATAACCCAAACCTATAATTAAACCTTTGTCTGAGAAAGCACAGTATTCGTTTGAATGGTGGAGAACTGCAAAAATCACTTCTTGGGCAAGCAGGAGGAACGATGTTGTTCCATTGTTCAGTGGTACTGGTGAGTCTGGTGGGACGTGTGGGGACAGCTCAGCCTGCCACCCACCCACAGGAGATGTCTGAAGTACTGAAGACATATTGAACACCCCTTTCAACTCTAGTGAGAGTTAGATATCTACTGAGCAACTGAGAGAAAGAATATCCTTTTTTCTTCTCCACCATCGGAGAGACACAACAGTCCATGAGTCACATGCTCTCACCTCTGTGACGTGAACACAGTAGCCTGGCTCTGTGGAGGCCTATTTTGATTAAGGATATATCAGTTCCTGAAGCACATTACACTGGATGATCGTTTCTAAATGATTGTATGAAGTTGTAGTATCCTGATGCCTTGCAGAGCTATTAGAGCACTCAAAAGGCTCACTTGCCTTCTGGCAGAATAATTATATCCAACTTCTCAGGAGATATAAGCAAGGATCTAACTATGAAAGTAAAGAGAAACAGGTCACTTTTAATCAGTGGCACATGTTTTCTAATACTTTCAGAAGGCAGAGTTACAAAAATAAGAGAAGATGAGGGACAGAAGCTAGGGAATCACATCCAGATTTTGCAGATGACTGCAGGGAGATACAAGATCATGCTAGGGAAGAAGAAGAGGGATCCAAGTTACCCAAGAGGAAAGACTTTAGGAATGCTATTTAATCTTGAGACCAAAACACAGCATATGCTAGGAATATCAATGGAAGACATGAGCAGAAGGACAGAAGTGGCCTTGATACAATAACTAACTATTGATATTTATTCAGTGCATTGCCACCTCATTCAATGGAAAAATTAATGCCTTTTAGGACCGCTGCTATTTGCACCCTTCGTTTCATTTCATCATTTTGCTCACTGTCTGTAGAAAAATTACCTGCTACCCTTTTTTTCTCATGTCTTTCAGTTTTCCTTTTCTCTTATCTGCATATTTTTCCTACAGCAATTATAAATCATCATTACTACCATGATGCCAATGAAATCGTTAAGGGAAATTTTTCTGGGATCATCGTGGATGTTTAGGCTTAGACATGGAAGTTGAGCTTCCTGTAGCACCAGCATAAAGAAACAGGTACCTCAAGGGAGTCATTCATTTAATCTTCAGGCACGTGTGTGAGACACAGGGGATAACAAATTTTGAAGATATCTTCCCCCGTTGGCTGTAGGGAATCCTAGCCCCAGTAACTGGTTTAGACAAGACATTTGAGTTATAGATCAAATTAATTCCACCTTGATACTGCAAAAAGTTCACTGACTGATGAAAAAATGTATAAGAAATCTGCACTTTGTGCTTCAGATTTACCATACATTGGAAGCATGTGTGTATGGAAGCTTAGATTTTGAAGGATCTTTAGCTCACACAAAATTCTCAGGAAGGCCAGAGCCCAACTGGTATATTTGACACACCTGGTAGAGAAAAAAAATGCAATGATCAGGAAGAAAAATCACAGAACATAGCTGAGAAAAACATTTACGCCCAAGAATCCCTCTTGGGAAACTGGGTTGTCAAGTTCTTGCTGAAAGCATCAGTGATGTGCAGAACATTACTTCAAAGGCATGGACTGGCGTATCATACAATACTGCTTGAATTAATTTCCTCTCAGAGGGCTCTGGTTTGCCGTAGATGATCTGTTTCTCCATTGTTTCCAAAGACAAAAATTCAGTGCTGCTTACCGCAAGGGCAGGACTGAGCCTGCATGCTTTTGTGGCTAACAGACACTACAAACCAGGCCCTAGGCTCTGAGATCTGGACTTCATAAGGAATATTTACCTCTGTTGACAAAAATTATAACAGTACTGGCCTAAGGAAAATAAGATGAATTGATAACCATATGCTTTTCATATTAGCAGATAATAAACACAAAATTTGAATTCAGTTAATTTGCCTGGAAGCTTCAAGACATTTGATAAAAATTCAATTAAATCATGAGTAGTGAGTTTAAATATAATCAAAAAGCAGGGGAGGGACTTTGCTACCCCTCTCCTCCTGGGAATACAGATAAGAACATGCTTCTTGTCAGTTCAAATCAGATTAAAATCCAAGAAAATATTTCCTGTAAAATCCAAAAGCCAATTAGTTAATCATTGGCCTGTATGTATTAGGTCAATTACCTATACAGATTGACAGATTTCAAAGTATCCCAAAGACACTTTAGTAATTATAAGGTAGGTAGAATTTTTTACTATCAAAAAAGAGAGCATGTTCATACTTTCTCATCTATGACCAAATTCTGCAGTTAATGCAAAATAATTCTTAAGGATCTTGTTTTGCATAGTGCCTTTAACTCGACTGATAAAGGAATCTTAGCATATAAAGGACAGACACGGATTTTTTAATTTTTGCTTGAAAGCTCCATACTTCCTCTACAACACCTTTAAAATCTTTGTAACTTCAAAATAACTGAAAATAGAATTTCAGACACAAATATATTAAATTAAAATAAATTCATATACTGCAGTGAATTCTACCTAGGTAGCATCATCATCTGTAATTATCTGATAGGGAAGCTTTCCTTGTATAAAACACAAATGAGAAGAAGAGAAGAAAAAAGAACTTTAGAACCACAGTGAGCTGTAGACCTTTAGATTTTATATAGATAGAGAAGAAATCAAGACTAGATATGACGATAATGTATAATACAAAATCTTGGAGGTAAAACTTACCTAATATGAAATTACATTAAACAGAAATTGAAAGAAAAACACTTTTTTCCTTCCAAAAAATCAGACCATCCAGTTGTTTAAATCCCAAAGGAGTTACCCACAAAACAGCCACTCTTATGTGACCTATATAAAGCAATATATATATAAAGCTTATATAAAGTAAAATAATTCATTAATCATAGTTTTCATTAAGAAGATTATTTTCTGATTTTACATGATATCAATAAAAAAATCTGTTTCAGTTACCTGCTGTCTGGGCTCGTTTAACTACATAAGCTATTGTTTTTGTTTAAAGAAAAGAGGACAGGAGATACCTACCTTTATTTCTGTTTCTGCAAGTCAAATAGAAACTGGGATTAATAAAATAGAGTAAATAGGAAAAACTGGGTTTAGTATAGTAGAAAAGGAAGGAAAAATCTAAAACATTCTAGAACAGTCTTCAACCTTTCAAAAAGTAAGCTATAAATGTCACAATCTTATGCAAAACTCAAGGCCTATCAGCACATAAGCTGTTCAAAAATGAAATTCAATAGCACATCTTCCTCAGCTGCACCTACCCACAGTAACAATATATCCTGAAGGGTAATAATGTCACAGTAGAAGAACTCCAAGACTTCACTGTTTTATGGCCAGAAGCTCTGAAAAATTCAAACTCGAGGACACACTGTTGTTTTCCAACTTAGGTAGACAATAGCCAAAGTGTATGGCTCTATGCCCTTCCCAAACAACGGGGAAGGCTTCACATTGTGCTCCTGTCAACGTTAATGGGAAATCCTGCAAGGAGTTCCTGATCTCCGAGCAGAGTGTCTCTGGGCTTTTTCACAGGTCCACGAGGTATGATGCAACACTGGGCTACAGCTTAGCACCACCTGCTAGCACTAATGAAGAGGAAAAGAAAGAAAAGTCAGGGTTTCCAGATGCTATTTCATCATTCCTTCTCCATCAGTTCTCATTTACTATCCATGAGCTGGCCACTAGTCTTCCAGCTCTGTCTGAGCCACAGAGAAAACTGATGCCTCGTTATAGTTTAAAAGATCCTGCATGTAAGTGTAGGCAAATTATTGCTCTCCAAAGAGAATACGGGTAAAAGATGGATATCATTTTCTGAAATAGTATAAAATATGGGACCTCTTTGTAATACACTCTTCCTGTTGTTGTGTTGGTTGAACTACTAACTAGAATATCCCACAAAAAATGTGGGTCTTTTCCTACTCACAACTGTATAAGACTATAATTTTTGCAAAAGCATCCATTAACTGAGATGTCTAGATAGATAGTTTCAGAAGATGTCAGAGTGAACAGCCAATCTAGGAACAACCTATAGCAGTTGTTCAGTCAGCTGGATGTAAAACAACTCATTCTTTGATCTGAACTGAGCAGTCAGGTGCCTCTGTGTTTTCACACAGTGCTGCCCTGAACAAACATCTAACCACACTAGAAATTACTTTCAGAAAGTGGAAAATCAATGGCAAGTGACAGTCTCTTATCCAAAGATACTCTGTGAAACCTCTTCTTCAAATTGATGCTTGGCGTAGCATAGGCTGGGCGTAGAGACAAAGTAGAAATGAAGCCAGTCTTTTGGAAACCTCGTGTAAGTGCCACTGTCTTCCCAAAGACCCCTTGAAAGCCTCCACCTTTAGAGAGAGAGATCACATGCTCTGATGAAGCCTTCTGGGATCTGGCAATGTTACAGTGGTCGCATGTGGCTGCTGTCTGGTCAGTATTTGAGTGTCAGTGCCCACAGAGCCTACTCCCTCTGTACTGGTGTGCACAAAGGCTTGACTGATATGTGCCTATCAACTATCCTAGCAGGGAAAATTAGGGAAGATGTTATGTCACACACTGAAAGAAACATGGTCTCAGGTTTTCTGGCTCCCAGACGTTTCCCACTAGATCCTGAGACCTTGTACAGCCTTCCACGGCTGTTTACCACTTCTTCCACTGACTGGGAATTAAGGTCTAGTAACTGCATAGATACAGATGTTAATTTTGTAGCACCTGAAATGGGTGACCTCCTCCTCCCAAAGTGGTCAAGGGACTCAGGATTTGCAAGCACTGACTTGAGATATTTTCTTATGGAATGGACATGCTCTGGACAGAGCCAACAAGACACTATGCAGCAGCTGCCCTTCCCAAGAAGGTGGTACAACACGATGTTTACAAGTGCAAAACCCCTGGGATAGCCTTGGAGAACTATGGAAAGCATGGGAACTCACCTTGGTACAGTCATGTAAATATTCTTCTGGGTAGAAGCCTTGAAGGGAACTGTCCTTGGAACCATGCCTAGATGTCACCTTTCAGAGTGTTCGCTGGCATAGAACCAAGCAACACCAACAAATAAGCCAATAATACACAGGAGTGAGAAATTTTGCCTTATTGTTTGGGCCCCTTTATTGAGCATATTAGACTTACTCTTTCAGTGTGCTGTCAACGGGCTATCACATTTTGCGTTTGCTTACCATAATCCAGAACGAGTAGGGGTTCTTCTTGTCCCACTGCTCCTAGTGGAAAGCTGTTCCAGTATTACATTTCCACAATGTCTACAACCAGGATAAACCGTCTTGAGCTCAAACTTTTCATGCTTCTTTGCTTTTCCCTCCTGATGTTCATATAACAATATTGTATCTATGTAGAGTTGAATAGCACTCTGGGATAAACTAGAAAAACTGGTTTTCCATTCCTTTCTTCAATATAGATTTATCGGGAAGGACTAACCATCCTGCTAACCTTTTCTTGCTCAGCAGACTTCAATGTTGTTGACGGTGAGAAGCAAGAATTGTGTATACAGATACACATATATACATATATATATATATAAAAGCACATTGCAGATACCTAGCCTTATACATGTTAAGAATAAGATTTTTCACCTTTTCCACTTCACAGTATTTGTCATAAAGGACAAGTAGAAATGGAAAGAAGAAAAAAAACTTGGGTGTTTTAGAAATAGTGAAAACAGTTATTTGCTTTTATTTTATTATGATTTTACAATTCCAAGTATTCTCATATTTCTTAATGTTGCCAAGTTTTTGTCTTTCCATGATACTGAAAATGTAAGAGGATTTTGCCTTCTCTGTCTGCTTAAAGCTTCCCTCCCACCCCCACCCCGCCTAGAAGTAACTGAGAAACATCTGAACTCCAAAGACAGAGGCTTTCCAAACAGCAATCATCACACTTCCAGACCACCAGGCAAAGCCCAATATCATCTGTGTTCACTTCCAGTTGATCACTCAGCATTTAAATATCATCCTTATCCTGAAAGGCATAGACCCCTTGGGGTATCACCAAACTAGCAATGTGAGACAAGCACTGAAGAATGCAATCTGATAGGTTCTGAGGAGCTAGAGAACAGATCTCAATGTACAGCTAAACATCACAAAGCAAAATTCTCTGAACAAAGATATTTTAGATCTCTCAGTATTTTTTATTCCACATATTTAATACTGGTTACTGAGATGAGAATGCACAAAAGGAATTAGCATTTCTAAAGCAACTATTTTTCCCCCTAAAAGAAGTGTTAAACAATTGCAACTGTCACTTTACTTTCATGTGCATTGAATTAATCTCTAACAGGCATTAATTTTGCTCAACATTGAATTCACTGTCATTTCAACATGTCAGTCCAAAAGGAGGCTGTCAGTTTTAAGTAAATTACTTGAAAGAATAAATCACAGTGTTTAAACCCAATGCCACTGAACTGTAAACCATAGAAAATGCTGTTGCAGGATTGTCAAATAAGCTTTGTACATAAGGAAAAAAACCCTTTGTATCATTCTCTAAACTACTAGTGCTGCTTTGAATAAATTGAGCCTCTGATATTCACAGAACAAAGTCACACAGTTCCTCTGAAATGGAATGGTTCTTCCAGTATGCAGAACATCCAGTGTGGACTAGAGAGATGCAAGTTTAAATTATGCACTGCTATTGAAGTCCTTTATCAATCTGAGCCAGTTTCTTATGGTGGGATTCAGCTCTAGGTTCAGAAACCAGCGGAAGTGGCTACATGTGAGCCAATGCCACTATAACCAGTGGAAGTCTACTCAGTAGAGGTAGTGGACTCCAGAGAACAACACAGCTAAGTGTACCAAGGTGCAAGACAAATTACCTCTAAGCTCTGATATCTGTTTGATTTCACTTCCCCTGAATACAATTGGAGCTTAGACACTCACTTCACACGAAGGCATCCACAATGCAGAAACCTAAATTAAAGTCTAAAACTAGAGCTGAATTAGACCTTACTGTAACAAGTTCACTTAGATGAGATTAGTTCTCTACATGTGAAAAGGGAGGCATTGACACTTTCCTGGCACCCAAGGACAAATACATTAGAGAGAAAAACTGGGAAAAAAATTACACTCGACTAATGTAAGTGGGGGAGAAAAAGGGCTGTACAAAATCTATGAGGAGGTCATCAATAGAACGGAGCTGGGCTCTTCACAGTGGTGCATGATGGGAGGATGAGATACAATAGGTATCAGCTGAAACAAGAGATGATCAAACTGATTGTATGGAGAAACTTCTTCACTGTGATGACAGCGAAGCAGTGGACCAGGTTGCTAACTCTGTCCTTAATGGTTTTCAAGACCTCATGGACTAAAGCTCTGAGCAGCCAGCTCTGCCCTCATGTTTGATCCCATTTCATGCTAGAGGTTGGACTAGAAACCTCCCAAGGTACCTTCCTAATGAACTATCCCGGGATGTGATGAACTCCTCACAATTTACACAGAGCAGAAGTCTGTCATCTTTCTTTTAGTACAGAATTAATTATGTGCATTCTTCCTCCACATAAGAAAGGCTTCAGCTGAGCACTTCAGAATCAGAAGTCCTAGAGCTTTATTTACCTTCTCCTTTCTGGCAATTTGCTCTTTTCCAAAAGAAAGAAAAAGAAAATATAATCAAATCAGAATCATAGATAATAGAATAATTTAAGTTGGAAAAGACCTTCAAGATCATCATTATAGTTTTCAGTTTATCTCCATAAGCATTAAAGTAGAACCTCTGTCAGATGCCCATGTCTCCTCACCACAATTTCATTATTAATATTATTTTACTTAGTTTGGAGTGTTTAGTATACAAGTATGACAGGGTTAAGTCCCTATGGCTAATATTCCTTTTATCTATATGGCCGTTCTGTTGCTCAGGGATATTTGCAACTGCAAAGACAGTGTGAATACACAGAACAGTGCTGAGTCCACAAAATCATGGGAAGTGTGAGCTGGCTTTTATGCTCTTCACTAGCATCAGCAGCATTTCCAAACCATGTTTTAACAAGTGCCAACATGAGCAAAACCAATTTGACTGAACAGTCAGCAAACCCTCAAGCTAGATCCTGATTTGGGAGAAGTAGTAGGTAAAGAGCCATAAAGAGACATATTTTTTATTCATACTCTGGGAAAATGTGAACAATGTCATACATGAGTCCTGACCTACCAGTTCCACAGTCGTTTCATAAAAATAATATGTTAGGAGTATCACTTTAGAATCACAGAATCATAAGGTTGGAAGAGACCTTTGAGTTCATCGAGTCCAACCATGCCTGTCTCCCTCCTAAACCACGTCCCTAAGGAACTCATCCACCTGTCTTTTAAACACCCACAGGGAAGGCAACTCCACCACCTCCCTGGGCAGCCTGTTCCAATCCCTGACCACCCTTTCAGTGAAGAAATTCTTCTTAATGTCCAGTCTAAACCTCCCCTGGCGCAACTTGCGGCCATTACCTCGCACTCACCCCATCACAGCCTCCTTTCAGGTAGCTGTAGACAGTGATGAGGTCTCCCCTCAGCCTCTTCTTCTCTAAGCCAAACAACCCTAATTCCCTCAGTCTCTCCTCGTAGGGCTTATTCTCCAGCCCCCTCACCAGCCTCGTTGCCCTTCTTTGAATGCACTGCAGCACCTCAATGTCTTTCTTAAGACATGCAGTTATTTTGCCCTTCCCATTTCTGAGACAGAAGCACCCATGCCTGTATTGCTCTCAGTAGATACTTGCTTGCCTGACTTGCTCTTAAAAGCCTCCCTAAGTAATACCACAGAGTCGAGTGATTATAATGTTCAGCTGTCTTGCTATGTGGCTCCTTCCGTGAGAGAAATCCAAAACCTCCATCGCTCAAATGTAAGCCTACAACTCCTTCTTGCCCCTTTGATTTATTCCTGTATTTGAAGACCATACCCTTGTACCCCTTCTGCCTTCCCTTCTCTAAGGTGAGCAAGGCCAGGTCTACTGCAGCAGCTCTGCATGGGAGGCAGCTGCCTGTGCTCCCTCCGGACCCTTTCAGAACCTCCCTTACTGCTCTGAGCAGCACACAAGGACTGCATTTACACCTGCCAGACAGTGTTCCTGTTAATGTCTCCCAGCCTGACATTGCTGACTCTTGTCTGAAACACAGCACTCTCCCAGCAATCAGTTCCCACTCTGTATTCCCCAGCTTTCCCACACCTGCCTCCGTGCAAATGTACATTCATCCTTACAGAAGCGCATCCTCTCCTCAGACCACTTCTTCAGCTTGGCAGGACTGTTTTAATAACAAGGCTATTCCCCAGTGGGTCTGCATCCTTTAACACCTTAGTCCCATCTCTACTTTTATAAGCTTGCTCTCTACTTCATCTAAGTCCTCAGCAAAAATAATTTCTCATTAGTCACTAGTCAGAGATTAACTACTATCCGAGTGCAATTTCCTGCCAATCACATAACTCCATTCAGTTTCATCAGAACCAGGTTTCCCCTTACTTATGTGTCAGAGACAAAAGCCTTGCTAAAAATCATAAATTTGCCTTTTACCCTCTTCTAAAACTCACTTCCCCTCCAGTTCTGGGGTGGGAGGATTGCTAATGACTCACTCTTTCCAGATTACATCATAGCTGGATTTCTCACTTTGCCACTTACAATAGTTAACAGTCTAACTACAGCCACCAAGGCAGGGAAGTTACAACAGAAAAGGCATTTAACTCTTTCACCTCCACAGTCTCAGTGGTGGGTAAACAGGGTTTTTTTCTTTATCTTTGGTACCCATAGAAATATTTCAGTGTTCATACGTTCATACTCTTACTACTAATGATTTTTTTTTTCTTATACTGTATATAATTTTGCACCTGCTCAGGAAAAAGCTTCAAAATATCTTCAGAAAACTATGCTGAAATAGATGTACCTATATAGGTGAAAAAAGGTACAGAAGAGCAGAAAGCAGACATTTTAAGCTTCAAACCTTCAATTTATCAACTACCCACACAGAGAGCCTAATATTCAGAGGAAAAGTGCTGAGCCCCTGGGCTCACATTAGTCACAGTTACTGTGAAAAACTAAAGAGGCTTAACCTGCCCTAGCAGGGATAGAATTGAATCCAGGAGCTCTGGAGCATGTAAACCATCAGTAGCAGGTGCCTTTGCCCCACACCTTCTATCCAAATACTCTAGGGCAAGACAGTGCTGTAAGACAGGCTGGGAACAATGTCATTTTACCCTCCTTTTCCCCAGCCAGAACTTTACCTCTGGTAGGGCTGGCATCAAGGCTGAAAGATTTGAAGGATTTTACTTACTGGGGATTTTTTTCACCTCTTCATTCTTCTCCTGATTGTGTAACCCGTTTTGAATGCTTTAGATTGGATGAAGCTTCTGGAGAGAAAGAGAAGATTACATTGTTTATTTAATCAAAGTCACACTCATCCTCCCACGTTTACTGCTTCTAGCTCCTTAAATCCTGGGCTGCAAAGGCTTAATATTCAGCAAGCAACAACCTATCTCTGCACCTCATCCATCGCATGTTACTAGCTGGCTGCTTTTGTTCTTGACCAAATCTCTTCTCTGATCAGATGTTACCAGTCCCAGATGTCTGCTCGGTTACTCTGGGCAGGAGTGTCAGAAAACTCAGATTATTCTGACACCAGATCAGAAAAGGTTGAGTTACCAGTACACAAGTTTTCCTGCTAAATGAAATTAACATTTTTTTGTTTCTCTTACCAGACATTAACTGAGATAGCTGTGAGGGATTATTTTGGTTTTCATTTTTGCAGACAAAGAAACAGTAAAAAATGAAGCTAAGCCTACTATAAAAAGCTTCACATGATTCCTTTGGGCAAGCCTAGGAGTCCTGACACTCCCAGCTACTTCAATAGGAATAAGATCAACACTATCAACACTGAGACTAGGTGCCTTTGAAAACCCCATCCCACTCTTCTGCCTCAAAGTAGTTCAAAACATAACTCTCAGGCTCCTTTTAGTCAATGAATACTACATCTGTTTCTAGGAAGTTATAAACACAGCATTTTGCAAAACAATTGCACAAAGTCTCTAGAAAAATAAGAAACTGAACAAAAATGCACGAAGCTACCCCATTTAGGTAATACTAATGTGGACCATTTCCCGTAAAACACACAAAAGGGCACAGGATTACAAACACTGCAGCTGCTGATCTGCTCAACACATCTAATGCAATATTCAGTTTGCTTCAGAAATGAAAAACCAATTATGACTAGAATTATTAAAGCAGAAGCAATATGTAAGTATTCAGAACTACCATTCCTAGAGTGAACAGAGTAGATGTTTCTTGTTATGTTACTGCTGAGACTTTTCTACAGCCCTGGTTCCTGTGGAAGTTTAAGTAGATGTGATTACATAGTCATTTCAAAATGTGAAAAATATTCTAAGTTGCTGCCATAATCAAGATCAATGGCATATTTAGCGAACTGTTAAATGACCAAAAATAAGCAGTATGAGTCTACATTAGATGATATTAGCAATGGAGTCTGGCACTGTTTGGAAAGTCCCAGACCTTCACTGATGTTCCAGTCTGCCACGTTATTGCTCTTGGGATCTCACAGTGCTTCAGGTTCTGCATAACTAAGATTTTTCCTAGATAACATGAAAGACACATTGCCAAAGTTTACAATAACCACAATAACGGTGCGATCAGTTAAAATAAATCAGAGGTCAGCAAATTAGTTAACATACCTCCTAGTGCATTTCAAAAAGCTGCACAGTGAACCTTGGGCAAGCATCACTATATAAATCACTATATAAATAGTTCTGGAGTATAAGTCTCTTAAATTGCAGACCTAGGCTTCTAGATTGTTCAGGCACTCCTGAAAACTTTCTCCATGGTCTGGGTCAGTCAACTGAAGCCTTTCACACTCAACATAAAAGTTCAGCTTTAGCCTCAAATTATTTCTGACAAACAGTTGCTGGATTGCGAGGAGTGATTTGGTTTTAGTTTGTCTTCTAGGGTTCAAAGTTACCAAATAATCATTCTGTTCCTCATAGCAGATGGCACAATGGATAAAATGAGTATGAAAACAGTTATGAATACAACATTTCTGCCACCAATTATGACAGAGATTACAGTGACAGAACTGATGGTCACAGGCGGATTGAGCGTCACTGGTGGCTGACCACACATTGAAGCTCTGTGCAGCATCACCAAATTACCAGAGGATGTCAGCACAAAGATGACCAAGAACATGTTCGAATCAGTCAGAGGCTGTGTGCACATGTGTACACAAAGGAAGGGAAAACACAAAACTCCCTCTACATACCACAACTGTAGAGAATTTTACCTTTAAAATAAAAGTCCTACCTCCCACTCCCACTCAGATTGCAGCAGGCAGATATATATGGCAAATAAAGTTGATTGAAAACACTGACTTCTGCTTTAGTCTGCTCCTCTTTTTGCATTCTCAAGGCTTCAATAAATATTGATAAAAAATTTTTACTGACCTGTACAATAAACAGTTAATTAGTACTAGACACTTCTGGCATGTATGGCAGCAAAGCAACATACCTGTGATTCAAAGCTACAGCAATGCAGATGCTGTTTGATCTCTGTACTGATCATGTCTGCAGAACATGTCCCAAGCAATATTATGCATCCTAAGATTCAACACTGAAGATTGCTTAGTGTTGAGGATTAACTTGCACTTGGACTGCTTCTCAGGGATCATTGATCCTTTCTTTCAGATCTCAAATAGGTGCCCACAACTGTCAGCATTTTCCCAGCCTTAGATGTCAGGGTATTCAGGTCAGACATCAGTCATAGGCAGCCTCAATACAATGCTTCGGTATTTTTCCTCACTGTGTATGTATATGTTTATGTGCATATGTATATAAACAAGCACACAGCATAACATGGTAAAAGATGGATGATATGTTGCTCAGTAGCTCAGGTAATCGGGAAACTATACCACATCTTTTCACGCAATAGTGCTCTTGTTATCCTTCACTGTCAATTTAATTAACGTTTAGCTGTTCATGTTGAATAGAAAGATAAGGTAAAACCAGCCCCTCTACAGTTGTGTTTCCCCATTCCATCAGTGCATCCTGTGGGACAAGAGAAGGACTTGGGTTAGACGACCTCTCTGAAGGCCACCAGCCCAGACAAGTGTTAACTTCACAGCCACAGCAGGTGATCCAGGCTTTTTCCATTGACCTTTATATACCTTCAAGGTTGGAGCTCCCACCACAACTCTGGGCAACCTGCACCAGAGCTTAATCAGTGCCATGGTGAAGCATTTTTCCTCGTGCACAGGCAAAGCCTCCCTTGCTGCAAGTTGCAGCTGCTGCCTCACAGCCTCAGCCATGTCCCTCAAAGCCAGAATGAGATTTCTCTACCAAGTTTCCTTTAAGCAGTTGGAAACAATCAAGTTTTCCTCAGCCATGTTTTCTCCAGGCTAAAGAAACACTGCTTCCTCAGGCATAGGCAAAATGGATTTGAGTTGGGGGGGAATTAATTTACTATCAATTAAAATAAATATTTAACCTATGTGGTTAGTGGGAAACAAAGAGACAGACTTTAAAAAAGCTTTCCTCCCGTTTTCCCAGGGTCAGCGTCACTCCAAACCCCTTTCCCTGCTCTGAGCAGTGCAGGGGGCTGCAGTCAGTATGCAACAGCTCCTCTCCACCCCCTCCACCTTTCTCATGCTTCCCCCTGCTCTAGTGTGGATCCTTTCCACAGGCTGCAGGACATATCTACACCAGGGTCACAGAGTACCTCCTCTTCTAGCCCTGATCTTCCTTCAGCTTCCTCCTCTGGTGCTTTCTGCCCTTTCTTAAATAGGCTTTCCCAGAGGATCCACCACCTCAGCTGAGGGCTCAGCCTTGCCCTGTGGCGAGTTGGTTGGAGCCAGCACGGAGCAGCCCTAGCCTAGCCTCAGAGAGGCCACCCTGCACCCTCCCCTGCCAATACCTTGTCCTTTAGTGGCATTGACTTCAGATAAACACAGATGGTGATATTAAATACTGGCATAATAATTGCAATTAGTATATAGCAGCATTTCTTAGTGTAGAAGACATCTGGCCAACTGCTGCCTAAATGACAGTTTCAGTAACATGCCAAGAAGCAGAGAGACTGCCTTTGATTTGCATACATTGGGAAAAAAAATGGTGAATCAGCTTTCATTATGAGCAGGCTTCAGCAAGAGTCATATCTTCAGCAGGGCACTAGCTGCCAGCAGTTACAACACTCATCAAAAAGTCACTTTCCTCAGGGAGCATGGGCCTTTCAGTCCTGCAGTTTACACCTACTGCATTCAGGAGACAACAATGCGACCTACACCCCATCCTTCAATACCCATGTTTTAAGAGGGTGTTCAGTAACTGGGGAGGAGCGTTATAAACATATGAGACCTAGAAATAATTTGTTACCATAAAAAGCACAGAAACCTCAGTTCATTTTGTTTACAAGAGAAAAGCCATTGAGTAACCTAATTGTTATGGTTACTTTCTCACATGGGAAGAAAATGCTGTTAGTGAAGGGTTCTGACCTAGTTAGGAAAAGGAAAAACTAAAGGATTTCAATTTCAAGTGAGATATGGAGAAGTTAAAAATAGAGAGGTTCTAGCGTTAAGTGTGATTTAGCAGAAATAAAACATGGTTAAACAGGTATAAAAGATATCAGAAAGTACGGTAATCTCTTTTGATCTTAAAAATCTATGCATCTGTACAGATAGTGTCAGTCAAGGCCCCTAAGCATTCTGTCTCTATATTGAGCAAGACACTCAGTCACTTTTTGTTGCCAAAGCCTGAACTGCAACAGGCCCTCTAGTTAACAATTGTCCACAACTCGAACATACCACTTGTCTTAAGCAATATAGGTAGTTTTCTCCTATGGCTGAAGTACAACGCGAGACAACTGGTCTTCTGAAGTGATGGATGGGGACAGAGTGCAATATAGCCCCCCTGTCATCCAGGAGGGAGAAGTTAAAGACCTGCTGAGCCACTTGGACCCTCATAAGTCTATGGGGCCAGATGGGATCCACCCTAGGGTGATGAGAGAACTGGCGGATGAGCTTGCCAAGATGCTTTCCATCATTTATCAGCAGTCCTGGCTCACTGGAGAGGTCCTGGATGACTGGAAGTTGGCCAATGTGACGCTCATCCACAAGAAGGGCTGTAGGGATGATTCAGGTAACTACAGACCTGTCAGCCTGACCTCGGTTCCAGGCAAAATTATGGAGCACGTAATCCTGGGTGCGATCATGCGGCACCTGCAGAATGACTGAGAGATCAGTCCCAGCCAGCATGGATTTAGGATTTAGGTCCTGCCTGACCAACCTGATGTCCTTCTACAAACCGTGTGACTCACCTGGTGGATGAGAGGAAGGCTGTGAATGTGGCGTTCCTGGACTTCAGCAAGGCCTTTGACACTGTCTCCCATAGTAGACTACTGGACTACTGGCAGCCCGTGGCTTGGATGGGAACGCTCTGCGCTGGGTAAGGAACTGGTTCGATGGCCAAGCACAGAAAGTGGTAGTGAATGGTGTCTCATCTAATTGGCAGCTGGTCACTAGTGGTGTCACCCAGGGATCGGTGCTGGGGCCGGTCCTGTTTAATATCTTTATTGATGATCTGGATGAGGGGATCGAGTGCTTCATCAGCAAGTTCACAGATGACACCAAGCTGGGAGGAAGTGTTGATCTGCTGGAAGGTAGGAGGGCCCTACAGAGGGCCCTTGACAGGCTGGAGAGATGGGCTGAGTCCAATAGCATGAGGTTTAACAAGTCCAAGTGCTGGGTTCTACACTTCGGACACAACAACGCCATCAGAGCCACAGGCTGGGGACAGAGTGGCTGGAGAGCAGTCAGGCAGAAAGGGACTTGGGAGTGCTGGTGGACAGGAAACTCAACATGAGCCAGCAGTGTGCCCAAGCGGCCAAGAGGGCCAATGGTATCTTGGCCTGCATCAGGAACAGTGTGGCCAGCAGGACTAGGGGAGTTATCATTCCCTTATACTCAGCACTGGTCAGGCCGCACCTTGAGTGCTGTGTCCAGTTCTGGGCCCCTCAGTTTAAGAAAGATGTTGAGATGCTGGAGTGCATCCAGGGGAGAGCGACGAGAGTGGCGAAGGGGCTGGAGCACAAGCCCTATGAAGAGCGACTGAGGGAGCTGGGGTTGTTTAGCCTGGAGAAGAGGAGGCTCAGGGGAGACCTTATTGCTCTCTACAACTGCCTAAAAGGAGGCTGTAGTCAGGCAGGGGTTGGTCTCTTCTCTTAGGCAACCAGCAACAGAACAAGAGGACATGGTTTCAGGCTTCACCAGGGGAGGTTTAGGCTTGACATTAGGAAGAAGTTCTTCACTGAAAGGGTGATTGGTCACTGGAATGTGCAGCCTGGGGAGGTGGTAGAGTCACCATCCCTGGAGGTGTTTAAATGGAGATTGGATGAGGCATTTAGTGACATGGTGTAGTTGACGAGTAGGAGTAAGTGTAGGTGTTGAGTCATAGGTTAGACTCGATCTCAAAGGTCTTTTCCAATCTTATGATACTGTGATACTATTCCTATACAGAATAAAGATCCAGAGAGCAGAACCACTGGTGAAACAAGTGAAAAACATCCTGTTTAGCAAGACCCTACAAAGCATTTATTAGAGACTGAATGAATACAAATGAAACTTAATGAATTAAGCAAAAGAGCAATCATCTTAGTGGCTCTCTAAAAAGGAAGTCATGCTCCTGTTCAGCCCCTGCACAATGTGATTAGCCACAATGAGACTACCCACTCATTTGCTCCAAGTGCTCACTGGTGAGCACCAGAGGCTTCAGGTGTTTGCTTGGCTATCTACAGTGAAATATAGAACATTCCTTAGAGAGAAATGCAAGGAGCCAAGCTTTTTACCAAATAATGCAGAGTTCTAGGTTACCACCTCTTTTGTTGATGAGTTTGCTGAAGTTGTCAGCATCAGCCATAGATGCAGAACATAAACAGTCAAAATATTTGTAAAATATGTTCTTATCTTAAATTCTGACCATGGAGTAAGCAAGCTGTAGTTAACATTCCATAAACTGATATAGAATCAACTCACTACAGACCATCAATAGTGTAATCATTGGTTAACTACACTGTACTGAATATTTCTATAACAGGTTTGCACATTATTTATAATAGCCTTTCCGTTTCTAGAAAGAGGCAAGAATCTGCTGGGTTTGTGTCATTCATATGCCAAGTGAAATGCAGGCCCCATTCGAAGGCAGTATGAGATTTAGTGACAATTTCACTAGTTCAAGATAGTGGCACTGAACAAGTGCAGTAAACAAAAAAATCAGTGATAGCCTTTAATCCCTTAGCAAAGTCACTCACGATCAAGGGTACCTAGATTGATTACATTAATACTTTAACGAGATTTTTAAGCTTTAATGTTACATTGAATTTTATACCCTTACACTTAATGACACTCTAGCATCTTTCAGTATCTTTAACATGAATTAGCACGAAGAAATTGCCAGAATCTCTTTGAGCATCCTTAGAGTGATCACTCCTGTCACACTACACAAGAGCCCAATAATACTAAAATACTGGGTTTAGACCCTTACCAACCACCTGGTAAGCTTTTCCATCCCAAAGCACCTACAAGTTACTCTTTTCCAGATGGAGGAAACAGCAATGTTTTAATTAATATTGTGTTTTGCTAGAGTCAATTCAGTACAGTATTGACATAATATTGACAATGCGGTCTTCTTGGTAATTAGATTAGCAAATCTAAGTTTAGTGGAGGGTGAGTTAGGGTATTTTGGGTTTTTTGTTTGTTTGTTTTTTTTAAATCCTTTTCTCTTGAAAGGATAGCTATGAAAGTTCTGGAGATTTCATCTGACAATAAAATAAAGGATTTTCCCAGTTTAAATTAAGTCAGCATTTGCTTTAACACAACTGGAAGTTACAGAGATCAGCAGTTCCCAGACAGTAGCCTCTGAATTGTCCCAGAGAACAGTATTAAACAGCAGAACCTACGCGTACATCCCTTACATATTGCCCAGCTCAGTGCTCTGGGAGCCTTTGTAGTGGTTGTGCTGCAACTTTCATGATGGCCTAATGTTCATGCACTAACACAAGAACCTATTTGCAGAAAGTACAGTTCTGAGAGGCATAATCTGGCAAACTGCAGAGCTCTCTGCCCTGATTACTTGCTGAAAAAAAACAGAGCCAAAGCCTGTTTATTCCACGTTGAGCGTGTCTTTTCACCAGGCTATACAGCATAACTGGCTAAAATAGATCAGGAAACAACTACATGTTCAAGATTGTGCAGGGAGATACTTCTAAAAATGTATGCTCTGTTCAGCATTAGCGTGTCAGTCCTACGTGATGTACTATTTGCTGGCTCTGGGCCAAGGGCCCTGTACAGTGTTATCCTGCTGGCAAAGGAGCCTCTGCAGAGCCACATCCTCCTTATACATCACTTGAAAGTTGTGAACAGTCACTGAATAAAGAGAAAAAAAAAAGACAGAGGAAGGACTAAAACGTTCAGCTAGAAAATGCACAGGCATATGCAGAAAATTGCATTTGTTCATAGGTGCTCTAGTGGCTGCTGAAGGTATGCATGCATGATGTGAACATGCTTTCCTCTCACCCATCTCTCTTTTACTCAGAGACAGCAACACCTCCTAAAAGCTGCAACTATTTGACAGAACAAAATGGGATTTTTTCCTCTGGTCAATGTCTGTGGAGCGCCTCACACAGCCCATGCCTCTGCACATGACAACTGGTTCACAAGCTGTTTTAAAATACATCTGTATAGATACCTGCAAAAGCTCAAAATAATATGGGGCCTAGGTGCAGTCACAGCTCAGCAACATAACTGTCCAAGGAGAAAAAACATTTCCACTTGACTCAAAGTGCTTCACTGACAAGTTTTACATTGAATAGTGTTAAGTCACTTCTACAGCACTCAAATGACTGCTCTGGATACAAGCTTTCCATTGACTCTACCATTGCACATCCTGCCTTCTGTTTAGAGGCTAAATCTCAGAGCAAATATGTTTTAGAAGCAGTGGCAGAAAAAAAAAAAAAAAAAAAGAAGATTTGAATGGGTGAGCAGCTTTTGAAAGTAACACTCAATTTGTTGGTAACAGAACAGGGAAAACATGACTAAGATCCAAAAAAAACCACTGAAACAACACAAACAGGGCAATAATTGTCTTACATAACCATTCTCCATCTAGCTAGATTATTTTGAAACAAGAATAAACACTGATGTTTTCAATGAGCAAGAGGAACATATTCTAACTTTAAAATTACAGTTGACTTTTCCCCCCTTCCTCCAAATCAGGCTGAATCATCTGGCAGGAATTCCCCTTTTCCTGCACAAATCATACAATTTCTGTGGAATTCCCAAAGCTTCTTCTGCCCAACTTGCAATACAGGGATGTGCTCCTCCATCAGGTCTGCTTCAGCAAAACACTTACATCCTGAACATTAATAGCTTTCATCATACTTTTATCCTGCCTGAAGCAGGTCAAGTTTAAGTCAACGTTAGTTAGCCTGGTTTGCATAGTCAGCAAAAAGATCTAACTGAAAGTGTCAGATAAATAAGTAAAAAACCCATAAAATCAAACTTCACAGTACAAGACTATGGATGTTCTGAAAAGTTGCATTGGTTTTCTTAAAGTGTCCCTAGAACAGCACAAGTGAGAACTGGGCAGCACGGGTGTCAACCTTACATTGTAGACTTACTAAACCCCGCTTAAATTAAATTAAAAAAATAACTGAATATAATCGCATTGTTTTAGTTGTTTAACATGTTGTCAGTCTGCTCAAAACCATGTAAAAATAAGTCCAAGACTAAACAGACGTTCCCCTCAAGCCACGGACCAAGGACGCTGGTGCCCTCTTCTGGTTGTACTCTTTGGAGACCATCAGGATTTAGTGCGTTTTAGTATTTTTACTAAGAGTCAATTCACTCTTCGTTTCTATTTTAACACAATAAAAGCGTTCAAGGTGTTTTCTTGTATGGCTGAACCTGAGAATATTTTTATGTGCCTCTTCAGTAAACAGAGATGACAATGCATCACAGCAGCAGGGCAAGTACATTGTTCCTAAGCACGTACTATGCAAAAGTGATTAGGAGTGAACCTAGTTCTCCCACCTCAACACCACATTCCATTATCACATCAGATAATAGCACTGTTGTTGCTCCTCATCTGCAGTTTGTTTTGCTGTTCATTTTGTTAATTCCCCTGTATTTCTATCCTCCTTATAAGGGACAAAAAACTAAATGGAGGGCTACTTGGTTTTAAGACACATATCACACTCCATTTTCCCTTTAGATAGAAACAGGGATTACAGTATTCTACTCTAAGCAGCTGACCCACACCAAATGCCTAATCTGTTGAATACTGTGGGGTCTAGGGCTCCTTTTCTTAATTTTTCGTGTTATTTACACATCAAAACACAAACAATAAACAAACAGAAAAAGGCAGGTTGGCTACAGATGGTGGAATGAGAAGACTATTTCTTGCCAGAATCCAATGCTTCATATAAGCCTGTTCTTCCTGTACTTGTCTCCAGTAATGCTCCTCTGTGTTCCAATAAAGAGGGTCTGAACATCTGAAAGACATGCACCGAGGTCTCCCTTACTGGTTTAGTTAGGTATTTACTGGCATTAGTAACAAACACTTGGTCATTCAGGGCATATTACTAAGACAAGAGGGGCAGACAGCAAACATGAGCATTGAGCACAGCCACCCACACAGCCTGATAGTTCATACTGGCTCTTTTGGCCTGCTTCAACAAGCTCTCCGCACGACAAATCTGTTTAAAAGAGGAGTTAGCCTTAAGCATCGTGGAAACAAACCAAATGGAAACAGACATTTGGCCAGGAACCAGTCCTTACTTAGCCCGTAGTTATTTTTTTTCAGTTCCAGCATAGCTTAGCAGGACAAGTAAAGTATAAAATTCCAGGACAGAGCCATAATTCCAGCATCTTCAGAATAATTAGGGCCAGGACTGCCTGGTCTTTCTTGCCTTGACCTAGTTTAGATACAAGTTAATTTGATGAGGGTAGGCATGTACTTCAGAATTGTATCATATACTTGGTATCTTTTTGTAGACTGTCCTGGAAGCCTGTCTGTGCTACTTCTCTTCAGTGTTTGCACTGTTGCCATCTACACTGACAAATCCCAAGTGGGGAACAGAAGAGCCAGGACTAGCTATATTAGAAGACCTGTGTGACAAGTGTCTAAGCAAATGTTTCTCTCCATCTCTGCAGGAATGTCAGACAAAGTACGCATCCTTCACAAACACATTGCCCATAATGCTGACTATGAGCATCTCATCACGCAAAGCTTTGCATTTTTTATATTAAAGTGGATGTAATCTCAACAAGCATCCAAGAGAAAGTCTGAGCTTACTACACAAGAACTATGAAGCAGACAAGAGCTAAAAATAAGTATTTGGTGACGCTCTTAATCATTTGATGCAAAGGAAAAAACACATACCTCAACTGTAACCAATAGAAGACCTAATCAAGTTCACAAAACTCAGCTTGACAGTCCTCTAGAACATCTGAGTGGTAGATGGGTCTGTACTTCCCCCAGTCCCCATTTGCTTAACAGAGGAGCGCAGCTCTTCAATATACAAAACCAGTATTGCTTTGGGGCAGCGGGTGGTGAGGAAAATTGTAAGACAAAAAGCTTAATTCCAGGAAGCAATCACTGATGCTGCTAGCTTGTTTCTCATTCTTATGAGCGCTCACAAGCTGCTTCAAGGTCACTAACCAAAATAAGTACCAGTCTCAGTAATCAGAGCTAATTCTAGTCATTTGTAGAGCTGTCAACAAGCAGGTATATACACAGACTAATCATGCAGCCAGACTTTCCAGCAAGGCAGACACCCTTCAGTAATGAATTTACAGCTTAACTGTCCTGACCACAGTTAAATCATTCTCTCTAATAAACGAATTGCCTCAGACACCCTTAACTCACTCCAGAGAAGAGGAAAACAGACTCTAGTTGTTAAATCAGTACCTTCCCCCAGAGTATTATTTTTGAGTTCTGCTTGTAAATGTTAAGGGAACAACTGATCCACAACACATACCCAGCTATGAAGAACAGCTTTCTCAGGACACCATAGGCAGTTATGATATTTAATATTAGAAGTTATTGGTTACAAATATTAACTACGACACAGAAGATCATGAGGAGGATCATGCAACCATAGAACATTTGGGTCTTCTTAAAGTCACAGCATGATAGTATGGAAACCACTAAGAATAAAAGATTAGTGAGTTTTTCGTTTGTTTTTAATACCAGTTTTAAAGAGCTCTTGAATTGGACATCATGGGTCAAAATTAAAAGTCCTCAACACTTCTCAATTCCAATCCCCTCCAGAGTATGGAATGATCACTCAAGGCTCCTTGGATATGCTCAGCCTGCTGTCTCACCAGTTGGTTTTATTCCATATGTATTGTCCCAATACACTTTGATTGAGGGAAGATACTGTGACTTGCATAGAAGTCAATACTCATCCTTTAAAATACTCATGGTGAAAGCTATACTGAGCTCTTCTGTGAGGATAACTGAGAAAGATCAGGCTTGACAATTCTGAAACTGCAACAGTTCAAATATTTCTTGAACAATAAAAATAGTCCTATTTGTGGCTGTGGTCTGCAAACCACTAAGTGGGATAGCCAAGAATTAAGTCTGCCTCTGTTTAGTCTTTAATATCGTTTCCCCTTTTTTCTTTTCCAGGATATGGCTGTCTTCAAAAAAATCTGGTTGTTTCAAGCATCACACAAGGCTGTAAGCTTTACAGGGCTTAGCTTTTCTGTATAACATAGACACTACATAAATGAAAACTTAGTTTCCTTTTAGGTTGCTTTAAATTCTGTTGTTATAAATCCATATGCCTGCATATTTGATTATTTTCACTACATTTAAGCAATCGAGTGTTTTTGCATCTGCATTTAAGCACTTCATCTTATTAAAACAGCACTATTTCACCTTCATTACCACAATATGCCAAACTGAAGCATCTCTTATACTTTTATCTCAAGTATCAGCTGTAGATGAGACCCCACATGAGGGGTAGATCGAGTTAAGTGTGATGATTCACACAAAATAAGAGAGTTGCTAGCACCCAGTTTTCCCCTTGGAAGAGTCAAGGCTCCCTCTTATGACAGCAATAAGACATTTCCTTGTTCTGAGTGAGATAAATGCAACCAAAGGAAGTGCGAATATAGCAGGAACATTCCAAATCTCAGGTGACACCACTTCAAGATCAGTTTCTTCTGTCTTACAAATTAAAATTTAATCAATCTTGCACAAACTTCTTAATATTCATTCACACTGTAGCATTATGTGATTCATCTTCTTAGCTACTTTGCTTTTTCATTTTAACTTTTTAGCCTTTGAACTAAGAGAATATTTAAGCCACCAGCTCAGTTGCAAAATAATGAAAAAACAAACAAGAAAGCAGACAAAGCAGTCTTCCTCAAATATTATAGTTAAGAAATAGACAAGTTCATATATCAGAGAATTAAAGCTTCAAAGCTTCAAGGAAGTTAAATACAACTATTGTACCTGTTTCACAGCTGAGTAAACTCTAGAAAAGTAAAACAATGAAAATTTGGCTCCTATGAAGATACCACATGGTAAAACATTTAGTAAATTCAGATCTGGACACCTCCTCATGTGTCAGATGCACTCAAACTGTTGTCCCAGGAACATGAGTCATGACAGTTGTCATAGACCTTTCATAACATCCAAACCGAGCTCTTCGCTATTAGTATTGTGACATGATCAAATGAATAACTTCAACTGCTGTAACACTAGAAAACCAGTTCTGCATTGGAGACATTCGTTATTGCTTCCAAAATATTCAACACTACAGTAACTGCAGTTCAGTAAGCATTGCTACTTACGAGTAGAGTAAGGCTTATTAACACGTGGTTTCAGGACACCTTGTATTCAACCTGAAACACCATAAACAAGCTGGTAACTCATAAGCCTGGTAGATTTAGCAAGATTCTTACTCAGTACACTCACCATTTCCTTGTGAAACAGGCAACCAAGAAATCCACCACTTTGTATTGTAATTAGGCACCACCAGCTCTGACCTTTGTACTGAGCTACCTATTTTAAAGGACTTTGCTACAGGCATGCATGAAGTTCATACCCCACTTTTAAAACATTCACCCACAAGCCTTGAAATTTATTGCATGGAAACAATCCATGAATACTACAGACACTAGGGATGGGTTATCTGGTAACACCTGTCATTATCATTAAATGCCAAGACTGATTCATTTACCCAACTCAAAAATATTTGAAGCAAGAGACCAAGAACGACATAGGGTAGCCTGAAACAGAATGCTCTCCTCTCAAAGATTATTTACTTTGAGTGAAGTGGATCAGTCATTACCACTACCTCCATTTTGGAGGGATACAAGAGTTTACATTACTAGGAGGATTCACCAGCCTGCATAGGGAGGAGGCAGGAGGAAGAAAGTTATGTACGTTGAGGGAAGTGAAACCCCTAAAGCTAAGAGCAGCCTCATGACGCACACACTGGTATAATCAGGTTTTAAAATTAAAGGAGCTTGTTAGCAGGTACTTAGCACATATCTTGAACTGCATGTTAATGTCAAGTGTTAAGCATATTCTTGCTTGGAAACACATAATGCCCTGTACAGATTACTCTGGGGTTTTTAAACTCTTGACAGTAACAGAATGCTTCAGACTTACCTTGCCATTTAGATGAGCTGTTGTCCAACATGACCAACTGAATTTTTTTATTTTTTTTTTAACTATTTTGGACAGGGGTTGCATCTACAAGTATTCAAGGCAGAGTTTTATTAGTTTCTTTTAAAAAAACCTACTACTTAACAAATAATTGGGGGGGGGTGTTGAGGGGGGGCGTGGGGGGCAAAACAGTATAGCAGTTCAGGATTGGATAGTTAGTCCTGTCCCATCACACCCCATCCCCCATTCCTGCTAAGAGTGAGGTTTCTCTAGAGACTGCAGAGTACACCTGTTCAGCACTGCTCTAGTAGCAGAAGAGGTCATCTCAGACACCTCATAACACTACTCAATACCACAAGTATGACATGGCAGGCATCTAGCTCTACTCCACTGTTTCAGTACTGCTATTCCAGTACCTCACAGCTTTTAGCATTGCACTCTATTACAGTCTCTTCACCAGTGCTTGAAGTGTTCCTAAGGCTCTGCCAGCCATAATCTCCCCTTCCTCCAACTCCCTGCAGAAGAATCACCTTTATTCACCTACAAAAAGGTAAGTTTGACTTTTACCTCAACATTGATGGTCTTCTATACACAGGTTCAGAGTTCATAGACCATTACATCTGGAGGTTTTTGCTGTAATATAATAAACAAGTTGGAGAAAACAGCTTCTGTTCATGGCCATGTGATCTTGTCTCAGAAGAGGAAAAAACAGATAAGATACTGAAGCCAGTCACATATCTATGGAGGTACCAAGCTGTGTTTGTTCAAGACATGCTTTATCCACTCCAGCTAGCTTAAAAGCCCTGCTCACAATGACTTTGTAAAAAAACGCACAACCTTTTCCACTCACTGTTATTGCAGATATCAACTGGAGTCAGAAGATTCACAGAGGAAGAGTGTAATAAGGCATTTATTAAAAGTGCTGTCAGTTATATTAAGAGCTATAGTTTAATATCCTTTTTTTAAAAAGGCATCTAGTTAAACATATTAGCTAAAAAAACATTCTAATCTCTATGGTTACAGACACATGACCTGCAGTGTTCTAGGAAGTGCTAGACCAGCTTTGCTGATTGGGACAAAGTACTCTTCAAATCCAGATCCACAGTCTCTATTGTAGAGGAAGAACTGCTGGGGGCTCCAGAAGAGACACATGCATATACCTGAAATAATAGAAATCCAGTCACTATTTATAGCCAAGATATTGGTTTAGCCAATAGGTTTTATTAAAGATGCTATCTTCTTGTGCGATATACCACAGAAGAAAAGAATCACCCTGCAACAATGCAGAATTGTTATCCGGTACAGCTGTGTACCTATGGATAAACTAGTCTCCTGGTCAGAAAAGTTTTCCCCTCAAGGGGCTGACAGAGGCTTCCATTTCATGAACAGAAGCTGACCACTATGAAAAGTTCATCAGCTACAGCAGCTGTAGCCCAAGCTGCTGAACTAGAGTCATCCTGCACTTATAGCCTCCAAGTTACAGGATACTGGCTTCCTGGTTACTTACTTTGAGCACTTATACTTCTCCTTAATTGCTTGTAGTTGGCGATGAGGCACATCAAGGCACACTTTATGTAGCTCAGTCAAGCAAGGCACTATGTCACTTAATGAATATCCAGTGAATGCAGCAAGTGTTTCTGGCTGGTGAGAGGAGAAAAAAGAAGTGTTACTCTACTATAGGCAACATTTATCTAGAAGACATTTTCTTTTACAGAAGCAGAAACCATGTTCACTACTTCAGTGCTCACTCTATATTCTTTATGCTTGAAAAGGATCTAAGTATATCCTGCTACCAGTTTCAGTCTAGGTCTTCCTTAGTACAAGATTGAAAAGATCCTTGTGCTCTAAGCATGTGGCATCCATTACATCTTTTTTGGATCCTGCTCTCTGCTAAAGCTGTTTCTCCCAACACACAGCTGACAGGCCTATCAAGGCTTGCGTTAGAGCAGCCACTGAGTGTAATCACTCCACTCAGACACATTCATCTCTCCCCAGCCTCCCAGAATGCCCCTGAATTGCATTGGGGGGAGGAAGCTTGGAGATGAAAGACTAACAAGGCCTTAAGTACAGACTTCATTTAAGTAAGCATGACAGCAAGGTCTCTCCCATTTCAGAGAAGAGGCAGGATACTTCAGGTTTGTTTAACATTCATTTTACAGGTAGTCCCATTTCAGCCTGTAACACATACTTTGAAGATACTACTTCTGTTTCTCAGACTAGTTCTAACGATAACATAAAATGCTTGAGATAATTATAAACATGTAGTTGTTCTTACCCAGAAAGACCTGTTCACTGTATAGTTTGCTAGACAGTAGGCTGCTGCAGCAGTTTGTGAAGGAAGGTACTTGAGAAAAGGATCAGCTTCAAGGAGACTCAGCTCTGCAAGATACTGAACAAAAAACCCACAAGTATTTCAAATGTTGGAGTCACCATCCCTGAAGGTGTTTAAAAAACGGGTGGATGAGTTTTAGGGACATGGTTTAGTAGGGAGACAGGCATGGTTGGACTCTAATCTCAAAGGTCTCTTCCACCCTAGTGATTCTATGATTATATAAAATAGAATCCCTGAAGGTGTTCAAGGCCAGGTTGGATGAAGCTTTGAACAATCTGATCTAGTGGAAGGTGTCCCTGCCCATGGCAGGTTGTTTGGGTCTAGTAGATCTTTAATGTCCCTTCCAACCCAAACCATTCTATGATTCTATGATAATGAGCCTAGCTAGTGCAAGTCCAATACAGCAAGCACTGAAAATTGTCAGTCGTTTCAGTTTCATGTAAAAACCATGAGTTATATGTCTGCTGGGTAGAAATAGCATTCTAATCTTGCTGATGTTAAAGAACATTTAGCAAGTTTCAGCAAGAAACGAAAGCTCACACTTTGCCAAAGCCTAAATAATCTAATACTATAATCTGAAATTCTGGTTCCAATATTGGTTCTGATGTTATTTTACAGATAGATAATTCACATTTTCTAAAAATAACAAAGATACACTCTTCCCATCCTTTGAGGCTATTGTTCACATAGGTAGACATCACTTGGAGATCAGAGATAAGCGTGCAGCTATAAGAAACAGAATTTGGGCTCTGCTGGAGTCACTGTACAATGCTATACCTTTTGCAGATAAGCAACAGATCAGATGTTTCGCTATAAGCTCGGGTTAAGCTGTTTCTAAGCAGGGTTGCCTGCGCAGCTATGCAGGCATATATTGTGCTATTGTGTAGCAATATGCAATACTACCATGTCCAGGGCAAACTTGCTATGCCCTATTGAAAAAAATACCGGATTCTACCACCTAGCTGCCTAGTCAGTGCATTATCCCTGATCAGACAGATAGGCCAAGCTCAGGATTTTCACAAGACATTTATCCAGAAGTGTCAGCACACAAGCCACCTACTAAAGGCAGTAGGCTACAAAACATCCAGTTTTAGGCCTGCTGCAGTCCCAGATAAGACCTGACATGAGGAAGTACCTTCTGATAGAACATGGTATAATAGCAGAACCTGTCTGCTCAGATAACTTCATGAAATACAAGTGGTTCTGTTTTTAGGATCACTTCTCACCGCTCAGTGCTAAAATGAGGATAATTCATACCCTTGCAAAGTTCTCTGTCCTCATACAGACTCCATGTCTCTGAATATACTGAAGGAGGAACTGGTTTATGGTTGGGACTGTTAGGTCAAAAGCCAACACTTTGAGAAGCAGGTGTTCCATTCTCAGCAGCTGCCTCTTTGTGTAGGTATCATCTGTTATATACACAAATTCATCCACTTCTGGTGGGTAGATCTCTTCATATTTCCTGAAAAAGGAATATAGAAACCACACTTGTTAGCTTGAAAATTACAGTAAGAGAAAGCCTTCTGCTGGACCCATATCAGGATAAGCATATGACAAAGATTTGTGGTAGAGCTCTTATTTTAGTCTTTCCTTCAGGCTAGGTAACAATCTAGTTTCAAATTTGGAAAAGAAGTTGAGAGGAACTTAAAGTCAGTCTAGATAGAAACACTCATTGTTAGCTCTCGACCAGTAGCAAGCTCTCAGAAAGTCTCAGTAACACAACGCACTCCAGACAAAAATCTGCATACTGCTAGGCTAGGTTGGGTACCCTGTCCACTTAAAGCAGTCCAAGGCTAATTGCAGACTGCAACTGTGAATCTACTACAGCCTTATAAGCTAGCAGCCTAATACAGTAGTGTTTTTACTTCTGCTGCTATAGTTATGAGGTTTCCCCACTACAGTCCTCACACAACAAATATTAAATGTTTAATTCTGCTAGTTCCAAAGTAGGTGAAGCAGCTCGTCTTGAAAAGCTGCTTACCATTGCAGGCTTCAGTCCTTCAAATTAAGCTAAAAGATTCAGTCCAAGAATAAGTTTTAGCTCAGTGAGATTTCAGTAAATGAAACACTTACGAAGCCAGAAGAATGGCTGCTGTTCCTACAAGCTGCAGCTTCCCTCTGAGAACAGACATGCAGGAGAGAAACCTGTCCAGGAAGTTCACTGCCAAGTATAAAGTCTCCGTCTGAAGTTTATATTCTTCCCCTACTTCCACGAGCCAGTCTACCAAGATGGCACGCATTCCTGTTGTGATATCCAGTTGCTTTCTCATGTAGTTGGGCTTGGGCCTGAATCTTACCTGTTTGGAGAGAGCTGAAGAGTCAGGATGCTCACCCCTGAAAACAGCCATCAATGGTTGAGTTGATTAATGTTCTTTATACAGTGTAATGTATGTAATGTAATGTATATGATTTTCTTTATACATGTTCTTTACACCAAAAGGAGCATGTGTTGTTCCACTATTATTACTACTCACTACAATTATAGTGCTAATAGTATTAGTTAGCAGCTAGCAATATCTCTAGGAAACAGTATGTCTACACTGAAGTGACAGGAGCTATTGTGTAGCAGAATAGTAAAAATCCTCTTGGACTACAGATAGCCTTTGCCATCAAGCACATGAGCCATTCAAGGGGACCTGAAAATTAACAAATCACACTTTCTTTTCCTTCTAAGTATTAGGAGACTGTATTTTACTGCTTTGCTACAGAAAGGAAGGAAAACCCACTACTATAGCAAGACAGATGTCAGTGAGATCACATCCGGCTGTTGTAGTATTTTTTGCAGCATTCAACTACCATCCACAAGAATTCTTCATCCCTAACGGTCAAGAGATTGTTCAACAGTATGGAATTTCAGAGACAGAGCAATCCTGAGAAATCCCACCATTGTCTAGATGCTGCCTTCAGAGACTGCTATTACTGCTTGCTTTATCTCCTTTGCAGTTCAGTGGCAGCCTTGGGTTATGCTGGGACAGCCATACACCTTTGCAGTGTTGCAGCCCATCAGAGATAACGAATATCCATAAGCTTGTTACAAGCCACTCACTTCAGCAGCTCGGAGGTACTGATGAATGTCTCCGGCATATTCTTCCACAGACAGAGTTATAGCATCTTCCATGCGATCCTTGGGCTGGGACTGGAAGGATGTGTCCAGTATCATGGGAGATCCTAACAGGTAAGAAGAAGCAGCAAGATATTTCTGTAACTAGCCTCTTCACCTTCTCCTGATATTTCTAGCACGGAAGTGTTGCGCCTTATGTAGACACAATCCAAGTTATCTTGAAGTATTATTTGTTGTTATTTACTGTAACTTAAGCTACTCACTAGCTTACCAGCATCACAATTCATAACCACTCTACATGTACTTGTGTTATAGATAAAAACCTGAGTAATAGCAGGCCTTACCTGTACTTAGATCCAGCAGTAGGTGAATATTGGATGTCATTTCACTAGCATTCAGTTCACACAGGCTTGGTTCCAGCCCTTCAGCCACTTGGTAGTTGTAATTTTCTTTCTGTTCTGGGTCATCTACATAGATAGTAAACCCTTGCGTGGATGCAGCACTGACCATGCTGTTGGATGATTCATCTTTTCCAGATGCAGGGAAGGTGTTCTCTAAGCCAGAGAAGCGTCTGATAACATTAGGACCCTGAAACAGAGCACAGAGCAATGCTGTGGGAGTGCAACTCGGGAAGAAAGCAACAGTAAGCATCACTTGTTTTAGAAAAGAAAATCACTTTCCTTGCCTAACAGATATCAATAACAAAAGTTCACTGGAAAAATCACCAGCTACAGCTAGCACCTCAGAAGTACCACTTGTCACTGTCTTGTTGCAGCGTACTCCCTACAGAAAGAGTGAGGTGATAGTGAAAGTCAGAAACCAGGGGAGCAGCCTCATCTCCAGTGTCTATGGCCAAGGGGGATGAGGTGAAGATGCCATTTGGTTCTGATGGGGCTGGCAAGTGCAGAGTCTGCTCCACATTCATTTCTGGCAAGAAGCAGCTGCTTTAAAGTGCAGCAAGTTAAAGTGCTCCAGCACTGTCACAGACTTACGAAGGGACTTCACCTGAGAAAATGCATTTTATGCTGAGCTACAATCCAAAATTTGAACTTTTGAGCTCAGCTATCACAACTCCTAGGACTACAACATGTGACTAGGCTACAGTCCTTCACATCGTCTACTATCAGTAAGCCATAAACTAAGTTAGTGGCTTTACATCATCACAATCAAGAAGAGTTTGTGTACACATTATAGCTGCTATTTGGGGTCCTGTAAGTCACAGGATTATAAATGGTTCAGGTTGGAAGGGACCTTAAAGATCATCTTGTTCCAACCTCCCTGCCACAGGCAAGGACACCTCCCATTAGACCAGGCTGCTCAAGGCCCCATCCAGCCTGGCCCTGAACACTTCCACAGAGGGGGTATCTACAACTACCCTGGGCAACCTGTGCCAGTGTCACCCTCATTGTGAAGAATTCCTTCCTAATGTCCCATCTAAATCTTCTCCCTTCCAATATAAAGCTATTTCCTCTTGTATCACTACTGGGCCTTATAAAAAGGCCCTCCCCAAATTTTCTCTGCCACAGCAATTTTCAGGAGCGGCAAAACCCCCAGAAACATTGCTTTGAACTTCAGCTTCTCGAAGGCTCTGGCACCTTGAAGGGAGTATGGCCACACAGCCATGGGACCTTTGCCTAAGCAAAGGCAAGGGCAACTGCCCCCTCCCTGGGAATGTTCAAGGCCAGGTTGGATGGGGCCTTGAGCAGCCTGGTCTGGTGGGAGGTGTCCCTGCCCGTGGCAGGGAGGTTGGAACTAGATGGGCTTTAAGGTCCTTTCTGACCCAAACCATTCTATTGGTTCTATGCTCAGTAAACAATTTTCTTAAGCCATCCCCTACATTTTACGGGCCAAGTGCCCAAGTAACACCTCACCAGGTCTCCCTTCCTTCCAGGAAGCCTTATTTGTTCAAAGCACTCTCATGGAGAAGCGCCTGTAGGTGAGGACCGAGCTGTTACCGGCGGGGTTTCTCGGGAAACTGGCGCTCAACCAGTCACCCCGCCACCCCCAGCCAGCGCGGGCACCGCTCAGGCACGGACGGAAGGCGCTTCCCGGGCAAGCGGGGCAGGCGGCTGTGGCCCCGCGGCGGGTCAGGTCAGGGCGGCGCGGAGGGAGCTCACCTGGCTGCTGGGCAGCTGCTGCCCGTTGTCCGCCAGCACCCCCAGCACCGCTCGCCCGCGGCTGCGGGGGGCAGCGGGGCACGGCTCCCGCCGCCCCGCCCGGCTCTTCTCACCCGTGCGGCGCATTGCTCCGATGCCTGGACCTTTCGGAGAGGGAGGAAAAAAAAAAAAAGAAAACAACAAAATAAAGCTTGGAGAGGACCAACCAAAACCACCACAGACCCCACCGCCCGCGCCGCGCCGCCCTGCCCGCCCCAGCTCTCCTTGCCTCGCAGGACACCGGCCGCCAGGAGGCTGCCCGCCCGCAGCCCCTATATAGGGCGGCGGCCGGTGGAGGCGGTGGCTGTTGGCCGCGGCCAGTTGAAAGCTCGAGCCGCAACCCCCGGTGGCGGCACCGCCCTGGCACCACAAGCGGCGGCGGGCTCGTTATGAAGACCCCGGCACGGGCCGCCCCGCGCAGAGCCCGCGGAGCCCAGGGGCTCGGGTGCCCCAGCCCGCGCCCCGCCTGCCGTTATCCGCGGCTTCTAAACGAGCAGGTTAAAGAAAGGGATGTCTGAGCGGCGACTGCAGCTTTATGAGCAGCTGAGGTCAGAAGAATTTGACTTCCCTCTTTGATAGAGGAAAAACAGGAAAAGGTTTTAGTTAAAAGTGGATTTAACAGCACTACTGCCCCTGCCTCCCCAGCCCTGCCTGCCGTTATCTGCTACTTCTAAATATCCAACTTAATGCAAAGGGTGTATGAGCGGCACCTGCAGCTTTACGGGGAGCAGTTGAGGTCAGAAGATTTGACTGTGCTCCTTGCTAAAAAAAAAAAAAACAAACCCAAAACAACCAAACCCCAAAGAAAAACAGGAAAAAAACAAGAAATTTTTAGTTGATTTATGAGTGGATTTTACTTCTGGGAGCTCCCCTATGAGGACAGACCAAGAGACAGACCGTGGTTCATCCTGGAGAAGGCTCCAGGGAGACCTTATAGCAGCCATCCGGTAGTTAAAGGTGGCCTACAGGAAAAATGAGGAGGGGCTCTTTATCAGGAAATGCAGGGATAGGATGAGGGGCAAGGGTTTTAAGCTGGGGTAGGGGAGATTTAGATTAGATATTAGGAAGAAATTTATAACTGTAAAGGTGGTGAGGCACTGGAACAGGTGGCGAGAGAAGTCATGAAAACCCCATCCCTGGAGGTGTTCAAAGCCAGGTTGGATAAGGCTTTGAGCAACCTGATCTAGTGAAAGGTGTCCATGCTCATGGCAGGGGAGTTAGAGCTAGATGATCTCTAAAGTCACTTCTAACCCAAACCATTTCATAATTCTATGATTCCATGATGACATTTGATAAAAGTAGATAACCAAATAACCACAGAACAGATTGCACAGCTGTACACAAGACTAGTTCTCATCTGTGGGAGAAGAGAGGCAATAAAGGTGTTTATAAGGGGAATTAAACAGCAGTTCATCCAGTGCCATCAAAGATTTTCACCAGTGAAGTGGATAACAACACAGAGAGCACGCTTAATAAAATTGTGAATAACACCACCAAAGGTGCTGGGAAGGGCTGTGGCTATGCTGAGGAACAAGATTAGATTTCAAAAATTATCTTCACCAACTGGAAAAATGTTCTGGAAAAACAGGAAAGGGAAGAACAGGGAAACAGTCAGGTAAGTAGCAGCTCCATGAAGAAGAATGAAGAGGTTATAGAGAACCTCACACTGAGCATGAGTCACTATGCTCATGGCTGTCCTAGCATGAACAAACAGGACTTTGTGGCACAGGAGCCCTCTGAGACACTAAGCAGTATAAGAGCTTCAACCTCAGTACGAGGTTTAGGTTAGGTAACAGGATGTGATGTCCCAGAAGAGATAGTATGGGAAATTTGGGAGTTTCCCTTTTTGCAGATCTGTAAGGGCAAATTACAGAAACTGCTGTCAAAAATATCTGTGCACTGGGCAGAGTCGTAGTACTTCCTGAGATGATCTCCAGTGTGATAAAAATGTAGGAGCTACCATCCAAAATTTGGATACATTAGACAGGGGCTTATGCCAGTTTTGCAGTTCTTGTCAGCCAGGCTGACACAGTGAACTTACTATAGAAAGAAACGGGTATATCTCAAGGTGAAAGATGTTACTTGTGTTTAATCCATTGGCCATGTAACACTGGTTTTCCTTTCCAAGGGAGGGCCTCCATGTTTTTGCAGCAGCAGGGTCGTAAACAGGTGGTTATCATAGTGGAGCTGTCACACCTACAGGCATGGAGAAATGCAGAGCAGGGGACAGAAGGTTACATTGTACTTCTTTGTTCTTCTCTTTCTTTCACGTCATCTCTAAATCCCAAGTTTGCACTAGGAAGACTTCACTTGGGGCCACTTTAAGCATTTTCATGCAGAGTTTTAATTTCTGGAAAAAAATCACTCTAGACGTCAGCCTTTGAAATTAAATATCAGCACAAGTAGAACTTTAAATGCTCCTTATCCTGTTATTTCAATGGGATTACTAAAAATATTGAAAAAGTCCAATGCTATGATACATGTAGAATCTATAGCAGTCTAAGAAGGTGGATGTTAATCAAAATAATTTCTAAATGTGTTTCAAAACCATTCCTAAATTCCACGTTTTAATGAAAATTTCAGTTTCAGTAACACTTTTAAACAAAAGGCTTTTGAAATTTCTACCTCTTATGAGTCAAAAAAAGCCCAGACTCACACTTGTCGGCAATAAAGAAAGAAAAAAGGGGGTATTTCTATTGAAACAAATATTTTCTTTATTTTAATTACAATTTAGCAATGTTTTTCTAATTCAGGAGTATTACGACTGATTTCATTTTCTGAATTCAGTCTTTCAGAGCAATCAAAGTTGTATATTCAAGAATAAAATGCTATAATATAAAATGAAAGGGAATTACTTAGGAAACTTGTTCCCTCAGGACACAAATAAGACGATGATTCCAAGGCTCAGATGCCCAAAGACATTTAAGTCCCTGATGCCCCTGTTGTGTGCCCATTCGCATTCAGCACAATCTGGTCTGCTGCAGAAAACAACTGCCCAGCTCTCAGCTACTTACTGCTGCTGCTGCTGCCACCCTTCTGCTGGCACAAGGATTTGTGTGGTCATGAGGCAAACCGAGGACCTAGTCCACCTGATAAGTAACACAATCACAACAACAGTACAGCTTTGCTACCAGTGGAATCAGTTCTCTGAGCTGGGTTTCTAGACAGCTCCATAAACATTAGGTCCAGCACAAAAGAAGGTGCATCCCTTGTCTTTATAGAGCTAGCACTCCATGACTGAATAGTTTTAAGTGCTTCCTAATCCTTCATAATTGTTAAAATGTTATCCTATTCTTTGTCAACATTGAAAATATCAGCTGTTCTTTCTAAGGATCTTCCTTTGGCAGTGGTTCAGTGGGGTTTTTTTTTTTATTTACAGTAAAAACATCTGGGTATGATACTGAGGTAGATGAAACATTATACAAGTACCTATATTCAGATAGGTAAATGCTGTTTGTGAAAATTGCCTGTAGCTTATAAAAATAATCTTACCTCTGCCCAAAACTATTTCTCTAACTGTTCAGTCTCTTCATAGAATATTTGTCATGAAGAATGCCAGAACTTATTAATTACAGGTCTAACATGTATCTCACATTCATATCACTCCTAGCCAAATATATGGGTGGAAACTGCTTTCTAAATTCATCTTCGGTCAGTGAATATCTTTTATATCCCAATATCCATCATATCCGTGTATCACTTAGATATAACTGAAGAAACTCAGCTACCCAGCAGATGATTCATTCATAGTTTTATATATGACCATCATATGAATATCCTTAGTAGTCATATAGTACATTAATGGAACTGAAAGGTCTATCAAATAGCTTATAATGAGGTTATCTAAGCTCCAGTTTCTCAGGAACTCTTTGAAACAGCCCAGTAGGGATTGATTCCTGAGGGAGGCTGGTGAGGTTTGCCAGCCACTACTTAATGGCAGCAACAGATCAAATAAAGCTTTTGGCCATTAATCATTTACTTCTGAGCTTCCCTGTGTGTGCTTGAGAGGAAACTGAAGCCTTCCTGAGTGGACTCCTTAGGGCTTCTTTCAGTAATTATTGTCTTACCTATGATTTCCAGGAAGACAGCAATTCCTGACTTGGTGAGGATGGTTCCTCTGTGGCTCTGGAGAAGATAGTATCAAAGCGCTGGTTAGCACTCATCACTGTCTCATACATCTTTCCTAGCTCTTTCTCAGTTTTGCATTTTTTATTTTGAAGGTTGAAATGCCCAGATTTTGTGCCTTCTTCAATTAAAAGGACTTCACTTCTTCCATGTTGTGGGAGCAGGCATGGGCTTCTTGCTTTCCTTTCTGAGGACCCCTGTTAAGTCCCAGCTTTTACACAGCAAGCTTTACACAGGCTTCAGTTCATAATCTGTGGGACAGAGAGTGAATCTGCCTGGCCTTCAGACTGTGTCAGACCTCCCAGAACTGCCACAGAGCTGGATTTTATTTTTAAATTTCCCAGTACAAATATTTGATGATTATATTTTACTATATCAACTTTTTTTGCAACATTGTTTACAGGAGAGATAAATATTGTCTGTAAAAATGCATGTGCTTGGTACCGTGCCGGGCAGCAGGAGCAGAGATGAAGCACACTGTTTTTCCCTTCATCATTCAATTCAGAGTTTTTAAGCTACCACCACCACACACTTCTCTGAGGACCTTGGTCAGGTTGCCCTTTATAGGGATCATCCTTTATCTCCGTGGTTTGAAACCACATGGTTCATTCATGCTCTAATTATAAGTATATAAGGGTAAGACTGCCTTTTGAAAGGAAATTATGGCATGTTTGGACTCAAAATATTTTTCTGCATATTTCTTCCTCTCTTCCTCCTGCAGCCTGGAAGTAGCACCTTCACTGCTAATAAAATAGTCATTGTCTTACAAATACATGTCAGTAGAAGATGGAAAGCAGTTAACGTAGCACTGTTGCAACTTACCAACCTGATTTCTCTAAGTCTCATATTGAATTACTACACAATATTCATTTGTTATGACCTTGGCCAGGTCATATTCAATATTCTGCAAGTCTTTTCTAACCAATGTACCAAGCAATCACACAGCAGGTCCGCGTGTGCCACAGAATCTTTTGAGGTCAGCTTATAGCAGAACAATGCTGAAAGTTCAGCTGCATAGCAACTTTAATGCACTGCTGCATAATACCCTGGAAAATGTGCTGTGAAAGCAGTCTTTGAGTTCAAAAAGTTTATAAAAAGGATTATGAAATCTCTTTGACAGTGAGAGTGGTGTGTAGACTCAGTGACCTGCAAGGTCCCATCAGGACCTTGTTGTATGATCTTACAGTAGCAAAGCAGTGAAGGACATGAGCTCTCTTCTTTCATATGGCCATGATTCCAAGGGTTGTGACTAATCCTCTGGCTGTAGTCTGCTTTGATTATTATAACAGTAAATTGAAATCACGCTTTTTAAGAACATATAGATTTTATCATGAGTGTCAGTGTTTTTTGGAACTACCAAACCCAGAAAAATGGCCAACAGTGCATCTCTATACATCCCCTGACCTTGGAGCCCATCCTGCCTGCAGTTCCCATCATGCTCATGCTAGATAATAAAGGGACGTCCCAGCAAAAATCTTTGCCACTGCATTATGTCTGATAGTAGGGAGAACGCACCCCAGGAAGCATTAAAAGCTATTCTAAGCTGGCTTAGAGCACCAGCTGATGCCCATGGCAAGGAAGCAAAGCCTAAAGCCTCAAGCAGATGCAAGATTTCCCCCTTGCGAGTTATAATGATCCTAGCCAGAAGACGATTGTGTATCAAAGACTTAGTGCTTCACCTAACAGTGGACCTAAGCAGGAACAGATTGGTGTTGTGCTGCATGTAATACTTGTCCTTCAGGCCTGTGCTGGGCTGTGCAGGTCTCTTGACTGCAGCATAAACTCAGCTCGGTGATGGTAACAGAGGAGCCTGCAGGCAGCTCCCACTTGGTCTTGTTGATTACACCAGCTGCATGGCCTTGTCTTTATCTTATAGTGTAGCAGCAAGTTCTCATGTGAACATATGGTTGTTTGGCAGTAGACACGATGGATACAATTTTTTTTGGTCTAAGAAAATTCTGTAAGAGGTCTCAGTGAACCTTTCTATGGATGAGACGTGCACTGTATGGCCTGAGGAGAGGTCTGTCCGATGATGCACAGCTCAGAATTCCCAGCACTGTAAGGGACAAAAGACATGTGTTAGCTCCATAAAATGGTATTTTGAGCAACTGCTTAGGGAGCCCGAGTGCCTTTCTTACTGGGGTCCTAAGGCATACTAGCCCCAGTGCCTCGCATTACAGAGTATCAGCAGAACGGCCTGGAGCTGAGCCCAAAGATGTTCCTGAAACAAATGGTGTAACAGGTGACAAATATGGCTTCAGACATTTCCAGCTTTGGGGTTGTTTCACCACAGCAGACTAGGGCTGCTCCTGCTGGCTTTGCAACTATGTAGATTGCCCAGCACTACTGCAGTTTCTCCCATTTCAGCTAAAAGCACAAGAAAGTTAGGGTCTTCTGTATCAAGACAAGAATAATAAAATAGAAAGTATACTTTCAGTGCTACATGTGAAGGGAAAATATCAAGCTTAAAATCGAACATTTCTGCTGTCCTTATTTTGTTCCCTAACAAGCTTTTCTGTATTGTAAAGCAGCTGGTAGCATGCTTCAACGCTGTGCATGTTTTAAATGAATGTCCTTCATGGAACATTAATATCTCAGCCTTGCCTTTCATTTAAGAACACACAGGAAAACACCCATAACTTTGATAGAACCTTGAAATGGTTCTGCATAATTCAAATTCATACATTTCTGGCTTGTTCAAATAACTGTCTTTAATAACCATCTGGCTCAAAGTGCTAGGCCCTTCTGCCAGATAGTGCCGAAGGGCATACTGAAATGACCTGGTTGTATAGTAGATCTTTTCTCAATCACACCCCTAATTTGTGGTCCCCATATTCACAGCATCTGTTACTTAGCTACTTTTCACAGCTGCTGTTCATTTCTACTCAGAAGCTGACAAGTAAAAGGCTTTAAAAGAAATTCCTGTTTTGATTTGATGATCTTTTGGAAGCTGATTCTGGGTTCTGCTTCTTGGGTTATAAACAACAGACAGGTTCTGAGAGTGCAGGGTCTGGGCATCGAAACGGCAGTTATTTATTTATTGCTATCAGTTCTACTTGTAGTAATTCAAATTGAGTGGCTAGTATGTATATAAAACAAATAAGTTTTGTATGCATGACTAGTTGGAGAACAACTACCTGCAAGAAAAACTGAAGTAAAATTTATAGTGACAGTAATCCTAGGAAAAAGTTTTTTAGTCTTTGTTTTTTTGTAAGTAGGTGCAATGATCAACATCTATAGTGTTGAGAAGGTAAAGGCTATTCATAAAGGTCTCAGCTCAACAGAGCTCTGAAGTACTGGTGTGAATTCTATATGTTGGATGTTGACAGGGTAGTGAATCCTTTGGGAATTTTCACGTACTAAAAATCATATCATAAAACTTTATTACAGCTAAACTAAAGGATGTGAGCAGAGCTGGTCACTTTAATTTTCTGTAGCCATTTTAATAATATTCTTAATAGAACAGCAGTTTGATATGGAATTTCCTTTTTGACTTATAAGAGAGAGAAATCAAACATCAAAACTTTCAGGTCTTAGATTTCAGAAAGTTAGCTTTTTGGTATTACAAGCATTCATTTCAAATTACATTGAAAATCTCTGTTAAAGGCATGAACAATCTCTGAACAAAAGCAATGCATATTTCGATTTTGGAGGGAATGATCAGAATGACAATTACTTAGCAGAATGAATCATGAAAAGCAACTGTTGTTTTTCAGTTAGGTCTGTATGCAAGATTTGGCATTGTTGGAGTCTGGCAATAGTCTTATTTAAATTGCAAAATAAGTTGTCCTCCGAACTTTATGCATTACATTTTAAGTACATGACTTCATGCCACTGTGTGTGGGTGAAGGGAGGGACAGGTTCTTATGCAGAAGACCACTTAACAGATATGTTGCCAGGTTGTTTTGTGCCCCTGGCATTCTTCCCCCTGTTTCCCCTAGAAGTTAGTGATAAGATTCATCGAAATTTTTAGATGAGCTTCTTGGACATTTGGGTATTAGTGTGAATTTCAGTAACCTGTGAAGCAAATAGGCTGTTCTGTACTATCGTACCTGGAGCACTGCAGTCTTGCCATTTTCAAACTAAAGAAAAATACGAATATATGGCTACTTGCAACAACACATTATTCATCATAAACTGTATACCAGGTCTATTAGCTTTAAACCCAGGAAAGTGCATAGAAAGTAGAAACAGACAAACTATTCTATTACTTGGAGAGTTCCCTGGCTTTTTTCTTTGGTTTATGTGTTTAAACTGGAATATTGTGTAGTTTTCACACAATGTAATTTTAGTTGGGCCTTAATTATCTGAGTAAATTAGTTAATGATGATTGCTCATTGCAATTACACTTTTCCATTGCAATGATCTGGATTCTGCTGTTTAAAGTCATTTGTAATGAATCTGTGTTCATAATTACAGCATATTGCTAATAAGTGTTTGTAGTAGATGTATCATACAACGCTGCTTATGTATACAGCAGCTACTGTTTAATGTGGTTGAGCTCACACATTCTTATTGCCCACTGCATAGTTTGCTAGTGATAAATCATAGACATTTTTCTCTACTGCAGCCAAGAACAGAGATTAAAACTCTAGATACCAATCTGATCTCACAGGTCACAGCTTGTCTGTGTAACTCGTTCTGTTATAACTGATAGCAGTGAAATGTCTTTCATCAACCTTGTTTATTTATGTCTGTGATTCACAGTGATGATGATTTATAGAGCACCTGTAATTGCAAGTGTATGGAAATGCAATACATAGCTGAAAAAAATGACCTTGTGGGTGGGGGAGATATTAAATGCTTAGTGTGAATAAAAGAAATCCAAACAATAGGATAATCCAATTACTAAATAGAGAGCAAATCTATATTTAAACAGCGAACATGGGTGATAATGAGGGGAAAAGAGAGGACTGGAAAACTGAGTGCACCTATTTTACACTGTTTAAATTTCAAAAAGCTCTGTTCATGTAGTGATCTGTGCTCTTTGGCTTGCTAACATTCATCTTGACTACATTGTGGAAAGCTGAGAAGCTTTGAGATCATAGTTTGCATTTCTAAATTCAATGGGGTAAAGAATAAGAACTCACACAATCTATAATGTAGAAAAAATAATGATTTTTTTATGGGGAAGAACCAATGTCTGCATTAAAAAATGTTGAAATGTAGCAAGGTATGCAGACAACAATAAATAAAAAAGATATGGAGGTTTTATTAAAAACAAACAAACTTTAAAATGAGAGTTTTAAATATCTCAACATCTTGCTAAGCAGAAGACTGGAAGATGAGAGGATTGCATAGGATTCCCACGGGAAAAGTTACCAAGCCTGAAAAGCCCATTTATTCCAGCAGACACTGAGAAAAAAGTTGCTACCTGAAAACAGTCATATTCCAATTAGACATAATGTAAATGTTTGTAACAATGAGATTGATTGTCCATTATAGCAAATCCCCAGGGGAAAACAGGAATGTTTTCAGTATGCCTTTACTTAAAATATATATTATCTAGAAGATATACAACTATTAGGCTCTATACTGGAGTGACCAAGGAAGAATTTTTTGGTTTACTAATAGACAGAAAGCTCAATGAGGCAATCTAACAGATTTTTTGGCCTCTAAGATAAAAAAAAAAATCTTATCTGAAAATTAGTTCCATAGGGCTATATTTGGGCTTTAGCATCACTGACTAGATGACTCCAAAAGTTTTGACTTGCATGTTTATATTTAACTAATTCCCTACACTGGAAGCCATTCTTTCCTCAGAAAACACAGTAAGAAAATTGCAAACTGTTTCCTCCCTTTTTGGTCTGGAGAGTCAAGAGGTTGATGTCACATGCTTCTGTCCTCTATGTGCTGCCTTGTCCTTATTTTCATCATTCACTACTTTCCGTCCCGGACGCCAAATGTATCTTGTTCTCAAGTAGTAATAAGCATCCGTAGGTTGTCTCTAAAGCTGGGGAAACTGAAAATTTACCTCCAATACCCCCACCTGAAAAGAGATCGGTGTCTGAGAGATGAAGGAACTATAACCATTTTAGAAGAGTCTTTATCTGGAAAACAGCCCAGGTGTGTAAGTATGTGTTTGTTAGCAAGAAAAAAATAATTTCTATTTAACTGTAACATACAGACTACCACTGTGGTACTGCTAAGATGGTCAGAAATAAATGCCTTTCTTGAAATAGAATATACTATCAGAGATAATACTTACAAAACTCTGTTTCATTTACTGAATTTACATTTCCTTTTAATGTCTAGCACATGCATTCTGATTTTCTTTTATTTTTTATACTTGTTTATTACCAAGAGAGTAGAGAGCTTTTGCATTTTTTAGTGTTTCAAATCTCATTTTTGGACAGCAATGCATTATACCCTTTAAGACCACTAAGAATTTTCCTGGTGATCTTTTTCCAGCATATAGTTGTGCACTGCTGACAGTCTCAGCACTTGGGTGACCAAGACATGAAATCCCATTCTTTTAGGGCAATTAAGGAAGCCTTTGGAGCCAGATACACCAAAACAAGACATAAATGTCACTGCTTTGTCCTTCTCCCATATTACTGTCTCCTTGCTGTCCGTTTAATCTCAATGTCCCTTTTGGAATATGGTAATTATGTTTCTACTTCGAATGACCGGGTGTCCACCACAGCAGATCAGCCCCAGCACCCAGGGCCAGCTCCTCTGTGCAGCAGTCCTGCGCAGGCACTGTACAGCAGTTCCCATTCTCCAGAGTACCTCCCAGCATACGGTGCCAGCATGGTTATTTGGCAGCCCCAGAATATGCTCTTTCTCCAAAGACAGTCTGGACCCAGTCCTGGATGCTGCAGGGCATATTTAATGTGTGCGAACAGTCCCCTTTGGAGAAACTGAGGCTTCTCAGCACCTGGGTGGATATGCTTAGAAGGACTTCTCTGCTGCATGCCTGTGAAATAGTGATATACTGAAGTCCTGGAAAGGTTAGTTAGTATCTAAATAACTAACTGGTTACCTCTTCACCTGATTCTGTTCTCACATTTAATGACATGACACAAGAAACTCTGTTTTAATTTTGGGACACTTTCTGCTCTGGTTTATGTAAGTTTAACATCCAGGCAATCATGTCCTCTGGTCTTTTTGTGATGCTATTTCTCAATTGCATCTTATGAAACAGGTAAGTAAAACAATACCAATCTGGAGAAACTGAGAGTTGAAACAGAATTTCTAATTTGCTGGAAATAAGTCTTCTTGAAATGTCTTTCTTGCCTGAAGACACAGTTTAATTTCCCATAAAATACAAAATGCACATGAAAATTAATATGCAAAAATTCTTTATTAAATTTGAGAATGTAATTTCAAATATTTTTGATGTTAATTTATTTCATAAAATACCTATTGTAATATGTAAGGCACATGACCACAAACAAACATTCTGCGTATATAGAGAGGAAATATTCTTTTTGTTTTAATTTTAATTTAGAATTATGAAGTTAAATTACTATTTTGTGGCTGGAGAGAATACCTCCTCTAGATTCCCTGTACACTGCAAAGAAATAACCTGAGATATTAATCTTAAAAAAACCAAGCTGTTTTAATCAGTAGAATGTATTAACTGCTTTTACTGCTTTGAAGAATTAAATATTCTATTTATACTCTAGCACTACCATTCCTGACCTGTCATGAAACACTCAAAAATACCCAAATGAAAATGCATAAAGTCAAATGTGAAGGAATTTCAGTCTTCTAAATTGAAAGTATTCTGAAATGAAATATATGGAGAAATATTTATAGCAGAAGAAATACGATTTTGCTCGGGAAAAAATCCCCACAAATATATTTGGACTAGTTTTAACCAAGCTTCCGGAAACTTTTTACAAAGACAGAACAAATGGCCATTTAGTCTGCAGTTGCAGGTAACTGCAGTTAGAGTAACCTACTAGGAACACCGGAATTTTCAGAGATCACAAACTACAAAGTCATTTAAGTTGGAAAGGAGGTCTTGATATCATCTAATCTGGTCCCCTTGCTTAAGCAAGGCCAGCTTCAGCAGGTTGCCCAGTATGGTTTCCAGTTGTGTTTGTGTATCTCTGCAGATGGAGACTCCACAACATCTCTGGGCGATGTGTTCCAGTGTCTCACCGTTCTCATAGTAACAAGAGTGCTTTTTTTGTGATCAGATGGAATTACATGTGTTTCAGTTTGTGCCCATTGCTGCTTATCCTGTCACCGGGCACCACTGAGAAGAGCCTGGGCTCCCTCTTCATTTTCTCCCGTTACAGAATCATAGAATGGTTTGGGTTGGAAAGGACCTTAAAGATCTAGATCTAATGTCCCTGCCACTAGACCAGGTTGCTCAAAGCCTCATTCAACCTGGCCTTGAACACCTCCAAGGATGGGACATCCATGACTTCTCTGGGCAACCTGTCCAGTGCCTCACCACTCTCACAGTAAAAAATATTTTCCTAATATTTAATCTAAATCTCTCTTTTTCAGCTTCAGTTACCCCTCATCCTACCTACTACACTCCCTGAAAAAAAGCCCCTCCCCATCTTTCCTGTAAGCACCCTTTAAATACTGGAAGGCTGCTAATAAACTCTCCCTGAAGCCTTCTCTTCTCTAGACTAAACAAGCCCAACTCTCTCAGCCTATCCTCATATGTGAGGTGCTCCAGCCCTCTGATCATCCTCGTGGCTCTTCTCTGGACCTGCTCTAACAAATCCATGTCCTGCCTATGAGGACTCCAAAACTGAAGGCAGCACTCCAGGCGAGGACGCAGTCAGAAGGACTGCAAGTGCTCATCAGCGGCTCATGTCAAGCTTCTCAACCACCAGCACTCCCAAGTCATTTTCTTCAGGGCTCCTCTCAATCCATCTTCCACTCAGCCTGTAATTGTATTTGAGATAGCCCTGACCCAGGTGTACTACGTTGCCCTTAGCCTTGTTGAACCTCATGCGATTCACACAGGCCCACCTTTCAAGTCTGTCAAGGTCCCTCTGGATGGCATTCCTTCCCTTCAGCTTAGTGTCATCAGCACACCTGTCATTATTTTATATCTAGTAGGATATTAATGTCTAATTTTTTTAAAAATCTAAACCTAAACTCTCAATCTGTGATATCTGATGGGAATAAGTAATATATACTCTGTATTTAGAAATACCACTGTTATGAGTTTCCATGTGGATGTTTTGGGCTCATTTCTGCTTGTATTGATATGTCTAATTTTGTCTTTGGCTTCAGCTGGAGTTAGTTCAAGATTTTCATGCTGTTCATACACTTTTACATGTCAAAGACCATTGCTGCTTTCTTCTAAAACCAAGGGAAACAGCACTAATTAGTTGCCCTGTGTTCTCAGAAGGTCCAGCGTCCGTGGATCTTAACACTGTCTAAGATTTGGCAGTGTTTGGGCAGATTTATCCCTCTAACTCTTGATTAGTTAATAAGTTAGCTAGATTCTAGTCTCAAATACAATACCGACTTCTTTCAGGCATTCATATTTAGCCATCTAAGGCTATTGCATCATTACAAGAAATGTCAGATTCATGCTGGGAGTGAAATTATGTATTCTTTATTTGTGGTTACTGCCATTAAAAACTTGTGCTCAAGATGTGGTCAGCCACAGGAAAAAAACCCCATCTCAAAGTATAAATTACAGATTTTATTAAAAACATACAGAGAACTTGAAGAGTAACCAAGCAAACAATCACTGGTCTCTCACTGTAGGAGAAGGAGAAGGAATTCCAGTGGCAGGGAGTTTAGTTACTTTCGACAAGAAGTGAAACATAGACACCTAATTAACAGTGCAGTTAAAGAAGGGTCAGCAGCTTGTTGCCAAACATAACCACAGGGAAAACTGTAACTGTTATAATCAAGAGTTATTTACCCTGTCAATAAAAACAAGCTGAAACATATGTCATCATGGTCTGAATAACTGTGGTCTGAGAACAGGAAATTACCAAGGAATGTGGCTGCTGGTGGGTGGTTCCCCTCTCAGTCCTGAGGAGTGTGGAGTGACATAAGTACTGGACTGAAGGTGTCCTGTGTTGTAAGTGCAGTGGTGGGCACTGAGCTTGGATCACATCCCTGTGAAATAAGAGACAGACTAAAGAGAGGATCACGTCCCCAGATTATGAATATCTAAAGGAAAATGACAGTCCAAAAAATCCCCAGCTATTGATCAGATCCAACTTTCAGGCTTCTGGGTGTTGAACTGGGCTGTATGGGTTTGAATTTTGTAATGAATCCCAGGAGGCTGAAATGTTTCCCAGCTTTTGGACATCTACATATCTGATTCCACACTGAAGTTAGCTGCTTTGTTATTTGGACTGTCATTTCTACACAGCTCTTTGTGGATACAAAGGATCAGTTTCCAAGCAGATTCCCCACTGGGCAACACACTTCAGATACTGTTTGCACACATCCACCAGCTGTGAGTCACTGTGCTGAAAGGACCTTATTCCTCTCTTGTTTTTACAGGTTTAGCAACTACCTTAAGTTATAACAATGCAAATAGGCAGAGGATGACACCAAGCAGATCTGACTGATCTCATTTTCTCTTCTGCACAACCATGAAGTGAAAATATTTCATGGAAACATCTCTATTCATAACTAAGAAAAAAAGGATTGAAGATAAATAAAAGATGTGACCCAGAAAGAAAAATCTGCCTTTAAGTTCTTCAGTAAATTCTTCAGGTGTTTCACCTTTCCTAGAAAACAACTGGAGAGCAAGTTTCCCAGTTACCAGGTGCAGTGACAGAGCAATTAAAGTGTCTTGCTATGGTCCCTGTGCCAGAAATTTAAACATTGCATAGTGCTTACTTGGAGATCAGAGGGAAATGAGAAAAACACGGTATCTGCATAAAAACATAGACATGTCTAGCAGGAGACAGTTTGAGCTGATTTGGGTATTCTTTTACTGTGATTTAAGCTTTCTGTAAAGCAAACACTGGGTAAGAGATGACTTTAATCTCATACAATGCACAGAGCCCTTAATTGCCACAGTGGCAGCGGCACCTGCTCACAGTACCCATCAATCTTGTCTGTAAGTACCTCCATCATTTCAGAAAATAGTTACCGTTGTCTCCTAAAAGTATATTATTTTGTTGAGTGATGAACGGCATTGTGAATTATTACTTATAATCAACACCCCTTATTGCAAATCTCATTAAAATCCTGACAAATGTAATGTTGACAGCACTTTAATTTTGGTTTATTGCCTCATTTTATCTCACCAATTTCTGTCTCTGATTTATGGTTAATAATGAAAGACAGCAGAACTACACTGTGCTAAAGAATGAGAAAAATGTGTTCATCTTTTTAAAAGTCCCCAATTCAGGCCATAGGAACAACGAGTACTAGACAATGTATGCATTGAGAAGGTGATTAAAGTTTAATAAAACTGTCAAGTGAAATAAACCAATCTCCTTGAAAAACATTCTGTTTGCCAGGTGCTTGGAATTTAGCTGTTAAAAAATTCTCTTTAAACAATCTGTTTAAATGTGCAGCAGCCTAATGTTGTGACTGCCAAGTCACAATTCCAGTTTTTTGCACAATCTATTGAGACTTGGTAACAAAAAAGATTGCTAAAATGACATATGCAGAAGCCACTACAGTAAGTGCTATATAGAATAAATGCTCTATTATTTAATGAATTGCTACAATGCTCTTTCTAGCTCTCACTGCCCAAGTTAGGCTTTGGAGCCTGTTCTTTCACGACTGTTTCCACAGAAGAGGGTCTGATTCTCCATACATGTAGTCATCTGCAACTGTCTAAACTGTATATCACTACCAGTGTGATTTACAAGAGCTTTCCAGCATCTTTTCCATATGCATGTGATTATACAAAATTCAAGCCAGTGAGAAATTATACACATATATCCACATATAAAACCTATATTTCCTGTAATCTCCTGAAGGAACCTTTCATCTAAGTTCAGCACACAACTGTATTAAACTGCAAAAATTGTTCATTATTAGTGGATTACAAATTATTAATTTATTTGCTACATAGTACCTCAGGTAACATTTTAAGAATGTATTTGATGAGTAGTATTCTCTGTAGAGCCATAGGTGAGTTAATACAGAGGCATTCATAAATGACGTATTCCCGTGATTCTGTCCAGCATGTCAGTGTGGGTACCATATGGCAAACCTTTCCTCTGAGTTCTCCAGTGACCTCTCTGAAGAAAACAGGTCAAAAACCAAATTGAGTTTCTTGAAGGCCGAGATGTTCCCAAGGGATTCACAGTTACTTTAATCAGAACATCATCTCTCCTCTTGCAAGGTTTTGCAGTGCACAGTTGATCGGCTCCCTGAGTCAGAGGCAACCCTGACTGATGGGAGAGAGACTTCAAATATGGAGAAAACCATTACACCCTGGTGCTCCCCTGAGTTAAAAAGGCAGCTTGGCTCTCAGAAAGACAAGCTTTTTTGTGCCAGTTTGGAAACACAAAGTGGCCTTGAGAGAAGAGAAATGTCCTAATGAACATTGTCTGTGCAAGTGCCAACAGAGCAAGCTTCTCCTTGTCTCTGGTTTCAGAGGCAGCCAGAAACAACCACCCAGCCAGATGTTTGCTGCACAGGAAATTAAAAGAAGGGTTTAAATCTAAATCTACAATGGCTTTTGTCCTACACTGCTATATATAATATCCCATCTCCTTCCCTCATTCTTCCCAAAGTCTGTTATTCCTCGTGCAACTTATTTTAAATTGTACTGCAAGGCTCTTGGGAGGAAGCTGAAGGTCTCTGCTGGTCTGTCTGATTAGCTCAGGTTTGTGTGTGAATTTGGTATTCCAGGTATAGGTACTGCTAGGGCTAGTGAAGTAATGCACATGCATATAAAAGAGCTCTCTTAACAGGAGAGCATTAATTTCCCTGAAAAATTCTTATTCAAAAGAAAGATAGCAAAAATATGCAAAATTAAAAGGTCACATGCATGTCAGCAAAGCCTGCAGTTTTAGTTTTCCCATACTTTCCCTGTGCTTGTGACAAGATGTGTGAATTTATGCAAAGATCTAATTAGTACTGAGTGATGAGAACTGGAAAGTTTTATGAAAACACCCATTTGCAATTTTATATGGAGGCTCCTAAAGATAACAAGATAAACCTATTTTTCCTTCCTCTGTGCTTGGCTTTTCAATATATACTGTCAATATATACTGTGCCATGTACAGCATTATCTGTAGAAAATCACTGCCAAGGGAGGCCACAAGAAAAATAATATATGCTATATTTAAGGAAAAAATTGTTTCTGTAAACTTTTGACAATGATTTTGAACAGAGTGTATTTTGAAAAGATGTGGAACAAAGTTTGCTTAGACTCTGAGTAAGGATAAAACATGACTTCTTCAAAGGGGAAAAAAAAATCACCCTTTGTAGCAAGATAACTGATATGCCTGGCATTCACCTGAATGTATTTCCAAAGAGGGGGGAGCCCTGCTACCTGGAGGGGCTACAAGTGAGATCCATTCCTCCACTCTCAGAGTAATAAACCTCCAAGGTTTGAACCTGCTGCCCGGTAGCATAGATCAGGATTGTGCCAAGATCATTTCTCTTCTTGTGGCTTAACCTAAAAAATCACACAAAAAATATCAAGAGGAAGGAATACTGAGATAAAACAAGTACTTTCAGGGGTTTGCATTTATTTTATTCTGTAACAAAGGAAATGTTTTACTTGAGGGCTTGTTTTAGGACCACTGAACAGCATGGGAAATGACAGCCTAGACTGACAAAATCATTAGTACTGGTGGTAACAATGCTCAGGTAATAAGCATCCCAAGCTAAGATAGGGAGACTTCGTGTCGGACTCTCCCTTGACTGAGATGTGAACTGCCCCCTTTCTGTGCTCTAATCACCATACAAACTTCTCCCAGCCACCTCAGTTTCAGAGCCGTGGGCAGGGTAGAACTTTGTAAGAATTCTGTCAAGTAGGAAAATTAAAGTGTAAATAGACTATGGCATTGGATAATGTAGTCATATCATTTTCTAAGTGGAGGGAAAAATACCTTTCTTGACTTAAGAAGGAATTTCAGACTAATGATCTGGACCATCAAGGGCTCTATATTCACTTTGAATTCTGCATGTTAAACTTCTCTTTCTGAAAAAGCTATATTTAGCAAAAGTTGACACTTTTGCGCTCAGAGTGTTGTCTAGAACAGGAATGGTCACCCTTTAACTCTTGACCTGTATTGTCTCATGGGCCTAGAACAGCCCTCAGGTGGGAGATGGATCCTCTTACGGGGTAGAGAGTGCTGAGGGGATCATTTGAATTTTCCATGGTGAGAACCAGCAAACCAGAATGGGCTGCTAAGGCTATGTCACCAACTTGCCCAGTGTAACCTCATCCTGCAAAATGAAGTGCTGGGAACTTGGGAGAGCTGCTATCTGCAAACTGCTCCAATAGCTTACAGGGAATTCTGATATGCAGCTTGCAGGATTAGGAACTTTTGGCTACCCATGATCTTGAACAATTTGTCACTGTTGCCTTCTCACTGAGAGACAGATGTTCTCGATAGAAATGTATATGGATCATTGCAGATACTAATTTTCTCTTGCAAATCTTTTGCTACTGGCTTGCCAGGAGGATGAAGCAAACTGTCCCGGCATCACACTCCCTCACTACATTGTCCCAGTAAACCTCCTTAATCCACAACCTCACGCACATAGCATTCTCTCAGATCAACTTCTGTTGATTTGAAGGAACATGGAGATTGGCATCTCTCCTTTTCATCGTCTTATCACTCTTGGAACAAAGGGTTTTATTCCTGTTATCTCCATCTGGTAAGCAATAAAAGATAAACCACAGGATTTATAGATTCAAAGAAAAGCTGAGAGATGTAGCTAAAGAAATAAAACAAACACTCGGCTGCTGCTGGGCACCGCAGGTAGACAAAGCTGGTGGAGTGCCTGATGGCACATCCTCTGTGCCTAATGGCTGCAGATAAGGTGAGAGGAACAGCAGTAAAAAGACTACAAGGATATTTCTCTCCAGTGCCCTTTGGTCTTTGTTTTAGCATTTGCCAGGCACCTTCTGTGGTGCAGGAATCTATATCTAGGGTTTTTTTTTAAATCCATAGGTAGATTTTAATAAAAAGGTTTTGCTCAGTCTGTTTCCAAGAAATTGTTAATGCACCCAAAGCTTGGTGTAGATTTTAGCCCAACTGCTTTAAAATCCACAATACCTGGTCTCCAGTGTCTTTTACTAAGAGAGCGTAACATCTTTGTAATTCCAACAGTGTAGTACAACATTGACCGCCGCGTGTTTCTTCAGTTACACTGCTGATATTAGCTATACAGAGAGCTTCGAGCTAATGTGCAGTCATGCTAATTAGGACTAGTGTACACATCAACTTGTAGAAACTCATACCAAAAACAAATACACGGGAGGCCACTCTTTTCCACTGGTAACAGCTTCTCTAAGAAGTCTTTCATAGAAGATTGTTTATCAAGAGCTGCCTTCTCTATGCATCTATTGACATTTGTTTATTGAACAATGCAAAATATTTATATGCAGCTTCTAGCTCCTACTAGTCTCAGAAGTGAACAGTGGATGAGTAATGTGTATTGTTTCTTTATTGGCTGTCTTCAAATCATAAACCAAGTGTTTGTCCAGCTTTAATTAAGAAACAGCAAAGTGATAGGACTTGGTTTCATTTCCAAGAACATAGGATGCTATTTCTTGGAATGAATTTAATAAATTAACACTTGAATTGTTTGTAAAGGTGATGTACATCAGGAGTATGAAGGTATTATGAATGGTTTTCTGTCTTAGAATTTTCTTGAAGGACAGACGAGCAAATTCAAGGTGATTGCTATGTACAATTTAAGCTGTAATGCAGTCTCCTAATAAGAGTTTATATCCTCTCAGTGCAATGATGACTGCTGAGAAAGATAATACTGACACATCTAGAAAACTAAAGCAATGGAAAGAGATGGTAATACCACATTATTCGTTATTATGCCTTTTCCTAAAGGAACCAAAGGAAAAACAAGATAGAGATAAGCAGGGTTTCAAAACCATTTTTGGCAATGTTAATTATATAGGACATTTCATTCAGAAGAGCTTTTCACCCAGAGATTTTAATTAATTGCATACACCAGACAAAAGAATCACAGAAACTCAGCCATTTCTGAGGAAGAGCCCACAGTGATCCTACAGCAAAGGAAGAGCTGTCAAAGTCAGTTTCTCCAGCTGATACACAGGACTTGCTTCTCACATTGACCCAGAACTTTAGGGTCAGTTTGGGCAGCTGCCTCCCCGTGCACTGGGATGTATCATGGGGAGAGGCTGGGGGATGAAAGCAGTTTGTATGTGGCTCTTGGCAGGGGTGAAGCAAGATGGGAGTTTGTTAGTTTTCAAGCAATTGCTTCTGGAGGAGCTTTCACAGCACAGAGCCAGCCCCGGATGCCAGAGGCGCAGACCAATGTGCCCTTGCACACCAAGCTGGCCTGGACTACCCTTTGCCCGGCTGCCTGGCTGAAGCTCCCACACCACTTTTTGTGCCAACTAAAGCTCTCACACTTGCCAGCACCACTGCTAACACCCCAGCTGCTCACATCACTGGGGCATCACTCCTGCAGATGAACAACAGTTATGCCTTCCTGCAGGTTTCCAAATTAATTGTTCCTTATCATCACTCGTGGAAGAAGTGCAGAGATTTTGACAAAGAGCAGTGCCAGAGTGACTGCCTGAACCTCCCCACTGCTCCTGAAGTTTCTCCAAGCTCATCTCTCAGCTCCCACAGCAGCTGTACCCAGGGGAGCCAGGCAAAAGTGAAGCTGGCAGCTGGGCAGCTACTCTGAGTGCACAAGCCACTTCTGTTACAGTTGTGGGAAGCCAGAAAACCTACAGGCATTTAATTCCTCCCAAATTTGTGACCATGAGAACATTCTCATCTGATACTTTTAGGAATGCTGATGTTTTGAAAGAGCAGGAAGCTGAAAAAAATAGTGGTTTTATTTAACGTTGTGCATGCTACTGAAATTCTTTGCAACTGCTTTGCAGTTATGGTGTGTTGGAGGCATGAACCTGTGTCAGTTCCAGCCCTAAAGGAGTGAGAAATAAGGATCAGTACATCTGCCAAAAGAAAAAAAGGCAACTGTTTGCAAGACATGGATTCAGCTTCTGCAGCTGGGGATATTCTCACCCCTTCAGGTTTCTGAAAGATTGGGAAGCCTAATTCTTTTCTCTTTTATGTCCCCACACAAGACTATTCATGTGCAGAGGACACTTCGTTACTCAGCGTGAGAATACAGCCTGGTAGCTCTGCACAATTTCTTCTTTCTATCTGAAAATTGAAATCACTTTGATTTTCAAGTGTTTCACAGCAACCCTGGGTACTGTACCTGTTTCACAGTGATATACTTCCTGGGTTGTATAGAAACTGAATAACAAAACATCAATAAGACCATGGATGTATGTCCTTTTCTGCTTCTGGCTTAAGAGCTCCTCACCTTCACCAACTCTAACTGCTATGACTGCTCCTCAGAAAGAGGTTATTGCACCAGATGGATAATTTGCACTGAACAGCATCTGGTGGGAGTAAGTACTGCACCATACTTTGCACTTCAAGAGTGCCCCAGTGATGTGAGCAGCTGGGGTGTTAGCAGTGGTGCTACCAAGCGTGAGAGCAAGGAGCTCAAACTAGACCAGACAAAGAACTAGAAACTGTCTCACCTCTGATGCGCATAATCATGTTAATGCAGGATTCAGTTCAATAGGGATTAATTCAAATTTAGGTTAAATTCGGCATAGTCCAGTTTCAGTCCAAAAGCATTTTTTGTACACTCTTTGTTCTCATGCCTACCAGACAAAAATATCTACAGGAACTAGCTCTTTTTTAAAGGCTTCAAACAAAACAAGAAATGTATAATCCACTGAGCCACCCATCCGTGAAGCCAGGATGGGTGGTGTTCTTGAAGATCTGTATTTTTTGTAAGGCAGCTTATGAGAATCCTTTTAAAATTTATGCAGCAGACAAGAACAGTGGAACAAGTTCCACTTGAGTAAATACGTACTGAATATTTATTGAATTCAAAGCATTTTACAGGGAAAAAACAAGTCAGCGAAAATTAATAACTTCAAATACGTGGGGTTTTCATATTAGCACAAAGTAATCACTTGACCATTCCAAGAAGGAACATGGCATTTTATGAAGAAAGCTAATTTAGCTTTCACTGTTGCTGGTGATACTGTGTGGAGGTGTTATTTTCCTGGACAATGCAAGCAACCTTCCTCAAATGGCATATGCTTCCTTATGCACAGAAGTGCTTCTCTCACCATACCTTAGTTCTGCAGAGCCACTGTTCCAAGCAGAGAAAGGTGATCCCTCTCATATTGCTTATCCTTACCTTCAACTAACAAAAGAAATGAACTAACTGCTACACACCCAGGAAATAGCTTAGAGGATTTATTTTAGATCCTTAGGATGCCGGTGGTGCCCTGTTTTCTCTGGTAGTAAGGCTATTTTAACAAGTTTCCCACCTCCATGCTGTAGTTCACTATCCCACCAGGTCTTCAGATGTGACTGTGATGGGGACCTACCGTGTGCTGCATCAGTGGCATTAAAAACCTGACAAATCAAAGGAACAGAAGCAGTTCTTCATGGCTTTGTTTGTTGGGTTTTAAACCGGGATGATTTGACTGTTAAGGTGATTATGCCCTCAGCCTGTCTGCACTTCACTCGTATGCAGAAAGCATGAATTCCTGAGCTTTTGAAGGGTGAATATTAGTTAATATGATTTGCAAGAGGTGAAGGGCATTTTGGTTTTACAAGTGCAGACTTCAAATCAAGTTAATTCCCTAAGAAACATATTGAGACCTATGCACATAAAATCTAGATTTAATTATGCTACATATTATGTTTTCCCAAATATTTTAATAAATAATATTAGAGGGTAATGAAATAATTGCACTGGAATATAGTAATGTGTCAGGCTCTAAGAGAAAAAAGGGTATGAAAAATTTCATATAAGAATGTAATCCTTGGTATATAATTCTGTTACTTGCATTTTAATATTATAGAGACATCTTATCCAGTAGGTTAAACAGTTCTCAGTGCTAGTTACTGGGACTTGTTTGTGTTAAATTAGCCCCAGAATGGTTTTCCTTGTAATCTCTGTATAAAAACAAGAGATATTAAATGTTTAATTTACAATGGTTTTGCAGTCTAATATAAATTCTGGAAAATTAAAAAATATCTATTTCATTTCAGGAGAGTTTCATGTTAACTAAATTTAATTCATACTTCCTCACCCAAGAAGACTGAATGAATAAAACAGTAATTTTACTGTAATTTTTTACACAATGTTGGAATAACATGCTAACATTTCTACTGTGTAATTTATCTAGGCAAGTACACAAAGACAACAGCAAGACTGCTTTTGTTTAAAGTTCAAACTTTATACTTGCTTCAGGTACTTAAGTATCATGACTGCCAAGCAGAAATAGCCAGAAATAGTTATCTCTGAGTGAAGGATGCAGCCTTCTAACCTAGGGAGAAGGAATTAGCATAAGCACAGCGTGGTTAATGGATCACAAATGCCCCAGACACTGGGACAAAATCCTACCCATGTAGGTCCATTTACAGCAGGTCAGTCCATAACACTGAGGATGTAGTTAGATGTTGATATCACCATGTTCTCATTTTTCTAAGTATTCTGGCAAATTTAAAAATAAATTAAATTATATCGATAAGTTAAGTATTACTTAGAATGTGTACTTGTATATTCAAGCCCAAAGCTTCATTCTAAGCTCCCTATCCAAATATTGATAAGAGAGATGAGAACTTTCAGGTGAGTCATCCAACTTTTATAGCTTCTACTGATAAGAAATAATGAACTACTGACCTTTGTTCCATATTATACAGCTTTTCATTATGAGATTTATTGGTCTTCGGTTTATATTACATATCTGCAAAAACCTCGATTTCAGGTTCTGATGGCGGCTTTCCTCCATTCAGTTGTTAAATATAAAAATCATTCCTATAAACCAGAAATCACAGGCCTAGGATTCACAGAAATAAAGACAATTCAGAAAGCTTTTAGATATAGACTAGCAAGCAAGGCAGTCAGAAGAGGGCTGTAAGAACAGAATCACTACTTAGAAATATAATAATGCATTTTTGCTAATAAAATCTTCCTTAGATGCTATATTATGATTTCAAGTAGATGTGTCTGTAGTATAACTTTCAGTGTTATGCAGAAATACTGAAAATAGGTTTAATCATCTGTACGCTATCCTATAGTCTGTACTATAGACAAAGTCTTAGCAAAACTTGATTTTCACTGCAGTATTACTTGAATTCAGGCTGACACCTCTTCACACTGCACAGTTAGTCTGCTTTGCTTTCTGCAGTTTAGTCTATAAACCAGAGATAAGAAAGTACAGAGAGCAGCAGATAAGTTCTCTCAATGGTACCTCCAAGGACAGTGAGCTGAAATTCATAAATAACTGAACTATGATAGAAGCGCTAAACTCAGCCCTGTTTTAATGCTGAGGCCACAACAACGGCTTACAGAAAAGACCTACATCATCCTGGCAATGGCAGGATCTCCTTTGTCCTCCAGATCGGATCAGCACAATCCTAAAGACTTTTATGACTCATGTCACAGTTGAAGTGATGGTTTGCATTTGAGAACAGTCACTCTTGACAGCGCTCTGTCTTCTCCACCTCTGACAGGGAACCAGTCTGTCTGACATATAGTCCACATCCATCCTGCCCCCATGGACCCAAGTCTGTAGTAGAGTTGATTTTCAGAAGACATCAGAACACTCTAATTTCCTCTTTAATACAGTTTAAGGTTGAATGTGGCCCTGAACAGTTCCATGACTTTCTTGGGCTTCTTGTCTGTATCTCCTTCTGTTTCTAGTCTCCTACTCAAAAGCCAACTTCTCCCACCGCAGGAGCTTCCCTGTTGTTCTCTACATCTATGCAACCCTCAGTACAGGAATGTCACAGAAAAGGGGATTCTAGGAAATGCCGTCTCACTGTTAAAAGAATATATATCTTTTCATACATTTAGAGGCAATTCGTAAGCAGTTAGTAGTGGAATCAGTAAAAATAACAATGTGAGCAACTGCCTATGATAACGAGAGTAAGTGAAGATTTCACAGCTCTGTTCATGCAGAAGAGTCAGCACACAATACAGTGCACAAAAAACCTCCAGAGTATTCAGCTCTTCCAATACCTTCCAAGATGCTCCTTCAAATGACCTAAATGATCCATAATTTTCACCGGCCATTTACACAGCAGCTTACATAAACAGTAAATACACCACAAAGCAATACTACTTAGCGCAGATGACTGCTTCTTTTTGATTTACAAAATATTGCCTGTGCTGTCATCATCATTGACCAAATCAATTTTTCTCCTCCTTACCCACACCCGTATCTTCCTAGCCTCACTCCTCTGTGCTTTCTTACCACTCAGCTTCTTGCAGCTCTGGTCGTCAGCTGAGTGTAAGCAAACTCTGTCTCTCATAAAGCATCAGACATCCAAGGTGGCACACAACTGCAAAGCAAGCTTTCTCACAAACAAGCCTCAGGATATTGGTCATCCCACAGAAAACTGAGAAGACAGGTTCGAGCCACCTCACGAGCTCTGTGCAAGCCTCAGGCTTATAACTTCCTCATCCCAGGTCTTCCCAGGCTCACTTTCATGTGGGCAGACACACCTGAGACGGGAAGGCTTGCATCATTGTGTGCAGTAGCCTGGCTAGACAAATAAACATCTTCAGTGAGTAGGGAGAAAAATGCAGTAACATTTTGAGAGTTGTCCTTGTCTCCTTACAGGGCAAGGCAGAAGGTGGTGGGATTATGTTTGAGGAAGATAGGTAAGACTTGGTGGGATAAAGAGAAAGACTTTGCTGAACATTCAGAAAAACTTTGTTGAATAAGTACTTTGTTATGTATCTCAAAGGAAGAAAATTTGTATATCATCCAAAACAGATTGCTATAGCATTTCATGATACTACTATAAACATATGTTTCCCTCTAATGCTGTTTAAAGTAGCTTCTTGGGATTTGAAGCTGGAATTTGTTTCCATATTCATTGTATTTACAGACTAGCCTATCATTATAAACACGTTCAATAGCTTGTGCATTTTACAGTACTTCATTTAATTGCTTTTGTAATGAAATAAATGAGGTTTGCAAGATTTTCCTCTGAAGAAAAAAGTAAAAGATAATTTTAAGAATTATTCCAGGCCTGATGAGTCAGCAGCAAAGATTTATTTTTTCCATTAATATTGCCTCAAATTTTAAGGAAATGGATTATCTATGTAAAAAGCATGTTACTGTTTTATTTTATTTCAGTATCTTATTTGCAAAATTCTCAAATGGACAGAATCATATCTAATAATATACTGGCTTGTTTTGAAAGATGCTGACACATAGTCAGCATTTTATCTCTTTAGATACACAGGGAAATACTAAGTTTCATTTATCTGTAGGGCCTATTTATGCATGTCTAATTTAGAAACTTAAGTAAAAGGGTCAGATTTTCAGGCACTCTTACCCAGGACGTTTCAAAATAGGACCATGCCATTTAAGTGTCACAGAGCAATCAGAGTTTTCTGAATATCTTTCAAATAACTCTAGTTTTCCTCAAAGAAATGTGAATGCTGCCATCTAGCTATACAGTAATAGTATATCTTTAATCCTGTTCTGCTAGACACAAACTTTTTCAGTTTCAGGTTGGAGCAGATTAGAATAGACATACAAAACTTCAAATTATATTCCTGTTAATTTAAAAAGGTGTAAACACCTTTTATTTTTAAAAATATTATAATAGTATAAAATACTATTTTGACAGCAAACAGAAAATATAAGAACACGAAGGTTAAATTTATTGCATCTGATGGTGAGCAAGCTATTTATTCCTTGCGAATGACTTATTTTACAAATTCAGTATCTGATTTTTCAAAGGTTTATTCAGTTGAAAAGGGCAGTGAAGACACATGGCCAGGACTTGCCCTGATATTGAGGGGGGCACAGATGGTTTCAGCTCCTAGACTTGGGAACAAGAAGAATTGATCATTCTGGTTGAGCTCCTGCCCATCAATTGGAGGAGCTTGTATCTCAAAACAAATTGAGACATGCAACTCCTTCAACTTTATTCCCTAGGTGGGCAAAACTGATGTAATTACATGACAGATATGCCACCTAGTTACACACACATCAGGAAAGATATCCACTTCTCACTTGAGGAAGAAAAAGTCTATGTAATCTAACACACGCGCACACACAGCAGGACTTCAAATAGAAAGTGAATCTTATCCAAAGACAGATATACCTGAAACACAAAAGGAGAGGAAATCTACATAAGCAGATCTCTTTTAGCTAGCATTACATATATCCTTACCAAACAAGACACACAATATGAAACATATCCCTGCACAAGATCAGTTCACAGAATTGTCTAATCCAAAACCTGGCCAATACCAGATTCATCAAAGGAAGATGCAAGAAAACATGTTGTTACTTACACAATAGCAGTCGTTAGACCCTTTCTAATTCAAGCAACAGGAGATTATCTTGAATTCATAAAGAGCTAAGACTACAAGAAGACAAGCCAGAACTGCCACAGGCAAGGCCCCAGATTGCCTCATCTAAATCACTAGGAAAACAGATGTTCTCCCATGTCATCTGTAGCAAAATCTTGATGACAGTTGTTCTTATAAGCAGTACAGCACAAGGTCCTAATTCTGCCAATATCATTTTTTGAATAGCACACTTTGATGTTTGGGTATATATGCTTTTGTACATACAGACACACATACACACAGAGCTAAATAGGAGTTACAGCTTCTTATTAAAAGGTGAAAGAGATGAAAGAGACTACACACAATCAAATAACCAACTCAATTTATCACAGATGCCAAGCCACTCTGGACCACTGAAAACCAATAGAAAAAACAACGCTTGATATCAGTAGGGCTATACATTATTTTTCAGTTTGATACAGTAGTGCTTGATGGTGGTGTGAGTCAAAAAAAGCCAGAAGACAAACAAGAATTTTCATATTCCCAGAGAAAATAATCTATAGTGAAGGGAAATCAGCATGCAGATACCTGTTTCTCCCAAACATCAAAAGCATTAAAAAAATGTTTAATTCTGCATTTTCAATTTTGCATTTTTAATCTTCTGTGTAAACTTCCCCACCCTCCAAAAAAAAGTAGAATAAATGGCCATATTCAGGATTATTTATTAATTGTTTAAAATTTCACCCCTAGGTTTGCAAAGTGCAAAGTCCTTACAACCCAATGTTCTCTCTTTTCTTGACAGCAGTATATTTTGCATCTTTGGTGCTAAAAGAAAAATAAATATATTTCACCAGCTTTGCTTCCGTCTGCAGTCTGACAGTATATCACATCATTCCAGAAAACACACAGCTGCTATCTAATAAAGTGGCCACTCTTCCAAGTGCCACAAAGGGGCACAATAGAACACTCCATCAGCATTTGAATATATTTTTCCTTGGAACTAAAAAAGCAGCTTCTCAGTGTTGTAATTAACGTGTGTGAATAACGTGGTGCCCAGCTTTACTGTGATCTGTCCCAGTAGGGACATGTTGAGATATAAAAAAAGAGAATAGCTTTGCTACCACCTTGTACCAGAGCCAGGTATTTCCAAGGTTGTGTTCTCTTCTGACCATTTTTGCCAACTTACTTTAGGTACTGCTGGATTAACAAACTGAACTCCAGTTAGCTTAGGCTGGTCCTCCATCTGTCTTCCTTGTTCTCACATCCCTGTCTCCATTGTGGCAGACTCTGCTGTAGCAGACCCTTTTCCAGAAAAATTTCCCTTAGACTGGACTTGAGGACCATGATTGCAGCATCTCTGAAGGAAGGGGATGTTAAATATAGTGTCCTGTAAAATGGTCTAGGTTTTCTGTGCTTACTCTGAGGGTATTCCTGTTCAACATAAGAATATGGCAGATCAGGGAGATAGCATTTAATAACTGCACACATGCAAACGACTGGACTCAACAAAGGGCAGGTAAGAACCTTGCTCAAGATGGCTGAGCCTGGTGAGCTCCACAGATATCTGGACCCATATCTGTATCTTTGAACTCGTAGATCCTCCTTCGCAGGGCCACACACTTAACAGTCAGGCTGTTCCCTTTGGGAGTGAGCATCTCAGACAAGACCTTCACAGGAGCCACCCACCCTTTCCAGATGTTTCACGCTTGTCTGCTGTCTAGGTTGTTAAGTGCATTACCCCTACTTGTAGTTCAAGCCTATCAACACTGCACACACACATGCTGAATATGTGCTCTTGCACCTTTACAAGGTGCTGGTTCGCTTTGAGGTCAGTAGCTGGCAGAATTCAAATAAGTTGCAATATAACCTTTGTCAGACAGCTGTTATTGCTGTTTCCCTACTAGGCTTGAGGACAATTTATCTGTAAATGATTACGGAGTTTGAAGGCAAAAAAAAGGTAGCCATCACAGATAAAAACATTTACTCACCTATCACAAAAGATTTTAGTATTGTTAAAAGCTGTATAATAATTATATATCCAGTTGTACCCACACAACAGTGATTTATTATGCTTCCATCAGTATTCCAGGGGCTGCTGACTAAAAGCACTCTGACTATACAGCAAGATAACCATCAGATGTTTAACCAGGGCACAGTTGTACTGGCATTTGGTGTAGGTCAGTGAAATTTATTTACATACTAGTAAGTGGTTTCAGAGAATTCTCACGCACTTTTTATTTGCAGCCTCACACCCTCCATGTTCGCTAGCTCTTACAGATCAGCTTGAGATCCCTCAATGACTTTGCTGTTTGAATTATGTTTAAATAAATATATACATACATGCTTACATACTTGAATACATCTATAAGTATCAATATTGCCTAGCTCACATAGACACCTTCCACTAGATCATGTTGCTCAAAGCCTCATCCAACCCGGCCTTGAACAGCTCCAGGGACTGGACATCCATGACTTCTCTGGACAACTTGTGCCAGGGCCTCACCAACCTCACAATAAAAAATTTCTTCCTAATACCTAATCTCTCCTTTTTCAGCTCAAAACTGTTACCCCTCGTCCTATCCTGCACTTCCTGATATAGAGCCCCTCCGCAGCTTTCCTATAGGCCCCTTTAAAGCACTGGAAAACTGCAATAAGGTCTCTGCAGAGCCTCCTTCTCTTGTCCAGGCTGAACAACACAAACTCTCTCTGCCTGTCCTCATATGGGAGGTGCTCCAGCCTTCTGATGCTCTTCATAGCCCTCCTCTGCACTCACTGTAACAGATCTAAGTCCTTCCTGTGCTGAGGACTCCAGAACTAAACAGGTGAGGTGTCACGAGAACAGAGAGGAGGGGCAGGATCACCTCCCTCGACCTGCTGGCCACACTTCTTTTGATGCAGCCCAGCACACAGTTGGCTTTCTGGGCTGTAAGCACACGTTGCCAGCCCATGTTGAGTTTCTCATCCACCAGCAGCCCTAACTCCGCTTCTTCAGGGCTACTCTCAATTCATTATAATTTATTAAGCATAAAAAAGGAGATATTTGGGGAAAATTATTTTTGTGAAAACGCAAATATTTAAGTAAGCCCACATTAATTGTTTAGATTGAAATCACTAAAGATACAGCTCATCACAAACTGAGTTATCATTTGCAAATGAGGATGAAGACCTGCGGAATAAAGACACAGTCTAATTTTTGCAGATTCAGATCAGGCAGAAGCAGTTTACTTCTACAGCTACAGGAGGAAATGCATTATAACAAAGGTTCAGCCCCCTAGCGATGCAAATTCTGACTTAAAGCAAAACATTTACAGTGGAAGCAAGCTCCCTGTAAGAGGGCCTGGTATGGCAGAGCAGCATCTGCATGGAAGGAAACATCACAGCAGACGTATCTGTGTGCTCCTGACAGCTCAGAGCGTGCAGCCAGGTGGCCTCGGCATACATCTGTTCAGCTCATGCCTCTCTCGCTTGTGATGCTGTTGTGCCCTTCACCAACTCTGAGGCCTAGCAAGGCCTCTGCTTCCAAAAGATGATATTGGCAAAAAGGGATTATTTAGGCCTATTTTCAGAAAATGCTGAACTACTGAAAATAGTGAGCTCTCTCTATTGACTGATCAAAATGATATAAATAATTCTCTTTAGGAAGCATCCTCTCAATTGATCTCTACAAACCACTTGCAGCTTCTGCTTTTACAGAAATAAAAACCCAGCCTACCATCACCTTGTCACTTAACATCTTCTCAAGGCTGACCTGTGTTTCAGCACTCCTTCAGCTGCCTTATTTAATCTGTTTCTACAGAGATGCCCAGTATTTCCAGTGTCACTGCCTCCTGCTCTCAGGCTGCTGCAGGGACCCAGTGAGGACACTGCTACTGGGATGGGAGAGCGTGTCTTCCTCTTCCCTGACAGGAGATTAAGCTGGGGGAAGACATGGACCACAATGAATATTTACTAGGCAACTTTTATTAATTGAACCGATACAAGAAGTAGTTGCTACTACAAAAAAGTGGAATATTTTGATTTAAGCTAAAGTAGAATTCGCTTTCTGTAAAATTATTTTTCTATAGAAATTTCTATAGAATTAGTTTTCTAACTAACTTTAGTTAACTTTAATTTAAGTAACTATTTTTTTAAAGTTACATAGAATGTCCCTCTGATAGCACGTTTTTTATATTTTTTTTTTCAAACAGTATTTTTCCAGACACTGTTCTTTGAGAAATGATAATATCTTCTGCTAAGTATAATACGTGCTGAACAAATGTGTCTTCTTTTATAATCACCTCTGTTTGCAATCTTTATCTAAGTACTCAAGGTCAGAGAGAAACCTGGCTCCAAAGCTCTAATTAGCAGAGATTTAGTTGTTGAGAAGTTCATAATAACATTAAAATTATTCCTTGGAAGTAACAGACTATGCATAAGATTTCTGGGAAAAATTATACATATGCATGTACGTGGGAAATATATTCTGTAACCAACTCTTGTCTCATTATGCGTGATTGATGGAAATTATTCCTTCATACATCCAGCGCTGTTATAAAGGATGCTTTCTTTCTAAAACTCTAAAATGAGTCTTCGAGAGTTTATTTGAATCATAGAATCATTGAATGGTTTGGGTTGGAAGGGACTTCAAAGATCACCCAGTCCCAACCCATGGGCAGGGACACCTCCCACTAGACCAGGCTGCTCAAGGCCCCATCCAACCTGGCCTTGAACACTTCCAGGGATGGGGTGTTCCAGTGTCTCACCACCCTCATTGTGAAGAATTTTTTTCTTATTTCTAATATAAATCTTCCCCCTTCCAATTTAAAGCCATTCCTTCTCATCCTGTCTCTATATGGTCTTGTAAAAAGTCCCTCTCCAACATTCTTGTAGGCCCCCTTCAGGTACTGTAAGGCCGCTATAAGGTCTCCCCGGAGCCTTCTCTTCTCCAGGCTGAACAACCCCAACTCTCTCAGTGTGCCGTCATAGCAGAGGTGCCCCAGCCCTCTGATCATTTTTGTGGCCTCCTATGGACCCATTCCAACATTTCCATATCCTTCTTATGTTGGGGATCTCGTGAGTATTGTGTGCAGTTTTGGGCGCCGCAGTATAAAAAGGATATTAAGCTACTGGACAGTGTCCAGAGAAGGTCTGGTGAAGGGTCTACAGGGGAAGTCGTATGAGAAGCAGCTGAACTCACTTGGTCTGTTCAGCCTGGAGAAGAGGTGACTAAGGGGGGACCTCACAGCAGTTTACTGTTTCCTCACAAGGGAAGGTGGTGGAGCGGGCACTGATTTCCTCTCTGGTGACCAATAATAGGACCCGAGAGAATGGCAGGAAGATGTGCCAGGGGAAGTTTAGGTTGGATACTAGTTAAAGGTTCTTCACTTAGAGGGTGACAGAGCACTGGAACTTCCCCAGGGAAACACTCATGGTGCCAAGTCTGACAATATTCAAGAAGCATTTGGACAATGCCCTCAGACACATGGTGTGAATGTTGGGGTTGTCCTGTGCAGGGATAGGAGTTGGACTCGATGACCCTTGTGGCTCCCTTCCAGCTCCTGGTAATTCTGTGATTCTGTGATTCCAGCACTGGACACAACAGTCCAGGTGGGGTCTCACGAGAGCAGAGCAGAAGGGAAGAATCCCCTCCGTGGTCCTGCTGGCCACAATCGTTCCCGTGAGAAGCACGCCCTCCCGCAGCACCCTTCCCCTCGCACCTCCCTCCACCTTCACCCTCGAGCCGCCCCACCTTCGAGCGCCCCCCCAGCCCCGGTCGTCCGGTGACGTCACGGCCGCGTGTCGCGTGCCGCCTGATCCCGGAGGCGGCGGCGCAGGCGCGGCGGGGTTGGGTTTGGTTTGGTGAGTGCTGTCGTGGGGGTCGGGCCTTCCCGGGCTGCAGCCGGTGAGACGCGGTGAGAGGCGGCTTGTTCGGGCAGGGCAGGGCAGGGGAGGGGAGGACGGGGAGAGGGCGGCGGGCGGGCGGGTGGGCGCAGTGTGCGGCGGCTGCCTGAGCTGCTGCCTGAGCTGCTGCCTGTGCGGCGCGGAGTCAGGACATGGGCCCGGGCAGGGGGGACGCTGGTGACAGGTGTCCGGGTGTCCCGTGTTGTTTTCTCGCGGGGTGTGGAGCCCCCGGGCTGACCGAGGCGGAGCAGGGAATGCCGCTCCCGTGCGCTGACCCGGGGGGACGGCCAGAGCTGATGGGAGCGGAGGTGCAGCCGCACTGGCGGGAGCTGCGGTGGCAGGGAGGGATGGGGCGGGGTGTGGCCAGGCCGGCGTAAAGTAGCAGTGATAATCGTTGGAGGGTCTTCTTGTGGAACTGGGAGGTTATTTGTCATCAGGAAAAATTTCTTCACCAGAAGGGGTCTCGGGCACTGGCACAGCTGCCCAGGGAGATGGTTGAGTCCCCATCCCTGGAACTGTTTAAAAGACGGGTAGATGAGGTACTCAGGGATGTGATTTAGTATTGGACAGGTGCGGTTGGACACGATGATCTCAAAGGTCTATTCCGACCAAGGGATTCTTGTGTTTCTGTAATACTTTGGAAAACTGCCTCTTGTATTTTGCCTTTTTTAAGACTTATGTCAGACAGTTTTATCTCGAGTTGTTCGTATATGGAAAAAAACATCTGTTGGCAGTGATGCAAACCTGGCAGGCACACAGCTAATGAAGAAATATTAAATTGCTATCTTATGTAATCCTAAATTTTTTCTGGTGTTTTCGTTAGGATCTTTGGCCATAGAGTGGTAAATGATTATGATGTCTTTGTACTTGAATGCTGTGAAAAACAGAGGTGTAAGAATTACCATGTTAGATCAGATCATTCACTTTCTCTGTTGTATAGGCCTTGACATTAGCTAGCTTTAAGTGCTTAAAATCAGCAGTAGGCCACCACTTAAAAAATGTAAGAGCTACTTTTAAACAAACTAACTTAAATAAAATGAAAGTAAACCCCCATAAATTTATCAGCTTGTACCTGGCTTGTATTAGTTTAAATAATTTATAACATTAGTTTTAATTCAGTTTGTTCTGTAAATTCTTGAAAGTTACTACCGCTTTATTAATTGCTCTTTCCATACAGAAATAAAGATTAAGCAGTTTTGTCTGCATGATGGTTCTCCTTCACCCTTTTCATTTTTTAGATCAGTGGCTGATAGAAAAACAGTTGACACAGGAAGAGCTCTTGGATTAAAGGTTTTGGTTTGGTTTTGCCTTTTCCTCCCTTGCACTCCTCAGGTTTCAGAAGCAGTGAGTTGTCCTACCTCTGTCAGTCAGGGTATTTAATCTTAATAAGCTTTAGGCTTCACGTTTACCTTCTGGCAGCAAGATCTGTCATTAAGCTGTATTTTTTTTTAATAGACATTGTTTTTTAATGAAGTGGGGTCTGTTGCTTCAGAGGAAGGATGGTCAGACGGATAGCTGAGATGTTAGCTTACAGTATCAAATTAAAGTTTCCCTGTTGCATTGTAGCCTTCCTTGGTCCAGTCACTTAAAACCACAGAGTATATGTGTACTGATAAATGAAAACGGGCCAAGGAATGAGCTCAATCATAGAATTGATCTATGATTATCTATAGTTCCTGTTAACTCATTTCTTAGCTCTATTTTTGACCGGCTTTCTCCAAGACAAGTTCCTCTAAATCTTGTTTAACACTGAATAGTGCAGATCTGGGCCAATCTGTACCAGTGGTAGGACTGAAGGTTGGTTTGCGGTGCTCTCACATTTAGTAATACGTACTTTGCTCTTCAGGCTGACTTTCAGTTATCCTGTGTTAAACTTAAAAATCTTCTGTGAATTCCTTCTTCTGTTTCCATGTGCTTTACCACACAAATCCATAGTTTGGTTGTAACTATACTGTACATATACTGCAAACTTGGGGTATCTCAAACAATCAGAAGAGCTGTAACACTCCCACTCTTCTGAATTGCTGAGCCAGCTTTTATATCTCTGTCATGAACAGCCATGCACTTGTGCTGTATATACACTAGTCGTGCTGACTTCTCCGTTTTCTTACAGACCTTTTCTAGTGTTAATAAAGACTGAGCTTTAGCAAGAAGAGTGGTGTTGGCAGTATGGTGAGAGCACATTGAACAGTAAATTAATTCACTATTAATTTGAAATGTAGTTATGACTTCAGGATTTCACTTGATTTTTCTTCTTGTTATATGCTTATAATGAGTAGCAAAAGAATTCTTCAAAATCTGTAAAATGTCTTTGCCTTAGCCTCCCCCAACAAAACAAAAAATAAAAAAAACATGGGGCAAAGTAGACTATGGTACTGCAGTCGTGTTCACACAAATGTTTACTTAAAGCCTTAAGAAGGGACTTGTTACAGAATTTGATTTGCAGGCACTACAAATGTTAAAAAACTAAATTTTACTCATAAAGGAGTAAACTGTGATGTTAGGTTAAAGTCTGGCTTTTTCATCTTCTAAACATTTTCTGTGTTTTGGAAACCTACAATAATTTTCAAATCACAGTTCTTTAACCTTAATTTGTTTTCCTTATTTATACGCTTCTTGCAAGGAAAAGTGGAGTTTTCATTAGTAAATAAAAGTATTCACACATGATTATGTGGTTTGGGAGTCCCTAGATTTTTTTTGCTAGGAAGTAATTTGACTTAAAGGCTTAATGTCTAGGTCATAAAATATATGACATAGTTAAGTATAATCGTTCTTGTGAGGTTCCAGCTATATTTGCAAACTTGTTAGTTTTTTCCAGTTATTTTTTTTGTAATTGCTTCCTATTGTGCTGGTCAGAAGCATGCTTGTAACTTCTAAACCTGATGCCATTGGTGGTTATTAAATACACACTTACTCTTATGCCAGTGTTCTTCAGTTTAAATCAAAGATGCCAAGCCTATTGGCAGACAGTGACTGCAGTCAACCAGCAAAAACTCTTACAGCTCAAGATTTATTTTTCTGCTACTTGATGGGGAGTTCGCAGTGAGCCTGATGGCTTGAGTTGCTGCTAAGCCGCTCCACATGTGCTGCCATCTCAAGCCATCTCGGTCATATTCCTAGTTACATGTCTGTTGTTGGACTGAAATTAGGCATCTCGTCTTTTGCATGAAATAGGTTTCTGTTGCATCATAAAAACACAGATGTGTTCCATACTACATGGCACTTCTTGTCTGTGACTGCAGGTGCATCAATCGCCTAAGTGCCATCAGCATTTTGATTGTAAAGGTTATGGGAGTAGAGCACAGCATTCCATTTTTCCCTCTTCAAAATTTATCTTTCCATGACCTACGCTTCTTAAGTTTCTGTTTTTATTTCAGTAGAGGAATGATACTTTACAATTTATACTTTTTTTTTTTTCTTTTACTTTATTGATAGTTACACTAAAACAAGAAGAGACATAAAATAAATGTAGGTACTGTTTCAGGGGATTTTATCAAACTTTTGGATCTCAATAGTTCTTTTCTTCTTTCCCGATTTTTTTACTTTCTTCTTTTCATCCAGTATATTTATAGAGACTAAACCAATCTCTTAGCCTTTCGTTTATTGGCTTGGTATTATTTCTCTCTGATGAAAAGTGATGTAATTGATTCACTAGGGAAAAAATGGTAACTTTGTGCCACACGTCTTCTGTTCTGGTGCAGCTTTCTTGAATGTGGCGCAGTGCTGTGTGAGGTCTCACCAGTGCTGTGTACAGTGACATTAGTGCTTCTGCATATTTGATGGAAGTATTTTTATTTTTGCGCTTTGAATTTTACTTACCGCCATGTTTTCTGTAGCTTGCTGTCATGGTGATTAACAGATGTCTCTAGACTTTTCTCTTTTCTTCCATCCAACTTGCAGCAGAGAATCATTGTCTTGCTTGAAAATGCACACTCTTTCATTTTTATATAATATGCCATTTTAGTTGTTCGTGATTTTTCTTCTCTTCCAGGATAATAACCTGATTTTTCTAAATTGACAATGCCTCAACACTGTCTGCAAAAAATTTCACTGGAATTTTTTACATTGTGTGTTGTAAACACTATTTGAGTCCAAGAATTACTTGTACTTGCTACATGTGACCAAGACTGAAAGCCTGCATTCAGTAAAAACAGTGATTTTATGCATTTTAGAGTTCATATAAACCTATTGGATTCTTTTCTGCTCTTCAGTTGTTGAAATGCTCATGAGGAAATTTGAGGAATACATTCCAAAATAGACATGGAACCTGCAACCTTTTGTACCTATTGGTAATTCAGGTTTTTGTCACCTGAGGAGTAAGGAAGGGAAAATACTAGTTGTCTTTCTCATTTCAAAAATACGGTAAAGGAAATAAGTAATTCTTTGTTTTTATTGTGTAAAGCACAGCTTTAACTGCTTGAAGTATTGATAGAAAGTTCTTTGTGTTGATGTTAGTTGAAATTTATCAAGATTTGTTTAAATCTGTTGAGTGTTTCCTTTAAATTATTTAATTAAAAATGTACTGAGTTTGTAAGTTCAGCCTTTATTTGAAGATACAAAATGTTAACTGTTTTTTTTAACCCCGTAGCAATTATATTTGAAAATATTCTCAAAAGTAAAGTTAGATTTTTAAATTTTTTCACTCCTCTATGTGTTACTGAGTTATACTTTGTATGATGGAGAGTTTAATGTCAGGGTGTGTCTCTATTCCTTTGCTGTTTAACTTTTAAGAAATACATGTCTGTGATATAACTAGATGTGAAGGTTATAAATTCCTTGCTGTCTTGGAATCACATATTATATATCTGAAGGTTATTAAGAGATAACCGTAACGCATCAGACACTGTAACTATCAACTAGATAGCTTTCTGCTAATATGTGCAGTATGGTCATCATTAGAAACTAATCAGAATGTATTTTATTCCAAGATAAATGTTATTTGGCTTCATCTATGAATACTCTAAATAATTTTTATTCCAATTTGCAGTAATGGAACACCTACAGGATCCAGTTATGCAAGAAGATGCAAATATTAAAGCTATTAATGAAGAATACAGGAAAGCCTTTATTTTTATCAATAAAGGACTGAATACAGATGAACTGGGTCAGAAAGAAGAGGCAAGAAGTTATTATAAGCAAGGGCTTGACCATTTGCTTCGAGGAATTAGCATTCCATCACAGGGTCCCGCATGTGTAGGGTCCCAGTGGGAGTCTGCTAGGCAAATGCAACAGAAAATGAGGGAGACTCTTCGAAGCGTTCACACTCGACTCAGCGTTCTAGAACAAAACAACCCACCTGTACAAGCAAGTCCTGCTGCAATGGATGCCCCTGCTGGGGTGCCTAAGTTGTACCCATCCATTCCTTCCAAAGAAAAACCAGAAAGACCCCCTCCTCCTAGTCCTGTGTTTGTACCAAGTCAGCCACCTGCAGCAGATGGAAGTGTAGCAACTGTGAGCCAGGGGCAGATTCCATCTGTGAGTCCATCATCTGCAAAACCTCTTTGTCTGCCAAATGAAGCACCTCCTGCCTATACGCCTCAAGCTACCAATGGCCATTTTACTGTGTCTTATGGCACAGACTCTGGGGAGTTTTCTTCTGTAGGTGAGGACTACTACAGTATGAGTAATCGCCCACCTCCTATTGAAAATCTGGGAGTGGATGCAGATGAGCTGATCTTGATTCCCCAAGGAGTACAGATATTCTTTGTGACTCCTGATGGGCAGGTTAGTGCTCCTTCATATCCTGGACATCTACGCATTGTGAAGTTCTTGGATACAGATAGTGCGGCAGCCCAGAATCGTCCACCTGCATTTCTTCAGGTAACAGGAACATATTTTTCTCTGTTAATTAAATTCTAAAAACTGTCGCAAAACTTTAAAAAGCAATCTTCTTAAGTTCTTCCTCTTCCAAGGCTAAATCTCTCTGTCAGAGTATGAAGGATGTTAGAGCTGTTGGAGAAATAATTTTCTGCAAATATATGCTTTTATGACTTTTACTGCCAAAATCACCTCTGTGTCTTCCTAAGGTTGTCAAGTGCTGTCTGTTCGGTCTTTTTATTTAATAAAATGAACTTCCTTTTCCTCACAAAGAGAAGACATTGATTCACCTATTGTAACACGTCAGTGTAAAACAGGGCTGCATGCTACTCACTTTAGTCTCGACTAGCAATAAGGTGTTGCAGTTAGGACAACTGATAATTTAGAATTTGTGGGCCTATGTTAATGAGGACACTGAACTACAAGTGAAAAACATGGATTATTTGGAATTTTGTTCAGTCCATGCTTGCTTCATGTGGGCATGGTATATAATTTACCTTGTGCTTCTGGTCTGGTTTCTGACTTTGGAACTCTTGTTTGCTGCTAAGATTGACTGTTCGAAGTCTCATCAGTGAAGAACAAGCTTGGAGGAACAAACAAAAACTGATTCCTGGCTTAGGGTTTGCTGGTTCACCTCCACCTGTGTCATAGCTGACCAGTGACAGCCAGATGTTCTCTTTATCCTACCACATAAACCTGTCCTAAGATCTACAGAAGTTACAGGTGCTGTGAATCCTGACTTGTTTGGCAGCGCATTTCATCTCTTCTACACTTGGGCCTCAAGACTAGAGCTCACTTAAGAGGTTACCAGCCTAAATGATAGTCCTGTGAAAATTAATATCTTTTCTATATTAGAATATTAGACTGTCAGAACAAATCAAGAGTGATATTTCCACAGTCTTCTGGAGTTTGGGGTTTGTACTTTTTGCTCTTTTTTCTTTTTTTTTTCTTTTTTTCATGATAGCATAAGGCTTTTGTATTTTTCTTACTAAACTTTATGGAAAATAAAGTTTGTTGTGCTTCTCAGAACATTCTGCCTGCCTTTCTTTTCAAAAGGATCCTTTAATTCCTTTATGTACTTATATTTTCTAGGTTTGTGACTGGTTGTATCCTCTGATGTGTAACCAGTCTCCTGTTCTGTGCTGCAATACTGGAGTCTACATGTTCCCTGACACAATGTCCCAGATACCAGGCTCCTATGTGGGAGTAGTGCTGTCTTCAGAACTTCCAGCAGCTGACAGAGAGTTATTTGAGGATCTTTTAAAACAGATGTCTGACTTGAGGATCCAGGTAAATTTCTAGACTACCTGTTTTAAGCCAATAAGGAGAGGTATAAATGATCAATATGTTCTCCAGTTTACAGTTGGCTGTGTGAAAATGCCAAGTTCTGTGTCTTGCTTGCTTGGTAAGTTCACCTGTGAGAAACAGCTGAAGTAGCCAAGATTAAGCAACCTAGTAGTGCGACTATAGACTATGAGATGAGAGGATAGAATTTTTAATGTACTAAATTGTAAGCACAGAGAGGAATTGGAGACCATTTTGTATATTTTCTTTGTTTTTCCAGAAGAGAACATAGGACCCAGAATGAAATTTTGTGTTCAGGAGTAAGTGTGGTTTTTTCCTGTGTGGTGAGCACACATACACGCACTCTCTGTGTAGTTTTGATCACAACATTTTTCCAGTATTATGCCCAAGTGTGTTTAAAGTTCAGAAATGTTAAGCTGCTTCAGAGAAGACCTGTGAAAATAGTGTGCATCTCAAAAATCTGCCTTCAGGTGGGATCTCAAAATAGATAAATTTAATGCCTTAGTGCAGTAAGATATTAACAGGTAGAGAAAATAGAAAAAGCCGTAGTCTAAAAAAGGTGCAATAAGATACAGTCACTGGAACCGAGGTGAAAAAAGGTTACTGTAAGAGCACTGGAGCATTATTTCAGGAAGACTAGTAATTAGTACTTACAAGCAAGATTATATCTTTTCAGGATCTTGTTCAATAGACAAGATTTGAATGCAGTGATGATGAAGGACCGATTTGCAGCCTGGCATGTGGGCGAAGTTCTGTTATGTTATAAATTCTGCTGAGTTCAGCAGGGAATTTCAGTAGCACAGGAGGCCACTAATTTTTACATAAAAGAAAAAAGTCCTGCAAAATTCTGTGATGTTTCAACGCAGGACTTACTGGAAAATATTCTGTTATCTTTCCTGTGTAGAAGTAGTTCAGATTGGATATTTCTCTAGTTTCTTATTGTCCTAAAATTCCATGTTTTTGTTAATGTTCCCTGATACAATGTCACAGGTGCCAGGATCCCATGAGAGAGTAGGGTTATCTTCAGAGCTCCCAGCAACTGAGAGAGCGAATTTTGAAGATAAATTTAAACAGATGTCTGTCCACAAAGTCCAGGTAAATTCCAGGACAATGATTCCAAAACTATATAGTTTAAAAAAGAAAAAGTCGTTGAAATACATGTCGAGAATTACTGAGATTTCAGACTTGCTTGAAAGCAGCCATGTATACTGTGTCCTGTGGGGTTTTATTTGGATTTTTTGTTTATTAAGAGTTGTTTCAGCTACTGCAGGCTACCACATTTTGCAAATCGGTAGCAGATTTCTAGCGTTTTAAAACCTTTGTGATCAAGCAGAAATATTTTTAAGCCTAGTCTGATGGCCATTTAATGTATCTATCTTATATAGTACTCATGAGGACCTAACAAGTGTATTTAACGTAATTATAGTACAGTTACATCTGTTATTAGAGAACACATTTCTGCGTCTTAGCAAATTCCGTAGAAGTCTTCTTGAATGTTTTCCTAAATAGTGACCCAAACTGTGGTGTAACTAAGTTATATCTGGAGCAAACTTTGGGGTTTATTATTGGGGCTTTTTTCTTATTTTTTTGTTTAGTTATAGCTGTGTATTAAGGTCATTTTTTATGCCCAGCCCATAAAGTGTTTTTGTCATGTCTAAAGACATTTCTTTAGTAGTGCTGTCAAGCAGAAATTGATGATACAGTACAAATGAGTGATACACTGCTAATCTGGCAGCTTTCCAAGATGTAATCTTCTCTTTTCTGTTAATGTTGATTTTGTTTTGTTTTATTGCAACAATCATCTTTGTGCAATACCCTAATTTCATTTCCAGTAAATATTTGAGGAATGTAAGAGTTTCATGCAATATCAAGTGTTATTCTATATTGTGTGTTCTCTTCTGTTCATAGCTGTCATCTATGAGTGCTTTCATTTACACTCTTCTAGAGTAAACAAAAAGGTTTTTCTTGCTGTCCCTCATCAACTAGTGATGTTTTCAGTCATTGAGATGTTTATTTTTTTTACTTTTACATTGGGAAAGTCTTAAAAACAGATTCCTAACCAAAATCTAAATCGATTACAATTTTTTTGCTTTCTCTAATTAAAGTTTAATTACACATTGTCTGTGAACTGTTTAAAATTATGTTACACTTTTTAGAAACACTTACCAAATTGTAGCGGTAGTTGCTATGTTTGAATTATTAACATCTACCCCAGAAACTCTAGTGTTTGACATGAAATCACACTGATCCTCTCCACCTAACTTTAAATGGGGAGCAGTGTCCTGCACAGCTTGATGTCTTCCTTCACTGTGCCAGTCTGCAAAAGCAACAACAGTGTGTAGAATGAATGATCTCCTTTATTTTTGAATTTGGGGAGGGAAGGATGAAAAGCAAAACAACCAGAACAGCTGCATTCTTTTAGTGCAGCTGGACTAGGATTCCCATGCTGAATAACAACAGAGCAACTTCCCTCTGAGAAGAATGATAGATGGACAAGTGTCATGTTTTTTGCTAGTTAACCTCTAAGTTTTGCCTATTTAGTTGCCTGACCACATGGCTTGTGTTGGCATGCAAATCTTTTCATTGTAACTGGATGAAGGAAGTGTACAGAATATACTGAGCTGTCTGATAAGCTTCTTCTGAATGCATAGCATTTCTGTGCATAATTAATTGAATCACAGATTTCCATTGAATTTCTGTACACTTACCCAAGGAATACACAACGTTTTCTTATAATAGATCTGTATGATCTAAACCATAAATCCTGATGATATATTGCAAGGTAGATTCTCAGTTATTTACTTTAACTTGTTAGCCTTCAGAAGACTCTAGTGATGAAGTTAACTTGCCTCAGACTGTACATATCCAGCCACAACCCGAAGGATCAGAAAATCAGAAAGAGCTGCCAGAATGGAGTGAGAAAGTTGCCCATGGAATCTTATCAGGTACTCTTGCAATAAGAGGATTGTGTTGAATATAAACCTCTGTAAGTAACATTTAAACAGTATTGTCACTTAAATGCATGTGTGCTGGTAGAAGCTGAGTGGTCAAAAGTAGTTGTTCACCAGTTCTAGTTGTAATCCTCTAGAGGATACTTTTATGGGCTTTATAAAAACAGTGCAGAATTTAAATCTATTGCCAGCAGTCTTGTCTATTGCAAATGAGTTAGGGTCCTTACTTGACTATATTAGGATATCCCCTTCTTTGATTCAAACCATGGTGATGGAACAAATTTTAGTCCTGTATAAGCAGATATATTAAAGCAGACATAGAATCATAGAATGGTTTGGGTTGAAAGGGACTTTAAAGACCATCTACTTCCAACGCCCCTGCCATGGGCGGGGACACCTCCATTAGACCAAGCTGCTCAAGGCCCCGTCCAGCCTCGCCTTGGACACTTCCAGGGAGGGAGCATCCAAAACTTCCATGGGCAACCTGTTCCAGTGTCACCACCCTAATCACGAAGAATTTTTTCCTAATATCTAATCTAAATTTTCCTCTACAAATTTAAAGCCATTCCCCTTATCCTATAACTACATGCCCTTGTAAAAATTCCTTCCCTGGCTTTCTTGAAGGTCCCCTTCAGATGTGGTGAGGCAGCTATAAGGTCTCCCTGGAACCTTCTGTTCTCCAGACTGAACAACCCCAACTCTTTCAGTGTGTCCTTGTAGCAGAGGTGCTCCAGCCCTCTGATCATCTTTGTAGCCCTCCTATGGACGTGTTCCAACAGTTCCTTATCCTTCTTATGATGGGAATTCCAGAATTGGATACAATACTCCAGATGGGGTTTCACAAAAGTGGAGCAGAGGGGGAAAATCACCTCCCTCGACTGCTGGCCACGAGTCTTTTGATGCAGCCCAAGACATGGCTTGCCTTCTCAGCTGCAAGCACACGTTGCTGGCTTATGTTGAACTTCTCATCAATCAGCACCCCTAAGTCCTTCTCCACAGGGCTGCTCAATCACGTAGTCCTGCAGTCTGTTTTGAAACTGTGGATTGGCCCAACCAAGGTGTAGGACCTTGCACTTGGCCTTGTTGAACCTAATGAGATTCACACACGCCCACTTCTCCAGCTTATCCGGGTCCCTCTGGATGACATCCCATCCTTCTGGTGTGACAGCTGCACACCTCAGCTTGGTGTCATTTGCAAACTTGCTGAGGGTGCAGTCTCACTGTCTCTGTCAAAAATGAAACTATTAACGGCACTGGTGCCAGCATGGACTTCTGAGGGACACCACTTGTCACAGATCTCCATCTGGACATCGAGCTGTTGACCACCAACCAATTCCTTATCCACCCAACTGTTCACCCATCCAATTCATATCTCTCTAGTTGTTATGGGGAGCTGTGTCAAAGGCTTCAGAGAAGTCAAGATAGAACGCATGTATTGCTTTTCCTGTGTCCAGTGGTGTGATCACCCCATCACAGAAAGCCACTAGGTTGGTCAGGCAGGACTTGCCCTTGGTGATGCTGTACTGGCTGTCTCAAATCACCTGCCACCTGGGTGCTTTAGCACAGCTTCTAGGAGGATCTATTCCATGATCTTCCCAGGCACAGAGGTGAAGCTTACAGATCGGTACTTCCCAAGGTCATCTTTTCTACCCTTTTTAAAAATGGGCACAATGTTGCCCTTCTTCTAGTCACCAAGGACTTCCCCTGACTGCCATGACTTTTTAAATATCATGGAGCGTGGCTCGGCAATTACATCAGCCAGTTCCCTCAGGACTGTGGGATGCATCTCATCAGGTCCCACAGGCTTACCACGAACCTGATCTTCTCCTCACCCCCCTTGGTCTCTGTCTTGTTGTCCATTGACCCAGGACGGGTGAGGAGAACGTTTGTTAGTGACGGAGGCAAAAAAGTTGAGACCTCAGCCTTCTTATCGGGGAGGGGGGCGGGTGTACACTTTCTTCAACCTTCCTTTTCTGGTTGGCATACTTGCAGAAGCCTTTCTTGGTTTTTTTTTGCTTCCCTCTCCAAGTTCAGCCCCAGCTGCACCTTGGCCTTGGATAACTATTAAAAACCTGAGTATCTGTATTAAGCTGACATTTGGATGAAGACTGGGTGTATTAACCTTAAAGTGAATTGAAAAAATGTGGGTGGTGTGGGAGCAGAAATCATTAGAGGAATTCATGCTGGCCTGTTCAAGGCAGAGTATAATTGCAGACTGTGTAATTGGGAATGTTTCTAAAGTCAGTGTTGCAGAGGCAGAGGAGGGGAAGCTGTAAGAATCACAGTCTGTAAAATTATACATTCTAAGAAAAACGACTTTTGCCTTGAAGGTGCATCTTGGGTAAGCTGGGGTCTAATCAAAGGAGCTGAGTTTACTGGTAAAGCTATCCACAAAGGAGCTTCTAAACTGCGGGAACACATTCAACCAGAAGAAAAACCTCTGGAAGTGAACCCAACTGTTGCAAAGGGTCTTCATGTAGCAAAACAGGCTACTGGAGGAGCTGTGAAAGTCAGCCAGTTCTTAGGTAAAAATTTCCATCTCATATATTTTTGTCTTAAATAATAAATGTACTGTAAAGTGAGAGCTGGTTTCTCTAGCTAACAAACTAGAGGAGAGACTGACCTCATAAAATCCAGTGATCAGTGGTTTGGGTCTAGTTATCTCCTGTGAGAGACGTACTTTAGGACAGGTATTTATTATATGGCCCTGAGGCATCTTTTTCTTTCCTAAAAGAGTAGTCTGTGCGGTCTTAAGTGTGGCATGTTTTTGTAAGTGCTAGACAGTTAATACAAAATGGTGTGTCTCTTTCTTAAGTTGATAAACATAAATTTTAAAAGCTGTATTATCTCTGGTTTCTAACATACTTATTATACTGCTAGAGAAGGTGTGTCTGTACATGCTTTTGAATATGCATACTTGAAACAGACGATGTATAAACTTCCAAACAGAAGTGACACAGTGTTCAGAGGTGCTTGGTAACCCTAGAAGCTCTCAGTAACTTCATTCTGTAATTATTTGCATTAATGTTTATATTTAGTGTCTAGTGACTCATCCAAGTTTAAAAAGAAATTGTGCTGGATGTTATAAAAATACTTAGAAGAGCTGGAAGGATTGTTAGAAAGACTTCTCTAGAAGCCAAGCTGGGAAAGAAGCACCGCTTGTTCCCTATATGCAAGTTGGGGGTAACAAAGCAATAGAAATAGTTTCTTGAAATTAAAATGTGTGATGTGTATGTATTTCTTTTGAAGTGCCTTTTAGTCATAAGCCCCACCTTATTTGCGTCTTAGGAATTGGAACTGTTCAGAATCTGAAAATAAGGTTAGTTCTCTGTCAGCTTGGTACTTAACATTAGATTAAAGTCTCCTTTCAAATAAGAGTATTTAAATAGAAGTAACAATTAAGACTTCAGTGAAGCTTATTTTCAATTAGAAGCAAAGACTTTTAAAGAAAGATGTTCTGTGTTTAACTAAGTAATTTGCATACTATTGTTTTATGATAGTTGAGGGAGTGTGTTCTATAGCAAGCTGTGTCGGAAAAGAATTGGCTCCACATGTGAAGAAGCATGGCAGCAAATTAGTTCCAGAATCGCTCAAGAAAGATAAAGATGGCAGATCCACTTTTGATGGTGCTCTGGTGGTAGCAGCAAGTGGAGTTCAAGGTAATAAAAATTCCTTATACTTCTTTAATTGCATACTTTTCAGTTCTGTGAACTCAAATAAGCTGTTCATTTTTACAGGGTTTTCAACAGTGTGGCAGGGTTTAGAAAGTGCGGCTAAGTGCATTGCTAAAAGTGTTTCAACGGAGACTGTAAAAACTGTCAAATACAAGTAAGTTATGTTTTTATTGGTTTCATCTTCTACAACATACTGGCAACAAAAGTTGAGAAAGTGCAAGGCAAGCTAATGGAAGTATGTGTTTTGCTGTAATTATGCAGCACATGATAAACTAAGTGCACTATATTGAGCATCTCCTGTAAGTGAAAATATGAAATGGTAAAATGATTGTGTACATTTTATTTTTTTTTAGCTCCGTTCTAGAAGTATTACAGCTTCGGGCCATGTTATAAATAATGTTCAGATTTCTATCTTTGTAGTGCAGTATAACGTCATTATGAAAAAAGTTACTGGTTTAAACTTCTCAGCTCTGATCCTGAATTGATGTAAACTTACCTAAATTTAAGAAAAATAGAAGAACTTCATCTGTCAGCAGGTTTGACTAGAGCGAGGCGGTCCAAAAAAGAAAATTGTTTAAGGAAATCCAAAGCATGAATAGTAATAAAAAGATAGCCACGACTTGCAAAATACAGATGTTCATAGAAAGGGATAATGGGGAAGGAGGAGAGTAACATTTGAGATAATGTTACTGAGATGATGGAAATAACCAAGTTGAGTGCATATTCTGGGAGATTCTGTGAAGAATAAGGGAATATATTGAAATAACTGCCAAAAGTTTTAAATGCACCCCTCAAAAAAAGTGCAATAGGTATAATAGAAAGTGAAGAATAAGCAAAGGCATGTAGGTTAAATGGAATTGATGATAAGTAGCAAAAAGAGTTGTTCAAAGGGATTGCCGGAAGTGCATACAGGCTGCCAGCAGAGAGTAACAAGGTAAACATACAGTATTAAGTGGATTGGCATTCAGGGTCGTGTTGTGATGCATTTCAAATAGGCTAGATAGTGAACTAGTCAGTGGTACTTTATTGCTGATGTTTTGTTTTCATTAGGAATGTCGGAAGGTGTTCTGACTTCACATAAATTCACATCAATGTTTTTGTTTTAGATATAAAAATAAAAAATACGGACATCAGCAGTCAGCAGCCACTAAGAGTGAAAAACAATAAGTAATGAAATGTTGCAGTTAATTACAATACAATTGAAAATATTTGATACTTGATCTTTAGAATCTATCTATATAAATGTATTAAAATTCTGCATAATACCTCTCTTAGAAGCTGTTTTTTGTTTTAGTGACAAAGATTTCTGCAACTTAAAATAGTTAAGTGAATGAGCTAAATTCCACGTAATGGAAAAAAGGCTAAAGGAGTATCAGCGTAGTGTCTCTAAATCACTAAAAATCTCAGCTAAAACTTAGCTGCAGTACCTTTGTATATGACATTATAAAGACATGCTTATCATATGTGCATGTTGATCAGAATTGGAGAAAAACATAGCTTCAGAAGTATTATTTCTCCAAAAATGTCTTATTTACAATTATATAAATAACTGCAGTATCTACATCTGCCCAATTTTTTTTAAAAAAAGAAAAAAATTGCCATTTGTGCATTTGAGACAGGCAAACTGAAAAATCAATTATCAAATATTGAGAAATTGTTGGATCTAATTGTATTGCATAAGCTGCAGTCTTGATAAAATAGATAACCTCATTTAAATTAGTGTTTTATAAAAGTGGCTTATTATGTTCCTGAGGTGGAAATAACTAATCAAATTGACAAATACTGCATTTTTGCTGTGAGCTTAATTCTGTGATCTGCAAACCAGATGTTAATGATTCAAGGCTGTTGCTCTATCAGAGAATTAAAAACAAAACCAAAAAGCACCAATACTTTTTATTCATTTTCGTTATTGGTTCTAGCCATTATGGCATGGCTGCCGTACTGATAATGTGAAAGATTTTTGCATTCTTTTATATTCTGTGCTTCTCTTCAGCGTTATTTTGAGGTCCTCAAAGAATCTCTGGTCATAAGAAGCACTGGGAAAAAGTAACTTGTCTGATTATAATGCTGTCTGGGGAAACATCTGGCTGCCTGCTTTCATTGTGCTCTTGTCCTCCTTCAGTAGCCTCTCTGCTGGTTTAAGCGTGTACCTTTCTTCACACTTGAGCAATTAATGTGAGACTGCTCACTTGCGCCCTAAAGCATAAAGAAGCTCTACCTACAGCCCAGTGGAGACTTCAGAGGTTTTCTTTTAGTAATTTTCAACAAATTCTCAAGAGAGATTTGAGCCTTTGGGGGCTTTACATAACTTTTCTTCTCCCCCTGCCTCTTCCTCTTTGCCACAGTATTGATTCCAGGTTACTTCAGATAAGCTTTCACTGCACAATGGACTGGGGTTTTTTTATAGGGAACTCCAGCATATGAGCATAGCTGTCAGCAGTTCTCTTTACCCAGGAGACCTATTGGACTGCCTGGGTTAATTTGTTTGAGCACAGTGTTGCACTACCTCAGTGAGTCTACTTTTGGAACTTCGAACCACCATGCCAGTGTGTTGCTGTTCCACTAGATGTAGCATCATTTTACACTATGTAGACACAGGTAAAGGTGATGTGGAAGTACTAAGCGAGCACTATTCTGACAGTTGTGATATGAACTGAAAAAATATGCCTCAGTCTGTTCCAGTCCCTTTTTCTGTAACAGCTGAGGAGGCCAGGCAGTATTTGCCCTCCCTCCTCCTCAGTTCTGCCACTTGTGGTGCACACTGAGAAGGTTTAGCAGCTGCAAGGGTCTCGCTGTGATGATTTACAGGAGGGAAATAGAGGGTACTAGGAGCTTTACCTAAGACCTAGGGTGGGAAAGTACTTAGGGGTTATTGCACATAACTTCTATGTCCCTGTCCCTCCCCGTCATCATCTTATGGTTCTATAGATAAGCCTTTTGCTCTTCTCTTCATAACTAGAGGGGAAGGAGCGAGAAAGACTGGAAGTCTTTTTGGGGAAAAAGGGCAGAAGCACGTTGGTATCTTTAAAAGAGTAATTCGTCTGATAGAGGAGCAACCCTTAATCAAATGACTTGATAATTTCTGATTTTGTTCTTTAGACTTTCATGCTGTGTGCCGCTTACTTGTTCTTTTTAATGCTTAAACTTCTGCTTTCCAAAGAACTCTAGTAAAGAGAACAATACCAAGTATACATACCTACAAACTGACTTGCTCTTTCTTAAGGTACGGAGATGATGCTGGCCATGCCACAGACAACGCTGTGAATTCTGCGATCAATCTTGGTGTGACAGCATTGAACATTGAGAATATTGGCATTAAAGCTGTTGTCAAGAGAACTGCAAAGGAAACCGGCCATGCTGTGTTAGATGAATATAAAGTATTGGATAATGAGAAGAAAGATAAAAAATGAAAGCAGTTAAATATTTCTGAAAGCCTTACATTAGAGATTAAATTTCCTGTCCAGAAGTAACTGCATTCCTAATCTGCAGTTTAACACAAATCACACTGTACTTTTCAAGTAACTGTTACTTAATTTGATAGGAAAATGTAAAAGCAGGGAGGGCATTCATAGAAGGAAAAATAAAAGTTGTCTTAACTTCTTGTTCTATATTGAACAAGAGTTTCAAACAACTGGATCCGGGCTTTAGACAACTGGAAGAATATGTTTGCAGTTAAAATTGCCTCTGTAAGCACTTTTTCAAAATATCATGGAATAATAGATTAATGTAGAAAGCCTATTGTGAATATTTTTGTAATACTTTATATTTGTAAAGAAGATGGCAATACATAACAAACAGGATTACTACTTTTTTTTTTTTTTTAACTAACCTTAAGAATTAGTTTTACTAGGACAACCTTGTCTTATTTAATATGCACTTCTAAAATAAGCTTTGTGTTTCATTATTTTGTAGAGAATTTCCTTTTTCAGCTACCAAAAAGCTAATCTTATCCAAAGTCTGTGGTAGAAGAAATGAAAGACGCATCTCAGGTAAATAGGTATTTATTCCCTTTGAAACTATTTTTTTCCATCTAGCATATAAGCAAACCAAAGATATCAAGCATTTATTCTAAAAGATAGTATTTACAACTCTAGAACAATGTATTCTCCCATTGACTCTATCAGAAATACACAAAGATTCTTTGAAATTCAGATTTTTATGTAGAGAGGATAAGTATGTTTTGTATAAATTATTTTTCTGTAAAGACATTCTGTAGAGAATGCAGGGAACCTCTGTGCACTCTGTGCTTTTCAGCCAACCCAGAAAGATTCAGAGTATATATCATGGCCTCCTACTGGAAGGCATTATATATTTGCTCCAACAAGTAGTTCTAACAGTCAGCATCCTTATTCCATTAAATTCGCAGTTGCACAAGGTACATCTTTAAAAGGTACAAAGAGAAACCCTTTTACTGAAGAGACGTGTGGAATAGAATAGACACTACAGTGCAGGTTTTTCATCCTGCTTTAGTGCAGTGTGAAATAATTCCATATATAGAACCTTTGAGATACATTTACACTGCTATTTATTCAACAGTTCATTTTTGAGCTTTAAGGCTGCTACACATTCTAACATTGGCTTGGACCTGCAGCAAACAAAACACTATCAATTTGCAACTGTTTCCATTTAATGTAAATGGAGAAAATAACTATAAGTAGTTGCTAGCAAATGAGATTTATGTCAGATTTTAAAGATGCATCAACAACTAATGTCCATTAGAATGGTAGTAGGTACACATTTTGTGGTAGCTACTGTAAGTGCGTATTTATGGTGAGAAATGTGAAACAAAGGATCTAACCACTTGAAGTGTAACTTTGATTTATGGAAATAAAGATGAACTTAAAATTGGTTAATCTGTGCTTGGCGTTTTTGTGATGTGGAGCTACCATACAATTCAGTAAGTAGAAAGGCTGGGACGTCTCCTGTAGTAAGAGTATTGGGGTATGTCTTTTATAGAAACAAGCTCATCAATGAGAGCTTAAAATATTCTGGACTAAAAACGTCCATCAAAAGTACACTACAACAATTTCTGTTAGTACAGTCTGTCACTTGCCAGTAAGTGTAACCAATTTAAAGCTACCAAGTACTCCACAGTAGCAGAAGCATTTTTGTCATGAACTGCATTTACAATAGGCATGTATGTACTTGTATCTTCCTTCCCCTTCCGTTTGCTTTTTGCATATAGCTCATACCCATTAATTGCATGTATAAACCATCAGAACAACAAATTGAATTAGAACAAATTGGATTAAAACAACAGTTGAAGATTGCAACAGTTTGATCTTAAAGAGTCCAAATTGTAATTTATTCAGAGTCTTTTCTGCTACAATGTTGTTCTCAAATCTTGTCTCGAAGATTACGTTTAATGATTTCTAAGTCATTCTAAGCTACTGGCATCTTGCTCAGTTCCTACCTCTGGTCTAAACCCCTTCATTTGAATGGATTCCTCTAGGTTGCAAGGGTTGATTGATTGGTTTGTTTAGTGCTGATTTAAAACCATTTGGGGATAGCTGCTTTCTTAATATTCCATGACAAACTAAATCTGTAATCCTTAAAAAAAAAAAAAATTGGTAAAAATACCTTCCACTAAAACATGCCAACCAGCTCATCATGGAATGGTGTAGGTTGGAAAGGGTCTCTAGAGGTCCCAGACTACAGAGGTCTGTAGTTCACCCTCCCCAAAACAGGTCCGACTGGAGCAAAGTACTCTGGGACAATTCTGCTCATGTTTTGATTATCTGCAAGGACTTTACAGCCTGTCTGGGTAATGTTTGCCAGGTTTGACTCTGGAAAGTATTTCACCCTTGTAATGGGCCAAAACTTTTTATCTGCACTCTGGTGCATTGCTGATTATCGCTCCATAGTGCACACTGGAGAAGAGTCTGGCTTCTTTCTCTTCTCTACACTATCCTCTTAAATTGCTGTTGACAGCACAAAGATCTCCTTATGCCTTCAGTTCTCCAAGGTGAATATAGGCCATATGTGCCAGCCCCTGACCAGCTTGGCAGGCCTTAAGATTTGTTTGGGAGCCCAAAACTAAGTACTCCAGCATGTGGTTCCCCTGCAAGTCCTGAATGAAGTGTAAGAATTACCTCTCTCAGCCTCCTGGCTACCCTCTTGCTGAATGCAGCCCAAGGGGCCCTTGGCCTTGTTTGTTGCAAGGTGCATTGCTGTCTCAGTGTCAGCTTATTCACTAGGGAGCCTTGTGTCTTTTCCTATGAAGCTGCATTCTAGTTACTGCCCCGAGCCTGTACGGATGCACGGGCTTTTTCTATCCCACATGTTTGACTTTGCTTTTTTGTTGAACTTCATGAGGTTCCTCTCAGCAGCCTGTTTCTGCAGGCTGTCCAGCCCACTCTGAATGGCAGCCCTGCCCTCCTGCGCAGTGACTGCTTCCCTCAATTCATCATCGTCGGCAAACTTGCTGAGAGTCTGCTCAGTCTTCCAGGATGTTAATAAAGAATTAAGCTTATTTGCTCAGATATTGATCTCAGATTCTCAAGCAGCCATAGTGCTGATCATGACACTTTTAAGTCTGATGGCCTACCCTATTTCCCAGCAACCTTATTTCCCAGTTATTCATTGTATAACTCATCAATCTGTCTTTAAAGTTGCAGTGGAATACTATCTCAAAGTCCTTAGTAAAGTTAAAATATACAACATTCACCTGTTTTCCCTTGTCCATGCCGTCAGTCATCTCATCATACTCTGTTTTCTAGTGCTACAGAAATAACTAAATACTTCGTAAAAATGAATTTATGTCATAATCCAGATGTTTGTGTGCAGCAGCTGGACTACCTAGCTTTACAATTCTGTTTATTGCCTTCGTGTAATCTGAAGATATGTATTTAGGTATAAAATTTTTTTCAAACTTCATTGTGATGTGACCAAGTTTCCTAACTTTTCCAACTAAAAATTTTAGTCTGAAAATACTACTAAAAGCCTTAAAACAACTGAGGTACATTTATAGTTACCTATATATCTAATTTTAACTAATTCAGAACGAAGAAATGGAGGAAAGCTCTTATGTGTTGCAAATATCTCTGTATTACTACTGTTATTGTTAAAAATATTGATGCTTTGGAGTTTTATCCACTCACACAAGACCTCAGTCCACAAGACACTTTTGCTCTTCTCCCACTCCAGTTCCCAAGCCATCCAGCACAACACATAGTTAGAGCTACTGTCCTGTGCCAACCCAAACAGTGTGATCTGGGCTCATCCTTGCGTGCACTGTGACCTAGTTCATGAGAGCTTTCCTAGTTAGGGTATCTCGTAATCCCTGAGTAGAGGCTGGGACCTGAATGTAAGAGGTCAAAGAAAAGTCTCCTGGGGCAGAGCGAGTACACTGTAGATAAGGTATAGTACTGAGTTACCCCGTGGTTTCTGTTCTCAGACTTCCTTGTCATTCCAGGGCTCTTTCTAAGCTTTCTGAATGTGCCCTCTGGTTTGAGAACTATTCAGTATGCTGATTAAGTTAATCTTGAAGCAGTTGTTCATAAAAAGCTGGTAAAAATAAAAATGGTTCCTGGTTAATGCCCTAGCTATTAAGATTCAGTACACTGAGTTGGTTACAAATGCTAACCTTGGTCCAAGTCATTACTTAAATTATTGGTTTGGTATGCAATGTGTTTTCAATATGCATCTTAAAAAGGTAGCATTCAGTAAATCCTGAAGGCAAAATGAGCAGCTAATTTAAATGCAGTTACAGTGCAGCACTCTTGTACGTTTGTTCTTGATTAAAGTATTTCAGACAATTTTGAATTCAATCCACACCTCAAGTAATAGTTCACTGATTAGATGATAGCATCTATTACAACTTCAGACTGTCAGAAATCACCTCCTGCCCTAATATACATCAGACAAGTAAAATTAAAATTACGTTTTCTTCTTACGGTCTGGCTTCTCAGTCTCCATCCTGCTGTTCTACCCTCAGACACTAGATCCTGCTTGATTGGTGACCCTGCTGTTGTGGTATCAGTAAGGTGTTAAATCAACCCTTTTCCAGTGTCACCACCTTAGGACTATAATTCAGAAAACTTCAGGGCTGACTTTTGGATGTCAATACTTATTTGTGCTGTGTTGAAGTAATGGTAATACACAACCCTTGTTCTAACTTTGACAGCAGTGCTGCTGTTACCCAACAGGCTGTCAGGCTGTTAGATCTGTCTTGCTGCTTGTGCAATAGAATTATTTCTGAGTCGCTGAGAAACTATACCCTTTATTTTTTTTCACAGTATACCCATAAAGTGACACTACAGTCCATTTCCTTCCTGAGAAAGAGAACAGATTGTTTCTCTAGTGAGCACTAGGTCCCATGAAATGGTGAGCTGATGTAAGAGCACACTAGTTACCCCTCATTTCACCATGTCTCTTACTTCTTGCATCGAATCTGATGCTTCTCTGAGCAACTGGTGAGCCTTTTTAGTTTTCTCACCAGCAGAAACTGCACAAATTAAACATTTTCCGCCGATGTAAGTTTTCTAGATTTCATGAACTGTACTGGCTTGATGAGTTGCACAACTGTCAGAGCTGCTGCTGAAGCAGCCCGAGAAGGCAACAGGAAGAATATGTCAAAGGCGGTGCCACTCTAGGTAGAATTAAGCTGGTAGATGAATTCAGTCCACTCCATAAAGCTTCACCTTGAGAAAGCCATCAACTGATCTGAAACACATTGTTGGAAAATGTAGCACTGAACATTTTTAAGCATGAATCCAGACCTTTGTAGGGTAATTAAAAAATTAGCCAGTGTATATTGACTAATTGACTCTATTGACTTGATCAGTGATTATTAAGACTGGTTATTCTAAGTTTTTCTGTCCTGTCTTGAGTTATTTGCAAACTAATTTATGCACAGCACAGATCGCTATTATTAGGGATGCTAAAATACAGGCTTGGCACTCTTAAGACCAGGCCCTGCTGAACTGTCACTGCCTTCACATGTGGGTCAAAGCATTTATTTAAAACAGCCCTACATTTTATCCAAAAGAAGTGTTTTTCAAAGAAAATCTGCACATTTGTGATTCTCTGGTCATGAAAAGCTTAGTACATCAACGGTTCATCCTACATGGTCAAAACTGTTTAAATGAGTGAAAACTGTATCGTATTTTTCTTATTGATTCCTCATGCTGCCTGAGTCATTCCACATGGTCAAAACTCTTTACATGAATAAAAACTGTATCATATTTTTCCCATTGATTCCTAGTGCTGCCTGAGCCACGTGCTGGGGATTTCCCTGGACAGAGGGAAGCAAACCCCCAACTAAACCAGGATCTGTTAAAGCAGCCACTAATGAGAGCTTCTACCATTGTGTGCAGATTGAGTGACAACAGCCCATGTCTCAGCTGGAGGAGGTGAAGGAGATGCCAGGTAGGCATTTGCACCTGGTCCCTGTCTCCTCCTCTCGTCTCCCTGGGCAGCAGGAGAACCACAGTGGCTGTGGAGACTGGGGTCACATGCCTTGAGGAGTGCCTGGGCTGAGGGCCAGGATGACCGCCTGCTGACCTGTCGCTGCAGGAGGCTGGGCTGCACCACTCCCTCAAGCCTCGGCTAGGCATGCAGTGGCTGTTACCCCACGCAGTGGCCATCAGCATCGGGACTGTGGGCAGTGCCATGGGGAACAGCAGCAGCCATCACGTAACAGATCCCGACCAGCTGACACTGGAGCTGATGAGGCAGTGTGGGATGCAGGACGTGGTGGGCCATGGGAACAGCTGGCCAAAGGGCTGGGACTGGCACAAGAAGGCTGAAGGATAAATTATTTTAGCCAGAAATGAGGCTGGTACTGAGCAGGCATGGAAAATTAAGACTGTGTGTCATAGTTCAACTGCAACAGGCAGGGAAATGCAACAGAGCTGCTCACTCACTCCCTTCCTGGTGGGAAGAAGGAGAAAGTCAGAAGGATAATAGTGATAAAAATCTATGGGTTGTGACCCTGTTGGGGTCAGCTGTCCCAGCTGTGTCCCCTCCCAGCCTCTTGCGCAAGGGGTAATGCAAGAAGCATAAAAGGCTTTGAAGTGTAAGCACTGCTCAGCAATAACTAAAATATCAGTGTGTTGTCAACTGTGATTTCATCACAAAACTAAACACAGCACGACATGAGCTGCTGTGAAGAAAATTAACTGTACCCCAGCCAAACCCAGTACACTGGAACTGGAAGCCACAATGGGGTATAAACTGAAAAGACTTCATGTGGAAGCAAAAGAATCAAATGGACAAGGATGTGCTCTTTAAACACACTTCTTTCCACAATGTTGAATAAAACTGGAAAGCTGGATTTCACTTTTCTCTACTGCCAGTAAATACCTCTGAAACCTGCAGGGTAGGTAACAGTATCTCTCTAGTGCAGTTTGCAGAGAAGATGAGGACTTGTTACTGCTACTAGTTAGTCTCCTTGCTTATGGAGCAAATGTTTCAGTGTTCTGATGATGGTTGATGCTCACACAGAGGTGGGATTCTAGGTTGGTTTTTTCCCCAATTTGCTTAGGAAGTTACACATTTTTCCCTGTGCATGGTTGCCTTTTGAATACTAATAATTTAAAAGGTAGAAAATATCAGAGGCTGCCTGAAGTCAGACCCTTAATGTTTACACTTACTTACCATTTTCAAACATCTCTATGCCATACTGGTTTTTCTCCTGGACAATGTTTCTTCCAGTGTCTAGGCTGCAGATTCTTTTCAAACTACTCCTGCAATTGTGGGCTTTATAAAATGTTTATTCACTAATGAAAAGGGGAAAAACAGTATTAACAGAGTCAAAATGGTTGAGCAGCTTCTGCTTTCAAAATGGCACAAAAAGGTGCTTGGATATACTTGCAGCAATGTGTAAGCAAATACCCTTCTACTAAGCCTCCTGAACAGTGATGTGTCAGTATAATATGTCTGGATTTCGACAGGATGAATCAATGGGCTGCGACCAGTGCTATGAGGTTCAACAAAGCCAAATGCCAGGTCCTGCACTTGGGACACAACCCCATGCAATGCTACAGGGAAGGCTTGGGGAAGAGCGGCTGGAAAGGGAAAGCTGCCTGACAGAGAAGGACCTAGGTCGCTGGTTGACAGCTGAAAACGAGTCAGCAGTGTGCCCAGATGCCAAGAAGGCCGATAGCATTGTGGCCTGTGTCAGAAATAGTGTGGCCAGTAGGACCAAGGAAGTCATCCTTCACCTGTGCTCAGCATTGGTGAGGCTGCACCTCAAGTCCTGGGTTCAGTTTTGGGCCCCTCACTACAAGACATTGAGGTGCTGGAAAGTGTGCAGAGAAGGGCAACGAGGCTGGTGAGGGGGCTGGAAAACAAGTCTTATGAGGAGTGGCTGAGGAAATTGGGATTTTTTAGCCTAGAGAAAAGGAGGCTGAGGGGAGACTTCATTACTGTTTACAACTACCTGAAAGGAGGTTGTAGTGAGGTGGGTGCTGGTCTCTTCTCCCAAATAATAAGTGATAGAATGAGAGGAAATGGCCTCAAGTTGCACCAGGAGAGGTTCAGATTAGAAATCAGGAAAAATTTCTTCACCGAAAGGTTTATCAGGCACTGGAACAGGCTGTCGAGGGAGGTGGTTGAGTCACCATCCCTAGAGGTATTCAAAGGACAGGTAGACGAGTTGCTCAGGGATATGGTCTAGTAGTAGACAGGTATGGTGGGACTCGATGATCTCGAAGGTCTTTTCCAACCAAACGATTCTATGATTCTATATCAATTGTCCTCTGCCGGCACCACTTCTTTCACCTGACACAGGATCCTGATATTATAGGTGGTTAGGTAAAAAGCAGAAGGGTGTTTGCTTTGTTTCACTGCTCTGTTTTGTTTTATTTTCAATAAATCCTTTAAGGCTGAATCCTTTAAGTACCTTAAGTTCCTGCTAAAATTCCTGAGAATCTTCTGCAGGATCGGGCCAATGCCTAGGATACATTGTGAAGTGGTGACTTATTTGCAGATGAAAGAAAAATATATATTTAACAGAAACCTTTATTGTGATGGCATGACAGTAAAAGACATGCTGCTCCAGGTGGATTCTACAACTGTTTCCCATTTTTATCTTATGTGTGCAATAAACAATACTATTATCGCGTGTGCAAATAGATTATACCATTATTGCCTATTTCACAGAAGTTATTTATTCCAACCTGCCTGTAAATGACCAGGGTTGTTAGACATCTAAACCAGTGGCATGTAGAGTCAATGAATGCAGAAAGGCTCTTTGAAGGTGTGATTCATCTGACCTACTTTGGCTGGCTGTTTTAGCAGGAGATGACTCACACCCTAGGAGATGCCTGTTTCTCTCCATTGGGTATAAAGCAAGCTGAGGGTGACTTTCTGGCAGATAGCTGCCTGCACTCCTTCACAGCCATCTCACCCTTGTCATCTTTTCATTGGCTTATTTGATTATTGTGCCGTTTAGGCAGTTTGCCAACAGCTCACCTACCACTCTAGTTTAACACTCATGAAGAAAACATTTTTACTTCAAAGTCTAAATTAAATCATCCATGTCCATAAGGGGTCTGTACCTAAAGTACCTGCTGATTCTCAGTGATTGTGGATGTAATACTGTGAAATCAAAGGGTTTAATGAAAATCAGCTTAAATCTGACTATGAATTACTGTAATCAAGATTCAGTACAGGTTTTGATTAGGAAATGTCATGGCAAGTGTTTCTGGGAAAGGGAAGGCATGTAATACTGCAGTATACTTCTCAATAGACAAAGAGATCCTAAAGCCATGTATTTATGCATGTCAGCTCCTTACTAATATTTGTGGAGTTGTGTGTTAATTCAGCTTGTGACATATCAGCTTCTGTGCCTTTCCTGGCAAGGAAAGCTGCAGTATTTTCCCAGCTGACTGCAGGTGTCAGAAATCTGTAGCTTTCAATACTGTGTATGCTCTTCCCTGTGGTGCCTTTTGCACCGCACGGTATTGTTTCTGCTTCATAGGTTCTGAAGGCTTCTATATATTTTGTCTTCTACAGGAACCAGTAAAGGTCTGCCGTGTTATAAAACTGATGATTTGCCTTGAGCTGCTCCTGTAATGTTTCACCAGTTTCTCTCTTCACTGTTATAAAATGGCTTCAGGCACTTTTTTGGCTGATACATGTGCGAGATACCCAGATCTAGATAGAAAAACATGTAGGAAAACGGCTTTCATCCTATGTGACTGTCGCTTTCAAGTGAAAGAACACTTTTAAACTGTCTTAAAAAAGAAATTCAGCAATTTTTTTTTCTTTTGTCATTTCAATCACAGCCTTCTTATCTGAACTGCACTTTTTTCTCCTTTTCTTCACAAGAGCTTTCTTGTTACGCTTAGTATGCAAGGATGTATTGTAGGCAAGTTCCCTGGTGACTTAAATATGAGCTTCCAGGACTTATGGGCTTTCTTCTGTGATGACTATGAATTGTCCGTTGACATGGCTAAGGTTCTTAGGCCTTGAATATGTCTAATTATGTTTAACACATGAGGTTGCAGGTAAAGTCACACAACAGGCAGACAGCTACACAGAGCTGCATTAAATTCACTGTAACAGATATATGGCGTGACTGTCATTTCCTATCATAATTAAAAATGACTCCAGAAATGCAAAATACTCTGATAGATTAAAAAGCTGAGGTATTTATTGAACTGGTCAAAGTGATTCATTTCTAAATTTCTACAGTCTGTAATTTACTGCATTTACACTGACTGAAATAGAGAGGTTCCACTCTAGCTATTTTCTGGGTGTTATTGGAATATTAGCTGTTTAATAATAACTAGATTTTTTTTAAAAAACTGGCTTCAATTGTCAAATGAAAATAAGACTTTCTGTCAGTGTAGCAATTACAGCCTTACACCTGACAATTTATCATTTCAGTACACATCAGTACAAAATATAATTGGAATTTGGCTGGCAGTTTTGCTACCTTTGCAGAAATAATAATAAAATCTAATGTAAGAAATTTTTTATATAGCCTTGGAATGGCAACAGAAATTAAAACCTGAAAACACTGGATTTAAAGAACTAATTCTTCTTGTGCTATCCTTCTGCATTCATCTAAGCACTAGTTAGGATTTGCTTGAAAGAAACACAATTTAATTTTGACACAGCTTAGCTCTAGTTACAACTTTGACTGTATCTAATTTACAGTATTATTTCCTTCCAAAACCCCCATTTTAACACTCACTGTAGTTGTAATTTCCTCTTTTCCAAGCACTGAAAGGTTGATAGAAGTCTACTTTACAGAAATCTTATCTACTTATATTGGAATGATATCAGCAATGTAGTAAGATTTTGTCTTTCTTCTTCCTAGCCATCTGCCTCTTTCATTTGGAGTGTGAGCAAATAGGCAGCAGCAATCAAATTTCCTTTGGTTTTCTTGAATCTAAGCTTTTTGACTCATGTGTTTTAAGTCTTATCTTTTGCTGGGGCTTTCACCACACCCTTTTTGTCTGCAGCAAGTTACCAGTATTTTCATTATTTCTTTGCCTATGTCCTGCTATCTAATTTAACATTGGTGGGGATAAAAAGCAATGGAGCAAGGAGGGATTGGAATACCCAGTGAAATGATCTTTTCTCTTGCATATTTTAATGAACTAAGGTAAGATTTAAAAGATATCTCTCATTCTATTGTTATTATAAAGCATTCCCAAAGGGACTTATATTCAAAGTTGTGTTCTCAGTTCTTTTGAAATATATCAGTTTGGGCGCTGAAAAATGGAGATATCCAAGAATCATTGCTTGTTTTTTGAAATTTTGACCTTACAAACTTTACCTTAAAGGACAAACCCACAAATTGCTCTTGCATTGTGTTGCATTGTATTTTTATTTTTGCAGCTATGCTGATGTGGACTGACTTCCTGGAATCTCATAGGCAGGAGCATTTGTCCATAGACATCTCCACAACTTCTCTGGGCAACGTGTTGCAGTGTTTGACCACTTTCACAGTAAGAAAAAGTGGATTTTTTTGTGATCAGATGGAATTTCATGTGTTTCAGTTTGTGCCCATTGCCTCTCATCCTGTATCACTGAGAAGAGCCTAGCTCCTTCCTCTTAATTTCCTCACATCACATATTTATACACATTGCTGAGATCCCCCTGGGCCTTCTCTTTGCCAGGCCAAAGCATCCCACGTCTCTCAGTCTCTTCTGATCACTCAGATGCTCCAGTCCCTTAATTATCTTTGCAGACTTGTGCTGTACTTGTTCCAGGAAATTCATATCATCCTGGGGAGCCCAGAACTGCACCCAGGCTGGATATGTCTCACCAGTGCTAAAGAGAAGGGACAGATGACCTTCCTCAACCTGCTGGCAACTTTCTAATGCATTCCAGGCTGCCATTGACCTTCCTTGCAGTAAGTGTGCAGTGCTGGCTTGCAGTCATCTTGTTGTCCACCAGGACCTCAAGGTTGTTCTTTCTCAAGCTGCTTCCCAGCCAGTCAGCCCCCAGAATATACTGATGCCTGGGGTTATTTTTCCCTGGGGACTGGACTTTGCATTTCTCCCACTTCAACTGAACTTCACAGGGTTCCTCTGCCGGTTTCTCCAACCAGTTGAGGCCCCTCTGAACGGCAGCACAAGCCTCTGCTGTATCAGTTACTATTCCCAGTTTTGTATCAACTGTGATAAGACAGATGAATAGTTGCAATACCATTTTGCATATTGCAATTACAGAAAAAAAATCCTCATTGTACAGTAAATATACCATATTTACAACAACAAAGGAAGTATCTATTTCCATTTTTAAAATTCTTAATGTTTCTTAATACACTCGTATTTCATGACTTGTAATTCGTCAAAACATACAGCATTTTTCTATGATGTTGAGGAGAAAGTGGCAAGAAAAAAGCAGCAAATATTTTGGCCATTTAATCTTCTAAAGTAAAGTAAAAAATTAAGTTAAAATGATTTTAGATTCAGGACTGATTTTTCCTTATTTTGTCATCTGCTGATATCTTTAACTTTGACTTTCTGACTTTGACTTTAACTTTGACTTTCTGACTGACATAGGAATAAGGCAGGCAGATAAAGATGAGATAATGCTTTCTAACATAAGCAGTAATAATGAACATTACGAGGCAGAACTCAAGATGATTTTTATTCCAGTTGCTTATGTTACGGAACTGGTTCCACCTTACTTTTTTTGTGCATCAGATTCTGAAGATCAATGGGAGTTTACTGACCTTAGAGGAGGCTGCTTGCCTTATTAGTGGGAATGACCATCTATTGTAAACAGAGAGTGTATAGTTAACTGCTCTTTCTGATCTGATCCATAGCTTTTGGATAGTAAATGTTCTTGCCAGTTTTAGTAGTGTCCTGGAGACCATGATGTTTTCTGGTTTGGCAGGATACCTTTTTTTTAATCAGTTAATTAAAAAGAGCCTGGAGAACAAAATCTTTTCCATCCTACTTTCCTGTTACACGGAGTTCCTTTGAAAATACAGCCAGGATTATATTTGAAGGAAAGTCTTGAAGACAAAACATTGATCTAGAAAATTGACAGTAGAGTCTGCTTCAGATAATGTAATTCCTGTCAGTCTGTAAAGCACAGACTGGCACGCATGCTTACAGTATCAGAAGTGTTTATGTCCGTCCGATTGCTAGTACTCTCTCAACAAATCCAATTACACCTTGCCAAGCACTGGAAGAGTCTTTACCAGTAAGGTAATCTCCTTTACCAGCAGCTGGGCTGCATCAATCCAGTACCCTTTAATCCCTACTAAACACTGCCCTTGCTTCCTCACCTATAAACTGTGGTTCTGGGAGGCTGGATTACTTTTCCCACAAAGGAAAGAATGACAGCACAACTGAAAGGTGCATGCTGCTAGAAGGAGTCTAGGAGACAGTTTGGAGAGTCCTAGACTTAGTCAGTGACACCCAGGGAAATCTGGAGCCCATGTGCCACGCTGTAGGGTTTTTCTTCTGCAGTTTTCAGTCCTTCCTTCAGCCTTGCAGCTTAGAGTGAATAAATTCTTCTGTTTGCTAGCCAGAGGGGGGAAAATGTCCTTAGGAATTCAGTGAAATGTTTCAGTTTTCCTTGTTTTGAATATTTTGAGGGATGGAAAGAAAAGAAGAAAATAAATGTATTTTGTGGGCTTTGCTGTTTTGTTTTTGTTTTGGTTTGGTTTTTTTTTCATTGAAGCTATCGGAAAAATCAGGGTAAAACTGCAGATACTTTTGGTAAATGCATGGCTGTTTTTTTTTCCTTTTAAATTTTAGGAGATAAAACACTGGTAAAAATACACACAGATCCTTTTTGGTGTTTAAGCGTATAGGTTTATCCAAATCCTTTTTATGTTTTTGAGAGTTGTTCAGGGGAGCATGGAGGAATATTTATCTTCCCCACAGATGAGGATAAAGAGCAGATGTGGTGAGTGGGTGTAGAAAAACAAAGAGCTTTTCAGCCAGTCATCAGTCTACATTTACTCAAAGTAAAAATGCTGAGAGTGGCTATATATAAAAGCGTGTGTGTGTGTTAAATGAAAAGTACACTATGACATTCAGCTTTCAACTTGCAGTTTCATATGAAGCTCTATGGAAAGATAACAAAATGATTCTTCCAGCAAGATGATACAATTTCTAGAATATGGAAACAGTAGACAGTAGATCTTGTTTTGAGCAACATATTTAGAAAATTAAATAGTATTCGTAAGTCTTTTTAACCTTTGTTCCCAAGGAAGTTATAATAATGCAGTTAGAATAATGTGAAGAACCTCTAATAATTTTTAAATTCATAAGTAATTTTGATTGTGTTTAGCAGGGGAAATGTCTCAAAGATACTAAAGAGATTTATCTCACTCAGATAGTCATTTAAGGTCCTATCACAGTCAACAGAAGGAGAAAAAAGTATCTGTAAAGTAATTCGTCCCTTTTAGAGATAGGTAGAATAAAATGTTTGCTTGATATCAAGCATGACAAGGTAAATAAATATAAAAAGATTAGTCATCAGGGACTCTGGCAGTCAGCAAGCTGTAAAAACCTGAATGAAAGAGAAGAATATAAATGCAAATTCTGGAGTGCAGAACAAGGAAGCACAGAGAATTTTCTGTGTTGATAAATTGCAATAATTTTTGCAGGTGATTGGCACTATTTTTGCTTTAGAACTAGAATTGTACTGATGAATGATTCCTTGATATTAAAAACACCTCTAAGCCATTTAAATATACAATTATCATTCTGAAGTCCTTATACTGACTTGAGATAATCCTTTTCTTTTATTTCAGAAGAAAAATCATGTAGGTGTCACAGTTAAGTGAAGAATCAGTACCTTGAACACAGATTTTTACAGCCAAGGTTTAGAAAAACATTTGTGTGTACTGAGGGCAGATTAAAAATAACCTAAACAGTGACAAGTAGAAGGGAGTTCCAACAGTGAAAACTGTTTGTCAGTAGTTTCCTTTATGTCCTAATGAATAATACACATGCCATATAGTAGTTCAGAAATAATTACAGAAGGAATGCCTTCTCTCTAAAGTGTGACGTGAATTTTACTTGCCTCTCTTAAATGTGCTGCATTCAGGTGCTCAGATTTTTTCATTACAGGAGTTTTGATGAAGTACATGCTCTGCTAAACATAATCTCCCATATAAGCAGAAAGAAAATGATTCCTTTTTTCTCACTATTTCTGCAAGAAAGGATCCCTATATAGCAGCTTTAATATGCAAATACCGAAAAGCATACTGCAAAATCAGTTCAGAAGAGCACACTCCCGATAGCATTGCCTTAGCAGCGTTCTGGCTAAGATTAGCCAAGGAACCAAGGTTTCTGTGATAAATCACCATTTTCAGGAATGTCCAGTGCCATAGCTGAGACAATTCTGACGTTAAGGGTCAAATACTTGATTGCAAAGCTGAGAGCACATTGACCACAGAACTGAGACCCTCACAGAGCTACCTCAGGGTTTGTGCTGTCAGTTTTCAACTGTAAGCAGCATGTGTGGCAGTGTCACACTGGAGAAGGTGTTGGCAACCTGACAGGAGGGAAATAGTATGAAAACATGCAATGAAGACTTCATATTTCAGTAGGTGTTGACAACTGCCTATAGGGAACATCAGCACTTCATAATGGCGTGGAAATATTGACGTTCTGCTAGCAAATCGCTGCTAAATGAACATTGTTGATCTTGCTCGATTAAGTCACCAGTAGCTCTATAGGAAGGAGAAATACTCATTGTATCCTTATAGAATCAGAGAATGGTTTGGGTTGGGAGGGACCTTTAAAGGTCATCTAATCCGGCTTCCACTAGGCTCAAAGTTCCATCCAGCCTGGTCTTGAACACTTTCAGGGCTGAGCCATCCGTGACTTCTCTGGACAATCTTTCCAGTGTCTCACCACCCTCAGAGCGAAGAATTACTTCCTTATATCTAAGCTAAATTTGCCACCTTTCAGTTTAAAGCTATTGCTCCTTATCCTATCACTGCACATCGAGCTGAGAAGTCCCTCTTCAGCTTTCTTGTTGGCCACCATTAGATGCTGGCAGGCTGCTTATAGATCTCCCCAGAGCCTTCTCTTCTTCAGGCTGAGCAACACCAGCTTTCTCAGCCTGTCTTCATAGAAGGACTACAGTCCTCTGATCATATTTGTTGCCCTCCTCTGGACTTAATGTCTTTCTTATGTTGGGATCCACAGAGCTGAACACAGTACTCTAGGTGGGGTTTCGCAGAGCAGAATAGAGGAGGAGAATCAGCTCTCTCAACCTGCTGGCCATGCATCTTTTGATGCAGCCCAGGATACCCTTGGCTCTCTGGGCTGTGAGAACAAATTGCCAGCTCATGTTGAGCTTCTCAACCACCAACACCTCCAAGTCCTTCTCCTCAGTGCTGCTCTCAATCCATTCTCCACTCAGGCTGTATTTGTGCTTGGGATTGCCCTGACCCAGGTGTAGGACCTTGCACTTGGCCTTGTTGAACCTCATGCTGTTAGCATGGGCCCACCTCTCAAGCCTGTCCAAGTCCCTCTGGACGGCATCACTTCCCTCCAGCGTGTCACCCACACCAGACAGCTTGGCACTGAGGGCAAACTTGCTGAGGGTGCCCTCAATCCCATTCTCCATGTCTCTGACAAAGGTGTTAAACAGCACCAGTCCCAATACCGACCCCTGCAGAACACCACTTGTCACTGGTCTCCACTTGGACATCAAGCTGTTGACTGCAATGGTTTGAGTACTACCATCCAGCTAATTCCTTATGCCCCGAATGGTCCATCCATCAGTTCCACGTCTCTCCAGTTTAAAGACAAGAATGTCTTGCAGGACAGTATTGAATGTGGAGTTACAAACAGTATGACCAAAAATATGCTGATTGAAATTGCATTTTCTCTGATCATCTGGCTTAATAAATAATGGTATTTTTGCATAGCAAGGGATTTTGGCATGTGTTCAGTTACCCGAAACAACAAGGTATAATACATGCTTAAAGTACTTTATGGCAGTAAAACCATATAGGGTCAAAATCAGCTTTGAGAAAAATTAATTCCTTAATGTGATTGTGGTTAGAATTTAACTTCTTTTGTAAAAAATTGGCTATTACAGACCTCAGTGACACTTAAAATTGTTGAAAGGTGAGAAACAGATGCTCTGACAGGCAAGGGAGAAAACCCGATACTGAAGCAAATTTCCTTTACATTGCCTCTGTTTTCTTGTTTCTTATTTTTCGTTAAGTACTGTGTTTTGAATATTTCAACTCTTTTCATGGTAAGTATCACTGAACATAGTCCCACTGAAAAAGTATTTATCTTAACATAATTTTTTGTCAATTTTATTTAATAATAAATATGTTATAATATTGAAAATATATATAAGTGGCCTTCTTGAAATCTTACAATATCTCTGATGTTCTTCCCTTTCAACTTGTGTTTAAAATGGATTGCATTTTTCTATGTTACTGCAGAGTTGGGAGCAACAAGTATACCGTTTAGTCCAATAATAGTAATTCAATTAAATAACGCCTTACTTGGTCTTTTTTAGCCAACAGAGATTGTAAAGCTTTTTGTGGATGATAATGTTAGTGATTTTAGATGACAACATGTAAAGACTATGTAGTTTAACAGATTTCTGTTTAGTTATATGGGTTAGAAATTTAAATTTAAAAAGGGCCCATCTGCCCTGAGCTATATAGCAATACAATTAATTTCTGATTGTAGTGCTTGTGAGAAAGCTTGAAATTGAAGATTTAACTGAACTGAAAATGTTAAGAATATAAAGTACAAAGAATATAGGGAATCACATCAAAAGTGTGTCAGACCCTATATCCTGCCTCCAGTGGCCATAAATTGATGCCTACAAAAGAGTGTCAGCAGGCAGATTTAGTATTTGCTTTTGGAACTCTCCCATAAATATCTTAACACTTCCTGCACTAGTATGGTTTTTATGTATTTAGTATCTCACAGTAAACACTCTTCCATGAATCCACTTACCTATATGTCTTAGTTTGGATGAAAAAAACAACCAAACCAACCAAAGTATGCTCAGTGATTTTAATCAGAGATTGTGAGATTGTGCAGAACAGATAACAGTTCTTTGCTCTAAGTGTATGTGTGCACAGAACAGAACAAAGTCAACAACAAGTGCGATTAAGTTGTTAATATGGATCGAGTCCCGTACCCGAGCTCTGGTGGTGCCGTCACTTCAAGCTGCGGCTCCGCTCCGGGCAGCCCTGGCGCGGGGCGCACAGCTTCTCCCAGGCCGCAGCTCCGCTCCGGGCAGCCCTGGCGCGGGGCGCACAGCTTCTCCCAGGCCGCAGCTCCGCTCCGGGCAGCCCTGGCGCGGGGCGCACAGCTTCTCCCAGGCCGCAGCTCCGCTCCGGGCAGCCCTGGCGCGGGGCGCACAGCTTCTCCCAGGCCGCAGCTCCGCTCCGGGCAGCCTCCTCCTCAGCGCTGATCCAGATGGTTATCGGTCACACTCGCACTCACACACACACAGAGGGAAAGGAAATAAAGATGGACAGATAGAGAATACAGCAACGCAAGCAGAGGTAGCAAACCGCGACTATCCTCTGGGTAGCAAGATGGAGAAAGAGGCGGAGACCGGGAAGTAGCCAGTGAAAGGAAATGTCCGGGCAAACGGGACACAACCTCTGCCCCGGTCTCCCGTGAAATGGCCCCTGCCCCCCCACTGCCAGCAAAGGAAGAAAAAATTATCTGAAAGAGGAGGGGAAAAAAAAACAACAAACCAAGCTGAAACTATAACACTATATTATCAAAATGAACATAGACAATACAGATTGGGAACATCTGAAAGTGTAACAAACAAATTATAAACATGAAATTGTGTAGACGTATTTGCTTACAAGCTTTATTTATCCTTTCATTCAATGTAAGCATAGAATCATAGGATTTCCAAATCAGAACAGTGGATCTTCATGTTCCAGGAAAGAATATTAGTAGAATATGAATTAATGTAGTTTAATATGAAATACAGAAAAAGCCCTGTATAGGTCTGAGGTACCCCATATATAGCCAGAGTGCTGCTTCTGGCCTAGCTATGTTTAACGTAGCTCATGTGGAGAAAGTCAGGAAGCTACAACTAGGAGAATTCACTGTCTCTCATGGGAGATTAAATATAGGTACAGGTATGGAAAACGCAACCTGTTTATTAAAGCAACACTGAAACGTTTTTGAGTAGAAATTGTGGACACTTAACTGCTGATGCATTTGATTTCCTGGCTGTCCAAACATAGAAGCCAGCTCCAGTAGAGGTCCTTTTTATGGTATTTCACAGGATAAGCAGACAGGCTGTCTGACAATTGGGAAAAACATGGATGTCTTAATGCAACCTGAGAGGCCAATTTAGTGTCGTTCTGAGCCCTTACTGTTACACTGAGACATAGCAGGGCTTATAATTAGCTCTCTTTCAACACTACTGGCTGTAAGTACCTGGCTTCTAAGTCCATACGTCCAGCTGGTTTTGAGTGGAAAGAGGTTTTGCTGCCTATGGGATTCCACACAGACATGCGCTGTCTGCTTGGTCCAGCTGTATGGTGATCTACAGACCAGTCAATTGATTTTGAGTAATCAATTGATTTGAATTTGAATAATCTATTGATTTTTGAGCAAACTGACCCTGGATTCTGATCTTCCAGTCTCTGAGTAGAAGCTGCTCCATATCTTTATGGGGACAGCTGTCCCTTCAAGACCACAACTAATTGTAAGAGCTGGAACTTTGTGTGAAGATTAGCAAGCCCCAGGGACAACTTTGTTGGCTCTTTGCCTAGAAATTGAAACTTGCACCGATCACGTCATCCCAGCTTCTACTGCATAACAAAACCTTTCTCTGGCTACCATCGTGAATATAATGATGTGATACTGTGATATATTTTCCTTCAGAACGCCTGTGAGAAAGACATTGAAATCGTATGTATTCTCATTTGAGTATGACAGGTGCTGTAGTAATGAACAGGGAGAGAAACAAATGCATGTTTCACAGGAGTAGAGATGCATGCGGCTTGATCATGAGAATGATCTCTCTAGTTTGTGGAATCACCATTTCCCCCGTAGATTTGTCATTCCTACTGATTTATCTTGAAGATCAAGATGAAAACTGCATTAGTAGGGTTCATACAGGTGGTACACGTATGGATGATGAGTACCGCTTCAGAAATCTGCTGGCAGCTTTTCCTGTGTGTCACAGTTTAGCCCCCCTGGCTTGGCCATCAGCTAAATGTGGGCAGTTATCACTGATCTCAGTTCACTCCTACAGGGAATGGGAAAGGGAAATGAAAGAGAGGGACTTGTGGGTTGAAAAATAAAATGAAAGCAGTTTTAATGAGGCAATAATAATAAAAAAAAATAAAATATATACAAATATAGAGAATTTACACCATGCTTCTCCCATGATTGTACTCCACAGTGACAATGTAGGGCAAGCGTGGTGAAAGCCCCAGTCTGGAATCAGCGGCAGAAGGGAACTGGATTAAGGAAGATATGGATCAGGATCAGAGCCAGATGGACAGACAAGATCCTCACTGGATGTTGGACATAAAAGAAGAGGGCTTGTCCCTTGCAATTCCTCAGTTTTATACTGAGCATGATATACATGGAATGGAATACTCCGTTTGTCAGTTTTGGGTCACCTGTCCTACCTGTTTCTCCCTGCTATTGTGACTCTTTTTCACCCCTTTCACTTAAGGCATTCCACCAGCTCAAGGATATCCTTGGTTTCTATAGGAATAAGTTTAAGCAATGGCCTTTCTGCATACCAATGCCCTGTTACTTTGGTGATAATTATAAATATTAAGCTCCATCACTTTTAGAGTCCAACACTGTCTAAAAAACATATTGTTAATTTCCAAACTGAAGTTATTTAGAAGGGGCTTAGTTAAAAGTTAGAAAATTGCTGCTTCTTTTGCTCAAACCAGAACACCATATAAGGTCATGTGCTCAAGGGCATGGGTTTTCAGAGTGGAATATCTGCAGAGAACTGTAACTAAATCTATATGAAGTGGTTTTGCATTTCCTGATGGGGATTATGTAACTGATGAAAATGTCTCCTTAGCCAGTTGTCATTCTCTTTGTGCAAATGTTTAGTATTCTGTTCATGTTCTTTAAACACCATCATTTAGATAACAGGAAATAGTGGGGAATCATGAGATGAGGATTGAGTTTGTATGCAGAATAATTAGGCGCTCTGCTAGCCTGCCAACCAGAAATATACTTGATTTTTCCCTCTCTCAGGTTTATTAATTCACAATAGTAATCAGTTACGCAAATATAAAAAGCATGCAAATTTATAGCAGTTAAAGCTTACAGGAATGTGGCACTGGATGACTAACTTCATCCATTTTTTTTCAAAGGGAGATACAGTGTTCCACTAAACCCAAAGATGGTTTATGCTCAAAAAACATTGACTGAAAAGACTATAGGAGTGAAGCAGTCTCCAAAAATAAAACAGTGATTTATTATTAATGCCAAGAAATTACAATCATTTTTTTAAAAAATTATTTTAATTAAATAAATTGAAAATGAATGTATTTGTGCTTTATTGTAATACCAAACCCAGAATGGCATGTCTTCTTGGAAGCCTTAATGTAAAGTGTTCGTCTGTCTAACAGAATTGTTCTTCCGGTTGTCGTCTTTGTTCTAGTGACCTCTGACCCTTTCTATTCTGGTTCTCATCAGTGATTCTGGGTGTCATAGAGTTGGAAGCCTTGGAGAATATTTAAAGTCTTTATTCACTAGGTAGATCCTTGAACTCTTTGGCTGCACAGCAACCACTGAAAACAAACAAGCCTCTAACATTTTTGACATTTCAGCCAAGAAGAAGAAAAAGACAGACTGATGTAACACAAACTATTATCTCGACACCCAAATCAGTAAATCTCAGATAAAATTACATCCAAGGGCATCTCCATTCTGGATTAAGCAGCAAAGAGAGCCTCTCAAGTAGTGTAATGCTGGTACAGCTGAACATGCTTTTCATTTGACTTTTAAAAAGACCGACAGCATAGTTTATTAGCCCGTTTGACTTCTTATATGATACCTTATAGTAGAGTTCCTTTACAGTATAGGTTTATTTTATATTCCATGAGCTTTCTTACTCTAGTAGAGATGACAAAACACCTCCAAATTTAACTTTTTCAAAAGCTGGCTTGCCACAGATTCTGTGTTGACCACTGCTTTCTGTCTGCATGGTTTAGAAGCACACCACAATTTCCAGATAGTTGAGGCACTAGTAAAGGGCAGAAATGAAAGAGAAATTGAGCACATTTTATCAAGGATTGTTCAGAGCCTGTCTTATCTTTTGGACAGATTGTTTCTTTTAAAAACTATATATGTATTATGTTTTCTGGTATGTATGTTGCTATTTGAAATTTGAGCATTTCCACAATCTGCATTCTATGAAAATTTCTGTACATACTTCAGTGGCACCAATCCATGTGATCCATGTTTAGAGTCCAAAATAGTGCTGCTCCTTAAAGTCATCCCTTCAATGAAAGTAGAACTACTTTGTGTTTTCATTCTAAAACATGCAATTATTTTTGCAGTTTCATTACCTACATTTTAGTCATTAAACTGCAGCAGAATTTTTTTAAGTGGCAACAGGAAAAATGTTTTGGTAATGAAGCTTCAGGCCTCTGGGTTATATCTTAAAAGCTCTTGGCAGAGCAAATGTGATTGATTGACTATCCTTTATTATTTTTAAGAGCATCCCTAGCTCTTTACAGCATTTAATAAAGCATTTTGCCTCTTTAAGAGCAGTAGCTTATTACTGGCAGCATTAAAGTGAGGCTGTAATTAAACTCGTACAAAAAGATGAGTGATGTAATTTTAAAAGAGAGAAAGAAGACCTACAGTATTGTACGGCATATTCAGTATGAACCACCCATTTTTTTCTCTTACATAATGCGAGATTTATTACAGATATTTCTAATATTACCATGATGCATCTGTTATCATTCTTTTATAAGCAGGATGATCTGCCTGGCCAGATTTTTCTCCACAGTCACAGTTGAAAGCATAGCACAGCTGATTAGGTTAGCACTCTTCTGTTCCTACTGTTCACATGGAAAATTTCCAAATTTTGATTGCGTTGGCATTTTTCATTGTAGAGATGAGGGGAAAAAAATCACCATAATTGTCTTATTGGCATAAAAGACAAGGGTCATCTGTTTTTCCCCTGATTTCATGACTGTGTAATGTTACTAACTATTAAAAGGTAAATTCTGTCTCCTCTAAAGTCGCTGTGCACTGTGTTCTAAACAATGGACAAATCCAAAAGCAAAAATTGGAAACTGAATTGCTGACAGTTGCAGTCAGCGAGTGGAGCTAAACATCAGAGGACAACAGAATTAGAGATGAATGTTTGAATCTGGCCAAACTTCCTGCAGCACAGAATGTAACTGGGATTCCAGAGGTACTGGTTGTAATGTGTGCCTTTAATTGATGGACCAAGAAATCTGATATTCTAACTCGTGGAACTTGAGAGTATGCTTCCTTTACATGGTTACTCATGTAACTCCACAGATGTCATGAGTCATGATTTTGAGATAACAATGGCATTTAAAACATTTACTTATACAGTTGCTGGAAATTAGGGATTTTAAACTGCAAACGCTGGTAAGTAAATATATCTTATTTCCTGAAATACCCTTTTGGTTTCCAAGTCTCATGACTAAAGAAGATATTGAGTCATGATTTTTCTTTTTAATAAATCAGTATAGCTCCACTGTATTCCTCTCTGACAGAATAAAATAAAAATGTTTACCTGATAGACACTGACTGTGTGGTTGATTATTATGTAATTATGCAGCATAGCCAAAGACTCCACAGAACTTGGGTGGTGAGCTTCCTCGTGCCCAGGACATTATTAACAATAAGCGAGATATTTCATTGCTTAAATACTTTGTTTAATGGATTCTTCATATAATAACTGACTAGGTGGTACAGTTCACTGCTTCCCTTATTCCTATAACATTTCATCTCCACTGGAAAAATGAGATGCATAATTTAGTCTTAATACAATTCCAGTAGTGGAAGATGCTGTGCAGGCATTTTTAGAAATGTGATGCAGACATAGTAGCAAGCAAACAAATAAACAAATAAATATGCAAACAAATGAACCTCTTTGTTATTAAGCAGCTGCAGTTTCTGTCAGACTGGTGTCAAATAGCAAAAGCAGTTAGAACTATCTCTGGTTGGAAGCAGAAGTACAGTGCGTGGATGAAAATCACAGCTAATTGCAACAGATTTATCTCTTTACATACAAGTGTCACACTAATGGCAGACATTTCTAGACCAGATAATGGGGCTTTTCAAAGGTGGCAGTATGTTATTTAACTTGGCAGATCAGTTTAACCCTCTTTTTCAAAGATACGAAAACTGTATGTAGCTCCTTTTAGATTACTTGGAATCCAGTGCTTCACTAATATGTCCTCTAAACTGTTGACTAGGAATCAAAATATATCATGATTCTCCTTCACGACAGTCATTTTAAAAGGACGCTGCCACCTATACAGAGCATAGAATCATAGAATAACCTGGTTGGAAAAGACCTTTGAAATAATCAAGTCCCACCATACCTGTCCACTACTAAACCATATCCTTAAGTGCTTCATCTGCCTGTCTTTTGAATACCTCCAGGGATGGTGACTCAACCACATCCCTGGGCAGCCTGTTCCAGTGCTTGATAACCCTTTTAGTGAAGAAATTTCTTCCAGTGTCCAATCTGAACCTTCCCCGGCACAACTTCAGGCCATTTCCACTCATCCTATCACTTATTTTGGAGAAAAGACAAAACCCCACCTCGCTACAACCTCCTATCAGGTAGATGTAGATAGTGATAAGGTCTCCTCTTAGCCTCCATTTCTCCAGGCTAAACAACCCCAGCTCCTTCAGCGACTCCTCATAAGACTTGTTTTCTAGCCCCCTCACCGGCCTCGTTGCCTTTCTCTGCACACGCTCCAGCCCCTCAATGTCCTTCTTGTAGTGAGGGGCCCAAAACTGAACCCGGTACTCGAGGTGTGGCCTTACCAATGGTGAGTACGGAGGCCAGTGCCGAGTATGGAGGGACATGCCACAGAACAGGCAACAGCCAGCTGGCTTAGCTGTGCTCTTGCCATTATTTTATAGAAATTTCCCACAGTGCTTGTGACTCTCTTTACGAAGCTTATCCTCTCTGTGACATCCTTCCTGACAAGAGAGGATGGCACATCATCTGATAGCAATGAAAAGAGAGATGTATGCCCAATGGTAGCAAAATGGTAACAGGAGCTGCACTCCATCCACCTACTGTACAGAGCTGAGGACAGCAGTCTGCTCTCCTTAGCACAGGACCATTTTGAGCATCTCCAGGTCTCTGTTTAGGATGGGAGGTTATTTAAGGAGGATGATCCCTATCTGAAGTTCCTTTGTTCTTTGTAACCAGGGACAAAACAGATCTGAGAACGGTACCGACTTGTTGCTTCCAGATGTGGACAATGCAGTTTCTTCAGATTTTGCAACTACGAGTGCTTCGTTGCCGTGGCCTGGCCTATATTTGAGGATTGCCACTGCTCCGTCAGGATTCCGTATCATAGACTTACTTGATGCTCTGTTCACTGATGTAAGCTAAGCAGCAGAGCTTGATTTCCAGGATGGTAAAGTTCCTGCACTCTGGTTCCCATGTAAATTTCTCACCGTTCCCTTTGTTGCTTGGGAGAAGATGAACTCTGCTTCAGGAACCCATCTGTAAAGTGGGGAGAACAGTATGTTTCTGGTGCTGGAAAGTGGTACAAAGATAAATAGACTAGTGCTGGGAGGAAGCCAACTGGTAAAAACACAATGAGTCTAAGTAAGCCTGACCTAAAACAAATGGGTTTTCTTTAGTGTTATAATGAAAAAGGATAACATTGGTGCTGTGTTAGTGCAGAAACTCAGCAGCTGTAGCTGTTGCATCTTGCTGAAAAGAATTAGCAGTAAAGATTCATGTTGGTGTATTTCCCAGTGAACACAGCCCAGCGGTGTCAACAGTTGCTGTACAAATCTTGTCAAAGGAAAAAATGTCAGCCATGAAGAGAGAAGGAGCCCTTGTGAGGTGTGGTCTAGGACATGCTTTGATCCCCCACCACTCTATATAACAGACACTTCCTCCTGCAGCTGTCTGATTCCTGCTCACAACTAGCGTCTCGTGGGGAATCTGTTAAGGAATGCTGTGGTGTAATGGAGCAATGCAGGTTAGGGGGCAGAGGAATTGTGCACAGCTGAAAGGTTATTTTAGGGGAAGGATGAAGCAACAAGGGTGTGCCCCCTTGACTCATCCTGTGGTGATTAGCAATAGGATACTGAGCCATCTTTAAAAATGAGCAGACGGGAAAAAGAAGGAAATATAACCACGAGAATCATCCGTCCTAGCTTGGCTCTTGAAAGCCTGAGCTAATCACTGTATACTCCATGTGTAGTCAATGGAAAGAACCAGACACCTTCAGAGAGTAGTCCCTCTCATCCTAACAAAGAGGCTTAAAATGGATCAGATGACACATCTACTGGATTTCTCTCCACTGACTGGGAAGAGAATATAGGATGACAAATTTAGAATAACCTGTCTAATACGTGGATAGGTAGGTTGAATTCTTTTCTTGAAAACTGCTTTATATTTCTTGCTGTGTTTAGGGAGAGTGACACCCAAGATCATTAGGGTCTGAGCCAAGAAGAAATGCTGAGCTGAAATTTGACTCTCCTTTGGATTGATCTCTTCTTGCAGCACTTCAGCACACAACAGAGGACCTGTTCTTTAAGCACTGTGTTTACAAGGCCTATGGATCTATTCTTATGTTGTATCAGCATTTACAAGGACGAACTACCTTTTTTTCCCTTCTCTTTGAAGAGATTTGGCAAGCTCCATCCTCTTTTGAAATAAAAGCAGCAAGCTGCTGCATTATTCTAAAAAGTCCTCCCTAAAGTGTACGCACCTCCAACGTACAGGTGGGAAAATACAACCCATAGATCAATTTGCTACAGACCTTAGAAGAAATCTGATGCAGTTGTGATAGGAATCAATACCCTAGAAATCCATACTTGTTTGCGTGTTTTTGTCTCTTAAAAAGCTGAACTAGGATTTTAGTACTGACAAATCAAATTACTGTCAGGGCAAATGTGTTCTTGGAGGATTAAAATAGTTTGCAAGTCCTGCCAGGCTTTCAGTGGCTGACAGCTTAACTTAATTGGTGTAATACATTTCTAGAGCAGGGATAATTTGTCCAAATACATGTAAAATTTTGGGATTAAATCATCTACATGCCATAGAGTGCCACCAGAAAACATCTCCTCAAGCCAAGCCCTTGGTCTGTCATCAGCACCTGAATGGCAAGGATGGATGCTGCTCCAGTGCTGCTGTGGCTGTCCTGAATTGGAGGGGTGGGAGAACCTTTACATGGCTGGTGAGGAGAGGAAAAACATTTGTCTGTGCTGTATTTTGCGCTCTGGACAACTGCAGTGAAGCATCAAGTCTGAAAACTTTCTGAGTTATGCTGTGCTTATTGTGGCCTTGGCTGATGTTTCTTAATTTGCATGGATATCTCTGGTGGCTGGTATTTCCGGGTATACCCACAGATGTGGTAAATTGGACAAGTAATAGGAATTCCTAACAATCCAAATCAACAAAATTCTTGCTAGAGACAGAAGAAATACCTCTTTCCAACCTGATAAGAAATTAGAAGACCAAAAACTTGGTATTATAAAACCACCCTTAAATTCCTTGGCCAGGCCGGTGCTTCGGCCATCCTGGGCCCTCTCTGACCCTGGTTCCTCTCACTGGGCCTGATCCCAAACTTGACTTGTGGACAGACATCTCAGCCTCAGCTGTTCCTGTCCCCAGGGCCATACCCGATGCCTTTGGTTGGAGCTGCCCTCAGTGCCCCTGGCTGCCCTGCTCCCATCTGGAGTGGTGGGACGGGCCCTGTCGTGCCCTGCCTGCCTGGGCATCCTCTGGAGCTCCCAGCCCTCAGTAGCAGAGGTCACTGCCTGTCGCCAGTCCTGTCAGATTTGCATTTGTTGATAGTGATGACATAAATAACAACTCACTAAAAAGCAGGAGTGATTTACTTTAAGCACTTTAGCACCTGCTGTTACTCATTAAAGGATTATCATGCCCCAGATTGTTACTGGCAGCCCAGGGTTTACAGTTTTAGCACATGGCACATGCGTACAAGTTACCTTACCATGGTGGGTTCAAGCACTTACTTGTCCCCGCCCCAGCCTCTTGGCTTTCACGTTAATATGTCACATGTCACTTGAAACCACACATTTTGGAGGTGGGACGATTAGGAAAAAATTCAACAATTATAGCAACACACATGCTTTTAATGTTAGATATCAGTGTTTCACAGTATCTCATGATTCAGACTAGCAGAGCATTCCCCACTGTTGGATTATTTTATCATTATGTGAACATAATGTCAATCAGCATTTCCTGAAAATGTTAAGAAGAATACAAAGGTGGAAGAGACTAAAAACTGAAACTTCTGCAGAGATTTGGCATTTCACACTGTCCCCCTGACTGACATTCAGTGGGAGGAGTTATAGCAGTTTTTATGGGAGATACCAAAGATCTTGGCAAAAATAACCCATCTTGCTTTGCCTAGTTTTCTCCCGTGCCTACCTAATTGCTTTAATCGCCTGTTCTGTTCTCTGGTATCCACAGCACTTATTTTCTCACCATAGCATTTCAAAGTACTGCAAACTTATTCCTTCACCTCATTTTATTAAAGTTGGTCAGCTGCAAGCCTGAACTATAGAAGGGTTCAATTCGTACTTTCTGGCCTGGTAATTTCCCAGCACCATCTGTTTCCTAATGCCAGAGCTGGCTGCAACGGTGCCTGCTAAGCCCTCTCTCTTCTCACCATCCAAATTTTAACTGGAAATGACTTGGGTTGTACCGCTTGGTATGACACTGTGGGCTTCTTGTCTGGTCTCAGGGAAAGAATGTTTAAGAGCAGTGTCCATGACAATTACCAAGAAGGAAAGAAGGAATGGTCTGTGCTCAAAGATCCAGACAATGGAAAAAAAGGACATGTTGAAATTACAGAGGACAAACAGCACCCTGTTGCTTTCCCAGGCAAAACTGCTCTGATAATGTGCAAACCCTTCCAACAACAACAAAACCAAAACCCAGACTCCCTCCCCAATGAAAGACAAAGCTGGTCCATACAAGCTTTGGCTTGAATTATTTTGAGGTAAAGTTCAGCATTTCTATAAAACATGGTAGTATCAAATTTCATATAAACTTCAATTTAAAATAATCTTTGGTATAAAGCAGGGGGAAAGGAGGAAGGTTACTCTATAAAAGTGTTTGAAAGGTTTACTTAAGAAATACCTTTGAGGGACTACTTTAAATATAAAAATGTTCTTGAAGGAAGGAAGATACCTCTGTAACAGGAAAAAAGAAGCTTGCTGAGGACGTAATATATTTATTTGCAGAGATAAAACTTAACAAGTTTAATGGGCTGGTTGATTCTCATATAAAGAAAAAAACTTCTAAAGTAAACCTCTGTGCTTTTGGCTTTCCTTTTGAGCTGTGGAGTTTAAGCATATAAGGTACTTGCCCAGTTTAGCTGTGCAAAGACTGTTTGACAGTATCAAGTGGATTCCTGGACCCTTGAAAAGAGGGTCAACCAGAAAATAACACAGAATGTGTTGTTAAGGTTTATCTTAAGTGCTAGATTTCAAAGCACTTTACAGAGTAGATTCCAAGAGGGTCCAAACTATACACGTCTTGAAAGTTAGGTTCCCAAAAGGGAATTAATCACTGATGCTCTCTGTACACTACACAGAGAAAGTTAGAAATTGAAAGGATGAGATTTACAGCACCCAGATGCTGAATGTGGGGAACCCTAAGACAGCCAGCCAGTAGTCCAATTATCAGGATGATGACCAGAAGCAGTGGATAGATCCCATCAACTCTATCTTATTCAAACCAAGTAGGGAAGCTGTTTCTGGGGAGAGCTTCCATTTCAGATATTGACCACTTCATGATGGAATGCAGCTAGTGAGAAAATTCTGTACTGTACCCCATTTTAGATCACTCAAAAGTCTTTAGATGGTTTCTTGTTAACAGAATTTTGTACGATGTAGAAATAAATGCATCACTGATGCCATTGAACATAAATCACAACACATGTTTTCCACAGACATTCAGAATTCATTAGTGTTTTACAAATGGAAAATGCTCTGCTGGAATGATTAAATAAAACAGATTGTTTTTATGAAATACCACTTTATGTCATGAAATGTATGTGCTATGAGAAGACTGAGAGCAATTACAATCAAGTGAAAGTAAAAAGTCTCCTTAATAAGGAATGCTGGAAAGGTTTTGTATAAACTTTTAACCATCTCTATATCAAATCGACATTTTTAGTATATATGTCTCTGGGAGTGATGCTCTTACCTGGTCGGTTCTGTCTCTTTGTTGTTGCCTATGAAGCATTACTCTAAATATAACTCTACCTCTTCTGCTTTTTCACTGACCTTAAACACAACTGATATTAAAAGAGCATGAATTAGTAACTTTGACAGTTTTCATAAAGCAGTGATATCAAAACTATTCTGTCTATTAGCTGATTAGTGAAGTAGATGACTCTCAGTAAGGCTAAGTTTAGACTTCTTCTTTGTGTGCAGAAATATTGTTAGATTTTCTAAGTATGAAACTTTTCAATAAGTATTTTCTTTTTATACTTATCTTGTCCTGCAGTTTTAAACCAAGACTGTGGTGAAAGCATTAAAGGTGCTGATATCTTAGTTGAATGTTAAAGTTACTTTGAGGTACCTGGCTCTTGACTGGGTAGTGGCATCAAAAACCCAAGAAATGCAGATGTTTTTTGAGAAAGGGTGCTTGAGTTTTCTGGTAGAAAAGGTAGGAAATCAAAGTCAACTCAGAAGACATGTGCCATGCCTAGGATTGCAGCTTCCATAGAATAAGGATACTAATAAAAAATGGATAAAAAATAGAAACACACCAACAAATCTCGATACTTATTGTTTAATTTCAACAGAGAAACCCACGTGAAAACAAAGGTGTGGAAAAAACTTCATAACAAACATCTTTAATGACTCATTATATTTATGAGTCTTAGATTTTTTATTTTTGAATTTTCAGGTAGAAAGCACAATTTCAGCTGCTGAAAGCAGTGCTTTCAGCATGCAGGAATAAAAGTAATGCCTTCTGTGACTATCTATCACCACCACTGTTACCAATGTTTCCAGTGCAATAGCATTCAGCAAGGAGCACGTGTTCAGTACACCTGCCCACTTGAAAATTTCCACTGTATGAGAAGACTTGAGACTAATACGTGACAAGCCACAAATTCTGCAATACCTGTAATTTTGTTCCAGGTGATAGTTATCTAACTGAAAGAAGATTTTCTTGCTTTTGCAATAAGAGAATTTTCTTTCTTTTTACTGTATTGTACATTTAACTATCTGGTACCTTCTTCAGAATAGTGGGTGGAAATTGCAGGCAAGCTGTACAGCTCTGTAGACAGCATCCCATTCATCTGAGCTGAGCTCTTGGGAAAACATTTTTGAAAGGAGAAACGTTTCAGCTAAAAATAGATTATTACTTTTAAATTTGTTTTCTAAAGGCCATTAAGGAATCAAATTAGCTCTTTTGATTGGAAGGAAGGCTCAGTAAACCTGTATAGCACTGGGTCAATATGTGTACTAGTGAACACAGAAGAGGGAGCTCCAGAGTGGAAAGTCCCCAGTGACAGCCATGACCCATTTACTTCAGGATAAGGCACTCCATTGGGTAAATATTGTACAGCACTAGTTTTGGACTACAGTACCTCCTAAAGTCACCCTGCAGGTCATGATCTAGCCAAGGTGCCCATAACTCAAACGTAAGGCCGCTTGTTCTGCTGGCAAAGCTCCATAATACTCTGGAGGGGCTCACCTTTAGGGCTTCATTTCACTGAAATCATTCTGAATACGGAATGATGTTATAATTAGGACAGTCGACTGGGCTGTAGGAGACGATGATGATACAGTGACTCAATTTCTCACTTGCCTGTGGGATAACAACTGTTTCCTGTGGGTGTTGTAAGCACTATGATACTGCCATGTTTTAGAAGTGTCTCCATCTCAATGTGACAGGCATCAGTAACAGTAAAAACCTGAAAAATGATTCTGTATCTTCTAACTCAGAAAGGCGAAACAAGAAAACTTAATGAATGGTGGAAATTGTGCATGCTTGCATTTTTTTGTACAACAAAAATATGGGATTATTTGAGTTTATTGGCCAGCCACCTAGATTTCTACAATGACTAGTTTCCTGCAGGCTGTTCAGGCCACGGACCGATTCTGCAGCACAACAGAGCCCTGATCCTGTTTCTTTGTGACAGTCATCTCTACCAGTCTAGAGCAAGTGAGTGAGAGAAACAGTGACAAGTTAATCAGTACTTTTCATTCTCCCTTCCTAAAGGCTAAATTTCTTCTCTGTAGGCAGAAAGACCCTCCAGAGCACTCCACCTTTGCAAGCAACAGGACAGCCGCAAGTGAAATTTCTTATTGTCTTCTACAGCATGCCACAGGCGCAAGTTGGACTAAATTGCTTCAAAAATCTGTCATGTTCTGCTTCAGTAATTGATGGAGAAAGGGCATCTTTTATCTTCTTTGTATTACTAGCATGAGAACTGGACAAAATCTGCTATTTTATCCTAACTGAAATGGGTACAGAACATCTATTATAACTGAATCATTGCCAAATAGCTTTGGGTTAGAGACATGAACATGAATGAAACTGCTGACTGTACTGGGAATATTTTTAGTTCCCTCCTCGTGACTGGCTCCCTGGCTCTGCCTTTCTCCATATCATTTCAAAGAAAATGATGAGCTCTTTGGTTCTGATTTCAGATTTTATCCAGGTAACTGCACTGATGGAAAGCTCTTGTTATTGTCTGTTGTAAGACAAACAGGGAATATTTGTATGTTAAAACTGATCAGGTGCAAACAGAAAGTGGTAATAATAATATGTGATTTCACTTTGTAAGTTGTTCTTCACTTGAAGAACTTTTCAAGTAACAGTTTATGCCTTATATCTTAGGTATAGTTGATTTCAGTTTAAATTCTGCAGGCTTCTTGATCTAAGCACAGAGATCCACCCACAAGAAACAGCTTGCAGACTCAGACCTTTAGCTGAAAGAGTTAGTTGACTTATGTCAATCAGCTTGCCTGCAAATACTCTCTCTACTCTCTTCTTAAAATAACAGTAGCTAGTTGAAAACTTATTTTCATGGGGGTGGGGAGGTGACAGGAATAATAAAATGAATTCGTAAGCCTAGCTGTGCATCATGAAATCTATCTCTTGGTTCTTGCATGTAATAGCCATTCACATATGGTATATGGCTGCAGAGCTCACAGTAAATGCCATTCAAATGATTTTGCCATTTAAAGGTCAAGTAGCACCAACATTCATTGAGACAGCATAATTTAAAAAAATACGTAAATATGAGCCACAGAAAGAAAAACTGAAAGAATGATAGTGTGATAGTTTGCTGTTTTGCAAGATCAGTAGGAAAATTTTGTCCTGCTATTCACTATGAAATACAGTCCTAAATATGGCAAATAAAGATAAGCTTTTTTTGCTGAAAAATGGTTACTGCACCTATCTGCTAGAGGTGAAATAACTGAGGCACTCTGAAAAGCAGAGGAAACAACAACAAAAAAATATGACACAGCTCTGCTTCTGCCGCCTTTCGCTTGCTTCTTCAAAGAGTTGTTAGCAAGTGAACTCACCCTGCCTATGGTTTGTACTTTCCTCCATCTCTTTGCTTCTTTTTTCCTTTGATTTGTTTTTTTCAGACAGATAAACGAGTAGTTTTAGGAAAATGGTCATTAAGCAAGGACAACCAAGTCAGTTGTAAAGGACCTCTTATTCAGCTTAAAACTCCCTGAGTTGTGCGGGCAGAGGGAACTGGATATGCACACAGTGCTGTCATTTGCACAACATAAGGGAAATTAAACAGTTTTTCTGAGCTCTTGTTGTTACAGCACTTTCATTATATCTATAGGCAGAGCAAAAAACTTCAGGAAGAAATGCAAACATTTTTCTAAATTTGTTCTGTTGCGTAAGAACTGAAAGGTGAAATCAACTTCTCCCTCCTTCCAGAACAAATGTAGACCAAAGGCACAAGGCGATTAAACTCTAAACTTTCCTTGAAATCCATTTGTGATTAATGAAGAAGTGTGGTTTCTCAGTCTCACAGTCTCCATGTTTTTGGTTTTGTGTTGGTAAGTCTCTATTTGATATCTATTTTTTCCACACCATCCACCTCACCTGACAATCTGCCTTTGACACACCTTGTTAAAATGACTCTTTAAGCAGGATTTTTAAAAGGCCAGCGTTTAGCTAGATGGAAAGAAAAACTGCATGATTGTAATGATAGCACAGACTTTCTTCCACAGCTTTTGGAAGGATGAAAGGAGAGGCCCATCTTCTTTTAAGGCATTTTCAAACTTACAGTAATGAATCAGCAAGAAATGTATCCTCATGAACAAAATACCATGACTGCCACCTCAGTGTTCCTTACAGAACTGTCATGTAAATCAGCAGGGCTGGTTTTAAACTTTACCATGTGTTGGTAGTAAAAAGAGGCAATGCACCTTAAATAACTTCAAATATGCAAGACTTTTAGGAAAAAAAATTGCAGTGAAAGGTATCCAACTGATGGATTATGATTTGACTGTATTATGGGGCACATAAATGAAGAGCAAAGAATTTTCAAATTCATAATAGGTATGGCTGTCATTATTTTTATGAAGTTACCAAATGCTGGTTTTACAGTCCCATATTTAGTGCATAATAATGAAAAGAGTAAAAAGCAAACAATACAGATGAACGTTTCCATGTTAGTATCTGCTTTGTAAAAGACATAGAAGAGGACACAATATATTTAAGTTGATTTAACTTGAAAAATATGGATCATGCTGAGTAGGGAAAAAAGAAGTAAAATACATGAAAGTGATATAAAAGGGAAGCAATGAGCAACTCTTCAAGAGGATAAATATATACTTTTTTTTTCAACAGTGGACTCACTTGGCTTTCTGATGCACCTCCTCAGTTTTAAGATTTGTACCTGTATGAATTAAAGAAAATATTACCAATAATTATTTAATCCAAATGTCATGTACAACTCTATGAACATCAGTTTTCTAGGAACATAACAATTTTGTCTATGAGCTTATCCACTGTAGAATGAAGCCATGGCATCTAACGTGAAATGGGACTGTGTTCCTTGGGAAGAGCTTGTGCTCCTTTACTCCTACCAGTACAAGCCAAGATGGTGAGTGTTGTTAATGGATTATGCAACTACTGTAACGCAATCATAGAGTCATAGAATTGTTAAGGTTGGAAGAGACCTTTAAGATCATAAAGTCCAACCATCTGCACAACACCAACATGCCTAGTAAACCATGTCCTGAAGGGCCACATCTACATGGTTTTTGAACAACTCCAAGGATGTTGCTTCCAGCATTTCTCTGGGCAGCCTGTTTCAAGTTCATCACTAGTTCAGTAAACAAAGAGTGCTTTCAAGAGGAATGGATATTCTTTTAATTTTTTAAACTAGAGAACAAATGAAGTTCTTAACATGAATAGCTGTTTGATCTGCTACAGCAAATAAAGGGAGAGAAATGATATTATATTAATTCTTCAGGCATTATCTGGGTATACAAGGTATATTCAAAATGGGATTTTTCAGACACTCTGAATTCATGCTAGGGTGCCATATAATATTGTAAATCCTGCCTAAAAATCTTTCCCTGTGCTTAACTGATTTCTCCCCCCCGTTTATGTTGCAAAACCGCTTCAAAGCAATGAAAGGACTCATAAGCAGCATCTAATGCCTCTACATCCATCATCACCAGCCTGTGTTATGGAACAGAGGTATTCCTGACAGATGTGGGTCCTTCATGACCACTATCTCAGTCATTCACCTTTACTGCTGAGTGTCATTACACCAAGTGTATGTAACATGCACAAGAAGATCTTGGCAAGAGTATAACCTGTCCCTTTTCAGGAGTAATTTTTCTTAGTCTTATAACAGCCTGGGTCATTTGGCTTCTGAATGCTGATAGTTGTCACTATAAAGGCACCAAACACATGTTGATCTGTCATAGATGCTCTTTGAGACCAAGTCCCTTGGCATCCTGCTATGAGTTACCTGGAGGTGCTCCAACAAGCAGCTCTGACAGTTGTATATTTACGTGTGCACAGTGCTTTGCTCTCCAGAAGGTAGGGCCAGACTTCTGTCTTGGGAATAATCCTTCTCTAACAAGATGGAACACACAGTAGAATACAGGTCTCAGAAATTTAGTAGCAATGACCATGCAAAAGCCTCACTCATCACAGCTGCCAAAGGAGCTACATGCCAACAAGAGTGGCAGTGCAAGACCATAGCAAGTCACTAGCAATACCCTATTCAAAGAAATATTGATAGTTTGCAATGCTACTTCATGAGACTCAAACCGGATTTGACTTAATTGATCTTTTGTTTTCCATTCAAAACCAAGCAGGAATAATCAAATTTAAAGATGCTTTGAGCACTTGTGTGGGCTGTCACTTGTCCTGAGGATCTTGGCAGGGCTGTTTTATACACAGTCTGTTTTTCTTTCCCATCAGTTCAGCCAGCCAGCCTGCAACCAAAGTCTGTGGGAATACAGAAAGAAGAGTAAAGGAATTGCAGTTAAAAAGATCACAAGTTATTCTTTCCTCTGGGTGAATGCAGCTTGCGCTGATCCACTTCTTTGTAAAGGAATCGCATTTCCCTCAATGACTGTCTCAGCTTCAGTCCTCACTTCTACCTTGCAGAGGCAACTTTTAAAACATGCAGAAGAACAAAGCAGAATCTTCTCATTTCTCCAAATTTGTAAGCTGAGCTTTACTAAGAAGTTTTCAAGAGTGAAGGCATTCTGGGACTGCAGCATGACACAGTTGTCAGCGATATGCCAAAATTTGACTGCTCAGGATGCGTTTATTTTGAGATTGTAAGCAGAGATGCACCACACTGGGGGCTAGGAGGGGATCGGTGTATGATTCAGGATACAGAGGGAATGCTACTTGACACTGATGCAAGGTCTGCTCATCACTCAACGGAAAATATCTTGCTGGTCTGAACCTAGTGGTTTCCAGCTCTTGCTAGGTTTCTGCACCCCTGTGAGCAAGGGAAGAGAAAGACTACCTGGGACGTGCATTGGGAAAGAGTGAAAAAAAAAAAATAAATCTCCGTGCATATGCAGGAAGAGTGGAGGGGTTCTGGATCAACTACATTAATATGCTGTCAAATTTCCAGCAGCCAGGCCACAGTGACCTGTACTATGAACACTGAATAAGGCAGGTAACTATTTTGTTATACTATAGGCTTTTCTTAACTAAATCGTGTTACATGAAATCATGTTTCAAATATTACTTCGGTGAACTCCATAAATCTTAGAAAGAGTCAGAAAATCCGGGTTCATTTTTTTTCAGTTTTCTCATGTTCAGGAAATTATCCGATTCATCAATCAATAAGAGACATGATTCCTCCTTAAGTTGGAAGAATAATCTTAAGATGGCTTCTCAAGACAAGAAAGAGAGAGTTGTTCCTAGAAACTGATACCCTTTTGGGGTAAATACATTTTTCACTGAAATTTCCTTTTCACCTTTGCCTGTGGAGTAAACGCAATTGACTGCCTGAAATTAATGGACATAAATCTGGGTAAGGATGTGTGGGATGAAAGGTTATATGGAAGGAAAAGACATGGAAAAAATAAAGGTTGTGTATCTTTCTGGAAGGACATCTCTTTTGTGGGGATATCTGGTTAATTAATATTCATCATAAAAAATGAGGGTGAGTACCTACGAAGTAATAAATGGCATCCAGATACACAAGCTGTGAGGAATAGGAGATAACACAGACAATACCGTAGACCAGAGCACTCAAACCACTGGTGGACAGGCCACTAAAGGAGCAGCTCAAGGCCTTGAGGCGGTTCAGTTAGGACTTTGTAACTGATAAGAACAGGGGAACAGGTTTACCATGGGCCTCATGGGAAAGACCCATCTTATTTTGGGATTCCTGAGAGGCATTCTCTGACAGCGTAAAACTTTTTATGACACGCTTGAAGAAAGTTGGGGGAAAGTGTGAAACTTACTATGGGACATTTAGGGGAAGAGGCAAAGGTATGGAAAAGAGTGTGTGGAAAAGGAGGGGTGGATAATAGAGGCTAGCTATGTATAAAGAAGTTGCTGATTGTATGCTTGTCTGGCAGATGATAACTGCAGTCTGTCCTGTCTTCTTATTAAACACTATTCAGAATTATTTTCCTGGATGAGGGTACTCTCTGTTCTGTTCTGTTTCTTTATGTGTGTGTGAGAGAGAGAGACACTAGGGAACTACAAGCCAGAACAGGGTGAGAGGTCTGGGAGTCAGCTACTGTAAAGAGTATAGGTCTGGGGACTGGGCACTGGCATCCCAAGTATTTGAGAACTGGTTACTGGAGGTATGTCCAGGTTTGTGTTTGTGTGAGTCTGGCTGTGAGGTCTGCTGGCAAACTTTGAGCCTCAGCCTAGTTAGGTGGCAAGTAAGAACAGGATCAGAGCATTTGTATTGTTCATGTAATTTGAAAATGCTTCAACGGTGTCTTTCAGGGACCTTCCTCCTCCCTTTTTTCTCCTAAGCGTATACCTCTTCTAACTAACCTTTAAAGGGTCTTATATCTTTCCCCAGTCAATGATTTGAAGCACTATAGAACACCATTTGAAATAGGCATGTGTATATAGAGAGAGTTTGTCAGGGTAAAGGAAATTTTGGAATTGGCTAAATTAAATTCTTATCATATATATTTGTTTTGTTAAATGCCTGGCTATCTGGATAGAGTAAAATATTACTTCTTTATTTTACTCAGTTTATATATGACATTATCAACCTCAATATAAACTGTCAGATTTAAAAATGTATTGAATTTTCATGAAAGTAATGGAAACTACATGCCTAAGTTAAGCTTTAGTGTGAATTACTGTTCAGGTAACCTTTTTTTAAGTTGAGGTTTGTCTAAGTTAAGGAGCTCAGGGCTTGTCTCTTGACGTCTTTTCATATACTGAATAAAAATTATGTGGATTTCCGTCACTTTGATTACCCGTGCCATCAGCAGGAGAAACTGTGTTACAAGTAGTAACAGCAATAATAATACCATTTCCTTTTTTAAAAAAATTCAGGTAGAGCATTGTCATTTTGCAGAGGAGGAAAATTCATGCTGATAAGAAGATTAAGTCTGTTTAGGCTACCATCATTTGTGGTCTATGGGTAACTTGAAAGCAATATATCCTATTGGTGATACCTGCATAACCTGGATAAAAATACTAGTAACATCTTGTTTTCCTGAAATGGTTGTAGCTATTCATGCCTACAGGCAGTAAATAAAGCTAAGTAACACAAAGGAGAACAGACATCAGGCTTGCAAATAAGAATATCTGCTTTCACTATGAAAATACCTGATCAAAGAACCCTGACGTTTCAAAAAATAATTGAAAAGATTTGTTCAGCCCTACGTTTCCTTCTAAAATGAAATAACTTGACACAGCTGCCTTGTCAAAGCAAAATGATTTGTTTGATGCTAAACTAAAGAAATGTATCTGAGTTAACTGACCTGTTAGCTGAAAATACTTATCACACAGGCAGCACCTAGGGTTATTTGACTATCTATTAGATTCACCAGTTTTATTCAGACATTCCTCAGTGGTGAGTATAATGCAGCCCTGCAAGTTTGCAGTGCTTCCAAGAACGATCTGAATGAAAATCTGTTTTCTCTCCTCTCCTCTCCTCTCCTCTCCTCTCCTCTCCTCTCCTCTCCTCTCCTCTCCTCTCCTCTCCTCTCCTCTCCTCTCCTCTCCTCTCCTCTCCTCTCCTCTCCTCTCCTCTCCTCTCCTCTCCTCTCCTCCCCTCCCCTCCCCACCGTGTTTTATATGACGTTTACCTAGTCCTCTTTAAGGAGGGTTTTCTAGCTGTTAAGATTTGAGCATTTTGAAAGAAATCTAGTGATCTACCCAGTTTGGTTTATCTTGAAAAAGCAATCCTATTGAAAATGACATTCCTCATCAATGTGCCAGCTCATACTGAAGTTCAGAATTTCTTGCCTTCATTACTGTTTTGTGTTCTTCGCTTTGGCTGATCCATTGCACAGTGACAATCTATTTACTATCACAGAGCGTTCTAACAGCTGTTGTCCCGTTCTTCAATTAACTCCTATTCTGGATTTAACTCTTCAACTTCTCTCAATCGGGACAGTATCATTTGATTGCAAAAGCTATGAGATTACATTGAAGGTGGACTATCTAGGCTTTTTTCCTCCCTCTTGTTTTCACTGCTGCAGAATTTCACAGAACAGTTACATGTGCGAAGACTTTGACATTTCCATGAGCTAATCAGAATATGTATAAGGAGGGGACTCAGAGGATTTTCTTCCCTTTCCAAATGTTTAAGTGACACAGTCACATTGGGATGTTTTATTCCAGGAAACAGAAAAGAGTACTTGAAGAAATAGTTTATTTCTCATACTCTGAAATGTTATAATAATTATTTTCTGTTTTAAAATAATCAAAGAATACTTGCTGTTTTAGGGTGAAGTCGGGTGTTAATTATTTACATTTTCTCCTTTATTCAACTATTCTTTCTACATAATTAAAAATTCCTTCCCATCCAACAAGAAGTCTGCATTCCAGCTGAGTTTGATTCTCCTACAAGGAAAGAGATTTTTTTGTTATTGCTCATTTTTAGTCATCCCCCACTGATATCCTGTCGTCCAGTCAAAATAGAATGAATTTGCAAGAGGCTTCCAGTAGCAGAAAAAGTCTCTGAAGCTTTGCTGTAAAATAATGCATAAAATGTACTCAAAAAAAATTGACCTCACAGTGCTGGAATATAAAATTGTAGTAAAAAATGACTAGTTGGTTTGACATACTAAGTCCAATATTGATTTGCAACTCTTTCATGTAGTACTTGTGCTTTGTCAAAGAAGCTAACACAATTAACTTACAAAAGTGTATAGAGTGAAGCAAATAACCACACAGAAGTTTTAAATCACTGATAAACACTTGGTGAGATTTCATTTTACTGTGGTGAAAGCCTTGTCTGGTTTGCCTGGGTATATTGTGAAATGCGTAAGAGCAAACAGGCATCTAAAATTATTTATATCCAAATTAAGATTTTTTGAAAAAAATACTTTTCCTAATTAGTTTAAGTCACTAGCCTTCCTGTGGACTGTCAGCACTGATGTGAGGAAATGGCAGATTCATCCACAGGTAGATATGGATTCTTCTAGAAGTCACTAAAATGGAATCTCCAAATGGTCTATAGATATGCACAACTTTGTCACTAGTGAGTCCTGGGGAAATCATTGTGTAACTTGGAAGAGGACAGAAGACAATCTAAATTTTGGATGGAAGGCTAATCTGAACATTACTTGTATTTTAACATCAGTTTAATTAAATTCATAAACACAGTTGAATGGCAACACAGCAGTATGGCAACACTGGTCAGAAAAGTAATGTGGAAATTCCATACATACAGCAGGGTTATGCATCTATCATGTTCCAGAGAATGTGGATCCAACACCATTGAGTAAATCCATTCCTTGTGACATTTTGATGAGGTTTTTTTGGATCTTGTTTTGCTGCAATATTGTAGACAACAGTCAGAAATATGAAGATTTATTTTGACATCTCCTACATGGAGTCCTTTAAGAAAATAGTATTAACAGGACGCTCTCAAAGAGCTGATTCTGCATGGGCTGCCAATCTGAAACAGCAGAAAGGACATTCTCTCTATTATCTTATGTATTACTGTGAACCATTTTATTTAAATGAAACGTTTGCTGTCCAGTTTATTCTGTATTATCTTTCTGTCTTTCTGTCTTCTTCCTGCTTTGCAAAGCTTTTTTTCACACTTTTTAAAAGATTTTTGTGAAGAATGTACTATACAACATCACTGTTGTGCTGGGAGTTTTACTAAAAAAATTAAGGTTTTTGGGTTTTACGGCCAATTCAAGTAACTAATCTGTTACACTAAATACTAATTGAGAATTCTTTAATACAAACAAAACATGTGGAATACACAAAAGCTTCTCAAATGTTAATTAGTTATCAAATTATTTTTCTGTCCCTGTTGGACTATAAGCTAAAAAGTGTGTTACAGAGCCAAATAAGTTTAGGGTATTAGACAAAAGCAACAGGTCAAATTCAGACAGATGATGCTCAGCCACATTGTTGAACATGGCTCAGTAAGCTCTGACTGTCTAATACTTAAAATATAGAATTTAACAATGCTACTCTTCATTTCTACAAAACTTCCTTTTCTCTGTGGGGACCAGTAAGTGTAGATCTGAGTTACTGGGAAACAAAGCAAAGCTTTTGTTTACGATAACTACAACGGAACAACGCATGTTAATGGTAAAGAAATGCAGGGGTTTTGCTCATCTAAATTACAGCCTATCTGTTGTTCAAACCTGCTATCTGATACATGAGAAGCTGTATCTTGACCCACCTAATATATTCTGCATTTTTTTCAGTGCTAGATTAATCTGAAATATAGATATTTTCCTGATCACAAGGTTGGAGGCTGAATACTATCATATTGCCACTACTGAAATTTGGAGGGATGAATCCCATGACTGGAATGGGGCTATTGATGGCTACAGGCTGTTCAGAAGGGACAGGCTGGGAAGGAGGAGTGGAGGCGTTGCCCTCTATGTCAGGAAACGGATGGATTGTGAAGAGCTGTTCCTGAAGAACAGCCACAAACAGGTTGAAAGCTTATGGGTGAGAGTAAAAGACCAATGCAACAAAGGCAACCTCGTGATTGATGTCTGCTACAGGCGATCTGGTAAAGGGGAGCCTACTGATGAAGCCTTCTTCCTCCAGCTACAGGAGGCTTCACGCTCGCATGCTGTCATCCTGCTGGGGAACTTCAACCACCTTGATACCCTATGGATAGTATGGCAAGTTGTAGGCAATCCAGGAGGCTCCTGGAGCGCATAGAAGATAACTTCTTATCCAGGTAATAGACACCCCTACCTGAGGGGATGCAATACTGGACCTGATGATCACCAATGCAAGTGAGCTCATCAGTGATGCCAAGATCAGAGGCAACCCGGGCTGCAGTGATCATGCATCAATGGAGTTCAAGGCCCTGAGGGATATGGAACAGGTGAGGAATATAGTCAGGACGCTAAATTTTAGGAAAGCAAAATCCCAGCTCTTCAAGGAGTTAGTCAGTAGGACCCCTTGGGAAACGGTTCTCAGTAATGAGAGAGCAGAACAGAGCTGGCAGATATTTAAGGATGCTTTCCATGGAGTGCAAAAGCGCTCAGTCCCCAGGTGCAGGAAAACAGGCAGGGAAGGAAAAAGACCAGCATGGCTGAGTCAAGACCTACTGGTCAAACTGAAGAGCAAGAGGAAACTGCAAAGGCAGTGCAAGCACGGACAGGGAACCTGGGAATATTACAGGGACGCTAGATGGTTGAAGGCCAAGGGGCAGCTGGGGCTGAACTTGGCAAAGAATAACAAGAAGGCCTTCTACAGGTATACCAATCAGAAAAGGAAGGTTGTAGAAAGTGGACACCCTACCCCAATCAATAAAAATGGTGACCTTGTATTAACAGATGAGGAGAAGGCTGAGGTACTCAGCAACTGATTTGCCTCAGTCTTCACTGGCAACTGCTAACCTACCCGTCCTGGGTCAAAGGAAAACAAGATGGAGACCAAGGGGTCTAAAGCCCCTCCCACTGCAGGGGAAGATCAAGTTCGTGACTAGCTGAAGAACCTGAACATGTGACTCTATGGGACCTGATGAAATGCATCCCAGAGTCCTGAGGGAACTGGCTGATGACGTTGCCAAACCACTCTCCATGATATTCATGGCAGTCAGGGGAAGTCCTTGGTGACTGGAAGAAGGGCAACATTGTGCCCATTTTTTAAAAGGGTAGAAAAGGTGACCTTGGGAAGTACCGATCTGTCAGCCTCACCTCCATGCCTGGGAAGATCATGGAATAGATCCTCCTAGAAGCTATGCTAAAGCACCCATGTGGCAGGTGATTTGAGACAGCCAGTACAGCATCACCAAGGGCAAGTCCTGCCTCACCAGCCTAGCGACTTTCTGTGATGGGGTGACCAAATCAGTGGGGATGGGAAAAGCAATGGATGTAATGTTCCCCATAATGTCCTTCTCTCTAAATTGAAGAGATATGGATTGGATGGGTGGACTGTTTGGTGGATGTGGAATTCGTTGGATGGTCACATTCAGAGACTAGTGGTCAACAGCTTGATGTCCAGATGGAGATCCATGACAAGTGGTGTCTCTCAGGGGTCCATACAAGGACCACTGTTGTTTAATAGTTTCATTGATGAAAGACAATGAGACCAACTGCACCCTCCGCTAGATTGCAGATAAGAGCAAGTTGAGTGATGCGGTTGTCATGCCAGGAGGATGGGATGTCATGCAGAGGGACCTGAACAAGCTGGAGAAGTTGGCTTGTGTGAACCTCAAGCCAAGTGCAAGGTCCTGCACTTGGGTTGCGGCAATCTGCGGTTTCAGTACAGGCTGGGGGATGATGTGATTGAGAGCAGCCCTGTGGAGAAGGACTTGCAGGTTCTGGTGGATAAGAAGCTTGACATGAACCAGCAACGTGTGCTTGCAGCCCAAAAGGCCAACCATGTCCTGGGCTGCTTCAAAAGAAGCATGGCCACCAGGGTGAGGGAAGTGATTCTCCCCCTCTGCTCCACTCTTGTGAGATCCCACCTGGAGTGCTGTGTACAGTTCTGGAATTCCCAACATAAGAAGGATATGGGACTGTTGGGACAGGTCCAGAGGAGGGCCATGGAGATGATCAGAAGGTTGGAGCACCTCAGGTATGAGCATAGGCTGAGAGAGTTGGGATTGTTCAGCCTGGAGAAGAGAAGGCTCCAGGAAGACCTTACAATGGCCTTCCTGTACCTGAAGTTGGCCTACAGGAAAGATGGGGAGGGAATTTCTTTAAGGGCAAGTAGTGATAAGATGAGGGGGAATGGGTTTAAACTGGAAGGGGAAAGATTTAGATTAGATTCATTCTTCATGATGAGGGTGAGACATCGGCACAGGTTGCTGAGGGAAACTTTGGATGTCCCCTCCCTGGGAGGGTTCAAGGTCTGGTGGGAGGTGTCTCTGCCCATGGGAGGGGGGTTGGAACTGGGTGATCTTTAAGGTCCCTTCCAACCCAAACCAGATACACAACTTAAATCCTCATTATTGTATTTAATTCCTGAACCATTCCTGATTTGGGGACTGCAATAGCCCCTGAAACTGTTGAATAATCCAGTAAAGAAATCATTACGTTTTCTTTCTTTTTTTGTAGTGAAGATTTAGCCTGGACAAGCTACTCTATTTTTTTTTTTTTACATTATTCAAGCAAAGCTTCATTTATCTGAGATTTAATCCATGGAAATCACAGTTTTCAAACAATTCATAACAGCACAGAAGTTCACAAGGTGCTGCATAATATATAATAATTATTGCCTTAAAACAGATTTCTCTTGATGTTGTTTTATATAAATATTGCTTAATCTAATGAAACTTATTTTAGAGCTCTACTGGAACAAATCAGTTACTTCTTTTCCAGTATCTAGCATACTAAACCCATCAATTTAAGTTTCTAAACCAGATTATTTTGTAGAGTGCTCTAATAGTTTCTGAAAATTTCTGGAGTAACTATAGCAGAACTTCACTCTATAAAACAAATTATTTTTGCTCCCTGGTGGGTCCTTGTTCTGCTAAAATAGTCAATTTGATAATAAGAGCTTTTATTCGGAAATAAATTCTCAGTAACTTTGAAATATGTGAATTAAATTTGCACTGTAAGGACATGAGTCACAAAATTTTTACCTAATTGATAAAATATGAACAATTAGGACCAACTTTTAATGAGATTACAGTTCTATTTTGCCAGGAAACATTAATATTTAAATACTCCTGAGACTGAAGGATATTTTTTAAATTTTGTTTTAGGTAATTTTTTTATATAACTTTGAAATATAGTAGCAAAGAACACAGTCAGTTGTGTTTCTGCGCGTGTGGTATGCAATTAAAAGCATCTTGGCACTTTTTTTTTCTGTAATGTACCCCACTTCTATGAGTTCCTTGACCATGCTACTTGTTTTCTCCCTGGTCACAATGTTTTTTTTCAGTCAATTTTCTTCTCTCATTGAGTATGTGGAGGAGAGCCAGAAATTCTGATTCCAGCAACCCCTGTCAGCAACCTTTTAATCCCCAAAGCACCTAAACCTGACTAACATCCTTTCGCTTTGGTGAGCAACGGTTTCAGTGTGTATCTACAATACCCGGTGTCATTGCATTTCTGGAAGTATCAGCTTTCACAAGGTGAAGTACCCCAGCACAGCTCACACCTAGAGTCTACAGATGTCTAGAAACTTAAAATGAAATCAAAACTGTGCAGCCTGTTTTGATGTGACTAGTTCCCCACATACACTTTATGGGAAGCCCAAGTGCACACGAAATGGTCCTGATGCTAGGGCACAGGCAACTTCTTAATCTTCCATCTTCTTTATGATTCCTTTTCTTAAGTCTCTGGAGGATATGTTCCTACAGGTTTGAATGAAGTCAAAAGGAGGATCTCCCAATGTCAAGCTCACACCTTTTTGTGCTTCTCACACCTGATTGTATAAATAAATTAATTTTTTTACTTCTCAAAACAGGAGATGAAATACTGCCTCTTATAATTACATAATTGGTGAAGTTGTAATTTAGAACCCATGTGCTGTTTAAGGAGTTGATTCCAAACAACATATGACCAATGTTAAGGGAAAGATGCAAAGAATTTTAATTACTTCAGAGCAAGATATTGAGCTTGATTTCTTTGAAATTCTGTTTCTTGTTAAAAGTCAGGCTTAGCCTGTGATAACAGGAGATGGCAAAATAATTTTTAGATGCATTTAGTTTTAATACTAGAGAGAGACTGTCAGAAAGAGACTGTCAAATAAAGAGTTTTATGCGGCAGCAGTAAGATGTCTGAGGAAAAGCATAAGATTCATATGGTCATTTTTCATAGGTGACGTTTATATTTTTTTCAAAGAGCTATTAGACTCTCTGAATGGTAAATAGAGAATTGTGTATTAATTATTTATTCTCAAGGGGTACTTCATAACTACCAAATATCTTAGTCCCTCAACTGTCTTCTGGGTCTTGGCTCCCTGACCATCAATACTGCATGCAGTAAGCACTCTTACCCTGAAACATTTAGTTCACCACGAAAATAACCTAAAAACCAAAGTGCAATTCTGTGGATAATTCAGTCCAAAACCCATCCTCCAAAGGTGTATATATGAGCCTACACGCACTCCAACTACTGCACTGCATTCTTCCAACCCACTTCCAGTAGACTCTGCAGCCTCAAGCAACTTTACATGTCTCCCCCAGACAGGTAGTAGATGCATTCTGTTTCATGTTATAAAAATATTGCTCTTGATAGCCTGAAACAAGAAACTTGTATTTTTTCAGATAATTTCAACTAGAAAACACAAGATATCAAAACCCAATCATATCCCTAAGAAACCAGGACACTATGTAGGTCCTTCAGGAGGAATTACAGGGCTAGACAGGGGAGATGCAGCCAGCCTGTTTTGAACTCCAGTATGGATGTGAGCCATTCTGCATCACATAGCATGGAGCCAGTGATGTCCCTGTACTCAATGCATTTAGCAATGCAAGTACGGCATGGAAACTAAGACTGGACCAATTATTCAGGCAACTGATGGTAAATGTCACAATTGTGTTAGTGGCAACAAACTGCAAACAGCCCCTTCGCCCAGCTCTGCTGCACAAAATACATATGCTTTGGTGCCACTTTCATGAAAGTCTTTTGTAACTTGCTGAGGTATCCAAACACATTAATTTTTACCAGTCCATCCACAGAAATGTTCAGAAAATTGTAAATACCTGACTTTTGGCATACACTTCTGCATATGTATCACTTTATTAATGCAAACAATTAGTTTCATTGGGTCTCAGTGATTAATCATGTACTTAGGTGTTTTTTTGCACTGGGTCCCAAACTGTATTCAGAGTTTAAATAAGCAAGATAACTTTGTATAGTTCTTCTCCACAATGACCTCTAAATAAAAATATCTGCAGTCCAGTGACTTCAAAGACTATTAGTCAGTCCTTCGGGTACCCATAATAAAACAGATATCTTTTTGATATGAGGAAAGAGTGTTCACTCATAAACTACATTTCTCATATCAATCCTCAGCTTTCATTCGTATACCAAAAGTCTACTGCTCCTGCAACCCTTGAAGTGATTAAGAATTTTGCCACTGTCAGCAACACACTAAATCAGGATGAGATTCTCTTTAATGCAGATGTGTAAACCTAAGGTGAGCAGCTAAAAATAACTTTTCAGATCTGCAGACATGGCTATGCTTTAGTGAAGCTGAGTTTGTTCATGAGAGCTGTTCTCACAGTTTTGAGCAGTACGTGTAATTTTTCCTTATGTAATGATACTTTTTTAATTCATTCCCTAGCATTTTCTTAAAACTATTAGACATGCACAGTATTCTGTGTTACTTCTAATCAAGGTAAAATTACATGACAGTTGCAGTTTAATTAAAGGAAAACATTCAAGTTTATTGATCTCTAGACGATGTAAGTATACACTTCTATTAGCATATAGGTAAATATGCTGCTAAGTCATAATCCTAGTTTGTTTGATAAAAATTGCATTATCTGTCCTATATTAATCAGCCTAGGTGACCCATGTTCAGCTCTCTTTTTGGATGTCTTCTTCATCTCAATCCTCTAACATTTGTTCTCTGTTTATTTTTAATGATTTATAAACTGCTTCTTTGTTTACTTTCAGAAAACAACTCTTTTCATGATACAGACTTCCCACATAAGCAGTCTTTCCATCACTAGCTAAAGATGAAATATTTTTATTTACTATGAAGATGCTTCAAGTCTAAAGAGAATTGATTTGATTTTTTTATAATACATGTGATCAGCAACAATATTAATTTGCAGACGTCTTCAGTCTGATGATATTTTTTTGCTGCTGTGTTGAAGATAAAACATGAAATATTACACATAAACATAAACATATCTCCTCACTTCTCTTTCAAAACTAATCTTAGAAAGAAAACATTCAGAAAAGTTCTTTAGAAGATACTTCATAGCAATTTGTAATGCAATCTACAGAGAAACCCCTCCAGTCCTTGCAGTTTCATAATGAACGACCATAAAAATCCTTAGGGGCAAAGTTTTCCTTCAACGCTTTTGGGTAAAATGAGGCAATATTCAGTTTCATATTCAATATGAGCCTGTCATCACTGTTTTTATTTTATTGTATGATGGCCTGTGTCTGGACAGAAGGCAGTGGAGATCCATTGAAGGATACACAGGACCCATCAAGGATACACAGGAATCCTGCACTGCCTTATTCTACCTGGATGGCAGAAGCAAGAGAGACAATGCCTGAGGACCACAAAGGCACACTGGGGAGACGGACAAACTGAAGGATTAAAATATCCAGGGTAGAAACTAAGCTGAAAAGGTGCTGTCCATCATTACTTGAGACAGACCTGGTATCACGATTCTGTATTGAGTCCTTTAACTCAGAACTGTGTCACCAGAAGGGTAAAGGGTTTACCTTCCAGTGGTCATGGCAAGACCCAACAATTTTCTCCCTGCCTGGGCATTTTGGCTATTTTAATAGAGTTTCCAGAGTGCTTAGTAGGGAAGGGCAGAGACAAATGTGCAGACATACCCTGCTTTCCCATTATCAAATAGTACTAGTTTCCACAGGCTACCGGTCTGATTAACAGCAAATGCCAGTTTCCAACTGTTAGTTTAATAGAACTGTTAATTTTGTAAATGCCTTAATGGTCTACACATAACCTAATAATTGCAAGAGTAAGAACTCCCTGGTTACAATCTAAACCAGGACTAAGAAGAAAAAAGATATTTTATACCCAGTGTCCCATTACATTCTCTCTCAGCTATTAAGGATTATTTATATGCTGTTTGTATTGCAGTCACATGTAAAGGGCCACCACTGTACCTTTTCTCCACTGCACTACGCTGAATCATACAATAAATGGCAGTCTTTGCTTTAACAATGTTAAGATAGGGAGCACATGCTTGCAATTAATGCAGAAATCATACCATGGCAAATATTTTCAAATGAAAGCCTGAGAAACCAATTGGCTGTATCTCTCAAAAAGCATATATATTACATACATTCCAGGCTTAACCTTGGCTCTCAGAGAGGTAGATTTATGATTGCTTGGGATAGGCTACATTTCCTTTAACGATACTGCCATGTATTTTGACTTTGTTATTAAACAAGGTAATTTTATTTCTGAATTTTAGTTCATTCTTGTATTCAAGAAAAGAAAAAGATGATACGTAAGAAAGTCGCAAGAGGATGGAGAGGCTAGGATATGCAACATAAAAGGATCTATACAAACACTAAACGGTTAACCTCACTTGTCTTATTTTGCAATGTGTCTGATGTATGTACATGGGTGTACGTACATATCCTTTTCTTTTCCTGTTTGTCTCTCATTATCATTGATTCTCTCCAAAGATTATCTTATATCTGGCTTGTAGGCAGTACCTTGTCTTTCATCTTATGTAACTATTCTCCCCCTCAATTTCCGACACAGCAGCCTGTTTGTTCCTCTCAGCTCCCACATGGCAATCGCTTTCTTTTGCTATATGGATATGCAGTCCCTCAATTCTCGGTGTATATCCTTATCTAACTTTTCTTGAACTCGGGAATATACTTTTTCCTTTCTTCTCTTGGATTCTGCCTGTGGAAAAATGTACTAGGACTCCTTACATACCCAGGGAGTGTTGTGAACATTTTACTCTATATTGTCTTATAATAAAAAAAAAATCAGATACATTATTTGTTTAGGGTATTGTCTCATGAAGTTGCTCTACTTAAAGTCTGGAAGACATATTGCACCTCATTGTTTTAAGTTGGCATAGTATGAAATATAAGTGGGACTGACCAAGGATGGGCAGTAATTAATGACCTTTAAAACTTGTAACGCAGTCTTTATTTTATCTTGCATACAGCTGTGAAAACATACGATAGCAGATACCCAAGAGCATATATTGCCACTGATAAGAACAGTGACTTTTTACACATCTATCCTCAGACACAGTCATAATCGTATAACATGCAGCATAAATTTTAAAGGGCTATCTTTATCTTGTTTCCTCTTTCTTCACCTAGCTTTGAGCTTGTTTTATCCTTTCTCACCTGGAAGCTTTGTGTCTCCTCTCTGGTTTGAGAGTGAAAAAGTACAAATACCATGAACTCTGCAGGGAGTTCAGAAAAATGGCCATTACAACGTTGTTTCCTGCAGTTTTCATGGCTTCTTACACAGACAGAACCACAGAAAAGACCCTGAATCTAGGGCAATCCTTCCAGCTTTGCACTATACAGTATGTGGCAGTGGGAAAGCTGAAGGACTTGCTGTGTATGTCCAGCAACAATGGAGCAATGCCTATTTAATGAGAAAGGAAGAAAAAACATTTTTTATCCCAGATACTCCCTTGCAAAATGCAATTATCAACTTCTAACAGTATCATTTTATCTCATAAGTCTGTCAAGAGCATCTATTTTTTCTATAGGTACATTTTCCAAAACTATTCACACAATTGAAAAGTAACTATAATTCAGATTTTTTTTCTTTCTAATCAACCTTTGCCCTTTCTTTCCATTTCCCTCTTGCTCCCTGTTTCCTTTTGACAATAGAAAGGGGAGAAAACAAAACTTGTAGGTAACTCATGGATTGAGATACCTGCTGTTTGCTGGACTATTTCTGTATCCAGTACCACCAGGCATCAGAAAAAATATGAGATCCATGGAACATAGTCTAAGAATTATACCCGTGAGTAACTAGTAGGCAGTAGTGTTACGATCTTGCATGATCTCTGCCTGTAAAGGTAACATAACTTTAGCAAGACAGAGGAGAACGTTTATTATTCTGTAGTCTTGCTTCCATTCTGAAATATGAAGGAAGCAAAGGAAGACAATTCTCCAGATTTCCATTAATTTCTAGGATTACGGATGCTTGGGGAATATGCTGAGTTGCCCAAGGAACACACAAGCATTGCATAAATGGATATGCCTGTCAGACATTTGCCAACACAGAAGTTTTCTGTGATGGTTTAGCTTTATTTTCTAAGGATATGAAACTCAGAAAATTCTAAAGGTCAAAATTAGCTCCACTAAAGTATGGAGCAAGTACTGGCAACCCAAGTACCACATTTCATTGTCTTAACTATCAACGTATTTTTAACAGTGCTGAGGAAAGGACCATCTATCCTCTCCCAGAAGTCTCTTCCGAGTCACTGGAGGATTACTGCCAAAATGCTGCCCTTGGTGAGCAGGCTGTATCCAACAGCTGCCTCCTGATCATTTGCAGCCACTGGAAACTGTAATCCTTTGGACAAGAGGCGAGAGCTCAAGTATGTTGAGTTCTTTAAAATGTTATGAAATCTGATATCTAGGTAGAGAGAAAGGGTATTTGTGTCTGTGCTGAGGAAAAGGCTAAGGTGGTAGTTCACCATTGGACATCAAAGAATCAATATAGGCAAAATGTGCAAGTGATTCTATTTGTTCTGCTGCTCTGGGAACAATTTTTTTGGCGCCTGCCCTAAGGGTGATGTAACTTTCTGAATCTGATGCTAAATTGTGTTTAATCACTCTTACATTATCTTTGGCTTTCACCTAGCTAAGTAATTATGAAGATATTGTGCAATGGGTTTATCAGTTCTTCTGAATTTATTCCCTTTTGCAAGTTTGATACAGTGTTTTACTAAAAAAAATAAGTCTAGGCTCTTTATTAATAATGCAGATTTAAATGATTCCTGGTTGATACTTTTATTTTGCTTTTGAGGCTTTTTTTTTTTGCACCTTTTTCTCCTCAGAACATATTTAAATAGCTCAACTAACATAAGGAACAGGTAAAAACATAAGAAACAAGTAAAAAAGTTTTAGTTCCTCAACAGCTGCTATGTACAAACTTCTGTTGTGTAGCAGTTTATATAATCCTCAGATCTAGGATGCTGAAACTGAAACTAATACTCCTCATAACATATGCAAGATATTTTAAACAGCAAATTAATAACGCTAAAGGCCACTGTATATATATAAGTACTTAAGAATAAAGAAAAGTGTTTTTTCTGAACAAATCACACATCACTTCAGTTTTCAATAAAAGGCTTTAGACTGCTGCCAGCCAGCATTCTAAAGTTACGCTGACTTGATGAAGGAAGCTAGAACAGAGGAAATATCCATGTATTAAATTAAAAGAATCATAGTTAAAACATCTGAAACTAATACATACATAGGATACTGAAGTTGCATGTTTTCCTCCACTATGTGCAAGAAACAATAATTTATATTAAGTTACTTGCCATCTTAAAATGATTGAGCCTCATGTTTTCTGCATGATTTAGTACTTTTAAAGTGGGACAAGTAATTACTTCTTACATAATAAGCCATCTGCGTAGATATAATTAAACATTTGCTCAGTTGTATTTTATATTAAACCAGAAAAATAATGTGGTTAAGTAGCATTCATCATGCAGAAGATGGCAAAATCAGCTGAAAATCCATCTATAACATCCTGGTTAGTTGCTAAGCTTTTGAAGGGGTCTTGAATAGATCTCAAATGTGATGCTGCATAACTCAGGTTGACATGGTAACGTGCATAGTAAGGAAAATCTCAGCTTTATTAGCAACTTCATTTTAATTCCCTCCCCTTTTCATATGCTCCCCTCAGTTTCTGGAGTAATTGTATCTTAAGAGCCTCTGATTGTAACTCGTAATTATTTGGCATAATTAAGATGATGTTCTAGTATTTTATTTTGTAGGCAGCAGAATAGTAGAGGTCTATGAGATGAATCCCTAGCAGCATTTTTTAATGATTATGTTAAATTTAGTGCTGTTCTGAGAAAGATTATGTGTATTGCTTGGTTAATGGGATGTTTGCTATATTAGGACTGATCTGGCAGCACTCCACCAGAAGAAACAGGCAAAAAGCTACTCTAACAGACATATATGCTGTTAAGGGTCAATGACCAGAGCCATAGGCCCTGAAGACTCTTGCTAAGCAGACAAGACCAGAAAGGCCAAAGCTTAAGAACACAGGGCGATGATATGGTAGCAGGGTAAAAATAGACCCTGTAAGACAGAGGCATAAGCAGGTTTGCAAAAACAAATTGAGACTTCATGGATGACCATCACAAAATTCTAAGTCTTAAAGTAGTCTTAAAGTAATATAAACATATCTTTAGATAGTTTTAAAATAACTGTCTCTAAAAGCTTTATTTCTTCTGAAAAGTAAACCATACTTTGTTTTTAACAAGGATTTACATCTCCATACATTCCTTAAGTATCTTCTGTGCGTGACAGAACAGTATAGATTGGTATATGGTGTGGGATGTGTCTGGCACTTTATAGCACGTGACTGAGGAAGGGAGAAGGAAGGAAGGAAGGAAGGAAGGAAGGAAGGAAGGAAGGAAGGAAGGAAGGAACGAACGAACGAACGAACGAACGAATGAACGAATGAACGAACGAACTGCAGAGCTAGGATTTTATCCAAGGAACATGATAGTCAAAGAAAGAAACCAAAATGCTATGCTGCATGAATGCTTGAGGTACAGACAAAGCTAAAGAGGCAGTGTTTTTCATTGTGTGACACTTGACAGGTCTACTGGATATGGAATCCCAAAGGTACTCAAACTCATTCAGCCTTTTGAGCAAGTCATGAAAGATAAACAGAATATTTCAGTGCCGAGGCTGACTGAGGGACAGAACTGCGACATTCCGCAGAGGATAAATAAAGGCAGACCTGGAGTGACCGAAAAAAGAGCTTAGCTGATGCTCTCCCTGCAACCATGACATTGGTCACCAATACTCAAAATAACTTAGCACTTAGAAAATGAGATGTTATCTTCACACTAGACAGCAGTGTTATGGAGTGAGAAATGAGTGTTTAATTTGTCACCTAGCTTCTCAGGCGAACATTTGATTTACCATGGAAATACTGACATCACTGTGAGAGATGTCTTACAAAGGAAATCTAATCAAGGACTTAAAAATATCTGAAAAAAAAAACCATGACAAATGAAAGAACAGAAAAGAACTTCCAGTTATCTGATAATTGTATAATTATCAAGATTGAAAAAAAATGGTTGAAATTAGCTTCCATGACAGCTTCTGGATCCATGGTTGCTCCACATGTCTACATAACACCTGATTCCTTCCACGGTAGCATTTCAGAGCACAAAAAAACTCAGACATTTTTTAAACTGGCAAGTGAGTTTTCTGTTGTTTAGATAATTTTAAACGTAATAACACTGATAAAATCAAACTGAGGAAACAAAACAAGAGAATTGTTTGGAGGCAGTTTCCACTAGGTCTACACTATCCAAAAGAGAAGAAAGAAAAGAGAAATTTTAATGTCACTATCTGCTGCAATATCTTAAATTAATTGTTAAGCTTAAAAAATTCTGGTTTTCCACATGGGTTTGCTTTACTGTGGGTTCCCTTAAGCCACTTATGATTTAATGTTCTTTATTTTAAAGCTATCAAGAGTGTAGTTCTGTTTATGTAAAACAGCCCTTCATAAATTTTCAAGGGATTTTTTACACTAAACTTTCCTATACTAAAGCAAAATTAATTCCTTCTTCAAAACAGAGGACTCAGAATTCCACTTTCATGGCAAATTAGGTTTGCTTTGTTACCATCTAAGAACATGTGGATTAACTTGCTTAATACTACTTTCTTTCCTAACAACAAAAGTTCAAATGTATTCTTAAGATTTGTGTTTGATTTCTTTCTGGCTGTTAACTGTAACAGCCTCTTTTAATAAAAATTCACATTTTAGGCTATATGTGAATATACTTCACGTTGACTCCAGCTAAACTTTCAAAATGTAATCATATGGACAAACAGAAGAAGTATTATCTAGTGATGCAGAACTGCCATCTATCCTATTCTCTTCTAAGCCTCATCAGTTTGCCCACACAAACACGGTTACTGTATGGACAACAAAGGTCCTATTTCTTATCCAAGGACTGAGGTGACAGTCCACAGAGTTTTAAACTGACAGAAAATATCTATCTACCCCAGCCAAGAGCTTTTGCCTTACATTTTCTGACAAGTAATTCTAGATAGCCAGTCCTTTTAATTTTGCCTCATTCCAGATCATTGTCATTTAGACTGGCTCAAGAGTTTTCAAGGTCAAGTTCTTAATGAATTTTGAGGTAATTCTAGTTTGGTGTAGTAGAACTGGAGGTACCTGGAAATATCCAGAAAGGTAGTGCGTTGGATATTGCTTCTGGAGTCTGAGTCCAGTTCTAGGCATTTATGTTCTTTCTTTGGGGAAAGGGGAGAAGACTGTCAGTTACATCTGCTTGCCTTGTACATTTACTAGCTGTTTAGTTTATGTTAAAGAGAGCCTCTAACTTCCATTCTTTTTCCTCTGTGTATACTGTTTTGGTTATCTGTGCATCCCTGACAAAATCTGTGATGACTATGGGAATATTATACTTTGATCTGAATTTACTGTGAGCCATTGTTTTATCAGATATAGAACTATTACTGCCTGCATATTTATTTACTATCATTGTCTTTTAACAATACAGTATTTAGGATTGATATCTGTGATAATTTTGTTTGTCTTTTACCTTACAGCAGTGCACAACTTTATGGTGGCTAAGCATGCCTGAATTAGCATCAACAGAGATGTTACTAAAGAGTACTTCTCTAGACCTGAAATTTTCAATAATTTGAAGATAAAATGATTTGCTGTTTAGCATCTTAAAACAATACTTACTACTTATCTGTGCATTAATGGTATTAGACAGTCAGGCTGAAGTCTTTAGGATTACTATGATCATTTGGAGGTTGAATCTCCTCTAAACTAATGTAACTGGACTTTCAGACATAATGTAGATAAATCTTTAATTAGATGTCATGAAATCAATTTTGTCTGCTGTTGTGCTAAGTCGTAGGGTGGTTGGGTGGAAGGACCATCAGTAAAGGAGCCTTTTCAGATCACATAAGCAACAGACCAGGATCCTTTCATAGTACACAAACTGCATGAGGAGAGAAGTGGCAGTCTAGTTAAAGAAACAACTGCTGCCTTAAACCCCTAACCTGCGAATGAGCTGTGGGAGAGGATAGTATCGAAATCCTCAGTCAGAAAAGATATATGTTGCCCAAAAGATCCGATTTTGCTTGTAACAGGAGGTATGGAACCCAGCAGATACTGCTTGACAACCTCATATGCCCAGTGCATCACAAAACACAGCATCTATAAGGTGAAGAAAACTACTCCTATACAGTGAAAATTTGAGACGCCTCCCAGGTCACCAATATCTTCCCACTTTATTTCTCCTCTTTGAATGACCTGAGATTTTCCCCCGTTGTTTCCTGTTTACTGCCCTCATGCATCCTTTAGTGATCTGGAACACACTGGCTGATATCTTTCCTGAGAATGAGCTAAGGTCTATCCCTCCCTCTCCTCACAAATTTCTGCCTCAGCTACTGTGATATTCCTACCCTCTTCTGACTGACAAGACCAGCATGGAAGAAAAAAATTATCTGGGGATTTACTTCAAAAGTGCCAGTAGCTGGTGCAGAATTTCACCCTCTAAACTCTTTTAGGAAGTAGGCCCGTTTTAAAAATAACAGTTCTAAAAATTATGTCCCAGCCCCTCTAACTTATTTTTACAACATTAGTAAACAAAACTACCACATATGCTGTTCTTACGTTGTTCAGAGAACTGTGTACAGTTCGTGCATTTATATTCATAAAAGATTCCAGCTTTCTCTCAAAATCAAAAAGATGGTCCCCAAATAACCAGCTCTGAGCATGTGCATACTACTGAGACTAAACTGAAGTTATTCTGGACACACATATTTTAAATTATTTAAAATGCTTTTGCCAAAGGTTAGCAGTCAGCAAAGAATATCAATTTACTTTAATTAGTTTGAATCAAGGACCAGCAAAAATTCAGATCCTGCACTCCAGAATGATTCTAATTCAGCTTCTTGACAACCTGGAAAGGAGAAAGATGGTAGTAATGGTTTACTCAGATATGTATCTTGCTATACTACATGACGATGGAGAATATTTTGGAGATGGACACAGTTATTTCACAGGTAGGATTTGGCCTGCCATCCAGATAGTTCATTTATAATTCATAATCCCAGATGACGGGGGTTTTGGTTCAATTTGTTAAACAATATGAGCAAGAAAATCACATCAGATAAACTTTAAACATGTCCTTAATAATATCTGAAATACTAGCATCTGAAACAGCTCGACAACACCTGAAAAAAAAAAAAAAGAAGAGACATAAGTCTGACAAACCATGCTAGAGGTCTTTTTCTTGACATAGTTAAATTATCCATTGAGTATCAAAACGTGAAACATCGTAATTTTCCAATACAAAACATGTTCATTTCACAATGGGACCTCTTCCCAGTAGATAAACATGTAGAAATAACTTTAAAGGTGTTTCATCCGATGACCAGCATACAATTATATCTGCAATATGCAAAGAGTTAAGTCCTGGTCTATAGTTTGTTTTTACAAGGACTAATTTCTTGAAGAAGTCAGTTACAAGCAAATAAATGAGAGAGAAAAATAATCTTTAAGAGTGGATGATTTTACCAAATGAAAAGTCCCATTTTGCAGTTAGAGAGGGTATTGTCTTTTCTTATAAATATCCTTACTGAAAAGAAATGTCGAAGAACAGATAATACAGCAAAAACATTTCACTTGTTATTGCAGGTATGGACAACTGAAATATCAACAAGAGACGTATGAGAAATCATTGGTGATAAATTTTACAAACAGAAATATTGAGGACAAATGGGAACTAAAAAAAAATACCTTCTGAACAAAAGTAACCCTAGAAAAATCATAGATCTGTTATAGAAGGAAACCATTGGAATTGTCTATAACCATAGAGAACAGACAGAAGAATTCAATAAATATTTCTGTATAATGCTGTCCCATCCCAGTCATGAACGTCCTATGTTTTACCTAAAATAATATGCAAATCATTTTTAATACACAGGTAGTTAAAGTCTTTACAAAGTATTTATTACTAGTCTGCCTGTTTTATGTTCAAGAAATCAAAGAATATGAAGGAAGTATTAAAAACCTGGATAAAGCCAGGTTTATGTTTGAACAATATAAAAAATATGATCTTGATTATGTAATTCTAGCTATGCTGGAATCGGTGGCAGGTAAAATAACTGACGACCTGATATGTGATGTAATCAATACAGAAATGATGGCATAATTCATGCCAATGAGCACGTCAAATTGGGTAGCTTTCTGGGTGAGACTGCTGAATATGATTAATAAAGGTGACTGCATTGAGATATGCTTCTGAAAAGTTACGGACATACAGCAGTACATCAATCTAATTAAGTGATTAGCATTATATAAAATCAGTGTAACAGATAATAATGAATTAAAAATGTCTAAATGACAGATCTCCAAAGTGACTATAAGCAGCTAGTCATCACCCATCTAGTAATTCATGAGGAATTGGTAGAATTTCATTCTTTTTCATAAGTGAGTTTTTCCCAATGTGCTTCTGGTGCCTGATGCCAGGGCTTCACCACCCCACCCCACGCCTCTGCAGTGCCCAGCTGGCTGGTGCAGCTCTAGTTGCTCACAATCCTGCTGGGAGCTGGCATACGCTGTTTGCTGAAATGGGCATATGCGACCACACTAGGACCAGTTCCCTTGGCCTGGGCTGGCATGCTGAGAGCTGAGTGCCTCTCTGACATGAAGTGGAATGAGCTCTAAACACACCCTTGACACCCGCTGTCTTGGGGGACTGAGCTGTACGTTTTAGAAAATGCTGTCCTCTGCTACTACATAAATTTATGAGTGATCTGAAGGAATATTTAATAGCATTAATGGTGAAATTTTCAGATGACATAAAATGCATAAAGCGCTAAATAATGCAAAGAAAAAACAGTTTTTCTGTAGGGAAATTGACTTCCTTTGCTAAGCCAGGATCATTTGAACATGCTTTTTCAGACAGCGGAATGCAAGGTCATTCAGCAGGAACAAAGAATGTAGGTCACGTTTTGAAGACTGGAAACTGTCCTGGAAAGCGGTGACTCTGAAAAGGATTTAGGGGTCACAATGGTTAGTCAACTAAAGAGAAGCTCCCAAGAACGATGTTCCAAGGCATTCAGTACAGCCTTCAGATGCTGGGTGGTGACATAACTGTATCCGATTCTACTGCACATTTTTGAGGTGCTTAAAAATTAGCGATGTTCAGAGAAGCACTGTTGGAATATTGTTAGATCTGAAAAACCTGATTAACAATAACAGAGATGAGAAGCCCAAGACTCACTTTATCCAAAACAGGACTAAGAAATGACTGTATCGTGGTTTATAAGAATGCATTACAGAGGGCTCAGGATATATACAATAGTCCAAAGTCTGTCCAACAAGGAAAGACAAATTTATATTAGCAAAACAGTATACTCTTTTAACAGGGTAACTATATAACTCTTGAAACAATTTATCCAAAATTTGTTTCTATTTAGAAATGCATTGTTTTCATTTAAGCTATGAAGAAACCCATGAAAAATGTAAAGGAAAAGCATCTTTCAAAGTGCCTTGAAAAGAAAAGCATGATAAGCATGCATTGACAAAGGCAAACAGACTGTGTATTTTGTTTTGTCTTCATGCTGAACACAAACCTGTAAATGAATAAAACAACACATTTTAAAATATAGTTCCCTATTAGGTTTATACTTTAGTTTTGATTTATATTGTATCCCTTTCTTTTGATCTTTATTTTAAAAACATAATCAGAGTGAAGATCTTTCTTGAACATCTGTGAAATACTTTGCACACTTAGGCTAGACGTAAATAATACATGTCAGGAAGATGTAAACACCAATGGGAGAAATAAATTATGTACGTGAACACAGGGCAGTATAGCTAAAGTAATGAGCTGAAACATAAGAAACTTCCATTAACCTGATCACCAGAAAAGAATTCCTTATAATTGGAGGAATTCAGCTTCGAAGAGATGTCTCCTTTCGGAAGTCAAAGCCCTGTTACCTGCGACATTTAAAATGAACAGAACAAAACAGCACTGAAAAATGTTAAAGAACAACCCTTTGTCAGGACCATGATGGTCTTTTCCATCTTTGTGATATCCTTTTTTTTCTTAAGACTCCCATTAAATTTTTATTTGACTGTTGACCTACAAGAGAAGTTGTGTAAAGAATACAATTTTACTGCAAGATTACCATAATTCTATTAAAATTAATTCCCATTCTCCCATCAAGTATACCAACATTACCAATATTGCTGTGTCTGTTATGTTTAAACACAGACCAAGAGATTTTTCCAAAACAATGCAATGAAAAGCAGTAAAGGTAGTGAAATACTCAATGTGGAGGTGCTCCATTTTTAGGAACTTGCATCTGAAAAACGGCAGTCTTTAGCAAAGCACCTCTGCACACCCTACTGACCACAGAAAAAGAATTACGTGCCTTGGAACAAGATCTACAAAAACTAAGCTAGGTGGTAAGAATGTACTGAGGACAGACTTGTACATTCAATTCTGAATCTCTTTGATGTTCAGATACTTTAATGTTACTACTGCTTCAAGCCAAGGATTTCCTGAAGGTTTTAGGTGCTCATTGGTCTTTCAAAAACTAAGGAAACAAGAGTAGCCAGAAGACTCCTGTCTTTAGTCTGTAGTTGAATGATTAAAGAACTTCTGTAGGATGATGAAGATACAGCAACAATTAATTTTCTCCTTTAGGGAATCTCCTGTCTCCTAAGAGCTTGTCTGTGGACTGTTCAAGGGAATGAGAAAAAGAGGGTGTGCTCCATCTCCTTCTTCTTTTGAGCCTCTTACCGTTTTTGTAGACTGAAGGCTTCATTTGCCTTCAGATAGATTAAGCAGGAGCCTCTATTCTGATTAGAGGTCTATCCCTGGGAACAAGACATCCTGGACTTAAGTCCTTACTCCACTGATTGTTTCTGGATTTATGGTTATGAAACATACAAATGGTCTGTAATAAAGACACACAAAGCCATCTTTTGTCCTTCCTAAATGAGTGCCATAACCACGAGTTCACAGATTAATTCCCTCTCTCTGATCTAATGCATTTTTAATTCTTTCAGAGTATAAAGTGGAACAGCTTCAGCAGAAGGGACAGACTGTGTTTTCTTCTCTTCCATGTCCCCCTGGACTGTGAGCTGTTTACCTGACAAGTAGCAGAGTGCATGAAGTCCTTGTTGCACGAAGGAAAGTAAATCAGGTCCTTCACCTCAAGAATGTTTTAACCACTAAAAATTTTATATTAGAATGAGGAATAACAGAGCCTTTGAGGACAAAGCATTAGTTAAGGCTAAATTTTTGTGTGGAGGTGGACAGCAAACCTGCTCCAAGACCTGAGGGTCTGGGGTGTAAGAGGAGCAAGTCAGTCAGATGAAGCCTGAGATGCCTTTGGGCAAATGCATCTTCTGGGAAATTTAGCATAAAAACTGTCGCATCTATTGATGTTAAGTCACCTTCAAGGTCAGCTGTAACAAAGTGAGTGGTATAAGGAAGCCTGGCTCCAGTTTCAGTGCCTAAAATTCACACCAGTCCCTCCTGCAGCACCCAGGTCCTGTCACCCAAGAGAACCTCATGGAAAGGACAGGCTAAGAGACCTGGGATTGTTCAGCCTGGAGAAGAGAAGGTTTCAGGGAGACCTCATAGCGGCCTTCCAATACATGAAGGGGTCCTACAAGAAAGCTGGGGAGGGACTTTTTATAAAGCAAGTAGAGATAGGATAAGGAGGAATGGCTTTAAATGGGAAGGGGGAAGATTTAGATTAGACATTAGGAAGAAATTCTTCACTGTGAAGGTGGTGAGGCACTGGCACAGGTTGCCCAGAAAAGCTGTGGGTGCCCTCTCCCTGGAAGTGTTCAAGGCCAGGTTGGATGTGGCCTTGAGCAGCCTGGGCTGGTGGGAGGTGTCGCTGCCCATGGCAGGGGGTTGGAACTGGGTGATCTTTATGGTCCCTTCCAACCCACACCATTCTATGAAATGCCAAGTGACACATTCAGTAAAAATGCTCCTAAAGATCTTTTTTGGACGCCGGGCCGGGGGCTGTAGCGGGGGCGCAGCTGCACAGCAGGCACCGGTGGGGCCGGGGCTCTCCGGGGCGGCGGGCAAGCAGCGACCCGCGGTGCGGCCAGAAATGTCCTCAGGGAGAGCCCACTGGGAGCGTAACCGATTGTCCCAGCGCAGCCCCTCCTGCACGTCCCCCCGCGAGGGGCTGCCGCGGGGGGCAGGGGGGGCCGCGGGCTACCCTCGCCCCTGCCCTGCCTCTGGCCCCGCGGCGCCGAGGGACCGTAGCGCCCGCAACGGGAGAGAGGGGGAGACGGCGGCGGCGCCGCCCTCTGGAGGGAGCGCCAGGGAGAGGCTAGTGTGAAGAGCCGCATTTCAATGAGGGCCGGGCTAATGCAAATCACTGCAATCGGCAGCAGCAGAAGAAAGGCGAAGCAGCTGCAGCCCGGGCTCCCCAGCAGCGCGCTCCAGCCAGGGGAGGCGTAACAAAGGCAGCGGAGCCGCTTTCTGCGGCAGCTACTGCGGTTGCAGGCGGGTGGTCGCCGGGGGGGAGGGGGGGAGAGCTGCCGCCCTTTGGCCGCTTCCCAGTGCGAGCCCAAGTCGTCTCTCCGCGCCCCGCCGGGCGGCTCTGCGGGAGAAGGTGCTGGCCAGGCTGCGGTGAGCAGGTAAGCGCGGGGGCTGCGGGGCGCTGGGGCGCGGCCGCTGGGCGCCTGGCGCGGTGCACCTGTGCCCGCTGTGTGGGGCGCGGTCCCCGGCTGTTGCGGGCGGCAGGGGCGGCCGCCGCCTCCCCCTGCAGCGGCCACGGTGCCCCCCCACCCCCCCGAGTACCGCGGTTCGCGCTGCACGGCAGCCGGGCTGATGTGCTCGATGCCGCCTTCCGCGGGCTGCTTGTATTTCAGACACGTTTCGCGACCCCCAGCAGAATAAACCCCCTTTTTTCCTGATGCCGCCGCAGCCTGTGTCCACGTTTTTTTCCCACCCGCAATGACTTGGTAGTCGGGCTGCTGCTTGGCCTCTGGATGATCCTCGCTGGGTCCCCGCCACACTGCTGCGTGATGCATTTTTTTATCGGCATGTGTGATTGTTTTATGTAATCATTCACCCACACCTGCAGTACGGATATTTTTTAACAAATGTATAGGGAATGAGGTGTTGGACATGGTGGTTTTCCAGGGGTGTGTCCCTTCATTTTTCTGTATCTGTATGTCTACGACTATATATTTATATGTGGACACACAGAAACATCGGATGAGGTGAAATTGTTTAGGATTTCTTTGTCTGCTCTGACCCTGTGGTTTGAACACGCTTTTCTGTCAATAGCAGGACTGGTGTTCAAGGAGAGCTCTATTTCTGTATTAACGGGCATAATTGGGAATTACAGCCATTATTGATTAAAGCATAAGTGTGTGGAAGAAAGGGCAATGAGTCGCACTTCTTCCTCCCCCATCGAAAATTAATACAGCTGAAAGTCTCTTAAAAAAGTATATGTTCATAGAATCTTGTTTTTAATTTTTTGTGTATGTGTGTTTGAGATGGTTTGAACAAATGAAACAGCAGACCTAACAAAATCCCATTTTTCTTGCCACAGGCATTGCTTTTGAGACACAGTCTCTGAATTGTCAGTTCTGGGGCTGTTTAAACGTAACAGGTTCTCACATTTAAACAATCCCAGAACTGACAATTCAGAATTAGAAATGAAGTAAAACAACTGACTTAATTTTTTGTGACGTGGAAACATTGGTGTTATTATCTTGGTCCTAAGCTGTGGCCACTAAGTGATATTTTGTGATTAAGTGATAAATGCTGGTGAAATGCCACAGCAAATGATCTTGTTCTTTTCACTGAAGTGTGGTGTGTGTTTGTATGTATATACCGAGGAAAAAACCATAGTCTTTTATGTATATATACACACACATACTGCACCACTCTGATTTACAAATATAAGTCTTGCATGAGCAAGGATGAGCACAGGATCCTGTGCCAGTGTAACAGAACAAGTTGTGAGCTGTAACCGAAGCAGAGTATATAATCTCCGCTAAGGCCCTACACTTGCAGTGGTTGGCCGTAGGTGCTTGTTCTAGTCAGGCACGTGAACAGCTCTGAGAAGTTGCTGAGCGTATCCCCTACAGCTTTGCAGCATCAGGGTGCAGCTGTATAATCATTCATTTAATACAAACTTCGGTAAGCTGATGAGCATCCGTAAGTCTTTCTGCATTTCCTCTTACTGTTTAACAGTTGGTTTGAATATATATGTTGGTTTTTTTCTTAATGATCACACAGTTGTGAGTGGTTGAAACAAAGCTTGTGTTTGATTTCCAATAAAAAGAAATAAATAGCAATGAGAGACTACTTCTAAATTAGATCTGTGTATGAGTACTATAAGTAAGCTTACTGTGCTTTGCTGTTTCATGGAGAACTGCAAATCTATGTGACTCCTAAATGAAATGTGTTTTGAACCTGATGATCTTTCGGACGTTCTATTATTTTTTTTTATTTCTTTTATTTGTGAAAATGTGCAGTTTTTATAGTATATAGTCACAACACAAGTCTTTAGTCTTGTGTTGGAAGTAAAAAATAATGGAAGTACTTACCTCCTTGATTTGCTTTCAGAACATGTAAACTTCCATTTGTATGAACTGTATTGAACAATTGGGATCAATGTGGTCAGAACTCATGGGTTTTTGTCACTGTTAAACATGGGAGATGCCAGTTGGTAATTTGCCCTTTGACACTGATTTTATTACTCCTTCAATGATAGCTTCGTAGATAATAGAAGCTGTCAGCATTTATCAGTTTGAATATTAGGCCTAGGATATTAATATGGTCTTGCAAATTTCACTATAGAAATCACTAGAATACCTTGCTGACTGAGTAATGTTGGCTTCCTATTTTCTTCTCATTTTCTTTTTTTTCCTTCTTTTTTTATACTTCATGATGTTTGAGCACTCCTGTTGGTTCAGAGTATGTGAAATACATGCACAAGGACAACTGAAGTGTAATTTGTTATGAAGCTTAGATTGTAGGGAAAACGATGGTTGGAATACACAAGGGCTTTTGAATAGTAGGCTTGACTCATGAAATGTGCATGTGGGTAGTGGTAGTCTGGATTCTCATCACCAACCCGCGACATCTACTCTCTGAGAAGTTCTCAATTGCCTACTTGTTGGAAAATGGTTGCCCTTCTGAAATGGCACCTCTTGAGATCACAGTTGGAACAAACTTATTGGGGGTGAATGGTCTAGAAGGTAGACTGGACTCAAATATCGCCTGAATATAACATGAGGAAAATAGAAATCTGATGCGTTTGAACTTTTTTTCCAGTAGCTCAACTTTGTCACCTGATTTTCCAAGTTGTTACTGAATTGGGACAAACACTTTTTAACGTTTGCATATTGTTAGCAGTTCATTTCATGAGTGGCATTTCTATGGTGTATAAAAGCCTAACTCATAAACTATGTTTTATGGTGTGGCAAGAGAGCTGTAAAATGAACACGTGAACGTAGCATGCTTTCCTTCTAACGTTTTTCTCAAGGTGGGAAGTATTCTTGTGAGTGCCATGTATAAAATACGAAATCTCAAAGTGAGCTCCATTAAAACATGTACGTTTCCTAAACTTTTTCTCTTTTCTTGTCCATCCCTTAGGTTCAACTTCAGAATGTCCTTTGGAAGAGATATGGAGCTGGAGCATTTTGATGAGCGTGATAAAGCACAGCGATATGGCAGAGGGTCTCGGGTAAATGGTTTGCCCAGCCCTACTCACAGTGCTCACTGCAGCTTTTACCGAACCCGCACTCTACAGACCCTGAGTTCTGAGAAAAAAGCCAAGAAAGTTCGTTTCTATCGTAATGGAGACCGGTATTTCAAAGGGATTGTATATGCTATCTCCCCTGACCGGTTTAGATCCTTTGAAGCTCTCCTGGCTGATCTGACCCGAACTCTGTCTGACAATGTGAATCTGCCCCAGGGAGTGAGAACAATCTACACAATTGATGGCTCCAAAAAGATTTCCTCCTTGGACCAGCTAGTAGAAGGTCAGCAGTAAGATTTGGAAGTTATGTTTGAGTCAGTATCTGTTTGTCTAATCTGTTAAGTCTTGTGCAAATAGGCAATGGTATTGTTGATAAAGAAAGGACCTTCGATGATATAAGTAAAATTGTCAATATCTTAAATTGTGCCATGAAATATGGATGCCTTGCTACTTACTTCTCTCTTGTTGAAAGTTTCTGACCTTTCTGTTTATGTTAACCTGGTGCTGATAGTCAGATCTTGAGGATTGTGCCTGCTGCTTCTTTTGAACTCGAGTATTTAAAAATGCCAATTCAAATTTAGTCAGTTAAATTTGACAAAGGCCATGGTGCACACTTTTGTAGAGGTGAAGATATCCACTGATGAAACGTACATGAAATTCAATTCTGATGGTCTGCCTGTACCTAGTGAAGAGCTCCAATTCTTCCCTACAAGTCAATATGCCTTAAGTAAAATATCTCATCTCATCAAGTGCCATAAATGTAGGCAACCTGTTGAAAGAGTAATATTGTAGTCATGGTTCAGGTAGGGTAGATGGTAAACTTTTCTTCCCAGTAGCATTTCGCTTTCCTTTTTCCCAGTCCATTTACATTTTTACATTCTCTTTAAATAAGGCTCATATACCTGCAGTATAAAGCATTATCAGTGGTTTGGGCAGAGCCAATTGAGTCACTGTCAAACACTGGAGATGCCAGTTGCTAATTTGCCCATCATCACTGAATTTATCAATCCTTCAGTGACAGTTTTGTTGACAAAATTCTGTCAACATTAATCAATTTGAATATTAGGCCTCAGATATTATTAATAAACTTTTACAAGTTTTACAAATAGCTGAAGTAGTTTTCTCAACCTAAAGTGCTTCTGGCTTGCAGTAGGTTTCTTTCTGTGTGTGTAGATGATAGCTCCTAGTATAAAACATCAGAGAGTGTGAGATCGGAAAGCATTAGCTAGCATGTGGCCATAACTGGTATGGTTTTTATCTGTAAAGTTTAAATGTAGGGGCTTGACTGTGTTCAAAGAAAATAAGGGTAGAACAATTTTTTCATTGTTGCTTCCATCCTGTCCTTGGCTCCAGTGTGCCATAAGCAAACCTGCAAAGCATGGATTTATAGGGACTGGAGAGATAATTTAGAATTGTAACAGGGATTGTAATTTTTTCATGATTTTTTTTTTTTTTTTTTTTTTTAGCCCCGGGTGAGAGAACATGCTGTATCAGGGTGTAGTGAGAGGATGAGAAGAAGGCTAATGTGGAGAAAGAAAGAAAAGTGTAATGCCAAATAAGGTTTCTGAAATAAGAACATATCTTTGTATAGCAGATGTTCAACCACCATTGAGTTGTCTACTTTAGACGTCATAGCACTGGAAGGCTGTTTAAGGCGAAGTTTTTAAAAGAGAATATTCATGATAATCCTCCTTGCATAAAAAGGAGAGTTGCAGACAACATGAAGATGCTCAAAACCAAAATTGAATTGGTAGGATTGTCCATGATAGTAAGGGGTTTTAGGGTTAGGACCATAGGTTTACTGAAATAGAAAGGAAACTGGTCTTAAGATCAATGTAATGAATTACAGGGCAGAGTTAGAACTGTATTTGTCAGTACAGTATTTAATTGGTGAAGAAAATAAATTTTTGGGAGGAAAGACCAATATTAATAAACATGTGTTTAAAAACAATGTTTGTGCATTTTCTCAGTAGCAATATAAATAATTGTGCTTATTTGATTGGTAGGCTCATCAAGCAGCAAGTATTGTTTGACGTTAGTGTTGATTTGCAATCTTTTGCTACCAGTCAGAATCAGTTCTTGAAAAGAAAGAACTGAATCTAGAAATGAATTCAGCAACCTACAACTGGTTTATTTTGGCATCTTAGAGGAGAATAATTCCAGTTATAAATCAGTCAGTCAAAATGAATGACAGTGTCAAAGCATAAGTTCCATTTCAAGTAAGGGCTTTGGGATTTCTCTTAGTTCTATAGGATTTTCTTCCTTACCTTGTAAATGAATACATGCACCCTTCTTGTGTACAGTTCAAGTTGGACTATCTTATTTTTCTTGTGCCTTTAATGCTGTGGGATTTACAGAAGTCAATCTTTGTGTGCAAGTAGAGTGCTATATCACTGTTCCACCTGAAAAGGGGCTTCTGCCTGTTTGTATAAAACTGCAAGATGGGTTATTTTGTTCTGTTTCCCTCATTGAGATTCACTGTAGAGTACAGGTTCACATATTATTAGCTCAGTGATGTTTTTTATGTAAGCCACTTCCACTCTTTACTGTACAAATTTATTAGAGTTTGGCTAGTCTGGTACAGCATTAATTAGCTTGGAGCTGCGATTTGTGTTTAAATAGCTGGAAAATCACTTGATTTTTGCCTCTTGCCAAGTGACATTTGTGCTCAAACTATGGAAATAAAAAGCATTGCTTTCATCGTGGTGAGATTATTCTCTTACTGTGTGAATTAATTTCGTGACACTGTTATGAGTTTAGATTATTTTTTTCCTTTTTTTGTTTGAGGGGGCATTGATTTTAGTGATGGCATTGTAAGGTAAATATGTAAGGCCTTAATTTTATGCTGTTATTTGCCTGTATGCCTGTGAGAAAGTTAATGTACTCTTACCTTCCCATACGGTGTGTGAAGATAGAGAAGCAACTACCTCCTAGGGGAAACAAGACAGCAGCCACTGTCTTACATCCTAGAGCTAAATACATAGAACTGCATGAAATATAATCCCGAAGGAACAAAGATTGTAAAAGAGGTGTTCTGCAGGTCAGAGCTGGCATGGGTGTATGCTGGTACTCTACTTTATTTTTAGGTGCTTGGACGCATCTTCCCTTTATTTGAAACTATTAAGTTCCTTAGGGTAAGGTTTTGGCATGGGATGAAGGTGTGGTCTTGGAAGACTTGGCGCATGTGTTGGATTTTGATAACAAGGAGTATGTGCTATTGTAAAAAAGTTTCACATGCTCTGTAACTTCTCTTTTCTGGTCACCTTGAATGAAGGAAAGAATGCAATGGATGCTTTTTCAGACCTGATGTTCAGGACCATCGTATCCTTAAAGAATGGTTTTCAAATGTGACATTTTCCCTTTATTCCCTAGGTATGACGTATAATCAAAGCATGTAGAAACACTTAAGATCAAGTTGCTCTTAAGGCTAAATTGTCTAGCTGTAAACAAAGTCTCAGGAGAGGTCTAAGTGCCTTTCACTTTTCCAGAAGTGTACTGTCTTTAAAGCTGAAGATAAGAGGTAGATTGGTGGGTTTTACCCTCAAAATTACTGTAGAACAGTGTAATAACAGCAAGAGATTGGAATGAGCAGGATATCTCTGAAACAAAGAGTGTCCCGTGCAGTTTTTACTGCTGGGGTCCTGCTACATGGAAGAAAGACCACAGAACCAATCCATAGTCGGAAGTGCATCTCTTTCTCATTAATTTTTATTATAATATTACCTCAGGGTCTTGGGTATGAACCAGAATCAATTGTTTTAGATTTCCGCAATACCTACCACAAAAGATGAGCCCTGCTGCAGAGAACTGGTAGTCAAAAGAAACCAAAAACCCCAAACCACAAGATGAGTGAGAGAATACTGGGAAACAGTATTATCACGTCGATATTGGGTACACTGCCAAACTATTGTAAAGATTTGTATGTGTGTGTGCACGGTTTGTGTAGGCATAATGGCAAAAATAATTTTAAGGAATAATCTGAAAAAGAGAGATTTATGTGTCTCGGGGATTATCTCAAAGCTGCAATCCTCATTGAAGGAGTGGTCTGAAAAAACACAGATATACTGTTTTTAAAATCTGCTAATGGCTGTAAGTGATTAATTAGTCTTGGGAGATGCGACCCTCACTGCAGTGGCAGAGGAAATAATGCATCACGAGGACTGAAGAAAGGCTCTTGTGAGTGGAGGCACACAGTTTGTGTTTGATACAGCAGAGGAGCTGCCTGCCTGGAGAGGGTTCAAAGGGCGGTGTCTCCTTGCTAACATGGTGGGTTGTGACAAAGTTCCTTGCTTTTGTGTGTGAGTCTTGTTCTTCCTACTGTCACCTCATTCATCTTATCTTCGCTTTTCTCTTTCCTACCTGCAAGTACTGCTCCCTCCTTGACTCTGCCACCTGCTCCAGCAGTGCTGGTGAGAAGCCCAGCCAGGCCAGACTGTAGGGTTTGATTGACATTTTCTCTGATTCGCTCTGAAACTAATGTTCTTTCTTTTAAGTTGTGCTTTCCTCAGCAGCTGGGAATTGATGGGCTGGAAAGATTCATATGCATATGTAATACGTTATCAAAATAATAATAGTAAAGTATCTGTTTAAATGTTTGTAGAGCTGGATCTATGTGGACATTTGTTTATGGGATTGAGTTTACACTGAGTATTTACCATGGACTTCATCCAAGGCTAACTAAGTTAGTGAAACTTGGACCGGATCCTGTGGCAGAAATGCCTGCAGTCCTTATATTGTTTAATAAACAAACAGCTGAACAATCCTGTTGCATGAAATGGCACTCTTTATTTGATTATTTTATTTCATGAATTTGAGAAGATTCATCCATTAGCCAGTTGATTCATATTGTGTTTTCTCTAACAGTTTCTTGGAAGGTCCCATGGTTTCTTATTCTAGGTGCTTTCCAGTTATTGTTTTCAAGTGTGTACAATGACTATCTTGCTTGTAGCAAGACTTGCGGGAATTTGGAGGGGGGGGGAGCGGGGCAGAGGCAGTGTGTCTTTATTTTTTTTAATTTGGCTTTTGATGAGGAAAGAAAGAATTTTTTTGTCTGAGCTGAGCAGAAAGAATGATTTGCAAAAGTCCTTTGAAAGGTCTGAGGAGATGTGATTTGAAGTTTCTGGTGCATCTGATTTCTGGGTGAACATGGGTAGGTCAGACTTATTTCCTGTAGATGCTCTCTTTTGCACTGTTGCATTTTTTTCAGACACTGTGGACAGACAAAGCTGCAGTAATGTAGTTTAAGTAGGTTATTGCTCTATTAACACATTTGGGAACTATCAGGTAGTAACTTATATGGTTCAGGTCATCTTCCTTTTGCAGTCTGTGTAGTGAAGGATAGTCAGGGTACTTTGTATTTTCCCCTGAGAGATTGTTCTTCTGAAGAAGGATAGATGTACCTATTGCACAGGGTGCTGGGGATGCCAGTCCCTTCCCTGTTTTATTAATCTGTTTATTGCCCTGTCTGTTGGGGGAATGGACAGCAATGAACGCTGCACTGAGCATCCTTGCCAGGATGCCTCACCCCCAGGGTGTGCAGCTACTATCGTTAACTCATCTCCAGTGGGCTTGTAAATTAACTTTCCTTTCCTTGTATGTACTTTCCTATGAGGAATCGTGATTTTTCAGTAAACTGGTAGTCTTGCTGCCTTACAAAGAGGGACTGGTTGATCCCTCTCTACTTGCGTGATTCAAACAGGTTCTCAATTCCTTCTTCAGGGTTTTCTCCTAAGACCATCTGGCTTCTTTATGAAGCCATTTTAGGCCAAGTCGCCTTTAGCACAGAAAAGCAATGCAAATAATCCCTTGTAAGAGATAATGCCTTGATCATTCGTGTAGTGAGAGTATCAGCAAGCTGAAGGAAGGGAACTTATTGCTAATGCCAATATGCCAAAGAAGGAATCAAACACTTGCATCAGGAAGGCTCTAGTAGTTACAGGCAGTGACTCAATGTCTCTTTAGCAGCCACCTTGTGCGTGGATATAATTTTCTAAATTATATTTTCAATACGTGAACCATGTAATAAAATTCTGTTGTAACCTATGACACTAGCCTTCAGTGTTATTTGGCTCTGGTTGTTCAACTGTATTGAATTTTGACTGCAAGTAGTAGGTTTCAGTTTGTCTTTTTTTTCTGTAAGCAGAAACCATATTTTGGGATCTGTCCTCCTACATTAGCTTTCTGATTAACTTCTCAATTCTAAGATTTATTTTAATTACTCTACATGGAATTTTATTGCACAACTTAAATTGTGGGATTCCTGGTTCAAAACTGGCAAAAAAGTGTTCTTTATCTTTTTTTGGAAGTGTTTAGGTGATGTGTGTTGCATTTGAACTGCTGCTGTGAAGAGTCGGGACTGTTTTCTAACATTTATTAATGCTATTTTGCTAGATTTTAGATATCCCAAAACAGCTGGGTGTCCCCCTTTCGTTTTTCTAATGGCTATTGATACTGTAATCAAGAGTCAGAACTTCATTAGTGACAGCTGACTATGCTGTGAAATGCTCACTCCTCTCTCTTGGGGAGCTGCATTCTAATAGACACTAATAGACAAGTGGGCTATCTTTTCTGTGCTTGTTTAATCCAACATCTCCACAACGCTTGTGTTTTTTTCACAAATTTAGTGTTTGGAGGTTGTCATCTTCTTCCTCCAGCTGCCACTTAGTCAAAGCTGGTGTTTGTGCTTAAGCCTGACCCCGAGTAAGAACAGATGGTGCTCGGTGTGGTTACCTTGGAGGTGTATTTTCCTAGTGCTCTGGAGCTTGGGAAACCAACTTGCTGCTGGTATCACCTTTTCACAGATCACAGCTTCTGTCTCCCCTCAGGTGCAAGTCACAAGGGTGAGGCAGTTTTAGCCAGAGGTTATAAAAAATAAAATGGAATAAAAGTATGTCATCACCTTACAGTTTTGGTGAGGAAGCAGTTGTTAAGGCAGAAGGTGCATTAATAGAACTGGTAAGGCAGGTCCCTCCTGAAACTTATTTGCAGTCTTCTCTGTTTAAGATAGCTGAGAAAAAGAACAGAGGATGAAAATTCTGGCTGTTGTCAGAGTGGGTCCCACATTCAGGAAATTTCAGGTTGTATTTGTGGTTGTAGTGTTTTGAGTAGTTAGAATTTGCTGGATGTCACCAAAAAACAGGGTTTACTGATTTTAAGATCAGATAAAAGATGCTTTTAGGACATAGGGATTTTATCCATTTAGTTTTTATTCTTACAGGCCTGACCCTTAGGACCACCATGAATGAGAATTGCAGTCCCTGGCTAACATGCCTGAAGGTTTATAAGCCCCAGCACTTCACTTGATGTATAAACAGTCTTAAATAGCAGCACTATGGGAGAGGTGTTTGTATTTCTGTTTTCCTATATAAAATAACTTGCTAAAGACATTTCATCTTAGAAGACCTTGGATACTCCAACTCCAAGACATTCTGTAGCTAAATATAGGTGTCTTGAAGGGAAAGAATGTATCTTGGTGCAAGTATTTTGTTCATGTAATATAGTACTGTTGGAAATGAAAAACAATCTGATGTTAAAACAATCCCGTAGCCTCAGTGATTGCATTGATCTTTTTTTATGGTCATTTGCACAAATTAGTTTTGTAATGAAGAGCTGACTTGTGCTGTTAAAGGCTAGAAGGAACCCAGCTGACCTTTAAATATAGGTGGTAATAAAAATCATGTGGAATACTATCCTTTCAAGAAGGGGAACCAAAACACTTAATAAACTAAATGTAAATCTGGATACAATGTGTATGGCCGTTTGTTTATGCACCTGCCCTTTGAGAAGTGAGTTTCAATATGAAGCCTTTTTTAAAAAAAAAAAAAAAGTTTTGATTTCTTGCAACTAAACTGAACTATTTCTCTGATAGCACCGAACTTGAAAATCTCGTTTTTCCCCCTCCCTTTTCCCAAAGTTGCTGATGGATTTTAAATCTTACAGCTAACACAAATGGAGACAAGAATAAATTTGGTTTAAAAAATTTCTGAAAGAAACTTCTACTAAGTATTTTATTGAACAGATATTTATTGTATTGAGTGCACTCCTATTCATAGTAGGATTTTTAAAAAATTTTTTCCCTACAAAGTGGTGTTGATGTTTTTTTTAAAACGTGTTAATTTTATGGATGTGGTGGTGTGGGTGCCTTCTGACCTTGTAGTAATTGACTAGCTAGTGCTAAAAATACTGCATGGGGACATGGATGGAACTGAGTATGTACTGTTTGATCACTCTTGGATCATTACTGTGGCTAAGCATTTCTGTTCTGATGTTGCCATATAGGTATCTCTCATATATATATATATGTATATATAATGGATATAAGGAAGAGCTTGAATTTGTCTCTTGTAGGTTTGGTGTAGGCATTCCATCTCAGATTTCTTTCTTAACACTTAACTGCAGATTAACTTGAATTTACATGGTGACTGGTAAGCATTGAAATGTCTTCTTTCATCTCCTGCTTTGTATTTTGTTCTGCTTTAAAAGAATGCTTTTGCAAAAAAAAAAAAAAAAAAACAAAACCAGGAAAACCAAAAATCCTTTTATAGTTCTTGCTTGATCTTAGGCTGTCATTGCATTTATAGAATCATCCAATCATTTAGACTGGGGAGACCTTTAGAATGGTGAACACTAAATATAAAGCAAAGCCCAGCACTAAACCATATCCCTAAGTACCACATCTACATGTCTTTTAAGCACCTCCAGGGGTGGTAACTCCACCACTTTCCTGGGCAGTCTGTTCCAGTTCTCTATAATCCTTTTGGAGCAGTAATTTTTACTAATAGTCGATCTAAACTTCCCCTGGTGCAACCTGAGGCCATTTCTTCTCATCCTGTCACTTGCTACTTGGGAGAAGAGCCCAACACCCATCTTGCTACAACCTCCTTTGAGATAGCTATATAGAGCAATAGGGTCTCCCCTCTGCCTCCTCTTCTCCAAGTTAAACAATCCCATTTCCCTCAGGTGTTCCTCATAAGACTTGTTCTCCAGACCATTCATCAGGTTTGTTACCCTCTGGAGAAACTCCAGCAGCTCATTGTCTGTCTTGTTCTGAGGGGACCAAAACTGAAAAGTGTTTGACATGCGAACAAACCAGAGCCAAGTACAGGGGGATGCTCACTTCCCTAGGCCTGCTATCCACACTGTTTTTGATACAAGCCAGGGTGCTGTTGGCCTTCTTGGCCACCTGTGCACACTAGCTGGCTGAATATGAGCCACCACTGACCAAGACCCGCATGTCCTTTTCCACTGGGCTGCTTTCCAGATACTGTTTCCCAAACCTGTAGCATTGCACAAGGTTGTTGTGACCCAAATGCAGGACCCAGCGCTTGGCCTTGTTGAACCTCATGCTGACCTCGACCCATTGATCCAGCTTGTCCAGATCCCTCTGTAGAGCCTTCCTTCCCTCAAGCAGATCAACACTCCCTTCCAGCTTGGTGTTGTCTGTCGTTATCTTTCTTGTTTAGTGATCCATCTTCACATGTTGCTCTGACTTCTTTGTCTTCTTTTGCAGTCCTTCCACTGCCTTTCTGATAATCACTGTGCAAAATGTTACTGTCTCACCTTTGGAGCATCATGCCAACAGACTTGAACCTCTGTTGTACTGGGAACTTGTGTCCCAGTGGATTCCTCCCCTAGCATTTCTAATTGTGTTTACTGTGTGTATCTGCCAGCATGCCTTGTGTGCTATATTGTCTGTGGGCCTGGGTAACCTCAAACCTTAAAATTTGTGTCCAGAAGTAAAATTGAAATACTACTTTTTCTTTTAATAATTGAACTATGAATCCTCTTTCCTCAGGGCAGGGATCGATAGGGCAATCCTGGGTTCTTATGTGCTTTTTGGTATAGGGAGTACATCACTGAGATTTCTTTTGTTTTTAAGACTAAATTGCTAACATGAAATGTATGGTGTTACCATACACTGAACTACTGAAATCAGAAGAATTGCAACATCTCATGTTTTTGTGGTATTGTTCAGGATAGTATTTTACATTATTTGTAATGGAGTTCAGCTCCAGGCTGCAAGAAGATGTAGTCTTTCTGGATTTAGTATTGTTTTCTTTGGTTTATTTTTTCAGCCAGAAGGTGAACTGGATCAGATTGTTGCAAAATAAGTATTGTCTTTGTTATGTTCAGTCAGATCACTGAGCTGATTTAACTCACTCAGTGTGACTGGCCACAAGTTCAAGGAAGAGGCTGGGAGTACCCAAGCTGGTACCCCTTTCACAGCCTACACCTGGACTGGATTGAAGTGTTAATCAACAGGCATTTGCTGGTGTTTGCTGGGTATCTTATAGTCCCCCGGAAACTATATGGGTGTAGTATTTGTCAAAATATTTTAGGTAATGCTCCAAAAGAAATATAAGCTGTAATCTAGGTTTTTTTCTCTAAAGTGTGGTAAATTTGTTGTGAGGACTCTGCAATTATGGCTCTTTGCATTCTTTTCCCAACTATGTTATATATTGAGTCAGTAGAATAACTGAGTGAGACTTCTTGCCTATATGTACCCTGGGTTTATGCTACTAAAAGCTTTAAATAATCAAATGTTAACAAATCTCCTATGACATTTTCATCTGCCTTTTATAGGAAGCTATTTGTAACCTACAGTTTTAACTGCCTTTCATGTTCTTTCCTCTGGAAGTGTTTAGGGACTACTGTTTTATTAGGAGTGGACCATTTAAGCATGAAGGTTGGGAAACTACTGTGATGATGTGCTGGGGCTGGGCAACTGATTAGATGTGAACACTACTTACTGACAGCAACTTTTCCCACTGCAGATGGTGTTTTCTGAAAAGAAAACTGCCTTCAAGGATTTCGTAACAGCATTTTCTGAATGGTTAGCTGTGGAGGGATCATTAAAAGATAGTTTATAGTCTGTAGCATCTGAAAAGGAAAGACATTAATACTTTATGCACTGTAGATCAAGAATGATGAGAATAACATTTAATAATTTGAGAAGAATTTAATTTGGTATTTTACTGTTCCACTCCCACCCCACCTCCAATCTGACTTGCTGGTTTGGTGCTTTTGTTTCCACAGGGGAAAGTTATGTGTGTGGTTCCATAGAACCCTTCAAGAAACTGGAGTACACGAAGAATGTAAACCCCAACTGGTCAGTGAATGTTAAGACAACTTCTACTTCTCGTTCAGTGCCGTCTCTTGCCACTGCTAAAGGAGGTACTCCAGAAGCAAAAGAGAATAAGGATTTCATTAGGCCTAAACTAGTCACTATCATCAGGAGCGGAGTGAAGCCACGGAAAGCAGTCCGGATTCTGCTTAACAAGAAGACAGCACATTCATTTGAACAGGTTCTTACTGATATAACTGATGCCATCAAGCTGGATTCAGGAGTGGTTAAACGCTTATACACACTAGATGGAAAACAGGTAAGAATTTTGATGATGATCATTCTCTGTGTGAAGAAAATATAATTTTCCAAAAGGAAAAGATTAGTACGTTAGTAAAAAAAGTATTTTTCTCTAGACTATAAAACTGGGCCTTCCATTGCATTTGTACTTAAGATCTGCGAGCGGTTCAGGAACATATCGTGAAACATTACGTGGCCTCAGTGATTGTCTTGCCATTCATGGTAAATAATAGCTCTAAATCTGTCAGTTGAAAGTGTGATGTGGTTTTGGCTCTGCATGCTGGAAATGTAGGATGAAGGATGTACTTTTAAAGAAGATCATTCTGTTAACTTGTTTCAGCTTTTTCTTGCAGCAGTATTATGAGTCATTTTACTTCCCTTTCCATAAACTGTAAGAACAAACAGCATGGACACATTCCACCACGATAAATGCAGGCTTACTGCTGTCCAGACCGACCAAATGCTGAATCTTACTGGATCTAGAATGGACTAAGAAGAAGGTGTAAGCTAGAAAATGAATGTGCTTTTTTTTCCTTTTGCAGGAAAACAGGTAGGATTATGTGTGGTGCCAACATTTATTGAGGAGTCTATTGTAGGTTACATGTTATACCTTCTATGAAATACCTTCAAGCAGTCTCTTTTTTGCTGACTTAATAAACTCCAGTAGAGGGATGCTTCTTATTAAACTGGGGGATGGATGGACAAGAAAAAATACTAGAGTAATCCTACTTCTTTTTTGTCTTTCACTTTATTTGTAATTTATCTACGGACATGTATTAATTATAGCAAAACTGGAGGAGCTGTTAACCTGGTGAAGGACAAGACTAATTTCAGCATGACCTGAATTGATTTAGAGCAATAGTGACTCTAGAGAAATAAAGCAGATACTTGCATTTACAGGTGTAACTTATTAAATTGAAGGAATGATAGAGGTATAAAATGTAAGTAGAAAGATGAGCAGTCTCCTTGAGAAGCTAGAAGCTGCTAGAGGCCCAAGATAGCTATGTTTTACAGATTCTAGGCTCAGTGATTCAGAGGTATACAGTGTATAACAGTGTAGCTTTCAGGAGGTGATGCAAAATATGCTTGATAGAGGTAAACACACTGTCATCTAGATCCACTGTTGATCCCAACATGTCTGTAGTTACTGGGGTCAATATGCAGGCGTAGCTCTGGAAACAGCTACAGCAGTACCTTCTGGAGAGGGCTCGTTAATGGACAAGCTGCTTATTCAGTGCACCAGTTCAAATCGAGGCCAAGTCGGGCTTGATCAGAAATCCTTTCCATCTGCTGTTTTGTATCAGTAACCTCTGACACCAGTTACAGACAGTTACAGTTCAGTTCTTGATGACTATATGCATGCTTTCAATGATCCCATTACTGTGACTTTGTTGGGAACTTTGATCTGGAGCAAAAATGTAGATGTGAAGCTCTTTTTGCCTGCAGCAAAGGTAAAGCGTGTGGGTTTGAGGAAACTCTCAGCTACTGTCCTTATATTGCCTCCTGCTCCAGGGAGGACTAAGTAGTAAATTTGAGGAAGGAATTGGTATTTTGAAGCTACATGGATCAGTGGTTGTCTCTGCTGTGACCTTGACAGAAGGTCATGAGTGACTATTCCAGCCTTAATAAAAGGGAATGCATATGTATTTTGTATTAGAGAGATAAACTTGAGGTTTAACTATCAAGAATGTTGATGTGGCCTGCTGTCTCCTGGATAATGTGCTCACTTCTGGTTTTTATATTCCAAGCTCCCCTGTAATGATTGTTCTTAAAACAAAATAAATACCTTTACACCTTTTTTAGAGCTCTAATTGCTGGAAGTAAATAGTATCCTAGTAGTCAGGGGAATGGAAGACCAAGCTGTCCTGGCCCTGAAAAACAGTTCAGTTGTGGAGTCTTGGGGTTTGAGATGAGCTTAAATCAGTGGTGTGCTTCGGCATTTGTTACCTACCTTTTAGCTCGAAACCCTTGTGTCTTAAGGTTATCCCAGGAGGCTGAAGTCCACATATATTCACTCCTTCCCATTCACTTCATATTCATTTGAAATTGCATAGCTGGATGCCTAACCCTACTGGTGAGGACAGGGTCTTGGGGAAGGTGTGTGTGTGTCCCCTGCCAATGTGACAGAGACTTCTCTCACTGCATACACAAAGCAGCTTTGCTGGCAGAAAGGGAAATGAATGATCCGGCACTCAGCAGGAGCAGCCTGTTGCTTCCTCCTGCATGGGGAAGTCATTGATTTCCTGTACTGCTAAGCAATTGCTGCTCCATTTTTCGCTGCCAAAATTCTGATCTCCCAGATGGCGTTGGGGACACAATGATGGATTTCTTTATTGCTAAACTTAAGCTGTGAATGACTACTGGGAGGAAATCCATGGTAAATCCAAAATTTTTCCAGTAGTGTTTATAGATGGAAACTTCTAGTGTTTGGAAGATTCTGGAAAATGCTGTGTTCAGTGGTTAAATCTAACAAATCTGTGATTAAATCTTTCATCACTAAATTAAAAAGCAATAAAATCTTAAAGCTCTGAGCCAAGAAAAGTAATCTACTGTAAGGATAAGACAATAAAGCTCTCCTAGGATTTTTCTTTGGAATATAACTTGTAAGAAAGGCTATACTGTACAGTCATCTCTGAGGCGAACGTTGGAGCTGCCCATCCATAGCAAAAACTGACGAGTCCCATGTATTGTTGTGAAGATGGGCAGTGAGGTATGTACGCCATTGTTCAGTACTATCACTAGATGCCTCAGATTAATCAAAAGAGAATAGTAGGAGTCAGAGTCTTAACTGGGCATCTGAGTCAAATGATTGTCTCATACTGACACTACACATTGAGGAACTGAGCTGAAATGCTCTCCCTCCAGCCACCTGGTTAGCTGAGATGTTTTGATTTGTATCTCTAAAAGCCATTAATAAATACTAGTTATAAATGCTTAGTTAAAAGGTATGTAAATAGAGGCCTGTAAAGTTTGATGACAATTTAAAAAGCTTATCTTGATAAGACAGGTAATACTTGGACAGTCAATACCTGAGGAAAGTTACAGTTAGTGGGAAGAAAGCTCTTCTATGTTTTCCAGTTGCTTCTAGCATCCCAATAATTTCTTATTTTTGGAAAATTCAGTAATTTTTAGTACCCCGATGCTTTGTAGAACTCCAAGGATCTTGATTAAGTAGGTGTGTTGTAGTAGCCCTTTCCATTATTTAATGCTAGAACAGGAGAAGAAGGGGGAGGAGGGAGAAACAAAACCCAAGAAAACGAACGCCAAGGAAATTAAATGGTCTTGTCTTATCAAGTCAGTGCCATTTCAGGGACTGAAACTTCATGTTTTCCGCTATTGGATTTAGTTTTGTTAAAATATATTTCTCCTTGTTACAAACAGAGTGAATAGTGGTTTACTTGCATTCCCTTATAACTCATGTCAGAATCTGGATTTTTACCTCAGGGTTTCTGAAACTTTAGAATATTAATTTGTGCCAAGTAGAATATTGATTTGTGTAAAAAGAGGCACAACATACAACTGCAATCTGATCGTATAGCATGTTGGTGGCCTGCATTTGTCTTGCAGTTCAATTATTAATGATTCCTCAAAGCAGGATAGGTTTCATACTGTGTCTAGAACAGTATATGTATGTTTTTATCGCTGTATTTATTTTCCAACTGGTATAAGGAAATGACGCTGTTTGTACACTGGAGGAAGAGATCACTTCCCTATATGGTATGGATGGATTTGAAGAAGGTGGTGGGGCTCTTGGAAGTGTTTAACAGTCTTATGAGCTCATGCCAAAATTAAAATCTGTCTAGGGGGTCTTGGATTGTTTTTGTTGCCAACTTTGCTGTGTAAGTAAAATAAAAATAGAGTAGATTAATGGCTGCCTGTAGGAATTCAGATCATGAGGGCACACACTTATTGTGAATATTACTCATTTTTTTAGATTAATTAGTATTGATCCTTAATATTCTCAGTTACTCTTGCACAGAAGGAATGCTTTCTCCTAGCTAAAATATGTCTTGCTTTACTGTAGCTGCAGTGTTTCAGCTTGATTTTTAACCTTCCTTTAACAGAATGTGTCACTTTTAGTTTGATGTGTATTAAAATATGGCTTTTTAAAAGGCAGTGTATGGACACGCAATGCAAACATCAAGGGTACAAGCTGCCTGTAAATATAGAGCCCAGTCACTGTGTTGCAAACCCAGTTCTCTGGTTTCTGCGCACTGATGCACTTCTAGAACAACACTGAAGACTAAAATGGGAGAATACTTATAAAGGTCACATATAACAGCAAAATTGTGAAACAGTGCCATTTTTAGAAGTGTTATGTTATGTGTATTTGTACAAGGTATTTACAGTTTGTGTGTTTAGGCAAAGACTATAAAGGATGGGCAAAAATACATCATCACCTTGCAAGTTCTCTGTTTGCTTTTGGAAGAACAAACATCTGGTTTATAATGGGACCTACTTATTTGAACAGGTGGTTTGTTTTAGCTTAACTAGATGCAATCATGCAAATTATTTTTCAGTTTTGCATTGTTCTGTGGATTTGTCTCCAGACAGTTGAGTGGGCAGTGGCAGAGATACCAGAATAAAAGTCATAATCTGGGTTTTTTTTAAAAAAATACATTATTTCAAATCAAATTGCCTTTACAAATATGAAATACAACTAGTGTTACTTTAAGACATACTTTATGGAAGTGTGTGTGGGAAGTGTAGGGTGGAATGGGAGCAGATCCCTCAACCTTGCTTTAAGCAGCTAAAAAGCTTTTTAAAAAAAATATGGCTGTGAGGAAAGGGAACATCACAGTGCTGGAAGCTTCTTCATTGAGTGTAATACGGTTTTGTTTTTTATTGAAACCTCACTCTAAAGGTGGTATCTTAAGATAGAAAAAAACTCCTTTTCCTGTGAACTCCTCTCTGAGAAAGCATGTAATGTCTTAAGTTTTAATAAGGAATTAATAATGCTATTTTAAGAAAATACTCTCAAGAAAAAGAAACAACTGTTTGCACCTGTGACTAAGATGAGCATGTGCTTTCTTGTTGTTTTGTGCTTAACAAGTAGAAAACATTTGGTAATAATGACTGTATTCTACAATAAATTCTTGGCCAAATCTACCCTTTTGTAGGATAGAATAAAGATATCAAATGTCTTTCTCTAGACATGGATTGACCTTGGTAAAGAAAAGCCTACATAAAGCAAGGTAGGTATCATTCATGAAAAGACATTCACTACTTCGTATTTGTGTTATACAACAATTGAAACAGAATGAATGTTAAACAAAATAAAACTTACGTGCAGTGAGTCATTTAGTGTGTACCCTGTAATTTTGATTCACTTTAGTGTTTGTAATCCATTCCATTCTCAATATAGAAGGTGCACTTAATTTTAAGGGTTGTGCATGTTCTTTTTATTTATTCTTCAGTTGTAGTTACAATCCACTTGAGATGCATGCAACTTAAAATTGTTTCTACTTTGAAAAATGTTGGCGACAAGTGCTATTTTATCTTCTGTATGACCTCTCTTGAGTGCAGTAACTTTAACTTCTCTCTTTTGTTGAAAGCTTTGGTGCTCTGTGCTAGCCACAGGCACACAGGGGAGTGGTGTTGGTTGACCCGGGAACCATGGTAAATTCTCCAAGAGCTCTAGCTTTGCAGATACTGACTAATTAGGAGCGAACATTAAGGAAGATGGCTTCTGCAGGCCACACAAGCATTTTAAAAGGAAAGCAACAGCTAGGGAAACTCATGTTTGTGTTTTTTTGGGTGGTACTTTAGTATTACACTTGATCACCTGAAACTCATTGTGATTGCACTGTGCCAGATGTTCCTTTATAAAGATCTTGTAATGTGAATGCTAGATAGCTGTACCTCTTAGAGAAAACCCATGCTGCTTAATTTTAGATATCAAGTTTAGGGCCCTATTTGGAAGATTCTGACAGATCACCATGTTATTTGGCTGTGAGAGACACTCTTCAAGAACAAGGAGCATCCCTCTAGCTTTTAATGCACCTCACTTCCCCTCTTTCTGCCTGCAGTATATTTAATTTTTTTTTTTTCTGGGAAATGTACCATTTCTGGCTTTAGTATTTTGAAATTGGTGTTGGGGAAGGACTTAAAAGATGAGATTTTTTTTCTCAATACCAACGGAAAGACCCTTTCCTGAAGACACGCTAGACTGAAAACCAAAAAAAAAAAAATCACTGACTGAAAATTGTCTGTCTCAGCAGGTGATGATGGCCTCTGGGAGTCTTGGAAGATTCTTCCAATTCCTATTGAGAGAACTGGACTTCCATTACAAATTAGATTAGTAAAAAAAGCATAAAAATCTGGTTCAAAATCATTCAAAGACATGCTAGGTTAGATAGTTTGTTGGTAATTGGTATTATCCTGGTGTTAGAAGACAGCCGTGATAGGTCCTTGAACCCTTGTTACTCTAGGTAAGTTGTTTTGATGTCATATTATGACATTGACTAACAAATTCAATTTTTATAAGTCTTCTGTAAAGGAGTGAATGGAAGCCCATTCCTAATTGTGTTCATTCGTCTAAGGTTGGTTCCTATTAAGCTGAGACTGACAAGTGTGTTGCTCAATCTCTAAGTGCTCTCTCACAATAGAAGCTTCCACAGTTGCTAACTGGCATCCCTTAGAAACTGCAGGCTGATGTTGAAAATTAAGAAGATGCCATCTTTTGCAACCTTTAGATTGGCTTTCTTGCTGTGCCAAAGAAAAGCTGTTATTAATTGAAGAAGACTGAAAAGTTGCCTATCTGCTTCAGTATGCTATAAATATCACATAATTGGAACTTACTTTCTTAGCAGGATATACAAGTACTCATGAGAGAGTTCATGTACAGTCAGAAGCCTTTTTTTAAGGAAGAGTAATTTTCAGCTCCTCAAAGGTGTAGTATATTTTGTAAGTGTGAGGAAGAGTGCTTGAGTGAGAAGGAGATGGTGTGGTCATTCAGAACTATTAATTTCTAGAATAAGCATCCTTTTACTCAATGTCTTGACTTTGCTTCAGTGCCTTAAAAATATACACTATAACTAAGAAGAACTTCTTTTCCAGTTAAGTTCTGATTTGTGTATTGCTGACAAGTGTTACGGGGGAGGGGGAGAGGAAGAGCAAATGGAAACATCGCCAACTGTATAGTCTTGGTGGTGGTTTTGGGTATGGTCTTTTTGCTTATTTGTTTAATGAAAGAAGACTTGAAAAAGTGGTTGCAGATTTCTCTGGTGATGCTGTACGACTATTCTGTAGAGACAGATGTAGGATTACTGGTGATCATTGCAAAGAGTTGCCATTGCTCAGTAACATACAGTTTTCAGGACCAAAGAGGCTCCCTGTCAACAGTTGAGATCTGTTTGTTATGCTTTCAAATAGCAGTCATTCTAAACTTTCTCTCTTTTTCTGCCCCATCCTGTAAAGCTACTGTATTTCATGACTTTCACTGAACAAGCTGAGCTCAATAGTTTAAAAGCTGTGCGGTATGTATTGTCAAACTGTCGTGTTCACTGGGATAATATTATTTTTAATCTCTGAAGCTGTTATTGCTAGCAATATTTTTCATTTGCGTAAGTAAGTGTGGTGTGTGTATTTCCTTTCTGTTCCTGAAGTGGTAAGATGTAGAAAGACTGTTATAAAAAAAAAAAAAAAAAAAAGGTTAGAATCATAGAATGTCCCGAGTTGGGGACCCACAAAGGTCCAACTCCTATCCCTACATAGCACAACCGCCAAATTCACACCATATGTCTAAAGGTGTTGTCCAAATGCTTCTTGAATATTTTTGGGCTTGGCACCATTACTACTTCTCTGGGGAACTTGTTCCGGCGCTCCGCTACCCTCTGGGTAACCTTTTCCTAAATCCAACCTAGCCTTCCCCTGGCACATCTTCCTGCCGTTCCCTCGGGTCCTGTCATTGGTTGCCAGAGAGAAGAGATCAGCACCTGCTCTTCCTTTTCCTCTTGTGAGGAAGCTGTAGACCGTGATGAGGTCTCCCTTCAGTCTCCTCCAGGCTGAACAGGCCAAGTGTTTTCAACTGCTCCTCATGTGGCCTCCCCTCTAAACCCTTCACCAACTTTATGACCCTCCTCAAAAGGCTGAAAAAAGAAAGGTTGTTTCTTTTCCTTCTAAAACTAGTTGTTACAGGAGTATTAAGATTTTCCAGCCATTTGGCAGAATTCTAAGAATCATCAGAAGAAAAGAAACTGCGTATTCCTCTCCTAGTATTTTTTGTAGCACGCATTTCTTTCCTAAGAAATTAAATTGCATAATAGGAAGAATTTTCAGTACTGCATGCAGCTTCTTAGAATTTAAATACTTGCTTTTTAATGTAAGTATTTCAGTATAATTTTATCTTTGGATTTTGCAGAAACACTGGGAAAATCTTGGCAATCACTCTTTTGGAAAAGTTGAGTTAATAAACTAAAGGCTTGATAACTCTTTCTAATAAAATTCAAGTTTGAACAGCTACCTGAGACTTAGTGCAAGTGTGTCCTTGATGACTTCCTTCTCACAATTACATTTCTCTTCAACACCTTTCTTCCAGGCTATGGTGTAGAGAAAATTCTTCTGTGAATGATGAATATTGAGAGGACAAAATATATAAACATACTATTGCTAGGCATATTTTTCTGTAGAACCTAATCCTTTCATTTTTCTCTAGTTGCTTATAGCATGCAAGATTTTAAAAAACAACAACAAATGTAATTGAACTATATTTCCAGTGTCAAAATTACTGATGCTGGAGGAAGTGGTATTAACAGCCCAATTTTGTATCTTTTTTTCCTAATTAAGCTTTTATGAACTTAGTTTCTTTTCTGAAATTGCAGTCAACTGTGAAGCATCTTAACTTATTTCCAATACTTTCCAGCTTCTTAAGCCGTGTGCTTTGCTGTCTTATAGTAAGCGTCAAGAAACACAAGTGCCTTCGGATTCTCTACCTATTTTGTCTGGAATTGCTTCTCATGGTTCTTTTTCTGTAGAAAGCGCATCTAGGGCAATGACATACTTCTCAGGTGCTCATCAGATTAATCAAGATGAATCAAGGTCCCTGCCTTTAGAAGGATTCTTTCTTAAATGAACCCTGCTCTGTATAGAAGTTGGAGATGCAATTCTGTTTTCTTATTCTGTGTTTATGAGAATTTCTGCTGTCAATTAGTGGGACTTAAGACTTAGAGGATGTTCAGGGACAACAATATTAAGTACTATTACATCAGTGATGTATAATGTAGTCTGTCTCTTTACCCCTCCATTCCTCTTTAAGCTTGAAACTAATTTGTTCAATCCTGTAGGAAGTATTGACTTAATCTCTTCTGAATCTATGTCCCCACTATGTGCCAGTTCATGGGGGCGGATTGTCCAGACCAAATCAGATTTAGGAACTAATACAATTACCAGTAGGGTAAAATATTTCCATTGTACTGAACAAACTCTTTTGAGACGGTTTTCCTGATGTCACTGGATGGTGGTATGTGACAAGGTATCTATCACGTATAGTTTGTTCTTAAATTTTATTAAACACTTTGTTATATTTTCTCTAAAAAATCTTCTTGAGTAGGTCAGACCACCTGTTACAAGAAGATGGTTTTGCTTGAGAAGGCTGCCAAGCAGGGAATCAAGCTTCTTCCATAGAACTGAATTCTTAGTTGTAGACAGAAGAGCAAAGAAGCCTTTGAGGACTTGAGGTGTGCAGGACAGGGTATGATACTTTATACATAGATAAAAATGAGCCCAGAAAGGTGTGACATTGTCAGACATAAGTGAGTTTCAGTTTAGAAAAGACAGAAAACTGTAGTATGCTACTACAGGAACCAGTAAAGCATTATAGGGTTTTTAATTCAGAATTGAATGTTACTGAAAATAAAACTCATGCTAAGTAGTTAGGGCTGATTCCCTCTCCCAAATCAGTTGTTCTGGTGGATTTGGTGTTCCATTAAATGTTTGGTCTCAGACATTCCTTTTAAATAAAACTCCTCAGAGCTTTAATAGCTTAAAACTGTAAGAGACATTTACTCACTGAGTGAATGGAGAGTGAAATCGCAATCTGAACTGCTTTTAATTATCTTTTTGGCTCGGTTTAAGCAATGATTTTCTCAAAGCTGCAATGGGGAAAGATTGGGGGAATCTTGTGGAATAGCCAGGGTAGTGTGCCTTTGATTAAAGGTGCGGGAAGGCAGACATTGCCTGAAATGCACATGCTGACTTTTTAAATAGAAGAATGTTTGCTGTTTAAAATACCTTCACCTGCCTTCCCTTGCAGCCAGGTTATGTGTCTGTTTTACATTAATTTGAATTGCAAACTGCAGCTGCTGCTATATAACATGCATGCAAAAGCTAAACCGTTGACACTTTGTTTATTCTAGTTGTCCTTGATATAGCCTGCTGTCTCTTGTTCCCTTGATTTCTTACCTGCCTCTGAATCATGTGTCTGTTTCTGAAGGTTTTCTAGGAGACTCCTTAGTTTTCTTTGAATTTATAATTAATTAATCATTTAAAATCTCACAAATTCCGGCAAATGACCCTTTCTGTGGGCTTTGTTCTGTTTGTACTCAGGACACCATTTCACAACATCTAGATTCTGTAGTTCAGCTCTTTTGTTCTGTTTGTATATCTTGTAGGCTTATAATCAAGATTTCTTGAACCTTCTGCTGTTTCTTGATATATGAAATCTGTGTTTGCATCTTACGCCCACACAAAATCTAAGTTAAAGCTAACGCAATATATGGAGTCTTTAAGTGGCATACTTACGTACTCCTTGGAGAGGAAATAACTTTGAGAAGGAGGTGAATGTAACACGCATGTGTTGTGGGAAATGATCCTTGCACACTTAGGCAGTGATAACGAGAAACCCTGTGTTGACATGGGAATAAACTCACGCATGCTATAATTATGTCTTGGCACTTAAGAATAAAATTTAAACATACAGAAGCTCACGATCATTTGAAAGTCCATATATGACATTGTTGATTCTATTTTCTGTGAAAAAGAAGGCTTTAAGGAAAAAAAAAAAGTGATACTTGGACATTTCAGTTTCTAAACCAGAACACATTTGTTCTGGGGCAGATTGAGTAGCATTAAGAATACTCTGGAGGAATCTGTTTAAATAGTTTGTGATCTTGATGAATTGGGAACACGAACTGCAATCAGTGTAAAATTTAATAAGGTAAATATGAAGCAGTTAATGTAGGAAAGAATAATCAAATAGCCTATCAGAAACAGAGGAACAAAGACCAGATGAGAGTGCGGTAAGCATGGTATATAAAGGTTTTTAACGTAAGAAGTGCTGAACATTTCCTTGCTTTGAGATGGTGGAAAAAATTGTGTATAAGTAGCAGAATGTGACATAAAAGTAAGGAGTGTTTAGTGGTTGTGCAGTTGATTAGGATCTTTGTGAAAGCAGGTATTGATAGCTGCTTTTTTCATCAAGGGTAGGGGTATTGAATTTTCTGTATCTGACATAAAGACAAATGGCGTAGTAGTAGGATTGATTGCTCTCTGTATGATAAGTAAAGGTTGAGAATGACATGCTATGTAAAGGGATGAAATAGGAACCGGCTGAGAAACAAGATTATTTGTGATTGGACTTTTTGCTTTTTTGGGGTAAATTTAGAAACAAGTAAACTTGAGATGATCATTTAGTATCTGTAGTATGGGCATGCCAAGCAACTAGGTAAGGTCTCTCTGGGGCTTCATTTCTATTATGCAAGACTGAAAGGAAATAAAACCTTTTATAGTCACAAATAAGTATTCCAGTAGTTAATAAATGTCGTAGTTAAAGTACTTATCAAGTGAATGCACTTACCAATAACTTTTTTTTTTGACAAAAAGCTATTCAGTTGAATGTTTTCTTAAATGAGTTTCAGTAAGACAGGAGCAAGAAACAATGCAGTGAAGCTGAAATTAGTCTCAAAACATTTACTAAGTTGTAAATGGGGGACCAAGTGAGCAAATGGGTAAAGATATATAGGAGCCATTATGGATGAGTAGTATTTGTATGAATAACACCTTCCTAAAAAATGCTTTCAACCAAAATTATATTGAGGCTTTATTTAAATCTCATTTAAGCAGAAATATTTAAATGTGGGATCTGGGTATGTAGCTGTTGTGTTTTATACTTTGTTTGTGGGGGGAGGAAGGTAATGAGAACGAAAGGATGAGGCTATCCTTTCTTTGGCAAGTCTTCAATGACACTGTAGGAGGAGTAGCTTTTAAATGCGGCATTCGCATAAAAAATGAACTCTGCAGATGGAGGAGGGCTGTCCTAGAAAAGAAAAATTAAGCTCTGGTTTCTCTTGTGCTGAGTCCAAGTGAATGCCAGTCATCTTTCACAGCATACAGTAGGAACTGCTCTCTTAAATGTTACAGAAGGAGGGGGAGAGGAACAACTGAATGTCACATTGTAGCTCTGTAGGAAGAGGAAAGCTTTAACAGTGCTGCTTCTTTTATAGACAAATAATCAGAAGCATCACTGAAATAAGAGGCAGCCGCTCTGAAGAATGCCCTATATTGTGGCTATACTGATAGAGGCTCTTTGCCACTGCCTCCAGTTCCTCCTCTTTGCCTTTAGTTTCACACTGCAGCATCTTGTCCTGCTGCAGCATTGGAACAGGAATGTTATGATGTTATGCAGTCACCAAGCTTCTTTTTAAGCAGCTTGTCACAACTTAACAGTATTCTGAAATCCTGAAATGACAGGCAGCCTTAAATTTTCTCCCCCAAAATAACCTAGGTAGTGTGTGTGGGAAGTTTTTTATCCCAAATCAATGGTTGTCTGTCTGTACAGTGTTTCCGTTGTTTGGGAACAAATGCCTCAGTAAAAATGTGTACCAACTTTCCTTAGCTTTTATTCTGTATTATTTTAGATTACTCTCTGGAAGTAAGTCTTCAAACTTGGTGCAAAGAACTCCAAGCAGATTAGAAAAGGTGACAAGTCATTTTCAGCTTGTCAAGCAGAGCTGGAATAGTTTTCTGAGGTGCAGTGAGTGTGTGCTACATTAGAAAGAACAAAGACACTACCTCTGTTGGCAGCCCTAATCAAGGTTAGACAGAAAATGCTGGATAATAGGTAAATGAGAGGCTTATGCAAAATATGACTGAGACACTTTGCCTTTAGTAAGTTCTACATAATTCCTTTTTAATTTAGTACTTCATCTCAGTCACTTAGAAATGCAGATGTAAAGATGGAGAGGCTGACTATTTAGCAATGGACATGACAATGAACATGAGACTGGAAAAATCTGACTTCCAAGAAGAGAGATACTGTTAAGGGGACAATATGAAGTTGTCATGTGTGATGCTAGTAGACTGGAATGGTGAGGCTAAGCACAACACAGAAGGAACAGCAAGGAGAGGAGTTTATAGAAAGTAGCACAGAGCTACTGAAGAGACATGAAAAGATCACTCGCCCTGTTTACACAGAAGCCTGTGTTGCATGTAGGCCAGGAAAAGGAACCGATTTACAATCCTTTGAAACTCCTACGGGAGCCCTGGGAGTGAAAAGGTTATTGGTAGGCACTGCTGAGAGAGAAGCGGCTGTCTCCTGGCAGATTCAAAGTAATGTATCCCAAAGAAGGAAGAGAAGGATCCTGGAAGGGTAAATGCTCCTTCATTTCCAAAAATGTAATAAGTGATTTAATCAGTCTTTTGCCATCTACAAAAGCTGTGGTGTATCCAAGTATTTATATTAGATCTTTAGCAAGCCTTAAAAAAAATTTGATTGCAGACATATCTCAAGAGTTAAATTGGTGAAGCTGTAGCTGAAGCTAAGTAAGGGCTTTTCAAATAAAAAATTTGGCAGACAGAAGATTTAGTAGCCTTAGTAGCCTAACTTTGTGTTGTTAGTGAAACCATAATTTGGGATTTTCTTCCCTTTAGGCAGCTCTTTTCTGTTTGACTTTAAAATCTTCTGTAGGCTTCATGTTCTCAAACTTCCTTTCTCCGAAAAGATTTAAGTGCTGTGAATAATACCATTCTGAGTCAACTGGCTAATGGTAGCAAATTTCAAGTGCTGTGTCACAAATGCAATAAAATAATAAACTAAATTAACCTGAGGTTTTGGGTACTGCTCTCATTCATAAAATTTTGTACCATGTGAAAACTCTCATCAGATATGTTATTTCATCCACTTGCTTCTAAATTGTCTTATAGAGGAGAAGCAAGACCATCAGCTACTTAGCAGCACTGTGAAATAACTGGGCGAACTGTACTCTTCCTAGTTTTTTGTCTTTCTTTAGGGTAGGTGGTGTGTGGAAAGGGGCAGGGAGACAAAAGTGATGTTGATTTTGGAGTGTTTATTCCTTCCCCCAGTAAATGTGAAGTGATTTTCTGAACAAGAATCATAGAATCATTAAGGACACAATCAATCTACATTGAAAAGAGATTTTTTTTTTTTTTTTTCTTCCTTTCTGTTATGACCATACATAAATCAGCTTTCATTTCTTCAGAGATGCCTGTGTAAATTTTTGCTACTTGTTAATTTGCCTATCTAGGACGGGCAGACTGGAGCTCTTTTGTGTGCCTAGGTACACATACGCCTGCAAACCAGTGCTCACATCACTTCTGTTGAGAACAAGTAAGGAGTTAGCATTTTTTCTGCTATTTTGGGGGGATTTTTTCCAATGTTGTCTGCTACAGAAATTTGACATTGTTCTAGTCCAGGTTTTTTTTTCCAGGTGTTTATGTGGTTTGAGCTGAAGTAGAATCAGTTTTCTAACTTCAGCTAAGTCTAATCTAAACTTCTTTTTCTGAAAGTTAACTGAATGTTTTTCAGACAGTGTTTCTCTCTAGAAGTGATAATATGGGAAACTGGTATGCAGGAAGGCTGTGGCTTACACTTATTCCTATAGTAACTAAGGTTGTTCTTGAGCTGGTGGAACAACATAAAAGTGAAAGAGGCAAAAAAAAGTCGCACCTGCAAGGAGGGGCAGACAGGACAGGTGTCCTCAAACTGACTGGCAGAGTATTCCATCCTGTATACATCATACACGATATGAACTTGAGAGATCACAAGGGTCTGACCCTCTTCCTTGATGGCTGACATCCATCAAAGACCCTGTCTGTCTGTTTGCCCCTGATTCCAGATCCATGTGTTCCTGAGCCTAGCTACCTCCTGCCACTCACCTTGTTCCCTGTGCTTCCTCTGCAGCATTTGTGGTGATGTATTGTCATCGAGGGCTAGGGTGAGGATGCAGTTTTGTGTATTTGTTTATTATTTTTTTTTTTTTTTCATCAAAGCTCTGTGTTTCCAACCCACAAGTCTTTTTTTCCTCTTTCCCTGGGGGTTGAGGGGAAGGAAAATGGAAGCCCAACTGCTCAGTTTTAATTGTTGAAATTGGCGAGGCTGGTACTAAACCATGACAGGTGGATTTTCACCTCCCCCCATCTTCTCCCTGCCCCTTGGTGGTGTGGCTCAGATTTCCCTCAGCTTTGTGAAGTTTGGTTTTGCTGAGAACTGGTACTAAGCAAAGCCTGCCTTAACTATGATACCTGGTTTTATAAGGAAATAATTTTCATGTATTGGGTAGCATATATGTATCGTCTTTGAAGAGGAGAATGTTACTAGAGAGTTTGGGATGGTTCTTCCTTGATCTTACTCCATCATGTATCGATGCAAACAATCTGCCACTTGCTTCAAAATATTGGTTAAAAACTTCTCAGGCTGTAGAAAACATTCTCACCAACAGAGTGACTGTTTTAACGCTGCTCATGATCTTTAGAGCTATTGAAATGTGTGCTTTCATATGAAAATGTGAAAGGTCTTTCTTTCTTTCAGAGGTGTTGGGCAAATGTTTGTTATTGCTTATATCTCAGCATGATGAAGGATCCTTAATCCAATGGATGTTTCAGGATGAGGAATGAAGGAAGTTTTAAAATAAGCAGTAAACTGCATATTCTTGATTTAATGTATATCACAACAGCTACCTTTTTCCAATAAATTAATAGTTGAATGAAAAATTGGAGTAAGTGGGTCAACTGAAGTCATGTAGGCAATGAAGAATGGATTGGTCGCTCACCAATCCATTCTTTGGATTGTTGTTTGAAAGGTTGTTCAAAGTATAGTGCTGTCAGATACCCAGGTGGAGTTTTGTTGACTCACTTCTTGAGATCAAGGGAAGTTCAGGAGGAATTACGACTGGACTAAGTCTTCAGCAGAAGAGAATTAGGACTGCCTAGTGCAGAGTCCGTCTTTCCTTGTCTCTTCAAAGAGTGGAGAATGTGCAACAATGTATTTCAGTGAAATGACTTAATGACTGACATGCTAGTAAAAAACTTGGTACACTTTGGACACAGTCTCTAAAGACACAGGAACGTGTACCACCCACCTTTTTTGACCTTTTGCTAGGGTGATGTTGCTTCTGACACTTCCAAGGTGTCTGAATAGCCAAATAGTCAAGTATAAAACCACTTCTGATATAGCTGGATAAGTTTTACATGTCCATTGAGTGAATTTGGTCTGCACTCAGATCTTCTGCTGTTTGTTAAAGAACTCAAATTCTTCACATCTTCTTTTATATTGCTGAGTTTCTCTAACGCTAACTCAGAATTAGCTCTGTTAGAGCTTCATAGTAGAGAGAACTTCACAGACAATGTTTGGTACATCAACACTTTAGGCTGTAGAGGTTAAATTTTAGCCTTTACTTGCTTTTAAAGCTCTGTGGAGAAGCTCTGTGGAGTAGTATTTGTCAGGTTGTTAGGGTGAGTCTGTGGTGGGAAATAGGCTGCTGGTACATAAAGTAATGTACTGGAGAAACTTCTTACAAGCACCCTATAGCTCAGAAATTATTTCACTATTGCGTTAAAATTAATGGAATCTGTTAGTTTACATAGCAGGTAAGGTGTTAAAGAAAGGGAGCACAGCGAATTGTTCTGTTGGGATGCATATTTTTTTTTCTTTTTATAATTCACAATAACTGATTGTGTAGCATTTCTTCAGAGCAGCTGCTTTCCTTTAGCTCCTCTGGGTTTCATACACCTGACAATCTTGGTGATAGTCACCAGTGAGAATACTGGTTTTCACAGTTCATTGAATAGCTGAGAATGAGTACACTTGTATGACTGATTGATTGATTTGCAGAAAGCATCAGGACGATGCATTTTCTTTTAAACTTGCTGATATGTTCAGTTCCAGCCTATTTTCCCATGCAAATAGTGTATGGACTATTAATTTCAGTCCTTGCTTAATACATTTTGAACATTGGTCTGCTTAAGTCAAGCTTGAAAGAGCAATAGCGATATTGGAGCAGTTCCAATGACTTGATGGAATTTTATGGCTGAATAAAACAGGCTCAGGTTGGTTCCCTTGGTGCTGTAAGTGGAGTTTTTCCCTTGTGGAGGTGAGGCAGCCAGAAATCTTCTCTTGGATAGAAGTTTGGCAGTAACCAGCATTTCACATCGCACAGAAGCACTCACCAGCCAGTCAGTAAACAAATAGTTACAACCTAACCCTAATTCTGTGGAGGAGTCATGGTAAATTGGAGAGCGCCAAGGTTAACATAGCAGGAGAAGAATCCATCCTTTAGTAGGAGCCTGCCATCCAAGTCTGTGTCTCTGAGAAAATGGGCTCAAACTCTCTTCATCTCTTTTGGTCTCGAGTATATCTCTTTAAGGAGTTAAGTTGCCTGGCTAGGCAGCTGAACACACCAGTTTTCTCTTTGAAGAGAAGACTTGTAATATTGCTTTCCTTTCCTGGGAAATGCAACATATGCATGATTTTTTCCCTGCCTTATTCACTGGTAAAAATGTATGCCTCAAGCATGCTCTCAACACATGCATGTAAACAAAATGTAAATGTGATTAAAATGCGTTTGGGAGATGGTTGTCTCTGGCATCTCTCTAATTACTAAAGATGATAAAATTTTCTATTAATAAATATTAACGAATGAGAAAATTGAATATACTTTCTCTAACTGATGTGAGCTGTGGCGTACACCGTTGTTCTGCCTTTTCACTGGGTGAGCACTTGCTTTATCCAGCTTGCAAGTGTTCCAGGAATACCCTTCAACAGTTCTGTTTCCATTCCCCTCAGCCATCCTCTTCCCAGAAAGAGAAAGCACTGGCTAAAATGGGAAGCATTCTTCAACTGTGGTATAAATTTTCAGGTGTATTTGCCAACTTCCACCGAAGGGAGAAAGGGGCTACTCGATGCTGAGGCAATGAACCATTAGGTTTCTGTAAACCCAGTTTTACAGAAATAATGAGAATTGCAATTAGTTATTTAGTATTTTCATTATTTTATTTTTTTATTGCAATGGGAATGTTATAGGAATTAATACAGAAAACATACCCACTCTATTTAGGGTTGCCTTTACAGTCGCTTTGTTTGAGAGATTTTGTAAATTAGTCTTTCCTGTTTCTGTGGCAACTCAGTTGTATGCATCGGTTGCCAAGGAACAGCTTCTGCCGCACAAAGGACAGGAGACACTGCTACAGAGTGATTTCATTCTTGGCACTAATAGGCAGTGGAAGCAAAGCTTGATAGTTGATGGAGTATGGTCTTCATATTGACTGGTAGCCGGAATGTTTTTTGGGTTTTTTTTTTAGTTGTAATTGAGGTGTTGTCTTCTCTTTGTAATTCAGCCATCACAAACCTCCTGTTATCTGCAGCTACTGGACTCCTGTGGAAGGGTGTAATGGTTACATAGACATAAAACATGAGAAAATGCATGTTTTCAGAATCTTTTAAACAACTATACAATACATTATTGTCTGGTTAAAAAATTAGTTTTTACAATGCAAGATAAGTGATTTGCAGAAAAAAATGTTCTCTTTCTATATATTCTAGCAAGGACAAGATTAAAAGTGAGCACTATTAGCATAACTCTTGGACACATGGCTTTCTAGGCTCTCTGGAACTCTGAAAGTATTTTCTTATTTGACCTCTGGTAAAACTGCAATCTGGATTCCCATCTGATCGTTCTTTTAAGAAGTACAAACTGACACCTGTCATCAGTTCATCAGTTTTCTAAAATGAATGCATATAGAGGGAGCATATTGTGAGTCATGGTTCTGCGTTAGTGTAAGATTTTATTTTTGAGACTGCTTTACAGCCATCAGTTCTACAGCTGGGAATTTCTCAAAGTAGCTATGGAATTCAGTTGGAGGTTGTTACAAAATAATATACATATTTTCAAAGGAGAATATTAATCTACTTTTATTTTTGTAAGTGGTAATCAGGACAAAATATTGTACATTTCATAGATACATTAATTGTGCACTTCTGTGAGGGTGAAAGAGCAAGAGAAAGTAGACTCTTCCTCAGAGGCTGGTGTAGATGCAGAAATAGAGTATTTTGATCTTAGTATAGAATATGTAGCTCAGATTTAGTCAGCCTCCTCTCATTGATTGTCTAATGAAGTGCCATTACATCACAGTTAAATGAGTGCTACTCATCAGTGAGGTTTGAATCAATTAGTATTTGGAATGGGTACAAGGAGGGTGAAGTGCGTATTGTATAATACAGAACAGTTCATTATATGCAGAAATGCAGATACTCCTGTGAAAGAGAAAAGCTATTGCATAGTATTGTCTGCCCACAGGTGTGTAAGAAAAGCAGCCAAGAACAGTTCTTTTCTCCTGTAGCTAAAATACCAGGAGGAGTTTGCAATCCCAATGCACCTTACAGAGCAAAAGGAGAAGCTGAGTGATTAGAAATTCGATAGCATCTGTTGTTCTATGGCTTAGGCAAAAAGTTACTTTACCTGCAGCCACTTTACTTTCATAGACACAGAGCAGGGCGTAGTCTCTTAGGGGAAATAGGGCCAAGAAACGCTGCTTCTACTTTTTAATTTTTGGGCACTTTTTAAAGCACTTTGGTAAGCAGTACTAGCCCTGTTTATGTGAACTGGCATGCCTGCAGGCTAACTCACAGGAGTTCTTTTGGGCTTTATTTGGCTTAGTATAGAAATACTTTGGCTTTGGAAAACTGGAGTTCCACCTCTAAACTGAGTCCGTGCCACCACATGGTATTCCCAGGTTGATGGATTACTGTGTGAAGTGCATTTTTATCTCTGGCTGTTGTTATTGCCTTTACCACATTCTATTATAAATAAAAAATAATGAAGTGCAGAAATGCTCAAACCTTTCCTCTGTTGTTGTGATGAAAATAATCTATTGTTTCATGATGAGGATGTTTGTAAGGAAAACTGTAGTGCAGTCAGAACAGGTAAATCTACAGGAAATAGTGAGCAATAACTTGGCTTAGACTAATGTTTGAAAAGCTAGATACTGGAGTTTAACTATTGTATTGCATCTTAAACAAACCAGCTACATTTTGCAAGTTAGGAATAAAGCAGTGGGTATGGTGGTACCATTTTCATAGTGCAAAACAGAGAGCCCTCAACACCTTTTTGTTCTTAGTTAGCTGTAATCTGAAAGCTTTGAACAGAGAAGACAGAATGCCCTGGAAAATAAAGAGAGCAAATTACCTATGTTTTAATGAATGTCATAAATAGCAGCCTATCCTTTGTACTTGCTCTCTCTTTCAGATACTATATTCCATTATACAAACCCTACAATGTTCTTTAAAAAAACATTTGGGGATTATTAAATGGGGAACATTGAATCCTCTTTTTGTATAATGCACTTACAATAATTTGCAGATGCCCAAATAGCTTTACAAATCACTTGAGGCATGATTTACTTAAAATTTATATGACTCAATTAGATAATAAAACTTACTTAATGCAAAGGTTATGGGATAGACTGATAAAAGCCAGGCAATTAGATTAAGTATCGGACCTAAACTTGTCCTTTTGAACCAGATGCAGTGCAGCACTTGGTTTGTAGACTGGATATAAATACTCCGAAATGTATCATTGTTCCGATCTCTGAACAGATAAGTTGATCGAGAGTCTGTGATCTCTGTTTAAATGCTTATTAAATAAAAAATGTTTATTATAAATACCATTTAAAAGGGAGAAAAGGGCACTGCAGTACAATTGAGCACTACTTCCTGATTTATTATTAGACCTTTATTTAAATGAGATCATCCAGATTGTATAGAACCTGGCCAAACTGGGGAATTTTTTTTCCTCCTCTTGCATAACAGACTTTATAATCCTGATATGAGACAGAAAATCCACGCATTTCATATGAAATGCATGTCCTGTATTCCATCTCTCTTTATTGCCTACCCTGCCAAAATCAAATAAACTGCTGAATGCACGTATGAATATCAGTTTCAAAAAAAGTCCTTATTTTTGCTAGCTCTATAATGGCTGAAAAGAATTTGTTCTGGAAGAGAGTTTGAATAGGGAGACTCTTTATTGCCCGGATTGGTGCAGCTTTGGTGAGGTGGTGTTGCTCTACAACTTGCTTAGATTGCCTGGTGTGCTCATGTTGGCAGAGCTTGCTTCCCAGCCTAGCTGTGGTGATGTTGCTGTCAGCACAAAAGGTGCATCAACTAGCCCTATCCTGAATACACCTTCCAGCTTTTGGTACCATCAAAGTATTCTTCTTGTTTTTATCCTGGGTTGGAGAGTGTCTGCTTGTGCTTAAGAGTCCAAATTCTAATAATTCAGTCTCGTAGGAAGAATTGAATGATGATTTTAAGGTGGTTTTGCTATCTAATGCAGTTTACAGTCATCCCAGTCTGACCTAAGAGTCTCTTTTTACGCTGCCTCCAACGTATCTGGAAAGAGCAAGAGACTAAATTTAACCATGGCTATTTCACAGCACCTCTTAAAATTTACAAAACTAAAGCTTAGCTACCGTCTGTAACATGCATTGGAGCTGGGCTGTGAGAAAATTCTGTAAGCATACTATTGCATTAAGAAAGAGTTCAGCTGACCCAGTAAATAACTTCCTAGAAATCTCTTCAGGTAGATTTCCCTATAAGGCTAATTCAGAAGAATGTTATCAGAGAATTTAGACTTTTCTGAAATATTACTAAAAAACAGTAGATGACTAGAATTTCCATTTAATAAGTTGTCAGTATTTTCAGTCTAAATAGAAATCTAAATAATGTACCATTGAAAGAAAATTACTTTCATACTGCATTGCTATTGATTTAATAAAGAGATTGACATCAACTGTGATACGCCAGAGTCTATACACTTTATAGGTTGTTGACTCTTTTTAGCCTTGAATGATTAGTCCGATCAAGCCTTGCATTAGAAAAACTTAAGAATATAATATTAGTTTTACATATAAACACACAAGATGGCATTAAAAAAAAAAAAAAGTCCTGATTTGTTCTGCTGCTGCAAAGAGACTCCACATTTGGGGTTCTACACCTCTTCTTTAGTCATGACCTGACTCCAGAGCTGCCCTGGGTTTTGAGGAAAAAACTATTTTGTCTGTTCAAAAATTAGGTAAGCAAAGTGCATGGCTTCTGCATTTCTGGACGAGTTGCTGAAAGTCTGATTTTTTTTTATTTAGTATTTTTGAGTCTCTTCTGTGTGCCACCTTGTTACTTAAAGCTATACAAAGCTGTGTTGAACTTCTTTAGGTATTCTATGTAGAAAGACCTTCTATAATCTCCTTTAAAACTAACCTGCCCGATGAATGAATGTAAGCAAGTGTTAGACTTGCTGCTTTTGTCACACAGTGTTGCTAATGTTCATTTACATATTACTTATTTTATTAGCATCTAAAAAGTTGGGTTGCTTTGAGCTCGACCTCTTATTCTGATTAAGAGACAATTCATGGTAAATCAGGATGCCCTTGGTGAGATAAGGAACAGGAAGACATAAATTTGTTTCCTTATTGTAAACTGCAATTTTTGCCTTTGGAACTTTGTTTTCTGTATGCGTTGTGAGGCCTTAATGGCTTTGGCTCATTAGTCACGCAAGCTACAGCTAATATTAGTGATATTTGAAATAGACACACAAGGTGTGTGTGTGGATGTACTTCTCAGCGTTCAAAGCTGGCTTAGAATGATTTGGTCTAGTTTAGTTGAACCTCCAGTGTTTATTAAAGCCTATGTATGTGTAAAAGCTCCAGGATAAGGTATCATACTACTGTGTTTAATCACCCAAGCTGAAACTTTTAGATTGCTCGCTTTGGCTGATGGAGTAATGAATGATATTGATAGCTTTTTTGCTGACTTTGAAAAGGAGCAGAGAAGGGTCACAGTTATAGCAAAATTTCAGTGATGCTTGCTTTCTTTTGAACATGCACAGGCTTGGTTATACTTTCACTGCAGTGGCAACGGCCCATCCTATGACTTGAAAGTGAAATTATATTAATTTTTCACAGGGAAGTTTTGCATGAATCACAGAATGGTAGGAATTGGAAGGGGCCTCTGGAGATAATCTAGTCCAACTCGCCTGCTAAAGCAGGTTCATCTAGAGCAGGTTGCATAGGAATATGTCCAGGTGGGTTTTGAATATGTCCAGAGAAGGAGAGACAGATATTCTGTCACCCTCACAGTAAATAAGTTTTTCCTCATGTTGAGGTGGAACTTCCTGTGCTCCAGTTTGTGCCTGTTGACCCTTGTCCCATCGAAGGGCACCATTGAGAGGAGTCTGGCTCCATCCTATTGACACCCGCACTTTAGATATTCATAAGCATTGAAATACATGTTTCAGGCAAAAGAAAATAAGAAGTACGTGTTTCAGACAAAATTCTCCCTTTTCTCATTCACTCCTGTTTAAGTTGATGTTTTGGTTTTTTTTAGTTGTCATTTTAAATTTGGGGAGGAAGCTAGCCTGGTACACTGTGGCTCAGTTTGCTGGAGCCTAAAAACATCAGCATAGTCCCAAGGGCTATGCTGGGCAGCCTTCATAGCTGTGACTGCTTGCTGCATTTGAATAAGTGTGGATCAAACAGCTGAAGCCAGCTGCAGGGAGTTCTGGAGAAGGATGGGTTTCTAGTTCAGTTCACCACCAGCAAATGGCAGCTTTGGAAGGGCAGTGCCAGCTCAGTCCAAGAAGCCTACTGTTGAAGGGCAGTGGATAGCAGGACATTCTGAGCAACCTGGATATCTCTTGGCAAGGTGTGTGCAGCTGCCAATGGTGTTTGGGGCAATTGTCCTTAGAAGGTTTTATGTATAACTTTGGTGAATTGAACTACATGGGTTTATGTGTATATCTTTAGAGTTTGGGTTGGATTTTTTTTTTATTTAGTTGGTTTACAGTTTCTTTACTGCTGATACTGGAAATAGGAAGCCTATTAATCTGTTGCTTTGTGTATTGAATGTTAGTCATAATGTTTGTCGTCATGTTTCTACATTAAATCGACCAGTAATTCAGCCTTGATTTGCCTTTGATCTATGCAGCAAACCATAATGCTTCACTTGATTGCATTCTCATGGTTGCTGTACAATATTTTGAGAATCCTTGTGCAGTGAATCATTATTTGGCAGGTACATGGAGAACTGTAAGATCTAGCTGAAAACTGACAACTTTTCCACATCCTGCTGATCTTGGCCGTATTGCAGAACAGTAGTGGTCTTTCGTACTTATGATTTTTGAGTCTTGTGTCATCTTAGGTAAGTTTTTAGTCTTGGGTTTGGGCTTATTGTCAGAAAAAGTATTTGCAGTGTCTGTGCATTTTAATAACATATAATATCTTTTGTTATAAAGGTCCTTAGGTACATTTCCAGGACAAGAAGCTGTTTATATTAGCATGACTAATTGCTCAGCATTCAAACTAGTAACTATATCCATCTCTTGTTCTCGACCACTTAAAAAGGAAAGATTAATGATCATGATCAGCTTACAAACCAGTATGCTTTAAAAGCCTTTCCACTTCCTTGCCCTGCCACTCACTACCTTTTTTTTTCCCCTACTAGATGCTATTACAGACTTTCCACTGGGGACAGTTAACAGTTCCCTGGTACTGCACACTGCATGCTGAAATGTAAATTGTACAAGTATCGCATAATTGCCTGAAACTGGAAATGAGTGCTTTGGGGAAATTATGAAATGTTGTATGATTCCTGATTAAAATTGTGCATTGGCATTGGGCAGAAGTTAGATTCCCCCAAGTTCCAGCCAGGATTATGATATGGAAAACAAAGCATCCTGCATGTGTAGGGCGAAGACAAAACCCATATGTAATACTGCAATGCCTTGAAACAATTGTAAGAATATGTGAGACTGCCGTAGAGTTTAAAATACGTGTAAGTAAACATGGTGTGTTCTTCACTCTCCTGCTGGTAGATTACCCCTTAATGCAGTTTCATTTCATAAAGCAATTTGAAGTTTTGCAAGCCTCAACCCAAGTAATTATTTTCTTTCGACTTTATTTCTAAGCTTATCCCCTATTGCCAGGACTTCACTAAAATCTTGCTCAAGAGTAGGAAAGTTGGTGTCCAGTCAGAAACAAGTTACTGGAGATTACAGAGGTCTTTTAAATGATAACTTTAGGATTCTCCAGAAGCAAATGGTAATCAGGCAACACAGTATTTGCAAACAGATTTGGTGACAAATGCAGGACACATCAAGCCTTCCTAGTTAGTGGCCTGTAAACTAATGATTAGGCTTCTCTGCTGAGAGGCAGGGTGGAATTTGTGAGACTCCTGCAGCTACTTTTCAGAAACATCTCTACACTCTTTTTAAAAGGGTGTTTATGTCTACTTAGCTGCCTCCAGAGAATATTCATCTGGAAGCCTTACTAGATGTTTAACAACAACATTTGCCATGTAGATACCTTTTAAATTGTTCAGCTTTGCCAGAAGGATCACAAACTTTCCTGGGATGGGTCTTTTAAACTTAGTTCCAATGTTTTGGTTTCTCAGCCCATGCTAAGACAGGTAATGTCAGGTAGAAAGTATGTATAAGCAAACCAGACATGGTTGTGGAAACTATATGATATTGGGGTTTTTTTTCAGGGTTTACCTCACATGGAAATTTTGACAACAGGATCTGCAAGTCTCAACAGATTCAAATAGTTTTATCAGTGAGCCATATAAAGGCTTTCCTTCAGAGAAGTAAGAAAGAAAAGCCAGTAGGAAAATGGACTGGCCTTGGAGTTTTGGTTCAGTTCCTAGTTTTGTTTCAAACATTCTGAATGAGTGATGATATGGCCATCACAGTTTGGTTTTTAATAGAGTTGGGGCTGTCTCTTATCCCCTGCTTAACATTCTCACTATAGCAAGTAATTCCTAATCTTACCACCAACCTACTATAATAGAAATAAGAAATTTTTCAAAATAAACAACACATAGGGCTGAACAGCAGAAGTTCCTTAATGCAAAGGGACCCAGGACAGATACTTGACTTCATGGTGACTTCCCATTGGTTTCTACTTAGCAATTCCTGGAATAACCCAAAATCTTCTCTCCTACAGTTCAGCTTCTTAGCCCTGCTGCTTACCTTTCCAGCCTTCCTGCATAGCCTCAACTCAAAGCACTCTCATGGGCAGTGCAACTCTCTAATAGACAAACTGCCTTAGCATTTAGATGACGAGGTAGGTTGTCTTAAGCAATGAATCACTTTATGTTTTTACAATGTACGTAAGGATTCATAATCCATCCCTAACCACAACCCTTTAACAAAGCAACACATAATTTGATCATTTGCAGAGAGCTTTGAGAAGTGAGAGAAGTTTGCCCAGAGTTTGAGTAATCTTCTTCCCTGGAGGTTTTTGGAGCTTGAATAGATGGAATACATCAAGAAGGAATGGGAGTCTGAACTAAAGATCCCCAAAGGTCATTTCCAACCAAATACCTATGGTTCTGTGAATGCTTCCTAATTGTGTGTTGCATGTATTATTTATTTTTATTGGCTTGTTTGGATAGGCTAGCAAGCCCAGCTTCTGTCATGAACTGGTGATGAATGTCAGTTTTCATAGCCCACAGTCAATGTCACAGACGACATTCCTCAGGGAAGGGTATGCTTTTGAGTGTTTGGTACATGACAGCTACTCATTTTGAATTCTGTATTTTAGCCATGTAATAATTTACTCACATAGAGGTTAGGTAGTCTTGAGATTTCATTCTCTTATATACTTTGTAAACCACAACTGTTGATACTTCCTTATTGTTGTGCTTGAGACTAATTTCCTTATTGGAATTAGTATTCCTCGGGAGACCTCACTGATCAGTCAGTTTGCCTACGGATGAACATGTGCCAGAATTCAAGATTTGTGCAGATGTATGGGGTAAAACTTTATTGAACATGGATGAAGTGAAAATACAGGACACTGTAGCACTGGCATTCTGTGTTGCATACGTTCTTAGATTATTTTATTAAAAGTTATAGCAAAACTTTAGTCTTGATCATTTTTGAAAATTGTTTATCTTGGAAAGAAACAACAACATCACTATTTGCCTCGAAGTCATAAGTGTCATTCAATATGAATTTGAGTTCTAGATGGATGAGTTTGTTATTTGTTATTAAAGTCAAATATGTGTAAAGTAGTCCCTTTTTATTTAATATGAACTCTTGACATTGTACATACATATAAAAATAGAGAATATATAAATATATCTTTTATAGAACACGTTATGTTGAAGCTTGTTTGAATTATAGAAGTAAATGTTACCTTTTGTACAAGTAGCAATTTTCAGTGTATCATAGAAATATTGTTGGTTTTATTTCTGTTTAGAAAATGTACATTCACATGACTTCAAGAAGACAGAATACACAGATGGTATCCTACCTTCCTTTCATTTTCAAAGCTATTTATGACTTTATCTAGTCGCCTTCTGCCAAAAGTGTTTCAAACAAATCTCTTGGATTAGCTATACTGTGTCAGTTGCTAGATCCAGAGTATAAAATACTTATTGCATCTCTCCCTTCATGCTTTCCTTGTGGCCATTCAGAATATTCTCTTTTATGTACTTTAATTAGATATTTTCCTATTTTTGTCTATCTCTGAGCAGCTATGGTAGTAATTATAAATGTAGTGGATATTTGACTGGTTTTGAAACTCGGGATGATTTTTAAGATGATAATGTTCAGTGTAATAGAGAGATGGGATTTTTTTTATTGCCAGCACAAGCAAGTGTGGTATAATTAACATGTTTAGTCCAGATCAGATCTCCAGAGCTTTGCTGTTGACACAGAGCAGCATCCTGGATGTCAGTTTCCTGTTTGGCTTTGATTCTTTCTCTTAGAGTGCTGCCAAAAGATGCTGTTTTATTTCCACTTGCTTCTTCTGTGTCAGTGCCAGGACTCGGAGATGGCCGATTGGGATCCCAAAAGAACTAATCCCAGTATAAACTGGAGGATAGGGAGAAAGTACTACAGCTGGCCAGAGTTGAAGGGTAGGACTTGATTAGCCGCATGACAGCAGCACTAATGTGGGCTGGCTGCAGTTGTTGTTGGTGAAACCACATCCTAGCAGATAGCTGCTTAATGTATTGAGTTATGTTCATTTCAGATGCCTGCAATTTGGTGAAATTCAAGAGAGCTTTCACAAGAATTTCAAAAGTCATGAACTTAGCTTCCTAACCAAATGGTGAGTCTGTGCTCCAGATTGTGGAACTGAGAGAACTTCTTATTGAAACGCGTGTTCAAAGGCTTTTAGTATCAAGAAATCTGTTCATGTCAGAGCTGTAGTTAATGAGGCTTCCCACATCAGGGTGATGTGAGACTGCTACATGGCATGGAAAGTTTTATTTAAAATATATCACAACTTGCCAAAACTTGGAGAACATTTTCATTTTTAGAAGTGGGTTAATATCATTGTTCCATATAAAAAAGGGAAACAAAGGGGCAAGAGGCAGGAGGAAAAACAGGGTTCTGGTCAGAATATGATATTAATTGTTCTCTTAGTCTTGACAGTGCATTACATGATACTACTCAACTCAATTCCATGTATGGAGGGTAAACAGACTTTGCCTGCTGCTCTAACTTGATTCCATTCAACTGTGAATTCTGAGGGGGGAGTTCCCATGTGACTGGTAATGCTCAGCGTATGGTGAAGTCATATGGGATTTGCTTTTTATATAAAGTTTCTTGGTTTCCTTTCATCAGTCTTCAGAAATTCTCAGCTTATTCATCTGTTTGCCAGTTTGTGCCTCAGGGCAGAGGACTTCAATTTAGAGATAGTGCTTACATGACCAAAACAAATAAAGGTTATTCAGCAACCTCTATTTGCTAACTGAATGCCCTTTTCAGCTTCTGAAATTAAGATGATGTGCTCGGTAAAACATTTACCGGAGTAGCAAATAATGTTATTTTTAGAAGGCAATGTTTTGGCAGCAGGGAAGTTACAGAAAGATGGGCACGCTTGTGATCTTGTCTCTAGATAAAGCAGTGTTTAAGTGATGAACAAGGAGGAGATTTCTTCTATGGCTTCACAGAAATCCCTCATGGAAAGTTCCTAACTCATTCTTAAAGCTCGGGGAGTCTGCAGCTGTTAGAATAATTCTTTCTGCTTATACAGGAAAGCGAGAGCCTACCTTGAGCCAAAGAACTGGCCGATGACTAGATCAGTGTGGTATGTTTCAAGACAAAAGTGTAGGCGTACCCTGCCAAGGCTGTACATGAGCAGTTGCTTTCGTTATTTACTTTTTATCCCACTTGATCACCTCTGACTGTTACTGTAACTTATTGGGATTTTAAGGCCCTGTAAAAATCATTTCTCTGTTACTAACATAGGGGACTGAAAAATGCATTGTGTGTGGCCTCTGAGGGTAAAACCATTTTGATCCAATATAATCACAAGGGTTAATTACAAAATATTTCAGAAATTGTAGCCATTTCTCCCCTGAAGAGAAAGGTACTATCTCCTAGCCTTATTTTCATTTAGATTTTTTTATTTTCTCAGGGGTAAATAAGTCCCTTTTGAAAATGAAAAAAAAGGAAACCAAACTTAAGATGTTCTACAGAGCTGAGTTATGTGACTCTGTGCAGGATGTGTAGCTTTGAGGCTAGGAGTAATCGTTTTTTTAAAGATGCAGTTGTATGAAAAATATTTTAAGTAAATTTTGCTTTGTCCTATTTTGAAAGTAAGAAAAGACAAAGTAAAAGGGAGAGCTGCCTTTCTGTGGTTGATAAACTTGGAGTTTTATAAAACAACTGCTGAAGCCTTCTCAGTGGTTATCAAACCTGTCTTGGCAGTGCAGCCTGACTGATAAATTATGGTGAGCTCCTGTGCAGCCTCCCTCTTCCAGGAGTCATTTTTGTGTCTTCATTTATAGTATCATACGATAAGGAGATACGTTAAATAGCTGAGACCTCAGCTTCTCTGTCAGATTTGAGTGAAGCCAATGATTAAATACTGCGGAGATAAAAATACATGGTTTTCAGTAGAGTGTGTTTGCTTAAGGTCTGTTTCCTAACAAGAATAGATTGTTTATGATTTTGAGATGATTTTTTTTTCTTTGCTGTTTTTATCCAATTACTTGAAAGCCTCCAGATTCAAGTACATGTGGTCTTTCATGTAAGTTTGTACTAGGTCTAACTTAATATTTGCACTATTCCAATATAGTAATAGAGTCTGTTTCTTGGCTATACAAACATGTTATGATTACATGTATGGTTCAGTGTTCTGACACTGCTTTCTAAAACTGAAATAGCTGTGGACATGCTGCCATTGCTCTTGAAAATGAGAGAGAGTATTGCATGCTGCTGAGAAGCAGGAGCTTACCATGGATTGAGTATCACAAAGTCCATGTTTTTCTTTTCTGTCTTCAGATTATTTATTATTTTTGAAAAGGTTTTGCTGTTTCTAATGTTGCTTGGGGCCCAAAACCTGCTTTACCAGGTATTTTGATGCCTTTCAAATTCAAAGGAGAAAACTAAATATATATTTCTGTATGAGAGAGCAGGACCAATTAAAGCAGAAGCAGAAAATGGAATGACTGGATCACCTCTAGGAATGTCATCGACCAAGGATGAGATACAAGACAGATGACTACATGTGTCTGCAGGTACCATATACGATAGTCAGAAAAAGTTCTTACAAAATAGGAGCTGTAACTACGATTCTTCAGTACACTCATTTTTCAACACAGTTTTTCTATCATCAAAAATATTATATAAGGGCCCAAATGGTAGAGCCTTAATTAGCTGTGGTGTTTTCTGCCCTTGACAAATTTGTATCTTCCTCTGGAGTGTGTTGAACTGAGAAGTTACAGTTTTGGGTTGTGGACAGTCTGTGATTCCCTTCAAAACTGGAATGTGAATGGAGACACGGTAGAGAGAGCATGATGGTGGTGTTTGATTTTGTTTGCTAGGTTATGATGTTTTCTAGGCGAAGATGATTTCAGTTAATAATACTGTTTGTGTAGAGATATTAATAAAATGAGAATCATCAGTTACTTAAGTGTATAGCAGAGTTGATTAAGACCAGATATTTTTTGTGAACTGCTACTTTGTTATTGCTTTGTGCTGATCTGCTGTTGTGGAAACCCGCTTTTCTTTTGAGCAGAAAGTGCAGGGGTAAAGGGCAGGGGCACAGCTGTGATAGGCCAGCTCAGATGGGAGCAGCAGTTCTCTGGGTACCTACTCTGGGTACCTACTCTCCTTCTGTACCAGCTGGCAGAAGGCTGGTGCATCTGCTCGTCCCATTAGCAACTGCCCTTCTCGACTGGGAGCTTTTTAATACAGAGCTCGAGTGACTGAGTCCTTTGTGGAGAGTTACCTGAGCTAGCAAACCACAGGGGTTTCTGCTTCTTGCTGTTTGTATATGTGGTATTGAAACATAAAAGGGGAGGGCGGAGTGTTGAAACTAGATCCCATGCTGCTCTCCTAATTCTTAAATAAGATGTGCCATTCTTACTGACATAGTGTGATTTTGCTGTTTTCACTTACTGGATTTCTGTAGCACTGAGGCATAGCCCTTAGCAAATCACTCAGGATGTTGTAATGGGGTTGTGCTGCAATATCACCAATTTGTACTCTGAAACCTCAGCAGTACCTAAAGGCGTCTGCAAAAATGTATCCTTGTTGAAGCTGAAAGGAGGTGATCTTTTTAAAGCTGTAGAAGTGAAGGTGCTGAGGGTGGGGTACTCTCTGACTTTGGTATTTAGCTAACTGGCTTTTGGTACAGCCTCTCACCTAGCTGTAGGAGAGCGACTCCTGCAGTCCTTGGGCAAGAGAGAAAGGGCTGTTCAGAGCACGAATTAACCAAAGTGTTGTTAATCTTTATGACATTTGGAATAGAATTAACAATTTTGATTTGAATATTAAAGTTTTCTAAATCAGAAAGGGCAAAATTAAAGTGGCAGTGAATAGTATCGTCTTCCATATTGGAGGATGGAGAGAGAGGATTGTCTGACTGAGAGTGGGCAAAAACCCCTTACATACAGAGCAGACACTGCAGTGGAAAAGAGTTTGTGGTTTTGACAAGCAAATGAGAGAAAATTAATGGTGAGACAATGAAATTCAGAAATACTGAAACAATAGAGGAGTTGGGAGAAATTTTCTCAATGATTGATACCAGTGAGCAAGAGAAAGTTGAGAAGTCTCAGCCAACATCACACACAGCTGTAACAAGAAGTGAAAAGGAGCAAAAGGTATGATATGGATAGTGTTGGATCTTTCATGTAGGAGTACAGAGCTGGATATATCTCAATATATTCAGGATGACTGGGTCTTTCTAAGGATGCTGGAGAAGAAAATGCAACTCTACCCCCTTCTTTATAATAGGGTTATGTTCTTGCTGATGCTTGAAAGGATCCAGCTGGTTGGAACCTCCAGCCTTCATACAGGAAATAAATATTTCTGGTTTGTTTGAATTTAATTTTCCCCTCTCATGACTAGACTTATGGTTTTGCATTAGAAATGTAACCTGATTTCAGCATTCATCTTCATACTGTCTCTGGTGAGAACTCTGTCATTGAAGAGGGGTGAAATGCAATGATTGTTGGAGCTGTTTCATAGGAAAAGCTCATTCATAAGCATCCTTCATAAGAAAAGTCTGGAAAGTCCTGTTCCATTTGGATTCTCCTTCTTTCTGAACTCCCTGACAGAGTTCTATATAATATCAGGGTTTTGCCTTGATTTGGTAGTTTCTAAGGTACTGCAAAGCATGGGATGGTGGTGGCTACATGCTGTTGGCTGAAGAGCAGCAAAACTCAGGATAAGGTTCAGAATTTATGCTTTTTTGTGAGATTTGACTTGGTTTGTTTATTAAGGTGAAGTTGCTCATTTAGAGGAGAGTATGACAGTGATAGTGGGGGGTTAGCAAGTTAATTGTCTTAAATTTCTATTTCATTTCCTCTTTCAAAAAAATAAACATGTTTATTTAATTCTGCCATGGATATTCCCAAATGTTTTCATACATACATTTTTTGCAGTTGATTATTTATAATGGTTAACGACCTGGAAGAGAAGCAGCCGTGCACAGCCATGAGCCTGTGTCTTCAGGTGAGATTCATTTGCCTTACTTCAGATGTTTGCAGCCCAGCCTCCTCTCTTTAAGCTAGTTGTCCATACCATTGTAATAAACAATGAAAAGACATAGGCATTTCTAAGATATGACTTGTTTCATCTTCTGTAAAATGAGATGAATTGGACCTACAGGAGAGGATTGTTTCTTTGTGAAATGGAGCCTGAAGTAACCAGAGTAGAGTAGATGTTTGCATCATGGAAAGCCACAGCTAGGGCAAAACATCACCACAGTGCTGTGGGACACGCCTGGCACTGGACACTGCTAGAAGCAAAAGGAAGAGAAAAGGGCTGGGACACTGCTACCTGGGAATCCACCACCAAAACAGTGATGTAATAGAGATCTTAGAGGAACATAGCCTATCTGAAAAACTGTTACTTTCCAGTTTTTTGAGTAGGTTTGGATTAGTTGGGTTTTTTTTGTTGTTTTTTTTTGTTTTTTTTTTTTTAATCCTGTTCAGGAGTGAGGCAGTTGCATAACAACCATGTCAGCACACCCACAGCAGCAGAGTGGTGACACAGTTACAGGGTGAGAAGAGCAAACTGAGGATGCTGTTTGCCCAAGAATTTTAAACAAAAAGGGTTGTTCGGAGGTGTTTAATTGCAGTGTTGGCAGCTGTAATTTTTCTGTCCTTAATTTTGTGGTAGTCATTGTCTGTCTTGAAAATGTGGCTTCAGAGTTCTTGCAGCTTTATCTGAGAGTCTGTATTGCCTTTTTTTTTTTTTTTTTTTTTTTTCATTCTAAGCTGCTAGATACTATGCTTTGAAGGAAATCCTGGAAATGTGGTTCACAGCATTTTTATCCATATAATGGTTTTTATTCGGAAGTTTGGGCCTCCTTTATGGATTTGGAGGACATTGATTTGATTTAATCACTTAGGAAGAAATAATGTGAATAGTTTAATTTTTTTCCATGTATAGAGTACCTTTTGAGGTAGACATTCTTTAGAGCAACCACTTAAAACTAGATTTGGGATAGTTTGCAAATTGATACCATAAAAATAGCTGGAGAAGTTTTTATCTTTCAATGGAAAAATTGACAGCTAGTAGGGTATTCAAAAGAATAACTGACAAGACAATTAGATTTTGTGGCAGTTTTTCTGGCCTATGAGCATCTAATTACATTTGCTAACCTGCACTAAGATCAATTGGCAGAACGCAGGACATGTTGATGTAATTATTTTCACTCTGTCTTGTGATAGGAAAATGCATCCAGACAGATCAATATAAGAATCCTGATTAAATGTTTCTATTCTGTAAGACTCTGGGAATGATGCTAGTTCAAATGCTCTTCTAAAACTATGCTGCTGATAGTTTCAGAAGTTTCATTGGTCGTAGTGATGGAGCCAGAGGTAGGGAGGGAGAAGCTGCAAAGAACTAAATTATGCTTCATTTTTGCATGGTGAGTATCAGAGGAGGTACTCTGATAACTCAGACTTTCTGGAGAAAGCTTCTGAACGCTTTACTTCAAACATTTCTGATTAGTCAGGCCTCATGTATTCTGGAGAGTAAGATGCCATTGAACTGATGATTCTTGCCTTGAGCTCTATTAAGGAAAGACGACCATGGACCAGAAAATCTTCTCGTCTTTGTCCTTCTGAAACTCTGTTAGAAGTTTATTGAAATTTCTTTCCTAATGCTTTCTGACACTTTATTTCCTATTTTAATTGTTTGCTGAGCAGGGAGCTGATATTTTCATGCACTCGTCTATTGTAATTACCAAGATCTCACTTCTGACAGGTGCTAGTTTACTCAAGCTCACGATTTTCTTTCGGAAGTTAGGATTGATTTTGGTATGTGTATATTTCATGTGTAATTTGTAACTACACTGCCATTTTATTGTCTGTTCAGTCGTTTTTCATAAAGTCTTTGCTTTCTGTAGTTTGCTTTTTCATTTATCACCTTGAGCATCCACCTCGGTGGCTGTTGTCAGTGCACTCCTCACACCTTTATCGGAAGCAGGAAGGCTGTAAATCCTGTATGTTTCAGCATAGATATCTCCAGAACTCCACTGGGAATGGCAAGAATTGGAAACACGAATAGGTAAATCTTTCAATCCATTATTCACCTATGCAAGAAGAAACTTTGCTTTTCTGCACACTGAGGATCCTTAAAAGGCTCAACAAAGGTCTTTGTTGAAAGCCTTTTGAAATTTAAAGGAAAGGAACTGGATTAGCCTTCTCCCCTGGCTTGTAGATAAAATTCCAGTAGGCTTGTAAATCAGGACATCCTTTACAAAAGCCATGCTGACTCTTCTCAACTGTATTCTTCTCTTCTGAACAATATTTATCCAGGTATGTCCTAATTCCATCCTGTATTGCAAATGTTATTAGTATGAACAGCACAGATCTCGGATTTAAGGTATTGCCTGTAGTCTCTTAAAAGTCTGTCACCTTTGCTACCACACTTTCGAGATACTTTTAATTGAGAGGTGACATACTGTTGTGTTAGTAATTCACCGATTTCATGCTTGAATTCCTCTAGATTTTCTGAGTTGTGTGCCATCTGGTCCCGTTGAGCTGTTAGCATTTTTTGTGTTGGTTCCCTCTGTGTCCGCTCATCCAGTCATTGCAATTTCAAACACATCCTTGGGAGCCCTTTGCAAAGAGGGGTCCTGATAGAAGTCCTGAGAAAAAGCATTGCAAAATTGTAGCAATAATGCGGGCAAAACTGAGACTTCATAGGAGGGAAAAGTGGTTTTATATTAATACAAAACTGGTTTCATTCCATGCTATCAACTCTCTTGTGTACTTACAAGCACCATGATACTTCTGTCCATGCAGTTCAGCATTCAGGCACCAAGATATGTGTATCCAAGTCATTGATCTGGGATTCCTTGCAGTGATGTGGAAGACAAGGGACTCCAGCTGTTGAGTTCTCATCACAACTTCTGGATTCTTTGTTTGGCCAGCATGTCTCCATCTGAGTAGTGGTTAGTCTCTCCATCCTTTCTCACCTCTGCATTATTACAGATTGTAATAGTTGCAGTCCCTTGTTTTAGATTTCTTTTCCCGATTTGAGTATTCTGAAATACTGTAACTGAAAAAATGTAACTGTGCTGAGGTCTTCCTGGCCTGGTAATCTAGGTGCCATCAACGAATGACTTTCTTATATTCCCTCTTCTGCTGTTTTTCCTGGTGTTTCTGTGTGCAAATGTTACCATTTATTCTCCATTCCTGCCAATGTTAATATTTCTATCACAATTCTTTACAGAGGCTCCCCAGTGTCTCATACTGTTACCATCACTGCAGTGAATCTGTCTGGGGTATTTTCTGTAATGCCTTTATCTTTTGAGTGCTCCTTTACTACTCTGATCATGATTGCCTCCCAGAGTTTCTGGCAGGCTTCCGATTCCTGATGTGCTTGAAGAAAGATTTATCTTAGTCTTTGCCAATTGTTCATTAGATTTTTTTTTTTTGTTGGTTTTGCCTCCCTTGCTGTTATTTTAAATTTAGTTTGCCAGATTTTATGATCTATTGAGATGCTTTTTTCTGTTTGGGCTTGACTTCAGCTTTTTTGAGGATAACCTCACTCTTACACTGCTGTTTTAACCATTCTGGTTTCTTATCTGCCTTTCTCAGGTTTTGCTTAATAGGCAATATGTACCTGCCTTTTCTTTCCAGTCTTCTCACTGTTAGTAATTTCCACAGTGCCTGCAAATATTTAAATCCTTTACCTGACTGTTTTGGATTTTCTTAACAAGCTTCCTTATTTCTCATGGTTGCACTCTGAAGCTGGGTGCAAGTGTATGTTTGTTTTTCGCCTCCACTGTTCCTGCTAGGAAGCTGTTGCATGCAGGATTTTTCAAAATCTTGTTGCTGAAAAGCCATTCTACATTTAGCACCCAGTCAAGGTTTGCATTTTCTTTAGTGGGCTTCCTACCCAGGTGCTCTGTGAAACAGTTACTGATTTAATGAAAAAAAAAAAAAAAAAAAAAAAAAGTCACCTCCCAATATGAGCTAAAGTGTCCTGTTACAATACTCCACTTTCATTATATGCAATTAAGTATTGTTATTCTGGTTAGGTGGTAGTAAGCACCAAGTACTTTCCTACTTCAGCCTGAAATGTAGTCCATGAGGATGCTGCTTTGACTGTAGAAGTGATAGGTATTTGAAATAAGGGGAACTGAACATACTTGTAAATTGATGTTGTACTTTGTTTAGCACAGTCATAGAATGGTTGAAAGGGACTTTTAAAGATCATCTAGTCTCACCCTCCTTGCCACCTTCTGGCCACTGAAGTCAAGTATAACGATTTTTATAACTAAAGTACTGAATAACTAGTTTACTTAAGGAAAAGCATGGACAAGTAAGAGGAGAAATTCTTCCTTTGTGTTTTAAAGATGGCTTTACTTAATCCACTAGGCAGTGTTGAAAGCCTAGTATCTAGTAAAGGTAAGATGAAGAAAAAAAGTTATACTAACTCCCTGTATATTTCTCAAGTAGGCTATTTCTCATCCATGTGTACTCCCAAGTACAGGGCATAGTGTTCTGGGGGACTTAAAATACTCTGGCAATTTCCAGAAAATAGTATTGTAACATTCACAGTCAGCAAAATTTCAGCACTTCTTTTGATGAACAATGCTGAAAGCAACTTATCTTCTGTACTTACTTCTGACTAAAAGGAAGGAATGAGTGGAGGAGGGTACCAAATTGGATGAAAGTGGCTGTTAAGCAATGGCCTGGAAAGCATACTTCAGAAAATCAAAGAATTTCTCAAAGTCCGAGGACAGAAGATTTAGTGGTTTCTTGGAGACATGCTGTAAGGGCACAAGTACAAGCTGTTTCTTTGGGAAGAATAGATAGCCATAATTGCCACTGCCTAATTACAAGTTATTCATTAGTCTGAAACTGAAGGAGCCGTGCAAAAAAGGGGATACTAGGTCGGCTTTTGAACATGTCTTATAAAAGAACAGTACTTGTGTGTAGAGACAATGTTACAAGGACTCGTTACAAAACAAGACAGCTGGCAAATCTGCAGCAAGCAAACATTCTGTAAATGTGTTAGTAGTAAGAGAAATTACTAAAGAAAGAACTTGTCTGTTAGGCAGAAAGGCTAGAAAGTTACCAACAGACCTTGCTTAAAACATTGTAAGCATCATTTTCACTTTACTGTCCAAGATGAACTCACAAGGACAAGCACAAGGGCTAAGGTGTTGGAACACAGCATAGCATACACACATAGAGGGTAAAATTTGGGGTCCTTTCCTGAATGCTCTTATGGTGGATAGAAAGTTTAGGCAAATGACTAAAATAGGTTGATTCTATTAGGGACCTTATTTGAGAATGAACAGAAGATAGCTGAAATTCCAAAAAACTTAAAAAGGAGCAATTTAATGCCTGTTTCTAAAGGGAACAGGAAGTGTAAGTATAAAACAACTACAGGCCAGGCAAGTTAATTCCTGGAAAAATACTGAAAGAAACAATTTATAAGCATTTGGAAGAAATTGAGGCGTAAGCAACAATCAACATAGATTTGTCAAAGTTAAGTCATTTTGAATCAGTTTGTCCTCCTTCTGTGATAGAGCAACATGCCTGCTGGACATGGGAGAAGTAGATTAGATATATGTTGACTGTAGGAAAGCTTTCATCACTTTCCTAGCACCACTCTGAACAGGGTGTGAAAATAATATCTAGTTGAATCTTTGTACAAAGTAGACTTAGAACCAAGTTTAGTTATCGTTATGCTTGTTTGTTTTCATCTGCAGAGAAATTACCAATAACCTGTCCCATGCCTGCTACTAATTAATATTAATGTTGTGAACAACAAGAACTTTTAATTAAGATCCATTCTGCAAATCGTATCGGAGATAGAAGCTCTGTTGGTGAACAGATTTATAATTGAGTTTAGCTCTGTAAAAGTGAAGTGTGAAGTTGGGAAAAATAACCAAATACTACATAGGAATTAGTTGCTAGCTAAGGAGGTCTGAATAAAAGAGGTTTGAGGTTGTAGTTGATTCCAGCTGAACGTTAACTGGGAATGACATCTTGTTGGAAAATATTGCCATTGGCTGTGTAAGCAGAGTAGTTACATGCAGCACTGGTCTGACTTGGAGAATACCGAGTAAGGAGTGAAATGAAATGTGCCGTGCACAGGGCTTCGGGCTTCAGAAAAGATGTTTGACTGGTTGGAGACAAGCCAAATGCAAGAGCACCAAGAGTGAGCAAAGGTCTAGAAAACTTCCATGACATGGCCCATGGCTATGGCAGTCTGTGTATGCAGTTCTTGTTCATGTTCCTGAACTCCTTGTCCTACTGTTGACTGTGAGGGACAGTAAATCTTGCATATAATCATGGGCTTTGTTTTTTTCCTTTCATGTAATCTTCATAAAACTGTATTAAAAGAGAGGAGGGGGAAGGTTCCTATTCTCAAAAGGTTCTTACTGAGATTGCAAAATCTATTACTTAAAAGCTGAGAAAGACCATTTCTTGTGTGCCTAAGGATGTTCAGCCTTTGTATGTGACCACAGCTGCCTTTTTAGTTACATAGTTGCACATCATTTTCCTCATAGAGTTCTTTCATCTCATTTACCACATGCCATGAATGAACACAAAATCAGCAAAGGCGTGTGGTCATCCTTATCATACTTGCTTTTGCCAGTATTTGATGCAGTCAAGTGTTTTTAAGTTTTGGGGTTGTACTTGCAGTATGGATCACTTCTGTCAGCTTAGTGCAAGGCAGTAAAATTAGTTTGAGTTGTTTAATATCCAATTGTTCACACTCTGATTGTGTGGTTTTAGCATCAGAAGATATTTAAGGAACTATTGCATTAATATAGTCAAGGAGATGGAATTACTTGTACTTTATTACTTGTCATAGTTTTCCATGATAGGTGGTGGTATGTATCGGTTAAACTATCTCAATGGACATATTTAAGACAGAATGTTCACTACTTGCAGAAGATGAATTTAGCCTGGTAGCTTTTGTTCTTCCTATTCATGCCATAAATAATATTTCATTACTGTGGTGTAAGGAAATTAATTTAGTTATGTGCTATGCCGATAAAAAGATTATTATAGTCATGTATACAAACTCATAGGTGAGCAAGGTCTTAGTTTTATTCTGATATTTCTTCAGCTGATGTAGCTCCAGTGTAACTGGAAAGAAGTTCTGGTCTGTATTTTGCGTTTAGAAAAGGGTGACATTTGTTAAGAAAAAGTTACATTATATGCTGAAGGGCAGGGGATGTGTATGTTCTTGAACTACGTGTTTTGAACTCTGTTTCAGTCTGACTCCCTGCAGAAGAGGCAATTTTCTGATATCTTGTAAAAACTAATGATTTATACTTGCACTGTGCCATTCAGCCCATGGAATCTTAAAGTGCCTATAGAAATACAAAGAGCCTTGGATTTGCAGATTACCATGAGAACATACTAGTCTGAACAAAAGCTGAGAAAACCTGCTGTATAGCACACAACTCTGGTTAAAAAAATGTAAATCTGTTTCCTCTTTGTCCCTTATATGTCAGCTACTTTCAAACAGGAGCTGTGTAGTGAGAGACTGTAATTTCTTGTCAGGAGGGAGAGAGGAACTTAGGGAATACCTTCCTAGTGAAACCTTTGAGTAACTTAAAGATTTCTGATTGCTAAACTGATATCTGCATTTTCAACCATCTTCTGTGTGAAATCCACAGATTGAAAAGCTCAGGAGTGGTGGCAGTCACAGCCATGCGTGTGTTCTCTCCGCTATTTCTCTGTAAGCTTCCAGGGAGTTGTACTAATGAAAGATCCTGGCACGTCTGCAATGCAGTCTGGAGTGTGCCTGCAGTTCCCTGTGCATACTGAGCTAGCTTTAAGCCAAGTGGAGCCTGTTCTCTAGCCACAACAGCACAAGTTTTAACTCCTTGGAGCAGCCTCTGCTCTTCTTCTTTCCCAGTAAACTGCCTCTGGCGCAGGGGACTGGAGGCAGAGAACAGGACTGCACTGCTATCTTAAGAGTGGAGTGAGCGTGCAATGGATAAACTCCCACATAGTCTCTGTAGGCAAAAAGAGTTAGAAATATTATATTAAACAGTTTTTCTTTCATTCCTCCTCTCCCTAAATTTCTCTCTCTCAAAACATGCTGAAACTTTCTGATGGTTAAATACTAAGCTTCACTTATTCATGCAGATTGTGCATGAAGGCATTTTAATGAGTCTGTCAGCTGAGTGGCCTTGTAACAAAAGGAACTGTGGCTGTTCTTGTAGGGTAGATTGTCCTACAATAATCAACAGCCGAACAGAAGAGGATAGCATTTGAGTCAATTATGTTCCTTGATTTTGTCAGCTGGCATATGGTATTTGCAGACCTTAAATTGGTTTAAAACATAGATCTCCTGCTGTGCTGATAGCTAAATCAGATTATTCAATGATCTGGCTTTTCCTGTAAGATACCAGAATTAAACAAGGCAGCATATTTATTACGACATGCACCAGGGCCGCATCAGTGCATCCTTTAATGAGCTATTTGTGAAACTGGCTTTGTGGGATTACAGTACTGGAAGTCAGGTTTGACTGTTCCAATGTGCCTGGCATTTATAAGGAGGTAATAAAAGATGTCTTACCTGCTAACATAGGTTTTATTATAGCTTCAGTCTGAAGCAGTAGCAAATATCTGCTTACCAACTACTGTAGAAAAACTTAGAAATCCTCACTGCAGTACTAGGTGCAAAACTACATGCTGCAATATTTGACTTTCCTGTAGTATTCATAAAGAAAATGATGCATGTATTTCAGCTCGGTGTTGCTGGGGAACAGTGCACGGGTAGGTACCTGGAGACATGATAGGCTTGAAGGATTGCAAGAAGGCTCCTAGTTAAGCTGCTGCAGCAGCTGCCAGGACAGTGAATCCAGCCTTTGCCCTGAAGACCCTTTTCTTGGAAGTTCCTCTGTGTGGAAATGAAGCTGTCTAGATCATAATTAAATTAGTTTGCCTGAGGGCTCAGATCCAACCTCTGTACTTCGGGTTGAACAGAATAAATTCCATGTGATTCTTCCAGCCCATTTCTATATAATATTTAAAGCTTATAGTGATGTGAGCAGAAAGACTTGCAAATACTAGTTGCACAAAAGTATATAAGAGATAGAGGGAGCTGATAGTGATGTTGATTTTAATGTAAAATGTCTGTATGTGCTCTGCGTGCCTGGTAACTTCTGACGGGTTTTGCTGTTTCATAAGAATTTTCTTTAAGAGTTGGCCATACTCGTAACACTGGAGCTGGTGTCAGTTATGTGCTTAGGCTGAAATGTTTGCATTTGTTCCCTGCAGTTTCTCTAGGTTGTTTAAAAAGGTAATCCATGAAGCAATTGCTTCTTCTGCAAGGTTTGTACTGTGCTCATCAGTGTGTTAGCACCAAGAACTTCTAACTGTATCTCTTTATTGTGATTCTGTAGCTCAGAGAGAAGGACGTGAAATTTCATTTTTTTTCAGTGTGCACGTAATTACAAGCTAATTTTTGCTTGTATTAAAATGGCATTTGAGAAGTGCACTTGATGTTGATTTCATACCAGATAACTTCAAAAACTTGATTCCCACTTCTAATATGAAGAAAATGTTTTCAATAGCTGGCCCTTGCCCTCTGGACTCAGTGTCAGAAGGGAAGAGAGGGAGGAGACAGTGTAGGAAGTAACTTTCCTCCCAAATTTAGTTCCCAAACCCCAGAGAATACTCTACTAGCCACATGGATGAACTATACCTTGTAGACTTTCTGGAGAGAAGGAGAGGAGTAAATCAAATAATGCAGTGGTTGGGACATTTGCTAGAGGTGTGGGTTTCTCAAGGTGAAGTCTCTGTTCTGGCTGACTGACACCAGTATTGGCTGGGCTACATCCCTGTTAGAGACTCACCCCAGCATACTTGTTTTCTCTGCTGAAACTCTCCCACTGTGTGGCTCAGATCTCAGCTCCAAGTGCCTCGCCTCTGCAAGGAACATGTTCACAAGGTAAGCAAGCACTTCACCCAGGAGGTGCCGACGTGTTGTGTCCAAGCCCAGTGAGCAACCCAAGTCAGTAAGCCCTGCTGGATTGCTGCTGACTCTGGCATGAAGCATGCTGCAGAAGGATGAAAAAACCCGAGAAACAAGATTCTGCAAAAATACATTGAGACCCTAGGCAGAGGGATTTGTACTCTAATCTGATATCTATTAACATTAATTGAAGTAGGTTCATTTTAAATGAACAGGAAACACTGATGATCACCAAGGCTCCTTTCCCACTTGAGAGTTTGTTAATATACAGACTGTTACTGTGGGGAACCCAAACAGAATCAAAGTGGGTTCTTTTCACTTGCATTCATAGGTGATTTCTAGGGGCATGCAGGATTTGGCCCATTAACTTAATCCCTTAATTGCAAATGTTTCATAACAACTAAAATATTGGAAGTGAGGGAGCGAGGTTAACAGAGACTGTGTGCTTTCAAACTAAATTGGAGCAAAGAAATGTGAACTATATGACCTCTAATTTGTGAGGTCAAATTTTGAAGTCCTTTATAAATATGAAGATAAACTTGTTTCATGACTTTCCCTGGTTGCTTCTGTGTTTCTGTGTGTATTTTTTTCTCCTGAAAATATTATATTGCATGAAATGAAAATACTAATCTCAAAAAATATAAAGACTTTCTGATAATTGCAAATAAAAACACAAGCAGAAATTTAATGACAAAAGGACACTTGCTGGTAGAGAGAAGAGCATATATTCCCGTACTGTGATTAAAAAAAAGAAACCCAGTTTATGTTGCTTTAATTCAACCTAGGAGCCAAACACTGTCCATTTACATTTTTAAAGGCTGTACAACAGATGTAATGCATCCAAATGTCTGCTTTCCCATTTATTTTGTTTGCCATTCTGTAGAAATAACATCTAGTTTTAAAAGGGCAAATGTTTGTTTCCTGAAGATCAGCAAGATCTAACATTTGTTCAAGGTATTTGGACCTATCCACATATTGTTCACTGTGGTTGGTAACACTCTCCAGTTATTCATAGCACAGCGGTGCATTTCCACAAATACTACATGTTGAGGATTTGTGGAGCAGCACTCTAATAATGTAATTCAGTTCCAGTTCTCAGAGGGCCATGTCATACTCTACAGGATGGGTATTTGTCATGCAGTGGTGATGTTACAATCAGCCAAACTAAATAAACAAGCTAAATTAGTTTAGTGTTTGTTTCTTCAGTTCAGGGCTTATTTTTAAATTCTTATTTCTTTGGATGATATCAAACCATTTACAAACTAATTTTGTTTCTATGCTGGAGTTTGTTTTCAATGGCTCAGACATGGTTACGTTTTTCTTGGGAAGAATCTGTAATTCCTTAGTGCTTTCCCACCCTTCTGATTAAAGTATCTCAGTTAAATTTTTCAAATAGACTTTACAGTTGTGGGCAGGAGAACAGGATGTGCCCAGCCTGCGATTTCTATCAACGCCTCACCTTGATTATTGAGTATAGGAGAATCTTATCAATTTAAAAGAACAAGAGCTCGGAAGAGGTCTGTTTGTATGTCTTGAAATGTTGGTGGTTTTGGAGTGGGTTATAGTTCAGTGGTTTTTGTGGAAAAAATACTGATGGTCGACTCTGGGCGCTCCAGATGTGTGGTCTGTGCTGCTGATGGTGCGTGATTTCACAGGTACTCACCATACAAAGCATCTCTGAACAAACCCACCTTCTGAATATTGCTGAAACCACTCAAGACTAGGTGTTGGCCAGAGTTCTGCCAGAGTGCCCTGTTCCTTTCTAAAACAAGCCAAAAGGAAGCTCTGTGGGGAGCCAGGCCCGTCGCCTGTGTGCCTGAAGTAAGGCATGTTGTCTCTCTCGTTCAGATGATAGAAATCAAAGGGTCAGATATCATCTCGGCAACCGTTCGTGCTAATTTAGACTTCATTTTCAGATAGATACTTTGTTTTGATTGCTTGAGTCTTTACTGAAACAAAACCTGAAATTATCCAGATTACCCTAATCGACTCTGCAAGACCTGAGCTATAGTTCATGCTGTCCACACTTACCACCTAAACCCATGCTTATGATTTTCCAGTTGTTGAGGGGGACTTCCTGCTTTCATTAATGACATCGTATTGAGTACTTGTTCTTTGTGTCCTGGGGTGAGGGCATTGAGCACAGCATTGTTAGCCAGTTGAGGGAGGTGATGGTCCTGCTCTACTTCCCCCACCTTGAGTGCTATGAGCAATTTTTGGGCACCACAGTATAAAAGTTATCAGACTACTGGTGAGTGTCCAGAGGAAGCTACAAAGGCAGTAAAGGATCTAGAGTGGGAAATCATTTGAAGAGCAGCTGAAGTCGTTTGGTCTTTTCAGCCTGGAGAAGGGGAGGCTGAGGGGAGACCTCATTGCAGTTTACTGCTTCCTCACAAGGGGGCGAGGAGGCGGAGCTGGTGCTGATCTCTCCTCTCTGGAGACCAATGATAGGACCCGAGGGAATGGCAGGAAGATGTGCCAGGGGAGGTTTAGGTTGAATATTATGAAAATGTTCTTCACCCAGAGGGTAGTGGAGCACTGGAACAGCTCCCCAGAGAAACAGTAATAGTATCAAGCCTGACAATACTCAAGAAACATATGGACAATGCCTTTCAGACACATGGTGTGAATGTTGGGATTGTCCTGTGCAGGGCTAGGAGTTGGACTCAATGATCCTTGTGGATCCCTTCCAACTTGGGTCATTCTGTGATTCATTCTATGATTTTCAGGACAGTCTGAGTTGACAGGGCTTCTTTTAATTCCCTAGAACAATGTGTTAAATATTCAAATTTCCTGATTGCTTTCAATATGTTGTCTATAGTAATTATACATAATTATTCTAATATTTGTATTATAAGGAAAGAAAATTACATAGAAGTAAAGTAAGTGATTGGGTGATAAAGCAGGAGACAGACATCCCTAGATAAAAATATATTGTTGCAGCCAATGTTGCCCTTAAACTTGTGTGTGCCTCTGGTCTTGTCGGTTCATTGCATTCAGATGTGCATAGACAGCTCTGGCTGCCTTGGTTAAAAGTGAGAGTCCAAAGGCCAAGAGCCAGCCTTCAAAGAGCATGGATTTGAAATCTACACCCCATTGAATTCAGCAGGAATCACAGTATTCTGAAAACTGTATTTCTTCTGCTGTAGGTACTAGCCCATGCTGCAAATACTATTAAAAAGAAATATATGTTGATATTGCCTTATTGAATTCAAACTAGTTCAGAAGAAAGAAGAAGCTAAGAAATACTGTTTACTATACAGACACTTTTGTGTCCTGCTTTTGATACCTTCAGTTTCAAGTATGTGTTAATACATTTTGGTATTGCAGTGAATATTTCAGAGCAGAGAGTGATTGCCCTGACTTTGGATATAGGACTGCAGCATTTTAGCTGGTTGTCTACACATCTGCCTTTTGGCCATAGCATTTAGCTTAAAATAGCCTGTCACAACAGTGAAAGGGAGTTATCATGTCTGATTATCTGTAAATCCTATCCATCTTTCTTAGTGCCTCTCAAAGAAAAGATGCTTATCCATTAAACCCACCTGATTTTCCCCTCAAATACCATGAAGAGAAAGGGTCTCATTCTCTCTCACTTTCACATTTTTGGCATGCCAAACTTGATTGTTACTGTGAAGTTTTTCTACATTACTTCATTATTGAATTCCATTTTCATTCTCTCTCATATTTTCAATGTTTGCTTGCTAAGCCCTGAATTTTAAGCATGAGTACCACTAACACTGAAACTGAACTGCTTGAGAAAGCAGCAGTTCTTTGCTTATATGAATTGCCCATCTGAAAGTGTTTAATATGGGGAGGATTTGACTTGTAAGTTGTAGACTCTTTGCTTTACTTCAGATCCTAAGTCAAAAATGGCTCGATGTGATTCGGTCTTTGGTTCCATCAATATCTGAGTTGGTTCAGAAAATGTGTATTGCAATGTTTTGGTAATAATTCCCCATGGCTTTTATTTCATAACTACTATGTGCACTGCTAATGATGTAAAAAGCAATATGGTAATGAAAAATAAATATGGTAGTAAATCTCAGTTTTATCAAGAAAAATTTCTTATAATATCATAGTGCAACTATTTTGAGATTTGTGGCAGTTTTATTTGCTATGTTTACGTAACTTACCGTTGACAGACTTCTGCTTATCTGCTGACAGGGAGGACATTCACCAAGACAGTACAGGTGTCAAAAAGGCATCTTTTACTGGACTCAAAACTCAAGTTACTACCCCCATTTCATAAATCTACCTTGTGTGTGTTAACCAGGAAGGGTGAGTTCTGCCCATATACTAAAACACAAAAATATTTTGAGTTGCTGGTTTGGTCTCCTGGTAAATCCTGATTAGCTTGAGATACGATTTATTAAACATAGTGAACAGATATGTTTATGCTCTTTCCTCTCTGAAACAGCTTCATTGGGAGTTATCAGTTTTGCCTTGGAAATCAGTGCTGTTTGTCTAGGAAAACAGAAACTTCATCTAATCTCAGTTCCAGGAGTAGATTTTAGCTAACCATGTTTGGTTTTTCCAAACTGCGAATCTGCAAATCCTTCCCACACCCCGATCTGCACACACAGATACGTGAAAATCAAAGGGCATAATCTGGTAGAAATTCTGCTGTCGCTGTAACATATAGACGATGATGACAGTTTTGGCTGAAGTACATTTTTCTAACAGACAGCATCTGGCTTTTAGTATTAAAAGTAAGCCTGTGAATAAAATTCAGGCTATTCACAATGAGTTATCATAAGAGTATTTTCCCGAAACGTTCATCTTTTAGGCACTGGCTGGAGTGATTCATTGCTAATGATAAACATTTTGCCTCTTTTGCTGCATCCATTGTTTTAATTCTAAAAATGAATCAATGAAAACAGAGCTTTCTATTTACAGCTTGCCCAGCTCAGGTTAATGAGCCAAAACAAAACTATCCATGATATTGGCTGTGAAATAATAAATCATTTGCTTTGAACACAAAACACTCTTCTCGGAAGCAAGGGAATTGTTGGGGCTAATCAGATATTTCTTCTTATTTAATAGAAAAGTTTTCATATAATTTCAAGTCTCACAATCAAGTACATGCTAATTCAGGAATGAAAGGAAAAATACACAAGCTATGTATTTTGAGGACAATGTCTGCTCTATGTTCTGTCCTCATTTGTCTCATTAAAAAAGTCTTATGCAACATAAGATGCTGTTGTCCTTTTGCTTCCTGATGCCTGCAAGTAAGGATGAGAACAACAGTATCTTCCTTAGGTTACAATTCTGTGTCTCTTTACTCTAACCTCCCAAACACATTGTATAATGTTGCTTTTTTTGCCTTTTTGGGGGGGGGACACACAAGGGAAGGGAGAAGAGGGGAAGGCAAGTGGGGTTTTTTTGGCATGAGCTGTCTGAGGGTGCAGGCTTTCTAAACTAAGTATGATCTATGTTGTTCTTTGCAAAGTGAAACAGCTTCATCCTGGGGTTAAATGCTGCTGCCCAGAACACTTTGACCTGGTGGTCAGAGCTCTTCCCTGAGAAAAGGGAAATATTTTCATTAACTATTATAATATTGCTTGTTTACTACTGTTGATGATGAAACAAGAGAGTACTTCTTTTTATTTTCCTTTATGGAAAGACTTTGGCTTGTGGATAAATGCTTGGATTGAAGCATTTAAGATTGACAGAGGTGATATTTTTAAGGTACATCCCTTGTTCCTCTCAGGTCTTCATGTTTCCTGTTAAATGCTGAGATACTCCATTGAGTTAACTTAGTCATTGCAGACCCTGTTCCTGGGAGATCTGATGACACACTATACAGACGTCATGTAGAGAGTTCTACTCTTTTTATCTGGAAGATGAATGCCTCTTTAGTTTTGAACAAGGTTGTGTTTTCTTGAGTACACCTGAAGTTACATTTTTATTCACAGTCTTTGCCTGCCTACCAGGAGCTTTCTTCTTTTTTGCTCCACTTGCCACATGAATAATTTTTTGTTTCCTTTGTCCCTAAAGGTGTAATCACAAGAAAAATTACACTGAAGTCAAACCTGGCTGGTTCTGAGAAACTGGAAGCCCAACCCAGGTCTTGGGAAAACTGTAAGGATGGTATTTTTGGGAATGGTCCATGAAGTGCTTATGTACCCAGCAACATACCTGTTCGTAGATCCTACTTGCCAGTTCAATATTTGGGAAAACGAATTGTTGCAATGAGGCAATGTACACTTTGGAATGTATTTCTGTTCATAAAAGATAGAAATTTTTGCAACATTATAATCACACTGTTATATTACAGATTTTAATCTCCTCCATGCACATTTTCAGCAAAGAAGTATATGAACACACCAAAATTGAGAGATATCTAATGCATTTTTCTGATTTTCCATTTTAAGGAAGATGTGGCATCATGACAAATGAATGACATGAAAATATTAGATCTTCTCTGTTCCTCTGAGTAGCACCGGACTTCTATTTGGTGCATGCTTTTGTTATTGCACAACATTGAAATAATGTATTTTGGGGGTTTGGATTCCATGTTAATAATGTCAAATAATCAGGATAGTAAAAGAAAAGGAGGGGAGGGAAAGAAAGTTTTAGGTAATTAACTGCCATTTACATTTCTGACCCTTCCAAAAGTCTTAATACTTCTGCTCCTGCAGTCTGCAGTGGTTTATTTCCTCTTCTGGAAACTTTTGCTGTTTGCTGAAAGTATGAGCTGGAAACTTTTTCCTAAACACTTACATCCCACAAATTCATCCAGTACCATTTATCTAGCTCTAATCCAGCACCTATGTACATAGGTCATCTTCCTCTAGAAAACTGCTAATTGCTACCTCAACTCAGTGCTGTTTGAAGCTGGAGAGTGGCTGCAGCAAGCTCCATTTTTTTTCTTCCCAAACATACTGTGCAAAGACACATCAGAAGATACCCGTTTTCTTGCCAGTCCTACAAAAAGAAAAAAACAAAAAAAAAAAAACAAAAAAAAAGAAAGAGGGGACACATTCACACATTCATTCACACTTCTTGAAGTTCTTAGGTATTTTCCTTTCCTACCTTCTGTAACTGAAAAGTTCCCCTTCCCTCTGGAGGAAGGATGATCTAAGCCTACTTCTCAACTCTCATTTTCTGCTGTAGAGTCAGAAATGATGAAGGTAGTGGGTCAATCAGTGGGAGCTTTGCACTGACTAGAACTCGATTCTTGTATTTGGTCTGGAGCTTCTCACATCACTAAGGGACTAGCTCCACCAGAATCTTAAATGGCAGCACCCATAAGAGACTATAGTGCTGCTCATTGCTGAGTATTTACATCAACTCTGAAGATATGGCTTGGACACATACTGTAGTGTTATTCTGCAGTCATACTGTCAGAGACATGCAAATTATCTACTTCCATCCAGGACTTTGCTGTGGAAATATAGCAGTTCTTGCAATAACAAGTCATTTGAAAAGCTCATCGGGAATGGAATGGAGCTTGCTGCTAGTTGCCAGCCAGCTGTCAGCTCGCTGAGCCTTGAGCAGAGATTAACAATGTGGGATCCAAGGTGAAGCACGCTGCCTACCCAGACTGCCCCTGCTCATGGGTTATTCAGTATTATTTCTAATTTCCCAGCTCTTCTTCTGTGTCTTTCTGCTTTTACCTGTCCATAACATTGAGGGCTGGAGTAAATAAATAAATCTAAGGTACTCTTACCATAATTTCTGAGTCTGGTGCTTTCAAATGCAAGGGCTTTCTAGTACCACCTTACAATATTTTACCCGCTGTCAGGAGTGGTGTAAAGCTGAAATATTCACGACACAGTCATTATTCCAGCTGAAGGACTGGCTAGCAACAGTATTGCAACTTGCACTCTGTTTGTTGCCGTCAGTGTATTGTATGCTGTCTGCTTAAACACTGCTGCATGATCTGTAGTTGCTAAATAAACCCTCCTGGTATTGTCTGTGATGCTGATGAGGAGGTTGGACTCTCCCTGTATTTCTGTAATACTTCTGAGCTTAAACAAGCTATTTTCACTGTCCTGAATTTCTTACCAAGGGAGAATATTTTTAAATGCATCTCCAATCTTGTAACCTTCCTTTCTGTATCATTTGAAGCATTTCTTTTTCCAAAGCCTAGGTCCATTAGTCAGTTTTCCTAGCAGACCATGAAGAGCTGTTATTACTTTAAAACTTCATTGGCTTTTCACTGAAATATTGGGTGGCAGTATTAGTATTTTGCTTCATTGCCCTCATGATTAGACAGGAATGCAAATTCACTGGTATACTTAGCGAAGGGGTAAGAAGAGGTTTTGGCATGGATAAAAGCAAGAAGTTGAACCTTTAGGAAGTTGTTCAATGACACTGTTTTCTCCCAAAATGAAGAGCTGTCACTTTCTATGTGTGAAATTTTTTTAATATACAAAAGGCAGTTGTGACTATAAGGAGAGTGGGAATACATTTTAGGATACTTAGATTAAAATTTAGTAGGCAGAGAAGTTAGGGCAACAGAATTCTTTCACAATTGATGTTTGACTTTTAATCTATGTTTACTGGTAGATATATATTCATGCATTAATTGAATAATAAAAAATCAGCAAGGCATTTATTAGCTAACCAGATCTGAATGCAGCTATATAAATTTTCTATATGTTTGCTGAAATTAAATGTTTTGCCAAGGAAAAGAGAAACATAGATTGAAGTTTTGCATGTCTCAGCTACCTGGTCTGCCTCATTTGAAAAGGCCTGGGGGTAGCCTAGCTTCACTGATTAACAGTCTTTGAAGAGGTGCTACTATTTGAAATCTCTGGTGTGTTTGGTTTTTTTTTTCTCTTTGTGATGTTTAGAGGTAGAGGGGAACACCTATAGAAACATATGAAAAATTCACATACTGGGATTTTCTGGTTTGAGATTATCATTTTACAAAAAAACCAGCTATGTCTGTGTCCTACTGGTTCCCTATTGTCTGGAGCCTTAAGGATTAATACGCAGGAAACTTGAAATGCTAGATAGGATACAACAGTGTTGACCATACATGAATTATAAACGGGGAATATTTTCTCTATGTTCCAGCAGGCAAAAGGAGGTACAGAGTTAAAATGGAATAAGGGAAGGGGTGATTCATCTCACCTAACACTATCTGTTTAAAGTTCATTTTCTAATCTAAACTAATTGTTTAGAGATAAGTAGATATTTCTACAGGACAATTCCGTTCCTCTTGAAACAGGCTGATACGACCAATGCAATAAATTACCCTTTTAGGTTTGCTGTCCTTCAGTAACTATGCTTTGTTTTCAAATAACAAGCTGAAACCTTCCTTGTCTTGTGTGATAAATTTGTTTTTACAGTCACAGTCTTTCAACTTACCTTTTCATTCTGTAAAAAAACCACCCCCTAAATACCCTACCTCACCTTCTCCTTTAAGATCTTAGTGGAAATACTAAGCAAATCTTAAAATCTATAGTAGTATTATTATTTAAGCTCTGTAGGAACTGGATGATTGAAGTGTTCTATTGATCCTCTAACAGTGAGTTACTTCTTTATCTAGTGGTAGGATTTTTGTTTTGTTTAGGGGTGGAAGAGCTGGGGAGAGAGAGAACAAGGCATCTTCCTAGGCAGAGGTCTAAATGCAATGCAAGCTCACTGCATGATTTCAAGTTGATTTTTTAGTTATGTTCTTTAGCTTCATCCAGAAATCTTAGTCTAACTATTGTTTATGAAGGACAGAGATAAGTTTTCATCCTACATTGTGACAAACTGCAAGACTCAAAGACCCTGCAAGACTCAAAGTACTGTGGTGTCAGTACTCTCTCCATTTTCTTGATGCTACAGAGAGAAATGTATATGTATCAGCAAATGAAACTCATGCATTACTTGTCTAAAAAGTAGTATTTGACATGAATAAGACTTTTTCAGAATCCACTAAGCCTGCAGACTGTTAGCTGACCATGCCATCTTTTTTCCTTTCCGTTGTGGAGTGCAAGTCTTGGAGACTATATAGCTGCCCTATTAAACTGCCTGAATAATTAATCTGCTCTACCTACACGAAACAATGTGGTTACCTGCTAAAATGCCATCTTCTAGCAATCTCCACAACAGTGATATCTTTCTGAAAATGTCTCATCCATACTGTACATGTAGCCAAGATGGCAGATTATGGATTCCCCAAACAGGTCTCTCACTGCTGCTTTGCTTGTGGTAAAAGACCATCCACGGGGTACCAGGAAATTTCTTCTTAAAGTTTATCAGTTCAACATGAATAATTGCATGGAGAGCTTTGGGTGGAAAGATCTGGAGGTAAATTTTCTCTGATGCTGCTGCATCCCTTGAGGTAAAGCTTGCAGCTACGCTGGAGGCCAAGAAAGATAAAAGGAAGCTCATACAGAATCAATTATCACCATCCAGTCATCTCATATACACATATTTGACTCATCATTGTACATCTTCATCAGAGACAAACTCTTGTCACAGGCAGACTTTAGTGATCTGGAAGTATTAGTAAAAAAAAGAGGAAAATTGTGCAGAATTGATTATTAGTTCTGACATTTATGCATATTATTTTGACTGATTATGTGGAGAGAAGAGGACTGTTTGGAACACGGTAGGAAATAAATAACGTATTAAACTCTAAGCAGGATTCCAAGAGAGTATTTCTGTGATACAGTGTGTAGTAAATGGGGAGGAATGAAGAGCTGCCTCTGAAGAGCGGTATTGTGGATTAAAGCAAGGGGCTCTGCTGGATGTCTGGGACATCCTCGGTCATCTAAGCCCTAAGAAAAGGGATGAGCTGGAAGGAAGCTCCAAGTATTATGTGCTTAACCTTTTTTCCCTCTCCTTTTTGAGTGCTTTATGGGAGAATGAACAATGTTGACTTAGAAGGAAGTTAACATTTTGATCTGTTTAATTGGTCACTGGTAACAACTAAACAAGCCTTACAATCATAGAATCATAAGGTTGGAAGAGACTGAGATCTGAGATCACTGAGTTCAACCATGTCTGTCTCCCTATTAAACCACGTCACTAAGGAACTCATCCACCTGTCTTTTAAACACCTCCAGGGAGGGTGACTCCACCACCTCCCTGGGCAGCCTGTTCCAATCCCTGACCACCCTTTCAGTGAAGAAAGTCTTCCTAATGTCTAGTCTAAACCTCCCCTGGTGCAACTTGCAGCCAACTCCTATCGTCCTATCACTTGTCATTTGCAAGAAGAAACCAGCGCCCACCCTGTCACAACCTCCTTTCAGGTAGTTGTAGACAGTGATGAGGTCTCCCCTCAGCCTCCTCTTCTCTGAACTAAACAATCCCAGTTCCCTCAGTCTCTCCTCATATAGCTTATTCTCCAGCCCCTCACCAGCCTCGTTGCCCTTCTCTGCACACGCTCCAGCCCCTCAATGTCCTTCTTGTAGTGAGGGGCCCAAAACTGAACCCAGCACTCGAGGTGTGGCCTCACCAGTGCTGAGTACAGGGGCACAATCACCTCCTTGTTCCTGCTGGCCACGCTATTTCTGATAGAGATGCCCTTGGCCCTCTTGGCCACCTGGGCACACTGTTGGCTCATGTTCAGCCATCTGTCAACCAACACCCCTAGGTCTTTCTCTGCCAGGCAGCTCTCCAGTCGTTCTTCCCCAAGCATGTAATGCTGCATGGGGTTGTTGTGACCCAAATGGAGGACTCTGTACTTGACCTTGTTGAACCTCATCCCGTTGGTCTCAGCCCATCGATCCAGCCTGTCCAGATCCCTCTACAGAGCCTCCCTTCCTTCAAGCAGATCCACACTTGCACCCAGCTTGGTATCATCTGCAAACTTGCTGAGGGTGCACTCAATGCCTTCCTCAAGATCATTTATAAAGATGTTGAACAAGACTGGACCCAGCACTGAACCCTGGGGAACACCACTCATGACTGGTTTCCAACTGGATTTAATTCCATTTACCACAACCCTTTGGGTCCAGCCATCCAGCCACTTTTTAACCCAGCAGATGCCGTGCCTGTCCAGGCCGATGACAACCAGTTTCTCCAGCAGGGTACTGTGAGAAACAGTGTAAAAGACTTTACTGAAGTCCAGGTACATCACATCCACAGCCTTTCCCTCGTCCATTAAACAGGTAACCTTGTCATAGAAGGAGATCAGATGGGTCTGGCAGGACCTGCCTTTGGTGAACCCATGTTGGCTGGGCCTGATCACCCGGATTTCCCATGCGTGCTGTGTGATAGCACTCAAGACAATCTGCTCCATGACCTTCCCTGGTACCGAGGTGAGACTGACAGGCCTGTAGTTACCTGGATCCTTCCTCTGACTCTTCTTGTAAATAGGCGTAACATTTGCCAGTCTCCAGTGAAGCGGTGCTTCCCCAATCAGCCAGGACTGCTGGTAGATGAGGGAAAGGGGTTTTGCAAGGACCTCTGCCAGTTCCCTTAGTACACTCAGATGGATCCCATCTGGCCCCATAGACTTCTGTGGTCTAATTGGCCAAGCAGGTCTCTAACCAAATCCTTACAGGTAAGCTTGTCATATTCCACCAAGAACTGTAGTGGTTCAAGGTGGTACCTAAGAAGATGTGAAAGCGAAAGAAATTATCCTGGACAAGCTGGAAAAGTGGGCCTGTGTGATCCTCATGACAAGTTTAGCAAGGCCAAGTGCAATATCCAACAGCTGAGTCGTGGCAACCCCCAGTATCAATACGACTGGGGGATGACGTTATTGAAAGCAGACCTGTGGAGAAGGAATTGGGGGGGTGCTGGTTGAGAAGCTCAACATGGGTGAACAATGTGCACTCTCATCCCAGAAGGTTAAACATCTCATGGGCTATATCAAAAGAAGCGTTGCCATAAGGCTGAAGGAGGTGATTCTCCCCTTCTACTCCTCTCTTGTGAGACGTCACCTGGAGTGTTGTGTCTAGTTCTGGATGTCCCAGCATATGAAGGATGTGGAACTGTTGGAATGGGTCCAGAGGAGGGCTACAAAGATGATCAGAAGGTTGGAGCACCTCAGGTAGGAGGACAGGCTGAGAAAGTTGGGCTTGTTCAGCCTGGAGAAGAGAAGGCTCTGGGGAGTCCTTTTAGTGGACTTCCGGTCCCTGAAGGGGGCTACAAGAAAGCTGGAGCAGGACTTTTTAAAAGGTTGACTAGTGATAGGACAAAGGGGAATGGCTTTAAATTGGAAGAGGGAAGATTTAGAATAGACATTATTATGAAATTCTTTATGATGAGGATGTTGAGACACTGGCACAAGTTGCCCGGGGAAGTTGTGCATGCCCCCTCCCTGGAAGTGTTCAAGGCCAGGTTTGGTGAAGCCTTGAGCAGCCTGGGCTGGTGGGAGGTGTCCCTGCCCATGACAGGGGAATTAGGAGTGAATGGGCTTTAAGTTCCCTTCCAACCCAAACCATTCTATAACAATTTCATGCAAGATCTCCTGAAGCAGAAGAAATGAGGCAATGTTTTGCTTTTTTTTCGTGAAAAAGATGTCTTCTAGCAAAAGGTGACCTTGAGTGCTTTTGAAAATTCTGCTTCTACATTCTAATCTGTATTTCTGCATCCCTTATTCAAATCTGTTTGATGTAGTACAGATAATTAAATCCTATCAATATAACATATTTTTTACATCAGTCAGAGGAATGGCTCTTCATAAGTTCGTCTTGCGTATCAGTGCTTGTATGTGTCACATTATTCCCACATTGAAATTAACCACGATTTTATTAAATATTACTTTTTTGTCAGTATGGTATGTTTTGAGCAATCTGAACTCATAATTTATTTCTTTATGAGTGAAAATGGTATAATTTCTAGAGTTGAAGGAGGAAGACCATGAACCTACCAAGTAATCTTTCTTTTTTCTTTCTTTTTTCTTTCTTTTTTCTTTCTTTTTTCTTTCTTTTTTCTTTCTTTTTTCTTTCTTTTTTCTTTCTTTTTTCTTTCTTTTTTCTTTCTTTTTTCTTTCTTTTTTCTTTCTTTTTTCTTTCTTTTTTGTCTTTTCTCTTTTTTCTCTTTTCTCTTTTCTCTTTTCTCTTTTCTCTTTTCTCTTTTCTCTTTTCTCTTTTCTCTTTTCTCCTTTTTCCTTTTTCCTTTTTCCTTTTTCCTTTTTCCTTTTTTCCTTTTTTCCTTTTTTCCTTTTTTCCATTTTTCCATTTTTCCTTTTTTCTTTTTTCCTTTTTTTCCTTTTTTTCCATTTGCACACATCTGAGAGTTGTTCCCCTCAGCAGTTGTCATTTGATTCCCTTGTGTGTGTGTATCTTGCACGACAGTCTGCAGTATTGAAATGCTTAAATGGAGACTGTGACTCCATCTTGCATGAATGGGGAACATAAAACCCGTAGTTGTATGGTTTTACTCCCTTCTGGATGTCAGAGTGCTGAATATCTAGCAATAACCAGGGCTGTGGTAATCCTCTCCTAAGTCTAACCCCCCACTACCTGAAAAAACCCCTTCTTTGAAACACTATAAATATATAAATGGTAGAAGCAACCTTACTGGAAGGAACCTTCTTATTTTGCATGCGCAAAATATCTATTGATAGATAGTTCCTGTAATACTGTAGAGATTGACAAGTGGTGTGGTTGTTTAATGATGGAAACAATTCTGAAGCTGTTGGCTGGCATGTCTTCTGTCCTTATTACATTTTGAGCAGTTTAGTTTCCAAGGCAACTGCTCCTCTCAGAGCACAGATGTGCTTGAAGCTATGGGAAGACATTTCCCGACAAATCCTTAATTTAGTGACAAAGCATAAAGGACTAACTTCCATCCTTCTTTCCAACATCTGCAGAGAACTAAGATTTCCTGTAAGCCAGCAGTATGTCATGTTAATACAGAGTTTTATCAAAGGAGTAATTGGGACAAATATCTAAGTGAGGCATGGTATTTGCTGATGGAAAAAATACTTTTGTTTAGGTCTCTTTCTTGGAAGGACTAGAAAGTAAATAGTGAAGACATCATAACCATTGCTGTTACGGCAGTGTTGTGGTGAGATTTTGGCTCGGTCTTGATTTTGTCTTCTTGTTGGACAGAGAAGACTGGATTATTGCAGAGCAGCACATTGTGAACACAGTACACAGCACCATGGAAGATTCAGTACTTGCCAGTGGTGCTTTACTGAACCTATATTTCTCAGTCAAGTAGGTTGCTTCAGAGCTAACTGGGGCTACAAAATAAGGACTGTTTTCAATGTCTCGTGAACCAATAGGATGACTTTGTAACAGAGTATATTGATTGTCTGGTAAAGGAAAAATGAGGGGAAATTATCCATGGGTGCCAAGATCAAAAGATCAGAATGATCAGTTGTGGTCACCTACCCCTATCTGCCACATAAAGCAGAACAAAGGGGGTTACTGTTCACATTTAGGCTCCCAGACTTGTATCTATATTTGAATACCATCCACTCTGGCATAGACACTGATACTTTTTTCAGTTTTGCCTTCTTTTTACTTTGGCAATGGAAAAGAATCTCAAAGAAATTCGCTTTGCCATTCCTTCTTTATGTTATCTGCCATTTTTCCATGCTGCATCAGGCTACTAGGCAGCAAACTGTTGAATTTCTCAACCCCATGGTGGTACGAGTTTGTGAACTTTCTTGTCAGAATATTCTTCTGACGTTCTTGTAATGTTAGTTCTCATCCTTTCAAATGTTAGTTGTCTTCTAAAATATACTGACCAGTCAGTACTGCTTACTAAGCATAGAAGAGCAGGCAAAGCCTCCAACTCTGTCTCCAACAAAGCTATTTATTGTTTCCCAGCTCTGGATTTTACTCCACAATATAACTTGCAAAGCTTTTCTGCTCTCATCCACTCCTCTGCTCAAGCCAAAAGAGATAACAACTACAGTCACTGAGCATCGTGACTACTAGTCAGGAGTACAGAATCCCATGGATGGTTTTGGTGTGTATGTTGCATTGTACAAGTTACTAAAGAGTTATATCTCAAGGAAAACATTTCCCAGTTAACTAGAGAATAAACAAAATAAGATACTTGGTTTGCTTCCATCCAGTATAGCAGTACCTTCTTCTTCTGAGCAGTTCAAGTTCTACAAGAATCAGGAATGGTGAGAATGTGTTACCTTTTCTTCAGTGTAAGAAGTTCACGAATGTACATAGGAAAATAGCTTTAAATCTTTCAGTTTCTTACTCAGATATTTGATAGTGGAATTAAAATTGCATTTTGGAAGGTAAAGGAATATTAGGAAACCTGTAATCAGTTATTCTAACTGCATCTTTTCACACTTATGAGAGTTAATATTTGTGGAGTTATTCCTTCTGTTGTAGAGCTCATTGAGAAAAAACAATACTGTTTGTTATGGTGGGGTGTTTGCTTTCAAGAGCAGTTTTAGTGTCTTTCCTTAGAATATATGAGTACCATATTCAGTGAAGGGTTAATTACAACTTAATTCCTAACCTTGGAAGGATTGTACATTGGTTATGATTAAGTCCCACAAGAAATTCCAAGAGTTTCCATAATTGCACAGTTAGTGCTCACAATATTAAGAGCAAGTGGAGTCTCAACATGAAGAGGGTAAAGAAACATCACACCTCGTCTCTCTCCCAATGCTGCTGATACTGAACACTGTGATAGATTCAAGTTAAAACTTGGAAAGGAAGGTAGAAAAAAGACTTCCTAGAATTCTATGTCAGATTATTTGGAATATTTAGGAAATGGTGAACTTAAAGATTATTTCACTGTCGTGTTTTGCTGGAAAGATGGCATGGCTGTATAAGGTAGCCTCTTGCTCCAGTTCATCCTCTCAGCAGCTGTAAGCCGTGGGTTGTTCAGCAGTGTCACTGGAACAATCCTTTTTACACAGGTACAAAACTGAAGAGTCAGTCCTTTCAAAATACATGCTTTTTGTGGTTTTCTGGAAAGAAATCTTAGTTTTGCTGTAAATGGGATGTGGACTATTTTAATTTCAAGAAACAATAAAAATACTGTTGAAGAAGCACAGAGTCAACATTAAGTTATTATCTTTGTGGTGATTTTTTTCCAGGACTTTTCCACTTCATATTCATGAAGAATTTTTCTGCTGTGAATACAAGCAAGTACTCTTTGAAATAGATCACAGACACTTGCAGGCTCAAGCTTCAAGCTTGTAACTGATCATGAGGAATTTTAGTTCTGTGGGAAGTTCTGAGATGTCAGAGTTTTGTGATTAATTGGGACAAAACAGCTATCTCATTTGAGGACAGAGCACTTCAAAAACATTGGCGCTGGTTTTGTTTAAAATATTGATGAAATGCCTATGTTCTCACAAAATGTTTTAATTAAACCAAATCCTCATTTCCCAATGAGAAAAATTGCAATGTTTTTTCAGTCTGTTTTACATAAGAGCATAAAACAGTGAGTTGAAATCTTTTTATTACAGTAAGAATTGATTTTTGCATGCGTGACAGAATTGGATTTTGAGTACTTAAAGAGAATCTCTTTATCATGCTTAAAAAATAAGCCATTCTGTTGCAAAGTTGTTGGCTTGCAAAAATAATATGATCAGGTTAGCATTTTGCTATCTGTTTTGTACCTCTATCTCTAGTCCTTTATCAAGTCAAATGAGATAATTGAGCCCTTTTGGTTAGGAATCTCACACTAATATCTTGAAAACAAACACCAATGTGTTTTTCAAATCTTGTGCAAGTGGTGCCGAGGAATTAGATCAGCAAAGCCCTGTCTGGAGCTGTTAGGTAGGTTGAGGAGTAGAACTCTGATCATTAGAGTTTTGATGCAGCAGGGATCTGGGGAGAGAAATGCAGTCACTTGACACTGCTTTTGACTTGTGTTTTTGCTGAAGGCACTACTTTAATGGACACCCTCAGCAGATGTATCCAGAGTTGTGCCTGCTGAGTTTACTGAGCAAAAATACATTCTCCATTTTATTCTGTCTGTTAAAATTTAGGGCTGAACCTGGCTATCCTGTAAGCTTGGAGGGACACAGCATTTATGGCACAACCACACACATGAAGCAGGTGGGCTGTTCGGGGCTGAGCCAGCCTATAGCTGGCCGTGTGTGCTTGGGTCAGGTCTTTCTCAGCATTTCATTGTGATTGCTGTCTTACATTCTAGGTGTAGGATCTCTCTGCTTTCAAAGTAGGAATCAGAAATACTTGGGTTTGATTATCATTATGTTTACAAGGCACAGTCAGCAAATTTTCGATTACATTAAGGGGAGTTGTTCTAGAAGTTTAAAGCAGTTTTAACTATTCCAGTGCAAATGAAATTGAACAAATACGATTTTATAACATGAATCCAAATCATGCCACCATTCTGCTATGGCATGTTACCATTGTAGCTAACCCTGTCTAGTTATGTTGTCCAGTATAACAAAAATCTGTGCCAGAACAGCTTCATGAAAAACTTTTACTAGGGAGCAGATTTGATGCCAGGAATGTATTATTTCTACCTGAACAGTTATTCAAGTGGCAGGAGCTTCTGCTTCTGTTCACTGAAGCCCGCTCAGAAAATAATTTTTTTCATTATCCTACTCCTTTGTTGCTACTCAAAGATGTTCCTGCCTGCATATGTTTACCACATCTACTGGAAAACCCTAATACAGCCAAGCATCCAACAGCTGCTTCCTGTGCTTTTCTCCAGGCCACAAAAGGAGCAAAACTATGGAACTGGAGCTGAAAATTGTCAGTGTTTAGGGACAATCTTCAAGAGTGGTTTATCATTAAACGCAGATCAAGTGACTTTAGTATAATTGCAAACTGCTATTGAGGACTTCTGACATTCTTTAAACCTCCCTTGTGTGTGTATTAAGGGAACCATATGGTGACTTGTTTCCTGTGTAGTTATGAAGACTTGACTGATTATTTTTCAAGCTACATCTTAACACTTCAGTATTGCAAGCTTTAAAAAAAAGAGGGTCAAAAAATAGACTCATTTTGGACTAATTTTTAGTTAGACTAAGTTAAAAAGATCTGACAAACCAAGGATTTACTGGTGGATTATTCCAGTTTTTTTCTATTAAAAGATGGTTATTTGAATGTTGATTTTGCTGTGCAATAATAAAATCCTTCTCTTTCACTTGCATATGTCAAAGGCTGGACTATTAATGCACCACCTTTGCATGCTTTTGCTGGAAATTTTTTTCCTTCCCACTATGCTTTTTGATGGGTTATATCTTCACTGAAATTATTTTTCATATACACACAGTGGTGGTAATTTTTTTTTGGCTGATGGTACTCTCAAATCTTAGAAACAGTGTATCAGATTTCAAGGTTTAGATTTTGGAGTCTTGGAAAAAAGGCAAAGCTATTGGACAATTTTTTAAAAGGAAGGCATATGGAATGATGGTGTAAAGTGCTATACTGAGGAATATTTTACACACTGGTGTGCCAGGTAGCTGGTACTATTGATTTATTAATGCATTGCTGTGAATTAATATTTTTTTTTTGGAAAACCAAACTGTGGCTTCAGGGTGCTTCTAGAGATCTGCACCGTTTAGCTTCTCAAAGAGTATGTGTCAGTTTTCTCTCAAAACCAAAACTGTTTCCCACTTTTCTTTGAAGGCTTGTGTAGGATTTGAAGGAAATGTTATTCTGGGTTTAGACCAAAAGCAGAATTCCATATACAGGACTTCTAGAGATGTATGGGACCTGGTATGGCACCCAAATTGGACATGTAGCTGTTCCTCAACTGCATAAGTAGCAATTTTTTGGACTGAGTTGAAATGCAGGCATTATGGCTACAGAATAATCATAATTAGAAGCTTTTGGAACGGAACTGCAGCTCTGTTAAATCTTTTGTGCTTTTTAATATTCTAGTCAGCTACTGTGAACACTGCTGCAGATTGGTCCTGCTGCATCTTTTTGCAGTGGCAGCATCTGCTTTTCAAGCTGGTAATCAGGGTCTTGCTTTGGTAAAAAGCTTAAGTGATTTGCGTATATAGTACTTAGACAGACAACAAGGAGGACCACAATTTGCTAAAGTCTTACAGACCTCACATTTGATCGACTAGATTAGTAAGTAGCCATGCAGCATACCTCAACACCAGGGGTGAGGATTTGGAGTTAGTGATGTTACCTAAATTGCACAGTAGTCATTAATCTAACATCTCTCGTGTAATTCCACTGCATTTCATTTTCTTTTTTTTATTATTTAGAAAAAAAAACAAACCATAACTGTCACATTTTTGTCACTGTTTTGGACACTCAGCAGATTAAGTATTTCTAGGTGTTATTTCTGGCATATAAGGTTATCTTTTTAGACTTCAGAACTGCTGCAGTTGCGTCTGTAAAAGTGACAGGTACGACTGCATCCTGAGTTACTCAGTGAGCTGCAGCAGTTTACCATAAGCTGTCCTTATGCATGCATTTTGAGACAGTGCTGTGATTTAAAGCTTTGAAGTCTTCCTTTTCATTCATATACTCTTGTTCTGACTGTGGACAGTGGATGTAGGAAAGTCCTGGTAGGCTGTTAGTTCTTCAAATATGTGAAAAGTGTATGGTCTGCTAAAGCACCTTTTTATTTTCACCTTATCACATGGTATCTGTTTGTTTTAGTGGTCACTGTTGGCTCCCCTAGAAAAAACATAATTTGAGATCACCAGTAGTGATTAAGTATCCATAAGCTGAAGCTGCCTTAGTATACTTTGAAGTATTTTTTTAAAGACTTCTTCGTGGAGCTAAGCATTTTGAATTGCTTTTGAAAGGTGCTGTTAGAAGGTAATAAGTAGTGGAAGTTCCAAGTAAAATGAATGTCTCACTTATTCAGTCTTCTTGTAGGAGGCAAAGCTGTGGAGGAGGAATGGTTTTATTGGTAATTGGTATTTTTTGGAAGGACATATGAAAATAGATAAATGCTTTACAAAGCTACGTATGATGAATTTTGTACCATTTGAAAGAAACACAGGCTGTATACACTGACACTTTGTTTAAACATAAGCTTCAGCTTTAATCTTGATAATGGTAGTACGAAATACACAGCATTAATTAGAGAGAAATAGAAATAGGATATGGAACTCATGATTGTTAATTCTAAAAGGCATCTTGCCTAAAAACTTCCTCAAATTGCTGGAAACCAGTGGCTGAGTGGGTCACTCAAGTAACATGTGAAAGACAGAACACATAATGAAAGATCAAAAAAAGAAGAAAGCTCAAGGGCGAAACAGAACAGGAAGGAGTCTGTGCAGAGATGCTGACAAGTTTTAGATGTGAATAGATAACGGGAATAAGGGAATTGGAAGAAGGCCTTTAATATGGATTTTGCTTTGAGGTAATGCAGTAATCCAAGCCAAAGACCTTCACCTTCTGTGATATTTCTGCATGCAGAGGACTTGTCTCCAAGGTGCCCAGTTCTTAAGGAACGGGTATAGGGCTAATGAAGGTCAAAACAGTTTAGTTTGTATTCCAAAAGTCAGAAGTTCAGACCAGGCCAAGATTAAATTAAAGCTAAGCCTGGAGTATGCATGATATCAAGATTTTAAAGATTTTTAAATTATATGACTTGGGCTCACTAGAATGAAGTTCTATACCAACATCTATGTTGAGAAAATAGATTATTTTCATTACAGGAGTTTTTCACTATCATCACACTTGAAGCAACAGTAAAGAAAGGGAACAGGCAATGAAAAGGAAAACCTTTCAAAATAAAATTATCGGCCTCTGTATTGATTAAAAAAGATTAACCCTTCCTGATTCCTATCTGCCTTTAATTTCTTTGTTTTCCCTGTTTTATAATTTTCTTCAACAGAAATGTCATCCTCCTCATATTTTTATCAGTCCTTGTGGTTTTTCAGGTTTGGTTTTTTAATGTAGAATAAGTTTCCAGGAAGGAATAAGCTAGACCTTTTTGATACTGTTAACCAGCTAAAAAATATTTCTATTCATTTTCTAAGGCATTCCAAAAGTTATATATCAAAGTGTAACTTCTCTATATTGACTTGCCTTCTTTATGAGACAAAGCTTGTTACTAATATTCCTCAGTCTGTGCATATACTTGGGTTGGTTTTGAGACAGGTGAGACTTTAGGTGGTTTCGTCTGTTCTTTGACACATCTTGATGTTCATTCTACGAGCACACAAAGTACATTTACAAAGCTATTGAGGCTTTCAGTTTACTGCTTCAAGCAGTGTTTGTTCGTGTTCTGTGAAACACTGATGAAAAGTCAGTCCATGGCAAGGTGAGAACAGCTTCCTGGCTTTAATGAAAAATAGCAGTATGAGTCCAGGTCTTCTTTTATTTTCTGTTTTCTTTGTGCTTTACAAGATAAGAAACATTTTTTATAACAGGTATCTGCCTCCAGAAGGTAGTGCTGTAGATAAAGCACCGGACTGGGCAAAATATGAGAAACAAAATTCTTAACACATACTTCCTTAACAAACCATTTAATCTGCCTTTCTAAGTGACATATTATGTAAATAAAAAGTAAGCTTTACAGACTAGGGGCTGTCCTATATATTTCTATTGGAATTTAAAATACTGTCATAATATAAAACCAGTTCACAGTTTTCTTATTCAATACTGTTCTAGATTTGAGGGGGTTTTGCCTTTTCTTCTGTATGGACTCGTTGCCCTGAACTGACATGTGAAATGGAGGTAAATTGTTCTCGACTAGTATTTAGGAACGTTGTTCTCTGACTAGATTGCATTTTTATAAAACATAGTAGATTATTTAGGACCACTTTTTATAGTGGTCAGCTTAGGACTCAGGGTTGTATACTTCTGTAAAGAGATTTTTTCAGTGCTATCCAGAGTGAGACAGAGCATTATTATGGCTTCTGCCCACCACCTACCTTCTTTGCTGTACCACCTTGTGTGGAGCACACCTGGCCCTAAATTTAGTACAGGAAGGGTCTCCATCACTGTGCCTCTCTCAGGCTGGGTCAGGGGCTGAAGTGTTGCCCGTGGAAATCATCTGTAACCAGAGTTGCGGACTGTAACTGCAGTTATAAGAAAATAAAAACCTGTCAAGTGCAAATGCTGACTAAAACCCCTGCTTTTCTTTAGTTGGTAGGTCCTGTTTTGGGGTGTGGCTTTGAATTGTGTTTTATGTCATAAGGAGTTTCCTCATAGTCTGAATTGTAGAGAGTTGATTGCACCATTTCTGCTAAACTTATAGCTAAGGTTGTGCAAATGTTGTGGTCAGTGTTCAAAGTACCTGTTTTCCAGGATTTTAAGGGTGTCCATTAAAACTCCTCTTTTCCATCATTCTAAGTAGGTCTACAAACCTAAACTTAAGAAAATTTTTATCTTTGTTCTTTCTGAAACCAAATAACAACACAATTAAAAACAGTTAGTTGATAGCTGCTGTTGAATATTGTAATCTCTAGAGTTAAAAAAATTGTCTCTAACATTTCCTGGTATTTAAAAATCCAGACTAAAAGAGGCACTGGGATGTCACTGAGACAGCTGACAAGTATCAGAGTCTTTGGTCAGTCTCTTTGCTCGGGTCACTAGTGTTGTCATCAGCACCTTTGTTTATAAGCTTCTCTCTTGTCTGAAACTCTGATGACATGATCTTTTGTGCTCAAATATGCAGACCATATAAATGTTAATAGAAGTGTTGGAAATGTGTTAAGCCTATCTTTTAACTGCCATGTTCTTCTGATGTTACTGTGTCTGTCTAGCCGAGTTACCCTGCCTTGTTCTACTCAATGAAGAAGATCCAAACAAAATGTCATTTCTGCTTCCTACATCTTTCCTTCTCCTGGAACAGCAGTAAATGCTGCAGTATAATCTGTTTCAGTTACATAAACACTTCTCTTAATCTGGTTAATTTTACCTCCCTTCCCAGCTTTCTACTTTTCTTTTTGCATTTTCTGTCTCGAGATAGATGTATTTGTTACCTCTAGTTTTTATCTGTAAGGTAGTTAATTACGGCCTAACATCTAAGACTCTGGAATGCAACTAGAATAATTGCTCAACTGCATTATTGTGGAAAGGTCTTGAAATGTGTGCCAACCTAATTTAAATGCGTAGCAAATAGGTTCTGTGTGAGATGCTGCACATACACAATTACTTGGCATATAGCAGCAGCTTAGTGGTATGATGTTGGAGCTTGGTGTAATTTCAGCTAGAGCATTATTATTCTGGATCATGCTGATATGCCAATTGCCTTGCATTCCAAGTGACTGTAGCTGAATACAAGGACAATGCTTTGATGCAAAAGGATTTCTCTTTATGCAGCCTGCAGCTTTCAGAGCTGTAGCTGTTCTAAAATTCATCATGGAACTGACTGTGGAAAGGGACTCTATAGTGAGGGTCGTGGTTTCCTATGAGAGACATAGTTTATCATGAGAGGCAGAGTTGCACATACTGGGAAGCTGTTTTCCAGCAAGGGGTGGCCAATAGAGGACATTGCTATAGTGAGATCAGATGGCACTACAGTACTCTGCCTCAAGACTGAAATGCAAAACAAAAAAGATTTTGAAACCTGTACTGTAAGAAATACATTTTAAGGCCATCAAGTATCTGAATCATTTCTTGGTAGGGCAGCAAGTTACCAGGGAGAGAAGCATTCAAACTGTGGAGGTAATTGGGTATTACAGGGACAGGCATGGCATAAGTTGGCTTCAAGAGTTAGAAGTGGTGGCTGTGGTGAAACCTGGTGGGAGGCTTCCTTGTCACTCTGATTGTGATGCCTAGGACACTTAATACAATTCCTTTTTCCTCTTTTCCTGTTTTGAAAACAATAAATGTTTCTTTCACGCTGCTACTGTTGTGAATGGCTCATGAGTGTCCTCTTCAAACGAGTACTGCAGCCCTTTCTTTCTGAGCAAAACAAGACAATTCAAACCCGGTTCCCTGAGAAATCATCTCTACAAAACTCTGGGTAAACACGAAACGTGAGCTTCCAGCTGGCTGCAGATGCCTTGTTACTTGCTAGAATTCATGCAGTTTCTTTACAGCCTTGCTTCACAAGAAGACTTGCCTCACAAGAAGACTTACTGCCTTCATTTTCACTAGTATATACGCTCTTAACTAAGATAAAATGCCTTTGCATTTTTTTCCAATACTAAATCTGTATATCTGCTATTATTTAAATAACCCTTATAAAATAAAGACTGCCTCAACGAGTTCTCTTTTAATGAAACTCTGAAATACTTTCAAGTTTGGTTTCAAAAAAAAAGGAGGGGAGATGAAATACCAATCCATTTTTATCTCTTCTACAGCACATTTTACAAACACTTTTAAGTGGTGTTTGCAAACATTACATTACATGCAACAAATTATTGAGAGGATGTAGTGATGTGTTGAGGACAGGTGCGGACAAGGAAGAGATTATTCAAGAGTAATTTCAGTGAACATCAAGAGACAAAACTGAAAATGGAGTAGACATGGAGATGGGAATGGGAATTCCAAGACTGAACACAGTAAGCAAATGCTTCCTGCCTGTGAACTTGGAGAAGTGCAGAAAATAAAGCTGTAGTTGCAGAAGTAAGAGAAATCAGGGTACTTGATTTTACCTTCCTTCTATTATTTTGCTTTTTCTGGAACACCTACTTCAGATCTTAACCCCAAAATCTTCTGTTCTCATGAGTTTAGTCTTTGTGTTGCTGTCTATCAAAACTCCTGCCTTTGACAGTGCTCCTAATGGAGACTTCTCCATCTTGGAATCATGTGGCCTTAGAGCAGGCAGGCAGCGGTCACCTCTGTTTCCCTGTTCCTGCCTTTTCCAATAGACATCCCCTCCCAGTGTCCTTGCCCTTTTTTTGTCTATTAAACAGCTTGATAACTTTTTCTGTTTAACCTCTCCCTTGGTTAATTTTTTTCCCTCAGCAAAAGGGCAACTCATTGGACTTTTGTACATTGTCCAGTTTCTCTGTAACTATATCCATTACTTCTGATTGTCCTGATTCACCTTGGTATCCCCTATCAATCTTCAGCCTCTTATCCTATCACTCAGTTTCTCTGTACCTTGTAGTCCTTCAGCGCTGTTGACTCCACTGCTGCTTTTCATTCTCCTTCCATTGATTACCCTTGTAAGGGCATATATTTTTTCCCATTTAGAAGTCCTTGTTCAGTATTAATTAAAAGGTAATCATAAAATCATAGAAGGTTTGGGTTAGAAGGGATCTTTAAAGGTCATCTAGCCCAACTCCCCTGCAATGAGCAGAGGCATTTTCAATCAGATGAGGTTGCTCAGAGCACCTTGGATGTTTCCAGGGATGGAGCTTCTAACAGTCCGAGTCACGTGGCAGGCCTGGTTTTTGCTATTGAAGTAATTTCTCTGGATCTTTGTTGTTTAGTATGTATGAGCTTTCCTTTTTGATCCAAAATGGTGATAAAGTGTAAGATGATCAGGAGATACTGATACAAGTGGAAAGTGAGGGAATATGCAGAGTGTTGATTGCTATGTTACCAACAAAACAACTTTCCCAAATCTGTATAAGTAGACTGCAGTTTAGTTTTTTAGAACTTAAAGGTGAATATGATTAAAGAGAGGCTTTTGGTGGGTTGATCCTGTCTGGATGCCAGGTACCCTCCAATACTGCACTATCATTCCCCCTCCTCAGCTGGACAGAAGAGAAAAAATATAACAAAAGTCTCATAAGTCAGGATAAGGACAGGGAGAGATCACTCACCAATTACCATCATGGACAAAACAGATTTGACTTGGGGAAATTATTTTACTTTGTTACAAATCAAATCACAGTATGATAATGAGAAATAAAACCAAATCTTAAAACACTTTGCCCTCCATCCTTCCTTTCTGCCTTGGCTCAACTTCACTCCCGATTTTCTCTGCCTCTTCCCAGGACAGTGGCAGAGGAGGGCAGAGAATGGGAGTTGCGGCCAGTTCACCTCACATTATCTCTGCCGCTCCTTCCTCCTCAGGAGGAAGAATCCTCATGTTCTTCCCCTGCTCCAGGATGGGGTCCCTCCCAAGGAAGACAGTTCTCCATGAACTTGTCCAATGTGAGTCCTCCCCACAGGTTGCACTTCTTCATGAACTGCTCCAGCATTGGTCCCTTCCACAGAGTGCTGTCTTTCAGGAACAGACTGCTCCAGTGTGGGTCTCCCATGGGCTCACAAGTCTTGCCAGCAAACCTACTCCAACGTGGGCTTCTTTTCCCAGGGGGCCACAGGTGCTACCAGGAGCTTGCTTCAGCATCGGTGTCCCATGAGGTCACAGTCTCCTTTCAGGCATTCTCCTCCAGCTCCAGCGTGGCATCTTCCACAGGCTACATGTGATATTTGCACCACCATTAACCTCCATTGGCTACAAGAGGACAGTCTGCCTCACCATGGTCTTCACTATGGGCTGCAGAGGAATCTTTGTTCCTGTGCTTGGAGCACCTCTTGTCCTTCTTTACTGACCTGGATGTCAACAGGTCTGTTTCTTCTTATATTCTTACTCCTCTCCCTTGCTGCAATTGCTCTTGCGCAGGTTTTTTTCTCCCTTGAATGCTATTCCAGAGGTGATATCACAGATGCTGATGGACTTAGCCTTAGCCAGCAGTGGGTCCGTCTTGGAGCCAACTGGCATAAGCTATATTGGACACAGGGGAATCTTCTCGCAGCTTCTTACAAGAACCGCCTCCTTAGCCGTGTCCCCATTCCCTCCGCTACCAAACTCCTGACACGCAAACTGAATACACTGTGTATAGGTGTAAGTGGTAGCAACTAGAAAACTTTTCCTTTTTCTTCACATGGGAAGAGACAGAAAAATGATAGCTTGAATCAGCGTTTCAAAAATTGCATTTGTTTTTCCAAAACGTGAATGAACCTTGCTGGAATTGAATGCTTCTGTGATACTGTTTGAAATATACCATTACTCAGAGACATGCCATGTGTCAGCCATATTACTTGTAAGCAATAAATCAGCTTATCTTCAAACAAATTAAATCTGACAGCTGGCCTTTCATCACTGCCTATCAAATGAACTGTTCAACTCATTAACCTCCTGCTTAAGTCGGAATCCAGTCTGGATTTCATATGAAGTGAGGTCATGGTAGCCTTTTAGCATTCATTCTGTTAAGGGACTTCCTGAGTCCTCCATGTACAGAGAAAGATTTGAAGTTCCCTTCCCACTCAACCCGAATCCCTTAACCCCATGGAGAAATTTGTGGTAGTGACAACAGAGAAATTAAAGCAAAAGGATTTGGAAAGGTGTCTGCATATCTTCTTGATGTCCAGATATGCAAGTGTAGTGTTGTGATTTATGCTATTTAAAGAAAAGTTGAAAATAAATTCTTTTGGAAGCCAACCTCTAATGACTGAACACAGAACAACTTATGCTGAAGTATTTTAAGTTGCGGTACCCACTACCTAGACACTGCGTAATAGCATATTGATCAGTTACACCCTTTCTATGGGCAAATGTGGGTCGATACTATGGCATGTGGGTACAACTTTTGCAGATGTGAAGAGGAAGCAAAGAACACAAAGGAAAATATTTCTGGGGAATGGTGTTCTTATAAAGAGTTTTCAGCTGAACTATGCTGCATGTGGGTCGTGCAGTATTGGCTTTACTGTGCTAGGTTTGGAACAACAAACAGTATAGTCTTTTCCCAAATCATTTATAGACTTAACTGGAACAGAGACTGATGAGAAGTGGAGTATAAACAGAGCTGTTAAGATTTTTTACTGTACAAGTAAGACTTGCAGAATGGACTCCTATCTTTCTCTTCCCTGCAATCCTCTGCACTGTTTTGTTGTCTTTATTCAACCCTTTTTCTTTCAATTGACTTCAGCCTTTATCCCAGGCATAAAATCTAATGTGTGTGAAGATATCTGAGAGATATACAGATAAGTCTGGAGAATAAAAACTTACAGAATTTTAGCAGTCACAGAATAGACCTGAATGCAATAAAACACCACTTTTGTTACTGGCAAAAGCCCCATGTTAGCACAAGTAAATGAAATGTCACTGATCTAAACCCAGAGATAAATGTGAATTCTAAAAAATTAAAACCCTAAACCCCCCAAAAAACCCCTGTAAATATTTGACCTTTGGGAAGTTTGGTTCCAAATCCAACATTTTAATCTTAAATTAATTGGAAATTATAGCTTACAAATAAACAAGCTTATGCTGTTTTGGTTTCCTTATGGCTGTGCCATTTCTTATATGTGAAATACCTGATATGAATTTCCCATGAGTTTTCTTACCTCCTCCAAGTTCAGATTTCTTTTGAAGGTTTGTTTTTGTGGAGCTCTCTGTGTCACCCAAGAAACTATGATCTGAATTATATTCAGATGTTTGGAGTAATAGTTGGGTAAGTAAGGGAGCATCATGGAATGGAAAGGTATTCTTAGGCTGTAATGAATGAAAAACCTAGAAACAGATGTTTGAAATAAGGTCAGATTCGTCATGAAGTCCCCAGAGGTTTTGTGCTAAGACATCATGTGTTCATCATGCTCATAAATATCTGGGAAGATGAATCAGTGTTAGGTTGACAAATGTGTTTTCTATTGGGAAAGTCAATGCTAAAGCTTGTGGCAAAGATTTACACAAGTATTTCATGAAGTTAAACAACTGGCCAAAAAGAAAGTATAAATATAACTTCCTGTCTTCAGATGAACAGTGATGTACCTAACTAGATATTCAGTCATTTCTGAATCAGCTGTTTCTGTTAGTGAAAAAAATCTTGAAGTTGAAATGGGTTGTATTTTGAAAGCCTCAGCTTCAATACTCAGCAGTGGTCAAGGATGCAAATGTGATGTTAGGAGTGGTTTGGAGACAAAACTGCAGATGCTGCTGATGCCTGCGGCATAGTGGCATGCACAGTTCTCAAGTTGTACGTGAAGTCCTGCCAAATCTTGTTTTTACTCTGATGTATGGAGTGTACAGAGAACAGTAGAGAATATGGAAAAAAAGACCTGCAACTTCTTCCAGGACTAAAACTTTTTATTTGGAGAGGAAAGTCAACTAAAGGGAAATGGATTTGAGGTCCATACAATCATGAGTAATGTGGGAAAGTTCAATAGGGAATTACTGTTCGCTGTTTCTCATCACACAAACAATAAGTGATAGACCTTAAATAGAAATATGTAACAGTTTTAACAGTTAATTACGAAGTCTATTGTCACTTCTTATAGAAAAATATAAACCATTAAAAATGTTACTATATTCTAAACTGTGTGTGCTGTTAATGCAGTGAGTTAAGCTAACATGACAAGTGGGCAGATAACTTGCATTCTGAGCTAGCGCAGTTGGCCATGGTTTTCAGTTCCTTCCAGTTTCCATCTCAGCTTTATATTAAAGTGCTTGTGACTGTAATACACAAGTGTGTGATGCCTGTTATTTTAGCTGAAAGCACACTTGAAAAGTCCTGGAAATTACAGTTGCACGTATAAGCAAGCATTTGTGTGTGTGGGGGTTAAGAGTCCATTTTCTACTTACAGATAAGGCAAGACATTTTGTTTGAATGTAAAGCTACTTTCTCTCAGACGCTGAACTCTTATTCTAGTGTTGTCAGTTTCGGAGTTAGCAAAATCAAATAGGTTTAGGCTGATTCTTCAGCTGACGCTCAGTTTCTTGGAGAGGTTAATATCTCTCATTAGCTTCACATGGCATTAGAGATATGGTTTTTTAATTGAGGTTGGGTATTCTAGGGGAAAAAGAACAGTTCTGCTCTTCTTACATTGTTGCAAGCATTCTGGCTTAGGGGATGCTGCTGTTGTTTATGTACTCTGTGTGACATAGAACAGTGATTCAAAGCCTTTGCCTCGATTCTTTGCTTTTCATTAAAAGATGGATTGTAAAAGAGATAAGTGCAGAGATACTTGGCATATCCAGGGAAGGTAGACCAAATGTAGAAATACACTGTGGCTTTACAAACTATGCCAAATGTATTGTATTTAGAATAGTCCTCTTAAGGGTATCAAACTCATTGCCCATGGGCCAAATCCAGCCCTTCACCTTGTTTTATCCAGCCCGGCACCTTGTTTCTACCCACTGACAGTGCTGAGCTCCTTGACCAGCGCACTGGTCACGTGTGCAGCATATGTGACACGCATTATGCTGCAGGAGCAGGAGAACGGTGGGAGCCATGAGTTTGAAACCCCTGTCTTAAGAGATTTAATAAATATTTTTCAAAACTACTTGTTCTAAATCTATGTTTTACTAGGAAAAAATAACTTCTGTACAAAAGGAAGAACTTGCTGCATCCCGTCCTCTTTATATCCAAAACATTTATATTGTCGAGAAGATTAAGAATGTAAAATCAATTTGGTTTGGACACCTTGTGTCTGTTCTCTGCATGAAAGCTGAAGATCAACAAACATGATTGTCTTTGTAACAGATAATGTTATCTTTACAGATGAGGTGACCAAAAAAAGCCACAATAGACTGATTTGTAGGTAGACTTTTCTCTGCTCAACAAAATTGGGAGTATCTAGAGGTGCCTAAGTGCCTAAGTCTTTAAATTATCACTACATTTCATCACTACAAAAAGATACTTGAGCAGAACCAACAAGTTTGTGTCTAGGCTTTGGGTTTCTGGGATTTTGCAAATTTTCTTATCTGTGCTAGTTAAAAGATATACCATAAATACATTAGGTCTTGGCAGCATAATCATAGAATCAGGGAGGGAGAGGGAGAAAGATATTTGTTCTCCCAGAACTGGGGAATTGTATTAATTTTTCATATGCATGCTATAGTATTGTGAGAGAAAAATATTTGAAAGGGCTCCAAAGGGGTCGGCATCCTGTTGAGTCAGCCTCCCTTTTCCAAGGCAGGACCAACTCTTGGCATGTGTTTGTCTAAATCTTCAGCTGTCCAGAAATTCTGCAACTTCTTCATGGAATCTTTTGCAGTATTTTACTGTTCTTGCTGTCAAAAAGTGTTTCCTAAAGATTAACCTAAATCTTCCTTGCTTATAATTAAATTTCTTCCTGTCCTAGCAACATATCCTTTCCCCATACAGTGGTCCTTTCTATATATAAATTCTTATGACCAAGTCATTTTTTTCCTCCAGACTAAACAACTCTGGTTTGCTCAATTTTTTTCATATGTTATATATTACGCATTTTTCTTTGTTCTTTGTCTTTCTTGGACTCTGCAGCATCTCCTGTCACTAGAACTCTTTTTTATTTTCCATAACATCACATCATCTGAAGGCTCCCTGGAATGCGTTTGGTCTGAGGTAACTAGCACACTTCTGCATTAGGGAAATACTTGAGTCACTTGTATAGATGTCACCTGAGGGTACAGAATAACACTGCAGAATTATTAGAAATCTATAAAAAGTGATTTGCAAGGTACTTCTTACAGATTATGCTTATCCTTGTCTCTCACAAATCTCATCAGCAATGACTTAATTATATTTATTTTGGGATCACTGACTGAAAAACAGTACTATTAAACATCATCAAGCCCAGTGCCAGTCCCTGTGGATCCCTGCTGGAAATGCTGCCTTTTCAAGCTGATTACCCAATTGCAGCTACTGTTTGAGAACTATTATTCAGCCACCTTAATTCAGTTATCATGTGCTCTACTGATACTGAATATTGCTAATTTTTCATTCAGAATGTCGTGCAATAACAATTCGTATGTCTCATCTCAGTTTATCTGTTGCATCTATGTAGTTACCTTTATCAACCAAATTGTTATTTAATCAGAGAATAAAACCAAGTTTATTTATCAAGATAGTTTTTTCCACAAAATCGCATTGACCCAACACTAATCATATTCCTATCCTTTAATTCTTTATTTCCCAAAACTATTACATTTATAGGGACTGGTGTCGGGCTAACCTTTTGTTATTTTATTTGTACCCTTCCAGTCTTTAAGAAATTCTGTAGCAGCCAAGGAGTTATGTATCAACAAGAGAGGCTATTTTTCAGCTTATCTCTTCATCTCTTCTAGGCTTTTGGATGATACTTATCCAGCTCTTTTGTTTTTAAAAGATTTCCTTTTGCAATAGGTGCTTTCTGATACTCTCTTCAGCTATCAAGAGACTGAAACACGCTCTTTTCATAATGATGCAGTAACTTTTCTGCCACTTTTGAAATGTGGGATAGACAAACCTTTTCTGCATCTTTATTACCAACCTTGCCATCCTCATTCATCAAGAACCTATACTACTGCTTTTGTTCTTAATTTGCTTGAACATTTCAGTATCCTGAGTCCTTGGAGATGAGTTTTCCTTTGTCTTAGTTCTTTACTGGTTTTCTGTCCTTTTGCAGCTTTTATCCTGCTACTATTTATTCTTCTTTTTTCCATTTGCTTGATGTGATAAAAGATACTGTAAATTGCTGTTGTTTAACTGCCAAATCAAGAAAGACTTTTAGCCCAGGTTGTCTTGTTTAGCTAAGCTATGGATTCTTGACAACTAAAAACAATAGTTGTAATATTTCTTTCCAATCAATTATGCCTATAGTTATGGATGAAATATGTAGCCACTGAAACCTGGGTAGCATCTTCTTTTGGAGCTGCAAGCGTATGCTCATGCATTCAGTTCGGACTCATTTTGTGTTCTCCAATAATTTTCAGATTGTGGTTATTACTGCCGAGGTAACATGCTTACGTTGTGAGTTTACTGTTCTTTATCCAGAAGAAAAAGTTAGTATTCAATGAGGTTTATTTTTTTAATTGGAAGATTATTGTGTAGAATGTTTATAAACCAGACGCAGTGAAATGCTGCTGCTGGTTTCACAAAAAGTCCCCTAACTTGAAGTGTAAGAAAGTGAAAGCTCGGTCACTGTGCAGTGGTGGAAAAGAGTATTGTTCATTCTAGTGGAAGGGAAGAAGAAGAAAATGGCAATTGAGATGAAGTCTGATTCTGTACTGATCTCAGGAGACCAAGTGTTTGGGTGGCTGGCGAGGCAGACAGGCAAAAGGGCAAGTGAGGTTGAGCTGCACTAAAATGTCAGATGTACCTGGAAAGGTCTTGAATCAGAATGGCACTTTTGGCATTTTAACTGCTCTTCTAGTAGGAATATTGCAGAGAGGAGAAAATGAGCATGAAAATGCTTTTCAATGACACGTTGCTGCCTGCAGTGCTTGGTAATGCTACTGAAAATGTTGTGTATTTTCTTACAACTCATTTTTTTTGTCTGCCTTTCTGAATGGGAGTGGCATTTAAATAAATACTTTCACTAGAATTGATCAGAAGCTAAAATTAGGGATGCAATTAGATTACTTAAACTGAACTTGTAGCTTCCCTGTGCTTGGAAATGTTTGTTGCACTGGAAAGAGCATAGACCTCAGAACTAGGATATATCACAAAGACAGTAAACAAAGCAGAATGTGAAGAAAATTGACTAAACCTATCAATGTATGGATGATTGAGGGCCCCACCATAGACTTCTCCTTCTTAAAGTAGCATGGATACATCAGAAATTCCTGCTGCCAGTGCATAAAATAGGTTTCCTGTATGTGAAAAGAATCAGGCCTGTAACATCCACGTGACTTCTCACCATGCCATTTGTTGGCAGGCTGAAGGTGGGGAAAATCATGACTCTGTTTTCCTTGAGATGCTTGGATGAGATTGTTGCCTTGAGAAGTGGAAATTTTATGGCACTATTACACTATTTTGAAAACTAGCAAATGAGCTCCCTAGTCGTCCAAAGGACTGTGAAGATGAAGAAGCAGTCATCCTTCAGAAGCTGAAGGGCGCAACACAGCCTTCTGCTGCAGAGCTCCTGACCCATGGGACAGTCCTCAATGCTGTTCTGTGTCTTTTTCCACGTGAACTGTAATGGGTTGTGTCTGTCCTTCACAGGCACCTTTTAGGAGTTGTGGAAGGGCAGAGAACTGCTAACATTTAAGTAGTTTAGCATGACCTTTCACAGGAAAGCGATGTGTATTCTGCTTGAATGGTGGCTCACTGACAGCTACTGAAAATCCACAGGTGCACCCTACGTCTTTCAGACATACAGTAATCATTGAGTAGACTGAAGTCAAAAAGTTCAGCTGCTTTGATTTTATCATCTCCCATATGCATAATGATGTGTAGGAGAAGTCATCTGGCTTTGTTTACCATATTGTACTCTATTAACAGTACTGTGGTCATAGGAGAAAAAAACAACTATGCACAATCAGCTAAATCCATCCAAATGCAACTTCCATCCTCATCCACAGTTTTACCACTGTATGAAAACTGAAATTGGCACAAGGATTCGATTTCAGTTCTGTTTTGGAAAATGCTGTTTTGATGTGCATGTGAGAGCTTCAGTATTTGTCTGTGCCACTGTCACAAGAGCACACAGTAGAGATTTCCATGCTAGTTGCTAGTTTTAAATTAACAAACTAATATTGGAAGCAGTGTCTCTGCAGCAGCACAAGACTCAGTACAGGCCGCTTTACCTTCCAGGCAGTCACTGTTTCCACAGGGGTGGCACGTCCCCCATTGCCACCACCAACAGATGCTGGCTGCCGGTGACTCCTAGCAATTCCTTTTCACCTTATTGTGGTATCACTTTTGGCAGAGTTAAATAAGGAAATTCTTTTGAAGCAAAAGACTGAGCAAACAGAAATTAAAACAGACCTAAGTTTAGGGTTATTTAGTTAAACTCCAAATCTTGTGCTTAATTGTATCAGAATAGTGTCACACTTCTCTGTGAATACATCAAGATGTAGCTGGAAGCCTTACTGATAATGAAGCTGAAATGCATAAGAAATACATACAGTGTGTGCTCTGTTTTGTTCTAGATTGTCTCTCTAGCTATTTTAAACCTCATTATAACTGGAAAATTACCTTGCATAACAGCATGCACGGAAAGAACTGAAAGGGTTTTTGAATAGAAAATCGCAGTCAAGTTCTATTGCAATCAGCAGTGCTGTTTTTAGGCCAGCTGAGTACTACTTCTTGAAGGTTTTCTGTGGTTAAAATGTGATTGCTATCAGTGTGGTGGAAGAAGCTCACAGAAAAAAAGTAAAATTCCTTCTGGCATTGCTTGAAATAGGCTTAAAGTGCTCCTGCTGAACTGTGCTGGGAGTCTGAGCAGAATTTTTCATCAGATGATTAAACTCGGTCCAAATTTAACTTAGTGAAATGGTATCTTCTCTCACCATTTATATTACTTTTTAAAAGGAACCAAGTCTTCACAAGAAACAGAACTACTGTTCCTCATTTCCCAATCTTTGGGAAGCAATGAAGTTTGATAGTATCCCTAAAACACCTCTCTTTGGGAAGCAGAGAGATAATAAATGCCTCTGATCCCATGTTCCCATGGACAGGGAAGGAACATTTCAGATGGGGTCTCCTGCTCTCTGCAGTCAGTATTACTCATGTAAGAATCATGGTCTCGTGCTTCCCTCTTCTTATCACATTTCCAGAGGAACGATTGAGCACTTATCCAAGAAATAATGTCACAAAGCCTCTGGTTTCTGATTTACTTTTCCAGTGTAGGGGAATCATGTAATTACTATGCTGCAGAAACCACTTTCGCCCTTGATGTTACTTGCTAGATCATTTGACAGGACTTAAAACATTCACTGGTTTTGCCCCATCTAAGCAAAGAGCAGGCATTTATAAACTACTTCTTTAGACTCTACTTTTTCATAGTGTTTGCACCTATTTTACTACTAGACCAAAAGAGTACGTTCTGCCCTCCCAGTCGTGCTCAGTATTACAGTACTTTGTTTTGTGTTGCCTGGTTTCAGTTCCAGCTGTGACTATTTCTGATGGCTTGGTTCCTCTCACTGTCCTGCCTTTTTGCTCTTGGAAATCTGTAATTAGTTGGATCTCATAAGGACAAGTGTCCTAGCCATGCTTATGCAAGTGAAGGAGCTGATGATTTTCCCCACAGGCAGTCTTCAAATATTTCAAGTTTTGAAGCCATTGAAAAAAACCTAGGCTATTTTAAGGCTTTATTTGGACAAAACAAGAAACTCTTTATATGATGCATTTAAGTTTTCAGTGGATTGTGAATTAGTAGAATAATAAATTATAGAATTATGTATATAATAATAGATATAATGAATTATATTAATCTTTTGATAGTAGATTAATCCGTTAGTAGATTAATCAATAATGAAAATTCAGCCTGTGATGCCTATAGTTGCGGTAATATAGAGGAAACATTAAGATGTGGTTGTTGTTCTGTCTCAAACACACATGAACACACATTTATATTATTCTTTCACCCCCTGCCTTTGCCTCTGTAAACTCGCTATGGCTTATATAAAAAAAATAGTGGTCAAAACTTACTTGAGAAAATGGAGCAGAATTATTCTGTTGCTTCAGAAATCTTCTGAAATGTTGATGACATTCAAGATAAAATGATACACCCTCTTCTTCTTCAGTCAACCACAAGTCAGTCCTGGCATTAAGATCCAGGTGAGTAATTGCTGGGAAAAGCTGCCAAACCTGAAGTCCTCATCCAGAAGGTTCTTGGCCTTAGCATCCATCCTTTATCCCTTTCTACCTCACTCCTTGACCTTCTTACTCCTGTCTTTTACCCCATCCAATTCTGCACCCCTCAACATTGTGCTCCAGGCACTTGTACAGACAAAACCAGTTCCTGCTATTTGATTAACTTAGCAATGCCATTTTAGCAACGTTCATTTACGAATCTGTCTGAATGCTTTGCAGCATAGAATGAACTGGCAAATATATAGGGAGAAGAAAGGGAGCAAACCTAGCCTTGGGGAGGCCTGTCACAGCCTCCTCTTTTTTCTGGCAGAGGAAAAGGGGGAAGATGTGAGGAAAAGGATCTGCATGCAATGCATTTAAATGGCTGCAGGCAAGGCTGAAGCTCTGACAGAGCACAACAATTGCTGAAAGGCAGGAGGCACTAGGACAGCAATTCTGCTTTGAGTGTGTGGACTGACTGTGAAGTGAAAAAAAGCAGAATTTCTTTCTCTTGTGGGGTGAGTACCTTCAGTTTGGTGTTAAGATGACTTTGCTTTCAATAAGGAAGATACTAGTTCCGCCCCTGTGCCTCTCCTTCTTCCTTCTACCCTGCAGTGGCAGAGATCAGCTTCCTAGCTGTTTCCCTGTGGAGCTGTTCTAGTGTGAGCAGGCATGGGATGCTATACAAAACACGGGTCTAGTCATGGAGGAAGGAAGAGTTGGAAGGGTTTTAGTTATCCCATCTCTGCATGATTCAAACCCTCTGCCTGACAATGCACAGATGTCAGATTTTCATTGTAGCAAATAGAGAAGGAGGTAATGCAAAGATCATTGGGCATTCATTGAGGATGCAGCATGATGGAGGAAACTGAACTGCAAATGGCTGAAGAGTTAAGTGTTAAATCTGGGCTTCTGGATACTTGTTTGATCTACATACTGTGGACTTGTCACTCATTCCTGTCCTCTACATCACATCTTCATTCTTGTCATCTGGTCATCCATGAGATACCATGGCCATCGTTCTCCTTATGCCAGGCAACTAGAACTTGAGTTTTGTTGTAGTAAGGGAGCAATGGCTGTGATGTGCTGGCTGTCTTACAGTCAGCTGGGCCTCTACTGGAGGCCCGCTCCTTAACTGTGACTTCTGAATGTTCCTTCCAAAGTACCTGGAAGGAGATTGGAGTGTAAGTTATGCTGCTGCATTTTAAAAATGTGATGCTGTGAAAAATCCATAGAGCATGTTGTATAGATATCCTTTTTGGGGTTTTGTATGTATTTAGTTTTTTAAAAAAATATAACAAAATTACTTGAATGACTGTATATTAAATACCCATTTTTTTCCTTCTCTCTTCTCTGTGCGATGCTAAGTCTTACTGCTATTAATAGTTCATGTATAAACTGCATTAATGCATTAGGAGCACTATTTGTTAAATACTCATAAAGTCGCTCCGGAGATGTTAGCAGGTATTATCCCAATTTTCAGAGGGAACGGAAATATAGAGAAGGGATGTACAGTGTCTCAAATATCCTCTGATCCTGGATAGCCAGAGCGCTGTGCCTGTGCCTGGGCTTCCAACTATGCAGCCCTTTTTAACAGTCTCTTTAACAGCACAGCTTTATTGTATTCAGCAGCCTCAGCCGCAGCACCCTCCTTTTCCCCTGCAGTCTCATTCTGTTCAATACATACCTGCTAACTTTTCCAGTGAATGAAGAAGGGTCCTACGGATAATAGCTTTCTTCATTATCCTCTTCCAAAGGACACCTGCTCAGGGGATGAGGTAGTGTGTCATCATGTAATTAAAGACTGTGTATAATGTCCATTCCCCAGCAGGGGACTGTGGAGAGCACAGCAGCTGCAGCCTCTGGCTCCCATTCTAATGCCGCAGTAGCATCTGGTGGTAGGAGCAGCAATTGCACGTGCAGGCATGAGGCTTTTTGATTTCTTGTGCCATACAGCTGGGAGGGGCACATCCTCCCTAATGTTGCTTTGCACTTTCTGGAGCTAGAAATTACCTTGTGGAGGTAGAGCGTTAGAAAAAGAAATATGCTTCTACAGGATGTGCATTTGATTAATATGCACCTTAAAATCTGATCAAACTGGAGCTTTCACAGAGTGAGAAACAAGGCTTTTCTTTGACCTCAGTGTAGTCCTTGCTCTAAAGGATTGAAAGGCTAAATCGTCTTTATGAAGCGCTTGAGTAGTTTGAGTTTTGTCCTAGCTGGTAACAGAGAAATGGCTAAACAGCTGCTGCTAAAGATTTCCCTGCTGTTCTCTGGGACTGACACTAGTATAAAAAGTGTCAAATGGTTTAAGATCTCACCATGATCGTCAAACATGATGATCTATAATACTATCTATATGTAGTCCAGCCAGATCTACAGGTTGTTTAAATTCTCCCTTCGGCAGAGAAGAAATTAGGAAAAGCAGGTTTCATGAAACAAAAATAGAATTTCTTTCAGAAAAAAATGTACTAATTTAAAATCAAAGTGATTCTTCCTTGCAGTGCTGCTGCTGTGGTGCTTTGTCCATTCTGGTTACAGTTCATCATCCAGCAGGTTGGAAACTGCTGAGATTATGTGTACATTCTGAAAATACCTGGTGAGCTGTTTAGCTGTGGAGCTTGACTTCAAAGCTGACAAAAATGTTGTGGTCAAATTCTCTGTGCCTGGTAGTTATGCACTGTGTGAGTGAGGGCTTGTAATTGCACTCGCAGGAATGTCATAGACTCTGAGCTTCTTTCCCCTGACTCTCTATGGGACTTCTCCGTCTGTGAGATGACAGGAGAGTTTCAAGTCCGGTCCTTCAAGGGGCCTCATAACTAACAATATCATAGGTAGCCCCAACCTTATCATCCTGTGGCAGCTTCTTCCACAATTTTCAGGTAAGAGATCCTTGAGGAAAGCAGAAAAGTAGATGAGCTGCATTAATGTTACCGCTAGATAGAAATACTGGGCAAGAAATGCTCCGATGTGGTTCTGCAAATGAGCAGTTCCTAGTTTTAGTATGTTTCTCTTGTCTTTTTATAAGTTAGGGAGGATCTTCTCAAAGACGTAGTTGAGCATCTCCTGTTTTTTTGCCAAGCAAATGTTGGTGGAAGGCTTTGGTTGCAATAGCCCATTGTTTTGATAGTGCTGCATGCCGAGTTTGACTTCAGGCTGTGGCAGGATAACTTCCTGGTGTGGCACAGCTGCTCTATGCTGTCATATCTGCCTTGGTGGACCACTTTGTATATACAGACTTGTTGATTTCTGTTAACTGTGCTTGGCTGAAAGGCACTAAGCCTAGTTCTCCCCATACAGTGCGACTTCAACTCAAGCACGTTTTCTCCCCTAATATCACAATATTGTATGACTTAACAATAAAATATGTGTTCTGTGGACTTCAGTTATTTCCTAGTAGGAAAAAGGATAATGGTAGTGCAACCTTTTTCTGAAGATCATATGTTCTTGCTTTAGTGTCATGTCAGTGAACAAAGGCCAAAGAGTTTTAATTGATAAACTTTTCATATCTTATTCTAGGTTTCAAGTAGCAGATTTAGGTCATTCTTTGGTGCTCAAGAAAAATTAACTTCCTTCCCTGCATTATGCTTTTACTGAATATTCTCCAAACTGAGGACACCTTTTAAATGTATGAAAAAAAAATATCTGTATAATCTAACCTTGCAGATTTTTAATGCTGTAAGATATTTGAAACAGTAGTAAATATAGGATTATGTTCGTTAAATGAATTGGAAACTGCAGATTTCATGGGGTCGAGCATTTTATGCATAACAATGTTTAACTGAAAATAATACCAGAGGAAGCTTTCAGACAGCAAGGCTTGTCTCTGCACGAAGTGGATTGGGGTGTCTACAGTGACTTTTCTGCTGAAGGACCATCTGTGCTCACTTATTACTGGATTCAGACCATCTTGTACTGTCTGCTTACAGAGTTACTTCTTCATGTCCGGTTGGAAAAGGTAAAGGTTGCAGCAGGTTGTCACATAGTGGCAAATGAATGAGTTCATGAGAGAGCAAGCAGAGAGAAGTTATAGGTTTAAGAATTATTTGCAAATATAACACTTAATAACATCACGCTGTCTTTCAAAAGATCCAGCATGCTTTACAATGTGTTCACAGCAGTCATTTTAGTTCCAGTAAATATCATCACCAAAATCATGTCTTTTGTATGTTTATCTTAGGAAGTTATGAAGAAGTACTCCATGACAGTCCATCTGGAACACCTTGTTCCATCCTGGGGTTTCTTGTTTTTCTTCTCAAGGGAAAAGAGCACGTTTCACTCCATTGGTCATCTAGCTCAGTGCTAGAATACTGACTGTTCTGTTGTGAAAGATTTCTGTGGCTTTGTCTATTTGCCTGTTGCTTTTATTTCCTTAGAAAGTTACAGTTTGTGCTTGTGAGCAAGAACGTGCTGTTGAGGCTATTATGGATCTGTTCTCAGAGGCAAATTAAGAGCATGATGAAGAGAGAGCATCTCCCATTTCCTGCCAAATAAGAAAAGAATTAGATCTGAGAGACAAATCCGTTTTTTGACAGCCGGTATCCCAAATGTCTCACTTAAAACTTTAGGCAGCTCCAGATTTTAACTACTGTGAATTGCAGTAATGGACAGGTTAAATTGCAACTTCTGTTTTGAGTTCAGAGTAGAAAAAACACCCTAAATTAGTGTGGTGAATCAAATCAAATCCTCAGAGGTTGAAAAGGCTGTGCAGTGTTTTCCTCTTTTTTTCTTCTCACCCATTTCTATCTGCAACAAGAAAAAAAGACCCCAGCAAGTTTGTGTTTCTGCAGAAAGGGTTGTTTAGTAGACGTGCTACTCCATGCAATCTGCACAGGAAGAGCTCAAAGCTTTGTCTAGACTGTCTACGTATTTCTTGACATGAATAAGAGTTGGCTTTTATTGCTTGCTTCATCTCATCCCTGTGTTGTGCTTGGATAAAGCCTCATCTGTGAGATATGAGGAGAGTTTGTGTACATGGTTGGTTGGTCATTCCAGCTTCATGGTAATCTGAGAAAGTAGTTGAGACAGTGGTCATATGAAAATGTCATATAGCTTAGTGGAAAACATGAACTATTTCTTCTTGTCCCTTTACATGTAACATAGTAATCTCTGTTCATCGTTTCTTGTTACCCTTCAGCCTCTTGTCACGCTAGCATTAAACCTATTACTTGAATGAAATGTGTTCTATAAAGTCAGGTCAGTTCTTAATGGACAATAATTCAAATTATGAGCCACATAATTGGTTATAAATTACTCTAATTGACATGCTTTTCCCAGGACAACTCCAGTGCTCAGACAGCAGGAGCATGGATGTTATTAACCAGGGCAAGTGCGAAGGACGTCCCAGTTTTATATGTCCTGCTTTGTTTCCCTGGATCAGATGCACGGTAATTTTCATCCAGACAAAGTGTCTTTCAGGTCATGTACATATAAACACCTTCAACCTCAAAGTCAGAGAGAAAATTCCTGCCTACCTTAATTATATTAAATTTGAATGCTGTTACAGGCAATGACAGATAATGGGCAGGCAATAAAAATTAGGTAAGGCTGCAGTGCATGCATCTGCTCTGTCTTTCAAGCATTGGTCACAAACTCCTTCCTTCCAAGGAGGTTAATCTTAGGCCAGCATTTAAGAAAGAGTATTTTATATTCTTCGAATTACCAGAAATTCAAAGCCTGTGTATATGAAAGGGCAGAAGATAGAAAATTTCTTTTGGAAAGTGCTGCTTGTTTTAATAACAGTGCATTGACTTTTTTTTCTCCTTCTAGCTCAGGACTTAAGACTGAAAAAATGTCTTCAGATGACGGACTGCGCTGATATTGTATGTTAATGTTATTGGCCATCTCAACATTTTACTGCCTTTATTTATTTAAATATAGAAGAATAAATATTTCTCTAAGTTGAGCAGACAAAAGTAGACATTTATTCCTGCAGAGTGGAAAGCTCTCATGAGTCCTTTTTAAAAAATAGCTGCAGCTGCTGTGAAGGCTTTTAGTTATGGAAAGACTGAAAATATTTTCTCCTTCTCTTTTTGAGACTACCTCAGAGCTACCAAGGACTACAGTCCCCTATCAGCCAAAGATAAAAGAAAGGCATTTTCTTAATGGGAATCAAATATTGGTTCTATATTCAAGAACACTCAGAAAGCACAAATATTTATGGATTCTCATTAGGATATTAAGTAAAATTTTTCATGACTTATGTTTGTGCCTGAGTTTCTGAAAAGCACTTTTTGTCATTCTTATGGTGTAAAATAGTTGAATGTCACTTACTGGTTTTTTTCCTCCTGAAAGTCCCCTGCCTGCCTGGGTATTTAAAATGTGCCTTAATTCCCACACTTTATGTAGGCATGCTATTAATTGAGGGGAAAAAATTTGTAGTTTCTAGGATCATTATTTTAATCCCAGGGAGTTTTGCTCATTTTATATGGTGGCAAATGCACCACTTTATTCTGGTCTACAGGCACAGATTTTCATCTGCTGTAATGCTCTGGGTTTCAGCCATTTCCTTACTGCAAATGAATAATGAATAAGCTGTGGTTTGAAAGCTAATGGTTCAAGATGAAATCAGAAGCTCATTGCAACATGGATGATACTCATTTGTCATCTCCATGGAAACATCTATTTATCAAGACACTGCAGCTAAGGCTGTAACAGGAAAGTAAGCAATTGCTGTAATGCAGGGCTTTTGCTGAGAAGCAGATTTAGCAAGGAACTGATAAGATTACACAGAAATGCAGCATTATTTTTTAAATAGTTGGGGTTTTTTTTAAGAATACATAAATCTTTCACCTCGAAGGATATGTGTTTGGTTGTGTTTTGAAAAGTTGAAAAATACCAATAGAATGAGGAATAAAAAGTGGAGTTGTCCTGAAAGATTGTTCTCATTCTCACCTGTTGTGTTCCATGTGCCTGAGAGCATGTGATAATTTCAGAGCTACGAAGTTGTATGTCCCCCTGGCATCCAAAGCACAGCCCCCTGCAGATAATATGCTAACTATAAATGTAACTGGATTTAACAATTAGTGCTGCTCAGCAGCAGAAAGAATTTTCTGTTAGGTACATTTATGATAGAACAAACATTTTTCAAATTTTTCTTAACTGAGTTTTGTTTATATTCTCTATTTATGTCAGCAGGAAAGAGGGGCTTGTGGAAGAGGCACAAAGGTACTATAACTATCATTCCTCAGGACTGGGCTCCCCATTTTGTCTCTCAGATAATTCTCATTTATGTATGTATAATACTGCAAACTTTAATCCTGAAACACCATTTAATATGTCATTGCATAACAAGCCTGAGTCTTTAACTTTATGGATGTAATGCAGTGGACTCAGTACTCTTGTTTGTTTTGTACTCTTAGACAGCTTTAATTACTTGCTAGCAGGTAAGCTTAAAGCTTTAGAGGCAACAGACAGAGCATCGAAGGCCAATCTCTCCCAGGAATGCCATGTGCCCTTGCTGGGGCAAGTGATGCAGCAGGGAAAACAGCCTTTTTTCTCCCACCACAGTTTGACTGAAGTTTCCACAGCTGGATGAGTTACCACTCCTCCTCAGGAACAAATTCAGGGATAGTTCGACTTCTGGGAGTGTAGTTAATCAAGACTAGCTTTGTAATTTGATGTCCAGGTAAAGTTAGTGAGGAATTGGTTCACAGGGCATAGGCAGAACTGAGAGGGATAGGTGATGGTGAGGATTGTCTCCTTTAAATTATTTTTAAGGGAGTGAGGTATTTTGGAATATGGCTGTAACTCCCTGTCAGGGGATTTTGCTTCTAAACCTATAAAAAGGGCTTCTTATTATCCTTTACAATTAGTTTCAAAAATCAGTTACCTGAATTGATATCCTCCAGCCATGATGATGTTCTCCTGAAGCACCTCTTGTCCCGTGTTACTATGGAGGTGGAAGATGTTTCAGTAGGACCTAATCATTTTAGCTCCCGTTGACAAACATATATCCTCTCCTGTTACTTCCCAAGGGCGGAGTATTCTTTTGCTGTCCAAGAGTGAAAAACAATAGATGAAGAGTAAACAGAGAGAAAACAAGTGGGAATAAAGCAATTGAGGTAGTGGATATTAATCGCAAAAAGGGTGAGAGTGAGAGAGCAATGGCAGGAGAAATGGACTGAAGGAAAAAAATCAGAGTCACAGAGTGGTTGAGACCGGAAAGGACCTCTGGAGGGCACCTGGTCCAACTCTCATGACTCAAGCAGGGTCACCTAGGGCTGCCCAGGACCATGTCCAGATGGCTTTTTAGCATCTCTAAGGCCGGAGACTCCTCAGCCTCCCTGGACAGCCTGTGCCAGTGCTTGGTCACCCTCACATTAAAATCTGCTTCCTGATGTTCGGAAAATACTGGAGAAAGTGTGAAAAGCGGATTTCGCACTATGTGATCGCTCACAGGCAAGCATCGCTTTAAGAAAAACTAACTTCACGCATCTGAAATGTCAGAAAGGGAGAAAGGCTTCCTCCTGGGTAGAAAAAAAATAGATTTCTCACCTTTGAAAAACCAAAAGTCACTGGTCTTGAAGTTCTACAATGGAAGCTCCCTTCAGGATGTAGGAGAGTTCACTTATGAACCTTTCCCCCCTTTACTTGTGCATTTATGTGCTTTTTATCCCTGTAAGCCTGTCTGAGTGTAAAAATGCCGAGTATGAAGTCATAAGTTTCTTTGCTAGAGGGTGTAAACCAATGGGGAAAATAAAATAGAGCAAAGCCAGCGGCTGCCCGGCTCTCCGCGAGAGGGCCGGGAGGGGAGCGGGGTAGGACCGGGGCTCCGCGGAGCCGCAGCTCCCTCGTGTGTGCAAGCGGGAGGTGACAGCGGGGCCGGCGACTGCTCCCCTCCAGCCTTTCCTGCCCGGTACATCCGTGCACCTGCATGTTCTCAGCATCCTATCAACAGCCATCACTACTTTCAAGTCAATGTTCACATTTAATAACGCTAACTTCTAATATTAAATAAACCTCTGTAGAATCATGATAAACCGAAGAAGTTCATCGTATGTTGCCGAGCTGGAGTACGCAGAGCATTTGAAGTCTGCAGTGGCTAATGAAAATTGTATAAAGACCTTTGGAGCCACTTCAGATGCATAAGGAGCTATTTAGCCTCATTCAGAAGTGGTGTTTGTTTCCCTGAATATTCATTTTTGCTTAAGAGCAAGGCTGCTGGGTGCAGTTAGGATGGTGACTCATTTTCAAGAGTGAATTCATTCTGAAATGGCCACCAATGAACTCAGTAAGGTAGGGAGTTATCTTTGCACAGGAAATATTATTAAGGATGCCCCACACAATATCTTAGACCTTTACGTTGTTCTGAGCCTTTGAGTTTGTTAAGTGTCTTAGTTTAGATGAAAACTAAGATATGTTGTCATCTAAACTAAGACATTAAGTCACTGTGCCATTCCAGACAGTGGGTGTTTTTTCCCCTCTCGAATATATTTCCATCAATTTTTTGATCACTTGAAAGAAATTAATACATTACTTGTGTGATCAGGTTTCTGTTTGTGGAGGCAAGTTCTAATGTAGTCTGGAGGATCTTTGTATATATCCTGTGAATGTCTATTAGTGCTTTTTTCCATTGTTGCATCTCTATTTTGTCCCTCTCCTGCATTAATTTGCAGGTTTATGAAGTTTTGAGAACAAGTAGTGATGACACGTAAATTTATTTACAAAAGTTAACTAGTAAGGCTGCTTTTTACTGAGATTCTAAGGTATGTTTGTCAGAAATGAGGTCCTCTTAAAGGTAATTCAAATCACCTAAAGGTTTGCTTCTGCTCTGAAACAGCTTTTTCAAAATCTGCCTTTTACCATTGCAGAACTTTATGTTCATGAAGTTAATCTTTGTGAATACATTCCCTCTGTGAATAACAGTAAGAGAAAATAGACACAATTTATTATAGCTTATTTTTAAAGGAATATTAATACCTATGATGTACCCGAATTGTATATTGCCAGGCAAAAAGACCTATAAAACACCTTTCCAAGCCTTAACGCTGGCCTTGCGTGGATGCATCGCTGGTGGTGCTGAACTTTCTGGCTCCTACTGAGAGCTTATTCTGGGTCCTTGTAGGTTATTTATCATGGTATCACAGTATAATAAGGTTGGAAAAGACCTTTGAGATCATCGAGTCCAACCTAGTTTCTGCTCTGACATAAACAAAAGGAATTTTATATGCTTTCAGGTTCATTTTTATTATAAGAAGGGAAAAGATGCCTACAAGCCTCTTGGCTTCTGCAGAGAAGGGTGGTACTGAAGGCAAATCATCTTGAGCAAAAGGACAGGTAACTGCTTCTATTACAATAAAAAGGGATAGAAAGAAGTGTCTTCGGGAATTGAAAGAGTTGACTTGATTTTAAGTGATGAGAAAAGCTCAAGTAGAAATGAATGTTTGAGGTAATTTTGGCTGAGTCTGTTGCCTATTATAGATTTGTTAGAAAATTGCAATTTTGTAATTAATACAAAACAAATGCATCTCATACACATTTCTGCCTAACACACATTAAGAAGAGTAACTCAGCAGAGCACCCTTGAACAGTTATGCACTTGGAATTGCTCTGCAAGCATGTTTGTGAAATTGATTTTTCTGTGTTCGTATTCCCTGTTTTAAGTTTTCCTTTAAACTTTCAATTCCAATATCACCCTGTTACTGCAGTATCTCTTAAGAAAGAAAAGCATCTCGTATTTTCCTGGAGCATTACCTGCACTTGCTGAAAGTCATTAACAATAATTCCAAACTAATGAAGCCAGTCTGAGTAATTGGAGCCTTGCCACTTATATAAGAGAGTGCTTATCCCGTGTCACGTGGCTGATGTATGTGAATATTGTTCAAGGACTCCTTGAACAGTGCCAGGACTAAAACTGGCTTATAATTACTTCCATCCCCATCAGAGTGTGTCACCATCTGTGGGCTCTGTAGTCGGTTCCTTTTTGCTGCTTTTTTTCTGACTTGATAATTATTATTTTTTTTAATTCTTCACAAATGACCCAGCTTCGACAGTTAGCATATCCACAGCTCCATCTTTGCTCTCAAGTGGTTAAGATATTTACTTACTTTTTTTCCATCTTTGCTTCTGAGCTGGCAACACGATTCTCTCCTTTTCTTGATTAACAAAAAACCCACTAAACCCAACAACAACAAAAACATAAGCCAGCACAGGAGAGACTTTCGGGCTATGAAGTTTCACAGATGTACCTGAATTTAGAAGAGATACTGGTTTGGACCACCCTTCATCTGTTTCGGCTTTTTTTCTTATAGGCTAGACGTTTTTGGGTTCGTTGTGCTGTTAGTTACAAATTGTATCCTGGGATCCATAGAACTGTTGATATTGATGCATATAGGATGTGTAGAGAAGTGCATATGGATTTAAATAGGTTTCCTGTGTTGTTCTGGATGGAAACACTAAACTGGGGTGCAGCGCGGAGACCAGCTGTCCTCCTGGGGATCTGGCCCTTTGTGCTGCAGAAAAGCATTAGTAAGTGAAAAGGAAATCCAGAAACACAGCAGGGTGTTATCACAGATGAAATAGCTTATGGGGCTGGTGAAAACTTTCCCTCCCAACGTGATGCTGTTTTCTGTTATTGTATCTTTCTCTCAAACATATCTGCAGCAGCCTCCTGAATCTCAAATGCATTCAGTTTTCCCGTGTTTTGTAGCCTGACTTCTTTCTTGTTTCTTTATTGCATCATTCCCTAAAAGATGTAGGACCTCAGAAGTAATGGATTTTTAGCTGAAGGCTACTATTAAGTTTGAGTTCGTAATAGGTAGTAGAATCAGAACATAGGTGATACAAGTTGGAAGATTGTGAAGTTTTGTAATGAACAGCTGAATGGTTTGCTGGACTTCTGGGCCTCTAGTTCAACAAATTATTTATGGCTGCAGTGCCTGAGCACAGATTACTTCATCTTTTTTATATAATTTGGGGGTTTTGAGTCAGTTCTTCAAATGTGTGTTAAATTGCATATCATTTGCAATTACATCTGACGAATATTTTCAGTATGACTGTTGCATGTTAGTGATGCTGCACTGCCAGCAGAGATGTGCATCTGCATCAGGGTGTCAGTTTGATGTAACTTATTACGTCAAAAGGAATCAAAACACTTCCAAATTCCTTTGGCACTTATTACATCTCCACGTTTCTTCTAAGCAATGCTACAGTTAAAATAAGTCACCCTAAAGGTGCACAGATGAGGATGAACTTACTAGTAATTAAACATGAATGCAATGCTCTTCGCTTGTGGAATCTATACATAAACAGCTGTCAGGTCAGTAACAAAAGTGAGAGAGTTGTATGAGAGCCAAATATTTTCCTTTACATTTTCTTAGGCAACAAGTATATTTTAATGGTATTGATATTGGTACCAGTAAAATCCAATAATTTTAATCTTAAAATTAGCAACTCTGGATACCTATTCTTAATAGAAGTACCTCCTTTCACAGTTTACAACTGAGATTAAGACTGGAGTTTAAATGTTAAAAGAAGTCTTTTGAGCAAAATAGAAGGGATTTTGAAGAAATTATTTTATATGTCATCATGCTAGAATTTTCTGATGTGCTAAAGAAAACTCCTCTTCACCTCCCATTGCTACATTTAGTTACTGTATGTTTCCTGGCCTGCATTTACTTGAAATTGCATGGTTTTCTTTAGCTACCTCTGGACATGTTTCTTTTTAATTCTTAAATCTTTGAGTAGTTTGTTGTGGTTCTATCACTGCTTTTAGAATCTTTTTTCCAAGAGTCAACCTGAGTAAAAACTTGCTTTTGTTCTGTGGTGTTGGTCTAATCCTGATGGTTCATGTCATATTAATGGATTTCTAAACTCAGCTCATTTTTTACTTACTGAATTTCTTCACGTCCCAGAACTTGATGTACTGATAGACTCAGAGAATAGTGCAAAAGTCTGTGTTTCAATAAGAAACGTTTACATGAGAAAGCAATCTCCACGTTCGGAGTGCTTCAGAAATCTTAACAGACGTAAGCAGCCCACCTGCGTAGTGGAGACAGTGTTCTGACTGAGGCGTCTCTTCCATAGAGCTGGGCTTAAAATTCCAGATTTTTGTGATTATTTCTTGTGCCTGCCCTTTCTTCATCCTTAAGCTTTTGAACTCTGTCACATTGTAAATTTTTGTTAGTTAGATTCACTCTGTGCATTTCCTACCTTTGCTGCTGTGTCCTGATGAGCCAAAGCCCAATGAGAATGGCTTTCCGGGAATCACTCCACCAGAGTCCAGTTACACATCACACGTGTAGACTTTGTTTAAGTTTCTTAGTAATTTCCCTAAAAGAAACAGTCTTTGTTAATGGGAAAACCTTGAGTTTATAGCATTTACTTGCGAGATAAGTTATCTGAATAATTTCTGAAGAAGTGTTCTTCAGGAAGTATATAATTTGAACAGTGGCTTTGCTAGATAGGCACTTATATATTAATATGAATGTTTATTTAACATACGCTCTATCTATTTTGTTAACATCTGTTGTAATAATAGAAACTATTGCCAAATAGTTTCAGGAGTGATGGTGATGAGATAGCATGTGTCTGAATGTGTGTTTGGATTGGACTTTAGATATTTTTGTCTAGATTCTGCATTTAGAAGAAAGAAAATCTCTCAATTTTCACTTTTCTTGAGCATGAAGAGCTTTAATGGTTGAATCATTTGGTCTGGTTATTGAAAGGATTGCTGTTATTGTTCAGCCCAACTGACCCTCTGGAATTTGAGGAAGGCATTTAGCTGTTGGAGGTTTTACGTTTTCTGCTGTTTTATTGCCCTTATCGTTACATGAAATGCTACATTATCAGCATACTTGTGTTGGTTTTGTACTGGTTCCAGCTGTGGTGTGTAGTGACTTGTTGAAACCTTGACATCTGTTTTCCCTTTTCCTCCCTTTTTTTTTAGAAGTCAACCATGTCACTCTTTTTCACTGTTGCATGCCGAGTCTTAACTTCACGTGTGTATCTAGCCAAAAGGCATCATACATCTCAGTTAAGTTCCAGACAGTAAACGATGGAGTGCTGTCCTGCACGCTTTTTATTAATGATTACGCCTGAAAGAAATGCCCTTTACAGCATTATCACCAGGGTCCACCATTAGTCAGTAAGCTAACAGGAGAACATTGCATTATGGACATTAAGGTGATACCTGCATTGTAGCACCAGGATTTTGCAATTAAAATGCTTTCAAAGACTGAAAAATAAATCTCTCATTTCTAGATGTGTTTAATTTCAGTAACTGTATGTTATTGCACAGTCCATCTGCTGCTGAAATAATTGTTTGAAATGTGGTTCTTCTGCAGGCACGAGGTGTGATAGGTTCAGTTCAGATATTACTAACTCTTACAAATTCCATGTTTCTACCTGCTTCTGCAGTGCACTCTCTCTCTCAAGAACAAGAAAGCCAGAAATATTCCCACATTTGACAAAGATACACTGCGAGGCAGATTGCTCTGAATCTAAAGACCAGTCCAAACAAAAGGAAATCTTTGTTTCTAGGGAGCTTTCCAGAAACTGCCTCCTTAAATGCCACCAGGTGGACCTGATGACATGGTAGTCTCTAACTTGGATGCTTTCATAATGATGTGTAGACCATAAGTTTGACCTTAACGTGTATCAGTCAGTGATGTATATAATACAATTTCTGTTATATATTTATTTGCACTGTGTAAAGCAGAATTACAAATAGAAGATTTCCATCTGGATATGGATCCGGATAGCTAGTAAATTGTACTCGGACTAGTTCCCAGATAAGCAGTGTCTCCCGCAGTCTCCAACGGAAGACCATGTGATCTCCCAGTGTCTCTAAAAGTGATTGCAGCTGCTGCCACAATTCCCAGCTGGGAAGGTAGAGATCCGCGTCTGGCCCACCAAGCAGAGCAGGACCTAGCATATAGCCTCTACCTGAACAAAGCTTCACAAAAATAAGAAGTTATCTAGAAAAATACATAATGGGCTGCAGTGAAAAAATGAATCAAGTGCTTCTTCTTTAAGAGTTAATTCAGGGACTCATACTTGCCTTATAACGTGTTTTAAAGGTCTCAGTTGAAAATGGAAATAGTACTGCACACTTTCAGGTAAAATGGTGAAAAATTTAAGGTAAAATTGTGTTGATTTCAAGGAGAAATTGCAATCACAAGGCTTTATTAACCTGCACGTATTTGGAAAAAGCAGCTTATGTTTGAGATTTATGAGTAAAATCCAAGTTTGCAAGGTTTGGGTGGAAATACATGGAAACTACTTCAGAAATAGCAGACCCACTAATTACCTTTTGAGGAAATGGGCTAATACAGTGCATTTATTAAACACAAAGAGCATGAATGAGTAGAATGTTAATTTTTGTCAAGCGCTAGAAGCTTACGCTGAAAAATATTTTTATCTCTACTTTAAAAAGACATTTCCTTCGTATCAACAAACCTGTAATTATAATTCACAGAAATTGGCACCTGACTGCATTTTTCTTTTGAATGAATTCATTTCACCTAGCTGGTCTCTGCCCCCTCATTTCCATTGCACATACGTGTTCTGAAATTCAGATGCTTTTCAAAAGACCATAGAGTTGTGAGAGATAGTATTGTCATTTGCCTGGTAATAACTTGTATTATGTTCCAGTTTTATTTACCTGGTCTTTGAAGTGATTTTATTGCTTCTGACAAGGCTTTACTCAAGCATCTAAATTGAAAAAAATTTTATTTTGCTGGGCAATCACAGGTTAGAGTAATATTAATTTCTTGGTTCTTAAGATTATGTGAATAGACTATTTACTCTTAAAATACTTGCCATCTGTTTGAACAAAAATACAGGAGGGCTGCTGGAGTCCGCACTTTGTGTGTCTGACCACTAAACGGTAGTGTTGTATTGCAGCTGAAAAAGGAAAATACATGAATACGGCAGAGAAAAAAATTAATCCAGCTGTAGTTGAATTCTACTATCAAAGTATCAACTGTTTTTTCATTGGTTCAGTAATTATATATTCTGCTGTTAAATCAGCCATTCTCTGAATGTTTGATTGTACTGAAAAAACATCCTCTGTTTAATCATAATTTGTTTTAAATGTGTAAGGAGGTTTTTTCCTCGCAGTCCTTTTACAAGCTTTGTTCTACTGTTTGAATTGTCCATCACAAGTGTGCTGATCTATTGTGCAATTGCCTTGGGGTTAGCAGGAGTGTACTTTACAGTGACTAGCAAGATTCAGTTTCCTTTGATGCAAAAGAAGACTATATTTGATGTGGCCAAGTGATATATTATTTAGGAGAAATGTTTAGCTGATGTATGTTTAACTTTTGTGAGCAAGGTTTTTGGGGCTCTGGGGCCTACAGAGTTATCTCCCTTTTAATTGTTGTGTAGGAATATGCAATGTGTATCTGACAGGGACAAAGAATGTGTGAGGATGCACTTGTGAATCATGGACATCCCACTTTTTAATCCAGCTGGACTTCTGAACCTGAAGGTTCTCTTTCCTGTTTCTTTGCCAAAAATATTGCTTAGAAATCGCTGCATTCCTTGAATGGTTCGTAAGTATACCTTTGTGCTTACTTGCCTGAATAATCTATCCAGTAATTTGGCTTTATCTTTTATATTATTAATAAAAAATGAACTATTTAAATTTAATTAAAATATTAAGCTGAATATAGTGATAAATAGTATTAAGGATAATAATACATTTTTTTTTTTGAGATAACAGTTGTGCTGTTAGCTTTCCCTGGACATGGGAGTAGATCTGATTTGTGCTGCTGGGGGAAGAGACCATCCCTTTCTCAGACCCAACACAAAAGGCAACAATAATGCCTAGTTCCACTTTTTGTGTCACTCTCTGGCAGCCAGTAGAGGATATACATGCTTTTGCCATGCTTTATGCTCTAGCAGCCTCTTGTCTGCCAAGGAAATGCGGTGGGGCACCTGTTGGACCACAAAACAATAGGATACAGCTCTGATTCAGAACTCGATGCAGGTGTCTTTTTGTTGGCTCTGTGGAGGTGTTGGATCAAGCATTATGTGGCCTGTTGTAGGCAAGTCATTGCTTTTTTATTACTGTTTGTGATTTGCTAGAAACCTTACAGTAGTTTAAGGAGTAGCCAATGCCACAAGGTACTTCCAGCCAAAACAAAGAATATACCTGGCTGGAAATGCAAAGTCTCATTTTGTAGAAAATGCCAAACAATAAAAATTTTGAAAGCCCCAAAGAATCAGAGTTAAAACTTGCTGTTTAGAATTTTTAAGCTATTTTTAGTCCTGGAATGTAGCTTTGGAATTGAGTATATTTTGGAACCTTGAGTATGAATATCCATATAAAATAGTACTAAGGTGATGTTCTTACTGTGATGCTTGCCTTCATCAGTTCATCTCCTGTAATCCTATTTACATAGTAAAATCTCTGCAGCACACAGACCTTGGATTCTGACTAAATAATGGCATTTGTTGATAATTTGGGTCTGTCAGTGGATAACTGAAGACCTTTGTTTCGAATCCATATTGGCGATCAAATAAACATTAAATTTAAAGATAAAATACATAAACCACAATAAAAATATTGCTTTTAAACTGTACAGATCTAGGTTTCCCTGATCTAAGTTATGTGTGAGTTACTCTCAGAACAGATATGGCAGAAATAAGAGTCTCTTAAGAAACTCTACTGAGAATTGTTTTTTTTCTGTAAATAGCATGAACCTGCAATGCACTGCAGTTTTGCAAGGGCAAAAGCTGATGTTTTATTGGTTTACAATCACTAGAGAGTTGACTGAAGCTAGTAAAATTCTTTATTTGCCTCACATCTGATCATTGCAAGATCTGAAATACTCCTCTGAAATGCTTACTTTTAGTTGGTTTGGATGGACTGGAGTGCTACAAGGCAGGAGCTGGACAGTTAAAGTAAAAGGCATATATTGAGTTAAGGTTTCCAGAGATGGGGCTGATCAGCCGGCAACTGAGGAGGAGAGCATGTGTGGGGTAAAGCATGGCTACCCCGGGGCCCTGGAGTGCTGGCTTGCTTTCCATGTGCTCCTGTGGGGCAGCAGGAGAGAAAGTAATTTCTGTTGAATTTGAGTACGGAAATTGATATGTTTGTAAATGCGATGCTCTCTTGTGTTCATGTAATTTGAGGGTGCACACATATTGTTTCAGAGGCATTAATCTGTTATGTGGCCTCACAAGCCAGTTGGTAAAACCAGCGTTGCTGTGTAGCTTCAGCCAGTTTGAAACCCTATAGTAACATCTCCTCTTCACTTACAGAGGGCACTCTTGTAATGAGAATCTCATGATAAAATGCTGTTCTTAACTGAAAACCTCTCACAGCTTGATGATGCAGTTGTCACCATGGAAATTTCACTTCAACAGAAAAGAATGAATTCAGTACTGTTTTGCTTTGGAAATGTGTAGCAGATACCTCCCAATGCCTTCAGCTAAGCCACCACCTGAGGAGAGAACTTGGATCAGAAGCTGAGAGAGGAAGTACATATATTTTTTGTAAATGACCAGATCTCAAGAAGTGGCATGTGTATAACAACAGATAAATGTAAAAGGGCAGGAATAAAAGCCTAAGAGCCTGAGCCAAAAGGAAGGGGAATAGGCTTGACTTAAACTTCAAGGAAGTATTCAAATGTCATGCTCTGAGAATTTCTTGTTGTGGTCTAATTTCTTGATATTATCCCGTTGGACTACGGGGCCAACTGAGGTTCCTCCAATAAGAATTAAAAAAACCCAAAAACAAAACCAAAAAAGGCCTTGATATCGAATTTATTTAGAAACAACAAGTATTTTTCTTTGCCTTTCCTGAAAACCTTATTGATATGTTTGGATTTCTCATTTCACAGTAATGATCTAAAGAGCAATTACAGCATCTTCTCCTTCCTTTATGCCTTATGTTTTCCATTTGCCATCATTCATTTATCTTTTTCTTTTCAGAAAACTCCTATACCCACTTATCATTTGAGTTCTCCTCTTGCATCTTTTTTGTTTTATCATCTCATTTCTTTGTCCTCACTTTTCTTTCCAGCTGTCCAACGGCCATGATACCTAGGGACACCACAGCTTGAGGTTTTCTCATTGCTCATCCAAAATAGCTTTCAGCTTTGAGTCTAATACAGTCGTTGTTATTAAAAGAAGAAAACGAAACAGAATACCTTCCTCTTCCTTTTCTGTCCAAGAACCCAGCATCGTGAAAATGATAACAAAACCATGAAAGTTAGTAATCTTGGCAGTGGTGTAATCTTGAATGCAGAGGAAAAAATGAGTTACTGATTATTTTTTATTTAAAAATTTCTGAGTCAGTGTTAACCTGATACATGGTCAACTTTAAAACAGTAGGAGGGTATTTGATCTGCTGTGACTGACATGTGCAAAGAATTTTCTTCTGGGTTTTTCTCTGTGTGTGTTTTTTTTTTTAAACATGAATTCGGAAAGGTCCTTGATGTCACTGTAACCTGAATACAGTAATTATAAAAGTTGATTTCATGTATAGCTTTCATTTCCAGCTTTTAGAGAAAGGAATGATTTCATCCCTCCCTCCATCGCTCACTTTTTCCCTCTCTCCTCCTCTCTCTCTTCCATTCTGCCTTTCTGTCTCTTTTCCCTCAGTTCCACCTTCCCTCTTCTCCCTCCTTCTGCATCTCCTCCACATCACTACTGACTGCTTTTACCTATGATGAGAGAATAAAATCAGGTAATGGCTCTACAAGCTGCTGTTCTTATTCTCAGATCATCCGTGTTGTGAAATGTAAAACATGATTTCTCATATCTTTAGTAGATGTAAGAAAGAGGCTCTCCATAACAAAGTTACTAGCTTCAAAGAGATGACTATTACGAGCTCAAACGTTGCACACCAGTTCAGGGAAATAAAAGGCTCTACTATAGTTAAATGATTTCTCATTGGTTCCAGGTACTTGCCTGTTTAAAAAGAGAAAGAAAAATAAAGGTACTCTTTAATGTGCCCATAGTGTCTGATGCTGGGCTGGAAGCCATGGTTGCTACTCTGCTCCCTGTTCTGCTCCTGGAGCCCAGCTGGGTCCCCATATCCCCTCTGGACTTCTGGTGAAAGCTCCCCATCAGGATCTAAGATATGAAATTGTTAGGGGTTCTTCCTAGGTGGACACCAGTGACTCCCACTGGAAGGGCATCTGGGATTCTTAAGATGTTTGCTAGGACAAGGATTTGGGAGGGATCCAGGCTTCAACCCGTACAATTTACTCAAGTGCGTTTAGGCAGGATAAATTCTTCTGCCTCTCCTCTGTTGGGCATTGAGTGTGTTCAGGTCAGCTAGGCTTTTTTACGTGACTTGCGTATTGCCTGAAGCCTGTTCCTAGTGATCGACTTTCTTTGCTGCTGCTTGTTTTCTTTTTCACCACCAATGCAAAGAATTGTGTTGCCCAAGACTCCCTGGCCTCTGGTAATGTTACTGTTTATTCATTGTCCTACAGTGTGTAAGGGACACGCCATTAACTTTAAATATCACTTCTTTGGAAGAAGGTTTTTTTGTTTACAAGTATCACAATATATTTAGTACCAGGTGTGTTGTAGAAAATGTTTAGTTTTTAGTTTCTTTTTGCTTAAGGTGTATGTTTGACTGCTCCTACATAGACTTCGTTTTCCCCTCTGTGACAAATGTCCTGGTGGAAAATAATGGCACATAAAAACTTATTTGTTACAAAGAAGGTAGATTCTGCATTCAGGGAGGCTTTTGGAATTCACTATTTTAAAAATTGTCTGATTTTAAAGCTGAAGAGCTGACTGGCTTCGTAAGGACCAGCACAGTCCAGTACAGGTGATACAAATCCTTGATCATCTAAACGGTAACTTTTGAGGAGCTGTGTTCTCCAGAATTGAAAACAGGTAATAAATATCAGGTCCTGTTGATTAGGTGAATACTGAGCGTGAACAGAAAGTGCTTACAGATTCCTCTCTGAAAAAACATGGAAGTGGGTACTGCGCATTTGTTATATACCTTCTGGAAAGGCCCCTCAGTGTAACCTCTGAGGAGAGTGAACTGGGGAGGAGAGTGCGCCAGGGCCGTGAGACACAAAGGGTGGAAAACTCTGCAGAGGAGGAGGCAAATAGTGAAGGGCATATCAAGGTTTCCAATAAATAATATAAAGAGATACCGGAAGCTTGAAGAGCAGTTATTCCACAGGGGGTGGGTTTGGAGGAAACTTGTTCTTGCTATGTTCTTACTATGAGCTTTCTAGGAGATAGAATTCCCAAATTAATGAAAACTCAGGAGGCAAGAAAATATTTAGGAAACTGTACGTAGTTTTACGGAGTAGGAACCTTAGAGCATGGAGAAAAGAGGTAAGGGTAAGAATACTTTAAATTATAAGTGTGAAGTTTAATAAACCCCAAGGATATCTAAGTACAAATTATTCTACTATTGTGCTAATCTTGTTTTCTTTCTTATTTGCATATGAATTGCACTGATTGAACCTGAGATGCTTTAAGCACTAGTGGGTTTTAACCTGGTTAGGCGTTGCTACATTGATATTAATGTCTTGGTTAGGCTTGAGTGAAACCCTCTTAACTGGGCAAGGCCAAGCATTTAGGGGTTTTATTAAATCCATACCTTTTCTTTTACTCAAATATGAACTTAACTTTCATTCATGCTTGTTGCTTATTATTGGTTCAGTTTCACTACTCTGCTTAGTACAAACACAAGTGTAAAGGTTGTCACTCCCTAGAAGTGTGGCAAACTTGAGAGGCAAACAGGAAATCACAGGATTTTTAATGTCATTCTGAAAATTAGTAGTTTTGTGCAGGCTGTGGGAGTGGTAGCAATTTCAGAGGAACTTGACTGAAGGGAAGAGATATTTGAAGCTTGGTGGGAGTATGGGGTGGGAAGACAGGCAGGATATGTCTTGTGGACAAAAAAAAGGTGGGAAGTAGATGAGTTTTATATAAAGATTGCTGAGGCTGATACACTAATAAAACATAAACTGAGTAGGAACGTGGTAAAAGCTCCATTAAATATTTACATTGTTTTGTGTTAGTGTTCAGGTACTGTGTGGTATTAAGATGACAATGTTGATAGGAATAAGGTTGTGATGGACCTGAATTTAAAATTATATGCGTTACTTAAAGAGTAATTTTGGGAGTTCTTTTGTTTCTTTTGGGGTATATATTTAATCTAGTTCTTCTCTTGAGTTCATCTTTTTCCAGGTGCTACTGCTCTACCTTTAAAATAGTTTCTGCAAGCAAGTAACAATACTACTATCTTCCTTCCTTATTTTTTTTCTGGCATAGAGGCTTGTAACTATTGTATATATCAAACATGTTTCTGGAAAGCACAATATTAATTTCACCACCCCTGGACACAAGCCACTTCAGATTAGGGGATGCTTGTTTTTATGCCAAAGACTGGCAAAGTCTGGCTAATTTCATTAGATAGTTCTTTCATTTGTGTTTTTGGAGGCTTTAAATGCTGACTTCCCCTTCCTCCCCTGGCTTTGTATGAGAGGTTTGGTCTGGTTCAGCTGGGCTGTTCTCAACTATTTTGTCAATTTTTAGAAATTCTTTATGTGCTGCTTTCCTGTCTGAACGCTGTTGTCTGGAAATGCTATTTGTGAAATTATCCTGTTCAAACATTAGTGCGCTACTTATTTACAAAACATTATATAAATGTTACATTAATATGTATAAACAGTATATAGCCTTTTCAAATCTTGTAAATTTAAAGCAGGAGCAGAGTTTATAATATTTTATAATAGTTTATAATACCTAGTGTCTGGTTTTTTTAAAGGTAGTCTGATACCTAATTTGTTTTTAACGTTTGTCAAAACTGGATCAGTAAGTCTAAAGTTGGGTTTTTGGAAGGTTAGTGATTTTTCTTTAAGGAGACTAGTAAAAATAGTCACATAACTGGAGACATTAAACTGTTAAGTAGTGCCTTGTAAACTAAAAGCTGTTATACGGAAATCTCACAGACACGAACTACATCAACATAATCCTGACTATTAATATTTGAGACTTGAAAAGAATTATTCTTTTACTCGGTACAAGAAGAATCATCCCCAGCTTACCTGGTTGTTCAGCTTGGTGCCTTCAAAGAGGCTTCACATTGGCTCTGATGGTGAAGATGAAGGATGTGTGATGGAGTTCACCCATATGAGTTTCTTTCCCTGTACAGGAGATTTTGCTGAAATAACTATAATTAATTCTTCATACAAAGCTGTAACCTCATTGCGTGGCTGTGAAAGGATGGAAATGTGACCTTAAAAGCAAATTAATTATGCCCTAACTGCTGAATGCTACCATGTGCGTAAGCAAAAGGCATTTACCTCATATCCTGTTGATGCATTGTGTAATATGTGTGACAATTATGGCTTTTTCTCTTATCTCTCTCTTCCTGCAGTGTCCATAAAAGTGTTTCTCATTCATAACAGATAGTAGAGCACAGCTTTGACCCTTATCTGGAGATGGAGCGCTGTTGATTCCATCAAAAATGAAGAGTTTTCATGTAGATGAAGACAAGGAGGGATTTATTGTTCTTACAGTTCTGATGATGAGTTATTTCATACAATGCCTTCCTTTCCATTTTTGCTTGCAGGTGATGTGCCTTCAAGATTTCTTTGGCGATGATGACATTTTTATTGCCTGTGGACCAGAAAAATTCCGTTACCAGGATGATTTCTTGCTGGATGAAAGTGGTAAGAAGATGTATTTTTAAAATATTTACAACCAAAGTAGTGGGAAGGTTTCCTTATCATGCTAATTAAGCCAAAACTGTATCATCTAAATTTCTTTCAGAAGAAGGATAAAATTTTTTTTTCTTTAAATTCTGTTATTGAAAATAAGAGCTACCTGATGCAACAATAAAATTTCCAAGGGAAACCTATCTGCCTAACCTTACTTCAGCCTGAATTTCATAAACTGCAGTAATGTGTTTAGTGGAATTCCTATTTTGCAAGGTCTTTCTCAGCATTTTATCTTTATCACAATCTTTCAACCTCACAGTTCTTACAACTGAGATTTAGGAAATGGCTTCACAAGTAGTATGATAAAGGAAGATAGATACAGTTCTGTGTGGAAAATAAATATAATCAGCAAATGCATACAAAGTCATCTGAGAAAATTCAGGGAGTTCTCTGTTTTCTCGGAGACTGACTAATATAGTAATGTAACCAATGTACATAATCCTCTAAGGAAAATATGTCTGATTTGCATATACCTTAATTGTTACAAACAATATTCCTAACTTGGGAACCACAGTAGTAAGAAAAACAAAAAACGAAACGAAATGAAAAAAAAAACCCAAACATAAAGAACTACCTCTTAAATTGAGTTTGGGTTTGTATAGAGCAAGACCCAGCAAAGGTTTTATTCCCCCTGCATTTTCTCTCAGTCCAGGGTGTGTCTGTAGTCCATTGATATTAACTCCACTCATCTTGATTTGAAATATCAAAAGTCTCAAAGAACAGCTGACGGAAAAATCAGTCAGAAAAGAATGTTTTACAGTAGTAACTACTTCATAGTCATCATCTGTATCTTGTTTAACTTTGCCAGTTCATCAGTGGGTTTTATGCAAGTATGCATTCATAATGAAAGATGGTACAATTGTATATCCCTGACTAACCTTTGGAACTGGAAAACTTCTTGGTTCACCTGGATCCAGACAAGTGTCCCATTGGCTTGTATAGGAGCAGGACAAGCTGACTTGCACCGACCTTATGTTGTAAACTGAAGGATGAATCTGAAAAAGGAGATATTTTTGTTACTGGGCACACTAGGTATGCTCTTTGCAATAATGAAATTGCTGTAGTTGCCTCTAGGGTAAAGTGTACTAACCACATCTTTAAGACAGGAATTAGGAAGTTAAGAGGGACATATTTGGGTAGCAGTGGTGTTTTCCAGGTGGCAGTATGACCAGCAGTGCCATCCTTGCCTTGAATGAGAGGAGAGCCAGGTATAGAGAACCAGACTGCATAGACTGCATTCACTTGTGTCTCTCATTGGAAAGATGACACTGACGGCTGCCCAGTGTCTCTTCACAGTGAATCCTGTGGCAGTTTTTCCAGATCTGACTCAGGGAGAAGTGCTGAAAACAGATTTGTCTAAATCACTTTTTGAAATCTGTAGGTCTTTTTTCGTAGGTCTCTTGTCAAAGTACAGGCATAGCCTGACTCTTCTTAATCTTTATTTGTCTGACATTTCATCATCTGTTTGAGTAAGCACTGTTCCTCTAGAACATTGGTGCTTAAAACCATATTCTGAGCTGAAAAAAACCCTTAAAATCTAGGCTGAAATACAACTTTAGCAATTTGTTGTGGTGTTTGTTTTTCTACTAGGTAAAGCTTCAGTCAACATTTACTCTAGACTGTGTCTATAATTTCTTTGTGAAGTGTACATCAACTTTGCTGTCTGCTTTGGGGGAAGTTTGGTATCAGAAAACTTGTTTAGATTGCTTGCCATTAACAGCTGATGTACCAACTGACCTGGATATCATCAGCCTTCTCTGAAGTAGGAGCAAGATTTGGAGAGAGATTAAAAAACAGCTGAGCTTTTAGCTTGTTTTACTTGGCAAACGAAGTTTGTGTGATCACACTGTGTGTCTGTGTGTTCCTCGTAGTTAAACTAAGAACGCTAAAATTCTTAGTAAGTGCTGTCCAACTGTGCAAAGCTTGGAAAGCCTGTCTCTGCTTCCCTGAAAAGCGGCTCAAAGAAGCACTGTGCTAGCCCCTATCACTACATCCTTCCAGTGTTTCCCAGTTTCAGCCAGATAATGAGTTACAGTTAGGTTGTTGCAGCTTAACAAGTAAAGAAAAACAGAATTTGAAGGTGGGAAAGAAAAGTTAAGAGAAAAAACATTTAAACAATCAGGACTCTTGGCTTTTGGGAATTACTTCTCAGGAAGGAAGAACGCCCATGTTCTGTGGACTGGGTTCCACATTTCTGGTACTAGAGGCAAGTGAGAGACAAAATGTCAAGGACTGGAAACCAATTGCCTGTGCTGGGATTCATTTTAGCTAACACCAGATATTAAGAGAGTACCCGCAACCTGCAAGAGTTGCACCTGCAACTGAGCCAGTCCCATTAGGTTTCTTTCCCAGTAGATAAAACTTGCTGACATGTAGATGGTAGATGTTTGATTGGCTCATTTGAAGGTGGATCTTTAGAATAGTTCATGTGAATTATGTCTGGATAGTTTTGTAAAGGCATCTATATGTTCTATCTACATTGTGTTTCTCTAAAGTTGTTGAAAAAACTTATAGGATGATAATAATTCTACCCATCAGAAAGGCAAGCCTAAAGACTCATCGGTCTGCACTATTTCTAGTCATCTTTCTTTATCCTGCTTCCATGACGCTCTCTTAGCACAGGATAACACCTTCTAAAAGCCATAGAATCAGAAATTTAGAAAAATCAGTCTAGAAGTCAGTGAATCTATTTCCTGATTTGAGTGTGGGATTAACATCCCCTGTTTCCTTTCTGACATACTTGTCTAAGATGGCCTTTTAACGGCTCTGATGAGGAGGAATTTGTAACCTTCTGAGACATTCTGTCTTCTCATTGCTGTTTTTCAGCTGTCTTACCCTAGGTTCCCTTCCCCTAGCCCATTGCTACTTTTCTTATCTGCTGTGAACATGGGAGAGAGATGATTCCTTTCTCTCTGTAAAATCTGTGAACTGCCATGAGTTTCATCAATTTTCTCTACTTTAGGCTGAACAATTAGTTCAGCCTTACATTGTTTTGACCTCAGGCTTAAACCTGTCCTTGAAAGAGGGAGTGTTCTCCTTGAATCTTCTCCCTTCTCTGTTTTATGTCTTTCAGGAAGTGGTATTGCATATCCCCTTGGCTATCTTGGCTATCAGTTACGAAAAGTTACTTAATTAGAGATCCATCAAAGAGCAAAACAAGCAGCCAGCTCTATACATTTCAATTTCTTCTCTCTTCCTTAATGTACAGATGGTTTTCATATTAAACACACTGTTTATCGCATGAAATACAGAATCAATAGGTATCACCCTCTTTATCTGACCTTATTGATAGATACAATAGCCCCACACACTTCCCTCAAAAGAACTGCAGATGGGATATGAAGATGCATGAGAATGCTCATAAAATTAAAAGGTAAATAATTCCTGTTTGTCAAGCATCAGTGGCAATGCTGTTTTCATAGGAAGTTTCTGTGGGAAATGTAAGCACAAAAATGTTGTGTTAATGAAGCACACATTACATCAGCCAGCTTGTAAGAAGAAAAATTCCTTAGCACAGAATATGGCAGTGGGCTGCTTCAGGCATTGTTAGATTGCAGTTCTGGACACTTTCCCAGAAATCCCAGATTTTCTTTAACCAATGGTGGTTTGATTAACAAAGAAGAGAAGTCAGGAGGATGGTTTTCTATAGCCCTCAGCTGCTTGTTGGCAGAGATTAGAGTGTAAGGGCCAGGCTTACAAAAATATTTGCAATCAGCAATTATTTAGGCACTTAAATAGGATTCGGCAATGTAACTAACTCATGGGATTGGCCCTAAATGAGAAATCTCCTTGGCTTATACAGATATTTCTTTCTTAACACTTTAAAATATGAGAGTTTTTGAGACTAACAATATCTGACTTAAATTTTTAAAAATTAAATTATTTTTTGTATTTAGTTAATGTTGGCTGAGTGCTTTGGAAGACAAAGCGTCACACAATCCTAAGTATGACAGACTTCGTCATATACTGAGACACATCCTGTAAAAAGACTACAGTCTTGGTTGACCAAAGCCAGTGTCTGCTTCCAAGCAGAGCATAACCAACATAGAATGTCTAGATGTGAAAACAACTGCAGATCGCCTGTTGAGAGCACATATTACTGTTATGGAAACAATGACAAAAATGACTCTCTTCTAGGGGAAAATTAAGATTGGAATCTTTGAAACCTAATTTCACTCTGACTTTGCTGGCCTGTGTTAAGCCTCAGTTCAGCATCTCTTTGCCAGCAGTGTTACTGCTTCATCTTGCCAGCAGCAGAAAATTTGCCAGGAAAATCTGAGTACTGTAGCATCCGCACACGTGCTTGTGTGCATGGAGTCATGCACATGCATCTGATTCAGTAACAGCGGTTAGGGTCAGGAGTATCATGTTTATCCCTTTAATAACTGTCAGGTTTCTGTAACCTCCATTACTCTATTCTTCCTAAAAGAGGGAGGAAGGGGAAATGGGTTATAGTCCTCATCTACCCTGATTTATAGGACAGAGACTGATGTGTTAAGCAGCTTTTGGCTGGGCTTCGGAAAGGAGAGCATGCTGACTGACTTACTCTGCTCTCATCAAAAACTCATGCTTTGGCAGTTGGAAAGTAATGGTGGGTGCTGGGGACTTTGAGATATAACTTTGCTTTCAACAGAGGCATAAATATATAGTGTTCCAGTGCAGTGTGATATTTTCAAATGTCATCAGCTCTTGGGCCTTGGAGACAAATATTATGTGTAAAAGACAGAAACAAAGGCAGGAGAGACCAGTCTTATGGCTGTGCGCAACACTTAGACTAATTGTTCAGAAAAGGCAGACACAAAGAAGCTGTTTCTCCTGTGGATTTGCACACAGTGCTCCCTTTATTTTCCAACTCCAAACCCTCCAGTTTCACTTCCACCCTCTCATTATGCCCTAGATACTTCCACAATACCTTCAGCTCCCTCCTGTTCAGTGTGCTGCTGCTTTTCCTTCTCCCTTTCCTCACAGTAATGACATTAACAGGGTCTCTTATCTAGAAGTGTAACAGTTTCACAGCTTTCGCCAAACCGATACGAATATCCTCTCACCGAGACCACCTGCATGCAGCTGCACTGGAAGTACTTCCTGCCCTCACCTCTGACTGCATGGAAGTTCTCAGCCATATGGTAGCATACGAGTGATTCGCTTCTTTCTGTTGTGTTAAATTCTTAAAAGGAGAACGCTGATCTGCAGTTAAATACTAAGAGCAGGGTGTTAGTGTGATCATCAAGTGGCTCTTACTATAATATTATGTGGCATTCATTATATGAAATCTGTAGTAACGCTGTGTAAGTGAAAAAATGTATTTATAGAACTTCAATTTTTTTCTGCACAGGATTTCTCTTTTAATATTTGGCATTTTTATAGATATGTTCTTTATTACATAAGCCCATTTCTTTATCTGTTGTCTGCAGGCTATTTCCTTTGAATATTCTCTACTCTGTCTCACAGGTCTACGTATTTGAGGCATTACTGCTTGCCTTGCTGCCTAAGCATCTCTATAAGTGAAAGTTTGGTCACTTATATCATAAATCTTTGCTCTCTCTGGCTGGCAGATTTATAGACATGAGTAAAGGCATTAGAGCTTTAAAGAAGATTGCTTGTGTATTTTCCAGTCCGGATTAACACTGAAGTGCTTCTCTCTTCTTTCCCTTTCCCCACCTCCTCCTCATGCATGCATGTACATTTGCATAGTTATCACTTTTCATCAGTGTTGCTATGAAAAAGTTGCCTGTATGTGTAACCACGAAAAATCATGAACACTTAAAACATATAAAACAGTATCTCATTGAAAAGAGCCAAATAGTAAGGCTGTAGTTAATTCACTCTGCTCATTGAACCAAGTGTTCTTCAATATGTTTTCTTCCAGTATTTGCTTTCTCTGATGTCTGTTAAAAATAGTATGAATGAAACACCATCCAATAAATTAGAACTGGTGGAAATTCCCACTTCATTTACATAAGGCCTTTTGAGTGTGCATACTCCTTCAACATTTTCCATGGTAAAGTTGGTTTTGGATATAAAAATATGAAAGATTTTGGGTCCAAAAATATTGAGTATTTCTCAATAATATGTAAATATTAATTAGATTGCATTTTATTGGGAATTTATTATATAAAACCAGTTTTTTTCAAACAAAACTGTTATTAAACATCATCAGTATTATCATCTTAATGTACTGGAAGTTTTACTCGTAACAGGTTACTATTTAGTTAATAACAGAGTAAGCAGAGCTTGTTTATTGGTTTTGTATAATGTGATATTTTTACTCTTTAATTTCATTTTTCTGTTGTGATTTCTTGAGCAGAATCTTGGCAGGGGAATATTTAGGTTAATCAAATTGGTTCAAGAAAAAAGACTTTTTCTTACTACACTTTTTAATCTTGTTTCCCAAACTGTGAACATTTCAGTTGTATATCCAAATGCAAAAAGTGCAACTCCAATTATTATAACCAGTTTTATAAGCAAGCTTTCGGTTCTGGGGAAGTAACACAGGAATTTGGTAGACGTAACAGGGTAGATCTTGGTATTTACATTCTTAATTTGACTGTCTCATACCTCTTCCTTCATGGAAAATGGTGTTATTTTACAGCCTTTGAGCTTACAGCCTTTGAGTCCATAGTTTGTATATATATATATAATACTCCATTATAGACCACAGGTTGAGTTTTGAACTCGTATGTTCAGTCTACATCCTCAGAAGATAGCTTGGTAAAATGGAATGGATAGTGTTGGTAATCTTTGCAAGTATTTTTGTATATGTATTTTTCACGGTTTGCAGATCCTTTCTGATGTTAGAAACTATTAGAATCACATCTGAAAAGATGTACCCTGTAGTCCTATTGCAGGAGATCCTTTGGGTGAGCAACATAGTCCAGTTTCCTCCACTTATTATGAGTTTCTATGAGACAGCTTCGAGATGAGTAGTTCTTCTAGCGTCAGTGCTTGTTTATTCGGTTATAAAACCTGAACAAACTGTGCTGTCTGCTAAACCACATTAGGATGTGCCCTTGAGACCTGCTTGCTTGTTGAGTGGTATGGTTGTATCAGAGAGATTTTGTATTGAGATTAGACTCCACTCATCATCAATAAAGTTGAACTGGCTTGTTAATTTGACCATTGCAATTTTCTGCTTCTCATACTAGATACAGATCCTATACCTGGAGTTTTGTCATGTCTTGAGTAAGTGTGTGCACACTTTTTTAATGCCAGAGCTGTCCACAGATTCACTTATTATAGCAAAAACTTTTGAAAGGAGAATAATTATTCAAAATCCAGAGTTCATTGGCTTTTGGAAAGCATAAACTTTCTGAAGGCACATGAGGAAAATGTATTCATGCTTAATATTCATTAAAAGCCTTTTTAAAAAAATCTAACACAAACCCCAGTACAACCACTGAGAGAGAATCAAAACCAACCTGGATAATATTTCAAAGTGGTAAAATCAGAAACTGAGTACATCAGAGATAGATATTCGTGTTTATATACTCATACATATTTAGTGAGATGCTGTGTATACAGACACAGTTATGTCAAGTACAAAGGGTTTTACCATCCTGCAAATACAGCCAGTCAAAGACCTCTGTATAATGGCTGTGTTGGTCTGCGCAGCAAGACTGATGGTTCATAATATGTGCTGCCAGGGTGGGTCAGTGATGTTATTTTCAAAACGCAACCTACGGAAATTTCCCAATGAAAAACTTAGAGTATTACCTGGTGGTTCAGGTTGCTTCTGTGCACAGTCACCTTCAAATACACTTTGTTTCCCAGCATAGCTCCCTGCAGGAGGACTGGATGCTAATATTATGCATAAAGTAATCTAAGGCTGAGTAATCACTAGGAAGTCTCATGTTGCCATGGAATTGAGCACCCGTAGGTGGTAGGTCATGGAGCTGTCATTTAGATTCTTTTATTCTTCAGTCAGAGCTTTTTTAAAATTTTATTCTAGGGGAATTGTAACACGGGGTTTTTTTTCATTTGGAAGAAAATCTTCTAGGGAGTTAAAATATATTTAACCAAGAAGGGAACTAACCTGAGATCTCATTCTTTTAACTGAAGGACACCTGGGTCAAGGAAAGTATTTGGCAGGCTGCTAGTTATTCCAAATAGAGTAGAGACAAAAGTAATTTAAATTGCTTAGTTTTTCCTGTTACTTTTTCCTGAACAGGAAAGAGAAATTTTTCACAGCTTCTTAGATCTGTTAAGATTGTCTAACAAAAATTGGGAAGACAGAGAGCAAAGCAGTTTCTGATAAAAACAACATGTTTAGGATGAAAAAAAAATCCTAAAGGACAAATTTGATGAAGCTTTGTAAAAATATTACTGGTTTTACATGCTCTTTCTTTTTTACAAGCACATATTAATGTCTGCAGAATAGGTGATTTGAGAAAATGTAATAAATTGAATTTTGCATAGCATTTGCTGTACTGCAGGGCTTTGAGATAGGATATATTGTTTTCTGTTTAAAAAAAAAAATCGAGGAACCATGGGGGATACGCACCAAGGAACCTAACTTTAGAATCTACTAAATACCTTGAAATTGGCATTAAAAATAAAATTCTTAAACTCAAATGTAAGCATTTAATAATAAGGCTAAACACACATAAATAAAACAAGATTGATTTTTTCAAAATCGCTTTGGGGATGACCATTCTCCTGAGATTCTGCTAGGAGTCTACTGGGATCACAGTTCAGACTGGATGCAAACAGCTGTGTAATTTTTACTACTGGGAGAAATACTAACATATTATGAGAATCTTTAAACTTCCTGGATGCAGATTAGATACTAAATACTGCTAATGCTAACTGGAAACATTTATTTATTATTTACTGATGATGATGATGATAATAATAATGGAAAGAGCATTAAATGTTGTAATAGTATGTTGATTTTGTTTGTGTTGAACAGAAGATAAAAGAAAATTAAAAGATTCCAGCAATTACTTTTTATATATTTTAAGAGAGAACACTTTGAAAAATCAAGAGAATTAGTGAGTGAAGTCCATTGGACTTAAGAGTTTGAGGACTCAAAGATTGGAGGAGGTTTGGAATTTTGACCAAAAAGCAATCCAAAAGCTGTCTTAGGTTTACATGAGTCCAAAATATATTGGTAAGGGTCCAAACTCAACTGGCAGAAAATGTACAGCCTAAAAAGGATTGATCAGTAAAGAAGTCTATGTCAAAACCTAGATATAAAAATGTTTACATTATCACATTTGCTAAAATTATGCTGATTTTTACCTTGCAAAAGAAATTAAATTAGATAAAAGTTTTAGCCAGAGGAGGAGATTAAAAAACAAACTGAGCTGAAGTCATGATGCAATGTATTACTGACAGATCTACTATTTCCATACTTTGGCTTCTGTATTCAGAAAAAAAAAAAAAGAAATATATAATGGGAGAAAAACACATTGTCTAATCGGAATCTTTGGAGAAATTAGAATTACTGTCCCAGAGAAGAATGTGGAAGTAAAGTCAGTTGCAAAATGCATCATGTTGTTCAAGTAAGATCTGTCATTCTTGATGAAAAAGTAAGTTTGCATACACTAATAAAATAATAACAGAAATTAATGCTATGTACCTTCCTGTAAAGCAAAAGAAACTGGTATTAGTAAAGCTTGTCTGTCATCTCTACTGATCTGATTTCCTGTACTCAATAAAAATAGACTCTTTGAGTTGTCAGATAGGACATCAGCCTTATGAACAAACTCATCTGTAAACTTCAAAACACTCCTCTGAACAATCTCTGAAGTATGCTGTGATATACAGAATGAAAGATGCTTTCGTGGGCTATTTCCAGCCTAACATGCATTTTCAATCTGTAATTATTTAAACTTTCTCTGAAGGAAAAAAAAAAGTCATTGGGATTTTACACCCCTCACTAAGTGTTGTGGTGTTAGCAGATGTCTTAGTAAAAAGCCACGTTTTCCAGATATCCTGCTGTTAGCCCGTTACCAGGATGATTCAACCTGTTTACTTTAGTTTTATCTAAATAATTATAGCAAAATGTAATTGCCTGAACCAGATAGCGTTCAAGGAGAACCCATTAATATTAGAGGCAACTACTGCCTAGGGATTTTTAAATTAGAGACGGATCTGGAGTCCTTGATATTTTAGAACTTAGGAAGCTAATTTCTGTTTTTTCTGTTGATAGGTAAAGCAATGTTGCGGTAAGTCCACTGCAACAGTACCATTGTGGAGGTAGAAGAAGCAAAAATGTGGGTGGGCTGGCAATTATATGTGACTGTAGATGACTGGCAGATATTGATGCTCACATTGCAGAACAGCTCAATGTGCAAGGCATGTGTGTCCAGGTGTGAATGTCAGTATGTAGAAGTGTTTTGCTTTAATTAAAGTCCTGTATTTAATTGTTTGGTATGTGAGTGAAAATATACTGTTGAGGAGCTCTGTATTGTGATAAGTTTGTCTGAATCTCCAGTTTTGCCTTTTTCCTATATCCATGTGTAGAGTCTTTAGGTTGTGGTTGATTTGATATTTCTCTTATGGTGCAGCTCAATATTTTTTCTTGTATATATGGAAATTTGATTGTGACATTCAAAAACATTAATATTTGACACCGTAGACATTCTTTTTTTTAACAGCATGCCAAGTGATGTTGTTTTAAAGAGCCATTACAATATCAAGTGATTTTATTTCTTCAGATATCACTTTATGGGTTTCTTCTTCAAAAATTGCCACCTAATAACTTTCAATACTCTTATTACAGGCAGATTTGAGGCATTAGCTACAAAAAAAAAAAAAAATCAGTCTGTAATATTCTGAATTCCTTGTGATATGTGAAATAGCTTTATTTGCTGCAAGAGACCCAGTGTATGCCTGTTTAACTTTCTTCAAAACCAAACCTATTGCAGTGGACACTTACATAACAGCTTGTGTTTAAATGGAACAAAAATTCTCTATTTTTTCCAACAACATTTTGAAAGTTTTATCTCATTTTCCTACCCATTACAAGTAAGTAGTCTACACCTACTTACATGTTCCTTGCCAACCAAAATCAAATTCAGAGCAGTTACACAGGTCTGAATTTGGAATAACTACATTCTTTAGGGAATTGCGTGATTTGTGATTGATGAAATGGAATCGATTTGGATACAGCTTCTCACACTGAAGATAGAGGAATTCTGTGAATTTTTCCCCTCTATAATATAACTCACTGTTTTAGGTGTCAGAGTGGATTATGTTTGGTAAAGGACAAGATGAGAGGAAAACCTGTAAGAAATGCAAAGTAAACGTGCCAGTAGTTTCATCAGAAGTATTGTGGGTACATAGCAACATAGCACAGAATAGCCCACATTTTTGGCCGGATTCTATGTTACCTGATATTCTTGTCATGGGCAAGTCTATAATTAGGCTAAAACCCTACACATTGATTGAGCTATACTGGGTGCCAAAACCAATGACTTCCTGCTAGGCAAAAATAGTCAGTTTCTTACTGGCACTGGTCCACGTTTTCCGCCTCCAAAACAAGTGTCCTGATATTCTGTATGCAGGAATGCAAGATTCCTGAAACAGAAGAGGTAGGAAGCAAGAACGAGCATGTGTCTACAGTCTAGTAAGTAGGGACGTACATCAAGGAGGAAAAGTGCCTCCATTCAGCTCAGTATCACAGTATCACAAGGCTGGAAAAGACCTTTGAGATCATCGAGTCCAGCCTATGACCCAACACCTACACCTACTCCTCATCTAAACAATGGCACTAAGTGCCTCATCCAATTTCCCTTTAAACACCTCCAGGGATGGTGACTCCTCCACCTCCCTGGGCAGTGCATTTCAATGACTAATCACCCTTTCAGTGAAGAACTTTTTCCTAATATCAAACCTAAACCTCCCCTGACGAAGCTTGAGACCGTGTCCTCTTGTTCTGGCACCGGTCACCTGAGAGAAGAGACCAACTCCTGCCTCACTACAACCTCCCTTTAGGTAGTTGTAGAGAGCAATAAGGTCTCCCCTGAGCCTCCTCTTCTTCAGGCTAAACAACCCCAGCTCCCTCGGTCGCTCTTCACAGGGCTTGTGCTCCAGCCCCTTCACCATCCTCGTTGCTCTCCTCTGGACACACTCCAGCATCTCAACATCCTTCTTAAACTGAGGGGCCCAGAACTGGACACAGCACTCAAGGTGCAGCATGATTGGTGCTGTAGTTTTCTAGCCAAAATAAGAGGTTCCTTGATACTGTGTATTTCTGTGTCGTGTTAGAGGTGAATTCAATTAATAGCATTTCTATGAGATTTTACATTCCTTGGATTTTTATTGCATTGAGCTTTAATATAATTTGCGTTCCATTGTGCTCTAACAGCCTTCATCATATTGAGTATTTCCTTCTCTTACTTCTGTGATGTCATTATTTCCGACTCTGAATTTGATCCAGGTGCTTCTTGTGGATTTGGAACTCACAGATGACAGGCACTTATTGATGCAGATACAGCTGTATATAGTAGGAATTGCTTGTAGTACAGAGGTACAATAGGACTTCTTAGAGTTGTTTAAAAGTAACTGGAGTATATGGGTACAATGCAAAATTGTAAACTTAAAGATTCATAGAGAACAAAGACTTATAGCCTGTGACTGTACCAGTTTAATTCTTTCAAGATCTAATCCATGAAATTACAGGATATGAAGAATAACAAGAGAGACCTTGCAGATTATTATGTTTGTTGCAGTCCCTTTCACACCATTCATTAGGAATGAATTCTGAGTGAATTCATGGTACTGGAAATAGATATTGCTGAAATTGGAGACCTACATAATAAGGTTCTGTGGTTGTTATCAAGAAGAGAGTGGCATATATACTGTCAGTAAGGACAGCTGCTTCAGGGAACATTCAGCCTGTAAGCAACTCTCAGTTTCTGAGATGAAAGCTCTCTGAGTATTTACTTGTTCAAATGATATTGTCACAGTTGGGTGTAAGTGAGGTTTCCTTTTTAAAGAACATAAGTAGTCTCCATTAAACTACAGGGATTTTGTTAGCTTTTGGGATTTTTTGCACTTTGGGGACAGTTTTGCCTGCATAGTGTAGGGCGACAGCTCCCTTTTTCTTTGAGCAAAATAGTCATCTGGAAGATTTCCAAGAATACTTGGGTCAATCCTTTGCTCCGTGTCCGGGGAAAGGATGATTTCGGTAGTATACATGGGACATCTGAACGTGTTTCTATATGATTCTGTCTAGCTTATCTTAATACTTCTTTCCCTCACAAATTCTTCAGGACAGATCGCATATTTTTGTGTGTGTAGTGAGCACGTCTTATGTAAGGGAACAACTTCAATAAACTAGAAAACACCTGGACATGTATATTTAATGCTATTCTTTGGTTATACTGTGACACAGCAGCTGTGCATGTGTTGAGAATGGGAGGTGTGAGGCAGAAAGAGATCCTCATCCTAAAACAAGTCTTTTAGAAATTTGAATGCATTCTTCCTACTGCAAGAACATTTGTCTTGCATTTAACATTAGAAGTAGCGTTGCTGTCTGGCCTCCAACTTGGGAAAGTGTTTAGATGCCACACGTTGAGTACATTAAAAGTACCTGGGTAGGCAGAATATGTAACTGCCACTGTTGCTACTGTAGTTGAAGTTGGCCTCGTTTTCTTTAACATTGCCTATGATCTTCAAACCCAGCACTGAAGAAGGAAAAAAAAAATTAAATCAAACAGTAATATGTATCTCCTGTGTATTTCAAAGCCACAGAGCTCTAATTAAAATCTCAGACTTAAAGATCCAATCCTTGGAGATATAAAATAGTGCAGAGGTTAGCTAGAAACCATAACTTCACAGATAAACAGTGGCAAAATAAAAGCGTAATTGTCTGGGGCCCATTAACTTGCGTGTTAGCAGACTTTTAGTTGAGTAGATGTTGATTTATACATCTGAAAACAGTCATTTATTTTTCCAGCAAGTGCATGTATTATCTGTGTTGTTAGATACTCAAGATGTAAGATGCCAAAATATTATCAAATATGGTGCAGTGATTAGTGGTGTTCTTTATGCACAGGATTCAGACTTTGCCTTCTTAGAATGTAACTCCTCACCCAAGGGAAGTGTCCCACCTCTGTCGGTGCACCTTGTCACGGGAGAGGGGATATTGTGTAGAAATGCTAGTGCAAAGCTATTAGAGCTTGATGCTCAGGAAATTTTATACTAGTACTTTTTAACTTGTCTTCTTTAATTCCAGAGGAATCAACCTATGCTCTTTTTTCCTCTACCCTTATGTTGTAACCAGCTGGGTGGTATGGCGTGATCTGTTATGGAGAAGGATAGAAATAGAAACGATGTGTGGAAATAACTGGAATTGTGCTATAATAAAAAGATACAATAAGGAAAGAACTAAATATACCTTATGGATATGTATGTGTGTGTGCATACACAAATGAGAACAAGATGTTAATGACAAGTATATGGATGCTGTTGCTTAAAGATTTTATTTTTTTAATAATCAATTGATTTTTGTTTCCTCTTTTCAGAAGGTTTTGGGGAGATTTTGGTTTGGGTTTGTTTGGGTTTTTTTTAAGATTCGAAGTAATTTATTGTTTTACTGCTTCTTATTTGGTAAAATTTTACTATTTTTAAACATCTCTTGTATATGCACATCTAAAAATGCAAGTAAATGCTTCGACTAAAAAAGGAAAAGGAAAAAAAAAGAGGAAAATATATCTCGAAACCCAAAGCATTGCATAATAATACTGTGTAAATATTAAGAAAATCGAGCTCACAAATGTTAGGAAATTCACAAGTTATGGTTGCCTATCAAACTATGTTTTACTTCATCATTACTTGGCTCCCACAGTGCTTCTGCATGGCTGCTTCCTTATTCTTCTGTTATTCCTACAGGAGAGCACCAGGAGTACAGAACTGTGAGTCTCCAGCAGTCCTTTCCTTGTCTTGAATAGCAATAGACTGTGGGTATTGGAAAAGAAAACTGGAAAGAAAGTCCTGCTTCTCCCCTGATAGCTCCAGGTGGGAGATGCTCAGTGATGCTTGTACAACATGGCAAGCCTAACCAAGCAGTTAGTGGGCAGAAACTGTAGAGGAGATGGCTCCTTTGTGATGCAGGCAGGATCTTCAGAAAATCCTTTTCTAAGGTCTGAAGCTTTCTAAAGAAGTCTTTTAATCATAAAAAAACTTCCAGAGGCTTGTATTTTGTCCAGACATTTGCTTTTCTGTGTAGCTGTGTTAATCGCAGAAAAAAATAAACTTAATCAGTCAGAAGTTTTATGGAATCAGGTTGTTTTAGCTCTGTTCCAGTTTTGCCTTTACTGGTTTCTTTAACTTGATGAATAATAAACTTTCTCCTAACCATCTCTAACTATTGAGAATCAGTTGAGGACTTAGAAGTTGAGTAAATCAGCCTGAGGACAGACAGTAAACATGGAAGATTTCAATCCACAGTTAAGGTTTCCATGAAATTTTATAAGCAACTGGTAAACAACATTTTACAATGGGGAGGTATCGAGCAGCTTCAACTACAACGTTGCATTAAATGTTCAATTGAAGTCAACTGTAATGTTCCACTTAATGTAATCTCACTGATGTGTTTTGCAGTAGAAAGGAGGGCTCATAGTGTGGTGTAAGCAACATTTTACACGTGTGAAGAAACAAAAAGTCTTCAAAACAAATATCTTACCTTTTAAATGTGGCAATGTGCTAAATGAGTCACAAAACAGAATAGTTTACTGTCTCTTTGTGCACTTCTTGACATGCTCTTCAGCAGAAGTACAAAATTTTAAAATTCTTATTTTGTTTTTAACATCTATCTTAAATAGTGCTAGTAATTACAACATAAAAAAATCCATTGTGTATTTTACATTGGGATATGTTAAACATGATGTCAGGAGAACGATGTAGCTATGCCATCTAGGACTTCTCATGTAATCATTTCCCTGAAGGTGTAAGTCCTCTCTGAACATCATCAAAGCAAAATTAAAAAATAATTCAATAGAATTTACTGGACATCTTTTATGTCAAAGAGTTTTTTGAAAATGTTCAAAAATTTTCAATGCGTTACCAGACTCTAGGAGTATGAGCTGGTTTGGGTAAAAATAAATAACGGAAATACCTCTATTATTTAAATATTTTGTATTTTATGACTTTATGAAGAAAAAAAGTTTTAGGTAGCTTCATGTTTGAACTGCTTAAGAAAAGGTCATGTAAAAAGCAGCTTACAATGAGCTAAAAGCCTTTGAAAGACATAGAAATGGGAAGATTAGTTAGAGCTGTGCAAGATCACATTTTTAGATCTGAGGCCTGAAATAGAAGGCAATCCTGGTGTTTGGTTTTAAGCCAATAGACATCTTTGGACTGAAAAAATTATGTTACATCTGACCTTCTACTGAACCTCTGTCTTTAGTACCCTTTCTCCTCATAATGCCAGTGTATATTTTGAAATAGAGCATGCATTGAAACAAAATAAATTAGCTCTGCGATGAAAAGTGTGTTTAACATAATGTGACTACTAATGCTAGACTTCAGTAAATACCTGTGGCAAGCCAGCAGATACAAAATAACACAAAAAGCAGTCGAAAATGACATAATAACAAGAAAAGCAGTAAAAAACTCAATGCTTGTAGTATTAACTGTACTTGGAAATTTAAAAGACTGATACCTCTATAACGCTGCGACTCTTCCTTTGCCAAGACACCACTGTTGTTACAGCTGGCACTGGTGGTCTTCCCCTCATGTGATCTTCTCAGATTCTATGTTTGTAGTAATTTCTTCATTCTCCAGCTACAGTCGCAACATTGCTTGTGTTATTTCCTGCCCATCCAATGTGGTTTCTCAGGGGTTCCTAGTTGCCCATTCTTGGCTGGATCACAAAGCCTCTGCTACATCCTTCTTCTAGCTGACCCTTTTCAGATTCTGCATTGTTGATCACACTTTCTGCAGTAACATCTTCACCACTAACTCCTTTATTTTCCTTTTCCATTTCTCTTCTTACTCCCTTACTGCTTCAGTGCATCATCACAAAAGCAAACAAGACCCCTACTATCTCCTAGGAAAGAGATGAGAGAGGTGATAGAATAAGCCTCAAGATGCGATAAGGTGCTGGTAGAAAAGAGATTTTCTTTCTGGCTTAGTAGTGAAGTTATTGCTGCTGCTCTTCAGAATTGTTACTGAGTCACAGCTTCTCCTGGAAGTTTCTCAGGAATACCATTTCTTAGATCTACTTCATTTTAAAATATTACTGATCTTTGAAACAATAATATCCCATGCCCACATATTCTTACTGACAAAAACTAATTTGTTCGAAATGTGAAAATGGAATTATGGGCATATGTATTTATGCTAATGGGAGAAACTTTTTTATCAAGTTCTTTCAATGTTTTCTTTTTTCCTCTTGTAACTCTTAAATTGAATTGGGTCTGTGTTATCTTTTGTGCTTTATCTTTGGTGGTCTTAGATGTTTGCAGTGACCACTGGCATTTCCTACTTATGCTGATGCTACTGCTTGTTGTAGAAGCAATCACCGTCAAAAAAGCAGAAACTTGCTTACAAGTTTGGAATATTTGGCAGAGATGGATATTTAGGCATTCCCTTATACCCCCTAAATAAGACTTATTTCCAAGTTTCATTTTTCCTGTCCTGTTCAGAGTAAAAAAAGAAATAATCAAACCCTCATAATTAAAATCAATCCTACAATCTTAATCTTTGCAGAAAGATATATAATGATTAATTTAAGAAAAGATGGGAAAAATAGGAAGTCTTGCTAGAAAGGTTGTGTACAGCCAAGTACAATCCAAGAGGAACATCATCAGCTAGTATATGACATAGTCCCTTCATCCTAACTCCATTAAAATCAAGATGTACGAGCTGAGAATGTGCATTAAAGTGTGCGTAGTAAACATCTGCTGTTTAAAAAAAACAATCTAAAAATATTTGGAGAGTGACATAAACTGTGAAAAGTCAGTTTTCTGTTGTTTCTCTTGTAAGACATTTAGCCCTCTAGACCATATATGTAAAGTTGAAAATATATCAAGTTAATTTAATTATGGAAACCATAAATTTAAGATGTAAGATATAGTATTAAAAAATGACTAACCATCTGCTAAACCAGTTCAGTCAGTTTCTTTCAGGCACTTGATGTGCAAATAGAAAGTCAGGGAAATTCCAAAGAAACGAGGGGAATAGTTTTGCAAAAATTTGGGAAAAAAAAATTGATAGGACTGGGTTGCTTCTTGGTTTGTTTTTGTAGCATGCTTTAAGAATAGATTTTCTTTACTGATGCATATTATAAAAGAATCCTGTGCTGCAGCCTCTCTGGATTTTTTCCCAGAATTTGAGGGTGAAGTACATAACTCTGTTTTTAGATACAAAATTACCAGGTATTTGATCAGGTAAACGTGCTTAAAAGTTACCCAGCTCAGGGAAGGTCAAGCTTCACTAGGATGAGTTCAGGGGTTCTCATTACTGTGTGCAGTGTGGCTTTTCTTAATTCAGGTCATGCAGCTGATAGGTTTTGAGGTGAGTCTTGTGATGTGAATCTAGATCCTGTGTCTGGTAAGAGCTTAAATCCATTGGTTAGTATTATGTCCATGTAAAATGAAAAAGGGGAAAACAGATAAGACTGTCCCTTATCTCCTTTGTTGCTTAGTAGATTGTAGAATAAATTGAGATGAGTGAAGCATAAGGCTTTTGCTTTGTGTAGGTGTTCTACACTTCTATAGTACCAATACATTAAAATCACCACATATTTTCCCACCCCCTACGTACATAAAGAAAAAATAGCTTATGCCTGAGATGTAAAATTAATCTTGTAGAGATCAGCAGCACGCTGCTATGCTCAAATTCTATTGCTTCCATAGAGATTCATTTTACATTTCAAATTGCTAGGGGAGCCATAAAATATTTAGGTACTTACGTATGTAGAAATCTTTTGTTCAATACAATTGTGTCCAAATATAGAAGATCTGCAGTTAACTTTGAGGACTGGATCCATGCAGATTTAAAAAAAAACAAAAAAACCAAAAAAACCCCAAAAAAACCAACCAAAAAACCAACAAAACCCACAAAACCCCCCACAAATGAATGCTAACATCTAAAATTAATGTTGTAGAACTTCCATATTATTTAAACTAACCTTCAGATTAAAATGAAATGAATCGTTCATTTGCCACAGTAGTAAAAAGAAGTGTGTTTTATTAAACTAAGGACGGATGTAGAGTTCCAAAGACTTCTAGAATTCTATGTTTCTGAAAATCTTCCTCACCAAACTGAACAGGAAAAAAAATCCACATCTCTTGTATAACTTCTCGAAGTTTTGTTATCTCCTTTTTTCTCTCCATGATAAAATCTAGCAAAACAAGGTGTAGCGTACCCCTTCTTGAGATACCATAATGAGGGAAGTTGTGCAAAGATAGCAGATCAGACAAATTCTTTCATACTCTTCTTTGAACTACAATATACTCATAAATGCCTTGCAGAGATTCTGCCATAGAAAGAAGGTTTTCTCCCTAGGTGCGTCCCCACCTGTTTAAAGTTTATTTTATTTCTACCTTTTCCCTCTGCTATAGGAGGTGCAGAGGAACAGCACATTACCATGACAGTTAGCTGCTCTGTACTTCACCAGGACTCTAGTAGTGGTGGTAGAACTTCAGACATCCAAGTGGTATATTTAAATTTCTGTCCCTGAGAATCACAGTTCTCCATTGAACTTCTTGACTTTCTCCTGTCCTGGCTTCTATGCAGTAACCTTTCCTGTCTTAAAAAAAGTGTAATGTTTCTCATGAATTTTCTTCAGACAAAGAGTCCGTTGTTTACTGCACCCAGATGTTCCAGTTGGACTCTAAGAGTTGGTGAGGGGTGAATAGGAAGTGAGAATAAGAAACAGTAAAACTTTCATAAATGGCTGCTCTATTGTTATGTCTTTAGAAAATGGAGTATGCATACACTGTGTTCCATAAACACATGCATTGCATTAGGTACAAGCCAACACATTTCATTCAAGCACATGTAAATATTGGAGGGAAACCAGCAAGACGTTATGGTTGCAGGGAAAAATTAGGAGGAAGAAGAAAGAGTTCTGCCTATTTCAGTGAGTAATAACTTGGTTGGTAGACATTTATAGGGTAATATTGAAAGAGCAAACAAATATAAGTCATTTAATCAGGAAATTGAAAAAAATAACAAGAATTTTAAAAGTAACTGAAGAAGACATATACAGCAACAGCTATAAAAGTGTCTGTTGAATTGCTCTTCATAATGAAGAGTGGGGAGCATGGTATCTGATTTACACAAGTTTTCTCTCAAGTCGCAGAATGCAATAGTTGTGCCAGTGTAAAACTGGGAATCATGTTGGTATTTGTGTTTGGCATGCTTTGCAAGTTCTAAGTGGATGTTTGTAATAGTTTGTGATTAACAGATGTATAACCCTTTCTTATAATATTATTATGTTATCCTCACAAGGAATTCAAATAAAATGTATCAGTCAGTGTATGTGTGTACGCTACCATTTTAGTAATAATTTGCAGGATGATATAGATTGTTTCAGCTGCCTAATTCGATACAGGAAGTCCGTGAGACCATAAATCATGGAACAAATTATCCTTTATCTTAAAAGAGAGTGAAAACACTGCTGTTAGATTTATGTGAATGGACATATGTTCTAGCATCTAACCGTTCTGAAAGCAAATTAGTCAAACGTTTTCCATACCGATGATTTTGAATTTTCAGATTGATAGATACAAGAACATTTATACTTTTTAGGGGCCCTTCTTTGTATTTTGTCATCCTGGCAGTCATTAAACAAATAATTATTTTTAAACCCTTTGAATTTTATGGGGTTTTTTATTATTTGAAATTATGTGCTTGGCTGGTAGACTTTAAAGTTTGCATACACAAACAATTTCAGTAACGTGAAGAGGAATTGGATATCAGTTCAGCTGCAGCAATTGTCCATGTGCACGTAATGTAGTCATCTTCTATTGCAGGCTCAGCTAAGCCATGTTATATTAACTCAGTTTTACCATGCATATATGCAGATAATTGCTGTGACTCAGCTGACACTCAGTAACTTGGTAAACCGCAGTAACCTGATAATCTGTTTGAGCCCTTTTTAAAAAAAAAATAATTACTCTTTTTAAACAGACCTAATTAAATTTCTCATTTCTTTTGCTTTTTAAAAATATTATTTATTTTTTAATAGGGCGTGGATCAATTTTTTGGTGTGGTTGGATCAGACAGGTTCTGCGCATTAAGTTGGGGCCACAAAGTGAGAGGGGTTACAGAGACCTGCATCCACAACTGTGGCTTGTACTGCTGTGAAAAGAGAAGTCAAAACTCCTTCTCTGTCAGAGACACAGGGAGCAAGAGCACTCATCAACAAACCTAGCACAGACGAGCCCTTTGGAGCCACACAACAACCTCCCGCCCACATGGGAGTCTGAAGGAAAGGGTGGGAGGTTGATGGCTTTTTGGATCTGGCCCCATTTTGTCTTAATCTGCTCTGGCTCCTGATCTTTTCGAAGTCTCCCCATTGTGTGTGTGATTTCTGCTAAACATGCAGAGAAATTTTTAAGATCAAGACCATATGATATAGCAAGATTAATCTAGGCTTTGGCCTTCACCTCTCCCTCCCACTGGGGGAGAGGTTTGGTTCTGATAATTTGTCATGTTACTTTTTTTTCTCCTGCCATCATTTTTTTTACTCCTCATGGTTCACCTAAATTGGGGATTTTGGCCCAAACACTCTCAGCATATAATGAAGATAAATAGACTTCTTCATGTCCACTATATACATTTTTAAGACATCATTGTTTATTTCACCCAGTTTTAATGTGGAGAATTTGTAACCCATTTGTAGAATATAAGTGGGGTTTTTATTTTTATTGTATATTGTGGCCGAGTGAATCCCTGTAGGTCTGTGAAGCAGATGTGTTAGTACAGCCAGTATAACAGCTTCATTCCTTCCTTCATCTTCTGCAATGCAGTCAAGTTTTGAATTGTTATGCTATGCAGTAATTTAATACGAATAAATAAAATATCACTAGATAATGAAGCTACAGTCCCCTCTGTCATGTTAAATCATTGATGAGGTGCCTGTGAGTAGGAACTGTGACTGATGATGTCTTCTGCCTCAAAGTCTCTGATTGGTTTTGAAAGTGTTTCTGTAAATTTTTTCCATCATCTTTGCATCAACATCCAGAAAAAAAAATCTTTTGCCTCAATAAAATATATAAGGATTGTTATATACTCCTGCGTCATTGATCCATTCCTTTCTTGTCTTCCGACACCTGAATAATAACTGGAAGTGGACCAGTTTAGCAGATAACAGCTATGTAATTCCACTGCGTTACCTTCTTACATATCAGTATGTAATTGGCAAGCTAGTTCTTTGGGTTTTGGGAATAGATGCAGATTACCTATTTATGTGTATCTTGTTTTAAAGTCATAGTTACCCCATAAAAATATTAATTGCAGTGAAGGAATGGAAGAAATAATGATCAAAATGAAAATCTTTGTTTGCATTTGTCTGTTTCAATACAACTCAGATGTTAAATTTGGTATTTTAGATACTACAAATGCTACTCTGCTGGACATAAGGTACTTATTCAGTATTCATGCTCTTCAGAAAACTCCTTCTGTTTGCATAATGACTTTTACCCCATCTAAAACATTACTTCTATGTCTATATATCTATCTATATCTATCTATTAAATTTAAATCTATAAATAGTTTTATAATACTGAATTTTAGACTCTAGAGACTTAACTTCAGATTCTCAATGTTTTCATTCTATTCCTCTCGTGTGAGAGGGCTGTAGGATATCTAGCTTATGAGAAAGCTGTTTTCTTCATGTGTGAACATTAGGGGAAGCAGCTCCTTTTTGAGCAGGAAGGCAATTTATGCATCAGGTTAGCTACTTGAAAAGATGCTGCTTGTTTGAAGTAGTTCAGGGGCACCCAGGATGTATAGCTCAGTCCATCAAGCATTCCTGGTTCTTGGCTTTAGACCATAACTGCTGCAGAAACACTATTATCCAGTCACAGTCTGTAGAGTGATGGAACAATCTAAGTACTTGAGGGTTTCATTTACCATGTTCTCTTGTCATTTATCATTGCATTTGCACTGGTTTATCTTTATAATACTTGTATCTTATATCCAATATTTCTTTATTGTTATAATTACTTTTCTTTAAAGCAACCTCTCCTGGTACTCTGCTTTTATATGATTGATGGATTACACCTCATGTCTCATAAAGAAAGCATGGTATATAGTAGTTAGGGGAGAAAGTGAGCTGGGACTGATTATTTTTCTTCAGTACCATCACAGAATTCCTGTTAGTACTAGAGATGCCCAAGTGAAATTTAAATAAACCTGCTCACACAATCAAGCATTTTGTTGCAGCAGCTCAGAAGTTAACATATGCTAGTTTACCTTTCCAAGCTCCATTTTCATGTTGCTAGGTTGCTGCCAGCACTCAAGTTAGTTCTAGGATGGTACCCTTTCTCTACACTATAGTCACAAAATAAAAATGCCTCATCAGAAAACTCCCATTTGTTCACAGCATTCTTTCAGCATAGGAAAACACACCTGATCTACATACAAAACAGAGTTTTGGCATCCAAAATTACCTTTTATCTCCACAGGTTTGCATGCAGGCACATGTAATTGTGGAGTAAACAAACGAAGCCCAGCTTGTGGCACCTAAGTAGAACCACATGCCGCAAACCTCAGCCAGCAACACAGCTGCCAGCAAAGCTTAAGCGTGCATGCATCCCAGGAGCAATGTCAGCAGCTGTGAGCCCAACAACATTTCTGGCAGTGATGTTTTCCAGTTTAGGCCTGGCCATACTTTACAGTTCTTACCCATCTGTTTGTTTTGCATTGTGTTACATCATCCCGATTACAATATTTAAACTATAAAATCATCAGGGGATCATACAGAGGGGGAAGCTGCCTTGTGCAGGTCGCCTCAGGGAGAGCTTTCTGTTCATAGGAGCTGGTGTCAAAGAAAGTGCAGAGGCTTTTTTTGTGGGAGGAACAGACATATGGGAAGCTGGGACCGACACCAACAAAGCCACAGGGAGGTTAGAAGCAAATTGGAAAGTTAAGGCAAGGGTATTTTGTCTTTAATATTTCTACAGTTCAGTTACAAAGCAGATTTGTGGTGCTCTGGAAGAGCTTCTTGAGTTCTAGATAGCGGTAGAATGGAAATCAGGAATTCTAGGGACTGTATTTTATAGAATCATAGAATCACAGAACCACAGAATAGTTTGGATTGGAAGGGACCTTAAAGATCACCTAGTTCCAACTCCTCTACCATAAGCCTCATCCAGCCTGGCCTTGAATACCTCCAGGGATGGGGCACCCATAACGTCTCTGGACAACCCGTTCCAGTGCCTCAGCACCCTTAGAGTAAAAAATTTCTTTCTAGTATCTAATCTAAATCTATCCTCTTTCAGCCTAAAACCATTGCCTCTCATCCCATCCCTGCACTCCCTGATAAAGAGCCCCCTCCCCAGCTTTCCTGTAGGCCCCCTTTGAGTATTGGAAAGCAGCTAATAATGTCTCCCCAGAGCCTTCTCTTTTGGCTGAAAAAGCCCAATTGTCTCAGCCTGTCCTCATATGGGAGGTGCTCCAGTCCTCTGGTCATCTTTGTAGCCCTCCTCTGGACCCATTCCAACAGTTCCATATCCTTCTTATGTTGGGGATCCTAGACCTGGACACAGTACTTCAGGTGAGGTCTCGCCAGAACAGAGTAGAGGGTGAGAATCACGTCCCTTGACCTGCTGTTCACACTTCTTTTCATAGAATCATAGAATCATAAGGTTGAAAGAGACCTCTGAGATCATTGAGTCAAAAAATACCTGTCTCCCTAATAAACCATGTACCTAAGGAACTTCTCTACCCTTCTTTCAAACACCTCCAGGGATGGCAACTCCACCGCCTCCCTGGGCAGCCTGTTCCAATCCCTGACCACCCTTTCAGTGAAGAAGTGCTTCCTAATGTCCAGTCTAAACCTCCCCTGGCACAACTTGTGGACATTTCCTCTCGTCCTATCACAGAGACCAGCACCCACTCTTGTCACAGCCTTCTTTCAGGTTGTTGTAGACAGTGATGAGGTCTCCCCTCAGCCTCCTCTTCTCTAAACTAAACAACTCCAGCTCCCGCAGTCGCTCCTCATAGGGCTTATTCTCCAGCCCCTCACCAGCCTCATTGCCCTTCTCTGCACACGCTCCAGCCCCTCAATGTCCTTCCTGTAGTGAGGGGCCCAAAACTGAACACAGCACTCGAGGTGCGGCCTCACCAGTGCTGAGCACAGGGGCACAATCACCTCCCTGCTCCTGCTGGCCACGCTGTGTCTGATACAGGCCAAGATGCCATTGGCCCTCTTGGCCACCTGGGCACACTGCTGGCTCATGTTCAGCCGGCTGTCCACCAACACCCCCAGGTCCTTCTCTGCCAGGCAGCTCTCCAGTCGTTCTTCCCCAAGCCTGTAATGCTGCATGGGGTTGTTGTGACCCAAATGGAGGACTCTGCACTTGACCTTGTTGAACCTCATACCATTGGTCTCAGCCCATGGATCCAGCCTGTCCAGATCCCTCTAAAGAGCCTCCCTTCCTTCAAGCAGATCAGCACTTGCACCCAGCTTGGTGTCATCTGCAAACTTGCTGAGGGTGCACTCAATGCCTTCATCAAGATCATTGATAAAGATGTTGAACAAGACTGGACCCAGCACTGAACCCTGGGGAACACCGCTCATGGCTGGTTTCCAACTGGATTTAATTCCATTTACCACCACTCTTTGGGTGTGCCTGTCCAGGCCGATGGCAGCCAGTTTCTCCAGCAGGATACTGTGAGAAACAGTGTCAAAAGCTTTACTGAAGTCCGGGTACACCACATCCACAGCCTTTCCCTCGTCCATTAAACAGATAACCTTGTCATAGAAGGAGATCAGATGGGTCTGGCAGGACCTGCCTTTGGTGAACCCATGTTGGCTGGGCCTGATCACCTGGATGTCCCGCGCATGCTGTGTGATAGCACTCAAGACAATCTGCTCCATGACCTTCCCTGGTACCGAGGTGAGACTGACAGGCCTGTAGTCACCTGGATCCTTCCTCTGACTCTTCTTGTAAATGGGCGTAACATTTGCCAGTCTCCAGTCAAGTGGCACTTCCCCAGTCAGCCAGGACTGCTGGTAGGTGAGGGAAAGGCGTTTGGTGAGGACCTCTGCCAGTTCCCTTAATACCCTCAGATGGATCCCATCCGGCCCCATAGACTTGTGTGCGTCTAATTGGCCAACCAGGTCACTAACCAAGTCCTCCTGAACAGCTGGAGCTTCATTCACACTATCTTCTGGCTGAGTGGGCCAAATATCCCTAGGGCATTCCTCCTTGGGGTTAAAGACCGATGATGCAGCCCAGGATACAGTTGGCTTTCTGGGCTGCAAGCAAACACTGCCAGCTTAAGATGAGCTTCTCATCCACCAACATACACACATCCTTCTCTTCAGGGCTACTTTCAAACCATTCTCTGCCCAGCCCGTAACTGTGCTTGGGATTGCCCCGACCCAGATGTGGGACCTTGCACTTGGCCTTGTTGAACTTCATGACGTTAGCATAAGCTCACCTCTTAAGCCTGTCAAGGTCCCTCTGGATGCCATTACTTCCCTCCAGTGTCTTGACTGTGCTATGCAGCTTGATGTCATCAGCAGACTTGCTGAAGGTGCACTTAATCCCACTGTCCATGTCTCCGACAATGATGTTAAACAAATCAGTCCGAATATTGACCACTAAGAAACGCCTATCACTGGTCTCCACTTAGACATTGAGCTGTTGACCACAACTGTTTGAGTGCAACCAGCGAGCTGATTCCTTATCCACCGAATGCCCATCCATCAGGTCCATGTCTCTCCGGTTTAGAGACCAGAATGTTGTATGGAACAGTCTCCAATGCTTTGCACAAGTCCAGGAAGTGAAATCAATTACTCTTCCCTTATCCATGATCACTGTAGTGCCATCATAGAAGACCATTACATTTCTCAGGCACAATTTGCCCTTCATGAAGTCATGTTGGTTATCAACAATCACCTCCTTATTTTCCATGTGCCTCAGCAGCATTTCCAGGAGGATCTGCTCCATAATTTTGCCTGGCATAGAAGTGAGACTGACAAGTCTGTAATTCGCTGGATCTTTCTTTTTTCCTTTTCTAAAAATGGAGGTTATATTTCACCTTTTCCAGCCAATGGGAACTTCACAAAACTGCAGTGACTTCTCAGATATTATGGCGTATCGTATCATTGGCATTGTTGCCTAATTCAGTATTTGTGACTTTGAAGAACATTGCTGTGTATGTGCTTAAGCTTGCAAGAAGTCATATTTTCTTTTAGAATATCTTAGAATGTCTTTATCCTGTGAATAAATCTAGTTTTTAAGTCAACTTTTGGTTAAGCTGTGTGTTGAATTCTTGGTATTGGTTTTTTGAAAATATTCTTTTAAAAACAAGTATGTTGGAATGACTTCTCACAGGAAATTAAGTGGTTTTCTGAGAATATTTATAGAAAATAAATTATTAAACATTGGCTTTGCATTTAGTCTTTATGAGTAGCTGTTCCTTATCTGTTCAGAAACAGCTTATGAGTGTTGCATCCCTTCCAAGACTAGGAGTACTCTTACTTTTAAATACTGAATAAACCCAAACTTCTAAATGCATGTTTTAGAGAAGTGGGACTTCAAATAAAGAGTGTGTCTGAGAAAATCGTGTGTGAGTCACAAAGAATGATATGGCAGAACTGGTTAAATTAATTATTTTTTCATCTTTCATAGTTGCTACACAACTTAATCTCAAAAGCAGCCCAGTGTTTTGTTAAACCCTATGACAGCACTCTTCACACCCTTTATAGAATTTGATCTTTACTTAAAAATTATCGATGAATATGGCTCCATAATTAATTAATGGAGGAGATACAGGAGTAGATGGGTTTTTTGGACATCACCGAAACACAAACAAAAAATTACATAAGTCAAAGAATTTTAAAAATTAGATACCCTTATGAGACATTCTTGCTTACTACATTGTCAGGCTTAGCATACTTTGTCAATTATATTAATGTGTCCGATGTTGTAGAAAAAAGGCCAGCTCAAACAAGAATTGTCTAATTCTAGAAGGCTTAAGAACAATAATCTTCCAACAATGATCTAACTGAATATGTATGAATATAGCCATATTGATACATAGTTAGCATTTCTCCTGTCCCCCTTTGCCTACCCACCACTTGATGATTATCATTTAAGCATCAGCTATATAATGAAGCTGTGAGTCTTACTTCAAATGTTTACAATCCAGACTTCTTCAGAAAACAGTGTGGGTTAACATTTTTTTGAACTGGGCTAGCATGTGTGAATTTCTGTTTTCATTTTGTTTTTTCATCTGGACATACCTATTTATTGGCTTAAGAATAAAAGATCTCTTTCTAGACGAGATTGAGTTGTGGAATATGTAGATAGAGCTATGCTTCCTCAAGCAGCTCTGGAATCACAAAATCAATTTTTATCTATCCAACTAGAGTAAAAAAAAGGTTATGATCCATAAAGTTGGTAAGAAATATCTTTTTTCAGTATTATGTTCCATCTTATAGCTGATTTGGAAATAGCATATATACATCTTAATGGTAGGAGAGAATTTTAGCCATCAAGATTCTGAATTGTCTTTGGAGAAGGAAGTCTGCATTTTTGGGGAGATATCAATTCTGCTTATGCCCTGCCAAGAGAAACTCTTAAAGCTAATCAGTCTGGCTTTTGAAGACAAATAAAAGATTTATATCTCAGTAGTCACCCCACTCAAAAAATCATAATTATTTTAATTCATCCATTAAGCAAGCACTTTTCCCTTGCAAAAGTGTTCTTGGACTTTCAGTCAGTTTTATATTAAGCTATCTCTCTTCCTTTTACTTATCTTTCAGATAAATCCAGAAATGCTGACAGTGAAAAAACTTTTGAGTACCTTCTATGAGTCATACTCTGAAGATTGAATCAAAAGAATCATAGAAGTGATCTGACAGGTCCCAAGGGAGGATCTGCTGTACCTAAGTTGACTTTACAGGTTTTTGGCTCACAGTATCACAAGACTGGAAAAGACCTTTGAGATCATTGAGTCCATTCTAACCTGTTTGTGTGAAGTTGGTAGTTAGGGAAATTCAATGAGTCTTTCACATTATTTGTTCCAGTACTTCCTTATCCTTGCATCTGAAAACATGTTTCCACATGTCTGAATTAATCTACCTTTTAGAAACTTAAGAACACTGTTCTTTGCCCTATTTGTAATGCAATTAATAGTAAGAAATTGTTTTCTTCTTTTTGGCAGTCTATTATAAAGTATTGAGGGCTGCTGTTTTGTCTCATTGCTTCCTTTCTGAACTACAAATCCCATTTATATTAGTTATCCATCATTGGTTATGTTTCCTAGAGTTATGTTTCTTGGTGTTCTCTCAAACCTCTGAAGGTGAAAGCCTTATTTCTAAACAGGAAATGCAAAAGTGGATTTGTTCAGTTAACTTACACTGTAGTAGCCCTGGAGCAGGATTGTTCAGGTGCCTTCTGCAGACTGTTCCTGTTTGTACCAACAGGATGATTCCTTTTACTGCGGTAGTTTGCTTCAGATTCAGCAAGTGTCCCAGTGAAAAATTACATCCCTCTTTGCAGCTGTTCAGCATTTATTCTTGTAGCGAGTTGGCTTCTGATGAGTTATTCTTTCCTCGTTGTAGTACTTTAGACTTGTTGAGTCTGTTTGGTTTTTTTGCTGACTTCTTCAGTTTTCAGGATTCTTCTAAATACCATTTATGTTCTTCTACAATGCTTACTGCTTTACCTATGGTAGTGTCTTCTCCAAATCTAAAATGCAAATTCAGCTTATTAATAAAAATATTTGAAACATATCCCTCTCCAGCTCATTCTCTCCTAGTTTGACAGTAAACCACTGCTCTGGTTTGGTTTTCCAATACCCATCTTAGAAGCAGTTTCTGTAGATGGTATTTTCCCGAGTTGCAGGTTGGGTTTCAAAATCTGATTAGGAAAGTTTATCATCTTTACTGTCCACCTGCTGTTGTGTTGTCATAGGGAGGCTACTTTAATACATTTAGGTCTTGATAAAACCATTTAGACATTTTGGTATCTTCTAAGCTTCAAATGGTATTTCCTTCATTGTTTTGTATTATCACAGAATTACACAGTAGTTGAGGTTGGAAGGGACCTCTGGAGGTTATCTGGTCAAACCTCACTGCTCAAGGCAGGACCATCTGCAGCCAGCTGTCCAGGATCATGTCTAGACAGCTTTTGAATATCCAAAAGGCTAGAGACTCCACCACCTCCCTGGGCAACTTGTGCCAATGCTAGGTCACCCTCACAGTAAAGAAGTGTTTCCTGGTGTTCAGAGGGAAATTCCTGTGTTTCAGTTTGTGCCCATTGCCTTTGATCTTGCCACAAGTGAAAAGAGAGCCTGACTCTGCCTTCTCTATACCCTCCTTTTGGATAATATTTTCCAGAATCTTAAGTTAGGCTGACTGTTCAGAAACACTCAGTTTTCTGCTTTATCCTATTTTTAAAGACTGACATTTGCTTTGATTTTTCCTAGTCTCTTTGAACCTTACTTATCCTTCACAGTTTTCAAAAAATAGTGTCTGGTAGCTCAGAGATTGTCTCAGGTATGTCCCTAAATATTCTACACATCTAGCTAATTTGAAAATGTTGTCTAAGGACTCTGTCTAACCTGTTATGTTTTTTGTGTGCCCTGTCTTCTAATCCTACTATTGCTAAAGTTATGTTATCTGCCTGATTGCAGGTAGTCTTTTCAGTGAAAACTGAAACAAACAAACAAAATAAACAATTGGCTTGTCATACTTATCTGCTTTTAATGAATAGATCATATTTATATATACCTTTTTTTGTACAAGACTCCTTGCTAATCTAACCAATTAGCTGTGTCAGTAGCACAGAAATTTGGGTTGTGCTTACCCATTGTGAATATAATCTTTATCCAGTATAGTGTATTTTGTTTCTTTGAAGACTTTTAAAACTTAATACTGTGCAATGAAATTGTTAGACTGAGAAGTGCACTATAAATATACACATACTTGAGAAAAAGCATCACAGCAGAAATGAATAGGACACTCCCTCAGATCAGTTGCATGGGAAAATCTGTAACTTCAGGAGACCTGGTTAAAATATGTTAAAAGTCAACAGTTTTGAATGAATGTTTCTCAGTAATACTTTTAGCTGATGTTTTCCATGTGATACCAATGTTCTGCAAACGAAGACTTTTTACTTTTCTAACCATGGAAAGGACTTGAGCTTGTAAACTTTCAAAAGAGTCATTTGAAATGGAAGACATTGAAAACAAATGATACTTTTCAGACAGCAGGTAGTAGTACCAAAACCTGAGAATCTGTTGGAGTGCAACATTGTCATTTCTATTAGGCTGGAATCCAAAAAAATGATGGAATGCCTGTGGATTTGATGCTAAGGATAATGTTAATGTTTACCATATGGATTGCATAGGAGGTCTGTTTATTCTCAAAGTAAAAAAAAAGATGATTTTTAATAGGTAATATGACAAATATTACCTCTTTGTGCTGGACAGGAAAGCAAGCTATTGATCTTGCTGAACAGAAAAGTTAAGAACTAATGAATTTGTACCATCCTCTCATTTCATCTCCAGTTACATGACTAAAACAATGCCAAGAAAAATGTCATCCAAATTGAGCAAATAAAGGAAGGCATTTCAGTGGTGAATTTTTCCCCTGACTTCACCAGAGATATTTGAGGGATATCTGCTGTTAGAGTATATGCCCAGTAAACAAGCTTTAGTCATAGAAATTAAAAAAAAAAAAGCCATAAGCAAAAGCAGGACATATTTCTTTGTTTCATGAAGAATAATGCCGAGGCCATAAATAAAAATAATGCAGTTGATTGCAGTTGTGATCATTTCCAGCTAAAAGTAACTTTCTGGTATTTTGGTCAATGAAGCTATTGTGGTAAATCTGCAGAAGCTGGGAGATGGTTCTAAACAAAGGTACAAGCTAGTGAACATTTATATCAGCATTGGAACAGCTTGGGTAAATCTTATTGAGCAAATACTGATAATTAAAATCTCTGGAAGTGAAGCAGAGTATGTGGCAAGACACACAAGTAATACATGTTAAGTATTATATGCGTACTAGAGGAATTTTTGAAAGAATGACAAAATTCCTATTTCAACTTAGGCTTTGTATTTCTTAAAAATTATTTCTGATAATGCAATTTCAGTTTCATAGAATAATATTTTACATGTAAATTCATTCACCTGGATTCAGTAGGAAATATTTCAGATCCATTTAGGTAAGCAGATGTTGAGGTAGTCTTCTAATTTTGACTACCTATAAATACAGAAGTTGGGAAACAATTAGATATTATGCCCTATCAGGGAAGCCATTGCAGTGATGAAAATTGTTTTTTGAATTCTTATTATCAATGCCACAGGGTGAAATTTTTCATGATAGCAGATTCCTTCTCTGTTGAAAAGTAAAATTTAACATCACAGTGTTTGTGTATCCAAATATTAACATGGAGGTTTATGTGAGATAATTCTAACAAGAAAGTTAGCACTGGAGAAGGCAGGAAGAGAAAGTCTACTTATACACAATAACATCATGAAATACACCACAAATCTTGTCTTACTTTTGGTATGCAGTAAAAGAGCCCATCCCCATCCAAAAATACTGCTTCAAATTTGTGTGCATTCACTAGTAATCAGAATCTATAATTTAGATCTGGTCATTCATGAGTAAGGTTCATCTTTTCTAACTTACAGGTTTCTTAGATAGGTCACAGAAATCAACATGTTCAATTGGCTGTAGAAGGACCATGGGGCGAATAGTTCATATGTATTCATTGTATTTTTAGCTATCTAGTACTTGGTGAGTTCCATCCCACCAGCAGTGCGTTTAAGTTGAGAGAAGCATGTTTGAAGATAACGTAGGAAATACTTGAAGCAATATTTTGATTATATATAAAATCTTTTTACCTTTTTAGAAAGCCTTTTGGGGCAGCTTCACTGAATTTAGAAACAAAGAAGGACTTTGGAAGTTAAACATTAGGAGTAGAATGAGAGATTAATGATAATACATTAATTCACTAATGTCTTTCTTGTTTCTAATTTACAAGGCATTTTTAGAGTTGTGCATACATTTGAAGCTATTTGGTTTCCTCCAAGCTTGCAAGATTGGCTGTTCTACTGAGTTCCACTAAGGCATAGATGGCTTTAATTGTTCACATTTTATTGTAGCTTTTATTGTGTAGCTTTTCCCTCATTAGTAAATACCTAGCTCATTTTCAGAATTGGAGAATGATTTTTTCACATGAAAGAAAATCTTAACTTTTTCAATATTTTATGCCCCAGTCAATCATATTTATTGGCAGAAAGAAAAGATTTAGATATTTGCTTCTACAAATATTCAGCATGCAGAATTCCTAGTTCTCATCATGAGTAGAGGACTAATTACTGGTAAGAAATCAAATCAGTAGATAAGATGTCTCAAAAAACCTTGCATTTACAGTGACAGCTTAGTTCTTGGGATAAAACTTTAGGATTTTGTATTCTACTCATGTATCACTGTCTGTCTGCATCAGGAGCACATTGAATGGGAAGACATGCAGAATGAAATTGAAGTAGGCACAACCATAATATAAGTTTTGAAATTATTTAAACCTCTGTGAAACACCTTATATCCCTTTCATTTCTGGAAACTGTATGATAGTTACCCTTTTGAACATGTTGTAATTACAAGTCATAGCTGCCACTGATTCATTAGTAAGGTTGGATGAATTGCAGTGTGTATCAATGCCACTAGACAGGATGGTACCATTTCCCTTTTGCTGAAGAGAGAGAAACTTAGTTCTGCAAACAGAAGATTACTGGTTTTAATTGAAGGCATGAATTCAACTGAAAAGTAAAATCTTATTAGCTACATTAAGAATTAGCAACATGGAAGTAATTACTCAACATTAAAAACTAAAATTAGTACTGAATTTCAAGTAATGACCTACTGATCGGCCTGAGGATGTTTCTTGTGAGGTTCAGGTTTTTAAGCAGTGGTAAAAGGTACCAGCCTAAGGCTTATAGTAAAGTGGCTTACCAAGAGCCACAGACATCCTTGATCCTCCCTCCTTTCTTATCTGTGGGATACAGATGTTACTGAAACCAAGTTAAATGTTCTCATCTTAGAGAAACAGATTGGCAGGGATAGTGAAAAAATAAATATCTGTCCTCTACACACAGACCTCAAAAAAAATCAAAACAGCAGAGGGGGATATTTGAGCCCAGAAAAAACTCATGAATGCCATACGGTCAAATTCTAAGTAGCTGACAAGTAAGACTTTTTGCTCTCCTGGTAATTTAGATGACTTTTCACAGTCTTCTCTAGAAACACATTAAAATTGTTCATTTTATGATGCATTTATTGCAGGTTAGTTACTCTCTTGTTGCTTTCCTACTATTGTAAAATCTAATAAACATAGAAGCTAATTAAACATTTTGGAAATATTACATCATAGAGCTTGAGACTGGAGGGGTTATGATTCTACATGTTAGTATCACTTATGCTTACATTTTATACATTTGATAGGAAGAATCGAGAGGGCACGAGTAATTATGTTGGGGTTCTACCTAGCTATACCAGTTCATACTGCTTATTGACACCACCATGCAATCTCAGGAACTTTGTATTACTTGCCTTGTCTCTGTGGTGTCTAAGTGGTGTCAAATCATAGCCTTGGAATATTTCCTCTTTTTTTAATCAGACTTATTGTTGTTAATGTCCATTAAATGCCTCAGCCCTCTGTGGTAATATCCTTTGCTATAAAGGGACTGCAGTGTTACGCTGTTATTCTCACTGCCCATAGTGTGTGCTTCTCTCTTCTACTTTGTAGTTCTGTCTTCAGTTATACAACAGAACGTATTATTGCAAGATGTTTTGGATGGGAAAAAAATATCTTATTTTTCCAATATTCTGAGTTGGAATGCAATAAAGCCTGTTTTGCTTCTTCAATCTTAGTCAGTCGATGGTGCAAACAAGGACTGGGACTTTATGATACATTTCTTTCCTCACTGAACATACTATAGAAACAATGATGTTTCTTCCTGACTGAGCATGCTCACACGAGTAAGATAGGCAGTATAATGCCCTTCTCTCAGGAGTTCAGATCTGTTTCTGGTACAGTTTTGGCATAAAAAGAAAACCATGGGAAAAAATGCTCTTCTATTTCGTGCCTTACCAAGGACCTGTTGTATAGTTATCAGAATACTGCTGAAGGTGAAAAGATATGTATTTATTTCCTTAGCAGTACAGATGCCATGAAGAAAATATGGCTTAAAAAAAACCCCAAACTATTTTGTTTTCCCTTCCTCTTTATCCATGCATAGTTCTTCTACAGCAAGAGGCAGATTATGGTAATGTGTTAACAGAGACAAGCAGTGGTTGTGTGGTTACTGAGTGGGATCTTTGCCTGCCGTAGAATGTAATTTTCCAAACTAAATGTGGCAACAGAATTTCCTACGTAAACTGTTCATGGGAGTTGAGACCTATTGCAACAAGCAGGACAGATACATTTTGCCTGTGAGTGGAAATCCTTTTAGACTTTCTAGCTAGTATTGTCACAGTCTTTGAAGACATAAATCCTGATGTATGCAGTTCCCAAGGCTTGCACATGTGCTTCACTGCAGGCTGTGCCTATATAATTTATGAATAAAATTGTAAACCCGTAAGAAACACGGCGCTTGACCAAATTTACCTTAGGATTCACAGTGGTATTCAATCGGAAATAATATATGCTCATTTGAACTATGACCTTTTAAAACTTCACAACCTGCAAATTGTTTTTGAGAGAAAAAAGAAAATTGTGCCAAAGAAGTTCATAACTAAACTTAGAAGTGTTTGTAAAAATAGTAAAGTAAGCAAAGAGAGAAAATTTCTGTGGCACAGACTAGAGACGGGAGAGTTGCCCTTACAGAAAGTGCTAACAGCATCCAGGGCTGTATAAACAGAAGCAGAGCCAGTAGAGACAGGATAGTAATTAGACCCCTCTACTCAGCACATGCAAGGCCATGTCTAGAATACAGTGTCCAGTTTCAAGTCCCCCTGGTTCAAGGAAGACATCACTAAATTGTGATGAGGAGTTAGAGGAGGACCATCATGATGCTGAGGGAATGGAACACTTACCCCGTGAGAAGAGACTTACGGAGCTGGGCTTGTTCAGCCTGGAAGAGAAATGGCTTCAGGAGGAACTACCAGCAGGCCCCGGTGCCAGTGCGGCAGCATCTCTTCTCCATCAAGAAGATGGAGTCAGGCATCTCACAGTGATGCATGGTAGGAGGATGAGAGATGATAGGTATAAATTGAAACAAGAGGTTCATACCAGATATGCAGAAAAACATTTTCACTGTGGTGGCTGTCAGGTACTAGGATGGAGTTGTTCAGGGAGGCTGTGCACACTCCAACCTTGGGGATTTTCCAGAAACAATTTGGCAAAGCCCTGAGAATTGCAGAATCTCAGAATGATTTAAGTGGGAGGGGAACTTGGGAGGTTATCTGGTCCAATTCCCCAGCTCAAGCAGGGCCAACTAGAGCAGGTTGCCTGGGACTGTATTGAGACAGCTTTTGAATATCTCTAAGGATGGAGATTTCACGGCCTCTCTGGACAACCGCTTCTAGTGCTCAATCACCCTCACATTAAAATATTCAGTCAGAACCTTTCAGATTGTCTCTTGTCCTATTGCTGGACACTGCTGGAAAGAGCCTGGCTTTATCTTCTTTACACCCTCCCTTAAGGTATTAATGTACATTGATAAGATTCCCCTTGACTCTTCTCCAGGCTTAACAATTCTAGCTCCCTAAGCTTTTCCTTGTATGAGAGATATTCCAGTCCCTTAATCATCCTTGTTACTCTCTGTTGGACTCTCTCCAGTACATCCGTGTCTCTCTTGTACTCTCTCTGGGGAACACAGAACTGGACACAACACCTTAAGTATGACCTCACCAATGCTGAGCAGAGGGGCAGATCACATCTCTTGACCTGCTGGCAACACTCCTCCTAAAACAATCCAGGATACGATTTGCCTTATTTGCAGCAAGCCTGTGTTGCTTGCTCATGGTCATCTTGTTGCCTGCCCATGGTCATCTTGTTGCCCACCAGGACCTCCAGGTCCTTTTCTGCAAAGTTGCTTTCCAGCTACATGATCCCCAGCATTTACTGGTACTTGGGATTGTTTCTACTCAGATGCAGCACTTAGAACTTCTCCTTGTTGCACTTTATGAAATTCCTTTCAGCCCATTTCTCTAGCATGTTGATTTCCCTCTGGATGGCAGCACAACTCTCTGGTGTATCAGCCACACCTCCCATTTTTATGTCATTAGCAAACTTGCTGAAGATACACTCTGCTCCATCATCCAGATCATTAATGAATGTTTTGGCCATCCTCTAGGCCCAGCCATTCAGCAACTCTTCAATCCACTTTGCAGTCTTCTCATCAAGCCCATGCATCCCAAAATTGTCTATGATAACTGTATGGGAGATAGCATTGAAAGCCTCACTGAAGCTCAGGTAGACAATATCCACTGCTCTCCCTTTGTTTGCCAAGCCAGTCATTTCACTGCAGAAGGTTATCCAAGTATGACTTCTCTTTGGTAAATCCATGCTGACTACTTCCATGCTGATTACTTCTGATGATTTTCTTCTGCCACCTTCCCAGGGATCGATGTGAGGCTAACCTGTCTGTAGTTCCTTGTGTATTCCTCTCTGCCCTTTGTGAAGATTTGAGTACAGGTCTGTTTGCTGGGTCTTCATGCACTTATCCCAATCACCATGATCACTCAAAGATTACTGACAGTGACTTCATGATGACATCAGCCAAATCCCTCAGCACTTGGGGGGTGTATCCCTTCAGGTCCTGTGGACCTATGTATGTCTACTTTGCTTAAATATTCTCTAATCTGATCCCCTTCCACCAAAGGTAGATCTTCCTTTCTCTAAACGTTCTCTCTGCTTCTGGGACCTGGGATTCCTGAAAGGCTTGCTAGTAAAGACTTAGGTGAAGAAAGCATTCAGTGTTCCAGCCTTTTCCATATTTTGTGACTCCAGGATCCTCCTGGTTTTTTTATGTCCTGCTTTGCTGTTTCTCAGGTTGGTTGAAGTGTTCTCCAAGTGGACCAGGACTGTGAATGGGAGGCTACTTCTAGCTTTGAGCAGAAAATTTGACTAGAGGCCTTCTCATGTGCAACCTGTGTTATCCTATGATCTTGTGATAATTGTGCATTTCTCAAATCGTCATTTGAATTTATGATAATCTGTGTTTCTGCTCCAGTGGTGAGATTTAGTGTTCACCTAGCTGTGACAGGTGAAGTCACCTGACTTCCTCATTTGGCAATATGTCACTAGTACAAGCATACTCCAGTAACAGGTCGTAGTATGTATGTAGCCCATCAGGACAATTTACAGACCTCTCCTAATATTAACTCTTTCTAAGGAGACTGTCACTAGTGAGGGGTGGCTAAATGCCCTGATGGTTGCAGCCAGCTGCTAGCCTCCCTCTTGCTCAGAAATGGTATTTCCCCTCTGTAGCATGTGACCAGGAGCAGGTCTTGCTGGAAGAAAAGGAAGATGGTGACAAGATGAAGTAAGCTTTTGCAGTTAGGGTGATCCACACCTTCCTTGCCTGCGTGACACAGACCTGAGATGAAGAATAATAACGCTTTAAGAATTATTTTCTTCTGATTTCTGAACATGTTGGGTGAAAATGATATAAGGACTATCTTGAGTATTGTCCTAGACGGCATTGTATCAGTAGGATAGAAGGATAACCTGGATATGTGTTTAGTTACCTCTTTTTTCCATTCAATAACAATTTCTACCTGAGCATTTCTAATACTATGAGCAGAAATACACATTCAAATGCAGAATTTTATCTCTAACCTTATAATAACTCTGTGTGCTTATAAGTTGTTCAAAGAACTTGAATGAGTATTAATACTTGAAATGGCATAAGAGTTACGGTTTAATGCATAACATGATTTGCAAGAGGGATATAGCTATTTGTTTTCTTTATGTGCAGAGAATAGGAAAGCTTTTTACATAATATAATGTATCTTACAGAAAGTAGCTCGCTGTTTTCTTCAGGGATATTTAATTTTTTCTGCTAAGCAAATGACTATAGTCTAATAGTTTTAGCTTGACTGGGTCATTCAGCTTTAGTCTTTCCATTTATTGACCATATTCAGTTTCCTTCCCACCTGATTGCTGTGAATGGGGCCTACATTGGCATCACGTCCTAGTTTACATTATCCGACAGGTTGGCTGTTAGGTGTTTGGACATTTTAAATCTTTGTTTATACGGAAGGTAAAGATCCTGTTTGCATTTGACATGTATAGACAGTTTCTAGAGCAGCAATTTATACCAATACATCAGCATAAGGTTCCTGCTGTAGTTAACTAGCAGAAACTAATTGAAAGTTTTCATCTAATTCCTCCTGTTTTCAGTTGATAATTTCCTCTGACAACAGAGTAAATGTTTTTCTCCATTTCCACTCATCGTTCAGTATAAAAAGAGAATAGTCATCAATGAATCACATAAAATGTCAACAGAAAGAAATAAGCTGGTATTGGGCACTAAGAAAGTGGGAGTGTTTGGGAACAAAAGCTTCTTTGGGAAAACCAGGGTATTTCTCTGGTTCCCTCTGCTCTCAGATGTGCTGGATGTTCCCTCAGTAACGCATCAGTTCTTGCTTTCTTCAACAGCTTGACGAAAGGCAAACAGTTAGGGCAGCCAAGAGAAATATACTTCATGACATCATTCTCTGGTTGACATGTTTAAGTTAATTAGTTATGCTCAGTTTTATTTCTTTGTTCTCTAATCTCTCTAAACTATGTTACAGGCTCCACTGATTATCTGTGAAGACTAAATAATGTGCAGGCTTGTACATGATATTCTCTGAATAGGAAGGAAAAATTCTTGTTTATTTCTCTTAACCTATGTTGAGGAAACTTAATCATGGGAAGAAAATGGGGAACAGGTCTGATACAGAACTAAATATTTATTGATGTATTTTTAAACAATTGAAGTATACTGACAGTTGAAAATAGTATAAACATTGCTGCAGACTTCTAATGTATATTGGCTAAGAAGTGGAAATCCTTTTTTTTTTTCCTGACTGTATAGTATGTCTGCTGATTAATTTAGTATCCATTATGAGTGCAAGACATCAATGTTATGCACACTAAGTTCTTTCATCCTCGGGCCAAGAAGCATTTTGTAGGCATAATGAAAGAATGCCTACAAAGCTATGTGGGTGTATATGAACTCTAACCTGAACATCTTGCAGTGTTCTCAAGTGGGAGGGTAATTTCGCCTCTTCATTGATTTTACCGATGTCTCATGAGCAAGTAGTGCCATTTCCCTCAACCTGTAATGAATTGCGTGTGCTATACAATGTGGGCTGTTGCTCATCAGAGGATTAAGCAGGAGCAACAAACCTGCTTCACAAACCTTTCATGAGTGACAGACACCTGCGTCATCTTATACAGTCTTAACATCTTGATAAGATCTTGAAAGGAGCCTTCCGGTTCTTCTAGAGGAGGCTGCCTAGGTTGACAAAAATGCTTACATTGCATTTGGATAGTTTACAAAAATACTACTGCATTACTTGTATTTAAATCTTCAGAAGCAAATACATTTTATGTGTAGTCTCAGCACTGTTAAATTAGGGTGTCCTAAGTACCTGCAGTAACCATGGTACCTGAAAGTCTGGATTACTGCAGCAGTTCTTTGTCTGGGATGTGGCACATACAGTACTTGGATTTTAATGGAGCCATTTATATAGGTTTTATATTTTCCCATAAAACTCCTCAAGATGAATGAAAACAAGTGTGGGCTGAATGTTTGTGCTTTTCAGAGCTCTTTCTGTTACAGAATCTTGCTGCTTTTCTTAATTGCTAACTTATGAAGTTTCTTTGTCTTTTAGAATGTCGGGTGGTGAAATCCACTTCCTATACCAAAATAGCTTCGACTTCACGTAGGAGCACCACCAAAAGCCCGGGCCCATCCCGACGCAGCAAGTCCCCTGCTTCTACCAGCTCAGGTAAAGCATGCAAGAGTTCTTACTTAGCAACAGCAACTGATCTGTTTCAATAGCATTGGCAATGTGCTTAAAATTCCACATTTCTGTGGAATATATTGTATGTGTGAAACAGTTGATAGTAAAAACTCACTTATTTTCTTACTTGCATCTGAGATGAAGCATCTCCCCAATACAAAAAAACCTTTTATAAATCATACTCTGGTATCACCATGGTCCAATTTACTTTATTTTCCTTGCATGATTTTGATGCCAATACATAAAGACTGAAAAAAAGAGGTATTATTTATACACAATGCAGAAAAGAATTCAAGTTATGCAGCATAGGATCTGTGTCTGCAAAAGGTTAATTTCACAATATTTTTCATATTTTGTTTCTGAGGGAGTTAAGAGGCAACAGTGAGTAAAGGACAGGTTAAAGACAATGAAGATATTGAGGAAAGGAGGGGCAGGACATAGAAGGAATGCAATTACAGATGTTAATGTGAGATGATAGCTGAGAAAGAAATAAGTCAGAGAAACAAGCCACTGATGGAGAAGACTCAGCAAGATCTTTGAAAAGTTTTGTCTGGAAGGCCTTGCTTTGGCTGCTTTTGCATTTACTCCCACTAAGTAGTCTATGTCTGGTTCCGCCTTGCAGCTTTTTCCTAAGCAAAACCAATAAACAGACAAAAAAAAGTGCATTAGGTAATTTGCCAGTATTGGTGCCTGAAAGTATAAATAATACTTGGTGTGGGGCAATTGAGGAGACCCAGTCCAGCATTTGCAGAATTGCTTGTGAGTATGGATTTTGCAAAAGCAAACATTAGAGCTGTCTGAAAGCCACCTTACTCTTTCTAACATAAGTCTTCTGCCAAAAGGGAAGTGAACATTATACCGGGAACTGCATGCAGCACCATAAGGTCTTTATGGGGAAGTGGTAATCAGAATGGCCGAGATGCTCCTAACTAGTTTCAAAGAGGGGAGACGTGGACCAGCTGGAATAATTTTTCACAAGAAGAACTAAGATGAGGAAAAAAGCGTTCTTGCTCAGGCAAGGAGGAAAGTGGGAGAGACACAATGAGAGACAGAGGCGTAGATGTGGGTAGCAGGACTGGGAGGCAACGTACCTCCTACACATCCTAAGAACAGTTGAAATAGAGAAACCTGAAAAGAGTTAGTGGAAATAAGTATCAATTGTGAGGAACAAGCCCAGAGTAGTTCTTTCTTGAAGATATATTAAGTGGCTTTCTTTGTAGACAGGTGAAACAGAATTAAACTTTAGCAAGGGAGACCCTGTTTCGTGCGTGAATGTTATGGACTGTTTCTGGTTTTTTCCTAATGGATATTCATTTGGGAGTACAAGTAATGGGACACTGAACTGTGTGTGTTCATTTGTATGTGGAATATCTGCCTTGCTATACATAACAGATGTTTCTGTCACGGGACTAACAACATTTTTGCCACGTTGACTACATGATACCTTGTTCATTTTGATCTGGAGAGAAACAGGACTGTTTTTACTTAAACATGCAGGAGAAGTGTGAATAAATCTTAATTTCCCGCACTTCAGTTTTACAAGTTTCTGATCAGAGTAGCATTGCATCTTCAATAACTGAAAAAGATCAGGGTATTATTTTACAGCATGTGAAAAAAAGGAAAATTTTCATTATGCCACAATAATATATAACATTAAATTTATAATAAGAAAAGAAACAGTGTAGTTGAAATATTAAAAATGCAAATTATTTTGAATCATTCTGTGCTGATGACAGATTTACCTATCTTAAAAGTATCTTATGCAGAAACAATAAATTTACAGGAAATAGATGCATGCTATTTTGTCAAAAGATGGTCTGTGACCTTGACTATTTGACATAATCATTTGGACACTGTAATTAAGATTTACTTAGAGAAAGACATCAGATAAAGCCCTACAGGAATATATATATTGCAAGTTACCAGAACATTATTTCAAACAATAGGAGACTGGGTGAAGAACTGGCTGAAGGGCAGGCCTCAGAGGGTTGTACTGAATAGGGTTGCATCTGACTGGTGACGAGTCACCAGTGGTGTTCCTCAGGGCTTAATTCCACTGCTGACTGTGTTCAATATTTTTTATCAATGATGGGGATACAGGATTTGAATGCACCGTTAGCAAGTTTGCTGACGATACCAAACTGCGAGTACTGTTGAGTCTCTTGAGGAATAAGATGCCTTGCAGAGGAATCTCGGTGGATTAACAAGAGCAAATTACAGTATCTGCAATGAAGTAACACTGGGCACAAGCATAAACTGGGAGAGGAGTGACTGGAGAACAGCCTTGCAGAAAGGGATATGGTTGACAACGGACTCAATATGAATCAGCAGTGTGCCCTGGCATCTAAGAGGGCAAACAGTGTCCTAGGGTGCATCAGATGGTTAAAGGGGCTGATTATCCTGCTGTATTCAGCATTGGTGAAACCTTACCAGTTCAGGGCCCCAGAGTTTAAGAAGGTTTTTAAGGTACTTGAAGGTGTCCAGAGGAGGGCAACAAAGTTGATGAAAGGACTGGAAGGAATGTCCTATGAGGAGTGACTAAGGAATCTGGGCTTGTCTAGTTTGGAGAAAAGGAGGCTGAGGGATGATCTCATTGCTCTCTACAGCTTCCTGAGGAGGTGAACTGGAGAGGGAAGTGCTGAGCTCTTCTCCCTTATATCCAGTGAAAGGATACATGGGAATGGTTCTGCTGTGGTGCCTGGAGCATCTCCTTCTTCACTGACCTTGACATCTGCAGAGTTTTTTCTTTCACATATTCTCAGTCTTCTCTCTGCTGTTGTTCTTCTGCAGGTTTTTTCTCCTACTTCTTAAATATGTTTTCACAGAGGTGCTACCACTGCTGTTGGTTGGCTCAGCCTTGGCCAACAGCAGGTCCATCTTGGAGCTAGCTGGCATTGGCTTTTGCGAACACAGGGGAAGCTTCTAGCAGCTTCTTATAGAAGGGACCCTCATAGCACCTTTGCTAGCAAAACCTTGCCATGCAAACCCAATACATACTGGAATAGGCTTCCTAGAGAGGTGATTGATGCGCCAAGCCTATTAGTGTTTCAGAGGCATTTGAAAAATGCCCTTAGTAACCTGTTTTAACTTTTGGTCAGCCTTGAAGTGCTCAGGCAGTTGGTCTAGATGGCCACTGTATGTCCCTTTCAACTGAACTGTACCGTTCTGTTATTCTATTCTATTCTATTCTATTCTATTCTATTCTATTCTACTCTACTGTATTCTAGTCTAGTCTAGTCTAGTCTATTAACTGTTACATCTTAAAAAGGATAAACAATTGAAAATGTTTCTATATAAGTTAATTTTAGTAGGGACAACGGATCTGATTTGACTGTCTGTACTTCTTGTGTTCGCTTTCTGAAAATAGTGAAGTCAATGTGAATGTTACAGGAAGCCTATTTCTAACCTTGTATACTTGAGTATTTGCATCAATATTAGTGTCATAAATGGAAGCAATATTGTACAAAATATATACTTGCCATCAAAAATTTGGTTTAGGTTATGTAAATCTAAAAACAATCAATGAATAGATTTTAAACATGTGCAATTTGATATTAGACTATGAATTAAAAAAAACAACAATGGAAAGAAAAAAAAGCACTAAGTCGTAAATATTGTTAGACAAAACCCAAAGTTTTCCTATGAAATGATGACAATATGTACAGATTTCACTATTCTGCTATCCAATAGGCCTAAAATATTGCCTATTATACTGTTAGAATTTTTTCTTTCTTTAGGGATAAACAAAAAAATACTTGGGAAAACCAGTAGATATTTTACACTGACCAAAGGATCTACATGCACATTCCAGAAAGAAAAAGGTGTAACATTTTGTGAAGAGCTGTATAAAAGAAAGGTTGAGAAAAGTAGGGATAAAGGGCGGGCAGAAAGCATTATTGATAATGTACCCTTGAGAAAAAGATAAGTGAGCTGTATTAAGAAGAGTGTGTTGCTAATTATAAAGATTCTGATTCCTCTTGTTTGATTTTTGCTGGGTTTTGAGAAGTCTGCACTTTCTTCCTATGCAAAAGGATCAGATGCTTGCCTCGGTCATCAATTCATAAGATAATATGCTTGTATAACTATATGAGCCAAAAAAGGAAAGGTGCATAGACAAAGACTATGTTAATAAATGTAAAAATCTCAAAGTTGCATATTAACACTGAAATACTAAAATGAACCATATCCTTGAGTTACCCTTAATTCTTTTCTGCATGCATCTATAGTATGGCATAGTCTTTAATGTAAGTATGCAACATTATTTTTCTTCTTATCCAGCACAGGATAACTGGTCAGGATTCATCATTTTTAGAGTTCACGAAGGTCATTAGATAACTTTCACCCTCTGGAGGTGCCTTTCTCCCTCCATCACTTGTAAAGGCAGCATCCTTGGCAAGCCTGAAAGCCCCACACAGAACCTGCCATAACAACACAGTTGGGCTTTGCAGGTACATGGCCATGGGAGCAACAGCATGGGAACAATAGGGAAAAAAGTACTGTCCCACAAGCTCTGGGACACACTGCCATGACAGCACGGGGGGAAGGGTGGAGCTGCAAGTGGAAAGCACACTGCAGGTTGCAGAGAAAAACCCTCAGCAATACCAAAGGCTACATTAATACTCAGTGCCATGCAAGTTCAGATCAGTACTCTGGTTAACTGAGGGCAAGGAAATATGTGTCAGTCTGTAAGGGAATGGGAAACACACACTTCTCATCCTTTCTTGAACTATACAATCTACAATAAGGAAAAAAGCTGCATCTGCTTTTACACCATTTCTTGACATAGTTAAGAGGAATGTATGCCTTGCTATAAATGGTATTCAGCTTTCTTCAGTTCTTGCTTTTTCCTTTTTTTTTATTTTCAGAGTATATCCTTAATGTGCTTACATTTTCGTAGTAGCCTCCCTAGCTCCTGAGAGCAGACACATCCCATTTTTACAAAAAAATACAGAATAGCTTTTTTCTTAAAAGAGTGTGTACAAGGTAGTAAGATCTGAGTTAAGGGCACGCTTTTCCCTTATTATAGGTTTTGTCAAGTCTTTTATTTACATCTGACAGTGTTTCAAAACAGTACCACAAAACAGAAATCTCACTGCAGGAGAATTACTTTCTGGTTTTTTGCAAATGCATTTGAGGTGTTGTCTGCTTCAAAATGCTTTCAATCTAAATAGAGGAGAGATACAGTGAACAAGTCAAAGAAGAGACAGAGAGAAAGGTAGCGTGACCTCCCAGGAGGCAGAGGGCTGAAGTCTCGTTGTGCAGTAGATAGTCCTGCCTCTAATTTTTCTGATGTCTTCTTAAAGCTAGTAAAACACTGATGTTTTTTTGTTGGCATCAAATATTATTCATAAAAGGACATCATAAAAGAGATGTTGAATGTCAGTGAGACTTGGTATCAGCCCGTTACTGGTGGCTGAAAATTATGAATGTTTGATGGCTATTTATTAGCTGTCAGCTTCTGTCCAGCTATCAATTAATACCATTGGTAGCAGCCTCAGCACAGGTGAAGAGGTAGCAGAGTCAAAGAAGTTAGCGCTTACTTCTTCATGATAATTATTTTTAATCAAATCAAGAACAACATGAGATGGCTGGAATAATTGTACTTCTGGTCCATTAAATTAAGGAAAGATACTGCATTCGGGTGAACTCTTTTTTAGCATCTGAATTCCTGCCTCTAATTTTCAGAATTTGCTTTCAACAGAAGAAACTACTTCCTTTGTTTTCAGTTGTCCCATTCAAAATTATTTCCTCTCACTTCTTCTAATCTATCTCCTTTTCCCCTCAAACTATTGCCCATAATATTTCTGATGCTTGAAATCTTATTTGTAACAGCGATTAAGGTTTGATGTTAAGAAGCGTTATTTAGGAGTTTCTGTTATTTGCTGAGACAAGTGTCTGTTTCAAGAGTAACTGGGTTGATGTGTACCTATTCCAAATGACAAAGGGAACGTATGTGAAGAATGAATAGAGCAGGTCATATTACCAAGGGCTGTGTTTTTTTAAAAAAAATTGCACCTGGGCAAAGAAATTGTGAAGCTACATGTCATAGTAAAGCCTGATCAAAACTGTAGATGTTCCCTGAAGAAAAAAGTGGTTTAGGATATGGAAATTGGATCTTACTGAATGTTTCTCTAGAGTGGATGCTTGTGCTTTTCTCAGGTAGACAGAAAAAAAGAGGTGGATGTGTTTCTCTGCAAGAAGATGTGTTTTCATTTAGTTTGATAGTTCATCCCTAGGCTGTTACTCAGAAACAACCCATCTTCAGCCATCTGACTGAAGAATGTTTTTTGGATCCCAAAGGAAGGAATATAACATATTATATTGTCTTTGGCAAGTTCACATATTTTTATCCACACTGTTACAGGTATTCAGCTGACAGATTTTGTAATAAATATGCTGAAGTGAAACTTTTCCAAAGCCAAGAGTACAAGCCCGTGGGAGCGATAGACCCAGGGATTTCCAGATTTCTACTTTGATCCTGACTTCCCTTTAATTTTTTATTTATGTTGTTTGTATTTGATACTAATAATTAAAAAAATAAGTTTTATGATTTTATATCTTGTAGTAAAAATCAAGAGTTAGTAGAGATAGATTTGGTTGGACTGAATAGTCTAGTTCTCTTGAAGAATTAAAAAGTTAAATGCTGAATGAAGAAATGTCCTCAGAATTGGTACTACATTTGCGTAGGCTGATTTGAGAATCCCAGGCTTTCCAATTAGGCAAAACAGTTCAAAAGAGATTTTTATTAAATCTTGTATATATGTAGATGCTCTATAGATTAGGTACTACATGAAATTAGTAGCCAAGATCACAAATATCAGTTGTACTCTGATGAAGTGCAAAAAGAAAAACCCATGAGGCACTTATCCACCTTCCGCGGCTACCAAAAAAATAATACTCATGAATTCCAGGGAGCTGTATTTTCAAGGAAAGCTCCTGTCTTCTGAGGTATGGGGAATGTCTGCAATATCTGTATGTCTGCAGTTCTTCTCTTCTTGATAATGCAGACATAGCTGACTTTCAGGTTGAGGTAGAAGTGCCATTGTAGTGGCCACCCCATGGAGATCAGCATGGGCTGAGTGTGGGGAGGGTGTTCACAGTCCCTGCTGAGCTCTGTGATGCTTAGTTTACATTTTGCAGCTACCACAGGTACTGATGTCTTACAGGGATTCTGGTACTGGGAACTGCTGGTCTGGGTAAACCAGACCTGAGAGTGATCCCTTCTGCTGACATTTCTTTTCCGTTGATTTGTTGATGAGGTGAAAGCTCTGTATGGGTCTGTTAAGCCTTGAATTTAATGGTAGAGAGATGTTCTTTTTGTATCTTTGTAACTTCTTGATATAAACTCTAGCAAAGATTGAACGTAAAAAGGACAGTTTAGCAGCAGTTAAAATTAATGCAGTACTGGTTATTTGGGATTTTTCTCAACCTGTTGCATGCTAAGATGGAATCTACGAAGCCTTGTCTTTACTGACAAGTGATAATGAGGGTGCTTACTTAGTGTGACACTCTGGATAAGCTCTCTCCTTTGCAATGAAGATAAAGATGATGTAGTGTAATGATGCAGTAGATGTATAGAAGTAGAGGGAATGAAAAGGCAAGGTATGGTTTGTTCCCTAATTACTTTGTAACTACATGATCTTCTTGAGACGACAGTATATTTTTTGGAAAGGACAGTGACAAACTACAGGAGTAGCTGAGACAGGGTTAGGTAGCGGTCTTGCACCACCATTTTCTATCTAACAGTGAATATGAACTATTCATGTTGTTGTATCTTCTATTGTGTCTTTTAATTTTGGCTGTCCTAATCATGGATACATTGTGTTTGTGAAAAAGCCTGAACTATTCCTTTCCTTTAGTCTTCTCTTTCCTCTTCACATAAACTTTTTCCTTTGGCAAACCACTTTTGTAAACGCAGACTTATCTCAACCTGTTTTATGGAAAGCAAGATGCTAACACTTCAACAGGTAGTTTTATAGGAGACTATGATTTTTAATACAGTGCACTGGCATTAACAACTTCTCTGATGGGTACTTGATACTTTAATTCACCTTTTCTCACTTTTTTATTGCATAAAAAAGATGCCCTATCAAAAATGTATTTATTGCAATGCTAAGTACTTTTTTATTTACAGAATTTTCATGAGTTAATAAACATATTTGTATGAACACCTATTTTCCATTTATCTTAGTAGATGATGGTATCTAGCTTTAGCATTCTATTTTTTGAGGTTTTCTACCTTTGTCTGTATGCCAGGTGCTGGAAAAACAAATACAAAGACAGATTCTTGCCCTGCTATGTGTCCTCAGCAAGTGAGGACAGTAAGGAAAGGCGTTCACAGTTGTATACATCCACTCAGAGAAGCCACAATATTTTTTTTATTGTTTTAGCTTTTTAGTACATATTTCACCTGTCAAATTTTGAACACATAAATGCTTTATATGAGATAATGAGATAGTGCTGTATGTTAAGTTGGTCTCTGACTCCTGCCATTTTATGAAAAAAGTGACAAGAAACCTCTTGCCTCACTCAATAACATGATTAATCATAACAGTTATTTACCAATTTAATGTGTCTTTATCTACACTAGGGTTCCCTATAGGAACACAGCTGTATCAGTATGAATGCAATGCAGATACTGTACAGGAATGCAGTTTCAAATCAGAATGCATTCCACCTAGAAATGAATTTTAAGACAGGCACGGTTGGACGCGATGATCTCGGAGATCTCTCCCAATCTTCTGATTCTATGATTCTATGATATTCCTGTACTTATCAGGAATGCATTATTATTAAATATTATAGATTTTTTCCACGTGCATATGTAAGAATGGTGCTATGGCTGTAAATGGAGTTCAGGAAGAGGTGAGAATCAGTCCAGTCTCTTTCCATTACACAGCACATAATATCAACTCTATTTGCAAATTTAGTATAATAACTCTCAAGGAACTAGAGTCAGAGGTAGAATGGCCAGCAAGTCATAAACAAGAAGATAAAAATCAATGGTCCCTGAAGTGGAATGAGGAATTATTAGGAATTACCATTTCTTCCCTGTTGTGATACCTGTATTAATAATCACATTAATAATATTGTACAGGTATGAAGAGCACCCAGAAGATAGGCAACATAATGTGCATAAAGAGTTCATTCTACCAGAACTTAAAGCCTAAGCAGGCAAGTGGTAGAGATGACATGACTTGTCTGATGTTGCGCAGATGCATATAGAGAGCTGAGAGCAGAGTCCTCAGCAGAGCCCGCATCACCCAATTCCCTGTTCAGGTTGGCTAATGTAGATTCTGTATGGCCTTCGGTCATCAGAGTTTATTTAATTGGGTTCTGTGCTTGTAGTAAAATCCAACAAAACTGGTAGGTGAAGAGAATTTTGATGATTTTCCTTAATCTCCATCACACTCTAAACCTCTAGTTGCATGGGTTTGGATTCATCTTACTTGGCTTTAGAAGTCTACACTGCAGTGGATACTTCTAGTACATTGTTCATCTGGTTTAGAAGGTTGCTTGGGGATTATACAGCTTGTACTGTGACAGCAACTTGGTTAAAATAAAGTCTAGAAAATAACTTCAGATGTTCATCCAGAGGAGAGCAACAAAGATGGTGAAGGGGCTGGAGCACAAGCCCTATGAAGAGCAACTGAGGGAGCTGGGGTTGTTTAGCCTAGAGAAGAGGAGGCTCAGGGGAGACCATATTGCTCTCTACAACTACCTAAAGGGAGGTTGTAGTCAGGCAGGGGTTGGTCTCTTCTCTCAGGCGACTGGCGACAGAACAAGAGGACACGGTCTCAAGCTTCGTCAGGTGAGGTTTAGGCTTGACATTAGGAAGAAGTTCTTTACTGAGAGGGTGATTGGCCATTGGAATGCGCTGCCTGGGGAGGTGGTGGAGTCACCATCCCTGGAGGTGTTTAAGGAGAGATTGGATGAGGCACTTAGTGACATGGTGTTATTGATGAGTAGGAGTAGGTGTAGGTGTTGGATCATAGGTTGGACTCGATGATCTCAAAGGTCTTTTCCAACCTTAAGATACTGTGATACTGTGATACTGTGATGTAGAAGTCTACCTAAAGATTGATAAAGGCATCTTATCCCCAGTGCTAATTGTCATCTCTAGTTTCCTAAACAGCTCTCCATAGGGAGTCCTTGTGTGCTCTAAAAAATCCTGGTATGTGTTTTAGGTACCTAGCACCTGTGTGTTTTGGATATGGAGAAGGAGATGAAAAAACTCCACTTAAATCTCTTAACGGCCTTGATCCATTCATTGTGCTCTTGATTTTGTGTATTACAGATGGCCAACACAAGCGCAACTATCATATTTTCCTTTTTAAAAGTGCTATTGAGGAGAGGACTGAAGCTTAGCTTAATGCTCTGGACACTCTGGTGGTGGAAAGTGAGAAATTTTGTGGGTTTATAATGTTTTTTCATCTCAAATAGATACTCATCAGCATGGTATATGTGGGAAATACATTCAGAGTCAAATACAACATGTCATCTATTTAGCTGGTTACACTTGATGGCATCAAGTCTTCTGGACAGAATAATTGCAATAGTAATTCTAATAAAACTATTGTTGATGATTAGGGGGAAGAATCAATGTATTAACCCAGGAACCAGTACCTAGTTCTACAAGGTTTATTAAAGTGTATCTGTTATCTTAAATTTTCTCATAATAATAAGATATAAGAATATCTGCTTGGTTTAAAGAGAATGCAGAGCACTAGTTTAGTTACTGAGCAGTCTTGAGGACCTAAACTATGTGAATATAACAGTTTAATATTAGTTTCTAAATAATATCGTATTTGTTTATAAGAAGCCCTTTAAAGTTGACAAACTTTAAAAGTTTGAGATTCCAAAAAGCTAATTTTTAATGTCCATATGTTGCCCTTTTCCTAAATTATTTCAGAAGTATTGATAATAATTTGATTTTAGTTGTTATTGGCCAGACCTGTGAGGTGTTCTGCTGAATACTGTATGAACTTCAGTGAATGTGTCCATATGCGTGTGCTCTCCCCCACACACTTAGTAATTTGAATCAGTGCTGATATGTGCTAACTATTGTCCTCTGTACAAAGACATTTTGAAGCCTAGATGATTGGAATGGTTTTCTATAAAAGCAACCTATTTAGATTCAATTGGTGTATCTTGTTGTTCCTATGGTTATACAAATATATTGCATCTTTGCCTTAAACAATGCCTTGTACAAAGTGATGTTGAGATTTGATCACTCATAGCACCTAAGCATTATTAAATTATCATTATTTATCATGCGGTATAAAGTGGTTTATTGAGATGTGTGGTGTGATAGGTATAAGTGTTTCTTCCTTATAATGTGCGGGCCCTGTATTAGCCAGTGAAAACAATGTATTATGTAAAAAGTAAGAAAAATCTATTAAAAATGCCTACTGTATTATCCAAAGGAATTAGCGTTTGCTAGATTGCCAGTCAGCCAAGGTTTTACAAGAGTTACTGTCATTTTGATTTTCGAATGAGTCATTTGGTATATTGCCCCTAAAGGCACCTCATTATGATTCAGTGCACAGCATATAAAATCGCTTAGGCTTTCGGGGCTCCATGGAAAGCAAGTGGGGGTTGTGGTGGCTCAGCATTGTGAAGCGGCAGCATTATGCTTAATTGACACCTTTGATGTAGCCCTAAGACAGCACCTGCACCTCCCACTGCTGCTCTGAAGACGTCAGCCTTACGCAGAAAAGGCTTCTGCTTATGAATCCTGCATCGCATTCAGCTCACTCTGTGAGCAGCCCCAGCTATCCTTAACTAATCCCATTGCTTTGCAGTTTGGCTACAGCTTGGCTTAGTACAGAGCAGGATTTTTGCTGCTTGCTGTTTTCAAGTTAAACAGTAAGATTTTGTCCATGTTAGAACTCATAGAAGGTAAGTCAAATGCCTCGTTGATATCCTAATATGTAAATATTCTCGTAAGATTCAAAATCTAGGAATAAGATTGTTGTTCTTTTTTTCCTGGTGACAGATGTGGACTGCGAGTTAACAGTTGCTTGTTTAAGAATATTTACAAATATATTTGATATATGCTTTGTAGTGTTTCTATCAGTTCTTCAGTGTGAGCATTATTGATAACCTCTTCTGTGATTACTGTGTAGTAGAATTCTGTCCTCTGTTGGTATTGTTTTGTAAATTTAATGGATAATGTCACGTGCATGCAAAAGATGCTTCTAAAATGATAGGCACTGACATATATGTAGGAACTTACTTATTTGAGACAGTGGTACTTTGCTGTAAGTCAGACTCTGAAGTGTTGTGTCCAATTTATTTACCTCTAGAAAGCCCCTCTGGGTTAAGTGTGAGGTGTTGTTTTGGTCAGATGTTGTTGCAAAAATCTCTTCAAATGAATGAGTGAGGAACAGCAGGCAGCTGATTTGTTCTTGGAAGTAATACTGCTTTTTATTTTTGGTGTGTATCTGTTCAAACCATAACTAAGTGGAATGAAAAGGTTTACATGTAGCAAATGTCTGTTAAACTTAACAAAGCACCTTGCTGACCATCACTTTCAAGCACAGGAACAATATAGTTTTAGAAAACATGATCATGTTCTCTAACATTGACTAAACAGTGTTTTCAGGTTTGTCGATTATTTGTTTGCACTCTGTACAAAAATTGGCTTCATAAGCCAAAACTAAGGGGAAACAGTTCATTTGTGAATGACCTTATTTAATGTTTAAAACAGTAAGTGAATGCAATTTAATCTGTTCAACAAAGAATTAAAAGAAATATGTTGATTTGAGTATTTATTTGGTTTGAATAATGCCTTGTATTTATTTTTTCAATTTATTGTCCTTTTAGTGAATGGAACCCCTGGTAGCCAGCTTTCCACTCCCCGCTCTGGGAAGTCTCCAAGTCCATCTCCTACCAGCCCAGGAAGCCTACGGAAACAGAGGGTAAGGAAATAAGGAAACTGATTTCTGAGTGTGGCTGGGGAGAATCTGGCATAGCTGTTATCCAATAGCCTTCTCCCCAGTGATTCCTTGTGTGTAGAATTGTAGGGTGGAAAAGTCTGACTGCAGTCCTTGTTGTGTTTGTACAACACTGAAATGGAATACAACTGTTCTATGTCTGTCAAAATGCTAAGTGTGCTGGCAATTGGCTTATCCTGGACAGGTAGAACAGTGGTACTTTCTCTTTTTTCACAAAACTTTGTTTTTGTTTTTGTTTCTTTTTCCCAACGTTTCACAACTGGAAGGAAACAGTCACGTTGTAAAAGACTTTTTCTTGTTGTTTTTAATTTGGCTGTGGGCATTATGTCACTTGTAAAATCTACAAACAGCTTTGATCTTTAAGCAAGGTGAGAGAATGCACTGTGGAATTTAGCTGTGGATTAGGGGTGGTGTCATAGCCTTGTGCAGTGAAGATACTACCAGTACCAAGGCAGCATGAGACTTGTCAGTCACTTTACTGGATCAGAGTTATGAGTGGCTATAGGTTCCCCCTAATACAGAAGAATCTACAACATACATGAGCATCCAGAATTAAGGTAGTAGCTATGTTACTGCTGTAACCCTCTGACAAAATATGACTTGTTGAACCCAAAAGGCTTCACATTCTGATTTAATTAATTGTATCTGTTCAAAAGCAGTGAGACAGATGTCTATGTATCTTGTCTTCTGCTTTCTGAACTGTGATCATTTCTCAATGAAAGCTTCCCTAAGGCAGTACTCTGTATCTCAGAGTTGTTTATAAACACAGTTTGAACACATGCTTTTTCTGCTTTTTCAGTTCTTAACTAAAAGCATGATTTGTGTCTCTCTCAAAGTAATGGGATTATGTACAAAATTGACGGTGCTTGGCTTTAGAGGCTGGTGCAGACCTGATTCCCTAGATATTCAGATCAGGAATAGCTGTAGCATGGCACAATTCTCTTCTAGCCTGTGTACCCTTCTTCATGTCCAGTGGATAGCAGGGAGATGAGGAATTGCACATGCCCAAGTCTTACCTCAGGCTAGGATACAGCCATGGGTTTATGCTGTGACTTGTTTATAGATATGGAAGCTGACTGTGATCTTGCAGAATAGAGATAACCAGTGAGTGACAGCTTGAAGCCTCAGGGTAGTGTCATGGGTTTCATCACCAGGTACGCAGAGAGTAAAGATGCGAGTCTCAGCTGGGTAAGCTGGCACTAAAATCTTCTTGAATGCAGTATCTTCCACACCTGTTTGTTCTTACTCTCAAAGCTTATTAAGGAATCATTATTAAGTCACTGAAAAGGGAACAAAGAGTCTTCCAACTGAATTTTATATTGGCAGCCTAAGGGTGTCTGTTTAGATTGATGGTATCAGTATACAGTGGGTTTTCATTTGCTGTGAGGCTGTTTGTTTTCATTGGTAACTTTCCTAAACTTCCTTCCCCACAACTGATGCTTCTCCCCACAGTGAAGAAATGTTTTTCTGTTAGTGTTTGTGGATGGGTAAGTGAGAACCATGTGATCAGCGCCATTAGACACAGGAGGGGGGTTGGCCACAAGGTTTCTGACTTTCAGATGTGAAGAGGAGAGCAGATGGGCTTTGTCTTATCCAGATTCCCTATGTGGAAGTGTAACAGAATCACTGAGTGGCAGTTTTATGGATGCAAAAGGCTGTGTTGTGGTAACATAATCATATAGCAAACTGTACAGAAAATAAATACTGAAGTAAATTACAGGAGGGATAAGACATTGTTAAAGAGTTGAATTTTCTTCTCAGATATTCATATCCAGTCCTTTTGACCTTGGTAGGGGACCTTATCTGGCTTTGTTCTAAAAAGATTTTTTTTTTTAACCTGACAAAACATGGAATACATTAATGTAAAAACACATTGCAATAATATTTAGGTTACAAAATCAACTGCTCAGTTTCAGGAATGGAAACTGTACTCTTGCTCTGAGAATTTACTTCAGCTTCTTTCATATTCAACTTGTAAAATGGGAGAGCTAGAAGTTCAATGTAAAAACGTATGATTGTGTTGGTAAAGGTCATAATGTGTATCCAATGACTAAATTGATTCTATGAACAGCCATTAAACAATGCTTGCTAATCTTAATTTTCTTGTTAGCAGTATAAATAATTTTCTGTTGGTTTAGTACCATCTTTTACAGGTTGCCAATTAAATTTTATTTAGAGGACAGGTTATTTTATATACTATGTTGTCATAAAACAAATTTGAAGCCAAACTATTTTGTCTTCAATGGCTTTAGCTACATGACTGACAAGCCAGCTGCAGGAGTTTTATTCCCTAGGAGGTTTTTGAAATGTTGGTATCTTGAGATAGACCTACAAGAGAGAAAAGGAGAATGATTTTAGTGCCTGCCTTGTCCCCAGTGAAGAAGAGTGTTGGCCTGAAAGAAGAGTGTTGGCTGCTAAAGCCATGGTCTGAGGTTGAAGATGACGGCTGGGTTTCTGACCAGTTTGGATTTCTCTCTTTACATGGAGTTTGAGGGAGCTACTGCTTTAGAACTGAAATGAGATGCTAGGTTCTGGAAATGCCATCTCAGCTGTGTAATTCATTTTTTCTCTACCACTTTCTCTGTGCAGTTAGAGTTAGAGGACTGCCTGCCCTCAGATGCCTGGGTTGCCGGTGGTATGTGTGATGTCTGAAAGGCGATAGGAAAAGTTGACTGTAGCACAGCCTGATTCCTCTTGACACAAGTAATCAATCAGGTCTTCAGCATCCCCATCCAAGTGGTATGAAAGAGTTGTAGGTTTGGTATGTCAAAAAGCTCAGGGGTCTGGGCAAGCTGCCAGGGTTTCTCCTGGGAAATGCAGGTGAGAGGAAGTCCTGATTTTGAATTCAGAGGCACAAAAGGATTGTACTTGCACAGACTGAGGGATTTCTCTCTGTGAATAATAAAGATTTGTAAAAATAGTAGAAATGGTAGAATTTTCTGAAGAAAATATTCCTTTTAATTATTGAGTGCATTAGACAACTTAAAATAGGAATCAATCATCTTACTGACATTTAATCACTCCCTTTTTTAAAAAATGACTTCTAGCCTTTGCTGGAAGGCTTTCTATTGATATAAATAAAGGCAGAAAGTGCCATTGTGGTACATAACTTACAGGAACAATATTCTTGTAACCCTACAGACAACATTTTGTACCCTCAAAATCCAGAACATAAAAAGATAAAGTTTTACCCTTTCTCACTTGCATATGTATGTGGTTGAGTTTTTTTCCAGAAATTCAGAAATCAGTGAAAGTTGTATTTTTATAATCTTGGGCAAAATTCAAGCTATATATGAGGAAAGTAAGATTTGCAAGATTATTTTCATGACTGTAATATAAGTACTTGAAAGTGAACTGGGAACCATTTATCAGCTATCTGAGCTAACTGTCAATCAGTTCTCAGCTTCTGAGTATTTTAACTTGCAGGCTGTGTACAATAGTTACGCCTTGTTGTAGTTTAATTATTTCTTTACATGTATTCTTACACAGAAAATTAAGATTCTTTTTTTAAACAGTTATATACTTAATTGTATATTTCCACATAGGATTAAAACATCAGAAATTCAAGTTTATAGCAGTTGAATTGAAGAGTTATTATTTTGCTCATGCATATAGTTCCTACTACAACAGAGTGCAGTTAATTATGCAGACTCAGAAAAGGTGAAATGACAATCATAATAATAAATGCACATAATAGCAAACCCTCCCCATTGTATTTAACTAGTGTTTATAATAGTCAATGAGCTTATTTTCCCACTGTCTTGTAATCAGAGTCATTACATTCTATACTTTATACCTGATTTTCTGTTGCTTGCCTTTTTTTTTGATTTTTTTTCTACTTCCCTATAGACTACAACTTATAGAATAATAAAAATTAGATTTAAGGTACTTCTTGACTAATCAGACAGAGAAGTTTAATTCTATGTATATCAGAATTTTTTGAGTCATATATGGCCCTGAAGTCTTATTCATTCAGAAAGTTTTGTCTTTTTATTAATTTATACAAAATTATAAATAAATTTGCCTTATGTTTCTCAGGAGTACAGGTCTTTGGCTAATTATAGGCAAGGAAAATTCTTGCAGAAAGAAAAACTTTTTAAAAGTTTCAAGTGTTTAAAAGTTTATGGAAAAAAACAGACAATATAATCCTGAAAACTTGTGTATGATTTTTAAAACAACCATAGAGTTATTAAAATTAGCACAAAAATATTCAGTTCTCACAAATATCTTCTTTGTAAGTTCTGAATGCATACTTTCTATGTTCGGAAGAGTAAGTAATCACCAGGAAGATACTGTTTAATACTTTCATCTGTTACCATCCCTAGCAAGTCAAAAGATTTCTTTTCTGTACTATATATTAGAAATTCCCAAGCTTTCGCTGCTCAAAAGAAATTTTAGTAATTAACTGACTAGTTAATGTTCAGAATGACATGGTATTGTCAATGTAAAATTCTTCCTCAGTCTAGATTATTCACAACAATCTAGAAATATATATATATATAAAAAATATATTTAAGATCAGAATTTTACTCTGCCATTCAAAAATCTCTGTTACTGTATATACACTTGCCGTTGTACGTGCAGCATAAGCATTCCAGGGAATGAAGAACCCTTTTAAGGGACTTAAATCTCCTTTATAACCTGCTTGCAAGTAAAGCATAAAGCTGCATTGATTATTGAGATCCTTGTAAATTTGAAATTTGTAAAGCATTAATTTTAGGTAGTCCTTGTTTCATGTTATACCTTTTAGATTTGTTTACTTTTGCTTCAGTTGTCTTCCTGTGATTAAAAAAAAACACCAAAAAATCCCAAACCAAGATCAATCCTAAAGCTGGCTCCACCAGCCTTCCTATTCTCATGTGTTCTTGTATTTTGTCTTGTAGTTGTTTTGTTGTGGTTTGTATATATGTTTTATACTTAAAGGATCCCCCAAACCACCTTAAAGGTATCGGAGCTTGCCTATGAGGTGTGCTGGGCACGTGCCTATTCTGTGCCACTGTAAGCCATCAGTTTATGCCCAATTCACCTTAAAAAGTTAGCACCCAGTCCTCCACCACTTCTCTTTGCTGAACTTCCCTTCAGTGCTATTGTCTATCTTTGCATGGATTGTTGTGCTGTGTAGGTTGGATAGGGCAATATATCACCCCTAACATCTGTCTGGCATTTGAGGATTATCTTGTCCATCAGAAAATGCTTGGAGTGGGTGTTGAAAAACTGAAGTGGATCCATACAGTCAGACTCTCCCTGCTGTTGTGAGTTGGTTGCTTGGCTACAATCAGAAGAGCCAGTGACAGGGGGATTTTACATGCTGTCTTTTTACACATGCACCCAGATACAAAAAAACTGTGGAAGAGAGGTGCCATTGTCAGTACAATATAGGTAACGGCAATATTCAGTGTCAGCATTCTGGGGCTCAAATGTTTCTGGACCTATGCTATATCACCAGTGATTGCTAAAGTTTTGTTACCTCGTATGAGGTAAGCACTTACTTTCCTACTGATGTCTGCAAAACAGCAAAAAGGAAAATATATTCTCTTTAAGAATAAATTCGTATTGCAAATTTTCTGAACAATTTTTCTCCAGAAGAGTAAAATATTGTTTTACTGGTGTTTAATAGGAAAGAATCAAAGAAAAAAATAATTGCCTCTTAGAATATGTTATACATTGAAACTCCAACTTTGTTTACTAACCATCTATTTGTTAATTAAAAAATAATTACATGTTGTTAAGCCAAAAAATATGACTGTATAGAATATATGTATTTTATGTTAAACATTAACTTCTGGTCCACAGTAGCAAAAGAATATGACAGTTACAGTGCAACAAATCAAACACAATAAACAAATCTATACTGCACTTCATCTTACAGGACCTGTATCGCCCACTCTCTTCGGATGATATGGATTCAGTAGGAGACTCAGTGTAAAAGAGAAAATGGAACAATGTTTATGGTTTGTGATTTGGTGAAGGTTTAACATTTTTTAAAAGAATAGCTGCTAATTTACAGTAATAGTGAATCGCACAAAAGAGTTTTGCATATTTAATATTAAAAACTTGGGGCCAAATTAATTCTAGTGTGCGGGGGTATTTTTGGCTTTACCATTGCATTTTAATGCAAGAATTTTTAATGAATGAGCCATTGAATATGTCCATCAAAGACAAAACAGCATTGTGCACACTTTAAGGGGAGTGAAGATTCAATAAGGTGAATATAACGCACAAATCTGTAGTGGGCACATTTATGAATAAGACTCTTTTTATCATGCAAGGTACTGATTATATGTTCTGTTTTTAACATAAGTAACTTTGTTCATTTTGGTGTGAACAGTTAATGAATACTTTTCTTTTACCAATGAATAGATAAAATGCGGAAAAGAAAAACCTGCCTTATTAAACTGCTTGCACCACGCTGTCTGATCCCGACACGCACATTTCAAAAACTCTAAGTTTAGTCTTTTTATCTAAATGAAAAGAAAATGAAGAAATCCTGTGTGGTCACAGGACCAAAAAGAATGCTTTCAAAGCAGTGTTCAAATTCTCTTCACTGCTTTACCGTCTGATGACTGTAAACAGAAGGGTATTCACAGACAGCATGAATGTTTCACCTGGCAAGAGCTGTTAATGCTGATCATCCATGTGTTGCAAGTAAATATGGACAGATTCCTAACCGTAGAAATACGAAGGCCTGCTGGCTAGCAGCAGCATCTGAAATGCATATGATGACACCTTTTTGAAAACACATTTTGCTGAGAAAATAGTGATTATTTTCACTTATGTTAAGGACAGGAACATCATTTTTTGTTTGCTGTAATAAGACATTTTATGCATTTTCAAATGAAAGCCTACAGAAATGTTCTGTAAATCATCCTCCTATTGACCTAATTTCTCTGTTTTCGTAATTTCTAGAGGTGGTCATTTTGTACAGCATGAATATGCAAAACTCCTTTAGTGTTAAAGTAGGTCACGCATTATAACCAGTTGCTTAACAAATATCTACTAATTTTATTTGTTTTCTGCTGCTTTATTGTGAGAATCTTAGCATACATTAATTTATGTAATAGCAATATTTCCCATGGTATTTTGCATATTGTTTGAAAAATTATCTGTTGTATTTAAACCCCAGGTGTAGTGATCATACACTTTTACTGTCTTATGCCTTTCCTTTCATTATCTCTAATACTAATGATTTAAGAATTAGAAATTAATGTTATTCTGATCATCAACAAATCTATAGATTATATTTTTGAGCTACTTAGTGATGATTTAATATATTATGAAATCAGGAAAATTTACTTAATAGCAGAAAATATTTAGCTGCTGCATGCCAACTTTTAAATGTATTAAAATAATTCCTTTACACTGATTTGTCCATAATAAAATTCAGCAGCTGGAGAATGTTGGCATGTGACGTTATGGCTTCACTGTATCAGTACTGTTTTCTTTGTGGAGGATATTTGCAAAAAGAAGTAAAAGGGCAGCAGAATGCAAAACAACTTACCTTCTTTCTTTTCAATACTTGGTTCCAGTATCACCTGGAGAGAAAGTCATTGATATGGCAGTTTGCTAAAGCACTTAGGTCATTACCTTTTGAAATGCTTGTTTTGCCATTTCTGCTTCAGACTTCAGATCTAAAACTGTTCCCAGCAACAGGAACAGTCCCTGCTCATACCTCCATCCCAAGGCTGTCCTGTCCTACTGAAAAAGTTTGCAGCTGTCAAGTTACTTGCATTTTTGCCTGTTAGGAGGGAATGTCTTTCTAAAATGTATTACTTAATCCCGAGAAATGCATGTTATGTAAAAGTGCATTGGGATCAATTTGCAAAACTTCAGACAGCTCCACTAGACTGAACAAAATACAGAAGTTTTGAAAATTATTTTTTCCTGTAAAGAAAATAAATTCCAGGAATTTTATTTTTCCTCCTCTCCCACATAGGCTACTGCTGCTTAAGGCAGTTTATTAAGGGTGTTTGTTCTGCACAGGGAGCACAGATTGCCAGAAAACCTGAATCCCATGGCTTTGCTTAGCTGTGGAAAAGAAAAATGGACCTTGTATCAGTAATGGTTATCATAGCGAGTTCTCCATCAAGACTCTTTCAAGAATATGCTAGTCCATAACATTTAATCATTTCAACATATGACTTGTATTAAGGGGCTATTCAGGGGCAATATGTATCATTAGTATTTCATTTAAGGAATGAAAGTCCCTTTGAGATTGAAGGTTGAAAAGGTACACTGTCTATAGACTTTGAGATCCCTTTTGTGTGGAATGTAATTCCCATTGTACATAAGCAGAAATGAAATGTTTCTTTTGAACAAGACCAGAAGGTTTCTGTTTATGGGTGAAACTGAAATTGTGTTTCTTGATGCTGTAGTGCTGCTTGCAACAGCAAAGGTTTTAGTTTGTCTCTAGATTTCATCAACTTCATTAAATAACAGAATAGCTTAAGCAACTTTATAGTGTTTGAACCTCTTATAGCTCTCTGTATGCTGCATTATTTGTGCCTACTCTAAGGTGATTATGATGTAGCTAAAGAGTCTTGTATAGATTGTGAATGCTTTGCTTCCCTTTGAGCTTTACGAATATTTGTGATTATTTCCCTAATGCTTTCTGCAACTTTCTGGATTTTTTTAATCTCTTTTCTTCTTCTTTTATGCAACAAACAGTTCACATGTGAAGCACAGAATGTGTATCTTTATATTTATACACACATACACACACATAGATAAATGGCTTTGAAACCCATGCGCAGTTATGTCACAGTTGTTGCTTTAAACAAGTATGTGGGGAAAATGTAGTCATGGGAGGTTTTGTTCACCTGGTGAGATTTGCTATAGCTCTGTTAAAGTCAAGTGGAGCTACACCACACTGTACTGGCTGAGCAGCTTCTCCGAGGAAACCTGTACAGTTTTAAGAGATCTCATGTACAAACAAGGGCTAAGTTCTGCTCAGTTTGAAGTTAGTGGCAAAACCATGAGTGATTCCAAGATAGGACCTGATGCACAAATATATTTACACAGACAAAACTTTAATTGTAAATTTGAAATGAAATTATTTTGACATTCACACTTATGTCTCCTCTTGAACTGCACTATTCTGCACTGTATTATAAAGTCATACAGTATTAGAAGTTCTTTTGTTGACATCAGTAAAAGCTTTAACATCAACGTCCAATGTGGAAATTGCTTTTCAATTTATAAAATAAATCAGCAACAACATTATATTTAGTTATTTTTCTCTTTAAACCATTTTCACAGGGCATAAAATGAAAAAAAAAAAAAAAATCTGGGGCATTTATATTGTGGCTATAATATATATAATAACAGATTCATAATGTTAAATAGCCTTGAAGAGCACCTGGGTTGAGATTGTGTGGCGTAACAATTGAAATAAATAGTAGTGTTTGCTTTTACAGTGAACTACATATAGTGCAGTGTGTTACAAAAAAAAGTCCTCCAACTCTAAATGCTCTAAATGTTAATATGAATTAGCAGTAAGATAGAAAAGGACCTCTTATCGACCTAAGTGTGCTGTTCTGTCACAAATAGTAGAAAAATGAACAAACAGAAAATCTTTATGGTGCTGAATTACTTTATCTCTTGATGAATACTTAGATTAATGTTGTCTGCGCTTTTTTTTGTATCCAGCTGATGATATACAGCTGAATACAAGATTGTTCTTTATTTAATCTTCACTTCCAGTTTATCTGTTAGTGATGGGATGAGAACTTGTAAGTATGAATGATCAATAGAAAAATAACCTCGTTTCACACAGCCAGCAGTAGCTTTACATGCAGAGCAAAGCAAGCAAGTGGTTGTCGTGCTCTTTGGAAATGGGTGTGATACCCCCAGGAAACCTTTCCGTTCAGAAAGCAGGGCTTGCCAAGCAGAGCAGAGGCTATTCTGACCTGTATTTGATGTTGTAACACCTTTCAACTGGCTCAGTTTGCCTCTTTCACCTTGAAACTGATCTCAGACTGGCTGAGCGCCCTCGCTCCCCGCAGAAGGCAATGGGTATGTAGATAAATGTGTTGTGTACGCACACATTAGCAAAGGATTGAAAACACACACAGTGCACACATACATATTTGTATGCATTTTAGTGTCTGTATTTGTGCATGTTGGTTATATTTGCATTTACTTAAACTGACCCTCAGCAGTGAAGTATGGAAAATGCTGTACTGTACTCGGCGTGTACTTGTTGTCTGATGTTAGATGAGGTGATTAGTTTGTGGTTTGCCCTGCAATACAGTGTTTTGGAATTTGAGCTCTAGTGAAAGAGGAGCTAACGATGTTTGTGCTAAGGCCTCTTCATTTTGTTAGTTGCACTATGATATTGTAAATATTGGCACATTTACAACATAAGTTTAAGATTTTACAAAGTTATGCATACAATTATTTTTTTTAAAGAAAAGTGCTTGGATATTTGCTTTTTAAATATACCATTTTTGTATTAATGTGATGCAAGAAACCAAAAAGGAAGCTGTTGATTTATCAACAAAAAATGTAAAACTTGCAAAAATAAATGCCGATGAATGTTTTATTTCATATAATCAGCTGAAGAAAATCACCTTCATTTTTGTGCCATTGTTTCATCATACTGTGTTGTACTTGTGTTTCATATTTGACCATGTCATCCTGGTTGCAATTTGTTGTTTCGCTAGATTTAACGTTACTGTAGATTATTGTAAGCGATGTAATAAATATATTTAAAAAGTACACACTGTTCAGTGAGTTTATTTTGGAAATGTGATTAACAGACTTTAAAAAAATACCTGCAATTGGTATTGCTTGTTCCTTTTAGATCAGCAATTGTCCATCTAAATGTTTACTTAGTAAAAGCATATGGAATTCATACATCCTAACGGGCTCCTTTAAGAAACATTCAGTGCCTTTTTAAATAATAAACTCTGGACTCTAGTGTGTAGTTGCAAAAAAATCCTTCAAGGAGGAATTTGGTTTATAAGGAGTCTTTTGGAGACAGTATATATACCTGCCTTGAATTGCTTATGGGTATATTTGTTTGTATGCATCAGGGTAGATTTGAAGTATGAAGTGGGAAATCAATAGACTATTGGTAGCAAGGTACCAGCTGCCTCCTGACAACTCAGCTGCAGCGGCACTCCTTATAAGACAAGTATTAGAAAAATATGCCTGTAAAAAGCTGAGAATACTGAAACATACCCATGGTGTTTTAAAATAAGTATCTGGTTTTCTTGATATATCTTTCTGCTCTTTAAAAATACATATTTATAGCCTAGTCTTATTTTTTGTTTAGTGGGGGTGGAGGATTTCTGACATGTCATCCGCCAGTCTGATGCTTCAGCTCATATTCAGACACTCTCCTAGATGGCTTTGTGGACCTGATAAAAATTCTAGTTTTGAAACCCTCTCGGTTGCTAGTAAGTAGGTCTGCATAAAAGAAAAGTGTACAGGCATTGAAAGGAAACAGTACTATACAAATGAGGAAGAGTAGGAACAAAATAGCTGAGATTTCTGTCTCTACTGAGTAACAGTTAAGAGTACCAGGGAAGTTTTAAAATACGATTCAAATAGATTAAGAATAAAAGTGATGATTATGCAGTGCCCTTAATAAGGTGGAAAAAGTAGCATCCTTTGATGGCCTTCCATTTTTTATTCTGTAGTTGAATGGAAAAATCTACCTGTGTATAACTTTAGAAGAGGAAAAAAGAAAGCTTCACATTGCAGCACTGCATATGTACCTTTTATGTTAACCACAGTATGGATACAGTAATGACAGGGCAACTGCTGGTACCATGAATCTGACACTTTTCTGAAGGGTGCCAGAGTTTGAGTGAGCCTACAGTCTGAATTATGGCTCAGCTTTGAAAGCAGCTGCTAGAACCTAGCAGAGGTTAGATTTAAGTGTACTGTTCAATAGGAAACTACACTGGTCTTTCAGAATTGACGTGTTACACAAATCAAATGAGTGTATAAGCACTCGATGCTGCAGCTTAATAAAGCATCCTGATAAAATGAAGTGCTTCAGCTTGAAAATTTGACTTCAGTCTATCAGCTCCATTTCCTCACACACTCTCCCATTTGTACCTCTATCCCCAAAAGAAGATAACCAACACAAGTTCCTGAATGACACATGCTGGATTATTGCTTGTGTTGTTTGAACTTATCTCTTTTCTAAGCTGTGTAAATCCTGAATTGTATAAATGAAGAAAAAAAATAACATTTCCCTACATAGAGCCTCTCTTAAATCGAGAGTTTAAGAAGACAAGGCAGGATGTAGAACTGTGGATGAAGCAGTTAATAAATAAATTTGGATCTTATGTGTCAGTTTAGAGTAGTGTCTGAATTTGAAGAGAAAACAATTGCATCATTTCCCTTTCTATGCATTGAATTCCATTGGCTTCCATTCTTGCAGCATGAAGGCTATGGATTTGATGTTTCTCCATGAAGTAATTTTTTTCTGGCTCTGTACTGTTTACACAAAAATTTGTTTCCCCGTCTCAGCTGGCTGGGCCAAAAAATGTGAGCGATTAAACAAAAGAAAATCAAAAACATTTTTGCTGGATAGAGCTGGGAGAGAGAGTTTCAGTGTAACCCTTTGCTCCTCTAGAAAATTGAATAATAAAAAAATGAATTTGTCTTCTTAAAGGTGCCTCAAAATATTTTCTTTTCCTATTTTAAACCAGCTCTGCTTTACCTTTTCTTCCCTGGAGATGTACGGTTTTGTTGTATTGACTCACTTATTTTTTTTACTTAACACTGTTACACGTTACAGGAATTTTTTGAGCCACTCAAAGTCCTTCAAAGCCAACACCTTCACTGGACTGTTGTCTTTATTTTACCATTAACCATGATGATCTTTAGGCTAAAGAATTGACTGTGTCAGGAGTTCATGATGGCTGCTTTGCAAAGGTTGTTTATAACCAGACTGAACACCAATATGAGCTCCAAAAGAGGTGAGCATGGTAGATAAACTGTTTAGTTTTGATTTTAATGCTATTTATCCTTACTGAGCTGAACTTCAGCTTAGACATATTACTGACACACATAGCTTTTTGTATGTTTTTTAAATTCTGTAGAATTCTTTGGAATAGGGAAGATCTTTGGAGGCATCATTTGAAGATATTAATTCCCTTATCCTAAGCCTCCTTCATAAATTTACCGTTTGTTTACTAATTTTAATTTTTGCTTCATTAAACTCATTTCTGAAAGAGCAGAACTCTACATGACATCCAAACTTAGCGTTACACCTGTGTGCATTTCTGTTACTCACATTTCATCCAGATGCTTCCTACATGCTAAATACAAGGTAGTCTATTGTTGAGAAACTTTGCAAACTCCATATGCGCTAGTAAAGGTTTTTTGAGACGTTTGGAAAATATAATGCAGTGGTTGGAGTTTAAGATTCAGGAATCTGAGTTGCATTGACAAACTTCCTAGTCATGCTTGTTTAAGTTTCTTCTCGTAGCTACTGATACTGGTAGTCCACAAGGATAATTCCTGCTGTTATTTGGAGTGGTATTTTAAGATTATTTTGAGACAAAGGTGAGTATGGGGAGAGAGAAATTACAGTAATATTTATTTTACTGCCTTTTTTTTCATGGATCTAGCACAATTTACACTGGGATACAAACTATTTACAGAACAGTTGCTAAATAAATCTCCCAGGGAGACATGGATGAAACTCTATAGCACTAATGATTCCATTCACATCAATGAGATGTGTGGTGTGCTGGCCATCTGTTATATAAACCTGAATAGGATCTGAAATCCTTACACCAAAGATCTGATTTTTTTATGCCATTGCTTTTATGATGGAGGTGTGCCATAAAAATGGCCATGTGCTGGCAACCTGTGCAACTGGACCCCTTTAAATCTGTTTAAAAGTGATGACATTTCAAGCACCTCAGCATCTCTTAAAATTAAAAACAGCTAATTGCATTAAGGTCTGTGTGTTGAAGAGCTTATACTCTTGCATAGAGTTTGTTTTTCCCCCCTCCCCACCTGCAATATCCCTGATGGGTTCCACAGCTGGGAGGGCAACAGTGTGCACGACAGACTGCCTCACGATTGGCAAACCAACTGGAAGGAACACCGAGACCCACAAGGATTGCTGGACCCGGAGGGCTTGTGAGAACAACGAGCTAATTAAAGTCTAAATAAACAGAATGTCCTTCTAGCTGAAGTAAAGATAAATAAATATATGCCTGCGTGTTGTTCCAGAGGACTGAATAAAGAAGAAAATATTTGTGTTATGTTTACCTAGAAATGTCTCTTTGATTGTGAAAGGGGGTCCGCCTGCAGACCTGGTGAACATATACAAATGTACAATTCCTTATTTCTTTTTTTAATCTGTTGTTTTAATAGGAGGGTTTCAGCAAAGGTAGTGAAAAGTATGTGTTTTCTTCATATAAAAAAAATAAAGTTTTAAAAATCCCAGTATGTATTTTTAGCAAATATTTTCTTAGCTACTGCTTTATTGTCACTGGCACTTTAATTCTTCTTCAGTTATGAATATCATCTTAGCCTTCCTATCCTTATGTAGTGTCAATAAGAAAAGAAATTAGTCTTATATTGATGTTTTATTTAGTTTAAATTTTCTATAGGCCACCTTTTTTCAGTTTGTTTAATGAAACATGGGCTAAATACATATTTAGGGAGCTAAATATAAAATATTTAGGAGTGAATTTAATTTCAGTTGTGTGTAGATCATCAAGATCATTTGTATTTAAAGTGAAGCACTTGCTTAAGTGGTTTGATAAATTGGGCCCTCGAAGACTCTAATTTTGGAAGAATTGAGCAGTTGCAGTTCTCGGCTAAACATCAGCTTGAGGGACTTTGGGAAATTAGGCTCCCAAATAGAAATTTGAGTCTCTCTAGGCACCCATTCTGAGAAGATGTGACCGCTGAGTTCGGTCACAATTTTCACATCTCCCTTTCGTACAAAAGAGAACAATGGGTGTGAGGCTCCCTAATGAGACTGACAGACTGCTAAAGAAAGCTGCAGCAGTGCATAGTCAAGTGTAATCTCATTATTTATAATATAAAAAATTAAGTAAAGTAGTGGTCTGATAATCTGTTGAAAAACGAGCACTAACCTTTTTGTGTTGTACCCCTTAAATGTTGTAAAGATTCATTCCCGATTGTGTGTGTAATAAATATTAAACATATTTAAATTGCAATCCCTTTAAGAAAATACTGTAAAATGGCAGAAGTAAGAAATTAGATGCCTGATCTAGGAAAACAAACAGACTCAGCAGAATGAGTAGAGAAAATGTGTTTTTCTGCTTATTTTACAAGCCAGAGCCTAAAAGAAATAGTTCTCTCATTATACATGAATAAAAATAGACTTTGAGAGTGACTTCTCCAGGCATGAGAACTCCTAGCATTTTCCTGTTACCTTGATTCTCTTCTGCTCATTTGTTCAAAAATGAACCAGAGGTAAGTTTTTACTGAGACATCCTGCAGAGTTTAGCACAGGAATAGCACATATATAAACATATCCTCATCATGAAACAAGGGCAACAATATCTTAGCAAACTGCATAAAATCAGTCAGTACTCACTTCTGTTGTTAAGAGGCAGCAAAAGTAGTCCAAAATCTGGTTAATGCCATTTTTAATTCTGCTCAAATCTCAGAAGAAATGCCTGGATGGATGAAAAGAATGAGCTGGAGTTGATTAAAAGTAAAAAAGGGCAAAGAATCTCTTGGTAAACGGGATGTGCAAGCTTCCAGGATTATTAGTGAAAAATAGGCCAAGTTCAGCCTTTGTCTAAATCATTTGACCTTAATCTATTGTGGGAGAAATTAAAAGTTAGTCTATTCAAATGAACTCAGCATACTGGCCAGCTTCTAACTGCTGACTGCCTTCTCCCTGACTCCGTACTTTGCAAAAATCCCAAATGCTGCATTGTTAGTTGTTCTTGCTCCAATCGTCAGCAGTGCTCTGTGGTGGCTGGAGAGAGAAATCATTCCAAATAATTTCTATTAAATTTGTAAAGTGGATTGGCACCCTGATCTGGATACCTTTTGATCACCGATAAGGAACTGGTAGTTTTAGTTACATGCAGTACAGCCTGCAATTTATGTAATATTTAGATTGAAGGAGGTAATTAAATGCTGCAGCTCTTTGTAACCTTTCAGCATGCAAGCTACGTGACCCCAAGAAAGTTTAGGGGTTGGAAATCTTTTGAATACTTTTTACTTATGTTGCAACACAGGATCCCAAGGAAGTGCTCAGTTTTGCTGCGAGTTTAAAGGGCCACATTGTAGCTTCCTCTGGTTTCCTATGAAGATGGAAGAATCCTGAAGATACATTTGTATAATCATTAAGTAGCACAGGAAAAAAGTTTTGGATGAAATCCAGTCCATCTCATATGTCTCTGTAGTTTCATCCATCTAGACCTGTGATGAAGCAGTCTTCCCAAAGTGCATGCCTAGAGTCCATACCCAACTGGTAGGCATTGGTAGGTGCTTTGAAAGGCTTCTCTAGTGAGATACTGCCTGCTATTCTTTTGGCATGCAAGCAGGGTGGCTACGAGTCTCCTTCCAGAGACTGTAGAGCTACTGTCTTCCCCCTCATTAGCTGTATAGGCAAACTTAGACAATTGCTGTGCAAGTTCTTAAAGCTGAGGTACAGACTCGTGCCTCAAGTAGCTATAACCAAGCAAATGCTTTTCCAAAAAAGCAAACATTATTCAATCTGACGTTTTGTTTTCTCTATACATTACCATAATGATTTCTCCCTTCTAGAACAAACCTGGGAGGATTTCAGCAGACGGAGTTTTGCAGAAGTGAGGAATTCTGCCTGTAACAAAGCCAGGTTCAGTCAAAGCAGACATTCGAGCTTCTAGTGCCTGCTGGGTTAATGGTGTTGTTGAGGAAAGAGTCTCCTGCCTGTAGAGGGCATACAACTCCTCAGTTTTCCCTGCCAAAACGTGTGTGGAATAGAGAGAAACTACTGGACCATACATAAAAGTGTCGGTGCACATTGCTGCAAATGATGGATCAGGGCTATCTCCATGTACACAAGGGTACCAGAAGTGTAATTTCAATGGAAAAACTGAACTCTTCCCGAGCATCCACATATCCCTCCACCAAAGTAAATTGATACTTTACAAAGGGAACATGGAAGCCTCTCTGGGACATGTGTCCAGCAGGAACGTGCTGCGAGTACTCATGCTCCTTAAAAATCATCTGTTTTCATTTGTGTCTCTCCATTTCCAGAGCTCCCAACACAGTGGCTCCTCTACCTCATTAGCATCCACCAAAGTCTGCAGCTCTATGGATGAAAATGATGGACCTGCAGAAGGTAACATTTGAAGGCTGACATTTCAAAGCAGTCAATGCAGTGATAACAGCAGCTGTGTAGGAAGTGAGTCATTCTTCCTGCTGGAGAAGGTGGGAGCATTGCGGGCTGGATGACTCTCTGTGAGGAGGTTTGTCAGCCTTAGCGAACCCGTTAGGTTCACTCCAGATCAGATTTGATCTGGACATCCTTATTCAGAGGTGATTTTGTTGGAGGATACTCGAAATATTAGTTCATTAAGTCATACAGTGCTGACTGGATATTTCATTAATTTTTTTGCCTTGCCTGCCGTGGTAATAAAGAATATGCTGCAGTCCTCGGTCTTTGCTGAGAAATGATTGGTCTCGCCCTGTATTAAGGCTTTGAGCAAGCTGACTAAGGGACAACGTCTGTTCCAATACGGCCAGTTCACACATGCATATACGTACGTGTGTGTATCTTCATGTCTGACAGTAACTCTCCATGCTGCCTGTGAATTCAGGCAAAACCCAGCCTCCTTGTATCATAACATTCACTTATAATACTGAACTGGAACAAAGGACAGATAAAGATACATTTAAAAGCATTGTCTTAAAGAGTGTAAATTCAAGTCACAATTCTGAGAGGCATTTTTTTACCTTATGATATGTATATGGTAGTTTATATCAGTGGCAGTTTACAGTCAGATTTTAGAGGCATGTTAGGTATTTGTAGCATACTATTTCAAATATATTTAAAAATAATCGTACATGAATGAGCACTAAAACACATGAAACTACAACCTTTTCTTACGCTTAGACACTGTAATGCAATTTTACCTAAACATCTGGTGCCCAGGTTGCACGCAAGGTAGTATTATTGAGAACATTTGTTTAAAAACTAAATATTTAATATTGGGGGAGGGGGAGAACTGGCACTTAGCACATGAGGAGTTTTATGGATGTCTCAGTTTACAGGATGTAATAAAATAAGTGCTTGAGTGTTGGACTTCTTTGGTACATATATTTAATCATGCTGTGTCAAGGAGTTCCAATACGTTTTGGAAGCTGGTCTGCGCTTGTGCAGATCACAGAGGCCTTTTCATAATTAAAAAAATACAATTTTGATTTTGTCCTGGGGGTGTATTGCAATGGGAATGGTAAACTATGTAGCACTCAAATGGTGGTATATTTGAGACCTCAGAAGTCTTATTTTTCATTATTGTATCTGTGTGAAACCTGTTGAGTATATACAATGTCAGCAGCGTGATTTCACTGTACAGTAAGTGAGATACTGACTCCGAATGGTTTCCAGGCTCCTAAACCATAGACTTAAAATGCATGTTATGTGCAACATCTGTGTTTCCTTCACTAACAATAAAAATGTACTAATGATTCTTTCAGAAGTGTTGGAGGAAGGTTTCCAGGTTCCAGCATCGATAGCAGAGCGATATAAAGTTGGAAGGACTATAGGAGATGGAAATTTTGCTATTGTGAAGGAGTGTATAGAAAGGTGAGGAGGATAATATAGTTATTACTGTAAAAACAATCATTAATGCCATGCTTTTTTCTCAATCGTGTCTTTATTTGTAGAATATAGGACGTGTAATAATGTCTCAATGCCAGATGGAAAAACTAGACTAATGCTCCCTCATGTTAAAAAAAAGAGTGAGTCCAGGGGACAATCTATTAATTTAATTCTTTGTGGGCTTTCTATTTTTTTCTGCTGCACTCTGTATGATTCTACCAGTTCTTTGTGTTAAATCTTTTTTCTTGCACTGAAATAGCAGCTCCTCTTGAAGTATATTCTTCCAACTCTCCCTTTATATTAGATCAATGAAACATTTCACATGTAGTAGCATTCTGTAAAGATGTCAGGAAATTTTGTGCGTGATGTATAATGGTGGAGGAAAGCGCAAAGACCTGTCTTTGGATCAGTCTTTTCTGCCATCTGATGCTGAGGAGTAATCTCTTCAATATTTATCATAAAAAAAAAGGGCATCTGTCTACTGCTTGACCGCTTTATGCCATTGTATGAACTCCATCCAACTTCAGGTGACTGCACTGCAAACATTAAAATCTAACTTCTTTACTGCCCTTTACAGTTAAGAGGGGAGAACAGTCACCCTTAAACATTGTTTCTAGAAACCCACTCCAGGTTAGAGAAGTCACAAGTCACTTTGAATGTCGATGTTGCTGAAAGTGTCCAGATTGACTAGCTCAGGTGTTGGTTTCTAAATTTGGTCAGGCAAGTCATGAACCAGGTTAGCAGAAGAGAAGGCAAAAAAACAGCTAAAACTACAGATGTCCAAAAGAAAGAGCAATACACATGTCAAGATCTGATAGTGAAATTCCGTGAGTGACATTTTATATCCCCCTATTGCCATATCCTAGAGAGGGGGCCCTTACAGAAGACTGTAACCTCACCTTTATACTCAAAAAACTTTTGCTCTTTAGCCTGTAGGACTGTGAATTTAACACTAGAGAGTAAGCCAAGATTAGATCTCATGGTAGATGATAATAAATTAGCTTGACTAGTTTTAAACTAGAGTCTTTTTGGAAAAAAGACACGTCCTGCTCTGCATCTGAAAGAGTCTGGCAAGTCCAGCAAGGAGACCATGAAGACAGCTGTTGGGGAAAGGGGAAAGAGTGGATTTTATATCAGCTGACAGCGTGCTTGTGCTCTTGAGAGGCCTTTAGAGCTCCGTTACAGTTGAGCTTATGGTAGAGCTGGTCATGTGGAGGGTGATAGCTGTTTGGATCAGGGTCTGAAAACTAAACTGGGGAATATGGAAACCTAAGGGAAATGAAGCAAACCAGGATGATAATAAGGAAGCCTTCTGAGGGGAAATGACTGATCAAAAATATGGGTGAAAACATATAGCAAAGAAAAGTAAAAAGTCAGTAGTGACTGGGAGAAACAGGTTACAACATAGTATTACAAAAAAGACTGAGGTTTTGATATACCGTAATTCAGCTGAAAATGCTGATTGTGCTAAGAGCCAGTTCAAATGCACTAATGTGCATTTTACAACTCTTCTCAAGTTGAGACATGAACAAAATTACAGATCCCACTATACCTAAAAAGAAAGCTGATTGCAATATCCTTGAGAGCTTAAATTAAAACTGTTTCCTTTTCTCTTATCTATCTTTCTAGTCCCAGAAGTATGCAATAACATCATGTACATAGTGAATATGTCCTCAAATAATATGACTATTCAGGTGTTCCCAGATACATACTCTTATAAAGTCTCTCAGTTATACCATTCTATAGCTCTCATTTATATCAGAGAGTTACTACTTTGGAAGAACTTGAAGATTGAAGTAGAATTATTTGTGTTAGTTTCCACTTTTAAAGCAGTGTACCTTTGCCATCACAACTGTGAAAGGAGAAATTAAAGGCTCAGAGGGTAAATTAAAGCCAGTACATGTAAAACCCCTTCAAAAACATTCTTCATAGTCATTCTAAGCAAAAAACACCTCACTTCAAAGTCTGATATGTCCATCATTTGGAGAGCTAGAATTGATGGGGTGATGCTTGGGATAGAGGGCTTTTCCACTTTCTTCTGACATACGATTTCGTGTGTGCATTGGACTTCAAAGGAATAGTGCCATGAGGTGTTAGGCAAGTAGGAATGGGTCGTGTTACACATCTTCACTGATCACATGGTTACTTCTTCTCCATAGCTGTGAAGACCAGCCCGTGTGCACTGGTTAGCCATTCTGGTGCTTCAAATAGATTCACAGGCATTTTTGTTAGACAACAAACGGTCCGAATAGAAACCAAAAGTAATGTTCAAAATTTTTACGTGGGGCCATCTGAATCGTATTCTGTACATCTGTGAACATGCACGCGCGCACACACACACATACATTTAATGCACACACAACAATAAAGAAGATAGATTTTTGTCTCCAGTGCAATGGAAACCTCTGTGAATGAACTTTGCAAGAGCCCTGTTATGAACTAGAGGTCTGACTCCATGCCCTGCATTGGTGCTGTGGGTCTAAACTTTTATCCAGCCTTAACATGTTTCCTACTTCATGTGGCACCTTTTTATTGTTTGAGTTGAGTGATAGGTGAGAGTTGATATGCCCAATTCACTGTGAGCTTCTGGCATGGCTGTGCATATTTTTTGGCGGGTGTGTAAGCTGCAACACTGTTGACAGCCTGTGGTTCTGCAGCTTTTTAGGGGAAAGGATTTGCATTATCTTAGCTTTAATTTTCTTTTTATGAAAACAAAGAGCAGTCAGAGTTGTCATCTGCTCGTTACATATCTTCTCCATCGTATGCGCAATTTGTCCTGCGGTGTTTTCATATGTGTTCATTTTTAACTTTCAGATACTTTCAAATTCTGACATTTCCTCACTAGCTCAGATTTCCCAGTGTTTTGGAATACATGAAGTCTCCTATGGCCAACAAAAACCATCAATTTCCTTTCTCATGACAGAAAGGAAGCATTCCTAGGGCAACCAAGGAACTTGAAAGAGACTCCTGTTGAAAGAGGGCATATTTTGTCTGAGTTTGAACCCCAGATATCTTAATATCTAATATTCCTTCTTCTTCCTCTTTCTTCCATTTCCCTAGAATAGGGTACATATCTCTCCCTATCCCCTCACTTAGCTGAGTCTGTAGCCACCGAACAGCAGCATATTGGAATGCAGCTCAGTTTTGCGGGCTGTAACAGTAGACCCCTTTGTGGAGAGCTACAGATATGAGAAGCTTTTAATTTTTCTTTGCTTAAGTCTTGTACAGCAGTGCTGTACTTTTTTTCCAAGTCACAAACATCATCATCCAGTGTCATTTATTTGCACAGTCTTTTAATTGATGTCTTAATACAAACCATCTTTGCTCCTTGCTGACCTGGGAACTCAAACAGAAATAATATTTTGGGGTTGTGTTTGGGTTTTTTTTACTGAAATCCCCATTTTTCCTTACATTAATACCTAGTGGTACGTCATTGCCAAAGGAGGTCTTTATGCTTAAAAACAGCAGTGAAAATGCCCAGTCATTTTCTTAAAGCAGTGCTTTCAGTTTGTGACCTGCTTTGTATGTCCTACTTGAGAGACTGTACATACTTTTAGGCACATATACTTTTAGGCACATTCACCTCTCTCTTTAACTTATTATATATCAATTTAATGTATCAGTTTAACTATATTTTGCTAAATGAATAAACCCCAGATGCCTGAGAGTTTCTTTTTTTCCTTTAACCAAACATATGTCTAAGGGCAATGTAATAGACTTTTGTAACCTGTTTAGATTTTTATTACAAAATCAGTGTTACGTTTAGAGCTTTTATTGTATTACTCATTCTTCATTTAACCTTATAATGAAACTGGGTCTTCTGAGCAGAGATTCTTGTGTTCGTCCTTACAGTCACCTTTTGGTTTTGTAACTTGATTAAGAAACGGAAGTTCATATTCTCTGAACTTGTCTACAAGATTAGTTTTCTATGTTAGCATTCTATATAATAAATATCAAGATATGTGGTCATGATAAATATTCTATGGTTTCCAAAAAAACCCACCTGAATGGAAATGTGCTCTCGTACTGAACTAATTCTCTATAACTTCTTTCTGTTCAAAATCTTTCATATTCTGTCCCATAAAAATCACATTTTAGGTGTCATATACCTACATATACCTACTGAGTACATAAAACATCATTCCAAGGAGCGACTTTGTTATATTAGGAGTTGTAAGTGCAGATGTGTAAACAAATGAATTTTAATTTAAGTAAAAAAATAAAGTATTTTCCATACCTTTTTTTTAAAAAAGAAAATGAAACTTTTTGGGTTTGAGATTTAGATCTGTAAATACTATATAATATTTTTACATAAAAGAGCAGAAAAAATAACAAATGCTGCTACAAAATTAAAAAAAATCAAGTGATTTATTTAAAAAATAATGAAATTTTTTCTATTTAAAAAAGAATTCTTAGTGCTTCTTTCTCATGTACTCATTCAGTAAGCTTTCCTCAAGTTCACAATTCCAGATGGATCCAAGCTTCACTTCTTGACAAAACAAATACTTGAATAGAATCCTTGCCCAGGCCTACTGTGCTCAAATGACAAATATAAACTCTAATGAGAAAAATATTCAGTGTGATTGAACATGTAATTTTTTCTTTTCTTTTTCCTCAGATCAACTGGTAGAGAATATGCTCTGAAAATAATCAAAAAAAGTAAATGTAGAGGAAAAGTAAGTACAAAAAAACCAAATTAGACCAAAAGATTTTTTTTTAAAAGGATAGTTTGTGAGAGATCACTTTGTGAAGCTGTTAGTATTTATCTTCTGCCTGGAAAGAGTTAGAATATTTTTGATTGAAGGCTTTGCCTGCCCTCTGGAGAACCTTGGAGTATCAGTATAAAAGGCTGCAATAGGCCTTTCTAAATGCATGTGTTGATTCTCCAGTTGGTTACGTGTGGGTACACTCACTCCTATTGCTCTTTACCCCTTAATTATGTCCTCTAACTTTTATAATACCAAATGCTATAGAAGACAGTAAAATAATGCTAATAATTGTAACACCAGTCATTATGTCTGAATGATATTGCAAGGTTAATCAAATTTTTGTCAGATTTATTCTATGTGACTTTCTGTTAGCTTTTGCAATTCTCTAACAAAAGGTTCTCTGAGAAGGTGCTATCATATTTTTAAATCAAAAAACTCTGCATCAGAGAAAACAGTTTAGAGGCTTCCACATGTAACTTTTTTCTGCAGCAGAAACATGTCTTTTCTTGCATTTATTTTTCTATAGTTTACTCTGTTCTTCTTTCAGTTATCATAATGATGTTTTTCCTAGACATATTCCTTTCATATTGCGGGATGCAACATCTATTACCTTTATAAAAGCCCAGAAGAGTTCATGCAGGTCCCACTTTTGTCTGCATTTTCCACTGTACAGTGGAGGTGAACGTTCTTCCCACCAACCCATAGTCATTACAGATTTCTTTCATGTGGCAGGAGCACATGATCCAGAATGAGGTGTCTATTTTAAGACGAGTCAAGCATCCCAATATTGTACTTCTGATTGAGGAGATGGACATGCCAACTGAGCTGTACCTTGTCATGGAACTTGTAAAGGTGAGTATTTTGGAGATAACGTGGTTACTAAGAATTGTTTCAACCATATTTGGCCATTTCATTAGTGCTAAAGCTTACTAAAGATCATAGAATCATAGAGTAAGTTAAAATTGAAGGGATCCCTGAGGGTAGACTTGTCCAGCACTCTACTGAAAGATGTTTAACCCACTGTCAGATGTTTTTGTAGCTCTCAAATATTTCTAATATGTATCTAGCTTTCTGTAATCCACACTCAGAAGTGATTGATGGATAGTAGTTTGGGAATTACCAGTTTGAAAATTCACCAGATGAAAATACACTCAGTCCGAATAGTTTTGAATACCACCCTTCAAAACTCAATATTCTTTGATAAAATAAAGTTCAATTAAATTTTATTAATTTCTGTTACATTTATGTTATGTCTTTTTTCTCTACTAATTTATCTTAACATATTATCAGACTTGCCTCCTTGATAATAATCTAAATTTAAGCTGGAGAAGGGGTGAAGTGAAAGAGAAAATCCTATTTAAAGCAGGGTTATGTTCTGAAAGTAAGTTTGCTAATACAGTAGTTTATATTTGGGATGCTATTTATTCATAGTAACTATGATGGAATTGCATATCCAAACTGAATTATGAAACTCAGATCAGGTCACCTCTTGCCCCCATACTGTCAACAGTGCAGTGGAAGATGTATGAATTTAGCTCTCAGTTCTGGGACTAATACTCAAATATGTCACCGTGCATAAAAGGTGGTAAAAATACATTTGAGTCCAGATTAGGACAGAAAACCACTGCGGACATACTGTCCTCCATACTTACTTTAACAGAACATGCCTGTTTTTCACATTCACTGCTGGAATTAGAGATTAGAGATTCCCCTTCCTTTCTCAGCTGTCCTGTGGGAAGGAGATCTTTCCAGCAGCCACCTCCATTTCTGTATCTTGATCAGCACTTTCTCATGGGTCTGTTTATCATGCTTACACCTCGGAAATCCACGCTTTTAAGTGTTTAAGGATAAAGGTTACAATAAAACTGGGCAGCAGCACCATTTGTGCGCAGACCTGTTGCATGTGCATGCTCAACACTTTTGAGCAAATCAGGCACTCTGAACCTTGGTACACAGAGCTCTACCGCTTCACCTAAATTAAAAGCGTGGCCAGCTTCGGCAGGCATCCTCTGTGTGTGTGGTTAGAAACACGCACCACCAGGGGTCGTGAGAGAAAGCAATTTTGGCAAGCAGCGTTGTTCTCTGCTTTACACTGGTTGTAGGTGAAGATTAAGGAGTGCTTTTTATGTAGGCACTTTATTGAGATGTTAGATAGGATAATTCCAAGTGTTTCTAAGAGAACTTCTCAAGCTCAAGGGACAGAGTAGGAGAGGAAGGAGAATTAAAAATGTTTCTTGTGGTCCATTATCCCCCATGCTCTCTGGCTGTGTCGGTGGCACAAGCCATGTTCTCAGTGCAGAGCTGGAAGGCTGTCAGGTGTGGCCTGTGGAGGAATGGCTACAGAGTTTCTCTGTCCCTGAGGCAGGTGGGGACAATCGTGTTATCTGTGAGAAGCTCGGGCCCTGCCCCACAGCTCGGGAGGCAGCAACGTTGTCCTCTTAGGCTTGAGCCTTCCTAATGCCCTGCTTGACTTCAGTGGTGCTATTGGAGTTTGCAGTCCAGCTAACCCTACTGCCCACCACCTTCAAACCCTAAGAAAGCGCCCTGGGACTTGCTAGTGGCAAGGAGCTGAAAGAGTACTCAGCATCCTCATTTAGTCTCTGATAGAAATCCTAACAACAACAACAAAAAAACTCATCACTTTTCCATGCCATGAATCCCTCTGTGTGGCCAGTCCCAGAACAATTTCCCCATCTTCTTCATAGTCACAGCCCTCTCTCGCACACAGAAGTGCAATAAGAAATATCAGATCAGATGCCATCAGAAACCAACACTATTTTAATCATAATTATTGGTCTTTTCTATGATAAGTGAGCTCACTCTGAGATCCATACTACTGTAGGTTTTTCCCAATATCTGTGAGAGCTTCGAAAGTACCTCGATAGTCTTTCACAGTGTTGTAATCTTATGTAGCCAGAGCTTCAGCCTGCATTGACAAATCTTTCATCCTGGCCCCATGAGGTGTGCTAAGAAGTAAAAGCTGTACCTTGTCTAATAGGCCAAGATGTAAGCACGTAGCTGGGTTTCTAGGTGCAACCTGCTGTGCTATTCATGCTTGAAAAATGTTCAAATTGTACTCTCTGGTGGATTTTTAATCAAAGTCCTGCTCAGTCAAATAAGAGAGGAGGAGACCAAAACCTCTTGCGAAATAAATAGCCTGAAAGATGTATATTAAGAAATCCACCCATTACATTCAGTGCCTGAAAAAATCTGGGGGTTTTAAGTTCTTTCTTCTTTACTCTTTAGGATTGCTGCACGTAGGAGATGCTTTTAGTTATGCTATAGAAAGGCTTTATAGACATCTCTGAGTTCAGATATCCTAGAGAGCACTGCTTCAATATTCTTTACTTTTATGTGGAATAATAGAAGAAATTTAGAAGAAATATCCTAATCCTGGGAAGTTAACTGTGTTTCTTTGAAACAAATTATTCCTTAGTATTTAATTGGAAAAAAACCCTTGTTATGCTCTATGGGCACCAGGGAAGGTATTTCTGGAGAGACGTTAATTGTGAATTCACCAATTGCTGACTGTTACCATTTCATAGCGTGCACTGTTCAAATTGATTAACCATCTGTTATTGACTGACTTCTGAAGACTTGACTTTAAATCAAACTCACAAACAGGAAAGAAATTTAAGGAGAAAAGACTCGATGCTGCAGAGCACGGTTTCAGTTAATACCACCCTGCATTAATTGGCAGTAACATGTTTGACATAAGTGGCTGCTGCAAATACTGCCCTCATCTCATGGCAGATAGGCCATTCATTGCTTTGTAAAGTGTAAGAAAAAGCACTTCATAAATACAAATATAAACACATTGCAAGTGGTGCTTGTAAAAGGAAGCAAGGAACTGCTTTCTGGCACGTTGCCTTTTTGCACAGCGAAACAAAATTGTTATTCAAACCTAACAGGGGTTTGGCCAATTTAACAAGCAAGATTTATTGCAGAGTTTCCTTTGCTGCTCCAGGATATGATTTCACTTTTACAGAAGAAAAGAGAGATTATATCATTTACATAACAAGGTAAAAAATAAATAATTGGTTACTGTACTTCCAAGTATACTTCCTCATGTGCACAGATGATAAAAACTGTATTCAGATGTTGCTGGTCCCATTTCACTCCAGAACAGGGAATTTAAGACTGAAATGTCAGCCTGAACTCACCCCTTGTGCCTGAATAAATGATAGTGGCCTGCTGTGTGAATCGGCTAAGTAGAGCCTTGCAGGTTAAAGTGCTCTTTGGGGAAAGAGAGTCTGAAAACAATTCTGCCTGATATAGCTGTCAGCTCTGTTAACTCTTTCCACAGTAGTGCCTCTCTTTTAGCTGCAGAGAATTCCACAAAACTAAATGTACGCCCTCTTTTCTTAACAGACTATCTGGTGAGAAACTTTACCAAGTAAAGTAGGCTGCTTAACTGGAGAAAATTATTCTACTTCAGGTTGGGTTGATTGTCTGTTAAATGTGCTCTGTGGCCTCTATCTTTTTCTGAGTTTAGGTGCGCTTTTGTTCTTTTTCTTCTGATTTTTGGCAGAAATTTTCCTTTCTCTTTTTAAGGTTCAACTTCTTTCCTTCTCACCCTTCACATGGCAGCTCAGGCTGATTTCTTTGTTTGGAGGCAGATCCTTTGCTGATGTTATTGACACTTCTCCTGAGCATCTGGAACATATTAGATAAGAGCAAAGATCTGTCTAATCCACTACCTCATGTTAAAAACCAGCTGGTACAGGGGCTTCACAGGAAGGAGCTTAAGGAAGATAGATTATTTATCCCACTTATTTTGCCACATGCTGATATCTAATACTTAGGGATCAGTTAATGCCATGAAGTACATGGTATTGTACTTTGCCAAATATTTGGCCTTTCTCTCTAATCCTCTATCTGGTTTAGCTTGGCCCATTCTTCATCCTTTTCCTTGACACTATGCAGCTTGATATATCTTGACTGGTCACCCGCCAGAGCAAGAGGTTTTGATGTGGTCCAGATTTGACAATGGTTGGCTGTAAGCGGTTTCCAAAGCTAGGGTTTTGCATCTGCAGTGGGAATAAACCTGTCCTGGCAGACTTCAGCTGTATCTCAATAATGCAAAATTTCTAACGGTTTGTATGGGTTTTTTAAACAAGTGATGTCTGTTTTCTCAAGTTTGACTCTTTGGTGGTTGTCTTTTCCTATCTTTTTCTCTGTAGCCATGATTCCTGCAAAAATTCTTTTTTTGTTTCTTTCCACTCCTCCTTTATCTTAGTGAAAACAGTGTTTATTCTGGAGCTAAGTCTTAAAAAAACCCACCAAATAGCTTGAGGCTGTTGATAAAATCATCAGAGTTGGCAAAGCTGGGATTCCTCTGTTGCCTTCAGAAAATACCCTCCTTTTCTTTTAAAAGTCTCATGTCATATATTTTTTTCTTCATGTTTTGACTGCAGCAGGGATTTTTCACATTGTTTTTCAGAATAATCTTTTCCTTTCTTTTTTTTTTTTTTTTTTTTAATTTCTGTTGATCTGTGTGTACTTTATGTTGCTGCTTTGATTTTAGCCAAAGGTCCAATACCTCTGAGTGGTATCTCTCAAAAGATGTTTGGTTTTTCCTCCACTCTGTCAAATTTCCTCCTTAATCTCTTCTTTAAACTTATTTTTTGGTCTTTCTCCAACCACTTACATGTTCTTCTTCCCACTTGCCAGCTCAGCTCTGGAAATACAGTCCAAATGTCGTGGCTGCTGCAGATTCTGGTGAAGATCATTTTAGCTTCAAAGACTTCCCCTTTTTTACCTTCTTTTCTTCTTTATTTCTGTCTTCTTGGTTTTTGTTTTTTTTCACTGGCAGTAGCTTTTAGCTGAATTAGACAGTGCAATGAGGTGGAAATGGTACAAGCTGCCAGCTGTGTTTGTAGCTGTGGTGAAATACTAATGTTAATTCTTAAGTGTCTTCCAGTATGATTGTCTGCCATACATGCTGGGAAGTCCTTTGTTATTAGCTGCAAGAATAGCATCACTCTACCAAAAAACTTCACATCTTGTGTAGAGAAAGCAGTTTCCACGATCCGCATTTTCAGATCATTTTAGACAGAAACAGACTTCTAAAATACGCTAGCAGTGATGACAGGTTGCTGGAAAGACTTTTACTCAGACTTTTTCTATTTTTCTGTAGTTCAGTAGGACCTTGGGCAAAAATTTTATGTTAGCCAGTTTGTGATCGTAAAAAAGAATGGCAAGGGTTGGTACACAGCATCGTGGCAGGCAAGTATGTGGGCATTCCAGGGGGCTCTGAACACACAGGTTGGCATTTGTTGGTTGTATTACAAAAGCAGCAGCAGGTGGGAGTAGATTACAATGGAGATTCTGGCCTCTTGGCTGGCCAACTAAGCCATGACAAATGGTTCTGAATTACTGATATGTTCAGTTGCTGTTATGGAGAATGTCATCACAGTGCCCAAAGTTTATAGCTCCAAGAAAACTGTGCTGCTCGTACTTCCTCCATCTCCTCTATAAATGATGCTTCATGATCTCCCCTAAATTTTTTAGTTTCTTTACAAGCAGTGTTGGTAATTTGCCATGCTCATTTTACTCCAGGGAGGAGATCTTTTTGATGCCATTACTTCCACCAACAAATATACAGAGCGGGATGCCAGTGGGATGCTTTACAATCTGGCCAGTGCCATCAAATATCTTCACAGCCTGAACATTGTCCACAGGGATATCAAGCCAGAGAATTTACTGGTAAGTGAAAATTCAATTTTTGGCATTGTTGATAACTTGAGAGTGTATGAGAGAAGGTCCTTGCTTCTCCCTCTTTCTACACACCCCTGAAGTTAATTCCAATCTTTTGTCATGGGTATTTTAATTTTCATTTTAGTGTTGTAAAGCTCTCCTAAGAATAACAGATATCACAAAGAAGTACAGTAACATCAGCTGGTATGTCTAGACTGTTCCCTAGGACACAGCAGCAGAGTTGTTCCAGTGGTAACTAGAATTAACCTTTCAGTGAGCTGCAGTATAATTTCAAGCCTCTCATAAATACAAAGGTCTTCTGTCCTCAATATACCACTCTGTACTTCTGCAGCCGCCTCAGTAATTAGCAACAGTTCAGTTTTTCAAACACGGGGGGTATAAATGTTGTGCCCTAATCATGTAGTACATCAGGGCAGACCTAGGAAGAGCCTTCAGAGTCCTTCCTTTTCCTGCTGCATCTCCCAAATAATCCTATAACACTTTTTATTAAGACAGCTTAGACCTGCTTTTTCCTGACAGAATCTGTATAAGCCCTACACACTGAAGACAATAAAAAACATACCCTGTTAATTAGGCCTTCTGACAAGTTTGCACACTTGAATGCAGCAATTGTGTTCTCTAAGTGACTTAGTTTTATTTCTTCTGAGAAATTGATTCCTCCTGAGTATTTCACTGCTCTCTGAGTTTTCCTGAATTTGCTAACATATTGCAGTATCAAGATGTCCCAATTCTCTCTATATAAACTATAAAACAACGTTTAAGATAGCTAGAATATCAATTCTCTCAGATGTGTGTTATCTGCGATGACTTAATGCATTTAGTCCTGCTTGACACCAAAGAAGGTCTGTGGGAAAATTGTCTAAAGTAAGTCTTGCTAAGCTTCTAAGGAGTGGGATTTTTACAGTTGAGGTTCCACCAGTGGCAAGTGCCTTTATAGTTCTGGGTGAGGAAGTAGCCTCACCTCGTTTTCCAAACACTGCTAAAACCAAGTGGGATAGAAGTATCTCTGGACACGAATGACTGACACTCCTTTAGCAGCCCTTATATTGATGTGGATAGGTAGCTGCGTGCGGAAGTTAGAGCTGTCACATGGCTGGGGGGAAAAGAGATAGGTAGGCAAAATAGAGAGGATTGGCTTTTTCTGCCCAGCTGTCTCTGGTAATTACCCACTACCACAAATGACCACGTTGCTTACGTTGTAGCTGAACTGTTTCTGGATGATTTTTCCTGTGTTTTGCATATGTAAAGGTCCTGTGCTGATATCAATGTTGAGCAGTGAGAATGCAGTTCTTAAACTCTTGCAGCATCCTAAATCTCAAAAACCAGCATTGATTCTGAAATTGAATTTATTTTCTAAGGATCATCGGGTCCTTGAAAGAAACAAACACTATTTTAGAAGACTGGCTTGGAACCAGCTGTCTCTAACATTGACTGTCTGTGGCCTTAGTGTCTCTTGGCCTTTCTACTTTTATCTTCTTATCTGCCAAATGGAATGGATTGTTCCTTGTGTCACAAGATTGCAGTTAGGGTTATTCTAATGGCATTTATAGAAAGCTTGCAGAATGCCATATGGGTCTTTACCTTTTTATTGCGTAAGACCTTCTACTTGCCTTCAGTAGCCTGCCTTTTGCTTGCAGCTCTGTGATCCTTCACCTAAGTGGTCACGGCATTATTTTTCCCTGGTTGTTCTTGTGCTGATGCTTTCATGCCGTTACTGTCATGGTCTTGAACCTGCAAACCCCTGTAGCGTTGTTACAGAAGATTCTCTTGGCTACCAGTGTGAGAATCAGCCCTTTCCCCTCCCTTTTCCTACCCTTTGGTTGTAGCTTTAGTTTAGAGGAGCGTATACCAGGCCTGCCCAAAGCAGAGCAACTAACCTGGGACAGCATCTGCCCTAAGTGATGACTGCTCCAAAGCTAACAGCCCCGTTAGTGGGAAAAAACAACAGGCACGATGAGCAGAACAAAAGCTATAGAGTTACTACAGGAAAAATATGGGGAGTGAAGGGGAATATGCTGCTCTTGAGGGGCTGCCCAGACAAGGATGCTCATCTGGGGCTTCCTCTTTGTGTTCCTTCCTGGTTGGCCACTGGGGAGACCTTTCCATTCCTTCTTTCTCTCCTTTGGTTTTCCCTTTTATTCAGAAGTAGCTTTCAGCCTTAGAGCTGATGTGTGCCCTCAGCTAATAGACCCTGTTGTTAAATCTTTTGTGTGTGAACTTCTCTCAGTGTCCTGTGTGCAACACCAGATATTTCTGTAAGTGCTTAAATATTCCTTATTATCCTCAAGGCGTGCAAAACTCACCTAATGTTAACTGTTCAAGAGTTCAGGGTACACTGAATACCTGTGATTTTTTAACATTTTTTTTTTGTTCTCTAGAGAATGTCTTCCAGGTTTTAATTGGAACATTTTTCATAATTGCTGCTATTTAGCACGTTTATTTTGTCAAGTCAGGGGATGTCTTTATAGCCATATAATAAACCCTAGAGAACAACTTCTCTGACTGTTGCCATCTGCACTGATCACAAGAGCAGCTTAAAAAATACTGACAGTCTTTATAGTAATAGGATACATATGGTAGCACACAATTATGTGTGGCTGCATTCAATTAGTGTTGTACAATTACACAGTTTTATTGCTTAGTTAAAACAGTGAAAGCACCACATAGTGGGTAATTCGCACTAATCCTCATTTCTTTAATTGCTCTTCAGTATTTAAATGCAGTGGAACATAGATAGAGTTTGTTCTGAATAACATGAGCATTAAATTATCTTTCACATTCTTTGACTGGCAAGTAACATACCACAGCTTCATATTGGGCTCCTTTTATATGGAGTTATAACAGGGTGAGGAAAAGTTACTTTCTTCAGTTTTACAAGTCAACTGAAGTTGTTTTCCAAGGAAAGTAATTCCTGGAAACAGATGGGGCAAAATGCTAGAAAAATGCACAGTGCCAAACCTCTGCACTGGTAAATATTGCCAAACAACCCTTTTCCATAATTAGTTTCTAGGACGTATGTGAGTTGTACAAGGTGTGGTCTGTTGAAGGAGGGAACTTACGAATATTCAGTAGGTTAACACAACTCAGAGAAAGCTTTGTAAATGATAGGCACATGAAATAGAATACGAGATGCTAATTAGAGTGGTTTCAGTTCTTGATGTCTAAGTACACACTTTACATTTTTCAGCAAGTGTATATTTAAAGCTCTAGTCTCTAGCCTTTAATTAAAATTGTTGTTGAAATTAGATTTATTACTGCCATTTCAGAGAGCACTTTCTTTAGTTTCAGGAACCAGATGTATTTAACAATCTGTGTTTTTAATAAAACCATAATTGCTTTTTTTTTCCCAGTGCTTTTCTATAAGCCTATCTTTTATTTCTGGCTTAGTAACAGAAAAATGTGAATCCATACCAAGTTGCTGGTCCTCTTAAAGATCCGGTTGTATTATTAAAAATGAGAAGGAAAAGAATTTTGTGTGTTCTGAATGTCTGATTGTGGCTGTATCACCTGGTAGCAGGGATTCATGACACAAAGGGGTTTTCTTTCTAAACTTGACTAACATTAACAAAGGAGAAATTCTGGTTTGGGGTAAGAGCTGTATACTATAACTTATTATTATGAGCTATAGCAGATCTGTAGCAAACAATGGCAAGAGACTTCAAGATTTCATTTTTACACTAAGTGAACCGTTCAAAGGTTTGTTGTAGAAGTTATTATATTTTTGTAAGAAAAAAAATTTAGGATTTTCCTCTGCAAACAATTGTAGATAAATATGATCTCTGATGTAGGAGTAGCTGGTCAAGATGGGTATTAAGGATGTTTGTGGGTTTGATTTTGAAGTATGATATCTATTTTTGTGAAGTGTTACTGCTAATTGTTGTCAGGATATCACTGTTGGTGAGACAGACTGCATGGAGCTTTCATTTGGGTTGTAATTAATAGTGATGTGTATATATTTTAAGAAACCCGTTGGTGGACTGTTTCCGTTTTTTAAGGTGCTCTTACAGTAAACAGCATTAAATTGCATCATAAACAATTTCAAAAGAACCCAAAGAACTGGATTAAAGAAAGACTCACAGTCTAGATTTTATTTTAGATGCACGGTAATCTGTTTCATTTAAAACATTTTTTAGTAAATTTTTAGTGTTTTCTAGTTTGGAGTTGCTCTTTTGCGCTGAGCTAGCTTTTACACTTGCATATTTATTACTGATATTTCTAGTTTTTTTCAAGTAACTATATCTTAATCTCCCTTTGTACCCACAAAAACCCATCAAAGATTACGTTGCTGCTATGAAGACCATGTTTTAAGATAGAATTTTCATGTATACTCATTAACAGCAACCCTACTTATGTTCATTGATGATGATGGTAACGTACCACTGATTGGTGTTCAACAATCATGCAAGGAGATGACAGTGTTTCTAAGTGAAACAGTCTAGCCAGGTTTGCATATTGTGATTATAAGAATCTATTTCTGCTGTCAGTACAGTTGCTGTTGTATTATCCAAGAAGCTGAAATTTCTGTGCAAGTCTTTAAGCACTGTGCAAGTAAAATGGATAAACTCAAAATCCCTTGACTGTGAATTGGCTGTCTGTGGGGATTTAACCTAGGAACATCATTGCTGGAAGGTTAGACCTTCGTTTCTGTGCTTTAACATCTAGCAAGTAGTATATCCTTTGTTGGTCGGGTAGCAAGGTAAGTCTTTCCTAAGCATCTTGAGTGCATTCAAGGGAAGTTGTCCAAATTGTCTATGATTTTTCAAAGCATGCAGAGAAGTATGTTGGAAGTAAAGAGGAGAAAAAAGACTGTAAATTAGAAAGAACGTTTCAGGCATTTAGTAAATTATATAGTAGTTGCCATTGATGATATTGTGTAAAACCTTTGAATTGTTCTCCTGATTTAGGTTTATGAGCACCAAGATGGAAGCAAATCCCTGAAGCTAGGAGACTTTGGCCTAGCAACAATTGTGGATGGACCTCTGTATACTGTTTGTGGGACCCCGACATATGTAGCTCCAGAAATCATTGCTGAAACTGGGTAAATCACTTCTAGCGATGATTCATTGATGTGTACACAGTCAAGCATGTTCTTCCCAGTGTGCCAGATAGGAATTCTTGCAGTTAAGATTTTGATGCTGCCTTTGCTTGGGTGTGATGCAGAATCATGGCTTATACAATAATTTAGTTGGAAGAGAGCTCTGGAGGATATCTTGTCCAAACCACTTCAGAGCAGTGCCAGCTTTGGAATTATATCAAGTTCCTCTGCCAGTTGTTGGCTTCAAACTCCTCAGCCTAACACTGAGTTACTAACTAGCCATTTGCAGATACAATAAAAGTAATTCTTAAATTGTCTCCAGAGACTGCTAACTACCATTCACTTTTTATTATTATTATTTTGTTATGGTGCACTTGCACTGTCCTCTTCTTCTGATTTGTTTCACAGAGTAAATGATTGCTGGCTTGAGCAGCCTGTGTCACCTTTGCAGGCTTCTTTTGGTAGGCATCACTGTCTAACTCCAGAATGCAGCACAACTTCTTACATGCATTCTTACGTTCTGATCTGTTGTGGTTTTAATATGTAAATGTAAAAAAAGATTTGAAAGTGGAATTAGGATAGGTAGGTAGGACATAAAGTTCAGATGAGAATATATGCAACATTAATAATTCTTAAAATCTTTCCTCTGTTCTTGCACGGTGGTTCATAGTAGTTGGATGTCTCTAACCATGTCTTTCATACTTCTAGATATGGCTTGAAGGTGGACATCTGGGCAGCGGGTGTGATTACTTACATCCTGCTCTGTGGTTTCCCTCCATTCCGTGGGTATGGACTGATCTATTTAACCATCCTTATTCTGTGAATTGGTCCCTGTGCTGCTTTTGCATCAAGCACAGAGCTTCCCAATGGAAAAAAGTTCTGTGCTTATGGGGTTTGTTCTTTCCCGTGCTCTGCATAGTAATTTAAGCAAACCCCATAAATATCTGTGATTTCACTGTAAAATCTCTGTCTCATGTTTGTTTATTTTAGTTTAAACTTCATTGCATTACAAAACAAGAGCCTCCATTACAGGTTCTGGGTGCCTTTGCCTGATGTTTAAAATACACGGTGAAATAAGCATCTTCTTTCATGGAACAAATACAACATATTTTGTGGTCGGTAAAAGGTAATTAAAACATAAGCCACTTAATAAGGACATGTCAGATCTTTTCTCCCTCTCAAAGCAGTTACAAACTTGCTGACAATTCTAAAGACAAACAGGTTACCTCAGAAAAAATGTGCCAACTGCGCTTGGTTTTTTAATCTCACCATTCACACACATGGCTGCATGCTTGGGGGGAACAAAGAGCCTCCAAAAGCACACTAAGCGATCATCAGTTAAAAGCAATTTCAAGAAGCCTGTGGAAAATAATTTCTTGGTGGGTTTTGTTGTTGTATTTGTTTGGATTTTACTTTACAGAAGTGGAGATGACCAAGAAGTGCTTTTTGATCAGATTTTGATGGGACAGGTGGATTTTCCATCCCCATACTGGGACAATGTTTCTGACTCCGCGAAGGTGAGTTTTATAGCTGATGATACTTTCTGCAGCAATATTATTGCCACTGCCAGGATCTAACGCATGTTGTCCTTTCACAGGGCTGTGTTTGACATGTCTCATACACCTCCTGCTAGACCTGTTGTTTGATCGATGTCTGTTTGTTAGACTCCACGTGGTTCTGAAATAGACTCTGTCTCTATATGATGTCTCACACAACGGAGACATCAGCAACCCTTTCTGAGCAAGAAAACATTTACGTAACTTTGCTTGACCTACACTGCTTAGCTTGAAAGCTCCCTGGAACTGTGCTTTATATGTGTTTATGATGGGGACCAAGTACCAACCTGGAGCCTTTGAATATTATATAATAATATTATAGGGAGGCTGTTTCCCCCTTATTAATCCCATTAGATGATACGTCTGTTGTTTCTTTCTGCCAACGAACCAGGCCCCGCGTTGCCTGTAACTCCTTACTGTTGTCAGTGTGGTGTGAAATACTGCTCTGGGCAGTTCATGCTCTGTTGCCTCTTGGCACATGACAGAAAGGAGGTAGGTCTTGAGATGTGCTAAGGCAGATACTATCCTTTTCAGATACAGATCCTGATCGGATCCATTAAACTTGCAGAGCAGATCAAGTCTTTTAATTCCCATTAGTGTTAGTGCACTGGAGCAACAATTTAACTCACAGATGTTCTAGGGATCTGGCATGCACTGTAGTCACGTGCATAAATATATAGAGAAATAGAGATAATACACCTGTATATGTTTAAAAAAAAAAAAAGCAAGCCAAAACCGTAGCACTATTTGTATGGTTGTTGCGTAGAGAAATGCTTGATTTCTGCCCGTTTACTTCTGTAGCCTGTAAGGCAAACCCAGGCAAAATTGTCTTCCTGTTTCTTTCAGTGTGACTTTTTTGCAAATAAATCACGAAAAAAAAAAGAAATTTGAAGATGGAAAGATGGATGCACGTAATGAAAGCAGCATTCTATGTTCTGACTCTCCGTTCTGGGGAGAGTTACACCCTCCTTTTACAGCTATATGGATGGTCATCAGGACTAGCATTTTAGCCTATTAACTAATGAGGTTAATGAATAAGATACAGTTATAGGAGTTGGCAGAAGTCCTCTAAACATCATTGTGATGTAGCAGGCTTTATTTCATGGCATCATTAGTGAGACCTCTGCAAGTCCTTTATCACTAGTGTTCTCCTGTGAAACTCCTTCCAAAGAGTTGAGTTTGAAGTTTCTGTTTTGGAGCATTCACCTGCTCATTTAACTTCTCCTTGTCACTAAGAATTATTAGCTTTGTTCATTGGTGATATCCCTTTATTTGTTGTCATACTGCCATCCGGTTTTCTGTGCACTACACTCGCTGGTGGAATTGGATGTATGTTTATTTACAAGCTAGTCGAAAACTAGGTAATTGCAGAGGAAATCAGAGGTTAAAAAATAATGGTTTTAAGGTTTTTTTAAAAAATATCTTCTATGTCATTTATACAAGAGCTTAAAGTAAAAGTCTGGCTTTTTTCCTAAGAGGAATTGGTGCTTTTTTTCAGTGGGAGCTAACCTAATTTCATGTGACCATCTGTTTTGTGTATTGTATATTAAGTGCTTGTTCTCTTAAACCGTTGCTACAGAACTGTAACTCAGAGCAGTCTTCTAGATTTTTAAGGTTCTGTTAGGTATTGATTTAAAAGTTCAGTTTGAAGTTCAGCAGTTCATAGTTGTTCTCTCTTTTTTTAATAATACTAATATATTTTTGCAGTTGGTTGTTCACTCTTTCTTTGAGCACTCCGACATAATTAGTTGAAGAGCACTTTAGTCAGTAAAATGTTGATTTGTTCTTTAAAAATGTTCTTTAAAGTTGACTAAGAACTCCATTTCTCAGGAACTTATCACAATGATGCTTCAAGTAGATGTAGATCTGCGATTCTCAGCCTTGCAAGTTCTTGAGCATCCATGGGTTAATGTAAGTATTTTCAGGCTTGTAGATGCTGCTTGTAATTTGGCACCTTTGAGCTCTTTTGTGTCAAGTCCTTTCTATGCCCTTTTTGATCCAGCATATTCTAAAAATACCACAGGTTTAACTAGAAATAAGATAGATTACAGGCTGGTTTAGTACATCACATGTACCTTGGACTACCCACTATTTTATGCATGCTCAACTACATTTTCTCTGAAACATTTTGGGCCAGGTTTTCAACATATCTCAACGACAGCTGAAAAATGTATACCTCTAAAAATCATCTTGCAGGTTCAGTGACACATTTTGCTCTGCTAAAATCTGATGGACTCAAAAATCTGACAGTCATGAGTAAGAGCTATTGAAATATAGTCCGTAGTGTAAAGCCTGCTTGATCCAGCATGAAACAGAGAAACCTTTAGAATCATGTTTAGCTTCTGACATTGAAATATACGTATATTTGTGTGCAGCTATATCCATATAATCTGACTTACTATGAAATAGCTACTTATGTGTCCTAGCTTATCCCTTAGGGGTTGAACATTTGCCATCAGAGTGGTAATCAGTGAGGTGACATACAGATAAATCTGGCAGAGAATAAAGAGATTTCTCTTTAATTAATGGTGAGGCAAGGACACTACTTAATATTTGCTAATTATTTCAGATTATTTAATATATCTTAAAATATTTGGATGACAAGAAGGAAAAAGTGGAGAAAAACCAGATTCAAATCCAGAAAGGAAAATTGAGAAAAGAAATACAACTGGGATGAGCAAAGAGAAAAATCAGGAGGAAGAAATAATGTTTCATTTTGTTTGCTTCAAGTTTGAGTGTGCAGTCTTCTCTGGAATAGTATTTTGTGTCTCAGCTGCTGTATCCAAAATCTTCTTCTCACTTAAACACTGTTCTGGAAATTCAAATATACAGTAACCTCAAATGTTAAACTTTTTTTATGAAAATGTGCTCCATACAGCCCAGAATAGTGATTATCAGTTAATTGTTTACCAAGTATGTGCTTAAAGTCTTGGAGCGTCCCTTATTGCCCAAGCAATCGTAAATGCTATTATCATGCACAGCACTTCTGCAGCGTACAAAGAGTGCAAACATCCAGCACAATGTCTGATAATAAACTTTTCATTTTTAAGATGGCAGTCAAGCAGCTGAAATATTAATTTTCCTTGGTGTTGGGTGCTGCTCTTGGACATAGTGTCCTGTCAGAGATTAGAATGACTTTGGGGACTGAGGTGTCTCACTGCCCCCAGGAGGAGGACAGGTCTGGATTTCTGGAGTGCTTCTGAGGAAGAGATGGAAAGGACTGACCAGAAGAAATAGAGAGACCAGGTCATTCATGGCATCAGTCTGCATGCTGCTGCCGAGGTTACTGAAACATCACTTGTTTACACCACATAATGATTTGGGTACTAATCTTCCTCTTTTCTGAAAAGTACATTGGAAAAATACTTTCTTTTTTTTGCTTCAGTTATACCATGATGCATTTTTAGAAGCCGTTTTAGCACAATATATTAAGAAGTGCAGCTCTTTGTTAGTAATGTGATGCTCATGGTGTGCAGGAAACATGAGGGTCTGCTCCCTATCCTCACTAGTGCCTGCTGATAGGGAGGGATGGGGAAAAGAGCCAGGGACTGTCTTTAAACACCCCAGAGCCCTAGTAAGCAAAACCTGAGCTCTGGTCACTGAAATACCCTGGATAATTCCTGGGTTTCTGTACAATAAGTGGAAAAGCAGAGTACTTTGCCAGAGGATGCTGTAGAGGCCAAGTGTGTATAAATTTTGATACAATTTTTGAGGATAAGCCTATTGGTGCCTACTAAATATGGTGGTCTGAATACAACTCTTGGCTCATAAAGTTCTTAAGTATTTAGTTGCCAGAAACTGGAGAATATACCAGGGAAACTTCAAGATCTGCTTGTCTTCCTGAAATGTACTATTTCATAAACACTGACTACCGTGCACTCTTGGAAACAGGATACTATGTTCAGTTCACCTTTGGTCTAGCTCTGCTGCACTTCTTGTAGTTTTATGCTGATTGTAAGTCTTTGTAATCAAAACTTGTAGCAGTTCTGTCCATATATAAATGAAACAAATATTCCATGACAGTTCTGTAATTCCTTCTTTTCTGTCCAATTGCTGCTTTTAACAACTGAGACAAATCAGTATTTTCTCTTCAGTATTACACTAATGGTCTTTCATAACACAAATCAAAACGTGTTTTGAATTCTGCTATGTATCCTCCAGACATTTTTTCTGGAAGGCTAGTACTGGGATCAGTTCAGGAAAGTGCTTGGGCACATTCCAAACATCGCTCCTATTTCAAAGCATCACACATGGAAACGCTTAATATTAGGCATAAAATTAACTAGATGGCACTAAAATACTAGTTCACTTCGGGAGGAATAAGAACATGGCTGAGTTGAAACAGGTGTTTAAATGCTATTGTGAAAAAGGACGCTTCTCTGATGTGGATCTGGGAAGTATGCAGTACAGACCCAGGACAATCTGCTTGTATACGGAGGCAGAATGATACGCTGCGGTCAGATCCAGCCTCACATCCCCATACCATTAACAGCCTCACCAGATAAGAATCTGTTACAAAGCTTCCCTGTGCTTCATTTTCCCAACTTCAGAACAGGGAATTCATATGCTCATCCTTATTTATAAAAGGTTCTACTGTCTATGTGTCATAATTACCTGAGCAATTATCTGCAACGTTCATAAATTAGACTTTCTGAGAAGAAACGGCACATGGAGTTTTCACTTAACACTCCATTTTCCCAAATAATTTTTTAAAATATTTTTTCCATGGCACAAAATGCTTAACTTTATTTTCCTTTTCTTATTTCTGTTTTGAAAATATTCATAAAGTGTTAAACTTGCAGCTAAAATACTGAATAGGTCAGCTGGCTTTGAAAAGCAGGCATGTGTTCTCTTCAACAATTTTAAGAAACATTTTCTCTCTTTGATCAAACCTTTGATAGAAGTGTTCTAACTGCTTACACTGTGTAAAAACATTTTGTAGATTGTAAATAACCATTCTACTTTATGGCTGCTTACTGTGTGATTACTTGGTAAATTGCTGAGATTCCGGGAATGTTCTTTGACAGTTTCAATAGCAGCCAACCCTCATTTCAGTTTCATTTTTTGCTATAAAAATAGCTGTGATCCTCTTAGAAACTGCAAAACTTGTTATGGTCAGAGTCAGACCAGTAAAACAGTTCCTATGTCAATAATATCCCAGCTGTTTTCAATTCAAAAAAACAAAACCTGAAAAGATGTTGGCTACGTGCCACTGCCACAGATGGAGATCTTGAATACTAAATGCAATTCAGCAGCAGTTCCTTGCCCCCTCCATTTGGTTTATTTGGATTTGTCTCTCTTATACAGTACACTTAGACCTGGAAACAAATCATCAGTTTATACTTCCCATACAGGGACCCCAGCTCTTTCTATTACCTGCTTAAATTCTTTGCAAAACCAAAGAATTATAAAAGCGGGTCGAAGCTCAAGCTCTGGCATTGTAAACATTGTTGATATTGATAACCTGAATTATACCATACAAATTACAGGACAAACCTCCTCTCTTTTTGTCCTATAAATAGTAAATATTTCCTAATGCAGCATTGAGCAGTGAGTGCTGAAAGGAATGGACTGCATTCTGTCAATCCTTCTCTGTTAAAATACTCAATTGAAAATGTTGTGTGTTGTGGTTGGAAGAGGAAGATGGCACACACCAGCCTAAAATCAATTAGGGAGACTGTAGCTTTTACATGTCTGTAGCTTTAACCATGTCTGCCTTGAAAATGTGTGTGCAAAAGAAATGAATAACCAAGCAGTAAATAATAAGCTGAAAATTTGTAAGTTAAAGTTAAATTTAAAAGGCATTTCTTAATTGGCAGCAGGACTACTTTTGGTTATGCCCTAGGACACTGCCCAGAGAAAAATCTCCTTGTAATCCTTAAAAAAAAACAGAATCCAAAAGTTTTTTCCAGCACTTCTATTTGTTCTAATTTTCTGCTGTTATTTATATAATGACCTATTCATCTGATGCTTTTAGACCTGGAAAGTAAAGCCCTTATGGCTGGCTTGTGAAATAGATCTGAGTGCTTCAGGGCAGCAAGAGTCTGGCAATCCTGAACTCCATTCCATCTTTTTAACATTTCTTTTTTCTTTGAGTGGCAACTTCTCCTGCTATAGAGAACAATGCAATTATAAACCCATAATTTATTAATTACTCAAATGATGCTGAGACTTTCTGACTCTTTTTGTTAAATTTTATTTTGATTTCTTGCTGATAGACCAATATGTGGATGCTGATTAAAATATATGTCTCTTACGCAAGTATTTTACATTGTGAAAACATAAACGTGAAACCTCTGATTCAGGTCCAGAGTTTTTAAAATGTTGAAGAATTTTGACTGCTCAACTTTTGATACTTGCTCAGGTGACCGTCAGCAGTCAACATATTCTGAAGCTTGTGACCCTTTGAAGTTCCCAGAGCTGAACACCAAAAATCACCAATCAGCTTTAACAGATCTTGTCCTGACTGCTAAAGCTGAGATGGAATTCTGGGATCCTAACCTGGTGCAAGAAGCAGCTCCTCTACCAAAATGTTAAAACAGGGGAAAGGAACAGTTAACCTCTTTGGGGGCTGACATCCTTCCAATTACAGCAACCTGATGAAATTCTTGTCAGTAATGTTTAAACTGTTTTCAAATCCTACAACCTACCCTGCTGATTTTGGTGAATCTGATGGGTTTTTTTTCGCTTCTTGCCTTTTTAAACTGCAGAGCAGCTTGTTTTGTATGTAGTTAAAGAGCTGTCATCTCTCATCCTCAATATCTATCTATGTATTTTATTGTTGGCTGAAGTGATTCCAGGAGCCAGACAATATATATTAGTTTGTTTATAAAGCACATTGAAAAAAAAAATAAAAAAGATAACTACTAAACATGTGTTAGCACCAAAAGTAGTAAGAAAATTTAATAACAGTACAGTTACTTCCATATATCCCTCTGCTGCATCTTAAATTGAGCTGGAAGATAATTCATCTAAAAGCTGGAGCCTACGCTATGTGACTCTGGCACATTGCCACTGGAACTGTGGGTGTGGTGCTCCTCCAGTGAAATATTACCACAGTCTTGGTAACTATTGTCTTCTCCGTAATTTAGTCTTTTGACAAGACGACACCAACGTTTGGCAAGCTTTCATGTCAAGAAAGCCAAGAGAATTATTTTCCCCCAGCCACCCAGCCTCCAGTGAAGAAGAGTTCATTTTACAGACTATCTTTCTTCTGAGAAAGGCAAGGTCAATGGAAAGCAGGTTATTTTTAGGGGTCATATACCACCAAGCCAACACTCCCTGGTGCTAGACAATAATCAGCTACTGGGTTGTATTGTTCTGGTTTGTGTTTTGCAGCTGTGTGCACTTGACCATGTTTTGCCAGCTACGACATTTTGTTCAGGGGCGAGTGAGGGATCACAAACCCCCAAGCTAAATAAACAACAAAAGCAAACCAACCTCCCTATAATTCCCATATGCTCACTGAGCTCATGATTTACTGCAGCAACTCTGTAACACTTCAAGTGTGCTCAGAATTGTGGCAAAGACAGAAAAAAAAGTGTCATCTCTCTATTTGCATGTATTCTGCTAGGGCTTCGCTTAAGTGGAATTCAAGAACTTTTTCAGCTGTTGATAGCTACACATACCATGCTGTAGCAGCTTGAGATGACCATTGTGGATGGCCAGTGACCTGATATCCTGCATGTTCTACCTATTCTGCACGTTGTTGCCTGAAATCCTGCATATTCTGTTAGTGAGGAAGTCTCACTGAGTGCTTTTTTGCACTCTTTTTCAGGCATAAGGGCCTTATTTGCAATTTCTAAAAGATTCCTTTCTTCTCTTGGGCTTGAATTTAACCTGCGGACTTGCACAAAAGTGCAGACTCCCTTCTTTCTGCTAGGGTTCTCTTCGATGCTGAGGATGTCAGCATGCCTAGGTGCAGATAGACAGGTTTGTGCTGTGAAGCAGGATGCCTCCAGGTCCAGCTGCACCGCTTCTGAGCTGGATCTCTCACACAACCAACTCGCTTGGTGTGTGCAGCAGCAGAACGTGTGTCTGCCTGTGCCTGACCATGCGCTTGTGTGCCAACTTTCCCCTCAGATTAGCTCAAGTTGAGAATGTGTGTCTTCCAGCAAGGAACAAGATACCACCCAAAGCTGTCATCAACCATTCTCTGCTTTTCCTGATAATCTGAGCATCTGTCTGCCCTTTCCCGAGCAGTCTGTACCTCTGCCTGTCCTTTCCCTGCAGCATCCCAGGTTTGTGGCCTTGTGACTGGGGGAAGGAATTGAAGTCCCTTGTTACCAGTCAGTCGGAGACTCAATTTGCAGAGGTGGCTTTATTTAATTATGCTTTTAGTATGGTACAGCCATAGTCTGCAGGGAAATGCCACAGCAAGCTGTGAGCCCGTGCCTAACCTGGCCTGCAGATGTACACACTGACACATCCTGGCATTTGTGAGGTCCTGTGCTCAGCAGTCCCAAGGGTCTCAGCCAGTGCATTTCTTAGCTCACATTTTGCTTGGATTTCCTCAACGTTGGGACTCACTGACTTGTGACTGGAACATTCACACAACTCCATAGTCCCTGAGTTTGTAATCTTTATGATGTGACAAGGACCTTATTGGTGTCTCTCGGGGCTTTTGGAGATCCTTTCTGGCATCCTACCAAAACAGGGCCTCTGGTTTCTGTAATCTCTTGGGTACTTTCTACTCGTGAGGTCATTGCCTTTAAATTTATGTGATGAGTAAACAGAATCAAAACCAGGTCTGAGCTTGTCAAGCTTTGAAATATTAATAGACTTAAAAATAACTAGGCTGGGATAATTAAGACATGGTAGAAAGAATAATAAAATATTTAACAATTATTAATTAACATTACTTAAAGGTCGGGAGGAAGATATTGGATAAAGAAAAGAGAAGCTGGTTCATGACACAGTATGATGTTCATCTTTTAAATACCTTAGATATATTGATGGAGATAATTGTTGACCCTTATTTCATTACAAACATTTTGTAAACTTTTCTATATTGACAGGTGCTATCAGAATCACCTCACAATTCTTTTATTTCATCTTTTCTCTCTGAATTTTTATTTTGCTTTGTTTCTCTGCAGGATGATGGCCTTCCAGAGAATGAACATCAGCTCTCAGTAGCTGGGAAGATTAAGAAGCATTTCAACACAGGCCCCAAACCGAACAGCACAGCAGCTGGAGTTTCTGTCATAGCAGTAAGCATCTGAAATACACAGCTGAAACCCTTAAAAATGTGCTCACAACACAGCATGTGTTTAGGGCATGCCACCAAAAGAAACCAGAGAGGGTTAATTTTTAGATAGTTCTAGAATTTAATTAATATAAATGCAATTAGACCTGGTATTCTGCACAGTTTCTCCATTGATTCTCCTTGTGAGTCACATTGTTATTTAACAAGCCTTAGGAGATATAACTGTACATACACCTCCACATTTTACCAGAAGATCAGTGGACCTAACTGCAATGTAGATTCAACAATTTGGACTATAGGATCATGACATTTTACTTGGCAGCAGAATCATCACATGGATTGAGGCCATACAGAGGTTGTAGCAGAAGGACAGCAGCTCTTTAAAATGGAAATTACATAAAAATTGTGGCTGAAAATTTGTATGTCAGCCTAAGTGTCTCTTCTCTGAAGATATCCAAGAAAGCTATGATGCCACACTGCTACCTTCATAGTTGATACGAGTACAGCCACTTCAGATTTAGCTGAGCAGCAGCATTTTATTGTACTGCCACATGCAAACTGCTTGTCATTAGGCAGGAGAACTTAATTGGGTAAAGACTTAATGGAGCTCCTTGCTGCCTTCTGTCATCTTGCAGTTCCAGTCTAGGTATTCCAAGTTAAAATGTGTGAGAGCTTCTGAAACCAAGCTTGGCCAGATTTTTGACCAAGCTTTACTGAGGTTTCGGTGGCATCCTCAGTGTAGCATACATCACATACATTTGTATTTTTTCCACAGAGATGAACATGTGTTTTCCACAAAGATGAACTAGATATACACGCACACAGAATACATTCAGTGTATTGTGAGATTATTCATATTAATGCCATGAATAGCAACATGCACATCCTTTGCATTTTTGACACATCTGCCTATGTTTGTAAGCTTTTCTTTATTCCTCATGGAAATGTTAACGCTCCAAATAGTCACTAAACATAAGTGACACGTTAAACATAACCATTCCCATATCAGATTACTCAGTGTTCATTCCCAGCTCCCATAAATTGCAGGTGGTGTGACTGCACGTGTACTCTTTCTTGTACTGTTTCCACTTTCATGTTTCTCAGCTCAACCCCTCCAGTGGTGAGTTAAATCAGCATGAAGTAAACTCAGCTCAGCACATGCAATCTGGCTCACAGGTGTGAACTGTTTGTGCAGCAAAATGGATACTCTCTCAAAGTTGCTTGGTATAAGTACTTTAAATTTCAAGCTGTGCCTCTCATATTTTTTCTTTACTCTTTCCAACCCTGAACGTCCTCAACATGGAAGCAAGTTGTGCCTCATGCTTTTCTTAGATTTTCTCAGTCATCGGCTAACATAGTCAGCATTTATTTATTTTCATTTTTAAGCAATAATACTGCAACAGCTCTCCCACAACTAAAACATCACATACCCATTGCTCATCTGAAATGCAGGTATGTTCTGTATAGACTAGCTGAAACCGTGTTCCTTTCGAATGGACTGCCAGCACGCTTGTCCATGAGAACTACTGCTCAGATCCTCATTGCTAATGACTTCAAAGCTAAAAGCAAGAAATGATGCCTCTGTCCTCATCCATCCCTCGTCTCCTTTATGTTTTTAATTTCCCCACCCTCCTTTTTTTTCTCTTTGCCCCAGTTGCTCTGCCAAGGAATTGTTTACAGCAGTTTGACAGTTGAGTAATGAAAAAGGCACTGTAGTGAATCTTTCCACTGAAAAAATCATACATCATAAAAAAAATATGTATATGTTTAATTATATTCTTAATGGCTTTTATTTATTTTTTAATGTTTGGAAATTTAACAGATTATTTTTAGTGATCATCTCTGTGAGTGAACATCATATTCTGGCATGATTAATCCTGCAACTTGGCCTATAAAGTAGAAATGTTTGGAATATTTTTACAGAATTCAGAAAGTGGTTTGATTAGCGTATGTCAATTATTTTCAAAAAACTTGGAAGAGATGGGGAAGTATAGATCTCTTTAGTGTTTTGGTAATGTTCCAGAAAGCTAGATAATTTTGATTTTAAGAATAAATTACTTTTATTTTCTGCAAAACTGATTTAGTAGGTAAAACAAAGCAAACCAGCAAAGCCTTTAATTATTGTTTCTGCATTTTAAAGGATACTTAGTATACATTTGAAATGCATGTCATCAGGGTTTTATTTTAACTGTGCAATCTCAAATAAGTAAATCTTATTAACAAAACCTGTTCTACATTTAGAATTTTCAAAGTATGTACAGATGCTGTAACGTATTGTTCAGCACTAAAGTCCTGCACTGAGTATATTTTCTACAAAAATACTGTTTTATTGTGCCTGCCTGTATGTTTACTGTAACTTTTTGAGAGAGTGCTTGTGTATATAATATATAGAGGCGCCTTCTATATATTGTATAACACATGTGTCTGTGTGTGCGTTTGTGAAAATATGTTAACATGTGCATATATTTATATAGCTTACGTGATAGTATAAAAACTAACCATTAGCATTATTTTGAGGTTTTTACCTCTGTTTATGTACAGAGATAGCTAATCTGTGGTATTTAGTTCTTAATATGTACTCACACTGGTATGGTATTATATGCCTGTTTTCTTCATTGGTAAGAAGTAACGCACCTCAACTACCTCAAGCAGTATTTATCTTATGCACCAATTAAAACTATAATATGAAAACTAAGTTCCTGAAGATATGTGAGTGGTCAACGTCACTGGAAGGAAGTTTGAAGCCGTGTGTATTTTATATACATTTACTGTGGCTACTACTTCATTCAGTGATGTCCAAATACAGTACAAAGACTTAAGTCTGCTTTGTTAATGTGGTAATCTAACTATTCAGGGCAGAAACATCCTACAAGTTCTCATGCATGTGTCCAGGCATCAAGTTTCTCTACATTTGAAAGGATAGTCAGTTTGGACAAACTGTCAGAATGAAAATGTTGTGCATGCCTAGCAAAGTAATTCCTTTGCCAATGTAGCAGAAAATGATTCCTCAAAAAATATTAGTTATAAAGGCAAAGAAACTTTTCTGTTGATACATTAACACATTGTTAAAAGTTCTTCCGGCATAACTATGTCAGCTGGGAAACAATTCCTTAAACCAACATAGCTTTACCAAAAAAGTTTTAATTGGAGAGCTAGCTTTTAAAGCAGCAAGTCCCTAAAAAACGCTACTTGCTGATGGGAGAGTATAGAAGAGAAAGATCACTTTACTTACCCTATTCTTAAACTCATCATATGCATTGACTGCAAGTCTATGTAGGAGACAGAGGCTGGGCCAGTGCCCCTCTGATCTGTGTCAGCACATCAGCCGTGTTGCTGTTAAGCATGTGCCAAAATATTTGCAAAATCAGGTTTCTTATACAGCTTTCCAATAAGAACAGTATTTTGTAGTTCTGTGATGCTGGTTATAAAAGATACTGCAGTAAAAGCATAAAAACAGACTTTTACTAAATAGTCTTTTTAAAGTCTAGGGATAGATTTTTTTTCCTTCAGTTCTCCTAGGATGTCATCCCATGTGTTTTTTCTTTGGCCCCAGAACAGTATCCTGTGGCTGTACCCTCTGGGCATAAGTGACAGTGGCCACAGTGACCAAGAGCCAAAATCGTTTTTTCAGAATGCTTCTGCAATGCAAAGGTGTGCTGTAATTCCTTGTATGAACCAAACATTGTTGAATTCATGTTCTTGTCTGAAGTGTAAAGGTTTTGCCTGTGTGTTGTCCCTTTTGTGCTTCTATTTTTGCCATTGTTAAGACAGAGGAAAAGACTGACGATGATCTGTTAAGGTTGTATGAGGTCTTTGTCTTGGCAATGGGAATAAGCTCCATCTGGAGGCTCACAGGAATCGAATAAGACAGTAAAAGAGAGAAGCTGCTTGTAAAGTTGGTGCAGCGCTCTGCCTCTTGCAGAGTCCTCACTGGGTTGGGGACACTGGCGCAGGGCCACTGCCTGCAGTCTACCAAGGGGAAGGCAGGGGATGGGTCGTTGCCCTGTGTTCTGCCAAGTTTAAAATAAAATTACAGATTCTAAGTGGCATTTTTTTGAGGTGAGATTTCTTGGCTGGTATGGAAGAGAAGCCAAGTTTAGTCTGTGAATTTTGCTTGACTTGAAGATGAACCCCTGCCTTTGGCTATCACTTCCCTTCTATGTCTGTGTTGTCCTGGGATCATTGTCCACAATCGCGTTTCTTATGGCAGGATTTCCACACTGACAAAATCGTTTCAAATCTCCCGATTTTCTCTATATTACGATTTTTCGAGCAATATTTTTGAACTGCTTTTAAGAAAACATCCCTTGTGTGTGTTTTATGTGCAGCATACAAGGAAGCCAGTAGATGGCAATAGCAGACCAGCGTAGTTAAGCCAACAGAAAACAGACCATGTACAATGTTCTCATGGTTTTAAATAGGAAAACTCCTTTAAATAATTCTAAATAAGATGAAAGACGTATTGTTTTAACAAAATGAAATAAATTATTGACTTCTACAGTTGCAGGGGTGTCTTCAAGAAAAAAATTAAATTTACAGTTAGCTCCTAGCTACCCTTGAAGCGGTTGGTAACTAGAAATGTGTTGAACTGCTTTTCTGAATTTGGAATTAGAAACTGTCATCAGTAGTGGAAATATATGCCCTACTCTTATTGAAGCACAGAATGGCCTTTTCTCTTCATAGGGCAAAATGTGAAAATCATCATAACTAACAATTTTAAAACAGGCAGTGTCTCCCTCAAGATATTTTCCCCTAAAATTTTATTTAACTGGACTAAATGATGTCTCCACTGTCTGTTAGTACTACACAGAAGGATTAGAGAAAACAATACATTTTCTTTGTTCCTATGCACATGATTCTGCTAATGATAAACTACAAAGATCTCCATTCCTTAAGTAATGTCATGAGCACACTTTCCTGGACACAATTTTAAGTTCATTTCCATTTTGACTTTAATTGGTGCAATTTTAAACCAAAGAATTTTGTACTGTTATCTATTTGAGCATGAGGTGTAAGCTGAAATGATAAACAATGTTATTCATGGCTCTGAGTAGCCCGACTTTCCAAGGTTAACGCATTTTTAGAAATGAATTACCATGATTGATGGGGTATCAAAACCTGATTCTTTTCATCTTTACACATTCCATGATTATGAAGCAGTCTAATTTAAGCCTTGTGTAGTCTGTCTAGCCTGCTCCTTGTGATGCTTGCACTGCATTTTTTAAAATTATTAAACCTCTCAGTTTAATTGCAAAAGATGATTTTCCATTACTTGTATGTGCAACTTAAAAAGGGCACTTCTGTCTTTGGAAGGAACAAGATATTTGTCAGACTTTTAAATGAATGCATTATGCATTAAGTAACCTATTTTGCAAACTCCACTTTAGTTTTAATAAATTGGCTTATAATTCAGCAAAACTAAATTAGAATTAGTATCTTTTTCTTTTCTTTCTTTACTTTTTTTTCTTTTTCATTTTCATCTCTGGTATGTAGCCTTAGGATGTTAGATAAGTGCCTTCTGAAAGTGAAAACAGTAAATATGCACTAAATAAGGAACAGCTTGTTCTGGAGTCTGAATTCTTTAGCCTAATGTCGATCCACTGAGTTGCCCCGTTTCTCTCTGCTCAGCTGGACCACGGGTTTACCATCAAGAGATCAGGGTCTTTGGACTACTACCAACAACCAGGAATGTATTGGATAAGGTATGAGATGGTGCAGCTCCAACAGTCAGTGTTTCCATGGCAACGTGCTGGCAGTCTCCATTAACCAGTTCCTTCAGTGGATAAACATGCTTTTTGATTTGTTATCTGGTCCATATGCTGCTTTATCAGTTTCGTTTTAATCTTGATTGAGATGCCACACCCCCTCATTCCCTTTCTTCACCCATCCCTCACACCCACATTGCCAGCTTTCTCTTCATCGCACATGCTCAGTATCAATTTCTCCTGTAGTTAAAAGGACAGTGTATATAGAAAACCTACTACATATGCTGAAGTACACACCCTCCCCCTCTCTATTGCTTGTTAAGGCATCTGCTTCCCCTGTGCTCCTGTTTTGAAACACATGGAGCAGCAACAGGCTCTCAGCATATATTTCCTCTTTTTCCATGTGAGATGTGGAGCTATATACTGTCATTTTAAACCCACTAAACACAATCCTTACCTTAGATTGAACAATGCATTTACATAACGCGGTCTGTAGAAACTCTCCCAAGTTCAATGGAATACAATGCATTGTATGTGCTGGTAAGCTTGTGTTTCTAACAATGCATTCTTTCTCTTTTCTTTTTAAAACCCTTCTGATACCTCTTTATTTTGGTTTGATTTTTTTTAAATATTGCATGAGTCTTTTGAATATATTTTTCTTCATTGTGTAACTGTGCCAGGGTTGTCGTTAGCTGGCTTAACCTGTGTGATAAAAGGGGACTCCGGGTGGGAGGGGGTTCTTCTGGAGTCGGGACGAGAAGGGATCCAGGTCTGATAGCCCACACGAGGTCTGTGCACCTTCTCAATCAATCCACAGCCCTGGAATTTCCATCAAGTGGTTATTTGCTGGCTTTTTTTCTTTCTTATTACTCACAAGACCCACATTTTGATAGCTGGATAAATTTTTACAAGTTTCTTGTGAAGCCTGTGTTTTCTAACACTGCACTGATTGAAACCCTTAAAAACTCATCTGTGAGGTATTTGGAAAAAGTCAGCAAATTAACTGCATTAGCAAAACAGCAGAGATGGTCACTGCAAGTGTTTCCGGTAAAGTAAAACTCCCACCTTGGGTCATCTCATTCAGTGCATGGACCAAGCTACAGCATGGCTTCCATAAAACGTAGCAGTTCCCTGAGTGCACACTTAAGTAGATTCTGATATGGATGTTCTGGGGAAAGAAAAAACAAAAATAATGCTATTTTTCCGGGCAAAAAGTAGTAAAGTAGTTCCCATCCATCAGCTGAATGCTGGCTAGCGAGAATTGAGAAACACTTCCACTCCAAGTGCTGGAGTGCGCAGCAGTACCTGTAATTCCAACCTATTTCACTTGCACAGGTGGCTTTAAACCTACTGGGATCTGCAAGGACATGACAAAACCTGCATGGTTTTATCTTGTCATTTGACATCATGCATTGCAGTTTCCAGTCCTGTAATGCAGCCAAGAGACAGCAGCACAGCGTCTATGCTGTTTGGTTTTGAAGAAAGAGGGAACAAGGCCGGAGTGCCCAGCTTTAGGTGTGTGGGATTGACGGAATTAGGGGAATTTTTCATTTATGCTTAATGATGGCATTTTTGTGTCAAGCAGAACTTTGTCAAATAGTTGCAAATTCAATGCCTCCTCCTTAAAACAAGAGAAAGCTCACGTGAGATTTATTTATCTTCCTAGAGTTTAATTGCTATCAATGATAAATTTCTAATCCTTTTATGCTTTAATATTTTTATTTTACACCGGAAAAAAAAAATATGTAATCTCTCTTTCCATTTGCTATACAGAATGTTTGGATCTTTTAAAACCCCAGCTTCAGGGGAAGCAGACCACCAGAAACAGAAGCCTGTGATAAAAGCAGGCATCTCCTCTCAGATTGGCCTTGACTCAGTTTAACTGCATAGGCTAGATTTGGAAAAAAACCCATGCATTTTGAGGAGGTGGGAGGGAAGTCTGTAATTCTGCGCCGTGGTAAATAAATAAACGCTATAAAAAAGAGGGCCATTTGACTAAAGCACTAGTAATGGCTGCCATCAGCATACAAAATGACACATCCCTGAATAATGGGCTGGAGCAGATGGGCGATAATCTCCCTTATTCATACATAAACTGCTCTGTTTTCCAGCTTGGGGCAGTAACAACAATGTTCATAATTAGTGCTTTCTAAACAGGGCACCTAGTGTGGAAAGGCGAATTGGGAGAGCAGGACTCCTAGGCTAGAGGCTTAATTAGGAAATGCTACAACACGGAGGACCTCCGAACAAGCACTGCTCTGTATTTGGTCCTCTTTCATCTCCAAGAAACAAGCAACTGCTGTAGTGACCAATATTTTAGTCTAAATAAAACCATTTTGATTTTAGCAAGTGTTTATTTTTCAGTAGTAACTGTAAGCACAAATGCAAAGCATATGAAAAGGTTCATCAATTCCCATCTATAAAAGTTAATTTATCACAGGCTCATGAAAATTAACCTGAATTCACAAGTGCAGCGAAAAATGAAAGCAAGTCCCAAAGAAAATTTAATGCTCCCTTTGTTAGTGTTAAACTACTCATTTCTTCTCCACTCTTTTGATCATTTTCATCCCCAGTTTCTAGCAGTCTTCTAAAATATCTTTTTAAATGGCACTATTTCCTCCTTCAATCAACCAGAAAACCTTTTCCTTTCTCTGCTTAAAAGACTTACCTATTCAAAGTGCTTTAAAGTCTGAATTTTGTGAACACTCATTCTGAATCCTGTTTTATTCCCTTTCAGTAAGATAAGTGCAAAAGTGATGTGACTTTTTTGAGATGCTAAAATGCAACAAACCTTATGTGCAGTATTATTTGTTACACGAGGTATGTGATATAATGCCTGGAAAATCTTACAGAGTTCCTTGAATGTGAGGAACAGAAAAACCAAATCAGTAAAATCGTCTGGACACCAAACTGCTACATGTTTTAAAAGCAGCCCACCTAATGCTGTCAGAACATCAGCCCTGCAATCAGAAGTGCAAAACTGGCCAAAACGGGGATGAAACTTCGAGGTCCTAGTTAAACCCACAGTCTGGGCTGTCCCAAAGCTGGTAAAACGTCATTGTTCTTGGTAGCCAGGAAAACCAGCCTTGGTGCAGGTGGGTAATACCCATGCAATCACATCTTCATTCAGCCCAGATTACCAATGTCGACTCAAGTCTGAGACAGGAGAGAGCACCCATCTCTGAGCAGAGATACTGTGTTTGGGATTCCTTTCTTTTTTTCCAAAGAATCCATTCTCTGATAGCTCTCCTTGTAAAAGGGTTAAAGCTGATTCATTCGTCTTTTACAGTTTCACTCTTACTGGAACTTAAGAACAATGAGCACGAAAAATCCAAATGGCACCTACGTTGTCCTTCAGAAATATAACTGCTTTACTTCCCTGTAAGGAAGTTTTCTTTAACATCTACTTAACTAAGACTTTTAACAGTTTGCGTGATTCAAAGTTTTTTGCTTTCTTGTAACTGAATCAGAATATGAAGCGTGAAAACTTTTCGAGGCTTCCCTATAGCGTCAAGTTTTGTAACCTTCTTCAGCTGCATTAACTCTTTGTTCTAATGGCAGCACATTATGAAGGTAATACTTTGCAAAATTTACCGATGTTTTCTTCAACCCTGAATTTCCTAACTGATTCTGGTTTTTGTCTGAATTTTAACATTATTTTAATCTGCTACTAATTGAATGGTCTGAATTTTCTGCCTTTTCTGAGCTGATTCAGAATACCAAAGAAGAACCAGAGCAGGTTTATCTAACATGAAATATTAATAGGAAATATTAGTATATGTAGTATTATATATAAGATTAATATAAAGTGTTTACGTATGTTATTTTTACATATCCATAAACAATATATAAAAAATAAGGGAGCAAAATAAAGCCCCGGAAATGTATGGGAAAGTCATTAATCATCTTATCTATATAATGGCAATAGCAAGGAAATGAGTTACACTGGATGCTTAATGAAATTGTCAATCCAGTCAATAATGAATTCATAAATTTCTGAATTTTTAAAATACAGTTCTCACTGTCACAGTTAAAAAATATTTGAATAACTCATTTCAAAACCCATAGTTCCGTCCTCTGTGTTTGTTTCCTAATTCCTATTACTGTGCACCAGTCAAGTTACTTACTTACACCTGTCCCAAGTGGACACAATACAATACACATCCAAGTCAGAAGTTACAGCCAAAGGTCTTGACTATGGAAGAAGGAAGTTGGGAATCAGGCTTGCTCTCTGTAACCGGCCATTTTTACTACTGTAAAACCCTTTGTAAACTGAATATTGGTAAAAACAGGCAAACATCTAAACTCATTTAAAATCTCTTCTCCTGCTCTCGGACTAAGAAAACCACAACTGATTTACAAGCTATAAATAAAATTTACCCATGCAAGCAACTTGGCACTAAGTCTCTTCCACGTGTAATTGAAACCAGCTGAGGAATCGTGTCTCTAAAAAGGGGGGATGTCATAGAGTAAACACAAACTTAAATATGGCAATATGGACTCAGTAGTTATATGTGTAGAATACTTGTCTTTGTATTCACTCACCAATACAGTACAAAGCATACATCGATTTGATTTTCTTTCTTTTTTTACTTTCATTTTAGCTAAATTCCATGCTAGAAGTTACATGGTGTGCGAAAAGCACTGGCCTTTTGTATTTGGAGGTCTAGGTTCAAATCCACTCGATTAATTTGTCCCCTCGATGTGGTCATTTGCACGTCTCCAAATCACCGTGTAACTTGACTTAGTTATGGCTTGTGCCTAAGGGGCTAACAATAACATGTGTCTTTCACTCCTGGACTGAGGTGCATTGCTAAGTTTGAAGTACTCTCCAAAAAATGTCTTGAATCATGAATCAATCACACACACACACATATATATATATAAATTTTATATATATATATATGTATATATATATGTAACCTGAGAAACCCATGGAAAAAATAAAAAAGGTCAGACTGAAGGGCTGCCTGGCTCATGTCATGAGCATTGTTTAATGGCCATTTTTACATTAGCGAAAGCTACCGTTGCTTATCTCAACATATCAAGAAGCTTAAGGAAATAAGATAAAAATATCTAGGTGTGAATATTTAAATGCATGCATATACATACATGCATATAAAAGAATTCACTGGGAGAAAAATACCAGTGTTTCAATGTGTTTGTCCATTTAACTCCACACACTAAACAAAGCCTCATGAAAATTGCCAACAAATTGCAAATACGCTCCAGCAGAATGAAAGCGAGTGAAGGGAAGGGTTTCTTAGATTAATGCATTAACAGCTGCATCCCCAGTCCAGTCTCCTGGCTGGTATGAATAATGGATGGGCTAAGAGGCAAAATGCACAATAATGTTCTTTTATTAATGAAATGAATAAATATCTATATTTGGTGGCCAACAGTAAATTAAGACAAGTGAAAAGAAAAACAGTCACCACTTGCATTCGTAAAACACAGTTACTTCAATCCAATAATTACTGACCTGACAGAAAATATCATCCCACAGCTAAAATAAGGTGCTTCCCACTGCAAATCTAACATATACATCTAAACAGCTGTAGTTTTTGAATGTCTGTTCATAAACACAGAGTTCAATATTTTCCAAGAAAAAAAGAATTCACATGGCTCTGGAGTTCTGCAATATCAAAATGTAGAAATCAGGAAGAAGACACTCCCTGTGGCAAAATCCTGGAAAAATGCTAACTGCACCTTAGTATATAGGTGACAGAAACAATGATTTTAGAATAGTGCTCCATTACTTCTAATTAAATGCATTTCCAAAAATGGCTTGTTAACCATTTGGTACTGGGTGTCAGGATTACTAAATGTTGATGCAAAATACATTAGTGCTTAATGAAGTGCTTCAGACCCATCAGCACCAAACTATTAGAGGCAATCCACTTATCTGCTGCTGGGTAAGAAGCTCTACATTTCCTCATATGGATTGTAAGAGGACAGCTGCATACCTTAAATAAGAATGCTATCCTTACATTTTACTTGCCATTACTATCATACAGTACTCAAAGTTCTCACTCTCTCACCTCGAGCTGGGGAAAAAAAAAAGTCAAAATATGATAATGAAAATCTGGGATTTGCAGCCCTGTGAAGCATAAGTGCACTTCAGATCCTCTTATTATTTATTGAAAGAGTAGCTTAAAGTAGAAATGCCTTGGAAATCCGTAATGGACTGGTTCATGCACTGCCAAATCATCCAGCTGAATAGTAGATGAAATAATAAATCTATTACAACCAAGGCAATGTGTATAAAAGGCCTTTGTTACAAAAACAATAATAATAATGAAAAAGCTGATTTTTTGGAATATGCCCACATGCAGAAAAGGATAGGGTAGATGATAACTGCACTTACAAACCACATTAATCTATCATATTTTGAAATTTTTTAGAGCAAGAGTATCAAACTCACAGCCCGCGGGCCAAGTCCAACCCTCCACCTTGTTTTATCTGACTCGGCACCTTGATTCTACCCAGTGGCAGCACCAAGCTCCATGCCCCTAGGCTCCCACCCGTGCATTAGTCATGTGTGCAGCACATTACGCTGCAGGAGCAAGAGAACACCAGGAGCTGTGAGTTTGACACCCCTGCTTTAGAGGTAAAAAATAACCATGAACTCATTAAATGAAAAGTAGCATTTGTGCAGAGTGCAGTGTGGCCACATCACCTGGCAGCGTAATGGACACTGGACGTGCAAGACCTCTCTTTAACATTGTTCAGAATAAGCCCAGTTTTGCAAGTTCTGGGAGTGCTCTGTGGCCAGAAGTGACCTATTCTGTGGTTCTGACATGTTAAACACAAAATGTTAGGATATATCTGTGTGGTTTTGCTTTCAGTAGATAAATATTCCCTTCTTTGGCTCTCTGAGACTTTATACATTTTTATTCGATAAGCTCTTTGTGTGAGAAAGGCTCTGAATGCCTCTCAGCCCAGGAGAGTAACCACAATAATGCCCCTGGAGCCTACAAGCATGCCTATATAAAGGCCAATTAGATCAAATTCAAGGGAGTCTTGGGATTAAAAAAAAGTAAAGAAAAACATAGTCTTGAAATATCTCAGGAAGTTTCTGAATGGTTAGGAAGCCAGAAATACTTGGTCGTACAAACTACAACATAAGGTGCTGAATTAGGTGGGGTGATCAGGGTTTTTTGCTTAGCATTTTTGATTAATAAAGTAGGAAGTGCCTTTGTTTATATGTAAACAAATATATTTTAAAAAATGGCCCCCAAATCTTCCTCCAAAGTAGTAGTAGAAAAGTAATATCTTAGGGTTGATTTTTTAAAGGCATCTTTAAAACTGTGTCCCGATATTTAATTATCAGCTAGTTTTTTTTAATTTCATTTTTTTATTTAAAAAAAGCAATATCCTAGGCTAAATTTCAAAAAGAATCTTTTATCCAAGAGTATTCACTTCTGTGTAAATTATCAAATTTTAAATACCTTCAGTTTTTACATATACATTTACCATTCTCATGTAGCAGGTTTTTTAAATAAATTTTGAATTTAGTACAAATATTTTTATTTAGTCACCCAGAAATGTTTAACTTTCTCAGAGGAGAGTTTCTGTTACCACGGAATAATGTGATGTGGCTTAAACTTTAAATAAATGCTTATTTCCTGTAAGCATAAAAAATCTTTTAAGCGAGAATCTGTATTTTATAGAATGGTAATATATGCCATTCTTTTCAATTTTCACACAGAATTACATGCTGTATGCAGTATATTCACTACGTGTAAATGATCTAGGTATTCTGTTTCACATTAAAAAAAAATCAAATCCAATTGATTCAAGGCCTAAGAAATGTAGAAGGCATTGAAAATAATAATTGGAGCTCTTAACTAAAAGATTAGCAGTAAACAAAGAAATTGTCAACTGATGAGAAGTGTTGAATTTTGTAGCAATTATTATTTAAAATACATGGATGAATTTATCAAAGTTAATTTTACCCCTTTAAGGTAGTGCCGTGTAGGTTCTAGGCACAAAAAAACAGTTTAGCAATTTAGCCTAACAAAGTCCATTAGCTATAGTAACTCCACACTCTTGTCCATCTTTTTCATCTCGATTGCATCATTATTGAATGCTGATTGCATTATTTTAGAGCAGGGATTGTTATAATGCTATTTTGCACTGGTATGATGGATTTAGTTTTCATTTTGTTCTCAAAAATATGTTGGCTATAAATACATCTCTGCTCTCCTATGAGGCTCACAGTATAATGGGTAAATTTTCAAGAGAAATCAGTCATGTATATCTCAAGAGAAAAGAATAAATCCTTTGAAGCAGAATAAGATTTTGACTGCATTTTTTTAAATGGAGATTTTCGTACTAGGGACAAATTCTACAAGCCTTAGCAGTTAAACCTATTCAGTTCTCAAAGTTATCTTTGCTTCTAGCGACATAATTAAATGTTTGTTTGCATTTTGTATGTCATCTTACTAACCACCTGCCTTTTCCTGGTTTGCTCTTTCCAAAAAAAAAAAAAGGGCCATTTTTTAAGAAGATGATAGCCCTGTTTCATAAGGCAGTTAAATATGTGTCAAAGTGCTCTTGCTGAATCAAGGCCATCCTGTTGAACTTGTAATTTTACAGTGATTTCAAGGACTGCACTCTAATATCCTGTAATCAACAAAATAGCAATACCTAGTCCCATGCTTGAAATCACTGGCCAGAGCTGGGCTGCCCTTACATATATTGCCGTTTCTCCTTGTAGATGTGCCAGACAAAGCAGAAGGGAGGATGCGGCTAGAAGTCACAGCCATCTGATTTAAGCTTTGCATTCTCAACAGTGACAGATACTGATCAAAATATAAAGCCCATCAAGTAAACATTCTTCTTCCCAATTTCTAGATATTCTAGATAAACCCAGATAAAATTAGCAGAGTATTTAATTTGGTAGACCTTGGTTAAGAGGAGGAGACAGGGTGGTCAAGCTAAATGGGTCTTTCATTCAGTACTCTTCAGCGTTCTCCCTAAGAACATCCATTGAGTGGCATGAGGTGTCAAAGAGCTGAGTTAGCTCCCTTTGCTGTTTGTTTTTCTCTCTTGTCTGACAAGTTCATCACAATCCATCTTTGTAAGCCGACTGCACTGACTTGAACATGGGTGAGTATGTATCAGCCTTCATTAGGTCAAATCAAAGACAAGCGTACATCTCTGCCTTGCCTGTAAGAAACAGATTTATACTTTGAGAAGGGTAGGGGGAAGGTCAGTTGGTATTTGGCTTGAAATTTGAATCTATTAAAGTATGAAATTAATAGCATCCAGAAGTAGAACATATGGCATCCATATATATGGTACCGTATCTGCTTGATGATGTCATGCTACCTGTTAAGGTTTGGGAAATGCACTTTTTAAAGCATTTAGTTATGTTGTGGGCTAAACCTGTCAGACCTGACTGAGATAGAACAGGTTTAATTTGGTCTGAACATTTATCGTCCCTGGTATTTGCAGGCCACATAAAACCTCATGGTTTTCATTAGCTTTGCATTTCACACACAGCCTAATTTCATTTATTCTTATTTTATGCCCCTGCCAGACCACCGCTCTTGATAAGGAGAGGCAGGTTTTCCGACGAAGACGCAACCAGGATGTGAGGGGACGTTATAAGGCACAGCAAGCTCCACCTGAACTCAACTCTGAATCGGAAGACTATTCACCAAGTTCATCTGAGACTGTTCGCTCACCTAACTCACCCTTTTAATAAAACACTTTTACTCAAAAGTTTTGGCTTTAACCCTTTGAGACCCTGAAAATCCTTCAGACCTGTGTGAAGTGATTACAGCTGTTCTGTCCAGCAGTAAATGCTGGGATGGTAAAACACAAAAGGGTGCTCACAGAATATTTGTATTGAATAATTTCCTAATTGATTGAAATACTTGTTCTCTTGTTTAGATTGCAACTTGCTGCTAATACTATCCTCAAAGGGTTAAGGCTGTTTTGCTTTTTTTATTTAAAGATAGAAGCAGTGAATGTTCTCATCAGTGAAGCTAGGAACTGCAGTATGTAATTTTAGCACATGTTAACCCTCTGAGTATACGATCAACTTAAACCTTGACAACCCACATTAGGGCTTTATTCTGGCTTTTTTGCTTTTATACGCACATATCTTTTATAGTACCTTAAAGTTCCTTGTCTGTGTCTGGCCAAAAGAATATCAAACACACTATTGCTTAGAGGTTACAAATACAGGCTTTAAAAATGAAAATAAAATCAAACAAACAGTGTCTTCTGTAGCAGCTCATTCTAAACCTGCATCATACTTCCATAGGGAGTGACAGTTGCAGGACATTATGCGGGTTAAATGGGATATTCAGTTTAGAGCAGCCTCATAGTTTACAGACGATGACATGATGATGGCCACAAAAGATTGCTTCCGTATCGTTTGCTGCTAATGACAGTGTAGAGTCTTGGGAAATGGCTTGAGGACACGCTATGTCATGTAATAGTATGTAATGATCTAGTTGAGAAGTTCCTGGTTCCTTTGCCTCACATTCAGAAAGGTACAGGCATTCTCTGAGCTTGACCTAATTGTTCCAGGAGAGTCACTTTTAAAGATTAACGTTGATGAGAATTACTCTTAGAATAGGTAGGATATTTCTAAATCAGGGAAAATACAAGTCACTTAATAAATATGTAAAGCTTAAAATGAATTAGCGAAAATGTTGTCATAGAATGGAGAAACTAAAAATGATTCACCAGTTCTATTTGTAATATTTAATAAAATGGTTGTTTACATGGAGTATACATAGTTCTGGTTTGTTAAAACCTCAGCACAGCATTATAGCATTTCATTTAACCCTTATCCTAAAGTTAGATTCTACAGAAATATTGCGCTTTGTAGACTTTTGCTTCAGATGTGACAATTTTAAAGAAAAATTATTATAAAATCATTTGGTATTTCACTTGAATGAAAAAGGGAACTTCCAAAATCCTATTCTAAAATAAAGAACAAGATTATGAATTTTATAGTTTCTCTTACTGCTCATATAAAGTGTAAGGTTTTTCCTCTAAAGTTAAAATCTTCTCACAGTGTTTTTAAAAAGTCCCATAATTGTGATTTCTTCTTTGTCCTTGTTTCTTTTCTCTCTTCCTTTTTCTTTCACTTCATAGATCTAGAAATATTAATATGCTGCCTGAAAGGATATGCAGACTTTTCTGATCTTACTTGGAAGTATAAATTATTTTTAGAGGAACACGGCAAGTTACCCATAGTGCCATTTCCAATCTGAGTTGTGTTTGCTCATGGAATTGTCTCTACAGGCCGTTGTGGCAGTGGATGTGTACTTGCAGCTTGTTGAAGCTAGTGTAATGCTCCTTTGCATTTCTAGTTGGAAGTAGTGGTTGAACTGTATTCCAAGAAGCATTTAAATTGTTTTGTTTCTCCATCCTTTAAAATGCATCTTTTGTTGTCTCAGTCATGAAAATTTATATATTAAAAGCTCTGAAGATTTCAAATGTAGGAATTTCATCTTGTGAGTCTTCACGCAAGTGGTACAGGTATTTCATACAGAATGCAGCTAATTTCACCCAATTTTAATGATCTAGAAGTGGGACATTTAGTTGAAATTAAATCTCCGGACTCCCTTGGTAATACAAGGAGATGAACATTTCCAGGTTTGATTCATCTCATCTGACGTGGATGTGCGTTTTAGGAAGGACTCATGTTTTGATTCACCTATTACTCTCACTCCATTGACCGTAGAAGGAACTGCTTGAGATCAGGAGTTTAGTCGAATGAATCTCACCCTAAACCATAAGGAAACATGTCTCTGTCCATGGGCAGAAGGTCTTGCATGGCCTCAGCTACAGTGTTAGCAGATTTTAGGGTTTCAGGAAGGGCTGCATCTGTGACGAATCCTTGGCCATGCCTATCTAACCTAGTGTCACAGTGGAGAGCAGACCCTTGCTATATAGGGCACAGCCGTCACCGTTGTGATGTTAAAGACTGTAGTTTGATGACATGTGAATGGCCCAAGGATTATTTTTCCAAACCCTCAGCCAAGGTAAATCCCTTAGCTGCATCCATTAACAGTAGATCAGGATCTAGCACACGCTTTTCCAGCATTGCCCTTCCCACAACATCTCACAGCCTCCTCTTTAGAACAGATACAACACAACCTTGTAAATGTAAAAAGTGTCTATTAATACCACATGCTTCTTGAATATTGAGAAAATTTGGCAGTCTGAAAGCAAAGGCTGATATTCATTCTTCTTGATTAGAGAGGGAAGTCAGGAAAAAAAAAAGCTTCACTTTATGCATGAGAAATATTATTCAAAAACCCATATGGGATTTTCCTATCACCTTTGCTTTGCTTTGGAATACAGGGTTATCATTAAAATAAGATGTTTGGCTCCTTCATCTTACACCATCTTGTACTACTTAAAATGCATGTATAAATAAACCTAGATCCTGAAATCCCTACTCATCCCCAACATCTTATATGTTTCTGATCTTTGGTTCATGTTTTATGAACATAACTATAAAAATATTTATTTTAAGTTATTTTTAGATCTGTGAGAGATTTGGTTTCAAATTGCTGATAGCCTCTTTTTAGGCTTCAAGGAAAGGTATATGAATATTTAAACTGGTTTAAAAGTGGTTTTCATGATGGTTTTAAGTTTATCAGTATATATTTTTAAATATAACCGTATATATATGTGTGTGGTTTAATGGAAATAATAATGGTTCAGGGTTGTTTGGCAGCAAGTGCCCCTTTTCTGTCTAACCTCTGAATTCGTGGGGGTAAGTATAGACAGAAAATGTGGCCTAAAAATACTTGAAACACCAGTGAAAAAAAGAAATCAAAGATAACAGACTATTTCTAATGCGATAATCTGGGAGAGCACATAGCACACCGTGGTCGTTTTACTGTAATACATGCCAGTCCTCCTGAATTCTTTCTTCATATCCCTTTTGAATCATTGCATTGTATTGGCGCTAAATGTGACAAGATTTTTTTTAGTGCTTATTACATATACAAGGCCGACTTCCTCTCACCAAGCCCATGTAGTTAGCTGAGACGGATGGCAGTCACAGAGGGCACCGTCTATCACCAAGGAGATGGAGAGAAGAACTTCACAGGAGTGATTAAGGTCATCTAATATTTGGTCTCTGGAGATACCTGTTGGTCTGGTCTTAGTATTAAAAGAAGAGTACAACAGGGTCACCTGCAGCTTAATTCCTCTCAATTAAATTTAAGTGGAGATAATGTGGACTCCAGTCTAAGTGCAATATTCTAGTGAATTTACGTGCAGTAAGCAAACTTTGATGTGCAAATGTGGTGATAGGTGATAGCAGAGGATTAATTAAACGGTACTGAGCTGGGTGTTCTCTCATCTAGAGGTATCCATCTAAGAGTTAAACATCTAATCTAGGGCAATCATCTAAGCTTACTTTACGGTTGCTGGAGACTGGCTTCTCTAGTGGATAATTAAAATTCTAGGATGGATGAATCACTCACTAGATAAGGTACCTAGCTCAAATATATTTAGAAGATGATTTATTAAGTCATGATATATAAATTCATATTTCTGTAATTTACAATTTTCATAGCATTAATATACAAAAAATCCAGAATAGTATGGTTCTACTCAGAGGGTTAACAGAAAAGCACTAGGCATGCTGAGTACATTGGTGTATCCAAACTGCTTTGCTTTTTTAGCCAGTGTTTGCTGATTTTTTCAGAAAATTCTTGAAAATTTTCAAGTTTGAAATAATTTAAGTGTTGTTGTTTAAGGAATTTCTATAACCAAATTAACCTTATTTTTAGCTTAACTTATCACAGGAATAATATGTATCATTGATGCAGTGTAAGTCTGTAGTTATCAATTTTATTAATTACACAAGTGATTCCAGAAATCTCTCTTTTTTTAAGTACTTAACATAGAGCTTACAATGGTGGCATAGGTGACTGAGACTGTCTTTCTTATTGGTAAACAAACAATATTGTAATTTCAAGGAAGTCCTAAGAATCAGCTTTTCAGTTTGGTAGTGTACTAGTTAGGGGAAAGCTATCTCATGACATGCATTGTGTAAATCATCTTTGTAGATGAAGATTGTTCATATTAATGAACACATTCTTTTTCCTTGACATTGTAGCATAAACTGTTTACTTGTTAATGAACAACCAATACATTAATTTGCTTCAGACTGTTAGAGGGGAAAGTGAGATTCCAGTCATTGACAATGTTATTGCTTTACAGTAGCCCTCATCTAATTTAAATGTGGTGCATACTACAATAAGCAAAGCCAAACCTGTGAATAAACTCCTGAAAAAACCTGGTGAGTCTTTATTCAGTTGGGTGCTTGCATACAGCAGCGTGTGACAGCAGGAAGGCTTTCATGAATTGTCAAAATGAAAGCGATATATCCACAAATAAGAGCTAAATTGCAATCCTTTCCCTATAGGGCATATATGTTTAAAAAGAAAAAAAAAAAAAGAAAATAAAAGAAAAGAAAAGAAAAGAAAAATTGGCTCAGAGGTTTGCTGTACTACTGTATTACCACAGGGCAAGTACATTAAATCATTGTTATTTGCTAGCCTGGGGTGTATGTTAGAAAATGGCATCTTTTTTATTTAGTTTAGATTGTGGGCAGGGAGGGCTTTCCTAATGTTATTGTGGTGCCTGCTAGTGCTGCCGTGGTTAAGGCTGTGTTAGTATTTCCATTATAAACTCTTAGTCTCAAAGGTTTTTAATTTGATCGTAAAAATTTGCCTCAGGCAGAAACTTGGCATATAATTTTTCAGTTCAGAGTGATTCTTTTCCTAAAATATGAGGGAAATCAGCTTGACCTTTTTGAGATTTATTTTCAAAGTGTACACAAACATTCACACACACAGAGAAATGGGAGCAGCTTCAATAAAGGCCATTTTATGTGGCTTGTTTCAGATGTGTTGCATTTTTAGGCTTGTCTCGCAGGTTTTAACTACAAAGGTGACAGCTCAGAACTTTTGGGCATTTTGAAAACCAGGGAGAAAACTCAGAGAAAACTTCATCAAAGGCAAAAATGTTCCACATGTGGGAGAGTTTTATTTCGACGTGACAAGCATGTAAAGTTTGCAAAGTAACGGGTATGCATATACGCCCTGCTGAGTGCTCGTGTAATTCCTAAACTCATTAGTTTAAGCGATTTCAAGTAGCAAATGCTAAAACTGAATATGCTGAATTTCCCTGTAAGGCTGGGAGAAGAAGCAATTTCTTCTTGTGTTTTAGAGTATTACCACGGACAAAGCTGATGTTAAACCAACCAAAGAGTCCATGAAGAGAAGAATCAAAAGAACATGTTTTCTCTTAAGGGGAAAAAATTGTCTGACTAAGACAGGGTTGAAAGCTCACACTGAATAAGAGAGACGTTAAAAGCACTTTAAAAAGCATAAGTATGGAATCATCTGAAAACTATAAAAGTGTGAGGGAGCCATGCAGTGTAATGAATCCATGTGCAGATCCAATCAGCTGCTAATCTGGAGCAAATTTACAGCTACAAACAGGCATAATTAATATACAAATCAAACACACCCAGCGGCAGATGGAATTGAAATCCTAGTTCTTTCAGCAAACATAATGCAGACCTCTTCCTCATATATTCACTAAATGAGACCGTGTGTAACTGTTTGAAGTAGTGTTACATACAGGCTAGTGGGGAAATTAGGTGTTTAGAAAATGACTGTAAATTATATAGTTTTTAATATCAGTTCTGCAGCATATTTCTACCTTAATGGGTCCTTTTGGGAAATGATAGCTATCAAAATTGATTTCTATGCATTTTATACTTGTCTGCAAATATACTTGGATAGCCCACGCCAAACAGCTTCAGTAAGGATTGAGTTGCTGTATTTAGGCTTGATATTAACTGCAGTTTTCTGCAGCTGTGTTCAGAGGAAGGAACAAAACATCCCATAAGGAAGAGTTCATGGAATGACACACTTGTAATGGAGATGTCTTCCTAATCCTTCTTAGTGATTAACTTGAGTCACGAACCAAGGAGCTCAGTAATTCCCCAAACTGTTCAGCCTAAGTGGATAGGGAAGGGACACTGGACAGAGTTGTGCCATTTCTTGGTATCCACCTGCCTGAGTACCCAGCACATACAGAATGGTCTTGCTGTACGGCCAGCAGTGCCGTACGTTTTGTCAAGCCATGGGTAGTGATCAGGTTGGGAAACATAGCAGTTTATGCTAAATGACAGAGCTAGAGAAAAGTATATAGGTAACAATTAGCCATGACAAATTTATAGTGGCATTCGGAAGATAGTTCCAACCAACTGATCACACAGACTTTAGATGATTTTTATTCCAATAGAACCACTGGAGCCAAGAAATTCTGACTGATTTTCAAGTGGAACTTGATCTGTTGATGAGAAACTTTCTTTTTGAGGTGTGCTAGTATGTGTTTCCGGTTGTAGGAAGCCTTTGGACTCAGACACCTAGAAGATACTTGTATTTCTATGTTCCCAACAGATTTTAAAGCTAGTGATGAGAGTTATCCATATACATCTATTTTTAAGTGTCTGGAGAAAGAAAGCAGTAATGAAAAATAAGTCTGTCTTACTCTCAAGAAGAGCTGGCATTACTATGGTGACTGTCACTACTACCACCACCGCCACTGCCGTCTAGAACCAATTAGTTTTCTTACCTACACATTGCCATTAGGTGCCTGGAATGCTTCAACATCTTCTAATAAGACCAGAAAGCTCCTGTATGGATAACAGCATCTATAAATTTATTTTCTTTTCAAACACAATACCCACAGCTATTGAAGCTGGGGTCCATAGTATGGTGGAATTTTGAGAACTGGTAAGACAGAAATTGATAAATTGAGATAGAGGATTGTTTGCAAAGTATAAATGCAATGGATGGTATGTCCAAGGGAATTCCTGGTGCTCTGGAGAAGGACAGCAATAGATTAGTTTCTCCTTAGCAAATCCAAGCACAAAGGAAAAGAAAAATAAGCCTTTAAGATATGAACTTCTGACAATTTGGTGTTCATCATGAATCTTAACTAGGTATAGTTTTTGTGAAATCACTCCAGTGTAATAGTGAGTTAAAATTTAAGGGTAACATCAGATCTTGACAGCTTTTGCCATTGATCATTAGAGGGTGGGAGGAATCAAATTGACTGACTGATGTTAAGACCAGAAGTAGTTCAGGACAGGCATTTCCAGAGAGAGCTGATGTGTAAAGAGGGAGGAGGAGGGGGGCTCTTGAGTTATTCCCAGAGGCCGATTTATCACTTGCCATTTGTGCTGATCATCGGTGTCTTACCTGAGGGGAAAAAAGTACTCAGACTGGTCCGAGGTTAAAGACATATCTGCTATAGCTTATTTTTTTTATTTTATTAAGGAATTAATAATAACCTTTTATAGTCTGCCTGAAAGAAAATTGTTAAAGGATTAGTTGAGTGTGAAATTAAATAGCACTTTTCTCATGCATGCTAAAAAGCTATCCAAGGAAGAGTTGGCCTTTGCAGAAGTTTCTAAATTATTTCAATTTAGAAAAATTTTAATTTCTTTCAAAAAGTAAGAAACTTAAGTATCACTATGTGGATTGAATTGCTGAGTTGAATCTTTAATTTTCAAGGTACTAATTAAATAATTTCTGGATGATGCATATTGAGGCAGAAATAAGGATGGAAGCCAAATGGCATTTTTCAAAAACTGCCATTTATGCTAATACATGTAAATGTAAATGTAAATGAGAGCTGATATTGTCATCTTACAAGATAAGTTTTTAAGCTGTTGCTTAAATTTATGAAAACTTTTGCTCTAAAATGGTATTAGAAAAGAGTAGAAAAGGACAAATCTCTTAATACTTCAGCTCTGGTCTCAGCTTCTAATGCGCTCAAGTTTCTTGACCAGAAAAGCATTGCAATATATTTCAGTTCAGTCATCACAAGCAAACCACTAAGGACATACATCCAGCTGCATTCCTGAGAAGCTGTGCACAGGCTTTAAAAATTAGTCATGCGGCCACATCTTTGTTTTCCCATATAACCCACTGATCCAAAGTGAGTCTTGATGAGCATGATTATTAAAAAAAAAAGGAAGCATTCAAAAAATTTGCACTTAATGTGTTAATTTCCCAGCACAAGAGGTAAGTTTGGATAAGCTTATGGAAATCAAATACAGTTGTAGACTGACAGCCTTTGTATCTGGTGTATGTGGTGCCCTTCGACACTATACATACCAACCCTCATGAGAAATGAGAACACTATTTTACTGTGGAAGCCTACTAAATCCCACTAATGACTAGAAGATTCATTGTAAATGGCTGGATTTTGAGAATTAGCAGGTGAATGAAGAAATACAATAAAGGACCAGAGGATAATGCATTGCATATTGTACTTTTTCATTTGTTCTGACAATTGATTTAGTTTTAATTTCATACTTCATACATTATCAGCAAGTGTGCTGGAGTGTAAAAGCTACAAATAAGGAGCCTGAGAAATATGAGATCCCACTGGGGCTCTCTGATTATTTTTGCTGAAAGGCAGAAAAAGTGCTATTTTATCTATGTTGATAAAAGCATATATTTTATCCTACTCTCATTTACAACTTAATAGTTGCTATTTAACAGCTGGTTGATAGAATGATTCTTGATGTTGGAGATAGCTGCAAAACTAAAGACTGATATTCCGTTTTTCTAGAAGGTGAATTTTATGCTCACAGATATTATAAACTGTCAACAGGGTTATAGGCATATAGTACTTCAGCTTTTGGGCTTTTGTCTTCCCAACGAGTTTGTCCTGCATCTTGCTGGCAGCACAAGTTTTTGGCATCCTGAACTGAAGGCCAGTGATTCATAAACACCATAAACCTTCATGAACCTTCACTGTCTTCAAATAAAATAGCTCACTTCTTCTTTGCCCCTTTCCACACACCTCTAGCTCCTCCAGGCCACTCATTTCTTTCTCCTTCCTACAGTCCCCTTCTCTCATGCAGGGCAAATGTTGTACTTTCATGTGGTAAAACAGATCAGGGAAACTGCTCCAGAGGAACAAAACTGGTAGCTGGTTCTTTTCATCATTCCAATGCACTAGCACGATGGGAAGGTGGGACTGCTTTTAGCAGCAGCAGTGGCTTAAAGTGTAAATGAGAGTAAGGGGTAAGGTTCAAAAAGTGTGTGTTGTGTCTATTCGGACCAAGTTCTACACTGTTGTTCTTTACATTTGGATCTTTGAAGACATCTTTATTTTTAATAAACTGAAAGAATGGGTTGATGTGAAAAAAAGATGCAGGAACAAAGGAAGAAGGGCTTGGAAGAAGTTGGGACATGATCATTTATGTTTAAACATTGCATAAGCTCAGTAAAACTAGGACTATGTGCTGAGGAGACATCGTGTGTTGCCTTCAGATTGCCCACGTGCTTTAGGTTTTTCCAGGGCTTTCTAAAGGACAATGATGGAAGACATACAGTGTCTCCATCTTGCGGTCACTTGCCCCAGGGTAAAAAATGACACAGCTTTATTATTTGTTACTACTTAATCTTCAAGATGGGAAAAGGCAGTTGCTGGAAACCTTAAGCGTAAATGCTACCCCAGTTGTAGATTTTTGCTCTGCGCCAGATATGTGCTGGCTAGGCAGTGTTTTCCACTTGACGGCGTAGATAGTAAAGTAAACCCTGGCCCACCATGTGCCAGCAAGCTGACTTGACTTTGCTCATCTCTGCCAGAAAGTGCCAGCAGCCCTGAGGCTCCACTGCACCCTATGGTCAGCAGCAGCTTCCAACAAGGTAAAAATTAATGTTGCCCAAAATATTATTTAGTCTGGCTAAATGAAGGCCAGCAAAATCCTCTTTTTGAAAGATATTTGAACAAATGATAATCATGAAAGATGTACTTCTGTAAAGGGACTGAAAAATGCAGCTATTGGGATGCAGGTTTGTTGCCTCTGTGCTGGCTGTGAGCACGTGCCAGGCATCACGCAACAAATGAGGACCCTGTGGGCAGCTTGAAAATAAGTAATAAATGGACATAACCAAGTTTTCCCTGGAAAGCAGATGGATTTGTTTGGGGTTTTGCTTTTGTTTTTTCTAAACAGGAAACTTGTTCAAAACTCAAACTTGATTCCTGTTATATGTTTATGTTATGTTCAGGGAAATGGTACTTTGGAAACATTAAAAAAAAAAGAAGAAGGATTAACAGCATTACATCAAAGAACTATCTAAATCTTATTGTGTTTCTTCTCTTCAGGCAATAGGCAGATAAGAAAGATAGGATCTAGATTATGTCCAGCTGCTCATTCTAAAACACAGAGTTATTGCACTCCAGGAAGAGAAATAACCTGAATGGAAGCCTTGGAAATTCACTATTTCCCTTTACATAGCATGGAGCTTGGCATTGTTATTTTGTGGCAGTTGCCACATAGTCAAATCTATGGTAGCACAACATTCCAGAATATCCCCCAATTTTTTATGCCAGTTGCAGGAACAAAATACGCAGTCAGCAATTTTAATGAATGACATTATAATTAGGAAGTTAAACTTTTAGCACCGATGGATTTTTGATCAAAAATATGGATTTGCATGTATTTCAATAAATACTGAACTTTGAAATATAGCAAGTTTAATTATGCAGTGTAGTGAAAAAAAATTAAAATAAAAGACATCTTTTGCCCAAGGTTTCTCAAATCACCTGCATAGAGAGAAATCAATTTATTCTTTTCTTGTAGACCCCTGAAAAGATAAATCCACTGACCCTGAAAATAGATCTCTCTTTATTCTTGGCCACATCCCTAATCCTCCTTTCTTAATAGCTGAAAAGAAAGTCATAATTAATATGCCACTAGAGAGTTTTCATTATTTCTTCAGAATTACCTCTTAATTTAGTAGATTAGCCTGATTAAGTAATGAATTTGTCAGTTCCAGTTTTTCTTTAAGAATATGAAATAGCTCATTTTTGACCAGGCAACGCTGAATTAAACTGCAACTGAGGAAGACATTTTGGCCTAGATTTCATTTGTTAAAAATTCATTAAAACCTTTTTCTTAATGCATACCTCATTACTGAAGGCTGCAGAGCCGCATGGGCCCTTTCTACCTGCAGACTTTGCAGCTGCAGAGCTGAAAATGGAGCCCAGCAGCCCAGCAAGTTATTCTCCTTGTACCAAGAGCCATGACACAAAGGAAGGAAGGGTGTTGTAGACCACAATCCTGCTGCGATGGCACAGCAATTTGGTCATTTACTGAAATGCTGGGTTGAAATGCCACTAAAAGTGTGCAATCACTTCCATTGACTAGAGAAGCAAAAAAAATCCTGATTTCGCCCCCCCTCCCCCAATATAGTTCAAATTTTTTGTTCATCAGTGAACGGCATCCTGCCTTCGCTGCTGTGCAGCAGAAACGTTTTTGTTTGTTTCTGCATTCATTTTTTGGTGAACTATGAAGTTTTCCTTGCAGTGGTTTTTTTGTTGCTAAGAAAACACCTGTGGATAAATAATTACAATATTTTCTTCTAATTTTGAGTCAGTAATGGATCAGAAAGTGTCATCCTCTTCTCTTTACATGTAAGGAGAACGTCATCGTTGTTCCCTGCAATCTTTCCCACTTCATCTGAATGGATCAGTTATGTAGCTAACTCACTGACTGCATGTATTAATGTGTGCAATAGCCTACTTTATGTAAAATATGCAGTGATTTCCATTAAAATGTCAACTTTTACCTCTTAGAGCAACTACTCTTGGAAGGGAGACTTGTAGGTTTCTGTCTGCAACTGGAGGTTGATGGTCCCATAATTGCTGTAGGCGGAAATTTTCTGAGGCCGTTGGAAAGGTTTAATGACTGGCTGTGTGCCTGTATGGGAATGTAGACTGGCACAAACTGGTTTGTTCTGCCCTGAGGCCACTGGTAAAACCCTGAGACATGCTGAGAACTCAATCTTAGGAACTGGAATGGGACGGAGACTGGTATACACACAGACAAACGCACACACACATATCTACAGATAGATGGGGAAAGCCAAACCACAAATAAACATGTGGCACTGAAATTCCTAGAGACCAGCAGTTCACAAATCAAAGGAACTTACCCAATGAGGAGTGATGAGCTGAAAAGGAGAGTATAAAGACCTGTAATGCCATGAACCAAGCAAAAGTTTCCAGACTGCTGGATTTCAGTGACTTATGGTTTAAGAGCCAGCGAGAGGCAGCTGGCTGCAGAGCATTTGATGCCACACAAGCGTGCAAATGTTGTACTGATGGTGAGGTGCAACACTGCAAGGGAAGGAGCAGCCAGCTGGCTTGTGTGGACTGTGCCAATGTGGAGGCAGGAACTGGTTGTCCCAGCTCTCATTTTGAAGGACTAGACTTCACGATTTCCACTTGATTCCCAAACCTCCCTTTTAGGCTGAGGTTATGAAGAGGCGAGAGCTGCTTTTGTTTTAACCTCCTCTCTGCAACTCTGATGTTCTGTCTCCACTGCAGAGTTAAGCTCTGCTTAGGGGAGACTTCACTGTAGCTGGCACAGAGGAAGCCCTGAAATGCATTAAACAGACGAAGATTTTTTTAGAAGTAAAGTTCCAAAAGCCTCTGGTGAGCCTGTGCAACGATTGGTGTCCAGAAATTTTTCAATTTGCCCAAATCACAGAAGCTGCACATGGTTTCTCTCTGATCCCAGCATTAGGTTAGTGGCCAATTTTATGTCCTTGCAGCAGAGCACAGAGATATTAGAGATCTTCAAAGAAACAAGGAGGAAATGAGCTGTCAGTTTGAACAGCCAAGGCTTATGATCAGGTTTACTTGTTAATTTTTATCTTGCTTGAGGTGTTCTTTAGAGAAGTGGTGGTCTGTGTGGAGGGATAGCAGCCAGCTCCTCCAAGAGCGGTTCAGGCAGCTCCACTGAGCCTTGGAGTCCACAGAAAGGGGAAACTGCTGAAAACAGCAAGGAATAGACATGACTTGAGCTTGAGGGTGATGGAAAGAGCATCTGGAGGAACAAAATGGGCTGGGCAGAGTTTGCTGCAACCAAAAAGCTGTGGAGTAAGGTGAAGCATAGGCTGAGAGAAAGGATCTGTCTACAAGGGTGCATTGAGAAGGAGGAAGTGCTTTAATAAATCCTTCTTATTTGTATTCTGTCCAGAATAATCACTCCGAGCTTAAAACAAGTTGGTTGGCCAAGCTTGTGTTTGAATATAGCCTGTCTGGGCTATTCAGGGTCTCCTTCTGGGGCCACTCCTTGAGAAAAATGTAAGTTTTTGGTGAGGCCAGCTCAACACTGCACTCTGACTTGAGATAGAGACATTCAAGGAGACTTTGGTTATATTTACAAGTTTGCTTATTTTCAAGCCTTTATGTCCTGTCCCTTCTCTGCCATCCCAGTGACTGGATGCTGCTGTCCATTTCAGGGAGAGGAGAAAGAGAGTGTTTCTTTGTTTTTCCATTTCTGAAATAAAAATGGAAATCAGATGAAGTCAAAGCTTTCAAGGCCCTTTCAGCCTAAGTACTTTTAGCTACTGCCAGCCTCAGGGCTGGCCAAAGCCTAAGGGGCAAAGAGGCGATGCACATAGGCTACTGGGCAAAAAGGATATATTCAAAGTGCTTTTCCAGAAAGTATTATTGTACCAGGAGAGCTAATGAGGAGAAAGGTAAAAGAGGTAAGTAACATGGAGGAAAGGTGAAACAAAATAATGAGAATTTTCATGGAAACTGACCACCTATTTCAGTGTGTATGTACAAAAGGCAGCAAGCTCCAAGCTGTGCTTCACTCCCTCATCCACCTGTTTCTCTAGGACACCAGGGCTGTGCATGCAATCCTCCAGTGATTGGGGTTACACTGTAAACGCGGAAATGAAAATTTGGACTAGTCATAAAATTAAAAGAGATACCCTGAAATCAACATCAAACTCTTACTTTACCATGTACTTGAAGTCCAAATGTGCAAGAAATATCTTCCAATGGACTTTTATTCAGACTCACATGTGCAGCTTTTCAAGTGTGTCTTGAATTGCACTCAAGTAAGGCTCCTGTGCTCACAGAGCTGTCAACATACTACCACTTGCCTGTGTCTGCAAAGTTCTTTAATTTGGGTGCCAGAATACCATTAGTTAAAATCTTACCTCTTTTCCTCTCTACATATCCCGCTGTCATCAGCCTGCTCCTCGCCCACTCTTCCCTTCATGAATTCTAAGTCTGTTGGCTGGTTTCAACCAATTTGGAGAGAAGAGGCAGTCTTCTCAAAAGTAATTAAGTATGTACAAGTATTGTGAAAATCAGAAACTCAGTAGCTGAGAGAAGCCTGAAGTAGCTGTTGGCTCTTGTGCCGGAGAGAGGTGGATGGAAGCCAGCAGTGCTCCTGCTTGAAAGGGCAACTTAGTGGTCATACTTGCCTGCTTTTCTGCAAGGAATGCTGGGCTGGGGTGGCTGAAGGGATGGGTGGAGAGCTGTTGTCTTGAGCACTGGACCTTCAGGAGGCAATTCTTGCAGCTTTGGTGTCACCTTTTCCCACTTGCAGCTGAAGGTCTTGATCTCACTGCCCTGCGCTGTAGCTGAATGACAGGAAAGTCCCAAGAGGAACCACAGCTCCCTCATCTTGTTCCACTCTTCCTCCTACCTCTGTTTTATCACTCATTTTAAAGGGTTGTTATTATCTGTCCCCTTTTTCTGCAAGAGACAGAAGTGCCCTTTTGCCTTCTCTTTTTTTGTCTTGAAGCACTGAAATTCGAGGTGAAAATGGCTGTGCCTAGGCTTCCTGTCCTAGGTTGAATTGTATCATTTTCATCTTTCCCACATAAAATGTACTGTTCTGAAATTTTATGACCGTGAATGTAGCTCTCATTGAAAACAGATCTGTTCAATATTTCAGTCCTGTGAATGTTTTAGGAAAAAAAGATTCCCTTATTTTATAATTCTAATTTTCTTTCAGAAGAAACATTGATTTTCCAGCTAGCTTCCCTTAGAAGCTATTATTCAGCCCTTACAAAGAAAAAAAAAAAGATCATGGGCTCAGGGAGGGGAACCATCCCCTGAATATTTTACACAGCTATAAAAAACCCAAAACACCCACACAGGCTGACCGTGCAAGTGACACTGCTTTGCAAGCCTATGTGAACAGTTCCTTGGCTAATGCACATTAATCTGGAGAAGGAAATCAGGTGACACACTGTGAAACAGTGACCCTGCTGCTTGTCCCCATGCCATATGGCAGCAGAAGCTGGCATTGTCCTTTGGCGCTTAGACTAGAAAGTTCTTTTGCTCCAGTCCACTCCTGTTTGCAGAAATAGATCTTCGACCCTGACCATTAATGATGTGCATGTGTCAGATGACAACACTGTAGCCTGCAATAAACCTATAAACCTGTGGCAGAGCACAAACACTCAGAGGAAAAAGGTATTGCAGCATTTGAGTAAAAGAAGATTAAGTCTGATGTGGTTTAATTTACTGGAAATAAATATAAGTAATTTAGCTCTGGTTTTTATAGGAGAAATTTGACTGGAAAGAATCACACTCTATCTAGTCTGGGTCACTGGCTTTATCAGGGTGAATCCACTCCCAACAGAAATGTTACAAGTCTCTCAATGCTCTTTGGTTCCAGTGTTAAATTTTTTGATAATTGTATCTTGAACTATTTCCCTTGGCAGCTTGATCTTTAACTCAATAGCTTTTTGAGTTGGATTTTTTTCCTGTCATCCCCTTTAAATCCCTTCTTCCTTAATTTTATGTTCATGTCTTTTCCCCTTGACTCTGCTTTTCCTGATGAGCTTTCAGGTTTATAGGCTTAGTCACTCCTACTTGAGGTTTATTCTATTCTTTGTTTTGCTTGTTCTGCTAACTTAATCAACATGTTCTTCTTTGTTTAAGTACAAGAACTTAAAATTTAAGGAACTCTTGTTATCCTCACAATTCATTTGCCCACTTCATCAGCTGTGTAACCTGCCATGTAATTCAATCCTTCTCCAGTGACCTCTGTTGGTTTTATATGGAAAAACTATATATGGGATGGGAATGATCCAGAGCTCCGAAACAAGTTCTTGAATATTAACGACTGCTTTTTTTGTTTCCAGGATGATAGACAGCTAATATCCATGTCTTTGAAATCCTCCCTGCCAGTAGGTTACCATCCATTCAGTCTGGCATTAATCATACTCCTTTGATGACTTTTAGTTAAAATGTTTTTTTGTTTTCATGGAGGATCTTTTCCCTCTCTTCCTGTCCTTCCTTTGGTTTTGATTACTCTTTTAATCAGCTGGTGGATTAACTAGATAACAAACAGTTGTTCCCCACCTTTCAGCAAGTCCTCCTTTTTGGAAGCACGATCCAATAGGTATATAACACAGACTCCTGAGCATTTGAGTCTGTTCAGTGTTTCGTAATTGGCCTGTCTTTTACCTTTGTGACCCTTTTCTCTACCTTCTGTAAGGTGCGAATTGGTCTGCGTGCAGAATCTCAGCAGTGGACAAAAGCTATTTTGGTCCTTAATCCACTCTGAGTAAAGGATTGCTTTCCCTCACTAATGTTCTTTAACAACTATAGACCTGCAATTCCTGTTCTGTGATCTCTCCCGCTGGGCAACAGGTCAGAGCATCCACATCCATTTCATAATTAAATAAACATGTCAACAAAGTACAGCTTTGTTATAAAGGGAAGAAAAATAGGTACAAATAACCAATTAACAATAACAAATAACCAATTAAACCAATTCTTGTTCCTTCTAAATCCACAAGCACCTACAAAGCTCAGAATACGGAGATTCATGTCCTCATTCTCATCTTCCTGTCTCAGATCCATGCACAGTATGTGCCTCATCTTTTCCTGCAGAGCTGCAGGACCAGTCACCCCAAACCCATTGCTGCCTCACTGTGACTGATTTCTGTGTTGTCTGTGCTCAGTCAAAACATTAGCAGTGAATTATATACGGCCAGTTTGCTACAAGAGCACAGGTTCTGACTACAGAATATTGGAGAACACAGGGTTCAATGAAAGATGCATTCCTCAGCAAGTCCCACCAGCAAGCTGCCAAAGGAGGGGACAAGATGTTCAGACCCCGTTTAGCTGCAGTCCTTTACCTACCAGTTAAGAACAGCAGGTGACTCCTCATGTAGCAGTCCTTAAAACATTAGTAAATTATTAATATAACCTGTAACTGATCCAACAAATTACTAGTAAAACACAATAGCAGAATGGGGCTGCTGCAACATTTCTGTGGTTGGGAAGCAATCTTTATTCTGCTGAAGAGGGTGGGCAGATTATCTCCTACTTCAGGCACAAAAAATAATCATTTAAGAGTGAAAGTTAAAGCAACTCTTTGCCCTTTAGAAGGTTTCAAAGGGCCTGTTGGCTATAAAAAAATGTCCATTCCAAAAAGGAGGCATGGAAGAAGGCAGAAACTGACTGTCATTGTATCTGGAGGTAAACAGCAAATCCACTGAATAATGGAACGAGGGAACTTTTCGTGTTACCTTAGTATAAGCAGATTAAGCATATTTTTGCTTTTATTTTTCTGCCTACATCTTTTATAAACATTTGTGGCTTGTTGTCTATTTTGAATATTATGAATATATGCATGTTTGTGTTTTTGCTTAGCTTGAGGGGAGGGAGTTGCAGCTGGCTCACACCCGCATTTCAGGTCACCCACCAGCAGCAGAAAGGCGTTCCTGTCCCTGGCTTGCAGCAGGATGGCCAGCTCTGGCCTTTGACACACCATCTGTCTTCACTGCACCTTCTCCACTGCACCAAGGGATCCAACAGATCAGGCCCACCTGAACCACAGCGAGAGCTAACACAGGAGTCAGGAAAGGCAGAAAAAACTTCCAGCATGCCATCAGCAAGGCAAAGGCTTCTCACCTATGCTGTAAGATGCCAGCGACAACTCTCTAGTCCAGGTATTACTGTGACAGAGAGTGTTGCCCTGGAAAATGGAAGAATCGAGTTTTTCTCTACCATGGCAGTGAATTTGTTATATGGCTCAGAGCATAGCCACGCTTTCATGCCGGGTTGCCTGGGTGTGTAGGATGTGTGGAGAGAAAAAACCCACAGGAGGCAGGGCATGAGCAATAAATACACTGTCCAGGCCTGCATTAAGCTGTGCTGCCTGACCATTGGGAGGTCGTACTTTGGTACAGACTGAAGAAGCATTGACTGTTTGTAATTGCTACTAAAGCTGTATCACTTGTTCAAATGTAGACATCTATAAGGCCAGCATTACTTGGGAAAAATCCTTTTCGATTTCTCTACTTTGATCCACTATACTGTTTATCTCCCATACTCCTCCATAATGTTCCCATAACATTTTTCCAGTGGCAGAATTTCTCCACATTTCTTGATGTCAGGCACTGTGAGCTCACTGTGAGCTCAGCGAACCATCAGACGGAGCTTGTTCAAACCACCAATAGCAGAAAACTTTATTTCAAGATTGAAATAATTTTGCATCCTCAGATGTGATATATCATATGCACAAATATCTAATATCACTTAGTGATTATTTAGGTATTAACAGGATTTCCTAAGCATTAAGTTAGCCAGTATTTTGAAAACATGGTGTGAGAAATACACGTCTCATACAAAGATCTCCAGAACAAATGATGATTCCCAAAGGTGTGGGTACTCATTTGCTCAACTACTTTAAACATGCCTTGACTCTCTGTTCCACATTTGCTGGTGCATGTAGGAGACCTAAAAAAACCCCCCAAACTAAAAACCTAAACAAGAAGTTGACTTAACTCTAGAATTTCATTTGAGAGCTCCAGTGAAGAAGGGAGCACTGCAGGAGCAACTAGGGTCTGCCAGTTTCCTCAGCCTGGGATGCAAGTTGCACTGCAACAAGGTAGAGAGCTAATTGTGGATGCTGAGTAAATCTAGACCTTTGAATGAAAGTACATTGGATCTTTTTAGGAAAAATGCAGAAAGAGTTACTTTGGGAACAGACGCAGTTTGCAATGTAAAGGAGTAGTGTGAAGGAAAATGCAGGAAAAAACAGTAAGGACTATTTATAGAATTGTAGAATCATTACAGTTTGAAAAGACCTCTAAGAACATGAGGTACAACTATTAACAAAATACAAACACCTCTACTAAACCATGTCCTGAAGTACCACAGCTACAGGGGTTTTGAACACCCCCAGGGATTGTGACTCCACCACTTCCCTAGGCAGCCTGTTCCAATGTTTGACTACACTTTAAGAAATTTTTCCTAATATTCAATCTAAAACTCCCCTGGCACAACTTGATACCATTTCTTCTCATCCTATCGCTTGTGACCTGGAAGAAGAGACCAACACCAACCTCGCTACAACCTCCTTTTGGTAGCTGTAGAGAGAAATAAGGTCGCCCCTCAGCCTCCTCCAGGCCAAACAATACCAGTTCTGTCAGTTGCTCCCTCATAAGACTTGTGCTCCAGACCCTTCACCAGCTTTATCGCCCTCCTTTGGACACAATCTAAAACCTCAATGTCTTTCTTGTAATTTGGTCTCAGAACTGAACACAGGATTCCAGGTGCAGCCTCACCAGTGCCAAATATATGGGCACGATCTCTTCCCTGCTCCTGCTGGCCACACTATTTTCGATAAAAGTCAGGATACTGTTGGCCTTCTTGTCCACCTGAGCACACTGCTGGCTCATGTGCAGCACCCCCAGGTCCTTTTTTGGCCAGGCAGCTTTCCAGCCACACTTCCCAAAGCCTGTAGCATTGAATAGGGTTGTTGTGAGCAAAGTGCAAAACCTGGCACTTGACCTTATTGAATCTCATACAATTGACAGTGCCTTCCTTCCCTCTAGCAGATCAACACTTTTGCCCAATTTGGTGTCGCCCTTTCCCTGTTGTCTCTGAAACAAGGCACACACAAACCCAGGGAGAGATGCAGGAAGCAGTAGAGCTGTTTTGGGATCAAGGGACAGAACAGTGTCTAAAGGACGAGCAAGGCAATGGGAAAGACATGCAACAAAGTCACGTGCCTTCCCCTCCCATGAGTGACAGGCACGACCGTGCTCTGGTTATAAAGGGCAAAGGAGACACCAGATGAGGTCTTGGATCTTGTCCTGAAACCCTTTCTGCCAGCATTTCTGACTGGGCACAGGTAGGCACCAAAATCTTTGTGTGCAAACCTCTGAAAGGAAATTTATGCTGAATAAACCCTGTGTCAGTTAACACAATCACCTCATATCAATGAAGTGCCCAAGAGCAGTTTTGTCTTTTTTAATAATACTGGTTGGGTTGACAAAGAATGTCCTTCCTATACAAATACTACAGTAATTTCTGGCTCTTATAGCACTATTACAGAAAAATGGACTTATTTCCTGTATCTTTATGGCTATTTCCGTTCTTTTTTAAAACTTTTTTCCTATGTAATATTGGTTTTGCTCCTAACAGATCATGATATATGTTATATCTTTGCCTGATTTATGTTATATCTTTGCCTTACAAAGAGAAATAACAGTATATCCTCTTCTACCAGACCACTGTATGCTACTTTTTTTTCCAAGAAAAAAAGGAAGAGAAATCATTAAATGAGAGTATATGAAAAAGCCTTACTCCTTCTCATCCAAGGTAGACTTCTGTGTGGAAGGTATATTTTTCTGCCATAAGCAGAGATTATAAATGATCTAAATTTAATAGGGTTACAAATTGTTTCAGGAAAAGGAAAGACCTCTGCACCTAATGAGTATAAAATTAGCAAGGAAATATTCATTTTAGCTGATGTATTGTTTTGTGACAAAGATTGGTTTAGAGGTTGATCCGAATGCTAACGCTGAGGCTACTGAAATGTAGTTTTTAAGCTTTGAATGTGTTTACTTCCTCATGACTGAGAAAAAAACTCAAGTGCATCAGGTCTAGTGTAAGGCTGTTTCCAAAGGCATTTTCTTCATGAGAACTTAATTTTTTTCTTTTCTTTTCTTTTCTTTTCTTTTCTTTCTTTTCTTTTCTTTTCTTTTCTTTTCTTTTCTTTTCTTTTCTTTTCTTTTCTTTTCTTTTCTTTTCTTTTCTTTTCTTTTCTTTTCTTTTCTTTTCTTTTCTTTTCTTTTCTTTTCTTTTCCCCTTTTTGTTAAGGTAATTTTTCAGAATGGACTTTTCCTATATCTTCAAACATGAGGGAGAAGATGCAATTTTATAGGATTCTTAAATTTTTATTTCTCAAAGATGAAAAAAAAATAACCAAAACCCCAGACAAATTCCATAAGGAAAATAGTTTCAGCAGTTTCTGGTGAATATGAGCCGACTTTGGTGAGTCAGACGCGGCTGACTTTTCATGTGGAAATTGGGCAAAATTCTGTTTTTCATGATGTCATGCTTCAAATCTAAATTTGAATGATTTTAGCTGAGTTTAATTTAGTTTCTGGTTTGTTCAGTTCTCAAGAGCTATAAAAACAAAGGGTTCAATCCCTGTCAAAAGGAAAACAAAACAAGGTCTTGCATTAATAGCTGTAAAACACTACTGCTGAGTTGTTGCTTTAACAAATTCCCTTAACTTTTCCAGTTCTTATTTATTAAAAAGTAAATAAGGATAATTCTTCTATTCATAGCACCTGCTGTTCCCTTGCAAGTGATATGTATATATACTTATATACATGTGTACGCACATATATTATGTATGTGCATATATTATATACAGATACAATGTGCTCCTCTTTCTAGACTGGCAAAACTCTTTGATTAATCCTTAAGGATTTGCTTTAGAAATTTGTGTTAGCTACTGATGATCCAATCTACAGAGAATAACTGGCCAGGTGAGCTACCTGCAGCGTAGATTTAGAAAATGGAAAAGGAAACAGTTTGTGTGTTTAATACCTTTAAAGTGCCGTGACACTTTAAATGAATTCATACTTTGAACTGAGCAGCCATCTGCTTACTCTTTCCAGCTATCACTTGGGCTACTTATGGATCAATGATAGATACAAACACAGAGGAAAGAAATGCTGTGTTACATGTTCCAACTTCTCAATTTTTCTGATGGCCTCTTTTCAAATACATGTTGCTTTGTTATGACTCTGGGTTGATGCTGACTTTTCATAAAATTGAACTCCCTTGGTTCTTATTGAACTCTTTCTCAGAGGAGGTTTTCAGTGAATATATACCAAAAAGTGTGTAATCTTACTCAGCATATTTAAAGTGTAAATTAAATACATAATGGTCTGTTCTGCTGATGACACACATGTATTCCACTAAGTCCATGGAAACTACCGGAAGGTAAAATTGAGCTGAAGGCAAGCATCCACATAAGGTATAGTATTGCCTATGTTGGCCCAAAAAATCCTTTGAGATACATCTGAAATGGGGAGCATTTGTTATTGCAATAAAATAGTGAACAGAAGGAGGACTTTGTTGCAGTTGATGCTACAAAAGAGAATAAAAAGCTCATGAGCGAGTTCTGAAAAAAATGAGAGGTAACTGTAAAAGGAATATTTTATTATGTATTTCAGCAGAATTTTTGGAGCAGCTAAGAAAGAGTTGAGTTTTCAGCTTAGTATGCAACAATTTGCTTATTATTTCTTTTTCTCACTTACAAAATCTTCTACCTATCCTTTTCCTGCCTCATCCTCCTGTTACATTTGTTAAGATGGAGTTATAGATTTAGAAGATCTGAACTCAGATTTCTTAATAATCTTCTCTTTGCACCATTTTGGTGGTGTGGTGCTTTGTAAGGGGTAATAATACAAGTAATTTTTATATTAGTCATTGATTTCATATACATGCTTAAAGAAGAAGTGAGGTTGGAAAGGTGAGAAGAGCAGATAACTCCACTGTATCATTGCACAAGGAGTGGAAAATTATAACAGTTCCTATCTGAATGCAAAGGAGAGGAAAATTGCTAGGCTGCTGGAAAAAAAAAGGTATTTGTAAGTCAGAGCTTGGGAAATATTTTACAGAAGGAGGAAGAATCAATGTGTGTTTATGTGCATACATGAGAAGGCTCTGTGTGTATCCTGTTAGGATGGGGAGCTAAACTTTTAATTCTGAAACTTTGTTTAGTTCACAAATTTTGTGAAGTCTTTATCATAATGGAGACCGCATCATTTATTGTGTCAGAATGATGCTGTAGATTAATGAACAACTATAAGGGAGGTTGAGTGAAGGCTGCCTCAGTTTTCCTAATCTTTGCTACTTGATTTTGTAAGTTTACTCAGATTATTTTAATACAGCTTTTGTTTAGTTTTATCTATGTTTGAATCTTTTTAAAGGTATGATTAAAACATGGTGTTATGGTGATCAGCACATCTCTGTTTTCCATTTCAGTCAGTAATTTAAACAACAGTTCCTGTCTCTTCTAGCTAAGAGCAGAAAAGTCAGTAATGTTTTAGGAAACTTGGAGATCAGATGAAGAATTCTCTCTTGCCAAAACACCTGGCTTTGATGGAGTCCCAGCAGGCTTATGTAAAGATTTTTCACAGTTGCTTTTCCATCTGATAGGGAATAAGTTTAGTAACTCTAGAGAAAGTGGCAGCTTGCCATGCAAGATTTTAACATTTGAGATAAATCTAATAAATGCCCAGAATGTGATGCTTATTTCCTGATTTCACTAAGTAATGTAGATGTAAAGATTTTTATCGAGGATATTGGCCACTAGTCTTCAAGACACTATCAGAAAATCAATTCACCAAGACGAGATTGGTTATGTTCACCCCAGACATGTGTTCTGTAATGTCAGACGCTTAATTAATACACCCCAGGTCTCCTGTAGATTTAATCTCTTCTCCGTCTGTGTCTCATCTCCACTGATGCTGAAGAAATATTAGACAGTGAATTTTTATTTATAACTTTATACTCCTTTTTAGCTCCAGAGCCATGTTTTGATACCTGCAATGGTTGTATCTTCTCAGTTTATAAGCAAGAATAAAGTGACTGCATCCAATATCAGTCTTGCTTTAGATAACCACATTGCATAATCTGTTCCTTGGCCTTCTCTTCTAAAATTTGCCTCAACAGTTAAAACAACTAACATTAGGTTGAGGGTTTCTTCATTTACCTTTTTTTACACTAAAAAAAAGTGTCTGTTGCTCATTCTATACACTCAAAAGTCTAAGATAAAAAAGGATGTACTTCTGAAAAATTAATTGCTAATAAGCAATTAATGAAGCAGCTGACATGAACAAATCATTTTTTCTGTATATATAAAAATGTCATGAAGTCATTTATGCACAGCCCTCAGAGTATCTGGTTCTTAAATAAAGTGTTAATTAGTCATACACTTTGCTGAATCCTAAATTAACTAAGGAAAGAAACCTGGGTACTATTATGGGAACATAATTAGGACTTTTACCTGATGTACAAACTCAGTAAAAAAACCCAACCTCAGCAATACTTTAGGAAAGGGACCATGGTAATTCTAGAGGTATTATAAAGTCATATACATAAATCAGTAGTTATGTCAGAACAGAAATATTACTATATAATATGCTTAGTTCAGATAATCTCATCAAGAAGGGATTTATTCAAGACAAAGTTTTAGAAAAAGGAAAGTAGTTAATTCATACCCTGACCTGTTTCCTTCAGGACAGAAGAGAGAGAAAAGAGACATAAAAAAACAATGTAAAGAAATAACTGATACACACGAGGTGATCAAGCAGTTTTCTCACCCGTACTCAGAATACAGAAACAAGACATGTTCAATGAAACTGGAAGACAGTACATATCAAATGGACATGAAAAAGTATTTCCTCTTGCTGCATAATCTGCAGCTATAGTACAAGGTGAAAAATGCCTCGGAAAACCTGCAACAACTTTGTAAATAGAGTTTACAACTGATCTCAATAAGAAGCTTTTAAAGAAATATTTGAAATTCTTTTGGGAATAATTTTAATAAAGCTTTGAAGACATAATATTTCTCTATGCTTTAAAGTATGACACAGTTTTCAAACAATGTTAGGTAGAAATAGTTGTCAGTAAATCAGGCTGTGACTGGTTCCCAGAAAGTTTCTTCTGTCTTTCTTGACTGGTATGGCCCTCTCATTAATATAATTTGCAGATTAATATCCTTGTAATCTTTCTAAGCACCACCTGAGAAAACCAATGGAACCTCAGTGACTTGTTGTATGTTGTAAGAATGTTGTAAAATGATAGAATCACACAATTTACTCCAGTGTTAAAGAATTTACTAGGATTTGACAAGAATTGACTATAAAGAATATAAATGCTATACTTCTTCTAGAAGAATTTACTATAAATAATATCCAAAACTCTAGAAAAGGCATCCTATAGGTCTTCAATGATGTTATCAAGGGTGTACTCACTATATATTATCTTTTCACAGCTACTTCTTCCCATACCTCACAAAAGTACTCTATGATTGATTCTTTCCACATTGTCATCAGATGCTGATGACAGTAGCTTACCTAGCTTCGGATTACCCAGCTCTCAAATATTTTGTTCAGACAATACCCTCCTACCTTTTGTACACTGTTTATTTAATCCTGTTTCCATTTACCTAAAAAGGAAAGATTGCAAATTGATTAAGCCACTTGGCGCATCATAATTAGAGAACAGGGTTCACTGCTGTGGGATCTGCTGTAGATGTAAAACAGAAGTACAGAATACAGCTGTCTATTCATTGGAAATCCTTGCAGGAAGTGCTCTACACCTGTTCTCTGTAGCATTTACCAGTTTTCAAATTGCTTATAGCAGTAGTATAAGTAATTGTTTTTAATGCTGTAAACTCCTTGGAAACCAATAATTCTGGTTGTTTGGAGGATTGCTTTTTCTACTTGTCTGATTTCAGTGTAGTTGCAACTCATTTTGCATGAGAAGTGACTGCTAGTGCATATGAGCTTCTGATGAGGATTCTTTGATCTCAGACTTTTATCCCATCTTTTAATCCTGTTGTGTCTTAGTTTGTTTACTTTGTTGGTTTGACAGCAGAATTTGCATGCGTCTCCATATTTTTCAGAGTCAATGAGTTTTAAATAATGTTGCTGGTTCTGTTTGAACAAGTAGCAGCCATACATGACAGTCAAACCCAAGCTATTGTCTCAGCCAAAGCCATTGCTTTGTAAGATTCTAAACTGGCAGCTCTAGCAATGCATAATTAGTGCATCACCTCATTGGCCTTTGCAGAATGGCAGATTGGAGAAGTTTACTGAGAGCATGAGTGACTGATTATTTGATAACTCATTTTGGAGACTGAAAAATGAAGAAATTCATCATGTAATTGCAGAAGTTAATTGAGGTGAGGAATGTAGAAGGCACAACGTGCTTCTAATCAACAGAAATTCTTCCAGGGAGACATAATGGTTATAAACATTAAGAAAACTGATTGAAAAGGAGGAAAATATTTATTATAATTCTTAGCCATTCTTTTCCTGAAGCATCTTACGGTGATAGATGTTGGTGATAAACACTATAAAGAAACTTTGAGATTATAAAGAGGCTTTGTGCCATAAAAGTACACAAAAGATTTGTAGAAAATATAAAAATATTTCTAAGACAAGAAACTCACAGGTACCTATTGGTGTTTAGAAAACTGCACAAGTGCACTGTCAGGCAATGAGGAGCCAGCTGTAAAGGTGGCTTAGCTAAGAGTGAAGTCAAATATATTTCCTGCATCTGTGTTTTCTGTGGAAGGTGCTATTAAGAAGGAATTTCCTATGGGAAATCAGCTGTTGGCCTTAAGAGAAATTGCAGTCTCTCAGGAGGAAGTTGTGAAGGAACTTGAGAAAGACAAATGCAGTGAATTACAAGGAGCAGATGGTATTAATCTGAGGAGTTTGAAAGAAATAAACTGTGAAATAGCAGAGATACTGGTGAGGTCCTTCCATGTATGGTGGATGGACTGGATGGACTTCCCTGTGGTTTCCTTGGACTGGGAGGATCACTAGGGTGCAGGATGTGAGGAAGGCTAATTCAGTTGGCTTAGACCAGTGTGGCTGTTGCAGAGCAAAACTTTCAGTGGTTAAAATTACAAGCAGACAAAGGAAATGGGGAAAAACCGATTCCCAAGCTATGTCATGGGAAAAGATTTGCAGTGAAGGGCTGTTTGCTAGTGTCAAGATGTCAATAGTGAATAGGAAGTTGAATAAATCTCTAGAAGATATTCAATTGTGGGAACAAAAAATTATAAAGAAATAGGAAATACTGTAACCAGATTTGCATATAAGTGGACTGAGAAACAAGATGTTAGATAAGGTAGAGTCAAATAAGTAAGGGTTAGGGAGTACATCAAATAGAAGTAACATATCTCCTCATGGAGCAATAGCTGGTGAACTCATGAAAGACTCTGCAGGATAACGTCAGAGAGGGCTCAAAAATATATTTGTGCATAAGAAACTTGAACTGCAGCAACTTCTTGTGTGGAACACCTTAGGTGGACAATACACAGTGCTAGGAAGCAAAGTGAGAATTGAAAAGACAAAGGTTTTATTCTGACATCTATTCACACAGGTGTTTCCAGTGAGCGGGAGAGCAGTAGGAGTGAAAAGTCTCGGGAGCTGTTTTCTCTGAATTATAACAGTGGTAAGGTAGTGATAAACATTGTATTTATGAATTATATCATTTTGTATGTTTTCTGTAAATGTTCAACTGTGACATTAAAAGGAATGATCCTTCGTATAAATGCTGTTTTACAGTGCATGATTTGAGATTATATATTCTTAATGAGACACCACATAGAAAATAGGAAATGGGATTGCATATCTGAAAGACTCTAAGAAATTATTTGTGGAATTTTCTTTTCTATTTTAAGAGCAGGAATTAAGAGAAGAAAGGAATGTGACTACTAAGACATAAATTGAGTTAATCTGGGTGAGAGGTGGAAGAAAAAGACAGGATTCATGAGATCTACATTCTTCCTAAGTGGTTTCTTAATACACATTTCCTAAGCAAGGGTTGCTCCAGTAGTAGATGGAGGAGGTGCTTAGGATAGTAGATTTCATGGAGTAGAGGAAAGGATCTGTAGACAAGGTAAGTTGTCTTCCAAACAAGATATAGAAGTCAGCTAGTTAAGGAGAGTTGCATGTGGCAAAAAATAGTTACAGGGAGAAGATGGAGTTCACTTAGTGAAGAGAAATAAAATTAATAGATAGTTTTGCTGTGCAGAAGAATGACAGGGACAGCCAGAAAGAAGATAGTTGACAAAGGAAAAAGGGAAACCAGCTACTGCAGAAAAAGAAGATAGAACAGCCTATGTAGTCTGAGGCTGCAGTGTACAGAACACAGATAGTAAGCAGGTAATTCTGACATCGAGAGAGATGATGAGACAGAATAATTATCAAAAAGCCATTAGAGAAGAACATGAAATTTGCTTGAACATAAAGAATAGAAGTTTTTACGAACCAAATAACAATTCGTTATTGTGAGATGATAGGCCTACACTAAATAGACACAGAAAACAAAAGGATGTGCTGTGGATGCACGTGAGCCCTGAAAGGATTCTGGAAGAAAAATCTCTTGGTCAGCCTTCAAATGAGGGCAGATGACACTCCCAGATTTTCACTGAAATGGAAGATAATTACCTGAGTTGGCAAAGTTACTCAAAGAAATGGGAAATCCGTTGATCCTCTGAAGAATCCTTCTGTTTGATACAAAAGTAGGGCTTAAGTTTGACAAAGCTATGAAGACAGTAGCTGAATTTGAATTTTCTGACAATCTTTCTGATAGTGACCATTAAGAAGAATTCATAGAGGAAAAATATTTTACATTTCCTTGGAGTCCCCTTAAATAACTGGATTTCAGGCTTTTGGAACTCAGGCTAACACAACTGGTAGGGAGATCTCTAATCTTGGAAACAGAAAAGCAAATTCAGCAGACACTGTTATAGTCTTCATGCTTAGATATGCACAAATATGAAAATCCAGCAAATGCAGAAAAAAACATGAAGAACTGGCAGGTGCAAGCATATTTTAGAGGGATAAGAGGAACATGTTAGAATAGCTACATTACCCAGGTCAGTTGTCAAAGAGTGCATGCAGCTCAAAAAGACAGATGTAAAAGTGAAATTAGAAGAATAAATTGTGTATGATGATATGTTAGATAATGACAATATAACAGACAATAGTATGGATGAAGTATGAATCAAAATTATGCCATCATAAAAGGGTATTTGTCAAGGTGTTCTTGTAGTTATCCTGTAAGTGGTCCCACAGTCTTCACTGCTTTTGATCAGCCTTGTGGCACAAGACCTTTCTGTTTCCCTTGACTCACCTTCCCATTCCCCTCTTCTCCTAGAGTACTTTCCTCCTGGCTTTGTAGAGAAGTTTCTTGCCATTTACTCCTTTGAGACCATTTGGTATCCTGTTGGTCATAATGGTCGTGCTCTTTGCTACAGTCCCTTGACTGTGTGCTTACAAATTCTGTTTCTTATGTTACTGAGTTTCTGAGTTTTTCAAAGCAGTTCTCTTTTGTAAGTCACCCTGCACAGCAGGATACTGCCCTGTGACTTTTAGGTATGAGGATCTCTGGATTGTACAGAAATGCTTGTCTCTTTTTTAAGGTCATCCACAAAATCCTGAATTGGTAGATTCTGGACCTCATTCTTAAGTGCAGTCCAACAACAGACCACAAACCTGAGAGGGAAAGTCACATAGAGCGATGATAGGCACTTGTGGCTTCAGAGATGATGTGCGGCTAACAATGTGAACAGCTTAATTTTGTGAGTTTCTGAAACCTTTATCGTAAAGCTAGAGATGGTGAAACATTTGAGCTGCTGCATCCTGTTCGTTTTAATAAGAATTTCTAAAGCATTTTGGGTCACGTCCTTGTTATAAATAGGTTTTTCTTCTTGAAATTCTAAAACTGTTCACATACTTGGTTGACTGATTTATCTGCTTTGTTCTATAATAGCTTTATTTTCCAAATAAAAAACTATAAACCTGCATTTGTATGATGTCAGCATCTTCTGCTAATGATTAATAAAATGCATCTGATTGTGTTTTGTTATAAATTTTTGCTTGATTAGTGGATTTAAGGCATGGTTTGACCCAATAGCTGTGAGGTTATAGAAAGGAGGAAATAGAGCCATACTTCTCTTGCTCCAAGGGGACTGTAGAGATAGCTTGCTAAATCCACTAGCAGAATGCTCAGTACTTTAACTAATGCAACTCATGTATAATCCCACCCTCATGATGCACCAGTTTTCTCCAGACACATGCTGTATCTGCAGGAAGAGTGAGGCCTAGTTATCACTAGGAGAAATCTCTGCAATCAGGGTATTTATTCCCCTGTGCAGACCCAGCTCTGTTACTTTCTGTAATTGCTGTCTACCTGTGGGGGAACACGAGCTCGATGGGTCATGAATCATCTGTGACTCCCTTGTATTGCGATGAAGCTTGGTTAACTGTGAACTGTTTCCTAGTTAGTCAAGTACATTTGTGAACATGTTTTGTGGCAAGTGCTCGTATTGGTCTGGAATGGTAAAATTTTAATCTGATCTATAGTATCAGAAACCTGTAGATTTTTAGGCTAGTCTGTGTGTCTGGCTACCTTATCTGGACATTTTAATCAACTTCGAACACAGATGTTAGGCTAGACTGACTTTTGCCTGGTTGTCATCAAGAAGTTAACAGAAAATGCAGGGGGCTGTCAGGGATGTGAAATGCATCTCCTGCAGCGAACAGGGATATTTTCAGAAGGGACATCTTTTTATGTGCAAGTTAAACCCACCTCTTCTACACCAAGAACAGACAGAAGTAATCAGTTTAATGTGAGTATGTACTGTGATGTGGTCAAGCTTTAGGTGAGAGCAGATTTACACAGAGAAATCAAAAGGAAATGATAGGAGCCATCTCTTGTCGGGTTCTGTGACAGTAAGCGGCCACACCATGGAGAGCTGCCAGCTCTAATCTCTATAGTCTTTTCTCTGTTCTCAGAAATTGCTCTTTCATTTTATAGAATATTAGTTTCCAAGGTGTCATTCTGCATTTGTTAAATATTGATTATTTTTTCCCTTTATAAAAAGGGACATACATAATCAAAGAATTCGTATTCTAGGGAGCTTGAACCCTCAGAGAATTATATATAGTACCAAGATTTAGAACACCATGTCTCATACAGTAAATGTTAAAAACCGAGGTATTTGGGTAGTTAAGATGGATAGTTATGTCAAACCTATAAATACTTTAAGATACATATGTGAGGAAGAATGGGGAGGTGCATTTTAGGTATACCAAAAGAAGCACAAAGAGGAAAAGAATAGAGTGGAAAACTGTGGCTGATAAGGAAATTTTTTGACAAGGTATTTTGCTGAGAAGTAATCTTCCTGGGGAAAGGTTCTCTGAACAAACAAAACCAGGCCAAACACAGGGCTGTAAATAGTTTAAGAGTTATGTGCTGAGATATAATGATGATTGCATTGGTTTTCTTGGTATTTTTTCTTTCTTGCAGCTCTTGGAGTCGACTTTCCTGGGGAACAGGAATAATTTCTGATAATGCTAAGGACCAACTATTGTCATCTGCATGTCACTGGCTGTACTATTTTCTCAGAAACACAAAAGGGACTGTGGGGACTGGTGGCCTGTGGGAGGGTGACACCACTTTCTTCTCACAGCCAGATGGGGCACCATGATAATGGCTACAAGCAATGCTGACCAATAGAAATAAAACAATGCTGAGAAAAGAGTTGTAGGAGTGGAGATATTCACAGGACCCTGTGCTAGCTTCAGAAATATGCCCTGGGTACCCATAGGCAGCTCATTTGAAAGCTTCCTGGCCAGCTTTCTTTAGTGTGTCTGTCGCATGGCATTCAGGAACCCTCTGTCCTGCTCCTGTAGGAGTGCCCAAGGGTGTCCTGGTAGCTCTGGCAAGCAGTGGTGGGAAAGGCAGGCTGTTCAGGAACACTGGTTTCCTTGGGGCAGGGCTCGGTCTTCAAACCATATCAGAGGCAGCTATGTCCCTGCCAGCAGCCCTGCACATCATGGCTAGCAGCCGCTCTCCGTTCGTCTCTCAAGTTCCTCAGCCCTTGCCAGCTGTTTGACACGGATGCCAGCAGTTGGCTTCATGCCTGCCCTCCCCACCCTGCCTTCAGCCAGCTGTGTGTGACAAAGACAGGGAGCTGGGAGATGGTGGCTGGGCGCAGAGCAGTATGTCCCACACCAGGCAGAAATGGGAGTATGGTCAAGGGGCAGGCAGGGACAGCTTGAGCAGACTCTGTGCAAAAAGAATGGCTAAAACCAATAGGGAAAACAGAGCAAGAAAGAGAGCAATTGTATTGCAATAGATTTTTGGCTTTGTTTCACTTTTTTTAATTGCTAGTGAGTAAATATTTTGTATGTGGGTGTAGAAGAGTTACAGATCTGTAAGACATAGCTCTGTTCAGAGGGGTCTGTGCATGGGGCTACTGTGGACAAGGGGTTGTCTTCGGCTGTAACTTGTTATGCACAGTAGGAATGGCACAGTCATCTCTTCTGAAAGTAATTTTGGAGAAGGAGATCTAATTTATGCACTTGGGTACTCTGATACAATGCTGCTTAGTGTGGTATCTGGGTGCGTTTCAGATGTCTTCAGCTTCTAGGACTGAGACATTCACGAATAAAACAAGAAAAATGGAAATTGAGGAAAGTTTGCTAGGGAAGACTTTCCAAAATTAGGCTCTTTCCCTGCCTCACAACTCACCCCACCCCCATGCATTTTTGTAGGGTTTTCACTCTAAATTCAAACACGCACCAGAGAAAAGAAGCAATGAGATCTCAGGGTCAAAAGGTGAATTCTGCTTGTTGCAACATCTGTTCTTGCTTACACAGGGAAGTTACATGGGTGTAAGGAAGAGAAATCAAAAGAAGTACTTAAAAAATGATCATGAAATACTGGAGAAAATAATTTCTTGTTCCTGTCAACTCTCCCCTCCACTCAGCCTTGCCCTTTAGGAAATCCTTAGTCACATTTTTGACTGAAGAGTAAGACATGGATTTGAGGAGACTGTGACTAAATGCAAATTGGCAAAAAGAACTAAAAAGGGATTTTAACAAAAGAAGAAAAGTTCACATTTTTAATAGTAAAGCTTCCCCCTTCAGCTTTCATTAATGGATCAAACTGAGGCAATGACATATGGTTTACATAATGATTTACGGCTTTATTAATACAGAAAGCAAAATAAATTATACAGATTCATTTTTTTGTGGCTCTAGGTGGAGTTAGGCCTGATACTGCATGATTTGATTTTCATGAACAACCTGTGCCTTGTCGCCCAACCCTCTGAATCCTCTGCCTACGTGCAGGACTGTCATAAAATAGAAACCTTTGATACTAATATCACTGGCTCATCCACTGACTGCTGTATTTTGGAGTCCCTTTTTGCCACAGACAGTGAATTCTAGAGCAAAGGCAGAGCTGAGCTGCAAGATGAGTCAAAAAATCTATGCCCTTATTTCTGGAAAAGCTAAGATTAATGAAGACAGCAGTTCAGCACAGTAGACAGTGATTAGAAGGCAAAATAGAGAATTATCTGCAATATGATTGCCAGGAGAAAATCCAGCAAAAGACTATTTGACATGACGGTCACTGTCAGGGGTCTTGACATCCACTACTGGCCTTTTATAGGAGCGGTTAAAGGGCAGGACACAGCTTCACAGTCTGTCACAGAAAAAGATGCAAAATAAGATGGATTTACAAGACTTTCAGATACTAAAAAGCTATATTCTTCACCCAGAATTGAATTGTTTTACCTGCCTAAATTCATGTACATCTTCACTTTCCATCATAGGTTCACACTTTGCTTTTGACTTCACCAGGACTAGACCATCCAGTTTAAAGACTTGTTTCTACTGCCAAACTTCTTTACTTTTCAAGATTATGATCTTCACATACAGAAGTGCAAGAACCTTATCCCAAGTACTTGGTGTTTTAATTCAGACTGCAGGCTCAGCTTAGTCTGTAAGCTATGCCAGAATGAGAAGATTTCTCTCTTGCCAAGTCAACCACTCTCTACATTCATCCTGTGATTGTATTTAACATTGTTGTATAGGTAGCTCATTTATTGGATGTTCGATGGTGTTATACTCTCTGAGCCAGTCTGCCTGATCAGTCACCAATTTCAGAACCAGTCTGTACTGCCTGGGTACTGAATGAATTTTAGTTTGATTCTCTCTTGATCCTCTAAGAGTGCTGCTGAGCTGCAGTTCTCAGTTGGTGCTTGGTTTGAGGTTTAATGTCTCTCTTTCAGACTAAAAAAGTCTTCAGTGTCCTAAAGGCTATCTGTTTTCTTCAAGGTTTTGATCTGCTCCAGCACAAGACATTATGTATCTCCCCAGTACTATCTGGTAATGTACAAGTGGCCTGATGTCAGTCCTGTAGTTGCCTCAGTGCAGCAGGGTTTTATATAAGAGTTTCTTTCTGCTTTCCCCCACCTCTTTAATAGAAGTAGAGATGTTGTGCCTTAGAAAAACACTGTATTCAGCTGGGAACCAAGGGGCTGTAAATTAATGTCATCTACCAATTGCTCCTAATAATTCTGAGCTATTCCTAGCATTTATTTTGCCGCTATGCCTCCGAGTCCCAGTTTGCAAGCACCGTTAACCCATTTTGCAAGTTATATAATGCACAGGTGGTAAAAAGGTAATTTCTTGCAAAGGAGGAAAGAAAATCTAGATTTTAGCACGACTGTGTCCACTCAGTTTATTACAGTATTTCCCAGTCACTCCCCTGCCTACCCTGTCCGAATGCTGGCTTGTGCTAACCTTTACAGTTGTAAGACTTGGCTTTTCTGTATGTAAACATTAACGTTATGCTAAAAACTTCTGGCTAGCAAAGCCAGAAATGGCGATGGACTGATTTCCTCAGTTCTGCCTCACAAAAATATGCACAGTTCATTAAAAAAAAATATTTCCATTTAGTACGTTTCAAATAACATCTACTTCATTAGCATCTCAGGAAGAGATCAGTGGCATGAGCTTAATTCAAATAACATCAGTGATGTGTGGGGAGAAATGGAAACACCAACGGTTGCATATATTGTCACATAACTGAAAACTGCCTTTGTATTACTAAAAAAATCTCTTCTCATAAGGTTTTTTTTGTGAAGTTTCATGGGTACATGTCTCTGCTGAAGGGCTGCCCAGGAAGCTGTCGTCTGTGAGATTCAGACGGAGGCAGTTCGAGTTGCTGGTAGTGCAAGCATGAGAAGGTTAAAACAGAGCAGTAATATGGAAATAGACAGTTTCTCAAGATGGAAAGAGAGAAAAAATCACGAAATTAAAAAAATATATTACAGCCACTGAGAAGATGGCCCAAAGCAAAATGGTCCACATCCCTTCCTGATTCCTGTGATGTGGACGTCTGAGCAGCCCCAGTAGTCGTTATAACTGGAGATATTTTCACACAGAGAGTAGTAGACTTATATGGTTTCATAGAATCACAGAATATCTCAAGTTGGAAGGGATCCATAAGATCTTTGCGTCAAAGTCTCTGCTCCTCGTAGGACTACCTAGAATCAAACCATATGACCAAGTGTATCATTCAGATGCTCCTTGAGCTCCAGCAGGGTTGATACTATGACCACTTCCCTGAGGATCCTGTTCCAGTGATGGGCACCCTCTCAGTGAATAACCTTTTCCTAATGCCTAGTCTTAAAATTCCCCTGACGTAGCCTCATTCCATATCCTCATCTGCTGTCACTGGTCACCGGAGAAGGAAGATTAGCACCCCCCCCCTTCCACTGCGCCTCTTGAGGAAGTTTTAGACTATGAAGAGGTCAACCCTCAGCCTTTTCTTTTCTAAGCTGAACAAACTAAGTGACCTCAGCTGCTGCTGTTAAATCTTGCCCTTGAGACCTTTCACCATCTTGATCGCACCCCACTGGACATACACTTACAGTCTGATGTCCTTCTTGTTGAGGCATCCACCACTACACACAGTACTCAGCTGAGACTGCACCTGTGCAGTGTGGAGTGGGACAATCAATTCCCTCGAGAGACTAGCTAAACTTGATGCAACCCAGGACATAGTTTGCTCTTTGTCTTCCAAGTCTGGATTGCTAGTTTTCAAGCTCAGTTTGTTGCTGTGCTGCCATAGACTCATCAGTTTTCAAACTCCAATTGCTTTCTTCTCTAGGCACCCTGGAGCAAAAAGCAAGGTAGGAAACTAAACCCCCTTTACTGAAAAGTTGTTCCTACATCCTCAAAGTCTCAGGCACATGGCTGTAATTTCCTTTGTGCGATGTACTTTCAGTAATCATGAGCCAATAGACATAACTGAGAACCAACTAAACATACACAGATGTGCAAATGCACACAGGTACAGACACAAACCATATGCCTGATGGTGCGTTGTCACAAAGAGGAGAGAAAGTAGCCACTGGGGAAGCCCACCTGTTCATAACACTGTAGGTGAGAAAGTGGGTTACATCTACTGCCATCATGCTGCTCTCTGCAAGGTCTGACATGGCAGTACCTGTCAGCTTCCAACTTGTGCATTTGACTGATAGAAGAGACAGGGTTTGAACATTCAGTTTTGTGGGTGCTAATGTGGGGAATTCAATATTTTCAACATTCTTCCACACATCTCCCAGGACATCCACATCACAGGAATCAGGAAGGGATGTGGATCATTTTGCTTTGGGCCATCTTCTCAGTGGCTATAATATATTTTTTTAATTTCGTGATATTTTTTTCTCTCCATCTTGAGAAACTATTTCCATATTACTGCTCTGTTTTAACCTTCTCATGCTTGCACTACCAAGGTAAGCTCTTTTTCACAGCCGATCACCATAAACCTTGTGTTTTAAACATAATGACAAAAGCAGGACAAAGTTGGAATATCTGAAGCATCATAGATATCTAGCAATCTCTTTTTCTTTGGAATAGGAATAGGGAATTGCATAATCTCACTGGATATTCTTCTCTTTGCTTGACTTGTTCATCTTTGTGTCTATTGCTCTATTACAATCTCTTGTGTGAAGAAAGGTTGAGATGTGAAGAGAGATAATAAATATACTCCATGGTTCACTGCTGCTCTGCAAATTATTTCTATAGCTTAGATTAAGTGGTGTGTCTGTCCTTTCCCTGTAACTCTCCCTTTTCAAGTCCCCGGTGTCTGTGTTTATCCAGGTTGCACAACAGCATATGGCAAGGAAAAATGTATGACTTTCAGTGTGTTACTCAATTAATGCAGAGTGAAAAGAATGGAGAGATGAATATTTGGAATAAGGGGTTGATATTTGCAATCTCTTCTTCTTACAATGTTTCTTTAAAGTAAAATGAAGACAGCAAATGAGTTTTTCTATCTGTATCTATAAAACCAGCCTGTTTCTTTCTCAATTCAAAAAACTAATCTTGGGATCAGATTTTAAACTAGGAAGATCAATGTCTGAAACTTCAAAGTGCTTCCTGTAAAAGTGTGCATGCAGTTGTTTAACATGGCTGTTTGGTACTGAGCAAGTGTGGACACACACCAATGTAGGGCTGTGAGTTTCTTGGGTCTTGAAGGCTTTGTCCCAAGGAGAGCTACTGAAAAATTGCCCCTGTCTACTGCTAAATAGAATTCTTGCTGGGTGGTCTTTTGAAGAAAAGCTTTGGATGATATAAATAACAGTCATCTTCCATAAATTAAACATTAATTTGATTTTAGTAAGTTTTAGGAAAGTTTCATCAGCTGGTACGGCTGCAGCGATGGTTGAGTGAGCTCCAGCTTGACCTCAGGTGACAATTGCACAGAGTGCAGAGCTGCGAAACGCACCGAGACAACTCTTTTCATATCATTCTTGTAGATGTGATCAGACCTAAAGTGTTGATGCCACGAGAAATATCTGCTGGGTGGGATTCCTAAGGTGGCTGTGAGTGCTGCAGGTAGAAGCCAAGAACCTTTTCAGATGCAGTTTGAGGTCTGAGAACCACAGGAGGAAGGGCACTAACATGGAACCTGAATGTTGGTTGGTGGGTGTGTTGGTGTAACTGAAATTCGTGTGAATGGTCACTTGTTCAACTCTCTTTCTGCCTTTGCTTCCTTTAGTCTCCTTTGTCACATCCTCTGAGTTCCCAAGCAGGTGTCCTGGTCACAATTTTTTCTAAAGTACATTTATTTTGTGTCTCTAGTGATGCTCTGAGTCAATATTTTACTCCTATAAAAACAAATTAGTTCCCATTTATTCTGCGGCAATCCAGTTCCTTACCCCCTAGACCTGAATTTGGTTCCAGGTATTTTAATTCACTCCAGATCTCACATGATGACATATATTGAGGTAACCTCTATGTGTCTCCAGTTTCAACGCTCAGGTAGAACCTGGCTGCTTAAGTTTTTGTTCCTATTCCTAGAGTGACCACCAGAAAAAAAGCAGTGTCTTTTTCAGTGAGCTTTCTATAGCCAGTGCTATGAGATAGCAATTGTCTCAGCACGAGCCCAAGGGCCACCCACTGCCAGCGCCTTGCTGTGACCACTATCAGACGGTGGTTATGATTATCAAGTTGACTGACCTGCCAGGTGTAGTTTATTCTAATTCTGCCAAAGTTTTGCTGATGTTGCTTGATTCCCTGCTAAACAAATGTGCAGCTTTTAATACTTGTTCTCATTAACAAAAATGACAGCGCTGTAGGTTCAGCTACTGTTTTCCAGCTCACCCTGAGGCTGGGTGAGCCAAAGGTGCAGCATCCGCTGGGACTGACAGTTGTACATGTTATTCTGATCCTCTCCTGCTATACGTTTGGCCCAGTGTTTTGAACTTTTGGATCTGCAGTATTGCTGATTATAAAATGTGTATACGGCATCACTGCCGCATTGTTTCGTCACTTCCAGTGTTGAACGGATCAGTCAAGCAAAAGCTCCTGGAATCTGAACCAAACTCATACTTTCTGGAATATTGAGTGTGGAGACTTTGTTTATGGGTACAGTTTCTCTTCTTTGCAGCTAGGCTTGTTTGTGCAGGGTAACATATCACTAGAACCACTTTAGCAACATGTAAAATGAACAATTCTGTCCTTTGAATATTAGATCCTTGACAGCTTAAAAGCAAAACATACGGCTTTGTCTGGGGTATTTTGTACCCAGGCAGAGCCATAGCTTGTCCCTTCATCTTGTCATAGCAAAGAAAGATATGTATGAGTGGTAGGAAAGGGGGAAACACACTCTTTAATTGCACCTGATTAGAGATGTACAGACATATACAAGTGGTTCTTCAGGAGGAAGGAAATGAACTCTGAAATCATCTAGTGCCTTCCTAATTTCAGATTCAATAAGTGCAAGATCTTTGTCTTGCCAAACACTTTACACTATGATAATGTCCCTAGCCCTTGCCCAGCTCAGTCTGTGCTACAGTCTCACCTTCTGGGAAAGCTGATGGACGGGCACGTGCACTGATCCTGTCTGGGGAAGTCAGGCTGGATGGAATTCCTCTTGCTTGACTTCTGATATCCACAATGCAGAACTTATTTTTCTCCACTGACTAAATGGATGCTAAAGTAATTGAAGTCAGGTAAAGCCCACCTATTCACTCTTATCTGCACAATGGCTGTGCTGGGATAGGGTCCTTCTAGATGTATATGAGGCTATTACAAAGTTTGGATGGATGGACACCGAAAGTTCTGCATTCTGCATGAAATTTGCTAAATACCAAACAGCATCACATCCCAGAATATAGTTAAAGATTGAAAGCTTATGTACAAACACATTTCTTCAATGGTGTATGTGTATAATGATGATTTGGAGATCCATTGTTCACATACATAACCCTCTACATGGGAATAACTACATTTTCTTAAAGTAAAAGCTAGCATCTCAGTGAAACGCAGATATTTATAGAAATCCGATTACTTGTAAATTTAACACAAGCTACCTACTCTAAATATTTCTCTTCTTGAAGAGTAAGAAACAATAAAATATTGAAAACATAAGTCCAGGCCCAGAAATCATGTTTACACTTGCTAGAAGTGGAAAAATTACTTTGCTTTAGGAAGCCACCATTCTGGGTTTTGGGGCTGTGCTTGAAGGTTCCATTGAAGGTTGAGTAGAGGGCAGAGGGGGAAATGGTGATGAAAGGTCCTCATTTTCAGAAGAAACCCAGAAAATTCCCTAGGCTGAAACTTGTCTCAAATCAATGTAACTCTTACTGTGTTCTGAAAGATAACGCAGCGAGGATCAACAAAACATATCTGTACCTCACTAATTCATATAGTCTAAAAGAGCTTTCAAAGCTTTTCTTGTTCATTAGAGAAGTTACCTGTATACATTAAATACAGATATATATCATATCTGTAGCAAACAGCAATATTCATAAAGCAAAATTGATCACTCTCTGATTTTACTTGTCTGACGTGGTTTCGCTTTTGGGAGCTTGTATCCTCACAAAGCAGCTGCCCTGTGGAGCCAGTAAGAAGTTTCTGCAACATCCCTGTTACAAAGCATGGAGCTACCACCTCTCGCTCCTGACGAGGTAAAAACTTCACTTTTGCAAATCAGAGGTAGTACAATATTTGCTTTGAGAACTGTGCTGCCAGTCTTCTAACTGGACATTTCAGTGAGAGTATGAAGCCCCAAATGATAAAATAATAAGTCTGAAAGCAACCTGGACTTCTGCTACACGTAATGAGAAGGATCCCCGTTTACTTATTCAAGAAATTTCCCTATGCAGAAAAGAATATTTTTAGCAGCTTTTAATATGTTGGAAATGGTTCACATACATCACTTCTGTCGCACATTGATTAAAGCTGTGCCTGGGTCTACGACCAAATATTGAGATATAATGAACAACGTCATATGGAAAATATGTTTGATCCATTAAATGGAAATGAGATCTCACAGCTTAAGTCCACTCTCTCTGCTTGCCTTGAGCAAACAAGCAGGAAAGAGAAAGCATTCCTGTAGAATGCGGATGAAAATAGTTCAGCAAGGGTTACTGTAAAATACTGCAGAAAAAAGCGTTGGTGAAAGCAGACTAAATTCCTTCCACAGGCATGTCCCAAATGCTGTAACACTAAGGCATGAAATACAGAGAAGAAACAAAATCTTTTAGTTTCATAACTTTGGATATGTGCCTAGGCAATACGTACATTTTTCTACCATCGTAGTAGCTTCAACGGTTTTCAGAGCAGATATAGAAGCTGTTTCCACAGTCCTCTTCCAGGGATGGCAAGAATTCTTTGCAAATTAGCCTATGCATCTTCTTTCCAGCAGAAAAGTGTATAAGTTATTTTTCAAGATGAGGCAGACATCTGCTTTTTTCATGTTCCACAAAGTCATTGTACTGGATTTTTAATATCCCCATATATTTCCTCTTATATTTCATATGTATAAAGATTTATATATATTAAATATTTCCTATTATCAAAGGGAAAAATCCAATATTAAGAAAATTTTGCCTGTTTTATTCTTCACTGTGTAGCAAAAATTGTATAAGATCCCTTTTGACTACACAGAATTGCCTTTATTATTCATTTTTGTGGAAACCATTTAGTTCATTGTAGTACCTTAATTATTTCTTGTACACATAGGAATTGGCTTACAGTTTAAAATGTGCTTTTGGTATGGAAATAATAGAATTAACTAGAATTACTAGATTCCTCCTTTGAAGACTTACAGATACTGCTTTCTATATACAACTGGAGATATTCTTTATTTTTAAGAGAAATGAAATGCATTTGACCAGAGTATTTTATTAAGGAAGCACTGCAAATGCATTTTGGTAGTGGCTTTAGTGTACCGATTCCATGTTGCAGCCAACAAACTGTGAAAATACATCTAAATGATGCAACATGAGATACAGAACACTTTTAAAGGACACGTAAGTGCTATCTAGTAGGATGTATGCTTTGCATCACAGGTCATTGATGTGAGTAAACAAGCTATAGCTGACCACAACATGAGAGCAAAATGTGATGGCATCAAATGTTGTTTGTAATTTTATTTTCCTAATCTTGAAAAGAGTGAACTCTCTTCTGTACACTTTTTCCTCTTTGCTTCCTTTCTCTGTCTTCCTTTACATGTAAATTTAAAGTGAAAACATATGACTTACAGCCTAACTCTGTTCATTTACTCAGCTGTACCTATTTAATCAATTTAAATTGGAAGGAGAGTTTACCAACTTTTAAAAATAAATCCAGGACCAGTGCAGAGTATTGTATAAACAAAGTACTAATTTCATTTTTACTTCTTTTTTTTTTTTAAAAAAGGGTGTGGGGAGAAAATTTTACAAATGACCTTTCTGCTTGGGGGAAAAAAAAAAAAAGAAAGAATAGTAAACATGGTGGATCTTTACTTGGAGTCTTCCTTTTCTAACGCCACAACAAAATTAACAAGCCCTGAAACAAAACCGAGAGTTTAAATTAATGGCTTCTGGCAAACTGTCAACTGATATTAACTTTATCATTCAACATGATGTCAGCTTGAAAAGCTTCAGGATAGGGCATTTGAATGTTAGAATCCTGATTAACAGATTAAATGAATTCCACTTTATCTTTCAGCCCAGTACTGTAGACCAGGACACCTGACTCACTAATCACAGAATCATAGAATCATAGAATGGTTTGTTGGAAGGGACCTTAAAGATCACGTAGGTCCAAAGCCCCTGCCGTGGGGAAGGACACCCTCCACTGGACCAGGTCACTTAAAGCCCCATCCAACCTGGCCTTGAACATTTCCAAGGAGGAGGCACACACAGCTTCTCTTGGCAACCTGTTCCAGTTCCCCACCACCCACATAGTGTAGAATTTCTTCTTTAAATCTAATCTAAATCTACCTTCTTTCAGGTTAAAGACAACATGCCTTTTCCTATCAATACATGTTCTTGTAAAAAGTCCCTCTCCAGCTTTCTTGCAGGCCCCTTTTAGGTGCTGGCAGGCTGCTGTAAGGTCTCCCGGGAGCCTCCTCTTCTCCAAGCTGGACAACCCCAGCTCTTCATAGAAGAGGTGTTCCAGCCTTCTAATTATCTTCATGACCCTCCTCTGGACTCAATCCAACAAGGTCTGTGTCCTTCTTATGCTGGGAGCCTCAGTGCTGGATGCAGTACTCCATGTGAGGTCTCACGAGAGCAGTATAGAAGGGGAGAATGACATCCCTTGACCTACTGCTCACACGTTTGATGCAGCCCAGGATGCTGCTGGCTTTCTGGGCTGCACAGGCACAGTGCCAGGTCATGTTGAACTTCTCATCAACCGACACATCCCTAAGTCCTTCTCCTCAGGGCTGCTCTCAATCCATTCTCCATCCAATCTGTATTTATGATTGGAATTGCCCCGACCCAGGTGTAGGACCTTGAACTTGGCCTTTTTGAACTTCATGATGTTTGCATGGCCCACCTCTCAAGCACGTCAGAGTCCCTCTGGATGTCATCCCTTCCCTCCAGTGTGTAGACCACACCACACAGCTTGGTGTCATGGACAACCTTGCTGAGGGTGCACTCAATCCTGCTATCTGTGTCCTTGACAAAGATGTTAAACGTCACCAACCCCAATACTGACCCCTGAGGAATGCCAGTTGTTACTGGTCTCCAGTTAGATATTGAGCCATTGAGAACAACTCTTTGAATGTTATCATCCAACCAATTCCTTATCCACTGAATGATTCATTCATCAAATCCGTGTCTCTCCAATTCAGAGACAAGGATGTCATACAGGGGAGAGTAAAATGTTTGCCTTCTGTGACTTAGGCAGAGTGGCCTTTACCAACAAAGACTGAGGCCAAAAATTCATTGAGTACCTCAGCCTTCTCCATATCCTGGGCAACCAGGTCCCCTGTTTCCTTCCAGAGAGGGCCCATGTTTTCCCTAGTCTTCCTTTTATCATCAACATACCTGCAGAAGATTTTCTTGTTAGCCTCCCTGATTCTATGCAACCTACTCACCACCTCCTGCAGCTCAGCCACCAGCTATAGGAGGTCCTCCACCTGAGCACACCTTTTGCAGGCAGCTCTGCTGCTTTCCTGTTCATGTCCCAGGAGGAAGGTACTTTCAGGCACTTTCTGCACTTTCTGTAGGCTGAGGTCTGCATTGCAGCCTCTCCCCTCAGCAGCTCTGTCTGGTTGGAGGCTTCAGCCACTGCTGGGGTAGATGGTGCAGACTGCCCCGACAGAGCTGCAGTCTTTGCTCTGAGATGAACGCTTATCATTCTACTCTGAAGGTCAGGTAAGATAAACACCCTTGTCCTGTGCAGATGGTTACAGAATGATGCCTGGCTGCTGGGTTATGTGTATATAGAGTCTCCCACTCAGCCAACAGAATGCCCCTCCTTTGAAGAGGTGCCACCCCTATGCAAACTGACGCACAAACTGCTGTGCCATATCCTGGATGCCACACCGCACTGTTTGAAACTCCGGTTTGTGGTGCTTCTGGTCACTAGTGTTCCCTACGACTGCCTTTTGTGGGGGTGGCCACTGTTACTCCTGGCCCCATTCGTGCCTCCTCAGCTGCTCTCATGAGAGCTGCCAGTTCCTGGCAAATCTCTGAGCTACCCTGAGGTTTGCCCAGCTCAGGAAACCCTGCTGTGTGCTGTGATCCCCTGTTCTGCTGCAAAACACACTTGCACCAGAACTGATCACGTTGGCGAAAAGTCTTCTCTGACTTTTGTCTAAATATCACTGACTGCAGCTTGGATTCAGACCCTTTTAAGACAGATGAAGAGAGCATGGCAGATAGCTTAGCTGCTGTTTTCTAGCAGCTGTTTTGTTATTTTGGCTGGCCAGTTTAGATCTCATTAATGCTAATACTGAAATATGCTCATGACACACAATCCTAATCTATGTTTCATGTGGCCTGAATTTTTCTGGAAGCAGATGTTGTTAAATATTTATATTATGTTAGCATTTAGTGTCACTAAGCTCTGTAGGATCATCTTGCTGTGTTCTGTAAAAATATTTAGCTCATGCAATCCTTCTCCTAAGGTGCTGCAGTACTTTATCGATGGCAGAAAGCAGTATGCTTGCTAGCCCAGCCCAGTAATTGCTTGTTAGCATATGCTTGTTCCCATTTTTAAATCTACAAATGTTATAGTTTGCCAGCAAATACCAGTAAGTTTTGTTTATGCCATTGTCAAGCAGTCATTGTTTCACACCTAGTGTCTCAGTGAGATTTGCAGTTGTACTAGGAATTTATTTTTGTTTAAGCAATATCCATTTGCAAATTAAAGATCCTTTAGGATTTCAGATGCACCTAGGATTTAAATGCACAGTTAAATCTGAGGTTTTCACTTAGGCATATGAATAACTGAGTGCAAAATGCAAAAGATCATTTTCACAATCAATCAGCTTTGCGGTATGCTTGGAACAGGATTGTGGAAATAATAACACACGGAAAAGGTTAAAACCAATCTAAAGTTCAAACACCTTTGTTTGCAAAACATCATTCTCAAATTTCCTTTTATTGGTAGGCAGGAACATTCTCAATGACTTTATTTCTGTGAGGAATTATGTCATTGAGATAGGTATGTTGTGGCAGGACAATTGGAAGAGGAAATTATTCTTGGGATGAATGAGTGGGATTGGTCATACCACCTCAAGCTGTCTCCATTTCAGTTAGTCATCCTGAATTCTCTTCATAGGCAAAAGGGAGCAATAAGCATTTTAAAAAATCAAAAGTTTATTTTGTTTAGAATGAGAGGAATTGTGTTCTTGAAACTCTTGTTTGTCTCCTTTATCGGTAGGGGAACTAAGGACACTTAGCTCTACTGTGGATGCCCACAGTGCATGTCAACTGTGCATACTGAGTACCTTCCATTACTTGCCCCAGTGTCTGTTCCCAAAGACAGGTAATTCCTAGTACATTCTTCCCAATAACCTTCCCTTCCTGATTGATCTGTTGTTGAAAACAACAGAAGCTTGTTATTAACCAGATATTTCCCACTATTCAGATTTGTCTCCTGTGTGTCCGTTAAATGAGATCGGCATTTTTGCCAGTGACAAACTTGTTGGTTTTGCTGTTTGCTGTAGAGGTTTTCTTTTCAGGAATATCTGCCTGAAATGCCGTTCCTTTTTAAGGTTATTTTTCCCCCTCCCTTTCCAAGCAGGATAGTATGTGCTAGTGAGGCCATGACAGTTGATTAACTCTGGTTATCAGGATGCTTTCTTTATTCCTGTTAAGTCTCTTGCAGATGTGCTGTTCCAGCTTATCACACCACTTTGAAAGGAGTCGCATTGTGGTCTTTTGACCTTTTGACCATTCTTCATTAAAAATTCATTGTTACGCTTCCCCCAAGAAATGTGTATTTCTTCTCAACTGTATTTCAGCCCTGTAAAACACTAAAATGTTTTCTAAGCCCTTTTAGCCCATTCAAAAAAGCCTTGCAAAGCCATGTTTCTGCAGCACCTTCTAGCTAAGAATGCTAGAGCCCTTCACAGGCATGACTACACAAGAGCAAAGGAAATATCCTACTCAAAGGATGGACAATGCAGGAAAAGATTTCATGAATTGCCAAAACTCACACAGCAACACCATGATGGTATATAGTACCTTCTACATGATGCTCTTTTTTTCTTACGTCCACTCCTGTGCTTTAACCACAGCAGCCCACAGCAGACCGTTCGTCTCTCTTTTCCGTGAATTGATTTATCACCATAAGGATGGTTTATTATACAGCCTCATGCTGTAAATTTTTCCTGCTCTAATGGCTGATAGAAGTCTGGCACTGCAGTGAGTTCCTGCTCATTTATTCTCTGGATATCAGGTACGTTGCTGATGTGAGAATGAGCTTCCTGGGAAGTCCCTCTTAACATAGAAATGTGAGAATCAAAGAATCCCACTCTGCTGGGATTTTTCCCATTAATCAGGGTTCTGAATGGTTTCACAGCCTTTTGTTTCCTTCATCTTCATTTTTATAGTATTTCAAGTTTTATAGGGAGGCATATTTTAAAATAAAACAAAAAGAAAGAAAACAAAGAACCAAGCAATAACAGTGAACTACTGCCTCAGTAGGACTGTTCAACATAGTCACACAGAGCCAGTCTGCTTTAAAAATGTGTACAGCTTCAGTTCTATTAAATGTCATTTGTCTTAATACAGGAAATAATCAATACTGAATACAATTGTGAGGAAAGGAAGAGGGCTGGGAAGGCAAGGGATCCAACATATCTTTTGAGATGATTTCAGTAGTCTCTTAGGCTTGGAAGGGGTGTTTAATTCACTACAGGAATTGCTTGCCAGCGCAAATTAATTAATAGCAGTCTGGTATTACAGAGTGCTTTACAGTGCTTACATTGAAGGTGCCCCTGTAGTGCAAAGTAATGTCAGCGTAAAGAAATGACATCATAATGTGAAGGATGACTCTTGGAGGCTATGTCTGAGTGGAAGTCGTAAATGTAGCTGCAGCTCATGTAACCATGCCTGAGTTACCTGCAAATAAGCTGTTTTGGGTAAGGCTGGCCACATGTTCACCCTAGTCTGAAAGCTGAATGGGCACAATGTAAAATGGCAATGGCTTTTCCCTCTCTGCTATTTCAAAGGACATCTGCGTGAAAAAAGCACAAATGGTTAAAGTTCCACTACAGAAAAACTAAGACAAAACCATTAGGATCTACAGAATATCTTTCTATAATATCCATGCTATGGGATAGTTGTTCTCAGTGGGATTCTTGTAGATCCCTCCAGTACAATTTTTTACCAGATTGCAGCAGTCTTAATGTCTGTGTCTGTTTGCAAGTGGTGCAGTGCTAACTAAGCACAGACCTAAGCACGGGCACGTGCAATTTTCATCCTTGGTCATTGCCATTCAATCTGTTAGGAGTGAAAGTCTCACCCTGATAAACCTCCAAGAGATCCAATTACAGCAGGTTGTCCACTGAGTAATGTGTTAATGTAAATATGTCACTCCTGGGCTCCATTTTCTGTTCTCAGGGGTTTTTTGTTTTGTTTTGTTTTTTAAATTCAGATTGTGTTTTAAAATGTTTGTCCTGTGGTCAGAGCTGTCTTTGGGAACAGCGCCAGTTAGCTTTCTCCTATAGCAGCTACCTTCACTGGGAACAATTAAATTGGCAATCAGCTCTAGGGAATTCATGGGAGGCAGTTGAGAAGGGACTTCAGAAAAATTCCCACAAGATACATTACGATAGACTTCGACGTTCAGAAGGAAAATGTGTGGCTCTTGACCTTGCAAGCAGAGTTCTCTGCTAGAGTCCTGCTTAACCAGGTAAGCTCCATGGTGGAAGAGCAGGATTTGCAATTTCTTTCTATAGTAGAGGTGCCTCCTCTGGAATACCTTTATTTCCCAATGGGAGAAGGGGACTCCCTCTCTACTGGGAGATCTTTTACAGCTGTTGTGTCTCCTGAAGGTAATGTTTTGCTCAACAGTTCTCTCCATTATTCTTCTTTTCCCTGCCTCAGCGGAGTTCAGTGTGGTTTCCATTTTGATCCTGCCTCATCCTGGAAAACAGGAGTAACTATCCCAGCACACCTCTCTAGGACTCTTTATTAAAGTGTTGTGAGTGGGGCATATAATAAAGGGGAAAATAAGTGAATTGGGTTCGTATTTAAATGTAGATTGGTACAGGATTTACTACGGATTACTAATTTCCCGCCATCCTTATTTCATGGACCATCAGGTCAGAACATGAAAGAATGAACAGCCACGACCGAGATTACTTCCTGAAGAAAACCACGTCTATTTGTGTGACAGTCACAAAGTTAAGGACATTCATTTCCAGTATTGTAATTTACAGAGGCCTCATCACCTGACATAGATTATGGAGATGACACTCCCTTTAAAAGCTTATTAGTGGTTTATGTCATTTTCTACATTGTCTTAGACTTGCATTTTTTCACCACCACTGCTGGAAAAATGAGTTCCTATGAACAATGCTATGTGTAGCATGAAACTTATAAACATAAAGAACAGAAGTAAGCAAGGATACTTATAGTTTTGCCTGGTTTTAGAGTTCCATCTGAATGCTTGTTGAATAATACTTTGTCCTTTCCCCTCAGTCTCCCTCTGCTCCTATGTCACATGTGTATGTTCTATGTGCCTTGCCCAATAGTGCTGAAAATTGCTAACACTTGATAATTTGAGGCCAGGCAGAGGGGGCATCTGTTGTATGTCGTGGCTTATTTTGATGCCTGGCGATAGTGTTGATACAGATACTTTGATCTTTAAGCAGTTTGACTTCATGGAAGAGATTCTGACCGTGTGGATGTCTAAGTAACTTCTATCAGCTCATAAATCTAAGCAATTCTCAAACTCTCCTACTGTTTTTTTACGATCTCCTAAATTATAAAATCCAAAGTATTTTTCAACTGTTTCACATTTCTGGCCAAGATTTGGAGATGGTGAAAGCTGAGTCTTTAGTGTTCTATTTCTATGGCAGGAAGGGCTCAGGCAGTATTTGTCAGCCTGGACAGATAAAGATGGTTTTCACCTACTTTGTTCTTAGGCAGACGTTTCTCATGCTTAGCATCCACTCCTCTTTTATGCCTTTATTAAAAACCTCCCCTCCACATAGCATAAATTTTACAGCCTAGTTGAGCTCTCATTGATGTCATAAAGGTCTTTCAGTGGCAGATTTGAATAAAGGACAGGTATTTTAATGATGTTTTTGGTAATAACTCCTGTGGTTTAGGAGGGGATTTTAGTTGCCACTGGAATGTAATAAATGCCTCTTTTTTTGAACACTTTGAATGAAGGGTGAAGTCTTTGTATGCCATTACGTGTGCAGGGGTTATGTGAGCAGTACCTGCCTAGGGGTCAGACCCTTCTTAGACTTCCTTAAACTGGTCTTGACATTTCAAAACCACTCCCTCACATCCCAGATCAGCATCTTACAGACACAGCCCTGGGCTTCCTTCCTCTGATAAAAATCTCAGTTTGAAAAGATGTTTCTACCAGACTTCTCAGTTTCTGGAAAAGTGTCATCTGTAGAGAAGTTCCACTTTGCCAGTATAATCTGATTAAACTAGGAGGAAGAGGAGGAGGACCTTAACATTGACCTCTCCTCCTCTTTTGAGGTCTGTGTTAGGCATTGACTACTGAGTTCTTCTAGTCTCATTCAGACCAAATACAACTTTTGGCCAGATTTTCTCTACACGATGGCTCCAAGTAGAACTATTTCATTATATTGTATATCAGCTGGTTAAAATTGCTGAGGCATCTGTTGAAGCACAGTAACTATCACTGCTTTCCTCTTAGCCAGATCCTGCATGGCCAGCAATGACACTTCGCAACCAGAGGGAAACAAAGAGCCATTACTTTCAGTGTGTGCTCCTGATCAGGATGGATATTGATAGTTGGTGCTAGGAAGAAGGGTTTATGAGTGCCTCTGGCAACTGGTGGTGTGAGCTGTACACCTATAAATTCTAAGTTAGCAATATCAAACAAAAAATATTCTCTGGCTATAGCCTGAGGTAACAGAGAGTGGGAAAAGCCAAGCTGCACTACTAATCCATAACCATAGAAATGACCTCCATTCCAAAACAAACACCACATAAAATTTTAAAAGCTAGCCAGCCCAATATATGTAATAAAATGTCAGTAGTATAATTCAAACCTACCTTAGAAACTGCGATATATGGCATTTTGTCATTTATACACTTCTGTATCAGCATTAGCTAAGAACAAAGGTAAGCAGCCATTCGGCAGCTCATTTTGCCTGATGAATATTATCACCAAAGCATTTGGTTTTGATTGTAATACTTGCCAATTACCAGGCAGAACCTATGCAATAACATAAATATACAAATATTACAGAATTTAGTTACATTATAAAACATAATAAAGTAACATTTGTAAATTTCAACATAGTTATTGTGGATTTCACATTGTTAGAGCTGAGAGAAGACTCTAACCTTAGAGATTTGGCAGCAGTTGCATTTGAGAAGTGATAAACCCATTATGTGCTCAGTATATATCCCCCCCATCTGTTGACAAAATAAAAGTATAGAAAATGTTGGACTGAAATCAGATGTTTTTAATAACCAGTTTTCTCTCCCCCAACAATAAAATATATTCAGTATAACAAATAAAATTTTAAATGCACAACAATTTACACAAAACAGTTTTCACAGTTTCATGGGAGATTTTTGAGTTTGCTCTATGGAGTTTCTCCAGGTATTTCAGGCAGGTGTTTGTGCTATCTATAAGGTCCTGTTGCTATAGAGAATTTCATTTTGTAGGAACCGCTCAACTAACCCTGCTTAGTTAAATTATTTAACAAATTAATTCTGCTTTGTCTCTAACTATTGGCTGCATCTGTGCTGCATGGCTAAGGAAGGGAAAATGGGATAGTGTTGGAGCTGTGCGTTTCATTAGCCAATCGAGTTTAAAAGGCAGATAAAAAATACAGAAAATACATGTTATTTTCTGTCATCTCATTAGGGCATAATGCTGTAGCTTTTATTTTTATCCTTCAAGACCTCCTGTCTTTAGATTAGAGATCTGTTGGGGGATGAGTCTAGCTGCAAACTCCTGCTGTGGGTGTAGCACTCCCCAGTCTGTTAATGAAAACATTCCCTTAGATGAATGTTTTGAATTGTCAGAAATTGCACAAGTTAAGGACCTATCTTTGGGTCCCAGCAAGCTCCTCAAATAATGCTAGAAACGTTGTGGATTTTTTCTGACTGTAACTGGTATCTGGGAAATATTTCATCATCTGATCCTTGGATCTTAGTCTGGCTTGTGCACTTTTTACAGAGTTGTGCTGAACTCTTCTTTGAGTATATTAAAGCAAGGCTCTGATGAGTTTGGCACTTATCTCTGTAGCTCTGACCTTGTGGTTTAGATTTGCTGCGTCCTGTGTAAATAATTCTTTGTTATAAGCAAGCTGCATGAAATCATCCTTAGTTCAAATCAGGACACTGTAAAATGAAAATCCATTTATTTGTTTATAACATACTAACAGAAATCACAGGTACAGGTGCTTGGAAAGAAACATAGGAGAAAGAAAATCATGATGAAACTACTGCCACTAAGATCCAGCCAGAAAAGCCTCTCTCTTTGTATTCACTTGACTAGCAGTAGGTCATTTTCTGATGTGTTCTTTTGTACGCAGCCTGTGCCTCAGCCTGTGCTCCCAAGGATGACCCACTCCTGGCAGAGCATGTTGGGTTTTATAATTGATTCCTCTCTTAGAGTCCTTTGTATTCCTACTCCCTTCCACTTCGCATCTCTCCACACATTATCTCCTTCAACCTTATTCCAGTGTTACCTATAACATAGCTCAGAGAGCGGACGGTTGGACAGCATGGCTAAGCTTAATCCATCCAAAGAACTGATCCAACCAAAGAATGATCCAACCAAGAATGAAGCCAGTAGGGAACAGAAAGCAGGAGAAAAGATCTCTTTCCAGCCTGATCCACTTCCTGACCCAATTTATCTGGCATATGGGAAAAGAAGCCATCCCCACAGCACAGGGAGAGTACAGCTTTGGCTGGACCAAATAGAAAGGCAGAATTGGATGGCCAACATTGCTTTGAAATGCCTCAACTTGTATGGGTATGAGGTGTTTACATCTGAGCTAGTCACCCCAGGATGAGTTCATTAGCAGTGGACAGAAATATGTATTACCACAGGGAGATTTCTCTCACTGCATATCCTAGATACCCAAAATGGGTATCTCCATAATTTAAATTACGCTCTCTCCACAAGTGCCTGTTTACATATTTCCATTGACAATAAAGATATCCTGGGGTTACAGGCATGGATTTAAATATCTGATCTTAGACAGCTGAAGCACTGGGTGAAACAAATCCTAGGTTTAGTGGATGCATTTCCATGCTGAGCATTTTCCAATCAATGGACTTGAAAACCATCTAGGTATTGGTAAATAGCTAAATAACATGAACGTATGTACAGGCTCCTTACTTGACTTACCTCACTGGGCATCAGTTAGACCACATTAGGCTAGAATCAGTAAGCTTTAGGTCTCTGTCTTTGGGAGATGTTTTTGCCGGATGCTACACTTCAAATGCTAATGAATCATATATTTAGTTCAGGGGGTCACACCAGACTTTTGTTAGAAATTCAGACTTCAACTTCTCCCCTCAAAGACAAAGAGAAAACTATGACTAATTAAGTGTCAAGCGTGCTATACAGATAAGTGTTGCCATGAAGTGTGTTTCTCTGGAATTTAACTAGGCCTTTAAGCCAGTGTATCACTGTAACGTAGATTTAGTAGTGGTAAAGTCAATTCAAAATGTGTTCCTTCTGAATCTAAATACCTGTCAATCATCTTTTGTGCGAGATCTGTGTGATTATAGTTTATCCAAAGATATGAAACAAATTTAAAATCTTGAGAAGCATTTTCTCACAACTAACTTGTAGGCAAGTTTAGTTTTCTGCTGTAAATAACACTGAGCGTAAGTGACTTGTATAATAAGTATCTTGAGTCTCTTTATCCTCTGCATTCTCAATTACACATCGATTTTTAGTGTAGTGGGTAGATAAGGAAAAATGAACTTGTTGGTGAAATCAAGGAATGCATCAAGTTCTAATGAATTTCCTTAATTCATATATGGACTTTCTGAGAAGCATTTAGCCTAACGTTACCAAGTGTCACTTTCTACTTATCAGCTGGAGCCAGTGTGAAGGTGGGTTCTCCAGTTCTGCTTTGCAGTTGTAGTGACTGGATTCAGAAGATACAGAGTTCGCTCAAGTGATTCACTCAGGGTGTTATGACAGCTGTATTCTTATTTTCTTCTCTGATTTCACAGCAGTCTCCCTAGATAAGGCTTTGAAAGACAGAATAAATAGGTTGTTTGTCAGCAACACGGCTTTACTTGCTAAGAAGCTGGGAGCACTTGTGTTGCTCAGATGATGGTGGTGCTGCTCCCAGTTTTTTTCATCCAGATATTCCTACGTCAGGGAACAACATGTTGAACAGCAGTGTTTTGTAGGACTTTTGCAAGTTAGCTTGGTTCCTCTGCTTTGAAAAGAGAGTGATGTGGTGCTTTTAACAAAGCTCTGAAAAGCCATGCCAAGGTGTGAGTTGGGATTGTTGAAGAACCTAGTTATACGCTGCCAGTTCCTAGTATTTGTTTTCTGTGTGATATGACCTAGCAGCGCCCAGCCCAGGTCCTGCTGGCACATCTAGACTTCTTGGGAAATCAGAGCTATATAAGCTATCTGCCTGCTGCATGACAATCCTTGCTGAGTAGTTTGTTGATAAAGTTGCTCCTTTTATTTTCCCACCATTGCCAGCAGAAAATAATTTTAAAAGATAGTATAAGAAAAGCTGCATGCAAATTTTGTAGTATTTGATCACACTTGCACTTACATGATAAAATCTTTTGGACTGCACAGGTTTTTCTCTAGGCAATTGCCAGTCCTGAAGGTAGATTTACTGATCTTACAATATTTGAATGACCTTTGCCCAAAAAGATTGTTTAGGATGGTCCCATTTAAACGTATCTGTTTCTTAACAATTTTTATATTGGCAGCTGTAGGTGCATGACTATTAAAAATAGAAACCACAATCTGAAATGTTTTTCAATAGTATGCACAGTTTGTCGAATCTAGACAATTTTCTCAAATAGAAAAAATGCTTTTTGTTGGGTTTGTTTGTGAAATTTGGGTTACACTTCTCAAGTACAATTCAACCCAGTCTCTTGAGTAATAGTTATTTTAATCAATAATAAACTTAAGATACAGTGTAACTGCTTTGCTTTTGATTTACTGCATTAAATAATATATATTATATAATTATAAATAAATTAAACAAAACATATGTAAACAGAAAGAAAGGCAGAATTGAGCCTGAGGTTAAAAGTTGCTTCACCAAAAACATGGATTTGAGCTAAAATTGACTATTGGAGTTGCTTGGACATTGTTGGGAAATAGAGAACAGTGTTTGACATACTCTGCACACTTAGATATAGTTTTCATGTAAGTGATAGAAGACTTCTAGATAGCACACGAAGGGATAGATGGTAAATAGTAAAAAGTCTTTCTTAATGTCCTCTGTATTTTTGCCGTTGTAACTCTAATCTTTATTTCGCTGTTTGTACCTGAATAGTAGATACTTCTAAAAAACCTCCTTACATTCCATGGAGTCTTCTCAAAAGTGACTTTATACTTTAAAATATTTTTTACATTTAAATTTTTTCCATGCTTACAGGAGATCCATACTATCACAGAAAATAGCTTTTGCTACTCTTATTACCACATAATGTACATCTCATTATTTAGCATTGCGTTAAAGCTGTTTCAAAATCCAGTTTTTATATAGTCTCTTCCCTCCAAATGTCAAAAGGCATTGAGATCAATATCAGACTGAAAAACTAAAGATGAAGTATTCTCAAGTTGACTGAGAAGGAAGTGTTAGACAGGAGCGAGCGTAGTGCCTCCTGAACCAGTCTTTCAAACAAGCAGTTTTTACTTCAGGCTGTAAAGGGATTGTATGTATTTGCATACTTGTGCCTATTGCCAATCTTCTGTGACTCTGGACAATCCGAGAACATATGCAAAATATCTCCAGTCAGTATATATCATTGCTGGCACTTAGGATACTCATTAAACTGGAAGATATCTTCCATTTTGGAGCAACAACTCTTCTGTCTAAAATGTTGCTGTATATATATTTGCAGTGACGTTTGTAAGATTGCCTTTTATATCTTCATGGTTTTCTCTCCAGTCGTTTATTTTCTACTCAACCACTAAGTACATTCCTATGAGTCTTTTATTTTTTATTATAAGATCTAGCTCACAGACTGTAAATCCGTGAAGGTCACTTTTTATTATTTATTGTCATATGTGGTTGAAAGGCCAGCGTGTACAATAACACGTGTAGCTGGTGTAGTCCAACGAGGGAGTGGGTGGGCCAGTTCCAAAGAAAGAATTAGGTGGATAGTAGGTGTTGTTCCACATCTGCCCCTGTCTTCCACAGGGAGCATCCAAGACACATGGAACACACTTTTTTATATTACATTTCCACATTATATGCTGAAATATTATCTTCCTACCTTGAATGGGCATAGGACTCCCTTGGCAGAGGGGTCTAAAGCCCCAGCTCCTTGTCCCCTGCTCTCTCATTCTGTTGGATTGAAGCTATGGGATGAATAACCAGATGCAAATGAAGGAGCAGATCGGGTGTCAGTAAAACAATTTGATTTAGCTCAGGTATTCTGGCTCCAGATCTTATTGCCGCAGCCGCTGTGAGAAAGGTCTGCTAGTGCCGCACCTCAGAGGGGAGCAGCTGGTGCCTCTCATGCATCATCAACATAATCATGTAATGAGTTCAGGCAGCAACACTCATCTGATCCCACCACTGCATGGGGATTACACCCCTATCACCACCAATTTAATCCATGGCCTGGGGGTGCACAGGTGTAACTGAGCACCTGATTTGACCCTGTTGCAGTTATTATTGGTGATGTGGAAGGTGCTTTGACATGACACTTGAAGCATAGAGCCTAGGAGTGATTCAGGATGAGTCCTTATTTCAGCCTGGAAACTGAGCATGTTTGGGACACAAATGTGAAATTAGTCCTTATAACATATTTGTCAACATTTTCCGACTGTGTAATATAAACTGTTCTCCTTTCATTCAATATTTGCTTTGGATAAATAAAATAAGCATTTTGCTCTACAAGTAACCCTTCCTCAGATTTCTAAAAATACTCTCTCTGATAAGAGACATCTTAGAGAGATAGGACTTCTTCAGGTTTGCTGGCAGAAGGTAACTGGTCTGAATGTCTCTAAATTGTGGATTAATAGGATTCAGTGTAATTAACCCATTATCTCTGAGGAGGAGAAAGTTCTTTGGTTTGACTTTAGAAACTCTTGTCTTCCATATTGTACCAAGAAAATGTAGCGAAATGTAGTGAAAGGCTTAACAGGAACAAATATGTCTGTATGGGAAAAAAACCTTTCTCAGCTAATATGTAGGAGGAATCACTTTTTTTTTTTTCCCAGTCCAAAAGCCTTGTTTGAAAGCCTCACAAGAGTTTCTGGAATCAGTCAACCTAAGTCCCATCCATTTGCAAATTATCCACATCAGAGAAAACTATCAGTGCTTCAACTCCAGGACAAAGTGGGTTCGTTCTCCGTATTAGCTGGTGGCATTTTGTTCCTCTGGAATAACAAGTGACCTAAAGTCTTGTAGAAATCCCTCTAGCCTGGTGTGTTGCACAAGCCGAAAAATGACCTGTAGGACTGTGAAGAGGGCACTGTATCCTTCTAGGAGTTCTTAGTGAAAAAGCATATTTGTTTGAACAGTACAAGCAGTCACATATCTCTCAGTGAAAAGAATAAATTAAATAATAGGAACTACATAATTTACATGTGCTTGAGATTAAATATTCTGCTAACAGAAGGCAAATTATTCTGTGATCTGCCTCCAAGAGTTTAAAGAGTCTGGTTGAAGTGTCTTTTGGATTATTGAAATACAACAAATTATGACAGGCCTGTCATCCCAACAGGATTCCATGGAAAACAGTAGTTAATAAGGAATTTACAGATGAGTTAAAACAATGACCTAATTTGTTATTAAGAATAATTTGTGAAAAAATAAACACGCTTGATATGGTTTTCATGAGATTACAAACGTTTTAAAGAGAATAACAGCACCTTCACGAAAGGCATTTGACTAATGTTGCTTAATATTTCAATTAAGAAATAACAGCCACATTCATATCAGTGTCCCATAAGGTAGTTGTTTCCAATGTACAAATGTAGGTTTTTTTACTGGAATCTGGAAGAAACTTTTTTCCATTAAAAATCTCCTTCCAAAGGCTAAAATTAATGGAGCACACAGCAAAAAGCCATTCCAATTATTCCCCATTTCCCAAGATAGAATCCAATTTTTTTATTTTCAAATATGGATTTTTTTTCTGAGTTATTAACTTATTGATTTGGGGTATCAATTATGTTCTTCTGGAAAACCCTTTCAGTGCTCTACTTTGGAATTACATTAATGGTTGCTTGAAGTTTCCCTGTTGTGTTAGCTTTTATCCTTTGAACCATGCATAGTTTGTATTTGAGAGCTAATTTTTATGGAAGTACAGAAACCTTTTCAATTAAGTGTTGTGGAAATGAGCATTAAGAAGGAGGACTTTTACTGAAAAGATGCTTAAAAGAAATTACTGCAAACACTGATGTCTGAAAAGAAAAACAGTCTTCAAGAAGGGCTAGAGATTTTATCCACTTGTAAGTAGGTCTACATGAAATACATAGAAATGGAGGTTTCCAAGAACTGCAGTCCTTATTACAATTCACTGCAGGCCAGATATAGAGAGAAATTGAAAGATATTTGTTTATAATTTAAGTATCAGCAATACAAGTGTTTTACCCTTCAAACCTGTTAATCTGTAAAGGTTCCTGTGCACATCCACAGTTTTTTCTAGGATTGTTAATGGAGATGTCTTATTTCTTTTTAAGTGCTTGTAGAGATACAGAAAAACCAGACTTGCTCTTGGGCTCCTAGTTTCTCTCTGAGCCCAGGTCCCTGCTATATTCTGTGTCTGAAATTTTCATAATCAATTCCCTGTCTGAAATTTCCACTATTCCCTTTCTCCTTGGTGCTATTCCTGTGATTTAATGGTTTCTTTGCTTTGTTTTGGCCTGGTTTTTGCTGGGAAGTATCCTAAGCAGCAAAAAGACTCATCCATAATTTACCGGTCTTCCATACACAAATGCATATTTGTGCTGCAAACACGTCTGAAAGGCATAGCAGTCCTTTCCCTCCCTGTAGCAAACAAATGATGACAAAGGGGATCCCAGAAACAGGGAGAGACTTGGAAGGGAGTGTTTGAACAGTCAGTCAAAAGTGTCCCTATAGGAAGCTTATCTTACAGAATAGTTGCCCACAAGTGATTTTTTTCCAAGGTTTTATCCTTATGCACATTCAAAACTCCCTCAATGGAAAGATTGCCCTTTGCAGAAAACCATAATCTTTGAGCTTTCTGGTTGTGTATGTATTGCCTCAGCAAATTCATTATGGTCTGACACGGAATTCGAACAGTATTCCTGATTAGTGTACTGACCAGATGATCCATCAAAGGAGAAAGATCAGGACCCCTTAGAACACTAATCCCAGCCTACATGGAATGAGTTGTACATGAGTACACTGTCTGTAGCCGTCTCCTGCACAGGACCCATATTCATTTGCTACACGTCTGGAATTTTTTGTCCCAGATGAATCCTCCTCCCCTGACATTCATAAGTCCTGCAGTAGGTGTCTGTCTAGCAGTCTTATCTCCCACAAGATAACTTGGTACCATTGAGGGACTTATCAAGTTAGGGCATAATTAAACCTCTTCAATGAGGCTTTGAAAACAGAGACAGCTATAGCCATGATGATTAGCTCATTGCCTCTTTCCAAGGTATCTGTATCCAGTTTCATGGATCTGAAACTGATGTCAATGACCATGAAGGAATGGGGAAGGAGGAGTTCTGACCACGTGCCTCTTGAAAGCTATAAACTGAGCAGAAATTCTTTCTAGTCAATATTGATGTTCCCAAATATAAGGTAGCATGCAAGGAGAATGAGAGACTGCGTGTGCTGGTTTTGCCTGGGATACGGTTAATTTTCTTCATAGTAGCTCTTATGGGCTTATGTTTGAGATTTGTGCTGGATACGGTGCTGATAACACAGGGATGTTTTTGTTATTGCTGAGCAGAGTTTACACAAAGTCAAGGTCTTTTCTGCTTCTTTCTTAAACCGCCCCACAAGCTAGTGGGCTGGGGGTGCACAAGAAGTTGAGAGTGGACACAGCTTAGACCCCAGCTGATCAAAGGAGTATTCAATACCATATGACATCATGCTTAGCAATAAAACTAGGAAGGCTGTTGGCCTGGGGGGGCCACTGTTCACGGACTGATTTGACATCGGTCAGTAGGTTGTCAGCCATTATTTTTATTTTGCATTACTTGTCTTTCTTGTGCTTTATTCCTTTCTTTTTGTTATTGTCTTTTTCATTGTAGTATTATTGTTGTCGTTGTTATATTTTGTTTCAGTTATTAAACTGTTTTTATCTCAACTCAGGAGTTTTCTCACTTTTACCCTTCTGAATCTCTTCCCACACCCTGCTGCAAGGGGAGTGAGCATGTGGTTGTGTGGTGCTTAGCTGCTGACTCGGTTAAAACCGTGAGCACACCACAAAGCACTAAAAGGTCTCAAGTAGTTGAGTACCTTTCATGTAAGTTATTGCAATAGCTGTAATCAGTAATGTAACAGCTGTAGTCTTAGGGTGCAGTGCCCAAACAGGATAGGGAGGTCTTGTATGTAGATTTGTGGCTGGGATTTATTACTGAGCTCCAAGGCCCTTCTATCATGACTGTATGATATGGTTGATATGTTGACAATCATGGAGCCCAAGGGAAACCTTGTGGGTGCCTTGCCTACGTCTAGCAACTTGAGCAAGATCAGTGGAGGCTTGGGCTCTGTGCTGTGCTTATCTGCATGGTGTTACTGGCACACCTTTAATCTGTCACTCTCTAAACAACACCCTGCAGCGTACATGGACTAGGATGGGTTAAGGACTGGTCCCAGGGATGCTGGTGGCATGGCCAGAGGCTGTCGTGCCACTTGGGTTTCGGTCGGTGAAGGGCCCTGACCCATGTTAATTTCTAGAAGAATAATAGTCCCACATGACCACTGGTTCTGCTCGAACAGACAGCTGAAAGATAGGATACCCTTTTCACTTGAGGTTATCTCCTGCAGCTCACACTGGGAGAGCAAGGAGCTTGGAGAAGAGATTGTACAGGCCTTCCTGGAGCTTCACATTTATGCTGAGTTTGCCTTAGTTCTCCCTGGCAGTTAGGGGGATGGAGGGTATGTGATGGGTACCAGGAGAAATGTGGTTACAGGAGAGAGAAAAACCAACTTAAAACCTGCTCTTCATGGCAAGTAAAACATGGAGGACAGAAAGGTTTAGCAGAGGAAAGGAAGAGGAAAGAGACCTTGCAAGAGGATCTGTCCAGGCCTTTTTGGAAGAAATGGACCAAGCCATTTGTTGTAGAGAAAATCTGTCCCTCTGACTTTTCTCCAAGCCCCTGGAACCTGCCCAGAGTCCTTCTGCCTTCCTATTGAAGCAGTCTCTTATTTGTTATTACTACTTGAAAAGACGTGCGTGCAGAGACATCAGGCACCACGCACTAACTTATTTGCTATTTGATAGCTCAGTACATATTTGAAGAGGCATGGACACTGGATTTACATGTATAGCTGTACAGTGAGACTGAAAGACCAGTTTCAACTCTTTTGCCTTTTCTGGCAATCACTAGTTCTGCTACGCAGTGAAGGAGTCTATGTGCATAATTCTTAAATGTGCACAGCTACGATGCTAAGATTAGCTTTGCCACAGTGCTTGGTCATTGCAGCATCCAGTCAAGTCTTTTCAAACTATGAATATATCTGTATCATGTCTATATAAATAGACATGAAACTTTTAAGACAATCCACTGGTGCTGATAGCTTTTAGTTGCCTGTAATCTTCTGACGCAGGAGAAGAATTTGGTTTTCCTATCTAGTTTTGTACATTCTAACATGTTCTCCACTTCGTGTTAGAAATGCTAGGCTTGGCAAAGTGGCACTCTTAGGCACACAGAGCCCTTATGTCAGTCCTTTAATGAATAAAAAGCACTCCAGTCTCTGAATTTTGTATGCAGTTATCCATGTGCAAATGGGGTGCAACTCACAGGGGACTTACTTCTACTTAATGACGCAGAGCTGTAGTGCTGTTTAAGGATGATGTGATCATAGTAGGACCCATAAACCGAGTCAGCTGTTTGTTAGATTTTTATCTATGTAAATCCTTCTGTAAACTAATTATATGGCCACAGCTTATAAATTTTAAAAGAAAGCAGTCTCCAGACTGGTTTTTCTTGTTGGTTGCAGATCTTCAACTGCAACTGTAGATGTTGCAAAACTAATCACCAGGTTTAGAGAATCTATAAACTGTACTGTATTGCATAGATATATAAATTTCCAGTACTTCTTTCCTCCTTTACGTACCAGCTTAAGTTTTAGTCCATTCATTTTTAGTGTTTGCAAAGTAAAATACACAAACACACACACACAAAAGCATAAATAAAACCAGTCCACATCTAAATCCTTGGAAAATGCGAGCATGAACTCCAGCTAGAAGCCTCCAAATTAAATATTTATATATACTAGATGTCTTATATCAGGAGGTGGTTCTCTAGCTGTTATCAGAAGTCAGTCCTTTGCTCCCTGTGTCTGCTTCAAATGCTTTTATCCCTGGCAGCATGGGGCTTGCTTCAGACTTCTTGCTTGCTTGTCAGTAGGGTTGATGCACTGTATTATAACTAGCGTTCGCCACAACTTCTTCTTCACAGACAGCATTTGTAGCTCTACAAGCACAAACCATGAGATTCTCCATCAACATAACCATTATTTACCCAAGGCTCTTCCAATAAATTGAACCAAACTAGTTTTTCCTCAGGGTAAAACGCAGCAGCCTTTCTTTTATTATTGCTCTTGTAGAGAAAGCAGCATCCTCCTCAGCGGTGGTAGGAGCTGGAAAAGGAATAAGCCTTGTATCATCCTCCTGACATGGCATTAGCTTATAGGCCAGTTCTTAACATAGAACTGACTGGCAGGAATACAGCCAATACCTGCACATTATTTTCATTTTAGGTACATTTTAGTTGCATTGTTTTATCCTGCATCTCCCTCAGCTGAAAGACTGGTCGCATTTAAACTCATTTAAACCGATTTGGTCAAAGATGCTTCATGTTCCAGAGGCAGCTTTCAGAGACTCCCTGGGATCAGTAACTCTCCTTTCTATAGAGAAAAAAGACATGTCAACCCAGCTTTACTGTGTGACAGAAATGGGGCAGCCAAAGCTTCGGAAAAGTTTTGTGACATAAACTGGAGATTTGTGTATGCTGTCTTTTTACAGTAAGAGACCCCGCAACAGATAGGTGTATGTTAATGTACTTAACACAAATCAACAAAATTAACAAAGGAATTTAAAAATCCTGGCACAATTTATAGTATTTTTTTTCTTAATAAATAGAAATTAAATAGATGGTAAAAGGCAAGAGCAGTGTTTCACCACAAAACTGTATCAAGGTAATGTATGTGACTATAACAGCCTGGTAACACATTCTCCTTGTCCTGTGCCTCCATTTTTATAACTTAAACCATGATGGAGATGGCACATTGTTGTTGTTATCATTACTACCACTACTATTATTATTAATATTATAAGTCTGACTTGTTTGGGTACCCCTGCCTATGAATGTAATACAAGGGAATGTTTTTCTTCTTTTTGTAACCCATTGCCAATTTCTCATGCAAAGGTTTGCCAAAAACTTCTAATTTGTGAATAAATTGTACTTTGCATAATGTTGAGAGACTTCATGCAAAAACCAGTATTAATTAAAATAACAGAAATACTAATTTTTTTTTTTGTTTAACTGCAATGGTGCATTTTTTTAAATTCGATTTGTTGAATAAAATATGAAATTAGGAGTGATACTCATATAGGAATAGAATGGAAGTTGTGGTATATCAATAAAACTGTTTCACACACTGCTATTAACATGCCAATCCTCTCATATCCTCCTACATCTCTCCTCTAGCCCCAAAACAATGGAGTTAGCTTATGTACTTCAAAAGCTGATTGATATAAATAGATATCAGCTAACATTGATACTATATTATAATAAGGTTCCCCAATATCTGCTGTAGTTAATTTTTATATTTGTTCAAAGAACAATCATTCTAAATGGAAAGGCAATGAGTGGGGGCAATAAACTGGAGTGTTGGCTGTTATTTTGCTTTTCAGTTAATAGAGAGTTTTCTAAATATGAGGAAAGTATTTTGCCTACCATTTTTACCTTAAATGAGATACCTGACACATACATAACTATCTATCTCCAGTTACTTGCCATAATCTTGATAAGGACCTCAACATTTCCAAAAGGCAATTTATCTCACCTGTTTTGTCCTGTTATGCAGGGAGTGTAGATACCTAACTTCCAATGCCTAAAATAAGATGAAATTAATTCCATCTTGTCAGATATTGAAATAACAGCTGAAAATGCTCTCATCAGATCTTTGCTTTTTATGAGGTTTATTATACAAGATTATTGCCTGTTCACAAGGATCCTAAATAACCCTTAAAGGCTCTGATTTTTCACTTCTCCTGATCAAAGTATCTTTAGTAGCTTTTCTTCATGTACTGACAATCAAATGAGTTGCAAAACACACTCTGTAACCTCTGTGTTATATCCTGAGACCCCAGGAAACACAACCACTTAGGCACACATAATTTTTGACATATACATAGTATATGAGATGATTTCTTGAAATAATTGTTTCTTTCTAATGATAATGTCAATGTTTTGATGACCAGTTCATTGAAATGAAAAACAATCACTGAATTCTTTGCATATTTTATTTTTCATTTTGATTTCCAACTCACACACATCTGGCATATTTTACATCTTTGCAATAAAACATGGTTACAATAGCTTAAGGAATTTATATATCCAAAATATTTCACCATGATCTCGAGATGAAATGAACTTGTCTTCCAGATGTTCAATAGTCTCCCAATTCTAAGCTACAAACTCAAGATATTGCTTACAGACGGGTGATGAATAACTTAATCATTACATGGATCCCCATGATTCAGAACCTTATAAATACAAACAACAATGAAGAAGGAAATTCAGTGCTAAACTTACTAATACAAGGTGGATAACAAATAAGTAATCACATCAATAAATAATGATATGTTTCTGGTGCAAAGTGCCAATACAAAGAATCCATTATCTTTTTAAATAAATGACTGCAAGTGAGTGTAAATTCTGAGAAAATTACATTCCTGTTACATGCCTCATAGCCCTACCGACACAATATGTACATCTATGACAATACAGTCACCAAATATACAAAGAAGAAACATGAATTAAAGTGTATATACCCCTGGGTGTGTAATTTGATTAGTACAATGTGCAGAAAATTATTCCAATAATTATTATTACAGTATTGTAAAACATGAAGTGCCTTAGTTTCAGTGGCTTCAGGTGAGATTTTCAGAAGAACCGAAAAGAATAATCTCAGTCACCTTTACAATGAAGCTAAGGCTGTCAAATAAAACAAGCTGCTCAGAGGAAAAATAAGGGAAAAGAATCACTGGGGGCTCTCTCACCCATTTATGCCAAATGTTAATAATCCAGAAGTATAGCACTTTGTCTGTATTGGGAGTCATTAAGTATCACAAAGAATTAAACTGAACTTCCCTCTTTGCTCCCTTTCTGTCTAGTCTTTGAATTTAAAAGGGAGGAATTTAATTTCTATTGTATAAAGTATAAACATGGCAAATGATGGCTTTTTATCCAAATGCTTCATGAGCAGAACTCCACTTGAGAGGGGTAAACTTTAGATTCAAAAAGTGAAAAACATGTTGGTGGAAATGTCAAAATTACTGTTTGCGCCCAAATTCAACCCTTTAACACAAGCTGTACCTTCAGGCAGATCTCCAGTTTGATTTGTGTGAATGCACCTGTTCCTTCAAGACATCAGGTTTAAAGTACATGCAAGTTGTAACTCCACAATAAAATTAAGAAACAGTTTTGTTCTTTATACAAGGTTTTACTTTTATAAAAGTATCCCTTTAAAGTTAAGATGTGCATCTGATGTACAAAGTATCAAACGTATTTTTTTTTATCTCAGCTTGAAAAGAGGCTGGAGATGGGATGCATGTTAGGTTCAAAGCCTAAACATTGAAACAACTGGACACAAGGTTCCTCAGAATTTTCAAAAGTCTCTTGTGGCGCATCCTACTACCTTTTCTCAATAAACAAAGATATATGAAATAATTACCAAAACATCTCCTAATTCATATAATTTACATGATACAAGCTTGCTTTTCAGCAGCTGGTGTTCAGTTGTGAAAAAACACACAAAGTAAAATGGTTGCTGACTACAATGTACAGCTATTGCTGAGTGTAATGGAATGTACAACGGAGGTCAATGCAGACGTGGTTTTCCACCAGAGACTACACCTTTCATTGCAGCACTTGTGCTCTCAGCTCTACCTGGACTTTCAGTTCTTCATTCTGCTTCAATATCTGTTCTGATGTTCATAATGCCACCGGTTAAAATCTATATTAAAAGCTACGATACTGCCAGAAGCCATGCCAGTAATCAGAGTTCTGAAAAAGATAGAATTCTGTTAATTCTCTTTCATCTTCTCAAACGATGGTTTACCATAAGCAGTAAAAAAAAGCTAAAAGAACCATTGATTTTTTGCAACACTGAAAATCAGGCTCATGGGTAGGATTCAGTATGTGATGGAGATGCTACTTTTAAGTGCCTCCGTATGAGCCAAATTCCCAAGTACCCATTATGGTTAAGAAAGGTCTAGAGCTCCATTCAGTCAACTTCACATTGGAAAAAGCACCATGCCATTTGAGATGCGCATGTGCATCATTCTGTCTTGCTTCCAGCAGCCTGTCCAGAAGGGTGTGGGTCTTCCTTGCATCCTCTGCCATATGTACCATCCCATGTGTGTACCTCAGACCTCTGAAGTATGTCCAACAGTACTAACTGGCTAAAGGTACCCTAATCAGTACCCTCGGTGCAGCCTGTGACCAGCTCCTACAGGTTACTGGGCATGTACTTGAGGGTGAGCTTAACTATCCTTTCAACTCCAAAAGCTGTAGCAAATAAATATCCATGTTTTTTTTATGGGACCTTATTCCTCTAGCTCACATGCAGACATCTATGCCAAAACCCCCCTTAATTCGTGTGTTAACAAATTGAGCTTAATTTCAGGCACTTTGTGCCTTTGGAGGTGCCCCAGGATGGTTGATACGTCTGTGCTGACTGGTAGTTGGGACATAGGGCCTGTGGAAAGCTCTGCCCTCAGGGCTGTAGCTGGGGTCAGCTGGATATCCTAGGGCTTCCCAGACAGGATGAGAAGTCTCTGCAAAGACAACTTAATTGACACCTTAACTATAAGATCATCACACTTTGGTTCTCCTAAAATGCTTTGTATTCCATATTTACATTATTCTGGTGGTAGTAGTTGAGGTGATTTTCCAGTTATGACATACGCTCTAACTATGGCAGCTAATTTCTGAGGTTGGATTAGATATCTATCACCATTTCTAGCAAACCATACAAAAGCCATTGCTTTATTATGTCAGCAAAGCTAAGCAGGTACATAAGCACTTTGCACAGCTGAGGCTTCCCAGCCTTGTATCACAAACAGGGATAGAGGAAACACGCTAGCTGAAATTTTTCACACTGTAAATAAGTCTCTTTGAACAGAGCACAGTACTGTGGCATAAACTGGCAAAGCTCTAGAAGTAAATAGGCTTCTTTCAGTAAGTTAATTTTGATTACAATAAGTTTGAGATAAAAAACTTGTTTCAAGTCATGTACTCATACAATAATAAATTAGGTAGGTATTTTGTTTAGAGATGGTTTTGTTGCTTTACAAAATGGCTGCATAGAATGCTGAAAAGTTAAGAAAAATAAACTGAAATTAATGCTGTAGTATTTTTCTATATCCTATGAATTCTTTGCCTCTCATGAGTTCGTTTATTAATAAGACACACAAGACCGATGTATGATGTAAACATCAAATTCACTTATAACCTGCATAAATGCAACACATAAGTTTATATTATAATCACATTACAATAGAAGACTGAGGGACCATATTCATATATAATCTAGGTTTACATGGTGCATTTTAGTGCCACAGCAGTGACTGCAAATATCTAGGTTTGTACACTGCATCTCCATTGCTCAAGAAGGTCAAAGGAAACGACCACACTCATTCTTGGCAATAGATTCATTGATAATATTACACGTGATAGTCTATATGCAACCCCAAGAAATTCGCAATTTTTTTTAGGCATTAGTTAATAGGCACTAGTGCATTCCAATCCAGTCTGACTGTTCCTATGTTTTTAAGTTAATGTAATTTTACTCACATGTTGCTAGTCACAGTATCACAATATCATAAGGTTGGAAAAGACCTTTGAGATCATTGAGTCCAACCTAAGTCAAGTCTCTGGCTTACTGATTTCAATGATATAAGACCTCACCTTAATGTTAAATGCTTGCGTTACAAGACTCAAAGACCAGAAAAAATGCTGAGTCAGATAAATCAACAGGATAATGACTGGTGTAATGGTTTTGTATCATATTCTCTTAAAGATTGTATATCACGAATTCATACCTTAATGTTCATGGAGATGTATACTTTGTGCAATTTTATCATTTAAATTCAAATAGTAGTGACAAACTCACCTCTGATCATGAGACAGATCCATAGCTCTTATGCCTGCATCACAGCCAGGGTAAATATAGAGCTGCTTGAAGTCACAGGCTTGCCATACTTCCACTACACCATTATCTCCTCCAGTCACCAGGTTCTGCCCATCACTGCTTAGGAGGATGGCCTTCAGGAGAAAATGACACAAAATAAGCACATGGGAACAGGGCAACATTATAAAAATATAATTGATTTATAAGCATTTCTTTTGCTCTGCCCACTTCAAATTTAAAGAAAAGGTCTTCCACTCCTCTTTCTCCCCAGTTAAAAATAAACCAACAAATTCTGGATCTCTGAATTTTAAATAAAGCAATTATGTGGTATATAACCATAAAGCTCTTTAACTGAATCTGCCAAGACTTGAGTTCAGCACATAACATTTTGATGTTTGTCCTACAATACTCAGTGCCATCACTAACAACTAAAAGGAGAGCAGTGCTCTGAATTCCTAATGCTGCTTCAAGTGCTAGTGACAGAGCAGAGCCCTGAAGGCACGAATTCATGTCTCCGCTAATAAATGAAGAATGGACTCTTTTCAGAGCATTTTGTTTTAAAGACATATTTCCCAATGAAATTTAACTCCAAATAAATAAATCCAGGAATCATGTGGTATCATAAACAATTTGATCTCATTTATTCTGGAAAAGCTCAAGAGCATTTTCACATTTGGAGATGGAGATGAGAGGATCTGTGTTTGAATATGACTTAACGAAGAGGTGGCAATTTTACACGTGATTTCCCTTAAACCACACAGCAAATAAATTCAATTTATTTGAGTAAATAAAGGCGAGACACAACAAATGTTTGTTTGCATTTAGATTTACCCTGGTTGAATCATTGATCTCCATCTGAGCTAAGAGTTTGCCATTAATGCTGAAATTGCTGAACCGTCCTCGTTCATAGTAGATAATGCAGTGACCTTCACTAGATACTGAAATTAAGCGAGGATACAAGCAGTTTTCTGTTCCTTCCAGGGCTCTCAACAAATCTCCAGTAATTGTGTGTACCAGACAAGGACCTTCTGTATAAGAAAACAATATATCATACATTTGCTGCTTATACAAAATATATACTGTGCACAAATGCAATGCATAATACACATTTATATCACATTAGTCCTGCATAGATGTAAGATGCAATATACGTTTAAAGAATTTAAAATAAAAAACAGAAAAGGAAATGCAAGAACTAGCATGTAAAGAAAATAGATATAACATGCCTAAAAGTAGTATTTTATTATTTACTTAAACTGATAGAAGTTTTCATTGATCTATCTTCTAAAACATTCTTTCCTCTTTCCAAGCATTCAGAAGCCTCAGTCTTACTGCTTTCCTCCAACAACATGAACTCTTTTTAGCCTGCCCGCTCACATTAAACAGATGGGGCCCTATCAGAGACTAGTAGGAGCAACTCCCAGAGGGCATATAATCGTATCACTGCATATTTTTCCTATAGACAATGGCAGTTCCTGTAGGTCCTCTGCCCCAATGAATGTGTTATATGCACAGATTTCAGTCCTGAATAGTTTTAACAATGAGCATTATCTGACTGCCAACAGAGTTACTATGATATTTGGACTGTAAGAGCTTTCAGGAGGCTACACTATAATTGCATTTACTCCAGAGAGATTTTAATATGATATTTTAATGCCTTTTTATGACTGCTAATGAAAGACCAAGACAGCTAAGAAATCTTAAATGTATATTTTAAGATGCAAAACCAAAATAATTCCATTTCAAGATCTACGAGAGAAGCTCTTTTGAAAGTGAGACCTGTGTTCCTACTAAGAAAAGGAATTTCTTCTGTGATAAATGTAATGAGTCATGGTAAATACTAAATGTTTTCTTTTATGAATCACAGGATACTCTTGGACAGGACAGTAATCTCTCCCTTATACAACTGCCTCATGACCCTGAAAGTAAATTCATTCTGGCAGACACAGCCACCTCATGTTAAGCCCTTTTAATTTCTTTGAAATTCTCACAGCAGTTGGGTTTGCTCAGGTAGAATGAATCACAGCATCAGTGCACTCGTGTGCAAGTCCTCTGGTGCAAGTTTTTACTGTGTTTCCATGAATCCTTATACGGAGAGACCCCAAGCCTGACTAGGTCCATGGGATATGACTGCAATGGAATTAATTTATTTTTTCAAATATTGCGTTTCAGCTTTGGTAATATTGAAGTGCCAGAATATTGTAAGAAGTGATGCCTCCACCTTTAGAATAATTACCGTGTCAGATTTTTTAAAAGAAAACTGTAACACTTTCAATTTTAAGTGCAGTGATAAACTGCCTCTATGTTGGCTCATCTGATCAATTGTTCATGGACACGAAAAGGCACAAAGAGAATCTGATTTAGGATGCTACTGGAAAGACATAGAGACCTTTAATACTGTTCTTTTGGGGTTTGTTGGATAAGAATGCATGTCCTGTAGGTCCTGTCTTCCTGCTTCAGCAGGTTCTCTGGTGTGCTGCATGTGTCACTGCAGTGCCACAGCCAGTTCCAGAGGGGCAACCACCCCACAAGGGAGTACAGGCAGCGATCTGGCAGGACGGCAGAGCAATGCAGCACTGCCATGAAATGCAATCTAAGAAACTGGAAAGGACAGAAATTGAAGAAGTTTAAAAATAAACATCTGCTGGAAACCAGCAATAAAAAAGGGATTTTCTCTCTGCATTTATATGTGGACTAAAGTTGGAAGAGGAAGAACATGAGAAGAGTAACTGGGCCTCCATTTCTCTTGATCAATTACAAACATATTCTGGATTTGATGTAAGTCTTTGGTCTTCTAGCAGCCTTAACATCTAAAATATATGTTATCAAAACATCATAGTTTTAAGGAAGCAGAAGATAATTGAATACAGATTCTATCTATTTTACTAAGAGGTAATCTGCAAAAAGATAGTCGCAAAGGGTAAACTATGATGGAAGTAAGACTGTATAAAGCTGCCTTAGAAGATAAAAAATAGCAATGCTGCAAGAAAAAAATTCAGGTTCAGTGCCACTGTACATTGTTTTCATAAATGTCTTGACTTCACCAATGATTGTTACATAGTATGTCATTACAAGAGTTAATGATCCATTAGGATTTCCTGTTAGAAATGCCTTTACTCAAAAGTTTCACATTCAGCTTTGAAAATAAATGTTGAGCTCTGAGGCAGTATAAAAGATGACAACCCAGGGGCACAGCTGTGAGCAAAAGTGGGCAGAACAAGTATCGCATCCTTCTTGCCCTCAGAAGTACAATGATATCCATGGGGATGAGTAAAACAGGCATGGCTATGAGACAGAGAAACCCGAATGTAGAATTGAAGTGGAAATGAGATAGGAAGAGATATAGGGAAGAATAACCTTAAGGAATGACAAGGATAACATAAAGAAAGGAATAAGAAGGTAGAAGAGATAATTGTAGCACAAAAGAAAGTAAGAGAGGAGAAGGCAGAGACAAATAGGAAAGGAAAAGAGAAGACATACAGTCTGCCAAATTAAGAAAATAAGCTGAACAAGAGAGGGCAGTGGAGGAAGAAACGTGGACATGGAATTAAGAGGAAAAGGAGAAGCTGAGCAGAACAAGTGAAATGGAATAAATGAAGGAGAAACAGAATAACGAAAGATGAAGCAAACACTTTATTTACACTGATTACCAGTTATACAGGAGATTGCCCCTGGTTTGGAAAGGTATTCTGAACATTTGCATTAGCAATTATTGAAGACTGTGGATTTCATAGCTAAGTAACAGGGAGAAAGCATGAACAGATGGCTCAAAAAGTTTAATAGAAGGGAATTAACAACAAACCTGCAGACTCCTTATTATCCACTACAGAAAAGCCTACTGGATGAAATGCTGCCCACAGATACAAAACCAAGAGAAATGACCCTTTTTCCCTTGTTCAGGAGAGTGAGGTCAGTCCTACAAACTGCCATTCAATTAAGATCAGAGTGGAGAACTTGGAGCGGGCCCTCCTCTAAATACCGCTCTCTATCAAGGTTTTTCTTTCAAAATGAATAGATGTCACTGTAAATTATTGTATACATTCTTATAAACTACCCCAGATCTGGGAGGAATAGTAGCACAGGCTGATGCTCATAAGGAATGATCAACTGATTTTGTGTCTAAACTTCATTAGTGCAGATAATAAGCAATAATGCTCAGAGTAAGCTGCCGCAGATTCCTCCCAGAGTTACAACACACTTTAGTAGAGAAGACTTTGGATAATTAAAGTGTATGTGACTTGAGGGAAAACTGAGAAGTACCACTAAGAAACGCTCTGAAATTGTTCAGACTTAAATCATAAAAACATTTCTGACCTTTAGCACCACTGATAACAAGTCCCAGTTCTGCACAAACTGACACACAGACAACTTCATGGTCATGACCAGTTAGAACAGCACGAGGAGCTGGATAATCACCTGTTAAAAAAACAGAACAAGAAAAAGAACCAGAAATAAACAATAGAGGAATGCTAAAACAGATGTGTTTTATCAACAAAAGAACTTTGCTGTAATTTGTCTTAAATCAATAGGCATCAGAGAGGTGCAGTATGCTTAAATACCTCATACTTAGGTTTCCGAGCAAAATACGTTCAGACAGTCTCATAAACACAGCTCCCCAATGCATTAGTTCATACATTAACAAAACTCAAACTTCTTCGGCTTAAAAATTATGGACTGTGTGTTCTTTACAATAAAGAAATTATAATTATACATTGTCATTTTATGACCTGAAAATACTGAAAATTCATATTTCAGACAAAGAACACAAAGTGTGGTGGTATTAAAAGAAGCAGGAATGTAAAGATCTGGTATGGATCATAGATGTCTCCAGACTGCTGCTAGGAACCTAAAGAGTAGTAAGAGTTGAGGATATTCCTATATTAATGATCATAATTTGTGTCAGGAAACTAGGGAGACGAAAAGAAGAAAAGAACAGCACTGTACTAGAAAAATTACTGTTGTATAAACACATCGAATGCTTATAGATTCAAATTACATCTAAAAATGGTTATAGGCATACTTCATTTTATAGCTAACTCTGTGGATACCTTGCCATTTTATAACATTTTATTTATTAAAGAGTAGGATAAACTCCTCCCTCAATACTTATGTTTATATTCTGGAGTGAAATATATTTTATTTTGGGTTCAAACAAGTGGGCACTTATGGAGTGCTTATATGACAAACAGTAATATTTCTGTTGTTTCTAATATTAAGAGATAACCTTAACAGTGAAATTCCTTTATGCAGTGAGGAATTCCTTGGTATTTGATATCGTTTTGCCAGGCAAAGAAAGTTAATCAATATCAAAAAATTAACGACTGACTGCATAACACAGATTTCACCTGGTTATATTTACTTTGTACAAATGAAATACAGAAAATTGGACAATTCCAAAGGACTGGATCTGTGCCAGTGTAGTTCAAATACTTACAAAGGGTAAAATAAATTACCTAGGGAATTACAGGTGAATTACTGTAACATTAATCCTATGCAAAATAACAAAATGGTTAATCCATACTTCTGTCAACAAAGAATCGGAAGCAAAAAGCTTGTTAATGCCAGTCACCATGCTGTACTGGTATGGGAGACCTGTCAAGCAAGCTTCTTAGCTGTTTTTGATGGTATGACAGGTACAGTTGATAAAGATGGCTATGTTAAAACGGCCTCCATATATTTTCTTCATATACAATCTTTTGATTTAAACCTGTTTTTTTATGTTACTGACTGTGGACAACAAGGATGGCACAGGAGCTGGTTCAACGACTGATCTTAAAATTTTCTGTCCATAGAAAATTATTTACTATGAGCTACATACCAAAATACTGGAAATTAACATGTCCAGTTTGGAGCTGGCAATTAATTCTTGATCAAATACTAACCAATAATGTTATCCAGAGGATATTATAAAATCTTTGCTGGTAAGAAATGGTTGTGTGTATATGTATACATACATTTATATATGTAAAACTGATACAAAACCTTAATGGACAAGTGCATAATGGAGAGAGATAGTCATTATTATAACAGTCTCTGCATTGTCTAGTTAAATAAAAAGGTGGAAAAATGAATTTCATTTATTTTATTTATTTTGAATGCAGTCAGGTGGAGGGTTGGTGGTCCTGGGCAAGCACAAGCTCTTCTTGCTGGAGAGGAAATTCTGTTCCTTAAGGCAGTGAGACAGCGAAGGATTTATGGAACCAGAAAGCAAAAGTCCTTCAACATTAACTTTCAATGCAATACCCTAGAATAGCAAATAGAAGTTGAGAAACCAAAATATTAAAGTCTTGTACCCATATTTACAGAAATGACCTTAAAGAAGGGTCACACAACTGATACAGAAAATAAGATTGCACAGTCTTATAAGGCTGCACAGTGTTTAAAGTGTTTTCTCTCTTCACTGAACAGGAAGTAAAGCAGTGACTTGACTATCATAGCTGAGAGTCACAGGCGTGAAAGATGTCCAATAGCCCAGAAGTTTATCTTGCAGCTAATGGCACAGAAAGATCCAATGGTTGAATGGCTGCACACATTTCAACCCTGCAATAAAATGCAGGTTTCTAACTGGTGAAACAGGTAAACCCTAAAACAAATTAAGAAAAGAGCTACTGGAGTAGCTAAACAATATTGCAAGGGTTTCTGAAAGATATGCTTTAGGAACAGAAGTTTGGATGGACTTTTGTGGGTCAATGAATTTAGTCTTTTTATTGCAGACACTCACATTATATAAATCTGTTAATAAATCAGTGAAATGGTTATCTGGGTACATGACTAGGAACGATGTTCCAGACCTTTCCAACTCTAAAGGAGAGAAGTATTTTCATTTGTAGTCTAAATTTATTCCTTTAGCTTCAGGTCTTCTCCCTCTCTTGTGTTTTTCCCAGACATGGTCTTACAGAAATACTCAGCACTCTCAGCCTTTCCTTTAAACAAATCAAACCCTTATAAACTCCTTTGAAGTGGTGGGCTTGTCAGTTCTCTGCCTGCCTAGCTCCAAGATTTCTCTTGAAATTTAGGTAGCCAGAACCGTATATAAAAATAGTTGGTGAAATTTTACAGTGGATCTGCAACACTACTTGCCAAACCCTAATACGTCTTGTAATGAAAATTGTAATAATAATTCCATGCATTTTACTATCTTTCTGAACCAGCTGAGAAATACCAATCATGGATATATAGAGTTTAGTTTTGGACCCAATAGTTCAGAGTGGGTGAATCTACCTGGTCTTATCATTAATACTTTCCTACTTCTAACGAAAAGAGTTACCACGATAAATCCCAGTTTCCCCAATCTTTAACCTAGCCTGTAAGAAAAGAATCTTTTTGGTCTGGAAACTGAAGATGTTCAACTTAAAACTTGTCTTCATTGCTAGAGAAGGATGAATGTTGGAAGAAAGAGAGAAATATGCTTTGTCTATCAATGTTGCTGTTGAGAACCCCATCTCCTGAGGTTTTCTTTTCTCCAAGTGCATAACAAAAAAGTGGGAAAAACTTGGAATTGAACTAAATTCACAATTTTCCTTTTTTATTTTCCTTCCTTTCCCTATAAGAAAGAGAAATTATGCTCACCTTGACTTAAAACTCTGATTAAAGAGGTCTATACAGTAGTGTCATCAGACTGGGAGGATGGATGACTGAAATTATTAGATGGTTAGAATTTTTTTAAGGGAAAATAAATAATTCAGTTTTCAAAAGGACATGTTCCTCAGTGTTTGCTAGGAAAACACTATAATATCATGAAACTGTAAAATGTCAGAATATGAAAAATGAACATATTTAATTGACTTTTTGATTTATAAAGGAAAATTCTTATAAGAAACAACTGCCCTGAAACATAGATCTTTGAGTGCTGTTTTTCAGTAAATACAAATTAATAATGGAATATCACTATCAGGAGTAACAGTCCAACAGTAATTGAAAATGGGATTTTTTTCCCCTTAGGGCTCGAAGAAAAAATTATTCAGTGATACTTTCTACAGGAAAAGCTGTGGCATGGGGAACAGAACCTCAGTCATATTACACTTTATTGCGAAGGACGGAAGTTGTGAACTCCAGGAATCATTCAAAATCTAGCAAAATATTCTGTCACTGTCACATCACCACTGATGGATGCAACCAGAGGTCAAAGGCTGCAGCTCTAGGGGAATTGCAGGTGAAAATATCCTACCTATGAACTGAGACACCATCATTGTAAACTCCTTGCAATTTCCCCAAAGAAGAACCTTTGAACTGAATTACTAGAGGGCAGAAGGAGAAAAAAATATCTCTGTTGTATTTCCACACAAGTAAGTTTTTCTACAAAGTCTAAAATAAAATACATCTTCCCTTCTCTCTTAAAAAGCGTAATGCTTACTACTGTAAGGTTCTTCTGGAACAAATGGTGCTCTCGTATGGAAAGATAAAAAAAGGAGAAGAAAAGAAAGAGCACATATAGTGTTAGTATTTCTCCCATATTGTCATTTCCCAGGAATTATGTACAGACTGCTATGGGGATACATTTAGGAGTCTTTAGTAAAAAGAAACATGAGAGCACAAAGAAAATTCCAGCTCCCATTTAATTTCTGACTTTGACGGAAGCAAGTACAAGGTTATAGCTGAATTATTTGTTGGAAATAATTTAATATTTATTTTATTATTAGCACTTTTTGAGGGGATTCTTTAGAAAAAAAATTTTAGAAAACACTATGAATTTCATGGAAGTGAATCATAGAATCATAGAATCACTGGGTTGGAAGAGACCTCTGAGATCACCAAGTCCAACCGTGCCTGTCTCCCCACTAAACCATGTCCCTAAGAAACTCATCTACCCGTTTTTTAAACGCCTCTGGGAATGGCAACTCCACCACCTCCCCAGGCAGCCTGTTTCAATCCCTAACCACCCTTTCAGTGAAAAATTTTTTATAATGTCCAGTCTAAACGTCCTCTGGTGCAACTTGGGGCCATTTTCTCTCATCCTATCACTTGCCACTTGCGAGACATGTGACATGGTATAGTTGACAAGTAGGTGTAGGTGTAGGTGTTGGGTCATAGGTTGGACTCGATGATCTCAAAGGTCTTTTCCAACCTTACGATACTGTGATACTGTGTGATACTGAGAAGACACCAGCACCCACCCCGTCACAACCTCCTTCCAGGGAGTTGTAGACAGGGATGAGTTCTCCCCTCAGCCTCTTCTCTAAGCTAAACAATCCCAGTTCCCTCAGTCTCTCCTCATAGGGCTTATTCTCCAGCCCCCTCACCAGCCTCGTTGCCCTTTTCTGCACATGCTCCAGCCCCTCAATGTCCTTCTTGTAGTGAGGGGCCCAAAACTGAACACAGCACTCGAGGTGCGGCCTCACCAGCGCTGAGTACAGAGGCACAATAATCTCCTTGGTCCTGCTGGCCACGCTGTTTCTGATACAGGCCAAGATGCCATTGGCCCTCTTGGCCACCTGGGCCACTGCTGGCTCATGTTCAGCCACTGTCAACCAACACCTCCAGCGTCTTCTCTGCCAGGCAGCTCTTCAGCCACTTCTCCCCAAGCCTGTAACGCTGCACGGGGTTGTGTCCCAAATGGAGGACTCTGCACTTGGCCTTGTTGAACCTCATCCCGTTGGTCTCAGCCCAGGGATCCAGCCTGTCCAGATCCCTCTGCAGAGCCTCCCTTCCTTCAAGCAGATCCACACTTGCACCCAGCTTGGTGTCATCTGCAAACTTGCTAAGGGTGCACTCAATGCCATCATCGAGATCATTGATAAAGATGTTAAACAGGACTGGACCCAGCACTGAACCCTGGAGAACACCGCTCATGACCGGTTTCCAACTGGTTTTACTTCCATTTACCTCAACCCTTTGGGCCCAGCCAGCCAGCCAGTTTTTAACCCAGCAGAGGGTGTGCCTGTCCACGCCGATGGCAGCAAGTTTCTCCAGCAGGATACTGTGAGAAACGGTGTCAAAGGCTTTACTGAAGTCCAGGTACACCACATCCACAGCCTTTCCCTCGTCCATTAAACAGGTAACCTTGTCATAGAAGGAGATCAAGTTGGTCTGGTAGAACCTGCCTTTGGTGAACCCATGTTGACGGGGCCTGATTACCCGGATGTCTCGCATGTGCTGTGTGACAGCACTCAAGACAATCCTCTCCATGACCTTCCCCGGTACCGAGGTCAGACTGACAGGCCTGTAGTTCCCTGGATCCTCCCTCTGACCCTTCTTGTTAATGGGCGTAACATTTTCCAGTCTCCAGTCAAGCAGTACTTCCCCAGTCAGCCAGGACTGCTGGTAGATGAGGGGAAGGGGTTTGGTGAGAACCTCTGCCAGTTCCCTTAAAACCCTTGGATGGATCCCATCTGGCTCCATGGATTTGTGTAAGACTAGCTGGCTGAGCAGGTCACTAACCAAGTCCTCCCGAAGAGCTGGAGCTTCATCCCCACCATCTCCCGGCTGAGGGGGCTGAGTATCCCTAGCACTTTCCTCTTTGGAGTTAAAGACCGAGGCAAAGAAGGCGTTGAACACCTCTGCCTTGTCCTCTTCCCTCATTGCTACTGCCCCTTCTGCACCCACCAAGGGAGGTAGAGTCTCCTTTGTCCTCCTGTTGCTGCTGATACATTTAAAGAAGTCCTTTTTATTGTCCTTGACTGAAGTGGCCAGTTGAAGTTCTAGTTGGGCTTTAGCCCTTCTGATCTGAAAATGTAATTGCCTTGAATTTTTACTGTCGGAAAACAACAGCCTGGAGCTTAATGAAAAGATAAAGCTACAACCAACAAACAGGAATACTTCAAAATGGAAAACAGCCAATAACAATGTCCTGAACATGAAGGAGAAATGGTTGTAAAAGAAACACTACCAAGAGAAAAATATTCATATATTCAAAATATTCTCACCTCTAGCAGAATTGATTTTGAAGAATAAGAGCAACATTGTATATATCTACAAAAACTCACCAAGGTGAGTGGACTTTACAGACCCTGAAAGGAAAAATAGAGTGGAGGAGAGTAAGGATTTGCAGCCTCCCTTCCTATTTCTTCCACTAAATTGCTGTGAGCACTTTGGCAAGTTGCTGAACTGCCCTGTGCTGTACAGCTCCCATTCCGTATGCAGCAAAACACAGCCACAAACATCTGTTGACGAAATGCTAAATATAACTGCATTAGTTCAGGTGTGTTATTGGCTCATTTACCTGTGCTTAGGAGAGAGATGGCTTTGGCTATCAGAGTAGCAATGGTGCCAATAAAAATTACAACCTGGTTTCCACTCTGGCAGAATAGTGCCAAGTTACTTTATTATAAAAATTAATATCTAAATAGTACAAATATATTACTTCAACAATATGCTTGCACAAGACCTTCAGCCAAACATCCGGTCCACTCGGTACAGAACACATTGGTGGCTATTTTTAAATTGCTGCTCTTTCAAGGTTAAACTAGAGCATGCTATAGGGTATTCAAATAAACGAATAAGTGAATATTCTGAGTTCAGAATACATACTCTTTCAAGATACAAATGCAGAAAACCTGCAATGTTCACAAATTGTTTCAAAAATATGTTATCTAAAAGGAATAAATAAAAATACACTTTCTGACAGACAAGTGCAGGTTAACTCGACAAAGATCCTTTATGGCAGCGCTTACCCTCCCTTTTAGATATATACAGAATACACTCACTAGCATAGGGTGAATTGTTAGTACCTGCAAGGATTCTGTTAAAATGCTAAACAAACCCAGCTTAGGCATGATAGATGCAATATTTTCCAACGGTCAGCACAGTTTCCATTAGAAAAGGCAGGGTTAACTCTCACACCTCTTGTGACCATCCTCCTGGAAGCTACAATAGGTAATGAGAAATGTCAAGTCCCAAGATCAATGAAATTTCAGGCTCTGGGGACAAAACAGGAATAGCATTGATCCTTTTAAAGAACACCAGTCAGAGGGTAAATGTAATATATTGCATAGAGAGGCTCAAGAGGATAAGCGGCCAAGTCCAACATACTTACCTGACAAAAAATTCAATCAGCTTTTAGCACAAGCTGCCTACTCTTCCTTTCTTTCATGCAGGAGTCTGATTCCAATTAAAGTGTGCAAATTAATTTTTATCACTTCCAAATTAGTTTCTGAATTTGTGTCTGTTTCAGATGAAAGCATCTGTCCCTCACTTTTTGACAACTCTATCATCTACTTTGGTATCTGTTCAAAGACTTGGAGATAATTCTCATTTTCAAAGTCACTTGTTTGAAAGAGGCATTCAATAAAGCAATCATAAACTATAAAAATAAAACAACTATAACGATATGTGTTGAACTCCGGGGCATATCATGTACTTTCTTTGCTCCTTTTTGTGATGACTAATACAGTTGCTATGTGAGAAGAAATCTGTATACAAATTAGCACTCATCTAAAATAAATCTCTATATATCATGAAAGAAAAAAAACCAACCTCCAAATTGTCAAACTCCATCACAATGCTTTTTCTATTCAGTCCTTGAGAACTGCAAAGATTTACATTTGGGAGATAACTTCAAAGAATTAAAATAATCAAAATATCTCCTTTGCATGGGCCGTATCTTCCTAAGAGAAAACAGATTCCTCTCACTGTTCTCTCAACTGCAGTAGATTTATAAAATGTGATCATCAACCTAATAAGGTACAGGTTCAGTTTACATACTTCAGATGGACAACTTTGGCTTAGAAAGTAGGTATCTGACCCTGGCAAGATGACTGAGCTTCATTCAGTTCAGTGTTTTTCCCAAAGGAGGTACTTACCTAAGCAAGGATAAAGAAAAAAGGGAGGCTCGCATAAAAATGCAAAAGCCTGCATTCAACTCCCACCTAATTTAAGGGAAGGAATGCTACAACTCCCACTTTCCAGGAGCCTCTCTAGGCACCAGCCTCTAGTCTAGACTGGAAAAGGACATTTTCTATCACCACTAATGGAGCTTAGCCATTGCATAGCCATGAAAGTATTTTTTGTTGGACCAGAGAAAGTACAAGTAGGGAAATTATTTGCCTACATACTGCTATTGAAGGTACATAGTTTTAGTTCCCAATTTCTTGATTTTTCTCTATTTTTATCCAATCATCATGTCACATAAGATTGATAAACAAGAACAGAAAAAGAAATTTTCTTTCCCTAAAGCTGGAGATTCAGAGGGACTGGCCTCCCAAATCATTAATTTATAGCCTGATAATCAGCATATGCTTGTGAATACGGGAACATGGGTTTTAATTTCTCCAGTCTCTAGAGGACAAGAACTTAGTCTCCCACTTCCTGGATAAACATTCTAACCAGAAGGTTTTTTGCAAGCTACTTCTGAAAGCTGCGCCGTGGAAGACATTGTCTTTAAAATCCGGTAAAATTTCAGTTTTCTCACAGAAATTGTGAGAAGTGTCAAGACATTGTAACAAGCGCAAACTAAACTAGAAAGTCCTTTTTGATACTTATTGTAGAAGAAAGGTGATAACTTGATAAATGCATTGATAGGTAAAGTTATTTTAAAATCATAAAACGTAGTTCACCAAACTCTCATAGGCACGTTTTCAACTACTGAGCTGGAGCAACCACTTGCAAGAGTCGTATCCAAGACAGAATTTTTCATTATCCTCCTCTTTAAACCAGAGCTGGTTCTGTTTTTTCCATAGACACAACTGAGGTCACACCCGTGTTTCAGGAGAAGGCTCTACACGAGTCTGACGTGTCAGGTTACCAACATATGTGTTGTTAGGTAAAGATTTTATCTAACTAATTCAGATTCTGGAATATGGAATTTTAGCAGAATTGGTAAGGAGTTTGTTTTGATAATCTTTTACCCCGGAGTATTTCACAACAAATGATTGTTATTGTTATGTTTTCTAATGAAATGGAATCTACATTTTTCTATACAAATGTTAAACCACAAAAACTGTTTAGGACTGGGCTCTTGCTTTTCCCTCCCTTAACATTTTCTGAAACAAGTAAAGTTCCTCTTGGTAATTGGATGCATTGAAGCTGAAATTGATAATTAACTGTCTTTCAGCTTAAAAGATCAGTATAAAGTCAAGTATCTAACCCAGATAATTACTATACCTGACATTTTTCTTTGAATTCTTCACCTTCTTATAGTCTGTGATATAAAACACCTTATCTGTGTCTCCAGATGACAGCTTTTAAAAAACTAATCCCCTTTTTTTTTTCCTGAAAATATCACCTACATCTTTCTGGAAATTCATTCCAAAGATGTTAACTAATTGGATTTGACCTACAATGAACATCTCACTTTCATTTTTCCTACAAGGCAAATCCTAATCTTCTACCAGTAAGAATAGAAGAGTAGATTAGGAAATACTTCTTTCCCAATTTGGTGGCTTAAACTATGTAAGACTTCAAACATATTTTCATAAGGATTGTTGAGAATGTTTCACTCCTGAAAGTCAGTATACAGGGAACCATAAGAATATGACAACCTATCATGTCTGTTCATGGAGGGAAACAGAACTTAGTATAAGATTTAGGTTTAATATTTAGCAATTGTAGAAGTAGGCCTTCAGGCATATAATCAGTCACATGATCTATCCTTATTGATTATGTTAATGAAAATTCAAAGTAGCTGTTAATTAGGATATATTTACAACACATGAAGTGCTAGTTATAGTATGATACTAGTACATAATTAGCATATCCATGTTAACTTTAATCTGATGAGCAGAGACAGCAATGATAGTGATGACTTCACTCTTCCCAAACATGAGTGTTCAATGTCTTCAACATGAGTAGTAACATATCTGATCAATATATTTGGAAGCTAGCACAACAGATTCAGCTGTCTAATCTTCCTAGGTGCTACTACCTGTGCCTGTGAGGTTACACATGCCTCAACATGACTATCTGCAGCACAATCTCCCATTGATCTAACTATAAGGACTTCTCCTCAGCAAAACAGTGCCGCATCCATATAGAAGTAAAGATTCAGAGGAAATCATACAATTGATTTACATTTTCATTAACTTGTCGGTCGACTGCTAGCCTTTCTTTTCATAAAATTAAAGTTCTCCCAAGTTATGCAGCTGAAATATTAAACTTGATATTCTAAAAAGTACCACCTTCTTGTATTAAGGTATGTTCGTAATGACAAAAATGTATCATAACTACAATAAAATTATCTGCAAAAGAAGTGGAGAAGTTTGTATCAGCCAGTCAGGAGGTGTTAATGGCAAGGCTGTCCAAGCCCCACATAATCAAAGGAAGTAAAGGAAAAGATACATTTTTATTTCAATGAAAGGAGTAAGCTCTTACTTTTTTCTGATTCAGCATAGAAATTACTAATGCTTGATATGAATCACACAGGCATTCAAAGAAGCAAAATGGCATCAAGCTAAACAGAGTGTCCTGACATGAAATTCCTTCCCAGACTTAATTTCTCCCTATCTGAGAATTAAGGGTTAAAAAAGACCTGGGATATTTTTATGGGAACACCATTTTATTCCCCACTCCCCCATTCCCTCTCTGTTACAAAAGCAAAAGAAAATCAGGTGAGAAAGTAATGTCTCCCCTTTGATCAGCTCACAGACAAATGGAATAAAATTAAAACATAATTAACTGGGAAATTAACAAAATTTTTACTCTTTAAAAAATAAAGTACTTTTCTACCAGTTGAAGAAATACTTTCACTTAGATGTCTGTAAATCACAGGTTTACAACTGCCTCCAGTCACTACCTGAACCACAGATCAAAATTGATAGTGATTAATTCTTATATGTTTATCTGAAGAGGCAATACCCTTGTGCTGAAAATAATCATCAAAATTCAGAAACTGCTTTAAATGAAATGGATTTAGTGTTGTGCAAAAGAGCCATACTATATGGACAAAAGTTGCTCTTGTCTATAGCTGTGGTCACATTTCTGACTTGGGTGAAGTGACCTTGTAAATCATTAGTGCACTTCAAATGCTCTCTTACCTAAATTAATATTACTATTATTGTGCCCTCTTCACAAAGGACTGATAGTTATTCCCCAGCAAATGAAGTATAAACTCTTCCCAACGTTTTATCTTTTTCTATTTTTGTACAGTCACATTGCTTCTCCAAAGGCTTGCTTGCTATAGAAAGACTTTCTCAGAAAGACTCATTTAATTCCATGACATGTGAGACATCCCTTTTTTGAAAAGGCAAGCAGCTGATACAGCATGCTGTAGCACAAAAGAATTAAGTTAAAATGCCAAAAAATATTTCTGGCAAAAGGAAAGTCAAAATACAGTGATACACGTCCTGTCACTTAAAGGTCAGAACCATCTTGTTCTAGTTTATGATGACATGATGCTATAAGTGATACAGGCTATAATGAATTTAAGAATTACTCCCGTACCATTATCTGTTACCACGCACAGACTGTTTAAACATATTTTTGGCTAGCACTCAATGAATTGCTTAGCACGTGGTTCTGCTCTCATACCAACTTTCAACCTGTAAGTGAAGTAATCGATACATTTAGTAACACCTTCTGAAGCTGACAGAACGAATGTTAAAAATGAATAGGTGTGAACAGGACCTCTCAGGAAGGGGCTTTTTACAGGATACTTACTGCTATTTGGATTGTCACCTATAATATGATGTCGGCCACTCCAGTACCAAAGCAGCAATGTAGCATCACGAGACCCAGACACGATGTAGCAATCACCACCAATATAGGACTCTGATCTGGCAAGGCAAGTTACGACATCCCAATGGCCAAACACAATTTGAGTTAATTTTCCTGGTAGGAATGCAAAGTGATAGAAATTCAGTTTTTTAATGTACTTGCAGCTAGAAATCAGTAACTAAAACATAAAAAAATATTCAGTTCAAATATAATTTTTTTCTCATGTCCCTTAGAGTTCATGACATGCTACAACAAAATCAAAAAATTACAAAGATAGAACTTACTTTCTTTTTTTTATGTTTCTATTAAAGCGTCAATCCATAACCTAACGCTCATCTCTGAAAATCAAGTCAATGCTGCAGTCACTGAATATTAAGTGGAGTTACTGTTCCACCAGTATTTAAGCGATGGTGTTAGAACACTATTTGTGAATTTCATGAATGATAGGCATGACAGCACATGAACTTCGCTATAATGGTGCTACATTATTATATTAAAAATGCATATTTGTTCTATTTTTATGTCAAACTAAGGTTTGCTATGATCATCTTTCTATTATTGCAATCAGCTTTTAGCAATATACAGAATGATATTAGGCTAAGCAATTAGACAAAGAAAATTGTCCGATGGCAGACTATGCAACCTACTTCCTTATTACACGAAATAAATAGATAGAAAAAACACAGCCATGAAAATAGTATAATAAAATTTTCGTTGATCCTTTTGTTGTGATTGATTTCCTGAATATAACTATGGTTTTCAAAAGCTACCACTAATAAAACTGTATGTTATTCTGTTTCATCTTTCATCTTCAAAAAAACCCATCTTCACTCGATTATGCTCAAACAATAACGAAGGATTTTGTAAACTGCCTTTATAATTTATTGATGAGTAAGTACAGGCATTAGATACTTTAGTATAAAGATAATTGTCCACTTTGTGACCTAAGAAGAAACAGGTAGCTGTATTTAGGGTCACCTGTTTCTGTAGAATAGACTCGAAAGCTCTTGTCCCAGAAACCACAGATAAGAATGTAGCGATTATCTGCTGTGACCACGAAGCAATGTGCATTGATCTGGATGCTCTGATCCACAAGGTCTGTGATCTGCCGTTTGTTCACACCAGAGTTATTGGCTGTAACGAAATGCAAAACACATTTTACAAGCAAGCCATTCCAATACCTTCCTGTCATCCACTTACAGGAGAAAATGAATACATTTAACTTTCAATGAACTGTGAATTTGTTGTTGAGTAAGCATTTTGAATATGAACATTTAGAGCTGTCTATATGGCTGTCAGAAATACAAAATTATTGTGAGATTTCTATTTTCCCTTTGAATAAGACAAAAGATCTTACAGGAGATGACCATTTCTTATAAAGTGCCTGATGCACCGCAGAATATGTGGTAATATTTTAAGTGCTCTGCTAAAGTACTTCCCAAAACCAAATTGAACCAGAGGAAAGTGATTGATGTCCATTTAAAATACCAAGTCAATGCTAACAATACTGCAGAAAGTCAATTCTTGCTGGTGGGTATCCCTCCTACAGAAAATATCCCAGCTTGTATTGAGTGACCTTGACATCCTCCATACCTGCACATGCATAACCAGATCAAAGATGTAAGGATTGAACCTATAAAGCTATTCAACCTTGAGCTTTTTCAACACCATCATATCACTTTCTCCTCAAGCAGGGAGCCAGGCCATGGGCAGTAATGCTAAAAGAGGTAATGCCATCCGGTAATTCCCTCAGACAGAGAGAAAAGGAATGATTCAAGCACAATCCCATCATCCTGCCTGTTAAACAGAGCTGTTAGGAAGGACTGAGAGTAGCCAGCTAATGTGATCTTTACTTCCTGTGACACAACAGACAGGATTTAGCAAAATGATGAAGGTGTGTTCACTCTCACCTAACATTAACTTTCTAAACATTCAGTATATAATTCAGTTCATTATCTACGCTCCTTCTATACTCACTGGAGAGACATAGCTTCACACAGCATGTCATCTCACACTGTAATAGCTATCCAAGTGCTAGACAACTCCAGAGGATGCTTTCTGTTTCTACAGGAGGGAACCTTGACAACTAACCTCAAGTAACTGAAAGTAGGAGAGACAAAATTCACTCTGAGAGACATGCTTTTCCTAATGTAGGAACATGCCTCAATGCAGAAAATATTCTGAAATTTCTTTTTCCTTATTTTTGGTTATTCTAGATAAATTCCTCACAACTGCATGAAAAAGAGACTGAATAAAAAAAATGACGCTATTTTACATTTGTTTGTAAAATTAATACCATATTTATATACAATTCAAGAACATGTTTAAATTACCAGAACCTCTGTGCCCATCCACTGAAAGATAATTAATACCAAAGCAGTCAGATTTCCAAAACAGGTGGGCAAAATAGTTGAGCCCTAGTTTTTGAGAGGAAAATCTGAAGCGAAAACCATTGTCATAACATGAGCAAACGAAGCATACAGAATGAGAAAGCTAACTCTCATGAGGTACTTCTATATAAATCCTTCAACTGGGGACACAGACAGACAAAAAAGGAAGATTTCAACTGGAGATGTTTAAAAATGCATTTTTTTTCTCACCAATGCTGTTAAACTCTCTTTAAGAACCTTCCCTATCACAAATTTACGTCTCAAATACATGGCTATTGCAAAAAAACCCAACCAACCACAAAGCAAATAGTTGCAAACAAAGAGAAATAACTACCATTAGGAATACAAGTTCTGCAGTCTCTCTAACTGTTTTAACAGATATTATTTCTCAAAATACTTCACTTTCTCAAATATTTTGGATTTTAAAAAATGCAATCATGCATCAATTTAAAATTTAGTCTATTGTTTATTAATTTAGTAATAGTGACTAAAACAACTCAAATCATAAAATGAAAGAACAGAAATGGATTTGCATCTGCACTGTCATGCACAGTGCTGGTTGTAAGAAATGAAAATATGTGAATTCTACCAGTCCCTCACACTGTATTTTACTTAAGTGACCTGATAAGAGAGCAGAATTATAGATATTTGCTGACAATGTAACTGACTTAATTGGTTGTTTCTAAAATACCAATTGCTGGTAATGTTAATAACAAATAACATTCATGTAATTCATTTAGTATCAATAGCTAATACTCTGAATTCTCCAGAACTGACAAGAATAAATATTTTCCTATAATCTGTGTTAAATGAAGCATAATAGCCAAATATAACTTAATCAATAATTCTTGAAAATGCTGTCTTCAAATATATTGCTACATTTTCACCTTGACATACCAATCAATGAATCCATTTCGATTGGAAGATGATGAGCTTGATCCAAAGAATATCCTGGGGCTCCCCGAAGGCCTATTCATGAAAGAAAGAATAAAGCACATAGGAATCTTGTTGTCTAAATTTTTATATAGGTTTAAAAATGCATTATTGGTTTATTATATATTAAAAAAGTAACTTCTCACTATTACTTGTTCTATGACTCTTTTAAGGCTCCTTCCTCTGTGCTACACAAATATGCATTTAATTCTGTAGTTATGTAATACTAACTATAAATGGATGAGCATTAATTTCACTACAAGTTCTGCAGTCACTAATACTCATTAAACAACTCATTTAAAATACTGTAACAGAAATTTTTTTTTTTACATTTCAGCACTGGATGAGACCTTGTAATAGTACAGAAAATAAAAATAATTGGATTAAATGTTGTTATGAGCTTCTTACATATGGAAACCTGTAAGTAACAGAAGCTTGTACATTTTAATGGATTTATCTAGAATTTATAGCTGGCAAATTGTGGCCTACAGTAAATTTACTACAATTATTCCTACTAGTTCTGCCCTGAGAAGTCCTTAAGCTGTTGAAACATGCATTAGGGATTGCATATTTAGTTTTATCTGCTCTCATGCATGGACAGCATTGCTTTGGCTCATCTGAGCACCTTCACTACTATATAAATCACAACGGTCACTACTGAAAATACAATTTTTCCAAGAACTGCCATGTTGTACAAGAGTATCCCCTATAAAAGAAGCAACAGAATTCTGCAGAATAAACTCAATTTTCTACTACTGCAATAGAAACGAGAAAAGGCAAAAGAAAACAGTGTCCATAGCTAGCCCTGTCATCTTCTGAAAAACAGTGCTCTGAGAACTTCCTCCCTCCTTTCTCTTCTTCCAAAATCAAACTGATTTGGGACAGATCTTTCATAGAATCATAGAATCATAAGGTTGGAAGAGACCTCTGAGATCATCGAGCCCAACCATGCCTGTCTCCCTACTAAACCATGTCCCTAAGAAATTCATCTACTCATCTTTTAAACACATCTAGGGATGGCGACTCCACCACCTCCCCAGGCACCCTGTTCCAATCCCTCACCACCCTTTCAGTGAAGAAATGCTTCCTAATGCCTAGTCTAAACCTCCCCTGGCACAATTTGTGAACATTTCCTCTTGTCCTATCACTTGTCACTTGTGAGAAGAGACCAGCACCCACCCTGTCACAACCTCCTTTCAGACAGTTGTAGACAGTGATGACGTCTCCCCTCAGCCTCCTCTGCTCTAAGCTAAACAACCCCACTTCCCTCAGTCTCTCCTCATAGGGCTTATTCTCCAGCCCCCTCACCAGCCTCGTTGCCCTTCTCTGCGCACGCTCCAGCCCCTCAATGTCCTTCCTGTAGTGAGGGGCCCAAAACTGAACACAGTATTTGAGGTGCAGCCTCACCAGCGCTGAGCACAGGGGCACAATCCCCTCCCTGCTCCTGCTGGCCACGCTGTGTCTGATACAGGCCAAGATGCCACTGGCCCTCTTGGCCACCTGGACACACTGCTGGCTCACTTTCAATCGGCTGTCACCCAACACCCCCAGGTCCTTCTCTGACAGGCAGCTCTTCAGCCACTCCAGCTATCACTGAAATATGGTGGGACAACTTGAATAACTGGAGTGCTGCTATTGTCGGCTATAAACTCTTCAGGCAGGATAGGCAAGGAAGGAGAGGCACTGGGCTAGCCCTCTATGTTAGAGAGTGTTTTCATCGATGATGATGAAGGTTGAGTGTCTATGGGTAAAAATCAGTGGAACGCTCAATGAGGCAGATATCATAGTGGGAGTCTGCTATAGATCACCCAGCCAGGAAGAAGAGACTGTTGAGATACTCTACAAGCAAGAGAAAAAATCAGAAGGGCTAAAGCCCAACTAGAACTTAAGTTGGCCAATTCTGTGAAAGATAACAAAAATATTTCTATAAATATATCAATAATAATAGGAGGGCCCAGGAGACCGTCCATTCTTTACTGGATGCAGGGGGGAAAATAGTGACAAAGGATGAAGATAACGCTGAGGTATTTAACGCCTTCTTTGCCTCAGTCTTTAATAGTAAGGTGAGATGTTCTCTGAGTACTCAGCCTCCTGAGCTAGAAGGCAGGAAAAGAGAGCAGAACAAAGCTCCAATGATCCACAAGGAAATGTTTAGAGACAAAAATTACTTCACTGAAAGGCTTGTCAGTAACTGGAATAGACTGCCCAGGGAAGTGGTTGAGTCACCATGCCTGGAGGTATTGAAAAGATGGATTGATGAGGTGCACAGGAATATGGTTTTTGTAGTGGACAGGTATGGTTGCTTTGATGATATCAAAGGCGATTCCATCCAAGGGATTTTATGATTCTACAGCTTCTACAGTTTCTGTCCATTAAGGACACTGTCACAAAATATGTTTTAAAAATGTTTTGTTTGGGATTTTTTTCCACTCTGACTTTTTCCCTTTCGTTTTAAAGAAATGGGCAAAAATATTTTTACATCTAATGCATCCGATGGAAAATCAGAAATGGATGGATTTCTGAAAGGTAATTGGATATCTTCTGCTTCTGTCATATTCTCTGAATCACCATTCAAAGTTGCTTTCTAAACAGAAAACAGGTACCTTCTGAATACATATGAAATTTAATATTCATGTGAACATTATTTAAATGTTACACTAAAAGTAATATTAAATCTTATATTACTATTAATCACTCTGATAATTTCTCTAATGCATGCCTACAAGGGAATTCTCACTCATTCCACTAATTATCGCTTCTAACAGCAGTCTTTTGTAACCACCGTGCATAAGAGATGGGACATATTTCACTTAACTTGAATTATTCACTGAGGAAATGTTAACGTTTAAATCAGTGAAATCCCTAGGTCATCTACAATCCCTTCATACCTACATACCTTTCTCCTGTGTATAAAGAGTGGAGGATTTTTCTTTTTATGTCTAGTTCCTCCAAAGATCCTGAGCCAGCTACTGAGTCACACTCTCAAATACCAAGTACCTCCTTGGTTTTCCCAGGTGATAAGAAACCTTCACAAACTTCCAGATACGCAGCATAAAGTCTATTACAACAGGAAGCTAACTTAGAAAATGAAACCTGTTCATTCCCTTATGTACCTCAAGGCTCCACCATCTATTTAGCAATGCCTGGGACAACATCAGTCCCTACATGTCTAGGTGAGGAGATGGGACATTCCTAGCAGTAATATGGAGAGGTGAACAGAGAGGCTGTAAGGGGAATTTGGGATGACCTTGTTGGATGGGCTTTTGGGAATGAGGAAACTTCTTTTCTGAATAGGTCAGTGTCTGGCTGCTTAAGCTTGCTTAGGTTCCCACATCATCTAATGGTGAACCAGAGGAAGACTTATGACAAGCTCCTGGACAGATGCGAAATCTCTCTCAAGCAGCAGACAGTGATGTACGCTCTCTAGCATGCCAGTATGTATTCCTGAAAGCTGGGATATATTAATATTGGCTGTGTCAAGAACAGCAGCACTCTCCTGAAAGCATTATATCAAAGGCTGATCCTGATGTAACCACAAATCGATTGGCTGCCATGGTGATGTGCTGCTTGCTGTTAGGGAGAGTGTTTCTAGGAGTGACACCAGCGAAAACACAAGCTTTGATTATTTGACACAAACCAGAAAAAACAGTAAATTTTTGTGCACGGGCAAGTGAGTGGGATTAACCCACATCTAGCTAAATTGCACTTTAAATTAAAGCTGCACAGTTAAGTTCTTTAAATTTGAATGAAACACACATGAGAACCTACCTACTGTGTTGTGCCACCGATTGACTGCAAATAGCCTGCTGCAAGTGACGGTCACTACGGCCGGAATGGTGAGATGGGGCAGTGTATTGGCTGCCACGTGTGTGACAGGGGAATTTGATGGGAACTTCAGCACCATGATGACATCCTGCTGCATCTGATCTTTAAACATGAGGGGGCTCTGTGGAAGGAAACACTGTTGAGTAGAAAGGAGAAGAGAGCAGAAGAAAACAGAAGGGATAACACAATTAGTGAGGAGGTCTGAGGGAAAACGAGGTTAAAAAAGAGCAGGCAAGTATGTGCACATACAGGGAAAACAAAGCTACCTGTGCATCTACACTAGTGATGGGGGAGAGCAAGATCAGAAGCTATTATGGGATCATTACAAGAGGATAAGTAGAGAATAGGTATGGTAAGGGGTATCATTGCAGGACGTAAAATGACCATTACCATTAATTAATATACAGTAAAATGTAAAATTACACAGCAGTTAATAGTAATAAAATAGAGATATGAATCAAATAAGAGTTAATCAATAGATCATAAATATAAATCCTATAAACTCCAGTGCCTGAAAAAAGAAATTTTAAGAGGGATTCAAAACCTCAGATAATTAGTTTTTCTTAATGAGTTCTTTATATGAAACCCAACACTTATAAACATAGAAAATTTAATTCTATGTAAACCACACACTTACAAGGGAGCCTGTAAGTAATGATGATTCTACAAGTGATATAGTTTTTTGCACATGGACATTAATACTGTTTTTGAGTATTGGTTTTAATTTTTTTTTTCAGCCACTGTTATAACAAATAGAAGTATTTCTAGAAGTTCAAATTTATACTTATCACTTTAAATTATTAAGATATATGATTTAAAATATATTATCCATATTTTAAGAACACAAAAAAAGGATTATGTATATTAGACTTACATTACTCAAAATAACACAGCTAACACTTCCATATCAATTCCCACTTTTGCAGTGTACAACTAGATAGACTGATTTCCTTGTAGGCAGGCAAAATGATTGAAACTACTGCTCATATTACTGTTGATTTACAAAACTTAAGAGAAAATATCTAGTTCTAAGCATTTAATCAAAGGCATCAAGGGGCACAGAGATCTGTCTCATTCAGCCTGGCTATTTCATATAATTCTTTGCAAGAAGACCAGAGAAGAATATGTTGGAAATGAATTTTGGAGTTCAAATTGCAATTCAAAATACACATTGTATACTCCTAAGGGAACAGACAGGAGGATTCCAGCATGACTTGAACTCCAATACTTCTTTTTTGTCAAGCAGGCATTACTCATAAATCACTCCCTAACAATGCATCCTTTAAAACAAAACAAAACAACATGCTCACTCTAAGAAAAGCCTGCAGTCATTCCCACTACTTGCAGAAGTAAGGATGTAAATATGTATTTATCAAGCATACATTTATGAAGATAGGGCTTTTTTATACAATATTAGACAGGAAAAGACAGGACTATAGGATGCTAAATCTATTCAATCCTCCACTTTGCTTTGCTGGAGCACTGCGAGCAGTTTCTGCCAGGAGAAAGTACAGCTGTACAGGCAATGGAGGGCATTAAAAGTGTTGCTTAATGGGTACTTTATGACCTACAAAAGATCCTCAGGTTCAAAGGGAATGCATTCCCGGTCAGCAGTTATGTCTCACCAGGTGCATGGCAGAGCTCCGAGGTGGATGGGGCTCAATGAGCAACTGCGATGGCGTCTGTCCAAAGTTCTGTATCTGCGCCTCCATGGCCTGCGGGCAAGGGAGAGGGACTGTCATGAGCAATATGCATCAAGGAGAGAGGTCAACACACTGTGTGACAATGCAGGCATATCCCAAGTCAGCCATGAAAAAAGTCCAGAAAATTCACCCGGTGCTCTCCTCCCAGGCTGCAGACTCATCCAAGTGTTAGTATTTTGTAGACAAGCTTTGCTTCTCCTTTCAAGCATGCTTCAGTTAACCAACTAACCATTCTCATTTCCAGTAACTGGCATTATATGTGAAAATGTTAACCTGTGAGGACATGCAGTTCAGGTCTTGAGAGAGCTTTTTTTCACTAAAAAGAACATATATACCTTAATAAAGTCCTTTGTAAGGAGGAAAGTATGAGGATCTCTAATAAAAAAAGCCTCTGGAATCTTAAATGGGGGGAAAGAAAAGCAAACTGAGAAACAAAATTCATGGATAAAATACAGTAAAACCAAAATAATTACTATTTCAACATTAGTAGATTAAAACAAAAAAAGCCAGAAACAAATCTTGCCAGGCATATTCAATCTAATGTAAAAATTTTTCCAAGTTGCAATACATACATTGACTGAATGCTTATTTTATGCTTAATTTTATTTCATTTTTTTCATGGGATTTCAGGCTTCACAGCTTTGAAATGAAAACTTAGCAATTTCAATGCATTCTTCAAGACTTATATCAGCTTTCAGAATAAATCTGCAGTAATTTGATAGGGGGTAGAATACAACTCATATACTGAGATGCTTCCACTGCTCAAACAGTTCATTCAAATAAAAATATATTTAAGGTATATTTTTAAAAAATTTGCAAAAGACTGACACTTGTAAAAGCAATTCTGTTAAAGAACACTCCTTATTTTTTCAAATAAACAAGTGCTATTTTATTTGACCTTGTAAAATCAAGAATAAAGCATTCATAGAAAAATAAAGTAGCAGATTTTGAAATGCACTGCGCTTTATGTGCCTATATATATACTGTACCCTGCACTACTGACCCTTAATATTTTTCTTGCAAGGTTTATGAATTTTTCATTTGCTACCACACAAGAAACATGAAAAACCACCAAAAACATGACTATCTTGGTAAATTATATTATTTCTTTCAGACATAAAATAGTAAGAAGCACAATAAATACTTCATGATACAGAAGAATCCTTTTAGCCTACATATTTTGTAATACCTACAAGCCAATCTGTGTTTTCCTCCGATTCATAACATAGATGCAAGAAAAGACATTCGAGAGATATTTTCTAACAGGTCACTAACGCCTACCACTCTTGATGCCCTAGATTGACAGGTATATAATGCAATACCACAGACATTTACCAAGAAAAGAAACTTAATGCAAAGTCCAGTCAAGCAGCTGAAGGACTCAACGGATTGTAACCTTCGTGCACTTGACGCTACAATTATCCCAGTACAGGTGACTACTTTCTTGTTGACTAATACAGAGTGGACATTAATTTCCAAGGCACAGAGTGTTTCTTGGGAACTGGTGAGCATCTTGAGTTTTATTAACATCATGCATTAATTTAAAGTAAGGGAGTAATTTTATACAAAACCGTATGTGTGGGCATATGCATGTACGTGTGTACTTGTCTATACAGCAGCTGTATATATGCACCATTGAACAGTATCTCTTAACACGCTGTGTAGGTACTTTCGTGCAAACACTTCTTATACAGGAATATAAAATTCACTTCAAGTCAAATCAAGGACAGTACATTCAGTACTCTATAACTGATTTGCCTGGTGTGGAGAAGAGAAGGGAATTACACTTTCTTGTGAATTTCATTTTCAAAATGACAAGACTAATATCAACAATATCAAGCACTGTGTGATATATGCTTCCACATAGATTTATCAATAATATTTTATGAAAAGTAATTTCCATTTTTTTCTTTTTAAAAATAATTATCAAGGTTAATTTAATTTCAATTTTTGAAAGAACTTCGCATTGAAATAAAAGTGTGAATTGTATTTGGCAGCAATACTGAATAAACCCCATACCTTCATCTCCCGCCCTTTATAGTGATCCCTTAAATGAATATTCTGTTCTCTTGCAGGCACATTGAAATGGATTTATTTTTTTTTCTCAGTATAGCCCAATTCTAATTTATTCTTTCACTTTAATGTTGTCCAGTCCTGGCAAATTATGGTTGTTTGGCTGTAAATTCTGCACACACAAACTTTGCTGGCTTTGTCTCCCAGCTCAGGTAGATTTATGATAGTAACAGAGGAAAGGAAAGAAAAGCAGAATATGATAATGAACCAGCATGAATTTTTCAGATGATAAGGAATGGACAATCAAAACATAATTGTCAAAAACATCTGCTATTTTACAGCTGAAGATGTCCTGGTAAATACTCACTTACATACTTAACGTGCCCATAATTTTAAATCACTTAAGTTAATGTCAAGTCCTTCCACAACCAGATCAAATGCAGAATCAAGACCTTCAAATTCAAGGAATATTGAATATTTTTGATGGCTTGCATTTGCAAAGACAACTGCCTCTCCCCCATACCATGATTTGTAACAATATGCTTTTCTCTCAAAACCACTATTTGTAAAACTGACAACTCTTGGAAGCATTAAAGAAACTGAACAATGTTTCTTTAACAATACCCATAATATTCAACTACTGCACTGAGACTATAGTCCACAAAACACCACAGCTGTGCACAGCTACACTTGGTATTCCTCTCTAGAGTTCACAACACTTAAAAAGGACAGAAAAACCTTGTCAAAACTTACACAGAAGATAAACATAAGCACACAGAGATAAAGTGACTGGCCCAAGGGTATTCCTAATGCTGCCTCCTATCAGATCACTTGACACAAAATGAAAAGCAGATACAGAACAGGTCTGTGAAGAATAATGTAATACATTGATTTGTTTAGAAGGGAACTGTTGTGGTATCTGAAATGAATCTGAAAATTAGTCAGTGTACACCAGTTTCTCTTGATCTGTAAATCATTAAGCTTTAGATTTATTTAAAGGTCTTAAACATTTAATTCTAATTAATCAATTCTTTTTCACCCATCAGATCTTCTGTATTGTGTGCAGTGTTATACCACTCCCTGCAATACACATTCTAGTCAATTTAAGATACATTTTAGTAAAATAAAGTTTGTTCTCATTTCACTTTCAAATGTCCTTTGTGAATAAACATTATAAGCTTGGAATTCAGCAGTGGCCAGATTTAATGCTCTTGGAACAACAAAATAGCAATTATATTAGTTTTCACTTTCTTAATAAGGTGTTGCAGAAAAGCTATTTAGTGAGCTGATTTGAGATTTCCTACTGTTTTTAATACACATAAAATGAGATTTGTATACTCCAGACACTTCAGGAACTATCTGCTAGGATATGATCGTGCATTGCAGAAAGATAGAATGGGTCTTAGCCTATTATTTGATAATAATAGGTCAGAACAAGGCAAGAAAAAATATCTGCAGACTTGGTGGTAATTGAAAGTTTAAACTGAGTTGCTCTCACACATCCTAATTTATGCAATCAAGCACAACACAACTTCATAGCACTTAATATTGGCCATCTGACAATAATACAGAGATACATATTATACATTTTCGTAATTTTTTTCCAAGGAATCAATAGGTAAAATCATACTATCTTATGAATTACATTAATCTTAGTTACAATAAATGAGTTTCTAAATACATTTTGCTCAAATGACGTAAATTATTTGTTTCAAATTTTTAGGCTTAAAGGCAGACGGTACATTCACAAGGATCCTGGGATGCTCCTCTGCAACTTGGAGGATCAGTCTTTAGTGTCAGCTTCTTGTGGAATGAAGGGTTCAATACATCTGCTTTGTTCATTATGTGCCTACCAAAGTATCTGATTTTTACTTATTAATTCTGGTTGAAAGAAACACAAATCTGCCATTAAAGAATTCAAGCAATATTTCGTTAGGTGTAAGAACTATTTTAGTGATCAAAGCCAACAGCAAACAAAAGGAACAAAACTGTAGAGCAAAAGCGTTGGTCTCGAGGAACCCATGCTGAAACTGTGCCTACTGCAGGGATTCCCTACCAGGTTGGCTCCAGTGTGGGCTGCAGACCTCCATCAGCTGACCTCTGCTAGCTGCACCCCTGGAACACACTACTTCTATGCCTGAGAAGGCGGTTCACACACTTCAAAACTGCTCTGCAGTGTGACTTGAAAAAATTGCAAATAGTGATGATGTGCAGATTCATTTCAGAAGCATAGTCCTAATCTAAATGAAAATGCTAGAACTGACTCCTCCAAAATACCACAAAATTGGAGGTTTTGTTTGCTCTTTGTCTACCTTTGCAAAAAGGGTAAGCCACAAAGCAGTTTATTCTTAACATACTTTTTCTCAAAAAACGTTCTTTAGAAATGCAAGCAAAATCACCAAGGAAGATATTAACAGTTCACCTCATCTGCAAACCCCCCTTCACTGAGAGAGATGTCTCGTGACTACATAACACAAGAAATATAATGCATGAGCACATTTACTTTGAATTATGGGTAGCAGAAAGAAATCCTTAAACACAGACTGCACTGCAGATAGTAAGACACCGCTTTTATTCTTATGTGAATTGTTTTATTAGTCTTCACTGATTACTACCATAATCACTTAAACTTTATAAAATATGTATTATCTGAGTTTCTCTATGGCTTTATTACTTTTTTTTTACATACTCAGTCTTTTTATTACTAATTCCCATAATCTTGGTGTGTTTTGACCCTCCTGTATACCGCACACAGGAGTTTCTACAATCCATTTTCCCCTTTGCACAGTGACTAAGCCCAGTAAAGAAGATATATATATATAGACATTTGAGAAATATGCACCACAACAATCACCCAACTCTGCCTTTCCTGAAAGTCTACTTCATTTTTGCATCCAAGTGAACACAAGAATCCTTTATGTGTTCTCCTGCCCATGCAGCCAGCACATTCAACAGTCCCCAAGCACAGTCTTCCTCAAGAGCAAACATGACTGACAGCCCTTTGGTGAATAACATAAGTAGCTTGAAAATCACAGTATCACAGTATCACAAGGCTGGAAAAGACCTTTGAGATCATCGAGTCCAACCTATGACCCAACACCTACACCTACTCCTACTTGTCAACTACACCATGGCACTAAGTGCCTCATCCAATCTCCCTTTAAACGCCTCCAGGGATGGTGACACCACCACCTCCCAGGGCAGCGCATTCCAATGGCCAATCACCCTTTCAGTGACGAATTTTTTCCTAATAACGAGCCTAAACCTCCCCTGGCGAAACTTGAGACCATGTCCTCTTGTTCTGTCACCAGTCGCCTGAGAGAAGAGACCAACCCCTGCCTGACTACAACCTCCTTTTAGGTAGTTGTAGAGAGCAATAAGGTCTCCCTTGAGCCTCCTCTTCTCCAGGCTAAAATGTTGATTTCTAAGAGTGGTGTCACATACTGCTTTTTTTTATTTACATCTACAACTGTTAAACAGCACCACTATCTTCAGGAGTTTTGATAAGTTAGTTTCAGGGTACTGATTTCCTTTTTATTATTGTATGTTTGGAGGAAAGAAGTACTGTAGTTTAAACACAAGCAATGACTGAACTACTCTGGAGGCTTCGATGCAGTCAGTTATTTAATCAGGATACTTAAGGGACTGAAAGATGGGCACAGAAATGGATTTTCTCTGCAGGTCATTACTTGATTAATTTAAGAATGGAGAAGGGGCAACCTTAAGCTCCTTCCCCTCATGGGAGGTATCTCATTGGATCCAGTGTGCAATTAAATGGCTTTCCAGCAGAAGACCAGTAGCTCAGAGCTGACCTTCAGTCTCCGCCCAGAGTCAGTCCATCCCTGAACTTCTTCCTCATTCTCCTGTGAAAGCTAATAGTACTATGAAAGGAGTATGAATGTGAAAGGTAAGATCTTCCATTCTCTTTACAGACATGAGTCACATCGGTGAACTTCTCTCAGGGAGCACTGCCTTTTAGCTTTCACATTTACCTCATTAAGCTACTAATTGTGACACAGATTTCTTCCCTCTTTCACCTTTATAGTTCTCCCATTCTTGTCCCTGGTAGTCCAATCTGCTTCTCATGACAGAAATATTTTAAACGCTCTGCCAGCTTAAGCAGGCATTTGGTACATACACTGCAAATGGGAAACAAATTCAATACATTTCACAAACAGAGAAAGCAAAGCAAAAATAGCATAAAGATGGATATCCTGCAGTCAGGGTAAGCCCCTTACTCTTTCAGGCATACTTTTATGTATGAGGTTTCCGTGTGTCTGAGCACAAATACTTTGTTTTCCTCTCTAGGAGCGCATTCCCCATTGAAAAGGGCTGACAGCAAGGAGTGAAGTGCTCCCCTCCCTTCCTAACTATACCAGAAGGAAAAAAAGACAATTTTGTACAGTTTTTCTTTCTTGTATCCTTCTAACTCTGCCTGGAACAGAGGTGTTTACCACTGATATAATGAAATTCTCTCATCATATTAAACTAAAAACTACAGCAAACTCTATTATGCTCTAAAGCAAATACCTTTAACTCCCAATTCCTCTGACAAGGTCTATGTTGTTATAGGGGCTCCTCAGGCCACGCTGCTGCATTCATCAGGGGGGGTTTATAGCTGTGATATAGTTTTTAAAACTGTGAGTTTTGCTTCCTGCCTATGGCAATTTTACTGCCTTTTCTTCCCTGCTGATTGCCTGTATACAAGGCAGACAGGGACCATCCCTTTACTTGTTGAGTAAATGCTGTGCAAAACTCTAAACATAGGATGGAACTGAAGAAAGTCATACATTTATTTACAGTATTGTTTACAATTACATTCAAAACTTTTTTTTTCTCTTTCATATAGAATAGAATAGAATAGAATAGAATAGAAGAGAAGAGAATAGAAGAGAATAGAAAAGAAAATAGAATATTTCAGTTGGAAGGGACCTACAATGATCATCTTGTCCAACTGTCCGACGACTTCAATGTCCAAAAGTTAAAAGCATGTTAAGGGTATTGTCCAAATGCCTCTTAAACATTGACAGGCTTGGGGAATCAAAATCCTCTCTAGCAAGGCTGTTCCAGTGTTTGATCATCCTCTTAGGAAAGAAATGTTTCTTAATGTGCAGTCTGAACCTCCCCCACAGAGCTTTGAACGATTCCCAAGTGTCTTTGTCAGTGAATATCAGAGGGAAGAGTTCAGTACCTCCTTCTCCTCAGCCCCTCCTAAGGAAGTAATGAAGTTGCCCCTCATATAAAGGACATTTTATTAATCTAATTTCATGCCATTATTATCTTCAGTTAAACTGTTGTATTTCTCATGTTTATGTTTGTAATAATTCCTGTTCCTTACAGATTAGTAATATTTACTGAAACACCTATTGATTAATGCCATGCCAAATAAAATCATTGGTCTGTCATTCTCCCATATCTGTATTAAGTTTACAAAAGTAATTTTTTTTTGATTATCAAGTTACTGAGTAGAACACATTAGAAAAGATTTTACTGTTGAGTTACTTTTGTGAGAGATGTAATAGCATGATAAAATGATTTATTAAATATGGAACTTCATGCTATAAACAATTAAGCTTTTGAAAACTGAGCAATCAGAATTTCTCATTTTTAGATGACTGATAAATGCCCTGAAATAATTTTCTTATTGCTACATAATAGACATTTTATGAAGACATTCTTTCATTTCTTTTACAACAAGAACTTTTATTGTTGTTTTTGGATGATAAATATTTAAGGTGACTGACTGGAATAATCACTCATCACCTAAACTCTACCTATGTAAGGTAACAGTTCCATATCCTCTTTTCATTATCCAGACACCAACATTTATAGCTACATTCAGAAGGCTACATGGACAAAAGTCCTATGTGATTTGTTGGGTGAGAGGCCAATCTAGATGATTTCCCATCTAGTGTTTAGGAAATGGCTTCTCTTTGACATCTTGATTCCGCAATGCAAATTGTTAAACTGTACACCTGTAACATAGTATGTCCTTGTTGATACTACTCCTTTGTATCACTACTTTATGTGATAGCAATCAAAGCAGAACTGCAGATGTGTCCTAGCTAGTATTTGCAAAGCAAACCAACCCCGTTCTGCAGCCTCAATGTGCCTCCTGTTATACAAATCCTATTACTAAAAGAGACCTGTCAGTCTCAGGTCTCAGCAAGATCTTATTCGGAACAACATCTTGTCTTCTGGCCAAACTATGTCTTTCTTCCTGAGTTTGTCTCTCCAGTTTCAAGTTCCAAGACCTAAAGTTGTTATTACCGAAACTCCTCTTGAAGCTATCCTTGCCCACATCTTTCCATTTTCTTTTTTTTTCCATTTTCTTTTTTTTAATCTACCATTACAGTCTTAGGTTTGTCATACCTCTCACTTCTTGATACTCAAGAGTTTTTGCTTTTAAGCCAAGCATTTCCTTTCCTCTCCCTTATGGCATCCTTTAACTAAGTTATTTTTCTCTTTTGCAGATGAAATACAAGCCAGGATGCTGAAATCTTAATTTATTTTTTTCAGATTAGAGACCAACACAGCAAACCCACGACTCAAACACTGTTTTCTGAAAAGGCTCCTAGGATTTCAAGCACATTATGTCCAATAACAAAAAGTTATTTCAAGGCTTTTCTAAAGCAGAGATAAATTTATTACTTTTCCTTGAGTAAGAAGAAAAAAATCCTCTGAAGAGTTAAACGTAGCTTCTTTTCTGACTGAACTACTAGAGATTTTCAAAGACTGCAAAGGAGGAAGTAAAGGAATGAAAAAATTATATGAAAACTGTCATTAGCATCCCTTAGTTGGCAGTCACCAAAATCTACAGGCATTTAAAAGAAACACTGCTGCTGTCTGGGATGTTACAATTGTTTCCACATGTGAAAAGTAGCAAGTAACGGCCAGAAAGCCTGAAGTTCCAGTCATGCTAGGTTAAAAATTGTCAGTAACATTTTTCAAAACACCATCAGCTGCATTTAGAAACATGTTAAAGTTTACTAGTCAAAGTACTTAAAGTCTTTTTTTTTAGAAATGCCTAACTAGATTATATCTAATTATGCGATATCTCAATGAATTCACTAATTAAAAAAGAAGTCCCAAATGTCAAGACTGAAAAGTCCCATCAAGCTCTGCGAAGGCTGCAAACATCATTTCTCCGCATTAACAACCATACCAAGAGCTCTCTGTTCCCATGGTAATTCCTTCAGTTCTTCTCTAAGGTTTCCAAGCACTGCCTTCCTAACCATTTGCCTTGCTCTCCTTCTGCATCAAGAGTTTCAAATGTCCTTTCTGTCCTTATTCCCTCTTTGTCATTCCCAGGCCTTCTCATGCTCTTATTGAATCTTAGCCTCTTTCTCCCTCCTCAAGAAGACATGAGTTGTGTAAATGTCCATCTTCCCATGCCATTCCATTTCTCCTCCTTCAACTCCCATTTTTATTTCTTTTCTTTAAACATGAAGAGAAGCTGCTCACCCTGGCCTGTTCAGTTCAACACCAAAGCACATGCAGGGCTTTATTCTGGGAAAAAAAATAAACGTACTTTTGTTTTTCCTATTATTTAAAAAGAATTTTTAAAAAACTTAAACTCACATATCTCTAATCCATCACCATTTACACTAACCAGAATACTGAGCTGAAAGCAGAAGCTAGTTATTCTGTGGCAGTGAAGACAATATTATTATACCATTATACTTGTACAATAGTAAAGCTCAGGATATTGGCTAGGAGTAGAAATGCTACAAAACAAAGAAGGTACATGTGAAAAACCTGTTACCATTGAGGTAGAAAAAAGAAGAAACTCCTACTGTTCATGAACACCTGGAGAAAAAGACATGGAACAATCTCTAGTCTGGACCAAATGGCAAAACTGAGCACCTCTGTCCTTATTCTACCACCTGGTCTAGAAAGAATAAGCAGTCAACTTGACCTCCACTCATGGCTCTCAAGAGCCCAATGCATTAAGCAAAAAGAGCAGTAGTATTTTTGAGGAAACTGGGGGAATGACTATTTCTGAAAAAACCCTGACTTTCAAGCTAGGTGACTGAATGGCTCATAGCTTCTGCTAGTCAGGAAAGGTCACAGAAGCAGAAAAAGCCTGGCTTACTGCTACCTGCACAGCTGCCAGAACAAAAAAACCCAACCTGGATGAGTACAAAATAAGAGTACCCTAGATTTGTTAATTGCTTTGGGGAATGATTGGGAGTGGAGCCAAGGAAGTAGCTTTGAGCCACTTCCCATGGGTTTCAGGGAGGCTGATGTAATCTAGATAGTGCTCTGCCTCTTAACACATAGCAGCTTTTTACTCTGTCCTGTTAGGAGATTTTGTTGGGGACCACATCAGGTTTAACACTATTTATTAGCTCCCTTTGCATTTGGTCTTGTTTAAGGCAACGTATATGTTTTTAACTGTCATTTTTACGAGCACAGACGCCTTTAAGCATAGGCATCCTATTCATAAAAATTCAACAGTAATATTAGCAGGAGTTTTCATTGAAACTTTGAAATTCATCCCCTCTTCTAATTTATTTCTTTTTCTTCATGACTAAGAGCTTTAACAGTACATGCTTTCAGATGGTTTTAACCATGATTTTTATTTTAGAAGTTAAATTGTGAGCTTTAAAAATTCCCAGTTAAACTTTTAAAAATCAGCAATAAATGTATGTAAGCTTCCTGCATGACAAGTTTATTTCATGAGGAAATGATTATTTTAAAGAACAAAAATTCTTAAATTCTCCCAGCTTTTTCATTATTTTTCTGTTCATCTCAACATCTAGATGTGACTTTGTTTCTTTTGGTTTATTATTGAATTAAAACATGATCACCGAAGAACTTTATTAAAGCTTGGAAAGCAGAACAGACTTAGTAAACCAAAGTATCTAACATGTAGATTTTGTTCTTATTTTAAAAATACAAAACTATACAAAATTAACAGTGTGACTTCCAAAATTGAAAGTCTGACTTCTGCTTTATCAAAGAAAATAGCAAAACTCGTTAATATAATCTTTCCTTGTTAATGAAATAAAATGCATTAATAGAATGCAGTAATATAACATTAGTGAGTTTTATCTGAACGGAAAATAAATGCTGGCTTATCTCCTTGCTCTCAGCTTCATCTTCTTATTACAAATCCTCTGCCTTGTTCCCACCTTAAGAAGGTGCTCTGAGCAAAGCACAGACTCTTCACTACAAACTGCGGTTATAATGAGGCTCCAACCATCTGCCAGCCTTCAATTTATCCACTGCAGGACAGAATCACTATCTCAGAGAACAGGCAAACCTTCAAAACTGACAGCTGAGAAAGGACTGACAGGGAAGCAGGTAAAACATACATACTGAAAGGTGTCGCATATAGTATTCACAAAGCTTCAGTGTGTATTAGAAATTCAGTTTTGGAAACAGGTTATACTGTTCCATTTAAAATAAATGTTCTCAGTTATTTTCAGGGTTTAGCTTATAAAGAAATAATTCTGTTTGGATTATTTCCCAGAACACATTCTTCAAAACTTCACTTTGTTGTTGACATAAATTGAAAACAATAATATAGATATACTGTATACAGGTTTCAAAATGGCATTAAAGAGGCACATTATCAATATGTTTAAAACATTTAGAAAGCTCAGCTTTGCATCTTTCTAAGTGAATGACTAGATACTTAAGACTGAGTAATATCTATTCCAATAAACGATTGTGTGTGAAATGTTTTGAATAATAGTTAATTTATGCTGGAGTAATGACAGTGTAATATAACCGAAATCTGTGCTAATAGGAAAAAAGAAGCCCCTTCCAGCTATTTCTGTTACAATAAGCTGTAGCAATTTTCACGCCATCTCCCTCTGTCTCTCTCACATAAAATATTACTTTTTTAGTGTATGTTAAAATGCTTGTTGCTGATTTTAAAAATCAATAATTGGTACCTGTTATCCATATGGAGAAAAACATAATAACCAGACAATAAAAAAGAAATTTTCATGTACAAGACCTATATTTTATATATTTCTGCAATAAAGGAGAGCAATTGGGGTTAATGATGTTCTTTTTATATTGGAAAAACATTAAACTCAGTTTGGGTGAGACTACAGGATGTTCTGATAAACACGCACATGGAATTTCTAATGTAGATGAGAAATGGCCAAACTATTTATTCCAAATTATACTCAAATAGATTGAGACATTTTCTGGCCTATGAATTGTTCGCAAACTCACCCTAGTATTTCTTTGATGAATGAATTATCTGAAATATTTATCAAATAGAATGCATGAAGCCTCATCAGCTAAATAAGTTACCTGCAGTTCTTCAGTTTGAATGCTTGTTATATGGTTGATCATGTACCTGGTGCGGCAGTGCTCAGCTCTGTCTGAATGCTGAGCCTTTTAATCACAAATACAATGAATAATAAGCAAATCCCAAACCTTCTAGTATGACATTTTGGACCAGAAAAACCCTACCTGTAGGCCACAATTTCTTTTAAGATTCAGATTTCTTTAAAAGGTTCAGAAATTCCATAAACATATAACAGTGCAAACCAGGAACGGTCACAAACTCAGATTAGAACAGATTCAGTATAATTTTGACTATTTGATCATCTCTAATACATTCATGAACTGGAGACATCATGACGAATCATTAATCTTACTGCAGATAATTGTTTTAAGCAATGCTAGAAGGATGTTTTTAATTTGGAATCCTATGGATCAGATTACAATATCTGACACTTTGTCAAAAATGGCTTGTGTAACTTAAGGTAGGTGCTCCCAAAAAGTTATTTCATAGCAAAATTGGATTTGTAGTTAAAATCTTTCAGCTGCTCTGCAGTAAATACCTTCTGAAAGCCCTTTCCTCTGAATGAAAACTAAGTAAAAGTGTACACATTAATTTAAAAATAAAAGCCTATACATTGGGCAATTACTGTGTGATAACTGATCTGATGCAATTTACATGAATTCCTTATTGAATATTCAGATTGAAAGTATCTCCTTTATTCAGAGTCTTCTACAGGAATCTTCATCTACAGAAATATATACCCCCAAAACCGCTGGTATTTTATTTCTTGTTCTATAGAGTGAAACAAAGTGACAGCAAGTGACAGCAAGTAAAGACTCCTTTCCTATTTACAGGAGAGGACACTGAGCTCTGAAACTCATTGCAAATACATAAAAATTATTACACCCACAGACACTTTCAGAAAAAAATGAAATGTAAACATCCATTGAGTCTTGTTTCAATAATCTCTTCATGCATACAAAACAGCCTTGCAAGGAAACAAAATTAAAAAATAATCAAGGGGATTTTCCCTCAAAAAAAGAGTAAAAATTTGGGGTAAAACCACTCGCTTTGTATATCTGGGAAACACAATTTTGGGGATCGAAGGAGATGTAGACTTCTCAAGAAAAATCAACAGGACGCAAGGCCATACTTCTCAGAGAAGAACACAGCCCTTAGCACATTAGAAAATAATTTCCACTTTTATGATGGTTCTTGCTATACAGACTCCTTCAATTAACTTTGAATGAAGTGGATATTGATACTACTTGCCACATCTGACTTATTTCACTGCTATCTGTATTCATGCCTAAGTAGCACTACTCCTAGGAAGGAAGCGAAGACCATGTCTTGTATGGAGGCAATTAAGCACAACTGAACATGTAAGTGGCCAGTGCTGTGGGTACAATTCAATCAAGCAGATCCATAGGGGTGGTTTTGATATTCTTGTCACATCAAAGAAAAGGCACCCAGAAGAAAAAGATCTAATAAGTTAAAAATGAAATCAGAATACACAAGAATAACTCCAAGCAATAGCAAGAATAAGCACATGGTTACAAGGGCTGGCATTACCTTGAAAGCATTATATAGTGCTATTAGAACAGCGAGTTAATTTTTTCCTCATAAATTTGCCAGGTTCAGCCACCAGGGAAAGGCTAGTGTTCCAGCTCCCTTTGTTAAAGATTTATCTATCTTGCTGAGTCTTGACAGCCCTATCATGTCAGCCCTCTGTAGTAGCAAAGAGCATTTCAGCAAGGAGGGGGAAAAAGAGGAAAGGGAAAAAAAAAAGAAGTGAAAACTGATGTGATCTACTCTGCTTCCTGTGGGCATATTTCACTACACCAGATCCAGAGGGATGCTTTGTTATTCCTGTCAGATCAAAGAAAGAGATAAGAGAAGAAAATATAGAGGAAAAATAAAACCAAGAAATGAGGGTAACTGAAAAGCACTGCAAGACTACTGCATCATTATGACTTTTCAATTTATTTAAATATGCTAAATATCAAGTCACCACCAAAGAAATAAATATTGCATAGGCCATATGCTCTGTTAGCTGCCAGCAAAACTGTCCCACTATGATTAGTTTATGGGTGCTGCAACTGCCTGTCAAACACTAGCAATTTTAATCATTTTTCAATTTGCTGTGTGAGTTGCGAGTATGTTCAGGTATTTTGACAGGTGGCTGCTCAGAACAAATATCTGAGCCCAGTAGCTTCACACTGCATTGCTTTCGTGCACACTTGCAATTCCTGTCGGATTGAGTGAACGCAATCGTTCAGCGAAGACACAGCAGTTGCAGGAAAGTCACTGTACTGCATTGTAAATACACTAATATATAAATACTAGGCTGTATTTGCAACTCGCGTCCAACATAATAATGATACAAAGCTACCCCAAAATCTTGTGCAAACCAACGGCTATGTAATATAATGTTTCATTTGTTTATTAAAAACATTTCTGATCACCAACAAGCCAAATATCTAAACACATATAAATAGAGATCTGGTTATAATTTTAAACACATAAACAGAAAACTTGAAATATACTTTTCTGAGAGGCTATACACTGGATGTGCTTTCAGTACTACATGTGGTTAATTTATTATGCACCAACTAAACACGTTCACTTTATTATTTTATCTTTAATCTACTAGGTAGTACTGAAAATAATTTTGGCTCTTCTGTCGCATTTTTAATGACCCTTCATTACTGTACTGTTCCCTTTCAGTCACACCACTTTGTATCGTGCTGAAACAAGTTCCTAAATTGAAAAAAACACAATTCCATTGATTTTTGAGTGTCCAGATTTCCATGTGTTTGGGAAAAATGAGGCTCCTAGAATCTATAGACATTCTGAGAGAAACCAAGGGAGGAAGTAGGTTTTTCTAAAGAAGTGAACCAATAACATCAAAGCAACATAAATAAACTAAATTTCTAATATTGTTCGTTATACATTAGCATTCCTAGTGTCAGCTCCCCGAAGACAGCCATCGCTGTCCAGTGAATAGGATTTGAATTATGATGTAAACTAACAGTAAAGACAATTCCAAATAACATCTAATGTCCAATATAACTACTGTTTACATATTTAAAAGAGACACAGGCTTTGTACCAGGGATGTTCTGTCATGTTTCTCCACAGGAGAAGACTGTCATGGTAAAGTTCATTATCAATTACTGCTTTACAAGTACAAGATGAGTTAAGCTGTCATAATTTTCTCAGCTAGAGATCCTGTGCTGTCAAAGAATGTCAATTTTTAATCTGACAAAAGGAAGAAAATTATCTGTTATTCTGACCTCTAATTTCTTGACATTTTAATGCTGTAATTGTCATGGTTAGTGGTGCAACCATGATTTCACCTGTCAAGTAAGAATGAATCAATATCCTTAAGCTGTTCTTCAAGATTTAGCTTTCAGTCTCTGCTTTTACTTCAAAAAAAGGCAAAATTTACAAATAGAAATCAAAACATTGCAATAAAAATAAATAAATATTTTTGGGAGGCCTGAGAAATGTTTATTTTACTATACATTTTTCTCCTGCTTATTAAAATATGAATAAATATTGCAATGTGTGGAATAAGAGAGACCACTAGAAATGACAGAAAGGGATAATTTCCCAATTTCTAATCATAAGAGATCTAAACAACAAAATTCCATTTTATACAGTCTGTATATATTATACTCTCATTACTACTTGAAATACTTTAGAGTGATTAAATATTTTTGTGGTATCAGAGAATTACAAAGTTTGAAAGTCCAAGATCAGTACATTAAAACAAGTCAATATGTTTTACCTGTCCAGTGCAGAACTTAAGGTGCCAAAGAGTTGTTACAGGGCTAGACGTGTGATTTCATAGACTTCAGTAATCTAAAATTTAATGCTATATGAACATTATGGTTTCATCCATTGTGAAATTGCAAAATAGAAAACAAAGCAAGCAAGCCAGATGGAGAGTCTTCTACTACATTAGTCCCAAAAGAACAAAAGCACAGAATAGCCATTTTGCCAGTGTTAACAGTAGAGAGCTCTTAGAGGGCTTCCCCATGCATGTGAGAAAGATGTCAGGAATAGCAAGGATCAGTTATTCCAACACTGAATAATTTCTTTTTGCTCCAGTCAGACGGCTACTGAAGTTACTCTTTCACCCTTCTTCACAGAAAGCTAAGGACAACATAATTCACAGTGGTTGCGATGCCTAAGTAAACAGTGAAAGTGAACAGGCGAAGGTACACCATGAACAGCTCATGGGGATCTGCCTTTTTAAATAATGTCTTTCAATCAGCTCAGACCTAAATGGGAGGGGTTTTTTAACTAGAGCCTTATTTCACTGGACAGGTTCTGCTGGGACACAGCTCAATATGAAACTAGTTACGGTCACAGTTTGAGGAGGCTACTGCTGTATTTGAGTCAATTGGGCTGATAACAGCTGCTGCCGTATTGATTGGCTTATTTCACAGCCATTTATTGAGAACAGTCACCGTCTTCCATGTGACAGAACAAAAATGTTTCAGTTTACTCAGAAAATAAACATCAAGAACATCTGGATTTTGAGATATGTATTTTCCTGGATAACCGCAAAGCTCAATTAATTTTAAATTGCAGCATTTCTATGTTAAGATGCCAGACACCACCGCCTGCCACTGTGAAACACACTAAATAATTGTTATAATTTTTAAAGGTGTTAATGTTCCTATCCTTACATTTCTGTATTTATAAGGAATCTTTAGAGGCTTTTAAAGGATACTTTTGATTTTAATTATTTTCTGGAATATCCACTAAAAGCCAGAATAAATTAAAAAAAAATAGCCAACAAAACAATGTATATGGAACATACATACTTGTAACAGAAACATGACTTCATAATACTTGATCTACCAGATCTGATGGTGTCAAATACTTTATTACTGGCTAGAGAATGTCTTCTACTTTCATAAATAGAGCTCAAGAAAACAGAAGAAGGCTCTAAATCTGTCTATATTTATGCATATATTGCAATTTCTAATTAAAAATGAATAAGAAGTATTTTTTAACCTTTTAATGACAAACCAGAAATCACCAATGTCTGAGATCTCTTTGGGTATAAAGTATATTATTTTTAAATGCAACTTTAGGAGGATTCATTTTTTCTAGACATGTTGCGTTTTCACTGTTAACAATACATTTTATTTACTCAAATAACTTGTAGCAAGGAAGAAAAATTTCCCTTTCAGAAATTTACATGGTGTAAATAGCCTACGAAGTGTTTTATATGCTATTGACTGACAGGGTATGGTTTAGCTATACAAGTGAGTGAACAAAAACATCTCCGTGAATTTCTTGAAATTTCTGATGACAAGTTATGCATGTAAGTAGAGCCACAGGAGAGCTGAAGAGTCTCATCATGTCATAAGATGTTAAATAAGGTGCACAGATAGACAGAAAGACCTCAATCTTACAAGCCGCCCTGTGGGAGTAGACCCTTAAAGTCAAGACATAGAAGTCTGCCCATGCAAATCAGGACATTAAGCCCTGCAAATCCCTTGTATTCATAGTGCTTGACACCTGCCTTATACTTTAAAAACCACTTCTTTGTATCTCCACTTTTGTACCTTATTGACTCTTGTGCTCAAAGTTTCAAACCCAGAAAACAGTTATGTAAATGTTAATACTAAAAATTAGAGGTAGCGGGATCACTGCAATTTTTGGTCATTCTTAAAACTAAGCAAATACTTACTGTTTAGAAAACATAAGTTTTGCAGCGCATGGCGTGAAATCTAGCTCCAGGAAGCTAGGAGTCTGAAGGGTTTTTTTTTCATTCTGCTCCTCAGAAAGCACCAAATATAACAAGGTGCAACAACGCACTACTAAAACCCAACATGCCAAACCCCAATATTTAGCTGAATGCACATGCTGTCTAGAATCTATTTCTTTCTGAAATCTGTAGATTTCTGTCTCCAAGATTGGAAAATAAACAAACAAACAAACAAAACCCATTGCCTGGCAATGTATAAATTATTACTGTTTTGCATACAGCAGATGGCAGCTATCTGGGGGAATGGAAGATTGTGTGTACAGCTTCATCACAGTGATACTCATCTAGCAGCTGTTGCTTCTTCACACTTTTCACCAAATTTCATTTGTTTTACCCAACGAATGGATGATATTAGAAAATTATTATTCAAATTAACAGTCTTGCTAAAAACAAATACAGTCACTGGAAGGACACGTGTATCAGGTTAGCTAGTATATTTTTTAAAAAAATTACTGATAAATTTTAAACACTCATTTATATACATGCACATATATATACATTTCACGCCTAAATATATACAAACATACTTGCATGCACAACAAATAGCAAATATTTTCTATTTTGCTAACAGTTTGATTATACTTCATGTGATTAACACATGAGTAATCTGAATAAGTGCTACTGTTCATCTAGCAAATATATTTGTTTTAAGATACATATTTTCACCACTATCTGACTGAAAAGGTTAGATTTTTTCCCCTCTATAACCATGACAGATTTTTCTTTCAGTTTTTCAGTTCTAAGTGAACTTAATAAAGTGTATTATAAAAGTAGCAGAATATATACTACAGAATATATATTACACTATATTTTCTCATGTCCTAACTAACCATGAAATAAATTAGTAACTTCAAGCAAACAAAACACTTTCAGGCATCTGTTTTATTGCTAATTTATTAATATTTGTTTCTGAAGTCACCTAGGGCCTAAGTTCTGCATCAAGTCACACGCAACACTTTTCTCCAGCAGTGAAAGACGGAAAAAGTACCATTTCTTGTGAAATGACAGCAGTTTTTAGAATGAAATGGCAATAAACACCTACCTCCCTGAGGACAGGATCAGTGATACTGTCCAGGTTCACAGAGCCTTCATATGTTAGGTAATGGAAAACGTTGAGTGCACGCACTGCTTCTGGTCCTCGTTGCTTGTAGCCAAATATAAGGTCAATCCACTGATGAAGTTGACATGATACAAACTCACTTTCCAGGGCCTGCAAGTGAAATTCAGACTTAGGAAGTAAATTCCGTCTTGCAATTTCATGCTTAAATTACATTCTACCTTCTCCTATTAACCAAGGAAACATAATGGATATCATTACATTTCCCGTTCAGGAAATCCTTCAAACATGAAGAAACAGACCTAAATATATTGGAAGAGAAACTAAAAAGATAGTCTTCTTTCCTTCAGCATTATATCAACCTAATTTTCCTCTCAGCTACTGGGTTTCTCTTAGCTGCAAGAGGTTTAATTATTAATTATTTGGCTTGTCAAATAAGTTATGCAGTTTGTCAAGGAAAAATGATGAAAATGGTAAAACAATTCAAACGCCCAATTTTCCAGCTCATTTTCCGACTAGCTTTAATTAATCTTAAAATGGAAACTTGAGGATTAAGAAGCTGTATAGGCAAAATGAGGTCCTGAACTCCATGTGTGAATTGCAACTGATTTTTCAAAGGAGAAAAGCATTTTTCACACTCATTTTTGCCATTAAATTGGTTCACCAGAGAAAACACAGACTGTGTCTAGCTAGTTTAAAAATCTGGTCAAGGATTGCTATTCCTTTGCTCAGCATATGAAGAGAGACTAACTCTAGATGGAGGAAATAATGACAGTATTACCACTGAGTTTGATCTAACCGATATGCCTTCATCAGACAAGACTGACATCCATAGTAGATACCATCGCCTGAACTGGAGCTGGCAAAGTGGAAGACACTACACAGTTGCTCCTTACCCCTTTACCAGACTACCTGTCTTAGTTTCCCATGAGCCAGTACCTGGAAACACAAACCATTCTCCTATAAAGTCTATCATGTATTTAAGATCGCATCCTGGTATGCTTGTTCCTTATTTCCTAATGCTGCCTTTAGAGAAGAACTGTGATAAACAGGAAATGGTATTAAAATAAAGATTCATGATTCATTGACCAAGTTTTTATACGTGTCCTTGTTCAAACTATAGCACAGCCCTTATTTTCTAGAGTGTCATACACCTTGTTTCCTTCAATCAGAACAAGCGTAGTCCAGTTTTCAGATCAGGGAACTAACAACTGATTAGTTTGTTAGAAAAAAAAATTTAGTTACATAATCACAGAATGGCTCAGTTTGGAAGCTACCTCTAGAAATAACTGGGTCCAACCTCTCTGCTCAAGCAGGGCCACCTAGAGCAAGCTGCCCAAGATGCTGTACAGACGGCTTCTGAGTATCTCCAAGGATGGAAACTCTACAGTGTCCCTGGCCAACCTGTGCTGGTGTTCATTCATCCTCAAAGTAAAAAAGTGTCTCCTAATGTCCAGAGGGAGCATCCTGTCTTTCAGTTTCTGCCTGTTGTCCCTGGTCCTGTCACTGGGCATCACTAAACAGAGCCTGGCTCACTCTGGAAAAAAAATACCAGTCTTAATACAATTTATTATGTAAACATCTATGTCAAACTTACTACTACTCACTGCATACAGGTAGAACTAGAAGTAACTGTCTATATTACATTATCTAGTACTTTTCACTCTCAAAGACTTCCCCTGAAAAATGCTAATTTATCCATTGTTTCTAGCACAGTAACACTACTCAGCAGAGACGCTTTCCAGCTGGTTTCAGGTCTGCTCTAGGAAAGTTCAAATTTTTCAGGCAGACAAACTTAGGAAATAAACATGTTTTCATCTTATTCATTTACATCAAGAGGATGTTGTTTCGGAAATAATCATTGGACATTGTATCACAGTATCATGGTATCATAAGGTTGGAAAAGACCTCTGAGATCATGGAGTCCTACCTATGACCCAACACCTACACCTACTCCTACTTGTCAACTACACCATGGCATCCAATCTTTCCTTAAACATCTCCAGGGATGGTGACTCCACCATCTCCCCAGGGCAGCGCATTCCAATGGCCAATCACCCCTTCAGTGAAGAACTTTTTCCTAATATAGAGCCTAAACTTCCCTTGACGAAGCTTGAGACCGTGTCCTCTTGTTCTGTCACTGGTCACCTGAGAGAAGAGACCAACCCCTGCCTGACTACAACCTCCCTTTAGGCAGTTGTAGAGAGCAATAAGGTCTCCCCTGAGCCTCCTCTTCTCCAGGCTAAACAACCCCAGCTCCCTCAGTCGCTCCTCATAGGGCTTGTGCTCCAGCCCCTTCACCATCCTCGTTGCTCTCCTCTGGATGCACTCCAGCATCTTAACATCTTTCTTAAACTGAGGGGCCCAGAACTGGACACAGCACTCAAGGTGCAGCCAGACCAGTGCCGAGTATAAGGGGATGATGACCTCCTTAGTCTTGCTGGCCACACTAATCCTGATGCAGGCCAAGACACCATTGGCCCTCTTGGCCACTTGGGCACACTGCTGGCTCATGTTGAGTTTCCTGTCCACCAGCACTCCCAAGTCCCTTTCCGCCTGTAGTACCATGCCATGCACAGCCCTCTGTGAGCAGGCCCCTGCCCACCGCCTTACATGCAGGCATAACCACAGGCAGGGCAAGCCACAAGAGTCTGGCTCCCTGGGTAATCACACAATTGTCCCTCAGACATTCTCAGATGTGGAAGAGAAACTCTCTGTGCTGTGGTGGAAAACTCCACCCTTTTCTGTCGAAACCAGCAACTGTTATTTCTGAGGAAAATGGATGGGAAGGCTCAGGATTACTAGCTGACATAAAGCTCAGTTTTGAATGTTTTAGCTTCAACAAACCATAAGATGCTATAAAGAAATGTTGCAGAGAACCATATAAAAATCTGTTGTTTCCTTTTCTAAATCAGAGGTCATTGCATGCAAATTTTGACTAATATTATTTAAATAGCACTAATAATACTTAATACTAAATACTATTAAGTTAATACTATTTGGTTTCAAAGCATGTCTCCAAATAAATATTTAATTAATGCTAGATCCTTAATTATATTGTATTGTGTGCGTGCAACATGATATAGCCAGCAATAACATTCTCTCATATAATCTTTTTCATAGGACTTTTACCTCATTCAGCATGCATGATGTTAGCATGCAAAGATAAAATTAAGTATGCCACTACAACCACAAAATAAAGCATTTCCTAAATTTAAATACTCAATTTTTAATGTTCCTTTTTATGTAGTAAAATTTAAAATAGAATTTAAAGCCTGTTGTCCTTCCGGCAGCCATCTGCAATCAACACGCAGAGAGTAGCCTAACTGTTCTCTTCTTCCTCCAAATTCTGCATATTTATAAGTGTCATTTGTATCCGTATCTATTATTTATTTATTAAAAAGTAATTAATGAATAAAATATTAGGCATTTCCTTCAGTCAAAAATAGCATTGTTATTTTTAGAATATGGAGAACGTTTCAGGAAAATGGCAAAACTTTTGACTTTTTAAAGGTGAGATGGTAAATTTGAAAAAATAAACGCTTGACTCAAATAAGCATATTTCACCCATTATCTCAGACATTCTCTCCCTCCCTGGTGTTAGGAGCGCTGAATGCCTATGTTATGTTTCCCTGAGGCAGTTTCTACTTGCATGACCAGCCTTTACTCAGCAGCTTGTCATTCCAGAGAAGGCCTTACTGACCCTGGCAGGTTTGGAAAACTTCCACTTCACATGGATGAACGATTCTTTAATAACTTATTAAATAAATGAGCAGCACATCATGTCTTCTGTCTCCGATTCTTTACGCAGATCTATTGTATTAATACAATGTTTGTAGGTCTACTAGTTCTTTAAAGGTCTGTATGCTGAAACGCAATGCAAGAGTTGGGGAAAATTGTAAGGAGTGAATTTAATTATCTTGAACTATAAATTTAAGAAATTCCCAGAAATTTGGAAGTCGGGAGAATTGCTGTCAGGGATGCAAGGATGTTGGAAGTAGCAAGGGGACTAACAGGTGCCTGCCAGGTGCTGTGTGGATGAAGACTGGTGTGATGGGAGGATTTGAGGCAGAGACCAGAGTGGAAGGGTGGAGAGAGAAGCCAGAGCTATGAAGGACAGCGGTCGTACATGGGACTTAACACGGCACAGCCTTCACCTGGAGGCTGCAATGGGTGCTGCGTTGACGTTCATGTCCTCCCCGTTGGGGTGCTGAGTGGCGTATGGTGTTGGGTGCGAACAATAGGCAGGGTGCACACACGAACGGGCCACCAAAAGGCTGCAAAGTCCTACCTGACATTCAGTGGGGACAAGGCTCCTGAACTGTGCATTATCACCTATATTCAATACAGACAGAAGAAAGCTTCTGATGTCAGGTCTCATCTGTTTTGCCGATGTTTCTCCTAAGTACTTCTGCAATGCTACTGATGCGATACTTGCAGAATCTTTTCCCTAATTTGCTCTAATGCACAGGCTGCTCCCCCTCCATGTAAGTGCCTCCTGAAAATTTATGGGCTGTTCACTGTCAACAGTACATCATTTGGTTTCTCATAAATACGCAATGCTCAATAGGGAATAGGTTGAGGGAATTTTCAGCATAATAATAATATGTAGTTACAGTAGGAACATATATAAAAAGAAAACAATAACATCCTTAAAATAGGCTGGTCATATCCATAAAGAACAGAATTTTTGTCAGGGACATGTTGGCTTTAAAGCATTTTGGATGCTTCAATTTTTTAGTCATATTTTCAACAGGAAATAAAAGGAAACTATTTTTTTGAAGAAAAGCAATAGTAATTATTACTTAGATAATTATTGTTATTTATGGTTTTTAAGGACTCTTACTCTTAAACAGAAATGATCTAATATGCAGCTTGTTTTCTATTATAATTAAATGAACAGAAAAAAGAGTAATAGGTAAATCACAAGCATTTTTACAAATCTAGTCTGTACGTACATTGAAGTAAAAGTACTGTATTTTTTATGTGTTTGTAGGCAACTGTAGGCATGCATGTTCCACAGCATGAAAATCTGACCTGCAGCTATTGTAAATTATAAATAAGTATTAGTATGTTTATGTTTACTTGTAAACTAAATAAAGTTAATATAAGCCAAGTTACCGCTTAGTGGGATCAATCACCATAGCTCTTTTCAGACCTTTGTCCAGTCTGACGGCTGCACATCTTCCTCTCTCCTCATCCTAATTTGATGCCAAAACTATTTATATAGAGGTTCCAGTAGGATGCATTGGTTTTTATTTTAATGTACACCATGTGCTGTGTAAAGTATCGGGAGTTCTAGATTGATAAAATATGCTATACTGACCTCTTCTAACACATTTTATGTTACCCAGGTATTTTGTGTCACCAGAGAAGAGGAACGCTCTGCTGCTGTCCCTTGTCTGCACCTCATCTGCACCTGCCTCTCCTGTTTCTGCAGTTCCTGCCTTGTTTCATTCCTGTCCATAGATGTATGCTCTCCGTTTCTTGCTATTAACTCACATTCAGTATATTTAAAAATATTTTCTTGAAACTACCGAGACACTTCGGTATTGTAGATCTGCTCAACAAGAAACCATCAGCTGTTTCAGCCTGTGAGCTGGGTTTCTCTTCCTTCCCCTTACAGCCGCGCTTTTATGCAGCCATTCTCTCTGCCTAGTATTTCCCTGCCTTACCATTTCTCGTATTGACTATCGGAGTAAAAGTTTTGACTCTTGTTACATAGTAAAACAGACAATACTGATACCTGAAATTAGTTATGTCTGTTAAAACAAAGCAATATTTTAATAAAAGTGACACAGAAGTGCATTCTACAGAATTGGGTTATTTGGGGATGTCTATAGAAAAACTGATCCTTTATGTGAGTGTCTTCAAGATGTAAGTAAGATTCTTCAGTGATACAGAAAGCTAAAAAAAAAAGCCACCATCTCCAAATTAGAGTGAAATTCCTGTTAGCTGAATGAGTTTTACCTGCATTAAGAACAAACCATGGCAATGCACAAAATAAAACCACAGCTACTACGGAGGAAGTAATATCAAATCTTATCTACTGCTTACTTGGTAAAAAAGGAAAGTGAACTGCTGCTGAATAATAGGAGAAAAGATAAATCTTCCAGATTCTCATTGCACAGAGATTTCATAATAGATGTTTCTAATGACTATTCAAGAAGCTTTTTAATTATGAAACACTATGCATGCTTCTGAATAGCCAGGGAACTGTACAAAAATGTAATTGGCAGCAGAAGAGTGCAGATAAATCATTTCAAAGACAGAAAATTCAGTCTTAGTAACAGTTATGTAATAGGGACAAATATGTATAACAAACCCAGGACTCTGTTTAGTCTCTCAAAAATATAATTTATGGAGAATACGTTTTACTCAACGACCTAATTTGTAATTTAATATGTGCATAAACCATAATGAAAATATCATTATAATTAACTTTGAAATACACAACCTTGCATCTTTTGTTTCAAAACTAAAGAATGCTTATTATAAAAGCTCTGCTTCAGTGTTTCACAGTGGTGTTCCCTGCCTTGATTTAACATGCTTGACTTACTGACTGAATCTGTTCTATTTCTGGCTCTCAGGACTGTTCTAAGTCTGTGGGGATTGAGAGGCTGAGAAGGACTACAGATGCACATCTGTGGATGGTTTTATGCATGGTTTTTTTTTCCTGGTAAACTGGGAGATTATGATTGATGAGCCCAGCATTAGGGTAATGTTATCAGGGACACTTTCTGCCTCTGTCCTTTGTGCCATCACCGAGGTCAGACCATAATCATGTTAGCATTGAACATAGTGCTTTATTAATGTTTCATGAGTAACTCCATAGTAATCAGTCTATCTTTGTATGGATAAATAAAACTGCTACAGTCCCTGATGTATACACTGAGTGCTTCGGAAGCTACTGTAATACGTCTTAAAAGTAACTTGACTGAATATATTTTCCAGTCTTTATAAGTCTAAATTTCACAGGTTTAAAGGAATTTCTTTTGATGGAAACCATTTCCACTTCCATTTCTGTTTTTCTGTGTTTAGTTAGAAGACTAAAACACCCAGCTGAAAATCAAACAAGACACTATCAAACCCATGCCTGTTATTTATTAATTTGCACAGAACTTTAATAAAGCTTGTTAACCAATTGGCTAAATTACAGTGATTTGTGTCACTGTGCCTATTCAATGTTTTCTAGGCTGTTTTCTTCTTTGGTAAGTCTCAGGATGAAATGTTGAAATTCTTGCCATTATCTAAAGAAAACGTGTATATTCATAAATGTTCAAATAGTCTGTATATAAGGATTTGTATTTACTCCAACATAAAATTACACATTATATATGCCTGGAGCAAGCAACGGATATGTATGAACAGATGAAAATATTGCCAGCTAGGGAAAAACAATATGCCACCCCATGTTATGCAACATCAACTAGGACCTTTTCCACTGAAATGAAATGACTACTGCTGGTTTCATTAGACAAGAGATCAGGATAACACTTATTTGAAATATCCCTCAATTTTCTGTGGCTTTCCTGCAAACATATTGTCTTCTTGCTTTGTTAAGTTGCTGTAGAAATTCCAGGCTTGCACAAGCTTGCAGTGTTTTTACACGTCAGCACCACATCCAGGCTATTTTTTTTTTAGGTAGATTCTTGTCTAAAGCCTGGCCTGGGAATGACCTAACTGGATAATACATCTGCAAGCTAGTTCAAAACATGAAATCAAACATTGGGTAGGGACTATAAAACTTTCCAGTCTCTTTATATTTCTTCCTTATCAGTCTCATTCTAGTGACCAAAAAGAGAGCGTACTGGCAATTTGCTGTATGCACTAATAAAACTCTACGTGAAGAAGTTTTTTCTGAAAAATTATTACACATTCAAATTATTACATTTTCAATATGTAATTCCATTAATTATTACTACACATAGCATCTGCATTTTCGTGCAAAGGGAATATCCTTATCTATTTCATGACAAGCTTTATAAAAAACCTATGCATTTATCATGTTCTTTAAACATCCCAAAGTTATTTGCTTTGTTTCTATCCTCTGAACTCAATCCAAATGTGAGTATTTCTACCATCTAGTCACCCAGAAATGAATCCAATATTCCAGGTGCAGTCTCAAAAGGACCATAGACAGGTACAACTGTTTACATCTTCTGTGATACAATGATTCTCCACAGATGACATCAAAATACATTTATTTCTGGTGAATATGGAATTATGGAGTTATATCTAATCTAATTGCTGCTCATTGTCATTCTTCCCTTGCTTCTGCCTATTTCTGGTACTACTTTATTTCCAGACTTCTGCTTCCTATTGAATATCTTTAACTCTTTCCTCTTAAGGTGATATTCAGTGTATTTGCTGTTTCTAATTCAAATAAATCTGTGCCTCTTTCTCTTGCTTTCTAGGCAATTCCCAACTTTATAATTTGTGAACTTCATCAGACTGCTCAATTGAAGATGGAATCTATCTGTGTAGAACTGAATTTTAACTACTGCTCATGCTCCTGCTAAAAGTAGATGCAGGGATGAATAAAGACCAGGCAGAAAGTGCCTCCAGGCAAAGCATATAATGACATGATGCTCACGTCTGTGGGGACAGGGGTGGAAGACAATATAGGAAGGGTATGCTACCTAAGTGACATAATTTCTGATTTAAAATATCCGTGAAGTACTCAATTAGTTGAAGCCTGTAATACTACTCTAATCTTAATATCAGTTTGTTTGTCTTGTGGCAGTTTCAGCATACACTTGTATGGAATCAGTCATTAATATTATTACAACTTAATATTTAAAAAGTATTTCCAGCTCTTAACTACCAGCCTTGATTGAAACTACAGTCCCAAAGGAGCACAAATGTTATACTCTAAATTCATGTAAGCAGCTGTTTTATTCAACAGCCACAAATACCACGGTACAAAACTTTTCTGTAGAGAGCTCCTGTGCTGTTTTCTGAAAAGGCAGAAATTGCACCAGAAAAATCAAATAAAGCTAAAGCTTTTCTTCAGCCGATCTCTTATCACATAGTGCCTTTTATAGTTTTATTAGTCATTCCGTCTCTGTGGAAAGATGGAGAAACACAATTTAGAATCCAGGAAGGGAAATTCTTTATAAGATTTCCCAAAAGGAGTCATTAATATGCATTTCCCAATAGGTGGCAGCTTGTCTATCCTTCTTCACTAAAGCATTGTACTTCTGCTACTGCAGATGTCAAAACTAAACTTCTTGGTCAACTTCAGTGTGTTTACTCCTGGCCTCAGTCCAGGTTTAGCCACAACCACAATCCAGAAAAGGGCTCTGTGCAGCAACCTGAGCACTCTGGATATATGTACCTGTGACTGCGCATCCCACACTTGAGAATGCTAATGGTGGGTAACAAACCTTTGAGTCCACCTCCTTCCTTGCTAGTAAGAGCGCACTTGAATTTATTGCTACCAGCTGTTACAACTATTTGGTTTTAGAAAGAAAGCTACAAAAATAGAAATCAGCCAAGAAAAAGCTGTTGTTAAGCTTCTTCCTACCAACAAAAGGCCTCTACCTGGAAGAGATTTCTCATGCTTTGAGTAGCACACTTCATATGTCTCAAGTGATAATGTTGCCATCAGTTCTTTAGGAGACTGCTGTGCATATGTCAAAACAGGATGTTTTTAAATAATATGCATCTAGGAACAGGTTTGTTTTTATAATATTCTTGTATTCTTTCGAACTTCAATTTTGTTTAAATAGACAGTTCTTGAAATTAAGTTGCCAAACTTATTAGGAACCAACACTGCTACACTTGCAATGCTATCACAAAAGCACTATAGCAAATAAGCACAAGCTAAATAATTATGCAACCCTTAGATTATTGAAAGTACCCTCCTAACTCTGTAAGCAAGACAAGCAAAATGCATTTTAAGAAAGATCTGTTTCTAGAACAGAACTACTGCTGGCCAAAACATCAGAATATACCTTGTTTTCCTAAAAATGACTAAAAGTAAATATATGTATCAACTCTACCATTAATACAATCATTATCTATCAAATTAATAGAAAAAATACACAACATAGATAAATATTTTTCATGCTTAAATTCTGCAGACTTCGTGGTGATTTACATGACAGCAGTTTACTGTCCATCTCAGGCTCATCTGATGCTTCGTCTTGAAAGAGTAAATAACTGAATTCCATTTTCCATGATTTGGGCACATAGAATGAAAATTCATTGTAAAATTAAGGGTTCTGTAAAGCCAGACAGAATGCAAATTCTCCTTCACTTTTTATTTTAGTTCTATAAATCTAGGTCTAATGAGATGAAAACCAGCATTAGGTTAACTTGTTAAAACTCTTTACTTAGGTAACTAAGTGCAGCTTACCATCCTATTGATACGGACAAAGTCTTCAGGTTTCTTGGCCCATGGAGGGAGATCAACATCGTTCACAACAACTTCATCTTCTCTGATTCCTAGATTGTAGCCATTACTGTTGACAAACATCTCTGGTAGGTAGTAAAACTCTGGAATTAGCTCCTAACAAGGAGAAAACACACAATGAGACTTTACCTTTAATCAAAGATGCTAAATGGTGCTGGTGTTGTAGTACATATTAAAGCATTCCTATTATTTTTATGTTTATGTGCACTTGTTTAAGAAACTTTATAATCCGTTTACTTTTACTTACGATCAAACGTATTTTTTGCAATTAAATAGTCTTTTATTTTTCCTATATCTGTTTTATGAAAAGCATAATTTTGGAAAGCAGTGCATATCAATGAGGAAAACATCTTCACAATAACAGGTAAAAGAAACTGTATGCTAAGCCTTCAATACTATAAATATTGATTTTTCAATCAATATTTAACTAACTAAACTGCTTGAAAGGGTGGGAAGTTGCTGATATAACACTGTCTTGATTTTACTTTCTCTGTATTCTTTAACTGTGTAAGAAAACGTGGCAATCTGATTACCTATATAAGGAAGAAGAATTCAGGGTGAATGAATTTTTCTGCTTTTAGAAAACCACAAAAAAGTAAAACAAATGTCCTTAAAACAGAAATATATGCTATTTAAGCTGTGAAAGACCAATAATTGAGTATCAAAATCATCTGCAGTGTATTAATACAATATAGAGAAGTTGATAAGTTATTGCAAAGTTTTTCCCAGTTTCCAGGATAGCTAAATAGAAATCCATTTTGCCATAATAAATATTGCCATTTGTTGCTGTCTATTATTTTATAACTAAGTATTAAGTTTCAATAACAAAAACCTTTAAAGCCCACTATCTCTTTTCTAATATCCATATATGGATTAAATTCACTAAATTACATTGTTAAAAGCATTATGGCATTCAGTTCTGTAACATGATTTAAACTGATGACACAGCACTTGAAACGTCTCTTTGTTGTCCTTTCGAAAGCTGCAGATACGCAAAGTGTAAAAGAAAATATCACAGCAAACACAAACTTATCTAATTAAATCTGATCTGCAACTCCATAGAGAATAGAACAGTTAAAGCATAGATAGCCCTTTCAAATTTATTCATTTAAGATAAGGAAAAGTTAATATCTATGTTACAATTTAAAGTATGTTTAGGGAGGAAATTTACTTGCTTCTTTATATAATTTCTAATACATTACAAACAGTCTAAATTCAGATTATATTAAAATGCAATGCGACTCAACATCTACCAAGTGCAAAACACTAGCTGAGTGAGAGATGCCTGAGCTTCAATAGCTCACAATCAAATGAGCTGTAATTTCAAAAAGCAAAAAAAATTTAAAAATATGACATGAGGTGAATAATAGATCAGCAGTTAGAGCAAAGCCAAACTAAAAGCAGTCTTCAATATCCTATAAGGTTAAAAGAAAAAAGATTATTTTAACGACAATGTTGAGGTTGATTATACACCTCTAATTTACACAGAGTATTTCTAAAAGCAAACTTCCCTGCTTTCCTCTAAATAGCATTTCACTAACTCTCAGGTTCTTGAGAAATACACTTGATTTTCTCCAGTGGAGCCTAAAGAAGAATGAATGATCCTCGCAATTAGAGAAAACTAGACATCAATCTTTCCGGAGATCAATAAACCACTAACTTGGGACTAAGAGCTGGCCACAACCCAACACGTGCTACCATACAAACCATTGACAAACTAAGGGCATTGTCTCAAAGAAAGGAAATATTCATAAGGACCTCAGAATGATGAAATATTATTAGGTCAAAATTAAATTAAAAGTCAACATAAAATTGAAGCAGAATTTATTAAAGAAAAAACGTAAGAAAAGTTTATTTCTATTTTGTATAAAAGCCTTGAAAAACATACCACTGCTTTTCGTTATTTCCATTTTTAAAAGAACATGGTGGTGTACTAACCTATAATGTCAAATAGCAAGCAAGTTTTTAATTCCATCAAAGATACCTTAACTCTTAAATTTCCTTTTTCAGTTTTAAATGTCCTAGGATCTAATTGTGAACTTGTACATCAACGTATCTGAAAGATTTTTGCTACGAGAGACACATCCAGTGTTTAACTGAACTCTACTAACCTTCTGACTTCAAGGGTATCTTGAATCAAAGCGATTTAAGTCACTGAATATTTTAATGGTGTTTCCATTTAGTAATTTTAATTGATGTTATTTGCTTTCAGCGTAATTTAATGTTCCTTTGTCTGGTATAGCAGAAAACAGAAAGAGAAATATAATAAATAGGAACTATGTGATTAACTTTCTTCATAAGATTTATTGTGTTGTATATGTTTAGTTTGACCTGTCTTATTCCTGTGCTCTGGAAACTAACCAGTGCCAGACTTCTAAATCCTCTTCAAATAACACTCTCTCTAGAACCCTAATCATTTCAGTTAAACTTCTCCTGATATTTTTTTGTAGTTGAAGTAATGAAGCCAAACATAGTATTTAAAAACATTTTAAACCCCCATAGTGTTATGTCTCAGCTTTCTCTTGGATGTTATTTTTAGTGCAGCCTGCAATTTTGTTTGCTTATTTGAGTACTATTTAGCATGAATTGAACATCTTCTTGAGATATGAACCATGTTGCGTGTGACCTTTCCCAGATACATACTTCCCATACTTTGCATTAACCATTCAGTTTTCTTTGGTAGCATTTGATATTCCTTTTGCAATTTTGCTGTCTCCACCATTGACCAGACTAAGAAACAACCGCAATACTTAAAAATAGCTCAGACAAATTAATCTCTTTCTCATTTCTAGAGAATGAATGAATATATACTAAAACACAGGCATATTTTGAAAATGTGGCATCTTGTAAGTATGAACTTACCAATATTTAGAAAAATCTTCAAAATGTGTATTTAGCTATGTAGAAGCATAGAAAATACAACTAATCTAGAGAAGTGTGATAGAAAGTTTTGATTTTATGTGTTCACTAGTTATTCTGCTGTGAAAAAAATGAAGAAGCTGTCTCTTCTATTATACCTCATGCCAACAGCAGGCGCTAGGTGAGGATGTAAAGGTAAATATTCCCTTCCCCCGGGGCCCCTGAGCATGGTTTGCTAGGAGAAGTACAAGCCAGAAGAAGCAGAGAGAGGAATGATTAGCAAGGACAGAGCAGGCAGAAAGGATGGAGCCTGGGAGGTTTCTGAGAAAAGTAACGAGTAGACAGGAGTGAACCTCAGTGGAGGCAGCAAGATGACAACTGGGGACCAGAGAGAATTGCTTTAAACAAAAAGCCACTGAAAGTTGCAAGAAAGAATACAAGAAAGAAAGAATGGTTACTGCTAGCAAGAGATACTTTTCTTTTCAAAACATATTTCCTTTTTTCTTAGCCAGAGTTTGAGTTTTCTTTGTTTCATAAGTGGGTTTGTTTCATAACTATGTTTGTGACGGTTCATATTCCAACAAAGGCTAGAGCGAGATGGTTCTTGTGGTGCTTTTCCTATTAAGGATAGGGAACAGATATCTCACATATCTAGATGTTTTAAGGTCACATTTGAAGAAGTGACCTTGACCATTCCTCATTCCAGAAGAGGTTCAGCAATACCTCCTGTACCTTCCCTGCTAGATATTTGTTGTCGCAGAATTTGAATGACAGCAACACCACAATCCTTTCATCAACTGACTCCAGTATTCTCCATCTAAGGAAATTTTACCTAACACCTGGCCTGCATAATTCATTACAAAATCTAAGCCCATTTTCACTTGTCCTAGCTATCAATTCATCATGGACACAGAGATCAGATCCCTGTTTTCTCTTTGCATAGTTCATTACATTTGTGGAAATCACGCTACCAGCTTCACAGTCTTTCTGTCCTAAAAGTCGAAATGAAGAACGATTTTACTTTCCATATAGCTACATTACTTAAGTTTCAGTTACAGATATGTAAAATACTCTTTTAATCTCCTCAAACTAGCTGGTAGAATTATTCCTAAACAGCGCTTAACTTAATTTACTGCTATATATATTCTAACCTTACTATATTTTGTCACATATTAATCACACAGAAGCCAAAATAAATGTTTTTGTCAACCTCTGTGGTCTTTAGATCAGAGATTAAGATTGCATACTTTTCTGACAGGATCTGCTATTTTTCATTCATTTTTATACACAGTGTAATTTGCCATATAACATAGCTTCTTACAAATCACCAGCTTTGTACTTCAGAAGGGTCATTGTTAAATTCACCCTGAAGATAAGGACAAGGCAAGTCAGAAAATAGCAGGGGAAAATTGTATCTCAGTGACGGTATTTCCACTCAAGGACTGGACACAGAAGACTTCTGTAGCCCAGTCTTGATAAGTAGATCCTTAAAACTGCTACTGCATCTTCAGTGGCACTAGTGATGAAAGGCCTATGCAGAGCCAAGTCTATGCAAAAGAATGCTTCTTTAAAGCTACCATGATTTTGAGGAGTTTATGTTTCATGGTACAAATGTTCTTGAAAGAAAAATCGCAAAATATTATCTTCCTACACTAAAATATTGAGTCAGGAAGTGTAAATCAAGGCCTGAAGGAGAACATAAAAAATTACAACATAAAAAAGCTTCCCAGAAGTTATGTCAGTTTGCAGGCATAAAACAAGGGAAGGCAAGGGAAAAAACACACAGACGACCAATATTTTTTAAAAGTCTGGTTTTTAAAAAATATTCACGGATCAGTTATGTGATTTAGATGCATACAGTTATTGTATACCATTCAACTGTTATATAATACAATTCAGTAAATTTTATTTGTTTCTTCACTCTTACCAAAACATATCAAAGGTTCTAAGTAAATCTTTCTGACTATATAACCTGTCATGGGTAATTTCTCACCACAATAAATATTTGGAGTTCAAAGAGTTAATAAAAATAGGGATTCTAGTGATCTAAATCCATTTGCAGTAATTTCTGTCTAGTTGTCCTTGACATTTCACAAGCTGGTAACCTCCTCTGCTCCCCTTTCATTCACACTTCTAATAAGACAGGTTAGCTTTCTATCATTTAATAGCCAGCTACCTTTCAAACTGCCTGAGAAGCTTGGCTCTTCTCAGATGAAAAACGATGCAGTAAAGCTACTGAGGGGTGTAAAGAAAAGGTAAAATGAATATTATAACAGACATTTCTAGCTGTAAATATGATCTCTACTTTTTTTAATAGCTATACTAAAACCCCAAGGTATAGTTAACAGTATTATATGCCTTGTGTCTTCATATAAGAAAACATCCCCAGTTGCATTTTCTAATTTACAAGCTTGTGACAAATCCAAGTCGCTGAGAAATTAAACTTTAAAAATATGTCTTGGAGTGATAGAGGACCACTATTAACACTATCATAATTGTACGCCACTTTCATCAAATCTGACGTTTCTGTTTAATACATTTTGCTAAGGGTATACTATTTTATGGCCTCCCAATGAAATAAAATCCAACCCAGGCGTTTTCACTTTTCTAATATAATTCACTTCAAAGTTTTAAAGCTGCCATTCCTTTTTCTTTCTTTCTTTTCCTCCCAAAAGGTTGATCCCCTGGCATCCCTTAATTCCGCAAGAGCCTAGTACTGGGTCAATGAGTCAGTCGGGAGTACCTCCATTAACTGTGTTAATTCACACTAAGGCACCTTAATGACATTTTGTCAGAACTACCTGTCTAACTTCTAAACACACCATTCAAAAAGTAATATAACAAGTTTGGGAGGCATTAGAAAGATTAGTGCCTGAACAGGAGGTTCTGAGGAAGTTAATGTTATCAAAAACTGGAGCAGAGGGTGAGGGAAGTGGGGGTGGAAAGGAAAAAAAATGTGAAAGCTGACTGGCCAAGTTATGGTCATTTCCGGGTGACTTGCTTCCTCAAAGGTCACTCTGCGAATGTTCATTCTTCCTCCAGCTTGTACTGATTATCTCAAGAGAAGGCAAATATTGATAAAGGGAGACACAATAAAATAACCTCTGCTATCCAGGTTCTCCGTTGCGTGTTGCCACTCCTATATAACACATACCGTATTTATTCTGTTTCATTCACTGTAGGTGAACAGGTTTCTTTGAAAATGAAGCAAAACTGTCCAAATGTACAGAATAAAATTGCCTAAGTAGACCTTTAATTATTCACCGAGCGACAATCTATCATATGCTACATTTTTCAAAGGTGGTGTACCTTTTGCCACAATTCAATAGGTAGCAATTATAGCTTGTTTTTCAAACTGATGAAACTACTGCCACAGCCTTATTTTCATTAGCTCAATGTGAAACAATTTAGTTCCAGAGGAAAACAGACATGCAAAAGGACAGAGGGAGAAAAGAGACAGAATGCCAGAGAGGACACATGCGTGTAAAAAAAGGAGGCTGACACACAGAATTGCAGCTTCCTAAAGTGGTACCCATTGCTTTGCAGACGTCAGGTATTTTTTAAATTTAATATAGAATTTTTTAGAAGAGATTTGGGTATTTCCTTTAAAAGTACATTGAGTTTGCAAAAGAACAGTGCTGTGGGAAGTGTCTGTGTTGCTTAGAAATCTCAGTTTACTAGGTAAAACTGACCTACTTCAGAAGTGACTTAAATATTTAAGAATAAGGCACCTCATAGTCCTCTTTTTGTTAAACAATAATTGATGATTAAAGCATAATACAAATTTTACTTGCACAAAATTTAATTTTAAAAATTTTTTTTAATTAGACCTTGTTTAAAAAGAATTAAGGCAACTCATATTATATTTAATACAGGATTTGAAGGTAAAAATTTTGGTCATCTTACAACAGACAGCGTTGAAATACATCATATTAATTCATTACACACACTGTTTTTAAATGATTTCATAACCTGTGTCACAGTAATTAATGAGACTAGTGAGATCAGAGATTAAATGCACTTAAAGCAGCTCAGATGAACTTCAAATATATGATAAAGAATACATGAATAATGAATACTTTCTATTCTAAACAGTTTTGAAAATTTTCTACTTTAATGGATAGTCCATATTCCAAACAAGTAATATTTACTATAAAGATACAAAAAAAATCTCTAAGGTGGGAAAACAATTTATAGCATGTATATCATGTGGAATTCCAAACTGCCAAAGACCCCCATTTATAACTGCGTGTGCAGCTAAGAAGAAGCTATACAAACATGCAGAACACTGACAGAGAACATGCATTAAGATTTTGTACTCAAATGCAAGCTCCATATATCTTTTCTTTTGTACCACTTTCTCACAGGACTGCTATATAAATATTAGAAGTTGCTACACAGCTGAACATGAATTTTTAAATGTTTCACACTCTCAGAACTGAAGGTTTCTTACTGTGCAAGACAAAGGTTGTTGCTCTTAGGAGAGCAGGCAAAATAGGTAGGGATTTTTAGAGGGTTTCTTGTGGGGTCCCCAAACCTCAGTGTTTTGCCAGTCCCTGAAAACTTGATTAAAATGCTTTAAAAAGCCTATAGTGCATTCTCAACAGTAGCACTGAAAAAAATGGGGTATTTCTAGTATTAAGAACAGTTCAGTTTCCCATCCTTTTGCAGAATGAACTCTGAAGCCTCAGGGGAAAGTTGGCCTGATGTCATGGCATTGAGAAATGCAGTTCATTAAGATCTTAAGCAACAAACAGCAACAATTAGCTGCTATACTCATTCTTGATTTATCACTAAGAAACATAGACTCTACAAATGGAAAGGGCCTAAAGGGTCAACCGGCACATCCTCTTGCCAATTCATGATTCTCCAGTGCTTTTCCAGTGCTTTGTCAGTCTACATTTCTAAGGAGCTCAAGAAATAAGGATTTTACCATTTGCCCTTGTGAGGATATTCAAATTCACAGAATACTCAATTTCACTTTTACTTTTCACACTCTGTTAAGTAAGCACTTTTCAAGTCCGATCCCTTTCCTCTGAGGTTTAGTTCTTTGTTTCCTGACACAAAATTCTTCTTCCTTTCATATGTTCGCATACTTCATAGCATTTGTGTTACCATGTCTTCACTTGTAGACTTTATTACCTCTCATACACACATATTGTTTTTCCCTTTATCCAACCCCTTAAACACATTTGTGGCTCTTCTTAAGGTTCCCTCCAGTTTGGGTATATACTTCCACTCACTAGTTCCCTACAAAGGAAGGACTAAGAATTTGCCTTATCCACTATGAATACTTACTGAAAACAGAACAAGGAAAAGACAAAAACTTGTCTTCTCCAAGAATATTTGAGCTCTGAAACAAATAAAGGACTAATCAGACTGTTTCAGGTGGAATTTAGATGCCATGAGATATTGTAGTTGTTACAATGTTAAGGATACAGCTTCAATCTCACTGTAAGCTTTCTGCCATCCTGGTTATGTTCAAGTTTCCTTGTTAAACTGAATACAAAACAGCAATGCATTCACATACACTGCTTAAGCTACTGAAGTACACTTCAGTAGACTTATTCCAGGAGTGACTGTAAGTGTTCTTCAGTAGACTTACTCTAGTAAGGGGTTTGTTTCAATATATAATAAACTAATTTGAAGATGCAATACATTTAATGCTGGTATTAAATAGATTTAAAAAACTCTTGTCATTTTTTATTTAGATAGCTTATGAACTTTTTCTAGTTGCTTTAGCATCTGTTACAGATTTAGCTTATTTTTGAATCTGCTTTAATTTCTCTATTTTTATCTTAAGCTGAATCAACTAATAATAAATCAATTCAAGATTAATTTCTAAACCCACCTTCTCTGTATATTCATTAATTAACAAAACCATGTTTTAACCAGCATCTTTAATCCCTAAAGTATCCCTGAACATACAGGTCAGGGATTATATGGAGAAAATAACATATCTCATCTGTGCCTCCCATATTAGATTTTCTATAATGACTTAGCTCCAAGTAGTATTTCTCTTTCTAATGGCAAACCAGAAATGTATATATATCTAAATCTGACTCTGGGACTCAACAATAAATTCCCAAACGTACTCTAGAATACATTATTTCACAATCTTTCCCCCAGTGCAACTTTGACCCTTAATTGTTACTATTTCATACAGACCTATTCCTAACTTCCCTTTTTAAAGTCAACGACGTTGAATTACCCAACTACCCCACGTCTTCGCTTTCGCCTTCCTTTTCTGAAGTTAAGTACCTGGTTTTGAGCATCTTTTTAATAGTTGTTTTATTTTAATAACTTGGATTTTTTTGAATACAAATACATTTCATAATGCAACTGTTATCTCTCCATAACTCCTACATCCTTGCAGTAGCAGGCAGCAGCGGCTTTAATTACTCCACTTGGTTCACAAGACTCCTGTTATTTTCATACAAACTTTTCAGTTCTTTGTTTTACTGATAATTCATTTCGCTAGTTTAGGAAGAATCATTTCACTAATTATATACCCTAGCTGAATAAAATCCCTCCATCTGTCCACAGACATTCCTTTATCTTTTGCAATGCCTTCATGTATTTAATTGTCCTCCTCCTGTGTACTAAAGCCAGACAAGAAGATCACAGTCACTTCCAACTGTCTTGCCTTATTCCTCAGTTTAAGGCTCTTATCTTTTGTTTCAGCTCCACACCTAGGAGGCCATTTTCCCAGATATTCTGATGGAATTCCAGGAAAACCAGATTTCATTGAAAGTGAAAAATCAAAATGTCAGCATTTTGAATTTGAAGAAATGGCTATATTTCAAATATAGTAGATATCAACTCAAAATCCTTGCAAGTTCTGAAATTTTCTTTGCTTTTCTTAAAAAGGTAACACTGATAGTACTTAAAATACTATTGGCTTCCAGAGGAGCATAAATAAACATAAAATGGGTTATAAGAGGTTTAAGTCAATTTCTTTTACCTAAAAAAAGGATTTTCTCCCATTTGTAAAGGTAGCCATACACTATACAATTTGTTATTCTAATAACTAAATAAGAACAACATGATTTGTCTACATACACTTCTGAGACTTCTGGACTATTTATGCAAACAGGCGGTCTGGAACGAAAATAAATCAACAAATTCACATCTTCGTCTTTTGCCAAGTTAATTCAAAAATAAAATGGAAATGTGACCTGGACTTTAGCATTTCATAGTATGAATGGCAATATCAAAATAGGAGAGATATATTCACTTTATAATTTTTTTTTAAAAAAAAGAACAATTATTGGTATACTGCAGCCTTTGCCTACCTTATTACTAGAAAAAGAAATCAAGAAAGGACCATATTATTCAAAATATTATTAGTTTGGGGTTTTTTTTTCTGATAAGAACCCATGTATATGAACAATAACCCTTTGTATTTAACAATAGGCAAGGAACAACAACAGTAAAATCACTCTGCTCTCTGGCTGTTTCTGTATATCGTGTAGAAGTTGTTTTAATCTAATGCGTATTGTTGCATAATATCCTCAGGCACAGTCAAGTAAAAGCTAAAGCTGTACAGAAAAGCCAACATTTTTAATGGGTCTTGTCATTAATGCTTTATTAATTGCCCCAGGCAATGCAAACCGAGAGCTAGGCAAGCTATAACAATATGACACTTTAAGGTCAAATCCAATTCCTGCTGTGTTTTATGGAGTGGGCCAAATATTGAGTTAACAGCAGGAAAGAACAATTTATTGGGCTTTTCTCCATCTCCTGATTATCTGATCTAAATTAGATCAGTTAGGTTGTTTTTCTCTAAAAACAAAACACCTTTTGTCCACTCAACTTCAAAGAATATTTGATTATTTCTGTTTGAACAATAATCGTTAGTAACATCTATCTTTTATTTAAACTATACCTAGTCTACTGAATATAAACACATGAAATATAGACACTCTTTGTTCCTACATAAACCAAAATATTATAAATGAAAACGTGCATTTATTGATTTATTTAATGTATAAGTTACCTTCACATCTGAGGTATCTCTTTGGCTGTTCCTCCAAGACCTTGCTACTGAAGAGAAGGTTCTATCTGGGTGGTCAAATTTGCCATCATTTGCATTTAGAAAGAATGTTGTAAAGGGCTCCTGTAGTCAATGAAATGAACACAGATTAAGAAAACAGCAGAAGGAATCATGCAGCAGTTTCCTAACGAAATTCAAACGACTTTTGCAGATCAAGATACTTCCTAAGGCAAAATTAAAGAAAAATGTGGCACTGCATAGTTTTATCTATGCCTGGGTATCTATACTGAATATCTTAGTACCTTTATTGGCACTAATATATTTGGCACGAACAAATCTTGAGTTCTGGCAGGAAAGGTTATTTTTAAAATTCACTATTTCTTAAGATTAATTACCCATTAGTGGCAGACCTATGTAGCTTAGTTCCAGTCCACAATGCTTGCCCATTCCAACTATCATAAACAATCTCTCTGATATTTATATTATTATACTTTTTTAACCCCTCGTAAGATGGTATGTCAAAATAAAATCTTAAAAACATCTCCTATCTGGATTTTCCTTTTGTTTTTATTGAATTTAAAAGAGCTCAGGAGCTTCAAATCTGCCTTACAGTGGCAGAATGGCTGTATGGTCATTGAGGCTGACTATGGTTACAGGAGCTCTAGCTTTAGCACTACTTTGTGGCACAGATAAAGAGACAAAATATTTTTTACTTTTGCTAATTCTATCTGAAACCACACTCCCAACACTTACTAAATGGAAACAGCTATTAACTGTTGGGTTGGAATAGCTCAAGTCTCAGGCAGCCTGGAGAACCCATTTTTATGTCATTGCATTCCACTGCAGAGGTGGGGTTATAAGGGGACCAAATCCTCAAATCACTGCCAAATCACCAAAATAACTGCCAACTCCCTGCTTTTCCAGCACCACTCCATTAGCTTTCTGATTCAATTAATATTTGGCAATATGTCCACCTGGATGGAAACTACTTCTTCATCTTTGCCAAAGTCTAATGGGGAATGTTTGAAAAATTGTGCCTGTCATTAAATTCACATCCAAATTTATTTCCTTGCATGTCCTGATATCTTAGAAATTTCATTAATCAAGGCAGTTCATGATCACCTGATCATAAATTCTTATTATAGTATTACCCAGGTACTATTTGAATTTTATTTTATATATTCTCTATTTCCTTTTCTGAAACTTTTGAACAAAGCAGGGAACTCCTCCGCTAATAAAGAAATTTTGATGGAATTATGGACGGAATTATGTCACTTTATACACATTGCTTTTAAATTACCCGAAATTAAAGAGGACTGAAGTAATTAATTTTCTGTAGAATTTAAGAGTAATTAAAATATACATAAGGAAAGCATGGATGCAAAGGTAACAAAATAATCCAAAAAGAGGAGGAAAATAAAAAGGAGAATTCAGAGTTCCAGAGACCATTGTTTCTCTAATCTTTACCCCACATGCCCTCCCAATTTATCTTTTCTATCATACACAACAGTCAACACAGGCTACTTTCTTACAAAGAAGAGAAAACCTCTAAATTTCTCTCTCTGAAGGGGAAGGAATGGGATAGCTCTCTCATTGTCATCATAATATGCTCATAGTTTTGAAATAGCTTAAGGGAATTGTTTATATTTGAACAGAGACTTTTTAGTTCTTTTTAGTCAGAGACATTATCTTAACTTTCAGCGTATGTCACTGGAAATATGGAATTGTTTTCATTATAATAATGCAAGGCATTATACTGCTAATTGCACAGTGGGGAGTCTTTCTATGTCTTTTTTTTCCCTTAAAACATTGGGGATGTATATTAAAAAGACACATTCAAAAAATAGGTAACAACCTAAGAAATAGAATTTCATCAGTGTATTTATTCCCATCAAAGAATCCTAGTATGTATTAAATGATTAACTAAAAATAATTACATCAAATAAAAAAATAATCACAATATAATTTCTTTTTGGAGGACCATAGCTCCCATTGCACAACAACTTTGTTTGCACTCCTGAATATTGAAAGTATGTATGGCAAGTGAGGCAAAGGTTTATAATTTGAATAGAATATTAAAATTTAACAGTAGCTCAACTGGTAAGAAGCATAAAAGTAGCACAATGAATTGAAATACTGAAAGAAAATAAGTTTTTATGTGTCTAGATTTTACATTGCTTCATATGGCATGTAAAATATAAATGAAAAAGGGTATGATTCAAACCCAGAGCTAGCAAATAGAAAACTATATACACAGGAATCTAATTCTATTAATTTATCCTAAAATTCTATTGATGTTACATTTTTAAATTTATGTTTACTTACATCCTTTTAACATCAGAATTTTGTTTTTAACTGACTTCCTCCAAATCTTTGCACATTATGCTATTTTGCTAGCATACGCATACTGAAATACCTCATATGTTGTTGATCTGAGCACAAGTAATTCTGTCTTGTAACAACCTCTAACTATCACTTTATTTCTTTATAAGATATATGCAATTTCTTTTAACTATCATTGTGCAGCAGCGTGGGTCACTGCTGAAGTTCTGAAATCAGCAGCAGTTGATGAATTTAAAAAAAGCAGAAACCAGAAAAATGATGTAATTACAATAAATTATGTAAAAGTATTAATCCAAAATTCCATGACAACATTATTTTAAGCATCTGACACAAATATACAAAAGCAATAAAATTCATAACGAAGGATTACACTTCTAATAGCTGAGCACTACAGGGTGCCCTATTATGCTATCCTGCTATGACCTGTTGTGCCTATCTTTTTGGATTTTTAATCCTTAGCAGATATTCAGAGCTTTCACTTGCTTTATCTTGGACCTCTCACATAATTTTAAGGTAATTTTTGTTCTCTGAAAAGTCAAGTACTTACGTTGTATAAATACAATTCATATCTGTATCCAATATACTCATTTAAATACTGTTATTCTATGATTACCGATTACTGTCATTTCATGTAAAGGTTTTGTTGCTGTGAAAGCTATAAAGCTACACAATGTTTTCATTATAACCCCATCTCCCTTGCTCCTAATATTCTGATTAAAAATCATGCCTTGCTCATTGCCAACAAGAAGAGAAATTCATGGGGTACTTGGGTATGAGGAATATAAGCTTGAGCTGTGGGAAGCAGTAATTTTTCCATTAAACAGCATTTCTCTCCCTTCATCCTCGTTTAATAGTGCCCAGTCCTATCAAAATGTGAGTAAGGGAGGGAAAAGGAAGGGATGTGTCATTCTGAGAGATCTTATGTCAAACAAAGATGTCTTTTCAGCCACTTGTAAGAGAAAAAGTGCGTATTTAGGATTTTGTCACTGACATACACCTTTTGTCTGATATATCTGTAACTGTCCTGCTCAGACCTATCAACTAAGAGAGTCAGAGTCACTTCTGTTTACAAGAGATTTAAGTCTTCCTCACCTTTGAATCTCACTAAAAACTGGTTTCAGCTCCAACATGACTCATAATAAATCCAGAATTTCTTCTACCTGGGACAAGTACTTACTTATTGTAACAGAAACTGTAAACGCAATTATTCTCTACAAACTTCTTTACCTCAATGTTAAAGAACCAAGTATCCTAATACTTTTCTTTGTTTCAATGACAATGATTCACAAAAACACAACTTCAACAGCAACTACCAAGAGCATCCAAGTGCAACATAGCTCTAGCTTATTTCAACTTAAAAACGTGAAAACAACAATGATATCCACATTCAAGCCAGAATTAATTCTTCTGACTACTTTTCTGTTTTCTTCTACCTACTTTTCGGGCTAACATTCAAGTTACTGCATATATATGACATTCTGATGTAGGATTCTTTGTTTAAACTATTCTATCTACTGCAACTCAAATATTCACTGACCCACATGGAAAGCAGGTGAAAAAAATTACTCTTGAACCTGGTGGCAAGGTCATCTGTCCATAAACTATGAATATTTAATTTCATTGAAACAAAACTGGAACTGTATCAACAGAATAGTGCACTCCTTTCCACAATACCTTTTATTCTGTTTTTCTGGAGCAAACTTGTGGGTAATGTTAGCTCAGATTTTCTAAGCAATAAGTTGAATTTCTTAGGTTTAGATCCAAAGATGTGCAAAAATGTGTAACCATGCTTTGATTTCAGTTACACCTTAAAGGAGAGGAAGGCAATATTATACAAATCTTGGTTCTCTGTTAGTTTTTATCATTATTATTAGCCTGACTAAGAAATATGGCAGACTTTCACATTCACTATCATTATAACCCTTAATAATCTACCCCTCAACTTAGAAAGAAAGCTGATCACTTTCAAGAAACAGTTGCTTTGGGATGTAAATCTAACATTTTTAGAGAACATGCATGATTCATTTGTAATTATAGCATTAGAAATTTCTAGGCTTTGGCTCAGTTAATTTCTTATGAAGCTAGTTAGAGAACTGTTTCCTGCCCTTTCAGAATTCTACCATTATGGAGTGGTCTGAAATGCAAAATGGATTTGTTTAGATAAACATGTAGAGATTAATTAAGAATAATCATTTCAATTCACACATGAGTGTATGTATGTGCAGAGGGTTTGTATAAAAAAAGTGTGTGCATTGTCTTTGGGAGAGTTTCAAGGTCAACTGTATAACCCTCGAAAGAGGTCATAACTTTTCTGATATACAGCCTGGTGAGGCTGAACCATTGGTTATTCTGCAGCTGCATTCATTTTTTCCTAGCATTCTTGTAGAAGAGAAAGGATTACACCTAGACTTATACAACCAGCTCACTGAAAATACAAGCGGAAGCTTTGCAGATGCACTAGTACCCCATACCTTCATTTAGGGATTACACTCTATTCTAGTAAGTATAATGAAAAGTAGAACAAAAATTAATAATAAAAATTATAATAGTTGTTGTAATTATCAGTAGCTTCAACATATTATATGTGAGGCCATTGTCATTTTTGAAAAAGTAATGGAATATGTCAATTTTGAAGATGGATTTTTACTGGATACTCAGTACACAAAAGAACTCAAGAAAAAATATTAACAGTGAAAAATTTATTAATGATATAAGAGAGACGGAGACTGATGATATAAAAATCAATTAAGCAGAACAGAAATGAGGTTAAGGTATAAAGTGCCTTTTATAAAAGCAGCCTGATAAATCAGATAAGGAAAGCCACAGAGGGATATCTAAGGCAGTAGGGAGCAGATTATCATAGAATTGACTCAGAAATATAATATTACAAGCAATGTTTTGAAGAGACTGACAGGAAACAGATTGCATCTGCCAAAGCCAAATGGCAAGATTCAAAACTTTTTAAAAGGTTTGTGGCAATTACACAACTCTGTATATACATACTTTGGAGAGGCTGAAACTTCCTTTCCTGCTGCAACTACTGTTTCCTCCAATGCAAAGCATGTAGTTTCCTCCCCTGGATCCCTATTACTCTGTACTGTACTGTAGACTATCTCATTCTCCATATACTTTTTGGTCACAGATTAGGTTGTTTGCTTGCTTCCTTGTTTGTTCACCCTCAATTTCTCTATTTTTTTATTTCCCTTATTTTAAATTTTTTCATCTACTCAGTCTTGTCTCACAATTTTACCTACACTCCTCTCCCTCGTTCTGTTTGTTTTCACTTATTACCAAAAGCTCTCTTCCATGAATCTTCTCCAGTCTCTTAAAATACTGAAACATTTTTCCGTATGAATCTTTGCATTTCTTATTGTCACCTTTCTCTTCCTGGACTAGATTGTAATTTACCTTTTATAAAACATTCTTATGCAGTCGTCTTCACAAAATCATACCAAAACAATAGTTCAAAAATTTATGAGCAAGAAACTCTACTTTAGCTTCCAGAAATCTGACTTAGCCTTATTAATCAACTTCACTGGCATAGTCTTCTCCCTTAGGAGTTTTCGTCCTTTATTTTGTAGCCCAAAGTATCTCTCTAAGGATCACTATGACTTTATAACCACCATGGCTGTAATCTTTTACTGTCTCTATACATACTCATTTTCAAATCTTTCTTGTGGGTTCCCATATATAGACCTATTCGATTTCATCACATTATTTCTTTTTTCCCTTTTCTGAGCTTTAGACTTTCCCCACATCTGTCTCCCTCCTACTTCTGTTGTCTTCTCCCAGTAGTGATTGCTGTTCTTTGCTGGGCACTCCTATTTAAACAATCTTTAAAATACCAATCGAGGTGTGCCCTCTTATTTAAAGTCTCCCTTTATTGTTTCTATCTTCTTGCCATCAGCAATCTTTTCCCTGGAAAACATTGCCTCTGCTTTTTGTTTCTGCTTTCTATTCTCACGATACATTGTTTGCTCTAACAAACGTAATTTGTCAGACCTATACTGCAAGGTCATCAAGGCAGAGATGTTCTTTTTCTCTTTTAGGGCAAAAGAGAAAGAAAGTAAAACCACCTACATTATTACATAAACAGCAGTAGTAAAAATGACACAGCATTAGCCTAATACAGGAAATGAATACTCCTTTGTGTGTTGTACATTCAGTCTGTAAGCAGACTTTCAGACCTAAGAATTAGCCGACCAGCAAGAGGGGATATTATGTTGAATAGCTGCCAAAATTAATAGATAAACATGCAAATAAACCCAGTATTTTTAATATACTTTAAGGCAACAAAGACACACATGTGAACCATAAAATTAATTCACAGTACATGAATAATTTAGCAACATTTAAAAGGAGTACAATGATCACCCCATATAGAAGTGTAATCAACATTTATTTTCCCATGGGTCAAGAAGTATATCCTGAACTCATAGAAACATGAATTCTTCCCTTCTGAGCAAAAAACAGCATATGTATAAGTGAAGCTGAGACGAGTTAAAGCTCAGATCTCTAGTTTAGTGCAGCTCTGCTTTGCTTTGCTGTGTGCAAAATATGCTTACAATTATTAGGAGAGTATAGTTTATGTTCAGTAATTAAATAATGACTCAGTTTTTCATTAATTCAGGGTTCTCTGTGAAACTTTAAGTCTCTCATTAACACTCCTTTCTACGTACTTCATTGTGTTAACATGTAAACTGAATTCAGATTAATTCTCTCTTTGAAGTTTGGCCCCCTTCCCTAGATCTGATTTTGAGGATAGAATTTAAGCAGGAGGTTTCCAGAATTGAAATAGCAGTTTAAAATTAGAATCCACATTTTTAGATTCCTGAAAATTGTAAGTTATTAATTCACTGAGAAGCATAGTTCATTTGCATAAAGCATTAGTCCATACTACTTTAATATAAAACAAGTTCTATAATTCTCCTCTCAATCTGACACAGTTTAATGTGTTTTTTCTTTAATGTTGTATATATCTGTCCCTAGCTGGAAAAAAAAATAATATATGAGTAGCATCAGCTTTCTGTATTGTCTAGAGAATTTTTTTAAGATGGATTTAGTTTTAGATGGATTTTCTTCATTGTACATGTCCTTACCCTACCAGAACTCTCTGTCTAAATGTATTTCAGTGATCACTACAAATGAGTATACACAGTATACCTAGAGAATTTGTGAGATTTTTAACAGTGTGATTTTGATAGACAAGTACTTTCATTAAAAAAATCAAAATAGTGGTAAGTAACAGAACAGATGCTGTAGATTATTAATGAAAAACAGGATCCAGAAATACTTACAATACGAACGAGCCAGGCCAATGTGGAAGTAGATGTAGAGTAGTGAGTGTTGTAATGGTAAGGTGGAGTCTGATCATCTTCCCATGTCTCATACCGTTCTGCATAGAAGACTGCTCTCTTTGGGTTCAAAGCACCAATAGGCTACAAAGGGATAAGAGGTCAAATATATTATCAGCAGCATGTCTGATATGTCATAGGTTAATTCTGCTTTGAGATTCACTACATGGGAAATTCTGCAACAAAACTCATTCCATTCTGTAGTAATCCATTCAGATTGTTGTAAACTTAGAATTTCTTTTCAGAGGCTTTGTGTACTAACAGTCTTATGACTTTCCTTATTTTAACTGACAAATGTAAGTGATCCACATCTGCAAAATTTCAAGACCTTCTTGAAGTATGATTTGTTTCCCAATTAATTCAGCAACATAGTTCTGGAGATAGACTTCTAAAACTGCATTTTAAATGCATTGAGGCCAAACTAATATTTCTGTTGCTGTCATTCACCACAATCACATAGCTAATGAAAACTGACTTTTGCTCACACAGGATACTTTGCAATGCATAGTTCATGATGAAAAGATTTCACATGGAACCGCTGATGGTGTCTGGTGATCCTAAGCAGAAATACTTTTAAAACATGCATAGTCCTGCAGGACACTTTCTGACTGAACAAAGCCATGTTTTACTAAGCAAAGCAAACAAGCTTTGTTTTTAAAACCAATAGAATTTGGAAATTATTCACAAATTCAAAGTCCATTCTGAGCATACTCAACAGACAATCTATACAAATTAGGTAGAAAACAAAAGAAATATAAGACAGTAGTAGGAATTGTTGGGTTTGATGTGTCCACTTAGGGTATACGTGCTTTTCTATGATCTTTTTAATAATTTTTTTGCAAAATGTATTTGTTATTCTGTGATTAAAAAATTACTAGGATAAAATGCACTAGAAAGTAACAAAAAGGATTAAATATGTAGATGATCTTAAATCTGTTTTTACAGATGACATAGTAGTAGTGTATTTACTACCTATCTGGAAATAATCTACCGATTTTAGCTTTTGTAGTAAAATTAACCAAATACATAAAGTTTAATACTTAGAGGAGAGCACACTTCCACACCAAATAACTGCATAAACTTATTATAATTTTAAATGATTATTTGATTTGTATTAATAAAAAATTTAGAGTTAGAACTGATATTATGTAGGGAATTACAACTTGAAAACAACCATATACTCAAGGACTTTGAGCTGTTTCACAACAACAACAGGTATTCTTGCATTTCATTCCCCAGCACAATTTTTCTACTAAGTTAAAATCCAAAGTAATTTAGAATAGAAATACCAGTACAAAGTTAAATCAATGTTTTGCTACACTACATATGCAACTGAACAATTTCAAAGCTACAAGTATTCTATTCCTTCAGCGCTGCTTTTTTTTTTCAGATGTTTATTAAAAAGGCTGACATATAACAAGTTGCTTTCCAATTTTACTTATTACAGCTTGTTTTTGAATAGCACTGTTTGATGAACACTCACATTTTAAAACATTATGACTTCAGAATTTTTCATGAAACACTCTACTCAATACATTGCTGTGTCATGGAGATGTTGATAGCTTTCTCATACGCGTAAAATGTATGAGTAATCCCTAAGGATTAGTGTTATCTGATGCAGATTGCACTGCAAGACCTCACAAAACATTCTTGAACAAGAAGTATGAGCCAGTCCCTAACTATTTCCGTATTAGTTTCCTAAATATGGGAAAAAGAAAATAATAAATACTGGTAGTTTGGGTTACACTCGGTTTCGTTACATATCCCACCACTTTCAGGAAACACTCTGGCATTATTATAGGCTATAAGTTGCCAATACATAAAAAACGGTTGGTCAACCACATTCTTGAAAGAGTAACTTATTAAAAGACATTATTTTCCTATTAGGCTGACAAACTCTGCAGATATATGTGCACTTTGCTAAATTATATCAGGACTCTGGGTTGCTTTGGGGACTGCACAGGACCTGACAATATCTTCCTCATCAAAGAACTGTGCATCCACTTGTCTGGTAAAACAACTTCTAGTCCCCAGTTGAGCACTTCAAAAGCTAAAGCAGTAATTCACACTGTAGTCTGTTAATGGGAACATTCTCCCCCTCTGAGAAGGAAATGGAAAATGGCAAACAAAATGGTGAGATTGTATTTTGTAATAGAAAAACACCCTGAGAATATCTCTTCTCTCCACTGTGAAGGTGCATCTTTGCCTACACTCCAGTGAATTCTGAAGCTGTGAAAAAGAGATGTATCCACAACATTATTGTACATGTATGTTTGAAGGCATAGTAGAGAAAGGACTTGGTGATGAATGCAAGACTGAAAATTAAAATTCCAGGCCTTTCAATGCATATTTGAAGATAATCAGATGTCTTTCATCAAATAAGCTATGTGCTTTCATTCTTCACTCTAAATAGATTGCAGTAACAAGAACTGTAAAGCATAACTGATGCTCAAAAATAATTACAAGGTATTTTATTTTATCGACTAGCAAAATTTTTATGAAAGTTTTACCCATAGCTTTAAATATTTTTTAAATACATATACTGTATTTAATAAAAAAGGTATTTTCTCTCAAGAATTTGACAATAATTTTCTGAAGTCACATAAAACACTAATGCAAACACACCATCGTGTTTTCTAGGTTTTTCAAGGAGAAGTTTTATTTCAATTTAAAAGATAAAAGATACAAGATTGTAAAATGGCGCATTCCCATTTTCATGTAAAAGTGACTGCACAAGTACCTAAAATAATCTACTTTCAGAAGACATATGTTCAATTTATTAAATTATAAACCTAAAAAGCTGTATTCTGAAGATTACCTTCAACCTCATCAATATTCTTTTCAGAGTTGGAATCCATTTTTCTTTCAATTACTTTAGGATTCATTTGAAGGAAAATGCTGAAATGCATATAATATCTGTTGAATAAAACGGACTCTTTAAGTGAAATATCATGAGAGTCATCTCTCTTCTTGCATGAAATGTAAATTTACATGTGAAGATCTCTGGGAAGAATCTTTTCTGGGAATCACCCTCCTTGTTCCAGAGAGAAGGAAAGGAAAAATGGAACAAGGGGGTGAAGTATTGCTGGCCTGCAGCTCCAAAATCTCATCTTGACTTCTCCGGACAGATTCTGGACTGAACGAACCAGTGAGCTTGACGGTAGCCTGGTATTCAGGGTTCAGAGGTTTATTTCCATCATTCCACAAAGATTTCTAGTTCTCCCAGGTAAACTGCTTAGGTATGACTATAGCTGGCAATACAAACGTGTGCTAGAGATCCCTGAGCTAGCTCTACAGGGGCTGGCATGCAAACATGGCACCATTTACGCAGAGATGACAACTCAGAAGTAGTGCAGCTGTCAATGCTGCATTGCACAGGGAGAAGAGCTGGAAGCTGCACCATGCTCATATACCTCTGCAGCTTCTGCTTCACTGTTACATCAGTTATCTCTGACCTGTGGTAAAGACATACAAGGAACATCTAATTCCCCTTTTCTTTTTTTCTGCGCAGTAGTGCAGATCCCTTTGTGAACCACTTCTCTGCACATTAACAAAAAGAACTTAAACCTCCCCTGACGTGGGAAACCATACACATCGAAAATGCTAACAGAAAGTGCTCAAATCTTTCATTTTTCTGTTGTGTAAGTTAAAAACTTGCTGATTAACAGTAAACACATCAGCTTGTAAGTACCAAATGACCAGGCATTGTCTGAAAGCAAAAATTTCTGTAAATAAAACAGCACGGAGTAAATCCAGAGAGGTATGTCCCTGAATTAGTGGCTTTTTAATGTCCATGTGGCAAAATGCTCTTACCCAAAGAAATGGTAACAGTTCAATCTTCAGTACATTCGTTTTCTATAAAGACTTTAAATCTCAGTTGTACAAACCAACAGCTAGCTCAGTTTTAGTCTAACGAGGCATGTGCCCTGCTAGATGGCAATTTCTGCAGTAATGGTAATTGTTCACATTTCTTGTGAAATGTGTAGGGTATATGGAGTTTTGGGCACTTTTCAATAGCGTGTATCATTCTCAGTTCAGTAAGTCAACTACCGTGGTTTTAATCTGATACTATGGCTATATAATAAAGATATATTTTATTTATGGATCTATCTCTGTATTGTCACATAATAGAAGAAAATAATTTTATTTCCATTTCAATAGGAACTTACTGCTGTGCAAACTAGTTAAAAATTACTTGCACAGAAAATACAAAGGGAAAGCTCAATCTACGTACTATGTCCAGCATCTTAACCATAAGACTGGTACAGAAACTGAATTTCATTTAAACAAATTGTTCTGAACATTAAATAAAGAGTTCTTTCTATAATGTTTTATAAAAAGCTTTTTCCAAACACACCATTTGTCATTTTTATTAAAAAAACCCTCTGTAAGAACTCATATCAAATAGTATTAACTTTTCATAGAATGGTTTTATAAGATATTCTTTAATCCAACCAAGCAAAACGGCTCACTGTATGACAATGCCTATTCCAGTACTTCACTTCTGATGTACTAAAAGTTGCTGTTTGAGTTTATTTTATAATTCTTTTTTTCATTTAAAAATGAAGTAAGTATTTACTTTAACATTAAAAACACATTGCTATTCACGTCATTCTTTTTTATCTGGCTAATCTCTTTAGACATCTGGCCTTTGAACCAGTGTATTGTCAATACATCCAGTGTTTATATCCACTGGACATGTTATGTTAGCTCTTGTAATATTTACTGTTTCACCAGCTATCTTCATAGAACTACATTCTCTCATGAGAACAGAACTGAATGTAGCATACTATTTCTCTAGCCACTAAAATATTCTACTGACCTTGACTCTAATTCACACAGCAGCTATATTATCTGTTTATATATTTTTTGTAATGTACTGCACAAAATTGCATCTGGGTACAAAAGAAATCTTGAGCGTGGCTTTATTTGGCTCTGACTGAATACAGACTGAGCTTTTCCAGACTACTTGCTTTTTTATTAAAAAAACCACCAAACAACAACATTTAAGTAGGGCTTCTTAGGATGGTACTTTAAAGTTTAAAATAAATTCTAATTTGATCCAAATTTTAAAGCAGATTTTCTTCAGCATATCAATATCAACTTTATCAAATATAAGAGTTCTGGCAGATTCAAAATACCAGAGTTTCACTCAGTAAATGAACTTGTTATTTAAAAAAAGAAAATGTTTATTTATGTGGCGTAAACCAAATGAGAATCTAGCTCTTTTTTTTTTTTTCCCAATCATAAAGTTGCATGTGATAAAGAGAGAATTCTAAGTTACAGAAACTGATTTCATTTTTCCAGTGAGAATGGCTGTTGCTAAGCCCATAAACTCCATTCCATGGCACACACATTTTCGTAAGTATTAAGTGTGGTTTGCCTTGAAATATTCACACTTCGATGCGTTCATTTGCATTATTACATTTAGAAGCCTCAGGGCTTTATCACTTCCTTTTCTTGAAATGGCACAGTAATAAGGAAAAGTGGTTATGCTTATCACCACCCGTCAGTCAAACACCTTCTATATTAACAAAATATAATTTTTCCACTCAATGAATGGGCGTGTGATGTCTCATACACATGTCAATATTAGTATTACTTTGCCTGCTGAAGAAATCATTTTATTTAACAGGATGTATGACTGGAAGTAAATGAGGAGAAATTCCTATTTACACTTTAATGAGCAGGGACAATGCAGTATGTCAAATCCATGTATTTACTATAATTTAAGAGTAAAAGTCACATAATTTTGCACAAACAAATCATATCACATTTTAAGTGTTTCAAACCCCCTAAAAACTCAGTGTACAGTAAGGGCTGTATACATGTTCCCCATAGTAATGTTTAATATCATAGGTATTCTTCTGAAGGAAATCTCAATAAAGAAGAAAATAAGCAGATCACCTGGTGGTTTGATAGTGAAAAGATAATCTATGTATCTATGACAGCCTCTTTCATTAGCTTTTCATCCTGTCAAACAATAAATATAACCTTTCACCTTCTATATGTAAAGAATAAAACTTAAGCCTACATTGCCTAATGAAATGAGAGGTCCAATATATCCTACTGCTATGGCACCTTCTGTGTCTATGGGCCCTGATTTTAAATCTCAAATTACATGTAAAAGGAAAAAAAAAGTTCTGATATAGTAATTAATAAAAACTTCAAGCAAAAAGGGCAGAGGAATTTTCAGACTAATCTCTAAATACAATTGTTCTGCAAGAACAAGCAACTTTTGGATGTAAAAAGTATCACAATAAGGAGTGCTATATTAAAACAAAATAAAATGGAATGGAAGGTTAGGACAAGTTACATATTCAAGATGGCTTTATGGAAATGTAAATATTTAAGTTTGAGCTAAACGCAAAAGATATCTGTTTTAGACTCTGTCAATGACACCCTAAACAAACCAAATGCATCTAATTTCATTTCCACAAAGCATATGAATTATATTTGTAGTGTATGTTCAATTAGGAGTTGTGATATCACAAAGATGATGTATTAAATTTTTATACAGAAAGCCTAGGAATCAAAGGCTAAAAAATTTCAAAAGGAGTATAGCCGTTCATGACACTTGAGAGTGGAGCTTTGCATGAACTTTATATAACACACAAATTAATTATTTTAAAAGAGGTTATATTTAGTACATTTAACTACATTTAGTTACATTTAACTACCCAAATTACTTTAAACCAAGAAAACAAATCATGATAGGTGGTTTTACTTTTAATTTCATTGCTTTTGTGGGCTTTTACCACATATGTAATTGCGTTAGAATTCTAAACTGTTTGAAAATATTGTTGGAGGGATATTAATTACTAAATATTAAGGACAGAGGCATTATGAAACCAAAGATGGGCAAACTTGTAAGAGCAAAGAAGGTCGGGAACTAACGAAGGAGGTTTTATCCATCAACAGATTAGCTGGAGGTTTTGATTTGCCATCAAATCCACAGGAACATTTCACCATTGCAGGGTAAAATCTGACGGAAGGAAGTAGCTCCTCATGCAAAAGATACTGTGACTGCCTGCCCCAGAGGTCTGGCTGAGGCTTGATGGCACACCCTGGTTCAATAATGTGAACAATAAATCACTGGCTCTTGCTTTTAAGCACTAGGCTACTCAAGGTTCACATCCCTAACAAGGAAAGAAGCAGCTTACTTACAGACATGGAGCAATACTGAAAATGAAAACAGAATTGCCAAGGAAATACTTCAGATACATTCTGATTTTGAAGATTTTTACTGATAATGCACAAATTGAAACAGGATGCAAGTAATGCAAAACAGCAAAAGTGCACAGAGTAAGGCATTTCATATTAACTGGCCACTGCCTTTTACAAAAAGTCATAATCTATTTCGCCTTTTAAAATCATCGTGAAATGAAACCTATCACATGCTATTACAATAAACACTGGAAAATGTTGACAATTACACCCCTTTTATCCTGAGAGATCCCACAACACTTTACAGATGGCAGATGTGCTTTTTCACACATCCATGGGGTAAATACAGCCCAGACCTTCCCAGAAAGGAAAGACCATTCTCCATAATTAGTCCTGTGTAGGCTTTTTCTAGTGGTCAAAGCCTAGTCCTTAGCTCTTCCGGAGGAAATCACTGGTAGCTTTTAAGTAAGAGAATGCAGATATCAAATTGGGTAAGAAAAAGTCATCAGGCAAAATACTGATGTCCACATTGCACAGATTCTTCAAGAATCATAAATAACCAAGGACTTGATTTTACATTTCCTTTCTAGGGAGAGCACTACTAAGTGCGCAATGATACTTAAAAAGCTATACAGGATCTAATTCCATAATAAGTCTTTACTAAATCATGAGGAAAATCTGTCTATTCAACTATCATGCTACTTCCTGTAGCAATTACATACTTTAATAGGCTGCCATAAAAATTTGGATTCAACCAAAACTAAATACCTAATGAAGGAGTCATGAGAAGCTGTCTAATATTGTTGCACTTCACCGCGTTCATTGCTATTAATACTAGGAAAAAGTGAATCTGAGATCTTCAAAAGTGTAAGGGTCTTAATGAAAGGTTTATCACTATAAACAGAAGCAGAAATATTTTTTTACATGCTAGGGAACAAGCCAGCACAAGATTATTACTGATGTTTACTTAACTCATGTGTGTAGATTTTCTTTTATCGTTCGTGGTGCAGATTACTATGGTGTTTATATAAGAGAAAAAGACATTTGTGAAACATACAAGTTACATTGTAAGAGGTGAGAAATTCTACACAACATAAGTAGTGTTTCAATCAATTTGCTTATATCTGAGGCCTACTGTGAATGTACTTTTATTTCTGGTTTTATTTACTTATTTATCTAAGGAAAAAAAGGGAGGAAACTTAGGGGTCTCTATCTGCTGCTACGCAATCAAGTCTTCCTCAGCTTATTTTGGAAGTCTCACAAAAGCATGTTTCCAGAAATGGTTACAATACAGCTAGAGGTATTGCATGCACACTCTTTCCAAAAGGAATACGACACTAAAGTACTCAGGGTGGGATATTAATTTCTGCCCAAGACATGCGCTTGCAGGAAGTAGAGGAAAGAATAGCAGACTTAAAGGTAGAAACCCCAGAAAGCCTCATCCCTTACCAGCAGCAGAAGGGAAAGCAGGGACTGCAGCACAGGGCTGCAGAAGAGACTTTGGGGGTAATTGTCTCCTCTCCAGCCTCTTTGCTAAAGCCAGTGTGTAACAGCCTCCTGTGGTTTTGAGCCTCACTCAGGTTGTAACAGCAACTTCTCTCTCTTGGCTGAGCAACTGTAGCAAGGATTCAAGGAAGCTGTCATGCTCAGACAACAGAAACCTCACACCGACGATCATAGAATCATAGAATTACCCAAGTTGGAAAGGACCCAGAAGGATCATCGAGTCCAACTCCTATCCCTGCACAGGACACTCCCAACATTCACACCACGTGACTGAGGACATTGTGCAAATGCTTCTTGATTGCTGGCAGACTCCCCTTATACTCGGCACTGGTCAGGCCGCACCTCGAGTACTGTGTCCAGTTCTGGGCCCCTCAGTTTAAGAAGGATGTGGAGATGCTGGAGTGCGTCCAGAGGAGGGCGACGAGGATGGTGAAGAGGCTGGAGCACAAGCCCTATGAGGAGCGACTGAGGGAGCTGGGGTTGTTTAGCCTGGAGAAGAGGAGGCTCAGGGGAGACCTTATTGCTCTCTACAACTACCTAAAAGGAGGTTGTGGTGAGGCAGGAGTTGGACTCTTCTCTCAGGCAACCAGTGACAGAACGAGAGGACACAGTCTCAAGCTTCGACAGGGGAGGTTTAGGATTGACATTAGGAAGAAATTCTTCACTGAGAGGGTAATTGTTCATTGGAATGCGCTGCCTAGGGAGGTGGTCGAGTCACCATCCCTGGAGGTGTTCAAAATAAATTTGGATGAGGCACTTAGTGACATGGTGTAGTTGACAAGTAGGAGTAGGTGTAGGTGTTGGGTCATAGGTTGGACTCGATGATCTCAAAGATCTTTTCCAACCTTACGATACTGTGATACTGTGATACTGTGTAACTCAGTGCCATGACTGCTTCCCTGGGGAGCTCTTCCAGTGCTCCACCATCTGCTGGGTGAAGAACGTCTTCCTAATAACCAATCTAAACCTCCCCTGGCACGTCTTCCTGCCATTACCTTCAGTCCTATCATAGGCTGCAAGAGAGAAGAGATCGGCACCTGTCTCACCTCCCTCCTTTGTGAGAAGGCAGCAAGCAGCTATGAGATCCCCTCTCAGTCTCCTCTCCTCCAGGCTGAACAGACCAAGTGACTTCAGCCATTCCTCATATGACTTCCTCCTCAGACCCTTCACCAGCTTTATGGCCTCCTCCAGACACTCACTAGTAGTTTTATGTCCTTTTCATACTGTGGTGCCCAAAACTGCACCCACCCAGTACTCGTGGTGGGGCCACACCAGTGGAGAGTAGAGTGGGACAATCACTTCCCTTGACTGGCTGGCAATGCTTTGCTTGATGCACCCCAGGACACGATTGGGCCTCTTGGCTGCCAGGGCACACTGCTGTCTCACGTTCAACTTGCTGTCAACCAGAACCCCCAGGTCCCTCTCCATAGGGCTGCTCTCCAGCATCTCAGACCCCAGTCTCTACGTGTCTCCAGGGTTGCTGTGTCGCAGGTGTAGAACCTGGCACTTGCCCTTGTTAAATTTCATGCAGCTGGTGATTGTCCAGCTCTCCAATTTGTCAAGATCCCTCTGCAGGGCCTCTTTGCCCCCAAGAGTGTTGATGGCTCCCCCTAGTTTTGTGTCATTGGCAAACTTTGTCAATAAACCTTCAAGCCCTTCATTCAGGTCATTTATGAAGATATTGAAGATCACTGGCCCCAGGAGTTATCCCTGTGGGACCCCACTAGTGACTGGGTGCCAGCTTGATGCAACTCCATTCACTGTGACTCTTTGAGCCCGACCCATCAGCCAATTGTGCACCCATTGTATTATGTGTTTATCCAGCTGTATTCTGGACAGTTTGTTTATGAGAGTACTGTGAGAGACAGTATCAAAGGCTTTGCAGAAAAATGACATCAACTAGTTTTCCCTGGTCGACTAGGTGGGTGACCTTGTCATAGAAGGACATCAAGTTTGTAAGGCAGGACCTTCCTTTTATAAACCCATGCTGGCTGGGACCAATGACTGTGCTGTCATTCAGATGTTTTTTGGTAACTCCCAGAATAATCTTCTCCATAATCTTGGATGTTGCAAGGCTACCTATCTTCACTGATAAGAAAGTACATACACTTTCTTAGTTGACAGGAACCAGGAAAGATATTTCCCACAACTCAGTTTCAAATCCCGTTTCTTTTCATTATCCCAATTGTTCAAAAGTAGAGCCCCTCCATATGGTTCTGCTTGGCCAGGACACACCTTCTCTCCAGTCTGTTGGCACAACTTCAGTACCAGAGCTGGGTACAGATGGCTGCCTGGTGCTATTGGAGAAACAAATACTACGAACTGTATTATTATAAAGCACTAACTGCCCAAGCTCGGTTGGAAGATAAAACCCCACAAATAATGATACAGACCAGATATTTCTGAGTCTAAAATACAAAAATACTTGTTTACTGAATAATTATTAAACCCAAATGAGATACTGCTATTGTGTTATTCCTATAGTCACTACAAAACAAAGTGAAAAATTAGTTGAAGTTTTTTATTTCCAAAGGATAACCTTTCATAAACTAAGGGAGATAATTATTGAGATCAAGTGGTCTGACACATTCACAATCTGTAAGTCAGAAGTTAGGAAGGAGTTACAGATTTGGAATCAGATCCGTGAGGGACAGAGAAGTAGGAAAGTGTAGAGATAAATGTTTCTAAAATAGAAAAGTCTATTTCAGACTTTTCTGACTTTAAGATAAATACCTAAGCAGCCTATAAATATAACCCAAAATCTCTTCCTAAAAAGGCAAGCTAACTGTCTTTAATAGAGTTGAAGCATACCTTTGAAAGATCCCTGAAGTTGCCTGGAAGGGTCAGGTCTAACTCCTCAGATTCATAGTTTGTTAAAACCCATGGAAATACAGGGTATTGGTTCAGATCATTGTACGTTCGTCCTATCAAGAAAGAAAATATTTTAAAAATTATGAAACAGTGTTTACTTCTCCAGCTGAAAAACAATCTAGAAGTTACTTTTGTTGCATCACATATTCCCAGTTCCCACCACTTGACAGAATTAGGTGTAAATCTGCCAGAGAAATGTAGCTATTTAGATGCACTTATTTTTAATCAGAAGTCAATGCAGAAATCAACATAATATGAAGAGCACACTAGATCTTTCAAGATCAACTAAAACAAGCCATATGTAAATAAACACTTTTTTATTTCCATGAAGCTTTTTTTTATTTCATTAGCATGAATTTTAAAATCTAAATCCATGAGACTATTATTTTCCTAGCAACTGTACACAGTATCAATAGCTGGCAAAATTTAAATGAGAGTCCAACAGAAATGGGCTAAATTTGATGTCTGCAAATCTAGATCTAACCTAGACCACATTAACCCATTACTCCCCACAGCTCTTCTTCACAGAAGAACTGGTGATATTTCACAGCAGAAGTTGAAGAAGGCATGTTTGCTTTAACACTGTTCCCTAACTACTTTCAAAATTAAAATACATTTTCTCACTCGTAAATGACAGTGCTGACTGCCCCAGGCCACTCTCTCCAAACATAGTGAAAGAAACACTGCTGCCATCCCAGGAGCTCCAATATGCAAAATCCATCTTTAGATACAGTTTCAAAAGAACAATTTGCAACTAAAGTGAACTGAAAATTGTGAATTCATTACCAGGACAAGTGTGTTTGGGAAAGGCTTTTACCTCTGTGTCATCTGGTATTTAGTAGTATCTAACATTTCAGTGATAAGACAAATTAAGTTGCTTAGTACAGAACAATATTGATTTACTGAGAACCACACAATATGCAGCATGAGTCTTAAAAACCAAAATCAGGCCATAAATATATGTGTGTGTGTATTTATATAATATAATTAGTAGACTGAAATAACCCAGGTTAACAATTCCCAGTCCTGTGGCAGATTTACAGCCCTGTCTCACTAACTGCTTCCTTCCAGATTCTGGACAGATTCCTGGGGTACAAAATTCAGCACAGGAAAACACAGGCTTCCTTGTTCTGAGTAGCTTTTGCAACTCTCTACAAATATCAGCTCTGCTTTAATGAAATACGAAACTTTCACTGCTCCGCAAACACTTTGTTTTCTCAATAGAAGTTGATGACGAGAAGCATGTTTCTATTTTGTATATACTTTCATTGAAAACAGGAAAAGTCCATATTGTTAACAACTGTGTGTCCTCATTTTTACATTTTGAACACATACATGCCCACAAAAGTATAAAAAAATAATTTAGGTACAAATACTATTTTGTTAGAAAAGCAATACCAGCACTGTGTGCCACACACAAAGGATGGATAGAAACAAAAAATATCAACAATGAATTAATGAAAAAACGTTCTTGGACAGCATGACAATTTATCAAATAATTAAATCAAGAAATACACCAGAATTCACCTGTGTGAGGGAGGAAAAGGAAAGGTACTCTCTGGCAGAATATCAATTGTTTTAGAGTTGTTTGGGAGGCATTCTGTACCTCTTGAAGTAAGATTGCTCTGCCTCATTTTCCACAACTGTCAAATTAGAGTATTATTCTCCTCTTTCGCAAGGGATAAATTACATACCATTTGTAAAGTTTCTTGAGATTGTAAAATTTAAGATTCTATAAAATATGGCCTTTATAAAACTATACCTTTACATAATAAATGTTTCTCTCACCATCACAATCCTCAACTAAGTTAACAGAAGACTGTGTGCAAAAAGCTTTCATAACAGAAAGATGCATTTCTATATATACAGAGAATGACCGAGATGACTGTAGTCTATCACCAACCATAGGCAAAAAACATGATTCTTCAGAATCAAGTTTTTTGGAAAAGGATTCACAGTCATAAAGACCTTCAATTGAAAACACTTTATAGAAACATTTGAAAAAATAAGAACATCGTTTCTCAAAATATTCAAAAGAAATTTATAATTATCCAAACAGACATTTCAAAATTGAGTTTTGTCATACTGCAATTGTATTTAATTTTGAGATTAATTTAATTTATTTCATTTCAATTTCAATATTCAATCAACAAGATTTTGATGTTTTGTTCCTACTCTACATGGGGAAATCAAAAATATGTGAATAGAGCAAGAAAAAAGCAATTCCAATCCTAGCTGCTCTACACAAATTCTCTTTCACTGTGTGGTTTTGCTAGGTTGATTATGATATGGACATAAGAAAAAAATATCAAGGGGAATTAGCTCCACATCAACACAGTACAGTAACTCTTCTGTGCATATTTTACCCCACAATGAAAAATAATTTGTAGTAGTTTAGTTCCCAGCTTAGGTAGGTTAAGTTACAAACAATGGAGTCTTAGTGATTATGTATTTGATAAATAAACCATAGTTTTGTGAAAAAAAACCCCAAAACTTGCTTCTTACTTCAATATTTATAAAACATGTTTTATTTATGAACATATTAACTACTAAGAATAGCAATTTATTTGTTTAGTAGAGAAAGTTAGAGATTTATTTTTCTGAATTCAACAATTTTCTTTTTAATATCAACGAATTAAAATGACTCAAGGAGATTAACTATAACTTAAATATGAGACGAGACCAAACTTAAATAAAGAGGTAAAACCATACATCTTAGCTTATCTGAGTGGAGGACAGTGATCTAGGCCTATAATGGGATTACAAATCCCTAATTCTAAACATGCATAAATATTACTGGTTTAACTTTATTAGGAATGCTTTCCTGATCAGTTCTGGCTTCACAATGATTATTTTCAGAGTAAAGTCAGCAGATGAATATATTTAGCCATCTCATCAATTGTCTGGTGCTTCAGGCAAGAATTATTTGGTTCTTCCTTTAGCTAAATAAATACAAAAGATAAACCTGTACTGCTATTGGTAGTTCCTATACCTTCTCAGAAGCTTCAGATTTTCCCCCAAGTAAGCTTACAGGGATTAATATTAAAGGCTGAATATTAAATATTGCAAGCCTATGACAGTAATCTACCTGAACAATAAAACTGAAGCATAGTAAATGAGATCTCAGAAATACTGGATATGTTTCTTCATTAAAAAAACCCTTTTTAATTAAACCATCCAATTTAATGTTTTTTTATGGCACTTTAGTTTTGAAGGTAAAGTGAGCTAGAGACAGCTGACAAAGAAATTATAACTGCAATTCCTTGGTGAAAATGTTAATGACAGCAAAATATTGTTTAATTAGATGATTGCAGCATCTGGATTAACACTCTTTAAGAGTGATGTTACTGTGCTTGTCTGCTTCTTCACACTTTACAGACATTTTGTCATCTCTAGGTCATTAGGAAAGAATTTTTAATGATTTTCTAGAAGGAAGTAGTTCGAGTTACATCTAATTAGATGACAATAATAAGCCCAACACATGCAGTAGCTAAATATATACATAATTAACCAGTGAGGGCTTGTACATCACAGAGCAAAAAAGTGGAAAATGCTAAACAGGCTAAAAGAAAGAGGGAGGGGGAAGAAGTTTGTCTGAATTTATTACCTGGCTGAAGATGTCATTTTTTTCCACAAATCCTCAAAAATAATCCTTTTCCACTACAAGAAATTACTTACAAAAATTATGGATATAATTATTCTCCACTTCTTTTAAAAGTTGTGGCAGGTAGGACTTAATTAAAATTCCAATAACTACAAATGCAAACACATTTAATGTACTGCAATTTGAAAAGTATAAAACCAGCAGAAAGCAGTTAAATAATGAGAATCATATTTGAAAACTAGACTTCCAACTAAAATAGTAAGCACTGCAACCATATTATGAAAAGATGCCTTGTTCCCACTCCTCTTGATTCGTTTTACTGTGGTGGGATTACTTCTAAGTACATTTTACAATAATCTTGTAACTGAGGTCAGTAAAAATTACTTGTTCCATCTGTCACCCGGAGGGTTCAGTTGACATACATGCCAATCACATGCAATATGGCCTTTTCCTATGCGCCTGAAGAAAAAACAATTAGTATAATCGTAGCTGCTTCCAAGTGTTCAAAGCCAAAAGATCCCTGAGAAGGGAATAGGTAGGAGGAGGGGGAAGGTGGCCAGGAAGGCTTATGTCTACACAACCAGGACAAAAACCAGGAGCACGGAGAGTATAACACTGAGACTGATTGATAAGTAGCAGAGTGCAATGTTTACCTTTGGGAGAAAAACCCAGAGCTGTAAACATGATGAAATATGCTTGAGTTAGAAAAGAGGGCAAGAAAGAGGTGAAGACCTTGGAAACTAAATAGGGAGGTGAGAAAATAGTTGGTTAGAGGTCCAGAGAACCAGGTTAAGACAAGACTTTAGAGAGTTTTAAAAATGCAATGAGTCATCAGGCCAGAGCAAGTGATGGTAATAATATATCCTTGGATAGAAAATTATCTAGAAAGAGAGAGTTAAGATAGCTGAAGTAGGCAGTTATTAAGTCATGAGTATAGATCATTACAAAAACAGTTAAACTAAACTAAAAAAGAAGCCAGGCAATGTTTCAGAGGTGGTAACAGGGTGATTTTTTCCAAGGGGACACTTCAGTATTTCAAACATTGATTAAGAATTTATAGCATAGCCAGGAGCCATGATTGTCACACACACATATCGGCAAATCATGGAGAGATTTAGTGAGAGATTTGTATATTTATTTCAGTGGTTCTGTTCTACAGAGAACAACCAGCCTGTCTAACCAACAGTACAAAAAAGCAGGGCCTTTTCTGGAAAAGCACTCATTTGCATGTCACACATGAACAAAATGAGTCAGTGTGAGATGTCTCATTTCTGAGTGTCTCTCTTCCAAAGCTTCTGTTTCTTGAATAATTCCAGAAAAGGATCACAAGAAAACATAAGTGATTTCTTACAGTTTCGTAAAGTGTTAGACACTAACTGTCATTTTGAAAAGAAAGGAAGTTACAAAGAACCGGCAAAAAGTTACTAAAACACTTTGTTAATGGACCTATATTTATTTGGAAGAGAAGAAAAAACAATGCAGGACCTATGTATCACTTGGCTACCCAAGTTTTCTTAAGTGTTAAACCTCAATGTTTCTAAAGTGACTAAGCTATGGTTCAGATATACTGAATAAACCAGCAGGAGATAAATGGCAACACAAAATATTTTGATGCACATACATCTCAGTGACTAAAACCAATGATTTTTAGAAAAGAGGACACTGCTTTAACAGTTATAGTCTAAAACTAAGCCATCACTGTCTACACAAACAATTACTGGCAAAGAAGTTGTATCTTTTAAGAACATATTCCTTACAGCACCTCATTATAGAAGATCATAATTAAAAATTTATTTCAAAATTGGATTTCCAAAGAAGAAAAGAAAATACATGCTCTGTCTTTAATTGGCAAAGGAGATCGTGAATATATTCAGTACTCTTATCTTTGTATAGACAGTAGAAAATTCTGAAAATTTGCTTCTGTTTCACACAGATGTATCTGGATATTTATCATAGAATTATTGAATGATTTGGTTTGGAAGGGACCTTAAAGATCATCCAGTTCCAAGCCCAATGCCACAGGCAGGAAATCGTTTCACTAGATGATGATGCTCAAAGCCTCATCCTGCCTGGTCTTGAACACCTCCAGGGATGGGTCATCATGACTTCTCTGAACTCCTCTGTCACCAGGCAAGAAGGCCAACAGCATACTGGCTTATATCAGCAATAGCGTGGCCAGCAGGACTAGTGAAGTGATTGTCCCCCTGTACTCGGTACTGGTGAGGCTGCACCTTGAATCCTGTGTTCTGTTTTGTGCCCCTCGCTACAAGATAGACAGTTAGCTGCTGAAGCATTACAAAGAAAAGCAACAAAGGTGAGAAAGGGTCGCGAGCCCAAGTCTTATGAGGAGCGGCTGAGGAAACAGAAGCAGTTTAGTCTCGAGGAAAGGAGACTGAAGGGAGACCTTATTGCTCTCTACAACTACCTAAGAGGAGGTTGTAGTGAGGTAGGTGTTGGTCTCTCCTCCCAGGTAACAAGTGATAGGACAAGAGGAAATGGCCTCAAGTTGCATCAGGGGTGGTTTAGACCAGATATTAGGAAATATTACTTCACTGAAAGCGTTGTCAAGCACTGGGACAGGCTGCTCATGGAAGTGGATGAGTCACCAGGCCTGGAGGTATTTAAAAGACATGTAGATGTGGTGTTTAGAGACGTGGTTTAGAGGAGGAGTTGGCAGCGTTAGGTTTATAGTTGGACCTGATGATCTTAAAGGTCTTTTCCAACTTAAAATATTCTGTGACATTAGCACATTAAATCTATTTATGTTAATAGAGTCTGTGAATCTTCAAATTTTTAAAAAATGAAGAAGCAGGAACAGAAAGCACATAATACAGGAATACAATCATGCTTTCTTACAAGCTCTTTGCACTGAAGCCCATTCTAACCTAACAGTCACAGCTGATTTCAGCAGTACCCTTTATTTCACTAATCCTTCTGGAACACTATCAGATGTGACAGCACTCTTGCTGATTAGGAAAACACCCAAGAATCTCAGCTGCTTTTGGACATCCCTACAAAGCCTTTATGGAATCATACAGTAATACTTTCTTCCCAAACTAACATGATGACTGTTACACTTCTTGGAAAATGAAAAAGTAACAGAAAATATATAGAATGGTAAGGACTCATTAGCAAAAGCCAAACAATGCAGATGGGTTTGGAATAAAAATCAGAATAAGGGATATTCTTTGTGACAAGGACAAGATCTTCAAATGTTACTCAACACCATGCTCACATCTTAGGAGACGGGTATGCATGGGTATTAATTTTTATTTAAGCAACACTGGTCACTTCCAAACTTTTTAAAAATCAGCATATTGGCTGTCCTTCAGAAAACTTCATTTTTTGATCAATGTGACTTCAAAGCATTATTAAAAAGAATAACTTTATAAAGTAAGTCAGCTAATACAAAATAGAGACAAAGAGTTGGAGTGAATTTCTTTTAGAGATTCAGATTTATCTCCCTCTCTTTCAGGGAATAGGGTCTTTACTTAAATTTGAATTTGAATTTGATCATGCACTGCTGAAACACTTCATAAGACGGTAGGTAATGCTATGAAAATGAGCAAATGAGCTTATAAAATTAACAACAATGAGGTTCCGTGAACAAACGAGATTTCCCAGTAAGACACCAACACCAAAAAATCTCCTGGAAATGAAGTGCTCTGAGTAAGGGACACTACTAAGGTACTGACTAAGCTGCTGCAAACCTTTCCAAACACAATTCAAGTTCACAGGCACACACACACATACAAAATAATTGGTATTCCTCTAAACCTTGGACATAGCAGGTGGTACCTGGAATGCAAATGTCAGGCCATCCTATTGTAAGGTAGGTGAATGACACTAGATGACAGTAAGAGAAACTTGCCTCATGCAGCTACCCAGGTGTTTGGCTATAAAGCCTGCCTAGCAGTATTAGTATCAAACAACAGGTACAAAACCCATTTTTCTTGACACCTCTGAGATACTCTGAAGGAATCTCTTCAGGATGAAGTTTATTTACGGATGGATGCTTTAGTGTCACTGCAGTTCCTAATTGACTTCAGACATAATGATATCTTCCAGGTTTGGATGCTTTGGTTATGTATCTAAAAATAAATTACCTTGGAGCTTTAAACTAATTAAAAATGAAAAATAATTTATCAAGAATTGGCTCAGCTCTTATCTACTCTCATTTAAATAGTTTAGATGCACTGCTACAGAAGAAATGAATACATAAAAAGGAAATTACAAGTGAAGGACAGTTCTGTCAATAATGTATTGCACAAGGACTGAGGGGATCCAGGCTAACTTTCCAGCTCTCTAGTAAACCTCCAGGTTCAGAATAGGCAGTCAGGGAGCCTGCGAGGCTGTTTGCATTTCCTCATCACCAGAAGGGCAGCGGATGTGTGAGAGACACGGAGCAGCTGGAGGTAGGCCAGTGTCCAGAAGCAGGATAGTGGCATTCTTGTGGTGCTGCGCCAGAACTAATAAACACTCAGCAGGGCTCCTTCCTTCAGCAGAGATCTGCAGGACTGTGGCAATAATGCTCGGGAACCAAGCTGGTGCACCTGCATGGGACTGCACACACATGGACTTTCCAGCCCAGGTCTCCGGTAGCTTCAGGGTGTCCGCTTTGTGCTTCATTGCACAAGGTAAACATGCCCTGAGATTTCAAACTGTTCAGTGTTACCTTGTGCCGTATCATACTCAGTTAATTTGATGACATATTTATTAACATCTGTAAGACTGGATGCACAAAAGATAACTATCATATAAGCACAGAGGCAAAAGCCTTAACGTTCAAAGTAAGTTGGCTTGGTAGCTCCTTAATTCCGCCACTGCCCTACAGGGAAGAATGCAGTGACTGTCCTCAGACTGGTCAGTGTAACAGGCACTACTTTTGGGTTCTGCACTTACATCCATCTTGTGTCTGGCCTGAGGATATCCTTAAGCATAGAAGCTAGGACCAAGTAAAGATAAGAGTTGTAACACTAGAGTACAAAGTGATGCCTGGTGGAATTTATTTTGGGTTTCAAATTAAAACTCACTGGAGTGAAATGTCTGAGCAAGTCTCTCTGCAGGCAGGTTCATAAACAGCATGCGTGCAACAGGCAGGAATCATAACAGCAGACAACCTCCTGGAAATCTTGGTATGGTGTATAAAAATGCTGGGTTTTACATTTAAAATTACCACAAGAGTTAACACTAAAAGGGAAAGGTGAAAGGAAAATGCAATTGTGTATGTTTAATTGATGACAATTGCCGGAAAAGTTCTTTTGCCAATAAGGAATGAATGTCTATAGCAATTATTTCTCATTTTAAATACCTAATCTGATATTATATTTCAGCTCAGAGAACTAAACGAGAAAAGATGCTGTAATCTAATCATACCACAATCCAGGTGACAACTGTACTAGGCAGAATACTGTTGTTATTCTGCTGTCTAGTCACTGTTACTGAGAATGATGAAGTAGTAAAATTACATTTTCCCATTATTATTTCCAGACACTCTCTGGCAATGGTTTGTTGACTCTAATAAAGCTTCAGACAAAGCTGTCAGCAGAGGAAATGGCAGAAGGGGAGCAGGCAACAGCTTCCACAACAATACATGAATCTAAAGTCTCAGTGATAGGTTGTGCATTTTCTGATAAAATTTAATGAGTGTGTTTCAGAATCTATCATAAAGCTCCAACTGAATTCTAGAGGGATAAACGTATTCTATCAAGTCATGGTGCTTAAGACTTAAACAAACATAACCATTACGGAGGATTAAAGAGTCGGAAGCCTTACCTGCTATAGTGTTGAGGAACATCAAGTATTCAAAGTTAGATATCTCCCGTCTCTGCCAGCGCTGAGTCATGTTGGAGGATTTATAAAGCTGTCGGGGAGTGGCCAGAGAGATTCTCCTAGGAAATACATTTAAAGAATGACTTTTTTAAGAGCCTTATTAAATGTTAAGATGTAGGGCAACATTATTAGTGTGATTAATTTCAGATTCTCTCAGAGGCTTTTTTATTTCATTTAATGAAGTCAAGAAGACACTATTACCTTATGTGAGAAATTATGAAAATTAAGAACTGCATTTTATTGTACAAGTACTACAGCATTGTAATAATTCAGAATAATATATTTTGTGTTTTATTTTATTCTAAATCAGTGTAAAAGACTGGAAGTAAAAAAAAACTGCAGACCTCCTGGTGCCTGGCTTGTCCTACAGGAATAAAATAGGAACACTATTTCACTGTTTCAAAAGAATACATTGAGATAAATTCATTAAGGTGAGTGAGGGATAGATTAAAGTGCCATATATCTCCACACTGAAGATCTTTATTCCACAGTCCTCCATGGTCAGCTACCCATGATCCCTTCCTATATCCCAGTAAGCTTCGAGATTTCTATTTATAGCCTGGTTTCTGAAACAAAGAAGGTTTATTCAATTATCTGCTCACATGCCCATCTGCCTGTCTCTCCATAATAACTTCTGAATTGCATTTCATTCAAATTTGGAAGAGGACTAGAAGATTCTAAGATACTCAATTTCCACACATTTTCTAAAACTTACATGGCTGGATGAGTGAGAAAGAAAAAAGCTATTGTGCCAAGAAACAGAAAAGCAAAAAATTTCAGCTCATCTATATTCAATTTGACATCACAATAACCAAATAGTGTGCACCAAGTTCTAAATTACCCATAGGATATACTGTCCCTGGCTTGTAAAATATAAGGGACTAGATTCAGTATAGACTAATGCATTAAAGAAAAAAACCCGCAACAAGCAGAAATAGCCTCACTGCTCACAACTCATTTGCAGAGAAAATAGTCCTTGCTGGGAAAAAGACAACAAGGAAAATCTTAGGAAGGAGAAAAAAATAATTTCCTCAGATACTTTTTTTTTTACAGAAACTTAAATTTTATAAATTGATCAAAATCAATAATATGTTTATATCTGTTAAAAAAAGGAATGATCCCTAATATGTAGGCTAATGATGAATTTAAAAAATACATCTAGTATTTATATAGCTTGTCAAGATTAAATTGGGACACCCAATGTATCAGCTTTCCATTGCATAATGAAACACTAAATGTAGTATTTCTAGACTCTGAATGCTGAGTGTTTTTTAAAATTAAAGTCATATACAAGGTGTCAAATTGGCAGAGATTACAAAAATGCGGATCATCCACTTTAAAAGATATATGTACATTCTTCTATGTATGCACTAAACCCTGTTTCTGGAGAAAGAATGTGTATTGGTATGCAATTGGAGTGTATAGTTATCACAATTATATGTCTAAACTGTCAATGTGTAGGTTGTCAGCGTCTGCCATACTTAGGCTTACAAATTGGGCATACAAAAATACCATGCAAGCATAGGTACACTTGCTTTAATTTTTTTTAAAAAAAAAAGTCTCTGAATCTCTGTACATAAGGTCTTGTTAGCATAGCTAGCCTTATTTTACAGTGGTCTCTAGGATGTGAACGGTAGACACGCTTTTCCAGTACACAGGAGACACTACTAAATTTTTAAAAGTTGTTTATATTACACTTCTTCTGAATAATTTATCTTAAGAATTATCTGAATGTAATTACACTTTATGTTGCATTTTATAGGATAACAACTACTTTTACAGTGGAACTCTCAAAAACATACTGTTGCCAGTAAATTATGACTAATGCTACATACAAATTAATAAATCTGGAAACTAAAAATACTAGAGAGATCATTAAATTTATAAAGCATTTCTGTCACAGATTTTCCGTTCCTCCCATGACAAAACAATATTTATGCATCAGTACAGCTTAGCAGCTGCTTTTAGACTTCACTCACAATCTCCTGGGGAGTCTCAAAAATCTATAAACTGTCAAGTGCAGGACTTCGCATTTGAATGCCTGATTCAAGTGAAATCTACAAAAAAAATCAAAATATACCAAAAAAGCTCCTTGTTTACTTTATATATAAGGTGTTTGTAAGATTTGCAGTTATTTCAGCAGAGATCGGAAAAAATTATGCACAATAAATTGGTTCCAAACCTGCTTGTTTCAGTTAACACAGGAAGACCCACTGTTCTACGTTTTGCTAAATCCACCCAACTTTGATCAAAACATTTTTCTTCTTCAATATGCCATCACCAATATGAAGATTTATGAATGAATGTGCTTCCTTTGCTTCTACAGAACCACGAAATACCTACTTGAAATGGAAACTGCAGAAGACCCTCTGATGTACAAGGGAATGATCCAATTTTTTTTAATGTGCTTTAAATATGTTTAGACAATTTTGTTTAAACATTTCACGGCATTTTATTGAGGGAAGGGATGATATATATCCCATAGGTGAAGTACAACCTACCCCCTTTCACAATCACTTTTAATCTACTTAGCTACAATCCAATCTCATAAAAAGAATCTTCAAGTATCTTGTGAAAAACGTAGCACCTGTGTGACGTTTTGTGTTCTGTTGCTCCTGTTCAGAAAAAAAAAGGCTTAGAAAAGTCACTCTCTTCTGACAAGACACTTACCAATATTCACTTTTAATCAAAGCTCTAAAAAGGGTTTTATGCATTGATGACATCAAATCTTAGTTGTCCTACTCCTCTCCCTTTCCCAAATCTAACCTGCAATCCACTATGCTGAAATCTGGAAATCCATCACCAAGCTGTTGATGCGAAATACGTGGCAGCACTGAGATGACGTCGAATATAGTTACTGTACCAGCCAAAATACATATTTTTCTTTCAGCAAAAACTTCATAATTTGCATTTCTTGGCTTTTATAACTGGAGCCATTGTTTTATCTAATGCATTAATAGCCCACAGAATTTTAGTGGAAGTTGCTAGCACGTGTTTGGTGGTGAAGTACGAAACTGTATCATTTATCGATTCTTTGATCTATATACGCTTACAAAACTGTGAGACAGCTCACAGTTGCCCTCAATAAAAATGCATCAGTAAATTACACCTGAGGTGTTAGAACCCTAAAAAGCAGTCTGCTAATAATGTTATAAAAATGCGGATATTGCTCTACCTATGTAGATTCAGATGGAGCTGCAGAAATGAGTTAAATAAAAGGCACAGCGCTGCCTGCCCAGCTGTATCATATGGCAAGGTCATAAGGAAACGACAATCAATGCAACATGTTTCAGGAAGACTGAAAATGCATTTATCAAACGCAGATGAATTTGATTACCAAATCAGACTGAACTCTTCAACATATGACTGATTTTAAGGATGCAATTACTTCTTTGTAACATTAAACACAGGCTTGAATGCTCTGTTGAATAAAAGCATTAGACAGCCTGTTGGGAAAGGTAGCAAAGAGGCAAGCTGAAGACTTCCTCGGAACACCAGGTCTGTAACAGTCTTGTGAAGAGATACGAGTTTGCATGCTTCTAATCCTTTGTGCCATTAGAAGACCATAAATATTGCTTTTTCCTTCTGTTTCCTTCTAGCTTTTTTAATCAAAATATTTCTCCATGAAAATAAAAATGCACTTAAAAACCACATACTTCATTATATGTCATTTACTCCATCAGAACGATTTGATCATAAATCACAATTCTTTGTGGTAATGTAATAAATTTTAGATGAAATCTTTATCAGAGTACTATCAGGGAGAAAATATTACTTACAAAAAAACAAAACTAAAGAACTTAACCAAAACAACCACGAAGATTTGCTTTTGTTAAAATATTTTAAAATACAGCTTAATCTGGAATATTGGTCATAAGAAAAGGATAATACTTTACTTGGTGTAGCAGCTCCTTTTGGTTACTGAGCATAATTTCTCATTATGTTGAGTTATACAAGTAAGCATAATTTTAAAAATTAGCATTTCACAGCCAACATACTAATAGGAAGGGAAACTATATTATAAAATCAACAAAATACTAACTACAGAGCACTTATAGAGCCAAATTTTTCCCCCAGTTACTCCACTACAATCCTACTGAAGAAAATAAGGGTACATAGAGAGAAAAAAAAAGGAAAACCTGTGATTACAGGGTCTTTATTGTGCATAAATCATACCATGATTATGCAAAAACAAGAAGGAAAAACAACTTCACTACCATATGCCAGATTTATTCTGAAGGCTAACAAGCCCATTTCCGATTCAAATTGAATTTTAATCAAAAAGGTATGGAAATAACTGTATATAATATTGAAGCTGAAACTTTTCTAAATAATTATATATCAACAAACTTTTTCAGGCAATTATTCACTGAATAATGCACAAAGGATATGAATTTCAAAAGTAAAAAATGTCACAATAGATATGAAATTCTGATTGAGAAATTTGCATTTTGTTTGTTCTAGAACATGCGGCCATTTTTATTTGAGAAACTTTCCCTTTAGAGACAGGAATTCCTTTAATATGAGTATTTGGAAGAGCAATGCAAATATTAACAAGACACAACTTCGAAAGAAATGCCCCAACTTCCCCTTGATCTCAGTGAAAACTTGAGAAATTTGGCAGTTTGCCTAAGAACTTGAGCACATTCAGGAGATCAAGCCTTAAGCATCACAAGACTCTTGAGCTCAAGACAGCGAATGATGTTCAGCTGGGAATAAAATAGTTCCCCAGTCCCACAAAAGCTTTGACGCTTCAGTGTACTTCCACATTCTGCGCTAGGATAAAATGAGGACAACATGAAGTTTGTAGGAAATAAAGAAAGAGAAAGATAAATCCCAGACATTACATTGATGATTAAGTCATTGGCCTTTGGCCAAGTCAAGCCAAATGGAGATCTGAATTCAAAGTATCATATTTTGTGAATTTCCTGCTGTTTCCTCACTCTGTTATATTTACATATTCTTCTTTCATTTTGACCAGAAATCAATCCTGAACCTAAACATTTTTCAGCCAGTTTTTGCTGATACATCCCCCAAAAAATTTTAGATCTGAACAGACATTTCTAAACTAAAAATTTTAAAATGTAGGCAGGAAATTCTTGTCTCCTAACTCAATGAAATACACATGAAGATCCTCTTACCCATCATTGAAATTGTTTATAGTGTAGGATCTGACAATTCCCAGCTTTATTTCTGACTACAGGCTGATTTGATATTGATGTTAATAATAAAAACTGTATTTGTCTACAGTAGATCAAAATCTTCAGAGCTAAACCTTAGTTTTTCCTTTCCAAATATCCTCCTTAATTTTGGAAACAGAAGAGAAATAATGCATTATACTAATGAATGGAAGAAATTTAGAAATTGAAAAATAGCCACTATACTCATGAACGATGAAGTAAAACCTACACACATTCAGACAAAAGGCAAGTGAGAAGACATTAAAAAAAATTCATTCAGCAAGCATAAAGTCTAGTTAAGTTTAGTTCCACATCCTGCACAACAACCACAGCAAGGATGAACGTTTGTCTATTCATTTATAAAACCTGACTGAAACCCAGACTTTGAAGAGATAAGGTACAAATTTTTTTCTGGTCCTTCACCAGAAGGTACTTATTTGCTATAATGATTGAAAACATCTAATTTACAATACTTCTGCTTCTATTCCATAATAACAGATCGCACAGTAAGTAAATCGTATTGTTTCTCAAACCGTCCTTAAGAAAGAGAAAATCTAGAGTCTCATGACAGGAATAATGTTTTAGTTTTGACATTTAAAAATATAATTTCTATAATATAATAAACACAATATATACAGACTATTTTAATTACATTACCTGGCTTGTGGCAAACCATAGCTGGTTCCTACTCCAACACGTGGCAAGCTATACACAACTTTTTTCACTGTTGCTTGGTCAGGAAAATTAAACATAACAGAAGCTAAATGAAGAAGAGAAAATACAGACTGGTAAACCATATGCAGAAGTCTGGTTCTCCACCAGCATTTATTTTTATGAAAGTGCTTTTCATTTTTTGTTTTTAGTTCCACTTCTACCTTCCTCCAGAACCAAGTCAGAACAGAAACTCCGAGCAAACTTCATACCTATGTAGCGTTACCTCATGAACATTTTGAACTAACTCTCTCATTTTGCAGAAGACCTGAATTAGGCATACTTCAGAGGAACCGCAGCTTACCATTAACCCATAAAACCTCTTATCAGGGAGGGAAGTTGTTCAGTAGGCAGTATGGCATGGCATCCAGTCTTTTAACACACAGGAGTAGAAGTTATTTAATTTCGTCTCCAGTTGAAATCAAAACATACGTAAGAGCTTCTCAGGGCAAAAGACTACCGACACACCTCACCAACCACTCAACTCCAATTCAGAGAAGCAGATATAGAAAACTGAATGGATCCACCTATTGATCTGGTCCTTCTTACTTTGACTCAGTTTGTAATTAGAGAAGGAAATATCCTTTTAGATATTTCACTAAATTATTTACAGAAAATGGAGGAGAGGGGTGAGATCATAGAAAAAAGCAAACTTCCTATCAAACATTTGAAGAATTTACCAGTTGCAATGATCTGTTTCTACAAATACATCTCACTGCTGCACAAAAAGCAATGGGATTGATTTACATGACTGATTTTAACACGAAATGCAAGAGTAACCATTATTGAACACAGACCTAAGCACTTCTCAAAGGAAGCACAGTTTAAATTCTGAGATTAATAAATAAGACACAAAATATCTACTAGCACACTCTAAAGCAACACAATAAACAAAGACCTACTTCTGTTTGCCATAAACACTTCCAAAGCTGTGTTCTGGAGAAGATAACGTCTTGAAAAAACAGCTCGAATCTCACTAAACATCCATTTTCCATGAAGACCTTCTGTATAGGCAAGAACCTTTAAAGAAAATCAAGGAGACAGTTATTAGCAGGAGATTTTCATTAAAATATTACCTAAGAAAATAGTACATTTTACCAATCAATGAAGTACATTTAAATTAACTTTATCTCTAACACTTAAAAACTGAGTTAGAACACGAACTTAAATGTTCTTAAAAATGCAATGAATGTATCTGATAGAAAAATATCAGTAAGTAACGTAATCTGATACTCCTAAGATCAATTGCTCATGAGTCACATCAACTTATTTTCCTCAGAAAAACCAAATTCTACCAGCAAGCAGGGGGTAATGGACAGAGTTGCAATTATGCTTAGCTGTATTTCTTTCCAACAGTGTCCACGACACAGTTGCCAGTTATATATCAGATAAAAGATTTAGTGCTGAGGCTATTTTGTGCAAAGTACAACTAAAGAAATATAACTTGCTATTCATGTCCATTCCAAAGGAATAAATTAAAACTCCCACCACTCCTTTAATAAATAAAGAAATTAGGTAGAACAATATGTCAACATAATAATTTTTCTAAAGTTATGTTCATTTAATATCCCAAACTATGAACAAAAATTAACAATTTGTATTTTTGCATTTTAAAATAAATGTGAAAATATTTTGAAACAAAATAGTTAAAATCAGCATTGCTTTTCTAATTTGTCAGCTTCTCAATTTAAAATATAGGTCTAAAAGTAGATATTAATAAATAATCTTTTTCACTCTTCTTCTCCTGGTCTGGACGTTCAGGGAAACAGACAAAAGAGACACTATTTAATTAGGTATCAGCTTTATTAACTTATCTCATTTGTGAATTATCATTCCAGTAGTACCACGCATTGTAGAACCCTTTTCCAGTTCTTTTCATCAGCTGGAAGACTGCCTTCAGTCCTTCACCTCTGCTCAGGTAAGCTGTTGCCCATAGCTGAGACCCTGACTAAGAGGAGTCAGTGATTTGTGATGAGGACCATCCCCACATTACACCAGACTGCATTTCCCAGCCTCTGTAGGCTGTGCTTTCCCATAGGCTGAAGTTACTAAGAGAGCTGCAGCCCTAGTGAAACAAGGAAACACAACGAACACCTTCACTAATGGGAAATGTAAAAAGAAGGTTTCAGATGGGAGAGACTGAATTTCTCTGTTCTCCATTAGGTACATAAAAACTGTTGGTATACCAGCTTGCAGTGCTTTACTCACTCAGTTGAGGTCTTTTCTTTCTGCAATCATGACCTCTCCCAGCTTCTGAATAGGGAAATGTTAGGGAGACCATATGTTGCTGCTGTCAATGATCTTCATGACTGAGGTAATGGAAATTGTATTCCTTCAATTTTTTTCTTGGATGCAGCTTCAAGTTAGTAACATATAGGGAAAACATATAGTCTTCATATAGGAAAAAACTAATTAGGTTTGTACACTCTGTGTTAAAGAGCACCACGGTTTTTTGTTAATTTGTTCTCCATAATTTGTTTCTCATAGCAATGATGAGTCTATTTCAGAGATGACGGCAACAACAGCAACAAACTGAATATGCTTCAACACACCAAAAAGCATTGATTTGTTAGTTCTGTCCTTGATGGAAACTGGAGAGAGGAACACAGTCGGGACCCCTGTGCTGTCCACATGGGAAGAAGGTACAGACAAGACTTATAAGCACACAGCCTCGAAGAAGGCAAGGGGCTTCATTTTCTTTAGAGGTCTCCCAGACACACGCAAAAGACTATACTCTCCCTCCATTCAGTCACAGGGCAGCTGTGGGAATCACTACCTCATATGCTAAACTCTTGCAATAGTAAATTAACCCTCGTGTTAAAAATCTGCACCTCACTTTTACTTTGAACTCTATTGACTTCAGCTGCTAGCCACTAGATCCCGTGACACCTTTGTCTGTGAGATTAGAGAGTCTTTTAGTATTTGATAGCTTTTCCTTGTGTCAGTAATTACAGACTGTGATCCAGTTACTGCTTAGCTTTCTCTTTGATAAGCTAAATAAACCAAAATTTCCTTCAGTCTTTCATTGAGATCAGATGCTAGGATACAGATGGAATCATGTATGTGAAATTCAGATGGTTAAGAACAATGACTGTGAAGATTTCAGCACCTCTTTCTTTGAATGTATTCTGCTGCACACTATTTTTGTAAATATACAGGTTCTTAAGATACAGAGAGGAAACACGGAGGAAAACAGACAAGTTTAAAAAGCTAAAAAATGAGAATGGACTCTCAGAGAGAGGAGTTTGAAATAGCTGTAACCAGATCTACAGCAGCCAGCAGATTTGTCAAGGAATTAGTTCTTTGATAAAACACCGTGCTTCAAGAATTCACTTTTTTTTTTTTTCAAAAATATTTCTACTTGTCCTATTTTTTAAAATAAAAATGTTTAATACTGCTATATCTTATGTATTAATATTTTAGATGATTCACAGTAACATATTTACAATGTCTTGATATTTACCCCAGCTTAGTTACTATAGATCAACCTTAAAAGCACACTCTGTACTGACCATACACTGGTTGCTTTTTTCTTCCTACTCTTTTTATTCAAGTATAAAGCAATTATAACTTCATAGAGGTGCATTCATCCCACTATGAAATGAATGACTTAAGATAGCACTCCAGTAAACTATTAGAAAGGATAGGAAATCAGAAGAAAGGAAGGAGCCTATAATTCAATTACTATGCTCAATTACACTTTTCTTAACTGTCTATTAGTCCTACAAATATCAGATTATCATGCTGATATCAAATAATCTCAATTATTTCAGTATTTCTGTTGTATTGTTTTCCTGTCCAAGATATACTACACATTTTTGTCATCCTCCATAACATTCATAGAATCATAGAATCATAAGGTTGGAAGAGAACTCTGAGATCATCGAGTCCAACCATGCCTGTCTCCCTTCTAAACCATATCTCTAAGAAATTCATCTACCCTGTTTTCAAGTAATGCTTTAAACCTTCCATTCTTAGATGTCTACCATTATTAGGTATCTAAGCTTACAGCAGAAATTACTGATGTCATTCCAGGATTCTTTCTTGTTGTTGTTATAAGAGCCAAAATAAAGTAATTCCATTTTTCTGAATCGCAACCCTTTACAAAGTTTATACATTTTTTTTTTCTTCCAGGATGATTTTTAGTATGTTGCTTTTCCATACCACATGAATGAAGGCCTGGCTATTTTACACTGGTTACAGACTGCATCTATTGTATATTTCATTACTCATAAAAACATGGAAATAATTACTTCATACATCAAAAGACACTGAAATTATGTCATCTATTTTTGTGAAGCCAAAAATATCATGTGCTTCATCCAATATTTTGTTGTTGTTTATATTTAAAGTCAGTTCTCTTAATATTGATAGCTTTATGAGTTTTTCTCCTAAAAATAGGCATGAAGACTTTTTGTTTTAGGCATGACTTAAAGGTTGAAACTTCATGACTAAGCACGAAATTCTAGATAGGTCCCAAATAAGCAGTTTTTAATAAAATAATGAACCATGTCTACATTTCAACTGAAGATACTTCTCATTTTTAATATAAGCTGTAATTATTTGGTTTAAAGTTCATTTCTCCTTGTAAATCCCTTTCATTTACTCAGAAATATGTGTATGTTTTAAAGATAGTATTGGGTGCACTGGCCAGAAGGTAGACCAATAATAAAAATTTGCTAGGATGCCTTGTAGTAAGAGGAAACTGTTACCCTAATAGTGTGAATGAGAAGCCCCAAACCCTCAGGGTCATGTAATATGGAGCAACATCTACTGGTGACACCACATTAGATTACTAAAGCAGCATGGGATGTTCAGATGAAAAGGTCAAATGGAAAAGAAACAAACCCATTACTGAAGTACTTTCCTACTCAGTTCATATATGAAGGCTTCATTATTTTAATTTTATTTCTGATATAATCATGATATCTTTTTTTTTCAGTTAAGAGTTGGGACATTTATAATCATAAGCCTACTTCAGCAATTATTCAATTATTAATAATGAATTAATTGATAATTAACAGATAGAACTTTGAATATTAGATTAACCAGAAGACTGGAAATGCTAGTTTCCATTCTGCTAGTAACTCCGACATATTATCTCCACAGGAGAAATATTTTAATAATGAGGATTTTTTTTTTTCTGCTTTATACAATTTTTAGTATCTCAGAGGACCAGACACAGCACTGCAAATGGATATTTCTTATTATCATTGCTTCTGGAATTGAAATAATTACAAAATCAGGTGTTATAAAGAAATCAAGGAAAGTAGCCTGTACAAATTCTATCCTCAGTCACTAACTTGATCATAAGAATGGCCAATTCTCCAGCCTGTTGTAAAGAATTGTTGCTTATTTCTCAATATTCCTTTTTTTTAAAAAAAAAGTACCTCTTTGAGGTAATTTATTAATGTCTATGTAATTCAATAAGAATATATTGATTGTCTTCTGGAACCAGATTCCAGGTTAAGAGTGTTCTAACCTGATTCTTCAGTGAAAGCATCAGTTCATATTTGTTCATATTTTGCCAAGCTTTGTTTATATCTAGTGCAAAATGCATATATCCATTAACATGTAATGCAACTTTGTTGTTCAGTTTTGTGGGTTTGGTTTTCTTTTTTTTAGTTTTCAAAGCACTTAGTCCGTGATTTCCCTCATTATACTTTGTCTTTTGTAGTAATAATGTCTAACATGAGCAGTAAGGGACATGGCTACCATGCATAGTAGAAATGGCACAATTTTTGCTGCATTTCCACAGATACATTCCAAAGTTTCTCTAGATTATTTTTTTCAAAGTCTGAAAATGTTCCTCAGACTCATGGCTTCTGAATAAAATAGCCATTTCTTGAAGTTAAATGTGGGGGGTGTTTTTCTTTTTATCAATGACAAGAAGGTTTTCCAACAATCCTGTAATTTTGGTATTGAAAATACTTTTTCATTTCTAAATACAGTATTATCCATTGCTTAAGTGTACTTACTACTGTCTTAAACCTGGATACTACTATTTTAGATAAAACATTAATGAAAAGAGCTCTGACATGATCTTAATTTAGACATCAAAATCCTATCTATCTGTTAGATGGCTCTGTTACCTAGTAACACGGGGTATTGTCTTTGTCATGTGGTACTTACTTCATTTTCCTTTTCCCCTGGACATGTAAGAAACATGAAAGACTTAATCCTTTCTTCTCCTTGGAAGTTTACTCCTTCTTCTTCTTCAACTTTAATATTTTACATTTCAAAAAATACTTGCTCTGCATTTGAACAGATTTGTTTTAACTGAGTAAGGTCTAATTGGGATGCTGTTGTATCCTGGTAGACTAACCCAAAGCAACCCTTTATTTTTTTACTTGATTCAAAAGTTTAGACATATGCTTGAAATCACTGAATTGTATATTCATAATCTGCCTCTACAGCAGTCCAATAATGCTAGTATTTTTTTTTCAGGTATCTCTATTTTCCAGTGTTTTAAGTGGTCTGAATTTTGTGTCTGGTGCTTCAATTTTCACCAAACTCAGCATGTCTTCCTCAACACTGGCAATTACAGCTACAACTCTTTTATTTCTGCACTAACTATATTCTGTCTCTTGTTTGTCTTTTTTTTAACTAAGTTTGCAAAGTTGTGTTTCTTTCAACACAAAATAAGCTCTCTTCATCCCCATATAGAGTGGTCTTGTAGTTTGAATAGGATTTTTGAATGTATTTCATTCTTTATTCACTATCACCAACTTTTGGAAGACAGACTACCTGCAAGAGCCATCTATGAGCCTATCTCATGTGTCCCAACCTTGAACAAAAGACAGGAAGAAGAAATCTTGGTTTATTTCAGTTACATTGCAGTCACTACACCTATGTTAAAAAAAAAAAAAGAAGAACAAAAGTAAAATAGCCAGGTTTCCCGGTCAAGAGCTTGCATACAGTTTCTCATGACAGACTTTTCTGTGAATTAATTTGCCAAGGAGAGAAACTGTCTGAACTCTCTGGACTCTGCCTTGTCCATCCTTGTCAAATGAATATTTAATGTTCCCTAAGATCAAGAAAGCGGTTTTTTTTACAATAAAATTCTGTTGTAAACTTAAGAAAAGATATATTTTTGTTAGTTTGACACTGACCTCCTGAAAAATAACCGAACACAGTTGTGATGGGCATAAACTACACAAAAGGTTCTGCTTGGACATTTTGCCTCCCTGTTGTCTGGTAGAAATGGTGTCTCCCACTTTCTGTATAAAGTGAGATAAAAGTTCCGTTGCTAAAAAGCTAAAATCTAAATTTGTGGTCATCACAATTCTTTTGTATATGAATAGGCAGATGCCAAGAAAGGGAAGAAAATATTGTGGGAAAAGCTATTATCCTTTACAGTTATATTTGAAATAGCAAGCAATACTATGTTTCAGTCTCAAAGCAGCAACTGATTTCATATTAATCATTTTATAACTCCCTAGTAAACAGAAAATCATGGAACTTATCTGGTACATTCCCTAGATCGGTGTCCTACAGTATGTTTCAAATTTTGCAACTTCAGCACTTAAAAGAGACGATGCCTGCCAATAAAACAGTAAGCACTTCACAGAAAGAAATCACAGTAAATAGATATTTCATCAGAGAGCTGTCTAGAGTCAGCTACAAAAGTGTGCTTATGCACCTGACTCAGATACACAATTGGTATTCATAAATAGTTTAGCTTCATTGTACACTGTTAGAGGTTACAAACACATGAAAACAATTACTGAAAGTCACTCTCTCCTGTCAGGATTTGGATTTCCCTTTTCAAGTGTTTGCTAGCATCGCCATTTGCTTCAAGGAAATTCTAAATGCAGATCATCATAAGTTAGAAAAAGTGGCTCACATGCACATAGAGCAAACTTCCTTCTCCAGAACATCTAACAACACAAAAGCTCACTACAAGGATGTGGCAGAATGCATGACTGATTTGTGTATTCTAAATACAGATTGAAATGACAGACATTAATGGCATGGAACGAGACTCTCAGAGCTTATGAAATACTGCACTGAGTAAGCAGTGTACAATTTCAAAATGTTTGATGAAGTTTTGAATAAGATCGACTTTCAGATTTAGCAGGAAAAATACTCATACACTGTAACAATGGATATATCATGTCAAGAGACGTAAATTTATAAAGAAAAAATATTTATTAAGAAATTTCAAAATCAAGTAAGTTCAAATAATGGAACACATTGTATTCCGTTTTTCTGAAATGGGAAACTAAGAATGTAAATAGACAGAAAGAACAATTCAAATTCATTTAATATCCTAATGTTTCACTGACTTCTTACTATTTTCTTTTTTTTGTACATTTAAGCCACTTTAAAACACCCCATCTGCCTCAATTCCAATAATCACATAAAATCACTTATAAAATCTCATCAACATGTTGTTATCATTTTTCCTTTGCACACTTTAGTAAAATGTTCTTAATATCTCTTTACATCAAGGTCTCCTTTCCCCTTCCTTATGACATGCTTCTGTATAAACTGTTCTTTATTTGTAAGCCTTAAAAACCTTCTTCCAAGTCACTCTTGTGATTCTGTGGTCTGCAGGATGTTCTGAGTATTATGTGCCATTATAATTTCTCCATTCACATCAGTTTTAAAAATCTTTTTTAGAATCTTTTTTTAAAAAAATAAATATTGGCACTTCTGCTTCATTTTTCTCCTCCTCTTCAGGGATCAAAAAAATTGCAGATATTATTTTTGTGGTTTTGGGCTTTTCTTCCTTGCCAAATTTTCTCAGCTTATACTTCCATTGTTTTTTTAAGTTTTCAAGAGGCCCCTTTTCTTGAAAAATGAGGTTCTGCTCACCCGAACCTTTTCTAAATTTGATTTCTCTGGTCAGCATACCACTTCAGTATCTGTTAAAACAATGCCCCTTCAGCTGACAGTAACTGAGGCTCTTATTCCCACATTCATTTTCAGTCATCTGAAAAATTATTTGATGTTGGCCCATTTTCAGCTGTTTTCCTCTTTTCACTGGTAAAATGGTTTTGCATGTTATGATTTTGTGTTCGAGGAAAGTAATGGAAAGGATATGGGTATTTCTTGAGAAGCAGCCACACTATGGTTATTAGAGTAAAAAAAACCTGCTCCCAGATACGGAAACACTGTTCCTAAACACTAACATACAGATCAAAATACTCCAAAGAGAATATCTTCAGTATTCTAAATGCATTATTTCCAACTCCCCTCCTTTTTTTGAAACACCAGTGCATAGTCCTACAAGCAAGGACAATGGCTACTGACATGGGAAAATATTACCTTTGCAAAAACAGATTTCTGGATAATAATTTATTTTCACCATTCATTTTATGAGTGTTACACATCTGCATGCCTTTGCACCGTTCCCTTTCTATGCCACAGGCAAACAGATTGTCAATTTAGGCAACTCCTGGAATGCCAGCTTGGGAAGAATAGCATCAGGAAGAGGCAGCAGATTCAGAAATTAGCACTTAATAAAAGGTAGGTGGAGGCCTTTTTTAGGCTCTACTTCCACACTAAATTCCAACAATTACTGTTCTGAGAAGAAGTTTCAGCTGATTTAAGAATTCTAAGTGGGAATAAAGCTAATGGTGCCAGCTGGCGCAACCGTGCATGTGGAGAAGCAGAAGACTAATGCCATACAAAGCCATATTAGAGCAGAGCCCAACTCAAATAACAGAGGATGAGGAAACAAATATTGGGGTAAAATCCAAAGCAGGCAAGCTCAGTTAATTCTAGTTAGCAACAGGATTGAAGCAGATCGTGACTGTTTCCTCACAAGTTTTAAGATGATTTTGTGTTGACTTTGGCAAAAATGGAATGTCGGACTCAAATCTAGTGAGAAATCTTAACAGAACTGATGTTTCCATTCTCACTCTACATCTCATGTTTAAAGATTAATCCAAACAGGCTGGTGGTGAACTCTGTACTTGCAGACTGCTCTGAGCAATTCTGCCTCAGCACCACATTCAGTGAAATGCAATCATATTTTTTCAAGTAGAACTGAACAAATTACATTTTCACAGTTGAGTGGACAAGCCAAAAAAGACATAAAGTTTATATAGTGGAAAGAAAGGACTTCTAATATTGACAAACCCAGGAAGAAGACAGTGTTGATAAATGCTTGAAACCAAAGCTGGACATTTATTCATTGAATAGTTACTTGATGGAAAAATGTAGTTTATTAAAGTTGAAATATCAGTGAATTTTACAGAATTTTTGAGAGTTTTAGGTGAAAAATGTTACAGGACACTAGATTCAAACACCAGCGTGAAAACAAGTTCTCTGTTGCCTGAAGCAAGAAGTTGGGATAGGCACTCAGATTCCATTCCCTTCTATCTCAAAGGCATGTGAACCCAAATGACATCCTTCTCCAGCAGTGTTGTCTGTTCCAGCTCACCACTGCACTCTCAATGAACAGCTCACAGCTGCATGAGTGCTCGTCACTGGTCCGGGATGAACAGTGCAAGGAGTGAGCCGTATCAGTTGCCTCAGCTGTGGGCTGCCCCAGGGAAAAGCAGGGACAAACAGCTCACAGTAAGCTCCTACACACATAGGACCGACCGACTGATCAGGCAACAGTAATAAAAGCTTCCTGACTCTCACCAAGTTTCTGCAGGGACTGCAAAGCAAGCACTGCTCACTGGTCAGGATTTGCCAACACACAAGTCAACCACCTCCCTGTTCAAACATAGCAAATAAGTGAAACAAGACTCCCTGTTTTCCAGGTGAGTGTGCAAGGCCATTCAGTTACAGGAGAGGAACAGAAGAAACTCATGTACTTGTGCATTCTAAAATTGTGTCTTCTGGTGCTCTCTCATGCATATTGCTACTTAATGAAGTTTTAGGACACAGTGAAAGAAAGAAAACACAACAAAACCACATTGTATCCACAAGTATGTAACGTATTCTTTCCCAGGAATAAAGACATCATAAAATCCTCGGTCTTTTTTTTCTTCTTTTTTTTCAGAATTTGCATACCAATATATATATTCAAAAGTGCAATGCAATAAAAAATGTCTAAAGACTCAAATGTACCACTATGTAAATCCTGAACATTATAATAATTGGAGGCACTATAACTGATCTTAAGAAAAGTGTAAAAATTGGATTTTGTTAAACATTACCCATTGCCTACCAAATGACAGAGAGAACGATAGGTTTACAGACCTCTTGCTAGAGATGTGATCTCAGTGTCACACAGAAGATACATGCAAGTGTCTTGGATTTTAACAGTTTCACACTTGATTTATTCAGTGCAAAGCACACTTAAGATCTATAAAAATAATTAGAAGACAACACATTTTCTACCATGGAGCTTAAGTTTCTATTCCTAATATCTCTTCCTATCTAAGATTAATCATAAGCTAGTAATATTTTGGTTTTGACCTCAAATACAAAAGCTGTTTCATTAATCCTGACATTCAGGAATATAACTGGAAAAATTTCTACTTCTGAAATTTTGGCAATAAATTTAAAATTTATTTTTATAAGCAAAAAGAAATACATGGATTTATAGATAGTGATAGATAGCATACACCCACAGCATCCTCACATACCTAAACTTTCCCTAATACAGTTTGTAACAGACAAGAATAACCCTCAAGACGTGCAAAATTCTACAGCTGTCATATGCCCAGCTGTGACGAGAAGTGTTCAGTGCGGAGCACTAGTAAATTCTGGAAGTCAGTTTGCTTGGAACTTAGAGTGGATTCAGGGCTACTCTACATTATGTCAACTTCCAATGACCCCAAAGAGCACTTATATTGTGTGTGAACTAAAGTAAACATACATGAAAATATCTTCATCTTCCTAATATATTCCCATACCAACTGATTCTTTATGAACCCATTTAAGATGAGTTTAGGATGAATTTCTTTTGCAGTGCTGGAGAAGACAAGTAATCACAACACTGTGAAAAATCTAATCCACAGTTCCAACAGCAACTAAAATTCTACTATACTTTTTATTATTATATATGGAACATTATCCTATATTACTAAGTCTGTTCAAGGAAAGTGTAGCAATCTTCTGAGATTTTTAAGTTGGAATGCTTGTAAACTGCATGCCGTAACTAAACAACCATTAAATTAGTCCACATTTCATTACGCTTATTTTGCTTTAAGAAGTACCTATGCATCATATACTTGCTTTAAGGAACACTTTTTTTACCAGATATAGTAATTAAACACTGAAAAATAGGTCTGCACAGAAAGACTGCAGAAATTAACATGTACTACATCAAATGTAAACAGCACATAGAAACTTCATAAACAATTTTTATACTTATTTCAATAACTGGATCCACTTTATCACAGTATTTTTAGTACATGCATTCTATATATTCTATGAGTACTTTCATATAGCTATCAGCCTGTTTAATTTGAACAACGTAAAGGTCAAAATGATATATAAGGACAACTTTTTGGGGGAGTCTAGTCCTATACAGAAAATTCTCATGAAAACTAGGAGGAATATTAAAAGCCTACTCAGCTGTCTACCAAAAATGGATTCTGGGGCACACATATAGCCTTCTGACATTTTGAATAACTAGGGGATGAAGTGCAATAGCAGATTTAATATACAGTTCCCTCCTCTTTGGATTTCTAGCCAACTGAAAGGCAAACCTGCCTGTCATAAATTTGGGCATACTCATTGGCTTTCCTGTGGTGAACTCTAGGTTCCCAATATGAAATTATTGCAATATGTGTCAGCATGTAGGGATAATTCATGGGAATCCACCTCTGCTTTTGTCCATGAAATGTTGCCCCACCACAGAGGGTATTTAGATTTTATGGACTTGTGGGTACTATGTGAGTACGAAAAGTGTGCTAAACCCAATCTGAGAGGATTCCTTTATATAGCCTCAATTAATTTATTCTTAATATTTGATTAATTAATAAAATGATTAATTAAATAGAATTTACATCACCCTTTCCAGAGAGATTTTATATTTTCACTTTTTAAAAATAGATTACAACAGCTAACTATTCAAATTGTCCTACTAATATAGATTCTTACCTTTCTTTAATGTGGGTAAGTGTATAATTGCTACAGTAGACAATACACCCTATTAACTTGTATAGACAGATTATTGCCTTTACTGTGATTGGTTCTGTTTCTACTGCCATTAAGTCTGGACTCGATGCATATCACATTCCTTCTAAAGAATACAAGCACCCTACATAAATAGTCTAATAGACTCAATTTTGCAAGATGCATCTTTTCTTTGTATCTGAGTATCCCAACTACTATTGTTTGGAGTAGAAGCTGAGAGTAAAGAGCATCCAGAAAGAGAGCTCAGCATCTTGCAAATTTGCTTTTCTTTCATTGAAAGGCAAGAAAGTCAGACATGAATTTAAAAAAAAAAAGGGGGGGGGGGGGGAAGAGGGGGATTAAAAGCCAGGATAATGAAACCTGTTAAAACGTGTCTTAGCTCTCTAACATGCAATGCTGTCCATCGTATATTGAAATATTGGAATATGTACAGTGATTCTCAGTTTTGCTTTATTATCAAGTTCTTTCATTTACAAGTTTTTTGTGTGTATGCACACTTGTGAGAGAAAATAAAAATAGTACAAAAGGATCATACATTTTAATTAAATGAAGGGATGATAAAAGATTTTGATACAACAATTCAAAACTTTACAGTCACCTTCCCATCTCTCCACTGTGCAAAAATGGAGTAAAGACTGCTAATTGTTATTCTAATTGTTATATGACTATTTTTGACTATTATGCACAAAACCAAAAAAATCCTAGTCAGTGGATGTGTAGCTATAGAAAGAACCTAGTTTTGTTAGCAAGAGAGTCTACAACATAATATTTACTCTTCTTCAAAGAAAATTAATGATGAAATCAAGCTAAAATAAGTCCACACTCAACTTTTTAGCTTTTAGAACAGGTTTCTTTTAGAGCAATCTTAGAGAGAAAATCCAACACATGCCATTTGACTGTTGCAAACTAATCCTCACTCTGCTTCTATTTCTTTCTATGAACTGCAATGCAAGGTCCAATAGACAGCGTCAGATGCGTCTCAGGTCCAGTACATGCTTTTCAAACTTAATCAAGGGAATATAGAAATGTATATAAAAAGATGAAAGTGTCTTTGCCTTTATACGTATTGGGAAAAAAAAAAAGCTAGGGAAAAAAAAGTGAGATGTTTCATAGGGGAAGGTTAAGTCTGATGCTAATGCTTATTTAAAATGGTGACAGTCTGGAGTAGTGAAGCCTTGCTGGGCTGCTTTAATTTCTCCCTGGAATAGCTCTCTCCCAACCTTCGGCAGCACATCAAAGTCTCTGGAGCTCAATTAAAATTGGATTATATTGAAATGCTCTATCTATGGAACTGTGTGCTCACTAACACTTTTCTTTCAGTAATACTCCAGATGACAGTTGCCCATCCCAATTTAAACAGTTGTCATAGAGACCATGAACTAAAGCAGCAGTAACTAACAATACAAAGGAAAGGTAAGTGGTGGGATTTCTGTGAATGAAGGTCTTGGTTTCCAGCCACAGTGCTCACACTGCAAGCAGCTAAATGCAGAAAACATAAAAGGCTGTTATGCTCTCCACACTCCTAAGAAAAGAGGCAAAGTAAGTGAAACAGTAAACATTTTCCTTTTTTTCCCCAGTAGCTAGGAAAATGTTTTACACACCAGCATGTTGTAGCTACCTAAAACATCCAGAATCAAACAACACTTCCTAAGAAAAACACCACGCAACCTGGAGTCAAACTGCAGTCAGCAGTTCATAAATTAAAGGAGTCAATAGGTACTTTATAATTGCAGTAGAAAAATAATGTATTAAGGTTTTTTTTCTTTTCAAAACTATTTTTAAGAGATTCTTTAATTATATCTGATGTACAAATCCTTTGTCATTATGACAAAAATCTAAAGTGAGGGTCTGATACAAATATGTAAGAAACTCAGAGTTTGAACCCATTAAGTTAACACTGTGACAGTCAATGTGCCTAATGCTCTCAAATGTTTTTTTACTGGTTTAAATTTTTTTATAATCTAGAATCGCATAGATTTTTTACATACTGCATCAAAATCTGACAATATCACCAGAAAATTTTGGCAGCTTTGAAAAAAACCCAAAACAACAACAAAAAAGCTTGTTTCTGGCAGCACCAGACAGCAATGTATTTAACAGCATAGTTTGCTAGTAATGATACTATTTTCTCATGTAGATGGCATGTTTCTGGCACTATAAAACTCTTAACCTTTCTTGTAATTGGCTTATTGAAAGTCCCCAGGTTGTTTTTTGTGCCATTGGGCTGATCACCATGGAAATGAACACTTATTACTGTTTTCGCCGTAGAGTTCTATTTTCCCTTCCAAGCCCTCCGTAAGCATCCTCCCTGCTCTCCTGGGAAGGCGGTGTTAGGATTTTGAAGCAGCAACAAGGCAGAGTGCAAAGAGCGCAGGCCAAAGGGGAAGAAAACAAAAATGTGTCAGAAAATCTAAAAACTGCACAGATCAGAATTTGTCAAAACAAGGCCTTGGTTTAAACCAACAAGAAGGGCCCCTACAGCTTGGGCCTTGACAAAGCGTGGCCTTTCTCTTTTTTTCATTTTATTATTATTTTTTTTTTTTTATTTTCAGCCCAGCTGTAGAAAACACCATCTAATGAACCTGTCTGGGGCGGCTGTCCCCATCCTGTCAGGCATGTCAGGAGATGACAAGCACTGGGGACAGGCCGCCGCCAGTCACAGACAGGCCTGCCAGCTGGAGAGTTCAGCCCCAATCTAATCACACCACCAGAAAATAACTTTCACGCTTGCAGCCTGACAGGATGGGCTTAAGGAAAAGAAAAATAAAGTAAATAAATAAATAAAATTAGGATTGAAACAATGCTTTTTTTTTTTGTTACAATTACATACCTTTTTGTGGGGTGAGGGATAAGGGAGGAAAAACAGTCTTTAAAATCCACTAGCACTTCAAGATGGTTTCCTTTAGTGTAACTGTTTCTGTCTTTCCGTTAAGAAAAAAGACCAATACAAGCATTCGTGTCGGCAGTTACTGAAAAAGTGTAAATGAAACAGTATTCACTGTACCTGGATATTCTTTTGCTGCACTTATTGCTACGTATACATAGCCTTTTCCTATATATCACAGATATAATAATATATGCCTCCATTGGTGGAGCTAAACTTACAGAAATATATGGTATGTGGATTTATTATTTCTTTATTAAATATTATGTCTCTTTACAGCCATCCTTCTAGGGCTTATATTATCATTTGGGCAAAAACTACTAGAGTACTAATGGTTGGGTTGTTTGTGCTCCTGAAACAGAAATGAATATTCATATCTAAGAATAACAATTTTTATAAAAGCCTCAACACACAGCCTCAACATGAGTGGTTCTTTCCTGTTTACACATAGACTGACTACGAATAAACAAAAAGGAAAAATCTTGACATGTATATTCAAGGGGGCTATACAGAAAAGGCAGTACTATACTGGTAGGCATCTCATTTCTCACTCAAAAATTGCCAACACAGATCTCTGGTCTAGAAATTCAATAATCAAAAATTGCTAACATAGGTCTCTGCTCCAGAAATCTAATAATCAGTAAATCCACAGAAAAAGAGACTGAAAAATATTATTTTAAAAAAAAAAAAGTAGTTTCCCCAACAAGCATTAAACAAATTATTAGGTCTAGACACAAACAAAATTGCTTCAATATACATATTCAGCTAAAATGAAAGTGTAAAGTGGTAACTAAGTGTATCCTATCTGCTCCTAAATGTCAATCAAAGTATATTTATCTTCTAGTATATGTACATTAGTATGTACACCTTAGTAAATATTGGCATGATTTGGAAGGTAACCGGGGTGGAAAATGACTGTTTCATGTAATACTTAGTAATTATTTTAGGAAGAAATTATGAATGAGTGTAGGGCCATCTAATCCCTACAAAATAATTAAAAAATGAAGATTTGTTATTGCATCCTGCCATTCATTCACTCTCTGCTGACATTATAGATGTCAGAAAATCTGTTTAAAAGCTTGCTATCTCTATTCATCTTCGTTTCTGGCATGAAATAGAGACTATAATAATCTCGTCAAGCCCACGTTTAGACACTAATTCATGACCTTCTGCTACAATTTAGAGAAAATTCATATATAACTCTTTTAAAATAAACTATGACCCCAGACAGAAGGGTAATAACTAGATTCAGCTACCAAATATACACTGAGAAAAGTCACCCACCCTGTTGGATCTGTATGGAGGAGATGGTCGAAACAAGAAAGACATTTTTTTTAAACTTGAAAAGTAATCAGATCTTTTTTTTTTCCCCATTTTGAAGTATTAGGTCTTCAATTAAGAAGCACCTTCCTTTCCTGGGTAGAGAGAAAGAATCACCCCTTTCACAATTTAAATACTATGACTAATGCTGTGAAAATGAAAAAAGAAGTTGAGACTGGATGCAAGCCCCACTGCCAATGCCAGTGAGGTGACTCTTGACCTTCCAGCAAAGCCTAAAACTCCCCGTCAGGGACTCAGCCTGCAAAACTCATGCAGAAGGATGCATAGTGGAGCTGACCATTACTCAAAAGCTATCTGTAGACTGGAGAGAGACATCACCTAATATCACACACCAGTTAGTTTACAAAGCAGTACAGAATAGCACACGCATCTGAAATGGCAGAAATTTCTCTTACGCAGAATGTAATTATTAAAATTGCAATTTTCTCTGAATATCAGCATTATTACCTTTGTTAATAATTAAAGGTACTACATAAATTTAAAAGACTCCAACTGGAAAAAAAAAAACAAAATAATCCCCAAACCCCCCAACTGTCCTATTTGAAAACAATGGTAATAAATTTAAAACCACTCAAATCTAAGAACTTGAAACAGAATTTCTACAGATTTTTTTTCTCATAGACCATATCTTTCTCAAAACCATCATGTACTATTTTATCATTAGTTTATACACTGCTGCCTTATGGTGGTATTATTTAATTTATTTCATTCATGTTGAAGCAGAGAGCTCTGGCCTCTTGACCCCAATTTTCACTTAAAGAAACAAATTTCTTTTTTGAAAACTAACTCAATTTTTCTCCTGTCAACCTTTAGCCTCACTTTAAAATATTAACCTTTTTCCTATCATGATAAGCATCCAGCTTTCTTCTACCCAAATTTGAATGTTAATCACCATATCTTATGATAATGTTATATTCACTTTTAGCTATCTCTGTCAAGCACAGGAAAGTAATTTAAATCTATACATCATCTTGGAATGCAGTAGCACCTGAGCATTTTTGTACATATCACAACCATACTTTTTTTATTCCCCATTAAAACGCATTATTTCTTTTGAGCATTTGCATTTTTTCCATTTTTTACTCTAGATGGTTAGCTAAAAGATGTTTTTCTCCTTTGAAAGAAGAAGAGGAAACAGACAAAGCTGAAGATACACTTCCGAAACAGAGAGAAATGCAAAATTACCACACTCACAAGCCTACCTTTTCTGCCAAAGAACATTAGGCAAATGAAGACATAGAACAATTAGGGAGAGGAAACCTGAAATAGAGGGATTTTTTTCCTACATTTATTTTGATGCCATCCTACTAAATTAATTGAATGAGCTGTACTAGCGTTGCTGGCAGAAGAATCCATTTTATACAAATTACTATAAATTTAAAACTTCAACGCCATAGAAAATAAACAAGAGAAAATTTTACATTATCTCCCTAGAAACAGCTTCTAAATAAGGTATATTAGCTATCATAAATATTAACGCTGATTTTGGACTTGTTTGCAAAACTGTTGAGTGCTCTAAAAAGCTATTACCCTTGGAAGTTTGAATTGGAAGCTAGAAATACTTTGAGGAGTCCAAATTTGGTTTCATATACGGGTGCCCATTACCAGGAACTTATAGAGTGATCTTACTTGCTTTTCCCATGAAAAGTGTTTCATCCATTTACAAGAACCTGCTGAGACAAGACACCTATTTGCTTCAGGAGAAGATCAAGATTTGTACATTTCCCCTTCTTGGTATTAAACACTACTTAATGCTTAAGAGTCTGTGGTATAATCCATTTAAAATATTGCAAAACATAAGCAGAACAAGGCCACAGTAACTGGTGAAATACCTCCATGACTGAAAACAGTGACACTCTCTTTGGCCATTTCCACCTTACAATGCAACTGTACAGTATTAATATGAGTCTCTTCCATCATTACATCATAGTATATTTATCATAGAAAATAACACAGCCAAGCTGTATTTTTTTAAAACAAATTATTGAGAGCATTATTCTTGGAAGAGCTTTTTCAAAATCAATTGGTTGCTGTTGAAACAACAGGAACACTTAGCATATTTGTAATATTTATGAAAAAACATAAAATTTTTACTATGGAAAATGTCAACTAGTTCTATAAAAATTCAAACACTTGAAATACTTTTTAGCACTTTAAAGTGGAATGAATCAACAGATACAACTGTTCAAACTTATTATTAGAAAAATTAGAAAATGGGGAGATTCAATCTGGTCCTGCTGGGATCCTTTTTCATGACACTAAGCAAAATACTCCTAAAAAGTTTCCAGATTTGAATTTTTTATAAACTTACATCAAATAACACCAGGAAGTAACATTTTCCTGCCTCAGTGTAGACAAGCTAAATAGATCCCAACCACAGAGTAAAACAACACAAAAACATCACTTCATGCAAAGAAGAAAACCTGTTCATGGGTAGTTGCTGTTCCAGGTGTGCTGGGCTCGGATAATAATGATCTCGTTTGTCCACTAGAGGGCAAGGAGGTGGAAAATTAAAATATTGAACTGAAATATTACATATTTAAAAAAATATTTCAAATAAAATTCCTGATAGTATAAAAAATAACTTAATAGGAATATAATTAAAGTCAGCTGGAACCTGTATTCATTAACTATCTGAGTTTTCCTCCACGATAAATGACCCTGTTTAGATCAGGATGGCAGTACTTTATGCCTCTGGAACCCACTAATGTCTAAGGATTGTTATGTATATTAAATTGGAAAACATTTGATCAGAGTTGCAGAGCAGCTTGATTTCAGTAGGATTGGTCTTTACCCAAAACATACTGTTATCATTCCAGATCTTTCCACTGATTTCAGTAGCTTTGGATTGAGAGGAACTCTGATTGGAGAAACATCATTAAAAAGTGTGGGGAGCAGCACCAAGCAAAAAAAAGGGGAGAGACAAAGAAAGTGAACACATTACTCTATCCAAACAGTCAGATGATAAAGGAAAGAGAACAGGCACTGGAAAGACAAAATACAACCATAATATCCTGATCTTTTACAGTATCACTGCAATCTGTAAATACACGCTGAAAATTACGGATGTCAACCAATGACGGCATCATCACCATGTATTGTTAGGAAGTCTTTCCGCTTCCTGGGCAAGAATGACTCTTTAGTCATTCTTAGTATGAACAAACCAGTTCAGACACTTGTCCAATACTTCCTATAAAGCCAGTTTTGCAGAGTCAGTGTATTCCACCCTGCTTAGTTCAGGCCATGTATGAATAGTCTGGGTGTAACAGAATGAGACTCCTTTTATAACGATGAGTCATGCAAACTCAGCTGAGAAAATCATTGTCAGGCTGGATTCTTTCCTGGCTGCACAGTAACTGTAAGCCACTTGAGGCATGTGCCACATGTTGACACTATAAAATTGAGGTGTACAGCATTTTCAGTAGACTGGTAGGTCAATCAGTAGAGAGAAATTGCAAACTTGTTTTTTTTTACCTTTTATCTTCAATGCTAAACAAATTTCTTGGTGGCTTAGGTTAAAATCAGAGTCATGAAAAATTCCACTGTGCTCTTTTGAGCATCACTATTCACAGCAAAGTAAAATCTCTGGAGGCACAATGTTTTCATTTCTCCCTCCTTCCCCTTTCTAATACACAGGCTCAATAAAGTCAAATAAACATTACACTGAGAAGTGAGGGGGATGAGGGGAACACAATTACATTCCTGTCTTCTTCATGATTCTTGGTCAGTTCCACAGGGGTTTGTTGCAAGACATTACAGTGCTGAACACTGGAACAGAACAGTCCAACATGGGGCAAAAGTAGGGCCAAGGGACCAACTGTCTTCTCTCCTTTGGGACAAGAGAGTTGAGTGTTCAGATCAGAGTCTTCTCATCTTTTCATAGAGACAAAAATTTACCATATGTTCTGGGAAAAGATTTTGGTGATGTTAAGCAGTATAAGCAATAGCACTGTGGAGAAATCGCCACAATATGTCAATATGATTTTTTATTTAAATGTAAAATATAAATAAGATACAAGACTGACAGGAATCTCTCCAGTAAGATATCTTGTGCAACGTGAATTTACTTTAAAAATAACTGCTTTGAACATAAATAGGAAAATTCACAAGAGTTATGTGATCACTGCCATTATCTATTGGTAATTTTTTATTGATAATGGCAGTGATTTTAGATTTTTAAATATAACCACTGTGCTATATACTATGAAGAAATAAAATCCACAAAAAGGAACATGATCTAACTATCAAGCACGGAAACAGGTACTGCCTGTAGGATGACCCAGTTTCTAAGCTACATTGTTCAAGTAGGTTATTGTGATAGATACTGTGATAGATCTAAGCATTGAGATCCTGTAGATTACTAAGAAAACCTTTGTAATGAACCAGAACAGAGCCCTCTGGTCCTGTAAAGCTTCTCACAGCATCAATTGATTTCTAGGCAGCACAGCATTCACTCTACTGAAAAAACCTTCTCATACTTTTGTGCTAATATATCAAAGTATCATACAGAACAAAATTGTGGTCCACTCTTTTCACACACCTACTTACAAATGAACAATAAACCCCTTACAAAAAAAGTGCAGCCCTCTCTCAACCTAACCCAGCTCCCGACTCCCTTCTGTCCTCCCGTATTCCTCTCTGTTTATCTTGCTATTACGCATAAGGTAGCAGAGAAAATCCTTCTCGCCTTCATGCCTCAGTTTCAGACTCTGCCAGTGAGAGAGCCTGTACTGTTGATCTTAGCTGCTCTCTATGAAATCCTTTATATGCCCTTTGCTGTATGTGAGCAGTTCAGTTCAAGCAATACCCAACTTCAGGAAATCAAATTTTCACTACTAGAAATAACAATCAATTGAGGCACATTGCCTACAATTTTTTTTTTCTTATCAAACTACAGGTTTTTATGTGTCTGCTAAAAATCCTCCTTATTTTCCCTTGTTTTGGTTTCAGTTGGGATAGAGTTAATTTTCTTCCTAGTAGCTAGTACAGTGCTGTGGTTTGCATTTAGTATGAGAATAATGTTGATAACACGCTGATATTTTAGTTGTGCTAAGTAGTGCTTATACTAAGTCAAGGACTTTTCAGCTTCTCATGCCTTCTCACAGCAAAAAGGCTAAGGATGCACAAGAAGCTGGGAGGAGGCACAGCTGGGACAGATGTCCCAAAGTGGCCAAAGTGATATTCCATACCTTACCACATCATGCTCAGCATATAAATTGGGGGAAGCTGGCCATGGGGTGCCACAGCTCAAGGATTGGCTGGGCATAAGTCAGTGAATGGTAAGCAATTGTATTGTGCGTAATTTGAATATTCTTTTATCGTTATTGCTATTGTCATTGGGATTGTTATTGTTAATGTCATTAGCTTTCTTTTCTCTCTCTTATTAAACTGCCTTTATCTCAGCCCATGAGTTTTGCTCTTTTTTTTTTTTTATTCTCTCCCCCATTCCATTGTGAGGGCAATTGTAAGCAAACAGCTGCACAGCGTTTAGCTGCCTGCCGATTTAAACCATCACTCCCTACGAAGACTACATGAGAAACTAATTTCCTTCCCTTTCTTTTGGTTTCAAAACTTTGGAATCACATTTATCAGTTCAAAAAACAAAACAAACAAAACCGTTTATCAGAATCACTCCTTATCTGAAATGAAAACAGAAAAGAAAATCAAGAAAGCTGAATACTTTTTTAAACCTGAGAAGGCTTAAAATCCAGAATCTATTCTCTGAATACAAATAGTTATATGTTCTTAATTATCCAGGTCCCTGACATTCATTTGTACACAGAGAAAACATCATTATCAGGGGAACACATTCTACATCTATACAATATTTAATTTTTTTAATTGTACAATATATGAAAATTTTTAAAAGCAAATGGAATATTTTAAAAACTATATTCTGCAGTAAATTCAGCTGCTACTTGGAGAATGTACAGAAAATTAGGACAGTAATTGACATTATTGACCGAATGATAGCATGCTGAGTAAGCAAAAACTTGACTTCGACAAGAATTACACTTGCAAGATTGGTCTGCACAATTGGCAAATGGCTTCCTGTTTCTTCATCTTGTATATTAAAACCCAGTAAAACCTTGATACCTTGACTTAATTTTATGCTGTCACTAACATTACAGGACACTTCAGTTTGCCTTTGTGTTTGGAAGAAGCCCTTCTGCTGACATCTATTATGTACAGTCTGCTTACATTTGCAACTGTGCAATGAAAACAATGCGTAGGGAACGACCTGTTCAGTTCCACACTATCAAGAGATAAAACTGCTGAGTTCAGAAGGACAATTAAAAACAGTAGCTGTGATAAAAAAAGAACATCCCACCAGTTTACGGTTCTGACCACAGGAAGACTCCAGGAGTAATAGCTGTTGTGTGCTTATGGAAGCAGGGAGGTGACTAAAAACTGCCCTGTCAGTTTTCAGCTCTGTCTTGCCAGCTGCATTAAAATGCAGCCCTGAGCAATTTTTTTCTATTTTTTCTTTTTTTTTTTTTGTCTAGAATTTCAGGAGCAGAGAGTACAAAAGAGCTGATGAGCAATGAATGCTTCACCCTTCCTCAATTAATCTTGTCTCTCTACCTTTGCTTTTGCTTTCCCTCTACATGAAGGTAATAATGACACCCTCATCCATTATCCTTTTATCCCTGTTATTCTCGTGAAATTGCTTAATAATATGTTACAGATTCGTCTTCACTCACATAATTCTTCCTGTCATTTGCAGTATATCATCCTGCAAACATACAGCCCACTTTCACTGGCCGTTCTTTGAAGATTATTGTCAGTGACATCTTCAGGATGCGTGTGGAATCTGGAGCATCATTTCCGTTGCGATGGGGAATTACACTGACTTATCTGTCATTGCCAAAAGCACAACAAGCAATTCAGTGTTAATGCAAAGGTAACACAGGTTTTTATCATGCCGCCAGAACAAGAGCTCTTGTAAATTTATGCTAATATGGCCCTTTTATAGTTTAATAACCTCCTCCCCTACTGGAAAAAGGGGCACATGCACACACACAAGCACACATATACACACATACAGGCACCCCCACATGCTGGTAGTTTAATAATCTGTGTCACAGTGTGGTAGGTAATTTGTAGCTGATCCTCTTGTAATTATTTATTTTAAATCTTTTTATGAATGCTAATCTTGTATAGTACAGAAGATCCCCAGTTTTGTTAGATACATAGTAATTGTAAGAAGCAACTGAACAGCTCCTCTTTCTAACAGTAGGTATCAACCATAAATAGTTCCCATGACATGAATTCCCTATTTCTCAACAAAACAATAACAAATCAGTGTTTGATTGACATTTCTTTCTTTCTTTCTTTCTCTCTTTCTTTCTTTCTCTCTTTCTTTCTTTCTCTCTTTCTTTTTTTATCTCTCTTTCTCTCCTTCCTTCCTTCCTTCCTTCCTTCCTTCCTGTAAGGCTATGGCTGCTGATGCCATTTGCTTTCCTCATCAAGAAATCTGCAGTACTACAAACGAGCCCTTCTCCCTGATCCAGGGTGGCATTCCAGAGGGACCCTGGTGATCCTGCCTGCATGCCAAATCTGACAACACATGACAAGCCGGTCGGCGTGCAGTAATTTGACTAATTATACCGGATTAGAGCATATTAATGCAAGCTGTTTTCTCCAGAGTTAATGACCTGCTGACTGGGTTCTGTAAGGCCCCACTAGGTCTACAGACAGCTAAAAAACAAAACCCTGCTTTCTAAGCCCTCGTCATTTCGCATCAGCAAATGAGTATATCAAACTACTGAGCAGCAAAATTCAAGCGACATTTTGTGTGCTACAAACCCTTGCAGCCTTCCCTAACTTTCCACCTCAAGGGTTTCTTTGATATAAAATTAAAATCTACTTTTTCTTATTTATTTTCTTCCTGCAATGTAGAGCCCAGAAACTGAGGAAGATTTCTTTTTTCCTACATTTTCCCCCAGCTTTTTATTAATGAGTAGAGGGTAGAGAAAAATAACTTATGGTCACTATAATACTGTTGTGTGGTTTCATTATGGTGTTAAGATTCTACACTCAAATAATTCAGTATTATAAACAACTTCACAAAGTGATGTTCTCAAATTAAATGTGTGTTACAGGAGGTTATATCCCTTGCAATAATTAATTTGGAACTGATTTTTTGTCTATTTTTTCATGCTGAATACTTTTTTTATAAAGAGATTGGCTATTGTTTTAAAATATTTTAAGTGAATGAAAAATGTCCAAATTGAACTGGATTGTTTAAAGATAATTTCATTTTAAACTCTGGCTTGTTTTAAATACAAGTTGTTAGGAATACAATAATTTTGACAAACGTAAAACAATTGGGCTGAAATTAAAGCTTTTTTCCCCCAGAGTCATGGATAACCTTTAGCAACATGACAAGGACTTTGCATGTAGCTCTGTGTGTACAATATATGTTCTCATATTCTAAAATATAGAAACATGTTTTTCATTTAATGATTTTAATGTATACATAACTGAATTACCTTACTAATCAAACACAAATCATCCATTAAGGATCCTAAAAAAAAATTCACATGTGGACCTAAGAATATTTCAATACCTCATCAAATACTGAAAATAAGCCCACTTAGCATAAGACAACAGTTACTTCTTTTCCTTCTTTTTCTAATGTCTCTTTTTTTCTTTTTTAAATGCAGTATGTATTAATTTCTGGAATAACTAGAAATATAAAATCAAAATCCTAGTACATTTTTCTTGAAATACACATGAAAGTGGACAACTGAATCACTGCTTAGATGCACTGAGCAAGTATGTACAGTACAATATGTACAATACAAATGTATCACTGATGCAAAATAAATCTAATGCAGGAAAAAGTTAGAGTTCCTGTTAGCGCTATACTGTTTGATCAACTATAATTCTGCATGTACATTTGTATCTTATGTCTCATAAAGGACTATTTACATACATCCAGTACTTAGTTATACACAGGGAACCAAGTACCGCGCTTATGCCCACATGTGTATCTAACGCAACTCAAATGGAATTTAAATTTACTTTACCATAAATGAGATCAGAAACATACTCAATTAGCCCATAAGGTCTCTGAGTCAAATTAAACTTCGTACAATCCACTATCAAATTTGTTATGGTTTGCATTTTGTAAGCCAGAAGAAAATTGGGCTATTTGTGACTTGAGCTTGCAGAAAACATTCTTTCAGTGAGTAAAAGAAGAGGGTCTGAGGAACATTAGTATTGCTGTGAAGAGTCCTGGAGGACTAGCTCATTCAGGAAATTGGTAATAGGCTAGAGAAGCCGACTCTAATTTACTAGACTATATAGAATAATTGAACCAAATCCTGGTCTTGCCTTTAATTACCCTAAGACCTCTGCTTTGCCATTACCCCGAAGAGTCTGAAATTTATCAGTCTCAGACTGCTGTTCAATAACCTATAGAAAATGAGATGTCCACCGTAACCTGAAAAGCAGTTATCAAATATTCACAAGAAAAAGGCATCACCACACTGGCATTCTTGTTGGTACTTCCAGCAGAGGACTAGAGGAGTGAATGGGTATGAAGGCTACTAAGCTGTCACCCCTAAGGGGGATCCTTCAGGTCATAGGTGAAGGGCAGTGTGGGAAAAGGAGAACTGGTGCTGCTCATGCATAAATAAAGGACTTTGGTCTCCAGGGCTGTCAATCCAGCATCTTTCAAGAGAACTAAATTCATTATATCCAAAAAGTGTAGATAGCCCTTTTAAAAGGAATAAAGCTGGCATCTGATCCTCCTCTGGGTTACTATGTAATCAGTTTTATACTGAAGTTGCTTTGACAGTAAAACAGGCCTAGTAAACAGTTTTGTATGTTAAAAGTAAGAAGGAAAAACAAAACAAAAAAGTTATACAGCAACCTTATCACAATAAGAATCCAGTAACTTCATATTTAAATAAAGATAGAAATTATGTTTTACACTAACACATAAACAGAAGAAAATATAATTTTTAAAATGAGGAAAACATCTATGTAACACTAAATAGTAGTGAAAATGCACACACCAATACAGAAAATCTCAAAGTTCAGATTAGCAGCCTTTAAACTTTCATTGCTTTTCAGAATTTAAGAGGTACAGACTTACAGTAATTGAGAAAAAATATTTAATTCCTGACATTATATAATTTCTGAATCTGTTTATTTCCAACCTTTGTAGCTGACAGAAATTTTTACTTTACTTAAGCAGCCTGATTACCATTCATACTTTCAGATCTCTGTAACACTGGCACAAACTGGTGACTGGGTGATCTCCCAGAAACTTACTCAAAGGCATAAATCATGCTGTTGTTTTCCTCTTATGGCTATATAAATCCTGGTAGAGAAGGCACTCTGATAACTTGCCAAGAGCTCAAAGGTTGTATCTAATTTACATACAAATATGTACATTTGTAAAACACCCTACTGAAATACAGAACTGCAATATTTTTTTTATCATTGTGTTTTCTGATAGATAAACAGGAACTAATGACTAGTAACGTTCACCAATTGTTAGCCCACTTTTCCTTCAACCCATAAATTCTGGCATTGCAGTTCTGAAATCCGTTCTTTTTTCTTGCAGACCACCTATACCTCAGAGCATACAAAGTGAAAAAAAGCTGTAATAAAAGGATCTAGAAGGAAGGCAAAGGGGACTTTTATTCAGCGTATGAAGGTGTTTCTGGTTTCATTTTGAAGAAATAATAAAGCACTTTTCTGCCTATCAGTCACAAAATATCAGACTATAAAATATATTTTATGTTACAGGAGTCATTTCATGACCACCACGCTTCTTCATTTCAATTTGTTACAAAATTGTAAAAGGCATCTCTTTAGCACACCGAATGCTGAAATTATAACATTAAACACCTTCCTGAAGGTAGTCAGGTTAAAAAAAAATAAATAAACTGGTATGTGTTGAATATATACACATAACGGTCAGTGAGGAATAAAGGATACTACACATCAATGAAGGAAGCTTTCTTTAATACAAAAATATCTGTTGATATTCTGTTTCACCTGGGCATGGCAAACAGTACCTCAAATAATTGTTTCTATAGTCAAGTGACTGTGTTCTCTTTGGTTCGAAGAAAGTGAGTAATAAAGAACCAAAATCTGTGATGTTCTGAATATCTCATTATTCCGATCCTCTTGGATATCTAGAGCTCAGAACAGTCTGAACATCTTCAAACAGGCTTATATCATATAATTTACATTTGCTTCATTCATTTGTGATATTAATTTATGCAAAAGCCTTAAAATTGGGTTAACTAAGGAAAAAACAAAACAAAACAAAATATACCCCCAGACATCATTTGTTACTATTATAACTCTCTTGTTCCAGAGTTAGGTAGTGTTTTTAAAGAAAGAAAAATCACCACAGGAGACATACTTTATGAAAAGAATTGGATAGTTACAATTTTTATTTCACTAGTCACAGTGCATACTGAGATCCAAACAGAAAATACACTCCCATTTTGATAAAGTTGTCAGAGCAAGTTTTAAATTATTTCTCATTATTGCCATCAGACACATGATATTAATATCTCACTGAGAATTGAGCTTTTAAAAAATGTAATTATTTGTGGATGTCCAAAGCCCTAAAGCCAGCTATTGCAGTCTAAATGTAAACAAAGATCTGATTGACTACAAACACAGACTACATTAAACTCAATCACCACTTATTATGCACAGTTTACTATTGAAGCCAAATTCTCATCAAATGAGATTCAAAAGACAGGTCAAAACTTTTTAAAATTACATTTTAAGTGGTACTTCCTAAAATTTAAATTCAATGAACAATAACATATGCAGAGTTTTTGATATGGCTTAAGTATTATCTAACAATGATGGTACTAAATAAAAAATCACCAGAACGCTATAGCATCTGCAAGACAACAAAAAAGGCTTACAGCAGAGACGCCATGAAACATTTAGCTGGTATTTTCCACACACTGATCCAGTGAAAAAGGGTAAGCTGTAAAAATGTGCTTCTGAGAGTTTCAAACCATATTGTACAGAAGTCACATCAAATTAATACTGAGGACCATTTAGAGCTTTTATTCTGAAAAGCTTTTGAAAAGGGATTAAACTATGAAAACTCGCATGATACTAAAGTACCTATTAATGGGTTTAGGGGGGGAGGAACAATGAAAGTGTTATTTTTAGATAAATCGTTACTTTGTATGTAGCAGCACAAAGCATTTGCTAAAGAGACACTGCAACAGTTCTCCAGCAATATCCCACACATCTAAACACTGATTAGCAGGAGAATATTTCTTGTCATTAAGAACAATCTTACACAGAAAAGAGGGTCTTATGGTTTTCTCTTTAATTTTCAACAATTTCTATAAATAATTCATTAGGAAAATGTAGTCGTAGTCAAAAATTGCAGAAGTAAAACTGGTGTCGTTTTTAGAAGATTACTTGTTATTGTAGAAAACACAACTGCATCTTTGTAGTCTTCCACATGCACATCCCATCATCGAAAGCCTGCTAACAAACTACTCGTATAAAAAAGTTCACACTGTACAATACAGTTAACATGCAGAAAAATTATGTTTTCAAAAAATAACAGGAAACAGCACGAGTAGTGAGAACAAAGAACTGGGGTAGTTGTCATCGCATCAAAAATAATGAATGCTCAAGAGATTTCTAACTTCATCTCTTTCCAGTTATTTGTCCGATAACAATAGGCTACCAGGAGAGAAAAGACTAGGCGCAGAGCATTCTCATCTTCCTTGGCTCTAGCTAGCACCTGTAACCTGCAAACAACCATGTACCAGCTGAAATCCACATGACAACAGCCCCAAAAGACAACTGGAAATGTTGTTCCTAGCCTGCTGTGCCTCCATTCAGTGACGGGATGCACCACATGGTGGATGACAGCTTTGTGTCTGCCCATCTTGCAGCCTTCCCTCCTCCCTAGACACACAGTCGTGCACACACAAAACAGTCTTATGGCTAATGATGCAAACATGAAGTGTAAAGTCTCCTTAATTTGACCCTTGTTAAACTCCTAATTGGATTGAGGCGGTCTCAGAGTGGAAAGCAACCCTGGATTATTCAAGAAAGCTTTTACAAAATGAAGACCAAATTACAAAAGGCTTCCACTCTGGCTGCAGGACACCACAAAGAACAGGCAATGAATTGCAGCTGTCACTTAAGTTAAAAATCTAATCAATTGCCTTTTTTTAAACAGGTAACTTTCTGAACAGTTTCTTCATTGTGATACTCTTCAGAGTACGCTTGACCCAAATTTAATAAGCTGCTATTAAAGCAGAAGAGCAGCTGTAGAGCAAACACTGTAGAATGATACCATGCATTCAGTCTCTTAATGATTTTAAAATGACTACAACCATTGCTTCATTCAAGAGGAACAAAGCTCAGGGCTCTTTGCTCAACAATGTCTTAACACAAACTGTCTGAACAGACAGCATTCATTTGTCCTTCATGAACCCAAAAGGTCAGCTGCATTGCTGAGAACATCTCAACAGTTTAATTGTGTTTCTCCTGTAGGAAGACTGAGAGAAGAAACTTGGGGATGCCTTGTATATGAAAACTAGCCTCTTTTTTTTCCTTCCAAGGAAATATACAGCTTAAGTACAGAGACAAGGGGTGCATGATATGCAGACAGGTGTAAAACATGAAGTAATTATAGAAGCTCAAATTAGTTCCTAGGCCTGAGGCAAAAAAGAGAACAGTGCCTTGACAAAAGGGAATAGCAAATAAGGATAGCAAACAAAAAATGGCTTGAATGTGTAAATTAGCAAGAAAAATGAGACAGAAAAGCAGCTTTACTCTACTATTATTCACCACATGAGAACAGAGCAGCTGAACATGATCAAGAGGACTTTGGAGGAGAGAGGCAGGCATCAACACAGAAACGAAGCCAAAGAGTGGCAGCTCCGCACTTTCTAGTCAGTCACTCATTATGTGGTGAAGTGCTCTTGAGAAGTGCCTCTTATACTTGACCTATCATATTACTTCTTCTGTAAACACATAATCCCTGCTTGTTAGGTGGTGTCAACACTAGCATTCATTCACTGTGGTAGTCCTTTTGTGTATAGACACTTTAGAAGTGCTGCCAAAACCAAAGAATTGACACCATAATAAAACAATTTGAATTTCAACCAGGTAAACAGATCCTATGCGCTTCTGTAAAATGTACTGTGCAGAGCATTACATCCAGTTTCCCTTATTTGAGACAAAGCTGCGTTCTTATCACGACTATTTTCCTTGCATGTCTTTTTACCCAGGATAAAACCCAACCACCTAATAATTAATGTTAATAAATGAATACAGTTTAATAACAGGAATTACAGCCACTGCAACTTATTTGCTTCAAGCATATAAAAAAAAGTTTGCATATTTTTACCACCAGTCAGCTAAGCAGAAGATCAAAATCAAAACAAATTGTGGATATGCAAAACTAATTACCTCCTATGAGCAATGTATTATTAGCATGAAGGTCACAGAATAGCCATAAAACTGGTCAGCTTTTACTCCAGAATTTCATCCACTCATACAGATATTTTATACTTCCGTCTTTGCAGGGACTCATGTCTGATTATTATAATTAGATATTTAGACCTTCCACTCAAATATTATACTCTTTGCTAGTAAAGGCACTAATTCACACTTAAGAAAACTTTTTTTAACCAATCCAGATACATAAAAAATTGATTCCGTGCTTCTGCACTAACATAAGTATTCTAGACAGAATATCACCTTAACATTTATGATGTTATCTGAACACCTTTGCTGGCTATGTGACTAAAGAGATGAATCATTCTTTCATTAAACACTCGATAAAATATCAGTGAACTTTCTGATGTATCACCAAGTATCAATGAAACACAACACAAGAATGGCAGTATCTGGTTAAAATGGCTGTTTTTACAAATGAGTCTATAACAATACACAAAATGAATACTTAGACACATAGCTTGCAACCTCTCAGAGTTGAAGAACCAAGTCAGCACTGGGTACATCAAAAGGAGTAACATTACAGGACCATTATTGCAACAAGGTGATGTGATGCATTACTGCAACACTGTCTAAAAAAAAAAACAAACATATTATCATGTTGCACCAATGTCATCATCCTCCTGCCCGGGATTACCAAGATTTTTTTGTTAGTTTTTTGGGGGACAGGAAATTGCCTACATTCCTATCCACAAATTTTGCAGCTGAATTTTTTGTGTTCAGGCACTGAACTGCACATTTCTGGGAAGCCTTGACAACACCACTAACGTTTGGCTCAGCTTACTACACAGGCAGCAACAGGCAGCTTGCCTACCATCCACCTGGGAGCAAGGACAGTGTAACATTCCTACATCTACTAGCCACTGCACCTTGTTCAAACACCTCTGATGAAATTCTCAGTGGCCTTAACCAGCCTGAATAAACTCATATCAAATGGAAATCTAATTCTCACACCTTCTACCCTTGCCTTTCAACTGTTGCTTCTCTCACTCCTAACCCATAGACAGAACTTCTTCCTTAGATCACTGTCCTTTTAGAAATTTCATTTTATACTGGCCCTAAAAAAAATCAGATAAATAAGCTTTCTATATAATATAGTAGTAACCATTATTTATTAAAATCTTTCCACCTTTTCCACTACCTTTTCTATTTTTTTTTACATTTTCTTGCATTTGCCAAAATTAGACTGTAAAATGAGGCCAGAATCACATAATTTTTATTTCTCCAAGGCAACATGGAAATGTGTGTCACTGTATAAATATTAAACAAGACCAATAACAAATAATATAGTCTTGTGAATGAAGGACTCATAAGTGCCATGTTTAGTAACATTAATTTAAGAACATACAGTACCATTCAATACAAGCAAGTTCAGCAGTTTGTGCAACTAAAAATGTCTCATTGAGTCCTATTCATTAGGACTTCATTTAGAAGGTAAAGAAATACCAGCCAAGGTGTCAATGTAACTATCTACACTACTAAAGACATGCCATGAACTTCATTACATGTGTTCCTCAGCTTCTGGAATCTCTCTGTTGTCTCCCTCTTGTCAAACATGTCCTGTTTACCATCCTAATAAAGCTTTCCTCTACTGTACAGATTGCATAAGCCTCTGGGCAGGTAAACCTCTAAGTCAGTGAAGGATGCTCAAAGGGCTGCTGTTTTCAATATCTGGGGCTCTGGAGAGCAACTATTGGAGAATTACGTTACCTGCTTTCACAAAGCAATGGCTTCTGCACACAAAAGCAGTAACTACATTGAGGCTGGCACAGTTCAAGCACAGCCAAGAGCGAGCGTGGGAAACGTTGGTGCTTTCCAGCATGATTCACAACATCAGAGTCTTCACAGGCCAATCATGCTTATGCGCACTGGTAGAGATTCCCTAAAGTCAGGGTTTCTGCTTAGTGTGGTATTTATCTTTACATGAAGAAAACTCAACATGTTTCTACTTCAATTCAAACTTCTTTAAGCACAGGACTACTTCAAGATTTGTCTTCTGATTTGCCCCTTTGATTCTTTACATTGTATTTTTTAGTCCCATCCCTTAAATGAAATAAATTTTACTAGAAGTTTTCAAATTAGATTTTCTTGAAAAGTTTTAATGTCTTCCATTTCAAACTCATTCTCTTTGAACTTTTTGCCCTGATTTTCAGCCCATTCAGTCACAGCATATTTTTTAGTTGTCTTCTTGTTTGTGATTTATTTATCCTATTCCAAAAATCTGTATAAACTCAACTAAATCAGTATAAAAAATGTGTATTTAATTGAATTGCTATAATTTTGCTTGCACCACTGATCATCACATACAGTACTATGTGGTCAGCGTGAGGTTGGAGTTCAAATTCCTTATGCATTCACTAAACTTGAACACACCAGCGTTTGCTTTACAAGCAGTTGGACTTGTCCACTGTGTGACTGATCAGCACATACGGAATATGGCAAACACTCTTCTATCAACACTTTTTCAGAATTTCTAGAAAACAGACAGTCCAACTGGGTAGCCTGGCCCCCCAGATCTGGGAGGCTACTGGAGAAAATGGAAGGGCATGGCTTACCAGCAGAAATGAAAGTCTGCTACTAACACCGGTGAGCTTAACAAATTCAAATTTACCACCAAAAAGCAACTCAGCTTCTTGTTTCCATTTTCTGCTAAATGGTTATCATTGTAGCTAATGAGTATTATTTTCCTACTATTCTTCTAGATACTAATATGAAAAGTGATTTTTGCCTACCATAACTAATACGAAAATCATATGTGATAGCCCTAGCATGGCATAGCATACATAAGTTTCTAGGTTCAAGTTGATTTAAAGAGTCATTCCTGTCACAAAATTCATGTAAAGTAGAAAAGGAATGGAAATGAATAAAATAAATGCACCTTACAGAAGAAAGGAAAGTAGCACAGAGAGTGAAATTACAGCTCTCAGGAGGCTACGATTTGCTCTGATGCCAACTTGCACTTGACTAACATGAGACATGAGTTCATGAAACAAAAGTTTGTTCAGCACAAAAAAATGACATGTAAACTTCACTGACCCAACTACATCTGATGTAATTAGTGTCATTGTTTTAGCTAGTGTTTGATTTGGACCATTAATCCTAAATATTTTACGAAATGTTTAAAATTATATAGAACAGATGCACTCTGACTAAACATACTCAGCAAATAAAACACCTGACAATTGCAATATTTTAATAGCACAAAACCATAATTCAGCAAACTATTCTTTAAATGTGTGACAATCTTTCGTCAAGCAAAACAACTGCTAATTTTTAGGCATTTTGTAATATACCGGTCATTGTGGTTTGTCAATGGTCCTTTAACACAGAACAAACAAACAACCAGAAAACCTTACAAAATGTACAAAATTCTGGGTTTCACCTGTGAGGTGTATCCTATCTACAGATTTCAATAATAAGTATGTACTGTCAATTTAGCAAACCTCTTCTAATATCTGGTATGGTAAGCAGGTAATACATGCATCATCCCAAAAGTCAAAATCTATCACAATTGTATTGCCCCTGAACCCAAACTCAGGTCAGATTTCATATCTCCAAAAATCATTGTGTAAAAATTGTCCCCAGAACACACTTTTATATATGGAGGAAATCTAGAACAAACCACAAAGCTAAACATCCTTACTGCCCCAGTCCAAAACCAAATTCTGTTTATTTAAAACAACTGAAGCAAAAATGCTACCTTATAGAATCATAGAATCATAATATGTCCTGAGTTGGAAGGGACTCACAAGAATCATCAAGTCCAGCTCCTGTCCCTGTACAGGACAACTCCAACCTTCACAGCATTATATAAGCCAAAATTTTGTTTTGTTTACTTTTCTGTCACAGTGAAAGTTTTTGAAAAATGCTATTGATACTATAAACATATACTGGGACAGGCTAGGGCACAGGCAAACATCAGGTCTGCTGGTGACCACATCCTTTTGGTTAACATGCTGAGGAATATCATTTTATACAATTCATTCTTGAGAACTAGTGATATCTTCTCACACATCATGCTGCTAATGTTGTCTTGAGCACACCCCAGGTTGCTTTTGCAGAAAGAAACAGATGAAAAAAAATTAATTCTTAGTAAAATTATTTTTATACTCATGCAGCTAGTAGGAAGAATGTGAACTGTGTTTTCTAAGCAGTTGTTTTCCAATCTTCTATTATTTTTTTTTATGAAATGTGTATCAAAATATGTATTTATCTCTCTTCTCCCACTCCTATAAGGAGTACTTTAACTTTTAAAGTCTATTTTTCCTGTGAAGGAAAACTTTGTTTAAGCGCTGAAAAAAGAAACACAAAAGTCTTTCAAATCTGAACACAGAATTAGAGGGTGAAGATGTGAGAGGCAGATATAACTAAAGACAGATGTAATTGAAGACTATTATTACTGAACATTGACACTGCCACACTTCTAAAAACATCCAGCCTTCTTAGACATGTATGAATCTAGTAGATGAAGTGACAAACCCTGCATCTTGTCTGTGCCCCATTACTTCATGATTTCACAGGTACGTCAGCGTCTTGGAAAAAAAGATTTTTAAAATCATCCTGGCAAACAAATATATGAGTACTTCTTGCATAAAGGATGAGTCCTACTAATGTCAGTGGATTTACTTGCCTGAGAGAGTGGTAAGTCAACACAAATTAGGGTGAGAAAGATACGTCTAAGGTTAAATAAAGGTTGACACCCAGGCTTCAGTAATGATTTTTTGTTGTTTGCTGAAACCTGTAAAGCTACAAGATATTTCCTTCCCAGCTTTTAAATTTGTCTTTCCACAAATTACTATCAGCTATCAGAACTCAATTTGCATAATAAAATCAGCTTTGTTAAAAGATATAAAGGGAATATAACCCTAATTTACGGATTCAGAGGAATTCTGAAACATTTAACAACAGTACATCTAACTGAGTTACTGCAAGTCTGGGAAGAATAAACAACTAAACAAGAGTTAAAGTCAATAAGTTATAATAAAGTCAATAAATCTGAAGCTACAGATCCCATTTATAATTTCAGTTCATCCCTATATTTTTAAACAGATGTACCCAGCCAATATCTTTGTTACTAGTCTGTGGTACTCTGAATAGCAAATTTTCTCAGATGGACTCAATACCACATGCTCCCATACATGTCCAAAGTAGAAAGCACAATATAATCATTTCACAGAACTCTCAGGAATCAGACAGGAGCAGAATAAATCACTCTGCGAACAAGCTGTGTACCAGGCTTCATTAGTTATAATTACCCCCAAAATATGCTCAGCAGAATGCACACGTGTCATCTGGGAGTGACACACAATAGAGCGGGCAACTTATAAACTCCTCCAAGCACAGAAAGAGTCCATAAAACAACTGGCTTGTGCATTTGGATTCATGTGATAACACCTCCTATTGCATAAGCCACCAGATGACACAGATGGGGCAAATCCAGACAAGGAACATTTCTTTTGTATAGGCATTGGACTTCATTTGATGCCTATTCAACCAACAAGCTGAGAAAGCTGAGAATAAAACACTAGATCTTTGTCTTTTTTATTTCCCAGATTGTGCTACACTTGCTTGCAATAATGAAATGTATGTAGTTTTAAATACTTTGAACATAATGACTTCAAGAAAAACCAAAGCAAAACAAAACAGCATGTTAAATTTAACATGCTTATGCACAAGCAAAAACAAACACTCTTCCCCAAACTTCTAATATAATATTAAACACCTCCCATTCATACATCCTGTTACCAAAAGAGGTAAAAAAATTGACTGAAGCTCTTTGACAATGCACATATCGGCAATTAGATGTAGTCCTTTCTGGAGAAATGGATATTAATTAACATTATATTCATAGATCAAATTACCTTTATTTTAATGATTACTACAAAACCAAACACATCACAACTACTGCAACATTGATCTCATCTTAACTTTGCTCTGTAAACTTGCTTATTTCTTTCTGCCTCCTGTATTTTCTGCCAATCATAATCATTATTTTCTGTCTGAGACATTCCAATCTCACACCAAATGCACATTTTTTCCTCCTGCTCTTGCTATTTACTTCCTTGCATAATACCATAGTATTCCTGGTCTTCTTAAATGCCTTTCCACATACTTTTTTGTGTTTTTTCTATTACTGGTATGGAGATTGGGTCATGTGGAAATACTGAAGTACTCGTTTACTGTAATAAACTTATGCTTTACTAAGAAAGAAACTGTTATTCATATACAGTTCACTGTACTGACTGATTTAATTGCAAATATAATGTGCAAATTAAAAATGCTCATATATGGCTTAATTTTAATATAAACATAGAAAAATATATTTTTGGATGTTACATGAGTAGGCTAGTGCATATGTACATATATTGATATGAATGCCCATGTGTCTAGTTACTTCTATATTCAAGTGTATAAACAGATTCAAATAGATCCACAAAAAATGCAGACGTGCCTATGTGTACACACTCAAAAAGCACTCTGCACCTTTAGGTGGCAAATAGGGCATTTACACCGTATTATGTTTCTGACATGCTGTTAAAAAACTGTGTAATATACTCACATCTGTTAGCTACCTCTAAGACAACGCAGAAAGTAACTCCAGAATTCTGATCGAAGAATGTATTTAAATTAGTAATTTAACATCAACCACAGGACACTGAGTTCAATGAAACCGCTCATATCCATGAATATCTGATTTTGATAAAGTAGACTCTAAGGCTCATAGATTTAGAGTGGTTAACATGAAGTGTCATGGAGAGAACTGAGTATATCCACAATATGTAAGATCAATTAAGGTCTGTTATAAATAGCATCAGTTAACCTGTGATTCGTCACATCTGTGCATCAGTAACATTATGTGGATGTAAGCAAGGACAGGATTTGGCCCACTTGGCCCCATTTCCATGTAGTGCAACCAAGAGGTCAGCTTCAGTATTCATACATTCAATAATGGAAAACTCCACACAGTGCTCACAGGCACAGTGGCAGCAATTTCCTATTTTTAAAACCTCAGAGAAGCATGAACAATTTGTGAATTCGAGCTGCAATGGTATTATTTGAAGTCACTGCCACCTTCCTTTCTTTTTTTTTCCTTTTTTTAAAGAAACAGATATTGAAGGTAGCCCAGCTAATAATTTCATTCTGACACTTGAGTTTAAAAGGTTAAGTTACTATCTGAAGAAAGGTAATCTGGCTGCCTTTCATAACAGCCTGCAAGCTCTGCAATCTGCATAGAGAGGGGCATTTGTCATCATTAGCTGAGCAGTGACAGCTGGCACCTAGGGTGTCCCGGATTCAAGAAGTGGCAAAGGCACTCTTTTACCTTAAGTTGCTATTAAGTATAGCAAGCAATATTTTCTTTTTCTCATATAGCATAAAATAACAACAGTGAATGCATCTGTGTCTCCTTCGGCATGGAGAACACACTGCTGTACAATTAGCAGTTGCCTTTAGACAACAAGACACCGGGTTTATTATAAGAGCAAACATCCAATTCATGTCACTTGAAAATAACTACAATTGGCTTAAAATTAGGGCAGTATATTTTGCTTCAGATATTTCAAACTGATTGATTTGTATATTTTATTTATGGACATGACAAATCATGAATATAATACAGTTTTTAACTAGAGGTATAGTACTGTCACTTCAAGCCAAGAATGCCTAATTACTTAAAACAGACAGGTTATTAGATATAGGGAATAAAATAGTCCTCCACTGGCATACAAGCTAATGTAGTACATTAATGCTTTGAAAGAATATCTGATGGAGCACTATTTTCATAGCAGCATTAGAAACATAAAGTATATTCTCAGAGCGCATGTAACCACTAAGTTTACCACATTTTTTTCAGAACAGTTCCATGAGATTTTATAAACATTCATATTTAAGAGTGTATTTAATAAATGAAATGTGTTAAGACTATGAAGGGAGTCATGTTCATACTACCATCAATTATTTAATCTATGAAAGACTGAAGAAATTATTTATAAATATTAAAAGACCTTGATTTGGTTAGTTTTATAGAAACAAAATATAAAGCTAAAAACTAATACACCTTGACATTATCAACAAACATATTTTTTTTTTAAAAAAAGAAATAATTTCTCCATAGTCCCTCAAATTTGAAAACATAACCCATACTGCTAGTCTTTGCATTATTATGTAAACTAGTTTTTCACAAATAAAACTAATTTTTGTGTTAATGTAAAATCTATGCAAATACATGCAGTCATTTATCAGGGAAGCTGACAAGCATTCCATATTGGAGAGGGAAAATAAAACTGCCTCAAGAATAGAGGCAATTAATTATTTCTGTATTTTCTCTTCCTCTGTCTTGAGGCACAAAAGTTATCCATCCAGTTAAAACAGCAAATGAAATAAAGAGATTTTTTTTTTTATTTAAACACATATGGCTTTTGCCTGCAATACTGATCACCACAAGGTCTACAGATGCCCGTGGCTAAATTGTACACTGGCAGACGCACACAAGGGAAAACTGTGTTAATGCAGCGTGGTGAACAAAACAAATGAAGAACTGAATTTTGGGGGTGGGGTGGGGGAGTGAGTACTTCTTTCACCCCCATTGAGATACACAGTTTGCCTACGTATCAAGAATGGATTAAGTTAACTATAATTTAACCTGAAAAGTTTTTCCTCTCCCTCTATGTAAAAAATCTAAACAGTATGTGTAGAAGAAAACATTCACACAGATCCACAAAATTTTGTAAGGTACAGATTAAAAATAATGGGTTTGCCAAGATAAATGGTTATTTTATTTCATCTTTACAGTCACGGACTAACAATACATAATGAATGTACTCACAAAATACAATGCGAAAACTGTTGTCCAACATACTTGCTGTCATTTTTTACCTACTTAAAGAAGCAATCTCCTGAAGTGTAGCTGAAGATTGCAAGCATTACGGTACAAGCTAGCATATGTGACACAATCTTGTGTACTTCAGAGCACTAGTACAAGTTCTGCACTTGTTAACAGTACCTTTTCATAAAATTATTTAAAAAAAAAAATGAAGCCAAAATTAGCCAGTTCATTCCTGGAATTAATTTGGAGACAACAACAACATGAAAAGAATCACTGAAAAAAAGACAGAATTATATTGATTGCAGTAATTTGTCTTTTAATAGGCCTCTACACACTATAGAACTTTAAAATTACCACTGCAATGACCACATAAAAACCAGTAAAGAATATACTTACAATCCTTTCTTGACATGTCGTGGATTGACATGTATTTTGAGTACATCACATAACAGAATTAAATACACCCCATTAAAACCAGTGTGGACGAAAAAAAGCCCCCTGGAAGTTTCCTTTAGATTTAGAAAATATAGAAACTATAAATAAAGAAGATTCAGAAACGTAAACTAATAAGGAGACTTCTTTTACCTCATCAAAAACTAAGAGAGAATATTCTCACCCACCTAACAGACAACCACAATTTTTTTTTCTTCTTTTCAATGGAACTAATGTATTATAAATGATAACATGCCCAAATGGCAAATATGTTCCTAATATTATGAAAAATCTATAATAATATTCCTTTAAGATAAACATACTTACACAAGTATCTAGTATTTTTCTTTCAACAACTGTATTGGAGATTTATGACATTACAAGACTACATGTTACTCCTGTAGTCTTCCTCATTTCAATGACACTGGCACTATGCTACAAAGAACCCAGTTCTGTACATTCTGTCCTAGAGCTGGGCTGTAAAACTGCTAGGAAGGACAGTATGTGATCCAGGTTAAATTTTGAAACCCAAATAAGAGGAGAACTAGAGTGATTTGCTGCCCTTAATAAGAGACTCAGTTCTACCACAGATAAAATATTATGCTCTGCAATGACAATGTTTCACCAGTTAAGAAAAAAATGTTCAGAGTGAAGGTGCGAAAATCAATACATTTTAAAGACCAAAAGATCAAAGCATCAAGTTTTTCCTGAACAGATCTTCCCCCTTCTTTCTTAAACAATAAGTTGGTTGACACGTTTATATTACAGTTATAGCTAGGACATTTCTAGGAACAACGAATAAGTGTTTTTAACAAGTAGGTTACTTATATTTAAGATTGTTAAAAGATTCTGTGCCTTTGGGATTACAAAAATAGTCCAGAATATGCAAATATACAATTCTGATATTTTTGAAAGCATAATCGTTCACTTATTCCTCTGAATAACCTCACCCTCCTTGTAAAGGCTGTACAGCAGATAAGGGAGTGTACCTTTGCAGGACCATCCTGTCAAAACATGGACAAAAAGGCGTTGTCCTTTCTCAAGAAGCTAATTCAACACCCTCTAAAACAATGACATAAACAGGGAAGTTCTGCTTGACAGAAGAGTAGATATTTGGGCCAAAAATGTATTTCCTCACCAACACATGCATTTGATGCATTGAATATTTTACAGGCACACTGTATTTCATCCTATTCAAAAGTTAACCTCTCAGTATTATCCTGCTTTGGCCCTGATCCTGCAAATAACTATCCATGCACTCAGCTATGAGCCCAAAGAAGCCCATGATCTCACCAGAACCAGCCAAATGTTTCACTAACCATGTGTGCCTTGGCAGGATCACGGCCTTCATAAGGTTCAATGAAATGTATTAATCACTCGCACCAACTCACTCAACTCCTTCCTTCACCACTATTTGGAAAGAAAATATCAGAGAGCTATACAGTACATTAAAAAATAGAAGTTTGCATTTAATTATGTCAGGCATGTCTTTTTATAGCTAAATCGAGATAAAGTTAGTTACACTGGTAATATACCATACCCATGCTATTGAAAGGGGAGAGGGCAATTTTTCTTTTGACTCGGAGGGACTTAACATGCCCCCAGTACTGGCAGCATGAAAATTAGCAATAAACACATAACATGACAAAAGGTACATGAAAAGACAGTGTTTACATGTAGATTTATATAGGTTAGTGTTCAAAGATGTTGAGCAACTTGCTCTCTGCTGATTTCAACGGCTCTAGCAAGTACCTACAAGGTTATGTAGTTTAGTTTCCTTTTGCTAGCCGATACGAAACCAGCTTACAGGAAAACACCAGCCACAAAAATAAGTATGTTTGAGACATACCACCCTCCCACTTCAACTGGGCTAATAAGATGTTGGATTAATCTTAAAACATAGCACAAATAAGATGAGTGGTGCCATAATTTATATAGTGATGCATTTCAAATGCTCCCACACTTCAGTTCCATCTTACATTTTCTAATGCTCTAGTTCTCTCCAGACAACACATTCCAGGGCTGGAAGTTACCAAGAGAAAGGTTAGTATAGACATGAAGTCTTTGGAAGCTGCTCATCCAACACATACAGTTTTATTTTCAAGGTCAACGTTGAATATTTTCAGTCATTTAATCATATACAGCATGAGAGAGTAATGAGAGTTCTGCAGTGTTGGATGACCCACTACAGATGTAGTAGATTAAAAGGCGCTAATCCCCACTGATTCCACACTCCTCTCGTAATACAGCATAAAACAGCATTCTCCAAGCAGGAGACTTTTTTTTAAAAAACAAACCAAACCAAAACAAACCAATACAACAAAACCCTGTGCTGGACTCTTTAAATAAAACCTTCTACTTTAAGGAATGTCTAGCTTTGGAGAAGCCGATGGAGAAGTGAACCAAATGAATAATTCATTGCATTTTTTCCCTGCTTGAATGTTTCTGCAATTCTAGCTAAAATTACTGTTGTGCAAGCTCCATGTTTACTTTTGAGATGTGACATTTTAAAGAAAACAAATCAATTACTGTTTTTTTTTTCCCTTAACAGATTGTAGATTAGAGGAATTTAAAGCATTAACAGTTCATCCATATGACCCAGGATGACCAAGTCCAACACTAATGCAAACTCTTCACATTTTTTTTAATGAAAAGAGAATATATACCCATGTTAAGCTTAGCACTGATGAACATTGTCTGCTGCAAAAGGGAGCTATATAGTATTTTTTGTAAAACAACATTTCCAAGAAACTGTAGATAACACAAGAAAAATGTTTGCATACCTAATTACATAAAAAACTTATATCTAAAAATCTAAGAAATGAAAGGTATAACGTCATTAAAATTCAGCTTTTGCAAACACTACAGCAACTTACATTTAAACTTAAATTTTTATTTGTTCCTTAATTTGGAAAGTGTAATCAAAAAAGTAAACTACAAATAACAATACAGAACATTGCGGGTACCATCGACTTCTACCACTAAAAAAAATGATTCTGCCTCTTTTATATAATCTGACACTTAAAGCAAACATGGCACAAATATCTGTCTTTAGTTTTCCTACTTGAAAAAAAGTAAATTTATTGTTGCTGGCAGGATGATATGGATGAAATAACCAGGATGAATCGAGGGGGGAAGGGGAGAAAGAGGAGCCAAGAAATCAGATACATTCAATGAGCCTTCAAACTCACTTCAGCAGTAGGGATAAATAATTTAATCAACTCAGCTTCATTTTTTTTCCTAGCTCCCTAGTGCAATAGGCAGATATTAAAAAATAAAACTTTAAAATTCATGAGCAGTTGTGTGTGGAAGAACTATCACTATATAATAAGAAATATAAAGTGATACAAATGCAAGAATTTCTTGTGCGTAGCAACTACACGTGCATTTTAACTCACACTTTTCACCATATGAAAAGGAATTATTGGTGAAATTTATATATGGCAACTTTCTTTGCTGGGTTTGGGTTTTTTGTTTGTGTTTTCTTGACTTTTTTTTTGAAATGACATTTCGGGGGCGTGGGCAAGTACCTGCAGTCAAACATTTTCAATACCATTTGGCTTTTTGGCTAACATGAGCCCTATGTGACAAGGTACTGTAGTTTGAAAGACTGGAAATAACAAGCAGAGTTCAACAAATGCTGCTATAGTACCCCCTAATTGACGGAAAATACCTAGAAAACAGTAATTTGGTAAAAATCACCAACATCGTATGGTACCATTATCATGACAAATGATCAATCATCATTTTAATGAGGTGATTTTAATCTCAGTTTTCCAGAGCAACTCAATACATATAAAAAATAAAACTCAGTGATGAAAAGGTGTTCCTTCCTTTTATAATTTATGAAGGATACATTAATAACTGCAGAGAAAAACTAACTGCAGTAAGTGGTCAGGAGCTTCGAAAACATTCATATTTTATATCACATACAGTCAAATAGATAATCATTTTCGGAATCTAAACCCAGCCACCGACTTACTGTCATGTTGAACGTTCAGGTCACCTTAGCACTTGCATTTCTGCAGCTGACTAGTGTCAGCCATGCCTACATCCACAAATTTTCAAACTGTGAAATGTTTATTGTGCATATGTGAAATGAAATGATGTACTGAAGTTAACAGCAACCTTTGGTGTTGAATACCACTCAGATGAGGCTAAAGCTGGTATTTCCCGTAGCTACCAAGACACAGAAAATCCATATAATCTGCACCACTTGATACCATACGTTAATCTTAGCATTATACAATGAAAGCTCTGACTTAGGAGCGAAGACGCATTTTTTAATTTAAATTAATTCAGCCACTTTATGAAAATTAAAACTACTGACAGCCGAAAGGCACGACCTATCGCCCTTTGCCTTTGGGAACTGGATTGACCGAGCTAGAACCCACGGGGCAGGGAGAAACACAACCTCGCACGATACATCTCCCTGTTTAACTCGTGGCTCTCGTGCAGCTGAGCTCGGCCCTGGGGCCGGGGCGCCCCCTCCGCAGGAAAGAGAGGGCTGTTCCCCTCGGCGCGACGGGAGGAATGGTCAACCTTTTGTCCGCCCGCTTTAACTTTCGGTTTTATGCGGCGCCGGCACGCAGCCTCACGAGGAAGGGGCTCTTATTTAAATCGCAAAGAAGCCGCCCCCGACGAGGCAGGTCCCCGCGGGAGCTGGACCCAACTTGACCCTTTTTCCTTTCCCCGCACCGCCGAGGCCGTCTCCGGCCGGCGCCGCACCCGCGTCTGAGGGCAGGGCGCGACCGGCATCGCCCTCGGCTCCGCGGGGGCAGCGGGGCGGGATGTGCCGGCCGCCGAGGTGCCTCCCCCTCCCCGCCCGCGGCGGTGCCTGCAGCTCGCGGGACGAGGGGAGAGGGCGCCGCGTCCCCCGCCGCCGCCGCAGGTTATTCGCGCACCCGGGGAGCAGCGAGGGGGCGGCGGCGGGGAGGCACTCGCTTTTCCCCTCGGACCCGCTGCCTGCGAGGGGGAGGCAGCGTTAAATTGCCCTCCAGGAGCCGCGGCGGGGAGGGAGGCGACAGCCCCGCAGCCCGGGCGGGCACGGCGGCAGCGGCGGCCGCTGCGCTCCTCGGGGGTGGCTGCGGAAGCGCCGGGACCGGCCGCCCCCAGCGGACCCGCCACGGCCGGGGGGAGCCATGCGTGTTCCGCCCGGCCGGGAAACTGCCCGGAGGAGGGAGGCAAGTCGGGAGGAAGCGAGCTTCTCTTCGGCTGAAACAGCCGGAAAGCGGCCGTGCCTCCGCTGTCGGCCGGGAGGCTGCGGCCGGGAAGAGGCAAAAGCTGCTTCGGGACGAGCTGTCACCTGCAGTTTTTCAGCGAGGCGCCCCAAGACAGCCCCGGCCCTGGATTCCTAATGGACAGAAAATGATTCCCACATCAGCTCCCTCCTATGAAGCGGCACGCGGAGCACCCGTAGAAACGCCAGGCCGAGCGAGCCAAGGTCACAGTCAGAAATTCTTCGCTATGTGCAATAAAGTTGGTCGCATTAATACGCTGAATAAATGTCGTGAAATGTTCTTTGCGTTATCCCTGCTTCTTAGCCACGGACATGCCTGTGACAGTTACTTTAAGAATTAGTAATCGGACAGTAGATTAAAGATTCCAAGCGATTAAAAGCTTTGCTGTTGAGTTCTGTGTTTCGAATAAATAAATAAATAAATAAATGTAATTTAGGGTTCTTTGGAATTGAAGCTCAGTAAATGCCGCAAAGCAGAAGGGTTTGCCACTCTGGCTTATTTGCAAGTAAAGGTCCTGATTACTAACATTTCAGGTACCGAAGGAGAAATTCGCTAATTACACATTACATACACGAACCCCCAAACTGTCAGATTAGTAGCATGCCAGCGTGTTTGCAGTCACTAGCATCCCTCCCGTGTGCACATTTACTCAACGCAGCCTGCTAGCAGAGTTCGCTATACCATAAACTGCCCAGGTTTGAAATTAATATAGTTACAGTGCGTCTTTAAAATCAGCTGAACATGCACTCTTCACAACATACTGGAGCGCTAGACGGAATAAAAAAAAATACCAAAAACCAAGCTAAGAATTGGCAAATGAGATTTACCGTTCATATCTGCTACTTGATTTCTGGAGGGAACGTGAAAAAGACCTGACAGATACGTTTAGCGATTGATTCTCCAGTCATAAGGTACAAAAACCAAGGCAGAGCCAATGCCGAAATGCATTAAAGCTCAAAATCGATCAGAGCCCAACAGAAGATCTTTTAAAACAATACAAATTGCGTAATATTTTATTCCAAAGGACACTAAATTTGCCATGAATCTGCTGTCTTGTTCACCGGCCAGTTCAGGAGAGAAAAAAAACCCAAACGAACCCCCAACTTCTCGCTGGCAGTTACAGACAACTAGCAGAAAGCAAAGACAGCGTGATGTGACGCCAAGTGTGACTTAATGAATTTACGCCTCTGCTCCTGCAGGAGCGAGCCCGGTCTGTAGCTCCCTAGTTGATGGATGCCCATTAATACACCTGCATTCCCGTCTTGGCCGTAGGGAGGCACGCGGGGATTCAGTGCGGAGCGGCACAGTTTTGCCAAGTCCTTTCGAAACGTCAATACCCTTCAAGTTACACCTCAAAGAGAGCGATTTCTCTTGATTTCCGAGCGTACAGATGACCGGGGCGGCTTTTCTGCCAGTAACCTTCTACCTTTCTATATGTGCCTGCGTGTGTGTGTGTCTGTGTATACATATCTATCTCCTAGAGAGGGATTAATTAGCCGGGTTTGAGCTGAAAGAGGCTGCAGTGACGAGCCCAGTGGCGATTGGCCGCCCGCCTGCCTGGCCCTGCCTTTATAATTTCCACACGAGTGCATCTGGGCTCTTATACAAACCAACAGCCAGCTTCTTCTGACATATACACACACACGGCACTTTTTTCCACCCTCTGATTAACCACCCTGCACACACACAGTGATTACTACGGGAAAACATAAATAAATACGAAGAGGTTTTATTATTTTGACTACTGGAAGCTCAGTGCAACTTTTGTTTTTCTTGCTGCTTGGGAAGGTGCAGCTCTCGATGCTTTCCTCTCACTCACGGACCCTTTAAAAAAAGGGGGAGGAAAAATATCGCCCCCTCCAGTCCCCCGCCCGCTCCCCCCCTCCCCCCCGCCACACACACTTCAAGACGGCTGATCTAAAAAAGCAGGAAGAGAGCATCTGAGGAGCAGCAGCCCCAGCGCATTTTGAAAAACATTTGTTACATTTCAGAGTGCGGCAGCCTGTTTCTCCTCTGAAGTTGGCTCCAGCCTTAGCAGCCGCATTGGATCCCACAGCCTATTGCGAGACTCCGGTATACAACCCGGATCTCTGCCCCAACATGATCGCGGCCCAGGCCAAGCTGGTGTATCATCTGAATAAATACTACAACGAGAAATGCCAAGCCAGAAAAGCTGCCATCGCCAAAACGATCCGAGAAGTCTGCAAAGTGGTGTCGGACGTGCTGAAGGAGGTGGAGGTGCAGGAGCCTCGCTTCATCAGCTCCTTGAACGAGATGGACAATCGCTACGAGGGGCTGGAAGTCATCTCCCCCACGGAGTTTGAAGTCGTGCTGTATCTGAACCAAATGGGGGTTTTCAACTTCGTGGACGACGGTTCCTTGCCGGGCTGCGCTGTGTTAAAGTTAAGCGACGGGCGCAAAAGGAGTATGTCCCTCTGGGTGGAGTTCATCACGGCGTCTGGCTACCTCTCCGCTCGCAAAATCCGATCCAGATTTCAGACTCTGGTGGCTCAAGCCGTGGATAAGTGCAGTTACAGAGACGTGGTAAAGATGGTGGCGGACACTAGCGAGGTGAAGCTGAGAATCAGGGACAGGTACGTCGTGCAGATCACTCCGGCGTTCAAATGCACGGGGATCTGGCCGCGGAGTGCTGCCCACTGGCCGCTTCCCCACATCCCCTGGCCGGGACCCAACAGGGTGGCGGAGGTCAAGGCGGAAGGCTTCAACCTCTTATCCAAGGAGTGCCACTCTCTGGCCGGCAAGCAGAGCTCGGCCGAGAGCGATGCCTGGGTGCTGCAGTTCGCGGAAGCCGAGAACAGACTGCAGATGGGCGGCTGCAGGAAGAAATGCCTCTCTATCCTCAAAACCTTACGGGACCGCCACCTGGAGCTGCCGGGCCAGCCCCTGAATAATTATCACATGAAGACTCTGGTTTCATACGAATGCGAAAAGCATCCCCGCGAATCGGACTGGGACGAGTCGTGCCTGGGGGACCGGCTCAACGGGATTTTACTGCAGCTCATCTCCTGCCTCCAGTGCAGGAGGTGCCCGCATTACTTCTTGCCAAACTTAGACCTCTTTCAGGGCAAACCTCACTCGGCCCTGGAAAACGCGGCCAAACAAACGTGGCGACTGGCTAGGGAAATACTTACCAACCCGAAAAGTTTGGAGAAACTTTAGAGGGTAACAATAAAATCGGCCTGACCGATAAGTCTGCTTATTCCCCGATGAAGTTTAAGCTGTCTGTTCGAAAAGTCAAATATTTCCACTTGACAATGCAAATAATATTCTCTTTTAAAAAGGAATATAGCTTAGGCTCTTCATAAAGAAAACCAAATAAGAATAGCAAGTATCGTTCTGCTTATCTTCGCCACAGTTTTGCAGTTCCCCATTGGGATTGAGGGAGAAAAAAAGGTAAAAAAAAAAGAAAATATATTACCCGGAAAAGAAAATTGGCCGTAATTAAACATGATTGTGACTATTCTCCCTAGGAACGGTACCAACGGATTATAACAAAACCTGGTATTTTTTATGTAAACCCTCTGTGAGTAAAAGCTGTTTGGATATGCCACCTGAACAAACCCTAATGTACCTTTTAATTTGTATCAAATATTGTGATCTCACATTGTCTTTGAAATTGTGGATGTTGGTGTTTTGTGATTTGGTGAACAGAAGTTAAATTGCCATTTTGGATACTTCAAGGACATTTTCTGCTAAAGAGAAGATACCATTTAAGAAGGTAGATTTTATCATGGTACTTTTGTTAATTGTCTTTTGAAGTGTCTGAACTTAACAAGTTTACATTTTTCGTTTCATATATATTGCTTGTTCTATTTCTAACATTCCATAAATATACTTGAAATGTTATTTAAATATATTCGAAAGAAATTTGGATTCTGCTTATATAATAACGCTTGAATATTGGAATTATATATTTGAAAATGCACTTGAAATACACTGGATAATTACCTTTTGTGGTTTAGATTTTAATTTCTGTTGCTGATTTATTTAATTACAAGCTAATAAATGAAGTAAAATGCATATGGGTAAGCGTTTCAATACCGGATCAAGTTTTCTACTTGAAAAAAAAACAGAGGCAGCTGTGTTTTGTGAATTTTGCTTTTCTGTTGACAGTTGCTTAAACCCTGTAAGCAGAAAACTTAAGGGCAGCTGCCCGATTTTGCATTTTAAATAGTTTTGTAGAGGAGGAAAATATTGGTGATACAAACACATTAGAGTTTAGCTCCAAATGATCATCAGCAACTGCCAGATATCGATTTAGTTATTAATGCAGTAACACTTTTTCAGCCGTCAGAAATCTGTTTTTGAAGTGTTTACTATATGGTGCTGATGTGTTTCTGCTCTGTTTTGAACAAAGCTGAGAAAGCACAACATATCCCTGAATCAGTCAGTTTACCAAGCAAGCAGTGAGCCTGACAAAACCAGCATTTTGGAGGAAGTAGTAATAAAGAAGAAAATAAAATTTATAGGTGAAAAGTTCAAGCCGGCACCAATAAAGCAAACAACGATAACACTCAGAAATCAAGCCCCTGCTCTCCCAGGGCATTCAGAGGGAATAATATGTGCGTGCCTACAAAACTGCAAGCGATCCAAAATTGCCTGTCCCTACTGCGATACTTGGTCCTTCCCAGTAATCATTTCTTTACAGCGGTTTTAAGATCGAAACGCAAAATAACAACGCGGATTTTGTACCCTAACAGTCAACAAGTGCTGCAAGAGGCCGATCGTCTGTGTAGCACCCACCAGCAACCGTTCCTAGTGGGTGCACTTTAAGGAAACCGTTATATCCAGTGACTGTGACAGAATCTTTTTTTTTTTTTTTCCCAGCACTGCAAAGAAAGTTACAAGTTTGAGAAATTCATCAAAGAGAAAGTATCTTATTACGAATATATTCAGGCCAGGTCGCTACCATTTTTTTTGGAAATTATTTATGATATTTTTGCAGGAAAAAACTCCACACCCCACACGCTCCCCCCCCCACCCCCCCGCCAAGGTCTTTGTTACTGCGCTGTAAAATGTTAGAAGAGAAAAAATAGGGGAGGAACTTTTTCAAAGAAATAAAGCAACAGCGATAAGAATAAAAAGAAGTGTAGGGGAGAAGCTCTCCCTGTGACACATGTCCCTTCCTCCTGCCCCCTCCTCCCCTCGTGGCAGCCCCCGCTCCGCGGGGAGGGAGCCACGCAAAGGTCTTTGCTCCAGTCACGCACTCCCGCTCTGCTGCGGCCGGGCTGGAGGTTTTCGCAAAGGGGAGGGAAGAGGGGAACAACTGGCAATAGTAAATGACTTCAGAAAAAAACAGAGCTTTCCCAGGAATCAAGTCTCGGGTACATGACTATTTCCTCTATCTTTTTTTTAAAAAAAAAAAAACAACAAACCACACCCTTGCAGTTCAGCAGTGTTTCCTCGCATTTTCTTACATACAAAATAACGTTCTTGAAATAATGGGATTCTGCGATATCCTCGTAAGGGGTAAAACCATTCCCTGTGTCACGGCAAGGCTGAGGGCTGGGACTGCTGCACCCTCCAGGGATTTCAGAGCAATTGGCTTAACTACTAAATCTGACCACGTTCATACAAAGGCACCGAGCGAGAGATTGCTGGAAAAGGCGCACGCTGCCGTAATAGAGGATTTAACATCATTAATACATTGTGCACTTCCCCCCCCTTTGATAAAAGGCAGCGAGAGGCGGCAGCCAGGAGCGGAGTTTGGAGAGAGGGGGCGGCCCCGGCGCACGTGTGCCAGGACCGGGACCGCCCGCCGCACTCACCTTGGGGTCGATCTTCTTGAAGGCCGGGTCATCCTCGTCCACCTCGAAGTAGATTTCCGTGGTGGTGATGGAGAGCGTCCCCTTAGCCACCACCACGGGGGCGATGAGCTGTGCCGGCGTGCTGAGAACCACGGGGCCTGCAAGGCAAGGGCAGCGGCGTCAGGTTGGAGAGCCCAGCCAGCCCACTCCCGGTGGCGGTGGCCCTTCCTCCCCTTCCCTCCGCCGAGAGAGCGTCCGGCGAGCCCCCTCATAAACCCCGTTTGTAAACCGCCGCGTTTATTCGCCTCCTGACCGCGGTCAGCGCTTTGAACTCCAGTCAGGACAGAAGCGAGTTTGTGAGTTCCCGAGTTGCGAGGATAAATCAGCCAACAGTGAAATTCAGAGGCGTTAGAGGGGGAAAAAAATAAGAAAAAGCTGCCTCTTAGAAGTAGGTCCCTTCTCTTTTCGTGCCCTTTTGCTCCTCGTTAACACTATCGCTGCTAATGTACGATCACGGCGCCCCGTTGGCACGCAGCTCCGACCTGGCAGCCAGGGGTGCCCGCAGCCCCTGCCCGCCGCCCCGACCCTGCGGAGCCCGGGGGCTTTAGTTTTAACTCTGAGTCCAGACCTCCACTTCGAAAAGCATCACAAAAGACTATAATTTTACCTACTTCAATACCGCACGCACGCACAGGCGAGCATCGTTAAAAATATTTACGGCAAGATCGTTTAAATCTCACCTTGCTGTCACTGAATCCTTTTAAAATGACTGTAATAACATTTCGCTCAAATACGTTTCTTAACGAGACGCTTTCACGGGCACTGGAAAGATGGGATGGGGAAAACCTACTGTAAAAGGCAGCCTTCACCGTATAAATTGTTAGGTTTTAATTTAGGAAAAAAAAAAACAAACAACCAACAACTTTGTTCTAATGCAAAAGACAACAGGGGATCAGTTTTTCACCATCTTCAACACGAATGCAATATACTGTTAATGCTGACAGTGCCGGCGTTTAGGAAGCTCACTTGCTTTAATTAAAAGAAAACATTAAATATAAAGCACTCTTCTAGCTTTAACCACTAAAGCGCGTAGGGTTATTTGTATACGCGTATCTAAATGCACGCATGGACAAACGCACATCGGACACACAAATAACGAAAGCCTCAGTATTGAGAAAGTGGGGACAACATCTGACAGATGCATCGTTTATAAACTGGCAAACCGATCGTCTCAGGGAATGCTAAAAAAGGTTTGGTTGGTTTATGCAGTTAAAATCTCCTCTGCAATGGGGAAGACCTTGCTCAGAGGGCAGCGAGTGCCTGCGTACAGTTCCAGCTGCCGTCCCCAGACACTCACCTCTCTGGGGACGAGGACAGCGCCTGTCTGGAAGGCCTGTAGCGGTCAAGGCAAGCCCAGGGCTGCAGTTCGCAGCAGGGCTAACCAGGCATGGATGCAACCTTGCCTCCTCCCCCAGTACCGCATGCACACTTTACTACAAGATCTTGCAAGCAACACTTCAAATTACTCACTTAGCCCAAATTAGTCCTGTATCGGCGCATCTAACTGTCATGTTGTTAATGTTTTACTTTACTGTAACACTCAATTTGAGACCATATTACACAATGTTTTGTCATTTACGCAGCAAAATAAATAAAGAGGAAGGCATGGATCACTGTGTGTACGAGGGGAGGCTAAACCGCACGGTTTCAGTGACAGCTTTCAGCAGCCCAGCGTGGCGGGCTGGATAATATTGATACAAACTCTATTTTCTTTCATTTTATTGTTTTCCATCTCCTAATAAACCGGGGTAGCCTCTTGACCCTAGTCAGCTGATCGGAATCACATGCGTCGGGCTTGCTTTGCTGCTCTCCCCGTCTCGCCTCCATCTTCTCTCCCTCCCTTCGCGGTGAGAAAGGAGCCGAGCCGAGCCGAGCTGGGGAAGCCCGGCTGCAAGTTCCAAAGGGCAGGGCGATCGATCCGAAACGCCGCTTTAAAGCCTCATCAATCTTCATCTAGGTTGCTCGAGTAATTACGCCCGATTCCCTTGTACGATTACAAGTGGATTTGGGTTTCTATTCCCCAGGCTCCCTTTCTTTGTGTTTACAGAAGGGGGGTCTGGGTAGCCAGCGGCTCCCTGCCCTGCAGAAGCACTTGCCCTCTCCAGCAGAGCGCCCCAGCCCTCCTCTCGCCCTTCCCCGCAGCGCAGCCGGGAGCCGCCGCTTGGCCCGGTGCACGGTGATGGGCTCCCGGCCTTTGTGCAGGAAGAAAAGCCACTTCGGAAGATGCGTCCTGGAAACGACCCGATATTCTATTATTTTAAGGAGGCGTTTGTGGCCTTGGCTGAATCCCAGAAGAAAGACCATCAATTTAATCCAATTACCTCTTTTCCCTGGTGTTGTGTGGCTAAAATAAAAATAAAGCCGCCGCTATTCAACGGTCAAAAGGCCAAAACCTATAACCTGACATCCAGGAGAAGACAATAGGTGCACCCAGGATGGCGGGTGTGCTAGCAAAACGCACTCACGTACTGGAGGAGGGGGCAGAGCTGCCAAAGCCGGGGGTGGATGTGGAGGGAAAGGGGACATTCACTTCTTAGCCCGTTTGTGAATGCAGGGGAAATCGGGGATTTCTGGCTTCCTCCTTATCCTCCAGAGAAAAGGCTCCGAGCTCCCAGACCGGTAACTTGGCATCTGCCCTGCGTGCTGCTCAAATGACACCCTAGATTTGTTGCAATGTAAACATGTCAGAGGTATTAAAATGCGACAAGGAATAAGCGTTATGGTACTTTCCAGATGAGAAACGTTTGCTTGTGTGTTCGTGTTTTTTTTTCTTTTTCTTTTCTCTTTTGGCAAAAAAAAAGAAGCAGAAAGCATAATAAACAGTGGTCAATTAATGGTATTTCAGGAGAGGGGGTGTTCTAAGTGAGTTAAAAAATCGTCGCAGATTTTTTTTGTCTCCTGAAAGCACAAAACGAAAAAAATATTCCGTATTAACAGTGTGTCATTTTTACACTTGTCCTTTGGAAATCTCCAATTACAACTTCCAATTCCATAGCATGTTTAAGGAGCACTGATTCTTTTTGTTGTAGCCTTCAGGGAGCAAGCCAGCCACTGAGAGAATACGAAATTAATCCACTACAGCTATAGTGAGAGAGGATTATGATTTAATCCCCTTTGGGATACTCTCTGGGTTTTAAGGATCCGATATTAAAATGTTTACACAGAGCATAATCAAAATACTGCAGATTTTCCATATGGCACCAAGCTATTTGGGAAGCTTTGGGTCCCCTTCCCTAACCCAATTGATAATCTAATGAAACAAAAGCCGGGCACACCTGAGCCAAGAGCCGTGGGACGGGCTCATTCGCATGCGGGAAAGATAACGAGCTTCGGCTACCAGCCTCACTCGGCCCCTCTGCGGCAGCGAGCTGCGCTTTTCCAGGGGCTGTAAAGGATGTAAATACTCATCCCCAGCGCGACTGTATCCCTGCCCGCCCTCGGGGCTGCACTGCCCGGGATCCTGCCGGGCGCTCCCCGCGCACACCGAGAGCCACCGGCAGCGCCGAGGGTGCCTCGCTGCCAGCTCCGGCGGGAAAGCCAACCTGTGGCTGCTCCGCTTCACCGAGCACCTTGGGGTTTGTGGAGAGGACACGCGCCTAGAGCGTCGATCAGTTGTTGGGACTTCGTCGCCTCTTCCCAACCTCTCTAAACCTCTCCCGTAGCAGAGAGGCAGCGACCTAACAAAGAAGTTCAGGCCTTAAAACCAGACCAGAAATCCACAGGTCTTGTAATCTGCTCAAATGGGGAATTTTTCTGCTTTGCCTGATCCCTCTGTTCGGCACATGTGATTTACATTTCTAAAATAAACGCTACCGCATATATACATTTTAAAAATAATATTTCCTTTCCAAAAGTAAATGATTGTAGGATTAGAAGGTCCCAGTGAATAAAAGCAGGATGTGATCTCTCTCCTCCCCTCTGTTAATTTTCGTTAAACAGATTTCAGTCCTTGTATCTCAGCTCTTGTGTTTTTTAAGTTCAAGCAAAGAAAGTAAGTGCAAGAAAAAAGTTCTGTCAGGTGAAAGAGTTTGCTCTCTGCTAAAGCAATACCAGTAGAGTTAAACCTCTTAAGGAAAGCACCAAGAGTGGTATTTCGAATTGTTATTTCAAACATTTTCGTATCTGTAATTTTTAACTGTAAGATCTAAAGACGTGTTACTTTTATGAGACTGCAAATTACTCCAGTGGTATATTTGCTAAGATGATTTGGCAGAATTACTCCTAAGTAGGATAAGATATATGCTTTCATATGCTTAATTATGAAAACAGGCAATTTACCTGCTGCAGACTTCAAAGGTTAGCTTAAAATAATATTTTGGTGTTTACTCACAGATGAAAAAATACTAGCTGGGACAAATAGTTTGAAAATGTATTCACTCAGCTAGACCAATTTAATTTCACTATCTACTAGCAATTATTCTGAAAAAAAGGTGGTAAATGTTGTCATGTTTCGTTTTTAGCTGATACTTTAAAAAAACCTAAACATATCCTAATTTTTTTTTTATTGACTGTTTAACATGGAAAATACAAAATAATTTAGCTGAAACTAATAACTTTACTCTGTAAAATAGCTTGCATAAACTACAATTGGTAATTTGATATACTTAAACAGGACTTCTAAATATTAAGAATAATTATTAAATATCACTCACAAGGTACCCAAAATAAGACAACTGAAACTCCCTCAATGTTTTAACTCTAAAGCGAAGTGTACCTGACACTGACTTGCACTTAAAATGACTACAAATCCTAATACTTGAAACAATGTATATGTAACACACACTCACACATGCAAACCCTTCAATTTCTTGTAACATAAATCACATAGCATACAAGCAGAAACAGGTACAGGCAGCAGAAGCCTTTGGGAAAAGCTCTATAGTCAGAAAAATATTTCAACCAATTAACATCATTAATATAATAAATACATGCCCTGCCATGTAAATAACAAGTAAACAACACAAAATTTGTAAAAAAACAATTCATAGAATTTAGTCTTTTTTGTTCCTATTGTCGTCATAAATCTGATCCAAACTACCTTTTACAAAGACTTCTGCAGTAAATATATTGAACTTACATGAGGATGGTTGCCCCCAATTTGTTCTCCACTATAGCAGATAAAGGGAGTAACTCCTTCACTCAAGCCAAGGCTTTTGTAAGAATGTATGTATACAGTTCTTTTTACATATCTGTTTCAATAAAGAGAATAATTTGCACAATTTTGATTGTAAAACCCAGAATCTAAGCCTAAATATGACTTGTAATCTTGTTTTTCTGCTCTTCTGCTGAATAACAACCCCAATTCCTTTCCTCTGTTTTCAGAGATATCCAGGCTTACTTTGTTGGCTTTTCACTCTTGCACGTTCATATGTTTCATATTGTGAGGGAGGGATTGATTTTTATTGTTTTTTAAATGCCATTGCCAGTGTGGAAAGGCCCTGATATCCAATTTTTTCCCCACTTTTTTCCCTTTCCTCCACAAAGCATGTAACACTACTACTAACATCAAAGATCACCTTCAATGATGTTTTTCAACAATGGTAACTGAACAATTACAGCAACTCAATTCTATTAAGTGGTGCCATAACATCAAACAAATGTATTTCATTAAAGACAAAATGTAAATAAAAATAATGTTATGTATTGCAACTCTGCATAAAATAGTAATAAATAAATATTTTTGAGGAGATTGTGAAAAAAGTTAACGTTGCTTAAGAAAAAAATAGTATTCTCTCAAACTATACATTCTTTCTATGCATTTGAATTAAGTCATGTATGGACTTCTGCAGGTAAATTATTATTTGAATTTAATTTCCTCCTGGTCAATTGAAAGTAAAATATAAACCAGTACTTCTTCCTGAGGGAAAATATGTTTCACAATATTCCTAAGAATAAGTATCTCTTTATATTGTTCAAAGTGTGATAGAAAGCAACCACTTAATAGAATGGTTACAGAATACGCAGAGGTAAGCTCAATACCATACCAAAATCAATCATATTACGTATCTTTTCACTGAAGGTCCCATGGAACAACTAGCACAAAGCAACTCAGAAAATCAACTTTTGTCCCCCTTTACAGGTAGTCTGACTTGCTCTGCTGCATACATGAGAACCTCTAAACTGTGCTCAAGCTCCATGTGGCTTACGTGGATTTAGTATTGTTCCAGGACATGTTCCAGCGCCAACCTGCCACATGATCAGGCATTAATAATAATAAAGACTCCCCTTAATGATTTACAGCTGGTCAGAAACTTAAATGTTTGGGATAGGGACTTCACTACTGCAATGCATACATTTGCCACTTCAAAATTAGATTCATACAGGCTCTGCCTGAAGCTATACCGTGGAATGACTGAGTAATTTAAGCTGGTTTAGAAACCAAAAACTTGATTGTTAAGCAGTGCATCCAGATGTGAATATACTACACTAATGCACTGTGGTCCACACTAGCTTCCTCCTCATTTTCAGGTAAAATTTAAGGTACTGTTTTCAATCTAGAAAACCTTAAGTGATGCTGAACATGCCCAAGTAAGTGAAAGTTTTTCTCTCTGGGAAAGCCACTGTAGCTGTCTATTTAATCAAAAGGTAACAGAAGAAATACACCCGAGAAACGCATATTTAGTGTTCGAAGAAGAAAGGAGAAACATCCTGCCATAGCAGTATACCATGGAAACAGGAGCTCGTTATAATGAGTCAGGAACATGAAGGATCAAATCCCAGTTGCAAGTCTGAGCAAACCAGATTTGACAGGTATCTTACACAGTCCAGCTTGTGTACCTTGCCATGCCAATAGAGCTCAATTGATTAGAAATGAAAGATGTGAGCCCTCAGCTTTCATTTCTTCTACGCTCCATTCTGGAAAAGCTCTTCAGGATAAACTGTAAGCCTTGTGCTTCTTGGAACTGAAGTGAGAGGAAATGTTTTGTTCAGATAGCTTGCGATATTTTAAAGTTCATTTATTTAGTTAGATACTTCTGAGTGTGTGTCAGAAGAAAGAACTTGTTGAAATAGCATATTAACTTGCTAGGTACATTTAGAAGAACTATCTAAGATTCAACAGTTGGAACTTCAAAATTTGGTGAGAATATGAGTATCTCTAGCAACACCAGAATGAATTAAGAATGTTTTTGAGTGTAACCGTGTGAACTGGTAGATTGCATGCTTTGTTTTCCTACAGATAGAGAACTTCTGAAGACTATCCCACAAAGGTTCTCTGGTACCTAATAAAAGGAGAACCAATGTGACAAGCTTTGTCATGTAGGCTTTCTTCCTTACACCTGATTTCACTGCAGGAATTTTATTGCTTCTGAAATACTTACTCCTGTGTTAAAGTTTGTTCAAAATGGCTTCCAGGCTCAGAAGTTACAAAGACAGAGGCTGATAGAGGATGCTCATGTAAACCTTGCCTCTTTAGAAAGCCAAGCTAAAAGCACTTGCATAATGGGCTACCAGAGAGAACCATCAAAAAGCACTGGATGAGGCTGCCTCATACAATTTCTGGCCAGATAATGAAACTGTCTTCTTGACTGATTTTTTAGCTTGCTTCAGTAACATGAATGCCAAAACAATCAAAAAAAGCAAAAAATCATGTCCATAGGTTCGTGAAAGTTCTGGATACACTCCCACCACTAATCTACATACGTCTGTCCTTATAGGGTCTTACAAAAATATGAGAGAACAGGGATTTTCATATGGAAATCAATTGCGTAGTGAAAGTAAAATAAGGCGCAGAACTGTGAAGTCTGGCTCCTTATGTCTGGGCTTGTCTTTCTGCAGTCTCTCTCCTCTATGTCAGATACCTTATCAGCTTGACCTTTGATCAGCTAACGAGTTCCATCCAGTATGCGGTAGTTTAGGACAAGGGGGAAGTTACAGACCTATGCCCTAGACAAGTGTGCACTCGTAAGGCTCCCTTGTAGCCCAATTCTACAGCCTTAGAAGTTTCAAATAATAATAATTTAGCAAATTGTGGGAAAAAGAAAACAATAAATAGACCGCTATGAGTGGAAAGTAAGAGCAGATGAAGTGCTCTCAGAGCCTTCCACAAATATAAAATAACATCAAAGTTTGAATTGATTTAGTTTTAGAGCTTGGAAAGCAGGAAATCCGACTGCCATTTTAAAAGCTGAAGATGCTCAGACTTAAAACGGGGTGTAATATGGTATAAAGAGAAAAGCTCTTCAAAGCTGTCACTATCATACATGACTGACAACCACCTTATAAAATATTAAGTAATGTGGAAAAAATTATTAGAATAAACACTGAGATGCCTAAAAATAGTATGTTATAGAAACTACGGGGCTTTTTTTTTGTTTTCAACGTGAAAGCCAACTACACATCAAAAGTATAACTGTTTTCATTTTATGCCTGAATCTACACTCTAAATTAAACTACTATGAATATGTTTAGCTTCTTTATACTTAGACTTGAGGATCGAAATCTGAATATATAATAAGCAGCAACCATGTAAATCTGGCTGAATTAAATTTCCATGTTTGGAAGTACAAGGCTTGTGTGGTTACATATCTACCATAAAAAGGGAAAGAGGATCACCCTTCTTCCATGTTCCTATCCCTTCCCCAAACAAGCAACCCCCTGCAATGACATTCCTATCTTGAATGATAATTTGCAAGAAAAACAGAGTTGAGGGGAGAACACTAATCAAGAGTGCATGCTGAATTCAGTGAAACAAAGAAGCTTGAAACACAAGGTGATATATGATTTTTTTGGTGTTTCCTAACGGAACTTTGATATTTGTTATTTTACTGATGTATTTGTGTGTGCACACATACTTACATAGTTTCATAAAGGCAAAAACCCCACCAATACATAAAATATGGAAAAGCTAAAGATAGCTTAGCCACCTCCAGACAGAGAGAAAAAGATATGGAGAGAAAGAGAGTTCAATAGGGAGAGAGAGAAAAATAATGGGAAAAAGAGACTTACTACTACCTCTGCTTTTAGAAGTCGCCGAGGTACAAGCTGTTGGAGGCTGAGAGAGAATTATTAGGAAGCATCACTGCATACTTGTTACAGTCCTTCCTGGGCTTCCCATGGGGTTGCTGCTCCCTGGGGGTTCCCACAGACTGTCAATTCCATTGAGAGCCAGGGGTGTACAGACCACAACTGTCCACTTAATAGGCACCAGGGCTCTCCCAGCCTTGCAGGAGAGGACACACCAGGTAGAGACGAGAAGGGTTGGACAGGGAAGATGAGACCACTCTCAGAACCACTGCCATGCTTTTCCCTCTAGGAGCTGAGAGGGATAAAGTTGATTCCTCTCTTCTTCTCCCAAACCTCCTCAGTAGGTTACAGTCGCTGCTGGAAGTAATATGATGTGCTATTTGGTCCTTCCGTTCAACCCATTATTCTGACAGCAGATAATGTAACAAAAATTTTCCTTGTTTGGCCCCAAACAAATTATGGGGCTTTTGCCTGCAAAAACTAATAACTTGAAAATCTCTCTTCTTAGCAGAGGCCCAAATTATTGTTCTTTTCTTTAAGACAATCTACTGTTTGTCTAATTCTATTAACAAAAACGATGGAAATGGTACTACAAACCTTAAAATCATTTTGAGATGGCAACAGAAGAAGAAAAAAGAAAATGTGTCCCTCCATTACTCCTTAAAGATAGGTAAGAAAAAGTTGCAAATAGCTTTGCTTGTCAGGACTTGTCTGCATTGGTCAACTCTTGCAAAAAAATTCAGTGTCAGATTTGGGCCATAAGAAATCTTATTGTAACTATATATGTATATGTATAAAAATGAAATGCATATTTTCTATATATATATAAAGATGAGTCAATCACATTTAAGTTTTTGACACCAAATGCTTATTTTCTGAGCTTTTTGTGGTTTTAGATGCAGTTCCTTGGTCTGTAAGTTTTTTATTACTGCATCTGGCCCTATGCAAGGCTTCAAAATAATTTCAGAAATGTAAATTACTTCTTTGTTAGAACCTGGAATAAAAAATTTCCCTAAGGGCTAAATTATTTACTTCTTAATTTTTTATTTTATTTTTTTTTTACGTACTGCTATACAATTTTAACCGTAAGTCTATGTAGCAGAATTCTTGGCACTATTCCAGTTTCCTCTAATGACAGCACCAAATATTTTTTGAATTAGAAATTTCTCAAAATCGGGATGATTTCTGTTAGTTTGTCTGAAATGAGACAGAAGGCTTATTTTGCATAGGCCACAAAACAGATGTTGATAATGTTTGGTTACCACCAGTCTTGTCTGGACTTCAAACAGATGACCTGGATGTGAAAGGTCTTATATCTCATTAATAATAATACAAGCTGTCAAATCCTCATGACCCAGTGTGTTCCTTAGCACTGGGCAGTAAGTCAATACACTCAGCATAATACCAAGAAGTCTGGAAAAAGGGCTTATCACATTTAGCCCTCAAGCTAAAATGGACTAACTACCCATACTGGCTTGGATAGAATATCAGCTCTTGTTTTGTGGTGGTAATTCAGTTTTTTAGAAATATTTCTACAATGAAGTTTAGAGTTGCTAAAAGTCAGGGCAGTGCTGGGATGCTGTGTCTCACTCTAACCTTCCAGGCACATTTGCATTGGGGGTGGGGATGGGTGGGTGGTGTTTCCTTGCACCTAAAGACAGATCAAGCAGAAGGGAAGATTCTGTAGTGAAGGTTACAATACAATGCATTAAAGACAGTTAGTGGCTTTCCTTGGGTTTGTTTGGATGAGCCGCTCAATCTCCTTGTATAATGGAGCAAATAATATACGTTTATTCCTGCAAGACTGTTGTGAGGCTGTAATTCACCGTGGCTTTTGAGGAAGTCAATTGAGCCCATGCAAATAACCAGACAGATGCCTGCCAAAGCCTTTTTTCTTCCTAAAATAACCAAAAGCCTCATATCCTCCTATCTTTATTTTTTCTCTTCTTTCTAGGAACTACTCTTTAGAGAGTAGCAAAAGACTTTATCAGGGATACTTTGCTTGGATGGGTGGCTGGGACCTGTTTGCTGTTGCCACCAGCTATATGACAAAGCAGATGAAATACTCTCAAGTTACAGAATGCACCTCTTTCAAAAATGCTATTAAGACTACATTCTGCTCTCAGATGCGCACAAACAATTCTCAGCAAGTCAACGGCAACTTCAAAACAAAGAGAAAAGAAAGTATTTCTAAAATGTAAAATTCATAAAACCTGAGTGGTTCAACATTTAGTCTTTTTGTTGTTGGTTTTGAGTTTTTTAATGAGCTATTTTAGTGCAGCGTTTAAAAAAAGTTTGGGGAAAGAGTGTTAATTATCTTTTGAAATTTATTTCCCTTTCAGAATGCCAGCTTACGATATTAGAATACAACTACATATTTTTCATTTTGAAAAAATCACTTACTAAGCAGAAGACAAACTGTTAGCAATTTTGTATTCTCAGGCTCTTAAGAGAAAAGATAAGTATTTAAGAGCCTTACTGAAGCATTAGAAAACTGACAAGGAAAAGAAAAGGAGAGGAGTTAGTAATGTCAACTCGCTACAGTGGATTTGATTGTATTACCCACAGACTCACAATATATTAGAAAACTGTTAAAATTGACTGGGCTATCTCAATCATTAGTTCTAACAGAGATGTGACTTGCCTCTTGAAGTGAACAGTCTGGGAAGAAAAGGAGCTAAAACTGAAACAGAAAAATGTAAAATATTTTAATACATAAACGCTAAAACAAGAACAACATCTCTTGATAACTCATACTGTAAAAAACAGTTAAAGTAGTGCTTTAGTTAAATCTTGATGCAAACTTAGAAGCCATAATTCTGAGTCCATAATAACATGGAATCAGATTTTTATATTTTATTAAAATGCTATTTAATATAATGAAATCTGACCAACTGCCATTGTAACATATGGAATACTAAGATTATATAATAAAAATATTCAGACTATAATTATTTAAAAATTCTTCATCCCATATGTAATTTATCAAAGTGAACTTTACATTGATTTGTGCCACATGGTTGATGAAAAACTAGAAAGAGTCTCTGGAACAAAAGACATGTACAGATAACTTTGTATGAACAGTCTCAATACGTTTCAAACTTTCCTTTTTTTTAGTTTTAATTTAATAAATCAAAATATTTTAAAACTTATATTCTGGTAGTTAAAAGCTTTCTAAAACCTAAGGTCTCATTTTTAAATGGTGCCTTAGTTTCATGGAATAAACAATGTTAAAGTGTTTTAGTTAAATGTCGACAATCTTAAATCAATTTAAACCGGGTTTATAATGATTTTATTTCATTCCTATCCCGTACTGAGACAATCCAAATCGTTGTAAACCAGGTTTAAATTGATTTAAGCTTTACAGTTAAATTGGAGGCATATCCCAATATAGAAATTCCTATGCATCATTCCACTCTGAACAGTAACAAGATAGAAATTATGCTGAAATATACCATAACTTGATATATCTCAAAGGTTTCCAGATAACGTACACTGAATCTACAATAACTCTCTAGAATTAGACATGAATGGACAGTGTGGCTTTGTTGGCATCTGCTCTTCAGAGCCATCAAGGGTTGTTCTAACCTTCTTAGGCATAAAACTCACCTTCCTTGCCTATTGCTTTTCTTGATTTCCATTACTAGACTCAAATTTCAGTCATGTAGCATAAACTGAAAACCATGGAAAGCAGTGCCATCATTATATGCAAAATAATGCAGTGAAACAGAAGGTACAGAAGGACTCAGGGGTTTTTTACTGATTGGTTAAAATTTACAGAAGACATATACAATACCACATTTGACCATTAACTCTCAAAATCATTTCAGCTCCAAAAAGGCTCAAGTAGTAAAGGCTGAAGATAATCTGACAGTAAAAATGAGGTAGTGGACTGTGGGTTCTTTTTGAGTTGTTCACAGGTTTTGGTACACATATAGCACCGTTACCACATCATCTCATCACATTTGGAGGCGCCTTGTTTGCCCTGTTAGTGTTGATAGGGAACACAAAGGCTGGTTTCTGACAGTTAGGACCCATGTCCTGCTAATATTTAAAAAGTTGATTTGTTTCGATTTCTATAATTCCTGTTTTTCTAACACTGACAAGATCTCCCAATTTCTGTAGAAGGAAGGGATTAGAATTACTGTGCCATGTCCTGAAGAAGCAGAGGATGGAATATATATAATGATCTCTAATAAAAGGGTCCATACACATTAATACTTAAGGATGCATTGAAATACCAAGGGTTTGCAGAGGAATGTAGCTATAGGGGTTGTGTTGCATCAGTGTGTTTGAACAAAATGGCAGTGCTTGGACATATATAAGAACACCATAGCTGACTCTGAGATTTGCCAGACTGGGCAAGAATTTTTCACTTTCCACTTTGCAGTTCAATATCTCAATGTTATTGCAGCTTGCAACCTTTAAACTATAGCAACTGTTGGAAATACTTTTCTTAGCTATAAGAACTTAGCCAAAGCAGTGCCAAGTTTTTCTTCTAAAGGAGAAAGGGACATTGATCAAATTGTCCTACTAAAGGTCCTGCTCGTCTTACTATTTTATTGACTTAGGACAATGGTGTCTCAGCAATGGTTAGCTACAGATTGAGGAAGCAAGCAGATTGACATATTAACTGTGATAGTCATATACCATATAAAAGCATTTTCTTCTCCCATCTGCCCTGTTCTAGTTTCAGAGTATGAGACTAACTCTTCATATAGGCATTTCTTGCTTTTGTTTGCTTTTGTTTGTTTTTGTTTTGTTTTTATCATCCATTTATGATTTTATCTTTGCTACAAATTTCCACTTTGTCATCAGAAGAAAGTGCAGAAGCAAAGGCAGCTATTTTAGAAATTCAATTATGTAGAAACCCCCCCCGCCCGAGACACCACAAAAATTCTTCTTAGCGGAATAATTTAATAAAGGTATTTTAAAAATATAAAAGTCTCATATTGCATTTCACAGTTTTCATATTTTTATCTCGTCTGAGAGGAAAGTACATTTTCAAATTTCCACATGCCTTTTTTTCCAGACCACGTCCCCAGGACAAGTAGTGTTTAAAACAGAACTTTAACAGAACCCGCTAGAAGATGGATAAAACTGAGACCTCACTGCATAGCCTATGTGAACACAGGGAGAAAAGTCCAGAAGGGATATCTCACGTATGTATGTACAGGAGCTTCATTTCCAGCTCATCTGCTAACTGAGTTCATAGTTTGGTTACAGTTTCATTCCTTCTTAAACCCTGTTTACAATAGACAACTCTATCCCTCGCATGACAGATGGGTTGAGATACTGCAGATCTCCCTGAACTCCATCACTGAGAGAAGTGGGTGCCAGCAGGTGTCCCTCCACAAGTTGCACGGCACTTGGGATCAGGTCATGAAAGCGTACAACCATATTCTGACTCACAAAACCCTGAGTTACAGTATTAGCCCAGATTTCCAGTTAATGAAAAATTAGGAGACATTCCCAAAATGTTCCCACAGAACTGTCAACAATAAGGCACAGACAGTAATAGAAGCACTTAAGGAACTGCTTTTTCTTGCATCTCTGCTGAAGTACTATGCAGTGGACACCTGCTTTGTCGCCAGTTCCACTAGTTCATGAAGTAGGAGATCATATTAAATCTAGAACACAAAGAATCTGTCTGTACTGTAATTGTATACTTAGCTGTCAATATTAAGACATTAACTACAAAGGTTAAGAACAAGTTTAAAAGAGATTTTTGGTTCTTATACTAGTTGTAATCAAAATTATAATTACCTGCAAGGTTGTCAATCTCTTTCTCTTGGAGCAGGCTAACAGCATCATCATCTCCTTCCAGCATAAGCTCTGTTTCTGCATTCTGATTTACCACAGCTTGACTTCGGAAAGTTTTCTTTGACTTCACTACATCCTCTTCAGTGCCTAAAAAAGTTACAAATGTTGTGAATTTAGCTGAATAATATTTTAAATACAAAATATCCACAGTGAAGTAGTAGAAAAATACAGTATAAATCATCTTTATCAAAAAAAGGGAAGGAACATTTTCTTAAAGTGTTTCAAGGTTTACAAAATGTGCAGCCTTATTCTGTCTTTCAAAATATATCTTGAATAAAACACAAACTGTTTCACAAAGACTTTCCTGCTTTTAATAATTGCTATTTACCTTATGTTCAATGTTATTCTATTAGTTTTCCACCTGCAAGAAATTTAGCTGGAGTTTCTCTTGGGTTCCTGGTGTCCTGACTCTGACTGACCTCTGAGAGCTAAACCGCCTACTCTAAATAAAATATTTCCTTTTGGGAATTCAAAATCCATTAAGATTTTCATGTTCGAGACAGGAGTGATGGGATGGTGAAGTAGGAGATGGGTTATTTCAGTATATAATAACAACAAGGTAGGCTATGCAGATATTCAGAAAAGACTGATAAAAGACAAGCATGGGGAGGGAACTTCGGTGTGCATCTGCATGTGTGTTTTTAAGGAGCACAATAAAAATGCTGGTGTATGGACATAAGTCAATTACCTCTAAGAACATCACAGTTAAGTTTTATCTTTTATTCTTGCCTACAACTGACTTTTTCTATTCAGACTAACAGTTCTTTTTATGGCAGGAGATACCCCATCTTACATTTTGGGAAGGTCCTACCAGCACTTGCCAGAGTTCATTTGCATGATGCAAAAAATGAATCATAGTGTGGTCAAATGATGGAATCATGAGTAGCTTTCATATCCTGAATAGCTTTCATGTTACTATTGCGACATCCATATGGTGTTTCTTCCTTAGCTGGGGAGAGGTCATTAGTATTATTTCCAGTGCTACAGACTTATAGTAGCCTTAGGCAAGCAAGCTTTCTGTTTTTTCTTCCTAAACAGTGAAGTCTGAATATTCACCTGGGACCATACAAGACCCGGGCATTTCCAGTTCTGCCAACCAAGAAATAAAACCCAAATGTAATCTCTCCTTTCTGTATGATTTCTGTATGATAATTTGGAAATTTGTTTCCTACTAAGATACAGAATGATGGGTGAAATCTGAGCAAAACCAGGCACTTTTGTGGACTTCCTTTGTCTTCCACAATGCCTGAAATTAAACGTGATAAATACTATTATGGCGGATGTAAAATGATGAGGTAAAGCCTGCTAAGATTCAAGGCCTCATAAGGCCTTGAATTAAGAGGAATGTAGTAAGCAGATAGGTCAGTGAAGATAGATGCACGGAATGGAACTGATGTGTCAAGCAGTTTTGTTATTACAAATAGTAGTAAAGGTATTATTATTTTATTTCCTACTCTTATATGAGCCTTTTAATTATTTTGTGCACAGAAGAGTCACAGCATATAAATAAAAATGCTAGAGGCATATTTTTCTGCTAGTGTGTTTACTCTGTTTGAAGATCACTGTTCACATGACACTTATTAGACTCCACCACAGGCTGAGCCAACCTCATATTTTACATTGCCTAATATTAACCTTTTCTATACTACTGCAATTATCCCAATTGTTATTTCTGAAACTACAGAGTAGGTAAAGACAAACAGGCAAACAAAACCCTAGGCTTTTCGCCAAGCCCAAAGTTACAGACAACATCTCTAGTCTTCCTGTTTGTTCTCTCTCCATTAAGACCTTATACTGACAGCAATTAAGACAATACTGATGCCAATGTATACTAAGACACCGTGTTTTACTGTGTTCAGTTTTTAGACGGTGATCATTACCTTACTTGCACAGGTTACTACTTAGTAAAATTAACTGTAATTACTCACCCAATTTAAAATTAAAACAAGTAACTAACAGTTGGTACAGTTTTTAGTATTATATCCAAGCTTTTTTTGTTTGTTTGTTTGGCTTGTGGTTTGGTTTGCCCTTTTTTTTATTTCTCTAATTCACCAAAAGGATCAAGAAATGCAGGGGTGTAGAAAACCACAAAGGAATAACGTGCTGTAATGGAGCTTCAGTTTTATTACATCAGAATTGTCCTGATTATTTAATCGCTAGATCAGGATCTTGTTACACTTGTGTTTACTACAAGGGAGTTTAGCATCGTTTGACACAAATAATAGCTCCTGTTGTGAAACATTTCACACTAAAGGAGACCAGGAGAACTAACATGGTGAAGGAAGAAAGCATAAAAATACTATTCTCTTCCTTTTCAGTTGTTCTAGTGAGTGTTACAAAACTTTCTGAGATCTAGAAAAAGTCATAATCTTCAAATGAATTACTTTGAAAGTTACTAATTACTAAGGAATAATCGTGGAGTCAACCATTTCTGTAGTAACTGATTATACTAGTAACAGTCCTTTAAAATTATTTATGCATGAAGATATATTTTTAAAATTACAAGCCTTTAAAATGCATTACTAACATTTGAAATACATCAAAATAGCCTGAAATTCAGTTTATTTTAAATCCCCTGTGATGCGGGTTCCACTTACCAGCTTACTAAAATATTGCCAGATACCGATGTAAGAAGCGTGGTAGAGCAGAAGGCATTAAATTATTTTGGCAAATTTGGAGTTTAATAACAAGACAAATGTTTCTAAAATCCATTCTGGTTTATAATATTAAACTTACATTTATCTAAAAGAAATATAGTAAATGATGCTTCTTTGTCTTGATGGAAGAAAAGCTCTGGTTTGGCTGTTGTTTAAATTTATCACTTGAGTGTACCTCACTTTTCTGTACTGTACCAAAACATTTATCTAAATGAAAGTGTACGAGACCCAGAGTTGCCCTTCAATCACTATATCCTTTATGAATTAGAGTTCCATTTATCAAAATTACAGCAAGAAGAGTAAGGTCTCACAGGGCTGTCTCATTACAAGCCTTGTAAACACTGTCCTTACAAAGAAATGGTTTAACACCTAACAAATCAAAAACTGATTGGGAATAGAATTTATTTGACATCATCTATCTTCAGAAGACGTGCTGTACTGAGTGCACTTCATGGCCTTTCTACCCATTCATCAAGAAATTAACAAGCGAATACCACAGACCACCAGATCTCTTTGGATCCTGAAACATGAAATATGTTCAAGACATATCTGTCACAGATGTTCTATTTTTATATTTTAAGACAACTTCAAAAAGGTTTTAAAATAAGAGAACTTCTCCAAATAAGAGTAAAGAGAAAAACAACTTGTCTCTTTAAAACCAGACAACAAACTGAATAAAAAATGATATGACATAAAACTATGTCTAGTATTGTTAACAATGATATAAAAAGGAGAGATGAATAAATGAATACTTCTGTGTGTTTGAAAAAAGTCAAACCCCAAATTATATTTTCAAAGCCCCAGTAAAATTACAATGAAATGAAATTCATTTCCAGGTATTTAAATTAAATCTCTTTTCAGGCCACAAGGAGTTTGTATTTTAAAGACACAATTCAGAACTGTATTAATGTCAGTTCCTAAGTCTAATTAGAAAATGTTTCAAACCCATTAGAAAAAGACCCAAACCCTAGATATAATTTAAAGAAAGCAACATTTTGACACTGAGGTGCACAAAAGTGGAACAAGCAGAGGCTATAATTTCTTGAAGAAGTAAGCTCCTTATTAAGGGATATTTTTCTAGACTGGGATTTGGAAAGAAGCCTTGAAGTAAGTAGCGAAGTATGTCTTAAAACTATAATTTGCAAAGAAGTTAAAGGAAAGAAGTCACTTAGCTCTCACTGAAGAGCACATGAAGTTCGTGCCTTCATTTCCTGAAACTCAAAGGCTCTGTCTTAAAGGTACATTAAGAAAATATATGTATAAGACTAGATAATCTATTTAAAAAAATAATCTGTCATTTGTTACACCTGTTATCATCTGGATAATTTTTTTTATATGCATGTTGAAAACTGCCTTCTTATATTGGCTTCAGCATAACTGAAAAGAGCTCATCTTTAAAAGAAATTAAAGAAATGAACCATCACTTCTTTACAGAAGCCCAGCTTTCACAAAAAGATCTTTATGTCTGAAAGGTTATACGAGCTGCATGGGATATTTGTACTGTACTGCCAACATTTACTAATCTTTCTACCAGTACCATTACTTTTCCTTGAAAAGAAATAGAAATTATTAAGCAGACAAAACCCCATGCAAACAACCTCTCCCAAAACCTAGTGATTTCTGAAGAACAGGAGAGTCTCATGTTATTTTGCAGCTGCAGCCTCTAGAAATATTTAGTAGTGGCAATACTAAATTTTTGAGGGTATTGTAATATCAGAATTTTTGCCTCCCTACTTTCAGTTAAATTAATAGTTTCTTTGTTGGGTTCAGTAGGTCACAACAGGTTCCAGGGATGCAAGTGTCCAGACCTACAAAACCTGCCCCTAAATAAAATTTTAAAATTAGCAGTACGAACAGACCATACTGTTGATTACATTTTTGTATGCTTATTTTATTAAACATTACAGTAATTGCTATGATTTAGTTGAACATAGGAAGGGAGTTTTCAGGTCTATTGTTACAGCCACTCATTTATGATATATTAAACTATAGTGCTTAATTTTTTTTCTTTCTGCATTTAGTATAAATTGAGGTAGAAAAATGGTTAATTTTAAGAAAAGTTTGCTTGGTAATACTGGAACCAACAAAAGGAGACTACTGCTTCTTATAAAGTTGTTTCCATAGTTTACTTCAGTGAATTACCGATAAGGCAATTTATGCAGTGAGTGCTCTTTGATCTTTGAAGAGAGATGGCAGAATGGAAAGTTAACCTCATTTTAATGTTACCTAAATATACTGACAGGAAATTCTAATGTTACCCAACATCTGGAAATCTGCTTCATGGGATGGTGTTCTTCTTTTCTATAAGAAAGCTTTTTCATATATTGTCTTTTACAGTTTTATGTGGCTTCTAAAGGAGCATTTTGACATAAGTAAAGTCTGTTGTCTTTACAGTAAAATGCTGCATTTAATTAAAACCTCTCTTCTATAACATCTAAAGCACAGTTTTTGTGAAGCTTAGTCCTCCTCAGAAACTTTTAAGGGTAAAGTTGCTTTTTCTCCTTACAGATCACTGGTATGTACTGCTCTGTAGAATGCTGCTTTTGCTGCCAAATATTAATTACTCAAGGTAGTTTTAAATATTTTATTAAATAAAGGAATTCAGAACTAGTTCCTCACAAGTGGCTACCTGATAGATCATTATGTGAACCATGAAATTATATCACAGGTCTAATATAATTTATGAACAGAGTTTGAAAGAACTAAGCCTTTTCTTGGAACAGATTTTTTTTTTAATTTATTGTACAAACTGTAACTTTCACAGAAAGAACCAAGCTTACGTGTGCACATATTTAAAATGCAATGCTACTATCTACCTTTTTTATTCATTTACCTTGATTAATACTTGAAAGTACTTATAAAAAAACTTTTCAAGATAATCTTCCTGCTTTACATATTCCAACATTTTAAACCCTTACTTTCATTGCTAATCTTTACTAACTTGATTAAGCACTGGGACCCTTGCAGCGCTCATAGTTATGGAGAGCAGCTGCTTGGGAGTCTGTAAGCTGACCTCTATAAAACCCAGTAAGATTAAATCATCGACATGTTGACGACTCCACCCCAGCCTAACATCTTTCTGCAGGGCTACAGAGCCAGCCCTCCTAGAATTGCATTCACTCCATGGGAAACGTGTACCAGGTATCCCTGGGGCTGCTCCAGAGACCAGCCTTCTGTCTTTGAGTAGCAGACCAGTGCTGGCATATCGTGATGAACTGTCCCCACCTGTGTCTGCTAGAGTTGTTATTTAAATTGCAATGTGTTTCTGGAACAGGCAGCTTTGACTGGCATATAATTTAGTTTCCCTAGAGAATCAGAGAAGTAACTGTTATTAAAGGAAGGCTGGTTTTAATAGATTTAATAAAAGCCAGAGGAATCAAAATAATATTTTCATTATCAAGGATCTTTGAAGAAATGAGGGAGAAAAACTATGAAAATTGTGTAGAAATTAAAAACGGCATACATTTGTATGGGAAATTATTTCCACTAAAAGTAAAGCCAAATCACATTTTTGTTTTCTATAATAGATAAATACTTGAAAATTTAATCATAGACATTCCATATGTTTTTCTCCAGTTCTTATACTTAATATCTGATGAAATGATCTTCTTTATGCGAGTCATTTGTAAATAAATACTTTGTTGTTTTATACATTTTCCTCTTAAAAATTCTCAGATGTTTTGCATTGTAAAAGGAGATGAACGCAAACTATACTAGAGAGGAGACCGAGAATACGGACAAGGCCAAAATGAACAGGTTTCTTAGAGGAGGTTGAGGGCTTTTTAAACAATAAATATTTGTAGTTAAAGTCAAAGTGTTGTAAATTAATATAAAAAGTCCTACACAAAGTAAGATGAAGTCACCAGGTTGGACACTTGTTATTTTTGTTGTTTATAGATAGGAAAACTTAGGTTCAGAGTGATATGATACAAATTTTTAGAAGTTATCAATATTATCATTATATTTGTTTGAGATTTCAGGTGTTACGAGCATGTAAGAAAGGATTCTACAATGATTCAGCACCGACTGTAAAGAGCCAGTGGGTAATTGAGTCAAATATGTCCAGTCCAGCAAATGTTACAAAGGCATTTTCAGGCTCCTGAAGGGCAGTCTTCATTCTGACTGGAACCAAAAGAAGTCCTTCTAATGGGAACTTAAAACAGTCAAATGTTTATATTTGGATTAAGATATAGTTTGCCACTGTAACTTGTACACGCAAGAATGGATTCATATTTCATGACTGATGACCTTTACAAATCCCTGTCAGTTTGAAATGCAGTGTCTGAGTGTGTACCGCAGCTTTATAAATTGCAGAAAGAAACTGAATTTTCTGATACAAGGTGGATCACTTAAACAGGCAAAGATGATTCACAAGATAAATAATTAAGAGCAATAAAATTTTCCTAACTGGGTTTCCAGTCATTTTACAGAAGTACAGTAAAAGCTGAGAGGAAAATAACTACATCACACCAACAGTTATTGCTCAGTGGAAAGGACATCAAGGACACTTGCAAGTAAGAGAATTGGATCAATATTAACGCGATTTTCATTTCATGCTTCCCCAACTCCAGTAAGCTGACAATATACTCTGATTATGTGAACTGCCTCGGAGTAACATAGAAAAGGTTATTAGAGCAAGAGGTGGAAATGGAATGCACTTTTTATATTGACAGGTCTGCTAATAGACTGTACTAGTTTTCAAAGCCATGCGATGCATTTTCACAATTTGGTTTTGACAGCAAAAAGGAATTTCATTTATCCTTAATTCAAAATATTCACATGTAAGCAAAGGTTTCTTAAGACAGGCCACTGAAGAGAATAATCAAGCTATTTCAATAGAAAAATGTAAGAGGTAAAAGGTGATTGAATTTAAATATGTATGACATGATAATGAAATAATGAAATCATTCTGCTAAGTGAGGCATTCTTAGCTTTTGAAATAGAATCTGATAAAATGTTTTGAAGATAACATATAAGCGAAAAATCATTCAGGTCTGGATTTTGTCTTGAAAGTTTAGATTAGCGTTGAGTTTGAAATAACTAACCTAAGTACACATTCTGCAGGAAAAGCCATGTTCTGACTATGTGCTTGCAAAGTCTAAAGACAGGATCAAAGCCGTTGGACTTCTAAAGAGGCACTCTCTGCACTGAGGAATTGTGCCCACATATGCTAGCCTCAATTTTGCTTCTTGCTGACAAAAATTTCTAACTGAAAGAGCTAATAAATATAAAGACTTTGGAAGAAAAAGAATAATCTTTAGAAATACAAACACTCGGTGTATGTTAGCAGCCCAACGGTAATGCACTGGCATATGAGAATCGTGATCTTACCTCCCGTAATGTGGTATTCTACACCAACATTTCTAAACATTCCCTAATATTTAAAACTAAAAGTCTTCAAACCATGCAACCCGTAAAAAGAAAGATATAGCTGTAGTGCTGTGGTCTGTCTTCTAATTTTTGAATTTTCCCTCTCTGTGGCCAATGTAAGGGCAATTACGTCTGCTAGAAGGCAACTTTGCCCCTCACCATTTAAGCTGTTGCTATCATAGCCAAAAAAGATCAGCTCTTTGTAAATAAGCACCGTACAGAGCTATAATAGGACAGCTAAAAAATTTATTCTCTAGTGCAGAGAATGAAGGTGCAGGAAGTAAGTTTAGAATTATTTTATAGTAGCTATCATAACACCAGTAAGTCTTAATGTCTATTGAGTCCATTTACTTAGAGAAGAAAGCCTCAACGGCTCATGACCCGTTCTTCAAGAAATCCATTTGCCAACACGTCTGAAATTATTTTTGCTTTCTGGAATGGTAATCTTTTCAAATGTAATTCTGCTCTTTTGAGACACACTCAGAAGGAATATCTTATGCAGTCTTTCCACAGGCAGAATCTCCTATACATGACATAATGTCTCCTGTAACTGTTTCTTAAAAGGATTGTCCCAGTTATATATAAATAATAATTTTGTCAATAAAGTAATGTCATTAGAACATGTAGCTTTACTCTCTATTACGTTGTCTTCTACTGTGCAATTCCAACTGGTTCAGTGTGCTACGCTGTTATGTTGGGGGTTTTTTCTCTGTGCAAATTTCATTTCATCCTCATATAGATCATCACATCTTTAGAACTGGCATACATCATTTGCACTTCAGCAGCAACAGTAACTGGTGGGAGGAACTGTTTCTATTTCTGCCTACATCAATGCCTACAGCAACACCAGACAAAGGGCAGCACCCACAGGATATACACATTTGTGAGACAGCAGTGTGGCCCTAATGCTGGTATATTTGTATTTAACTCTTAACTCTACTAAGGGACTATAGTAACAACAGACAGCACTTCTGTTTGGGCCATGTCATTGTGAAAACATGAGCTCCTTATTCCTTAACCTAAAATGCAATTATTTACCAAATTAAAATCAAAGCTTTTGCTGTTTGATTGATTTGGGCCAGAATTGTACTCTTTTTTTTTTTTTTTTTTTTTTTTAAAAAAAGAACAAACCAGAACCAAAAATAGCTGCAGTTATAAAACAACTTCGTTTCACATAATCTAGCAGATAAAAAGCGAAACTGTAGCAGCACACAAAATATCACTGAAGCTGAGGGTCTATTTTTAAAACAGCTCAATGAGATCATCTACAAGATTTTCATTATTTTGTCTCTGAAATATGTGAATGATAATCACTGTCCCAGGTAGAAAGCCTGTGTGTATATTGAGGAGAGCTAACTCACAGAAATCTTAGCAGCAGTTGGCAGTAAAGAAGAAAGGAGAGCAGTGGGGTATGTGGTGTCTTTCAGTCTGATTTGCGAAGATTGCAAGAGAGCGCAAACCTTCCATGAAACTGCAGGAATACTTGCAAAATTGCTACATTTATATTAGACATGCAAGCCCTTGCAGATATTTTCCATTCAGATTGGACCTGAGATGCTATTTAGACAATACAATCAGCTTTTTTGAAGGCATGGGACTGAATGACTTCTGCTATACTGCAAAAGAGACACTGATATAGATGAAAAACTACATCTACTGTAGACAATGTTCAGGGCACCACACAAATATACTAGGAGATACACATTTTAGGCAAACAATAAGGATAAGAAAAAAGGTCATGTCAGAATGTAGCATACATGTTATGAAAACTGAAATTAAATATATAACTGGAAACATGCATAATATGCTGGTTGACAGAACTTTTTACAAGGTGTCTGCCTTATCATGCTGGTTAGTGGTATATTTGAGAACTTTTCTATAAAATGCATTTGGCTTTTAATACAGTCTTTTCACTAGGTGTTTCTGCACCCTTGCCTGCACCTTGCACGATGCTAAACCTTATAAAATCTTCCAGTTTGCTTCACTATACTGGTATTTTTTATGTGTGTTTCAAAGCTAACACTATAAAATGAGTAACAGAAAATAACTGGCATTGAAAAACTCACCGTACTTGTAGGGGTATAGAACAACCAGTGCACATATACCTAAGCCTTTTTTTTCTTGTGTACAAATCATATTACTTACATAAACACCTCTGTGTTATATTTCTATCATATCACATAAAAAATATTTTCTTTGATAAATGTAAAATAGTGCAATGTAAAGAGATGAGTCAAAATAGTTCGGTATATTAAAAGACAAATTTTCTCTGAAAATTAATTCCTTTATTTTCGTAATCTATACATAGTGATTCCTTCTGCTTTGTGAAAAACAAGAAATCACCTACATTGAAGAGATTCCTGCAATCTGCCTCTCTTAATTTAAACCATTTTTACCTTGCAAGTAGCCCACAGACTCTCAGAAAACTAAGCCTGTTGCCTGAAAGCCTATCATGCCTCCTACTGGTTATCAGAAAGAGTGGGAGAGTAAAGATTTTTAAAATTTATAGTCTAAATCTATGATTTCCTAAATCTAGTCTGCAACGGTTGCAGCACTACTGAAATAGTGGCCGTCCATTCCAGCCACGTGCTTGGCAGGCTGTCCTAGCCAGGTCTTCAGGAAACACCTTTCTCCATACAGGCAGAAGTGGAACTTCACCGTGCATTTTTAGACCCATTTGGAGCAGCTTTGGCTTCTTTAATCAATTATTTCTGTTATTAAACACCTTTTTCCTTAACAAATGATATGTATTTCAGCTTGCTCTTATACAAAGAGGAGAATGAAGTCCTGCAGTCAAGAAGACAAAAGAACAAGGAGAGTGGAGAAAATTTTAAAATGGAATATTTTGTGCTTTTAACTACAGCCAAAGAAAATGTAAAGTGCTGTTATTCCTTAATAAGGAGTCTTAAAACTTAGAAGTAGGAGGTAAGAAAAGAACAGGGTAAAACCTGAGTCCCAAGAGCTACATTCATCCAGCTGTGAAAGCTGTACTGAAAGACTACTATCAGACTTTCACTCACAGAATGTTCTTCCAAAATGTTTCTATGAAATGCACGGGATATAAATGGGTCAGTAACTTCTATTTCTTTGTCAATTAGTGATAGAACTGAATTAATAGAACAAATACATGCTTCATATGGGTTTGATAACATTTCTACATCATAGTAATTTACTGGTAAGTAAAATTTGGTAAGTAAATTACTTTCATTTGGCAGAACCGACAGATATCTTGTATTCTTTTCACATGAAAGCACAACAGTGGAAAAAATGTAGCTAGAATTCTAAGATGGGTTGAGATTTTTAGGTGTTAAGAATAGTTTTGAAGGCCAATTTGATTACTTTAAGAACACTCCAGAGTCACACACTTTCAGATGAAGAAGTGAGAAACAGAATTATTATGTTAACTACTGCTAAAAAGCCAGAAAGTTCTGCAGTAAAATCTATTAGCTCAGATCTGTAACAGCAGCTAACACCTAGGGTCACGCCAGATAACCTGAAAATCTCAGAGGAAAGGCATTTGAAACCCAACACTCAGCATTTTGGGGGGAAAAAAATAAAGGTTTTCATATCCTATTGGGATCTGTGAAAATCTTGAATTAGTGTCAATATAGAGATTCAGACTTTCAAGATTTGAGGTAATCAGAAAAAAAATACTATTTAATGAAGTTGTATTTAAAACTTATTATAAAGCTGCTATGAAAATTCCTATTATAGAAATAGCGTATAACAGGAAGCAGATATTCAGAGACTGCAAAGGACCGTCAGGATACAATTGCAACTCATTCACATTACCTAGTCAGACAGCAGAAGGTCAGACACTGAGTGTTCAATGTACTTCAGCAGTGCTCAGTACTCTACCTAAGCAAATTCCATCACAGCTTACACCTTGATGGTGTCTTTCATTAAATTACAGTGGGCTATAAGAATGAGGATCATCATAACAGTGGAAATATTTAATGGGAATATATTTATGATTTTGGGCGGGGGGGGCTAAGAAGCGCTAGAAAGAAGACAAATTTAAATCTAGTATTTTAGATTTTATGATTCTCACAATTAGGATTCTGCTTTGCAGATCCTTCTAGCAATACCTAATGTAAGCATCTATTCCTTGACTTTCTTTAAACAAATTTCCATTTCATCTGTATCTGACAATTACCATGTAAAACATTAAGAGGACACAATTATCCTGTCATATTTTCCCTAAGACCCTATAAGGATGACATATTTGGAATTTTATTTGCAGAAGCAGTGGATGGCACTGTTGGGCTACAATTATAAGGCTGCAGATGCAAATCTTAAATTGCTATGCTTAAAATACACAGACTTCCGTGACTCCTTCAGGCACGCAACTTGGATGTAAACGCATTCATAGTACAATGGATGATATTTCTTAAAACTACATACAACTGCCAAATGATGTTTACCTACAGACTAAAACTGAGTGTGCATGAATGGCGTGAGGGACCGGGGGTTTTAGTCAAGGGCTTTTGTTCTTAAGTTTCTCTTCTATATTCACATTTAAGACATTACTTAAGTAAATATTAATTTGGGAAGTTATCTTAGATAGGGGTCATCACCTGCATTTCCTCAGAGCAATGTATTTTATGGTATTGAGTGTGTTACTAATTTGCAGGATAGTGTAGTAACTAGGTGCAAAAAAAAAAAGTCTATAAAAACCATTTTTGTGGCTCATGTAGTAACCACAAACTCAATTTAAGTAATAATAAATGTTATATTGTCCATGAGCAAATTGATATTAGAAGCGTTTTATGATGATCTGTACCTGTTCAACATCTTCGTTAATGATCTGGATAATGGGGCAGAGCATACTTTCAAAGTAACTTTGTGCATGACATAAAACTGGGAGGAGTGGCTGATGTGCCACAGGTCATGCTGCCATCCAGAGGGATCTCAGCAGGCTGGAGAAATGGGCTGACAGGAACATCATGAAATTCAACAAGGGGAACTGCAAAAACCTGCACCTGGGGAGGAACAACTGCAGGCACCAGTACATGCTGTGGCCACTCAGCTGGAAAGCAGTTCTGCAAAAAAGCATCTGGGCAACCTGGTGGACAGCAGGCTGAAAATGAGCCAGCAATGTACCCCTGCTGCAAAGGTAAATGATATTCTAGGCTGCATTGGTCATTGCATTGCCAGCAGGTTGAGAGAGGTGATTCTTCCCTCCTAATCAGCACTGGTGAGGCCACACCTGGACTGCTGTGTTTAGTTCTGGGGTCCCTAGTACAAGAGAGATATGGACATACTGGTGACAGTCTAATTAAGGGCAATGAAGACGATGAAGGGACTGAAACCATCTCTCCTGTGAGGAAAGGCTGAGAGAGATCGGACTGTTCAACCTAGAGAAGAGAAGGCTCAGGAGGGATTTTATCAATGTCAGAATTACAGAATCATGTAGATTAACAGAATGATTTGGGTCAGAAGGGACCTTAAAGATTACCCAGTTCCAACACCCCTGCCATGGGCGGGGACACATTCTACTAGATCAGTTTGCTCAAAGCCTCACCAAACCTGGTCTTGAATACTACCAGGGATGAGACATCCACAGCCTCTCTGGGCATCCTGTTCCAGTACCTCATCACCCTCACAGTAATAAATTTCTTCCTAATATCTCATCTAAATCTACACTTTTTCAGCTTAAAATTGTTCCCTTTCATCCTGTCACTATGCTCCCTGATGAAGACTGCCTCCCCATCATAAAGCCCAACCATAAACCTAACACTGCCAAGTTCAGCACTAAACCATGTCCCTAAAAATACATCTACGTGTCTTTTAAATACCTCCAAGGATGGTGACATGTGTCTGAAGAAAGCATGCAAAGAGCATGGAGCCAGGCTCCTTTCAGTGACACAAGAGGTAATGGACAAAAACTGAAACAGAGGAGGTTCCCTCTGAACATTAGGAAACATTTTTTGATTCTGATGGTGACTGACCACTGGCACGGGTTGCCCAGGAAGGCTGTAGAGTGTCCATTTTTGGAGATATTTAAAATCTGTCTGAAGGTGGTTCTGGACAACCTGCTCTTTGTCGCCTTGCTCGAGCAGGTCCCTTCCATGCTCAACTATTCTGTAGTTCTGTGATATGTAAGCCTGCATTTCCTAGAAAAGTTTTATGAAGATTAAGGTAATTTGCTGTTGAGGATTGCATTTTTAGTACCATCTAAATGTTTCTGCTCTGTTTTAGGTTTAATTTCACAAGAAATTAAATAAGATCAGTCTTGAACATTGAGATATAAATAATTTAGGGTTTTAAAAATATTACTGAAGACTAAGATCAGGACCCTGGCAAGCTACGTTTTCAGTATTTCAAAGGATGTAGACTGCACAACTTTTCTAAACAACCTGTTCCATTGTTTGACCACCATTACAGCAAAGGAGTTTTTATTTATATTTAAATAGAATGTTTTCTATGTCAGTTTGCATCTCTTGTCTCTTGTCCTGTCCATTGGCACCACTGAAGTGTGACACCATCTTCATTCTCTCCCAAGGGGTATTTATACACAACAATATACACCTCCCCAAGCCTTCTTCCCCCTAGGCTAAACAAAGACTATGTAAAGAATATCTGTGTCAGTTTAGAAGTAAAAGTAAAGGTAAAAGAAGCCTACAGAAAGACCTACAACCTCAACCCTGAAAGCAATATACAGTACAGAAAGGAATATTTCATAGACAAAACTGAAAGTACAATTTGGTCTTCAGTCTCTTTCATGGTACATATAGAATGCTCTCTCTGCAGATACACCTAGAAAAGTAACTGGGTTTTATGCATCTAGTTGGCTTCTTCACAAAACTTGGATAAGTGATGATTCAGTACCAGTTGTCTTCAATTTGCTATGAATTTTGCATTATTGAAAAAATACTGCTATTTTAAAACAGTCCAGAAATTAGTGTTGAAACTGTTCTGGAAATATAGTAGGCATTTTGAATAAAAACAGACAAAAGATAGGGTAAAGTTAAAGAAGTCAGAGGAATTTAGGAAGCTGAGAAAAATAAATGAATATTTTCAGAGGTGTAAAGTTTAAGCAGTAACATTGACAGAGTTTCTGGAATAACATTTGGTGCATGCCAAGTGAAACCAGCTTCTTATCAGTTTCTTCAGAGCCTCTTCTCTCTATCTTGTTCTTATACTGACTGCAGAAGGCATGGAGCCCAGCAGTTCAGGGGATGGAAATCAGGAGCTATGGGAATCAACTGCTCTGGACTTTTCAGCCCTGAGGGGTTTCTCTAGAGCTATTGTTACCAAAAGTTCACCTTCGTACATTTTTCTTTGACATTGTAGACCCTCAAAAATCTTACTTTAGGGTCCTTGTGACAGTCAGAACCCCTGTCTTGAAGACAGTCCCTGCTTCCCACAGATTTCAGACTCCCTGTTTCATAACAGGGAACCCACACAGCACTTCTTTTAAGGTAGTGCCTGCTTGAAGCTAAATGCTCTGGGAACGTATGTCCTTCAGCATCCTGAAGGAGTGCTGTCTACAATTCTTTGAAAGTCTATAAAAATCCAGATACTTTCATTAAAGTAGATTTCAGATTTTAACATTTCAGATTTCAAAACCTGATGCTTTTTAATTCTGTTTGTATGATTAAGCTGTATTTCTGATGATGAGCACATGGAGCATTTGCTGAAACTTAGAGTACTAATGACAAGTTCTGGAAGGAGCCATACAGTCTTCTTCAGCTACAACCACTCTTGAAATAAGGTTACTAATTAGATGTTCAAATACAGAATGGAATGACTAACTTAAAATATGCAATTTCAAAAATATTGCAAAAATATTCAACCATCATATCAAACATTTAACAATTATAAGTAGCTTTGTTTCAAAACCTGAATCTATTACAGATTACATTATGAAGACTTTTTTTTTTCTTTTTTTTTCATTCTAAGCATTCAGGATCTGTCATGATAATTGGCTTAATAGGCCAAATCTTCTTGAGCACAGACACTAGAAATATTTGACCAGCTTACATATATATGTTTAGAACAAGGGCACTGAGTATTAATGTCCATTTCCTCCATTGTAGACTAGAAAATGTGGTCTTTCTTGGACACCCTCTACGTGCAAATGGTATGTGGACCACAATACCATTTTTAAAGGACCAAAGCTTAATAAATTAACTATTTTGCTCTTAAGATGACCTCTGTGGAACACAATTCTGTCTCATCTGCAGGGTAGTACAGTAATGTCTCATCTACGTTAATCTCCAATGACTGTAAACTGTTAAGGTGATTAACTGGAAGAGACAGTTCTTTCACCACATGTACAGAATCACTGTGAACTGGGTCATATCTGCACATTTCATGCATTTATTGGTAGTGAAATTTGGGGAAGAATCTTTATAATCTTTTATATAATCTTATTTTTCTTCCTTTCTTTTCAGTCTACAATTTAATCAGTTACATTGAAACTTCATCTAAACTTAAAATAAGAACTGTTTAAAATACTATAAAATCAAAAATTTACAATAAGTTTCCAGGTAGTTCAAAATCCCATCATAGCTTGTACTTTGACATTGCAGTAAGTAGTATCCCTTCAGCTTCATGAGTGGGAGAAATGAATCTATGTTTCTGTTCAAGTAAGAATTTAACTAAAATAAAAGGGCACATCAGATACAATGCTGAAACAATTATGCTTGAATTTTAAATCCAGATACGGAAGTCATTTTAACAGAATACAAACAAATCCAATGCCTGATATAAAAAAACTTAGAAATGAGGGAGACTAATCCAAAGGGAAAAATTATCCAGTTCATCTCTTGTAAATTCTGCTATGTCTCTGACATACCTACAGTCTCAAGGGACGGCGAAGTATATTGGCATAGGAAGAACTATAATTTTTCACTAAGTTGTATATAGCCATATAAATATGTTAAAATTTCTCATTGCAATATGTTATACTTACCAGGTACTTCAAATACACATATATACGTGTGTATGTATGTATATATATGTGTATATATGCACACATGCACATATATATGTGCGTGTATTATATTTTATCAAAACTAAATATCTGAACATGCATACAATGGCTGACTAACAGACTGTAATTAAAGACAAGCTTGTTTTGTAGCAGAATTTTTTGAGAGAAAACTGTTTTCCAGTAGTAGACAAGATATAATGTTTCCTACAGGAAGAAGTCACTTATCATCTAAAATTAACACTTTTTTTTTTTTTCTCTTCAGTGTAGAATTTAACATTTATGGTCACTTCGCTAAAACAAACATACAGATCACAGACACAGTTTTCATTTCCAAGACTCTTCTATTCCTTGATTATTGCAAGTATTATATAATTACAGTATCCATATATCCAACATCAACTCTGATTTAATACTAGAGTAGCTGTAAAGCACTTTTTTATTTATCAAGGTCATATCTTGATGGCTGCACAAGCTTAGATAAATCAGGTGTTAAGCAGGCACATCTCCAAGGAATCAGGAAACGCTCTCATCTGCAATCCTCAGCATATCTTATTATTTACTGCCAAAGAAATGACTGATTAATTTTGTCATCTTTGCTCTGTGATTTTTGCTCAGCTGAAACTGCCTGCCCTCTTCTGCAATGCCTGATCAGACCTATTTAAGTTGATGCCTTTGATCGTAGACACTGAGGAGCTTGCTGACTTAGGCTTTGACTAAACATTCCTCCACTGCAATATTTATGCACAGAATCCTAAATGATAACTGACAGTCAATGTAGATAACAAAAACTTGTAAGATGTTTCCACTGTTTTACTGATGCTCAAAATAGCTTTACTTGTGCTAGAGGTATCAGTCAAGATGAAAAACTGCTATTAATATAACAAAAAGCCAAAAAAATTTTACTTTGATGAATAGTTTATTTCTCACAAACAATCTGAGGTCAGGAAAAGATCTGTTACTGGAAAACTATGCAGTATGATTTTTTAAAATGCTTTAAATTTTTTCAGTAGTGTGATATCATGCTTCATTTTGGAAGCTAGGGGCATTTTACTATCAAACTGCTCCAAACAGAATTATCAAAACAAAGCTAATAAAAAATAATACAATGAAAGATAAGCCCTATGGAAAAAAAATCTGCCTCCAGCTCTTTATTAATCACATTCCAACACCAGAGGCTAAAAGTCCATCAAACTGCAACAAATCCTTTTCACATGACAACCTCATAAATTATTCAACTCATTAGTAACACCAAGAGGCATAAAAATAACATCAGTGTTAAGGATGTTTTCTCACAGAGAAAGGTCAGCTAGAAGTTCTAGTATTAAAATCCAAAGGCATAAGCCTCTGAAAAGCAAGTACATCTAGATAGAATCCATGAATTAAAGCTTTAATGCTTGCTGGTTTAAAATTCCATGTGTTAATTTTAATATATAGGTGTAAAATTTGAAATATTTATTTTAATTCGGTAAACAGGACACCTTCAGTCTACTGTAATTTTTATGCAACCACTAACGCGTACCACCTCCACACACACCTGAACTTTAATTTTCCTGTATGTAGAATGCATTAACAAGTGAGTAGCGTAAAATTACATAGAAATAATATAATATGAAACTACTTTGGTTTTTCTGTTTCTTTTGGTTGTGGCTTTGTCCTGCAGGCTAGCTGTACTACCAGACAGCTGTCACGTTCACTAAAACACTAGAACATAGAAACTATGTAAATGGAGGCAATCTTCGCAACATACTGAAACTGTTTAAGTGCAACTTGTATTATTATTCTCATAAAAACAACCCACAAACCATTTCCAGCATCCTCTAAGTACAATCTTATCCCAAAGATACAACATTCCTGCTATAAAGGTACGGAACAAAGTCCACTTAAGTACATGGAACGCTTCTCTTATTTTAAAACCAGGATAATATCTAGGCCTAAAACTTTGCAATATTTAATAAATCAGACTTTTTTCCTGATTTAATGATAGTTTAATATGCAAAATTACAAATATTAATCAATAAGAATATTGTTAAGGGTTCTTATGCCTGTAAAATGCATAAAATGCATCTTTTTGATGATTATTTGCCTTACAAAAGCATACAGCAATTACTAAAGTTTTGCATCTGCCTCTCATAAGATTTCTATTTGGGTGTTTTGGAAGGATATTGAAAAAAATAAGCATTGGTTAAATACGCAATACTATCTACTCCTGGAGGAAATGTTTTCTTTAACTCAGCTTATGAACCGTTTATGGTCTTAAGTCCTGCACATGATAACCTTCAGGTTTAAGTAGGTATTAAATTACACTAGCTGGTATAAGCGCACACACAGATACTCCTATATATGTGTGTATATATATATATATATATGTAACATTGTTTGAATCCCAGCTATTTGTCTCAACAACCTGCAAAGCTGGTCAAATGTGTGGGTCACACAGCTAACTTTATATTTATCATATTCAGAACTTATGGCAACATTACACATCAAATGAAAAGTTCAGCTTGCTTTGTGTGTAATTCTACTTTTTACTGCTAAAGAATTCCAAGGTTTTTTTCAGTATTACAGATTAAAAAAAAAGAAGGACAACAAACCACCTTAATACTCTTTAAAAAATTCCTGTCTTTGATATTTTAGAGAGGCACCCCAGCTTAAACCTGAGAAATAAGTTTGTTTTAGACTTTTTGAGTACTCAGGTTCGGCCTGCTGTACAGAAGTCACTAAACATATGAAACTTTTAGACAATATAAGGGAACTAGTGAACATGCTCCTCCTTCCTTTTTTGTACTCCAGCTACTTTGCAGTGAAAATCAAACATTATCCAATCCTTAAGTTCCCAGACTGAATCTCCTATGTAGCCAGCACACTATTCAAACCAGAAATATCCTTAAAAAAATTATTTTTAAACATGTTTTTATATATTTCATGATTTGCAGAAAAAATGCTTTTGGCTGAGATTACGCGTGCCAGGATAAAAATTCTGATTTTTTTTTTAAAGCCAGTTAATACCTCATTCACAAAAGGTCTCCAATGGAACTATTACAACACATTAGTTTGATGGCCTAACAGTTTCATTCTGTCACTCCAGAGAGACCAGTGAAGTTACTTTTACCAGTGTCTCAAAATTAGCGTCTGGGAATGCTAGAGAGGTATAATGTGATTCCCTTGGGGATCAGAGAATTTAACAGCCCATAAGCTCAAGTCTTCTGGTTCATTAAAGAGTAAGAATTGAAAGAATTCCTTTTCTAAGGATATGTTGTTCTAGGAATTCTCAGCAGTGTCCTTAGAAAAGAAGGGACAGTATTCTCAGGGATTCACGAACATCAAGAAAACTTTATAAGCCATATTTTTAAGCAGGAGTTGGTACTGACCATATTCCACAGTAGCTTTTAGGAGTGCATCCGAATGCGTAGACCCAAAAGCATTGCGAACAAATCGCCTCCGCCGGCGCAAATCATCTTCCCAGTAATCCAAGCGCCAGAAGTCATGCAGTTGGCTATGAAATAAAGAACACACACATCAGCACCTACCACAGCTTGAACTGTATTTACATACATTACAGTATAATTTCACCGCTGCTTTTCTATTTCAGGAATACAATCTTGTAAAAACATGTATTGCTAAAACTTACAATATTCTAACATTTCTTTACATGCACTTATATATTATAAACCTCAGCACTGCCTGTCTCAGTATGTTCTGCCTACTGCTAAAAACATTAATCACACTGAACCCATTAACAAATGCAGCATCAAATTACAAGTATTAATGGCACAGCTTGCTTTCTTTTACAGTGTTTTTAACAAGGCTTGTAAATCATAGAATGGACCTCAGTGCAAATAGTTTGCAATTTAATGACTATGGTCCCTTAGCAGACTAAACTTAGAAATATAAAATATTGCCCACTTGAATTTTGTGGAACTATGATTAAACTAATGTGCTGAAATATTCATTGAAATAATTCCCACTGCCCCTAGCAACCTGAGAAAATTGCAATTTTATTCATTATTAATAACACTGAATTAGAGCAGCAAAAAAATTCCACCATGTGGTAATTGTCTTGGTAAATTATTATTCCAGCACTAACAGAGTACTAGGATGATTTTATTGCTTCCAGCTAATACAAGCCATTAACAACCGTGGCCATCTTTGTGTTACATTGCCTTTTTACATTCCAAAGCAATATTAAAGTTCTGTAGAATGATATAAGCTATTGTTATCTATATTCAGGTGAAAACATACACATATATAATAATCATCTGGTACTCAACTTCAGTTCTAAAGAAAAGAGGAGCTCCACTTTCAGAGAACTTATCAACACAAACATCTCTCACATCTATTTTATAAGTGCACTGTGGAATAGTAAAGGTAAAGCTGTATTTTAAACCAACATTTTAAAAAATTTTTGGATCACTGTCAAATACCCAGAATGTTCATGAATGCATCCTCATCATCAAACTTGTAATTGAACGCACTATACACTTAAAATGATTCTGTAGAACATGACCTTGTGGTCTGTAACTAGGGAATCGCTACTTTAAACCAGTCATTTTCAATGTACCTGCAGAACCCTGGAGATGTGTGGACAAAAGGCAGATTTTAAAAAAAAAACTAAACCTCACAAGTACGGGCTACGTCTCTGTTGGATTTTTCTAGCTGTTAGCTCAGCCGCTGCTTTCTGTATTCCCTTTGCTTTGAGAAGCTCTGTGCTGGTAGCCGTTTCCAGAGGAGATGTGGAAATATGCTAATGTAGATCAGACCTTTTAATTTTTTAAAGTCCATTTAATTACTTTTTTCATGCTTGCACGAGTTCTTGACCAACTTTACTAACTGCTGGCAGGAGACCTGGATCAGTTCGAGAGGGCAGAGCACCATGGGGAGTGGACGTAGCAGCACACCTTGTAGTCGCTTATACATTTTCAGAAGCAGCACACCATCATTTTTACTCAGGGTATTTTTTTTTTTTTTTGCTTTCTGAATGAAATTTTCTCAGTTTGCTCGAGTCTGCATGCAGTTTCTCAGTGCTGCCTTGCAGAACTGGCATCTTACTTATCTACAAGCAGCGAGAAGGCAACTTCGGGGGTTTAGCAGGAGCTGCTTCCTTACCTAGAGCAGTTCAAAGCACCTTGCACAAAGATGAGGCAGTGATTAGGAGTTCCCACAGTGGGAAGATGGCCCATAAATGGCCTGGGCTGGATGCTATGAGACAGAAATATCTTACTATCTTGAGTGCCATATCTTTTGCTAAGTAAAATAACCTACTTTGATTTTGTACCACAATACAGTTTTTGTTCACAGATGTCGTCTTAACCTGAAGTATCACAGTATCACAAGGTTGGAAAAGACCTCTGAGATAACTGAGTCCAACCTATGACCCAACCTACACCTACTCCTACTTGTCAACTACACCATGGCACTAAGTGCCTCATCCAGTCTTTCCTTAAACACCTCCAGGGACGGTGACTCCACCACCTCCCCAGGCAGCGCATTCCAATGGCCAATCACCCTTTCAGTAAAGAACTTCTTCCTAATGTCAAGCCTAAACCTCCCCTGTTGAAGCTTGAGACCGTGTCCTCTTGTTCTGTCGCCAACCACCTGAGAGAAGAGACCAACCCCTGCCTGACTACAACCTCCCTTTAGGTAGTTGTAGAGAGCAATAAGGTCTCCCCTGAGCCTCCTCTTCTCCAGGCTAAACAACCCCAGCTCCCTCAGTCGCTCCTCACAGGGCTTGTGCTCCAGCCCCTTCACCATCCTCGTTGCTCTCCTCTGGACACACTCCAGCATCTCAACATCCTTCTTAAACTGAGGGGCCCAGAACTGGACACAGCACTCAAGGTGCGGCCTGACCAGTGCCGAGTATAAGGGGATGATGACCTCTCTAGTCCTGCTGGCCACACTGTTCCTGATGCAGGCCAAGATACCACTGGCCCTCTTGGCCACTTGGGCACACTGCTGGCTCATGTTGAGTTTCCTGTCCACCAGCACTCCCAAGTCCCTTTCTGCCTGACTGCTCTCCAGCCACTCTGTCCCCAGCCTGTAGCTCTGCATGGGGTTTCTGCATTTCTCCTCCTACACCGAGCACTGAATAATTTTATTGTGACTGCTAAATCCCCCGACCCTTATTTGATACGAATGCAAAAATGGGCAGACAACTGCCCCATAGTTTAAAAGACAAAGTTTAAAGAGTCCTTGCGTGCTCCTAGTCTATGTTTTAAACTGATGATATCAAAGGTAATCCTAAAGGTTTTTTAGCATAGTGATTTTTTTGGAAGGAAACAAAATTTCCCTTTTTACTTCCATCTAAGAGTAAATAATCATGAAATAGGAGTAAAGTTATTAATGAAAACACTTCTAAACACAAGAGGTCTCTGAAATGGCATCTGTCTCCACAATAATAATAAAAAAGACTGAAAAGATTGAGAAAAATGATACAACTATATGAGAATTAAAATCTTGTGAAATTAAGAAATATTTGAAGACTAAAAAAATAAATTTTTTATTTGTTCTGTGTTTAATCTGGTAATCCATTAATTTCATTAATCAGTCTACAGAACACTGTACATCCTCAACAGAAAGCAAAACAGACTTTAAAGTCATAATTTTCACAAAGTGCTAAGTAAAGAAGTGATGAAATTGTCAGAGAATAACATCTATTTTGGGGATCCAAAACAGGGTCACAAGTTCACCGTGGACTGAAGTCTTAACTATGGAATAATGGTGAAAAAAAACTTTTGAAATAATAGTACATGAACCTCATTCCTAATCAAGAATTATATGGCTTTTTAAAACACAATTGAAGTTTCTTCCCACAGTTTTCTACAGGAGCCTATCCCACAACACTATTATGTACTTCTGAATACTGGAAGATGGCACTTGAACCCAAAAGAAAAGCTTTCTGAATCTTAACCAGTTACTCTCAGATTTACCCTTGACTCTGAGCAACATCTTTAATAAAAAGATATTTTTCTCCTGCCATGTCATTAGCAAAAAACCCCCAGATACCTGAAGAGCTGATGGCTATACATACGGAGAGTTTTGAATGGCTGAGTTTCATCACTTGCATTACAGACAGATAAATCTCTGGGATTTTCCTAAAAAGTTACATTATTATGTATTTGTATTAGATTAAAAATACTCCTACAGGTATTACTGAGGCTTTAAGATTTTTCAGGGATTTAGGTAGCTCTAAATGATGGCTGTAAATCAAGCAGAACTACACTTCCCAACATTGGTCTGGGCACAAGTCGGTCCTAGATGAGAAGAGCATGTATGCAATTTATTCTCCTCTCTTTCCGCTATAACCTAGCTTTCCTTGAAGTGACTTGACTCAATCAAGTAATTTCAATAATTTATTTCTTCAACAAGTACAATATTTCAATAAGTTTTACTTTTCTTAATAATGCATATTATTAATAATCCTTTGCACAGCCAACTAGTTTACATGTAATTTCTCATTCCCTCGTATTTTGTACCAGTTCAGTGACATCTTGAATCAAGCTTGTTTGAATCTTACGTACTTCAAAAAAGAAATACATCTGTATCATTTTAACTGATCAGTTATTTAAGATGTCCCTAAAAAATATGACTCAAAGAAGTCCACATCATGAGTTTACCTATCAAGATAATTTATTTACAAAATGTAATATAATCCAATACAAACCTTTATCATCCTTATCATAATGAGGGCTGGTATGAAACTAGTGATATTACCAGGCTACTAACAATGAAAAATTGTATTTGAAGTGCTCTGCATATGGTAAACTTAATCCCAAATTTCAGATATATAGTATTTCATATCATTAATATAGACACAGAATGCGCATTTTTTAATGAAACAACTCCTATTTACTATAGCTATTGAAGGACTACAGATTCTATTTCACTGTCATCACCACTGTCCACAGCTCACTGAGTGCATTCTCCTACTTTAAACAGGCCAGCATGAAAGGCAAAGTGGTTTTATGCTACCCCAGACAGCCAATGTGGACTTCGATAAGTTAGAGCGAACAGCTTTAAAGTATCCCAAGGGCAGGTTGCTCTAAAACTTTGAACTGCCCAGAATTCTATGCAATAACTCTTCCCTACCACACTGCACACACCTTCCATATATTTGGGGACAAAGATTATTGAGATGGACTAAAGGATTTCAGCAGCCCAGTTATCCTCTTGGAGAAGAAATTGTGTAGTGCTCTGCCACCAAAATGATTTAAAGGAATATCAAGCCAACCTGCACAGCAAAGTCCTTCTTGCTTTTTCATAATATCTGTAAAGCTCAGACATTTTAAAAACAACTTTTGAAAAGATTTTCTAACTTCTTCAGCCACAGCTCTGAAGAATTATATGGGAAAGGTTCTTTTTTAATTCTGAATATTTGCTGTCCTAAACAGGAAGCCTTTGTCTACCCTGTGGGCAGTCAGCATCCATGACAGAAGCTCCATGGGTGTGGAACCCACTCCCTGTTCATGCTCAGATGTTGTTTGCTACAGCAACTGGAGGCAAATACAAACACTGGAGAGTAGTGGTGCACATGTCCATAAAACATCCTCAGACTGCAGCCCAAACGATGGACTGCCAGATGGAAGAGATTAAGTTCGAATATGTTAATGAAGAGGAAAAACCCTTCAGGCATGGGGGAAGGGAAAAAAGTTGTTTGAAAAAAAGAGGTGGGTCACAGAACTGGAAGGATGTCAGAGAATCTATAGTCTTTGTAATACTGGGAAACTGCATATGAAAGGAGAAGAACTACTGAGCTATAATTTCAAGAATTAGTCTTGGTTGTTTTTCTGTAACATATTTTAAAAAGGAAAAAATTACTCTTTTCACAGTGTGGAATTATGGCTATGCTTTGAGAACTGAGAAAATATGTTTATTGGAAAAGTCGAAAGCATTTCCCTAAGGTAAAATGAAGAACATAAAATCTGTAACATTAAAAAACAAGTAAAAGAAAACTTGAAATACAAAAATTATAATTTATTACTTATGTAACATTTATTACAGTTACAAAATACCAGCCCAAATATAAACCTATTTGCCAGAAGATCTAAGTAGTAAAAATCTTCTATAGCAATGAAACAGCAAATACTGTTCAGAAGTGACATGTAACAGGTACAACAATTGTATCAGATCGAAAGTTTTTCCCACTGTACTTGAAACAGAAAGTTACTGCTGGTTTTATCAAGATGGTGAGACAAGTATTAAAACATTACACCCCATGGTAAAAGAAAACCGAGCTTTGTTGTACATGAACAGAAGCAAATATCAGAAGCCTTAATTAACATATCCAGTATGGTTACTCCACACAAAAAAATTTTCTAGTTACAAAAATCAAAAAACTCTACTATGTTTTTCCAAGGAGTACGCTAGAGATCCCAGAAATAAAACTAGAAATACTGAAAACTAAGAATAATACTAAACAAATAATAACAATAATAGTAAAAGCCAGAAATACCATCATAGGGAATAAATATGTCAATGAACCTGAGAAACACCTAATGCATTGAAAATTGAAAAAGATGGTAAAAATATTACAAATAAGAGTTTAAAAATATTTAGACATTCTTATAAACAGAAATTTTTTTTTTCTCTTAAGTACATTTGCACAAGTATTATTATTGTTACACATGAAGAGCATATTTGGCAGAGTTTCACGGTAGAAACAAAAAGTTTCAGAAAAAGAGCTTACCATTAAATAGAAGAATGCTACATACTCAGGGAAACCTAGGTAATAGTTAATCTTTTAAAAGTATTTTTTTGTAAATATGAAGTTAAGTGAGTCAATGCATGAAAAGTTTCATATTGTGATTTTTGAAAGGAGGCAGGCAGATGTGTCCTAGGGAAGTTACATGGAGGATATATGGATTGCTGGAAGCAGAGCTCAAATGTTTAGGATATCAGTACATTACGATGAAGTTATGTTCATATACTGGTGGAGGAGACATAAGAGCAGGAAGACAGGCCACAAAGAAGAACATGAGCTGGTGGAGACGGCACTGGCAATAAATATTGCGGGATGGTGATTAAGGCGAGGTTGCGGCAGTGGGCAAACAAGGGATGCCTAGGTTGTTGGTTTCCCGGAGGATGGCTGGATGGTCAGTGACTATTAGCTTTTTCTCCACTTTATCTTGCATCTGTAACCTGTGCAGCAAACTAGTGTGGCTAGAAACGAGAGAGGAAGCAAAGGAGCTCCCTGAGAATTTGGTTAAGCAGCTAGTGTCCTGGTCACTGGCAGCTGAAGGAGGTGGTGTGAAGGGCACAGCACTCAAGCTAGATCAGGCTGCCAAAATGTGGAAAATTAAAATGAGAAGAGACATGAGACAGGAATGATTGGTGAAATTTGAGGACAAATGTAGACAAAGCCAGCCCTAAAAATGAAAAAGACTTGATAGAAAAATCTAGAGTTAGGCAGCGAGGAAGTAAAAAAGAATAGTAATAGGGTCTAACCAATACATAATATTCATTGGAATGATTTTGCAGGAACACGAGTGAAATGCAAGGACAGATTAAAATGTTTCTTCCGGCAATATTTTCCATGATTCTGGGAAATGGGAAACCATAAAGACAGAAGATTGGGAGGCAAAGAAAATGAAAAGTATAGCTGAAAGGTTTGAAATGCAGTTATTGATTGGTGAAGAAAAAGCAACACAGAGCTGGAAAAAACTGAGAAGGAGCACATTTGTAAGGAATAGAGATGTGAGAAGAAAACCAATGACTATGGAAACTAGTAGAAGAGAGATAACTGTGAAAGTAAATGGGAAGAAAAAGAAATCTATGTGAATAATTAAGGATGGATAAATGGCTAAGTACTGGGTTACCGAGAATATCTGTTAGATAATCAATAATATTTTGAGACTTGTATTTTTGAGCTATTTTTATATAAGGCAGTGAAATCCAGAAATCTGTGTTTAGGACTAATCTGTGTGGTTCTATAATTACTTTATGAACTGAAAAAGGGAACAAAGGTGTTAAGTTTAACACAATTAATAATACATGCAGCACAAGTTACCAGCAGCTTACCTACCAGTTGACTCACAGGTTTCCCTGTGGATATCGGAGTATGGTAAAAGATTTTAAAACAGGAAAAGCTTTGAAGTTGTTTACACTTGCGAAGGATGAATGCAATTCATAAACCTGCAAACTTTTACAGAAATCAGTTTTTGTGTGTTGTAGCTTTTCAAGTTTTGAGTGGAGAGGAAAGGTTTTTTATGTGGACTTTGAAATAAGGGTGAAATAAAGCACAGAGGAACTCAAAGCACCAGAAAATACGATCACTGCCCATCAGAATGGGAGCAGAGAAGTCACCTTCGAAAAGCAAAAAGAAATCTGCCAACACAGTTTCTCTCTTACTATCGTGTTACTAATGGTCTTGCATTAATAATGAAGGACAAAGCTGAGAGAAACAGAGAATTGGCTACAAATGAAAAGAGAGCAAGAACTATCAGAAGATGACTAAAGACCCATTAAATTCCGGTAGAAGAATTTTCTAAGAATTGTTTTAAAGTGTAGCATCCTTGTCAGAAAAAGAGGTGTGTGTGATTTATGTGGCTTTTATCCCTTCCTTAGGCACTAGAAAAAGGTATGTTTAACACACACTCCTAAGGAACCCGTTCAACTCCTGAAACTTTTATGACTTATTTTCAGTGAAAAAAATCAAAGTCACTGAAGTTCAAAAGATGAAAAATACAAGGAAGACACTGAAAACAGAAATTTCTCTAGATATATTAACCTTCAGTTAGATAAGACAACAGAAAGGAGGGTAATGACAGTAGATGTGAAAGGGAGACTGTGGCCATGGAGATATTCCTTTTAGCTATGGTTTTACCTGAAACACAAAACGCTAAGGCAGATAATTCCCAAATTATATTGTATGGTCTGACATCTTGCTTCTGAACATCAGGAAAATTTATACAAAATGCAGACAATTTGTTAAGGGACTGAGGATTTTAGAATATTACAGAGAATCTGAAGAAACAATCGGTAACGAACACTACACACACACGTACACAAATAATGACTAATAATTATCCTGATTGTTTAGATTTTTTATAAAATGTAGACCCTAGAATGAGATGTTCATTCTGGAATGCCTGCTATATTATTAAAAAGTAGTAAACTTATACCAAGACACACTGCTTTTAGGGATATAAGACTAACCATGCATAAAGCTATGGGGGGGGAAGGAAAGAAAAAAAGTCAAGTACCTATTAAAAGTTAGCAATAGAAAAGACAATAACTCAAATGTCTACCAAATAAAACTAAAAGTAAGCAGATTTTTTCAAATTATCAAATTCATTTAACTTAAACCATAAATTTAAAGTAATGCAAGATAACTTTGGCAATTCTATCCAAATATTAATGTGCATTAGTAGGATACTACACATAGTCCAGCTAAAGGTAACAATACAATTTCCTGAAGTTTTCTACTGTTTGTTTTAGTTAATCTAATGACATTAAATGAATGACTGAGGTAACATAAAAAGTGGATGCACAAATTGTCAGTGTTTGGCTCAAAATAATCAGAATGGGTTTCTTTAGTGACAAAATATCAATAACAGTAGAATGCAAGTGCACCAACTACTGAGAGTAATAAATTGTATCCCTAGAAACAGTAAAATGTAATAAATTTTCAGGTTATTAAAATTAAGACAAAAAGGAATACTGTCTTTGAAGAAAAGGAAAAGAAAGTAGTTGGAACAATACTTTGTGGTTTAACTCAGATTTCTAGTTTGAAACTTTCTTCTATTTCAGAACGTGTCTTTGGCACTCCAAAGAAGGAAGAAACAAAACCTCCAAAAGCCAAAAAGCCTTTTTGAAGTTTCAATTAAATGAAAATTTGGATAAAATTCATTTTTGGAAAATGTCTTGAAAGAATGAACGGTATTTAAGTACACTTTTATTTTTAATGCATTTTTTGTTATGTCATGCCATCTCAGCACAGTGGCGTACTTACTAAGATTTCATAGCTACTACCATGATGCCAAAGTAAAACAAACGCCAAGATGGAACGAATGTTGTATTGCAGTTGCCTCTCTCTTTCTTAACTGATTGCAAAAAGAGGCAGTCAGAATGGCTCAAACTAGAAGTATAACTGTAGATGGCTAAAATTAAGTATGTATTCCATGCTAAGTGTATATCTCTCCTTATTAAAAAAGTAGAAATATCTCATTTTCACTGACACAAAAATTGATTTATCTGGCAAATGATCTTCCAGCTTCAAGAAAATACCCTGTTATTTATTTTACATGTTGGCTATTGAGCTTGTTGTAACATCACACCAGACACAGGTACCAAGGCATCAGCTTAAACACTCCTGTTGTTAAGAAATACAACATGAAAATAAAATTTCCAAATGAAAAATTTTACAGGCTTATATTAATTTAGAAAAATGAAAAGGAAAATATCAGAAATTTTCATAGTGACCTATACTGTCACACTTTTTCACCAAAAGATTTAACCAAAATACTGTTTTCTGATTAAAAAAAGTTTTAAATCCAAATTTCTATTCAAGTTTTCTTCTGTTTGTACAAGTATACCACCTGCTGGTAGGAATATTATTTTGCTTCTTAACCACTTTGTGTGTCAAATTAAAAGAAGAATAAAAGTGTCTGAAGACAAAAAAGAGGAGTTCACATGAAATAGTACAACTATTTGGCCAAGTTGTCCACAGAGTATTTTGCCATTTTACAGCTTTAATCCATAATTATCAGATAAACATCTCATAAAATCACTTATTTATCTTAATTTTAACAAAGTAAAATGCTGATTTAATAAACTGAATGGAAAAATGTTTTAAGACAACTATTAATTTTGCCATGCTGATGTTTTTTTTTAAAAACGGTAACTTTATCTATTAAAGTTTTTGTGATAGTTCCTAAGGTATTTACAGAATTAAAGTTTTTTTTAAAAAACAAGTATTCAGTGAAGTTCATCTCTTAGAGCTTCAAACATTAAACATTCTTCCAGCAAGAATTCCTCAGACAGTTATTGTCTTATAATATATCTCACTACTTCTGTTCAGTTTTTCTGCCAAGAACATCAAAGTGCATTTGAGTCAGAAGCATGGTACTCAGTTCTAACTTGGGAAGGTGAACAATTAGTTGCAGGAAAAACAGATTGACTGATGTTTTGACCTATGGAAAGTAAGAGAACTCTTTCGTGTATTTATGTTTTGCTTCTAGTACAGAATGTTATTGTCTAACTTCCTTTATGCACAGAAACCCATTTGAAAAAACCACCCTAATCCAGCTCCCCAAAACCCAATCATTGTCAACCTAACTGGTCTTTTTTGCAGATGTTATAGTGAAACACCTTTAGAAGAAAACCAATTTACTCTGTACTTCAACTTTGTTATCTATCTTAGTAAATATATAACTAGGAACAACAGAGTCCTAGCTTCTCAAAAAAATCCAGGCTTTTGTGACTTATCTGCAATTCCAGGACAGTTAAAGACTGGCTAAAGGTTTCTTCCTTTAGGGTTGCTGTGCTTGAACAACTGAAAAAACAGGCCCAAGTTTTCAAGTGGGCATCTAAAGTAAAAGAGATTATGGAAGCTCTTGAAAACTTTGGTGCTTCATTGGCTTACCTAAATTTCAAATGCTACAGGCTCAGACCTGTACGTGGGAATAACATATGTGACTGTTGTTGAGGATGCTGCCCCAGCTGTCCACCCCATTCTAGACGCACAGATTAATGTGTCTGAAGTCTTCGTGAACAAACTCCCAAAGAAGCTACGAAGCATACATATATAGTCCAGTTTCAAGGCAAACCAACAACAACTTGCTGCTTATAATATAAACAGCAGGGTTGAAGCAGACAGCTAACATTCATTATCTCATTAGTTACTTCTGTTTGTAAGTGATGGTTCAAAGGCTTTGGTATCCAGGAATAGAAATTTTGTCTCTCAAGACAGAAGAAAGAAAATTAGAAGAAAGTAAATTGGAAGAAAGAAAAAATATTTTATTTATTTAATTCATTTTGAAGTGCTCAGATACACAGTTTTTAAAATATTATTTCTTAAAAAACCCTAATGAATTACTGTGCCAAACCTTTATAAATTATTCAAGCTGCAACAACTTAAAGACAGGTAACTTATAAACCTGGCATTTAGATAAAATAATTAGCTTCCTTGAGGCCTATCAACAAACAGCAACAGCAATAAAAATCTAATAAATAAATAATAAAGTTCTATCTGGGCAATTATTTTAATTTCCATCATGCAGACCTGGTTATTAACATACAAGTCTAATAATATAATATTCGAACCCAATGATTATTTTTGCAAAATGATGTTTCTGGCTTGGTGACTGGAAATTTTTTAATTCAAAATTTATATAATAGAAGTCTTAACTTTCACACTTTCTGTATGTGTTTTCAAGATACATTTCTTTTCCTCCTAAGTATCATCTGGAAGTACAGCATAAGTTAAGACAAAGCACATATTTAGATTTAAACCTGGTATTGTTCTTAAGAACTGAAACAAAGACATGCTGGCCCAATTAGTGTCTATGTCTTGACTGGTGTATAAACAGTTACTCCTATCCACAACATGCAACTTATATTGATGCAATAAACATTTGCCAAGTGGTGCAGCCATGAGTGCTATAGAATTTTTAATAGAGACCATGTTTACAATAATATCAAATAAATGCTGAAGTAATCTTAACTTTGATGTTTTTTGTTCCTGGGAATCTTTGTAAGACCTAAGAAACCACCTTGGCATGTAAATCAAAACTTTTCTATTTATACTTTATTTCTTACAGTCAAGAGGTTCCATAGAAGTATATAAACAGTCTTCAATAAAACATCCCAAAATATAACAGCATGATCTAATGATTTATTTTTGGCTCTGCAAAACTTATGGGAGAAGATGCAGACATGACATAAAAAGAAAAGATAACACAGAATTAAAACCTCCTTGTCCTCTTTCTTGAAAAAAAAAAAAAAAATCTCTATTTTTGAGTGTTTTGAAAAGCAAGCAGCATAGGCTTTAAAGAATTTTTACATACAAAGTATTTGACAATCCATTATTCTGGACCAACATTTAATGATTTCCTTCCTTAGTAGCCAAATTTCCTGATCCAAGAAAGCAAAAATCTAAAACTTCACAAGACTGTGAAATAGAAGCTATGAGTTGAGAAGAGACAACATTCTAGGTGTAGTTCAAAAGTGGGAGAAAGTGAGACAAAATAGAGCCAGACTTAGTCTGTACTTGGGTTTGAAGGCAATTTGGTCATGGTATTTTTTAGCTTATTTTTCTGCAAGCTGTGAATCTGGATCATCCAGAATATTTTCTGCCAAAGCTTCTTGTTATCACAAGGAGCCCTGGGAAAGAGTGGCTCTCAAAGTGCTAAAAAGTCACATGTGGCTTAAGAGCCATGAAGGAGATCGTGCCAGCCTCAGAAGTTCTTTCAAATGACCAGCTTGGGGAAAATCACAGACTGCTTTCTCCCTTCTTGACCAACTTCATTCTTTTCAATTGTGCTTCATTTAGCTGCTTCAGATCTCCTCAACAGGAATTATGTTTGAAGATGCTGTGAAGTTGGCTACGACTTTATTTTTGGAAGCTGCTTTTTCTACAGCGACTAAATTGCCTATGACCTGGTAGAATTTGTTTTCCTTTGTTGCAGTCTGGGAGGCACAGTTCAATTACTGGGAAGTTAATACTGGCAATTAACAGTTGTAATTTACTAGAAGATTAAGATTGTCAAATTATGCCAAACGATAGCTGAGTTGAATTTCTTTTATCTAACTTAAGATGTTGACATTATTGACACTTAACTAATCAACTCAGGCCAATTTCATAGGTGATGGAGAGAACTAGTTGCACCTTGGGAAAAGTTGGTTGATATGAATTCTACTGCTCCTGTCTCAAATAACAAAGGTCTCAACAGTAAAGTAAAAACGTGGCGTTCTCACAAAGCAATCTGGCACCTAAGACTTGAGTTTAATTGTCAAGGGAAGGATCAGGTCAGACAACTCGCATGACTGACTGAAATCCAAGAGGCAGGACAGAAAAAATGAGAATTATAAACTATATGGATCTTGTTAAATGAGTGAATTGGAGAAAGCAGTCGATTGACTTATCCTAGTCCTATATTACTACAAGTTACACAGGGGTGTCTTTTCATCACGTGACTGACCCGCTAAAGGGAATCCTGAAATACAAAATAGACAAAAATCACAGAAATCATCTGTAAAAAAACCTCAAACAAACCAAATTTCCTCTTTAAAGAACTGGTTTATGATCTTAGTATTATAAAATAGCAATGGAGAATCAGAGTGCCGGCATTCAAAAACCCCAGATTCAGATTGAAAATATCTTGCTGGAAACAAATTTCCTTTGAACTGATACAAAATAATGAACAGAAAATTATATCCATCCAGAAAAGAAAAAGTATATAAATTCAAGCATGGGAAAAAAAAAGCTGATACACTTAAAAATCAGATTATGTTATTAAAGCAACTGATCAAGCCTAATAGTTAAATACTTAAAAAGCGAAAACTCTTTTTTATGCATAATATACTGTTAAAAAATCAACAACATTATTTTGGAGAGCCTGAATATGTGCTGTAGTATATATAAATATTTTTAAAGAAAAAATGTAATTTAGGTCCAATTCTAAAAAGGAATATGAGTTTATTTAAGTATAAGCCTATGAGAAATCCCATTAAAGTTAACAAGATATTTAAAATGAGACATGTTTCAGGACATATGTTATGGGCTAAATTCCACTAAAATTTGAGAAAATGCTTTCAGCTACTGGTAAGACATCAATGTATTTTTTTACACTAAGGTTGAACACTAGTAGGCAAAGATATATAGAAATTAATAAGTATTACATACACATAAGACTTCAGTTGTGGTTATTTTGTTCATTCTGTTCATTCTTTTCTGCTTCCTAAAACAGCTATTTTTTTTCTTTTTTTTTTAAGAAGCAAACAACCAAACCGAAAAGCCAAACTAGTGAAAAGTTTCCAATATGCCTAGTAAGAAACGGATTGAATTGATGCCAGTGTGCTAAATTACTCTGAAAGATTATTATTCTTGTATACAGAAAGTGAATGTAGATTCTATTCTCATCTCATTCTTTAATTGTTCTGAACAACCCAAATACAGTTCTAGAATATCTTTTGTTTAGTATCTTATGCTCTGTTTGAGCAACCAAAGGAACGTGGGACTAGATGGATGAGTATACACATCAGGCCTGTACTCTGTATGGCTCAGCAGCAGTTATTTTTTCCCTGATGTTTAACTGAACTTGTATAAGGCTCCTTGTCCTATCAGCGGAAGACCAAGTAGTTCAATTCTTTTCTCTATATTGTTTTGCCGATGGGTATTGGTAGATTAAGACCTTCCACCAGTCTTTCTTTTTCCAAACTATCTAAATTAAGTTGCTTTAGTCATATTCATATTATCATCAACTTGAAGCATCCTTGTCTTTCTGTAGATGTTCTGTAATCTCTGCAGTTAATGATGTGGTTCCAAACTGCACGTACAAACCAAGGCACAATATAATGGATCTACTATTGGTTTAATAGCAATATCCTCCCATGGAGTAGTAAAGCTGAATTATGGACCAAGAAGGCAACTGAATCTGTCAAGTTTCTTGTGTGGTTTTGGGAAAAAAAGCCTTCTGCTTCAGTTTATCTTATCCCTTGAAAAAAACATATGTAATACTTCTTTTATTTAGCTTCTAGGACAGGTTAGAAAAATGGCATTGTACCAGGATATCTATATACAGTACTATGAAAATACACTTGCTTTACCCTCCATCACATTTATAACATTGTGTAAAGAACAAATTTCTGATACTAGCAGTATTATCCTCCAAATACGCAGTATAATTCAACAGATTGATAGTGGAAAAACAGGCTTTTAACAACAACTGCAATGTTGTATCACAGTATCATAAGGTTGGAAAAGACCTTTGAGATCGAGTCCAACCTTGTCTATGACTGTAGAGATGTGGTGACCAGTGAGAAGGCACTATGATTCCAAACTTATTCCCTGTGAATAAATGAAGCACTTGCCAAAATTTCTTTACTTCATAAAGAATCTTATTGATGCTGTCTGACCAGCATTTGATCAGTAGCAAGACCATCAATTCTTTCGCAACAAAGACCTCTTTGCTGATAACTCATGAACATCTGCATAGCCTTCAGGAGAGTTTATAAAAGAAACAGACTAAGAATCTCATGCTCAAGGAAATGCATATTTCAGAACTGATTCTCGGTAACACGCTCTTCTTATACACTAATTTTCTAGGGTTTTATTACTCACTAGTTAATAGTCATAAGTGCATAGACTCAGTCATTTCTTCCCTTAAGGCCTACTCTGCTATCACAGAGATGGTTGATGGCATGGAACCATTCAGGGCCTGGTTTTAGAGCAGAGAGGTTCACAAGAAACACTGAAAACTTCAACACAGTAGAAGGAAAATACAAGAAATACTGTGGAGGATTGCTGGATGAACTGGTAATAATACATTAATTTATAATATTTGATATTTTAACTACAAATGCTTAAAAAAATGTTTAGTGAACAACTCCAAAACCTTCATTTGCCTGCAGCAAGCCTTCAAAATTAAGCAGGAAGAAAGCAATCACGTTAGAGCATTGCTCTTTCTGATATTAAATTATTTTCTGGTGTGAGATATCAATTCTTGAAAACAAATCTGTTCTACTTCTGTTCCGTAGGACAATGTTGGCAGCATACCAAAATAACAAAATAAAATGAGCATAATACAGTCTAACGATCCTAGAGAGCAGCAGACCCAGCACTAGGACCTACACGGAAATGTTTAGAAAGATGAAGAGGAATCTTTCCTTATTTTGGGAGGTCTCAACTCCCCAGATTTTTTGCCCAAGAATCATATGTCACTCAGTGCTCAAGGTTTATGCACCAAGAATCACGGTCACTCTCCCTAATTTTCAAGTTAAATTTCAAAGGGAAGTATTTTCAATTTACACATTGCATATCAAAAAAAAATTGAGAAACCACTATCCAGCACTGTGAAATACACACATCCCCTAACTTAACCAACATCCAAAGGCATGAGAATACAATTCACTGTGTAGCATTATACTATGCATTCCTGAGATGCTCTAAAAACCTGTGACAGCAAACCAAAACTTTGTTTTTGTCAATGAAATGCTTCTCTGTCAAACATTCACAGTAATAATAATTTGTGACCGTTACAGCTCTTGTATTAAGGTAAATACAATTACAAAAAAAACCTATGGCAGACACATCGTGCTTCCTCCATGACTCACGGAAGTTTTGTGGAATGGAATATTGTCAGCCTCCTCTGAAGGGGCTATCTCTTTTTACACTGGCAAAACATTATTTTTTTTATGTTGGGGAATGGGGAATGAGAAGACTGCATCCATATGGCTCAGGCCCAGGCTAATCTCTTGCCACATTTTCCAAAACTTTTACTGTATTTCCCTTTTGGAAAATATTGACTCGGTATAGATGTGTGGATATGGTTGAGGAAGTTTTAGTCATTCCTGGTTAGCTTTCTAATGGCAATAAAGCTACAACCTGGCACGTTGCAGATGGGGGAGGGTGGGTGGGGAAGGAGAGAAACAGTACATGTGTATGTCATTCTCTTCTCTCTAGATACTGCACAAAGTAAAATAGCTCCAGCTGGAAGAATTAACAGAGACCTATTCCAGAATAAACTACAGCCTGCTAGGGGAGCCTCCAGAAAGGTGGACAAGGCAATTTCAGCTAAAGAACAGAGCCGTAACTGAGAGGGATGTGATAGAGCTCTGTGATAGAGCTCTTTAATATTACAAATAGCAACAAGATGGTGAATCGGCAACAGGATTTACTATTTCTTGCAAAAAAAGACCTAGGGAGAACATACAGTTATCCAAACACTAAGTCGAAAATGAATAAAAGTGCATTTCACGTGAATTTCACACGCAACACATTCAAAGTGTGTAACCCAATGTTATGCCATATCATGGATGGCAGAAGTTTACAAGAGTTCTGAAAGGAATTAGACATTTCCTTTCATGGAGGGGAAACCCAAAAGTTATTGAACTCAAGTTTAACCTCTCGCTTATAAAGCTCCTGAGCTACACTTCACTGGAAACTGTGAGGATATGCTGGGGGAGTATCACTATAAAATCGCATAGGGAATACTACTCTCCTTCCTAGATCTCTCCTGCTAGCAACCAACTGATATCGGAGTAGCAGACTAATAATCTGATCCTTGTATTTTGCTGTTGCATAATTTTCCACTCTTATTTTGGGCTGATTTCCAAGTGCCATCAAAATAGCCCTATGTCAACTAAATTTCATCCAATTCAGGTTAACAGCAGTACTATGTAACTCATGGTATTGGTCAGCTAATGACCATAGGACAGCATGTTCTCAGCAGGAGGACTTAGGCTCTAATTCCTCTTTAGAAGAATGTAGATTTGGTTCAAATCCTTGAAGGTGTTCATACAAAGGATACACTTACGCGTACTGTGAAATTCATTGTCTTGAAATATGAACTAGTATCTAATATAAAAATGCCTAAGTTAATATTTTTTTAATTATTTTAAATGTCACCTAATACTTTCACTGCCAAGTCATAAACAGTATTCTATAATATCTGAATAAGAGGATTCATTTATAATCTTAATATTTATTTCTTTGGAGTACGTTCAGTGAATAAAACTGAACTGTTAAGTAGGGGAAATTGATATAAACATGAAAGAAATCTACCAAACATCATCAATATTATGGCATTTTGCTAATACAGAAATCATCCTAGCTGCACTTGAACTGATCAAATAGAGGAGTCACAATTTCTTTTATATATTCTTTTTGATCAACAATATTTTTTGTTGCCAATTTTTTAATGGAGACATTAATAAAATCACAAAGCAGTTATGTAAGACTACACATTCTATGATATGTATAGTTTAAGATAATTTATGGAAGGAATGTCTTTAACAACTAAATTGCATAGGGTTAGTATGCCATGGAAATGTTATGAAAATGTCTTCAAAATCTGAAAAAAGTCAGTGACTTCAGTACATAACCAAAAACTGGGAAACAAAAAGAAACATGAAGTTAAACAAAGGAAAAAAAAATCAGTATGCTCAGGGCAGCAGTTGATCCATTTAAAAAACCCACCACTTTATCTGTTCTCTTTTCCTTTGCAAAATCCAATAAACTGCCATTATATTCCTTTTAAATGGTTCCATTACAAGGATTCTATAACAACAGACTAATCTCTTGATAATTATAATAAATGCCTGTAATCAAAGCAGGAACCATTTAAAATAAGGAGAAAGGCTGTTTTCCATCAAACTTATTGTAGTTCCATGACCTTTGGAGCACTAAGCTACATCATATGCTGCCACCTCTAACTGCAACATAGCTTTCCTACCAATCTTGCTCAAATAAAAATAGAAGGGATGAGAGATCAATGGCAATGTGGATTGACACATGGTAAGAGTTCTTACTTTCTAGCTCTTAGCCTTGTATAACATAAAAGTCTCAATTTGCAAGATTCCAAAGGCTCAAAGTCGGCAGGATTCAGCCAGCAGCTCTTGGGTGGGGTTTGGTACGCAGTGCTGCTCTTCAGGAGGGAACAAGGGAAGGAGCAGACCAGTATATTTAAAAGTTGTGTTATGGCAATGAGCTGTATGTTACTGCTAACACTTATGGAAGTATTACTTTTCAGAAAGACAGGACATTTTATCACAAAATTCGATATTGTATTCACATGAACAAACAATGATTTCCAGAGACCATTTAAGAACCTGAAGGCTGATAAAATTACGGGAAATGACTATATATGATCAGAATGGCTTTCATCTGCATTTTGTTAGACCCAGCATTGATTTCACTTTTCAGCTGTGAACAGCAAGAGGCCAGCTGTGGCCAAGGGAGAGAGCAAGCAATGAACCAGGGTCACAATAGAGGCTGAGTTGTCAGAAAATTTAACACTTTTAATGACTAAATCTCAGCAAAAAAATCTTACAACCATTTGAAAATTACATCCAGCGGGTCCCACAAACTGTCAGAGAATAGAAGGGCTAATTCTTGACAAAGTAAAACCTTTGAACTCTTAGTTATGTGAATAAACAGCATTATAAGGGGAAAACAAACAAAGCAAGGAAAATATAAAATACATTGCCTTCAAGGCAGAAACAACTACATTTTACTTCTTATTCCCAGACGTGTTAAAGGGAAATTTATGACAGCATACTGAAAAGCAAGATTCCCATTGTGAAACCCTTCACATTTATTTAACTAAGCACAATCATTGAAAATGACCTTTATCCAAACCCTTCACAGCTGTCTTAAAATGATCTAAAACTATTGCCAGATTTTCTTTAACTAACATTACTTAACAAAAAGTCATTACTCCAGGGCCATATTACACTACTGGCAAGTAAACACAACTCCATTTTCAACAACATGCTACGAAGTTTTAATGAAATATTGATAACAAATTGAAAACTCCACATTAAAAAGGTGCCAAACAACACAAATCATCATAGTTTTCTGCTCTAGCAATAAACACAATTTCTTTTTTTCTCATTACATATTGTCACCTATTAGACATACAAGCAAACAGAAAAATGGTTAATACTTAAAAATCATACATTTAGAACTGTTATTTAATAAGGTGTCAAAATTATTGTAAATGAAGCTGTTCTAGCAGTATATTTTGAAAAAAATATTCTCATCTTTCCCAAACAACAGCACATCCAGAGTGTACATTACTCCATAAAATTAAAGGGTTACTGACAATAAATTCATAAGGCCGTTACCACTGCAGTACACTAATAATTTACCAGTGTGTTAATAACATTTGATTCCAAGACTTAAAAAGCAACATGTCAAGATGACAAACACCTTAATCTTTTTCCCTTTTATATCTAAACACTAAACATAAAGACTAAAAGGCTGTTGCAAGTGTTGGTCTCCTGCAGGTATAGGTTGACTGATGGATTAGGAAAAAAAAAAAAAATCATACTTGGGGATTTTAAAAATAATAGTACAGAGGCACAATTAAAGTGGGTCCATACTGAGGAGAGAGGGGAAACGACTTTATTAAGGGGCTGGTTAGTTCAGTAAATCATGGCTTTCGGATAAAGATGATTATGGCAGTTCCTTGGTGTGAGAAGGAGAAGGGTACAGGAGGTTCATTTCACCACCAAGTAATTATGCTGACCCAGAGTGTTACCATTTATCATGGCTGAGAGATGACACTCACTGTTAGCCAAGGGAAACTGCTAGTCAAATGCTTCCATCTAGATCAATACGCACCACATTTTTCTACAGCCAAAAGTAATTATACAACAGAAAACTTCACAATCAATACCCACTCGACCTAACTTATATTCTGCTGTACAGACACGAAGGTATGGTACTGTCAGCTGTCACTGAAAACTGCTGCATTTGACCCAGATTAAAGGGTTTACCCCCACCATCATAAAGGATTTTCCCAACTATTTTCTGAGTAAACACAAATGTATCCTTTTTTGGCTATTATTAAAAATAAGTAACCACACAGGTTTTCAGGACGCATCACAAGCTGCAGCTGAAGCTGATGCTACCATTTTATAAAGTCTCCCTTCACACAAAATAAAAAAAGAAAATCAGTCAATTAAAGAAAAATCAATCTTCCTAACCACTGAAAGCTGAAATAGTTTCTGGGGCATTAGTTTCTAAAAGCTGCAGTTGAAGACCTGACCTTTGTGAAGATCAGAAAAGAGAGAAACATATATACCTGAAGTATTAAATCAATGTCATTTTCAACATTATACTTATATACATGTTTGTTTACACAGAGTTGCACACATATGATTACTAGCAGTCAAAAATTAGGCTCTAAGAACTTAGGATTTATTTCAAAATATACACAAATGTCAGTTTTGACAATTGCTTTCAAAAAGGCAAAGCTTAGCCTTATAAACCAATCTAACACATCAAGAAAGGTTAGAGGGCATAAAAAAATCACTACTTCAGTAAAAAAAAAAATTTGACATCCAATTTTCAAGCTGATTTATCAGTGGAAAGCTAAAATTGATAGTTTGCCATTACTGAGTAGCAGACTGTCTAAGAAAGCTGTTACAAAGCCTTTCATTTTGATTTAGCCACATAGATCAATACAAACCTATACTGTTTCAATTTTACAAATATTGATTTTCTGATATAACCTCTGTGGGAGAACATTCATCACCTGCCATACTAAAAAATATTGAAATTTATTTTGTAAATTTTGATGTTCAACAAAATATAGTGTTTACAGAGTGAAGTGAAATCTATTTTTCCAGATAACAGCTAATCACTGTTAAAATTATATTTTGTGTAATATATTTTTGTCTTTTCATTTCAGAGTCTGACTTACACTATTAATCCTTTAACTGGATTCATACCAAACAAGATCATAAAACTTCCCTTTGTTTTTTGATCAAATGTCTTCAGATTTTACTCAGTTTAATGAACAGGAGGACAAAATATAACTTAAAACATTGAGTTAGAGTGAATACTAAGTTCTTACACTACATTGCTTCCCAAATCTAGAACCACTTAATGCTTCACAGAAGAGGGGTTTTTTTTCCCAGATAAAAAAGGAAAAAACGGATTCTTAAAGTATAAACAGTTATTTTATGAGACAAATATTTTTATCCCATATTTACACAATTCTATTTACCCAAGCGCATTGGGGTTTATATATCTTAGGCTTTTCTAATCTACTTTTTGTGACATCTAAGAGCCCTGTTGTTCCTCAGCATTCAGAACACGCCACGTTTCTGTATGTTACTTTACTCTTATGTAGTTATTGATTTTTATGACAGCTCATTCAAATTGATAAAAATACTGAATTAAAACATTTCCTGATTTAGTAACTTTTAATTTTATGGCTTTTCTTCTTCCAAATTATTTCATCAATCCTTAGTATCTTATTCCATTAAAAAAAAAAAAAAAGCTTAAAAATAATTTACAGGTTTGAACTACAGAATCCCAGAATCATTGGGATTGGAAGGGACATATGGAGATTATGTAGTCCAACTCTCCTACTAAAGCAGGTTCCCCTAGAGCAGGTTGCACAGGAACATGTCCAGGCAGGTTTGGAATGCCTCCAGAGTAGGAGACTCCACGACTTCCCTGGGCAGCCTGTTCCAGTGCTCTGTCACTCTCACAGAAAAGGTTTTCCTTATGTTCAGGTGGAACTTCCAGTGTTCCAGTTTGTACCCATTGCCCCTTGTCCTGTTTCTGGGTTCTGTTAAGAAGAGTCTGGCCCCCTTCTCTTGACACTTGCCCTTCAGATGTTTATAAGCATCGATAAGGTCCCCTCTTAGTCTTCTCTTTTCCATGCTAAAGAGACCAAGCTTGCTCAGCCTGTCCTAGTAAGAGAGACGTTCCAAGTCCCTTGATCATCCTCTTGATTCACCAATGACTTTTTTTACTCCATTTCCATTCCCAAAAAGCTCCTTTATGAGCTGCCTAAACAAGGCCACAAACCTTTCTGAGTGCCACACTGCTGTAGACTATTGGCCAGGAAATCAACACAGAAAAGACACTGAAAAGGTTTTAGGAGGCAGTACGCCCTGGATAAAAGTGTGAAAGAATTTTCTCATCAGCATACGAGAAATAAATGACAAAAATCATAATCTTATGCTGAAAGGACACAGTCCAGGGATGAGATCCAAGCAACACCCAAGAGCATTTAGATTGATACATGCACACTCAGAACGTGCTGCTAACACAATGCCAGATTAGTGATTACTAAACAGGACTCAGAAAAGATCCAAAATTATTAAACACTAACTGAAATTCCTGAAATAGAAGTAATATTTTCATAATGGAAAGAATACAATAAATTCTTAACCTTCTTGCAAATGAAAAGTCATGAAACTAGGGTAAAATTTCTTTGTAGATTTAGGGCTCAGTATCGATAATCTCTCTCTAAATAGAATAAAGAACGTTATTTCTAGCATTTGGATACTAAATTCATCTTACTATGTGTACCTGGAATCAAATAATACCAACATCAAGACATCTGAATTGGAAAAAGAAAAATTAGAATCACAAAAAAATCTGTAAGATAGAGAGATGGGGCAGTAAATCATGGAAAAGAAACAAAATAATCTGAGTGAAAACAGGAGGCAAGGACTTGCTAGTCAAATCAGAGGTGCTATTTCGTACTGGGCCAAAAATGCCAGAAACTGTTCTTAAGTGCAATGGCATTGGCTACACGCAGCTAGAAAGGACTCTATATGAGCTATCACACAAACTCATCCTGTTATCAGAAGGTGATGCTGTTTCAGATGCTGATGATTTTAAACATTAAAACAGCAAACACTGTGAATCTGGCGAACAATAAAAGCTCATTGAAGAATTAAATGACTAAAGCATGTTTAAAAACAAAGCAAAGCAGCACTAAATATTTAAAACTTTTCTCTTAAAATTTTTAAGATATTAATTAAGCACTATTTTTAGGGCTTTTTCCATCAACAGATCTCAAATCACTCTGCTTGCATAATTCATGTATTACAGATGGGGAAAACAAGGCATATCGATAAACACAGAAATGATTTATTCAGCGTTGAGGTGTCACTTCACTGCACCACCAAGATTATAACTTCATTATTTGGGTCATAAAGTGACTCTAAAGAAAGCTAAAGAAAGAATCTTGTTTTCCCATATGAACCGGACTATGAATTCTGGAGGGGAGAGTGGGTGGAATGGTTGGTATGTTGTGGTTGGAAGTGTCATGAATTTCTGCTCTGATTTGTTAATGGCGCTTATTAAATCCACTAATCCCCTAAAGACGTATACTTTCAACAAAGATTTAAAAACTACAAGAACTCCAAATAACCATAATTCCAATCACTGTGTATTTTTCAGTTAAAAAAAATCCAGCATTTTGAAAATATAATTACATAACAAAAATTGATCTTGGTGCAAAATACCATTTAATAATTTCTGAAAAATAGTTTCCCCCCCTAACAGGACTGGTTTGTTTAATTTTTTTTTAGGGGTAAAAATAGGTCTTTCATGATCTATACTTTGTTTTCTTGGGTTATTTTTGGTTTTGTCTTTTATTTATTGAAGAAAGAAAGAAAGAAAAAGAGAGAAGGAAAACATCTTGTTGACACTTGCACTGCTATCATATAATATTAGTAGCAAATAACTATAAATATAGCATTTGTAGTGAACATGTTTAAGGACTCTTTCTTCTATTAAGGCTTTTCTGTATCTAACTATATTCAGAACAAGAAGAGAATGACCTTCTAAATGTAATGGTGGTGATTACCCTTATAATGGCTGTAACATGCAAATATACAGCAGCCATGTAAAGGAATAAAAATCAGACAGCAACTTCACAATGCTTAAGGGCTTCACATTTTACAGCACCAGCATTAATGGAAAAGTTAATGTACCATTGAATAACAGTGAGTTGCTCAGCTGCTGCTACTGCTACAGAACATTTAGATCATGGAAATAACACATCGTTTTTTTTCACTCCTATTGCATTCTTGACCCACAGAAAAAGAACTCTCTTCTATGCCCAAAATCACATGCAAAATATTCCTACATTGCTCAGCTGCTTAAGAAATATGCAAAAATATATAATTTGTAAGACTGAAAATTCAATAAATAATTAAAGCACGAAACTCAAAATAATTCAAGTAACAAAGCTGAAGATCTCAAAAAACATACTTTGTGAGTTATCTCATACTACAGTACAAATGCATATATAAGCACAATCACTTTATGCAGTATACAAATCAAAACAACATTTTACAGTACTTTATATCTTAATTCCTGATCTCAATACATGAAATGTCCAGATATATTATGCACGTTAAGTTCCTTTGTTTTCCATATACTAAAGAGTAAAAACTACTGACTGCAGTGTCATTTAAAAACTTTCCATTGGTCTAAGCTACAGCAAAGTTTTTGAAGGTAGGCAAAACCTAGATACTGTAAATGGAGGCACATAATTGGTTCTAAATTGAATTGCATTGTTAATTGCATCTGAGGGAGGGGCTGCAGACCCCACAACTATAATTCCTTTGAAACACATTACTCAATTCATTAATGGTGACTGCTTTAGAAAAGAAAAAGAAAGGAAGTTGTTACGTAAATACAGAGTAAATGTTGGAATACACCAGCAATATTTCCCTCATTCACGAAACCAGGCAGTGATCCTAACAGTTTTGTTCCTTCTTGATGCAAACTGCAGATTGTGAAGACATATCAGAATTCAGAATTTCTATTAAAGAAATCAGTCCTCCAAGGAATTCCTGAAAATTATTTGAGCTCATAAAGGACTTCAAACGTCAATGTTTCTGCACTGATGTTGGACTAGTAAAACTTTTCGATTTCATTGCTGATTGCCTTTTTTTAGCATCAGAAGAACAAAGTGAAGAGTGGTGAGCATAGTTATGGAATGGGAGAAGATTCTTACTTTTCTTTTGCTCTCATATAAACCAAAAAAGTACTACTAATTTGAAAACCAGATCGCTAAAAAAATTGACACAAATGCTTGACTGACACTTTATAATTTCGCTGTTGATGTCAGATGTGAACAAAAAATGAGGAGTAAGGACTACCACTTCCAGATCGTTCCAAATTTGGTTGTCTACTAAGTCTAAGCTCAAAGGTTTACAGGATGATGTCACACCTACAACTGTTTCTCAGCCAGATATTTGTCACATAGTATGAAAAACTTCCTCTCACTGCCTTAATTAATCTCTTCTAAGTCACCAAGTTACTACAATTCCTGGAACCAATATTGTCTTTCAGTTATATGTATGCCAATTATATAATTCACTGACCTTTATGCTTCTCTAATGTCTGTGAAGATATTAGCTATAAATTTCTAATAGGATTGAAAAAGTACCAGCAGAAGGTGTGTGTTTTGCTTTTACAACTGGTAAAACTGACTGGTATGGGGAGGAAATAAACAATAAAAACTTCTGAGTATTTGGATCAATGGAGAACCCAAGAAGCCAGTAGCCAGGAAACCTGATTATTTACTAAAAGCTAGCTCAAAACCCGCTTATGATTATTCCTCTTACAAATGTTTTGGAAACTATGAATAGCAACAGGAATCTGCAGAAGTTCTCTTTTCATTTTTACAGTAGAGATTTTTCCTAAGGAATGTATGCCTTTTAAAAAACAGTAGTGCTAGAACTTTACTGCAGGGATTGTGAAAACCTGAATTTAAAAAAAAAAATAGGGGGGAAACTAAATATAGTTTCTTAATATTAATATTACAGAACAGGAATTCAGAAGTAATTTTTTTAATCATTTTTAGTGTGCAAAAACTAAGAATTCATTGATTATCTTTAAAGAAGTGAAATTCTTTAAATAAATATTGCATTGAGACGGCTGTCCTTAGAAATTTATTGTCACAGTATCACAAGGTTGGAAAAGACCTTTGAGATCATCAAGTCCAGCCTATGACCCAACACTAACACCTACTCATCATCTAAACCATGGCACTAAGTGCCTCATCCAATCTCCCTTTAAACACCCAAACTCCCTTTAAACTCCCTTTAAACATCATTGTGTCACTGAAATAAAAGAGCTATTCTAGTACTTTCAGAATAAGACATTCCTAAGAAAAGGTCTCTGTTTAAAATTCAGTGATGTCCAGCAGAACCTTTTGAACTTCCCTGCATAGTTGGCAATAATACCCTCTCAGAGTTTGGATAAAGATTATAAAAAAATGATCCAGATATACAGAACCCAACATATGACCTGTAGATTTAGCTTCTGCTACACAACACGTTAAAAAAATTGATATACCTGACCTCCACTGCAAGTCCATTCAGAAAGAAACACATCTGTTTCTTTCCATGGAACAGAATATATTCATCCTCAAACAAGAACAGCAACATACACAGTATCATTAGTGCATACAATAAGTTAAAACTTATGCCTGAGTATATTGATATGCTAAAGGGCCATTTACACTATTGGAAAAACATAATTTCTATGTAAAAAGTAGTTTTCTTGTTTTTAAAGGCAATTGCTAATATTCTTCTAACACTAATGAATTGCACATAAATTCCAATATTTTATACTAATTTTAATACTTTGTTTTTATTCTGTCAGGCCTCTAACCTTTATATCAACTTCTTTGTTAACATCTAATAGACAGTATAATTTTCATTGAGACCATTATCAGGGAAATTGGTGACCATTCCCACAAACTTCCAATCACAGTTATTTTCATGTTTTATTTCCAAGACTGTTAAAAATGAAAACTAACCATTACTTGGGGAACAATTAAAGAGCTTGTGTTTCTGGGTCCTCTAAGAGGATACAGAAAATTTAATTAATTCCTCAGGATGATCTCAAACAGAAAGACTATTATGAAAGAAATAATTTTTTTCCTTATTCAACCTTGCCTGGCATTTAGCCCATTAATGTGGGGTGTATTTTTATTTTCTCTCATACTTCTCAGTGGTACCGAACTGAGGTTAAATCAGAAAGGATAAAAGATTCCATTTTGTACTGGCTGTTCTTCTTTTCTGATAGGTTTCACTCAATTAATTTTCACAGATTTTCAGCTCGCCAGTTCTGTATGAAACGCTACCAATGAAAACACTGTCTGAAGTTCAGTAAATAAATTTCCTCTACTATTAAGCTGTCATCAACTTTGAAAACATCACTTTTTATTAAAAAAAACACAAGAGGCTGGGGTACTATTCAGTGTAAAAGACTATTATGTCTCTGAAAATAATGCATTATTAGCTAATAGAAATTGGGAACTTGGTCTACAAATTAAAAATAAACTTAAAATTAACATTTTTTTTAATAATACCAAAACAACATTTCCACTCACTATGAAGCAAATATATTATGCTTTGCTTTCCTCCATGTTTTCACATAGCACAAGATATATTGTGCATAAAAATTAAGGCCCTCTTATGGCAAAGTATCCCAAAGGCTTCAATAGTATTTCTAAATCTGGCCTGGGACAGCAAATTTAGCTTCCTCTTTACATAGTTTTTTATTGCTGCCTAACATTAGTGTGAACATAACTTCTAGTAAATCATCAAAAGACATTTCTTACACTTTAATCTTTCCTAGATCCAGACTGTGACTGTAAAAAAACCAAAGGGCATTTCCACCCAATAAATATAATTTGCTACTGGGATAGAATAGAAAAAAAAAAAACCAATGTGAATCTGAAAAATAAGGAAACTTACATTTTAAGGAATAACTTCATTTAAATTTTAGTCTATTTGCATTGTATATACAGAATGTTTTTTAAAACAATGGTTAGCATTCTCAAATTTTAACACCAGAAGTACATTTGGTTTATGCATCTTTTTGTGGATTTTCTAATAATCCAGACAGCTGGATAGTTTGTTACATTCCTGGGTTTTAAAATGATTCAGTGGTATTGAATGTTTAAGAAATATTTATGACACAAGGCAGTATATTCCTGAAGCTGAAACAATCATTAGACTCTGATGTTAATCTATTTTATTGAACTACCCGCAGGGAGCTTTATGGGCATACTATCATATCAAGGTCATAGGATTAAGTGAGCAATGATAACAGTAAACAAGGCCTTTCTGTATATTCTAAAGGGTCTTACTGAGTTACTTAAAATGCCATAAACATAAATAGTCTCCTATCTCTACAACACATCCGTGACAGATTACTTCAAAATATAACACTCCTGAGCAATGGAGCTTTACAACCTAACCAACAGCCTATATTATTGATGACTGATATCAATATACTGAGTAGCACAAATGTTGGGAGAAGCTTGCAATCTGTCATTGCCAGGTATTTTATGTCTGTAAGTGTACAAGAAATATATCTACACAGATGTTATATCTCTATGTGAACAGACAGTACTGCTGAAAAAAACTCAGACCTTACAGGTTAAGAGAAAACTCACTTATATAGAAAAAGTAAATTATATAATAATTTATATTATTGTACCAAATCTATAAAAGCCATGTAAAAGCACAGAATAAAACCAAACCAACACCGTACTTTCAATACGATCTTGAATGATTTACTTATTCTTTGTAAGTATACTGTGCATTACCGTATCTATTTTATCAATGAAGAAAGCAGTATAATCAAGTACATCAACCACCTTCAAGTCAGGTGACTTCTACGACAGACATGGTGTTCTTGAATCAGTTGAAATAAACCTGTGTAGAATTATTTTTACACTCTTTAAAAAACACCAAAATGAAACAAAAAAAAAATCCTCAGCACTGATCAAGGAAAGTGTTTGTGGGGAACATTTTTCAGAAATGAGAAAAGTAAATTGTCTAAAGATGATCTTCGTAGTTTAATAACTATACAGGCTGTGCTGACAAAATGCATACAGAAACATCAAACCCAAGGAACTCTCCTGCTCAGCTATATTAAGAAGGAAGGGACAAGGCTCTGGCTGCTCTCCAACAAACCATGAGTCTCCTATACACTTGAAAACAGGACCTCTCATGCAGCACATTGGAGTAGCAGTTAGACACTGACTTGGCAATCACTCCCCTGTAGTAATACTGCAAGGTATGGTTCCAGGCAGTTTAGAAACGATTGCAGATAGAGCAAGTGAAATATGCACAAGCACAGAGTATCTCTTGTTGATGGTAAATGTACAGACAGATGAAGGCTGCAGGTCATAAGGACAGAACAAACACAGTTGAGAGGAGATCTTTGATTTCCCCAAACCTGGTACTATGAACCGAAACAAAAACCTGCTACGTAGAGACAAAAGACTTTCTCTTTAGCATCAGATGACCTGTATGATTGACACACTGACTAAGGAAAGCTCTAAACTAGTTTGAAGTAGGATATTGTTGTACCACAGAGAAGCAAAAATGGGGAAAAATAAATCAATCTGGAAGGTTGATTTCCACACTGCTGGGGAGATTTGGGGAGAAACAACTGAGGAGACAAGAAAAATGGATCAGTCTGTTACATATCTTTGCTGATTCTGCATTGCAATGAGGAAAATGGGAAACATAGGAACTGAGAAATCTTAGTATTCAGAAGATGCAAACTTAGGCTGGCATTACAGAAGTTTGCCAAGACAAATCGGCGTTTGTTGCTGTGAAAAACGAGAAAGAAGTACTTTTTGTTTAGCACATAATAGTTTACTTCCTCTGAAGTTCAGAAATAGGCATGAAACATACTTGTGGAAAATGTAGGCAATGTCAAAAGGAAAAAGAAAAGGCAGTACTGCACTTTGAGATATAATAGAAAAATCTCTACCACCATCTCTGAAAGTGGATGGACACATGAGATATTTAATTTTATTTTTTAAGCAACTAAATAAAAAACCCTAAACTTTGTAGTAAAGGGTTCAATTTATTAAAACTACAGATCTTAAAAAAAAAGAAGTTATAAAAAGATGTACATTTTGTATGCACACGTATGCCAGGTTGACAATAGTCTCCATAACATATATATATATATATAAAAATATGCTTTTATACTTTTTTGGGTTTTTTTCTGTTGGGATTTTATGATACATTACATTCAGCTATCTAGATCAAATCATATTAGTTATTTATATTTAATAGGTTTTAAAAGAGTTTGAGCATTTGGTGCATACATTTTTTTCCATTTCCCAGACTGGGAATATTCTCAAGCAGAAGATCATATGCCTTATTTCCTGAATTGTGCTATATTAAACATTTCATTACCAATTTTGATGAAGAATCAGAGAAAATCCACAAAAAAACCTTGAGGTGACAACAAGTTGTGAGAATTGTAAGAATAGAGCAGGAGAATACTAATTCAACATTACTTAAAAAGTCTAAGATCTGTAGGATGAAAGGAAGATACAACAGTCTTTAAAACTATTTGAATCACAGATACCATGCAACAAGGGATTGTTAATTAGTAGAAGGGAGTAGGAGCCTGCAGAGTGGTTCTGGCAAGTACTGACCGAGTCTACAATCTCATTTTAGGACGCATTAGTAAAGCTACAGCATGAAACAAGCTTAAGTGCGTTGTTGAGGGCTCACCTGTAACTGAGTGTCCAGATTGCAGTAACTTTTCTAAGGCAGATATAGGCAAACTGCAAGTAATCTAAAACAAGATACCAATATTATACAAAATACGGATAATTTAATCAGGAAAGGAAGACTGAAAAAAATGTATTTATCTAGTCTGGAAGTCAACAGCCTGAATCACCTTCCAAAGCTTTTGAGAAGGTCTACATTTAAAACCAGGTACAATTAAACTAATTTGTAGCCAAAAAAATTATCCTATAATGCACATCAAAGTTCAACTATAAAGCTATCAAGGACATAGAAAGTTTTTCTAAAGTGTTTGTAGACGAGGGATGCAAAGCACATGATACTGATGCACCAGACTATGCCTGCCTCAGGGCTTGAGGATGATTTAATCTTAAATTCCTTTCCTGACTCTACTCCGAATGTCTCAAACTATTTTACAAAAATATGGTTGGATATAAATGTATTTCAAATTAAAAAGTACAAGACACATTAGGGTTTTGAGAGGAGGGGAATCAAAATGGCTCCCTTGGGTTTTCACTTCTGGTTAAACTTTGCATTTCTGACATTTCCAACAAAACTGAGAAGTCTGTCAAAACACCACAGGTGTTTTACTTAGAAAAAACATTTTCTACAGTTTTGCATTTATCTTCTGTAATCTTCTTGAAGCATCATATGAGAAAGAATCCATAAGTGTAATGGTACAACAACAGCTTCCTGTGACTTAAAATATGATGTTTCTCACCCTAAAAATAATTCTAATTTCTGAGAAAAAAAAAAGAAGTCCTTCATAAGTAAACATTAAAATTACTTTTTCAGAATCTTCTAATCTATGGTTTTTGTTATTTCTTATTCTTTCTATTCTTACACATGGAGAAGATGGAAATCCACTGCTATATTGCATAAGTATTACTAGGTAGGCATGGGAGAAAAAGTGAGAATAATAGGAGGGAAATGTTATCTGCCTAATAAGAAATTTGTCTCTTATGGTTTATACTGAGTTTCTACTTCTATATAAATTGGAAGCAGGGAAAAGAAGGGCACTAGAAACATTGTTGAATACCAGAAACTCTCAGTCCAGTCTGCCGATATGCACTGCAGAGCCCGTTTCCATTGCAGGAACTAGAAGGAAAACATGCCTGTAACCCTTCCTGTTTAACAAATTGAGGAAATCAACTACAAGCACCTACAAAATAGTTCTCTTCTGAGTTGACACACAGCTGTATATGATGCTGTCAACGTTCAAAGCAATTCTGCAGATAATTTTCTGAAAGGCAGTTGAGGATCTCCATCATTTTTATTTTCACACATTCTACTGACAAAAAATCGGTTCCTTTGAGCACTGACTTGATCTTTGGGATCTCTTAGTAACTGAAAAGTTTCCATCGTGAATTTCTTCAGTTTCACAAGAATACTGGTGTTATGTTGCTCTTCATTCTTGCACACTGATGTTTTCCATTTGAAGGTAAAAATATGTTTATATTTGAACCCACATCTACTTGTACTGAGTGAAGTGATTGAGTTTGAGCCTTGTTTCACTGTGACAGTTTAGAACATGTTCTATAACTACCTTTTTGTGTCTCCTCTCCCACTCTTGGTTCCTGAGCTGTATAGAATCATAGAATCACTAGGTTGGAAGAGACAGACCTCTGAGATCACCGAGTCCAACCGTACCTGTCTCCTTACTAAACCATGTCCCTAAGAAACTCATGCACACCTCCAGGGATGGTGACTCCACCACCTCCCTGGGCAGTCTGTTCCAATCCTTGACCACCCTTTCAGTGAAGAAATGCTTCCTAATGTCCAGTCTTAACATCCCCTGACGCAACTTGCGGCCATTTCATCTTGTCGTATCATTTGTGAGAAGAGCCCAGCACCCACCCCGTCACAACCTCCTTTCAGGCAGTTGTAGACAGTGATGAGGTCTCCCCTCAGCCTCCTCTTCTCTAAGCTAAACAACGCTAATACCCTCAGTCTCTCCTCATAGGGCTTGTTCTCCAGCCCCCTCACCAGCCTCATTGCCCTTCTCTGGAGGCACTCCAGCCCCTCAGTGTCCTTCTTCCAGTGAGGGGCCCAAAACTGAACCCAGCACTCGAGGTGCGGCTTCACCAGTGCTGAGTACAGGGGCACAATCACCTCCCTGCTCCTGCTGGCCACACTGTGTCTGACACAGGCCAAGATGCTATTGGCCCTCTTGGCCACCTGGGCACACTGCTGGCTCATGTTCAGCCACTGTCAACCAACACCCCCAGGGTAGGGGGTTAGCCTTGTGGGTTTTTTTGTGTCAGACCTCATACATTCTGATTACTGTGCCACTTAAAGACTCTACTGACATCTGAAGAGCTCTTGTTTCTAAAGCTTAAAGAAAAACAACACTGCCACAGTTTCCTGTCTGTGTTTGCTATGAAGCAAAAAGGGAAAAATAAATTTTAGGCAGAAACAGAGAACATATTGAAGAGAAGTGAAAAAAAACAGTAAAAAAGAAAGAAATAATTCTCTTACTGCAGAAGTAATAATGTAAAAGAAAATGCGGAAGTCTTCCTTCTTTAAATTGAATACAATGTACTGTACTTCATAGAGATAAACAAGTCTTTCTTTAGAGTAGAATACGTTTTCCCTGAGTACCATGCATTTCCCAACATTGGAAAAGACAGCCATTTCCAAAGAAACTGTTTTCTTCAGAGGTTTCTTCTAGCTGTGGGAAAAAATCCATAGTGAACAGCATCACAATTCAAAACAACTGAGTAACCCTGCACAAATACAGACCTGAATAAATCTCACATAAGCAAACTGTGCACTCACTCTTACAGACCATCTGCAGTTATACAATACTCATTTCTTGGCAGGTATCTACGCTGCAAATAGCATCCTACATCTAACTTCCTATTATTAGAAAATGATACAGAATTCTTTTATCTCCCTTTTTTCATCATGCTCACCAAATGCCACAGCACCATTATCATGAGCTCCTTCAAATAGTCTCTGCGTTCCACCACAGTGGTTAGCAGTCAGGGAGGGAGGAAGAAAGTGGGTACGCCATGGGTAGCAGATGTAATACAGTGGGGGCAGAAAAGCAGGAGCAGCACATAGGTGAAAACATAGTAAGAAAGGTAAGAAAAGGATTGAAATAGTAAAATACAACAAAAGAGTTATCAGATTACAAAAACAGTCTCACTCACATTTATGTTTAAAATCTGCTACAGAAGGATGGCTAGTACTAGATCCAAAATGTGAATAATGCTGACACATTTGCTGATCTCACAATACCTTAGGTAGTGCTGTTAAGTAAAACCAACAGTAGACAGAAAAGCATTTTCTTAATGTTTTCTTGTAATGAAATCAGCTCAAAACTATATATTTGGAACTAATAACACGGATAGCTAATGAATGACCTGAAAACCATGCAAGTTCCATCAGATCAATCTGGAAGGATCTATTCTGCAAAGAAGAATATACTCCATCAATTTCAGAAACACAGAAAACTCATAGTTCTTATAGAGTACGTGGAAAAACACAGAGCCTTAACAGGCCCTCTAGCAACAGGCATGTCAAACACACTGCTGGATCCAGCAGACAGGATCTAAGCCTATATCTTTTCCACTGTTCTAAAGCTCCCTTTGTAATTTATGTCTAGCAGTTCAAATAAGCCAGCAATGAACGAATAGCTAAACCAGATGAAGTTGATTTGCATTGAGGGACGGGATAGGTTCTGCGTCCCTCTGAACTTCCTAAACCAGCAGTCAGTATAGCGATGGAGTCAAAGCATGCCAAAGGCCAGCTGTAAGGGAAACTCCTCACTCAGTTCCTGCATTCTGTTCTTCCTTGCTGTAAACTGGAAACATTTGGTTTAGAAGAAGTGGTGTCCCAGAATCAACTGAAGTACCAGGCTCCATAGGCTCAGAAAAGGGGAGTTCTCCTCTTTTATGCTCTCCCTCTCCAACCCCCAGCAGAACCCAATCTCTGCAGAAGCACAGGCTCTAGTAACAGGAGGACCTAGTTGTCTGGCAAGAAACTTTTTATTTCCAGCCTGTCTCCCCAGACGAATTTGGTCTTCACCACAGAATGAGTTTGACAGCTCTTCCCTCCACCATGAATGATTAATTTGTTATGGATGTCCAGTTTAACCAAAGATGGATTTGAAAAGAAAAAGCCCTTGTATACTTGCTATTTGATAAAGCTGCTTTAAAGTAGGTGGGACCTCTTTCATCAAATCACAGAAAGCAAGAGAACCAAGTCTCATTTTTAAATGTCATTTTGCTCATTATAGTAATCCTCCTGTGTATCTAAACACTGAGCATGTGAAAATATCTATGGCAAGTATTTCATACTTAGATTTAAAACACAAACTGGAACTCAGCACTCACTTTATTGACCTAAATTGCTTTAAATCTGTAGAAACTGTAAGGTAAAGCAGTATTGGTTTTGAAAAGTTGAGATATCTGATTAAACCAAGAAGCTGAAATAAGAGAATACTCTAAACAAACATAGTAAGAGATTAGGGCTCCAAACACAGGCATGCATATGGCTGATAAATAATTTGAACTGTGTGTACAGACAGGTTTCACTTTTTTTGTAAGAAAGATGAGTATGGGGAGGGAAACAGATGGGGAGGAAGAGAAGCACCATATGAAGCTGACAGAGAATACAGAAGGAAGCATATGTTGTGACAAGAAAACTATAACCCTGAAAAAAGCTAAGGGTAAGCGCTGACTGAAAGAAGCTTTGAACACTAAGCTATGAAATATCCTGTTTGATTCTTCCTGAGTTGAAGGAAATAGGATGTTGCATATTCACTCTGCATAAGTGGCAATGCATCAAAGAAATAACCAATTCATCAATTTCTCACTGAATGGGAAAAACCTGCAGAATTCTAGTTTTGGTATAATGCTGAAATTAAAAAAAAGGAAGTAAAACCAATATATTTATGGTCAGTTATTACAAAGATACCTAGGAAGTGCCAAATTGCCAAAAGGAGGAAAACTGAAATAGTTTGGTATAAGAGCACAAACAGGACTTATAATGCACTAATGAGATTAATTTTGGAATCTATTATTTTTAGTCTAAGATACACAGGAGAAAATAAGATGACTCAAAAATTTCCTTACTTTGTAGAGGCATTGTGCTCACACACCTGCAAGAAACTGAGCGAAAGAACTTTGGTTTTCATGTTAAGAGGTGAAGGGAAAATAGTTGTAAAGGGGAAAGAAGTTAACAGTGATGAGCAATACAGAGTGAAGATTTTTTTTCAAAACCATTATTCATCATTTTTAGACAGAAAGAGATGAAAGAATAAGCAGGTTCTTAGACCAACTCAAACTATACTGATTGATGTATGAACAGAGATAGGTTGTACAATGTTACTGTATTTGTAGGCATTTATTCAAGTAGCAAAGCACTTGCATATAATTAATTTCTCCATGATAAATTAATACTTAATTAAGAATTCAACTATCTTTATTTAGCTATAAGCTAACTTAGAATTGAAAATTTCACATGGTAGTTTGTTGACTCACACCATTCAACTTCATTCTTGTTTCTTCAGAGTTTTTGAGAAGAGTTTATGATAATGTATTTAAAATTAATAATTTACAAATACTATAGAATTTCACTCATCGGACCTCTTGGTTTTCCTCCCAGTGCTAAGTTTCTATGTTCTTAACCATCTCTTTGTTTCCTAATGAACAAAGTGTAAAATTTGTGACACCTACATATTAAACACAGTAAATGCTGGTTTCTGCTTTCTGCGAAAAACAGGACACACAGACACAAAAGCTGGGGAGGCTTACAAGCTCATTGTGTTGAACCGCAAAACAAGGAAAAATTTTCCTACAGCTGGGTCATATTTCACAAATGAGACTGTAATATTTTATTACATGAGCATCTATGTTAAAGAACATTAAAAATTGTTCTCTATCCTGAAGAGAGATAAACAAAACCACACACACATATATATACACTATATGCTACAATTATCAAAAAATTTTCAGTTTCTCACCCATCTTATCCATTTTGGACACCAAAAGGCTCACTTATTTATCATGCAGAGGCGGTTCCCTAATTCTTTCTGTCTCTCCTGGCCTGAGAGTTATCTCCATACTTCACTGTTTGAACAAATAGTCTCCAGCGCAAGAGGTGGACATGAGTCCAGCAGTGTGCCTTCTGAACTGGGAACACTCTCCCAGGAATGATGGAATTAATACAGAGGTCTAGAGGTCTGAAGTGTCAACCTATCGGGTTTTTAAGTAAATGTTCTAGTCAGGCTGTATCTCCTGGGGCAGAGACCGCTAATGCTGTAACTGTTTGTCAGGAATTAAAACACAGACTTATTTTGTCTGTTGTGTTTCCTGCTGTCCAAGACCAGAAGTATTTTAGAACCCAACTCAATTTCCATCACATAGAGTAGTGCAAGAACTACTTAATTAACAAAAGGTTTTGCCTGTGTGCTTGCGCAGTTTAATGAGACCCCTTTCTACTTTCTGCACTGGAAGCCTTTTAAATCTGCCCACTGAAAACCAGTGACCTTGATTCTTAACAAAGCTTAGAAGGCTCTACCACTGGGTATCTCCCCCGACCTGCTGCCATCCCAGGCCCTTTCCATTCACAGTCCACTAGGTCTCATGACAGAAGGTGCACTTTTGTGGTGGATCACACAGCTGCAATGGCACACATGGTGAGACCTGCAGTGCAAGGACATTCGCCTTCTGATCAGCTTCTGCAAATGGGAAACCCCACTTGGAGACCTCGTGCTGTTGCCATGTTCCCCCTTCTCCAGGCTGAGCAGCAGCCTGCAGCTAAAATATAACCAAGCCAAGAACTGCACCAAACAAGGCAAGTGCTGAAATGGGAAAGCAGCAATGCAAGTAATTGAGAAGCAGGCACACCAGGGAAGCGGCATGACAGGAATAATATAAGAGTTTCTTTTGGTTGATGTAAGAAATTTGATAGGTTTGTCACAGGTGTCAAGCTGCTTCATGGCCCATCAAAAACTATCATGGACTGAAGGAAAAAAAAAGCTGCAGCAGTGGTCTGCTGACATTTAGGATGCCATCAACAATCCAGGAGAGGAGAGTTATCTGGTCCAAAGAAGAGATTGTCTCCTGAGAAAGTTAGTGACCAGGAACTGACTTAAGCCTGCAAAGTGTCAGCAGCCCTTCATGAACTTGAGCAACAACATCATTAAAAAATTCAGAGACACTAAAAGAATGGAAAACTACGCTTATTTTCATCAGGCCAGAGTCTCCAGATATACGGCTTTAAGCTTCAACTAGATATTACATGAGTATCCATTATGGACTAAGGCTGTTTTAAATTAATCGTATCATAATTCTACATGTCATTTTTGTAATTTCCACCAGAACACCTCTGATGTTAGACTACAGGATTTTACATAAGACTGAATTTCTATACTTTCTACCACCATCAACATAAATACATCTCCATCATCATCCAGGAAATAGTAATTTCTTTTGAAGATATAAGTATGATGAACATGAAAAATTATATTGTTAACACTGTATAATTGAAAGAATCCACTAGAGAGAATGATAAAAAGAATGAACAGCATATGTGGTGCTTATTAAACTTATTACAGATGTGCTAAATTTATTACTTAACAGTTTTTTTAATAAGCTTAAGCCCCATGTATGTATTCAAGCTATGTTCAAATAGATTTTTTGAAAGAAAATACTTATCTAAAGAAAAGTTTTTGTATTAGTTTCAAACTCGATTTTTGCTGAAAAGGTTTTTCAGAGCTGAAATGGAACTTTCTGATCTTCTCTATCTGACTCACAGCAGACAAACAACATTTATATAGAAAAGTAAACTACAAAAATTTGGATATTTGGAAGCAGAACTTCCTTGATTTCTCTTGTTTGAGCTGTTCCACTTTAAATAGATAATCAAATATTTGTGGCCAGAATGCTTAAACAAGCAAGAGACTTGGCAGTATCTGCTTTTGCAGATGGGGCACTCACCTGGCAGACCCAGGATCAAGACATTATTCTGAATGAAAGAAAGTAGCAATTTGAGCTCAAGACTTTCACAGGAGGGCCAGCACCTTAGCCACTGGCTATTTTAGTGATTCAGAACTGTAAGGCTCTGGGTTTTTTGCACAGTATATGAAAATGTTTAATTTCACCTCTATGTTGAAGAGAATGAACTTTTAAAAACAGTATTTAACACAGCTCTGATTAAAAGCTCAAATACTATATTATTATTTGCATACAGGTAAAATTATAGATTTTGGATAGTGCTTTTTGATTTTATTTTTTTTAAGAGGAGCACCTGTAGAATTGAGCTGCATTTTGGTTATGTGTGCTTTGCACATGCTGTGTTTGTGTGCAATTTAATTTTTACTTTAAGCATACAGAGTTTGACTGCGCATGGCTGGCGCTCACTACTCTTCTGTTGTAGGAGAGTTAAGATTTACCAGTGGATCTTACCAGTTCATTACGTGCACAGAAAAATCTATAAACAGAAGAAAGCATTAGACAGCAACTCAAGTGCCCTGGTTCTGCTGGTTATTCTAATACTGACTTATTCTATAATGATAGACAAGTTGTTTTGACTCTTCAGGCTTCCTCTGTAAACATCAGTATGGAAATCTCTACATCTTTCATTGTCTCATTCAGAACACTTCAATGAGATTCTAATACTGGTAGGATCTTCAAAATCCACAGATATACTAACAATAAAATTGCATTAGAGTGAACAAATACTCATTACATTCTATTTTAAATATGGTAAAATATTATGATTGCAGTCTATAATGGAGTTTGACCTACGGATCTTTAGCAAAGAGGACTTCTCAAGAACCAGCTGAAGAAAAGACTAACAGAGAAAATAGATCTTTACAGTACTAGCTGCTAATACATTCCTATTTCCGTTATTTCCGATTGCTTTTTTTCAGCTCTGAAAGTAACATTTCAAACCCACACATTTTACATTTGCAGCTTACCTGTGAGAAACAGCTCCCCAGGCACCATGCTTATTTGTTAGTATGTTGAGTATCTTCTGTTTCAGCTGATTGGCTGTAACATGATCTCGATGCTTAGCAGCACTGATAAGGTGGTCACACATCTTCTCCTCCTCCCTTCTGTCAGCAGCATACTGAGCACACTGTGACTAGGAATGAAAGTACATATACTTCATAAAAGATAGGGTATTTAGAATTACCTTAAAATGATTATTTGCTAAAAAAATCTTTAAACATGGCAAGAATTCTTTAATATACTTTTAAGAAGAACAGGACACACACAATTCAATTGCAATGGATCTACTGCTGTATATTATCTGTGAAAAAGCACTCAGAACATGTAAAAATTGAAATATCAAGGTCAAAGAAAACAGAATTGCAATTAAAAACATTTAGCTGTACATCTCTGTGTGTATATGCGTGACCACAGCTATACCTTAAAGGTTGTTTTTCATTTGCAAAACTTTTGTGTTCTTAGGTATGAAACACAGGTATAATATCCAAGAAAAAATCATGTAGACTGGTTTTGATTTTTAATTGCAATAAAACCTAGGATTAAAATGCCATAAACCTACTAATTGTAGTAAACATTGTAATGTTATTTGATAATTTTATTATTAGGGATGCTAAAGAGAAACTCTTTTAACTATAAAATTAAAGAGTCTATTTTCTATTTCATATCACAACCTGAAAGATTTTTCAGAATGTACTACCGTTTCCAAAAAACCCAATGGTTAAAAAATGCTCATCTTTTGAACTGAAAAAGATCTGTTTTTATCATGTTTTCTTTAAGAGATAACTACCTCTAAAATATATAATGTGGTTATTGACCTTCATGCAGATTTCTAAAACTGTCAAAACTCTACAGTGTATTTAATTTTTGACAAATCCTTTCCTTATGTATAAAATGCACAATATCATTTTTCCATTTCTCATACTCATGTTAAGTTCAAATTCAATTTCTCCTCTTAGCAAATATCCTTTCAAAATGTCTAAACAAAGCAAATACAGCCATACTAACAAAATAAATCCATTATAAGTATAATTTTATAGGTATAAATTATGAAGTCTAGATGATTCTCAAACCAGCTAATTTTAAATTCATCTTTTAAGAGACATTTTTGCACGCACGGTTATTGTGCATCATTTTAGAACGTTTAACTAACACAATGCTGCATTACAATGCTGAATAGAATTCTACATTCTAATAGTCAAAAGAGCAATTAAAATTAATTTAACCTCACACTAAATTGTAGCTTATTCTTCATATTTCTGCACACTAGCTTTTTACTACAGATGACATTAGCATCCAATAAGGTTTTAACAGTGGTCTTTCCACCATGTTACAGCCATTATTTCAAACAATCTGTCTGAAAAAGAACAATTGTTACTGTAATTCATAAAGGGTTAATTCATTTTTCAATTTATCTTCTTGTACAGGGAAGCACCAATTAGTACAATGATCTGCCTTAGTAATGAGGTTAATATTTCACCAGCTCATTGGACGGTAAAATTAAATTTTCATTTTTCTTCCTGAACAATTACAAAGGTTAACAAAATGAAAGTTAACTGTGAAGCACCCATTCTGGGAGGAATTTCCATGGGCTTGACTGCAACTGGAGTCGCTGTGTAAAATTTAGATGCTGGTCAATGGCCTCTCCACTATGCTGGCAACACAGTGAGTTGGTGCAGCTTGGGCTAAATAATTTCACCCATAATGATTCAATTAAAATTTAAAAGGTAAAAATCAAACAGCCAGAGCAATGACTTACATGTACTAAACCCCAGAACATATACGAATACAGCTTATTAAAACAAAATGACAGATTTACAATTATGCAACAGAAAACTACCAGAAAACTCTTTGTCCCTACTACTTTCAAGTAGGATGAATAATAAAATGTTCACTTATATACCTACCATTATTAAAGACAATATATAAAACATTCTTTCAGACTTTAACCATCACCTTATTTAAGCACATCTGAGCTTCATAGTTAGCACAGGTTACATTTCAAAATTTGGTTTAATGACTTACAGATTTTATCTTACTTATCTCAAACAAGTAGCTGAGGTTTTTCATGTGGTAAATATAATGAAAATTTTCATATATGTTGGTTTTTTTACCAGACAATAAGACTGACTTAAGGCAATTCCTTCAGGGAATTTAGTTAATATTCTAAATCCTATTTGCTAACAGAAGCTGAAAGTTAATTGAATATTCTCATTTTGTCTAGAGTTCTGACAGATCTTATACCTCAATGTATTCTTCAAAGAGCAGGTAACTCAATCTTCTGTTGTCATCCTAGGTTACTGCATCATGCTCTGATAAGTATCAAATGTTATTTATTGTTGAGGCAATATGAAACTTCACTCTGACATAGACTTAATTGTAAATGTGATTTTATCTAAATTTAAAATATCCAGAATAAGCTTGGTAATAAAGTTTTTGCAATCCCATATGACAAGTGTCTGCTGTCTGGTCTGACAAAATGAAGTAAAGGTTATGTGTATTCAAAATGACAACAGATATCTCTGTGTCTCACACTTTTCAGCTAGGTCAAGGAGCACAAGAACTTGTACATCAAAGTGCACATTTAAGACAGCTCAAGGAGATAAAAACCTCATCAAAACTAAGATTACTGGATTCTATTTCTAGCCACCAGGTGCTTGTTGACTTTTCTGACAGATGAATAAATTGATATAGCTATTTATTATCATCAGTACTAACTCAGTCTATCTTAATCCTAAGGTCAGGCTACTTGAGCATTGAAACGTGGAAGTGTATGTTTGTGTATAGGAACTTACACATACACAAATGTGTGCAAGCACAAACAGGTTTGGAAACAATAAAACCCAGTGATGATGGAATGTATAAACACCATAAAAAAGCAAACCCGTATTTGATAAAATCACATCAAAAATGATTTTTTATCTTTCTCCATGACTTTTGCATGAAAAATTTTTAATAGTAAAAAGATTAATGCTAAAGAAATAATCAAAAACCTGATACACTGAACACATTTTTAAAATAGCTTTTGTGTATATTTGCATCATTTTCAAGCAATGTAATTTAAATTGTATACTGTAACACTCATTGATGAAAAAAGGAATTGAATGTTGGCTCCTTTCAGGAGTAAAAATAGACTTCAAAGAGTTATGGGATACAGCTGCAGTGTTTCTTCTTCCAATACTTAAAAAGAACAGACAACTTAAACACAATTTTACTGTCAATAATTAATAATTCCTAACTAGCACGAAAGATACGTAATATCATTTTTCAATATATAAATTATAGTAAATGCTCTAAAGTGTTCCAAAATGCAAAAAGTTCTAAGAAAATTACCTTAAAATACTAATTGCGTTTAACAAAACATTTCTATTTTTTATTTTTCATTAAGTGCCTTAAACGTATTAATTGTTTTTCTTTCTTACTGGACTCATATATACTGTTCATAAAATTCAACAAAAATAATTACTAATGTGATTTGTATTACTATTAGCAATAAATCAGAAAAATTCTTTGAGACGCTAAAGGGTCTGCCATATCAGTTTAGACATTCTGATTAAGAGATTTCTTCAAGCTGTAAGTGTTTTCATGAATTTCAGTGAAGAGATGAGAAATTAATCCCGTTCCATGTGTTTGACATTTACCAAAGCTTTTAAAAACTAGTTTTGAAATGACTTCAACGTAAATTTCTTTCTTGGAAGAAAAAAATCTTTATTGTATGGAGTTACCATCTAGGTGACAACTGAGTGAAAACAGAGAAGCAGAAATGTACTAACTCTCAGGCTTACCTCAAACTCAGCATGCTTGTGGACATCTTCAGCTCTTTGTCGGTTCAAAATAAATTCTGCTTCATTTGCAACACGCACTATATGGTCCTTCATTGCATGACATAATAATCTAAAATAAGAAAAATCAAAATCCACCTTGGTATTTCATGTATTTCAAATAAACTGCTTCAGCAGATTTTTTTAAAATGGAAAAAAATCAAATTAATGAAATTAATGAAATTGCCAAATTAATGGACATGAAAAAAATAATATAATCCAAAATTTTCTGCATTTATGAGAGCACAAAAAAAATCTAGTTATATTGAAAAAGGTTGCTATTTATTATTGAAGGGAGAAGTTCTTTATGGAAGTTTTAGATTTCTACTATGTTTTTAATGGCAGTCTCAATATAAATATGGATACTACAATATCATTACAAAGAATCTGAACAAGGGTCTAAACTCTTACTGATACCATTATATAAATATTCCATATTCAAAGTGTTAAAAAATCATGAGATTACTGAAGGTTTAAAATTCTATTAAAATTGAAAAATAATATAAGTATCTCTTATATGTTTTTCAAATACTGGAGTGAAAAGAGCATCATATTTCCAAGTTTTTATGGCACCAGAACTAGACAAATATTACTAAAAAAAGAAGGAAAATATAAAATAAGATTGGACTGAGAATAAGGACATGAATTAGGCATCTTAAATTAAGACTCTTGTGCAGACCATCAAATGCCATGAGATGCATAAAAGAGTTGCAACATAAACAACACTGTGCTGTTAATAATGCTAATATAATACTGGACAGGAAGAATGAAAGCAACTGCTTTTTTCTCCCTATAGTCCATATCTAAGCTTACTCGTTCTATGCAAAATTGCTTTGCTCTTCTTATCAGCAGGGAGGAGATATATTTCAGGATGTAAAGACGTGACAGATCTGTTTAGGATCAGGAAGAACTGTTTCTATTTGTGCCATACTGGAACATGATCTGGGATTTTCTTTCTTGCAGCATCAGGGAAACAATTTCAGGGATTCTTATATTAAGAATGTGAAATTTCTAGCAAATTCCACTCTAAGGTTGGTGTCCAGTGCTTAGAAGCATCACAAATGAAAGTCATGATTACTAGACTTTACACCTATAAGATTGAAAGATCTGAACTCTATTCTTGCCTCCTTTGGCGTGTTCTATCATCTGTGAAGGAAGGGAATCACTTACCCTGAGCTAATGTTTAATATGGGTGTGTGACATGAGAAGACATAAAAAAATGAGGCCTTTGTTTAAAAAACGAGCTTGGATTAAGGTTTCACAGTGGCTATTCATGCTTTAAATAAACCATTTTATGATATCTAACTATTTTTGAAAGTAAAATGGCTTTGGCAAACTATAAGCTGAAAGACAAATTTTGCTTCCATTATAGTCTTCAAAATTTAGCTTTATTTTTTTAATCTACCCTGCTGGAAGTTATACCTTAGTATTTTATTATTGTTAAGTGCTCAGTTTTCTATTATTAAGAGGTAAGTGTAGAACTGCCCCAGATATAGATTAGGAGTGAGCATTCATGACTTTACAAAGCTTCTCTAAAATGAGAAAAAAATAGAAGTATTTAACCTCTCTAATCAAATTTTGCATCACAGGTCTTCCTGAATTTTCCAGATGACCTGGGAGCAACTAGGTAGGATTTCAAAACCTAACACATAGATTTGAAGGGTTTCCTAGCTGGACATCCTGTTCTGAATGAAAAACTATTGAATAAATGGAGCATAGTGCAAACTGAATATCTTTGAGTCAGCACTGGTCCAAACAGGATTTCTAGTTCCAAATGGCTTTAGGTGAATTCAATATGTTCCTTAGCCACTCCCTACAATCAAGAATTTGGTGAGGAAAGATCAAGACTAATTTTGATCCACTGGGTTTATTATTTGGGACCTCTGTGCATAGTTTTTACATCTCAAAAACCAATCTAAACTGCCTCTGTTCAAGAGCAAAGATAAATACATACCATCTTCATCTTGGTTGTATTTATCTGTAGTTAGCAAGAAGTGTTCACATTCTCTGTGCTCATTTATGCACCATAACACCTATAAGGGACTTCAAATGGATTCCCAGAGAACGCTAATTTCCACGAGTTATAAATAAATCTCTTGGGGAAAAAATATACATATATATATAAAAATCTGTCAACATTAGTGTCTGGCTGCTTTACAGAAAATGAAAACTTTTATAGACGTGCAATAGATGATTCAAATGAGGTGGTTGAAACTGCTAGTCACCCTTTCTGTACCTCCCACTCCTCTAATGGACCATTCTGCTCCAGAGACTGAGACACCTGATGCATTTGGGAACAACTTCTGAATCACAGCAGCTTTTGGACAGTGTATCAGGCAAACTAAGCCAAATTCCAGGTAACCTTGAAATGACAGAGGCCTTCAGAGTCCAAAGTCAAAGAGATGAACAATAAGAGGTGAGCAGGGAACATGTCTTAGCACAGTGCTTAAATCATTAGAGTGGCCTCCACTCATATTTTGTCTCAAACTTCCACCCAGAAAATGTATAGGCACATTCCAAGAGACAGTTCACTGAAGACATGTCAATGAGAATGAATCAACTTAAACTCTCTCTAGTGCTACCCAAGGAAGTTATGCAGGTGTTTACATGCCACACCCTAGCACACACAGAACACATCATTCTAAAGAGCAGTCCTCATGCTATTCCAGATAACCTGAAATAAACAGACCAAACAGTAATAATATTTTAAGGTAAAACAGGAATGGTACAGGCGTCAGGGAAGAGCTAGACTAAGTGCTATGTAGTGAGGTAACAACCTATGAACTCTATATAATCTTCGTATAAAATTGTATCAATGTGTGCTAAAAAGGGACATATTGTGTTTCAATTACCTTGCACGCACCTAAGCTAGAACTTCAAAGACTAGGTAAACTACGCTTTTGCATCTAGAAGACAATTAAGAATTACACTAGTCTTAAAGTCCCTTGCCAGAAAGACAGAATTTTTCAAGAGAAGGGTTAAAATCTAGTCTATTGTTTAGAAATCTTGAATGCTTCTACAGGAAGCCTTGTTCTGGATGTCTTGATATGTAATTAAGTGTAAGACTACAGGACCAAAACCAGAAGTATAATAAGTTAAAGCAGTTAAATGTGATAGCTTTGAAAGGAAAGGCAGCTACTACAAGGTCAGGGAAGCAATGTCTTGCAGGGGTTTTTGCAAAGGAACTTGCTTATGTGCTTTCCTTCTTCAAGGAAACTTGCTAGTTTTTGAAATTTAAAAGCACTACTTAGAATTAAAAATCAGCCCCCAAATTTATTTTTAACAGGAAGTTATCCTGTGTTCTCAGACTAAATTTCTACTAAGCAAAAGATGGCAAAAATACTATTACTTTTACACCTGGATTGAATCATAGCCAGTTAACTCTGAATCTCAAACTCTTATAGACACACTACAACTCAGCATGCTGTCCTAACTGTGGTATACCTGATAAACATGCACGGTAAAGGCATCATCCTTTGTACACTTTCCAATCTATCTAAACTCTTACTAACTCAATCACATGCATGGCCTAAGATAAACTAAACCTCAGACTTTTCTGGCATGAGAACAAGTGCTTACAACTGTATTTTGGATTCTCATAGGAAAAAAAATAAAAGAAATTATTCAGAAACTAGCCCCTCAAAAAATCTCACACTCACTAGTATCAAAGGCTGCCAATACTTCAAAAAATCTCCCTTCATGCACTGCAGAGAAAGGAACAAGGATCTCTAGGTTAGCAAATTCACTCCTGCACTGCAATAAGCAGCTACATCATACAAACTCTTTCATGAACTAAAAAGAGTTTTCACAAAATGCATCTTCAGTTTATGAAAATGTTATTGAGTTGGTTGTTTCCAGCACAGCTTTGGAAGGTACTCTGATGGTTAAACCTTATTTTACTTTCCTATCCAAATGTATTCTTCAGCAGTATTTATTGTTCCATTTCCTGCAAATGTTGCCCTTGAGTTTACACAATAGTTCTTCCTTCTGTTGGCTTTCTGATATTCTGTCTATCCCTGTTTTACTAGGCCAAGTAAATCAGCACTCTGACTTTTCCTGTATGGCAGAATCATGAAATGGTTGGCATTGGACGAGACCTTTATGGGTCAGGTAGTCCAACCCCCCTGCAATAAGCCCGCACATCTTCAACTAGACGGGGTTGCTCAAAGCCTCATCCAGTCTGACTTCGAATGTTTCCAGGGATGGGGCATCTACAGCCTCTCTGGGCAACCTAGCCCATCCTGACTGTAAAAAAATTCTTCCTTATATCTAGTCTAAAATCTACACTCTTTTAGTTTAAAAACATTACCCCTAGTCTTATTGCTGTAGGCCCTACTAAAAAGTCTGTTCCCAGAACAATTAGTAAAAGAGATTGCCTTTTAGGTTTTTACTCATTTCACACATTGATTTCACCTTTTTTGTAAGTGCATAATCAAAACCACCTGCAGCATTCTAGAGAAGTTCTAGTCACTAGTTACACAGTAATATTAATGTTGCCTCATCTTCAATTTTCTGATGCATTTTTAGAATTGTGTTTTCCTCTTTTTTAGCCTTATAGTCCATGATTTTGCACAAGAAAATTTCAATGACACACTCATCTTTTACCTCCTCAAGCATTTCCAAAAGATGAACTAAGTCTCTAGTATATATTCTCAAGAACATGAACTTTATGTACTATTAACATTAAAAAAATATTTATAACATACTACATTGTATTATATATTAATATAGGTCTTATTACTATTATATATTAATGGAGGTCTGAAACCCACTCAGTATATCCTGATCGATACTTCAGTCCAACTATGTTTCCCATCCATGGGATTTTACAGAGTACTCCCTTCTGGCAAAAAGTCTGTTCTCTGCATTTTTCCCAAACCATCATGTATTGAAGTAATCAATCAAAGTAAGAAGAAGCTTGAGGCACAAAATGCATACATACTTGCTAAACAGAGGGAAGACCTGAAATTTGAGAGTGGTATTTCCTTTGGAAATAAAACCTGTTCTTCAGTGAACTCTCCTTATCACTGACAACTAAACATCTGTTGTGATTGAATTATACCCGGTGTTCTCATTCACCCTTGTAAATCCTCATCCTGCTTTCGCATCACCCTCGAAAGATCTAGTAGATAGTTTGATGTTGAGACAGTGATGAATCAGACCTTCTTGTCCTTTTTCTTAATCTCTACACACATAGTCCTCCCACAGGGCTAAGGTGTGTCTGAAAAGCATCACCACAGGCTTGCGTACTTTTTATACTGTTTCCCAGTAACTCGTGATTTAAAAAACTGACCTAGAGTAACGTTTGGCTTTATCCTGTGTGACTATTTCTTCAGTTACACCACTGGAACTCCTACCGGAATTGAAGCCAAGTGTGCTGCTGTGTCCTTTACCAGATGAGCTGATCTCAACAAGGAACTGATGATGCGCAAAAAATTTTATCCTTTTTCAGCAACAATTCTTACAGCATAAGGTAGAGATTAAACACTGACTTGGTAATTTACGATTTCTCTTTACAAAGACAAGCTTGATTTTTATCAAAAGACTTTCCATAAGGAATCCACCAACAAAGCAGTCTGAAATTGCTGGTCACTCAAATCCTAGTATACTTGTAAGACACGTATAAGGGGAAATGAGCTTTCTGAACATATAGCTGTGAAGTTTCCAGCTGAACACATGGAACAATGAAATAAAAACTAGAATTAAGATAATACTTTAAAATAAGCATGACAGGGCTGCAGGATTTGTAGGAATAAAAGTAAATGGCAGGTTATCTTTTACCTAGAAAATCAAGAGTCTCAGATGTATGAGTGAGAGCAGACATGGTGAGGGCATATCTTGGACATGCTGATACATAAATATGAATTATTTGCCAACGTTGTTTAGGAGTAGGTAAGAAGCCATGTGGCTTGTTTTCCTGAATTCTGTCCTCAGTAAGACTGCTTTAGAAGCCCAGAGTGCTTACAGGTTAAAGGAAATTCTGAAAAAGTACATCTAATCAATCAGAAGCCCATGTTTTTCAGACATGTTTAAAAAGTCTGGATTGCAGAATTCTGCATCCTGAGAAGTCAGAGTCTGGGCGAATTTTTTTCTTTTAGAGTTTTGGAAATAGAGACAGTGATAAAACTATACCCAAACTATATTGGAAGCAAGTTAGAAAACATAAAATATTTGCAACACATGTAGATGTGGATTGAGACAGGTTGTGACAAACACTGGTATTTGTACACCTATCAGAACTGAGGGATGAAAACACATATCTCACTATTCTCAACTGACTTTTCTATCCTGCAGTCAATTCTTCCTAGTAATAATCTAACACAAAGAGAGCTCTTTGCTGTTAGGCTGCTATTTAAAACAATTGTGTTTATGTTACCAAATCTTTCTTTCATTTAAGATAAACTTAAAAAACAGATCATTCCCAAGCAGCAATTTTCAAAACAGATTACAAAATGAACATTTGTTATAATTTAGCTAAGGTCTTGCTTCCTCTACTCATTCCTGAAGTTCTGCCAGCTCACATGTCCAAGGAGACAGATGTTTCTCTGACTTACTTTCATCAGATGCCCATGGCTTAATTTTTCAAAGCAGCAGCCTGGAAATATGCCAGTTATTCACCAAACACTGTTGTTTTGACAATTATTTCTCTTAATGGCATTCATAAGAAATGAGATCTATCACTGCACTTGATACCTACAATAGGATTCATGAACTGGTCTAACTTGAAGAGTTTGAAGTTCTACAAGATGCAGTACTGTTATAAATACTTTGAAGGTAAATTCCTATAAACTTCAGAAGGTATATCTAACACAGGGTCTGATTTCTAGCAAAGTGCAATGATGAAGAGTTTACTAGATAAATGTTTGAAATTACAGCATGTAACGACCAGCTACTGGACTACAACATGAGCACATTGGCAAGATCAACTTCATGGAGGATAATTATTAATACTTCACAAATGCCACAGAAGCTATAACAGACTCCGCGAAACTCAAGAGTTGACTACAACGAATCTGTTGCATTCCTCATGAAGATTTTCTGGTTTGCATAAGAATTTTATAAGTCAAGAGGAATCTATTTCTCTGAAATAGTGATCATCCAGTAAGAATTCAAGCCCAGCAATTACAACTAAGATGGCCTGCATCTCAGAATCAGCCTCTCCTTTGAGGTATGACTGGATCAGGCAAGAGTAGAAAGTGAGAGGATGCCTTAAAAGCTCTAACAGATTGAAGAACTCCACCTCTGCTGACCCCACAAGTACATAGACGGTTACCCTAACAATGTATGTTAACAAACTAATAGTCCAGAGGTAGGGCAAGGGCAGCTGTATTAAAGAATGAGATGACATAAAAGCAAGATCTTGCCTCATCAGGAGCAGAAATACAGACATTCAGGGCCCAGATTTTTTACAGAAATATCTAGAATGGGAATCCTCTACTGGTGGAAGATGACATTTTGGATGAATTTCCATAAAACAATCACTTACAGTTGATAAAGGATTTCAAAAGCTACACTTGGTGGGGGTTAGAATACAGCAACAGAATTTTGTTAAATCTGTCAAAGACACAATATATAAATAAGAACAGAAGTGTTTGATTATTCTATCTGAGTGCTACTGCTTCCTCAGTGCTGTTTTCTGCCTCAATTTGCGTATATTGGATTCTACACATCAGACTGGAATCCTTTGCAAGTTGTTCTGGTACCTTTAAGCTACATAACATCCATGATCTTACATTCCTGGATGATTCAGATGAGACAATTGTTGTGATCACGATCATTGACAAGACAGAAACAAGGAACAGCATCCTTACTATTCTTCTTGGACCCAACTACTAAACAATTTCTTCAAAGATTAATCTAGGGATCCAATTGTAAATGCACATCATAAAACAAATACGGTAAATGGCACCATAGATATATCTTTTAAACAAAAGGCCTGAACATTTAAGTGTTACAGACAGTGAATAATTACTCTGAGCTCATTTACCACAAACCAAACATATTAAAACTGCCAAACTGCAACAGAGGATGTCCAAAAGAATATTTCCTGCAGTTACCTAACAATTCCAGTTGAGGTAACATGGAAAGAATGTAAGTCTTTATTAGCCTCCTTTCAGGATTTAATCAGTAATTCACCTAAATTTAAACAAACACAAATTTCCAGTCTATTCAAACATTCTGCTACTCTTTCCAGGAAATTAGTGAAAACTCTCAACTAAAAAAAAAGGTTTAAAAGAAAAATGGTCTCCTGTGAATCCTAAGTATGCTTGGAAGTCCAGGTAGACGCATATGCAAAAGTATATATTTTCATGGCTAAAGGCAGAAACCAGACTTAGGTACAGAGATGAAGTTAGAGAAACAAAGCTTATATTTTAAAAAATGTTATGAAATATAGCCTCATATTTCCTCTAATTTATTTTATGATCAGACTACTCCTGCTGTTTAAAATGAGGAGATTCTGTTAAAAAACTAAAGGAAATTACTTTGAATGAAAGGACAAACTCACCTCTTTAAAGAAGGGAGTGTTGTGAAAATATAAAGGGGGAAGGAAACGGAAGACGAAGACAGTAATACAATTCTGAAAGATTAATAAACAATGATCTGTAACATCCATCTCTTAAGCAAGATAAGATCCCTAAGATACTCCACTTGTCAAAGGCATCAAAGTAGCATGCAATCAGTTAACCACAACCCTTGGAGCCGCATTATGTAGCCAGTTTTGTACCTATTTAGTTGTCCATTCCAGTGTTCTAACTCTCCATACATGAGTATTGTGGGACATGGTGTGGAAAATTTGCCAGTGTCAGGGTACATGGTGTTCACTGGTCTCCTCATGTCCACAAATCTGATTGTTTCATTATAGAAGGGGAACAGTTTGGTCAGGGATGGTTTAGCTTTTGTAAATCCATGATGACTGTTTTCAATTACCTTTTCCTTCCTGTGGCCAGAAATGTGTTCCAAAAGGACTTGCTACACGGTTTTCCAAAGGACAAAAGAAAAGTTGACCAGCTTACAGTTCTCTGGCTTTTGTGAACTATTTTGAAGATGGGTGCAATATTTGTTTTCCTCCAGGCACCTGTGACCTGCCCATTTCCTTGTCCTTTCAGAGATAATAGTGATCATCCTTGCAAGGACTTTCAGTACCATCAGATGTAGCCCATCACGTATTATGGATGTATTGGACAAGTTGTCTTAAGGAATCCTTGACTCAATCCTTACCCACCCCTTGCACCTTTCTACTTAAGACAAAGGCTTGAGAAACCTTGGTGAAGACTGAGGCAAACAACGCATTGAGCATCTCAGTCTTACCTGTCACTCAATCATCCATCCTATTCAGCAACAGGCCACAATGGTCCTTGATCACTCTTTTACTAGTAATGAAGCCGTAGAAGCTCTTGTTGTCCTTGATATCTCTTCCAAATCTCATTTCCAGTTGAACGCTGGCCTTCCTGACAACATTCCTTAAATGCTCAAGAAATATTTCTGAATTCCTCCTTTCTTACCTGCTTCTACGTCTGCCTCCTATGCACTCTCTTTTTGCATCAGAGCACTATTATGATTTCCTTGGTTAGCCAAACTAGTCTCTCTCAACTACGTTTTTTTCCTGTTCTTGCACTTGGGTGATGTTGTATTTAAAGGTCTGCTGCTTTTTCAGAGCTCCATTGACCTCCATGTCTGTCTCCTGTGGGATCCTGCCTATCAGTTTTCTGAATAAGTTAAAATCTGCAGTCATGAAATCTGCATTCTGCTGTTCTCCATTCTCACTTCCCTCAGGATCTTGAACATCACTATTTCACAATAACTAGAGCCAAAGATGCAATTAATTACCACATTCAAAAATAATTCTTGTTTGCCAGTGGATGGCGGATCCAGCTGTGTGTCACTCTTAGTTGGTTCATCCTGTATCAAAAAGTCATTCACAACACCCTCCAGAAGTCTTCTTGACTGCCTGCATCCCACCTTGTTGTACTTCAGAGGATGTCAGAAAGGTTAAAGATCCCCATGAGAACTAGGGTTCAAATTGTTCAAAGAATGCTTCTTCCTTTCCCTTACCTTTCCCTCATCCAGAACTCTCACCATGCTGTCACTCCTACTGGACTCTCCTCTCATCCTGCTTTCAAGTTGTTAACAAGATTGTCATTATCCCACTGAAGAGCTCCATAGATCCTGAGTAGCTCTTCACAGAGAAGGTAACACTCCCTCCTTGCTTTCTCTGCCTGTCGCTCCTCAGGAACTTTGTATCTGTTGATTGCAGTATTTCTGTCATGCAGTGCCGGCTGTCCCACAAAATCTCATTCATTCTAGTATGTCATAGTTTTGTGATTGCTTGTGAATTCTGCTGCTTGTTTTCCATGCTGTATGCATTTGTGTACATACTAACTTGAGGTGGGTGCTCCTATCTTATCTGTCTCCTGTGTTTGTGAACCTGCACCCTTTTCTTTTGACCTTGTCCATCAGCACCCCACTTAAATGTGGGTTGTAATCTCCCTCCCACATAATTCCTAAAGAATTCGTTCTGTGTTCCCTTTTACAGCCAGTGTTGCAGATGCATCCAGAAGAAACCTACTTATGTGTGTACTCTAATGTAAATCTGAAATCCTAATTAATCTGTTATGAGCGAAGGTCTTGACGTGTGTGATGCTCTCAACATCACATATTCATAGCATGAGACTGATTAGAAAGAACCATAAAGTGCAAGATCATAACCAGCATGTCTCTAAATCTTTCAGGTATATTTATACAGTGCAATTCTACAGTTCCAAATTAAATATCTTTGCTTAAGTTTTCCTTGAAAGCACTAATTTGAATTTATAGTCAGATACTAAAAACTGTTATAGCAGTTCCTATTTTTAGAAAGCTGTATCAGAGTGTTGATATGCTGAATTCTACAAATACATGTCCATTCAAACATTCCTAACAAAACATTAACTAGAACAAGAAAAAACACAAATACAGTAGATCAACTGATAAAAAATGAAAATGCAATTTATTAAAGTGACAGGAATATAGATGTTATATGTTTTTTTTAGCTATAACTAAACTGAAATATTTTATTTCAGAACATTTCTAATAAAGTCAAAGATCAGAAAGGTACTCAAATTATTTCAAGAAGAAATAACAAAGATTAGCTACTCGGAAAAATCACCTTATAGTCCATATATTAAATAGATAAACATAAACCCGACGATATTAAAAATTACGATACTCTGCATTACATCTAAACCTTTTCCTCTATGCTCAAATGAAAAACCTTTCTCAAAATGTTGATTTATTACCTGTCTCTCAAAATCTTACCCAGAAAGTCCTTCAAAATATTCTTAGTCCTCATTTTGCTTTTAATAATTTAAAATTCAATCATTATTGCACAGCAATTATATGCAATTTTACATCCCATTAACCCTACTTTGTTTTAATTATAAAGATCCTTTGTTAGATTCCTTTAAATGATCCAGTTTATAATTTCAGGTTATCCTAGGGAGCACTTTAATTCAGCTGCACATTCATCAACTGTTTATGTCCTGTTAATTGTTGACAACTGCACAATTGCATTCTCTAGCTATGATTGATGAATCGTATTCACAAGTTTAGCTATTAAGCAGAATAAATATTTATAACAATTTCCAGTTAAAGGATTGTTGTTTTTCTACCCAAAAGGATAAATTAAAACCGGATGGGCTGATTGCAAAGAAAAGCATTCTAGTAACGAACACACAAACTATTCTGAAACACCTTTCTGACAAAAGTTTACAGAGGAACACATGTCTAAGGGCAGTTTGATTAGGCATTCCTTTGACTGAATTTAAGCGACAGTTCTTAAAATACTACTTTATTTTGAAAAGTTATTTTTAGATGAGAGTAGAAGGTCTACTGATATCTTAATACCTGTCTGCTAAAATGATGCAGACATAGCATTTGTTAAGAATGAGAATTTTATCATTAACAAGCATGACAAAATATCTGAACCCTCTTGCTGGGCAAAGAAAATAAAAAAAGGTCAAAATGGGATTCTATATTAACATCTGAAGACATAATTTACTATAGTTATTCAGTGTATTACCATTGTATGATGTGCAATACATGACCCACTCAGGTGAGTCCTATTATGGGGCAAACTCATATTGCTGCTAAGTAGAATTTCTAATGGATTACATTTCCAACAGCCATATAATAGTGTAACTTCAGTGTGTTTGGAGAATTTACACCAAAAATTGTGTATAAAGCTACATGCTCCTGTTTTTTAAATATTAGTGTTCCTATATTCCTACCTCTCTGATGTTTTTTAATCTTCCTTTTAAATGAAGCCTTGGTTTAAGCAGTGAAACATCAGCTAGACAAAAATACCTTATAACAATAAAAACCTGATACTTTACTATTGGTAATGACACACTATTTGTGAAAAAAAGAAACTACATATAAAATGACAAAATCTCTTCAACAGGTGTATTGCTATTATTTTTTTTGTTTCAGTTGCACATATCGAGACATCTAGATTCAAATGGATTTAACATACTGGCCAGTACAAGTCACAGGCATTACACAAGTGGCTCCATTTGTCTTTGGCATTTCACTACCAGGAATGCCAAAGGGTTCCCCTTTGCTGCTCAGCTTGCTGGCTGGAAATACTGACAAACACTGTACAGAGTAGAAAATATAAACAGATACAGCACTAAATTTACTTAAGGACTGATAATAAAGTAACAATAATTTGCAAAAGCAAGGCAGCTCTTATAAATGTGATGTCCTGCATATTTTACAGGACTCAAACTGGACCAGAAGTTCTAGATAAAATAATTCCTCATGAATTGATAGTATAGAGAAGTGCATCTGTACAGTGAATGCTTTGCTCCTAAAACAGATGGAGCAGCAGATGGGTTTACAGATTGGGCTCCCTCGATTGCCTGGGCAGAACAACCTCGCTGCTCTGGAAAATGGTGGTTCAATTCTCTAAACAAACTTGAACCCATATACAGTTCATGTGATCTCTATTTTCTTCTGTCAATAAAGAAAATGTTCATAATTCACACATTTTAAATTAAATAGTAACTACAGAAAGTACCTATACAATAAATTTCTTAATCAAAATGTACTTTTCACAATCTTTTTGGAACAGATGGTAAGGAAGTATTATCACCCAATGGAATAAATGCAAAATGACTACTTGTTCAAAACCTTTAAAATTAATTACCTTCCTTCATTGATGAGCTCAATAAATGCAAGTCCTGCATTCTTCTGGATAGAATTTTGCCATTCCTAAGAAGATAAAATATAGCATAATCAAAACCCAAGTATTTTAAACCACATTTCTGAAGCTAATCCTCATGTCTTCCTAATGAGCTTGAATTTAGAATTTAGGCTCAACATCTTAATTTAATGCCTTTTTTTTTTCCCCAAAGAATGACCTGACCATTTAAAAACTGTAATTCGTTCTGATTTTCAAATAAATTTTAGGTGACCGTGTTTTATGTTTCACCCTTAGGTAAACTTTACTTTCCTTATCTAGAGAATATGAAAACTCATCTTGTTTCTCCAATTCATATAGTGGTCCAATGATCATACTAACTGCAATAAAGTATGGCAGCAGTCATTTCTTCACTGTTAGGTCTTGTACATTTTATCACAAACAGCAGACATTAATCTGTACCATCCATCCACCCTTGAGATCAATCTTTGTTTCTTCTCCATTATAAGTCGCTAGTTACGAACTGATTTTTCAAAATGTTTTTACTATTAAAGTGGATTTCCAAGATAAACTTTGAAAATTGATTTAAACTACCTAATAGATAATAAAAGGTAACAACTTTTAGTTCATAAAACACTAAGAGCATCACAAATATCTTTTTGCCATCCGCTGCCTCTATCACACCAACAGATTTTCTATACTTGAGATGAAGAAAGGTCGAGATATCACTCCAGCACATAAAGACTACTTTTTTGAGATAATTCTTTAAAATTGTTCTTTAAGAGTAATAACTATTTCCTTTTTCATCATACGGAAAGCTACTAAAATAACAGAATAACAAATGTACTCTTAACCCATTACTGAGCAGGTGAGTCCTGATTAGGGAAGATGGAATATCAGCATTCAGGCCTCTAGCTTGTGGGCTAGAAAATCATTGTTAGAGGCCTTATCCCTGATAACCCTTTTGGTGAAGAAATTTTTCCTGCTGTCTAATCTGAACGTCCCCTGGTGCAATTTGCAGTCATTTCCTCTCAACCAGAAGAGACCAGCACCCACCTCCCTACAACCTCCTTTCAGGTAGTTGTAGATAGTGCTGAGGTCTCCCCTCAGCCTCCTTTTCTCCAGGCTAAACAACCCCAGTTCCCTCAGTCTCTCCTCGTAGAACTTATTCTCCAGCCCCTCATCAGCCTCGTTGCCCTTCTCTGCACACGCTCCAGCCCCTCAATGTCCTTCCTGTAGTGAGGGGCCCAAAACTGAACCCAGCACTCGAGGTGCAGCCTCACCAGCGCTGAGTACAGGGGCACAATCACGTCCCTAGTCCTGCTGGCCACGTTGTGTCTGATACAGGCCAAGATGCCATTGGCCCTCTTGGCCACCTGGGCACACTGCTGGCTCATATTCAACCGGCTGTCAACCAACACCCCCAGGTCCTTCTCTGCCAGGCAGCTCTTCAGCCACTCTTCCCCAAGACTGTAACGCTGCATGGGGTTGTTGTGACCCAAGTGCAGGGACTCGGCACTTGGTCTCACGGAACTTCATACTGTTCGTCTCAGCCCATTGATCCAGCCTGTTCAGATCCCTCTGTAAAGCCTCCCTACTCTCAAGCAGATCGATACTTCAGTACAGCTTAGTGTTATCTGCAAACTTACTAAGGGTACAGTCAATCCCCTTATCCAGATCATCGATAAAGATATTGAACAGAACTGGACTCAGCAAGAGCCCTGGGGAACACCACTTGTGATCAGCCTCAAACCGGATTTAACTCCATTTACTGCCCCTGTCCCCACCTAACTTGTCCTTCTCCTCTATTCTGTGATTGCCTGAAAAGCATCACTGCATCCAGAAAACATCAGTACATGTTCCCTGACAGAAGGTTCCTGTTATGAAACTCTCCATGCAGAGGAGGACAGAAGATGAATAAAACTGGAACGAGAATAAAAGGCTAAAATTTCTAAATAATAAACCATAACAGATACTACTTGAAGTTCAGGTTTTTTTCTTTCAAATCGTTACTCATATTTTCTTACTCTCTAACATTCTTACAATTTTCACTTTTGAGTGTATTTTCCTAGTTCTGTAAAATTTCCTATTCCAATCATCAGCACCGCAAATAAAAAGTATTAACAAATTTAGCAACGTGTTAAATTGGCTTAGCATGCTAAGTACTTTTTTCAGTTTATATTATACTTCTTCCCAAATCAAAATTTCCTTACAACATTTTTAAAATTTTCATTCGTGTTTATTTAAAAAAAAATAAAAAAATTAAATATCACATAAAAAATTAGTGATTCTCAGACTTTTCACAATAGACATGAGAACTCTCAGCCTATCCAATTTATGCAAGGAAGGTTAAAATTGTGTCACAAATTGAAATTTTCTCATTAAACTGCAGTTACTGGATGGACAGGTACCTGGTGTAGTAATCATTGTACAATTCTCCTTCCACTACAGGTGCCCCTGTCTCAATCAATTCTAGCTTCTTTGGAAATCTATCTTCTCCATGTCTTAAACTGAGGTTGGCTTTTTTCTTTCTGGTCTAAGATATTAATAACTCAGTTGATATCTCAATTCTTCAACCATTATTTTAATCAAAACTTCTTAAGACAGGTCAAACTCTGTTACATTGTCTCTCTTCTTCCTGGATGCTTGAATATGTTTGGAGAAAAGTCTTGTATGGAGCTGAGCAGTTGCTAAAATTTATCAGGATAAGGAAGAGGAAATTTTATAAAAATGTGTTTGCAATTCACAGCACGCCTGTAATTTAGCTTGGGTTTGACATACTTGTTTGGAAGTTACCTTCTAAAATCACCAATAACTTGCATGATTTCATTTAAGAGGAAAAATTCAAAGGAAATATTACAAGATTAAAGGCCTGTTTCTTTATGGCAGAAAAACATGTCCATTAAAGGCAGAAAAAACTACTGATTTCAAAATACAGCCTCATAAATTTTTCAGCAGATTAATCATATTAGTCATTTTTTTGAGAATATTGTATGGTTTTAAAGATCATAAGACTATCCCTACCATTCCTAACAGAATTGGCCTAAAGATATTGGAGTCTTAAAATTTTCTGTCATTGTTTGGAATGAGAATCAGATCTAATGATTCTTTAGATACTGCCTCCATCCTTCTCTCATATCCACATGTATACTGTCGGTAGATGATAAATAAAATGTATTTTTGGTCTACCCTTTTGAGTAAATTTGGGGTAATTTTTAGTATTTTATGATAGGTCAGCCATTTTAAAAGTGAATATTTCCCACAATGAGAAAGTTGCAGAACAGCTGACGACATCCTCCTGGAAGGCAAATCTGCAAGTATTTGAATATATCAGGCTTTTGGCCAAATCACAGGAGGAAAAGCATGTGAAACTTTCACAACACTATTTATGTGACTATGATTAACAATGCAGCAAAGGTAACAGGAAGTTTTAGATTTCACTTTCACAGGATTAAAGCCTCATTTTTCCTCTATTTTCTTGACTTGGATTACTAAGTTAATTTTTTGCCTTCTTAGAAACACACAGAACCACTGCCCTTCTGATCACCTGTGATAATCACCCAATTCATCTTCAAAATGAAGTCAAATGTTGCTAGAGGAACATTTAATTGGTATTTTTTTCTTATAAGAGAAAAAACCCCAATCCACAAGTGCAAAAACATTCACATTATCCAAATTACACTAGGGAAATGGCTAAATTTATTTAGATGACACAATATCAAACTAAATCACCCTGTAGAAATTCTGCATATCATCTAATGCAGACAGAAGACATGCGAGCAGATACATGCATCTCCATAACTTCTGGAGCTTACTTCCTGGCTGGAAAAATAGCTCCTCATTTCAGAGACATAAAAAATTATTATTAACAACATATGTTGCCATGTATGGCTCTTAATCCTAAAAGCCAGTCCATTTACTACTCAACAAAACTTTGATGTTAGAGGTGGATAACCAATTTGAAGTCGCCCAAAACACATGATTAAAGAGGACTTTCTGATTTACAGAAAACTACTCTTTATATTGTCTCCATCATATATAAAATGAAACCTCACAGACCTCTGGTATATTTATTAATAATAATGGTCTCCAATAATGAGCTTTTGTACCGTTTCTTAGCCCTTTAAGAAATAGAAGCTGACTCTTTCTGAGTTTCTATGTGTTTTTGTCTTGATGTACGATCCTTGTTAATTACCTGCAACCTAATAGAAAAGTTGGGAGAACACTCCTTGCCATATTGGAATATCGGGAAAATAATTCTTACACCTTTCTAACACTGCCTGATTTACCATGGATCTAGAAGAGGTTCAGATCAGTATCTCACTGTTGTGTAATAAATGTACTCTTCAACACTTTTTGACAAAATACTTTGACAAGGACAGGCAATAAAAAAGGAGCAAGGCCCAGGAGTTCCATGATGATTCTGGTGCAGGAAAGATGTTGAAGAAGAGATCCTGCTTATTATAAAGGTAAAAACCAGAATTAGTTCTCTAAGTATACGGAGATCTGGAAGAACTTCTCACAGAAAAATCAAGAAAGTAAAATTGTCCAACAAGTAGGAAAGAATACACTGATGGCTTCCATTTGGAAATTAGATTATCAGAAGCAGATGGCCAAGAGATGAAGACTGAGATTGGGCTGGAAGACATTCCACACATCAACAAGGAATTAACACAAGAAAATTCTTTGACACTCCTTTACTGCAATAAAAAAAAGATAACACAAAATCTTTTGGGAAACTTCCAGAATTCGAGGAAGCAAGTGAAAAATATCAGTGAAAAAAAAAAAAAAAAAAAAAAAAAAAGCCACTTCCATTCCCCCTCCCCCACAAAAAAAAAAAGAGCAAAAAATAATACACAAGAAAAAGTTTTCTATTTCCCCCATAGCTTCTACCCGAGTTCTTTTCTACTTTGGGAAATTAGACTAAGTGTGTATATCAACCTATTTGTATATAAGTCATGTTCTGGATTCTGAAGGATCCCAAATCAATACCAAAACTTAAGTACATGTTTACGCTATACCATATTTGATAACAGATAGGGACATAGTAGAAAAGCTGTTTCTTTCTTGCTGGACCTTTATATAGTTCAAAAAAGATGACAATATTAGAGAAAGTACTCACTTCAACTACAAAGACTTTATTTATTGAAATTAAAGTTAAGTATGTGACAAAAAGTGAAGTAACAAACCCTACATGACTTATTTTTTTACATCTTTCTAGAGCTTTGTCCAGTGTATGACAATCTGTGTGGGGTTTTTTGTTTTAACTTTTTTCTCTCCCATCAAATGCCAAAAGTTTCTTCTTTTTTCTTGACTGTGGCAGGAGCAGTCTTTCTTTCCTACAGCCCAAGCTATCCCACCTGCCACCTGCCATGAACTAGTCTTTTCGTGGCTACTCTAGAATATAATCAGTTAAAAATTACTATTTTTTTAATCCAAAGTTACTTTTTATTTTGATGTGCCTGTTTCCACCATTGCTTGTATTGATGACGGGAAGTGAGCAGGACTATGGAGTTAGGCATGGAATAAATATGATACCTCTGCCAGAATGATCTGGGCAAGAGAGAAGCCTAAGCTGAACAGTGAAACTGCAGCCTGAAAGTATGATTCCGTTAGAGGCAGAGATCTGAATTTACAGCTTGCTACCATAAAGACATGAGTGGCATTTTCTCTCTTTTCCTCTGTGCTGCCAGATTTGTAATCCTGAATCCTTCTCTTTAAATAACTATGGTGGCTTTTGAACTAGTTTCTCAGCTTGCTTAACCCACTAAACCAGGAAACAAATGTATGAACAGCTTTCAGATGTGTTTGGGAGTTATTCTTATAAGTATCAGCACCAGCAAAATATCGGGATTAGCGGAGAAGCAGCTGCAGGACAGAAGCATGCAGGATACAGAACTTGGGATAACAGTTTTCTAGATATGCTGGAAAAACAGATTATTGAAACATTGAGTTTCCATATGCCTGCGTGTATTCTTCCCTTCTACACAAAATTTCAGTTCTGACTTTTGCAGTGATAAGATATGCAGCATTGTCTCGCCGTAGTCACACTGGTAGAAATACAGACCGTGGATAATCCAACAGGACAAATGGAAAAACATGGCCATAGGTAAAACATCCAACTTGTTTCATAATTAGGAAAAAGAAAGTTTAAAAATTACACCTCCATAGGAATTTGTATAACCAAACTTAATTTTACCACTGAAGTTACATTAGACCTTATTTCCTAGGTAAGATACATGAAAATACAAGTGGCATGAGAAAAAACTCCTTTGGGATAGTATCACTCAGTTTCTCCAGAAGCTGTATCCCCAAGGAGAAAATTTTGCAAAAGATCTGGAAGTAATTAGAAACCGGTTTAGTGTTTTGGCCAGAAAAAAAAAAAAAAAAAAAAAAGAGGAAAAAAAGAAAACAGTAATTGAAATCTAAATCTGATGTTAGAAAGAACTACATTGTAAGAATTAATGTATTTTTTTAAAAAAGTATAGTTTATAGAAGAAATCTGTCACTTCAACAGCAACACAGCTGTGACATGCTCAGCGAGGCTGAGGGAACAAAGACTGGCTAATCATGCACAGATCTTGTCAAACATAACACATCTTCATCCGTTTTATGTTAAAATAGACTAAAGCCAAATGAAAATGCCTGCTTTATGAAAAGTGAAAATCACTATATGTTTATTATCTAGAAAAAATATATTACATGTACTTGGATGTATGCTTTTGGTTTATATAAGAAATAAAGACAATAAAGCTTTCAAATTAACCTAAATTTTAATCTAATGAAGTGGGTGATACTATGAAAAGTAAAATGGGTTCAGTGAAGCAAGTTACAGTACAAGAGAGATTTTGAAAATACAGAGTGGAACTTTTTTGTTCTTCCTCAAACTCACAAACGATGCACTATCCCTACAGGAGTTCCTTTAGAACTGAAAATGTATTTTCACAGAAACTCCAAATTCCTTTGGGGGAAAGTCTTGATTGCATATCCCTCAGACTCTAAAAGCCTTCCCATATGAACTGAATTATCCATGACATGTACCTTCAGACATTTGTAACGTGATATTTCATGTAAATTTAGACCATACCTTGGACGTGAGCCTCTGGCAATGTTGATTTTATTCAGGAGCTCAGATAAGAAAAAAAATTCTGACATCCTTGCTAATCTGTAGTCGTTAACATGGAATTTCCAACATAAAGAGCATAAAAGATTCTAATTTGCTGTAGCAAATGAAAGGAAAACAAACTTTGTATTTCCCTTTCCTTTTTAGTGTCTAAAGTTACTCTGTTCCATGCAAACAATATTGTACTTTTCAAAGGTTTTTAATATCATCATTCATCTATTGAGTGACACATTTCAAACTTACTCACATAATCCGTAAAGTGTCATTCAATTTGAATATGAAGGATTTACCCATGTTAGGAAGAAAAGTCCTAGTTACATTAGGATTAATAAAAACTGCAGTCCTTTATATAGTCTTTCCAGTCAATTTATATTATGGAAAAGCTCAGGTAACACTCTCTCTCTTTTTTTTTTTTTTAAGAGATAAGTTAACCTCACTTGCTGTGGACAACAGCTCCTGAACTCCTAATTCCAAGTTGTTTTGACAAATAGTTTTAAAAAATAAATAGAAAAAAAATTAAGTTGTTTTTTTTTTCCCCTGCAGAAAAATAGAACTACTGATCTGATTGTTTAGTACACCTAAAGGGTTAAATACAATATTCTGCGCAGATGCAATTTACAGAAGCAATATTTTTAGAGTTACAAAGGTGAGGGGAGGTGTAATTTGCACCACTGCAGCCCCCTGTTGACCAACTCCTGTAGAAACATTAAACGTGATTCCACCAACAAAGATTACAGCATTAGCTTCTGAAGTACTTAGCAATAAATGGACATTAGGACACAAAATCTTCCTTATTTAGATAAGGAAACAACCCTGAAGTATCAGAGGAGGCGTAAAACCTAAAAGCTTGCAGTTTCCCCAAGTAAGATAGATGGAAAATAGCTCTCCCAAGCAAACACTGAAGAAAATGGATAAAGATCCAAAAGTTGAAATGATTAGGCTCTTCACATCATTTCAGGTATAAAATGAAGCTTCTTTTTAAAACAGTAGATTTTAAAAAAATAATAAATAACACATATAATAGTTATAAAAATAACAAATTGATTTAGCTGCATTTGTTACATCGCTTTATTGGGATGTCTAAAGAAAAAGCATTGCAGAAAGAGCTTAGATTTCTCTCTCTTCCTTTCAATCAATATTTGAGGCAAAGTTTCATCTCTAGGGCCCTTAATGGCAGGAATTCCTGGAGCCAGCAAATGAGTAATGTTAAACCTATGATTAGATGATGAGGCCATCAAAGACACTAGACCCTAATGCTACATTCCACTTTATTCCTGAGAACTGCAGTAAACCAAAGGCTAGAGAAGAAAGGACTGGAAGTTATTCCTTCCCCCAAGAAAAGGTTTCAAAAGCTGTTAAAAAAAAAAAAGTTGCATGACTTGAACATAGTGCTCAAAACCTTAATGGATCTTTTGGAATTTTTCTGGAAGCCAGGACTTCACCATTAGGTAACAAATTTTTCAAGTGCCCTGCTGGAGAAGGTTTGAAGTTCAAACCCCACTGAGGATTCCTGCCAGGGATATATTTTTCTTTTACTTTCCCTACCCAATATCCACTGTGGCTAAAAGAGGGGGCAGAGAAAAAAAAAAAAAAGAAGAGCCATAAAAAAAAAGGAAAACAAGATCTAATGATTTCCTTATGACACAAGCTTGAAGAAATGCAACCTATGGACTGCAAACAGCAGGTAAGTTGGAGCTCCCTCCCCCAAAATCAGTTGTAAATGTTAATTATTTTCAGATAGATTCCTCAAAAGAAGTTTTTAATTTCAATTATTCCTAGAAACTCATTTGTTTTCAATACACTTTTCATGCATGTTCTGAATGTGAAGCAGTGGATGCTCAAGTAAAACAACGAACAAGTGATTTTTCTTGGTAATAATATAACAAGTTAACCTGGGCATTTTATATACTAGCTTAGTTTGAGTTTAAATGGTATTATAAATCTGTGGGGAACTTGGTAAATGAAACACTGTTAACAAGTCTTTAGAGAAGTGTACAAACTTGTGAAATTATTTGGATCTGTTAGGCCATTACATTTTTCTTATATTTTACAAAAGGAGCAGAATTCTAAAATGTTTGTTGGTAATTTATTACTGGCAGTTTAAAGTAAAAGACTGTATATATGAATTTAGCCAATAGCACTTATGACAAAACTAATAAAATTAAAATTGAAATGTAAGAATCCAAACAGTATGAGGAATTATTTTAGTCTTGTGAAAGCAATCCAAAAAGTTAATTGATCCAGATTACTGAGAAAACTTTAACTGCTATGGTAAGGAAAAAAAAATAATCAACCACAGCATTTTTAAAATAGAAATACTCTGCTTCTGTCAGTTTCCAAGGACTACCTAAGTCATGTTGCTCTACTTTTTATACACTGATAACTATATAAAATATGCAATAAATTATGTCTTGTATACCAAAAGTAATAAAGTCACCATAAAGCAAGGTTTTAAAAAATTACTAGTACAGAGACAGATTTTAACACAAAATTATGAAAACATTATCCTATTTACATACCCCAAGTAAGAACTGGCGTGAAAGAGAGTGCATGCACAGAAAAAAGTGTATAATGTACATCCATACACTTTTCAAAACAAATCCAAGTATACATTATATACCCTGTGAATATAGTGACACTATAAAAAAAAGCCTACAACATATATGCTACTAGAACAGACTAAATTATATTTTCTTATACTGAAATGGAAGAACATAATTAAGAGCAAGACAGAATTCTTAGACTGGCAGTAACCTAGCCCTATGCAAAGAAACAAATACAGTTAAAGCTAGAGAACACCTTACCTGTGAACAAAGCAGCATAACAAGTTCAACCACTGAAGTACTTGACTTCATACAAACCAGACCTGCAATAAATAGTCAAAAATTAATTTAAAAGATTGGTGATGTGTAGTTATTATAGCTCCATGGTTTCAGAAATTCCACAAAATATCTGCCGAATACTTTTATCTCTCAAATTCACCAAAACAAGTTTCAAGCACTATTACCTGAGACTTTCAGATTCAAAACATATTTAAATGTTCAGAAAGCATCACCTGCTATAATCTATACCAGGTTCAGGACAGAATGTTTTTTTAATTAAGTCTCTTTGGAATTGAGCTCAGTTCATCATTTAAATAAATAAATAATTAAATAAATACCTATCTATAACATCCAAAGCAATTTAATATATGATAAACATTAAGAAAACAGTCTTTGAAAACCAAGTAAATTCTTAACAATAACCTGATCAGATATTAACAGGTAGAGAATAAGGACTATGCTTAGAAATTGTGTTAATTTTCATCTCGTAATTTATTTTTTCTATAAATGAAAGCTTGAATATTAATGAAAGAGGCATTAATGTGAAAATGTATTTTTATTGAAATTGTAACACATGATTTGTAGTCTGTGTTTCTTAAAACAAAGTTGGAATTATGCAGTGTAATTGTTACTCATTGTTTTGCACTTAATTTGAATAATTACTGATTAATAACAATGCCACTATTGTAAATGTTTATTTGCAGCTTTGGAAATGCAAATTTACTTTCTGATAAAGGACATAATATCTAAATATTCAAAAAATGCATTGCAAATTGACAAGGATGAAATTACACTTTTACTGTTAATGATACATGGTAACTGCTATATCTAAAAATCATATAAGCAACATATATCTAAAAATATTATAATCGACATAGATATGTAGGTTTAGGGCACGGAAACACTTGTGTTATAAAAATGATAAATACAAAAATAAGCTTACAACCAAGGACTAAATAGAAAGCTGAAAAGCAAACTGATCTGCTTTAAGTAGGTTTCTATAAACAGCGATTAGAGACAAAAACACTCCTACACAATAGCATGTATATTTATTGCAAGTAGTGGATAAATACCCTTTTGTGCCTGTTTTGCTAACAACCCCATCCTTATTGTACAGTAACACAGAACAAGCTGTAAGAAGCCAGGAGGATTCCATTCTATCAGATATACGGCCAGACAGTTAACTAATGAAATAAGAGGCAGATGTGCAAAGCTCATTTAGGGAGACAATTGCTGTAATTGATCAGCTATTCTCATGCTCAAGTGCTACAGGATCGGAAAGATTAATGGGATACTTATCACCTGCAGGCTACCTACACAGTTTGAAAGCTGACAAAGAAAATCCAAACAGACGACTGAACTCTACAGTTAAGCCAATGCAGGTAGCACAGACATATTTTATCACAGAAGTTCTCTTGTTTATTATGAATCCACTCCATATTCTGTAAAACTATAAAAAAAAAATATTTTCTGTCACATTTTCACTTATCTTCTTTCAACATCAGACCTCAGGTGCATTAAAACACAATCAAGTCAACATAATACTCTTAGAAATATATTCCCATCCTACAGATTTCTAAATTTGTTATGAAAAAGGAAACCAATCAAATTATATAACATATGTTTACGCATCAGCATTAATTTAGTTATATCTTCACTGAGTTTCCAAAAAGAATAGAAGATTCAATGAAAAATATACACTCTAAAGAGAAATACACAATAACTATATCCTGGCTTTATTAATTACATTAGAAAGTTTTAACTTTCAAAGACAGTTGGGGATACTTATGTTGTGTATAGCTTCAAACAATATTAAAGGAAGTCTGGAGCACTGATCACAATAAACATGCCTAAACTGGCACAAGTCTAGGATAAATACTCAGAATCCAGGTAACAGTGATGAGTCTTAATGAGACAAATACTATATATATAATAAAACAAGACTATGTTGGGAGCAAGTGATAATTATCTTAGTGCAAAGTTTTCTGTTAATTATAATAAGAACTTTCATGTACTATGATTTTTAAAAGCCTGATGATTCTGTGGGCTTGAGTAAATTGACCATCTGACCTAAACCCGATCTATTTGTATGGACATCACTCGATAACTTTCTGTATACTATATCTAATCAACTGCAAGCTTGGATGTAGCATTCTGTCATTGGAAAGGAGAACTGAACTGATTCTGGTGAAATTAAGGGAGAGGAGGATACAGAACTGACATCTGGTTAGCACCTCAGCACACCCATTAGTTCATTAGTTGTAACCAGCTTTGTAATTGCCTTATGATGAAACATCCATTGATAATAGCCATTAAGACACCTCAAAACCAGTAGTACTCAGAATTTGGGTTCTAAGAGGCTGGTTTTCATGCCAAAAAGATATAAATAACTATCTTAGAGACTGTAGAATTTTTCACATGTGAAAATACACTGGGAGACCAGAAAGCCTCAAAAAAGCTCACGGTATCAAAGATGAATGCAAGGAATACCCTTTGCAGAGAGGTCATTCTACAGCAGAAATTGTGTAGCCCTTGTTTATAACTAATTAGCAAAACTATTAGCAAAACTAATTAGCCACAAAAGGAAATGGGGACTCACATCTTGAAGAAGGAAACAGAAACAGAAATACTTCTCATTCACCTCTAAGTATTTATACCATATATTCCTTGAAAGTATTTATACCATATATCCCTTGAAGTAAAACAGAATACAGAAACGTTGAAACATTCACAGCAGGGCCAGCATTTCACGAGGCTTATCAGCCTCCTACTCCCAGTTCAGGGACTCCTCCTTCACTCAAATCATACCAGGGAAAGTGTGTGCCCTCCCTCATATGCTCCATTTCCTCCTTAGCTTTCAAGGGCTCTATTTTGTGTCTCTTGTGGTTCTTTACATTTTTGCTTATTCCTGATTAAGCAGGAAAAATTTGAAATAAATGAAGAATTTTTTTGATGTTACAATTAATCTTCAGAGTTTACTGTCAGAGCTTTTGTGGAGTCAACAGTGAAGAATGACAAAAACATATCAGATCTAGCGGAGGACTGATCCATTTTTGCCTATTACGAAAAATTGCCAGAATGCAATCTCTGGTTTATGAAGACCTCAAATAATCAAAAGCTCCAGGAAAAGAAAAGGAAGAACCATTATCCCTGTCCCACGGAACTTATCCTACATAGACCAAAAAAAGAGATAATTTAATAACCTTTTGGGTTTTAAATTTGTGTGATCCACTGTTCTAGGAAGCCCAGCTTGTGTGAGTTGCCTTACTGCTTTTGCTTTGGTTCTAACAGACAAAAACAAAAAAACAAAAGGAGGAAGAAAATGTTCTACTCCCATTTTACGGACAGAAGAGAAGGCACAAACTGTTTGAAGTATCTTCACAAAATCAAAATTATGATTTGTAGCATGAATCTGACCAAAGATCAATTTCCTAAGTCCCAAGTGCAATTTAGAAACTGCATTTATTCTTCCTTTTTATAGTTTTGCAGGATTTTGACAGAGAATTTCAAAATATGCAAAATGTTTTTAGTTGTAACACAATGAGAAACAAAAATGATAACAAGCTTTGAAAAATAATGGCTTCTCTGAGCGGCAAATTTATTTTCAGTTCTGTTTCCCTTCACAATGAGAAAACAATGAGAAAAAGTATTTGCAATTCAGACTGAAACTGCTGCCTGCATTCTTCAGCTGCAGAAATGTTCTTCCTATACCATCTGTATCAAATGCCATTAAAGAAGCTAATGCAATTACTAAAATACAAGTGGATATTTCCTGCATACAGCAAGGTTAAAAGGGTCATTGTTTAACTGAATGGAGTATGTGATTTTATATTTGCAGTTCTTAGTACTTTTCTTCATGGTCTATTCTTAGTCCATTAAATATAGCAATGAAAATTCAGCAATTTGATGGCAACAATGACCACATATATGGACGCAAAAACTGGGAGCATCAAGTGCGTGACCTTAGTTAATCTGGAATAAATGATGTGTGCCTGGCAATTATCTTGAAATGCTCTGGTTTACTTGACTTCTTTTTCAATGTTCTTCTGTTGGCTCAAAGATATGCTAATTATTTCTTTTCCCTATTACTTATTAATGTCTAAAAAAAGATTAATTTCAAGTATTCATGACTATTGTAGTCATGCCTGTGGCATTAATGAAGTCATGAGTTCAAAACCTTGAAGTCACCATGCTCAACTAGTCAGTGTGAATTTCTATTTTGAAGAAATCTAACGTACGCTGATAAAATCAATTTGAAAAAAATCCTTATGAAATAAGATCATGGTTTTGAACTTCTTTTTATTATTATTAATACAATGTGTGTATGAGTTTAACTGAATACCACCACAGTTTCATCTGTTTTTTATCAAGGTTTTCCTGCATTTTCTTTCAATGATTTTACTTTGTGTCAACTTAAAACCTTATTGGAGCTGGAATCAATTGTAATATTAGCAAAACCAAAAGTTAAATATTTTTATATGTTATGTTGAGCTTAGATAAAAAGATGCAGTTAACTATACTTTAGAGCCTGTAGAAATTTTTTACTCAATTATAGCTTCTACTTATGTGAAAGTCTCAGGTATAGCTAAATTTAGCTTGAGAAAGTTTAAGCCATTTAACCCAGTTCACAGAGAAAACATAGCCTTTACTATTCCTGTACAGCATGTTATCAAAACTACAAGAGCTTTGTATAGGAAAAAAAATGCTTATGACAAAATAAAGATATGTTATTACATGCATTATTTTATTAACATATGAAAAGTGCAGAAACTGCACTTAGAAATGACCATAAGGTCCTATAAGTAGACTAAATAATCAGCAAATACTAGAATTTTCTTTTTTAACTCGTAATTTTGCCAATTATTTTCTATTTCCTCCTGATGTAGTCTTCCATGTACTGGAGACAGTATTGTTTGAAACAAAATAGTATTGTTTCCAATTGGTTTCTGTAACTACTGGTAACTCATACCATGGTATCCCCTCCCATAATCCTCACTAAATTCTATGTCAAGAGGCAGAGTAGGAATTTTCCACTGGTAAATACAACTCATGAATTGTGTCTCCATTTTTGACAAAGCTTTCCTTTAAACTCTATTCAACATTTCTTAGGAATGGCATACCAAACTTTCAAGGACAGTTCATGCTGGTGATGGAAACTAAAGCATATTTTGGCTTTGACAGTAGCAGGAAAAAAGTCATAGTGATATTTTGGTTGGAAATGTCAGTTTTCCATCAAAGTTATTTGTTCTTGCAAAATGTCTTCCTTCTGCCAGCAAAGTCTTATGGCAAATGTTTTCTTGAAATATTTTGCTAAATACAACTTAGAATCAAAGAAATAAACTTAGGATTTCTTTCTTGAACATTAATTAGAATTACTTGGATAGTTTAAATCTACGTTACTCCCTCTCTGTCCTATGTTATCATTTAGAGAAACCTAGATTAAAATTGATGATTTTAATCAGTTATCAAGTTGCTAGTGAATTCATGACAGAACTGAAAAGAGATAATATGAAAGGAAATTTAAATATAGGTAAAAGTTTGAAAGTAAATGCTAAGTAAGTAAAACTATTAACTGAAATGACAGATGTTTTTACTCCAAGCAAAGCAATTATTAGAAAAAAACCCAACATGTATATTAAACAGAATGTAATGTTTTGCAAGATTACACTCAAAATTGGTTTTAGAACCATACGTATGCCACAGATTTTGTAGACATTTAAATTACTCTAATGATCTTAATTTATGAAAAGCAAAGGTTGGCAAATATTCATGAATTGCAGAAAGTCTGCAGATGAAAATCACAGCCATGATGCAAAATAATTACAACTCCACTTTTACTAGATGAATGAAAATGCTATTCTGAAGAACATATACACACTAAAATAACAAAGTCAGTGTTATGGATTTAACAATTCCCTTTAGCAGCTTTGACTGGCAGAATACATTACCGCCAGCTCTAGGGACCACGAAGGATGGCTGTATTAGTACTCCAGACCATCCTTTGTATGGGTAAATATCCTTTACAGAGCAAAAGAGTGACACAGAAAAACATGATGAATGTGAATTTGATCCAGTGCTTTTGTAGTTGATCAAGGCAGTTACAAGATTTTTTGTTATGGTGAAAGACACTCTTTTTGTTATGGTTAAATAACACATCTCTTATCCTGTACCTGAAAATCTAGGAAAAGGTATCATCCAGGCTATCAAATTAAAATATTTTTTAAAATATCAGAACTCTTTAGACCTCATATCTTACGATAAATACCTCAAATAAACACTGATAAGTCAACATAAAAAATAGATTTTTATCTGTTCAAATCCATCAGTTTAAGACTTTTCAGTCAAACTTGTAAAATAAAACAGATCTTACTAGAAGGATAATACTTAAAAGAATAAGAATGCTATGCAAGAATTTATTGAATAGTTTTATTAAAGTAAGAAAACCTATAGTTCTTCACCACTACAGTTACTAAAAAAGAATCTAAGGGAGGACTACGAAATATCCAGATGGAATCACAGAATGGCAAAAACCCTTGAGAGCATACCCACAGAGAGGGGATTTATTACAATGTATACATGATTTACTTTTTAAATTTACAGACTTTCACACTGTGATCCCATGAGCTGTAATGATATTGACAAAACTGATGCTGGTGCCACATTACACTGAAGTCTAGTCTTAAACCAACATATGGAATTTTTGTCAATTTTCCATTAGTGTTAATGGAATGCACGAACTCTCTTTCATCAAATCAGAAGGAGATCACTTAATCTATAAAATAAAATCCACTACCATTGTTCAGTTTAAAATCTCACTGAAGATTTTCAAAACTAATTCAGTTTTTCATTTAGTGCCTGCGGTATTTTTTTTCCTTGACTAATAGTCCATTGGGATTTACTCAATATTTGCATTCGTGTTTCTCTGTTCTTCACTTAAAACAGTATGTCTTTGGATGGAACTGTTTCCAAATATCTATTGTGACATAGTAAACTAATATGCCTATCTAATTGTTACACCAGGACAGATCTAAAATTTCTATCAATTGAGAAATTGTTCTTATTAGCATTAATAACACAAAATTACTCTTTTCATATAAAAGAATACAACGCAAATGTTAATTATAAGAAAATAATTTTCTATTACTTTTAAGTGCGGGACAATTTTTTTTTTTGCAACAGTACAATATTTATTATATACTAGAATTTAATTTGGAAACAAAATGTGTTTCCTTCTCTTCTAAATGCTTCTTCTAGATAATGGGTCAAAATAACCAGGTGAAAGCCTGGAAAAACTAAAAAATAAACTACACTTAGACAGAGGTTCTGGAAAATTCAGACCTCTCATTTATATAGAAAGCATCTCAATGAAAACCTTTTTTTCCAATTCTTTCCAAAAATATACTTTTCTAATGCTTTCCAAAGCTGCCAAAGTAAAATCCTGGACAAGACAGATCATAAGTACAATTCGAAATGACAGTCCCTAGAATTTAGAATTTCAGAATCTCAGAATAATTTTGATTGGAAAAGACTTTGAAGTCCAACCATATAATGTTTTTCCTGAAAATGGAACAAGGAATATAATTCAAATGCATTGTTTAATGCTATTTTTTCCTTAGTTTGAGGTTTTATTTTTCTCCTGAAATTTATCAACTTTTCCTTAGCTTCAGTTTATAATTTATTTCTATTTGATGCCCTATTTCTCTGCTTTTTTATTATTTTTGTTTCTCTCATCATCTTTTAAACTTCTTTCTACTACTACCTTCTAATTCTTCATTATATTTTTTCCTACTATTAGAGGAAATATTACCGTAATGGCATGATGCAACTGAAATGTGTGTATGGTGAATGACTAAAAAGGAAGAAGGAAAAGGACAGGCTGTACAGCAGTAAACCTGCTTATTCTTTATGGGTCCCCCTTACTTCCTTGTATTTCTTTTCTTTGGCAACCTTATGGCCATACTGAGAGATCAATTAATGAATCAGTGCAAATACAAATAGGAAGCATTACAAAACCTCACAGAACTCATGTAGCTTCCTAAATGTCTTCCTAAATAGCTGAAATGTCTATTATTTTAACTAGGTGTGATTTCCTGAGTAGCCTAACTAATCAGATAATTTTTTAATGTGGTTGAGCAAACTGTAGGTGAACCAATTTTTTTTTTTTTAGATTATAACTGAGAATTTGAGAAAAAGGAAAATAACAGGTCTCCATTTCCACACGGAACATTGCTGACCTCAGATCTTGCTCCTATCCTGAAGCCCCACTGACAAATGGTAATCATTCTTAAACAGTGTCTCTCAACACACAGAACCGCATCACAGTCATACATCTCTTGAAATAACTTGTATTTCTTTTGTTTCAGTTTTCTTTATTTACTTGACAGTAACATTGTTATGGGCTCTCCCTAGACCTGCTTTGACATCACTTTGCGGTTCTAATTTGACATATCACAACTGTCTGTGTTGTCTGACAAGTTCTTTCAGCATGAGGGTTTCCCATTGCAAGAAAATCTCCACAGACAACATCACTATTAGTATAAAAAGATTGGATCATAAAATTCCACATCCAAACAGACAAAAGGAAGACATGATATAAGACAATATACGTTTAATGCATTTGTTTTTCTTGGAGGGAGGTAAATTTTAACTTAAAGTTAGATTGAACAAAGTAAAGATATATTATATTAGTCCTTGCAAAAATAGCCCTGGGTCTGTACGGAGTTTGTTAACATCTATAAACAGGGATATTTTTAAGATTCAAGTGTAGTAGTTTTTCCATTTCATTGATTAAACAGTTTTTGTGGCATATTATTTGTTTATGACTTGAAGGCATGGAAACACATCCAACAGGATGACCCGTAGAAGTTCCTTTAAATCATCAGAACAAATAAGTGAGTTTTGTAAACTTGATCACTGATTTAAAAGATTTCAGTCTGGGTCATAAGAGCAGGCAATAAGTAGAAGCAGAGTTAAGAAATACAGAAAAATAAACTGTGACCAGCCCTAATAGGATGAGCTTTATAAAGAACGTGCGCATAGAGCTCAAGCTACACAGAAAACAATTATTAGGGTTATGCCTCATGAGAAATATATCTCTCAGGGCAAACCTGATACAGAGATGGTTTTTTGCACCCTATAGTTTATCAGAGTTAGGTAGTTCTCTGGAAAATGCTGCTGGGATAATAAACTAGATTGATTCCATTTTTACGTCTCTAGAGGACAAAGGGTGGGGCAAATACCAGCCTAACTGTTTCAAGTCCCAAATCAGGCAGAGTCCCCTGCTGAGTTCTGAATGATGAATTAAGTGGAATAAGAACCAGAGAACCTCTGCCTGTGGGGAGCTTCAGCCACAGCATGAACATCCTGTAGATACTGAATACCCTTTTGGCATACCACCTCGTTTTTCTTTGGACCTGGACAATACAGGAGAAAATAATAGAGGGGGGGGGGAAGCTGGCTGTTGTAGAAAAAATGTACAACTTTGTTCAGGGTTACCGTGCAGCAGTGCTGTGTGCCTGATATGATGAGTCCACCTACAGGCTATGTCACAGTAGTGCCTGTACATGTTAAGGACTTGCTCAAGAATCATATAAAATTATTTCCTTGAAATAATACTAAATAGATCTCTTGCTACTCTTTTTGCACTATAAGACAAACTTATTTTTTAAAAAGGTGAGGAAAAAAGAAAATTATTTTCCATGAAAGCGGAAAGTTAGAACAAGAAAGAAGACAGAGGGACATCTGACTGGGATGGTATTAAGCCAAAGCAGGAGTAAGAAGGCATCACGGAGGGTATTCTAGAGGTTTAAGGTGAAAGGATCAGCCATTTCTAGGCCTAATGGCTTGCAACTGGAGTACAGTTTTTTCAGCTTGAAAAAAAACCAACCCAAACTTGTTACAACATACTCGATACTGCTGAAGGTAAGTGAGCCCTGAGGACTCCTTTGCTTCCTCTTTAAGGGCTTCAATATTTTATGCATTTCTTTATGTGCTTTACAAGAACAGCAATTTGTATTTTTTGGTTCCTAGTAATATAACATTTATAGTGGCACTTTCAACAGTAATTTAGTAATTTCAAGCATCTAGTGGCTTCTGTGTTTTCAAGGATAACTTTCAGAGCTTGTTTTCAGCAAACCTGACTACTTTACGCTGTTACTAACTTTTGTTTTCCTGATTGCATATATTTATTATTTTTACTGCTGCACTCTCTTAACCTCTTCCGATGAATATATGTAGTTGATTCCTAACTTTACTAGTCTCACATTTTCAGTCATTTTTTTCTCCATTGGCAAAGCAACAGAACAACCTTGATTTCTGCCTAATGGGAACTCCATAAATTTTGTAAAGATGTCTTCATTGTTAATGAATGTAACAATGAAAATACCATGAAGGACATATAACCTTAGTGCCAACAACAATTTCTGCCCGTAAGTTACTTTGGGACCAAACAAGCCAAAGACAAAGGAGAGGGTATAAGCAGTTAAACTCTGTTACATAGTCTAATACATCTTAGTAAGTGTCCAATTTATTAAACAGGGATAGCAAGTCTCATATGTGTAATTAATTATTGGCAGGTTTAGTTTCAAAAAGGTGCCAGATGCTCTGCATTTCTCAGTTGCTATCTGGATCTCTGATCTATATGTTTCCTGCTATGTTAAACATCTGTTCATAACATACTCCTGCACACAGGAACTTCAGTAATGCAAGAATTAAATCTTTAAAATTGAATAAACATGTATTCTCTTTACTTTCTCATATTTGTAATGATATCCCTTTAAAGGCATCATAAAGGTATACTATATGAAAAAAAAAATGTTCTGTAACTGCTGTGGCATCATTATAGTCAGAAGATTTCACTGATGATAAACAACAGAGATTACTGCTGTGGAACTTGCTCTTCAGGTCCTTCTCTCAATGCATATATTCGCATCTATGTTATCCCTGATAATATAACCTGAAAAGCAATGTGGAAGTGGCAACGCTTTGAACCTTGACTCTGCTGGTGTACATGTAAACAAATTGGCAGATTTGAATATCCATTTAACCTTCCACGATTTCTTTGTTCCTATCATCTAGACTTCTGGAAAACTGGTGCTGTTTTCTGTCTCGATGCGTATCTCACTCATTCAGGTTTTTTAGTAAGAAACACTTTCCGTTCCAAAGCATTTGGAGGAACATGAACAGACTGTGGTGCCTTTCAGTAAAACACTAAGAGCTAATCACAGTTAGAGAATTTCTTCAACAAATTTGCACAAGTCTATAAACAGCAGTTTGCAATTCATGAACTTTTTTTTTTCCTGTTTATGAAGAGTTTATAACATGTGCAGACAGAACTTCAGATAGGAGCAGCATTTGAAATTATATCCATTGGAAGATTTCAAGAGTTTTCACGCACTGTTTCAAAATTACCTAGTAATTTCTTCATGGAAAAAAAACTCAATTCTTGCAAATTACTTGCAGAAATTCATAAAGTAAAAAAGTTAAATACATAAAAGCATCCTTATAGTGCAAATCAACACTCAAAGCTCACAACAACAAAAAGTTATTCAATGTATTGCCAGTGATGGTGAATGTTTTTAAACTTAATGAAGAAAAATGTTATCTGTAACATTATTCCAACCTAATTAACTTAACAAGGCCTCTTTTCAGATAGTACTGCTATTTTTCTGGGATCTTTTTGCAAGTGTTTACAGTGAAAGATAAAAAGATGTCTATGACCAGGTATCCTACTACCAGAAATTAAGGAAATCTGTCTTCCAGAAGTTTGGATCAGGCAATACACTGGTTTTAAACTGCACTGTGCTAAGCCTGCAGCACCATCTCTTAGTAGACATAAAAGAATGTATGCCGAGACACCTAGGGTACACGGAAAGAAAGGAGCTAGAGGTGGCATTGCAGAGAATAAATACATTATGAACTACTTAGTCTTGAAAACCAATACAGAGTTCCTGTCCCAGTACAAACCAAACAATCCATAAGATTCCTGACTCTGACTGACCAGAGTGATCATGTTCAGTGAGAAACAACTACAAATGGTCACCCTGAATTCTAACAGGATTCTCTGATGTCTGATAGGGTTGAGTTCCTACCGCTCTCGCTCGCCCGCTGTCCTGCTTGATCAATTGTTTTCTTGTTACTTATGCTGTAGCATACATAGCATTGTACTAGCACAGCACATTACATAGCAGCAAATGAACTGGATGAGATTTTTTTGAGTTGATTAAGAAATACATATGTAAATGCTGCCTCAGCCAAGTCATTACAGAGTATCTTTCCTTTAAACACATACTTATATTTGTGAATATTGTGCAAAATGAGAATCTTTTAAGCATCCTCTGTTAAACTGGCTAAAACTGGCCAACACACTGAGAAGTTATCAAGGGATTAAAAGGCTGATCCTCCTCACCCAGTGTGATCACAGAAGTCTCATACCCTCAAGAAACCACATTAAAGTATATGTATGGCTATGCATTCATACACTTGCAAGGTGTCTCCGAAATCTGGGACTAAACTATAGCTGGCACGACCCTTATGTGAGGCTTGTCTGAATAGACAAACTTCATCATGTTGAGAAAGGAGAAAATGTCTCATACTAAGATGAGCTTCAAGGTAATTATTAAAGAACTTAATTAAAAAAATAATATTTTTTTATATACACACACAAACACACATAAAAGATAAGAAGAAAGGCTTATTTCATACATTTAACTTGAACACTGACCATCTTTGATGTCTTAAGGGAAGGTGATATATTCTTGACTGCATTTGCAGATGAGACGCAGTCAACTGCAAACCAAGAAAAACAAACCTTTTTTACTGATCCCTACAAGTGGCAATCTGACACTGAAGTACACCTGTCCATTAGCATGTGAACAAATGCAGTGATGGCAATGTTAGAACAAATTAAGGTTAATGCAAACTATTATTCTTTGCAGGGTATGGCACAGAGGAAGGAAGTGGGGATTCACACAAAGCCACAAAGAAGCTCCAAAACCATTCAGCAAACAGATGACGTTTCCTTCTGAGAAGCTGGATTGAAGACTACATTTAGAAAGAATGTTTTAAACAGTCATAAAGACTTCAAGTAACATCGATCTCAATGCTTGACGGTAAGTCCTAGTAAAGTTTTCCAAAGCTGTTTATCCTCATTAGGCATTCTGTAGGTAGAAAGGCTAAGACATCATGTAGCATCTAACTTTTTATCTCTTCTCCTTGGCACATTGAACAAATCAAGCTCCTTACATTGTACTTCATGGAGTTCATCTCCCATCCACCAACCACCCTTAAGCCCTGCTCTTTGGTTCCCTCTACAGTGTGTGCATATCATTCTTGAAGTGCTGACTATAGAACCGGATGTCAGGAGTTTTAATGAAGTTGTGCACAGAAAAGAAATCACCTCCTCATCTATTTTTCCTAGGCATCCGAGTATTGCATAAGTCTTTGTTGTGGTAGTACTGAGCTAAGAGAGACCAGAGTATGCTAATTATTATAAAAATCCCTACATTATTTGAATGGCTTCATCCCTCATCTCCTATCCTCTAGGTATAGGCTATATTCTTTGTTAGTAGAGACTGGACTCAGCATTTGACTGTGTTGAAATTTGGCTTTTTCTTTCATTTTGGTTAGTCCACAAAATGATTCAACATATCTCTCCAATGGAATGTCTTTGCTTCTCATCTTGTTTCTCTCTGTATAAGCAGTTAGCTTTGCCAGGAACAATTCTGCACCATAATAAAGACTGTTAATAAATATATGAAAGTAAGATCAAAAAGAAGCTTACAGAAATTTCAGCACTATGAACAGCTTCGAGTTTTACTTACGGGCTGTTAATTTCAGTTAATACAAATTTTAAAATCATAACACTATTTTTTATTTCTTTTCTCTTATCAGCTAATATTTTTTCATTTATTTATTTTGCTCAGAATGCTGGCTACGCGCTGTGTTACAGACTGGTAAGCAATTACCAAAAGTCTGATTAGTTGAAAGAAAACACGCCTGGACAGACAAATAAAAATATTTGGATGTGGTAGAGTGGGATAACGGAATTAGAGAACAGGAAAATAAAGTTCTGCCAGAGCATGCAATCTCTCTCCTCTGTAGCATCTGTGCTCCTGAGCACAACAATAATACAAAGGTTCTGAAAAGCTTGTAAGAGAAAGCCAAGGGCCATCTTAAGCACCAAAAATGTACTTTTTTCCCCCCAAAAGTATAAAGGATTTCTAGATTACTACAATATCTTAGGAAAATGGTTGCCTTACTTTTCTTAATACAAAACTCAGTATTGCTCAAGAAAATGAGAACCTAATTGTGCCAGCATTGGTAGATGCCACAGTGATGCCACACTTGTGGTCTTTGGGAAATTTTAAAGTAGTGTCATTCAGCAACCAAATTGTGGTTTCCAAAGGAATGTTTTGGGCAATTTTTCAATTGTTTCAAGAAGCCTCCCGCCAAATATCCTACAAAGTGAGCCCATCACCATTTCTACTAAATCTTTTCATAGGGCCATGTGGTAAGTTAATGAGGAGAAACAGATCCTGCTCCTACCAGCACAAAAACATTTTCTGTTTTCATCTGATTCGAATTGTATGTGTATCAGAAATGCATCAATGTACGCCAAAGAATTCATGAGCTCTTTTGGAGGAGGACTACCTGGCTGACCTAACCAGCTAATGACATAAGAAAATGAAAAGCATTGCTAACAATTGTTTGGTATCTCATTAAGGAGATGGGAAAGCATTGTATGTGACTATGTTTGAATCTTGGAACTATTGTTACAGTTCAGGAAACTCCAAGAATAGCTGTAGTGAAAATATTTTTACCCATCTGTGCTTGACAAAAAAAGGATATCACTTTCCTTTTGGATACAGATCAGATGACACTTGGCTGTAACATTTTCACCTAAAAGTTAGAATGTTGTAATGCACTTTACACTGGGGGAATTTGCAGACCATATGGAAACTGGAGTTAGTGAAACATATCTGTGCAAGTGCTAAATGGAACTCCACAATGAGCGCTGCAAGCTCAAGTATGTGACCTACACATATTGCATGGTTGTTTCCAATTAGATTCTATACAGATGATTTTAACCTTTGCGACTTCTGTTCCCTGAGGCATTGAAAGAACATCAGCTGATGAACCACAGTAGTGTTGGTCCGGCTTTGGTACTTTCTGGCTGAAGCTACTTCAATTCAACTGCAAATCAGTCCTTATTAATCTATCATTGAGGACAATTTCACTAATAAAATATTCTGGAAAACTAATGAAACATTTGAAATTCAGTGTAAGACACTTTTGAAGAAAGAACTGGTTTTGGAAAAAGCAGCAAAAATGAGCACAACAGATGAAGAGTTTTATCAATAAATATATTCTGCAGTGTCAGATTACTACTTGATAGGTTTCCTTTACTACAAGTCACATTTGGGAATTCACACGAACAAACAAGAAAAAAATATGATTTTGAGTATGAATGGTCCAAGTTTTTGGTTTAGACTGACTAGATCATTGCAGGCCATTCATTTCAACTCCAGTCAAAAGTCAAGATGCACTGCTTAGATATTAAGTATAGTTTCCTCAAACAATAAATCAGCCAGTCTTTCATGGGACAGGATGATGGTACAAGCTGAAGGAAAATGAGGTGGCATGGTATGACTGCAAGATTTTTCATGAAAATTTCGAGACAGCTCATCATAAAATTGTAACTAAAGTGTATACACATTTCCAACTATATATTAACAACATTGATTCCAAAGCATTGGGTATTCTGGAAATTTTGCATAATTAACCTGTTTTAGAAGTATTAAAATGATTTTTTTTCTGTTCTCTTTTCTTTTGTACTCTCTTTGCACTATGCAAAACTGCAGCAACAAAAATGTGGATATTCTTCCTAAGTCTGAAATGATTTAGTAATGCTTATACACATGCATGCACGAGAGCACTAGAGATAGCTTCAGATAAAAAGCACATGTCATCAAGGATGCCTGAAAGTATTCAGATTTTAGCAAAATCTGATAGGAGGGAGACTTCACTGCATAAGAAGGTTTTGAAAGACAGCGAGAGGAGGTAAGGTATTTTTATGTTTCAAGCTTGAATAATCAGAAGAAAAGGATGTGTTTTATAGAATGCAACAGATACTTTTATGGTGATCAGTCAGAAAAACAGACACCACCATCAGATTTGAATAAGTAAAGTTTACTTGATCCTTTTTGATTGTTGCACCCAAAAGCTTCTCACACAGATCAACAAATTATACTATTTAATAAACTGTCAAGCTAATTACTGCTGCAAGTAAAAGATAAAATTTAAATTATTGAAGCCCTATAGGGATTCTAAGTACCCACATATCTTGAATAATGCCACTAAAATCCTCTGTTTTGCAGAGTCATTACATGGAAAGCACTTTCAAGCACTTCAAGGACCACCACTGGCTTTCAGTAAACAATGACAGGAAATTTCTCAAAGTAAATCAAGTATCAGAGTAGGAGAAGATTTAGAATTCGCTTTTAAAGGCAACTTAACTAGGCAAGATTTCAATTTCATGCAGATCAAATGTCTTATACAGGCAATTGAAGAAAGAAAAGACAAGACATACACAATGACTATAAAAGCAGCTGTCTCGGTTCTCTGTTAAGAGGAAAAGAAAGCCCAGCTATTTCATAGTGAGCAAACCTAAATCCAAGTCCTGAGGTGTAAAAATCTAAGGTGCTTGCATTTTCGATTTACAGATTTCTATTTCAATATCTTGGGAAGAAAGGACTGGGTTTTACAAATCAAGAATGTGAGAGTGATTGACGAGAAAAACATAACATTAAGGAAAAGGAATGGGAAAGACAGTACTTACTTCGGAACTCACTGTTGGGTTCATAAACAATGACACCTAAGATGGAATGGGGTAGCTGAATCATACATGGGACAAAATTTGGAACGGCAGCCCAAGTGGGCAACAGTAGAACGCTACAGCCAACAACCCCTGTCTTTCTCTGGACAGGCAATGAGATAAACTCATACTGCCATACAGTTGTGAAGTTTCTGTGGTCTCTAACTTTTCAGTCATTGTCATATGCCGGGAACCGTTGTAGCCTTGTAGTTCACACTACAATTCTGACCAAAAGAGGAAGTCAGAACAACACTGGTGAAGAATTTTTTAATCTGTAAAAGAGCTCAGGCAAAACCAAGACAATTATAGTTATGTTGTATAAATACTACAGTGCAATTTTCAAAATGGAAAGGATAACACTGCTACAGATTTTGCAGTCAACTTCACTGAAATAAGAGACTAGAATGGAATCTATCAAACACTTTACAGTCATCTCAATGTTCTCAATAAGCATCTCAGACCATTAACTTCAGCTGTAATTAAGGGAGAACTGTAACTTACAGCTATAAAATAAACAGTATAAAGTATCTGAAGCTTCTGAGAATTACTAAGATGCTATACTATTCCTTGGTATTATTAAACAATAATAATATTAAACAATAATGACAGAAAATAAGGAGAAGGCTATTTAGAAGATTTCAGTAACAAGATGCAAATATTTCTAGCATTAAAACAGGACCAACATTGTGGGGAGTAATAACTGAGACCATAAAAAGACTGTACACTAGTATTTAGATAAAATGCATATATAATAGAAGGAGTTTTGGAATTTAAACACAAAGTTGTGCTTTTTCTGTGTAACTTCACACATAATAATCTTTGCTTTAACAAAACTTTTTCTGCTCAATAAACAGCAATGTCGCATGTAAGAACAATTCTGGAAGGAAAAAATTTACTTGGACAAACATATTCCTCTGGATATATGATGTGGGAGCAGTGCATACTCATGTAAATTCGCTCATCACTGTTTTAACTGCATTAGCACTGATTCATTACTTTCTGCACAAGCTTGCTGTATCTGCACTTTCTGTGTAATTTCTGCATTAGGCTGAATTTTGTAACTATTAGGCAATTTTTGTCACTATGGAGTAGCAAACACAATGCATAAAACCCCGTAAAAATCCCTGAAAGTGTCCAAGGATACTTTCCTTTTAAAAAACACCATCACCTTTTGTTTCCCTCTAGGGACAAATTTTATGTCTGTTGAATCCAACCAATCTACCCAAGCAAAGCACAGTCTTCAATTTACTGAAATGATTATAGTTTTTAATTGTATTTTTTTCACTAGTTTCTGAAAGTCAGGCTGAAGCATTTATATAACTATTACAACGAGAAAAAAGCAAGCTATAGAGAAGTTTTTGCATTTCAAGATGACGGGACATATCTTTACATAGCATCTCACTTTGAGAAAAAAAAGGGGTACAAAATTAAATGCAAAGTGAAATCATAAACATTAACAACTGATTCACTTATTTATCAAAAATAGTTACATAACGAAGATTAAAAAGTGTTCATATCAAATGACTAATATCTAAAATAATATAATCTTATAACAGAACAGTACCTTCAATCAACAGCTCTTGTCCATGACTGCCCAACAATGTTCGGGATAGGAAAGGGGCAAAATCAACAAAAATTTCTCGCAGGAGAGGGGCCACCTTTTCTAAGGCTCTTTCAAGCTTTGCAGTGATACTGTGGAAAAACAGAGACCATGATTGGAAGAACACTTAACAACAGAAGTCAAACGATGTCAAATCACATCTGTTTTTAAAAGTTGCGGTAAGCTTCTTTAGAAAAGAGGATGACCATAATTTGATTAATCTTTACAGTGTTTAAATGGCTTTAAGTAAATGCAAATATCATGTCAAAGTCAGCAGTGTGTCAGCCTGATAAATACTACAGCGTTTACAGACTACTCCAGAACAAGTAAAATTTTTATTCTCATTTTGAAACATGATAAGAAGAATGTCAGCTATTCAAATGTAAGTCTGTTTCACCTGTCTCAGCTTATATGTATCTCATCATTTTATATACATTTGAAAGCTTGAAAAGAGAGTTTTATTCATCCAAACCAATCACAAGCAACTTGCCTTTTTATTCAAGCTTTCAAATAAAAACATCCAGTATTGCAATGTTAAACAAGGGAGTGTATGAGGAAGTGTTCTAGGACAACCATCAAGAAAACTAATACTGTTTTTTTCAGCTTTGAGGGAGCATGATCCCACTTTGTCTTCGCATTTATACTTCTCTGCCTGCTGAGACCATACGCCTTTTGATGCATGTAGGGTTCCTTAATTTCTACTCGTACAATGAGAAGATGAGTTGTGACTTCTGTTTGCTTCTTAAATACCTTAAATAATATTCCTTTGTCTGAGGATACAAACCTAGCAATAGCACACAAAGATCAGCAGTGTGCTAAGGATGGTACTCCGTAAGAGTGCTTCTTCCCTTTTAAAACTTGACAAGATGTAACACGAGTCCCCTGAAACTCTTATGCCAAAATTAAAAACCTACTGTGTTATTTCAAAGAAATGAACTATTGATTAAAAATAGAAAAGAAATTACATACATATTCTGGATTACAAAGAATTTTTGCTGTCCTTTTTTCAGACCGCTAGTAGCTGAAGGGTTTTCTTTGTGTTTGAATTACAGCATCAAAATATTATTGGCATTTAAAAGCATGATTACAAGAACAAGTTGCATTTATTGACAGAATCTAAGAGACTGAACACTGACATTGAAATTTTATACTATATATACTATCTAAAAACACTAAATAAATGTGGACTTTTAAATTCAGATCACATTAAGATCCCTACATTTGACAAGAAAGCTGACATAAACACACAGCAAGTTTTCCTTCATTAGCTTGAAATTATTTTCCTGAGTTACTATAGGTTACTTTCATTCAGTGTGCTGCTTTCCCACTTCAGACTCAGTTTTTGATATTCTGACATTCTAAAGGATGGATTCACATCACCAGCCTTTGTTTTAGATTATTAGTTGAAGTGACATTCCCTGAGCTAAAGCCTCTATTGACTATACTTGAAATACAGGCAACTAACTTAGAGTTTTTTAATTTGCAACATGAATCTACCCCAAGCTTTTGCTGCTAGAGATAAAAAGCCTATTAATTTAATCCAGACTTCTCTAAAACATATTTTAAAATATGCTTTCATTGGCTTTAAAGGCCCAATTTTAGAGTTCATTTAATTCTTAAAATTTAAGTACAAATGAAAAAACAATCAAGTTAAAATGTTTTTGAATTAAGATAAGTTTTTATTTAATAATGAAGTAATATGGGAGGTATGGATGTGCTATTAATCAACACTGTCGATAAGCTACTAATAAACACCTTATCATTAAATGGCTAGCTGATGGATGGGCAACTGGGAACATGTGAAAATTCAAGATGAAAGTATAACTCTGTTTAAAAATGCATATCAAAGGACAGGAATTAATATTTAAATAGAGAAATAAAGAAAAAAACCCATGTTTTTCATTCATAAAAATCCCTGGTGTATTTACATGTTGAAAATTCACTGGAGTTCTTGACTTACAGTTTCAAAAAGAATAAGCAAAATTAAGATAAAAACATACATGTACCCAAAATATGTTTTAAGGAAGCAGATTGCCCATCTACTGCCTTTGCTGTACACACACACACACACGAGCAAAAAAGGAGAGAGACAAACCTGATTCTACAGCTGTTTCTAACTTCTATTATACCTTATAACACATTTTTAGTCATTTGGGATTGCTATCTCCTCTCCCATTTTCTTAAAACCACACCTCAAAGTGGCCGGCCAACTAAGTGACACTTGGCAACTCCTTAGTATACCCTGTGTCAGCTTTTTAGGGCAGGCAAGTGTGCACCTTGACAAGGTCAATGATTTGTTTTTGAAACGTGCTGCGTTACAACTGAATACCTATACAAAATAATAACCTATTCCACAAAGATATTTAACAAGAATTTCAGAGGGTGTTTTCCTGGCTGTTGGTGAGTACACGAGGGGTATTAGCTCTCCCATGACATGTGTCTCTTGCAATATCAACTCAGACCTGGTGCCTGAATACATCTGGTTTCATCCTCTCCAGTTTAAATAGGGCTTTTGTTTGCTCAGAATAGCTTGTAACTCTCTTTCCACTTGCTAGTGCTCCATTGCCAAATTGTGCCTGTGTTCCAATTCTTACTATCATTACTGAGCAATGTAAAAATCCACTCAACTAAAAAATTACTTTCAATGAAGTTTTAGTGTCTGGCATAATTCAAACAAGTTAGACTTTTCAGTGAAGTGTTAATTTTGTAGATACATTCTCAGTACTGAAAAATTATATAAATAAACTCTGTATTATATGATTAGCTCCAATAATGCCTATTGAATGACATAAAATCCATTTTAAAATATTTTTTCTCTTTACACTATTTTCTACACATGAAGTTGTCACAGGAGGAGAAATTATAATTAATATTCAAAGATAGAACTTGTGTACCTCATGTTTTCGGCTGAATCCTCTGGCATTGGAGCAACAGTTTGGACAGCTGGGAGATTTTTGCTGGTAGCACCATTCACAAAGCTGGATGACGAGGAGGAAGAAGAAGATCCTGAGTCTACTGCACCTGTCCCTCCAAAAAATAGAGATGTTAATTCAGTCTTAAGAAATATAACTTTCAGAAACTTTTAATATAATCCTTGTTTTATTAATCTACTTTTAAGTAAGGAAATAATGTTATTAACTCTAAAATAATTAAAAACATTCCATATGATTACCATATTAATTAATACTTTATTTTGCTAGTATAAAAATATGCTAACAAAGATATTGAAAGTCAGGGAAAATAAATCCTTACCTCATTGTCATTATTCCCAAATTATATTCCAAAGATGAAAACATTTTTACATCATCCTGTAAAGCAAGACCTTTCTAAAATAAAGGTATATTTAAGATGAGCTTGAGTGGAGAATTGAAGTGTAACTTTTTTTTTAATATATATACACACACACAAACACACACTTTTTCACTGCCCAGTTGCAACTACAGGCAGTAAACAAAATACAAATTAAAAAGTGACAGAGAAGATAGAAAACATATACTCCTTCAGGAAGTGATGGGGGAAATAGTGTTTGAGGAGTATTAAGACTCTAATTTTATTTTGTCAGCTTCCTTCCTTGAGTTGAGAAGAATTTTAAGACCTTAAAAGTAAGGAGGGCTGTGGGGGTATCATTTCAATGGGTTGCGAAGAGCTGCCTAGAAGAAAGATGCCGACCGAGCATACATTTATACTTAATGTGATCTGGGTCAGAGCTAAGGGCTAAACTTAGACTCTAAATGCCAATCTATCATGTTTGCTGAAACGGCACTGTGAGTTGAGCCTCTCTAAAGCAAACCAGCAAAGCCTCAGAGTGGCCATGAACAGCAGTTAAGAGCACTGTGATAAATGCTGCCCCTGTTTTGCTGCACGGTCCTTGTGCAACACATCATTGCAAGAGAGGTAGCAACAAACGGCCTTGCAGTTGGAGTTCAAAGCCTGAGGGACTGCAATGCTACCAGAGATAAGGGTGACAGACAAGATTTATCCAAGTTAGAACAAGGAGTGGAGAGCCTCAATTTAGAGATTAACAGTGTTGTTCTGCCAATTTTTTAAAACGATAACTGATAACTCCCTGTTGCTGATCAGTTTTAGCAGTCGATATATCATTGTCCTTTGCATCACACAGGTGTATATTTTTTTCAGCTTCCTGCAAAGCTCTACAAAGTATTTATGGTTTCTTAACTGCTTAAGCAGCCAGCTGACAGTGAAGTGCAGATTAAATGTTGGTAATAGCGAAAAATTCTCTGGCAGCAGAGATGATTTTTTTAAAAATATCCCTTTTAATAATTTTTATTCAGAAAAGAATTAAGGTAAAGATCATAATTTTGATTTTCATATCTTCATTTAAAATATTTTCATTTAAGAAAATTTGCATTCAAAACAGTATAAAAATGCAGCAGGATTTGCTGGGCTTGCTGACAAGAGAGTAGCTGGTGAGGTGTGGGATTTAGACTAGGAACTGATTTAGTCTGCCGTTTTAATAACATGACTGGGAAATGGATTGTGGCTTACACTGTGGGTTCTGACTTGGACTAAGTAGAAATTGGAAATGTATCCAAACACACTGAGAAGGAAACTCAAAAAATATAAGGTAGGCTTTATCTCCCAACCTAGGATTCAGAGTAACTTAGCTGGGAGTAGGGTAGCTGAAAAAAGATTAAGCCTTCATATATATGTGTATATGTGTGTGTACGTATACCTGTATATGTGCATGTGTGCACATCTGAATTATTTTTATATTTATATTATTTATATTCCTATACATATAGACAACATATTTTATTGCTTCTTCCATCTTCCTTCCAAAGTCAAATTTTCTTCACTAAGGTTGTTGTCTAAAAATGCAGTTGTTGCTTAACCAGCTAGGCTCCCAGAAGAGAAGGCCAAACAGACATAGAACTACTGGATTAACATAGAAGTGAGAATCGGGATATGAATTACAGAAATGTAATCGAAAACCTATTAAAGCAATTTCTTACATAAAGAGATGAAGGAATAAAGCCTTTCTGCAAAAAGATACATTCAAAGTGCTAAAAGGATTTCAGAAACATACATCTCACTACATCGTGACAGCGACATTGACTACGACAGTGATGGTAGATGGAATGTAAACACCGACTGTAATCCATGAATAACTGAAAAAAGTACCTTTCACAGAAGTCCAGCATAGAATATAACTCAAAGATAAAACTATTTCTAGAGTCTCTGTGCCATTACTGTAAAAACAACTGTAAATAGGTTTGGGGGGACATCTAGTGTTTCTAAAAAATTGTCTAATGTTTCTTTTTTACAATAGTTAAAAAAAAAACCAGTGTTGTTCAATGAAATTCTATACACTATTTTAAAGTCGTTAATTACATAGATAATTTCACAGACTACAAGTATATAAACCAGAAAGTATCTGGATACTTCATGTATATATCTCAGGACACATATAGTTCTAATTAAATCTGAAACTTGCTGAAATTACATTGAATTAACACTTTTCCATTAATCAAGCTAACCACTAGCCTAGGAGACAAAAACAGTTGCATTAGAAAAAAAAAGAGGCTCTAAAACCTACCAAAACCAGCAGCCTTTAATCCACAATGTCTGTACCACGGCATGTGCAATACTGTCCTCTACTGAGAACAATATCGGGGAAATGACTGATTTTTAAATGCAATTACTTACAAAGAAGAGCTACTACATTCCAGCGAAAACAGTTCAGATCTTTAATCAGTGAAAATATTGAAAAGCTTAAACTATTCAGTATCATTTGGAAAACAAGGTTTCCAATGTAGGATTTTTTTTTGCATGACATAAGAGTACCTAAAAGGAAATTCGTTCAAGATTATTAGAAGTGGCTAAGCAAATGGAACGGTTCATAGAAGTGATAACATTATTCAGAGCATTCATTCCTCCCATCTGCCTCAGGATAATTAGATTTTAAGATAGTTTTTATCCTTAGAAAAATCAAAGTTCTATTACCAGGTATTAAAGGTAATCTGCAAAAGGAAAGAAAAAAAAATGAGTGTGTCTTCATATTATTCCATGAAGCAGAAGGATGCCAAAAGCTTCCCCTCTGTTTTCTGCAACCCCAGGGAGATTTCCACTTTCTCAACCCTTGACTGAAGCTGTGATATCCTTGAAGAGAGCTCTTCTCTCAAGTGCTTTTGCTTAGTTTGGAAAGAAAACAGACTATAGCCAGACATTGCAATGGAGTTTAAGTAAACATCGATTGCTCTCAGTAAGAACTCATTTCTTAATAGAAACCACAGTCTCCATGGTTAACAGGCTCCTTCATGAAAGACAATCTTATTATTACTCTTATAAATAATTAAAAAAGAAGGTCTTGTCCTCCTTCTATACATCGCATTAAAGAAGTACTGATAAAACATGACTATGGTTCAATGAGGTAGGTTCTTACTAAAAAACCTTCCAAAAAATCATAGCATAATTTTCCTGGACAACTTGTAATTGTTCAAAATATTAACCCTCCACAATCTGTGATGCATTTATTAAATAATTAGTTGTCTTTATTTTTTTTGATGCATAAAGAGGGATTAATTGGTATGTATCATATAAACATCCTGTACTGAAAAGCACTGGAGAAGTTAGCTCATTTCAATTCTAGACTGCTCTTATAAAACAGTATTTCATTCTGGCTGTTTATTTACTTATTTAAGGCTGTGCAAGTCCAATGTGCACTACCAAGATAATAAACATACACCAAGAGAAAACAGTGGCTCTAGCAAAGGTCAAGATTTACTCTTTGCAGGTTTTTAGAAGTACAAAAACAGCAACAAAAAAGATGATTAAAAAACAAAACACCACTAAAAGTAACAAAACAAAAAAAACAAACAAGAAAAAATGAGGGTCACAAAATATTTAAGGACAATACCTGTTGTATTAATCATACTTTTTGGTGTAGCTCCTGTTGCAGCAAATATATTTGGTGTACTACCCGGTGGCAGCCCACTTCCAGCTGTGGCAGCTCCAACCGTGGTAACAGCCAGACTGCCTGGAGGGGGTTTCTTCACTGGTACAACCACGCTTCTGTGGAAAAAGAAATGGCAGATTACTAAAACTGCACCATGGTATCAGGAAGGATTTTTGTTTATGATGGCATCATGCTGTGTTACAATGCTGTTGCAGAGGAACATTTAATAATGTCAATGTTCTTAACCTTTCTGAAATAGGGTAAGACTCTGTTAATGGACCCTAAACCCATACTCCTATCCTTTGACTGCAGCTTCATACGATTCTGAGAAACTTATTTTGTTTTACAGTGCTGACAAAACGGAGAGACCCCACCCACATTGATACGTGGTGAACAGCACTATCACCTGTGCTCTAGATTTGCAAAGAAAATGTTAATGTTTGGAAAAAATGCCAGCATATTAGCCATCTATATGCATGCAGTCTCCATGAGTGTGTTAATTTGTTGATCTTACTGAATTTATCTTTTTTTTACCAGTCATCTGAATGTTTGCACACTCAGTTGTTCGGTACCATACACTTTCTAGTCTTGCAAATACAGTTGACTGACAAACACAATTTTGCACTCAACCTTCTGAAAAACTTTCATACTCATTTAAATCTACAGCACATCGCAAATATTTGCTTTCACAATATTGATGTAACATTCATTTATAAATAAGATTTAAAAAGCAGTCTTGAGAATCTGAAGCTTTTAAAAAGACAGCAGGGCTTTCGTACAAAAAAATGACATAATATCTCACCTCCTTATATAAAACTTTGCATTCAAACAAACACATTCGCACCTAATCTTAAACCACACTCCTTTATTTCAAATCTCAAAACTAAAAGAACTGCTGTACATGTTAAAAAGGAAGAAGGAGAAAAATGTTACACAGACACTTAATTAATATTTTTTCAACACTGAACAGCTGTTTCCATATAAAAATCTGCTCCTAAAAAGTCTATTCAGTAGAAATGTTGAGTGAAAAACTAACCTGAAAAAATATTTGTAAATGTTAAAAAAATATATTTTCATCATCATACACATTCTTGCTGGTTAAGCAGATCCACTTCATTAAAATTAATCTTTGTGATCAAATAAAACAGTAAGAAAATGCAGCTATGTAAGTTAATAAGGCCATATTTTGCTCTAGAAGTTCCTTTAGTAATTATTTTGTTATTCTTCTGTGTAAACATTAAGGCATACGATGGATCAAAATGTGCAGAACAATTTTTTACAGTAATGTAGCTTGTTCATATATGTGTAATTCCTTAGTCTCCCTGGATTTTAAAGACTGGTGATGCAAATTATATTGACAATGTCATTTTGAGAATTATATACAGGTGTTATTTTTTTTAATTTCCTCTTGTATGATAACAGTGTACAAAATGATCCATAAGCAATTTATTTCCACTATTTTTAGAGGGGTAGTAGTGCCAGGTTTTTTGCATTCTTAACCACTACCCTGAAACATGTATTATTAGAAAGGTAATTCTAATTCTAAGAGATCTCCTTCCATTTACATTAAAAGATGAGTTTGCACAATGCAATAGCCATTGATTAAGATACATGACCCTAAAATAATTGCTTTTGTCTGTGTTTAATAATCTCTTGCAATCCTTGCTGATATGAACTGTTTACGTAGCAAAAGCTAAAGGTGAATAAAGCCAGGTCTACATGGATAGACCTATCTGCTCCGTAATACCATGAAATTTCCTAAAATTAGCTCCTATCTACACACAAAGATCTCTAGCTAAATTAATACTTCAATCAAATACTTGAGTTCTGGGTGTTCAGGAATATTGAGTAATTACTCAAGAGCAGAGTCCCTGTAGTGCCATAGAAATACAAGAAATTAGGACTTTCATCTTAAGCAGGAGCATATCCTGATGATATTAATTTCATAAAGAAACTAGAATCATCATAGGTACCTACAACATCCATGTAGAGAACTGCAATAGCAAGGCTAAGACTGGTGTGAATAAAGAATGAATGGGAATATTTGGGTGCAGAAGCAAAAGAAGGAAAAACACAGCAAGGAAAAGACTAATGGCACACAGATCAGCAGGTCATCAAGACTACAGGCATGTGTGTAGTTGGAGGCAAAATGAGTGAATAAGGATGACTCAAAGAGGTGGGAAGGACAGAGAGACTGTCAACAGCTCCATAAGGATAAAAAAAAAGCATATCCAATTGCAAACATTTGCCAGCCCAGGAGAAGAGAGGAAGACTTGTAAGCTGGCGTCCCATGCTCTCCATGGCATTGAAGCAAATCCTAGACCTAGCATCTGGACACAAGCATTGGTGGGTGCCCAACTGCAGGGACATTCTTCTTTAAATACACACACTCATTCTAGTGTGTGCAAATGTGAGACAGAGTGTGAGTGTGGTTTAGTTTTGTTTTCATTTTAAGTAAAATATTTTTTCCCTCCTATAAGGTCTGATATTGGTATCTGCTAAACTGCTGACACAATTGTTGAAAAAGCATTTCCTTCTTTCCTGATACTTTTCCAAAGATGAAGCTAAATTGAAGGTCTTCCTCCTTATCTTCACACAGCTCATTGGTCTTTCAGAATATCCAAAAAATCACCTAATTTCCATCACAAAGATCACATATGTCAACTTCTCTTCTCGCACATAATGTACTGGCCTCCTATAAAGGCAAAGACACTTTTCTTAAGAGTGTAGTTTAAGACTGAAAATCAGTTCCTCTAGGAAGAAAGGACAATCCTCCCCAGATCCCACAATATGAATGCTCTAGATATGGTTGACACTCTTTTTAGGTATGAATCAGGACATTAAGACAGGTCAGGTGTTATTAAATTACAAATTATCAAGAAACATCAAAAGAAATCTCTAACATAAGAACAGGAAAATCAGTGAGACATCAATCCCAGACTGAAAGAAAATGTAGCTTTCTGACATTTCATACATGTTGACCTTGTCAAAGTGTCTCATTCCTACTGATAAAACAAAATACAGTGAGTGAATACAGAATGACATCCAGATGGAGACTGAAAAACTATATGAACAAGACAATAGAGTGGTCAAAAATGTGCAAAATAATCAGAAGGCAGAACAAAAAAGGTGAAAAAGAATGGGTGACTGCTCTGAAGTAAAAAAATCCCTTCTTTTAAATAATCAAACCACTCCTTTCATAGAGGAAGAGGAATCTACAGACTAGAAGAAAAAGTTATGTATACTTCTGTAATTTCCTTTTAGGCCTGGCTTTATACAATGTGTTTCAGACTTCCTAAATATTCCAAACTGGTTCATATTTTTCTGAATCATGTAATCATGACCCCATCCGATCCTAATGATTTAGTCAACAAACGCTTAGTAGCAACGGCTTTGCAACTGACTTTATTTCTCTGTCAATTGGGTGGTTTACAAGTCTAAAATGAATTGAGACTACCAATCACTATTCTGCTGCTCTGTGAGCACGCTTTTCAAATAGTAAATACAAGCCTGAAGTCACTGTAATTCACATCATGTTTACGATGAGCGTTGTTGCTTCAACCTGTGTAGCACTTGTGCATTGCTGTTTCATTCAGTCACCTCAGTAAATGGTTACAGGATTCTTCTGGCTTTTAGTAATTTGTATGAAATAACTAGGTAGAAAATAATACCATTCATGTATTTAACTGCAAAAAGACAAAATGGAAATAAAAAAAAAATACTTTCTCAATTTAGCCACCCAGGGCTGGTGATAGACAAATCAGTTCATGCAGCACTATATTTTCTCTCTCTCTCTCGCTCTCTGTGATTCACATTCTGTACCTCTCCTCCATTTTAAAATCTAACCTAATCACTCTGGTAAATCAAGAGGTCAGAGATAAGCCTCCAACACTGTATTTCCTGTGCTACCTATCCCAGCAGCGGCAATTAAACTAGAATCACTTCAGACTCTTCTGGGATATGCAAAACCTCTTAATGTTGAGTTAATACTTGTGCTCCTCTCTTCCTCCCCCATGGAAACAGAAAACATGAGGATTGTCAGGAAGTGCTCTTCAAAAAGCAATACAGAATTTAGGCAAATTTTTACAGAAGCGCTCTGTGCCAGACTTCTGCCAGATGCTGCAGAAGAAATCACAGTAGTAAATGTGGGATGGTACGTGTGCTGTATTGTGTCACCTTGTTTTTACAGTTAGATTAATTTAATCTCTGAAAACAAAAATTAGTATTTGTTCTCTAGAAGTTATTAATATTTTCCACACCTATGTACATGCCCAGTCCTTTATGAAACATACATATTGCTGATTACCTGCTGTTCCTTCTGATTTCAGCCCCAGATTGTGATCTGGGTCTGTAACAAGTGTTAGCTAGTACGTACTAATAACATACTTTGAAATCTACTTTAAACAATCTTCTATTAGGTTGACTGAATTAAGGAAAGGTTTGTCTGAAATCAAGGATCAAAGATGGAACTCAGAGTCAATGGCCATGGAGAAGAAAAACTGGATTAAAAAATTGTAAGGTATACTGAAGGGTTATGGGAGGCTAACAGAAATACATAATCTTTGAGATTTATGCACTTTTGTGTTGAATATCCAGTTATTATGGATTCTTGCAATCATTTGATACTATACATTCATCAAAACTCCCAAATCTTGAAGTGCATAAAATGCTCCTAATGTACTAAGTAAAAATTACTTGTTTCTAAATAAAAGAAAGCAAATCATCTCAAGTGTGGCTTTAGGACAACAACAAGAAGGTCACTCATCTTTGCTCTCAGATTAAGCAGAAGAGTATTTACCCCTAGGGAAATTCCCAGTCACTAGTACCTCCTTTGCACTCAGGATAAATTAGCTGAGGCATCTAAAATGATCTAAAACATTGACAAGAAACAAGGAAAAACTGTAAGAGATTAAAAAGTTAACTATCAAGAAAGATTAATGGTCTTGCCTTGTCTGATCAGAGAAACTGGAAATACTAGAAATTTAAGGAGACTTAAGAATGTGAATAGAATATAAGTTAAAATGTCATGTATTAAATGCCCCAAACATAATCAAATACAGAAAAAAATAAAGAAACTGAGGTATGAGGTATATATTAGGGATGAGTGAAGAACCTAATCCTATGTCTATGATGTATACAAATTTTTAAAAAAAGCAAGAACTAAAAAGCAGCAGTCCTGCAAAAGTCAATATAGCTTTAAAAATTATTTTACAGAGGCTTATTAGGATAAAATAGCAGGATAAAAATCCAGTAACATTTTCAGCTGTACATCCAGAGAATCGTACTAAAGCATTCAGAGATGCTGGTTTCTCCTGACACCAGCATACATAAAACTTCAGTTGAGATACAGCTACAGCTCCATGTATATGAATATGAAAAGACTCACATAACAGGATGGAAGAAGAGTTTTGAAATAGATACCTGTGTACAGATTGCTAAAAGATGGACAAAGGAGATTATGATTACAGCTTGATGAAAAAAAATGAGGGTTAATATTCCTAATTTTGGTTAACTTGAATCTATTAATAAATTTAAGACAAATTGTTCTAAATAAATATCTGAGGTGGAGGTGTCCTCAATTTTATTTAGTAAACTAGTGGCTAAGACACTGTAGGAATACAGACAACCCAACTTCAGCTCCTTTCTCTGTCTAATGATCTGAAATCATACCTCCCATTCTCTGGAGTGTATTTTAACTGGTGCCCCAGAAAACATATTCCAGAGAGAGGAGCTCTCCAGTCTTTCCTTTGGACTATGACCTCCACAAAAATCAGGAAAATAATTGAGAGTGAATTGGAGCCCCAGATAAGTCACTTAATTCCCATATTATTGATTAGGTTTTTTTCATTCCCATGTCCAGAAAGTACTCTGATACCCAAAGTAATGGGGAATGTAATGACTAAGTACAGACAGCACCTGTAACTGTCCTTCCTTGATTCACAGGAAAGGTGCTTTGTTTTCTCCAATTATTTTTTCATGTGAATTTTAAAAGGTTCCTTGGGAGAAGACTAAAACATATTTATCCATAAATAATTTTATATTAAGTTTTCAGGCAAATCAAATCTATTTTTCAGTAATAATCTTTGGAGAATGTAACAACTCTAATGGGAATATAATCTCCTAATTTAGCTATTTTATTTAAATGATCAGTTAGTAGACCAGTGCTTATAAGGGATCTCCCAAAGATGAGCAAAAATATAACAGATAAATATTGAACCTCTCTATAAGAGCCTTCAGTGCATCTGCTCTCACAGAAGAAAAGAATGAAAAAAAGCTAATTCCAGTAAAACAAATGGATACCCTGAGTAGTACTTCTAAACATAGCCTACATACATAAAACAAGGATTTTTATCTAAACATACTTTTTTAAGACTTCTTTCCCTGTACTAACTGACGGGACATGTGTGAGCCCAGATTGGATATCACAAGATGTGCATCTTTTACAGTATACAAATACCTTTAAAACTGGCCCTATGGACCTTCTCTGGGGGGAAAAAAACCACAAAACCCAAGCCAAAATAACTTCAAAAGTCTATCCTTCAAAATGCTTCAAAATATGCTTTTAAAGACTTAATTGAGCAGTTAAAACTATGCAAACCCATAATATTCCAATTTATGAAGTGATAATGGATTAAAAGAGAATAAGGTACCTAATAGTAGAAAAAATAACTGATCACATTTCCAGGAACTCAAGATTTTCTGCTTATGTAAGCATGGTTATCATTGAAACAGCACTGCTAAGTACAGAAAATACATGTAAATTACCTTGATTTGAAAAAATAATAAATGACATACAAACCCAAGAGCATTCTCAATTTCAATAATAGCATTCATCTAAAAAAATCTCTACTAGAAAAAAGTAGAGTGGAACAAATGAAAGCTTCAGAATGCAGTACTGGGTAAAATCTCAAATAAATTCCCAAACATTAATGGTTTAGGTTGCATCTAGTGGGACAAATGCAAATTGACAAAAAAAAAAGAAGCAAGAAAACCCCAAGCCCTAAAAATCAATAACAGCAGCTGATCTTTTTCAGAAAAAAAGATGAGAAGGCAAAAAAGGAATTATTTGTGAGTAATGCTCCATTACTTGCAAATCTAGGTGAAATAACCCTTTGTGTTTGCTTCTAAAAATGTCACCCTGGATGCCGTTTTCAAGGAATTTAGTCTGACGTTAAAAGACATGTCATAACTTCGAGGATCCAGGCTTCAGTGTCCCAGAAATCTGTTTATATAGCTCATAATGTAATTACAGCTACCTTAAGACAGATGAGGCAGAAGGCAGCGATATATTGAAAACTAATTGAAAAATGCAGTTGTCCAGAAGCACTTGTGGGGAAGAGGTCTCTGAAAAGCTGCTCAAAGCTTCAGAGTTTGAAGTGAAATTTTGATGTTGTCACTCTCAATCTATTGAAGAGCTGACAGACAATCAAACCCGTCTGGCTGGCTGGCAGCTCATTTTGCTGGCAGGTGGCAAACAATTAGACACACCAATTTGTGCCTCCTGATGACATTAAAGCATGAAACTAAGTTGTATGCAGGGCCTAGTGATTTGTGTGAAAGCATTTCAAAAATAATACTCTTTACCGTGGCAACTCATTTCAGACTGCCACCTCCCATTACAGCTTTGAGCGGTGAAGACGACAGACTTGAGTTACGTGCGGTGCAAGGCCGCTTCTGTTCAATCCGTCATCAGCGCCCCCTGAGACCTCAATCCCCTCCTTTCATCAATATCACCTCATCATTTACATTCGATAGTGCTTGAACTGCTGCATACATTAGCTACACACAAGTCCTATTTGATAAAACATGTTGGACACAGTTTCTGCTTTTATATTTCATTTATAACTGCACAAATTCTATGGAAAAATATACTGTAGCCTATTACACAATTATTCATATGAACATATTCTCAATGTACAATTAAAGTACATGCTGAGCAGAAGACACCATATTAAACGATAAAGTAGAATTGCTAACTTCAGTTCTATTCAGGAGTTTATGTGGCATTTACCTGCATATAGGATCAGTTAAAGTTAAAGATTGAAGTTAAAGAAATATCTTGAAAATGACAAAGGTACTGTTAATTTTCTACTAGTTTCTTTTACCTCAACTCTTCTTTTACAAGGCAGTCAATCATCCAAATGCAAAAATAAACCAGAAGTCTAGCCTCACAAGGATTAAGAATATCTTTTTATTAAGGTGAAAAACATATTTCTCTAACGTTGATTCGCTTATAAATATGGAATCACTCTGTACATTTTTTTAAACTAGAACAAATAAAACCTGACAAAACAATACACTCCATTGCTCATGAATCTCCCTAGGGAAAACAAACATGACCAATAGTCACATTGCTCAGTGAAGTACCAAAAGCTGCATAAACTACAGCAACAGAAGATCCTACAGAAATATGCACTACATATTATTTAATTGTTAGTTTCTATCAGTAAACACAATTATATTTACATGAATAAGCATGGAAAAACAATTGTGCTGTGATTTTTTTTTCAGTTTTTCAATGATAAACGGGATATTACTGACAACTCAAAATGTTCATAAACCACCACAAGCTATTAGTCATGTTGCTTTCACAATATTTTAATTAATTCTAATATTAGTTCAATATACTAGTCAAGGTTTTTTGCTCTTAACTTTTGTTTCACTCCCTATGAAAAGCCATAGGGTCAGGATCTCAATCTGCTTTTCTGTTGTAATTTGAAAAAGAAAAGCAAAAATGCCACTCATCATTTCCTCCAAAGATTGTCACAGTGGTCAAGTAAGTACTTGGAAATCATAAGCAAAGTACACAGAGAAGTGTTTGCCTGAAGAGTGGTCATCATTCAATAATGGAGCCATGAGGAACAACCAGACAGTTGAGGTCTTGTGGGCTAAGAAAATCAGATTTTTTTAGTGAAATGCCCACAGTTCAATAAAACTAATTGTAGGTAAGAATTTAACAGTTCCTGATCTGCTGGGGCCTATCTGAACCTGCTAATTTTGGTTGTATTAAAAAGCACGACCTGCCTCACTCACCAATATCAGACAGCAAGATGATCTATTGAAATGAACAAAATATCCCAACAAAATTGATACAAATGGGTCTTCTTTTGCCTAAACTTCAATCATTACATCTTCAACAAAAAAAGTGGTAACCAGTGCCAAGGACTGACATGGTACAACTCATGCTACCAAGCTACAAACATAGCTGTACTTTGTACAGTAAATCATGGACTCACAACTTGGTCAGCAGGGTAACAGGTCAGAGGAAAAAAAACCCACAAAACCCTCTGGAGTCCTAAGTAAACTTAGTAAATTTGAAATATCTATTTAAATCGGTAAGTTCTAGACACAAACCACCTATCAAATAATTCCATAATCTTGTATTAGCAACCGCTAATAATGATGATCAAAATATCCAAGAAGTCACATTGATGCAAGAAGAATCTAAGGGAGGTGCTCACACTAAACACAGGTTACAGCCAACCTACTGCAGCCCATCAGTTCTTAATGCTTTTTTATACAACTGTATTTTAGGAACGCAGAATAAAACTAAGCTCTTCAATAATCATGATGTCATTCCCTCTAACGGCAACAAAGCCATCTCATGAGGTGATATACTCCATTTTGATTTACTTCTAGCGTTTTGTGAATCAATCGTAACCCTCTCAACAAAGTATTTCTCTTAATTGTCCAAGGTAGAAATTTAGTTGAAGAGGTTCAGCTAAAGCAACCTTGGTGACTACAGTTAGGTGCTATTAATTCCATACATAGCACAATTTTCTGTAACGCTTAATGCACAGGAATGAATTCTGGAAGGTGATAGTTCTTCACAGAGCATTAAGGAAAAGTTCCTAACCATACAGGAAAAAATCTTTCACTTCACATTGAAATCACTCTAAAATCAAAATATGCAGATTGATGAACAAAAAAAGAAATCATTTTAATGAAACGGTTGCTAAATGAGCTTTTCTGTGAAATAGCTTTAAGACCTAAAGTATTATTAGAAAGGAATATATTCATTGCTTCTAAAGCACATTTCACTTTACCTATCTTGATCCAATCTTCTTTGTAACCGCAGGTGCTATCTAATTGTTTATTGAATTATTTCAGCAAAGCAGCCTCCACACTAGTATATCTATACAGATAAAAACGCACCAGCTTTTCTATGGAATTCCTAATGCAAAAGGGGTTTTTCACTTTCATTCTAAAATTCTCTTGTATCTTTTATTGTTTACATCATACTAAAAACACTGACAGCATATTGTTTTTCTCAAGACTTTAATGAAGATATTTGTGATATTTTTGCAGGTTTTCTGTGAATGCAGATGGATTTTTATCATAAATCAAAAAATAGCCATTTTCTTGTTTTATTTTTTCTCCATAATTTTAATTCTTGTATCTGCATTATGATCTAATATATTTCTACAACTTTGCTTAAAATATTGAGACATGGTTTTACCATATCTTTCAGTCTTGATTCCTTTTTTTCCTTTTTTAGAACATTTCTATGAAAACGTCAACAGGCATGAGTTAGCTCTTTGCACAGGTTAAGACTGAGCCCACAATGGAACAGGATAGCCTTCTTCTGGATGTTGTCTATTGCATGTCTTATCATAACTTCTGTTCAACAATATTCAGGATAACTGAGATGAACTGGACATTTAAAGAAAAGAATATTCTTTAGAAGCTTGGAAGCTACAGCCTAAAAAAAGGTAACAAAGGACTCTCTGTGGAAATGTTTAGCGGTTCATTTTTGAACACTAACTTTTGAGTGTATTTGCTTTTTAAAAACCTAAAAGAAAGCCGGTTTCCACCATGACCATGCAAACAATTTGCCATGGTTGAAGCATTTCAGAACCAGAAAACAGTGCCATGATGGATCCAATTAAGATTTAAGCCTTTGAAGGAATATTTGACTGAATTTCTGCACAGTTAGTCTGTTCTATATCAGCAGATATTACCCCTCCTCCCCATTAAAATACTGTATTAAAGGAAAAAAGATTTTATCGTAAAAATATTTCTTTACAACCAACTTGTTTTCCAAGTACCTTGTAGAATTTTATTTGCTGCTGACAGAGAAAAACAAGGTGAATTACTTTTCTCTATACTATACAGTCTGTTTTGGTAACATTGCAGCTGCTTTTTAATATACTCTAATAGAAACCAACAGAAGAGTAACCATGCTTAAAAAAAACCCAAACCTTTCAAATCTCTGAAGAACATCAATATAAAATAATGAATCCAGCCATATACCTGTCAAATGAGTGAAACTGCATGGGAAGAATAGCATGAGCTTCTCTCTTCAGTGCAGGATCTGGGTAAGGGATTGGATCTGGACCACATTCTGCAATTTCAACAGGGGCTGCCACAAGACTTTTCAGTATTTCCTTGACATTGATGCCTTTACTTTGGCTGATACTGGATATTGATGATGCTGGTTTCAAGATTTCACTGGGGCTTTCCGTTAAGCTCTCCTGAGATTTCTTCACTTCTGAAGACAAAGTAGACAAGAGCTCGCTCATAGCATCAGGGCCTGTGCTGGTCTCCAAGTCTGTTCCGTTCAAAATATTCGGCATCTGTTCATCTCCAATTCCAGAATCTGTATGAGGAATAGAGCTTTCCAGCTGAATATCTTCAACTGGTGTTGGTGTTTCTTTATCTTTGATATTTTCTGGAAATACAGTTGGTGTCTCTGTAGTGAAATAGAGATTATGAACAATATTTATAACTTAGTTTGATTTTTTACTCCTAAAAACATGATGATGAGGTTTTATAAGACAGAAATTAAGTGTTCAAAAATCCACAAATCTTACTAGTTTACACCTTAAAAACTCATTCTACATACGAAACATTTTGCTTTCAACAGCCGTTTAACATATTTAAAGGCCTGGAAGATGGAGCCCAGTTTTGCATTATGCAAACTTAGTGACATTTACAGATTATAATTCACTACTTACACAGTAATCAAATAGCACAATATTGCCAGAAAAAAAAAGAACATTAAAGAATATAACCTATCAACTGAATATCTGTATGATCTGTTAGACTACTGGAAGAGAAATATGCAATCGTTTATGCTTTAGGAACACTATAAAATTTCGTGTTTTTATTGCTGTCAGCAAATATTAAGCTGACATTCAAAAGAAAACTGCTAGACCTTTTGTTTGCTTTATCTTTTGTTCAAAATTTGTATTATACACATTTTTACACACATAACATTACATTCAATATAAATTCATTTATACACATACGAAAAAAGAAGTGTTATTGTTCATTCTTTAGAAAACTTCCCCTTCCCCACAAAAGTCAAAGTTTGTAATTCATTATGTCAAATGTTAAAAACAAAATAAACACAGCTTTATAGAGATGAGCAAGTGAAATCTGTTGAGGTTGGAACATTTCCAGATCGAAACAGACTCTACAACATCTTGTAACCGAGAAAAGCTTACCTCTATTAATTACTTCAGTAAAACAGACACAAAAACTTCATTAAAAAAGAATAATTTCACATGCTCAGTAAAAAGCTGGAGTTTTGAACAATTTCTGTACTCATATTTTTGGTAGCATCTTTTAGGGCAACAGACTGTGCCTATTTTTAATGACAAGAAGCTTAAACTCAAATTGATCTTCTAATTTACTTTCAAACTACCTTATTTTTCATCTGATCACTTGCTTCATTATTAAATTTAGCTGGTCTGTGTATGAATTAGGAACACTTTTTGATTGATTTTTTTTTTTTTTTGTTCCGATATAGCAGATAAGCTTTTATGGAAAATCTTAACAACATACTTAGATGAAGCTCTACCCTTCTCTCTATTATAAATCAAATGTTCTTCAGCAATTTAATAACAATCACATGACTTATTACCAATTGTCTGACACAGTCAGACGTAAATATCTACATATTTACCACACGGGCATAAGTGTGCATGTATGCATGTGCACACAAAAAATTTATATGAGATTATTTATGTGGTTGAACTAATGGTAGTGTAAAACTTTTCAAATGTACAACCATTAACAAAGAGATAACAACAGAGCAGAAGAGGCTTTTAAAATTATGAAGCAGAATAACCCATTATGAGGAGCATTGTTCTTTTCTTTTAACTGCCATAAGTACTGAAGCCACTTCCTTCTTCTCTTTCTCCTAAGTGTCTTAAACACATCTTATCAAACATATATGAGCCCTGCTCTGTGAAGCAGGAAGTAGAAACTAGATTTAAGAGTATAACATGCACTTATCAACTGCCGGGTCAGGAAGTAAAAAAAAAATCCATGTCTACTTAGTACTGCTTATATTTGGCACAGAAGGACATCTGATCCACAGAATGATCGTTATGAATTTTATATTTGTCTCTTTAGACTGCATCCATACAAAGGCAACATTTCTCTGTTGAAGGGAAGAGTAGGACTAGACTGCCAGTCAAGCAGATTGTTGTCCTTGTAACGCATGGTAAGTAAAATAGCATGAGGTTCCAATATTATGTAAATGAAAAGAGGACACTAAAAATGAAGATGGTCCACTACATGATGAAGTTAGAATACATCTAACCTCAGTTTTCATTGTCAGCAATGCTTAATACAAAACTAAAGACAGTAAAGCTAACGGAATTGTGGTTATGGAAGTTCAAATACCCTAACTAAACCAGAAGAAAGATTTTAATATATTAAAATAATGGGAATGAACTGACTTCAAGACAATTTTCACAGTATCACAGTATCATAAGGTTGAAAAAGACCGCTGAGATCACCAAGTCCAACATATGACCCAACACCTACACCTACTCCTACTTGTCAACTACGTTTTGAAACAGTCTATAAAATTCCTGGTCTAGTAGCAAGTATTTTTGCTAAACAGGTAAGCAGAGATAGCAACATACATCTGGAGAATACCTTTCATGGTTTTTCTTTTTCAGAAAAAGGTAATGAATGAGCTGGACAACTACGAGCCTTCAACGGTAAGTAAGATTTCAGGATTTATTCTGGAGTAAAGAATAGTAATGGAATGGAATGAGACAGATTACAAAATGCCTTTGCTAAAAGAGCTTTTTAAATACTTATTGCTCAAAGAAAGTAAGGCCTAATATAGTAAAATTCAGTAAAGCTGGGGGTTTTGTAACAGATAGTAATTTAGTCAGGAGAACATGGAAATTAATGGGAAATTAAACTGACTAAGAAGGAGCCATCAAATAGTTCTGAAAGAAAAATAAATCAGACTGAGGAAAACTACCACGGGAGTTAGCTCTTTTAAAACTTTAATAAAGATTACAGGTGAAAAACTAAAAACACTCTGCTGAAATTTGCCAATCACAAAGTTCCAAGGTACAATTGGTGCACAGAAGGAGAATTATAAGGAATTATGACAGAACCGCAAATCACATTTATTAGTGTAAAGCTATGCATCCAGTGACCTACACAGAGATTCCCATTATTATTGGAATTCATCAACTGGAAATGACTGAAGAGAAGGACCTTTATATCAGTCACTGGGTAATTATTCTGTTACCAATACAACACTACCATGGAAAATACAATTGTGATTCCAAACTTTTCTGAAGAAATAGCTCCTGCAAGAATTAAGAAGTATTAAAAGCATTAGAAAGGGTATTGGTAGGGTTCATTACAGAATACTGTGTACACTGCTTTATTTGGGAAACATGGAAGTGCTGCTATCCAGAGTGATTGTGCAGAAAATGGGTTTGGCTGCTATACTCCAGTCAAACTAACACTGAGAGCATATATAACAGCTATTATATATATATTTTCACGATGCAAACTCCAGAAAAAGGATTTAAGCTAAATGGAGGAGTTGGCAAGAGCAAAACTGAGTGCAAATGCATGAAGAATACATCTAGATTCAGAAGTGACAGCCATCACTATGGCATTAAGGTTCCTCTGGAATAGCCTTCCTGTTAAGAGGAGCAAATTCAAAAATTAGAACTAATTTCAAGACTCTATAAATAAGACTGTAATTACTCAGCGGGTGCCTTGTAATCCTTTGCTCCCAGATGAGAATAAAATGCCTAGAGGATTGCTCTGTTTAAAGTTAAAAATGGAAGGAGAATTAATTTTGTGGATACAGAATTTAGGTATGACATACTATACAATATATAACACTAATCAAATGATTTAGGAAAAAAATATCATGAGAAATTATTCTATATACAGGTAAGTATATGGATATACTTGATATCCACAGGAGCCAGACTTGTATCTTTACTTTTATTACTGTGTCTTCAGTACCAAATATGAACATGCTGCAGTAAGTCAATTAAGCTGAGTCTGATACAAATACCTATCTCTAAAAACTACCTAAATCCAATGCATTAACTCTCACTTTTAAAGCATCAAGAAAGCTAAGTGAATAAGGATTTAAAAGGTCCAATTTACTTTTGGTAAATCAAAGGCAAACAAACTCAGAACAGATAAAATTGCTTAATAACTGCCTCTCAAACAAGAATAACAGCAAATTAGTATTTGTGAAATTGAGATAAATATGTCTGAAAAGTTGGACTATAAGACCCCTCTGGATTAGCACTATTATTAGTACAATATTAGGTAAATTGTAAACTCCTGAGCATCAGTCAGAAAACTCAACCAATTTCAATGACAACAGTGCATATTTGCAAGTTTTATTCTATGTTCATTTATACAGTGTCATAGCACTTCTGTTGCCTTCAGAATTCAGGAGTAGAGAATACTGCTTCGCAATGTTATTTAGAAAAATCTTAAACTAGTAACACATATGCTTTTTTAAAAATCCTAAATACTCAAAACAACTCAGCAAAATGATAAACATGAACAGAAGCAAAAATATAAATGATTGCATCTGTCTATGCTATAACATTGTGGCAGTAAGCTTGTAAATTTTCAGCAAACCTCATCAGTTTTCTGCAGCACAAGGTCATGTTAGTAGACAAAGCAGAAACATTACTAGATCTAGCGAAATTAACCCTGTCAGAAACAGGGAGTTGGAAGCCAGATGCCTCCTTCTTACTGTTTCTCATTGTAACTAATGAGTTCATCTACTACATTATGGAAAAAATATGGGCTTAAGTTAACTAAATGACATACTGTATATCTGATGACCTCATCCATCACACTTCTTCCCTAAAATATCTTATTTGCTTGTGATTTATGAAGTGTATTGCAATTGTTTTAACCTACTGAGTTACCTAAATAGCTGTAGCACTGCTTCCATAAGCCTAAAAGATACACATCGATCCCTGCAATCATGAAGCATTTCATATTTGCAGTAATGATTATAAAAAAATGACAATGCAAAATATTCTGCTCTTAATCTTTACTTGTGTAAAAAAAAAAAAAGGGAAAAATTGTGTGTATGTTCCTGTGGTGATTTTCGTTTTTCATTTCATTAATCCTCCCTACTAGATAAAAAATCATGTGAAAATTTTAAAAATTAAAAAGTATGACTATTGTTGATTTAACTACTTAAAATATGGCTGGAAAATTATTTGAAAGTCATAGTATTCCGAATCATTGTCAAATTTCTGCTGCAAACAACATAGCAATGTTTGGTAACGGCAGGTTTGGGGTAAACTTGATCTAGGAGTTGCTGCCACCTTCCAGCCTGCACATGCACTGGCAAATTCATGAGTTGTTTTCGGTACGGCTATCTTAAGGTACTGGTAATAACCTTATTAGTTGCATTTTGTAAACACCTTTGTAGTAGTCTACAAACTTGCAAGGAGAGTACACTACAACCTGATAGTGCTTTCAAACCAACCAGTCAGCAATATTATAGCTTCCTTAAAAGGAGGCAGAGTCAACTAATCAATTCCCAAGATGCACGCTATAAGAAAAGAGTGAAAAAAATTCTTCCTAGCAACATCAATCTACCAGTTTTCATATATGAGAAGCAGCACAATTAAACTGAGATAAGCAATGAAGTACAGGGACAGAAACAGAGTAATAAGGGTCTGATGTAAAAGTACATCGAAAGAAGTAACCAAGAATAAGGTTGCAATGGAAATGTCCTCAGAGGCACAACAGTGAAAAGACTCATTCTAAAAAACATCAAGCTGCTCTGTATCTACTCAGGACCTTTTGTCTTCTTGGAATTTCTATTTCTATACAGAATCATAGAATCATACGGTTGGAAGAGACCTCCGAGATCATCGAGCCCAACCGTGCCTTTCTCCCTACTAAAACCATGTCCCTAAGAAACTCATCCACCCGTCTTTTAAACACCTCTAGGGATGGTGACTCCACCACCTCCTCAGGCAGCCTGTTCCAATCCCTGACCACCCTTTCAGTGAAGAAATTCTTCCTAATGTCCAGTCTAAACCTCCCCTGGCACAAGTTGTGGCCATTTCCTCCCATCCTATCACTTGTCACCTGGGAGAAGAGACCAGCACCCAACTCGTCACAACCTTCTTTCAGGTAGCTGTAGACAGTGATGAGGTCTCCCCTCAGCCTCCTCTTCTCTAAGCTAAACAACCCTAATTCCCTCAGTCTCTCCTCATAGAACTTGTTCTCCTGCCCCCTCACCAGCCTCGTTGCCCTTCTCTGCACACGCTCCAGCCCCTCAATGTCCTTCTTGTAGAGAGGGGTCCAAAACTGAACCCAGCACTCGAGGTGCAGCCTCACCAGCACTGAGTACAGGGGCACAATCACCTCCCTAGTCCTGCTGGCCACGCTGTGTCTGATACAGGACAAGATGCCACTGGCCCTCTTGGTCACTTGGGCACACTGCTGGCTCATGTTCAGCCGCTGTCAACCAACACCCCCAGGTCCTTCTCTGCCAGGCAGCTCTCCAGCCACTCTTCTCCAGGTCTGTATCATTACATAGGGTTGTTGTGTCCCAAGTGCAGGACTCAGCACTTGGTCTTGTTGAACCTCATCCCGTTGGTTTCAGCCCATCGATCCATCCTGTCCAGATCTCTCTGCAGAGCCTCCGTTCCTTCAAGCAGATCCACACTTGCACCCAGCTTGGTGTCATCTGCAAATTTACTAAGGGTGCACTCAATGCCTTCCTCAAGATCATTGATAAAGATGTTAAACAAGATTGGACCCAGCACTGAACTTTGGAGAACACCGCTCATGACCAGTTTCCAACTGGATTTAATTCCATTTACCACAACTCCTTGGGCCCGGCCATCCAGCCAGTTTTTAACCCAGCAAAGGGTGTGCCTGTCCAGGCCAATGGCAGCCAGTTTCTCCAGCAGGAGAAACAGTGTTAAAGGCTTTACTGAAGTCCAGGTACACCACATCCACAGCCTTTCCCTCGTCCATTAAACAGGTAACCTTGTCATAGAAGGAGATCGAGTTGGTCTGGCAGGACCTGCCTCTGGTGAACCCATGTTGGCTGGGCCTGATCACCCGGTTGTCCCATGTGTGCTGTGTGACAGCACTCAAGACAATCTGCTCCATGACCTTCCCTGGTACCGAGGTCAGACTGACAGGCCTGCAGTTCCCCGGATCCTCCCTTTGACCCTTCTTGTAAATGGGTGTAACGTTTGCCAGTCTCCAGTCAAGTGGCACTTCCCCAGTCAGCCAGGACTGCTGGTAGATGAGGGAAAGGAATTTGGAGAGGGCCTCAGCCAGCTCCCTTAATACTCTTGGGTGGATCCCATCTGGCCCCATGGATTTGTGTGTGTCTATTTGGCCAAGCAGGTCACTAACCAAGTCCTCCCAAACAGCTGGAGCTTCATTCCTATTATCTCCTGGCTGAGGGGGCTGAGTATCCCCAGGACATTATGAAAGGAATAAGGTGAGGAGAGTAAAAATTTACTGTATAGTGGTCCTCATCATGGCCCAAGCACATAATGGGACTCATTTTGCCAGTCTGGCCAGTATCTCTCCTCATATAACAAGTAAGCATCGACAGGCAAATTTAGTAATGCCCCACTAATGGAATTCATGGGGTTCAGCTATTTCTGAGGCAAGATTATCTGAGCAACACTGACTTGTATTTTGCAGAAATAATTTGCTATTTTAAAACTTTTTTACACAAGCTTCTTTGTTAATTCAATTATAAAAAAATGAGGAAAAAAGGGCCTGGCTTAGGGTTACTATTTATCATTATTGCACTATCAGGCTTTCATCTAGGAAAATCTTGATAAATGCAGCTTGCATTCAGCCCACATCTGTTATTTAGCCAAAGCATTTATCCAGGTTTCTGAAATTCTTGCCAGACTAAAAGCTGGCCTGCTGCTTTTGCAAGAATCGTGATGCAACAGCACAGATTTAGTTGTCTAACAGAGCCCCAGCAATGAATGCACATGAAGAGGTGGAAGCAGAATTCATGCCACCACAGCATCTGGCTGGGAAGAGCGAAAGCCACAAGCAGGGATACTCCAGGGCTTCAACATGATTGGCTGTGGCCAGGGGGAGCACAGATCATAGAATCATAAGGTTGGAAGAGACCTCTGAGATCATCGAGTCCAACTGTGAAAACTAAGATGAAAACTAAGGGACTGGAGAAGGTCAGATACAAAAGATTCTGGAGTGGCTTGGCAATCAGAAGGGTGTGGATCTTGAGATAGATTTAAGGCAGAGGCTTGGGAATTGCGTTGGATTTAAGCAGAGAAAGATTGTAAGATTTAAGCTCTGGCACAGGAAAAACAGAGAGGCTCTGAAATTAGAGATAAATGGAGCAGGAGAGGCTTGGGGTGGGAAAATCAAGGTTGGGAAGCGATGAAGAGCCTGCATGGCAGAGAACAGCCATCATCAACCATTTTTCACAGTTGGACACCTGTAAGTGCATATCTTCTCTTTTTGTTCACTGGAAATTGCTTGTCTTTGCTCAAATTCCTCAGAAGTATTATCACTTGTTTCTTTTCCCACAATCACTCGTGTACTCAGGCACGCACACAGCCCAGCTCCTCTGCCTTGTCCAAACAAAAGGAGCCACTTATGACTGACATAACTCTTGATCTGTTCAGGCGATGTCTTTAATCAATGTCTTGATTCTTCCTTACTAATCAAACCTCTTCGCCCGAGTGCTTGATAGATAAGACATCTGTATGTCAGTCTGATTGATTATCTAGTTGCCAAACAAAATTCAATGCATCACCAATGCATTAACTAAAAAAAAATACTTAAAATACATTTAAGAAAATGAAAACGTGTATCAGAGAAATGTCAACTTCAGAGCATAAAGCAAGCTGTTTACATTTGAAAAAGAAAACAAATACATATTAGGAACAATATGGTAATATGTGTTTTTTCTAGGTGAATTTCCCTGTTTTCTGTCAGTTTGTATATTTTTATTTATTTATTATTTTCATCTTGTGTAAACTTAGAAAACATAATGAAAAAATAGATAATTGGCAGTAATCTGTGATATTCCTGACCCACTCTGAGAAAAATGTTTTTGTGATAAGAAATTTCTTGCAAAAGCAATGAATAAAAAGTCTGTTATCTAGGTTGCACTATTCAGCCAAAAAATTAACAGTGAAACATCATGTATGTTCAACAGAGGTGATGAAACTTTCACTAAAATTATTTGTATTAAGCACTACTTTGAAAAATGAAAAAACTTTTAAAAACATCTGTAATTTGTACAAACAAATGTAAACAATTATTAATGTTACTTTATAAAGAAGCCCCTACAAATTCTTCAGGCATACATAGTGAAAGACAAATTCATAATATATATGTGCAAACCTATCTTCTGATGCTTGTGCTGGTTTTGAATGGGACAGAGTCATTTTTTTCCATAGTAGCTGGTATGGGGGTTTGGTTTGGATTTGTGCTGAAAACAGCGTGGATAACACAGGGATGTTTTCATCATCACTGAGCAATTCTTACATAGAGTCAAGGCCTTTTCTGCTTCTCACACTTCCACACCAGTGAGTGGGATGGTGGTGCACAAGAAGCTGGGAGGTGACCCAGCTAGGATAGTTGACCCCAACTGACTACAGGACAGGGAGTTACTGAGCGGCTGTGCGGTGTTTAGTTGCTGGCCAGGATTAAACCAGGACAGCCCTTTTTGGTGCCCAACACAGGGCATGAAGGGTTCAAGATAATTACAGATTTGATTGGAATGTGCTAGATCAACTTTATAGCCATGAGGCTTGCTTCCCTTAGTGTATATTAGAATCTAGTGCTCATTAGTAGTTGCTTTTTGCTTTCACTACTTGCTGTATTGCTGATCATCTTAGTCTGCTGTGCCTGAGAACAGTTTGGTAATAGCAAAGGCCATGCGCCTGGGCTGGCAGATGGCCAGGGCATCGCTGCTGTTTCTGTGCTGCTGTACTAGACAGGCTGGAATGCCAGTGTGAACTTGAGTTGAAGGGACCATGACCTGTTGATGAGTCCATGTGGGAGCAGGATATCCTGAAGCATCTGTGGCCATGGGTAAGTCCATGCTACAGCAGGTATATCTCAAAGTGTTTGTGACCCAGGTTATGCCTGCACCACAGCAGGTATACCTCTGAAGGGACTGTGGCCCAAGGATAAGTCCATGCTGCAGTAGGTACACATTGAAGCATCAGTGGCTGTGCAAGAGGTCATGCTGGAGCATCTCAAAATGCACAGCCATGGATAAGCCCATGACAGAGCAGGAACACCCATGGAGGGACTGCAGCCACAGGCCATCTCTGAAGGCATTGTGGCCCATGGATAAGGCCATGCTGGAACAGGTGCACCCCAAAGAGACTGTGGCTAAGTCTACACCACAGCAGGTAACCTCCTGAAGAGATTATGGCTCATAGACAAGGCTCCACTTGGAGTCCTACGAGACTGCACTCTGTGGAACAAGGGCAATAAGAGGAGTTCATTGCAATGTTAAACCTTATAACCTGACTCGAAGGGATCAGAGGTGAACACTGTAATGAAAATACCTTTAAATTGTTGTAACCTGGAATTTGAGTTGCGTGTTATGGGAAGTCCTATAGCAGGAACCCCTTGTTGCTAGCCAGGTTAGGAGCAAGGGGAGGAGCTCATAATTTCATAGCAATGTTAAACCCTATAATCTTGCTCAAAGGGACCTGGGGTGGAGATTGTAATGGACATATCTTTAAATTATTGTAACCCACTATTCAAGTTTTGTGTTACAGAAATTACTATAGCAGGAACCACCATAACCAGTGGAGGACAAGTTTTACAAGAAGCAATAAAAGTGCATCAGTAACCCAACCCTGAGCTGGCTTTGGTGTTCAGTAACTCCACATAACACACCATCTCTGTCCCCTTGAGTGACCACCATAATAGGTGGGGCCTAAAATCATGGACTAAAGGAACTCAGGGACATTTGGTGGACATTTCAGGGACATTTTACAGGGGTGGTCTATAGTTTGTATGGGACTGTGGTTTTGATTTGTGCTGAATACAGTGTTGATAACACAAGGATGTTTTATTGTTGAGCAGGGCTTACACAGTCCCAAGGCCTTTTCTTCTTCTCATGCTGCCCCACCAGGGGAGCTGGCTCAAGGTGCACAAGAAGTTGGGAGGGCACATAGCTGGGATAGCTGACTCTAACTGACCAAAGGGATATTCCAGCTCATATGAAGTCACACTAAGCCATAAAAAACTGGGATAAGAAGAAAGAGGTGGGAGACATTTGGAGTGATGATGTTTTGTCTTTCCAAGTAACCTGCTTTCTTGGAAATGGCTAAATACTTGCCTATCTATGACAAGTACTGAATCAATTCCTTGTTTTGCCTTGCTTGCACGCACATTTTTGCTTCACCTACTGCACTGTCTTTACCTCAGCCTACTAGTTTTCTCACTTTTACTGTACTGATTCTCTCCCCATTCCAACCGGGGGGTAGTGAGTGAGCAGTCGTGTGATGCTTAGTTGCCATCTGGTGTTAAACCATGACAATGCCTTAAGCAGTTGATGTTGAGCAATAAATACCAGATCAAGATATATTTATTACAATTTCATGATATTCAAATGTACAGTTTCTCAGAGGCAGTTGTAATAGGCAGCATATTTTTAATCAGAAAAGTAACGTGATGATTTTGAGCAGCAGGCAGAAATTCTGTAGAATTTTACTTCTATGATTATCATTATTAGCATTCATGTCCCTGATAACATTTTACTCAGGTTTTTGAAAACATATGTTTAAATAGATTTTGAGGAAGATGTAGCCGTGAATTCTTTCAGGACTTTCTGCAGACAAAGGATATTTGACAGGTGATAGAAATTGATTTCCTTCAGTCCATTTGATATAGTTAGACTTCTACCCTTTTGCAAGATATTTGGTTTAAAAATAGGTTGGAAATCTCTATGCTGTAACACTAGGAATACAAACAATAGTGTAGCAATGTACATTGCCCAGAGAACTGTATATCTATGAGATCAGAAAAATTTGGTGCTTTCCTTGTCTTCAAAGAAAAAACCCTATCTCTGCAACTTTTTAATATAGTTCTTTCTGTCAAGAAAAAAACAATCAATAGCTTTCAGTTCATTCTCAACACATGCCTTTAGGAAATCTGTTCTTTTACGGTGCTTTGGGAAAAATACAGACAGGGATACAAAGGGACTTGCAAAGCCAGTCCTTATTTGATAAAACATTGTGATAAGCTACATACTGGTTTTCTTCCCACAATAAGTTATAGGGTGAATTGCACTGTTACAATGCTTTCATTGCCAACACACTTGTGAATAATTTTAAGTGGAGAATCAGTTTTTGACTGGAAATATCTTTTCATTATTTGGTTAACATAAATTCTGTTCTCAGTAATGAACAGGATGCCAGCTGAAGTGTAAAAAATGTTATTCACACTTTTCCATTGCTCGAGATGTGGAAGCACTGTTGAAAGAAACAGTAGTCCAAGAAACCCTCAAGGTCAGCAAGGATAGCTTCAGTAAGAATCAGAATTGAGAAAAGTAATCTTAAGTAATCCTGACCACCGTAGCTACAACTGCTTCAAATTTATAACTGTAATTTAAAGAGGTTATTTGGTTTTAAATAAGGTTGACTAGCTACTATTAACAGGAGATACCATCCTCCCCTACTTCTCCTGGACCTTACTCCGATGACAATATAATTCTGCTTTTAAAATATGTACTGATTACCCTCTACCTAGTAAGAGAAAGGGCTGCTCTCAATTTTCCAGTCTTGACTTCCACATCTTCCAGATGCAACAGCAATATTTTCATACCAACTTCTGGAAAAGGATTTTAACTTACCATCAACAGAGAAAAAAACATTATTTTCTAAATTATTCCAAATGCTGCCATTTCAGAAATACAAATTTCAGCATTTTATGCTCAGTTCACAAGGGTATCTCTTGCTGACCAAAGGGACAAAGGTAAAGACCACTAATGATATCTTGACTAATACCATTTTTATCTTGAAATGGCTGTGGGAACTGACAAGTTCAGCTTTCAGAATGTGCCATTGTTAGATGCCTTATAAGAGTCTTGATAACCTTCCTAACAAAGACCTGAACTTTCCTTGACATTAAGATTAATTTCATGTATTTGCTTGCAAAATGAAACTGAAGAAGCATGTCTGCCTTCTACATGAAGTAGCTTTGCTTGCTGGGACTATTTCCATCCTACAGAACTTGAAAGGAATCTTTTCAAAGGACCTGAAATCATCTCCCTTGCTCATAAGTACAGATTAAGCTCTAGCACTGCTTCCCTGCTAACTGCAACACAGCTAGGATTTCTCACACAAGATTTTTGTGGAACACATTGCTAAACATGAAAGGTGAAGATTTGTATAAAGGGGTTTGCTAGTGCTTTAGACAGCAAGAATCGTCTCCTTCGAGGATCTCAAGCACTCAGCAGGCAAACAAAAGGAGACTTGAATACTTATAAAACAAAATAACAAAACTGAAAATGCCTTCAACCATACAATTAAACAAATCAGTATTCAAAAATACTTTGCAATAGAGGAAGCTGTAGACTTCCCAGCCGCCCAGCGCTGCATTTGCTTTCCTATCTTAAATAAACTTTTAGTAAATCAATTGAGACTTTGTCCTAATTCAACTTCAACTATAACTTTATGACAAAAAGGAAACAGTCTAAGAGGTTCATCAAGTGTATTGGAGAAAATTTCCTAAAAAAACTGGTGAGTGAAAATAAACTAGGGAAGCTTGGCTGAGCAGAGAGCTTTGTACCAATTTCAGAAAGAAGAGGAAAGTATATGAGCTTTGGAAGAGGGGACAGGCATCCCAGGAGGACAGCAAGGATGAAGTGAGATCATGTAAAGAGAAAAATAGAAGGGCTAAAGCCCAACTAGAACTTCAATTAGCCAGTTCAGTGAAAGATAATAAAAACAGTTTCTACAAATATATTAAAAACAATAGGAGGGCCAAGGAGAATCTCGACTTTTTACTGGATGCAGAGGGAACAACAGTGACAAAGGATGTGCATAAGGCCAAGGTACTTAATGACTTCTTTGCCTCAGTCTTTAATAGTAAGGTAAGATGTTCTCTGGGTACTCAGCCTCCTGAGCCAGAAGACAGGGAGGGAGAGCAGAACAAAGCTCCAATGATCCAAGAATAATTGATTAGATACCTGCTTGGCCAATTAGATATTCACAAGTCTACGTGGCCAGATGGGATCCGCTCAAGCATATTAAGAGAGTTGGAAGAAGTTGTCATCAAACCCTTGCCATCATCTACCAGCAATCTGGCTAAGTGAGGAAGTTCCACTTGACTGGATACTGGCAAATGTTACATCCATTTACAACAAGGGTTGAAAGGAAGATCCAGGGAACTACAGGACTATCAGCCTGACCTCGGTACCTGGATAGGTCATGGGGCAGATCATCTTGAGTGATATCACATATCACACACAGAAAAAACAGGTGATCAAGCCCAGTCAACATGGATTTATGAAAAGCAGGTCTTGCCAGACCAACCTGATTTCTTTCTATTACAGGGTTACCCATTTAACGGATGAGGGAAAGGCTGTGGGCGTTGGTGTACTTGGACTTTGGCAAAGCCTTTGACATTGTTTTTCACAATTTTCTTGAGAAACTGGCACATCCTCATCTGTGTGAAAAACTGGCCGGATGGCCAGGCCCCAAGAGTGGTGGTACACAGTCAAATCCAGGTGGAAGCCAGTCACAACTAGTGTTCCCCAGGGTTCAGTGCTGAGTCCAGTCCTGTTCAATATCTTTATCAACAATCTGGACAATCTGAGTGTTTTCTTAGCAAGTCTGCGGATGACACCAAGCTGGGTCGTAGTGTTGATCTGCTTGAAGGAAGGGAGGCTCTGCAGCAGGATATGGACAGGCTGGATCGATGGGCTGAAAGCCACAGGATGAGGTTCAACAAGGCCAAGTGCTGAGTCCTCCATTTGGGACACAACAACCCAATGTAATGATACAGACCTGGAGAAGAGTGGCTGGAGAGCTGTCTGGCAGAGAAGGACCTGGGGGTGCTGGTTGACAGCGGCTGAACATGAGCCAGCAGTGTGCCCAGGTGGCCAAGTGGCTAAAAAAATCAGTGGCGTTGTGGTCTGTATCAGAAATAGCGTGGCCAGCAGGACCAGAGAAGTGATGGTACTCAGCACTGGTGAGGCTGCACCTCTGTTTAGTGTGCTCTGTTTAGTTTTGGGCCCCTCACTACAAGAAGGACATTGAGGGGCTGGAGCGTGTGCAGAGAAGGGCAATGAGGCTGGTGAGGGGGCTGGAGAATAAGCCCTATGAGGAGAGACTGAGGGAATTGGGGTTGTTTCGTTCAGAGAAAATGAGGCTGAGGGGAGACCTCATCAGTGCCTACAACTACCTGAAAGGAGGTGGTAGCGAGTTGGGTGTTGGTCTCTTCTCCCAAGCGACAGGTGATTTGGAAAAGAGGAAATGGCCATAAGTTGTGCTAGGGGAGGTTCATATTAGACATTAGGAGGAATTTCTTCACTGAAAGGGTGGTCAGGCACTGGGACAGCTGCCCAAATGAGGTGGTTGGGTCACCCTCCCTGGAGGTGTTTAAAAGATGAATAGAGGAGTTTCTCAAGGGATATGGTTTACTAGTGGATAGGTATGGTTGTACTCGATCTCAAAAGTCTTTTCCAACCAACAATTCCATGATTCTGTGATTCTATGAAAGGTCCTACTTTCAAAGTCTTTACATTTAGTACTTGCAAAGAATACTACGCTTCCTTGAACATACATGTAAAAAATCACAGCCATCTATGGGATGGGGATATTACTAAGGCACATAATGTTATTAGTTTGGATTAAGTGCCTGAGATCAAAGAATTTCATGCCAGCTTTTGTCAAAAGCAAGTTCCATATCTGGAGTTCAGTAAAGCCTAGTCAAAGGAGCCGCAATTAATCTGACCAAGGTAGAGGTCTACAATGACATCTATAGTGAAGGGAAAGAGATAGGGATTTCTAGTGCTCAGTTTCTCTCTCTTAAATAGATCTCTACAAGCAGGCTAGATGCTTGTACCGTAAATGTGCCCTAACTTCTCATCACCTATTACAACTGGAGTCTAGGATGACTAGCTCAAACACTGATTCACTACTGGTATTTTCCAGAAAGCAAAACTCCCATATGACTGATGATTTTGAGATAACATATGAAAATCTAGTGCAGAGTTTTTGGTCATGCTGCAGTACTCACAGTGAAAGAGATAATGAGAATAATAAAGAATGTTGCTATCAGCTTTGACTAATAATGTGAAAACTACCTCCCCCTCCTCTGGCAAAGACACTTGTAATGCTATTCCCATCTTTGCTACATCTCCGTATTTTAATTATGTGAAAGAACTATTCTTCAGCTGGGTGTGATGAAGAAATCTGATGAACCAAAAAGTCTATAAGGCCAGGCAACTTTTTAGACCTCTTGTCAGGTTCTTGGCTGTCAAAGTTCTCCTTGCATTAAAGTCTCCATTTTGAAATCTTCATAAATGCAGAGAAACTGAGCCATCTGACATATCAAAATATTAACTCATTCTAGTTCTTTGGTATTGTGAATAGAAAGAAGAAAGTCTGGTAACACTTACTTTTTTAGGACTGTGTTTCTCAAACATCCTTCAGATGCAAGAGAATAGTTATGATCTGCTATATTTCTTGGGACTGTGATAATAAATTATTCTGAAGAGTAATACTATATATGACTTAAATTCAAAAGAGAGTTTTCATTTTGCAAATTCTGTTTTATCAGTCTAAGCACAGACTATTTTAGAAGTACCGTAGATATCAGAAAATAGTAGGAGAAACTCAAGCTCTTGTGAAAAACTTATTACAAGGACTAAATCTACAAATAGAAACATACTTTTCTCCTGCCCATTGATCAGCTTAGAAAGAATAAAACAAAGAAGTATAAAACATTTTAATGAAATAAACATTTCTATTGTTAATTGGTAGCCATGGACACCATGAGTTTATTTTTTCCTTCCTGGATGTGTTCTTTCTCCTTTAATCACCATAAGACAACATATACCCTGTGAACAATATTAGATTAACAAATATTAAATCCTTAATTTACCACCTACAAAAACTTGTAAGTAAAGATAGAACATATTTCCCTGCAAAGTATTTTTTCAAGTCTTTTTTTCCAATACTATCTTTTATTTGTATATAATAAACATCAGTAAACTAGGTAAATATCAACATTGTATATGATGAGATGTGAAAAGTTTCATATCAACTACAACGATGTTTAAAATTCTCGTAACTTGCACTTAACAGTATTTGTAGTTACTTGTAAGAAGCACAGACCACTCACATAGTGTAATATGCCTGAGATAAGTCCAGTCTCAAACAGCTTGAAACATATTTTAACTAAATGTGTAAAAAAACCCTCATTAAGAGAGAAATCAGCAACTTTCTTAAATATCAATAATACACCTACTCCTACCTTACTCTTTTCCCCACAGATTGCTCGATCACATAGAGTCAATCTACTAAAAGCAGATTTCTTTCAAGCAGCAAATTGCTCTCCCTTAATTCACAGAGATCTGTCCCAAAGAAGTCTGGTACAGTTCTAGCAATAATGATATAATTGTTGCATTGAATTGGACTGACAAAGAACAAATCTTTTACATCCATTTAGCATCAGGCAAAATTAATAAAACATACAAGCTATAATTCCATGTAATGCCTGGTTTTTAAATGCATTTTTTAATAGGATTTACTTCAAAAATATGTATTCACTTTTCAATGTTACATTAAATCACTCTACAATATGTTAAAATTCCTTAAAATTTAAAATAATATTCAAATATTACATGCTTACTGGCAACATCTAAAAGCATATCAGATCACTGAAAGAAAAGCAATTGGCTTAGCCACTGAAATAAAAGATTCTTGAAATTACAAGACAGATTTGGACCTTTAACCTTTTTTGACAGAGTTGGATTTTTTTTTTTTTATTTCACTTCCTGCTGATGTTTTTGAAACTAAGGAATTAGGTTCAGAATATAAGAAGTGCAAACATTTTTATTCTCTAACTGGTGAATCAGTTAGGTGTTACAGGCTGAGACCTCACAAAGTTAAAACCCTGAAGGATGTGATGACATCAGCAAATAAACTAACTACAGATTACATTTCCTCTATTCAATAATATTCAACCCTTTCTTTCATATCCTATTCACAATTTTACTATTGATCTGAACTACTTTAAAAACAAACCTTATATTTTACTTGAACTCAATGTAAAACAAGTACTATAGACAATAGTACTGAAGCAAGAATTCTTAAAAAATGCTTTATCAGAAATATTTTGGTGAGCTTGTATGGCTGCCTCCATTTCTTTTTAAACTTTCCAGCTTTCATGATGTATATTTCATTTTTATACTACATGTGAACAAGAAGAAAAAATACTCCCCCCCTCTTTTTGCCACTCATTATATCAAATGTCAAGCTTTGTACAAATAGCAGTATAATCTCATTTACATTGTTTATTTTTATTGTACTAAATTTAATAAAAATTAAATGTTTTAAATAACTGACTTTAGAGGCAGTCTAATCAATATCAATTTTCAAGCAAAGGTGGTTAAAATAAAATTTCCTATGTACAATACAGAGAAATATTCTCTAAATGCAAAAAAAAAAAAAAAAGAGAAAGAGATTATTAAAAAAGTTTTAGGGTTTTATTCTGTTGTACCAGATAGAACTGCACTACTCTTCTGAACTAAAAACTAATGATTCTTTTTTTATCAACAATGAATGAAATCATACAAATGCAACTATGTCACAACAAGGAATCATACAACATCAGGAAACTGAATGATACAAAATAACTTCTTTTCTTTGTATGGCAAAGAATAAATGTCTTAATCAAAATCACAAACCCTTCCTCATTAGTTGCTAGAATTTAAAATTATTTGTAACATACATACATGCACATACCAAAGTTAAATAAATTCCAGATTAATATAGTGATAGTTGAAGTTGATATTTTAACATAATGCTCCCATGACAGCATATGATAAACCTAAAGTTTATTACTAAAACAGAACGTTAACTATTTCTGTTCTTAATAAACAGGATGCAATTTTAAATCTGTTAGGTTTTTTATAAATTAATCGTTTTGCCCATTGAGGTTTTTCAAAATTAAACCAAGAACATTTTCATCACATTATTTTTTTCAACCTATTCTAAGTTTCTGTACTTGCAGCGCAGTGCACACAAATAAATGGGAAAATGTACATGCAAATTTGGCTAAAGTTACTCTCAGGTAACCTTTTCTTTTCAAATAATGAAATCTCAAAAATATATTCCCTAGATTTTATAGTATCTATTAAAACAAACAAACAAACAAAACAAGCCAGGCCCAAAACATATAATAGTTGCTCTGGTCACAAAAGCGGTTTCCTTTAAGAAAAGCACAGCACAGCACATTAACTAACAGGCATAAAATAATTCACAGTACATACAATATCAGAGGTTTACATACCATCAGGAAGGCAAGGAAAAAAGTGAGAAAGGAAGGCAAAAGAATAGGAAAAGATATGGGGAAAGGGACTACTAAAAAAGTACTGCATACTGTATGGGGTATGCAATAATTTAAAAATAAGTCTGATTTTATTTTTATGGACCTATTATTGTTGCAGAATAACCACAAACCAAAAGCATTTAAATTTTTCTACATTCATTCCCTCCTCCTGACTGCTTTTTTAAATTTTATTTTATTTCATAATAAGCAAAGTTAGTAAATGGTAGAAAAAGTGGGAAATATATTCCCTAGAGAAATGTAGGAAGGAAGTTAAAGTTTTAAAGGTATCATCAGGTCTGATCTCCATGTAACCTGAGGCGTATATTTATTTATCAACAATTACATCACAGTTAATTCTTGAATTACATTACATTAAATAAGAACACCCATACAGGTTAGGAGATGATGTTAATATTACCTTTGTAAAATGAGTGGGCAAAGCTCTGCTCAGGAATTAACTTGGCAAGGAATCCATGGTTCAAACTTGGGTGAGGGATAGATGGTATGACCACAACTGTGGAGAAAATCATGGAATCAAATGTGAGCCAGCTAGTATTCATGTGTGGCCTGGTCCACTGTGGATCCATGACGGATATCCTATCTCATTGAAACATGCAAATATGGTATTATCAACAAAAAATGCATTTCTAAAGGAAGAAAACAAGTTCTGTATCAAGAGATAGGAAACAGCATAGCCATCATTTGGGCATTTCAAGAGCAACATTCATGGGGAAAAAGAGACACAGATAGATAGATATAAACACGAATACAGGCAAGACAATCATGGGTGAAATTGTTCACTGAAACTTGGTTTCTTAACGCAGAACCTTAACATATAACCAGGAAGGCACAAAATATTATGATTTCTCATAATTGACTACATTCATGTAATATATTTAAAATGGAAAGCCCACAAGCATATGGACTTCAAAAATTAAGTATAAGCAGTAAATTAAAACATCACGATGAATCATAAAATAATGAATAAATGTAAAATATGACACAAATTGAAAGATAATCTCTACAAAGAATGAAACTCCATAAATGAAGAAATCAATTAAAAATCAATACAAGAAGAAAAACATATATGAAGAGCTTCATGGACAAATCCAGTTACTTTTTTCACTTCTTTTAACACAGAAGGTAGAGTTATAATCAATCCAATCAGACTTGTAAAAACCTACTGAACTGGCAGTGTAAAATACTTGAAACAAAGCAGAGTAAAGTTTGGATGTCTAATTTCTGATCAGTTCTGACAGCTAACAGACTCCCTCTCTCATACAGGCTAGTAGATACCACTAGTATTAATACAAATCACAAACAGTTCAGCCAAAGAAGGCAATAGAAATGCTTCCATTTTATTACATTGTTTCAATAGGCTTTTAAATGCAGGTACCCAACACAGCAGCACTCCAAGAAAGTATACAGTCCTCTTTCACTACCCCTGCAACAACCTCCTCATTCAAGCAAAAGAAGTTCACATGGGCAACCGTTGTGCTTGCTGTTTATGTTTCATAGTATAAAGTTATAGATATCTGTCCTTACTAACAAATAACAGATTCAGGAAGTTGTGTTGATGAACTATCTGGTACTTTACAGCTTTAACTCTATCAGGCACCCTGTTTTCTTTTAATTATATACAAGTTAAAGAAAAAAAAGGCATTAAAAAAGCAATCTGCAAATGAAAATTAATTATATCCTATAAGCAAACCTAGAGAATAACTGAATTCTGCCAATTGATCTGCCCAGAACTGAATGATTATAGAGGAAGAAAGCAGCAAGTAATTCCCTATTAGGATCTTAAGCTAGTGACTAAAAATACTTTGTAGTGAAATAATTACAGTCCTAAAAAAAAAATCTGCATATCAAAATGAAAAATAACATTTGAAGAAAAATGTACCTGTACTTGTTGGTGAATTTATTTCTTGTCTGATATTTCTACCTGCCTGGCTCCCAGACCTTGCAGTTTCTCGTTGTGGTTCTAGTATATCGCGGTATTTGGAGACCATCAGAACGGAAATAAAGTAGACTACTGCCAAAGCTAAGAACTGAGCCTGTTTGCTATCATCCTGTGTTGGAGTAAAAGGAAGAGATTATAATATCAGACATTTCCATAGAATTTTCTGAGAAAATCATCACAAGGCTTTATAAATAATATCTTTCTAAAATGTTAACATAGCAGTAAATGGATTACACAGATTTAATGGATTTTCAGTGGAGTTCTATGCACAGAGCATATATTAAGTACCGAATATTACAGGTAATTTGGCAATTACAACAATCTCTGAGACTGTGGAGCCCATGGGCTTTTCAGTCTAGAGGCCTGATTCCTCTTTGAGAGTGCTTTCAAGGCTTCTCAGCATCAATGACAACTGACTTTTGCTGCCCCAAGGATGAGATTCCAAAAGTTCCTGCCACAAGAAGTTAAGGAGTACTGCTGCTGAGAGGGAAAACTAAGCTTGTTGATGCTTTTCTAGCTAACACTGGATGCATAAATAGGCAGAACAGTTCCTGGTAGCATGTAAAAGCAGGAGGGATAAATCCTTGGGTTTCCTTCCAGCAGTAAAACCCGGCTCGTACATTCTGACTTTTCCTTCAACAGCATTGCCAGCAGCAATCCTAGTTTTCCAAGGTAAAGTAAATGCCAAGGGTAAGTAAATGCCAAGGCCACAACAGTTTTGTAGTCTTCTTTTCCTCCCACCCCCAAAAGACTGCTGTTCTATGGCAACTCCTCTCTGTGGCTTAGGTATCATCCTGACGGAGCTTAAGTTGCTGTAGTTCAACTAAAATGTCTATTATTATTATTATGGTGTAAACCCCAACAGAACAGCATTAAGACGTCAGTCTCCATCTACTCAATTACACATGTATGTATTTTCTGTTACAAATCCAGTGCTTGCCTTCCATACTTTCTGGGTGTTACTCAGTTTGGCTGCATGCCTTTGCAATTCTTAAAATAACTAGGAATGCTCTTATTAAATAATTTCATATAAATGCCAGAAAAAAAATATTTTCCCTACTCCCATCTCCTCTAGTTAAAAAAAGAATAGGTGACAGAAGATCTCCACCTGCATTCAGTCTTGCCCTTTCAAGATGATCAGGTCATCCTGAAAGATAATTTTTTGTATGTCAAATTCTACTTTCTTTTTTTTAAAGCTATTTCCAAGTAGTACAATTTAGGTTGAAGAAGTTCAAACATAACATATCTATTTGCATATATATCATAGTAATTCCTGTTATATTAATTTCAAAACCAAACACACTGTGGCACATTTTTTTGCTAAAAACAATTTCAGATGAATCTGACAAACATTCTTGTAAAAATTTATATATAGCAGATGTATATATATGTTTAGCAGAAATAAAAATTGTCTTGATAAAACAGTTTGCTGCAGTTTTGAAATTCTTAAAATAATTCTTCCTCCTGCTCTTGTTGGACAAATAGCTGACACCTTTAGTAATGCAGTTTTAATCAACGCAGACCATAACTGATCTATTCTAGCTGTAATTATGGGGTTAATATAAGATCAAGTCTGATTGTTAAACACAGTTAGCTACTATTCTCAAAAAGCCCACCAGAATGATTTTAAAGTGCAGAAGGTGGCTGGTAGTTACAAAGCCACAAGCAGATGGTTTGCAGATAATATATGAACTACAACACATGAAGGATATTTTTAATTCTAGTACAATCAGAATCTCTTTCAATATATGTGATGATTTTGCAGAAGAAGGAATTACAGCACATATTACTCACCACATCACGAAAAACAACTGCTCGTAGACGATTAATATCAACATCCTGAAGAAGCCTATCAGGGTCTTTTATAGGAGAAAGATTTCCAGGGACATTTTCAAGGGGAGTCTAAAAATAAAAGTAGTGAGATCTTTTTCCCTCCCAAATATCAATGCATTTGTATTCAAATCTTAATTTGATACCTTTTTTAGCTATTGCATCAATTTTAGATGCTTTTTTGTTACCAATATACTTCCAATATAACACAGAGACAAGGGTTCTAGAAATGAAGCAATATTTTGAATTATTGTCTTCATACTTACTATTTAGTTATAGTTTAACTATTTAGATATAAATAATTACATCTTCCCAGTATCTCAGAACAACTGTATCTCTTTCCAGAGTTAAGATAATAATTTGCACACAAAAGAGTATTTCAGATTAAAACACCTAAATACATAAAATTCTCCTTATGCTGATTTGCTTTGCACTGAATGTGGTAATATGGAGAAATGTACTATTTTGCTGAGATTTACTGAAATAATATCATGAAAGGACCTGTTCGTAAATGCTTTCTGTAAAGGACTTTAAAAAAGAAAAACCATCTAATTTAATAATGAAAATAATGTAGCAGTTAAAGGAATCCTTTACATCATACAAAGCGGTATATTTTAGTCATGGGCTGTGCTAAATTCCTAGAAATTTTAGCTTTAGGACTCCCAAGCTGTAAACAAGTTAAAAATAAAAAAGATGAACAATGAATTAATGAAACTGGGAAAACTAAATTTCTTTCCTAAAATCACTAAGAAAACACTGATGTCAATATGTATGGAATGGTCTTTTGAAGTTACTGGGACTAAAATGTTCCACTAACAAAGATGTGTCTGCAGGATTACATCAAAACTGCAAGTGCCCTGGCAGATTAAAAAAGCTGTGCAAGTATATATGACAGATGTGAGTAAAGGGGTTTGCTCTTTGAAGTAGAACAAGAAACAGTGAAAAAGCTGTTTAAAGTTGCTTCAGTCATACTACTGCATTAATGTTTTCTTGTTTCAAATAAATTCCCCCTCAGATACTTTATGCCAGTTATCAGAAGAAAAAAACTAAGCTTTTTCCAAATACTTGAGAAAGCAGTTACAATTATTTTCTGATCCTGAGCAGTTGTAGAGACTTTGCTGTTAGTTGCTGAGATTGGTTTACCTTGGTTGCCGCTGCTGCAGTTACACCCTGAAGAGCTTCTTGAGTTTTACTGCTGATTAATGATGTCTTGTTCAATCTCTCTCTCTGCCTTTGCCGACATTCTAAGCAGTTTCTCACAGCCACACAACACACTAAAAAGACGTTATAAAAATGCTACAAATTAGAAGATTTTATCATCATTATATTCAGGACATCATTTAGCAATCTGTGCATCTAGTCTGATATGTCAACAACCACATCCAAATACTAAGTGCAACACATTTCTCACAGTAAACTCTGCTACTGCTAAGGAAGTATTAAGGTGACTTATTCATTTCATTCTTTCTAAAATGTTTTATTTCTTTTTAAATGTTTATATAACTGCTATGTCACTATATTAAAATAAGAAAGTTATTAGCCCTTGAACTACAGCTGTCATAATATTGACCAGTTACCAACACTTAAAACGTGAAATTATTTACGCACAGCTAGAACGGGAAAAAAATTAGTGGGTGGTACTTTAGAATTTGATGAAAACTGAATATTGAGAATTAACCACAAGTTTTAATGAGCAGTATAATTATCAATAATAAGTCATAATAATAATAATAGGACAAAATCTGAGTAGAAAAACTATTCATCTTTTGAGAGATGAAAAGGTATGTGGGACATAAAATTTTGCAAACCAGCAGTACACCATATGACAGTCAAAACGCAATGTTCAAATGGTAAAGTGACATAGTTTGCATAGAATAATTTGAATTATCCATAACTTTTTTCAATTTCCTAAATTAATTGTAACAGTATACAGCAGTAAATAATGAAGAAAAGTGTCAGACTGTTGCAACGTGTATTAAGGTCTACAAAATCTGCACATGCATTCCTTGCTTTTACTCTTAAATAGCCCACAAGTAGCCTTCCAAATCCATGGAGACTTGGATAAAGAAATTTGTAACAGGCAGACAGCAAAGCAGATTTCAGAAAAAAATATTCTACATTAACTTACTTATATTTAATATTTTTTACTCCCTCAAAATATACGCAACTTGAAATACAGAAGAAAGGACCATTTCAGACACATCATTTTAACACTTAGCATTTTAACATTTAATATTTTAACAGTGTGTCAAGGTGGACAAGAAGGCAAATAGCATCCTGGCTTGTATTAGAAAGAGTGCGGCCAGCAGCAATAGGGAAGGGATCATCCCAATATACTCGTCACTGGTGAGGCCGCACCTTGAATCTTGTGTTCAGTTTTGGGCCCCTCACTAGAAGAAAGACATTGAGGGGCTGGAGCGTGTGCAGAGAAGGGTGACAGAGCTGGGGAACGGTCTGGAGCACAAGTCTCTGAGGGAACTGGGGCTATTTAGTTTGGACAAAAGGAGGTTGAGGGGAGACCACCCGAAAGGAGGTTGTAGTGAGGCGGGTGTTGGTCTCTTCTCCCAAGTAGCAAGTGATAGGACAAGAGGAAATGCTTCAAGTTGCTCCAAGGGGAGATTTAGGCTAAATATTTTTTTGCTGAAAGGGTTGTCAGGCATTGGAACAGACCGCCCAGAGAAAGTGAGTCACCATCCCCGGAGGTATTTAAGAGATGTGTAGATGTGGTGCATGGTTTAGTGGTGGACTTGGCAGTGTCAGGTTAACGGCTGAACTTGATGACCTTAGATGTCTTTTCCAAACTAAACTATTCTGTAATTCTGTGATTCTGTAACTTATTCTTGTGCCTGAATTGAATCAACCTTGAAACAGCATCAAATCAATAACAAATGAGATTTCTGTTCTATCACAACATAGTCGGTACAAGTTCTTTCCTACATGTGTCAATATTTGATCCAGCTTTAGCTCATTGATCTGTAAGTAATTATTTAATACATACTGTCTGCAGACTTACCAAGCCTTAGGCACTGTCGCATTAGGCCTCCTGAAGACATATTTTTTTCAGCTTCAATTTCACTAAAATTTAGAGAACTGGCAAATACTAGTACATCAACCATTGCCATCAAACGGCTGAGAAAAGTTACTGCTGTCTCTGCTGACATTCCTTGTGTCACTTCAATATTTTCCAATTCAGTCTTTAAAAGGAGATAATTGAATTAAACAGTTTGAACACAACTGCAATATAAAGACAGCACATACACATACAAATCTGTATTGTTATGATTAATGACAAACACATTGAAACGTTATTTTAAAATATCCTACTATTACCATTAACATAAAGTGTGAGTGAAATTCAAATTAAGACAGCATGAAGAGTGAGAAAATTATTTATATTGCATGCTGTAATAGACATGAAAAAAGTAATATAAATGAGAAAGTTATCAGCAGTTACATAAAGTATGACCAGGTAGTAAAACAATGCAGAGTATATAAGGGTGCAATGTATTCTTACATTAATCCATAGGCTAAGCAAACTGACAGGTAACAGATGAAAGTAATTACATTCTGTATAGCTTGCACATTCCTTTAGACAAATAAGTAAATGCGAAGATGGAAAGGGAAAAACTGGACAGTTTTTTCCCTTTTCTAAGATTTGATCGTTTCTGGGAAAGTTTACACCATATAGGAACCTGCCAAAGTCTAATTCCCCTTGTGATCCAAAGACAGTAGGTTTACTTCCTCACCATAGCAACGGGGGAAGTAACAACGTGACAAGTTATAAGGCCTGCAGCTCCCATTTCCCAGAGGATGGCCATTTTTTCCTAAAGTAGCGTTGGACTCTCCTTCATGGTACTCCACAGAAAAACGCTGAATGAGCTCAGTATCTATGAAAGCTAAAAGAGCTTCTCCCAAAGGATCCTTAGCTGTCCAGAGTCATGTTTTCAAATGCATTCAGGTGTCTCACAGTGCAGATAAGTGAGTAAGCAGTAAGTTTTATTTTAAAAACAAGTATCTGTTTAAAGACTTTTACTTCTGGAGCTAGGCAAGGATGAAAATGAGATTTAGTACTTAACTGTGTCCACATTTATACGCCTGAATACTACTTTAAAAATTGTTTACAGATGACTGATTATTATTGTCAACAATATTTCAGACCACAGGGCTTTTTTGAACACAGAGCTCAGTCTCTGTGAAAAGTATTACTTCCATCGTGTTTGTTTATTTTTATTCATTTGCTTAGATATGTCTAAAAAAAAAAAAAAATTTTTTTGTGCTATTAAGGCCATTTCCTTCCAAAGAAAAAGAAATAAAGAAAAATAAAAAATCCTTTATTTCCAGACTTCTAAAAATTTAGTATCCTCACTCGTGATTTACATCAAATATTACAAAAGAGTCGTCTGTGCCAAAAAGTACTAAGGAAACAACTGTTTTGAAAGATGAAGGATATAATGTGGTATGTTTAACCACAATGATAGAAACATCTTCATTTAATTTCTTTTAAGGATGTAACATGTCAGTTACATGACCGTGTCGGGAAGGGCTGTCATCTGTTTGATCTCCCCAATAATAGCAGAAAAATGGTAAAACGACAACTCTTAGAAGAACTATTTCCATTCTATCTTCTTTAGCCAGATCTTCCTTGCTTAGTGTGTGCTGTATTCCTAGTTTTTGGAAAACTAAATTGCTGTTTTTTTCTAACAGACTGGAACATCATTTTTGAAAGCCCTCATTCAAAGAAAATATATTTGCGCAAATCTATAGCCGTAATTCTTCTATAAAAACTCATAGGTGGTTACAGATTTGAAATAACATCAGGCTTGCTATCAGCTATTGACTGCCTGCTGTTGATTTTTCTCAATCTTCTACTGTGCTGCATCAATCGTATTCTTAAACTTTCTCAGAATAGCTATCGCTTTTTTTTGCAAGTTGTGTAATAAATCCATTTTATGTAACACTTCAGTGTATTTTACTAAGATTTTTGCAAACTTTGAATTGGAAATAAAATAAAACATCTCCCTTTTTACAAATCTCCCTAAAATTCTGCCAGATAGAAGAAAAAAAAGAGTCAATTTTTTTACAGAAAAACTTACCATGAGTTCTACCTGTTAAATACAGCACGCATATTCTAATACATATTCTAATAGCATTTAAAATAAGCTCCATTGTTAATCAAGTGCCTTCAGGTATTAGTAATATTTCAGATTGGTGTAGCTCAAAAACTCATTAAAACATGAACTGATCAACATTTCAAGACTACTTAGCGTACTTTAAGAGCAGTAACAAGTCTCTCATACAATTAACACATTCAGAGTTAAAGAGCTCAAAGGTTTTTCTATTAGCAACCAGGTTTACAACTTAAATTAGTTCACAGACCTGCCTGCATCCAGTTGGCAGCTAACAGTAATCATCATAATTGACAATGCATTAAGTTACTTAAGTAAAACATGTTATGAGAAGTTAACCATTGCACCAAATATATTCCTATTCACATCCTACTATAAGATATCAGAAAATAATAATAATAGTAAAAAAGCCAAAATATTAAATGATCAAAATTAACATATTTTTGAAAATGCAAAAAACTGAAACTTACAGCAGCAATACTAACCTTAGAACCCTGGACATGCAACAGACAAAACAGACAACAGATCACAACAATAAAAGAAAAAGAAAATTATTTAAGTTAACTAAAAATACAATGTAAAATTGAAACAAATTAGTATCTTGGAATTATACATTTGTTTAATTTACAATTAGAACAGCAAAACATTTCAGCTCAGCATGAACATTTGAAAATAAAGACTTCTAGGAGATAGCTGTGCTCAAGAAAACGGTAAATTATGTAAACACTGATTCTTCCAAACCAATGTACATCTTTTATATAGCATATAGAGCAATTTTATGAAGCAATGTAAACCAAAGTAATGTTTTCACTGATTATACAGAAATAAAATAAGCGTTTTATAACAAGCCATTCAACTAAAATGCAAAAAAGTATTAATCTTTTTATGAGGAGGAAAATATGTTTAAAATGTATGACAAAACAAATGTAAAACACAAAAAGCAAACTAGTTCTTCATGCATAATACTCCTTCCTTTGAAGCAACACACAGTTCACTATATGTATTACATTTGGGTGTGATTTCTTCAACACAAACCAATATCATACTGGATATCTGAGTGCTTTTGAACTACAGAAAAAAACCCTGAAGTTTCACTAAGTTCCTAGGACTGAGTTGGTCTTCAAATTTTAATGGTCACAATTAAACAGCTGTGTAAAATTTTGAAGTTTTAATTTTAGATAGAAGCACAATGGGCTAGGAACTAATCCCTCAGTTTTCACTTAAAAAAGAAAAAGAAACTGAATTTGAAGACCATGTCACTATGTTTGACATTTACATAGCGTAAAAATCAAATCTAACAGAAAGAAATCAAGCTGAAATTAACTTTTTTTTCTTTCTGGAACAGAAAATGCTACATTCAACAATTTTTTAAATGTGTCTTCTTCTATTGTAGCTTGATGCATATCAAGAATTAACCTATGGTTATTTTTTCTCAATTTCTAGCTGACATTTTTTACATCTCTGTGCTGCTGTTGATTCTCAGAATTGTTACATATCACACAGCCCCCAGATCACAATTCGAATGCTGCAAGCGAGCATTGGAATTAGAGACTTCATAGGCTAAGTGGAAAAAAAAAAATTGCAAAGGGCCTGGGAATTTATATTCCAAGGGGGCTCTCAATTGTCACATGTATTTTAACTCCTTAAACTTCCTTTGCCTTATTCAGGGTCCTCAACTCATGGTCACAGCTGCTACTCCTTGTAGCAAGCAATGACTGTTTCAAGTTCCTAGCTTGTACAATAAGTGTTTTATCTGGCAACTGCCTGCTATTAACAGAAAGCATCTTCTGCAAACCTTTTTCCTTACAGCTTTTTTCACACTTGTACACTACCTTAAAAATGTTTTCCTTATAGATGTTAGAAAAAAAATAAAATCAAAGACCTCTCCTTTATAAAGAAAAAAAGGAAATCAGTTTTATATTTTATGATCTCCTTATAATATTGGCAGAGTTATCTACTATCCCTCAGTTTAATAATCAAGTTATCAGAATCAAAAGTGGAACACACTCCATTTTATATTGTAAAACAACTAAACTGGTTATATCTTTTGTTAATATATACTTCAATTTCAAAGCATTTCATATATATAACTGACATTCCTTAAAAGCACCAGCATTTTAAGCGTCCATGTATAGAAGCTGAAACAAAAGTGGTACAGAATTGAAATCAAGGCAAATAGTGAGACATGGGAGTAGTTTTCTCTGAGTTACAGTAAACTTTCCCCTGCATTCCATACAAATATATAACCTTCACTCTAGTCTTGAGCCACTCACAGATTTGTGAGTGGTTTGTTTCCACATGTAAGGCGTTTTTTCTTTTCTTCTTCCTATTCTTATTGAATGGCTCCTATTCACAGCACTATTGGGTTTATCCTAGTCTGGATTTAAAAAAGCAAGGCAAAAGATAAATTTATATTAAAAGAATTCAATGGTGAGGCAATTCCATAATTAAGATCGCCTGTTCTACAGCAGACAAGGGATCACATAGGAATTTTTAACCCAGCCCACAAGAATTGCCATTTCACTACAAATCCTGACTATGCAAAGGAAAAATTCTTTCTGAAATGGTGACATCCCCGAACGTTCATCTTTTTAAAGAAACTGTGACAATACTGCAAGGGAGGGAACACATTACATAACTTGTTGCATAAAAGGAAAAAAAAATAAATCTATAATTCCTCCATCATTCTGAAATTAATTTTTGCTAAATTTATGTCTTAGTTGTTTCCTGCACACAGCCTTAATTAACTCAAGCATCCAATATTCAGTATCCATTCTACTAACAAGAAATAGGAGAAAAGCCTTTAAAATAACAAGGGGCAATGGGACACATGTAATAACAACTAACTCTATAGTAAATTGCTGAGAAGAGAGTTTTTTAACAGACATTTAGGATTATTCAACAATCAGCAACATATGGATAGGTAGGACCATGAGACTGATAAAGGAACTATATGTTTCAATCTGTCATCATCTCCGTTAGAAAACAAGCAAGCTACTTCACAAAAAGAAGCCGGATTCAGCTCCAGGTTAACCATCATTGCAATCGCTGGACCCTACAGACATCTGGTTGACCGGTCACTAAATGTCTACATCAGAGACAGCAAAATCACTTGTTTCTGTTGAGTAGATTTTCATTGGCTTAAAATCCAGTCCACATGTATATACTTTAAGTGCACATCTAAGTTTACCCTATTATCCTCCTGAATCCTCCCTGTTTTATCATCTGGAAGTAAAGGAGGGGAATGACCTTTAATGTCTGGTTTATAGCCTTTTTGTTCTCATATTTCACTATTCCAAACCAAAATGCAAATTTTTAGAAGTAGATGTAGATTACGTCTCCTAAGCCAGAAACACAATGCACTAGGAGGGAATAATTAAGAATTACTACTTTAAAATGTCAATATGGGCACAAAAGGAATATAAAAGTGAGAATTTTTTAGAGTCATCATTCGTGACAGTGAAAAAGGATGAACTGAAATAAAATGAGCTCATACTTGTTGATAAACTGAATATACATATTCTAAAGAATATACAAAATGAGAGGTTTTTGACACCCCAGAAAAGCTCCACAGAATAAACATATGTAGGATCAGAAGCTTCCAAAGACAGATAGACTTAAAAAAGGTGAAGAAGCTATGGATTCAAACACGCACACCAGGAGATATGACTCAAGCCTACAAAGTCATAAATGATACGGAGATTAATAAAGTCAAGATAAACCACTCCTTTCATATCACATACAGTAAGGCACATAGTGACTTTATTAATTTAAGCAGGCTTAAAAATCAAAGACAAGAAGTGCTTCAAAGGTTATACCATTTTTCCAGACTCTATGCCATAGAATATTATGGAAGCTAAAAGAGTAAGTGGCTTCAAAAAAAGACTACATAAAGCTTAGAAGGATAAATTCCTTGCTATTTACTAAACACAACAGTCTGGACAACCTCTCTTAGCTGTTAAAATCCTAAATGCTTAAATGAAGTATCATTAGAGTAACCAATATGCTTTGCTCAGACTTCTATATTTTGACGTAAGCTGTAAACTATTGGAGGAAGAATGCTAAACCAATCGGACCCTTGGGCTGACTTAGTAAGGCAGTTAATGCAACGTGTGAACAGCATGCTTTCACAGGAGTAGTGCAGTACTGCTTGACTGGACTCCTAACACCATGCCCAGCTTAAATTACAGAATCACAAAATCAAATAGAATCACAGAATGGTTGAGGTTGAAAAGGATTAATGAGATGCAACACAAAATTTGGATTGTATATCTTGTGGTCAAAGATGTTCATTAATGCAATTAACTAAAACACAGTAGGTTCCACCTGAAAATCAAGAAACACTTTTTCACTGTTATGGTGACTGAGCAATGTCAGAGGTTGCTCAGGGAGGTGGTGGAGTCTCCAGCCTTGGAGATACTCAAAAGATATCTGGACACAGACCTGGGAAACTGGGCAGCCCTGCTTGAGCAGGTATGTTTGACCAGATGACCTCCAGAGATCCCTTCCAGCCTCAACTGTTCTGTGTGATTCTGTGATTCTTTGAATTGGGGAAGGAGAAAGAGTTTTGGCTCTTTCCTCCTTCCAGAGTTACTCTGGCAGAAAGTATCACTACAACATCTGCCATAAGTGTTTTTATGCAATGGAGAGGTTATAGAAATCTTCCATTTTCAGAGCTCTTCTCTCTTCGAATTAGCAGCTCAGGAAATGAAGTGAGTGAGATAGAGTCCTTTTTAAAAGATTGAAAGCCCTCGACTACTTTGCCCATCCAAGAACTGAGAAGAAACACATTCCTAACCACCAGTCTATCCACTTTCTCCACAACAGCTCAAGGATGCAAAAGTATTATAAGTCTGAGAATCAGTACCAACTCCTTTTCATTCATCATATAATGGATATTCAGAAGTGGTCTGATGCCCTTCATAACTGTGATCCTGAACAATATTGGGGGAGAGTTATCTTCTCTAAGAAGGAGAAAAGATGTGCTAGGATCTTTGTATCTGTCACAATGATGAATAACTATGCCTTCCTGCTAATGCTTATGGACAATCAATTACGAAACAGCAATGGAGTTGCATGGGAGAGAAACAGCTCTCTGCTAGGTGGAACTGATTATGAAATTATCATCTAGACAGTAATGATTATTTCCAGGTGAAGTTAATTTGTGATTTTTTTCAATTACTTCTCCCCTGTGCCGCTGGGACAAAAGTAATCCCCTTTTTTTTTTTTAATTTCATAGAGTACCATTAATTCCTTTTGAAGCCAGCTACTGATCTTTTAGTAAATTCATTTATTTCACAGTTTATTTTTATTTTATTATCCAAAACTATAACATAAACATATGGGAAAATTGGCTTGCAAGTAATACACACAGTCCCCACGTAGGGGAGAAATGCGTGTATAATGCAGATTTGAAAAAGTAATCTTTTGTATCAATGCATGAAAATCACTGCTATTGTACCAAGGCAGTATCAACACATAATATTTTAACAAATTGATAAGTAATTTATAAAGCTGTATCAGCTATCTATCTATATACATACATATTTATTATCCAGAATGAATTAAAAGGAAATGGTAAACTGCGTAATTATTATTTGATAAAATGGTTCTGCAGTATTATAAACCAGGATAAGAGCTAAAAAAATCACCAAGATGATGCAGTGGAATTGCTGCCTAATTAATACTGTGCTCGTTTTACATTCTTATGGAAAAGATGGCAAAAAATCTTTGTTTTCAAATGATGCCTAAAATGTTAGTTTTAAAAAAAATCTCCCAGTGTCCTTTTATCTAGAGACTGATAGCACAGCCTGCATCTCAGGATTGCTCTGTGTGCATTTCCTCATCCTTGTCAACATTTACAATGAGGCACTGGGGAAATTTTTTATTCAGCAACCTTGATATTGCTCCTTGACTATGGACAACTAGCCTTTCCTGTGAGTCTTTCACTTCTAGCAAATATTTTCCCAGTTAACACAGTTAAAATAATAAAGGCACAGAATTTAACCACTAATTGTCTGCCTGAAAGTTATATTGATGTTTAGCCAATTGCTAGTCCATACATTCATAATTTTCAAATAAAACCATGCAAAACAGGAGAGGGTTTTTGCTAGCTAACTGAAAGTAATAGTACAGGCCAAGTAAATTAATCTCAGTTGCTGAATGGCTACAACAAGGAACTGAGTTTTTACTGCCAAAATACATTTGTATCCTCCAGTGTCTACGAGCCATTTTATACTTGAGAGGAGGCTCTTTGTCCCTTCTGGGCCTCATTTTCTCCTCTTTCAAAGACCAATACTAACAGCAGTCAACTGAACTGGGATGTTCAAGAAGAAACATTTATTATTAAAAAATAATTACAGACATCGAAAGCACAGACAAGGTATCAGATTCAAATACAGTAATTACTATTGACAATAATACAAATAGAAACAAAATATTGCTCCTTTTTCCACAAAGCAATCTATTATGCTACTCTGTCTGCCTGAGCTGCAATCACCTTAGCACTTACAACTTACTAAAAAACACCTGAGTGGATAAAAATATCAGCCTATTTCAATATAAGATTTCAAAAAACCCAAAGGAAACAAAGGTCAGGACCTACTAAAGGAAAAAGCAGAGTAGTGAGGGGATGACTTCTGGCATGCGAACAAATGGTGGCCTGTTATAGCCATGTAAAACACATGAATCAAGGACTAGCCATCATAATCCATGTAATTTTGTTACAGTAATTATGATTTGTAACTATGAACCTAATGGCCTTCTCTTTCAAATGAAATACTATACCCTTATGAAATATTAGTCTTACTTAGAACTAATTCTCTAACAATTTAACATTTCAAATGCAAAATATTATAAACACTCTGTACATCAAAGCTTAACATTTTCAATTATAAATATATTTTTTTGAGAGAATCAGCAGAGAAGGGATAGGAGTCCCTAAAGAAGAGAAGTCAGCTGCAAACAGTAGTTGGTATTATTAACAACAATTTCTAATATGACCACTAGGTGGAAATATTGTACTTACAGTTGGGGATGTGGCTGCTGACAGCAATGGCAAAATTCCTCCACAAGCAATAATAATATTGTCTACCATCTGGGAAATGAGGTGTATTGTGTTGTGTACAAAAATAATATTTTCATTGCTATTGACAAAGTCCATCACAGACTTTGTGGAGTGGCTGCAAGAACAGAAGAAAGGATGTATTAAAAACAAACATAAGTTTAGATAAATTTATTCTTTGCAACCAGACTGTGAATGTTTCTTCGATCTAAAGGCAAAATACTGTCTACAAAACTTTGCATGTAAATTGTCTAAAAATATAAACAAACTAGTCGAATGAATGAATTGATTGCTATCTATTTTCACACCGGGATTCATTTCAGATACCCACTTGAGATAAATGGCTCATAACCTTTTATTCCAATCAATCAATAATTCACTTTACAGGCATTCTGTTGAGAGCAGTGGGGTTGTTCCTTCATTGTGAAAGTTATTATTTAATAGTAAGAGTGCACCATACTGTACCAGGGCCATTTGAAGCACCCTTGATAACACCTAATGATAATACCTCCCAGTGTTTTAAAGGAGAAATTTGCTTATATGGTACGACCTTTATCTAATAGTAACTTTATTAACTAATATTAATTTTAGCACTAGTAATAGCTTTTCAAGCCACAGATGCTACTCAGAGCAGCTGAAATCTCAGCAGCTCCTAACTGGTGAGAAATTGTCCCATCAGTCACTCCCATAAAATATAAAATACTGTTTGAAAATATTCAGAAATGCTCAGTCTATAAGCATGTACTTTTTAAAAAACAACATCATTGCCAGCTAGCAAACAAAAATTAAAAGCTTCAATTGAAAATATACAAACTGAACCTTTAATCTCCAAGCATTCTCTTGCTCAAAGTAGAAAACACCCCTCCCCTCCATATCTGAAAAAAATTTGTATATTTCTTAGTGACTATCACAGAATATTTCACCAAACTGGAAATTAAATGCATTATAAATTGGTCCTTGTATATAACTATGCTCAAGTTTTCTGAAAATGAAATATACCGTCCTGGAAATTAGATTAAACAGTGCCTATTATACTAAGGTACCCAGGTATTGGGTATCTCTGTTATTGTTGTAATAAAATATAACCACCACAGCAAACTACAAGCAGGAGCTGGCATGTAAAAAAAAAATTTAAATTGTCAACTAGAAAGAGTGACTCCTTAGAAAATGTTACAGGACTGAGTTTTTATTTATAAGGTTTGAAGGTAGAGAAGCAAAAAAAGCCATAAGTGGACACCCAAGCCTTCCTCATGTCTGAAACAGAAGCAGTGGATTCAAATGCTAAACATAAGCTGAAAGAGCAGCTCCGTTTAGTTAGATATGTATGAGTTATACAATCCTTCAAGAAAAGAGAAACTGTTACCTGTGAAAGGGTAAAAAGAGGATACAAGATACAGAAGGGCACTTCAGCTAACACCAACTCTTTTCCTTCCCTCTATCCCAGTAACAAACCCCCCACAACACATCAAATTTTTTCTTGTTGATGGAAACACAAAACTGGAGTTGAAGGGGAAACAAACACCTACCTTCTCCAAACATGTACATCTGTTTCTAGTGCAAAAAGCAAGTCTGTCAGGAGCCGCTGGTGCATGGGAGACCATTTAAACTCTGGAATACGAAACATAGTTGTGCGTGGACCTGGGCTAAACTGTCGTCGCTGCTCTTCCGTCATTGGCATTCCTCGAAATCCTAGGTCAACACGTAAATCACGGTCTTGCTGGGTGACAGATCGACCCTGTACTGCCTACATGAACAAGAAATTAAAAAATCACGTTAATTTTTTGTAATGTGTTTTTGGATGGATCCTAGAATTAGAGAAAGGATGGGCTACAAATGGGCTCCAGCAGAAACTACAGGATATATTGATATTCAAAGACAGACAGTATCGTTCAGTAGTGGAACTGCTCCAATGAATCAGAACTGAGGCGCTATGGTCGGCCTTTCTTCCAACTGCTTAACAATGTACTACGCATTCAGATTCTTCACTTAAAGATTTACAGAAAAGACTACATGCAGTATGTACAAGATCAGCACTGACAAGCCTTTTTTTAAAGGAAACAACTATTCTTTTGTGCTGGTAACAATTTTATTTGGATATTGGACTCAAAACATGGACAAACTACACGGCGATGGCTTCAAGGAATGAGTGTACTTACTCTGAGACAGTTGCTCCTTTTTCAGAACCAATTTATTTATTTGGTCTTTTTAGAAGGATCATTAGAGAACCAAATCTAGTCTCCCAGATCTCATTTTTGTCAATTTTGGTACACTTATTTAATTGGTTAACAGTTTTATGGATACTCAGGATGTTCTTTAGATTCTCCCAGCAGATGATGACTGGGAATATCATTCCTTTTCAATACCTACATGGTCATAACTGTTTCTACTTGGTGATTAAAGACATAAGTACACATAGAGGATACGAGGGCGAATATTGGGATAGAAAAAGTAGTAAAAAGCATTTTGACTGAATTTGAGTCAAATATTCATAAAAACAAAATGACTTATAATGTGCAACATTTCTGAAAGAAAGAAATACAAAGACTGATCCTTGACTTTATCTTAGCTTCAAACTGTCAAAATAAGAAACTACGCTTATGCTTTCCTGAGCTCTGGGTGCTCATTTTAACTCTGCAAATTTAAAAGCAAAATGACATTTACAAAATATTTGTGCTTATCTTCTATTGTCAGCATTTCAAAACCAGGACAAGTTTCCTTCATTCAATTTGATGTACTTGTATCCAAATTGTTACTTTAATTGCTTTAATTTCCTATGTTTTTTCTTAATATTATCCTTAGATAATCATGTTCTTTTTTCTTAGACTTAAGATTTGATCTCTTTGAATGAATCTTCTGCAGTGTGCTCTCAATTCTATTTTCAGTCTCTCATAGTTGGGACCAGAGGAAAGCGTTAATTTTATATTCCTCAATATTTGATCAGCTATTGATAACAGCATTAACTCTTCTTAGAAGTAAGGAGTTCTTAACTTTGATGCTTGCTTTCAGTCCATTTGAAAAAAAGACATCTACACTGATAAGGTGGGGAGTTGATTGTAGATTTGGGTTTTGAGAATCTGAGGGTATCATCAACCCCATTCACATTCCATTTGTTCCCTTTTGGGTACAACTATAAGCAGTGGTCATGTCAGCAGCACTTATGATAAAAGCTGTCACGTTATAGTGCAGTTATCTAGCCAATAATAGTGTATTTTCAAGAATCAGCTTTCATGTGCATTGCACAATGAAACCCAACTATCTACACTTGGTTAGCCAGTTTTTAAGTATTTTGCTTTCTTTTCAGTGCTCTAAAAGAGATCAAATCTAATGTGGCAGTTCCTACACACAGTGCAATTAAAATTCCAACATCTTTGTCCACTGCAGCTGTGTTAATTTTTTTCATTGGTCTTTACTTCATGAAAATGATAATCCTTGATTTATGTCTTATTGCACATAGCACCCTCTTTCTTTGTTACCATTAACTTCATTTAAACATTAAATCTTTAACTATTGACAGCTTACAGTTCACAGAAGATACTAGGAAATAGCAACTGTTCTGGGGGTTACACAGATAACTGTTTTTAAGAAAATTATTTAAAAGAGATATTAATGGCTATAGGCTTAAATAAATTTATTGTATTTTATCATTGATTTTAGTGGGAAATAACTGTATTTTAAGCAGTATATGGAGAATTGAGGGAGTTACATAACTTGTAGAGACAGACTCCTGAAGAGTACACTATTTGTAGGTAATTTGCAGAACCAAATGACGCTAGGAATTTTGTGAGTAGCTAAAGGCAAAATATCTGGAAGGTATCTTGTTTGTCCTGTCTTACAATAATCGGAATAAAGTTTGTTAAGATTTATGAATCATTGGTATTCTAACAAATAATTATAGGCTTCAGTAATCCACATTTTTAAAGGCAAAATTCATCAAAAAAATATGTTAAAGAACAGAAAAGTCCCAAAGTCGCACTCGCAGGACTTTCCACAGTAGCTAGTACAAAGTCAGATTATCTATTTCATGCAAGATTTATCTTAGAAATTCACTGTGTTTAAAGTTGTATATAGGTATATAACACTAGCATTGCACTTGTCTTTTACTCTTTAAACAAAAATCCACATTTCAAAATTAAAACTGATTGCTCCTTTTTCTTCCTATCTTCCATTCATTCCCATTTATTTGTTTCTTTGGTATTAACAGTCTTAATTTTAAGACTTAAAACAAGGTCTTTTGGATCTGACAGTAATAGATACACTATTCGTATTGAGACTTTCACGATTGTTCTGTATTACACAGAAGACTTTTAAATATAAGTAGCCCGACACCTTCTTTGATAGTCTGACACTGATGTTATGAGGACTATCATAGTTTTGAAAAAATACTTAGAAAAGAACCCCAAATTCTTCTTATAATATCTGTCTAGGGAATAAAAGAACTCCATCTGATTTCCTCTTCAAAACAGAGGTTCTTTCCACAGGAGAGAGACTTAAAAGAAAGTATCCGTTTCTGTATGTCAGAAGCCACTGCTCTGAGCTACTGGGTTTTATTTTAATTTTTTTTTAAAGGGGAAGTATCTGGTTTGGAATCTCTTTTGTTTAAATAAATTGTCTGTTCACTGGAGGTTTTCTGAAACAAACTGAACAAACTGAAAGGTTAATCATGTACTTCGAGTCTACTTAAGCGTGTATCTGAAACTTTCTTCTAACAACTAGGTACACACCACACAGTATCAGACAGAGCAATTTTTGCAATTTTTGGTTGAGTCTTTTTCCATAATTCCAGGACATCTGCTCGACTTCATAATCCTAGAAGATAAATACTGGTGTATATATGGGACATAGAGTTAGCTAGTAAAATCTTGAAGGTAGTCAATTCTTTCACCTGATAACAGTCTTATGAGCAATCAGTGATTATATGCTACAGACTCTGAACAATGCCAGTGAGGAAACTAAGTCTGTGCTTCAAAAGTTCAAATGATCCTATATTTTGCTGGGTATAGAGTAGAAATTCTTTCAAAGAGTAGACTTCTGCCTTGGTCTTCCCATTTCCAGAATGCTATGGCTCTCACAAACACACTAATTTTTCAGAATTTTTCACAGGGAGACATAAACAAGAAAGGATTTCCAAGAAGAAAGTAGATACTACTTCTTTTATTTATAATCTCTGGTTTGGAAAATCAAGTCATAGTTTTTCTTCTTTGATTCCTGAGCTATTCCTTTTCCTTTGTTAGGATCAAATATGGAGACTATTTATGCCAGCATTCCTGTATGGGAGGAAAGACAGACTACTGAAGTGTTGTAAGATTACACTCCAGAAAAGGTACAGGGTGAGTAAAGAACACTTCAGTGTGTATTTCATAGTAAAACATGGATATCTCTAACCTTAAGACATACTAACAAGACAGTTCGAATCAGAATTCTAAGAGTAGCAGTTTATCTGTCCACATGAAGTAAGGAAAATGGATAAGAGATTCTCTTAACTAAGCTTTTTTTAAACATCCACAATTGCAATGCATAATTTCTATAAAGACATGCAAGACTTGAAAAAATATACACGTTACAGCATTTTCAGAAAAATAGGTTCAGTGTATGTATGTTTTTAATGTAATTAAAGATATATACTTCAAAAATCTCTCAGTATTTATTGATCCAGCAGCATAAATAGCAATTACATCAGACACAGAGATGGCTACAGCACTTGAAACTTGCCTGGGTTGTGGTAGTTGTTTGGATCTTCCGTATCTCTTTTCCAGCTTCCTTACCATCATCAGATCTTTCTGTATCTGATATTATACTTCCTGCATCAACACTAGGTACAGTTTTGCTACCAGAAGACTCTGTCTCAAGAGTTGTGGCAGTCATTTCAGCATATTCTAATCCTTTAGATGATGAAGCCAACTCCCTCTCAGAAATGGTACTCATTCCATCTGAAGTTGTGTGAATCTTGAACTCCTTGTCCTCTATTATACTTGAAGCACACGTTATATCTACATTACCCGTCATATGTGCAAGTAATCCTAAATCATCATTTACACCAAGATGCATCTGTGTCTCTTGCACATTTGAAATAGAAATGTGATTACTTGAAAGTTCAGGTAGAAGTTTCTCCTCTTGACTAGGTATTTTATCAAAGAGGAATGAGGTACTGTTAGTAGAAGGTTCATCTTTCTCATCAGCCAGAGTTATTAATGGACCATTGTCTTTTTCCTCATTCTTCTTAATAATACCCACACTTCCATGAACATTGTTTTGCAGTTTCTCAACAGCAGCACTATATACATTATCTAGAAGAGACTCGACTTCTACAAGTGCACCATTTTCTCCAGTTACCAGTGTCTCTGGGGATAAATCCATATCGTCAAGTTTTACTTCAGTAGCTTCTACCTTTTCAGCTTTTATATCAACTAAAAGGTCATGAACCTCCACATGCACTCCTCCTCCTGGTCTCTCAGCACTTCCAAGTACATCATCTGACACCTTTGTAGCCATGAGCAAGTCCCTCGTATCTGTACTGACAGGGTAATCCGTTTCACTTTCTGGACTTTGGCTTTGTGAAAGGTCTTCTATCTCTCGAATTTCCATTCCACCTTTTGCTCCTGTTGTCTGAGAGGAAAGACCCGAGATAGTGCTCACATTACCCTTCTTCCCCTTTTTTATGTTTTCTTCCTCTTGCCTTTGGTACTCTTCATACATCTTTGCTAGATACTCCTTGTGAGCCTCATATGTGACCTTAAAAAGAAGATAACAGACTATGTGAATGAATATATGTCACATGAACTTGAACAAAAACTAACAAGAATCTTAACAACATATTATATATAGCTTACGAACTGTGTCATAGCAAAGGACCTACTACAACAAACAAAAAAATGCCACCTTGACATGTATGGAGATAACCACCAGATGGCACTAAATCACTTTGCAGCTTAGTTTATTATATTGCTAGTCTGGGGAGTTGTAGGTATTCAAAAAAAAATCCACGAGCCATTTCTTACCTTGGAATGAGCTATAGAAAGAGTATCCACCCACACTCTCCAGCCTCCCCATTCATATTTTATTGCATGATACAAAAGAATACGGAAAATGTTGTAAACCATCTCTGTGATCTTCTGCTCTTCAGAGTTCTTAGGGTTAATGTATCCCAGAGAGAACATCCAGTCCTGCCACACTGAACACTGAAGTAAACATCTAAAGTGAAATAATTAGGTCAAAATATATCCAAACAAAGCGTCTATATTTTAACATTATGATGGTTAAAGTAGGAGGAACTTGTCCTCTGAACTTCAATCCAATGGTAGGAAGAAAATAATACTTCAGGAAGAATAAAAAGTTAAAGTATCTTCTGAACAGTAGCATCCAATATCAGTTGCTGAACTAACTTAAAATTACTGCTGACATAATCCATTTATTTTTTATATATTCCACTTAATACACAGTCTAAAACTCTACACAGACTATAAACAGATTGTTATTACCCACAAGTCAAGAATGAGAATATATTATTTGTAGTGACATACCTTCTGTTTTCACGGCTATTACTAAAGAGTTTTATCATATCAGACAAGAACAAACGTCGAACTTCCATCAGTTCTGCACTTGGTGTGGAGTTTTTTAACAGCGTTGCCACCACCTTAAGAATCACTTTGAAAGAATAAATTAGTTACGTAACACATTTTAACAGCATTAAAAACAAGCACTGCTGAGAGCAAATAATGTAAGTAGTAACTGAAACCCATACATACTTGAGATACAACAATGAATTGTTCTCACTTCTTGAACCATTTAAAAATACTACAAACTCTATGCAATTCATTTATCATATAAACATAATTTATTTTCCTTACTTGGATTCTGAATTTTCACTGTAGAATCTGGCTCTGGATGTGGTTTGTGAACAACTTGAGTGCATACTTGCTCTGTCAAAATCTAAAACATAGAATATTTATTTTCTTTTACCATTTTTATTTAAATGCTACAGCATTCATTGTTCATTTTTAAATTTGTAAAGAAGAACCTTTACCAAGGCCACATGAAACATTTCATAAAATGTTTTTATTCTTGAAGAACGGAAATGAACGATTCCACTATACATGGAGCAAGATTTTTATGGATGTACTGTGGTTAACTAACATTTAAATACACAATAATGGTTTTTCAAAGATATTCCACTCATATTCTTCATAGTGTTATACATTCACAAATCTAAAAATCCTTCATGCACACCATGCTTCAAAAGTTATGCTCATATATTCCATCCATAACCATACCCAGTATTTCTTAAAAGCGGGTTTGGTTTTCCCCAGCTGTGGAAGAGAAACAGTCACAGACAGCACCCTAAAGGAATAATCTTGGGACTTCACATAGTGAGCCTAACAGATCATTCTCCTATTTCATGAGTTGTACTTGACAAACTAATCAGTCTGTACTGAGGCAATACCATGGACCTTTCGTACTGGGATACCTGTCACTGGTTCTATATATACCAATTCATTTTTTAGAACAAGCTGAAAACTTAATGATAACAACGTGAGATTGTCATTAAGTATATTCAAGTAAATGTATTTCAATATAATCATTTCACTAGTAATTCTTATGTATTTTAAGGCAGAACTTTAACTAATCCATTAGCCAATATCAAATTAATGTCAGTTGCAAACACAATATCCTTGAGTGTGTCTTTACACATAGATATTTAAAATAGAATGCAAACATGCCTTTGCTTTTTATGAGAGAACATGGAAAATATCTGCATCAGTTCCTTGGGAAATCTTTTGTACTTCTGGCATTTAACTCCTTTTTTTTTTCCTCCTCTGGCTCTTTTTTTTAATATAAATGGCTGTGCATGCTGTACTCTATGAGGACTTTAATTTTGTCACTAAGTATTTTCTGAGCATACCAGTCACAGAAGCTCTCAGAAATGTGCATGCAGGGACATCTGGACTGTGAAACTCAAATGGTCAAACCACACAGGGTAACCTTAGGTACGTGCAATAAAAGGAGAACTTGATGTCTGAGGAAGTCATCAACAAATAGATGATGTTCAAGTTTTCACAATCACAGGAGAAAATCTTCTACCTCATTCAGATTCTGAACTCTAAATATCAAGCACCACTTTAGTCTTCCATGTCTTTTCTGGAACCAGTCTTCAGTATCTGGCATTGCACCTATTTGTGACTAATTTTTTTTTTTAAAAAAAGCAAACTAAACCTAAAAAATATCTTCTAATGCTTAAAATCTGCAGAAACTGCAAAAGGTTAAATTCTAAGTCACCATTTCAAAAATAACTGAAGACTGGACATTATGCATTTGCAGGCATGAGGAACATGGGTTTCAACCAATTTGATGTTGACAGTATTTAAAAAATTGCTCATCGTGAAAACTGAAGGTTCTACAACGGCCTGGTAGGACAGTCAAATGCTTCAAGGTCATATTCACTCGCCTCAAGCCGTAATTGTTACATAAAAGTGGCTGCATTCACTTATCATTTTGGCATACTATCAGCATTACTAGTTAAAACCAAAACGAGCACTTTTCATTTTGTAAACTTGACAGAAACGGCAAAAAAAATAAAAGAAAAAAGGCATCTCTTTGGCATTAGCCATTTCCACTGCAATGAAAACAAACTCCTCCAAACAATGGAGGAGTAAGAGCAATTGCAGGTGTGCAGTAACTTTTATATTTTTTTCATGGGAAGCGATGAACATCTTAAATATCAGTATCTTTTCCATGACCCTTTGGGATACTATAACTGGAAAGTTTTATAGAGAGTATACAAAAATTACGACATGGTTAATGAAAACATGCAAAGCATGGTAAAATATATTTTGTACCAAGACATTATTTCTTAACATTTTCATCTAATATTTTTTCAAAAGTATTGAGAATTAGAATACTGTAAAGCACAGAGTCATTATATAATTAAGTCATAATTTTTACAATAGAGATGAAAGCCTCTATATTTAATAATTTGTACCTCATAAAGTGTGTTATATGTTGTAACAGTCACTGTATTTGTATGCAGCATCAACCTTTCTCCAAGAAGAGTGAAAAGACTGTGAGTATGCATGATTTCAACCTTTCTCCTGCAAGAGAAAATAAAACTATAAGAAAAATGCTAGGTATGCTGAACATTTTAAGTAAATGCAAAAAATCCCCCAAAATCCCAAAAGACAAATATTTGAATGTAGTATTAAAAAGCTCTAAGACTTGTTATTATGTAAATATTACAAATTAAATCTCATTTAAGATCTTTCCCAAAATAAAAAAAATACAAAAAACCCCAAACTAGAAGTATTCAACATTGTGAACTATGTTGTGGCACACATTACCACACAGTATCACAGTATCATAAGGTTGGAAAAGACCTCTGAGATCGAGTTCAACCTATTGGAAATTCATTTAAATGTGCAGATAAAAACAAAAAGTCAATAACAGAGCATCATTTCAGTGGTGATGTTGAAAGAATCAAGAATGGCAGAGAAAGAAAAGAACAGGATGTTGCCAGCTGTTATGATTAGATGAAGTAGTCTGTCCTCACAGGCATCTAAGCACGTTACTAGTCACTTCACCAAGAATCAATTACCCCATCTCTATAGCAATATCTGTGATGATTATACATGAACTACAGCAATGGTAACTGGTTTTGTATCTCCACTTTTGTTATTAATATTGTACTGGTTCAGATTTCATAAATCACATTATAAAATCTCTTTATGCAATTGTGCTTTCATCTATTAAAATACACTGTGAAACAGAAATATGTGCTTTATAAGCTCAAGTAGTTTATACTTTTATAAACATGTGGAGTTTTCTGTAGTTCACCATAATTTTTTTAAAAAATGATGCTTATGCACTCGCATGTATGTGCACAAACAGGCACACCTTGCAAGCACTAGCACTAACATAAAAAAGCTGGGGGAGGGCATCTTTATTTGCTGAAATCTACATAAAATGTGAACATGTACAGATTTAAAAATTTTTAAAAAGTTACACAGAATATTCAAGTGGATTTCAATTACTTCAGTTATATGAAAAATGAAGTTATTTATTGCATGCTAAGTATTTATTTTCACTCAACAATAGAAACTACACTGATACATCCAAAATTACAAGTCAATGCTAAGAACCAGGACATGGAATTTCAGCTTCTGAAATATCTCACTTTTCTTTTTTTGTAATGTTCCACTGACAGAGCTTGCTACTTAATTTACTGGATAAGTGATAAACATGTTAGAAAAAACATACTTATTTGGACACAACTAGGCTTCTGCACATGTCAGACCTGCATCTGGTATCTCACTTAATCCAACTCCTATAAATGTGAATGATTTTTTAGTAAGTAATGTTTGAAATGCCCTTGGAGATTCTTGAGTGGACTATCAATTTGCTTTATTAATTACCAGAACACTATTTGGCTTGCTCAAAAGAAAAATCCCATTTGGGAGCATATTCTCAGCTAACTATCTCTCAATTATACAGTCATACTTTATTGATCTTACTGAGAAAAGCCTGTCTAGCAACACTGCACTCTGGCTGTACTCCTAGCTGCTTTCCCTTCTAAGGAAGGTTTACGCGATGAAGGCCCCTGTGAAGCACATGGCTAATTTTTACACTGGTCAATCTTCCGCTGGACTATTGTTGTGGGTTATCCCCAGCAGACAGGTAAGCATCACATGTAGAAGGGGAAACACGAGCAGCAGCAGGTTACACAACACTGCATGCTTCTTAATTCTTGAAGGATGAGATTAAGTACATTTATCTCGTGACATCAGTTCTTCTAAATAGGAAAATTTCTTGCTTCCACATTTTATACATGAATATTTCTTGCATACAAATATGTCCTTATCTCCTTTTATTTTTTTTTATTTACTTAGTTTGCTTGCTTTTCCTTTTTACACCTTCCCATGTGAATAACATATTCTATTTCATTTTTCCCATTATTTTAAAGCTGTTTTTAAAAGTACTGCCCTGAAACTTTTATTGCAATGACACTGAAAATTCCAGCAACAAATTTTTTATGACATGCATAAGTTTCCTGTTACCCTTAGCTGAATTTGCAATACACATTTATAAAATGTATTTTTGGAAAAAGTTTTTCTTCTGTTTTAACAGTTGAATTTCAGCATAGCATCTATTTGGCAACTTAACAATTCTAAGCAATTTCTAAAGACTGTCAAAGAATATACAGTAATCATGCCAGAAAGACAAGAAGAATGTGAACTTAAATACATCATCATACCAATTTTGAAAACTACACTTACTTATGACCCAAATGTTTAAGAAAATATCCAAGGACCTTCAAGGCTTGCACCCATATACTCTCGCTTTTGGAAGCCAATAATTTATAAATTACTCTACAAAAGAAAAACAAATTTGACATTTTTTTTTCAGTTTATTACTAAGTGTCACATATATAGATTGCATTTCAATGAAGATGGTTATATCTTAATAAATAAAAGTGTAAAAATAGCAATTTACACAAAATGGAAGGATATACTGAAAGTACCAAGCACAGCATAAGAGTTTGATTACGAATTCTTTAGATTAGAGATTGAACTGTGTTTTGTTTCGGTTCAATGTTTTATAACAGGAAGAGACAACCTTCCCTAATTATCTCTTGGAACATCCAAATAAAAGACAATCTGAGCAGTTGTAGCCTAAGATGAGAGTAGTCAACTGGACACATAACATCACATCCTGGAATTTCTTGGAGGATGCTACCAAAAATCTGCTCTCATTCTTAGAAACCCTACTTATTATCCTTTCTTCACAGCATAACGTACCTGTATTTAATCACATGATGTTTATACTGAAATCTCATTTGCCAAAAGTAAAATATGGCAATATGTTACACAAAATCCTATATATGCCTCTGAAGCTGCATCATCATTGAATCAAAATCCAAAGTAGAAAAAAAAAAAAAGCCTTCTGTTTTTAAATCCTGGATTAAAAAGGCCTCAAAATTTAACTAATTTGATTTATTGTTTATTTAATTAAGATAATTGGTTTAAGCACAAATTCTAACACATTTCAGAAAGCAAACCAGTCTTGATTAGAAGACATTAAGTGACAGAAAATGTTACCCTTCCCCTGAATTGTTCTTCAAAAATTTTTTAAATTTGTATTTCAGTTTTCCATTTAAATAAGTTGAGATTCAGCTTTTAGCCATTTTTTTTAGTGTTTCTCCACTACAGAGCACTTTAGCAGACAATATATTCCTTTTCTGAAAGGTCTTATCCCATTATAAGATCTTTATTTATCCCACTATAGAGGTCAAATGACCTCTGAGGCTTTTGTCCTCTGATAACCTAAGCAAACAAATCCCTAATTCTATCTAAGTTGGGGTTTTTTTACATCTTAAATGTTGCAGTTCTGTGCATTCACTCCACTTTTTCAACATAGACTTTTAAACGCAGAGATTGCACCATCAAGCAAGTTTAATACTAGTGCCACAAACGTTACCTACAGTTGTGTTAAAACACCTAGATCAGTCTTACCCTTCTTCAAGAGGTGTCAAAAATAGAATTCTGTCTGAATACAGACAACTACAGGCAAAAAACAGTCTTGAATGTCAGTACAATGAGTTTTCATTTCAACTAGTATTTAAAACAATGCAAGTATTTGATGATGATCTTAGTATATTGGCAAAAGGGAGCTGGAATTTATCAGTTATTAGATGTATTTTTCCCCCCGGTTTTACAAGCCTCATGTATTTTCCAAAGTATTTTCAGAACTGCACAAATAAAGTTCTATAGTAAATATCGAATTATTAGCATGAAAATTATCAGTCATAGAAAAAATTACTTTACCAAATTAAGCATAAGAAATCAAAGAATTTACCACTTCTCTGGGAATAATCAGTTATTAATTTTATTATCATTAATTTTACTGTTAAGCAGATAAACATATGAATTTCATAGATAGTTTTTTTATTTTTTCAGCAAGATTTTAAGAAGTTAGGGCATCATTTCTCTTATTTTCCTCTCCTTCCCTCCAGATTATGTTAAAAGTCAGAATTATTTTGAGATAGATACCTGGCTTTTTGATGCATCTTGTTAATTATATATTCTACTTGAGGTTGAGAAGGAAGTACAACCCTACATTTACATTTAGATATCATAATGAAAGCCTTAAGTGGAAAATTTTATCCTCATAGCTATCAAAATCACAAAAAAAATAGCTTAAGTTAATAAAATTGTAATTTGGAAGATCAACAAGTGTGATATTTATGTGAAAAAGAAGCAATTTGGAGAGTGATGATACTGCAACAACTTTTAAGATATTTTCTCACTTCACTGTCTTACCGTATCCCATTTCTCTGATCGAAGGCAGGTATCATGGATGCTGGATGTTCGGACATTAGCGCCACTAGCAGCTGCAACACGTCATGAATATTTTCATCCTGTATGACAAGCATCAATGTTATTAAAAAACTAACCTCAACAGCAGGCTTCCCATAGAGCTGGTACAACGGGTTACAGTAAAAGTTAGGTAATTACAGAAATATACCTCATGCATTGTTAGTAAGTAATTTAATATGCTCTGCAGTTCATCTTCTTTCACTCCTCGATCCTAAAAACACAAGGAGAGGCATTATTCAGAGAAGATACATACATTAAGTTCAGTTAAGAAAAACTTGGACCAAGTCAAATAATCCTATAATTTTTTCTATTTAAACTCAAAAGACTACATTTGCTCTTTCACTCTATTGCTTTTCCTTATCACATTGACATTTCAAAACAGCATGAAGTGAGTCCTCTATTTCTGCTAGAAGGACTTTCACAGTGTGGCCCTTCTGATGCTATAAGCTACTACTGCCACTCCTCCAAACCCTCACACATAACAGAAGTCTCAAATGGCAGATTACACCTCAAAGACTTAGCGTTCAGCTGAAACAGAGAACAAGAGTCCTAAACCATTTCAGCCAGGGTAGAATAAAAAACAAAAAAGAGGTAAAGCAATAACTAACTTAACAACTGTGATTACTTTTTTCATTTGATCAGTCAAGTAACTATCTACTAACATATAAAAAAATCCCAAATACCTAAAAGGTTCTCTAGTGTCAGATACTATTTCTGCAACTACATTTGATAAATTATTTTTTATTATTATTACCTTAATAAAATATATATGGCATAATTTGGTGAGGTTAATAAGAAAACTGTATGGATTTACTACCTTCATGTTGATTAGATGTATATGAAAGAACATTAAAATTAATCAGAAACAGATACACATCCTGACAGGTATTACATATTTACAACTATGAAAGATCTTACTACATATATATAACAGATCACAATGTTTTCCATCTCGAATAGACTGTTTTACCTTCAATATAAGTTGTTTCAAAAACAGAAGCATAAATGCCCTTAATGATATGATTTCTTTCTGTGAGGGCCGAGGACCATCTGGAAGAAGAAAGTATACCACTTATAAATATAAAATAATTCCTTTAATGACTGCAGCTTCTTAAGGAAATCACAGTTCCCACAACAGATGTAGCATTCTACTCATTATATTAAAGTTCGTATCTGCAAATTATATAATTTCTAACCTTTCAGATTCACATGACAACACTGATATACATAAGAGATGTTTCAATTTGGAAAAAATAAATATATATATATATTTATTTTTTTAAACAAAGACAGGAAGGTGAAAGGTAGTAAGCGCGTCTAGACTCAACTGAATTAAGGTATATGTTCTGTAGGTGTCATCATATGAACCAGAAGTTTCAAAACCCACTATAGGCAGCTAGTTTCTTTATTGACTAGATCTACTCAACCAACCCAGTCTCAGTGTTCAAGTCAGGACAAAAATTATTAGTTCTATCAAGTAAATGGAGATGAGTTTCACTGAAAACAATGGGAGTTTAAACACCTTCTACAAGCTACACTGTGGATACGTAAACTTAAAGAGGTCTGGATAAAAACTTGAATCTCACATAAGATAGGTGATAACAACTTGGAATAACTAAGCCACTACGTTAAATACCATCTGAATGAAATCCAACAGAGAAAGTATTAATAAAGTATTGGTGGTGTCCATTATCTGTAGCAGAAATTGAAGATATTTAACAAAAGAGAAACTACCCTATGGAGAAAACATTAAATTTAAAGCAGAAAAAAAATATTTGTAATCTATAATACTTTAAATAATTACGCTTGAGGAAGTATATCAGGAAAAAAGGAAATATCAAAACAATTGAATAAGAAACAAAGCTTGAACAACTATCTTCACTTGAACTTTACTCTATTGTATTTTCCATTCATCCCCTTCATAAATACTGAAGGTTGAACTGGAAATTCCTTTGTTAAGTTCCTACTTTTGAAACAATGTGTGTCATAGTCTTAAATTTTGCATAGTGAAAGTAAATGCAGACTAATTTACTGTTTCATTAACTATTTCATCTTAGGTTGATAAACATCTATCAGAGCTTAATAACACTCTATATCTCGGTATTATTTCCAATTCAGATGAATGCAACTTTTTAATGAAGATTTTATTTATAATCTCTGGTGCCACTTTTCAAAGTGAAGTGACTGCTGTGCACACAGAAATTCAAGTTTGCAGAAACAGGAAATGGGAAAGTAAGTTACATTTGTTTGACAACCAGGAACAAAAAAGAGTGGTTAAGCCTCTCAAGTTTTCTTCCCTGTTCAAGAGCAGAGAGAGAAGAATTGTCAAAAATATTATCAACAAAGTTTGTGGATAACACCATGTTTGCTTTAATTTCATGATTCAGATTTGGGCTACCACCGCAGTGGATAGCAAAGATACAAAGCTGCAAGCTGGTTTATATACTATTCTTATCCTGATTACATAAGGTACAGAGCCTTTCAGATTTTCTGTGGGGTCTTCATGATCTCAGAATTCATCACTTATTAAGTTCTCTCAATTTGTTTTTCTCAACAAACCTCTTTCTTCATGTTCCACTTCAGTACGTCTCACTTCACCTCTGACTGATTCCATTCTAAGAAAGCCCCTCAGTGTTCTATTAATTACTGAAGCTAAGCTTTTATACAAGCACACCTGCTTAAATTTATTTTTCATCTTTTGTCTAACATGTTCGTTTGTTTGATCAGCATGACTAGGTTTTAAACCAGCCCTGGAAGGGTCTGTACAGAGGACAGAACTAAGAACTTTATCTTCACTCTTGGTGTCTCTCAGCGGCAGCTTATAAAACTTCCAACACTAAATTTCTCTTAACAGAATTGGGTACTTTTCAGAAAGAAGGAAATAAATCTCAACCTCCCCCCATCATTATATGTAAAAACAGCAAGGATATTGTTGTAAAAAAAATCTACCAATAGGCTTTAAAGATACAGGAACAGTTTTCTACCTATATGCTCTAATAACACTACGAAACCTCTATTTCCCATTGTAAAAATAAGCTGGATTTTCTGATTCTAGCTTGAACTACATTAAATATTGCACGTGCTTTTATGCCAATGGTGTGCTGCTAGCCAACAGATATTTTTTTCCCTAATTCAAATGCAGATTCATCTCTAACTGCATCAAAGAAATCTTCTTCTATGCACACCCTCTTCCCTCCTACAACTTATTTGGATTCAATAGCAAATAATATGTGAAAAACAGGCCTAAAAACTGAGGCGTTTTGTCTTTTCTGGAAGACTGCAATTATGGAAACAGAAAACAGAACACTAAGGCAATGGGGAGCTCTGCAAACAATTTTGGAAACAGAAATTTTACGGAAGGCTTAAAAATAAGATATTCCAAATTAATTTGGAACCTGTTCAAAGATACCCAAGTTTCATAATTCTTATTCACATACCCACTAATTTCTGTGGAGATGTGCGAGAACCCTGAAAAGGGATCTTCAACATGCAAAAAATGCAAAAGGAATTCTTGCTTGCAGGTTGTATGCCAAGCAGACAAACCTACGCTTTTTGCTTCATCCTCCAGTATTATTTATTCCTTGTATTTTTGTTGTGTTTTAAAGCTTCACTGCATTAGAATCAGGAAAAGGGAACAGCCTCTGCCCAAAAGAATTTATTAGTCTCGAAAATTAAAAGATGGCTGATAGAGAAAAATTAGAGAGACTGGAGAAACTGGAGGCTATGTTACCAGTAAACAGCTACAAATAGTGAAAGAAAAGACTGCAGCACAGAAATGCAACAGTCATTTGATACAGAGTGAATGGAATTAGTCTGGAAAGTTGTAAAGCTACATAAAAAGCATTTGCCGCTATAATTGTTTGATCATCACATTTTTCTTCATTACTAGTTGAAGATTTATTTTTAAAAAATACATTATCTGCAAAACAATGCAATAATTTATGCTATAATTAAAAAAATATACCTTATAAACACACACTTGGGTAAAGAGAGACAAGTAGATCTTGTTCTTCAACTGAAATATTGAAACGTATTTTCTTTACTTTCTACTAATCTCTGTGCCCATCACTGGATACAGCCAATTCATTACTCAGCAACTGATAAACAGCACTGCTAAAGACTAAAAGCAAATCCAAATGAAATCAACAACATAGATAATTCTTTTCAGATCTGGTACAGCAACCATAAATCCTAAAAATAAAATGGCAACATTTTTGTTAATTGGCAAAGAGAAAGGATGCTTCCCTTATACCACACCAAGATGAGTCATTAAATCATTTCCTGCTTTTAGAATTCTTTATGTATGTATTCATTGCAGCTAGCACATAATTTGCATTAGATTTTTTTAATATACCCTTCTAATGAGAGTTAGCCAGTTTTATCCAGACAAAAATAAAATAAAAAAAAAATTATCCAATTCACCCTTGCAGCACAGAGCAATTAATTAAGAGGAAATAAGTAAACATATTCACTGAGTAAAGCACAATTGGTATGGATGTAAAAAACTGACTGGGACCTTTGAATAACAAAACCAGTCATTTCTAATCCTGTATTTGGAATAAGACATTGTGTCATCAGTTCGACAAACAACCAAATTCAACATTCTTCCGTCTGGCTTTTTATGTATAAAAAGCATGATTTTTCTACTCCTTAAATTAATAAAACGTGACACAGATAGCAGAATCTGATCTCCACGCACGCATAAATAACATCATGTTATGCGGATCACAGAAGGACCTACTTTTTATCTTACTGTTGCAAAGCTAATGAGAATTGAGTTCCACTCTAACATAGGCCTTGAAATAACTCCGTGAAAATTTTCTATATATAAAAAAAATTATAGTTAGTTTGTTCTTATAATAATTTTCATAATTCCTGATTCTCTAGCTCATGCTCAAAAATGCTGGACATAAAAAATGTTCTTGAAAATTGTATTTAACATGAGTTATCCTGGACAATAACAACCATGAGTTCTCTGGCAGGAGGCAAGGTGCTGCTCATAAACATCTGCTGACAGCAAGATTTGGGAAACACTACTACAGAAAAAGAAATCTTAGAATCACAGAGTAGTCTGTGTTACAAAGGACATTTAAAGGCCATCTAGTCCAACCCCCTGCAGTAAGCAGGGACATCTTCAATTAGTTCAGGTTGTTTAGAGATCCATCCAACCTGACCTTAAAAGTTTACAGGGGTGGGGATTCTACAGCCTCTCTTGGAAATTTGTTACAGTGCTTCACCACATTCATTGTAAAAATTTTCTTCTTCACATCTAGTCTAAATCGCTCCTTTTTAGTTTTGAACCATTGCCCCTTGTCCTATTGCTACAGGCCCTGCTAAAAGTTTGTCCTCGCCTTTCTCATAAGCTCCCTTTCAGTACAGAAAAGATGTAATAAAGTCTCCCCGGAGCCTTCTCTTCTTCAGGCTGAACTACACCAACACTCTCAGCCTTTCCTCCTAGGAGAGGGCCTCCAGTCCTCTGATCTTTCTTATGGCCCTTGCCTGGACCTGCTCCAACAGGTCTATATATTTCCTGTGCTGAGGACTCCAGAACTGGACACAACACTCCAGGGGGTTCTCACCAGAGTGGATTAGAGGGAAGGAATCACTTCCCTCGACCTGCTGGCCATGTTTCTTTTGATGCAGACCAGGCCACAGTTGGCTTTCTGGGCTGCAAGTGCACATTGTTGGTTCATGTCCAGCTTTTCATTCACCAATACCCCCAAGTCCTTCACCGCAGGGCTGCTCTCAATCCCTTCATCCCCTAGTCTTCATTCATCAGGGTTTGCCCCGATCCAGCTGCAGGACCATGAGGTTCATATGGGCTCTCTCCTCAAACCTGTCCAGGTTCCCCTAGATAGCATCCCATCCCTCAGGTGTCTCGATTGCACCACTCATTTTGGTGTCATCTTTAAACTTCACTCAATACTACTGTCTATGTCATTATCAAGATATTAAACAGCACTAATTCCAATACAGACCCTCGAGGGACAGCACTTGTCACTTATTTCCATCTGAACACTAAGTCATTGACCTCTATGCTCTGGATGGGACAATCCAAACAATTCCTCATGTACCAAACACTTCACCCATCAAATCCATATCTCTCCAACTTAGAGAGAAGGATGTTGTGGGGGACCTACCAAAGGCTTTACAGATGTCCAGATGGATGAAATCCGTAGCTCTTCCCTTGTCCACTGATGTAGTCACTCTATCATAGAAGGCCACCAGCTTGTTCAGGCAGGACTTGCCCTTGGAGAAGCCATGCTGGCTGTCTTAATTCACCTTAATTCTAGGAGGATCTGCTCCATGCTTCACTGTGTCTTTAGATGCTGCAACTGTTGGGCAATCCTATATTTTTCTCCCATCTTCACATCTTATTCAGTATGATTTAATAATTGCTAAAGGTATGCACCGTAGCAAATTAAGAGAATAGTTATAACCATAGCTTAAGTATAAAATATAATAGATTTTAGAGATTCTTTCTTCTGCAAATTGGTTTGACTTTTTCTGCTCTTCCTGACATAAGAATTATTTCATGGGTTTTAATACAGTCTGATAATTACAAAAGCGTTCCTAATACTTTAGGAGGAAACAAAAAGACACAACTTTAGTATGCTGAATCAAAGAAGAGACAGCAGCTTGAAACAGGAATGAAAAGATATAACACCAAATTTGAAATAAATACTTGAGCCTTTTAAATAATTCAAAACATTCACACCTCTCATTTTATGAGCTGACTACCAGGAGAGGCAAGAGGGAAACATTTTATTTTTTTTTTTAGAAAACAGCATTAGCCAAATGGGAAGCTTCAATATTGAGCTACTTTAGCTTTAAACAAGGTATGCTAAACTGTCAATACAGAAAATTCACCCACTGTGTGCTTTATTAAAACAGGGCAAGGCAATAAAATCTTGAAGTAGAATAATTGTCTGCAAGTAACAGTAAATAAAACTACTAATATTAAAATTGTTCCAGCATCTGGAGCTGGGGTTGTTTAGCCTGGAGAAGAGGAGGCTCAGGGGAGACCTTATTGCTCTCTACAAATGCCTAAAGGGACGCTGTAGTCAGGCAGGGATTGGTCTCTTCTCTCAGGTGACCGGAGACAGAACAAGAGGACACAGTCTCAAGCTTTGTCAAGGGAAGTTTAGGCTCTATATTAGGAAGAAGTTCTTCACTGGAGGGGTGATTGGCCATTGGAATGCGCTGCCTGGGGAGGTGGTGGAGTCACCATTCCTGGAGAAGTTTAAAGAGAAATTGGATGAGGCACTTAGTGTCATGGTTTAGATGACGAGTAGGTGTTGGTGTTGGGTCATAGGCTGGACTCGATGATCTCAAAGGTCTTTTCCAGCCTGGTGATACTGTGATACTGTGTGTGATACATGTGATAATAGGTCCTGTATGCAGCCTAATAAAAATCAACACAAAACCAACCTCCTGGAACATTTCTGAAATATAGAATTGGTGAAGTTATGAGTTGCTTAAAATAGAGGTGGAAAGAAAAAAGCATTAAGCCTATTAACTACAGCTACTTCTAGTATTCTAAGTCTATACACCTGAATCAGCCAGACTTGCTTACTATATTGACAGACTGCACTTAATGTTAAAAGAAAGAGCATCTGGTGAATAAAAACAATATAATATCCAGGCAATTAAACAGTTTCAAAGCTTTCAGGAATTCTACCATTTGAATATAATAAATGTGAATTTTATTAAAAAATATGAAATTAACGTGAAATTAAATTTAGCAACCCATCACCTCAGCAATTACATTTCCACAGTCATTTGCTTGCAAATCACCACAGTTAGTACAGCTGTATTAGTCAGAAGCAGAAGCTACCTGTGAAATAATACCAAGAATAGTCCTAGTGCTGATTTTTATGGAGAAAATTCCATAGCTAGACTGGACTTGCTATGTCAGTGATCAGTCTCCATGATAATACAACATCCTTCAACTCAACACAAGGAAAGTCATTTTTACAGACAGGAAAGAGAATACTGTAAAATCTTTTGGTTTAGTTGTATCAATTACAGGGGATTTTCTGTAGTCTAAGCAACAGGGGGAAATCAGGAGGATAAGGAACAAGGAACAAAATTGAGATTAACTTTTCAATAAGTCATTTATCTAGAAATCTAATAAATATAAATTCAGATATAATGGATAATAATATGTATATTTAAAATGTGCATCGCCTCACCGTTTATCAAACACTTTCCCAACTACTGTACGAAGGCTTTAGTAATTGTAATTGTTGTATTCATACTGCTACAGCAAACAACAAATAATTTGCTCTATCTGATTACCTTTCAGGGATCTACCTGGTTGTCCTTCTGAGAAAAAACAAATATTGTCTGGAATTGACATAAATGAGAAGAGAATGGTACGATATCCTTAAAATGGGCAAGAAATAAAGAAAAGATAGAGAAGCAACACAGCCATATGTATATTAATTTAGACTTAACTGATTAATTTCTCATTCTTAATTTTGTATCCTTGTGTACCCTATGGCTTCTCTTCAGATTTTGATGAACACACCATATATATTTTTTCTAGATATTAAACTGGCACCACACATACAAATACTTCACAAATACAGCTTTTACTGCAGAGGCAGATCTGGGCAAGCAAGAAACACATCATACCTCCTACAGAAACAAAGGTGTCACACTTTCCCTCAAAAGAGCAAGCTTAGCTAGAGGGAAGTCTGTAATATGCAATACATTTTCAAAGTGTTGTTAGGTACTAGTATCATGACACAGAAGTACTGGAATACTTTAATAAAAAAAAAAAAAAACAAACCCATAAAGCCCCACAAACACCAAAAGAATTACAGCAATAGCAAGTAGACAATATTTGAAGATACAGTCTCAAACTAGTTAAGCAGTTTTCCAGGTCTCTGTCTAGGTGTAAAAGCGGTTGACACTTGGAAACTTTACCTGCCAACAGCTGGTCAGTCAACAGCCACAAATACAATGTACATTTTATAAGCTGATCAGCTGAATTTTTAACATCCAAATTCCTCACTAAGCTCAGGTACGGTTAACTTGTCTGATGGTAAAATTGAACCTAGAAAGCATGACGGTGAAACCCTCAACAGAGTAGAGTTCTGAAAGCACAAAACTGGATAAAGTCAGACCCAGGGTAAGATTCAGCTCGCCCTAACTTTAGATATCTGCAATGTAGTTGCCCACCAGTTTCTAATCTTCCACTGAAATCAACGGAGACCTAATTGATACAGCAAATAGAGTCCAGAAAGCAACAACCTTCAAATTAAATAGTTCTCAGGGCTCTGTCAAGTAGGGATAGGACACAGTTTCCCAAACGTACTCATCAGTGTGATTTGACATGCCATAAGGTACCCAAAATATCTATAGAGAAAAAGCAGATCTGACAGAGGATGTACATGACACCTACATCCTTCGGAAAGGCAGGTGAGATGCCCTACAGAGACTAAAATGATGGTAGAAATCCATATCCAGGCAGCTGACTCCCGCATTACATGGTATATAATCAGCAGACATTTAGCTCAGGTGGAGACACCTTCATCGTAGACACCAAAAATGAACTTAATTTCATTTTGGCAGAGGGAATCCAGAAACAATGTAAGTAGAAAATACATTTTATCACTGATAAAAATTTCAAACTAATCAAGTAACCAGTACCATTAATTTTCATAATCCACAATTACAAGATTTTAATTCAAATGAACAGAAAACAGAAACCCAGGATGCTTTTGTTAGGTATTTTTAAAGCACATATTAATAATTTTAAGAATAATATCATTCACCTAATATTATACTATGAGAGAATTACTAATGCAGCCCCAGCTCCAACAGCAGCTCTTTATGTGAGCCTCAAAAACTTACAAGTTTTATTAGAAATGACTATTAGAATACCTAATCTAGGATAAGAATTGTTCCTTCCATTTTTATTTATTAAAAAAAATATTAAAGAAAAAAGAAAAACCCATGCATACAGCTCACAATTGAGGAATTACCCAATAAGTTATAGTTATGTATGTCATATTCTTAAATATTTGGATATGTGACAGCACTAAAATATCTCCCAATTATTCAATTTCTCAGCACGACAGTAATAGTTACAGACTAAAGATAATTAATAAGTTCTCTTATATAAATTAATTTTTAAGAGACTTTAAGCCAAATCCTCTCTGCTTAACACAAGTAGTCAGCTAAATGTAATGACATTACAGCTGCAAAGTATAGGATTAGAATGATTTGATGCTCTGGTTAATACACATCTGTTACATGCAGCGTTTAGCCTGTATGTATTATTGTATTTTGTTATTGCTGTCATTCAATGCTTCCAGAGCTTAGCTAAGCTAAACGCATGACCATAAACAAAGTTAAATCAATCACTGTTTCACAAGGACAGAGAAAAAAAAATATTATTAAACTGGAAATACAGCTTCAGACATCTTAGCAGTTAGAACTAGAAGTTTACACTTTGTTTTTAACACTCAGCAATCCAAACCCCACAAAGGTTTCTTTGGCATATGAAATACAATTAACACTTCCTCTCTGTTACAGAAAAATAAAAATCAGTAATTTTAATAAGTTTCATAAAGTATCCCTGCATGAGTATATGCTATGTGAATGAAGGCCAGAGTTGAAGTCTTCTGGGAACATATAGAAAACCAAGCAATTATCATCACAGGTGTACGACACACCAAAAGTACGTATATAGTCCATCTACAGTTGACCACAGCTACTGATTACTGACTTACCTCCTTGTCTACAGATCCAAGGAGATTTCACATATTTATATCACAAATCTTCCTATACAAGAAATGCTTATATTTTCTTACGTATTGTACTTACCTAGTCCTTTAGGAGTAATGCCACTGCTATCAGCAGGATTAACCACCCAGTAGTAGTATTTCAGTGTGTGCATTAACTGCAGTACTGTTCCTACTCTGCGTATGGTATTATAGATCGTAGCAGTTCCAATGAATTCAGCTGACAAGTAGGTATACAAAGACAGCTGCACCTGAAGAATGACATAGTTAACCACATAAATGTAAGCTATATATTAATAAGCTTAACTTGTAGGCTTTTTAGCGTTCCCTTCAGATGTGATATAAAAAACTAAAAACTAATCACAAACAACTTTACTGAGGGTAGGCACGGGACTGATATCTCAAAAACATCCAGAAGTCCCTTCCAATCTAAATTTTCTATGATTTCATGACTTATGTCACAAAAAACGTACTAGTTTGTTTTCTATTTTGGCTTTTTATACTAGAAAGATATATTATCAGATTTTAGGACCATGCCACTTTAGTCCACATTCCAGTGAGAATTGTGATTATCTCAGAAAAAACCTAATTCATTATCAGCAGAGATGAACAAGAACCTTTTATAGTTTTTATTAAATCAAAATACATACTTTAAATTAAAAGTTTATGTAAATATGTAAAAAAATATATCTTAGATTTTGATTACAGTTAAAAATACACACCTTTATGCATAATCTCTAGAAAAACAATGTAACAAAGCCACTGAAAAAGGGACTGCATTTCTAGAAGCCCTCTTTTCATAGAATTAGCCAGAATCCTAGGCAAGAATGTAACTGCTTTTAGAAAATTAGAAAAGACATTGGATAACATAGTTACACAGGGTACAGACTTTGTCATCTGAATAGTCTTTGTTATTTCTGTGATTTCAAATAAAAAAAAAAACAAAACACCAAAATTAAAAACCTAAGTACCATGGTAGAAAAGGATACCGGTAGGAGAATTCTAACATCATTAAACTGTACAATTACCTTTGCAGGGGTATGTATCCAGATAGCAGGATTAAAAAGGATGTGATCACATAATTGCTTCAGCAGAGGTGCTCCATGAGACAATCCATCCAAATATTTCGCAAATGACAAAAATTGTTCAAGAACTGCTCTGGTTATATGAACTCTAGATGACTGGGGAAAAAGAATCAGATAGAACAAAGGTAAAGAAATCCTTACTTAATATACTTAACAGCAGAAATATGAAGTGATATTTTCACCAGGCTCATCTCTACTAAACACAAGCAAACTCATACGAGTTCATGTCATCAAATATGAAAGGAAAGCAAAAAAAAGTATCAGCAAATATCAGCAACTTACACTTTCTACTAATATACACAGTCCTTCTAATAGCTACATTTAACAGGTTAAAAATATTCATCAATAACTGAGGTAACTTTTTTCCTGGTTTGTTTTTTTTGTTTGTTTGATTAAATACACATTTTTCAGCACAGTGACTTGAGAACTTATTCTGAAGTCTTTAACTCTTTTTCAGTTAATCATGAGTCTTTCTGAAATTATGTTTCTCGGTATATAAGCACACATTAAGGGTAGATTTGCTTTTGTTTCTTAGACATAAGTATGTATTTGAAGGATTTGGGTTCAAAGTTTCCTCAAATTTCAAGAGACTACTTGAGTTTCATAGTATAAGCTATAAAATCACTGCTGAGACCTGCTCCTATGCAGCCACATGGCATGTGTCGTTTAAAAATCTTTATACACTAACTTAACAAAATGAATTAAAAGATAAAAACACTAAACCTCCTTCCCCTTGCCTTCTCTAAAAAATGTTCCAATTACTTTTAATGCTGTAAGTACAGTTGGGGAACACACAGATTTGTTATTTTTAGAAGCGAGGTCTGTCATTAATACAAGTTCAGCCTGGATGCTGAGTTTCCTTTGGCTTGTACATCACAACTCACAATAAATAGTCTGCAACTAATAAGAACAAAAATGTTACTTTGAAGGTCAAGTAAAAAAACCAAAACAACCGTTTCTGTCCTTTCTGAAGCATTTGATCACATGCAAATGAACAACAGATAATTTCCAAATAATAAAATTGAGCTTGGCTAGGAAACAAAAAAGATTTTTTTCCCGCCAAATGTGCCAACTGAATATAAGCATATATTGAAAAGATAAAATACATCCTCTTGAGAAACTGCAGATAAGAAGAATATAGCATAAAAAAATCCAGAAAACAGCATATGCTGTAAGAATTATGTTGTGACAGAAATCAATCAAGATCCTTCAAATATTCACATACCCTGAAGTTTAATGATTGTAGCAGGTGTTAATTAGAAAAGTATGCAAACTTATTTTTTTTTATTTCATGTACATTCTAAATGTGTATTCAATGTGCACAAACCACAGTGCTCTGTTCAAGACAAAGGAACTCTGTGAGGGCTCACTAGCCTGCATGTATATAACCTACAGAACTGGAGCTAACAGACTACCACAGGGGAAAAAAACACCTTAGACTAGTTCTTCAACATTCTAAATCACCCTTGCTTAACACAGAAAACACAGAAGCATAGAAAATAATCTGTTGTTAGGTATTACTTTAGTGGATGTAAAGTCTTTCTACTATAAGAATGTACTTTCCTAGCTGAAAATAATAGAGAGAGTAGAATGAGAGAAATTATTTATCATACTTCTTCAAAATTCAGTACATTTTTAAAACTATATTATTGTTATTTAATTTAAACATTGGTCAACAAAAAGCTGTGGTCATAACTTCTTCTCAAATGACTTATTCTGACCATATGCTAATGAGAAATACAGTAGCAGACATTCAAGTATGTCAGAGTAATAAGATTCAATCATAAGAGTATTACTATCCTAGTACAGCTGTCAGTAGTTTGTTTTCAGGTTATTAAATCACAGTAACAAGGTTTCATGAGGGCTTTGGGCCAGGGGGCAGGTAATGTTCCTCAGCCCAGCATCTGAACTGAACCTCAGTTTTGTGATGACTGCTCATAATGTCCAAAACCAAACAAGGAAAGGGAACACCCTTTGCAACTGTTTCTTTCAGAAATGAAATTATTTTTCATTTTTTCTTCTTTATAACACAGAGCAACCGTTTCAACAATTTCAGAACTGAGCCACAGAGGATTAACTTAATTTTTATTAACATACAAAGAAAGAAATTTAAACCAAATTGGGACATTTCTGTGATAACATTTGTGCAAATTGGGAACAAGAGAACTTTCCAAAATGAGAATCTGGGGAACAGAGAGTGGAGAAACACAAATGAAAACACGTTAAAGTGATTCTCAAACAGATCTAAAGTAAAAGCATAAATTAGACAAACAAGTCTGACTCCAGAAAACTGATTCTATGAATATTGGCATAGAAGAGGATAAGGAAGATGAAAAAAACTCCCGTACACAAGTTATAAGCAATACAAATCAAAAATATGCTATATCACAAATATATTTCATTTCACCTGTCCTTTTAGCTAAGTGACTGAAAATACCACATTAAGAGTAGAAATGCTAAGAATAAAGATAAAAAATAACTCCAAACATACCTTTTCAAGAAGGTATCCGATGACTAGAAAGCCTTTTCCACCAAGCATTTGTTCCTGCATGGCTACTGAACTCTTAAGAAGCTCAACCAAAAATGCCAACAGGGTAGCACTGCATGTAAAGAACAAGCATTTTTTTCAGATTAGAAGCACAGAAAAATTGATCTGTTACATTCTCAGCATTCACCAGCTATGAAGTGAACAGAAACAGGCTTAAAGTGGTGAAAAATTCCTTGAAAAAATATAAATTATACTTTTTCTGTCGACAAATTTCTCCAGTCATTGTTCACATACTACAAAGGTAGGAGTGGAAGTTCATATTCAAACAGATCTGGGAAAACTATTTTGTCAGCTCTCTCAATTTGTTTTAAACACGCAGTCCTTTCCACACTTTCACTCCCTGGAGTCATTGCTACCACAGAAATGAGGCATAAAAGGCTGAACATGCATGTGGGCAATGATGCCCACCACAAACCGCAGTGGAAGAAGAACAGGGTGGAAAGCTTCCTTCATATTTTATCCAAACCAAACTAGAGAATAATATCTAACTAAGCTTAACCAAGTAAAGGTTGAGAATCGCTTTCATCCAGTTAGGAAAGCACAGAGAGACTCTAGAGGCCAGAAGGAAATCACCCAGCAGTTCTCAATCCATATCTGTGAGAAGTTCAGAAAGCACAGGGAAGGGGAAAAAAAATGTTCAGAAAAGGTTGCAGTTTAGGAACAGAAGAGATATGAGAAACTTCAGGGGACAGACTTGGCAAGTTAGTGAACCTATGTTATGAAAACCAACAGCAGAAACATATGACAGATCAATGCGCTGTGAAAGAAAAATCACGATTTGCTCTTGGGTGGTGAGATGGAAGTAAAAATGCACTCATATTGCAGAAAAATCCCAGAGGAAAGGGTGAAAGAAAAAACCCAAAACATTTATGACAGAAAGGAAATCTTTTAAATGTTTTTTCAAATACCTCAAAAAGGTAGATGAGAGAATGCACTGTTCTGCACATACAATGTATACATAAAGTCATTTTTCCTTTTCTAAAAATAAAATAGGTATAACAGTTCCTTGCTAGACAGACAACCATCTGCAAACCATGAAGGTCTTCACACCAGGTAGGGGGCAGAGGCAAGGGTGAAAACAGTGGGGTTCACAGCTATGAAAAAGTGAATAAAAGAAAATGATGAATCTTCATTTTATAAATTTCAACTCTACTTAATAGTATGTAGTTAGCTAAAAGTTTCCTTGCTGTCCAAATACAATCTTTTACTTTGAAATAAAAGTTGAGATTGGTTAATCCATGCCAGCACCAAAACATAATCAAAGTGCTGAGGAAAACCAGATTTGTTTTATTTGGTGAGCAAGGCTGCCATGTGAAAAGTACACAGTGTAGGCAAAGTACACGCTGTGAACATGAAATAGTGCCTTGTCTTGCTTCATTGTTGAATGGTCACAATAATCAGTCTAAAATCACATGCAGAATGCTCCACAGAGTGTCAGCAGTAAAAGAACACAGATAATATCCACTTACAGTACTCCAAAGCTTTTATCAAAACAGCCTGTCAAGCTGTCACATCAATTTCAAACCAGGTTAAATACATCAATTTGCTCTTACCCCAACTGAAAGCTTCTATTGTATTTGTCATCTAAAATCAGACACTCACCATTTTTACTACATGACAACCCAGAAGCAGCTCATGTAATGGGTTGAAGATTTATATTTATATAAATTTATATATTTATAATATATTAATATATTTATTTATAAACTTCTTCTAAAAATATTGTCTAAGTCAAAGAGAATTTGATATGGGTGATGTTTACTATCATCCTTTATGAGTAACCTTATGACAGCACACACCTTTGAAAGACTAGGATCTAAATTACAATAAGAAATACCACCAATATTATACTGAAAAGTCAAAAAATACTCTTAAAGTTTATTTAAAAGACTGTTGTACCTTGAACGTCTTACCAGACTTAAGTTTAAAATTTTCTACTTCCAGTTCTATAACTCACTTATCAAAAGCCCTTTGCAGTTTATTTGTCCTTTGTATAAATGGAGATGTAAACTCATGGGCTGGAGTTATTCTTATCTCATATTGATACAATCTATGCAAGTGTTAGTAATTCTGATAGAACTCCAAATGCAAGTTATAAGACACATTTACACCCTAACAATAAAGATTTTTCTCTATTTTCTTCTTTTTAAGTACACATAAAGCACATCAATCAACTCGGATATAATCAGTGGCCAGTTAATATTTAACCATGCCACAGACACAGAAACATACAAGCTGGTTCTATCTGAGAAAGACTGAATAAACAAAGTTTATTAATTCACATCGAGATAGACCCCAAATATCACTTTTTGGATACTAATCGACTTTATGTGGGGTGCAGCTGAACTGATTAATCCTGCCTGCCCACAAAGAGCTACCTTAGCTGTAACTGCAAAGCGATGCCAACATTTCTAGTTCCAGGAAAACCTATTAACCCAGCCAATACTTTTTGAATGAGCTATACCTTTCCCTAAGTCCAAAAAGGCTTTTAACATCTGTTGAACCAGATACACAAAGAGACCACAAGCTAGCTCTGCAGTCAGCTCAGGTCTGTAAGCAGGAACTCTAGCTTCTAATTCTTCTGCAATACTCAAGATTGCCACCATAAATAATAGAGTTGACAGTAGTATACAGTAATTCAAATCTTGGGATAGCACACATGAATGCATCATTACACTTTACACATTCAAGCACATAAAAAATTCCAAGTACCAGAAGAAGTAGCAGTTAAGAAACCCCTGGCAGTCACATAGAGGCACAACAGGTCATAGGTTGGACTCGATGATCCCAGAGGTCTTTTCCAACCTTATGATACTGTGATACTGTGATACAATGAAGTTTGAGGTGAATAGTGTATGACAATGTTATTGATTAAAATCAGCACCATAATTAATTGTAACTAGCAGTTTGTCCATATCATTATGCAGGAAATGAAGTAATTAAAAGATCTGTAATATTTTAACTGATAGAACTGTAAAATCAAAATGCAAGTGGTTCTTAAATTCTCACTGTATGTACAGTACTGAAGATTTTACTACCTAAAGATGGTGATCAGAGACAGGCAGAAAACATATTACAAGTTTAGATTGTTTTTTTCACAGAAACCTTGCTACACTTGTTTCAAGTGAAACATCCTTTTTGGAAGAGTAAGGAGTAACTGCACTAAATAACAGCTGTTGCACAAAACACTGATTTTACATGTTACGTTATTGATCTTATACACTTTATGCCAGAGAGCATTCACTCTGCCTGTGAGGACCCAACAGTTAACAATTTCCAGATAAGCTTCAAAACTTCTCGTTCTGCACCTCAAGCAAACATTTAGGGTGTATGGGTCTCTGTGTATGTATAGAACTCCATACTGACATAATGGATCTTTTTGCCTTAGTACTGCATTCTAAGAATTTAGGCTTGTAAAGGACAGCATTAATAATTTAGAGGACTGTATCCAGAACTAACATATTTCTAAGGATCGCAAACTCACGCATTCACCTTGGCAGCTGACAATATATTAAACCTGAAGATTTTAAATATAAAAATTTATATCAGGAGAAAGAAGTTGCCATAATGATGCTGTTGGCACAGGGGAAATAATACTGATTAGGAGACTGGCTTCTAAGATGAACAACTTTTCAAACAGAATTTAACAAACTTACCAGGAACTAAAATGCATCGGATTGCTGCAGGGCTCACATTAAACTTGCAAAATTCTGTGCACTACCATACAAAATTTCTCTCCACTCTTGCCTATTTTCAACCCCCCTAGATACAAAGGCAAATATAGAGGATACTTCAGCCCACTCCTACATCTCCTTTGTACTACATCCTGCCTAGAACAGATCATTTGTCTGCATCATTTAGTGCAGCTAAGATAGAGATACACAATGAAAGTACCTATGTCAACTAACACCAACTAACATCAGACAGAATTAGGATTTCTACTGAAAATATAATTAATTCAGGACAAATTCATTCCAGCAGTTTTCCACTAAGAAGCCCCCCAAAAATGGTTGGAGACCAAAACATGAAGATGCTGTATTTCCAGTGGTTATGATACTGCTTATTCTATAACTAGCTTGTTGCAGAGATACTAAATCTCTGGAACACTGTGACATACATTGTTACAACAGTGTCCGATTTTCTCCTTAAATATACAGCTCCATTGTGATGACTTTTAAAAAAAGCAAACAAAAAACCAAAACCAAAACAGAAACAAAAAAACCCCACACAACCAAAAAATCCCTAGAAGCACAGAACCGGTGTTGACAGTATATACTGTCTAACTGGACGATGTTCTTAAGGATGCTTTCATGTCTATACATACTTATTACATTCGTGAAGTCCCTACCTTTATAATTCAGTTATTCTTCTAACACGCACTGTGAAGTTACAAATACTAACAAGCTTATTGCATTCATCCAGATACATAGACATCATACAAATAACTATTATGATTCAATAGTTCATCATTATGTTTCAACATTATAATGTTTCAACATCACAGTCTTGAGTCATGCAACCTTACTCCTTAAATAAAAATACACTACAGCAATTCAGAAAAACAACAGCTTCTGTAGGTAAGTCTTCAAAATTCCAAAATATGACACTTCCTTCTTCATTAAAAGTAAGAATAATTACATATTTTAATAAATATTTCATTTTCACTGCTCATTTATACTTATGGGAAATTTAAAGGACATTTTCATATTACACATAAAATCTTACAGTGGAAATCCCAGAGTTAAAGCCTTTATGCTATGCCAATCGTTGAACAAGAAAGAGTTGCTTTTGTCAAACTAAATTTACTGGTAGTTCCCACTAAGTGAAGAATTATTACTGTTTATGGAGCTAAAAACCAGAGGAATTTAGGCAAACTATTCTTATGAAATGAGTTTCTATGACTTCACTTACAAATGAAGCAACCTGTTAGGAACATCAGTTATCTATTCAAATAAACTCAGATGACAAAGGCTTTGGAAGAATAAAAAAAACCTCTAGAAGTCAGGAATTTGCACCACCAGGATAAAAATGAGTTAGGTCTTGGGGTTTCTTTGTTGGTGATGTGAGAGGGATTTTTTGTTTCAGGATCTTTTTTTCAGAAATCGCTCCATAGATCCATTTCTTTCTACTCTTTCCCACTATATTTTTTTCTGAAAAATTTACCCTAGTTACTTTAATTTTCATCTTGGATTGTGTATTATGAAGATATCTGGATTGTGCTTTACAAAACACACCTTTAATTAAAGTAGGCATGTAGCTAAAAAGATCTAAGTATGATGATTAAAACCAGAAGAATTTACCTTAAGGCTATATAAAAGAGAATTATGCAGGTCTTTGTTTGGTCTGGTTATCTTTGAGAAGGATCCTTTATAAACTAATTCTATTTGTATTTCCAGCTTTTCCAAAATAAGACAAAAGGATCGTATGATAAACTGCATTACAGGCTGTTAATATGATAACTTTAGAAAACTAATCTTAGCATAAAAAAAGGAGATTTAAAGAAAATTATAAACCAATAATTAATGTTTTGTTTTTAACCAAAACCAATTCCTAAGGTACTTGCCCCTTAACGTCAATTCTAAATTGGCAACATTGGCTGTATTGAGATAAATTATTACTAAATGTTTCATAGTATGGATTATAGCACTAACAATAGAGTAGCAATATATTTTGATGCACAGAAGATGTGAGATGATCTCCACTTCCTTACTTTATTCCTTCAGGAAGAAAACTGAAGCACAAAGGTTAAGCATGGATTTAAAAAATTGTTTTGACTGCATTGATAACACGTCAGGAATACAAAAAGGGGTTTTCATCAAGGTATGTTCACAGCTAAAGCATGAAACCAACCACTTGTGCATGTTTTAACATAGTCAATTGCTCTGTTGCTACATTACTAATTACTCATGTTCATTCATTCATTCATATTTATGCAGTCACAGCCACTAAAAGTCTGTGCACCACAAAGGTAGGAAGATTTGCCTATCCAGGCTGAAGGTAAGATAGACACAGAGCAGAAGAGACATGGACAGATGGTGGGGATGGAGAGGAAGTTCATATGAGCTACGGCTACAGCAGCTCTCTAAAGTGCTTCCGTAGCTTCCAGTTTAACTATCGTTTTTTTCTTTCTGTAAGCTTGATGAAGAGAAAGGGGAAACTACTTTCTTGTACCTTTTCCACTTCTTTTTCTCATAATATATGATGAAGACAATAAAACATATTTAATTCAAACTGATGACACTAAACACAAGTTAGATGTGTAGGTGTTGTGTGGGAGAACTAGAGAGGCAACTCATCACACATCTCTGCTTACCGGCATAAGATTTTGGGATACAGACTAAAGTCATAAATCAGCCACCCTTAATATTCTTCTGGAATATGCAGAGGTATCACAGTTTGGGAATTTACAAAGGATTTCTACCAAATCATACAACTGTATTTTCACTGTAAACTATCCATTCAAGCAGTCTGATTTGGGAAATCCCTTTCCTGCTGTCATACTTTGGGAAGATTCCAGCACAACTGATTTCATCTGAGCCCAGCAAAATTGTAATAGAAGTGAAATTTCAGGTATGATATTCACACTTTTCCCTTTAGAAACGCATGAGGAGAGGGTTAACAGCATCTGTCTCTGCAAACTCCAAATTGTAGACTGGAGGCAGTAATGGTTGGACTCGATGATCTCAAAGGTCTTTTCCAAATCTTGTAATACTGTGATACTGTGAATGGATTGGGACCTTGGCTCCTCCATCAGAGGCACAAAGGTAAGTGCAATGACATTGGGAAGGATGATTCTCATATCCTCTCTCAACTTTAAAATACCTGGGCCACCTGGAGCAAACAAGAAAATTGTACCTATCACAAAATCATTTAGGTTGTAAAAGAGCCTTAGGATCATCAAGTCCAACCATTTACCTAACACTGCCAAGCCCAACACTAAACCATGTCCCTAAGCACCACATCTGCGTGTCTTATAAATACCTCTAGGGATAGTGACTCAATCACTTTTCTGGGCAGCCTGACATTCATCTTAATTGTTGTCATGATCTTAAAGATAAATTAAATTAAAAGTATGACTTTATTAATTAAGAGTAATTGGAAATTCACAGATTTTTCACATTAAACTAATAAAGAATTAAGACATCAAATTTAATTTCCTATCAAGCTGTGCTATCTCCTATCTGTGGAAACTGATAGGGAAACTGCTTATTTCCTATTGTACGTAGAGAACTGTGTCCACCTACCAAAACACAGTGTTTTGACACCACAGTGCAGTGACACCACTAGTTACGCACAAGAGTCTAAAAAGTTATAATCTGAATATTAAAAAATACAAAAAAGAGCAAGAGTTATGAATTGATTAAAGTGAAACAAAACATTTACAGGAACAGATGAAGTTCAAATATTATTCTTCTCCCCTCACCAATGTTTCCCTTTCACTGACTTACAACAGGTGGGCAATACACACTGTATCAGGACTTCTTATATTTAAAAAGTCAAAATAACATCAGTAATAAAACTGACTGAAAAGATGCCTATATTTACTTTGCTACAAGTCTGGGGGGAGTGTGTGTGTGTATCATCTTTAAGCAAGTTAACATGGGCTTAGGCACTGACTCCATTTAGTACGATAAACAGTAAAACTATTTGTAGTGTATGTAATCTGGCAAATCCAGTTAGTAATTTCTAGAATAAGCATATAAAAGAATTTTGGAACAACTTAATCTATTTAAGCAAACATCTGTAGCTCCTTCTACTTTCTACTTGTTTTTATTTTATTTCCCCAATCTGGGAAAAGCCACCACCTCACCTGAATCTACACCAATTATTTATTCTGTGTCATTGTCAAAGACTGCACACCCAATACTTCGCCAGAATCAGTCTGCGTGCCAGTGCTCAGCAGATTCAAACGCATTCAAAACCATATCTGAGAGACCACAAGTGAGCAAAGCAACTTCTTCCTACCATATTACCCATACAGTGTAATCAAAGGTATCAACAAGAATATCATAATAGAAAAAGCACTCTATACTTTTCATTCCATAAACACCTCATTGACCTAAACTGCTAAATTTTCTATTCTAACCAGAGTACTGAAAAGCAGGATGAAAAGTAGCAGTCTTGGCATTGAAATTGACAGACCACTCTTCTGAATAGCAGGCATATCCCTTAATCTAAGAAAACACACTTAAGATATTAAATCAGTTTCTATTCTCTTAATTTCAATGCACGAGCGCAGAAGAATCTATACAGTGCTTCAAAAGCAGAACTGTAGGCTATTTCAATACTTGATCTCACAGAAGATATAGATAACGCACACAGGGATATAAACATTACAGGCATAAAAATCATTCATGAATAATACTATTAAACCATTAATTTAAACAATTAATTTCTATATTCATTAATGCTCTGCTTTGTAATTTATTTTTTTATTTACAATGAATATATTACTTTAGAAAATTTTAAAATTAAAAATGGATCAAGATAATTAAAAAGGAAGGTGTTCTGTAGTAGTCCTGTTAACAAACTCCTTCTAATGTTAAAAGCAGCCAAACAATCAAACCCCACAAATAACTGAGAACCTTGAACCCAATAAACAGATACTGGTATATGTAGGAAAGAAGCAGGATGTGAGAAGGATTAAGAACAGTAGTCTGGAAACCCTAGGACACTTACACTGGGGTGTCAAGCTGGGATACTTCCCATCTCTTAGAACAGATTTAGATAAAAGGCAGCACAGCTATTCAGGGGATAAATTCTGAGTCCCCCTAGTTGGCCACCAGAAAGAAAGAAAGTCTAAAGCCATAGTAAGCCTTTACAAACGTAATGGTCTTCTGTCATCAAGCATCATTTGGGTCTTTTTATTTTGGGAAAGAAGCATAAAGATTATCTGCTTATAAAAATATGTAATGGCTGAATGTCAACCACTTTTCAGAAAGAAGCAGTGCAACCCTCTCTTATAGGTAACGAGTATATAACAAGTATCCAATACAGTTCAACAACTACATTTTGGAAAGGAAAAGATAAAGAGAGAAAAGTCTAAAAAACAAGGGAAAAGAAGAAAAGGACTTCTGTTATTCTACTCTACAAATGAATCTTAAATGTAGCCCAGGTTTCGATGCTGAGCCACTATCTCCTCTCTTTGTTCCCAGAAGTCTTTTATTCCCTTATTTGAGTACTTTCTTTTTCATTTAAGCTATTATCTTTCACAGTACCCACATCCCATTAAATTAAATGTAAGAGACTAATGTACATACACCAAACCCATGGTAATTCAACGTTGAAGTTACAACTCATCAAGCAGCCATTTGCTTAAGTTTTTTTAATATCTTCTTGAATTATAATCACATCTTGCTGTATTATGCATTTGTACAACATATAGTATAATGAGTTACAGATCTTTTTTTAGAATATAATCTAATTATAGAAGAAACACATTGATTTATTCAAGAACAATGCTTTTTTTTCCCCCTACTTATAGTTCAACTAACTCCAGAAATGTTCCATGCATTTTAAATTGAAATTTACGTATATTCTCACTCTCTGGAAAGACTACACTCTTGGGATGAATTAGTCTTTATCTCAACTTATAAAAATTAAATTATATTAGCTCTCCATTTTTAAACAGACATAATTAATGCTTTATCATTTGTTACAGACTTGGCTTATTAATGAAAATATATATTTTATTCATATGTATGGGCAACCTATACAGATAATCTTCCTGAATGGAATAAAGCATTTTTGCCTATTGCTGTGCCAATAAATTAAAACATGCAGGGAATATTTTTTCCACATTTATTTTAAAACCAAGTATTGTTTTTTCTATTCCTCTTACTTCACAATACTTTAATGAAAGTACTCAGTGAAAAAAGATAACTAAAGAATAAATAATCCATGTGAGCCAATACACAATCAGCTTTTCTGTCTTTAACACTGAATGAAATAATTTACAGCACCTATCCTGATTGGAAGTAGACTATGATACTACTTCTAACATTGTACTAAAATGCTTTCATTAAATATATGAACTTTTTGCACTACATAAACAAATGAAGTCATTAGCCATCTTAGTTACAACTATTTGAGTCACCAAAGGGCAAAACGATGACTGACAAAACTTCAACAAATTGACTAATTTCTTAAATTAGATTGAGATTAGCGATCTTTGATGAGAAATTATAGCAAGGTATCACACTCAGTTAAACTTTTCAAAATCGTTGGCAATTTTAGTATTATTTAATTATTTTTCTGTTAACTCGTTTATTATTGAAATATCTAATACAGTAGGAAACATCCAGAATAATTAAAAGCAGAGTATTATAAGCAGGAAAATAAGTGAGGTATTATAAACTATGCACCTGTTTTATAAATGTCTTCAAATACAAAAGTCAGCTCATGCTGCCCTCAAACACCTTTTTCTAGTAGGATTTGATTACATACTATCCCACAGGGAAACTCACACCAGTTTTTGAGCAATACCTTTTCAATTTTGTTACCTGCAAAGGTTCATGCCACACACACTTTGTCCTGACAAGTTTGGACATTTTGTTTTGCTGCCAAAATAAGATCCTTCCCTGACAAGCAGGTAGCAAGAGATCTTTGCAAAAATAAGTACAGCTGAGCTAGCTTTGAACCAATGAGCATGCAAACTGACAGACTCCTAAGCAGTCCTTTGCAGGCTGCACGTGGAGGCATGTGTATAAATTCTCTGCATGCAAGCTTTGCAACCTAGAAGCTGCTTCCACAGTGTCAGAGAAGACACTTCACGTGTCCCTGTTTAAAACTCTCTTGGTGTGTCCTCAGTCACTGTTACAATTGTAATATGGCCACAAAATAACTGATTACATATCAATGATTTATGCCCATCTATTAATACGGAAGGAGACATCTTTTCTTAATTTTGAATGTTATTAAATATGAATTTCACACAGATTGCAAAATTAAACATTACACTGTCAAGTAAAAGCACAATGATTTCTTTTAGAAGTTGCAAGAACTGTCACAAAACTATCATTAAAGACTCTAGAGTGATTTGAATTCATTATTTAATCCGATCAATTTTATGCCAGTTCCATCTGGAATCTCATCATATTAATACACATTACACATCTCTACAGCAAACCGCTTTTAAAAAAATATTTTCAAAGAAACAAGAGTAAAATGTACTTCATAGAATTTACAATAGACAACAAATCAAACATTGCCACAACAAAAACATGAATTGTCTTAGCTTAATTTATTTTTTATATTGCTTGAAAGAAGCTTACCAAACTGTTGTTTCCACCTGACTGTCATGCAGCTGTCGATTGTCTAACTGGGCAAAGAGAGGAAAAAGAACTTGAATCCCTCCAATGGAATGAATTGCGCTGTGAATGGAGTGGGTTACGATAGCTTTCACATCCTAAATTAATAAAACACATAAACAGAAAGAAAAATTTCAGTTAATCTCAATTCCGAAGGATAGTTACAAACATAACTTGGGAAGACTTTAACACTGAATTGAGTGCAAACTAAATTATACTTGTCTTAACTTATTTTCAGTACTTATGTTTCAATTATAATCACTATAAATAAAGGCAAGCACTAAACAGAAAACCTTCAGTATAGTGGCAAACGGTGACTTATACATTTTTAATGAAGAAATAATCATTTCTTTTCTCTAGAAAGCAAGCAAAGAAAGAACAGTTTAACTGATAGGTATATTAAGAGCTGAAATAGTACAAAACAATGATCTATTTGTAAACTAGCACACAAATCTTGTTGTTATCTAAATGATCTTGAGCTAACAGTAATCATAGCACACCAATGTAGCAGCACAAACCTGAAGCATAAGAGCATGGGGGGAGTGTACAAAAATTGAAGGATTTTCCTTTGGTGAGGATTCAAGGCATAGCTGAGCATCAGTAGCCTTCGCATTGTAAGTAAAAGCAATACTACTTGCAAGTTTCCCATCATAAAGCACTTGTTTATGGTGCTCAGCCAGATGAATGTCACTTTCAGATTTAAATTTGAATGTGCTCTGAAAATAAAACAAAAGTTTTACAAAGTAAATTCTTTAGACAAAATTCTTGCCACAAAATGTGTGTAAAATCCAGTGAGCTTGAGAGGGAATATAGGAAGTGCTAAAATTCTTTTTAACTGTCTAGTAATTAAATGCTACTGAACAATGAGAAATTGTTATTTATTCTACTTCACATCAAAATGTTAATAGAATATTTGGCATTTTATATAGTATTATTTCTCTTTCAGCACCACTGTTAACAGATTTCAGAAGTAACTGTCTGGAAGAAATGTGTCACATGAACACCTATAAATATATTAAAATAAAAAATTGAGCATACAATGCATTAAAAACAAAGAACAAGTTAAATGCCTATATTGAATATTGAATTCTAGACTGTTTTGATTAAAGGAATTCGTATTTTTAAACAGCATTCAAATCCATGCTTCGTTAATAGTGAGTAGTATATATAAACAAGCTACTTCCATACAAAGAAAAAAACTAAAGAAAATGATAAATGCCATATTTCAAACTAATGATTCTCACAATCAAGGCTTCTATAAAGGAAATCTTAAATTTTTTATTATTCTTAAACATACTGTGATTAACGCCTGATCTAAAACTGTGTTTTCTGGTAACACTGACAAATCAATCAAGCACAAGAAGATAGATTTAGGCCTTTCTGCAAAGTGTTGTCAGCTTAACTTGGCACGTAACTACTTTTGCATGTAACAATCATTTGACAGTGGCAAAAAGACAACTAGTAGTAACACTCAGTGCTCTACCGATACAAATAAAGCAAATTTGTTAGAAATGACCACCATTCAATCAATGCAAGATGCATAATATATTTTTGAAATTTTTACTCAGGTTAATTGTGAATCATTTTGCTTGATTTCACTTCATATAGTCATGACAATCTTCTTTATCCTTTTCTTCCTACCCTATCTTTCCCTCTCTCCCCTCACAAAGTTAGAAGTCCTGTGTCATGTCCCTTGGGTTTTGATTATCCAGGGTAGAAGAATTAAAGTAGGCAACTTATAGGGTAACAGCTGCTCTTTCCAAACAAATTACAAGTTCCAACCTCTTACGTAAACCCATAAAACCCATCCAGCTTTTGCAGAGCTCGCAAGGTTGTTGGAAACCCTGATAAGATTCTCTCGCCTACAGCTAAATGATGGGAAAGTGCATCTGCTTAAGTGACTGACACATGGCAATGTAAGGTCTTGTGACAGAAATCCATTTATATGCGGGTCGTAAGATTGATGTAGTCTGAATAGATTGGGCACCTGACTGCAGCTGCTGAAGAACCCTTGGAGAAGACCTATCAGTCAGCCCTGTCCCATAATTGGTGATATCAAGGAGAAGAGTGGCAAGAATGCCGTGCTGAAAATCTAGGAGATGCAGGTACCATAGCGGAGACTACAGGTAGGAAGAGCAAAAGTAAGTGACTGGAAATCAATGGTTTAATCTAATTTGGCAAAGTAGTACAACGTTATCTTTGGCTGCCTTAGGAGAGTTGCCAGCAGGTTAAGGGAAGTGATCATTCCCCTCTGTTCAGTACTGGTGAGGCCACAACTGAAGTTATGGGCTCCCCAGTACTAAAGAACTATGGACTTATGGGAGAGAGTCCAGTGAAGGGCCACTAAAATCATGAAGTGACTGGACTCTCTCTCCAATGAGGAAAGGCCGAGAGAGCTGGGACTGTTCATTCTGCAGAAAAGAAGGCTCAGGGGGAATCTCACCAATGTGTATAAATATCTGACGGAAAGGCACCAAAAAAGATGGAGTCAGTGTCTTCTCAGTAGTGCCCAGAGACAGGACTAGAGGCAGTGGGCACAAACTGGAACACAGAAGCAGAAAACCACAAAGAATGAGTATTATGTCTAGAGCTTGAGAGCTGGCTCTCTCTTGATACGGCTGGCTACATCTCACTTATCAGCAAATGACTGCTAACAGGTAACAGATTTGTCCTGAGGAAGGTAATGATGTATTTCTCCCCAGTAGGCATTTTTAACTCTACAGATAAATCTCTGTGCACTTTCTGAAGAGATAAAAATATTTTAGTGATTTCATTGATTTCCAAAGATATCTGCATTCTGTGTGTAATATATTTTGATGTTTTACCACAGGAAACCAGTTCTTACCCAGAAAACTTTTCATGCCTCTAATCTTTGTCAGACCTCGAAGCTCAGAATATTTCACCTCTATACAGTTTTTCATAACTTTACTGTTTTGATTATGTTGAAGGGTTTCAAAACAAAATTTGTATTATTTCATTACCATGAAATGTTGCAACTTTCTGAATTGCATAAGTTCAAATAAAATTAGTTTTATAAACAAATTTTGGCATTATTCAACTCCTAGTTTTCAGTGTTTAGTATGCCTTATGAATTTATCAGAAATCATTTTTTGAAAGTCAAACACAAATAAGATACGAATGAATATAATATTGCCTCACATTTTTTTGGAGAAAAAGAATTAAAAGGACTTTCTGCCATCAAAGACAAATAAGTTGGAAGTGCTATTCTCCTACTCAAAAGATTATTACTATAGAATGGAAAGAGTGGCTACAAATTCTGATATATGATACTTGTTCATTACTAACATTGATCTACAGAAGGGGAATAGGAATTCAGTATACACATACTGTATTGGGGACTTGGGAAAATACAACAACAGGAGAACAGCAGAGAATGACAAGCATATAAGTTGAAATTGCAAATGGTTAGTTACTGGTCACTGGAGGAATGCAACTTTGAGACCTGGAATAATCAGTGTGAGGGCACAAAGAAAGCAAAAAAGAACCTTAGATTTAACACATTCCATATATAGTAAAAATATATACAGGATCCATAAATAAGATATAAAGCATAGTTGTTCCTCCTACAGGAACAAGAGAGATAACAGAGAGAGATGAGAATTATTGCAGCACTGTGATGCTGTGCTTGACCAGGACCCCTACCGTTCTGGTTTGGGCTAAAGCAGAAGACACTCTCTGACTTTTCAGCTAAGCCTCTTTCCAAACTTCAGCTCCTGAAGCTTTCCAACACAGTCTTTCAGACGGTGGCTGTCTCTAGAAGTGATAAGCCTCATAGTCATCACCAAGGTAATGAGGCATTGGTGTGTAAAGAAGTCACTGCCCATGGAAATTAAGGCCATCCCAGAGCTGGTGGCAAAGGGGTTGAACCTGCTAGCAGGAGAGAACAGGTGACCTAAGCCTGACCAACAAAGTAGTCCGTGCTGTATGTCATACTTAGCATAAAAGCTTAAATATTACAGGGGTCAACCCCTCTTTTTTGATGGTCAACATTCAAGGAGGACCTTGTCTGTCTGTCCCTGAACCCACCTGCATGTTCTTGGATTCAGTTCCTGCATCCAAGTTTCTGAGTCCAGTCCAGGACCTTCCCCATGCCTGCCCTGCAGCCTCAGCAGTGAAATCGGGGGAATCTGAATTGGTTCTCTATACCTCTATATATTTTACTATTCCCTCATTAATATTATCTTCCTTTAGTTATTATTGTTTCATTAAAGTTGTTTCAGTGTTAGTTTCCAACCCATAGGTCTTTCTCTCATTTCCCTTTTCCTTTTCCTGTAGGGAAGGAATTGGGACTAAATGCTGCCCAGTTTAGCTACTGCCCGGGAAGGGGTGGGAGGTGAGCGGGGGTGGGTGTGCGCCCATATATGTGCATGCGCTAAACCAGGACAACTACTTAAGCATCGGTTGCTTTCTCTTTCCTTTATCAGCAGGAAGACTGATTTTTTTATTTACCATTCACCTAATTTTGTTGTTGTAGGTTCAGTTTGATATTGTACATAAAATACTATCTTGTACTATATAATTGGGCTAAGCAAATAAGAATTTTCAGAAGTGAACTACTTAAAAGTTTCTGATGGGCCAGTTTGCATTAACAAGTCAGGTAAGAGCAAGAATTTGATCTCTAACATCCAGTAATTTGACCTATGTCAACTGAAGCTCATTTGGACTATGAAATATAATAGTGAAGTGTTCTGAAAAGAATTTACAGAAATAAACTGAGACATTAAAGAGGCAATCTTGGAATGAAAGTCACAGTCGGTGCCCTGAGATGTCTAAATTACAGGACGTGGTTCCTTTTTTTGCTTGTGGGTAGATCCTGGTTTGGATGAAGGCGATAAAAAAGGATTCTGTTTGGTCTTATGTTTTTGGAAATAAGGAAGTTAAAGAAATTGTGTTATTCCTAAGGTCCTGCTCTAGGAATCTGCTGGTTTTAACTGCTATTAGTAAAATACACTCTTAAATTCTTAGACAAGGAAAGGAACTACTTTAGAGAGGAACGAGGCATTAACCTAAAAACTTGATATAACGAAGAAAAATATTCCCAAAGTATTAAATTTCATCTAACTGATATTTTACAAAAATCAATAAGACTTTACAGATGTGAAGAAACCTAGTGCAAGGGAAACCTATGAATCAAGCAAGGTAATTTGACAATACGGTAATAAGCTTAGTGCAGTAACTACTGGAAATATCACTTAGTGTGAAAGAGTGTATGCCTCATGAACCCCTTCAATACTCACAAAATATTACATAATAATTTTCACTTCTTGAAACAATTGAAAGCATTATTCCTATTTAATAGCTCTTCAGTATGCTGCTGTCAGGAACTCAATAAATCTATAAACATTTACTACATTTATTATTAAGTAGTACAAAGTTACATTACTTTCTTTCGTATGATGAAGAAAACATTTGCAGAAGTATTTGTTCAAATAAAATGCAGTATCCAGTTTGAAATAAAGCACTCCTTGTTTGCATAGGTGATAACACTTCTATTGACTGACTGAACATTTTTAATTTCAAGGCAGGTTTCAAACATCAACCGAATGCAATAGAATTCCTCTTCTCCAAGTAACCTTGACATATTTGGCTATTTACACTACATACATACGATTAAAGATAATTTCAGCTGGCAGTGTCATTCAAGTGCCATTCAATAAAAAAAAATTAAAGGTAATAATTTTCAGCACATCAATTTAATACTATTATAATCTAACAGTTGATTTTTATTTGCTATTTTATAAAGCTTTTATTTTCAGAGTATAATATATATACTTAAATCATAAAAGTCTATTTCAGAAAACACTGCAAATTTCACAAATCAGAAAAAGAAAATTTGAGAATAATAGATGGTAGAAATTCACTAGTGTGTAGCTGTGTTTAGATTAATTTTCAAGTCTTCTTCACCAGGCACTTTCTGCCAACTTCTGTTAAGTAACTGCATTGTTCTTGATGAAATAATTACTATACACAGCCACTCCAAAACATATATGATTGTTCATACTACAGGTTCAATTTTATGCATGCACCATTAATTTGTCCAAACTGTTCCCTAAATGTCACTGGCAAAACAGCAGTAAAACCCTAAACTTTTACTTCAGCCAAACTGTTTGAAACCGTGCATTTGAACAGAATTTCTTAATTACACCTTGCTGTATGTTAATCTGCCTCAACTCAGGTTTGAAACAGAAATAAGAAGAGAATAAAGTCATTCAGTACACCAAATACAAAATTGCTCTAATCTGATAATGGCCTGAAGTCAGAAATTTTACATAGAAACATGTTTCAGCTATGCTTTAAAAATTTACTTGCGTCTTTCAAAAAGCTGGTGGAAATTAAGGATATTTAGGATACTCTACGTGTATAGCTCTACATGGCCCTAAGAGGAATATCCACATGACAGCATACCTTCCAACTATATCTATCAATTATTTTCGTTTTCCAGTTTTATGGTTTTTTATGATCCATTGTTACCTTATATCCAGGTCCTAATTGATGTATTGCAAAGATCTGTGCTGGGTTGAGCGCTTCAGTGAACACATATACTGCTCCAAGCTGGCCACAGAACACTCTATTAGCATCAGCAGTCTCCGAAGAGCCAAGAAAACATTTATCGTAGCTCTGTATGAGAAAAAGGCAATGTCAATGAAGTTTAGTCATACAAACTATACAGTGAAATAATATTCACGTACAACTACAGAAGGCAAAAAATAAAGGAACACTGTAATTAAGAAAATAAATCAATCATTCATTGCTTCATTACCTGATTCCCTGTAGTGAACAACTTCATTTTGAATATTGCAGCATTAATTATTTTACAGGTCTGTATTGCAATGCTGTTCTGACTGGCTGCTAGGATTGGTTTTTTATTAGTTGTTCAACATACAACAGAGAAAATTAGAACAGTACATTCAAATATAAATAACTTCCCCTATTGCCTTCTAGGAAATATGAAAGCCTTGAAGTTCCTTGTAATTATATTCACAACTCCCAGTGCTAACATAAGAGAATATGCATTGAAATGCACTCTTCTTTCACTGCTGTGCTAAGAGAGCTAAGCATCTAAAAAACAAATACTATTTTTTCTAGTTTGCAACTGGTGCACTCTCTTCATCTATGACCACAGCCTCTAATGATTTGGTTTGACCTTGAACTCTTCTTCTGCTTTCTTCCACAGTTATGAGTGGTTATTTTCCACTCTTCTTTCCAACAACTATCCCTCTGCACAAAGACCTTCTGCAGTTCTGTCCATTTCCTGTTATTTCAGACCTAAAGTGGGGTATTATGCCTTATTTACTTCCAATTTAAATTTATTTTGCAAAGTTAAGTTCTTCTGGTGCTTCCAAGAAAAGAAACAAAACACTTCCAGATGAAACAAAGTTTAGACTTTAACTGCCTAGAATAAAGAGCTGGGAAACTGGAAAACAAGATGCAGCACAAGAGAAACATAAGAAGCAGAAGGATCTATGCTTCCTGGAATCACGAGTGCTTTCATGGAAACAAGGATCAGGTATCACTTTTTAAGCAGAATCAGCTGATCAGCAGAATCTGCAAAAGGAAGTCAGCTTTTTCATCTTGCTTGGCTGCTGAGTTTTACCCTAGGAAATACTTTTGTCAATCTGGACAATGGAATAAAATACAGTTAACTGTGACAGCAACTCATCTAGGTGGATAAGCTATTAACAAGGAAAAGGGGATTCTACCTAAAGAGTTAGGAGGAAATCAAAGGTCTGGAGCTCAGCTTAGTAATGAGGTGAGGTATACAGGATTTTATCTCTCATTTACCCTTCTGTTGACCAAATACCTCTTCTAAAATTTTTCCTTGGAATTTCTAATTTTTTAAAAGTTTTTTGGGGGACAAAGCTAAAAGATTTCTGAAAAAAACTCTATATCAAAATTGGTTCACAAAGTCTAATATCCAGGATGCGCAGTGCAGAAGATGGACTATGAGACCACTCTGATTACTAGCAAAGCTAACGGTGAAACTTCCTAACAATTTTCAGTTAGTTCACTGAAGTCTTAAAGGCTTTACTGACATCTGCACCACTACTATTAAAGTGTTAAGCTAATTCATGTAAGGCAATTGCCATTCTTAATGCTTATTTGAGGAGTCTGTCTGTGCTACTGATGTCACCTTTTTTTTGAGACATATATTCCTGCATATAACATGGGTCTTTTCATGGATTCTTCTAGTTATCATTAACTGTACAACAGCCATTGTAGGTTTCAATGGATTCTGAATTTTACCTCTAGGTCTGTTAACTTACAGTAATTTCCAGTTCTGACTTTTTTCATTCTTACCAGATTTAACTTTCCCAATTCCTAGTGCTTAATTTTGGATTAAGTGTTTCTATTATTCTTTAATTGTAGGAGAGGGCTCACTCCTGATCTTCTGGTAAGTTTTATTCACCTCTGTTCCAGACGCCAAACAACCCATAAACTGGTTTTATTTATTTGGTTATTTCTTTATCTATAAATCAGCACCTAATACACATAGCTCATTTGGTCTTCCTCCAACTTTCTCACATTTTCACAGTTTTAAACCTGATGGACACCATCTGAAACAATTTCGTTTACCTATTTTTGTACAACCCTGGTGGAACGTCACTGATGACTCAAAGATGAGGTGACTACCAAAAAACCTCTTATGCTTAAAAAAAATATATTAAATAAATTAAATTCAGTCCCTTAAACTCACTAATACAAATCTAATGAATGTTTTATAAATTAAAAAAATATTTAATCATAACATTTTTTTCAGTGGTAGCTTTGACACAGGGAGTGACTGAAAAGTCTTGTCTTCATTATATTTAGGGTTTTAAACACTACATCTCGATTATCTTACAATGTTCTTGTACAAGAAAAGAATGAAAAGAGTAAGGCACACTTAGTCAATAATATGCACCTCCTTTCCCTGTCTGAGTTTTCACTGGTTTTGCAACCTGTACAACTAAATCTATCAGCTTAATCTACATAAATAGTTATGCACATTATACAATTTAAAGAAAGAAGAATTATTGGCTGAGTTGTATAGATTTTCCTTTTCCCCCAAAGCTATTATCGTAAGGTACTTTCTTGTCATCTTGCAGGAGACTAAAGATACATCAAAGTGGAAGGGTGTGGTTAGAATTTAACAAATACGATGGATAATTGCTCAAGACTTTTCAAGGGAATACTTTGAACAACTCAGCCTTTATACAAAACAATAAAGTTCTAACACAGTTAAAAACAAAGCTTCTTTTCTAATGTATAATAGTGTTAAGGATGCTACTTATGCACACCTCTATTTTCCTCTTTATGCCTTCCACACACTGTTACATTCATACATCTTTCCTGATTTTCTACGACTTTCTATTCTGTTTCCTACTTCTGATACAACAGAATTTTAAAATAGAGAGCGAATGATGACTACTGTTTTTTCATAATATACTCTTTTCTCCCACAGACAAAGCAGAACCTCAGCAGAAACTTATACCAAAAGCAGAAAGACTTGTACCAAAACATCTACAGCTTGGTAAACCAATCTCACCAATTGTTTCGTTACATGAGAAAGTAGAAAGGAATACTGTGAAGGAAATATGAATGGAAGGAGCAGCTCTTTCTCCTAAGGATTTTTGCAGTTAGGATTACAAATCCCTACAACTCATAACTATAGTAATTTAGCCAAGATCCTCTGAGACCTCAGCTGCCTTTACAATCATCGCATTCTCCTCTAGAACAAAAATGTTTATATTAGCAAGGAGAAATCAGGCTCTGCAAAAACTGAAAGGCTTGCTTTTTTGTGCAAGTAGAAATGCTACCAAGAAAACAAAGAATGATGATCAGAAGCTTTGGCAAGTATAGTCCTCCTACTTTAATTAACATGTAATATTTAAACTCTTCCTTTCAAATCAAACTTTGTGTCTAGCATTTAGCAAAATACAGTTAATTTTCTTAAGTACAAAAGAGATTCCTTATCCAACACAGGCAGTCAGAAACAACTGAGCACTATATTATAAGTAGGAAATTACAAAAATGTAGCAAGCTGATGAACCAAGCACAACTGGAAGTCTAGCATAGCTTTAGCAGAAGGCAGAGCACAAGAGAATAATTTTCTGTGCCTTTCCCATCCAAAACAAAAGTGTGCCTATTTCCTGTAGCATTAGGAGTAGACTCTTCAACCTGCCAAAGTAGAAGGTACGAAAAGAGAGCATAAAAAATATTTTTGAAACTTGTACAGATTTCATTAAAAGAGTTTAAATACAAAATATATGAAAATGAATGCATTTCTTCTAAGAAAATACCATAAATTTTAACTCAGTCCGATTAAAAGATACAGGTGTATTTACAGGTATACACACAATCTTTTCCAGGTAAAAATGACTGGGTTTTGTCTGTGGGACAAGCAGATGCAGGATCACTGTGTCTTCGGTGTGAGCTGACTAACGCTATGTAACCGTATGTCTCAATATTTTTTAACTGGTTTGAATGGCCAATAAAGGGAGGATATTTTTCTGTAAAAGTTTGCTACCAAAGAAAATTACTCAGTATTTCAGGGATTAAATTTTGTAGCAGTTAATTTGTACATGCTAAAAATATTAAGTAAATGTTAATACTTTAATACTTGGCACAGCATTTTTAATACTGGTCAACTGCTTGTTTCCTAATGTCAAGTCAAACAATGAAAGGTAAAATATACCTGTTACTGGGAAACAGATGTAAGACTTAAGATTTTGCTTAGTGCTATAAATCTCTTGACACTTCTTTATGGATCTGTTTTCCAGCTATTATTTTTTGTTTATCTGTCTTGTTAGTTTAAAACTATAAACTATGCACAGAAGAAATTATCTCTTACTAAATTTATACAGTGCTTAAAACAATATGATTGATCGTAGTTCAGGCTACTCAGTTCTACTGTAATTAACAAACCTCCTTAAAATTTAATGTTCAATAACATAAAAAGCACAGAAATCTTTTAACCGTTAACAAGTATTTCTTCTTGAATCCAATTTATCACTTACTGTGATATAAAAATGAGAACTTTTGTACATATTGACAGTTTCCACACTCATTCGCCAGAATTAATCAATTTTCTAAGGATTTTTCTCAAGCTAAATCTGTAAAATCTGTAATTCTACCATATTTTCTTATGTAAAAAGCTAAGTATTAATCTATTGTTATCAGTGTCCTCTCTGCGGCATCAGCTATATTAACTATTACAGTCTCTGCAAACAAAATATCTAATTTCACTAAAATAGCTATGGAAAACACTACCAAAAAAAAAATCGCCAGTATGCTAAAACTTATTAATATATAAAATATAAAAAATACATCTTATTAAATACAAAAATAAGGAAGATGGATCAAAGGAGAAACTTAAAAAGGCAGAAAATTTGCAAAGATTTAGAGAAAATAAATATAATACTGTTTTATCTTTCAATTTACTTTAAAATGAAAAGCTGTGAGAAAGGAAAAAAAAGTAAAATCTTACATCATTCGTGTTAACATGCCAGGCCATGTCACCATAGGATACCAGCTGACCATTCACGTAACATCGTATTTCACTGTTTCTCCACCGGTTATAGATGTGTACAATGCTTATCATGTACCACTGGAAAGACAGGGAAAATCAGTATGTAGCTGCAGTTTTTTATGCTATAAAACAAAGTTAATGAATAATATTAAAAATAAGTGACCAGTTTCATAAAGTTATTCAAACAGATGAATCTTTGCACACTCGTAAAATGGAAAGTCAAGTTAGTGGAACTTCAAGTTCACTCAGTAGAATCATGCCTAAATGTAATAATGCACCTATTTGCATCTCTTTACAGGATGAGAGCCAAAAATGCATACATAAAATTACAAAGTTGAATACACTTCCATTCCTGAAAGTGTAATTTAATCTAAAAACTATCTGCTGTAACCCAAAACAATAACTGAGTTCTAACGGGAAATCCAGTGTAATGTGCACTTACCTTAACAAATTCATATTATATCTCTCTGCCTTTTTGTCATAGCTTTCTGTTAGAAATTATTAAATAGAAGGAAAAATTTCACAACAGCAAATTTTACAGCCTGGTTTAAGATGTTATACTGATTGCTTCATATGGTTTTCTTCCTCTATCCTTTACCATTCCACCAATTTTTGGACAACTGTCATATCATTAAAAACGCATTATATAATCAAACAGAGAAAACATCACAGGAAAACACTTCTAAGTAAAACTGTGGTGATCATTCATGTGATCTGTTCAACAGGAATTGCCACATCCATGACGAGTATGTTCAAGAAGAAAACTTAAGTTTCATTTAAAGCTGAACCTTTAAACTCACCTAAGACCAGGAATGGAAATCTAATCTTTAGGATCTGCAAATCAACTCATACTTAACTGTAATGAGTTGGTTGCACAGGAAAGCATCCAGGCAGGTTTTGAATATCCCCAGAGAAAGAGATTTAACAAAGTCTCTGGGCAGGCTGTTTCAGTGCTCCATCGCCTCACAGTAAAGTGTTTCCTCCTTTTCAGAAAGGTGGTAGAAAGCAGTTGAGAATGGTCAAACACCAGTACAGGTTGCTCAGAGAAACCGTGAACTCTCCTTGCTTAGAGATATTCAAAATGTGACTGGACAACATCCAGAGCACGATGATCTAGGTGTCCCTTCTTTGAATTGGAGGTGAGACTAGACTGTCTCAACATGTCTGTTTCCAATCTTAATGATTCTGTGAAAAAGTGAACTCATCTGCCTTGAAAATACCATGTCATATTTTAATAATTTGGAATAGTAATTTACTATTTACTTGTCTTCCCTTTCTTGTTATCTGTTTCAATTATTATCTTCTGATTTTTATGTTCGGCTAAGTCTCTTTTTTTCAAAGTAGGGAACTTCTGCATCCCTTGGGGCATTATTTTAATAAGTCACTTGGGTGACTCTCGACTGGAGCTGGCATAAATAGATAGAAAGCCTACTAATATAAAAATCTACTTCTCTGTATCAGAGAACATGCTGATTTTGAAATCAGACACAACACAGAATTACAAATAAAAATAGCATGCAGCAAAATACATTTTGACAGTAATCACTTCAGTAGTCCTCAAATTGAGCTGTATTCTGTTATATACCTACAATATCTATATACGTTAGAATATACATATTTTTCCACATCTTCTTCTAGGTCTTTAAAAATATTTGAATTTCCCCGCTTAAAATCTACACTTAACAGAAGCAGGAAAATATCCAACTAATCATAAAAGAGTATGTAATAGTATCTCACTTGTATATCCAAATAAACAGATTTAATGAGCAATACTAGATTGCTAAGTATTGCTATTGCTTTGGCTTCTGAAGTCATGTGTGGCCAGTCTAATTTTTTTTTCATGCAACAATGACCAAGTATTTTTCATAGGCCACTTCGCTCGTTCCCCTAAATCAAAATACAAACCCACAACTCAATAAGCAAATGTTGTTCCCCATTTTGTAGGCAGATTCTATTTCAGAAAGGAACACCCATCATAAATTCAACAAAATATTCATAACTCAAAGTCCAGAAGCTTAACTGGTAGCTATGTTAATCAGAAACCAAATGCACGACTAGAGCTGTGCTTTTATCAGCACTTACTTTCCAAACCTTCCACACCACCTAACATAAATCTTATAGAAGAAAAATTCCCTTGTGCTTTTTCCTTCAAAGGTTAATTTACCAAAAATCTCCACTAAGTGACGGTGATTTAAAATACTTTCATACCAACAGCAAGCGCTCATTGCAAAAGATCCATTCAAAGTTCTATCTTTTATAACTATTTGCTTATATTATCAGTTCTAATATTTGTGGAGCAGAAATCAGCTCAAAATTATAAACCCCCAGATTTATCCCTTTATCTTCTCCCAGTGATTTGTCTTTTACAGTGCTTTTACATTTCTGACAACAAATGAGTTTGTATGAGTGTCCCTGTTAAGCTTAAGAGATGACTCATTCATGTGGAAATAAATAGCTCATTACTTTTGTTGAAACAATGTCCACCTATAGGAACTAAAATGCGCAGTGGTATCTTGGGAAAGCTTTGATGTCCATGTCAAACTTTAGGAAAATTATACAATCTACTTTTTATAAACTCTTTTGCTCCCCTCCATATTAAGCACAGTTCATGCATATGCATCTTTTTTCAGTCCAGCATGCAACTGTTCTGACTATGTCAGAGCACTACCTATGGCTCTTAATCTGACCACCAAGACGAGCTCTACAAAAGACAACGAGCTCTTTTTGACTTGAATACATGTACACACACATGTGCATCCATGCAGCGTCTATCCCAGCTTATCAAAACTAATGCAGTAAAAAAATTGTTCTTTTGCCTCCTGCACTTGGATTAACTAAATTTACATTTTAAATGGTAATTTCTTTTTTGTCGGGCAAGTAGTCAAGCATTGAAAAATAGTTTACTCTTTGTGACCTGTTTGTCACTTGTATCAATCTAGATAAAATGAGTAACACAGGTTTTCAAAGCCAGCTCCTAAAATAGAGAATGACAAACTCAACTCCACACAGCATGTACCAACTGGCTCAAACTTGTTTGTATACACAGTAAGAATCCTTCAAATTATTCAACAGAAGCAGGGAACAAGGCTTCCAGTGCAATATTGCATTGCTTTGTCCCAGACATGTTTGTCTACGTGTTTTCTAACCCTTCCTTTCAATTTTTCTAGCTTCTAATCCATTTTGATGGTTAAGAAATCAGGCATGATAATCTCTAATTCTAAATATCAGCAAAGCCTTTTTTCTAAAATTTTTATCATTTGCCACCATCCATTTGTTTGATAAAACAGATTATATACCAAACTTAAAATCTGGCAAATTTAATATTCAGATTTCTTTGGAACTTCAGGGTGTGTCCTGGTAACTACTTAATATCTCTTATATTGATTTTTATACCTTTTCTACTGACATTTCAATTTGAGACATTTCCTCTGACTCATACCCATTGACTTGTCTTGTAGTAAACAATGACACAATTAATTAATTTAGCTTTTTTATTATGACGCTGTGTTCTCCAAGGGCTCCTATTAAGCCTTAGTCACCTAACTGCCCTAATGGACTGGAAAAAAAGTTGAACTGTCTCATCATTTTACATATAATTTGCTACAACTCATACTTTTCTAAGTAGTCTTCATTTTGATACAACTTCACCTTTCTGAAACACTTCTTTTTACTTAAAATGGTCTCTACTTTGCTATTTATCAGTGATCAGAAATATTGTGAGGAGCTCTTAAGCTTTCTATTGCATTTTTTGACTAATGGTATAGTTGCTCTTAGCCTTCTGTACCTTTGCATTTAAGCAATTTCTGTGGCACTATCAAACACTTCCATCTTTTAACTGTTCCTTTTTTTTTTAAAGTGAAGACAGGTTTTTTGCAGTTTGTTTAAAAATAAAAACATAAAAATACTGCATATCCAAGAATATACTACATTTATCAAGACAAACTCAGGCAAGAGTCAACCTACTAGTTCTCTAAAAGTTTCAAAAAGAAATAAGACCAAATGCTTCTGATATTTAAACTCTCTTCCCAATAAGATGCCACTCAGTTTATAGCAAAGTAATGCAAGCTTCTTCATATTCTGATCTACTCCAGTTCATCACAGATGCTATAGCCATCCTTATATTTCGACTAACAATTTAATCTAAACAGTACACTTTTCCTACTTAGTCACTTATTTATCTATCTGATTCAGTTAAGTCTCTAATAAAAGGCATCACTCCTCTGTTGACAAGCCCCATCTCACTGTAGCTTGTAACTAGAAGTACAATTTGAAATGAGTGTTCACTGATGGTCAAGTCAGCTTCTGATACTTCTGTTATATTAATAACCTCATTTAAACAGACATTCCAGTTTTGCTTTTATTAGTTTAGATTTGTAGAAGTAAGACTATATGTATATCTCATAATTTCCTATTACCTACGTCTCATTTATGTGAATGTTCTTTACTGATGTTGTACAGGTTTTTGTTGATTTCTTTTCTATTCTGTACCCGAGGACGTAGTTTTCAGGATGTTACTAATACACAATGAATCAAATCAAGTTGTATTATCTCATGCACAATTTTTCTTCAACTTTGAGTTGAAAAATTCCCCTTTTTAAAAAAAAAATCAAATATAATTTTAAGTTCATCCTACAGTCTTCTTCCCTACATCATTTTCTCAAAAATTCATCAGACCATGTCACTCTGCTATAACGAGAGCTTCCTTAGGTAGTACTCAAAGACACTTCAGATAAAAGCCTGTAAATTTTTTTACACTGTTGAAATGTCTCAAGCTTAATCACTCACTGCTGAGTAAGTCGTATTCCTACTCCACAACAGAGTACAATCAGAGAGATTAGCCATCACACACTACATATTTCCAAAATGTGGAACTTGTTTCTGTCTATACTACAACTAGTAAAGGTGTTCAGAATTAGAAATGCACACATACACAAAAAAACCCCAAACCATGAACACCACACCACCACCGGCCCCTCCACAAACAAACAAACCAACCCCAGAAAACCACAAAACAATCAAAAAGCCGTTTGCTCTCAAATACACTGCTTTCCCATTCATACTTACAAAAGGATTGATACTGAGGCTGGAACTCAAAGGACTGAAAATTACTGGGGGTTACTAATACAAGAATTTCACTATGGAGCTCCATACACAGTACTGACATACTAAAAACAGCACTGCCAAAGCTAATTTAGCTCTCTTGAGAGGTCAGACTATTATACTACACCTATTATTTTCTGTTTGGGGATATTATGATCAAATTTCTCCATATATTTTTATAAATATTTGCTTTTATAAAGTTGTTAAAAGACATTAAATGAAACCTAGATTTACAACTTAACACATCTTAAAGATTTAAATTAAGATTACATCTTATTCTTTCAATGGTGTCATATGACAGTTAACAGTGGGAAGATCTTCATATAAACATGATATCTTTCTAATCTGTATATATAAATCTTTTGACCAGGTGGCTTGAATATATAATTTTACTGTGATTCAAAAAAAATTTAAAAAAAAAATTCAAAAAAACATTATTCAGAAGTTTAATGAGGATGACGTCTCTGGCAAAAGCTATTGCAGAACTACATATGTCTGGAAGAAAACGGCTAGAAAATAGTATATCTGATGACAAAAATTACACTTCTCAAGTCAGCATTTGGATAGTAATCTGGCTTCGTAAATGTGTACTCATTTTTTGAATATATATCTCCACGTTCAATGCTTGCATAGTGGAACCAATATAATATCTAAATAACACGAATAAAATCAATCTACATGTTAAAGAGGATATGTTTCGACTTGTTCAAGCCAGAATTGTATTTGACAGCTTTTATTTGCTCCATTGTGCATTATGTACTTTCCCACATACATATACACACAAGTTATTAATGGAAAAAAAATTATCAAATACTTTCTCAATCTGACATATCCCCCAAAGTGTATTAGCATGATCTTTGAGAGACACAAAACTGACATGGAAATTATATTTGGCCATACTTCAGCAGATCAGTAGACTACGATTTGAAATTGGTATTTGTATGACATATACATTAAGTAGAATTGCAAAAGCTGAAATTTTCCAGGAATGGCATGAAGGAAACTAGTCATTCATAATAAAAATAATGAAAAGAACATCTTGCTAAAACATGAAAGGCTGCTTCTTCATCAAATAAAGAAATGATCAGATAGGTCCCAAGAGGGAGTTATCAAGAACATAACCCAAAAGTTAAACCCTGAACCTAGGAACAATGGAATTGTTATCAGTAACATCAGATATGTTACTTTAAAAGAAAACTGAACTGTCACCAAAACTCTTTCCTAGCTATAAAATAATAAAAAAATTTGCAAAACAGCACTGACTTATTTCAACACACTCAGCAGATATGTGTTTATAAGGTGTTACACATCCGTCAGTATTATGCTAGAAAAAGACATTATTATGTTTCAAGAAAACGCAAATTGTCTCAAAGCTACACGATCAAATTAGAATCAGTGATTTTGAATCACAAACACATACCCAGAAAAACAGTAGAACATAAAGCTGATGAGTGGAACAATAGCATTCCTTCCCTAAGAAATTGGTTTCTCAAAACAAAATGAGTACTGAAATTCAATATACAATTCTAAGGCCATAAAAAAGCAAGGAACTTCACAGCAAAACATATACAAGGCTGTTATCAATGACAAACACATAACGTTCACTGTACAGAACAGTTAATGTTTCAGTCAACAAACTGAAATATTGAAGCCTTCAGAATCATTGTTCTCCTAGGACTACTGGGCATACAGTAGAAATGAACACTAACATGATCTAAAGAAATAATCAAGATTTACTATGAATAATGAGAAATCCCAAAACTCTACTGACATAGAAGAACGTTCAGAGCCTTCTGTCTCCCCACACAGATAAGGCAACACTAACATGGCCAGCAAAATTGCTCCTGGCACTGGCACCAAATTTATCAAATACAGAATGTTCAGAAATAGAATCATGACCTTTTAAAACATAAATACAACCATTTTACAAATACTGGAAATTCTTCTTTGTCTGAAGCTAATTAAGTAGCACTTTTAAAAATAAGCTGACTTTACAGAAGTGTTACTTATAACTTTTTTCTTGAACTGATTCTTGTCTTCAGCTGACATAAAACTGCATGGCCATCAGAGTAGTTAATTATAAGCAGCATTATTAGTAACATTATGGTAGTAAAGGGATTTTAAGCACTTCTTCCCAAAAGCACTTTGTCATATTTTTAATTTTACTCTTTTTTATGAATACCACGGCTTACCTTGCGTGGCTGAAAGTCATACTTCACACAGTGCTGGAAACCTTTGCCTTTCGACTTCAATGATGTAACTATTAAGCAGTTGCCAACAAAATGAGCAGAATACCCAACACCTTTGCTAGTGCGGAAACTGAAAAGAAAGAATTATTAATGAAATTGGAAAAAGGGGAATTATTTTATAGTAAAACAAGGTCCAAATAATACTTTAAAGTGCCATGAAAAAGAAAAGAAATAAATATCTGGAAGGGTGAACTTTATTTCTTTTATATCCTTTCTCCCTACCTTTTTTCTGGGGAGAGCTACTAACCTTCATTGCTAATATGATGCCAACCTACATTCTAAAAATCAGTAGTTTGGGTATCTGAAATGATAAATATTATACCTGTCACGTTTTCCTCTCAGTTTTCCAACCCACCATCATTTAAAATAACACATCTGATTTAAGTTGTAAAGAAAAACCCATCACAGAACAGACATGCAATGCATTCCAATTTTATGGGGTTGGGAGAACAATGTGGCCGTTATGACATATCAGTTTGGGTTCAAAGTAACTACTACACACAAAAATTATTTCTTTTTCAAGACTTATGATTTAGGTAGGTTAAAGATCTACAAATGTCTAATTATCTGAGTTGTGGATTTATTTTCATTTGTCAAATTGATAAAGGCCTGCAATTCTAACAAAGTAATTTTAGTAAAGGTTTCCAGCCTTCCGGTGACAAATATTATAAAGACAGATAATGTAGAAAGCTCACACATTTCTCTACTTATATTTGAAAACAAAAGCGTTGTAAAAAGAAATCGTGGACTTGTTAAAGGACAGTTTGCAAAGGCAGCTAGTGAAATTCATGAATGACGTTACATACAGCATTTTAAAAAGATAAGTCTATATCTACAGCTATGTCACTCTCTTCTGAAATCTAAGTACAATAAAGAGAATTCTGCTATCATTGGCATTGACCACCCTTTATTCAGCTTTTAGTCTTTTTTTTTTGTTGTTAATCTTGTTACCAGTCACGTTATAAAAATAACCATTGGCTGAAATACAAGTTCTAAATGGTGAACTTCATCCATAAATGCTGAAATGGAGCTTTTCAAGTACAAGAAGAAAATAAATGGCAAATTTTGAATATTCGTATATACTCCCGTAGCTCACAAATTTCTCATTTCCTTAACTTAGGAAATAAAATAATTTCATACTTTCACAATGATGTTTTAAATTATTTTATTGTTGTAACGTTTCTAATCAAACACTTTTACTAAGTTTTTCATACTAACATTAAGATGTGAAAGGCACATGCAAACACTAAGTTCAGTTTTCACCTTAATAGCTGCTGAAATTCTACATTTTCCAGCTACCCCACTATACAAACACAGGTTGATTTTAATATGCAAAAAAAATGCAGAGTTACAGACATAATTCCATCTTCAGAAACTTCCAGTTAGATCTGTATGTGTACATTAATGAAGGAGAGAATCAAATCTTCCTCTTTCCTCACTGTCAAAATATAGCTGATAAACCACAACTTTTCGAAAAAAAGAAACCCCTTTCAAGATAAGTGGTGTGACTAGACCTTGAGGTGACCAGAGCTTACATGTTCTTCTCCTATGAAGGAGATTTTAAAGCAGATCAGAAAGAGACATTCAAATTCTAGAAAGCCCCTTTTGTTATAATTAATTAGAACACTTATATTAAATGTGAAAAACAGTGCTATCGGGCTAAACAGAACAGTAGTAGTAACATCTATAGTTGACTCTTCTCCACTTCAGTGGGTCCTTGCACAGAGGCCATTACTTCCAGTCTTGATTTCAGTAATTTTATGAGTTGCAATATCCTATGCTTCATGATCTCTGGTCATCGTGGCAGTTCTCTTGGCCTTGAGGCATGGCTTGGTTTGCTCTTTCCCTTTAGCAACGTATTAAGATGCTTCAGAAGCTTTATTTTCTGAAATTCAGGCTGTGGTTTTCTTATTCTTCTATCTGCCTTTATATGTCATGCACAATTCTCTCTCTCCTCAAGCTGCTGCACCGGAAAGGAGGATGGTTCCCTGCATTATTTCCCTTTGTATGGGCTTCCACACAACTCTCTTTGCAAAAAAAGGGCACTCTTTTAATAAACCTGAAAAGTCCTCTCTAAATAAATCTAAGATATAATCTAAGAATGAGAAGTTACATACTGTCCATCATCACTGACCTCAATACTGAATACAATTTGTAACACTGCCATTCTCCTACGTCTTATGAAGGCTATTTTTAACATGGATCATTTCAATGACCTCACTTCCACAATGACCATATTGACAGCTACACCCCACAACAAAAGAACAGTGAACATCCTCATGGAAGAACATTCTTACATATGTATATAAACTGCATTACCCATATAAACACATAACCTGCACAACTTCAGTACTTAGTTTTGTACAATAACATAAAGGCTGAAAACCTTAAAATGCAGTTTTTTAAATAACAACTGAAGTCATTGTGGGCTAGTCTGAGACTTTTATTTACCACCTTGGGACTTTACACCATTCAAAGTACTTTTCATGAGGCAGTTGCATGTCTCAGAATGCCAAATCTGTTCCTCAGCAACATAAGTCTTCTCTACAAGCTAAGATGCTTTTGGCTAACAGAAACCCAGTCTGAGGGATCTTGAAAAAAAATACACAACTTCCCTATGTTCTAACTTATGGTGTAATATTATTTAATTAAATATATCAAAGATTTTTCTTAATTACCAACAGCAAATTATTATAAACATCATATTCACACCTAATAAAACATTGTTAAAGTTGAGTAAAATGCATCCTACTACTTTCAACACAAACTAGTAAGCACTTCATTACACACTGAGACCACTGTTGAAAAAAAAAAAAAGAAAGTAGAAATGTCCTCCAAATGCTTTCCCATTTCTAACCTCCCCCATTCCTCCAATTACTGGGGAGATTTTGTCACCATTATGGTCAAAACAGACTGTTCCTGAAATTTTATACACTCAGTGGTCCTTACATGTGCAATTTCCTGGATTTCAGCATATAAAGACAAGAAAACAATGAATTAATAGAAAAATAACTCATTCCTTAGCAAGACTGTTCATCTTGGAATAAAATGAATGATTTTATAAACATGAAGCTTAGCCAAGATTTTACCTTTTTTCCAATGATGAATTAAAAATACAAGAGTAGTTGAAAAACTGAGAACTCAAATATGTCCTCTGTTTACCTCAGCATTCTAATATATAGATTATGTTAATCTTCACATTTTATTTCTTGCCAAAATAAAGTAGACTAGAACTGGTCTCTAGGATACCGCACAGAAATTCTCTTACCAATTACATACACATGCAGAACTTGCCACATCCAAAGATGAAATGCACAGAGACAACAAGAGCAGTCCTGTCAACACCCATATGGTTTTATGAGCCTTTAACTATCTCCCCTACCAGCTGGCATACAATTTTACTACAGATTGTTCATAAACCCCTTATAGTTATGTTTCATTTCAGCCAGTCTCTCAAAGCAGTTATTACACTTCAATAGCAGGTAAACATTCTTCCATGTACTGGTGAAAACGTTCAGTGATTCTAGTTTCTTTAGCTTAGGATTTTATGAGCAATTTAACATATGATTGTTGTACTGAGATTGAGAAGATATTCTTGCCTGAAGGAAAAAAAAAGGTTTCTTTTCTACTAACTTTTCAATTCCATTATGTGCTTTTGCAACTGTTCTGCACTATCTCTATTATTACTAGCTCTAGAAAAGGACTGAAAAGTCTAGGTGGCTTGCTGTGTGTGGTTTTTAGGGTTTTTCTCTTGTCCCTACATCAGTAAAAGTAAAATCTACAATACTCTTTCACAAATTTTTGCCATTCTTCCATTAAATGGGTGTATAAGCACTTGGATGTTTGAAGGACAAAAAGGAACAATTATGACAGTCCAGCTTCAGTTCACCCTATAACTCCCTTGCAAAGCCCAACATGCAATATGAAAAAAAAAGCATCTCCAAAAAAATCCAGCAAAATCTAATTAATATCTGGATTGATTTTATTTAACTTCAAGCCTTACTGAGAAGTAATGTTTTAGCAAAAACAAGTATAGAGATTTAGAGGGCAGAGACCTCCTCGTTCAGCATGCTCAAGGTTAGCCATAAATTCCTAAATATGCTCTGTATTTATGACGAAGAATTTACAACTTATTTTCGAGGAAATAATTCCAACAAGCTATTAAAAGGGATTATTATTATTATTATTACTATTTATTATTATACTGTGTCATCTTAAAATTATGATAGTTAGAGACCGTTGTATTATTTGACTAAAAGTTTGAATTTTCCTATTTTGCTGTCTACTCACTGTATCTCAGATCAAACAATCCATCAACATTAGATTTTCCATAAATTCTGAAAACAGAAGTGAAGTTCCTTTTTTTTTTCCCTTTAAAGGTTTCATTATTAAATGTGCTTTCCAGAGCATAGTTCACTCCAGAGCATTCTCTGAATAGTACCTTTTTTTTTTTCCAGGGTCTCTTAAAGGAAGTAGCTGTAAATGGTATTCTGGTAATGCTTTTGTCAAGATTTCAGGAGGTGATCACATCACCTTTTCTCTCTTCTTTGTTTGTTCAGACTATCCTTGAAAAGATCACATTAGCTCTTTCAGCTATAGCAATAAAAAACAGTTTATGGTCAGTTGGTTATCTACAAGAACTCTTAACATCCTTCTGTAATTACTGCTTTCTAATACATGACTCTAATTATGTAAGCATGACACCCATTATACACTGCTAGGTATATGACATTGGTCTGCTTTTATTAAAATTTCTGCTATGGAATTTTGAATTTTAGAATTTGAACCTGACTGACTGCTCTGCAACAAAGCTTTCTCTGTACTGTTATTTCGCGCCCATGCAAATGCCAAAGACTTCTAATTTCCCTTTGGATTACAGTATCACAGTATCATAAGGCTGGAAAAGACCTTTGAGATCATCGAGTCCAGCCTATGACCCAACACCAACACCTACTCATCATCTAAACCATGGCACTAAGTGCCTCATCCAATCTCTCTTTAAATGCCTCCAGGGACAGTGACTCCACCACCTCCCCGGGCAGCACATTCCAATGGCCAATCACCCTTTCAGAGAAGAATTTTTTCCTAATATCGAGCCTAAACCTCCCCTGATGAAGCTTGAGACCGTGTCCTCTTCTTCTGTCGCCGTCACCTGAGAGAAGAGACCAACCCCTGCCTCACTAGAGCCTCCTTTCAGGCAGTTGTAGAGAGCAATAAGGTCTCCTCTGAGCCTCCTCTTCTCCAGGCTAAACAACCCCAGCTCCCTCAGTTGCTCTTCATAGGGCTTGTGCTCCAGCCCCTTCATCATCCTCGTTGCTCTCCTCTGGACACACTCCAGCATCTCAACATCTTTCTTAAACTGAGGGGCCCAGAACTGGACACAGCACTCGAGGTGCGGCCTGACCAGTGCCGAGTATAAGGGAAAGATAAACCTCTCTAGTCCTGCTGGCCACACTATTCCTGATGCAGGCCAAGATACCATTGGCCTTCTTGGCCACTTGGGCACACTGCTGGCTCGTGTTGAGTTTCCTGTCCACCAGCATTCCCAAGTCCCTTTCCGCCTGGCTGCTCTCCAGCCACTCTGTCCCCAGCCTGTAGCTCTGCATGGGGTTGTTGTGTCCGAAGTGTAGAACCCAGCACTTGGACTTGTTAAACCTCATGCTATTGGAGTCAGCCCATCTCTCCAGCCTGTCAAGGTCCCTCTGTAGGGCCCTCCTACCCTCCAGCAGATCGACACTTCCTCCCAGCTTGGTGTCATCTGCGAACTTGCTGATGAAGGACTCGATCCCCTCATCCAGATCATCAATAAAGATATTAAACAGGACCGGGCCCAGCACCGAACCCTGGGGGACCCCACTAGTGACCAGCCGCCAACTGGATGAGACACCGTTCACTATCACAATCTGTGCTCAGCCATCCAACCAATTCCTAACCCAGTGCAGAGCGTTCCCATCCAAGCCACGGGCTGCCAGCTTCTCCAGTAGTCTACTATGGGAGACAGTGTCAAAGGCCTTGCTGAAGTCCAGATACACCACATCCACAGCCTTCCTCTCATCCACCAGACGAATTGTCACATTCATTTTGTAATTGGTAAGGAAGCTACAATACTTTTCCAATAGACAAGTATTAATAGACTGTCATTTATCAGCTGCCCAACATCATCCTCAGAGATAATTAAAATTATTAAAAAACCCCCCACAACCAAACAAATTGTCGTACAGTTCTTGAAGCAGCACTAATTTAGGTAATTATTAGAACAGCAGCAGATTTCCCTCACATCTAGCAAATGTGAAAGCATTTGTTTGCTTCCCTTCTCCCTTCTTAAAAATTCTTAATTTTTAATAATTAGTTTTCACATCTTGATCAAGGTGATGTAAGGGTTCTCTCCAAAGAGAAAGGCCTCTGGCACTACTTTCTGCACTCACTTAAAGTCTAGATCATACCTAAAAAGGTATCAGGGAACAGTCAGCATAGATTCACAAATTGGAAATCATCTTTGATCCAATAGATAGCCTTCTAAGAAGAGATAACTGGCTTGGAGGATAGAGAGAAAAGCTGTGAATATTTGTTTTCTAGGGAGGTCTTTCAACATTGTAATATCCTCAACGAAAAACTAATTGAAGAATGAGATACATAAGTGGACAGTGAGGTGGTCTGGAAACTGATTGAACTGCTGTGCTAAAACCATTGTCACCAGTGGCATGAGCCAGCTGGAGGGCAGTTACTACTAGAGCACCCAAAGAGTCAATACTGCATCCAATCTCGTTCAGCTTGTTCATTAGTAAGGTGAATGGTGAGACAGAGTGAACCATCAGCAGGTTTAGAGATGATACAAAAATCAAAGGAGTGGCTGATACACCAGTGAGTGCGCAAGTCATGTAGAGGGACGACAGCAATTTGGAGACACAGGCCAGTAAGAATCTTATGAAGACGAACAAAGGGAAGTGCCAAGTCCTGCCCCTGAGGACTAACTGCCCCAAGAACCAGTGTATGCTAGGTACTGTCCAGCTGGAAATGTGCTTCATAAAAAAGGACCTGGTGGTCTGGGTGGACAGTAAGTTGACCATGAGCAAGTAATTCGCCCTCATGGCAAAGGCAGCCAATGGTGTCCTGCATTTGGAAAAGCATTGCCAGAAGGTTGAGGGAGGTGATCCCTCCCTGGTCCCCCGCATTGCAGAGACCACATCTGGAGTATCGTGTCCAGTTCTCGACTGCACCACACAAGAAAGGCATGGATATACCAGACGGAATCCAGCAAAGGGCCCCAGGGATGACTGAATGGTCAAAGACTTTGACACACAAGAAGAGGTTGACATATGGGAGTGTTTGGTCTGGAGAAGAGAGTATATAAATTCCTGATGGGTGGGGATTAAAGACTAAGCCAGAGACTTCTCAGTGATATCCACTGAAAGAACAAGATACAAAGCACATAAATAGAAAGTGATAAACTTTTCATTGTGAATGGGGTCAAAGACTGGTACAGGTATCTTGGTGAGGGTGCAAGGTCTCCATTTGTAAAGATATTAAAAATTCTGACTGGAGAAGGTCCTGAACAATCTGTTCTAGCTGACGTTGCCTTCAGCACCTCTGCTTCAAACTAGAGTCCTCTTAAGTCGTGCATGCTACTAAGTTATTGCTTTTAAAATAGAGATTATTTAAAAGACAGACTACTTTTAAGAAGAAACTATGAAGAAAGCGTTCATTTATATGACACATTTTTTGCCTAGTTAAATATAAAAGATATTACATGCCCAAAGATTATACTGAAAGAAAATAAATCTTTGCTTTGGTATCTTCCTCTTGATCATGGTTGTGTGTGACTCAGCCTTTCATGTAGCAAAGTCTAAAATCCGCACTAAAAAGTTTAGATGGATCGTTTAGTTTGAATATTTTTCTTGGTTTTAATTATTAATTATGGCTTGGTTTTTTAAGCCCTTATATAAAAATGACAACTATTTGCATTATTCCTAATTTCCTTCTGAGGCTGGTGTATTCAGTTTCTCTTATGTGTATTATGCATCTTATATTTACACAGACACCATTTTGGCATTTGATTTCTGTAAGACTGACTTCTCTCTGTGGCCCATATGAAAAATTCACTAAAAAGCACACTCAAAAATCTTGGAATTCAGTACAAGTAGTAATCATATCATAATAAACATCAGAACTAGATCATGGCAAATTTATGTATTAAAATTTTAAAAAATCAAACATCTGAAGTTGTTCTAACCTAAGGCCATTGCTGCTCCTGTGTTACATTGGAATCACATTCATCATTCAGGCTAAAGGTCTTTATACTCTATTAACCCTAAGAAAAGGCAGCAAACATGACAAGATATGCAACTTTGCAGTATGCTTTTCCTGTTCCGACACAGTAATAAATTCTCAAACCAGACACCACCTACAGTTGCCAATTCTGAAACAATTTCTGACTAAGAAATAAATGCACAAACTCCTTTATGCACTTTCAATAGTACAATTGCATTTGTTATTGTCCTTGACAGACTGAAAAAAATATAGATCATATTCATAAACACAGCTAGAGCCAACAGTGAAAAAAAATCTCCATGGTAAAATAACTATAGCACTTATTAGAAAACAGACACATGGAAAAGTGTTATGCTAGATGGTAATTTAGAGAAAATGCATTATTTCTTTCTTCAGAATAAACCTAAACTACTTTTAATCAGATATTTTTTCTGCAGTTTTAAGCTGAAAGAGGGTAGATTTAGATTAGATCAGAGGTGTCAAACTCATCGCTCCTCACGTTCTTCTGCTCCTACAGCGTAACGTGGGTCACACATACTGCACATGTGACAAGCATGGTGGCACGAGTACAGGGGCAAGGAGCTTAGCACTGCCCTCAGGTAGAAACAAGGTGCCAGCCTGGATGAAACAAGTTGGAGGGCCAGATTTGGCCTGCGGGCAGTGAGTTTAACACCCCTGGATTAGATATTAGGAAGAAAGTTTTTACTGTGAGGGTGGTGAGGCACTGGAACAGGTCACCCTGAGAAGCTGTGGATTCCCCCTCCCTGGAGGTGTTCAAGGCCAGGTTAGATGAGGCTTTGAGCAACCTGATCCAGTGTTAAGTGTCCCTGCCCACGGCAGGGGCTTGGAACTGGATGATTTGTTCCTTCTAACCCAAACAATTCTATGATTCTATGGTTCCATGATAGTACAAGTACCATCTTGAGATCTGCTCCTGAATTCCTGAGAAGATAAAACTTGATAGATTTTCCTTACGTCCAGTCTCATCTCTCTGCATAGCTGATACATAGCTTTTAAGAATCTGAGAAAAGGTAAGGATACTAAATACCAAATACATAAGGAATGAACAAGTGCTGAAAAAAACACCAGCATGTCCTGACACAACAGGAGTTGCCTTATTTTCTTAATTCCTTTTTCCTTCAGCTAAGACAACTATATTTGAGCAGATATACGATTAATTTCTGTAGTGAAAAATTTTTTTCCATAGTTGACTGAAAGAATAGACATTTTTACTTTTATACCATAATTTCTAAATGGAAGGGCTTCATTAAGGATGTAACTAGTTCTATTTTTACCACAACAGCAAACCTAAGTAAACTCAAATTGTCTTTCCTGCAATTAATCTATTAGGAAATATAGCTTTCTTTTTCAGGAACAGGTGATTAATGAGCCATTTTTATATTCACAGATCTACTGCCTATTATCTCTAGCTAATATTCAAACAGCACACTCTGCGTAAAATGGATTCGTTTTATAGTATTGACATCAGCTGAGAATTTTAAACACCAAACAGAAAATATGACAATATTCTCAGTTTACAGTTCAAAGAAAGAATATATTTTAAAATTTCTAAAGAAATCACCACATTAGATTTTGTGGTTTATCTACAAGGCATAAAGCCTTGCATTCATGGATTTATAAACTGCAAAGCAAAAATGACAGATGACTCTAAGAGTTTCTATACAGTGAGTAGCAGGCATTTGGGGGGAAGCATGACAGAAACTAAAAGCAATGAACAAAAATTAACAGTTATTAGGAAGTCAAAATAAACCATAACTGCATAACATCATAAGTTACTTACCAGTAGAGATAGGGTTTATCCTTATCTACATTGATATTGTTTAGTGGATCCATACGAAACCAGGTGTTAAGAGTAAATCCATTTTGATAAGGCCACTTAGCAATAGGAGGCAATGCAATTGCCTAGTGGGAAATAAAAAGAAAAAGAGAAGAAGACAGCAAGTCAAAACCGATTTTTTTGAGAAGTATTGTTACAGGAGTACCTTTCTAACATCTCTCATTCTAGACTGCAGATCTAATCTAACTTCCAAATATTAAAGAACAGAAAAAATGCTTCAAATAGTGCTTCTGAATGAATGCATTAGTTTTCCATCTATTTTAAACTACTTTAATTTTTAACTACATAAATTCTACCAACTGAGGTCATGAAATTAAATTTGTGAATGGACCATATTCAAAGAAAAAAGAGAAAAACTACTTCTGCAAAAATTCAAGTATAAATTTAGCTTTCATTAAGTATTATCTCATTAGTAGACTTAAAAATTAAGACCAAATTAACCTCAACAGATAGTACAATAGAGATTCACTGTTAAAAATACAGTACATAAAAAAAAATCATTGTCTGAGAGTACTAAGAGGTCATTTTCCCTACAAACAACAAGGCATGAGACTGAAAATCCTACCCATGTTCTCAGTTAAATAAATGAAGAGTAAGGCATTGCTTGGGCAGACATTTGATTTTTCAATATTTTCAATATTTTATTTTTCTCAGCTAAGAATGATGATAAGGTTTCAGAAAACTCTTTTTCCCTGGGCAAGACTCTGAGTAGCTGACCTAACTTTGAAGTAAGGCACACTTCATGGAAGAACTCAGACAAGCCGAACTTCAGAAGTCACTTAAACAAATAAGTTTTTCCTATGATACCACTAAAAGACAAAACGTAAATAATAAAAGGTAGCCTTTACCATGTACATATTGTCTTGCACTGATGGTATTGTGTTCTTCTCAAATCTACTGCTGATACTGAGTGGTATCTGTTACAGGTTGCCCACAGAGTTTGTGGAGTCTCCATCCTTGGAGAAGCTCAAAAGCCATATGAACATGATCCTGGGCAGCCTGCTCTAGGTTGGCCTGCTTTAGCTCACATGGGTTGGCCAAGACAACCTCCAGAGGTCCCTTCCAACCTCAACCTTTCTGCGATTCTGTGTGAGACTTATTAATCACAGCTGAAAATACTTTATCAGGAGTGCTCAAATCTTGTACTGTCCTGATTCATACAGAAGTCAACAAAGAATTGTAGCAAATTCATTTACTGCTTAAAACAAGAATGAACATGATTCTTTTGGTAAAGTCTGTAATAAACACACTAAGATTCTATGTCAATGTAGTGAATTACGTAAAAAAATTGTAGAGTGGGACTGACTTTTCAATGCAACTGCTGAAAAGAGTTTTAAAGAGTCGAGAAATAAGTAATTAAGAATGATAGTGATTGCACAGTAAACTCTCTAATTAGATGCAGCAACGTGATCAGATTAGGCTAGGATTTGACTAGACAAATAACAGCAATTCTGCTACTAGTCTGGTACCAACTGCTTAGTACAAAACATTTCAAGGAACTCCTTTCTGATATCACTCCTGCCTCCTGAGAGGGAGTTCCCTGCCTGAGACAGACAAATTGCTGCTTGATGACAAACAAGAACAACATCTGGGAAAACTACCACCATCAGAAGGTGTTCTTCTAATGAAATGAATAATGTGCTACTTGTACAAGCTGGCAGAGATATAACATGGTACTGCAAAGAGCCCTTCAGTTGGGGTAGTGAAGCAGATCAGTAGACTGATTCAGCAGACTCTTGGCTCTTTCATACTACTACTGAAATCTTGGCCATACAAGCAGCGTGCACCCAACTTTAAAGAAGGCAAACCTGATATTTATTTTGCTAGGTAAACATTATGCTGTTTCTCTGTCTGATGTCATGACTTTATATCACACCTGAAAATCTAAACTCAGTGCTAGTAAAATAAGTCCTATTCATTCTCTTTCTTCTAATGAAATGCTTCATTGTTTGGGTGATTTTTATAAGTAATCACCCTTGGTCCACTTCAGAGGATGACTCCTCTCCAGAGAATACACTACTCAAGAAATTTAAATACAAAACTCATATTTCTTGATTTACACGTGCACAGTCAATGTGAAACAAGATCCTAAGCAAGAAAAGAAAAATGCCTATTGTGCATTTCAATCAAGAAACTTCATGCACCTGTGAAACTGTCATTCCTGAGAACTTAATTTTAAATATGATTTCCTATAATTATGCATCTCTTTGAACAGGAAGGAATATTTGACATTCTTCCCCTGTGAAACTTATTTTGAAGCTCTAATACAAAATTAAATCTAAGTGGCACATTTCATCAGGGTTTGCCTCTGAAGCCCAGATATGTCAAAGCAGTATGTGTCATTGCAGACATTCATATTCTGTAACAGCTTACTGCTGCATGTACTTTTAGGGGAGGTTAACCGTGGTTTTAATTTAGCACAAACCTCAAAACTCAGTAATTAATTCCTTATACAATCCACCCCATGCATTTTGCTGACACTTCTGTTTGTGTAGCTGAATATCAAACAAGATCAGGGAAGTGATCTAGCCAAAAATAAACCAGGTGAAAACCAGTGATTTTCAGACAGTTTCTTTCCTTGATGCAATTTTTCAGACCAACAGGTATATTCACAAAGAAGAGGAGGTGGCAGTTTATGCCAGAGGAAAACTATCAGTGCTATTGAGGAAATAAAAGTAGAACAGCCTAAGCAAAGCTTCTACCACTGGTAGGAAAAGACAGGGATCCTGGGATTATTACCCCTTAAAAGATTCCAAGTTCTACCAAGAGCATATACTATTCCATACCAGAACGGCACTGAACCTCAAATCTGGGTTTCTCATTTTTAAGCATTTGTATTTAGTGCCTTAATAACCATATTTACAACTCTGTATACAATATTTGGATTTATTTGTAGTTTTTTCTGAATGTCCATGCAGTGAATGGAAGAGAGAATATCCATGAGGTTTACAAAGGAATGCAACTTCATTGTCATAAATTATGTCAAAAAGTAAAGCCAAAGAAGACTGCATGTAAATCACTGCCTTGGGGAAAGGGAACAATTAATGCAGTTCAGGAAAAAAGAAAGACATAATAAAATTTGTGACTAAGCTAACATGCAAAATGTGATTAAATGCACAAGCTCATACCTATATTCTCCTCAAGCCTCTGAATTATATAATATCAATTGCATTACTCAGATAAAATAATACTGTGCTTTGGAATTTTTGGCTCTCGCTTTTATGATCATTTCCCCAGACAAATACCTGCTATTTGACATTGCCCTCACAAGTGTTACTTCTCAACACTACAACTAACTTGCAAAACTGTGGAAGGCAAGGACTACACTACTCAAGCATATACTTCCCCTCCAATTTCCTTTTCAAGAATTTCTAAAACCAAATGAATGGAAATAAAAATAAGGAGCAATTTATTTATTTATTCCTCAAGTTGAATTATTTTGGTTGAAAACTTACTGCAGCACTACAGCCTGGGAAGTTGAAAAAGGTATCAGGCCCATGTCTCTGTGGCATCTGATTAAGGACTGATAATAGTTTAACTGCATGTCTTGGCTGTGAAAACAAGAAAATTGCACAAAAGTCAATTCAATCATTTTTGTACTCTCTAGGCTACAACGGAAACTGGACAGTTTTCAAACAACACAGCAAGTTAATTCTAAAGTAGTTAGCAAAAATACTTCATAAACATATGTTCAATCACATAAAAAAAAGAAATCAGGTTTATATGTCCCAGGAGACAATTTATGCTAATTTCAGGCTCTAATGGAGTGACACTTAATGCTTTATCTGATCACAGCTTACCCAGATTCCATTTTCGCCTCGAAGCATGCTGAACAAAAGCTTCAATTCTTTGACAGTGATGCTGTAGCTGGCAAGAACCCCCAACATATCAACTAGAAGATCTTCAAAGGAAAATAAAGTTATTCTGAACTCTGAATTTCATTGTTTTGACAAAAAAAAGCTGAAAAATTTAATACCATTAACAGTGTATTTACAAATTTTAAAAATCAAACACTTTGCTTAAATATTTTACAAATTATTTCATATTCTCGTTTTAGATATTTTAAAAATAAATTTACATATGCAGTTTTAGATTTTGCATCACACAAACTATCTATTAAATTTATGAACAATTAATTCTTCCCATGTCACAACTTTCATTATGAACTTCTTGCTTGCTCCTTTCTGTTACATAATTTCGGGTGTTTCTTCATTCCTCTAACATTAGTATTTTTCAAAAGTTACTGACCTAAAATACGCTTGATGTAATTCTTCAACTTAAACAGAGCATACACTGAGAATTTGTATGGTTTCCACAGGTTTGCTACAGTGATAATGCTTCCAATTTTTACCAGAATGAAGGTTAGGGAAAAAAAACAACTAAAGAAAAAAGTACCAAGAAAAAATAATCATGGTGGGAAACAATAATAAATCACAATAAAAAGAAGTGATCAAAATGGCTGACAAATTTATGTAACACAGCTTTCATTAAAACATCTCAAAACCCATAAACTTTTGAAGTAATGGCATTAAAGAGCCTTTCTTTTAGAGAATGCCAGGTTTTAAATTATTGCTAGTGCTTGGATCTTTATTTTAAAACAGAGAATTTCACTTTAAGTATTTGCTAGCTTGGACCTCGTCTTACACTTCACCCTCTCTTCTGGAATAAAATGCATTACTAAAAATTACTACTTGCTCTAGCAAGAGGAAAAACCAATTTGCTTCTCTTCACAGACGTGTCATAAGAAATTGAATTCAGAGATCACATAGTGAAGTACAGATTTTTCCAAAACAAAAAAGCTATGACACAATAGAATCAGCATTATCAGAAGTTTTTAATCTGCTCAACAATCAGAAAATTCCAGCCATAAAAGTTGTAGGAGACATGAATAAGCTTATATCTTATCTGCAGGACTATATGTTTGCCTTGTTAATTGGTGAAAGGATGACTCTTACAGACACTGATGAAGAGTAGTCTTAAAAAGTATCCACCTTTTTCAAAAACATTTCATGTTGATCTTTTGTTTTAAAACGAATTTTCTCTCTGTAAACCCCTACATATGTGTTTTTGAGTAAAACCATCACTATCTATTTTTCTTCCACCATGAAACCAACTTCTGGTCCTCAGTAAGTAAAAGGCACATGTGAAGAATGAAATGTCATTTAACTTATAGGAGACATAGTAAGCTGTTCAGTGAGTGAAACTTCATGTTACTAAAGGCAAAATAAAACCACTGTAACTTGCAGACATTTTCACCATAAGATCTGAATATATGCCTAATGTTCAAGTATAGACATTTTTTTCCCCCTCCTTTCTTTAAAGGTAGAGTTTATTTAGTCCTCTTTTTTAAAATTAGTGTCACATTATATTTGTTGCAGAATTTCTTAAGGGAAAGAAAAATACAGGTGAGAAAACTAACCCCCCCGTCTTTTACAATGGTGAATTCTATGACTCCGCTCCCTCTCCCTCAACCTCCCTCTTCACTGTACAGTCTCCAGCCTGCAAAGTGAAGCTGGCAGTGATTGCACATATCGTATTTAATCAGAAACTGAGAAAAGTAACACACTGAAAACTCAGAAAGATAAATCAGAGTAAGTGAATATTAATCTTGCGCTTAGAATTTCCCAATTCTTTGCTGTCTTAGCTTGCTTTTTAGATCAAGCTATTTCAAATTTTGTTTCTTTTATGGAAAAAAGTGTTGTGTTGAAGCAATGTTGTTTGTTGTAAATCAGAACATCATTTAAAAAAAATCTGTTAACATAGATGACAAAACTGTAAATTAATACAAGCAAACACAGAAAAGATGTGCAAGTTCATAAAACTACTTAACATGTGTTGCTTTGTTTCATTGTTATAGCCCTGTACTACCTTATTGCACAGAAAATTTCTTATTTTTACTGGAGATGTTGATAACCCACAGGCATTAAAAATACTTATTTATAAATAATTTATAAAACATGATGGAGAGAAATATAAGCTCCCTAACAACGTAACCCTGGGTAAAAAAGAGACCTGAAAGGCTGAAACCCAGTAGGTAATAAGATAAAGCAAAGAACATCTGTGAAAGTTGAAGCACTTAATTCTAATTAAAATTATTGCTGTAAACATGCCTAAAGAATGTTTGTTGCTTGTTTTAATATAACAAGGTTTATAAAAATAACTGCATTTTATTACATAACTTCATTTGTACTTATTAGAAATCTCATATGAAAGAGTTAGTCCACATTTGGTTTATAAATCCTAATAATCCACTCATCTATAAATGGGCAAAGGTCACAAAACACCACAATTGGATTTTTTAATTTTTTTTCTTTTTTTTTTTATTAAATAAGATCACGTATGTAACTGGTATCTATGATCTCATTTCAGAAACAAGATTTTGTGAAATAATATTAAGCACAGAGGAGAAAACAGGCACCGTTTCTTCTTTTTAATGTCTTTCTAAATTGCACTGAATGCAACAGATTTTATCTCTGTTAACGCCACCTTTTGACTACTTTCATACTAAAAAGTTTATATATGATTTATAAATTAACCAGAACCTTGAAGGAATGTTTAATTCAGTCACTTAATAAGAAAATACAATGGTAAAAGAGCCTGCCTGTCTTTCAAATAACAATAAGCATGAATGGTATGGCATTAACTTTAGAAAACATACTAAACAGCAATGAAAACAGAACTTCATTAAAACTACTCTCATGTCTCCTTAGTCATGGAAATGTGAATTTTAACTCTGTTGATGAAATAAATTAATTTCTACAGGTTGGCAATAAAGCGATGAATTTGCAATTTTCCTTATGGAATCAGTTAAAAGATAAAAACTTGTTAGCAGCCCATTAAAAACAGAGCAGTCAAAACTTGACATTTTTGCTTAAAAAATAGGAACTGTTGCAGTGTCTAAGATTCAGTTCCAGCAAGTTTAGAACAATTCTCTACAGCATCACAATAGAACTGTGGGAAATAAAATGTCTCAGGGGAGACAGATTCACTCTTTACATCCACCTTTCAGACTTCTCTGAAGGTACTACAGATACACCATCCCAAAGAGTCTCTCAGAGCAGATAATCTGCTTCACTACTTATTACCAGGAAACAGAGAACTGTAAAAAGCGAATCCCTCAAAGAAGATTCTGTGCAGCTGTTAAAAAAAAAAAGCGTCCATTGCCCATGCCAGTATTTTAGTAACCTTTTCCCCTCAACCACTGATAAAACAGCTGGCCACCCCTTAGTGTAAGAGATTATCACAGTATAAAGATGACTTCTGACTGGCGATGTTTCTAGAAAGCAAATTGTGATAAAAGTGGCAGCAATCCCATTTGAGACTTTCAAGGTAATTAATCCTGAATCTGCAAAATCTCAAGAAGTGAGATACTTAAAGTGCTGAGAAGCCTCATGAATCTGATAGTCTCTAAACAGACAGACAAGATCTTCGCACTGCAAAATATTGGGTACATGTTTATTTGCTGTTGTCTTACTTTCATAAAACCAGAGAAGAGTGGCTTCAGATTTAGACTGGTCCTGAAAGCGTGCTGTCAGAACATAAAACAGATATTACGCTTGCCTTGTCTATTTAAATCTCATCTAGGTCTAACCATAGCATTTCACAAAGGAAGGAGTGAGATGTCCTAGAACCAAACAAACAACTCCCCAAACAAGCAAATAAAAACCAGAAAACCTGATGATAAAAGCCAATTCCAAATCAAGGAGTTGACAGAGTATTAGCAACTGTTTCAGGAAGAAAGTGGTACTAACTTCCTAGGAGTAAGCACTAACATAGCTTTTGTTTAAATTATTCTCCTGCCACAAAATTTCTTACTTTATTCTCTGTGTCTGGAAAGTTCACAGAAATATTTAGGGCAAAGAAGTTCTACAGTCATCTGGTGTCAATTACAGCTTCTCCATAGTAGATCAGGGAACACAGATACTGCATTAGTAATCACTAATTATGTCATCAAGTGCCTACCATATTTATTACTTCTGACTTATAATCAACATTGTTACCATTTATAAAAGGTGAGGTGCTTGCAGAAGTCAAGAGATAAATGCAAAATGACAAATCTTGTTGCCTCCATGTTTTGCCAGAAAATTTCTCAAAACTCCCACATTCTCATCTATTTACAGTTATCAGAGAATGACCCTGCAAAGCATGATTCTGTTAAATCTCTGTTCATATATAATTATTCAGATAATTTGACATGCATTGCAAAGGTAAAATGCCATCAAAATTCAAATTTCCAGTTTGGATTTTAAAGTAAATACATGCTCTCTTCATCCATATATATATATATACACATATATATATATAAGTATACAGAAGAGCAAACTTAACTATGGTTTTTTCCACAAAAATTACCAGGGTAGAGGCTTTTTTATTGTTATTATTATTAATGTATTACCCCCTGCTTATGTTAGTAGTAACTTCAGAGTGATTTTTCAATTCCCAAATGCTTCTGGAAGCCAGATCCTGTACTCTTGATTTCTGACTTCTACAATTAGCGAAGCATTTTAACAATTTTTCTCTAATGGGAACATCACTACAGTTATATATGACACATACAGAAGTATTGTTCAGGGGAGTCAAATTGGGCAAATTTTACGTCAGTAAACATCCCAACTTCTTTCCATGAATGAAACCCTGAAAAGCACCAAGACAGAAATGCTTGATTTCATCAACTAATGTCTTGTATTTAACACGGAATAAAACAATATCTTCGTCCTTATACTGCTCTGACACACAAGCCTGGCAAAACAAAACATACTTGGTGAAAAACATTGGTTTGTGAATGTGTTGATCTGCTATACTTCAGTCTGAATCTCACTGTGCAATATTTAGCATAACCGGTCTGATTTTAGCACTTACGCATACATTTCTAATCAATAAGGTGTTCCAAGATCTGAAACACAGAATGTAGTTTTCGCAAATTCTTAATATTACAGACATTGTTATACTGAAAAAACACCCAAGGACAAAAACATTCCTTGAATAATCCAGTTTTCATGCTGCTGTTCTCCTCTTGTTTCTGGTCTGAAATCTTTACAGGTTTACTGTTGCACAAAGCCAACATATATGGCAGGAATCAGATCATCAATTAAAATCTTAGAATTACGGAAGACAAATCTTTTCAATTTATCAATAATGCCTCACAATTTATTTATCCTATCAGTCCCAAACTACATAAAAATTAAGAACTATTTTCACTCTGAGTTGAAAGAAACTGCTTGCTTAAGTTACTTCCCAAGAAAAACAAGGAGCAGATAAATACAAATCATACTCAACTCTCAGCTGCCATATTTAAAGGTGACAACCAAATCTGCTCCTCTAATCAAGTAATTTTATTGCTGAAAGAATATTATAGGATATTATAGGGAGCACAGCTACACATTATCAAATGATTATTTAATATAATCCAAATATCCAGCATTCAAAGCTAGAAATAATTTCTGATATGCTATTAGATGTAGGTTGTGTTTAAAAAGGATCATAACAATTCTAACTTTCAAATAATTCCAAATTATCACTACCCTTAAACCCTAAAATACTACCTTGACAGTTAAGATCTGTAATGTGTAATGTTCTTAATTATGTTCAAAATTGGGTTCTTTTTGCCAATAAGATATCGTTATCTTCTCAGATAAATTAACAGGCATTTATTTTAAACAATGTATCCACATATATTTCAACATAAGGTATATTTTTGTCATTTTTCTGAAACTGATAAAGTACTTTTGACTCAATAGCAATCCAAACCAAAATATTACACCTACTAAACCCCAAGAAATCCCAAACTCTTCCATAATCGCAAAATGATGATACTTCAAGAATGCAATAAGTATTTTATCAGTTGGCAATTTATACCTGCAATCATGTCGTCCACAGTACTCATCTTCAGCAGTACCTGCTCAATTAAGCCAACTTCTGTGCTAGTCTGTAAATTACGGACACTTTTACGTAGAATTGCTGTGAACATACTCCAGATTTCTGCTTGGCACGTTACATCACAGTGCTCCAAAAGCTCTGACATGCACGTAATGCTCTCTGCATCCTGGATTATGAAGTTCATCTCTAGATCAAATTCACCACCAACAAGCTGCAAAAGAAAACAAGAACAACATTACAAAGTGAAACACATACCATAGTGTCTTTAATACCTTTATTGTGACCAACATTGAATATTTATTGCTGGACAAGAAAGGCAATTGTGATACAGATACTCATATCTATGATCTGTAAGACAATAAAGTAAAAATCATGTTATGCAAAAGATAACTTGCACAAAATGCACACACCAATATAAAAAAAAAATACCTTTAATTTGTCATAGTGCTGAATACAACACTTACATAAAATAAAATATAAAGATACTTGAAATATCCTTCCTATACAGTAATTGAAATGGTAGCCTGGCCCAGAGAAATGTAGCACAGAAGATGCAGAACGTGAAAAGCTCAGAAGCAATTGAAGCTTTCCTACAGAATAGAAATTTGCCTATTCAGAAATAAAAAAGACGCTGAAAATAACTTAGCTATGTTTTCTCCTGACATAAGCCAACATTTGTCCTTAGTTATGTGCTTCCAAAACCTTACTGCCCTTTCCATTGTACCACCCAAAGAGTCATGCAGTCATGCTCAGAAAAAGAATCAGTGATCTGCTCTGGACCACAGCAGACTTGGAAAACCAGTTTAATTTTAACACCAATCAGTTCACTGTGTGGCCAAGGAAACCTACTGCTGGTGCAAGGGAGAGGCAGCACTGGGAGCCGAACAAGCACATAGATGAAAAGTGATTTAATAGCAGTACTGGGGAAATCACAGTCTCACTCCTGGCTACCCAGATACTTGCAAAATTCTATCCAGTGTCCTCCAATTAATTAGCACAACTACTAGGCATGTTTTAGGTGGGGGAGGGGGGAAAAGAAGGAATTACCAACGATTTGCAAAAGATATATTCAAGCATCAGATCAAATATATCCTAAGGAAAGGAATTAATCAATTTCAATCAGTTACTTGTGAAATTTAAAAAACAACTCAAAACACCTTACTGTTACTGAATTGGATATGACATGTAGTCTAAAAAAATAATCCCACTTCAACAGCAGAAACAACCTTCAATTTTGAAGGAAAGAAAACTTGACTCTTATGCATGCTACTTTATTCTAGCAACCCTGAAGAAGTTTGAAAGCACCAATGTTAAAGTTCAAAAACTTCAAGTAAAAGGAAGTAAAAGGGAAAAGAACAGAATAAATTAATTTGAAAATTATTTTAAGACATCTTTCTCTATTTGTTTCAGGATGCTACAAAATTAAAATTGCAATGAATTGTTTCAAAGATATGCAAAGGATTCATCTCTTATAAGGGTATAATTTAATATGTATTAAATATTAATATATATTAAATAATAATTTACTTTTAATAGAAGGCTATTCATAGCCTATTTAAAAGCAGTGGGTGCTGTCTTCACAATAAACTCCAAACAAGAAGCAAGTTGAAATACAATGCAAACTTTTTTTCTGACAGTGAAACCTATCCAAATATTTAGTCTTCTTTCAGACTCAGTCTTCAGACACATATAATAAAACTAAGAAAGGACTAACTTTGTTTTCTGCCCTACTTCATAATTTTCATTCACTTATAAATTACTTTTTCTATATCAATTAATTGCTAAGAACCAATTTATACTTCTCTAACATAAAAGCTTCTAATATATCAAATATATAAACTGTCTGTCTCCTAAGTTCTCCTGAGACATTTAATTATATTCAAATAAAACTATTACTTTAATTATGACTTGTATTTTAGTTTAGAACTTGTGATTGTATATCATAGATCTGCATACTTGGGAAACACATAATGTGTACCAATGGTAGGCAATAAAACTGGCAAAATCAGAAGTACAGTACTTCTATGGTCATTCTTTAGATTAACAAAATAATTTTACAGAGGAAAACATCACACTTTTTCAAGAAACACAGGTGGAGTTTCTATTTTTGAAACCAGCAGTAACGGACGCACACTTCCCCAGCAACCCAGGTTGTTTTTTCAGACTTCTCTCTCCTTGAACAAGGTTCTCTAACACATTAAATCACGTAGAGGTAAAACAGGCACCTGTAGAAGACATTCAATTAAACTCTCTTAGGTGCTCATCCTACAATGAAATGAAGCACCTTTTGGAAGGGTTTATTTCCTTTTGTTTCTTTCTACATAGGAATTCTAGGATGAGTAATCATATTTGTGGAAGGTCCATCCCTCGATACATCCAAAAGTGGTCTGGACATATATCCAGACAACCAGCTCTAGCTGGCCTCGCTCATGCAGGACAGGTGGATCACAGAACCTCCAGAGATATTTCCCAACCTTAACAATTCTACGATAGTATTTAGATATCCAACTTTGGGATATCTAATTTAGGTGAGATGAATCCCACCATTTGCTTTTGATAACAGATGGACCAAAAAACAAAGAAAGAACTAGTAATACCTAGGATCAATATAGACTGATCCTCCTTTCCTCAAAAACTATTAATTGTAAAATTCTTGCTAATGTAAATTAGGAAACTAACATAGAATGGTTAAAACAGACTAAAATAATTCACAACAGACTGAAATAATCTGAATTTTATTTGCTTGCTAATAGCAGACTGAAATAGAGCTGTATCAGCCTGAAGCGATGGGACTTTTCAGTACAATTAAAAATGAGCTGTGTGTATGTATAAAATAGCTCAGTGAGTCTGCATGAAAAAATCCACTGAATGCTAGTAAGATCGGTTTTATGGAGAATCCTCTACTGGGTTATGGACCCAGTAGAATCACGCACTATGATTACTGTAACCATCCTTTGGCAACAAGGGATATATAGTCCATCAGAATAACTGATTATTTCACAAAAGAAAACATGATAATGTACCTGATTTACCCTTAACTGGAGTATATGCATACTTCAGCCACTAACAATGATCATAATTAGCATTAACATCAACTTCCTCAATAAAAGAAACAATTTAAAGAACTAATTAACAGTGATGGCAAAAATTTAAGAAAGCGGGGAGAAGGCTACTTTTCTAAAGAAGTCATCCTGAAAACCAACATAAATTAAAAATATTAATACTCATGATAAAAAGAAGTATAAAAAAACCAAGGAAAATCTAACAAAAAATGAAGTGATTGTACAAAAATAAATGACCATGGTTAAATTGTGTTCAAGAAGTAATACAAAGCAATCATCTCTGCTTTAAAACGTGAAAAGTAAAATATTATTCCACCAAGAAAAGAAGCAGAACATTCACTATAAGAAAAAAGCATTCTCTGACATCATTTGTACACCTATATTTCTCAAGCAAAAATAGGTAAAGGGGAATATCAAGTAGGTCTTCCTAACAGACAGAGGTTATCAGTGGAGAACTACCGCAATAATGAGCTGGAAACAAGTGTAGATACTAATGAAAGGATGAAGTTTGCTGCAGAGCTAAAAATTATGAAGTGCAGTTAAAAAAACACCAACTACTGAGCGCTGCAAAGACTTTTATGATATCAAAAATCATATAAGAAGAATTCGAATTTCATAAATGCAAAGTAATACCACATTAGTATAGATTTACCCATAGGTACAAAATAACAGGCTCTCAAATCTGCTATTACCAACCAGAAAAGAGATCTTGGAGTCGTTGTGGATACTACTTTAAACAATTGTGCCACATTAAAAACTGCCAGTAGACAACTGCAAATCCACACACAAGAAAGATACATCATACTGCCATAAAGTAACCCATTTTTAATATAACAGGTGGAAGAGTTCTGTAGTATGAGAAGTTTCAGCAAGAATACAATATGAACACTAAGATAGGAATCCTTACAGGAGCTGGTATACCGCACCATAAATTAATGTTCTTTCCATACCATAGATCTCAAACACAATCTTTTTTCTTATGCCAAACACTCAGTCTTCATTTGCATCCTTCAAGTGAACACTTAATATTCAGTAAAGGCCATGCTTTCACAGTGATAAAACATCTTAAATTATTGCTTGTACTTTGTCAGGCTCACGTATAATTTCTTAACTATTCTGCATCCTTCACAGCACAGCTGTAAGAAATGAAGTAGCAAACTAATGTTCAGATCATGGTTCCTAGTTAGACGAATATGACCAACATAAACAACTCCTCCTGAAGAAATACTGAACTGGCAGTTACAAGCAAATAAGGTTGTCTTCACTGTCCTGAGGTTGTTTAAAATGACAGCTTGACACTCCTTGCAAATTGCTCCAAGAACCCATCTTATCCTATACCACCGCTTCCAAAAGCGGCTGCACTACCCAGAATCTCCATTTTTTCTGAATACTTTGGACATTCCTCAGTATAAGCTTCACCCATTCATTATGCTATGCAATAAAAGTGTTTCTTCCTAAGCTGCTGCATCTATGCAGAACTTAGGCTGGTCTTCTACACTCTTTTGATCTAGAACAGAGACGAAATACCCCCCAAAGATAGAGAACTTGTCTACACATGCCTAACAGTATATTCAGATCAGTTCTTGAAATGGAGTAAAATATGAGCTGCTGAACATTTAGAATTAAATTATTAACTCATGAAAATCAGGAGGGGTTTAATCATAATCTTCAAATCAAAGTTCTGCAGAATAGATTGAAATGACAATTAGAAAGAGAGGGGAGGGGAGGGGAGGGGAGGGGAGGGGAGGGGAGGGGAGGGGAGGGGAGGGGAGGGGAGGGGAGGGGAGGGGAGGGGAGGGGAGGGGAGGGGAGGAGAGGGGAGGAGAGGGGAGGGGAGGCGAGGAGAGGCGAGGAGAGGCGAGGCGAGGCGAGGCGAGGCGAGGCGAGGCGAGGCGAGGCGAGGCGAGGCGAGGCGAGGCGAGGAGAGGAGAGGAGAGGAGAGGAGAGGGAGAGGTTACAGTTGAAAAGGACCTACAACAATCATCTACTTTAACTGCTTGACTACTTCAGGGCTGACTGAAAATTAAAACATTGTCCAAATGGCTCTTAAACACCAACACGCATGGGGCATCGCCCACCTCTCTAGCAAGCCTGTTCCAGTGTTTAATCAGACTCTTAGTAAAGAAATGCTTCCTACTGACCAGTCTACACCTCCCCTACTGCAGCTTTGAACTGTTCTCATGTGTCCTGCCAAAAGATATTAGGGAGAAGAGATCAGCACTTCCCTCTTTGCTTTCCCTCCTCAAGAACCTATAGAGAGCAATGAAGTCACCCAAGTCTTCTTTTCTCCAATAATATATGACTAGTCAAATTGAAAATCTATTAAATGACCACAGAAAGAAAGGAAAGATGGCAGTCAACCTTAGAAGAAAGAAACAAATGGAATATCAGAATGACAATGCTACTGAATGGCAAAAAAAAAAATAAATCAAAAAAAGCACAAGTAACAACTTATTCTAGGAGGATTTTACAAAAAAAACCCTGAAAACATGAAGATTTTTCAACACAATTTCATCTGTGATTAAAAGAAATCTTCAAATAACTGCCAAGCATAAGGATATTAGGAAGTGTATGAGGTGCAAAAAGATATTTCAGAGGCATTTTGTATTTTTTTGGTTAAATGACAAACATGAGTGCATTCTGCTTAAGAAAGAATGACAGTAATACAAATAATCAGTGACAACAATAAAATGTGACAATCTAAACTACAGGGAGATCAAAGAAAATATTTTTCTTTGCAATTCCTTTCAGGTTAAATAGATCAAACTTTCTTAGAATAGTCTAGTTTTCAATGTTCTGCAATCATACTTTGGAATAAATTTCATGGTACCTAAACTGGACATTTCTGTTTACTTTTAACATTTTACACGCATTTCTCTCTTTTTAAGAACTACTAGACTGTACAATTGAAACTTACTTTTAATTTTTAGGAATCCATTTTTCAACAGAGTTTCTTCAAATGTCATCTTAATTATAACAATGCATACAAGGAGAAAAAAGGTATTATCTAAAATTATCTATTCTTTCTTGTCTTGCATTTAATCTGTAAATGCTTTTCGGGCAAAAAATATTTTTCCAGTTTCACCTTTATCCAGCATAAAGTGAAATTTCATTGTACTTATCTACAACAAAATCAAAGCTTTTTATTGTGACATTTTCTCCCCACCTACATTAATAGGCTTATATTTTACTTATTTGTCTTGATCAGAGAAAGTATATTAGAACTACCAAAACAAAGTCTTCAAAGATCTAAATCTATATATTTGCTGTTCTTTTTGTGAAATAAGCATTTCTTTCCAGTTTCCTTCTATTCCTATCTGCCTTTATTTCAACAAAAATCAAGAATATAAATTCTAGAATACTAGAGAGACAGTGCCATTGAAAAACTGAATTGTTGCAATAGTGTAATTCCTACAATCCTAACGACACCCAGGTTAGATTAGCACCAACGCATTCCTTCCTTCCTTCTCCTAACTAACCCATCACAATTGCTTTACCTTTTCTAAAGCCAACAATAAATGAAGGCTTATCCTAGACAATATGACAACCACTCTCCTCTGTTTTGGACTAGTTTGTGAGAATCATTTCAGGTTAAAATATAAATTCATGTGATTACAATTAATAATCTCGCCTTGTGAGTACAGGATCTAAGCAGCGTGGAAATAAAATCTATAATTCTTTTCCTCTCCCTGATGTTCATATAACTCTTTAGACATTGTGAAACAAGTGACATGGAATTTGGCATAAATTTCCCAAGGGAAAGAGCTAGAAATAAACAGCTGGGATAGGAGTGACAATCTCTTAGGATTCCAAAGCAATTAGTTGTTTTAAAGAGAAAACTTTTTACCCTTGATAACAAAGGCCATCACATAACAATCAAGAATAATTCTTGTTTGAACTAGAACATCTTTTGTACAAAACAACATTGAATGATAGCCCAATGATAACCCAAAATATGTGTAATCAGACCACTACTACTTCTTTTATAAAAAGATTGGACTCCAGTTCAAACACTAAAACACAACACTCTGACAAAACTATTTCCTGTTCATTAATAAAACCATTACATTTCTAAACAATTGATTCAGATTTTTGGAAAGATGCTTTTTTTCAGCTGCATGAATGAAGATTTCTTTACGTATAAAGAGTTCAGGACATTAAAGGAAAAAAATAAATCTCTTCAGTGACAACAAGTGTGCTGATCACACGTAATTGTTAACCTGAATGGATCAATATGACTACAGAGAAAAATACAAGTAACAAAAAGTTGAAATGGGTGTTTTCCATCACTGGTACACGTTCCTTTAAAAAAAAAAACAAAACCCAAACAAACCCCTCTGGATGACAGGTATGTGTATGTGGGGTAATTTTCAAAATTCTCCTTACTACCAATGGAAAGCAAAAGGTGCTTCTGGGAAGCGATGTATATTACTCATTTTAGACACAGCATTAGGATGAAATAAATCTTTCCCTGGGAACGCAGTACTTTTCACTGACCATAAAAGGACAACTAGTTCAGAGAGTTACACCTAACGTGATGTCAGACTAATCTTACGCAGTGTGTTTATAGAATGGTTTATAACCAAATGACAGCGTTAAAAGACTGATTCTCATGCGAATCACTGCAACTGTATGTAATTCTCCACATTATCGGAACCTTTTAAAGGGAGTCTTCATTCATTTTAGTTTCAAAAACATTCTTATCCTGAATAAAGTACAGTATGCACACAGCAGTGTGCCGCTAAGGGAATGCTACCTAACAAGTTTACTGCCAGTTTTAAGGTATTTTGAGAAAAGAAAATAATTTAAATGTCCTTTATACCTGCTGAGAAAATATGAATGAAGTAAAGTGTTCCACTTCACTTCTGGTACTTTCAAGCACAAGATGGTTATTATGCAACCTTAAAACTCAGTGAAAGACTTACCTTTAATTTCTTGTATTTTCTTTTGAGGGAGGAGGGCACTCCTGTGGATTTGTGTACTGCCTCTGGCTGAGTTGGAGTTAATTTTCTTTCTGGCAGCCCATTTGCTACTGTGTTTTATATTTGTAACTACATCAGTGCTGATAACAAAACGATGTTTTAGCTATTGCTGAACAGTGTTTATTCAGTTTCTCACCCTGCGAGTAGGGGGTGGGCAACAGGTTGGGAGGGGACCTGGCCAGGACAGCTACCTCTGCTTGGCCAAAGGGATGTTCCACATCATGCTCAGCAAGAACACTATGGGGTTGTACAAACTAGTGGTTGTACAAAGACTGGTAGGGCATCAGTCTGCTTGTGGGAGGTGGCAAGCGATTGCCTTTGCATCACTTGTTCCCGCCCTACACTTACTAAACTAAAAGGGTTTTTTTTTTGCTTTGCTCTCCTGATTCTCACTCCCATTTTGCTGTGTTGGTCTTTTTCTTCTTCTTTGAGCGGGAGGGGGCACAGAGCTTATTTGCTGGCTGGTATCGAACCCCACATCTTCTGAATATGCTATAAAGCATGTTTATTCCCCATTTCAAATAAGCCTGCATGTTACACCACTATACAGGGAAGACATTTTATCATGTCCTTCCCTATTCTACAGTCATTGGCTCTGTCAATAGTTTTGATAATTCCTACAGTTTTTCCTCTTTTTATTTATTTATTTATTTATTTTTAAGATTCGAGCTCTTTTTCCAAGCATGAAGAGAAACAATAAAACTCTATTTGAAATGATTGGAAGATAACATACATCGCGAAACAACAAAGGCTCCATAAGCAACAAAGATTAACTTCGTACTTATTAACATACTCCTGTTGTCATTGTTACCTATCTCAGGATATTAGCTTCCTTGGGATGTAAACCAGGAAGAGACAGTAAAAATTATTGCAAGAACTGTCTACTTCCTTTAATATCTGGGAGGACAGATCCAAATAACATGGCTAGCACAAGCAGTAAGATTTTCTACAATGAAAGAACAAAGTTAGCAATTGTCAAACTTAAGCTGCCTTTGTTATAAAAAAATCTACGCAGAGGTTTATTAGCTGCTACCGATGCTTTATTTCAAAAAATGCTATAGTTATCTAAATAAATCACCCTGCAATTTCAAATGGCAAAGCTGGCACAATGCAACTCTAATATATTGCTTAAGGAGTTTGTGAATTTTTATCTTTGGAGGGTTTTCCAAAGAAAACAAGCACACATAAGTATGTGTAATTATAGAAAGTAACATATACAAGATATAAGTCTGTCAAGACCCATCCAGTCCAGTCCTATGATTCCAGCACTGCCCAAATCATAGAATGGTTTGAGTTGGAAGGGATTTAAAAGATCATCCAGTGCCAACCCTCCTGCCATTGGCAGGGACACCTTCCACTAGGTCAGGCTGCTCAAAGCCTCATCCAGCCTGGCCTTGAACACCTCCATCATGGCTTCTCTGAGTAACCTGTTCCAGTGACTCATCACACTCATAGTGTAGAATTCTGTCCTTATATCTAATCTAAATCTACCCTTTTTCTGTTTAAAGCCATCACCCCTTGACCAATCACTAACTGAATGTAAAAAGTTCTTTCTCAGCTTTCCCCAAAGCAATGTCTGCTCATTTGATAATCCCTGTAAAATAGTAATCAATACTTATCTAACAATAATGGTAATGCTTAAGTAAAGGCAATGATAACATTAGGTCACTTCAGAAAGCCCTACCGAAGAAACACCTTTAAAGGAACTCTATCTAAGAAACAAAGTTTCCGTTTAAATAAACTGAGTTACATGTGTCTTGAGATATAATTTAAGACTTTCTTCATCAATTCTTAGTATCAAAATTACAAGCTGCTTTGACGCAAGAAACAGGAAAAAATCATTTTGTCATGCTGCTCAGCAAACTTGTCCCCTGTACTGAGTCCCTATTAGTGTATGACTTTTTATTATGATGACATGAATTTTGGCTGAAATTTTACAGCAAAAATAACCCCAAAACCTATGTGTTACATGGGATCACCTTGACAAGGACCAGATAAAGATTAGGGCCTACCAAGGACCTGATGGGAGATGTTGGCTTACCAAGGACCTGACAAATAAGAGGCTGGCCCAGGGCTTTCTGGCTGCTGAAACTCGATTACTTTTTTAAGGTTTCAAGGAGGAGTGGGAGGGGAAGATGTTCTTTTACTGCAGAGAATGCTAAGGTCAATGAAGTGACAGAAACCCCTATTCCACATGCTGCACCACTGATGGGGGGAGGTAGAGAACCGGTACCAGGTGTAGAGTCTCTGAAGATGTGGGTCCCCAGACAATTAGAATGATCATATATAAACTTGATTAAGTATAAAACAGGGTCACACTGGAAAGACGATTTGAGCCAGTTTCTCCTCAGAGCTACGGGCCTGCAGTGAGGTCTTCACCCAAGGAAACCTCCCAGGACTAAGTGTCCTCACCCTCCTTTTGATGAGAGATCACTTCTTCCAGATATATCCTTGAATGAGCCCTTACCCCATTCTATCTTCTGGGTAACCTTGAGAGTGAGATTTCTTTTTCTGAAGTTTAATAATATTCACGACTGACATGAACTTGTGGATTATGTTTTGGTTTGCTAAGTAAATCATCATTATTTTCAGTGACTGATTGTTTTGCGGGTGCCTCTGCAATACCCTGATGAATGGAAATGACAGTCTTATTTAGCATAAGGTCAAGGCATGGTTTGAACCGTATATGTTACGGTAGGAACGCTGTAGTACTATAGTACATTAGAACTGTGGTAACCTATATAACACCTAATTATCCAGGTCAGATTACTTGACTTTTATTAACTTGCTCTTCTGATAATATAACTATCAAATAGAAATTCAATAAATAAAATACCAATACTGCTCTTTTGAATGGGGCTCAGATCGAAAGTCAAATCAAGAGAGAAATATTGTAGAGTGGTATGCTGAGAATACCTTAAAATTCGAATTAGGGGTACACTGCTATAACATAATCTGTGTAGCAATATTAATACAAGCCTGCACCAAGGCATTGAAAACAATGGAAGATCAACCACAGTCAAGTATATGTATGATTTACTACAACAAGTATCAATTACAATCATATACAACACAAGTCTGGGTCACTTACAGAGTTAAGAGTTTGACTTAATAGTCTGCTAAGAGAAAATTTCAACTCCTTTGCTCTCCTGCTTTCTTAAACACATATTTGACAAAGCAAGACCTTTTCTAAATATTACTGAGGCTAAGAGAGAAAAAAAATACAAAAAAGTAGTGGGCTATTTGGCACAAAGTTCTCTAGCTGTTCTTTACATAACTGTAAAGAATGCTTGTTTTCAGGGTAGGCCAGAAATTAAGTCTAATAATCAAAGTTCAAATGTCTGTCCTCATAGAAACTTCATCAGCACAAGACTGTCACTCTTGAAAGAAAAAGTTGTACCTTAGAAGGAATTCAAGAAGAGACATTTTGAAAGTGCGACACAAGACACATTTTACCCACTTGGGAGAGCTGGAAGGCCAATCCAGTCACTTCTGGCAGAAATGAAGATTGATAAAGGCATTTTATTTATTTTATTTTTTTACAAATACCTAATCCAAAACTAGAAGTCATCCTTCTGGGTCTAGTATTTCCATGTCACCAGAAGGACACTCTCTTCCCATTTATCATATGGCAACCCTCACTTATTTTTCAGCCATTTATTGATTTCTTTATGGTAGCTTAAAAAAACCTAATTTTTTTTAAGAGTAACAATGCATACATACTTATTTTCTTAAGTAGTTTAGATAATATATTATCGTTGTAAAGCAAACCTTGCAGAGGTCTAACATAGTTATCAGACAACACCATTCAAAAAATTGAAAGACTAAAAAACATTAAACTTTCAATATCTACACATCGGTTTTAATATAATTGATATTGCACAACTAAAAGTATTATATGTTTCTGCAGATAGCAATGTCTGTTTTTTAAAATTGAAAACAGGTGAAAAGTCCCACAATGCACACACTATTCCTTCCATAACTTCATGTACAGAAGTGAAAAGAATGAATTTGCTATAAAAAATAATAGACAATTTTAATCAACACATTTCTTCAGTAAATTAAAACAATTGGTTTTTATTTTCACCAATACCAACAGTTGTTATTATTCAAATATACTTGTTAAAGCTTTTTTTTTTTTTTTTTAATTCACAGTCGCCTTCTGTGACTGGAATAAATTGCAATAATGCAGTTAATGGAATTTTAGTTTTGGAAAATGATTATTTTTATTTCAGAATAATCTGTGGGATGGCTCTCAAGCATATTAAAGATACACAACTTAAAGATTATAGAAGAAAAACATGATACAAGATATTACTCATGAGAACTGTGGTGTATGTTGTACCTACACACTTTGGCTAAGATCACAAAAATAGCCGAATGCCATCAGGACGAATATCTACATAAGCCCACTATCTTCTTCTAAACAGTGATCATATGTCAACCCTTAGCCTGTAAATCCCAAATGAACAGCCTCCAGGCTCTTATGTCTCCTTCTCATGAGATAACCAGAGAGGCAAAGTGGTTGCTCTCTGCTGGCCCTAACTGCTTTTTCCTTACTATTAAGGAGCTCTGCACATGGCATCTCTTCTGCAAGCTGCCATTGGATAGAGAATGGGCTGACTTCACTGCACCCAGGGCTTCAACTTTCTGCTCTGCATCCCCTGCAAATTTGTATAGTATAACTTGTCATTTGCTGTTGTGAAATAGCTCTCTACCTGATACACTTTAATAGAATTAGGACAGTATTATGTCCTATGTCCCTCCTTAGAGTTTATGGAGAAAAATATTTCCCTAATGACCTGTTCTGTCATATTAAATGAAATTTAGTTACCTGAGATATTCAGCAGCTAACCAAGAAATAATCTATTTTTCATTCTAAAGGATATGGGTATTTGAACACAAAGAAAAAGAAGTTTTACCTAAGCAGCTTTCATGTTGCAATCAGCTTTCTATAAAACAATCAACATATGGAATTCACTTAACTTGCTAAATACCACTTGCCATTAACCCACCTTGCTTTGCTTTTACACCACTGCACACATGATCGATAAGAAAAGGAATTACTTACGTTCTTCTCATTAAGCTACCAATTACCTATTTTAAAATTTTTAAAGTGTCTCAATCTCATGTCCATCTATCTTTTAATTTTTTTTTCTTTAAGGCCTTTAACTGCTTTTACTTTGAACTGAAACATTCCTCTCTTGTCACAAAATACTAAGACTCTAAAACCCTGGAAACTATAAATCATGGCTATGCAATATTTAAAAGCAGAACAGTTCAAATTAACTTAGTTATGACAGTGCCTTATTCCAATTGATACACATAGGTGTCAAAAGTATCCTGTTCGTATTAATAATTAATAATAGAGTGATAGCTCAGGAGAACCACAATGCCGGGGATACATGATCTCAAACAATACTGAAGTGAGAGGTGTACAATAGTAGTCTTACCCTCTGCTTCGTGTTCTTGAAAAGCAGGACCTTAATGGGAAGAAGTTTCCTTAATTCTCAGCATCCTCCTACTCAGTTACATCAATAGGTTTGAGGTAACTAGTAACATTTTTGGTATCAATATTTTGAAAGTTTCACACAGCAATGCTCATCACCAGTTTGTGAAGCTCTACATTCAATTTCAACATGCTCATTTTCAATAATCTTCCATTCGTAATGAGATGCCAAAAGCATGAACTATTTACCATACAGTCTCTTCTCCCAGAACTTAACTTGGGAGAAAACAACCCAGTGTTTAGGCAAAGTGAAAAGCCCTAGCTCTTTTCTGTACAATGACTCTATTGATTATAAAACAAATGTTAGACATATGATAGTTTCATTTAATTCTCTACATGTGACAGAAGCAGGTAAAAGAGATCCAACAGTGAATGAGGGAGACTTAAGTCAGTATCCCTTCTATTAAAAAACTACATAGATTCCAGCAAATAATAACAAAAAATACAATCTATAATTGAGTCAAACTTATTAAAGGAGTTTGAACAAAGGCTTCCTGTAGAACCTATCAATTCTTGTATTTTATACATAAGCAAAAAGTCAAATGTATAAACAAATATTGTTTTATCTCAAAGCTTATATTGTTCCATTGGTAAGTGCATTTTGTCATATGGATTTTGATTTATTGCTAAAAATACACTTCTAAATCTAATTAGTTACTACAAAAGTATTATTTCTCAGTAAATGCAAGAACTCACAGCCGCTTGCCCAAACTGACTTCATCTGCAAACTCACTGAGGGTGCACTGAATCCCCTCAATCAGATCATTGACAAAGGTATTAAACAGAACCAGCCGCAACACTGATTCCTGGGGAAGATCACGTGTGATTGGCCATCAACTGGATTTAACTCCATTTACCACAACTCTCTGAGCCCAGTCATTCAGCCAGTTTCTCACCCCACAAAGAGTATGCCTGTCCAAGCCATGAGCAGCCAGTTTCTCCAGAACAATGTGTTAATCTCTTCTTCTTATCCCTCATACTTTTTGCTATAGTACTAATAAACTCTTTCAAGACTGGAAATTGCTAGAACTGCATACAACATTCGAAATACGGACATATCATTAATTTATACAGTCACATAAAAAGCTTTGTTATGCTCATCTTTTCTTTATTAATAATTTCCAATATTTAATTTGCTTTTATAAATGCTACTTAGCTCCAAAATGGTTTTTCACAGGACTAATATAACTGTGAGACCATTTATAAGAACATTCGTGAGAGAGTACAGTTAATACAGAGTAGCAGATATGAAATGAAGTTACACCTTATATTACTCTTTATGAGATAAGGAGAACATAGACTTTGAAAAAGCCTTCTAAAATTTTAATTGTACCCCATATTAATTCTTGTAAATACGTACACAACATAAATGCAGTATGTAACATGAATATCGTGCTTCTCTGTACACAGCCCCAAATGTTTTCTTCCCATTTATGATTCCCATAATACACTATATTTATAAATAATTGCTAAGTACAGTTTTAAATTAAATTATAAGTCCAGTAATAAAGACACTAAATCCTTTTCTCCTACAAACTACACTTAAAAACACCACGCTCTCTCACAGCAACATATTACCCCTTAGTTGGTTTCCTTAAAAAACACAAAATAAGTGCTTACAAAACCTACGGTTAACAGGCAACATATCAGCAAAATACTCCAGCACATCTTGACATTTCTTCCATGTTTTGCTACTATACTTATTCATCATTACTCAGCTAATGCAGGGTGAAGCTTGGAGGGGACATTTAAGGATGCAGTCTTATGGTCTCTCAAGGACTCAGACCCAGATTTTGAAAACAATATTTCTGTGGTCCAAGTTTCAAACACTCCATCTGCAAAACTAATTACACAGCTCCATCTGCATTAAGCATCTTTTTCAAGGCATTAAGTAACTGGGTAAAACTGAAATCACATATCATTTGATTAAAAGACAATTACAATTGCAGTGTCAATAATTACAAGGATAGATGCTTCGCAATGGAGGAAAATCAAGTGTTCTTCATTGTATTAAAAGATAAACTTCTTAAGAGATATGTATGATTATTCCCTTAACATTATGATTACTTGATATTTACATAATTTTAATATAATTTCAATTCACATAATCTACGGACCAGGGTACTCCTCTTGGTTAAAAATGATTGCCAAAGTATAAAAATTTTTATGACAAAATTTTTTCTCAATACTTAAGTAAGATTTACCTCTGCTAAGTAAAAGTAAATTCTTAATTTATTAGTAAAAAGACACGTGTCTCCAATTTGAACAAAAAAGAGAGAGGGGCCATAATAAAAGGGTCTTTAATAGAATTAGAATCCATTTCTAGCTACACTGCTTCTATGTGTTCATATCTTATTCCTGAAGACTTTTAGTCTAAAACACTCACAGTTTTCATTTAAAGTGATTATGTTTGGAGATGCCTAACATATTCCCCACTCACATTTTAGAAAAGAAACTAGAATACAAAGGAAATTAATATACCTTTTTTATTAAAAAGACTAAAACCCAGTCTCTCTATTCACCTAACTAAAATGAGAGTAAAAAAATGAATTAGAAGTAATTCACACAAGGCATCAGTCAAACTTGATATCTGACTGGTTTTACACCATCTTAAAAGCATTGCATACGTTCTGTTTGTGAGGGAAAAGTAGAAAATACTCAGCAGTAAGAAAACAAAAGAAAGGACTTCTAAACAAGACCTCGTCAAACGGCTGTTTTCTGTTACTTGCCCTCCCCTTTCAACTTCAATTTATAAAGGTGAATAAAATATGAAAAGGGACTGTAGCTATTTATTTAACACCATAAACCCAGCACAACCCATCAAAAGGACTTTTTAGATCTCATTTTAAAAATCCCATATTCATAGAATCACAGAGCGGTTTAGGTTGGAAGGGATCTTAAAGATCATCCAGTTCCAGCCCTCCAGATAAATGGGCAGGGACAACTTCCACAAGATCAGGTTGCCCAAAGCTTCATCCAGCCTAGCTTTGAACAGTTTCACGGACAGGGCATCCACGACTTGAATGCTGAATCTTGACTATGTTAAATGTTAAATAGCAACAAAGATACTTTGAGAAAAGCAACTGGAAATTATTTTTGCTATTCATTGTTTTTACCCTATGAAATGCAGTTTTACATTAATGCATATTCAATATTAATTTCTATTACTTATAATCAATTAAGAAAATATAGTAATTTTAATTTATATTAAAATATTCACAAACATTTTCCAAGACCTATGTCTTAGTTCATCTCTGTTAACACTGAGTTTATGTTTTTCCTCTTTTGGCCAGTGTAAAACAGAATCAGTACTTGATTTAGGTGAAAATGTTACTCCAGAGGAAATGGAACAGTTACATAAATGGAAAAAAGCATAGCAATATAAATAATCATAAGCTATGAAAGCTCTTTCAGAGGTGAGGTCTTCAGAAACCATTAACAACTGACAAAACAGAAAATTTATTCAGTTCCTCTTTAATCAAATGGATAATAAACAGAAGTGCATATGTCAAGTTAAATAATAATTCATCTCGTGTAAACAGGTGAGAACAACTTTGCAAGAACGCAAGCATTAAAATGATTGTACAGTCTAGATCAAAATTTCAAGCATTTCCTTTTCCAGTACTCTTCCCAGCTTTTATTACATGGGATATCTTATTATATCCTTGACTTACTGAATACAAGCAATAATCAGGATTGTGTTCTGCAAATAAAGTATTCCATTTTCAGTTACCTCAGTTAATGGAACAACTAATTATTCCATTATTTCTTCTAGGGGTACTTCAACACAATACATAGTTAGAGGGCTCATCTGCTAAAAACTTTCACATCTAAATCCTATCCATAATACAAGTTACAGAAGTACACGGAGAAGGAAAAAAACCTTTTTCCAACCATGTTAATAGCTCTACCAGAACTTTGAACGAGTAGTCAGATTGAGTTGTTCTATTTTTTATAGTTTTAAATGATTGATTGCTTCATTCTGATTCTGAAGATCTAAGTAATTCACAAATTATTCTATGCTTCTGGTTCTTTTTGTACATCTCTCTTTTGTTGAGCCAGCAGGAAAATCCATGAAAGAGTATATACTTACTCATAACTAGCTAAACAGAATTTAAGCAGAAGAAAAGCTGCAAAACCAAATTCTGACTGCTTTTAATGACTGGAAGAAAATTAATAGCTTAATCATAAAGTGGGCATCACTCCTAAAGAAAAAGTGAGCATGTTCTAGAAAACAACTTGATTTTTGTAACAGGGCTATTACACCTATCAGAACAATAATGTTTGCAAATGGAGTATGGCAGTGTCAAAAATACTTATTACTTGAAAGCACCTGAATCTGTATCAATTTGTCCTTCGAAAAGTGATAACGAAACTTCTTGTGTCAGACGTAGTCTAAATCTAAACTTAAGCAACATAAGTTACTCCCTCTTCAGTGATACGTGAGACTTCAGGGTTTATTTCTGAGTGTTTCTCCTATGAAGTTCTGAGTGGAAAGAAACATCCATTGAGATACTTTCACACAACTTCCAAACCTCTCCTTTGTGTTAAAAAGCAATTGCTAGTACTGTAAATATTACTGCTGTCAATACCAGTGACAATACTGATGCAAATTTTATCTAGCTTAGACAATCTCCTCTCCCTCGGTTGATGACTCACATCAGCACTTTACTAACACACTCCAAGTGAGATTGACATGGAGAACTTTAAATTTTATTTTTCTATTATTAATAAAGGTGCTTCATTTTACCTCCCTCCTAACCTGAAGAAAATCAAAGCTAAGTAATTACTGCAACACAAGAGCAGCTTAATGCATGAAAAGATCTCCCCACTGAGGTTCTGGTAGCAGTGGCTGTGGCGAAGGAACCTGTACAAGTCAACAATCCAACTGCAAAAGGCCCATGTGCTGACATGGGGAGAAGTCTGGAGGTGGGAGAGAGGGATAATCACTCCATGATCTGGTTTCACTCTAGTTTAAGGGCTATGTCAACCACTCTATACAGGCAGTACAAGAGGAGGTTTAATTAAAAATCACAAAAGATGATAAAGATTTCGAAGGTTGCTTTAAGATTATATTGCCTTAGGTGAAGGGGTTTTTGTGGGGTGGAAGTTTTCATTTGGTTTTGGTTTGTTTGCTTTTTGTTGTTGTTTTTTGAAAGATATTAGGTTGGAGCACTATGGATTGAATGCTACTAGGTGTCATCTTGCTTACCTAGTTGAAGAGAAAAATGGAGAGAGCCACAGTTTCCCTAGTTTTTACAGATTTGTGCCAGAACAAATGGGCCCATGCTGTGCACAGAATATACTTGACTAAAATTGTACACTCTAGGGCATGAGCACATTTAAAGTGGACTTCATATTGACAAACATTCAATACCCCTTATTACGTGAAACAGTTTTATTAATAACATTTGCTCTGACTTCAGTTAGAATTTTAACAAACTCACTGTGTTGTCAAGTAGGAAAAATCACATTAATTGCATTTTTAAGAGGTCATTTCAGAGTCACTCACATTAAACTAAAAATTTTACCACAAAATTAGTCTTAGTATAGCTGTAATAGTTTAAGTATATAAGAAAGGCTAAGTTTACAGACAAAAACACCTCATAGTTTGAGGGATGTAAAAGTTCAAGACAGCTTGTTAGCATTAATGGAAGGGCATGCTAAAATAATTAAAAAGCAGCTACTGGAAACACCTCTAACAATATAGGGCAACACAGCAAGTGTACAAAAGCAAACAAATTTTGTGGGTAGTATCCTATTACCAAATTTCCCACAGTCCTTACTCCCCGAGGTCAAGATCTTTTCAGCATCTTAAGCAACTGAATACTAATTTACACATAATTCTGATTCACTTCTTGATACTCCAGACCATATTTACAATATAATTTTGAGAAGACATTACAGAGGTCCTTTTAGATTTACTTGTTAATTCGTTTCAAATTATATCAACTTCTACAAAAGCTGGAACTTTCAGGATTCTTAAAAATGCATCAAAACTTATTCAATGTCTTTAGCATGCTCAGTCTTCATACTTTTAGCAGTGAAAAAATACTATAAACTTTTGTCTAAATATTTACCTTTTTTAACTACATGCATTTCATGTATAATTAGATATCCTAAGTAGTACTTAAAGCTTGCTTCAGATCAGTGGTAAAACAGAATTTTTAAAAATCCTGCAAAATGCTATGTGGAATTTTTTCCACTTTTTGTTTTATTATTTTAGGATGCCCATCTTTTTATTACAACTTTCTTACTATCTATGAGACACTTCAATTGCATATAAACATATATCTTTAATCATCTCCATTCAAAAAGTAATCATGAATAATTATTTATTAAAACCAATTTAACCAATAACACAAAATTTCTTTTTCTCAGATCAATAATTTGAATTTTATAACCAATCATAAATCACAGAAGCTGGGAACATAGACAAATGAAGACTGACTGTTAATGATGAATACATATTTTCTATTTCAAAAGGTAGGCCATCAGCTGCAAGACAGATATTTCATGCTTTCTACATTTGCTAATACTGCATTACGTGGCAGTTTTTTCCCTACAACCTCTCCGTAATTATCTGTGTAACTGAATTTCCTTTTGTGACAAGGTTACCCATCTAGCTGACCAAGGGAAGTCAGTAGATGGGGGGAGGGATGGTGCAAATGTTATTTTAGCCAAGCTTTTGAAACTGTCTCTTGCAGCATCTTTCTGGACAAAAAGTCCAGCACACAGCTAGACAAGTCCATAATGTGAACTGTGAACAATTGGCTGTCAGGTTGAGCTCCAAGAGTTACAGCAAATAGCATGAGATCAGGCTGGCAGCCAGTCACCAGTGAGGTACCCCAGGGCTCAATGTTAGGGCCAGTGCTCTTTACTGTCTTTACAAATGACCTGGAAGCAGGAATCAAGTGTACATTAAGCAAGTTTACCAATGATATTAAATTAAGAGGAACTGTGGACCTCCCTCAAGGGTAGATGGACCTTACAGAGATCTGGATAAACTAGAGACCTGGGCAATCACTGGTCGTAAGAAATCTAATGAGCAAGTGCCGGATTCTCCACCTGGGATGATAATTCTGGGTATGTGTTCAAACTGGAGGACAGGAAGCTGGGGAGCAGCCCCACAGAAAGAGCTCTGGGGGTTTGGGTTGATGGTAAGTTGAATGAACCAATAGGGTGTCCTGGCAGCCAAAAGGGCCAGCCACGTCCTGTGGTGCACTGAGCACAGTATAGCTGGCTGGGCAAAGAGAGGCGATTGTCCCACTCTGCACTGGTGCAGCCCCATCCTGAGTACTGTGTGCAGTTGTGGGTGCCTCAATTTAAGGACATCAAACTATTCAAGTGTGTCCTGAGAAGCGTGACCAAAATGGTGAAAGGTCTCAAGAGCAAGATTTACAAGGAGCGGCTGATGTCACTTGATTGCGTCAGCTCGGAGAAGAGAAGGCTAAGGAGTGACCTCACTGCAATCTACAACTTCCTCACGGCTGGCAGCACAATGGGAGGTGCTGATCTCTCTCTGGTGACCAGCGACAGGACTTGAGCAAATGGAATGTTCAGAGGAAGTTCAGATTGGACATTAGGAAAAAGCTCTTCACCAGGAGGGTGGTCAGTCACTGAAACAGGCTTTCCATGGAAGTGGTCAAGGCATCAAGCCTGTCAGAGTTCAAGGAACACCTGGGTGATGCTCTTAGTCACATTGTTTAGTTTTAGGTAGTCCTGAGAGAAGCAGAGACTTGGAGTTGATAATCTTTAGAAGTCCCTTCCAACTCGTGATACTCTATGATCCTATGATAATTTGTATCAAAGAAATGACTGAAGAATAACAAGGGTTGCAGTGTAAATCAAGCTCACACTTTCATGCGTAAATATTCATTACGCGCTTCATTGACTGTCATCAACACCGCAAGACACAGCCAAATTTCATCAGAAAGATATTGCAGAACATTTTTGCATCACTAAATTCTCACAAGACACGGACTTACACAGTATATTCATACTACCTCTATCATCAAAACTCAGCAACTATCCTCTTTCTGTACACCAAACACCTTCTACTGTTTCTCTAGACAGATCTCTATGCATTTTTTTCTTTAAAATTTAAAATAGGATTTTCCATATCAAGTGCTTTAAGCAGCTTCTGGAGACTCCATATTATAACATATTTGCTGGAAGATTTTCTCTCTTTTTTACAGTTTAGACATGATACTTACATGTAAGAGAGCTGTTTAAGTCTTTTGACCATCTGAGCACTTGAATGTACCTTAAATTACCACAAGGAAACATTTCTCTAACATATTTTAAATGTTATTTTTTCCTTTCATGCAACACAGAAGTATTTACCTTTGCATCAACAACAGTAACCAGAACCACAAGACCACAATCATGAACTCATAATCATGTTTAATAAAGAAAATTAAAATGTCCCAAGGTAAATGTTGCATGCTGTGAAAATAATGAAAATTTGAAAAAGCGTTTTAAGATATATGTAGTCATAGCCGAACTAGACTTATCACACATAATATGTGTGAACAAGGAATCATGTGACAGAAGACATGGATGACCAAATGTCTTAATCTATCACATTTTTAGAACAAAAGCCACTACAATCAGGTACTTACTGTTGCATACACAAGCCATATGACAATGAAGTGTCACAGATTATTTTTCCTTCTGTTTTATTAATAATTTGAAAATCTCAAATCTGGAAAAAACTAAAAAAGGAAATTAATTTCAATCTTTTCAGATAAAAATCATTAACAACAACACAGGCAGCTCTAAATTACAGAAAAAAGAATATTCCACATAGTTATTAAGGAAACCTGTTAAGATTTCCTTGCAGAACTATTGTCCAAATACTAGCAGTCTTAAAACTGGTTGTGAAAGACAGAATCTAAATTCCCCTTAAGCATTTTTAGGGGGAGTATTTTTTCTAAACATCCATTTGGGAAATCAGCATGCTCTTTGGGAAGAGTGGCTGGAGAGCTGCCTGGCAGAAAAGGACCTGGGGGTGTTGGTTGACAGCTTCTTGAACATGAGCCAGCACTGTGCCCAGGTGGCCAAGAAAGCCAAGAGCATTCTGGCTTGTATCAGAAATAATGTGTCCAGCAGTAGTACCAAAGGGATCATCCCCCCTGACAGATATTGCATTCAGTTTGGGGGCTCTCACTACAAGATAGACATTGAGGTGCTGGAGTGTGTCCAAAGAAGATCATAGAAGTTGGCAGAGTCTAGAGAACAAGTAGTATGAGGAGTGGCTGAGGGAATTGGTGCTATTTAGTCAGAAGAAGAGGAGGCTGAGAGGAGGTCTCACTGCTCTCTACAACTACCTGAAAGGAGATTGTGGCAAGGTGGTTGCTAGTCTCTTCTCTCAAGCAGCAGGTGATAGGACAAGAGGAAATGATCTGAAGTTGTGCCAAGGTAGATTTAGATTGGGTATTAAGAAGAGTTTCTTCACTGAAAGGGATGTCAAGCATTGGAAGAAACTGCTCAAGGAAGTGGTGGAGTCAGTCCCTGCAGGTATTTAAAAGATGTGTAGATGTGGTACTTAGGGACAATGGTTTAGTGGTGGACTTGGCAGTGTCAGGTTTATGGTTGCATTTGATGATCTTAAGGGTCTTTTCCAACCTAAATGATTCTATGATTACACACTTTGAGACATCCTAAACAGCCATACAGAGAGATACAAAATAAACAGCTTTATCACCCCAAACTTCAAATAAATAAATAACACTTTGCCATATGAATACAGAGCAATTCCACAGAAGATGAATCCAAAACCTTCCAAAGAGTACAAGTATGCTACATAATGAACACAGAAATGTACTCCCCCAAACTCAAGGACCCTGGGTGCCAGCGCATAACACTTCAGTATTTATACACACAAAGTTAATAACTTCCTATTGCGGATGTGAAGGCTTGAGGGGAGGAAGGAACAGGGGTAGCATGTGCTAAATAAAGCTTAAAAAACCCCCAAATACTCTCCTAAATTTTACTTTTGATAAGGTAACATTTTTCTGACAAATTATTTAATTGCAATTACCTTGATCAGATCAAGCAGAAAGTTCTACAAAGTATTCCTAACACTATGTTCTTAATACTACCACCCTGCTTCTGAGCTATTTTCATGCAAGCTCCATGGAAACAAAGACATGATTGTTCAATTCGAAAGGCTGCTAAAATTTCCATTACAAAATACGCTTATAAAAAGCCTTTACTTTGTGTTTTTGCTATGAGAGGGAGAAGCGAAACTAGGTTGTTTCCTCTACTTTATTGCAGGTTTCAGAGACTGACATACAGATTTATCCAACACCATTTTTATAGTAAAAAAAATAATTCTTAGGAAGCTTAGAAAACTTGATGCACTTAAGAAGTCCAGTTATGGTTCATAATCTCTAAGTTTCCAGGTTATTTGCTGTGTCAGTCACTACATTGAAGAAACACTCAAATAAAAACATATATCTGATTTTACATTTACTTTGTTTGATTTAGTAATTAGATTATTAAACCATAAGCTACTTTTAGAGAATTGGTGGAAAGTATTAATATTTATATACTTTAATGTAATGTTTGTAAGAAAAAAATTATTACCGCTTTCTCACTGCCAAAATTTCACTTATATTTAACTGATACCAGTCCACATCATAAGAATTCTTTTTATTCATCTTTAATCTTCCATTATGCCAAATGATTTTTTATCTCTTTACTTGGATTTATGTCCCTTGTCTCAGGTAAGAGGTTTCTGACTAAAAAGACAGACTACACATTGTAAAAATGGTTTCCTGTGGTTCCTGCATACAGTAGAGAGTATAGCATGACGTCTATCATACAAAATTGCTCACCATAGTCATTGTTTTTATCAGATGGGTGGACAACAAAAAAAATACTTTATGTCACAGTATGGTTAATACATATCTCCTGAAGAAGGAAATATAAGGCCTGAAGTTCTACTACTTTACAATAAAGATATTAAGAACAAAAACAGGGACTGTGAATAAAATTCTACATCATCGGATGCATAAACTTAACAAAAATGATCAGTTGAATGTAAGCTTCATTTCCACATGATAGCTTAATCCCAACTATATTCAAACTTCTACGTACATGGTCATTACTCATAATACTCAAAAAATCCCTATTCATAAGGAGGAGTTAGATTGAGGACCTGATGTTGAAATCATTTCATTGTCTGATCTAGACAGAATCACTTAGATAGTGCACAACCAAAAGAGCAATGGGAAAAATTTCTGCATCACCCAAATCACTTTTTTGAAAAGCTCTAGTTTCCTTTTCTCTGGAAAGTATCTTAAAATGCAGTAGTTGTCAGAATGCACTTTCGCTTTTGTATTCAAATTTAAGGAAATTTTAAAGTCCTTCCAAACAAAACAAGTTTGCCTGTACTCAGATTTACTGAAGACCTCATGAAGGCATCTACGATCTTGATATAAAATGTGTAGTAAGAAGAGGTGGATTCTTTACTACTGCTGCTGAGTAAATTTTTAGAGTGGCTTTTAATTCTATTAAAAATATATATCTTATTTTTAATTTGCTTGGTTGCAGCTTGTGGTCACTTCTTGTTGCTAGAGTAACAAGACTTTTATAAGAGAAACTCTTATCACAAGGAAGTCCCTGTACACTTCAAATCAAGTCACTCCTCATCTTTTTTGATAAGTTCATTCGACTGAGTTTTATGTCCTTTCCTGCAGGATGTTCTCTCAGAGACATAAACCAAATTACTTTTGAAGGCTATTAGATAAGGAAAGAAAATAAAATAAGAAGCTCTAGGCATACTAGAGAATGAAAGAAAAAAGAAAAAAGGAAAATAAAAAATTAAAAAGGTATGATATATCTATTGCTATAGAGAAATTTACATAAGCATAACGTTTGAAAGAATTTATAGACAAATATTAGACCACAGAGAAAAGAAAGTTAAAAGAAAAGAGGAGTTGGGAGATACCTAACATATGTTTATTTTCAGAAATTTAGAATTCTTTTAACTGCAAATAAAACAAATAAAAGCATATTGAAAAAGTTTGTTCTCCTAAGCGGCGCTCAGGTTATCTTCCAAGAAAATAAAAATGAAAAAACCCCTCTCAGTAAACACTTTAAGATTTTTTTTCTTATGAAAAACAATTGCATTCCAGAGGTCCTCACTCATTTTAGTGCAGCAAATACAATGGCTTAATTAAATTGTTAAATCACTCAAGTATTTTTCTTCCATGTAATCTTAGCAAAGATATAAAGAAGTTCCTCTCTTGAACCCTTCTTTCTCCTCCTCCTCCTCCTACTTAAAAATGTCCTTATCTTCTTCCTTCCTAATTCACTGTTTTCTTTGTCATATTATCCTCCGATTTTTCATTAGTTATGCAAGTTCTTCTTGTTCTGTGAATATAGATAAATAATTGTACTCGAGATTTGTTTGTAAAACTAACTTTAATGTTTCTTACTGTTATTAATGAATACTAAAATAGATTTCTTTTTGTATTCACTTGTTGAACTGTTTTCTTCTGATATACCAGAAGAATAATCACTGAAATTACTGTAATCACTGAATGCATCTAATTTATGTAGCAGCAATGTATAAAAATATGTATGGAAATACAGTAAAAAGGGGGGTTTATATGTACTGTCCTATACGTTAATGCTCATTTATACCTGTATTTTGGTTTCTATACGCTCCTTCATTAGCTATTCCCTGTTCATAAACTTACTTTTTATTCCCTATACGTAAGGAATTCCTCAGGCTTTTATTTGAACAATGATTATGTCTATGACTGTACTGGTATTGTCTCTTTTTCAAAACACTGGAGGAAATTTCTCAAAACACTGAAGAAAATTTAAGATCATTCCAATATGTCCTTGTAGGCCATTCTTACATACTTTTTTCAGATGTTTTATTTGATGTTTTTACCTTTCTATAAGTATATTTACATTAGTCTATATCTTACTTGTTATATCTACAATGGCTGTTTTTTAAAAACACTAAAAATCTCAAGATTTACCACAGAAAAAAATATTAGAATCGTGAATAAAAATACATCACTTAAACTTAACCAGCTCAACAATTTAGAGCCTAAATGAAGCATTGCTGCTTTACAAGAAAAAACATTCACTACAGGTTCTCCAGGTTCTCTCTGCGATGCAAATGCTCCACTGCATAATGGTTAAATGGTTAATTTCCTATGTCAAAAAAAATGCACTATATTCAGTACACCAGTCACTAAGTTACAAAATAATTGCAACACCTTCTTGGTTTTATACGCTTTCCATGCTTTTCTATTAAAAAAAAGACCTATAAACTTACATACTATCTCACCCTGCAGGGCTCCGATATTATTTGGAACATATGAAGAGGATTGTTTATTCAACAGTAATGTGAATTTTGAGCAGATTTTTCCTAAATAGGTAAATAAATGGAAATGCAAAAATTAAGAATGCTGCAAGATTCAGTTCTGATCCCCAGTCATTAAGGAAAACTTCATTTAGAAAACAGGATTGATTTTTTCCCCTTACAACTTGCATTTAAATATAATGTTGATGAATCGATCATGTTACAGTTTTAGTATTTTAATAAACACCTAATTAGTAATTTTAAAATGCATAGTGTTTCCAAAGAACTTCTTGACTAACATACTTATCCAAGTGAGAAACCAGTACAGCAAGGTTTCCATAGTTCTAAACATTGAACACTAGCACACTCTGTTTTTTAAGGTTGAAGCCTAAACTGTCATAAAACTGACAACAGACAAAATACACACAAATAAAATACAATTAAGTATAATAAACCTATGTAATACACTCAAAACAAAGACATTGCCAGTACGAGGGATGCTACTATATTAATGAATATTGACTCTGTTACGCTTGCTATTCTGACACTTTACGCATTCTACAATATTGTCTGGTTTTGAGGGTTGTTTGTTAGAAGTACTCCCACAAGTAGGAACATAAATAATTTTGCCACCATTGCAATGCTAGAATCAGTATTACACAATAGTTTAAAAAAGCATTCAATGGAGCGCCGTCAGCACTGGCAATTATGTGGACTTTAGGCTCAAAAGCCAAGTCATGCAGGGGATGCTCGAGGGAAGGCAGCTCTGCAAAAGGTCATGAGCAAAAGACTACCAGTATGATGCTTGATTTCGCATGATTCAAGTACAGAGCTTTTCAGAAGTCAGTAAAATTAAAGCGTGTGTAAACCTGGATTCAAGGTGACAGAGAAAATTCTCCAACTTCTGACAGACCCTCCAAATTAAAGCAACACATTGACCCGGCGAGTTCCTGGAGTCACGCTTTGAAACTTCAATGAATTCACACCAGGTGTCTGTGGAAGCACAGGCCTCAGGCTTCTCCGTTTATTCCTAGACCTACTCCTCTCATCTCATCCTTGGCTTCCAAAATAAATGAAAGAGAAATCCTACAGATGAACACTGTATGACCAGGGCATAGCTGTGAGTGTTTCAGTATCAGGAGGCTACAGGAGGTCTTGCGGTTGTGAACTGCCCTGAGCTAGTCACAACCATTTTCAGTCAGCTCCAAGACTACTGTGAGTAACCGATTGCACGCCAAACCAGCACTCACACACATCCAGCCCACTCCAACCCCTCCCTTCCCCGAGTAGCATGCTGCTCCTGTGCACCGGAGTCTATAAGTCAGAGGCAGCAGCCACGGGGGCAGGCAACACCAGCGCGCTCTTGGAGTGAGGACCAGCTCACTACATGCAGGCGTGTGCATCCCCGAGGGACGGCTGCCATGAGCAACTCAAGACCCACAGTGACACCCCAAGGGAGAGCCACTGAGGAAAAGCATGTCAGAGGAAAACCTGAAGCATCCCTGTGTGGCAGGGGAAAACTATTAATAACCAAAGAGCTGCAGAGAAAAGGAGTGAGCAAAGTGCAGCAGAGACCACCAAGAAGCAATAAGTGTTAGATGGCAACTGTAACACAAATTACTCTGATTGTGCTGCCTGCAGCCTGTTGGAGGGGCTGGGATGAACCCAGTACAATGCAGGGTGACAGCAACGGAAACTGGGGCTGGGAGGAAGATAGGCGTCTGGCTTGCCTCCAGCCTGGGCAGTTGGAAGAAAGTGCTTATCTAAGGGTTTATTTAATTGTCCTCAACACCCAAATCAGTGATCAAAGTTTGTGTTAACTGGCAACAAAATAAGTACAAATTTCCCAGGTCAAGACTGTTTCACCCATGACATCTTATTAGATAAGCAGAGCATTTTCATTTATCCAGGCTTCTGTAACACTAGGTCAGAATGTGCAACATCCTGAGGTGCGTCAAACCCAGCAAAACCAGACAGACAAAAGCGCTGATTATCCTACTGTATTCAGCGTTGGGCAGCCTCACTTGGAGTACTGTGTGCAGCTCTGGGCCCCACAATTTAAGAAGGATGTGAAGGTCATTCAAAGCATCCAGAGGAGGGCAACAAAGCTGGTGAAAGGGCTGGAAGGCATTTCCTATGAGGAGCAAAGGACTCCGGGTTTGTCTAGACAAAAAGAGGCCGAGGGGCAATCTCACTGCTCTCTACAGCTTCCTGAGAAGGGGAAGAGGAGAGGGAGGTGCTAAGCATTTCTCCTTGGTATCCAGCAATAGGATGTGTGGGAATGGTTCAAAGCCACAGTAGGAAAGGTTTAGACTTGATATTAGAAAGCACTTCTTTACTCAAAAGGGTAAACACTAAAACAGGCTTCCTAGAGAGGTGGTCAATGCCCCAAGCTTGTCAATGATTAGGAGGCATTCAGACAACACCCTTAACAACATTCTTCAACTTTCAGTCAGCCCTGAAGTGATCAAGCAGTTGGCCTAGATGGTCATACAGGTCCTTTCCAACTGAAATAATCTAGTCTAGTTGAACATGTAAGGGTTTGACATCGGAATTATAAGGAAAAAAACCTACATTAGTAATGGAGATAATACCCTCTCAACAGTCCATAACTCATTCTTACACTAACTGCAAATCTGTATGCAGTAACAGATCTAAAGGTGTGGCTAGTCGACTAATGGGACAAGGACAGGAGGCAATCCCTCCATGAAAGCTGGGTTATCTGACTTCAAATACTTTTTTGCATTAGAGATGTAACACCTTAAGGAGAAATGAAATCAAATAATTGTTCAAACTGAGAACGCTATCTGAAGTTAATATACAAAATAAGTAGAAAAAGTACTAGGACAATTGTCAGAGACCTGTCCAGAGAACCAGACCTTAGAGAAGTGGTTACTTTTTTGTCTTCATTATGTTATTATAAAGGATTCCGTGATCCTGCCCAAAACTCTATTTTCAGTTATCATGATATAGCCATTGTACTTTATCTGGAGAAATGCCATAACAAAGTAAATGATTTGTCTATTGGAAAACATTTTAGATTGTTGATGGAGGAAACTTCGTACAGTGACTCAACTGCTGAGCCTACTTCCATGGTTCTATTTAAGCAATTTAATTTTCAAAAATAAAAAACAGACTGTGGCATTATAATAACAAGTGAAGTAGAGTATGTATTTCTAATTTGTAAATTACAGTATAGTCAATTTCTAGGCATTCCATATAAAACTGCAAAGCACGACTCAACATTGCACACACAGATACTAGACACTAAGTGACTTTTGAAGGGCACAAAGATTTGTTGTTTTAGCTTTTCCTCTATTTTTGCCATAATAGACTTTAATATTATACTTGATGTTTTACCATGAGATTTTTTGTGTTCTCAATTTATTCACTACCTTTTACCTTAGCAATTTTCAAATCTGTGCTTGTAATTACTTTCAGCATTTCCACCTGCTTCCACTGCCAGCTGCCCTTACCTTACGCTTACTAAGCATTAACAAAAGAGCCTCTAGTATCCCACAGGCCTTTGTGTCTCACTGCTCTGTGCCTGTTCCAAATGACCTTGCTGTAATGCAACCAGAGATACACAATGGTGCCTTTCGCCCAGGCCCAGCTGGCTTCCTCTGTGTATGCACAACACTGAAGGAATGAAAATCTTTATGCAAGAACTTGACAGATTTTCATAGATAATAAAACTATTCACATAGAAAATGTCATGCATTACTAAACATACAAATATTTCCTTTGTAATACTTTTTACAAAGATCTGGATAGAAAACCACTTCAAGTATGAAAGAATTTTTAATGTTAAATCATCAATCATTTTGATTCTGCAACTGGAGCTTTGTAATAAATTTTTATTTGCTAAATGTTTGCATTAAACAGATATTGGAGTCAATTCTAAGTATTACATTTAACTTCAGTGTATTTTCAATACTGAAAAAAATTGTCTTTTTTGAGATTCCAAATATATTGGAAAAAGCTTCTGCTTAACCTATCCTGTCAGCAATGAATGCCTCCAAACAAGGAACTAGGCATTTATTCAAAGAAATTATTTAAAGAAAGAGAGGAAGATTCCCCTCAAGGAAGAATACACTTCTTCCTAAGGTATTTGGGATTTTGTCCTTTTCTTCTCTAAAAACTATCCATCTGGCAAACATATATATGAAGCAAAACATGGCAACAGTGAGCAGTCCAGGCATTGGTAGCTGACATATTTAGCTTTCCCATTGTACCACATATGAGGAGCCCCCTTCTCTTATTTCTGGCAAACTGGACAGTAGCAAAGCAATTCAGGCCCAAAGCTCTTTGGCTAGATTTAGTGACCAGAACTTGGAAACTGTGTAACAAAGAAAAAACAAAACAACATTTTTTTTTCCTATTTTTTCTTCCTTTTACACTGCCTTCCTTTCCTTTCAGCAACACAAGTAAAGGTTTAGTAATATTCAACTATATCTAATGGAGCAAGTAAAACAAAATTATTTGAAAGATTTACAAGCAATGAGGTTTATACTATTGATAGAAGTAAGTAGGAGCGAAATCCCCTAGCATTCTGATGCAATTCCCTTAAGATGTCCAATCTCCTTTAAAAAAAAAAAAAAAAAAAAAAAAAGCCACATAGAGCAACCACCACATCTAAAAAAAGACTTGAAACAAAAAACACTAAACCTATCTCACATTTTTTATAAACGAAATACATTCATAATTTGTAAGACTGTTTTCTAGACACAAATATGTTTGAAATGAGTGATAAAATCAAGTAATTCACAGAAATTTTACAGTTCTAGTTTATGGATTTTATAAGACAGGTAAATTAAGTTCTAACACCTAGAAATTCACTGGAGACTAAAAGTAAATAACTTGGAAAGCCTACTGTGTTGAAAGCAGTTACACCCATTGTAAGACAGTAAAATAGCAAGAGCTACAGTCCCAGATTCCCTTAGCAACAACAAGGAATTATATCTGAAAATGAAGTGCATGAAAGGCAAACCTGAAAACATGAAGCAGTGATACCAGAGCAATGGGCCAAAGCTAATAAGAAAATGCAAAGCAATTATCAAACAATTACACTTATTGAAAGCACTATGAAAAAAGCCCCCTCAACTACATTCTCAAAATAATGAAAAACTTCAGTCTTTTGAGACTATTTCCCAACACATGTATTGGGGCCACAAGCCAGCACATCTTTGTCTACAGGAGTTTGCTTACCACTGCAAAAATAAGACAAAAAGTCCCCCCCAAAAATCACATTATTAAAAATCCCATTAGACTTCCTTTTCAGAAAGGTACTGATAGAAACCTCCATGTCTTCGTGATATTCCCTATAATGATATAACCAGTCTTCAACTGGAAGCTAAGGGCTTTATCATAAAACCTCCATCTAAATCAAAGGTTTTGCTGAGGTTTTCTTCATTTGTTTGTGAGGGGATTTTTTTTTAAAATTGCATTAGCACACAAAATATAGTGTAGGCTAAAGGAGAGGTCACAATTTGCCCTATAAGATGCTCTGTAAGCTAGAAATCAGCATTGTACTTTGAAAAGAAGTCAGTACTAGCTATACAAGACTGGAAAGAAAATAACATAGTACTCTCAAAAACCAGAAGGGGCCAACAAGAATAAAAGTCCAGCTGTATTAAAAACAACTGATGAGTAAGGAGGTTCATCATTGAGTGTTTTGTTATTAAACTGAGGAGTTTATTCAAAGAGAGATATCAAACTAAGCTTACTAGATGGACACAGTGTGAAAAGTGGCTAGAATAGCTGGAACACATTTGGACTACACAACAAAATTTGAATAATGTACTTTAACACATCAGAGATGAGGTTACAATGGTGTCTTGGTACTTTGGTTAAAGCAGAAAATAGAAAAAAAAGAGTTAATGAAAATAATTTTAACAATTATAGAGAGCCAAAGTGTGAAAGAATTTAAAAGAGAAACAAAGGAAAGAAATATGTGAGTATAAATTGCGTAACAAGATAGGATAACAAAGTATAGTGAGACAAGTTTTAACTTCTAAACTATGAACAATATGTACCAGAAGGAAAAAAAATGAAGCAATACTAGAAGGAACTTTGAGGTTTTGTAGGAATGCCAGGTGAAACTTTAGTACAGGTTAAACATGCTCTTAATTGAAATATCTACATATCAGCTGTCTATGTAAGTACTCATTCTTGACAGTAAAAACCTAGGCAATTCAGCCAGTGAAATCTAGAGAAATATTCAGCTTATCACATCTAGGTCTGTATTTTATGATGATACACACAGGTGTCCAAATGACACCTGCAGGAAGAGCAGAGACACAGCTAGACAACTGGTCTTCATAGAAATTTTGCAACTATAACTGTCACAAGGTTATTACTTAGGGATTTTAACAGGAATATAAATTTTTTCTTCTTCACATGTTCAGGGTTTGTTGAGAAGGCTGGGTTTGTGGGCTGGTTTTGGGGTGTTCGGGTTGTTTTCATATTTATTTTAAAGCTACATCATTGCAGATCAATTCTACTACAAACGCAAAAGCTTTAAAATAAAACAGTATTTCAATGACTTCGTTAAAAGAGATTTAATCAAGCAGCAAGGCAATGTAACATGAAATTTAAATCTGAGCTGCTAAGACTATTTACAGGTTACCCCTAGTTTGCTGATTTAATATTAAAAATTCAAAGGCCAATCACAAAATGGCTAAGATTGGCATTTAGAAGTCATCTCAGCCAGGCCACCCAGATCTGAATGCTCAGGACAGTAAGACATCCAGACACCTTCTGATTTTCCCTAATGTGAGAGACTCCACCACCTCTCTGGGTAACCTGTGCCAGTGCTCGGTCATCCTCAGAATAAAAGTGTTTATTGGTGTTCAGGAGAAACCTCTTGTGTTGTGCCCTTTGCCTCCGGTGCTGTTGCTGGACAGCAAAGAAGAGAGTTTGGCTCAGTCTTCTTTAGACATTCTCATCAGCTATTTATATACATTAAGAAGACATCCTCCCTCAGCCTTCTCTTCTCCAGGCTAAATGGTCTCAACTCTCCCCACCTTTCCTCATAGAAGAGACACTCCAGTCCCTTCACGATTTTAGCAGTCCTTTGCTGGACCCTCTCCAGCACGTCCATGTCTCTATTGCACCGGGGAGGCCAGCAGCAAGACACAGACTCAAAGTGTGATCTAACCAATTCTGAATAAAGGGGAAGGATCACCTTCCTCGACCTGGCAATGTCTAATGCACCCCAGGACACCACTCACCTTTGCTGCAAGTGAATATTGCCAGCTCATGTTCAACTTGCTGTCCACCAGAACACTCCAGCCCTTTTCTGCAAAGCTGCTTTCCAGTTGATTATACCTGTAGTGTATTATCAGTGTATGGGTTCTTCCCTAGGTGCAGGATTTTGCAGTTCCCCTCATTGAACATCATAGGGTTTTTGTCAGCCCATTTCTCCAGCATATCGAAGACAGTATGACCTTCTAGTGTATCAGCCACTCCTAGTTTCATGTCATGTGCAAATTAGTTGAGGGTATATTTTGCCCCATCATCCAGATCAACAATGAAGATTTTGAACAGGACTGGACCCACTATTGACCCTTGGGGTACACTTCTGGTTACTGGCTTCATGCCACTGATCACTACCCTCTGAACCCAGCCATTTAGCTACATTTCGAGCCATGTCACCGTCTGCTCCTACAGGTGGTGTATCAACAGCTTTTCTATGAGGATCTTAGGGGACATAGTGTCAAAAGCCTCACTGAAGTTCTGTTATAAACAACATCCACTGCCCTCCCCTCATCTACCACACTAGTGTTTTCATCATAGAAAGTTAACAGGTTGGTCAAGCATGACTTCCCCTTGTTCAACAGCCATACTGACTGCTCCTAATGATTTTCTTGTCTTTCATGTGCCTGGACACGGTTTCCAGGATTAGTTGCTCCATCACTTTTCCAGGGATCGAGGTGAGGCTGTAGATCCCTGGATCCTTCTTCTTGCCATTTGTGAAGACAGGAGGCAAGGACAGCAACTGTACTTTTTCATGCTTTGACCCATTCAAATAGAATCTGAGTACAAGATCCAAAGTTTGAAGCATGTAAATTAAAAACAAAACTTCAAAAAATTCCCATGGTTGCAATACAAGGAACAGCTATGAATCCAGTAACAAATAAATGTGTATTGCTCAAAAGCAGTAGTTCCCATTATATTACAGATTCTGAGTTTCTAAGTGTAAGAGTCGGTCCGAAGAACAGTATTTGCCTCAACATCACCATCAGGGACTTGGAGAGACACCAAGAAGAAAACGTCCCAAGAGAAAAAAACTGCATGGTACAAGCAGTCACCGTGACCAGGGACTGCCAGTAACATCTAAGAAAAGGCTGAGCAGCTGCTGTCCAAAAGATGGATTTCATCTGCTGCCTCAGCCAAACTTGCCCCACCTCCTCCCTGACCCGAAGCCAACAAAAGAAGAGCATGCGCAGAGACTCGCAGAGGGCCTTCAGGTCACCTAGCGGTCATGAGAGGAAGATGAGGTGAGGAAGTAGAAGACTCCCGAATGGGAGGTGGCACAGGAGCAGACAAGTTCTGGCAAGCAAAGCGAGAACTTTTGGGGCCTGCGCAGTTCAGCCTGGATTGTGAAACGAAGGCAGAGATTGGCCACAATCCATGGGAGAGAGGAGGTGCGAGGTGCTGTTGCTGAGCATAAAAGATGGTTCCTAACTGAGACCCGATGAGAACTCCCCACCAAAGGATCACAGATCACGACTGTCGTGATGACGGGTCATGACTGAGGTCCAGCAGGACGCTGTTCGGGACCTGGGACCATAGGGACACCTTTGGACCCGTGGTGGTAGTTATAATCCTCTTTCCTCCTTTCTCCTCCCTTTTCCTCCCTTTTTGTCTATTGTGTGCCACTTTACGGGCAAAATAATAAAGTTACTCTTTGACTGAATTATAACCCCTTGGCATTTTGGTTGCCTTAATTTTGCGCTTTGAGATCAAGGTAAACGAATCATCACGAGTCCACTGAGTGGACTGTGACACTAAGGCAAAATGATTCTGTGCAAATTTCTGTCATACACTGGAGTAAAGGTGTCCTAAACAAAGAATTTTTTTAAAGTAATTCTTAAAAATTAAGGAAGTTGGCAGTTCCTTTGCTCACTATTTTTGGAGCAGCATAGCACTCCACTGGGTTTGTGTCTTTGTTTTACCTAAACATTTTCCTAATGCTGAATATTGCATCTCCTTCCAAACATGTTTAAACACGTTCAAACTTCTCTATCCAGACATTTAGTCAGTTTTCAGGATTTCAAAATAATCTTCTGGGATCATCTTGACTTCCAAGATCACTGTTCTTCCAGATGTTGCACTCGTTTACGTCAAAAGTTTGTATTTTTCACTCTAGCTTAGTCCTCAACTCAAGTGGTACATACATTTCTATAAAACTGTTACTGACAGGATCTTTACATGAAGTTCACAACACTGAGTCCCCACTTCAGATGACTCAACCGGTTTCGCCAAGAGCCAATCAACACATACTAATTGACTTAGTCCCATCCCATCAAGAGACACCAAAGAATTTTCAAAAGTATAAAACTGGTATCTGAAAACACTTTTTAGGGAGAGAATCACCTTACTGGGTGGATAGGTTGTTGGCCTGCACGTCTCCTCCCCACCCCAAGAAAGGACACATTTTTGGTAAGACTCACCTGCCTTTGACTTTGCCAGCTGTTCCTCGGGAAAATAACTACTAACTTGAGTTTTGATAACTCAGCGATCACTGTTAACTGGTTGTAATCTTCTAGTGCTAACACAGCAAGTGAATTTACCAAAGGTAATTCCAAACTTATGTTTATATGTCACTTTAAATAAATTACCTACTGTTTCAGCATTGCAAAATTGTCTCTCTGATACACATTTCAAAACTGTCTAAACTGCTCTGGGGACAGGCCATTTGGCTCACTGGCAGCAAGGATTAACCCTGTGGGTGACAGCCTCTGAGGAGATTATTCCAGGTAATATTGAACTCTGACTGGTGGTTAACTCAAAGATAATCCTTTAGTCATAAAGTGTTGCCCAATTCTCAGTCTAGGGACGAATCCAGCTGCATCTAGGCTTCTCCCCTGTGGACCTTAGAAAGCAAGGGGGTCTGTCCTGAACTGCATGACTCAACAGGAGGGCAAGCCCTCAGTCACCTGTCAGAGCCATACCTATTTAAGAAACAATGACCAACTCAAAACAGTCCAAGAACGCACTGAAACAAGCAGTCTTACTAGCTTCTTCTCTATAGGCATACATTCCTACACTCTCTCATGCTGAATGAGTTTCCTAGATGCATCTGCTTCACCACATGGCAGAAAAACTATTAATGTGGACTGTAAAGACAAAGTCAGAAACATTTTTGAACAGCAGGAAAGCATCAGCTTGGCCTTAATTTACTGTGAAATTCCACCATTTGTCAACATACACACCAAAAATTGCCAAGAAAATTCTCCTTGTGATCAATATTAACTTTTAGTTTTATTTGGGTTTGGTTTACGTTACATTAGTACAAGCTCTAAGTGTATTAACTTCTCTTACGAGATTTGGCTTATGTCTCAGTTTAGGTCAACTGACTGAAGTTATGCTTTTCTCTGCAACGATTTATCCAGTGCCCATGCATACAACTTCATTATCCTATGACAGAGGTCAGCAGATGGCACTATTACACATTTTTTAATACTATGCTTTTTACTGGTATATCTTTAACAGAAACCTTTTCTGATTTGCTGCGAGCATGTGCAAGCAGTACTGAAGATCAATTTCAGAAGAACAGCTTCAGCATTGTACTGATGTTCAGGCTGCAGTTTATGAAAAAATCTGCCTATATAACATTTAAAAATTACCTCTCTTTCAAGATTACTATGTGTTAAAACACAAATTATGCCTGCCATACACCTAAACGCATACCACGTTTTCTCTCTAATAAGAAACAGATATGAAAGTCACAATAAATTAATATCACAGTGGAAAAAGGTTACATAAATCATAGTCCAGCATGGGACTTCCCCTTTCCTCTATAAATGCAGACTCTGACGCTTGTATTACAGAACACAAAAAAATAGATAACTATTATTTACATTCTCTTGCAGTCATCCAAAACACCCCTTCCTTTCTATAAATTAACAGAGTAATCATCACATACCTGTTACACTTGGTTGATTTCCACTTTTCCCCTAGATTAATTTCAACAAAGTCCCTTGACCAAAACCAATAAATTTACCCTGGGAAAGGTTTCTAATCTTAAAGAGAAAAGGCTGAAAAGATGCACGAAGTTTATTTTTTTAAAAAAGTGAGATGCCAAGTAGTTATGCGTCTTTCACAAATGCATCACTTTCTAAAAGTTTATTCAACTAAAACCTTACCTATATGTCATTCAAACTGCAATTGACAGCATTTTTCTCTTTACCTATGTACTTCATCCTTCTTCACTAAATGCATTCTGACCTCGATATTTCTCTATTCAACTATTCTGAGTGAATTCAGCTCTTTCATACTGCTAGTTTACTATAAAATACGTGTAATCTGGAGAAACCATACATAATTCCTATTAAAGAAAAAGACTTCAATAGTGTAAATTAGTTTAATACTACATGAACAGAGATATGCCAATGCATTTTCTTGCTATTAATGCTGGACGTTTTCCTGCAACAGTCAAATCACAAAGGAGGTGTTCGCACAAAGCTAAGCACAGCAAACCACACCAGACAAGAAGTCTCTTCAACCTTGCTGACACAGCCTTCCTCTCCTCCAGCTAGCTTCATGCCTTTTCAGTGTTCTGTAATCACCATGGCGTTAGCTAGAGCAATTCTCTCTCCCCTACATCAATGTGACACCAATACTCAAAGGGAATTCAAGAGTGCCAAAAGGGATTAAGTTACTACTTCAGAACATGTTTCAGTTGAGGCCTGGGGTGGTTGGAATGACAACGGTTTCATAGAGGACAGCACAAATCTCAGGATGCTACTGATAGCATATGGTAGATGACACTGATGGTATATGGCTGATCTTAATAGCTAGAACACCATCAGGATGAGAGGGGATTACTGAACAGTGGAGACCATGGCAAACCGCTGGGATAATACAGAATAACCTACTTCTACAGGCTGACTATGCTGTTTTACTTTCTCCGTCCTCTCAAGCTTTCATTCCTGCTCCAAACACTAGACAGGAACTTACAGAAAATGTGCAGGAATTCATTCTAGAGATGGATCTTGCCAGGCTCAGCGATGCAATCTGCTTTCTTTCCTCCATCTAGTGTTATGTACTAGAGTGAGGAAGAAGTACCTGGAAACTAAAGAACAGAGCCACCAAGTCCATAGAGGTGTTTCTCTGTTCATATACTTGACATAAATGTTGTAATGGCATCACTAATTAAACCTGCTTTGTCGGGCAAACACAATCACAGCACACAGTTAAATCATCAACTTACATTTGCAAACCTGCATTCAACTGTTACTCATTTTAAATGAACAGACTGGAGCTGGAGTACAGTCTGTCAATTCAGATGATATTTTGAAGACCTTCAAACAACTAATACATTCAATATTGCATTAACTTCAAATATAATTAACATGCAATATAAATAATGGACTTTAGTTTTCACCTAAGGTAAAAGCTAATATTCAAAACTATGACGGTATCAGAACAGAAATCTTGGACTTTTAAACTCTTATTTAACCACCTCTTTTTGCTCACTACAGCATACAATCTTTTCCCTCAAAACTTCAGTAAGAGAAATTGACTTACCCTGGACAATATTCAAGTGAGTGTTTACAAGACTTACAGAAGCAATTTGTTAAGTATTTCTGAATGCTGAGAACTAACAATAAAAAGATCAAATGCATTATGTGATTTTGGAACTAAAAATATATATTACAGAACATGTTTCAAGCAAATATCTTAACTGATGGTTTAGTACAGTAAAATAAGATTTTATATAAGACATAATCTATCCATCTGTAATTCAAAAGGCAAATTTTCAATTTTGTATTTGAAACTCAAAGTAAAGACATTTCAAATACTTTCCTGAACATTACACACTTTTGACTTCTGTATTAGTATAACGTCTAAAAATTTCCAATAGCTTAAAATTAGAAAGAATCCACCTATCTCCATCTAATGAAAATTTTGGATCAAACTTGGAGCAATTCAACATTCATAACCTTCCTCCTCAGTTTTATTTTAGCTCCCAACTGTATTCATTCTTGTAGTTAATGGAATTTTTTTTTTCATTTCTCATAGGATAATGAACAATTTATATTCTTGGAAGGTCTTAAGTGTTTACTTCAATGTTGGAATACACTAATTGCATTTTGCTTTGGCCAAAATTTCTACTTCCAAAATCCTGAAAAACACATTTGCAACAAAGTCTGTACCCATTATTTGAACTAGACTCACCTCTTTAATTTTGAAGAAAAAAACAGAGATTAAAACTCAGCTATTAAAATATATAAGTTTGCCAAATTTCAGGAGCAAAACAGAAGTTTACTTATTTCACTTGAAGTCCTCAGCCATTTGTCTTGTTCTGATCAGTAATTTCATAATCAGTTGCTTTTCTTCATCTACCTAATCTAACGAATCTAAGACTTAAATTGAATTCTTTAATCAACTATGATAACTGAACTCCAAAATGAACCTACAGCAGGGACAGTACAGTCTAGAAAAAGCAGTCACTGCCAAGTTGAACTGCCTAGCGTGTCTATTGTGGTCAATGTGAGAAGACACTACAACTTCCAAGTTCAGAATGATACATCTAGAATCAATATTTTGCCATAGACCATTTATGAAAGTTTGTATGTGCCTGAAAATTTTGTGACAATGAAAACTATCATTTCTAGCTAATAACTATCATTTCTACGTAATTAAGTAATACATTTGAAATGTGAATTCAAGAAAACTCTCAGAGCACAAGACTGGATGGAAATGTTCTGTTTATTACATCTGTTTTATTATTTTTTTTCATTTCATCATGAAATTGGATTAAAAATAGATTTTCATATTCCAATATCGTATAAATCCTGAAACAAGATGCTTGTTTTGTACAAAACATGAAAGTTAAGGCCACCCCATGACAATTTAAAGAAGTAAGAAGCTCAAAGCAACTTCACCAATAGTTGTTTTCGGCTGGTAGATCAAATGATGAAGCAATGACTCCATCATTAATCTGAAAGACAAAGCATAATTTAAATTTAAATGTTTCTATTTTGTCTTCTTTAACTATATTTCAAATTTTGTAATAAGGAACAAAATATTTTATTTTCCTGAAAAAAAACTTCCCATGCTTTTATTCTTACTTTCAATACTGTTTATCATGGTATCATGGTATATGGCTCTCAGGTTGTTACAATTTCAAATGTTGCAGGGCTTAGTCTCTAAGCATGCTTTATTTGCCAAATCAGATGCACTTCAAGAAAGAACACAGATTTTTTTTTTTTTTCCCTACCAAGTGGCAATGGTCAGTGTCAGCACTTCAAAATGCAAAGTCAATAGAAAGGTCCTCTCTAAGATTCCTTCATTAGGCAGGAGACAGCGCAAAGATACATAGCACAAACTCTTAATTGACAAAGATTGCAGTCAGTGAATTGCCCTTTATTACCAAGTGAGGTTTTTTAAAAAAACAATAAAAAAAAATCTTGAAAATTTAGCAAAACTAATTGTTGAGTCATTTCTCTAAAGTAAACACCTACAAAAATGCTACCTCTAATGTGCCACATATGGAGATGATTAAGCACAATTTATTTACCTCCTCCTCCACAAGGTGCAGATTGTTCTTGATTAAAATGAGTGTACTTTATATACACTTGGCTCTCCTGTTAGTTCTGCTAAAAATGAAAAACATTGTTGGACTTCATTAAAGTTTCTGTCCTGCAAGCCTTCTATAGAGCCTCAGCACCTTGCTAGGTCTTCCTCCCTTTTTCTCTCTCCCCAGACAGTTTGTGTTAGTCATTGCAGTAAGAAAGAGGACAGCAGACAAAGCAGTAGTTTATACTTGCTTGCAACAACACAGGTCTGTTTCTGACAAGACCTACAGGTGCTGTGCCCTGAAGGATCATTATCAAGACTTCCAGCAGAGTAAGATTCTCTGTATATAAAGTAGCACAGTAATTGCTTGAGTGACAGACAAAAATCAACTAGCAAATACTAACAGAATTTTCTGCTGTTGTTCTTTCCTACTACTTGTTGCAACAAAAGGATCTCTTCCATTGGTTTAAATTAAATTCTTGTATTTACATGTTTAACAAAAGTTTTGCATTTTCAAAATACCTACAGAAGAAACTCAAACTCCCAAAATTGTGAATACACTAGAAAAATTATTCCTACTTTTAGAAAGGCTGGTCTGCATTTTAGCAAGAAGATCAAAGAAGAGGAGCTCACATCTATATCATTCAAGACTAAACCAAGAAAATATCACAAAATGAAGTTCAATTGCTTGAATCTAGAACTGCTTAAATGTTTGATAAACTTTTTTTAATAGTAAACAAGTTTGAAAATTAAATTATAAATTACATTTGAAATTACCACATAAGCTTAAGTGAATCATTGTAGTAATGCTCTAATTAAGTAGCACATCTGAAGTTTTAGCAATAAACTTAACTAAAACAGACAAAAGCGCTGGTTAACTTTCAAAGTCTTCTTGCTTAAGGGATAAGCCACACCTCAACACAGAAGTCTTGCTTGTGAACTAAGAGAAAAATCTTGGAAAATACTTGATTTTAGTCTATTTGTTATTATAGTTTATTAGTATCTTCATCTATATCATTATCAGTTCATTCAAACTTCTGAGATGGACTAAGATAAAAAAGACTAACCCACTTTCCCCTTTTTATCTATGAATATAAGTGAACAGGTATATCTACTAGATCTAACATTATGAAGAACCAGGAACTCAGACAACTGAATCTCCAACCTCCTGCATTCTCTCTGAGGCTGTTTTAAATGCAAAGCTAATTTTGATGGACTTTAATCAGAACACCTAAAAATATACATATTTACCAACAAAAGTATTTCTAAAATACTAGGCTTTGATGCTCACTGACAAAAAGGTAGCATCAAGCTCAGCAATAAGGCTTTATTTGGGAACATATTAAAATATCTTAACGAATATCAAACATTGAGCTTTCATTTATGAAACATAATTGAAAGAGCACAAAATAGGAGAAGATACATTGACTGCTTAAACGTAATTAAGTTAATATGAATCAAAATCTGAAAATATACATTTAATCGTCTAGTAAATTACTTTGATGTAAAAGAAGATTATGATCTAATTTTAGAAAAGAAGTCCTTATCAGACTCACAAAGGCTTGGATACATATCAGCCCCTCCTGTAGAAGTCTCCAGAAATAGCACTTTCAGCAAAATACACTAAATTACTAAGTCCTTATATTCAAATTCAATCTGGTTTCTTAAGTCACACTTAAATAAGAATCTAGTTTTTCATTTCAAACCCATCAAAATTTGATCAAATGTCCTATGGTTTCTGTCTAGGGTTGCAGTCAGCCTTCATTCTGCCAACTAATTGTAAGCACTAACTTGATATTTAGATGCAAGAAAGACTGCTCTACAGCCTTTTCCCAATGTCTTGTGAGAATAGGAAAGAAAACAAGCTAAAGCTCTAAAAACTAGGCCCAGAAAACAACCACGGATTCTGATGCAAAGCCAACAATGGGGCATTACCAGTAGCAATGCCTGAAAACAGTGAAATTCGTTACATCTGTGACTGGTACACAAATGAAGCCGTGATCTTTCCTCCACAGACACTAACAGTTTCTTCTTATTTCTGCACTCAATATTACAAAACACTAAAGTCAAACAAATCATTTAAGGAGGGAAACTGCGATTTCAAATATTTCAAACCAAAAATTATTCTTTTGTTAGATGTAATTTTTGTGTTTTGGGAATGATCATTTAGATTACTACTTCATTTCATCTAGAAATATTTGCTGTCTGTATTTTTTAAATGAAAAAAGTTAATGTGAACTCCACTTACTGAAAGACATTTAAAACATTTAAAATTACTAACCTATTATCTGGAAGAAATCTGTAGTCATTTCATAGTATACATTTAAATAGTCATGTTGTTGATGGAAAACTAAAAAAAGAACACAAAAGAGTGCATTCTACTAACCGGGGTGGGGGGAAGAGGCCTCTCTGGATATCTGCAACAAGCAATAATTATTCCTATGTTTTGTAATATACAGATGTGAAAACCTTGATAAACCAAGATCTTAGCAGGATCAATTTAAGGTAATACTTGTCTCAAAAAAATATATAAATATTTATAAAACTTATTTCTTAGCTTTTTTCCCCAATGAAGATGACTTTCCTGCCTAGGAAATCTGATCACTTTCAACTAACATGGACATTCTTGACTCTTCTGAAAGAATTCCAGCTGCCTCACAAGAGTATTCCATATCTAGTTCAAACTATGTCCACTGTATATCCCACCGCTGCTCTGGGAGAATGCTAATCAGAAGCCCCTTCTGCTTTTGAGGTCTTTCTGGCAACACCTCTTCAGTCTGAGAGAGTGATTCACAAATTGAAGAGTATCCACTTTGCCCTATGTAACTCTGTAAGCTGTTGCCGACATTCGTTATCTGGACTGCTTTCTCTAGAGTACATATATACCTGTGGGAAAGGACCTTTGGATACAGACACATAGACATTTCTAAGACATTTCCAAAACAAATTCTAGAATTAATATTAAGTCAGAGCAAAGGAGATGTAAAAATTTAAGATAAGGGCTCAGAACAGAGTTTCAGTCACGATTACCTTCAATAAACTTCCTTTTCTCTTTCCACCATGAGTGAAGTACTTCATTTTTGCAAATAGTGTTATCAGTGATGCAGACTTTTCTTTTTCACAGTTCTCAACAGTACATCCATGACTGAATGAACAACATCCAAAACATCTTTTAATACTGTGTTTCTTATGAAGGATTTGATTAAGAAAAATTGCACCATAGTATTCAAGAACTTCAGGATCACAGAGATCTAGATGTTATGCAAGATCCTTATAAAAACAGAAATGCTGTAATAGCAATGGAAAAGAGATCTGCTGTAACCAGACTAAAATTTCCTCAGAGAAGAAATCTGCTAATAAGCATGTACTACTTCCGTATACAAAATAGGGATTAACCTATTTTCCTCTTTGTACCATCTGGATGGTAGGCAAATGAAAAAAAATCTCTTTTCACCTGCTACAAAATTTAGACAATTAATTAATCTTGCTAAGATCTGCATTAGATATGCTTAACTTCATATTTCATTGCATTAGAACTTGGAGCTATTCATATTCCTGGATACTAACTTCAATTCATAGAATCCATCTGGTTGGAAAAGACCTCTGAGATCATCAAGTCCAATCATACCTGTCTTACTAAACCATGTCCCCGAGAAAGTCATCTACCTGTCTTTTTAAACACCTCCAGGGATGGCAGCTCACCCCTGGGCAGCCTATTCCAATCCCTCACTACCCTTTCAATAAAGAAATTCTTCCTAATGTCCAGTCTAAACCTCCCCTGGCACAACTTGTGGACATTTCCTCTTGTCCTATCACTTGTCACTTGCGAGAAGAGACCAGCACCCACCACATCACAACCCCCTTTCAGGCAGTTGTAGACAGTGATGAGGTCTCCCCTCAGCCCCCTCTTCTCTAAGCTAAACAACCCCAGTTCCCTCAGTCGCTCCTCGAAGTGCTTATTCTCCATGCTCCTCATCAGCCTTACTGCCCTCTTCTTCTCCAGTCTAAACAGCCCCAGGTTGCTCAGCTGCTCCTCATAACCCCTGTGCTCCAGACCCCCCACCAGCCTTGTTGCCCTTCTCTGCACATGCTCCAGTCCCTCAATGTCCTTCTTCCAGTGAGGGGCCCAAAACTCAAAACAGCACTCGAGGTGCAGTCTCACCAGTGCCAAGAACACGGGCACAATCACCTCCCTGCTCCTGCTGGCCATGCTTTCTGATACAGGCCAAGATGCCATTGGCCCTCTTGGCCACCTGGGCACACTGCTGGCTCATGTTCAGCCGGCTTTCAACCAACACCCCCAGTGCCTTCTCTGCCAGGCAGCTCTCCAGCCACTCTTCCCCAAGTCTGTAATGCTGCATGGGGTTGTTGTGTCCCAAAGGGAGGACTCTGCACTTGGCCTTGTTGAACCTCACCCCGCTGGTCTCAGCCCATGGATCCAGCCTGTCCAGACTGCTCTGCAGAGCCTCCCTTCCTTCAAGCAGATCGACACTATCACCTAGCTTAGTGTCATCCGCAAACTTGCTATGGGTGCACTCAATCCCTTCATCCAGATTGTTTATAAAAGATATTAAACAGGATTGGACTCAGCACAGAACCCTGGGGAACACCACTCATGACTGCTTTGCCTAAGAGATGAGCATTACAGGAGTTAAAACTTTATAAAATACATTCATTGTCCTCATTGCAGAAACAAATACAGAAAGAAAAGAATCAAGAAATGGACTATGTTAGCTTACACATTTTTAAAAATATGTTCAGGTTTAGCTAACATGAACCTTCATAAGATAAATGGTCCAAATCAAGAGGCACATTTCAAGAGACTATTTAGTCTTACAACATGTTTAAAAATTATCACCAAAGACTTCTGCTAGTTTTGTAGAATAATTTATGTTGATCTGTAAGTGCCAGCAGAGAATTTAAATCAGTACTCTACTTTAGCACATGCACAGCCACAAAAATAGCTGTTCTTTTGGGACTGTTTGATATTTAGTATTTCTTTTTCACCTCTCCTCCACATAAGACACATCAATGACTAAACTGTCTCTCTCTCAAAAGGAAAAGTTACCATGGATGAGCTTCACTGTCAATGAAGAAGAGCTGAAATCCATAACAGAAATCATACATACCTCTGCTAAACCCTTTGAGGTGTACTAAATGACTATGTGAGCAATATGCAACATCTTTTGTGTTAAAATGGGAATTCGAGAACTGTCCCAGCAGGATTTAGGCTTCAATTACTGTCCTTTTTACACAAGGAAAAATGCAACTGGTACACCAAAGTGGAATCTCTCTACTGGCCATGACTGGAAAGGTCCCCTTTCAGAATTCCCTGAACTTTAAATGTTATTCAAGTGATAAACATCTTGCATGATCTGGCTAATATCTGAGCAGAAAACTCTTAGAGCCAAAACAGTTGACAAGTTTATTAAGCACAAGGTTGCTATCAGATTAAAACTGTTTTAAGGTGCTGTGTTTACCAGACTGCTGTTGTGCTTATAACCTACGTTATGACATAGATAGATACCAGATGTGTCTCAAGCAGCATTTGTTAAAATAAATTATGCCCATTAACTGAGATGGTATAACAAGTTCAAAATTATGAAACCCTTTAGTAAACTAGCTACACATACACTGAGTCACTGATAAATGCCCAGCTACAACTAATCAGACACATGTTCTGAATGAAAGACCTGTAAACCCTCATGCAGCTCCTGTACAGCAAACTCCAGTCCAACGACACGAACATCTGTCCAAAAGACTAATTTAAAGGCCTAAATGGGGGGCAAAAATGCCTGATGGTGTACAACTTATCAAATACCTCTTATGATCCTCCGCTGGAAACAAGCAGTAATTGAGCACTCAGATGACAGAAAATACAGACTTCTTTGACCAGAAGCACTCTATGCTTACAGATAAAACATCTTCAGACAAAGGAGGTAGAGGGAAAAGAGTTCCTCTGTTGAACAATACAGAGAAGTGTGCTAAAGAGTGCTTATCCCCTTCTTCCCCCATAAAGGGAAAAATAATTTTCAACTAGGAAAAAGAAGACACTCATGGCAAGAACTTCTAAAATCACAGCATCTAACAACATTGTCTGGGAGGAGTTTCAATATGGTGCTGGCAAAATAATGGATGCCTAGAATGAAATTATGGAAATCTGATCCCGTGTTTTACCATATTTTCAGTACAGATCCCAAAAGAAAAAGCAAGTAAGGAAGAAATGAGAGATTCAGCTGAGTAACAGCATCTAAAAAAAAAAAAAATGAGGAGGTGGTTCTTAAGCATAAAACAGGATAACTGCGATGATACAAGCTTGACAAGTGGGCCTGTGTAAACCTTATGAGGTTCTACAAGACCAAGTGCAATATAGACTCAGGGATAAAGGGACTGAAAGCTGAGAGAGTTGATGTCGTTCAGCCTGGAGAAGAGAAGGTACCAGGGAGACCTTTGGCAGTCTTTTAGTACTTAATAGGGACTTATAAGGAAGTTGAAGACAAACTTTTTAGCAAGTTCTGTTGCAACAGGACAAAAGGTAGTGGTTTTAAACTAAAAGAGAGTAGATTTAGAACAGCTAGAAAGAATTTTTTTACAGTGTTGGTGGTAAAGCACTGGAACAGGTTGCCCAGAGTGGTGGTAGATGCCCCATCCCTGAAAACATTCAAGGTCAAGCTGGATGGGGCTCTGAGCAACCCGATCTGGTTGAAGCTGTCTTGCTCATTGCAAGGGGAGTTGGATTAGATGACCTTTAAATGTTACCCTCCAACCCAAACTATTCTATGATTATATACTTTTATCCAAAAACATTGCAGAAAAGTGCATAGTGTCCTATGCCCCAGGGACTCCGAGAGCAATTCTTAATGATGCACTTGGCACTTCACATTGTGGGCTCTACAGCCTGCCTATATAGAAAATAGCAGTATTAACTGATACGAAATCATCCTTAAGTAATGAGAAATAGTACTGATCTCTATCTGTTCACTTATTCTGAAGAAAGGTAAAGGCCAGAGCTTAAAAGACTGGAAAAACTGCATCTGTTGTTGGTATGCTAGCAAGAACAGTTAAGCATGTTAATTTCGACTTCTTTTTGTATCACACATATATTTTCCCTGATTTAAACAAAAGAGTCAGAATAGCTAAAAAAACAGAACATTCAGGCCCTGAACATGAACAAGATATTGGCAATATACTTGAATAGTTACATGTACATGCTCTACGTAACATAACAAATATAACATACAACTTAACAATGATGTAGTCACACAGTACATGCAGTGGTACGTGATGGAAGTCATGGCTAGTAAGCTTTAAATTCCAGCTACTGTGCCATTAAGATTTATTGATATCACACCACGAGCTGTGTTACCCTACTGCTCCCCATAATACTCAAATAGCCACTGGAGTGACTGTTCAGGTACCCATAACTTGAAATGTGAACCCTGGGACAGGATGGGCGTACTTAATAAAAATATTAAGATTTAATGCAAATTTTTCATTATCTCAACACTGTAAATAAAGTGTATTATTTACCTTTTATTCAATGAGGATAAACGTCTCCTGTAAAAATATCTACAAAAATTAGGACATACGCATCATCTGTGTTTGCACAAGCCTACAAAATAATAATAAGATGAAGTGATCCTTTGTTGAATTACTAGTTTTAGAATTAAATTTAGACTTTTCACTGAAAAGAGGGAGTGGAAGAGAAAAAAAAATGACACTCCACACACCATCTACTTATGATAAGAATTTGTAAGATGAGTTAACTTTTATGGATTACAAAACTTGGAACAGCAACAGAGAAAACCTCCAAGTATTTTGTAACAATGATATATTTAATCTAAAATAAGCAAGGTATTCCCAGAGAACAGACAATTTTGTAATTCGAAAAAATAAATAGTCATTTAGAACTAAACACTTACCTTCTGCTCATTTTAAGTACACACTATTTGAGGTGTATCAGATAATATTTAAAAATCTTATGGAACTAACTCTGCTTCATCTAACATGGTCTTATCTTTAAGTGAATGACACACTAGATAAAGAAGTTATACAGCAGTAAACAATAAAGGACTATCATTCACAAATCAATTCAGTAAAAAGGTACCAAGATGAAGCGAAACATTAAGTATTTCTGGTCTGTTTAGCAGATTCAGTTAATTTTAGAGTGACATTGATCGTCTAAATATGGGGATTAAACAACCTAATTTGGACGGCATGCAAATCATGGAGTTTTTTGTGTTTGTTTGGTTTTGGGTTTTTTTATATTAGCCAGATCTCTCAGGAAGCTCTTCAAAAAGCTTGCATATTGTATATTGTATGTTGTATATTTTAAAGACATCTCCATCAATAAATAGAACATTATGCAATAGAAACTCAGGGGTGTCCCCGTGTGTTGTCCCTACCCTGCTGCGAGTTCTCCATGAGCTGCAGCCTCTCACAGTGGTGTCTCTGCTCTGGCTACCCACAGGCCAAAACTGCCTTAGGTGTTAGCTACACATATATGAAAGGCAAAGTTTATGCAATATTTAGCAAAACTGGAATGCTTAAAGAAGATATACATCTGAAAATATGAGACCCACTTTAGATTTAGAAACAGTTTCATAAGGAGTATGATTTCAAAGATGTTTTCAAGCTGTAGGTTATTAATTGTGCACACACATGAACAAACTTTAAAAGCCGCACACATTTCAAAATTTGATGGAAAAAAGCAGATAAATACACTCATTTCCTTTACTGAGTTATGCAGTGAACACAGTATTTGAGACACGGCCTCACCAGTGCTGAGTACAGGAAGACAATGACTTCTCTACTGCAGCTGGCCACACAATTCCTGATCCAAGCCAGGATGCTGTTGGCTCTCTTCACCACCTGGACACACTGCTGGATCAGCTGGCTATCAAGCAATATCCCTAGGTCTTTTTCAACCAGGCAGATTTCCAGCCATTCTTCCCCAAGCCTGTAACACTGCCTGGGGTTGTTGTGACCCAAGTGCAGGACCTGGTACTGACTTCCGTTGAACTCCATCTCGTTAGTGTTAGGCTATGGATCCAGCCTGTCCAGATTCCTCTGTAGAGCCTTCCTTCCCTCAAGCAGAGCAAGACTCCCATCCAAACTGGTTTCATCCGCAAACTCACTGAGGGGGCACTCGATTCCCTTTTCCAGATCATTGATAAATATATTAGAACTGGCCCCAGTACGGAACCCTGGGGAACATCATTTGTGACTGACCACCAATTGGACTGAACTCCATTTGACAACCTTCGGGCCCAGTAATCCAACTAGTTTTTTACCCAGCAAAAGAGTATGCCCATCCAAGCTATAAGCAGCCGGTTTCTCCAGGAGAATGCTGTGGGAAACAGTGTCAAATGCTTTACTGAAGTCTATGTAGACAATATCCACATCCTTTTGCTTATTCACTAAGCAAGTCATCTTGTCAGAGAAGGAGATCAGGTTGATCAAGCAGGACTCACCTTTCATAAACCTATGCTGACTGGGCCTAATCACCTGGTTGTCCTGTAAGTGCTGTGTGATGGCACTCAAGATGATCTGCTCCATAACCTTTCCCTGGCTCCTAGGTCATGCTGACAGGCCTCTGTTTCCTTGGATCCTTCTTCCAGCCCTTCTTGTAGACTAGCATCATATCTGCTAATCTCCAGTGAAGTGAGACTCCCTGTTTAGTCAGGATTGCCAATAAATGTTGGAAAGTGGTTTGATGAGAACTTCTGCCAGTTCCCTCAGTACCCTTGGGTGGACCCCATCTGCCCTCACAGATTTGGGAGTATCTAAGTGGTACAGCAGGCCGCTAACCATTTCCCCTTGGATTATGGGGGCTTCATCCTGCCCCCCATCTCTGTCTTCCAGTTCAGGGAGCTGAGTATGCAGAGTTTTCACTATTAAAGACTGAGGCAAAGAACACATTAAGTATCTCAGCCTTTTCCTGATCCTGTGTCACTAGGTTTCCTTCCACATCCAATAAAGGGCAGAGATTCTATTTACTTCAGAAATTATTAGTAAGTACAAAAAGACATCTTGTTTCAAAGTAAAATCTGGAAAAACACATAGACATACATGACTCTTCTATTTTTAAAATACCATGCTCAATGGTTGGGTTGTTTGGAGGTGTCTTGGGGGGAAGGAGCTAACCTTTACATTGCAAGTTGACCAGTACTTAATCACATTTTGTGAAAGCCAGTTGTACTGGTTTTGGCTATGACAGAGTTAATTTTCTTCATAGTAGCTAGTACAGGGCTATGTTTTGGATTTGTGCCCAAAACAGTGCTGATAACACAGGGATGTTTTAGCTATTGCTGAGCAGTGTTTGCACAGTCAAGGCCCTTTCTTCTCCCACTGCCCCCACTAGTGAGCAGGCTAGGGGTGCACAAGAAGTTGGGAGGGCACAGAGCTAGGACAGTCAATCCCAACTGACCTAAGGGATATTTCACAGCATATGACATCACACTCAGCAATAAGAGTTGGCAGAAAGGAGCAGAAAGGGAAACAAACATTTGGAGTTACAGCATTTGTCTTCCTAAGTAATCGTTACGCATTAGGAAGCCCTGCTTTCTTTGAAATGGCTAAACATCTGCCTGCCAACAGGAGGTAGTCAATTAATTCCTTATTTTGTTTTGCTTGCACATATGGCTTTTGCTTTACCAATTAAACTGTCTTCACCTCAATCTATGAGCTTTTTCACTTTTACCCTTCTGATTTCTTCCCCTATCGGATCAAGGGGGAGTGAGAACATAGCAGTATGGTGCTTGTGGACCTACCAAGGTAAACCCACAGCAACAGATACTCATGTTTATAAAATCAGGTTCCCCAATGTAAACATTGTTTCTCTTCATTGCGAGGTTCCCACTGCTCTCTTTTAACATTTTAACAGAGGTGTTACCTTTTTTGTCAATAGTGTGGTTCCGGTAAACCACAGGGCACTTCTCAACCAACTCATCAAAATCTAACATTCAACATAAATTAATCATTTGCAAATATTAAATGATTTTCAAACAACTGCAGCATTTTCCTGTATAATAAAACTCACTGCAGAATCTTAAAATTTTTTACTAGTAGTCTATTCCAAAATTATTGGATTTGACAAAACCCACATAAAGTGGAAAAGATTGTAAAGGGTGAAGTCCCAAATGGCTGAAAAGAGGAAAAAAGTCTACACTTTAGTATTATTCCCAGCACTTTGTTGCAACACTAAACTCATGAGTATACAGTAGTATCTCAAATCCAGGTAATTAATGAAGTCTAATCTAAGCAGATGCTAACTTGTCCTTGTGTGTCTAAACAACAGCAGAACAGCATGTCTTCAGTTGCCTAGAAAAAGATGTTATAAGCACATCATATCTCACCTACTTCCCATATCACTTTTTCGCCATGTTACATCAAAATTAAAGAATATTTATCTTAGTGATGTTTTGTCTTTTATTTATTTATTTTTTACAAAGTTTGTGTCTAAAGTTGCAGCTGACAATTTACTTTTAAGTATAAAAATGAAGCATTTCCCTTAATTGCATAGCAGACATTTCTAAATGAGTCAGTTCAAGACCAACAAATGTCATCAGAACCAAGGATCATCAAAGATCTTCCCCATTTTCACACCAAAGCATGCCTCTGACAACCTTATTTAACAGCCACACTTTTTCTTATCAAGCCCCAAATTACCCTAGCATCACTGAGATTTGTCTCCTTTGGACAGCTAATATGCCATGGCACAGAACTACTTCCTTCTTTGGTTCAGGGACAGCTACAGTTAAGTTCTTCTAGTTCAGGTTCCCATTCAGGTCAATAAATTTTTATTAACCAGTTTAGTTATCCTGCTCTAATTTGCAACAGTTCAGAGAGAGTAAGGGGAATAATATTTATAAGTAGGCTGGTTTACATAATTAGATAGGCCTTTAAGTAAGTACAGCTTCAAGCCTTATCTCCTGCTCCACACTGAAGCTGAAAGTAAACCTGTACTTCCAGTAGATCATTGTATCTTTCCTTCAGTTTCTTAAATCTGATACAAGGAGCTGAGGAAGTCAAGAAGCACTTGTCATGCTGAAAGTGCAGTGCTGCAGTAAGAGAAGAGGATTAGCACGTTAACAGGAAAGCAAACTAAACCACTTCACATTCACATAAAGCCGTAAGACAACGAGTATCATAAGGTCAGATCGCCAGTGTCAGCACGACTACAGGAAAACCACTCATTAATACTACCACGATAGGAAGAGAGGTGCCAAAACCACTACTTCTCTCTTCCCTCTCACATCTCCCTCATTAGAGGAATGTAATTAGAATTTTAATTAGAGCCTCAGGCCAAAATAAGAGTTTTCATTCTGAAAAAGTTTGTAAGAAGTTCTGTACTAGGTCAAAACCAAAAAAACCCCATCAAAAACCAAAAAACAACCCAAAACAACTATCTAGAAAAATACTAGACATTAAAAGATATCATGGAAAAATTAAGTACAAGGTAAGCATATAAATCACTTGGTCTAATTTTTCCCTCTACAACTTCCAATACTTTCTTCAGATATCTTGAGCTAGTGGGGACATACTTGTAATGTGATACCTTCTGTTGCAAAAGTCCATATAGGAAGCTGTCTTTTCAAAGTAATGTGTATTTACTTTGTTTTAAATGTTTCCTACTTGTTACATTAATATGACAACTCCTAGTTAGAAGCAACCACAAATCCATTCAACTCTCCATAACATTATTTCAGCAGAATTGTACTCTACTGGTGTGCTGTTCTAATCTTTTCCTTTCAATTGTATTTGTAATGATTTCTAAAACTTCCCTTTCTGTGACTGAGGATTGAGCTAACATTTTAATTAATCTATTTCAATTGTCCAAGTAGTAACAATCAAATTAAGGACCACAGGTCTACATGTAAAATTTAGGATTATTCTCTCTCTCCATATACATATTAATTTACATTGAACTGAACTGCTATTTTATCAATTGGATATTTTCTATTTTTTCTTATCCTGAATTACCCTGTAGTGTCTGAAAACTTCGACACTTCATTATTCATTCCTCCTCTAAATGATTTATGAACATATTAAGAGCATAGCCTCAGTTCAGATCCTTATGGGATTCTATGGCTGACCTCCCTTCAGTATGAAAACAGGGCATTTATTTTTGTACTTTCCACTGCACATTTTAACCATTTTTTATGCACTTAAGAAACCCACATTATATCATGGCTGCTCAAATTCTTTTAAGAGCCTTTGGTGAAAAATTTTGCCAAATACTTTGGATGATATCAACTGCTCACATATATTGATCCTACATAGTTTCTTTCCGAAAATGCTGATCCTTAAAACATGTTGAAATCTTCCCATATTCACCAACATGCTCGGTAATTCTATTCTGAATTATGATTTTTTACCTGCTTACCAGTAAACATATGAGATGCACTGACATATAATTCCCCTGAACTCATCACTTTCATTATGATATGATCTACTATATATGATATACTATGTGATATACTACACTATAATTGAATTTCTTCATACATGAATTAATTAGAAACACTTGAAGACGACTACCTGGGCTTATTAATTGCTGTTCCACATGACATGTACAGTTCCTGGTAGGGTCAGCAGAGTGGGATCAAGCAGCTTAACAGCTCAATACAGAAGAAAGAAAGGTCATGTGCTGCTGAACACACTGCTGACTCACGCAGCAAGGAATGGTTGCTCTGTAAATCCAAGCAGATTCATGCAGTCCCACAGCCAATGGATCCTCAGTAACACATACCTTTAATGGAATCACCCTGAAATAGCAATAATACTGCACAGCTTGGATTTGGGAGCAACAAAGAACTCAAGATAACAGTTCAGGGTCAAGGAGTGGGTGTTGGTCTCTTCTCACAAGTGACTAGCAATAGGGTGAGAGGCAATGGCCTCAAGTTGCATGAGGGGAGGTTTACACTGGACATTAGTAAACATTTCTTTACTGAAAGAGTGGTGAAGCATTAGAACATGCTGCCAATGGAAGTGGTGGAGTCACCATCCTTGGAGGTGTTAAAAAACCATGTAGACATGGCACTTTAGGACAAGTTACAGTAGGCACCTTGGTGATGGGCTGATGATTGGATATGATGATCTTAGAGGTTTTTTCCCACAAATGATTACATAATGTTTCAAGTGAGCAGTTCAGCTCTGTTTCAATCAATCAGTCACCTCCCTGTGAGAAAGCCCTACACTTGTCACACTGCTGAGGGACTGTGGGAAGGCACATTCGTGCTATGGGCCAAGCACTGCTCTGCAAGAAAGGAGGCTCACATAAGAAATAGCTCCCTCAAAAGACAGACAATAGCTACAGAATCAGACATGGAATCAGGTCCATGATTTTATGTTTGCACATTTGATTCCCAACAATTAAATTTCTTTAATACCAAAATATGTGATAGGACATGCCCTACTTTATCTAGCAAAATACAACACCAGACACAAATCTCCCCAGATGAAACTACACATTCTCTTTATAAAAACTGAATAAAGTGCTCTCGGTTAATATACAGGCCAATGCGAGCTGTGGAAAAAAAAAAACAAATCTTTACATTCCCTCTTTCTCCCTTTTCCCTAGGATACTCATTAAGTAACAGATGTCACACTCATTTATCAGCAAGTGGAAACAACAGAGAGCAACGATTCTATCTGTCACTAGTTACCGTTGAGGACGACATTATAGGCGCTGTTTGGAGTTCTTCCAACCTGATTTTGTGACATCATGCTGCATCAAGCAGACTGCAGGCAACACTGAAAAAACAGATTGTTCTTGAAGAATTACCAAGTCCTAGTATCACAGTAGTTGGGTCTGTATTAAGTCCATAAGGCTTTTTGAAGTCTTTATTTATTCAAACTCTGTCTCAAAAAATCCACCTCTTAACAACAAATATTTTATGCTTATCTCATCCCAGAAGTAAGATTTTATTATTACTCAAAAATCACTACACATTCTAACACTAAAGAGAAGAAAAAAAGTATCAAATAGAATCTGATACTTCTCAGGACTTTGAATATCAACAACCTGTTTCAGCTGTAGCTTTATATAGACTTGCCTGACTCAGCTTCAAACCATTACAATAAGAATACTGATAATCACTTTTTCTGAGAGGAACGTTCAGATCTAATTGTAAGGGTTTGAAGCATCACACTGTAGTAATACAAGTTTATAACATAAAAATACTTCACCTTCTCTTATTTAAATTCAAGGTGCTAAGGATATTCCATCTTTTAGGTTCATTGAATTAAAACTACTAGAGTAATGCAAAACTGCTTTGGCACAATTCTACTTTTTTAATTTTTAAACAACCCATATCCATTTTGTCTTCTGAACAGAATTCAAACATTCTTTATTTACTTAGATGCCATTGTCACTTTTACTACTTAACTGATAATATAAGAGTTACTGTAAAATAAAATCTGAAAAGAAAGGAAGGAATACAGACAAAATGTTCTTTCTCAGGATGCTGAACAGGTGTAAACAATCTTCACAGCTCAAACTATAGGTTACTCTGAATGTAATGTAAGCTTACTACACCCCAAGAAGTCAGAAAGAACTAAAAGGACAGACTTCTAAACAGTGTGAGAAGGTATATTGACTCGATCAGCAATACAACTCAAAAACAAGCTCCAAAAGTTAATATCACAGCTCCTTTATCCTTCAAGTGAGTATGTACAAAACCACCTGAAGAACTAACATCCTAGTTTCATCTTTCTTGAAAGTGGTTCTTAGACTCCAGTTAAAAGGCAGAAAATACTCCTTCATAAAAACCTCGAGAAACATTTCAGAAATGGTTGAAAAGACACAGACGGGTAGGAAATGTAAAAGTAAAATACTACGTTAACAACTCCAATTTCTTAATTCACAACTAACTGAACTTGTATAAATGATACGACTGCAGTTCATGTAGCTTTTAGCATCTATGTAGAACATACCTTCCTAAAATGCCTGCAATAAAAGACAAGCATTTACATTACAATCTGAAGCAAAAGCACTGTTTGGGTTTCCACACACATAATTTTAGGTAATCCAATCCTTGCCAAACAAGGATTACTTGTAAAAACCTCTGGATTAGTAAAATTAGAGATAAATTTGTGACCTTTACAAATTTATCAGTCTTCAATTATGTGACCAAGGTTTTTGAAGGCATACAATGTCACTAGAAACAAAATGTGTGTCATTTAAATGACTTCTGTTGAATAACCGTTCCAAACCCTATTTTAGTCTTGCTGGAAATGCAGAGGTAAACTCCAGCTAATCTCTAAAAATTGCCATTGTTTACAGGTGTTGAATCAGGAAAGCTTATTAAAAAAATAAGAAGATAACCATTAAAAACACAAGCAGTATTTTTCACACCTATGCAAATTAGCCAAAATAAAAATATCTTTTTTTTTTCCCTTCAACTAGGTTGTTGGATGAGTAATTAAGTGTATAGGAGACTATACACAAAGCGTTTACATAATTTACAGTTCAACCTTAAGTAAGTGAAGGTTGACATTAAGGCAAATTATGGAATTTCCAACAACATTAAAACCGCACTTCGAAATGACGTGATACAGTGAAACAGATTAATCAATCTAGCTGTCTGAGGACCCCACTATGTTTTACTTTTTCATACTATAGCTACCATCAATCACTCTGGCTACGTGAAGAATAAATTAATTCTGACATAAAATATTTGCTCATGCAAAGTTCAACACATGAAACTGCAATGCAGAAATGTTGTGGAAATACATATTTTGCTTCAATATGTTAAATACCTTGCAACTATATTACAAATACATTACACTTCATAAGACACATTTTAATCTCTTTCACAAGATGCAAATATCAAGTAGAAGACTTAGCACGTATCAGATTAAAATTACAACAAGCTATCTATTTCTATTTAAATAGTGTATTTCCTTGATTTGGGTCGTTTTCACTTCTTATCATGATATTACAGTTGTGTATCTGACTTGTAAACAGTGGAATCAAACAGGCAAATGGTCTCTGATAGGTTGCAATGCATAGCCCATGCAGGGCTACAGGAAGAAAAGGCAGCTCCAGAATTGCAGTGAGCATTTGACACAGTGGAGGAAAATAGGTAGACTAGAATACAATTAGCAGTTTTGCAAAACCAAGAGCTTCCTTAGTTGCTATCAAAGACTATGCAACTATGGTAGAATTCACAGCATGTTTCCAGTTTAAATAGCTCAATGATCTAAGGCAAGGAAATGCAAGTAGCCTGGAAAATACCTTCAACAACTAACAACATTCAACTCCGATTCCTCTGTCACTTATCAGAATCCCATCACATAAAACAAAATTTCAAACTGAGGATATTAAAACTGAATGTTAAGACCAGATCCTTAGACAAAATAAATTGTTAAAGACTACTTTTTCCAGTCAAAATCAAAACTATAGCATTTAACTGTTCCTTCCCCATTTATCTGCGTCCTTCCTCTTTCCTCCTCCTCCCACTCCTCAGAAATCTTAGGATTATCCATATTTTTATTCTTTGTGGTTCTTGTGGTTTAAACCATTTCTCGCACATCTTCCACATTTCCAACAATATTATCTTTCCTTCTGATGAGATGGTGTCTCTTGCACCTTTCGCATTCAAAATCCTTTCTTTACACTGTCAATCAAATGTCACCTTATTTCTCTTTGCTCTTTTTCCTTCTTCCATGCATCTCTACTAAAATAGCTACATTTTCTTACCAATCAGTTAATTCACACTTCCCACAATACCTTTTTTCCCAAAACTTTAAATATCAATGTTACTGTCATACATTCATGAATCAAGACACACCAGCTTTTTCTAAATATTTATCACAATTGAAGAACTAGGCACATTATTCCTGACAATTCTTAAATTCGTCCAAGGCAAATCTCAACCCTCTTATACCACAAAGCACCTTCAAAAGACAAATTCCAACAAGCACACACCTTATGCAGTCAATAAGAGTTTTATATCAGATATATAATCCACCTCAGAACAAGATTATCCACAGCATTCTCCTTTAACTGCAGAGACTGAAGCTTTAGATCACACAACTTTAGGTCAGCAGTCACCTGGAGATGAAGAACTTGCCACCTATCTTTTGCAAACAGAATTCCATGACCAAAACTCATACACACCTGCTAACACAGCTAAAAATATATGAATGCAATCCCCTCACTTAACGATGCAAAATGCAAATAAATTAATATGCTGTAAAATATGGAGTACATATACTTTCTTTTAGACCAAGTCTGTGTGTAAACACTGAGAAATCCCATGTAAAGAAACCAACAAATTCTCTACCTGTAAAAGACAATTTTGGTTACACTGAAGCAGATCTATGAAGAAACAGTTATCCTTAAAGAAATTCAGTAGGAAAATGCTATTTGACAGTACAGTTTTTTGCAAAAAACATCTTTGCATCAGGAACTAGAATTCAGGAACTAAAAGAGAAGTCCCACATCAAAGCAAGTAGAGATAGAAGTATTAGAATAATATAAGAATTATGTTTTTAAAGTATGTATAGTAGATAATGGTTTATCCTATTTAAAATTAAGAGACTATTTTATCAATTTTGTGATCAATATGCTCTATATTTTAGTATTTAACTATTAGATATTTTTAAAACTTCATGAAAAATAAAATTATTTTAAAAACTTGCTAAAATGTTCTTTCATATACTTGAATGAATCCCAGTTGCCATTCAAACTCAGTTTGGCACATACCTCAGTCATCTAATAAAGAAATTTATAATTTTAGGATGCATTTTGAAAATACTCATTGAATCAGTCTTAAAGAACCACTAGCTTATACAGAATGGAAGATAACTTTTTGATTATCAAGCAGTGGTATTCCTTAGAAACAGACACCTCTGGACTGTCACTTTAAAACTTGACTAAAAGTGGGTACTCAAATCACTTCACTAAATCCCTACATGGCAGGAAACAGCACAGCAAAGGCCGCATTAGCAGTCAGCTCTAACAGTCATATTCATTGTAACTTATAGAAGAACCTTAAAGCGGGGCAAGAAGTAGAAAGGGTAATGGACATAAACCACTGAATGTGAGCACAGGTTCTAAAAGTAGAGACTGACTGGTTCCAGCAAACAGTAATGTTGCCCTCCAGTGTTCAACACCATTTCTTTTAGAAATCATTCCTAATTAGTATAACCATCAGTCTCCTTGGACATGCTCAATTATAACATCACTGAAGCAGAGAACAAAATATGAGCCTCAGGCTAAATATTCAACACAGAACAGATAAATAACTAGAGACAAGGATTGAAAACTTGTTAAAAAAATGCTTTTTCGTAAAACAACAAAAACTACCATAAGAATACATTCCTTCTCTTGCTTCTTTTTGGAGTCAGGTATCCAAAAGCTATTTTATATAACTGTACAAGCTACAGCTTTGACAACGCTTACTGTATGAATCCATTACTCCATTTCTCAAAAACCATTACTTAGATTCACACATAGCAAAAGGCACTTTTATAAAAGATGCAACAACAGATTATTACTTACATTTTCTAAAAGTCTGAGGACTTCTGAGGCTAATATCATAAATGAAACTGAGTTCAAATTGACAAAGTCTTCAGTTTGTAAGGAAGATTCTCACAGTTACTAACTCTGGGCTTGAAATCTTATGGAAATAAATGAACAAGCCTGCTCTTTGCCAAACACAAAGAAGCTTGCAATAGAAGTTTCATTATTTAAGCAAAGGTAGTGTCACAAAATGACGGCATATGGGTCAGAAAACACACCAAGAACAAACCAACGCATTTCCACAAGGCAACTGACCTGTAACTAAGAAAAAAGTACCCACGACTACCATTATGCACAATGTAAAAATAAGCACAATGCCTAAAGAGGCAAAATAATGAACTTGAGATTTCAGTGATTTCATTCTAAACATGGCCTGACATTATATATATTCATAGTTTTACCATTAGAAACTTAAAGATACATTTTATCACAAGCGTAAAAAATTGCTCAACAAAAATCTTCACAGATACAGGTACAATAACTTTTTTTGACACAGTTCCTCACTGCCTTCTCCTAGGGAAACTGATACTCTACGGTCTAGACAAGTGGTTGGTGCAGTAGGTGAGGAACTTGCTGACAGGTCATATCCAGAGGGTAGTGGTAAATAGTTCTTTCTCAGACTGGCAACAAGTCACAAGTGGGATCCCCTAGGGATTGATATTGGGCCTGACGCTGTTTAATATCTTCATAAGTGACTTGGATGCAGGGATCAAGAGCACCCTGATGAAGTTTCCAGATGACAAAAAGTTGAGTGAGGAGGTTGACACTCCAGAGGGAAGAGCTACCTTCCAGGAAGACATGGACAGGCTGGAAAAGTGGGCTAGTAGGAACCTTACAAAGTTCAATGGAGGTAAGCGTAAGGTCTTACACTAGGGAATACATAACCCTGAAGTGCAGCTCAGACTAGGTTCCACCTCACTTGAGAGCAGCTCTGTGGAGAAGGACACGGGACTCTTGATGAACAACAGGCTCAACATGAGTGAATAGGCCAACAGGACTCTGGAGTGCATCAAAAAGGGCATTACCAGGAGAGATAAAGAAGTTATGATCCCACTCTCCTCAGCCCTTGTCAAGCTGCACCAGGAGTATTGTGTTCAGTTTTGGTCCCCACCATACTAAAAAAGATGTGGCAGGCTGGAAAGGGTACAGAGAAGAGCCACTACGATGATCAGAGGAAACATACCATACGAAGTAAGACTGAGAGAACTGGGTTTGCTTAGCCTTAAGAGAAGAAGGCCAGTACCAGTACACAGAAAGTGTCTAACAAGGACAAAGACTCCCTTTTTACAAGGAGTCACATGGAAAAGACATATGGTAATTAGTGTAAGTTATGCCTGGGGAGATTCCGATTGGATTCCATACAAAAATTTTTCACCATGAGAACAGCTAAACATTGGAATAATCTCCCTAGGGAAGTGGTGGATTCCTCTACATTGGACACTTGTAAGGTTCAGTTTGACTGGGTGCTGGTCATCTAATTTAAACTATGTATATCCTAAAAAGTTTGGACCAGATGATCCTTGAGATCCGTTCCAACCTGGCATTCTATAATTCTATGATTTGCAGAGTCAATACAAAAATAGACTACAACAGAAGAGTCTGGGCTAAAAAAAACCAAAACAAATCAAACAAAAACTGTTATAAAGCTCCAAGAAGAAAATATAAACTTCAAAGTTCAAATCCTAGATTTGAATATGTCAGTACCACTGACTGTACCACAAGAAGAGAGATGACATTGACTGTGCATTAATGGATTTCAAATTAACTCAAAATTAATCACTAAGTGATTAGGAAAACATCCATACCACCAAATTTGAGAGATCTAATCTTGTTCCTAAATAAAGGGCTAATCTCTTGAGACAAGGGAAACAGAAAAATAATAAGCTTTTTCAAGGTCAACTGAAAGAAAGATCCTAATTCAGGTATTTCCCTATCTCTGTAAGAGTCCTCCTCCATCTCTTCCCCTCCTTGAATGGCTATGAAATACATCTATCGAAATTATAGCCTCAGACTTGGTACCTATTAGACACTAATCGTTACCAGCTCCTCAGCCTAATTTTATCTTCTACTCCTGACATATTCACAGTCATCATAATCCAGTAAAAGACCTGTCCAGGAATCCACGATGAAGTGCTGGATGTGCTTCCAAATACACAACCTCGCAATCTCATAACATGGATATGACAACCCCAAGGAAAGAAAAGCTACACCGCAGTATCTTTAATTACTCATTCCACAGCCCTTCAGCAGAGTGTTATGGTCACAGGATAAGGGGTACTGCATATTACCAGTTGGGGGCTTTTGTTTATTTTTCTATTTGTTTTTGTTTAGATTTGCTGGAATATAGAAAATTGCAGTATTTTGCCCTTCTGTCACATGGTAAGTTCTACCTAAACTTATTCGCAATACCTTTGGTCACGTTCTTGTGAGCATTCATCAGTTAATATCTATGTTAACACACTGTTTAGTCACAGGATTACTCTTGAAGATGTAAAGTAACACACTGATTTTTCACATCAATTCATAAAAGCAAGTTAGGCTATTACAAACAACCAAATTAGAAGTAAATCAGAGAAGAGTTATACAATAATCTGACCAGATATATACGCAACTAAAGGCAATTTGTCTACATTCAAGACTGGACAATTAAAACCAGACAATTTGCCACACCTAAGCAATAAAAGCCACATCTCTGCTTCATCAGTGTAATTTAACTTGCAAAAATCAGAGAGTATATTAAGGAAGATGCTATAAGAAAGACTAAAGATTTAACAAAAGCCAAGAAAGCTCATTTTGAGTTCTCTTGCCAAGATCTAAGGGAACAAGGAAAAACAGCATCATCTTGAGACGCTATTTAAAAAGACCAGAAACAACACACTTGTATCTCTGTGCTCCCAAACATCTTTAAAACAGAATCAGATAAAAGAACAAACAATCTGCTATCTTGCACTGGTTTTGGCTAGGATAGTGTCAATTTTCTTCACAGTAGCTATTATGAGGCTATATTTTGGCTTCGGGCTGAAAATTGTATTGATAATACAGGGATGTTTTGGTTATCACTGAGCAGTGCTTACAGAGAGTCAAGGCCTTTTCTTCTTCTCACATTGCCCCACCATTGAGCAGGCTGGGGGTGCACAAGAAGTTGGGAGGGGACACAGCCAGGAGAATTGATTTCAACTGATCAAAGGCATATTTCACAGCATGTGACATCATGCTCAGCATGTAAAGCTGAGGGAAGAAGAAAGAAGCAGGGGATGTTCGGATTTACAGCATTTTGTCTTCCCAAGTAATCATCATATACGATGGAGCCCTGCTTTCCTGCCAAAGGCTAAACACCTGCCTGTCGATGAAAAGCAGTAAATAAATTCCTTGTTTTGCTCTGCTTACACACACAGCTTTTGCTTATCTATTGAACTGTCTTTATCTCAACCCACGAGTTTTCTCACCCTTATTGTTCTCATTCATTCCCCTACAGAGGTGTGACGAGAAGCTGTGTGCTGCTTCATTGCCAGCTGAGGTTAAACTGCAACATATTTAAAGTATTAAAAGTAAGCACATTGTGAAACACAACTACATTTATATATAGGTCCTCATGCTCTGTATAAGGCAGAAAGTAGAGTGAAATTCCTCTCTGAATAATGATAGCTACACAAGCATCAGAAAAAAATTCCACTTAAGTGAAAATGTTTTAAACAGTATCTAAGTTCAGTATGGTAAAAAATATCATGGTGACAAATTTACAGGTAGCTAAATCGAGTCAAGCATCAATGTAGCATCACTACTAGATTCTGTGGATATCACTGTAGCAACAATCTCAGCTACCTTTAAGCAAAAAATTTAACCCAAATCAAGCTTGTGTGAATCTTCCAATTAAATTTTAATAATGGCCTTCACAAATTTCCTCAGTATTCTCTTTCCACTGAAAAACATGAATGGCTATAAAATGTAATTCTAGTAAAATAGTCTCACTCCTACATCATTACTGCAATTACTTCTGACAAAAAGATCTAACCAGTGTCAGCAGGGATGCAAGCCCTAGTAAGACAGAAGAAGCAAGTAAACAAAACAGATAAGGATTTGCTCCATGTATCATACACTTTAGCAGCAGGGGGTGGGGGGGGGGTGGGGGTGGGGGAAACAGTATGTTTTCAAAACTAGGGGATTTAAAACTAAGGGATTATGACTTCAATCTGTTCCAGCAAGCTCATGAACAACAAATCTAAAAAAAACGAACAGCAGTTAAGACTGAAAGGTGTAATTCTAGAAAACATTTTTCACTCCAATTAAGAACTGAAACACTGATTTTAAAATACTTTTCAATTCATCATTTATATTTTTTTCTGTTTAGATATGGAGTAGTTTCCTACAAGAAATAAGTAAAGTAGGACTCTTCAGCTTGAATAAGGCGTGTGAGGAAAAAACCAAAAATATCAGAGACCTATAAAATTATGGGTGGAACAGTTGAAAATGAACAGCTCTTGAAATTAAGAGTTAAGGGGTATTGCATTAAAGTGGGAGAATTTTGCTTTAAAAATAAATACTACACAAAGTTCTGCAATTCCTTCCCATAGGAATTTATGCTAAAACAAATTTTACATATGTTTCAAAAGCAGTACAGAATTTTACCCTTCTGGAAGGGAGAAGAAATCCATTGACCAAAATTCAGTACAAAGGTGGTACCTAAGATGACTCAGAGACATGCTTTGCTAGTGGCTAGAAGAGCATTAGGAAAAGGTTTTGTTACATGCTTTCCCTGCTTTTAAATTCTTCCCTGTGCACCCATTCTTGAAAATAGTATACAAGACTGGATGGGTCTTTGATGCAACTTAGCATAAAAAGTATGCTCTAAGCCAACATATTTTAACGAAAACCATCAAAAAAACCCTGACAGATTCAGGCTACTTACTTTCCCAGAGCACATACAAATTCCACTTGGCCAAGGCAGCGGCAATTGCCTACCGTTTATTTTCTTGTATTAGAGAGAATACTGCAATGCATGGGTAGCATGACTTTAAACATAACGTTCAGCTTCACCCTCTTATAATCAGCATAAGACTTATTAAATCACTCCTTTACATTTTCTTGGTTAACAGTAGGATCCCTGCATCAGAAGATAGTATAACAGCTTACAGCCGAACAGCCTAAATACTTACAGTAGTCAGATGCAAAACTTCTCATAAATAAATAGCTCAGCATTTTCTAGGGAATTAATTTCATAACAGGAAAATGCAGATTAAATGGAAGAGAATTTAGAGTAAGAACTGATTGAAATTATAATCTTCACTTTAGACTAAGTATGGTTTAAATTTTACATCTACCTTAAGAGTGCTAACTGTGCAAAACGGTTCATCCTAAGCATAATTTCTGCTTAACCATCAAGTAGAAAATGAGGAGTGGTAACTAGTGCACCTATAGGGACAAGATCCATAAAAGCAGATGAGAAGGGAAAACTCAAACTATGTCTACATCAGTATCACAGTTCATGAGATCTGATGAATCCTTGGTACTAGCGCTGATAGCTAATGTGGAATCTTTTCTCATTCTGATAAAGGTGATCTGAAAAACAAGATTACTACATCCCAAGAAGCAATCACCATAGCTAAGTATCAATGAAGATTTGTATGATTCTGACAGATCCAGCCCTCTTCCACTAAAACACTATTACATCACTGAACGGCCAACAGCCCACCTGCATTAGCTAAAGGACTAAGCTGAATCCTAGTTGAAGCTGAACTGTTTAAAACATCTTTGACCTTGTCATGCTAGAGGTTTCATAGAAAGAAAGATGAAGTTCCCTATTTGTCATCAATAAGCTAACTGTAACCACATATACAAAGAGTAACTTCTTATATTTTTTGTTTATTTATTTTTAAATCTGTAAGGTTGGGTGGTTTCACCACATTGGGTGGTTTCAAGAGAAACATCAACCCTTATGCAGCATCTTGTGAAATCACAAGCTATTGGAATTAATTTTTCAGAATCCATGCAGAAAGTTATTGCAAAACTGCTGTGCCAAAAAAGGTGTTTTATTGGACATTCTTTGATTACGTACACCTTGACAGAAATTAGAAAGAAGCTCCAGGTAGAAAATTTTAATGTCCAGTAAGGAGAACTCTCCAACTTTGAAGAAAATCTATTTCCGTGGCTTTGTATAAAGTCTTAACACAAAAGAATACAACACTGATACCTTCTAGAAAAAGATGGCTGCTCCTTTAAAAACACATAGTCATTTAAACACCTTGGTAATACAGTAATTTCCTTGGACCACAGATACAGAGGATTGCCTCTGAGGCAGAGAACAAAATAGAAATAAAATAAGCTCATCTGAGGAGAAAGTCATGACCCTCACTGAAAATGAGTGATTTGATTGTTTATCCTTACTGGAGAAAAAGCCAGCCTAACAGTAATTTGCCACTAAAAACAGGAGTCCTTCCAATTCAGACAGAGGTTTTCTGAAAAGGTGAAACAATAAATGGACCGCAAAGAGTAGAACTCATGCCAACAACTCACTGACTGTGAAGTTCATATCCCACAGAGGTACAAGCTACTTGACAAAATTAAGCAACTTACTATCCCCTCCATGGAAGCAGTTACGGAGCAAACCCAAGAAGCAGATCAAGGAAGAGCTGACATTGGACAGCTTCAACATAGCAGGCTTTAATGCAGCTCACAGCCTGAAAAGCATCCTCATCTGACAATGACCATCACCCATGTGGAAGAATCATGCTTGAATCTGGTTCACTTAGTGGAATCCATGCAGCCCTTAGCTGGTTTAGGAAATAAAGCTATCTAGTATATCAAAATCCATTTCACAAGGGATATGAGGTTCAGCTAAGAGATACTCCCTTCATCTTCTGACGGAGTAGGTCTTGCAAGAACGCTACAGATTTGCAAATCCTAGTCAACAAAGCTAACAGGCTTTGTTGACTGAAACAACGACACCTAAGCCTCCACACATAGTCACAAAAGCAGGGTCACAAGCACTTCATCTCATTCCTCCCCTCTCCCTCCTTCAATTACATTCAAATCTCAATCTCTAAGGAGTTAGGAGAAATACAACAGAGAACACAAACTAAGGCCCTTGAGCAGACTGGCTGCACACTTTTTTGAGCCCTCCATAAAAAACTAATCCCACAAAAACAGATTCTTGTTAAGAACATGAAGGACAGACTATAGCTCCTATTTATATCACCTGAGAAATGGGCATTTCATTTTCTTATTTGCCAGAGAATGCTCATAAAATCATGGTGCAGTTTTGGTTGGAAGGGACCTTTAAAGATGATCAAGTTCAGCTCCTCTGCCATGGACAGGGATATCTTTCATTCAGCTTGTTCAAAGCTTTGTCAAACTTGACCTTGAACACTTTCAATGAGTGTTCCACAGCTCCTCTGGCCAACCTCTTACAATGTCTCACCACCCTCACTGAAAAGAGTTTCTTCCTCATACACAACCCAAATCTGTCCTCTTTTCCACTTAAAACCATTGCCCCTTGTCCTTTAGACACAGTCCTTAGTAAAAAGTCTTCTTTCATCTTTCTTACATACTTTTATAGGCTTTCTTACAGGTTCACCACTTCCATAAATGAAACTTCTCATAAGCAAATTAATATTTATATGCTACTTAAAGATCAATCTACTTCATGACACAAACTCATATTTCTTATTCATAGAAGTAAAGCAACACAGTCACGTTGTCATTCACCTGTACTTCATAATCCTGAATACAAAAATCAGGAAGCCATAACTACACACACATATTAGTGATATCTTGAGGACAACTTCAACAGATAGTTGGTTATATTAAGCACAGGCTTTCTGCCTGTGTTTTACAAAAAATTATGATGCATTTTGAAAAATTTAAATTTGAAAATGATTCTTAGATTGACCATTTTTTTCCAAGCTTTAGAGAGATTACAGAATAAAAAAAAAAAAAAAAAAAATCCAGCTTCACAATTCTAAAACCTAGTCTATCTTTCTTTTTAAAAGGATTTATTGATGTCTCACTAGAAGGGACTGAAGTTTTAGAGCATATCTTTCAAAGCGATAGTGCAATTTAAATTTGGAATGGCATTACTCCATTAGATTTATCTATCAGTCCATCCTCTTTCATCAAAACCTGATCCAAACAGCTGAACTTCTAAATGGCCTCCCCTTCTCTGTCAGGAGCCTGACACGCAGTCACAAATTTTCACTTCTAACGACAGCATTATGATATCTGATTTCAATAAGCATCTTAAGATCAAGCATTGTAGTTTCATAGAATTATAGAATCACAGGATTACCCAAGTTGGAAGAGACTCAAAAGGATCATCAAGTACAACTCCCATCCCTACACAGGACACTTCCAACATTCATACCATGTGACTGAGGGCATTGTGCAAATGCTTTTTGAATGCTGGGTTTCATCAGCAGTCCACTACTGAATACACTGTTGCTGTCAAGTTGAAAAAACACTGATACAATAAACTCTCAATAGCTTGGGAATTAGTGACGGTCATACTATACAGTTATTATTAAAACAAATAAGCTATTCAAATAAATAACTTTACAATGAAGACAGGAAGACACTTTTCTGCCTTCACCAACCACAAATCAAGGACCTAAGCAGAAATTCTATGGGCTTACAACTGGCAACACTAGATTCAGGCATCAAAGAATATGATATCAAACCAGTCTTTTGACTTAAATAACTACTTTAATCAAACCTTAGTATAATACAGGCATGCATTCTTACAAGAAGAATGTCTAACTCAGCCAGAAAAGAGAAATACACCAAGTTATTTTGGAACACAGCTTTATGAATAGTGAAATTGAAAAATTACTGGATGTTGAAGGTTTTCTTTCCTCTCCACATTTTCCTTCCCATAAACCATTTACTCACATCAAAGGAGGAGCCTTCATAGCTCCCTTTAAGCACCTGTAATACATATTATAACAAATACTTTAACTTGATGAATATAAGAGGTTCAAAATACGTTTAGTACCATTCATTGATTATATGTTTAGGAATGTATTTGAACATTTAAAGACCAATCTGAAATTCAAGTTGGTAAACTGAGCATGCAAGATACACGTTAACAGTACAAGAACTTATCTGTCAGTACTGATTCTTTAGTTAAGGAAATAATTAAAAGGGCTTAAAGGATGTCTCTCACATTAATGACCAAGAAATCTGAAAGAGATTTTTTCAGAACTCTATAAATCCCCCTTCTCAAAATCACTCTGGTTCCTAAATCTGCCTTCCTCCATAAAACTTAACTCCTGAAGAGCTAAAGTAGCATTCAAAAAAATGGTGCTTGGACTATCTCCACCACCTAATTATTTCCTCCACTGATTACAGAGAAGATGATAGCCCACCTAAAAGATCAGATTTAATGAAGAGGGAGGGAAAAGTAAAAAAATAAATTCTTATATATAGAAAATGCAACTAAAACTTATGGAAAAATTCATACACATTTATTTTTCCTTTAAAAATAAAAAGGTTATATTTGCATCTATGTTGCTGGATTTACTTGATTTGTATAAAACTGCAAGTAAAACATTTCCCTCTTATTAGATGTTCTTTACAGCGTTAAAAATGTTCATTGAAAACTTCCCTTTAATCAAAATGCACTACAGTAATTAAACTTCATGATCACAAAGATTTTTCTTTCATTAGAATTTCTTTGTGTAGATTCTAATATGCTTCTAAAACTTGGGTTTCTTCCTTCAATAGTATATAGGCATCCAGTGAAGTAAATTTTTGATGTTCAGAAGTCATAAAAAAACCCAACTATGAAGAAAGGTAGAAATACAAAGCACCATGACAAGTCACAAATGAATTTATTTTTTACTTTTATTGATACTGGCTAAAATCCAGCATTCTCTTGCAAGTGAAAATTATATTAGTAATCTACTTCTAGCCCTTCATACTTTCTATTACAAATCTATCTGGAAAGAAAACTTTTCACAGATCATTGCCTGAGCTAAGACTTCCCAATATCCCCTTAGTATCACACTGTGCAAATAATCAGCTTTAATTTTCAGTTCAAAGAAAGTTATTTTAAAAGACCGGTATTCTAACAAGTTTACAAAAGAATGACTTGACTACCAGTCAAGTGAGATTGTTTTATTATGTGTCTGGTTTCTTTTTTTAGCTTATTATTTCTCTCATAAGAGTACATATTTCAGAGAAGTGAAATAAACCAACCAACCAAAAAAAAAACCAAAAAACCCACTACAATTCTGAAACAATTTTTAATTGTTCTTTATGAGAAGTAGTTTAGTAAAGTTAATGTAAGCATATCAAGGAATTTTATGGAAGTATTTTACTGAAGTACTCCATCCAGAAAAAATATTTCTCACTTCAAATATTGTGAACATTATTTGAAAAGTGTATTTTTATTTTTAGAAACAAAGAGCTACAAATATATGTATATTTTTCATTTGAAATCCATAAAAAAACCCCACAGACATAAAACCAAAAGCCCCCAAATTAGTCCCAAATCCCCAATAAGTATGGCTTTCATGTTCATGAAAATTTAAGTACAGAAAAATAAATTCTGTTTACTCAGGATAAGACTACTGTATCCCTATTTTCAGTCACTAAGTTACAATTCCCACTTTGAAGAATGATATAAAATAACAATTTTTTAAAGAAATCACAATAGTTTTATCTACAAATAAACTCTAATAGTGAAGCCATGGAAGCTGAAGAGAGAACATATGTATCTAATCAAGTGGGCCTACAAAAGCTAAAAAAAACCCAAAGAAACCCATATTGAAAGCTTGCATCACACACTTGGTTTCTGTTTCCTTTGCTAACTGTTTCTACTCAGTACTCCACAAACATAGTCATTGAAATCTATCTTCAATACTTGTTTTCCACAATTCAATTTTTTACTTAATTTGAAAGTAAAGCCATAACCCACTGTTTGACATCACTTATGACAAGGATTACAGTGAACTTTACTACTGCAGATCAAAAGGAGACTTTAAAAATGCAATCGTATTTAAATAGTGAAGATGTTTGAGTATTAAAAAGAGTGAATCTTTAAGTACATTAGTTCAAATTTCCTATCTGAAGAAACTAAAGTCTAACCAACTGAACAATGACAAAATTGTTGGCCATTAAATGTCTAGAACAATTAATAGTGCCTCACAAAACAGATATGTCCCTATTTTATCCATTTTTATCTGCTTACTTAGAGCAGAAGTAGCTTTTTAAATTACTTTTTTACTGTAAACAGCTCTGTAGAGCCCCTTGTTCTCAAAGGAGCAAATTTTGTCACGTGCAAGTAACATGTCATCTACACAACCAAACAAGAAAAAACGCAAATCCCCTCTCTGTTGAGGACAAGATAACCATACAGGCCCAATACAGCCACGTTTTTTTAAATGAGCAATCTTTGATATTTTTTAATGGAAAGTAAAAATAGTCTAATGTATGTGAACAAAACAGAAAGCAGTCTACTTGGAAGTTATCAGAATTTTAGATCTGCACTTTCCATCATGCCCTCCCCCACAGCATATACTTGAATATGCACGTCAGTTTTGACTACCACTAATAAGAGGCCTTCCATTCTAAATTGTTCCGCGAGTCATGATTTAACATTCTGTAACTGAGTCAAGGGCTTTCCTTCTCCCCTCCGGTTTTAACCAGCCTTCATAGTTCATCTTTAACGCTTCAGAATCCTGCAATCCAAAGCTGGATAACAACACCTAAATGACATTTTTTTCATACCACAGAAGTGCCTCCAAATGCTTATATTTACATTTATAATTTACTGATGCTCACTAGGCATTCCATTTTGTTTCATTTTTGCCATGAATTTTTAAACAAGAAAAGATGATCAAAATGAACAATGTGTGTGCAGTTCAGTGTTAGTTTGCAATTAAATGTGCCAAACATCTGTGAAAGTCCTAACTGGCCCTGTGCAAGGGAAAAAAGGAATGGTTCTGCAACTTAAAAAGCACACAAAACTAAAAAATGTTAATCTCACGTACACAAAGAAAAATAAAATCTTATGTAAGCATCCTTGGTATAACTATCAATCACAGACAAAAACAATCAAGTGTTTTGAAGTAGAACACACAAAAATACAAGCATACTGGTCTCTGGCAGTCAACCAAACCAGAAAATACTATACAATAGTGATAAGAAGGAAGGAGTTCAAAGATGGCCCTGATGCTTTCTTCTACACAAAAATTAGAAAAACCTTTCTAGTCAAAAAAAGAAATATCACAGTAACTGTGCCATGACAGTACGATGCTTACTTAAAAGCTAGCTGGGTGCATTCTGAACATACCCAACACAAAAACTTAGGAAGTTCCTGTTCATTTGTTTATTACATTTAAATTGTAACTTACCATTCAACCATTGTAACAAATAAATTGCAGTTTTCTCCTGTACAAGAGTTTTCAACAGCAGTGGCTGTCTGATAGACTTGATAAAGGAAACATTTAATTTACACTTTAATACTCACTTAATTATAATATTCCAGTCCAGGATGAAACACCTCAACCACTACAGGCTCTCCACATGAACAGACACAGTCTTCTTTCTATTCTGTGACGGACTTAAAAGGCACAATACAGCTACGAGACAAGTCCTAAAATACCCAAGTTCCAAGTCTTCTGTGTGAAAGTTGGGCATGCATTTCCAATGGATGTGGCACATAGGGCCACTAGTTAGTAGGAAATAACATCTAGATGTATTAGTAAAAACTATACAGCATGACAAGTAGGCACTATCACCCACATTGCATCGAAGGAGAATGTGGGATTAGACACAAAAAGTTTAATAAAAGCTGTTTACTGGTAACAGTGTCCTCCAAGAAATCTCTAAATAGCTTCAAGTGCATGAAGACAGACATCAGTAATCTGCATGAACCAACTCCTCTCTGTCAAAAAAGACCTTACAGAGGTGGCTGTAGAGTCCTGAAGAGCTGCGCATCACTGCCACTTAACTAATCAAAATCTATTGGTATATCAAACACTGCTACGCATCTAGGACAGCCAGTATGCATAATTCATCACTCAAAAGTATCAATCACAATTTTAATTATACTTCACCAGTGCAAACGTCAACACAATGAAGGAAATCCATAGATTTCAAAAGCTGAAAAACAGCTGTTTGTTGAAATACAGAGAAATTAATAGAACTACATTGATCAATCTCTGCACAAAACTGTAATTCTGTTTACAACTATAAACAGAAATATTTAACCTACAGGTTTTCTGTATCTACTTAAGAATTGTATTTCAAAATGTTTCCCTCATTTAAACAAAATCTCTCTGTGGTGGCTTGACTCTGGCTGGATGCCAGGTCCCCACCAAGCTGCTCTATCCCTCTCCCTCCTCAGCTGGACAGGGAGGAGAAATATACAATGAAAGGCTCACGGGTCAAGATGAGGACAGGGAGATCACTCAGCAACTACTATCACAGGCAAAACAGACTGGACTTGGAAAGGGCAGGATAATGATAAAACAAAATCAAACCCTAAAGCTCCTTCCCTCCAACCTTCCCTTCTTCCTGGGTTTAACTGCACTCTGATTTTCTCTACTTCCTTCTTCTGCAGTGGTGCAAGGGGATGGAGAATGCGGGTTGAGTCAGTTCATCACTTTGTCTCTGCCACTCCTTCCTCCTCACACTCTTGCCCTGCTCCCACAGGAGCAGGGTCTCTCCCACAGGAGACAGTTCTCTACAAACTTCTACTACGCGAGTCCTTCCCACAGGCAGCAGTTCTTCATGAACTGCTTCAGCATGGGTCCTGTCCACAGGGCGCATTCCTTCAGGAATAGACTGCTCCAGCATGGGTCCCCCATGGGTCAGAAATCCAGCAGCAAGCCTGCTCCAGCACAGGCTCTCCATGGGTCTGCATGTCCTGCCAGGAGACTGCTTCAGTCTAGGCACACCACAAGGTCACAGTCTCCTTCAGGCACATCCATCTGCTCTGGCGTGAGGCCCTCTGCAAGCTTCAGGTGGATATCTGTTCCATCCTTAACCTCCACGGGCTGCAGAGGGACAGCCTGCCTCACCATAGTCTTCACCACAGGCTGCAGGGGAATCTCTGCTCTGGCTCCTGGAACACCTCCTCCTCCACCTTCTTCAATGACCTTGATGTCTGCAGGGTTGTTTCTCTCTCCCATTCTCACTCCTCTCTCCCAGTTGCTATTGCGCAGCAGGTTTTTTCCCCGTTCTTAAATATGTATCCCAGAGGTGCTACCACCACTGATCATGAGCTCAGCTTTGACCAGCATCAGGTCTGTCCTGCAGCCGACTGGCGTTGGCTCTGTCAGACAAAGTGGAAGCTTCTAGCAGCTTCTCACAGAAGCCATTCCTGTAGCCTCCTCACTATCCCTTGCCACACAAACCCAATACACTCTCTGAGACCATAACCGTATCAGTCTCATTCCTCTACACCTTATTGTGATGCTTGTAATAAAAAACTTCCGGCAAGTCTTTGTTTTCAGCCAATGTACATATCTATTGACCTGGAATGGTGACTGTTAACTTGCAAATATACAAGAACAAAACGTTGAAAAAATAATTAAAAATATTACTAGGGAAACTGAACACACAATAAAAAGCTGGAAGCTACTTTCCATATAGCAATACCAAAAATGTATTAACAATCACTGCTAAATGCTACTTTTCTCAATAACTCTCTTGGCTGCATTAATTTTTAATAACGCTCCAGTAGCCTTTCATTAGAGTGTTTTAAAGATCTCATCTTGCTACACTAAGCTATTTAGTTGGATTCCAATTTTCTAAATAAATAGAAATGTCAAAGAGTGTTTCTTAAATCAGGATTTGGGTTTAGACCACAAACAATTCCTTCCTATCTCCCAGGAAGTCTTCAGGATTTCTTAAAGAAACTTTAAATTAAAATTCACATTGGCTGCACTGTCAGCTGCAGCTTGTATCACAGCCTGCTTTTACTAGGAAGTATGTGATCTCCTCAACAGCTTATACTCTACAAAATGCATACACAAGATTTTTAAACCAAAGATCTTTCAAAAAACTAATGCAGCAAAACCACAGATAGCCAGTTCAGAGGTACTGCTTAAACAAGAAAACCCAAACCAACCCAAACACCCACTCCTCATCCTCAAAAATGCTGCACATCCCCAAAAGGCAACACCCCTGCAGTGGCGTGGGGGAAACACAACACTTTGAGAGACTAATACAGAAAAACATAACATGACCATTGACAAAATTCAGGAAACTGAATTCTTATGTTAGCAGGCTGGCACCAGTTTAGTTCAGATTGCTTTAATGAGCTTCCTTACCGAGAAAGCCCTAAAATCTACTCTAACTCCACAAGGAGCATATGAGAGAGGAATTTTGAAATAATAATTTAAAAAAGGTGCTCCTAAGACTCCTCTGACCTCCAGAAAGGATTTAGCCTGTATCAACATCTCAAGCTTCTTACAGCTTTTTCTGCACATGTGGATAATATCAGATTTTGGTACAAGACACATTTCAGATTGCTCTCTTTTTAGGGTGAAGTTTTGGCTAAAACAGAGCTCAACTGACTTAAAGTTTAAAAGCCAGTAATATCATAACTAGTGCAGGAGAAAAGCTCAATTACAAGTATGTGTAGAAATTCTAACTCCAGATCACAGACCAGAATAACAAAGAAGAGCTTGAATTTGGACTATTAAAAAAAATATGTTCTATTTACACTCTGAAACCTCTTAACTGCTTTAAGTTTGGTTTTAAAGGGAAAGATTTCTTAAAAGATTCAACACAAAGCATTTTGAAGCCCATATGTGGGCTTCGACTCCAGTATTAACAAGTGTTGGTAATTCCCTCAGATACTTCACAAAGTAATAAAACATATAAACAATCATTTCAAGAACTCTGTAAATTCAGGTGAACACTGCATCAGAGAAGATAACCTGACTCACTCAGGTTTTCCACTCACACTGTTAAAAGGTTTTTTTCAATTTAAACTTCCTTTTAATAGTATCATTTCCTAATAGCTAAACTTCACCTAAACAATTAAGTTACACCTTTTTGTGCCGAATCTCTTAAGAACAGACTCACTGGAGAAGTAATAGCTTTGACAGCCTAAAAGTTATCAGCTTATATGGTTTAGTCTCATTCAGTAGAAACATCTGCTTCCTCCTTTCCCATCCATCCTTTTGAGTATTGCTCATAGTTACACCAAAGGCTCTTAATACATGTTTTATATGTATTTGCATTAGTTTGAGCTGCTGGGTTTCTGAAAAACTGGTAGCTTGCTTCGTAAGCTACACCTTCAAGCGATAAAAGGAATTATGGACTTAAAAACTACTTTAACTGAACCAGGACATGAAAAAAAATGAAGTAGGTCTAAATTTGTTCCTAAACAGAATTTTACCACTTTTTCTTAGAAAAAAAAACAAAAACAAAAAAACCCCACAAACACATGATTTTACTATAATTAATAATAAATAAATATTTTTTAAGAAAAACCACTTATACTAATAATTAAGGAAATCATTGTGCCTCTGAGAACTGCAAATAACCTGCTTCTAGATTTTAAGAAATACCTGTAACTATCAACTTCTTCATTGAAGAACAGTACATTTTAAAGATGATACAAACGCCTCCTCGGTGAGCACTACCTTTAACATGTCAAATACTGTACTGTATCAACTGACAAAGACTGACTCCTTTTCAGTGACTAAACCTACACATTGTTTCAGTTACAATGTGTTTATTACTGTATATTACAAGTTAGTTTGAAAGAATTATTTTCTTTGCATGAAACAAACTATAAAAATTTTGTTACACAATCATCTTTACTTAATATATTAAATTTTCTAAGTTACATATAGTTAAACATACCTAAAGTGCTATTGAACATTTAATATGTAAATACTAAAGTTACGAATCTATTCTTTTCAAAAACTCAGTGCAGAATTTCAACAGCTTTGGCCCTATGCTGAATATTAGTATTTTTTCCTTCTGTTATCAAGCACCTGTAACTTTTAAGACTATGCTAATAGCTCTTCCAGTTTAATTTCAATTCATGCTAATTCGTTAAAGAACGTAGTAACTATAGTACACATTAAGAGCCACAAAGTTTCATTAACTCGGTATTAAGCTATTAATATTAACCTTATACATTTTTAACAGAATATCAAATGCAGTTATATTTTATATTTCTGAAATTCAAGAAACATAGCTTACCTACTATAATAACTGTGATTTGCCGACAAGACACTCTTGGGTCTGTGTGTTTCATCCAAGGCTAGTTATTAACAAACAGGCACAAGAGATGAACAGTAAACACTTGCTGCTGCAGCTCATGGAGGTCTGTTTTCTTTCTTGGCTGCATGTGGTGCAAATTGTCCTTTGCTGGGTTAGAGGTAGCAATATTGACTGGATTATTTGTAGTAGATACTGCAGTTCACACTGCGAGATGAGGAGAAGGGATGTAATGAAAAGGCTTCCCAGACTCCACCTCCCACATTTCGGAAAGGAAGCACTATTACCTGCACAAGCAGAATCGAGATCTAAATGTGCGAATGATTAAGGGATTAGAACATCTGCCATAGAAAGGCTGAAGAGAGTTGGGATTGTTTAGCCTTAAGAGAAGGCCTGAAGAGATCTTGGAGACGTGTATGTGCATTTGTAGAAGGGGTAGGGTAGGCAAGGAGTAGAAACAAGGGAGCCAGACTCTTCTCAGTGGCACCCAGTGACAGAATGAATTGCAACAAGCACAGGAAACTCCACTTACAACTCTGAAAAAACTTGACATGGGAGTATCAATCCTTAGAAACATCCAAACTCAGTCTTGGATTGAAGATGCAACTCTAACAAGCTCTTCCAAGTCTATTTCTGCAGTCACATAATGCTATCTAAGATTTCAAAAGATTCAATGGAGGCTGCAACATTTCCACAAGGAACAGAGTGAATGAGAAAGTCTTTCAAATCACCTAAAAGCCACACAAAGCAAAAAACAGAAGACTTCTTCAGGTTGTGTGGAGTATACATACCCTAACTGAACATACAGAAGCAGAAGCAAATATTTTTGGAACCCCAGAGACTAAAACATGGGTCAGGGTCTCCGCAAATCTCTTTAAGGACAAAAGAATCAGAAGAATGAACTAGCTGCCACCTCCAGAGCATCTTGCTTGGAAAACCTTATTCAGTCAAATGCAGTTTCAGCTATTGAACATCTGAACAGTCATCAGAGATATGACTCACAAATACCACACACCTTGCCATTTACCAAAACACATAACGTATTTCATTGGAGTAACAGAAGGAAAAGAAGAGGTGCTGATACTAATTTTTGACAGCTTTATGTCAGGAAACTTCTTGCTTATGGAGGAACGTGTCAAGGCAAACAATCCTACTGGATATGGAAACCCTAAGTTTACAATCATAGCTTTGGTTGGAGCTCTCAATCTCAAAAGAAAATGGCAGAAGTTACCAGCTATAATAGTATAACACTTCTTTACCTCCTTCCTCTTTGCATACTTAACATACCCACAATACGGCTTTCAGAGGCCCTGTGATAAATTTATTAAGACAAAAAATATGATTTGAAGAAAAATGAAGTTGCTTTTTTTGTACAAAATTGGGGTTTTTTCTTCTCATTTCAGGCAACAGCTCTTGCCTCATTCTCTCAACATTCCAACTCCTACAATTAAACAGCTGCAGTTAATGCCCTTCTGCACAGATGCTGAATCCCCAACTCCATTTCCTGACCACTGGGAAACTCATTCTCCCTGCATAACACGCTCAAATAAACTAGTTGGAACTCTGCGTTTCAAGACTTTCTTTTACATTTGTAGGGCTTTACCCTTTCACAATCTTTAAATACATTTGCTTACATTATAGAAATGCTACACAACTGGAGCTGACAACACTCTGCCACTAAATTCTGATGCAGATGTCCTACAGGAAAGGGCAGACAGCTTTCCTATTCTGCTAGCTATAAAACATAAATTAAACTTTAAGCAAGAATGCTCTTCTGATTTCAAATATTTATTTTTTTTTTAATTGAAGGTTCTTAACACTAAAAGTTACATAGCAAGATTTTTAGCTCACAACTAAATCAAGAAATATTTTTCAACTGCAGTGAGTTACACAAAGCATTGCTGAAGAGTAAGAGCAAACTGATCAGTCAGGCATGAGCAATCAAAGACAGGGCTTGTTCTTCATTCAGTTCATTACTCACTTGAACATGTATTTCGTGGTTACTATTCTATATTTAATGAAAGCATACTTTACTGTTTTCTATAATTCTGTAGTAGGAAAAAGTCTTTGTTTCAATAAGTTTGTATAGGCTCCTTTGTCAACCAAAGCACATGTTGGTTCCAGATCCATAGGTTTGTTTATAGATATTCAAAACATTTTCTTTTTACAAAACAAGAGCAAAAAATGAAAAACAAAAAACACAACCACCCTGTTATACTGGCTCTTAAAGCAAGAATCAAGGAAAATTTCATGTAATTGAGTATTTGTCACAGAATATGAAAACTCGAAAGGAAAAAAAAAAAAAAAAAAAGAGATCATGTTAAACTGCTTATAGTGCCATATTGCTGGTAATAGCATTAGTCTGTGAAATGAATAACAGTTTCACCTGTAAGTGAAGGTCAGGCACTACAACAGGCTGCTCAGGTAGGTGATGGAGTCGCCATCCCTTGCAGTGTTTAAAAGACGGGTAGATGAGTTTCTTAGGGGCATGGCTTAGTAAGGGGACAGGTACGGCTGGACTCGATCAGAGGTCTTTTGAAACCGGTTGATTCTAGGAATATCTTGCCCCATCTCACTTTCAGCTAATTCAAAAACCTAATACCTGCTCTGCATAAAGAAAGGCTTCCAATTGTGAACAAAAGGGCAGTGAAATAAATACTACTCTCCAAATACAGAAGACAAGCATATGCTGAATAGCCGTATTCACATTTATGTAAGGTTTCAGTGAACTGTTACATTGGAACTATTTCACTTATGCAAACCAAATTTAAACAAAAGCAGGGTAGTCATAGTACCGGGTTGCATTAATATAAACAAATTTACATCATTGGTATAAATCTCAGTAACACCAAAATTACTTAGACTTATTTACTTAAGATTATTTCTTCTACTTTTGAAGTACGTGGAAAACTCTTAAACCACAGAAGTTAACCGAGTGCAAATTTTAGCAGTCAGTAGGTTCATCAGAAGTTGAAGTGCTTCTCTACTGGAAATAACAATCTTTTTCTTAGATATGAATGTCATTAACAATCTTTCTAAACTGGAGGTTATGAAACTATACATAAAGTATCTGAAATCCAACATAATTCTATAGTCAAAATAGGTATTTCTTGTATTAAGGAAGCAATATGTGACCCTCTGCAAGTAATCCCTTTATTTAATTGTTCGTTATCTTTCTCCGAAATATCATGTATGGAATAATGTACATGTACATAATGTTCATAGTACATTCAAGTCAAACCTTTGCAAGACAGAAGTAAGAGGTAGATCATCACATTCAAAACTGATGTTTCAAAAGATATGCTGCTTTCAACTATAAAAGCAAGTTCTAAATTTGATTCAGGCCTACAGAAAGCTTAAGGATTCTGTTTATGTAAGAATAAATAAAATTCCACAATGAGGTATTTCCAAAAATATTAATGGTAATTAAAGATTACATTCCATCACAAAATAAAAGGAACTTTAGCAACATAAGCACTTCGACCACCAGGCACATGTAAGACATCAACTAATGAGGTAGATGAAATCATGCTGTTCTATATAAAGTACTACAAAATGCTGTAGTAATAGGAAAGCAAGACAAGCTGATTCGAAGTAGCAGATTTACTAGACAGACTAAGATACAAACCCAAAAAAGTGCAGTACCAAGGCACGAACAGGTAAGATTAAAAGTTTATTTAAAATAGCTTGGATAGCTTATTAAGTTAACACAGCTGTGTTAATACTGTGCACAGTATTTATCAGGATATAAAAGTCTCAGTTTTGGTACTAACCAAATCACAGATTTCATTCCACTTTGACTAAATTCAATATGGCATAAAAGGGGAACAAACGCTTCAGTAGGAATTCAGAGATAATTATGCAGGTTTTGGGTGTTGGGTTTTGCCTTTTTTTAAGGATGTAATATCGACAGTGATTCATACACTTGAAAAGTATGACTGGAGACACTGAAAAACATTTACATGAAAGAAAACTGCACCACAGCCTCCTAGATGTCAGACTTATGGATGTAATGAGACATGCCCCTTGACTCCTAGCACGTTGAGTAGTTATCTGAAAAAGCCAAGGGGCTGGGGATACCACAAGGAAAAACATGGACAGGAGAGAAATATTAGTGTATAACTGAACAAAGCTAAATACTTAGTCTTGTAAAACACACAGTTTAAATGGGTAATCAGGTCACAACTTTGTAAAAATAGCATCTTGATAGAGAAAGGTGCTAACCCTTTGCTTGATGCAAAAACATAAAATAAAATACAGGCAGGGTCTCAGGTGGAAGCAGGGGGAAAGGCCAAAGACTGGACGTGTTTTATTAATACCAGTCTCAGAACTTTATGACTTCAGTGTGACGAACATAATAAAAAAGCCTTTACATATTCACTTCTCTTATAATCCATGAACTGAATCCTGGAAAGACAAGTAAGATGTAAAGCTACGAAGAAAATAGCTGTTCAGAGTTAAGTGGTAATGAATACTCAGGGATGTGCTCACCATGACAGATTTTAAAAAGTTATCACCTGTAGAAATGTATCAATCCATCATACCAGAAGCAAAAGCAGATTCCAAGCCACCTGTTGAGATATCATTAGTGATTCATGACTGATAAAAAGATGGAAAAAGCTTCCCACCCATAAACACCTACTGTCAAAGATTAGATAAAAAAGCCAAAACCAATCAGTTATCCTAAAAGAAATTAAGTGAACATTTAGTCATTCAAAGATTTTCTGTAACCAAAACTAAGTTTTATATCAAAATCCTAGATAATGACATCAGCTAGATTCTTAAGTAGCTGCCCCCAGAATGTTATCAGTAACTCTTGCCTTGGACACTTCTCTTTTCATATGGTTCTGGTAGCTTCTACAGTAACTTCCAGACATAATTTAGTATGAAGATAATACGAACAGGACAAAAAGTGACCAGTGGGACAGATGGTAACTTGGACAAGGACTGCCACCTCCTGTTAACAAAATTCACACACGCACAAAAAAAACAACCAACAACTTCAAAATTCCCTCAAACCTTGCCTTTTGAACAATATCATCTATCAGTAAAGAATTACACTAAAAAACAGAAAGGCTTCCACCAAGAAAATGGAATAAGATTCTCTAGTCTGCAAAGCTAGTTTCACAAGAAAAGCAGAAATAATATGAAGTTCACAAGGCCAACGCCTTCTCAGACTACAACATCATCCAACAAACAAAAGCGATTCTTCCTCCTCACACAAGAGAACTGTGTCACAGGATGTTGCAGCTACCAAATTCAAATTCAAAGAATTCAAATATCAAAAGCCAACTTTAGCTCAAGAAGACCCTCAACCAATGTCTGGAAAAAAGACATAGCAAAGGAAAAAAATCTTCATTACATTTGCCTCCCTTTATATTTTCTCTCATGACCACTACTACAGAAAGCCTGTAGGGTAAGAAGGATCTCTCACAATAATCCAATCCGTTTGCTCTGAAGCTGCAAATGCCACTCCTGCAAGTACACAATGTGAGAGAGTACTAAAAAATGGCTTACTTCTTGTGACGGGTGACTAACACTGAAGTAGGATGGAACAGCCAAGAAAATGAGAAAAGCTAGGCAGAAGCGTGGGCTGTAGTCAACAAGAACAGCAAGAGACTTTTTGAACTATGCCTGGTGTTTGACCTAGTTCTTATAAGCACTCTCTAGCCTGACAAAACATATATAAAAGCTTTCCAGATTGCACAAGGAGAACCCTGGTCAGCTATACCTACACCAGATTGAAACCTGTTCAGACTTGCATCACATCACCTGCTCAAGACGCATAGGCAAAATGAGCACCACGTGTCAGCACCAGTCACAGTTTTTTAGTATCAGCCAGCTTCCCATTCACCTTTCTTCTCCCTGTCACAGCATCATCACTACAAAATTCAAAATCAAAAATTCTAGGAAATTCAAACTGGAACAAAGAAACCTTTCTAAAAGCCAAGAAACACTGCAATTCACATAGTCATGTCTGATGAAAGCTAGACAAGAGACAGTTCAAAATATACACTGAAAGAAGTATTCCCAAGATCATTACATTACTAGAAAAATCAGAGAATTAAGGAAGCAAGTCAATAAAAATAATGAAAGGAAACACCATTTGAGATATATTATAGAAAAACTAATTAAAACCATGTGTGCAAATTTAACTAGGAAATAAGTAAAACCAAACCAAACTTGAACTAGAAGAAAATAGGTGGGCAGACTGCTCCAGTTTCACCGTAATACCATATTTGCTGGAGCATGTGATGCAGAACTTTATTTTAACCATCAATCTAACACATACCATAAGTACAAAAGGTCATCAAGAAGCAAAAGAACTATGGAGAATAACCACAAGCACATCTATCATAGCAATAACAAACAAATATCCATGACAGTATCTTAAGAAAGCTAACAGAGCTGTTTTTACGCGAAAGGCCTCCTCATTGATATAAGCACAGAACTGGTGTCAAAATATCCCCAAAGAGAAACCACTAAGAGCAATTAGAGGATTATGTTGTTTGCAGGGAAAGCCTTTTCCAGTTTGGTGCTTTTGCAGTAAACAAGGGTTAGTGAAGATACATCTTGGAGACTGCAAACTGAACCTGGGAATTCATACTAAACGCATGCACCAAAATCAAAATAAGCATCACCATACAATAATGCATAAGGCACAATAAGGAGTTCCCTCCTACTTCCAAAAAACTTAAAAAGAACACAATAGTCTAAATTATTCTAGAAAGCCTTCAGCTCACAGACTTTTAATGTCTTCTGATTTTCATAGCATTAATTCTAGCCTTTTTCTTACCAATAACTGCCATTCATAGGCATTGGCATATAAAGGGCTGAACTCTCTCTCCATTATGTCATCCACTATAATGTTAAACAACGAAGAACAACAGAGGCAATGCTAGAAATGCTACCAAGCAATACTCTATTAAAAAAAATCCCTAGTAGAACAGAACTTTGAACACAGAGTACGTTTAGAGGAAAAGAAGTGTCACTGGGAAAAAGCATCAAGAGAAACAACTAATCCCATGAACAGCATAGGCATGCCCACAAACAAAATACTGTCTGAGCCGACAGTCAACTGTTAAAATTTAGCAAAGCTGAAAATCCAACAACATATTAGACATGGAAAAAGATTCCCAGCACTGCATAAAAAGCACTTCATCACCTCACAGATACAAGAAATTACCATGTCCATAAACACCAGAAGGAACCACATGAAGTAAGTCTGAAATGAAGTTACAGAGACCACAGTGTGGGATCACCATAATAAACATTTAAAAGTAAAAACTGTCCAAGAGAAACCCTAAGAAGAAAACTTAATGGGAAAGAAGAGTAGCCATCTACATGGCAAGGGCAATTCAAACCAAAGTTTTATCTCGGATAGTTGCTGCTGCTTCTGAGAAGATGCATGGAGAATGAATTGACTTATTTAAGCTTTACACAGAAAAGTAATCTCAGATAAGAAAATATGTATCTCAGTCTTTAATTTCTGATTCTCTCTGATAATATAAGAAGTTTCAGCTATGCAGAATTCTGATATTAAAAATCTATTACCAAATGGCTTACAGATATGTTAAGTCTCTATACCATACTGGATATCAACTTACATATCAAACTGAGATCAGTTCTTCAAGCACTGTCCACTCATCACACTTGCACCAAAAGTCATTCAGAAATAGTAAAGGTAAAGGCTAAAGAAAATAAACCAAAAAAAAACCAAAAAACAAATCAAGTTCTCTCTACTCCCAGCCCCCTCAAATAAAGCTTCTAAAAATATAAACCCATATTTTATTTAAAGCTGCTATTAAAATCCTTCATATAGAATCAGATGTTTAGTAGTTTAGGGATATGCCATTAGTTTTACTATCTGCCATATTCACTTTGTTTCACCTGCAAGTAAATTAAGTTTAACATATACAAGCGTAAGTTTGAGACATTCGCTGCCCTGAGAAGAAAAAGATTAGCAGACCCAATAAAACCTCACTCTGCTATGGGAATACTGACTATTGTATATCACAGTCCATCTGTTAAGTAATGACTGATCCAGAATGCATCGCTACTGCAGCAGACTCCCAAGCAGTTTCACATTCATGCATATTTCCCCGATGCTAAGAGCACTGTTAAATGCTTTTGCATTTATTTTTAAATATAAGCATAGTTTTCAGCAATAGGAACTAATTAGTAGGTAGGTCTTATAGACAAGCACTATAACAAGTGCTCTATGTCTTCCACACAAATACCAAAACATGTTCTAACCTCCCCCTGAAAGACAAGCCAATGTTAGTCCAGTTGCTGATGCATTAACAGCCAGAATTAAAATAGGCTTAAATATCAGTAAGAAGGAAAGAAGAAAACCAGAAAAGGATTAAACATCTTTGTGTCTGTCATGATCTATACAAAATCAGTTTATAACATAACTGCATGTCATTCCCTTATTTTGAGTACTACTTCTAAAGTAGTAATAATCCAATAAAGTTATGATGACTTGTACCACACTTGCACCAAAAAAAAAAAAAAATATTACGAATTACGTTTCAGTTAAGTGTCAAACAGCTTGTAGAGAGCAGTGGGAAATATACCAGATGACTGTTTTGACATATTCACAAAACTATTAGGGCTTTAACCCTGTGTTCAGATAAGCCATAAACATTAAAATGATCTGACCAAACCACGTCTTTCCCTGCATGCTGCAGCTTTTCTATTCACTCTGTGTGCTAGGTCAAATGCAAATAACTGCCAAATAGGAGAATACATCCTTTTAAAGCGTTTGAAACAAAATCCATTCTTTACATGACTTTGTATAAAATGAGTGGAGGTTAGAAGCATTAAACTAATTTGAAACAAAAGCAGTTTCAATTAATTGCCATTCAGTTTTGAACAGTCATTTTTCCACCCTATTTTATATGCTAAAATTGAGGATATTTCATTGACTTGATCTGCTTCAAAAGCTTTGCTGCAGCAAATCTTGCATTCAGGAGCAGCACCAAATTGCACATAATTGAAAGTGATTCATTTTTAGATCCACTCGTTTGGCTTCTGTAGGTTCCTCAGGCTTTGGTGTAGGTAGCGCAAAAACATTAAGTCATACAGTCCTGCAGTAACTCTTTCACTCCATGAAGTGAGCAGATGACTAGGGAGCTAAATTTTAGCCTCTTCTTGTTTCAAGCTATTCAAGCTATTTACTAGGGTACAACAGCGTCTAGCAATGCACAAACGAAATTAGCGACAGCACTTACTTTGCAGACAAGAATGTGTTTTGGAAAGCATGGCACATTATTAAGACATGAGCAACCCAACATAATACTGCAATACAACTAACTCTTTATTACAGATACCAAAGCGCATTAAATCCTTGCAAAAATCTCCTTCCTCCCCCTTCCACTACATAAAATACTCAACTAGCTCCGAGCTAACAGGGTTAAACCCTTCACATGTTTCAGCCACCTAAGACAAGGTACCAGTTCAGGCTGGGTTTTTTGGTGGGTTTTTTTTAACGTTTGGTGGGTTTTCAATTAAAAACAGATACTACATTCACACCACTCTTTTTCCAATGAGGAAGACATCAGGTTACAGGGCAGTGTCCAGAACCCAAAACCTGCAAATTACTTAATCTCCTTATTTTTAACACTGTGAACTGCCCACGCTCCAGTTCTGCAAGAGACGGCCGGGGGGAGGCTCTGGGAAGGGGGAAAGTGGCCTGTCTGCACTAGGCAAGGTCCTGCGTGGAGTTCGGGGAGCGCTGAGGGGGCCTCTGTCACACGCACGATGAGGAGACGCGCAGGTCGCGCTATTAACGAGGAGAGAGAGGAACAAGAGGAGTTTGGGAAGGAAAGATGGTCGGGGAAGGGCCGTACGTGCAGGAGGGACACAGAGGCAGGGAAAATGAATGTCCCTTCGGGGTTGCAGCGGGCGGGGGCAGCGGGGCGCAGCGCCGGGAGGAGGTGGGCAGCGCGGGGCCCCCGTGCCCGCCGGGGCGTCGCCGGGGCGGGGTGCCGAGCCGCTTACCAGGTTCAGCACTGTCTCCACGATGTCCCGGTTGCTGACCTCCCCGACCTGGATGAGTCCGATGAGGACGGCGAATTTCATCCGGATATTGCGGATCGGCACCGACGGGTTAATCATCCCCGCGGGCAGCACCACGGACCCGGAGCCTGACGCCCTTAGCTCCCCCATCGCCGCGACGCCGCTGCCGCCGCCTCCACCGCTGGCCCCGACGGAGATGAGTCCCGCGGACTGCGGGTCCGGCCCCGACACCGGCTTCTCGCTCGCCATTTACCCCCCGCCGTTACCGGCACCTGCCGCCGCCTCCCCGCCCGGCTGCGCCGAGCCGCGCATCCACCGCAGCCGCACCCGGCGGGGCCGTAGGGAGCCGGCCCGAGGCGCAGGCACCGTCCCAGGAGCCGCTCCCCCGCCCCGCTATAATGAGGGATTATTATGGGCGCCGATGCCCCGTTAGCCGAGGGCTGCCCGGCCGGGGCCGCTTCCCCACCGCGGGACGGGAGGAACGGGCGCCGCTGAGCGCGGCCGGGACCGGCGGAGGCGAGCGGCGCGCAGAGCCGTTGGCGTCAGGAGCGATCGCGGCTGCCGCTGTTGTTGTGGAGCCGAAACCGCCGCCGCTCACGCCGCCATGTTGCCGCCCCCTGCCTGCGGTAGCCGCCAGGGCGCCTGCGCCGAGCCCGCCGAGGGGAGTGGCCCGGCCGGCCCCCCCCAAGGCGGCGGGGAGACAGGTGAGCAGGTGCACGGTGTCACGCTGGGCAGCCGAGCTGCCGCCTCCCGCCGGGGGCCGCGGGCTAGCGCCCGCACGCTCCGGAGACGCTACGCCGCGCTGTCCGAAGCGACAGCGGAGCCGACTCCCGGCCTCGCCCCGGCGTCCTAGGGCGCCCCCTGCCGGAGGGGTGGGGCCTTGCGCCACCGCCTCGCCTCCCCCAGGACTCGGCTGGCGACGGGCTCTGGGCTGCGGTCCCGCCGCCTGGGCAGGGCCCTGGTGGGCTCCCCGGCCAGCTCTTGCCAGCCTCTGCAGGCTCTGCCATGCCTTTCCCACGCTTTTGTGTGAGGAGAGTGTCTGCCTAGGGAGCTTTTGAGGGTTTGTTTTTCTGGGATGTTTTTTGGTGGGTGGGGGACATACATCAATTTCTGTGTTAGCAAGTGGTCAAATTTGACTGAGAGCATTTGAAGTTGTGCAAGGGCTCTTGAGCTTTGGCCCCTTTTGAGGAAACCCTCGGGTCTACCAGCCTGAGAATGCATGTGCTGCTTGTTCAAGGAGACGAATATTTTTCCAGAGTTCTGAAAAACTGCACTTCCTTTTCCTGTGATTCTGCTTCTTGGTGGTGATGTTACTTGTAGAGTCTTAAGCTGGAAGAGGGGAGATTTACATAAGATATTACGAAGAAAATTTTTACTGTGAGGCGCTGGAACAGGTTGCTCAGAGACATCATGGATGCCCTATCCCTAGAGATGTTCAAGGCCAGGTTGGATGGGGCTTTGAAGTGTGAGGTGTCCCTGTGTATGGCAGGTGGGTTGGAGCTAGATCATCTTTAAGGTCCCATCCAGCCCAAACCATTCTATGATCAATGATCTATGTCCAGTCAACAGTGGTTTTACTGAGCCCCTTGGTTTCAGTGATGGCTTATGGCAATGAGCATTTTTTCAAGCTTTTCCAGTGTTATATCAGAGAAACAAAAGTACCTGGAATATTTTAAGTATGCTTAAATTATTCAGATTGTTATTTGAATAAAGTTGTGTATATTTCTTTACATGTATTTGCTGGAGATAATCCATTCCTGTTCAAAAACACGTGTTGTCTTGGCTTCGTAGCGACTGACATGACAAAGTTGAATTTTATAATAAGTCTTGTCCCGTGGTCTCAGAATGCTGTTCATCCTGTCTCTTCTATAACCCTAAGTTTTGGAATTTGGCTGGATTGCTGATCCATCTTATATCCAGCTTTAGATAATAAACTGCATAAACACAGTGAATCAGCAGGACTCGTTGACTACATCCTCCAGGATCACAAGCTGCTCTAATCACCATCAAGAGAAGAAAGACTTCATTTCTGTACTATTAAATGCAGTAGCTCTATGTACTTGTAAATAGAGTATGTTATATTTACTTGTTTGCAGGGTAGGTATGTGTTTAACAGCATGCATAGCCCAGATGCATAGACATGACTAAACCGGTGGTTAGCTGGAAATCACAGTACCGTTATTTCAGAAAGCTGCAAAAGATGGGAGAAGATCCAAAAGATTGGTTATGGAAGATGAGAAAGCGCAATGTCTTCTTGTAATGAAATTCCTTTACAATTTGCCACAATCCACAAGCAACCTTGTATAACTCAAGAGTAAAGGAATACTTAGTTTCATATATGTGGGGGTGGAGGGAGGGGAGCAAAAAGGCTTTATTCCCTCCAGCCCAATAACAGGACTGGCAAAAAAGAATACACATGCGCTTCACTGCTTTGCTATAGAGTCAGCCTGTCTTATTTGAAACTCCCAAAGAGGGTTGTTCCAATGAGATAACCAGGCAGACTTTCTACTGTATTGGATGAGAAGCTCCTATGTATCACAAGATGAGTTCTGTGCACAATAACTTCCAGCTGGTGAATAATGATGAGCTGATGGAGTACTACGCTTCAGATTGCACCTGCTGTTTCTATCCTTGGCTGAAGTAAGTCCTGTTTTGCAAGCTTTTAAAAAGATTTTCCAGAAAAACCTAGGCTAAAATCCGTAACTTGGAAAAGTCAATGAAGGATGCCATTGCTGTTTCACTTTGCCCCATTTCCCATAAAAACAAACAAACAAAGCCAATCACAAAGGTAAAACTTTTGACTATGTAGGAATATTAAATTACTATTCCAGTCTACAAACCAACCAACTATGCAAATATTCAAATTAGACTGCCCAAAACTGCTCATCTTGTTGTCAGAAAGGAATATTTCATGTTGTTAATGATCCTGTCTGGCAACCAGATAACCTCTGTTTGGAAGTCCTTAAGTTTGAACAAATATAAGTTATTTAATTATACATGTAAATACTTTTGAAAATTCAAGAATGCATGCCCTTTTTTGCAAAACGGAAGCCTGGAACTCTGTAACAGTCACTAAAAAATGTAACACCCTTACAAACCAACACACAACAGCTCCCCTCTTTATTATTCTCATGTCCATGTGTATATGGTGCACCATGTTGCTGCAAATAGTATGATTGGTTGGAAGCTTAGTGTTAGCTGATAGATTGAGTACTTTTCTTGTTCTGACCCATTATGTCATCACATTAACTTCCTTTCTCTACGAAACTGGGTTAACAACATATGGTTTGATATCTGTTTCATTACCCATTCTATACTTCCTACTACCATTCATGGAATGCTCCATGATTTACGCATGTATCCAAATGCTGGGGTAATTCTTGACTACAGCCGTTCCATACACAACTATCAGTACATTCCTCCACATTGAATTTCTGATAAAGCTAGGATTACAAGTGTATTTAGAAGTTTTATATTTTTGAAATCCTTCATTATCTAATTTCTCGTTTAAGACTTGAACTTTTAGACTGCCAATTTTACTGAAATCACATGCTATACGATGCGTAGTATAGGGAAAGCTCTTATTAAAAGAAGGTAAATTCCCTATGTTATGTTTAATAGGAAGGACTTCCTTTAGTTCTTAAAATCATATTTCATTTTAGAAATAAATTTTTACAAAATCATGTCCTCTTTATTTTTATAAGCTGGAACATTGTTAAGAAGTAGCTGTCTTCTCTAATCATCGGGGTTTGTTTTTGATAAGCAAACTTTTGTTGAGGTAAGCCATTCATCAACTCATGTGAATATTATTGTAGGACTGGCATTCTGAAAGAACAACAAATCTGTAACACCAATCTCAGTCCTGTAGTAATTGCAGCTCTAGTATTTATTTGCTTCCATTCTTACACCTCATCAGACAGAATATTAACTAAGTGTACATACATTCAAAATGCTACAAACATGATTAATTTCTTTTATTTAAAAATAACGTTTTTCTCATCTAGTGCATATTGACATATTTTGTACAAAGAGTGTGAATTTGTCAGTGACAGTTTCATTCATGAGGTGGCTTGTTGCTTCCCAGTCCGACAAAGTGATCTGCATTAGTAAGTCCTGATATTTGCATAATTATAACTATTTTCAGTTCAGCTTGCAAGATCAGTCATTGACACAGTCCCAGACTAGGTGTGGCAGGAGACAGTATGTGTGGAAGGACACTATGCATTCCTTTATCCTTCACAAACGCAAGACTGATGCCAGGATCTGATCTCATCACATTCTTTACCTTTCACAACACACACTCCCCACTGAAATGAGAGAAAGCAATGCCTTTGCTGTCAGAGCATACCTTTGCATCATCTGTCATAGATGACAGGAGGTTTCTTTTATTATATTCTTTAAATTTTCCCAACCTCCATTCTCCATAAATGCCAGAAGTGGTTTCGAATATAATTTCAAAAACCAAAGAAAAAGACATGTATCCCAGACTATACAGAGAATGGATTGACAGCAGCTCTGAGGAGAAGGACTTGGGGATGTTGGTTGAGAGGAAACTCAATATGACCTGTCAATGTGCACTTGCAGACCAGAAAGGCAATCAGAAGGTCAAAGGAGGTGATTTTGCCCCTCAGTTCCACTTTGGTGGGATCCCACCTGGATCCAGTGCTGAGGTCCTCAGCACAGGAAGGATATGGACTTGTTGGAGTAACTCCAGAGGAAAGCCATTGAAAAAATCAGAGGGCTGCTGGAGCACCTCTGCTGTGAGGACAAGCTGAGCGAGTTGGGCTTGTTTAGCCTAGAGAAGAGAAGGCTCCAGGGAGACCCTTACAGCAGCCTTCCAGTACCTAAAGGGGGCCAAAAGAAAATATGGGGAGGGACTTTTTACAAGAGCATATAGTGATAGGACGAGAAGTAAAGGTTTTAAACTGAAAGAGGGGAGATTTAGGTTGGATACTAGGAAGAAATTCTATATTATGAGGGTGGTGAGACACTGGAACAGGTTCCCCAAAGAAGTTCTGCGTGTCCCATTCCTGGAAGCGTTCAAGGTCAGGTTGGCGGGGCTCTCAGCAATCTGATCTAGTGGAACATGAACCTGTCCATGGCAGGGGAGTTGGAACTAGAGGATCTTTAAGGTCCCTTCCAACCCAAACAATTCTATGATTCTCTATTCCTATGCTTGCAACAAACCAATAGATGGGTAACAAAATAAAATTAACAAATAATTGTTAAATTTTTAGCTCAGTTTTTCTTCCATTTGTAAAATAATTGTAGAAATACTACTTTATTTTCTGGGTTAAAAGATTATGTAGTTGTTCAACTGAAAAATCTTGAAAAAACATGCTTTAGAAAACAGACTCTTGGCTACAAATAATGGAAGTACTTAAGTGAATAGAGATTGCTTTGTACAGATTTGTATTTATACTAAATCTAAGCAATTTTTTTAATAGTGAAATGATTTAGATCAGGACTGAACCATGTTTGAAGGAGAGAATTTTCATTTATGTGCCACAGTGGCATCAAAATACTGCTTGCTTTACCATGTCCATATGAGGACTCCTGTTGTGTTTAATTAGACTATTCTCATGAGTAAGGATAATGTGATTTGTTCCTGTGCCAGGCTCAGGAAGTGCTATTAGCCCCTTTCTCTTCAAAATCAGGTTTTCTTGTAAGTTTAAAATAAAAAGCTAGGAAATACAAACTGAAAGGCCATCACAGCATCTAAACTTACCTGCTGTGCATATGTATTGCACCAAATAGTTCCATTCCTGATTTTAAACTTCCACACAACAGGGTGCATTAAAGTAGAAAACCTGAAGTTAGAATTTTCTTGCTACTCTAACTGTAAATGATTTCTACCTGCTTTTTCTATAATTCCTTTTCTTTAGTCTTGAAAGAGAAAAAAAATGGAAAAAATATGTGTTTCCAGAGGCAAGTTTTGTTATAACCTATGCAATTTCAGAAACACTATAACAGGCCTTCCAAGTGAGATTATAAAAACTTCAATCACAATGAAGCAGATGAAGCCAGTATGACTTCACAAAGTTATTTTGTTTTTTTTGTTGCAATAGGTTATCAAAATAATTCAGTTGTAATTTTAAAAATATATATTTACTATCTCTATGACATCTTATTCAAAATTAAATTTCTTTTGGCAGTAAAAATAAAATAGACATTATGGGTTTTTTCATGGCTGTAAATACTACTGGGAAAAATTAAGAGTAAAAAGAGATAATAGTCTAAGAAGTAGTTAAAAAGGAACCAGATCCACTTAAAATCTTACTTTTAAATGAAAATATGTATTCAGTTTGGCACTTTGTTCTTAATTGCTTTCATTATAGTATAATCATAGTAAAAGATGCATAGATGTAAATAGCAGGATTCATGATATTACAGAAAACATACAGCACAATTTGTTATGGTTATGCATAACTCTTACATTTGTAGCTTTGAAAGGGTTTATTCTGTGCTTGATTCATGAAATGCCTTAAAATCATGAGTTTGAGCTGCTGAATGAATTCAGCCATTTTGTTCTCCTCTTTTTAGTTTTTTACAAACTCAACCACGAGGGCCTTTTCACTACTGAAATGAATACAGTAATTTTTATTATTCAAATTATTATTAGGTCAATTATTATGGTGATCAGTTATTAATATTGACTTATTTGTGGATTCTCTCTATAACTGATATTTATTTTCATTGTTATTGATATCTCATCCTTTTGATCTGTAGATGCTTCAGTCTATGTTGTTGATTCATGACTATAGGTATTTGGTAACATTAGGACCCATAAACACCTAATTTCTAGACAACAGTAAGGATCTTAAGAGAAATCATGTTAGCCTTTCCTCTCCCTATATTCCCTACTCTTTGTTAAGCACTGCGTTTGCTGACAGCGTGCCAAGCTGCCAGCTATCTTTACAAATTATTCTCTGATGTTCATCACAGTGTGGCCAATTCACAAAGAAATCAATCCATACTGCCATTATTATTAGCCTAAGATGTTTTTCACAACTAGATTTCCATGTGCTCTTTATAGCAGGAATTATTTTTTCTTATAAATTCCAAACTCTAATTAGAGTTAAAAACATGTAGCTCTTACAAAATGAATTCAGGTGTCTTAAAAGTGATACAACGGGCAAAGATTTTTTTAAAGTTATATGTGTATGAGCTAAATTATTGTTACTTCTGACATGTTTCTAGACAATAACTTATGATAGAAATTAACTTTTGGTGGAAACATTCTCTGCAATAATACAACAAATTAATTGTTACTATTATACATGTATATTTGTTGGAGAAACAGACCTAGTTCATTGGCAAATGGTGTTTAATTGATATCCTTCTCCAGCTTTATACTGTGGTTACTTGAAATCAAATAAATGCTTAGACAGCAAGGGTGCTAGTCACACTTTTTTATCTATATACCACAATATGGCCAACAACAGGAGACAGTAAGGACCACAAGCTCTTGCATCCCATTACAAGCATTTCCAAACAGATGCCATTAAATTATAAATTTATGAACTTAACATTTATGATACACCAAGGAATAGAGATCGATAGAAGGTTTAAAATTGATAGGCTACTTTATGTCAACAAAGTATATATGTTTGATGGCCTCATTTTTATTAGCAGGGAACACTCAACAGTTTACTGAAATATCATTGATATTATCAGAACAAATGTACAGTAACTATGAATGTTATTTTACATTATTTCCCAGTCTACTCAGCACTTGTTTTCCTACTCCAGTCAATGCTTGTCAGGCTACATTTGGTGTACTGTGTCTAGTTTTGGACCCCACAATTCACGAAAGATATGAACAGACTGGGGATGGGCCAAAGGAGGGCCATGAAGATGATTAAAGGGCCCTTATGGGAAAAGACTGAGGAATTTAGGTCTTTTCTCCCTGGAGAAGAGAAAGGCTCAGGAGGGACCTCATCATAGTACTCCAGTGCTTAAAGGGCAGCTACAAAGGGAACGGAGGCTCTCTTCCCAAGGAGACACTTGGAGAAGACAAGCAGCAGTAGATACAGGTTGCATCAGGAAAGGTTTCATCTCAATATAAGAAAGAAGTTTTCTACAGTAACAACAATAATTCACTGGAACAATTTCCCAAGGATGTGGTAGAGTCACCATCACTGCAGGTTTTAAAGTTGTGATAGGACAAGATGCTAGATAATCCCATCTAGGCTCCTTTTCCCACAAAAGGTTGGACTAGATCATCTTTGGAGTTCCCTTCCAACCTGGGCTGTTGTATGATTTTATGATTGTCTTCCTAAAGTATGTATTTAGCTATTATTCTATCTGTAACATTAGAAATAGGGTGTTTTTTTAAACAAACAAACATACACCAAACCCCCAAAACCCAGTAAACATATCCTTCATTATATTCCTGCAAAGCAATTGCCTTCAGAGAATTTTCCTAAGTGAAATTAAGGGCAAGAGTGTCCAAGGGGATTTATTTAGTTGCTTGTTTGCTTGCACTATAATGAAAATAATGTGTTATTCAAGATAGTTCTTTTCTGACATCAATGAAAAGAGAAAAAAAGAATGCCATCACCTATAAAAGAGCTGATATACTTCTTCCTCAAGTTCCAAGTATTATTTATTTTTCCTTGCTTTAGGATTACCTTTCCTGATATTTTATTGATTTTGGCTTAATCGTTTTGATCTATGACCAAAAGAAGGAGTGTGACACACAGCAGGAAAAAGGATGTGTTTTGGGTATATACAGTTGCCCCTAGAAAGTAAGTCAAAATTACTCTGTCATCAGAATTCCAATAAGGTTTATATTTAAGGTCAGTACCTTGAATTAATTGCTCAGCATCTTTCCTGAAGTAGTGATTATAACTGCACTGGCTGTTACAGTTGAGACTTAACAGTACTTTGTAGAGTAGAACAATGATTTCACATCTTGCAGGCTACATCTTTTAAAGAAAAAATGCCAGTGGTGTTTGCTTTTATTGCTGCAACATGACATTGTTGACTCTTACTCAGCTGGCGATCTTCTGTTTCCCTGGATCCTGTTCTGCAGAAGTACAAACAAGTTGGATGAGCCATATCCTGTATTTGTGTAATTTATTATGCCTTCTAAAAGTAATGCCTCACACTTATGTCTGTTCAATAACATCCTGTTTTTCTCAGACCATTCCTACAGTTTGTCAGGATCATTTTGAATTCTACTCTTATCCTCCAATGTACACAGAGTTGCTTACAGCCTAGTATTGTTTGCAGATTTAATAAGTACACACTCTGTTCCATCATCCAGATCATTAATGACATTATCCTGTAATATCAAACATTGGTCCCTCCTGCAGAAGCACACGTGGTGCCATTTTCCACATTGATTTTAAGCTATTGATAGCTGTTCTTCATGGTAATGAAAAGTATATATAGATTCATTATGGCCCTATAATGAAAGGTATATACAGATCGTATTTCCAAGTCTCACTTTCAAAATGTGTTCTAAGACATTCCTAAAAGCTGAGCTGACAATGAGATGCACGACATAGAGTATTTTAGGCTGGCAGGATCACCTTGAAAGGTGACCTGGTCTAATTCTCTCTTCTCTGACCCCCTGTCCCTCAATATTGTGAGACCTTAAAGAGGGAAAGCTTTGAAGTTAGATCCAACATTGAACTTAGGTCATTGAGGATACATGTCCAGTTAAGTTTTGAATACTTCTACAGTTGAAGACTTTACAGCCTCTCTGGGAGCTTTCTTCCAATATTTGGCCATAGTCATGGTGACATTTTTTCCCTTGTAATTATGACAAATTTGCCCTCCTGCAACTCTTGTTCATTGCCTCTCATATTTTCACTGTGCATATCCAAGCAGTCTGGCTCCATTTTCTCTGTTTCCACTCATACAGTTGAAGGCAGCAGTTAGCTGTCGCCTAGCCTTATTTTGTTCAAAATAACAATCACAGTCCTCTCAGCCTCTCCTTGTACATCATGCTCTCATTCTCTAACCATCTTGATGGCCTCTGCTGGACTCTACCAGTTTGTCAATGTCTTTTTTATACTGGGAGCTCCAAACGCAACACAGTTCTGCAAATGCAATCTCAAAAGTGCTAGCTAGAGGAGAATAAGTACTTGAACTGACTGCTGCAGAAGAGCACTGCTTATTAATGCTTATCTTCTTTTCCTTTAGGTAACCATAGGTCCACTTCTACAGATCTGCCTGTACCATTGCAATATTCTATTCCAGATGCAGGATTTTACTGAATTTCATGAGATGTCATCAGATTCCTAAGCACATCCCCCCCGTCTAGTAATTTAGCTGGCTGAGCTAAGGAGTGTGACTGTCTCAGTCCAAGGTTATTGCTTTCACTAATAAGACCTGTTGGGAAGTAAGATAGACGTAAGAACATGCCCCCTCATTCCCTTTGGAACAGCTTTTAAGCTGAGGCCATACTGCTGGCCGCTGCCTGTGCTGCATTGCAGTTGTGTAGCATCTACATCTGCGCCTGATCTTTTACCTTCTTGATCCTGACCCTGGTGCAGATCCTGTGGTTTGGCTTTGGACCTGTCTAGCATGGCATCACATCTGCCTTGTCATTACAGACTTTTGGAGTGATCACTGGAATGAGGCTGGACCTGTTTGCTGTGTGCAGACCTCATCTTGACCCAAATTTGATGACTGAACATTCTGGATCCTTGTTGTGGAGGTCGGCTCCTGCTCCCCTTGCTGTCGCTCTTGCTCCCAGTTCATTTTCCCTTACAGGACGGCCAGCCCTGCTGCTTCCTGGTGGGTTCCTGCAAGCCCATTTCTCTCTCTGTTGAGCCCTCCACCTTCTCACCTGTTTCTCTCAGTGATATCATTCACTAAACCGAAAGTTTACTCCATCCTGTCATTCTAGTCTTTAAGAAAGACATTAAACAGTATCAATGTGAGGGCCCTGAGAGCATTCTCCCTCCTGGAGGTCTGATTCCCTGAGCCCAGTGCCAACTTAAAAACAGCACAGCTGAGGGACATCCCTCTTCCTTTGGGGTCGTTTCAGAAAGCAGTCCAGACAGCTCTGCTTGAAGGCCTTAGCAAAGGCTGGCTCCTTTCTCTTAGGAGCTGCTTTAAGCTGCAGCTCAACTGTTTGGCCCTGACCTGAGCAACAGTTCCTGTATGTTGTAGCCACATCCGTGTCTGGTTGGTGGGCCCTTCTGATCCTGACTTGGACCCTGACCTGTGGGCTGATTTCCTGACTTGATCTTGGCAGTACCTCACCATGACAGACTTGCCTTGCAATGACTGGATAGCGTCTGACCCTGGTCACCACAGCCAGACCTCACTTGCCTCATTTAGGTACTGTGGAACTGGGATCTTACCACCAAGGGCCTTGACCTGCTGGCTCTGTTGTTGTACCCAACTCCTGTCTCTCCATCCTTTATGGAGCAGTGGGCGTTCAATGCTTCCTTACGAACAGCTGAAGTATCCACCCTTCAGGATTGCCCCTACTAACTATCTTCCAGGTGGATATTAAGCGGCTGACCACTGCCAGCTCTGTGTGTACTCTGTAGTCCACCTATCCAGTACCTCTGTCTCCGCTATGGAGACAGGGTTTGACAGATCATGTCAAAAGCTTTACTTAAGCCAAGGTAAACAGCGTTCATTGTTCTCTCCTTATCTACAGAAGGCAATCAGGTTGGTCAGACATGTCCTGCTTTGATAAATCCACACTGACTGTTCCTAATCATGTTCATCTCCTTCATGTGCTGGAAAATTATTTCCAGGAGGACTTGCTCCACAGTTTTCCTGGGGACTGGTATGAAGCTAGCTAGCCTGTTGTTCCTACAGTCCTCTTTCTCAGCCTTCTTGATGATGACTGTTACATTTGTGTTTTTCCAGTCATAAGGAATTTCCTCTGATCACCATGACCTTTCAAAACGATATTGAGCAGCCCTTCAATGACATTGACCAACTCCCTCAGTAGTACTGGATGCATGCGTATATCCAGCTTGCTTAAATTATCGTCAACTTACTCTTCTTCTGCCATGGGTTGCACTTCACTCCCACAGACTCTACCACTAAGCCCAGGGACCTGAGACCAGGGACTGAGAGCAGACCTTGACAGTAAAGAGTATGCAAGAGAAAGCCTCAAGTTCTTCAGCTTTTTCTGTACCTTTTGCCACTAGTTCCTCAACTTATTCAGGCAACAGGTCCACATTTTTTTACTCTTGTTTTATCTGTAAAAGCTCTTTTGACTCTTCAGGTCCTTTGCCAATTTGAATCCCAACTGACCTTTTGCTTTCTCAATTCCTTCTGTGCACATTCAAGTAGTCTGTCTGTAATCCTCCTGGATATCTTGTCCCTACTCTGGATGGTTTGTCCCTAACTCTACCTTCTGTACACTTGCTATTTTGCATTGGAGATCAATCAGGAGTTCCCCATTCGGCTAAATTTGCCTTCTAATATATCTGCTTCAGTTCTAGTACACCAGGATGGAGCCATTCTTGCATTTTGAGGAAGATGTCCTTGAAGATCAATGAGTTTTCTTCATCTCCTTTGTTCTTCAGCACAGTCTGTTATGGGATCCTGCCAAACAATTCCCTAAGCAAGCTAAAATTTGCTTTGTTATCAAAGGTCTTTATTCTGCTACTTGCCTGCATTGATTCTCTCAGGATCTTAAATTCCCATCATCACATGGTCACTGCAGCCAAAGATTCCTTTGATGTTCCTATCACCAACTACTTTTTCCTTACTTGTTAGTAGAAGACTCAGCAGATTACCTTCATAGTTAATCTCTTGTATCACCTGTGTCAAAAGACTGTTCTCAGTGGAGTCCAGAAAACTCTTGGATTGCTTACATACTATCATGCTACCAGATATTGGAGCAGTTAAAGACCCACTCATGAGAACCTGGGCCTGAAATCAAGAGGCTTCTTTCTGTTCAAAGAAAGCTTTGTCCAGCTCCTATTCTTGTTAAGACAGTCTGTAATAGATGCTAATCACAACTTCCCTATGTTGACTTCCCCTATGATCCTGTTAAATGAGCATTGATTTGCCTGTCACCTTCGCCATGGCAGAGCTCTATGCATTCAAGGCTTTCCTTTATGTAAGAGTGAGCCACTTCTCCTTGCCTTAGAGCCTGTGGTTCCTAAGTAGTCTGTGTCCATCCATTGCAGTGCGCCAGCTGTGTGAGCTACCTCACTCCACTTCTATGATAACCTTGGCAAAGTTGGTGCTCACAAGGATGATAGAGATTGTGGTCTGAGGCTTGCACAAGACTTAACAACCTCTTTGCAGCATCTTAGATACAAACCCCTGGGAGCAAACCTCCAAGTATGGCGAGCCTGATCAGCTGTTCTGATCAGCCTGATCAGGTGCATCTGTCACCTGCAGAAAGCAGCTACAGCCTTCTAATGCCTCATAATGTCATCTTTCAACATATGGATCAGCGTCTTTCCCTGAAAGAATTTGTTCTTTTCCCCCTGTTTAAAGGTCCTCCAATTGCACATGTGAAGTAATAGAAAGACCCTTCCTTCTGTTGGATGAAGTCACAAGTGTTTCAGTTTTGGCTGACCTCTGACAAGTCTCCATGAAGAACTTGTAGATTTCTTCCCATTCACTCTCTCCAAAACAATGTAGTCTGTTAATCTTTTTCCTTTGTACCTTCACCTGGTGGCTCAATTGTTTGAGCAGAGCACACCTCATACAGATGAAGATGCCATCACTTCCACCTGAGTCTTAGAGAGAAGCAGTAGGTACTCTCTGCAACTTGAGAGCTGGATGTTTGAGTTCTCTTTCAGAAGCTCCATCTTGGTCAAGACTTCTGTGGCAAGAGCTGTGAGTTTGACTGCTGCTGGGGAGCATGTGTTGTGTTTTGCGAACATCATGATTGTGCTGACTCTTGCAGTCCTGTGAAGTCTCAGAAGGAGATTCTAAGCTCCTTTGGGTTTGCCTCTGGTGTGAACTGCTTCACTGACTGTAGAATTAATGTTTTTCTACTATATGTGGCATTTCTGATCAGTGGCATTCCCTAGGAGTTGGTAAAATAAGAAGCTTGGTGCAATCCTGTTTCCCTCCCACACACATTAGTTACCTGCCTCACAGACAACTTCTAATATTGTTTTTTGGCTGCTGGCCATGGTACATTCACTGTATGAATTCTAAGCCATTTTTTTGTAAATTACTCCTACATACAGGTGAGGGGTGGGGGAAAAAACAAGTTATGGGTGGTCTACATTTGTCCATTAAACAAAAGCATTACAGGAAGAATTTTTGGAAACTTCTTCAGCAGAAACATCCCTCTGAAGTTCTTGAAGGAATTTGGTCCATACTCTTCAGTGTTTAGCTAGTCTTCCTGGGACAGCAATAAAGAAGACAGGGAAAGGATGATGGGGGGCTAGTAAGGTAGATTGAGCTTCACTGAAACTATTTGTACACTTCTATAATGTGACAAATTTGTCTTTACTTTCACAGTTACAATTTTCTAGATACAAATATACATTTTTCAGAAACCTTTTTATACATATAAAAGGGCTTTGTATGTGAAAGTCCATGAATAGCATTTATTTACCAAGGTACCTAGTGAACTAGGGGAAGTCCCAGGAAAACCATACCTTCCAAAATGTGCCTCACAAGGGCTGTAAATGTTATTGCAAGATATTCTAATGCATCATTTGAAAATTAGTAGGTGATCAAGCAATTAAGCTGTCATAATATGTAAGCACAAGGGAGCAGTTATAATTGCACAGGAAAAGTTAACTTTGGCATTTCTGGGCTGTAGAAACATCCTTTCTACAGCCTTTTTATTAATTTTCTTGAATAAAAGAAAGTAGCTTTTAAAACTACATTAATACAACTAATCTACATAGAACTTTATCAACTTCTGGTTTGTAAAATTCTTTTTTTTCCTTACATTGAAATAACTTTAATTTGTTTCTGTTTATACTAATATGATGCAGTATAACATCAGGATATTTTCCCCACAGGCTATATAGACCTGGTAATAACTGGGTAATAATTGAGTTGCGGTGTTTGAACAATGCTAATGTTATATTTGACCAGAACTGTCAGTCTGAGTGTGCCTTACATACATTGCACCTCAAAGGTTTTTTAAAAAAGAGCTCATCAGGACTCACGGCTTTGACTGATTTTCTTGGATAGCTGTTGTGTTTTTATTAACCTCCACACAGTTCAATTGCTTGCAGTTTCCATCTTCAGGTGGACACATCAATGCCATCTTTAATTTCTTTTTAGATAGCTTGCAAAGTATTTGGATTTGATGTAGGTGTGGGGGAAGCAAGGTAGTCTTTACTTCAGCTTTTAACTTCATTGTTGATTATGGATAAATGTTACAGAAATAATTTCTCCTTTCATGGGGTTTTTCTCCACTGCTTAACGGAAGATGCCAACAGATCTTACTTTAGTATCATATTTCTATTTCTATTTCTTTTTTAAGCTTTAAAGATTCTTCATATTTACCCTATCAAACATATAACACTGTGGGAGCTGTTATGAACACAACTGGGCTTTCCAACCAGTATCTTCATATTTTTTGCAGAGGTAAGCAAAATTTTAAGTAAGATATCTTATGTCATACTTCATTTTTTATCCAGAATTTTGTCATGAATTCTTTTTAAGATGTCTCAAAAGTTTAGATAGTCTCTATTCCCTACTTCTAGAGAGCATTTTTCTTTCCTATATTCTGGATAGTTTCATTCGGATTTATTCTTAGCCTCCTGAAATCAAGTTTTAGCAAGCTCAGCCTGAATGGCTTTTTTTTTTTAAACGTAGTGCAGTTTGTGAATGGTTTGCACTATTGATTGGACTTCCATTCTTGCATTTAAAAGCAAAAATAGAGTCATTACCTTACAAACTTCCGGCTAAATGTTTCTTTAGCAAAACTGATCCCATTTTGGCTTGCTGGTGATCCAAGACACTCTGATAAACTTTTTACATTTACTGTCTGTTTGCTGTGCCTTCTGCTCTCAGACCTGTGCCTTCCCAGATTAAAATTTTGTTTCAACATCCATTTTCCTTCTCAGCACAGGGATCGTGTGGAGGACAGATACCCGTGTATTTGCAGAAATGGTCTGAGTGACCAGTTCCACTGACAGATTTTGTATTCTTCTCTGCCTGCTATTGAGTCTAGTAATTACAGCAGCATGGTTTGGATTGTTTGTGGGCTCTGTGTCTCTTTAGATAAAAGAAATGACCTAACAAAGCCTACCTTCTCTGTTTTGTTTTGATTTTGAGGCAACTACCACCATACCCCTCCAGAGACAGCAGGTGTACTCATATCCTGTATGAAGGATGGCCTAGAGCTGACCAGTAGTAAACAGTGACTAAGAGAGACTAAACAGTGACTAAGAGAATAAGAACTTAAAGCAGGGCTGTACAGTAAGCATCTCTGTTCTCCATGAAGTTCTCTTCAGCAGTTCTAGGGTTCTGCCTTTATGGAAATCTCCTTCTCTTTGATCTGGAAAGTCAAACTCTTTTGTTTTCTGCCTTCCCATATTTTTTTTGCTTCTTTCTGCATAAAGGTCCAGCAGCAAGGACAAAAATTGTCCCACTTCCTCATTATTTCAGTAGCTGGGGCAACATCCTTGCAACTAGGAACCAAGGGTTCAAAACTGCTCAGATTAAGACATTTACATATTCTGTTAAAGAGAGTATCAGGAAAACTGAATAGTGCCAGGAAAACTGTATGCATAGGATAAAAATCAGTTTTCACTATATCTTCTTTGGCCTCTGATGTAAAATGAACTCAATCTTACCTGTTAATGATAGGTAGCCTTCAGTGTACCACCTCATGGATTGGACTCATGCAGGTATTTAGATGGCATTAACTTGTGTGTTATATAGAACTATTAGCTTCAACGTAAGGTTTAGATATACAGCAGCTGAAGCTGAAACGTTAACCTCATACCCAGGAAATGGTCCCTGCCTAATTTTCTTTACAGTATGTAAAATAGTTAAACTTGATATGTATTGTCTTGTTCCCTTAGAAGATGGCATCACAGTTGTAACTATTTGTCAGTTCCATGATCTAGGAACTTGACAAATTCAAAAATCCCAGCTACTGTCAGATAATCCAAACATTGCAGCTTCTTTGTAAATCATTCTTTAGAAACAATTTTCAAGATACGATTTTACAACATGAAATCAGGATTTCAGTGCTCTCTTTCAATCCTTTTGACTGGTTCTCTGCTCTCCAACTCTCCCATCTTTACATGGTAGCATAAAAACGATTTACTCAGCCTGTGGTGTGGATACTTTATACCAATATGCAGAGCACTACCTTTCATTCGGTAGTTGGTCAAGGTCTATTTATTAAGGTTGCTTAAGAGACTGAAATTTCTACTTACAATTCGCATGCTACATGCCGAGTTCCCAGTTTAGTAGACCCTCAATATCCATTTTGATTGTCACTTTTCCTTGAAGATTTCTTTCCTTGTGGCTTAGTTACTGAAGAGTAAAGTAATTTCTGAGCTCCTACTGGCTCCTCCTACACAAGTTTCCATGAAAGCATTCTGCATAGGTACTCGACTGCAGCTGGTTTACTCTCAAAGTTATGTATCCATTCCTCAGCTTCTTTTCCTAGGCCTCCTTCTCAAGCCAAAGCAAAGCTTTGCATCCTGGGTATATTTATACTGATTTTCTTCTTTCTGGAGAGGTCTGGATTAGACCCACTATTACATTTCCACCAAATTTGTTTTTGACATTTTCAGAATAGCAAGTTCATTCAAAGAGTCTGAGTGGGTTTCAAATGGCAAATGTACATGGCACATTTTAATTATGAGGAATATCTTAGAGTGTATGACAATGTATTTGGACTCAACTCACATAATCTCTACTGCGATCTTTCTGAAAACTGATTGAAATTTGTAACTACAATATTGTTGAAACTGTAGCTTGATACCACATTGAGCTACAGTGTAATACGTTACTTAGACACCTAAGATCTAATAGATAAATTTTTTGTTGGTTCTACATTAGGCTTTCTATTTATGTCCACAAATAAGACACAGCTTGCAACTCACCAAGTTTCTATGGTGTTAAAAAAGAAAAAATCCTATTCATATTTTTGTAGCTAAGTTTCTCAGCTTGTATTCTCTCTCAACAAAATTGGAGTCCTGACAGTAAGGTGTCATTATTACTGAGTAAAATGGAAAGCTTATAAAGTTGTCACGCTTCTTATTAGTTTATTAGAAACGAATCGCCTTTCTCATACCTGGGATACAGATGCATGAGAGAGTGGGATCTTAGTAAGCTCTACATCCCACAGAACCGGTTACTGCAAGGTGAGCAAATACTTGCCTTTTCAAGCATTATTAGGAATATCTAAATAAATATTATTGTTTACATAGCTATCAGAAATAAATTTAAGCAGATATTTTCAAGTATTGCCTGTGTTTGAGTCACAATTATTCATTTTAGTTCTTTAGGTGATTTACATGTGTAGGCACAAGAAAATTGCAGAAAAAACTTAAAAAAAACACATAAAAATCCCTTAAATGCAAAAACTGCAACCAGAATGTGCAGAATTTTTCATTGCTATGAAAGTGCTGAAAATTCTTCCTGGAATATAATGTACAGTATTCATTTTCAACTTCTATTTTGCTTGTACCTATTGAATCCTGCAAATATTTTTTCCAGGTTCATGACTCTAGCTTATTACATAATCCAAATGTTAATGTAGTTTTCACAAATGAGTACCATTTATATACAGAGCAACAAAGAAGTATTATATTCTTTGCTGATGTATGTTTTATTTATAAAAAGGATCATAATATAAATATCATTCTAAACCACTAAAATTGTGCATGTGGCTATATAATGTTTTACTGCCAGAGTTACTGTTATTGCTTAATACACCCTTTACTTTCTCTTGTTTTCATTTTTCAGAGTGTCTGATTATAGCATTTGGCTTTTGACTATCAGGCTAGTCAGGAAAACATGATTTATCTTGTTTGGATAAAGTAAATGCAATAAGACCCTGATTCAAACTTCCATTTGTTAGTACTACTAAATAAATAATACTAGTTTGAAAGCATGCATTTTTAGCCAAATTGTGAAAAAAATGCTGCACTGGTGCAATTTCTCATCTTTTTATGAAAACTTGCAGTGGGTATAGCACCATTATTGAATCCAGAAGTAAACAGAGGAGAAAAGACTTGCGTATATCACTGAGAATTTCTGCTATAACATCACTGTTGTTTTCTTACATTAAAATTGAAGGTATGAGAAAATTAAAACTGATGAAACTTTATGTTCCGGTTTTAAGTTGGAAATTGTGCTATAAAAGCATATTGAGTGTCTAGAGGAGGCCACAAAGCTGGTGAAGGGTTTAGAGGGGAAATCGTATGAGGAATGGCTGAAGTCACTTGGTCTGTTCAGCCTGGAGAAGAGGAGACTGAGGGGGCACCTCATAACTGATTACAGCTTCCTCATAAGAGAAGGAGGAGGAGCAGGCGCTGATCTCTTCGCTCTCATGAGCAATTATAGGACTTGTGGGAATGGCAGGAAGATGTGCCGGGGAGGTTTTGTTTGGATATTAGGAAAAGATTTTTCACTCAGAAGGTGGTGGAGCACTGGAACAGCTCTCTAGAGAAGGAGCCATGGCACCAAGCCTGACAATATTCAAGAAGCACTTGGAAAATTCCCTCAGACACATGGTGTGAACGTCGAGGTTGTTCAGGAGTTGAACTCAATGATCCTTGTGGGTCCCTTCCAACTCAGGTCATTCTGTGATTCTGTGTCATATACAGTCTAGTCCTAATGGAAACTGGCTGAAGGTGCTGTGCAACTTGTCACATATTCTTATTTATTGCTAATAGTGATACTGTAACTCTTTGTGATATTAAGCTAGCATGTGTTAAATTGATACAAACCTTGACAGGTTTTCTTCTGTAATCCATCTTTAAAAAACAAATAAAATCTGATAAAAATGTTGAAAAGGCATCACCGTACTCTTAGCTCTCCCCAAATTTCATGCTCTCTACCATTAAGAGTTAGATTCACAATTCACACAAGTCCTTATTTCAGTTGGATACCACTGAAAACAGTGTCGTAACATATATTGCTGTGGATAAGAAGTTGGTCCAAGGGTTTTTCTACAGTAACCTGATACTACAAATTAAGTATTAGTTAATCTTGAGGTGTCTGCATTGTAAGCATTAAACACTGATTACCTGCTGATTTAATTTATGAGCATAAATATGTTCAAAGAGCTTAGGTAGCACACTGACATTAACAAGAAAAGGATTGAAAGGATATTAACATTTGGGTGACACCAGAGTGGAAATTCTCAGACCAGATCATTTATAACAACAGGAAGAAAATTCCATCTATAAAAACTGCAGCACCTGGAGCAGCACAACAACCCCTTTTCACCTCTTCACTTCGCAAACCCGAGCAATATATATTGCTTCCTTCTCAATGTTGATAGTATTGTAATAATTTTTAACAAAGGTGAAAATCCATGGATGACACTGTCTGCTTTCTTTTCATCTGGTACTGTACTAAATAAGTAATGAGTGCATTTATTTATTGAATTATTAAGCTACTTCATGCATGTCTAGCAGAGTGTAAATGTTTCAGAGATAAAAACAGTAAGTTAAACTTGGACAGTAAGCTAGGAATTGCTTATACAGAAAACTAACATACTCAGAATATTTATTTATGAATGCAATCTTTTTAAAATATTGTTTGTTAGTTCTTCCACCAAGAACAAATATTAATTTCCTGCAAACTAAGCCTCCAAAAGATTAGATTTAGAATAAAATTTACTGAAATGAATGATTAATTTCCTTCAAAGTAAAAACAGAAAAAAAGAAAATGAGTTAACCCAACATTCACATCTAAAAGATATGAATCTTCAAGTATTAGCCCCTAACCTTGTGTTTGGTGCATACCTGGAAATACTCGTATTTTTGGTTCCAGCTTCATAAGTTTATATTTGCAAATAATTTTACGTTACCTATAATAAGCCTCTCACAATTTTATTACCTACACATAACATACAAAGAAATAACTGAAAACACTGTCGATATATCTTTTTTTAAAAAAACAGTGTTAAAAATATTTCACACATGCAAACTTCCGGGGTAACCTTGTGTAACATAAGAGATAGGATCTTTCTAGTCTGGCTTTACATATCTAAATCTTGTTCAGCCAAGGATGCAGTGTGACTAGCATTTATTTGGCTGACAGTGCTGTCTGAAATAGGTCCTAACTTCACTGTATGTTTTTACCTCCATACTGTCCACTGAATTACACTAAGACATCCATTTCTGGGTCAGTTGTAATTATCATTAAGCTGAATCTGCTGTTGGAATCAACATTCATCAAATGGTGGTTTGTCTCAAAGGTAGTCACCCCATGCAACAAGAACACCTGGAAGATTGTTGGCTCTAGTTTACAGTTATGACTTATTAATTTCAGGTGTTTGTCTCAATTGGTTGTGAAAATGGCCAGGGGTGTGGGAGTTCAGCGGAATAGGTGGTTCTGTGAGAGCTTAATCTAAGTCAGAGGGGGGTGTTTCTGCCTTTTTTTTTTGCACCTATATCTGTATCTTCCTTTGTTTTACTTCTGTTTTCCTGATCCTCTGGTGAGATGGTTTAAACTATCATGACTACACTTTTACACAGTAAAGCTTTGGATGTCTGAATAAAATTAGATAACTCTCAATATAAGTTTTTAATACACAACATTTAAGAACCCGTTTAATACAGAATCAAATGTATTCTGGTGATAACGTGTAAGTAATGTAAGAAGTTGCCTCACTTTAATTTTCAGCTATTTTGTGCACAGCTGGGAAACTTTAATTGCTGGTGTCTTAGTCTGCGCTTGCGTTTTTTTGTCTAGGGCCAAGGTTTAAGGAGAAGAGGAAATAACCGTAGTGGGAAAGAACTGTGTCAGGGTTCTCCTGAGAAATCTTGACCCATCGAAGTCCATGGGACAAAATGAGATGCCTCTGAGGATGCAGAGGATGGTAGCTTTATCATCTCTGAATGGTCATAGGGGTTGGGACAGGGAGGTTCCCAATGGCTGGTGACAAGCAAATATCTTGTCCTCAGAAATGGGAAGAAGCACAACCTAAGGAACATTAGACTATTCCTTGAGAAAATTGTGAAGCAACTCTGCTTGAAAGTCACTTTTGAGTGCATGGAGACAAAAGAGGTAATTCAGAATAGTCAGCGTGGGCTTGCTATGGGTAAATCCTTGAGCACCTTGCTCTGCATTCAGTACTGACTTTGCTTTGAGCAGAAGTTTGGACCTGAAACCTCCCAGATTCATTCCCGGCCTGAATGATTCTTTGTCTCAGTGACAATATTTCAGCTGAAGAGAATGGTGAATGGGAATAGTGACTTTCAGCTATGGAATTGCAATTCTTTTTGTTGTTTAATCCTATTTGCATGAACAAAATGAGGATGCACTTTAAAAACACAGGAGACTTATATGTACACTAGTTTTGTCTTAGTTTGATATTTACAAAGCTTTGAGTAATGTCGGTTTAGTGAGTAGTTTCCAATAAATACTTTCTTATATTCATACCTAAAGAAGAGAAGCCAGTGCAAAATTACATTTCATGTTGACTAACTTCTGTGTGCTTTTGTCTGACTGTTTTTAAGTGACTTCAACGCAGTTTACAAAATTTCCACTTACAAACAAAATTAACTACAGGAATAACACTTACTAAAAATAAAGTAAATGTAAAAAATTTTGAAATATTGTCTGACAATTACAGTAGTTTTTCTTGACAAAAATTACACTGTAGTTGCTGTGCTTACCTTATATAATATTGTGCTTGAACTGTGTAAACTTATTTTTCTTCCCCTGTGAATTCATTTCCATAAGAAAAAACCTTAACTCAGACTAGAGAAGATATCAGAACAATTGTTTATGGAATAGGAAGCTTTATAATCTTCACATTCTGGTTTGGACCTTGTTCACAGCTTACTGAATAGGTGAAAGTTAAATTTATAAAAAGGCAGAAGTTATCTTGAGGGTTTGACTACACCTATATGTTAAAAAGCTGGCTAAGTAAGCAATTAAATTTGTATTTAGGTAACTATTCAGCAAGTATGAAGTAAAAATCATCAAAGTCATCTAACCTAACTACATATGTCTGGAAGCTGAACCTCTAAGACCTGGCTATTCTCTATCTTTTCTCCTAGTCATCAAGCGGTAAAAGCAATCTCTTGTTGAAGAAGGAATATGTAAGTTTCCTTCACAGAACTGCAGAATAGCTGAGTTTTGAAGGGACATCAGGAAATAATCTGGTCCAACTCTCATGCTCCAGCAGGCCCACCTAGAGCTGGTTGCCCAAGACCCTCTCCATACAGCTTTTAAATCCTTCCAAAGTCAGAGGCTCCACAGCCTTCCTGGGCAACCTGAGACATTGCTCAGTCACTCTCACAGTGAAAAAGTGTTTTCTCATATTCATAGGGAACCTTGTGAGTTTCAGCTTTTGCCCATTGTTTCTGGTCCTGTCACTGGGCATCAGCAAATAGAGCCTTCCTCCATCTTTGTGCCATCCCTTCAGGCACTTACATAGATTAATAAGATACCCCTGAGCCTTCTATTCTCCAGGTTGATCAGTCCTGGCTCTTTCAGCCTTTCCTCATATAAGAGATACCTCAGTACCCTCATCATCTTCATGGCCCTTTGCTGAACTTTATGCAGTATGTCCCTATCTCTCTTGTACAGGGCAATGCAGAACTGGGCACAGTACTCCAGGTCTGGCCTTGCCAGTGCTGTGTAGGAGGAAAGGATCACCTCCTTTAACCTTCTGATAACACTCCTCCTAATGCAGCCCAGCATATCATCCACCTTTGCAGCAGGGGAACATAGCTAACTCACGTTCAGCTTATTGTTTGCCAGAATCCCCAGGTCCTATTCTCCAAAGCTGCTTTCCAGCCAGGTGCCCCCCTGCATGTACTGGTGCTTAGCGGTTTTTCTCCCCAGGTGCAGGACTTTGCACTTCTCATTGTTGAATGTCACGAAGTTCCTTGTCAGCCCATTTCTCCAGCCTTTTGATGTCTCTCTCGATGGCAACACAACTCTGGATGGGTGCTAAATCTAGAGCAGATTAATCTGTCCTGAAGCAAACAATGCGGATTTGAGAGGGGTAAAGCATTCTGACCTATAAATAGCTACACACGTTCAACAGCTTTGAATAGTCAGGTTAAGAGAAGTATGCCTAATAAAATTAAACTATTTCATACAGCAACTATCACACACTTCCTAGTACCATTTGGTAGTGCTCACTATGAGAACTGTGTCACCCTTTTTAATGAACTATTCATAATTTATTTGTTCTCACTCTTCGGTCATTTTCTTTTTATACAGCTTTCCTGTTTGACCAGGTCAGAATCTTTTAGAACCACTTCAGCTATTCCCTGTATTTACATTTTTCTCTATTTTCTGAATAGTGTTTCCATTTCTTTACTACTTGCTGAAAAAGCCCATATTTCAACAAAATGCTATCATACCATCTCCTTAATAATTTGGTTTTCACTTCTGAAGTCTCACAATTATATTAAAATCTCTATAGTATTAAGATTAGAATTAATTATTCTAGATGAGAATTAATTATTCTAGATGATGTCATGGTAGTGCCAAATAAAAACTCATCCTTCTTTTTGTACTCCATGTTTATATTCAGTGTCAAGAATCATTGCTAATGTCAAGCTAAGTTTTCCTGGTTTTATGCCCTCCAGAGTGTAGCAAAATCAAAAGCCTAGATAACCAGAAATATACAGAGTTAATATACAGGTAAATGCGAATTTAATTTTTCCTTCCATTCAATGCCAAAAGTATCTACATAAGTGATTTTTGATTTTTTTGCAGGTAGTATAGGAAATTGGGGGAATGCCAGATGACAAAGGAGGACCTCTAATACTCCAGTTCCATTTGTTCACTGGATGTTTTGCTAATTGATCTCACTAATACCATTTGGACCAAAAAATCGCTACAAGGTTTAGGACTTAGTCAAAGGTCAGTTCCACCTAACTTCAGAGATTCAGTTAAGTCATCTGTGTTGGAAGCTAAGTGTCCATGTATCCTTCTGTAATTCACATGGTGTGAAGATTCTCTTGATGTTCTGGGTCACCATTTGCAAATACCTCTTTTTGATGACAATAGAGTCATTTTAGGGTCATGATACACCACCATGCACTTAGAATTCCAACTGAAAAAAAATGATAAGTGAAACGAATCCAGGCCTCACTGCTGAAAACAGATAAACTGGATCATAGAAGAGCAAGAAGTACAACTGTGTTAACACTTCTGAGATTAATTTTCCAAGAGGACAAGAAAAAGGTTATTTTCTTAAGAAATAAGATTAATTAAAGCTGTTGCACTTGTTATACACATTTGCTGTTTTATTGTGGACAGTTAAACATTCTGCAAAATACTTTTGTAGCTCAGTCTACACAATTTCTCTATGATTTCCTATAACAGAATAGAAATAAAAGTCATGATACAAAACATTGGGACGCTGGATTTTCTTAGAGGACACGGGAAGAAATTACATGTTCTAATTCTCAAAATGTTAACAGTTAAATGTTATGTTGGTTAAACTAACTTTAAACGCATGACAAATGATTTTCTATTCATCCCTTCTACCACCTTCAATATTTTGTAATACGGAAGGCCAAGGTGCACCTACTTCATATCAAGTAGTAACATATTCATCCATGAGAGATAGCGTATGTTCTCTTCACTGATCAATTTTGATTAGTCTGTTATTTTATTTAAGAAGAAATTGAGTGGGTCGGGTAGGATGCTTTGGTGGGAGATGATGCCTTTACTGAAGAGCAACTGAAGTAGAAGCTGGAGCCTGCTGAGTGTTGCAAGGAGGACAAGGAAAGAGTCACAGCAAGAAGCTGCACACTCTAAGTTCAGTGACAGAGCAGTGTGAAGAGCAGAACAGTAGTTGCACCTCTTGCCTCACAGCACCAGTAACACAGATTTAAGGGTGACTCCTTGAATCTACAGATTCCTGTAATAATTAATAATCTGTAATTTTTCTTATTTGGCTTGTCATGCCTATGAATACCTTTTTGATACACATATACATCTTGTAAGAGCTAAAGAGTTAATCTAGCACGTTGATTTTTTAAGGATATTTTCCTTTTTACTTTTATGAATTATAGTTGAGACATAGTTGAAGACAAATGCAGGTATGTAGGATTTATTCATCTGTCATTTGGAAATTATAGTTTACTCCAGTGCATCAAAAAAGTTAAGCTTTCCCACTCTTTATTTGCACTATATTACTGCCAAAGAGGATGTAGGTGCCCTGAATGACAGACCAGTTACTTGTTCCTGATAATCAAGAAAAACTGGTTTCCTAGGGAGTGAAATGCTAGAACTGAAAAACAACTGGAAAATTAATCTTCTTTCATTTTCTTACCATATACTTTATTGACATAAATATAACACATGAGATAAAAATTAAACTTAGGAAAACAAAAGGTCAATATAACCTGTGTGTAACTTCTTAAGATATCTAGTCGGGTCCTCACATCACAAATATTGTCAAACGTGCAAACCAGATGAACTGAAGCATGCAGTGTACGAGCTTATCTTTCTCAGTGAGTCCCTAGCAAGTAATACCCTTGAATAGCCCAGCATTTTCTGAGGACTTCAGAGGGACTGGCGGACTTTATCTACCACCATCCACTGAAGACCCAGAAGCGGTGAAGAGGATAAATTTAGCTAAAGAAGGTCTCATCTGAGTCTCATGCCTGATCATTTTCCTCTTTTTTTCTTCTCAAAAAAACCCCCAAAATGGTTAAGTTGGAGGGGAGTGGGTTGTTTGGTTGGTGGGGTTTTTTTGTTGTTTTGTTGGGGGTATTTTTGTTTGTTTGTTTGTTTTTAAGCTGGGGTGAATACAATAATGTTGTAAGGTGGCCCTCAAAGAGCTCAGAAGTTTTGTTGATCTGACAAGAGAAGGGATGTCCAAGGTTTCGTGTTAACACTAAGAATACTGAGACCATCTGTATTGTGGGTCCCTCCCATAAAGAGCAGGATGACAGCAGGGGCTACTTGTTTAGGAGTGTGACAGCGGAAGTGTCAACACAGCAAACATGAGTAATAAAAACAACAATTTACAGTAAAACAAAATAAATAAAACCTGCAATATTAATTCTGTGAGATTTCCTTTGTGATGAAAATAGTTTTGATAATACACCAATGTTTTAGGTATTACTAGGTCAGGATCTTTTCTGCCCCTCACACTGCCCTGTCAGTGAGCAAACTGGGGGTGCAGAAGAAGTTGGAAGGGGTCACAGGTGACCCCAACTGACTAAAGGGATATTCCATACCCCTTGATATCATACTCAGCATGTAAAGCTGGGGGAAGAAGGAGGAAGGCCAGGGGGGACATTTGAATTGTATTTTTTATGATTTTTGTCTTCCCATGTAACCATTACACATGATGGAGCCCTGCTTTCCTGGAAATGGCTAGGTACTTGCCTGCCTATGGGAATTAGTTCCTCATTTTACTTTGCTCACATGTATGGCTTTTGCTTTACCTGTTGAACTGCCTGTATTACAATCCATTCTCACTTTAACCCTTACAGTTCTTTCCCCTATCACACTGTGGGGGAGTAAGTGAGCAACTGTGTGGTACTTAGCTGCTGACGGGCTTTAAACCATGGTAAATGCTTAAGAAACTAAGAGGTTTTCAGTCATAAGCAGAACTCCCAAATCTTACCAAACTTTTAGCCTTACCATATCATATTGCAAAATTCATATCCATAGAAGACAGTGCAAGTAAATGCTTGGAATTGGGTACTAAAAGATTTTGCGGAATTGAAATCTGGATTTCAATTACACCTATTTAAGTTCAACTCAATTAATGTCCTTGATCTCCACTCCCTGTTAGTCTATAATTGATATAAAATATGTTAAATGTAATTGATTAGATTCAATAAATATAAAATAGGAATAAATAGCACCGTTTCTTCATTTTGTATTTATTTAGTATTGAATTGGATAAACTCAGTATTGTTTTGATTCAGTACTGTGCAGACTAAATGTGTTTGTGTTTTAAATGTTGCTGGAGACACCAATTAGAGATATATCCTGTCATAATAGGCACTGTGCAAATATTACTTCCTAGAATAAATGTTTTTTATTTGCAATAAAAAATTCTAGTATCCTTTATAGTTGCACAGTCTTGAACATAAACAAAGAAGAACTTAGGCCCGTTGGGAGTTTTGTGTGACATCAGAACTGAATTTGACTCTTGAGACCTGGGAATGTAAAATTAAACATGAAGCTATCTATGCTTCACTTGAAGAATAAAACAACTTTTAAGATGTAAAACACCTTTTTAACTATAAAACAACATTGATCTGGGGTTTTTTTTGTAGATGAACAGGTAGAAAAGATATGGATTTTTCTTCTTTATCCACTCTCTTTAGATTTTCTTGCATGTAAAACTGGTATTTGACTTGTTTACTGAGTATCAAGCCAGTACGAGCAAGTAATTTACAATTTATACCATTACCTTTAATTCCTAAACACCCTGTGCATGTTGATATCACCATCAATTTATATGACTGTTCATTCTGTGCGGGAAATTTTAGAGTACTGAATGTAATATCCCTGCCTTAATTTGATCCTTGCAGTTTACTATGTATGAGATTATTTTTGTTTATATCCCTCACAAATTCTATTGCAATCTCTTGCATTATATGTAGAAAAAGCCTGTGAAATTTCTACTTGTGAGAATTCATCCATGATTTCAGAGTCTGAAGTCAAGGACTGGCCTGTGTTCAAGTTTATTTAGAATAGAATAGAATAGAATAGAATAGAATAGAATAGAATAGAATTTTTAATTGGAAGGGACAATAATCTTCTAGTCCAAATGCCTGACCACTTCACGGGTGACCAAATGCCTCTTAAACATTGACAGGCATGGGGCAACAACCCCATCTCTAGGAAGCCTGTTCCAGTGTTTGACCCCCCTCTCAGTAAGGAAATGCTTTCTCATGTCCAGTCTGAACCGCCCCTGGCCAAGCTTTGAACCATTCCTGCAGCACTTGGCATTGGATACCAGGGAGAGCAGTTCAGCACCTCCCTCTGCACTTATCTTCCCTGGGAAGCTGTAGAGAGCCATAAGGTCACCCTTTTTCTCCAAACTAGACAACCCTAAAGTCCTTAGCTGCTTCTTATAGATGACTTCCAGCCCTTTCCCCAGCTTTATTGCCCTCCTCTGGATGCATTCAAGTTATCATCCTTCCTAAATTGTGGGAACCAGAACTGCACAGAATACTCAAGGTGTGGCTGCACCAATGCTGAATAGAGCAGGATAATCACTTCTTTTGATTGGCTGTTTTTGGTGTGTTTGATGCACCTCAGGACACAGTTTGCCCTCCTGGGAGGAGGGCACACTGCTGACTCATATTGAGCCTGCTGCCAACCAGCACTCCCAGATCCCTTTCTGCAGGGCTGAATGGCATTGATGCCAATTCACACCAATTCATGCCATTGATGATTGCTCAATGTTTCAATGTACCTAGAACCCTCTAGAAGGCCTCTTGTCATTCAAGATGCTACGCAGCATCTCCCAGTATAATATTATCGACAAATATATTAATGGTGCATTTAACTGCTGCAACCAAATCATAGATAAAAGTATTGAAGAGAACTAGGCCTAGAATTGAGCCCTAAGGAACACTGCTGGTGTACCGGTCACCAGCCAGTTGTAGCCCTATTCACTACAACCTTATGAGCCCTGCCATTTTTTCAGTCAGCACACCGTGAACCTTCCCATCCCACAGCTGGACAGCTTGTACGGAAGGGTGCTGTGAGGGACAGTAGCAAAAGCCTTACGAAAATCCAGAAAAACTATATCCGCCATCTTCTCTTTATCCACTAGGCAGGTGACCTTCTCATAGAAGGATATTAGATTAGTTAAACAGGACTTTCCTTTCGTGAATCCATGTTGACCGTGCCTGATGACTGTGTTGTTCTTTAAATGTCTTTCGGTAGCATTCTATATGATCTTCTCCATAATTTTTCCAGGAACTGCGGTTAGACTAACGGGTCCATAGTACCCTGAGTCTTCCCTAATGCATTTCTTGTAAACTGGAATAATGTTCCAGTCAGCAGGGAATTTCAGGAAACATTAGGAATTCCTTTGCATTTTTCTGCTAGGTGCCCCAGATAGAAACTTGGAGGATGACCCTTAAAGGTAAATTAAATTTCTCTAGAATACCCATTTCAGTGTCATCCTGCCTAATGGGAATATCAGTGGAGATAATACATGATGTGGACTACATCAGAAATTGACTACAGGCTATTAATAAATTAACTGAAACTACAGAACAACAGAATCATTTTCAGATATACAGCAACCATTGTTTCAAAACTTTAGGTAAGTACCCATTTGCTCTTTTAAAGACAAGTGTTGAATTAACAAACATTAGTTATCAGAAAAAACCCAACAATTTATATTAATTTCTAACTCCAGAGTCATATCTGTGGTGTAATCTTATTTAATGAATAATATCAGTAAATTAGTTATACAATTCACTTAAGAATGTTTTATGTTAAATGCTATATGTAACTTATTTATGTAACCCTTGTGCTCTTTGAACAGGTGGTCACTGCTGTCTAAACAGAAAAAAAACTGGCCTCAGTCAATAATTTCTGTCCAAAGCAATATGCTGGTGAATATAGCCATTATACATTACAGCATGTTCTTACCTCTATTTTATAAACAGCTGTATTTAGAGAAGCTTCATTACTTCCTAATTATACTTACTTCCCTCCCTTTTCCCCTCATTAAAAACTGAGTAGTCAGCACCTCAGCAATTATATCATCAACATTAATTTTCTTCCTCTTCATTTATTAATTAGTCTCTTTTGCTCTAGTTTCTTTTTTCTCTGCATATAAAAATTCTTATTACTTTTATTTCTTTTGATGAATAATATTTTTTCTTAATATTTCTTTGTTTAGCATTAATATCATGGTTAGAAATGCTAAGGCTCAATTCTGCTTGATTTTGTGCAAACAGAAATCAGGAGTCAAGTTAAAAGACTGAGGTAGAACAATTTGAATCCAAACTTTCAGCAAAGTTAAGTCTGATTCAATCCTGGATACCACTATTAAGTGATTCTAGAATACTAGTCATGAAAGACCCAATATTCAGCTGTTTCTGACACTGTGCCTCTGTTAAGATGACTAGAAAGATAACTGTCTGTAGATTTGCTCTGAGTTACATGTAGCCCTGGTGACAAGGTGCCACGTTATAGATCCAAATGAAGTAAGACTGTGTGTTTGTGTGTGTATCTGAAATGATCTTATATGCACAAACACAAAGAATACATCAGAAGCCATATATTTTCCATGCTAGTTGTTGTACAGAGGCAATAATATTACTGTTATATACTATTTGTATACCATATATACTATATATTGTATAGTAAACTTCAGAAGCCTCAGTCAAGATGAGAATCTCAGAGTATCTCTACAAAACACAAACCACCATACAATTCCTATTCCTTAGAAATCATATGTATTCAGATAAATGCAAACCCCCAAATATTTTTCACATAAGACTTTTATATAACATTTTATGTGAAAATGTACTCTGTGTGTCCCTTGGCCGTTTTCTTCCTTTTACCTTTGAGGTCTTTTTGGAAATTTTTTTCCAGACCTTCCTACTGGTCGTCTCCTGTTGCAGTCGACTAAATATCTTCCCTGCTAATCACAAAGCTATTTCCTACTCTAGTTCTCTTTCTTTTCACATACTTTCAGTGTGTTTCTTCGTTCTTTCTCAGTCTCTCCTCCTGTTGTCTATCAGTTTCCACAGACCCTATTACTGTTTCAGCAATTCCTTTTTTCCAATAAATACTGTTTTGCCTATGTCTTCATATCTTTGAAATATTCTCTTAACTTCTCCCTCTATGCAGGGCTCCTCCTAACCATGTCTACTCATTGAAATAAAGTGCTCCATAGCACTATGCTGCTCCCTTCAACGGTCCTTTGTTCTGTACTGCCATCCCAGCAGATCAGGTATTTGCTCTGCTCCCATTCACTGTCATTTCAGTAATGTAATGTTCGCTCGTTAGTTCATAGCTTTCCCAAGTGCCTTCTAAATAAGAAATGGGTATGCCTACTTTTCTGTCCAAAATCGCCAGTGAACAGTCTTTTGCCTTTTCAGTCTTTTCTTATTCTTTCTTATTTGAACACTCAAAGTGTTCACCACACCAGCTCTTATTGCTTCTCTTTGCCACTGCATTCAGGACTGAAGCTGTGTGTTTCACGTGGGCTCCTCCTTCTGATGACATATAGCTTCTTTTGTTGAACCCGTAGCTGTTTCTTGCATCAACAGCTAATCCTGAAAGCCTTCAAGGGAAAAGGAGAAAGGCTGCAACACCAATAGCATTTTCTGGGCTTAGATTTATTTTCTAATCTGCTAAATCACATACATTTCACGTCTCTAGCAGCTCCACTGGAATGCTAGGCATTCATCAGGGCTGCTGACATTACTCAATAGTTCTTTTCCTTTAGCATCCTCTTTTCATTCAGTCATTTTTTTTCTTTCATGTCTTTCAATGATCTTACAGTCAACAGCTATGGGGAAGTGTCACAGACACGAAGACCGATGACAGAGAGAGAACACTACTGTCTCCAATTCCAGGGCTCTGCCTTTCACTCCTCGTATATAGGCAACCCAGCTCTTAGAGACAAATGAACTACCCAGCATCGTATACTCACATATACTCATGTCAACACCCTGCAGAAGCTGCAGATGTCCCGTTGCAGTTCTTACCACTCTGTTAATGAGGTTTGCCTGATGCCCATTGTCTACTGCAACTAACTCAGCTTCCCTCACACTTCTTCCCCCAATTGCTCTTTAAGCCTCCTGCGTGATCCAGACTCATCCTTCTACATTCCTTCTCTTTTCCTCAAAGAAGAAATGAAAGTGTGAACATCATAATAGCATTTATTTTTCTGGAATGTGAGAGTAGGTGAGCTTAAATCCCCACTCTTAATCCTTTGCCCTGACTATGAGAGCAGGGAATTAACTATCTTCATTTCTGAGGAGAAGCAGAGATGGAACTGCAAAGCTCAGCAATTCTACACATCCTTCCTTTTTACTCATACTTTCTAATTTTCCTTCCTCCTGCTGCTGCCTCCCACATTTCACCCTACGGATTCTGGTAATGTCTGCTATGGAAAGACTTACTACAAAGACATTACTGCTTCTCTGTCTTTATTACTTATGTGGAAGCTGAGTCACTGTACAAACATGATAAGATTGGCATCCTGTCCTCTCATGGCCTACACTGTGGAAGTCAATATGGTGGCCATTATCCAGATTGTGTGCATTATGCCAGCGAAAAAACAATCAGTCTCCTGTCAGTGCACTTTGTGTTGCAGTTTTATTACACTGATCCTTTCTCCTGAATGTCATAAACATGATGCGTTGCTTTAATAATTTTTGTAAAGAAAATGCAAGATGAATAACCTGTTATTGTTCTGTCCTACCGCACTTCTAATATTAAGTTTGTTTTATTAAAAAAAAAGTAAATAAATAAAAAACAAACAGGAAATATTCATTCTTAATTCAACTTCAAATGGACAAGGAGGAACTGAACACTGCATGTTTGTACACACTGTCCTGTTATTTACTAAAGTAGATTTTAGCTGACACTACTTCTTGTGTCAGCAAACCTGAAAATATAACCCTTGCCTGGGAATAACGGTTCTTAGATGGTGTGGTTTTAGAGTTAGAAGGACACCTTATTGTTTATTGTAGTAATATAATTTTCTGATATATTAATTATGTATTTTGCTGTTAAAACATATCAGTCTGAATGTCTAGAGGATTTGATTAGTGAAATACTGGAAAACTTCTCTGTTAATTCTTTTTTTGGTAGCAATTTAAAAAATGCTCATATATTTGGAGAAAACAAGAGGGTATTTTAAGGAATGGCAAAGACTATACGATCATAAATTTCTGGAAAACTAAGTAATATTTTTAGTATTATTTTTTCATGAATGTACAGAATTTTCATGCTCTTTCATCTCCAAGTGCATTCATAAAGCTACACATATATTTTTTCTTTTTCATTTAGAGAAGGGAAAGAACAATTCCATCCAATATCAAAATCCAATAAACCTTGATTCTTGTCTCTTATACTTGTGGGATATATATAAAAGTGTTAAGAAAGAGCCACTATATTTACCTTTGGTACAAAGAATTTTTATTGGACAAAACCAAACCAATTTGCAAAAGTTTTGGAAACTGAAGTGTCTCAGCATCTTATTGAAAAAATATTTAAGTTTTCTACAAACAGAATTCTTTCATATCTACTATTTTATGTCCCAGAAGACCATTTACATGTACACAACTCGTTTACACTTCCTTTTGATAAGCTGAACACCTTAAGTCTACAACTAAAAAGTATTTTCCTAGCTCTGAATTATTTGAGTTTTATTTCTTGTTCCTACTATAATATTTCATTAGCTATTAGGGGTGTAAATGCTAGAACTAATGGCTGGCAAATGTTACACCCATTTACAAGAATGGATGGAGAGAGGAGCCAGGGAACTACAGGCCTGTCAGTCTGACCTTGGTACCATGGAAGGTCATGGAGCAGACCATCTTGAGTGATATCACAGAGCACATGCAGGACAGCTGGGTGATCAAGCCCAGTCAACACAGGTTTGTGAAAGGCAGGTCCTGCCAGACCAACTTGATCTCCTTCTATGACAAGGTTACCTGTTTAAAGCCTTTGACACCATTTCTCACGGTATCCTGCTGGAGAAACTGGCTGCCATCAGTGCGGACAGGCACACCCTCTGCTGGGTGGCCAGGCCCAAAGAGTTGTGGTAAATGGAAGTAAATCCAGTTGGAAACCAGTCACGAGTGGTGTTCCCCAGGGTTCAGTGCTGGGTCCAATCCTGTTCAATATCTTTATCAATGATCTCAATGAAGGCATTGAGTGCATCCTTAGCAAGTTTGCGATTGACACCAAGCTGGGTGCAAGTGTGGGTCTGCTTGAAGGAAGGGAGGCTCTGCAGAGAGATCTGGACAGGCTGGATCCATGGGCTGAGACCAATGGGATGAAACTCAACAGGGCCAAGTGCCAAGTCCTGCACTTGGGTCACAACAACCCCATGCAGCGTTACAGGCTTGGGGAAGAGTGGCTGGAGAGCTGCCTGGCAGAGAAGACCCTGGAGGTGTTGGTTGACAGTGGCTGAACATGAGCCAGCAGTGTGCCCAGGTGGCCAAGAGGGCCAATGGCATCTTGGCCTGTATCAGAAACAGCCTGGCCAGCAGGACTAGGGACGTGATTGTGCCCCTGTACTCAGCACTGGTGAGGCCACACCTTGAGTGCTGGGTTCAGTTTTGGGCCCCTCACTACAAGAAGGACATTGAGGGGCTGGAGTGTGTGCGGAGAAGGGCAACGAAGCTGGTGAGGAGACTGGAGAACAAGTCCGATGAGGAACAGCTGAAGAGCTAGGGTCATTTAGCTTGGAGAAGAGGAGGTGAGAGGAGACCTCATCACTGTTCACAACTACCTGAAAGGAGGTCATGGTGAGGTGGGTACTGGTCTCTTCTCCCAAGTGGCAAGTGATAGGATGGCAGGAAACGACTGCAACTTGCACCAGGGGAGGTTTGGACTAGACATTAGGAAATATTTCTGTACTGAAAGGGTGGTCAGGCCCTGGCACACCTGCCCAGGGAGGTGGTCAAGTCACCCTCCCTGGAGGTGTTTAAAAGATGGGTGGACAAGTTTCTCAGGGATATGTTTTACTAGTGGACAGACGCGGTTGGACTCGATGATCTTAAAGGTCTTTTCCAACCAAGAAATTCTATGATTCTATGAACTACATACAATATTCTAGTCTGGTAATGTCATATAATGAGGGAAAAGATAATTTCAACTCTTCTAAAGTACTCCCCTGCATTTACACTGAAGAGTGATGTTAGGATATCATTACGGTTGCCCAGAGAAGTGGTAGATATTAGGAAGAACGAGGGTGGTGAAACATTGGAACAGGTTGCCTAGAGAGGTGGTAGATGCCCCAACCCTGGAAACATTCAAGGTCAGGTTGGAAAGAGCTTTTAGCAACCTAATCTGATTGAAGATGTCCCCACTCACTGCAGAGGGCTGGACTAGATGACTTTTAAAGGTCCCTTCCAACCTAAATATTTCTTTGATTCTGTGATTCTAAGCTGCTTGTCCACCTTGAATATCTCTAGGGATGGGGCTTCTACCTTCTCTCTGGGCAACCTGTTTCAGTGCTTCAGCACCCTCATTGTAAAAAATTTCTTCCTTATATCTAGTCTAAATCTCTCCTCTTTTGGTTTCAAATCTTGTCCTGTTGCAACAGGCCCTGATAACATGTATGTCCTTATCTTTCTTATAAGCTCCCTCTAAGTAATGGAACACCGGAACAGGGTCTCCACAGAGCTTACTCTCTTAGCCTTTCCCCATAGGAGAGGTGTTCCATCCCCTGATAATTTTTGTGGCCCTTCTCTGGACCCGCTGCAAAAGGTCTGTGTCTTTTCTGTGCTGAGGGCTCCAGAGTTGAATGCAGTACTCCAAGTGGGGTCTAAGCAAAGTGAAGCAGAGGGGCAGAGTCACCTCCCTTGACCTGCTGGCCACACCTCTTTTGATGCAGCCCAGGACACAGTTGGCTTTCTGGGCTGCAAAAATACATTATCAGATCTTGCTCAGCTTTTCACCCACCAGTACTCTGAAGTCCTCAACAGGGCTGCTCTCAATCTTTTCATCCCCCAGCCTCTACTAATACTGTCGGTGTTGCTCCAACCCAGGTGCAGGACCTTGCACTTTACCCTTGTTGAACTTTAAGAGGTTCACATGGATCCTCTTCTCAAGCTTGTCCAGGTCCTTCTGGAAGGCATCCAGTCCTTCAGGCATGTTAATTGCACTACTCAATTTGGTGTCATCTTTAAACTTGCTGAGGGTGCACTCAAACCTACTGTCTATGTCACTGATCAAGATATTAAACAGTACAGGTCCCAATATGGACCCCTGAGGGACACCACTTGTCACTGATCATTACCCTCTCTCTGTATGTGGCCATCCAATCAATTCCTCATCCCCCAAATGGTTCACCAATCAAATCCGTATCGCTCCAATTTAGAGAGAAGGATGTTGTGGAGGACTGTGTCAAAGGCGTTACAGAAGCCCAGATAGATCACATCCATAGTTTTTGTAATCATTCCATCACTAGGTTGGTCAGACAGAAGTTGCCTTTGGTGAATCCATGCTGGCTGTCTCAAATCACCTCCCAGTCCTCCATACGCCTTATCATAGCTTCTAGAAGGATCTGTTCCATGGAACAGAGAGGTGAGGCTGATAGATTGGTAGATTCCAGGGTCCTCCTTTGCACCTTTTTTAAAAATAGGTGTGATGTTTTCCTTTTTATAGTCACTAGGGACTTCACCTGACTGCTGTGACTTTTCAAACATCATGGAGAGTGGCTTGGCAACTACATCACACTTTATTTCTGGGTTGTTGCTTTCCAGTATATAGCCCTCGTTCGGCATCTTTGTCAAATAAGTTTGTCCTTACATGGATATTTCTTATGGGCTTTCCACATCTATTTACCAATCTTAATGTAAATCATAATTCAAACACTATATCTCCAATATTATATGACATATTCCCATTCATTTCTGGAAGCACAGAAATAGCAGTTTACATTTAGCGATACTGAACAGTCTGAGTTCAGCAGAACCTCAGTTTCTCAGTTTAGGAAGTTCAGCAGCCCTGTTGGTTTAACAAATTTTTGCAGCATGCATGCCTCGATATTTGTTCCCATGCAGAAGCATTCTACTCTGCATTGTGTCAACTGATAAGCTAATATGGAATTAAGATTAGTTAACCCATTTTTTAAAGTCAGAACAATGAGTAAAGTAGGGAGTAAGAAACTCTTAGGCCGACTTTCCTGCCAAACCCACTGTATTGTAGATTTGTTGCTGCAGCCAATTCGTACTTCATTTAACATATAAATAATTGACACTTCATGCTTTTTTAGAATAAAAGCAGAGATGTTATGCATATTTAAATTACTTTCCATCAGGTGTGATACCGTCACATAAACTCTATCTGTGGTTAACAAATGACAACACTTCTATTTTCGGAGAACTGCCAGGGAAATCCTTTATGCCTGAAAGGCTTGATCTAGGTTTAGGGACATATTAACAAATTAGCTTGTGTACATTTGGACTTTTAATGCATTGTCAACCATGTGAATATGTAAAGGAGTCTTTCCTTAAATACAATACCTTTCAGGAGTGCTAGAAAATCTTTCCCTTATTGACTACAAAGCACCGGAAAATACCTATTTTGAAGAGTTAATATGGAAAAAGAGAGGGTAAATAACAAAATTATGCATTACTATGATATATCATGTTCCATGTAATGTATTAGTGGTTTCCCAGGAAAGAAGATAACGTATTACTATGCATTTTAAATGGGATAGAATACTGTCTGCTGTAATTAGCAACTATTCAGCTTCTGAGAAAACTGAGATCATGAATGCCTACTTCATTTGTCTGTACTTGATTACTGAAGTATATCGCATAATTTTGAATTGTCTTTTAGTGTATTTGCATCTCAAATCTTAAATAAAATATGTTCAACAGCTCTGTAAAGCAAAGCTGCTTCAGATAGCTTCTTTGGAATGGAATTAGCCTCTCTTCTTTAAACTATTGTAAAATGTTTGGTCTAAGTTATTTTAAGAGATAACATATATAAAGTATTTTAAGAGATAACATATATAAAATATAAATCTCAGGTATGAGATTTAAAGATTTAAAACATTTTAATCTAGGTAAAATGTCTCAATTGAAATGTGGCATGTAATGAGTTCTTAAGAGTTTTCTTTCATTTGAAAGGAAGCTAGGGGCTTGCAAGAAACAGCATCTCATTCTAGACTTTTATATGTCAATTTAATCTATGACTTTGGTAAAGCCACACTTTACTAAGAGTAGAATTTCTACTCTGTTTCCTCTGGTAGAATGATGTGAACATGAACATTTTATGTTTTATAACATTGTAGTACTTAAGTTTGAGAAAGAAATATTTCTAGATATGAAACAAGGGCTAAACGGTAATTCTTCCTTTGGAGTTTTAAGAGTAATGTCCTTTCCTTCCAATGATGAAGGGTCTTACAGAATGTGATCTCATTCCCTGAACATAGTTTACTACAAAATGTATCTACGTTTTCATCAATTTTTCCTTTGTGTCCATAGCAAACAGAGCATAGCGATTTCTTCATACTATGGAGTCTCCCTAACGTGTCCTACTATTTTAACAGGTTCACAGTTATAATGTTGCAGACCGTTAATTTATCCTTATCGTTGACACTCTAGTATCCACATTGTGCACAGCTTTGACACAGGGACTACGATAAAAGAAGTCCCAGAATTCAAGACAATACCGTATTGTTCTTTACTCCCTTGGATATGCTTTCAATTTTTTTTTTTTCTACTGCTGTTTACACAGATGATGTGGCATATTCATTTATAATGCCAATATATCTTTAAGGAAAAGTTAGAAACTTGTTATTTGGAAGTCCCATAAATTCTCAACACTGGCACTGTATCAAAGACTAGTCAGTTTGAAAGAACATTTTTATTCATGATAAAATAGAGGATCAGGGTAGATGATACAGACACACTAACATATGACTGATGAGGATATCTGAGACAGCAAAAGGCATTGTCAGCCAATGCTTTGCTTTCATGCTTTGTCTAGACTAAAAGTCCCATGCAGTAAACTCAAACAGACTAATACTGACTGTATCTGAATGGTAAAACCCCATGACTTTATAATTACATTTTTGCGATATCCATGAGAGGCATTTGCCAATGATGTGCCATATAAGGAAATCTTGGAATCATTTTTTTTTTAAGCCAACTGTTTCACATTTTGCTGTGGGACTGAGTAAAAATGACAGATTGTATTACCGTGATAAAACTAGCATAAATAAATAAATAATTAAAAGTGAACTATACTTTTTAATGCACCAAATTTTCAGTGAAATGTGAGACTGAAGGGAAAGTAATTATCTGTGGAGGAATTCAGATAATGAATCCAAATGGCTTTTGCCCTGTGCTTATTTGTTACCTCATTGTTCAGAAATATAAAATTTTCACATCAAATGATTTGATTACTTTACTGCAGAAGTGGATTTTTCCTAATAAATACAGAACTTTTGTTTATATATGCAGCACAGTCTGCTGTTTATGCTTATGTGGAGTTACTTTTCTACCTAAATAGTTCTCTGTTAATTTTAAAGCACTATCCTCCTGTGGTGGACTGTTCAGACACAGTAGGATATATTCTGTTTTCTTGTGTGCATCCCATTTTAACTGTAAGATTGCAGTGACTGAATGCAAGCATTTTGTCCTCTGTCTTGTTTTGAATCTCTAAATCAGCATTTATACAACAGTAGGCTAAGAATGTTCTCAAGCATCAAATGATATCAAAAAGTCATTTGATCATTAATTTAAAGGACTGAAATTATTCAAGTGCTCACACTCTTTGACAAGACGTGCCTTAAGTCATGGAAGGAAGTCACTTGACGGAGGGAGACTGGAACTCCACTGATGAAGGAGGATCTCAACTCATTAGTCTGAATAGCAGATGAATACCGCAGTATCATTGCAGTTGGATACACTGAATAACAGATTGGAGATCTCACCAGAATGCACAATAGCTAGCACATAGCTTCCATGCTTCAACTGTTCAATAGGCACCAGAGTCATACCAAGCTGTCATATCAATATGCACCATAAGAGCTTGAGAACTTCAGAAATTCCTTTAAGTCCTTCAATTCAGATGTTGGTTACGATGATTTTAGAGAATTAAGTTCTGGCTGGGAACAGGTTAATTTTGTGGTTTGGGTGGGGAAAGACTTAATTTTCATAAGAATCTGTGAAGGGACAATGCTGGGTCAGCTGATCAAACTGGCCAATGAGATATTCCACACCATCAGTGTGTCCCATACATATAAGAGATTGACAGTGTGTGATGGCTTGGTTCTTGACTGGGTTACATGGTGTGGGTTGAGTGCACAGCTCCAGATTTGGAGCACACCAGGTGCTGTTTTTCAGATGGTGAGCAATTTGCGTGATGTATCACCTATTCTGTATATTCTTTTATTGTTATTATTTTTGTCATATTTTCTCTTCCTTTCTTGTCCTGTTAAATTGTTCTTATCCCAACCCATGAGTTTTACCTGACATTTTCCAATTTCTCTCCCCATTCCACTGGGTGGGGGAGGAGATGGAGTAAGTGAGGGGATATGTGGTTCTTTGCTGCCAGCTTGGGCTTAAGCCATGACAGCAAGCTATCCCACTTTCTACATAACGTAAGTGAACTTCTAGAAGAAGATTGTTGCATCACCATTTAGAAAGTGTGGGCAAGGACAAGTCTGAATTGAAAGCATTAGCAAGGCAGTACTGGGCTCACCTTCTCCTTTGTATACCACAATGGAGAGAATAACACAATTCTTATAGAATAGGTAACAGAATACACACAAAGAGGTGGACATGGATTTGACTGAATTTCGCCTTCTAAAAGTCAGTCATTCCCTTCAAGATAATAAAGTACACCTCCTACATTTGTTGGAAAGAGACATGAAAGAGAGGAGACAATTGAGCCCATTTTAAGAAAAACATCAAAGACAGATAAGAGTTACACCCCTGAGGTGTCTACCTCTCCTGTAAGAGAGAGGGAGCCAATGTGAGTAGTTTGGTTGGCCAAGTAAGGAGAGAATAATCTGTTTAGGATAACAGTTTCACCCTCTGATCACGGAAAGTCTATAGGTGTGTAGCATTTGTGTCCTTCCTGATGAAAATAATCTGCTAATTGGATACATTCAAGATACATGACACAAGAAAATGAGTTGTTTATTGTCTTATTTAAACAAAGTTTTCTGAGTTCACCAGAGAATGCGATCCATTAAATAGACCTCTTACCGTATATGAAGTTTAAGGAAGGAATTCCCAAAGAAACCTCTGTGATTTTTTAGGAGGTCATGATTTCATAAGAATATAGTCTCCTTTTGATGGGATTTACTTCATTTAATAGTAAAAGAATAATTTGCTATGTGGTCAAAATGCTGCAGCATGTTACAGAAAAAAACATATGAAGAATTTTGCTTTTATTTTTTCATGTTTTTTTCTTCTTTGGTGTAAAGAAAGTTATTAATGCACACGTAGAGGTTTTATTTTTGTGCCTATATAACAGAATATGAGTGAAGACAACAGAATGCAAACCAGTGCTGTTCAAGAAAAGTGGAGTGAGATCCAGGTAAGAAGGAGGAAAAATAATTTATGGAATTAGAAAAAATATTAATTTTATTTGAATAGTGGAATAATCTTGGAGGAAATCTTCAATACACTGTGCAGTCTATTTATGTGACTACTATCAAAAAAAAAAAGTACCAATACAGAAAACAGACTTTCTGTGCTGTTTGAAAAAGTGATATTTTTGTACTATGTTTTCTATAGACTGAGCAAGAATGAAGATAACGACCTAATAAAGCTGCCGTATGTAGCAAATAAGTTCATATTGCAACAACAAACTGATATCTGCATAGGGTTTTGAAAAACAAAACACTATATATAATAATTGATGTCTATTGCTATTTATTTAGATATTTTTAGTGCTCGGGGCTGATGGATATTTGTCTCCATTCCATCTGCTAGTACATGCTTTTAAAGACAAATCATAGTTACAAAACTAGATAGCTCTTACTCAGTAATAAATGAGAAGACAGTGAAAGACTTAAATAGCATGCCTATAGATTTTCAGAATGTTCCAGTGCAGAACCTTTTCTTCCTTTAGGAAATCTCTAACATGAAGTTGTGACTGGTTATCTCCTGAGTGTTTCAGTCCTCTAAAGTACTAAATAACATCTATTAATTAAATGTTTTTGATTGACAACTTTGAATCATCATCTCCTAAGACTAAACTTGATATACTGAGATTAAGCTTATCTGAGAGACTGAAGAGCAATAAAGAATATCTTGAAAAGGCTTATTCTTTATGTACAACTAAAGTCTTAAAGTAACCTGTTGACAAAACCACACCCAAAAGTCTATTTCAAATTTTATGTAAAGTCTAATGCATCAAAGCATTTGGAAATAAATCAATACTTGCATGGATAGTCACACTATATGAAGATGTCCATGTATCGTGACAACTTATGGCTGAGTCATGCAATGAGTAGAAAAGTGTTATAACAGAGGCAGGTGCAAATCATTTTTCATAATTTGAAATGCTGGAAAAAATGCTCTTTTCACCATTTAGTAGCTCATCCTGTTTTAATAACATCCTCTCAAGTAAGGTAGATGAGCCCATAAGGACTGCAAATTATTTTGTTGCAAGAAAAAAATTGGAAGTGTGGAGTGAGGGTTTCACTTTGACATCAACTGTGCATATTTTTCAATAATCAAATCCATGATACTTTTTGCATATAAGGTAACAATGAGAGCTATTAGTACAAGTATCCATTTGTCTGTCCAAAAGGAGTATTCAATGTTTGAGAAAGAATATGCAGCAGTATTTATCACAGTTTTCTCCTGAAGGTTCCGGATACTATAAGCCTGTTCTACTTATTGTAGTGAAAGTATGGTAAAACATTCCTATCCATCTTCTCCACCAGGCAGTCCATTTTAAGCATTTTCCAAATCTGAAGGCAAACAGGACTCCTAATTCCCACCTTTTTCCAGGAAGGGAAAGCAAGGTGCCTCACTCCTCATGGTAGGAGTCAGTTTCTGATTTTTTTTCTCCTTTCCAGTCATTTTTTAGGATTGCTCCTTAAACTAAATAGGCTTCACAGGTGTGGTGCCTCTTCTCAGCGGGTGGCTCTTTTATCTCTTTCTAGTCCTAGTGGGGAGCCTATGCAATCTCAGCAGGCATTGTATAAAACTCCACTTCTGAAAGCGCTAGCAATATGGGGAAACCGTATATAAACATTCACATGATATTTTTTATTTCTGAATTAAAATAAATTTAATTCATTGCAGGAAATTCTAAAGCTTTATGTGATATTAAAATTGCTCCTTACTTTATACCTGCTGAAGAGGATCAAATATCTTAAAATTGTGAAAGCAGGTCTGAATGACGCCAGGTTCATGAAATACTGCTAGATCACGGTTGACCCAATACTTGAACAGAAACTTAAGAGTGTGATCTGCAGACCAGTCACATTTTTACGGGTGGGCTGGGAAGCATTTCAGGGTTGGTTGGTCCCTTGTGTATGGGGGTGGCTAAAGTCTGCAACATCACAATGCTGTGCTTTGGGGTTGTGGTGAACGTGTTTGTTTCCAAAAAAGCTGAGGGATCTTGTCAGCACTGGTGTCATTGGCAGACTGTCATTCCTCCTGGAAAGCAAGCACCACTGCTGTATCTGGTCTTGATGAGTGACTGTGCTGGTTCAGGCACGTACGTAGAAACTGAGGCAGGTAGAAACACTACCGACACAGGAAGCACTAGGTGTTTTATTTTGAGGCAAAGGATATCCAGATTATAATGTAAGTCCCATTTAATTTCGTTTAAATCATAGTCTCCGGTTTCTCTCTCTGTTTCTGCTGGTGATGTTGAGAATAGTCCCAAGACAATTTCTTATTTGGAATGCCAGTAAACAGCAATTCATGGATCAAACCACAGCTTTATTGCGGGCTGGCATGACATAACTGTGAGAGGCAAAGGTATGAATTTAGAAAGAAAACCATCTGGTTTTCAAATTCTTCAGTTGAACATCTTCGTTTTAGAGGAATTGACCTATATTGAAGGTAAAAATCAATATATTAAACCAGATTATTTTTATGAATTTTATTAAAAGGACAAGTAAATCTAGAATTAAACTTATACATCACTGATTAAGACTACTGTTACTGTCTGAGATTAATTAACAATGGACTAATGCAAGGATTAAATCAAGGTAATAATTGAAATTGAATCAATAAATCAATGGTATCAAATTATCAGGTCACCAAATCAATAGAACTACTTAAATTTAATCATGAGGTTGGCAGATGAAAGAGGTGGGTGTTTTTTCCATTAGTTGTGCCTTAGTAACTGAAGGAGCAGTTCTTTCCTTTCATTTGAGTCTTAACTAGTGCTCCAGCTTGAAGATGAGCACTGATCATTTAGTGACGTTTTATGAAAGAGAATTAACCAAGATAGGCACTAAAATGTTTTTTAACAATTTTACAAAAGTACAGAGACTAAAGTAATTCTTTTACTACTCACAACTTCTAGTTAGAACTCATAGCTCTTAAAGCAGTCATTTTACTACTTATACTCTATTTCCTCCATACATAAAAATAGAAAAATTATGAAATTTAAAATTCAGTGGTTGCTAATGAATGCAAGAGCTGTTTCTGGTTCTTTTTGAGAAGGCAGTCAGCAATGACAGATTTAAGTGTCAGCTTTTAACATTCAGTAGGTACACTTCTCTGTCCATACATTTGCATGAGCACGTAAAAGCCCTATCCACACACAAAGAGAGTAAAATGACTCCTCTCCCAAATAAAACAAGCAATATCTTACGTTTCCTGGTCCTTCCTATTTCTTGTCTCACATTCTGACTGACATTCTTCCCCTACTCCAGCGTGGGGTGCCTCCAATGTGAGAGAGTCATCCATGGACTTGTCTAATGTGAGTCCTTTTCACAGGCAACAGTTCTTCTCTAATTTCTCCAGATTTGAGCCTTCCATGGATTGCAGTCCTCCAGGAACAGACTGCTGCAGTGTGCGTCCCCGATAGGGTCACAAGTCCTGTCAGCAAACCTGCTCCTGCGCTCTTCACAGGTCGACAGGTCCTGCCAGAAACTTTCTCCAATGTGGGCTTCTCATGGGGTCCCAGCCTCCTCTGGGCACCACCTGCTCTGGCGTGGGGTCCTCCATGAGTTGCAGGTGGATATCTTGCTTTACCGTGGACCTCACTGGGCTACAAAGGGACAGCCTGCCCCACCATGGACTTCACCGCAGGCACAGGGAAATCTCTACTTCAGCGCCTGGAGCACCTCTTCCCCTCCTTCTTCACACACTTGGGGGTCTGCAGAGTTCTTTCTTCCACATATTCTCACTCCTTTCTCTGGCTGCAGTAATGGGGTTTTTTAACCCCTTCTTAAACACATTATCTCAGAGGTGCTGGCACCCTTGCTGATTGGCTTGGCCTTGGTCAGCAGCAGGTCTTTCTTGGAACAAGTTGACATTGACTCTGTTGGACAAGGAGGAAGCTTCTAGCAGCTTCTCACAGAAGCCACCCCTGTAGCCCCCCTGCTACCAAAACCTGGCCATGCAAACCCAATGCAACTATATAATAGACCTTTCTATTGTAAGGATGTAAATCAGTGGCAGATGTGAAAAGCCTATGAGTAAAACGTAACAATACAATGACAAATCTTTGTGGTAGCACACAGGTTTCCTCAGTTCTTTACTGTCAGTTCAAGCCTCTATGCCTTAATAGCTCCATAAACCTGGCAAACATGAAAAAGCCATTGATTTTAACAAATTCAGGCATGCTCTGAGGAGGTAGAATTGCATCTCTGCAGGGTACTCATTCTTTTTTTGTTGTCTCTGAATTGCCATGACGTGCACAGAATAAGATTGACCTCTCACAGTGCCCACCTCAACTGTCAAAATTCTACACATTGCACAGTATGAAGTGATGCAATCCAGGGCATGCAGATGAGAATGGGCAGCAGGCTGAGGAAGGGTGTGCAGTTACTCCATTTATGTTTTCAGAAACTTATGTCCTCTCCTGCCTGTACACACTGGGCATGGCCCAATGCCCAAGACTATTTAATTGCATGGGCTAGGATATGAACTGCCAGCTGCCATGTTTGGCACATGGAAACAGCAATTTTGAGCTTGCTGCAAAGGAGCTGAAACGGTATGTGGTTGCTTTCACAGATAATATAGAAAGCTTGCGTTTAAAATGTAGCTGACATTCTCTGCATACTGTGCAAATATAGAACCAGATTTTCAGGCATTTAATATTGACAGCTATGGAAAAATGTTCTAGATGTGTCCTTCAGCACAAAGGGAAAGTGCTGAAGAAAAAAACATCATATAAACATATAAGCATTTTCATCTTCATAGGAAATAGTCCTCATCATTACAGAAATAACAACAGTTTTCCAGGAGCTCTTGCAGGAATTTCTTTGGAAGACTACAAATAATAGAGTTCAACGAATGGATTTACATCTTGTCCCTGGGTTGCCTTGTATAGTGGCCCCAATAGTTGTGCTGTGTATGATTCTGGTTAAGCCCGGGAAATCACCAAGGAATGACAGTTGTCTACCCCAGAACTCAATGGCTGATTCTGACACATACACATAAGCACACTCAGATGCACAAACACAAATACAGACACTTTAAAAAAGGAAAATTATTTCAACAACTTTCAAATTTCTGTGGTTCACTCACAGAAAAGGGTTTTCAGTAATATTAGCAGCTAGGAATCGTATTCTAAGCTGATTTATGCTAATGAGATTTCAGAAATTTTTGGCAAAATAGGAGGAACATAATTTTTAAGATATGGTTCCATCTTACCTATAATGTGGGTCCTCCTCCCACAGCAATCCAGAATAAATGACATTCTGAAGGGCAATGCAATTTCTTCCACTTCAATGGATTTCCTTACCAGACTACCAGTATTTGATTTGTTTTTCTCTGAATGAAAGAAGATGCTGAATGTTTTATCTCTTTGCTTCAATGTTGTATTGACTTTTCATGCTGTCATTTTGAACAATAAATGAAATGCACTTATTTGCCAAATTACTAATGGTGACTTTCCTTTCATGAGGAACTGCCACATGTTTAAATTGTTCTATTGGTGCTTAGAGAGCATAGAGAGTTTGACTTAAAGTTCTAAAGGAAACTAAAACAGGCTATAATTCTATCTGAAAAAAAAAAATTATTTGTTTTGGTTTTGGATAAAAAATGTGGAATTCAGACCTTTCCTCCTCATATCAACAAAGCTGTAATGGTTTGTTTCCACCTAGGATATAATGGTTCCCTTTTGACTTGTGTTTTCATTTCCTAGAGTCGTTTTTTGAAACACTTCATCCTGTGTGTATCTATTTTGTTCTTCCAGTGAGGATACACTTTACAAAAAAAAACTTTTAATGTCTACAATTATTTCAATCAGTGCTTGAAGAATTGGGTTTAAAGCAAAATTATCTTGGAAATAAATAGAAAAACTAAACTCAAATTTAGAAATTAGAAAGCAGAAAGAGTGATTACACTCTAGATTAAGTAGAAAGACACCCAAGTGAAAAGAAATACTCTAAACTACTTTTGTCAGTAAAATGCTTACTGAAGAAGGTGTTCGTGATTTTAGTTTAATACTACATATCTCATTTTTCACTGGTCTGGGGTTCTTTTCTGCACATGTAGGCATGCAGCCAGAATAAACCCTGCTGGAACTTTACAAGAAAGAATGGCTGTGCCTTCACTGAAACAGGGCAGACCCAAGCCCAAATTAATTCATATTAATTAAGTAGTTATTAATTATAGTATTGGCTGTAGTGTTTATTATTAGTGGTAACTTAATTATGTTAGTACTAGGAGGCTATAAAGCTGGCATTCTTGAAAGAAACCTTGCAGTGAGGATGTCAGGTGGAACAAATGGTTTGGGTTCTTTCCGAAGGGACGCCAGGACTTTTTCTGGGAGTGCTTTCCTGTGCCAAGCCACGAGGGACAGATGGAGTTTGCAGGCAGCCTGAACATGGACTGAATTTAAGTTATTTTAAAGAAGAGTATGGATCCTAGGTTTGATCCTGGTTTTTGAAGAAAGTATGGAAAAAGTGTAATGTGATTTCTGCTGAGGTAAAGTTCCTGCCCACATCCCCAGTGATACAGTGCAATAGTCCAGTCAGGCCTTCAGAAGATTTAGGTGCTGTGGCTATGTTCACTTCCATACATAAACTACAATTTGAGTCTAGGATATAAACCTTTGAAAGGAGATATTCTCCCCCATCTATAATGCAAATCCTTAAAATGCCACAAAGTGATCCCCTGCAGGATGCATAGATGCATGCCCATCTATGAAATTACTGTTGCTTTCATCAAAGAATCTCAGCTAATTTCCACATCATTCCCAAAATTGTTTGCCTAAGCAAATCTCACTGCTACCCACAATGGACTTACTGAGATCGTTCATCGAATGCGGATTCACAACAAAATACATTTCTTACTTCTTATTTTGAATTAGACTAAAGTGATGGTCACAGTTGTAAATTTCTTAAATTACTAAAAACCATTAAAATTATAGAAACTGTTAAAAATACTGGAAAACAAACCCTATGTTTTCAGGTTGCTGTTCCTGCTTGAAGAATCATATCATTTAAAATTAACAGTCTGAGCTGCATGTCTTGGCACATCATGACTTGTTCATCTACAGTATAATGAAGTTTACTGTGAAGAAGAAAATAAAATATTGCATTTAGGAAGATCAGTAGTACAGGCATAGGAGGTCTAACCATTATCTTCTTTCTTCAGCAAATCTTTATAGGAAGGGTTCCAGTCACACTGTGAAAGTAGCCAGAGATTAATGCAAAACAAATATGTTCATAAAAGAAAAATTAAAAATGTCTGTATCATGCAATTACTGGGTACCTCAGAGAGCCATATGTCTGCCAGTTCTTTTGAGATTAAAAGAACGAAGAGAAAAATTTTAAAAAAACATAAATACATTCTTACTGGACCATTTGCACTATGTCTGGCTTATGTTATACTAGCAGCAGCGCAGTGGAGAAATCCCTATTTCTCTAATAAAGTAGCAACACTAAATAATTCAGTTAAAAGATTTCCAAGTGGCACTGCTAAATCATTTGTGAGAAGTCAATCCTGCCAGAAGCACGTTCCCCCATAAAAGAACTTAAGAACTTTGCTTATGTGAAGGTACAAGTTTAACTGGCTGATGCTGAACACGCCAACATTTTCAGTCTGAAGTTGTGGCAGGTTTCATGCAGCTACTTTGCTCCCTGACTGGATCTCTTGCTATCAGTGGGAATGATATTTCTTGGAAATGGTTCTCGTAGACAGGGATCTGATTGCAAAGTGAAGGACTGAGACATCTCTGCCTGTGAAACTCATGTAAGGATTACCCCCAAGTGTCACTCAGTACAAAGGGAAGAGAGACAATGAGGAAAAAGCCAAGTAGCTTTACCTGCTCTGCAGTTGTCAGTGGAGAAGATTTGAGCTGTGGAGTAAGAACGTATCTCATACACGCCTGCTCTCTCTGGCTGGAGTTATAGGCAGCTGTTATAGATATAACACTGTGAAGAGATGCCTTTTCTTCCTACTCATGCTATCTCCATTTTTCTGACAATGGAAGGACTTCTGCCTTAGCTGCCACCTGGCAAAGGAGTCTCGGCTCAGGGAATTTAATTTGATTTTATTTATTACCAGTTAACATAAACTTTAAATGAAGACCTTATGTATTACTTATTTATGATTTTACAGGAAAATGAGGTTTATATCTAGTCTATATAAACATCAAACACTAATGAAATAGTAAAAATAGCCCTGTGTTATGACTTCACGCTTTGAAAAATCATGAAATATACATAGTTTATAAAAATCGTATATTATGAACAACTTCTTTGAACTTCCCATTACCACTATTAATGATACCCTGAGTGTGTCTTGAAGGTATCTATCTGGCTTGTGTGCTAGAGAAATACACTGCAATATTCTTCTGGTCAATTACCAAATCCATCAAAGATAATAATATTTCCAATATTTTGCTTGCTGTTCTGTACATCTATAAGAAACTATGGGCATATGTCAAGTTCTTTGTCATCTATGTAGCTGCAGAAATAATACAGCATCAATCAGTCTTGGAAATTGAGTTAAAGTTAGCAATTTTATTTTTCTGTGCAGTCATTAAAAATTTAATAATTCCTTTTGTCCTTCAGGGAAAAAATTTAAGAAAAATTACCTCCCCTCTAAATGGTCTCACTTCTACCAAATGCCCCAAGTTAGCCTTTCCTATGATAGATTACTCTCAGTTCCATACAGCTACTACTTGTTCTTTTTGGAGATCATAATCAGACTCGCCCAGATATTTTTGCCTCTTTGCCTGCTAGATAAGGACTCTTTATGGGAAATTTTAAAATAGCTCATTTGCAGTCTTAGGTGTGTGTCAAAACACTAAGAGTGGTATATTATTCAAAAGAAATATTTAAATTAAAGTACATGCAGTTGTTTTCTTATATGTTTTAGGTAAAAGGGAAAAAAAAGGAATTGAAAATGAATTGGAAAGCTAGAAAAAACCCTTTAGCATTATGGTGTGTTATCCATGTACTGGGATACATAAGCAATTTATGTTTCAATGTGTATTTAATCTAGTGAACAGGTAATGACTGTCCTTCAAAATATTCTTAATATATGCTTATTATTCATTTATAGGCCTGGTTTTGAGTAAGATCCATCTATTTTTTACTAAACACTAGGAAGAGTGAATAACTTAAAAAAGTATTTTACAATGTTTCGAACGTTTGTGAATATAATTCCACATTTTATTATTATTATCTATTTTCATTTGCTTTTCTGTGACGGGAGAAGCAAATTCCTGCTGTGTTCATATGAAAGCTCACATAAAAAATCTGTTGTCAAGGTAAACTTAATTACAAATAAGAAAATATATGGGGACTGTTCCTCCAGGTAAAGAATATATCATCCAATATCCTGCATGAAATATTACAGAGAAATATAAAGCTAGAATATTAAAAGTCAAAGTCTCAGTATTATAGTACCAGTTTCCACGTATTCCATGAGAGAAATTTCTTTTCCTAAAGTTTAAAACATTTATAAATGGCAATCCCTTTGGCTTGTAGATACTTGTATTGTTCTTCAGTGGTGGTGACCTCTGAGTTAGCCACCTGTTCAAAGCGTGGTCTGGAGAAGTGGGGATTGGTGCCAGAGAACATACTTCACAGCATCCATCAAGGTGAAAGTGGTACTGAAAAATTTACTTCAGTAGAATACCTATCAGAGGGAGGCCTTCTTTGGAACTGGGTATCTACATAAGACAAAAAAAAAAAAACCAGAATGGAAACACATTTTCTCCTAGTCCTGTTTCAACTCCTTGCCAAGAATCTATTATGGAAGACTACACAAAGCGTCTTCTCTTTTTCCTGTGAAGTTCTTACTGCCGGGTTAGGAGCTGTAATGTGAAACTCAAGGCATCTTGGAACTCTAAGGAATTTAGAGTCTGTGGCCTTAGAAAGCGACTCAGTAGAGGTTTCAAGAGTTCAGGGATGCCAGGAGTACTAGATCAACAGATGTATTTGGCCTGCTAGTTGCAATCTCAAGATATTATTATCAACATATTTATTCCACGTAGAGAATGGAGAACAATTCTGAGGTGACCCCCAGACAACAGGGATAGAACCAGTACTACAAACGTAAATGAAAAAAAAAAAAGAATAAGTGAAGGTTTCATGTGGGTTTTTTTCCGAATATTCACTGCCTTTGAACATCCCTCACTAAATATGTTCTTTCTAAAAGGTGTTTTTGTACCAAAATAGAATGCATTATCCAGTCAGTCTCCATGGTAACTTTGTTTCTTATTAAATGGAAGAGGAAAAAAGCCTAATTAACTCGTATGACCTTTTATTTGTTAAAGTGTTCTGCTGTATGTTTAGTGACTCTGCCTGCTTTATATTGAAAGACACTGTTTCACTTTGGCTGTTTTTCATTTTTAAGAGTCACAGGTTTTTCATATTAAATTGAGATCATCATGTGCAAACAGCAAATGATATATCAAGGGGGAGAATGATGCCTCTCTACCTCTTGAAGCTTAACTTCCACATGTAAAGATACTTTACCTCGGTGTGCAGGAATACTTGTTATGCTCCTCATTCTCTTTGTAAAATCCTAAATGAGAAGCTTCCAACAAGTGTGCCTGGTGCTAGCCAGGTGTGGTCGCTTAGAGAGTTAGTGTAACCCCTTTACCTAGGAAATAAACTATAATGATCAGCTTTATCCAAACCTTTTGAAAGAATACTACAGCAAAAACAATGAAAAGGAAAGATAAAATAATGTAAGGAAGTTTCCAAATGAAAAAGAGCAAGGATATCCATGGACCTTGTTGTAATTCACATTGTGGATTCTTTACTTTTGGAATAGTCTTAAGAAAGGTATCCACTGAATTTGTACATTAACACAACACCGAGCAATACTACAGATGCAGAATACTGCAATCAGTATTTTAAGAAATCTGAAGATTTTTCAAAGATTTTATATTTCTACTGATTTTAGTGGATAACTGAAAGCAAAAATAATTTGAAAATTGAAGCTTAAGTTTAGGTTTTTGAATTTTCCAGAGGCAGACTGAATGTTTATGAGCCTGTGCCTGAATGTTCCTGACGCTGAAGGGTGAAATGTTCAAAAGTGTCAGCATTTCAGCAAATAGCTTTTGGGTTGGACAGCCTTGACACAGCTAAAAGGCTTTACAGAATGGCTTCAGCAGCAAAGCTGCTATATGGCCCTTGGCAATGTTTAGCTCAGTCTTGACTGAGGAAGGCATCATTATCAGTGAAAAGGAAGGGAGGGAAGAGGAAGACCTTTAGGCTTTCAAGCAAAGGGTGTCTCTAGGGAGTTAAGTCGAACTACGGGCGTATATGCGAATGCCTCCCCTTGCCACAGGCATTTGGGAAACTACTTGCTAAACTCCTGTTACTAAATCAGCAAGGATCAACAGCAGGCAGCAGAATGATGTTCATCCAGGCCATGATACTAAAACCTCACCCTGTCAGGATGCAAACCTGGCAAGCAGTTACAGAAGAGCTCTTGAACATCACCTGGACTAGGGCTCCCATGGTTCCTTTGTCCTTACTACAATCCAAGTCACACGTCATCCATGCACCTGGAGACACTGTACCACCACTTCTGCACAACTGGTTCTTGGACACTAGAAGAAACCCATTTTCTCAGAGAACAGTGCATTCTTGTTCCTTGCCTTTCTTTAAATAATCGGATGCAGCTGGTATTTAATCTGTGTATTTAGTCTAAAGGGGCACTGAGGGATTCCTAGTGACTCTGGTAAATAAAGATATTTGAAATGTCAGTGCTCTGTGACACCACCTGTCCTAACTGAAGCTTGCTCAAGGAAACAACAGTTTAGGAAAACAGAGTTTTAGAGCCACAGATTCTAAGTAATGCACTATGTTCTCAATACAACTGAAAACCTCTCCTTATGTATTACAGCAAGGTGGTTATTTTTATTTTTTTTATTAGGAATGTTGGCTCCAGATGGCAACTAATTATACATACTCACTTCGTACATTCATTTATCCTTCCACATGGCGTAGTGCTCCTAGATATTGACTGGTTTTTAGGGTTTGCCCTTTTCATTGGCCTGTTGACCTGCAGCCTTAGAGTTTATTTGCAATTAATAAAAAAAATGGTTTTCAAATTTAATATGTGTATTTGTTCTGTTGATACAATTTCAGATGGAATTAGGTAAATCACTAGGTAAATAGCCATATTTTAGGAACTGCCGTTGGAGAAACAGACCAGTCACATAAGGTAAAGCAGATTGGTAGCTTTTCCCCGAGAAGAGACCACTATCAAAACGTACATTGGGAAGGAAAGAGGGCACTGGGATGTGGCCACTTGGCAGAAGGAGCCAGGGAGGAGTGAAAAATGGTTGGAAAATGGTTAGAGTATGTGTGTGGTTCAAGGTAGGCTTTGGAATTTGCAGGTGCAAGGAGAAGCTACCTGCTTTACTTTGCAGTGGGTTCTGGTCAAGAGTCCAAGACAGCACAAATAAATATATTCTGAAATAACAAATATTTAACTGATGAGGCAGGGCTGAGAAATTTGTTATGGGTCATTCAGGCTGTTATGGCATTCTCATGGCAACAGAGAAACGACAAGGAGTACAGAAGAATGTAGGGGAAGATCCTTTGAAATCTGGAGAGAAGAGTAAGTGAGGATACAAAAGGCCTCTGGAAGAGGTTAGGCAAAGGCTGGCTGGTGTGGGTATAAAAGTTGATGGTAGTGTGTAAATACAAATAATGTGAACATGGGCTAAGACCACAAAATTGAAAGTCTCTGCTCCAGGGTACAATGTTTAGTCCCTTGCGTACAGTGACTCTGTTGTGACTGGGAAAGTCCCTGCAAAGGTTTGGGTTTCTTGGTCCTCCTATAATACCCTGTAGTCACATAACAGAGTTGGTTTTATTTTGTGTGAATTTTTGAGTTTCAAATATCTGTAATAATTTGAGGGCTGCGTGTCAAGCTGTAATACATTGCTGGTGGTTTAGACTATGAAACTGAGTTCATGAGTCGAATAGCCCGGAACATGACGTGACATCAGGAATATAGGTGTGTGGAGATTTTTTGGAGGTGAACGAGACAGGGTTTTGGCAAGATACTCCGAGTGACAGGAGACAAATCTGGCCCATTCTTGTCATTGCTGCTTTCTCATAACCATCATTAATCAGAACCACACCAAGGTTTTGCTTTAGAGTAAACTAGTCCTAAGAATAAACTAACATGTCTACAATGAGGGGATCGGGACTGGGAGTTAGCTGGTAACTCTCATGCTCATGAACCTTATGCTCTCCCAGAGACACAAAATCCTTTCAAATTCACTAAGGAAGAGGGAGAAATAGAATAAATACAAATTTTATCAGGAGAAAACACAATTTAGAGCACAGCAGCACATGCTACTAACCTCAAGCTGATGGCTTTGAGTGTTTGCAAGACACATCTGAAAGACACTCAGCAGGGAAAGAAGCTGAGAGTGACTATTCTCAATGTGTTTGGAACCATCATAAACTGCACAATTAAAAACAGTGTAAGCACTACTTCTAGCCACTTTGGTGGGCAAGCCAAGTATTTATGCCAAGTATTTATGTCTGATAAGCAGAGGATGTGCGTTTGGCTCATAAAAGACCTCACTACTGTTTTGAAAGTGATCTACTCCTTCTCCTGAACTCAGACAGGGCCCTGGAAGAATTTATAATGCTCTGCAGAACATAGCAAATAACTATAAAGGTGATTTTTCATCTCCTGAAAGTGTGTTTTCAATCATCCCATTCTGAAACATGTTTTGGTCTCACCTGGGTGTAATCTGATGCAGTAGCACTGTGATGTTGCAGCAGATTTTCTGTTTCTATTACTGTTTCCCAAATTTGTGAGCCACAGTTTGTATCAGAGCAGGATTGGTGTGGATGCTGAGGCACTGTGGGATGCAGTTCCCTTATAGAGGAAGACATGGGGAATTAAAACCAGATATGAAATAAAGACAAACTAGAGTATGACTTGGTGTTTGGAATGGCCTTGCCAAAGGTACCACAGGATCCTGCAGGATGACGGTTATTCCCAAAGACTTCCCCTGTAACATGCAGTGTGAAGACAGCTGGTGAGGCCAGAAGATACTGTATGAGCCTGAAATGAGTGAGGGAGATCAGGCTCATCCTTCTTTAATGGCATGTCCTTTGGGAACAATCTAACAGAATGTAGCACAGATATAGAACTAGAAAGCACTTCCTGATGGGACTCTACTGTCTGCTTTTCATTATCCATGCTGGGGACACACTTGGCCAAAATCTTAACAGGAAGAAAGAATTATAGTAGCTGGTCTCTTAGTATTTGTGAAATGTTGTAGCTGTGTGCAAGACAGCAGGAGCTCAGAGAAATGTGTGGAGAATCACGGGCACACTGCTTAAGATACGTGATGTGGTTACTGGACATTGAGTGAGCTTAGATCAGCATCTTGGAGCAAAATAGTGAACAGAGCTTTAGCAGTGTAGGATGCAGAACAAGCACAGTGCATCTAGCTATTTTCAGAATAGTTTTCCTACCGATTGCAGAGGACCTGGGTAGGACCCTGCCCTCCCTAAACAACCATTCTCAGAAAATCCGTAACTGCAGTTGACACAGGACCTGGTCACTTAGTGCTCCATGACCCTGCTTGAGCTCCAGCTTTCCGACAGTGCTACGGCTTCAGAGTTTCTCATTCTAAATGTCATGCAGAAAGGCATGAAGACAAACAAAATGTTACATCAGAAACCAGACATGTATGAGTATTATAAAACTGATTTTCTACAGCTCAGTGTGATTTCTGGTACTGTCAATCTAGCAGAGAAGATGCCTGAAGGAGCAGCACATAGGGAAATATTTACTGTCTTGCAGTGGTAAGAACCAGCCCGAGTTTCAGTGGGCCAAAGAAGGAACTGGAAGGTTAGCAAGGAGATGAATTAACCTCCCAAGTCTATATTTTATAACAGAGACTAAACATAACTCTTTTCTGCCATTGGGAAAAAAGGTCTATTTTCAATGAACTCCACCAACCTGAGAAACACTTTGAGTACTAAAGCATTCACTTCCTTTCATAGTGTTGTGTACAACTCTTGGAAAATCTGCAGAACTCTTCTGCCTTTCTGCTCTGATCCATTCTGCATCCATTTTAAATGGTAAATGTGCAATATGACTCAGATCAGGCATGGCTCAATGAAAGGGTAATGTTACAATAAATGGTCCCGTAATAACATCTGTACCACTTGGAAATAATCTAATCTACAGTAAATGTATTCATGGTTCATTCATACCTATGCCAAAGTGGCTCTCTAGCATAAATAGGTCTGTATCTCTCTTGTCCTTTCTCTGTTTGAGATATTTATAGACAGCAATGACACCCCAACTCAGCTTTCTTCCTGCTTGTCTAAGCAAAGTACACTTCTTAGTCTCAGCTAATAAAATGTGTTTTCCATTCTCTAGAACAGTTTGGTTAATCTTCCACGAGTTTAACTGATCTGAATTAATCTCCATGAACACAGGTAACCAGGAGTGTATGACCTACCTGACGGAATCTCCAGAGGACTGTACTATTCGTGCTTTCTCTCCCTCTGTAGGAAGAGATACAGTCTGGATTTAAAGTTGCACTTTTCATAGTCTCGTTATATTGGTGTAGAAACTTTCTGTGTGTCATAAGCATTCATCTGCTGTGTCCAAGTATAAAGTCCCAGTTTACAAAAAAATAATCAGAGCTGTCTCTTTCTAAGTGGCACTGGACCTTGTACTATTAACCTGCGGTTCATTGGTTCCTCTTTAGTCTTCATGGCCATTGTTTTTCTATTTTATATTCTAATCTTGATCTATATAGTTAACTTCAAACTTCAATTCACCAGCAAATTACTATAACATATTTTATTTCATCATTATCTTTCTTTGTGTTTTTAAAGTGTTCCTGAGAGCTAATGGTATTTTTTAACCTCAATCTTTTATTTTTATGCAAATTTTTAAATTTTTTTATGATCAGATTCTCAGTTACTTTTTCACAATGGGTATCACTTTACTGTGCAAGTATTCTTACTGATTTCATCTAAATAATTTGCAGTGTAAGATATCACTTAACAAGAATGGATCTGAATTTTACTTGGAGTGTGTAAAGTGAAATGTACATCTAGTTTATAGGCTAAGTAAGAATTTGCCAAGTAGCCGTTAGGAACTTCTGTTTATAAAGCACTCTTTGATCAGAAAGCATAGATTCTTCTCTATCAACATGTGGAAGAATAAAGTGGCTAAGATTTTGTTTCCCCATAAGCTGAAGCTTTCAAGAAATATTGTTGGAACCAGCCAGGTCTTTTGGAGGGGCAGACAATGTAGAAAAAAGACAGATACGTGTAAATGTGTTAGAAGCTGATCTGAATTCATTTAACCTGGGGCCAGTAGCGATAATGTAGTTGAAATAATTTTAGTTGTTTTAATTCTTATTTGAAGCAGTTGAATATTTTTTTCATTAAAATCTGTGGCTTGTTAAACAAATTAAGCCAGGCACTGTAAAACAAAATAGTATTAAAAAGAATATGCCATCCATTATAAGGACATGCCGCATAGATAACATTTACTTTTTTTTGCCATTGGGTATAAATCAGGGTCAAATCCCAATATACATCACCTGATTATGTGTCTTATGATTGGCAAAGTTTGCACAGTGCCTTTTGACTTAGTTGGGAGGAAGGCATCACAGTATCACAGTATCATAAGGCTGGAAAAGACCTTTGAGATCATCGAGTCCAACCTATGACCCAACACCTACACCTACTTCTACTTGTCAACCACACCATATCACTAAGATCTTCATCCAATCTCTCCTTAAACACCTCCAGGGACGGTGATTCCACCACTTCCCCAGTCAGCGCATTCCAATGACCAATCACCCTCTCAGTGAAGAACTTGTTCCTAATGTCAAGCCTAAACCTCCCATGCGGTGCCTTTGAGTACATGTGAAGAGAAAGTCTGTAGCACCCATAGGTTTCAGGACAGACACATCTATCTTTCCATCACTTACCCAACATTGCCATCAGAGCAATCATTTGTTATGGCTGTTGTTTCAGCTTGTGCTTTCCTGTTCAATGCAGGTGCCTGTAGGCTACCTATTTCCCTTGGTGGTGCTTTTGTTGCCTTACTGAGCCTTCAGTGTGGGTTCTGTGTTCCCTGGGGGCTAGGAACGGAGGAGCATCCCCAGGGGCAGTAGGACAGCAGGGCACCACCACACCTGAACAGAGGACAGTGGTGGTAACCAGTTCAGCCAACTGTCCAGTGGATGCCAGGCAAGTCCTTCGTGTGAGGGAGGTCTAAGGTCGCAGCTGGAGGTCAGCCTGTGGGCCAGGGTCTGGGGCTGTATCAGTGGGTATGTGGCAAGGCACAGGCATGGCAGTGACACTGCTGTGGTGTGGCTCTGGCAGTGCCACAGGTGGCAAGCCTCAGCTTAAAACCAGCTCCTGGGCAAGAAGGTGAATCCTACACTGGAGCGTCTTTGCAGACCAGTTCAGGGAGGGCCTCCGCTGAGGCTTTTTAGTAGAACTTTTGCCAACTGCTCTCTCCAAGGCCAGGCACCTACGCTTATTTGAATTGGCCTTGAGCCCAGGCAGACAAATGGTCAGGAGTGGGGTGATGCGTTCAGAGGTCTGACATTCAGTATCACTGTATATATTGGGTATCAGAGGAAATTATATTCTTTAGCACGAAAAAGTACCCCCAGATGGCAAATAAACCAGTGGTACAGTTATGTCACTCACTGAAATTAGTTGAACGTGTTTGCTGTCTATCATTGAGGCTAAGTAGCTTAATTGGTTCCTGACCAGCTATTCTCCTCTTTGAGATGGGCGCAAAGGAAAAACTGCCAACAGAAATGTTGCAATTTAGATGCCAGAAAACTTCGGCTGTTTAATTGCTTCCCTTATATTTTTGAGAAATAATTTCCTAGATTTGCAATAATGCAAGCATCTTAATGCTAACTTGCATCTCGTGGTACCAGGATTTTCCCAAATGTCAGACCGCAAGAAAGGAGGTAAGGGTAGACTGATGTAATAAATTCAAGAGAATTACTAAAAGCTCCACAGTTCATCACAAAAAAAACAATGAGGAGGCCAAGATGCAAAGAGAGAAGTACTCTTACCTTTTCTCAGTTTTCTGCTATGAAAGGAAGCTACTTATTAAACAGTGGTGAGTTGAGAAGGAGGTTGGAACTGAAAGCAAGAAAACTGCCTCTGGCTTTTTCATTCCTTCTCGTTTGAGAGAAAAAGGACTTAGTCTCCACTGCTTGTAAATAAATAGGACGGCATCAAAGGTACCTGGTTCCACCCATTCCTCTTCCTAACAGAAATAAGCCATAGGGCCCTGAATATTGAGTAAGTGCTGGGGTCAACAGGGGCAGCAACTTTTATGCCTCCTGCCTTGGCATCTGCTTGTATTACTGATAACTTTTTCCATGTACTGTACTTGAAGGAATTTTAACTGGTTTAAGTCAAAAACATTTGATCATTCAACTTTCTCTGCATCACTGCTGCCTATGTTTAGGCTTGGATTATTTTGTATGAGAAAAAAAAATTATTTGAAAACACTCCTCCGGTCTTGTTCAAATATTTGCCTTCCCAGGAGACAGAATATCTTGGTGAGGGCTCCTATCGAAAGCATATGTGTGAGCTCAAGTATGTTTTACTTTTATGAATTAAAACACTCCCCAAGCATTCAGGAGCAAGAAATATTGCTGTAGAAGCATTTCAATGACAGAATCAGAAATTACCATAGTAATGTGCAATTAGAACTGGCAAAAACCCCTGTAAAATCTTTCCCCACTTTATCTGTTTTAACCAAAATATTTAAAAATAAATGGAATCACTTTGCTACAAGCATAAAAAGGACAGATGTAACCTCATACAAAAAATACAACAATCTCTGTAGAAATACAGGAAGATATGTAAAAAAGAGAACATTTAGGTGACTCCTATAAGATAGATTTATATTGTTATGAGTATTCCTAGTGATAGAAAATTAACTAATATAAATGCTGTTTGGAATACACTTGGTTCTTGTGAGAAATGTATTTTGATTATTCTGTACTGTCTCTATTTCTTTTGCTTGGCTACAACTCACCTAACTTTATCTATTTTGACACTTCAGTAGGTACTGTGAACGAGTTGCTCAATTTCTTTTGTTAGTTGTCTGGAGAGGAGTCATTACCTCTGGAGAACATTTCTGCTCACTCTCTTTCCTTTGTTATTCTTTGGTCTAATTTGGTTGCCCTATGGATTGGCTACCTGGGTGGTAGTGACTCAGTTTTGAATCACTAGCTAGACGTGTGCTAAGCAAATAAAGCATCAGGAATTAAGGCGCTTTGCACTTACAGGCTGGCCAAAAGAATGGCTTTGGTGAAATCTATCATATTGTGGGGATTAGGATATATCTTGCTTTCCATGTGTTTGGTAAGATCTTTTTCTTCACCTTCACTAACATTAATCTGAAGTACATGCGTACAGAGGAAAATACACCCTTGTCTCACTCAAGTTTGATTTGGTGTAATTGAAAAGTACTGGATCTTAAATACTAAATTTCTGTTTCTGCAGCATTGTTATTCTTGTTTAGAGGAATAAACAGAATGCAAGCAGTGCTTGTTCTAATTGAACTCTTTTTCTAGTATTTATTTGTCCAAGAGACTTTTATTTTCCTTTACTTCTTTTTCTGTTCTCAAACACATATGATAATCTCACTTTACTTTCCTACTGCTACTGTTTTCAAGTGGCTGCAGTTATAAGCAGATAACATGCTGAGATGCAGTTTATTTAATACCTGAAGCAGTCAAAGGTTCATACAGAATACAAAAAATTGTAAGCAGGCAACTGGATTTGGAAGAAACAAGGACCTAGCCAAAACTGCAGCAGGTGAGAAAGAGTGTTGGAGGATTTTTCTGTACAGCAGATGGTAATCACCAAAAGTGTATACTGGTTCTGTGTAAACTTGGGAAATTTTTAAAAAGATTCTTCTGATTGCTCTGATTGATTGTTTTATTGATTATGTTCCTCATAAAATGGGGGAATAGACAAAGCAGCACATCTTGAACATTTGTATTCTTTGGGAATAAGTTTCTTCATAACATGAGAAGGAAAAATAAGAGAAGGGAGTAAGCACTGTGCACCCGAAGTGTCTGACTTTCCAGTTTCAGTTGGCTGCCAGATCCGAGAATATTTGAAAAGTTTTATTTCCAGTTTGAGATCATCATTCTTGTTTATTTTGGATGCAAGAGTTTGCCCTATCCTCAGGGTCATTCTTGCCCATTAGACATTCTTTGACAAATGCCTCTGCTAAAGAGGGGTATGGGAAGAGCTTCAATAACCTGGCATCCTACCTGGGCCAAATCGTATTTCCAGCTAAGGTCAGGGGAAAAACATCTGTACATGAGCTTGTGCAATTAAAGCATGCATTTGCTAATAAGACTTTTTTTTTGCAATGTTTGATTTCAGTGAAAATTTTGGCCCGTTGCACTACTGAGATCAGAATTGCCTATTTCAACATTTCAAAACCTGTAAACGAAGCTCCAATTATCATCAGATCAATTTAAAACTAATGATGCTTTAAAAATCTCAATTCCTTTTTTTTTGTTGCCTGATTGCTAAATTGTAAAGATAAATTTGAATATGCATTCAAACTTTTCTCCATATCAATGAAGCTTAGAAGCTTTCAATTTTTGAAATGAACACCTGCATTCAAGAGTGTTCAGATGACTTCAGGAGGCATTACTATAAGAAAACCATTACAAAGAAACCGAGGAACAGACAGCAGTGACCCTCTTCAGTTCCACTTCCAGAGACCCTATCTGCCCTAGCGATGTAAAAACAGAATAAAAGAAAGAAAAGAAAATAAAAAATTAGCTTTTCTTTCTAAATAAGAGACTGATGTATACAAAGGAAAAAGCTCACATCCATTAACCTATTTAGGCATATTTAATTTTTAAAATTTAAACTCCATTAAACAGAACATATACAAGCTCAATTTTAATTATGTTCTTAAAAGCCATTGACTTCGCTAATACTCCTCAGGAACTTTTATTTATTACCATTACAGCTTTTAATATATTGAATAATTCATGTTTTTTCAGGTTTCTTAAAAAAATGGATTTAACAATCACTTAAGAATGTATGAGATCTTCAAGTTTTAAAAACCTTATGACTTACCAATACTACCAGGGATTTTTAGACTTGTCAGCTAGAAAAACGCAGAAGGTCAAAATGCATCATCTTTACACCACTTTGGAATGTGCTAGGGGATTGTTTTGTTTTGTTTTGTTTTGTTTTGTTTTGTTTTGTTTTGTTTTGTTTGTAAAAAGGAAGACTCCAAAATGTTGTAAAGACGAGACAGAAATATGGTAGGGATAATGAGATCATGGAAAAATAACAATCCTGGCTGGACTGGGATTGTTAAAAGTTATTTGTTCTTCAGAGAAATAAATATTACGCTCCTGGCTTAGTTGTAGCTATTAATGATGTCATAGGTGGTTATGAAGTAGGAAATTATTGTATAGATAAAGCAGAATCTGATTAAATAAAAAACTGTTTCGAGGAAGAATTATAAAAAATCTTCTAAGGATTAGAGGTGCTATGTGGTATCCAAGGACTGGATGGGAACTGTAACACCAATCTCTGAAACACCCCTAGAAAGAAATACTGTGGGGAGTTCTGTAATGGTAGGGGGTTTTAACTTCCCAAATATAAACAGCAGAACACTGAAAATGAAAATGAATGTTATGGTCAGGGTATTTCTAGAAAGGTTGACTCAAAGATTTAATCACGTAAATACTATGAAAGTACAAGACGGTGTTTTTTAAGACCAAATTTTTGAAACATGAGAATGTTACATGAAGACTGATTTTATAGTACAATCTTGGACTGTAATGTTGGCTTTGCTCTATGTAAACTTGCCTACAAGTAAAACTAGCTTGTTTCTAAGATTCTCAGTTTCAAAGGAAGAAGCTGTAAAGATTTAAATGGTACTATATACAGTCTCTAATATACTGTTGATTTGGAATTTCCTTAAACCAAAGTTGCAAAAGTTCTTCAGAATTTGCTTCTCAAGTAAAGAAGCAAACTGCAGATGAGGGTTCTAGTTCTAACAGACTCAAGTGCTGCTTCTGAAAAAGCGTGACGAATAATCAAGAGTACAATACCAGACAGAATGAGGCAGCAAACATCTTAAAGCTCAGGCAGCAGGCTATTGAGACTTGCGCTATGTCAAATCAGGTTAGGTTTTATACTTGAAGTTAGAATAAACAGAAAAATATTTTTTTCAGGTTGTTTAAATGAAAGGCACAGTACCAGCTCCCGAAAAGTTGAGAGTAGCCTCTATACTTTCTTGCTATTATTGCTACCATAGTAAATGCTTAGGTTACTCTTGGAAGGATGGTATGGGGGGAGGTGGGCTGAGATAGGTGGGATAGATTGCATTCTGTAAATGTTTGTCCTGGTCTGTCAGCTCTTTAGAGAGTCTTGATGTACAAGAAGCCTAACTTTCAAATTATTAATGCTAGGTGAAGTGGAAAGCGTATCCTGGGGGTTGTTTACAAAGCTTTCCTGGAGGCGAGGGAAACTTAGCTTTATACCCTCTATCAAGAGGGCAGATAGCACTTCCTATAGAGGATGAGAGAGTAAAGGATCTTAACTTTAGCGCTTGTTAGTTGCTTATTTTTGGTGTTGTCAATCTGTGGCTACCTGACTATCAGGATTGCATCCCACCCCACTTGACACAAATGGAAAGTAGCAGCTAAAGTACGTCAGCTTTTTTTTTTTTCCCCTCACAATACTTTTGTTCCAACATATTTAATTTTGAAAAGAAAAAAATGTTTGTTAGGAGGCAGGAAGGGGCGGGCACTCTGTAGGAATAGCCAAGACTCACAGCAAAGCAGGCAAGGCAGAACCTCAGTAGTGGGAGCCATCCCACTGCCCCCAAACAGAGAGCAGGGCTGCTGGGGGACAGCCAAGGACAGTCCCAGCCCAGGGTGTCAGGCACCTTCCTGGGAATGAGGATGAGCCAAAGCTGGGCCAGCATGTCAGAGTTGGAGCATGGATCCATGGGACCCATGGCCAGGCAGACGGTTGTGGTGCAGTGCAGCTCTGATGGAGATGAAGGGCAGGAGTCTCCCAGTAAAGCAGCTCCAAGAGCTCCAGGGTTGGGGAGCACAGGTTGGTTGAGGTGTCTCACAGGGCTCTCCTTATAAGAGAGCTGGACTTACTGGTGACTTAAATATGATCTTAACTCCCTGCTTACAATGAAAAATAGTCTAATTTAAAGTTCCTAACAAATAAGAAAATGCTTGGTAATTTGTTAAATACTGCAAACCTATTTTCATTTGAGGGGGAGGCAGATGTGAGACCTTTTGTGCACCTTGAGCAAAAATCCACAGCATTGGCCTAGTATGTTTTCACTCTCCTCTGTTCTACAAGAAAGGAAGCTCTATTTCTCCAGATGTAGTAAGTGACGGATATCATTCATGGTCTGATAACAGTGTTATCATTAGAGTTTTTGCAAAGTTGTGAATGGTTACCATTATTTACCATGGGAATAGTATTTTACTTTTCCATTTCTCAAAAGTAATTGGATTATTTAGCTTTAAACTGTTTAAACCCCAAATTTTTGTGGAACAGTAAAGCTACCTGAAAAATCTAGCAGATGATAGTGCCTGAAAGCTGTTGATGACTGAAACCAGACAGTTTGGATGAAAACTTACATGGCAGCAGCTAGGATTTTCAGTCTCACTTGTTCAGTAGTTTCAATATTATCCTCCAGATCATTCAGGAGTGCACTTACACAAATCATAGACATACCTCTGTATTAGCATACTCTTTTTATACCTAATCCATTCACTGTTTTCCTGCTTTGTTCAATGTTTGTTCCCCCTCAGAGGTGTCAGGAGACAGCTTACTTTCCTGGAACACACTATCTGTTCCATAGGATGAAATAAAGGCAAAGAAGTTCTGTCTGGAAACTGTCATACTTTTGAGAAGATCCCAAATAACTTGCTAATCTGCTTTCCATATTACAGCTAAATATTTGTCCAAGAATAATTAACCTTTCTACTAATATTTTTTTTTTAATTTTTTGTGCAAGGAAATAATGCAGTTTTTCTGTATCTTTCATAGAGGAGTGGAAGTAGCAAATTCCCAACATTTTTCCTTAGCAAATCTCCTTTGAGATTACCATCCATTGCCTTAGAGCACTTTAATTGAACTCCATAGTCCCTATTTTCCTATGTGTGTTACGGGTTCTTAGATTAATTGTAGACTGAATTCACAGCACACGGTGCTGAAGAACTGCATTTGGGGTACTGTGTGCTGAATTGGGCTATTGGGCTTTAGGTATTTTAAGCCGGCATTAAGATGCTGAGCTGTCATATAAATTTCCCTTAGGAGAAGCCTTATGAGGTAATCAAACTAAGTAGCAGTGTCAATGGTAGAGCCATAGGGTCCTCAGTTCAAATTGGGCTACTGGTTTGTAAAGTAGTAGTGCAGTTATAGCTAAGGAGCATTCTTTGAAGGCTTTCATTCATATCCTACTAAACTTCTTGATGCTTTTTTACTTTCGTCTTCAATAGGTAGAGACACATCAGTTATAGTTTTACATTTTTTTTAATGGTAAAAAGAAATATCATGGCTAAGTTAGAAATTTGATAAAGAAACTGACATTTCAGATAAAAGATTTTTTCCAATTATTCCTATTTGTTATGTGATTTAAGCTGTAAAAGCAACACGATATTTTCATATCCCGTTTTGAGAGACAGAGGAAATTGAGCAGCTGATGAATAGAAATGCTTTAGTAGAATCATGATTTTCCTTTCTTAATGTAACTATTCATTTTGTACATCCCCCATTATAATGTATTTTACCAGCTGCTATTTCATATTTTTGTGAGCTACAAAAAATTTTAAATTGTTTTTATTAAAGGAAATATGCCTCTGCTGTCACACTGATTAGAACAATTTTTTTTCCTCACACAATTCTTTGGACTTGGATTTTCCTCTTGACAAAGAAATGAAGTTTAGAGCTGAAGTTGTCCGGCAAGTCTTCATTGTTGATTTAAAAGCCTGAATTGGATTTCTAGTTCTGGCTTACATTGAGGCTGAATCTGTTTTGCAGCAGTTCACAGATACCTGGCACAGTCACAAGGACAAGACAATGGTGATAATTCCAAAGAAGCACCTGGGTTTCTTAGTCTGTCACCAGCTCTGAAACTCTCGAACAGGTGTCAGATAGAAAACAGGAGGAGGAACACATTTCCCCTAACCGTCTCCACAGCTATTCCTCTGTTTATGTTTTTAGTTTCTATTTGTTGACATTTTGTTGTGACTCGGTTGATGCAATGTCATAAATCGAGGGAGTTTTTGCTCTTGTTAACTGGTTGAGTGTTTCTGTCTTCAGTGAGTGAATAAAATAATGAAGAGACATAGTCAGTCAAAGAGAGCTGAGTTAAAATGAGTTTAACAGTAATGAAGTAATTTGAATTTGCAACTATTATAGAACTCAAATTGTTAGTTAGTGAGGTGCAGCTAATGAACATGATATAAAATCTGCATGTAATCCATAGCATTGTGGCACTAAGAAAACAAATCCAGATTCCTGACCAGAAATTCTTTCAAGCTTTGCTGTTGTTCATTTCCACATGTAGCACTATACTGGAACTAATCCAATAAAAACTCTGAGAGTTCACCTTCATCCTCCTTTTCCCTCAAGGATTTCTCTTTTGGCAGAATCTACTGTGTTCACACTCTGTTTTGTCACAGTTGTTCCCTTCATTCAGTTCCTTTGCTAAATTGGAAAATGTTTCTCTTTCAGAACTGCAAAAATATTTGTAGTTAAAATTCCACCTGGGCCCTCTGTTTGAAAACACCTTATTTCACTGGAGTTTACCATGCAGCACTCAACCTACAGTTTTTCACTTACATTAGAGGACTACTCTGGGTTTATTTCACCTTCTAATTCTATGCACTTTGGGAAGACACATTTTGCAAAAGCCATCTGTCTTGGTAGCAATTCATGGAGTCTTCATATATCACAAAAAAAGTCTCTCTGCACGTTTGGCACAGGCTTACTTAGGGGACTGAGAAATGTACTCCTCTTCATAGGATTATTCTGTAGTATTAAACTTTCATAGTTTAAGGCTATATTAGCTTTTCCTGGTTGTCTTCTGTCACATTACAGAGACCTCCATAGAAAATACTCCAGGCAGGTTCTGGAGTCCAGAGCTGGGTCCTCCAGGGAGGCAGAGAGCTTTCTCCACAGTGTCTTAAGAGACACTGCTGAGCAATCCCAATTCCAGGCTAGCAGCAGTCATAGTATCAAAAGGAAGGAAGAGAAAAGGAAAGCCTCACTGCTGAGACCTGCAGGATAAATGTTGGAGAAGGGAGGAGGCTTTTAGATCCTTCAGGGATTGTGAAAAATTACTGGCACAGAAGTAGTATATCCAGAATAGATACGTTTGTTTCCTTCCTTCCTCCCTCCCTCCCTCCCTCCCTTCATCCCTCCCTTCCTTCCTTCCTCCTTTCCTTCCCTTTTAAAATGGAACAACGTAATAGTAAAAAAACCCAGGAGTTAATCAAATAGACTTAGTGGAGGGACAAGAAGCCAGCAGAAGGACAATACGGTTCAAGGTGATGAATTGTGTATCCCTGGGTAAAAGAGAGGACAGAAAGTGGTAAAATGAAAATAGTAAATGATGAGGGACAATCTTAGTAAATTAATTCTTAGCTAAATAGGGCACTAAAACCCACAACTTTTGTGTATAAATTATAAAAAGCTAAGAATAAGAAGAGAAAAACTGGAATGCCTTTTTAAAAATTAGCATATTGGTCTATAAACATGCTAAAAATTCAATAGAAGGAAGATAAATAGAAGAACACAGTAACAGAAAAGCATAAGCTATATGAGAAATACAGATAGACTGTAACATAATTTATGCTGTATCTTAAGGAAATAGTCAAATCAAATAAATAAGCTCAGTGTCTCAGGTAGCACTGAAACCCTGCTGGCTGGTTTGAAATTTCCATTGTAATTGGGGAACATCTAGTAATATCCAGCTATGACAGCAATGATTTATGTGACCTGCTCAGAGCAAACATCAACTCAAAAGGCCAAGAAACAGAAGAATAAGAGAGAAGGTTTGTCTATGTTCCTGTTGAAAGGATACAAGTTGCATCAGGGGACGATGCTGAGACTAAATTTTAGACATGACTGGCTGCTCTGTAGAGCGTGTCGTCAGGGAGCGTATAGGAAGCGATGTAACTTGTGGTTTGCTCCTGAGCAGGACTCAAAACTTTTTTAGTTAAAAGCTCTTTATAATGTACCTCAATCCATTTTTAGCAGGCATTAAATAGTTAGATAACATATATGGTGTTCAGATTACTTATGAAGAGATATTAGAAAAACCAAGAAAGCACTTCATCCAGGAATAAGGTGACATACTAAAAGAGTTACGCTAACAAAAATGACCACAGACTATATTTACTTTGTCAATTCCTCACGAAGTACTGTTACATAAACAACTCACATGAATTAACAGGGAAAGTTCTAAAAGGGTTAAATATAGAAAGTCTGGGCATTAGTAAATGGTTACTTTTTCCAGTATAGGGATGTCCTGAGATACCATCCCCTGCTGGAAAAGACCTCCATTTCAACGGTTGAATATATTCATAGATGATCTGTAAACAAGAGAAAATAATGAGATGACAGTTTGCTCACATTAGTAAGATCTAAAGAGACATATCAAGAGGAGAACTAATTAACAAAAGTTGCAGAAAAATCTGAAGATGTGAATCACAGCGTAATAAAATGATGAATAGAAGCCAGTAAAAACAAGCAAAACATGATCTTCCTACATTAAGAAATCAGGTGTTGATATTTTGACTAGTTACTACTGAAGAAAGATAAATTGGAGTTATGATAGCTGTAAGAATATGCTAGCTCAATGCTTAGCAGTGTTCAAAAGTATATAGAAAGTTATTAGGAAAATATGGGGAAAATAACGTGAAAATAAAAACTGAAACATAGTGATCCTGTGGTGCAATACATTCAGTATTTTCCATTCTGTTTGCTGTTCTTCTACTCAGAGCTCAAAGAGGATTTGGTAGAATTGGAAAATAACATCAGTGATGAAAGTTGTTCCTTAGGGGAATCAGCACTCCGTGCTGGAATCAGTATTGTTTAACATCTTTGTCAGGCACATGGCCAGTGATAAGGTCTCCCCTCAGCCTCCTTTTCTCCAAACTAAACAATCCCAGGTCTCTCCGATGCTCCTCAAAAGACTTGTGCTCCAGAATACAAACTTCATGAACTGAAAATTAGAGGGAGAAATCAATTCATCTATGAGCATATCCTTGTTCCAGCTAAGTTCCGGTCCTTGCAGCAGGAATTTGCCTAGGAAAGAAACTTAGGATTTACCTGTAAGTACTGGATATACTTAAATTTAAAAGTCAATATGAGTTTATTAACTATGTTTAAGTTTTCAAGATACATGCTCAAAATTTTAAAGTAATTTTCTCCAATTTTTTTTTTTAGTCCTTGTTTCTGTATCACATTTTCCATCTGAGACCAATTATCCTGTCCTGTTTATACTTTTTACTTTAAAATTTAAAGAGAAACTGGCTTAGTGACTATTGCTGAGATTTGGGCATGGAAAAGATTGTTTTTCTGGAGACATTGTCTGAATTTCTTATGAATTCACAGTTTCTTTTTCACCTTCTACAGATGGCCCTTTAAAATTTTGAAGTAACTCTAAATGCATGCAAGCTCGTCTATTTGTTCAGACTAGGTGTGAAACTGCCATATTTTTCAATGTGATACATATTATAACTTTAGCATTTTTGAAAATAAATTTCATACAGTTACTACTCTGATATTTGTAATTTGTAATTGGTTTAGTTGTAAATATGCAGTAATTGATACTGAAAATAGAAGCACAACTACTTTACAAAATAATAAAGAAAAAATTGGAGTCAGAGATGTTTTTGAGGCCATTTTAAAAGTATTTTTTCTCTATACTGTTTTAAATACTGTTTCTTACAAAACTCAAATAATTGAAACAGATATAAGAACAATAACATGCACTCCACCAGAGAAAGATAGTCAGACGGGGTGAACACTTAGGGTAAACTATTTGAAAAATGTATTTTACCTCAGAAGGTATTCTAGAATCTACAAAACTATCAGTTACTGAAAAAGTCAGTTATCCTGTAAGGACATTAAATACATAAGTGCTATACTAACGATTTGAAGAGAATTATCAATGCTCTTCTTCCCTAATGTCTTAGAAATTTATGTTAATATATTTTCTAAGACAAAGCTGATGTTTCATTTTGACAGTTTATTAAGAAACGCTTTTAACAAGGGATGCACTAACTAAGCTTTTAGATTTGAACCTAGCGCCCTTTGGTTTTCTTTATTTGACACCAATAAAAGAGGACAGTGATTTGCTGCTAGATGCTAGTAATTAAATTCTTCTCTCAGTTGTTGATCCCAAACTATTCCCCTGCTGATCTGCAAAGGCCTAAGTAAATAAACACACATGATCCCATTCAAAAACCTGAGCCCTTCATACTTGCTGTCAAGACTTCAGTGGAGCAGTGGCTGTGTAACTGGCACTAGACACTGAATTGCAGGGCTCTTGTTCTGTCTGCCCTTTCAGTTGAGCGAACATGCATGAATGTCAAAAGTAATAAAAATGGGATCACTTTTAACAGTGGTTATGTTGTCTCGTACCCTTGACATTGAACACCATAAAGTCCATCTCATTATTTACCTTTTCCTGAAGAATATTTGTCATTTAAAATTTGCGTTTAATGAGTATGTGGCCCTTCGAAACAGTCCTCCATCCCTGGTGTGTCATGTCTGCGACTGAAGTTTGCAAATTCCACACTTAATCCTGATCCCAGCAAAGAAACCACCTGGTCAATAAAAGACAAGGGAAAACCCCATAGCCCTATATGTATCCACAAGCATAACAGCGGTGGTTTGTGCTTCCTGTTCCATGTGTCTGTGTCACCCTGCTGAGGCAGTTAGCAGACTTAGCAGAGTAAGCTTTTAAATTCTGGCTAAAAATACCAACCTGTGGTGTTTGAATAGAAGTTTACATGCCTTTGATATCTGTTTGGGCGTCTTACATGCCACTATTCCTTTTATTGAAAAGTAAGTAATCTTCAAATGTAGGGAAAGCCTCTTGCTCAGGTGGAATTTAGTGGCAACAGCCTCCATCTCTGTCCAGGATGCTGGATCTCCATTCCAAAATACCTTGAAGGTCACTGCTTGGTTCTGTTGCAAGAAGTGATATATTTCCTTATGAAAAGATGTGACTGAAAAACGCACACACATACAGATTAAACCAATGTCTTTTAGTTAGACTGCACAACAGTGCACAACACTGCACCACAAGTGATGATTCAAAGTGCCATGTAATAAAATGGATACCAAGTTGGTGTGTCCATGTTAAATATTTCGAAGTTGCTGCTTATGTGATACAATGTTGAATAGTTTGCATCGTACTGAATGCTGTGCTGTTAAAAGACATAATTAAACGGTGTACATACAAAAATGAACATATCATCACAGTATCACAGTATCATAAGGTTGGAAAAGACCTTTGAGATCATCCAGTCCAACCTACGACCCAACACCTACACCTACGCCTACTTGTCAATTACACCATGTCACTAAGTGCCTCATCCAATCTCTCCTTAAACACCTCCAGGGACAGTGACTCCACCACCTCCCTGGGCAGCGCATTCCAATGGTCAATCACCCTTTCAGTAAAGAACTTCTTCCTAATGTCAAGCCTAAATGACTATTTTGCAGAGAGCTCTATTAAACTTTGCTGCTCTGGATAGTGTAGTTGTTTACTACTAGGTGTTATGGTTATTATTAGGAGATTCTGAGCATTCTGGGACATTCTGGGACTGAGATTTTACATTGTGTTTGGGTTTGGTTTATGTCAAAAGCTCTGTGTTAGTTTGCACGTCTTCTAAGATAAACGATTACTGATCTGGTTCCCACTGAATTAATTGGAAGCCCTTTTGTCAGCTTCAGTAGAAGTTAAATCAGATAAAAAATTAAGACAAGAAATAGACTAGGACAATATTCCATTCTTGAATTAATATACTTTAGTTAGGTATGTTATTACTGTACTCCTTTAATTTTGCCTGTAGACTGCTGCCTTCTATTACAAGAGTTAAACTCTGATATATAGTTTAGTAGATTTGTTAGTGTTTGAAGTAATTTGAAGATGTTTTACGGGAAAACTTTGAGATGTTCTTTTATTTTTCATTATTCATATACTATTTCCTATAACAAAGCACTATGACAATTTTATGGTTCATATATCTTGCATAACTGCGCAAATATTTCAAAAATTAAGAGTACAGCTATTTAAAATAAATGAGCTATTACAGTGCCTGCTATAAGAAGAATTGCTTTTAAAAAGTTAATAGTTACGTGGTTTTGAAATTTAGCTCTCTCATTTTTTTAAGATGCTTACTGTAGAATAACATTGGTTTGCTTCTTGTTCTTAAGACATTTGGCAGTACTAAAACGTTGGCTCAATTAGGCTATACAAAACTCAACAAACTATTTCCATGTAAGCGTGTATGTCATTTGTGTTGTTATCAAATATCACAGTTTTATCACGATTCATGTTATTGTAATAAATACACGAACAACCCCCGGATGTTTGTTTTAATGAAATGCTGGAGTTTTTGTGAATTAGCACTTCCTAATCTTGGTTCTAAAATACAGTTTTCTGACTAGATCAATATCATATCCCTGTGGCAATTAATCCTGTGCAGAATGTATCCCTTAAAGGAGAAATATAATCCTTTTATATCTACCGGAAAATACATTCTCTGGGACAGGATTTGGAGTCTGGCCAAGCTGCATACGGTGCAGGGGGAATTGGTTGTTAAGGATGATAAGACACTCTTTCTAGAGCTTGGGCACTAAAAAATGTAGGGCAGAGTTTAGAACGCCTGAATTTCTTAATTCAAATTTTTTTGTTTATTCAGCTGTTCATCTTAAGAGTATAATTACCTGGAATTTAAATACTTTTTCTTAAGCCATAAAAATATAACTAAAATCTTCTTCTTTATTTGTTTTTACTTTGAAATACGTACATACATATTTGCTTAACCTTGACTTTAACCTGCGGCTTTAAAATGTTTATTTTTCTGCCAGCAACATACTGACTTTTAAAATGTCCATAGGGTAATAGAAAATGTATAGTGGTGATAAGCAGTAATTTCACAGTTAACTGATCATGATGTTATAAGATGCAGTGCACTCTCCTAATCTTTCCATACTCTTTCTCATATTTTTTTTTTTTTTTTTTAGCGGTCTAATTAGTATTGCCTGGCAGTTTTATACAAACTAATGAACCAAAGAAATAAAAGACGTGGCAGTGAAAGTGCCTGGCCCAGATTTCCAGCTGTGGTCAGGTACTCAGTATACTCAGGAGGAGAAGTGGATGTACCCTTCTGAGCTGAATCTAACATGTCTCGAACCCCTTACATGCCAGGTCTTGAGATGCAGGGTGATCATCTTCCACACTGTCAGGGAAGTTTAAGGTTAAATGTTTTATTTCTCTCCTGTAATTGCCAAGGCCTATGCATGCTGACAGTTAGGACAGCTGAGCTGATGAGAAGTTACTTGTTACACTGCTGTAACACTACTCTTTGCATTCATTTGTACATATCTCAAATCTTAGAAAGAGCTGAACTGAATCTTCATATGCCTGAATTCCTTGCCAGGAAAAAAAGGGGGTTTTCATTCTGAGAACAAGTTGGTCAGTGTTTGGTGAAATTCTGAATGTGCTGGTTTCTTTTTGAACCTCAGGCAAATGAGATGGCATATTTGAAAGTAAAACCTGAAGAAGGATGACTCAGGAAATGTCAGGTGAAGATTGACTCCAATCGACTGAAATAAGTATGAGTTCCTCCAATATATTTATTAATCTTTAGATCATACCCTGATTCAAAAGACTGGGGAAATATTAAGTGACTTTTCTTATAATGAGGGAAAATTTGGCCAAGAAGCCACAGAGCTGGTAAAAACCTATTGACATTCCTTTCCAGTCTATGTATAGCCAAACTTTTTACAAACATTCCATCAGTCCCTGAATTTTTAAAATTAGCTTTGCACAGCTCTCCATATGGCAATGTTCTTAGTTCAATATAAAAGTGCAATCCCAAATCTCTACCTGATTAATTTTATAGCATGAGGATTTTGTTGATAGAGCTGATTCTTGCTACTTTGATTCAAACCAACAGTGTCTCTTTTGGGTGAGTTTTAGTTAGTTTCATGGTTTTTAATTTCAAAAGCATAGCAATCCTTTCAATATCTGCTTTAGGAAACAAGCCATTTATAAAGACCCTACAGTGACAAGCACCTTGTATTTTACACAAAACCACCCTGATCTTAACTACACAGTCCCATTAATATCTTCTCTGTGCTTAGAATACTATGAATGAAATGGAACTAATTGATTATAGTAAAGTGGATGAATTTTAACGCTCAGGAGAAGTAAGTCAGAGATACCAGCACTGTCTTAAATAAGCTTTGTCTGATCTGTGGTGGTCTTGGGATGGGAAGCCCCTTCTCTGACTCAGAGCACAACCGGACCTTGGATTTTCCCCTGAGGTTCTCAGTGAGGTGGTTACCAAAATGCTCACACTCTCTGAATCTTAAACAAAGAAAAGGATCCCACAGTACTCCCACCTGGAATGTTGTGTTCAGTTTGGGAATCCCCAACATAAAGAAGGACATGGAACTGTTGGAACGGGTCCAGAGGAGGGCTACAAAGATAATCAGGGGGTTGGAGCACCTCTGCTATGAGGACAGGCTGAGAGAGTTGAGCTTGTTTGACCTGGAGAAGAGAAGACTCTGAGGAGACCTCGTAGTGGCCTTCCAGTACCTGAAGGGGGCCTACAAGAAAGCTGAGGAGGGACTTTCTACAAGGGTAAGTAGTGATAGGATGAGGGAGAATAGCTTTAAACTGGAAGAGGGAAGATTTTTATTAGACTTCAGGAAGAAATTCTTCACAATGAGGGTGGTGAGACACTGGCGCAGGTTGCCCAGGGAAGCTGTGGATGCCCTCTCCTTGGAAGTGTTGAAGGCCAGGTTGGATGGGGCTTTGAACAGCCTGATCTGGTGAGAGGTGTCCCTGTCCATGGCAGGGGGGTTGGAACTAGATAATCTTTAAGATCCCTTCCAACCCAGACCTTTCTGTGATTCTATGATCTGTTTTCAGTCCCTAAAGGGCTTTTTGAAACAATTTTATCCTTCAGTAAATTATTGCAAACCCTTTAATTTCATTCCCATTCAGTAAGAAGCCATGAAAGAGCTGGACTGTTCTGCAATTAACTCTCCATATTACACTGTGCAGGTTGCATTAGTCAGGAATATAAATATTTTTGGAGACTTATTTTGTTCTCACTGACTATATTTCTGTTTAGACTAGTGCATGTAAGAGCAAAATCTGCCTAGAACTTGCAGAATAAGATGTATTGTCCAGTTCTGGCAGTCAGGTAACACAGATGTTTTTTCTGTTGCTTTACTGTGAAGGTTTTAACTCAAATATTAATGGGACTGACCTAAGATTTGAGATGCAATTAATTTGTCCTAAGAAGTTGTATAGAAGGCCTGACAAGTCTCCCCTAATTTCCCTTTCCAGTCTATGGAAAAAAGCAGGCAGCCACTGGGATAGGAACATTTTCCCTCAGATAAGTAGAGATGAAATGTCTGGCACGTTGTGGATGCCATGATAGTCATGGTAACTGGATGTACAGGCCTCATGACGTTTTAGATGATGTAGGATCAGTAAGATGTCAATGAGGATACAGCTGATACGGCACAGCACATTTGCATATTGGTCTTTTTAAGTTTCTTTTTAAAAAAAATATACTCTAATATTTCAGTGAGTTTTGAAGAGGTTGTGAAATAAGGTAAGAAGCAAGATTGGTAAGCAGGTTTTGGAGGCCAGTTCAAAGTTACCAAGTTGATATGGTGACTATGAAGAATCAGCTTGACTAAACTTCATAGAAACATAGTATCACAGAATCATAGAATATTTTGGGTCTGAAGGGACCTTAAAGATCACATAGGTCCAATACTCCTGCTGTGGGCAAGGACACCTTCCACAAGATCAGGTTGCTCAAAGCCTCATCTAACCTGGTCTTGAACACCTCCAGGGATAGGGCATTCACGACGTCTCTGGGAGGCTGTTCCAGTGCCTCACCGACTTCACAGTAAAACAATATCTTACTAATATCTAATAAAAATGTACCTTCTTTCAGTTTAAAGCTATTACCATTCATCCTATCACTGCACTCCCTGATAAACAGCCCGTCCCCAGCTTTCCTGTAGGCCCTCGTTCAGTACTGGAGGACTGCTCTAAGGTCTCAATGGAATCTCCTCTTCTCTAGGGTAAATAAGCCCAACTCTCTCAGCCAGTCCTTGCATGGGAGGTGCTCCAACATTCTGATCATCTCTGTGTCCCTCCTCTGTAACTCTAACAGATCCATGTCCTTCCTGTGCTGAGGACTCCAGAACGGAATGCAGTACTCCAGGTGAGGACTCACAGTAGCATTGTAGATGGGGAGACTCACCTCCCTTGACCTGATGGTCACATTTGTTTTGACGTAGCCCCAGGATACGGTTGGCTTTCTGGGCTGCAAGTACACATTGTGGGCTCGTGTTGAGCTTCTTATCCACCAGCACCTCCAAGTCCTTCTCTTCAAGGCTGCTTTCAATTCATTCTCTTCCCAGACTGTATTTGTGCTTGGTATTACTCCAAGCCAGGTGTAGGATCTTGTGCTCGGCCTTGTTGAACTTCATGAGGGTCACACAGACCCATCTCTCGAGCCCATCGAGGTCCTGCTGGATGGCATCCTTTCCCTCTAGTGTGTCAACCATGCAACACAGCTTGATGTCATCAACAAACTTGCTGACAGTGAACTGAATCCTACTGTCCATGTCTGCAACAAAGATGTTAAACTACAGCAGTCCTAGTACTGACCCCTGAGGAGCTCTACTCATCACCAGTCTCCACCTACACATTGGCTTAGGGAAATAAGCAAACATCATAACTGCAGAGTCACCACTCATTGGCTCTTGGCCTCAAGTTGATGTTTTCTGTGTGAGTACAGAAAAGATTGCTAAATTTGTCTTACTGACATTTGTAACAGAGGGAGATGGAGAACGTGTCAGGATGGAGAAAGCTTCAGCATCCTTTCTGCTGTTGAACCACTTAGAGGGAAAATTACATGTAATAAGATTTCTTCTGAAGTTATGAACTTCTTTAACAAACAAAATAAAACAATGTTGGAAGGTAACAGAATATTTTTAAGAGACTAGGAGTAATGCGAACTGCTTTTTAGTTATCTTTCTGAGAAATTTTGTTCTTCCTGGTCTTAAAATTGTTAGTCGTGGCACTTACTCTGATCTCAGATCGATGATATTATTACTGGTCTTCATGTGGAACAGAAAAGTTCTGTTTCTTGGGAAACTAATCCTGACTACTGCAAAACAATCCAGCTAAGCAAATGCTGTTATTCAAGGGCAACTAAAATCAGAGTGAGACTCAATGACCCGTGGCCAGTGCCTTTATCTCTAGTCTGTATCAGACTAAAATTAATGCAAAACTCATGAAATAAAAATAAAATTTTACGTTTGTACTGCATAGGTATTAAGGCAAACACGAGGTAGAGAATATCACTATTTAATGAACAGGAACAGAGAATTGGGACCAAATATAGAAGAGGACTTACCTGCATACAGGTCACATGGTGCTGAACCAGTCAAGTCTGTTCCAGATGCTTATTTGCTGCCTGGGGAAACTTTTGTACCTTGGGATGAGAAACCAAAATAAACTCTCACTGTGGATTCTGACATGGAGTGATGTCTATGTCTCAAGGATCACTTCAAGTGCATGTGTGACATTTAGGAGTTGCTCAGTAAGCTAAACTTTTCCAGGCAGCCTCATATTTATTACACATGCCCAGAATACATATGATGCATGAGCCATAAACCAAATACCTTCAAAAAGCATTGGATCTAATGCGTTTTGTAACATCCCAGAGTCCACTCCCAAGATTTCAGCTGTGACACAGGTCCAGCACTCTACACAGAGCATGTGTATTGTCATTGCTGGAGGGCTGTACAGTTCTTGGAGACCAGAAGCATCACACTGTTAGACATCTGGAACAAACATCGGTTTCTTGAACCACTCATGGATGAGATTTCTGGGCTGCAAAAGAGGCCATGTCTGATAAAATATTCACATATATTTTAGCCCTTCTCATAGAGTTTGTTAGGGATTACTGGGCTCCTAGGAATTCGTTTTAGAAATTCAAGGCTCAGAAAGAAAAGGCAGAAGAAAACTCTTGATTCCTCATGTGGTAATCAAGGTATTCACCCAGGAAGGAAAGATGTGGGACAGGTACAAACTGTTTCAATACAATGCAAGTAGTATGGTTTGGAGTTTTTTTCTCTGCCAAAATAAGCTTGCAGTTCCCAGGCAAATAACTGTCTTTTTTCTTCTGACTGTATTTTTTCTCCTATTTCTGATTATGAAAATCTTGAAATATTTTTCCCAAGTCAATCCTGTAACTTCAGTGGGCGAGGAATAGGATTCCTGCACTCAGGTTAAGTGACAAGTGGCTTTTTAAGGCAATGGGCATGAGAGACAGAGGTTTAAACTCCTCAAGTCACAGGGGAGCAGAAACAGGCTCCCATCCCTTGCCAATCAAGCATTCAGGATACACTGGAAGCAATCGGGGGCCGAGATACTTAGGTGGCACTTGGACACACCTTAAAACGAGAGCAATGTTAGCTACGCAATTAGTCAGCATCTCTCAGAGGAAGTCCCAGAGTCAGGTATGATGTCCTCATTGTGAAACCCTCACGGTGAGGAATGGAAAGTTGAAGTGCAAGTGGTTGGGCCAAGGCAGTCGCAGGGCTGTCTTCTGCTTCCGAGCCCACTTCCACACTTCCTGCCAGTGTGATCTTATGATTATAATCCTCAGGGGGGACATTTTGCTTTTTCCTGTGTCCTATCTGGCTTCTTCAACCTTTAATCTGTCGAACCACACTCTCTCCTACTCCTGAAATCATGCCGTTTCCTAGTGGTTTGTTAAAAGTGGCTGCTTACTGAAGTTTTTGGCATCTCTTCTTAAGCTTCCACCTCTGAGTCTTTGATGCCAGGCGGGTGTCCAGATGCTTGAAAATTAGCAATTGGAGCACCTAACTAGCAAGAGTTCAGACAGATTCATGTCATCTATTTATAGGTATCTATTGGTAATGAATGATGCACCTGATGTTTCAGATGGGAATAATTCTGCAGAGTACTGACTGCAGAGCAGGCAGTTAGAAATTAAATTAAAAATATGCCTACAATTGGGTGGAAGATTATAAAGTAAAATTATGTCTGATCAAAATCCTGGTTTAGATCCTTCAGCTCTTCTGTGGTTATAGCCGACAATGAAGGACTTACCAGTCTTACGGGGTGCACCTACCATGGATTAAGTGGTGATAAAGTAAATGCTTATGACTGTGTGTAAGATGCTTCAAGCACATAACAGCTGGTTTATTTGCTGTATATGGGCAATAAGGTACTTTAAAAGAGTTAGGTTCATTTGCTTTAAAATGAGTCACGCTAGAGACAAAAATTATCAGTGTTACTCTATGTAAAAGCCTTTCAGAAACTGTATACCTTAGAGTTCAATAAATCATCTAAAAGAAATCAACAAATATGACCAACTTACAATTGGTTTATCTTTAGGATAGTGGTATACTCTGCTCTGTTCCATAGCTGATTTCTTTTCTTTCAAATGAATGCATTTATCTTACAGATAAAGTTTCCCTAGTATTCCTTAGACTCTCTTTAAAATCAGTGGAGAGACATAGATGCCCTGAAGGGGGATTCATTTCTTCCTAAAATAATTTTCTAAGATTTGTGAAATTAATATCTCTGTGGAAGTGTCTCATTCTCTTCATGACTATGGAGAAAATTTGGATAATTAACACAGGCTGCACATCTAGCTTTTAGATGATCAAAGTTAGGTGAAACTAAACTTGCCCTATGCCCCATTTCCTTTTCCCTTTTGTAATCCTTTCCATTTTTTGTTTCACTTCCAGTGTTCTTTCTGGGTCTGTTCTGCCTTCATCTTGCAGATCATTAGTTTCCTCTATTCCATATGCTTTAAACCTATCTTAAATCAATAAGAACTAAGGGCACTCAGCACCTTGCGAAGTTAACTTGCAGTCAATGAAATTGACTGTATGATTCAATCTGCGCACAAGCAACAGTGCTTGTCAGAGAAGGTTCCTTACTCATTTGCCCAGCTCAAAAAAGTCAGTAACTGCAGATCAGCATTTTTTCAGGATTGACTCTATGTTTCAAAAGGTAATATTAACGTGTCACATTTGTCTCATGAAAATATCTTCTTGTACAAGAGGATTATCTTTCACTGTTCCTTGAGTGTGGAACAAAAATATGTAAATAAAGATAAGAAATAAAAATTATTTAAAAATCAAAGGTTGCGGAGTTCAGACCGAGTGTATTATCTACTCCCCACTATAGTTTTTGTGTTAATCAGCCCTTTTCTGCTTATTTGGCAGAAGGGCAGAAAAAGATAAAGGGCAGAACAATTTCCTGGGTTTAGTCTGTTTGTATCTATAGAAAAGTTCCTCTTAGTGTTAGAAAGCTGTTGCTATGATGTTAGATTGTTACATCTGGGCATCTTAAAATGGCCTTTATGTTGTTGATTGTGGTAAGCACAGTCACTAGTTTCCCCTAGTTCAGTACAGATAACAATTACATAGCTCTTTTCTTTATCTCTATTCACAATATAGCATCCAGCCCCTAAAGTTGAATGTGTCTTTGCATCTTACAAGGTGTCACAGCAGGCCATTGCTTGTGGCAGCTGATAGAGATTCATTTTACGTTTGGTTGATGCTTTACTAGTGCACGTGGTGTAAGAGGATGCCTGTTGATCTCAGCCTGGCTATTAAACACCCTGAGAGAAAACTGACAACAGTATCCATTGGATGCCCGGGAGTGGCTGGCTAACAAGGAGGTGCTATGGTCTTACATGTTAGTTTTACTGAGACTACACTGTCTTTTTTCATGTTCACCCTCAACACAATGTCAGTCCTCAAGGCCTGGATGATATTAGATGTTGAATGAAGTACATCTGTCTTGAATGTAGTCAGGAAATGCTGAGTGGTTTTCAGCCCTTGAAGAGCCAATTAAAACCTTTGCATTACTATTAGAGTGTCAGTTATTTCACAGTCAATAAAACAGCTCTGGCTTTTTCCCTAGCATGTCTTTAATAGAGGCATATACAGAAAAAAGTAAATGAAAAAACTTTACTTTTTTCCTAGCCAGAAATAGAAGGGCTGTACTGTCAGACAGTCAAGTAACCCTTCCATTTATGAGTACCCTGGCTTCATTGTAATAAAGTTCAGTATAATCATGGACACAAGAGAAACTTCAGGCAATGTTGAGAGGAATAGACAGTTCGCTAACAAAAATGTGGTGAGAAAAACATATCTTCAACATTGGCTCCTAATTAAACATGAAACTGACACTCGATTTTTGCAATTCGATACCCTTGAGAGCATCGGGTCAGGCAAGCTCAGATGATGTTTTCCCATGCCCTCAATACTTGAAAAGCAGGAAAAAGCATGGGAAGAACCCATCAGCAGACTCTGTAAAACACTTTTCAGATCACGTAAAAAGGCCATTTAAATTCTATAATAAATATTTGTAGTATAAAAACTTCATAGATGCACAGCTATGCCGAAAAATCTGTTAAACCTGCCATTTTTCTAGCAAGCCTTTAAATACAAGGAGTTTTATCAAAAGAAAAAATAAATCTCCTTTTTAGTAGTCATTCATGGTACATTCCAGTTGGAGGCCAGTCATGAGTGGTGTTCTCCACGGTTCAGTGCTGGGTCCAGTCCTGTTCAATATCTTTATAAATGGTATGGATGAAGGGATTGAGTGCACCCTCGGCAAGTTTGCGGATGACACCAAACTGGGTCGTAGTGTTGATCTGCTTGAAGGAAGGGAGGCTCTGCAGAGGGATTTCGACAGGCTGGATCGATGGGCTGAGAGCAATGGGATGAGGTTCAACAAGGCCGAGTGCAGAGTCCTCCATTTGGGACACAACAACCCCATGCAGTGTTACAGGCTTGGGGAGGAGTGGCTGGAGAGCTGCCTGGCAGAGAAGGACCTGGAGGTGTTGGTTGACAGTGGCTGAACATGAGCCAGCAGTGTGCCCAGGTGACCAAGAGGGCCAGAGGTATCTTGACCTGTATCAGACACAGCGTGGCCAGCAGGAGCAGGGAGGTGATTGTGCCCCTGTGCTCAGCACTGGTGAAGCCGCACCTCGAGTGCTGGGTTCAGTTTTGGGCCCTTCACTACAAGAAGGACATCGAGGGGCTGGAGCACGTCCAGAGAAGGGCAACGACGCTGGTGAGGGGCTGGAGAATAAGCCCTACGAGGAGAGACTGAGGGAGTTGGGGATGCTTAGCTTAAAGAAGAGGAGGCTGAAAGGAGACCTCATCACTGTCTACAACTACCTGAAAGGAGGTTGTGACAGGGTGGGTGCTGGGCTCTGCTCACAAGTGACAAGTGATAGGACAAGAGGAAATGGCCGCAAGTTGCACCAGGGGACGTTCAGACTAGACATTAGGAAAGGGTGGTCAGGCACTGGCACAGCTGCCCAGGGAGGTGGTTGAGTCACCGTCCCTGTGGGTGTTTAAAAGACAGGTAGATGAGTTTCTTAGGGATATGGTTTAGTAAGGGGACAGGCACAGTTGGACTCGATAATCTCAGAGGTCTTTTCCAACCAGATGATTCTATGATTCTATGATTATATAGATCACAAAGAAGTTTGGCCTCATTTGTCAAAATAATCAAGGTAGATAGTGAAAAGCTTAGTCAAAGACTGGGGAAACTCTACAAATGTGCAGAGTCACAGCAAAAAAAAAGAGAGTTTTTGCCATAACAACTGTCATAGGGAAACAGTGATTGATGTTTTGTGTAACGGAACAAAAACTTCATACTAAGTACTCAGTCATCATCCCACTAATTACTCAAACTTCATTATAAAGAATACGAGGGCCACAATTAAATATTTTATATTACCTGTCATTCTAATTACATAGCCTTTTTAGTTGCATTGTAAAAGCAATACATTATTTAGTTATTTTATTTTAATGTATTTTAAAACAATATTTAAAACCTCATCCAACACCCTAGGGATTTTAATAAATCATTAAAACAACTATTCATGTGTAGAGTAGAAGTACTGTAGCCACAAAAAATTGGCATCTATTTCAGCTTCATTTATAGAAATCAAATTTGGAAACCCACTGGCTTAAAAGGTCCTGACTTTGGCTGCCAGAGTTTTAATGGGGTTTCACAGAAGTAAGGCAGCCTTAGTTATATCCGTAAAGTGTAAAAATACATCAGAAGTAAATCCTGGACTTCTCTCTCGTGAGTTTTCAGAAAAAGAAGCTTCCTTGGAGAGCTCCACCAGACACCTTGCAGATGCTTTTCTGGTCTCTAAGACTTCCTCTGGGGAAGGTAGAGTTCATGGGTCTGAAAGGCCTCATTGCTACAGTTACCAGGCTAAGAATATTTTATTGTCTACTAAATGCAAAGGGTGCTGATAAGACAGAGGAGTGAGAGGTATATGCAGCTAAGTTTGTTGTTTCTCATTTATCTAATAAGCTTGGAAACACTGGTGTTTGTGGTGCCTGAGAACACACTAGGGAATTCCTATACTGCTCATCCTACCAAAATGATTTGGTTCATAAACGAGATAAGAGAATCAGAGATAACCTCTATGGATTGAGGGGTCCAAGTTTCCAAGGCTAGAAGACAAAAAATATGAGGGCCCATGAGCTTCTTTTTGGTTTCTGGTGGAGCTGGAGGTTCAGGGAAGGCTACTAATATGAATGTGTCTTATCTGAGTGTAAAAACACACAGCGGGACTTCAGCTTTAGAGACTTTTCAGTAAATTTCACTGGAGTTGTAACTTGACAGCCAAATTTTTTTTTCAGCTATCACGAACATTTTAATCTTCAGATAATGCAATACTATCTATCTTGACATTTAGTGATGGCAAGGATAGTCTAAAAGAAGTAGACTGTGTTTAATCAAACAAAGGTTATTTAATGGTATAATCTTTTTTAGACTACTTGCTTTCATTAGCTGTGACCATATGGAGCTCACAGATGGCAAACAAAATAGTGACGTGACGTCCTGTTCAAATAAGAAGGGAGTAAGAGCAGTAAATAAATTGCTGGCAAAATCAAGATGAATAATGTATGTGATATATATGATATACAATATGTCAGGGGGACTTGAAATGTCATGTAACGTTTGAGTCTGGAATGGTTTTCAGTCTGAACATCAGGAGTTGTTAGATTGACATGGAACAACGACCTCAGAGATTAATCTGAGGGAAAAGAGAATAACCATTTGAAACCTTGAAAACGTGAGAATGAAGGCTTCTTTCCACTCATCAGCTCTTTTTCCACTTTAGCCCTTCCATGCTGTTTTTTTCTTCTTCTCTTCTCTTCTCTTCTCTTCTCTTCTCTTCTCTTCTCTTCTCTTCTCTTCTCTTCTCTTCTCTTCTCTTCTCTTCTCTTCTCTTCTCTTCTCTTCTTTCCCTGAGTGTACTGTCAGGGTGTCTTTCTCAGATCCATTTTCTTTCATCTCTGGTAAGGAAGGATTTTGCTCTGTGTTTAGTATTGCATCAAGATGGACAGGGAAATTTTTTTGTGAGTAGCATAATCCATTGGTTTTGTGCAAACCCAGAGTGAAGGATTGGTTGTACATTATCTGTTACACCAATACTCCATCAGTTAATGAGAGGGAGGAAGACTTGAGGACTACGAAGCCAAAGTACAATTCTTGCTGACTAAACTTGGGTGGATATTTACCCTTGTCTCCAAAGTTTTACCCAAACCTACTTATTAATGTATATTAGCTGGCACACATGAAGTTGCTGAATACGGTGGTGCCAAACAAACATACCACATTAGGATGCTCTGGTGCTGAAATGTAACACCCAGAGAACAGTTTGAGCACTCACCTTCCAACTGCTGAACGGTATTATATTTCTGCTCTTCGCCATCTCCCCACTGAGACTACTGAACTTAATTTCTTCTAATGCAAAGTCACTTGTGCTTAAGGCACAATTATTTATAGACATAGGTGGTTCAAATTCACCCATCTAACTTAGACAAGTCCAGAGAACAAGCAACTCCACAGCATAGGTGCCAGTTCCCCTGGGGAGGTGGCAACAAACAGTGCTGCTACTGCAAGAATCCAGCTCCTACTGCCTTGCACCTGAAATATATGTCTGAATATCCAAACCAGTCGACAATCAGAAGGCTCAGTAAGCCAGCCCCTGAACTGAATAAGCAATATAAACATCCCCTAAGTTTGGTAAATATCTAACTGCACAATGGTGATGTTTTATACAACAAAAGAGTTTACACACAGACCTTAAAGAAAGAACATGGAATATTGAGGAACTGGTGTTGTCTCACACCCCTGTGGAGATATCAGATACTTTGGGAAGCTAACAGAGATGCAGTTACTCTTGCTCAAAGAAGGTCAGTTCTGTCTATTTTCGACTTTTAACTCAATTACCTCCAGCTCAGCCTATCATGAAGCAAACTAGGTCTAGATGTGAGAGCGTATTGTTTGCTCCTTCAGTTTTCACTGGTGCTTGGATAAGCTAGTTTTGTTTTATATACAGAACTTTAAAATACTGGAAAAAAGTTTCAAGAATACTATTCACCTTAATTTACCAATTGCATGACAATAATTCTCAGTCATTATTTGTACATCTTTTTCTAACTGTGAGATAAGAACTGAAGATTGAAAATCTTCATTGCAGGCAGATAAGGATACTGAGGCCTAACGGTATAAAGGATGCGCTCAGAAGGACAGACAAAAGACTAGGGAGCAGTTCTTGCACCTGAAGAAAGAAATAAAAAAGTTAGTCTTTTTGTGCTGACTTGTCTGTGTCAATTCACTGTTTTAGCTAGACCGCAGTCTACATGAAATAGGGATTATGTTCTTGTTTCTACTTTGTGCAGCACTGTCCACTCTAAAAGCACTATGCTGATGTGCCCATACGTACTCTGATAATACATGCAATAACAGGAATGATACCTTGAACTTTAGAATTTACTCTGTTAGGATTGTTCAGTGGAAAACAATTAGTAACATGAAGTTTGAATATTGTAGGAATGCAGATGTGCAATTTATAAATAAAACTTACTAGTAATTTCTGCTCATTTTTTTCAGATAAGTGATTTATATTTTCCAAGAAAAGGTTAAAAGCAAACAGGGCTTAGCTAAGGGGATCAAAACTGTGAGATGCCAAGAATGTTTCTTCTCCCCATAGCCCACTAATTCTCTTGATTCTGGCATTATGTAAGACTTCCTTTACATTCTTTGAGATATTCAGTGTTCAAATGAATTCTACATCTAAAAGCATGTTCATACGCAATGGTGGGATACACTAATCTTGTGCCATGTTATTCTCATTCAAAAACTAGCTCTGAATTAAGAAGGATCAACTAGAGAAAGAACATAAGCGAAGAGGTGTGGCATTTAATGATTACAGCCAAATCAAGAAGGATTTAGGTTGACTGTAGATCCAAAGTCCAAAGTTGCAACCTGAAATTCTCCCACTCACTAACTGCTTTACACCAAAGGTGTCTAAATTACAGTAAATCTGCACTTCAAATTCAAACACTGTATAAGGTGTCCTTACTTCAGATATGTACAGATCTATCTGGTCCTAACAGCTAGATTCTTTATTCCTTGTAAGCCTCCTGTGATCTAGAAGGTTGTCAGAGGCACATACTCTAGGTTTACCAGTGGAGGTACTGGCAGCCTCTATAGCATTCTGACAAAATATAGTAATACCTAATTTCTTGAATTTTTATTTTTATCCTTTATGCTGACAAATCCAATGCCAAACTTCTTTCCTCTGAAAAGCGTGTCCGAAAATCCAAGCAAAAGGCTACATCATGAGATCATCTATTAACCTTTTACTGTTATTTCAAAGTGCAGGAAAGAATGTAGCATTCGTGGACGCAGAGAAGTCAAGTGACAAAGCTACTGTAGACCAGTGATTAGAATGTTTTGCCAGAAGCTGTGAGTTCTAGGAAGAATTTAGTTGACATTATTAAAGGTGATGACTATCACGTGCCATCACCTTCAAGGTCCACATTGGCAGGTTTCAACATAGCTCACGTGTTGAGGTGCACAATGACTTTGTAGCAGAAATACAGGCTTCTGTTTTTTTGCAAAAGTGTAATGATTTAACATGGCAAATTTAGAATTAAAACACAGGCTTATGGCATCAAATTGGGCGAAATTTCATAATAGCTCATAACTCACCCTGCTGAAGGTTGTTACTGATCATTTCCCTTCCACATGCCTCTGAGACGCCAAACCAGCTATTTACCAGCACTGGCATACTTTAATCCACTAATTCCGTATTCAACAGTCTGAAGCCTATCTATTTGTCCTACTTGAATCAGTGCAGACACAGGTATTCCACCTTCAGTCTAGTTACAATATAAATCATCTCAAATATGACAGACTAAAGATTTCAAGAAGTTTAATTCTTGAGTTCTTAAAAGATGGTTTTAGCTATGATTTTCCTCTGCTTTCTGGCTAAGTTCTTTTACAAGATAACTTCCAGTTTTCACCCTCACCAACACTCACTTACAACTCCACAAGCTGTCAAATGCTATAAAATCAGGAGTAGGGTGCCTACCTGATCATGCAAAAGTCAATAAGAACTCAGGTTTTAATGATGGTTAAAAAGTTTCCTAGTTTCTCTCTCCACTGCTCCCTTGTTGTCATCATTGGCAGTGCATTGACAGTTTAAATTTCCTTGGCTATGGATAATTGTTGGCTGTATGTCCAAATTTTGCTCTTTGAATATAGATTTTCAGTGGGGTGTGATATACGCTCAGGTTATCTCACCAAAGAATGCTGTTGTACAGTAGCTTAAGCCAACCATACTGAGAGCTTCCATCTCCTATTTCCTCTCACCTTCCTGTAAATTCATAAAGATTTCAATCTAGTTAGATTGGTGATAAAAACTGGCCTCTAACTGCTTTAGAATTTAAAAACTCATTTTTTAAAAAAAAGAAATTTTAAAACGATGAAAGACTTAGATCTTGCCTAAGGGGATGGATCTACAGACCAGATCCTTAAGTCACTAGAAGTTAATGAAATTAAATGAACTAAGTACAAAGACTCAGCTCCATTAAACTGTTTACATTAAAGTTATTTTGAGAGATATACACAGTCTTTAATCTTGCACTGCTTACAGTCAGAAATGTCAATGTACAGATGGATCTTGTATCTAGGTGCACAACTCTTGCCACAAGTAACCTTCTAATAAGTTTTTAATATTTATGGGTTAGATGTTTGTTAATTTTTAAAATTATTCTTCATTTGAATTCTGCTACATTCATTTGACTAAGAAGTTTTATAGGGAAATCATTGCAGCAAAATAACTGTTTTAAAAGGCCACAGTGCTACGTAATTTTGAAAGCAATTTCAGTTTATTGTGATATCTGTAAATGTGTTGCACGTGCAGTCTCTGTGACACCAGAGAGCTGTTGGTACTTTCTTGTCTAATAATACCTCTCTCAATGTAGTTCTGTTCAGGTAAATTGTTATGCCATCCCTTCCAAAACTCTTCAAATATTCCTTAAAATTAACTGCTTTTCTAGCATTTTCACAGGAGTTAACAAGACCTTTGGGGAAATTTAGTCTGATAGGACTCTAGAGGTATTGCATTTCACCAGCACTTGTGAGAAAAAAACAAACACTTTTATAATCCTTCAGAGCTCTGCTCTTACATCACCCACACCAATGACACAGAAGATGGGATGGACTGCATGCTCAGCAAGTCTGCAGATGACACCAAGCTGAGTGGTGAGGTTTACACCCCTGAGAGATGGGATGCTATCCAGAGGGACCTTGACAATCTGAAGAAGTGGGCTTGTGAAAACCTCATGAGGGTCAACAAAGCACAGTGCAAGGTTCTGCACCTGGGTCTGGGCAACCATCAGCATTGATACAAATGGGGGATAAAGAGATTGAGAATAGGCCTGTGGAGAAGGACCTGGGGGTTCTGGTGGATGAGAAGCTGGACATGATCCGGTAATGTGCATTTGTAACCCAGAAGGCCAGCTGCATCCTGGGTTACATCAAAAGAAGCATGGCCAGCAGGTCGAGGGAGGTGATTCTGCCCCTCTACTCTGCTCTGACGAGACCATAACTGGGGTACCGCATCCAGCTCTGAAGCCCTTAGTACAGGAAAGACACGGACCTGCTGGAGTGGGTCCAGAGGAGAGCAAAAAAATGATCAAAGGCCTGGAACATCCTCCCTGTGAAGAGAGACTGAAAGAGTTGGGATTGTTCAGCTTGGAGAAGACTCTGAGAAGACCTTATTGCAGCCTTTCAATATTTAAATGGGGCTTATAAGAAAGATGGGGAAAAAATTTTTAGCAGGGCCTGTAGCAACAGGATAAGGGATAATAGTTTTAAAATAAAAGAGAAGTTTAGACTCGATATTAGGACAAACAAGGGTGGTGAAACATTGGAAAAGGTTGTCCAGCAAGGTGGTAGATGCCCCATCTCTGGAAATGTTCAAGGTCAGGTTGGATGGGGCTCTGAGCAACCTGATCTTGTTGAAGCTGTCCCTGGTCACTGGAGGGGGGGTGGACTAGATGACCTTCATGGTCCCTTCCATCTCAAACCATTCTATGATTTATTCATTTATTTAAATGTACTCTTAAACATGAAGCAGTGCCAGCCTGCTGGTTATTCCATGGGTGCTCATGTGTACACCTGTAATTCACAGCTAAGTACACTGGGTTCTTATTCAGAAATTCTTTGAAACAACTTCTGACATCTTTCTCTTGTTAAATTTCCTACCTCAGAAATCTTTCAGGCCATGCTTTGTCTCAGGCTTCTCTTTCTGCTATTTGAACTAGTAATTTACCTCTAAAAAAAAAAAAGAGTTATCTGGAGACACTTTCATATATGAAAGAGCATCCTCTCTTGCAGTCTTAATAATCAACCATTGAAAATGATGGAGAAAGCTCCCATTGATTTGAGTGGCAATTGGATTGAAACCTTCAATGGGGTATTTATCTTAATCAGAATAAAAAGCTTTTTGTCGAGGTTTCTTGATTGGGCAGATATTATTGTATTAAATTAATAATTTTTGGCTGTTTTACTCCAATACTGCTTCTTTTTTCCTCAATTAAGCACAACACTATGAAAAAGAAATCAATCCTGATCAAGAGAGTTCACTGATGTCTGAGTTTTAATGAGACTCTTTTTGTGTCAAAAGGCCACTGCATCTTTTCTAATAAGGCATAAAAACCAGCTTCCAGCAGTTTCCAGGAAAATCTTTTCATCCTGACTCTAGTTTTTGAAATATTTACCTCTCTTACTTTTCTGTCAGTCTTACATGATTGTTGCTAATTAGAAAATAGAAGCTTGGTTAATAAAGATAGGATGAAATAAACTTTTTGAAAATATTTGGAGTTATTGTGAAGTATGATGATTAATTAGAAATCAGAGAATTAAATGAAAAGAAATACTTGAGTAGAAACATTGGAAAAATAACAATACTACTCATGGTGTAACGTGAATCTATTCCTATAAACAAAAGGGTGGTTGTAAGAGTTCATTTCAGGCTTCTTGAACAAAAATATGTGATTTCAGCTTCTGAATTCCTTCTAGCCTGTAACGTGATCTTTGATGCATGGATTTAACAACATGCCTGGGGAAAAAAAGAAATAGCTTGATCTGGAAAGGTATTCATATTTTATGTAAACTTTGGAAAAAAATTCTGCAGGAGGGCTATTGGATTTCCTCTGTGCCACTGCCAACATGAAGGATGAGGAGATGCTCTCTGTTGGTGGCTATAGATTCTTCCCAGCAGGTAGAGGACATGACTCTCAGAGTTCCTGTATCTGACACCTGCCCATCAATGAAGTGAGTGATCGAACATTGGAGTATTGTACAGTGTAGTGGGTGTCAGTGACAGCAGCTAGTTTTTCATCTATAGTGTAATTGTTTTCATGAGGATTTAATGAGTGAGACACCAGCACTCACAAGGAAAAAGCAGGTCTATGAGCTGTGGAGGAGGTTTTGGACAGTGGATACCACAGGTTTCACACCGCGTAAGTGCCTAGACCAGTGCTATGAGTGATATACCAGTTTCTCACATGCTTACCTGTCTGAGTTGCAAGGAAATGCTGGAGTCCAGTTCCTTTAGGAAGGGTGAAAAAAAAACATAACAAGGAAGGATGGATGAGAAAGTAATATACCCGCAGGATAAGAGGTCTAATACTTATGGATGTTGCGATGGATGCCTTGAGGATGAGAGCTTTCCTTTTCACCTCCAGTGTCCGGCTCTAGTTGTAGCAAGAATTCCTGCTTCCCACAAATTAGCTAAGGAAAATGTCATTAAAGGAATTTAGGTTTATTGGGTTTTGTTGATTTGGGAGGGGGGGGTGTTGTTTTGTTTTATTGTTGTTGCTTTTTTTTTGTCTTTTCCAAAACTGTATGGAATTCTTCACAAAGGGTTGCCCTATTAAAAGAGTCTGAAAACCAGGAAAGCTAAGAAAAATCACTTGGGAAAGTGTCCTCAGGCTTGAGGCAGGGCTTGCAGGTAGATAGAGCACCCAGCTGCAGTGAGGGAAGGCCATGATCCTTGGGAAGACTTCACTGGAAATCAGCGGAGCAGAAATCTCGTCCCCAGAGGCTGCTCTGTTGGTGCTTCTCAGGAGCCCTTAGCATTTGCAGATTGAGTCCTTCACTGAACAACTGCACCGAGGAAACCCATGAATCCTTAGGACATCCTACTGTTTTATTTTCCATCAGGTTTCCATTACCTCACTCATCAGGATGAAATGTTTTAGTGTAAACCCTCAGATAGTCTTGGTTCACATATACTGGCAGTTGTACTAGGCAAACCTAATCAGTATATTATTTTACTATTAACTATTTATAATAGTGTTTCTCCAACTTTTCAGTCAGGTTTCCATATGCTTTTATTTAGGCATTTTAGTGATTTTTCCTGTTGTAGATATATATGCATTGTATATGTGCATTGCTTTGTGGATTAATATGTGTATAGAACTACTTTGTGGACTGAATAATAAATTGAACATGAGCAATCCTATTGCTCAAATGTTTTTTCATCTGATCCTGGTTATGTATAAACAGTTACACAAAGGCTTTGCTCAGGATAAGTATCAGCTGGTTTTGTGATGTGTTGCACAATCAGTTGCACCTTGCACTGAATCTGCAGATGAGGCTGCACATGGGAGAGGTTGCACCTATATGACAGCCATGTTACTTCTCTTCAGAGCTGAGGAGATGATGCTGAAAACACCTCTGCATACACATCTGAGTAAACACAGTGTGTAGCTGCTGAGTTTAAAATGGAAAATGAATTTAGTACTGTGGGCACATTCCCTACAGGGGAATTTCTCTGTAGAGGACGCATTTCCCCATAGAGTTGGTTTGGGCAGCAGGAATGAAGGTGATAGGGGTTGTGTGGTTGCTCTTATCAGCTGGAGGCCTCATTGTCTTGGAGAACCCCTGTAAGACAAGTACATGTTTCTTGCTTAAGGCCAGATTCTAGCTTTGCCCAGGGCTGTTGCTTAGAGGTGGAAGGTATTATAGTATATGAGTTAATAGGGAGGAAAAAAGGCCAATTAATAATGAAGTAGACTGAATTTTAACAGCACTTCTGCTCTGTTCCTCTCTCAGAGGATTAAAAAGATGGTACTGAGATGGTTTGTTAAACAAATCTGTTCAGCTCCTGACCTTCACTGCTGCTGAACAATTTTCTTCTGCTGTAACCATCTCTCTCATTTGCAGAGATAAATAAAAAATGTGTGCAGCACGTTATAAAACAGGGTGCATTGTTTGAAGGAGACACGTGCACTTTGCGACAGTCACAGCTGACCTTGAAGTATACGATACAGGACAAATGTAGCTGTAGGGAAGCTTACAGCTAGTCCTGCCTTAGTCACTGTCAGCACGAGTCATGTTGGAATGCCTTCCAAGGCACAGTTTGGCTTGAAATAGCTTTGCATTTTAGAGTTGCTTTGAATTTTCCTTCTTTCGTTTTAGACTTTGGTTGATTTTCCGAAGTGTACCACTGTATTAAAAGGATTTTCTGCTTGCCTTCTTCCCTGCTTTCTTCCCCTCCCCGCCAGCTATTCTCTTTACCTCTTCCCTTCCCAGCTCTGGGTTGCTCCAGTACTAGTATATATTCTTTAAAAAAGCTAGCAGCTGGCTCAGCCAAGCTCTGATCTTTTCCATTATTAGAACATTTAAAGTCACTATCAGCTGTAACAGAATGGTAGGGGAGGAGGTTATCTTATAGCCCTTTTGTGTAGCCTAAGATAATAAATTCAAAACCTGTAGATAGCAGCACCCATACAGGATTACACAAATAACAGAAAAGCCTGGGAATTCTAATTTAATAGTCAAACAGGTCAAAACATGGATGTGAAGGAAAATATATGTTGAAACACCAGTCTTTGCCACACTAATTTCTTTTCTTTCTATTTCTGTAGAAATAACAGGGGTTTTTTTCTGAATTAAATTTAAAGTTCATTCACTATAAACATTGCAAGTAAATACACAGATTTTCAGGAGACCCGCATCAGAATGCTTTTAATATGAATTTTGCAAACATTTCCAAATCATGATAACCAGGAATAAATGTTGCATTAGACATTAAAAGGGATGTATTCATCCCTGCACCTCCATTAGCACAACCTGGTAGTCTGTATGTGCCTATTCCACATCACAGGAGGCAGAAATACCCTTAAGTCCCTATCTTGGGTTGACTGTGTCCTGTTTTCCAGTCTCCTTCTGTTACAATGAATGTATGTGCATTCTAGACAATGACAGTTCATTAACACTTATAAAACCACCTACATATATTTTTGCTGAATTCACAACATTGAATCTTCATAACTTGCATCTTTTCCACAGACCGTTTCCCTGCCCATTCATAATATTCTCATTACTTATTAGTGTATCCACTACAAGTGTAGTGTATCCACTGTCCCCACTGTAGTTGGGATCTTTAAAAATTGTTAATTCAATTTTAGGATTTAAAATACCAGATCTGGGATGCTGCCTTCACTTGACACACAGTACAAGCTCACTCTGCCAGTTCAAACTCCTATAAAAATTTTGAAGAGGTAACTTCATCCTATCTTGCATTCTACTGGATCAGTTAAACTGATTTAGTCCAACTTTATAGTGTGTTCTGGCTAATCCAAAGGAAAGGTACTCATATCCTCACACCTGGCTCTCGTACTGTGAGTCACTCTAATAGCAAGCTGAGGTGGTATTAACAAACAAGAAATCAAGTATGTTGTTGGAAGTGACATTAGAAAATAGAAGATTTTGTCAGAAGCCTGGACACCAAAAGATGGATTTGGTTTATAAGCTGAAGAAGAAGCCCGTGTTCTCATCCTAAGGACTGGACTCCTTACCCTGCTCTTCAAGGTCTCCTGGTAGAGTTTCTGGACCTTGCCCCAGGCTGCTGCTGAAGCTAGCCCTGGCCACAGCTCTGGGAGCACTACAATAGAATGGGGAGGCCAGAAAAGCAGGTTACAGAAAAGGTTTGTAATGAATAAAAGAGCAACAGGATAAACCTAATAAGCTCCTTTCACAATTAAAAACTATGGATAAAAACAAGGATTACAAGGAGAGTGTTAAAATCTGGTTATAGTATTGGGCTTCAGAGGGTTACAAATTTTAGTCTAGACATAAACGTCATAATTAACAAACATTTTCAAAGTGAATATTTTTACCAGTTCGATAGACATGTTGAAATTACTTTCTTTGTTATATGCCTAAACACTTTTCCAGCAAATCCTTCCTACATCAAACTGTGATCCTCTCCATTATCTAAATAAAATGGAAACCTGATCAAATCCTGAAGTAGCATCTTTGATGGCTCTTTCATCAGCTTGCAAGGATGTACATTACTTTTTCCTACTGTGGGGAAAATGTGAGGAGGATGCCAGTGGGGGATGATGTTCATACTACCCAAATTTGGGTAGTTTTGTTGCTAGCTAAATCTGAATCCAAGCCGTCTCAAGGGGAATCAAATGTACCAGAATAAATCACTGAAATCTGACATCTAACATACATTTCAAATGCAAGTGATTTGATTCATTTTAGTTTTAGCATACATATTCATTTACTGAATGTACGGACATTTTTTATATATATGTTATTCTTTATATGCTGCCCAGTATTAGTGACTTCAATGATATAAAGCCTTATTTTATTGTGTTATTGGCTGGGATGCTCTCCTAGAGTTTTAGCTGAAATTTTTTTTTGTATTTAAAAAGCAGCCTGGTTTATTAAGATTTTACAGTGAATTTATTTTATTTTAGGCAATTAACACTGTTGCTAGGAAGCACCAATAACAGTTTTGAAGTATAATTTACTTAAGTGTATTGAAAAGGTTTTGCAGCAGGCTCAGAACAGTTTGAATTTCATTCATGATGTTTCAGGTATGGAAGTCTTAATGGACTTGCACTTTACTGACTTTTTGAATAAAGTCCAAGAATGTCTTGGAATATTGCCCTCTTTTTTTGTTTTTTCACTGAAAAATCCATAAAACTTAAAAGTGGTGGGAGAGACTATAGTGATGGTGACGCAGCATCATTTCTTGTTTCCTTGCTGTTTTCTCACTGTCCTTTCAAGAGGAAAACATCATTTCCTTCTCAGTCTTTTGCTTCCTTCTACTTACCCCAGACTGGTTTCCTTTATGTTTAAAGTCCTTCTCTTCTCATATTGTGAAAGAAAAATCCCTGCAGGAAACCTTCCCCAATTACTTTATACATAGAATGCTTTATATGGAAGTTAGTAAATTTGTATATGTAAATGGGAGAGAAAAGAATGATGAGCTAAGAAGTGAAAATTCTTAAATTTATTGTCATGACATCATGCATTATGGAACAGGTAAATACAGAGATACCTCTTTGATAGAAATAGCTTCAGCATAAATGAAGTCACGCCAGTTTGCTTTGGCTTAGGTACAAGCCCTGTAGTCTCAGAGTGATAACCTAATTTTTTAATTAAAAATAAATATTGTATAAATTTGAGACTTGTTTTAAAGGCCTCTGAAGACTGGAAAAATACCTTTTGTTTCCATGGACTTTGGACCATCTTAGTGCTCAGCTTTTTGTACCAATCACCACCAGGAATGTCAGTGTAAGTTTGCCACTGTTTGGCCAGTGGCCTTGATCTCAATAAGAGTGTATCAAATAAGAGAAGTTGAAATTAAGAAATGGAACAAAATGATACATTAATAGTAAAATATAACTGAAATACAGTTTCCAGAGAGCTTAAATGCTGCAATATTATTTGAGTTCAAGACCGCTTCTAGGTGAATACTCACCTTTTTAAAAAATTGAATTTAAGATAAAAGAAAAATGTTAGGGATTCTCATATTCAAAATACAGTAATATCCACTAGCATTAAATCCTATACATAAAACCTATTATTAACTTCTAATAAAGAAAATTTTTTTATTGTCAGGTTTACAAATTAGAAGTAGTATATGAAAAGAAAAAGTCCATACTAGCTAGCTAATTTCCAAATTGGATTTTGAGGTAAGGTCTCTGAAGCATTTTTGTAGATATCTGATTTTCTTTTTTAGATAAAAACCTCGATTCCTCTGGGTAGTGAAAAAAGAATGGCTAATTACCAAAGGTTGAGTTAAAGGTTGCTGGGGAAAACTATGTATTTAAGCCTTATGTCTGATATCTAACATTTTATGCTAGCAAAGCTTGAAGCTTCTCCATGAGAAATGAAGAGCAATCTGAAGTTTTAGAAGTAGCAAGCACTCCCTTGCTCAAGACAAGTCTTTTGTCTTGGAGTTATCTGTCGGAGAAGTCACGAGGACGTTAGGATCAGGTAACTTCTTTCGTATAATTCTTTTAGTGCAGGTAAAAAAACCTAAAACAAAACAAACCCCCAAATCCCAAACTCACAGTAAAAAGCAGTCCTCAATTCTCTTTCAAGATATTTCAGAGGTCTCAAAGTCACTACAGGATCAAAAATATCAGGACTGTGAAAATGTCCCTTTCATACTGCATTGATTTTGTTTCCCAAAACCAAAATTCTGCAAGCAAGCTGTTAAATATTTCATGATAACAGATGGAAGATCCGTTATTCAGCTAGTTTTATCCTCTATAATCCAAGAGGAAAAAGATCCATTCTGTGTTCTTTACCTAGGGCAAACAACAGAACATGCAATGGTTATAACGTTTACAGCGCTAACGTACTTTGCATTACAATCTGATTTAACTGAAATTACCCTGTGTTTTGATTACTAAACTTAAAATTAAATTAGCTGCGGCATCTTGGGTTTTTTTAAAAAAAGCAAGAGATCATCTCTGATTTGAGATCTTCTCATGAATTTTGAGGACCTTGGGTAAAATCTGATTGTACTAATTAGTAATTTATCAATCGATTGTGAAAGAAGGCATACTTTTACCTTCAGTGTCTTCACCTCTGTATAAGATTCATTCTATTTGCTAGTGAAGGAGGAAAAACGTGTCAAACCCAACCAAAGCGAAGAAGCTTCATATTCTCTCTCCTGCTGACAATGCCTTGCTGCTTTCTCCTCTTTTAACTGAATGACAATTTCTTTAGAATAGCATACATAAGACCATTTTTAGCATTTACCATTTCACTGTCCACTTGTTTTTCACTCAACAAACTCTGCCGTTGTCATGTTGTATTTACCTCCATTTCAGGTACTGAAATGATATTCTAATCCTCATTTCTGCATAGAGTCTAGGCTTTTTTCTTCCCTCTTTAGGATATTTATAATAAGACAATCTCTATTGTCTTTGTCACTTACTATTTATGGCTCCCTCAAATACTTGCTTCTGTAGTTGGTAGAAGAGAAGGAGATTATTTCCCCCAGTGACTACGCTTTACATTATTCTGCCCTAACCAAGATAGTATGTGTGGGAATATACACTCATATATCTCTAACAAGTTATAGTATGTGTCTGATAGGAGGCTGATAAGACTTTTACTCCGTTAAGGTCTTTTGTCAGCAAGACACGCAGTTCTACCGGTGTAATGCAATTGGAATATTGCATTTAGCTTGAGCTGTTATAGATTTTTCACTGACATTCAGGAGCTTGGCAGTTTTATTTTAAGAGCTATTTACAATCCCCAAAGTGTAAAATAGATTATTTTATCGTACACTTTGATATAATTTCCTTGTTATGTACTCTTTGAAATTACTTTTCTGTTATGATATACTGAAGAATAATAAGAATGTAATTATCATATTTATATTGCATTTTTCTGATTATTTTTGTATAACTGTTTTGTGCTGACAATATAACAGATTAATAATATTAAGGTTATGATGTTTCACAGTGTTACAGTGCTCTGCGGATAAAAAGACCCTATGCTGTCCCAATGCCAAATAATTCATCTCCTCAGGCCTTTTGTGGTGAAATATTTCTTAGAGTTTTAGCAGACAACATCACTTTTTTTTTCCTTAAATATCTCCCACTCTCTGCTTTCAATAACTTTTGCCAGCTGGTGAAGCTTGAGTCCTCTGTAACTGGGTTTCTGTCTCTCTTGTGTCAGCTGGGCATTCAGCAAGCTGAACACGATGTCCACACTTTGCTGGGAGTGCCAGGAGCAGGATGAAAGACTTCCTTCTCTATTGCTTGTACATTCACAGCTGCCACTGCACAGCTTGTTTCTATGCCAGAAAGTGACTTTTTCAGCCTCTTTTTAGGTATTATCAATATTATTAATGACAAAGTTGTTTAGGGAATAATGACTTATCTGAAATGACTAGCAGTACATACAGAAGAGAAAATACTCATTCTCTGAAGATTTTATTAAATAATGGCGAAAATTACCTCATTTGGTTTTCATGCCATGTCTTACAAAAGACAGTAAAGATGCCTCACATGTTCCTTCTTACCGTCATTTTTTGTTCCCAATCCTGTGACAATATGTAGCTGCTAAAACTGAACTTATTATGTATTGTATCTTAATTTTGAAGTGTCAACAAAGGCAAATTAGCCATTGTAGAAAAACTGAAGAGCTTAACTCCTCTCTCTTGTTTTCCACCTATTACTTAACATTTTCATTTAGTGTTGAGTGGTTCTGTTATTGTGAGAAACAGTGGATAACGATTCCTTATTCACCATTTCTGGATAATTTTAAAATTATATATATGGATATTATTTTCAATTGAGCTCTTCATGTTATTTTCCTTTAACATTTTTCATATTATGTTTTGCCCCATACTTTTTTTCCACTTTTTATGGTCCTAGTCTATTTTGTTTGGGATCCATTTCAGTCATGTGGCTATGCAAGTTTCCTTTCCTTGAGGTTTTTCTAGTTCTCCTATATCATAGTAGATATTGCCACCTGTATATTTATACACATCTGCTTCAAACAGCAATTCTCAATGACTAAAATTCATTAGACTCATTGGTCATAACTAGCACCTGTCCTTCTAAATACATCTGAATGGAGCTACTTTTTCCCTGTGTTTGTCACCTTGCAGTAATACCATCAAAGTCAGAACGCCAGTGAGGCCGGACAGCAGCTGGGAGTCTGGGTAGGAGCTCCAGTTGTTACCAAGGTTGGCTTTTCAAAGCAGGGGTAAAGGTGAAAATCAGGGTCACAGAAGTCCATATCTCTTCAGGCATCCTATCTCTCCCAGCAGACTCCATAACCTGTGTTCTGCAGATATCCTGACATGCATAGAGCAGGGCGGTAGAAATACCACTCTGAGAAAAGGCCTGAAAATGCTCAGCTAACCCACAGGTTCGAGCGGTTGATACACCTTGTGTGACTTTGGGTTGAGGTTGCTCTCACAGTAGAAAGGCAGTATGGGCTGCCCTCTGTGTAGAGAACATCCTAATTAAGAAGATAGAAAAAAGAAACCACAACCAAACATGGTAAGGCAGGATAATGTAGCAGGTACCAAGAAGATGGATTAGTACTTGTCAACAATATCAATGGTAATACCGATATAGCAGCTTTTGTGGGAGCTGGATCAGAATCATGCTTTGTCTAATTGTAAACTGAAGCTTTTATAAGAAGTTATAAGAGCTTAAATAAGTAACAGTTAACAGAAATTCTGTCAATATAAGTGGTAGCAGAACAAATGAAGGTACTTAGTTTTGCTCCAAATTAAGCCACAGCCTTGCTTATAAGCTATTGTTGGAAAACTGGACACTGACACTTTAATGTATACATATTCTATTTTCAGATGCAATTCAGTGCAACAGAACCACTGCACAAGATTTCACGGACTCCATTAGCCTGTCTGCAGGGGATCAGAGAGTCATCTGTGTGAATTGCCACAAGTCAGTAGCAGAGGCAGTCAGACCTCAAGAATGTAACTGAGATTTAAATACTATCTGTGATAATAGTGTCTGTGGTGGAGGTGAAGTCCAGGCTAAGAGGGTTTTTTTATCTGTGCTTGAATGACACAATCATTCTTTAAGCCTCATATTTATTGAAATACAGGTAAAAATGAAGAAAATAAAGAGTTAAAAGCAGAAAATATGACTCACTGAGATTAGAAGGCCATAGAGGATTACTTTTGTTAAAAAACCCTGAAAAAGAAAACCAAATCCAAAACCAACTCAGAGTATCATAGGGCAATGACTAAGATAATGCTATATAGCATCCACTCAGCTCTTGGGTTTTTTTCTACAAGTTTGCACTATGCTTCAGCACGAAGGTAGAAGCAGCTTTCATTCACCTTTCCTACACTATGTGGGACTGTTAAATTAAAGCCCTTGAAAGTAATAATTATTATGACATAATAAAAGGAATTTTTTTTAAAAAAAAGAAAGCAGCCTTTAACAACTTATTCAAGTTGATATTTCTGTTGTTTTCACTTAAGTTTTGCCTCCTCTATGGGGAATATAAAAAAAATCTTGAATTAAAAAGAATGCATTGCAGTGCAAGTTTTACACTAAACAATGTGATTTTTTTTGACTGAACTCTTTCCATACTTGCTGGAATACTGAAATCAGTTGGTGTAAATAAATGTCTAGGATGAAAAAGCACAGCTTGAGCTCATTCTACAATTCTGATTATCTAACACCCACATTTAACAAATATAGCCTTTGTTTAATGGCCGGCTTGATTTTTAAAAAAACGTGTTGAAGTTTAGTTTGAATTCAGGCAGTGGAAATTGTCTTGCTTTATTAGAATGGAAGTGAGTATTTTGCTTGGAAGATATTTTGAGAAAACTAGGTACTGTTAAAGGTGTAAAAGATTTCTATATTTTTCATACAGCTAAGGAAAGAGAACAATAGATCTAAGATCCATTCTAACTTTTTTTTAATCTTCAAAATTTGTTTTAAGCCTTAAGATTTTGAGTTTTCAAAAATATTTTTTTGGAAAATCCTACTTTCGATACATGTATGTTAGGCCATTTGGACCAATTTTTGATATTGACTTGAATTAGTCAATGAGAAGAATAAATTTATATTTAACAAAAGAAATAGGATAAGAACTTATCCCCCACCAGAGATTTCTCCACATATAACCCAGTTCACAGCTGGGTTTTTCAAGGTTTCTACTAAAACTATAGTAAAGCCTCAATTTCACAGTTCATACTCAGTAAAGCTCTTGGCCATGCATGCAAAGTTTTAAAGGCTTGCCTAACAGCTGCCAACAGCAACGGAACATAAAAGTACGTGTAAGTACTTTTCTGTATACAATTGTACCTAAACACATGATGTGTTTTGAAACATCGCAGAAGACTTAAATCACAGTAACTGGTAAAAATTTTTTGTAGTTTTCTAAATAGCTTCATCTGATTTCTGTTGTTTTATCTCCCTTTAAGCGTACATACATGATAGTACTGGTTGTACTATCAGAGTACAACCAGTATGGAGAATGATGACATAACTCTCAAATTCCCATGACCCTGCAAGACACCCCTAGTTTAGATCACTTTAAATCACCAGGACTATAGAAAAATATGAGTTAGTTGTGTCAATTTAATATTATGTTTAATTTACATAAAAATGCTATCAGACATCAGATTACTGGGTACTTGACAAAGACAGAGCAAAAAAGTGTTTCCTGCTTTAATGACTTATAGTTTAGGTAAGAGTGTATCAAGGCCCACTCCCACTGCCGGATCCGCCTCCTCGACATGCTCGGTCAGAGAGGGGAGGGTCCTTTGATGTCTGCACAGCGAATTGGAGAACGACAAATCTCCCAGGGTAAATTCAGATAGTGTTAATTTTGGGCACAGCCAAAACAACAGATCAGTATTTATTTTGGACACAGTGAAAATAACAAATCAATATTTTGGGCACAGCCAAAATATCAAATCAGTATTCATTTTGGACACAGCCAAAACAGCAAATCAATATTTTGAGCATGGCCAAAATATCGAATCAGCACTCATTTTGGACATGGTCAAAACAGCAAATCAATATTTTGGTTACAGCCAAAATATCAGATCAATATTCATTTTAGACATGGACAAAAAAGCAAACTAATATTTTGGGCACGGCCAAAATATCAAATCAAATACTCAGGTGCAGTTGAGTTGCAACTTCTCAAAAGTTACAAAACCAGATCTGTTCGGATCACAGTCTGGTACCCCCAAGGCAGCTGCACAAAACAACACAACTCAAATCTGATCAGACGCACAGTAGTGCCATGGAAAACAGAAGAAAGGAAAGAAGAGAGAGATGTGAATAAAAGTAGTGTGGGGAAGAGGAAAATAGACACCACTCCATGGGCCTATGGAAAACATGATCTTCAGGAGCACATGCTCCTGTGGTTCTTTTGCAGCATGTCTTTAGGTGGGTTCAATGGGATGGTGGGCATGCACGCCTGCCTTTTTGGTGGGCTTCTATTTAGAGGAAAAGTCCATGCTCCCCCCTTCCCCCGCCCCAATTAGCATGAGGGGTGGTCTTGCTGCAAAAGTTCTTGAATTGACACATGCACAGAGGCTTCTTTCTGAAGGTTCTAGAATTGGGTCTGGGGGCTCCAGGATCACTGGCAGTTCAACAGACCCTGACCAGAATAACCTCTGCCTGAACCCATTGGGTCTGCATGTGCAGCCAGGTGTGCGGAGGGCAGACCTGCTGCTGCACCTCCTCCCCCTTCTCTGCAGCAGCACAGTCAGCCCATCAGAAGATGTTAAAGACAAAAATACAAGTAAAGTCAGACAATGTTTAAGACAACAAGTATAGTCAACCTCTACAGAGTGTCAGCATTCACTTCCTGTCCTGCTCAACACATGACTAGAGACTAGGACAGTTTTTTAATTTCCTGTCCCAGGAGAAGAGTATTAGCAGGAAACAGCTTTAATTAGTCCAAGGATGAAAAACAAAGTAATGACAGCGGGCAGTAAATTCAACCTGCCAGACCGTTACATTGTCCTAACTTACATTATTCTTAAATTTCTACTTAAAGAATATAATCGAATGTTACACAAACAAGGCATTTGTGTAAAGGCCCCTACCTCCCTACAAAACCCCCAGGTGCCCTGCTGTGTGTCACATGAACTGTATCTCTGTGTTAATTTTGTCAAATACTTGCACTGTTTTATTTATTCATTGCTTCATTCTTTCTTCTCTTTGCATTTAAGAGAGAATTCCCTGTGCGACAAATAGTAACAGACAGAGAGGGAATTTGATATTTAACAAAAATAAAATAAAACCAGTGTTGGAATAGCAGCCATCATATGATTGATTCATCCTAGATTCACAAAGTTTTGTCACAGTAAAAATGGTAATGATGTTTGATATGTCAGAAGTGGTCATTCTTACATTTTCTCAAATGCCTTTACATATTCTTCCAAAGTCCCCCCATTTCAGGCACTAAATAGAAACAAAGATACAGTGGACTGGCTGGTCAATGTTGTCAATGTAGACGTGATCCCTTTCTATAAACTAAGAAAAGAATTCACATGGTCTGGTGAGGGTGGATGAAATTCCCTTCTTGCTTTCATATTTATAGTATCCTAACCATGTTTTAAGGTATTCTGAATTACTCTCGACTACCCTGTTGGTCTGAGTCTATTCTGGGGACCCATATTTGAATGTGTGCTGAACCAATGACAACATGCAGCCTTGCAATGGAGACACTGGAAAAGTGGGGTATCCGGATTATGTCCACATGTTGTCAGGGTGTGAGTTCAGGCATTTGGCACTGCTCATCTGCTCACTCCCTGGCTCTGTCTTGGAGTGCTTCAATCAAATGTCCAATATAATTTGCTGTAGTGGGAACTAGCTGTAGGCAATATGGACAAGGGCTGGCTGGTGCCATCTGGCCTCGTAGCTACACTATGGTCCAGTGGTCCATAGCCTGGAGGTGTTTAAGGAGAGACTGGATGAGGCTCTTAGTGACATGGTGTAATTGACAAGTAGGAGTAGGTGTAGGTGTTGGGTCATAGGTTGGACTCGATGATCTCAAAGGTCTTTTCCAACCTTATGATACCGTGATACTGTGATCCTTTTTCTGAATATGGATGTTGTCAGAGGTTAGTGTCTCAGGAGAGACAGTAAGATGTTCTGACATCTCATCCTTCCCTTGTTCCCAGACTCATTCTGGTTGTTCTGGCTTCCTACTCACCTTGCAAGGGTGGGCTTCTGCTCAGCCATGTGCACCCGTTTGGCTGTCTCTCCAAAGATCACCTATGGCAGGCAAATGCCCCTTTCATTTATTTTACAGCTCCTCCAGGGAATGTATTCTCACTTATTCTCTCACTAAGGCTGAATGAGTATCTAAGCAGTCCTAGCTAAGGGCAGCTTCAGCAGGATGGGTTTCAGACACCCCAAAGCAGAAGATGTTGGGCAGTCTGGTGGGAGTTCTGATGGCAAACAGATTTGTTGACATCAAGAATGAACTACCCAGACACCTTCTCTTTTCCCCTTCCCCCCACCCCATCATCTTTTACTCTAGTCCCTCTATCGCTTTTTTCTCCCTCTTGCTTTGCACTTTGCCTGTCTGAGCACTGCTTAACACCATTCTCTTGATCAGTGATAGAGACTGTTGGCTCTTCCCCATCCTTAACAGTGTGATGACTGATCACTGTGAATCTTCTCTGCATTGGACCTTTACTCCCAGATCACTAAGATCAATGTTAAACACCTCAGAATGAAATCCTGCTCCCTGGAGGGATCTGGAAAAGCACACTTACTCAAAGATTATTCATTTACAGTTATCTTTTGAGATCTGTCAGCTCACTAGCATTAGTCCATTTACCATGTGATATTTTTCTGTTGTTCTAGTTTCTTAATCAAAATGCACAGCATTGAGTCAAATATTTTCTTCTCTGTCATTGTTGTTAGATCAATGCTGTTATCTTTATTGACCAACTTTCCCTGTTATAAAGAGGTACTAATTTAACTGAACAAGGTCTAGTTTTCATGAAGTTGTTGGGCAGACATTAATAAAATTAATTTCCCTTAGCGATTCAATGAAGGCACTCCATAGCAGAAGGAACACCTACTATATCCAGCCATTGTCAGCTACCTGAAGAAGTTAGTAAATCTGGACTTCCCTTATGAAGGAGAAAGGGTCTTCCAAGCTAGAACAGGGCAGAGGTCTGTTCTGTGTTGGCAGGAGCAGACTCTCATATCCCTGGATCCCCGCTTTCCAACGGGCAACAGACTCCCTGATAGTCAGTTAGACAATAAATCTAGCAGTTCCATCACAACTTTTATGACTTACTCCCTCCTTTGTTGCCTTTAAAGCAGCCAGCATAATAAGAGCCTCTGAGATATAAACTAGAGGAAAGAAAGAGATATAAGCCCCATTCCTGAGGACCTCAGGTTTTTTCCTGTTGTCCCTCAGTCACTCAAAGACTGTGAATACTGCTAAATCTAGGGATGACGGCAAAACCACTCCTTTGTCAGTGATATGCATTGCCAACTCTAAAGGACTGAGGTAAGGAGGATGGCTAACAAGGGAAGAGGATTAAGCTATTATCAAGAGCCCGGAATCTGATCTATAGAATTAACACACCTGATAGACCAAAGGACATTTTCCCTGTGTAGAGACTGTGATGTAATGATAATTTAAATACATAACCCAGGTGCCTTGAGAAGCATGACTCACGGACTGTAAATGAGCAGAACATTTCTTGACCATGAGTATTGCAGAACTCAGTTCTGGTCTGTTACTCAATATTTGGTAAAAGTTCATTCTTGTGTCTTGCTGTGTACTCTGGTTCAAAACTTGACGTGTTTAAGGATCAATTAAAATGTAAGCATATGAGAAGTGCCAGTGCTGTCTGTAGGACTTTTTCTGTCACCCACACAAGTGGTCTGCTGGAGTAGAGGGAAAATGTTTGGCTTTTGGTAAGATCAATTACTACCAAAATGTGTGGCCCCCAGTGAATTATAAGTTTCATTGCTCCACAAAATATTTCTCTTCTGATACCAATTTCAGGACAGCTATTGTTTTCACATCTTTTAAAATCTTTTACTACTCCAATTATGACTGTATTTTCTTGTTCATCTGAACATAACATAGTTATCTGCCAGAACAAGCATAAGTAGATATAAGAGATACTTATTACTTTGTCAATTAATTCCCCTCTATTTTTATGTGGAAAACTGTATTCGGTTATAAATTGCTTGTGTATGACTTGCTAGTGTTTGATTATCCATGTAATATTTTTTGGTTAAAAACTGATTGTACATGCTGGCACTCCACTCATGGTTTGTTACTTTACTTACCTACTAGTGATTGTTCCTCAGGAAATGAACACACTGTACTATTTTTTTTTCTCAGTAATCTCTTCCTTTTGAGATCTCCAGCACTGTAATCCTTCCTTTCTACATTCTATGGATTAAGTTTTCTTTTCCAGCACAACAGACTTTAAATAACTTAATGACTAGGTGTCTGCAAAATCCCTTGCCTATATTATAAATAACAATGCACAGTCCTCAGTGAACACCGAGAATGTAAATCAGCATTATTCTTGCTGTTTATAACATCAGAAAAAAACCACAATTGAATTACAGCCTTATGTTCAACCATGGACCATGAAATTAGTGTGTAATACAAATGTACTGAAACTCATACCCTTTAAAAGGGATCAGGACTGGAAATGACAAAACCCCATGTTTTTATAAAACTGCCCTTCACAGGCAGCCTAAGTCATTGCTGCAGCACACAGAAGAGTATAAGGTGAAAAGTCAGATCTACATTTGTAGTGAACTGGTTATTAGCCAATATAAAGACTCTATATTTGGTCTTTAAAAAGTTAAAAACAACATAAAACCCCCCACCAGGTATATATGTTATTGATCGTTATTTCTATGTCATTTTGATAGAAAGTACCTGCAGAGAGGGGGGAGGACTAAATCTGATTAGTTCAGAGGGTGTAAATATCAGATGAGTGACCTTCAGGGCAGTGCTCTAAATTTATGTAAAGACAACCCCATGCATGAATGTCCTCTTTGTTGCATCTTACGTCACTTCAAACCGTTGCAGCGTCCCTCATGACACTGCTTCTCTGCACAGCAGCCTGTCAGGGCGGAGCCACGAGGTGCCCATCCAATGCAAAAGCCCTAAGTCCAGAGATGTGGGAAGCCAGGGTCAACCCCACTAGTGAGCAAGGCTGGCTGGCAGTCAGTTGTGAGGCATATGACGTCTATGGACCAGTGCTCACTCGTGAAACACTGCATGCTCTTTATATTGCACTCCCATGTATTAAAGCAATAATAAGAAAAGTCTCTGGTCTCTGGTCTGAGAGGAGAAGGATTTTGATCTCTCTATTCTACGCTGTGATTTCAACCGTGCAGTACCTCCCTGACAGAGGGAACACTTTGCTGATGTTGATGAGGTGTTCAAGTGCTCCCTTTCTGTGACGGGACACCCATGTGTTAGACATCGGGTTGAGCGTCCAAGCTGAGGCCACTCTAACTTCATCTGTAGGCTTGCTTTATACTTAGAAGTATTTCCTTGTAATGCCTTCTTATTCTTACGAATAAGAAACTGACTGGGATCCATAGGTAGTTTTCTTGTCTTGGATTGGCATATCCCCCAGAATCCAGCATGGTTTTTTTTTTTTTACTCTGCCTCATCCATTCGAACTTAGTTTAATTTTCTTAATTTTGTATTAACCTAATTTTCAGTAGCTAAGGCTACTGTCATTTTTTCTGTACACATAGTAGGCAGTATCTAGTGAGTTATAAAATTTTTATCTCTGGAACCTCTGTTAGTAACTTTAAACAAGCACTGTTCATCCCTGGAGTAGGTCTGATCTGTCTCTATTTTGGGTTTTGGCTCTTTTTTTTCTTTTTGTACGTCATTGTTACTCCAAAACTTAATGCTATTATAAATTGTATCGATTATTTTCCATAAAAATTCATATCTAAAAACCATGTACTCCTCCAGACTTTACTTTAACCTGCTAACATGGACAAATCAAACAATATCAGTCTTAAACATTAAAGGGAATAAAATATGTAATTGCTTTTAAAATATCTCCAAAGTCTACTGGGTTCATTATTTCACCAAACCTGAGGTACACAGAAAATATAAAATTAAAGACTAGTGAATGAGAGCTAAATTTGATGAAACCATAAAATTTGATGTGCATAAATTTATGCCAAATTCCTGAACACATCTAGAGAGGACAGAATTCAAATTCAAGTGTTGAAAATAATAATGGGATATTTGACACTTCTATCACGCTTTTTATCTGTGGATAAAAAAGCACTTTCTGAATAGTAATTCCTGGTGTCCTGAAGGAGAATTTTTATTCATATCATAGATTCATAGAATGGGTTGGGTTGAAAGGAACCTTAAAGGTCATCCAGTTTCAACTCCCTTGCCATGGGTCAAAGCCTTATCCAACCTGACCTCGAACACCTCCATGGAGGGGGCATTCACGACTTCTCTGGGCAATTTATTCTAGTGCCTCACTACCCTCACAGTAAAAAATTTCTTGCTAATATCTAATCTAATTCTACCTTCTATCAGCTTAAAACTGTTACCCATCATCCTATCACTACACTCCCTGATAAAGAGTCCCTGCCTATCTTTTCTGCAGCCCCCTTGAAGGACTGGAAGGTTGCTGTAAGGTCTCCCCAGAGCCTTCTCTTCTCTAAGCTAAACAAGCCCAACTCTCTCAGCCTGTCCCTGTATGGGAGGTTCTCCAGTCCTTTGACCATCTTCGTGGTCCTCCTCTGTACTCTCTTTAACAGATCCATGTCCTTCCTGTGCTGAGGACCCCAGAATGGAATGTATCTTCCAGTGTATCTCACAGTATCATTGTAGAGGGGGAGAATCACCTCCCTTGACCTGATGGTCACACTTCTTTTTGATGCAGCCCAGGTTATGTTTGGCTTTCTGGGCTGCAAGCGCACATTGCCAGCTCATGTTGATCTTCTCATCCGCCAGCACCTCCAAGTCCTTCTCTTCATGGCTACTCTCAATCTGTTTTCTGCCCAGCCTGTAATTGTGCTTGCAACTGTCCTGACCCAGGTACAGAACCTCGCACTTTACTTTGTTAAGCCCAAGCAAACTGAGGCATTGAGAATGGCTTGTCCAAGTTCAAACACTGTGGCAGATAGTAAAAGAAGCAAATCTATAAGTTGAAACCCTCCACTCAGTCTGGCTGAGATGGAGTTAATTTGCTTCACAAGAGTCTATATGATGTTTTGATTTTGATTAATAGTGTTAACACAACAGTGGTAACACAGCAGTGATTTGCTGTTGCTGAGCAGGGCCTGTGTAGTGTCAAGATCTCTTTTTCCCATTCCATCCCTGTGAGTAGGCTGGGAGTGGGCTAGAAACTGGGAGGAGGCGCAACCATGACAGCAGACCTGAACTGACCAAAGGGATATTCCATACTGTATGATATTCTGCTCATCAACAAAAGCTCATGGAAAGGAAGAAGAAGGGGGATGTTCATGCTTATGGTGTTTGTCTTTCTGAGTAACTATTACATGCGATGAAGCCCTGCTTTTGTGGAAGGAACTGGACAACTGCCTACCGATGCTTCATTACTGTGGGCAGCTCTTGCTTTCCCTATTAGACTTTTATCTCAATCCAGAAGTCTTCTTGCCTTCCTTGTATTTTCTCTGCAACCTACAGAGAGAGGGGAGTGAGCAGCTGTGTGGATGTTTGACTGTTGGCCAGGGACAATCCACCACAAATTCTCAACATCAGTGTGTATATTTAGCTCTTGAACAAAGTTTTATGCTCCTAGAGGTAGTTCCAATCAAGCTCCGGTTAACACCTGGGACATCAGCCTTTGAAAAACGTCACATTTTCAAAGAATTTTAGATGAAAGGAAAGCCAATATTTTGCTAAATAAACCATGAAACACGGCTTAAAAACTTTGGTGAAGTAAGTCTAAAGATATCAACTAAGTGGAACAGTCAACCCATCAAATCACAGCATGCTCTGTTCAACAGTTTCATGACCTTCTGGTGGAAGATTTCAGTAAAGGAATAGTATAACAAAGTGTTCCCTGGACCACCAATGAGACAATATAATACCGATATGATTCATGCACTTGGAATGAAGTGATATTTTCTTTGTTCTTTCAAAGTAAAGATGAATAACAAGAAAAAATCTATAATGAAGCACTGTTAGAGATCTAGTTTTTACCCATAAACTCACAATAACACTGAAGTAAAAAACAAAGAAACCTGTCAGCCTTACCATTTTTGCAAGGGAAAGGCAGAATAAGTCTGCTTGACATTAACTGCTTCCTTAAAATTCATCTCATTCTTCCAAGACGTGACTGAATGTGCATAATTCAGGCTTAGATTAGAATGTTAAAAGGATATTTCCAGACTAATAAAAGTAAACAAGCTGAAACAGTCCTCTTTGAAAGTGTTCCAAGTTTGTCATTGTAACATGCTGTAACTGAAGGAGACTTAAAATACTATATTAAGCTTATTTTCTTCATACATTAAGACCATTTTTTGCTTAATTATTTCCCTTATTTGAATATATCTTTCAAAACCTGTTGTAAAGCTTACAGGTGGAACAAAGAAAATCAGTCCATTCTCCTCTACGCCTCGAATTTTATTGCAACAAAAAAATCCATAAATATGTCAGAGGGATTGTCAGGTAGAGGTGAAATTTCATTTTAACTATTGTTCATTCACTATTTTTTAGGCAGACAGCTCTTGTATCTGTTTATTGTTGTTATCATCGAATGGTTTGGGTTGGAAGAGTCCTTAAAGATTATCTAGTTCCAAACACCCTGTCATGGGGAAGGACACCTTCCACTAGACCAGATTGCTCAAATCCCCTTCCAACCTGGCCTAGAACAATTCCAGGGATGGGACATCCACAGCTTCTCTGGACAACCTTTTCCAGTGCCTCACCACCCTCAATGTGGAGAATCTCTTTCTTATATCTAATCTAAATCTACTGTCTTTCTGTTTAAAGCCATTACTCCGGTCCTATCACTACATGCCCTTGCAAATAGTCCCTCTCCAGCTTTCTTATGGGTTTCCTTTAGGTACTGGTATCCTTCTATAAGGTTTCTTGGAGATTTCTCCAGGCTGAGCAAACGCAACTCTCTCAGCCTGTCTTCACAAGAGAGGTGTTCCAGACCTTTGATCATTTTTGTAGCCCTTCTCTGGACCCGATCTAACAGGCCCATGGTGGGAGCTCCAGAGCTGGGTGCGCTACTCCAAGTGAGGTCTCACAAGAGTGGAGAAGAAGAGGAGAATCATCTTCCTCAACCTGTTGGCCACACTTGTTTTGAGGCAGACCAGGATACAGTTAGCTTTCTGGGCTGCAAGTGCGTATTGCTGAGTCATGTTGAGCTTCTCATCAGACAGAAATAGCGTTTGTTTTCAGACAACTTATGTGAAAACAACACAGAAAATGTAATGCAAGATAAATACGCATTCCTTTCCTCTGTATGTCCTTTGATTTAGTGAAACGTTTTTTTTCCTCAGGTTTTCAGGACCATCTTTGATATTCTCTTCTCTTGTCTTTGCGTTGCATCTGATGTGTGTTGCCACATTGACCTGAAAATAGCTTGGACAGAGGTTTCTGCTGCCCTTTTTATCACCTGATTTTTGTCCTCAGCAAAACTGAGTATTCTTACTAATTCCTAGCACTTTCCTTGGGGACTGAGAAGACTTTCAAAATCCCAGTAACCACAGTGGCTACATTTAGAAACGGCAGTAAAGTGACAAGTCCTCAGCATGGTCGATGTAGAGGGGTACGTATTAAAGAGGAAGAGCCATAAGCATTAGTATAAGGATTTAGATGTAGGAGTAGCTATAAACAAGAAACAAAGAAAACAGGGCTACAGGCTAAGTCCTGCTCAATGTAGTTGGTCAGGTGCCTTATGGTGCACCTCTGGGAAGGTCTGCTTGGGATTTATAGTCAACTACTCTCAGCCTTCTTCAACACACAGTCCATTGTAATCCTCCCAGTAGAAGGATTTTAAGCATGAGTTTTTTAAAAATCTGAATTTTGAATTTGAGGACTTACGTTCTTTTGTAGTTGTAGGATAGAGAGGAGGCCAACATGTCTGTAATCAGAAAAACCTTTGCCAAAATTATAACTGACCATATTAAAGCAATATGTCATACTGCAATGCAGCTTAGAAAGTTAAAGCAACCTTAGCAGAGCTAAGGAAGAACCTCCCTCTTTTGATGCAAGAAGAGAAAGGGGCAGCATTTTTGTGTTCACCTGATAATAAAAGAAAAGACAAAGTGGAAGGTGGAGCAACCCATGTAGTATGCAGTGAACTTTTTAAGGTGACTCTAACGCTTGCATATATGATTATATTTCTTTGGGGACTTATAGTAAGGTAAGTCTGATTCTTCACCCCCTTTTGCAAGTCTATTGTTAGTGAAACTCTAGTGGCTTTGGCTGAAGAAACTGAGGCAATAATTGAGTTCAGGATCCCTGCTTTCAAGACTTAACAATTTAATTTTGGACTGGGGCAGCAAAACAAAACAGAACCCAATTAGGGAGGAAAGGAAGATGAAGTCCCTCAGGTTATGCTCATGCCTTTACTGGATTTGTTACGTGTCTTTAAATAGAAGCTCTAAATTACTAGTTTATGAACATCAGGAAAGATGGGAAGAGAGAGATTTGCTTTTATTGTATGCTGCCAGAGCACAAATACCTATTTTTTGCATCAATACCATAGCCAATTTTCTGCTCGTGTGACAAAATTGCAAAGGTGACATTACTGGGGACATCTAAAAAAACATCTGTGATTGATGCTTTTTTTGTTTTTACCAAACCTGAAGAGCTTATTTTTGTGGTTAGGTGACTATACACTGCCTTCTCTCGGAGCCCAGATCATTGCTTCAGACCTCACAGAAAGGTAAATGCAAGATCTCATGTATAATACCTCACGTCTTAGCAGCTGCTACTTTAATGATTATATCTCTAATTGCACCATGGCTTACCACTATTTGTACTGCTCTACTGAGCAGTGCTTAGAAATGTATATTAATGTAAATCCTCTTCATTAATATGTATCTTCCCTTTGATCTCACTTTATGTACTGGCTAAGGTAAAATCTCATGCATTGCACAGGCAGTATAGAAACTGCAAGGAGTAAATGAATTCAGTTTCTACCTTTTAGAGTTTACTTATTCGCTTGTAATCACAAATGAAATTTTTCCTTTTAAGATTCAATTCTCCCACTTTAGCTGAAAACCTTTACAATTTCATACTTGGCAGTGATATTAAAGTTTAATCTTCGAGGATGTTGAAATCTATTTCCTGCAGAACATCATAGGCATAATGCAGGAAACAGATCCTGAAACAACAGACAGCTACTGGAGTTTTGTGATTTTGATTGTGTTTGCCTTTAGTATCAATAGAATAAGCTTTCTTTGCTTTGCTTTTGTTGGCTTTCTTCTGTTCTTCGACAGCAGCATTCCAGCACTTCAAAGTCATTAGATTTCCTGCTGTAAAATTTATCTTGTATCAATCAGATTCATCTGCTGGAAGACAAGCAAGTCAGGGTCAAGGGTAATGATTACTGTAGCAAAAGACCTTTCTCTTCATCTTATGTATCATATTCATGAATGGGACTATTTAGCTGAAGCTGTTAGTGTATTTTATCCAGAGCTTTGTATGCTATAAAATATTTCTTGTAGTAACAGAGAAGGAATCTGCTGAACCAGAGAAAAAATTAAAACTTATCATGAGCTGGTATTTCACTAGCAGACTTCTCAGTCAACTGAATGCTAGCTCGCTGGTATATACACATTGTAATTCTTTTGCATCTGATATTTTTTCCCACAGAATACATTTCACAGGATTCATTCTTTGTATGTCTCTCTATCCAAATCAGAGGTTTCAAATTGCTGGTAGAGCTTGGGTGAGGGAGACGGTGCAGGGAAGGAAGCAGGGCTAACGTCAATTTGAATGTTTATGTTAAAACCTAGATTTCAGTATTTAAATAGTGTTAGAGCCAAAATATTCCAATGTTCAATTATTTATCTATGAGATTAGGACAGTTCTGAATTTGTTGTATGTACTTTTTATAGTATGATGCTGTCAACTTCCAGAGATAGGAGTTTATTTATCATGGGACACACAGAGGCTTCCATTAATATTGGATAAGTCCTAGATTCTTTCCTAGCTCAAATGGGACAACTTTTACTTTTTTTTTTTTTTTTGTCAGCTCTGTAAAATGCAATCAGAAAGAAAGAAGTACCTGAAAAGACCAGTTCTACCTATGTTAGATCTGAATTACCCTTTTGAGGTACGTCTCTATCATCACAGCCTACTGACAGCACTGGGGATAGTTACCCCTCACTTCATGCATCTCAGTTAAGTCCCGAGACCCAGACATTTTTTCTGCATAGTACATACATTCAGGAAAACTGTAGCATCTGTCCAACATATTGAACTGGTGCATTGAACTATTTCACATAATGACTCTTTTAGATTTACTCAGAATTCATGCTTATTAGCAGCTATGAAAGGTATAGATTACTAACTCTTGATAATCACTCGTAGAAGGCATGTATGGCAGTGATAAGGAATGCTTAACACTCCTGACCCCTAAAAGGCTGTGAATGACATATGCAGTTAGGTGATCCAGGGAAAACATTGCACATTTGGAATGGAAAAGAACCGATTAGGTAGGCAAAGGCTTTTAAGAGGATTAAGACACATTTCTGTGTATGGGATCAGCTGTGGCTTGGCCATTGTCCTAAACACATATGAACCAGACACTGTTGTGGAACAACCAGGAACCAGACCATCTTCAAATGTTTTACTTGCTATATCCCTCTCTTGTGGCTGTACAACCAAATAAAAGGAGAGGACAAGATCCAGATAATCCTTAAATATCTGAAATAAAAACTACATGAACATGAATCACTTAAATTCTGGAGATCAATCCAAAACTACTTGCCTAGCCCCATTAGGCATCTAACATGCCATTAGTACTGAAGATTTCCAACAAATAAAAGGTGGTATTTATAAGACCAAATGTTGATCTGTGCCTTTGTCCCTAATAGGATGAATAAGCATGTTTGGAAAACGTTTCATTTCGTTCTTATCTACATTTCTAAGACAGGTCAGATGAATCACATATTATAAAAAGGCTTACATCATTAAAAAGTGTAGAGTGACCAGCCCAGATATATTGATTTACATTGAAGACATCCAAAATTTAAGGTGAAATATAGCCCACCTAAAATATCTAGAAACCAGTCTAATACATGTCTAACACAGTCACTATCTTTCTAGAGCAACTGATTCAAGTATACATTTCCCATTGACATCAACTAAATGTCAGATTCTGCACCTAGGATCAAGTAGTGCTGGGCACAAGTATAAACTGGGAGAGGAGTGGTTCAAGAGCAACCCTACAGAAAGGGATCCGGGGTGCCGGTCGACAGCAGGCTCAATATGACTCAGTAATATGCCCTGGATGCTAGAAGGGTAAAAAACGACCTGAAGTGCATCAAACACGTAGATGTGGTGCTTGCGGACATGGCTTATTAGTGGACTTGTCAGTGTTAGGATTATGGTTGGACTCAATTATTTTAAAGGTCTTTTCATACCTAACTGATTCGATGATTATAAACACAGTGTAACCAGCCTGTCAAAGAGGTGATTATCCTGCTGTATTCAGTATTGGTGCAGCCTCACCTTGAGTATTATGTGCGGTTCTGGGCACCAAAATTGAAGAAGGATGTTAAGGTCCAGAGGTCAACAACAAAGGTGATGAAAGGGCTGGAAGGAAAGTCCTATAACAAGTGGCTAAGGACTTTGGGTTTGTCTAGTTTGGAGAAAAGGAGACTGAGAGGCAACCTCATGCTCTCTACGGCTTCCTGAGAAGGGGGAGAGGAGAGGGAGGTCCTGAGGTCTCCTCCCTAATATCCAGTAATAGGGCATGTGGGAATGGCTCAAAGCTGCGCCAGAGTGGGTTTACATTGGACATTAGGAAGCATGTCTTTACCTAGAGAGTGGGCAAACACTTAAACAGGCTTCCTACAGAGGTAGGCAATACCCCATGCCTGTCAGTGTTTTAGAGGCATTTGGACAATGCTTTAACATTTGGTCGGCCCTGAAGTGGTCAGGCAGTTGAAGTAGACAGTCGTTGTAGGTCCCATCCAACTGAAATATTCTGTTCTACTCTACTCTGCTCCTTATTCTCTTCTCTTCTCTTCTATTCTATTCTATTCTATTCTATTCTATTCTATTCTATTCTATTCTGCTCTGCTCTGCTCTGCTCTGCTCTGCTCTCTTCTGCTCTGACTGTGTGGGATCCACTAATTGGGTACCCTTGTAACAAAGTCTTCCAAAGAGGCCAGTTCCATAGGTTTGCTGTCAGCCCAGACTTACCATCCAGACAGCCCCATTAATGGTGATGCCATTTGGCCACTTCTTTGCACATTTTGTACCCAGCATTTCAAACCTGTTATAGGTTTCAAGCACTTCATGTAGGTATAGCACGTGCAATGAAAAATGTTACTGTTTTTTAGTTAAATAAGAGGGTGCATATAATTGAATGAAGAACTATTCAAAAGGCATTTAAAATGTAACTAAAGGGCTATCTCAGAGGGCTTATTTTCAAGGTATTCAAGTCCTCAAAGAAAAAAGAGACTGAAGTGAAAACCAGGAATGACAGCTGTTAGATTCTGATTTACACCATTCAAGGATCTGAGCTAATTAAAATTGACCTACTAGAGTTTTGGGTTAACTGATAAAGTTTGAAATACTACTGAGTTTCTAAAGTAAAGTATCATCAGAAAATCATAATAATGATATGTAAGTATTTCTCTATATCTGGAAACTCTGAATCAAAGTACTTTACTGATGACAATCTGAAAGACTGAATTCCTCTGCTTCAGATTTTTAATGCTAGATACTAATTAATAAAATTAAATCCTGGATAAAGAAAGAGTTTCAAACAGAAGACTAAGAGCACTTCAAATTTCCCTAGGAGACCATTGCTGTAATGGTTCCTGCATCTGTTTTTTTAAAGAGGATTGTATATTTTGGGGGGTCTTAGAAGCTCAAGGTGATCTGAAATAGGCAATGATGCTTAGAAGCATCAATTTCTGAAATCATTCTAAAGTGGCACATGTATCATGTAGATCTTGCTTACCACCTGTAAATTTCATAAAAATCCAATTACTTCCCTAGCAGAAGGTTAAATTTTCTCATGTATCAAAGCAGACTGCCCCAAAAACCAGGAAAGGCTGATGACCCAGATATACATGAAAGCAGACACCATCCTCATCACACCTGTCCTACCTTTTACTCTGCAGTCAGTAGGGCTGCACCCTCACTTACCTGCAGGTCCAAGCCCATCAGCAACTTCAAGCTCACCTACAACACACTTGATGTGGTACTACTGACGTGTCAACAGGTGTCAAATTCAGCTGGCACCTACCTGAGGCCAAGGTCTCATTTATACAGAGGGTGCTGTATGTGATCACAGGCTGGGCTGAATCAACTATGGCACAGTAGTTTGGAAGCTTTGCTTTTTCAGTCTGCATTTGTACATCCTGTACCAGATGCTTCTTTGGAGAGGGTTGAAGCTGAGACTGTCAGAGGCACAGGGCTATCATAGTGTCTTTTCCAGTAGCCTGAATTCAGCCCAGTTTGAATTCTGACTACAACATTCTCCGACTCTGCAGATGGCCAAGGTCCTTCCAGGAGACTATGAGAATTTCTTGCATGCCTGACTTTGTCAATGCAGATGTACAGAAGAGTTTGTTGGAGTTTACAGAGGGTCAGATGCAGTAAATGGGCTCAAGCTTAAAATTTAACCACAAATCTCACATGAAATTATCTCCAGAAATGCCAATTGAACAATGCCACAACCAAAGCTAAGAACCCTCTGAGAGGTGAGCAGTGTCAGTACACACCTAATATGGCTTTTAGCCCACACTCAATGGGCTACGGAGCTGAAAAATATGGGGTAGAGTGTGCTGAATCCTACTCCAAGCCAGTTTGTTATGCTGTAGGAACAGCCTAGTCTGCTTCAAGGTCACTTGAAAAGAAGCCTACTGACATTTGTGAGGACCTGAAAACTGTTTTTAATCTGAGAGCCTTTATACATCAACAGGTGAATCCTGTCTCCACTGAAGTTCACTAAAACCTTCTTGGTTTCAATGAAGCTAAACTTGACCCTTCACTGGCTGTAAGATTATTGTGTTGTTCAGATTTATTTATGAATGTTATAGTACCTGAACTGCTGGAGAATAATAATGAAGCATGACCTGCTCTGTAGTGGTTAGCACTTGGCAGTTACTTCAGGAAAATCAGGATTTGCAGGAGAGCCAAGTCCTTCTCTCTCAAATTGTCCCAAGTTGTGGATGCTCTGGCACATCCAAGGAGACCTGAACTCACTTTGCCTGTGATAGTCCCAGAATCAGAAGTACTGGAGAGTGAGGTACAACATCCCAATTTTCTAGCTGTGAAGCAGATAGGGTCAGGGTGTGGTATTTGCTTGGGCTGATCAGTCGCCCCAAGAGTAAAAAATCGCTTCAGGCAAAATGCTGGGCTAATAATGCACTGTTTGGACTTACTGCAAACATCTCCAGTCACTCAGGGAGTTCTGTGCTGTCCTGCATTAGGTAGTAGAAGCATGCTGCAATACAATAATAATTCATAATAAATCCACCACCTTCTGGTACATGATCAAAGCCTTCAGCACACTATTCTGAAATCTAGTTACATCTTCTTCAGAGCTCAGAACTGAAAACCTGTCCAGTAGCAGCTGGTTGCAATCTTTTTGTTTGGCTTTTTTTACTCAGCACTTAAGGCTTCACTGTTGTTATTCCTGTGCTACTGTCCACATTCAGTGCAGAATTTTAATTGAGATGGAGGGCAGAAGACAGCAAGGGAGCAAAAATCAGTCCTGCAAGAAAAATGTTTTCAGTTGGGGGTACGGATTTTGAGAGTGTCCCTGGTATCAAACAGTGTTCACGAGGCATACATGGATACCCTTGACTTCCTTTCTGGTGAGCTGCTATAACTCATCACACTAAAGCGATCACTTGGGACAATAAGAAACTGTTGGCTGAAGATGCAACGTGCCACTGGCTGCCATGCCCAGCAGCCAGGAGAATGTATCAACGCTTCAAATCTTTGCTGAAATTTAACACTGATTTAGCCAGCTTCAGGTGATTAGTTAAATCTGTGATAGCATCCTATAAGCAGCAGAACAGATCTGTTTGCTTCCCTGTTTCTCTCAAAAGTGTCTCTTCTGTTTATTGGTTGACTTATCCTAATAACAGAGATTCATTACAGTGGTAACTTCCTACTTCATCTTCTCATTAACCATTCCTGCAAAAACACAACAGCACCTAAGAGTTCCCTGCTGAACTGCAAATTACTGCCACTCCTCTCTTTCAGCAATTATAGGCTCTTTTTTAGAAGCATGGACACTTATTACAGCTGCACTGGGAAATTTCTATATGATTTGAAAAGGGCTGTTACACCTTTTCACCTCTAACCACCTACAGCTTCTGGGACAGGCAGCTCACATCTCTGTATTTACATGCCTCAAGTTCTTGTTTTCCTCATGTGTCAAAACCCACCTCATAGACTCTAAATTGCTTTTTTATAGCATGATTTGTGTCAAATTCCCATACAGTTTATATTGACAAAATCACTTATACTAGGTTTACAATGAAACATAGGGTCGACCAGGGGAAAAAACCTGTCAGTATATCTTGCATGTTTGAGACAGCAAAGTGTGTGCATACACACTCAGGTTTATCCTTACCTGCAGTGTGAACAAGCGAGATCTGACCCGCTTGTCTCCATACCTCCAGTCTGCCTTTGCACTGATACCATCTGGCTGGTGCTGGACCATAAGTTATTTCCCTATAAAGGCTCTAAAATATCTGTTGCAATGGGAGGTGGGCCTAACAGGTATCACACGCTTATAGTTCATGTTACTTACAAGGGTAGCACTGCTACAGAGAGCCAGATCTTGGGAAGATGCAGAGGGATTCAGGCCACGCCTAGCAGAACAGTCTGATAAGCACCAGCTGATAAATTATAACATGAATATAACCAAGATGTTGACAACAAGCAATGAGAGGAGAGAAGAGCTCTCTGCAGGGGCATCAGCTGGGAACAAATAAACACACACTTCTCCTTCTGCTGCCCTAGGGACCAGCTGCAAAGGCCACAATCGCACCTTTCCCTTCCTCACCCCATCTTTCCATGGAGCAAGCCGTTGAATCCATGAGGGGAAGGACCAACACCTACTGGTGTATATGAGACCAGAGGGCACTGATGGTGCCCGTCAGTTGTGGAGGTTGCCAAATGCATGTATTACGGCTTTGGCTTTGGCTGTTCTCCTCACTTGTATGTGACTGATAACTCTTGCAAGTAACAACTACTTCCATCACTCCTGAAAACCTTATACTCTACTGTTTATAACAATATTTTTCTTATAACCATATTTACATTCATATTTTCTCCTACTTCTGTATCTGTTTCATCAGAGAGGTTCCTGTTGGGAGTTTTTGCTGCAGTATTGTCTATACAGTAAACAGGCAGATTTAAATCTAGACTCCTTTGCATCAGAGCTGAAACACTACTATCTTCACTTTATTAGTGGAACTGAACTGAGCTCCAAAGTCTTCACTTTCAAACAGTTTTCATTTTGTCTATTTGATCAGAAAAAGGCTGCCTCCCAGCAGAAGAGAGAGCAGTTGAACTTCGGGAAGTTTCTGGAGAAGTTTGTGCTTAAAATTGAATTTTTAGAATGGTAACTTCTAAACTACCTCCAAAAGAGGAAAGATCTTTTTGCTTTCTTGTAAAAATTTGTAAAGGAAGATGAGTCATAACTGGGCTGCCTGGGTGGAGTCCAATAATAAGACTCTTCTTGAAACAATTTTGAGTTCTTATTTATTGCTTACAAAGGATTTATGTAGTTTTTTGTGTTTTTTTTCTATAACAAATAAAACTTGATAAGAAGAAAAGTTGCAAATTAGATTAAAGATAATCCCAGTTACATTATAAATACACTAAAATTCATGAACCTTCCCACGTAGGAATATCTAGTTTGAATGATACTTTCACATGTATGAGATAGATTTAACAGGATCAGTCAACAGCATCTGTGACAATGAAATGAGCACATAGCTGTCTCAGCAGGTAGGACCTCTGGCAACATCATTCACAAAGAATGGAATGCAGCACCTGGCTAGAAAATAGAAACAAGTAGAAAAGGTGCCATGGGTAGGCAGCAATGAGTGGAGCTGAGGGGCTTAAATTGTTAGTGGATTTCAACACTTCACATTCTTTTTCTGAGTTTTCAAATTGACCCGAATTTTGGTAACCACCAGTACAAAGGTCTTCAAGCTGGCTGCCCACATCAGCTTGAGTTTTGCAAACGATTCCAGTTAAAGCTCTAAAATAAAATTCTGACAGATGTTTTGGCAAACCCGTACTTTGGAGCCACAACTTGAAATATGCTCTCAGAGGGAGCAATGTCCTTGCCACTCTGAAGAAAATCTGCAAGTTTATTACCTTTGTCATGGCTGTACTGAGAGAAAGAGCACACCCTCTCCTCTGCTCCCAGTTTCCAATGCTAGATCAGGGAAGTGTGGAAAAGTCAAAAGTCTGTTTCACATGCAGAGGGGCCAAGCATCATGTTTGTGACTGGAAGAGATGCAAAGCTGGAGAGGCACCAGGGTAGACACATGAGACTTGCCATCCCTAGGAGGAGAAGACCATTGGTCTGTGGGTATGACTACCCGGCTAGTCTGGAGATTGGATTTGGTATTCACAGGAGAAAATTCAGGCTGTCTGGTCAAGTTAACAGTGATGATAAAGATGCAAGTGACAGAACAAGACCGATTTGATGTAGTGATTATTTAGAGTTGAAGAAAAAATCCTGAAAAATCTATGGACTAAAAGTGTTCAGAATTGAGAAAAAGGGGAGCAGAAAGCGTGTGCCCATAAGCATCTCAATGAGTCTGAGCACTGAAAGCTAACCTCAGAGACTAGAGGGAAACTGTTCCTCTCTTCAGCAGCTGCTAATAGTGGCCCAGACAGCCATACTTCAGGTTGGTATATCATAGGAGGCACCAATTTACTACTGCTAGTTGTCATACCACAAATACAATGGCACACAGTTGTTCCTTCTGAAGAGTAGTATTTGCTTGTTCATGAGTGAAAGGTGTACCTTGAGCTGGAGGTTCTTGACTTGTCAAACAATCCCCCAATCAACCCCAAACTTGTGCAGGATCTTCTGCTCCAGCTGGATCCCTACAAGTCGATGGGGCCTGATGGGGATCATCCAAGGGTACTTAAAGAGCTGACCAATGTCATAGCGAGACCTGTCTCAATGATTTTTCAACACTCTTGGGGATATGGAGAGGTACCAGCAGACTGGAAGATAGCAAATATTGTTTCAATCTTCAAAAAGGGCAGCAGGGATGACCCCAGTAACTACAGGCCTGTCAGTCTAACTTCAGTGCCTGGTAGGATTATGGAGAGGATTATTCTGGGAGTTACTGAAAAGCATCTGAAAGGCAATGCAGACATTGGTCCCAGACAGCATGGATTTACAAAGGGAAGGTCCTGCCTTACAAAGTTAGTATCTTTCTACGACAAGGTCACCCACCTAGTCACCCAGGGAAAGCCAATCGATGTCATTTTTCTGGATTTCAGCAAAGCCTTTGATACTGTCTCTCACAGTACTGTCATAAACAAACTGTCCAGAATACAGCTGGATAAACACATAATACAATGGGTGCACAATTGGCTGATGGGTCGGGCTCAAAGAGTCACAGTGAATGGAGTTGCATCAAGCTGGCACCCAGTCACTAGTGGGGTCCCACAGGGATACCTCCTGAGGCCAGTGCTCTTCAATATCTTCATAAATGACCTGGATGAAGGGCTTGAAGGTTTATTGACAAAGTTTGCCAATGACACAAAACTAGGGGGAGCCATCAACACTCTTGGGGGCAAAGAGGCCCTGCAGAGGGATCTTGACAAATTGGAGAGCTGGACAATCACCAGCTGCATGAAATTTAACAAGGGCAAGTGCCAGGTTCTGCACCTGCGACACAGCAACCCTGGAGACACGTAGAGACTGGGGTCTGAGATGCTGGAGAGCGGCCCTATGGAGAGGGACCTGGGGGTTCTGGTCAATTGTAAGTTGAACACGAGCCAGCAGTGTGCCCTGGCAGCCAAGAGGGTCAGCCAACTGTGTCCTGGGGTGCATCAAACATGGCATTGCCAGCCAATCGAGGGAGGTGATTGTCCGTCTCTGCTCTGCACTGGTGTGGCCCCACCTTGAGTACTGGGCGCAGTTTTGGGCGCCACAGTATAAAAGGGAAATAAAACTAGTGGAGAGTATCCAGAGGAGGCCACAAGGCTGGTGAAGGGTCTAGAGGGAAAGTCGTATGAGGAGCAGCTGAAGTCACTTGGTCTGTTCAGCCTGGAGAAGAAGAGACTGAGAGGCAGGTCTCATAGCTGCTTTCTGCCTTCTCACAAGGGAGGGAGGTCAAATAGGTGCTGATCTCTTCTCTCCTGCAGCAAATGATAGGACTAGAGGTAATGGTAGGAAGATGTGCCAGGGGAAGTTTAGATTGGTTATTAGGAAGATGTTCTTCACCCAGTGGGTGGTGGAGCACTGGAACAACTGCCCAGGAAAGCAGTCATGGCACTGAGTCTGCCAGCAATCAAGAAGCATTTGGACAATGTCCTCAGTCACATGGTGTGAATGTTGGGAGTGTCCTGTGTAGGAGTTGGACTCGATGATCCTTCTGGGTCCCTTCCAACTCAGGTAATTTTATGATTCTGTGATTCTATGGTGCTGGCTGCTGGACTAATAAATTCGGAAATTCTTATGTTGCTTAACCCATACCCTAGCTCAGGGCCAGGATCAGGACCAGCAAGTAGGAGCAGGATGGAAGCAAGATGTTTTTATGAAGTTTTTATTAAATATAAGATGATAACATGTTGCATTTTTCCCTTATCTTTTTCTTTAGAACATAGAATTTCAGAAAGAAACTCACCATTGCAGACGAGTAGAGGCTTGGTTCTTCTTGACTGTTTCATTGTCTTCTCTGTTATAAGGAAACATAACATCTTTGTCTCAAGAAACCTGTCAACTACAGGCTTCAGAGTATTTGATAAGTATCACAACATACTTGCCCTGTTCACATGCGTAAGCATCTGTTATGCAACACTGCTGGACACTAGATAGTAGGCTAGATCCTAGACTGAGTTTATTTAGCCCTCCCAACACCATTTAAACTTAAAACCAAACCAAACCAAAAATAGAAAGAAAACTGAAATCTCTCATTCATTCATTTTTAAAGAAAACAATTAAAATGGATGATTGAAGTACATCTAGAAAAATAAGACTGCACTAACTACACGGGGACAGAGGAATAACACATCGGCCAAGGCAGCACAACAGTTTTATTTTTCTACCCACATCACCAGTTAAAAGACAAGGGAACTATTATACGTTATTCATTATAATTGGAACCATAGCTCTTGAAATCACTGATTATGCCATGTTTCTATAGCACCAAACCCTCGGTTAGCTGGAATGCTAGCAGCATCATTGCCTGCAGCATTACTTTCGTTGCGGTATTATCTTTTAGGAAATAGAGTTTCTTGCTTAATTTTACCCATGTTAATAGATATGGATTAATTCTGAGAAAAGCAGACTAAGGTAATGAATTAGAAAAACAAAACCTCACCTGATCGTGGAGACAGTCATGAACTTGACGCAAATCATTAGGTTTACATAATCAGCTTTTTTCTAATCAGCAGTTTTACCCAGCTGAGTACTTGAGGATCAAGACTGGACTCAAGCACACTATTTTATTTTTCTTCTTACAGACCTACAGTTCTTACATTCCTGGTTATATGCCCTACTTAAGAAAGAAGGAGAAAAGTTCCCGAAGTATTAATTACATTTTTCTCCCAGGAGAAAGCAACTCTGGATTTAGTGTTGCCTCCTCCAAATGAAGCACGTCTAGACGTCATATGTCTCATTTCTTGGGCTTTTATTACTCGCTAAGCTCTAATACAGGGGAAATCTGAATAATATAGGAATGAGACAGAGCTTATGTAGGCAGCATTGCATCAGGTGGCAGAGAATCATGCTCACAGTGTTGAAAGACAATGAGAAGATGAAAGCCTAGGGACCCTTTGGCCAGAACTCTTCCTGATAGTGCTTGAAATGACCACAATGTATTCTCACTCTGATCCACAAAAAAAAAAAAGAAACCTTGAGGTTAGGAGGGAGTTCAAAACTGCAAATCCCAGGACAGCATTCATCTGAAAAAACACAGATGCCTACACCCCAGTTTCTCTATTTAACTGTTTTTTAAAAGTGATGAGGGAAATGGGCAGTAAGGTGTGATGTATCTTTTTTTAATGACAGATGTAAAGGAAATCCAGTCAATTGTGCCAGAAAGTTCCAGTTTTTCTCTACTTGTTGTAAAAGGCATGGGGATGACAAACTTCGGTGTAGGCTAAGATGGGATGAATCCAACCTGGTGTCACAGAGGCATTGGTTCTGCTCCCTTGAGATAGGTGTGTCAGGCAATGAAGGAGAAAGATGTACCAATATATAATTTCCCTGGTGTTTTCTACTTACTGCTTGAAGCATCCTAATCCTTACATATCCATAGTTAATTTTTTTCCACTTTTTAAAAAAATCTCATATATTGAGTATGGATCAGGAGAATAATCAACCTCTTGAAAATTATCACAATGATCTTTTTAGAGCATTCAGAGAACATCCTAGCGCTCCCTGGGTTCTGACATCAGTTCCACGTGCAATAGTTTCCAGATAACCTAGCTTATGATCTGCGCGTATAGCGTAATTTAAATGATGTACATTTTTTACTCTCACAATGTATTGCTCTTCCCAAAGGGGACCTTTCAGCAGGTATGTATCATGAGCTGTAACTGATGTTGCTGATAACTTTCTAATTATACAGCCTGAAATAGCTTGATAAAATACTAGATTTATAGATATTATTGTTTTGTGCCTAGCTGTCACTTCTATAACTTCCATCTGGTGTGCAGAAAGGAAATTTGTTTTTCTCTAAATATGTCAGGCTGTTAAAGGTATGTTGGTTATGATCTTATAAATGAAAGGCACATGTAACATCAGTAAAGAAAAATGTACCACCAATCCTCTTTTGTGAGAGCAATCTAAGCAAAAGCTTTTGTTCTACTGAAATTGATCTGTGTCCTTTTCGGAGAGAGACTTTTGCGTTTAGCTTAATGAATTTGCCCTGGTTTCCACAATGTATTTGCAGTGTTGTATCAAGCATGGTTATCATCACATGAAAAGTTCCAGGTTTAAGTGATGCAGGATGATTATTATGAGAACTACCATGGTTTATGTATTAGAAATGAGTTCAAGGCACAGGAGAGGAATTCATATCTAGTGGAGATTTTAGGTCTCAAGTCTTGAGGCCACTGGTGAAACTGGCTGCCTTCTATAGGGCCAGAACAGTAGGCAAGGGTTTGTGCTTGGTCTTTCATTGAGATAACACCACTGGGAGCAGAAGGAGGATTATGAAGCACTGCTCTTGTCTTCTGGGATGATTCAAACACGGAGACTGGACAGAGACTTCCCCTAGGACTCCTGCCTTTGAATCAAGGAATTTTAAAAACTATTCTGACTATGTAAATCTCATTTTCCCTAGCAGTCACTAATGCCAAATACTCCCACCAAAACCAACAAAATGCTCTAATAGATACCTTAGAGTTGTTTTCTTTTTTTTTTTTTTCCATTTACATCTTGAAACTACAGAAAAGAGCAATCCTTATTCTTTAATATGGTTTTTCATACTCACTGGGTAACAATACAGCATCTCTGATACAGGGAAAAAACTTTAAGGACATGTTAGCTACAATTAGGTACTAGCAATTCACAGAAGAATAGGCAGGAAACACAAATGAACTACACAAAAAGCAAAAAGTAGGGAACACTCAGTTACATTTTTCATCATCAGGGTAGCTCAAAAGTCCTGGGGCTATAGCACAGCCACTTTTTTAGTTTCTTCCCCTGGGGAGCTGGGTTGAAAAGAGGAGATGACAAAGCTCTGTTTCTACTCCTCAAGAATAGACTGGGATCAGACAACATGCCCAAGCCTGCATGAACCAGAAGGCATTCATAGCACTTAGTTTACTCTTCAGCAGCTCTACTTTGTAAAACTGAGTCCTGGGTCAGAGATGCTCCTTGCTCAGCGGGTACTTGAGTTTTGCTGTATCCAATATACATATTTAGCAAGGTATGCCTGAGATAGGTTTCATCCCTTTCTAATCTCTGTCTCCTTTTAATGATGAAGCTGGAACTGCAGCTGTGTCTTGTAGCTGGGTGACCTGAGTGGGAAAATGTTGTGGCACAGATATAGAGTAGCTAGAGGCTGAGGGCGAATAGAAGAAGAATGCCATCAATATCTTCTACAACCAGTGCCAACAAAATGACACCTCTGCGTCCACAAAGATTTGTGACATTTTAGGCATATTCCCCTACCTGAAATAGGTTACTAAAGCTACTACAGGTTGACTAGAACAAGAAATGAGCTGGAACTCCATTGCTACAACTGGGAGTATGAGGAAAACAAGACTGTGAGCATATTCCTTGGCCACTAATTCCTATCCTTCATTGTCACAAGTCATTCAGGCAGAAAGGGACTTGGGAGTGCTGGTGGACAGGAAACTCAACATGAGCCAGCAGTGTGCCCAAGTGGCAAAGAAGGCCAACGGCATCCTGGCCTGCATCAGGAATAGTGTGGCCAGCAGCACTAGGGAAGTTATCATCCCTTTATACTCAGCACTGGTCTGGCTGCACCTTGAGTGCTGTGTCCAGTTCTGGGCCCCTCAGTTTAAGAAAGATGTTGAAATGCTGGAGTGTGTCCAGAGGAGAGCAATGAAGATGGTGAAGGGGCTGGAGCACAAGTCCTATGAGGAGCGACTGAGGGAGCTGGGGTTGTTTAGCCTGGAGAAGAGGAGGCTCAGGGGAGACCTTATTGCTCTCTACAACTACCTAAAGGGAGGTTGTGGTCAGGCAGGGGTTGGTCTCTTCTCTCAGGTGACCAGTGGCAGAACAAGAGGACACAGCCTCAAGCTTCGTCAAGGGAAGTTTAGGCTCGATATTAGAAAAAGTTCTTCACCAAAAGGGTGATTGGCCATTGGAATGCGCTGCCTGGGGAGGTGGTGGAGTCACCGTCCCTGGAGGTGTTTAAAGGGAGATTGATTGAGGCACTTAGTGCCGTGGTTTAGATGATGAGTAGGTGTTGGTGTTGGGTCATAGGCTGGACTCGATGATCTCATTCTTTTCCAGCCTTGTGATACTGTGATTCAGGTGTATCAGAAAACTCCATCCTTTGAGTAGTCAGGAGCCATTTGAGGTTATATGCTTCCCATTCTTCCCCATATTAGCCTTGCTGGAATGCTCTTCCAGGGCTTCACTGGAAGAGCAAATAGAACTTTCCAATATCCAATTTTAATTTATTCCTTGGGCAAGCTATGTCTGTCTGTGCTTGTAAGAGCATTTCCTTTAGACTGAAAAATCTCCTTTCTCTGGTATATATTTAAAAATCAATTGCGTCACTTCTCCGTCACTTTTATTTTGTTAAGCTATCTGAGCATTACATTTTCACAAAAATATGCTCTCTGCTCCTTTGATCACCATAATAGCTCTCCTTCACTGTTTCAGGTTGATTTCATCTTTCTTGAACATGTCTATGAGGGTTTAAAGGGTTTGACCTACAAACGGAATTAGGGATTTTCAGATACCTCATTTCAGGAATGGAATTCAGAGTCTTGGATTTGGAATCAACAACTTATGCTGGATGGAAAAGATCGAATGTCTGAGGATGAGTACAAAGAACACTGGGATATGTAAACTAACCAAGAAGTGTCAGAAAGGGAAAAATATGATATTTTAGCAATAGTATAAGATTTAGATGTCTACTTGTATTCTAATTAAGCGTATTTTTTGCTGGCTCCTTCTTGGTTTAATAAACGTTTTTGTTAATGTTGCTCTGAAAGAATTTGAGGAGCAAGTTTGCTTTCACGTTTGCTTTCCTAGACACCTTACTGAAGGCTTTGAGGCAATGGCCTGCTGGTGAAGAACACTGCTGACTGTACTGTCATATAACTTTATACCTTTGCCAGTCATATGGATTGTTTTGATTGGCACCAGACAAAAATGGACACCTTTGTGGGACAGTTTGTCTTCAACACATGCCAAAAGTGTCTATTGACCTTTGTTAACAGCAGGAGACTAACAAAGACATCTTCATTTCAGCAGTCAGGAGCTGTGTGGCGTGAAACCCACTCAGCATAAGTCTTCAACCATATGGTCCCTGCCAAGGAATACAGACAGCGCTGGTGGGAAAGTCTTCTGCTTTATTAAAAGGATCTTTGCTGTGTAATGCTTGTAGAAATGCGGCTGTAATAGTCTTGCTGCATATCTCATTAATGCTGCATGCTATCGACAACTGTGTTTAATTCCACCCTACTTTATCATAAATTGAAGATGGATATAATGGTGAATTATGCACAGTAACAGAAGTATTAATCCTTAAAAAAAAACAAAGCAAAAGAATAATCCACTGACTGATTTAATGATAGGTTAATGTTCACTTCCAGGAAGCTCTCAAAAGCACTTTTCCCATTATAAAAAACCACATGCAAAATGACTGTTTGATCTTCTACAGTTCTGTTCCTTAGGAAGTCTGACCCACGTGGTTGCTGGTGTCCCCAGGAAATAGAAGTCATCACCTCTTTGGGATTTTTTTGCAAGACTGAAGAAGGGTCAGTGCCCCTGCCCACTTCTTTTTCCAGATGTCCTAGGAACAAAAAGCAGTGGTATGTAACTTCAGGTGCTGCTAATGGTTGAATAGGAAAAAGAAAATTCCCAAATAGCTTTTCTGCTGTATGGTCCTCACTAGTATCCTGGCACCTTTGTCCTGCTCTCTATCTCAAGGGTCATCTCCATGTTCTCAGACCAGTTAGGTGAGTGTGGGCAGTGGTGGAAAGCTCTCCAGTCTGCTGAGTTGTGATCCTGCAAAACTAGCTTGGCTCAGGCCAGACTCCGATGCCAGTTCCTCAGCTGAGGAAATGAAGAAGAGTACGGACTGGATAGTGCAATGTTTAACGGTTTTAAACTGAAAGAGGATAGATTTAGATTGGACACAAGAAAGAAATTCTTTATCTTGAGGGTGGTGAGACTCTGGAACAAGTTGCCCAGAGAAGATGTGGATGCCCCATCACTGGAAGTGTCAGGTTGGGCAGGGCTTTGATTAACCTGATGTAGTCAAAGATGTCCCTGCCCATTGCAGCAAGTTGGACTAGAAGATCTTTAAAGGTCCCTTTCAACACAAAATGTGCTATGATTCTTTTTCATTTTTTAATTCCCATCCCCTAGTCAAGTGGAGTAATTGCATGCATACACTCCTTTCACAATGGTGACACCAGCCTTTCACAAAATACTTGGACTTCTTACTAAAAAAGAAAGGCCTTAATTCATTTTTATAGTTTCTCATCCCAAAACAATTGCTATTTTATATTTCCACTTACAATTTAAATTTTTCCAGGCTCAACACAAATGTGGCTCCATGTTCTTCTCATGGACAAATATTTCTGCACAATCTGTACCAGATGAGAGCTTACCAAAGCTTTTAAAATTATGTTAATGTGTCCCTGTGGATTGGATTTTAGGCCTGTTGGAAATCCAACTCAATTTACAGATTTCATTTAAGTATTAAGGGCTTCCCTCAAAAAGCATCTAAGAGAACCCATCAAAGTTCAGCTGCCTCTCTAAAATGCACAAAATGCTCAATGTTCCAAGTACAGAAAGTATAAGAAACTGATAAAGGTTTTCTTTATCCTGTTTCTGAGATAGCAAGACAAGTCATTACCTGGAGCACTGCAACGGCTGCCACTGTCAGCCGGGACAACATAACTGACGTTTCATTTTACTCATCTTTGAGTAACCAGAGCACAGTTCTGCTGCAGGGAAGAGAAAACAAAATCTCCCATCTTCCCCCTCCAACACAAGCTGCTCAGTTTAAAGTTCCACATCCAACATAGACCAAACCTCAAACTTCATTGCTGATCCCCAGGAAGGAATACATAAGCAGGGTGTATGTGGACTAATCCTTTCAAGGCATTCTCATACATCCAGGGCAAGGGAAGAATTATTACACTATGAGATCCCAGGATTCCTTGATTATCCTCTGGTATCAGTGTAAGAAGCACAGTTTAACTAAAAACATTATTATAACTATTTATCTCAGTAATTTTTAAGGAGTTTGGGGGCTAGTATCTTCTCTTGAGAACCAGACTGTCAGTGCATATGTAAGTAATTTTCTGTTTTAAAATCATGAAAGATTTTTGTTTATTTGTTTGTTTAATCACTAAAAGCAGCATAACTTAGATGTTCTATTTATCTTTCAGAATGAGACTGGCTGCATTTAACCGTAAGTTTTACAATCAGGACAGACAGCCAGCACGCTGCAATGGGAGACCACTGTTAGCAGAAATGCAGACTCAGAGAGTGATTTCTTTTAGGGAACAGAAAGGCCTATTATTCTACAAAAGCAGCAACTTCTCTCTCTTACATCAAGTTATTCCTTTTAGGAAAAGATTTAGGAACCTATAGTTCATTAAAATCCTGGAGGAAGAAAAAGAAGTTAATAAAAAAACCACAGTACATCACTTGGAAGTGGTAAAAAGGGGTGTTAAAAATTGCCTAACAACATAGGGGTTTTAAGTATATTCATAGAACACATGAAAAAAAGAATATTCAGTGCAAAAGCAGACTCTTTGTTCCTAACAAGTACATCTCTATGGCTTTTCTCCTGCACAGTATCACTTCTGATAGTGATGTAGCTATATATAAAGTCCCAATCACGTCTGGTTCTGTACATAACAGTTTCAGGAATTCTGAAGTTTAGTAGCTTTTTAGGAAAGGAAAGCAGACTCAGAACAGAATTTCTGACAGTCATGAATTACTTTTCTTCCATATGTTCAGAATAATTCTTTAATATTTTTTTCGACTAACTGCTGCAGAATGAATTGTTTAACTCCTTTTGCAGGGATGGTATTCTACAATGACAGAATGGAACGAATAAAGTTTGCAGGCAAAGGAAATAAGTGATATAAGACCAATAGACATTACTAGTAAAAAACCTACACACCAGGGTTGTAGCCGCACAATCTTTCTTCAAGTGTGAAATCTGAAAAGATTTCAGCTTTTCAGAACTTTCTTTCCTAGTGTATTGTAAAAAGAAATAAACAGATTAAAACAGATGGGAAAAGAGAAAACGTAGGTCTCCAGTACATCCCCTTGAGATTCAGACAAAAACAATATATACCAAATTCTGTTGATTATATGTATGAAGTGTGTTACACTACTTACTATAGTATAGGTAGTATACTTATAAGCCTCTAAGTATACTACTTAGATATCTGTATGAACATCTGTAAATTGATAGTAATTTTTAGCCTACTAATTTTTTAAGTTACTAATTAATAAGAATTTTAGCTTACAAAATACTTGTTATTGATTTATTTTTCCTTCTTCAATAGAGTGTGGCTAAAAGCCTGTAACATAAATTTCTCTACTGAAATTTTATTTCTCCAGAAGTAAGCTGGATACAAATATTACCGTCTGATTCATACAGACAACCCAAACCTCTTGATTCAACAGATATCAGAAAGGATTTCAGAACGTTAACAAACTCAGCACTATAGGCTACATTTGAAAATGTTATTATTGTAAAAAACATCTGAGGCAAATCTGAGCACTAAATAGACGCAACTGGGAAAAGACAGGCAAATAAGACAGAAGTAATGAAACCTAAATAAAATCAAAGCCTTATGAGACTAGGAGAAAAGTCTGAAGCAAGACAGACAACCTTGATGGAAGAAGCTGAGATTAGGGAACATTTAAATATACTGGATATACACATTGTCTTTGGGACTGATGGAAGGCACCCATGAGTTCTGAAGGAGGTGGCAGGCGTCACTGACAGGCCATTGTTCATCTTTAAAAGGCCACAGTGAGTTGCAGAGTTTCCAGAGGAATGGAAGAAAGTAAATGCCACTCTTCACTTTGAGAAGGGCAAGAAGGAGGCTTTGGGGAGTTCCAGACTGGCGAGCTTCACCTCAACCCTGGAAAGGTAATAGAGCAAATTATTCCGAAAACCATTTCCAAACACATGAAGGACCAGAAGGTGTTTGGAAAAGTCAGCATAGATTAACAAAGGAAGAATAATGGTTAATCAATTTGATAGCTTCTGGGATGATAAAACTGGCTTGGTGGATACAGCGAAAGCAGCGGATGTTGTTTACCTTGACTTAAGTAAGGCTTTTGATGCAGTTTCCCATAACATTGTCATAGAAAAACTATGGGCTGGGTAAGTGAACAGTGAGGTGGATTGAAATATGGCTGAGCTGCTGGGCTCAGAGGGTTGTGTTCAGCTGCACAAAATCCACTTAGAGGCCAGTCGCTAGTGAAGGGTCCCAATGGTTGATTCTAGGTCCAGTACTATTTAAAAAAAATTGTTAATCATCTGGAAGTTTGTGAGGGATTCAAAATGGAGAGCAGGGACTAATACACCAAAAAGGTGCGTGCGCTGCCCTTCAGAGGGACCTCAATAGTCTGGAGAAATGGGCCAACAGGAATCTCATCAAGTTCAGCAAAGAGAAATGCAAAGTCCTGCCTCTGCATGGGGAGAAATAACACAGTGTAAAAGTACCCACTGGCTACTGAGCAGTTGGAAAGCAGCTTGGCAGGAAAGGATTTGGGGGCCCAGCTGGACAAAAAAGTAATACTCCATTGCAGCAAAGACCAGCAGCCTTCTGGACCGTATTAGGAATTGCATTGCCAGCAAGTCAAGGGAGGTGATCTTTCCTTTCAACTGGTGAAGCCACACTCGCAGTGCTGTGTCCAGTTCTGGGCTCCACAAAACAAGAAAGGTGGAGTTGCTGGAGGGAGTTCAAGGAAGGATCGCTAAGATGATGAAAGGGCTGGAGCATCTGACCCATAAGAAGGAGCTGAGAGTGCTGTAACAGTTCAACCTGGAGAAAAGAAGGGAAAGAGGATTTTATGCATAAAGGGTCAATAATTAAATATTTATACCTTCAGTAGCTCAAAATAAATCTTTCTAAAGATAAAAAAATCTTCAGGGGACTCTGAAACCCCTTTCATGATAATAATCTTTCAATTCATTCTGCTCTTACTGGAGAGCAAAATAATGAGTGCGTAAAATCAACTTTTCACAAAAATAATTTAAATATTTTATATTTTTAGTTCATGCTTTGTTTGCAGAGAGTCAAAGATATGTTTTAACTGCAATAAATGATATTAACTGTAAGAGATTAGAGTATAGACTTTCCCTGCTTCTTCCTCCCCACAGCTAAGGGAAGGGAACATTTCATTTTAGGCTTTTTTTTAGTTTCAGTCAATATGCCCAGCTATATGAGAAGATTTTATTTTTCCCTGCCTATGTCACCTTTTATTCAGGTTGGTGTCAATACCCTACAGAAAAAAACCATCCAAATACAAATAAAGTATTTATACTAGTTGTTTGTCATGAAATGCAATGTAGGCCTTGTTGAAGCAAGACAATTTAGGCTTTGTATCTGAATCCTGAGGACACGTTCTTTTTCAGCTTCTGCAAATATCACTGCCACAGACCATGATCTAGAAATCCATAAGGCCATGTGGCTTCTTCTTGAAGAACTGAATAGTAGCCTGACCTTCAGTAGGCTTGTTCATGTGCTCAGGAGGCCTATGTTTACATGCACACTGAATCAGGTCTTCTGGTGGCGACAGACTGAATGGAATAGGTTTTTGAAACCATCAACTGCAACCCTAAAGACGGGAATATTAACTACACAAAGTGTCTCCATGTGCCTTCCCACCTCATCAAGAGTCACACCATACAGTCTGCCCAATGCTCCTGTCCCTTCCCTGTTTTTTCTTTGCTTGATATTGTAATTATTTGCCTGCTATCATTCTTTAATACCATGACCATTATGCAGAATAATGCAGTTGCAGAATATTGATGGTGCTTTGAGTCGACCCAGCAATTACTGTGGAAAGGCCCAGAAAGGCTACTGTACATTATAAAAGCATTAAAGTGTTAGAACTATGCGATAATGATGGAATTATCCTTATTCACTTCCTGCGGCTTTCTGAATGTCACACACAAATTGAATACTAGATAATCATATTCCTACCTGGTCATTTTCCACCTTTAGTCTCTATATCATGTCAGAAACAATTGTAGCCTTTTGCTGCAGAAGTTGCGTGGGCTCAACTAACAAAAGCTTGAGGAAAGAATTAAACATGTTAATATAGCAGAATACTTTTCCTGTTCCCTTTTTTTCTTCCTTCACTTTTTGATGAGCTACAATTTTATTCAAGCTCTTGTTCGTGATTTGGAAGAGAATTCAGATTTCCACTCAGTGTAATCATTGTTAAACAAGTCCCTTTTTTTCTTTTTTTTTGATAATTTGTAATGAAGTAGTTGAAGTCAACAGAATACGAATTGTCCAGCACATAGCTGTATTTATGGCAGAGTGAAGATAAGAATATCAGAACAGAATAAATACCTGTTTGGGTCAGACCGAGAATCCATCCAGCTCACTGTTCTGTCTCTACATTGACAACAGGAGAAGTTGTTTTGCCAGTGCACACAAACCCCATCATTTTCTACTGTCCCTTCTCCTTGAACTCCCCACAATCACAGCTGGTGTGTCAGGGATGGGAGAAAATATGTGTTTGTCTTCCACCTTTAGTATCTGTTTGGCTACTATGGACCTATCTTGTATGAGATGTCTAATACTTTCTCGAACATGCTGACATGACCTGCATCCACAAACTCTTATGATTGTAAATTGCAGAAGTTAGTTACCCACTGGAGAGAGATATCTTTTTTTACATGTTTTAAATCAAGCTCCTACTGGTTTAAATACCTGTCTGTAATTCAAAGATTGCACAGGTTGGTGAATAACAGCAAATATCCCATTTAGCTTTCTCCTCTTCAAAGACCAAGAAAAGAGGAAGAATCTCTTCCTAGCCTTTTTAGTCTCTTCTTGTAAGTCCTTGCCTTCTTGGTCTCTACTCGTACGATAGTTGTTCTATCCTCTTGATCTTTTAGTTATTTTTAGATGTATTTTTCTTGAATTGAACACTGTAAATAAACATATTTATCAGTCAGGCAGAAAGGGACTTGGGAGTGCTGGTGGACAGGAAACTCAACATGAGCCAGCAGTGTGCCCAAGTGGCCAACAAGGCCAATGGTATCTTGGCCTGCATCAGGAATAGTGTGGCCAGCAGGACTAGAGAGGTCATCATCCCCTTATACTCAGCATTGGTCAGGCCGCACCTCGAGTGCTGTGTCCAGTTCTGGGCCCCTCAGTTTAAGAAAGATGTTGAGATGCTGGAGTGCGTCCAGAGAACAGCAATGAAGATGTTGAAGGGGCTGGAGCACAAGCCCTGTGAAGAGCGACTGAGGGAGCTGAGGTTGTTTAGCCTGGAGAAGAGGAGGCTCAGGGGAGACCTTATTGCTCTCTACAACTACCTAAAGGGAGGTTGTAGTCAGGCAGGGGTTGGTCTCTTCTCTCAGGTGACCAGTGACAGAACAAGAGGACACAGCCTCAAGCTTCACCAGGGGAGGTTTAGGCTCGGTATTAGGAAGAAGTTCTTTACTGAGAGGGTGATTGGCCATTGGAATGCGCTGCCCGGGGAGGTGATGGAGTCACTGTCCCTGGAGTTGTTTTAGGAAAGATTGGATGAGGCACTTAGTGCCATGGTGTAGTTGACAAGTAGGAGTAGGTGTAGGTGTTGGGTCATAGGTTGGACTCGATGATCTCAAAGGTCTTTACTAACCTTATGATACTGTGATACTGTGATACTGTGATATTTCCACATACTTCTCTAGATTTGTTGTAGTAGTTTTTTTTCATATCAGTTAGATTGTTGATTTAGTTCTCAATACTCCTTTTGATGAAGCCAAATATTTTGTTGGTGTCCTGGCTGTTGCTGCATACTGAGCTACTGTTTGTATGTAAGTCTGTGCTCAGATCATGCTTTATGCACTATGTACAAGACTCATTCCCAAGCGAAAGGTTTCATCCTGTATTACTCTTCAGTGTCACACCACCTACCCCCAACGCAGGTGGACCGGTCAAACAATGTCCTGCATAGCCACCATACGGTCCCATTGGAATTTGTAGTGCCATCACATGGCTTACATCAGATATATGTCATTCATAGGAACCTTCTCATTGCAATGGCAACCCAGATTTGGATTTTTTTTTATGCCCAAGTTGGACTTGCACATGAAGGACATACAGATGCAAAGCTATATGTGCTATCTAGTGTACAAAGACAGCTCAGAGAGTACACTGAGGTTTAGCTCAAACATCAGTCCCTGGTTCATCTTCATAAGTTACAAACCAGAAGTAGCCCTTTTCGCAGTGGATGGTGCGTCAAGTGCCAATAATAAGAGCTAATAATAAGAAAAAAGTGACTGAGAGTCATTCCCTTGAAAGTGGTGTGTGTGTTGCACTCGCCTCTTAGATCAAAGCTGAATACAGTCCAGTGATGTAAGTCGACAGACTTCAAGGACACAGCAAAAATAGGAGAGCTACTGAGCAGAGAACTGTAAATTCTGAATTCCTGAAATGCGTTGACCACATTTTTATTTTTTGCAAGGGACACTGCAAGAACTTTTGAAACCAGAGCAATGCCCTTGCCAGTCTCTACCCTTCAGAAAGGAGAACAGTTGGGTGGATATGCACACGGACGGTTATTAGCTTGTATCACAAGAGCTGAGCATCAATTGTTTCATTTGATGTGTTTATCAACTGCTAGTATTTGCCTCCTTTGGTTGTGTTTGAATAGGCTGTCTGAGTATTTTGGCAGTGATTTATCTTTCCAGGCAGCTGCTTCTTTTGTGTTGAGGTTTTTGGGGTTGTTTTTCTCCCTGGTTATAGTATTGTGAGTTGGATGCAGACTCGCCAACCTTGTACTATTCCCACTAAAAGAAAAATAACTGATGGCTTGAGGGAGAAATGGAGGTGATTTCAACAGACTGCAAGCACATTATTATTTCTGCATTTTATGGCTGTTACAGTTTCCTTTAGTCTACTTGTTATTCCAGCTGCTGATGTTTGTTCTGTCTCTTTATTTTCATTTGTAAAGCTTTGTCAACTTTCAAGGATAACAGCAACAGAGTTCTTTATAATTTTTCACTGTTTAATTATTAATTAATTAGTTCTCAGGGATTTATTTTCAATGTTCTTTTTAGAGCTGCCTGATCTGTAAACAGGATAATGTGCGTTGTTCTTTGAACACCTTGCTGAGATATATGTTTCCTGATATGCATTTTGGGAAATGGGCACTTATAGATATTTTTACATCTTATTCCTCTAGAATAGCTGTGATTACATGGCTGAAGACGTCAAGACATGTTGAATGCTATCAGAAATAGTGGATTTGTAAGGTACATTGGTTTTATAGTCCGGGTTGCTGTTGCCTTCCAGTTACTGCAGTTGTAAACCCAGTTAAATCACAGTAAACCTGAACTAAGACAAAACTAAGGACTAATAAGAAATAACTTGGCCTTAGTAGCACTGTTTATATATGGGTTGGCAAACTCCATCCTTGTCTGGTCAAAACCTTTTAATTATAACTATTGCCAAGAAATAATTAGAGCCAGATGTAATTTAAAAAAAAATAAACAAAGATTTGATCCTTATATTTAACAGACATTTACAGCTAAAGCAGCGGTTGTGACCTTAAATCAATCAGAAAATGAAGAGATTTAAGTGACATATGTAGAAAGCAGTCACTTCTGTACTAAAGTAGAAAAAAATCAAGCTAAAGAAATGTTAGCCAAGAAGTTCTACTAAAACAATCCCTTCATATTTAAAAAAGTAAAAAAATCACTGTACAGGTGGCTGTTGGCTCAGTATTGCATATCCAACACTGGCATGGTGAGGCACTTAATCTTCAGAGATCCCTTCTTACCTTATTTTCTACAATTTGAAAAGCAAAAAATTTCACTTGAATCTTTAGAAAACACAACTAAATCTCAGTTTTGTAAAACCTTCCTGCCTCAAACTAAATGATTACACTTACCAAGCACAAGTCCTGCCTGACCAGCCTAGTGGCCTTCTCTGATGGAGTGACTACCTCAGTAGAAAAGGGAAAAGCTATGGATTTAATCTATCTGGACTTGTGTAAAGCCTTTGACAGGGTTCCCCACAACATCCTTCTCTTTAAATTGGAGAGATATGGATTCAGTGGGTGGACTGCTCAGTGGATAAGGAATTTTTTGTATGGTCACATCCAGAGGGTAAGAGTCAATGGCTCAAAATCCAGATGGAGATCTGTGCTGTCCCTCGGGGTTCTGTATTGGGACCAATACTGTTTAATATCTTGATCAGTGACATAGACAGAGGGCTAGAGTGCACGCTCAGCAAGTTTGAAAATTACACCAAGCTGATGCTGTGGTTTACATGCCTGTGGGATGAGATGCCATCAGGAGGGACGTCGACAAACTTGAGAAGTGAGCCCACTTGAACCTCATGAGGTCCAACAAGGCCAGGTGCAAGGTCTTGCATCTGGATTGGGGAAACCTCTGATACCAATACAGACTGGAGGATGATGTGATTGAAAGCAGCCCTGCTAAGAAGAACTTGTAGGTAGTGATGGATAGCAAAGTCAACATAAGCTGAAAATGTGTCCTCATGGCCCAGAAGGCCAACTAGATCCTAGGCTGCACTAAAAGTGTAACCAGCAGGTCAAGGGAGGTGATTCTGGCCCTCCACTCCATCTACTCAGCTTTGGTGAGACCCCACCTGGAATATTCAGTTCAACTCTAGAGCTCCCAGCATAGGAAAGACCTTTTGGAGCAGGTACAGACAAGTGCCACAAAAATGATCAGAGGAATGAAACCCCTCTCCTATGAGGACAGGCTGAGAGAGTTGGGATTGTTCAATCTGGAGAAGAGAAGGCTTCAGGGAGACCTTATTGTGGCCTTTCAATACTTAAAGGGGGCTTGTAAAAAAGATAGGGACAGACTTCTTAATAGGGTCTGTTGTGGTAGGATGAGGGGTAATGCTTTCAAAAGAGGAGAGATTTAGACAGTTGTAAGGAAGACAATTTTTGCAATAAGGGTCATGTAACTCTGGCATAGGTTGCCCAGAGATGCCCAATCCCTATAAACATTCAAGGTCATGTTAGATGGCGCTTTGAGAAACTCAATATAATTGGCGATGTCCCTGCTCACTGCAGAGGGAGTTTACTATATGACCCAAACCCTTCTATGATTCTATAATTCAATGAAATGCGCTCAATTTTCTAACAGAATCTAGCCTTTCCCTCCCAAAAGCTTAAAGATTCAAACCTAAGCTTTCCATCCCAAAAGCTTAAAGATTCAAATAACGCCTAAGTGTACGGATGGGATGTGCTCTTTCTTTGGAAGAAGAAATTATTATTAGACTTTTTTCACATGGAATTGTAAAACAGCTTGAAATTGTCTCAGTCTGAATTCTGAAGGTGCAGGAAATGTTTGTTTTATCATCCAGAGATGACAGTAACATTCAGGTGATGGTGCAGTGAGTTCTTGTAACACAAATCTAATCATGAGCCTGAAGAGACCGGTTCATTTGTAAACACTGCAAACTAAACTGCAGCTTTCAGTCTGCATACAAAGCCTCCTGGAATTTATATGATCTCTAAAGCCATTGTTTTCAGCAGTGAAATAAAAACAGAGTGTTCAGACTGGATAAAGTCCATGTGAATACAGTTATCTGCGTGATCTATAATCTATATGCTGAGATGTGCAGCACTTCCATATGACCCTGACCCAGTTCTGAAGCTCCATATAAGCAGAGTCCAGGGCAATGGCAGTTAGATTAGGCATGTCCTCAGTACTAATAAATCCCACTCTCTTAAACTCATATTTGCTCTTGCATCATATAATATCAAGCCCTTTTATAAAGGTTCCCAGAAGTAATTTGTCCATCAGAAAGCAGCCACCTGGTAGGGCTGCAAGGGCAGGTGTTTAGCTATGGTTGGGTCAGACCTGGTGTGTCCAGCCATTGAAAGGAACACATGAATCAACAGTCATCACATGGTAATACAAATTTCCTTCATGTTCTGTAAGTGTAACATGATTTAGGACTCAAGAGTAAGTTTGTAGCCAGGACTTTTCATAGAGTACAGATGCATCAAGTATCCTATCTTCATTATTAGGCAATATTAGGTGATGAATGGAAGGGGTTATTTTCGTGCTATCAAATCTTTAATGGCTTCTAAGTCTATTATCATCAACTGTAGCTGTCAAATCAGTCATTCAAACTCTCATTGTGTCACAAGCATAATAAATAATAACCAGTTTTCAGAGCAATTTTAATGTGTTGCAGTCCTCAGCAAAAGAATCTTTCTTTATGTAGTCAGAAATGCATGAGTGTTATGGATTACTTGATAAGGATTAATGTGTTTGTTTATTGTTTTGGAAATATCTCCTCCCGAGCTCCTTCAACAATCTTGTCCCAACAAATCACTTTTCCAGGTTCATCTGTAGTGATGCAAAATTTAGATCTCAGAATCTAAGCATTTCTCCCTAGATTTCTAGATTCCTCTTATATAAAGAAATAGGCAGGCATATGATCCTTAGGTATTACCTTTAGGACAGCTTTGAACTGCCTGCATCACCACACTGGGGAAAGAACCCCAAACCACATGTTGCTGACTGATGTCCAGATCGGCATCAGTCTTCCATGAAAATTGACCGCATCCGTATTTGGCCAGATCTTTTCTAGGCCTTTTTTGGTGCCTCATAAAACAATGTTCTAAGGGGTGGGTTTTAGTTCAAAGTGGTCAAAATGGTAAGGGGGTTTATTTCATCATATTAAACTTCATGAATATGCTCTATGCAAAACAGTTTGGAGTAGGATGGCTGGGCCGCACCAGGCTGCAAGACCCACTACAGTGTTGGTATAGGACTACCTCGGGTGCAGTGTGCCGTACTGCCTGTGTAGGCAGGATCATCCTGCTGAAAACACCCAGTGCTCAAGTCTGAAGGAGCTGGCTTGCCCTTAAAGGAAAGTATGTGTTCTGAACAGTCTGGATTTCAGAATCTGGGAGTGAAATGGGAGCTGATAGTGTAGATATCAATCTTGGGATGAGATACCCCAGAGGTATCTATTTGTCCCCTGACTGTGGTTTTCTAAGCTAAATAAGATTAATATTTCCATAGACACTAGAGACATTGATTGACTTGTGTCCCCTTAGGCTCATTGTGTAATGTTAAACAGAAGGGGGCCAGTTGGAGAGGTCTATGATGTGAACTGGCTCATGTCTATGCTGCTGAGGACAAGCCATTTCACATGGAGAGAGCTAGCTGAAGCAGTTCAAATCAGAGACAGGAGTTAAGCAGGGTGGATGAACAGTGTTTGAGCTCACTTTTTCATATGACCCTCTTTTATGTAGCAGGGTAGACCTTCCTATAACTTAATCCAGACAAACTGTTGGTGTATGTAAGATTGTAATCGTTACAAAGACATAATGGTGGAAATTGCTCTGTGGAAATCCTTGGGGAGGAGAGGGTGGCATTTTACTCCCAGAAGAGCCAGCTAGTTAGAGCTCTCTCACATACAGTAGAGGATACTTTTATACCTGAAAAGGATCTGAATTAATTTCTGCTGGGGCTGTAGACTGGTCATGGAAGAAACATACACAGAGGACATTTTAACCTTGTATTGGACAGTTAGGTCTTTACTGAGGCAAAAAAAAGGTGAATTAACTTAGTCTCTCACATAGTGTTGAGGTATTTTATAAAAATATTCTCCCTGGCTGTTGTTGTTTGATGTTAGTAGATTTGCAGTGTTGGCATTATAATCTTGGTGGCAGCTTACCAGCTGTTTGGAAAATCCAGCACTAATCTTGTCTTTTAAAACACAGCCGCAGGTTCAGTTTGGTAGGAAAGTCATAGCCTAGTTTTCTGTCATCAAGGTATAACCAAAACAAAAATACTTTGTCTAGCAAAGTGTCATCACACCTATGCCTGTGACAAAGCTTTACCATGTCTACATATCCAAAACCCAAGTTGCGTTGTTTCTGATTCCCCTTGATACATCGGTCAGAGCAAGATTTCAGACTGTTTCTGCCTTCCAAACTGGGTCTTCATTTTTCACCTTGATTCACCCTCTGTTCAGTGAATACACATTTTGTTGCAGGACTGTGCATATTGTTTCACCCTTCCAACTGAGTTAGCACAATCTTGAATAGACAACTTGTCTATCAATCACAACTGTCTCTAAGGACTGCTTTGAGTGGTGTTTCAGTGAAGCTGTTAGATGAGTATGCACACTGAGCAGTCCTCCAGAAAGGTCTCCCCGTTGTCTCCTTTGCCTGAACAGTGATCTATATTTCACTTTAGAAGAAAGAAGACGCAGGGATATGTGCTTGCAAGAGAGATAGCTGGGTGGTTAAACCCTAGTGGAATAAATCACATTCTCAGGGTGCTCAGAGTGAGATCTTCCCTATTCTTATTGCCCCCCATCCATGATCTTAAGCCATTCAGTGTTATTGATTTTGGGAGTCCCAGACTGAGTCACTAATTCCTTTCTGTCATTATAAGGAGAATCCATTTACCTAAAGCAGAGTTTTAGACTTTGCAGTGGAAATCAGGTGCTTAAAATTTAGGTCTTACAGTGCCCCATACTGCAACACTAAAATCCTTTTCTTTTGCTCAGATCTTAAGTCATATTTTTTCTTAGCAATTTCATTCATATTGTGACCAGTTTTGAATCCACCTATGTCAAAAAATAGAAACCTTCTGTATAAACCGTGTGTTATGCAACCTGTTATGAAAATTATAGTATTGCTGGCTGTTACCTTCTTGCATGCGACACCTTGGGGTCGTGGATCTCCAGCACTCAAATAACTTGCTTTGTTTGCTCCAGCTCATCTAATACTGGAGAACTGAATACACTACTGCTTAACAGTCTCGTCTTGGAAGGGAGCTGGGATGCACATGCAGGTAAGGAACTGGGAAGTAACTCTGGTGATAGTGGTGTGGCTGAATTGGTATTCACTGTTTCAAGCGACCATACAAATACTGTAAATTTTATGGAGCCACACACCCGTAATTCATCTGAAGACAGCAATGTATGTCTGGTTGCTCTGGCCTATTTCACTCATCCCTTTGGTTAATTTAAGGAATGATATTGATTTAAATAGACGGTTTGGCACAAATTATTGCCATTAACACTGTGTGTGGTATTAAGCCCACCATTTAGCATTTCCCTCTGCCAAATTACATAAGTCAAGTGACAGGTCCTGGCCAGTCTTTATATACAAAAACAGTGCATCCTGCTCTCAGCTACACGAGGTAAAGCAGATCCTAATCTTGGTTACACTGATGCACCTTTGGAATTTCTCCACTGACAGCATTGTTCTCTTGGTGCTTCTGTAAAGGCTGAATCTGATCTTGCACAGATTTTTTAAAAAAAGTAATAGCTCACCTGCTTAACCGTGTGATTAATTCTCTAAAAACTTTATATTTGTAGTCAAGGATACACAATATTGCAGTTCAAAAAAAGAGCTAATTAAGGATTCTAAAGGTCTATTATTGATGAGTACTTGTTTTCAGATATAATCCATACCAGGATAGCTTTATTGTCTCTCAGATGAAGAGAATTAACCTAGTAAGCTCTAGACGGTTGACTTCTTAAAGCAAGCCATGTTAGTCTGTCACTAAACTACTTATGTAAAAGATTGGAATATTTTACAGAACAGAAAGTCCTGACAAAATTGATTGCTCACTCTTCCCTTCACATAAAATGAATGCTCAGTATCTCTGGGATTTCTAAATAGTTTAACACATCCATGAATATGTACTTGCAGATATTGGTAATGCATGAGTCTCAGCATTTTCTCTCTATTTTCTTCAAGAGGGGCTCTATACTTAAGGAAGGGAATGAAAAGGTTTATTCACTCTAGGCTGGATAGATCAGTTCCTCCTACTCTGCTTAACAACATGCATTCATAGAAGACAAAAATCTTTAACCTATCAAACAAACAAATTAACTAACAAACAAACCCCATCAGAATAAGAATAAACAAATTTCAGTTGTGCGCATTCTAGACAAAAAGAATCCTGTAGGAACATCTTTAAGTTAGCATAAATTGAAACAGTTTTTATCTCTGATTTTTTTTTTTTGAGCTTTTAAGACTCTACTAGTACTATGTTGCATAAAGACACAGAACAATCACAATCATCTCATGTCCTGGTTGGAGTCAAACTCTGCTCTAGCGCATACAAAGCTCAAAGCTTTTACATCTCTTTTCCCAAGGCTACTCTCCTTGTGAAGCTGTATCTGGTGCCGTTTTTTCCTAGATAAATTAACTTATAATTCTTCCAAGCTAGATGTTGTTTTCTATTTTCAGTCTTATTTTCGAATCATAAGTCTCTGTGTCTTACATCACTATCCTCACTGGTATCAAGGTACAATTGAAGTAATTCCTTTGAACATGAGATTGATGGTAAAGAGAAATTCTCGATATCTTTATGGCCTCCTGTGATGTACAGGAATCATGTAACATGCAAGAAAAAAGGAAAAACTCAAAGATCTTCAGAAGATGCTGTTGTCTCCTCTCCTACATAATGTGCTTCTTTTCTAACCTATGGAGACTGTGATTCAAGAATAACCTTTAAGGTAGCGTCCTGTTGCAAAAAAGTGCTTTATTCTATGGTCGTACCAAAGCTTTCAAATGAGGAAACAGAAATAGCATCCCCAAATGGGAATCTGTTAGGTGCTGTGATTAAGAGCTGACTGACAGAGATGACAGGAACTCTGCTCGCTGAGTGTTCATACGTGGGATTTATAAGCATCAGCAAATGGAGAGCAGCGTTTCTCTGTGGAACTTCAGTCTCTGTGTGTGCATAAGTACAAATAACTTACATGTAAACTTCAAACCAGACAAGCAGCAAGGATAAGAGCTACGAGAAAACACACACAAGCCTGGGGTTTGGATATTGGAGAACCTAGGGGTCTAAAGGCAGACCACTGGGGCAACACGGTCTGGACCAGCCTATGTGTGGTAGTAAGAGAAGGTCTGAATATCAAGAAAAGGAGTGAGGTAGAAAACTTTGGTGTTTGGCGTGGACAGGGAGCAGGGACCTGAGGAGCACTTGCAGACTTCCCTCCTGATCACCAGGAGAGGAGGAAGAGTATAAGGCTGTCTGTGTGGGTGCTGTGTGTTCCCTGTCTGTGTTGATCAGTAGGGCTTGCCATGCTTAAATGTATTTGTTTCTACACACATGTGCGCCTAACAGGATACAAATCCAACTGCACTGCTGGGTCGTCCTGAGGACATGAGTAGCTCACATCTATCAGTATATTGGATTTGGCAATTTCTAGCAAAATGCTGGCACACTCTTCAGACGAATGTGACCTTGATCACCTCCACTGACACAATAATCAAACCTTCCATACAAACCAGATCCTGGCAATTCCACTACATTCTGCTTCCATTCCCACAGACTTATTAAAACCATAGATTTTGACTGCATGAAAACTGGACAGATCTCTGATCTACTAAAGTATGATTATCCAGGTACTGGTGTGGGTGTGGTTCTACTCCTGCAAAACATCATTCAGTACCAAGCCAAACACTACTGTAAATAGCCTTTGGATTTACAAAGGAACAAAGTTGGTTTAATTTTTTATCTAATATTATAGCTGCATTTTCAGTTAAATCTACATTTTAAAATGCACTATTAAGATCCAAAACCAGGTAGAGTTGCAGATGTCAATGTTGTTTTCATCACAGCAAGACATGGTACAATATCCTTTCTGGATTTACCTGCCCTTCCATTTGTCATTCAGTGCTCCTGTTGCCATAGAAGACAAGGGAAGTTTTGCCATATAATTCATCTGTGATGTCTGGAAACTGTCCAACAACGAACTGTCTAGAAACCTTTTTCTTACTAGGAAGGCATCATTTGTTCTATGTTCCTTTTCTGTTACTGTGCTCTCAGGATGGATGGGACAGGGTTTGTGAGGGATTTGTGAGGGAGAAAATTACACCTTTCTTTGAATAGCTCTTCTAAGAGATGCTTCATCTCTAGCAGGAGGAGGATCACATCTAATCCGAACTGTTTCAGTGTCATCCTACAAGTAACAGTTGAAATGCTATTTTCTGTCTTCTTAAGCTTCAGTTCTTTCAATTTATTCTGTACAGTCCCTGCTTTCTCACAATCTCCCAAAGGGTCTGTCCTTGAGATGAGCATAGCAAGTAGTGCTCCCTGAGTTCTATGTTGGGATCTGCTGTAATTAGCTAGTAGGAGGTGACACTGTAATTTATGAACCACAGCCATGTCAACGGCTTGTTCAGAAAGGAAAGATGAAGAGACTAAGGCAGAGAGTGGCTGGATTTTTGTCTTACACAATTCAGAAGCACGGAGAGAAAGTTTCCTCAGTACTTGGATGTGTAACAGGGTCCGAAAATAAGCTTGAGTGCTGAAATCCCACCAACATCCATGTTGTTCAATCTTTACTATGTTCTTTGCTCTCTTTTGGACCATTCAGATAAGCTCTCACCAATTCCAACATCACCACTACAATGAGGCTTATTTTTCTTTTACCTGTACTCATAGAAATGAAAACTCTCATTGTATCATTGTAAAACTACCACAAATCCAATCAAAATTTTTTCTTCTTCAGCTGCCCAGATTCAGAAGGTCTTGATTTTCCTGGATCAATGTTAGCTGAAATGAGACAACTAACTGAAAATTCACGAATTATGGAAACAAGCTCTTTATTTGTCTTAAACTGTTCTCATTTGCAATTTAAGAAGTTTCTGCCTTGAATGTTTCCTTTTTTTTGGTATTTGGTGAGGTAGATGTATGCATGCATGTATCGACTTCCTCTACATTCTGTGCAGTATGGATTGCTGTGCGGCAGTAGGCTCTCCTGCTTTCTGATCAGAACTGCATAACAACTAGTCCTTGGAAGTGTACATTGTTCTCCTTAAAAGATTCCCTGATGCTTATAAATTATATTACTTTATTTTATCTGTATTCATCTACATCTGGAACAATTAAACTCAGAATATTCTTTTAAAATCCTGATTGGAATTTTATTTGCCAAGATGTCCATCAGAAATACTTTCTGCAATTCTGATGAAAAAAATGTCATTCTAACAAAAAGGTGTCTTTGAAATATTTCTTGTACCTTCTGTGGTATTTTGATGAATCTGTACATCTGAAATGACCTAATTGCATGTTCACTACAAGTTTTCAGATTGCATTTAAGTTGATTAATATAAATCAATACAGAATAATAGAGTCCTGCCTCTACAAATATAGGTGCATTAAAATACTTATTTTTTGTTATCTTTATTCAGCTGGTTTGTATTGATTAGAACTACCTATAGTAATGTGGACTTCTTCATTTTCATATAAGTGCTGAAACCCTTTCTGACATGTTAGGAAACCTAAGCTGGTGCAGCTTACTTACTGCACTGAATCTGTAAGAACACAAGGGATGGACACATGAATGTAGTCTGCCTTCAAGCAAGCATGGGTGGTTTAAGGTAACAAAAGTGAATTGAAGCCTTCGAGAAGGAAGATCTATACTAGAGCAAAGAGGAACATGGTTCCTCCTTTTTAACATAAGTACCAGGCCTGACATTCACATGACTGCCTAAGCTACATAGGCACTCAATTGGAAGAATGGGAACTTTTATAACTTCATTAATTTTATTTTTTTCAGACATTCACGTTGAGTTTGAAATGTTTTTTGCCCTATATGTCAAAATTCTTAAGTGCCTGAATGTAAAAGAACACACGGGATCAGTGTCAGGCAGAGGAATCCGAATAACTTAATCAGAAAAAATGAAGCACCCTGAGCTGGCTCATGCCAGGGCTGACACTAATCAGTGAGTCAACAGGCGATATTCTTGCAATCCCCTTACAGACTGAGGGGAGGAACTGCCCACGGGAGTCTGGGATGTAGCATGAGATGCAAGGGAAAAACATCTTGGGATTGTTCAAGACCTGGTATGGGATGTTTAGGGGAAGAACAAAAGGTGGGGAAAGCGAGGGATTGAAGTGATTTGGGGAGCTACCAGAGTGGGAAAAAAAGAAGGAATAAGGGCATAAAAGGTGTAGGTCATGCGTAAACAGGATGCTGACCAGTACACTTGCCCAGCCACATCTGCCAATCTTGCTGAACACCGCTGTGTGTCCTGTTTTCCCATTTAACTCCATTTTTAACGACTTCTCTGGTCAAGGAGGCTCTCTGCACATGTGTGCATATAGAGATCTGAGGGCCAGCAACCTGAGGAGGGAACACAGGTCACACGTGGGAATCCAAACACCTGTGGTGTCAGCAACAGGGGAGAACAGAATTGGGTGCACATGTTTTGTGCAGGCACTAGTGAACGTCGAGGTAGACTTGCCTGAGAGCAGAAGAGATTTGAAAGCCAGATACTAAGGCAATCATAAATACATGGAATAGTCAAAGAGGAGTGGAAGGACCAGAGGAGTTCCTGCCTACTGGAAACACTAGGGTCTGGGCATTGGCTGAGGGGAAAAAACATTGGTGTTTGTGTTGTGTGGGTTCTGCAGTTTCTGACTCTGCTGACTTATGTGGCTTCTCCTGAAAGTAAGCATACATATTGTGTGCGTGCGTGCACATGTGCCTATCAGGGACACACACTCAGCATCGCTACTGACTGGACCTGGGGACATGGAGCTGCAACAGGCTTGCCTCTGTTAGGATGCAGGGTTCAGCAACTCCTAACACACCAGGAGTGCTAGTTCGCTCCACTGACCAGAGAGGGTTTAACAAGATAGCTCACGTCAGTCCATCCATGTAATAAATATCTATGAGTGGTGGAGAAGTTTTGTTCTGGTAACCTGGATGAATGCACAGCAAGTGCACACTTTCACTTATATGTCAGAATATCCCCTTTGCTACCTCTCAAATAGCCTAAGGAGGCAACTGCCTGAACAGTCCAAAAGCATCCGTCAGTGTGCAAGCACATCTCTTCTGAAATCCCGAGCTCACCTGCACCAGCAAAGAGCAGCTAGGGAGAGATCCATGTTTCAGTAACCTGCCAGCTGGCCACAGAGGTGGTGTAACGTGCTGTTCTCAACTCCAATGAATAACAGTACTTTTGAATTTAAAGAAAATGAGGACTAGCAAAGACTTCCAGTCTGAAGTGGTGTTTCTATGTGCACAAATAATTCTCACCCAGCGAGATGTATGTATACTTTTGTATGCAAAACACCATGAAAAATTAAAAAGGCCGGAGTCTGTGCAGTGCCTAGGACGACTTCCAGCATGTGTGCTCTATTATTTCCATAAGCCAAAATACATTACCTTTCTGATCTATGCCTTACTGATTTTGCTCTGGGCTGTTAACTCTCAAGTCCTCTGAATATGAGAAAATTCTGGCTATTACATCACACAAATGGAACCCATTTATTTCTTAAATCTTGGAGCTGGATGCTGAGCTACACCACAGTGAATCTGTAATACTCTGAAGTTAGAGGGATGAGACTGGTTTAATTTAATGTTAGTGGAATTAGAGACTAATGTATAAATTCCTGTTTACAGAATATGTTATCTTCACACCTGTTTCCTATCTGTTCCTTTTTTTCCAGGCATATGATGAACCAATAATTAGACTACACTTTTAGTGAGCTGATCTCTCAGAGACATTCCTATTGCAGTCAGCAATAAAAAAACTACGGTGTAACTCATAAACAATACCCTTGCTTACAGGGGAAGCGAGAGTATTTTGCAATGGGAATTCTTTGGGAGTTCTTGGAGAAATGTTCTATATTGCAACTAAATAATTTATAACATATATTTTCTTTCTTGAATTCTAAGTATCAGTCATATGATGGAAAAACCTTGTGGAAAAATTAACTTTTATCTTGACCTTTCACTTTTACATTTTTTTTCTCTTCAGCTTGACCTACTCACAGCCTCAGGATCACTTTTCTGTATGAATAGACACAATTCTTAAAATCCCTTGACATTGCAAGCCTGTTCTCTAAATAATTTTGTTTGCATGAATAACTCATGATATATAGGCCTGTTTAGACCTTTATCTTGCAAACCAAAAAAACAATTAAAATCATACACTATAAAAAAAAACCCCAAAGTCTGTGGCATTTGAAAAGTTATCTGCTTACAGAATAGTTAAGGGAAAATAAATAATGTTTGGCTGATAAGAATTTTGGCAACTTTGAGCAGAAAAAGGCAGATGATTGCAATGGGTGTATTATTATGGTGTTCTATTGTAAGAGCTTTAATGGTGGATATGCAGCAGGTGTGTATATTTAAAAATTGGCTCTGCCTTGGATCTTTGTATTGTTCTGTCTGATCATCTTCTGCTTTAGCCAAAGCAGTCATCTCTTTGTCTTACTCAGAAAAATACCTCCTCCACATTGGGCATGGGACATTCTTCAAGACACCAGGAAATGTTAAATGCATGAAGAATAGCCAATGCTCGAATGCTTTATATGTTCCTGGAAACTATCAGCTAGCACACCATATTTGCTTACATAGAAACTGTACCCTTCCCTCTAGCTTAATTCCTCCCCCCCTCCCCGTTCTTTGTTTTACTTTCAAGCATGAAGCTCATGTCAAAAGGATATTCTTGGGCAGACAATCATTTGGGTTTTGTTGCTGGTAGGGGATGTGACCTTTTTTTGCATAAATTAACACGTGGTACAAATACTACATGTAACACTCTGTGTTTCTCCTACAGTTTCTCCAAGGCAAGAGGAAGCGAAATCCATTTTCTGGCTTTCTTGACATACTCTGAGGGATACTGTGTGACCAATAATGCAGAGAAGTAAAGAAACAGAAAGCGGTCCTATAATGTGAATATGCAGATAGCTAATAATGCCGAAAATCATTGTCCAGATATTTTGACTCCTCAGAATCCTACTACCTAACTTTCTTTGGACATAAGCAGGCAATTTCTGAAAGCTAATTTGTATACAAATGCATGTTGCCAATATGATTTCATTAAGGTTGGCACAAGTGAATTGAGATAGAAAATGTCTGTTTAGGCAAATACATTTCAATTTAAACTTTATTTTCTGATGCCTATGGGAATTATGAAAGCGAAGGGAAACAAAGCCATAATGAAATGCAGGATGTAATTGGTGGCATTAAAGAAAAACCTAGAACCCCCAAATTGGTTTCAGATGCATGTTCAGCTCTGTAAGTGTTTCATAACTCATTCTCAAGAGAGAATGTCAAGCTTTTGGACTTACTGATAAATGGCACGACAGAACATAACCTCTGCTTCTGAAATAATCTGTCTCTTCATTAAAAGGAAATTCCTGAAGCTGGAGCAGAACAGGTGTCATATGTGGAAAAAGAAGAATCAAATTTCTTTATCTGAGTTTAGGATGTATCACACTCCATATTTCTGATTAGTTACTGTTTGAACAGCTTACTGCCATTTGGCACAGATAGGAACATTTTTCTTTCAATAAAAAAATTAAAAGTGGAAGAAAGTGGAAGAAAGTGAAAGGGTATATATGATCAGTTGGGTAGGTGACCTTATCTTCCTGACTCCTCTCTTTTCTTACTCTTTTTTTCTAGTTCATTACAGTTCAAGGACCACAGGAAAAAGAAGTTGGTCAGTAATTGTGGTTCACTTATTTTCATTCTTGAGCAAGGTGGGATTAGGAGTTAAATTACAGACCTTTCTGTTTCCACTTGCTCTGCAATTGAAGTCTCATCCAAGAGGAAACAGAAGGGAGACAAGTGACTGACGTGCCAGGAACAGTTCAGATCAATAACAAGAGGATGTTTGTAACCAGTTGTGGTTTCTCTGTATTTAACATGCAGAATTAGATGCCTATCTACAACAGACCTCCCAAGATAAGAGTGTTTCCTTTTCTAAATGTACAATACAACACAACTGTTGTGAGATACCTGCATGTCCGAAAGTGCAGTGAGATATAAGAATGTGTTTGAACACACTGGACAGCTAGACACAACCAGTCACCACAATTAGGAAGGTGGTTGATATCTATATTTGGCTGTGAGTATCTAATCTCTTAAGGCTCCTTCTGTAACCAAGGGAGAGGTTTTTCTCAGGGAAAATTCAGAGTCGCAGCCCAACTCAAGATGCTCTTAGCAGCCTCCTGGAGCAGCCCTGGGCAGTTACTAAGGGACAAGTCAGAGAAGACCTGCCTCCTGTGGTTGATTTTTGTTGTGGGACTCAGCTCATCCATGTGTGGGCATGTTCCTTTCCTCTGCTACATTATAAGGGTCTATCAAAGATCAAAAGTGCCGCATGTTATAATTATCTCTGTCAGTAGAACTGTAATCTATTTATCACTTCTTCAAATATAACTCAAATTGTTAACTTAAAACACAGTTTTGAGCATGATTACATGTTAATTTTACTGTATAATCCATGAATCTCAGATAATTAGATGTACTTTTAAACCTTCCTCTATGCCCTGCTTTGAGTTATAACTATGATTTAATTCTAATTTCTCTTCTAGTACTAATGTGCTCATATTTTGAGTTATCAGTATCCACAAACCTTGTTTCTACTTACGTGAAGAATAAATTCAAACCAATAGAGTTCTCCTTCCATTTCCGTATGAAACATGAAATTCTCAAATTTTCTTTATTCTTCTTCAAATTGTTCAGGGTTGTTGTGTTTGGGGCTTTTTTGTTTGTATTTTGTTTTGTTTGTTTGTTTGGTTTCCTCCTGCCCTGTATTATAATAAATCAGAAAGAAGGCTTCATTCAACCAGAATACAGGCTGCTGGCTGAGATGGCTACAGTGACAGTGAAAAAATATGAGTTGTCTTTTGGCTGTGTGTTTAAACTTGCCAAAGGTATGCCTGTTGAACTGTGTTCCTGACAGCTGCCTTGGTCTGGAGAGGTGAGAAACCACCAACTCAGTAATGGGACACTTCAGATCTAATTAGTTCTGCAGCATTAGTGCTTGATTATGCCCATTTCTGGCTGGCTGCACTGTCTCACCTGTTTGTTGGTGGCTCCTGCTGTCAGCTACAGTTTCCTCAGACCCATTCACGAAGTCTTTCTCCATCAAAACGATGACACTTAGCAAAAATAAATATTTGAGCTGCCCACCTTATTCAGATGGAAATAAGTCAGAGAAGTCTCATGTATGCAACCTACCACCAGATATTCGTAAGCAGCAGCCACTAGGGGAAAGGTGGCTGTGAGGGCTGATTGTAATTTCTTCAGCCAGCAAAGAGGAAATATGATTCTTGAATACACTATGGATGTACAAGCAAGCCCATACATGAGCCTTCAAGAGCCCTAGAAGAAGATTACACTTAAGGAAAAAATAGTGTTTCAGTTTCTAGGTAGACTGTTCTAACAGTCTCCAGAGGCTGCCAGACAAAGAGCTGGAGCTTCACAGTGTGCCCTCAGGGCTAGATCTAAGAAAAAGCATTTAGACGCAAATGTCTTCTAAAGATGGGATCCATCGACTAAGTTCAGCAGCAGCAGCCTGGGCAGTAGTAAGGCATCAAGTGTATGTTTTCTTGTAAGCTGGCTAGAACACCTAGCACAGGTAATAGTGCTATTATTTGGATTAAGTTGTGGAGGGGTTGTTGTCTGGGTTTTTTTAAGTTTTGTTGTAAAAGTCTAAGCCAAAAAGCTGTCTTGTCCTGTAGAAACTGTCATTTCTAAGACACAAGCACACTGGACTCACACGCTGTCTGCTTATTAAGGGAGTCTCGTTAATTTATGAGGCGTGACTTGGAGTATATGTAGGCTTGTGGGTTAACTTATGTCAGACACTGAAGAACATGTAGAAAATGCTATTAGAGAGATTTAATTTTCTGATTAGCAATGCTAATGCTAACCAACAACCTAGAATGCAAACCAACAACCTACCCCATTCTCTACCCCCACAAAAAACTCTTTGAGTGATAGTCTAGAATTAGAATATTCTGAATTACTTTCATCATTTTAATTTAATGAAATAAACCTGTGGTGTGTTTTCATGGTTATTGCTAGAAAGGATGAGCAAGCAAATGTGCATCAGAAAAAAGACATTTCTAAGCTAAAACTTAGTGTAAAACTATGCTTTATGCTTAGCTTGTCTTTTAGCACAATTTTGCCGAGCAAATTAAAAGAGAGAGCAAGTTAAGGACAACTGATATTGAATCAATTAGTGAAAGTTTCACATTTTAAATTGCCATGTTCATAAAAATTATTGCAGTACTTGCATTCAAACTGAAAAATGAATTGGTGGCAGTGAGAGGTACATTTATTATTAGCAAGATTTTGTGAAGAAAATGTGAAGAGCTAGCTTCTTTTCATTCTATCCACAGCAAATGTTCTAGGTAACACAATGACACAATGACCTAAAGGCCAAGTCTTCTGATAATGCCTGCACAGAGATTTAAAACTTTTGGGGTGCTGGAATACTGCTGGGCAACCCACAGAGAAGCTGCCCTAATTCTAAAGGCTTTCTTCTTGGTGAGCAGGCCAAACACACAACAGAAATTGCCAGCTCTTCTTCTAGTATCACTGTTGGCATTTAACAAACAAAAAATGCAAAAATAGCACTAGAAGCAAAGAAACTAAACTGGCATTTCCATGTCCTAAGTGAGCACCGTAACAAGTGTGTTACAGAGTCACAGCTGGGCCCTCTCGTGTCCCTTTCTGTTTATAAACATCACATTTTTGGCTATGAAATCAGCCATAGCAGGAGGACCAAGGATATGTCTAGAGAGTTTCCTTTCAGCTGAAGATGAGAATAATCTAGGAAGAGAAGCAGAGTCAGATTGCAAACATGCATCTTCATCTTGCACTTTTAGGAAAGTGTACTAACAAGAAGAGTGTGATGGGAAGGGTGAAAGGCTTTAGCCCAGGCATATCATCTTCTCCAGTTGCATTTTGGAAAGAGATGAGTGAGATACAAAAGAATTGTCACTCCAGGGTGGAGCTACATAAACTTCACAACCAATTAGTAAAACGAATCACTGAGTATGCACTCTGGAACTGACACTGCTATGAATTTGACAAATTTGTTGATTTTATTTAATTTTTTTTTGAGGGGAGGAAGGTTTAAATAGTTTCTATGATTCATATGAAGATCTATGATTGTGATAAGACAAGAAACGATGTATTTTGTTTCTGTTGCACTTAAGTCAGAATGTCCATATCCTTTACCTGCAGTATCCACTTTGGAGTTCAAACTTACACTCCCAACCTTAGACTTTCAAACTCAATTATCTATAAGGACTAGCACAGCCATAGGAGACTTTTATAGCTGATGCATTAAAGGAGGCAGATGAGTCTGACTAAATGATCTAATTATTTCTTTCTACCAAAAAAGTTGTAAAAATTAGTCTCCAGTTGTCACAGCTCTGAAAAAACTCACCCATGACTCATTCAAATCAGACATGACTACATGAGATGATTGAGAGCAAGAAGAATATATCTGTGATATTCTTACTCATCTCAGCAAGGTTTTACTCAGCTATCTCTTGATCATTTAAATTTTGGTGTGAAGAACTATTCTGTTCCTCAGGTTAATAAACAAGCATTAAAACCAGAGAGGAGTAGAGAATGGAAGAGGGAAGGAAGATACTATTCCTTACAACGAAGAACAAAAACTCACAGGAACAATACTTGTCATAAGTAAGAGAAGTCACATTTAAGCACAGTGGAACCAAAGGGTATATAAAACTATAACTTAAAAATCTACCCAACATACGCTAGAAGCTATACCCACTCTGATTCCTCTTCTCCTCTCAAAGGAATTGTGTTGTTTCTAAGTTGAAATACCAACTTGCAAAGAGATACCATGAAGTTAAAAATCTGAAGAAGTATGCTGATCTGCAGCATCTTTGCCTTAGTAATTTCATATTACTCATTCAACCCCTAACAGTCACATATTTCTAGATTTACTGCATGCTCTGATCTTACATAGCAGAAAGTTCAGGACTGATCCTTTACCCTGTCATGACCCTCCAGTGCCAGATTGGGCAAACCACTTATTTTCTCTGTGATTCAATTCCCATTATGAAAAAAATTCCCTTATGAAAAATGAAGATAATATTATTTCTATGATTTGCAAGCCATTTTGAGCCTAAATGAAAGAATGGTAGCACATAAAGTAATAAAATATGAAGAAAATTGCTGGGACTAATATCACTTTTTGATTAAGAAAGAACTTAGAGCAAAAATACATAATGCAATTTTACCTCTAATAATTTATGAATTTCTTGCTTCAAATAAGACTTAATGGATTTCTGTGAGATAAAACATCACTAATCCCAATTAAATCTTTGCAATTGCTAGTGATTCTAGGCAAGCACCGTAAAACCTTAGTTGTATAAAATATATTTCTCTCAAAAGCCATTATTTTGTGAGAAATATCTCAAATCTTTGTTTTGTTTCTAGCAGGAAAATACACCAGTAAAATCTCGTTTTGAGTGAACTACACGCTTAGCGCATTAGAAGAGCAGTAACACCAGCATGTGAAGTGTTTGTGACAAAGAAAGCCTCCAGTACATCTCAATCCTAACCAATCTGCCCCTTTTGAATCTCTTGTCTAAAAATGGGACGGGAGGGGAGTGGTGATGTAATAAAAACTCATTATGCAAGCATATACAATGAATGCCCAAATGTTCATTTAGCTCAGAGATGTAGTGGTCAGCATTTTTTTGTTAGGTCATTCTAAAAATTGATTCAAGCAACTATTAGTCTGTCACCACCCATGAATTAGGTAAGCTCAAATGACAGATTGTCCAGAACGATTAGATTAGTGCAGTAACAGACATAAAGCAAAAGAATGTTAGATCATATCAATTTTTCCTGTCATATTTTGTCTTTAGCAGTGATCAAGGGTTTTATATTAAATTTAGCAAGCAATTAATACTATAGTCTTCTCCCAAAAAGTTTATCAAACCTCCATGACTTAACAGTAGCTGGATCTCTTGCCATCTCTCAGATAAATAGTATGCATTTTTATATCTATATATGTAGCAAGCATGCTTTGCTTCAGTTGTCATTACTCTTCTAGTTTATATTCTAATTTTTGTTTTCAGTCTGATTAAATATCAAACATGGTGATATTATAAAAATGTTTTCTATGGAAATACATTAACTATAGAAGATATAATTTATTTATTTATTCTTGTCTTATAGAAAGTCCTTTTTTGCATTAAATTCAAGTAAATCTTATGTCCTGCTTAGCTTCTTTGTCAGGTTTAATTTCTACCAAGTTCTGTCTCATCACTTTTTCAGGTTAGACAGCCTGTTTACTGTGTGGTTCTTGATTATACTTCAACATCCAGAACCCAACTAACACCTCATAATCCGGCACCTATTTATCAGGACCATTTATTTACTTCTTTAGACACAATTGTTTCATAGAAGGTATTGTTGTCTTAGTCTTCTATAGTTTTTAGTATAAATTAATATCTCACTTTAAATTAAAAAAAAAAATTAGAGTATCAGATCTCAGAATTTTCTGGAAATTCAGGCAAATATTCTGATAAAATGTGAAGTATTTACTTGGAAGATTGGCAATAAGTTAGCTACATTTAGAACAACCTGAGGCTCTGGACTGAGACAAATAGGAGCAAATATTCTTCCTGTATGCAGGAATAAAAAAAATCAAAGTCCAAAGAAATTTCCGACTACCTAAATGTCTCTTGATAGTTCCTATCTTTTTCTCAGCCCAAAACCTAGGGAAGAAAGCTTTGCTGAATGTGTTCAGTTGTGTGTTATGCCTTTCTTTGTTTTTTTCTTCCAGAAATTTACAGCAACTGAATTCAGGCACACTCCCTCCTGTCTGGTTTCTTTTGCAATAATAGTGTGTAAGCTCCTGTGTTGGGTATTTTGTTCAAAGAGAACATTAACTGTTTTGTGTCTGGCTATCGTGTGGACTGGACAGATGGACATCCTTGTGTGTTTGCTCAGAGGAGCAGACTCAGGACTGTAGGATTAAGGGTGCTTCCCACACACACAGTTATATGCTCTCTTGTCTAACTCTCTCCTAATTCAGGAAGTGCCATAATCCCTCCAGTACATTTATTTTTGATTTGTATGTCTACCAACATCAGTGCTGTCACCTGTCCTTATTGCCTGAGGGGTGAATCAGGTGAAGAGTGTCCAAATCTCCCCACATTCACCAACAAGACTGGATGCCTTTCGAAGACATCCCTGCAGACTAGCGCTGTGTTGGTCAACACCACCTCTCCAACATCTTACACAGCATTTCAGTTTCTATTCATTTTTCACACACCATTTGGGTGCTTAAAACATGTCACCTTGCTCTTATTATAGCCAAGAGAGACTGTTCAGTTGCCTAAATGTGGGCATTTAGTGCCATTTAAGGTGTACCTCCAGCTACCACTCTGCAAGTGTGGGGATATCCTCTGTGTAAGATCACATTTAATTTTTTTAGAGTTAACCAGGAAAGGATAGGAAATGAGATTGAGTCTGATTTTCCACTGTAGTTTTCACCCTCCCTCTTCCCACCTCCTGGGGAGCAGCCTGCCCAACCTGCCGGCTGCTGCCCATTCTGAGAGCGAATCCTTCACCCACCTTGGTTGTGCCCGGGCCTCTAGCAGTGAAGAAGTCAATGAAGAAATCAAGGGGAGCTGCCTACTTTTGCACCACACACCTGCCAGCTCTCTCACTCACAAGAATGTCTCCAGCAGTAAATAACCTTTTACTAAGAGACCAGCAACAAAATTACAGAACCAGAGATTGGAACACAGTAACCCCCGTCTTAACGGGACAATTTATGTACTTAGGTTCAGTGTTGTTCTGTCTCTTGGTTTCTTGCCCACTGTCCTCTATATATCATAATGTTTCCTTTTCTCACACTGCTTCCATGTCTCTTTGTATTTGTTTTTCACATGCTTACTCCCTCTATATACTTCTTTTTGACAGTATAATCAAGTTTGGCATCCCTTGGACAATTCAGTTTTCTGCATGATCCAACTAGCCTGGTCTGGATTTCTTTAACAATCTTTAACTGAGGACAGCAGGAAGAATTTCCTCCCCTTAAACTCAGTATTGACATTCACATTATTATTGTATCAGTGTGTAGTGTCCTTAGTTTTAGCAATACTTTGTATAAAACATGGTACGAACATCACCAGAAAGCACATAGGTATCTAGACTAAGTTATTTAGGGATAAACTATGTAAGAACAAGAGTTCTACTGCTTTCATTTTACATATGGAAAGTGAAGAAAAGAGTGGAAATATTCAGACACCTAAAGATAGTCAGCTGGTGGTACTATCAAGTAATTCACAAGAAATCTGAGAATACCTGTTTTCTGAAAATGACCTACTTCTCTGCCAAAGGTACGATCTCATCCTAGTTCTTGTATATCTCTTAATCCACTTCCCTTGGGGTCAAGAAGTTATTTGCTTTCCCTCTAGGCTCTTTATGTAGAAATGGTCTATACTTCTAGCAAAACCAGCTGCAAACGGTAATGGAAATATAAATACATCCCCTGGAATGCTAACATTACTCAAATTCAAAAGAACTCTCTTTTTCTGGGCCAATGTTGAACAAGCAGATACCATTTACAGGGGTTGTCAGCACAGGAAAGCAGCAATGTAACTGTACTGTATTAGAACTCCGCCATCAAAAATTCTTAAATTTTGTCAGAAATCCAGATAACAAAATAGCCATCCTTTTGGAGGTAAACCCCGATCTATGTCATAATTTTCCTTAACTTTTTCACCAGAATACCAACCCCAAATATGGCTCCACCCTTTAATAATAATCTAAATCTTGACTATCGGGACGATGAAATAAGGGAGAGTCCCATAAAATTTGCAGATGACAGAAACTTGAGAAGTAAAACATCCACTTCAGCAGTCAGAAGGAGAATTAAGAATGAACTCAATAAGTTAGAGGACTAGTCTGAAATCAATATAATGAAATTTAATCAGGTCAAGTGAAAATCTCTCCAGGAAGGAAATAAAAATTAAATTCATAAATGCAAAATGAGGGAAAAACAGAGTAACTGGTTAGCTGGCAACACTGCAAGCAAGGCTCAGGGGGATTGACATGAAAGGAGTCAGTGTTTGAGATGCTGTCACAGAAGAGACAATTCTAATTCTGAAATCTCATTACATACAAGGCTTACTGCTAGTTAAATATTAACATACGAGTAATTATTAATATGCTACATAGTTATTGTGCTTCCTGTAACGAATGGTAGAGATTCAATGACAACACTACAACCCATTTTGAAGACCATTACTAAAAAAGGTAATGGATAAACCAGAGGGAAAACTGCAAGAGATGAACAAAAGCAATAAGTAATCTAAAATATTTACAGGAAAAGCTGAAGAAAATGTTCAGTCCGTAAAAGAGAAGATCGAGACAGGACAGTATAATCATGTTTAAGAGATTTGTGACTGTAATCAACTGTTATCAATGGCAGTGGTCAACAAGACAAAAGAAAATCTGTCTAATCTATAACAAGAGACATTTAAATCAGATACTACAAAAAATTCTTAGTTGTGAAGATATTTAAGCACTGAATTTAGTTATCTCTGGAGGTTATCGAAACGTTGGCACTGGAGATTTTGAAGAGCAGATCCAGTTAGAAAAGAATCTATCAGAAGTAGTTCAGAAACTGCATTTGACCTTGTTTTGGAGCTAAAGAGTTAAGTCAAAGACCTTCTGAGGTCTCCTTCTATCTTTTTCCCTCAATATAGTCTATGATTTCTTTAAAGTCTTAAAGAAATCTGCAAGTAGTACCCGATACGTAGCTGTTATTTCATCAGCCAATCAAAAATTAAAACCAATCAAATACAGTCAGGAGAAATGTGCAGCTCCACCTTGATGATACATGTGATCTGTGTCACTAATGTGACTGATTTTCGGTTTGGATCAGTTTGCAGCGTTTTCCAACTGCACATTCTGATTCCAAGTCCTTGATGAACCATCATCTGCATCTTTTAAGGATCACTGGTTCATTGATTTAAGTCTATTTCCATCTGTTCATGTTTAATTGGTCACTGCCTTGAATTGTTTGCCCAGTCACAGTAGTTCAATTTATTCAGATATAATTTAAAATGGACACAAGATCTACAACATATATTTTTAAATGCAATACCCTAGTGAAAATATTTATCACTCATTGTCTCTCTTTGCAGTGAAATGTGAGCTTAATAATATTTGAACTTCTGAACTCTCCGTTTTCAGATGAGCTTGTACTTAGCTTACTACTGAGAAATGAACAATACTTTGTCATTCGTGCTTGACCTTTTTTGTATAAGCCAGAACCATATTTTTTTGGATATTTTGAATTATAATGATGGTGAGAATATTTCCTGAAGCTACTCACTATGCTTGAAATGAAAACAGCTATTCAAAGTCTCTCATTGGGAAAAAAAAAGTAAAATAAAAGTCTTGAAGAGGAAACAACAGCAGAAGATCAATGATGGGCTAAAATTGACTTCTCTCACTTGCAGAAGCACTTGTTGATGCAAATTTGTGTTTGTCAGATCATTCCAGGGGATTAGAATTCATAAACTATTGAAATCTCCCTTCACATTTCCTTAAAAATACAGTATTTAAGAGAAATCTACTGTGACCCTAAACTCTTTTCTTAGAAACCCTTAATGGTATTGTTCAACATTTTTATTACATGCTTCACTTCAGTCAATGAGTAACATTCCCAATGCACTATGGGGCATTTCATTCTATCCCAGGATGAAGTTCCCTCAAAATGTATTTCTGCTCTTTCCATATGCTTTGTAACTAAAGAATTGTTATTGCATATCTTCATTGCAGAGGTATCTTTCTGCTACACCTTTTTGTATCTTCTCTGCAAGACATCAGTTGTATTGTTTTACATCCTATCATCATATTAGATGGGGACACAAGTCTATAAATGATGCCCAATGTGGTGTAAGATTTATATTTCCTTATAGGTATTCACACTTAAACACCAGTTTATGAAATGTGAAAAACATAAAGGAATCATTAAGTAAGAAAACTCTCCAGGTGATTTTACTGTTGTGCAAGTACATGTTAGCTGATCTAGAGAGTTCCTTTGCATCTTAAGAAATCAAATCAAAACAAAAAGTAATCATTTATTTTTAACAAGCAAGTAATCATTAACTAATTCAACACAACACTTAAGCACAGGTGTAACTTCCATTGCAAATTAGATTATTTTCATTTCAGAAAGGGGAGAGAAATCCACTTACCTACACACCTAATATAGGAAGTCCATAAATGTCCAACTAAAGACCACTTCTCATCACAGGTGTCTATGTATAGACAAATGTTTTTAGTTTTAACCAACTGCATTTCAAATTTTGGTCTGATTGAATGTGAAACTGATTGTGGAATGTAAACATCTTAGTACTATGAAAAGACCATAATCACCACAATAAAAATATTTTTTAAAGTCTATTAAGTTTTATCAGTAACTTAGAGCTAAGATCTTTTGAACTTCATCCTAAATTTCCCAGTGACACAAACACTCAAAAAGCAGATCAACCCTCCACACCTCTTTCCTAATGTCACTAAGAGAAATACTTCAAAAAAACAATGAAGAAAATACCAAGTTCATCAGGCTTTTCTGGATGAATAGTGGAGCTGGTTATTCAAGATGGGGAAGCAAACTGAGGTTAGCAAGACTGAAGAGAAAGAAATACTGAGAGTGAACTAGAAGTCTTGTTCTGCTTAAATATCAGTCTGCTCAATTTCATTCACAGTAAAATACTCATTATTCCCTTCGTGTTTGTTTGATAATAATTGGAAATAAATTACATCAGGGATAATAGTATTTGATAACTTCCAGATTTCAACTATGACTGCGGTTTAACTAAGATGCTTCAAAATTTTGCCTATCTGAAGAGAAAACCAAGTATTTTCCTGTTGTCTATTGCCACGCCCTCTTCCTTTGGGGTTTCAAGACACTGGGTATTAGTAAAAATAGAACCAAAAAACTCCACAAAAAATCCTTTAAAACTCTAAAACATACTCTGGTGGTAAGTCTGAAAGCTACAAACCATCACTCAGTTCACATATGCTTTCCCATCTACCTATTTCTGACTACAGTATCTACTCAAATACATGCTCTCCATAGCAAACGCTGCTGTTTGTGCAGTGTCTTGACAACATGATGCTACCTGATATCATCTTGAGGTACCAAATGTACAAATACCCACTGCAGCTAAAACATCTTTTTAAGTCAAGATTTAGGAGACTTTATCTTGAGCTTTGAGGATACCCTTGAATATATATAGCTATAGGTCTACTAGCCAACACCCTAAAATGGAAAGGGATAACTGATAAGTTACCTCCTTATGTTCCTGACATTTTTTTACATGCAGAGAAGATATGAAACTACAATCTGCTCTGAAGGTGACAGTAGTTACACGCAATTATCTACAGGCTAAACCCAAACCCCTCAGCTACTGCTACAGGAAAAGCTACGGTGGCAGTGCCCCTGGTGAGAGTGGACATCCTTTTCCCTGACACAGCCCCCAAGGATGCTACGGTGATTGCAGCACTGCATGAAAGGGACCTCACAATTATGTCACCTTTCACCTTTTCCCAAAGTAATGGAGTCCAGGAGTGTTTTTTATGTCTGGTCATACATGTTGTAATCTGAGAGCCACAGTCACTCTGGATGTGGGATGAGAGAAGTCCAGCTGGTTTCTGGATCCCAGTTGGGCTCCATCATCTCCATGGGAAGGAAGCTGTGGTCATGCATACCTGGCATCCAGCAAGCGAGCTGTGGGACAACTGCACTGCAGAGGCAGGAGGTTCTGGTTCTTCATGGATTTCAGTGTATAAATTGGAAAGCTATAGCATTTTGGCATCCAGGTCAATATCCTGTCTGGCAGCTAACCTTCAGAGGGTATCCTTAAATATTCCTAATCCAGGTTAGCTGGCCTTTGTTCATAGTGTTAAACAACAAAACAAAAAACTTGGATTCTTGATTTGGTGATGAAAACCAAAAAACCCTTCACTCATACAATGGCTAAAGAACAAAAGCCTGTCAGTATTTGGTGTTAGTAATACCAAGGCCCAAAGTGACTGATGTGTAAACTGCACAAAAATCAGGTACAAAGAACTTTCCTCAGTATTCAGTAGACATTTGATAAAATAAATCACAACATACCGTATTTCCTTATTCTGTTTAACTGAAGTCATCACCTCAGCTAACTGGATTTTCTCTATTTTCTAAGCTTGACTGAGGAAAAAAATGTGTGAAAATTGATTAGATTAAGAAAACTTGCATGAAATAAATGATTGACAGAAATAAATTGAGTAAGAAAGGTAACAGTTTAGACACTGAAATATAGAAACAGAGGGTATCGTTTTATAAAAGGAATTATCATTACATTTTCTGAAGAGTGAATGGCACAGTGGACACATTGCGAACCAGTACAACAAAGTGTGAAATCCATAACTAAAGCAGATGCTGTTTTAGGAAAATCAGAAATTCTTTTGAAACATAATTAATAGTTGGCTCTAAGTACTTCTTCCTTTGTAATTTTAAATAATTTATTAAGATACGTTTAATAATTTATTAATGATAATTAGTTATGTTGTTTATTTCTGCTCAGACATATTGTATTTTTTTTCTTGTTGAAGTGGGAACACCAATTAACTCTTTTAGGATATTATCTAAGTTAAAATATTATCTCATTAAAATAAAAGATTCTGATTGACTAAATGGGAATTGGAGCAGATATGTAGGAGGAGAGACCCAGATATAAAAAGCTGTTGAGTAATCAAGCTACTATTGAAATCAAATTAAGTGAAAGCTACATATAAAATTGGAACCGTATAGGTCACTTTGGGAAGTTAACAAAAAGTTTGTTATTGTAACAACCCAGCTGAAGTGCTAAAAAAATCAAGCAGCCAAATTTTAAAAAGACATAAAACCAGACAATAACTCATTCAAATCCTGTCAGCTCCAACTCATTTAATTGGAAAACCTCCCAGACACTAACAGAAATTTTATCCATTCCTGACATAGGTGCTACAGCAAAATGACATTTGGGAACTGCCAAACAAGAAAATTGCCTTTCCTGCCATTGAAAAATGCATGAGGCCTTGTGAATGCAAAGGCTTTTGTTAAGCAGTGGGAAACCATCGCCTCTGCTTAACTAATCAGTTACTATTAGCAATCTTGTTTTGCAAAGAAAATAATTATGATGAAATATAACCTTCAATATAAATTGGATTAAGAAAGCAAGCTGGCTGTTTGACTGGTATGTGTATAGAAAGACACGTCTTCTAAGGAAATTGTAACTCAATTTCTGCAGATTTTATCTGTTAGACAGAAAGAAGACATGGCATGACTTTGCTCGTTTTCCTAGAGTTTTTTTCAGAAAAATTTCCTCTTACTGTTGTGGAATGGATACCTCTGTTTTAAAATATTTATTTAAAAAAGTAAAACATCAATTTTCTTCTCTCTTTTACGGAAGCAGCTCAACAGGGTTTTCAGATTAGAAGTTGTCAGTCCATACTACAGGTGTAATATTTACTTATTTTCTTGGGAATATGAGATTTAACAGCCATGCAAAGTAGACAGTTTCAATCAGAGTAATTGTAACTCTTACAGATAAATGCAGAAGGTTGCTTCTTAGAAACTTGTGTCTATCATCTTGTAGGAAAAGGAAGTAAAGGTAACATCTACTAAAGGCAATGAGAGTTCTGTCTTCACCTTCATGAGAGCAGCAGAGAGGCCAGCGTGTTCTCCATAAGAAGACTTCTGCTTTGGAACCAATAAAAATTCCCATTAAGTACTTACATCCATAATTACTAGCAAGAATTCGTTAATACCATTATGATAAGTCATGTCGTATGGACAGTATAATTTATTGATGAAATATCACCTCTTTGCAAGTTTATTATCCTGTCCTAATAATTAATCATTGGAATAGATTACAAAGTGGCAGACTTTAAAAGTAATGTGATATTTATATGCTTATCATCCATACTTAAAAATTGTGATAAGGTTATAGCACAACTCCCTGATATTAATTTCCATAAAATACAAGATATCTCCTCATTGCACTTGAGCCACGATTTGTTTTATGCCTTTGATTAGGTATTACTTACAGTTATTGTCATATTATGATGAATTTATCGAGTTGAGGAAATTTTCTGACTATTCACATGTAAAAAAACCTCACTTCTTCACAGATTGATGTGCAAATGCTACTTCATATTTCTGAAACTAAAAAAAAAATAAACTCACAAACATAGTGAGGAATTTATTCAGCTAATGGAAAGAACACAGCTATGATAGCTCTGATGGACTTTGTGGGAAAGATTATTAAAGTTTAGAGAGAACAGGCACATTGCAACAACTCTTGTAGAGCTTTCCTGAGGACCATCTTAGTGAACTCAGTCCAGGATAGACTTTTCCAATTGTTCCGAATTCCTTAAGTCCTAGAGTCTCCTTCACTGCTTATCCTTGGATTCATATGAACCACTTAGCAAATTCCTCCTAATTCCCATCCCAAACTAACCCACACCATTCACATACTGGGTGCATAAAGATGGGAGTCAAGTGTTGTTTGTAGACCCTTTAAGTCTCTCAGTCCTAAATGATTTGGACCCCTTAGTCACAGATTTCCCTCTTCTGTGTGCGCTATGGGCCATTTCTCTGGGTGTCCTGGATACTCCAGAGCACCTCAAGAAGCACTAGATACATATGCGTAGGCAACTGAGTTATGACCGTGGCCGAGCAAGCAGCGTTTTGTCACCATGAACCAAATCCTTCTGGGGAAGGACATGTGGATATGCACAGTTTAGGTGTCTACATGCCAAGCCTGACTGAGCAAATGGGCAACCTGCTTTCCGGGGGGGAAACAAAAAGATATCAATCATACTTGCAGTACTGGGGGCCTGTAGGCCTTGGTCAGTGGATGTCTCCAGCACCAGCATGGGGTCTAACGCCTGGGGCTTTTCTGATGTCAAATTTGGAGAGAGTCCAAGACAGTATTAGGAAAATTTTCTCAGAATTTGAGTAAGAAATGGTCATCTCAGACACCTCCAGCCACTGAGAAAATCTGGTGATGGGCGAGATGGATACAAGATTGTTTATAAACAACTACTTCTTGTGGCCTCATCACTGGGCTGAAAAAAAAACAAAAATGCAGAAAGTCCTGTAGCACTGCTATGTGAATAAATTCAGAATTTCCTGATGATGCAGACATACACCCATCCCTGGACCAGGAACACTACAAGAGGGGTTTCTGGGAAATGCTTCCAGGGCTGAGTGATACCGAAGTTTTCCTATTGTATCAACTGTTGTGAACTCGTGGCCCCTAATTCCCTCAGAAATACTCTTGAGGGGAGTAACAAGGCAATGCTGAGCAAATTTTGCCTTCTGAATACTGCACCAGGCACTTTATAATGGGATTTCAAATTATTTGTCTTGCTTATTGCTGTACTCACTTATAAAAATTGCTAGAAATATTGGAGATTTATAACTAGGCTTTGCACCACCAAACCAAGCCATTCAGAGATTTGTTAGACTCATAGGAAAACCTGAGGTAAAGGATAGGACTATTATTGCCACCCAGATGATTTGCTGTGAAATAGTCACCTTATCATTTCATATGAATGTCCAGTACAAGCTCTGTGACTATACATTAGGCAAGGCATATAAAGAAAACAGTTTTATTTGATAGCAGCATGGCTGAAGCATTTCTACAGGATGGGAAAAAAGGATCCTTGAGTCTCAGGAAGTCTTTCTGTATTTTATTTTCATAACTTTTAATGTCAAATGCAGATACATTCTTGGTAACATAGACAGGAGTCTAGCCTCAGGCCTGTGGTCCAACCAGTAGATTCAACAGCCCAGTTTTGTCTCACCTTCCTATTCTTTGAAATCATATTTTGAATTGTTTTGCTTGAGTGATAAAACATGTATTTCCGTGTGCTTCAATCTGAAAATGGAGTTGAGTTTACTTCAGAGATGAAAGGTCTCCAAACCAGGCTATTATATAAAATTTGAGGAAGGAAGAAAAGCAACATCTCTTTCTCATGCCAGTTTTTAAAACACAATGGTATGGAAGCTAGTAGGGGAGTTTGATCTCCACAGAACAGTAGGCAGTCTTTGAAAACCTGTCACAAGCTGTAGGAGAACTGGTGATATCAGAAATTGCTGCAGTAGTCACAGTGGAGACATGAGGACAAGGAATCTGTGGGGAATGGATGACTAAAAGACAAAGCTGGGAAAAGAGGCTGACAAAAATAAAGATAGGGAAGGGTCATGGGTTTATGGATAAGTAGACTGAAGGCAAGAAACTAGAGGACTGAAAATAGCAATGCAGAAAAGCTACTTTTAGGGTGTGAAGCCCAGGCAAATAGACTTAGATTACATGAACATAGAAACCGAGATGGGACAGGGTATGCAGAAAGCAGGACTGAGATGTATCTGAACAGGAATGATCACACAAGTGTGAGAAAGTCAGTTATGGTTATGCACACTCCTCTCTAGAGCTGAGAATGGAGCCCAAGTCTCCTGGTGTTTGGCAATCCTCCACTGCTAGCTGGACACTCAGTGGGAAACTATGTCATCCTATATTTTGCTTAAACTCATAAAAATGATCCCCTGCTACTGCTAGAAGTTGCTCCCTGAGCTTGCATGGTGGAGCTCCCTGCAATGATTCCTAAAGCTTTTTCCTGTAGGATACTTGTTCTCTGAAAAACATGATTCTGGGCTTTGGAAGTAAAACATAAGCAGCACTCACGCTGGTGTTGTTTGTGTTGAATACTCAACCATGGAATTTTAATTTTCTTTTTCTTTTGGCATGCAATAAATATTACATGGATGTAATTACTGTCTATGGAGTTAATAATGGCCTTGCATATCCAAGCAAGTCAATTTGCTCAAGAAAAGGTCAGGAAACAGACTGTAGTGTTACTTCTTCTGCTTTCTGACTTAGAACAGAAAATGCTGTAAGATTTCTGTAGATCTCATTAAGCTCTTAAATTCAAATCTACATTTTTTAAAAGGTGGATATTCGCAAACAAGGCTGTGCACTTTATAATTAACCTGCACACACACACACAGAGTGAGAAGAGGATGGTGATGTTTACCAAAATCAATGTGGTTACAGTCCAATTTGTATTTCTATTATAAAATTGTTTACCTAATCCAGCCACAAATAAACCTCTACTGACCCATTTTATCATCTAAATTCCACACAAGGAAAAATCTTTTTTTCCCTAATAATAAATACGAACATTTTTAAGAGGGCTCCAATGTGTAAAGTGGCAAGTCAAGAGAATCCTTACTTACCCCTACTGGGTAATTTCATTTTAGCAATAATTAATAATAGAAATAGGAAAAAAAATAAAGTCATATCTTAATAACTTTACAGGGTAAAACTGTGTGGAAAGAGTTCTCTGGAACTTGAAGATGTTCCATTTCATAGGACTATTAGCCTTAAGAAGTAAGATCACTCCTATTGTGACATGGGACAGCTGCTTTGTTTCTACATAGAGATACTGCTTTGCTTACTTTGCTTAGGAGGTGAAATAGATCACTCTTATTTTGACATGGGGTTACCACTTTATTTCTAACTCCTGCCCAACTCCTGCTTTGCTATGGCTTGCATTTCCCAGGCTGTCAGTGCTCAGAGCCACCAGCTGAGCTGTCAGGCTCCCCAGGGAGCCACCTGGCCAGGAGCAAAATGCCAAGAAGAGGGGAAGAGAAAGGGGTAGCCTAGGTGAGGAAAATGGTGGAGCCATTTGATTGACAAGGGTCTTCTGCTCACAGTCCTTAACCAAAACCCTTTAACTTCAGTCACACAGAAAATCATCTGCTTAGACAGCTGAAGCCCTGGCAGCCAAACCACATGTGACAATTCATGATGTTATTGTTCTGCTCCTCTGCCAATTAGGACTGTCAACTCCATCTCCATACAAAAGCTCAGCTAATTTTGAAGAGCTCAGTAGGAAAGCAAAACCAATAAGGACAAGTGAACATAGCGAGAGCATGAAGTTGTGGGATGACAGCCTGCCCCCTCTTCCTCAAACCTCAAGGATGTCACTAGAGATGAGTAGGACATCACCAGTCTAGAGCGAATAGGCTGGCCCAAGCTGTGTGACTTCTATCAACACAGACTTGCCCTTGTGAATATGTAGTGTTTGACATACACAGCTCCTCCTGCCACTTCCCTCACAGAAGGTATCATCACCTTCCCAATTAGTCACAGCCATAAGGAGAGCTTTGCTACCCTCCTTTGTACCTAGACAGGTACAACCCATGTTCCTAGCACATATCATGGCAAATAGGCCTAAAAAGGGACAAGAAAGGAAGTCTACAAAATCCTAGATATCTTCCTCTCTGTAACAAGTTTACATTTTCTTGATAACTTTGCTTCTGGAAATTTTCTGGGTCTCAGCATGACCTTGGTTTCTGAGCAATCAGTTGGTAGTGAAACAGGTTTACTTGTTTGGTCAGCTTTACAGACACTGAAGAGGGAAAGTTTAGCCACCTTCAGGAAGAGCACAAACTCAGCTGCAGATTTGGAAATGCCAGCATTAGTTTTAGGTGCCTAAATAGCTATGGGGATCTGGTCCACAGTTGCGGTTCTTTCATCATAATAATAAATACATTTATAGCTTCATGTTGTGGTCACATGGAATGGTTGTCATGAACACACTCAGAAGCTCCAAGGGAGTTGTGGTTTACCAGTTCCTTTAGAAACACATTTCTAATAACCACATTCCAGTTTTTGAGATCCAGAGTTAGAAGGAAGAAAACATTCCTGGTAACATGTGATTGTTCATGAAGATACAGTACTTCTGTTTGCTTTGAGATCTTTGTTATGGAAGTCAAACATGCACTTTTCTGCAGTAATGACATACCATAAATTCAGTCGTTTTTCTTGTGGAGGATCAGGTGAAAGGCCTACAGTCTGTGGGATTTAAGTTATATTATTATCATGATGTTAAATCTGATAGCAAAGTAGATAAATTAAATAGCAGAGCTTGCAATACAAGACAAATGAGACTTAATTACATTGCAATTCCTTAGTGTCAGAATAGCAAAGTACTAGTGCATTTACATTTTAGCCAAGGCAACTCACATTTTGTGTTCAAAGAGCAGCTCTGTCTCCTCTGTTATGTCTTGGTTCTTTAGAGTTAAAAATCACATTGCTAATGAACTAGAATCTCTAGCCTTGGAGCTTCAATGTGTTTATAAGTAAATCAGCTATGTGTCAGTGAAGAAATTACTGTGGAATGTTGTACAGTGCAATCAAAAGACTATATTTCTTCTCGGAAATGTAACATGCCATGGAAATAACACCATTCAAAGTAGATTCCAAGTAGCTTAGAAAACCATGTGATTCCTTTTTGCATATTAACTGGATATTACTGCGTTTAAATGTCCACTTCGATTCCTTTTCGATAGTTCTAGCACTATATACTCTTCATCAAGACCTAGTTGTAAAATCAACTGTGTATTTATAATTTATCGCAGTACTGAGTGAACTAGGTTTCCTCAGCCCAGGAAATGCAGAGTGCCTTCACTCCATTGTCTCAGTGGGAGTTGTGGGAGTTCAGTACATTGCTGTATCTTGTTCTTTAAGCGGTCTATTTGAGGTTTTATTGTTGTTTGTTCTAGAAGAAAAAGATAAGGCTCTACATTCTTGTTCAAACACAGGAGAATGATATTTTTGCTAATATTCTTGCTAATAGGGGTGCTGAAATACCATAAGCTAATGGGAAGTCAGACAGTCACACTTCCATAAATCATTTATGTAGTAAGCAGCTGGTGGTGCAAAAGTAATAGCACCTTCACTGCTACCCAGCTGATGAAACATGTTTTTATTCAACGCTGATTTTTTGTCAGCTATTCCTATAGTCAGACAAGATTCCTACTACCCACAGCAAAACCAGGCAAAGAGAAATAGAACAACCTTGAAATACATGGTTAAAAAGTCAATAATTAATTTATTCTTATACGCTGATATCTCTTATTGCAATACAAAGCCTGAGTTGCTGCATTAGGTCAAAACACATGGGAGGAGATAGGGTGGGGGTGGAATGAGCCATGAGAAGTTCTTACAATCAGCATTGTTCATGCAAGCATGACGGCTCTCAGGTGGCAGGTAATTATTGACTCCTCTGCAGCCCTGGAGAATCTGCAACAGCTGGGCTTTGTAGGCATCATACAGGCAATGCGTATACACTTTCAGGATGGACATACGACGTAGTACGAACCAGCAGCAACAATTTAAGCACAAATTTCCATGCGTCCATGCAGCTATGGACCCTGAAGGATGTGTTCAGCACCTGTACAGTAAGGTGGGGTTAGGAGAGGGATGGTCCTCACATTGACTTTCCCTGCTTTCTTCCTGACAGTGCAGCCTTGGCAAAGCACTCTGTTTGCAAAGACTGGGGAGAGGGAATGAGCCAGGGAATACAACACCCAGAAAAAGCAATAGATAAGTGTATATGAGTACCAGAAATGCAAAAATGGGAAATTATTTGTTAAATGGAATAAAATAGTAGTAAATCTTTGGTCTTCTTCTTTGTTGCGTATCTCCAAAAGGCGCTAACAAGACACTGCAACAGTCCTTTCTTCTTCATTCGAAATGGTCCTTCATTTCAGTTAAACATAAATGTTTGTCTGCAAAAATGTGCTAATCTCAGGATATGAGAGTCCCAGATACAAGGACTGCCTAGCAGGAACTGTGTAAGGAAACTTCTGTGTGTTATTGATGCAAATATTGCTGATTCGGTCTTTTCACTTCCTCGGGGACCTGACTCTTTTATGAAAATTAACAGATTCTTATCTGTGTGGAACACACTAACTTACAGAAGAGGCGTGAACAGATGACCCAAAGCTGTAGTCACCATCCCTCCTAATTGTGGCAGTGTACTAAATGCCTAGAAAACGCACACAAACTGATAGTGCTACAGTCAAGAAACACTGTAAACCAGGAGGCAACAATAACAGCCACCTCTTTTCCCCTTCCCAGGCTGTGCTTTCTTTCTTTCTTCCCGTGGTTTCACTTTCAGAAACTGCTGATTAAGAAAGCCCCCAAAAATCATGACCTAAATGAAGAGTGGGAGGACAGGGAAGGAAAAGAACAGATGATATTTATGATTAAGAATCTAATCACTCTAGCATAAACGAACTTAAGATCATTGGCAATAGAAATAGTTGACTTAACAGATGGCAGGCACCTACTGACTGAGGAAACCATTTCGAGCATGAGCTTAATTGAATGGTTCAAATCTGTATAAATTAACATGTTTTAAAACTGTACACACTCTCAGGTGGATTTTCAGAATAATTTTTTAGACCTAAAAAAAAAGTAAGTCTTTTCAGGGAAATACTTATTGTCAGAGGTTGATTCCTAATTTTCAGATGATTATATGTAAGAAAAATGAATGTACTGCAATTTGTCTTTGGAAAGGAAATGCTTGATAATACAAGCTGCACTCTGCTTCTGGTGCTTCTGAACTTAAGTATGCTTACAGAAATTGTCCTGTTTTAGTAGTTCCTAGGGGCAAACATCTGCCTATATAAAATTTTATTAGGTAAATAATTTGAATATTCAGTAATTACTCTGCTTGAAAATATTGCAGTAAATAAATAATTAAGTGAAGAAGTCGCTCTATGCTAACTGTTTTCTTGAAATTTTCAGTTTATTGTGGATTGCTGTGCTTATGTGACAGGACATCAATTCACTCAAAGAAACTGTTATGAACACCCAAATAATTCTTAACACCAGACTGAGGCTGTGCCTCAGCATAATTGTTCATGAGAGCTGGAAACAGATGCTGCACATTGCACTGACATTTGCAACAGAAGTGTGAGCAGTGAGTTTCCATATATTATCGTGCAAATGCTGTGCTGCTCCTGGGAGAAAAAGTAAAAGGAGTTCAATACAGGTAGAAGAGCATAAATGGGATTTATTACTTAGAAAATCTAAAGTAGAGAATGGTGTGAGGCTACTTAATTCATCAAGTTTATAAGTCGAGAGGGTATGCTGGTACAATGATGAGTCCTAGTCTCTGCTACTTTATACTGAGCGCGAACAATTCCCAGGCTGAAAAATTCCACTGAAATGAATACATAATGCAAAAGCAGTGTCAAAATACCTGTTAAAATACCTGAACTTCAAAGAGGTGTCACATTTCAGCACATCAGTATCTCATTTCAGACCAAGTAAATCTCCAAAATACATCTTTATTGTTTGCACCCTAGCCTGGCCCTCTGCATATCTATGAACATTTTCATGAACATTTCCAGCTGCTGTGATGTTTGGGTTTGATGCTACTGCTTCCCAAATACTTGATTTGCTATTATTTTTGCCAAGGTCAAAATGGCTTGAACTAGGTATTACAGAACAGGAAAACTGTCTTTCTGCCTGTAATTTGACATCAAGCAAAGAACCTTTTTGATTATGAACATACTCTCTTATTTCAAGGCAATTCATGTTAATTGCGGGTGATGGGCCAAATTCCCTGCTGGCCTAAGGCATTCCTGTTCCATCAGCTTCAATGCACTTGTGTGCACATCTATCAGTCATACATATCTGAAGAGATTATTGTGGATAAGTGAGAGTATTGATTTACAGCAAGTCCTTTACTTTGCAATAGCTGCCTCTGTAGCTCGTTCAGCTCTGTAGCTGCCTTATTTCAATAACACATTATTTGTTTTCAAATACAACTTTACCTTTGTAAAACAAATTGCAGAAAAATTTGTCAAACAAATTGTAAATTCATATTAAGACTCAGGGCTCAATACCCCTGCAAAGGGCTAAATACTTATTTCATGTGTATTCTCACTAAAATTGAATCAGATTCTGTACCTGGTTGTGATAAGAATTCACATGTGCCGATGTGAATAGGATCGGGGGAAGTAGATGGTTGTGACATGACTCCATGTGAACCAGAAGTGAAATTACCTTGCTTTTTCTTTAGAGTGTGCACACTGAAAGATATCTAAAGATTGCAATGGTTCAAAAGCTAGATTAATCAGATTTAAAAAAATAAATAAATAAGAATAAAATATCTCTTTTAATGGCCTAAACTCAACATTGCTGGGTGAAACAAATTCAATTAAAAGGCTGAAAGATAAATCTTCCTCCACCATGCTCTTCCAAGAGGCATCTCCTAATTTTGTTTTCTAGTCCAGTAATTTTAAGAGTCTTTCTGGGCTACTGCAACTGTTATACAGTTTCCTCTGGCTCCCCAGGAAAGCTAGAGGCCTTGCTTTTGGTCTGTATCTTGCACTGCAAACCAGTTCTTCACTTCTCGTTGGAGCCCACAGGTTACCTCACTGCACCTGGCTGACAGTATCTCTAGCTCCTCTATTGCCCCACGTAGCCATCCAGGAGCTGCTCTTAGCCAAGCCTACCCAGTAGCTAATGGGAAAGGCTAGATCAGTCTCCTTTTCCTTGTGGGACCAGTTACTGGGCACTCTGTGCTGTAGTCAAGGCAGTGTAAGCCATTGTCCTACCTACCTGCTGACTAGATACACCTTCTAACAAAACATGATATATGGAATATTTACAGTAAACTGTGCCCCAAACCAGTTCTACCACCTGTCACAGTTGTGAATAATGAGCTCTTTGTACTTCCACAGAGTTATATATTGAAAGATCTCCCCATAACTGCAGATAATAATAAATATGGACACCCAACATTCCACTGGTGATGGTATTAGTCCCAGTTAGCAGATGGGGAAAACAAGGTGTGAACATATCAAAGTCAGATTTTGATCTTACCTAATGACAGGTATCTAAACATAAGGCACCTTGTCAACTCTACTTAGGTTTTGTCTTTAGCCTATAGAAAGAAACATAGGAACCTCTAGAGGGTTACTTATCACCCATTTTCTGGACTCCAACCTTAGGGATGAACTTTCTTCTGGAAGTGCCTGTCTGTATGCATTGACTGTGCAAGAAGACTGGAAACCAGGCCTTCAACCAAGCAGCTTCCTTCTATATGTCTAAAATTCAGTGAGATGACCTCATACATGAGTTACCATTGGGGAGTCAGTTAGTGAGCTGAACAGGGGAGCCCGCTCCACATCTTCAGGCTCAAAGGGCAAGCGAGATGGCCACAGCACCTCAGCTGGAGCACACATGGGAACAAGGCAGGTCCCAGTCACCTACACCCTGAGCAACACACAGGGATGAAGCAATTTGTGTTGTAAGGAGTTTGCAATTTTAGTACACCTGCTGACAGCCGATGATGAAATGCAGCCTTTGGAAATGAGTATATTCTTGATTGGAGGTGGGAATGAAATTGAAGGGAACAAATTAAAGAAATGGAGTTTAAAGGAAGCAGAGAGGACTAACAGAAGCACAACAAAGGTTTCTGAAAGCACCAAATGGACAATTATTGAAACCCACTGATTGCTTTTCTATTGGCACACCAAATTATTTATTTGGAGAAGATATGCAGTGAGTAGAGCTGTTCAGGTCAGCCCTTACACCTGCCTACTTGGAAAGCTGAGCTGGTGCCAGGGTAAAAGTTGGAAGATTCATCTTCCAACTCCGTCAGTGACCTGAAACACCATTGCTCAGCCAGATCCTTTCCCCTTTTTATGCTTCACTTTCCTGATTTATCTAGCAAGGGTAGTTACTCTGTAAGCCTTCTTTATAAAATATTTCCAATTAACTAAAAGGAAAATCTCACCTCCTGAGCTAAAGGTTATTAATTACAACTCTAATATTGTCTGTTGTATTCACTTGAAAAACAACTCAAAACCTCACTATAAGAGGCCCCTCACTACAGGAAGGACATTGAAGGGCTGAAGCGTGTGCAGAGAAGGGCAACGAGGCTGGTGAGGGGGCTGGAGAACAAGCCCTATGAGGAGAGACTGAGGGAATTAGGGTTGTTTAGCTTAGAGAAGAGGAGGCTGAGGGGAGACCTCATCACTGTCTACAACTACCTGAAAGGAGGTTGTGATGGGGTGGGTGCTGGTCTCTTCTCGCAAGTGACAAGCGATAGGACAAGAGGAAACGGCCACAAGTTGTGCCAGGGGAGATTTAGACTGGACATTAGGAAGAATTTCTTCGCTGAAAGGGTGGTCAGGGATTTTAACAGGCTGCCTAGGGAGGTGGTGGAATTGCCATCCCTGGAGGTGTTTAAAAGACGGGTAGATTGGTTTTTTAGGGACATGGTTTAGTGGGAGGACAGACACGGTTGGACTCAATGATCTCAAAGGTATCTTCCAACCCTATGATTCTATGATGCTATGAATTTAATACTTTTAGAAATGAATGACTAAATACACACATGTACATACTTGCACCTATATACATAGGTAGATGTAGATCTTGCTACCACAGGGAAGCACTATTACTTGCCAAAGCAGAATTCAGGCACTGCCCAGGTAAAATGAACATCAAATTTTCACTAGTCTGTCTGTTGCCAGAATTTAGCCAATTTTGACCTGTGTGGTTTCCTTTCAGGGATGACCACTGCCAAGAAGAGCAACAATTTCATTGTGATTTTCAGTAGAATTAAAGGAATCTGATGGATGGATAGCAAGAAAATTTACTGAATTTGGCCCTGACTTCTCCCACATCCTGCCAACAAAGTGCAAACATCCCTTGGCTGTTCTGTGCACAGATTTATCAAGTAGAGATTGAATGATGGGAGCATACCATTCAGGCAGTTTCATTCATGTAATGTGTGTGTTTAGGCAGTTGCTATGGCTCTTAATTTGTTTACCAAGTACATATTTCTCAGCCTTCCAAGGAGTTTGTTTTAATAGGAACTTATCAGTGGCAGCTTCACTTGGGCACTGTAGTGTCTAAGAACATGTGACTCCTCGAAACAAAATCCTTTTCTAATATCAATGGGATGTTTGCTGTCAAGGGAAAAGTCTTTACCTTTGATCCTGCTTTCATCTAGGTTTATGTCTGCACGCAGTATTTTCAGACCTCTTTACAAGCTGGAGGACAAGGGAAACACTTATTTTTTGTGGAGTCCTGTGAAAAACCTTAAAATTGTACCATCACATGGTTTGTCAGCTGCCATAAGACAGAACAAAACACATATGAGTGACTGATTTGTGTCTCCCAGTTTTCAAGTTCTGTTCCAACAGACCATATTGCTGGTTTTGCCTTTCCCTTTCTACTATGCCCTGGACTAACAAGGAAATAAATATGAGGTCTATATGGTCAGTTAGATACAAAGTTATTAATACTATACAAAGCCCCAGAAACTTAAAAGTGTGTTTTCGTATAGTAACGGCTGGAAGGAATGTGAAGTCGTGTGTTCCAGCCAGAGTCTAGTTAGAAACCATCAGACTAACTTTAATGAGCGATATCACTATTTTTGTTACAATCCATTACACTGTCAGTAAGCAAGGCATATATGAGAATGAAAAACAGTTATCAACATGCTTTGAGAATAACACTAGAAACTTAACAGCTTGTCATATACTGAATCAAAAGACATTCTTGGAAGCAGCTTTTCTCAGCTTCCAGGTGTGTGCCCACATCCGTATGTTTGCTCCCTATGAATACTCCAAAGCTACGGGATATGCAACCATTCATAAACACTACCTGCTTAAAGCAGATAGAATCTGGGGTTTATAGGTACACATGGAAATGTTCTTCATTTCTTCTCTGTCAATACTAATAATTTTAGTGAGAATAATCTGCAAAATTATAGTTACATTTAAAATAAATTATTTGGGTCAAGAATTAGTAGAATCTGAAAAGCAAACTGAGTAAAGTTGTCTACTTTATGGTGAGATCAGTAGTTCGGTATGTTACAAGAACTTATACACATAGCTCATAGTATCTTTTGTGATACGAAACAGCCTAGTGCATCCAAGATTCACACAGGGCTGGAGGCTATGACAGTGAACTTGGTGAAGACCTGCCCTCTGGAACTGCAAATGGAGGCCAGCTGCTACATCTCAGTGTCCCAAATGGCTATAGAAGTCTGTGAATGGTCACTGAACCAGACCCTAAGGTTAAGAGTCTGGAGCTGAGTCCTTCTCTTAGTGCATGTATACTTATGGGACAGTGTTACAGAATCATAACCTGATCATCATAAAATTATTAGAGTCAAGGCTTTTCCTTAGAGTATCGGGAAGAATGCCAATACTTCTGAAATAAAAATACAAATTACACAGATAATCATTGGAGGTTTTGAAATTTCTGAATAGCTTCCAAGAACCCACCAGGAGATGAAGAAAATTGGATCAAATTTCTGTTAGAAGCATATTTATTTCTAACTTTATCTAAAAAGTGTAAATTTGCCCTCATGCTTCAAAAAACTGTTTAAGTAAAGTTTTTTTTGTGACAGTATATATTCTATGTATCCATCATTGTGATAGGGTGGGCAGTCATCTTTTTTGCTTGAGTGAAGCAAAAGGCTGATTTATTGGCACTAAGAAGTATGTAACTTTTTTTAATAAGGACTGTTCACAGTTTTTTTAATTTTAGGCAAATGAGAACATCAGTACAGAATGTCAGATGAAGCTTCAGTTACTGTTAATGTATTTGGAACGTCTAAAAAAACATGGGGAAATTGCCTTTGAAGTCATGGCATTCAGAGGTTGAAAGTCTGGCCATGGAAAGGAATTTAGTATGCTCTAAGAGATTTAATATTAAATTGAAACTAAAACTTGGTCTGAAATAGAACTCATCTGGTCAGAGTTCCCATCAGGAAAGTTATCGTCCATTGACTCCCATGCAGAAGTTCCAGGAAAACATGGTGAGTTCCACTTCAAAACTAACCTCGTTCAGTCCCTTTGCAGTCGGCAGACAGAGCTCTGGAGATGGTGGGGAAATGAATGTAAGGAAAAAATGTGCAAGACCTTGAATGCTTGGATTTTAGTGGAGATACCTAAAATGAGGTTTCAAACAATCCCCCCGCTTTACAAAGGGTGGCCCAGGCAACCCACTTTAGATGTCTACATCATCTAGAGGTTTGTATAGAGAACTACTGCCTCTGAAAAGCAGCACTGAACAGAATACTACATAGAGATAGCCAGAAAACCTTCCCTCTCTGAAAATATTTTGCTCTTCTATGCAGCTGCCCAGGTGAGCTGAGCTCCTTTCGTTTGAAGGCTGCCAACTGGGTGTGAGCATGCTGGGTTTTATGATGGAGCAATGGTATTAGGGTACTGGTCCAAGAAGGGGGTCATCTGGATTGAAATCTCCTTGAGATGAAGAGGGCTCAGACCCACATTCCCAGAGGCTGCAATGTAGAAAACACTACAGACCTTTCCTGTAGGAAGGCAAGGAAAATGGAGAGTATTTATCTGGACATACCTCAGCCTGGCATGCAAGATCCACATGGTTAATAGAAAAGGAGGCAAAAATGAGTATAACTGCAAAATTTCTGTTCAAACAACACATCCTGCATTTCTGGTCTAATATCTTTGGCTGATTGCTCCAAATACAAGAATGTTGTGCATAAGTTGTGCACTGATGCCAGCTTCTCTGAGGTTTCAAGTCAGCATGTAGAGTGCCTAACTTCAGTCCCTGGGAAACGTTTTGGTTAGCCACAAGGTGTCTATTGATTTTGAGCAGACAAGCATTATACAATGCTGACTGCTGTCAGGTAGAGATGCTTAAATTGCATTTAAACGCAATTCTAGCCAGGATTTTAAAGTTATGTATCTAATTCTTTGTAATCTAAACTTCATGTCACAGAAATTTTTTAACATCAACATTTACTTAAAAAAAAAGGAAGTTAATGCAAAACTGCTCTTGATAGCTCTAGTGCAGCTTAACCAATAAATGCAACGAGAGGCCATGCAGCTCATTGCATGGCAGGAAAAGAGCAGACTGCAAAATTGCTCACAAATATTGAAAGAAGTGAAGACCATATTAATGAAGTCAAAGCAATATCACTGAACATTGTATTAATTGATTCACTTCCAGTATTAATTACTCCTATTGAAAAGCAATAAACATTTTTAAGATATCTATAAGGATAACAACATCTTGGCAAACACCACACTGTCAAAGGGGCATTATGTACATTAGGTAAGGTGTTACAGATATTATCAGTCTCACGTGGGTGAGACTGTCACACTGATCTACTCATGACTACAGTATGAGGAAAAGCTGACTAAGTGGGGTCCAAGTTCAGATGGTATCTTTCACTCAAGACAGTTATCATAATGCAAATCTGCTACAAAGTCTTTTTAAAATACATGGTAAGGATGTTACCAGTGTGTTAGAAACTTGGCAACAGGAGACTTCTGTTTTTGAAAAAAGCATTAGCAAATCCCTCAATGTGTAGAAAGTATATATTAGATTCTTTAGAAAAAAAAAAAAAAATATTGTTCTACAGTGCATAGCATCTGCCTTCCTCCAGTGTGGGGAAGTGTTATTACATTCATCATTGGCTCCATTTCTTTCCCTGTTGTTGATAGCAGCTACTTCTGTCTTAGAAACTCGGGATATTATTAGGCAAACTATGAACGCCTTCAGAGGCTATAGGCTCTGAGGGCATCAATATATCTGTCACATTTCTAAATCATCAATTACAGGTTCAGAACTGACTCTTCTCAGCATCACAGCAGGGACCCTGACAGCAGCTGCTCAGTGCTGGCAGCACAGTTCTCACTGCATAAGTTGCCCAAGGTCACCTTCCCAGTATGGCAGGGCAGCTTGTCCACTTTTCCTAGCCATCTGCAGTGCTCCTGTAAAGGCTCTCCCCAGCTCCAGCTCCCCTGCAACCCCAGTGAGAGGGAGATGTTGCCTAGGGCCTCATATTTGCTCTGAGGCGTAAAATACAATGGAACATCTGGTGCCATACAGATGCAGGCAGGCAGGGCTATGGTTCAGAAGCTGCTGTGCGTGTGGCAGGCACCCTTAGCAGCAAGCTCCTTACAATTCATTCACAAACAGCAGCCTCATAACAAGAGTTCCACACCTCAGACATAAATTCCTAAGGACATTTTTCATAGTGCCTTCAGCACCAAAAGAAACTAAAGGGACCGCGTGCAGCCCATTCCTGGAACCGTGCTTAAGGCCCTGCCCTAGCAACAGTGAGGGTGCCCCTAGTCCTGTCCTGTCTTTCTGCTGTGGCCATTGTGTGCGCCGTGCAGATACCTGCAACTTCGCAGCCTGCCAGATCCATTTCCAGACCCCAGCTCCTGGGAAAGGTAACATTCAGCCTCCTGGACTTCAGGCTGGGCGATTCCAGAGCTCTTAGTGAGCTGAGACTCACAGTCATGCTGATGACAGTGCTGAACAAACCCTTGCTATAGTCCAGCTGCAACTTTAGGGCTCCCTTTCTTTGGAGAATCTGCAATTGCAAAAAATGTTTTGTGAGAAGTACATTGTCTGCAAAGGCTTGTTTGTCTGCTTGTTGTCAGAAGACTGTTGGGGTCTCTCTGGAGACAGATACACAATGACAATGCCAAACAGCATATATATTCCCCCCCTCAGGCAGTTTGCCTACAAGTTAAGATCATTACAGCGTTTACTGCTCTTAATAAGCCCAGCAAATGACATCAGTTAAAAAGTTTAGATTTTCAAAGGAGTACTGGGAACCTAAACAATTTCTGCAAACATCTATCACGCAAGTGGTGAAGAAAAGGAATGCGCAGTGTTTTCCAAACCCAGAGGAGTCTCCGAGTATCCATAGACTTAATAAGAAAATCTTTGTCTTCTTGTCAGAAGAACTGGCTCCATAATGTTTATTGGATACTACAGTGAGAACATTACAAGCGAATAAGATACAACTTTAATGACTTGATTGGTTTTTGTATACATATATAACGCTCTCAAAACCTAGTCTGAATTCTCACACGTAACCAGGAGCAGTGTTGCAGATGGTATGACCTTTTTCATTGAATATGATGAAATTAAATAAGCAATAAGGAAAAAAAATGGAAGTAGCAAAGCAAATGGAAGTCTAGCATTACTCAATTGACTCCTTCATATTCATAGGAAAACATAAACTTGCACTCGTAAGTCAAAGCTTCAATGGTTCTCCATTGTGTAGTGAAGAGGCTATCATTGCCATGATGAGATTCTTTAAATGGCTAGAATGTCTATTATGAAGGTTATAGGACGGAAATTTATTTTTATATGGTTCTTTTCTTCTTTTGTCACTGGACCTCATTCTGATCTCAAGCTCAAGGATGAGGTCTCTTGCTTGCAAAAAGTGCTTATTCAATATGTACTGGAATTAAGGAGAAAAATATTTGTAAAAAGACAAATTTTAAAGTCAGTTATGTTACTGAATATTACATATAGACTACATTCAGAATAAAAATGTGACAATATTATATTTCCTGAACTACATTAAAATCATAAGATATTTCAACTTTCTATGATAACCAGAACACAGAGCCCACTTATAAAAAATACCTTACATTCTGACACATTTTGCGAAGCAAGACATTTATATTGTTGAAATACACACAGCAGGCACACCGTAATTAGCCTGTTGATAGTTATTAATGCTGATAGACTGGTTGCTGAGCTGGATTAGTGCACATTCTTATCAGCAGGAGCTACTCTAAAAAAAAATCATAAAATAGAAACTGCAAACTGGCATCTGATTTAATCCTAGATGGGATGCTTGGAATTAGAGGTATCACAGAAATCTCTGTTTATCAGGGTGAACATTGTGCAATGTCCTTAAAATTCTTTCCTTGTGCTAATCTATTATCCTGAAATCATACCACATGCATTCTAGTAAAATGTCATGATATAAATTAATAAATCAGTCAACTTTTACATGAGACTCTAATAGAGATAGTTTTTTGAAGTTTGGGGAATGCCACAGAAGACAGATTGCATTTTATGGTCTCCTTGCTTACCTTCCATTTTTAGGCATGTTGTTCCCTAATTTCGTCCCATAATTTAGTTAAAAGGCTTTGCGGAATCCTTTTCCAGCAGTTGCATTGGTACAGATGAAGAAAAACTATGGTTAGACCAGGGTTGTCATGAAATCATGGTCCATGCCATCAAAATATTCTCCCTGGATAAATACATTTGTAAGTGATCTTAACCACATTCCCTCCTGGCACTATGGATTTTATAATTTCAGTAGGTAGTAATAAGACATGCAGAGATTTCACAGGAATAATATCGTATTCTGGTTTGTCTTCCTGAACCAGAGATATAGAATGTGCTGAAGGAGAGAAACCACACTTCACTGAATTATTTCATATGAGTGTATTTTTAAATTTAGAAGCTGATGGAAATTGACTGCACAAAATCTCCTTGGATTTTGCCTTTCGGACTTACATGGTCAAGTATGCCACAGACTGAAATGTTGTGTGATTGAGTATACTGCAGACTACATACACCAGAAAATAAATCTAAGTAACATGGTCCCGAAATTATCTGAACTGAATAGAATCAAGTTCATAACTTTTGGAGGACAATATTTGTATAAAACCTATCAAGTGAATAGTGGTGTGTAAATACAGCCTGTCTTAATCTCTTGAGCTAAAGTCAACTTTAAATGTTGCAATGTCTTTAGAAAAAGGAGTGTTACAACCACATTTACATTCCTTATTCACTTCCTTGAGATGGTATCCCACCTGGGTGTATGCTATAATTAAAAAACTCCCTGTTTTCAACAACTGCTTACAAACACCATGACGGAGTGATGGTATGATCATGCATTCAGGAGGATGACAATTATAATGCATAGGAACAAAATAACTCTTCCTCATCTCAGTAGATTTTACAAATGTCCAAAGCTGTTACTGTATTGAATTGTTTTATGTGTGACGGTAAGATCACTTTTGCTAGTTGGTTTAGTTAATTTGGTTACCAACGGTTTAGAATGATCTCTGCTCTGCTTCAAAGCTTCATTTTGCACTTACTATAATGAACTTCTTGCTGGTCTCAGCTCTTCTGTATCATCTGCTGCCTAGACTCACTGATAATGTCTACAGAGCTAAATAAAAGAGGGGTGGGAGCCAATTGGGCTCTCACACTGTGATCATGTGGGACTGTCTTGTGTCAGCAATGCTCAGTGTAAGACTCCCCTACAGTAAATATCTCTTGGACAGAGAGAGTTGGGGTGAACAAAAACTGTGCTGGGGAGTGAGGTAGCAAACAGTGAGTTTTGAGGGTAGTCCTCTTTCATTTATCTAGACTTACATAGCAATGACATCCATAGTCCTGCATAGGGTATTACAGTACTTTTGTATTGATACCAATAAACTATAGTTTGCAAACTACCTAACAAGCTTGTAAAGGTGCCTGAATCCTTGTGCTACATATGTACTAATTTTCAAGATCTCTTATGCTGGGCATGAGTGAATTTTAGTGACTTGTGCAGATATACTAAAACATGTCAGGTCTGAATCAAAACATCGACAGGACTAATAATGACGGAGACATCTGTATTGTTTTATGATGGCAGTTTTACCTATCTCAGTTTATGTGCTTGATACTTGTTTGTTTGAGTGCATGAATTTAAATCTGGAGCATCTGTTAGAAGGAGCATTTGCTTTAGTCAAATAGAAGTTATTGAATGTACTATGAGGATAAATGGATGAAATTAAAGGGCTTCTGATATATATAAGATGAGAATAGCTCTTCTAATGGTCCCTTCTGGGCTTAAACTTTATGAATCTATGTTTCATTTCCTGCTTGCTCCATGATAGTGATAAGATATCTCCAGAGGAAATACCAGGAGTCCTTCAGAGAACAACGGGTAGGCTATTAATCTGAAAGTGCCTACCTGTCTGGTTCAAGCTAAGGTTAACAAGCTTATTGTCCCACTTCTATGGCTTGAGATCAAAGGACATCTATCTGTTTAATAATCTTCCTAGAGAGAAGAAATGGAGAGAAAAGAAACCTGAAGAAAGACAATGTAAGGGGATAGTGAGGCAATGACTGTAGGAGACCATCTCCACTTCAGCCAAACCACCATAGGTGTCTAACCCAAACAAAACACAATGAAACCTAGAAAATAAACTCAAGTGTGGGTAAATCTTAGTGCTAGCTTAACTGTGCTCCCCACTTAGTTAAACTTGCAGGAAAAAAGTACTGAACCATGCTTTATATGGTTGATTTAGATTACTGTTGGCAGCTGCTGCTGGCAGCTTGATAGGATAATCACTTCCACAGATCAAGCCCACTGGGATCATCCAGAAACCAGGAGCCAGTGCTAGTAAAAAGAGGGTTTGAAACTCAGTCAGTACAGGAGTTGTTGAACTGTAGGGTTTCTGTAAGGACCTATAGAGCTACTGTAACCTAAGGCTTGTTAGCTTGTAGTTGAGACTCCTAAAGGCTGTAAAGAGTATATAGATGTGTGTTTTAGCAATGCCTTCCCCAGTCACAATGAAGGGTTGACTAATGTATTCAAACCCTTTCTAACCTGTTCCCTGTCATTATAACACAATACTTTGCAACTCACTTGGTCCTACTGTTTAGTAACGTACTTTATTCTTGTTCTAATACTTATGTCTATTTAAAATTATGAAGATATTTGGTACCACAGCTACGACACAAACCTGGAAATCAGGAGATGAGGTTCAATCTGCATCTTTGCTGGAAGAGTGTTCATGACATGGTATAATGTTAGCTAGCAGAATCTGGCTCTTCAGAAACAGAAAACTACTTGTAATACCAACTTAAACATTCAAGATATGTAAATTATCCAAGCTATGTGGGCTAAGAACCTACCTAATGTACATATTGACAATAATTAACTGCAGTAAAATGACATTCAGCATAGATTATAAATCTTGCCCTGGTCTCTGCATTGCTGTAATTGTTGATCCACTGTTCTCACAACTTGGTTTAGTTAGTTTACAACTAACACACGCATGCCTAGATTAATTACCATCAACTTCCTTATAGCATTGGCACACTCTGATAGAAACCACCACTTATCCCTCATTTGATTTCACATGCGGACCTCATATTCACCTAGGTGATCCTTCCAGGTAATATCCTCTCTTCCTGATTTCTCTTTACTTCTTATGCATTTGTTCCTCTGCCCAAGAAGAACTGTACAGATCCTGTGCTATCTTCTTTAACACCATCAGTGACTAGTCCTGCTCTTAGTTTGGTTAAGTGTCTCACCATTTCTCTATCTATTATTTTACTTCGAGCCATTCCTCATCCCCTCCTTCTTCTCTTGTTCCTTAGGAGAGAGCAATGAGATGTAGCCTCAAAAGCACAACCTCAATGGCATTTAAATGCCAACAGCTGTTCCCTACGTTGTGGTATACATGAGCTGTGCTCCCTTAAAAGAGCGCTAGGTAGAGAATAGCTGCACTTTTTGAGCGATAAAACTTTTTATAGTATTTGCAGGGATGCCTGCCAAGCTGAGTTATACTGATATGTCAGCAACTCTGTTATGATAGCAGGCTGTGGATATTTCAGTTCAAAGGTCCCAATATCCTGCCAAACAGTGAGAGATAAACTTGCATTACATATGGAGTATATTTGAATAATCTATCTGTAAAAGAGAATGAAGGCAGAGAGGACACTAGGTAGGTACTGCCAAATTATATGAACTTTGATATAAACCTCGGTGGCTCAGTGCAGGAGGCAGGGACCACCTGGAGGAGGTAACAAGGCCAATTTGGGCAGCTTCTTGCTTCTGTTCAGGTTTGTGCCATTGCTTCACAGCCCCATCCTTGGGGTTTCAATTATGTCGCTACATAAGGCTGATGCTAATGAACCACACAAATGACAACACTAAAAAAAGCATAGCAGACACTTACTCTGTGTCATACCCTAGACCAAGTGTTCTCCTGTTGTTGCCCAGGACATAGTGATGGCCTCAGCTGTGGCAGTAGGAGGTTTAGAAATGCTGTCATTGGGGCCAATATTAGATCTGTTAAACCTTCCAGACCCAAAGAAGAAGTGTCAAGTTTTGACAATTTTTGCCCGTGCGCCAAGCACTTCCACAGATGATTCATTTGTATGTGCAGTGTGAGTCAAAATTTAGTTCAAGTTCTGCACTTATACCAATAAAGAGCGTAGGAGGTTGCAGATTTTTTAGGATCCTGCTTAAGACATGTCTTATGTAGTTTGAAAAGGATGAATTCACAAGTGTTTCAGGTATCTCTGTTATCTACAACCTATCCCTAAAACACCACTCTCCTCCTGGATGTTCAGCCCTTCACAGGCTTTTTCAAGTCTGAATGTCAGTAGCGTCACTCATCCAGAGAGGGAAAAGATACAGAACCATGTTGTTTATATAATCAGTTGTCACCCAAATACATTGAATATTGTGTTATACACCTCTCAATAAACCAACAATCCCACATGTGTACTCTGATAAAATGGAATTTATTTGGGGTAATAACAGTACGGAAGGAAATTTTTATGAGATTGCAAATAAATAATTAGGAAAATGTTGATTTAAGCCGTTAAACTATTAATTTCCATTTGTCAATACAGTTCTAAATGTGAATATCTTCCAAGCCACCAAGTGACTAAGAAAACAGTGCTGCTGGTGCAGGATTAGTCACTATGTTGGGATGTGTTTCTCTACATGCCTTATGGATAGATATCTGTGGGTTGAGATAAACTGCATGTTGCTGACACACTCTTCAGCATGAATATGTGTGAACTGAATGAATATATTTGGATCTTTTTGTGTCTTTACCCGAAAGGCTTCAGACTAATCTCTGAAACTGGTTTTGTCATGGTGTAATGCCATTATCTACATTGCAATGGCTTAATGTGTGAGCCTTAATTTATTTATGCCTGTTTTGGCTCATTGCCAATGGTTTTCAGATATTAGGACATCTGGATTTGGAAAGCTGTCTCTGTGGATGTAGCACTGGAGTTCACAGTGTCAGTCATGTCTTTGTTTTCACTTGGTGACCCCGATCTCTTGTACTACCTGATGACTCCCAAGAATTAATATAAGAACTGTCTTTCTCTGTGAAAGGGGCATGACACAAGATTGGCCAAGTTATGCTTTTTCACAGTAAAATCTGTCATGGTTATTTTGTCAGCTTTCATGTGACTCATTCTTTCAGGGCAAAGAATGTCCCTATTTGCAATGGTGAAAAGGATGCACTATGCCTCCAGGGTTTCCAGCACTTACACCCCAGAAAGAGCTGCCTATGTTTACTCGTGTGCAGGAATTGTGTAATGTGGCAATGTTCCAGATAAGATTCTTTCACTGGCAAATATGCCACCTCCCATCTCAAACACAGCCCTCTTCCTATATTGTAGCTTTCATACAATGGTACTGTATCTTTCCAATGGGAGCTAGAGGCAACTTTGAATGTTGGTTGCACCTTTCTTCTTTAGACATCGAAGCATTTAATAATCCCTATAGAGCTCAGTTCACCCACAATTCCAAGGCAGGCTTACTCTGAACTATAAGCCCATAATAATGGTTCCATATTTGCTCAGTGATTCTTAATACAAATGTGACAGATGGATGTATCATCTTTGTTTTTCCCAGATTTACCACCCTTGAAATTTCAATCTGGGGTCCCAAAGTGAATTTGACTCTTTCCATATTGTGCAGCAGAAAGAGTAACACAAATCCTTTAGGACAGGGCTAGAACCCAAGTTATCCTGCCTGATTTACTAACTTCACCTTGAGAGTCAGAGATTTTCCTTCTGTTTCTAAAGCATAGAAGTGTCCCTAGTAATGCAGTGTATGACCTGCACTGGCACTTCATAAACAAGAGTGGACTCCAGCTTACATTTATCTGTGTTGCCTCAGAAGAGTTAACACTAGAAACATGTTTTTCCCTCTAGTGCAGGCAAATACAATTATAAATGCACATAAGAAACTAATATGTTAACTAAGACTGGGCTGGTATTATTTTTCAGATGGTATTGATTTTCCACTAAGTGATTTACTTAAATTCACATGTAACTCTTGTGAAAGAGACTCCTCAATTCCCAGAATCTCAGTATGTGTTTTTATCATATGATACCTCCACTAGGTTTATAAGAGATTATGGATGCTGTTCTTGTGTTGTTACTGGTTATGAACAAAGCCGTCTCGATATCTCAGTTACATTTGAAATGACAGAATAACACTGAGATGACAAAATCAGTTTGATCAGACTAATACGAGGTTAAAAACTAGATTGATGTGATTAGCCAATTATTTTGGAAAAGAAAGGATAACTTGAAAATGTTACTTTCTATTAAATTATCACACTCTGTAATTTTATATCTACAAAATATAATTTTTAATATTTCTGCTCCTGAAATAAAATGCAAGTATGTTTTGTTCTTATAATTTTTACTGGTTTGATGCATTAAGACTAAATCATTTCTAGGAAATTTAAAGCCTAATGTTTGTTTATTAAATGGATTTAATATGAAAACAGCAACAAACAGTTCCTAAAGTGCTTTCCAGAATTATCTTGATGGAAACCCTCTATTGATATGTCCATCACAATGCAGTTAAATGTGGACTAAGAATTGGAGTCATTGATCTCCCAGACTAAGCCACATAATTGAGCTGAAGGGATCCTGTATTATTTGTGCTGTGGTTGATAATTTAGCTTAAAGTTCTGAGTGAAACTGATGATCTTTACACGATCCTGTAGGACTTCAGTCTATCATTATTTCATTACAAAGTACCACATTCTGTCTCCGTGGACTCCAAAATGCCTGTTCTTCATATAAACGTTAGATCCTAGTACATCAGAATACCACGCAATGTTGTCACAAGTGTTATTTCCAAGTCCTGGGAGTGTTGTAACTGGGATTTCTTTCTCACTGGACCTGCTAATGCTTTTCAAGCACAAAATAACTGTTCTTTCTGTACTCCTTTATTCTGGATACCATCAGTCTACCTCCAAGATATTGGCAGTGAACTGTAGCATTACTGCTGGGAGGAAAAATACTAAGTTTGACACACAAAAAAAATTGAAACTTTGCCTGTAATTTTTTTAATATAACAAATTAAGAAAATCGGCTACGATCACCTTCAAAATATTTTCTGTCTGAGTTGACATACGAAGCTGCCAGTGGTCAAAGCAATTTCGCAGATTGTTTTCTGAAAGGCTGTTGAAGATGTTGCCTTCACATCTTCTACCACCAAAAATGTGTTCTTTTGAGCATTGACTTGATCTTTGGGAAGAGGGAGCCAGGTCTGGAGAATACTGTGTGTGCTCAAGCACAGGGATGTTGATTTTAGCTAAAAAATGCTTCACAGACAAAGCGATGTGCACTGGTGCACAGCAACATTTTCCTGACCAAGGGGAAGAAAAGCTCTAAATTTGAACACAAGTCCACTCATACTGAGTGATGTGAACAAGTTGAGCCTTGTTTCACTGTAGAACATGCTCTATAACCACCTCTTTGTCTCTCCCCTCCCACCTTTGGTTCTCAAGATATAAGGTTATTCTAATTTTTTTGTGTTGGACCTCACAGAAGCAGAATGTCGACTCAGGCCCTGTATATTTTGTAATGTAGGTCTGTAAGTTTGCAAGGAGCTTTTGGAATGGAGAAAAATCTATGGAAATTTTCTTTAATAATGTGCAAAATAAAATAATGTACATAGACATATAGTTTTGGTTCTAAGAAAACTATTCTTTTCAACTGTGTAAACTGCCCCTACACCTTTATCTCACAGGCAGACTGCATAGAGCTAGTCCAACTAATGTATGCATTAGTAGTATATCTCTGTAGTTCACACATGAGGGTGAATATGGGGCTACTGCACTTAACGAGACTGCACTTCTCTTTGCTATTGCTGTTGCAAATTAAGATCAAAGCAATATCATTAGCTTAATGGCAACCAGTGAGTTATAGAATCATAGAATCATAAGGTTGGAAGAGACCTCTGAGATCATACCTGTCTCTCCACTAAACCATGTCCCTAAGGAAATCATCCACCCGTCTTTTAAACACCTTCAGGGATGGCGACCCCACCACCTCCCTGGGCAGCCTGTTAAAATACCTGACCACCCTTTCAGTGAAGAAATTCTTCCTAATGTCCAGTCTAAACCTCCCCTGGTGCAACTTGGGGCCATTTGCTCTGGTCCTATCGCTTGTCACCTGTGAGAACAGAGCAACACCCACCCCATCACAACCTCCTTTCAGGCAGTTGTAGACAGTGATGAGGTCTCCCCTCAGCCTCCCCTTCTGTAAGCTAAACAACCCCAGTTCCCTCAGTTTCTCCTCATAGGACTTATTCTCCAGCCCCTCACCAGCCTCGTTGCCCTTCTCTGCACACGCTCCAGCCCCTCAATGTCCTTCTTGTAGTGAGGGGCCCAAAACTGAACACAGTACTCGAGGTGCAGCCTCACCAGCGCTGAGCATGGGGGCACAATCACCTCCCTGCTCCTGCTGGCCACGCTGTGTCTGACATAGGTCTAGATGCCATTGGCCCTCTTGGCCACCTGGGCACACTGCTGGCTCATGTTCAGCCACTGTCAACCAACACCCCCAGGTCCTTCTCTGCCAGGCAGCTCTCCAGCCACTCTGAGATACAAGTTAGTTGTTTGCTCGTATGCTTATTATCGGTCCTGTACAATGTGCCTTGATCTACCCACCATTCCTCCGGTCCAGCCCTAGGTGCCACTCTCAAACACATTTCTGTTACTGTCAGATTATTTTGAATCTTGACTTGGTCAGAAAAGCCATTCTTTAATACATCTGGTCTAGCTTTTCAGGTAAATCACAATTGTCCTAAACAGTGAAGTAAGAAGCAGGAAAGAAGAGGCAGAGAGCCTGAAAATTTTGAAGGAGAACGGTCCAGAGAGAATGTGTTTAAAACAGTCTGTTAACCCAGATACTGTTCCTCGCAGACTCTCTAGTGACTGGCTTATGCAGAAATTTCATTTTCTATCATAGAAGATCAACTGAAAAGAACTTCTTAATAGAAAATGAAAGTTTTACATTTGCAAGCTGCTGGAGAATTGTACTATTATAAATAACCTGACACAATCTAGATGCGAAACCGACAAAAATATCACTGAATGGACTCAGAAATTTTATGAAAAAGAAGAAAATCTCAGCCTATCAAAAAATGCTGCTATCTACTGCTCTAAATCCGTGAGTTTGGCACATGTTTTTCTCTACCAGTTTTCCTGCCTTTCTGCAGGTTTTAATAGCATATTTTCCTCCTTCTAAATCAGTAAATTATGTTCAAAATGACAATATTACCATCCCCAAAACCAAAACATAGTTTCACTGAAGGAGCCAGCTGTAATATAGGAAAGATTAACTGCATGAGTGCAGTGTTTAGAGGTGATGTGGGCATATCATTCTTGTCAGCAGCAAGACATATTTAGAGCTCCAAACAGGAGCATGAGGTGCTTGCTTTACATAAAGAGTTGTTCTCAACCTCCTTTATTAAATCAATAGCAGAAGAGTAGGACATCAAAAGATGGCCTTGAGTGCCTGCTTGCAACCCTCTTAAGGGCCACATATGTTCTATTAAATACATCCACTCCAGCAAATGGTTCGTCACTCTATGGTCAAGTGGCACAGAGAACAGAGATGGTAAACCATTCAGGGCTAGCATGACTTACAGCAGGCTGGCCTCGTTAATTTTCATAGCAGATCTTCACATAAGGGTTATATCATAGTGCATTGGAATGCAATGTTGTCACAAGTGTCATAGCAACTGGTCTAGGATCTAGGATATAATTATTACTGAATGTGGGTTTTTTCTCAGCTCTAACTTCAGAAAAAATTTAAGTGCCATGATGCAGCTCATCAACAAGAAACTGAGGATTTTGTTGCCTGCACTGAGGTGCAAACATGGGTGTTTGTGAGAATGAAGAACCTTCTGGGATCCTTAGAACTGTTGTGTGATGGAGGGAGCCAGACCTCATACAGGCTTATCAATACTGGCTTTTGGGATTGGTCCCTGCACGGAAGTACTTGACTACTTATAACTGAGCAGTGGTTTTGAGACAGCTAATTGGGGTAGCACAAAATAAAATTATGAAGCAAAACAGCAGTTTTCAGATGTGGTCAATTTGTCTGGTTTCCTCATTATTTATTAGAGTAACTGTATCAACAGGATCCCTTTGTAGTACTGTATAGGTTGCTTCATTACATCAGCTTGCATCTGTTAAGAAGTGAAACTATTTAAGGAAGCAGTGATAGGCATTAGAGTTTGGTCTATTCCCCCCCTCATTTTGATGTAGAAGTGTGAAATAGTTTGCTCCTCCCCAACACTGGAATAGATGGTACCCTTATACTATGTGGCTGCCCTCCCAGAGGCAATGCAGATCTTCACCATCTCAGGCTGACACAAACAGGAAGGCAGCAGTAATTTTATAAGTTTAGTGGAAAATATTCTGCAGAACTGGACCTACCATAAATAAAAAAGAGCACAGTGACTCATATTTCTCTTTCTTCATCCCAAAAGCTCTTGAATGCCAGCAAAATGATGAGATTAAAATAGTCAGTGATGATACAGGTCTAAGACATCTTATTCTTTAAGAGGTAGATGAGACAAACAAGTGCCTATAGATGCAGCTAATGAAGAGCAAGGAATATGCAGCAATTGAGGAAGCAAAAGAAAAGGGAAGATGAGATTAACACAATGTTTTCACCACAGATTATGACTTGTATTGATAAATCTTAGGTCCAAGTGACGACGAGAATTACAACATGTAAGGCATTCACTGTTGTCTGTAGGTATGCATGAACGATAACACCTAATTTCTCTTGTAGCAACCATTGTTGTTCACCACTTAATTAAAAAATAGGAAAAAAACTTAAAGTTTTTTGTGACTTCCATTGATTTTACCTTTCTCATTGGCAGTGGAGAGTTTCCTGGTGGGGAAACATCAACCTTTCTTGAACAATCCTCTTAACTATTCTAAGGCAAACTTTATTAAATTTGTTTACGTGTTCTCTGCTGGGAGGATCATTGAAATTAGTTACCTAATCTTTCACAGGAAAGAAACTAAACACAGGAAAAATAATTCTTGTCTCTCTAGTGCATTTCAAGAACTGTGTAATATGATATTATTGATTACTTTATCATCCAGAAATCTTTTACCAAAGTCATGCCATCCTTGAAGCAGCAGTTCACAATGTCTCTTGGTATCTATGTGTAGTCACCAAGGACAGTTGCCACATGAAAACTTATTCTTATTGTTACACAGTTGTATTTTGACAGTGACTGTCAAAAGTGTTGCCACTGGGAATTTGGCAAGCACAGCAAAAATGTGTTTGAGAACTGTAAGTATATATCTAACTGAGTACATGCAGAGAGATTTGAGTTCACTTTTGTCTGTGCTCAGAGTTGGTCCTGGAGTGCTCTGTTGTACTTGAGCTAATATACCCTGTTGAAAAGGCAAGTCACTGTTTTGTAAGCTGAACCTGGGATGATGCAAGCATGTTTTCTGAGTATCCAAGCTGGTACCCCCTGTACAAACTGTGCTGGGGCTGTGTGCTTGCCCTTGTAGATGTGACCATGGGTGATGAATTGGAATTCCACCACACTGGCGAACTGAGGTGATGGCTTCTGTAAATTGGGAATCTCCCCGCTTTAGTACTCAGGTGGATTTTAGTACCATCCTATGGATTTCCAGATTTTCAAAACTTTCCCCTTATTTTCCCCCATTTTTACTACATTTCGGGTTTTGTGTCCAAGTCAACTTGTAAATTTTTTTAGGTTCATTATGGTGCTAAATACCCAGTCAATCATAGTTATTTCTATATGCTTTGATCCTAGGCATTCAAGAATTTGTTACTAGCAATTTAATGTCACTACTGGACAGCAATATGCTAATAATTAGCCCTTTATGAAATATGCTTACTATATATATTGACATGAAAAGAGATAAAGGCACTTCATCTTGTAACCTCTTATGAAGTTATCCAAGCTGCTTTCATTTTCTGTTTTCACAGTGCTCTTATTTAAAACCTTGGACATTTGCTGACACACGAAGTAAAAGACTTCTGAAAATGCAATGAGATGTGTTCTACTATGTGTTATCTTACAGACTGTGCCTAGCGCACATGGGTGCAACAGGAATTGTAGTGGACACGCAGTGGGGTGAGGTAATTAACCATGACCACATACATCCCTATAAACCCATCAAAGAAGGGCACCTAGCAAAGCTATTGTTCATAGCAGGAGCGATCATCACACTCTACTTGCACGTCCATTGTTTTCAGTACAGAATAATCCCTCTGAATGTACATTACCTGAAGAACAATTTTAAAGCCACTTATCCCTGCCAGAGATAACTGTTGTTGTCATTCCCCAGTGTATCCTTCTTCCTGCTAAGTGGTACTGCCAGCAAAGAAACCGCAATGAAGTCTATGCTAAAGTACATGACAAAAAAATATTTGACATTGTTACTACATTATCTCTTCTGACAACAGCCAAATTACTCTAGTGTGTGTACGTACATCAACAGCACTGAGTCTTTGGTACAATCACTACCACCTGAGAAAAAGAGAAGAAAAAGACTGTGGGTCCAGAACAAAAGTATAGTTGGCTACTACAGCAGCTTTCCATGAGTAGGTTTTCATACATGCTCACTAATGATGCCATGACATTCATCCATGCAAATGGTAGCAACCTCCTTCTGCTTCTGCTTCTGCTTCTGCTTCTGCTTCTGCTTCTGCTTCTGCTTGCTTCTACTTCTGGAGGGTTTCCGGCCTTAGAGCAAACTTTGTTGGGACAAAAAGCTGCTAATAATGGCCTCATAACCGATATACTACTGACATTGAATCCCTGGACCAAGAAATTAAAACTCTCTCCCATCATATCCTGCTCTTCCCACAATGTCACATTTCTACAGTTCTGTGCCCCACTGTGAATTAGTCAACTTGTGGCAGAAAATTGAAGTTGGCACTGGATTTCAGTAAGAATGAAAAACTGAAAACTTTCTGAAGTCTTGGACTTTTTTTCCAGGTATTGAATGAAACTGATCCCAAAGAAAGCTCCAAACAAACAAAAACCAAAGCAAAACCATAGCAACAAAAAAAGAATTACAGAAAAGTAAAAGAGATTTATTCAAGATTAGCTAATAATCAAGGATCACGACACTCACTCGAGGTGGGAAAGATGCCTTTCTAATCTCACCTCTTACAGCAATCCTTGAGTTGGTGAGGTTGCTGATTAGGGGCTCTTGGCAGTGCTGTGAATAGATGTTTCTCTAGACCCTGACACAATTTTCTGCATGAATCACGGTGTAGTCTCTAAGCAGGAAATGAACAGAACAATCGAGGTCATTTTATTTCATTCATCCTTCATAGTTCCTCTTTTTCTTGATTTAATTTTCATTACCCTCCATTACCAAACCATTCTGCACTGAGCAATGCTACCCTCAGCCTGATGAGACACAAGATAATAGTTCGGCAGAGCTATCTCCTGAAAATCTTGTTGTAGAACAAAGGCTCTTTTTCTGTTGTTAGCCTGCACCAAGCCTTTGTTCTTCAAACGCTTTTCCTTGAAGTGTTATTTTTTTATAACCTTTTTTTTAATCTCACCCACAGAGGTGCAAATCTCACCCACGTTACTTTTGCTTCCAATCTAATTCTTCACTTGTCAACAACTACATACCAACTCCAATCCTGCACTGAGTATATTCACCATTACACTCAAAATATTGCTGTGGGCAGAAACAACACACATCTTTGAAACAAAGGTAAGAATTTATTGTTAGTGTAATTGAAATATTAACTATTTAATCAGAGAGTTATTATTAATCTTGATCTAAATATTACATAAAAAATAGAGATGGTATACTATTATAAAATGGATTTCAATAAAGACACAGCTTAAATTGGTTTGCCCTTCCTTCCTAACGCTTGCCCCTTTTTCCACTCCCATGTTCTTCTTGTGTGCAAAGGTTCTGTGCTTCAGTATTGCTGGTTATTGGCATCCCAGGTCCTTTGCCAAGATGAGTATGATGTTGATGATGGACATTACTTTCTCCTTGCTTATCACATGGAGCTGTTACGTATCTTCTGTCACACTGTAATACTTGCTCCTTTTTTTCCATTATAAATGTGAGATTTCTTGAACATGAGATTTTATATATGCTGGATATTTCTTCCTTGTTTTCTTTGTTAACACTAAAACCAGTTTATCCAGTTCTCAAGATGGCGCTTCTTTTAAGTACCAGCAGCTGACCACTGATGACCTGTTTACAGCAGTTTACTTCTGTTATCATCCCATATCTGTACTCCTCCATGCTGCACTCTCCATCATTCTTGGTAAAGGTTTCTGCTGTGATGCCATTCCTTTAGACTAGGTCAAAAATATTTACTTCTACACAAAATAACAGCTTGTTAAATGTTATCTGTATGATTTTTACTATGGAAGTGAGACAGTTCTTTATTTGTCTTATATTCTTCAATGACAAAAGACAAAATCAGATTGAAACAGCAGGCAAAATAGTATATATATGCACAAAGCAACATGCAGTCATGCCTCCTCCAGGCTGGAGCTGTCGTCAGTTGCAATAAAGCCAACAGACAGCCTGTGCAAAATACACCAATAACCCATTTCTCTCTTCAGTTCATACAGAGCTTCATATGAGGTGTGATCCAAGGGAAGTACTGTTTCTGGGAGAGTGCCAATATCTGGGAGTATTTTCCTCTCCATCTGATGTGAAAGAGCCTCAGTATGGTGCTGCAAATGTTAAAGGTTCTGGCTGTCAGCTAGTCCAGATGTCTGAGGTCACACTTACCACCACACCACCAACTGTATCACAAAGAGACAGGTGGAACCTAAAAGCCCATGCTTTATACACATCAAAAGCCTGTAAGGCTGAAAAAATATTCTCTGTGTGGCACGAGGTGATTTGGCACCAAGTAGTTTAAAAGCCTTCCCAAACATATGTGTTTACTTTGCTCTGGGGCACTAAGTCCACTTCGATCACTGCAGAAATCAGAGCTATAAAACAATTGGTTTGGGGGGATGGAAACAATTTTCTTTTCTTCACATGCCTTTGAAATGACTGGTGTTCATCTGGCAGATTATTTTTCCATGGAAGCTAGGGGGGCTGCTGAGACAATGAAGTACTTTAGAGCAGGAAGCTGTTAGAAATGGCAGATTAGTAAAGAAATTGGACAATGGCAGAGATGTTGCCGTAGCCATTTCTTCCCAAATTGTTTCACTTACATATTTTGGTTGATACTGTTTCATGCAATTCAAGCTGTGGAAAAAACAATGTGAAGCAGGTTTTTTTTTTTCAAACAGAAAGTGTTTCTCATAATGCCTTTTCAACATTTATATGGAAAAAAAATGTAACATACAAGGTATCACTTTTGAGCTATATCACAAGTTGCAGATAAGATGAATGCCTGCTAGCAGATTCCTACTTACCTAGGTGAGATTCTAAAGCAGACTTCCTTCTGTCAAAAGCATCACTCTTTGTAGTATCAGCTAGACCTCTGAAGCCTTTATGGATTTTAGCATTGATGCTTTGTTGTCCTGTCAGAGTGATTTTGGGAGGTAGGATGAGGTCAGGCAGAGAGCATGGAGGCTGTTCCACAGCACTGTCAGGGCCTTCCTCTGGCCATGGGTTAGGATTTATGAGACTGGGCTGGATGAAGAATGAAGAGGTAGAGGAGTAATCCACTGGGCCGTGTAGCTCAATGCAACTCCTGAAACATCCCCAGGGAGCACAAGTGACCAGAGACCGCCTTACAAACTTTTTTTGATGAATGCACACCGTTTTAACATCAGGCTTTATTGCATAAGTCCCAGTTCTTCTCAGCACCTCGTGACTGTCCTTTGGAAGCATTGTGCTCCCATGTCACCGTGCAGCTCTGTATTGGGCACCACTCCCCCTCTGCCTTGCCATCACTCCCCCCTCTGGCCCTCCACAGCTCCCCGAGCATTGCTCAGCTGTAATCCAGCAGGGAAGAGTGCCCTGGAGCTCCTGACTGAGAGTCTCAGGGAGTAGCTTTGCATCTTTGGGAGTGCATAGAGGTCCTTCTCTGGTTACCCATTTTGATTCTGTAGAAAAGCTCTTTAATACCCCAGATCTCTCTGAGACTAAGCCTGCTCCTCATCCTTCACCCACTCATTACACATTTGGCATCATAGAGAGAGTGGGCTAACCATACTGAGGATCTGGAGAAGCTGGACACCTGTGAGCACTTGTGTAATGCATGACATGCCTCCCGCAGTGCCCATCTCCTTTGCTCTCCCACAGTAATAGAAAGGATCTCTGTGTTTAATTTTTTTTCCCCCTTTCTCTCTCTTCACCCAGTCTCATTAGTTTCGCTGGAGGTCACCATCACTAGGTATGACTCCCTTAAAGCACACACACCCACACACTTCACATGTTAGCGTTTGTCTGTACTGCCAGTGCCTGAGACTATCCTGAGGACTATTTCTCTGACCAGTGACTAATGCAATTCTGGGTATTTTATTCTCATTAAAAAAAATTATTTCTACCATCTGCGTCCTTTTTCCAGGTGTACTATGACCTCTTTCTGCTATTTTCATGTTAAACTGATCCTTTCAAGAGTCTGACTTTCAAGAAAGAGTTTAAATAAAGAATGTCTAGATATATTTTAGCGCCAGTGGTAGAACAGCTGCCTGGGGACACCTCTAGAGCTGTCCATTTTCCAAGCTTGAGACCCGAGACATCTTTCTGCCATGATCAGTGCAGCTATCTTAAGCTTTCAAAGACTACTGTTACTGCTTTGTGGCACCAGCAGTGACAGTTTTCTCTGTTGTTACAGTTGTTCAGCCTTTCAAATGTTATTTTTAGGATGATAACTTCTATGATGAACTTTCCCACTTAATCTCACCAGGTCTCCCAGGTACATCAATGACTGTTGGGAATAATCAGGTCTATGAATATGTAAAATGAACCATATTCATCTCTCACCCTCATTTCTCAACTACAACTCTTTTACATATATGCATATACACATGATTGCATGTCTGCACATACACTTCCATGCCAAGATGCCAAGGTGTTGGGTCAAGAAATATCTTCTTGAATATCTGAAAGTCTATTACTTCATTGTATTAAAAAAAATACATGTGAGTTTAGTACCATCAAGCCACGGAAAATTACTGAAAGCAAATAAATGAAATGAGGAAATAAGGATTAAAATGGGTTAACAACAGAACTCAAGCTGGTCTCACACTGGTATAGCTCTGCTGACTTCTGTCAAATTTGTTCAAAATAGATGAAAACTAGAATTAAAATATTAATTAAAATATATTCCATCGTGTGCCATTGGGAAATGTTTTAAAACTTCCTTATTTGTTCAAAGATGTAGGATCTGATTCTTATTGGTACAACAGAAGATTCTATTGCACTGACAGTATATTTACATTTAAGAAGGACATAACATTCCAAACAAACCACCTCACAATACATTTTTGTGGTACAAATGGCTCTCTGAAGGCCGTTGAAAGTTTGAAGAACTCAACAAATATTGTGCAAGATCTGCAAGGTGACTGCACATCCAGTTTTGAAAGAATGACTCTAAATGTCAATAATAAAATAATCCATTGCTATTTACTGTATTTTTATTGTCACAGGTATCCATTTCTTGTTGCTCTATTTCCATGTAAATCACTGTGGTACTCAACATTAAGCATAATTGTGACCTTCTACCTTAGTAGATTTGTAGCAAGTGTTAGTTGAGGTATCCTTAAAAATTACAAGAATGTCCACAAAATATGGTTTCTTAGTTAATTTTGTTGTAAATTATGTTTCCATGCTTATTTTTGTTTGTTCTTGTAGCCTGTAGCTGTTAAAAAGCTTCATCCCTGATATTGCTGCTAACTACTTATATTAGTCATTTCACGTTTTGGCAGAGCGTGTTTGTGTAACATAAGCAGTAAGGACAATGTGAAAAATCAAGGAGAAATAACACAAATAAATAAAATGACATTCATTATGCTCTGTCATAATACAGTTAATTCATAAATATTTAGTCATTCCTCTTTTTTTATGAAAATGTCTGTAAAACCTAAAAAGTCAGAAATTTAATATAAAACACTTTTTCAAAATTGTATATTAGTTACCTCCCCCCCCTTTTTTTTTTCTCAATCTGAAAACTTAAATAGTATTCAGTAACTCATCTAGCCAACGAATTATCAATTGGGATGAAATAAAAGCCATCAAATCCAGCGTAATGTTAAGAATGCAAAGGTGAAATATCGCTGTGTTGCTGCAGCATATAGTTTTTGATGATAAACTATTAATAGTTCTGAACTAAAGTGTAATTTCACAATTTGAGATCATATTCCCTCTCAGGATGTTGGGCATTCCCACATTTTCCCTTTTATCCACCAGCAATCCCAAGGCTGCTCAGTGTATCAGGCATGATATTAGATGCATAAGACAATGGGTGGTTTGTTTTGGAGGACTGGTTGTGAGAAGGATCAAGGAACTGATTGGCACCTGACAGCATGATGCAGTGCATGATCGATTATGGAGATGGAGGAAAGCAGGAATCCTCTTTCAGTAGCAGCATAAGTTTCAGTAGCTTTGCATGAGCTATCTGTAAAACCTCACTCTGAATTAAAACAAATCTAGACCATATCACAATCTGAGCACTATTTTAACTCTTTTCTAAGCAATCACATGGACATCGAGTGAGGTTACAGTGTTGACTGCACTCTTCTCTTTTTCTCCCAAGTCGGAAATCTGTCCACATCTCTTCTAACAGTGTTTGCCACTATCCCTATTACATAGATGTTACAAGGCTGTCTGGGTGACTCAGCTTTGACCCTGCTTTTTTACGTGATCGCAAAACTGGGCATAAGTCCATTTAATATCACTGATTCTTTACAAATGCCTTTTATCCTTCCTTTAAAACCTTTTGTCTCATTTAAATATTCCAGTTCAAGGATCATGCAGTTATTTTATCAAAATGCATTATTTTGGGGGGGGGGGGTGTTTTGTTGACAGGAAGTTTAAGCTTCACCATCTCCTCTTACAAGGATTTTTCTAAGCTATGAAATTGTTATTCAGTGAAGTGAAGTGGTAAATCTGTCCTCATCCATGGTGTTCAGACTACTGACTGGAACATTTTTGACTGACATTATTAAAAAGAAATATAACCCCAATCTCTTCTCTTTTCAGTTTTCTTTGTCTTCAGTGATGTATGAAATTTCTCTTAGGTTGTTACAAATCTTCATCAATTTTTTTCACTTGTCACAGTAACACAGGCCTCTTTTGCATTGCTGCTTTCACTAGTGAAAGAGCGTGACTTGAGATTCAAATGGGCAGAAATCTTTGACTGAATTAGTAGCAACATATATTACACACAGTGGGATTTTACCTACCTGGTCACACCAAAGTCAATGGCATCGGCTACAGTGGGGATTTGGCTTCTAAGCTCTTTGAGATGATATGCCAGCTACTGTAATCTGTTCTCTATGGAACTATGTTTTCCGGTGGGTTTTTTTCTGTTTCCTGAACACGTTATCTCTATTCTTGTTTAGGATGGCAAAGCAGTACATTAGCCTGAGAAAAATCCCTAAACAAACAGCTGTTCTCAGTTGGGCAGGAGAAACAGCTTCCTGGCTGTAGCTTTAGGAGAGCTCTTCCGACAAAAGGGAAAAATGGAATAGGGACTTGCAAGTACTTTGGGAAAAGGAAACAGAGGCTTGATATGAGTGGTATTGAGAAGCATTGTTTTAAGTACACATTCCTCCTTTTCTATGTAACTCAGGTTCAAACACCGAACGTGACATGGCAGCTAACTAGTGGTCCTGAAGATTACTAGATCCAGTGATTAACAAATTGTTTTGCTGATGTGAAAGACAGATGTTGTTCATTTTATGAATCTAAGAAAAGTAAGGATGTAGCAAAATAGTGGTTTTCTTTCTCAGAAGACAATATATGAATGTATATGAATACTCTTTCGGGAAAATTTAAATGTAGTAATTTTTTTAAAATTTTATTTTTAATAAATAAATGTACTTTTCATTGTGTACTGCCAAAGGTCACTTTACTGTGTAACCAGGTTCTTTTCCTTCTCCATTTACTCCATTATTTCATGCTTGTCAAAACTTTCAAAAACTTCATAATTTTCCTATCACTCTACCTAAGGATTTAATGACAAAATATGTATGACCAAGTTACCATTTTCAAGCAGAACTTCACATACTAAGTTCAGCAGATGCTATGAAAATAGATCACAATATCTGTCAGTAGGTATAGGGCCCTTAACATGGTGGGAATAAAAGGCATTACAGCTACATCTGCCAGAAGGAACCGTGACAGCTGCACTCTGGGAAAAAAAGGAAAAAAAATCCCCCCAAACCTACAGCAGACTGAAAATGTTTGAAGAAACCTTGTGATCATTTTTTATGAATGCATTTTCTTTGTATTCTGTATTATTTTATATCGTCTTTTTCATAAAGACATTAATGTTCTGATTCAAGACAAGAAAAGACATTAAAACACTAGAATTTCCCAGACACAGATATTTCAGATGTCACTCAGCTTTGCTGTCCATAATTCTGGTCCTTTTGGGTGTAGCTAAGACCAATCTGCCATTTTAAGCATGCTTTATGACACTAACTTGACATATACAAGACATCCTTTGAGATACTGGGAATATTGTGGCATCTTCCAGACTTACTGGAGGAGAAAGTTTAATTCAATTGCTTACACTGAAGTATCCACTACCATTTGAGATGTCCTAGGGTTGTCTAGAAGTGATCCACTGCAACACAGGACCCATGGGAAATTGATAATCACCTGGAAAAGTTGCTAGAGGCAAGAGGGAATATCTGGAGGCATCTCAAAAGAACAAGACGTGACATTGATATAAAGTTACCTTTGGACAACAGAAGTGAGTTCATGGGATTTGTACCACCCAGTTTTAAACATCCTTCAGAGATGTCTATTGTGAGCAACTCGTCTCATTAGACTCCCTAGGGCAGCATTAGTTTGCCTAAACATAAGTTTCTAATGACTTTTTAGATATCTTGTGCAAACTGAGACATCTTCCTGGGACTTGAAGACTTGACAAAGGCTCTGTGGGACACCCATGTTCTTCCATGGGAACCAGAGTGTAGGTAGGTTTCTTTAGGGCATATAAAATGGTACGCTTGACAAAATGGTAGGCTTGACATTAGGAAGAAGTTCTTTACTGAGAGGGTGATTGGCCATTGGAATGCGCTGCCTGGGGAGGTGATGGAGTCACCGTCCCTGGAGGTGTTTAAGGAAAGACTGGGTGAGGCACTTAGTGCCATGGTGTAGTTGACAAGTAGGAGTAGGTGTAGGTTGGGTCATAGGTTGGACTCGATGATCTCAGAGGTCTTTTCCAACCTTATGATACTGTAATACTGTGATACTGTGAAAAGCAGCTGCATTGGGCAGCTGAATCCTGCCTCTTGCTCAGTAGATGAAAGAAGGCACGGCTTGGTTCTAGACATGGAAGCTGAGAAACCATTTGAGATGTCTTCAGAGAATTCAGTTGTCCTCCAGCTGCTGATCCTGAAGGCATATTTTTCGATAAGTCTCGTGTCTGATCTACCTGTACTTTCTAGCTGTCCTAGCTGTACTGTGGCATTTGAAATTCCACATCCATGTAAGGATGATGAAGCCAAGCCCCTAGACTCTAAGGATGGTATTCTATTGCCTTAATGTAGGTGATCAGCATTACATTAGGTATACTACATCCTGTTCTGAATAATTCTCTGGTGGAGTCCAACTGGTTTTCTTGTGAGGATATATGACAGCAATAAGGACTGTAAACTTGGGAGGTAAGCGAGGTAAATTAATTGGGTCCTCTCATGATATTCCCTGTTTCTTTTAAATTCATTTCTGTTTTGATATGTTACAGAGAAGGAAAAAATGGCTGGTTTGTCCTTCAGTTTGTATACATGACTTTCTCCAATGATGATAGGATCAGACACTTAAATAAAAAGAAGACAAAATAAACCATGAGAAGTAATGCATAAATAAAAGGAGTAAGGAGATGGGGCATAATTAAGGCTTGAATTCTGGTATTTATGGAACAAGTCATAATAAAATTCAAGTCTTTTACACTTTGTGGATCTATTTCTTCCGTAATTTGTTGTTTCTGTTGGTCACAGGAAACTTAAAGCTGTTTAAATTAGACACAAAAGGTCTTCAAGTGAGAATTAATAATGTACTTAGCCTTGGTGGCATGCATGTCTCTCAGTTTGTACACATGCAAATACAGCTACCAAATTGGAAGCATAGAAGTCCTGAAGCTATTGATCCCGCAACCCATGTGCAGAAAATTTCAACGTGTACCTTTGATGTCTTGAGAAATGTCATTATGACATACAGTCCATATAACATATCAGCCTATTTTAACCATGGCTTACACACTATACAAGTTGTAAAATAGTGTAACATCAAGTCTTCCACATCTATAGCCCTGGTACAGGGCAGAAAAATGAAAAACAATGTAGAATCTCAAATTCCATTATTCTAACTGCCAGGAGCATGCTCTGAAACATTCTATCTCCTGACTAATAAATTCTCACAGGAAATATTATTTATTTACGTGATTTTGCAAAGAAAAACATTCTGAAAATTTATGTGGGATAATTCTGAATATAAGGAAATGTATCAATAAATTTCTAATTAGGGTATTGACATTTTCCCCTTGGGGTGACATAAATTTATCCACTAGTATCTCAAAGCTTGTAATTGTCATTAGGATGCAATATAAAATAAGAAAATGGGTAATTAAATAGATGAGAAAACAGAAACTTGAAAAAATTTTTTATTAGTGGTTAAAAGCCCTTTTGAATTGCAGCATGGGGCTCCAGAAAGAAAAATAAATAAATTAAAAGGGTGAATGGAGAGCTGGATGTTCCTCAAGAAGGTAATCCTTGCGGAACAAGAGCAGGCCATCCCTGTGTGCTGTAAAACAAATCAGTGGGGAAGAAAACCAGGTAGGGTGATTAGGGAGCTTAGTGTTGTTATCAGGAAAAAGAAGAAAGTTTATGAGCTTTGGAAGAGGGGCAGGCATCCCAGGAGGACTACAAGGGTGAAGTGAGATCATGTAGAGAAAAAATCAGAAGGGCTAAAACCCAACTAGAACTTCAACTGACCATTTCAGTCAAAGACAATTAAAAGAACTTCTTTAAACTTATCAACGGCAGCAGGAGGACAAGGGAGACCCTCCCTTGTTGGATGCAGAAGGGACAGTAGCGATGAGGGATGGGGACAAGGCAGAGGTACTCAGTGCTTTCTTTGCCTTGGTCTTTAACTCCAAGGAGGAATGTCCTAGGGATACTCAGCCCCTTCAGCTGGAAGATAGTGGGAATGAAGCTCCAGCTGTTCGGGAGGACTTGGTTAGAGACCTGCTTGGCCAATTAGACGCACACAAGTCTATGGGGCCAGATAGGATCTATCCGAGGGTATTAAGGGAGCTAGCAGAAGTCCTCACCAAACCCCTTTCCCTCATCTACCAGCAGTCCTGGCTGACTGGGGAAGTGCCGCTTGACTGGAGACTGGCGAATGTTACATCCATTTACAAGAAGGGTCGGAGGGAGGATCCAGGGAACTACAGGCCTGTCAGTCTGACCTCAGTACCGGGGAAGGTCATGGAGAGGATTGTCTTGAGTGCTATCATACAGCACAGGAGGGATAACCAGGTGATCAGGCCCAGGCGACAGGGGTTCACCAAAGGCAGGTCCTGCCAGACCTATCTGATCTCCTTCTATGAGAAGGTTACCTGTCCAATGGACGAGGGAAAGGCTGTGGATGTGGTGTACCTGGACTTCAGCAAAGCCTTTGATACCATTTCTCACAGTATCCTGATTGAGAAACTCGCTGCCATCAGCGTGAACAGGCACACCCTTTGCTGGGTTAAAAATTGGCTGGATGGCCGGGCCCAAAGGGTTCTGGTAAATGGAATTACATCCGGTTGGAAACCGGTCACGAGTGGTGCTCCCCAGGGTTCCGTGCTGCCTCTTCTTTCCTGCTTCTTACTTCACTGTTTGGGACAATTGTGATCTACCTGAAAAGCTAGTCCAGATGTATTAAAGAATGGCTTTTCTGACCAAGTCAAGATTCAAAATAATCTGACAGTAACAGAAATGTGTTTGAGAGTGGCACCTAGGGCTGGACCGGAGGAATGGTGGGTAGATCAAGGCACATTGTACCGGACCGATAATAAGCATATGAGCAAACAACTAACTTGTATCTCAGAGTGGCTGGAGAGCTGCCTGGCAGAGAAGGACCTGGGGGTGTTGGTTGACAGTCGGCTGAACATGAGCCAGCAGTGTGCCCAGGTGACCAAGAGGGCCAATGGCATCTTGGGCTGTATCAGACACAGCGTGGCCAGCAGGAGCAGGGAGGCGATTGTGCCCCTGTACTCAGCACTGGTGAGGCTGCACCTCGAGTACTGTGTTCAGTTTTGGGCCCCTCACTACAAGAAGGACATTGAGGGGCTGGAGCTTGTGCAGAGAAGGGCAACGAGGCTGGTGAGGGGCTGGAGAATAAGCCCTATGAGGAGAGACTTAGGATTGTTTAGCTTGGAGGAGGCTGAGGGGAGACCTCATCACTGTCTACAACTGCCTGAAAGGAGGTTGTGATGGGGTGGGTGTTGCTCTGTTCTCACAGGTGACAAGCGATAGGATGAGAGGAAACGCCTGCAAATTGCGCCAGGGGAGGTTTAGACTGGACATTAGGAAGCATTTCTTCACTGAAAGGGTGGTCAAGGATTGGAACAGGCTGCCCAGGGATGTGGTGGAGTCACCATCCTCGGAGGTGTTTAAAAGACGGGTGGATGAGTTCCTTAGGGACATGGTTCAGTAGCGAGACAGGCATTGTTAGACTCAATGATCTCAGAGGTTTCTTCCTATCTTATGATTCTATGATTCTATGAGAGGCAGTTGTGATCCAGGAAATTCCTCCTGTTATTGGCATATAAGCACACAAGAGATCACGATGACAAATTTCTATCACTGTATCTTGCCTTGAAATTAAACAGTCAATACAAGACAGTACAAGAATGTCATGAACAAGAAGTTTTTTGGGAAGACAGTCAAGGGAAGTTTTAAAAAGGTTGCTAAGAATGTCCCAAATTATAAAACTTTCTTGCTTCTGATAAGCTTCCATCTGGAAGTGGACATATGGTAGAAGACACTTCCACATGTTTTACAAAAGTAAAGTATGTGTGGGCTAAAAAAGGACAAAGGGGAAAACAATGGATTGGAATAGTGCACCCCACAACCTAAAATAAATTGCACTGAAATCATTTCCATTTTAGAGTATATCTCTCCCCATAATCCACAGTCAACGTATTACAAGGATCAGAAATTAAGACAAAATATTACCAAAGATTTACATGCATTCATTTTAACGTTCAGGTGAAGACTTTGGTGGATATTACTACATTTCATGATAGTGATGTAGGTAGTGACCTTGTCACTTTTTCAATAATGTGCTGCTTTGTCTCAGAAAGCTCATGATACAGAAGAGAAAGCTGTATCCAAGGTTAAAGTTTAAGCTTTAGAAGGTGTCCTCTTTCTTTTCTCCACTTGGCTTCCTCCATGTATCAGAGGAGGCATTCTTCTGGCTTGCCATTTTTCAAATAGACCTGAAGCTATAATTTGTTACTTGAACTTTATTTTTCTATTCATTTTCAAGCCAATAAGCCTGAAGGCCCACATCACACTGTCCTTCATCCCCACAAGAATTAAAGCTTAACATGAATATTCGTGACAGTTCAATAGTTTCTCATCCCTGGCTGAAGATATACAATATATTGCATCTCTCTTAGAGTTGAGGGGCAAAGATAGTTACTGTTCTCTGCTTTCTCTTTCAGCCATTACCTCTGATGTTGACAATCAGCTGCTTCTGGAGTGACTTAGGACTTGGTTGTTGCTGTGAATACTTCTGGATAAAGACATTTTGAGTCTTGACTGAATACATTCAGGATCTTTCCCCTGTCTCTGAGTTTACTGCCCCAGATAGTTCCTTGACTGTTTTTGCAGCCTTCACTGCACTGCTTGGAACATGTTTGTGATTCCCAAAGCTCAAAGTATTGCTTGTACCAATAATTTCCTACCTTCATGGGTCAGTGGAACCCTGAGAGTCACTCAGCTGCTCAAATGCAGATTTCTAGTCAATGGTGTCAAGACCGTTGAATGTATTGGTTAGACCTTCATTCACTACAGCAGGAGCTTAGATAAATGGCTCAGATGTAGACACTGAATCTGGAGCTAAACACCATTTTTTTGCAGAAGCCACACACAGGTCAATTGCTGTCATCATTCACAGCAAGACAGTATCTCATTTGATATATAAACAAGGGATGGGAAAGACCTGAGCTGGATGGGACTGGGTCGCCTAAATGCAGGTATGAAGTATGTCTTTCAGTACTGCAGTGCATCTTGTGTCTCCTCTGGCTGCCAGGCCAGTATGGTGTGTCTTTCCTGTAAAACCAGCATCGAGTGGCTATTTTGGATATACTAGGGCATGTTGTATGGCAGTAGGTGCTTATTCATGGCACTCTGAACAACCTACTGTTCTTATCATTCCAGAGGTCCTGACCGTGCACCAAGGTCACATTCACCTTACCTTGCTTTGGTGGTCTAATTAGCATTCAGGGTTTCATTCAGCCCTAACACAAAAACTAGAGGTGGCCAGTGCCATTTGTGATGTTGCAGGTAAATCTGAGATATCACTATAAACTTGAAGATTCTATCTAACACATGTATCCATCTCTATAGTATCTGGAAACCAGGAAGGATGAAATTAAATGTACCATGAAGTGACCGGTCCCTATCCACAGACCATGGAAGAATGTTAGACTGACAGAAAAAAATCCTTAGGGTAAATAGTTGTAACATGGCTCAGGAGAGGTGAGCAACACCAGCCTCTGTGTGTCCATAAGTATGTTGCCATGTGAGTGTACATGTCTTCAAGACCATCAGCAACTGTCTCAATGCGTTGGTTTAGTACAATGACGAATGCATTGCTGGACACCAGCTAATAAATTGATAATTAAAAGTCATTACTAACCTTATTTTACCACTATTATTTTCCAGTTTTCTCTCTGATTGAAATCTCTGTCTTAGACATTTTTCCCCATTTTTTCTGAAGTGGATCTTATGTTACTATATTCTACATTTGTTCTGAACTCTTCAGAAAAAGATTTTTCCATTCACCCAAGTACGATGAAGTCCTTATAAAGTATCATTTCTTAGTTTCATTAGTGCTGTTTATTTTCTCTTCCAGCTCTTACCTCACCAAATAATTAGCCATCAAGATACTGTGCTACTTAACATTCCTTTTTCAAATAGTGTTTAGTTAGCTTTCTTTCTACATGATAGCACAATCACATGGATTGTGAGTCCTAAGAGTCTGAATACATTTTAAAGAATAAAGTTTAATGAAATGCAGTAGGAAGTGTGCATGACTCAGACTCACATATCTACTGCTTTTCCTACTGAGATTTTTCAGTTTACCCAAAAAAAAGGTCAGTCTGGTAAATGTGCTTACAAACTCACACTCTGCAGTGTAGCATGCTTTGAGGGCCTTGTTCACCTCCATGTTAGTGCACATCAGCTGACTAATGTGACATAATGACAAATCAAGCCTGCTAGTCCTCATTTAGTTGCAGTAATTTGTTAGGTATTGGTTCTATTTCAAAGTGTCATTTGGGCGTTGGGGAGAATGAGATTCCAGCACTCCAGTGCCAGACAATAGTTCTGAAGATTGCAGATATCCTGCAGTATCTTTGGCTGGTGTAAATTGGTCTTGTCCCAGGAGAGCCTATGGAGCTAAAGTGATGTGTTTCAGATGAAGTTTGGCCTATGAAACACATTTCTGATCTGATAATGAACTGTCATGGTGCCCAAGACTATCCAACATTAGACCTCTTTCTCCTGCAGATTTATCAAGTACGTGATAAGCAGATTCTAAATAAAAACACATTGCTTGTTGTATGTTGATTTACAGTTCACATCAACAGGGTTGTTGTCATGAAGATGGCAAATGGGATTTATCCCTATGAGTATCTATTGATAATTCAGTCTTGAACATTCCCAGTTTATTTATTTATGACTGTCACATATAAACTCTGCTCAGCTTTTCTGCTCCTGATTTTCTGCAAATGTTGTGTCAAAACCCAATTTTATTCTTATTTCTATTTAACTGGTCCAGATAGTTTTGAGGCAGGACAAGAGCTGTCATCAGAGATATGTTAGCTGGGGAAAACATGCAACCTTTCCCTTAGTCTTCTCCAAAATGCAATTTAAGGTATTCACGTGATTTCAAAGCATCGTTTCAGTGACTTTTATTGTGAGCTTCAATTCTTTACTCCATTTGTGTGCTAAAGGGGGACATATGTAAATTCTCCTGTGGGAAAACAACTCTGACAGATGGGAAGTCTGTTTGAAAATTAGGAGGCCGAAGGGCTGGATGTAGCTGCAATGTGCAGCATAGGAAGGGGAGATGCCTCTTTAACATTTCCTTGAACGTACCTTAGGCTCAGGATGAAGCAAGACAATGGGAGAGGAGAGGGGCACAGTGCAACCCCAGACATCCACACATGGACATATTTTTACAGCATAACACACATTCACTGTAAATTCACAACACTTAGCTTACTCCCTTCTGCCTCGTGAAAAAATGTCATCCATCAGTCATATGCAAACACTTCTAATACTTCTAGGTATTACATATTCTCTGGATAGTAGAGTCCTGCCCTGATAGAGGGAGGGGAAAATGTCACTGCCAGGGATGTTTTTAGCAAGAGTTGATGATGGTCTCACATCAAAATAGGGAAGGATTTATATTTTTCAATGAACTGAGCACAAAAGTGCAATGAACACAGAGCTAGGCAAGCCAAAACCAGAAAGTAACCCAGAAGCGTGCCTATTGAGGCAACCAGTGCCATGCAACTCCGTAAGAGAGGCCAGTCAACTGACAAGCAATGATCTCCACTTCAGCTTGTAGCTTTAGCCCCATACCCATGTTTCCCACACCAGGTAGCTCTGAATCTTGCCTTGTTCAAGTCTGTGGGCAGCTGTCCTGCTGGGGCAACTAAGAGTGTGCAATAAAAGGCTGTTTAGATGAAATGCTTTGCACTCTCAAAGGCCATCATCTCAGTGACAGTGGTTGGCTCCTCTCACCCCCTTTGTACTGTGATTGTGGTCCCATCTTCTCCTCGAGCATAATACTTTCCTGATCAGTATATGCAACCTTCAATTTTAACATTATGTAAAATACAGCTCTATTCTAAAAAGAAACCATGTAAAAATGTCACCTTCTAACTCATCAGATTTGTCACATTAATGTATTCAGAAGCAGATATGTTCATTTAAATGACAAAAGTAAGTTTTTACTACTTTTTTTGCCTGTGTTAACTCTATGGAGCAAATACAGCTAAAACATTGGATGAGGTTTTATTTCTTTTCAGCTATACAAGAACTATTTATAAACATTCAGTCATGAAGCCAATTGCCAATTCTAATTTGCAATTTCTAATTACAATCTCAGATCCATAAAGCCAAAGGAGGGAGTAGATGAACAAATTTCAGGGTAATATTTATTTTCTGACATTGATGTTCTCAATGAAGTCATGATTTGAGCAGTGTAAGTTGTGACAAAGTAGTGAAAAGGAGACTAGCTTTCCAGAATTAAGTTGGATCTAGAAGACTGATAACTGGCCCTATTTTTTTTTTTTGGTAGGACCATGGGAAGACCTTAACATATAGGATGGAGCACTATCATAGCACTTCACATTTTAGTGATTTTCTTTTCCAAAGAATTGAAATAGTCTTGCATTTTAAGTGGCACACTGTGAACAGTGTCCATGTGAACAGAGCATGTGACTTCTAGAATTGAGATGAAGTTTCAGATTTCAAGATCAGGTTGCTTCTTCCCTTTGTTGTGCAACATGAGTTCTTTTTTCTGAACATCTTTCAAAACCACTCTTCTCTGCTTCTTTCAATGAGCTTGCAAAGATTTATACACAGTCATGGGGCAGTCAGAAATCAGCGACATATCCGGTACTGGTTTTGCTGTTCTGCCCATTATCCTAGCAACTTTCTTTCAATTAATGCATTAGGAAAATCCTAGGGACTCAGGGCAGGTGAATGTTGATGCAAGTTTGCAAGACAAAAATACAGGGAAGAATTCCTTTAATGGGGCAGGAAGGCTGAAAGCTAAGAGATTGCAAGGAACAACGTATGAGTGAGGGCTGGTTGAATGCAATAAACCCTAGACTCACTTAGTCTAATCTTCCTTAAATCTCTACACCTTTCACCTAGAGGCTGGCTTTGGGCTTTAAGAGGCTTTTGGATTCTGAAATAAAGCCCTCAAAATACTGTGTTTACACTATTTCTTTTTAATGCCTGCAGACATTCATAATAAAAGGCACTATAAACACTTCACAGTGTCGAGATACTACTTTGAATAAAGATATTAAAAACCCCCACCTCTTTAGGAAGATCAGGACTGTGAGTAGTAAACAAATGCTTTAATTGACAACTTTAGGCTCGCTAATACTCTCCTAGTGCTGGCATGGTTGGATTTTGCGTTAAAATAGAAGTCTGGGAAAAAATTGTTCTTATACTGGGGAAGAATCTTTCTTCTTACATATAGTTTAGCTTTCCTTTCTCTATTCAACACTTTGCATGGAATCATCGAACACTTTGAGTTGGAGGGAACCTTTAAAGGTCATGCAGTCCAATCCCCGTGCAGTGAACAGGGACATATTCAAGTAGATCAGGATGCTCAGAGCCCCATCCAACCTGATGGTGAGCGTTTCCAGAGTTTGGGCATTTACCACCTCTCTGGGCAACCTGTTCCAATGTTTCAGTGCCCTCACTGTAAAAAATTTCTTCCTTATATCTCATCTAAATCTATCCTTTTTTAGTTTCAAACAATTATCCCTTGTCCTACTGCAAAAGGCCCTGCTAAAAAAAGGGCTAAATTTTTCCTGAAACTAATCTGTTATTGCCTTTTGAATGATAATAGCAGAGAAAGATATGAACAATGCAAAGTAACTCAATGTTATAAAAAAAATAATCCTAGGGTCCAAAAGTCACACTTATTTTCTTCTTACATCTTTATACCCAATATTATTTTAAAGCCACTTTTATTACAGTAACAATCAAGTGATGCTGTAATCAAGTGATTGTCAGGTCTTATTTATGATGCTTTCTGTTTGTCATTTTAACAGTAAGAAAGTGATTCTCAACAAAAAGTCAGCATATGGAAAGATCTTCGTTTTGTAGAGGGAATTATTTTCCCCTGTTTAGAAAAGGGAATCTGTTCAGAGGTTTTGCAGCTCTAAGCAAGCCCAAAGGTGTCACAATTACAATGATCTTCTGTACTTGTAGAATATAAAAGTAATTTGATTCATAATCACTTTCACTTTGATGAAACCACTGGGAAATGCAGTTCAGTGTGAATTGCAACTCAGGTACTTAAAGAAAAATGTAGAGAATGTGGGAAACCGGGAAAACACAAAGAAAAGAAGAGAGGGCATAAAAGTCTCTCTCATACTGCTGCATGAGAACAGATCCTTTTCTGGATTTGATTGTCATCATGACTTGAGGTTGAGCATCTGCTTAGTCTTGTGGTGGGACGGCTTGAAATGGAGCCCAGCAGACCAAGAGTCTCCTGCGATTCATTACTTCCGTATCAAGAACAGGGTTTGATTTATTAGGGGTACAGAATTTTTACAACCCCAGGTTTTTACATTCATTATTTGAACTATGTGAGTAAGGAAAATAACTCTGCTCTGTTTACAGCTATTACAAAGTAGAAATGGCTAAACCTTGAAAAATTGTTTTGTATCTCCTTCCTTGTCCATGTAAAGTAAGTTTTTTCTGGATTTCTAAACAGAACTCTCCTTTCCATGTATTATAGCTGACTGGGAAGACTTTCCAGGGCATACAAATGAAACCCATCGTTCCTAAAAAGTTTTTTTCTAGTTGTGTAGTTTTGGTGTTAATGGTTTCTCTGAGTTAAAATGTAGCTATAGTTTTAAATCAATCTAGGAAACATTTTTGTTTAAGAAAAGACAAATATCAGGCAGTTGTTTACAAATGGTGAGAATGTCAGTAACCACGGAAGCCAGGTTCTTCCCTTTTGCTCTCTTGGCACATTCATGACCAGGCTATACAATTAATTTTCACTTGTCTGGCCCAGAATTTTTGCAATTGCGACTGAAAACAGCCCAGGAGCTAGTTCCTCACTCTATGCTGTCTTGGAAATGGTGGATTTCTTTATAGACCCTAAATTTCACAGGCTATGAGGGCTACCTGTGAGCTGCCTTGGTTAGTTTTCTAGAATTCTCCCAATTCCATGACTTTTCAATATGGAAATCGAGAATGGCCATAAGGACAATGAAGAACAGCAGAAAAAGAAGAAATGTTCAAGCTCTTGCAGTATTTCTAATCCCTGTTCCCTTGGCAGCACAGTCATTTCATGCAATATTTTTGATACTGGGATAAGGACTGTGAGAGTGTTTATAGAGACGCAAGGGAGCCAGTGTTCAAAACTACTCAACAAAAGCCCGATTAAATTTCTTGACAGCTATTAAACTTGCTCAGAAAAGTTTTGAATACACTCCTCATTCATTTGGGAATCAACTGATATAATGATGAAGAAAATATAGCAGTGCATTTGTTTTCCAAGCCTTGTTTTTAATAGCAAATGACAAAGCCAGGCAACAGTGTTCCTGTTGCATGAATTGATGAGAGTTAGGTGTTTATGGCAGGTGACAAAGCAGAAAGAGTACAAGCTTCATTTCCCACAGACTTGGCTGGGCCTGAAAGGCTAAGTATTCAATGAACATCCAACAGCAACCAGAAATTGAAATCTACAAACGATTTCTTTAGGGTACATAAGCTTTAGGCACCCTCAAGTGCCATATTTAGAAGGTAACTACAGGAAGAAAGTCTGCCAAAAAAGAGAAGGGTAAAGCAAGTCATTTCCTTAGGCTGAAGATATTTATATTTATTGGCTAAATTGGATTCATTCTTATTATGGTAATTAAAATAACATCATTAAGAAGTTTATCAATTCTAATGGAAGTTTTGTACCTTCAGAAAAAAAAAAAAAACAACCCACTTTTACATACATAATGCTGCATGTCCTTGTGTGACTACATGTCCTCAGATTTTGGCTAAGTATTTCTGTTACCTCCTCTGCCAACTCTCTCTTTGTTAGCATCAGAGCACCCATATGTTTTTTATGATCACAACCAAAAGCCTGTAGGGTGACAAGTGAATTGGATGGGTGAGTGTATCACTTTCATGAAGGTGAGAAGACCAAAGGAAACATTTCTGTTTATGGCACGGACCACTTAATGAAAAGTTTGGCTGCATTGTTCATTCTAACACTCCAACAATTCCTCTACTTCTTTCTTTAGAAGAAACGGAAGAAATCTACCCTAATAACTCTTTCTACCATAAGACTTTCTTGTCCTTCTCATAACCCCATCTGTCAGTTGCTCTGCCTGTGATTGGGAGGCTAGTTGGGGCTTCATCTGGGATGGGATGTGCAAAGATCTGACTTGCCTTTCTATTGTTGATTCAGGAGGCAGTTCTGTTCCTGCAGCTTCAGATACAGTAAGGCTGCCAAGCCTGAAATTAACCCAATACCGAGGCTCCTACACAATTGCTTTCTTCTGAAACAATTTCCTTATGCAAAACAACAACCAGCTGATGGAGAAATCTATGAGCTTTAGCAGGACCCTGGAGGCGCCACCTTCTTGTGACTGCAGGGAAGTGAATTAAGGACTGGGAACGCAGTTCTCCACTCCTGATTTTGCTTTGAAAAGGCTCTCATGCAAGAAAATAATTTGACAATAACACTAGATGAAGAAGTTTTGATGAAATGAACTCCGGAAAGGCAGTATTATTGGAAGGTAAATTTTATGTGGCCTTTTGTTCAATGTGAATGTTTGGAAAACAGTAGCATTTTAAGTGTAGAAAAGTGATTCTCTTGGCAGTTATACGTAGTGTGTGTATATATATACATGTACGTATATAAGCCATGAGTATTTTCTAATGATACCTCCATCCAACACAATTCTAGTATTCCATTTCTGTCTCTGAGAAAGCTCTTCAGGAAACATGCAGAGCTGAATATTTGTTTTTCTCCCGTGATCCTCAACAAAGATACAAACTAGTGTCAATGGTGATTATGTTTTTTCATAGCATAGACACATGTTCGCTAGAAACTGGAACGAAACCAGCAGATAGTAGTTATGGTTTCCAACCACTTCAGTGTTGGGCAGTATTAAAGTCAGTGACGCAAAACAAAAAGTTCAGTCATGCATTACCAACCACCCAAAATGTACAGTCTCCTTGAATATATTTAATTCTGCAACATTGATGAAAATAGCTTCATTAAAAAATGTATTCAAGGGCCCTGGAGCTTTAGCCTCAGATGCTTTTTATGTAGGCCAAAGAGTACTTGTTCTACAGGACTGAAGGAGGATTAATCAGCAAATTGGCTGCAACTTCCTTCAGAAACAGAATGCTGATTTTTAACTACTGTATTTTAATGGTATCTCTGAGCTTGAGACCTGATTTTGTGGCATTCAGCATGTGACTCATGTTCTCTTATAACTTTGAATTATGCATTTTATCTTTTCTTCTGATTTTAGTTTTTATCCACAAAATTCTCAGTCACACATAAATAAAACCAACTGACATGTTCCTAAGGCTCTTTTGGTTTAGTTTCATTTCTTATTAATCAAGCCTCAGAGATCCAGGGTCCATCCCTGGACTGAGTGAGTATTTGTGCCTGCCTGAGCACCTCTCACCAACGGCCCTGCCAAGGCAAATGTTTCAGACTTTCTCACTTTCCCTCTCCATTGTTTTTGCTTCAGTTTTGAGACTTCAGTATTCTTTATTTCCTTATGGAGTGGCAGTATTTTTTTAATGGTTATCCACCAGGAAATCTATCTGCTGATCCACTATGACACCTCTTTAAAGCTGCCACAACTGGTGCATAACAAGAAGGTTTGATCCATATTAGGAAAGACCTTTCTGCATGTCTATCTCTGGCAGAGAAATTGCTGCAATTTTAAAGTTGTCTGACTTCCTCCCTTCTTTTGCTATTTACAGGACCACAAGACAGATCAGTTTGCAAGGGTGTTTCGAGCACAACCTCCTGCTCCTAGCAGTGTCAGCTACAAGTACAGCGTCCTCTCACCACACACCACTTTAAAGAATCTGGCTTCATCCTCACTGCAGGCACTGGGGGGCTGCTCTTGAGTGCTTCCAAAATTGTCCAAGTCCCTCAGCGCCTCCTCATGGGGCAAGTGCTCTTGCCTCTCCCATTGTAGTGGCCTCTGATGAACTCCCTTCAGTTTATTGATGTATTTCTCAAATTTGGGAGCCCAAATGAGGTTTAACAAGTGTTCATCAGAGGCCATAATCACTTCCCTTGCTCTGCTGGCTCTTTCTCTATTCATACTGCCTGGGATACCGCTGTCCCTTAATGCTGCCAGGCCCTTTGCTGGCTCACACCCAGCTCACCATCTACCAAACCCAAAGAGTACCTACAGCAGAGCTGTCCCACCATAGAGCCACTCCATCCTCAGCCTGTGTAGCTGCCATTGTTTCTGCCAGCCTAGGGGCAGAACTTTGCATTTTTTCTTATCAAATTTCATGAGGTTGCTGTTGGTCATTCATCCACGCTACGCAGGTCCCTCGGAACACAGTCTTACCCTTGAGCATATTTACTTGCACCCATACTTGGGTGCCAGCTGCAAAATCTCCAGCTTCTCTAGGCAGTCTCTTCTTCTCTCTTTTCACCACCTCATTTTCCTAGATCCCATTTGTTTTTATCTTAGCTGCTTACTAAGCACAAGGTAAATTGCACTCTGCTCTGCTGTTAAAGCTGGCAAGAAGTCTCCCTGTTTTAATGGAGATCACAGTCCTTCTGACACAACCTTTTCTCATTCATAATATCCAACCACATGGACATGGAGAATGTGAATTTCCTCACTATTGCAACAAGGTTTTTCTCTAACAGCAGTGTAAAACCTTAATCAAAGCTTACAGAAGCAGGCAATGCAGCAGAGTATGTTTGTACTGCATCAGTAAGACCACATGCCAGCTCTTTCAGTGATAGTTGATTAGTCTAATCTCAGGCAGAACAGTTAGTATACTACGCTATGAGGGTATTTCCAAACTTGATTTCTTTGTCTGGTATGCAAATAGTTCTTTAAAGCTTCCAAAATGTTATTTTTATTTTTATGAGTAGACTTTTTTTAATAGGCGTGCTTTTGTATGTATTTTAAACATTGGTAGTTCTCAGATCAGAATGGTTCACAGGTTCTCACAATTCAAAAGGAAGAGTTGGTCATTCTATATTTGCTTTAGTTTTCTGGTTTACAGTAATAATTAAAGGATCATTAATTTAAAATAGATTAATATATGCAAATCTCCCTGTAAATACAAAACTCAGAGCTCAATTACTGTTCCACATTTGCTGATGCCCTGTGGAAAAAATAGGGTAAGGGTCACTTTGTTCTAAAGTTACACACAGAGTATATTTTGCAGCTCAGATAAGTCTCAGCAAGTGTTTATGAATTAAGATAGCATAATACCAAATAGACAATACTAAAAATGTCAATGAAAACTTTAGAATGGAAATACACCTCCTATTTGTTTGTCAGCCAAATACAAAACCTGGACTAAAGCTTTTCCTCTGCCAGCCCTGACTGTATTTTTCAAGCTTGTGATTAGCATTAAAGAGGAAATCATGTGTTCTATGTGCCTGTAAATATTCACATATCCCATTTTTCTCAGCTGCTATTTTGTTCTCTAACCAAGATATATGGATTTTCACCTGAAAAGCAAATGCTTGACTGTCATTACTCATGCTCTCCAGAGCAAGGAGAAGCCAAGGCTCTTGCAATAAGAAACAGTCAAGGAAAGTTTCAACAACCATCTGGGAATTGTACTTGTTACAGTGGCTTCTTCATGAGAAGAAGTCCCTCCTGGAAGGAAGCAAATGAAGAGGGCGATCAGTGTCAGGCCAGGATGTGTCTGTGTCCTTTCTCCAGATACCACTTATTAGTTGTATTTGCAATGTCAAAAATGAAGCTAAAAAGATAATAATACCATTCAAAATATGTGAAGGGCAGCAATGAAAACATCATATAGAAATGAAATTCCAGTTTATTTGTCAGCCACATTCAGTGCCAGGTCTACTGCCTTCTTTTTCCAAACATCACTCAACATCATATATGTTTAGGCAAATAAATTGTTGAATGTTCTCTCTCTGTGTTCCCCGGAGGATAAGAAATTGCCAGATGACAATTTTTAGCTGTGTACAGCTTATATGAGCATATTAGATTCCCAAACCTCCATTTACTACCTCACATTGGAATAATTTAGAATTATTGGCTGTAGGTGTCTATAGGACTCCCAGATTGCTCCACCAGCTAGAGAAAGTTTGGGAAACAGGACAGCAGCAGCCTTTCTGTTTGAACATCACCATATTGTTGCATGTTGACAGTGCCACTTACCTATTAGATGTCTCTGATAGTAAAAATCCATCAAACAGCTTTATTCCAGTATGTGAGGGTGTATCTCGTTTGTGCTTTGCTAAAGCACATGTCTGGAGTGGTAAGAACACAGTTTGCACTGAAAGCGAAGACACCTAAATTAAGATGAAGATCCTCAGATACTATTCTGATTGATATTATAGCACTACATGTACAGGTGAATAGTTGTAAATATTTAAGCAATGTTAACAGAAACAACCCTAGAGAAAGAAAGAAGACACCTCAAGCTGCTAGCATCTTAGAATAGACTACTTCATATGCTGTTTTTTCTCTTGCTGCGAGTAGTTAGTTCTCTACAGAACAAAACTGTGACTAGCGTGAGAAAACTTACTTTGACTGGTGTAAGAACTACCTGTAAGGTCTGAGACTCCCATGCAAGCACAGCTACATTGCACTCAGGAACCATGTTTTTCAGCTCCCTGAGTTTTTCAAATAGAAAATGCACTACTACTACCAGATGCTTTTCCATTTGCAGCATGAGTTGCTCCCATCAGCTTATAGTCTTCTGCACATCTCTAATTTTTTTCAAAAGCAATTGACTGCCCACTGTCTTTTTGTTTCAAGAGAAAAATGAAGAGAAGATGGAGAGAAAAGGATAGGCTGAGGATGCCACACTGCTCTTTGCACTAGGACATTATCTCATGATGCTGGTTGGAACAAGCAGTCTAACCAGTAATGGGTTTTGCATTCAGAATATCCTGGGTTGCATGGCAGACCAACCTCTCTCTAATAAAGACTTTTAAGGCCCTGTGAGTTAGTTAACCCTTGTGTAAAATCAGCGCAAAGATCCAGATCTTTCAGTACCTCACATAAAAGCCGTTAGATGTAATTAATGCTTGCCAGAATTTTTAAGACATTTGCAAGAATATACTTGGGAAATTGTTGTCATTGACTTATCAAAATCATCTTTTCAGTTTACAGTTATATGAGATGTGAAAACACATTCAATTATGTAATTCATAATGTCAGGTTTTAGGATTTTGGGGGATCTTCCATGTCCAATAACAAAGAACCCAAAATATTTATTGCTGTTAACTACAAAAATGGTTCTGTGAGGTAGAGACAGTATTTTATCTAAGTTTAATAAATGGGAGTCTGTCTTGCAGAGAAAAGGAGATAAATCTTGCTGTGGCACACTGGGGAGGAGAAGGCAGAATATGGAATGGAAATTTAGGGTGAAAGTCATCTCAGCACTTCAAACATTAAATATCCAGTCTAAAATCCTGTCTGAGAGAGCAAGAGAGACATCTCCTGAGCACAGTACATCTCATGCTAAGATGGATAGCTCGGACATCTGAAGATTTCTCTCCCCACTGGTCCTGATAGGATATCAGCCAGCCCAAACAGGCAGACTCTGACAGCTGAAGCCTGAAGACTTACATTGGTACTGCATCCTCCAAGGTGACCATAGGTATACCTACCCATTGGGTTGCCCTTGCTTGTGCAACCTAGATCATTTCTCCAGGCAGTTTATGTCCGAGAAAAGATGCTTTAGCAATGTCACAACTGGCCACTGTGTTCCATTTTTAAACCAAAACTATTTCAGGATACAATGCACCATTTCACAGAAGAAACAAATGTTCTTGAACATAACCAAAATAAAATGCCTTGCCCTGGCAGGAAAGCAAGCAGTTTAGACCATTCTGCTCTGTAATCTCCTCTGGGGAAATCTGCAGTGTTCACTCTGCATTTATTTTTAGTGGACAGGCTGTGCTAGTTGCAGGAGAAGATCAGCATTGAAACTGCAAACCACAGAAACCACAGATTACAGATCTCTGTTCCCACACAGCGAGGAGTCTTCAGTTAAGTCAAAATATTCTTGATTTAGTTGCACCAACCTTTCTCTAGCTTAGGCCTTGAGTCCTGAAGGGAGAACAAGAAGTCATGCTGTTCTGCTTACTCATGCAAAGGAAAGCAAAATCTCTAATGAAAGAAAAAACGCACTATGAAAGACCTAATGCCAGTTTAATCACTTGGTAAATCTTGGCAAAAATGCCTGTGCTTCTCAGTAACAAAACCCAAGATGGAAGCCAAGTGGGGATGAGAAACAGAAATGTTTTAATACATCTTCTTTTTCCCTTCCATTCCAAAGTTTTGGTTACAAATACTGGATCACGTCTGTATTATTAAGACGTGACATGCAGAGTCAATATGCAGAGTGGCTTATCTGGTGCTGAGAATCTGCAGGTCAAGTCACACTATCCCTTTTCAGGGAGCTCTAGTCTCGTGTCATGGATTGAATGCCCACTACTGGCTGGAATACATTAAAGCTTCTCCTGAAGCTCATAATTTTATTTAGTTCAACAAAGAGCAGTCCAGCTTGCATGCTCAGAGACTGGTCCATGCTCCAGTGCAAGGCACACAGGGACAAATGGGAGATTTTCTTCAAAATGTACCCTCGGTCTGCACTGAAGCACTGATCTAGGTTCACTAGGCATTATCTTCAAGGACTTGCTGGCAAAAAAAACCTATATGGCTGGGTAGCTGACTGTCTATGGCTTAGCCAATACTACAGAAATTAGATTGTCAAAGCCACTTAACAAACATGCAGCTCATACCCTCAAAAAATGAATTATTTTATAGGCAGCATTACACTATATTTCTAAACACCAGCCTTTATGTTGCTACCTTTTACCAGAACAAAATGCCTACAAGATCATATTTTCAACACTCCTCGCTAACGTGGTTACTTCGGCAAGAATTTTTCATTTAGACATTTCATAAACTCTGTGAATGTGGTGTAGACTTCATTCTGAACTAAGGAAAAAAAAATCCAGGAAGGAATTAAAGTACCTCAGCCTTCCCCTGACAGACCAGAATGCTTTTGATAAGCACATTTGATTCCAGTAAAACAAATCTGACCTCACACACTGAACGCCTGCTCCATGCCAGTCTTAGCCGCTCTAATCGGATATTTGTGTGAACTGGAATCTACTTTGAGTAATGCTTAAATAATCATGGAAAGAATGTGACCCAACTGTGAGAAACCTTTAATCCCCTTCTCCCTCTCCACTAAATGTACATGCACATAATAACACTAAAATTTTTAAACACATCTGTTCTTGGAGCTTTTGTGTTCTTCAGCCCCTTTGGTATATAACTGATCCCCTGTGTCAAATTATACGTGAATTAACTTCATGTTCTTCATAGTAGCAGGTTACCAGAGAAGCAGACACCAAGTCTGATTTTATATCTGATGTCTGGATCCAATATAAGTTATGAATAGTTGAAAATAAAGCTCTGCAAGATCTGTAATAGGGCTCCTAGCTATTGGGGTGAAACCCAAAACTCAGATTTGGCTTCAAAAGGGCAGTTATAAAGGGGGTAGGAGACCTTCCATCAGAATCATGTAAGTCTTGTCATTAGGAAACACTAAGAACCGTTGAAGGTCTTAAACCCTGTCCCTCAACAGAGTTTAACTGAGGCAAAAGTGTAGGAATATATTTTCATGTATATTTTCATGTACAAACATACATACGTGCACACATATATATATGGTCAGAAAGCTACAGTTGGTATTTGCAAGGATGGATGCAGTTTCTTCTTTTCAGTAAGCAGAATTGGAGATGCTAAGGTGGTGATGTGGAAAGTAGGAAGCGAAGGCCACTTCCTTCTTCAGCTTGTGTGGTTGCAAGCAACGCTTTTAGTAATTTCTTCTAAATCCACAAGCAAGAAGACTAATCTGGATGTGGTTCTTGTTGACCACGTAGCCAAGGTCTGTATTCTCTGGATCAAACCAAAGAACATGTGCACTTTTTAAAGTGTGGTAAGCAGGACACTTACCAACAAAACACAAGATTCAGGCTCTGATATTAATATTCAGGATGATTTCTGCTGTTTTATTCAAATGAATAAACAGCCAGATAACTGGTATTATATATTGCCTGCCCTCCAGAAGGCATCATCATTACAGAGGAAGACCTGTGACAATGTTCCTGACTCATGAAGCTTATATTTTCATCCCTACAGTTCAAGGAATGACATTCTTGACTACCACCTACAGAGCCACACAGTGCTCTGCTGGAATTAAGGTAGATCCAGACTTGTAGAATGGGAGACCTGATGGCCCTGGATTCCTGAGAGACTGTTCCAGGCATCACTGTGTGAAAGGGGACCTTCTTCATCAATTGTACATTAGAAAGTGAATTGTTAAGTTGTCTGGGAGAAATAAACAACTGGATGCACAGCTCAGACTAAGTGGTAACATTTCCAGCCTTGTGCTGAAGCATGACCTTGGGTACTTGGGAATATTTTGTCACTAAAACTCACTTCTTTCAGCTGCTTCAGCTGGCTAGGCCCCATCAGGAGGGAAAGAAGAAGTGCTTTTGTACCAAATTGCATGTAACTTGCCTCCAAAGTTCTTAAATACTGATTTGTTCCTGAAGTCATTGAAAGTAAAACTGGGTAGAAAGAAGCAGCATGAGACTCTTGCAATCACCATTCAAGAACTCCTCAACGGTTCCTTGATCATTTTACATGACAACATCCTGTTCCAGACCTAGCCTACATTCTGAGGAGACCAAATCCTAGCAGGAAGGTCAGAAAAAATTGGTCCCAGGCTGTAATCTCAGCCATCAACTTCTAGAGTACACAGATGCAGCTAACACATGTTTTCATCTAGTGGCACATGAGCACATCTGGATAAGGGGACAAGAGCTTTCCAGTTACTGCATGAGATCTGGCTGGCTGGTTACTTGGACAGAGTAAAAGTGTGATATTGGTAAAACAATAAAATATTTTGACATCTGGAGCTGTGGGGAGACCTACAGACACAGTCCTTTGCTCACTGCCTTACCTTCAATGCCCTTTTATTTTCTCAGATGGTTCTAATTTTGGTCCTGAGTCCAGTTCCTCTCTGACCGTCACTGCAGCATTTCAGCTGCCCTCAGGAGGTCAAGGCTCAATTGCCAGAATGTCTGGCACTAATGCTCCCTGGATAACTGCATGTGGCACCTTTCTCCCTTGGAGGTACTAGGATGCTCTTGAAAAATACAGTACTACATTTTCACAGATGAGAAATCCCCACATGGCTTCTGAAAAGGTCCACTTAATGATGCATCATAGGGCAATTCAATGATGAACTCAATAAATCGCTCCAAGATTTAAAGTCCAGTGGTGCTGAGCACATACAGCACATACACTGAGCACAATATTTGAAATCCTGCCTCGTTGCGCAATGCAAATGGCAAACGTGGGCATTTACCAAAATTTGTCGCCCCACTGATCTCAGAGCTATAATTCAGCCTAGCACAAATGTCAAAGATGTCACTTGGAATGGCTTCACTTAATGTTTCTGCAGTAGCCTGTTGCTGATTCATCAGCTTGGAGAACTGGGTTTCATATTTGGGAGGTTCAAGACCTGAACTGAGAGCACACACTCAACTTCAGCTCCAGGCAGCGCTTGGAGCTAATCAAGTTCCTACCTGTTTTATGGTAGAACAGTGCACCTTGCATTTTGTTGCAATCCTTTTAAAAGTGGAAAAGTAAAAAAAAAGGGTGCTTCAGACCGTGGTGCTATCCTTTTCCTTCCATTAAAACCAAGTGCCTAGTTGAAGAAAAGTGAAATCAGCACTCATCCAGCAGGAGCACTTGCATCATTTCTGGGGCATCTGTGATAATCAGGCAGCAGAGGCCACTTATACTTAGGATTTTCTGTAGTCCTCTACAAGCAAGGAACAAGATCATTACAGCTGTCTTCTGGAAAGCCCTTTGCAAAAATTGTGGAAGGGAGACAGATTAACATGAAGATATCCTTAAACAACCCTCTTATATGTCTTATAGGAGGCAGCTTGGTCTGTGTACCTCACGTGGACACACTGTTGAAAAAGGTGAGTGAAATGCATTTGAGCAGGTTGCTGGAATTATCTAGTTTTTAAAAACCTGATATTGTTCATTCTACTAATTTTATATGCAAAGCAAAACGATTTTAAATGAGCTTCTGATGAAAGAATAAAGTGGTTATAAATAAAACTTAGAACCAAATGGTGAATTATAATGATCTATTGAACAAAGAAATCTGCTCAGTACATTTTATTAATCAAGCAGCTGGAGAAAAAAACATTTACCTTGGGTCTGTAAAAGTAAAGTGGTCTTCACCAGAATATTAAAGTTCCTGAAGTAGCTTGTACTGAGAGAGTAAACAGACAGAAGAGACACAAGTAAAACCTGCTTTCTCGCTCCCCACAGCTTTCTTTTTCCTGGAGAGGAGAACAAGTTACCTAGATTTCCCTAAATGTGACATCAGCTATTAACAAACTTAGAAATGTTTAGCTGAAAAGGACAGCACCTTTTTTCCTATGACTTTTCTCAGAAACACACCTGTCTGTCTTGGACAGAGAAACTTCTTGCTTTACCAGAGGACAGGAACTGCACTCTAATATCCTTCTCAGTCTCTGGAAAACAAACTGGTCTCTCCTGGCTTTAGACACCAACTTCTGACCTTGTTGAAAGCTCCTTGAGTACGGAGGGAAATGGATACTTTTAGAGTATGACTCGGTACCTACTTCCAGATGAGATGAAGAGCACCTTAGAAGCCCTTGTTTCTTTCCAGTGACCATAAAGAAACTCTAGATAGTGAACTCTGATGTAGATGTCCACCCCGTAGATATCTACAGCTACTCACTGAACTCTGCAGTAGGGGAATTGTGGCATGCGTTCTCGGTGAAAAAGAAGAAAAAACCTGTTACTTTTCACACCCTTATGAGCTCAGTAGTGGATAAACAACAGAGTTATTTGGCCTCTTTGGCCATTTTCTGCCTTGCACTTCAACGCCCATACCTTGTTCAGGTGCTTGGCTGTCATACTTTGAGTAATCTGCTGATTTCAAAAGTGAAAGTGCTTATATGCACGTATTTTAGCATGATTAAGGCCTATGCTGCAAGTTATTTCAAAGTTCCCCTAACATTTTAATTACAGAAAATGGACACTGAATCTGCAGTTTCTGTTGAAATGCTGAACAAAGGGTTGGGAAACAAGAAACAAATTATATACTGTAAAGGGCTTTTCTCTAGTTTCTACATTCTCCCATTTTATTCTTATCATTTTTCTTAGTAAAGCTAATAAATATCTTTAAAACCAGATAAACTCTCTTATATGGACATTGTTATTCCGAAAGAAACAAGGCTAAATTCAATTTCAATTACATCACTTCTAAAATCCAAAGGGAAGCACATTATTGTGACTTAAAGGAAGTTTCATTCTGCATAGTAGTTTCCACTGGCATGGGGGATTAACATAACTTTAATAATCAATTTCAAAATCACTGTTTAATTCAGATCATTTTCCCTCAGCATCAAAATGTAGACAGGCTCTAAACGGAAGTTATTTGCTGTAGTGCATAAGCCCTTAAGAATGGATTAAGAATACTCTTTAAAAAATAAAGAAGAGTCAAATACATTTGCTGGAGAAACACATGATGTAATGTAGCAATTCTCAACCAACCATTAATGATGATCAGAATCGTTACACATGCTGTATTTAACCAGCAGTCTGCTGACACAACACACTGTCATGCAATAATGGATTGGTGTAAAACATCGTTTTTAAAGCAACATGATCACACGGAATTTGGATGACCTGACACTGTAGGGTTTGAAAAGGCTAGATTGCTGAGTTCCACTCCAAGCACATCCTATCTCGTAGACCACAGATTAGAATTTGATACAAGCTTAGGTTTTAGAACAGCTTTCACGTTCCAAAAATGTTGTCACAGGCATGGTACTGAACCGTTAATTTGGCAGGATACGATACTTTTCACTAGCACTGTGACATATGGGGGTGGAGGAGGAGGGGAAATGGGAGGGAAAGGTAGTTTCTTTGCATCCCTTCTCAGCTCTCTCTCTCTCTTTTTTAATAGTCATCCATTGCAATCAGTCCTTGCATAAAATTGGCAGTCATAGGAGCCAGATATCAAAGCCAATCTTTGAATTTAACTCTCCAACACTGGCATTTGGCTGTGCCATGGGCTTATTCATGGGCAGTCCATTACTTGTTTTAAAATGATATACTGTTGACTTAACTTCATTGTGTCTCTACATTCAATTCAATTGTTTGCAAAATAGCCTTTTTTTAGCCACTTAAAATTCCAAGAAGTGACCAAGAATTAGTAAATCCATCCTTTTTTTATATATATTAGGAAGGATCAAATATTATATGGTTAATTAACTACTTCCTTAGTAATCCAAAAATCACTAATCTAGTTACAGAATCTGAATACCTCAAGCTGCAAGGAATTCAGAAATCTCAACTTAGTCTGCTTTTGTGTTTGCAAATCTATTGTGGATGCCTGTAAATGGCGAAGAAATATCACAGTAACTGGTGTGTTAATGGGGCCAGGTTCAGAGATGGCTATGTATCAAAGTTAATTAGAAAAAAATATCTCGGAGGATATGAAAGCATTTCTCTGAAGTGTTGCTCTATTCAACAGCTGCAGACACATACCAGATCTTGCCACTTTCTGTAGAGAGTCTCAGTTTTCTTACACAAATTTTTCAGCATGAAAAAGGACAGCTGAGCTGGGCTTATAATAAAAAGGTTTGAAGTCAGATTCCTTTTGTAGAAAGAGCAATCTGCTACCCAATAGATTTGAGAGGTATCTATGGAGCTATATATTGCTGCCTAGAGATGGGGGAGGGCTGTAGGAGGTGTGTCATCATTTCAGCTCTTATAAAAGAAAAATGAAAGATATTAGTTGTAGAAAAATATGTCATTATTACCAAGAAAAATGAAGACTGCAAGCAAAAAAAAAGCATTATGGTGTTGTTTTTAAATATTCATTTCTATGAACTAAAGTTGCTGGTCATTTTTATTGACTAAAGGTGCTTCACATTAATATTGGAAACCTCTACATGGAATCTACTACATTTTAATTATTTCTTGCCCTGTCTGCGATATTAATGTTGTGATTACCCTTGCAAGAGTATTTCCATTGGTGATTTATGCAAAACTCAGTCAGTTCTATGACTCTACCAGTCTGAATTAAAACAAGCAATGGAGGAAGTATGCTGCTATCATATAAGCTGTAGATCATCATTATTTTCAGTAGTTGGTGTTAGTGTACTTAAAGCATTACCTTTGGTCAGTGTTCTGGAACCCTTCCTTTCCTCGAGAAGCAAATCTCTAAGGGAGAAAAAAAAAGAGAGATTTGGCTCCATCGTCTTAGATTTAGAACTATAATAATCTCGTTAAGTAATGTGTTTCATCTGCTGTGCTTTGTTTAGATTCAGCATTTCAGGCCAATGCTTTTATAGTTTAACTGTTAATGGCTGAGCTGGCCAGAAAGTGTGTTTAATAGATACAATTTTCTGATTGTGTTAAGCTCTATATGAGCCATTTCCTGGCACTCTGTGCTGCTGGATTTAATCATAAAGTATTTGTACCTACTGAAACTGAGTTACTCCAAATGCTCAATAGGCTCATTTATCTCAATGACTTAAGATATCTGGAGGTCAGAGGGTGTCATGGTGAATCCCAAGGATCTTGTTTCTCTAATTACTAATTTGGCTGTGGTCATTTTAAATCTCCTCTGGAGTTGGCAGCTTCTTCCTAAACCTATTCCAGAGCCTGTCAGAGCTTGCTTTCGTCGTCAACAAGGGGGCATTCTGCTTTCCTGGACAACAAGAGGCTAGGCTGCAATGCCTGATCTTACTGGCAGCTTAGCTTTAGTCTGTCCAAACTATCAGCTGCTTTACTGTTTTAAAACAGCATCACTGAATCTCTAAGTAACTTGTCATGGAATCTATGGCTACCTCACAATATTTGCCATTTAATCCCCAGAACTGGAACAATTTTTGGAGACAGAGGCTGTAGAGGCAGCAGCTGGTAAAAAGTGAAGCTTTCACATGGCAGAGCTGTTGACAACATTAAGCAGATGTTTGTCTTTTTTTAAATTGTATTTCTCTATTTTTCTCCTGGCTGTGGTCAGTCCCACTGGAAACTACATAAAAGCTGTAGTATAAAGCCAACATCAGAGCAGGGATTCCAAGGGACAAAGTGAGGAAGTTTATTTTATTCTGTTTTTCTTACCATCTCAGTGTAAACAAGTAAGAGATATTGAGATACTCCACAACAAATCTCACTCTAGGTTTCCTCCACAGAAAATGCAGTAACCAAAGGATAATATGGGGCCATAGTTGTTATCAGTGCTGACCTATCCACCAAGAGATGTCCCTTCCCCTCACTCCTGTTTTCACTCCACACTATAGCTACAGAGGCATCCAGGTGTGAAAATGCTAATCAAAAGTCTGAGTTCAGAATCCCAGTTCCTGTATGATATCTAGATCTGGGAGAACTAATCAGCTTAAAAAAGGACTCACAGGAAGCAGCATGCTGTGTGAAGGACATCCAGTCCAACCAGAAGAAAACATAGGAACAGTATGCCTGAAATCTTGTCTGTCTCTTGTCTTTAAAGTACATAGTTGCACTTTTAACTTACTCACTTGGTTAAGAATTGGTTTTACAGTCTAAAATCATGAAAACTGTGTTTTCTCTTAAAATATGGCTGCTGCGTCATATATGTAAGACAAGACAATATTGTTCATTCTGTGTACAGAAGTGAATGAAATAGAGACTCTGTTCAGCAAGAGAATGGCCTAGGTCTCCTGAAGCCTGTGAGGGTTCAAACTCACCATCCCAGGAAAGAACCCAAACCCTGGGATAGGATCACTTTCTGCAGCACCTTCTGAAACCAGGTAATAGCACGGAGGAATATGAGATTAATCGGTCCAGCTTTCTGCAGCCTTGGGCAGAAGGAAGACCCTCTATTGTGAGATGGGATATTGCAAAGTTCCCTTAAGGCAAAGAATGATGTGGGCCCAGGTTTCCAGCTTCTTAGGTGGGCACCAGCATTTAGACTTTTGTATAAAAGGCATTGTTTTGCACATCTATTATTCACCAGGATGAGGTTTAGTTCTTCAGTGACATATGTTCAGAAATATGTTTTGCAGCCAGATTGAATAAAGCTACTTCTTCGCAACTCACACTTCTGTTTTTGACTTCTGGAGATGGACAAGAGTTTCAACTCAGCCCTTCTTAGTGCTTCTTGTTGGCTAGCTCTAGGTATTCTCCTGCTCAGTGTGAGGTTTTGAGGACATCATTGAGGATGTGCTACATATACTTTTCAGTTTTCCCTCTAAGAACAAAGCATCCACTCTCCTACAACTTCTTTTTTCACTACAGAGAAAGTCAAATGCTGTCTTTTATTATATGTGATTTACAAAAGCACTTCTTCATTTCCTGTACTGACAGGGAAATCCAATGAGGTAATCTAGAAATAACTATCTGTACAAAACAGATAGGGTACAAAAGAGAAAATATGGAAAGCCACTAGTTGATCCACTACTACCATTACTCAATATGGCACTGGTGAAACACTGAAGAGGCCATCGCAATTATCTGGAGTTAAAAATTACAGGATCTTTCATGAAAGCCTATACATGTACATTGTGTGTGTACACCGGCATGTAAACTCAGGAGCATATCTGTTGGTGGCTGCTGAGGAGAAATTTTAGCTTGTTTTGAAAGCACCTGGATGTGCACTTGCTGTGCTCTATTCAGACAAATATGTGAAGTCATCTAAAACATTCTGCTTCTCTGCTTGATCGTCATTATAGAGTTTTTTACAGTACTGTGTTCTTGACTGGGCCGTAAGTTATTATTCTCTTCTGCATACAACACTTACTGTGGGCGGGAGGCAAAAGTAAAAACTTATCACCTAGTCATCAGGCACATAATTGCTATCAAGATGCCACTCTATGGACACTGTGACCAGACTCAGAGAACGTACTTAGACCAACTGGGAGTGTGTAAGTGGGTACCCTCTCCTCATCACTGGAAAGAAATACCAAACATCTTTTCCCATCTGCACTGTGGGTGATACTAACTACCTGCTGCTCTCTGAGGCCACACAGTATTTGCCATAAGTTGAATAATGGCTTCAGCACCAACTATTTAATGAAGGAACATATGTACTTTTGAGTGGCTGTCACCAAGGTAGGCACCTTCAGTGCTGACACTGAGAGTATCCCAAGTGCTGACAGAATTGCTGTGCTTTAAACCACAGCTTCTGGAAAATTTTTTGGCACAGCAAGAGAGGAGCCTCTGGATCGTTCTCCTCCAGCCTGACACCACTGTGGGCACTAAGCGCACTCACAGAGTTAAGAAATGTTCTCAATGCAGCATGTGCTTTACTGCATAGAGGCAAACTGCAATATGCCTTGAAAGGCAAGCGGCCAGTTCTTGAACCCGTCGCCATGGTACTGGCTCGGGCTTAGCCCCACACAGCTCATGGCTGGACCAGTGGCCTCTGCCAACCTGGCCCAGTGGGGCGACCATGCTAGGCCATTGCTGTGGGCCATGAGCACAGCTGACCTGTTCTGGTCCCCATGAAAAAAGCACAAGGAGGGAGAGCAGTACAGAGGTTGAACAGTTTCCACATTTTACTAAAACGTGTTTTATTTCTATGGAGCTTTTTATATATAATGAAAAAAAGCCTTTTAAAAAGAGAAAGCAATAAGCAACAAAAATGTTATGCTTAAGGTCTCAATCCAATTCCCTCCAAAACAGCCACCCAGAGCACCTACTAATTCCACTGTTTGCATAACCCATACCATGGGTTTTATACTAGTTGTGAACCGGTTATTGCTGCTAAAGCCACTTTGTACACACTACAAGTTCTCTAAGGCTCTCTGGACTTCAGCCCAGCCCATTCCTGCCTTTAGGTCCAGGATTGGGGGAAGTTTGAAAGCAGAACCCATGGGCGGCTCTCTATTAGAAACAGCTTTTAACAGTGTACGTTTAAGGGTACAACATGTATGTGAAGAGGAAAGCGGATTAGTGGTGTAAGGGCTAGAGTGATCATAAGGGTACCTTTGGAGATTTCTCTGTGGAGTACTGGGCTGAAACTACACACATACTTCATATCAGCTCAGGCTTGTGAGCTGAAGTGTATGCTAGATGACAACTCCCAAACATGCAACAGTTTGCAAGCAGATGAGTTTTGGGAGCGAAATCCAGTTGTGTCCCAATGGGACAACATATATATACCTTCAGAGACTTGCATTTTAAATTTTAAGTTTTAAAAAGAATAAATCATTTTAAGTACTTTTCTGTTTAAATGCTAGAGGGCCAGAATTAAAGTTACTGCCAAAGGAGAGGGAGTTACAAAGTCTTCTCGGGCTATATGAACTTAAAACTCATCAAAGGTTAAATATGAATGAATACTCATCCACATACGACCTATTATTTAAAAAGTTGTCAAACTCATTTCTGAAATATGTCTTTGAAGTCTAATCATGTATCAAGCATATTGTGCATTTATGGGGCACAGTAAAGAGAAGAGTATTGTTCTCATTTTAAGACTCAGCATTTTACAATAAACTTTTAAAACATCTTGCACTTTATCTTTCTCTTTTAAAAAAAAGTCTGCTGATGGAACAAGTAACAGCATTTGCTAACATTCCTAAGAGATTCTTGAAGTATCACGAGACATCCAATGCTTTCAATCTGTGCAGTACCTCTTTACGAGATAGCTTACTACAATTAAGTCAACATGTCAATGAGAAACATAAGGCTTTTGCAGAAAGTGTGGTTGAAGAATAATCCAGGAAGACGGAAATAATTCCAGGAAGAAGAAGCCCCAGGAGGAGCTTGCTAAAACCATGAATGAGCATGCTCTTCACTGAGGGTATGTTTTCCAAATGGCAGTAAAGGAAGAAATCTTTAGGTCTAATCAGCTTCATAAGACACTGAGACTTGAGCATCACCAGAGCCTTTTTTTACAGCCTGCCAGCAGAGGCATAGCACCTATTTGTTTAGTATAATGTACTAAGGAATGCAATGCATTTACACATCACCTCAGGATGACAGTCATAAAAATACTACTATCCTTCTTTTACTTGGGCCTGTGTGTGAATTTCTCAGAAATGCCAATGTAGCTCTTAGACATCCTAAGCAACAATGCTTTATTGTACTGTGCTTCTACTTCAACAGCCTCTCTTCAGTCAGGTTTGATCTTAGTTCAGATCAATCCCGGAAACAGAAAAGTTCTTTTTCCAGAAGTGTAATGTATCCCAAGAGTCACCTAATAAGAAAACAGCCATGCAGATATACAATAATCAGTAAGGAAGCAGGGATATTACCAGAGTCCATAGCTATTTAAGAGGCAGAGTGAATAAGACTGAGGCTGAATGACGCTAATTATGTTTGCTATCTCTGGACCTTGATGACTAAGAACAAAATAGCCACAATAAGGGGAAAGGAATCTCTCAGCTAACTCTGTAAACTCTTTCTTTCCTGTTATTCTGCACTTCCTGTTGGTCTCTGCCTCAGTCACAAATCTCTTTTCCAAGATGTATGCATCTTAGTGTCCCTATTCACATCACCTGGGGAACGTTCACATTTCATAGATTCTGAGCACTCCAGTCAAATTGCTGAGAAAAATATTTGCTGACAGGTGCATGCATAAGCAACAAGTCAAACAGAATAACATTTTGATCTATCGTTTGATCCAAGAATGGTTTCTAAGGCCCAACCCATGTTAGAATCCTTGTTCAGCTACAGCGTTTGATAATTAAGTGGTCTACTTGCCTAATTTGGCTTCCTAGACTGGTCCTCTTGAGAAGAAGTAGAGTAACTTTCTACACAGTTTTCTGAAAACACCAAAAATTTTGTGAGTACATGCCTAGCTCTTCAGCTCAATGTGAGGAGGGAAGCTCACCCATTCCCATTCACATATATTTCCCCATTTTCCCCACATTTTTGCTAGCTCAATATTTTCTAAAGGATTCATCATATCTGTTACCTTCCCTAGGCTCCGTCTTTTAGATATTCCTCCCAGTAACCATCATCAGGTCACCTAAACCAAATGGAAGCCTAAAGTCTTTTACTAACTTGGATATAATTAACCAAGAACACGATGAACATAACGGCTAAAAGGCAATCCACTCCATGACAAAGCAAATCATATCTTGGAGAGATTCTAGGAATCTCTTTCCAACAACTGAAATATAAAATGCCCCAGACCCTCTTGCCAGAGAACTTTTTCATTTTTCAAAATTAGCTACACTTTCACAGCTTTCATGAAGCTGTAACTCAAAGATCATTAACCTCTGCTTTCTGCAGGGAATTAATAGAAAGGTATCTTCCAATATTTTACATGTGTATGCCTTTTCAAAGCCTTAAAAGGATTTCCTCTACAATGCTTACTAAAATAAGGTCTCACTCCTCAGCTGAGATTCTTCTTGCCAGATGATAGCTCAGAATGGCATTTTTTTATGACCCAATATTTAGGCATCTCTGAAAACTATGAGTTTAGTGCCAACTATAGATTGACTTTTAATGAGAATAGCATTTACCAATGTCCCAATAATTCACTTATCACATACTATCATTAATGTACTAGTAATTGTAAATTGCTGCTGCCTACAGAAGCTCTGCTCATAGGGTCTTGTGAAGTCAGCATCTTTGCCTTTATGTAGGCTGCAGCATCTTGCTTGGCTAGTGAATCTAATGTGTCATTTATTTTTACTGCCTCATTTGTACATTGTTCCCGTTTCTTTCAGACACTACATTCTGCTTTCCGTGACCAAGCTATCAATCTTTATAAAGGGAAAGAATCCTTTTAAAGAGGATGAGTGCCAAATGCTGTACTTTATTGAGGTTGAAATACAAGCTGCCACACTGTATTCTGAAAAGCAAACAAAAGAACAAATTGAAGAGCCACAAGATTTCAAAAGAGCTGTTTGGCAGACAGAACAACTCTCTTTATCAGAACCGCTGGGACTGTTAAAGGTAAAGGCATACGGCTTCATTCCCCCCTGCACAATTAGAAAGTCATTTTCTGAACTCTATACCGACTGCAACACACGCAAGCTCCCCAATATCTCAGGAAAGTACTTAAATACCATAATAATTAATTAAAAACAAAAAGAGGAAAAAATATCACTACATATATCATGAGAAAGACAGTGTAAATATTATTTCAATGTTTAACATATGTCAGGAAAAAGAAGAAAGCAAGTTTCAACTGATCTTTCTGTGCCCATTATTTATTTTTTTCAGAGATTCTTCATAAAATTAATAACTAATTAGCAATAACAGTAATACAGAAGTGACCAATAACAGGATTAAAGTTCTATAAATGTACCAGTGATATTCCATAAAACTCTCAAGCAAACGACTAGTTCCCTCTATCCTTTCTCCTCATAGTGGGATAATACAAAACTTAAATAACAGCAGTATAGTTTTGATAACATATTTGCTCATAGAACAGTTTCATCCACAGTTTGGAAGCAATCAGTAGGTAAAGTATCATTTATTTTAGAATAGTCTTACTTGGCCTCAATCTAGTTTTGGAGGGAGAAAACCAGAGGAGAAAAGACAACCATTAAAGAGGAATTATAGTAATTTGCAAACAGAAAAGTGGGTCAAATCTGCTGCATAAATTATTCATAATCAATTGTTCATTCAGATTTACACAGGATAGATTTGAAACACACTGAAAATGAGATCAGAATTGCTGTAAAGGTAAAATTACTTTAGTGTATTATCATGAACAGCTATAGTATTTTGCTCTATGAAATACCGAGTTGACATTTATTTATTCATCAGGTTTGCCTGCATTACAATACAATCTATCCATCGCAGAAACTCTGAGCACAAAATGCTACAAAGAGAATGTGCATTGCGTTAATGGGTAGCATTTAAAGAGAGTGAACATGAGAGAAAAATTGACTAAAAATATCCACTAGTACTAGAAAACCACACTAGACTTGAGTGTCCTGGTAATAGGGTGCAGGGCAGTTTGGCAGGCATAGAAACTGAATGCAAGCTGCATCTGCCTTAGGACTGATTCATCGTTTCTGCTGGCACAGTCTGTTTTCCCCAGCATGCGAACATTTAATCCAGCCCCTGGGGATGTTTATGCTGATAAATAAAATAGGCTCTGTTTTGACCTAGCTAGCTAGCTGTCTCCCATTCACATCCACTCTAATCAGTACTAGCCATAGGCACGGTAGGCACAAGCATTTTGTGGCTATCAGGCCCAGAGATGTGCTTCTGCTTTATTCAGAGCTATAGCTGTGAAAGAAGTAAGGAGTCCTCCCTTGGCTCCCCACTTCACTTGCCTTTCCCTACCCCATGATGAAGATCTGTCAGGGACGAGACCTGAGCAAAGTCTTTTCAGTACCTGATCAGAGCAGTTTGTGCCGCTCAACCACTTGGGCAGACTGGGCACGAAAGCCCCACGGGCAGCACCCTGTCATAGAAACTTGCCCTCCCGTGATGCCTTTCTGAATCCCAGAAAGGACGCAGGAATTTGTGTAAGATGCGCTTTTTCTGGGAAAGCTGCTTTATTTTTTGTAATCTATTTTTGGCAACAACTTCAGTTTTACATGCATGTCATGGGAAATTCTTCTTTTGAGATAACTTTGTCCTTGACAGAACTTCCCTGATTGAAACAGTTACATCAGGGATGAACCTGGCCAGTTATCTTCTCAATCTGGGTAAACATCATTTAGCTGCTTTAGCATCATTTGCTGAGATAATCAGTACACACAGCAGACATACAGAAATGAAGGTAAATCTATTGCATAGCTCTACTGGACACAGCTGAGAATATATGAGTATGCTACAGCACTTAGGAAAGATTACAGAAGTGCCACAACTTGAAAATGTGTAGTGTGTGTCCCTCAGCAAAGGACTGTTCCTGGCTTTGATCACATGTATGCCCAACAGAACACTTTCTAAATGCTCCTGGCTTCCACTTTTGTTTTTTCTGTACAATTGGTACAAAAGAGAAGTACCTTTGGTACTTAATAGTGTGCAGGATTACACAGCATTAGAAAGATGACCTTTTTATTCTTCCCTGCAAGTTACATAAAGTGCTTGTAAAACATGCTGAGCATTGCTCTCTGGGCTGCTGAGTGGCAGAGAAATTATAGCAGCTGAAAGGAAAAGGTGCAGGTTAGATAACTATTTTAAGAGAACTTTTTTCCAGCCTTTCTAGCAGTAGCTGGCATTTTATTTATTGTACATCTAGAAAAAGTGATACATTAGGTCTTCTTCACTTCATGCATCAGTTGAGGAGAGAAAGAAAAATTCTACTTGGGAAACATGCTCTGTTTTGTAAAGGTTAAAAATTTGCATAAGATTTTTGCATGTCCTCACTCGGTACTACAGCTACCATCCAGGCTGAACTGTTCTTTAGAAATGCTACCTGCCCTTTACATCTCCTGGCCACACACGGCTTAGGTCAGAGCAGTTGCCCTCCCTGGCCTTGAATGATATCTGGACCTCTCCTAAAGGGTGGAATCACTATGCCCAGCTGTCCTGGGATCAGTGCTGAACACCTTCCCCTCTCCTTCTTGCTGCAGTAATCAAGGTCATATTTTTCCAAAAAGCCCTACCTGTTAGAGTCGACACTTGCAGAAACACATGAAAGTAGATGCAAATTTTCCACTCACGTCTGGAAGGTCCAAACCCATGTAGCACATAACTAGATCACATAAGACAGGCAAACCTGTGGCTAAAATGATTGAAATCAGCACAGAGAAGTCATATTTATAATCTCCGTCGAAAGGAGGTCTTGTTCTGTAGCAGGTTCCAGGACACCCTCATGATGGCCCAGCATACAGTGTCTCAAAGTCTCCATCTGGAGATGAGTGGCTTTGATATTCCGCCCTACTGCTTTAATTGTAGTTGTATAGAAAAGCAGTTTCTTGGCTGATTTGTTGACACCATTTCCCATATTATCACCAAGAACAAGTGACTGGTGGCTAATAGCTTTTCTGTGCTTACACGTGTGCATCTCCTTTGAAGCTTTGTTTGAGAGTGGAGGTTAAAAAAAACCAACAGAGAAGTCACATGGCAGACTTACAAATAAATAGATGGTCTTTCACTCATGGGAACAGTCAGGGAAACAGCATGTTGTTTGATGTGGATGTAGGCAGACACACACTGAATAGTCACAGCTAGGTTACCATCTCAGCAGAAAGAAAACAGCACTATCAGCATCTTACCTTCCTCAGGTCTTCATCCTGAAAAATACTCCTGGCCTTTTACTTCTGCCTGCTAAAGCTGCTCTGGCCATGTGAGCCTCCCAGGCATTTGGATTGAAGTCCAGCATTACGTGACCAAAGAGAGTGTAAGTGTTGCATTGAACCTGGGTCTTCTCCCACCTCACAGATTGTCAGCATCCTTGCGGATAAGTAAAATGAAAATGAAGGTAGCAATGCTGTCTCCTGGGAGTTTTCCCTCTCCATCCCCTCCCTTCCTGCTTAAAATCTCACACGAATGGTCCTGTACCAAGATAACTGCATTTTTCAAGATATGCAGTCCTCAAGAAAAGCAGCTCTTCTTGTTAGAGTCATCCTAGACTGAAATAATAAGCTTCCTTCTTGTCAGAAAATGAAGATCTTCAGCTCTGACCCTAGAATGATGTTCAGAAATTTCCTCTTCTCCCTGTCTTCTCAATATCTTTTCATTATTTGTTCACCTGTATGAATTCCTGCTCATAGAGAGCTGCTTCTCCAGCACCTCAGAGAAGGCAGTGTATCAGCAATTTTGACAGGAAAGGTGAAGGGAAATCACTGACAGGGCCTAGTGGAGAGGCAGGGGTGAAAGACTGCTGTAGCAAGGTGGTCCACACTACAATCTGTGGAGTGCATCTTTTGCATGTGCATAAGTGGGGCAGTAGGTCATGGAACCAATGATGGGTACAGCTTCCCACAAATCTTCCTACTCCGGTGCTAGCACCATAATCACGTAGAATGGGATCCTACCTGCTGTGGTTCACATTCTTACTTACATTGGGAAAGGCTGTTCTAATTGGCAGCACTCTCATGACCCAGTGTCCCAACTACCATAGTTTTCAAAGTGTGTACTTCTGGGACCAACAGCTTCAATTTAGTGCACAGTTCCCATCTTAACCTGTCAACAAAGGAAAATATTAGAACAACAAATGGGTACATACTCTTTGTCCAGCTGCTACAATTTTGCTGCAGTACACTTGCATCACCACAGACCAGAAGTAGCAGCCAGAAGAGCAGAGCAGGGGAAGCTGCAGTCTGCACTAGCCCTGCCCATTCCAGGACACTGTGACAGAAAGGCTTTTTATTCTATCACTAAATAGGATGGGTAAAATAAAAAAAAAAAAAAAAGAAAAGAAAAAAATCCCTGTTGGCATTTCAGAGGCATCACAAAATTGACCAAGGATGCTATTTTATCCTTGTCATATTTAGTTGGCACAATAATTTTATTTGCATTTGATTCACAAACACAATAAAGGGGAAGAAATAACACTAGACAGAGGCAAGTGTTATGTGACAGAAGTATTAATCTCACAAAACAATCACCTGCGTGAAGTGACTGGGGCAAGAAATAACAGTCTCTTAGTACCACTTTAGTGTGTCACACACTTATTATAAATTACATCACATCATTCCATAAAGACCTACTGAAATATTTATCTAACTTATAAAACTTTTTTTTTGTAAGATAAATACAATCTAAGTCGATGGCAGAAGTTATTTCCTAATATTTATTTTTATGTATTGGATCAGGTATTCTTAATTTAAATCTCTCTCAGTCAGATACAGGATTTTATGTTTAATAAATTTCATTATTACTATTGAATATGCATTAATTATCTATGAGCTGTATTTGAAACTCATATGTTGTTCTTATCCAAACGACAGTCTGCTGGCCACAAAAATGTGTGCAAATGTAGTTTGATTTCATTTACTAACCAAGAAAGAAGCCACAATTTCATTGAGAAACAGCTGAGCAAGGGAAGCTTTATTCATTAACAGAAACAATTAACAAGGTGCCCAGCTGTGTTACAATGCAGTCTGCTACTTCTAGGCTGGTACCCCAGCAGACTAATAATCCAGTGCTAATTGGGATGTACTAGGTGGGATGTTCAGCTTTTGGTTCTTATTCATACTTGTCTCCATTCACAAGCAAATTTATTTCAATTTTTTACTTAAAACCAAAACAAAATCTTGATTTGTTCTGAAGCTTCAGCCAGCCAAAGCCTTGTAACATGAATGTTTCTGAGGACTTTGAGGAAGGTTTGCCAAGTAAGAGTGCAGCCTCGTGCTGCTGGTGGGGCTGTCACAAAACACGTACCATCAGGGGATGTGAACTGTAATTCCTGCTTTTCCATCCTTTCTCTCTGAACAAATATGGCAAGAAAATAAAAGCATTGCTCAGAGCAAGGAACAGTCATTGGGACTCAGGGATCTGATCCTGCAGTAGTTATGAAACCAAACTGCTTGCGGGATCTTCAGGGAATCACTAGGACTTGCTAAGCACCTGTGCCTCTTTCCTCCCACCTTGATGGTGCACTAGCCACAAACAAGAAAATTATTGTTGCTGAGTGCTTTCCCACAGCAAAGAACCCCTCTCGACAGGTGCTTCTTGTATTCCCTGAGTGAGCTTCTTATGCTAAAAAAACCCACAAAAAAACCAATCAGGAAAAAATAGTAATGAAAACCCACCACCAACAACAAAAAAAACCCTAGAGGAAGTCAAAGGCAAAACAGAAAAGCAAGAAGTAAACTGCAGACACACACACAAAATCTGAAGTTCCAGGTTATATGCTTAGTCCTACTTATTAAGTCTTACTGTAGCTCCCTAGCCATGTACATAACACAGCTGTTTCTTTTCAAACCCAGAAAGCTCTGACACCCAGACCGTTTGGATTTGAGTCAGCTGCTACTGTGAGGCATTTGTATTCCCTAGTATCCTGTCTGTAAACACAGTGCGCAGATTGGTTTGGCAACCTCTACTTAACTCCAGCTACTCGCACTGGTCTGCATCCTCAGAGCATGCCCTTCTGACACCAGCAAAACCTGAGTCATCCCAAAATGCCACTGTTTAGCTTGAAATTATTATATTCTCTAGCTTGAAGCCATCTTATTTATTTGCTTGACTCAAGCTTTCAACCCTAGATGATTAACTAAGCCTTTCATTCATCTTCTGGAAATTAAAGTACGAAGCTTTAGATGCCTAGACCTTCTTGGACGGTTGATGGAACAGATGATTTCTAGATTCTAATTCAGGAATATGTCCTTTCCTGACTTAGCTCCTAACTATAGAGGCATCTTTATTCTTCTCTAATGCTCTGTCCCAACAAATAAGACCACATAGCAAGTCAGGAAAAGAGGTGCCACAGGTCAGGGTGTCTCCTTGCAACGGTCCATACACAATATAACTTAAATCAATTAACTCAAACTGGACGCAAGAGCATAAAAAGAAGACATTATGTCAACTCTGGCACGATTTTCTGCTTCTGGCTTGTAAATTATTGGCTGTACTCCATCAGACAGCACCCATACTTTCAAGTGAGGCATTCTTTCATTTGGCAAATGAACCAGCCTGGGGCAAACAAACAAAATTACTTCTCGCTTAGCAAAATCATATTTGCCAAGCCACACAACTGAGTAAACATCCTGAAGGAAAACCATTTGTCATAACCAAATGTATCACAATGTAAATATTATATAAAGAATGTAAATATCCCTTGAAGGTGCCCCATAAATAAAATGATAGCAAAATTAGTTTATTTGCTCAGGTATTACATGAATAGTATGGTAGTCATCAATCTGTACAGGTAAAATTCAAGCAAAAAGCAATGTAATCGATCAAATCTGAAGCTTTCCTGCAAATGGAGAGAAAATTGCCTTTTAGATGATATACAGTACAGCACAACTGTATGACCATTGACTTTTAATCAGCTGAGACGCAGGCAAAGCCCACCAATCATGAAGAATTTCCCTTTTACTTATGGGAATTTTTAAAAGATTTATTATTTTGCATATGTCTGACTGCGGTGTTTCAGTCTATGGTTTCTTTTTTGAGATTTTTTTGCTTAATGGCTATAGTTTTACACAATCTGCCCATGCAGCTGTGTAGCTGTGCTAAACACGATTTACTTCCAAGGTCACTCCTAACAAGCAAAAATATTTCATTCATTGTCTTTTTTTTTTTATAGAATAAAGCATGTTAAACCACAGCTGGTGAAATATATAGATTAAAACGGAAGCTTCAAAGGACTCTCTCTGACCTGCATAGATTTAGGTCAAACCTAGCTATGAAAGTCAGCAACTTCATCACCAAGAAAAAAAAATTTAGATCTGTCAAAGACTGAACTGAATGTATCAAGTCTTTATATTTCACATCTGTCATATGGCAAATTGGATTACTAACGCAGAAATACACCTTCAAATGACAAACATGGTGGAAAAAACCTGTGATCTGGCACTGTGTAGACACCCTTATAAGATAGTTCCATTGTTGTACAGTTTCCTCTATATAATTACACAGGCACAACCACTGCATATAATGAAAGACAGTGCTTTTCCTATTTGTCCTTGTTAGCAAAGCAACAAACTAATACTGATCCGCCCAAATAGCCCTGCTGGGTACAAGACTAATTGGTTTGTACTGGAAGGCACGGTGACTTGCTCTGGGGGCTACAGTTGAGAATGTTTAATTCCTTCTCCCACTCCAAGGACAGGTATGAATGTGGCCCCTGGGACAACGTCCTCTTTGCTCTTTGAGCACAGTTCCCGTGTCTAGGGACAGAACTGCTTTCTCCCCACGAATTCCTGGCCTTTGTCATTACTCACTGCACAGGCCAAATAGTACCATTTGATAGTCCCTTTTGTCTTCACTCAGCTGTGTCAGAGCTGTGGATAATGCTTGTCTGCCAGGCGAAACCTCTTGGAAGGGCCATTATGTTATGGGGATGCAAAACCCTCATTACTGACTAACAATGTAAGACCTATCCCGTGCTGACAGTAGCAAGTGGCCTTAACCAGTGGCTCGGGACACACCGTGCCATCTCCTGGTGCTCAGGGCTGTGCTGAAAGAGACTCAGTTTCACTTGGGTGAATTTGCTGGTAGAACCACAGCCAGTCCTCAAGTCACCTGTAAACCTCACCTGCCTGAAATACAGCAGTGCAGCTCCAGACACTCTCTTTTCTGTAACAGCTCAGTGGGCTTCAGCACAGAGAAGGGGGATGCAGTCTCCCTGTGCTCTCATGCTGACAGAATTGTGGGGGCTGAGTGCGGGAGCAGCTCACATTCAGCCTGGAAGTGTCTCTATCAGCTGCCAGTGACTCCTTCCAGGGCTAACTGGTTAGTGGAGGTATAGCATGATCCTGAAATATTGTGTTTTCTGCCCACTCTGCCCAACCATTAGGTAAAGATTGTCTTTTACAGAATGACTGTACATTGTCTAGATTGATGGAGTTTTGATGTCAGCTAGGGTCTCCAAACTCAACCACAGTTCAAATATAATAAATGACTTAACAAAATGCTTTGTGGGCTTTTGACAGCTGCCTCTTTAGAAAAAAGCCTGTGAAATGCCTGTGCAACTCTGAGAATGACTGGGAGGTTGAGTTTCTCTTAGAAAGCAAAACCTGTTACACTATTTCATGGTCTCTGGAATGTGTAAAAAACTAGCACCCAGGATAGCATAATAACAAGCCAGTAAAATTAAAGTACAGATTGCAGCTGGAAAAAGCAGGAAAATTTGTTCACATTCTGGAGGCCCTTTCTACAGTGTCAGAAAGATGACAGGTTTATGATCTTTAAGTAACAGGTTAACTTACATACTTTACCTTGTATTTTAGATAAGTTTAGTAGTAGAAGAGGACAATCATGAGCCTCTACCTATTTTGTAGCTGAAGGGCATCAATCATATAATTCTTAAACTTCTTTTTTGAATGAATGGGAGCTTAAATCACTGCAATGAGAAGTTGGAATCTTTTCACTGAGGCACCATTATAATTTTATTATATAGCAATGTAAGTTACAAAATGAAATGTTAAAATTACACAGGCCAGTAGATAAAGCATTTACCAAAAATCCATCTGGCAAAGAGGGCATAATTTGTTTAAAACACTGCCTGAACAGATGTAACAAACACAAAATTATGTATCTTCAATCCACCTTCAGCGCTCTACTTCAGTTGAATTAATTTTCTTTCCCTTCTTATGTAAAACTCAGGGTCTGTGAAAATACTGGCATCCTTAGAGAATGAAATTATCTACCTGCTGCAGTACAGTGGATTGAAAAGATTCAGCTCTTTGTCTTCTCTGTGTTGCCCTACTACTGTGATTCAGAAGATGGCAGATTCATTCAAAGTGCCTTAGTTGGGGTGTGTCCGTCCCAATAATAAACAGCACAGCATAGACAGCACAGTGTAGCATAGTTACATAGCACACAACAGGACAGGTTAGGAAGCAGAAGACAAAGGTAACAGTAGTTTTTCTGCAACGTTGTGTAAACTGGGGCAAGCGCAGACCTTTCCTTTCTATAAATATCAGCTATCACTTTTACTAGCATGGCTGATACCAACCCAGTCCAGCATCCACATAATAGAGTTATACTGTCAAAACTGAAGACACTAAGTCTCGGCTTAGGTTCCCTAGCAGTCTCAGCACTGGTACCAGTATGCTTCCCTAGGCTGATGTCTAGGTGGACACCCCAGAAGCAGGGCAAGCCCAATCTACATATGACTTAGGAAAAAGAAAAAATATTTCTGCACTTTGTTCCCTGTCTGATTAATTACAATAACTTGAAGTTTGACCGTCACAAGCAGCAATGCGTGGTGAAGATCTATTCACTGACTGCTGATTTCCCTTTTATTTTCTTTGTCCTGGTATAGCAGTTTAAGGCCCAACACTGCACAAGTCTTTCTGTGGAGGGTTTGGACAAAAAGAGACCTATGACTCTCAGAGCTGCATTAAGCCTTCTCCAGGTAGCTGGCACCTTTGAAAGAGATAAATCAAGCCAGATTCACCTCACTACTTGTCACAATAATGTCTATCAGAAGTACTCTTACTGCTTTTACAATATACGCTACATGATCAACTATCTCCCTTCCTCAAACCATCAAGTTTTACAAATAAACCGTGCTCTTCTGCAGCAGATGAGAAAATATAGCCGCTCCCTGAAGGAAGAGGCCCAGACTGCAGTATGAGTGACTTCATATTTTTATTAAGATCTTCATTGGAAAAGTGCACAGCATTTATCTTACTTATCTTTGAGGTCTGCCAACCAGTTCACTGCCACATGCTGCTGGATTTATCAGGGCCGTGGCAGGATGCAATTGAGATGCACTGCTCCCAGTAATGCTAACAGCCTGACTTTCACAGGGAAGAAGATATGCATAAGGGAGGATACTTCATCTTCTCGAGAGTTCAAATCCAGATCTGAAAAATAAAGAAGTCTGGGAACACATACTAGATAACAAACAGTAGGTCTGACAGGTGCACAGCTTCCGAGATGGCAGACACAGGCAGTACAAACGTTACAGAAGAACATCTATTAATTTAGGAAATTGCACCAGCTCACAGAAAAGGTTCACGGAAAATATGCTTTTAAAATTTCCCCCACCAAAGAACACCTCTTCCCGCAGACTCATGGTTTGCTCTGCATAGGCACACTTTTCTTTTTTTCCCTCATCCCACACTACAACATTTTTCTTCTTTGCTTTACAGATTTGTATATAGCAATACCAACCCCTGGTTTAAGCAAGCACCTGTGTTACACTTCTCTGACGAAGTATCCTGCGCACTTACTCTGCTTGTACGGTCCCTTCTGGACAGATGCTACTAGCTATTTCTGGACACAAACCTTTCACAAGCTGTTCTGACCATAGGATGAACTTCAGTTAATTGCAATGCACTGTAGCTTTGAGAGTTCTGTGATACCACTCGTTTGCCATATTAGTAGTCCTCTTTTCCTTGCAGATAGACAGCAAGTGACATCCATTGACATGTGATTGATGCTACTGCCAGGGCCAGTCCATGCCACTGGGAGTTGCTTTCAGCTCAGGCTCAACCGTTGGACGTGGCCAGAGCTGAAACCCCCGCCACATCACAGCCCTGCCTGTGCTAGCAAAGGGGCTTTGATTCAGGGCCTTTCCTTAATCCTGTTTAGATTTTTGCTGGAAGCATGATCAAAAGCAGCTACTTCATTATTTATTGCCTCCTTTCCTCCTTCCCTACTAAGATAAAAGTGTCAGCGTAAGTGTAAACTATTGTCTCGCATCACTTTGGTATACCTCATGGAACACTCCATAGAATCATAGAACGCTTTGGGTTGGAAGGGACCTTAAAGAACATCTAGTTTCACTCACCCTCCACTAGATCAGGTTCCTCAAAGCCTCATCCAACCTGGCCTTGAACACCTCCAGGGATGGGACATTCAAAACTTCTCTGAGCACCTTTTTCCAGTGCCTCACCGCCCTCACAGTAAAACATTTCTTCCTAAAACCGAATGTAAATCCACCCTTTATGAGCTTAAAAGTGTTACCCCTCTACCTGTCACTACACTCCCTGATAAAGAGCCCCTTCCAAGCTGTGGTTTGAGCTAAAACAGAAGTTTTATGACTTTAGCTAAGTCTCATCTAATAACTTCATTTTCTGAAAGGAACTGCATGGTTTTCAGTTTGTCTCTAGAAGTGATAACACAGGACATCGGTAGGCAGAAAGGCCATTGCTTATGCTTATTCCTCTGTTAACCAAGGCCATCCTAGAGCTGACAGAAAAAGGCTACACCTGCAGGGAGGGGTGGACAGGACAGGTGACCCCAGACTGACCAACAGAGTATTCCATCCCATATACATCATACTCTGTATAAAACTGAGAGATCAAGAGGGTCTCGCTCTCTTTTTCAATGGCAGATGTCCAGTGAGGACCTCATCTGTCTGTTTACCCTGATCTTGGATAAATGTGTTCCTAAATTCAGTTCCTGAGCTCAGGTCCCTCCTAGTCTTAGACTCTTTCCCTCATGTCTGCTCTGCAGTATTTGTGGTGACATACAGTCATCGATGGAAGGAGTGGAGGCGTTATTTCATGTATTTCATATATTTCATATATTTGTATATATTTTATTATTTTCTTAATTTTTTCATTTTCATTATTATTTCATTAAAAATGTAGTTTTAGTTTCTAACCCACAAGTCTCTTCCATTCATTTTCTCTTTCCCTGGGAGTGGGGTGGGAGAGCAAACTGGGAGCCTGACTGCTCAGTTTTAGCTGCCAAAATTGGCCAGGCCAGGGCTAAACTGTGACACCAGATTTCCTGTAGCCACCCTTTAAGCACTGGAAGGCTACTGGAAGGTCTCTCCAGAGCATTCTCTTCTCTAGGCTAAAACAGGCATAACTCTCTCAGCCAGTCCTCATATGGGAGGTACTCCAGCCCTCTGATCATCCTTGTGGCCCTCCTGCAGACCCACTCTAGCAGATCCATGTCCTTCCTTTGCTGAGGACTCCAGAACTGAACACAGAGCTCCAGGAGAAGTCTCACAAAAGAAGAGCAGAGGGGCAGAATGACAGAATCATAAGGCTGGAAGAGACCTCCGAGATCACCGAGTCCAATTGTGCCTGTCTCCCTACTAAACCATGTCCCTAAGAAACTCATCCACCCGTCTTTTAAACACCTCATGGGATGGTGACTCCACCACTTCCCTGGGCACCTTGTTCCAATCACTGACCACTCTTTCAGTGAAGAAATTCTTCCTAATGTCCAGTTTAAACTTCCTCTGATGCAACTTGCGGCCACTTCCTCTTGTCACCTGTGAGAAGACACCAGCACCCGCCCCCGTCACAACCTCCTTTCAGGCAGTTGTAAACAGTGATGAGGTCTCCCCTCAGCCTCCTCTTCTCTAAGCTAAACAACCCCAGTTCCCTCAGTCTCTCCTCATAGGGCTTATTCTCCAGCTCCCTCCAGCCCCTCAATGTCCTTCTTCCAGTGAGGGGCCCAAAACTGAACCCAGCACTCGAGGTGCAGCCTCACCAGTGCTGAGCACAGGGGCACAATCACCTCCCTGCTCCTGCTGGCCACGCTGTGTCTGATACAGGCCGAGATGCTATTGGCCCTCTTGGCCACCTGGGCACACTGCTGGCTCACGTTCAGCCAGCTGTCCACCAACACCTTCCCTTCACCTGCTGATTACAATTCTTTTGATAAAACCTGGGATGCAGTTGGTTTACTGGCCTTCAAGTGCACATTGTGGGCTCACGTTGAGCTTCTCATCCACCAGCACACCCAAGTCTTCTCTTCAGGGCCACTCTCAATCCATTCTCAGCCCAGCCTGTAATCGTGTTTGGAATTGCCCTGACACACGTGCAGGACCTTGCGCATGGCCTCGTTGAACTTCATGAGGTTAGCACAGGCCCACCTCTCAAGCTGTCAAGGCCCCTCTGGATGGCTTCCCTCCCCTCCAGTGTGTCAGTTGCACCACACAGCTTGGTGTCATTAGCAAACTTGCTGAGGGTACTCTCAATCTCACTGTCCATGTCTTCAACAAAGATATTAAACAATACTGATCTCAATACCAACCCCTGAGGAACACCACTTGTCACCTCCCTCCCCTTGGATGTTGAGCCATTGACCACAATTCTTTGAGTGCAACCATCCAGCAAAATCCTTATCCACTGAGTGGATAAGGAAGGTACTCTTTAAGCAGTACCTCATGGTACTAATCCCTAGCAAAGGAGAAGAACATAGTACCTACCAGGACTTTCACTTCCGTGATACATAGTCCACACTCATGTAAAAAGCCCAAGTGTCTCTCTCTCACAGATGTTTAGGAAAGAGTTTCCCAAGGAATGGGAGAACATTTTCCTGTAAATCTGGTTTAATAAACGCTTTCTTCCTTTTATTGATAGCTGTTTGTAAAATATTGTTTTCCATGTCTTTATTAGCAGTAAGTGTCTAGAAAATATGAGCTACACCATGTAAGAAATTGTCATTCTTTTTTTTATTTCTTACAAATATGAAGCAAATACGGTTTCAAATGTCTTCAGAAATTACAGGACCATAAATAAATACACTGGACACATTTGCCTAATGGATAAGGTTCATACACAGTGGATGAGGTTCTGTTTCAAGGCAGCATATCAGGAATGTTAAACTGGCTGCACAAACACATTATTTTGATGATACACTTTATACAACATTACAGATTCAGCTTACGTTTTCTGTAAGTGTTAATTAAAAATGAGCCACAGATGTGTTTCCTGATAATATGCAAGGTATGGTCTTCTGCCTAACCAAAACATACTCATCCAAAATTGGACTTGCTAAAATAAAATCTAAGACTCTAGATCTAAATCTGGCTTTATTGTTATTCATCATTCTGCAGTTTCATTCTGCTAATTGTTAGGCTTGTACTTAGCAGCACAACTATGAAATGGCATGCAGATTTTGTCCATGCACTTTTGACTTTTTATTCTGTAAATGTATAGCTTGCAGGACTTATCACCTAGAAAGAAAAGGGACCTGCATGCCTATGGGCTAACCAGTGCTTGTTGGCTCCATAACTCAAACCACAAATTTTTGAAACCTTGCTTGCCCACAGAGACGTACCATCTGCTTGCCTACATATAGAAACTTAATAAGAGAACTTTAAAGGAAAGAACTATATATGGTAGGCAGAAGAAAACAATGTTAATTTATTTACAGTGGACATGCTACACAAACACAGCTGTATTACCAGTATGCAGAAATAATATTTCTGTAAAAGAGTGTGAGAAAAACCCTGATGACCAAATAGCAGCAAAGTGGAAACTCAAGATTTCCCTGTAAAAAGGGAGTGAAATATCTCATAATTAAAGAAAGCCCTATACCAGTACAATAGCATTAAAGACAGAAGGGTTTCCATTGATTTTGATGAGTTTTGCCTCTAATCCTTTTTATTTTGAGACAGTTCACCATTGGAAATATAAAGGCTGCAGTTCTTCAGAAACAACTGAAGAAACTGCTGTTCATATGTTCGACTGAGGCAATCATGAAGAGAAAAATGTGCTGTTCTTTCTCTGGCAGTCTCTGGAGAAAATAATGGTTGTTTCCAACCACCAGTCCCAATGTATTTAGAATTTGCTTCCCTCATATATTCCTGAATTAGACCTTTGTGTCAATAGTCATATTTTTAGTTTACCTAATGCTATTACTGTACCTATTTATGTCTTAAAGAATCCCTAATTTATCAAATTAACCATCTAGTCTAATTATTACTGGTAACTGACCCTAGAAGTTGATTAATACATTCCCAAATTATTCAGGAAGGCTCCTGAAAAAGCCTACAAGATTTACCCTTTTTGCAACCACAAAGTGCCTTTCGAGGTCCACAGCTGCCTGAGGGCTGAATATAATCAATAATCCATAAAGATAATTGTCCCCACATGATTGGTGAACAACCTCAAGCTGAGTGTATAAGGGCTAACACAGTAATTGATGGTTTTGTTGGGTTTCTATGCTTAATGCAATTTGCCTTGAACAAGCCAACTCATCCCTTCTGTTGGACAGTATATATAGATTTAAGCTTTCCTCCAGGGTATTTCACATAAAGGGAAAACATACTTTATGCTTTGTTGTTAGTTAAAAGCCTGAGTTTAGCAAAATTTATATTTTAATTGCCCAAGATATAGTAACTAATAACACTAATATGTTCTTCCAAGTGATTAATTTACAGCATTGCTTAAAGGCAATTTATTATATTTATCCCAATTTTACAGATGAGGAAATAATTTCAGCCAATGTCATGTATTCAAAAGCATTGAGTCAGGATTTAAAATCAGGCAATTGCCTTAGAAATACGAAGAAATTAATTTTTAAAATGTTCCCCTTTTTGTAAGCTTTTTTTTGTTTTTAGCTTTTGGTGGCCTCAGAAATCTTAGCATAAAGGCTTTCTCCAAAACTCTAAGAGGCAAAAATTCCAAGAAAACTAGAACATCCTGCTGATATCATGCAATTTGAAAACTTAGGTGAAGGAAAGATCTGAGAGGGCTTACTATGAAACACTGAGAGGAAATTCAAAGTTTGCTAGAGTAAATCAGAACTCAGATCTGTGAGGAATTGTAACTTCTTTCATTCTCAATATCATCAAATTCATGCCATAGAAGTACATCTTATTCTCTCTTTTGGTCCCTTGGACTTTCCCATGCCCTAGGATATCTTCAGCAACAAGATTTCTGGGTTTATATTTAAATTTGCAAGAGTAACATGCATGAAACACAAGAAACACCATCACTGAGTGACACAAACCCAAGTGTCCTCTCCATGTTCTTGCACTGGCTGCCCCCAGACTTCATGTAAGGATGGCCTCTCCACATCCCTAGACTGCCCCTGGCAGGCTGCATCACAAGTACTGAGGCTACCACAAACATCATCATTGCAAGGTTTCTTGGTTTATCAAGCACTACTGGCAGGTAGGTACATCATCAAGGGAAATAAGCACAGTTATTTAGAACAGTGAATATATGGCCATTTGAGCTCTCATCAATCTTACCAGAGTGAAATACTTCCAAGTACCTTAGCTAAAATGGCATTTCCTTATATCACTGCTGACTGCACTTCATGGCGATGATTCCTTAAGCTATTTTTCTTCAGAGAGATACTCAGAGAGATAGAGGATAGTAAAACTAAGCTGTGAATGTTTTCTCTTTCTGGAAGGAATGAGGCTTATAAGCAAGCACAGAAAAAGCTATTAACCCAAGATTCAATTATTACCCATAAACAGGAATTGTTACTGAACTACTATATATGTAGTAAAACCTTGAATTCCGTGTATATATTTAATATCTAAAATGGAAAATAACCTCACAAGAAGCCAGCATATTACTGAAGCTTGATTCTATCTTTTGAAAGAGTGCGAGTCTGATACTTCTGCTTGTATCTTTCTTATGCTGCACTTCTGTCTCTTCATTTCCCTTCTCGAGATCTGCAGACATTAATGTTTTGCCCAGACAATGTGTTATTCATATTTGGTTGAGGAGAAAAAGGGTTTTGCTTGACTTTGCGAATCTTAAGCGATATCACAACCCCTGAGCTTTTTATTGTGTTTTTTTTTCTTCTCCTTCTTTACTCTTCCCACAGGTCTGCAAGACTTTCCTCTCAAGAGTACTTTATTGCTGTGCCTTCTGTACTTTGCAATGTTAATGATAAGATTTGTACAAAGAGCCCCCAGATGGTTCCCTTCTGGCGCCAAGTCTTTGCAGGTCTCTACACTGGCTTATCAGAAGGAAGATGAAAGATGCATGAACTGACTAGTCAATTCAATAATACTTCCTGATCAAAAATGCTCTGTATTGCTAGTGACAAAGGTACCTGTCAGAGAAACAGCATTGTGCTTCAGGGCCTTGAAATACTCCAATGTCCTTAAAGACCAAAGGTGAAGGATTACACCAGCCTCCACCAGCAATGCTAGAGCTGTACCCACCTTTGAATTGCAAAACACTGACCTAATATAGGAGTGGGAAATCTACTTGTCTCACACTGCAGTTACATATCAAACATCAGAAGGCTGCAACCCCTTTTGGCTAAGGTGGCACCTCATTGTGGTCACACAGTGCTTTCTTATAATCACGAACACAGAACTCACACACTGTTTTGTTACCATCTCAGTTTCCCAGCGTTTAAATTGTCCTGAAGGGTCTATGTCTTTCTATTCTTTCACACTATGCACAGCAAACACTTGATCATGTAAATGAATAAACTAGAGAGGATGTTTTGTTAATTTGCTGGTGTCCTTTTTCGCAAGAAGGAAAAAATAAATACTTGCTGAGAGATTTTTACTGCTGGTGGTGACAATTTTCCTAGGTTTGGGAACCTTGCCATCACCTATCTTTAATATTGCCTTCTAGATATGGCAAAGATTTTAACCTCTCTAATTATATGGGGAGAAAAAATCCACAGAAGCAGATAAGGTTTGAACTAATTAAGGCCAAAAATACAACATGCAGTGTTCCCCAGCACTGGCACCTTTCTACTTTTCAGCACATAAGCCCATTTAATTGCATGTCAAATAATAGAGAAGCCTCACAACTATTGTATTCCAAATATCTACCGTAACCTCTCTGATAATTTAATCACAGATTCTTTCTTCACATACTAGTAACTCTGACAACCTGGACCAGTGGCAATGTTTCTCACACACCATAAAAAATTTCAGCACTATCTTTAGGGAAATCTGCAATAACACAAAGTTCAGAAGTGAAAGGTATCTTAAGTAAACATGAATTATGAAAAAAAAAAAAAAAGGTTTTGCTTGTTTGAGGAAATTAGTATTTTTAAAGTAGGTTGAGTATTTTAAGGTGGCCTAGCAATTCTCTACCACATTATGAACAAAATTTTACCTGACATTTTACTTTCCAGTCTCATAAGACCTTTTTGCCATTCTTCACATTCAGCCCTTGCCCTTGTTCTTAGTCCTGCTATAAATAATTTTGCAACAGAAGAAATCTTCGTCATGCCATTGTTCATTCCTTCCTCCAGATTGTTTATGAATATGTTGAAGAACCCATGTGCCTGCTCAGACCTCGACAAGAATCCATTGGTGACCTCCTTCCAATACCTTCACTCCCTCCAACCATCTACTCAAACTTTCAGTTTCAATTAATCAGCAATAATAGTGGCAATGGTCACAAACTGGAACACAGGAATCTCTGTCTGGACATGAGGAAAAACTTTCCTTAAAGTGTGACAGAACACTGGAGCAGGGTGCCCAGAGAAGCTGTGGAATCCCCTTCTCTGGAGGTAATTCGAAACCTGCCTGGACGCATTCCTGTGCAACCTGCTCTAGGTGACCTGCTTTAGCAGGGGTGGAAGGTGGACTAGATGATCTCCAGAGGTCCCTTCCAACCCCAGCCACCCTGTGATTCTGTGATTGTCTTTTTTATTCCATGAATTCATTTCCTTAAATGTTTTTTTCTGAGAGAATCTGTTGAAAATCTTTCAGTACTTCAAATGGAGTCTCTATACCAGGCTTTCACATCCACATTCCTGCTGTCTCCCCTAAGGAACTTCAGCAGGTATTGATAAGATAAAACCTCTTCTTACCAAGCCCACATCAATGTTTCTGAAGTAGATGGGACTTATACAAAATGTTGACTAATTCTGATCCTTTTGTATTTTGCATGATTTTCTCCAGGGTCAGGCACCAGCCCAATGCTCCCCAGAACTCTTCTTAAAAACTGGAAGTCAGTGGGATCCTGGAGGCCAAGTCAGGTATAACATCGATCCTCCATTTTTCCATCCCTACTGCTGAATCAAGAACAGGTTGAGGGGTTTCTTTTTTTTTGCTAGCCAAGCTTAAATTCTTAATCTTTAAAAAAAAAGTGAAATTTCTGTATTTTTAACAACACCTCTCATTATTGTGCACACAACTGCTCTATCACCTGCCCAATATTTACTAGCAGATGTGACAAAAAATATCTCCTGGAACAGGTTTCATAACTTGTTAAAAACAATAGCTAAGGGAGAAGTATTACTGCACCAGGCAGCTGTGTGCTAAAATTGGTCTTAATTTAAGTAATCAGCAAGGTGTTTACTGTTATAGTTTGCACCTGTGTTTGTATCGTTCCGTTCACCTCCACATACTTTATCCTTAAGGACAAAACTGCTAGTTAGTAGGAAACAGGCAGATGTACAGATTGCAGCTACCTAGAAGCACCAGCTAGAAGTGCCACCTGAGAAGGGGGAGTTAGATAATGCAGATAATGTGTTAGGGCCATATGACAAAACACTTATTATTCACACACAGTTCTGTCCAAAAAAACTAAAGGATCTTCGGAATCTCAGAGAAAATTAAGACTTTAAAAAAAAAAAAACCAAAGGAAATCCTAAGCTAGCCCTAGTATTTGAATAATAGTTAAATAAACATATATGAAATTATATAGAGATATACACAACATAATCGAAGCATATTATTGCCACAAAAAGAAATGAGAAAAAATTCTTGAAACTAAAATGTCTGACTTCTTTCCCAGTAAGAAGTATGCAAAAATCAATACTTTCCCATAAAACATTCTTATATTAGTAGAATGGATTTTTTTTCCTAGGAAGATCACTTTATTAAAAAAAACAAATCCCAAAACGAACAACTGGATTACTATCTGATTGCTTAACTTGACCGTACTCACCTCAGCATCTGAGCACCTCATAAACATTTCTTTTCTGTGCTCTTTTTTCTTACTTATGACAAGCAATTTTCTTCCTGGAAATTAATTACTGTCATTTTCCATGGGGAAGGATATCTACATGGGTAATGCCTGATCTCCCAAAAAAACAGACAATAAAATTTCTATAGGAGCCTCACTACAGGAACACTTGGCCAGAAGGACAAAGAGGCAGGATTAATACAATCCAATTTTGTCACTTAAAGTCTTTCTTCGGAGAATACAGTCCGGCAGGCGTTTCAGAGTCTGTTTACATCCTATATAATAATACACATTGGAGCCTACTCATCTCCCCTGATTACAGAAGGAGCCTGCATGTTATCACAGGTAGTGTGCTGTGATGTTAAATATCAACGGGTTGTAATGAAGGAGAGGATGAATTCCAGGTGTACTGGCAAGTACCAATAATTTCATTAGTTTACAGAAAAGCTGCAACTGCAAACACAACTGAATGTAGAGCCCAGTATTGTCCCTCCCCTCCAATAAAATGCCTGTGTATCACTGGTGAAGAAGGGCTCAGTAGTGATGTCACTCTTGAATTAGAAGACAGCTAATTCATGGAAAACACTGAATCGAAGCTAGACTCACAAATTAACCTTTAGGGAAAGAACTACTTCTGTTGTACAGAAGAGAAGCCCTCTGCAAAATGGGGAGGCAACTGAACTGTGAAACTCTAAATCTCCAACTAACATGGTGACCTTTGGGTTCTAATAATTTGAGAAGATTTTAATATGACAAGTGGCATTTTTTAACCTTTAAGGCTTTATACTAACCAAATTTTTGCAGTATGTTAAAAATGCAGGATTTTGCAGGTTGAATGACTTTGCTAGAAAATAAGATATTCCAGATTTAGTGTTGTTTGAATGCCACAGTACAGAACACAGAATTATATTATAATACTTTAACAACATAAATTGCTAGGTCTGGTTTATGCATCTTATTTTTAAGGCTGGAGTTCATGATTACTGTGTTATTCTTAGTCAAAACTCTACCAGAGCTTTTACTTTAAATTGCATCCTTCAAGGCCATATTATTTTATTAGTTGTTACTGCTACATCTCAGTAAGCAATCAGGAAGCTCTGTGACTCAAGATTGCGAAACGTGCAGGTAAACTTCAAAAGAGTGGACAGGGAATCCCTCTGGGTGTCCCTCTGTGACTAATACACCACAGGAGCTATCGTAGGAGGTGTCTGTTCCTGCTGATCACCTAGTTGACCCCAAACACAGCTTTCTTTAGCCAGTTCTCATAATGTTGTTGAGGGATCTCTAATTATTTGGAGTTAAAGGGGGACTTTTCATATCCAAACCAGGAGCAGTAACTTTCCCCCTGATGTGTTCTGCAGCCGTGAAAGTCTGGAGCCGGGGACAGCTTCAAGCTCTCCAGAACATCCTATTATGTAGGATGTCAGAGCCCTGGCTTTTCAAAATGTCACAGCTCCTTCAGGAAGCTATTAATATTTTCAGCACCGCAACTGAAAGAGTTTCTGACTGTCTGCCAATACTGTATTCACTGGAAACTAGGGGGGAGGGACTGTTGCTGGAAAGGTTTCCAAATTATGTACTTTAATACATTTTCTTACAGCTGTCACTTAATAGCTTTCTTAATAGAAATGTATTTTTTTCCCGTACAACCATGCGAGGTATTCCTGAGAGAGAACAGGACTGGTCTTCAGGAGGCTTGAAAGGATGTTGTTAATAAATCCAGCCATAAGACAGGCACACAGTATGTTTTAGTAATCTGCTAACGATGTCTCTCTAGGGAGTGGAGAGACATTAGGGCCCACTCTGTCCCACAGCAAGTTGACTGAGAAAAACAGGAGTGGATGCCTTGGCCTACTTGCTGCCTGTCCTCTCTATTCCATTGCCTTCCCCGGGGAAAAGCATGTAATTGGGAAAGTACAGAGCCTCGCTCAGCTCACTGCTGTCTCTTTCCTTTCCTGGGGCAGGCCTGAGAGCACCTGGCAAAGATGCTAAATGATGCTGACTCCACTGATGCTGCCAGGGAAGACAGCCTGAAGCACACACAATAAAGCAGCCTCCAGAGCAACTTGTGAGTGAGGAAACAGTGGGGGCCAAGTCATTACCTCCCAAATAAAATATCATTTGAAGCCAGTGTTCCAACATGCAGTCACCTGTGTTTAATCGGGGATATAATTAAATAGGATCTATATCTAAGATTAGCTCTAGGATATTCCTGCACATGCAGAAGTTTAGAAATAAAATGGCTGTATGCAATTAATACAATTTGTTTTGACCTAGCTGTCTGAACCAGTAAGTCATAATGTATTTGAGCTGCCAAGGAACAGTGGAAAAAAACAACTGATCGACAGATGAATTTAGTAAGCATTGAGAGTGAGAGTTTCCCAGCAAGTGTGTTTGGGACTTAGCGCATCAGCTGGGCATGAGGTCGTATTTCAAATCTCCCTTGTCAGTGGCTTCGAGTTTGGCGGAAGGATGGATTTCCAGTTTGCGATGTTGACTACAAAAGGTTTCTGTTGAGAAAGGTGGTGACAGTGGAAGTGTTCAGCATGCCTTACAGGCTTCAGACGCTGAACAAGGTATGCAGAGCCACCTTTAGAAGTACAGCCTCAGGGGCAAGGGGGCAGGCTGGACGCATTCACAGCATTTGGCAAACACTGTTGACCACTGGTAATGAGGACAGAGATTTTGCTCTTATTTTGCCAGTTCCTCTCCCTCATGTACAGAGATGCCGGTACACCCAAGAAATGCAGAAACTGTTACTATAAATGTTGCTGTAATGGAAACATACAAAGCCTTCCCTTCCCTTCCCTTCCCTTCCCTTCCCTTCCCTTCCCTTCCCTTCCCTTCCCTTCCCTTCCCTTCCCTTCCCTTCCCTTCCCTTCCCTTCCCTTCCCTTCCCTTCCCTTCCCTTCCCTTCCCTTCCCTTCCCTTCCCTTCCCTTCTCCTGAGAGCCATCACTTTCCACGTGAACAGCAGATTGCCTTTGCATATTAAAGAATTATAATGTTTCAATATATTAAGATACTGCATTCAGTTTCTGACGTCTCCTTTGCAAGGTGATTACGTGCCCTATATCATACATGTCCCGTGGGCCACCTAGGACTCCTACTTCCTTAACATGCTCTGATGAAAAGCGTTGCAGCTGTCTCCACAGCAGCCTGTTTTCTGGAGTTATTCTGCCCCTTGCCTTCTATAACGACATACCAGCACCAACAGCACTTTACTATAAATGTAGTGATAATAATATGGGAGAATGAAATTCTCTATAGCTGAATGCTGCTAATATAATTTCTGCATGAGAAAATATGCATATCTACCCTGTTTATAAAGTTTGATGATTTGTATATTATGTTTATATTTAATAGATCTCTGATTACACTGTATGATACATACTTCGCGTGTTCAAAATCTCTTCTCATTTTTGTTTGCATGTGTTTCGTCTTGATTGAAAGAAATATTAAACAATGTTGAACAGAATAAAACAAGAACATTCAGTTGATTTGCAGAATATCACATCATTCAGTAACTGTACACAGCCTGCACCATGGCATCTGAAACTAAATAGTTGGATGTATTTGTATTTTCAGAGAATATTTTTATTAACTATATAATGCTGATACAAAGATGACAAACAGGATTGTAAAAAGCAAGGATCAAAGATTCATGAAGAATAAAAAAATATTAAACATCATATGGACTCCATTAAAAAGTTAAAAATCAGAGGATAAAAAGGAGAAAGCTCAGCTGTAGTATTAAAGTACTTAAAGGGTGTCTACAAAGATGATGGAGGCTCTCTCTTCACAAGGAGTCATATAGAGAAGACAAGCGGCAACAAGTACAGGTTGCACAAAGAGATGTTTCATCTCAACCTAAGAAAAAATTTTTTACAGTAAGAACAATCATTCACAAGAACAACTTCCCCAGGGACATGGTAAAATCCTCATCACTGGAGATTTTCAGGATGTAATTGGACAGGATGCTAGATAATCTCACCCATACTCTCTTTACCACAAAAGGATGGACATGGTGATCTTTGGAGTTCCCTTCCAATCTGAGCTGTTCAATGATTCTGTGGTGTTCTGTAATGCTGGAAATGGCGAAGCAAAGATCCCAGGCCCAAACAACGCTACACTTACAGGGGCAGGATGAGGGAAATGGGGGAAAAAGAGCTTTCAGGTTTTTTCAACTTCAGTAAACAATAAACCAACCAAAGTAAGTAAACTTTTTGTAACAGAATCCTCCAGCAGGGTAAGGGAAAAGAAGAAAAGCAGGGGAAGCTGAAAGAACCACAATGTTCTTTTGCCAACAGTACCTAGAGACACCTTCCCACATAAATTTATTGTTCTGGGGCTGCCTAACTTTGTAAATATGATAGAACATTTCTACCCAAAAAAAAGCTATGCAAATATGAATATTATGCAACTGCCATTGCTGTATTTAAAACACTTGGAACAAATTATGAAAGCCAATTGTCCTGAGGTATAAATCAAGTTATCTTAACAGATAGCTGGACCTACAGGTTGTTTCATATACTAGAAATCTCCTCAAAAACGATAGCTGTTCATTGTGTGTTTATGTTTGATAATACACAGAAACACACAGTATTTTAAAATCCACATCATCAAGCTGATGAAAACCTTAAAGAATCAGTAATGAAAGAATAGAATGCAGCAAAGTAATTTTATTTTATTACAGACATTTATAGGCCACAGTTGAAATCAGATGCCATTATCCCAGTTACTACCCCAGTGGGTAGGAAGCAGTACTTCCCTTGTGAATAATTTCCTGCCTGAGATAATAAAATGAATGAAAGATGTGATTGATCTCATGTAACTTTAGCCATGTAAAAATGAGGACTGATATCTAAGAGAGTTTTCCAGACTCCTTACAAAGCACAGGGAAGAGAAACTTTTTCAGAGAAATAATCTATTTCACCCACCTCAGATATGTCTCTTCTCTCTTCAGATGAAGTGTACTATTGTGTACCAGCTTCCCATCCCCTACTTCCCTTCCCATCTCTCCCATTGACTACAGAGAGATCTCTCCCTCAGACGGGATACTCAGCTCACAGACGGCCAAGTTAAGTGAGATCCAGAACATAGTTCCATGTCCTTCTTATGCTGGGGATTCTAGAACATAGAATTGTTTGGTTAGAAAAGACCTTTGAGATCATCAAGCGCAACCGTAACCCAGAATGACTTGTCCCGTGGTTATGTGGCAGGCGAGCAGCAGCAGGTTGACGCAAATGCCACATTCTCTGCATGCAGGTAAGGAAGCCTGGGCACACAACACATGGTCAGCAAACAGGTGAAGCTCATGCCAGAGCCTGGACAAGATGAAACTGAAAGCAGAGATTGGGAGTTTTTATAGGACCGGGTGGCTACTGTTACCCAAATTGTTGTTGGTTGGCAACATCAATGTCAAGGAAGGCAGCACCTTAATGTGACTTCCTAAAGTCACGGTGCTCTTGGAGCAAAAGTATCCTGTTCATATATTTTTCTGACGTATTTGACCTGTTTGGCTTAGATCATTCCATACTTCTAAAGTAAATAGAACAATGTTAGTGCTAAGATTCAGTATCTCTAGTCAGAATCTGTAAAATGAAAAGTAACATCAGGAAGTACATACATTAAAAAACATATATATCTTTGAAGCGTGTGCAAACCCAAAAGGTATCCCCCCAGACATCTCTTTAAAATGATTGAAAGTCAAAGGGCAACAAATAAGTTGAAAATCCAGGAGAAAGTATGAGTTAGGTTCTCTATTACCTCAGTATAATGTGAGATTTGTGTATCATCATTTCTAAGACCAAACTGATACCAAGTAAGCAGTATTTTCCATGGATTTTCCCATGTCTTACAGTCTGGAAAACAAAGAGGAGGAGAAGAAAAAAAATTACTTATGGTTATAACTCAGGAATTTTCCATTACAATACTCATCTCTATTTTCCATTTTCTTACATGCCACTAGTACAAGAGGCAAAAAAAATACTGAAAATTTTACAAGAGTTTTTCAGGCAAATCCAAACCAGGAGATCAGCTTGAAGTCCCCGATATAACCATTAGAAGCATTTTGTTTCCACTGAAAACTCTTGGTAAAGAAGCTCCTACTGAAAACTGGAAGGTTCTGTAAAGCAGAGATGTCTTCACTGAGCCCTGTTTAGCTTAAGTCTAAATATTTTGATATAGCAGCAAATTTGCCTGCAGGAAACTTTTACCTGGCTCTGCCTTCAACAGTCTATTACAGTTGTTACATTCCGGGATGAGATGTGTACAAAATGTCTAAAACTAAACCAGTAGAAAATAATTTAGGAAATCTATAGAAAAACAGCAGAACTGACAAATCACAAGCCTAGTGGCTGCTACACGTGGTTTCACTCTACGCCATTTGGTATAACATTTCCCCACATCACCTTATTCCTTTTTTATAAGGCCTGTCCTTGCAATTTACAATCTACAAGGCTGCTGAGCTATGTGAAGACGTTAATTTGCAAGCTCTTCAAGGCGCAGACTTCGTCATTAATTCTGCGAGGCACAGAGGACGCTATCAGCACTATACAAACACTGAGATAACATAATAACAACTCCTTTACAAAATTCACTTTAGGGTAGATTTAAGGTTCTCCGAGTATCTTCCATTATAACGGACAAACAAGTAGCACATTAAGCAGCCAATTCTCAGCCCTCATAGGACCAGCCTTAAGGGATTACCCAGTACCTGTCATATTTCTCAATGACACCAAACACTAACAACATCTCCAGCATGCACACACTTTGGAGTTATCACCACCCTCAGTGCACACATCAAACAGCTGAAAAGAACCTGCTAGTCATCAATACATAAATGTGCTTTGCAACATCGGCTGAGGTAATGGAGCGCGTAGTTCTGGCATAAAAATCTAGGTAGTAGAAGAGATATATTGAGTAAAATAAAACTCATGGTCAAGAAACATCCAGGTTCTTTATAGAATTTCTTGAATTAAATTAATCCTAGTGAACTGCAAAAAAGCAAGAAGCTCATCTAGCTCCATCCATGCCTAGGGCCAAGTAGGAGAAAGTCAGACTCAGACCAAATCAATTCATTTTCAACCAGGTCTAAACTTCTGAGAGATCCCTAGACCACAGTTACCACCTCTATGATGAACACTACTAATCCAAAGACTTATTGTGGCACAAAATAGAAGAAATATCTTTCACAAAAAAATATAACTTTCCCAACAGATTCAAGTGTTTTTCTTCTGCTCTCACTTTAAGGCCTTTTTGTGCTTCCTTGAAGTTGTAAATTATGTGAAGGAAAATCAACGTGTCACTCTCTAAATTAGGAAAACACCAGACAAAGAGCATTGAAGGTCCTCTTCTTCCTCCTCCCACTCCCCCAAGCCCAGGAAAATTCAGCTCAGGAGCACACTGGGAACTCATATCCAAGGCATTCCACTGGGGTATCAAGGCCCAGACAGCTCTGAGGGTATAGACACATTAGGGTACAGCAACACCCACCATCTCCCTGTGCACTCATTCACAGCTAGAGCAGCACAGAGACATTCATTCCTTCTGCCCTGCACAGCCACATAAATCTGGATTAACTCTGTTACATCTGCAACAAGACAGCAGCATAAAACTGAGCATGAATGAGGTCAGACTGGTACAGCTCTTAGCTAATGTGTAAAATGCACACTTGGTTTCATACCATTGATTTGATCCACCATTCTGCAATTACCAGTCAAGCATTTTTTTATGAGCCTGATGTCCAGAACCAATATGTTAAATCATGAAATAAAATATCATCCAATCACATTAAGGAAATGGAGAACGTGAACTGAAACTTAATATCTAATTACGTTATTAATATATCCAGTATACGTTCAGATTATAAAAATTTGCAATGACTAAAATATAGTTTGCAAGAAAAGAACCCTGGTTTCTGCTAACAGGCTGGGGATTGAGGGACTTCTTGCAGAAAGAAGGGTGTCACACTGTATTTATACATTGAATGTGGATTCTGCAAAATAATCAGGATTAGTACTAGATCCTCCAATGGTCCAAACTGGGAAAAACGGAGTTAAAAGAAAAAAGATAAAGCTGTGGGCAAGATCCAGCCTATCCTCTTCTGACACCCAAACTGTGGATTGCAATACTAAAAGTGGGAATGTGACTCCCAGCAGGAGCATTCAGATTACAACTCCCTTTGCAGTCAGTGGAGGGGATAAAATTGAATCAGCTAGTGTCCATCTGCATGACCCCTGTCCTAGAGGAAGTCAATAGGAAGTGGCCGTTAAAAAAATCCCACCCTTTTAAGGGGCTTGGAGCCAGTTGGTCCAACACAAAATAGCTCTTTGCAGAGTGCTGGTCCTGGCTAGGGAGCAGCACTCGTATGCACATGGCTCACTTAGTTTGAAAGACAGCAACCAAAAGAGAAAAAAGAGGTATCAGCACTTTGCATGGTGACCCTGGCAGGCAAAGCATGCACTTGTCAGGAGCGCTGAAATCTTGACCCTGCACTCTGCTGCCTGGTGGCTTTGATGTGTTGTATGTAAAGGAGTGCACAAAAGCACCAGGCATTCGGGGCATTTGAATGGAGGAGATGACAGGAGAGATTCTTGCTGCAGCAGGCGCTCTTCTGGGTGGCCAAAGAGGAATCTTCACAAGCCAGAAAGACCTGGAGTGAAGGACTGTGGCCCCACCCTCAAAGCTCAGATACTTGGTGGGAGAAGGGAGTTGTGGTTCCGGCTGTGGCTTTTATCCAATAAAGAGCTAATGTAACATGCGTAAGCAGTCCAGGGACTTCTGTTGATCATTGTCTTAATTGACTAAAATGCAAGGATACTAAGTATTGATTTTCTAATCAAATTAGTGCCTATTATTTACCCTCAATATGTTTATTCTTCTCTTTTGTAAGGCTCTCTAATGTTCCACAGAGTTAGATACTAACTTAAATGTTTATTGTCCTGTACCTTCTCTGAATATGCACAGAATGCATCAGACCCTCATAACCATTAATAACCCACAGAAGTGGAGAGAGTGGAGAGTTTTGGTTTGTTTTGTTGGGGTTTTTTAATCAGTGAAGTCACTGGTAGAGAATTAGCCTTGCATTCAGGGGGATCATTTGCACTGCTTCAGATTTCCTCCCTGACTGAATAAATACGTCTAAGTCTCGCTCTGCCTCAGTTTCCCACTAACAAACCTGAGTGAGATGAAGACATCAGGAGTTTTAGACTGGAGACAGCAGTGATGAGACCACTGAAGACTCTCTCCCATGCAGAGTAGGCTGCAGGATTCCTGTCCTGAGAAGCTGGGTTCTGTCTTCCTGCCTCTGACAACTTCTCCACCAGGTAACCCATTTACTTGACCTGAGAAGTAAGTCTTGGATTTGGTCCTGATGAACCAGGGGAAAAAAACATTGAATATGTTTCAGAAGCATCTTACAATGCAAAAGGGAAAATCTTGTTACAGTGCACTCCAAACAGCCTACTCAAGTTAATCACATTTATATTTATTAAATGAGACAGTATTCACAAAATGTCAGCATTGCAGCCAAGATGTAAACAAGACATAGTCCAGAAGCAACAGAATGGTTTATGACACTTTCTGTTCTCAGTCCTCTTTTCTCATTCCTAATGATCTCTAATGAAAGGATATACCAACGTACATGCACAATGGTCTCCAGGCTAGCTGCTTCGTGTAAATGCCTTTTTCAATAAAGGAAATGCTACGCAAGGTGGCATATTAAAGATTAATGTCAAATTTCTTTCTGTACAATTCAGCTAATTATACTCTGAAATGGCCTCTCGAGTAGATTTTTAAATGCTTATTTTTCTGATGAATATTACTTTTGTAAAATAGAAATAAATCTACTTCCTCTGCTTATCCAATGATTTGTTTAGTATCATAGCATCATAGAATTGTTGAATTACTCAAGTTGGAAGGGACTCAAAAGGATCATTGAGTCTAACTCTTATCTCTTCCATACACTTCCAAAACTCACACCACATAACTGACAGCATTGTCCAAATGCTTCTTGAATGCTGGCAGACTGGGCGCCATGACCGCTTCCCTGAGGAGTTGTTCCAGTGCTCCACCACCTGCTGGGTGAAGAACCTCTTCCAATCCAAACCTCCCCTGGCACATCTTTCTGCCATTACTCCTAGTTCTATCACAGGTCACAAGAGAGAAGACATCTGCACTTTTTTCACTTCCTTCTCTTGTGAGAAGGCAGTAGTAAATCAGTTGTAAAAGAAATCAGGTAGTAAATCAATTGTAAAAGAAATCAGGTATAAAACAAAAATCAGGTATAAAATAAAAATCAGGTATAAAATAAAGTTCATCTGAGTCAGTTAGAGGTTTTGAAGAAATAACTACAGGAGTTTCTTTTGTGCAGGAGTGGGAGTGATCTTTCAAAATAGGTAACAACCTAAACTGAGGGAGCAGTGCAAGTGGGTTTCTCTCACTGCTGGTTTGAAGGACCAGACAGCTGGAGAAAATAATTGGGAATATATAATTTAAAATCCAGCAAAACATGGTGACTGAAAACACACTCTTCACTTCAAAATTACACCCCCTAGTATTCCAGGATCACTAAACACAAGAATAATTCAACACATGATTTTAACCATGAAAACAGACACACCCCAGTAAAGTGCTCAAGCCAGGCTTATATGCCTCATTGAGTAAAGATGCCATTCTGAACTTCATTCCTTAAATGCTTTGGGCCAAAATTTTGAAAATGAATCTGAAAATACTGATATACCAGGATCATGCTTTAATGAATTTGTTCAGAGATAAGTGAAGAACAATTGATCCAGGATTTTCAGACGCATCACTGCTGAGGACAAAAATTACCACATTTTAACACAAATAACCTATTTGAAAAGGGCTGTAGCGACAAAAAAAGGAAGATTATATCAGGACCTGGAATTTATCTTTTGCTACAGCATGTGTTTAACAAAGCCCCTTATAATCAAAACTGAAACAACAAAGTCAGCACTGCCTCCACATACCAACAATGATCAGTGTACAATAAGACTCAAAGTCACAGAGGAAACAGCATGATTTCATTGAAATCAAACTTATAAGTTGTAATTAAGTACCCACTTCCACAAAGAAACCCCAAACATAATCATAAGATTCTTAAAAATGCAACAGAAATTTTTAGAATAACAGATACTTTGGTCAAGATGCCTGCCTATTTTCTATAGTATTTTACATATCAAAATATTTTTCTTTCTATGCTTCAAGGCCTAATTTGTCTTTCTTTATTTTCATGTGACTTCCAAGAAAGACAAGGCATTGTAGTCAGAGTACAGTATCAGGTCTCTAATATGCTCTGATGGGCAAAGCATTTCTGCTGTCTTGGTCTTGGAGACATTTATTAATGTATGGTCTGATAATGCTTATTATGTGCCTGAGATAACGTCAGAAGACCCAGGAAATAAAACTAGAGGTGAACAATGTGAGGGTTTCTTAGTAATAAATTGGATTTTCATTGGAAATTATGTCACATTTTTGAAGAAAAAGCAATCAGACCTTTGAGAGTCTGCTAGTTGTAGAAAGTGCTTGGGAAATAAGCAAAGACACGTTGCATGTTTTCAAAATCATTTAATTCATCAAAAGGCAAAGAAATCAGCATCTCATTGAAATGCAGTCTTCTGTATCTTTTAGCTCTGATTCGCCTGAAGGTAGGGAATACAATTTTTTTAGTGTTACATTCTCAGGTAAGCAGGACTGACAAAAATACAGCCACACGATTCAGATAATAAAGATGAGATGATCCTCTTTTATTTCCCTCATTAGTTTTTAATCTTGTATTTCAAAACAATTTCTGAAAACACAGATTTTCCTTGTACCATCACACCTTAGGATCCACAGCTACAGTTCACGTTGAAGTGTGTTTATTTGTATTAGAATGCATGCTTTTAAATTAAATTCATCTTTTAAGCTTACTTCTCTGAAAACTGCTATTTCTGCTGCAGGAAAATAACTCCCTGAAGAAATGCAAATAAGTCATGGTTCTTGAGGGCTTTGGGACAATTACTATGCCATCTGAGTTTTCAAAATTGCATAAGTGGGTTATATACCCTTGGTATCATAATTCTGTATGGCTGCATCCAAAATAAGATGCTTAGGTGGGTTGTAAAGTGATATAGTTTGGGTACACATAATTGTATCTTAAGCTCAGCTGCAAGCCCTAGGCCGCAACTAGTTCAGGATCAGGCAGAGGTCAATTAAATTCTGTGAACATTTTATTATCGGACCTGAAAGTCTCTAGCTGAGATTAGACAAATACGGATCTTCACGGATTATGAACACTGCACTGATTCACTGTTACGGAGTTATGCAATGAGTATCATCTCACATCACAGACAAAACTAAAAGGAAGATAATGTAAAAAGGTAATTTCAGAAGACACTCTAAAAGTCCAACATTGATTCTTTATTTTTTACACATGGGAGCCATTATATAGGGCTATATTTGTAAAAACAAGGCAAGTAATTACATAAGAAGAAAATAAAGATAAACCAGTGGATTTTCTAGACAAGTAAGTGTAAAATTTTTCTGTGATATCGGACTGCGCTTTCACCAGGAAAGGTTTTCCTCAAAAACTCTTGCCTAGCTCTTGTTCACTGTTACCACTCTATTCAAGACGCCCAAAGTGACAGAATTTTTGTAAGACAAAGGACAGGTTTTTCTCTGTGTTGTTGCAATCTTGTCTTAAACTAGATTGGCTTACTCATTTCTTAAAGAAGTCTCATCTTGCTGTTTGCAAGAAGGCACAGTGAGGGCCAGAGGTTACACTAAATTTTTCTGCTAATCTTCCTGTCACCGCATTTCATCCTCTGAACACTTTGTGCTATCCTCGAGGGATGGCCTGAAATGTAGAGTATGAAGTCCCAGATCACAGAATATTTGGGTCTTTTCTGCTTTCATATTTTCCTCTCCTTTCCCTTCCAAATCATCTCGTAATTCTTAAAGCAATTATAATTTACTCTTATTTTAAAATATTCCTATTTTGATTATTCTCTTTATTCTTGCAAGTCTTCTGATTTTCCTTACCCCTTTTAAGTATTTTTAGAAAGTATTTTCAATTCAAAACAATTATGAAAATGCAAATTTTAGCAAAAATTAATGCAAATGAAAATTAATATTCAAAAAATAGATTAGGAGTTTATTCATTTTTAAAAAACAAGTGTCCTAGCTACTTCAAAAAAGAAGTCCTTGGATCTTGGACCATATTCTGAGGCACTAGCAATTCAAACTTGACTTAACATACAAGAACCATAAACTTGGAAAGGAGCCGGGGTAGGGGCTCTTTCCCCAAGCAACAGCAACTTGATTGTATAGGACCAACGGGTAACATTAATTATGCTGAATACATAAACAGATCTCCTTTATTAACAAACACAATTTGGAACTGAAAATAAACTGTGTTTTCTGGAACACACAGTATCTGATATTTTGTATTGTAGTATCTTATCATTCATGAAACCTTAACAGATAGTTCTGCCCAGTTTATTAAATCACAGTACTAAGCAGGAGACAATATGTAAGGGATTTCTAAAATACAATAAAGGAGGAATTTTTTTTAAAAAAAACTCATTTAAGTCATTAAGTAGATCTAAGGAGAGAATGTCATTGGAAGTAGCTTAAGGTTTTTGTCAGGTAAATCACAGATACAGATTAGTCCAATGCTGCATTGCATTTTAACAGCTACCATACCATTTTCTATGGATTTTTTTAGATTCGCTATAAAAGAATTTTGGAGGGTGCATATGGCAATGATCGTGTGGCTCATTGGTTCAGTGAAAAAAAAGGTCTGAGATGATTCAAAAGCCAGACCACTTTGGGTCTGTATTTTCCAGTTTGGAATTTCAAAATTAGACATTCATCTTCATATGGGAACATACAAACCAGAGTGGCCTGGTTTTGAATTGCATCAAACATCCCACTTAACACAAAAGGGGCATGCGTTCATACCTATGGAAACTGAATTTCATGCTTTGCCCTGAAGCTAGAGATCTGCTTTGGGAGATTTTTCTTAGTTCAAGGTAGTTCACAAAATTAATATAAAACATCAAATGACAAAATAAGTTTTCTAAGCTCACATCTGGTTATTTGATTTCCTAAAAAAAATTGCAGGTTATGAAGGTAATCAGGAAGCTGGAAAGATTTTTATATGGGAAGTCACACACACACACAAAAAAATCACTGTTCATGTTTTCTAATACACTGCTGCCTAGGTTTTAGATACTCCTCTTTGCTGGACAACTGTGTGCGCATAACAGAGAGATATTTTCTGCTCAAATTGTTTTGTAGCCTAAAATTCCAACAGTTGTTTTTCATTAAGAAGGGAAATAACAAAAGTCTACACATCAACAAAGATATGAGGAGTATGAATTGCATGTGCTGCTTTACCTCCTCTCATTACACAAGGCAAAGAACATTCAATGACATCAACAGGTATCCAGCTGCCACAAGGATATACGTTTTTCGTGAAACATAATTGACTTCGGAATTCACTGCTGAAAGATGTCTCTGAGAATCACTACATGGCTAAGCAAAAAGCGGACCAAGGAGTTTGCTCATACATCAGAGCTCCAGGCATTCCCATTGCTTAAACTTTCTCTTATGTCTGCTCTCTCAGCAGCTCCAACTTGCTTTCTTGCAAAACAATATTTGGGAGTAGTTCCCTTTGGGAAATACTGTGGTTCTTGTATGGACAACAGTGCACTAGTTTGACTCTTTCTGCCCTCCAACTATACCCTCAAAGGATCAGACATTCCCAGATGTACTTCAGGCCATGAAATATATGTCCTCAGTTTCATGTAATTAAAATGCCACGCTTACGGTCTCTGACATATTGCCGACATTATTTCACATGCTTTGAGTAGGGGAAAAAAAAAAACACAGAAAAAAATATATTCTTATGTATTAGGATCACCATTTGGGCTCTGAGGAAATACTGGGCCAGGTCATCATATTGTAAACACACTTTACTGCAGAGTGGCAGTGTGAATGCAAGCCTGTTCATGTCAGCAGTTCTTGCAATGGAGTAATTTTCTGGCCTTCCCATAATGTCAGATGTGCCACATCATTTATCCTCAGGCAGATGATGAGTTTGCATCTGTTTTATTTATTACTGTAGATGTTATCAGTGAGAACAATAACTTAGGAGGACCAAAAATGACCTGATGTTTGCCAAGAGAGCACAGCTAAATTAAATACAAAATAAACACTACCTTAGCTGTGAATCCTGCTGTTTCAGGACACTGCTTAGTCAGATAGTAAAATTCCTGTGATTAGACAGAAACTACCACCTTACACAAGTTTATACAATGTGTAGTTCCCTACAATGCTTCTCCATCTTATGTAGTACAAATCTTCACACACCACTGGTTTGATTCAGTTTGACAGTTTCTGTGATCCTGATATTGGCATGCAGTCATGTCACTCTTCAGCTGATATACCCCTCAACACACAATGATCAAACAATTCCTTTGCCATTACTTGTCTTTCTAAAGTTTATGAATTCAAAGGATTAACCTATTTCCAGCATGAGATACTATGTTATTATACTAAACTATGTAAATTATTTACAAAATCTCCCCACAGACATGTGCATTTGCTGATAATAAATGTTTCCTGAATGGAACGAGTGTTCTTAACTCCCCTTAGTGAAAGTAGAGATCCTTAGCATTTCAGGATTAGACTTGAGCCCCTCAATCCTTGCCTGATTCCTGGTAAAATCTGTCGTCTGGCCTACATACAAGTTCAGCTTGCCAACCGCCACATGATCCTCCTGCAAGTAAAACACACTGGCAGAGATTTGTTGAGTCAAAGGTAAACATCTAAGAGTATATTATCTAATGTGACCTAGTTGGCTACATTCCCTTCAGAGCCAATGAAGGGAACACGAAGCTCTACAGAGCGATTTGTTTAAATCCAGTGGCTAGAACTGTTTCTCCATCAGTTCTATAAAGCATCTACAGAGATTTGTCTCAGACATAAAAAAACACACTAGATGTCTACCACTAAGTGAGGTGAATCCCCCCACAACTTATGCGCTTCAATAGCTGCATCAATTGGACTCAGCTGGAGTGCAGGTAGAAGCTGCATGGCCATCACCATACAGAGAGTTTTGCAATTTGCCACTTCTGTTTAGATATGCTTGTTTACACAAAAGCGTGCCATGTTTTTCCAAATCTGCTAGGTGATTTGGTAAAAAATATTAGTTTTGCAAACAAAACTCTCTTTGCTATTGTTCTTAGACCACAACCAGACACCAAAACTTCCATTAATCCCGCTTTCTGTCAGTCTCCAGCATTTGTTTATGTGGGAATTGGTCAGCGTCATGAAGGCCAAGTGTAAGAGTCGGTCCGAAGTACAATATTTGCCTCAACATCACGATCAGGGACTTGGGGAGAGACCAAGAAGCAAACGTCCTGAGAGAAAAGAACTGCATGGTACAAGCAGTCAACATGACCAGGGACTGCCAATAACATCTAAGATAAGGCCCAATAGCTGCTGTCCAGAAGATGGATTTCCTCAGCAAGTTTGCCCCACCTCCTCCCTGACCCGAAGCCAAAAAAGAAGAGCATGCGCAGAGACTCGCAGAGGGTCTTCAGGTCACCTAGCGGTCATGAGAGGAAGATGAGGTGAGGAAGTAGAAGACCCCCGAATGGGAGGTGGTGCAGGCGCAGAAAAGTTTTGGCAAGTGAAGCAAGAACTTTTGAGGCCTGCGCAGTTCAGCCTGGATTGTGAAACGATGACGGAGATTGGCCACAATCCATGGGAGAGAGGAGGTGCGAGGTGCTGTTGCTGAGCATAAAAGATGGTTCCTAACTGAACTCTGGTCAGATATCCCCACCAAAGGATCACGGGTCACGACTGAGGACCAGCAGGACGCTGTTCGGGACCTGGGACCATAGGGACGCCTTTGGACCTGTGGTGGTAGCTATAATCCTCTTTCTTCCTTTTTCGTCCCTTTTCCTCCACTTTGTCTATTGTGTGCCACTTTACAGGCAAAATAATAAAGTTATGCTATGACTGAATTATAACCCCTTGGCATTTTGGTTGCCTTAATATTGCGCTTCGAGATCAAGGTAAACAAATCATCATGAGTCTACCAAGTGGACCGTGACACCAAGGAACAGCATATGTGATCTGACAGTATTGGACTGAAGCTGAGATACGTAACCAAGAACATGGGTCTTCTTCTGCCTACACACCAAACCTCTTTAATTGTCCGACTGTGACTTTACTGTGGGACCCAGTTCCCAGGGCTCAGTACTTGCTACAACCTTGACGATGCTACATCACAGTAAGACCCGGGTTTATACACCCTCTCACACACACAAGCTACAAAATGGGAGACCTGGAGTCATAGCTTTCCTTTACTTCTCTCTCCTTCTCCCAAAACAAATTCCTCAGCTATGCCTGCTGATGGAAGAGATGGAGAAGGAGTGACCGTATCCTGCAGTAGCTCTTCCTCAACTGCAGATGGGAATGAGGCCAGAAAGGGAGCATGAGAAGGAACTCAGTAAAGTTTCCCTTCAAGAAGGGAAAAAGAAGGGAATAAGAAGGAGAAAATACAGGACTCCTTGCTTTTGTCCAGTCCTCAGACACAAACAAATTTGGAACACAGTATTTTCTCCTCATTCTTTGCCTCTGTTTGCTTGAGTAGTCTTCCAGGACACAGGAGATAAAGGTGTTAAACTACTGATACTGAGGAAAAAATCAGATATCCTTACTTCATAGGAGCCTCTTGGTATTTAACCTAGTATGTTTAAGTACTCTGCCTTTAGATGTGTAGTAAAGGAAAGTAGCCACAACTGCATTTAGTGAGGAATCAAATCTTTGCAGTGTTCTCTGTGAGTTAGTGGAGAATGCTGATTGAATTCAGGACCTAAAGGCTCAAAGGCAAAGGATTTCTAGTTTCTGGGCTGTAATCAGTTTAAGACATTGACTGGCTATATATGGCTTAGAGTGGAGAAAATTTTATCATAAAGGTGAACTTTCAAGGGAGGCTCAGGTACCCTCAGAGTTTAGTGGCATCTAGGTAGGCATTTTTGTATTTGATTTTTGGACTTTGTGGAATTTCAGGCACATAATTTTTTCCCCTAGTGTCAAATCACTTTGTGTAGTTTTCATATTGTTTGAAACAGGAACTATCCTGCAAGTGAAACAAGAAAACATTTTAAAAGAGAACAGGGAACAATGAGCCAGAAGGACCTAGAAGCTGAATAAGGATAGAGAGAAGAGAAAGGCAGAATTAAGATTGTGTGGGTGAAAATGAGAACCATCAGAATTAAAAATAAACCCCAGCCACTTTTTATGTTGAATAGCCACAGCTAGTAAGCTGATTGGCAACTTCCAGCTCTGTCAGTGTATTACAGAAAGAGCATTTGAAGTTACCATTGTCTTTTATGTGTTTCCTAATCACATTTGTTGCTTGAAAGTTGCATGATTTTATACGTACTAAGGTCTAGTACTTTATTGCTAGAGTCTACTAGTAAATCCTGAAAATAATGCAAGCTGATGCTTTGCTCAACAAGCTGGTATGTACAATGGAGGAATATCATTAGGATTAAATGCCAGATAAAACTGTGGCTTTATTAATTTTCACTTGACTCTGATACAAATATGAACCATGCAATTATTTCAAAATCCTAACAGCATTAAACTCTCCCCATCTCATACCACTTCCTCATCTCACTTTTATCCATAGCAGCTGAGAACACTTGCTCCTGCTAACCTACAATAAACTCTGCTCACAGCTGCCTTTGAAGGAGATCTGCAGAAACTTAAAAATAAATGAGACAAGACTAAGATTAATAAAATAGGCAAGGATAATAGTTCATTTTGTTATGACCAAAATTCAATCCATTAAGGGAAGAGAATAAGACTTCTTTCTGGTTAAATTGACTGAAACATTCTGCAACAATGGAGAATAATAAAGCACAATTAAAACTGAAAGTGACCTGGGGCTTTAAATACTCAAGAACCATGTTAATGGAACAAGAAGGCCATTTAAAGGTCAGCAGCTTATAAACAATATCCTCAGAGCAATTTCTCAAGAGGAAAATCATTTCAAATGGACCTACCATGTAGTTTATAAAAGAGAGGGCTTCTCCCATCCTGAAGGAAGCCAATAAATGCCTACTATGAGGCTCTGGCAGCCATTGTTTCACGTCTCAGGTTCAAGAGAAGATATTATCATTATTTCAGCTGGTATTCAGAGGAACCATCAAGCAAGGTAAATCTCAGAATATGATGCTTAAAGTGTCATGCATTTTCCAAAAAGTTTTTGGCTGCAGTCTGTGAGCTCTGCCTGCACAGCAGGTAGGGGTTACCTGAACCCCTTCACTGCTGCAGAGCAAGAGACAAAAGAAAACACAGAAGCTCATAGCTCTTTCTGAGCAATGGTGGGAAACAGCATCCATCTATCCCTTATGTTCCCTGCCCAGCTGCTCTCCTCTGGCTCATAAGCACATGCCTTACAGGCCATCCTGGGGACCAGCACCTGCTGCCAACCTGCACAAGTAGCGAGTGTCCTGGCACTGCTATGGGAGTCTTATGCCCTTCCTTGCTGAGATCAGCTGTCCTGGATGCACTGGTCTATGACTTTGGAAATTTGTCCCCAGGAGTGAATTATAAACCGTGATAAAAATCTAATATCTTTCCTCATATTTACAGTGATCCTGCAAGCTCAAAAAGAAAAAAACAAAAACAAAACCAACAAAACCTTCTCCACTTAGAGACCATTTCTTTCCCTTCATTTTTCAGACTTAGAGGTAGTATTCCATTCCAACCAGGTTCTGTACCACAGAGGTGGAAATATAGATTATGCCCAAACAAATTTTTCTTTAATTGACTGTAGAAAAATAAGGCAATTTGTGTGAACATCCATTGGAAATCTGTTAAAAATATTTAGTTATTATTTTTCATCCAAGCTGGAATATCGAATATAGTGGTCCAACAAAAACTGCATTGTGTCAACATCCACAGCAAAAACTGCTAGGAAGGATCTGCAGGATCTGGCAAGTTATTCTGCATCATTTAAATCCATATCTGAGAAAAAAAATGTAATCATACATATTTATTTCGCCTGTGTTATATTCCAGTCATCATGTAACACCTCATAACCCAATGTCCAGGGTAAAAAACAATGGGATTGTGGGCACAAAGTATTATCACATGGAAGGCATGTTTTATGTTTCGTGCAGCTGCATCAAAGACTGACATAAACCAGTGGTTACAAAAGTCATCTAATGACAGAAAAGAGTTATACTCAGGCTGTTGGTGAATTCTTTGCAGGTGTGACTTAATTCAGGAGTTAGCTTATTATTAATGCTGCCTTACACAACACAAGTTTCATTGGCTATTTATGGGCATTTAGTATTTTATTAGGTCCCTTTCTGAATGCCTTTCTTCTGCTGTGATCATTCTGTATTTGTTTCTTCATCTGCCCTCTTTCTCCCCTATGTACACTGCAAGCTCATTGAATGTTTTACTCCCTGTTCCTTTCATGGTCTGGTCTTTTTGCACATCAACCTGATGACCTGAAGTTTGGTCTCCCTGTTCAGATTAGTCAAAAAATTAGCCAAACCTCAACCACTTTGCTGTGGATTTGTGTTGCCTGTAAAGTACCATATGTGGGTTTGGTTTTTTTTTTTTTTTTTTTTTAATATGACATTGCATAGCATTATTGATATTTAAAGAGTCTTCTCTACATTTTCTGCTGGTACAGTTCATTTATAGCAAGCTGACCTTGCACTCTGTGCACAGACAATGCATGCAGAGTCACAGGAGTAGGTGATCAAATACAGCCAAGCTAAATTCAACTCTGCACCTTTTACATTGCCTACAAAAGAAATTTGTTTTTTATAGATTTTTTCTACGTCTTGAGTCTGAACTATAGGTGTAAAAATAAGACAGGAAGCTGGATAGATTTTCTTCCCTCAAGACTATAAAATCACTCAATAAACCTCCTTCTATAATAAAAACTTTAAAAGGGTGGTTGAAATCCCGGCCCCACTGGATTCAATAGTAAATCTCCCATTCACATCAGAAGTGCCGGACTTCAGTGCTAATGCAGGCCCGTTAACGACACAAGGTACCCTACGGAATGACTCCATATAATAACTTATTATAAGCTACATACTTTTCTCCAGATATGATTTCACATTTTTTACTAATATTATATTGAAAAAAATACTGATTTCTCTCATCAAAAAAGACAGTCAATATACAAATGCTCATTAATATTAAGCAGAAATTTTAAAAAGCACTCCTGAAGACAGCATGGAAATGAGATGCGGGGGGAATGATACACAGGCCAAATGAAATGATCAAGGTTGGTTTATATCTCTGTTGGAAGCTAGTCTCTCTAGGACCAAAGTAAAGGTTAAGAGCATTATTGGTCAAGATGGACTCACATTGACATCTGGCAAATTCATACAAAACTAGGAGGGATTTTGTAGTCTTCACCTGTGCCTAATATTTCAGTTTAGACTGACCAAAGTGTACACAGTAAGCACCCGGACAGAAAAAACAAATTCCATTTTGTCACCTGTAAAACGCTAGAAAAAATGGATTTTGTAGAGAGCAATTCACATTGCCAGCTGTCTGATCACCACATGGATAAATCCCAATCCCAGTGTGTAATTGCAGCACTAGTCATGCTGGCTAACAAAAGCACTGCAGTGTGGGCAGGGGACCGATGGTAGAGAGTAGAGAGGTCATCAGGTGTCTGAGCCAACGTCTTTCCTCACCAGTCTCCAGCAACAGCTCAGCAAGCATGAGAGGAAGCCCAGGCTGGAACACTGCTTGCTGCTGTATTCTCTCCACTCCACCACCGTCTTCCTTCTTTTGCGAATAGAATGGAAGAGGAACAAAGAAGATAATTTTTTTCCAAACCAGACTCATTTCCAAGAAAGGCTGCATCTGAATTCAAGCTCTGTTTTAACAAACGTATGCCACTACAGGAGTGAAATGAAAACCTCTCTCTCACAGAAGAAGACCCACAGAAAACTCTTTTGAAAATATGGCCCTATGCATTTATTTTTTTTCAGTAAATCCATAACTAAGTGAAGGTCTGAATCCAGAAATATAGTCCTCATGTAATGATTTCATCAGCTGATAGGTTTGTTCAGCTTGGAGAAGAGAAGACTCCAAGGAGACCTTATTGCCTCCTTTCAATACTTAAAGGGGGCTTGTAAGATAGATATGGAAAAACTTTTTAGTAAGGCCTGAAGAAATAGGACAAGAGGTAATGGTTTTAAACAAAAAGAGGAAAAGTTTAGACTAAACATTAGGAAGAATTTTTTTATGCTGAGAGTGGTGTAACACCGGAATAGGTTGTCCAGAGAGATGGTGAATGCCCCACCCCTGGAAACATTCAAGGTCAGGTTTGGTAGGGCTCTGAGCAACCTGATCTAGCTGAAGATGCCCCTGCTCACTGCAGAGGGTGTTGGACTAGATGACCTTTGTGGTCCCTTCCAATCCAAACCATTCTATAATTTTATGAATATTTGAATATTTGTGACAGTGACATCTCTTACATTGTCACTGCAGCTACGAATGATCAGAATTGTAAATACACTAGTGTCAGAATAGTCTATCAAGCAGTTTGTTAGATTTACCATCATTTGGTCATTAAATCAAGTGTGCATGTCTTTGAAAATCATGTTCTAGCTCAACCACAAGATAAGAATCTGTGTCACGAGTCTGCATTGTACAGGTGGAGGATATGGTGACAATAGCTCTTGCAGGTATTAAAAGTTACGAATCTTTGAATCTGCTTTGCCAGATTGGTTTGGATTTCTTTTAATTCCAGGATTTTGGATTATTTCTACATTTGTATTTGTCAGCTTGAAGGGAAACATCAAAAATAAGGGTACAAAGCCCAGCCTTTTAGGATATAAATAAACATTCCCTAGAGGGAAAGGCTCTCTGATTTCCACAAGGCTGCCATCAGACAAAGCCTTCCCCAAAAGCCACTGTTAAGGGCATTTGAAGTGGAAGGAGGTATTGGCCACAAGACAAACACTCAAAGCACACGTCCTTGGGGGGTAAAAAAATCAGAAGTGTTTTATAAGGAGCTAAAAGCATCTGAAGAGAACAGCGGTTCTAAAATACAGAATAAAGGCAGAAGGACTGAAGCAGCTGTTGCTTTTAAAGTTTGGGGAGTGCTGATACTGATCAAGAGTATTTCAGCATGACTAAGCTAGAGCATCCAGCATTGCATGAAACTTAAAAAACCTTCACCGTCACTCCAGTGTCCTCCTCCCGCTGAGTGCTCCCTGTGCTGAGGAAGAACCATGCCAATTTATCCACACCAATTGTAAATTCCAGCCACTTGCTGAAAACACAGCCTTTTTTCTGCTGCCGAGTGACTGAAATCATGTTGTCACAAAGAGTAAGAAATTATCGAGAGCTACAAATAAAATATATGCCTTAACATCACCTGATCCTAAACAGAGGCAGGTATCATGGGCCTCTCTGCCGGCAAACATGAAGGAGGAATAAGGCCATAAGGCTACAGGATCTTAATCTTGTAATGAAGTTTTCAAGAGCTTCAGACTGAAGTCACATGAATCCTGCACACTGTAACATCACTTCCAAACACAGACTTTTTTTGTAATACCTAACACAGTAATGCTCCTGAGACAGAGAGGCATTGCCACAGCAGACCTGAGTAGAGCACAGTAAGTAATAAGAGGCAATTTGCATGATGAATCAATAAAATTTTGTCCTGAATTGTTAAGATTTTTGTCAGCTTTTTGGTTCTACCAAAGTATTCATTAATAGCCAGAATCTCAAATCATCAGCAGACCACACTGGCAAGATACAGGAGCTTCACTGGTTGGGGCAGGGAGGAGGATTTTGGAAGGTCACTAGTGAAATGTCTGACATGTATGAAAAGCAGCCTCAGATGTCAGACTTGCATACTCTTTTCAGACACCTCTGGAGTCCCACAAACAGCATGTAAAACCTGAAGTTTCTGTGATGAAAAAGTGAAAGAAGAGTGGGAGTGAGGAGAGAAGAAAAAAGGAGGGAGTGAGAAAGCCACTCCAAATGCGGAGTGGTCAAGAATTGCGGGAAGAGAAGTGCTGTGCTCCAAAGGAGTTAGAGGAATAGAGGTTCAAACACTTTGAATGAAGAGTTGCCATGGGAGTTACATGTTTGGGGGTTGATAAACAAAAGAGCAGGTAAAAAGAGGACAAGAACCCAAGAGGAAAATAACACCTTTGGAAGAAAGAGTAAAGGAAACTGGGGGAGATGGGGACGAATAAGAAGCAAATGGTATTTTTCTTGGCAGTCAGTGAATCCTTCTTATGCACTTGCAGAGGAAAATGTCTTTCCTTGGACAACCTGACATGTTCTCTTTTGGCAATGAGATGCCCTGTGTACCAGAGCAGTTTCATATGCAAACAAGCAATGATTTTGTTTACATAGATCTATAATCCATGAAAAAAAAAACGTGACAGGGCTGTAGCAAATCTGTTCCCCAGCACACCATTATCTGACAGAGGATCTTCATGGTAACCTGCCCGTGCTCTGTGTAGTGGTCAGCTCTGTGATGCACACCAATGGATTGGGAGGTGAACAACACGTCCATCACCCATCGACGTGAGAGACCCAGGACCTTGCTAGCCAGGAGTTTCAATTTCTATACCTGCAGCCACAACATTTGCCTGGGATGGGATTTAAATGCATAGGATTGAAGTTGCTTATAGTCTTTCTGGAGAGAGGTCTGCATTTATCCACCCCCTCACTGTAATCTTTGGGCCCCTACAGTTCCTCATCATCTCAGCTAAAACAGCTTGTTTCTTCCTCCAAAGAATACAGCAATATAATTAACACTAAGCAAGAGTTAACACACAATTGTATGCATTCTCTCATGTTCTCAGCCAAGCAAATCTTTCATTTTGTCGGGTAATTTCTTTTTAATGTGATGGTTGCTATTATTTCTTGATAGTGATAAAAGACCTGAAGCAAAATTCTTTTCAGAGAATTCAAGAGGAAAAAAAAGTCTTTGTTGGCTGAAAGGAGCATATTTAGTGCATGCAGAAGGTGTTAATTACAAATTCTTAAAGCTGACATTATAGCCCTAAAAATCTGGGATATTTTGAGTCTTAAATGTCTCAGTTATCATCACAGAACATGTCTGTCACGGTACCCATTTCTTTGCCCTGCGGCATTAATATAAAATTAAAAATGGACATTTGAAGCTCGTAAGTTTTGATCTAATTGAATTTGTGGTAGGATCAAATCATAAGATGCCCATGATTTGCTGATCTCATTCCTCCCTTCTGGCAAGGGTTTGTCAAGCAGTGCTAATGGACACTTATAACTTACTATAACGTTTGCTACAAAGTACGATGATCTTTCACAATGTAACTTATTGTTTTGTGTTTGGGCTTAACAAGACAAAACAAAACAAAAAAATCTGAAATCTGTATACACACTAAATAGCAGAGGCAGCTCCCAAGCTGCTGTAATTCAGTAATTATGACATTCACCTCTATGTGGTTTTCTTAGTAGGCTTGTGCATACTACACTGTGCAAAGTTAAAAATCAATTAATTTTGGAAAAACCTTCTTCTTATACACTCTCTTCTGTGAATCAAATTTCTCATCTCTTCAGAGAATTCTTCTGGCATAAGCAGAGGTAAAACTGATGAATATTAAATCTCTGCAATCTAAAGTGTAGTGCTTACCTGAGTTTCAATGAAATACAGTTACGTATATATAGATATACCGACATATTTTATATATATATGGAGACATGATCGATGCATAGGTTTTATCAAATTATACTTAGAGGTTCTATACAAAAAATAATTAATTTATTTTTATCTTTTAAGATCTTATCTAGAAAAAATGACTTTTGCAAAGAAGAAGTGGCATCAGTCATCATTGAAAGGGGTGTATGGAATTTGAAATAGCAAAGCAATTGAACAAGAAAAGTTTGGCATAGAAAAGAAGGGTGAGTAATTTAAACCCACTCAGGAACAGGTGTGACTTGTTCATAAACCAGTTATGAAAAAAAATTGTTCAATTACTCCTCTCCGGTAAATAAGAAATTACCATAGCCACTCCATTTTCAAACAGCCTATGCATGTATTTTGTTTCATTAAATCTTAAGTAAAAAACTGCATTTTACTACTACACCATGCCTTCTTTACTAACTTCAAGATCTGAATTCTAAGAATTTCCTGCTCCTTATTTATACATGCTGCCTTGGCCATGGCATGAAACCACCACCTTAAGGCTGACTATATTCCTCAATCCGTGCTTAAAACATATTCTGCCTGTTTGTTGAGACTGTTACATTGAGCCAATCCAGCCAGTAGCTTTTGTGATAGGGAGAGCAAATAGCTGTCAGTTTGGGGGTGGATTCCAAATGATTTGTTAAAAGCAGATGGTTTTTATCAGCAATTACAAATAACCTGAAGCACATGTGTGTATGCAAGTGCGTATTTAAATTTATGATTATATGTGTTTGCAGTTGCAGTTAGGAATTTGTAAGCATTTCAATATTCAAGAAGGGAATTATTCAAAAAGAAATCTGATCAGAGTTTGAATTTAAATACATTTGGAAGTCTGTTGAATTTAACTGAGGACCATGAAGAATCCAAACCCTTGTGTAGAGTTACACAGCCCACACGAAGCAGAAGGAGTCTCAAAACCCTCTGCTCTCAAGGCTTTGCTGTACAGTAACATGCACTGAGTCGCTTCCAAATCCTGGCCCAGATTTTATAGAGGAAACGTCTGTCAGCAACAATCCATCTGCAGCATGCAACAGTAACATGATTCATGTTCAAACTTTCTTTAGAAACAGCTTAAAGTCAGACTTCATCAGCATCTACAGATATGGGTCTGTGTACAATACATAAGGATTATAAGAGGCCCGGTTTGTTAGGTAATATGATGTTAATACCCTGAATCTTTAAAATATGTATTATCTGGAACTGGTACATTGAAGAGTGACTCGGTTTGTGCAGAATAATGTACTGAGGGGTGTATCACCTGTTCAAAATAACCTGTCCAGGTTTAAATAGTCTCTAAGTGGTCTTCAGACTTGTGGAGGTGATCAGAATCTCTTGTCCTTCACAGGTTTCCATTTTGCAGTCAGCAACAAATGGGAGTTTACTTAATGTTCCCATAACCATCTGTTGCCTCCAATGGTAATTTCAATCTGGATCTTTCTATGCTATCTATATTTACACGATTCAGATAGCCAAAAATATCAGAATGACCATCATTATAATGAACACCCACTCCATTAATTTTAAATGTGTCTCAAATCCATTTCTGATTTTATAAAACTATACCATATTTTGACCCAATAAAGATAAACCATATATCTAAATGTAAGCTCTGGTACCCCATTCTCATTTTTCTAAAAAACAAGGGAAGAAAGTGAAGTAGAAAATAGAGACACTTACTCCTTAGCCATTCTCAGCCCATAGTTCACTGGGCATCGTTTTTGCTCAAAGAGATTCTCTGAACCAAACCACTCAATCATCAATAGAAGCAGTGAAACAAATCTCATTCGATTGGAAATACGCGAGCAGTGAAACATCTCTTGCCTGAAGAAGAATTCCCTGTTCATACCACAGTAATTTATCTCATAGAATTATTTTTCTTTAGTTATTCATTCTAGAAGCTTTTAAAGGAAACAAAACAACAAAACGACTCCACAAAAAAACCCACAAAACACTCTTCAACAGAGCAAACACGATTAGTTGATCAAGTGCACCCGTGTCCATTGACTCAAGTGACTGAATTGCAACTCTTTTTCCAGGTCACGCTACACAGGCTGCATCTGCAATAGCATTTTAGTCTGTGGCAGGTGTGCAGTTATGAAAGACATCTCCCAGTTGTCCCCACGTGCAGTGCTTCAGTTGACATTGTGAGAGGAGTCAATATGCACAAGCTGGGTTCCTCCTGGTGTGGCTAAACTGGCAGGTGCATTTCAAAGGAGCACCTAAGGCTCTCCAGACTCTAATGGGTGTTCAGTCCGAACAGGAAGGTTAGAGCTAGGCCAGAGAAATACCTCCTGACAGGCAGGTATGCACTAGGTCCACAGCCAAAGCTGCTTTGATTTGCAGATACTTTCCTCTTTGGTTGCACTACTTATTGATATAGATATAGGTTCTGTCACAGGGCTTTGCTTCAGAAGACTTTCTTTCATGGAATGATTATGTCAGTGGGATCTTTGGTTGCATTACCTCCTGCCACCATTTCATTTTTGTATTCAGGTAAGACATGCAATTCTACGCAGATAAAAAGTTATCATATCCTTGCCATAAACTAAGTGACACAATAACCTGTCTTGTCAGACAGTTTCACAGTGCTATGCATCAGCTGGAAGGCTGAGAATGAAGAAAATATTCGAAGGTTTTTTTATGTGTCCCCTCAAGCTACAAGGAGATGTAAGTACTGATACGAAACGACATTGCGTTTTGTTTGGGAAAACTTCGCAGAGTTGCTTTAGCCCAAGATGGCAGCTATTATATAAGTAGCAACAATATCTTCTCTTTCAAATACTTCATTTTCTCTTCTTTCATGCAGACCAATACTTTGAGGTCAGATAGCTTTCTTTTTAGATAATGAGAACAGAGTGCTTAAATCAGCACATGCAACTTTCTGAGGTGGAGAAGCAGGGGCTTGAATTAAAACAGTGCCTCTCAACATTATACAGGTACCTGAGGCATGCAAATGTGGAGTAAAAATACAGTACTAGTAGTTGGAGACAGGACAAAAGTAAAGAATCCTTTCTTGCAGCATCTTTTTATAGTTTTGAATTTTCAGCTTTGAAATTCTTGGCCCTTGTTGCAATGACTGTTATACAGCTGAAGAGCATCCCCTCTATCCAGGGGCACCATCCTTTGGTCCTGAAATTCCTGCATCTCGCATAGTCTGAGCAGCAGCAATGCAGGGCTAGATCCTTCCTTGGCATTGGGGGAACCTCTAGTCAGCACAGGTATTCCAACACAGCTGTTACACGATCTTTTCAAGAGTATCACTGACCATTTTAGTCGCTGCAAAAGACACGCAGGTCTAAGTGAACATGTTAACAGAGACAGTTCTGTTCCTTGCCTCGGTTTTCTGATTGTTCTGGAATGCTCCTTGGTCACTGCTGTGTAGGGCAGTTCTTCAGTTTTATTTTAGCTAGTGCTTTACTGCAATCCAGGAAGAACTTTCTTCATGATTCCTTATAGTAGGTAGCTGTTGAATTTTATTAGAAAAGAGGGAAGGCAAAAGACATTTCAAGCTTCATAAAATTTTCTTAAAAAAGTGAACAATGAGATACACACAGGAGAAGTCCTGCTTTAGATACTATTTCTCAATTTTTTAAGCAGAGTCATGACCTCTTTGCGAGCCATCGCTTGGCTACTTTCTATTAACAGCAAAATAAGAATTAAGTTTGAACAGTCACTTATTAATTTTAGTTTTCCACATTGTATTTTTTATTTGCATGTTTAGGAATGTGTGTATTTGGGGATTTTTTTTTTAATGCAGTTTTTCTGTGGACCACGTTCCGATGTCTCATAGACCTTTTGTATCCTAGAGATAATGGGTTGTTAAACACTTCTGAGTGCAGCTACCATCTCCTATTTTATTTCACTCAAAACCAATAACCACCTAGGAAGTTGCAGTTTTTGTTTTGTGCTCATGACAGCTTTCTTTAACCTTAACTAGTCCTAGCCAAGAGAAATCTTCAATATCTCCAAAAATACTGCAGTCTCATTCTTCTAGTTTGTTCCAAGTTAGCTGCATTTTTAAATACTTCTGTTACAATAAACAGTAGCTCCCATGTTAAAACTTCTGGGGTTGTCCCACAAGATCAGCTTTGTCAGTTTGGCTTTTCTGAGTTGGTTTACCTTAGTCTATCTATGGTCAGAGGCTGGCTTGCACAGTCTGAACTTATTTTGTTCTGTACTTCTTACAGAGTGTGAAATTTCGACTAAGGGATCCCCTGGTTGAGTCCCTGCACTTGAAGCGCTGTCCAAAAATAATAGGAATTCCAACACATGGATTCTCTCAGTTATCATATTGACATGCAACTAATTAAAATTGAATTTTTTCTCTTGCCTCAAGAGCTACAGAGTAGAATAACCTTCCTCACCTTCCCCAGCCAGAGCAGCACGGTCACTGGCCCTCTGTCCAAAGTCAGCTGTAGGGTCCAGTTTCTACCCAAAACTTCAAAACGCAGAGATTGCCAGAAACCAAAGTGGCTACGAGGAAGATCTAATAAACTGTGAGAGACTCTGCATGTCTATTAGCAGAATTTGCTACATTTAGCCCTGTGTCCAACAGAAAGGACATAGTCATTCCTTCCCACTTACTGCTCTGGAGGTGATCCAACGCGGGTATATGAATGGCATGCTCACTAAATTAAAGTGTGCTGAGAAAATAATGGCTCCTGTAAAGACTGCTTTTAAAATCTCTTGACATTTTGGAGGTACAATAATGGAGCATTTGTGTCCAAAAATAAGGTGTCTTGGAACTCCTGCCATTACATCAAATCAGGATACTCTTGACATTTCCGTGCTCCATAGTGAATTTGCTATCTGAGGCTATCTTACAAAGAAAACTGTGTGAGTAACATCACTTGAGAATTCAAAACTAGGCTGAACAATTCACCAGAGAATATGACATAAGAAATAAGCATCCTCTGACAAGTGACCTAGACTAGAAAGCCAAGCAGGAATTTTCCACCTTTTATGTTTATTATTCCTTGCTGTGTGATTATTTGGAAAAGCATAAAAGTTCCTATCAATTTAGAGAGTATGTTTTTATATACAAAAATCACGGTACAAATATCAGTACAGGGAACTGCACTTTGCAAATAACATTTTTAAGAACATTTCTGGAATTCTATTTCTGTCAGGTACACTTACAAATATCGAGCCAACCTAACTAACAAATATCCAGATTTCTTTTAAATTCTGACTTTGATACTCTAATAAAATGGTACTGTGTAATTTTATTCTTTTCTTCATTCATAATTGTCTTTTAGATTCTGAAAATAATACTCCTCGCTAAGCGCAATGTGAGCTGTATTCAGTTTGTTGTTATCTAAATCTGAGCAAATATTACAAAGCTCATGCAGTTCCACCGAGGGACAGAATGTTCTCATTTCTTCAATTACTCACATTTGAATATAATGCTTACAAAGAAACTTGCACTTTTTCTTCCTTCTTATAATTGGAAACCTTAAGATTAACACAGTTATTTAAAATAAGATACATTTGGGTCAACAAGCCTTTCTAAACTTAATTTTCATCACTGCAGTTTACTCATTTTTTTCTATTCTAATTCTTATTCAGAAGCAAACATATTTATTACACAAATGAACATTTTTAAATGTTCTTGTTGGTTTAGGCCATTTTTCACAGAGTTCCTGGCCTACTTATGCCTGCTCAAGCTCTGCAGCTGTTGAAAACGTCCTTCAAAAGGATGTGTCTTTTACTAAACTCAGGAGAAGTCTCCCTACTGCCTGCAGGGTCGCTGGGCTGGATCTCAAGTGCACCACCACTTAGGCATAACCATCCAGCTTCTGAGTCTTATGCTTGTGGCTTTTACCTCGTGCCTGCACTGTGTATGGCTATGCTAGAGCTGGGTATGAGGAAGGATTTACCTTTTCATGGAGTGCTGCTGTGTGTCCACAAAGTGCAGAGCTCTTGGGATATATCTAAGCCTTTATCTCCTTCAAACAAAAGAACTGTGTCTCATTGTACAAAAGGACAGCCATAGTAAACATGTTTGCATAGAGCTGAAAGGGACCTCCTGGGTCATTGAGACTGATCAGCTGATATTACAAGCAATCGCATCGTGCAAGCAGTTGAAGCAATGCACAGAGCTGGACTGCTCACTGTCTTGCACCTCATGCAGTTATCCCAGTCTGTACTCGCCCTTGGCTTCACAGCTTCTCTTCTCTTCTCGTCTGTTGGTGGAAATCAGTCAGCATCCTGGTGTACTATGTGTTAGTCCAGGAGGTCTCATTGGACTGAGGATGGCTAAACAGGGCTCCAGTGCCAGCTGGGGGGTGTCCAGATTTCACTAGCCAGTAACCGTCACACACGGAAGTACACCAAGGCTCAGGTTTTGACAAATATTTTATACTTGGCTTTTAGCCCTTGAAATTGGAAATTAGAAACCCTTGATTTGGAATGGAAATGGCGATACTTCCCAGGTCTAGCAGGACAGTACTGACATAGCCCATCATTGGCTGGAGAAATTGGACAGCACACAACACCACCTCCGCAGGCTCACCGAAACGTCCCCCTCAGGCACACAGAGTCATGGCCACAGGCACACAAGGGACAGAGGTGCACCTTCTTCCCAAGTACAGCCCTACGATCTGTTTTACACTGCTCTGGAGGAACTAGAGCTCCTCTCTTTGAGTCGCCTTTTCTTTTTTACTATTCCTCCAGAACCATGCGTGTGCTTTTTTAATAGAGATTAATTACAGAAACGTGGTGGGTTTTGACAGCAGAAGGTAACTACTGTCTGGAAACAGCATGAATTGTAGAACACTTCCCCGGCACACAATATGGAGAAGGACACCATAAAACTAATGGCTAGAAACAAAGAAATAGAGATATTTTATTTAAACAGTATGGTATTTAATGTCACAAACTGAAGGGAAATACAACCGAATAAATAAGACATAGCAAATGGATTAAGGGCATAATTTTGTGTACGTAGCACACACGTTAATAGGAACAACACGTACTTATATATGTTTGAATTTGGATGTATACAGATTATTTTTTTTTTTACTTAAGGTATGGCTCAGAAGTGTTCTTGATGAATCATTTATAATAAAAGGATTACACGAAACATCATGCTTGAGGTCCGCCCTCAAGTAAAGGGTTTTTTCTCAAGACTTGAAATACTGATGAGCAGCTATGCCTGACCTGAATGGGGGCAGCGGTTTCTTTCTGTTTAATGAATCGGGCTGCCCTGCTCTTTATGCATGGGGAGTACAGCCAGTTTGAGACACATTTAAATAAAACCATTCTGACAGTTATTTGCCTCAGATGAAAGAAAGTAAGACCAGCCTTCAGCATCCTAGCGGGGTCTGCAGTTGCATATACTTTTTCAGCTCCCCAAAAGTTATGTTCTCATTAAAATGTCACCTCACAGTAATTCTCTACTGTACTGGCTTCTGCCTTCGTTAGTTGCTGAACCAAAGCTAGTAATGGAAAAACAGATTACCTTGAATTTACGATGAGCTAATTCCACTCCTTTCAGCCATAATGATAAATCACCCATTGTTTACAATTGAAAGACCAGTAATTTTGAGCAGAATGATGAATGGATGAAAAAATACTGTTTTAACTATTGGCACAGATTGTTATGGGACCCCGAAGCAACAGTATGATCAACAAGTAAAATGTAAAAACAAGCTCTGGTAAAGCCCAGTGAACAATCATTTCAAATTGCACTTATTTTAGTCAACTGAATAACGCACCATTTACCTCTGACAATGGATTTGACCCTGGGGAATTCACTGTCACAGACACAGATTTTTTTTTAAAGAAGAGGTGGAATTCAAGACATCTACACAGAGCCTTCATTTCTGGAATGTCACCACCTGAAACCTTTCTGGACTGAAAGAAAATTAGGGGACTGAAACTTTTCAGGATGTAATTAGAGGACTGAAAGAAAAATTGAGGCTGAAAGCAGCCACTTATTTCTGTAGCCTGCACCTTGCAGGGGAGGAGAGGAGTGGGTGTCCTACTTCCAATTGCTATTAGAGCCTCTTTAGATTCTTCTCTGAGACAGCATTAGGGACAGCACACATTCTGCAAAGTACTGAAGCATGTCTAAAATAAACTCACAGTCTAACAGGCAGCAGAGGCACCTACAAACTACCCTTGTTTTTCTCTGGCTCGGAATTCCCCCAAAAGCAACTCATTTATTTTGGCTTTTGCTGCCTCTGCAGGTACCCCACTGAAGTGCTGCTGCACCGACTCTTGGTGTCAACAAGAATGATTCTGTGCTGGAATGGTGCTTTGGGAGATATTTGTCTGGCTGTTTCTCTGGCTACATGAAGTAGTTCTGTGTTAATATACTGAATTTGAACCACAGTCCTTTAATTCTTTAATGGAAACATATGAGGAAACATAAAGAAAACACAGTAGTAGAAATTAGTAGAAATTAGTAGGAATTAGTAGAAATTATGCTGAAGTCAGTAGTACCTAAAAAGTACCAGATCTCATTAACAGAGACGACTTACACAGAGCCTCTTTGGGGCAGACAGAAATTCAAGGGTTATTTTTCTTTTTTTTTTTTTTTAATTAGATTATTCTTTTTACTCCTTCTTTAAAAGCACAGATAGAAAAAGACAATGAACAGTGATATACAGTGTCATTTACTGGCTTAGTATACTGCAGGAGAAGGTCTTACCCTTTAGACATTAGAAAGGAGTGGGGATTCATTATCATGTGTTAGAGGGATGATGGTGAATCCAAATTTAAAAAACTAAGCAGCTGTATTGTATGTGAAAAAATAATAACAAAAGTCTGAGAATATATTTAGAAGCTTTTCCTAAAGGCTTATTTGTACCTGTCAAAATACACTGTAATTCTGTAGAAAGTAGATGATATGTATGGAAATTTGTGTTAAATCACTCAGATTCAAAGGTAACATTTCTATTTCTTCTGTAAATTAGTTTGTATGTATATGTATTTAATTACCTACCTATACCTTTCCTTTTGTTTTTTTTTTTTAGTAATAGTGATTTACCTGTACTATGTAAAATTCTAGAATACCAAGAGAAAAAAAAATAAATAAAAGGATGCTGTTGGGACGGAAGTTCCCTTAGGGACCAAATGAAGTGAAACATTTTATCTCATCGGGCAAATACCACCTCAGCCTACAACAAAGGCCAGTATTTTCATTTGACTGGTTCAGAGAAAGAAATCCTTAGAACCCGTTCATGTGCACTTTGATTCTCAAGTAAAAGAAAGTCGTAATTATGGTATAGATTTAACTGTTGAAGTGGGGAAACTTCTATTAAGTTTGCTTAAAATCCACAACAACTAATAAATGAATACAATGAAGATTAATTCAAGATGCAGTCTTATTTATAACACCCACAGAAATCAGTTGATTTTATAAAAATCTTGCAGCCGTCTTTCTCTGAACTTCACTAATCTAAGAATCCTATTCTCATGCAGTTAATGGCCACTTACCACGTTTAGAAAGGAATTTAGTTTCAGCCACAGAGCAAAGTTTATCAGAGCGAGAGTTATTTGTTTTATGTATGAACTGAAATGTGCTGCAAGCTCTCATCCTCCAAACTGCAAAAGAACTGATTTCTGTGTCTTATTTTGTGAAGGCTCCTTGGGTTAGTCTATCAGAAATCTACAGCTGAGATGTTGTGAGAATATCTTCCTTTCTCCAACCATTTGGTTGTTTCACTTATTTAAAGCCTAACTCCTGCAGGGTATTTCACTCTTCCAATGTACAATAAGATCTTTCATTGTACATGGTTTAAGGAGCTATCAACGTTGTCAGCTGTGCCACTTTTGTTTGAGTCATTAATATTTGGTGTTTTTCCTAAAGTTCCTGAACTTCTTGGCCGAAGCAACTACTTAAGACTTTGAGGTAGGTAAGTTCTTAGCACTTAGAATTAGAGGAAGAAATCTTTAAAATCTCAAACATTAAAGCAAATATCGAGAACCTAGTACTTCTGAAATAGTGACATATTAAATCCTTTCATGACTTTGTAGTACTTAACATTAACAAAAATGCTGAAATAATAAACATAATATATAATTATAGAACTGTTTACCAAAAATGATCATTCATTAGCAAGCAATAGAGCTTTTGTTTCAACAATGAAATTTAATCAAAAACCCATGTGCCTATACAAGTATGCCTTATTTCTATGGCTGGAATTTTCCTCCCAGTTTCGGAGCATAAGTCTTGGCTCTTCTTCCCTTCCTCATCTCTATGTTGCCAAGTCTGAAGGTCTGTCTTTATAAATGCTTACAGCAGTTCCTTCCCATCAGTCACTATACTTTTTTTGTTTGACAATGATGATTTATTCTAATAAGTATTAAATATTCCCTGAAGGTGTTTCCTCATCTTCTTTCCTGAAAAATTTGGAAAAAATATCTTTCAAGTGTTTTCTGACTTACAAGTCTATCTCAAGAGCTACCCCTTACGTTTCTTTGTTTCCCTCAGCATGTTTCCACCCTTCAAAATTTCTGTATGTATTAGTCATTAGAAAAATTGTTTGGATAAGTTAGTTCTGAAGAGAACAGGCTCTTCTCCTGCCAAGTGATCAGTGTTACACGTAATTGAAGCCCTTAGTTGGTTTCTTCAAGTGTTGCGTGCCTGAGTGCCACTCAGGATGAACCCAAAAGTCTTCTTCAGCCCTCTCATAAAGGCTTTACTAGTGATTTTTAATCTTTAATTTCTGCTGGCCAATAATAAAGGCATCTTTCGGAGCACCTGCAGTTGTTGGACAGGCTAGAAAGGGTGAGCATCTCATCTCTGATAGTTTTCTTTCACTGGCAGATCCTCTCCTACCTCCCTTCAGGGGAAAGTTCATCTGCTTGATTAGAGCAATTTTAAGCCAGACTTGTGCTTGCCAAGCAGTGAGAAACACGCCTGTCATCCTCCAAGATCTAGTTCTGTAGCCTGAACACCTTTTGCAGTGATAATACCAAGATTTTTGTGAAAAATATAGCTTATGCTGCATCAGTATATTGCAAATCTATATGTCAGACCTGCTTCTTACCTGAAGCTTTCATTGTACGACATAGCAGGAATTCTTAGAGAAAAAAGGGAAGAAGCAAAACTAGTCCTAAAATAGCGAGTAATACCATACAACCCATGGAAGCAGAAGAAAGCAGAGATAGGACCATTCAGTAAGATCATGACAATAGGGAAAATTAGAATGACGACTTAGAAAAAGCTAAACAGTAGTAAGAAACTATAAATTTTGTAAAATATTTAGTGGCTTTGAACTTGGTATTTAAGGAAAGTATTACTGATCTTCTCCTGAGTCCTTTTGTTCCAGCATTCTCATTCTGATACAAGGAATTCTGCAGGCAAGATGAAAAAACTAGTTCAAAGCATAAATAAGTTATTTAAAGGCAAACAGAGAAGCAAGTACGTAGTATTTAACCAGCTGTTAGGCTAAGCACAGATGTGCTCACCACCCCTAACAAAACACCCCGAGAGTTTTGCTGGCCAGGCAGACAAGCTGGGAGGGGCAGGGCTGGCCTCTGCAGCTCCTCAGAGCAGGTCCTTGGTGTCACGGGGTTATTTATCCCTGTTCACCCACTCCTAATGGCACTGACCATTTATCTGACCTGATAAGTTGATGCTTTGCAACTAGCAGCTCCAGTTAGCCTGATCAGTCTCCCTAACATTTTCATTTACTTTTTTCACACCTTTCCATTCTGATGTTTTCCCTCTTGAATCGTCCAGCTATTTCTGATCCTATCTCAACAATCCTACTTCTGCCTGTAATTTTACCTTCCTTATCTCTGTACAGCCTTTCCCACAGCTTTTTCCTGAGCAATTTACGTGGAGGCTATGCAGCTGTGCCACATGAGAGTTGAGTCGTAGATCCAAAGTACAGAATCAGAGAAACCCTGAGGGAAAGCTTACACTAAGGGCTACGAATAAACGTAGTAAGTTCCTAAATGTATCAATATAAATCTGCTGTTTCTATCAGCATCATATATCCATTAAAAATACACGGATAAGCTCCTTGTGAGTTAAAAATAACTTACTCCTGTAAACTAGCTGGTAATAAACAATTTTACATGTCAAGTAACCTATGCCTAGGACGAGCCATACAGTTTTTCACACTAATGCAGTATATCAAATGCTCTGCCTGGCATCCCTAGGTACCTATAATTCCTAATGCAACATCTGTAAGATGGGACCTAAAATGACAGAAACGTACTGAAGGTCATGCAGGATAATTTACCTTAGCTCTGGGTATTTGATAGGTGAGGAGGCTCTTACTCATTGGAAATGTTAGGAAGCATTATGAGAAGAAGTGAGAAACAGAAATTTATAGATTCATAAATTTTAATGCCAGAAGAATCTTCTAATCTGACCTGCATATCATAGGCCATGAAATTCCACCCAGTAATTGCCACATGAAGCTCAGTAATTTGGGACTAAAGTAGCACTTCTATCCCTATAGTAACAATTACCAGGCAGTGTAAAGAAATTACTTTTTAAGACCAAGAAAAAGAAAAAAAAGGAACTTTGTCAGTACAACTTTATCTAGTCCCTTTTTTCTAGGCAGGCTTGGTGGAAGTTGTCAGAAAGCCGTACCACAGTAAGACTGCAGAGAATAAATGAAAGGTACCTATGCAGTTTGCACATGACATTGCACTTCTTTAGTATGTAACAGCTACAGAGAAGAGGATAATAAATTATCTTTATGCAGCAAGCAAGAAACAGAGAGTTAAAATAGACACGAAGAAAACTAAGGGTTACATAAAGTGTTTACACTCAAGAAAAAATACTTTTGGCAAACGGAAAGTAGCAAAAAGACTACAGCATACATTTACCTTCAATAGCTTTCCGGTTTAGAAAATGATGATCATGAGAAGGATATTATGAAAAAGAACGCAGGATACGTAGAGAGCATCTGAAAGCAAGAACACAGTTAAGGAAAACAACAAAAGCACGTCCTTTGCAGAGAAGATTACTGGCTGGGTAGGTAGTTAGCTCTCTATGACCTATGCCAGAGCAGGAAAAGTGAGAGAAATCATAGAAGTTGAACATAGAAAAAAGCAAGCTGGCACATGAACAGTGGAGTTAAACAAACCTTGTTTCACACGGATTTGTCTTGCATGTCCCACTTCACATTTACTCACATCAAGAAGACCTTCTCCAAATACCTTCAAGCACTCTCACCGTATCTCCCCAGGCTCTCATAGGCTTTGCCCCATACTGATCCTTGCTTTGTTTCCAGTGCTCCCACACCATGGTACCCTCACCTGCCCATATTTCTCTCAGGGGCTTTACTGGCTGGGCTAAAGACAACAATTGCAGGAGAGAGCAGGACCATTGGCGTCCTGACTGGCTATCTCATGCTGGCTGGCTGGGTGGCAGCTATTAACCAGAACTGAGACACAATCAAATCCTCTGTTCTTTTCACTTAGTAGGAGCATTAATAGAGTCAGTCTCCTCTACTCAGTCCCTGATTATCACAAAACTTGTCACACTTCATAGTCTTTGAGGAGTCTGTCTAAAATGGCTGAAAGCAGACAAGGAGGGAGAAGAGGGATTGGAGGACAGTAAGATAACACGATCTTACTAACTGTACTTCTCATGAAACCAGGCTGAAAAAAACAATGTGTGATTTATGCAGTAGAGGAAATCAGAGAAAAAAAACATGTCATCTTCCCAGAACTAAATCCTGATATGCAGGATTAATATTTTTGCAAATAAAATTCAAAAGCCTCTTTAATGCAGCTGTCAGGGTGCCAATTGCCTAATCAGAATAATTAGAGTATCTCAATATTATTCATTAGTATTGTTTTAGTCATATGTAGGAGGTAGAAAATTGAAACTAAACATTTTGGTCAGAAACAAGGCCATTGTAGCTGTCTCATGATGGAGGAACTTACTTCTAGGTGTTTCTTAAGGAGAGTGATGTACAATTACTAGTGCAAAGGATGACACAATATGTATCCATCTAGCCAGTAAAAGGATATCTAATATAAGGCTTTAAATTAATAAATATATAACTTGATTAATTAAATACATGCAATGGCAAAAGCAACTCCTATCAGAACTAAATAATTATGAGAAAAATATGCATGTCATTTTTATTGAAAGTTCCTTATTTCCTTTAACTATAAATATTACAGAATCTCTTAGCATATAAACTTACACGAACAAGTGTTTAAGTAGATAACACTTCTATAAATATAACAAATGTTTCCGTAAATGCAACTGCATCCTGATGAAGAATAATGATTTTTCTATTTTCTCAAGTCTCTCAGCAATAGATATTTGAATAAATGAGAGACAGTATCATTCTAACAAATTACTATAAGAAATGCAACTGGGGAGATAGAAAGGAGACAGATCATGAATTATTTATCATTGCCACTGCCACAGCTTTTTGCAAAAAAATAATGCTTGAGTGCCAGCTGAGACATGGGACAGAGCTGCCCCCTAACTTGGTGGAGTTTGTTACTACTGATAGAAAGGCTGGAATCTATTTCACTGGTGATGATAAAACACTGATGAGACTTCCAGTGATATCGTATCTGGGTGTAAAAAGAGGATTCAACTTGTCTTTGGTGCTGTTCTCGGAACAGGATTTTATACCTTATTTTTTTCTTCTGGAACTAGTTTTGCCCAGCTGCTGCTTTCCTCCCAAGAGAATAGTCAATGGGGAACTTCTTCCTTGTCCTGTTCTCCTTGGGTTTTTGATGTCCTTTCGGGAGTGATAATTCCTGCCCACCTAATGCCAAGGCTGAACTTCAGCTGCTTTAGCTTTCATATGCTGCCCAGGAGTTGGTCACTATCAGTTTGCACTACAGTCAGTGGTGATAAGGACTTTTAAGCTATTTTAGGCATCAATTTTAAGTCTGAAACATTAAGTTTAAAATAAAACATACCTTTTAGGTTTTATTTTTGATTTAGATTTTTTGTCCTTTGGAGGGGTAGGGACTGTACTTTTGCCATTTGATTCCTCTAATTTTTTTAAGCGTTGGCTTTAAGGTTGAATTCAGTCTTGTCTAAACAGTACCGATATGTTCTGCACTTGGGTACATAAACTTTTGATTATGCTCAGAGATGTCCAGAAGGAAAAGGTACTGTTTATTGTAGTCAGCTGCTTGTGAAATCTGTCCTGGTTCACACAGGAGGAAGAGGGGCTCCAAAGACACCCAATACATCTGCAGCTGGATGTGTGGCGTGCATTATTCCGATTACACCTGACACTGAAGCTGATGCCTTGATGAAATAATTACTGAAGCTTGCAGGAAGCTGCAAAAATTCATACATATGCATCAGGAACCCTATTGAAATGTGGGCGAGCAGCAGCTGACTTCAATATCCAAGTCACTGAGGGACAATGACAATTTTTTTTCTGTCTTCCAATGTATAACAACTATTCTTGTCTACTAATTATTATGTTAAAAAGGTATCACCTATACTCTTCATTTTGTATGCTATCCTCCTAAAACTCCCTTGCATTAAACATGTGGACCTCTAAGTCTACTACCGAATTTTCTGTTGAGGTTCCCATCAGATAAAACCATAAGGTTTATCAATGATCAAGGAAAAGTAGGCTGTGAGGGGGACAGAGGCAACTTGGAAGAATAGAAAGACTTTCCCACTGGGTTGGGAAGCAATGTGAAACACCTTGAGAAGCAGATCATCTGGGAGCTGAAGAGAACACAGCTTGAAGCAAAAAACAGTATACAAGGCAACTGTGAAGTCCACTATTATTTCCTCTCCTTGTCCTAAATGTAATGGAATATGATGTAATATAATATAATATAATTAATATAATATAATATAATATAATATAATATAATGGTACTTGTAATAAATATAGAAACCGATTTCTTAGCTTTGCATTTTAGACAGATAAACTTGTTTCCCTGGGAGGCAGAAGTTTGCCTAGTAGACCAGCAATTTCAAAGGTCCAGGTCTCCCATGAGGGAGCATCCAGCCTCCATTTAGTTGTCCCAGCAAAGCACTAGGCTCTGCTTCCCTGTTTGGCAAGGCCAGGTATTATTTTGGCAAGGAGAGGAGAGCGTCCCATGGGCAAAGTGGCAGGGCTTTCCTCGGCCGGCAGCAGGGAGTGTGGGGTCATCATACCTAACTCCCTACCTCCACCAAGTACCACCCACAGAAGAGGAGCAGCATTCAGTTATGTACACGATGTACTCTTTTCTTGCAGTTAATAAAGAAGACACGAGTTCTGTTTTGCTAACTATCGTACATTTATGAATGAAAATATTGCCACAGATTGAAGTCCTTAAGTCACGTACTTATATCAAGAAAAGACAGGAATTCTGAAGTCAAGAGGAATGTTTCCCTGACTGATCATTTCTATTAATGGCCCTGATTTTGTTCTTGCTTTCCATGTCAGGAGCAGAGTGTGGGTGTACCCGTGTGATAGATAGTGTTTGTGTTTGCAATTGAGGGGAGCGAGTGGCTGCCAGATAAAAATTCTCTGATTTCTTAATTCTATTTAACAGCCTCACCCCTCCCACAGATTGTTTCTGCTAACACGTCCTTTATTTCTTTTTTACCACTAGATGGTAGTAGCAGGTAAAGGCTTGCTTTTTTTTTTCCCCTCTCTTCTTTCATTCCTGTTCTTTGTTTACTGTCTATGAATAGTTTTAGGACACTGGTTCCAGTAAAAGGTTTATTGTTTTGTCTGGATGATCTAACGATTATATAGATATTGTAGATTTTAAATTCACTATTTGCAAACCAACGGTTTGCTTCCTTCTCTAATCCTCACACATCCTCTCCCCACACATCTTTGTGGAATCTAGTGAGGGTGCAGATCACAGGCAGCAACAATTACAAGCAGAAATAAACCTCCCTTGCCCACAAAATCCTATTGAAGATTTTCTTACACACTGCAGATGACTGTCAGCGTTTTCAGCAATTGTTTCTTTATGGGTATTAGGGAGCTTGGGCAGCTGTTTCATGGCCTCCAAAACAACCCTGAGCTCTCCTTCGGTTTGCTATGCCTTTCTTTCCCCACTTGCTGGGCTTGGGTGGGAAGAAGCATCCCCAATACCAGCAGTTTTGCAGAGGGACACATGCCACCCTGGCAGGGCAAGGGTGCAGCCAGGCAATAGGGCAGCTGCACCTCCTGGCAACTGTTGGGGCAGAAGGAATAGGTCAAGGGGTACTGTAACTTCCTCATGAATCCAAAGGTAGGCTCATCTGGTTTGATTTTCGCATGGGATGTATTTTTACTCTGTAGATGCAGCCAACAATCAATAAAGCATTGTTTAAAATTACTGAAAGTTATCACAATTCCTCTAACTCATATTTCATCAGCGCGCTCTGTATCATATTCAGTTTACTTCATTTATGTGACCCCAAGGAGGACCCGTATGTTAAAGTGCAGGTCAATTTACTTAGAGCTGTATTTACTTTTTAAATGGATGGCACCAACCTACAATAATGATAAATGAAGGAAAAGCTATCCTTTCATTTAGTGAGAAATAAGCTTTTTGTACTTTTTTCAATAGGTCTATCTCACAATCATGTATTCCTACGCAGATTAAAATGCCTGTTTAGCAGACTGTTCAAGACTAAATGCTGATGGCTGTTTTCATCCTTTTTACATGACTACAGACACGAACCAAAATAACACCCAAGCAAAACAAAAACATATATTCTTACAGCTATTTGGGTTACTCTGGATTAAAGCTTCTGTTTTCCCTTTGGCCACCTTTTCTTTTGTAAGGATATATATCTTCATTTTTTCATACTGACTTCTTTTTGATTCTTCCTTTTTTCTGCCACAGGAGAGAAGCACTTAAAAAACCCTACTATATTTAAGGTGTAGCTTCTCAGGTGCTGAAAATCACTATTGCTCCAGTGAACTAAATTTATGCAAATTTTTATTAGCTGCAAAATTGGGCCTGCTGGATTTTAATTGCACTTCAACATCTGATGTACCTTTTGATAACAAAAGCAGAAGGCAGGCAGTTCTAAACAACCTTTTAATTTTCACTAAAGGAAGAAGATTTAAGATTTAATGAAACATTTTTCAGCCAGAATTTCTGCTTTCAAGTCATAAGTACATACACACTCTGTTCAGAAACTTCGACACTTCATATTCATTTCCAGGTATCTGGTTCAATTATAAAACGCTAATTACTTCATTAATAAGGCAAATCTCTATCAGAGGAGAAATATGTTCTTACACTTAAATAATTTGTGCTGGCATCGGGCATTCAGACTGTCTTGCTACTCTCCCACAGGCTTTCTGTGGGCTCTTGCACAAGCCACCTATGAAATGGCTTCTCCAGCCTGACAATGGGCACTTAGTGAAGTCCCCAGATCCAGAACTTTGTAGACCTGCGCTCCACAGTGGTCCGTGCTCACATGAGGTGGTTGTTTCTCATCATGGAAGGCAGATTGGGCTCCAGCAATGACAATGAAAAAAACCACTTTATGTAAGCACCTAAAGCTGATTATGGCTACCATGGATCCGTGTGTGAGGCGATAGATTCACAAACATTTTAAACCAACACTTACTCTTTCCCAGCCCTCTGGCACTCATAGGCATCCACTCCTCCCATTTTCATGTCCCTGCACAAGCAGCTGGGCAATTGCCTGCTGAACAGGGCTGGTGTACAGATCTGGACTAAAACTGATGACGGAAAAAAAAAGATTCCTATCAGTCCAGACCCGCTGTTTGGCTACCGCACGCGTACTCATTCGTGTTACCATCTGGTGATGCCTGTGCGAGCAAGTAAAATGGGTCATGGGCAGAACCAAAAGGGCAACAGTGTGGTGAGATCTGCCTGTTTATGGACACTACATGTATATTTTTTCCCACAAAACAGGATGATCTCATCCATACTGCTTACTGGGACCAATCTCCCAAACCATCCCCTCACACAGGTGCTAAATGGTACAGGCTGGGGGAACCTAGCCTGAGCCTGTTCGGTTTATTAGTGTAGACAGAGCACTGTGAGAGAGAGAAAATATCAGCTAATGGTCCATCAGTGCTGGGCTCCTGATAAGGCAACAGGAATATCTGATTTGTCTAAAAATACACTGTCTTGCCTAGTAAGGTTTGTAAGGTCTCTAACTCTACCAGGACACTGTTAGACAAAAAGTAAAAGAGCTAGCGGCTACTTTGGGTTAGAAATACTTTCTCATGGGAAAAACTGGCTCCTTGGATTTTCTTTGAGCCAGGACATTTTGTTTTAACCTGGTTTCTACAACAACACTGTAATTAATATATAATTGAGTTTGCAGTTCTAGCTTCCTCTCTCTCCTGTGGTTCACTCCCAGATTAGACTCTGTCTACACGGGTACAATACACTCACTTCTTTTGCTGTCGTCTCTAGGGCTGCAATGCAGCACTGGAGATGCAGCCTGAGCCCATAATCTTACCCACCAAGGGCAGAATGACACAATAGGCAATTAGAACTCCAAACCCCATCAGCCAGAGTAACACTGAAGAAATATGCAGCTTTTGTTCTCAGTTGGGAAAAAGATGAAATGTTCGATTGTTTCTGAATCCATGGGTTTCAGGACATTCTGTTCCCCAGTGCATGTTGGTATTTTGATTTCTTTTCCCATAGTGGATGGAAATTCCAACTTTTGTTCAGCCCTTGCTGCAGCCTCTAGCTCTTGCTATAATAAAAGCAAACCAATTACAATAAAATAAAAGTAACTTATGGAGTTTTAACGGTCTTCTACAACAGTTGCAGTATTTTAAAATTAATCTTTATTCTTTACAGAATACAAAAGATTCCAAGATCTTCCTCACAGGAAACAGATAGTTCCTGCTAGTTGTGTTATGTTTTGTGTGTGCTTTCTAATTCTTCTTTGCCAGACTCATGACAGGACTTCCAATGTGAAACACAGTACATTCTACTCTCAGTCACTCTGGTGCAACTGCATTGATTTCAGAGGTTATGCCAAGCTTTGAATTCTGTTCCCACAACTGCATGTTCACACACTCTGCAGTCAGACTTGCTCTCCATTCCACTCCTTTGGGACACAAGTTCAAGAATGAGTTAAGACGCATAAAAAGTGCAGTTGTGGTTGTTCAATATAGTTTACTCCTGGCAATAGTTATAATTAATCAGGGCTTTTCACACTCACTGACGTTGTGATTACTTCTGACTTTTCTTCTGATTTTTTTTGCAATGTAGAAAACTATGGAAAGCAAAAATAATTTTTAAAAATAAATTCTAAGAAAAAGTATTATACCAGGTTGTGTTATTGCTTGGAGTACTTTAAAATTGGCAGCTAGGTCATGCTTCAGGATCAGATTGCTATGCTGTTTGCAGAGGTGTGATGATTTTGCAATACAGACATCACTGCCTAAAGGATGATGAAGATAATGAATGAATGTGTTCTTAAGTGCAAAATTCTTTCTTTCACATGGCATATGAAAAGGTGTACCTCCAAAGAGACTAAAGTGGTTATAGCTTTGTAATTCATAGAATAGTTCTAGATATAAACGGTTGCCTATATGCTGCATGGTGTTGCAATGAGACATTTTTAAAATTCAGCTTTGATTTTTTGTTGCTACTGTTGATGTATGAGTTGGTTCGCATACTGTCATGGTAGACTATGATGCTTAAATCACTGTTTTTTCAGAAATACTATTCTTTTAGTGCCTAGGACTTTAAGCATCTCATCCCCTGAGGCACTCAGGGTGGCTGTTTGAAAGTCAGTGACTGATCAAAGAGCAGGAGAAATAGTAAGATAACACTGGAGTACCTCTTGATGTCTGAGGACTTTATCATCAACAACAATTAAAAGGAGAAAAATCTCTACTAAGCAAAAGTCTTCCCTGATAAAATCTTTTCTTTACCATTTTTACAATGCTTTATGAACTTTAAAGAACAGATCTGATTTGTATGTGTGATATCTTAGCCTTTTATTTCACAGTTGCTGCTTATAATATAGAAGGCAAATTTCTGATGGATAGTCAACTTCTAGCAGCTTGAGTTCGCATGTTTTCAGCTTTCTGTCAGTATTGCAGGCACTCTTTGCTCATTTAACTGAGTAGTGGGAAAATGGCAATATGCTCAAAATAACTTCTGGTATAAACGTGGATTCTATGTAGATATATCGCAGAGATGACATGTCAGAATTCTTTTTTAAACAATTTCTACAAGCTTAAGGTACAGGAAGATTTACAAAACATATTAAAATCTTTATCTGCAGTGTGAACATCTGCATCCTGCTTAGGTGAGCGCAGGCTCTGTCCTCAGTTTTATACAGTGCCTTATTGTAGGCAACATGCACCTCAAATACCTATTCCTACACTTGCACTCTGTGTGTATATGCTCAGCATGAAGATTTGTGGGTGCATGCTGCAGATTTCCCACTGTCAGAAACTATGATCCTTATGAACTAACTTGCATTTTCCGTGGGACACTTTTTCTTCATAATTCCAGCATAGCAGAGATTTGGGTCTGCTTTGCATTACAAGCGGAAGTCCAACCTTAGATAAAATGTCCTGTTTTCAAGATGAAGTAGGGAACAAATCCTTAAGGGCTTGCTAAGCCTGAAGGACAAATACGGCATATTTGCAACAGACTGGAAATACTTCAACAATAATACAATTGTTGTGGAATTCCACTGCACTGTACATGTCAGGTATAAAAGCAAAGTTAGAGAATAGGATCATACCATTCTGGATATCCACAGTGGAAGCAGAGCCTCAGGTGAAGGATCAGGCTTTCCTGAAACTACTAGAGGAACCTTATCCTAGTGCCAAATGAAGGTGATTACACCGGTGCACAAGTTAATAGCTGTACACTGCTGGAAGCGGATAAACCAGACTGGCACAGGTTAGTGCATAACCGATTTGGTGCTGGCCAGTCAACCGCTGGAAGTTTGCACTGCGATCTTATCATGCTTTACAGCAAGTAGACAGCTGGATGGGATATTCTTCTATATCTTATACTCATTGAAATTAAACTTTTTTGGTTGTTACAGGTATGGCAAGGACTTGCCCCAAGGCAGGAGGAACCAAAAGTATCAGAGGCAAAAAATACTTCACCTTGGGTCTGCAAGGCATGTGGTCTTAATTACATGTTCATTAACACCCACATGGGAAGCAGAGGCAAGATATGTAATGAAAGGGTCCTGAGGAAGCCTGACATTTTCAGAGTGGGACGAATAGAAATTCATTTTCCTCTTAACATTGCTCTTATCAATGAGATGTTAGTGTCAACAATTATTCTGAAGGGCTGACTTTAGCTTTGTATGCCTTGGAAAAAGAAGTTTAGATTAAACGCAGAACAGTTTCAGTAATACAATGGAGATCGCATTTATTGGGTTAAATGGAGTATGCACTTACATAGCAGACATCAAATAAAAGAGCATTTGGATATCACTGTGACAAATGTCGTTCAGATTATAGCATTCTGCCCTGCAATTGCAGGGGTAAATTTGATCATTTTTACACAGGAAAAATCTATGAGGGCTCACAGGTTTTGGACTGGTCCACACACCCAGGAAACTATAGCTCTCAGTACTGAGCCAGGTTCAGAGCTAGTACAGGGGAGATCTCATCCTCCTCGAATATCTTGACAGAGTCATAATGGGGATAACAGCTCAGCATGTGATGTTTTAATGATTAAATGGAATGGGAGTCCTAATATGCTCATTAGAAAAAGTCACATATATTATTCATACATTCTCTTACAGAACGTTGTATTGGTGGGTTGTTTTGTAAACATTTTGCAAAGTTATCTGTACTGCCTGAATGATGCAGCCACAAGGAAAGAGCTATCATTATCTCAGGATGGGTAGCACTTGAGGATTGAAGTATGGTTTCTAAATTTCAAGTTTGTTGCTTTCTACATGTAGAAGGAACTGTTATAAGCAATTTTGTTTAGCATCTGTGTCTGAGAGTTGCATGAAGCATCCCATGTGCAATCTAGATGATTTGTATCCTTTCCAACTTTGCAAAACATCCTTATACTTTTCATGATATTTATTTATTCCATGGTAGCTTCAAAACCATTATTGTGCAGAGAAACACACATAACAGAGAGTGCAGAAGCCCTATAAGTAGAGAACATATGGGAACCTGAAATACATCCCCATGCCAGTAACGCCTATTATAGTCACTATGCTGTTACTGCTTCTGAAAACTTACAGTGGAGAAAAGAAAGGACTTTGTTTTAAGATACTCATATAAAACTGTTCGCACTAAGCACAACAGAGTGACTGGAGGTGTTGATAAAGGCAATAATTCAAGAATTTCTTTCTGTAATTAGGAAAGAAAAGAGACTAATCCCAAACTAATAATGGGGTGACTGATAGTGTCAGAATGTTCCTTCCACACTCCATCCTTCTCCCATCTCCCCCAAATTTCTGCTAGCACCAGTTTCACTTAGAGGATGCACAATGACTTATGCCTCATTTTCTCTTTTAGGTCTTCACTGTGCCCAGATTATTTAAATCAGAATATTTTAACTCTAATACTAGCTGAACAAGAAATACCAATCTTCTGGAACACCTTTCAGGGAGCAGTCAAAATGAGGAGGACAGGCTACTGCTGCTGCCTGAAAATTTAGACACTTATCGCTGTTGTACACCATATTGGCCAATATGCTCTTAAAAACTGGTCAGTGCTTTTACAGCGAAGGCATAAAACCCATCAATGTTTGATGTAAACACTCAGTTGTATTAAAACCCTACTCAGGCTAAGAAACTAACTCTATAATCATGGTGAAAACTACAAAAGTCTGTTTATGAAACAGACAGGGTTGTATGTTGAGGGGTGTTTTTTACCTTCTATGCATACCATTTTGAACATATGAGATCGGAAGTGGTGTAGCTGCAAAGAGGAGACACCAAAAACTTAATTATGGAAAGTCATTTTATAGTCTCTGCTCTTAATTGAAACCAAGCACACTCCAGAAGCAAATTGTTTCTTGTAGCAGTAAATGTATTGGCCAAAACCCAGGAAGTTCCTCCTAAATATATTTATATTTATGCTATATGTACTTACAGGTAGTAATAAATAGGACAGATGGATTGTGGATGTGTTTCCAAGTCCATGCATTCCCCCGCCTGGGTCCCAGTGTGATTATGTCTCTGTTAATAAGACTTCCATTTTTTTAGTCATTTACAGTAGCAGCTTTCCTAGTCAGTTGTTAGAGTCTTGTTGATTGCAATTAATCCATGTTAGCTCTACTCAGAATTTAGCATTCCTCCTTGAGACCATCTTCTTTTCTGTGTTAAACTAGCCAGCAGAAAAGTGGAGTTGGGGGAAAAAAGGCTATGTGGTGTGGGTTCTGAGTAGGGCAAGTCTTTATTCCTTGTTGCAAAAGAAAAAATAAAGAGAATCATTCTAAGTTTGCACTAGGGTATTTATATCCCACATGCTTGATCTACACAGTGCTGAAATCTAATTGTTGTGTACTTTCCCTGATAAATTCTTCACATGCTGGTAAATTATCTTTAAAATGCCATAGCAGGGATCGTCTATGTCTAGTTTGTGATTCAAATGGCGAATAGAGTTTTCTCAGAGACAGAAACCTTCCTGAAATCAAAGAATTGGAAAAAGCCAATGGATAGAATATAAAAGGAAGAAAAAATAAATTTAATTTGTTTGCCCTCAAGTCCAAGTATGTGCTAAAGCCAAAAAGAGTAACAACTTGCTGATGATATTTAATAGTAACGCCTGGCTGCGACAGCTGATTTTGGATGCACCTATTTGTAATTATGTCCAGAAATAGGAAGAAAGAGCATCTCTATGAACCTGAACATAGACAGAGCCCATTTTGCTGTCATCTGAAAACACTCATCCAGAAACAATGCTCAATTATTATATAGCACTGCTACTGATAGGCCCAATCTTGATTGCAAAGATATCCTCACTGGCTCCAATTATCGTTAAATCTGACATACTAGATTATTAGTGAACCTTTTTATTTTTTATATTAAGCTAGTAATCAAAAGTTTAATTACCATCCAGATTATTTGCAATGCAAGGAAGATACAAATATTATCAGGTAAAAGGAGTACAATTGAGATTATCAGAGAAATAGAATAAAAAGGCAATTGATGCAGGTAAACTCTTGGAAGTTGTAGAACTCTTTAGCTAACAAAATATTTGTAAAATAAAGTCAATAAGAGAAGCTACAGGTAAAAACTGAAACCTAAGAAGTTGAAAAATGAAGAAATGGGTATTTCCAGTCTAAAATAGCTGTGATAGCCAAGGAAAATATGATATTGTGACATAGGACATGTCCACAGCACAAGAAAATATCACAGAGGACCATGTAAGAGAAGTTTCAGTGTTTGAAAGAGAAGCCACAGCAGAGGAAGGTCAGGGCTATGTGTGTGAAAGTTAATAAAAGTTGCTTCAGTATAATGGTTCTGTAATACTTCTTTGATAAACTAAGAGATGAAGAGAAGCAAGGAGAAGCAGTAAGGTCAAACATGCATGAGAACTTGGGGCACATCCAGGATTATCTTTCATTGTTTCTTGATATGGGAGACTGGATTATGATAGCTTTTAAGAAGGAGGGAGATTGAGAACTGAGAATAGGAAGTATTTGTGACTTGAAGACCATGAAGGAAGTAGAGAAAATAGACTTAGGAGAACAAGCAATGTTTCACATTCTTCATTAGTCACTTATAAGCAAGGAGTCACACAAACGTGTTTTAATTTGATAATGTCACATTGTAGGACTAAAGTCTAGATCTCTTGATGCTAAGAGAATATCTTAACTACAAAATAATTCTTCTTCTGCTACATTCTACGGTTTTATCACCACAAACTACCATGAATAATTCATGAAGCACTTTGACACCAGTCTTATTCATAAGACAAATAATCAAGGAGATGTTTAAATAATGATGTAGAAAAGGCAGAAGAACTCAATAAATATCTAATTTCATAAGAAGGCAAAGAAGCACTTTCCAGATCATCCTTAGTAAAGAAGAAGGATGTTGAACTGAATGCCTCAGAGGTGCAGACATTAGAGAACAAATGAGTTAGGTTAATTTTTAATAAATCTCAGATTACTGAGGAAAATCGGGAAGACAAAAACAGTGCTGATGTTACATTAATGTTCAGAAAAGGTTAGTGTATTGGCAGATGGGTCTCTTAGCACGGAGTTAGCCTGGGTCAGTAACAAAAAAACTCATAAAAGATTGAATCTATAGTAAAAGATAGGAACAGAATTTCAAGATGTCAAATAAGTCTGGTCAAATCAATCTCATTTTTTGTATTACAAATTCTTTTTATAGAGGATGTGTGGAAAAGGTCTGTAAGGTATTTATCTTAGTATCACATGACAATAATGAAACAAGTAGTTCTGAGAGCTAACAAAACCTGGCTTTTTAGGGAATTGTGTCTCTCTTAGTTAATTTACTCTTCAGCAGTATTACAGTTAGATTTTCTGTTTACACTGCATGTATCAACACATGGATATTATTTGTTGCTGCATGCTATTTCAAATGACAAACATGCTGTCCTCTTTAACTACAGGAACTACCCAATGCATTCAGAAATCATTGAGAGTGATATTTGAACTCTAGTATTACAGTATTTTCCTACAACTATTGACTTTATGAAATATATTTATCTTTAGAATATATACCTCTACGAAAATGTGCTTGAAAATGACAGCCTCAAAAAATATTGAGGGTGAAGGCAAAACCAGGCACCTTGCTTGCATGGGAATAAAAGTAGCACGAGCAATGTAAAACCATAACAAACAACAGTTCTTATATGGGTTGGAAACTATCTGACAGATCTAAGAAAACAGTGATTAGTATGAAATCCTAAATAAATACCAGTATTCCCAAAGAAATCTCTCAGATAACATTCAAAAATGGCACATTATTCTCGATGATGATATGCAATAACAAGCCTAGGTAAGCCACGTGTCACATCTATAAGGTGCACCATTGAAAATACGTTTTAAGAAACCCAAGTTAAAGTTCCAACAAGGAAGCAGACTGTAGCACAGAACTGGTGGATGTAGCCTGGAAAGCACTAACTTCAAGAAAGATTTAGAGATAACAGTGAAGTGACTCAGTATGACGTAACTGTGTGAAGGTGTGGGGAAGGGGGCTTATTCTGTCCAGGGTGGATCACTAAAAGGGAAGTCTTTTACATCTAAGCAAGGAAGGAAGGACCAATATATTTCGGTACTGGGGAAAATCACAGAGCAGGTCATCTTGAGTACTATCATAAAGCACACGCAGGACAATCACCTGATCAATCCTAATTTCTGACTACATTTTTGCTATCTACTAGCTTAAAGAAAAAAATAAAAAAATGATACATTACTATTTATTTCATGGATAGTCACAGAATTAATGCACCACGCTACATGCTACATATCCACCATGTGGATAGTTCTGTATCGTGCAAGAATTTTCTGGGGCACAGACTTCATTCATATGCCCTTTCAAAGATCTTATTTGCAATCCTCAATTAAGTGTTAAATTCCATTCACCTTTTGTGCTTGTGTCGTCATAGGTAATGGAATCCTGAGAAATCATCCAATCAATATTCACTTATTTAATATATTCGCAGAAATACTACGCCATAAAAAATGAAACAATTTTGCTTTTATTCATTTAATATAATTTACTACCTGTGTATAAAGCATGTCACTAAAGCATTATAGTGTTAAATCTGATTTTAAAGCAGATGAATGGCATATCTACATTCCAGAACTCTGACAAATTTTGATTTTTCAGCAATTTTCATTACAATGTGAGCACTTCTCAGATGAAGATTGAACAAAAGGTCTTTCTCACCTTCTCATGCACTCACTTTCATCTAGAAAATAAGTTAACAAATTTTTCTTCAACAATACTATCTCCTGTTTAAGAAAAAATATAACATATTTCAGCTGAAAAAATAAAACTTTGAAAAAAGTTTAAGGATGTGTCACCACATATCTTAGATACTGTGCATTTCCTTAATATATATAATAATCATGGGCTAGAGAGTATTCATAATGAAGAATAAATGTATATTAAGGAAAAGCACAGTATCTGTAAGATATGTAATGACACAACCTTAATTTTTTTTTTACCAAATAATTTTCTACCAAATTGTTTTATTTGTGAATTCCTGGATTGGACAGCCATGTACAGCAGACTTCCAGGTGATGTGGAGCCATGACTCCACTGAATTTAACGAGGTTTGCTCATGTGCCTAAAGGATTTTCCCTCATGCTTTAAGTGGTGTTAGCGTATAAATGAACAGCCACTTCTTAAAGACTTTTGGAGGCTCAACAAAACAAAGTTCTGCTTTTGTAAACCTGTAAGAAAGCTGCAGTACTGACAGAGAAGTTTATTTACTGGTGAATGAAAAAAAGAACACGGTGGAGTGCAGCAGTGTAAGAATAAAAAATTGTCAGCCTTGAAAGCAAAAATTTAAAACTCTAAAAGGACAAAGCCGGATCCAGAAAGAGATAATTCCCACTCTTAGCTAACTTAGGTGGACTGGGACACCTCTGGGCGCTCTCCAAAGTGCAGTCGACTAGAAAAAGAACAGGGGTGCTCAGTACTAGACTGCCACTTTTAAGTGTTAGTCACGGTGGACCGGCAATGACAAACACTGATTCCCACTGACCTCTCTCAAGAGCAAAATCAGTATATTTTATTTTATTGCTTGCAAACACCAGTAGATCAAGAGTAAAAGTCCAGTTCCACTGAAATCTGTCATGTAATCCTATAGCTTTTATGTGGGTGAGTCTCCTATATCTGTGTAAACAAAACTACTGCCAAAAGTAAATGCTGATGACTCCTGAAAGAGTAGAAAGCGAAGGCAAAAAAGTTCTGGCGAAACCAACAAAAAGAATGAGAGGAAGGAAGGAAGGAAAGGAAGGAAGGAAGGAAGGAAGGAAGGAAGGAAGGAAGGAAGGAAGGAAGGAAGGAAGGAAGGAAGGAAGGAAGGAAGGAAGGAAAGGAAGGAAGGAAGGAAAGAAGGAAGGAAAGGAAGGAAGGAAAGGAAGGAAGGAAGGAAGGAAGGAAGGAAGGAAGGAAGGAAGGAAGGAAGGAAGGAAGGAAGGAAGGAAGGAAGGAAGGAAGGAAGGAAGGAAGGAAGGAAGGAAGGAAGGAAGGAAGGAAGGAAGGAAGGAAGGAAGGAAAACACTGACAAACACACCATTTCGGGTGAGTGAAGAATACTCATCTAAGCAAGGATTGCAGAATCAGCTTAATCAGGAACTCAAGTTTTACCCCTAACTTCTTCAAATACAGATGGAACACCTGAACATACTTACTCAAAAACTGCTTATCTGTTTATAGTATTGGGACCTTAGCTGGTTATGTCTTGTGGTTTTGTATGATATTAAATAATTGATGAAACACATTCTGAAATTAAAAGATAATCTGTCTTTAGTATATTTGTTTAGTTCTGTAAGGAAGAATGGGATTTGAGGATTTCATATAGACACTGTATTTTTTAGGACAGTTTATTTTTTTTTCATTCAGATTTTGTGTTTGCTCTGTTTTTTTCTTTCAGTTAGTTTTAAAGGTTTTGATGCAAATGGGCTGCCTCAGGAGACAGTCTTCCAGCATGTGTTTTTCACTTTTATTTCTAAAAAATATTTTTCCTCATGCATTCATGCATGGGTATAATTAACTCCATGTACATCTGTGGACTGCAAGTGAGTGTGAGCTCTAGAAAAAAAAGAAGGATTTACACTGCACCAGATAATGTACAAATACAAAACAAAATGATGGACTTTGCCTGGCATATTTTGTGCTTTAAGTAGCAAGATTGACATATAACACTTCTCTTCCACAGAAGCTGAATGACCTCACAGGAAGGCAAAATGCTCTATCTGTGCGTTGAAAGGAACAAATCCTAAGTAAAAACACAATATGCAGTAAGTCAGTCAGTGGTCAAACAGTGACTAGAGTCTAGAGTTGGCTATAGCTATTTACAATTTTCCATTTCTTTTAGCTCATGAAATGTGTCAGTTCTGATGGCTAAGTGTTTTGTCTTATGGCAGCACTCCCCATGCCCCTGGATCCTTTGCATTTATACCCACCTTCGTGACCTGCTTCTTTATATCGTTCAGAAGATGTTGGAGAACTGTACTAATTTTTCTCTCCCTTTCAAAACACACAATCAGAATTATGGAAACTCTTTGCCATTGGATAGTGAACCTGAGTAAATGTCCAGGTTTCTATTTAGAAGACTTGTCTGAGTCGGGAAAGCACTGGAAGAGGCTGGAGAGGTCTTGCATTCCCACATACAGTCACAAGTGAACTGCTTACCTCAGGGCCGTACTGAGGGCAGATACCAGCTCCAGCCTGGGAGACAGGATGCCATGGTATGGCCCTGGTGGGGTTTTTTCTCTCCCATTCACTTATGAGCATGCTATGGAGATGGAGGGACAGGTGGCCAAGCCCTGGAGAAAAAAAATTAACTGGGAGGTGGGGAAGAAGCATGGGCACTGCATGATCCAGGGCAAGTGTTTACAGGGCACACTGGACCAGGCCAGAGAAGGGAAGCAGAAAGGGACAGGGCTGTGCGATGAAGTCAGCGCAGGTGCCGAAGCTGGAAGGGGGTTTTCCCCTGAGTCTCCCTAGGCTGAGTCCTGCACACCCTCAACAGGGCCATGGTTCCCTGAGCCTCCTCTGGGTCTATGGCTCATCTTCTGGATCCAAGGTGCGTAAACGGGAGTTCAAAATTTGTTTACTTGGAGTAACACTGAGTGCAGGGTGGAAGACCATGCACAGAGTGTTGGATAGGTGCAGGGTGGTGGGGGTCCATCACTCCGGGAGGGTTCACTCCCTTATGAGCCATCAGATCATGGGCTCTCTGTGTGCCTCAGATGAAAATTTCTGAGGCCAGCAGCCAGCCAGCCCAGCATTTTCCTGCCCATGCCTCAAGGGCATGAGCTGCACTTGCAGTTTTTATGCTAGTCCAATGCCAAGCTGCCTTCTCTGCATGGGATCTTAATACCACATACCTGCCTTTGGCTGCCAGGGTGGCATAAAGGGCATTTATGCAACTGTGAGAACAGCTCTCCCATTGTTCTGCTTGTTTAAATAAAGTCTTTCTCTGGCACATTATTTCCAGCTGGTGAAGCTGCTTACTGCACAACTTTGATGGATGCTTCACTGTATGAAAGGAGGAACAAACCCCTGACCTCACAAAGGGTAAGGCCCTGACCTAAAGCATGATAAATGAGCCATGGATTGGAGAGGTCTGTGAGGGTTGTGTTTCTGCCCCCTCGAGTACCTTCACAGTTGATTCATCTTTCTTTCCAGAGGAGTCTTGCTGCGAAGCTTGCATGCTTGTAGATTCATTGGCGTAACTCTGCTCTCAGGTCCCTCCTTTCCTAGACTCTCCCAAGCTCTCTGCCATGTGGTCTGGGGGAACAGACCTTCTGAGCCATGTACTGCAATATGGTCAGGAGTTCCCATAGCATGAACACCAAGGAATTTTATATTTGCCCTTGCATTTTCTTTCTTCCTGTAATCATACTTACTTTACTCTCTTGTATCCCTCTATTTGTATTCTCCACTAATTCTTCCTTTCAAATGTCATTACAAATTATCAGGAAACTATATTACTGTGTTTTAAGAACATGCATATTTCAGAGCACAATAATCTATAATGTTTGCATATTTAATACACATTTACATATATGAATTTCCATGCCCTTTGGAGTATTGCCAGATGTGCAACTGCCTGACTGTAGAGAGAAAGCAGGAAACCAGAAGGAAAATGGTTCAGTACTTGATCACCTGTCCCATTTGGTACAGTAAGGCTCGACATTTCTAAACCCATGATATTGATACAAGAAAAGCCAGAGCTCATCTACCATCGGATTTCAAGTAGTTTATTCTACCTACCTATCAAGTGATATTTAGTTGAACTTAATAAAATAATGGTAGTAAGCACTATGCCTTGATGCAATGATATTGTTAAAACCTGCTAATTCATGGTAAATCAAAATTACTTGAATTTCACATTAAAAAAACCCACCTCAAAACACATTTGGAAGTCAGAAGTTTATAATATGGAGTGGGCCTTTATTAGTTAGTGCAAGGTGTAAAAGCTACCTGAGAATTTTACTACTAAGAATGATGTCTAACCATGTATGATGCTGTATTATATTCTTTCGTGCACATTCTGCATATTAATTTTCTCTACTGTTGCTAAAACTTATTAAAGTTTATAAAATTAGTTCTTTTGTTGGTTTTTACCATAAAAATAATTTTTTTACACTGTTAAACACATTTCTTTATGAAACATAAATCCAAATGTGAATATTTATATACTCACATGTGAAAAAGAGGTGCAAATGCAAAGAAAGGTAGTCTTATAGTTCAGGTGCAGGACTTCAGAGTCAGGAGAGGTCTCTTATCCTGCTTTATGTATTTTTTTCCTTCACCTTAGATATAAAAGCTAATGTTCAATTTCTTTCCTTATCTGTAAAATAGTGATTTAAATATGTGCCTGTCTTGGAGAAACATTGTTTACGGTAAGTTGTTTCCTCTGGCAATAAACTGCCCAACACATACTCATTGATAGTTATTTTGTGTATTGCCCCTTAGAGAACACTATCAATATGAAATCTGGTCAGTTAAGAGGGTTCTTTCACAAGAGCGATTAACTGACCTCCATTTGCACCTTGCGTGATGCCCTTGAAACAGGTAATTTCACTCCTGCACTGACATTTATGTGGCTGGTTGCACGATCAACCAGGTCTGGAAGCTGATCTGACTGAAAAGTAACCTGGAAAGACTCAAGAAGAGAGAAATGCTTTCAGCTAGATTAATTTCCCACTCTTGCTTTAATACTGACAGAAGGATGTGGACAGAAACTTGCAGGGTATGGCAGAATGGAAGGTAAAACACTCATGGTTTTGCAATAGTATGTGGATTTAGTCTGTCTCGCACTGACCACAGAAATTCACCTTAAGGCGAGTATGTTATGGCAGCGTGTATACTGCAAGCATCTTTCTATTGAAGACTTCCTGATCACTTTTCATGGGCTTGCAACTACATTGCTATTCTATGCTGTCACTTCCCTCTCTTTGTGTTGCTCTATAAAAGCCACATGCAAGCACTACCAGTCCAAATGATTGCATGAAGGAAGGGCTGCCTTCTGCAGCGTCAGTTATATTTAGAAGTGTAAAATGCGTGTTGCATTTCAGGTTGGCTATGAAAGAGTGGAAAAAAAGACCATTTAGCATTTCAAATCCACTATAAACAGATGGTGACAATTTAAATACAACAGTAACTCAGGATTACATCTGGATTAAGAAATCATATGATAGATTTTTAAAGAAAAAAGATATTGTGTTAGCACGTCTGGCCTATAGCAAACATATTCATTTTGTGTTTATACTGTAGTCTTACAGAACACCTTACCAGGCTGGGATCCTTTGGGATATATAATAAATATTCCCAAAGGGTTTACAGAATCTTTAGTGAGTAGCAAGGCTACACAGGTTCAAGAGTGTGCATTGAAACAGACAAGCAAGCAGTCAGGAGCTGGTGAAAATGTGTGCAAGGTAACAAGGACAGTTACATGCACACAACTCCCATTCAGTCAGAAGCAGTAAAAAAAGGACATGCGCACGTATGGTGCCTTCTTACCAAAAGGACTGCACAGTGATTCAGCTTTGGTCACATCAGGAGAACTCCATCACATGTTTGTGCACCAGGTGGCCAGTGTGGAGGTTTTGACGGAGTTTAATGCGACATCATGCCTGGGAGCGCTGACAGCAGGCTTAGGCAGTCAACCTCAATTTACACAAATCCACTGTGTTGTTAAATGGTTTTTAAAGTGTAGGTGGAAGAAAATGAAAAGCTGCCAACATCTGTGTGTTCTGGTTTTGGTTTTTTTATTAAGATCTTGAGGTTTATATGTTTAATTCATTTCTGTTTTATTTCTTTTTAAACATAATACATAGTAAGCTTCAACCAGGCGCTGTGTTTTCAATACCATAATCCATAGTTCCAACTTTATTGAAATGTTCCTCCAGAGCCATGGAAGTTTCTGTTCCTAGGACAAAGTCAAAATTAAGGTGGAAAAAATGGTCCTCCTATGATTGCTAACCCAGGCTCTGGGAAGCTTTTCATATGAGTCTTTGTGGTACTGATGTTTTCAAAGACTGAACCCCAACAATTTTAACAAATTGTTCCACTCTGCAGAGAGGGTTGCTATGGAAATGAAAAGGGCTAACGTCTCTGAGAACCCTACTAAAGAGCACTACTCAAGGGGGTTTTGGGGGTGGAATTTAAGAAAGTAGAGCGTGCAGTAGATAAACATCTTTCTTTAGTTTTGTGCACCATTCGTGTGAGCTTCACAATTTGACCCACTGGATACAGATTATGGGGGGAGGTGTGTCAGTTCATTCTACAGAAATTTAATGCAAATTACATTAAACAAGATGCAAGCAAATTATTTTGAAAATGGTCTCTGGGAGTAAGCTTGTACAGACATAAACATTTATATTGAATTATTTTTTGTTAATAATGTCTAGCAGAAAGATGTGATTATAATGGAACTCAAGAGCTTATTGAAGCATAGCGCTTTACATGCTTTTTTGGGATAGTTATAGTTTGCCCAAAACCTGAAGCAACTGTGGTGTTCAGAGAATTTGGATGGAAAAATATTGCTATGGCAACAAATTACTTTTATATTCACATAAAGCAAAAATAGATCTCTCGCTCCCTTTGTGGGAAGCACATATTTTAAAGTCTATGAAAGATTAAAGGTGATAGGCAGAAACAGCTGCATGAATATATTTCCATTTTTCTTCATTTGGTTTATACATATTTCTGTATAAATCTGAAATGCAGAAATAATTTACAGCTAGAAGCATTTTGCAGTGAGAAAGTAGAAACAGCTTAAGAATGGAGAAAAAAAGTATAATATAGTCAGAATTCCTTATTCTGATTGCAGTGAGTTCGTATCAGACTTTAATTGATTAAAACAAAATATCCCCAGTGTCATTCAGAAAGGAGGGAGAGAATCCTATCTCTTCTACATGTAGCCAGTAAAACTGAAATCACTTTGTGTCTGTAATTTAAGAAAGAGATGAGGGGCTTTTTTTATTTTTGATCAGTTAGGCACCATGCCAAAATCAAGAAATAGACCTAGTGGTAAGATTGTTGATTTCTTCATTTTAGCTGTGTGGTAGTAGTTTGATTTTTTGTTTTCTTTTTATTTAGAAGGCATGAAGCTTTTACTTTTGTGGGGTGAAGAGCTTCTGGTACATCTATATGTCGTGGTGTGTGCCATCTGCAAAGGAACGATAATATGTTTACATTGATATGTAAGGTCTGTCCTGAGGTTCCTTCTCAATTATTCTGAACCACGTGAGCTGTCTTACACCATCTGTATCTCTCTTCATAATAGACACCAGAGCAGCTCACATTTTGTGCTTCTTAGCTGCAAAATAGAGGCCTCCTCAGAAGTGGTGTGTGAATTTCTTGGCTCTTTTTTCAGCCAGTCTCGTTGTAAGGACAGTAGAGGAAGGTACCAGAGAACTGGAGTTCAGAAGTGAGGCATATGAGAGCGTTTGTTGGACCGTCGCTTACTGACTTCCCATTATCAAACCTGCAGCCTAAGCTGAACAAACAAAGGAAGAGGCTGTCAAGGGGTGGAGTGAATTGGAACCGTGGTAGTTTCAAATTGGACTGCTTTAAGGCAAATATAGAGGTTTATGGTATAGATAAACCTGCAGACCTGGATTTGAGGCCCAATTTAAGTTGACCCAAAGGACCAGGCATGTCAAGGGGCATCATATCCCTTCAGTAAATGCCTAGTGCACAAAAGGGCCTGTAAAGGATTTAAGGGACTGCTAAACTGAAGTTCATATTGTCAATGCTATGAATGTTGTAGAGAGGACATTTTAGACTGAGGAAGCAAAGGTTCTATGTGTACTGGATGAAGGGCCCTACAGAGGGACCTTGACAGGCTGGAGAGACGGGCTGACTCGAATAGCATGAGGTTTAACAAGTCCAAGTCCTGGGTTCTACATTTTGGGCACAACAACCCCATGCAGAGCTACAGGCTGGGGACAGAGTGGCTGGAGAGCAGCCAGGCGGAAAGGGACTTGGGAGTGCTGGTGGACAGGAAACTCAACGTGAGCCAGCAGTGTGCCCAAGTGGCAAAGAAGGCCAATGGTATCTTGGCCTGCATCAGGAACAGTGTGGCCAGCAGGACTAGAGAGGTCATCATCCCCTTATACTCAGCACTGGTCAGGCCGCACCTTGAGTGCTGTGTCCAATTCTGGGCCCCTCAGTTTAAGAAGGATGTTGAGATGCTGGAGTGTGTCCAGAGGAGAGCAACGAGGATGATGAAGGGGCTGGAGCACAAGCCCTATGAGGAGCAACTGAGGGAGCTGGGGTTGTCTAGCCTGAAGAAGAGGAGGCTCAGGGGAGACCTTATTGCTCTCTACAACTACCTAAAGGGAGGTTGTAGTCAGGCAGGGGTTGGTCTCTTCTCTCAGGCGACCGGTGACAGAACAAGAGGACACAGTCTCAAGCCTCGCCAGGGGAGGTTTAGGCTTGACATTAGGAAGAAGTTCTTCACTGAAAGGGTGATTGGTCATTGGAATGTGCTGCCTGGGGAGGTGGTGGAGTCACCATCCCTGGAGGTGTTTAAGGAGAGATTGGATGAGGCACTTAGTGACATGGTGTAGCTGACAAGCAGGAGTAGGTGTAGGTGTTGGGTCATAGGTTGGACTCGATGATTTCAAAGGTCTTTTCCAACCTTATGATACTGTGATACTGTGTGTGATAAAGAATTAGCTGTTATTCTGCATCTCTGTAATGCTTCATAAGCTGTTTCTGTACTGCTTAATAAGAGGTTGCCACAGAGAAATTTGGGGCAAGCTGCCTCACATTCAAATTACTTGGGGTAAGCTCTTTATCTAAGATGCTGACTTCTTCCAGACTATATGGTATTTGGCTGTGGATCTCCCTGGGCATCTAGTGATGATTTTGAGGCCAAATAACATAAATATTATTTTATCTCTCTTTTCCTTTTCAGCTTGATGTGCCTCAAATAATGTGATACCTATGTTGAAGTTCTCTGCAATCTTGTTTGCACAATGTGAAACAAGGTGTGTGGCATACCTTGAGATGCAGCAGGAGGTTATAAGGAAGAGTGAGATTGAGTGCGTATCAAGGATGGATTTTTACACAACTTTGATTTAACAGCAATTTAGGAATTATTAATAGTTGTGATGTAGATCACAAGATTGGATTGTGTGATTTTTAACAGAACTTAATCATCAGCCATTTTAACGAAGTGATTAAATGTAATTTACTATAATCAAAACAGCAACTTACTTTTCAAAAACAGCAAAATTCATATAACACTGCAAGGTTAAATCAAATCACACACATGGAGATACACAGATATACAGACATACACAAACACAGACATGCATGGGTTTCCAGATACATAGAGGCTAGCCTGTAATCAAAATTTGCTTCTTCTTGAATTTAGTGAATTATTCACTTTTAATGCATCAGAATTTATCAATAGGAGATCATTGAGCCCTGAGAGACAGACTTTGCCTTTCTCCTTCGTTGGCCTTGTTTATGGATGGTCTTTAAATCTCAAGAAGTCTATACCTTCATTGGCTTTGTCAGCAGACAGTCTTTAAACTTCAAGGACTTTACACCTGAGAGGCCTTCCTTACTCAGAGGAGATGATGCTAGCTGAAGCCAGCTGCAATCCAGGAGATATTAAGGGGTCTCATTTAGGATCACTCTTTGTAGGATTGCAAAATGATTGACACTGGTCAGTATTTTTCCATTCAGGCGATGTAATTCTGGCAATTTCCACCAGCTGTATAAGTCCAAAACCTTTCAGATGGTACCATTCTGGTATTGTCTGACTTGGGCTATCATCCAGGTAGTAAACGTACCAGGGCTGAGAGGGAGTGACAGTTTGTCCCTGTTCAATATCTTTGTTAGATAGCAGGAACCCCAGGTGCCATCAGGGAGTCCCTCAATGCTCTGACTCACTGCACTTGCTCATAGGCAAGGAAGAACAGGAATTCACTCCCATAACACACATGAGTTACCCTGGATCACCAAGTTGCCCTGCGGGGGCGGGGGAGCAGCATCACCACAATGCACCCTCAGTAGGTTTGCCAATGACACCGTGCTGTGTGACAGAGTTAACACACTGGAGGGAAGGGATGCCATCCAGAGAGCCTTCACAGGCTTGAGAGTTGAGCCCGTGCAAACTTTATGAACTTCAACAAGGCCAAGGGCAAGGTCATGTATGTGGATTGGGGCAATTCCAAGAACAAATGTAGGCTGGATGGAAAATGGATTGAGAGCAGCCCTGAGGGGAAGGACTTGGAGGTGTTGGTTGATGAGAAGCTAAACATGAGCAGACAATGTGTGCTTGCAGCCCAGAAAGCCAACCATATACTGGACTGCACCAAAGGAAATGTGACCAGCAGGTCAAGGGAGGTGATTCTCCCCCTCTACTCTGCTCTTGTAAGACCCTACCTGGAGTACTGTGTTCAGCACTCAGACCTCCAGCATAAGAACAACATGGATCTGTTAGAGAAAGTCTAGAGGAGGCCACAAAGATGATTAGATGTCTGGAGCACCTCTTCTATAAAAACAAGCTGAGAGAGTCGGTGTTGTTCAGCCTGGAGAAGATAAAGCTCCAAGACCTTATATTAGCCTTCCAGTACCTAAAGGAGGCCTACAAGAAATCATGCAGTGATAGGACAAAAGTTATTTGCTTTAAACTGAAAGATGGTAGATTTAAATTAGATATAAGGAATAAATTCTTACCTTGAGGGTTATGAGGCACTGGAACAGGTTGCACAAAGAAGTTGTGGATGTCCCGTCCCTGGAATTGTTCAAGGCCAGGTTGGATGGAACTTTGAGCAACCTGGTTCACTGGAAGGTGTCCCTGCCCATGGCAGGGGGGGTGTAACTAGATGATCTTTAAGGTCCTTTCCAACCCAGACCATTCTATGATTCTGTGATTCTATGGTTATATGATTCTACGGCTGTTTGTGGGCCCAAAGCTGGGATTGTTGTAAATGGTCCCTGGTGCAATTATACCTCTACTGCCCGTTACAGACAGTCCGCGGAGTAAGTTCTCCCCGAGGCTGTCCCTGAATGTCTTGGAGAGAGTACCCAGAGTAGCACAAAATCAGCTGTAAGAGTTAAGCAATGTGGGTGAGCAGAGATCCAACCCTTCAGCTTGTTCTCTGGCTCACTCAATGCTGTGCTGTCAAATTTTGACGGTGCTTGTAGTTATGTAGAAATCCTGCTCATGGATCAGGAGTAGGCATTGGCCAGGGAATCCCTCAGTGGGCAGTACAGGTGCAGCCATCCAGTACAGACGGGTAAGAGGTTTTTGTATGGGGATGCTGTCTCTGGTAGCTGTTATGTTCTAGTTGGCTTCAGTGCCGGTATGGTCCCGAACATATTTAATTTACTGCTGTTGGCCTCAATACTAATGCTACTAGACATGATGTCACAGTACTATGGCCAGAATAATCCAAATAAATAACCAGTTATATCCTTTTTTAAAAATCTCTGTGACTAGTTTTTTCCACAGTTTGAAAAGAAAATGGAATTGAATGGGTTCTATAATGAAACCCAGTCCGGACAAAATTTCAGTTTATATTTTATATATTTTAAATTTATTTATTTAAAATATATTTATTTACAATTTATTTATTTAAAATATATTTTATGTATTTTAAATTTCAGTTTATAGTTTATATTTTCTCTAATCATTGTCAGAAAAGAAGTGTTGGACTCCATCCACAGCTGTAGTGCTTTGAACAAGGTATTTTAAAAGTCGGATATGTCCACACAAATCCAAAATTATGCTTTTTTGTGTTGACCTACCCTCAACAACACTGATGCAAACGTCTTTGCATCAAACGAACAGAATGGTCTAGAGATATTTTTGTACACAGAACCTTGAAAGGGATGGGAGAGATAAGTCAAGTTACCCTTCCTTAATGTGGTCCCCAGAACTGTTAGACTCTTGGCTTTTGCGTATTCCCCCTATTTCCTTTGTTTGTGCAGCTGAATACTTATCCTCTGTGTCCTGGGTTTTGTTGTGCTCACAGATGTTAAATGCATACTTAGTCAGGTTACTGGTTTAGGATAAATGGGAGAGATCCTGCATACCTTGCTATGTCCTGTAGGCTTTTTTTGAGAAAGAAGGGAATATCAAATATTTCTGTTCAATTTTTGTGTCTTTTCTCTTCCTAAAAGAAACAAGATTGAGGAAAGCACGCAGCATGGCAGAAAGTGTACACATACAACTTAAAACATGCCTGAAGTAAGTCACCCCATTTTGTAAAGAGAAGTGGGTCAGAATGAGGTGTAAATCTATCCTCACCTAATCTTAGTTGTTTACTCTCTCAGCGCTCTCCTCTCACTCTCTGTCCACCCCTAATGTGTAGTTTTCTGGACTCTTTCAGGTTCTGCTTGGCATTAGTATTTTTTAGTTACTTAAGAATGAATAGAGTTGGATGTGGCTGGTTTACCTCTTTTCTCCAGGCACACTCCAAATAAAGGTGAGCCTAGAGTACTTCAGTAGGAAGTGAAGCATTGTCTCCCAGTGACATTCCCACCGATGGGATCTTTGCCATGGAGAAGTCAAACACAGGAGATATTCACAGCCAGTGATTCTTCCTATTTTATCAACCAAAGTCCAGCGCCTGCTTTATTATTGCAGAGCTTGCAGTAGGTTACCTCTAACATAACATTAATAATGCACCTGCACGTGGTAAGACTTCTGCATTAGGCATAAGTACAGGGGAGAAACAAGGAATTTTGGAAAGAGACTGCTGTAGACTGTGACTAGCATATTCATTTACTCCTCTGTTGCTGGTGTAATCTAACAGAACCACTGCACAAGTCATTTTTGTTTAGCTTAGTTAAAGCAAGTTCTTGCAGAACAATGAACAAAGGGATCTGGGGATTTATACATTCCATTATAAATACAGTGGCATTTCCACAACACTGTTTAGAAGAGTAAAGCTTCTATTTGTCTCCTGTTGATTCTGTCAACATTCACACAGTAAGTTCAGCAGAAATCCCTCAGGTATTCCAGTGTCAGACCACAAAGTCATTTCTACTTTTTAAAGAAAATACTGTATTTCAGGGAACAGGGACTTTGAGGAATATTCCTCTGAAGTGGAGACTTGGATGCAGCAGTGCAGACGTAAAGAACTGAAAGGTTAGGCACAGAATTGAAAAATAAGCAAAATAAAAATAAAAATATAAGTATCTTCTGAGTTTAGTTTCCTTGGTGAAAATCTGCAGCTACTCCACAGTATGTATGGAATTTCCTGGAATAGCTCAGATTAAAATATATGCCAGCCTGAAGGTAAAATGAACTACAGTAAACAAAGAGAGGAGAAATACTAACCTGTGCTGGCAGCAGATAGTTGGGGAGGAAAAATAAATTGGATCATGATTTTTTTCCTTCTTTCTTTTCACAAATATTAATCCTTTGGATTAATTCAGACCCACTTACAAAAAACCAATTATTACAGAATCCAATTACTTATTTCATTTCCTGGTTTCCAAAGGATACACAGCTCATGCAACCGTGTTGCCTTGTCTGCCAGTCGCTCCTTTCCCCAGTAATTCTTTAAAATGCTGGCTGATATTAACCAAAAGGGCTGAAAGATACCAGGCTTACAGGTACTGTGTTCCGCTATGCATATGAAACTCAGTGTGTGGAAAGAGGAAAGAAACCCAGACTCACTGACATTATAGTGGTTATAGTTGAGCCTTTTACCATTTTGAGAGGCACTAACAATTTGGTCTTTCACGTGTGTTTGCTTCCTGCCATGACATGCATACAGGTGTGTGGCGCAGTGGGACGCATAGAGCACTGAAATAATGAGATTTGTATGAAATAGAAAGTGGAAAGCTGGTTGCTGTACACACAGATAATAGCTGACGCATAAAAATGGGGCGTAAGTTAAATGTGGCACACTACTGGTACCTGTGGTACAGTTCAGACACAGTTGAACTGATCTCAGGGCTTTATGGGTATAATGACATAGAGTGGTGGCAGAAAGGGTCTGAGGGATGGAAATCACCCCTATTTATAACATAGAGATGAATTTTATTCTGTTGCCTAGATGTGGTGCTGAATTGCAGAAACGGAAGAGCAGAGAGCCGTGATGGAGCAAGATGCATCTCCCTCCTGCTGGGCTCTAGTAGTTTTGCAGTATATTACAGCCCGAATCTGCTAAAATCTGCCTTGTGACCTTTAAGGGACCTTTTCTTAGCCTGAGGTTGGCAAAACAACGGACATTCCAGCAGCGGTTTTCCCCACTTTGATAGATGGCACTTCCTCCCTGTAAGGGCTTTGGTATTCATAAAACATCAACAAAGATAACCCGCAACAAGCTGGATTGTTTCTCCAAATAGAAGCTAGAGCTGGATTTTGCTGTGTGGGATAAATTCTCATCAATGTATAATGAGGACAGTGCTGGTATTCATTCTGTATAAATTTTTTTTTCACATTACTTGTACAACTTGAAGTAGTATCTCTAACACTCTTGGATTTTCGTGTAATTGAGAAGACAGGAAAATCTTTCTCTTCCAAAATACTTCTTTAAAGATTTTTCCAAACTTCAGCCTTTTGAAAAGGTGTATATACTGAATATTTTTCTCTAATTGGCTTAATGTTTGGGAACCAATATTAATCAAAATTTCACACTTTTCAGTTATTCCTTTTGTGGCTTTTCAAAGGGGAGACGCAATTTTTAAAGTGCCGTGTGAAAAAGCCTATGATACAATATCATCTGGAGATTAAAGTATTTGAAGTCCAGATTTCAAATCCCATTGCAGCAGAATATTTACTTGTCAGATCTTGCTTGTTGTCAGTGTTGAAATGCATGTAATTTCCTGCAAGGGAGGGTTTTGGAATGTGAGGCCACAGCAATAATGAAGGAAATTTGTGTGGTGGTTGAGTTGATAGCAGGAGTGTGAGTACTCTGCATTGTAATGTCAACACGATGCCAGCATTAGAATTCAGATGAAATTTAGGCTCTTGTGAAGAGGCTTTCATGCAGTCGGTTTGTCAAGATAAGATCTCACTGTGTTCATGCACCCTGCAAGTGCCTCTGTAGTGTTTTAGATGTGAAGTGCAAGTTCTTTTTGGTGCATCAGCACGGTTCATCCTTGGCCCAGGGTGCCCCCTTCTCTAACAGGAGAGTTTTTCATTGTTGGTTTCTGACTACCCAGCTTCCTGCCTATGTATTCCAAAAATAACTGAGGACTGTTTTAACTGATTTTGGTTGAATGGTATGATTTCAGTTTGTTTTTTTTTTAAATTCTGTTTAAAAAAAGGACGAAGTAGAACACTGTATAAGATCAGAGCTTAATGGATGACACTTTGCCTGCCAACATTAGGAGTTGTTGCATAGTCACAGCAGCAGTTTTGGGGTGCTTAGGGCCATGGACTGGGTCCATGTTGTGCAAGGCAGTAGTAAGTCATGAACAAAAGAGGTTACAGTTCACTCCCATAGTCTTTTGCACGCGAACATGAATGGCCATGCTCTAGGGACTGTTTTTTTCCTTGGCATGGTGCTGTGCCTAAAGAAGGCAAACCGTACTAGCTCAGCTAATGCAGTTTTTCAATTTCCAGTACAATTGTATTACTGTTGTATAACTGCATCAGAATGAATATTTTATAACAAACATGAGCAGAGAGTGGTGTGCTGATGTCTGCCACAAAGGTGGCCTGGGCTGTGATTCAAGAAACAGCACAGGGTTGCTGGCAGGCAGGGGAGTAAAGGAACCGGGGAGAACATTCTGGGTCAGCAGCAGATTCAGACAGTGGTCTAAACAGTGCCCTGTGTTTTGTTGTGTCTAGATGGATTCTGTACTCATTTCTCAGACTTTGCTTTGCAGACTACATGTCAGGGAGACAGGGATAAGGCTGAAAAGTCACTTGATACTCTCTGCAATTTCCTGCTGCCTCCTTTAGATTCAGTGTCTTTCTACATTAACCTGCTCATGCAGACAAGCCCAAGGCAAGCTTCGAAGGGAACAGGAAGTGGAAAAAGATGCACTTACATCTGCTCAGAGAGAATTCCTTCACAGCAATGGCCACGTGGTTTCTTAAGAATTGTTCTACAGTAGGAAAATGGGGAGTTCCCCCCAAAAAACAAGACAAAGGATTGTGATAATTTTAACCAAGTACCTCAACTGGAGCCCAAGCAGTCTTCATTTGGCCTCCACTTTATGGAGGTTCTCTGGTAAATGTAGGGATATGGTGAAAAATAATGATCTATGGTCAACAGGTAATTTCATCATGATGTGTGCCACTCACCTGGAATCCACAGCATTTGCTTTCAGTCTGCAGAAAGTATAGCTCACAGAACCTTCTCTGAGTATTGGGATGGTAAAATAAAAAGTAGAATACAGTCAGCTGCAATAAATCATGTTTCTCTAAGGTGTTAGTGTTCTTTAAAATTACCTTCAACTCAGTATGAAAAGAAGATCAAATGGACACAGTTCTAGCCTTTCAAAAAAGGTCTGATAAAAGTTTTTTAGAAGAATTTGTGTGTAAACTTAGAAACCACAGAGTGATAGATGAAATCTTCACAGAATCACAGAATTACCGGAGTTGGAAGGGACCCACAAGGATTATCGAGCACAGGACAAACCCAACATTCACACCAAGTGTCTGAGGGCATTGTCCAAATGCTTCTTGAATATTGTTAGGCTTGCTGCTGTGGCTGCTTCCCTGGGGAGCTGTTCCAGTGCTCCATCACTGAGTGAAAAAGATTTTCCAGATACCCAACAGAAACCTCCCTTGGCCCATCTTCCTGCCATTACTTTGGGTCCTAAGTCTTGTCATGGATTAAAAAGACTAATGCATAGAAAACAAAAGTGGATGTAGCAAATAAACTGTCCATTCTAGACCGGCAGATGAGCTCATGATGCATTCTCATGTGAGCTGAAGCAATGGTATATGTATTCATAGATTACATAGCCAGTAGGCAAATATGCTAATGACATATATAGAAGTAAATGTAATCTGTCAGATAAGTAATTGGGTGACAAGACAGACTAAGAATTTCTATTAAAATTTTAACCTATTTTTTTAAATAGTTGAGTGGTATAGAGAATTGCCTCTTCTCTAGTTTATATTTGTATATAAGCTGAATCCTCAGAAAGCAGGACACATTTATGGATAAAGGGGCCAGTGAGTTTTTTGGACCCTGAGATTAAGTCAGAGTGTGCCTGATCTTCCTATAACTTGTCAAAACAATGGGATTTGCCTAGTTACATCGATTTGCAAGGGTTTGAATCTGATTACATGTAGACAACCTGATTCAAACCTCTTCAGGGTCACACAAGCTCTTGTGATGGGAAGTGACAAACTGCAGGAGTGCAGGGCAGGAGATGACACTGGGGGGGAAAATAAGTTATCTGGCCAATGGTTAAAATTCATTCTATATTAATCTTCTATATTTAACAGCTGGGCAATAGCTTTCTCCTTATTGACATGACAACCCCATTGCCTGGCAAACATTAATTCCGACGACAATTATTTTCCTATTGACATCAATGAGATCAGACTAAGGCTCCAAATATTTCTGCATAGGATTGGTGTCACAGCAGATTTAATAAAGCTGGCATTTATATTCCAGAGAAGAATAGAACAGCAAGATAAAGAGGACACAACACAGTCAGAAGTGACATAGAACAGCTAGAGAAAAGATAAGAACAGAAAGCATTTCATCAAATAGACTTGAAATAGCCCATTTTTGTAGAAAGGTGATAAATATTTTTGAAACAGAGGAGCAACCACCTAGTGTGAAAAAAACATAAAAGGCTAATTTAAGATTACTAACATTTTTTAAATAAACAAAAAATTATTTTATTGAAAAGCATTTATAATACATATATACTGATATATATGTCCCTGGATATATTGTGTACCATTTAAAATGTGGCTCTGTTTTGTAGTTGTTTATGGTTTCATTCAAACTGGGGTGAGGGGAGGAAGCTGTTCCAAATTTATTGTAAGTAGGATGATGATAGAGATAACATCCCCAGGAATCGAGGAGACAAGAGATGTTCTTCCCCTTTCTGCTGTGGGGCTGTCATTGTGTCACATACAGGTTGCCCCCATGGTTTCTGGAGTGTGCTGCAGCCAGAGCCAGACCTTCAGATAGGAGGCACCTTTAGCCTCTACCAGTGCAACACTCGCTTTGTTACTGGGATAAAACTTGGGAATGCAGAAAAGTTTATGAGCCATCACTGACATAATGTGAACTAAATTAATCCTGTTTTATCTGTTCCTGTTAATGATACTTTAAAATTCAGTTGTCAGTAGAGAATAACTATGCTTTTAAGAATGTTCAGTTTTCCAAATGCATAACCTAGAGCTTGTAATTAAAAGAAGGGCACCTTTACCTTCTATGAAATAATTTTCTGGACTTCCCAAGATATGAATTATTCTGAAAGACTGAATATCTTATAATTAACACTAATTTACATGCATACTAGTGCTCTGTGCTAGTGGAAGATCCATTCATCCATGTATCTCAGAATCTTTACTGTTAAGAGATAACTGAGATTTTTCTATCATACAGATAGAAAGGAGTGAAAAAGGTATTTTTGTTCCATGTTTTAACTTACGGTCCTGCAAATTGGTCAGTCTCTGTCATTAGCTGATTCTGCAACTGCTTTATTCATTGCTGTTTGTGACCTCATATTCAAGCTTGACCCCTCAAGGTCTTTCTTACTGTGGAAGACCACTTGTGCCATGAGAGATATAAAGATACAAGTAGGTTGTATTTGCCTAAGTAGGAGGGTGGGACCAAACAGCTTTCAAGAATCCCATATGCAAGGGGGCAAGCTGTATTCTCCCAGGAGCCCTTTCAACAGAAATGAGATTGCTTTAGATGACCTACAGATCTGAAACCTCTATTGTTAGAAAAAAAATTTCTTTCATGTCTTGCTGTAGTTCACCAGGAGTTTAATCTCCTGAGTGGACTCTGAAAGTTTTGAATTATCAAGCTCTTCTAGGTCGTGATATCAACTGTATCCATCCTTTATAAACACTTTCGATTGTCACAATGCTACTGTAAGAAACAATTCTTCTGAAGAGCATGAATGACTGTTCTAAGTTTAGTATCTATCTAAGCAGAAAAGATTTTCCCTTTCCTTAGAAGCTTGGAGTGATGTCATCCTGCATGAAGCAGGTGTTTTGACAATGAACTTCTCTGATTATTTTGCCATATGAGAAGTTATAGATCACTTTATTCCCCAGCTGATCATTATTCTGTTGTCTTTTCTTACTCCAATAAAGAGAAAAATGTGAAGAAAAAGTATGAGACATTTTCTTTTGACAAATTTTCCTTTAATTTCAAAATTTAATGTTACTGAATTTTTGGCACCCTATGTCCTATCACATTCCTTAGGCCAAGGACAGTGAGTAGAACAGGTTGCACTGGCAGGAGAATTACTATTCTTTCTCATCAGTTATAGACCTGTTGGGGACATGGAAATTTTCTTTTGGCTTCAGAAGAACCTTCTTTATTTTGACCCTTAAAACCATATTTATTCCAGAATGGATCTCCTATAGCAGACTATAATATTTTTTAATCTCCTTATATTGTATTCTATAAAGTGGCTGGGCAATTGGTAGCAATTTCACTTATGAGAAATAAATTACTAATAACTCCTATTAATTTTTTCCTCCTACTTGTAGTGAAGATTTTGTTTAGTGATTTTTATATTAAAACTCTTTTAGAAGTTCATTTAGCTTTAAAACTTAATGCTCAGGATATTGTAGTGCAACATGACTTGTAACCTTTTGTCTTCCTACATCAACACATATTTTTTAAAGATCAGATCACAATTTTCTGTTTGTGACAACAGCTTTGTGAATTTTCTAATAAATAAAAGACCTTTGTTTGCCTTATAGACTAATTTTTGACAGCATCACTGAAATGGGTAGAAAGGAAGAGAGAATATTTTCTTGATTTTATGCCAATGTGAAATTATTTCACATCTCAGCTAATGCGGTTGAGAGATCTTGGCCCCTCTCTCTGGCAGGAACTTACTGTCTTGTCTAATAAGAAGACTCTCATCACAAACAAGTTGTTATTGTGCATTAGTGGACACGTGCATACAAAGACAATGTTTTCTGGCAGAGGGGCGTCATGCCATACTCACTGCTGGCACTGAGCATCAACCATCCAGTCATGTTCCACCTTACTTTCGGTTGAAGTTGCTTGAGGCAGCAGAGGTAAAAAGTCTTTCATAGTCAGCAGGTGACAGATGAACCAGTGTTAGAAAAATACTAAGGTGTTAGAAGGAAACAGAATGTAAAATCAGATTATGGGATTAACTACAGTTGCAAAGGAGAAGGCAAATAGGTGACACAGGGACCATGAGAACAATGCAACTACCACCACAGTGAGTCCACTTAATGGAATAAATGATTGTGGCTGGCTGAACTTGACCAAAGTGGACTGGGTACAGAGAGTGGAGAGTTAACAGATGATGACATGAAACTTATCTAATTGACTGTTTTCAGGGGGAAAAAAGCTTGGGTGAAATGAAATGAACACATTAAGCATTCTCCAGGCAATAGCTGGAGAATCTGACTCCTGGGCTACCTAGAGATTTTGAAAGCTGGCTTACTACTAGGAGTGCAGCTTTATGCAGCTTTAAACAAAATGCAAACAAGGGATTTAGTTTTTCCAACTGTGATACGGAAAACACAGCTCTGACTTCCCACAGTTCCCTCCCCTACATTTTATCCTGTGCTTCATCCTCCTTGATATGTCATTTAACTTCTCCCTCCCACCCCCAACTTCTCCACAACAGCAGTGGGGCTGGGGATCCTTTACAACAGGGAATAAATTTATAAATTTTGCATGCTTTCCAAATCTCTTGCACATCCAGACTTTCATCGAATGGAATTCAACCAACTTCTCGGCTGAGGGAAACAGGACCCTCACCCTCATTGGAAAGGAAGGGTCTCCCTGAGTCAAGCCCAGACTTCTGCTGCATGAAGTACAGGAAAATCCAATAAGCTCCCCGAGCAAAATATGATCTTTACCTTAGGTTAGCTTCAGTTGCATGCCAGAGGACAGGATTCTGATGGGCTATTCACATTCCCAAGTCTGAGTCTTTGGTGACTTTGCATTTAATTTTGACCACTCTCATTATATTGTTTAGCACTTTGGCAGGGAGATGAGAGTACCTTATAGATCTGTCTTGTCCTAACTGATATGCACAACATACCAAAGTTCAGAAGCACATATCATGTCAGTCAGTAATTGGTACAAATTAAGATCAGTTTAGGATTTGGCCCATAGCATTTTGGCTAATATCTTACAGTATATCTAGTATATCTATAATCTGGAAATAACTAAAGCTCACTGAATGGTTTTAAAGTATCTATAAACCTGAGAAGTGTAGAAACTGCAGTGACAGCTTCAATAAAAATATGTTCAGTTCCAGATTGTGAATCCAGTCATGCTAATATCAAGCCAGAGTAATCCTGTTGATGTCATTGGAGTTACTTGGTCATTGCATTACCATGACACAGATCAAACCTTAAATTCACAAGTGGCTCCATATTGCTTTGAAATCTTTATGGATTCCCTTTTTGTCTTACCTGTTCTCTTTGTTCGGTTTGGCTTAAGAAAATAATTCGGGATTTATCCACAGCCCTTCCTTATTTTTTTTGGTCTGAAGTCAATTCTAGAGGGTTTTTGTTTTGCTCTGAAAACAAAAAGAAATAGCAAACAAGCTGCCATTCTTTTCTTTCTGTTTTATGAGCTAGCAGCCAAGAGCTCCCATTCTTTGTATTCCTGAAAGGTTTTTAAAATTTTGGTTTTTTTAAGATGAAAGGTATTGCAAAGTGAACATAATTTTGTCTGTTTTCACCTCAGCAAGAAGAACCTGGGGGCTGCGCAAGCTGCTGTTTGAAAACAGGTTAAATTATGGAGGCCTGAAAGACTGGAGCCTTACAACTGGGGTAGCTGTCAGGAGTAATTCTAGCCAGAGACATCGCAGCTTTGTATTGAGCATAATTAAAGCAACCACTTGGAATTGTTTGCATGTAAGAAACAAAACAATAGGCATTGAGACTACATTATTGAAAGCAGCTGCTGGAGAGGAAGTCCTGCAGCCAGGGGTTAGTTAGTAAATCCTGCTCAGAACATTTTAGTACTGCAATTCAAATTCTCATGATCCTTTTTGTGAGTCTGGAAGCTGTCTTCTATCTTGTCTGTCCCATTTTTCCCTCAAGTATTAAATATGTGAAACCAAAATTTAGAAATATTGGAGACCCCATTGTGATCCCACAGCTATCTGTGAGAATCTAAGAGATTGTATGCCCCACCCCTAGAACTCTGATGAGCTGAGCATTTAAAAAACAGGTCAAGGAGGCTCTACCTTGAATTAACTGTGGAAACTGTTGTCAACTTCGGTGGGGTCAGTTATATATATTTCAGTGGGCTGCACTTGCTTACAATAACATCCTTTCTGCTTAGCTGGGGCACTGCTACACCAAACAGCATTTCATGTTGCTTGGTCAGAGGTAGGAAAAGAAAGGAGGAAGGAGGACTGGGTCAGGTGGCTCAGCAGAACTGCAGATTTTGAGTGTCCATGGGGAAAAGTGGATTCCCTTAGAGACCCTCATGTGAGATACATGCCATTCCACTTCAGTGCCTTTGTCTTTCGAAAGACTGTACAGAGTCTGTGGACTCCTCTCATGTTATTTCTTTGTTGTTTGATATGCTTCTCCAACAGCCACCTCATTCTGCTTAAATCTAGTATTTGGCTATCTACACACAAAGAGTGAGGAGCCGTAAGGAAACGTGAGGGCAACATATAATGTCAGGGCAACGTGAAATGCCATTTCCCAACTTCAGCAGAGCAATTAGCACTTCTCATAGCACTCCATCAAACAGCTGGTGGCTCTACTCAGCCTTCCTGTGCTAGAATGTCTCCTAATGACAAGGTAATAGGGTAACCTGATGAAAACACTTTTTCTTTTGAAGTTTTAGCTATGCTGCTAAATAGAAGATGAGGAACTGGTCCCTGGCCCCACCCCTTTATAGAAGGCAAGATTTAGAGAAAATAGTCAGAGCACTGAAACCCGGAGCCAGGGAGTGAGCTAACAGCTACATGATGTAGTTGTACCTGAAGGTTATGTCTGTCATGCTAAAGAGAAGAAGTCAAGGGAGCAGTCCCTGACCTACAGGACAAATGGCACAATCTGGCTTGCAATCGTGCTGCATAGGGCTAGCTGCTTTCGGAATAGGTTAGCCACATCCACGCTACACAGCACATGGCTTTAGCTGTTTTCTGACTCCTGTGTGATGTTTTTACTACCATACACTGTGATGATTTCTGTGTGTTTTTTCAGTTCAAAGGGAAATCTTGTTAATATATAAGAGAAGATGGGAGGGTGCAAAGATGGAGACAGGCTTTTCTGAGAAAATCTACTTAAACATAAGAAATATCTTTTTAACATAAGGGTGACTGAAGACTGGAAGAGGTTGCCCAGAGAAATTGTGGACTCTCTATCTTTGGACTTGTTCAAAATCTGACTGGTCGTGGTCCTGGGCAACCAGCCCTGGCTGACTCTGCTCCAAGCAGAGAGTTGCACTAGGCAATCTCCAGAGGTGCCTTCCAACCTCAAGGGTTATTTGACTCTGTGTCTATAAGAGACAGCATCCACCATTATCTCAGGAGAGACATTTCTGGGCATCCATGGGTGACGCAATTTGAGGTAGTTTCCAACTGAACAGTGACGCATCTCATGTTTATGTCCAAAGCATTAAGCAGAGCATGAAAGGAGGCAGGGACACGTTTAATAGGACTTAGTGGGTTTTATTCACCTGTACCCCAGTTTAAAGAGGTCCTCTCCTTAGGGTAGATCAGGTTATAACCCTAGACTCCCTGATTGTTTGCATTTGTCTTATTTTTAGATTAGATAACTAACAAATTTGAACAAAGACGGCAGAGCTATAGCCGATGGGGTTGTGGCCTGCTCAATAGCCCTGCCTGCTACAGTACATACTTGTACTTGCCATGCCTGGACAGCTGCACGACTCTTCCCACACCTCCTTCATTTTCATACCCATATCTTCTTCAGGATTTCTACAGCATCAAAATTTTTGCGTCAGGGGTTTTTTTGAGGGGGAACCTAATCTGTTGGACAATTAGCTTTTTCATCTGCCCTTACACACATTAGATTACCCAGCTCTCCTGGAACTTTGTCTGTGGATGTTGTTTCTGTGTTTATGCATATAGTTTTCCTTCCTCTCTCTTTTTCACCTTCTCCCACGTAGCCATTCTGCAACTTCTTTTTATTTTTGGCTGTCTTTAATGAACTAGATTCTTGGCATGCATTGTGTAAGCATGCATGCTAGTGTAGAAGAAGCAAGGACAGGGAGAGATGCTTCTGGCAATTTAGAATGGCTCTTCCAAGCTGGGCAGCTGTGTCGTTTCTAAATGGATAAAATGTTTTAACAACAATCTAAACTAATGTGAAATCAAGTTATTGACTTCTGTTTCAGGACCTGATGGTGCTTCCATACCTGCTTTGATGTTTCATTTTTCCTGTGTTTTTTTCAGGCTCTGCAGATAAAAGAAGGTAATAATAGAGGTGAGCAGAGGAGAATCTTGTTAAAATCTTTTTAAAACAAAAGCTAAGAAATTAACTATTACAATGCCAAAACTGAAACTGTCACTGACAAAACTAAATACACCTTTCCATTTGGCTAGAATTTTGTAACTCACTCCATGTTATTATTCAATTGCCTTGATTACAGTTTTTAAATGAAAATAGATTTATTTTACTTCCATCTTTTCTGCTTTTTTGTCCTCAGGAGGGAGCTCCCATTTTCCCTCTGTGGCAAATGTCCTGCAGGCCAAGCAGGATAATTATGAAGCAGGAGCTTCCCCCTCAACTGAGTTGGCAGGACTCAACAGAATAATTTAAGCATGAACCAGATTGTTTTTGTCTCCACTTGCATAAATCTGTAATACTTAAATCCATAGTTCTTCACTGTTGAATTACTGCCAGAGGTTTCCAAACAAAAACACTTTATTAAATAAACAGGGATTAGATACCATGTGTTAGAGTGCAAATGACCAGTGCTGCTATAGTTTTCTTCTATCTGAAAGCAAAAAGATTTATAAGGGGATGCTGGACACTTGATAGAAAGGATTACCAGGCACAGATGGTAGTGCTCATTCATAGCAGCAGAGCAAGGACGTAGTACTATTAATAAGTGAAGGATCTGATTTTGAACACGAGGAAAGTGAAATCCATCACATGGAGGTGCAGGAGAGAAAATCACTGATATGAGCAACTGGCAATATTTTCCTGCCTAGTTCCCGGTCAGCTATGTTAGTGAAGATGCTTGAGCTATGCCCATGCGAACTATCATTTTAACTCATCTTTTGTAACTGCCTTGAGCCCAGCTGGGGAGGAGAAGGAGGAATGAAAGAGTCCTTCCCGCTCTTTTACACTATTGTCTCCTTTTCTCCAAAGAAACAGGTAAAAATATTGAGGTGATGTCTTGGAAAAAAAATCCCACAGGAGATGTACCCATGTGGGAATCTCTATTAGATAAAACCTAGGCAAACCTATTTAAAATCCTCTTCAGACCCTTTTATAAAATCTACGTTTACTCAGGATCCTTACTGTAACTCTAGGGTCTGCGAGGATGGAAAAGAACAAAGTAAGAACTTTCCATGTCTATTAACCCAAATTGGAAAGTGTGGGGATTAAGGTAGCACAAACATACGTGTTTCCAAGCATATAATCAGTCACTTTGAACAGAATATCAGACTTTTCAGATTTACAGTGTGTAAGCAATTCATTCTGACTTGCTTATATCAAGATGGCATGCCTGATGCTGTGCTGTAGAAAAATACCTGGTGACAGGTTAATTCCAATGCAAGTGTTACATCTGCATGTTCAGGTGGTTTAATCTCTTTTGTTCGCATGCTACAAATCATAAGTCCCTGTGTTGGTTTGCACTCAGGAAATTATCTGAGTTTTTGCAAAAAGAAATATTAAAACAGCATTCTTCTCTGAAAATGCCATAGATAATTGAATCTTTTTTAGGAATTCTTATCACAACAGTCAGCTCACTGAGCTGTGGTCAATGTGTTTCCTTGACTAGTTATTTGCCTTTGTTCATAGTTTGCATTTTTGTTTGTTTCTTTGTTATTAAAAAGAAAGTTATACATTGAAAATTATTTCACATGACGTCTTTGTTTCCACTAGTCCCTGAACTGTAAAATGGTGTTATGTACTCTTTCTTTCAGCTGACTAACTGCATCTACATCTATAAAATGATTCAGTCTTCAGTGGCCAGAGGCTCATCTTATTATTTTCTTCCCTTTACATAACTCTTTAAATAAAACTTTGAAAATGAAAATGCGGTTCATTGGTTATTGACTTTTTCTTTATAAACTGTTATCTTTCTAAACATAATTCACTTCTTCAAGGTTGAAATTCTGAGAGTAAATATTAGCTCGATTAATGGAATTTGTATGCATAAAACCCTAAGCACAATGCCGGAAATCTTTCCTCCTCTTTATTCACAGGTACAGTCCCCACTTAGTACCTCGGGTTTGAGGAGGGAGGATTTGGACATAATGCAACTTACAGAAATACATTCTTTTTTCAAGGTCTGTGGAGCTGGAAGAGGGAAGTACTATACTTATAACAACTTCAGTTTAATACTTTTGATTTTATGCTTTCCATTTGTATAATCATATCAATTTTATAATGGCATAAAGTAGCTCTGAAACATTCAATCCAGCATAATCCAATTACTATTTCATGCTCTCAGGCATGCCTTATTCTTAAATAGAAGAAAATCACCAAGTGTGAATATTTTTTGGATTTGCATGTGCACTTGGTACTGGGAGCAAGCTATGTTGTGATATTTGCCTTTGTTTTCCCATGTAGCTGTTACTCAGAGGCTGTCCCATTGCTGTGGCATGGAAGAAGATAATAATTTCAAAAGGTTATTTCATAAACTGTGAAAGGGGTGCATTTGTTACAAACAAATTTGCCAGGGTTTCAAAACAGGGTTAGTCTTATTTGGGGGAATTTTTTTCTGCCCCCACTAAGAGTGGTACCCCTGAGAAACATCTGTATTCTCAAGGACGGCACAGATGCGTCTCCAAGGGAAGTTGTGTTGCTTAAGCTCCGCTTCCAGTGACAGCTCTGTGTCAGGAAAAGAAAGCTGCAGGGGTGATGGAAGCTTGGTTTATTACTCATAGCTATTGCCAACATGTGTTTGTAAAAATTCTCCTTGGACGTCAGATGAATTGGGTAAGACATGATTTTGTGTCACAACTGCAACTAGGAAGAGTAAGTTGTAACCGGCCCAGCTTCTAGAGGTGACGTCTCCACTCCACTAGTTGCTTTTAAAATGCTGTGAAGTTCATTTTCTTTTCACATTAAGATTAGGAGAAGAAGGCTGCTTTTGTTATTTTTCAGGTTGTAAATTTGCCTCTTTTCTCCTGTGCTGTTTGTTGGACACTGTTCCTTCAACACCTTGTGTTCACTTAGAAACTTGCAAAGGGTTGCTAGAAAAAGCGGTGTTGTACTGCCACACCTCCAAAGGGTGGTCTGAGCTAGTGAGCAGGAACAGATTTTCTGACCGTTTGTGAAGGCAATAGAACAGGTAGAGGAGAATATTATGACCAGTTATGGCTTGCGTGGGTCAGGGTAGTCACCATGGAAACAAAACAGAAGTCCAAGAACACAGCACTGATGCTTAAGGCAGAGAGGGTTAATACCTGTTTTAACACTCAGGGATCCAGTGTCCCAAATTCCCTAAACTGATTTTGCCTCCATTGCACAAGTACTGGTAAAATTGTTATTGAAAACGAAGTTCAAATCTTGAAAGACAAGAAGGGTGTCAGTATGAAGCGTGGGTCTCCAAGGCTCAGCACCTCTCTAGTGTGAAGGGCCACAGAGTGCTCCCATTGCATTTGACCCTGCTGCTGAGCTGCAGTCCAGACTCCAGTACTATGGATTAGGCTCCACACTCCAGCTTCCCATGAGGATACCCAGAAAGCAACACCATCTCTCCCGAGTTAACTTTACCTTCATTTTCCCTTCAAAGTATGCTGGACATTTTCAGGTGGGCTTCTCTCCTTGCCTGATCCTGCAGAGCTAGGAATGGTGTTGGTTCATGGCAATTACTGAGGCTCCCCTTCAACATTAATTTCCCAGATTAGGTGCACATATCCCTGTGTCAGGTTTTCCAAAAGGTGTGACTATTTCTGACTGGGCGCTGGCTCAGTCACACAAATCGCATCCTTCCCTTCTAGTTTTCCCTTCCTGCTTCTCTTCTGCACATAACTACATCCTCTGGCAGCAGCTGCAACACAGTAGGGAATTCAGAACGGCACACACATGCCTTATGCTGTGGCTGCTGACAGCTTTAGGAAGGTGCCCTGTAAAGGGTGAGGATAAGGCCAGTAGGAAGTGATTCAGGATCTGAGAGGTTGTGTGAAAGTTTCGCCAAACTATGGTAATATTAATACTGCGTTATGAGGAAGGCCTAAATGGCTAATTAACTGTCAGATTGCGATGCTATGCCCATGCATGAAGGTAAAATGCAGTGAGGCCAACTAATTAAACTACTAACCTGGGGTTTCTCTACATGTCTTTGCTTTTTTATCCCCTGTTCTTTTCCTATTTTTTTTCTCCTTTTCATTTCTTTCTTTGCTCTTCATTTTCCCTTTTTATTATTTATAAAATTCCCTTTTATAATTTTCTTCCCATCTACCTTTTATTTCTCCTTTTCTCCTAGCCCCTCTGTGGCCCATATTGCATTTCCCCTTCTGTTAATCAGTCCTTCCTCACATTTTGGCAACGTCATTCAAGGGCTTTAAGGCCAGTTTTACAGGTTTTCCTCTTATTCTTTCCTTATCTGCTTCACAGTGGTACTGCCTGTTAGTCTGACTGACAGAGAATTCCTGCTGTGGCTGCGGCTGCTGGTGGAAGAACAAACTTGCTGAAGGTTCCTAAAGGGACCCTACCAAGGTGCAGCTGAATATTTGCAGCATTTCACATACTGATTAGGCACTTCACAGAAAAGCTATTTCAATGCAGTCACAACGTAATATTTGTGTGTGTGATGGGAATGATGATGGTGCAGGGGGAGAAGAATTAAGCAGGGTTTCCAACTACATTATCAAAACCCACTCATTTAACTGAGGGGAGGAAAGCATCGTCGTCTTTTTCACAGGTAGTAGAAAGACTGTGTTCCTGGAGCTGTTGGTTTAGATTTTCAGCTATAATAGGCCAGCTGTTGTGTCATTGCTGGTGCTAATTACTGCAAGACTTAAGCTACTCTTGTTTCTGAAGAAGCTCAGCTCAGTTTGGCGGGTCCACTTTTGTCTCTCCGGCCAGCGGCAGGGAGGGCTTGATGCATCTATGAGCCAGCCCTGTTTCTCCTGGGCTCCAATCAGCTCTCCCATGGGATCAGAGGGGCCTTGGCAGAGCTTCTCTCAGCGCATGAGGCCGAGTTTGGCAAGAGCCACTGCACAACCCCAGGCAGTCTGGTCCTGTGGCTGCCTCCAACAGCTGCAAGTGCTCGAGGCAGAGGGAAAGAATAGGCATTTTTTTTAAATCAGGAATTACTCATTACATCTGGGAGCTCTTTGATGACACGTCCTTCTAGAAGACTCTCCTTGTCAAAGGCAAACTTATTACTAATTGAGTTTATTCTATTAAGTTGAACAACAGAGCAGCTAAGTTAAATTGATATCGTTGGCTGTTACCCAAAGAATGAAATTATTTAGAATTAGAAAGTCTCTTCTCCTCCCAGAAAATTTCTTTATAAATTCAAGTCTAAATTTAAGGCACTCTTAACACTGAAAAAGTCACCACACTGCAGCTGGAGGATGAGATCCTTCTCCAGATGTGGAAGCCAGAGCCCACTGCATCATCTGCCTGAGATACCCTCAGGGGAGAAATGCTCTCAGGTTTTGGGCTCCCCAAAGACCCTGCACAAGGCTCACATCCCACATGAACAGTCAGAGGCTTCACAGAGTTCAGGAAGTCAATAATCAGTTATGAACGCAGAAGATTTTACTGGCTTTTTAATTCAGATTTAATTTCACTTTCAAACAAGTTGTGTCAAATTTAGCTAAAGATTAGGTGACAGACAGTCAGGCTGAACTTCTGCTCTATACCTCTTCATTTTGCTTTCCTTCCAGTCTCAGATAAATAGAATTAATTTTTTATTATTATTATTTTTCATAAACTTAGGGATGAGTATGCTCAAAAGAAAATATCTGCATTCCCTAAAGCCTTTGTTATGCAAGTAAGCAAACAACACCAATGTGAAATGCCATTTTGTGACATTTTGTGGTGGGCAGAAAATGTTGTCAACTGATTTTTTGGGGTTTTTCCTGATGCATATGTTGATTCCTAAGTTATTTTCTGGGTTTCACTGTGACTAAAGAAAAGATATTAGGGATGACAGAGAAACTGAAAAGTCTTTGAGGTTCAAATTGACATGTATAAATCACATGTTTGAACCTGGGTCAATACACCAGAAATTATTTTCCCCCAGGCTAGATTGGTGGGCATCCCTGTTTACTCTTTGATTTTTGTGGTTTTCTTGCTTCTGCAGTGTGGGCCGTAATCAGCTTCCTAGGACTGTCTGAACATTTTTACTTAGCAAACTTAGTGGCGGTGCCCTCAAACATCTCTCCGCTCTCTTCCTCTGGTACACTGTGTTTTATACGGTTTTCAGCCTCTTGTACTAAAAACATTAAATGCTGTTGACAAGCATTTTGTGGTTTATGGCTTGGTAAGCACAGGAGACGGGTGTTCATTGGATTCCTCTAGGCAGAAATGTCCATATTATGACTGCTGGTGGTTACTAGGCACTGATCTGACTGGTCTTTTCCTCCAGCCTCTCCCACAAAGGATTTCTAAGAACCTTACAGAAAATTATTTTAATGGTGACTTGCAGAGATGGACTTCTAAATTTCAGAGTCCAGACTGTTGCTGTCACCCTTGGAGCTATCATTTTAAAACCAAAGACATTATGTCTTTTTTAATTCTAGGTCAGATTTAATCGTAGCCCTTCTTACATCTTTTTTGCTCCTGTTTCAGAGCACATACTATTTTGCACACAACTTGTGATGGATTTTTTGCATTTAAATATTTTTTTACCTCAATTTGAAAGCATATTTTACTATCTGATTTCTCTTACTAAGTGCTTTCATATGCACCTTCTTTCTTTTCCTAGTAATTAAGTGCCTCAAGATAGTAGAAATTTCCAGACTGTCCATCTGCCTAAGTGAACTATCCTGAGTGTAAGTCTAGAGTTAAACAGAAACAGCTCTCTTCTCTTCTGTGATCTTACATCAGTTCACCAGTTATTATTTCTTGTCAAATGAAGCAATGGTAAAGCTTTGAAATGATGTTGCAGCTTTTCCAAAGAACAATTTCCCTCTCCTCCTCTTGCCTCCTTCTGACTTTCCCGGTATATTTGATAGTACATCAGCTTCTTCTTGAAATGATCCCCAGTAGAGCACTTCAGCTATTTCAACTATGGGTTTTGTCTGAAGGTATTTTTTAAAAACTAGCTTCTACAGCAGAGTTTGGTTATAATGAAGAACAATAAAAAAAGACTCTTTCTGCCTTGGAGAGCTACTCTTGCACACACTAATGCATGTGGTGAACTCTGGGGCTAGAATATCCCCAGTGAATTGTCAGTGCTACTGTGTGCTCACAGAAAGCTAAGCATCTGTGTAAGTGCTGGCAGGGTGATGGCTTCAGATCTCAGTAGAAGATAAAAACATACGCATCGCAGTGCAGAAGAGGCTAAACCAAGGCAACTCACATTCATTTTGGGGATTTTTTTATTAGCTGTGTTTCTAAAGAGGCTGTTATTTAGCAACACATATAATGAAGAGAACAGTGATGAACTTCCACAGAATTTCTTCACTCCACTCCACTCCATGTCATCGCTTCAATCGAGGCAGGATATTCAGGAAACTTGCGGTCTGGGCAATTTCACACTGATGCAGAGTGAATATCTGATATGACAGAAGACACCAAGGGCTACAGGATTCAATTCTAGCACAGTTTTTCAGATTAATAAATGATATAACCAAAACTCCTCCAGAGTTAGTTTCTTGCTGCTACTGCAGGATCGAATTTGGGCTTAGCCTGCTCCAGTGTTTCTTTTTTATGCAATTACCTAAGAAATCACAGAACAGTAGTCTTGTGAGCTAACAGAATTTTAATTGTTTATGAGTTTGAAAATTAGGACTAGACGAGGACTCTATCAGTATTAATGACCAGCCTGCAGTGCAGAGATGTCTGGTGCGGTGCTGCCATTTATACCTTTGGGTCAGAGATCTATTCTGCATGGAACTGTTTCACAGCATGCAAGTGGAGCAGGAGCAGCCTGTCTTGGTGGCCCAGATCTTCCCATAAACCAATGAAAATCCTGGCATGGATAGCATATGTTCAACAAAGTTCACAATTTTTACAGCCTTGCTGGTGAATTGAATGATGACTTAGGATGCAACAGACTGTTCACAGTATCACAAGGTTTTCCTGGGGGCGTTGCTAATACCAGTGCATCATGCCAATCCAGAACAGCTGAAAAATGGATGCCTGGAAAACTGGAAAGATTTTTCTTCATGGTAACACACAATGTCAATGAATAGTGCAACAGGAAGACTGTAACCATTAACTTTTCCGTGTGCTGGAGGTAGTGAAAGAGAAATGATGCCTCTCAGATATTTTGTTTCAGACTCTAAGCAGCTTTTGGTATTCATCATCATGCTGGTTTTTAAGATGTGTCTGTAAACAAAACATTTAGAAAATACCTTTTTCAAGAGTAGACTAGAAAAAGAGTGGAAAACTTTATGAAGCAAAATTTAACAGCTTCCAACGTCTACTAATATAAGCAAGTTAATAAACATTGAATAGTAGGTTCATTTCAGATTTACATAAGAAAACAATACATTGTATAAAATCATAGAATCACAAAGTTACAGAATGGTAGGGCTAAGAGACCTCTGGGTATCATCTAATCCAACCCCCTTGCTAAAGCAGAGCCACCTAGAATATGTTGCATAGCAACGGGTCCAGGTGGGGTTTGAATATCCCTGGAGGAGATTCCACAACCTCTCTGGGCATCCTGCTCCAGTGCTCCATCACTCAGGTAGTACAGAGGTTTTTCCTCATGTTGAGGCACAGCCTCCTGTGTTCAAGTTCATGCCTTTTGCCGCTTGCCCTGTCACTAGGCACCATTGAAAAGAGTCTGACCTCATTCACTGGACTCCCATCCTTTAGATATTTACAAGCATTGATAAGGTTCCCTCTCACTCTTCTCTTCTCCAGGCTGAACAGATCCAGGTCTCTCAGCATCTCCTCATAAGAGAGGTGCTTCAGTCCCCTGACTATCTTCATAGATCCCTGCTGGACTCTCTCCAGTAGTTCCACATCTTTCTTGAACTGGGGAGCCCAGAACTGGACACCGTACTGCAGATGGGGCCTTACTAGGGCAGAGGAGAGGAGAAGGACAACCTCCTTTGTTCGGCTGACCATATTCTTCTTAATACACCCCAGGATACCACTGGCCTTCTTGGGCATGAGGGCACATTGCTGGCTCATTGTCAACATGTTGCCCACCAGAATTCGCAGGTCTTTCTCCACAAGGCTGCTTTCCAGCATTGCTAATGACAGTCTAAGTACATCCTTTCTTTCTATCAAGCAATATTTGTGGCAGAAGAGTTTGGAGCTTGTGACTCAAATTGAGGAATCAAAATGACCAAACTGACTATCAAATTTGCCTCCTCTTTTGCTCCACTATTCATAGACACTATTCATAGACACATTCATTGACTTGTCCCAGAATCCAGCAGGTCAACTAAACTGAAGCACTAAACTGAAACCAAATTTATTAAGATGTCACTAGTGGGTGCTAACGTTGCGTGTTGGTATGATAATCCTGGAATCTGAAACCTTGTTTAGCTCTTAAAACGTGTATTGTATGTGGCCAATGTGAAGCAAGTATCACAACACTGTCCTGAGAGCTTTGGGGAACAACATGTGTCCCCAGGTTTTTATTTCCATAATGTTTGAAATTTACTTAATGATATGAGGGAAGCCTCTGTACTGGCTTCAGCCCCTGCACCATAAGAGGATAAATGCTTGTTGCCCAAATGAGATCTGGGCATTACCTCATCATTTCTACATGTTTAGGCTAGACTTTCAAACAACTTTTTGGACCTGTAATCCTTTCCAGCAGCACCTATGCGTAGTTTCCCCACTATAGCGTAGCAATGTTTGTGAAAGAAAGAAATTACTGAGGGTTGGGCTAATGACCCTAACTTTTTGAACGTCATTCAAATTTTACCATCTACTTTTCCGAGTTTCTCACAGTCTAAATGCTGGGTGCTATATTCCTACCAGATCTTGGCCGATTTTGCAGTGTTTTCAATATGAACAAACAGAACACGTACAAAGAACCAGCACATTGAATTTTTAGCACTGTCACAGATTTTGGACTTTGGATTTCATTAATGCTGTAATTTGAGCTCGGGCTTGGCACCTAGGTTTTGGCCTGCAGAGGCTGCTGGCAAGCTGTCACAGTTTCTGTGGCCAGAGACGAGCTCCATGTGAAATACAATTGCCAACATTGGTGCCATGGTCCTGGATAGGGGACTCTCCTCTGCCCCACTGTCCTTGGGAAGCAGCCTCTGGTCGAGTTAGAGGAAATGTTTTTAGTAGCTGTTATTTGGCTTACACTACAGCCTATCCCTCCAACATTGAAAACCAAAAAAAAACCTGGAGTTCTCTTCCAGTCTGTGCTCCAGGCTAGTCCTCTTTCTGCTCTTTCTCCTTGGAAAATAGTTTAATATTAGCCAAGTGCTGGCACGGTTTCACATCACCTCTCCTCAGCTGGTGCTGACGTGACGTCAGCATGGGAAGGACTGAGCAAGCTCCAGCTTTTCTCTGGATGTCTTTCTTTCATTCCTGTGAGATGCGATCAGCAGTTAGTATTAGAAGAGCAGTTAGGAGTAGACATCTATCTGCAACTCAGTGATGATACATCTCCCATTCAAACTGCATAACAGATTGATGGGCTTGGGAGGCTCCTTACTGAACATAGGGATCCAGACAGGGTTTCAGAATAGGTGTTATGGGATGGCTGTGACCTAAATATAGGGACTTAAATATTTTGAAGGTTCCAAAATAACTATATTTTTAAAAATATGTATATATATGAATTAGAGATAAAATCTGGGCTCTGACTCAAGCTTAATGTTTGATATAAACATAGCCATATGCAGGATGTAAACTAAGGTCTGCACAAGGTACAGGGTATTAGTTAGTCCAATCTATTTTCTGTCCTGATCTTAATCTGAATTATGATTTATAATGCAAGTGAGAAGGTAATATTTTTAAATCAATAATCTTTAAAATTAACTATGTGTTAAGATCCAGATAATTCTGCAAGCAAATTATCAAAAATTTAGATAAGGTCTCTTTTACCTTTGACATTAACATCGTTCTTATTTATTTCAACAAAAGAAGTATTTTAATTTGGGAAGATGTAAATTTCTTTGTTACAGACTCCATTATGAAAAGGAAACAGTATGAACATACCATAAAAAGAAACTCCACTGTTGTCATGGTGACAGCAATTAGCAGCAGTTAAAACAGCAAACAATGGATTTAATGGTTTGGTCTAATAGTGACTTAATTACTTATCAGTCTAGTATATCTGTCAGCTTCTCAACACACAGGAATAATTCAGTGCGGTGCTCCCACTACATGAAGCAGTTATCATTTTGAGTCTATTACAAGCAGAATTGCAGTAGCATCATTACCATAAATATTTTTTCATTCTGTATGTGGTGGGAAGGCCAAGGTAAATACTCTCTTGCAAACCCACTTGAACACCTCCTGTCACGCAGCAGAGAGCGTGCTAGACAGAAAGGAGCAGTCTGTGCTCATTGTACTGTGATGGTAAAAAATAACCTGAATTCCTCTGCAATCGTGTCATATCCTTTGAAATGGATGGAGAATTTAAAGCTATTAGGCCGTCAAGGGCATACATCATGAATTATGTGAGGAATACATTTTCTTTTGTACAAACACCAAATGTCCGCCTTTCTTTTGACTCCTCATTATATCTTCAGCCTGCAGAAATTGCAAATACCTTCACATCAGTTCTCAAGTCTATATACTGTTTCCCATTGGTGGAATCAGCACAAAATGAAGACCATGAAGTAATGGTATGTCGTAGCCTGTATCTATTTTGTAGCAATTGGTGCTCTGATGCTATTCTATCTGTTGCTGGTAGGTTCTGCGTACTGCCAGTGTCTATAGGTCAGGCCTTTAAAGGGTCTGAAACATTTAATTGCTTCTAGATTTGGGGGTTTATAGTGACCAACTGAATATTTTAGATTTTGTAGATCAGCTAATCTATATTAAGACAAGAAATGTATATTAATGCAAACGCAGAGAAAAATTACAAAATAGATAAGCTACACAGATATGAATTGTTTGGCTTTTTTTCTCGTCCAGGAATCTGGAGGAAATTACAAAAAAAAATCGCTAAGGAGCACTGAGCGTATTTGAAGCTCAGCACTAAATCCATCTGCGTCTTCCTAAATAGTGTTTCTACTCCCATCTTCCATGGTTTGTTGGCCAACACAATCATTTTTGTGCAGATGAGGATGACCATGACAGTGATTCAACTGGAAAGTAAGCAGCGAAAAGAAAGGTTGCTTTTAGCCAAATCACTTACCCATTGCTTCACTGCAAAGAGACCTGTTCCAGAAAAAGCAGAGGATAACACAAGGAAAGAACAGGGAACCCGTGACAAGAAAAGCACAAGCTTGTTTCAGTGGCACAGTTTTTTAAAAATATTCATCAAATAACCTCAGATTTAATTTCTTCTAAAATTTTCCATTTTGTTTCATTGCCTTTTTCAATGTGACTTAATGAGGGAGGAACTACCTGCCTTTACCACTTTTAAAGCCAACATCAGATGGTAGCTTTGGCCTCTAATTTTTTTGCTCTTAAATTTGGAGGCTTCTTTTGTTCCAGGAATATTGAAATTACACAACCACCTTTTTAAAGTTAGGTATTAATCTTAGCCTGATGAAAAGTTGGACATTACTGTAAATAAAACAAATTACAGTTCTCTGCAGGCTTGATTTTCCTTTTCTCAACCAAAGGAGTGTGAAGGATTCTGTGTCTCATTAAATCAAAGTGAAAAGTTAATACCTCACATCTCTTGAATTTAGTGAGTAGCCTTAATCAGATTCTTCTCTATGTCTTGTTTGACTTTTCTGTAAGCCCAGAAAGATTTCAGTTTCAAGTCCAGGTCCATGTCATATAATTTGATGTTTGATGGAAATTTGAGGTCGCATTATTGTCACTGATACATCATCGTATGGGGCTGTGAATCGTGCTCAGCTACACCATTTGAAAATCTTTCAGTCATGGCTTAAGAAATGTGACCAATAGCTAGCAGTTCTTACTGTTGGGTTTTCACATCCTTTGCCCAGATGGAGTAACAATCATCGTGCTCAAAGATGACTTGGCATTCTAGAAATCCAGAATAGGGAAGCACAAGTCAAGCCAGATTTGTTGAAAAGGGTGTGCAGCAATGTTCAGAAGTTGTCTGACTTAAAAGAGCCTGTGCCCAGGAGGACTTGTGAACAGTCTACAGAAAATCGTATTGCCCAGGCCAAGATTGCTGTTGGGGATACAGAACTACAGCTCTTCCATCCACAGTAAGCTGAAAGCCCTGTTAGCGCGGCTGCCGTGTAAGAAACTAAAATCGGTGAGGATACAGAAGGACACCTGAACGACAGGTTGAACTGCATGACTACGGACTGTGATCCTTTCAGCACTATTATATAGCTGCAAATTACAAAGTTATTTCTGTTACAGCAAAAGCTTAAAATGTGCTGCTTTCAAATGCTTAACTTTCTACGCCGGGAGACATATTTGCCCTGTGAGTATGTAACTCATTCCACAATGTTTTCAGTGCCTCAAGAAAGAGATAATACTCACTTTCCCATTGTATCAATAGCATAATTTTATTAGAGATTTAATATCAGCAAACACCAGAAATTATCTCCTTTGTCATATACAAATGGCTTTGTTATTGTCACCATGACGAAGTCAATCTTGTATTATTGAAATAAGGAGGATTTCTGCCACTTGCAGTAATGAAAAGACGACTGGCACTCATATTTCCACTTTGGTTTAGTTCCAAATCGTAATGCATGACTGATTTTTCAGTATGGCTTTACCTTTGTTAAGGTGGCTTTCACCTTTATGTTGTTCTGTGTTCATAAAAAAAAAAAAAAATCTTGTATATATTGAGCTCTTAAATTCTGAGATGGGAAAGGGATAAGCAACAGCTTTTTTCTATTAATTTTCTAATAATCTTTCCTCCAAATGCAAAGGTGAAGACATCACATTTTTCTCTCCTATTAGGAGTCAGATACGAGTTATATTACTGAAATACCTGAAATACTCTTCATCCCAGTAGGGAAAAAAACAGGTTCCTGGAGTAAGAACATCAAATTACTTTCTTTGGTGTTAATGCAAATATGTGAAAATTAACTTCACTTTAATCTGTGATCTTTTAGTTATGTGGCAATTTAAGAGAGAAAGTGAGGGGAACCTAAGGAACATAAACCTGTCTAGTTCTCTAATTTACACTGTCTGAGAGACAGTTCTGCATCATTGCAAATAGTATAATTCTTAAAGTTTACAAAGTGGAAGAACCTCTTTGGGGAAAAAGAAATCCAAATAAAAAAAGAGTTCAGGAGAGTTTCCTTGGTATATAATGTTTTGTCTTTAAAGTAAAATTCAATGAGACACTGTGTAAGAAGAAACCAAGTGCTGGTACCAGATCATATCAGTGTCATTATATTGCACTGTTGTGTCAGTTAATATGGGCACAACATTGCAATGCCATCATGACATAACTTCTTTACCCTATAAAGAAAAGCATTTTTTTCTGTGCAGCCTTGGTTATTTGTTCATAACATTGAGTTTTGTCAAATAGGTATATCATCACTACCTGCCAGTTCTCCTGAATTCTGTTTTTCCTAAGTATCGATCAGGATTACATTCCAACAGGTTTTTAACTTTTTTACAACAAAAAGGCATTGTGGTCAGCAAATTATATTCCCTAAAAGAAGCAATATTAAAGGCACAACTAGCAACCTGTTCCAATGAAAACAGAGTACAACAAGGTCTGATACGGGAGCATCAGGAACTCTTTAAAGCCAGAGAAATTAGAAGAAATAATCAAAAAAACCTGACTGCTAATAATTATAAGGGACGATGTGAAGAACCAAAGTCAGGGTGACAACAGCATACTATGAATTAGAACTAGGATAAAGTTTTACAAATGTGGACAAAACTACTGTTAGCTGGCAGATTAACTTTAAGATGTCCAGCAAGTGAAGAAAAGCAAACATAATACTTGTTTCCAAAAGAGAGAGAAAGGACATCAAAAGGAAGCCAGACTAACTTAGTTTTATGTCAAGATACTAGAAGAAATAATTTAAATAATCTAATTTAAATAGAATAAATTATTTAAACCTACAGAATACTAATGTAAATGGAAAACAGCCAACGTATTTGTCAGGAGCGAGCCAATCTGCTTTCTGTCTTTGACAGGGTAATCATCCCAGTAGACAGGGTAAGCAGGAGAAGCATGATATATTTTGACTTTCATGTCATTGTTGCAAGTATAATAAGCAAACAGAACTAAGAATATGGAAAACAGTCATTCTCAAAACGAATCGGTGATTCACTATCCAATCAGGACACATTTCAAATGGGATGCTCTTCAGACCCACCTTACATCTGTTTCTATGCAAAGTTTTAACCAATAATTTTGATGGCAGGCTAGAAAGCACATCGGACAACTTGTGAACAGCTCCCATGTAGGAAGAGTTGGAATTGGTTTGGAAATGGAGTTTGACATCCAAATCACAGAGAGTCGTCTGAATCAACAAGAAGAGATACAGAAACCATCAAGAGGGACATACCGTGCTTGGGAAGGAAACATTCAATGAACAAAGTGAGAAATAATGGCCAGGCAAGAGGGACCACAGGCCAGATATGTGTGAGTCATGTGGTGCTGTTACAAAACCAGGCAAATACTGGTCTGGGATATGGTGACAGAGTAGTTTCCAGGAAGGCAGAAGAATGAGTCACCCTCCTGCACTTGGTACTTTTGACATCCTAGGTGGAATACCGTATCATGGGTACCCATATCATGGGTACCATGCCTTATAAAGTTTACGGTTAATATAGAGACATTTTAAATAACCGATGTTTAGAAAATCTGAATTACTAGAAGTAGCTGAAGAAATTAGGCTTGGTTAGTCAAGAAAGTAAAATATTAAAAGATTGAAGGAAACTTTATAATGGTCTTCAAATACATAAATTATTTTTACAGAAAGCTGATCTTTTTTGACAGGGGAACAAATAAATAAATATCATTTTACCCTGTAGAAAGGTTATCTACCTCAGATATTAAAAGGCTTTTAAGAGTAGGCTAGACCAATTTGGGTCACATTTGGGCCAATTGTTTAATTCTGCCTCAGAGCTGGAAAATTACCAACCTCTATTTTTCTGCATTTATTTTAATGTAAAGGCCACTTGGCCTTTTTGAGAAAAATCCATTGACTCTCCTACCTGATAGAAGTCAGAGATGTAAAATACTAATGAAGTCTGAATATCACAAGAGGTCTCAGAGACTGGAGAAATATCATTCATAGTGGGAATTTCTGGTTTTGACAAAATTACAGATTATTTGCTTCTTCTGAGACTTTTGCAAACCTTGATGTCAGCTTTGGTCTCACCCCTGTTAGTGTTTTATTTAAAGCAAAAAATACAGTTATTTCTAAGCCAGTAATCACAATTCTTAAATAAGAGGAGAAGATCCATAGGGCCATCTGGTCCTGTGGTTGACACATACAGGCTTTATTTTTCATTCGCATGTTTGCTGTCACTGGGTTTGTCAGCTGACAACGTGTCTGTCCGTGCAATTCTCATCAACAGTGAGGAGTCTGATTTCTGTCTCATTTAATTAAATCAGGAGCTTTATGTTCCTTGGATTGATATTTTCATGCAAGTTATAATTGATTTTTCAAATATAGTCTGTTTCCAGTGGATGATACATAGTCATCTTAGGACAGGGTCTCTTGCCTCATCTGTTTTTTCTTAGAAAAATGAGGATTACAACAGAGTGATCTCTGCCCCTTATCGTCCTTTCTGTTGCGCCCGGTTACTGGTCTGCAGAACTGGTCCAAACTCCAAATACACCCATATATTTAATTTAATTTTCACAGTAGCAGCCAGCTCCACATTTTTAAAAAGTAATTATTTATTTTAGACCACAATTGTCTATCTGTAGTCTTATAACTGCCATCATGTTGACACTATATCTGTGTCAAATCTTGCCCGCACGTTCTTAACAACATTACACGGTTGCAAGGTCTTGATAAGATGCTGACTGTCACTAAAAGTGGTGACGGCTTGTCACCAGCTACGCAGCTTGCTCACGTACAGCTGTTGTCCTCTGCTCTCTCGGGGTGCAGAGACACATGGCTGTGGTTTTGGAAGGAAGGATGGCTGAGCAGCTTCCATGTGATAGGGCCGGTGGTTTTGTGATGTCATCTGGGAGCAGACTCCTGCTGAGTAAGACTTTGAGGACAGAAGGGATACAGAACAACGTTCAGGTACCTGAGATGGATGCACATTTAAAACTTCTTCACTAAATGAAGACTCATAGTGCAAAGGCCTCTTTTGGGGTTGGTGTCAGAGATTTTGCTTTTTTTCTCTTTTCAGCACAGCCAAGCCTTCAGGGCATTCACTCACAAAGCAAGAGAACTTGATTCACCTCCTTCCTCAGCAGCAGAGGGGTTCAAACCTTCATTTCAAATACTTGGGGACATGCCCCAGACCTCAAACATCTGCCTGCACTGGGTTGAAAAAACCACCAACATACCTTGGAACCTACAGCCAAAAATCCCAAAGGAGGTCCAGTAGGAGCCTAATCCCACAGCCCAACGTGTGGGAGCACACATGGGAGGGAAGGGAAAACAGCGGCTGCCTGCATTGGTTTATCTCTATGCGGTGACTAATATAAAGTGTACAAGCCAGATTAAATGCTGCTCAAGAGACTGAGCTGACTTCAAGAGCCCAACGAACTAACCCCAGAGGTTCTGCGACTGCTGAGCTTGGGGCAGCAGCTCCAGGCAGGGCCCTGCTGCTTCAGGCAGGAAGAAAGGGGGAGTAATTCAGGTTCAGAGCAGGCCCATGAGGATGGCACAACGCAAAGAGGGGAACCAGCTTGAAGAGAGCTGCTCTAACTGACCTTATCTTATTAACCTTTTTTGCCGTTTTTAGCTACAGGTGTCCCCACTTATCTGCTTCTGTGACAAGTATTTCAGAATTATCTTTAATAAAAACACAGAAGTAATCCCACTGAAACCAGTGTAGCTACTCAGATGCTTAAAATTAAGCATATAATTATATTTCTGAATTAAGGCTTTATCAAGTTAATTAGATTTCATAACTATAATGATTTTTATAAAAGCAACATCCTCATTTGCCAACATTAACCATAAATGTTAGAAAAGTAAAGAAGGAACAAACTTTCCAATGTAAGTAGAGTTATGTTTTGAATAGGAAAAGGTTTTTAATGGAAACACTATTTGAAGTTCACTAAGTAAATCTTTTAAATAATCCTTTGGTAAATTAGTATTTTTGCTCCCCATTTTATTTTTGATACCACCATAATGAAGAGAAAAAAACATATTTAACTTAGAATCATGCCTTCTATATATGTTCCAATTATTTCTATTATTCGAGCTGACAGAGATAAAGTGACATCTGAAGAGTACATACAGCATATACAAAAGAGTCTCTGAGATAAAGATTCTGTGATCCTTAAATACTTTCCAAATATCTCTAAAGGGATTTAACTTCAGTAAAGAGATTTGAAAGAGAAAAGCAATTTTTGATTACACAGATTTCTTTTTGCCATTTAACAGGGTTTAAATTGAATCACTGACCTATAATATTCAATTTGAAAATGACTTCTAAAAAAAAATTCAAAGTTGTCGATACTTCCAGTTTTGTTCTCAGAAGACAGCTGAATGACACAAAAATGTATCTTGCATTGTCTGTGTGTTCTAAATAATCCCTTTTACTAGGATTAGTCACAGTATTAAATTAAGAGAAGGAGCAATTAATTATATTCTTATGAAATGAAGGAGAGAAGAATCTTTGAAATATTCTCCTTTCCTCCTCACCCCCTCCCTTTGAAATCTAAAATAGCATTATGTATTTTTTCAGTCATGGAAAATCTTTCAGTCTTCAATTTAAACATATGTGGTGGGAATGAGCAGTACATGGCAAAAGACTAATTCGGATAGACTTTTAAGTACACAAGGGGACAATATTAAAAGGAATGTTTAATTTACATCAGCTGTTCATCAATGTAGCAAGACCTTGCTGTTGCAAAGAGGTGTCAGGGGTTTTGGACAAGCACCTATTCTCACCGTAAACAAGTGGGTTTGTGATTAGATTTCTGTTTTGCAATGGTTTGTTTGGATACTTAAAAGCTAAATGTGGTCCTACTTGTCCTCATCACCATAGCATAGTGTTGGTTAGTACGATAATGACACAATGTTCATTAAGGCCCTTTTTGTAGAGAACTTAAGGATTTTCTCTACCTCATGTTACAAGGGTTACATAACAGCTAAAAAGCTTTGAATAGCCTTCTGTGGAAAAAAGCATGATGATAACATACTGGAAGAAGTAATGGTAGAGGAACAGCTAAAGAAGAGAGCGGGGTAATAATAAGGATATATCACTAACTCTCTGATAAACTTGGGGAAAAATGACCATAGATTATCAAGAGAGATTGCAAGGGCTGCGGGGGCAGGAAACACAATATTGAGAAACAACGATTATCCATATGTAGGCTCCGTAAATGATACACAGGGGCACAAAGCCTCTTGGAAAGATTAATCTGAGACCCCACAAAAGGGAAACAGCTCTTATTAGTCTGAAATGATGCATCAGGCCCACATCAATAAGTAATTGTGCAAGAACCACATTATCTCACTGCCTGTAATATGACCGTAATCAAACATCCTGCTAGGAACAAAAATGTTGTAAAAAAATACACTGCATAAAAGTTTCCTACAAAAAAAAGGAAGAAACTCTCAAGGAAAATTGAAAGAGAAAGCAAGAAGGTTCAAAAGCCAGCAGATAAGCTGTCAAGTGCCGAAAGACGCAATGTTGAATGCTTCCTGAAGGTGTATGGCACCTACCGAAAGGCCTCTGCTCAAAAAATTTCTATGTAATTTATAATTGCAAATTGAATGAATAGGATAAAGTTTGCTGGTGACATAGAGTTATTCAGGATTACTGACTACAAAGAGTTGCAAAAAACATGTCATGAAACTAATGACTGGGTGCAAAATTGTAGAAGAGTGCTTGTAGATAAACGCTGGTAATGTGAATAGGAAAAAAAAAATCACTAAGTACACAGGCACAGCGGTTCTCTCTATTCTTGTTCAGGAACTTGACACTGAAGTCATAGTCAGATGCACTTTCATTACCCTGAAAAATATTAGCTAAGTGTTCAAATCTGGTCAAAAAAGTATTGAAATATCAAAACCAAAACTGAAAATCCAGAAGAATGGTAGAAGAAAAATACTTGGTGCATCCATATCTCGAATACTGCATGAAATTCAGGTTTTCTCCACCTCTGGAAGGATATAGATGAACTAGTATCACAGTATCACAGTATCATAAGGTTGGAAAGGTCCTTAAAATGATTAGAGGTACAAAATGTTTATGTATGAGGATAGATTAATGGGCTAAAGCTCTTCACCCAAGAAAAAAAGAGTATATTTATGAAAGTATCATCAAAGAATTGTATACATCACACTGCTCCTGAAGGAGAGGGGGTTACCATCCTGGAATCCACAAATGACATCAAATGATATTGAGTTAGTGAATAGGGAGTAAATTTCTGTGGTTTCTTACAACAGCAGGACCACAGGAAAAGATTTAAAACAGAAGGAATCATTTTTCTAACGAATATTAAATTACAGATTCCTTTGACATGTGAATTTGTGTAATCAGAAACACAAGTGCGCCCAAGAAAGTGTCCGTGGAAGATAGATCGATCACTAGCTATTAGACACAAGCTCCAGCTTTCAACTGAGGAAGGTCTTAGGCTGCTGACCACATAGGAAAAGAGGAGAGAGCATCACTGTTCTTCCCCTCTTTCTGTCACAAACACCTAGCGCTGACAGCTCCCACAGCCGTTCGCTGGAGAGGTGCTTGCTATGACCCAGGATGAGTCTCCTCTGCCCTGGTACTGTTTTCACCACCTGCAAGCTTCTGTATTTATTGTAATTTAGGCCAAAACTAATTTTCATTTAAAATATCAGTCATTATGATGAATGCACTTTCTAGCACCTGAACCCTTGTTTTATAGAGTTTGAATGGTGGGAAATCACCCTAAACTATGTTGAATAGCTGGTGAAACATTGTTTTAGGGTTGCAGCACTGAAAGACTCCAAGGAGACCTTATTGCAGTCTTTCAATATTTAAAGAAGGCTTGTAAGAAAGACAGAGAGAGACTGTTTACCAGGGCCCATAATGACAGGACAAGGGGCAATGGTTTTAAAATTTAGATCTAGATTACATGGTAGGAAGAAGTTTTTTACAATGAGGGTGGTAAGAAGTTGTTAATGCCCCACCACTGGAACTGTTCAAAGTCAGGTTGAAAGGGACTTTGACAACCCAATGTAGTGGAAGATGTCCCTGCCCATGACAGGGAGGGTGGACTACGTGACCTTTGGAGATCCCTTCCAAACAAAACTCTGTGATTCTATGAAATATCCCTAGTGCCATCTACTCCTCAGTATGAGAGCAGTTGTAGGAGAAGATGACCTGAACCATTTCCACTGGAGGGTAGAGGAGGCTCATCTTGCTACTGAGCTGCAAACAGGCCCTTGGGGAGTGTTCGTGTCTAAGTCCCACCTAAGAATCTTCATCTCTGAACCAGCACTTCTACTGCATGATACAGATTGTTTAGTTTAAACACAGTTTCAACATGCAATGTCAAGGAAAAAAAAATGTTTTTGTAAGCCACCTGGTTTAAATGAATGTGGCTGCATGGTGAGCTTGGAGCCTGACAGGTTCGGCTTTGATTAAAAACAATCATATGCAATAATTCACATCTGTGATTTACAGGACAGTCCAATGTTGCCCCATGCAGATGTTCTGTTTCCTCGAGTCATGTATTTTTAAATGGAATACATCACCCACAGCTCTTAAAATTATCTGACAAATTTATCTTGATAATACTAAGATTTTGCTCCCTGTGAGATTTTATTAATATGCTGTAATTTCTTAAATTATACTTGATGCCTTTTTAATTAAAAAGGCCACAATATTTCAATGTCAACGTCTGGATTAGTGTTAGAAGACCTGAGCTTTTGGAATTCATTTCGGTTTGTCTCAAACAACTGAAACCTACTGTCAGAGCAGTTGAATAACTAAATGCTAAAAGATCATGTTTCTTCAAAGCCTGCCTCTTGATCCTCATATTGCTGTCGAGGCTCTGAATGCATCATTCTTTGCAGAGAGAGTGTTTTCCTATTTCAACTGGATGGCATGCTGTTATTCTTCTAATCATAAAGTGTCTCTTTTTCTGAAGCAAAATGGATCTGATGGCGAATGGCCACCCTGACAGACAGAGAGGCTGCGTGTACAGAGCTTCTGTCAGCATTTTCTATTCTTATGTTTCTAGAAAGAATTGAAAGCTTACATCTTTTTCTTTTCCTTGAAAGATGTGTTATTTTTCTGTGGAAACCAACACCTCAACGGCTTAACCAAAAAATGGTTTGCCATTGTAACCTGACGTGGTATGTGTAGAAATATCTGCCCAAACTGGTACAGGCACTTTCACTGAGGAAAATACAAGGTTGGATAAATATCACTAATTCTATTGCTTTCCATTTTCAGTACCTTTAGTATATGCCCTTTCTTTTCCAACACCATTCCAGGATTCTTACTTCTCATGTAACACTCATTTTATGTAGCTGAAACTTTGCTGAAGTCCCTGCTGTGCATCATGACCTTATTAACCTCGACCACTGTCGTGAATTGCTCTAAAGTTGCACAGCCTGAGAGCAGGAGTCCACCTGCAGAGCTGCCATTTGCCAAATCCCTGCCAAATCCAGAGACCAACTGCCCTTTTTGGAACAAAATTTTTTCTTGAAATGAGAGTCAAATTTAAACTCAGTTCTGACTCAAGCAAAGCTGTGATGCTTGAGTTTTGCCATTGTAACGATGCCTGTTTGTGTGCTGGGGGGGTTATCAAGCAAGAGCGGGATTATCTAATTAATTATTTTCATGAAATACGCTTGCTAATCGTAAAAGTAGACAAATGTCTTTCACCTATACCTTGATGATTTAAATGTATCCTAGGCTTGTAGTGACTGTTCATTTTTCCTCCTCTGTTGCTGTCTTCTGTCAATAAAAGAGGAGAAGTGGGCAGTCAGTTTTAACTTAGTATTTTTATTAATGTGTGTCAGCAGCAGGATCACTACCACAGCTGTTGCAAGGACCATATAAGGCCTTGGTCTTTCAGAATTTCTTCCTGCAGGCTGCAGATGAGCATTAGGCAAGGATAAAAAAGGGCCAGGTTTCCTTGCCACTGACCAAGTGGCAGCCTTTTATCAAGAAAACAAGAGTGTTGCATTGTTTATTGTCTGTCTGAAATATGTCACTTGTTTCAATGTTTCTAAATTCTGCTGTTTTTAAAATAAGTCAGTGTGTTATGAACTCTGTTCATACGTTAGAGATAGTACAATAACACGTAGCAAAATGGAAGATAAATGATGTATTCCTGTGGTGCAAACCACCAGCTGCCAATGTGTCAGAGCCAGTCCTGTCCCTATACTCTGTATTCATTAGTGCCTCGAGGGATACTTATTCACCTTATCTGTTCTGTTCTAGTGATTCACCATTTTTCAACGAAGAGAGGTGCATGCAAGCAATAAAAGAGATGGCTCACGTCTTGAGAGCAGGAGGCCAGATAATGATATATGTGTGGGCAATGGAGCAAAAAGAGAGAAGATTTGAAAAGCAAGATGTCTTTGTTCCTTGGAATCCTTCACCTCCTTCCTGCTCCTCGGGTGAGCCTTGCTCATGTGGAGTACAAAAATCAATTCTTCACAAGGACAAAGCGTCGGCTTTCAACAAGCCCTGTCCTAAGTTGGATAGGACTTCAGAGGTACGCAGGATGGCAAGGAGCTCATCCTGTGGAGGGAGAAAAAAGCAGCATGCACAGTGTTACAGAAATCTCTGACATGGTCTCTGTTCTCAAGATCACTTGACTCAATATTAGATTTGGGTGATCAGTGGCACCAAGAGACCTCATTAGTTACTGCAATCATTGTGTTCAGCTGAATGAATTAAACAGAGAAAAAAAAAATTTGAAAAAAATGGTGCGGCTTTCTGAAACGTGCTTCTGACTTTTTTCCACACTGCAAACTGAGTTTTGAAAATACAACAGCTTTTGAAGTGGCTGTTAAACCTGTGCTGGCCATGTGCCACTGCTCAAAGGCTTTCAGAAGTTGCTGTTCAGAATTAGGGCAAGCAACTATACACCTCCCGGTGGCTGCAGACACTCTTCACGATTACAGCGGATTGTATTTACCTGACCTGATTTCACATCAGAAAGAATTAGCTGTCAGACAACAACTTCAAATAGACCACCACCCCAAACCAGGAGCTTTCTGCCAACCTCAGAACAAAAGGAGAAGAGACTCTTCTCTGCAGAAAGCAGTCAATGAGCGCACCCTGGCCACACAGAGAAGACAGCAGATGGGTCCTGATGAGCCATGGTTGAGGTACTACCACCTTTTTAAAGATGGGATGTTGGCTGAGCGGATAGAGCATCACATTCCTGAGATACATATTACTAACTCATGCTTTGACCATGCCAATTGATATGCAACTGCAGAAAAGACTGAAGTGGAAGATCTAGGGGAAATTTACTTATTGAAACACAGAGAGAATAATTCGGAACTTTCTTCCTTTTGAAAGATCAGTGCCTTTGAAAATCTTTCCTGAAGCTTTTTATAGCCTTAGGTTTGTTTTGGGGGAGAGGAGGACATATGAGGAGGAGACTGCTTTGAAAGTCTCAGCTTCTGTGACTTTGTTTTCTTTGATTTTGTTCTTAAAATATATCTCTGTTGAATTTTTTTTCTAGAGTTATTGTTCCAGACTGAGCACATTGTACCATAGTGATCCCTTTTCATAAACAGCTGCCAGCTGTGGTTTTTTTCTTGAAAATAAGTAAAATATAGTTGGAAGGTGATTGCTGGATTATTTTTTACAAGTGTATTAGAAGTCCTTTTTATTCATTTATAGCTATATAATCATTCACGTCAATCTTTTAATTTAAAATTTATTGTACTCTGCCACTTGATTTAACATAATGCAGGAAGTGACAGGCACACTATTTTACTACAGTTCACTTTGTCAGCCTGTATGCTACTTCTAGTCATACAAGACAGAAAATCTTTTAAGAGAATTAGTAGGTGTATAGAGCCCTCACAACAGAGACTGTAACTCATAACAGTGTCATAGTCTTGAGATCTTTTTCATTGCCTTGTAGCAGTCACAGCCAAGAAAGAAGAGATATTTGCCTCCATATATGTCACTAAATGACCCCCTAAAAAATAGATTTAAAAATGAGCTTGATGCGTTTTTAAAGATACAGCATATATAGATGTGACAAACCAGCTTAGGAATTCCTCTTTCTCCCTGTCAGGAAAACTAAGAGGAGTCAGAAGGGTTTAATAACTCATTTAAATCTGTACAGATAATGAGAACAGCTCAAAAAAGTGTCCCAGTGACCACTAGTAAACTGAAAAAATAATTAGTAATATCAACATGCAATACTAATGCTTTTATCTGCAGATTTGCTTTTTGCAAAGAAGATCAGATTCATTGCCCAGTTTTTATAGATAAAGAAACTGGGGTAATTAACTTTGCTTAAGGTTGCTATGTAGAGTAAATATTTGGAAGAAAACAAAACAAAAATCCCAAGCAACGCGGCTGCTTTACTGATGACTACATGTGTTACAGAGGTCTGTCTGTAATTTTACATCCTGTCTTTGTTTCTATGGATTTGTGAATCAACAAATGGGAGATCAAACTAGTTTCCTGAGATATAAGCTCTTTACATGTCTACCAGTAGCAGATGCATATCATGTTTTCAAACATAGCATAGAACAGTGCAGTAATCTGAGTTTTTTAATGGACTTTAATTCAATTCGAATATAATATGTGCAATCACATTTCAGTTACTTCCTCCTGTGAAGTTCATGTCAGTTTTATTATAGTACATTTTTGTATTTTCAGGTGGAAAAGCTAGAGGGTCTAATCAGTCTCCTCCACCTGTAACAACTGTCTCTGCAGTGCTCCTTTATTTTCCCCTAAACGTCAGTATCATTGTGCAAGTGAAGAGAATAATTTTCAGTCACAAGATTTTGCTGCCATTCTGCTCTGACAACACTGTTCCCCTCAGTCTGTACACTTTTTTCCATTGCCAGAAGGACCTGACACAATCTTCCAGTTTTTCAGTGCATCATCAAGTTGGACGAAGGAGCAGCAGCACATTGCAGCTCTGAGTCGCTCCATCATATCTGCTCCCACGGTTCAACAGGCTCTCAACACCCACAATGCATGAGAAAAACGTCTTTGATTGTAGATGCCAGTCCTTGGCCTCAAGCACACACAATCTTTTTTTCTTCCTGGAAATAAACACAGGTATTTTAACTGAACCTGACTGGTCCTCTTGGAAGAGTTTAGCCTGCTGCAGCACTCCCTGAACAAAAAGTGCTCGTCATCTCCAGTTCTTCCCTAGGGTGCAATGAGTCACCAGTAGATTTCTCCTAATGCTGACACCCCTGCTCTGCCTGCTCCAGGTCACGTGTTCCCAAACGTGATGCATGTCACAGACATAGTTCTAGCCTAACTGGAAGGAATTTTAATCTCTGGACAACAGGAGGCTCTAAGGGCAACCCTCCCCTCCAACAAACAGTTAATGTCCTTGTTTTGAATGAAAAAGATGCAAAGACCCTCTTCTTGTGTAGCAAAGTGCTGCCTAAGGCATGCGTTAGACCTGCTTGCACACATGATGGCTTCCACTCACCACAGTTGCCTCTGGAGAATGCTGAGTGCTTCTGTGGACCACAGTAAATTCAACCTCTTGCAAAGGAAGCTGCCCCAGGACAGGGCCATGACGATAGAGGGAAAGAAAGTTAAAACATGGATTTGTTTGGAAGGATGATGTATTAATACTTCCTTACTTTTATGCATGTCACAAATGTTATAAAGCCATAGGCTCTATTTGAAATTCTCGTTTTGATCAGGATGCCAGCAGCAAAACCAGGACTGAGTTCATTCCTTTGTTTCTACATCACAGTCTGCTTTTGTAGTCCTTAGGGTAGGTACTATCTTGCACCAAGAGATACAGCAGGGAAATGCTCCTCGCTCCTGAGCAGTGCTTGATACTAATTTGTTTGCCTCTTGAATTCTTTTCTGTTCTGAGCTGTATTTTAGAATAAAAGGTACAATTTTTCTGGCCTCATTTAGGCGTCTAAACTTTAGATACATATCTAAGTCACTTTGTGCTCCTTATTGCCTGTGGACATACTGGCAAGAAATAGCCCCTTTAGAGGACAAACCATGAAACACACCTTGAGAAGCCATTGAAATTAGAGAGGTTATATTCAGCACCTGCCCATCTCTTTCCACTGCTCGTAGAAGGAGCTTAGGAGCTCATCCTTAAACACCAGTTCTTGGATGCTTCATTTAGAAGACATGCATCCTACCTTGGAATTTCTCAGGATGGAAAAAAAGGAGCATGAGCAACAGTAAAATCAGACGGGTCTGTCCCTCATTCCACCTCTTGATTGATCAGTGATGCCTATGTATTCCTATTTTGTAGGAATCATGCTGAAATACATATTGTTAAGCTGGTTAAAAACAAAACCAAAACCAAAAAAACCTACAAAAAGCAGCAGCCTAGATCTGCTGTTCTTTACAGCATCTGCCACTCTGAATTCATTGCCATTTGTGGCCTTAACTGTCCAAGGAGTACTTTCAGAAAAGCTTCCAGTGTGTGACACTGCCTCTGATCTACCAATGATGATCACCTTTATAGATACCAAAATTAATAAAGCAAATCTCTTCTTGCTTTTTCTGATTTGCAGGTCCCTATAAACTCCTCAATGTCAGAGATTTCTGAGTTTTCCCCAGACAGCTCCTAATTTCTTTCGTGGAGCAATGGGGAATCACCCACAGCCACCCCAGGACCCACAAGCACATCTTGGGGTCCCCTGTTCTGTGCTTGCCACATTAAGCACTGTCACACTGAGTTCCATGCAGCCCACATGGAGTTGGCATGTTAGCAGCAGCCAGTGCTGCTCACGTCTTTAGACCTAAGAAACGGTGAGTACTCTTCTGTTTATCCTCCTTTGGCGTAAACAGGTTTGATGAGTGTGAGTCTATCATAAAAGATTTCCGCCCACTGGGTAAATGTCTTTCTTCTAATTGTCTGCTAATTGGCAAACAGCTAATCCCACTAACTATCAAAATTATTTCTCCAGAGGAAACCCAGCCAAAAGTTTCATAAATCTTTTTCTCTTATCCTTTTTAATTTTAAAAATTGTTCAAAGTATCATTTGGTAACTACCACCTAAGGAGGTGTTCTGTTTGAACTAATCAGTTCCTGCAAGGTGATCTGTGATGTGTTTGAAAGTGCCTTAGCCAGCATCTTGCCTTCTGTCTTAATTAGTAATTACTAGCCTAAAATGGTCATTTACCATAGGCATTTGTACTGACCTCTCAAATTAAGATCACCCGTGAAATTAAAAGTTGAAGAAAGCTGATTGGGTCACTTATTCTATCCTCCAAAGTGCATTTATTATTCACGGTGTTTGGCAGGGAACCCAAGTGTGGGGTATGATTGAGAACACTTCAGTTAACTCGTCTTTGAAATGTAAATACAATTAATGAGTATACCTGTCTTCCCCCAGGATCTGTCCTTGTCTGCTTTGTCATTTTGAGTTCTTTCTCTCTTCTCTTTGATGAGTCTCCTGATTTCCTTTGCTTCTCTCTCACTGAAGACTGAAAACAGCGTTTTGCAGAAGGATTCAAAGTGGTAAAAAGCACAAAAAATATTCCATGGATTTCTCAAAAGGTGTGCTTTACTAGCCTGTCTTTCAGCTCTCGTTGTGGCCAGGACTGTGCTAAGTGTTGCCTTCATAATTTAGAATAATTAATCATTTGAATCGAACATACTAATGCAAGTTTGAAAAAGAACGCCAGCTTGTTTGAAGTGAAAGCCCACATTGGCATCATTTAGCTATAATGAAACTCTGCCCTTCACTGGCTGTCACAGACTTCAAAATAAAAGCATCATGTTTAATACGGTGACGTAAATCCTCCCAGGCAAAATCAAGAAAAATTATTGGGGGAAACAGTGTGTCAGCCAAAAGAGGCAGCAGTACAACAGATCTCCGTCTCTCCGTGTTCAAGTTCCCCACACCCAAACACTGCTCTCAGTAATTGTATACAGTGGCTTGAAAAGAGATTAAAAATACCCAAGAAAGCCATGCTATAATTGCCATAGAGCCTTTATGGGAACCTGAACAGAAAAGGCACCTTCCACAAAACCAGTCTGGATAGTAAAATCTGATTCCTACTGACAAAGCCCAGCGACCTTTTTTTTTTATTTATTTTCCCACCAGCACTTTCCCTTCAACCCCATATTCAGGTATCCCTACACAGTTTTGTAAATAAAAATTGAAAATATCTTCTACTGCAGCCTTCTGGTCTACTACACATTGGAGCACCTCTTCCAAGCACAGGAACACTCCGTTTCACATGCAGAAAGTTGAGTGGATGTGGCAGAAGGCCAACGTAGCTGACTGGGGCTCTGCTGACTGAGCTTAAATGTGTAAAGGAAGGTTCTAGTTAGAAACTTTTAGAAATTAGATAATTAGGAAAAGATTTTCCCTGTGAGTGCAGTGAAACAGCCTGCCTAGATGGGTGGTAGATTCCGTGTCCTTGGAGATACTGAAACCTCACCTGGTGAAGGATCAGCAACCAAGTCTGGCTGGACCTGTTCGAAGCAGAGGCTGGACAAGACAACCTCCAGAGGTCCCTTCCAACCTACAGCTTTAGAAGCAGGAGGCAGGAAAAGTTACTGAAAACTGTTTTCCTGGGCAAGGTTTGCCAGCCACAGCCAAAGAGATAGAGTGAGAAAAGGTACATGCTGTGGCCTGGGGGCAGAAAGGTGCAACTCTAGTGCCAGACTGGCGGAAAAGAAGGTGTAAGGATTTCTAAGACTGGGAAGATTTAAGACTGCTTAGAGGATGACAGCTAACTGAATTTTGGGGGTCCTCATGAAAAAGGAGAATTGGGACACTAGGGAATAGAAAACAAACAGCTCTGGGCTGAGAAGCATTGCCTGTTCTAGGGAGGAGATCCAGGGCATTCACGGCTGTAAAGCAGGTTTGATGGACACAGCAGCCTGGACCTTTGGGGAGGAGGAGAAGTGCTGGGACTACTTGAAGATCCTGTGTTTTAAGACAGGGAAACACATGGAAACTGCCTTTACTTTTCTGTTCTTGCATATATGGTAGCTGTAGTCATACACTAGAACCCTTCCTCTCCAGTGCTTATGCACCAGACCAGGGGTTTTTGGTTCCTCTCCTTCTAAGCCTGTGAACCTCGGCTGCTGATGGAAAAGTCAGGTGAGCAAGTTAGACTTGAATTACAAATACCAGACAGTAAGTAGTTCACTGCCCATCATTTTCAGAAATTAGTCAATTTGCCCTTTTATTACTATTTTAGTTGTGCAGACCACTGATTCAGCAAAGCTCACTGGGACTTCAAATGAACAGTTGGACAGGAAAAGCAGGCACATTGTTAAACAGATCAGCCACAGATACACAGTAGAAATTATTTCAGTCATGGAGGAGACAAAATTTTAACAGCTATTTTTAACCTCTAACTTCCCTCCTAAGTGCACTGTTAGGTAACAGTGAAATGCATCAATAAGTAATATTAAAATAAATCTATTAATTGGAAACTAAATGAGTCACCCTTATTTCATCTTCGGATGAAGCAAGTCCAGAATCCAGCTCCCCCACTTCTGGCTGAATGCTTCAGCCTCTGGAAAAGTGTGAGCCTGGCTCACCTCCTACAAGGAGTATTTGTAGATCCTTGACTAGGCAGATGGTTCCCAAAGAGGGAGGCATCTCCCTTACAGCTGTCCTTCAACGTCTAAAACTCCTTTGCCTTGTCTTCATGCCTTCTGATATCTGATCTCCTCCACCTTTCTTCTTGGAAATCTATTTCAGGTCTTTCAGCTTCCTTTGCAAACTAGATAAGAAGGGAACCTGGAGAAGAGGAGAAATCTCAAAGGGCAGCACAGGTACAGTTCAAAGGGACCCTGAGCAGAAGACAGCATGAACAAGATGGACCTAGAAACCTGCAGTCCAGGAGTCATCATCCGAAATTACTTTGGGAATAACACTGAAAAGTCTGAGTAGAAAAACTGATTGACTAATTTCTGTGAGATGGTCCCTGAGAAAGAGTTAAAAGTAACTGCAGCACTTACATGGGGCTAAGAAGCTATAATTTCAATTAGGAGCTGAAAGTTACCTAAAGGACTATCAGGACACATTCCTGATAAAGTACTTTATTGTGTCAAAAGCAGAGGTTTCCCCCGATGCAGCAAAACAGACATTCCTTCAAGCTGCAGATACTCCTGTCATACCACACCACCCACATGCACTGCTACTGGACCACAACTGATGCTGATGGAGCACTCTGGCACAGCAGCAAGGACACTCACTCCTAGCACTGTGTTACTGCAGGGAAGCAGAGAATAGCAGCCTTAGTTGTTGTCCAGCTTTTTAGATGACATCACATAGAGTCTTGCTCCTAAGACAGGCCCCATTGTGAAAGACTGGCAACCTCTCCACGTCTTGAGGAAGGGATGAAGATCAATTCCAAGAAGGTGCCCGGACAGAGGTGATGATGGGCGTCCCAGCATCTCTGCTAGGACAAACAAAGACAGACCAGTACTGTCATTGGTGAGGTTATGTACTTCAGGCATCTTGTGCTTATGTTATCTTATGTTTTGCTCCTATTTAAGAGATACCAAACCCATCCCCACTGAAATACCACTTAGCACTCAAATGATTGGGACAATATTTATTAGCTCTAGGATTGCTGAAACAGAGTATACAATTTCTTCCAGAAGTTCAGAACACACATTATATGCAACTGTAGAAGAAAATCTCCTATAGGAATGTTTAACTGCTAATAGTCTCATTTTTCAGACAAATAAAGCACCTACTGCTTTGAAAAATAAAACACTGGGTTTGGCCCAAGTTGTCCAAGTTAATTTGAACAGAAAATAATTTCAGTTTTGATGACAGAGAAACTTCTGAGTGAATTCCCCAATGTACTGAAGTTAATAGTAAACTCTTATAATCTTAGTAATTTTGTGATGTGTAACTAATTCCTGACATGCAACCTGCCTGACATAGTATTGATTAGCCTGCAGAGCACATTCAGCAATAGAGGCTAATGTGTGCTTACATATCTACATTCCCCCCTTCCTTGTGAAATATGAAGATTAAGAGAATTATTTTGGCTTTCAAGATAAAAGCACATGTCGCTGTCAAATTAGGACAACTGTTGTTTAGCAGACTACAACTGTAGGGTTTGGGTCACTGATTGGAATCCAATGCAACAGCAATAATTTTTAGAGCAGGCAAAAAAATGTTAAGCAAGAAAGATTAAAGGCTGCTCAGGCATAGCAGAGCTCTTTCCAACATAACAAATTACAGCTATTATTTTACATCAATGAACTGTAATAATCTTGAATTCCCTGCACTAGAAGGAAAATCTGTGATAATGAACTCTTCTCTTATCTACCTTACCTTCTAGCCTGTGAAAATCAGGGTATTTCTTTGATAGAGTGGGGGACATTCCTGATGTCAGCTTTGCTCATATGAATATACCTAACAAAATACATCTTAAAAATCATCTTCCAATCAGCATATATGTTTATTATAATCAATGCTCAAGTAGTGTTGCTTACCCTGAATGTCTAAAAATAATACGATTTTAAAAATAATGTTTCTCACGGGAGTTAACGCTTGGACTTCAGAAATAGGGAATAAAGTCTGAATGCATGACTTGCCCTTTGCACAGATGATCTTTGCAGAGCAAAGGAAGTTTTAGCTAAAGTAGTTGCTGTCTTTAGTTTCTTGATCATTTTTTAAAAAAAAACAGTTTCACCTCTGGCTTTCTATGCCAGCATGAAGCTGACTCCTCTGCAACTTCTTTGACTTGTTCAGTGCTTAGGTCCCACCTGGGTAGAAGCAGCTTGGAATTTTCATTTAGAACAGGAGGTGATGCTGGATGAAAGCAAGGGTAATCCTCTCAGCGTGCAATCCAGAAGCAATTCTAAGCAGGTCTCAGAAGATGAAATCAGCTGAAGAAATGGATCATCTAGAGGTTGGTCTTGTACTATACAGTGTTTAAAAGTCTATCTGCACTGCCTCTCCCACTTCACCTCTGAAGAACCCGCACATTGCTCAGTGCAGGTCCAGCACAGCGCTGTCGCTGGGCTGTGTGCATGCAGGCTGTGGAGACAGCCATGCCCACCCCAGGAGCCCCTTGCTTACCAGGTTAAGGTTCTGCTTTTCTAGTAAAAGGGCTACATGGTAGCCTCATGAGTGGGAAAAAGATGGCAGAAAACTCCTTTTGATTTCTGACAGCCACCAGCTCATACATCCCCATCAGCCCCATTTGTCAGTGCACAGATTAGGGGATAGAGGTTACCGGTCCCTCCTTACTCCAGTTCAGTCCTGAACCTCAGCTCTGCTCCACATTGGCCTCTATGCAAGTGCTACAGCTACCCAAAAGCGTGGGGAAGCAGCAGCCAAGGCAGTTAACCTCCAAGATGTTCCCAAAATGCACAACACTACTGATCATTATCATAGAATCTCTCAGGTTGGAAGGGTCCCCTAAGGATCAGGAAGTCTGATTCCCTCATCCTCACAGGACTGCCTAAAACTAAACCACACAACTAAGACCATTGTTCAGATGTTCTTTGAACTTTTGACAGGCTTGGTGCCATGACCACTTTCCTGTGGAGACTATTATATTAAGGCAAAATTGCTTTAAAAATTACTGTAGAAGGGAAAAATATGTTCAGAGACTTATGACACACTGTGCCCACGTGTTTAAATTGGTGCGTTCTAGACCACAGAGGACAGAGGCATGAGTAAGGTCAGCAGAGGGAAAGGCATGCTTTTGGGAGCAGGGTTAGCCATTTCTTCTCTCAGTGAACCCTACCTGTTATCCCAATTTTTCCATCCTTGACTACTCTTGATTCATCTGGGGTAGAACATAAAAATAAAAGGCAGCAAGAACACCTATAGAGAGATTTATATTGGGGTTTCAGTTTCCTAGATAAAGCTGCTGAGATTTTTGAAAATAGCAAGCTGCCCCTCTGCTTCCTCCCACTGACAAACTTATGATCCAACTCCTGCCTCTCCACCCTCTGCAGCAACACCATCCCTGTGCATTTCAACTGTATTTCACAAAACCCTACATACATCATACATTCCTCTTCTTCCAGATTATTTTTGGGGGGTTCTGGTTTCATTTTGGGTTTTTTTTTTTTTCTTCATTTGTTTCAGGGCTTTTTGGGGGGGAGGGGGAGAGGTTTTTAATCAACTTTTGAACTCACACTTTTGCTTCATTACACACTGCAATTCTAGTGGGAAAATAGTAAAGCTTGTTCAGGTTTTAAAAATTAGTTAGCAAGACTCGGCTCCTGAGAGGGCAATTTGTACATGTAGTAATTATGCCCCTTCTACCATACTTGTGCTCTTCTTTGTGATGGATTTAAGTACTCATTTCCACTATCACCAACTTTCTGGACTTTCTACGGTCCTCTGACAAGGTACCAGCACTGTAGATCTGGGTGACAAGAGCAGATGGAAAAAAATAAAAATAAAATAAAAAAAAAAAAAATGAAAAGACAAATCCATCTTCCAGACTTCTTCAGTTTTAAGACCAGCTAAGGAGGACGCAGGCCAGCATCCTCTCATTGAGAATGAGCCTGAGGCCAAGCTGTGAGTTAACACCGTGCACAGGACAGTCGAGGACCAAGAACGACAGTGACATTACTTCTGTAAGGATTAATGCTGGGTTTTGTACACTTTAAAGGGAATGACAGAGTTAGTAATAACTAGTGAGATTCTTCATCAATTACCACAGGGCCTAGCTTCCAAAGAACTGTCATTATGCGTAACTAACTCTGACACAAAAATCCCCAAATACTAAATCTTTCCCTACTGAAAAAAAAACAGTGAGCAGTTAAACAGTAATTCACCTTGTCTTTAAATGCAAGTAATTGTCTAAATTAGCAGAATAACAAAGGGCATGATTTGTTATTTATCTTATTATAGTACATAGGCATAATGTGTGCATAAGCACAAAGTGGCGTAAGTAGTGTTGGCTGGGTTTTTATTATTTTGTGGGGGTTTTTTTCCTTTTTTGTTGTTGTTCATGTGTTGTTTTTTTTTTAAATGTCAGTGGTTCTCTTTAGTCTTAAAATAGGGGGGGCGTATATCCCACCTTTCTGAAAGACAGTCTACATCAAAGCAAATGAATGCAGAGACCAACATAGTTACAAACAATTTAGAACACCAATTCAGCATTTCAGTTATTGTTCATATTGTTGTTTTGGTTTTTTTTTTTTTACAATTTATTTTGTCATTTAAAAAAAATCTCACATACTGTTTTAAGAGACGAAAGAAAAATTGTTAAAAGTTGAAACCTTACCCTTGGTTAAACCACAGTTAAGGGAATAATCTTTACCTAACCAGCATTACGTATGTTGAGGTGAACCCAAGTGTCAGATAACAAGTGGACTTGCTTTATATACATATATTCCTTCTAAGCAAAGTATTCTACGTTGTCAAAATGATTTGCAAGCAATACAAAAGTATTGCTCATCCACAATTTCAATGCAACTGCTTACAGACAAGACAGACAGCCAGAAAATATTTTGTCAGCATCCCACAGAAAACTGTGCCTAAAAGAAAAGAAACCAGACAAACAGCGAGATATGTAAATCAGCAGGCAAATATTCAGGTTCAAACCTGAACTTACCACAAATGGAAAAAACATCTTTTGGTTACAGCCTTGCCCATGAACAATCAAAAAGCAAGCACGCAGCATCCATGTTCTCTCTTCTTAATGTCTGCTTAAAAATATTGCAAAACAACTAATCTTATAGGCCTTCCAAGGCAATCCGTCTTTCCGAAAGGCTAATATATTTTGTATGTATTTAAAGATGGATTTGTGGCTGCCATAATCCATCTGATTTCTAATACTGAGCATTGTTCTTTATTTCACTGTGGTTTATATTAATAGTAAAGTAAAATATTTGACTTTGAACTAAACCCCCATACAACCAAGCTTGGACAAGTTAACAATATCTGCATCATGACACAACGTTCTGTGTATGACTTTGGACATGAGAGTTAGAACATCATGTCATCTAGTCCGTCCTCCATAAACTTCTTGTAAATTGCCATGAACTTTGCTACAAATGCTTCCAGATGATAAATAGCTTTGCTGCCCAGTTGCAGGCGGTGTTCATAGAAAGCTGCCATCTGTGCAACCTCTCCTTTCAGCTGTCCATCACAGTTATGCAGAAGTTCTGTCAGGAGGCCCTAAAAGAAGGAAAAAAAAACAGGATAGTATTTAGAAAAATTATGTATTTTTTGTGAAGAGGATAACCTCACTTCTCTGAAAAGAGCCGGGCTGTGACCAGTTATTCACTCATGAATCCAACAGTAAAGTCATTCAGGAATCATTACCTAGGGTAAGTTGCAAACATTAGCTTCAGTCTTTGTTCTGCTCTAGTTGTCCTTTCATACTGACCACAATAAAAACACGTGTCCCATTTGCTTTTTTTGCTCCAAAGGTGATTCCTGTCTTTCAAGAAACTTGCTGGTATAGCATCCTTTGGCAAGTCTCTCCACTAGGACACAGCAAATATTGAACTTGTAATCACAAAACTTTTACAAAAAAATCCCAAACCATATCAAAATTAGACCATAAAATGTCTGGTCTGAGAAGTCTTCAGGGGGACAAAGCATGTCCTTCCATGCTTTTACTCAGCTATGATGCTGTTGTTCTATGATCACAGAACAAGTCTGGGTAAACTCTTCAACAGAGGTGTGAACAAGGAAGTCTACAACAAAAACTAGACATTCACATTTTCCGAATTAGACAACAGCACCTTCCTGCTCTCAGAATCTACACAGCTCAAAACCACCATGCCTAACAGTTAAGCATGAACCTAACTAAGCAGTCTAGTGTATCAGCTAAGGATCAGCGTTTTGCAGGAACAAAGTCTTAATTATTGCTTCAGAGCAATAACTCAGACTCTAGGGGAAAGAAACATATGAAAAAAGTATATTTTGGTCACACATATCTATTTGGAAAGTACATGGCTTTTCATCGATATTTGGATAATTTGTGATGTTTTGGTGTGTCATGTCCTTTCTGTTGATAACGCTTGAAGAGTTAGATAGCTGAATTACCTTCATTATAATCTCAGGAGGAATGCAGTGTGTCAGGAGTTCATAAAGCCGTCCACGGACCTCTAAAAGCCTGTTGGAAAGACAGCACAAAATATCAGAGGCGCGTCCCCAAAGCACGCTACTGTGTTTTAATTATTTGTGAAATATGCTGCAGGGAAGAAGAAAGTCAATCCGAGCACAGGTTTCTTTCTGGTTTTGGGTTTGTGTGTTATTTTAAACCCAAAAGCATTGCACGAGTCATTCTGTTCAATTTTATTAAAAATAGTAAGATGTAACATATCCTCTAGTTACCATGGTCTCAGTTAATCTAGAAGCCACAAGGCTATTAGAATCTGTCTCCAGCTTGTCTCTCTTTAATTCCTCTTCATTCCTAAAATTATTATTCTTGCTTAATATTAGTGAGAAGACACCACAAAATTGATTAGAGTCACAAGGTTTGTTTATGCTGATTTTGTGTCTTCATTGTTTACAGGAGGGGTAAGATAATTAGGCGGCAGAAAGTCAGTTACCAGTTCTCAGCTTTTGATATCAGAAGGTCAGATGTTACAAGCATTTAAATTAAACACAAGAATTTAAGTGAAACCTCACGTAATACATGGAACAAACTAAAAGGATCAGGCTGTGTATACAACACTGAGATGTATAAAGGGGGCATCTCCTAATGTGCTTAAAAAAAGTGATGATTTCTCATTTCTGGTTCCTCCACTATGGTGCATCATGCTAAAGAGGGTGAAATAGAAGCTTTAAATAAAACAAAACAAAATAGAAGAAAAAAAACTCACCCCACCCACTAACCCTTCCCAAAAAACAAAGAAACAAACAAAAAGACGGGACAACATGCAATTAAGCTTATGCTCTTTTTTGATAACAAAGCTTCACCAGAGAAAACCAACAATTGCTTTAGTTTCTGAAGCTCATTCAGCCTCCTCTGTTAATTTTAAAGCTCACTTTCTCTGGCTGCAAAGTACCAGCTCCAGAATAATGCTAGAAAATTACATATAACTAAAGTAAAGATGCCACATTTTTAATTATAACATTTTTTTTTAGGTTTCAGAGTAGAACAAAACCATAATTTATATCTGCAAGCAAGTGTATTCACCCACCTTTGTGGTGTCTGTTGACCAACAATAGCATTTGCAGTTTCTCTCAAATAAACTTCCCAGTCCATCTCAGGAACGTCTTGATCAGCAGTAAAAGGATACCTACATAATAATATTTAAAAAAAAAAAAATTAAATAAAACCATCACCTATTCTAACAAGGCCTCAGAAATTAATTTATGTGTCTGAGAGAAAAATTTACATTAATGTTCAGTGACTTACTGTTGTACTCTGCAAGACTCGCACATAAGTAGTGCTTTGCGAAGATTCCTGCCAGATTTCTCTGCAAGTCTTTGAGCCAGCTCCTGAGGAAGAGTTAGGCCTTCTTTCTTACACACACTGGTTAGGACATGGCAGATCTAGATGAGAAACAGACAGCAGGGAGTGCAACATTTAGCAAACAGTTTAGCACCTACAGATTCTTCTGTATGCAACATCTCTGCACCAGAGATGGACTAGCCTGTCATAAGACATGTTTGACTAATCAACCCAAACGAAAAAACTAGGTCACTTTGTGGAAGTAAAATGCTTAGAAGTAAAAAGAACCTATCTAGTAAGAACATTTAAATAACTTATTTTTGCTTCTCTTTCAACATACATCTTCAATGCTGGGAGCAGGCACTCGTACAGCCAGGCATCTGCTCTGAATAGGTCCTATAATTTTTGACATGGAGTTGCAGCATAAGATCAACCTGCAGGTCGCCATGTACTTCTCCATTGTTCTTCGCAAAGCATGCTGAGCATCTTTAGTGAGTTTGTCGACTTCTGTTAAAAGCACCACTGAAAAAAGGATTAAGGATTTTTATTAATATCAAATCTTCCTAAGAAAACAAATACTTTGATATACAAGCGACAATACCAAAATAAATGATACAAGCAGAAAAAGACAGCATGGTCCCACAGCCAGGGAAAAGATTAAGACAATTTGCATGCCTTTTTGACTGTATAACCCTCTGCTCCTTTACACCCTATGTTCATGTCCTGGAGCGTCAATTCCTTCAGAGCAGAGCTTGCACCACTTCAGTGTCAAGAAATAATCCAGGTAGAAGCTTTCACTCGATAATTAGTACAGTAAGTTTTAAAAGGAATTTTTAAGTGAGAAATGCAAAACAATCAATGGTATAAGATCGTATCAAAAAGCACAAATTTCTTGAAGACATTCCTCTATACATTATATTTATAAGTCAACGTCTTGGCTTAATAAAGAAGTAGCAGAAAGCTGCCATGTAATTGTAACTGCAGTGCCTTTCCATGGTCTTTTAAGGAGGAAAAAAAAAAAGAAAAACATATTTCAAAAATGCTTCAGAACAATCAGGACACACTTAATATAAAGCAGCTAACCTAACAGGCTACCTTCTGCAGGTTCCTCCATAGCAAACTCATAGATGGCTCATCTGAGTACTCTGAATGATCCACTGAGAACAGCCTGGAGGAACAAGTCAGTCTACTACTCTTCCCCCGTTTCTCTTCTGGTTATATACTCAGCCTAAGGAGACCAGATGGATTACCAGATACTTTCAGGTGTATGACATGACTCCAACTATAAGCAGTGTCTAGCAGCTTAGGTGAAATATAGTGTTTCCCAAGAACAGTGAGGAAAATGGCACAAAGTATAAAACCATGACCATTTTTCAACTAATTTCTGTCCTACTCTGTCAGGACTTCCTCTGTCCTTCAGTCTCTTGCTATATAGTTCTGATTTTGTTTTCAATTTATCACAATATCACAGTATCATAAGGTTGGAAAAGACCTTTGAGATCGAGTCCAACCTATGACCCAACACCTACACCTACTCCCACTTGTCAACTACACCATGGCACTAAGTGCCTCATCCAGTCTTTCCTTAAACACCTCCAGGGACGGTGACTCCACCACCTCCCCAGGCAGCACATTCCAATGGACAATCACCCTCTCAGTAAAGAACTTCTTCCTAATGTCGAGCCTTTAGTCATGGGGAGGAAAAATAAGCCAGGTGCAGCAAAACATGTCTTGGAAAACTCACTGAAAACCTTCTTCATTTTCTTATCAATGTTCTTCCATACAATATGGATAAAATGCTTCTAAATTTTCTGCTTGAGATAGCTCATCCCCAAACACTACAAATACACAGTTAGTACCTGACTTGCACAGCCATAAGGTTATCCTGCACCTCAACTCAGCATTAAGCCTCAGTAGCTCATAACTCAGCTATGACTGTAGATCATCAAGCAAATTTACAGCACATTCCAATGGAAGACTTGGGAAAAAGACAGCAGGAATCCTAGCTCCCTCTGCCTAGCCACCTTCCTCCTAAGAAAACAACACAAGAGCCAACCTCACACTGAGCATTTAACCACTCAAGATATTTCCACTCTTGAAGAAAAATGGGAGGTTGCTTAATTTGGGAAAGGTTCATGTGAGCCCTCATGCAATACATAGGTACAAACAAAAGTCAGCCAAAATGTCTGAAAAATAAGCTTAAAAAGTACTTTGGTTTTAACTGGGTTTACTCACCTTTAAAATCTCGTTGAGTACTTGTCTCAAGCTGTTGGGATTGTGCCACTGTCTTCAAGAGTTCCTGAATTACGACACGGTCATTGTTTCCTGCATCACTACCAGGGTTTGAAGAAAACTTGTTTTAAAACAACTTCATGCTACATATAAAATACATCCTCCTGAGCAATCTGTTGGTCAGCTGACTAAACAAGAAGGCCAAAAGAATTCAGAAGCTGTTGAGGTTAGAATTAAGCTCAACACACACACTTTGTTGAAAGTTACCTTCCCAATAATGAAACCCAAAGCTTATACAAGCACAGCTGGATTAGTAGCATTGTACTAGGAAGTACTGAAACTTTGGTCAAATGTTTTATTAACTCTTTAATATAGAACTTATTTTTCTAGTATGAGAAATCTAAATCTTTGTTACTCGTGATTTCGGCAAAGATGTGCAAAGTGAATATTTTTACCCATTATGGGAAGACAAATTAAGACTAACCACATAATAAGTTGCCTGACTCAAAGGACTGATGTAAGTGGATAGGTATTTTTCCCCTGAAAATTAGATATCATGCTATGAACGGTCTATATACTTAATGTAAACTTGAATGGCAGACAGTGAAGTTAACAAGTTGGTATTAGAAGACTGATACTCAGACACTACTACAGCACAGACGGTTAACATTTTCCCTCTTCAAAGGCAGAAAAACATGGAAAAATACTAGATTTACTTTCACCTCTTCTTTTTACTGTCCCCTACAGAAGCACTGCACAGCTTTCTTAGTCCCCCAGTTAGTAGCTCAGCTAGCTTTACTCAGTTTTGACAACCACTGGGAACTGACTTGCAAGCTAGATTACTAAAAAAGCAAAGAAAAAGAACAGAAAAAAACGCAACCCAAACTATCACCTTCAAAAAGGCAGCAGTAGCTCTGCAATATTTCACTGGCAAGCACATAAAAAAGGCATTTGCCTGTCCTGACCTAGCCACCACTCTGCCAGACCCATTCTTGCTAAAAGGTGGCAGCATAATGTACAGAAGCTCAACGGTTCACAATGTGCTAAACAGGCTACGCTGACTTTGACTACAGAGATTAGTCCTTCAGCAAGGCAGCAGACCTTGTGATTACAGCACAAAAAGGACCAAAAAGCAAAATGAAACACACCAGTTCAACGCATGAGCTAGGCCAGGTTTTGGAAATAGGAACTGATTAAAATAGTTTCCAAACATTTAAAATAAATTATTCTCTGCAGTAACAGAGAACCTAGCATTACAATTTCATAGTGAAGGATAATCCTTGACATTACATGACCACATGAAACACTCCAGGAAAACAATGAGCAAAGTCAGTTACCACACAAACTTTTAATTTTTGTTGTTTCTTATTCTTTCATTACGCATTTCCTCAGGAGAACCCATTTTAAAGCATCTACCCAAGCTAGTCAAGTGACAAGCAGACAATCCTTTGGAATTCAAATATTCTCCTCCTTTTGGAGCAGAATAACAGCTCTATCAAATAAAGTTTCATAATAAATTCAACATCTGCAGGATCCTTCCCAGAAGTAAATTTCTTTTCCCTGTTATCACATTCCATGTTACTCAAGACGCACAATGTGATTTCATAGAATTAGAATTCCATCAAACTTCACAGACTACACAGTACAGCACGCAAAAGTTCACTGTCTGGTCACACATAAACATGACAATTGCTTGATCCCTTAAAGCCTATGAATCAATATATTCGTTCTTAATCAAAACTCAGCAGTACTATTATTATATACAACAATGATGTTGTGACTTGCGCCTCACCATAAAATTTGGAGGTTCCCCTGAGGCTAAATTAAGGCAAAACAACACCAAATGAGCAGTTAATTACTGATAAAAGTCTCAGCTTGAGTTATTTGGGTCTGCATTAGAATTCCAGCAGTTATTCACTAACCAATACATAGAGATTAGCTGCAGAATCAGCTTTTAAAGGAGATATGGCACATGAGAATAGCTTCTAAAATGAAGAGCAACATAAGAAAAGGTTTAGCAATAAACACAACACTAAAAGTTACTTCAGGATATGCACTGTCCTATAATTGCACTCCAGACAAAACCAACAAAACCAAAGTGCCCAGTGCACAATGACAAATACCCTCATTTGATTTAAATCAACATTAAAGGGTTTCAGGTAAATACAAGTATTTACTTTGGATACGTGAACTATCAACAACAATTCACAACTGGCAAGGAAGACATACAGTACACCGTTATAGCTTCTGACATGCCAATATACATCTGATCTCGCTCATGACAAGATTTTCTGTATTTCATGGTGTTGTTCTTTCCTGTACTCTAAACTCTTAAAGAGTTACTGAGTAAACCTCACTTACTTTCATATCGCTACCGTAGTACTTGTGAGAGAACTAACAATATAGGGGTATTGGTTCCAATAAGAGTTCTCAATAAGAGTTCTCTCAGCATGCTGATGTGGCTAGTTAAGCAGCACATTATTGTCTTTAGTACACAGTAACCAGAATTTTTGTTCATTTAGAGCTGTTCAATTAAAATCCTCTCCCTGCTCCAATTTGCAGTACAAAATCATAAACCATTATCTAATTTACTCAAGTAATAAAACAGGCAATCAGGTCCTTATATATCCAGGCTGAAACCATTTGCAATATTACCAGCGGCTTGTATTTGAAATGGGGCATTTTTACTGTACACTTACCTTGGATTAACTTCAAGGTGATAATTACTTGCAATGGTGCTAATTTCAATTTTCTTTTTAGAAGGTGCCTATGTAGAAAGTAAGCATACGAAATTTCAGTGTTGTAAGAATCAGATACAAAAGCTGATCTACTTTGTCCCTCCAAAGACATGTTTTGAAATGAAAACCTGCAGGCAAGCCTGAAGAGGCTATTCAATTCTCTTGGCAAAGGATTTCAAGACTACACTTGTTTTAAAGAAAACACTACTATTCTATCACCTCTAAATTGAGTCTAAACTGCTACACATACACTATGCTACCATCATCCAGTCTAAGTATTATATTTGTTCCATCACTGAAAATTAAAAAGCAAGCATTAAATAACCTACTCGTCAATAAAGCTTGATAACCCTTTCTGGTTAAGCCCACCAAGTCCAGGGGAACAGCTGGGGAACTGGTCACCAACTGTGTTGAAATCCATTCAGCCCAACTCTCGGGGCCCAGCCATTCAGCCGTTTTTTTTATCCAGCAAAGAGTACATCCATCCAAACCACATGCAGAACACTACAGAACACTGTGAGAAACGGTGCCAGAGGCTTTAATGAAGTCTAGGTAGACAACATCCACAGCCCTTCCCTCATCCACTAAGCGGGTCACCTGGTCACAGAAGGAGATCAGGCTGGTCAGGCAAGACCTGCCCTTGCTAAATCCATGCTTAATGGGCCTGATCAGCTGGTTGTCCTGTATGTGCCATGTGATAGCCATTAAGATGATCTGCTCCATGACCTTTCCTGACACTGAGGTTAGGCTGACAGCCCTTCTTATAGATGGGCATCACATTTGCTAATCTCCAGTCAACTGGGACCTCTCCAGTTAGCCAGCACTGCTGATAAATGACAGAAAGTGTCTTGGTGAACACTTCCATTGGTTCCCTCAGTATTCTCAGGTGCATTCCATGTGGCCCCATAGACTTGTGCGGGTCCTGGTAGGGTATCAGGTAGGTAACTATTTCCTCTTGGATTTTGGGGCTCCATCCTACTCCCTGTTTCTGTCTTCTGGATCAGAGGGCTGGGTACCCAAAGAATAACTGGTCTGACTATTAAAGACTGAGGCAAAGGAAGCATTAAGTACCTCAGCCTTTTCCTCACCTTCGGGCACTACAGGAATGAATAAGAAAACAAGTTAGAACTTGTATATACGAGAAAAGCAGTGCTAATCATTTAAAAAATAAGTTACTTTTACAGACAAGTGAAATTCTATATACTTGAGAGTTAGTGTAATACAACACTTGCTGTTGTCTAAATTGACTTGTGGGGAAAAAAAACCAAAACCCCCCAAACCACAGAAAACAAAATAAAAAATCCCACATCCTCCCACCCACAAAGACCTAAGGAACAAGAATATGTGGCAAAAGCATTTGTTGAAATAGCCAAACTAGTCTTATTAATTATATAAAACAGCCTGAAGATACTGAGTGAAAAAAATACATTTTAAAAAAGGCAGATAATATAAAGGCCTCGCAACAGACACATATAAGTATATAAATATCCACATGACTTTGCAGCCCATTAGACTTTTTTTTATTTTTACCGTTATACTCTGATGCTCAATCCTCAGTTTTTCCACTCCTGCACCATATAATTCCCTTAACAAACACATTATCCTTGTCTTTTTTCCAGCTCCTGATGGTCCATACACCAACAGATGAGGGAAGTCACCACACTGAACCTGGATGCAAAGCAAGACGATCTGTTAGCTACAACAGTAATTTGCATATAAGACAGTATTCAGCTTTCCATTCTCACCCAAGTTTACAATGAATGACTTTTCCAGTTCAGCTACAACATAGTACCTAGCATTAGAACTACTGAATCCCTTTCCCCAGTAATATTTCCCATGGAACATATTTTCCTGAAGACCATATGAAACTCATTAAGAACTCCAAACATTTCACTTTTGAAAGAAAAAACAGACCAAAAAAAACCCCAGAAGACCACCAACAAAAAAGCAAAATGAAGAAGACAAACCCCACCTCGGCATTTACGTGCTTGCCAGGGTATTATATACAGATCGTATACAATTATTTTGTAGTTCCACTTGCAACCCTTGAATCCAGGCAAATAAACAATACATAGTCTGTATTTAAATTAAGTTAGGAGTCCCTGTGTTGAAAATCTTAAAAGTATGAACCAGAGAGCATCTCGTAAAACTTCACATCCAAAGTTTCTATTAGTTAGATGTAACAGTCACAGAGAAACACTGAGGGAGTGAATCAGTCCAGTGAGGAGACATCAGCACATCTGACAGGGGAAGTATCCAAGCAATAACATAGTCCTGACTTTTCTTCCCAGCTGCTCACCTTAAAAACTCCAGCTAACTTTAATCATAAAATCACAGAATAGTTTGGGTTGGAAGTGACCTTAAAGACCATCCAGTTCCAACCCCCCTGCCATGGGCAGGGACACCTCCCACTAGACCAGGCTGCTCAAGGTCCCATCCAACCTTGCCCTGAACACCTCCAGGGAGGGGGCATCCATAGCTTCCCTGGGCAACCTGTGCCAGTGTCTCACCGCTCCCAGCGTAAAGAATTTCTTCCTAATGTCTAATCTAAATCTTCCCCCTTACAATTTAAAGCCATTTCCCGTCATCCTACCACTACCTGTCTTTGTAAACAGGCCCTCCCCAGCTTTCTTATAGGCACCCTTCAGCTACTGGAAGGCCGCTATAAGGTTTTCAAATAAGACGATGAAACAACCCCTTATTCTCAGAAATACCAGTCATTCCCAGCCAAAGCCAGCTTAGCCACACATCGCTCCTGAAAAAGCCGAGCCACCCACTTCCTCGCAGCCTCTCCCTGAGCGCGCAGGCCGCGCAGGGCACGGGGCCAGTGGAGTTCTGTGCCCCCCAGCAGGACAAGGCCTACACCGAGGGAAAACTCCCATACCCCGCCCTGGAGACCCGCAGGGGCGGCTTTATGTGAGGCTCCTGGAGGCTCCGCGCTGAGGGAAGGAGAGATGCCGGTGGCGGGCTGGCCTCAGGCGGCCCCGGGCCGGGCCAGGCCCACCCGGGACGCCCGCATGGTGGGTCCGGGCGCCGCCTCACCAGGTTGCGGAGCTGCGCCGCCTGCTCGCGGTGGAAGTCCAGCCTGCCGAGGGACACGGGCCGGTGCTTGTCCACCCACAGACTCATGGCGGTTGAAAAGCGCGCGTCACCCGCAGCCCGCGCAGCGCCCGCAGCGCCAGAAGGAGCGGTCGGTACGGCGGCCGCCGAGGGACAAACTGTGCCGGAGTCGGCGGAGAGAGCGGGAGCGCGTTGCTGCCCCGCCCCAGTGGCGCCCGCCAGGTTTGCGTTGTTTCCTCCTCCCGATGGCAGGTTTTGTTGCACTGCGCCGTGGCAGGTGCAGTGTGTGAAGCTGCAAAGTTCGTGGCCCCTGGGACATGGCGCATGATGGATAGGGATCACGGGGTCTCACAGAACCACAGAATAGAATCACAGGATGACCTGAGTCGAAAGGGACGCAGGAGGATCATCTGGTACAACTCAACCCCAACATTCACACCGTGTGTCCGAGGGTGTTGTCCAAATGCTTTTTGAATGTTGTCCAGCTTGGTGCCATGACTGCAGAAGTGAGGACGAGGTAATCATACAATACTTGCGCTTCTTCGTACTGGTGAGTGAGAAAGGCCAAGGAATGCATGTCAGCACTGTATCACTGATCACGTATACTACCCAAAACTGAGCAAGTTCTTTGGAACAATATCAGCTCATTCTTAGTAATGCTTTCTAAGCCAACACCCAGGCATATTCTGGAGAACAGCACATTCTAGGGATCATTCTTAACTCGTAGCGTGGAGAAGACTGCACAACATCTGGTTTCCTCCACCTCATTCAATCGTTCAGTACTACCCTAGCAGGACCTTCATCCCCCAGCAGAATCATAGAACCATAGAATCACCTGACTTTGAAGGGATCCACAAGGATCATTGCGTCCAACTCTTGTCCCTGTACATGACAATCACACCGTGTGTTTTAGGGCGTTCTGTAAATGCTTCTTGAATATTGGCAGGCTTGAAGCCATGACTGCTTCCCTGGGGAGCTGTTCCAATGCTCCACCACCCTCTAGATGAAGAAACTTTTCTTAATATTCTGTCTAACCCTCCCTTGGCACATCTTCCTGCCATTCCCTCCAGTGCTATCATCGGTTGCCAGAGAGAAGACATCAGCGCCTGCTCTTCCGTCTCCCCTTGTGAGGAAGCTGTAGACTGTGATGAGGCCTCCCCTCAGTTTCCTCCAGGCTAAACAGACCCAGTGACTTCAGCTGCTCCTCATATGGCTTCCTCTCTAAACCCTTCACCAACTTTGTGGCCTCCTCTGGATGTTCTCCAGTAGCTTGACATCCTTTTTATACTGTGGCACCCAAAACTGCACCCAGTACTTGAGGTGGTGATACTGAAAATACGAGCAAATAAACTCTCTAATACTCGTTCTGGAGTTTTAGAAAGCAAGCATCCTTTATTATGGCACTGGATGCAAGGACATAACGAGACAAGAGCTGGTTTCTCACTAACATGCATATGTATAACATTTCCCAGAAATCTTACGCATATTCTATTACTTGTCAAGGACTAATTTTAATGTTATTATGAACCTCACAGCAGCCAAGTCCCCACAAACTGGGACGGTACCAGTTCTCTGTCTAACCTTACATTTTTCAGATAGAGAAAAACTGCAAACAAAGATGATTACAGAAGAATACATGTCTGTTCAGCACATATCATACTTAACACAAGACATCATTTCTCAAGAGAACAGTGTCTGGTGAAACACTTTGTCCTTCTGACAACATGCTTTTTTCATTCTCTCTGTAACTTCAAAAAATACAGTTACTTAAATGAGACTGAAGTTAGAAAACTGATTCTACTGTAGCTTAAATGAGAATATTCCTTTTGCAGTAGTAACTACTTTTATCAGTTGGGCCACACCAGTGCAGAGTAGACTGAGACAATCGCCTCCCTTTACCAGCTGGCAATGCTGTGCTTGATGCACCCCAGGACACCATTGGCCCTCTTGGCTGCCTCTTGGCTGTCTCATGTTCTTGTATGTGTCCGGGACCGCTAGTGGAACCCAGTCCTGATGCTGGGGGTGCACCCAGCAGAGACAGGGTAACAGCAGTCCTGGCAGTGCCAGTGAGATCTTCTTAGGGCGGTGGTCCTCTTGCTTTTTCTGTAAAGTCATCAGTTTTCCTAATCTTAACTCATATTTTTTTGCAGATCATGAGCAGATACTTGATGCAAGTAGTGGTGATGGCAGGGGCACACTGGGAATGGCCTGCCAGCAGTGCGGACCGACCTCCCAGGGCAAAGCCAGCAGAATCATAGAATCATTAAGGTTGAAAAAGATTTCTAAGATCATCAAGTCCAACTATCAGCCCGATACCACTGTGCCTACTAAACCATCGCCCAAAGTGCCATGTCTACATGCTTTTTGAACACCGCCAGGGATGGTGACTCCACCACTTCCCTGGGCAGTCTCTTCTAGTGTTTTATCTCTCTTTCAGTAAAGAAATTTTTCCTAATGTCTAATCTAAACCTCTCCTGGCACAGCTTGAGTCCATTTCCTCTCATCCTGTCGCATGTTATCTGGGAGACCAACATCCACTTCACTTCACCATGACCTCTTTACAGGTCGTTGTAGAGAGCAATAAGGTCCCTCCTCAGCCTCACAGTATCACAGTGTCACAAGGCTGAAAAAGACCTTTGAGATCATCGAGTCCAGCCTATGACCCAACACCAACACCTACTCGTCATCTAAACCATGGGTCCTCTTCTCTAGACTAAACAAATCCATTTCCCTCAGCCGCTCCCCATAACCCCGGTGCTCCACACCCTTCCCTGGCTTCATTGCCCTTCTCTGGACACGCTCCAGCACCTCGATGTCTTTCTTTTAGTGAGAGGCCCAAAACTGAACACAGGATTCAAAGTAAAGCCTCACCAGTGCCAAGTATAGGGGGACAATCTCTCCTGTACTGCAGCTGGGAACACCATTTCTGATGCAAGTTGAAATGCTGTTGGCCTTCTTGGCCACCTGGGCACACTGCTGGCTTATGTCAGGCACAGAAGGCATGTTAGGGAGGGAAGGAGGGAGGATCTGAGGGGAGTGCCTGTGGGGATGGCCTGAAGCCCCAGCAGCCACCACCTGCTTGAGGCTGAGTTGGTGGGGAAGGAAAAGACAATGGGCTGACCAAAAAGAGCCCTTCAGGCATGCACTGTGACCAGGTTCACCAGCATGTGTTTGACCTCATGACCTCTACAGATGGCCAGCAAAAAGAGACCGGTTCTCTGTGTCACATCAACATATGGTCCTTATGTTCTTTGTCTTAGTGTCATCCTGGTCTCGCAGCAGCTAACATTATAAATCAATCAATCAGTTGCCCATAATCTATGTATCAAACTGTGAATTTACAAGGTGCATCCATGTGTGTGGTTTTATGTATACACAGAATATATATGTACAGAATTACATGCAGAATATGTATATAACAGAGAAACTCTTGATTCTTGGCATAGTAGCCCTAGTAAATGAAGCATCATGCAGAAATGGTATTTGAAAGTAGATTTTTCTAAAATAATAAAACATGGGTAGGCACATGAATAGGATAAAATGTGTCAGCCTCATTTTTTCTACTGAGATGATTTCTGTGAAAAAAAATACAATTAGATGAAAAAAGTTCCTGTAACCATATTTTATCAGCTCTGTGTTCACATTTTTTCACACAGTCAGAAAGCCATAGTGCAGGTAATAGCTTCATTAACCTAGACTTTCAAGGTACTCCTAAAGATCACATAAACCTAGTGGGGGAAAAGACAGAAAACATCAAGTAGTACCATGTTACTCTTTATCGGAAATAGTTACATAATTCTCATAGACAACCATTAGCCAGTTTTATTTGCAGATTGCCATGAATTAGCAAATTCATCTTGTACAGCTTTGTCAGCATTGCCCTTGCACATGATTGAGTCTGTGAAAGCTACTGCAGCAATATCCTGCCCAGTGCTTACCCGTCAAGTCCTTTTGTTCTACTCAGAGAGTGACCTATTCCTCTACGATTTTCTAAATTTACATTTTGTGTGTCTGCAGTTACTCATGTGTGGCTGTTCTTTCCACTCAGCACCTCCTGTTCTTCAGAGTAATCTCTGAATTTGACCACCAATTCCTTTGGTATTGTCTTTGGATAGCTATATTTATGACTAGCCTTTTTAAGTTATTTCAGATCCTTTGCTCGTTTGCCTGATTTTTTAATAATTTCTGAGAGATTTGCTACTCTTCTTGTGCCTGTCAGTGACATACTTAACTTAATTGCAATTTCTGTGATACTGCTTGTGATCTACTCAGTTTTTCCAAAACCCAGAGGTATTGTTTTTACTAACACATGCAGCTTGCAGCAAGTGCTCTGACAGATTCTTCAGGCTTTCGAAAGTACCAGTGAAAACAAATCTTTTTTGGTTGAGGTCAGGCTCAGTAGGATTCAGTCCACTAGGCTTTTACATACTTTCAGCTCCTGAAGAGATCAAGGAGGAATGGAGACATGTAGCATCTCTGAAAGGACCCCAAGCTCTTTTTAGTATTAGGTCATTAAACTTCCATAGGATTTTTTGTTAGCCAAGGAGAAAACGCTGGGAATTGTGACCTACCTCAACAATGCATTTAAGCACGGGCTTACGCTTAAGCTTTCAGTTAAGTTATTCCCTGCCATAAAAAGTAATTAAGCAGATGAACAAAATTAGTTTGTTCTGGAAAAATCTTATTATTTTAAAACCAGGGCCAGCATGAAGCATTGCATTTGTGGTACTTTATGTCTCAATAAAATGCTTTGGAATGCTTTGATTTTCTACTTCATTAATTTTTTAACTTTATTATAAATCTAAACAAAAATAAGTAAATATTTAAAATGGAATGGTTTGGCCAAGTGTATTAGAAATAAATTAATGTGAATACTACAGGTCACTGGCAATTTCAGCTGCAGTCACCATTCACTCAAATATAAGTACTGTTAAAATACATCTTCGCTCATTTTGTTCAGTCCAGCAGAAAGGTCAAAAGGTAAAAGGACTTCTCTGCATGAATAAACTAGACACTGTATCTGAAAATAGAGATTTTAACTACAAATGGCATTTTGAACCTCTTACTACCAGCAGCAATATTATTAGAAAGTGACACCATGTCAGGCACTATAAAAGAAGATCCATTTTATACCCAAATTGAAGTGAAATAAGACCTGGGTCCAGTGTTTAAATATATATACAGATGTAGTTTTTAACCAGTTTAAAATGGATTGTTGAAACAGTGTTAGAGCAAATTAGAGCATTATTATGCTGACCCCTTAAGTATCTTCACAGTATAATTACTACTAGCAATACAAGTAGCCATTAACAAGTCCAAGTACCATTTAGCTGTGCAACGACTTATGTTTTTCAGACAGAAGATTGTTTGGCATACTTTGAACCTTCAGGCTGCTTAGCCAAGCAAGATAGATTTTACTTTTCACTTTCAAATATTTTAGTAGATTACTGCCACTCTGTTGGCTGTCCCTCTAGGTTACATCACTCTTTCCCCATCAGAGCATCTATAATGCTGCAAGTAAATTGTAGCGTGTCAAGAAAGACCACATCACTAATTACAATGGAAAAAAAAAAAGACCATAATAAAGTGACATCTGTTCTCTTGGTGGCATGCTGATGAATGTGACAGTGGAAAGAACATAAATGGTGATAGTCAAAGAAAAATCTGAAATTAGTATATACCATATAGATTTGCAGCACTGAAGAAGCTGCTTCCTTATAACCTCTGTAAAGAAATCCTAGTTCTGTAAGAGTCTAATGATTTATCTTACAATTCTTTATTTAGTCTTGAAAATTAAAGTAGTAAAAAAATCATAGACGTTTTCCAGACAAGGATGTGGGAGACTTAAATGGTATAAGAAGATACATTTTCACAACCATTGAAGGTATATTCTGGGGGGCTACAAAGATAACATTTAATTGGAGGATACATCCTGTCCATGAGACATCACTGCAAAAGCTTTTGGACATTTGTCCACCTGAAAAAGATTAAGGAAAGCCCTTTACGAAAAAAAGAGAAAAGATGAAAAAAAAAAAAAAAAAAGACAAAACATCACATTTTCATGCACTCAGGACACTTGGCAGTATTATAAAATGTTCTGATTTAATCAGTACTTCTTCATGTTCTGACTCCTGCTGCTAAGGGCCAGACCCTGCTCAGCTTCCCTAGTCTCTAGTGTGCCTGGAGAATTAGAAGAAAAGGAGATACGTCTTGTCGCTCTGAGGCCTCTATGGCCTCAATTGTGCGTAGCTGTGCAAACCTAAGACCTCCTTTTTCTACCATTAAGAATTGTCTAACTACACATTTAAGCAAGATTTACTGCAGCACAATTAATCATGATAGAAAAACATAATGAGCCAGTAGAAATTTTTTAAATATTCTGAACATAAATTCAGACATCCATCTAGGGACATATGGAGTTACAGATCCATTTTTCAGATGAACTACAGCTATGTTCATTTTCATATTTCATATACATGTTCATTTTCTACTAAAGGTTTTGATTAAATCCATAGGCTATTTTCATTTGTAATTCAGATCTTTTCCCCTTGAGATTTACAAGGTCACTGACTAAAAGATACAGCCTCGTTCTTCAGTTTCCATCGGCCTGCATTTTGCAATAGCCAAAGAACTGGAACAAAGGCAGCTGTTGTCCGCTCTGGAGTGCAGACTTGAATTTAAAGGAATTCTGAAACTGACTCAGTAAGTTAAGAAATACTCAACATGCTCTTCTAGGTGTATTCTAAATAAGACACAAGAGTTCTGTATGGAAACTAATCATGGAGCTCTTTAAAGAATAACAAGTTGTCAGGTATTTAAATAGATGAACAAATATTGGTGCTTGACACATAATTAGGAATTAATTTTATGAAGATGTTGACATATGATTTTTTTTCTCTTTTTGGGCAAGGATAGATGTCTTTCACAAAGCACTATACATTATTTTGAAATGTGGGGGTCTTGCTTCCATTCTTAGCCGTACTTGAACTACAAGTGTTTTTATTGACTTGAGCTACTTTTACAGTGAAAAAGTCATGAAAATGAATACATTTTTACAAAAAGTCACATAAATGTACAGCAAAGAAGTTACATAAAAAAATTCCTAGTTCACTCTGCCCGTAATGTTCCAACTAATATGGTTAAGGTAATAGGTGTTTTCTAGATTTCTAGCATGTGAGCAATTTTTTTTTTAACTTTCTTCCAAGTAATAAATAGCCTAGCTCCTTTGAATTCCTAGAATACTAATAAATGAAATCTAGACAGCTCTGAACACATCTAAGTGTATTTCCAAACATGACAATAAATTTGGGGCAAAAAAATCAAATTACCATTGCATTCCTATGAAGAAAGTTGACATAATCTGATGTTACCCAAACCTGCATCTACTGCTGTGCAATTGGCAGAACACATTGGTTTTCCATTGTTCCTAGCTGTGTTTTCCATACATATATTGAAACATCAAGATTCTATAGTACATACTATGTCTTATGAATCCACTAATATTTAAGAGCTTAACTACTGTAATTCCATCTCCTATAAAATTTTCAAATTATGTTTGAGAATGTCTTTTTTTCCAGCCTCATTAGTCTTTCTCATCTTAATTTGTCTTTTCATATGTAGAGTGACTCCATTTTTGTTGGATCAATGGACATATTGAAGCATTTGAATTTCCTAGTTTTCTCCTGAGACTTTTCATTTTCAGAAGAGCTTTCATCTGAAGTTCAATGTCTGTTTCAATAAGGCTTTCTAATCTTTTGACTTTTTACATTTTAGTCAGTCAGTAAACTCATTGGAGGTTTACTCAGATTTCCTAGATAATCAGAGGTCAGCCCTGATTATATATGTTCATATGTAATTAGGTGGAATCTGCTTACTGAGATGGGAGCAATTCTCCATAATCTGGATAAAAAGTAAAGTGCATGACCAACAACCACTTATACTCCCACTTTCCATTTCATTTAAAAGTAATGTATTCTCATACCTTTGATGTAAATGTGTTTCTGTTATTAATGAATCTGTAATAACAAAACATGCTACATCATGCTACACTTCCTGTTTCTATACATTAACATGTCCAGAACACAGTGACAAAAGAAATCTGGAATAGAAATCTAGTTTGGAAAATGTTTATCGCAAATTTATCTGCCTTTAGTAACAATAGACTTGTGCACATAACACTACTATTTAACTGTGGTCTTGGATAATTACCACGGAGCAATACCTGTTATGAAAAGCTATTAGTAATGCTGTGCCTTCATACAGCGGTGTTGCTGTGAATTGGAATAAAGCACAATCCCACAGCTCCTTGTGCTGAAAAGCTTTAACAGCTGAGATTAGAAGATTGTCTTCCTGTTCTCAAATATTACAACTCTATAGTGACAAAACTGCTGCTTTTCTTATTGTCAGACAAAAAAAGGAGAACTGTTATAAGGTCTTCTGATCACTCCTCTGGTTCTTATCTTTGTTAGGCAAGCTCACTTTAAATTTAGTGGGGTTTGTTAAAGTAGGAATGCAGAACCCAAGCTGTTAATCACAGCTTGAGGAACAGACTATTATGATTTTGATTTTAAGGAGAAATATTTCAAGAATAACTTCTGTTATTAGACATAATAGACTAAGTAAATATTTTGCATTAGATCTCTTTATCCTTTTTTGTACTTTTCTTCAGGTATCTGCCTGAATTTACATTTCCTTACAGCGAAGAGAACAACTCATCTTCAACTGTGTAAAAAGCCTCTTTTTCATCTTTGGTGCAAGTAGGACTGAGTTCATATGAATAATTTGCAGTATTCATGGCAAAGCTGTTCTCTTGTTTCATTTTGCCTCAGATGTCTGTCATCAGGAAGAATCAACTTAAACCATCGGAGTACGCAGGCCTTGAAGAACTGTTAAGTTCGTCATTCAGATATGTAGCTGATAAAATTTATGGATTGTTTTCCAGCTATATGCATGTAACAGCACTGAGTTTTGTGATAGAGAAACCAAATGCATAAGTCAGCACTTTATAACATTTTTAAATTATTTGAATTCTGGCTGCAATGCTTCTTTCTCTCCCTTCCACAACTTTCTACCCTTTACTCTTTTCTATTACTGTGACCCATGAAAAGCTGGTTTAGTGAGCTAAATGGATAATAAAAATAATCATTTTTTACCAATCTACATCCCTGGAATTCCTGCTGTAGTGTAAGGGGTTGGCAAGAGCAAGCTTGTACCAACTTCAATCAATTCAAAATCCTGTGGAGCCACATTGTCTGAATGATGCTTTAAGGCTATTCTTACTGTCCTGTCCTCAATGATATTTCATCTTCGTATATAGACGCAAGACCATCTAAATAGTTCTTAAATAATCTTTATTTGAAAGCTTCCCATCTGGATGATGAGGAACCTCCATATTCCAAAACAACTCCTCATCAAGGCAACTGTTTACAGAGATCCTATAGCTCTGAGTAGCATTCAAAGTACACGTACACAGGCTGTCACTTTACTATGTTCTACAAATTTTTTCTTTCTGGAACCTCTTCTTTTTCTACTACATTCTCTGCACTTAGGCGTCTTTCATTTTAGCAATATGTAATATCCTTGTGATGTGGCTAATTAGAAGTCTGTATCAGAGGTCAGAACTGAGATTAATTCTTCGTACCTCAAAGATAAGCTGACAAGTTTTATAGGAAAGAAGTGAAGACGTAAAGAGCAAGATCAGCATATCTTGCCTCTTTGGGCACCAGCACATCTTTTTGGATCTGGCCAACGGGTGCCACTTGAGTGCTCTAGACATGCTACATTGCAGATAACATCTGAAAGACTACATAAACTTGTCTAGTTATATTTGTGCAAGTATCCTTTACTTGCTAATCACAACACCCATATTAGTAAATAAATCCAGAGAGTGACCATTGTCTGTTAATGAGACCAATGTTATGGAGAGGACAACAAAATGTTTGTTCCAATCCATGGGACCTACAGAGAATAGCTTTTGACATTTGCTATTCCACAGGCAACACCCAGGCTTCCCTTCGAGCGAGTAGTCATTGTCCCAAACCAAAATCTTGCCAAGTATCATGGAAACAGTTTAATGATATGGGCCCTGGCCCTATGTGGTATATATAAACTAAGGCTATATGTGTACTACTAAATCAGACTAGGCTTAAGGACCATTCTCTGGACCTGAAGCTGAGATTCAGGCTTTGGTGTGTCAAGCCTACAGATTGCATAACACTTGGCCCTCAATCTCTTCTGGTTCCCATAAGGAGTGTCTAAGACATAGTAACTATTTTTAATGTGTTTTTTTCCATCTTGAGTGCTTGATATAATGTGAAGGCTGAGTTGCATCTCACCAGAGTGCAGCTTTCATAGCACAGCACTGAATATATGTATGACGTATCCTAGAGTATGACATGAGTGCGTAGGGCATGTATAATGACCTGGATGCAGAACTTGAGGGTTTACTAACTAAGTTTGCTCATCACACAAAACTGGGGGGAGTAGTCAACACTCTTGAGGGCAAAGAGGCCCTGCAGATGGATCTAGACAAATTGGAGAGCTGGGCAGTCACCAACCACATAAGTTTAACAAGAGCGAGTGCTGGATTTTGCACCTGGAACACATCAACCTTGGATATACAGACAGACTGAGGAGCGAGAGGCTGGACAGCAGCTCTGCAGAAAGGGATCTGGGGGTTCTTGTCAGTAGCAAGTTGAACATGGGCCAACAGTGTGCCTTGGCAGCTGAGAGGGCCAACCGTGTTCTGGGGTGCATCAAGCACACCATTGCCAGCTGGTTGAGGGAGGTGATTGTCCTACTCTACTCTGCACTGGTGAGGCCTCACCTCAACTACTGGGTACAGCTTTGGGTGCCACGTTATAAAAAATAATATAAAAATTATGAAGCTACAGCAGAGTGTCCAGAGGAGGCCACAAAGTTGGTGAAGGGTTTAGAGGAGAAGCCATATGAGGAGCGGCTGAAGTCACTTGGTCTGTTCAGCCTGGAGAAGTGGAGACTGAGGGGAGACTGCATCACAATCTACAGCTTCCTCACAAGGGGAGAAGGAGGAGCAAGCACTGATTTCTTCTCTGGCAACCAATGATAGGACCCGAAGGAATGGCAGGAAGATGTGCCAGGGGCGGGTTAGGTTGAATATTAGGAAAGGGTTCTTCACGCAGAGGGTAGTTGGAGCAATGGAACATGACTTCCAGGGAAGCAGTCATAGCTTCAAGCCTGACACTATTCAAGAAGCATCTGAACAATGCCCTCAGACACGATGCGAATGTTGGGATTGTCCTGTCCAGGGACAGGAGTGGGACTTCTGGGTTCTTTCCAACTCAGGTCATTCTATGATTCTACGATTCTGTTGGGGGATGAAGGTCCTGCTAAAGTAGTTCTGGAGGACTGGATGAGGTGGAGGAAGCCAGATGTTGTGCAGTCTTCTCCATGTTACGTGTTAGGAATGATCCCTAGAATATGCTGTTCTCCAGAGCACGCCTTGGCATTGACTTAGAAAGCATTTTTGGGAATGGGCCGAAATTGTTCCAAAGAACATGCTTAGTTTTGCGTAGTATAGATGATCAGTGATACAGTGCTGACATGCATTCTTTGGCCTTTCTCACTCACCAGTATAAAGAAGCATGAGTATTGTATGACTACCTGGTCCTCGCTTCAGCAGTCATGGATCAGTCATGCTGACTGCCACCTGCAAAACCTTGAGCACAAGAGACTGATTGCTGATGTTACTTATGGGAGCTGAGGGGCGTGAACTCAGAGTAGCAGCTGACAGGTTCAAAACAAGGAGAAGAATGTGGTTCTTCACTCAGGGCATAGTTACGCTGTTTAAGTCCTTGCCACAGCATACTACAGAGGTTAAAAGTTTACATGAGTTCAGGGAGGAGGTCTCATAAACTCAGAGAAGAAAAATTGGTAATGTTTGTGGAATCTGCATCTGACTCAGAGAGTCCCTGGAACACAATTATTGAAGGCTGGGAGAATGTCCAGGGAAATTCTAACTCTATATTTGCTCTGTTTTTCTATTCTGTCCTGTGCGTCTTTGTCTGCTGTGAGAGACAGGATACTGAGCTACAGTTGTCTGATTAAGCCTCTGTGTTGTCCCACATTTATCTTCAGTCTCATCTCCATCACTATGCATGTGTCTAGTGAATTCAGATATATGGTGTCTGCCTGCAGCTTGCACTGTTCATTTTTTCCCACTGCTTTATGTGGAGATTTAGTCCAGACAGGATTGAGTTTGTGAACTTACTCGGGGCCTGTAGACTTAGGCCCTTTTGTCACTGTAAGATTCCTGCTTAGCTTAGCAAGATCTTAATTAGCTTCTATCTTTCTATCTCTATCTAACCTCTTCTAGCTAATCTTTTCTGTCATTCTTCCACTCAGCTAGAGCAGACCATTTCTCCTAAAAAGTAGAAATTTGACTTTTCAGCCCATTAGTGCTTCTGCTAGTAAATTACGCTGCTCCCAGAAAAAGCTACCATGATCCTTCAACATTGCCAGGCAATAAACACTTCCTTTCTCATGTACCTTGTCCTGTCAGCTCTTTGGTTGTCTTTTCCAGAAACTCTGCCTTTCTGTTGCTTTGTTTAGTAACCCACGGAAGAAGTCTTGGGTTTATTTGCATTCTACAGCAGTGTGCAGTGTCTGAGCAGCAGCATAAAGTGTCTGTGCTTAGTATGTCAGATATGTCATGCCTTTTCAATTTCAGTTCTGTTACCACTTTTTACATCCAAGTCCTCCAGTTGGCCCATATTCCAGAAAACAGAGCGGTAGTTTACTATGACACAACATCCCCTACTAAAAATGAGTACATCTGTTCACTCAGCTATGGCTTCCTCAGCACCCTCCAGTAACGATATAATTAGAGTTCTAATTGCAACCTGCTAATTCCCCCCCTAAATACCTCACAGTCTAATGGTAAATGCATCATAACAAATGGAACTAATAAACATCCAGGAGAGAACATGATAAGGGTAAACGAGTTATAGCAATATCATATATGAAAATTTATTTAAGGATTGATACAAGTGTAAGCTCACAAGCTTCTATAGGCATTACAGGGGAAGTGCGTTAGAACAAGATATCTAAAAGATCAAGGGAGGGTTTTCTTACACATTTAAGATTGTGTCAGAAGACAAAGACACAGAGGTGAAGGTACATTCAGAAACATATCACGGGACCTATCTTGCATATTGTACCTTATCTAAAGTTGTTAATACTAAATTTACAAACATAAAATTTGCTTCTGTGTTTAATAGAAATTTTCATCTATTTCTAATGACATCTAAAGTCTTCATTTTGTTCTAGGAGGTACACTATTCTTTCAGAAAACTTGTGTTTATCAAACTGGTGGTTATCAAAACGATTCTGAGGCCTTCCATTGATTTTAGAAGGCAACTGGTCAGCTTAACTGTGTAGCTGCTTGGATAAAAGTGAAGTCCGTACTGTATCAGTAGACAAACTCTGCGAAAGTCAGATATCTAATTTTAAAAGATTGCCCTAGTAAAGTTTTTGATACAATCAAAAGCTTTAATTATTAAATCATTATAGAAATGGAGGAAGATTTTATCTTAGTGAATGGTTATTTTGCTGTTGATTTCCAGAGGCTGAGGAGTTTAGCTCTTTAATACATTTGTACATTTTGTCTATAATTTTAATTTACTAGATTTAAAATCTTAATAATTTTACAATATATTTGCTAGTATAGTGAAAGACTCATTCTTGGCCATTCAGCTGTTCTGCTAAATGTTACAGAAACACCCTCAGATAAAAAGTCGTTGGAGTCATTACTTTCCTCTCCCTTTTTTCTTTCTAAACTCTGTTTATCACTGAAATTCAGCACCATATGGCGTATGTTCTTGACATCATTCATCAATATAATACAAAGTTTTCTGTTCCCATATTGTACATGCTGGTGTCAACATCCTGTGATTTCAGAATAAAAGGCTTTTCCAAAGTGTGTTTGTTTCCAATGGTCAAATACTGTGGATGAATTATTTACCTAAACCTAATTATTTCCTATTAAAATTATAAAATAACATAAAAATAGGGCTATTCAAATCTTATGCATCAAAGAGTAAGCAAATTGCCTGTAAAGACTGGTCAAAATGTCTTTGCTCCCATGCAGCAACTGATAAATAGGTGGATGGTTAAGAATAGAACTTTTGCTTCATCCTGCATTATCAGATGTTGATCAGAGTTCAGAACAGGATTTGGTCTGTTGATCAATTGCTTTTCTAATTTAGAATCCTATAGTTCTTAAATCTTGGCATTCTTTTGTGGGTGACTAATAAATACACAGGCATGATAGAATAAGTTATTCTGCAATTCTGTCATCTCTGTATTTGGATTGCTAAGAAGTATTCCAGGTGCAATTAGCAAAAGTTACACTTTGTCAGCATTTTAAAAATTATTTACAAGGTTATGTAGAAATATTTTTAAGGTACTGAGCAGGAGATAAGAGTTAAGAAAGGGTGTTTTTCCTATTTAAAAGTAATTTAGAGCAGCTCTCGAGTTTCTTGTTCTCTTTCAAAGCGTGTTCCATTTAAATGATGCTTTATTCTTGATTTAGCTCAATGTCATCTTTGATTTTTGTATGTTATATAAGGAAACCCTGAATTTTAAAATCTCTCTTAACAATGTATAGCCTTAGAAACCTTGTTGCGGTAGTCAAATACTTAACATCAGAAAAGTTTGTCATATCACTTGTCAGTGAAATATTAACCTGTGGAACTTTTCAATATTGCTCTGTAAGAAAATCACATAGAAGACAGAAAAATTGCTTGAAGAAAATCAACAATGTAAATTTTTCAGCTTTCAGGTTATATTCCATAATGTGGCTTTCTTCAGATCATGCTTAGATTCACTATTATTAACTTGTATTATATAGTGGTTCATTTGGAATATGATTTTTAGATATATTTGATAAATTATGTCCAGCTTCAGTAGAAGAGGGATTCTTTGTTTTATTAAAAAAACCCATGCAGGTAAAATCTAATGCAACTCTATGTAAATTCAACTTTGCCCACTAATTTGAATGGTTGTTGTTTCAGGCAATCTGTGTGTCGTTGTAAGTAGAGTAAAAGTCTCACTGATTTTGCAGGGAACGAGAGATGGCTTTGAAGAATTGGACTCAAACAAGAAGAAAAGACAAAGTACACAGATACAGGTGGGAGATTTTTTTCTCTCCTTTCTTCCAACAGTGTTGCAGAATATGAAGTTTTGTAGGCTAATGCCAATGCATTCTGCTGCTTCCTCTGTGAGGTGGTGGTGATATGTGCAGAGGAAGGTCCTTATCCCTTTGCTGCTTCCCCAGCCTGGCAAAGTTCCATAATTACCAGCCTGGGCAATTTTGGACTCCTTGAAGCCCCTTTGCCCACAAGCTTGGGAACAATACTGATTTCAATGACTGGGAAACCTTGGTAAAACAAGAAAATAAGCTGGCTTTTAGGCCAAATAAAATATCAGTCTATAATGTAATTTTGAAAAAAACCTGCTGATATGTACAGTCTCAGGACAAATTAAAACCTCAGCAGGAGTAATACCATGCTGTGTGAGAAGATTGGAATTGATACTTCTATTTTTTACTGTAATTGTCTGAGGGCCTCAGGAGAATATACACCAGGCTCTGAAGGAAAGTGCGTTTGTAAGCCCTATGAGCTGTGCCATAAACTGGTGTTTTGAACAGCACAGGGATGTGAAAAAGAAAAATGACACTGCATGAGTCTCTGGATGAGAAAAACAAATTAGCTCCCTCTGCTATACTTGCTGCTACTGACATATTCACAGGTTTCTTTTTGTTTAAAAATAATCTAAAACGGGTTGCTTATTTTTAAAAATAAATTATTACTTATAAAAAAACTCAGGGAGTAGATGTTTTCTAACCGTGGCCGACACGAGAATAATATGCAGCATGAGCAGGTTCCTACTGTGACAGAATTCGACTGGTAACAAAAACTCAAGTACCAGAATATAGGACAAAACAGCAGAAGATTTTATTGCACTGGTCTGAATCATCAGATCATTTCCCCATAGGTAAAGGGTTTCAAATCTAGCTGCAATTGTGTGTGTTCTTCTGGTCTCTGCTTTACTTCTTGCAAGTCTTGCCATGCCTCCCCAAGCCACACTGAGTAGATCCTCTTAATAACTGGTGAAGGCAGTGTGTTGTGGGCCCTTTCAGTTCCTTTCCTGTATTGCTCTGCTGTCCTCTCTCTGGACTAAAGTATTGGACTTGTATGATTTGGGGACATATGACATAGTTTTATGACATAGTTTCTTGTAAACAAACAAGAGTAGGAGTCCATCAGATTCCTTTTAAAACCACCACAGAAATAGTCAACCTCAGTAATTTGGGGTAGATTGCTCCTGCTCCTAGCATATGATTCAGCAATAAATGAATCAGAATCACATCTTACTTATCTACCTATCTACCCTTTAATTCTTGTTAATCTATTTAACTGTTGTATATGGCTTCAATACAAAACCAGCTACAATATCAGCCACCTAGAATTTCTGATGCTTCAGTATATTTGATTAATTTATCATTTAAAAAAAATAAGTGTTGTTTCAAGTATATTGCTTAAAATCTATTGAAATGCACTTATTTTTTAACCGTACCACATCGACTTCCAGAAATTCAAGTAGATTTGTCTATGTGCTTGGTCACTTGAGAAAGAAAATTGAACCATATCTTTTGTATACATCTCCTTGATTTCATTAGCAATTTGTCAAGTGCTAGAAATTCAGAGATTTATCTTATAACAAGTAATTACAATTCCTGAAAGCACTTGATGTTTTAAGTTCTCACCTTACTTTGGAAATGAGACCTAAGGGATCAAAGCCATATGGATATACCTGAGAATTTTCTACCAGCTCACTCTTTGTTCAGACAAAGGAGTCGCTTCCTTTAAGAGCTAAGCATGTTCATTTAACCAATAACATTCAAACTCTAACATAAAAATTTACCCCTGTAAATGTGGCATTTTCACAGACATTCTTCCTTTTCTTATTTCTTGTGGATTTTCACTTCAAATGATTAAATCAAATATTAAAAATAATTTTATTTCTCCTCTGATAGATTACACACAAACTTTTGGTGAGATGACATGGCTAAAACAGCACATATGTGAGGAGGACAGCTATATTTATGTCATAAGATGACATCATTTTTTGGGTGTCTGCCACATTCTACAGCACTGAGACTTTCTCCACTGTGGTTTAGTAATCTGTTTCAGTGATGGATGACATATTTGTACCTGATAAAGGTCAGGAAGCCTTAGACATGAGATAACACTGTACTACAAGGGGCCTGCCCACGCTTCTCAAGCGACCCTGCCCAGTTTGATAGGGCTAGTTCACAATTAGGATCTCAAGTCAAAAGCAAAACAGTTGTCTATGCACGTTGAGTCAAGCTGTTGAATAAAACTGGGGGCAAATGGAACTATTTGCTGATTTTGCCTTGATTTATTAGTAGTTTTATTACTTCCTGAAAATTCAAGAAAAGCCAAAGCGACACAACATTTCTAAATACGAAACATTCACTAAATAATGTTCTCAGCTTGAAATCACCAAGTTTGCATTTTCAGCTGCTTAATGATTGCTCTTTTTAGTCAAATAAATTCTGTAAGTCAACACAAACTATTTTTCCAGCTTTTCATTTGACAAAAAAGATTGATTTTACTTGTTTGTTTGTAACTCTATTCAGGTTTCTGTTTAGGTCAGCAAATTGAAAAATTAGTGATTTGCATAGTTCTATGAACTTCTGTTAAAAATAAAATGGCAAACAGCTACAAAAGTACTGTATCTGGGTCACAAAGCTGGACTATGGTTGCATCTAGCATTGCCTGCCGGGGGCAACCTGCGCTGCTTTGGGGTCTGTACAGATCAATTGACCTGTGAGTCAGGGCGCCAGGGTTTGTGGCTGGAGCAGGTGTTTCTCCTGCAGGGACACGTGACTTGCATGGACCATGTACGTGGACCTGGGAACTGAAAAATATTCCCAGATCCAATAAAACAAACACTGCCTAGTTGCACTGTATCTAATCATTTAAAAAGCCACAATCTGGAAACACCGGTTGGAAAAATCAACCAGCAAAATATGCCTTGCTACCCCAGTGACATGATTGCCTTAAGACGAGAGCTGAATTTTAAAAATTATGATTGAAATCTCTCATGTTAATGAAATTCTTTCTACAGTTTTTTTTAAATATTTTCCTTTTTTCCAGACTTGTTTCTCTCCATACTGCTCTGTGCTCTCCCCTGGGCTGCTTTGTGCTCCCCCCGGGTCCGGGCTCTGCCTTGTAAGAGGGCAGCAGCCCACGAGGTGGCAGAGCTCGCCTTGGAGAGCTGCGATCGGTGACAAAACCCTTGTTTTGCTAGCAAAGCTCCCTCCTCCCTTTTCTTCCGTTTACTCATTAATTGCAAGTGCAGCTTCCTTTTTGCACATAAATCACAATTTCCTTACACTAATAAAAAAAAAATAATCAGCCAGATGTAAACATTGAGATGAGCTTTTTATAGTTCTCTTGATTCAAAGGCTCTTCTTTCAACTAAATAACAATTTTTGTCTATCTTTGTTTACCTCAAGTGAGTTTCAAACTAGTTGAACAAATTGTAATTTACTTAACCCCATTGTAATTTAACTCAGTTTTGGTATTTGCCTGAAAACCTGAGAATGGCTGGATCAACTGAAAGATTTTTTCAACGCTTCAGCTTTTAGAAGAGCAAATCCAAAAAAACCAAGGCTGCTTCAAAAACCTTTCTCTAACAATAAATATTTGTCACAGTTTAGGAATTATTAAATTTTGATCTGCTTATCACAGGAAAGTGACCTGAGCCTGCTCAATATAACCTGACCAGTAAAAAAGTTCCCGAGTGTGACTCCATTTGTGATTTTGTTCCTTTTCTTTTTCCAACTTCCAGACATTAAGGGAGAGCAGATATAATGAATATGATTCTAAATTAGAGTCAGCAATGTTATTGTAGGAGTCAGTAGGAGTGTAATATTCATACTAAGTGTGCCAATCCCTATAAGAAACCTGAACAGGGGAGTTATTTAAAGAGATTAAGTGATGCAGAATAAAACTTCCAAAAGCTGTAATTGAAAGTGACAGAAACATTATTTTTTAAGCAAGTAACATTTAATCACACAGATTATACAGAAACATAATTTTTGTATGTTGTTTTCTTCTACAGAATTTAGTTTTAATCTGTTGAGACAGCTTATCACTTTCAGCTGCCTACTGCCAGAAGCCTGTCAGAATATGTAAATGTAACAGCTACTGGGAGGAGTGGGACCTGTTCTGTCAAACACTGGCCTCAACTTACGAATGCCTAAATTTTCAGTTGCTCCTAATTGCACCTGTGGGTTGCAGATGTAAGCATTTGCACCACTTTTTGCTTTTGTAAGTACCATTTGAAAGGTTGAACATCTGAACCTGGACAAGCAGTAGCCCAGTGAAAGTATAATATTTGTGCAGTGAGAAGTAGAAATTTATTAAAAGGCAAAGGCACAAAGGAAAAAAAAAGCATGAAAAAAACCTTTACGTGAGCACATGGAGTACAGGATAAGATTTCAAACTTTACAGGAAAGAACATTGCATTTTATTTTCTTGCAAGTATACAGGAAATTCAAATGGGCTACATAATTTTAAAATCATGGTAGCTGAAGGCAGAAAGGAGTTATTAAGTGAATTGATTAGTCAGGACATAGAGAGAGTAAATCTCTATATAGTAACAGAAAAATAACAGATCATCTGGTGTTGCAGCACATGCACGTTTACCAGTGTCCCTGCCTTGACCGCTATGTAACTGAGCTCTGTGTTTGCAGAACGTGTGAACAGGAGCAAATGTGACCTTCAGGACGGCTGATATGAAGTATCTTTGCCTCCTGGGGACTCTGAAGGGCAACAGACAGGAGAAACTCACGTTGACACTAACCTGCTGTTCATAGCAGCCAAGAAGTACATGTGAAAGCATGTCAAAAACGCCAAGCATTTTGGATGGTTACCATCAAATATTTTGAGTTTATTTGCTGTTGTTATAAAACTTGTTTGAAAGTGAAGACAGTTATCTAAAAAAGGGTTTGAACTACAAGGTTACAGGAAGGTTTATTTTATTTGTCTCTGCCACTGTCCTCTGCTGAAGTGGAAGTTTAAAATAATACATTTCACCTGTGATTTGCTCTCAGCTCCTCACAGAGCCTAAGTTATTTAAAAATGCCTTTTGTTTTGGGGAAGGTCATATCAATAGGTCAACATGGCCAGATTTTCAGAAAATAAATACTTTGCAAATAGAGGTGACTCATTCTATTGAGAATATCAAGCCAGAAACAGTTTCACTGTGAAATGCAATCAGGGACAGATCCTGACCTCTTGAATTTGGAACAGGCTGGCTGTCCTGCGGTCTCCAGCCTTTAGGGCACTGCAACAGCCAATTCTTCTGCTGATGCCACAGTTGATGCCACCCCCTTTTGTTTGACAGGATGCACAGGATCAGATGACAGGGGCCCCAGTTCTGGGCTACCAATGTCTGAAAAGGTTTGGCTCTGCAGCTCCCTCACCTTAATGGATAAGCTCAGTGGAAATGGGCGAAAAGGACAATTCCACCCTCCCTGTTCCAGCCAAGATATTATGCATTGCAAATGTAAGACATAGAGGCCCAACACAACACAGAGTGCAGGCACTAGAGGAAAACCTTGTGATCTTGCTTCCTTTACTGGTCATGCATTTCCCGTGGACTGCCCTTCAGGTGGGAAAACCAATCCATAGTGCAAGGCTGGGACCACAGCAGTATCCCTTCCTGCCCCACAGGTCAGGCTGTGGTTTGTTCTACTCCCATGGCACAGGTCTGGCAGTGCTGGATGTGTACCAATGGGGCTAAAGTTTTGGTAAAGAAACCTAAATCTAATGAATTTCTCTGTATCCAAAGTAGATTACATTCTCTTCAGGGCAGGGACTGTCTCACAATATTTGTTTGCAAATGTTTGAACTGTTTGTCCTTTTCCAGTAATAAGAGATAATGTAGGAAGAAAATGGACTTGAGAACAGGCCGGCAACCTAAAAAGAGCAACTAGAGAGATCAAACGTGCGGATGTAGCTTTAATGGTGATACTGTCACTGAGACTGACACAAGCACTTGTCAGAGAAGAGTTTTATAATACTCTGTTTATTACAGTGTCAGTACAGGATATGTAGTCATGCTAGTACAGAGTAACACTTGCTATATTGTACTCAGAATGAGTAATGCATATCATGTGAGTAATGAATGTATCAGATCTTCCCAAAGCTGTATCTGGGCAGGCAATCGGGTCGGCTGCCACCCTCAGCAGGGCACCCTAGTTGCTTTCTGCTACTTTTATGGCACAATGCAGCTAGGAGGTTTTCTTGGCTGGCCACATAAGGATGTTGCTTGTGTAAGAACAAAGACACCAATGGACAAAAAGCCTGGCAGGGTTTGGGGCCAGTTTGTGGTTCTACAGGTATCCCAGCTCCATCCTGATTGTCTCCAAATCAAGAATCTGCAGGAGTTCTGAAAAGCTGCTGTTGCCTCTCATACATCACATTTTTTCCTTGAGGACGGTTGAACGTAGCTGTGATCAAAATGTCAAGACTTTATGATCCCTCCACAGCTGTTGATGACACTAATAAAGGGATTTGACTGGATTACATAATACTCCTCTCATTATAATAAAGAACCAAGATTATTCCTAAGTGGTATACTGTGCATCCCTTGCTGATGTGGCCCAGGTGATGGCTGTGGTTCTTTCTCAACATGACTGGGTTTTATATTGTTACTCTTCTGGGTCATCAGACATCTGAAGCCACAATGCAGAAGATGGAGAATAGGAGTTTAATAGAAAACTCAAGTGCAGCGTGTCTGGTGGACTGAAGAGCCTCAATTCTGTGCCTTCCTCATGTGTGTTAGTGGCACTGAAACAAAAAAAATCAGCAAGCCTTAAGTGTCTCTGAATGTTGGTTAATTGTCACTTCATTCATTTGAAAATGAAGTGCCGTTTGTATCTGGAGGGACAAGAGAAGAAAATCTGTTGGTTTCATGCTTGTACCTCTTACAAGGCCTCATAACAAACCACATAATTTTGGTGTTGCAAAGACCTGGACGGTTCTCCCAAGGTGAGCTGTTAACTCTGGCCAGTGACGTGCATCTTCCAAAGTTACCTCTAGAACGTGATGTAAAGCCAAGAAGTATCTGCAGGTTTTGAGGAATGGAAGTGAATTTGGGTGATAAAGGAAATTGGTGGCATTTTATTTTTCTGTCCATGTGGAATGAATAAAACTCACCTCCAACTTTGGATAAACATCTACAAAAGCTTCTGAATAATGAACTAGACAAGTGGAAGCTTTTATAAAAAAAATAGTTTATTTCTATAAAAGGTCTTGTTTTTCTGAGGTGATAAAAGAAAAGCTGAGTAGAAAAGCTTAGTACTCCACTATATCAATTTTATAGCAGAGTAGCTGCCCATAAATTGAATTTCACCAGCATTAAACTGTAAAAACACAATGGAAATAATGTTATTCTGAATTCAAAGAGAAAATAAGATCAATTGTTATTTCTCTTATTTTGATAATAAAGTAAATACTGTATGAACATGGAATGTTATTAAATGATTAAGTTAGAAGAATCAGTAAGGCTTTTTATATAGAAATACTATTGCTGATAAAGTGACTCCTCAGTAATTTTTTCAAGGGCTGAGAGAGTGGTAATTTATACTATTAGTTCTTCGTGTTAATAAACATTGGAGTACAGAGTCCATTACAAACGTTATCTGTACAATAAGGGAAGAGCAAATACTTGTTTGTGAAAGGACTCTTCTGTCAAGTGGCGTACTTGTACAGCCTCAGATCTGGCTTTTTTTTTTTAAAACTTTTTGTTTCCTGTTTTAAAATATTGATAAAATTTCCTTTCCAAATAAACAGGTAAACTTCCATAGCAAAAGATACCCTGGACAAAAAAATAAGCCTTTCCTATATTTCTCTTAAAACACTTTTTAAAATCTTTCAAAAGCTGCCAATCTAGCAGTTTCTCCAGATGTGTCGTTACATCTTAGTAATTAAATTGTAGTCTCTGAGCTGTCTTTTTCATGACCAAGTTTACAGGAAATGTATCTTCATCCTTGTCTAGCACAGCATACCAATATTCTGCTGGGAAGATTCTTCAGAATTGTAATTCCTTTCTAAAGAAATTAGTTAGCTCTTTTGAGTTTTCATGAACTGATGAAGGCAGAAAACAATAATAATTTCAAAAGATACTTCTAGGGAGTTTTATGTCTTATATTTGGTAAAGGATCTGTAGTAGAAATGTGTTCTTGGTAGTTGCAAATTCTTTGCCATACCCATTTACAAATAATGGTCTTCCTGTGCTATTTAATTTTATAAAATGTGCCTGATGAGAAGATCTCACAAACTATATGCTGTGTTTGAAGAAAAGTATATATCACAATTATTAATATAAAGTATAAAAGTCTTCCTCACAAAGTACATTCAATCGCACATCAAAAAGCCAGAGCACTAGAGAAGATAGTCACCAGAAGTGTACACAGATGAGATCTCAAAGCACCACCACTGTTTGGCACAGTAATGTGGCCCACAGGCTGCCCAGGAGCCACTGCCACTCTCCTTTGCAGCTAAGGTAGCAAGCATGCAGGCTGGCCTTTGGGACCCGTCACCCAGTCTTCGCAAGGTTGTCCAATAAACCTGCCTCATGGGATGGGAACCTCTCATATCTCCTCAGTTGGGCTGAGTTTACCAAAAGGTCTCTGGGCTCACATTAGGTGTGGGGGCCAAGTTAAATCTTCCCATTCTCTGGATTAGTGTCCCAGCTAACAGAGTCATGGAAGGAGAAAGTAGTCTCGTCTCCTGATGACATGTTTTCACACAGAAACATTACTGAGAGCCCAGAGCAGCAGACTTTCAGGAAGATGTCCAACCCACTGGGCTAGAGATGCATCCTGACACTCGCCCTCATGTTTACATGTCTGTTTAGATATGTCATACAAAACCAACCAAGTCCCAAAAGAAAGACTGAAGTAGTTCCCACCTAAGAATAATATAGAAGCTTGTAATTAAGTTAGACACCTGACAAATTAAAAACTTTAATATAATTCTCCTGGACAACTTATTTACTTGAGTGAGTTTGTACTGCGATCTCCCAACAAATTTTCTTCCTTCTGGAGTACATTGTGCTTTTCTATGGGTATGCACCAATCCTTCCTGTTAGAGATGTTCCACTTTTGCATGAAGTGTCTAAATTCTCAGATTAAATGGAAATCAAGAGGCCCAATGCATTTTTAACAAATTTATAATGGCTTCCCACCCGAATGAAAACATATTTCTGTGGCCATGACCTCCTGAGTCATTTGGCTCAGTGCTCTTACTTTATGAAGCTGCATCTGTCGCAAAGTGCTTCTTAATCATGCAAAGAAGTTCAGTGTCTGCTTTGCATTAAAAAACTACATCCATAGAAGACACTAAACTACTGTGAATTCAGTGCATTGTTCTTATCTAATGCAGTGATTATGGCATTTTTTCCGGTTTTGCTAGTGACGTCAGGATGTCAGAATTTTTATCAGTATTGACTAATACTTGTTTTCATCCAGCTACGTGTTTTTCAATATACACGTTGCTCATATTTAAATATGAGCTTTTCCAGTATCACTGAGACCTTAACACGGACTACTACACAATTTACAACATGATGCCTTTTTACTGCTTTTTTGCTGTTGCTGCATATAATTTTAAATGATTATGTGATTATGTGGAATATCACAGCTTTTCAAATTTGATTTGCTCTTAAAAAACTGCGGTAGTTTTGTTCCATTCTTCCTGTTTTCCACTTGATAATTTAAAGACTTGGAATGAGTGATTTAAATATGAGTCATGTGCATTATGAACTATTCAGTGTATTAGGAACACAGATGTTTACTGCCATAAACTATTGACATCATTTTGGGATGAACTGTGTTATAACCTTGAAATGAACAAGTTGATGAAGAATATGAATTGATTCAAAGTATTTTGTGTTTTTCTGGAATATTTTTCTCTAAGGAAAACTGCAGGAGTATTTTAAAAAGGAAAATGTTAAGCTCAGAATTATCTAAAGAAAAAATCAGAAAATGTTTCCCATCCACAATAAGAACAAAAATGGATTCATCTGTATTTCAAAAAACAGAACTCCAAATAGTTTCTTGTTTTACTATGTTTATCAGAAAAGAAAGGTTGGTCTGAATAGGCTATTGTTAGTAACAAGCTTTGCTTCATCAAGTCAATAAATAGTTGAGTTGTTATATCATGAAGTTTCATTTCATGAATTGTGCATCTGTTCGAGCCTTGACAGACTGAGAACGCCTGTTTAGATACCGCAAACATTTCTTAGCTCACAATTTCACTTTTTGAAAAAGAAATTAAATGTAGCATCAGTTAGGTGAGAAATCAGCGTGAGAGTTAGGATAATTAGGGATACTTAGCAAACCAGCTTATCTCAAAACCATGAATGGCAATGCATGTAAAACTTCCCAGACTTACCGGTTTCATTAACATAATGACTTTTACCAGTGTATTAGTTTGAACAGCACAACCATGCAGATTTCAAGAGATTATCGACATCTTTGATGTCTTGAGTCATGTATGCAAACTTCTTTGATGCTGAGTGGAAATCCAGCATGAATCAAAGACAGCCTATTTTCTAAACAACAGAGGCGGATCTGGAAAAGGTCAGGCAGAGAAAATGGATACATACATAAGAGAGTATCACACACAAAATAAATCACATCTTTCTCTAACTGGCTAAATGAACTTTTCTGAGGCTATATTCTCTGTTTTGTTATGCTTTAGTGAAAGCGAAATATAATGCACAAAGAATTGTGGGCGTAACATTTTACTTCCTGGCTTTGACATTTCTGGTGGATTCTTACTGCTAAACATTTGTAAGCATTAATGGCCATATTAGCTCTAGAAACGGGACCAGAGGTAGATATGCACAGAGTTACAATTCATGTAATATTTAATGTACCAGTGGTAGGTGGTTTTGTGCCACATGCCATGGCTGTAGTTACCAATTTTAATTTCAGCCTCTGTCCCCAGACTCGTTAAAATGACTTCTCTGGAGGATAAAGTGGTCCACAACTGCCCGGGCAGTAGCAGTACCTCTGAGAGGATTGGTCAGGACTGTGGGCTTTGAGAGAGTGTGGAGGAGGCTGCTGTTGGGCATCTGCCACTGGAGTAGGTTTGGGTTTCTGTATACAAGCACATAGAGGGGAAACATCCCAAAACAAACAGTGGAAATAATGTGAAGAGGTAACAGCAACACACACGCTCATATTTTTATTATAGCACCAATGGACACCAAACTGAACAAAATGAGACAAGGAAGCAACTTAGGTTATTGGCAGCATGTACATTTTTAAAGATGCTGCAGCTGATCAGCAATCATACATCTCTTACATCTCTTCTGGCCATTTCTGGCCAGATTTTACAAAGAAGAGTCTCAATAGTAAATAAGTTCCCATGAATTTCATTAAAATCAATGCAGAAAGAGAGGAAAATACCTCATCCTTCCTTCCTTCCTTCCTTCCTTCCTTCCTTCCTTCCTTCCTTCCTTCCTTCCTTCCTTCCTTCCTTCCTTCCTTCCTTCCTTTCTTCCCTCCCTCACTAGGAGAAATGCAGTGGTGTTAGTGGTGTTTGTTCTGTAGATGCTCATACTGCTTGCCCAGAGAAAATCCCTGCCCATCTGGGACTTTGATGGAAGCAGGGGTGGAAATGGGAAATCAGGGGAGAATCCTGTGGCAGTACTGGGTTTGTGGAAAGATTTTCTTCAAAAGACATTGGATTGTTTGGATTCCTCAGTTAAAAGATACAAAGGCACAGACTAACTGACAGGAAATTAGTATTTCACTACTTCTCTTAATCAAAATGAAATTTCTTCATTCAGTGATAGTAAATTCTAAGCACACAAAAAAACAAGTATCTACCAGATGCCTGGCTCTTTATGGTACCTACCTAAAGAAATAATGACCTTCATCGTATTGTTCCTTTTATTGTCCTCAACAGATGAACATTGTCCATAGGTTATGTTTTGGATCACAATCCTTTCAATGCATTTGCATGTAGAGAAAACATTTGGCCAACTGACGTGAATATAGTTATTTACAGCATTAAGAACTTGTTGAAATTGCCTGTTACAGATATGCTATTTTTAATCACATTTCAGGATATATCTGTTATGGCTATGCTATTTTTAATCACATTTCTGGATATGTTCTAATATTAGCTGCTATCTTAACTCTGAAAGGTAAAAACACCTTCAGTCAGATGAGAGAGGCAAACTGCCCTTTTTTTTCTCCATTAGCTACATATATCAGATACTATGGGTCTGCAGAGTGGCAAGTCCTCTTGGTCTTTCCCAGCCATAGTGTCAAGATACTGATGTATAGAAACTCTCCACAATGTTTGGCTCTCACTGTAGCCCAGGTTCCCATATTGCTGGCTGCAGTGTTCATCTATGTTTAGAGTATTTCACATTTACTAAAAACATCCTAGCAATGATTTCACACTCATAAGGACATTTTTAATCTGCCAGCAGGAATACTCAGTAAGGTTGCTATGATCTAGGGTGCTTTATTTAGAGTCTTTTATTCTTAAAAGGAGTGTGCTTCAAAAGTTGTTCTTTTTTTAAAACATAAGAACACAAAGTTTCCGATTATTCCTTTGGTTGCAAAATTTCATGCATATTAATGTTTTATAAGGCCTACAAAACTCTTTCAGAGAATTAATGGCAATACTGAGACATCATTTATTTAGCATTTCTGGACAAGTGGCTGCCAGATCTGGGTTTACAATTGGATATGTTAGGATGAAAAATAAAAGTTATAAATACCCAGACGCATAGGGACCCAGGTCTCTGATGACATTCAACCTGACTTTCTGGTGCCCAGCTCAGAGACAGAAATTTTCAGTCCTGAGTGACTCACCTAGCTATCCTATACAAGGGAGGGAAAGAGTCATGTGCCAGGCTGTGGGATTTACAACAGTCAGGGTGCCAAATAGAGGGACAAAGAGAAAATACTGAAACAAAGGATGTGCCTGAAGTTCCTTCTCTCTTTATATGGGATTCAGGAGCCTATATGAGAGAGGGATTTACAGCTCTGAAGTCCCTCTTAGCCACTTCTGTTGTTGCTTGGGTATGAATGACTGTTTACTTTTTTAAAAGATGATGCCTCACAGTAGTAATACTGCTCCTTATCTTTTATGTAGTCCAAGTGTTGGTTGGGCGTCACCCCACAGAGATGTTCATGCAAATTATTTTGGAGTAACAGTAGGCGTATGAACTCTCTGCTTTGTTCTGAGCTCTGTGGCAGCGGTCCAGGCTAGGCATTGTGTAACCATCCCTGCTCTACGAAGGATTTTAGGCATCTAAACAACTAGCATGAGAATGCCTAAGCACACCATGAAACAAAATATCTGCTGAGACACTCATCCAAGATGAGAAGGCATCTGGGAATATGCATTAGAAGTACTTTAAGTGCCTGAATAACTTCACTGATGACATGCAGGTATGCATGCTGCAGGCAGAACATTTGTGACTGACACGCTTGAATTCAGGCATCTAAATTGTGCTTGAGCTATGCCATAGACACCTAAAGGCTTTTGGAATCTTTTCCTAAATTATTTTAATTTATAAAAATGTCTTATTTCAAAGATATGGCAAGGATTCAAATTTCTCATTTTGCTATGCAAATAAGCAGGAGGTGAAGTTTAAAAGTTTTCTATATTGCTTCATGTTCCTAACATAATTACCAGAATACGATTCAAATTCATCTAGCACTTCCAAAGCTTGCACTGATTTTACCACAGCTATTTTAAGCCTTAAGACTTCTTTTCTTTGCCAGGCTCTATCTTTTGCAAACATGATTATGAGACCAGATTTTTGTTATCACAGAGTGTTGTTTCAGATAGCATCTAGGCTACTGTTTTGCATTTTATATATGACTTTTACACCTTATTTGCCAGAGAAGCACCCTTAACTCTTACAAACTTCTTAAAAATTCCCCACAGCAATGGGAATTTCACCACAATATGAACAACAGCTCTGAGTGAATGTGCTGCTTTAGGAAAACTGTCTTGTATGAAGTTTTTTCTCCAGGACCTGGAGCTAAAACTTGAGGGTTGCAGTTTTAATGATCTTATCAAAGAGAAAGCAAAAGACAACAGCTGATCAGCTGTGCAGAGCAAGAATATGTTGTCTAACCCAGAAAAAGAAATCTGTTGCCCTGGCCTAAAAATTTACCTGGTTTACTGCAGTCCAATTTAAAAAAAGCTGTGTGCCATACCTAGGTGATTTATTACTACAATGTCACATCCTTTTGGATGGATGTATAATATTATTTGCACTGGAAGTTGTTTGACTTCCCAATAGGTATACCAGAAAATATTAGCTGTACTACATCTTCCCTCAACTCAAATATCAGTAGTAACATTGCATCACATTTTTTTCTCTGTGGTCTTTCATATTGCTAAGGCAGTAAGCACTGAAGAGGATGTGCATCCAGGTTTCCATTATGCTGACTGCCCCAGGGACAGAAGGCTCTCCGGGATGGGCAGGAGGCCACTCACTCCTGCCGCGCTCCTTCTCCAGTTGGCACAACGTAATTCAGGTGTCACAAGGTGGTGCTCTTGTACTTACGGCGAATTAATCAGTAGTCAACACTTGAGGTGCCTCACTGAACCTTGTGCTAAATAGGAGAAGTTGAACTAAGCAGTACCACAGCCGTTGCAGATTTGCTATACCAGAAGAAATGCTTGATGAAAACAGAATCTCCAGGGATGGGTACTTTGTGCCTCCCTCTGTAAGAAAAGATTAAATGCTGCATGCTCACAGGATTGGTATGTGTTGCAATACAATGCAGTCTCTTCTTGGTGCCTCATTGTAAGACATTCTCTTGAGCAGACATCATGAAATATCAGCTGAATGCTTTCTTCATGTTCTTAATTCTCCAGCGGGAAGATAATTAGACCCAGAAGATCTGTTCGGTAGGCTATCTCCTTCTGTCCTCTTTTAAAGCTGAGCTCACCACTCTTCTCTCCAATATGAAATAATTTGGCATCATCTCATGCTGGTGTGATACATTCCATTTAAATCAGAGTATTCATCTTTTTTACTGAAACTGGACTCTGCATTTTACTTTCTGCATTTCTCACTTGTCCATTGTCTTTTCTCCAAGGCTTCTTGGCTGACACATTAAAAAACTGTGTTATCTCAAAGGTCCTTTGTTATTGTACATACAGATCTTATACTGGGTCTCTGCAAGTCCTACAAGCATGACATCTCAGAGAGCAAGAGAGGAATTATACATGGAAAGCAGCTCTGGGACTATGTTTAAAGATTATAAAGCATCTACTTTTTCTACAAATCTAGCAGATAGCTCTTATAGTGAGACTGCAGGAGACTATTTCAGGAGACTGGAGCACACAGCAGTCTTGTAGTGAATAAGGGCAATTGGTTTATCAAGTAGAGGACCGTGATTGCTGCTCATTGTGTACTTAAGTGAGAACAGAACGCTCTTGCTCCATATTTCTCTGATCATCCCCTCCTTTTGCATCCATTTTAAGACAAGTAATAGGTTGTGTCCAATAGATGTTACTTTGTACGTAAGATAATACATTACTAAAAGCTCTGAATTTAACTATAAGGTTGACAGTTTTAAGCTACATACTGGACAGTAAAAAACTCGTTGCTTATTTTCTGGTTTTCTTTGAATATTTTCTATCCTCTTCATGTTTAGCGATCATCTTAGTGCCTTATGCTTTGTAACAAATTCTGCACGCCCACTGTTAGGTACTTCTTGAGTGAAGTGAGGCACACACTGGAATGATGGTGTTGTCAGCACTGCATACACCAGTAATTCATATGCATGCAAATAAAAATAGTACTAATTTGTACATGTTAGGTGCAAGGCCTTGTATGCTAAAAAATGACTACAGTAGCCATTGCTTACAACATTGCTTCAAAGGAATACAGAGAAAGTTTGACCCTACTTCGGCATTTTGGCAAATAAAAGAAAATACGTTAAGAACAAAGCAGCTTTTCTCTCTTACTCAATAGCATTGCTTATTCTTCCAGCCACCCCAGTCTTCTTTTAACACCAGTGTGACAGTGTGCACTCTTGAAATGGTTTCTCTAGCTGAGGAAAAAATTACTTGTATTTTCTGTGATCTTACCCTGTAAGCACACTAGAAAGACTTGTACACAGCACGGTCCCTACATGTTAATGATGATGCTATTTCTATTTTACCATCTATTTGATTCCATAAATGCCACTATATTGACAAAAGCAGCCTGCAGTAATAATATTGAAAACATAGTTGAAAAAAATTGAATGTATATTGGTAATGACGTTCTTTAATATGATTGTAAAGTTCAAATAATATATAAGGAATTTTAATGTGTCCTGCCACACACTTTTGCATTCCAGGTTAAAGTTATATTTCACAAAAAAAGACTACAGCATTCAAGCATGTACACTGAAATGACTTTGTCCCTGAATGTGCAGTATCAAGGAGATCCACCTCAGAGTCCCTTATTAGCTTATCTACTTACTATTAGCTTTTCTACTTATTATTAGCTTTTCTTCTTATTCCTCTCCTTGAATGCTGGTCATTAAAATTCACCAAGGACCCCTACAATTAAGCCCTTCTCTCCCCTTTCCACATCACATATCAGAGCTTCAGCCACACTCATGAAACACCTGAATCACTGTCACTAAGGTTCAGATTCCTGTATGGCTGTCACTGAAGATGTGATCTGAGATAATGACATGGCACAGTTATAAAGATATGAGAGTCTCTGCAGATGCTTTTAGAGTCTCCTCTTCTGCAATATTGTACAGACTGAAAGCTAAAGCGGTGTTCAGTTTTCTAGGGAATAGATATCTTCTGGTTAAATTTTGAGTGGGTTAATTTTCATATCAGTTTTTTTCTAGCTGTTTGACATAGACACTGCATTTCAGAGGATTTTAAACTTTCAAATTATTAGGCAGCTTACGTGTCTTCTTAAACATTTATTTTCTGCTCATCCATAAGATAAAATGGCTCAGTTTTGCAGTTTTCACAGAGATACTAAGTCTCCATGTTCTAGTTGAAGTCTGTGGGTAGCACTAGGTGTTCAATACTGAAAAATGGCTCTGAAATTACTTGCATGAAACTTCACAATATGCGAACTGGTTGTGAAGTGAAAAGCTAATACTCAAGTCTTTGCATTTCCTTATGCAGCACAGTGCTAGAGCCAAAGGAGATTGAAGCTAATGAAAGCATCGGTGGAAAAATAGTCATATTAATACGTTTCCCTCCTCTACACTCCCTGGGACTATCAGAGTCACTTAGTTTTTAGGGAAAACTGTGTTAAAATAGTTATATTGCCTCTAGAGCCTGAACCACCTTGTTCAAAAAAACTATGCTCACGCTATTATACAGATTGTTCAGTCTTCAGCCCTTATCATTGTGTTCAGTTATCATCTCTCTTTTTGGATAAGGAGAATGTGGTGGATGTGCTGTAACTTGACTTTAGTGAGGCTTTTGACACCCACAGCATTCTCACTCAGAAGTGGATGATGTATTTATGGGCTGGAAGAGCAGACTGTCAAACTGGTAGAAACTTCCCTGCACCATTGGGCTCATCAGAAGTAATCAGTGGTGGCTTGACGCTCAGCTGCAGTCAGGTAACACACAAAGTATCATATGGTGTGGCACAGGACCCATATTGTTAAACATGTTTATAACTACCTCAACAATGACACCAAGTGCACCCTTAGCAAGCTTGCAAATCAGGGGGAACGGGTGATGTTGACTGGTGTGATTCAGTTCAGCATGATCTTGAGAAACTTGAGGACTGCACCAAGAGAAATGCTATGAACTCCCCACTTCTTCAGCAAGGAGAAGGGCAAAGCCCCACATATGTGGCAGAATAACCCCTGCACCAGTACGGGCTGCAAGCAACTAGCTGAGTAGCACCCTGGCCCCAGTGAAAATGACTTCAGGGTCTACGGGTCAGGTAGACTATGAGCCAACAGTGTGCTCTCATCACAGATGAGGCAAACCGTTTCCTCAGCTTCATTACAAAGAGTAAGGCCAGCATGGCAAGGGGTCTTATTATCCCCTTTTCTTGGCACTGGAGAGGCAACATCTGGAATACCAGTTCTGGAAGCCTAAAGCACAGTGCCTAAAGGAGTTGCTGAGACGTCTGGAATGAAGAAGATGCCAGAAGGTGTATTACCCTCTGTAAAGGGGTAATACAAAGACTACAGAATCAAATAGTTCTTGAATGTGGGAGATGCTCAGTAGCAGAAGAAGTAATTGCCGCAGGTTGTGTCTTAAAGATTCATGCTGGAGACTGGGAAACAGTTTGGGAGACTGGTGGAAGATGTTGCTAAGCATGATGGTGGAATCTCCACCCTTGGGTTGGGTTCTTGAAAACTCAACTAGAAAAAGCGTGGCTGACCTGACTACTGCTGGCAGTAGTTCTGCTTTGAGCTGCAGGTTGAACCTCCAAAGGTCACTCCCAGCCAACATTTCTGTGAGCTACAATCTCTCCCTAAGAATGCTCCTCTGGCAAGAAAATAAAGATTATTTTTCCTCCAGTAGTTAGGAAGGATGATGGCACAGTATGCTTTCCCTGTATTACTGCAAGCAGACACAATCTTGAAATGTGCCATTGCCTTGATATATTCACTTGCCAAAAAGAGAATAGCATGCTACACTCTGTGCCAAAAAAAAATCTCCCAAAAGCAGAAATCCATATAATCTTGGCAAGAATAGTACGTGAACCTAGGACTGGCACATTCCTAAGGCATCCACTTTCCATTCTTTTACTTGGGTCAAAGACAGAAGTAGTTCAGCTCTGCCCAGAGTATGACGAGGACATGTGTTGCTCACAACATGCACACTGGTGATGAAAATGAGACTGATCTGGCACATTCTGTGTTTTTATAGAAGATATTCATTTTACGGTCAGATTTGAGAATTTCAAATTTTGTTTGATTCTGTGATAGGACTAGTCCAGCTCTAAGAAGAAATGGCTGGCACCCTTGTTTTTGGGAGAGCACATGCGCAGCAACCTGGGGCTCAGTGATTAAACTCCAGACTGCAACTCAGCTCTTGCACTGTGAGTGGGACTTCTAGGAAGCTGAGCACTAAGATGAAAGTCTGTTCCCAGGAAGGTCTAGGTTGGCAAGCAGGTTGAAGGGTCAGAGTTGTTCTAGTGTGCAGCAACTGGTATGTGGAGACACACAGGGCACAGCGACTCATTTGCTCTGGGACAGAGAAGAAAAAGGAGGAGATCCATGAAACAGAACTTCAGAAATCCAACTGATTCAAGTGGTTTTTTTAATACAATTACTTTCCAAAGTGTTTCTGCTAGAAGCTCGTGCTACAAGAAGCAGGAACACTACATAAAATGAGATAAAGGGTAACAGTGGATCACAGAATATTAAGTATAAAAATGTAAGCCCTCCACAGATAGCAGGGAATTGCTGCAGTATGGGCCTCACAGATGTTTAGGCCCTGTTTTAGTAGACCTCATGCAGTCCCTTTGTCCCACCTCCACTTTCAGGATATATATATATTTCAGTATAATTAATCATACTGATTAGATGATTAGCATTGTGATTAGATGGGGAAAAAACTTCTGTACCCTCCCCTACTTTCTTAAGAGCTTTACTCTATGCAAAAATTGTCTGAGAATGAAATGACTGTCCTTTTACCCACAGTTGCACAGTATGATCTCTTAGACCTTCACTCTTACAGCTATAGCCACCAATCTCAAATGAGCCAGAACGAATATTGTTACTTTTGTGGATCAGAAAAGCACAATCGTCAAGAGTGGCCCAGAAAAGAAACATCCAAGAATATTGCTTCCTGGAGTTTTAGAATTAAAGATCTTACCACCAACAACAGAGTCTCTGTCACTATGGAGGTAAGTTGCCTCAATTCTGTACTTCTTTGCAGGGTTAATTGTGAGTTTTCAATACTTAAGTATTTATTTTTAAAACATCTGGTTTTGGAAAACAGTGCCACTGCCTTGCAAAACTGTTCAAACCTGTCAGCATCTCACAGCCAATATTTGTGTCTGGGTGATATGCAAGGCTTTTAGATGTAAATCCACGAAATATCTTGTTCTGTGTCAATCTGATCTTCAGAAATGGGATAGTCATGTAGCCAGCTTGAGGATGGAGACACAGGGACATCTGGGAAGCAAAGTTTTCTGCTTTCTTATAGAAGTTGATATTTGCTCTTTGAAGGTCACAGTTACCTCTGAGTAGGACAAACTTATGTTCTCCTGTCTCTGGAGTTTGTAGCCCTTGTTCTAAAATAGTGCCCAGGGAAACCTCTCTGAATGTTTTTTTCTAGCATTCACTCGAGGAGATGTATATCATTTGGTACAACTTTATTTTTACACTCTATTTATTCCTGCTTACCTCTTGCAGATCCACTCCCTTGGGCATACACACTGTAATGCTTCTTCACCTCCAGCTCCCCATGTGGCATTTCGGTCACTTTCAGTTCCTCCATCACCTCCACTATTCCTTCCCTCCCACTATCACCTCTGGAGTGTACCCAATTTAAGTTCAACCTGGAGGGAGCTTCAGTGAAAGCCTGTAGATAGTACTAGCTTTATATCTGAAAAATGAAAACTAAAAAATGTAAACTGAAAAATGTATGTAGCAGGGAAGTAGTGTGTTATAAGTACATTTCAGTAGACCAATCAATACATTTTTTAGGCATTTAAACCCTTTCCCACCAAAATACCCTTATCTTCTGTATCAGAACAATAAACCTCATAGTAGTTTCAGTTATCCATGTTTTACAGAAATTGATTTCCACCCGTGCAGTGCTTGCCAATGCAGTGACAATGCCCAAAGTTTACTCTTATTAACTCTCACACAGTTTAGCCTTAAATCAGGGGCCTTCTGTGCCTCTGTGTGTTAGAGATCATGTGACCTAATCAGTGTGCATCCTGAGGGATGGGTTGATGGTCCAAGCTAGCATTCTTGTAAGGTGACGTGCCATTGTCACCACGTGGAATCTGAAACTGAGCTGCTGTGAAATGAAGTATCTCCGGTCACTTTAGCAAACTCAGATAAAACCTTTTTTTTTTTTATTTTGGGCATGTCAGAACACTTCATTTTCATGTCAATGTAAATTTGTAAGAAACCTAATCAAGACATATTTCCTAAGAATATTTAAAAAATCAAGTTGGTATTTCCTGCCACGAATAATGAATATTTCAAGACCTGTAGTTCTGACTTGCAATGAGAACAAATGGTGAAATGTCAAAGTATCCCACTGGATAAAAATGTTTTCTTTCTCAGTTCTGTTCTTTGGGAATTGGGTGGAATGACGTGTCTCTATGCTCATATTTTACAATAGCTGCATGCCCTGAGAATGCTGGAGTAATTTTAAAACAGACCTTTCTATCCCAAAGTAAAATTGGCACGTAGAATTTTGATTCAGTTAACAGATGGTGTATGGTATTTATAAGAACAGTTGTTAAATGCCTTATAGTGTGACTCACTAACTGATAGCTGCATATTAATGGAAAGTGGACGGCACTATCGCATTTACAAGTGCTGTATCGTTGAGAGGAGCGGTTTGAGTTGATTTATATAAACAGTTGCCCTCAGAAGTTCAGTCTAGAATTTAGATTCTTTCTCAAAGGACTGTTTTTATGGGGCTGAAACTTGCTAACCTTACTGAGAAAAAAAGGAAATATTATAAACCAGAACTAAGACCTTAGTTTCTGAATCAAAACAAAACAAAAAGGAGTTCAGTAGTTAATTATGTTTATTTTTTAGAATTAATTTCTGTGCTGGGTGATACTTCTAGTTACTAACTGAAATTTTCTAGGAAAAATTAACATGTATTTGTAATGCTAATATCAGTATATGATATATTAGCTCTAAATCAGACCAGTCAAAAGGTATTCTTACCTTTTCTTGGTATGATTTATGATGAATTTTAGATAGAAATTTTCACAGTCTTAAATAAATCATTCTAGAGCAATTTGTTTGGATTTAATTCAGTTATTATTTAAAGTCGTTGCTATGAGTTTTTTCAAATAAATTATCAGTTATTTCAAGAGCTGAATAAACACTGAAAATATGCCACATATTTCATGACATTATAAGGACCATAAACCAGACCTAGACCACAGACCATGCAAATTATTGCAAAGACAATTAGTTATCATTATTAAAATACTTATTTTGTCGCTTTTTGCTTGTGTTTGTTTAGGTTGCTTTTGTTTACATTTGAATGGTAAGAATCTTAACGGAAACTCTGCAGCTGAAGTTAACACCAGCAGCGCCACTACAGCTTGCTGCAGTTCATGTGAATAAAAATAAGCCCTAATATGACTAGAATAAAATTACAGACCTTGTTCTCTCTGGCTCCTGCATTGCACAGACAGACTGTGGCCCAAAGGGAATAACCCCTGATGGAAAGAGTCAAATAGAAGGTGCAGAGTTTAAACATTTTCCCAGGATGTGGGAGGAGAAAAGCCCCACCAAGTACCCAAAATACAGCAGACCCAGACAGAGAGCAGCCCTGAATTGTCCTCTGATTCTTCATTGTCTGTGCAAGAATTTCCCTTATCTAAAGTTTAGGGGCATCCGAGCAAAGGGGGCAGTTGGAAAACAGCATTGTGGGGCAATGCAAGAGGCTCCCAACAAACCCAAGAGAATTTTAACATTCCCCTACTGCTCCTGTGAATAACCAAACCTTATTTAAACTGTATGGGGATTATTTTTTTCCTCCTTCAATTCCCACTAAGCCTTAGTAAGTATAATAAGACTCCAGTGGGATCTTTAGCAGGGTAAAGTACTGTTTGTGCCATAGGCAACCACACAGTGACTGGTGGCAAAGGTTGGAGAGATACATGGAGTATTCACGGGATGTTGCAACATGGTTCTCTTTACTCAGATGTCTGTTTGCACTTTGGCTGTGGGTTTACACAGACAAGATACAGAGACAGAGGAGCTGCTGCAGGTAACGACCTTCTCAGCTGACCACTGACCCAGCAGCCTGCTCCTAAATCACCACCTGCAACTGGTGGTGGCTAAAGCTCCTCCCAGGCACTGCATTTGGGCTACAGAGACCCCTCCTCTACAGCAACTGTGCAAATTAGTACCCCTGAAGGTCTCATCCTCAGCCTGCAAACAAACAACCTTTTACACGCATATTTACCTGCACATCCATATGCCTTCATGCAAGTCAATAGGTTTATTCAAGGCAGTGCATTATTAGTGCATTTGACAAAAGAGAATGCAAAAGTTTATGACATTAGGATTTCAATCAAATTCTAGTCATCCAAACAAATGTGACCAAACCAATATGAAGTCTAGAGTTGATCAGATCAAATACAAATCTGCTTTAAACTCTCCTTGATATGCCTTTATTGTCATCTAGCTATTGATCTTGTTTAAATAGAAGAGAATTGAACTTCTGTCTGTCATCTTTTAAAAATAAAACCTGTAAATTCTACAGGAAAGAGCAGCAAAAAATAGAGGGGTTGGAGGAATGGATTAATGAGGAAAAAAATACATAAAGCTTGGTGAAGTGGTGGCTCACAGGCAATGTGATAGGTCTACAAATATTTGCAGGCTGTAAATACCAAGGTCAGGAATTTAGTATGACACAGTCAGGCATAATCAGGACTAAAGGGAGAGGAAAAAAAAATATACTGGGAGTTGAGGAAAAAGGCTTGCCAGTGAGATACAACAGACCTGGGAATAAAAAAATGGCACACGTATCCTGCAGAGAGCTGTGCTCTGCTGGTAAGTAAATAGGCTGAGACGACAGGACTGCTCATTTTGAACTGCTGTTGTAAACTGACTTGTTAAATCTCAGCCACTAATGCATGCTTTAAAGAGCTGGCTTGGCTGTGTATTTAACAAAGGCTGGCAGTCTGAGTTTCCCAGGCCTGATGCAAATTTGGGCCAGCAGTGCCAGCCCTGCCATGACTATGATCAATACCATCAGGCCAAAGGTTAAGGTCTCAGGTTTGCCAGAGCAGATTCGCAGTCCTGCTTGTCACTGCGGGGCGGGCCTGAGGCTGGAGAGGACAAAACTGTCTCTTTTGGAGGTTCCACCTTGCATGGGACCAAAAAAGGAACAATGAAGCTAGACCCTTGTCAAAGCCTGTGAAAAGCCAGTGAAGATGCTGGTGTAACCGAGTCAATGGTCTCATGCCCTGGCCATACAGGGGAGGTTTCTGTCTGGGTTCCTCTGCATCGCCCCAACAAGGTTTTAGACCCAGAGGAAATACCCATTTTACAAGGCTCAACAATTTTTCCTCTGCCTCACCCTCCAAATTGCCGCTGAATGCTGCATCTTCTTCAGCAGCAAAAGGAGGTGAAGGTTTGTCCCCATCATGCTGTGGATCCAGCCCCAGTGAGAGCCTGGCAGGCTGACGCAGCGCCAACCCCGGGCGCAGCACTGAGATCGGGATCAGGCAGGAAAACCTCCGGCCAGCCTTGTCCCGCGCCACTCCCAGCTCGGAAACCTCTGAACAAAATGTTCCTTGCTGGGAACTGGAAACAAGTTTGCTCCTTGTTGCGGATCTGCGAAAGACCTTACACACCCCAAGGCCCGGCCCTCTCGCGGCTCCCCGTCCCCGGCGGCCGATGAAAGGCGCTGCCTCCACCGCGGCGCTTTTTTTTTTTGGCGCTCTTGCCAAGGGAGAGGGATTTCCTGCTCGGGGCGCGCTGGCCTCGGCCTCTGGAAATGGGAAATTCCACCCTGAAACCGGCAGCAACTTATTTCACTGGCTGAAGCCCATCCCGCCTCAGTGTCTTTCTGTGAGAATTTTGCCTCCGAGAAACCAGTGGGTTCTGGGGGTGGAAAAAGGAATTTGTCAAAGTTTTTAAACAGCCTGACTATGTCCACCATAGAAAAAGCATTGTAAAACGAGCCTCTAAGTGACTTACAAGTATGCTAGGCTAAACTTCAGAAGCAAAATGAATTTAATTAAACCAGCAAGTTATTCACAGACCAGAGCTAGCATTTTCTATTACAGCCAGTGCTAATTGCACCTGCGTGCAGACATAAGGCTATTTGACCAAACAAAGCTGCTACTCTGCATTAATGAAGCCAGCACTGAGATTATGAGAGATGCAAGATGGGAAGGTCTTTAGGTCTTATACTTCAGCTCCAAAAAGCACAGTCTTTGCACCGGTGTGTTTACTGGTTTCCCTTCCCAGCACGTTGTGACTTGCAAGGACGCTTGCAAGGAGTGAAAACAAATCCACAGATGTTACTTCATCACCCTCACCTATGCCCGGTCAGATTTTTGACTTTGTGCACTGCAATACTGATGCACTTTCAACTCATATTAGTGTACATGCATTTTTCTCACCCCTGGTCTGTTTGCTGGCTGAGCACACAGCGAGCCTGAAAGCTATGCGTCTGTATCTCTGAATATGGTTTCTAAGCAGTTCTGATATCTTCGGGTTAAACAGATGCAAAAAGAAAATGACCTCTCTGACTGACAGGCGTGGAGCAAAGCTGCGTGCAGCTGCAGCATCACAGGCAGTGGAGGCAGAGGATGAGCAGGGAGCCTGTGAGCAGCTGGCTGTGCAGTCAGGGGAGAAGGTAAGCGTTCAGGAAAAGGGAGGAAAACCCAGGTGAGGCTGACCCACTGGGGCCAGAGCACTGCCAGTCCCCATATTACAAGGGGCTGGCAATGCTTAGGACTTTCCCATAGGTTTTACAGGCATGAAGTTTTGAATAAAAAGCCATAAATGGGGTTAGGAATGCAACTAGGAGAAAAAGTGAAGAAGCATTTAATATAATTTTTTTATTAGAATAGTAATGGATAAGGGCAGAAGGAGCAAGGCACAGCTCTTGGCCTCTGGCTTGGGTTTTGCAGGACCAGTGGCACTGAGGTCTGTGGAAGGCTCAGTCTTTGCTCTCATGGCCCAGGTTGTGCTCCCCACCCTCTGTGTCCCCTCCCGTGGTGGGGCTCAGGGCCCAGCAGCCCTGGCTGGGGCACCTCCAGCACCGCCCTTCAGTGGCATCTGCCTTCATCTGGCACCAGGGTCCCGCAGGCGAACGCTGTCTGTGACCAGGGAGCAGCTTTCCACATGTGCTCCCAGGGTCTCCCGATTGGTGTGCTCCACAGAAGGGGCCGGCCCTTGAAGTCAGCTTCTGACAGATGATATTTTTATGCAAGAAACAAAACCAGGATATCTGATGGACTGCAATATCTTTCCAGACAGCTTGGAGCTACAGCTGCAAAGAAGTTTTATGCTTTAGACTTCAAAACTGTGAGTGGAATTTAAACATCAGCTTTAAATGCCTCCTTGCCTCCTTTTTTTTTACCTTTTTTTTTTTTTTTTTTTTTTTGGTGTGCAACTTTTCATGAGGTATATATTTCTGCAGAGTAACTCCATTATCAAGCAAGCTGTTGCAGATTCTTGTAAGATGAAATAATTATTGCTTTGGAAAACTTCACAAAGTGTAAGCTGCATTTGCAGCTAAACTAATAAATGTGTACTGAGGAGGATGACGCTCTTTTTAGTGACTGCAATTAGTCTAGCTGGAAATGTTTTCAAATTATCTTTGCCACTGGAAAATGTGTTTGACCAAGAGTAGTTGTGCTGAGGGGGACTCTCCTGGGAGTTATCAGCAAATGTTAGACTGGCTATGTGTCTTTTTCATGAGTGTCATTTGATGTTTGCTTGTGTATGGAGAGAGATTAGGTTAAAACCTGCTGTTACCATAAGGTGGTACTGCACTCGCTAGATGAAAAATTTGTTGGTACCAGGTGTTAGCAAGCTGGCCAATTAATGATGATTGTGAGAAATTAGTTTGAGAGAATATTGTCCAGTATGATGCAGATTTATAGAAATAATTTTAACAGATACATAGGACTTACTAGTGCACAGGAGGATCGTTCTTGCAGCTGAAGTATTAATAATTACTCTTTCTTGGATGTGTTTGAACAGGAATAATTAAATTATTTTCTGTGGAAGAGCTCTAGAGACTGACACACAGTTCAGGAGTCCAAACCTGAGCAGGCAGTTTGCGACTCCAGGCTTGTGATATATTCACTTTTCTATGGGAAATGTCCAGAATGATCTAGGATGACCTCTTTCATCCTAGGATGATATGTTATATACAATTGTGAGTCAAAAGAGCTACATGTTGGAACTTTTCTTCATTTGCTTAGATGAGCTGAAATACATGCTTTAAAAAAAAAGTTGTTTTCAATCCTGTCTGGATTGTTCCACATCTCTCTCTACCCACCAAAAACAATCCCACCACACTTCCCAATTTAGCATATATTTTCCTTAGAAAGCAAGCGATTTCATGTTGCTGTGCCTTGGTAAGTGCATTGCCTCCATTTATACTTCTATATTCTGCAGGACCCACATGAAATCCAATGGTGATATGAAAATTAAAATCAGTGACGTGTTATTGATAACTAGGTATGGCAGAAATCCCATCCTCGATGGAGTCACTGCAGCTCATTCTTCATTTAGGCACCTCCACATCACACAGCAACACAAACAGCATCAATATGAGCTATGGCCATACAGGTGCATTTCTGCTGGATTAGTCAGAGCACATAACATGAGATGTATACCAACTTCGTACAACTGGCAATGAGGCAGGTCAGTCCACTGCCTATTAAAAAATAAGTGTCAATACTTCTTTAATGAATGAACTGCTAGAGTAAATCTATACCATTTTATTACTCTTAATCATTTGTTACAGAGTTTTTGTTACAACACTGCGATCTCTACAGTCAGATTTACTTGATGTTCAAACCATGACCTGAGTGAATCTGAATTATTTGAAATAATACACTGGTCATAAATTTCTCTTTCCTTCGTGCCTTTCCTCTATTATTTGTTGGTCACTACAGCAGGGACACCCCAGATTTATCCAGCAGAGCAAAACACAGTGTTTTTCCAAAGGTTGAAATTGGAACTGACAGAAAAATGCTTCCACAGAGAAAAGTCATGAAATGCAACATATTTCAGCCAGAAAGGCCTTTTAATGGATGTAGAGTGTATATCTCTAAGTACAATTTCTAAGTAGTTCTAATGTGGCCTGTCCTTTAAATGCTGATAAAGTCCTTAAACTAAAGGGCCTCTATAATATTTATAATGTACAATGTTCCCTCTTAATGTGACATATTCTGTTTCTTCTTGTTTCCTTAACTGGGCAGTCTTTTCTCTACTAGATATTCCTATCTAGATAGAATGGGCCAGATTCTTAGCTAGGCAGGAGTGAATAAAGAATAACTTCATTGAAGTCAGTGACATGACCCTGGATTCATTCCAGTGTGACCAAAATTGGAAGGTAGCACCATACATGCAGCTGGCATCCCTGCCAGGCTGGGCAAGGAGATAAACAAAGAGATAATGCAGTTGTGCGTGTTGCTAGCAGAAGGATGTCTGTGTTCCTGCCAACTTCCAGTAGTGCTTTCTGCAGCTTCTTCCAAAAGGAAAGATTAAACAGCACAATCTGACTTCTATTCCACCAACTTCAGTTGTCTTTTCAAACTATGCGTGATTTTGCAGAAATGTGCTAAAACTCGCTATCCTGTTTTATCTAACCCTTTGACAAAAACCTCAAGCAATGAAGTGCATATGTTAATCCCTTTTCTTTCCTCTTGCTCAGAAAGATTTTAGGTTTTCTGTGACAAGTTTTAGGCTTATGTTGTTCTTCACTGGTGATGTTGGTTTAGGAACCTTGGCATCTTGCAGTGAAAGTGTTGCTCTCTGTCTGATACTCTGGGACCTCCTTGAAGCTGCTTCCTCATTCCTAGAGAAAGTTCTGTTTCCGCCTCTGTTTTGTGGTGATTACCATAGTGTTCCCATGGCCATCTACCCAGCAAAATAACTCCCAGGTCTTTGTCATGGAGAGACTAATGGGATTATTTTGTACTATAGGTGGGGCTTCCTTATGACCACTTTTATTTCCCTGTTCTGCGTGCTAGGACAGTCCACAGCTGCTGCCCTAAAGAGAGAAAAGGTTTTGTGTAGCGATCTGCAGACTCTGTCCTATCTTCTGAAATTCATCCCAAAGGCATAAATTGGCCATGTCTCAGATGAGAGAATAAGCTCATACTGTTACTGCTGGTCAGAAATGGCTGGTTTATGTCTCACTTGCTGCAGAAGAAAGAACTGAAATCTGTGATATTTTTACCAATAGCAATTAATCTCTGCTAGTTGGAAACAAAAACATGCTTATGTTCAGATTTGACGGAGTTCATTACACATGCTACCTGGCAGGGGGGTGCTTGTTCTTCTTTGGTGTTTCACAAGTTCCTAGAATGAAGTATGGTCATATCTACCACTGAAGTGGGGATTAGATGAAGCTAAGGTTCAGCTGAACTGTAGCTAAAATAGTTTATTTGAAGTACTTTTTATCATTACTCAGATATTTTTGTGCTATGTAGGCATGTTCTCAACAACAGCACTCCAAAATAACTTACTAAATTCTGACTGTATGGGTGCAGGGTTTACCTGTAACAGAAAATAGTCATATGATATATGCAACCTAATTACAACACTTCTATAAAGATTTATAATACTTTATTAAAATCTTAAAGTTTTTTAAAAATCTTGCCTTTTATAAGTATTTAGCATTCTGTTGCATCTAGTGCTGATGACAAAGTATCACAGGCTGTTATTTTGGAATAAGTAGTTCCACTAGGAAACTAGAAAAATATGCTTGATATCTTTATTTTTAAAATGAATATTCTGCCTCCACATATGCATTTGTGAGATGGGAGTATTTGTCATGCAGTTAGTCAATAAGGGATATGAAAGTGATCAAACAGAAGAGAAGCAGTGGCTTAGTACATACAAAAGAATGTGCAAATTCAAGGAGGTTTGTGGACCTGTGAGATAGACCCTTGGCTGCAACACTGCTAAATATCACTCTTTTTTCAGGCCTGAGAAGTATCACACTAGTATGAGACTATAGTCTCATAAAATTTATGTGAAATTAGGGCCTTTGAGCCACCTGAGAGAAGCTGTCCAGTAGTAATGTGTGAAAGGAAAGGAGTTGTAAGGCAAAGGAAAGCACTGAAAAAGCAGACTCGTACTAATACTACACAAATGCTTCTTGGAGCTGAAAATGAGAAAGCGCAAAAGCTGGCAAGGGAAAAATGAGAGCATGAGCAGAGTTATGTACCTCTGATGTTGTTTTTTACTTTTATGCTATGTGTTTCCTGCCTTAGGGTGAATGAATAATACTCTGTTTTGAAGACAAATTAAGTTACTTTTAATTAATGCATAATACATTGTTGTGAAGACAAATGCAATTACCTCAAATTGCTGGCTGTGGGTTCTCAGAAAAAGAGGTGTATCCATATGTCAAAAATATGCATCATTTGTGTTCACACACTTGTAAGAGGGATGTGCAGGGCAGAAGTGAAATGCCCTGCTGAACAACCCAGACCATGAGCTTTCCGGCTTTATCCAGAAAAATTAGAGGAATTGCAAACACAGTTGATCTCCAAACCTTTGCAACCACAACTGGATTTTTCGGCATTTAAAACCCAGCCACTCCATTATGTGCTGAAATTACAGCAGTGTGAATGGCATATCTAGGTATCACAAAAAACCTCTACCTTTTCTAGCAGTTTACAGAAACCAGGAACTGCTGTTGTTTGAGGTATGTCTGCCTCTCTCTGAATGAAAGGGCAAAGAACCCTTTCCCTGGCATATTATTGCAGTGACACAATGAATGAATTATGTGTACTTTAAAAAGGGGGCATCTGAAGACCTAAATTGCGAGCAAGCAAGGGGAACTGACAAATATTTCAGAGTTTTGCCAAAGAAAAAGAGGTATGAAAAACATTTTGCATATTTTTTGTCACCATCTCAAGCTGAAACTTTAAAAATTCCAGTCTATACCTTTATAGCTTGATACATATCTTTATAGCTTTATCTCTTTACACCTATCTTCATGTCTTCATAGAATCATAGAATTGTTAATGTTGGAAAAGACCTTTAAGATGAAGTCCAACCATAAACCTAACAATGCCAAATCCATCACTAAATCCTGTCCCGAAGTGCCAAATCTACACGTCTTTTAAATACCTCCAGGAATGCTGACTCAAATACTTCCCCAGGCAGCCTGGTCCAATACTTGACAATCCTTTCCATGAAGTAATAGTTCCTAAAAGCCAATTTAAATCTCCTCTGGTGCAACTGGATGCCATTTTCTCTCATCCTATTGCTCGCTACTCAGGAGAAGAGACCAACACTCACCTCGCTACAACCTCCTTTCAGTTAGGTGTAGAAAGTGATAAGGTCTCCTCTCTGCCTCCTTTTCTCCAGACTAAACAACCTCAGTTCCCTCAGCCACTCCTCATAAGACTTGTGCTCCAGATCCTTTCCCAGCTTCCTCGTTCCAGCAGCGAAATGTCTTTTTTGTAGTGAGAGGCCAAAAATGAACACAGTATTTAAGGTGCAGCCACACCAGTGCCAAGTACAGGACAACCATAATTATCTTCATTAACCAGCAGAATTTACGTCCATGTAATTATTCTTGGAAACAAATGTGGATTTATCTTTTGTGCAAGGTAGGATTCTAGCCTTTATGTTAACCAAGAAAATGTATCTCCAAAGAAATCCAGGCTAACTGAAATGGAAAATAATTAAAGTCAACATAAACATTATTTTTAAGTACTTTGTGAAGTTTCTATGGGTGACTGGAGCAGAATCCAGTTTTGGATTGAGCAGTGTTGCAAATCATTTAACCTAGTAGGTTAAGGTGCCCCCGAACACTTCATAACTCTTCAGAGAACTCCTTCCTGTGTCATTTCTGCCTTTGAAACATTCTACACTGAAGCAGAGCAACAACAACCACACACAACTCAGGCTGGAGTGGAAAGATAAAGATACTCTGCCCCTTGATGTACCAAGGGACCATTCTATCAGGAAGAAGCACTGTGACTGTATTTGCTGGAATTTGGTGGAGATTAAAAATTAAAACATTGCAAAATGGTATGACAGCTGTGATGCCAGGATCAGGATATCAGCATAGTCTGACATGCCTGAACACAAGCATCCATGTTGAGGATGCCTGTGCTGTTGATATTTCATAATTTTAATTGCAATAATACCTAAAGGTTAAGCTCCACGGTGCCAGCTACTTATAGTCCATAGCAATACACCTGCATGATATGATATGATATGTCTGCAGTCCACAGGTTCAGCTCTAATCACAAAAAAATACCTGTGACCTCAGCTTCAAGGTGGTTTAAGCAACCCTGGCTGGCTGTAGGGCAGAGGTAGGTTGTAAAACTGCCCACTCTTAGTGCTAAATCTGAAGTCTCACTTGAATGCTGCGTTTTCCAAAGGCTTTTCCACTATCTCTCTAGAGGGAAGAGAAAATTTTGCTTTCACTGTTGGGAATATGTGGGTGTGGATCCCTGCAGGCCAGAGAGCGACAGCACTGCATCCATCCACATCCACAGCAAATGTCCTCACTCCTAAGAGAATTGCAGAGGGTGCAGGAGACACGGCTTCTGCTCTGTCCCGTACCACCCCTGTTTTTAGAAAGAGGGATCCAGGAGATGCTCTGGCACTCCTTCCTGAAAAAGTTTCTCAGGCAAAGTGGAAGAGTACTGCATTGTCCCTCAGGCACCATTGCACTCAGTTACTCCATCACCCCTCTAAGGAACTCAGGCATCTAACTTCAACACCTTAAATTATGTTGCTAGAATCAAGAGCTGTGATGCCTTAGGTGGGTATCCGAATCAGGCATGCTAAAACTCACCCAAAATTTCCAAGCAAGTAAGTAAAAATAACATTCCTCCTCATATTTTTGGCTCTTGCTATCTCCATCCCAACATGGATTAAACAAATATACAAATGTTAGCAGAAAGGGATGCCAAAGGGTAGGATGTTCTATGTGTATTATTTGCATGCACAGCTCACATGTAATCAGGAACAGTGATTTCAAATGCTGCCAGCTTGGCTGCCCAGTACTGAAGCAAATAGGAACATGCTTCTTCCTCAATACAGTTTTCTCCAATATTGAAATTAGATGTCTGTAAACAATATATCAACTATTCATTGCTGCTGTTTATTGGGCTACAAAGACCTTGGGAAATATGCTTTTTTTTTTTCACATTTTTAAGTTGACTATAATTTACTTTTTTCCCCAAAACCTTAAATTTCCAAATGCTTCTGAGAAGCATCTCCATGGAATTTAGATGCTGCTCCATACCCTTTGCAAATGTAAATTAACTAATCTTGCAGGAGTAATTGACAGAAAAGTAATTTCCCTTTATCGTGACAAACAGTATTGCAGTATGAGAGTAATGACTACAATTTAAGCAGATATGAATTGTGCGTTAGGGAGCTCCAGGTCTGAATATTGCTCACAATGAAATTTAAATTGCATTTTTCTGCATCTAACTGTTTATAAATAACACTGCATTTACAACCACGATAGTTATTTTTGTCACCAATTTCTTATTGTCACTGACAATAGAAATAAAAGATCTAGCTAGCTGATGGTCAGTGCAGTAAATAGAGGTTAAAATAGTCTTTATTACACTCAAACTTTACTAGAAAGGGGAACAAACTGAAACCCTAGATCCAACCACAGCATGAAGTGTAAATGCCTCGAAAACCTAAGCAAACATTTAGCAGTGAATAAAGAATAACTAAGGGACAGTCCATCACTTGGTTTTGGTATGACTATTTCTACAAACAATCAGCATGCTCAAGTACACCAGCAATCCTCTTTTGACCTTGGTTCATCTTCCTGAAGGGCTGGAGCTCAGGGTCTGGCACCTCTTCTTTACATGTGTTTTACTATGTGTATACATGAAATTTGCAAGGGTATTTCTTAATAACGTCAGGGCAGGTTAATCTGCCCATGCAGCTCTAATTACAACATTTCCATGCTGTGTTCTATAGGTGGGATGAGCATGGGCTGTTCTTTACCCCACAGATGGTCATGCTGGAGCCTCAAGTGTTAGGGGAAGTGGGAGCATGACGGTCTTCAAGACTCTTCCTCCAGCCTAGGTGCTGTACACATATGGCCAGCAGCTCCCAGCTTCTTGAAAATGTTTTGTCCGAGAATTGCAGTGCTGCTGAAATGGTACAAGAGGAATCCAATTACATGGGGGTTTTTATTATCTTTAAAATATCTTTTATTTCTGTATAGTTGAGCCATTGCCCTCTGAATTCTCACTGTTTTTACAATAGGAATGAGTCCTCAGAAGAGAGCTTCAAAGAGGAAAGAGTGCGTGTTGAGGTAGGGGGTGTGGTTGTTAAAGTAGATTGGAGACGACATCAAGAAATTAAAAGTAAAGAAGACATAGGCATTGCTGAGTGATGTATGTTGGCACAACTAAATGGAAATGAGCATCTATTACATTTTTATAAACCAGCTAGAGACAAACTAGCTTCAGTGTAAATACAAGCTCTGCTGCATGCTTCTCTATTATAATGGGATAATTTACTGATGTAAATAACTTATTTTCTGCAGTCTGTGAATTACCTAACATACCTGTGTATGTAAGATATAAAAAAATACCCTGTTTTTCTAATGGCCCTTGCAGGGAAGAAGTAAAGGATCTAAAAGATCAGCTAAAAAAAACCACACACACACACAAAAAACCCCCAAACCAAAACCAAACACCAGGCTGAAATATCAACAGAGAGGCAAATTAATAATTTTGTGCACTCAGGACTCTTCTGTAGGTTTTTTGCAGGCATCCCTAACAGTGTTTTCTGTTCCTCTGACCGCTTTTTACCACTCTGCAACTTTACACAACTGTCTAATGCCTGTGAAGGAACAAAAGATGCAGATCCCTGTGTTGTCAAAAAAGCATAAGATCATGATTAATGGAAGTAATAGTTTCCTGTGACAGCTGGTGAGAATTTACCTCGAAAAAAGAAGTACACAGTCTGAAAACATATACCTTGAAACTGATTGTAATTGAAAGCCGCTAGAGTAGAACAAATTGGAAATCTTTAATAGTGGCTAAAGTTATTTTCTCCTTAACTGATACCTGAATATTAGCTTCAGTCTGAGAATAAATATTTTGAGTCAAGAATTTTCTGACAGATATCTATAATTACCTTTGCCATATTGCTGGTATCCATCTACTTAGCAAAGACTCTGACCTTATTAGCTATTTAATCATCGGAAATACTCTACTTCCAAATGCTCAGAGAGAACAATGTCTCTTTCAGATTCTGCAACTGTTGATTGTGTGGTTAATAACCTGTTATATTTCAGATCCTGTAGAAATTAGTCATTGAAAGTTTTCTTCTTTTAATCAATTCCCAAATTAAAGATATGACCAAACTAAATCTTTCTTGAAGCTAGCTTCACTGAGTTTTCACCTTCACCTACAATTTAGATTACCTCAAAGTCTCTGTCAGCAATCTGTGTCCCTTCAATATGTTTAAAAAGTTGTGCATTTAGGGTCATGTCCTTATGTGTGCAGCAGCTGATGACAGCTCTGCCTTGACCTCAGCAGGAGCAGGGATGGGGAACTCCTGGAACTGTGCCTCTAATTGTGCTGTAGAGCTGCACCTGTGCGTGATCTGGCCAGCAATGGTATCTGATGATGAACCTCCAGACTGCCAAGAAAATGATGGAAATAAGGCCACACCTGTCAGCGGGGATGTAGCTCTGATGTAAATGGGAGTAACTTACTTTCAGTCCCTTTCCTCCTTTCTCCATGAGATTGACTGCTGGAGGTGGTCTCAGGCAACTTGACTGTGAGCTGGGGCAGTATTATTCTCCATGTTCTGCCCAGCTGCATATTTATCCTCCAGGAGATACAAAGGGGAGAGAATTGCAGTGGTAAAGTCTGTGTAAGTTTGGCAGGGCTTAGAAAGTATGCAAAAATGTTAGGGTCCATGTGCCTGACTTTACTGGTAGAGCTGCACCCATAAGTAAATCCCCTATCTTTTCTGCACGCGAGGTGGCTCTGGCCAAGTTAGTCAAGGAGGACAGCCTTTCCTAACTATGTTCTTTGGCTAACAGCTCTAGGGCTGAGTCAGTGTCAACAGCTTGTAGAGCCAAGACAGCCTTCTGAGGAGCCCAAGCCTCGTAGGCCAGTGCAGTAAGGAAACAGAAACACTGGGGTTCAGAACAGGGAGGGTAATTAATGCTGGTCTTCATTGAAAATAGAAAATTATACAGCTGAGGAATGAAATAACCTAATATCTAGTTTGTTCCTCTGCTACTGTCATTCTCTTTGTTGCATTCCTTTGCCATGAGTTCAGCCCATATCATCTCCCCCCATTGTTGATCCCAGATTAAGCTATCTGAAAGGCATGGAGTATGAGGGAAAATGCTGCTTTTCACAGATTGCAAACCAAGACCAATTAGTTGGTTTCCCAAGCATTAGGACTCCAGGGACAAGAGATTTGGCTTACAGCTGGCTGGGGAACTTTCTGCAGCTGCCTGGAGGTGGAAAAACAAGATAGTGATTTTATTTTTACGTTGTTAATAAGAGATCGGAGTGGATCTCTACAGCTGGAAAGACAAAGGGCAAATGAAGGTCATGGCTATTACACTGATGCAACAGATGTCTCCTAGCCTTCCTGCAGGTGATGGTAATGACAGCAAATAGCCCATAATGAAGACTTCTTATTCTAGGGGGACTTTTCTTTGCTGTACAGTGACTGCACTGACAGTCACATGGCTTCACAGCCTCACCTTGCTCCAAACTTACCTGCACTGAGGGCTGGGAAGACGATGGCAACAAAAATACCAACAGGTGGAAGTACAAGAAGCAGAAAGCAGAAGTAGAAACAGAAGTCCACATTTACCTAACCACTGTTAGATGAGCATTAGTGCTATTGCATCTATCATTAAGCTTGTCAGTAGCCCGCTTAAATCATACTGAAAGGCAGTCCAAATTATTTTAATTACTTTCTTCAGGGAAACTGATGTGCCTTTTGACTTCAGGCAGTGTGTAGCTTTCACAAATCTTATTTCTGCATGCTCTCAAAATTTCTGCTTTCCATCCAGCCTTACAGTTGTTTGAGGTTTTTTTGTACTTTTCTTCCACTAGATCTTTTTTTCCGCTGTTTTGTTTCTCAGTGCCTAATGCATGTGTTATCATATGCACTGTAGCATATTCTCTGAATTCAAGTTCTTCTTCAAAGCACTTTACTACTGGGTAGCTCTCCAGGAAGACTGCCCCTTGTGCTGCTGTCTGTTTGATTTATCCCAAAGCACATCCTCACCCAGATTTGAGCACATCTGTTTCACATCTCCTTTATTTGATGTCACTTCTCAGCCCTTCCCACTTTCTCCTTCCTGCTCCATTGTTTTAATTCTCTGTGTTCATCTGATTTATGATGTCAGCTCTGCCAAAGCTGTTTGGCCCAGTTCTCATCCTAATTACAGAGATTTTCTTACTAAGGATAGGGTAAGAGGTGTTATTCTAGTATTGCCAGATTTGAATCTGGGACTGATTTTTTTTCTTTCAATAGCACACATGACTTTGGCAAGATAACTGAATAATAACCTGCTTTCATTTAGAATACTAAATACAAAATCTAAATTAATTATTAAAAAATCCTTCTTATTGTAACTGTCTGTCTAACAAACAATGTCATCTGGCAAACAGAGTTACTTAAAGAAGCTCCTGACAATACAGTAAAAACTGGGAATAAGATGATATTCCCTGTTGGGTAAGCCATCAAATCAATGTGACAGACAGTCTAGCTTTCAGTAGCCGACAACAGGGAAGACTTTAAAGACTATATTTCTTTTGAAATATATAAAAATATTTTGAAACTTCTAATCTCTGGTATAAGGAGGAGACTGGTTTTTATTACCCAGAAGATGCAAAGCTACAGAAAGGAACAGTGCAAATCCTTCGGTTCATCAAGAACAAAATATTTTTCCATTAAATACAGCTTGAGCCTTCCCTAGTGCATCTTTTTCATTCAATATTCAGCTTACTGAAGCTACATTTTCTCAAAGTAGAAAACACAGCATGGCTTCTTGCCAGATATAATGATTTAAAGATATTTGTATGTTTACTTGACTTGCTTTGAATGGACATATCTGCTGGGTTTTGTATGATCAGCTCCTTGCATTCCTGCTTTCCTGTTATGCTCCAGTCTCCCAAACTCCTTGCCTCTACAGGCTAGGGGACACTGAAAAAATGTGTAACCCTAGAGTGTGATGACAGCTTTGCAAAGCATGTTGTTGACTAGTGCCAATTTGAGCAACAATGAGTCCATCTGGGAATTTAGCCATGTGCCCAGAGGCTGCCTGGGAATGCCTGCTGGGGAAGGGCAGTGGCTCCCTGGGCTGTGAGGCCTTGCATACGTCTGAGTTGACTCACAGGCAGGAGGGAGAGTCTCAAGAGCTGCTGAAATCATCTACATGAGATACAGTTCTTTTCAGAGCAGCGGGAAAAAGAGAAAATACACAAATAAGGGTCTTCAGACCTCCATAACAGGACAAAGAAATTATTTTTCTGAAGCTTGGTTGGCTGGTTGGTGCTCTCAGTGCAGCCTGGGGAACTGCAGCACAGAAGCCGTGGATGGGAAGCACCTGCCGATTGTTCATGTACGTTTTTCTAACAGGTTGCACCTTGATGACAGCCATCACCTTCTGCTGTGATATGTGGCTCAATCCTTTTCCCAGCTACATCACTGCAGTCAGAAGGTGGCATCAATAAAGGAAATCAGCTATGAACTGACAGGGGTAAAACACTGACAGATATTAAAAATATTTCAAAACCATTCAGCATCTCCTCTTTCCTGTGTGGATTCACTTCTTCTGGCCTTTATGGCCTCCCTCCTTGTCATATGTCTGTGAGCTGCTGATACTTCAGCTATGAGTTATGACAGAAGTTATGGATCTGTGCACTCCTGTTTTATGATGATGATTTATTATTTGTATTACAGTCATGCCTAGAGGCCTCAAGCAAGATCAGGGCCTCATCGTGCTAGTCAATGTATAAACTTGTATTAAGAGACAGTCCTGCTCTGAAAAGATCACAAACAATAGGTGGGAGAAGGAAGAGAAACCCAGAGATGTGAAATGCATTCCCCAAAGCAACCCAAGGATAAGTCTCAGGGCAGGCAGCAGCACTGCTTGTTTCCCCTGGCTCCTGCCTGCCCGTGTCTGCACTGGGCTCCCCTGTCTGCTGCTTCTTCACATCCTCCTACCCATGGGCTGTGCAGGGGACAGCACGTTCCTGCTTCACCATGCCCGTGTCCTGAAATTGGGCAGAGTGTGCCAGGAGGCACATCTCTGCCTCCTCCACACAGGTTCTGGAGGTGCACCGGTGCCCATGCAGATCACTGCTTCTGCTGTGCTGCTGGAAGTATTTTCTTTCCACAGTTTTTTCATCACTGAGCTGACAGTCATTGCTACCAGCACAACTGTTGCTTATCACCTTCAAATTGGGACTGGGTGGCTTCATTCCTTTTGAGGAAAAATAAGACAGGTAACTGAAAATGATTGCTAACTAATATATGGATATAAGATAACTTGGTGCAACAGCAAAACTGACAATGTACTAAACCGAAAGCACCGAGACATTCTATGGAACAGCTGAAACCTATCTCCACTTATGGAGCTTATATCTCACTTCTGCCAATGCCAAAACACTACCCTTGCTTTGCCTTTGCAGCATTTAGGGGTTAATTGGAGAGCAATGTTTTTCCTCCTTTTGTAATTGTTACTGTGCTTCACATTATGACCAGAGCTGTTCTCTACATATACAAATGCAATTTCCAGAGCTTAACCTAAAAGCTGGCTGTATGGACTAACTTCAGTCCTGTGTTAATATGAATTATACATTGGATATTACTTTGAAAATGTGGTGAGCTAACTCTCTGAAGTGCAAAGCTCTGTATGGGAAAGGAAAATGAAATGCAGACTTGGCCCAAAGATTTTCAAAGTGGAAAAAGCCAGGCTGCGCTTATGAAAATACTTGGTTATGCCCATTAGCAAATCAGGGAAATAAAAATACTGACAGAGCTGCTCTGCCTCACACTGCTGATAGGAGTAATCAAGAGTAGGCAGACACAATGAGATGATATTAGGGTGATAGGTAGTAAATGGAGGGGCCTTAGTGGGCTGTGAGGACTTACAGGATACTCCCCAGTGCTGGCTAGACTCCAAGGCCTGCTACAAGAAGCCGAAAATGCTGCTCCCAAAGAACCTGGAAAGTGTGAGCTTCATCTAAGGGCAATGGGAACATTATCATGGCAGCAAGGCCACTGTCAGAGCCACTCAGGGGCAACCTGTCCTTCAGCAACTGTCTGTAATAAGGAGATCACTGGAGAATGGCACAACTTTTATCTCCAGGCAGATACTCAGCCTGTCTTGCAACATCTGAGCTATCTTTTGGCACTTTCATGACAGAAAGTACTTATGCCAGCTAAAGCCAGTATATCCTCCATCAGCTTAATATTAACAATGCAACTATGGCAGGTGAGCCAGGTAGACATTTTCTATCTACTCAGTTCATCTTCAGTGTCGTTCAAGAGCACAGCAAAGACCAGAATCATAAATACATCCAGGAGTGTGTGCAAGACATAAGAATTCCTCTTTTCCTCTCAGGGCCAGGTAGCGTCCAGCCTTCCCAGCCCCATCTGCATCTTTCCCACATATGATCCACCAGTTTCTGTGTGTATTTTACTCCTCTCCTCCTAACAGAGTTTAGCTGATGCTTTGCTACGTACACTTCTCAGAGAAAAAATCAATTTCTGATGTGACACATGGTCTATAAAACGGCTTAGCAGCAGGTCCCTTCTGGAAATCTGGTGGAGCTGAGATGCCTGTGAGGCTCCCCTCTAGTGCTGGAAGCTCAGACACTCAGTCTGTCGCGAGGCCTCTCTTCTGGGCAGGGCAGGGACTGGACCCTCCTTTGGTTTCTGCACTTCTCATGAGCTGTTATCATGTTAGCATGGCTGGTTCCATAACATTACGTTTAATGTTATGGAGCCAGCCAGCAATGTCTAGCAGACTGGATCACAAGCATGTACATTGACTGCAGCAATGCTGTTTCTAGGAATGAGTATTACACCTGTGAGGTGGAAATGTGTTACTAAAGCCATAAAGATAACAACATTGCTCCTAAGTGGACAAATTTAGTATAGTGTCTATTATGGTAAGTGGCAAAAGTACAGTTATAACAATATGTAGATGTAAATGTAATTGTGTATAACATTGTGTAATCACTAAAATCCATATAAATTTTGTGCACTCAAATTAAACACAAGCAACTACTGCTTGACACCTGAAACATTAGCATGATATTCATGCCATATGGTTGGCATTTTGTGTTCCTTGTATCTGTCACTCTTCATTCTTGTCAGCTGCTCATGAGAACTTGCCAGATAATGTCTGCACCATTGCCAAAAATGTCTAACAGCTGGTGTGGTACTGGTTAAACATGCAGTAATGTTTCAAACTTTAGTGCTCCCATCTATGCATTAGAAAGGTGGTTCTTGGAGCAGATGTTTAGCTTTGTTTCTAAATTAACTCGTCTGCTTTTGTGTCAGTCGTGTGTTTTTATGCTTCATCATGCTGCTGCCTTCTGTGAGGTAAACAAATTCAACAGAATTGTGGCTTTGACAACCTTAAAACACATAAACTGGCATTATACTTAAACTGGCATTGTGTTAAAAAAGACTGTGCTGTCTGCTTCAGTACCTGACATGGGCTTGGGGGCTGGACTTGAGCTCCAACCTTAGAAAGACCAGTGTAGGTCATCTATTTGTTAAGGTGGTGATATCTTAAATTATCCAGTGTTCTTGTGATCCTCCTTGTAGCACGGAGACGTGCATCTGCTCGTTGCCCTTGGCATGACTGGCCACCAGAGCCTCTCTGCATGGGAGCCATAAATGTCCAGATGAGTCTCCTGAGGGATCCAAACCACAGTGTGGGCTTAAGGCACAGGCGCTACATAGGCGTGGTTTAGAGCTCTGTTCCCCCTAGCTGGGCAGAGGGTAGCAGGGTCCATACTGGCACCTAGACTTGCAGCTGGAGTGCAGCCCAGGGCCCTAAGCCCAGCTTCAGCTTACAGAGTTTGAGTGAATGGTGGAGGACGGGGAGCAGGAGACAAAATTTTGTCTCTTTAAAAAAGTGCTAGTGACTAAACTAGGAATTTCTCTAACATCTTCTGTATGGAAATCTGTGTGAACGTTGAATGTGCTGTGTAGGTGTAGGTTGGGTCATAGGTTGGACTCGATGATCTCAGAGGTCTTTTCCAACCTTATGATACTGTGATACTGTGAAATCTATGTAGATGGGTGATTTGCATATTAAGAATTATGATGAGGCAGGCACATAAACACCAAGAATTAAACAAACATCCAGTTTCATAAACAATCTTATTTTATGGGTAACATATGCAGTTCCCTAGGGGCTGTGAATTTAAAAGGCTGATTTATGCCTCTGGAAAAGAGGACTCCTTGTTTTTTCATCTTGCTTTTGTTTTCCTGGAGACAAGAACTTATCTTACCTTTTGCTCCTTTAAGTTAACTTCCCAATGAAGTCACTATCCAGTTAAAATAATACTGGGTTGAATTTTGAGACACTGTAATGGAGGACATTTACTGGGAAGCTGCTAAAGGCATCCTTCTGTCCCCAGGATGGCTTGGTAGGGACAAAATGGGGAGAGAAGAGTGGTGGAGAGAGTAAACACCTGCCCTTCCAGAGGTGAGCAATTTGATCCTGCTAGGCTGCTTTCCGTCACATAGACAATAACCTAATGTATGTACTTTTTGCACAGAGGCGTTTTAATTTGTGCTGACTTTTGTCATGGGATACCCTTTCTGAACTATAACTCCCCTGTTTGAGCTACCATGCAGGCACACAACAAAAAGACAACAGCTTCCCATCTAACAAAAGGCAAGAAACAGAGGTATGGACAGGCAAAGAGTGCAGGTGAATATAGACATTCATGCTATGGGCAGTGGTCTTAGCATGCCATCACCAACAGTGGGCTATACACTCATTTTTGCCACATGGGGTGCGTAGAGGCTTGTGACTCGTTTTTCTCTGTGCAGGCATATCTACTCAGACAGAAGAAGTGTAGGCAGAAGAGTCATGGGCTGCATATATCAGAAAGTAAACTTACATGGTTTTTATTCTTTGCAGACTTTCCCACCCCTGTACAATATCTCTGGAAATTATGCATCTTGGATAATGGATGGAATTAGATTAGAAACAAGACAAGATGCAATTACTCACTGAGAACGAATTGGATAAACTGGTAAAATGGGACCTGCAGCTGGGCCTGTCAGTGTCTGGTTTGTGTGTGCATGGAGGAGTCTTAGAGGATTTTATCTTTGGCATTACCTGTAATAGGATAAACATATTTTCTGTTTATTATAACATAGCCTTTTATCCATATTAAAAATCATTACTGAGCCATTATCTATTACAAAACAGCTGGTATCACTTACTCCAGTAAGGTGCTATCCACATGAAGTCCCTAAGTTGAAAAAAACTGTGATTAAAAAAAAATAAGCTTTATCTTTGAGGAGGAATAAGGAAATTACCTTAGGCCAGCGAACTGCATCAGGATGCTCATAATGCCTCTTCAGCACTGTGGGATCCAGGGCAGGAACAAATGTCAGCCCACTCTTTTCTTGGTCCAGGCTCAGCTTTCTTTCCTAAGCAAATCTTTAAAGCTTTCCCTCACGATCAGGGTTTGCAATATCGTTCCTGAAGTATACAAGCAGATGGGACAATCATTATTTGTTTAGGTGCTGGGTACATCCCTTTAAATGCATTTGGACACTGTTGCAAGTTAAACCATGAGATTAGTTTAAAGCCACGCAAGAGTTATGACAAAGCTGAGGACACAGATACTGTTGGGAGTATTGCACTGTTTTTCCTCTCACATGTGTTTCCTTGTGAATGTGTTCATTGACACTGGAAGGGTTTGAATTCAAAGAAAAGGAGGGAAAGTGGAAAACTTCTGCTAATAAATGTTCACGTTTGATTTATTTTTTTTTTACATGTAGAATGCTTGGACCATGTTGTTGTAGATATTTCATTCTACACACAGTAACTGAGACTAAAGATTGTGCACAATGCTACACCCCTGAAACCAAAGGTGTTGGTTATCAAACTATGATGTTCTGCTGCAAAAAGACGACTAAAAAAGAATGACATAAGTAGATGTTCCTGGAGGCAAAACATGTAGTACAATGCAGCTCATTACTTAGCAATGTAGTCCACAAACGTGATCGTAATCCATCATTTTTACCACCACCTTGAACAGGATTATAGCCAACTTGTAGGGTCATACAGATACCTGTAATCCCAGGCAGTAAGTTCCTTTCAGCTCAGACCATCACAAATCTGTCATCTGTGGTATTCCATTTATGTCCTTTAGTTTATGAATGTGAATTATTTGATGGAAATTGTTTCAGAGCAAAGGTAACCACGCAGTGCTGTTGACTGAGTGCCAACCAGTAGGCCAGGAAATCTATTTTGCACCTCTTGCTGTTGCTAGGTTTAGCTATGGGACTACTTTTTTTTTAATGTCTCTTTTATGTCTCTGTATTGATACAAGACATATTAATGTGTAGTTCCCAAACTCAGCCCTTGCCCTTTATATCCTTTGTACATGTACTTAAAGCTTTTGAGTAGTCCCATTCACTTAGCAGGTTAATCAGGTACGTAGTCAGATATGTATAATATTTACAGGGTCAGGGTTTAGTTCTTAACAAGACTAGAAAAGAAAAGCAATGATAAGCGTGATGGCTGTGACACAAAGTTTTAAATGATTTTTCTTTTATCCTCTGTTCAGGCTGTTGAGGCCATGTGGATAGACCCCACTGTCTGCGTGGGCCTAAGAGGTTGCACCATAGTTCTGATGTAGGATGTCACTTGATGCTCATTGTAGGAAAGCACCCATTTAAAGTCAATGCAGTTTCTAAAGGGGAGGAAAAAGAAATAGAAAAAAATTTTAAAATATATTTTGATTTTTGATTATAGTCTTATCTCCCTCTGTTATGTTGCTATAGCATGTCAATGCCTTCTGCTGATGTGGACATCAGCCAAAGTAAACAAGTCTTTCGTGCATTGTAGAGGGACACAGTGCACTGCTTTTTGTGAACAAACTTCTTTCATTAGGATCAAAATTTTTTCATTGGAAATTTTTCATTTCATTTTCATCAATCTTTTTCTCAGACGAGATTTGGAGAGGTTGAAAGACTGAAATAATTGTCCATATTAAGCATAATTTTTATAATGGACTTTATAATGTTTTTTTTTTTACTTCTAAATCTTTAATGTCCCAGAACTCTTGAGGCTGCCATACTTGTCCCAGCTTCATAATGTCAGTAGAAATAACTTAAAAGAAGATCAGTCAAAATAGTGAAGATGACTTATTGTTCAAAAAATACTTCTTTTTCCCAGTACTTCTTTTAAGAAATATTTTACTGAATTTTAGAATAGAAAAATACTGTTGTGTATTTAAATTTTTAAAGTAACTTTTAAGGGTTTCACTTGGCTGACACTTCTTGGCCTTGCATTAATCTTGAGATTGTTTCACAAGAGACCCAGGGAACACCCACTGATAACAATGTCAAACATTCAATGTATTTACTGAACGTTTCCACTTGCTTGATCATTAAGGCATGCTTTGAGTATGAGGTCACCGATGTTGTGTAAGGGTAGAATTTATGGGGTGATTTGAACTATAGGGGAGTCCTGACATGTTTTTGGCAAATACCGTCAGATACCATGGACTGATGCCACTCAGAATTTTAGCTCTGGGATATAATCAGGTTCTAGCATGAACGTGTTGCATTAGAATTCAAATCCTCTGATTATAGAGGAGATGGGAAAAAGGTTATTTAAATGGGCCATATATATACTGTAGGAATCTTAACAGAACACATTTTCTTGTCTGTTAAAACAGATGATTTTAACATGAACTCCTTTAATGAACAAAAATGCAGTTTTAGAAAACCATAGGAGAAATCTTTACATGAATGTAATGTGCAATCATTGTTTTGGCCTTTTGAATCCTGTATTTCAGGATTTAAGTTGGAGAGCAGCACAGGATTAAGTTGAGAAGGTGGCAGTGAGACTGGATTCACCAGTAGCATAGGCTACGGCTGAATATGGGCTTCCTGAAATGTGCTCCTGGATTTGCCACCAACTGGCTAGGTAGCCTTGCAGAGCCTATTCAAGGACTGTTTAAAACTCATTTAAATAATGAAAAAAATCTTCAATTGGATTTTAGCACCTTTTAAATGAAGTAATAATGACTTTGGCTGCCTTAATTTGCCACTTCTCTGCCTGTACTGTTGTGAGAATAACCTAACCCTTGGAGTCCTTGGGAACAAAACCAAATGGGAACAAGATCTGGATCTATGCAATTGCTGACTTTACCACATACCTGCTGCCTGAATTTGAGTCTTCTGACTCTGTTTCCAGCCTCCTTTTTTGCATGTTTATATCACAACCTCCTTCAGACAAGGTCCATTTCTCACAAGAGATTTGTAGAATTTATTGTCTGCAGTCATGCTGCAAGACAAACAACCATCTATGACTGCCATTCATGCAGGAGGTTTCAGCAATTCTCTCCCACTTTGTCTAAAACATGTAAATAAAGCCAGATCTGCCATTATGCACATTTTAATCCTTTGGAAAGACATTAACTCTTTGACATTAGTCCTATTATTGGACTTTGTTTCATTACCGGAACTTTTTCCCTTAACATCTTAAAATTTATGTAATCTGATTGCCAAGCATAAGGGATCATAAGTAAAAGAACAGCGTTTCAGTGTGGGTTCTGAAAGGAAATACTCTCCTGCTATTGACTTACACAGTATTTCTTCATCCCAGCTATAATATAAAGGAAGGAGACAGAATAAAAACCACAGAAACTAGAAAAAAGGTAGGAGGAAGAAGTTTGAGTTTGAGTATATACTTGTCAGATAAAGACTAAACAAGACTAGCTGATACATGGCCGGCGTCTTTTGTAAAGTGAGCATGATTGATAGGCATGATTTTACACATATTTTATAGGGATCTCTAGTGGAATATGCACTGGAGGATTTTAAGGAACAGTCCTGTTCTTGGTAAGTGACATTCATGGATCTCCACAAGTTTTGGAAACGTGCTGTCTAGCCCTGGGACTCCACCTCTTACAGGAAAGGCTATTGAATAACATGTTTCTGAACTTCCTGATCCTGAAAGATTTTCAGTATTGCTTTTTAAAAATAACTTTGTTTTATTAGATGAATTTACATGGGCAGACACTGTGATGTATTTTCCTACCCTTAATTTTATTTAATGTTTTATATTCCTATTGGGATTAGGTCTATCCTATGACACAGAAAGGACATCACCATTTTCAGTGGAAAACAAAGCACAAAGCCTTCTGACAAATAACACAGAAATTGCTTTGCTCTCCAGGTATCTGAAAGATTTAGATATTAGAGAAATGGGTGTATTAGTGTAGTGAAACTGACATTATCAGGTATCGTATATGAGAAATGTCATTTATGAATTGTCATGCAGCTATTATTAAAAGAGTACTCAAAAGAATACAGTACATCATAGTGACTGTCATTGTGCTCTCTGCAATCACTGAACAACCAGACATTGCTAAACAGAATATTTCTTTCACTTTCAGAACAAATTACGCTTATGGTTTATTTATGTGATGTATTTGTGGCATTTAAACATCTCTCATAACCGTTTTACACTAGCTCTAGAGGCACAGACGTGCAGCACAGTGCCTGCCAGGTGGGATGGGCAGCAGTCCAGCCTCCCACAGCTGGCCAGGGAGCAGAGCCCTCCACGCTTCCTGAACATGGCTGAGGGCAAGCGAGGAGATGGGGATGCTGGAACCCCAGCTCTGGTCCCCCTCGCTCTCCTACCAGCAGTTTTGGAGGGCAGGGTCTGCTGGCTGTAGGGAGTCTCCTGGCCCTGGCTCTGGCCAGGATTGGGATCCAGAAGCTTCCAGAGCTGCTCCTCCCTCACTGCTTCCCCCCAGCCTGTGGGGCAGAGACCCTCGTTGTCCCTCTCTTCAACATCTTATATACACTCATGTGCCTCCCTCTGGCTACACACCTCTGAGAGCAAACTGCAGTTACTCCATGGGGTTTCCCACAACCATAACTATTTACACCAGATATTAAAATGCACACAAATGAAAGTTAGCCCTAGATTTAGGATTTGAACAGACACCACCTGAATCCCTGCTAACATCTTTAGGTCACATACTGCATTCAGACTGTTAAGCGTTAATCTTTTAATCTCTCCACAGATTGAACTTCCATTGACTTTAACCTGTCCAGCCATATCCTTAAAAGCCAGACTCCCTCAATTACTGCACCACGTGCAGCCCCACTGGACCTCTAAATCTTTCAAGAGGTTTGTAATTTGGTGCATTCCCTAAGGAAGGTTTGGAAGGGGTCCAGGTAACAAGGCTAATTTAGGAAATGGGAGACTATGTCTTCTGAAAAAATGGCTCCAAGACCTTAACATGTTGAGCCATGAAAAAGGAGCAGGTGAGATAGGATTTAATTGCAGTGTACAAGTACCTAAGGAGGCGAACACAAAACTAGATTTGGAAGCACAGCAAAAAGGTAAAATACAATTTGAAATTTAATATGTTTCTCTCAGCAAAAGGCTAGTCTCTATATGTAATAATCTGGCAAACATGGTAGTGGAAACTGATATTAGAAGCATTGCATTTACTACTGTTACGGTACCATCAGGTTGTGGTGCTGATGGTTCTTGTCAGTCACAAATGTATCTTCTGTGTTGTTTGGTTTTTCAATCTACTATGCTGGTTTTTGGTTTGTGGGGTTTGTGGATTTGTTGGGTTTTTTTGGGGGGGGGTCATGTCTTCATAGATGAGCTTTTGGGGATTAGAAGTGGAGAAAATATTTAAAGGCTAATGGTGAGAAATATGTAACTATTCTTTTCATTCAAGGTTTATGTATGTTGTCCTGTAGCTCTTGCAAAAGGGCATGAATCCCTATATGGTCTGGTGCTGCAGAAGAACACAGCAAATACTGCACAATGCTTATCATCTTCTGGCAGGTGAAAAGTAAGGTTTCTGTGACACCAAAAATAGTAATATGGCACTGACGTAAATGGATATTCCACCTCATTCACCCATTTCATGTTTTTGTAGTAGGGGAAAATAGAAGATCTAAACTGAAACTTGAGCACAGCATGTGAAGCATGAATTTGGGCTCCTTAAAAAAAATATGGTGTTCCTGCACTTATTTGCAATGGTTTGGTTTTAAGTTTTTAAATCAGTTTGTGCAGGGCATGGCCCAGTTTCAGCTGGTGCTTCTGACTCTGAAAAATGTCAGAACACATGGAGGCAACTGGGACACTGGACCCTTTGCAAGCTGAGCAGCTTTGTTTTCACACATTTCCAATTGCTTAATCATCTACTAATGAAAACATTACACAGAGAAAAGGTTAATGTAAGATTTAAGTTGAAATTAGGGGGCATCAGTTATTGTCTACACTTGTGCTGCATGTTTCCTAAACAGTGTTCATAGCTGATTTATTTACTCCATCAGAAGTGCAAGGACATAATGAGCGAGGCATCAGTTCTTTTTTCCAATGTGTCTGCGCGTTTTTTTAAAATCGTAAACATCCTGTTAACAAGTTTGATAGCCTAATCCCAAGTCTATAGCATGTGTAGATTACCTGGGGATGGGGAATGCCTGGAACTGCTACATCCTTTAAAGGTCCCAACTGAAAAACACCTGAAAGACAACACAGTCATTGCTCTCAGCCAGCACGGGTTTATAAAGGGAAGGTCTTGCCTGACAAACTTAATTTTCTTCTATGACAAGGTCACCCACCTGGTCAACCAGGGAAAACCAGTCAATGTAATCTTTCTGGACTTCATCCAGGCCTTTGATATTGTCTCTCATAGTATACTCCTCAACAAAATGTCCAGCATATGGCTGGATAAACACATAATGCAGTGGGTGAACAACTGGCTGATGGATTGGACTCAAAGGGTCACGGTGAATGGGGTAACATTGGGTTGGCAACCAGTCACTAGTGGGGTTCCACAGGGATCCATCCTGGGGGCAGTACTCTTTAGTATCTTCATAAACGACCTGGATGAAGGACTTGAGGATTTACTAACCAAGTTTGCCAATGACAATGAAACTGGGGGGAGCAGTAGGCACTCTGGAGAGCAAAGAGGCCCTGCAGAGAGATCTGGACAAATTGGAGAGCTGGGCAATCGCCAACCGCATGAAGTTTAACAAGGGCAAGTGCCCGGTTTTGCAGCTGGGACATGGCAACCGTGGATATACATACAGACTGGGATGTGAGAGGCTGGAGAGCAGCCCTGCAGAAAGAGACATTAGGGTTCTGGTTGATGACAAGTTGAACATAAGCCAACAGTGTACCTTGGCAGCCAAGAGGGCCAACCGTTTCCTGTGGTGCATCAGGCACGGCATTGCCAGCTGGTCTCTCTACTGGTGTGGCCCCACCTCAAGTACTGGGTGCAGTTTTGGGTGCCACAGTATAAAAAGGATATAAAGCTACTGGACAGTGTCCAAATGAGGCTACAAAGCTGATGAAGAGTCCAGAGCAGAACCTGTATGCGGAATGGCTGAAGTCACTTGGTCTGTTCAGCCTGGAGAAGAGGAGACTGAGGGGAGACCTCATAGCCATTTACAGTTTCCTCATAAGGGAAGGAGGAGGAGCAGGCGCTGATCTCCTCTCTCTGGTGACCAACAAGTGGACCTGAGGGAATGGCAGGAAGGTCTGCCAGGGGAATGCTAGGTTGGATGTTAGGAAAAGGTTCTTCACCTAGAGGGTGTTGGAGGACCAGGAACAGCTTCCCACTGAAGCAGTCACAGCACCAAGCCTAACAATATTCAAGGCACATATGAACAATGCACTCAGACACACAATGTGAGCATTGGGATTGTCCTATGCAGGGACAGGAGTTGGACTCTATGATTCTTGTGGATCCCTTCCAACTCAGGTCATTCTATGGTTCTATGACTCTGTGACATACTGAGACTTTGATTGCTTCCTATAGCATGTCAGGATGCTGTGCTGGTTTTCTCTAGCAATGGAGATGCTCCAAGCTAAACCAAATGCTTCCAGGAGATTGCTTTAGGTCTGTCCTGGTGGATCATATGGTTTTGGGATGGATAGTCCTGATGAGATTCATCTGGGCAGTTAAGATATGTATGCTTGTCATCCTACACTCCTTCTGCTGGCACAGAAGGAGAGACACAGATTCTTAAAATCCAGCACATTTTGAGGAAAACATTGCAAACTGGTTACATTGACTATGCCTAACAGACTGTATTCCTAACCATAGATTATGGAGTAAGTCGTGAGTGACTGATCTGGCACCTGAAGTCTTTTCACAAGGTTGCAACTTTATGAAAGATATGTCCCAGTTGCCAGAATGGTAGCCATCCAAGCTCAACATTTTGTCTTCTTTAACACTTGCCACCTCTATCATGAGGCAGTTTCAGTACGTAAAATTGAGGCTACCTTCTTCTAACTTCAGTATTGATTTTTCATATGTATATGTTTAGATTGGTATCTATGACAGAGATAATGATCTTTAAAATGAGGCTAATAATCCTTTATCATTTTTCTCAGTTTATGTGAATTTTCTAGAGCAGAGACTATTTTCTCTAGGGTTTGAACTGGTCCATAGCAGAAATCATAGTTTATATCTTGCAAGAAATTTTAGCATTTTAAAATACACTTCACTGCAGCTCAAGATACAAAAATATTTGTTAATTTATTTAAAGTAGGGATTCCTGAAAGAATTCATATTAAAAGCTATTTTTTCCATATTTTCAAATTGGTTTTTGTTATTTCAGAGTGGGTGGTTTATAATTGATTGTAAAATGCTTCCCTAAATTAATTAAAAACAAAACAAAAGAAGAACTAGAGTATTTTACTATTATAATGTCATATTACAACATGTCAGAGTAGTGGTACACAAACATAAATTTACCTTACTTCTTCTAAATTTTTCCTACTCCAGAATAGGTGAGGTTTTTAATGCAAAATAATTTTGCTTACAGTTTAATGAAAAGAACTGGGTTTTAAATAAAATGTCTTTGAAGTACTTTAATTTTGCTTCCATATAATTTCCTCACATCTTTCCTCAGCTAAATCTTCCAGGTATATCAAAACACCTAATACTTTTATTTTATTTTTCCGCTCAGATTGATTAATTCCCTGAATGTATTTGTCAACAAAATGAATAATGCAGCAATGACATTTTTTACAATAAGTTCAGAGTACTGCTGTGGATTGCTTTATTAGATGATATAGCTATAATATCTATTTATATTAATCAACTTTAAGAAAATGCAACTAGATGGCACAGCTATAAACGTGCCAAACCAAGACTGTGTGAGCCTCAGCAGAAGACACACCTCAGCAATCTTTTTGCTCTGATTCAGCCAGTCATTTGGAGTAAGCTGCCAACTGGGTTTAATCTTTTGTTATTGCCGTTGTTGCTCTTTCGTATGGTATTATCTGAAGAACTGTCTTAAATAACTACATTAAATAAGAGCAGAGTACCTAATGGAGGAGAAGCACATCTCTGACCAAGAGATTTCTCGTGTAAGAAGCTCTACATTCAGTTATTGCAGTAAACAGTTCTCTTTGCTTGCATAGATTATTTCACTCAGGAAATTGGTTTATGTTATGCTAGCAAAAGAAGTTTGCTGAAGACTTATTTTACTAGAACAAGCTGCATCTCTCTGGAGAGCAGTTTTCCAGGATTATTATTTTTTTAAGAGTAAACATGGTGACAGACAAAGAATTACTTCACAAAATGCTCTGAGGGTAAAAATCAATCCTGTTTCTAGTAACACGTCACTCACAATGAAATGTAAAATGCACAGGCTTTTGATTTAACATTTGATGTAAAATTTAATTCCCAGAGTTGTAAAGTACAAAATGTTCTAAAAATTATATATACACTCTCTTCTCTTTTTTCCTATGTGTTCCCCCACAAGTGTGATATTTAGCTTTATAGTACATTATGGCATCTTGGAAAATAGGGACAAACATGGAAAATGGCCTGGAGTAGCTGGAATTATTGTAATTTGAATGAATGGGGTTTAATTAATTTCTGACTGAGAATAAAATGTTCATTAATCTTCAAAATAGACTGGAAATCCACTTAGAAGAAGGAAAGATACTAAACACACAACAGAAAACTGTGGAGCTTAGAGAAGGGGAGGCTGAGGGGAGACTTCATCACTGCCTACAGCTGCCTGGAAGGAGGTTGTGATGGAGTGGGTGCTGGTCTCTTCTCACAAGTGACAAGCGATAGGACAAGAGGAAATGGCCACAAGTTGTGTCAGGGGAGGTTTAGACTGGACATTAAGAACAATTTCTTTACTGAAAGGGTGTTCAGTGATTGGAACGGGCTGCCCAGGGAGGTGGTGGAGTTGCCATCCCTGGAGGTGTTTAGAAGAAGGGTACATGAATTTTTTAGGGACATGGTTTAGTGGGGAGACAGGTATGGTTGAACTCTATGATCTCAGAGGTCTCTTCCAACCTTATGATTCTATGATTCTAAAGGGTTGATATGTCAACACCTTAAAAACAGTTACTTTACTTGGCCGAAGTAGCTTGGATAAGTAAAACAATTCAGTTTTCCCCTAAGTCAAACTTCTATAAAGAAAGTATAAGACCAGCAACTGCAATCTTGTCTTCCAACAAGATCCCTGAAAACATTTTCACGTATTATTTTTTAAATACCCTCTGCTTCTTGATTCTACCTGAATTCAGGGTGGCAAAAAGTGCCACAACATCCTAATGCATTTTTAGGACAGGCACACAACTCAGTAATGCTTTTATAATTTTTAAAATGCTTTTTAAAGAATTTTACAAATGATCCCTGATATGACTGTAAAATTATCAGTCTGTGATGTACCAGTATTTCTACAGCCTGCAACCAGCCTTATGAGCCTCTAGGGACTGGCTGGCCCATATTTGTGTTTACATATGCTCATCATGATCTGTCTTCCGTACAGTTGTTTGTGCTTTCCATAGTTATTTGTGTTGTGTCATGTTCAGAGTTATAGGCTGTGAGTTCCTTGAGCAGGGGCTCATTTCTGTGAATTTACTGCACTTTGCACAGTAAAAAACTGATTCTTTATATGGCACCCTGGCTCTACCACAATATAAATAACATTTTTTTATATTGGCACAACTCCTTTGAGTCAAAGGAGGAGTCACAGAAAGAGGCAATGAAGACGCAAGATTTCATCACTTTAAATTCATGTTTTTTGAAGCATGTCTTTTCCAAAGATGTTATCCAGAGAAAACAAGAATTATAATTTGAGAATTCTAGTGATATTTTTTAATCATCTACTATTAAACACATTCTGGATCTTTTAAGGTATTGACATAGTGGCATAAAAAATCCTGCCTTAGGCCACATTTTCTAAACCACAAATCCAACTGCAGATATGATGCTTTTAGTAAACTTGACAGAAGGAGCTGTAAGAGTGGTTTAGATGATTCATATTATTCCTCTTGGCAGAGTTCCAGCTCAGAGCTCTGAGTCAGCTTTGGTATTCCCTTATTAGGAGGCAGAGTATTGTTAGAAAACACTATTTGGGGGCTAAAGCAACTCTTCAGTTGTAATGACACTCTGGCATTGACAAATTTTTAGATCCCTTTAATAGGCAATCTCCCTATTCCAAAGTATCGCTTGTGAGTTGCCTTTGCATCATATCTTCACTTCTGAATGTTTGCCTTAAGATGACTTTTTACTTTTCCACTCTTATCTCACTCTATTTTAGCTGTTAGTACTGAAATTCAGTGATTTATACGCTGTAGAGAAATATGCTACCACTATTCTGCTCTTTTGATATTTTTCTGCAGTTTCTTTCTGGTCTGGATGCAGGATCTTTTTATTGTGCTTGTATCCACACTGATTATTTCAGCAACATATTCTCTCTCTTGACCCTTGGGTTTATCAGGACTACCTATATTTTGACTTCTGTGCTGGTTTAAGTGCGAAAATGGACCGGCTTGCTTGCCTGGTATGGAAACTCAGGCTTGGTTAGCAAGCTGTGAGTCGGCCAACAGCAATTAGTGCTTTGGCCCACTCACAGTCCTGGTAAAAGTGTGGGAGTTCAGCATGTTGCATTCACTTCCACACCATCCTGACTCACCTCATGGCAAGACCCTCAGAGTGACTTATGCTTAGCACTCCATGCTGTGAAGCAGGACCTGTTCTTGGGAACAGGTTTTTCTGCTTAATGGCATTTATGGTGGATAGCTCTATTAACCCAGAAGAGATGATGCTCTAATGGCAACAGTAGAAGGGACTTCTGACTTCTCATTGATTGCCCAGGAGCTGGAACATTTGTTTTCTAGACCCTCAACCCAAAACACTCTTCCTGCATTTCAGGGAAGTTCATGAGCCGTCAAGCTGCAACATAATCTGGCCTGGCACAGTTCTCCTGCCAGCACCAAACACCCTGCTGAGAGGGAGAGGAGATTTACAGGACAAAAGCTGGCAAGGAAAATGGTACAGGGGGATCTTTGGTCTGCTGGGAGAGGAACTTCCCTGGGATGGGAAAATCCCAGGCCCCGCTCCTTGGTCCCACTTATTTAAAATTTGTAGTTGATTTATAACATTGAGACTCAAAATCTTTCTAAGCTGAGCTTAGTTCTGGTTCCACATGTAACTACAGAGTATGAGCTCAACCATTCTCTGACCAGGGCCAGTAAAGTGCCAAATCACTCAGAGTAACATATAGCTTAAAAATACCAACCTTCACCCTAAACCAAAAGCATTTCCAGCTCTCTGGAAAAGCGACCTTTCATTTCCATCCATGTGAGCCCTCCTCATATCCCTGTCTCGCTGTACTAGACAATTGTGCTCTTCAGGCCCTATCCTTTAATCTTTACCCTCACTTTATAAGTCAAGATGCAGACACAACAGGCCTAATACCAGATGAGTTGTTGATGTACAATAAGCTTACAAATGCATATTCAAGACACCACCAGAGTCAGACAACTTGGCTTGCCAAAAGGCTGAGTTGCCTGGGCTTGCCAGAAGGCTGAGCTGCACGCATTGCCTCCTCCCTGCCTGCAGGCTGCCCTGACAGAGGTGCTTGTAGAGACGCCGGGAGGTCATGGACCATGAAGTGGGGCAGCTCTCTCTTGCCTGTCCAACCAAAGCTATGAGGACAGTCGTGTCCCAGCTTGCAAGGTATCATTCACTGCAGGCTGAAAAGGACTGATAGAAAAGTTATCCAATGGCTCCATATCTTCTACTAAACTATGAAACAGGAGTTTCTGGTGAGTTGACAGGTGTGCTACTGAATAATGGCTCCAAATAGTCCTTTTAAAAGTCTCTTTTTATTCTCAAGATGTGAAACTACTTTGACAGCAGTAAGACAGTTGCAGTTCCCTCTTCAGCTAACTTTGATACTAAAGCTGTGATACCTTCAGCCCAGTAATGTTTAGAAAGCTTGATCCCTTCCAGTATTCAGTATGTGCCTACCTGTAATGTCTACATTGCTCTAGCTTGTACAAAAACAGCATTGCAAGAGAGGGAAAGCTAATGTTCATCAAATATCAGAGAGAATGACAGTATAAATTAAGCTCTAAAGCCAGATGTTCATTTCAGTGTAGCAGGCTATTTGAACTTATTCTGCAAGATCGATATATTTAGATTTGCTGAGTTTCTCGAGGCAATGTTTTCAATATGAAAGGTTTTTAGCCTGGATGAGAAGGTGAAGAATATCAAGAGAGATGCATAGGAGCCAAAGAAGAGGATTCAAAACCAGCACATTGCAAAGGCTCCAGTTTTAATTCCAAAGCATACTCCATTTCACAGCACACCTAGGATACAATGCCTCATCTGTCACTTGTAATTCAGCTTCTGAAAATGTTTGCCTTTTCTCTCCGAATCACTAGTGGTCAGTTTATCTTTGCTGTTTAAGCCATTTCCTTGGGCTGGAGACATTTCTATCTGTCAAGTGCTCCTTTAAGGAATTTCTAAGCTCCTTTGCACTTCTGGGGGGGTAATTTGTCACGTAAGTTTTCAGAGAGGAAAAAAAAAAAATGCATTTAATTCAGCCTCGGCCTCTGTTCCTGGTTAAATGCATAAGTTCTTCGTGTTTAGAAATTCCTATGTATCCTGCTAGCTGTTACAGAGAAAGAGGCACCCACAACATTGCTGAATTTGTAACAACAGGTATGCAAATATGTGACTGCTTATCTTCAGTTGTCCTACTTCTGTTTAGCATAAGCTCCTCAAATATGTGCTAATGGAGCATGCCCTATATTTAAGATGCTGCACAAAATACATCTACAAATGCTTCTTGAAGCAAATAGAATAGGAGAATTTTGGAAGCTTTGGAGTAGGCATAATTTTATTTGGTCAGGTACCTATCAGAGTAAACTGAAATCTTGCCACACGAATGTTAATTTGAGATAATATGGTGTTTGGTAAAGAACATTTAGACTGGGCAGCACGTAACTAGTTGCCTCTGCCATCTATGAACAGGGTCCTTTTCCACCAGGCAGCTTTCCAGCCACTCTTCCCTCAGCCTGTAGAGTTGCAAGGGGTTGTTGTGACACAAGTGCAGGGACCAACACTGAGCCTTGTTGAACTTCATTGGCCTCAACTGGCTTCAGTCCATCAATTCAGCCTGTCCAGATCCCTCTGTAGAACCTTCCTTCCCTCAAGAAGAGCAACTTTCCCACCCAATTTGGTGTCATCTGCAAACTTACTGAGGGTGCACTCAATCCCCTCATCCAGACCACAGATAAAGATATCAAACAAGACTGGCACAAATACTGAGCCCTGGGAAACACCACTTATGACTGGTCACCAACTGGGTTTAACTCCATTACCACAAGTCTCTCAGTCTGGCCATCCAGCCAGTTTGTTAGCACCCAGCAAAGAGTATGCTCATCCAAACCATGAGAAGACAGTTTCTCTAGGACACTGTCAGAAACAATGTCAAAGGCTTTACTAAAGTCTAGGTAGACTTTCTCAAGCAGGACTCGTCTTTCATAAACACAGGATGACTGGCCTGATCCCCTGCTTGTCCCATACATGCCATGTGATGGCACTCAAGATGATGTACTGCATAACTTGCCCCAGCACCAAGGCGAGGTTGACTGGTCTGTAGTTCCCCAGGTCCTCCTCTGTCCTTTCTTGTAGATGGGTGTCACATTTGCTAACCTCCAGTTAACTAAAAATGTCCCAGTTAGCCATGATTGCTGATAGATGATGGAAGGTGGCTTGGTGAGCACTTTTACCACCTCCTTTGGTATCCTTGGGTGGGTTCCATCCGGCCCTATAGATTTGTGTGTGTCTAAGTGGTGCAGCAGGTCACTAACAATTTCCTCTTGGATTATGAGAGCTTTCTTCTACTCCGTATTCCTGTCTTCCAGCTGAGGGGACTGTGTATCCAGAGGACAACTGGTCTGACTGTTATTTGAGGAAATCTTCCCAGATCTTTTCATTACTAGTTACCTCTTTAAAATGCAACTTTATCAGTATGATGGACACATCTACAGTATCATTTAAACTGTCTCTGACGTATTGCTTCCATATGCAGTATTTGACTGACACCACTACATAAAAGCTCTCCGAAAGCAAATCTGGAATTTAGTAGCCTAGAATTTATTTTACCTGCAGTGGTGGAGGTTCAAAACTCAAAGAATTATTTTGAGCACCCAGAATACTGACACTGTCTTCAGCCTAGAGGTTGACTTGTACAAATTAATGGTGGACATTGTTCTACTCCCATGTTTCTCTCTTGTATAAGGAAATGGAGAATGGTGAGGGAACTTTGCAGGTAAATTCACTGGGACTATACATCTTGCTCTGAAAAAAGAAAATTCAATAATATCTCAGGGAGAAGCTCATAAAAACCTTCTACTTGTTTTTACCCTCATTGGTATGGTGTTTTCAAAAATTTTAAGTAAGTTCTTAACTGAAGGTTAAATTCACTAAGAATGTGATGCCACCAGGTAGGTACCATATTAAAATTAAAGGGAAACTTAGCCTTTTGCACAATTACACAAATACATACAAATATCTCACACAGAAGTATTTTAAAACAACACTGATTACTTACCATAGCACATAGTAAAAATTAGCATATCTTGGTTTACCATTGTTCTTCCTATATTGACATCTCCTTGCTCACCAGTTTCATGCTCAGGGTGAAGCAGGAAACCACAGGCTACAAAACTGTAGGATCCTGTAATTAAAAGCTATATTAAAATATACTTTTGCAATGGGCACAAGTTGAAAGTGTGCAGGCAGCTCTCAGTCTGATAATTGTTAATCTCTCACTGTAATGGGAACTCCTATGAACCTACAATCACAAAAGCCCACCCACTGATTTAAAGGGATAATGACAATAGTGCATCATAGCAAACACACGTGCAGTACATCCCAGACTCTAATAAGCAGAGTTCTTGTATGAACATTTGCATATGTGCCAATATTATGTTAGTGTATGGGATTTTATTTTTTAGAACATAAAGGTAGTAAGTCAAAATGATATAAAAAATGTTGTGAATATAAGTGATTTAATGGAGATCTTATAATTTTCTATATATCTGTACACAATCTGGCCTCAACCAAGGTAGTTAATTTTCGTCTGCTGGAGCAACAGAAATTTTAAATAAATACAAATTCTGATTTCTTGTGTTGCAACCTGTTTTCTGAGTCCAGAGCGTGGCTGTTCCAGGGCTTGTTGAAGCCCTGAGGATATAAGTTTTTGGGAAGTGGCATCACTAACTTCCCACTTACTGCACTTCTTTTGCTTTGTTTCCTACTTGTGGCTGTATTTCTCTCAAGAAAACCTGAGAGTAACTCCACTTTTCACTACTTTTGAGCATCATCATGCAAAGCAGGGGCTGACTAAAGCAATGCAGCCCTATGGCTAATAATACACAGTGCTTTGGTGGCTGCAGGCACTGACATACGTGCACATAAATTCTAGTGACGAAAGATGAACGAGACTAATTCCATGTTCTACCACCACCACAAAGCACAAATGGCATTCATTTGCTGCAGGTTCAAGAGAGAGGTGGCAGTGAGAAACCTGTCAGCAGTAAGTGCACTGGTGCAGGTCACCAGAGGCAGCGACACTGCTTGTTTCTCCTCCCTGCCAGTCTTCCTGGCGTGGATGGTTTTCAGTTTATGTCTGGCTGAGCTGTACAGAGAAGACCGTATTTCATACAGCTGATTTGCCCTGTCATCACTTTGGTTTGGAGAGACAAGGTTGCGTTAGTTACAGTTTCTTACAGTTTTTAAGCTTCTCTTAAGAGAAGTGGGGAATAAAACAGGTTTTTAAAAACCAGCCAGAGATGTTTTGAAGCTGGAATGTTTAGCATTACACAAATGATCCCTTTGGAGAGGCACATTTAAAAGTGGCAGATACCTTTCAGAAAGAGAGGCTTTTTGAAGATCAAACCCTCTTAAGATATTTTTGTGATGAAAATATAAAAAACTTTGGCCTTAAACTATATGGAGCAAAAGGAGAGGAAGGCACTGAGAGCAGAAACTGAGAGAATTTGTTCTAGCATTTGTTTTACCAGAAAGCTAGTGTAACTGTCAAATATACATATTTACTTGTTTTTCTGCTTTTCAACCAAAAATTACAATGTGGTGATTATTAGTGTTAATAAAGATTCTAGATCTAGCATCACAAATACACGCCAACATTTTACCCTGGTATGATTTATAGTTAGTGAGTTTTATACCTACAAAAAACTGATTTGCTGACAGGTCTTTCATTTGTACTGTGATGGTACAAGCATCCTAAACCATAACAGTGTGTCTACAAAAGTATGTGCAAATGAACATGCTGTCAATTTTAATGAATGAAGACTGAAACTGAATTTCTGGCATTTCTAAAACTCAGTCAAGCCAACTAGTTTTTTTCTTGTCTTCAGGGAAAAAAAAAAGACTATTTTTTCTCCTCTCTGATATATGAATTAATGCTTCATTTCAGCACTCTGAAGGAAAGACAGTCTCTTACATTAACACCACACACTTTGTACTTGTAAAACAGAGGATGAAAGACCATCTATTTCAGAGGTTAATATATTTGAATAGAGCTGTAGAGGCCCTTGTCCAGAGGGAGGGGAGTGTTGACCATTTGATTGAATGCATGTATACTGCATAGACCCTGGAAGTAAGCATTCTGCTTGTTTAAATAGCTCTAAAAGAGAGTTTGCATCAATACTGTGTTTCTGTGGGAATCAGCTTAATTGAATTTCATGTTCTCTGTGAGCTTCATCCTGCCAGGCAATGGACAACCCCTTTGCTTAAGATTTCTACATATCCTCTGGCTTTGTTTATTAAAGGTTGGAAAGAAAAGGCTTTTGTAGAAAAGGAAAGCTAGAAAAAGTTCAGAAATAAATTTCCTGCACTTTCTTCATTTATCTTTCTGTCTGCATATAAAGTGAAAGTTTCAGATATTTTTCTCTACTCCACATTTCTTTCTGGAAAAAAATAGCCAGCTCATTCTTTATTTATGGACTATGCTTCAGGGGTAGTAGACTGCCCTGGATTTGTCTGGGATAGAGTTAATGTTCTTTAAAATTTCTAGCAGCATTCACTAGTGGATTGCACAGTTTTTCACTATGTGGTGGTTATTTGCTGCTTCATTCCACAAAGTCATGTGGAAATGAAAAAAAAATTTTTATTCTGTGTAAAGGAAAGATGTCACAGGTAGAGAAAAACTGAGGAGATCTCACAGGAGAAATTTACAGAAGTTTCAGAGAAGAGCTTCAAAAATTACCTCTGAACTTGGCATACATTTGTTGCAGATGCCATGTAAGGATGTCTGAGTTAACTCTTTGATTAATATAAACAAGGTGCATCACACAGCAATGTTCCTGAGCTCCACTGGTTTATTATTTGTGAGTCTGAAGCTAGTAAACTTCCAGCTAGTTTAGATATTTTTAGACAACATTTGTTACACTGTTTGAAATGTTTAGTTGATTGAGTTTATCCAATAAGGACAGCTGTTTGATAGAAAGTCTAGAAAGACCCCTTCTATGGGGAAAAATCATCTGATACCATAAGTGTCTTTAATTTTGCAAACACAACAAGAAGTGCTTAGTAAATATAATAGAAACCTGGAATTTAAGAACTGAAACTGGAAAACAGATGAGTGGAACTAATTAGTGGAAAATCTTAAAAGAGAGGAGAAGAAATAATAAAAAAGCAGAGAGACAAAAAGGATTCAAAATACTATTCAGGCTTCAAATATGCACCTTGGCTTAAGAAACACTTCCTTCTGTACATAAATAAAACTTTGGACACCTCTAATGTAGCTGTCACTAAAGTATTGCTGGGTGTTTTGACTTTGCCTGGTATAACTAGGCAAAAATCCCAATAACTTATCCAAAAAAAAAGAAGAATTCCAAAGAGCTGTGAATATCTGTCAAACTAACTGAATGTGAAAAAAAATACATGGGGAAGCAAGAGATAGTAAGGTTGAAAATACTGAAATACTCATCTGAACACTTCATATTTGAACTCCTTTCCTCTGAAAGCTCCGAACAATTAAATATGATAGAATCATAGAATGATTTGGGTTGGAAAGGACCTTAAAGATCATCCAGTTCCAATCCCCATGTCATGAGCCAGGATCACCTTCCATACCAAAAGCCCCATCCAACCTGGCCTTGAACACATCAAGGGACTTCCTTGGGCCTTGAACACATCAAAGGACTTCCTTGGGCCTTGAACACATCAAGGAACTTGATCACATCCATGACTTCTTTGGAAACTCTATTCCAGTGCCTCACCACCTTCACAGTAAAAAATTTCTTCCTATTATTGAATCAAAATCTCCCCTCTTTCACCTTAAAAACATTACCCCTCATCCTATCACTACGCTCCCTTTATGAAGAGCCCCTCCCCAGCTTTCTTGTAGGCCCCCTTTAAGTACTGAAAGACTGCTATAAGGACTCCCTGGATTGACAGATTAATCAAAAGGAGTAAAGTTACCTCGACATAATTTTTTTTTTTTCAGATTAAACAAAAATACATTAGGTCATCCATCAAAAATATTTTGGATTGGAGGGAAGAGTTCTTTTACCAAGAAGTATTTCTTGACCAAAACTAAATTGAGCAGGATTCACCTTGGCCCTATTGCACATGCAGATTCCATTCACAGGAGGTTCCTCCAAAATAACGTTTGCTCCTTCTGAAATAACTTATGTTCATTGCAGCTAAAACAGACTTCCCTTACTGCCGTTTATACCTCATGCACCCAGCAGGTCTTGAAGGGAGGAGTCTGCCTGCTGGCATGGTGTTTGTAGTAATAAGCATTTATTTCTTTAGTATTCATTACAGACACTGATTAGAGACAGTGATAAAGACATTACTGGAATCCAAAGCCCATCTTGGACTGAAAAGAAAAAATGCATGCAAAGTAACATTTCAAATGGATTCATCTATTTACTGCTGATATTTTCATACAAATGATTTAGTGATATTAGATGCACAAGGTGCAGCAGAGGTTTTAATTTGCTTCAGTTCTGGTCTAATAGGTATAAAGGCACTAGAGGATTCTGAAATACTGAACTCAGAGGTGTTCTGACAAACCTTTGTACTCATAATGAGAACTAGTGTGAGCTTACACAATTTAAAACTAATTGCCCAGCCAACTTCCTCATTACCATATTGATGCAGTTCATAAATCAAAGCCCTGCCTATTCAAGCTGTTTACCAGTCTTGCATTAAGCAGTGTATTTCAACTGAGAAATGTAGCGTGTTGCCAAAACACTGCAGAAAGTTAGAAAGACTGATAAGAGTACAGACCTAGGGAGTCGAAATGCCACAAACTGATTTAATGCACATGGCTCTAAAGCACTTGTTCTTGTTTGTTTTCTGATCTAGCCTTGAAACTTTCCATTATAATGTACAGCAGCACAGATACAGGTCCTTACATAGCAGACAGCTGCTGGCAATTTTGATCAATTTGGCTTCCTACAGGAGCTTCTTTGCTTAACCAGGGGACTCATATATACCTTTTTTTTGGAAGCAATATAGTACTTATGCTAGGTGAATTTCAGTGCATATGTTAAGAACACACGCATTTTATATCGGCAAAGGAGAGGTTGAGGCTCTTACCTACGAATACTAATTAGTCACCAAAATTAGGTGCCTGAAGTTAAAGTCTTTGAATAGCCTACCAAGTAAATTGAAGGGTTTTGCCTAAACAAGTGCCTATGTGTGAGTGCCTAGCAGTGCCCTTTGAGTTACACTGCCAACCTCCAATAGCCACAAAGGAGATAAGACAAAGGACTTGGAGAACACTCACACTTCTCTGAGCTGGCAGCTGAAGGTAGGGTGGGGTAGTCTAGGATGTCTCACAAGGCACTAGAAGCCTCTGTTTAAGCAATTGAATTTTCCCCTATTTTTACTTCAGATATTCCAAGAGCTGGTTTAGATATTAGAATCAGCTCAGCCCCGTGTAAGGTTCAGTAGCTACCGTAGGTCAGCTTCTACCAACTCCCCAGGCTGGCTGGTTTCAGACTAGCTGGGAATTCCTGCAGAGGCCTGAGCCTGTTATTATCCCAGCCACCACTGTCCTGTGAGTTATTTTTGTGTTTATGCATTACTCAGGAAACAGCCAGATATATTATTTTTATTGTGGTTTCTCACGAGCTGGGGGCAGTAGATGTTGCCAGCTGCTGGGAAGCCTCTCCCCCTGTGCCAGGCTCTCACCCCTGCAGTGGACATGGCCACAGACTGCAAGGACAGAGAGCTGAAGCAAGAGTCAAGTCACAAATTACTTCGAAGAGTAAGGTCAGGACTTGAAATTTGACTTGCAAATGTGGGGGAAGCTTGAAGCAAAAGCAGAGAGTACTAAAGAGTTACTGAAGGCTGTTGGAGATGTTGGGGAAATTTTATAGATTCTGGGAAAATCAAGAGCTTGGGGGTGGCAGTTTGGTTAACATCATTGGTTTAATCCTGTTTAAAAGAAGCCAGTTCAGGAGGAAAAGGTCAGATATTTCTAATGAATTGCAAGTCTTCTCTATAAATAGAACTAGTAAGAAGAGTAGCCTTTTAAAGCAAGTGCTGATCTTCCATCATGGTGCCTGTTGAAGCCTCTGTCTCTTATATTCTTTATGTAAACTCAATCAGGATAATCAGCAAACCACACAAAACAATTTTTATCGATGGAAGATGCGATGTGATTAAGACATGGCTTTAGTGAAAAAGAAACTTCGATTTCTGTTTACATCTTTTCTACTGGCTGTGTGGTCAGTTGATGCAGAAGGTGTATAACAATGATTGTAAGTGAAATTAATGTGAATTGATACTTTTTCATTAAGGCATTCAAAGCAGAGATATATTTTCCTTCTTCGGAGAGGGAAATAACTTTATAGAACTTAATTTCTTTAATTTTAAATAATTAGGAACCATACAATAAACACAGACAATTCCAGCCTCTGACCCTGCAAAGTGCCAAAGTAACTACTTTTGTCTAGTCTCTTTTGGCTGCTGATGGGTGTCACAGGTTCAGCAGAGGGATGTATGCAATTTTGGAAGCCACTTGCAGGCTGCTGTGAAGGACAATTTTGTGTTGATAGACAACTTTCAATAGACAAGAGCTAAATAGAAAACCAAGCTGCTTGCTATTTACTTAATTTGTAGAGTGAGAAGTCGTCTTATGTAATTTCATGAACTTAAAAAAAAAGATGTATGATCCTTAAGTCATCCATATTAACATAAATATCCTCCAATATGAGAAAATCGGTTTTTCTAGCCTCTTTCCTCTTCTGCAACATGATAAACTTCCAATCAGTCCATTGAGCACTTCATGAACATATGTAATGGAATTCACTTTGCAGGCTGAATAAACAGTGGTAGTATTAAACTGGAGGGAGAAGCAGCTCACACTTGTGTGCGTTTGCTTGCAGAAAGGCTTTTTCCTGACTTTGGTTTGGACTGGCTGCTTAGATGAAGAGCTGGGATTTTACTAATGCCAAGATCCTCAAGCTGAAGGGAGACACACATTTTTTTTCCTATGTGGTTTATCCAGTGTTATTTTAGAAATATTTATTAGGTGTTGGTTCATTTTGGGGCCTGTGTTTATGAACAGTGTCTGTGTATGACTGGCTTCTCTTCCTGTTTCATGTTCATTGCACCGTTCATATAAAAACAAAGCCAAAGTGTTCTAGAGAAATATATTTTAAAATTCTAGTTTTCATTTAATACCACAGATTTTAGATAAATGCATATGCACACACACCCCTCTCATCCCTTATTTCCTGTGAGTATTAGGATTTTCAGCAACTTCACATCACGTTTAATCTCTCAAGTAGTTCACAGTGTAATCTGAAATCTCTCAAAATTGCCTTCCAGAAGTATGTAGTCAAACAACCTCCGGCCAATATCTCATCAGGAGCTTGATTTCATAGCATTTCATAGCTGCAAGAAAATATACAGGAGGAAGGGAATACAAAAACAATACATTGAATGCAAATGATAAAAGAAGCCTAATGGCAGAAGGAAAGTCAGATCTTGTTCTTTAAAGATATTTCATTCTTGTTGTCAGAGACACGCTGAAAGACACAGTTACCCATTCATACCTGACTCCTTCTCAGTACCTTCTTTTGAGAGGGTGCAATCAGATATTCAAGATGTATGAGACTTTTCAAAGCATGAGGAACTCTGTCTAGTCCTTCACTTTACCGATGCTCACACATCCCTGTTGTTTGATTTAGCTCACAATTGTAACCATGCTATTCATGGGCTGCACAGAGCAGAATGATTTGCTAAGTCAAGGTCCACATTGTATAAACCAACTAGAACTAAACATTGCCCATGAACCTAAGTACTTAGAAGAGGCAATAGTTGTATTACAGAGGATATTTTCTTACCTATTTGTAATTAAACCACCGTTCCCACATGGTGGTAAGGTGAAAATGACAATGCTGCTGAGAATGCTTTTTAGACTGGAATACAACTGAGTCAGCACACTGGCAGCATGTTAGCATCTCTGCTGAATTAAACTCAACTTTAGGCTCAGCTAATCACACAAAATGTGTCAATGACCCCTCCTGGAGCAGAGTCTTTCCATCCTACATATCGCAAATGGGTCCAGCTGCAAATGTATAGCTGACATACCTGCATTAGTTAAGATGGTGTTTGGAAAACAGCAGATCTATGACTAACAGTCGCACCTAAGACAAACATGAATGTAAGCACGGTTAAATTAGCAAAGTGTCACTTTATCCCTGTAGTTTATTGCATTTGAGATTATATTTTACTTTCTTTGGCAATGCAAAATGAGTTTCTGCTACAGTGGAGGTGGGAACAGACATGGCAAAGCTGAAGAAGAGGCTTGGTAGTACAGCTGTCCTGGGATAAAATCTTCTAAATGGAGACAATCCTACTAAACTGTCATATAGAGTAATCCCTGACAAATGGTTGCCTCAAGATGCCGCTTTATTTGCTGAGTGACTGACTTATAAATATGCCAAATTCTTTGCTGACTAAAATACTGTTTTACTTCAGTGAAGGCAATGAGGTGCATGAGGTGCAAGAGAAATCAGCACCTAAGTGCCACTTCCCTCCCTCATTGAAATGAGTCAGGAGGGAAATCAATTTGACAGCATTTACGCCAGATGTCTGTGCCTGGATATCTCAAAGTGAAAAATGTGATCTACTACTTCTAGCATTGCAGGATCCATTGTATAAGTAGAAGGGTATTACAGCTTTTCCATTTTTGCTGTTTGCTGTAATCTAAAGCAATATAGAAAAACACTTCCAAAATTAAACTATAACTCAGAGTCTTCTCACCCCATATTTCCTTTGAAAATTCATCCTTTTCATTTCCAGGACATATTTGCAAATAACTGATTGAGAATCACACACAGAAACTCACATGTCTACTAACCCATACTATAGCTACACTTTGCAGTCCTTCTGCAAGCTATGATCTTATTAACATATGTGATACATATTAACATATATGTAAAAGAGAAGACTTGTGAAGCTTTGGCAGCAAATGCAGGTCTTGAAGAAACATAGGCAAATAATAATTATAACTTGCAAGCAATATGGAAAGTTAATTTTGGTATTTCTTTATACTGGCTTTATACTACATCAAAAGCCACTTTACAACCTACCTCTTCAAAATCCGACAGCATCCAAATTCGAGTGTGTGCAGTGGGAACCTGACTTCAGGTGCTCCAGGTGATAAAGCAAAGCACAATGTTAAGGTCTGGCATAATGTGAAGAATGAGGTCACACTGTATTTTTAGAAGTGCCCGGTATTCCTGTGAAGCATGCTTTCACTCTTTTTATTTTTTTTCCTTTCCTCTCCTTTTTTCTGTCTCTTTCTGTGAATAATTTGGGCAGTGCTTGCAGAAGGCTGTTTTCGCCTCAGGGATTCTCACACATACTTCTGTTGACAGAGTTCTTGTGCAGCAAGCAAGCTGAAATGCCTTTTGTTAAGGATCTGCTCGCTTCTTTTACTGTTCTGCCCCAACGCTTGGAGGATCTTTTGACTACTACCCGAGTTCCTGTTGTTACACTTACAGAAATTAATTGAATTGAAAAACATGGGGTTACCTTGTAAAACAGGTAAAATTATTGTCAGGGAAAAAAATTCCTAATCTCCTAATTTGCTCTTAGTCTGTGTGTTTTACATTCTCTTAGCTTGTTTGTTTGCTTAATTTTTCAGGGGCAGATTGTTTAAGTCAATAGGAAACATTAAACAAAGTCATTGTGAAAGGGAAGTAAATGCATTAGGGGCTGAGGAGTAAAAACTCATTATTTCAGATGAGTGCTGCACTGTTCTGGGCAAGATCAGGACTTGAGTTGCTGGTTTCCTATGTCAGTTCAAGTTTAAATTGAATTTAAAGAAATAAGAAAATTCTGCACATTCACATGCTCCGTAACATCAAAATAGATAATAGGTATTAAAAGGCATAATTCAAGCAGGGCTTGGAAAGTTAATTTAGGTGACTTGATATTACAGTAACCCTACGAAATAAAGCATAATCATTTGCTCCAGGAAATAATTCTCCTCGTATTGACTCAAGAAAATAGAAATGGAGCTGTGAATATTAAATTCTCAATAAAACCCTCCTGTTTAAGATTTAAGACTTATATATGCCTTTTGTACAATATTTGTGAAAAACTTGGTGAGTTTTAATATCCATTTTTGTTGTCTGGGCAAAGGGGAATCAATAGAGAACGATACACAAACATTTACCTGTGAAACTGGATAAACACATTTGCTTGTGCCAGGCTCTATGAGAACTTTCTTTCCATAGCATTTCACTAGCTGTATCACAAACATGTATTAATTTATTGCAGACTTTAAAGAACTTTACTTAGAAAATAAAATTTGGGGGTTGTGTGTTTTAAACTCATGTAAAAGCTGAAGTGGCTACACCCAGATATGCATTTCACATTTTGGCTTAAAAAAAAATTCTGTGTCACCTTTTTGGGGGCTCTTCCTCAAGCTATTTTGGAGTCAGTTTTGGTTGGACAGTTAGCTTTGGTAGCCCCTATATTTCCCTTCTAGTTGGAAAAGACCACGCATAAGCCCAAGAGACTTCTATTATTCAAGAACATCTATACCTCCACTAGCGTCTACCAGTAGAGCTAATGCTACAATATATATTTAAAATTACAGCTGCATAGAAAAGTAATTTCCCTATTTATGAAGCCTTGAAGACCTTTCCCAGAAAGATGATTATTTTTCAGAACTCATAGTGCATACATTCATAATTGTGGTGAGAATTATCTTACTTTGCATGCTCTGTTACAGGCCTTTTATGACATGTACAGATTTAGCTCTAAATGTTCAGATCTCTCTGAGTTATACATTTTGCCATGGGCAAGATTTCCAAATACACAGCTCTGCCAAAAATGCTCCATTTTTAGCAGCTATAAAAGTCTATGTGTAACTCTTTATAAAATAGGGAATTTGGTATTTTGTATGAGTGGGTTTTTTCCCAGTCACTGTTAGATTGAGTAAAGAGATATGTTCCACAGGATAAATAAGAGTGAACTCACACTTTCTCTTACCACTTCCTCTTCTGAGATTTCTTGCCATACTTTTGCATACTTTCTTTGTCTCAGTCTCATCCTAGGAAAAAAAAGAGTCTAATGGAGTAAGCAAATCTAATAAACAGAAAAACTCTTTCATGCCTTTTGTAATTAAACTGTAAAAGTTACAGCTTTACACCACGTCCTGTAAAATCCAAAACTCATTTGATGGAAAGAACTTAGCAAAATTTTGAAAGAAACTGGGTATTGATTTTAGATGCTAGGAATATCCAGAGATAACGAAAAATACAAATTTTTGCAGGGATGATAATACATGTTTTAGAGTTCAAAACATCATTCTAAAATATTAGAAATAAACCCCATGTAATTCACTTATCCCATGTTTGCCTACTGGAGAATTTCTGTAGCTTCCTCTGGAGCATTTTTTTCTGTATTTTGGGGTTTTTACAGCAAAGATGTTCCTGTGAACACAAAGGTGTATTCCTGCATATGTCATCACAGCACAGCCTGCTTGCCAGCTTTACCAAAATGAAAGTGGGTGCAGAGAAGAGGCCAAGGAAGGTTTTCTGCCAGAGAAAGAAGAGAGACAATAGGAAAGGGTGAAGCTGGGAAAGAGAGTCTGTGGGCAAGACCTGTAGACCTGAGCATTGCTGCTCCTACTGGAATTACCGATAGGTGAGGAATAGGGCAGCCACTAGCAGCAATGGCTGGTGAACACAACCCATCCTCTCACCTGATGGCAACGGGCTGGTGTGGGCAGCCAGGCCAAAGCTGCCTTTTGGGGAGTCTTCTAGAACAGGCAAATCTTTTTTGCTTAAGCCTGGCTTTGCATGGTGGGAGTGTGGGTGCTAGAGTGTGCCTTCTTGCAGGGTATTGGGTTCTGGGACTGAAAAACAAAGGTGATGGCTCATAATGAAGCACCGATAATAATATTCATCTGAAATGTCAGGAGGGTTTCTCACTGTGCCCACAATGTACAAAATATTATATGAAATGTCACTTATTCCAGTCATTCCCTACAAATGTGGGAATGTGTTACCTTTTTCAGACATTGTGCTCAATTAGTTCACGTGTTAGCATGAACCAAGGCTTTCAGCACTTCTGAATATGAAATCACTTCTATGTAGATGGCTGACTTGAACCTTCTGAGAAAATTAGGGCTTCAAAAGTAGGTTTCTCATTCACAAGCAGACAATGTTATCTATCATTGTGTAACAAAGATATGGACTGAGATTATCCTAGTCTTTATTTATCCCTCTGAAGGCTAGATGACTTTTGTGAGCTTTTTGTCTAGACTGCCTCCAAAGTTTTGGATAAGGCAGTCATGCCAGGAGAGAGACTCATCCCAGGTCAAAACAGGTATCCAAGATAAGAAAAAGCGTTTACCTTCTGGAAGCATTTTTCTCTCTCCATTGACTACAGCAGGAGGCCGAACAGTTGCTTACAGTGTCTGACTTTTAAATAGCTAGAAATAGCTGAGAGAAAGTCTAGCTAAGTAGTACATACCTGCATGCTCACGCCTTTTACAACTGCATTTCAATTGATAAAGTTAATATAATAAATCCAATTTTTCTGTATGTGCAACAGTATTCTTTCTATTACCCAATGCCTATCTATAATACTTAAAATACAGGCTAAGCAGCACTAAAATATGCCTAGTTGATGTGCATTGCTCAGTGTATGGCATGTGCAGTGCGAGGCAGGTCACATGCCAGCATCTTACTTTACTTGCTTCCCATTTTGACAAGCACAGCGCTGTCTTCTGACAGGTCTTCCTCATCACTGACAGGTTTGCCGCATACATCAAAGGCTTAAGCTTCTCTTCTTATTTTGAGAAGCTTCTGTTCTTCTTTGCTCTCTCACAGATGGAGTACTGAAACAATCATTAAAATAAATACTATCAATATTCAATCTGTCATAAAAAGTAAATTACATATATGGGTGGATGTAAGCTATTCAGTGATACAATTTGGTTCTTCAGTTGCTCCTTTCTTCCCATGAATTGGAAGTGCATAGCATAGATGTCAAAACAGAAGTTAAGACTGATTTAAACCAGACATGGCCAACACTGATATAGCACTGAGGCTCTCTGTACTTTTAGCCTCCTCATTTTGCTTTGCAAATTTATTGGAAATGGGCAGGTGTTGCACTTCACTGGCAATTCACAGAAGCTGAGATACAGAAAATTCTGCCTATATGGAAATCTTTTCTTTTCTGTCAATTGCTTTGGCTCCTTGCTCTTCCCTATTACATTTTATTGGCTTTATCATAACAGTGTAAAAGTTTTCAATTATTTAACAGACAATAAAACTACAGTGAACGGAGGCATGTTTCAATAATAAGCATATAGCTAACTTCACTTTGAATGATTCTGAACCATTGCATCAATAATCAAAATAAAGTCAATATTTGAAAACCATTTCTGTATTTGCCAGTTCTTTCCTAGTCTCAAAGGTAAACAAGTCAAGGTTCTCATGTTTTAAGTTCATTTAATCTGCATATATCAAATATTCTTGAAGAGACCTTTAAGTAAATTTGATATGGGAATTTCATGATTCAGGATTACTTTTGTTGATGTACTCAAATGTACGCATGTTACCATCAATAATTGGTTTTAATATTTTTTTTTCAGGAGCAGGCACAATTTGGATATTTTCTATGAGAATCCAGTCATTTATAAGGATTGTGTGATCATGTTTTTGGAAAAATAAGAAGATATTTCCTGGCTACATACGTGGAGTTATGTTCCTTAAGAAAACTAGGAATGAAGTCATTTTGATCTCTGATGGATGAAACTCATTGGAATGGAAACTCATATCTATGAAGAAGAACAGGGCTCACCTTATCTTAGATCTGCCAAGTGCCTGGGGACTCCAAAGGAAGCAAGGTGTGAAGAACACCAAAGAAAGACAGAAAAACAGGCAAGTCCATCTGAATTTCAGAATATTTTACTGGAACCTGAGTTGAGTTTGCTGTCTGCATCATCCTTATTAGACCACAATGAGACATCATCGCAACCTGGCACAGCTGCAGGGTGTGTCAGTGCCACTGATCAGTCTGAGACAAAGCAACTTTGTGAAGAACTACTCTGTTCTGCAAGGCATAAGCCAAAGGACGATCCTTTAAATCTTTCCTTGCACATAGAATGGCCAGTCCTTACAGAAAAAAAGTCAGACAAGAAATCAGAAAGGAGTCGTGAGATCAGAATCATAAAACACAAATCAAGTGCTATAACATTTTCTGATTTTGAACTTTTATCACATGAAGCTAATACTACACTCCATATTTGTGAGGCAAGAGAAGCAGATTTTTCTTCTGAAGAGGAAGAAGCAGTCGGTAGAGATGATGATGATATGTTTACTGAACTGCCACTGTACGAGGTGTTTTTCAGTGGTCTTCACAGAAGGAATGTTTCTCAAAGAAAGCAAGCTAAACATGAACTTAATAAATATCAACACTTCTGTCATTTAGAAGACTGTGATGGTCATTCTGAAAAGGAATTGAAGGACCATAAGGAGGAAGAAAAACATATGGAGCTAGAGGTAATAAAACCTGTTATTTTGTTCCAAGTGTGTTTTAAATAAGTGGAATCATTAAAGGTCAGTTACAGGAGGAGAATGAGTTGCACAAATTGTTTTACAGTGATAATTAATGTGAATTACATAACTAAGAATATATACATACAGTAAAAGTATACTAGATCTTTATATTAGACAAACCTATTACTTCAGATTGACCTCATTTCTATTAGCCTGAAGTTCAAACTTTGGTTTTCTGTTTTCCTCTCCTTTTTAAAATGGGGACTTTGGCTGTTTCACCTATCCCTACAAGATCATGTCATGCCACGTTCAGCATATAGTTCCTGAGTTTCTGCCACATAACATATTCTTATTTCATTAAAATAATATGGAGGACAGGTTACGATCTGTTGTATAATAAAATAAAATAAAAAACTCTTCTAGTATCTATACTGGTACGCAGTGTGATGCTCTATGGACCAATGTGCGAAATGAAAACATAAGAAGATCTAGGACAAAATGAAAAACACTGTATTAAGAACCATCCAACTGTAATCTCTGCAGAAAAAAAGGTTTGAGTAAATTAGCTGTGTATTTTGGAGCTGGAGGAACAGCAGCTTTCCAAGTGAGTTCTTACTAGTCTGGAGAATAAGCAAGGCTTTTCCCCCGTTCCCAGCTGGTGACAAATGAAATGCCTGGAGCTAAACATGTTTATCACTGGAGAAGTTCAGCTCTAGTACAAAAATATTAAGTGACTCCAAATAGTGAGCAAAACAAACCCTTAAAATTCCGAAGTTCCTGACCTTGCAGCACAAATTAATCTTAAACTGCAGGTCAGGCATACCTTTCCTTCCTCTCTCTTCTCCTCCTCCAGCTTTTAAAAGTTATTTTCCATGTAAATACTCTATGCCTTGAAAATCAAGCTGAAGCCCTATTCTTTTACCCAGAGTGTTTTATTTTTCTCTGACTGCAGTTCTCCTTTTGCTTCTAGTGCTTACAACATAGAATTCCTCCACTTATTTCTGATTAAGTGAAAGAAAGTAGAATTTGGACTATAATGTTCACATTAACATCAAAATTATGGTATATAATACTTAATTACTTCTTTCCTTTAATACTGATCTATCTACAATTTGAGGAGACTAATTCTGCTCTTAACCGAGTGGGAATTCTGTGCTACATTTCACACATATCCCAACTTTACTGTGGAAACCCATCAGCTCACAGAGAAATAAACCAGATATTTACAAATTTTTCTCAGCAGCTACTATTAGAGAACCAAGGCCCAAAGATGGTTCCAAAACAGTGCACCTTTTCATGCAATTCTGACCCTCAGAGATTCTTGTGACACATAGCTTATTTAATAATTGCATCGTTACTCTACCCTAAGCCAAGGCTGGCTTCCTCATTTGGTCAGAAACATTCCCATTAATATCAATATATATCGAAATGCATGTGCAACATCCCTTGAATTCTGTTTACTCAAGGTCATTCCCATAGATAAAAGGGAGAAGCCAGGGGCTGTTGTCATTTAGTTTACTTTATGTCTATGCCATAAAATAAACTCAAGGATGCAGTTTGTAGTGCAAAATAATGGATTATAAATTGCCAGACAAGCATGTGAAATTACCTAGTAAATCTTGGCAAATGTGTCAAAGCATTTCAAAAATTGTACAGATGCAATGATGCAGTTCTGGTTTTCATTTTTTTCTATATAAATAAGTATGTATCATTCTGGGAAAGCCTCCAAGGATTAAAAATAAAAAGATTATCTTGTCTCTCAAATTTTAGCGGCAGTCATACATTACTATTCGCACTAAAATCTCCCCCATAATCCTGGTTGAAGCAAATGTATGTCATTGTCAAGTTACTTATTCTATTATTTAGAAATCATAGAATCGCTAGGTTGGAAGAGACCTCTGAGATCACCAAGTCCAACCATGCCTGTCTCCCCACTAAACCATGTCCCTAAGAAACTCATCTACCTGTTTTTTAAACACCTGCATGGATGGTGACTCCACCACCTCCCCAGGCAGCCTGTTCCAATCCTTGACCACTCTTTCAGTGAAGAAATTCTTCCTAATGTCCAGTCTAAACCTCCCCTGGCACAACTTGTGGCCTTTTCCTCTTGTCCTATCGCTTGTCACTTGCGAGAAGAGACCAAAACCCCACCCCATCACAACCTCCTTTCAGGCAGTTGTAGAGTGATGAGGTCTCCCCTTGACCTTCTCTTCTCCAAGCTAAACAACCCTAATTCCCTCAGTCACTCTTCGTAGGGCTTATTCTCCAGCCCCCTCACCAGCCTCGTTGCCCTTCTCTGCACAGGCTCCAGCCCCTCAATGTCCTTCTTGTAGTGAGGGGCCCAAAACTGAACCCAGCACTCGAGGTGCGGCCTCACCAGTGCTGAGTACAGGGGCACAATCACCTCCCCGCTCCTGCTGGCCACACTGTTTCTGATACAGGCCAAGATGCCATTGGCCCTCTTGGCCACCTGGGCACACTGCTGGCTCATGTCCAGCCACTGTCAATCAACACCCCCAGGTCCTTCTCTGCCAGGCAGCTCTCCAGCCACTCTTCCCCAAGCCTGTAACGCTGTGTGGGGTTGTTGTGACCCAAATGGAGGACTCTGCACTTGGCCTTGTTGAACCTCATCCTGTTGGTCTCAGCCCATGGATCCAGCCTGTCCAGATCCCTCTGCAGAGCCTCCCTTCCTTCAAGCAGATCCACACTTGCACCCAGCTGCTTGGTGTCAATCGCAAACTTGCTAAGGGGGCACTCAATGCCTTCGTCAAGATCAATGATGAAGATGTTAAGCAAGACTAGACCCAGCACTGAACCCTGGGGAACACCACTCGTGACCGGTTTCCGACTGGTTTTACTTCCATTTACCACAACCCTTTGGGCCCGGCCATCCAGCCAGTTTTTAACCCAGCAAAGGGTGTGCCTGTCCACACCGATGGCAGCCAGTTTCTCCAGCAGGATACTGTGAGAAACGATGTCAAAGGCTTTACTGAAGTCCAGGTACACCACATCCACAGCCTTAGAGTATGTAGTTTAATGGGGCTGTGGAAAAATGACTTTCTAGTGGAAAGAAATGAACTAAATAAAAACAGCATATCGTAAAAATTTTGTCAAAGGCAAACATTACTGCTAAGCCTTAGACTTAAAAATAGTACAAACCCAAGTCACTTCAGCCATACAGATACAGTCTATCACGCATAGCACCCTGACTGAAATCTGGGGTAAATCCTTCCTACCAGACTTCAGAGTGAAAAAGTGATTAAGATCTACCCTGCAGGGACATTCCTATGTCAATGTACTTGTTACTGACTGCAAATCTCCAATTTCATGTACAGAAAGAAAGGAGGAAAGGCTGTCATCTTCTCCAGACTGAGGAGCACTGGCCCTCAGAGGCAGTCACCATGAGCAAAGCCACTGTCCAAACCTCCTCTTAAACAGCTGTTACACCCATTTAAGTAATAATTGTTGAAATTCTTGTTTCATTCTAATTAATAAGCAGAGACAAATCTCCAAGTACACCAAACAGTAAAAAAGTAGAGGGAAGATGGAAAAAACATAATGTGTATGCTGCCAACTCTGTTACAAGAGGAAGAAACTCTGCTGAAAAAAATACGTACCACGGTGCACATTAAAAAAATGCTCTTTCTTTTTTCCCAAAGGCATACAGCATTGGCTTGTTTAGAGTGGTACAAGATAAATGATACATCTGTTCAATTTATGAATTCAGTATGGTCCCTGAGTTTCCACCCCTAGACCAGTCCCATAAATATTTTCTGTGCTTTCTCATAAAACCTAAACAGGGCAGCCTTTTTCTTTCCTTGTCAAGGGTCTGTAATCAGTGGTACATTTAATCCCCAAATAGAGTTCTTAAATTAAAAATAACATTTATTTCAACTGGAGAAGCAAAATTTTAGAGTTTTACAAACAAGTCTATATAAATGTCTGAATTATTGTTCATGTTATTTCTTGTTTGGGGATGGTGACCTAGGTAACACAATCACTAAGACTGCACTTCCTCGAATACACCAGTGAGTTTCTGTGCCCTCATTATAGATTTGCCTTCTCTGCCCACCTTCCTTGCAAAACTCCCCTTCTATCTTGAATGGGAATTTTTTTACATCACTTATTGGTTTTGATTGCTTTGTGCTGTCCAGAGTTTTTCTCAGCAACTCTGAAGTGGTATCTTGAGCCATTCTTCCTTGCTTGTTTTACATCAAGTTTTCATATTAAACTACATACTGTATTTGTGCATGCAGCCAGGTCAGTATGCAGTGGCAATAAATTATTCAGAATAGCTTCTGAAACACATTTTTCTAGACTGCCATTTCTTCAAACTGTACTAAGCAGGACCTAGCTGATAACCTTATTTAAGCAGGAACTACTATGTAACTTTACATCAGTCATCTTGTCTTATCCTTTCATAGTCTCAAAACAATGTGTTACTTTCTTACTTCCAGTCAAGTTAAAAACTGAAGATATTTGACAGATATTAGGCAAAATCAAGTATTATGAAATCCTACCCTTGACAAAGTGAATTGTCATGGATCTTACCTCAGTGATTGCACAGAAATCCTGCTAACGTTGTTGACTGCTGCAGGGAGGCAAGCATAGTCTTAACAACACAGTAGAAAACTGGAAATCCTCTCTGGGACAGTTTCAAAGCATCTCTTTGAGAGAGCATATTAGCTATAATAGCTACCAAAAAGGTTTCTGTTGCTGTTGGCATTATTTAGGGCATGTAAGTGAGTTGTCTAACTTCCTCTATCGTACCAGAGAGAGAAAGGGGCAATCTAGGAAGCCCACGTGCAGGAAAGGAACTGCTTAGAGCTGTCAGGACATGCCAGGTGCTCCAGAAGCCCCTCTGCAGCCTCCCAGGGTCTGCACTAGGACCACTTGCTGGGTATCTCACCCCACTGGACATTCAGGGTTCTTCAAATGACTCCTCAGAACTGCTGCTTAATGAAACAAGGTCAGCTTTATCTAAAATTTATTTGGAAAGGAATTAACTATTGGCAAGTGTGGCATAAAAGTGTCCAGGGGAATCCTAGAAAATTAATTGTTCCTAAAGAAGTAAAAGTCCTTCCTAATTCAGGAGAAATCCATTAACAGAACCTCTGTCATACAATTTTTCACTGCAATCTGCCATCTCTGCTGTGTAAGCTGGTGAGCGGCATGTCAGGCCCAGAGCATCAGATCTGCTAGCCCTTACACAGGAACCTGGGAGACCTTCCTGGGTCTCAAGTTGCATGCCTCTTTAAAAACATTTAAGAAGATCTAAACAAAATCTGCTCATTAGTTTAAAGCACAACACTGGTGGTCTAATATTTGCATTAAATGTAACTTTGTTCAGCTTGGTCAAACAAAGAGTGAGATACCACTCCCTAGAAGTAACAGAGACAAAATGACTAAAACAGATAATTTAGGTAATTACTGTAGTATCCACAATTAATATCTTTGTCAGGATTTGGCGTTCAATCTATAACTCAAAGACTGTTGGAGGAGGCTGCACAGTCACGGGAGTGTCCAGTACAATGTCAGGAGACCCAGTCTCTGTAGATAGCACTGTGTAGTGTTAACAGGGTAGCTGTGCTATCACCTTTCACCATGAGTAAATCGTTGTTTTAAGTAAGACTGCAGTGTTCTAAAGAAGATTTGTGAAAGCCTTCTTGCTTTTGACATTTAAGGCTAAGCCAGCTGAACTCTGGAAATGGTTATGGAAACCAGTCCTTTACTGGCAAGAAGACAGATGATCTGACTTTCCAGTTTCTCTTTTCTTGATTAGTCACTTATTTTCATTATTTTCCTTGTTCCATCCTTGTACTACAATTAGGTAAATTTTATCCTCATTACACAAACATTACTGAGTGACAAGTTTGAAAATCATTGTATAAGCTTAGACTACAAAGTTCAGATTCCAGATGAAATAATTTGCTGAGACATATTACAGAAGTTTCCGTAACATCTGTCCTACATTTTGTTTTCTTTTGGCCTCTGTTTTCTTTCTTCTCTTCACAAACACCAGACGTTCACCAAAGGAGCAAGACAAGATAAATAGACAAGGAAGTGTAGGAAGTGATAAATCCACAAAAATTTATTTAAAGTAACAATCTTTGAAGTTAATTATGATTCCTTAGAAGATATGTATTCTTCTGTGTGGCTTGTAAATATTTTAATAAAGTAATCATAGACAATGAGAAAGGAATCAGACAGATTTAAGTCTTTGACAATGAATTATCTTTATTCAAATTAGATTGAGTTCATTCAATTTAAATTATCAGAACAGAGCAGCAGTCAAGCCTACAACTATGATCACTAAATGGGCCTGTCAAAGTAAGCTTCTTACCCTTGTATTTGTATGGCTTAAATTCTGCTAAGTCCTTGTACCTCTTGTATTCCTGCTCAGTGCATTGCTTAGCCACTATGAAACACCGAATTTTCTGAGAGGCACTTTGCTGGTTTTATTAATGAGGCACGGGACCTTAGGTGGAATGTAAGCTATCTGAAAATTGCCGTGCAATAGTTTTTTCTTCTCTAATGCAACAGTAAATACTAGTAAAGAACATATCACAGAGAAGCACAAATTCCTTCTTCCATTCTTCCCATACTTGGGAAGTTTGTTCTTCTCTTTACCCTATCAAATTGAAACTCTAAAACTAGAAGAAGAGAATGGTTGCAAACTTGTAATGACTTCTTCATGAGCAATAATACGGTTATTATTATCTCCATTTTGTTCATCTTCTGCAGACATGGGATGTCTACCCAGGTAGGAGAGCTGAGAGCTGAAATATTTACCAGGGAGAAGGAAGTTATGGGGATGAAAATGGGAAATTACTTGTCTAAGACAGGATTGATGCACTGAGCTTTGTACATTCTTATTTTCTTTGTGTGTCTTTGAGATCTGCACTTTCTGTATTTCAATTATACATTATTTATAGTTGATAGGTGGAGACAAACTAAGCTGAAGTTTGCAACCCTTCTAGTGTTTATGCTTGGTTTTGCCTGCCTGGGAAAGGAGCTGAACTGCTGATTACTTTAGCAACAATGCATAACTACCAGTCAATAAATAACCATGATCAGCTCTTTTTTAATAATAAAGTCACATAAATGCTGGCTTAGGGACTCTAATGATTAATTTAAAAGTCTTTTATTGCTTCTACAAATTTGAGGTACTAATGATGAATATTTTGTATGGAGAACATTTTTCTCTAATCCCACTAATCTTAATAATGTAACTGTTTCCCATCAGGATATGGCATTTCTTGTGTCCTTATTGTTATCAAAGGGAGCAGCAAGTTCAAACTTGCATCTAACTAAAGTAGAAATTACCTGTCTGGCTGTTTTGATTACAAAATTATAGGAACTTGGGAAAATAACAGTGCAGGATAGTCAGCTTATGGATGTGGTGAAAGATCATATAAAAGAGAATTGGTATATTGGAATTATGTAGGAAAACATGTAGCTACTATCAAAACTACTGTTCTTTATCTGTTCGGTACACTTGCCAGATGCTTGCATGTTTTAATAAACAAGCATGATTCATTGTTCATTAATAGAGAATTCAAAAATTAAAATATATATGTCCCCAGAAAAGATGCGTTTTCTTGCCATCAGCAAATACCTGTCCTTCGAATCACAAGAGTGTCTTCAGCAGGCATCAGCGGCTGCTGGGTTGAGACTGGAGAAAACACATACACTCTGGTATTGTATAAAAAATCCTATATGCTGTTTTCAGCAGTGTCAGCTTTAGCTTTGCCAAAATACTCCTGAAAGAAAATGTTATAATACAAGAAGACAAAATCTGTCCTTTTTCAAAAGCAAAGCTGATAAACAAACCTCCATGGGATGGGTGGACTAGCACTTGAAGAATTCAAGGGGCTTGTTTGCAGTTGACCCTTCGTGCAGTTTGAAGTAATTTGTGCTGCAGAATACCATCGGTCTCAAAAATGTATATGGAATATATTATCTAAATAGTGAGATTCTGAGAAAATTAACGTTCCAGGACAAAATAATAAAGAAAATCAGATAATTAGTCAAAAAGACAACTTACCTTGACTTTTAAACTCCTTTCAAAAATTTACCAAGTACATTTCATCTTGCTGCTGAATTCAGTAGTATGAAATTACAGAAGATGAGATTATTGAGTTACACTGCAAGAGTGTGAAACCCTCAGGCTGTCCAAGTTAGTGTGTAAAACTTTGTCGCTTAAGTAGTTTTCACAACATTATGAAAGATCTTTGGGCTAGCAGTTTCCAAAGTGTGACTATCTGCTCATACTGCCTGTCAAAGGTTTTATGCTGCTCATCCTAGTTGTAGATATCTTGCTGAGAAGGCGCTGTGCTGATTACTAATTTTGTTGGACAGCCTCATTACAGTCCCAAGTGCACACATCAAGACGTCCCACAAAAAAAATTTGTGAACCTCTGCTTTTAGCCTGTTTCTAAATAGGGGTTTATATTCATCGCTAAAGCTTCAGCAGAAAAAACAGTTAACAGAATCAGTTTATTATACTTAAAGGGGAGAATATTCATCATATGTAAAGTGGGTTATAATTTTTTCAGATACTGACTTCTTTATTTGTTGTGTTATTCAAATGTGTCAGAATCATACAGCCACCTCAGGAAACAGCAGTATTACTATTGGTCTTGCCGGAAAACATAAATAGATGATGTGTTTATGGTTGCAGTAAGCCCATAAAATAAAAAGAGGCGTATCAAGATTATTCTTCAAAAATATTTGAAAATATCTGGAATCTGTGCAATGTGAAACATTGAAACATTCAAGTGTTTCACGTATCTCCACAGAAGTAGAGCAAAAGTCAACAGAAAATAAGCCCTGTCTAACTCAAGGCTCTGATGAACTACATTCCTTCTCTCAGAGCACGGGAACAGGTACCTGTGAGAAGTATAGACTGGGTCTTACGTGTGGGGAACCAGAAGAAACATGTAGAAATCTGTTAATCTGTTTAGCACTGACATTAGGATACCTCTTCAAAGTGCAGATGGAGACTCTGGATAAACTGGGGGATGGGCAGTAAGCAGAACAAATTGTGAGACTGGAAACTCACACAAAAAGGTGAGGGGATGGGGTTGGGTCACATTTTCAAGCTAGTTGGTCAGCAGGTGAGGATCTGGTGTGTTTTTCAAGTCCACCAACAGAACAGTAGTACAGCCAAAAAAAAAGTATCAAAATGTGACTGAATTAACAACCTTCCAAAATATATTCTATAATATGAAATTGAGCAGGAGTAAGAAAAAATGATTTATAAATTTCCTCAAATGCACAAAAGTCCCACTGAAAGTTTATGGCACCTCCTATAAGGCATATAGGTGTTTTTGAATATTCTACCTAGGTAACATATGCCCAGTTAATAAAATCGTATTTTAGTGATACACCTAGGATTCCTGTTTTTCTTTGTCTGAAACTCCAATAAAATAATGTTAGCTTGATATTGCAATGAGTGTATTTTCTTAGTAGCACCATGGGACCACAGCCTTGATCATATGATCTGACATGCCCAGGGATCTGTGATCATTTTGGTACTGGCACATCACCAGCTTTCATATAACCAGCAGCCAGTGCAAACACTGAGGTCCAGGTTTGAAACAAATTCCGAGAAATTTAAGAATTTTTTAAAATGTAATGACCTTCAGAGAAGTCTTAGGATGATGACATTTCATTTCATGATATTCTTGTGTGGTTATTTTCTGTAGGAGAGAGTGTTGTCACCCACAAGACTCTTCTTAACAATCACTTTAACTATGGAGTATTTTAAATTTTAATAAAAATGCCCTTACCTCTCCAAGTTTCTGTCCAAACTAAAAGTCTTACCCAGTTTTAAATTATCTTAGAGCCAAGACATCTGCAGTGCAGCAAAGGAAATCTACTCTGAATTAGCCTACAGTTCTCCACAAAGAGGCCAGCTCCTGCACTTGACACATTTTTCTTCTAGAAATTAACTTCAGCAAAATCCCACCATACTTTTGGATTGTATTACTGACTCTCTTTATCTGTGCTTTCTATGGATTCTGAAATTCTCTGGCATTTAGACTTTTAATCCACTGTTTCAAAAAAGGGGTCTGGAATAGGTAATATTCTAGCATCAAAGATTTAACAGCTTATTTATACTGTACATTCAGAGAAACGTTGTCTGCCTTAATTTCATCTTTGTGATGAACTATTTAGTGATATGCTATGTAATCTATTACAAGATTCGCACTTAGTGTTTATTGTTCCCACCCAAACAGTATAATAGTAAAATTACAGCATCTACATAATGACAATTTTGTGCTGTGGCAAAAACCTTTGTAGTTAGTCAGGGACTGATTTACTTACATTAAAATGTAAAAAAAGCTGCTAAACCTGCCAAGAAATAACAGAATATAACATTGCAATTTGTATGTACTTCATTCTATAATAAGTACATCATGCATCAAGACCAAGATAAAAGTATGCAAAGCAAATAACTAGAAGAAAAAATACACAGGCTGGCCAAGACACTAATGCAAAGTTAGCAGTCAGCAATAAGCTGCTTTTTATTATCATGCCTGATCGAGATAAGTACTTGATCAAGAAGATGCCTGTACTTAAAACAGAGTACCCAGGTTTTGTGCAACTAAGGATCTAGAATGTGAGTCCACCTCAAGCTGCTGTGTGTTCAGACCTTACTAAGATATTACAAATAATTTTAGAAATATATATATGGGGAAAAATCATGTTTGGGAGATGAAAGACAAATAAACCAAACAAGATTACCCCTGAAGACATAAATATTCCACAGACCCTGTTTTTCTTGAAATAAAAGTTAGAATACTATCATGTATCTCTTATGCAAAAGGCCTATCAAGATAGCCCTCCATTTTGTGTTTAGTGTAGTATAGATCATGTGCTATCTAGGACTAGAATCATAGAATCATAGAATGGTTTCGGTTGGAAAGGACATTTAAAGGTCATCTAGTCCAGCCCTCCTGCAGTGAGCAAGGACATCTTAACACAGATCAGGTTGCTCAAACCCATCCAGCCTGACCATGAATGTTTCCATGGATGAATAATCTACCATCTCTCCAGGCAACCTGTTCCAGTGTTTCAACACCCCCATTTCCTATCTTTAGTCTGAATCGCCTCTCTTTTAGTTTAAAACCATTAACCCTTGTCCTGTCGCAACAGGCCCCATCATTCTTATAATCTCCCTTCTAGTATTGTAAGGCCACAATGAGGTCTCCCTGGTGCCTTCTCTAGGCTTAACAACCCCAGTTCTCGTAGCCTTTCTTCATAGGAGAGGTGTTCCAGCCTGCTGCTTGTCTTTCTTGGCCTTGTCTGGATCGACTCCTACAGGTCCATGTCTTTCCTGTGCTGACGACTCCAGAGATGGATGCAGTACTCCAGGCGGGGTCTCACAAGAGTGGAGTGGAGAGGCAGAATCATCTCCCTTGACCTGCTGCGCACACTGTGAATTGTTCAAGTCCTTGTAACGACCTAACGGTTCTAGTCTTATCTTGGGGGACACAAATGCCACCGAGGTAAATTAATTAAAAAAAAAAAAAAGGAATGCTAAGACACAGAAACAGATTTAAAAAGCTTTGGTGGGAAACCCCCAGTATTCCAAGCAAGCAGGGACTTTCTGAAATTCTTTCTGAAGTAAAGGCAAAAGTAAAGGCAGAAAATGTTTTTGAAACTAAACTTTTCAGACATGACAAAGCCTGCACTTTGTATGTGAATGACAAGCAGCAAACTCTAAAACTGCCACTTTGATGTTCTCTTATAAAACTTTTTTCAATAAAAGAATAAACAATAAATAGCAATAAATTCTACAACAGTAAGAACTGCTATCAGTTGGAATGCATATATTTACAGTTTTTATCTCAGATCACCTTCTCTTCTGTGCAAAGTTAAAATTTTGTATAAAGTTCTTAAGAAGATAACTCAGTTGCATTAAATCAAATGCAGATATTTAAATTACAAAAAAAAGACGAGAACTTCTTGAGTGTTCTTTTCTTATTCAAAAATTGTGTTCAAATGGTTGCAAATGCGAAGGAGTGGACACCCAAGCAGCTTAGGACACTCGGAATTTAATTCCAATGCAGATGAAAATGAATTTGTAAGAGCATCAAGTATGAGGTTGAAAACTGGACAAAATTAAGTAGCAAAATATAGTTTATGCATCCAATTTAAAATTGGCAGTATATATCCAAAAACAACTTCAAGGTATGGCATGGCAAAGAAAAGCATTCAGTTTTGCAAAGGAAGTAATTATTTTTCAATTTGGGGTTACTGCAGTTCGGAAAAAAATCCTCAAAGGTTCAAAATTCTCCATGACAGTGAATGATTCCTCAGCCTGGGTGTGATATTTCAGAAACCTCTAGCAGCTTGCTAGGTGGGCTACTAAGGAGCTTGTATAGCTTAACTGGCAGGTAAAGGTATTTTCCCCAGAGGAAAGTTGTCAGAATTAAGCTTCCTTTGAAAAGTAATTAAAGTTTGATGAATTGACAAATATCACTTAAATAAAAAAATCCCTTAGATTCCAAAGAAAATTGCTATCACTTTGGCATTTTAAATTTTAAATTTAAACATATATTGGGTGGGTTGCAGCTAGGGTGGTTTCTACACTGTCTGCCCAGCAGGGCTAAACTGTTGATCAGTTTATGAATATTCTCACTCTAAGTGTGCTCTAGCCCATTTCCCCTTGGGCTTGTGTTGCGTTTGTTTTGTTGTGGGTTTGTTTTTTTAAAGGTGGCAATATCACATCAGGAATATTCAGAGGTGAGTAGGATTGGAGAGTAAGTGGGAGAGTTTGTCACTTTTTTAAGCTTCTCAAGTGTTGTATTAAGACAAACTAGTAAAATACAAACTATGATCCTTCCAACGTTTATCCCAGAATGTCTAGATATATCCTAAGTGCTAAGGCAGCACATAAAGCCTTTTACTGCAAGGATATCTATATACATGGCTCTTAAACACACAAGTCTTGCAATTCCACAATATGCTGCTTTTTACTAGGAAGATAATGCCTGTTATTGCTATTGTTAATTCTCTTGCATTTCATAATACGCTTTTTAAACCTTATATAAGGTACATAATTAGAGGAAATAGCTGAAATCCCAGACACCTAGGAATTGTTTGTTTTCACATATTTGCCAGAGTTATATCAATAGATCTTTTTATTTGAATTACTGCGGTTGATGGGGGTTTGCTAAAATATTTCACATCACATGGAAATGAAAAATATTCGTGAATAGAAAATATCACTACTGATAATCGTCCCACAGCCATTTTTTCCTCTTTTTTATAATTCTCTGAGTAATTCCAAACAATAATGTTTTGCTGTTCTTTTTAATAACCATTATTTTTCTAAATATAAATAAAGCTTACCAAATACCTTAACATAGATAAACAGAATTTTCAAATGCTTTCAGTTGTGGTACTTCACAAAGGGACAGCCATGCAAATAACACTAACGTACTCAAAAGATAATATATATTAGAATTGGAAGTCAGTAACAGTTAGGCTAAACCAGCTTGACAGTGCAAACCCTGGGATAGGCTCATGCTTACAGCTTCATGTGTTTCAAGACATCTTTAGTGCATTCGTGTCTTGAAGATTTTGCAAAACTCCTATAGATTTATTAAAGTAGCTACTATGGATCTCTTCTCTCTCTCAACCCCTCTCATTCCAGCAGAAGATGCCAGAAGCAACAGGGAATTTGTCCGAACCTTAAGGTTTTGGTAACAGTAGAATGACTGTTTAGTGTCCATCATAGTCTTAAAATTTAAACACATATTTTGAGTTGTAGGCCACAATCTCCAACCTTTCTGTTATATAAAGGTATTTACATGGTGTAAGCAATATGTTTATGTGCTCTAGGGATACAGAAATTATTTTCCTCTAAGAATGATGCCTAAGTCTACACCATCAAGGCAACTTTTCTTCAAAATTGAGATCAAACTGATTTGTTTAACAGAATGTGTTTTAAGGGAGTTATCTTTTTTCCCCAAGATAAAAAGAACATGCTAAAATTTGTAATCACTATTCTGTCTCTCAGTTTATGATTAAAAAAAACATGAAAGAGTCTTCTTAAAGTACGATGTCCAAGGGCAGCAAAACACACAAGTCAACATTACGCAGTAATAATACAGCATTTCCACATACTTCACCATTACCTTTTTAAATTTTTTTTTTCTAGCAAGACAGGGCTTCAGCTGTTTGCAAATGCCATTAATAGTTACAAATACCATGAATAGTTAAGTTTATGAAAGTTGTTTTCATCAGTCACATTGTATTTATATCTGTTTCTGATCTTTGAAAGAAGAAATGTATTTAAAATTCTGAAAGTTTTAAGCAGATAACTAGCATTAACAATTAAAAATATAAGACAAAATACATACTACATAAATTAATAAGGGATTAAGGAACATATGCATGCCCAGACAGATGTTCTTGTGCATTAGTTGATGATCTTAAATTCAGCATTTAAACTGTACCTAATTCCTTCAGCTTCTTACTTTCTGTATTTGTCATGAGTATTCTTATGGCTTAGAGGGAAAAAAAAAAGAGCATCAACTACAGCAGAGTATTAGAGTAGCACATCTGATATTGTGGTGGGAACATATATCTCTGTTTACGAAGCAAAGGGTGATAAAAAAACCCCCATAAACACAGAGAAGTGACTTGTAAGAAGTTTAATTGGTAGAGCCTGTGGTCTGTTCAAAACATCACATATAAGACTATATGCTTCTCCTGGTTGAAAGCTTTTGCTGGTTTTATTGGGGAGGAAGGAATGAAATCCGATCTCTATATTTTAGGCAATTAATTTTCATCTGAAATGTAGGTATTTAAATATCTGTGGTTCCTGATCATCCACTGGGCCTGGTGGAGTAGGTTTGTTGCTCTCATAGTTTAATTGTGTTCCCAGAGAAACTAGGGATGTGAAAGGAGGACAAGAAGGAGTGGACGCGGAGATGGTGCATATCAGGTCTTGCCTTAACACAGAGTTAAAACATCAGCAGAATATTATCTGGATCTGGGTGTTAGGGAACGTATCCAGTTTCCACATTAGAGGGAAAGCAATCTGTCAAATGGAGCACATAAATTCCTTATACAGTCAGGAAAAGTCACTGGTGTCTCTGAAGAGCTCTAGAGGGAAATCCCATCTGATTAAGTGCGGGCATTTAAGAAACTTAGACAATGAAAAGAAAAATGTGCTTCTTCACTCATCTTCCTCACTTCTAAAAATTTACACAAGGAGATTTATTTGTTGCTGTGATCCATGTCCTTATGTCATTTTGACAAGCTTCTTATAATTGAAATGCTGCAACTCATGAGCCCTCTCAAAACAGGGAATACAAAACATTAAAACTGAACAATATACATGGACTAAAAATAATACATGGAGCTAGTTTTATCTAGTCACCAAGTATAATCGTATTTCTGATTTAAACAGCATACTCAAACTTTCTTCCACCTCCCTTTAACTTTGGCCAATTCAAAACTTAAAAAAAAAACCATATCATTTACTCTTTGGTTAAACTGTATCTTCAGTTACAGATATATTTAGTTTACTTCCTCACTCCTAATGATTTCTTTTTTCTTCCAGCAAGACTTTTCAATGATGTCCTTACCTGCTGCAATTTTGACACATACAATAATTATTTTCTTTTATGTGTCTGTTCTTTACCCATTACTCTTCCCCCCGGCTGACATTCAGAAAGGACTAACTATGTTCCTACCTTGATCCCTGGCCACCAGAGATGGGCTTCTTAGTGCTAAGTTCATTGAGTTCATCAGGGATCTGCAAGGAGCAACTCAGCAGGGCTGACACCTTAACAGAGACTATTGAGAAACCCCTTTTCTACTTAAGAAAAAATATAACAGCAAGCAGTATGAGTGACACAAAACCTAGAAAATCAACAAATAAGAATGGAACAACCCATTGCCTCATTTATAATGTATTTTTCTTCAATTTCTTGATCAGGGACTAATTGCCCTTCACGATGGAAAAAAAATGTCAGTTATAATATCAAGTATCTCGTGGTAGGAAGTGAAAACGTATTGCTGTACTGTTTCTACGGAATTCACCTAATCACCCCGTGATGATTATATTAGAAAAGCAAAGAATTGTTCCAAAATGATTTTCAGATTTAAGATTACCACAACATTCTGCAGAACTAATGCCTCCTGGCTTACCCATTTCAGCACCTCCTGCTCCCAGATCCATTCCCCACCTCTCAGTGTTCTCCCACCATACCCCAGTCTTCTTCCCAGCATTCTTGTATTACCTCCAGTTTCCACTTCCCACTATATCGTCCACACCTGCCCATGTCTCCTCTATTTATTTTTCCCCAGAATGTCCCCAAACCTGCCATGTAATGTAAGTCTGGCAAAAGACAACATGTGCTTTAGCCATAGGTATCCTTTCACTGCCTGGCCAGTTAGCACATATATTGGCAGCTGCTCAGAGATTATATGGACTGATATCTCATGTTTAGCTTACAGTGGGCAGCCACTTGAGTCTCTTGTTTCTATCCAGCCACAAATTTTGATTAAACTTTGAAGCTTGATCACTCTGATATTTTTCCAAGCTTTCAAACTGGCTTGAAACTATCTAAAAATTGTGGGAGAAATCTCACAGGAGCTGAACAACACAAAGACAGAATGGCATGACTTTGTTCTCTTAAAAGATCAAGAAAAAAAAAGAAATTAAGAAAAAATAGGAAATAATTACTTAGTGTATAATTCTTTTACATATAAGTAGCATAATGTAAGGAACTCAGAGGAAAAAATACATTTAGCACATTAATTAAAACTATAAATTCCAATAATGAACACAAAAGTTATATGAAACTAGAAAATCAGACCATCCTGAAGGAAAAATTAAGATAAATTATTTTTAAAAGGTATTTAAAAATATTTTGATTGATGTGGTCAAATATGTTTGAGTTTTATTTATTAAGGAAGAACGGAAATTCAGTTTTATTTATTATCATGTGTATTGAACCAAATGGCAAAGGACCAAAATTAAAATTAAGTTCCCCGGCATTAGGAGCTGTAATGCAAGATGAATCAAATTCAGTCTTCAAAGCTTTGATTCTTTGTTCTACCAGTTTCTCCTGGCTGTCCTGATGTCAGGATAGGAGGCTGATCCTTCAAACATGAATCTGATGCTTTGCCAGATTTTACTCTTGATAATTAAAGGAACTGTAATTACAGCCTGACTTTGGACCCCAGCATACAGAATTCCTATTCTTCCTCCCTCCACAGATCCTTCCTTTTCATGACCCAAACCATAAAGAACTTTGAAAGAAACCTTTCCATTTCACTAGTAAGATCAAAAAGTGAGACTGCCCAAATCTGCCCACTCAGGCTCATTTTAATATGTCAAGCCAAATAAGCAAATCTTAAACACTTTTGAAAATGCTTAATTGTATCCATTCTTATCTTGAACTGTGCTGAAACCTGAGAGTCTGAAGAAATTTCTCTCGTCTTGACTTCTCTTTTGTGTTCAAATATCACAGCTGAGCTCAGGCTGCCCCACCACTAACAACAGTAATTAACTGTCCCAGGACAAACTACAGCAAACGGTGACTTCAGAGTTGAGTGCCTCTGACATCCAGTAGTGCCCAGCTTTGAGAATGTGGGTAAATTTTACGTTTATAACTATCTGACATTATCCATGAAGTTCCCATTATTCATCAAGACTACTGAAATCAAGGTAATTTATCAGATATCAGATTCAATATAACGGTTTTCCTGAGGTTGAACAGAATCAGTCTTGACTGAGTCAGTGTGATTTGTTCCAACATCCATCAGGTGCAACAGAGGGATGGCTCCTAGACTCATAGAATGGTCTGGGTTGCAAGGGACCTTAAAGACTGTCTAGTTCCACCCCCCCTGCCATGGGCAGGGACACCTCCCACTAGACCAGGCTGCTCAAGGACCCATCCAACCTGGCCTTGAACAATCCCAGGGAGGGGGCATCCACAACTTCTTTGGGCAACCTGTGACAGTGCCTCATCATCCTCACCGTGAAGAATTTCTTCCTAAAGTCTAAATTAATCTTTCTCCTTCCAACTTAAAGCCATTCTCCCTTGTCCTGTCACTACATGGCTTTGTAAAAAGTCCCTCCCCAGCTTTCTTGTAGGCCCCCTTCAGGTACTGGAAGGCCTCTATAACGTCTCCCTGGAGCCTTCTCTTCTCCAGGCTGAACAAGGCAAACTCTTTCAGCCCCTAGCCTAATAGCAGAGGGGCTCCAGATCTCTGATCATCTTCGTAGCCCTGCTCTGTTCCGGTTCCAATAGTGCCATCTCCTTACGTTGATGATTCAATAACTGTACACAGTATTCCAGGTGTAAGCTGGACGAGAGAGGAACAGAGGGGAAGAATCACCTCTCCTTGACCTGCTGGCCATGCTTTTTTAGATGCAACCCAGGACACGGTTTGTCTTCTGGGTTGTCAGTGCACATTGCTGGGTCACATCGAGCTTCTCATCAATCAGCAGCCCCAAGTCCTTCTCCACACGGCTGCTCTCAATCAAATCATCCCCTATACTGTATTGAAACCGCTGATTGCCTCAACCCAGGTGTAAGACCTTGTACTTGGCCTTGTTGAACCTCATGTAGTTAGCACAGGACTTCTCCAGTTTGTCCAGGTCCCTCTTGTCTGTGTAGAACATTGGGGATTCCAAGTTCAGTAATGTGTGTATGTAACTGTACTATTTAGACAGGCAGTTAGCCATTTTTAGGTTCAATGCTAGATATGAACATAAAAGCAGCAACATCCTGCCAACGTGTGCAACTGCAGGAATATTTCCGATAATTGGATTATCTTTAGATGACTTTACAGCCTTGCCTGCCTCTGCTTAGATGTGCAGGCATGGCAGCAGGCTCCACACGCAGCAGGCTGAGCACCCTTTCACACCGGGGAAACTGAGGCACGGCCCCGTGGAAACAGCAAGTAACGAAGGAGCAAAGCTGCCCCCGTTGTGGCGTCTTGTGGCACACGGCAAGGCGCGGGGAAGGCTGCTGCGAAGGAGCGAGACCAGGACAGCCGACAGCCCGGCCGCCCCCCTCCACAGCTGCCCCGCGAGAGGTTCAGGCCGCGGCCCCCTCGGCCCCTAGGACAGCGGGGTCGGCCCTGCCGCTGCCGCTGCCGCCGCCGAGGGGCGACTTCGGTGCTCAGCCTCGCCCTCTGGAGGCTCTACTCCCCGCTGGCCGCGGCGCAGCCGGCACGGCCGTTCTCCTCAGAGCGCCTGGGAGGGCAGCCCCGCGGCTGCCGACCGGAGCGCGGAGGGGGCACCGGCGCCCTCACTCTGCGCCCTCCAACCGCGTCCGAACCCTCCGCCCTCCGACCGCACCAGCAGCGCCTTTCCCTCCCGGGACGGCAAGGGGGCGTCCTCTGCCCGCGGTCGCCGCCCCGCGCTGCTCGCCAGGTGGCGCTGCCGCCCCGCGAGCCGGGCGTGGTGGCCGGCTCCTCCCCCGTGATGTCATGGCGGGGCGCGCGGGCGCGAGCGCGCGGGGCGGGCAGAGAGGAGGAAGCTGGCGGTGCTGCATGCGCAGCGCGGGGCGCTGGCTGAGGTGGGGGCCCGGCCCCGCCTCTCTCCCTTCCCCCAGCGCGCCGGCCTGGGCGCGGGCGGTTGGGCGCGAGCCGCCTTTGCGCAGCGGCCATTGTTGGCGGGGAGGGCGGGAAAGTGCTCAGCCGGCCCTCCGCCCCCTCTCGAGGCGGGCGCCTTGTCCTCTCAGGGAGCCGCTGCTGCCGGGGCCGCGCCTTCGCTTTCGCCCGCGCCGCTCCGAGCCTGGCGGCTCGGCGAGGGCAGGGCGGCCGCCTTTGCAGGAGGAAGCGGGCCCTGGCGGCGCCTGCCCTCAGCCCTTGTCGCCGGGACGTGCCGGTGGCGGGCCCGGTCCTTGTGCCCCGGCCCCTTTTGGCCTCGGTGGCCGTGTTGGCCTGGCCCTCGTGCCTCTCCGCGCTGGCAGCGCGGCCTGAGTGCGGGTGGCCGCGTGCTCTGTCCTTGAGCCCAAGGGTGTGGAGGCGGCACAGCCTGTGTTCTGATTTTTGATGAAATAACAGCTTACCGGAGGGAAGGATGGGGAGGAAAAGCAACCATTTTTTGTTTGTTTGTTTTTAAAGAGACACTGGAACAGGGAAGCTGTGGATATCCCCTCCCTAGAAGTGTTCAAGGCCAGGTTGGGTGGGGCCTTGAGCAGCCTGGTCTGGTGGGAGGTGTCCCTGCCCCCCTGTTAGGGGGACTGGAACTAGATGAGCTTTAAGGTTCCTTCCAACCCAAGCTGTACTGATTCTAAATGGTAGGATGTGGCTGAAACCTGGTGGCCTGGAGGTCATAATGTTAGCAGATTGCTTTTTAGACTTAACTGAAGAAAGCCTTTCTTTGTTCTTTCTCTGCTGTGTAATCTTTTGAGGAAAAAACCTTTTTGCTGCCTTTTTTTACTGGATGGTTCTTCTGTTTTGTATCTTAAAACTCAAGAGAGGTGTTTTGAAATCAGGTTTCTCTGATGTGATGTTATGACCGTGCCTGTCATAAAATAAACATAAAATGAAGCACATTCTACCTTTAGTTTGCTGTGATTATACCGAAGACATTAAAGGATTTGCAGGTCTCTTTTAGATTGGGACAAGCACAAGAACTTTTGTGGAATTATTGGTATAATATGGGGAAACTTGGCCCAGGCTTTTGTACACATTATACACAAACTTTAACTTTCCATAAATGTTTTTTGTTATTTTGGTTTTAATAGTTAAGCGTAATTTGACACGGAGCTAAGTAGTATGAAATTATATAGGCATGTTTTAACAGTTACAGTTGTGCTTATTTAAGAGAAACAAATGAGTGATTTTTATATTACAAAAGTTTTTGAAATTATGTTAGCAAAATGAGCTCTGTAACTTATTTTGTTGCTTTAAAAGTTTTAAGAACTTCAGGAGTGTTTAAAAGTAACTTTTTTTAAATAAATGTATTAAATTATAACAATAAATTCTTAAAACAAATATGCAGATTGCATGAAACTTTTTTTAATAAAACTGAAGGTAGTTAAACCTGGATACCTGAGTGTCAGGCTTCCAGTGACGATCTGGGAATTGTGCCTAATTACATTTCTAGGCCTGATATTGATGCCTTCTCTTTATTGTTAGCTTGATGAAAATTGGTTCAGGGTATAATTTAGAAGGTTTACATTGTTTCAATTATCTGCTGTTCTCTTGTTATTTCATAATTCATGTTCCCTCTTTTTCACCATCACCACCTATTCTTAGCTACCAAAAATATCTTCCCCTCTGCTGAGCTTTCTCTTCTTAAATACTCTTCTTAATAGTAAATTGCAAGAACTTTTGGCAATGGAACAATTCAGATTTGACAAAACTCTGTGAATACTTGTGAATCTTGGAAAGGGTATCCTTTTTAAACTGTTGAGTGGGATTGGGGGAGGTGTGTTTTGTTAAAATATATTTATAGTATTGCAGTTGTTTTACTGGTTTCATATTTATCAATAGTGGTTTTGCAAATTATGTTTTTGCATGTAATGTAAGCACCAAAGGAGCACTATATGACTGTCTTATTCAGAAAATAGTGAACAGATGAAGTTTATTTTAAGAAAAGGTATATTAAGAAAAAGTGTTAAGGTTATAGTTACCTACAAAATTTTGTTTGGGGTTTTTTTTTTAGGAAAGTATTCTGGGACTTAGTGTCTCAAGATAGGTTCTTTATTTACATTTATTAATTTGCCAGACATTGCCAGACCTCTGTCTTTCTAAAGACTAAAATGGTGAAGGATAATCTACTGCAGAGTTCTTCAAGAAAACATTGACATTTTTAGAAAAAGTTACTCAACTTGTGTGTTAGATTGCCAGGGCAGCCCTGATGCTGGCATGCAGGGATTGATTCGCACCTCTTGTTACCTTCAATGCCCTTTTGACACATCAAGCACCAAATTCCATCACGGTGTGCTCTAACTGTTGACCAATTAGCATGAGTATGCTGAGGAAGTAGACAAATCCTTGCTTAATTCAGCTACTATATTAAATTAAGGTTATTACTTTACCAATTTTAGTTTTATTAATACAAAGCATAATCTTACTTAAGCTGTTGAAATAACAAGTGAAGCACAGTGTCTGCTGACGACCTATTAACAGTTATGTACTGTTCACAGTAACAGCCTGACAGATGAGTGGGTAAGGGCACCCATGTTGGATCAAGTTGCACAGGGTAGGATGGTGCTTCCCCTCCTCCAAATTGAGGTGTGCTACACAGCTTACTTTGTTCTGGGTCCAGCAGCCAGAGTAAGGCACAGGTGCTTCCTCTTTTGAGGCTACAGCCTATTGGTAGCTTTGCTTTTAGGGCTTATGAAGGCTTTCCCTGAAATTTGCTTTACCTTTTATGGGGTTTGAGTCTGGGACATCGTGAGTGGTACATGGGTCACAAAATCATTTTCTTATATCATCCTATCCCTGTTACTTTTATTTACTGTAACTCTTTTTGTCTTGATGTTACTTTTCACTGCTAGTCTCAAAAAAAGACTGTAGTTTCTACCAGTCACACTCAGTTTCTTCTCTTACATTCATAAGGGTGAAGTCTATGCACATTTGTGTCCAGCAAGGTCATGGCAATAGGGGAGGCTTTGTTGGGTTCTGCATGGGTATTTGTCTTCCCCACATTCTTCTAAATGAGAATGGCTTTCAGTACAGGAGAAGGATGTTTTTGCTTCCACTTACAACATTAAAAGAACAAGTCAGGAAGACGCAAGTATGCATAAAGATTCTCCTGTTATACTAACATAGCATAAGGAGGGTTGTGTGTAGTATGCAAACACAGCGTTAACGCTTTAAATCTTATTAGATTTTTAAAACTACTAAGGTAGTAGTCATTCTTATTTTGGAAAATAATTTTCTCCGTATTCATAGTATTAAAATATGACATGACTGGGTTTGGGTTTGTCTTGCAAGACCTAGGTCAGAATAAAATATTTATTTGCTATACTAGGCTAGTATTTAGACTAGTGTTTCTTTGCCAAATGCCTCAAAAACTGTCACAGAAGAATTCAAAATAGGGTGTTACTTTTATTGGACCTCCATCAGGCTAGGCACAAGTTTACTTGTAAGGTGGAAGTTTCAGAAGGAGCAGTGGACCTTACAGTGTTTTGTAGCATATATGTCTAAGTCAAAATGTCATAACTACTTTGACTATGATCTGACAATTCATCCAGAACTGCACTGAATTTTTAATGTTTGGATCAAATCCGGAATAATCTAGGGGACAGGCAGGATTTGGTTACTCGACATGGAAGTCCTATTCAGTTTGGTACTTAATGGCCACTGTTGCAATACCACTTGCAGCATATTGTGCTGAGAACTGGGAGAGTATCCCATGTGAAACACTAGATTGTTATTACCCAGTTCTTATACCCTTTCTTTAGGCAGGAGCTGGTGACCACTTTGTTATTTTCTGGGCTGTTTTCTCAGTTTAAGACCTCCTGCTTGCTTTTTTGCTGTGTGAGTCAAAACTGAACAATTCATTCTAGGACAAAGAGCTTGATGTTCACATCTTGAGTCTAACCTTGATTGTGAGGCAGCACGTAAGTGCGACTTTTTATTCTGAGCCTACGTGTATATCCTGAGGTTGAAGGTTTCCACAAAATTCAGTGAGGGCTTCTGCTCTCAGAAGGAGGTGCTGTACTATCATTTCCCATAATTTAGTAGTTTATCTTCCCCAAAAGAGAAGGATACAACTTTCTCAACTGTTTTAAAGACATTGGCCTATGTTTTCTACCTTCCAGAAGAATTTCTAATGGTGAGTTTTTACGAGCACAGGTTGTCTTCTTGTAGCTTTGTCTGTGTATAAATAATTCAAGATTTGTTGGACAAATAAGAGAAACTACTTGTGATGGAAGCAGCTCAAGTGTTTGGCCTAGGGATGAATTCCTGTTTACTAGGAAGACCAATACACTAGTCTTATCAAAGTGCTTATTCACAAAACTCTTCTGATCAGTTCCCCTCAAGGTAGGCAAGGTAGGTGCCACAACTGGAAAAGTACATTTTTATGCTTGTTTCTTCTTTGGCAAGAAGGAAAGAAGGATCTTCCTGCATAGCTACTGTACCCAGTACTAAAGTGATAATGTTTTTCTTCTTCCTGCCATTATTTTAATGCTGAAGACCTGATACAAAATGCATTGGGCCAGTGATGAAGCTGAGAAGAACTCTTCTATGTCCTGCATGGCTCTAGCCACGTTTTCTTAAAGAGACAAGAAAACAGGTTAAGCCCTGTCAAATCTCAGAAGGCAATATATAAGTGCAACTAAACACACTGGGGAGAAGGTTCTGTCACTTCCCTATTCCAATATCTAACTTTTTGTGGATTTAGTGGTGTGAAACCCCTCATCTGTAATGAAACAGTCTGAAACACACTATTGCTTAGTGCACAACCACTGCAGGAAGATACCCTTCTGTAAACAGGTACAGGTTACATTTTCCAAGGTGGTTATTGTAGGAGTTACTGTCTCTTGAAGTTAGTCATTTTTGGTGAAAAAGAAGTTGAATGCATCTTAATACCTATGTGTGTAAACTGTTTTAACATGTGTGATCACTAATTGTGATGTGCGGATAAAGCCACTGTTGCAGATCGTGCCAAACCAGATGCAGATGGACAGTGTCAGGAATTTGACTACTGCTTAGAGCAGGTGTTTGGCATACAAGAAGCACTGTTCGCTTCCTCCACCTGTGAGGTAGGGGAAATGGTGGAATAGATAAATGATGAGCTGGCATCCCCTCTAGAGCAGCTGAAGGTGGGATAACCCAGGAGGGTAATTCATGTGCTGAAAGACGAGCAGATGTCAATTAAGACAGCATGTCTGGCCATTTGGGTGCCAGTTCTGTAACATGTCTCGGCAGTACAAGCTTGTCAGACAGACTGTTTGTGAAATTTGGTGTTGCTTGACATCATAATTTGTTATAAGGTGGAGAATTGCTGTAGGCGTTGTGAACTGGGAAAATAATAAGGGTTTTTTGATCATTGAAGCAGGCCCAAATTACTATTTAATGTTAAACCCAACTACTGGCACTTTGAGTTGTCATTTATAAAATGAGAAGTCCAATACAAAACTAGTTGCCTTTATTGGAAATAAAACCTACAACAGAGTTTTCATACAAGGCTGGCTGGAACAATGGGGTACTGCACTTTAAAACTTTTGCAGTATTGTGCACTTGTTTCCCAAAGCATTTTGTCCCGCACCTTATCTTCAACTAAATTCCTTGCTTTTCCCCTTCCAGTCTCTCTGTCTTGTCTTGGGTGAAGTGCCGTGCTGATACAGCTTATGGCTTTCAGTCTCAGAAATTAGCTCAGGTTTCTTCATCTGGGAAACATTTCCATAAACTAATATTTGAAAGACTCCATTGCTACCAGGGCTCCTGTCCTGCCTAGGTTAGAGCAATAGTCCTTAAAAATTGATGCAGGAACCCTTGAAAGAGAGACAGGACTTCAGGATCTTATTTTATTTTGTACAATAGACATTATTGCTATGCAAAATCAATGTGTTGTTTGAAAATTGAAGGCCTAATTTACCAGTTCACTGCGCAAGAGATAGAAAGCTGTTATAAAAAGTAATTGAGTATATTTCTCAGCTGATGAGAGTTTGCTTTTAAAAAGTCAAATAGTCAAATGCATGAAATGAGGTAAGGGTTGCATTACATTGTTTTTTCACGTCACCACCTCTTTGGGTTCCCTTTTCTTCCATGTTGTACACCTTTAATCGTAAAAAAATATGTATATCCGTAGCGCTTTATGTCTTGAAGTTAGCATTCCCACAATATTTTTCCATATTGTACTGTGTTCATCCTCAAAGACATAGTGGTTTGCTAAACCACAAACGTGTAGGTTATTGAAATGCACTGTTAGGCTTAGTAAAAGAAGATTAATTCAGTTATGTGGTGGCACTATGAGGGGAAATAAAGAAAATCCAGAAGCAACCTCAAGTGTCTATAAAATTCTGTTTGATTTGCTCTAGAGCATCAAACACTTCAAAGGTTTCATACAGTCACTTCGGAAAACCTGTTTGAAGAAACTGGTAGCTTAGGGTAGAATGCGCTGAGGCAGGCAAGCCCAAGTGAGAAAGTGACAGAACAGGAAGGAAAAACAAAGCTCCATACGCAGATGGGATTTGAGGAAAAGGGTTCATCTTGGAAAAGGTTATTTCCTTTAAAACTGATTAAATTAACACTATCTTCATATTAGTATTTCTATACCTTTTCCTTGGGAAAACTGCTGAGATACTTATAGCCCATCTTAAGTGAATGCTTCCATGTTTGGGGGATCAGAAGGATCCAGATTGCATTGATTTTTATGTGACATCCCTGAATAACTTTCCCATCAACCTAGTTCTGTGCATTGTTTTGCCTGTTAACATGAGAGATTGAAGAGACTTTTCTTGATCATTTCAGGTGGATAGCAATACAGTTCCTGGAAGTGGGAAGGTTGCTAACTACAGAGTTACTTTGCCTGCTTTCCAGAACAAAGGTGCCACAAGTTAGTTGTCCATCTGAAAGCTCTATAAATATTTAAGCAACACTATAGTGGAATATGAGGGAAAACTCCCTTTAAAATATTGTATCTTCAATATAGAGGGCACACATAAATCTATTTTGAGAATAAAAGATTCCTTTGTATTCTAAATACTTTTTTAGAATGATTTTGTATAAAGAGCCGATCTAGCTTCTTGCCCCAGCCCCTGCAGGCAAAGCCACCAGTAGCTGAGAGACCTTCTTTTACAAAGAGTCTCTTTTGAGAATAGAGGAGCCCCATCAAGTACAGTAAGAGCAAAATATATTTGGTCTCTGAAATACTTCCACAAAATCATTCTTAGAGCATCTAGGCTTTACAGCAGAGACAATTTTATCTAAATCAATTTAATATTGGGGAGGAGGGTAAAAGAGCATTGGTACTTTTTTACTTAGGAGATGAGTGATTTATTACTACAAGTTGTACAATATACTAATTATCAAAACAATTGGACCTATTGAAAGTTTCTGAAGGGAAAGCTACAAATTACAAGATAAATTTAGAGTTGTGTAATGTTCTCATAAGCCTTCACTTGGAAGGCATTCTGCTTCCAGTATAGGATGAGGTCTGGCAGCAAGGTTAACCCTGACTTCTGAGTGTTCTATATGGAGTTGTTAATTTCTGCCACGTTCTTTCAGTTTAAATTTAGATTTGTTGGCAGCGATTATGCCTATTGCGGTAAGCTTCACAGGCAAAACATTGAAACAAATATGCCTTTTATCACAGATGTTTTTGCTGAATAAGATTAGTGAAGAACACTTGAAAGCTGAAAAACAGGGTACAGAAGCCTTTGGTCCAAAAGGCACAAGTAGTTGAATGTCTGGAATGTATTTCCTTCTCGATCCAAGGAAAGAGCAAGTAATTGTTGAGGTGATGGACCATAATCTTGAACCCTGTTCTACTTCTGATTTGTTATTGGTAGTAATGAAATTTCAGCTATGTAAGTGAACACAGAATCTGGATGTGAATATGTATCAAAAACAAGAAGCTTGCCGTTCTAAACCAGATGGTCATTGATGTAGGAAATAGCAACCTACAACTAGATTTTATATTTGGCTGATCATAGAATGGTTGGGCTTGGAAGGGACCACTGGAGATTATCCAGTCCAACCACCCTGCTAAAGCAGGTTCATCCACAGTAGGTTGCACAGGGACATGTCCAGGTGTGTTTTGAATATTTCCAGGGAAGGAGACTCCACAGCCTCCTTGGGCAGCCTGTTTCAGTGCTCCATCACCCTCACAGCAAAAGTTTTCCCTTGTGCAGGTGGAACTTCCTGTGCTCCAGTTTCTGCCTGTTGCCCCCTGTCCTGTCATTGGGCAGTTTTGAGAAGAGTCTGGCCTCAACCTCTTGACACCCACTGCTTAGATATTTATAAGCATTGATAAGATCCCCTCTCAGTCTTCTCCAGGCTAAACAGACCTAGGTCTCCCAGCCTCTCCTCAGATGCTCCAGTCCCCTGATCATCTTCCTGGCCCTCCACTGGACTCTCTCCAGTAGTTCCTTGTCTTTCTTGAGCGGGGGAGCCCAGAACTGGACACAATACTCCAGATGCGGCCTCACTAGGGCACAGTAGAGGGGGAGGTTAACCTCCCACAACTTGCTTGGTACATTCTTCTTGATGTGCCCCAGGATACCTTTGGCCACCTTGGCCATATTGCTGGCTCATCGCAACTTGTTTTCTGCCAGGGCTCCCAGGTCCTTCCCTGCAGAGCTGCTTTCCAGCTGGTCAGGCTCTAACCTGTACTGATGCTACGGGTTGTGCCTTCTGAGGTTCAGAAGCCTACACTTGTCTTTGTTGAACTTCATTAGGTTCCTCTTTGTCCAAATTTCCAGCCTGTACAGATCTTGCTGAATGGCAGCACAGCCACTCCTTCCAGTTTTGTCAGCAAACCCGCTAAATGTGATTGCTAAATGTATCTTAGTAGATATTAAACAATTGGGTTAATTCTTAATATACAATAACTATCTGAAGCATAATAGCTGCATTTGTAATTGCCTTAAGTTTAAGGAAATGTGTATCCCTTAATTTTATATTTAGCACAGAGGATGATACTTCTATCTTATGACATTTTTATGCTTTTTTGTCTAACCTGAGTATACGTAACTTTTCAAATCCATATGACAAAGGCATTCACTTTTGAGACCAATATGTCATTCTCTGCCTAATGTATGACACAGCCTTCATAGACAAGGTTATTCTATCTTGAAAGGTTTGTTTGATGGGGGGTTCTCTGGTCTCACTTTCTACTATTGCTCATCTGTCTAAGATAGGTCTTGAAGAAACAGCCTCAAATGGCACCGGGGGATGTTTAGATTGGATATTAGGAAAAATTTCTTCAGCAAAAGAGTTACCAAGTACTGGAAAAGGCTGCCCAGGGAAGTGGTTGAGTCACTGTCCCTGGAGGTATTTAAGACATGTAGATGTGTATTTATAGTTGAACTTGATCTTTAGGGTCTTTTTCAAACCTAAATGATTCTGTATTCTGAGATAACATACAAAAAGTATTCCTGTAATTCACTTCTGTCTCTAAGCTAATGTTCTTCAAAAGATGACAACATTCCTATGTATTGCAGAATGACTACAGTGCCAACAAAGAAATTAGACCTGGAGAGTATGTGGAAAGGAGTATTCACCCTGTACACCGTTTTAGGGGAAAAACAATGAATAAAGCAGGTCATGATTCTTAGATCATTTAGAGTGAGGATTTTTTCCTCCTGAAGGGCAAGACACAAAAGCTTCCCAAGATGCTTTGACCCTACTGTCTCTGCAGTTGCTATGGGTAGGATACACTGATAGTCAGCTCTTCTGAGCACTTTGATAGCGTTCAGTCTAGTTACAAGGGCTGAACACTGGGGAGCTGTGCTGCTTGTGAATGGATTAGGCAGAATTTATTCACTGGTTAGAAGCCCTACTGCGTAGGCTGTATATTTTTCAATGTAAGTAGCATCATGTTTTTGCATTTCAGCAGGAATTTCAGACAACCTTTGAAATACATAGCCAATCAGCATTTGTTCCAAATGGTGCTTTTGTGCCAAATTTCCAAGTAGTGAATGGTGTTTGGCAACTAGGCCCATTTGGCTTTATCTTGAAGGATAATGAAAACCCATCTTTTTCCTCATCCCTTTAACAAACACAAGATAGTCTTATTGAAATAAAAAAGACAGAAATTAATGGAGGAAGCTAGGAGAGTTACAGTTTAGGGAAACTCCTTAGGAGTTGTATTTCTAAGGAATTACTGTGCTTTGAGTTTTGTTACAGTAAAACAAGACATTTATAAAAATGAGGGGGTTTGGTCATACATTTGTATCACTGAGTGCTGGTGAATGCTGGAAGTATTCTTCCAGTAGGTATTTGTCAAGACAAAGGCAAAGTGTGCCTCCTAAAGTGTGAAGATCTACTTTTTACTGTAACAGTGTATCATAGATGTACATTAGTAAGTGCATTTGGAGCATCTTCATCAGAAATATTGAGGAGCCTTTCTTAAAGACTTTATGGTTTTTCATCTTTGTGGTTTTTATGAAAAATCGTAAATTGGAGACACCCTTCCAGCCCCCTAAGATACTGCTTTCTGTCATGGAACAGAAAGTGGACTGTTTGCACTTGTGTAAATCTCTTCTAATTTTTCTTGGGCTCAAAAATCCTGACTTCTAGCATAAGCTTTAATGTTGACCACCTGGCACATACAATTATTGCTTAGCTCACTGAAATGAAACACATTTTAGTAATTCCCATGTGTAATTGTTGCCTCAGAATTGTTTACCACTGACTGGTAAGAAAGCACATTCTTACAGCTCCTTTTTCTTAAATTACAGTTTAACTGTGTTGAGAAATAGAACCCTCATATTAGATTTTGACAAACTTTCTACATTCATTGTTCTTGGAGTCTGGTTTGGGTTATGTAGTTTTTTCTTATTGGGTTTTTTTAAGCATTCTTTAGTATTGGAAAGATCAGTACGTGAGGAAGCATAACTACAGGAAAATGTAGAATCTTTACTTTGAATAGAAATTGATGTTGAGAACATTTATCAACATGAACATTTCCTGAGGAAGATAATCTCACTTAGAAATTATTCAACATGAGGAGTATCTTTTGACACTCACTTTCTGTGGAACAGCCTGTATTTCCTATATTTTACTTTAAAACATTTTGGAAGACAATGGAAAGTAATAAAAGAATCTGTTTAAATAATTTTAATAGCTACAGAGTTGAATTACAGTTTAGCACTTTTAACAGCATTTCAGGAAAAATGCTCTGGGGTTATTAAAATTTGGGAGGAAATTTCAAAAAAGGTTTGGAAAACTAAAGGTTGAATATTCACTTTTCTGTGTTTTAAAACGATCTCCACAAAGGTAATACTAGCCCTTCTGAAGGGAACGTACTTCTGTTGATAATATTGGGACCAGATGTCTGATGATGTAGGCCCTTATTCTTAGTTATTGTGGTGAAGATGAGCAATTCCATTAGTAATAATATATGTCAGTGTAATACTGGAGTGAGCCTTCTGGTTTCTATCCATAAAGGTTTTTTATACTGTAGTGAGCAAATTACAATTATCTCTGTCCTGCTTGCAAGCCTCATAAGGAAACAAATCACCATAAAGATTTGTCAACTAATAATAATAACAATATTCATCTGGCTCCCCTAGGTATGGTGGAGTTTTCTTAGGATTGGTAGGAAGGCAACGCAGTATTACTGTTTGTGTGCTCAGTCTGTTAGAATTATTTGCTATTAAGTTATCCTCTGCAAAGATATGCGTTGTTTGTGTAAGTGAGAAAGATGGAAGAACTGAATTAGCTTCAGGACAGAAACTAATCTGGGGCGATGTATCTGCACATGGTGACAGGGAGGTCAATGTGACTGTATTTTTCTTGTGGATTTTAAAAAGTGATTTGGCTGAGAAAAATGAGGCATAATACACCAGCAGGCACAGGGAGTGCCATGGAAAGATGCTTAAGGAGAGTCACTGGAGAGGAGTTTGAGGAAACTAAGGAACAGAAAAAGTATTTTTGGTGGTTGCAGTGCGATGGATTAAAGTTTTCGTTATACAGTGAAACAGTGCAAATAAAAGGAAAAGATGCATCCATGAAAACAGAACATGTTTGAGACCAGTGAAGTATTTTGGCCATGCATCCTAATGGATGGACAGAAGAAAGCCGCATGACCTAATGAAGCCTGGAATTACAGTAAAGAATAAAATACACTACACAAGACAACCTTCAGTGTCCTGGTTCTTATTGACAGCAAGCAGTCAGTGAAGAGATGCTAAAATAGAAATTACTTAAGGAGGGGACATTAACGTTATTTTGGTTTTGATCTTGGTTGTGCTTAGCTTGAGCTGGTAGTGGTTCATCCAAGACAAAGTGTTAGAAAGTCAGTCAGGTTCACAAAGGTGGACTGTGATTGTTTAGATATGAAGAGCAACTATGAGTATGTGTCATCAGGACTGGAGTGATAATTGAAGCTTTCTAAATGGAAAAAATTATCCAAGGGCTGAGAAAGAACTGGTCAGCTTTTTTTTCTTAAGGGCTAGCCAGAAAAATGAGAGACTTCAAGTCACAAAAAGGCTGAATATTTTAAGACTTCATGTATGTTTGGTTTCTTTTAGACCAAATCAGAAAAAGGATCCGAATGGTCAGACTCTATGTCTTGTCTTTTGAAGAAGCTGGAACAGTTGAACTTAGATATTGAAGAAGCTCTGAGTGCTGGCTCTTCTCCCTCCAGTACTCCTTCTACCAAAAGGCATAAGGAACTGGTAAGAATGTGTGTGTTGTATGGTATGTTTTCCAACATTTAGTTATCAGAGGCTGGGACTTAGGGCACAGCCTTCTTCCTGTGACATATTCCCCCATGAAAAGCCTGTGCTAGTGTTACTGAGCTGGTCATGCCTAACATGCTGATAAAAGCTACCTCCAAGCCACTCTCACTGGTTTTGGCGCACTTGCTTCCCTTTCTAATAGGTGCATCTTTTTAGATAAGTCCAAGAAGATTTCAAGAATGTTTCTAACATCAATGCCAAAATCACCATTTTCCTCAGTTTTGTATTTGAGCAGTTTAAGTCCTTTTTATCAGGTCACCTCTTCTTTTCACTCTGAAGCAGGACAGCTTGCTTCATTTGGATTGTCTGTGGACAGGCAAACATCATGTGAATCAGCCACATTTTTATTGTGGCTTTATTTGGCAGCCGGGAAGCATTCTTTAAGCCTCCAAGAGCCAATTTCACTACAGGAACTGGAGACATCATTTAACAATAAGGTCTTCCTGGTACAACTACAAAGATCAGCACAAGAAGAGTCAGGGACCATATTGTGGAACTGATGACGGGATGCCCTTTGCTATTTCCTGCAAAGGTATTTGTAGTCAAACCATTTCTGAACAAGGGAATCATCTGCCCTGATTAAAACATTTAAAAATAGTTTGTGTCAAAATGGATTGACCTTGGTCTTCTCATGTAGTCAGAAAAGCTAAATATATCCTCCTGAATCTGTGCGTGAACTTATTGTGAAGAAACAGATTTTGAAAACCTCAGAATAACAGTTGCAGTGAAAAAAAAATGAACTCTTGTTTTCATACAAGTCGTATGAGTCAATTATCTTCTATCGATTCGTCCCATTTGGTCCATATTTTTATTATAGCTTATAATTTGTTCCACACTTATCAAATGTTTTATTCTTGTCACTCATAATTAAACTTGAATAGGAAGATCTATTTCAGACATATGTTTACTAGTAACTGTAAATTTGGCTTCTATAAAATGATGAACCACTTATGTGTTTTTCATATGTTTATATCCTGTTTTGACTGTATAAACTGAAAACTGACACAAGAAATAATGATTGAAAAGGGTTTGAGGCAAAGTGCTTACAGATGGAAGGCCAACTTGGAGAGCAGAGGTCTCTGAAGTAGATGACTACTCTATGAGTGGCAACAAGTTTGGTGCAGCAGCTGCTCTGAAGATTGTTCTCTTGAGGGTGTGGGCAATTGTTAAGAGATGACAGAGTATTTATTTATTATGGCAGATGCTATGTCTCAGAAATAAATTACGTAATCCAATCGCTAGGTTGAGCCAGTCAGTTTTCTACTGAAAGATTTTTTTCATCTTTTTGTGGAAGTAACTCTGATATTTTATTATTCTTCAGATTTTTCTGTGGTGAAGGTATCTATCATTAATAATACTTGATTGAACAAAAATTTTGCAGGAAGAAGTCTAAATATTTGCTAATGAAAATAGACTGGGTGAATAAACATTATGGGACTTATTGTGTGAGAATATGAGGTCTTGCAGTATTTTGGTTGACAAATTTAACATGTTATGTAAAACATAATAACTTTGAGATGAATGCTAAGAGGTGATCTGTCTTTACATCTGTGTTAACTGCAAGTTACTTTTGGTCAGTTTTTTATTGCGAAATAGCATTGAGCCATAGCACTGGCTAGATGACTCTGTATCTGATCTAGAAAAGACATTTAAAATATCTCTCAGCAAATTATTTTTTTGAAACATTCTCTCACTAATGCTATCAATAGATGACTCTCTGAATGTACAAAGAGCAAAACTGCTAGCTTTGTTGAATTGCAATTAATAATACTGCTCCTCTAAAACTTGTACCTTTCACATGAAAAAAAGTCATTCTTAGCAATATAGAAGGAGGTACTTGGAAAATGAAATAGCAGAGATAAAACACTCTTGCTACGAACAGCTTGTTTCTCTGTTGTTTAATGTACCTGCTTTATTGCCATTTGATGTCTAGTACTCAGTTTCAGTACAGGAAAATAAAGCAGATCTGAAGAATAAGAATCACGGTTTTCAGTTTTAGACCTTTACCATTCATGCATAGTGAGATAGAAATCCTGTTTGATTTTAATTAACCCATCTTATGCTAGAGATATGCCTTTCACTGAACAAAATTTTCTCTTTAAGTTACACATTCTTTTCATTCTTTTGCAGCAATATATTATCTTCAAACTTTTTTGGGGCCCCATTCTAATTCTTTTGTCAACAGCACAAAGCCTCCTCATTTTACAGCTCTAAAAATATATTAACTGGGAATTAGACAATTGCTGATAAAAGCTAGCAGCAATTTTGTTCGGTTGTGAGGGGGAGCATTCAGAAAATTAGATGATTTTCACAAAATCACAGAATGGTATCTTTGGGAGGGACCTCTGGAGCTCATCCAGTCCAGTCCCTCTGCTAAAGCAGGTTCACCTACAGCAGGTTGCACAGTGATGTGTCCAGGCAGGTTTTGAATGTCTCCAGACATGGAGACTCAGCAGCCTCTCTGGGCAGCCTGTTCCAGTGCTCTGTCATCCTCACTGTAAAGAAGTTTTCCTCAAGTTGATGTGGAACTTCCTGTGTTCCAGTTTGTGCCCGTTGCCCTTCGTCCTGTTGCTGGGCGCTGTTGAGAAGAGTCTGGCCCCCTCCTCCTGAAACCTGCCCTGTAGATATTTATAAGCATTGATAAGGTCCCATCTCAGTCTTCTCTTTTCCAGACTAAATAGACCAAGCTCACTCAGCCTGTCCTTGTAAGGGAGATGTTCGAGTCCCCTGATCATCTTCATGGCCCTCTGCTGGAACTCTCTCCAGTTGTTCCTTGTCTCTCCTAAGCTTGGGAGCCCAGAACTGGACACAGTTTTCATTGATTGTGCCCAACAGCTTGGGACTGCTCTTCAGTGCACTCGTGATCCTGGTTCCCTGATTGTTCCCAGCACGAATTCTGCAGGATTGCGGCATGGCTTGCTCATTGCTCAAACACCTCATTTTTCTTTTGAGGGAAACCAGGATACATGGGGGAACATTGTGTGGTTGTTCTCTTCCTGGCTTTGCGCTCAGTGTGTCTGGGTAAATGTGAGCCCAGAGTTAGCACATGTATCTTAAAAAATTGTGTGGAGCAATCAAGTCAGATTTCCCCAGGTTTGGAGGACAAGGAAAAGTGGATTTAGGAAGTTCAACGTCTGTGATTAGAAAATGAGAATTTGCTGGATCTCTCTTTTAAGTTAGAAAAATAAAACCAGAAAATAAAGTGAAAAGATAATTTTAAATTATTTTAATAAAATAACTTCTTTTTCTAAGGTAGAGATGATCCACAGTGTACTACTGTTTGTTAGTACTCCATTGTGTATTAGCTGTTAAGGGAACCACTTGACATAATCTGGATGTCTACCTTAGCAAAATGTAAAAATGATGCAGCAGGTGATTTTAAGAAAAAAGATAGAGGCCAAATATTTACCTTACATCAGAGAGAAGAAAACACATTAAAAAGATAAAATTCCAATCTTTTTATCTTGCAGTTCACATTAAAAATATTTATGACTTGCCTTTATTTACAGGGTTTTTAAAATTCTCTTACAGTGTCCTTTTCAAGTGGAAACAGGCTTTTATGGAGATCATCAAGGAAAGGGATCTTGGACAAATAGAAGAGCAGACTACCAGGATCTAGACTGTTTACCTTACCCAGAGTCATCTGGAGCACGACCTAAAACTGATGTAAGTATCTATAGCATTTTACAACATTCTCTGACTCTCACATTTAGTAATCTCAAAATTTACTATTCATCCTTAAAGTTGTCCTTATTTTTATTCTAAGTAATTTGTTCTGCCAATATTTTACTGTATGGAGTAGTCTGGTTTGCAGAAAAAGTACAGATAGAAGCTAAGTCAGTCTTCAGTGCGACTCTAGGGCTGTAAGATTCATGTAATCTGATTTTAGATAACTGTAGTAAAGATTCCTACATCTGAACGCATAATTTGGACTACCTTTATACTCAATGGAAAGAAATGGGCATTTCTGAATAGTAATTAATCTGACCTGGAGGTTAGATATGATGAATTCCAGGCATCAGATCAACCACTTAATCTTTTTCTTCGTTGCTTATTTTAGAATTAGTCTCTTAGGATTTTTAATTTGGCTACTGGTTAGGCTCAATTCAAGGCAGATTCCACTCTACATTCTCTGTAAAGAAAAGTGTTCAGCTCTGGAGGTTTAGTTAAGCCCTGTTTCAACCAATAATAGCCATATTTGTTTGGGTTATTTTAACAAGGTAATGTTGTAATATGCAATCAATGTCTGTTAAAATCTATCAGATGGTTTTCTCAAAAGGCTTTGATTCACTTCTGTAGTAGCTAAATGACAGCTATTTTAGGAGGAGTGACTTTATTCTGAAATACAGATGCTTTTGCCTCTTAGTTTTAATTTGCTTGAGTCCCAGCAGTGGCTATGATCGTCACAAAACATAAAAATGGCTGTACTGGATTGAATCAAAGATATTTATAGTCCAGTATCCTTTCTTTGGCAGTGGCTACTGTTTCATGTTCAGGAAAAAAGTGTAAGAACAGCATAAGTAGATAGTAAAATATCTCAGCTTCCTTTGGGGTGTTTATCATGCAGATACCTTCAAGCCATTCACTAAGTACCAGTTTTATAATTAATAGCACCCGAGGGTCTTTATTTTGCTACTAGTTGCATCTTTTGTATTAATTTGTTCTTTTGATAGTTAAAGCATCTTGTAACAATGGGTTCCAAAGTTTACTTGTGGAGTATGTGAAAAAAACCCCACTTTTTCTTGTAAATTTACTATTGGATTATTATTTTGGCTGTAATTCTTGTACTGTGAAAACCTCAATTCTAGGGATCTTGTAGGAAGTAGTAGATACCTGAGACGAGGGCTTTTTTCCAATATGTCTGATTGTATTTACTGGTATTGGTCTGTTTGTCTTATGCTCATTCAGCATCATGAGGTCCTTTTGCAGGAGTCGGCAGTCAGATTTGGTTTTTATTAACCTCTGTAATTTAATACAATCAGAAAGCTCTGTCCCTTTTTATTCCTCCATTTTCCAGATCTTTTATAAGTGTATTGAACACGTATTTGTGAGACTGTCAAATAATATCCACCCACTGTAAAAGAAAGCAACCAGTTTTTCCCAACCTTTTTTTTCACTTTTAGTTAGCGATGAAAAGACATTGTTATTTCTTGATGCTTTTTTTTAGTTTTCTTCCTTGACAACATAGTTTGAGTCTGATAGATAACTTCTTCAGAACCTTTTTGAAATGGAAGTACATTATATTGGCCAAATCACCCATATCTGCATGGTGATTCAAAGAACTTGCCTGATTACTGAGACATATCCTCCAAAATTCATACTTAGGCTTCCCTGTTAGCCTGTGTTACTATCGATGTATTTATTCTGTTCTTAGGCATACTTTCTGGTAAATTTCTGCCATGTGTATCAGTCTTACTAGCATCTCTTCCACAAATAGCTTCAGAGGCATTTTCAGATATTGGCATTGCATATAATTACATATTATGTCTGAAGATCAGCAGTTCTCTTTCTCCTGATGAGGTGCTTATTTCAAGTTATCAACACAATTTTGATTAAAACAAATCCTATTCTAGTAAAGGTAGCTTTAAAACTGTCACACTGTTCACCTGCCAAAGAATGATATGCATGTACCATACAAATCCTGTATTTCATTAAATGAATCTACTTCTTTTCATTGAAACGGAAATTTGAAGGTGGGCTCCACTTGCTTATGAGTTGAAAACATTGTCTTCCCACCAGCTATTTCCTTTCCTTAGAAAATAAGTTTGCTGTTTTCCAATTCTGCAAAAGCCCAAATATTTGTTTTGATTGTTGCTTGTTCTATTTGGAATAGATAGTAGAATTCAGTAGAAGTAAGATATTTGCCAACTTTATTTGTTTCTTGCCTCAGCCAAATGTTCAGACATGTCCAAGTATCATTGCTTAATTGCCTCCCCACTAGTACTATGTAAATATTTTTCAACCATGCTGCAGTAATATTGTTGTTTTACTAGAAGTGTGTAGGAGAAAAGGCAGAGAAAAGTAGATTTTGGTTGTTTAACTTTTCTGAAGGCTACATTTCTCTTCTTGTTGAAATTCGGGAATCAGTGGTACAATAAATAGCATTTCTATGGATCTTCATCAGTGCAGTCCATTGTAGCAAACATTTGTAAGACTGTAGTAATGGCAGGGTCATGCAGAAAGTTGCTTAGGGCACTATTCTCTCTATAAATCTACTGGAGGCATGGAATTTCTTTAGAAATTACTGGGCTGTTTTTTGGATTGGCTAGTGCTTTAAATTAGGGATAAATGTTGAAACTGGATGTTTGCAATTTCCATTCGGGAGAGTAGATCATTTTACTTCCTTCAAACTGCTGGTTTTGGTGAATGCTGTATTTCGGGCAAATACAAATTATGCCTTGTCTAGCTCCAGACATGCAGTCTGCGTGAGTCTGTCACAGCTTTCCAATACCCGAATTTTAACTGTTTATTCAGTTAGAATGCAGACTTTTCCATCTTTTTAAGAAGGGAATGCAAAAGTTACTTTTATTACAGTAAAGGGGGTGGATCCAAATGACAAAAGGCCTAATCCCTTCCATGTCACACCCAGGCTGCATCCATTTAACTCCCATGATCTAAGTGGTATAATACATAACTTGGGAGTAACACAGGTGTAAATCAGACCTGTTGTATTTTGATGAGCTAGTTTTTCTTCTTTTCCAATTTTTTACGAGGTCAGAAAGAGTTTATCTGTCTCAGCACCCCAGGAGCTCATACACTCAGGCATTTAGAGAACCCAATACTCTGTAACTTCTTGAGATTACCGAATATAGCAGAGGAGACCAATGTTAGAAATAGCAGGGATGCTGTAATTCAAGAATAATATGCAAAGAATTATGCAGGACATAATTGTTCAATTCTCAGTACAAGGCAACTATGTTAGCTGCACACTTTCATGGATACTAAGTAGGCTGACAGCTTAAAAAGTGCAAAAGTTTATTTGGTAAACTTGTGTCACAGTAGGTATTCTGTTTCTATGCCTTTAAAAGATGACTCACACTTGTTACATTTTGATAGAATAACAGTGAAAATCATGTTTTTAGAGTGAAGTTGTTTCATGTCCTGGCTTCCCTCCTTCCTTCCCCCGACACAGTTGCTTCACTGAAACCTTGAAACATTATTTGTGAAGTACTAAAGGAAATATGTACCTAAGGTGGTAGGAAACTCAGGTGCCTGAGAGACAAACAGCAATGTTTTACCTGACAAATGCAGACCTTTCCAAGTCCATGGCAACATCATGGAGATTCCATTAACAGAGAAAAAAAATACTTCTATAGCAAGTTCCAGCTCACCGTGAAGCTGTGTCTGAAGCGTTTTGTGCCCCCAAAGTGCTGATGTTGGTTGGTTGAGTATTTGAAGAGTCTGGAGTGACTAGCTGAGGACTGGAGTGACTGGTGCTTAGAGCTGAGGAGCAGAAACTCTCCTATGGTAGATCAGTTACATTTGAAGAGCAGTGCCTGCCTCTCCATGTTCTGAGCAGAGGAAGCTTTGAGATTGGGACAGTCTGATTTAGGAGTCTAATTGCAGGTGGGGTGAAAAGCCCTCTAGCTCTTGCAGATAACACAACACCCTCTGCAGTATGCACTCCACGCATCAGTAAGGGAAGGAAATTTCACACCTTAGTAACAAGGTGGGCTTTTCCTTTATCCATGATTAGTCTGCTTTGCGTTTTCTTTTTAAGTACAGCTGATGAGCACAGCTTTGATTTCGTATGCTTTAGTTCCACAAGTAGCTTGAGTACATTAAACTGAGAGGGATAAAGTTAATAATTTTATAGGTTTTGGGCTTGCTTTAACTTCAGTTCTTGGTCTGGTTCATTGCTTAGCCACATGAATATTTAGGCTGGTGCAAGATCAGAGTGGCTGTAGATGAGACAGGGTAAATTACTTCTTTCTGATAGCTTAAACTCTTGGTGGAACTATAGTTTGTACTAAGCCACATGATCAGAAAATAGGAACCAAAACACTGCCTTGTAACCCACATGACTGAAAAGTGTTTGTGGTTATTTTAGGAAAGTGTATTATTTTTTTTCTGAGAAATGCTATTTGACGCTACAGACAGTGTCTCAGTGTTTAGGCCAGAGGTTCTAGGGATGTCTGATATCTTCTGACATTGTTTAGAAATGTAAAACTAATAGTACCATTATTTATGACTATAGCAGTCATTATCCCTCTGTAGGCAGTGTGATGCTTGCCTGACCCTCTGACATTGTTTGAGGCCAGAGAAATTCAAAAGTAAAAACAATTGAAGGAAAATCAGCATCATTGTGTTTCTCATGCACTACTCGTTCAATACTGTTGCCCCTGAACCAGCAGGGATCAGAGATTATTCATTAGTGAGCACATGTGACAAGCCTTTTATCAGATAGCTGCCAATGTCCAGTGCAGAAGGAAGTTATAATGTGACAACTCATAACAATTTGCGTTTCTACTAAGCATTCTTTTGGAATTTGAGGATATGAAAGTATTTACAAACCTTAGGCTGATCTTTTGTTCCTCCATGAAATATGTAAGCAGAGTCTTCATTTTACATCTGAGATTAGAAGATAAGTATATATAACCCGGCTCTAAAATAAGTTTCACACACTATCACTACTGGATGAAGTCATAAATTTATTGGTTCCTGGTACAATTTACAGCAGCAGTTATGTCCCTTATCTAGCAGGGTGTGTTTCCCTAGATGAAGATTAGACAGGTCGTGCTTTACTCTGACTTTGACCCCTATTGAAAAAGTTGACAGTAAAGCCCTGAGAAGTCTTGTGCAACTTCAGATTTCTTACGTCAGGGAGCCCATTCTGTTGTTGGGCCACTTTGGATGACCCACAAAGTGTAAGAGTATGAAATAAGAAGCCTAGATCTGAGTGACAGTGTTGAATACTTCATTTCCTCAAAGAAATGGTGTGCTTGAAGACATGGTTATTTGGCTTTGGTGGAGCTGAAGACTTCTGTCTGTACTTCAGTTAAAGAGTAGCATAGCACATGCAGATAAGAGATGCAGAAATCCTTGTAGAAACCAGGTCCTAACTGACTTTCTGTAAGTCATACTGATTGGTTGTAGCATGGCCAAGAGCAGAATTTGTGCAGACCCCTGGGCCTGTGTTTTTACCTCCAAACCATCCTTCCTCTTTAAGAGTGCTAACTCAGATTGTTCCCATTCTTGCAAAAATAAATTTCAAACTGTGTCCTGTAGCCATATGAATTGCTTTCCTGTGTTGATATTAATCACATCAGCAAATCAGTTCTGCATTATAGACACAGACAGCTTGAAACAACATCTTGCAGAATTTTTTTTCTTGCTTTCAGCCTATAGTATGGTGTGTATCCCAGTGGAACAGAGGCATAGTGAAGTAATCAGGTACAGTGACCCACTCTGCTTCCAGCTGTGCCCTGTTACAGTGGGCTTTCTCACATTTGAACAGGCTGGCTGCATTTCCATTCTTCCCCTTCTCTGCCTGCATGGTGAGGACATTACTCTTCTTGCCCAGGAGCACCCTAGGCTTGTGGCCTTTCTGAGATAATCAAGTGCTCTTGAAAGACAAAATCTTCCCCACTTTGTGATGAACTACTTTCTTGGTAGGAAAGGAATAATTCGTTCTCCTGGGAAAAGCCTGTACTAGTTCCAGGGAAAAACAGGGAGAGAAGAGCAAACACTTGGCTTCCTTCCCTCCTTTCCCACTTCCTTTCTTCCCTCCTTCCCATTTTTAACAGCGAGAACTATATATTCCAGTATACGTAACTGGTACTCCAGGCTTTCTCATGCACTTTGTTTACAGTGCACCTGAGAGCACTCTGGCCAGAGTGTTCCCAACAAGGACAGACTGCAAACTTAAGAGCCCAGTGCACCCTCCTCTCTTTTCCTTTTTGTCTTTATTCCCTCCTCCCATCAGTCAGCTCCTTCTCACAAAGCTGTCTGTGATCCGGGCAACACTGTGCTCACTCACACATTATGCTGAAATCATGATGCCATGATGAGCTCGAAGAACAGACGACGCTCAATATAAATTTTAGCTTTGCACAGTACAAATGTTTTGTATGTGAATGGATAAATGTTCAAAAACTTTTGAAAGGAAAAGTAGATTAAAATCTCATCTAGTACATCTTCTAAACAGTCCTGAATTATGAGTTTAAATTCCCTGTCTGCACATCTCTGCAGATCAGTAAAACTTCAGTGGAAATAGGATGAGGGTTTGTGACTCAAGAAGATGTAAACATACAAAGAGCAAACACTAAATCCATCTCACTGAGCAGATCGAGTGTCTGAGTAGCATTTGCTAGATTGATACTAAAGACTGACTGACTCAGGGATTAAGTTCTGATGGTGACAGAAAAGGGCCCTGAATTAGAAAAGTCAGAGGAATAATATACAATTACTGTATTTATCAGAACTGGCTAGTAACAAACTGTTGCATTACGTGTTCTTACTGATTTTTATAACTAAAATTACTATAAAGAAAGAGGTCACACCACCAGTTGGCACGCCACTGCCTTTTCATTTTGGAAATGGCATCTTTATCAGTAGGCCCCTTTTATTCATGCTTAGAAATTTTAAACTAGAACTTGGTGTTGCAGTGTTTATGTATAATAGTAAGAAATGCTATCATATTATTATGAAATGGGCTTTTTCTACAGAGGACAGGATTGTTACCTGTTCCTTTTATTACTGTTTCTCCTTGGCATTTTGCCTTTGCATTTTTATCTGATTAGAATTAAAAAGGAGTTGTTTTGTTTGCAGTTTACTTTCTTTTGTGTTCTAGCAGCCCTGTCTTCACTAGAACAACAGCAGACCAGAAAAACAGAAGTCAACTCAAACACACGCAGCCAAAAAAACTTTTTCCAAATGCGTACTTACAGATCATCTTATTTATTCTGATTTACCATATACCTTTTACATTTTATTTTAGTGAGGAGACTCCAACGTCTTGCACGATAACTACTCTGCATACAGATGGTTGGATAGCAAAGGGCTTATTTTATTTCTTGGTGGTTGTAATCCTGAATTCCAAATGGAGTGAAAAGCCCCTGTCTACTTGATTGATGAGACTCTTGAGACATCAGTGTCAGTTCCAAGGAATTGAAATCTTTTAGGTCATTGCAATTCATTAGGACCCAATTGTGGTATGTTTTAGAACTCACTGAAAAGTATTTATCAAATAGTTTGTATGGCAAATTTCACAGCATTCCTTAAATAAAATATTTAACCCACATTTTTTTTAATTATTAGTTCAGTTCTATTTTTTTTCTAACAAAATGTTGAAGTCAGTTGAAGATGATAATCCTAATGTAGCTATACAGCAGTTAATATTACCTTGAACTGTTACAGTTAAATCACTTGATCTATGAAAATATTTATTTTTCAATTACATTAACTGTATCCTTTTTACACAGTATTTTGCTTCAGATTCATTATTTTAAATTAGTTTTCATAAGGATATTTTGGAGATGGGGGACATGCTTAGCAATTTTTTTTAAAAAACTCATGCAGTTATCTGTGTAAGAGCAAAGAGCATCTTTATTCATAAAACAGCTTTGAGAAATAATTTAACAATAATTAGTTATTCTTGGATGAATATTGACAAGGTCATTTATATGCATTTTTTGCATACAATATAAATTAAAATAGAAGTTTCCAACTCATTTGCGATTAAAGTTTGATATAGTTCACAAGATGTATGAAGCCCAAATACGTATTTGGAAGACATTAGAACTGGTTATTTTTGTTGCTCAGCATTATGTAACTCTTTATGTAGTTCAAAGTGATAAAGTCTGCTTATGTTGTAAGAAAAGCTTTGAAAGAGCAAGCAACCACGGGAGCAGTTGAGAAATAGAGGTGACCCACCTCCGCAAGGGCATCCAGCAGTTCCACCGGTGACAGCAGTGGAGGCAGAGCTGCTGGGTTTGGTGGTGATTCAGCTAAAACCTCGTGAACAGAGACTGCCAGTGAAATATATGGAGTGAGCACCTTTCTGAGCCAGTCCAGTTCCTGTCGCACTCAGTGAGATTTGCCATCTAGGTCCAGCTGTACTGACCTAATGAGAGCTGTAGACAGGCATGGATTCCTTAATGTATATATCCCAGTTAAGCCTACATATGCTACTTGGTTTTTGTAGACGTATTTATCATATGTAAATTGAAATATTCCGTATTCTATAGCTTCTATGTGAATTCTTTTGCAAAAACTTATAATGTAAGGGAACAGTAATCTTAAATGCTAGATTTTGTGTTTTATTTCTGATAGCCTGGACTGACTGCAGGAAAACAGTCACATTTCATAGTAGTCCATTCTTATTAATTATAGACACTAAAATTGCTGACTTACATTTCAATATTAGTACACAGCGTCAGAAATGCATTGCTTTTCAAGGGCAGACTGAAATGTCCTGACTCTGTCAGTAGATATGGGATGCAGCTGTCAAAATAAGAATCTCTATAAATGTGTATCAAGAGACGACTGGGAATCATACCAGTAAATTATACCATGCATATGCAAATATGGAGAGAAATAGCCTTCCTTCCCCAAAGTCAACTTTATACACAATGAAGTGCAAAAGGGAAACAATTTATGTCCCTTTTCTTCTGTTCACATGTTTTATGCCAGCAGCTGGGCTCGTGCTTTTAGATGCAAGACATCATGTATTTAATTGGGTGACAGTACCATTTTCTGCTGTGTTTGTAGAAGCTCAGAAAAGAACAGGCGATAGAGTACAGCAGCTCCCCTGGGTGAGTTTGGCAGGTGCGTACTGGATTGGACCCTACCAGACTGTCTGTTGTATTTTTATTTGTGGGATTTGTTGAGCACAGTTTTCTTCAGGGAGATATGTGCAATCATGCCTGATCTGTCTACCTGTCAGCTTTTTGCTTAGTCGTTTTCTGAACCTCTAGTGTATTTGTTACAACAGCATGAAAAAAAAAAGTGAATATGTTCTATGTGTATAGTTTTATCAAAGTCATTTCTCTTCCAGAGTAGCTGTTACTCATTTTCACCGTCTTAGTCCCTGTTTTGGGACTTGTGTCATTCTTATTCAGACAAGGTTCCCTCGACTACTTCACATGTTGATCAGACAGCGCACATGATTGAGCTGGACCCTTTGACTTTTACAATAGTCATTCACAGCAAGAGGAAAGTGAAGAGATTCAAACTTTACCAGAGATGTATAGCTAAAAATGTGTGCTGCCTGGACTGCAAAAGTGTTTGTGTGGTGCTTTGGAGCTTCTGTAGAATCAGACTCCTAGTGCCACTTATGCAGTGGTGCAAAGGTCTCTCATAATACAAACCTTCAGGCTCTTTGTACTCTGAAGAGCTTGTAGACTGCACTCTCCGATTTCCCACGCTCAGGCAGGAGGGACTTCATCTATAACACACCAGAGACAGAGGCTGGGACAATGCATAGGGAGAGCATTTTTCATGCAAATGAATACACAAAATCATGCATCTCGTCTCTCTAACAGAGATAATCCCTCTCAAGGTACAACGTTCTCATGTGCTTCTGCTGGGAGAAGGCATCTTTGGGATTATGCAGACCTTTGTGTAAGTGATGTGCCCTAAAGCTTGTAGATAGGGAAGGCTCAGGATTCTGCTTAACTTGAGCAGCTTTTTCAGAAAGCTCTTATATTTTTTTTCTCTCAGGTGTATCCAGTCATTTCCCAGGACTCTTCTTACAACTTTCTGCAACTTCTTCTTCTTTTTCTCATTAAAAAAAAAAAGAGATAAACAGATGCACATTTTAAAAAATACATGTATATATGTGCATATATATATTTTATATATATACACTATATATATGGGGTTTGATGAACTTTAGGTTTTTTACTCAGATAGCTTGCTGTATGGGTCTAGCAGCCAGTACCCAGGGCACTGTTGTCTTGCTGAACTGTGTTTAAACAGCTTCTCCAGAAGCCTCAACAGTGCTTCAGCTTTTTTCAGCATTACACAGAACTTACTCCCTTATCCAGGATGGATCCCATGGATGTGTCCCATAGGAATCGAGGAGTATAGGGGAGTGGTATGTGCCCAAGTCTCCAGTTGACCCAGAGTCATGAAACGCGTCCAGAACCTGATGAGGGGCAGGGCTTCTACACCCCATGCCTTAGATGTAGTGTGAGAGCTCAGGTCCTCAACAGCCTTCATCTCTGCTGTAATGGAGCTCTGGACCAAAAAGCTGTGTTTCCAATAAAACACATGGCAAGACTGAGCAACTAGGTTGATATTCTCCAGTGTTTTCATTTTCCCATTCATTTTTACAGGAGCCAGCTTTTCCTGTTAGGAGCAGGAGAAATTTCAGATGTGGAAGCCTTGTTGCTATAATTGCCTGATGTACACATGGGAAAACAGACAAAAGCTTCAGAAAAGTTCTCTCCTGTCATTTCTTGTGGTATGCAGCAAAATACAACTTTAGAAAAAATTTTGCAGAAGGTTTCCATGTAGCTGCCATTCAGATGGCATTTTGGTAAGTTCCCAGATCTGAACACAGAGTGATAAAGTAGTGCTTTAGTGACGAACCGCTAGTTGTTAAATGGGGCCTGCTGATAATCCACAGTATGAGAAAGGTCACATATTATTTGAAGCAGCCAAGTGTCGTAATTATGACCTTCTTCAAATTGGCATTACATGGTTTAAATAGTACAATGATTAATGGCTTGATACAAAACCAAGTGCTCAGAAAATAGAAGTGCCTGAAGTTTATGAGTTGCAAAATGTCCTAATGCAAATTTTCAGATGAGCCATTGAAGCAGAGCTTGAGAATGTTGTGGGTTAGCCAGTACGCTGTGAATTGAACTGAAAATTCCCAGAGGTCCTTGCATGTTCTAAAACTTGAGCATCTAGGACTCAAAAATGACTTTGCATCTAGGACTGTGAATCTGGACTGAAAAAGACTTATGACAGCCTCAGAGAGGAATAGGAACAACTTATGGACTGAAAGACTGCAGGAGGACTTCTAGTCTATTCCTCTTTACCAAATCTGAATCACTTATATCAAGCTAACAAGACTCACACTGACGGACTACAAAGCCTGTTCAGATTGTATGTTTCAGCACTCTGCTTACCATAAGAAAATTTTACTGAGCTTTCTTGCAATAAAATGTCTTATTTTGTTCACCATCACCATGCAGAACAAGTTAGATTTGTATGCTTTCCCTTTTGCCTTCCTTCCATAGGTCAATCTACTTTAACTAGCCTTTTCTTGTAGGTCTTGGTTTACAGACTCCATATTCCATCTTATGTCTTGACCTGTACAGTAAATGTTAATTTGTGCATGTCCAGAGCTAGTTATGTCTCATAGCTTTGTCTTAAAAAATATATATATATTTTTAGCAATTGAGGCTGTAGTGGGCTCCTTGTATTGTACATGACCGTTGAGTTCTATAGACACTGAAGTGGATGGTGGTGTGCTCTCCTCCATAAGCCAGCCATCACCAGCAGTAAAAAAAGAGAAAAATAAAATAATTTGGAACTCAGCGATGGTGATGACCCATCTTGGAATAACTGCAAGGGCCTTCAGATAGAGGCAGACATGAAAATTTAGCAGTCTGTATTGAGAAAATGTGGAGTATCCTTGAGTGTATAGAAATCCAAGAGCTGAGCAGATCTTCTTATCACTATTTACAACTACCTGAAAGGAGGTTATAGCGAAGTGGGCATCGATCTGTTCTCCCAGGTGACAGGTTATAGGACAAGAGGAAATGGCCTCAAGTTGTGCCCAGGGGAGGTTCAGATTAGACATTAGGAAAAATTTCTTCACCAAAAGGGTTGTCAGGCACTGGCACAGGCTGCCCAGGGAGGTGGTGGAGTCACCATCCCTAGAGGTATTCAAAAGATGAATAGATGGAGCGCTTAGGGATATGATTTAGTAGCGGACAGGTATGGGTGGACTCGATGATTTCAAAGGTCTTTTCCAACCAAGTGATTCTATTATTTATGATTAACATTTTCTGTTGAAAGGAGTCACCTGTTTCTCATCACAAAGACTTCATGAAAATGATGAAATGAAGGAGCAAAGAAGATAACCAAGCAGACAAAAAGTCAGAGAACCCCCCTTTTCTTCCTTAGCATTCACTTTCATCTTCTCTACGATCATGGCTGCAAAAGTTACTTTTCCTCTTAATGGGAAATGTAACATAGTTTGTGTTAATTGACCAAATGTGAAGGAAGGGAGGTTTAGATTAGAAATTAGGAAGAAATTTTTTACTGTGAGGCTGTTGAGGCACTGGAACAGTTGCCCAGAGAAGTCATGGATGCTTCACGCCTGGAGGTGTTCAAGGCCAGATTGGATGAGGCTTTGAGCAACCTGACCCAGTGAAAAGAGTCCGTGCTTATGGCAGGGATTTGGAACTGGATGATCTTTAAGGTCCCTTCCAACCCAAACCGTTCTGTGATTCTATGATTCTATTATCCATGGTTGTGCCTAATATACAAGGGATCTCTGTGCAGATAAATACAAAATTCATCAAAACACAGTTACCGCCAGACCACAATTCTCAGGAGATCTGATGCGGATTCCCTGTTAGCTATGTCATAGAGCATCAGATTGTCCTGAGATGGAAGGGAACCACAAGGATCATCGAGTCCAACTCCTGTCCCTGCATGGGACAACCCTAAAAATCACACCATATGTCTCAGTGCATTGTCCAAGTGCTTCTTGAATATTTGCAGGCTTGGCACCATTGCTACTTCTCTGGGGAGCTGTTTCAGTGGTCCACCACCCTCTGGTGAAGAACATTTTCCTAATATCCAACCTAACCCTCCCCTGGCACATCTTCCCGTCATTCCCTCGGGTCCTTGGGGAATGAAATGACAAGGGAATCCTGTTCTCTTTCAGTTTCCCAGGGTGAATGCCTCATCGCTCCCTTCAGCAATTCCAGGGCAGCAGGGAGCGGTGTTGATGTCAGGCAGGTGGCATCCGGACGCGATGTGAAGTCCCCCGGGACGGCAGGGGGCCGGGGGGGAGGTTGCGGGCGGGGTCCGGCAGGTGGCGCTGTTCCCTCTGCGGCAGCAGCGCGGAGGGAGCCTGACGTCACGGCTGACACATCGGAATGGAGCCTGAAATCCAAAGCCTTGACCTCTTTTGATCGCTCTTATTTTAATGGAGTCGGCCTTGATTCGTGTGTAAAAATAGTTTAGCAAACGTTCCTGAAATTTCAGCTCAGATAATCGGCCTAATGAGATGTCTGCCTGTCTCTGGCTCTGAAAATTATACTTCCCTCATTCAAGCAGTGCACTCCTGACACAACTGTGCTTTGATGTCAGACCTAACTGTCTTTCTAGACTAGTGGTGATTCGAGCCTGTGCAGTCAGAGCATTTTGAGATGAAAATCCTTGTGTTCTTAGACTGTTTTACAGAATCATAGAATGGTTTGGGTTGAAAGGCATGTTAAAGATTATCCAGTTCCAACCCTCCTGTCTTGGGGGATTTTCTGTGTTGCACTGGGTTTTCAACAGTCTGTTCACAGAGTGAATTTAGCAAGAGCTTAGGCAACTAACTTAAAGTTTAAGTATAATGCTGTGTGAATGTACCCCATCTTTGTAATGAACCCGTTTTAAAAGGGAACCTGGTTTGGATGATTAAGTGTACCTTGTCCACCCCAATCTTAGCCCTTGTGGTGCTACAAAGAAAAGAAAAAGGAATTTTTGCAATAAATGGTTACAAGGAATTTTGATCCTCAAACCATCCGCATACCAAAGCTCAAGGGCTTCTTACCTGCTTTCTTTGGATGTTATTTTCTGAAGGCATATCTGGAGCTTCACCAAATTCTTGCCTTTGAGCAGGGATTCAACTCAAGGTCAGGACTGTCTAGTTCCGGGTTGACAGAAGCTTGCACAGTTGTTGGCTTTGCTTAATTGAGAAGTCACCTTTAGTCATGATCTCTTTGGGATTTTTGGATGGTAGGTACCTCTGAGTCAATTTATTGACACTTCTCTCCACAGGCTATTTTTTATTAAGGTCTGTCAGAAGTGCTGCCTTTTCTGCTGACCACTAATTTTTATATACACCTCCCTGAGAGTACTCCTTAGGACATTTAGCTTTAATATACTTGTGCTCTAGTGGATGACCTGTTCTCTCCATATTGAGAGAGACTGATTTTGGTGCCGAACTGTCCAGCTGTGTGTGCCTCTCTGAAGCGGAGTTCTAACTGCTGCAAAGTGATTGAAATCTCATCAGCAAGTATAGCTTGTCCCTCTTGGGAAATCGGAATATTTTCCGGCTCCCCACAGTACTGGCTAGCCTACAGTGTACTTGTGGCCCCCCTTCCTCTTGGCAGGTATGTGCTGCCTCCTGTAATGCCATTCATTTGTGGTTAGGATGTGAGAAAGCAGAGTGTGATGGGGTTTGTTGATTATCTCACACAAAGTACATTACAGCAATGCCTTTTCCGTGCTAAAGCCCTTTTGGAAGTCTGGGGCCAAGGTCCCCTCCCAGTCACTGCATATGTGACAAAAAAGGTGGTTGTGAACCTTTTTCACAGTGGCTGTGGTGTCCAAGGATTGTCCATCTCTGGTTTGAGTGGGCTTCCTGGGAGTGGTCTCCGAGGAAGTACTTCTGGTTTATTCACAGCAGATGTAAGAATCATGTGATCTTACCTGAGAAGTACATATCCATAATTCCCAGCAAATATCAGATACAGCCCACCATGGCTGAAGTTCGACGTTCACAAAGTCAATGATAGGAATTAATTCTGTGGCTTAATGCATGTTCTCAGATTAAACTGAAAGCCTGCAGTAAGGACTGGAGGAGGTCCAGCCTCCTCTCTTGACAAAATCCTCTGTTCCAGTCTAGAAGGTGTGTGGCGGGGCTGGGCATTGATAGGAAGAGTATGTGCATAGTAGACATGCTTATATCAGACAAGTCTGTTGTAGATCCATCCCCTGATTACACAGTGCTCTGTTTTCTTCCAGTAAGAATTAGCTTTTTGTAAATACAGAGAACTATTACTATGAGTTTGTTTCATCTAGCAATACTAACAACTGGACTGTGAAGTTAGTTGGTTGACAGCAAACATTAATATGGCATTTATCAAACTGGTTTATTTTTTTCTTCTAAAATATATATTACGTTAAGATATTAAAAATGACATTAAAAAGGTCCTGCTAGCTTTGGAGTGAATTACTGTTCTCAGGCATTCTCCAGCTCTGAAGATCTCAGGATCATTATGTGGGAACAATTATGTAGCACATGACACATCTAAAATGTTGAGCAATTTGAAGAGAATGTTTGCTGAAAACAAATTTTACAGCTAAACACGCTGTAAATTTTCTATAGCTTTGAAAAATCACACTGAAAGAAATAAGAGGACAATACATTGAAATCTGCACCCTGCCCTGCTTCTTGAATGTACATTTATCAGTGAATGATTATATTCTTTTTGTTGTACAAAAGCATTCATCAGACCTTTTCAACTATAAACTCTAATGATGATTAGCATTCAGTGTGGAGACCTGCAAGCATTCTGTAAACATGATCGAGTTCACATCCAGCATTCTCTGATGGGCATTTCTGTAATAATACATTTCATCTGCGTCTGGAATTTTTGCATCTCCTGCTTTCTATGTCAGGAGAAAAATGGCCACATGCGAAGAGGTGAATTGCAATATTCAGGTTTTCAGACAAAAGGAGGACACTTTGTGTTCTCCACTATCTTCATTTTGCAGCTGGAAGGCAGAAGGGCAGAATAAAAATGATTGCCCAACATCCCACATGAGGTCTCTCTAGATCTTTTGATCTTCAGTCCTATGCTGTCAGTTACAAGATTGTCTTCTCTGCTGTCCCATCCTCTCTTGTATACTGCCATCAGCATTTCCTTTGCTCCTGCCTACCTAGCCCAGAATGTACAAATTAATATTCTTTGTAATACTGTACTCCTTCAGACTTACTACAATAAGACAAGTCCCAAACCATGCTGCCTGAGGCATTCAGGATACCGTTGACGGATGTCCCAGTAGAATCAGTGTAGTTGCACTTCTTAGTGACTCAGCATCCCAGTAACGTGGTTGACGTCTAGCCTCCCAGTTTACACCCTGCTCTGTCTGCAAAGGCTGCATTTCCAAAGCAAGGACTCTGGCAACTAAGAAGATACCTCACTCAGCTGAAGCACACTGCTAAGGCTCCTCAGGGTAACAGTTCCCCTGGTTTGACTGGAAGGTACACATTTGTGCTAGGCATTTCAACACATCAGATCATGGGGCATCCTGATTTCCAGTGTGTATCATCAGTTCTCTTTCAGTTGGTCAGCAGTTAATCTGCTAGAATTCCTCATTCTTTCTCTTTTTTTCCCTGTTGGGTTTTTTTCCTTCTTTTTTGTTGTTTTCATTCTTTAGACAACCCAGACACTAAAAAAGGGAAAGCAGCAAGCCTAGATGAGGCTGCTGGGACACGCACCTTTAGTTACACATATCAGCCATCTGCTTTGCATGCTGTACCTTCACTCCTCGTTATATACTTATTATGGGAATATTTATTCTGTGAATGACTAGCTGTTTGCTCTTAATAGGCTTCCATCTGCATATAAAATTGTTAAACCACTCCCCTTAGGCAAATGAAAGTTTGACTTTCTCTTTAACGTGGCTATAACTATGCAATTACACTTACTGTATCATCATCAGGATGTTGAGATCCCACATCCATTGCAGGATATATGTATGGAAAATAGGCTGGGAAAAGCAACTTACACAACTCCCAGGTGCAAAGAATTTTGAGGTTTAAAGTGACAGCCAGTAGAGCTGGAATCTATGCAGGAATTTATGAGGTTTTAGATGTAACAATATGGTGAAAATAAGTGAGGAGGAGGCATAGACACCTCTAGATATAAGTAAGGGCAGTGGTTTGCTCAGAATGATGAAATAGCCCTGTCACATGGTGTGTGCCATATACCTAGCAGATTTGCCTTCATTGAAACTCCCAGTTGGCTTTGAGGGAAGCTGTCTGAGGAGAAGACCTCTCATAGCCCTTCTAGATTCTAGAAAAAGACTAAGTTGCAATTGGGGGTGGGAAAGACAGATTCTGATTTCTGAGTTACTTAAACTTCTCAGGGTTGTGTGGTTCATGCACAATAAATAGAGGAGAGTAAAGAACAAAAAAAGAAAAGGTGGCTTGGGTTTTATGTGTTTGTTTGTTTGCTTTCTTCTGGCTTTGTTTTTTTCTCTGCAGAAGACAGCTCAGAATTATATATTTTCTCACTAATTCTGCTGCTGTTAAATTGTAACTGAATCCTAAGAGAAAGGACCAGATCCCCTAACAATGTCCATCTTAGCATTTGGCACATGGTATCACTTCTCTTGACTAGCTTGAACTTTCAGATATCATGTGCTTTTGAAAATTAATTAGATTCTCCTTCTCATGCTAATCAATATTGCCGGCATTTTGTCTACAAAAAACTTTATCCCAGGAGCATGGATGTTTTAAGTGCTTGCCAGAGGCTGCCAGCCATCCGTGGGGAAATGATGTGTTCAGGCATATCTCACTTTAAATAATTTTTAAAGTAAACACTTTGCTTTGTCTTGCATATGAGTTATGACCCTAATGACTTCTGGTTCTGAGTTTCCTTTCTCAGCATTTCCTCTCACCAGACTTCTCCTGATGATAATGTTGCGCAGTGTGGGAATGAGCCCAGGCTCATTTTATTCCTATATTTTCACCTGACATTTTGCCAATGTGCTGTTATGCTGCTTTTTGTACTGAAAAATAATACCCTGAATTTCACATTGTGAAGATCAAAACCCACTCTTCAGCAAGGTATATAGTAGACCAAAATCTCAATTACAGAGATAGCTAAGCAGTAGGCGTGCAGGCTGTTGGGGGACGAAGAGAGAAAGCATAAGGCTTACTGGAGACAGTTCAGTCTCTGCAGAAACACGATGAGCTCCAGCAGGCTTTGGCAGAAAATTGCAAGAGCTTTAAAGAATGCAGCACCTCTGCTGATGCTTGTGGTGAGGGCATATATTTTCCTCTGTTTAGTCCACCTTATGCAAGGAACTCTTGAAGAACTTTGTCTATTAAAAGCCAAAAGATTGACCAGAGAATTTCAGGCATAATGGCTTTTATTTTTGAAGACTGTCTTCCTTATTTTTTTTTATTCCTTCCAAGAAGATGTTGATTAGAGTTGTGGCCTGTTTGTTCTGTTTGAATCATGGCTTCTGACTGACTATCTTGACATTATATGACATCCTCTTATTGACTGGTTCTCTGAAGCCTCTCTGCAAGTGCTTTGCAAATCACTGCTACATCATAGGCTCATTTTTGGGACCAATAATTAAAGACATATGCTTACAACTTAAAATTGCTTTGTTCAAAACAGGAAGACAGGCAAAATTGTGGCTACTTGAATATATGATAATGGTGTTATGAACACAATGTAAGGAGTCTGTGCAAAAGTGGTTCTAGTCCTGCAGGTCTGAAGATACCTGTGTTTCCACAGAGGTCAGCAGGAGTCTTTCTACAGGAATTTCTTCAAGACCTCAGAGCACAGTACCTGAGAGAAAGTTCAGCAGCACTAGAAATACCTAGACCATTTGTTCCCAACATTTAGATAATTGACCCCCACTAGAGAATATTGATAATGGTTTGTATCTTGTTGTTTCAGCTCCTCACAAGAATTTCTCTGAGGTCTAGTGTATGTCTTCTTTATCATCTTTCTTGCAGCGGGATTGCTGTCATATCCACCCTGCATTCTTACTTCTCCATTGCCGGGTTTGCTGGCAGTTTGAGACTGAGTTACAAACCTGACTTTATCTGGCTAAAATCACCCAGAGCCATTGAGGTCTCTCTGCACTGTGCGATCATGTGAATCTGATATAGGAATACATAACATAGACATCCAAATCGGCTTCGCATGTGTCTGTATGGGTCTGACAGAGCTTCCTCATTCCTTCTCCATGCTCCATCCGTGACATGCTCATGGGTCACCACTGAGGTTCACCTCATCCATCAGAAAACTCTGAACAAGAACCCTTAATATTTTAACTTTATTACAAGTTATTTTATAGATATGGAATCAGTTTATTCACAATGGAAAATAATTTATTTCTGTGCAGTTAATGTACTGTCTCAGAGAAATAAGAAGTAATTGCAGAACAATTAGAAAGAACTTGCTGACAAGTGGAAAAAATGTTAATGTGGTGAAAATACAAAGTAAAAATATAGTTTAAGTAGTCTGCACTTTCTTTGGATACGTGTACCTCAGCATAAGAATTTCATTTATAACACTTGATATAAATAGTGTGATAACACTTCACAGAAGCTCCACTTATCAGGGGAATTCCAACTTCTTACAGAGGCTGAAGCATACTGGTTGTCATGCCATCCTTGTAAATATTTTATGTTGGCTTAAGACTCAAGGACAGACATCTATTTTTACTTAGTGTTTGTGAAGAACTATGAACCTAAAAAGCTTTTGGTATAAAACATTTAGCAGTAGTAAGTCAGTTCAAAGCTGTCTCTGGAAACAGAAAATATGATGCAGCTTTTTTGTTTGTTTTTGTATTATATTGAATGTTTGCTATACTTCTCTGGTAAATATGTCTATAATAAATAGTTGTTCGAAACAAATCCATCCAAAGTAGCTTGGATGTCAATATTCAGAAAGCATAGTTTATCTTTCTTCTTAAAGCAATTGCTTACACTGACATCTTCAGGAGTAACTCGCTGATTTTATTTTTTTTTTAAAGCAGCTGCAATTTAGTATTGCCCACCTGCTAAGATAATGAGACTTGTAGACTGGCAAAGACAGCTTGTTACTAATGTGCATCCTGTATTGTCTGGTGCCCAAACAACCTTTCCTGGATGTCTACTGTTTTTTCAAAGAAATGACATAAACCTTCCATTTGGGACATAATCTGAGGTTCTTAAAACCACAGAAAAATATGTCATGTGCTCTTGATTAAAATGAGAAAGCTGGAGATCTAAAAACTTCTACTGTGCAGATAACCAGTATAAATGTTTAGGTGCCTTAACCACATTGCTAAGCTAACGCAGTCTCCTCAACTGCATCTGTGCATTTGGAAACAGAGCAGAGAGATTCAGATGCTTTTGAAAAAATTAGACAGCATTAATATTTATTTTATAATTTGGCTTTCAATAACTTAATTCTCTTCTGTGTTTTCCTGGCAGACTCTCAGAAGCCAACCACACTACCAGCCTGAGTGGCTATACGTACTTGTCAGTTTCTGCCTGCGTGAATGCAGGGCTTGACTCAGTGCTGCTTTGTGAGGCCAGCGTGTGACATCATTACTAATTAAGTTTGAATACACAGCTATGTTTGAGAGCCAAAGGAAGTGCAGGAAGGAAGCTGAGTGTCAGTGAGTCATGTCATATGAATGTATGGCAAGCAGTTATTGATAACATACAGCCAAACCACAATGTTGATTTTGGAAGATTTGACATGGGAACTAAAAGCAGCATCCTGACCTCAGTTGCGATTTGTTTGTATTTAGGTTTCTAATAATGCTGGTTTGGTTCTTTGGAAGAGTTGTTTCTTTTCAGATATTCTGTCTTTATTTATCTCACAGCTTTTGCTAGAATAAGGACTCTTAGGGATGTCAACGTTTAATCTGTGTGAACAAGGCATCAGCATTTTTCTGAAGACTGCCTCCCATTTTCTGTGTGAAGGAAAAATGTCTCTTTAGTGGCAGGCACCCTGCCTTGCAATTTCCGTTGTGTGAGCTTGGACATCTGTGCGATTATCCTCTGGGAACACTTGCAGTTTGACACACATGCATCTAGTCTAGCTATTTTTAATCACTGCTTTTCAAGTGTCTGTAGTGAGTTTGGTGATATGAATGGGAATAGTGTTTTCCAAATTTGAATCCTTTGGTATTTGCTTTTTGCAGTCCCTCAACCTCTCTAAAATCTCAAGGTATCATAAAGGTTAATCAATTCCAACTGTCCAGGAAACTTCATTATAAAGCTTGAAATAGTACAGTGCCCACAGAATTTGAATGTAAAGCTGGCTTTGAAGATTGTAAGAAATACCTAATTTCTGTGTTTCGTTTAGCCACACTTATATAGGGACATAACATACTGGGAATGAGGTAGTCTTTACATGTTTGAAGAGTTATTTTAAAATTAAAATACAATTGTATATATGTTTTGGCTTAATTTATAGGAAAGGTTAATAGAATAAGAGGAGAAAAAAAGGCTTTAAGAGATTCCTGTAAACTATATATACATATATAAGCAGATAGATCTATGTCACTTCTGAGAAGTGTTTGTGTACTCTGTTCTTGAAGACCTCTGATGATGGACTCCCCACAATCTCCATGTGCAACCAGTGCTTCACTGTATTTTAGCATTAGAAAGTTTTCTTTAGAGTGTAGCCTGAAGTTTTCTTGCACATTAAATTAATTTCCTCTTGTCCTCCTGAGATGTGGAAAAAAGAATATTTTCTTTTTCTTTATGGCATATGTTTGAAAACTGCCCTAATGTTTCAGCCCACTTGTGGTGATCCTATTTAATGATCCTATTTCCCTCAAATGTTTCTTGCTTTTCACATTTTCTAGGTCCATGATTTTTTGTTTCTCTCCTCTTGTCCATGCTTTTTTTGACATGTATTGCCCAGTGCTGAATGCTTCTCCTCTTGTCCATGCTTTTTTTGACATGTATTGCCCAGTGCTGAATGCTTCAGGTGAATGCAGTTCAACAGGAATCACACTGAAGTTCATAGAACTCTGTCTGGCGCTGGAGACTGATAACTCACAAAAGTGACTCCGGATACAGTAGAGCCACTGAGATAAACCCTTCTCAGAGTGAGAAAGGAGTGCAGTCTTGCCACTCAGATCTACCAGTCATTACTGTATCGATCATTTTCCTCATCTGCCACTTCAGCCATATTCGTTTTGCATTCCTCAAGCCATGCCTCTGTTTTTTGCTGTATTAAATGTAAGGTCTTTATTTTTGCTAGCAAATTCCTCAACAGCCTATTCCTTTCTTACCATGTTCTATTCTTAGACACTCCAATACCTTCCAATTCTCCGTTCCCAAATCCAGAATTCCTAGACTGAAGGACGTTCCTCTGTGATTTCTCTTACTTGAGGCCTTGTGCTTTAGGAAAACTCTTTGTAAACAGCTAGGGCTCAGCAAAAATTTTCCTTTTAAAACCCTCTTAAAACTCTGTTTCTGAAACACTTGGTGGGAGCTGGACCATTTGTGCACTGCACATGGTAATGCACAAACCCAGCACAGCTGTTATGATTTTTTGTTCTCTCCTGTTTATGTGCTGTTGTCTGGTGTCTCTTTTATGCTTACAAAGAGAGCTCCTTGGAACACAAGGCATCTTTTATGTTTCATACAAGAAGCATTTCACACAACGGATTTGTGTTTAGTTAATATGATATTACTAATAACAATAATGGTAAATGTGCTAGGGAGAAATGACCCTATGCAGAGCCTGCTGTTCATTGTACAAGGAGCCAGATATTTCAGAGACAGCTCTTATATCCTCGTGTATTTCTTCCAACCCATAGAATTATGCTTTAATAGTATTTCCACAGGAGAGCAAGGTGAGCCAAGGCATGGTCATTACAGACGTTTTTCCATGTAATTGAGTGGTTCAAGAAAACCCTATGAGTTATTATCTTGGCAAAACATGTAAATGTGAAGAGCAGCTGGTAATCCCATGAAAGATCTTGCTCATCTATAAATTAATATGTGCCACTGGGGATACTGACAACTTATCTTGATTTTAAATGATTGAGAAGAGATTTTGGCACTCAATCAACAAATGATATGACAGTCATAAAAGCAGAACTATATTTATGACTTAGTACAATGTTTAATTGGTTTGGGATATATTTGTATTAATAGAAAATCCTGCATCTATTTCCGATATCTTTCTGTGTGCCTAAAAGTGGAATTGCATTGCATTGGGAGAGAGAAAAGACTTCCTTTGTTATCTTATCAGAAGACCATAGTTTCTACCATAAGTGCTCAATAAAACATTTTTGCAATTTTTTGTGGTGCTTCATTGTACAAATATTTTTTCCACAGCCCTCCTCCTTCTCCACCATAATTTTACAGCATAATGAAAACAAGATGCAGCAAACTGTAACTGAAGTAGGACCAGAAGAACAGTTTTAGTGGGGTAATAGCTGAATACATAGCTTTACAGTTACATAACTGGAAGGAAGGCCAGAAGATATGTGTTTCTCATTCATACGTACTTATCTACATATGCATATAGATATAAAGAAAGTATGGTTGCTAAACTTGCCCTTGATGACATAAATATGTGTGGATAATAGATCAGATAATCAGACATACAGAAAACTAAACCTGCTTTATATAGTTAAATTAAATGTGAATTTATTTGAGGTAGCTAGCATGAACTAAATATAAGCAGAACTTGAATGCATTGAGCTGAAAGTCCCAAGCTTGCTTTCTCTGTGACCATCAGCAGTGACAGATGCTACCAGTGGCAACAGCAACACTGCCTCCAGGCTTCCAGAGCCACAGGGCAGCTGTAAGTTCAACATTTTTGTGGACGTGACTTCAGTCCACGCAGAATGAGATTGATTGAAGTTGTCCAGGGTTACTGGTAGCCTATGCCATCTTCCCACTACACAACAGCACCAACTGCAGGGTACATGTGACCTGACGTGGGGCCAGAGCATTGCAAACACTCCTTCTCCTGTGGTATACCTTGTTGGTCTTACAACAGGCTTCACAGCCTGCCTTGACTCAGGCAGAACTCTATGACTAGTGTCTTGTGAAATTAATCACAAGTCTAGAGACTGTAGCAATAGGACAAGGGGTAATGGTTATAAACTAGACAAGGAAAGATTCAGACTAGATATAGGGAAATTTTTAACAATGAAGGTGGTGAAACACCTTGCTGGGAGAGGTGGTAGAGGCCCATTCCTGTAAACATTCAAGGTCAGGTTGGACGGGGCTCTGAGCAATGTTATCTCATTCAAGGTATCTCTGCTTACTGCAGGCGGCTTGGACCAGGTGACCTATAAAGGTCTTGCCAACCTAGTCTATGATTCTATGATAATGCATCCTGAGACTGTCCAATTTGCTATGTGTGTATGGTAGGATTGGTGCAACCAATTTTACTGGTATAAGGTACACAACACCTATATATGTATTTCTATCCAGGGACTCCCAAATAGAGATAAATTAGCTTTATGTATTAGTAAATCTCTTCCAAATTAATACCTATCTCTTTATTCCCTGCCTCACTTCTTCCTAGCATATGTCCTTTCCACAACTCCTGTCTGCTGCAGATCCTATCTCTTCAGGTTTGGAAACCTAGTTTCAGCACCAAATTAGGATGGAGTGCTGTAACTCTCATTTTTATATAGCTCTACCAAAACCAAAGAGCTTTCTGCATTGTTTCCTATCTCACCTTCCTTCAGGTCTGATCTTCATCTATTTTACCTTTTTCTGGTAATGGCGATTTGATGATCTTAGATTTATTTTCTTCTGTTTTTATTATGAGAAAGGCATTATCTTGGTCAGTATTGTGTCTTTCTATGCTGAGTTTTGTGCAATTAAGTTCTGAAATATATTTTTGTGTGTTTGATTCTTGTTTCTGTAAAAGCACCTTTTTTGGAGTGAAGTAAACAAGCTCTTCAAATGTTCACGTTGTATCTGATAAAGGAAAGGAGCACCAGAGGGAGCACTACAATTTCCACTTGAATAGATCCTTTTTTTTTCCTGCCCCAGATCCCAGACTGTGGCTCTAGATATAGGAAGAATTGTATTCCAGCTTGTGACTAGATCCTTCATGATTAAAGGCAAAGATGCTTCGATTTGCAGACCTTCACGCAGCTCCTGTGCTGCAGCCTCAGGAAGAAGGGAAAGGATAGCCTTGATTGCACTCTTTCTGTCCTTTGATATCTAGTGGCTTTTCCAGAAAAGGCAATCCATTTTGTACCTGAGAGGAATATTATCTCTCCCTGCATCTGCTGTTCAGTTCAAATAGCTTGGAGCCTTTCTAGAGTTACTGGAATCATTCTGCAAAAGCCCTCCCGAGATCTTTCGGAACAGCATCCCAGGTCAGATTGATATGCTACATCTGCCAGCTCTGACCCATGGAGTGATGCTGATGGATAAGGCTGTATTTCTGTTAGTTCCTTTGCTTTAGCAAGCACTGGCTTAAGTGCAGCTTCTGCTATGTGTAATGACAGATGCTGCCAAATGTGACTCACATTTTCCCTTTGTTCCCCTCTACAGCAGCCTCTCCAATTGCTGCTGCAACTTCTCAGCATGAGGAGCAATCTTGTTTCTTAATAAACAAACAAACAAATTGGCAAGAGCTCCAGACATCTAGATATTTTGGGTAAAAGGCTGTGCTCATTAGCTTTTCTCCAGTTGAGAACAGCAAGTTCCCAACCCATGCTGTCTGAGACAGGATTCATACCCTGGTAAACTGTATGGCTTTGAATAGGATGGAACAGATGACCTCTCCAATAATAAAAAACTCTTCCACATTTACGTTGTCAGTTGTCCTGGATTTGTGACACATTAAAACACAATGGTTCAATACTTTACTTTTTTTCTAAAGAAAAACTACTAGGATAAAATTGCTCTATGGGATTTAGTTTGTCATATGAATTTTCTCTGGTGTGGAATGCACACTTTTGTCTTCAGGACAAGACTGTCTGAGAAGCTAATAGAGCTACCATTGCCGCAAACTCTTTGCATTTAGAGGCTCCAGCTTAGCCTTTTTGAAGGTGCACTGGAGAGATGAAGAATCCATTTATTTGCAGAATGTTTATTTCCTCTCCCCTTCTTTTGGAAGAGCCAGGTCATTTTCTTCTGTCTCATCTGGTATCGTACTGCCCGAATGGGATAGATCTCATGTAACTTGAGAATTATAAAGGGGAGAAGTCAAAGCCTCTGTTTCACACATCAGTGAGAAAGAGGGGTGGAGGTCCTGTCCAAGTCATTCCCTTTCATCCAGAGGCCTCATGCAGTTCTTCTCTGGAGGATTTCAGAACCCACCACAACAGCCTTCAGGCAAGCTGGTTGCTGACCTGACTGCTTGGAGAAAATGTGAATGTATCTGTGCACTGAAAAGCCCTTTGAAGTGCCTGCTGCACTCTTCCTTCACCCCAGTAATGGTATAAATGGTACTGTTACATGTGTTTGAAAGTTATATCCAGCACCAGCTACTTAGTTTGCCACCATCAGCTTATCTCATGAGATCTTTGAAAGAGTAAGCAGGTGAGATAAACTGTCTCAGACTAACTGAAGACTGGTGGAAAATCTAAGATGACATGCTGAGTTTGCTTTGGTTCCACAACAAGTAACAGGAAACACCAACTCTTCTGCTTGGGAGCCAGTCCGTTTCCAGACTCACTGATACTTTGGTCTTCATTGGACCCCTTTGCTTTGCAGTCCTGCTTCTTCTTAGAGTCTTCAGAAAGCTAAAACAGTATGAATGTGATTAGCGTAGCCTGGCAGAGTCCCATAAAATTCAGGTTGGCAACTGCACCCAAATTGTTTCCCTTTACATTTTCTATGCCAAGCCTATATGCCAAGCAAAGTGGCATTGGGGCTGGGATGTGATTTTTGAGCGAGGTCTATAAATCTAAAAGCCATTCTTTTAAAGAACATTTGGTTTATATTTTTTTTCTATTTTCCTTTTCCAGGTAGGTCTGTCTGCACCATCTCCTCTTTGTCCTGTATTCAGACCTTGTTAAAGTTCTCTTAGACTTTTTTCAGTCTATCCCCAAAAATAAAGGTGGTTAGGGAGTTAAGTTTGGGGAAGAAAGCAATTTAGGATATCTTGCAATTTCAGTCTTTAACTTGGGTTCTTCATTGCTCATCCCAGCCTTTGTGAGTTGCTAACTGTTGTGATCCATGAGTCCTGGTCGCTACTGAATTGGTCTGAGAGCAGTTGCAGAAATTTATTTGCAGATTGGTGTGTTATTAGGTTTTGAGGTCTGTTATAAGGAGTTGGCAGGTTTGTCTGCTTCTGCAGTCACTTTTGGCTCCATTTCCATCCTGGAGCAATTTTAAATATTCCTTTTCAAAAGTTGGCATTGCTGATACCAGAACAGAGTACTTTTTGTAGCACTTGATTTGATTTCTGTACTTAAGGTTGTTTTCTTTCCTCTCAAATTATTGTACTCAGCTACTGATAAAACTCTTTTCTGCAGTCTTTGATTAATAAGTAACATGGGCTGTGCTGCCTGGAAGGAGGTGATTCAGAGCAAGGTACTGCATTTTAAAATGAAGTGAATCTATTTGCACAAATTACGTGAAAAGAATATGCTTCCAAGTAACCAAGTTCTTGAAATATGCTCTTCTCTTTCTGTTAGTTCAATCTGCAGCCTTGCTAATATTTCGTGTAGGCTTAAGGTGACTTGTTTCTCAATGTACAGACATCTGTCCTTTATACAACACCATGTGAATGCAAAGATCCATCCCTGATGATCATGATGATGATTCAGTACTGTACTGGCACAGTTTTTCTCATCATTGGCAGAATCATGGCATTATTTAGTTTGCTGTCAACTGTATGTGAAGTAAAAAGTATAGAAATTACAGAGATGCTGCAAAAAAAAATGAATTCATTAAAACGAACAAAAAAAAAAGTGGGTCAAATTTTGGCCTAACTATGTTCAAGTTGTTCCTTTTAAATACAAAGAGCAGAGAAAATAGGCAGATGGGAGTACAGAAAAGGGAAATAAGCCAAAGTGATTAGCCTAGTGACCTTCCCTTATTTCTGGTGGGTTTTGTATGTATGTGCACTGTGCCATTGTTTTTGATGAATAAAATTAACATATTCAATTTATGTCCTAAAAGAAGCCTAAATTCAGTAATTTACTCAGTACTGCAATTCCAATTTAAGGTGCAAGTTTTAACTTTGGAAGTTATTTGTAGTACTTCTTTTCTATATTTTGCATATTTATGCGTTCAGATTGAAGACAATAAAAAGAATAGTAGTTTTATAAAAGAGCATTAGGACTAATTAAGAAAAGAAAATATCTCAGGACAATTACATTCTCCTGGGGTTTTATTCCTATGCCATTTTTAAACAATTGAACCTTGAGCCGCTCAGTAACAGACTAGCTTATTCATCAGCTTTCTAAGAGCTAAATTTCAATGGATTTCTTCCCTTTCTTATATTCTTTCAAATGATTTATATAAAGGAAGGTTTTCACCATGTTGGTAAGAGTTTCCCAAGAAGTTTCCTACTAATGCCTAGTTAAACATATTGAGTAGAAATTTATACTGTAATTAGTTTGATGAGTGAATTGTGTTGCACAGCCCAGATTATTTAGAGTTTTCTACTAAGGAAAGTAAAGAAAGGAAAAATAAAGGCAAAGAAAAGGCTGTTTATTACTTTAAAACCTAATTATAAATAATGATAACTTTCAAGTATCTTTGAGTGTTACATTTAACTACTCTTTGAATATTTGCTAGACATTTTCGGGGCATGAGACTTGTCATTTGGATGAGATCCACTATGTCTTTCTTAAGAGTGGCCAGAAAAAGAAATTTCAAAGAGCATCAATACTTGGATAGCCTGATGGGTAGGCTTACAAGGAATAAGCTTCTAACTCTGGGTCTCATCCTCCACGTTAGAGAATTTGGCTCTTGTGTGGAACTAGGTTTATTCAAGTAATTTAATTTCCAAAATGCAGTAGCTTGAAAAGTAGTAAATTGGGATATTTCTGATATCCAAAAAGATATCCGAGTTCTTTTGCTCAGTGCTTAGCCATAAAAGCTTTTAAAACCTCCCATGAAAATGTATGCCATAGTATAATTTCCTGTTTTGTGAAAAAAAACTCTTTTCTGTTACCATTTTTATAATTCATGGTTTTGAATAACCTTGTTCTGGAGTTACAAATTAAGTAAAGACAGAGTCTTTGATATTCCTTTTATTGTTTCTGCACTTTTGAACCATACTGTCCCATACTGCTAATTTCCTTCCTGGAAGCGAGCATTCCTTACTTCTCGGGCTTTCTCCATGATTTTTGACAACTTTCAGTTCTCCCTCTGTGAACCCTCTCCAAGTCTGTGATTTTGCATTTGTGAGAAGATATCCAATGCTTCCACAGTGGCCTAAGTGACACTGCACACCAGTTCACAGAAAGATTACCATGTTAGCAGTGTAATTCTCCTGTTAGATAAAGACAGTGATGAGGACAGTGCAGTTAAATACCTACTTTCTAATTAGGTTCTCTCTGAAAATGAGAAATGCAAGAAAATACAAAAATTATTACAGTTATGACAGGAAGTTACAAGTTAGTGCTCTTGGTTACTAATGCTAAATAAGCTTTCTGACAAAGCAGGATCCTTAGACTCAACCTTTCTCTTTGTCTTTCTAGAAGCAACTTAAAGACAAACAGCAGATAGATCTTCTCAGGAGAAGTGTTTCACTCTTTTAAAGTATAGTTTTACCTTCAAAGTATATGCATTATAATCAGAAATTATATCCATTGCTTAGACACTGCACAGTATGTTCAGTATACCTTGTTCTATAAGTTGAGTATCTCCACTGTAATAATATTTTAAAAATAGAATTTGCAAACATCTTTTGAAAAAAGTTTCCATTTTGCTAATGTTTCAAAAGAACATATGATGTTAAATTCTCTCTATTACCAAATTTGTAAATCTTTCAAAATAACATATGCTTGTGTTACATGGACAACTGATTACTATTATTTGAACAACTGATCTCTATTATTCTGCTAACAGTAACTATGCCATGTCCCTTTTATTAAGCTATTATACGCTTGTTTCACTCTTATGCCCAAGATTCAAAAACTGTAGTGTGTAGCAGAGAAGCAAAACCAACCTTTCAGGGAGGTTCCTGAAAATGTAACTGATTTCTGTTGCATTATTGTAAAAATCTTAGATGAGACAACTACTACCCAAGTGAAATCAACATTAATCACTAGGGGCATTGTTTAAACATCTGGCTTGTAGAGTCTTTCTGTATTTACCTTTTCCTTTATGTTTCCTAGTTTTTATAATACCTGTAACACCAGAAGAACAAGGTCTGTAATTGTAATTAAATCAATCTGACAATGAGTCATGCTCTGGCAGCTAAAGAGGAATCAGGAGAAGAATAATCTAATCTTAAACATGAATGGTATTTGCTGGAGGGAAGGGAGGAAGGGAGGGCGTATGTAATTTTTTTTTAAAGGGGAATGTAAAACTTGCCAGGAATTCAATACATTTTTTTTTAAAAAAAAAAAAAAAAAAAAAAAACAACAAGAACCAAAACCTTTTGCTTTATGATCTAAAATGGCTACTGAAATGGTGTATCTTGGAAAACTAGCTCCTTATTGAAATAACCTGTAAGTAGATATTTCCTTGTGTATGCAGAATGGCAAGTTGCAGTTTTTAAATACAAACATTGTTAGAGGCAGAACTAATGGCAGGAAGAAGACCACCTTTATTTTAAATCTGTTATCTGCTGGCACCTGCTTCAGAAATGGTGAGCATCTGTAGTAGGCACTTGAGCATCCTGTACTGGTGGCAACCACAGTTCTTGAGAGCTGTCCATACAGCCTCTCTCCTGACATAGAAATCTGCAACTGACTGGTGCGAAATGCTGAGCTCTGAGCTCCTCGTCCTCTCTGGAGCTCATGTACTTGCCTACACATTTCATCTTCCATCCACTTGCAATCCAAGTTTAGATTACTCTTTTGAGAACAGGCAACAAACTGAGCAATGGGAGCTCCCTTCGTAGTTGTATGTCAGATGTCATCTTGGCTGTAGTATCTAGAATGAAAGTCTCATCTAGGCTGTAAGTTCTTTGATGCAAGGATCGTCTTTTATCCTGTATATATGCATAGTTTTTCACCTAGTTTTTCATATATGGTATCTTCCCATAAAAAAGTGATCTTATTTCTAAATGCATCCTGAAGGTGGGGTGCTTTTTAATGTAAGTAATAAAAGGTTATAACACTACATTAGTGGTAAGTTACTCCATTCTCATGTTGCTGTCTTGAATTGGTGCTTTAAGCTCACATACAAAAATTCTTAATAGGTATTCAATAAATCTGTGACTATCAAAAAGCTTGCAGGCAATGTACTGCAAAATTACAACACAGGATCAAAAACTTGAAAAATGTCAGAGGTAAGAGGGGTGGGTACATTCAGGTACCAAATGTGGAACAACCCTTTTGGAGAAGTTAATTTGAGTCTCTCTTTCTTTCATCCAGAACTTTTAAGATAAAAGTAATCCTACAGTTGTCATTTGTCTGACTGATTGCTTACTAAAATCAAAGTGTTCTTGCTAGAATGCGTTTTAGTCAAGAATGAGCTTAAGTTTGCCTAAGATTAGATGTGAATTATGTTAGATTTAGCATAGAGTGAAGGTGAATATTGCAATATATAGTAGAGAAAATGCAGCAAGAAATCAGACTGTTTTCTATAGAGAGCCTTAAGAATGTTCAGCATGAAGATCAGAGGAACTCCAGGATATGTATCACAATAATACATACGACCAATGTTTGCTGCCTGATTGGGCTTGCATAGCTACGCAGTCAAACTAAAGCGATACTAAAATTTTGAAGTATATAAAAGTCAGTCAAATAATGATAATTCCTTAAACTCATAGTCAATTTATAGGTAAGGCCTTTCCTCCCTTCTTAAATCATCTGGCCTGAATTGCATATTCTCATTCTTTCATGAAGTGTATGATAAGGAGGCTTGGCACAGTGCATCACTGTTACACCTGAGGAGCTAAAATATGCTGTCACAAAGTACATCCTTGTCTCTGATTTTCTACTGATTTATTTGGTTTAGTGTAAACATTTAGCTATTTAAATGAATGTTTTCATTGAATGCTTCTTCTTTGAATCAGCGGTAAAAACATTGATAGGTATTTCTAGTGACAGGTAAGTTTTAAAGACAGCCTAGAAATACTGGAGGGCCCTAAATGTGAAAAAGCAAGTGGCCGTTAAGTCACAGCTATTGCTGTAAGGGATACAACAATTGAACTTATAAATAATAAGTAGATCAAAATTCCAGACATTCTATAATTAATTCACAGCCGATTTCTAGCAGCACATACTAAGGTTTTATGTATCTAATGGTCTCCTTCAAGCTATCATGAGTATGGTAGATTAAGTCAACACCTAGTCACCACTCTTGAGGTACAGCTAATCCTGAGAGAAGGACCTCAGACTTTTTCCATCAGCTGTCAAGCAGCCAGTGACTTTTGAAAACTCAATTGCATGAAGCTACATCCTTCTATGGCTAAAGAGCTCCTTGTAATTATTTAAAGGTCTTGTCCTACTTCATCTTGTGTATGGACATGTACTCAGCTGTATGTCATTGTGAAACGGAGTGCAGGAAGCAGAATGACTGTAATGTGGCATCTCTTTTCTCATCATGTCATTCCCCCATGAAGTACAAAATGATTGTTCCAGCCTCTGGGTCTTGTAGGAAATCTGCCTAGGACATGCCACAGCTGAGAATGTAGTCCGTTAAAATCTCCTCTGATAATCCACTGCTAATACTTCTATTGTCTGCCACTCTTGTTGGTAGAACTGTCCTCCAAGGCCTTTCTTGGAAAGACATTTCAGTCCTGTAATGGAGCATGTAGGGTGTGTTATTATGTTATTCTTTGGTTTATTTTTTCTTTTTTATATTTTTATTCTGTTTACTATTTATTCTTTGGAGAGCTACCTAAGTTTTCGTAAAACTTCCTCCATTTTCTTGGTGTAAGTGGCAAAGGGAAGCATGATTTCTTGCCAGTTGCTTCCACAATCCACCCTAAAAGAATACTAATGCTTTGGCAATTTAAGCACTTGCACGCATAGTTGTTTCACACAATTCTCTCCAGAAATGTGGCTGTCTTGATTACATCCATACTGCTCCCCAGTGAGTCTGATTATTCAGATGGAATTTTTGGTGGAAAGTGCTGCAGCTTTTTCCCCATCCATGTGTCTGGGTGCTGCTGACAGATATTGTTCTCTGTACAGCATGAAGGTTTCCAAAGAGTGTGGAGCTGGTTATCTTACCATGGAACTTCGGGGGAGCCATCATCACCTCCCCAAATAGTATAAGCACCTCCCCCAATTACTAATCAAATATACATCTCCAAGCTGAAACAGAATTCAAACTGTAAACATAGAGAGGCATCTCAGCATCCTATTTTCCAGCAGTTGGTATCACCAAGGTTGCTGACAGATGTGCATTTTGACAACAGTCCAGAAGCCCAGTCAGAGGACACAGGAAGCTGAGATTCCTTTCTTGCATTAATTAGTAGGTTTTGCCCACTGAGAGGCCCTTTTTGGATGTTTCACATTCTATTTCTTCCTAAAACATTAGAATACACTGATTAGGTAATACTTTGGATAAACAGAATAGCAATAGCTACTAGTTTAGTTGTTGTAATGTGAATTAGTATTATTTTTAATCATTATTCTTGAGTGAGTAAATTTTTACAGATGATAGGTGTGCAGGTGTGTGCATCCTTTATTGTAGGGTTTTTCCATTTTCAGAGTTGATAGCAATAATTCTCACTTTGAAAGTTCATTCTTGTTGGACCTGACTTTGAGTTTGTATAAATCAGACCTACCTTGATTGAAGACCAACTGAAGCAATGGTGGTTTTCATCAAATCAGTGCCTCTGAAAAGATGAATAATGTCCTAAATCTAACTGTAAAAACAAATTTCAAGCAGTGGCCATTAACTTGAATTATGAAATAAAAACAGAGAAGGATGATGTTTGTCTCACAGTGGTTAAGGACAACAAGATATGCAAGGTGAGAGAAAAATCTCCATTAATCCTGTCAGCATTTAGTTGTAGTCCATGATGATTCTATATGTATGTGAGTGGTGTCAAAATTATGCAACAAACATTGTCATAAATGTTAGGATATGCTATGAAATATTTTAATTGTCTATAACATGCCTAATACCAGTTTTGGGGGACTTATATAATCTTAGATTCTGGCCAGAGATCATACTGAGCTATGCAGAATGGTAACATTGTGAGAAGATTGTGGAGTTTTCCACTAAATGATCCTTGAATATTTTTAGGAAGGTCATACTGCTAACTACCAAAAAAAAAAAAATTGAAGAGAAATTAAATGTTTGTCTGCATTGCAGAGAAGCATAAAATCAGTTCGTCAAATAGGAGCATAAGGTATGTATACAGTTCTGTGAATATATTTGTTGTGGCTCTTCAAGATAGCTGAGAAATAATACTTGCCAATTTCAAAACTCCTCAGTGGGAGTATAGTTATTTTATTCTATTTCAAGAAGCAAAGTATGTCTTTTTTGCTTTAAAATAGCTTGAATCAGTAGTATATATATTTAAATGAATTTGAAGCTGCTTTAGGCTGTGCAGTAATGCCTCTGTGTATGTGTGCATGTGCGAGAATGAGTGAGTGAGAGGGGGAGAGAATTTTAGCCAGTGCCTAATAAACTTTTGCTCTCCTCTGCTGTGAGAGAAGGATCCATGCAGGCAACCTATCTCATTATGATTTTGTCCATAATTTTAAACATGGCATGATGCAGAAAAGTCAAGATGTTAATGTTCTCTACAGATATTTTATGATATCTGTATGACAAGAAATTATATAAAGTCAAATATGGTTATGATTGTGGCCACCCTAACGTCTTTTACTTTTGGCTTTCAGTTAGGCTTTGGATGTGTGTATTCATAATGTTACAGACGCAGATGTTAGAGGCCAAACTGATTAAGGATTAAGTAGTCTGAGTGTCTCTGTAGGAGTGAAGAATATCCATTCTTTCATTCAGTCAGTGCTGCACTGACTCGCTACAGGCCAAAAATTAAGCCAGCAGTGCCTTCAGTATATGGGCACACAAAATTTCTGCCCTCTCAGAACCTCAGCAATTTTTGAAGTGAAAAAAATAGACGGGTGGATGAATCAGAGGTGCAGATATATGTGTATGTGTATATATATGTGTATACACTTACTTGAGTAGAGGAAGAGGATGTGATTATGGTTCATGCATTATGTGTGTGGTAGTGGAGATTTCCAGCTCCAGTCTCTCCATTTGACCTAGTTGAGTCAAATGCAGCCCACTACCACAGTGTATAAAAATAATTAGATTTAAGCATATGTTTAATATCAAGTATGCCTAGTTTAGTTCATTTCAAACCATACAAGTGTTGATCCTTTGCTGCATTACAGCCCTCATGTCCTTAGTTCACTTGTGCATAAGAGATTCTCAGCTCCTAACATGGTATAAATTCACCCAACTTTTCTCACTGTGGGCACACTGTTCCGCATAATCTTAGCCGGTAAGGCAAAAGGTAAAGCAAATGACTGGGAATGGAGAGCTTTGAAGTTGTTTAGATGTTTACACGGTAGTTATCTGAATTGCACCTGGGCATTTGCCAACAGCAGAAGAGAGAGTGAACCCCACCACAAAGGGATATTTATGCTTTTCTATGAAAATATTAATTTTACAACCATCACACAAATTCATTTTCCTTTATTTATACCAATTGAATTTTGAAAATAAACAACCTACGTTGATATACATCACAACCAACTGTTCATTCTCTTATGGGCTACACCAGAATTTGCAATGGAGTGGTCATTTTTTAAATGTGTTGTGTGAGTTTACTGTGAGGTGGTGAGGTTGATGGTGCTGATGATCCTGAAAGACATTATCTTCTTTCTTAGAAAGGGAGAGCTGTGAAACCTTTCAGAGGGAAAGCTTGTTGTTTGCATAGGAGACTGGGGCATGGAAAAGATTTTTCTTTAAATCTGGCATAAAAGCAAAGTGACAAACAAAGATAAAACCACACAGGCAATCAAAGAAAATTGATCAGAAATTGAAAAAGATTTACAGCAGGTTTCCGATAGCAAAATGTCATGTAAAGAGTAAAATCTATAAAGTAATTACAGGATACATACCGATCAGCATCTGTCCTTCTTCTGAGGCCATCAGCCTTTGCTGGGACACTAGAAGAAGCAGAAATGCTACTTAACATTTCCTCACTCGTGTTCTCAGGAAGAATGCTTCACATGTGTAAATGCACAATTTCTGTAATTTTCAATAACTCTTTTATGTAAAATACTTCATTCTTCACTTTCCTCTGCTTTGTCTTGTACTGAAAACCTGAGCACTATACAAACCTCTTTTGTTTTGTTTTTCCTCAAAAAGCCTAAAATGTGGACCAAGATTTTAACTGTTTGCTAATACAAAAGTTTACTGGGAAAAGTGAATTTTTAGTTATGTTACAATGATTAGTTTTGTTGCCTATGAAGGAGAATACCTGATAATTCAGTTAAAGCCTAGCCATCATGAAACATTTCTGTGGACACTCGATAGTGAAAACAAACTGCTGCTAATGGCGGTCTGAAGTTCATTCCCAGCTAAGTACTAGTCTGGGGCGAACTAAAATAGCACCACAGCTCTAGCCAAAGCTCACAAGGCTTGGTTTTCATGTTCTTCCATGGATTACTGCTAACTGCTGTTTGCCTTAGAAGTCACTTGTTTCCCATAGCAGAATAGCACAGTCCCCAGCTTTCATGCCTCTGTTGTTGTGTGACCTCTTGTACCTTTTCCACTTCATTTTATCTTTAAAATAGATACAGCACTTCTTCCTACTGAAGAGGGTAAAAGCGATAGCAATGTGTGACTCACTGTATTGTTCCAGGACTGTAAAAACAGGGACTGCACTCGCTTCTCACTTTTGTCCATCTCCATTTGGCAGTCATGGCTCTTCCTTTTTTCTTTCTTCCTCTCACCTCTGCCCCATCACACTTCCACCTGACCACACAAATATATTGTGGCAACTACGTTATCTTCAGTTTTTATTCATGTCTTTGTTTATACAGAAACATAACAGATTATCTTAACGTAGAACTGAGCGTTAATTAATATTTGCACAGTTCTAAGCATATTGATGTTAGTCCTGCTGCAAAGTTGAGAATTCCAAATAACTAAGAGCTCCTGGGACTTGCTAAAGTTAAAAGCATCAAAAAGAGGACATTCTTTGTTTTTATCAGATCTAAGTTTGCTGAAACATGGCAGGACTATATCCTGCAAGGAAGGCATAGCAGAGGGTGCATATGGAGGATTAGGCTGTATGAGCTGGCCACTCGGGACACTTTGTGGACCAAACTTGTGGATACAAGTTTGGCTAAATGCACCAGATAGCTCTCAACTGCTTTTCTCCTAACTGTGCAAGAACACAATATCAAACTGTCAGGTTAGATTTTAATTAGATTTAGGAATACTGACTATTATAAAATCCTGTTTAAAAAACACAAAAAGTGCGAAGTTTTACGGAGAGTTTGTGTAAGTGAAGGAGAGGGGGCTACATCACCACATTTCACTGGGTGGGGCCAGAATGGTTTGGCTGCTCTGGTCAACCTGAAGTAACAAGGGGCATCTGTTTCTGCAGTGGGATATCTGTGTTCTGTCCCGCAGGTATATCCAGCTGGTCACGAAGTTCAAAATAGTAACAACAAACTTTTCACAGTTTGCTTTGCTTACAGTGTGAACTTCTACGTGCATAATTTAAAATCCCTGAAATGTAAGAAAGTGGCCCTAGATATGCTACAGCAAAGCAACATTCTGGAGTTTTAAGTATCTACATTTCTGAAAGATATTTGAATTTTAACTGATTGAAACTATTTTCTAAAGTAATTCCAGTGGCCTCCAAAATCACAGGTAACATAAAATCTTTGAAGGCAAAGAAGGTATCTGACCTTATGATACCTTGGGGTCCTTTTTTCACTGTTTGAAATAGAGATATTGGTAGAAATAGTTCTTCTCTTCTGTGAAATGTTTTGCTAGTTTGTGAATTTTCTTTATCTGGTTCAAGATCACAGGGTAAGACCAGATAAAGACAGTTTTGTGAATTTCTTATCTAATGTAATATAGTTATGTTATATATATGTATATATATACACATTAAATATAATTAGTTAAATTTTAGTGTAAGCACATTTTAAACACAAAAAAGTGAGTTTTTGTTGGAAACTATCAAAAGGAAACATTTCAACAATGCCAATTGTTGATAATTTGCTTTCTCTGTTGAAAAGTTGTGTCAATTGAATTTTTGGATGGGAAAAAGGTATGGAAAAATTCCTTAATAATTGCAATCTCCAGCTTACCTCTTCTACTTGTTCTGGTATCATTTGTTCTCCTCCTTCTGTGAGATTTATGGATTAGTTCTGATCCACAGTAACATTTTGTTTCCCTAGTGTGAATGGTGGTATCTGAGAATGCCTGCATGTGTTGTATGACACAGTCAGTGACAAAGAGGTTCTTCTCCGCACAAAGGGTTTTCGCTGTTCATTACGGAATAGAAAAAATTTCACGTTCAACTTCCAGCTAGTTGTACTGGGGCCAAATTTAGGAGACCAGACATTTAGCTCTCCAGGACTGCTGCTTCAAACAGGCTGTTACTTTCACATTGTCAATCATCTATGAGGCAGAGCCAGAGCTATGACAGATAGAGGTTAAAATCCACTCACAAAGGCTACTACAGAATAGCAAACAGTGTCGTGTTATCCCATAGAGGAAATCACAGCCAAAGCTAAGGTAATGTACAATGGTTATAGAAAAAACTCTTGATGTTGCAGTATATTGAACAAAGTGCTTATATCAGAGCAACCTGTCAGACAAAGGAAACAGTAGCTATAACAGAGGTCTCGTGACAAAGTCAAAAAATTAAACAGAAAGCAGAAACTTTTTTAGGATAAAGTTAATGCTCTACTGCTTTGGTTCCCCATTTGTCCAGATGAGTGCTAGTCCTGGTGGAAGATGAATAGGCACAGCCAGATGAGTCACAGGAGCGAATGGTATCTTCCCATTTAATGGTAAAATGAGCAACTGGGCTGATTTAATATTGTAACAAACGCTATAGAGGTACACCCTAACACTCACTGCAGGTGGCTTCTGCCTATGTCTTGGGACCAAATTCTCAATAAAAATCTAGGTATAACCACCAGTGCCATAATTGCTCGACATTTCACAATATATTAGCAGCTGCTGAATGTAAAAATCTTCTTAGTCTGTTAATGTAGTAACATTTCTTAAATTAGGTATGGTAAGTTCCAGCTACTAAAATGCATGGTCCTTTACTGTTAGTCTTTCAGCTCGTTTTCCTCTGATTTCACTTTGAGCATTGTTGAAATGTTTTTCATTGCAAGAAACGTTCTTATAATCCTGCTACACTTACTATAAAACTTTAACAAGTCATTCAAAAGTTTTCACTCTAAAATAGAATGACTGAAAGACAGTTTTCAATTTGATCAAAGCTTTCAAAGCTAAAGCAACATGAAATGTCACATTACTTTCTGGATTTTTATCAATAGTACATGGACAGAATAGACACAAGTTTGTTGCAACCATAAGAAAACAATTGAATAAATCTTTCTTGTTGTGTCAGTGCTTTTCAGACCAGCACTGATCTTGGTGTAAAATTTGAAAGAAATATTTAGGTAAGAGTAAAATGCGTTTTAAAAACAAGTCTTATTTTGTCAGCTAAAATGCTAAACCAGGGAAAATAACTTTCAAATGTTCATTAAAGTTCTGGAAAGCTTTGCAAAATGAATAAATAGGCTTTTATATCTATAGGCACTATTTACAATCTGTCATCTTTTTATAATACAACTCAGCATATTAAGTCTAGGGTTTTCAAAAGACATTTCTTTGTCCTCTGAATTCTTCTGGATGCTTGAATACCTTAGGCTCATTGTAGCAATATCATCATAAAATATTAGAGTTCAATTTTCTTTGCACAGGATTAAAAGGTTGTATATACTAGATCCTCAGAGAAACCAGGAAAAAGACAATTTATGTGATTTTGCCAGTTTAAAGCAAAGAAATAAATTAGAATCCATAAATCAGACTTTCTTTATGTCAGCTACAGAGCAACCCAATTAATTTTATTAAAATTCCTTTCGTGACAACCGCTTGAAAGTTTACATAACTCTCAGGAAAATGAAATGAAATGCGAGAAGTTTAAAACGTCTGTGGAAATACTGTATCTGCCGAGCTTCTGCAGAACTGGACTCATTTATGACCAGTTTGGTTCATTTTCAATAACATACTGGAGTGCAGGTTAGACAGCAGCAAATATCTCAATGAGTTATGCTAGAAAAGGGAAGAAGCCTTGGAAATCCTTTTCAGTTTCAGGAGATTTAAAAATGTTCATTTATAAAATGGGCCAAATCTCTGCTTTCCTGGGGTATGTGTACCCATTAATTTCAAGTAAGCTGATACGTACATGGACTATACAAGTCTTTTTTGCAGTAGCTGGAAAATTTTTAATTATTTTTTTACATATTTTTACAGCTCAAAGGTATTGATCATTATTGTATTTGAGGACACTTGACATCTGACACTATGACAGCTGTGCTGTAAGCTAACGTATGGAAAATATTTTTAATGTTAAATTGTTTAGGATGAGTGTGTATAAGAGAGAGTGATGGGGGACTCTGCAGAGCAGACGGAGCACGTCCATCTTATCTAGCACTTGGTCTTGACTCTCCGCTGTGCTCTTTGTGGACTGCTGTGGTCATGTGACTCAAAGATTATTTTCCATAAGGAATCTTTTGTACTCGCGGTGAAGTGAAAGCTGTGCTTCAAGCCATGAGGTGAGGATTTTAGGGAAAGGACATGTGCTGCACGCCACCGGGTACAGCATGAGGAGGTGTTTAAGGGTACAAAGGATGCAGTGATGGTGCTGGCAGACTCTGCAGGGTGGCAAGAAACAGATTTAGAGCAGAGTCTACCTCCCTTCTGCCATGTGGAAGTGGTCCCGAATCTCCTGAACTCTGCTAAGGTTTCATTTTTAGGTATTTAATTGGAGCAGTTCAAAACAGATAGAGGTGATCCAACAGTTCTGCAGTGTGGATGATCAGGGGCTCATAAATGCACCCTAGGCTTTGGCCCCAGCAAGGGCACTCTGTCCAGTCTAGTAACAAATACTCCTGCTGAACCTAACATTCATGCAAGGAAAAAGATTGCCTCTATCCATGCTATGCATATTTTTAGTATCTTACACTATTTTAAAATACTACGATGAAAACAGCATAAAAACATTGCTTTCTTATTCCAAATATTAAAGAGTCTAGAAAAGGGGACCTGGACCCAAGTTTCTCCACTTTACAGACTAGAAAAGAATCATAGAATGATTGGGATTGGAAAAGACCTTAAAGACCATCCAGTTCCAACCTCCTGCCATGGGGTGGGACACCTCCCACAAGACCAGGCTGCTCAAAGCCTCACCCAGCCTGGCCTTGAACACTTCCAGGCAGGGGGCAACTTCTATGGACAACCTGTGCCAGTGTCTCTCCACCCTCACAGTGAAGAATTTCTTCCTAATATCTAATCTAAATCTGTCCTCTTTCAGCTTAAAACCTTTCCCCCTTCATCCTATCACTGCACTCCCTGACAGAGTTCCCTCCCCAGCTTTCCTGTTGGCGCGCTTTATGCACTGGAAGCTGCCATAAGGGGTCCACAGAGCCTTCTCTCCTGAACAACTCCATCTCTTTCAGCCTGTCCTCATAGGGGAGGTGCTCCAGCCCCCTGATCATCTTCATGGCCCTCCATTGGACTCACTCTCGCAGGTTTGTGTCTTTCTTATGCTGGGGTCCCCAGAATTGGACACAGTAATCCAGGCCGGTATATGTTCTTTGACCCCATCAGTCATTAATAGTTTGCAGTGCAATAGCTCAGCTTCGATGGAAGAAATTGACAATTTCCCCTTCCCTCTACTTTCTAACCTAGTGAGGAAGCCAAGACCTTGTGATGCAGCAGATATGAGGCTGTATCCCAACCAACCAAGAAGACATCTTCCATGCCCCAAGTGACTTCTCTGTTAACGCTCAGGCTGTATATTAAACATGACTTCTAAGAACAACTCTGCAGTGACTGTATTTTAAAGGAAAATTATGAACCCTGGTTTTAGACTTCAGATATACAACAAAGCACCTAAATCCTGCAGAGGTTTCAAGCCTATACCAAAGATTGGTCTCTGAGAGAAACTGGATTTCTGACACAGTGGTCTCAGCATTGCTTTCTATGGGATAACTTCAACACTGCTGTTATTCTCAGCTGATTAAATCTCTCTAGGGAACTTGCAAGTGTAATCCAGACTGACTGAAGATCTGATTGCTGGGGCTGGGCAACTTCAAGTTAAGGCTGACATTGCTGAATGTCTTAATATTACTTTCCCTTTTGGGGCTGTAGAATTTTACTTAGAAGTAGTAACTAGGGTTTTCTTGCCTCCTGTCAACTTCTTCTGAATGGATCTAATAAACCTGCTATTAAGGTGACTGAGTGTTGCAAGTGGATTGCTGGTTTCCTCTCTTAGGGGTCTATATGTCCCTTCAACTAAAGCCTAGCAAATTATTAAATCACTAGAATGAAGAACCAGCAGGATTTTCAGTCTTTATACTTTGCAGGATCTTTTCCAGCTCAGAGTGCTTTCCTTCTGTATTAGTTAACCAGTAAGGAGTCGTATAGATTTATCCTTTTTTCCTCTGAAGTAAGTGGTGAGTTTCAGAGTGATGCTGCTGGTTGCTCGCCATGGAACATAAGCTTGTAGAATCCAAAGCATTTTTTATTAACAGTAGATGTCAAGTGGTCCTGTCAAAATGCCATGGTTTATTTGATAGCAGTAGTATTTTTGATATAATATCTATGTTGAAAAAAAATTCTCTGGCTTTTTATTAAACAGCCAGAAGCATTATTTGCATGCTTGAGCAATACACTAATCACCTTTTTAATTTTTTTTAAAGAGGGTGTGTTTTCCTGAGAATTTGACAGCTACTCTGAAATAACAGTGGTAGATTTGGGCCTATTTGAAATTAGAGAATAAAAACTAATAACTAAGAGGACTTGATGGGCAAGATGGAAGCAAAAAACTTGGATACAAAACGGTCTTTTTTCTTCTTTTAAATGGTATGTGATATGGTGGGATTGGCTGGCATTGCAGAATCCCTGTGATGTTGCAAATTGAAATGGGTTTGAGTTTGTTCCAGTCAACCATTTCATATTTATATTCTGTGTCAGAAAAAGCTTTTATGTGTCAGTAAACTCACTGAGACATTATTAAATCATTTAATCCCGTTGTTTGATGAGTTCCAAGCCCTGATCACTTACAAACATGAAAGATTATGTATACATCAGAAAAACAATTTCTTGATGACTGTGTTTATTTTCCTTGTTGAGTTTATAACGCTAGTGTATTGCTTCTACCTTTACTTCCACTTAATCCAATGAATTCGTTAGAATAATTTATTTCTTCATAGAAGGCCTTTTGGGAAAATCTTTTGGGTTCTTTATAAATGCACTATATTCCCATTTCCTCTCCCTGACAGATCCATGCGCTTCCCTCCTTTTTACTATGCCCCAAATATACTTTTTCACATATGTGGCTCTGTAAGTGAAAGGTAGCTTTAATGAGATCATTTACATGCGTAAATGTGTCCCTGCTTTTAGATATCTGTTGAACAGAGATGTTATTTTCATCTTGCCCTGTGGGTTTCAGGTTCAGGTAACGGTTTTTAATAAATTCTCTAGGCATCTTGTTTTTCTGTACAGGATCCATAAATTAGTACTACAGACTTTGTTACAGTGTTTATAGGACGAAAGAAATGTGAGCCAGGGATCGGTCCCTAACCCAAGACCACATGACACTGGATGTTCCTTCATCCCCACTGCCGAGGACACACTTTCCAATAGCTGGCTTGTTGTGAGCACAGCTTTTCACTGCAGTGTGTAACAAAGCCAGAGCTGCTTAATCAGGTGCACGAACCCAGATGTGGTTCTTCGGCCTCATCAATGGCCATCTTTTATTTAGCAGTGTAGATGAGCCCTCTGAGCTTCACTTCATTGCAAGTTGTCCCTTGAACTAGCTGCACCGCTGCTAAGGGTAGACTTTACCTAGTTCACAAGACTGGCTCATCCTGCTCTGAACACAAAGCAAAGGTTACTGCTGCACAGGCAGACTTCTTGGGAACCTTTGCTTGTGTAGGTGAATGTTGATTGGCCCCGCTGAGACACAGGACTGCTGAGGGGGGAGAAATGGGTGCAGTATCTAATAAATTCCTGGTTTCTGCCTGCTGGTTTACATGCTTCAGCAAAGAAAACATGGTTATATCAGCAGACTGTGTTTTTCTTTGGCTTGAATTTGACACTTCCACATGCAAAATTGCTACAGCTGGAGTTGTAAGCAAATTATTTCTTTATTATTCATAGCAGCAGGTGCTGCAACAGCCTCTTGGCTAGAGTTCTAGTCTCTTGGTCCATGGTTTCTATATGTTTGATTAGATGGTGCCATGCTGCTCAGATGGGATACTAGTCCTCCAATAAATGCATTTTGTTATACAATCGGTTATATAGTGCATTATCATTATTATTTCCATAAATCACTTTTAGTTGGCAGCTTTCTGTTGCCGCTTGGGATTGTTCCAGCAACAATTTGCATTCTTTTTGCATGGCATCCTAAAAAGATTTTGGAAGTTAACATAGCCTGGGTTTGGATTTATAATAGCTGGTGACCATGAGGCTGCACTAGAATACAGAAACCATTTATCCATGCAGGATTGACATATTTATTTTAATCCACATATCATTTATGTATTCTTCAAGAAGTGCTTGTCCCAAGATTTAGTATGGCAATTTAGGCAATTGCCTTCAGTGTGCTTATGGCAGAGTCGTGCTTCTAAAAATCACGTGCCTGTCCTCAGCAGGGTGATTGAGAACAAGGTGGCTCATTGCACAGTGGAGAGAAAGAATGGTGTTCCTCACACAGAAAGGTGTCCCAAGAACTCAGCACACAGATGTGAGATGTGTCTGCCCCTTACAAATCAACACAACTTGTGTCTTAATTTTCCACTCCTCTATGGTCGTGAGATGCCTCTATTAGAGCCCTCGCCTGAGGTCTCAGCAATGACTCTTTAAGTGATGCTGCTATGGAAATTTTGGCTTGCAGTGCTGCTCCTTGCTCTTTGCAGAATGGGCCAGACTTGGGAAATAAGTTGAGTTTCCTCTTCAGCCAGATGGAAATCAGAAGTACATTCTCCCTTTCTAGGTCATAGAATACCTAGAGGGAGGCAAATTCTCCAGTCCTTCTTAAGAGCAAGAACAGAAGAGGCCTGGCATGAGGGTCTGTGCAGGTACTACAAAGCCTGGCACTGGTGGGCCCTCACTCGGGAGGGAGGCTCGTCTCCAATCTCTGCAGACATTTCAGCATTACTGAGCTGAAAATCGAAAGGGAGCCTGGATGAAATCTGTATGAATCAATTCAGTCCAGGGAAACCTACAGCAGTGTGTAGGAGCCACAGCAAGCCTCAATTTGAAATTAAAGCCAAGCTGCAAACTGCCATTAGCAAAACCTGATTTGGACTCAGTCACTCATTATCTTCCCATTTAGAAGTGGCAACCTCACTTGGTCCCTGCTGGCTAAAGACAGGCTAACTTCAGCCACTGCTCAGACAGACCTTTAGTCTGAGTAAAAGGCTTATTTACAATGAAATCGCCTCGCAGAAGGAAAAACAATTATAGTCTAGCTGTGCTTTTCCTATCATTAAGAGAGATGCTTAACCAATTCAATTCCATGCTTAGAGGAGGAATTTTCCAAAGGCTCAGTAAAATTCATCACTAAAAGGTAAAAAACCCCCGTGGTCTTATAGACAGATTTCCTATCGAAGCTACAGAGGCAATATTGAGTGAAGAGGTAACAGAGCACTTGTTGCAGCTGACAGAAAGGTGCAGATGGTTGTCCATATGAAGACAAGCAGGTAACAATAACAGGGAGTGTCACTGGAAGGTAGAGGAGTGGCTGCCTTTTCAGCTGGCTGCAGACTGGGCACTTCACACCTGCAAGTTCACTGGTATGTGGAAGAATCAGGTCAGCCTTCTGTTTAAATAAAAACCAAACCCTTAGGTTCAGTATCACCCATTTCATTTACAGGCTGTGCTGCTGGGAGAGCTGAAAACTCTCATACGAAACGGGAATAGGTGATATGCATTTAATCACTGGCAACAGCTTCTTTATTTGGGCACTGGAAGCTATTAAAGAGAAAAGTAATGGACAAAGAGGTGCATCTAACACGATGTTAATGGTACCACTTTCAGTTACCATGGCAGACCTGAAGTAGGGAGGAAAAAAATATGAAGAAAACAACATGGCAAGTTAGTTTGGTCACATCCCTCACAGAGGAACCCTCTCCTGATCACAGATGAACAAGAACCATAACTCTGTCGCTCCTAGCTGCTCCACAGTGTCCCACCTGTTGGTACAGATGCCCATACATACCTTGCAGGCAGCCTGAACCTGAGCCCCACTGGCATCTTGAGACAGTTTCAGGCATATTTCAGTGTGATGGAGCTTGTGTGTCCTTGCAGCATGTGCCCTGCTCGTGCCAGAGAGTGCTCCTAAGCTCACTTGCTGCAAGACAAGTGAAACTGGTTGGAGAATGGGCATCACATTGTTCTTAGCAAGCAAAACTAGACATTCTCCATGATTTTTATTGATGAGCTCTGGATTTTATGCTCTGTTTAAGGTGGTATTGATGTTTTAGAATGACATATATTGCCATCCTGAAATGTGAAACTTATTTGAAGAAAAAACCCAGAATTATTAAACAAAAATGAATTTATTTCTTACAGGTGCTGTTTCAGAAACTGTGTAAGGAAAAAGCAGGTAAGACACTGCATTACTTCTTCAGAGTTTCTCAGTGCCTTATGTAGATGTGCACACACTGATGGAGGACCCACGGGAATCTCTGCTGTTCTGAGTTTCAGTTGTTTGGTGCAATTGCTACTGTCACATAGTGATGTAGGACTTACATGGTTCTTAGGAAAGTAGATATTTCAGCAGCTTTTGACTTACACTTTGCAAAGTGAGTTCTGAAATAACAGGCATAAACCCAAATGTTCATTAATGATGTCAGAGTGCAAATAAAGGGTTTATCACGGGACTGGTGGTGTAGAGTGAGTCGAAGTAAGGTTTGCCTGAGTGCTCTTGCTGGCTCAGTGCTCGCACAGCAGCAGAGTCTGGTGAAGAGGATCGTTACACAGGCACATTCGCCAAAAAATGTAATGCCCTTCTGGGCCTTGTCCCCAGTGGCAGCGTCACGGTGCCTGAATCATGCCCTAGCATGAGCTCGCTACCTGGTTAATGCAGTTGTCAATATTAACGGCATTAGTGAGAAACCATTCTTCGGGAATTATTTAGTTACAGCTGATGTTCTGCAAGCCACCAAAATCAGAGCAGGAAATGGAGTTAAAGACATGGATACCCTGAACCCCATGTCCATCAGTTTGCCAGGAGCTAAGGAAAAGTTTGGATAGACAGATACAGACACAGAGATCCTGATTCAGCAAGATACTTAACACGCAATTAAACCCGCATTTGACAAAACCAATTCATTGCAACAAGGAGTAAGCAATTGCTTGGATGATTTGCTCAATTGAGGGTAAATGTCCTTATTAAATTGTAATGAAGCATGATTAAGAAACACAGAGAAAAGAAACTGCTACCCAGAATGTGGGTTACTGGAATTTAATAACAGCCCCACAGTTTTGCAAGAAGAAGTGTCCCCAAAGTCTAGGTGAATCCTCATTCCCACAAAATGTGGGTAGCCTTTGCCAGCTAGAAATATTTCAGTCATAAAACAGCTGACCTCTGGAGTCACCCATTTACAACTGCTTTTTCTCTTTTGTTAGTCAATATGTATGCAGTGTATGTCAATTAAAATGAAAGCAATTGGACGTTGTTGTAATTATCCCTCTGTCCCTAGATGACTTAGCATCTTTTTTTGGCCTGAAGGACTAGTTTAAGCCAGTTTGCTAACTCAGTGATTTCTTCTTGCTCAGAGTAGCATCTGTCTCTGCTCTAAATTGCATCCTCAGTTCTTTCCAAGGGACACCTTAACTCTGTTAGAAACAGATGAATGAAGCCTTTTGCATCCAATGTCACTGGTTCAATGGCTCTGCTGGCAAACATGCTGACTTAGGAAAATGCCAGCAGCCTTGGCCTAGAAAACTCAGGTCTCCGTCGGCAATTTCATCCTCATATACTTAACATCAGGTCAACAAAACATGAAGGCTGTTGAGCATAGTATAAATATAAGTATTTTCATTCAAGTTCTGCACACATGAACTTTTCTTCCATATGAGTTGTATATGTATTTATTCCAAGACAGTATTTGCCAATGAAACATATGCCCATGTTTTTCCAAAGCTAAACAAATCCCATCAATTTTGAGAGTGATTTAGCAATTGTTTTTATTGTTTTCATTGCTTGGATCAAAACTGCTCTGTGACACTGAAGGCATGTTTTGTAAAGAAAAGCAAAAACCATATCAATGGCACATAAATTTTAAATAAAACTGATTATTTTAGCAGTGCTCACATTTTTTACTATGATTCATTTTTTAATTGTTTTACTTTTGTAGTAACTGATTATAATAACTAATTTTGTCACTAAAAGAGGTAAAGATTAGCACCTATGTTTACAGTAGAACATGATGGTTGAAAATTTGGTAACCACAGACATAGTAGAATGACAGGTCATTTTCTGACATGTTTGGGTCACTGGGGTGGAACTTTAATCATTGAAATCTAGCATATGATAGAGCTGGCAATAAATTCATCACAAAAATTCTTCTGCCCGAAAATGCCCATTTCTTCAAACTGAACCATTTTACATGAAAATGTTAGCATCTATTAATTTCTATTTCAAATCATTTCTGTAAAACAGATGCGCACGTCTCAACATGCAATGCTGTAAGAGTTTTCAGAGTGAGAAGTTTCAATTTGTATTTGGCTTTGAAGCTTTTGGCTTTGAAATTTGTTATGTTAAAGCATTAAAAATAAAGAGAGAAAATATTATTAAAAATAAAGAGAGAAAATATTATTAAAATTAAAGCAATGGCCAAATCTATGCCTTGAACTGAGGGACAGATTTCCTTCTGGATTTGCAGTTCCTAAATATTTCTGATATATCCTCTGCTTTCTGGACAAGAATTTTTTTTCTCATTTGGAAATGCTTGCATGAGAAGAACACCGATCCTGCCCATATTGGCCACTTTGAACACAGCATTCTACTCAAGTTCATTTCCTGCACCACTTCCTCTTAACATTATCCCTTCTTATTTTTTCTCGTTCTCTTTTGTCATTTCTTCTGATCTCTTCCTTGGGAAAAGCCTCCTCAAACTAGAGCTCTCAAGGCCCAAGAGAGTAATTTCACTGATTACTGATGGGTCATACCATACAGCATGGGTCACCATACTATGGGTCACCATACAGCAACATTTGTTTTGGATGAGGATGGCCCCTCTAACCCCATCTCAGCAGGACCTGGGGATGCACAGGGCAGCTCAGAGCTGCTGTAGCTAGGGTGGGAGGCTCCTGCAGCCCTTTCCTCATGGCTGAGCTGTCCTTGGCTTCTAGTCATTCTCCACATAAATTGTATTTGTGTATGAGAAAGAAAAAACCCTTCCCTTTGGACTGTTATTCTCTCTCCTGCTTGCATTTTATTTTACAAATATTTTTTTGTACAAATAAATGCGATGTTTCAAGACTTCCATTCCCTGGATTTGCAGTGGTAACTCACAAGATGTTAATCAGGATACCTGAAATATGTCCTAAGAAAAGAAGCAGCTGCACAGACTGCGCAGCCACCCCAGAGAACCTCCTTTGAAGCATCAGTTTTGCTGGCAATGTTGCTGCATCCTATCCAGGCCTAGTACAGTTATTTCCAGAAGTAATAATGCTGGTACTTTTAACAGTGCATTCACTGGCGATAATGATGTTATGGCCATTAAAAAACATTGTGTATTTTGGAAAAATATTAAATAGTGGTAAGATGTGACTCTAGAGGCATGAATTTATTCTGCTTTCTAGTTTTTTTAATAGAGGCAAGGTGCAGCATGAGCTGGTGACTTGCTGGGCACCACAGACAGACATGAGAACAGGATCAAACATGGCTCCAGGATGTCCAGGCAGGGCCCTTTGGGAAAGGAATGGGCCAAGCATGGGACAGGATGTCAGTCTGTGGGTTGGATCCCATGGCTGTGCTGTGGCAGAGCTGAAGAAATAGGACTGAGATGGACACCCTTGGGTTGGGCTGAAATGGGGGTCCACAAAGACTTGGAAATTTATATATTTCTATAATTGCATACTACTAAGTAAATGCAATGTTATTAGCAGTTAGATCTATGTTGCAAATGTGGTGTCACTCACACTCTTTAGCATGTAGTTTGTGAAGTGCAGAGACAGATGCCAAGAAAGAATAAGCACTTGGAGTGGAAAATCTGGTTTTCATTTAGACAGATGTACCCTTGGTCAGTAGGTTAGCAAGCTGTCTATTGACTTTCTGTGGAAGCAGTAGATAAGAACATTCACACTTGTATCTTTTTATGTGATGGCATGAATAAGCAGTTTTATGAATATGTAAAAAAATATCCTAGTCTGTTGCTTTACCAAGATCTGTGAGAACGCCAGCTTCATTCACTGACCCCTACTTTCTCGGCAAATGAAGATGCCTATACTGATGGTAACTGTGGTAATAGCCATTAAACCTCCTGCTGTCGTTAATAGATAACCTTAAAAGGACTGCCCTAGTCCCATTGCCATGCTATAGACTACTCTGTTACAGTCATCATCATCAATGCTTTTCTTCTCATATTGCTAAGTAAATAACACCAAACCCAATCTGCGCCTCCTATCTCTATCCTGCTTTTCTGGCTTTCTAATGCAGGAAGTCATAGTTGCCTGGTTTGATTCTTCAGAGAACACCTTGGTTAGCTCCTCCTCTTGCCATCAAATTGCTGCTGGGTTTTTAGATAACCTATGGTAGTTACCATTAAAACCTGGCTGACTAATGCTATGTGTCCTTACTATCTCCTAGTGTATGTCTTCTAGCTTGAGTATTCTAGCTGCCTAATGCATTTTAAAGTTATCACCACGTTGCTTAACATGACTAACACAGAGCACACTTCATCATGGGTGGAGAAAATGAGCTTTTACTTTGCTGACAAAAATTTGAAGTCAGATTAGAAGCTGCCACATCCACTATTTCAGTGGTATGTATGAAACACTAAATATAGCAATGTGCTCGTGTATTTGCTGATGCATGGTAATGTAGTCTGTAGCAGAACAGCAATGGGCTGGCAAGGAAGATGGTGCACTGCAGTAATACTACAAAATCCCTATGTGACCTTGGCCACTTCAGAAGTACTCTGTGGATAATTGTGTATTCGTGACTGATACATTAGAAAATTCAAATGGAGGCAGTTGTGGTCCCAGGGCTTTAATGAATAGCCTGATCCTGCAGTATTTATCCAGGCGTAATGCTAATTGACTTCAAGGAAAGGTCTCAATAGTGTAAGAAAACAGATTTGTACTATATGGCAGCTGTATATGAACAACTGCCAACAAAGGGCCCGATTCTGGAAACCGAGAGGCAACTGCATCCATCTGGCTCTTGTTAGGAGCTGCAGGTGCTTGATTCATCACAAGATCAAACTCATGTACAGTAGTTCCTATTGATTACATATTTTTGTGTTTCCTTAGTCATATAATGTTTTGTGCTCGTGTTTATTTTTTACTGTTGCTACAGACCCTGGCAGGAGTTATGGGTCAGTCACAGTGTGAACAGGGAAATGAATGTGGCTTACAGAATCATAACCTCTCTGGATTTTCTTCTTGCTCATGGTGAGATGGAGAAGGTGATCCCATTCAGCCTTTCACTTGCCATGAATGCCTGGTAGGTGTGCTGGAGTTGGAGCTGAGGCCATGGCCAAGAGCTCCCTTGTCCCATCCTCTGCAAAGGAGAGAGCAGCTGGGTTAGGCATTCTGCAGTCCCTCCCAAGACCTAGGTAGTACTCATGTCTCTTGCTGTTATTACTCCAGCTACAAGAGTTTACCCAAGATGACAACCTGACCTTAAATAACTGGAGAAAATAAAACATCCTCATCCAATGATCCCGTGCATTTACTGGAAAGCAGAGTGGGGTCACTTTGACATGTTTCCAACATGAAGTGGAGATACTTACTTTGGACTGAGAAATAGGCTATTGTCCTCAGCTGTATTACAGTGAAAGTAAACTAGTGAATATACCCAGCTGTTGGGTGGCCTTTACCTGTTAACTAGTTATGTTCTGTATTGCTCAAGTTGGAAGTAGGTAGACGTGGTTCTTGTCCTGCAATCAGTGCATCAGAGGGTCCTTTCATTTGGCTCCTATTCTAACATGAATGTGGTGCCCGTTTGGCTCCCAAAAATTAGACAGTGACTCTTTCTGACTGTATATTCCTTTCATAATCAGAAATGATAGAACAAACCCCTTCTTTGTTCTTCTGAAAGGGCAGATCTGTGCTACTCAGCTCCTACTGATGTACTGGAGCAGCTGAGGGCAAACTGTGATCCTCAGCACCCAAAAGCAAGAGGAAAATGAGAAACCTTACTGTATAAACCTCAGAACATTGCTGTTTCTAAAAAAAAAAATACAGCTGTAGATTAAAAACTTATACGTTTATTGGTTTAATATATGAGTTACAGACAAAAGCTTGATCTATTAAGCACTACTTTGAGTTTTATATAAGAAACTTCTCCATCAAAGAAGCAGTAATACAGAAAGGCGCTTTATATACATACTAGTACTCAATGTCATTCTAAATATCTTCCTCCATTTCCCAGCTCTATAGTTCTTTCTCTAACTTTGATTTTAAGTTAACATTTTTAATAAGAAAGAAAAATATTTAAAAGACGATAATGGGTAATGTTAAAAAAAAATCTGTCAATAATTGCACTAAATACAGGTGGTTTAAGAATTAAGATATTGTAACCATTTTTCCTACTTTAAATAATTTTTGTTTACAGCTTGGAATCCTAAGGAGAGCTGAACACTAAATGACTAAAAGATGATCTTTGGTTTCTTACTCTTGAGAATTAAAAAGATATGATAGGAACCTTACTGTAACTGGTGATCTAATGCAAATTGATAAAATGCTCTTTAGTTTTTCCATTAGGGGGTTTGTTTCCACCAGACATGGAGCCATAAGGAGTCTTGAGTCATTTTCTTCTGTGGCTGAACAAATGTCTGACAAAAGTTGTGGACAAACAGCCATATTCAGTTCCGTTGCATCTGAGCAAACCGCTTTCTCTAAACTGGGCTTTTCCAAGAGTCATTGCACATTTTGGCATTTAGCATTTATTCCAAAGTATCAAAATCCCCAGAAATTTTTCACTGAATAAAAATTGTTGTATATCTGTTTTGGGGTTTTTTATTTCAGTTAGACCTTTCCTTCAGACCTCTCATACCCACAATGCAAACTATGTCCTTGTATTTTATTTCCTGGGCAAAATATAACTTCAAAAATTTGGAGATTAGACATTTCAAAGTACGCAGACAGCAAAATAAATCTTTAGTCTTTTATAATGCTAACTAACCATTACAGCTTTGAGAGGGACATACACACATAGAAGAATGATCTATATAATAGGAGACTTTTGTTTTCACATAGAGAGTTTATAACAGGTAGCATTTCCAGTGAATTTAGTGTACCCCATTAGAAAACATTTCCTTCTTGAAACAGTTCTCTAGGTTTTGCTATCAAACTATTTAGGATCAGTTCCTGAAGAGTAACTTGTCAGGTTTTGTGCTGTATCTGAGTGATGCTTAGCTCTTCTCTGAAGGGTCAGGACACAATATAGATTCTGTACTGTTTCTTTGTTTGCAAGTCATGCAGGCAAACACAGAGGAATGCTGCTGGCAGGAGCATATGCTTTCTGTAAGTTATTTGGGGCAGTAAAGCTATTGAACGAAGCAGCCAGCTTCTGACCTTTTGCAGCATAGGACCTTTTGTAGGACTATAGTCAGACCATGCCACTGTTTCATGCTATTGAACAACCTGCTGTAGTGCAACCTCTTCTCAGAGATGATGATCACAGCGCAAAAAGACGCAGTGTCACAGTGTCTGTGCGGCTGTGACTGGCTGTGGTCAGAGATGACAGTTTCTGCTTCCATGAGCCCCAGAGTGATCAGACCTTTTACTGTTGCTCGTATAAGGATTGAACACAGGATCTGTAGGCATGAGCCTCAACACTTTGCAGTTGAGTAATAAACACATTAACTTGAAGGAAGTAATCACTGCATAAGCCTCTCACTAAATGTAATGGGACCACTAGAGGAGGACAAAGAGCCATGTAGTGTTAATGTCAACTACAGGGGCACCTTCCTAAGAAACAGCAGAGTTGCTTTACAAGGTTTTCAACTGAAAATCATCCAGTTTCTGCCCTTCCTGTTCTCTGTATTAGATTCCATCCAGGCCAGCAAGTTGCACGCAGAGATGCAGGTACTTACTGTGCACTCAGCACAAGGCAAGACCAAATTAGTAATTTCCACCATGCTGTCAAGCCACAGCTGAAGCGTAGCAATAGGAGGAGGCCAGAGCTGCCTACAAATGCAAAAGATATGCCAAAGCTGTCCTATGTATAATTATGTTGCATATAATGGCATTTGTCAATTGTGGTTATTATTAAGTGGATCTGAAATTGCTCCTCATAGGGCTTGTGCTCCAGCCTTGGTGAAGTGTTGGCTTTTGACATGAGGTCTGAGAAGGTAATGGCTTTAGGCTTTTATTAGATATTTTTTATATTACGTGCACACCTACCCTGCAATCTTTCTTGGTTCCCAAAGACTCAGTTATATAATGCTTGTATCTATGTCAGAACAACTTGCTTTAAAGGAAAAGGATGATTTTTTTTCCCCTTGTATAATTCTTGTGAAAACTAATGGCTTTACATCAGAGTTGACTTAAGCACCAATTCAATAATGGTTTAAAATTAAGCAATATGATTAAATAGTCAACAAGTTGCTAAGCACATGCTGTGCTAGGCTTAACTCTGCCTGATTGCCATGCACATTTTTAGTATTAGCTGCAAATTTTTGAATAGAAAGGACAGACTGTGGCACGTGGAATGCTTGAAAACTGGTTTCACAGTATCACAGTATTATAAGGTTGGAAAAGACCTTTGAGATCATCGAGTCCAACCTATGACCCAACACCTACACCTACTCCTACTCGTCAACTACACCATGTCACTAAGTGCCTCATCCAATCTCTCTTTAAACACCTCCAGGGACAGTGACTCCACCACCTCCCCAGGCAGCGCATTCCAATGGCCAATCACCCTTTCAGTGAAGAACTTCTTCCTAATGTCAAGCCTAAACCTCCCCTGGCAAAGCTTGAGGCTGTGTCCTCTTGTTCTGCCACTGGTCGCCTGAGAGAAGAGACCAACCCCTGCCTGACCACAACCTCCCTTTAGGTAGTTGTAGAGAGCTATAAGGTCTCCCCTGAGCCTCCTCTTCTTCAGGCTAAACAACCCCAGCTCCCTCAGTCGCTCTTCACAGGGCTTGTGCTCCAGCCCCTTCACCATCTTCGTCGCTCTCATCTGGACACACTCCAGCATCTCAACATCTTTCTTAAACTGAGAGGCCCAGAACTGGACACAGCACTCAAGGTGCGGCCTAACCAGTGTTTGGATAACTTCTACATGGAAACGCTGATTTTATTTTTAAGGAAAATTGATGAAAAAATTGTTTATACCAAGCACTACAACTGATATTTTTTTAATTTCTTGAACAGTTACAGTTGTCATTGTGTATTGCTTAGTAATAACTGTCATTTTGTGGAGTTCTTAGATTATTAGGAGTGTAAGGATTTCTCCTCACTTTAATTGAATCCTAGCTGCAAAATATGATTACATGTGATATGTAATAAACACTAAGATAACACTTCCTAGTCAGAAAAACTTGCTTTTAAGTCAGGAAAATGCCCATCTATAAGCACCACTGAAGTTATTAGATTGGTTGAATCTATAGTTAAAAAATTATTTTAAAAATGCCTTCATTCTGATGAGTAAACTGATTCTAGCGTAGAATCTTGCAGTTTTATCCTGTAGAATATTAAGGATTCCTCCTTTGTACAACCTAATTCTGTGCCGATTGGAGTTACTAGCAACTTGGTAGGGGTAGGCATAGACTCTTAATATATTTATAGCTGTACAGAAAATCGTTTCCATCTGCAAATAAAAAAAATTATCTCCGTTTTTCACAGCATTTCAGAATCAAACATGTCCTCTAAGTAGCAAAGGAAATGGGAAGCTGAAGGATGTTACATGTCATAAATGCATATGATTCTTTTAGCGAACTACTTTAGCAATGTACTTGCGTTGCTAGTTAAATAATTTATTATTTTTAAGTTGTTTTTACTGAGGTAGAGACAGTGGGTCTCAGGCACAGAGTACTGTCCTTTTGAGCACTGCATAGGTAGAATGGGAGTCCTTCCCTTACAAAGCTTGCAGCCTTAAGTTATCATCAATGTTCTTCATACAAAGAGGTGACTTAAAACACTTAAATTTGCTTCCAATTCAACTTTCAAATAATTTTTCAAGAGCTTATTTTCATGCCTGTTGCTCCATGAGCTGACTGGTGTTCAGGTTATGGTGCTTTCTACTGTGTCGTTTGTCCATGCTGAGCTTGGCCCCAGGAGAAGCTTGTGTTAGCACTGCAGTTATACAGAGAGCCTCGCTCATCTGAGCTGTTAGCATTGTCTGAATCAGCAGCAAGTCAGGGCTTCTTAGTATGGAAAAACTGGAGAACCAGTGGCTAAGACTCAGGGTGCTGGTCATTCACTCCTGCTGAAGACAGAAGGATCTGGGGTGCAAAACTAGCAGGGAAAAAGACTAGAGAACTTTTTCTTTTTTTCCCAAAGCACTGGAGAGGGAATATAGAAAGGAATAATTAGAACATTCTATAGCTGACTGGTCTTCCTTACAGCCTTTCCCAGTAGGTAGTAGTTGTTTTACTGTCCATGCCAGGCTTCCATCAAGAGAAGCCACGAGTTTTGCTTTCCAGGGTTTTTTAGTAGGCAAAGCAGGCACAAGTCCATAGCTACTCTGCCGTCACTGGCATCTGTTTGTTTTATAAACATATAAAACATGAAGTTAGCCCTGCTTTTCACACTCTTCCTTTTCTTGTCTGCACACCAACACATGGTTAAAGTCTTACAGCACTCTGGACTCTCATTTGGTAACAAAAATGTAAGATGAGTTTCCAAAGTTAAACTTTACTTCTGCTGTATATTTTCACCTATTTATAAGATATACAGAGCTGATGCAGTACACTCGATAGCTGGGTGATGTATTAGAGAACTCAAAATATTCAGTGTTGCTGTACTTCTATGGCTTCATATCCGTGGACTTTTTTAAGTGCAACAGCAAACATATAGGGATTATATCCGGAGTATGAAGCTACACACAGGTAATTAACTGAATGTGTATGGAAATACGTGAGAGTACCTCTAAGGTGATGTGATGTATATGACAAACATTGATCTAAGAGTAGTGTAGTGTGCTTTCTTAGGTCTTGATAGACCCTGTGTCTTCTGAGAACTGAGGAGGAAATACCTTCAATTTTCATGTGTTCATTTGCACTGGCTACTTTTTGTTCTTACACAAAACAATTTGGATGGCCACAGAGAAGACCTTTCCAATGTTTTCTTTTCCCTTTGGGTTTGATCCTTCTTGCATCAGAAGCCTGTGGCACACTGCCCTTGACAATCTCAACAGAGGCCAAATGAAATGAAGAAGTATGGGAGTTCTGTTCCATAGGGCTGCAGGGTGGCCGAGTATTCTTTGGAAACCACAGAGCCCCTCTGTTTACAGTGCTAGGCTTATTTCTTCATTATCCTTTTAGAGGTTACAGAAAAGCAGCTCCTGTTTTTTGCCGAGAAACACTCCCCTCCACGCACTTTAGAATCTCCTTCTCTTTGCCACCTCTCTTGTGAGCAAAATCTTTGTCAAGAAAGCACATTTGTTTGGGCCAGGAACAGAGGCAGCTGATACTCAGCTAGTTATTTTGATTGCCTGGCTGGTAGGGGTTGGGGGAACAGATAATGTCAAGATTTCCTCTGCATTCCAGATCTGTTTTCCACCTACGGTTAGCATGCAGCAAGTGTGACTTTTCCCAGTCAGCTTTTCCCACAGTCAGTAAGACTTATCTGACAACAGAGTTAGTGTCAACTGTCCAAAACTAATGAGGAGATATCTTCCTTTCACCACTCCTGTGCTGTTATTGCTTATCAATGTCACTCTCCAGCTTAAATGACTGGTTAATTTACAGACATAGTGAGACAAATTCAATTCTGTTGCAGCTGCATTGAGTTCAGTGGAAAGACTTTGGCCGTAGGTGTCTGAAAACCACAAGTGGTAGGAACATGATACTAACAGAAGCAAGAAAAGTGCAACAATCAAAACAAAAATGTAGCCCTGAGCTTTGGAAGGATTCCCATTTCAGATTTCTGGAGTGTGATCCAGCAAGGTGTTCATGTTTTACAGCTGGTGCTGCAGGAAAAAAGTAGTTATTCAACAGCAAAACATAGTCCATGTTAAAAAAGAACAAAAGGAGAAATAAGTCATGGGATTTCAGAGTACAAATTCTATTGAGGACCATGAGGACTGTGCTCTTAAATCTATTAGAGACTTTAGAAGAACACTAGAGTGAAGCTGAAACATACTCAGCCTGGTATTTTCAAATAAGCCTACAATGGTTAAATACTGAAATCCAATTAAAATTCCACAAAAAAAAAGGAAACATGAGATGGAATTGATACTTCCAGCTTTACCTACAGTTTAAGATGGCTTTCTAAGCATCTTTTTTGTCAATGGGAGGAAAGAGGCATTTTCAGTGTAACATCTTCAGCTTGATCAAGTCCTGCTCCACAGGTCTACTGAAGCACCTCTATAGGCAGCTATTTTGAGGTGGAATGAGTCACCCTCTGCGGGAGATCCCTCTCCATCCCAGATTCCCACCAGTTCTCTTTTAACAAAGGGTGACTAAAATCCAAGGAATGAGAATCTTACATCTATTACTTTTGAAATTTTATCAACATTTCTGATTCACAGATTAAGTTAAAATGAGTGTCATACAAACCCAAACATTTTAAAGTTATGTTGAACTCAGTTAATTCAGTTAACCTTGACTGGCAGTACAAATAGCCAATAGTGTATCCAGAGCACTTTGTTCACTGCTCCACACATGTCTCTATAAAATGCATGTATCCTTCCTACTGTTTTTGTCTCTCATAGTCTTCTGGACTCCCCTACCTCCATTCATTTTTTCTCAATTTCCTTCTCCGCAAAATCAATTTTACTTTTCCTCCTTACCATTTCCATTTGCTGTTCAGTTTCCTCTTAAAGACATTTTGACTTTACAGCCTGGTTACTCTTCTGCTCATGATGTGGTCTTCCTTCTCTTCTTCCTGTCCTGTTGCCTCCACCCCATACCTTTATCTTTTCCAGAGCTTCTTAGTCCTCTTTGGCTCTCAATGAAATGGACAAATGGCTCTGCAAGCTCTCTAAAGATAGGTGTGAAGTCTCCCTCTCTACCTTTGCAAACAAAACAATTTCTTGCTTTTCCTTCTGCTGGGTAATGGATCTATCATGATCCATCGTGACATCACCTATGAGTTACATCTCCTTGACTGGCTGAGGATTAGCCAACTCTCTGGAGAGAAGAAGCAAAGTTTAGAAACTGAGGACCAAAAGCTGAACTTCCAGATTCCTGTTCATGCCTTTAAATAAATCACCTGATTTTCAGAAAGTATTTCAGAAGTGGCTGATGAGTGGTAACCACTTCTGATTTAGGGAGTAAGACTTACAGACACCGGTTTTTAAATAATGAATATTTTATGCCTGGGGAGAGTATTTCCAGCCTTAAATGTTTGAATGTAAGGGCATTCTAGAGTCCTCTTTGCAAATGAGAGGCGAAGCACTGTCAAACATGGAGTTAAAAGTGAAAGTGTTGGAAAACACTCAAAAGGTTCAGCTGTCCAAGGCAGCTAGAATGATACTCATATTTAAAGATTAAAAGAAGTTATTGTGGGCAGCAAAAATAATTACAGCTTCTAGTATTAATAATCAGATTTGTTTGTGAAATAAACAAAGCAAACTATAATACACCCAGATGATAATACAGATGTAGGATCCAGTATGGCTCTGCTAGAGAAAAGAGAAACAGATTTTGCTCAGGAAAACAGGAAGAGGTAAAACTTATCTAGGCTTTCCATACTAATATTCCAGAGATCTTCAAAACAGTGAGGAAATCAGTGTGAGAAGGAAACTTTGGTCATAGAACATAAACTTTATAGAAGATCCAGAGAAACCCAAACTAAACTTGTCAGTTTTTGGAATGAGGAGAGACTAATAATAGGTTGCCTAAAAGATTTTTACTAGGACAAGTATCATTTAAAGCTTCATTATCTTGACAAGTGAGTGAACAGATGGCAAAATCTGTAGCAAACTCAAGATTTCCTAGGATACTAAAGATTATAAAGATTTCTGAGAATGGAATCCAAATCACCGAAGCAAGGTGATTTGACAGCCTCAAAACAGATGGGATTTCAATTTACCTAAGTGTGAGGTAATGCTCAAGAATGATCTGAAGCATTCCCTGAAACTGCATACTTAATGAAGTGTTACCAGTTCAAAAAAACACCTAGGCAACATTATGGACAGCTTAATTAAAATAGCTCAGTGAAAACAGCTGTTCAATTTGTAGCACTAGTCATGAAAACAAAAAAATGCTAATTTATATGAACCATAAAGAACAGCATTGATATTATTATAATGTCATCATATAAATTCAGGGAACTATATCACAGTAACTTCCAACATTGTTAATATTACAAAGCTGTCTATGAAAGGAAGCATTCAGAGAAGTCAGTGAAGGAGGATATGCAGGGAAGATATACAATCATTTTACTTAAGGAACTAATGAAAAATGTTGTGGCACTAAACTCCTGCTCACATTTAAGTCATTAGGGATATCCAAGGGATGTAAGACACAGAACAAGTAGCACCCTCATGTGCTGGAACCTGTTTCCCAAATTAATGAGGATCATCAAATCAGCAAGAAACTGAAGGTATTATGCTAACATGTTCTTAAGCACTATGCAAGTGAACAAGGAAGGAGAAGTACTCGCACTGGATGAAATCTTTCAGTGAAGCACATAGGATTTTTTACAATTGCTTTAACAACTCAGGAAATTGACCATTAATGTGCGATTGTCTCTAGTGTTTGGTGTAAACTGGGTTTTTTTTTAAAAGAAACGTTAGAACAGTTCTCTTGCAGGAAGGGAGACTGTCCCTAGTGTTTATCAAGAAGACCTTGAGTTCCATTGGTTCTGCGCTAAAAGGGTAATTTCCACCTGTACAAAGTAAAGAACCTACTGTTACTTTTTAATAGTTCATACGACCAGCTTTGCATTTATCCTGCCCAGCTATAAAAGTTGAACTGCAGAACAGGAGGAAGGAGGATAAATCGAAATCTGTTTATGTCCTAAAGGAAGATGATGTTTTCCAGATGAAATAGTATTCCTTATGATTTGACTGGCAGCAGTGAACTCTGTTAGATCGCTGCAAAACCACTTAGTAACTTTTCAGAAAAGAAATTGGGAGTAGCCTCCAATTTGAGGCATAGACTAGTTTAGGCTTCCATACTTACTTCTTACACTTTTTTCCCTTTAGCGATGGCATTCACTAAAATATTTTTAAGGCCTGAACTCTGAAACTGTGTATCTGATAATTTTGATCAATTTAACATCAAGGGTTACTTGGTATAAATATTCTCTGTAAGGTAAATTAACTCATCTTCTGTCTCAAAAAACTAACACTGAGTTAAGAACCTGCTGAGTTGTAATCCCTTTAGCTCCTACTCTCCAAGCAATTTTTATGGGTTTTTGTAATGTAAATGATTCACTGAAATGCAGAACAGTCTCAGGTGGTTACTACTGAGCAGATTTATGTCAACACAAAATGACAAAAAGCTCATAAAGTGAGTCTATATGACAGTGGCGTAAGTAAACATGAGCAACATCTGTATCTGCAGCACTGTAAAGGTGTTCTGACATCATCCATAGGAACTAATTTCACTGGAAACCATTCCAACACTGAAAATTAACTTTGGAACCAGTAATACGTAAGAGCAAAATACCACCTTTTTCTTGCCTTCTTGAATAGTCCTGAATGCGTATCTCCTTCATTTGCATGGCACTTCGCTGAAGTCAAGGGGAACTGTGTATGTGGAGTCTCAGAAAACTGTCTATTAATAATCAGAGGGACAGCCGGGACAGCAAGACTGCAGTGCTCCAAGGGAGTAGAAGAGATAGGTGAATTCTGCTCTGTCTTTGCTGGAATCAGCTTTTCAAGGAATAGTAAATAAAAATGACAGCCCTTTCTGGAAATCAAGTGGTGGCATTATCAGTAAAGAGCAGTGGCTCTGACCTATGTTATCGTTCTGCTTACATCACTGTACACAGCAGCAGGTGATGGCGAAACACTTCCCCAAGCTCTCTCTGCCTTTGGTATGTTGGGGCCAGCTACAGAGTGATCCTCGTGGCTGCCTTTCTGGGGAATTAAGTTACTTTACCAAGTATTGCTTTCAATACCAAAAGAGGAAAGAAAAATATCTGAATATTTGCTAGCTTTCTCCATGGTGCTTGATGTTATTGTTTATATAATAGTAAATTAATGTCACTATTAAAATTCAGTTCTGTGAAAAGCAAACGGGTGCATAACATAGATTGTTTGCCTCCTGCATACAGAAGTTGGAGTCAGCTTGGAAGACCACAGTAAGTAACACTTTGCATGGTGGACTATTTAATTTCTCACAGTCTAATTTTTTTGTGTAGACTGTAATTATACAGCAGCACATTAGTGCTGTCATTAAGCCGGCTGCCTACTGTGCATGACACCTTATAGCTTTCCTCTCTATGCAGAGGTGTATTATCATCCGCATAACAATATAACATAGCTTTTTCTCCAAGATACTGAATCTTGAATGAAATTATGCCATTATGCAAACCTCTTCAGCATACAGGCAACAGGCAGAAAGAGTATAAGCAAAACTAAGGCGAAGAAGCTAGGAATTCGGTGTCACAAGTATTTTTTAGACTTGCAATTTACAGCTATGCTTTTGTCTACTTGATTATATGAAGCCATTACTGAAACAATATTGGACTTCTTTTGATAACTGTTTTCTCCAAAGCTTTCTGTAATGGTTTCAAGGGCCTGTTCATGTTTCCACCAAAAAAGTAAAACCCTCAGCGACTCATAGTGAACTGTTCTCTGCTCAGCTCTAAAACCTGAAACTGCAGTTGTTACCACTGTCTTGTTAATACAACACAGACATGGACATTTCCTGGTTACTGTAAACACTGAAATGCTTTTGGAGTTAATGGAATACAGGTGCTGCCTGACACTACCAAAATGTTCTCACAGAAACAGAGACATTTTTGGACAGAAAGAGCTGCAGATCCACCTAGTCCAGCCCCTTCTTCACAGCATGAATATCCTGCTTCTCAGTGGGAATACCCAGATATGTTAAATGTCATGAAGCAAGCATTCTTCCTAAGCTTAAGCTCTTTTATACTAGCAGTGATGGCCGTACCACTTAGCCTGCTGGAACAGAGAGTTCTGTAATGCCAGGGCTGGGTGATGGAGTGGGCTTAGCAGGCTCTGAGCCGGCTGGGAAACCTTCCCAACGGGGTTGTGAGAAATGATCCTTACAATTGAATTGCCACCAGCCTTCACTTCGAATGAGACTCAGACAAAACTGCAAACAGCCAATTGGCCTTTCTTTACTGTGGAAGCAAGAAGAAATGTAAAATAACTCTAATGATTCAAGATCCTGCAGTACTGTTTAGGTTTGGCTTGGGCCTCAGCCAAATTTTGATTCTGGTCATTATAATCTGCACACCTGAAATTCTATCCCCTGTTGCAACTAGCCAAAACATTCTTTATTTCCTGTCCAAAAACGTTAGTAGCATTGCATTTCAATTCTATTAAATATATTTAAGTTCTGTTAAATAAGTTAAAATAGTGGTTGTGTGGCTAGAAATTAAGGAAGCTCTGTAAAAAACTATACCTGGCAATACATTGTTTTTCTCCTATCAGTTAGAGGCCTGATTACTAGGAAAGTGTCTGTGCATGAGTATTTATGTATCTGAAGAAAGTTCTTACTCTTATAATTAAATTGATTTGGGGAATAATTCCAATGCATTGTTATTAGAACCTGTTATCAAAACCAAGGGTGTAATACAGGAGAAGTATAAAAAAAAAGAACAAGCTTCCAGGTCTCTGAACCAATACCCAGATACAGTGTGTGCTAAATTGCCACTGACTGCTGCAAGGCTTTTTTACGCAAATGTTCCAATTATTTTTACTGTGATGGTAATAACAGTTGGAAGTTTGGAAAAAAAAAAGTCTTGGTTTAGACAAGGTCCCAATACAATATTAAGGAAATGAGCACTTTGAGAGCGAAGAAAGATGTGATTTAGAATAATATATTTTTGTCAAGCAACTAAAAAGGAGGGGAAAAATCAGACAGCAGAAGCTGGAATGAGAAGAGTAGGGGCAATACTCTGTGTTTCAACATAGCTGCTGATTTTTTCAAGGGCATTAATCAACTCAAAATTTCAAGCTATGCTCCAGTGAAAAAAACCCACACTGTATCTATGTACATAAAATGTATTTCACTTTCCCAGTTGCTTAATCATTGAGGAATTGCCCATTTCTGCATTAACTGGCTTTACCCAGACCAAGCTTTCACATCTGCAGCATGCTATATTTTAAATATGTCCACAGAGCGTCTTACGAAAGGAAGTGAAAGTTTATTGGCACTTGGTTTGTTTTGTTCATTGTCGTCCTCTGCTATCTGAGAAATGTGCAAGGGCTTTTGTAGCTGCAGTTCTTCTGAATTTCAGCATAAGTATCAGCTTGGTTGTCTAGTGTTCAGTAAAAGCACTCTGTTTATTCAGACAGCAATTCAGCCAATGAGCATTTGTGCCCCAGTTATATCCCTGTTCCCCTCTTCACCATTCTCATACAACAGAGCATCCTCCTACCTGTCACAAACAGCCTTCACCTGGAGTTGATCATTCTCCTGTGATAATTTAGGCTGAGTTAAGGACAGAAGATCGGAGAGGTAGAGTGATTATTTAAAAATAATCTGCAACAGCTAGGTACAACTGGGATATAAGATAAAGAGAAAAGTGCAAGTTAAGGTTGGTCATAATGTGAATATCCTGCTCCATGGTAAAACCAGGAAAATAGCAGTTATTTTCCAGGGAAAAAAAAAAAAAAAAAAAAGTCATTTTCTCTAATTTTTATTCTGTAAGAAATTATATTTTTTTTTGTCAGAAGTTTTCCAGGTGAAAATTTGTGATTGGTCTGGGGAAAACTTTCATCACAGGTTTACCATCTCATCTTTTCTCACTTACTCTGCCTTGATAGGCACAATCTGGCCTACTTCAGTGCTTTCCAAATGCAAATACTCTGGCAGTTCTCTGCTGCCACTATTCATTGTGGTTTATCCTGTCTTTATGTTGCATCAAGTGAAGGCTACTTAGCTTAAGGCTGAAGGCCCTTCCGTATCTATCATTTGTTCAGTTTTAAAAGCTTGATTCCCACAGTCTGTCTGTACAGGATGCCAGCTTTTGTTGTCTAATGATTACATTTTCAAATACACATTTGCATGCTTTCTCTAAAATTGCCCCTCACGCTTGGGAGTTGGTCCTCTGAATATATAGATACCACATTAACATCCTTAGAGCCCCACTTGCAGACTCACTGTGCATCTGTGCCTCCAAAAACTAATTCTGGTGTGCTGGTTAGTTACAACACAGGCCAGTATTGTTTTATTTTTCTCTTGTACTCCACCCTTCCTACCCCGACTGGCTCTTCTCTCCACTGGTGTCTTGTTTTATATTTAGTTTGTAATCTCCTGAGGGCAAAGATTGTACTTTTGCTCCATCCAGTTTCTGGTTCTAAGTGGTTTGATAATAGAGCTTATTAATAATAATAGCAATAAAGTACTATCCTCAATATGAATAGAAGGAAAGCTTAATTCCCCTCATGCCCTCCATGCCACTTTTAGCAAGGGAGAGGGAGCACAGTCAAACAGCAGATACTTTGTTACTGTAGTCTGTATCTGAGCAGACTTTGAGCCTTTTCACAGTGAGTATTGCAAGAAGTCTCGTTTATTTCAGCGTTAATCACTCTGAACAAAAGTGAAAGAATTTGGCCCCAACTAATGAAAGCCAGCAGTGCTGAGCTGTTGGCAAAGTGCAGAATGGTCTTTCCCAGAGCTTCAGAAAGCTGAAATAGGAAAGGATGGGCACATAGTTGCCTATCTCTTGATAAACAGGGAAAAAAGTGAAACTGCTTTATAATTGATGGTATTAAAGCTACCTTAAAATAATGATAATTTGCATATGTAAATACCAAGCAAGGAGAGAGTGCCAGGGAACAAGCTGGAACATTTTGTCCTCATTTGCAGTGATTCTTATTTTTCTCTATCCAGGATGTTTGTTTGTTTACTTAGATGTCAAAGAGGACACCTACTCATATGCCCTTGGTGCTTTTCACATAACTCCAACCACAGAATTAGTATGCAATGCACTGCAGTCTGCTGTTAGGAAAACAAGCAATGGAAAACCTCAAGTCTTTTTTTCCCCTCCAGACTTACAACATCGCGCTCAAGACATTTATCCTGTGATAGAAAACAAATTCCAGAGCTCTAGGACCCCTAAAGAGATAAAGATCATTGCCCAAGTTGTAAATATTACTTGATGTATTTATATCTAGGCTACTACTGACCTACTACTTGAAGCTACAAAAGCACAGAAACATCATGTAGAATATAATAAACTCAGGAAGCTTCATTAATTTACAGTCGGTTCCTGAATAATTAGTTCTATTATAAAATTTAATATTGTACGATTAGCACCATACTGCATCATCGATGCTGTAGTACTAATTTATTTCCTCTTTTGGTTTATTATCACTTTTTAGGAAATACAAGTGTAAGGAATTTGTGTCCACTAAACAGCAGACAGTAACCAAGGGTGTACTTTTCTCACATTTTCCTCTGCAAGACATATCCTGTTTTGTTCTTCTTCTACAAGGAGGCAAATATTGTGAAATGGTTAAACTATCAAAAAATCATGGCTTGCGATAATTAAGGACTGGAGGAAAAAAAAGGAAAGAAGTTGTACTTTTATCATAGTCTTTCAGTAGTTTAGAAATGGCAGACCAAGATGTAGTCATTTTTCTCTTTCCTTAGGCCTGATTCTCTTCATACGAGGTGTACGGATCTTTTTACAGTGACTGTATTAGAACTAGATCAGGCTGCACAATGGACTCTGTAACAAATTAAAAACACATTGCTAATTTGAAGACAGATTACTATGTAGTATCAATTAACTTTGTGTTTAATTACCATGCCGATTGGGAAGAACTATAAATGGCTAAATATATAATTAGAACATCAGGCTTCTGTGTCACAATGGTATCAGAGTATGGCTGTAATTAGCTTAGATTTTCCCCCAATATCTTACATGCTTGCAAGATTTTGAGGCAGACAAATACCACTTTCATTCCTTCCAATATTCTGTTATAAATGAGAAAAGACAAGTATCATAGTACAGCTTCTTTTAAGGCATCTGGGAATTTCCTTCTTTCTGTTTATCGTATAGAGTGTTTTTATTGCAATTACTCTGAACAGAACCATTCTGGCATGACTAGTATCAAGGAGAAAAACTGCTGTTTCTGTACAAAATGTGCTTCCCTTTTCTTTCCCCCAGAAATGTTATCCATCTTGTTCAGGATGTCAAAATGTTTCAAGCTGTAGACCAGAGCAGGGATCAGTTGGCTACTTACACACTTAACCAACAAATGAAAATGTGTGGAGGGAGACCAGAGCTCTATCGTTTAGTCATGCTTTCTAACATCCTTAAGACAAGTGAAACATCTCTGACTTATGAATGATCCCTAACACATACCTTTCTTTAAGCAGGTTATATAGAACAGCCCTCACTGTAACTGCTACTACTAGGTGCAATACATCGAAAATACTTGTGTTGGTATAATAACTCAACTTCGGAACAGCTGAGTATGGTTAAATGCATAAAATAGAAATGGACCGGTTGCTGCATGAGATATTTTCTCATTACTCAATAGCACTTTTTTTCTCTGGGGAGAAGTGTACCGCATCTGATGTTGCTGCTGGGTTTAGCTTTCCACAATAAAGTACCCAAAACGAGTAAGATTTTTGTCGGTGCCTGCCACAGAGTTTGCTATAGGCTTGCTAGTTCAGTTCTGGTACTGATTATGAAATAGAGCTGTATCACTGGAGTTTATCTTAGTAAACTGCAGTGAGATAATGTGATACTAGCAATTGCTCGTATCTCATTGCTAATTAGCTGCTTTCAGTAAACCTGGAAGTCCAGGGACATTTTCAATAAAGTAACACTTTCAAAAATAGCGTAAAAGGAAGAGAATATCTCTTTTGGTATTGCTGCATTCTGACCATCACAGAAAGCAACTGAAGAAAGGGAGCTCTATCTTCCAGACAACCTGGGGACGGTAAGAGAGTGCATTCAAGTGTGCTTGCCAGAAAAGCATTGTTGAAGGTTACAGTACCGACTGACCTGGATTGGTGTCTGCAGGTAGTGACGCAGCAGTATGATATAAAATCTTCAAAACTGATGTTATGATTTCACCTTTAGAATGTGTGTCACTGCTGATCTTTATAGGGCAGCTGAGTGCAATGTCAGAAATTAATTTCCTGGTTCCTAGTGGACAGGAGCCCATGGCAGAAAACGGGCATTGCAGGTCTTGCGTTGCAGTAATGGCTGTGTTGGTAAGGAATTAAATAAAGTGAGGCAGAGGTCTGATGCAGATTTACGGGGCAGAGGAGCTGATTGTAGGAACTGTAATCCTCTCTTCTGCCATTAATATCAGCAGGCGTTTGCTCTGAATCATGGGATGTGGAAGTATTTACATAATTATGCTGTCCTCCTTCCAGATCTCAGATACATTTGTCCCTGGAAGGACTCTCTAAGAGCTTATCCAGTCGTTTAGAGGACACTGTAGCTGGAATTGCAGGAGGAGGAGTGACATACAACATCTTCACAAGCTCTGGGCAAGCACGTCTCCACTGTATCAGATAAAGTAGTTTAAGGTGAACCTTTGAAGGTAAACCTTTTAAGAACAGGGACAATGGAAAACAAATTCACATCAGAGAGTAAGCAGAAGACGCTATTAAAAATTAGTGTTAACATGGAATACTTCTGTTTGATTGCTTTTAGGTTCTAGGGGTATTGCTGACATTGCGGTTATGGTTTTAATTTAAACAAGACAGGGATATTGATAATGTTTAATATGACTGCTTTAACAGGGAATTAAGCTGTTTCAGTGCATGGCACACACTTTCAGGAACATCAGCCTCATCATTGCACATCACAGAAAGCGTAAGCAATAAGCAGTGGGGTTTGTGTCTACATGAAACGAAGCCCCTGTTGTCCTTCTCAGCTTTGGACTCTCTGCTTCCAGTGGTGCTGCGAAGTATCCACTCTGTGGGTGGGCAGGATAGGAAGTGGCCTCTATTAAAACTATTTCTCAAACTACAGAGGAAGAAGAGCCCCAGAATTGGTTTCCTGGATGGGATAAAGGCCCTGATGTTTCTCTGCAGCTCGTTCAGGGATAGAAGAATCAGAATTCTTTTTAGTCTGTAACTGTGTTCAAAAAGTGACTGCCAGGTTTTAGTTTTGAAGCTTTTTAGGAGTGTAAGATTATCGTAGGAAAGAGATGATCCAGGAGGGTGGAAGGGATAAAGTGGATGTGTGTGGGGGGAGAAGTGGGAGGTTAAAAGGGTGGAATGCAGAGAAACTGGGAAAGAAATGGGAGAGGCGGTGTTGCAAGGACTGTGGCTTGAATTGAGGTGGAAAGTTGATAAACAGAGCCCTCGGAAAAAAAATATTTCCTTTTGGCAAAAGTCAGGGCGTGGTTGAAGCACCTATTCCAGCTTCCCCAGGAAAAGGCAGCTCGCTGCAAGCCAGGTTTTCTGTCACCTTGTGGCAGGTGACCTCGCCCTGGAGCAGCGGATGCCTGCTTCTTTGCTGTGGGCATCCTGCAGAGCCATGTGGTGCAGCCGGCCCGTGGATCTACCTGCCATCCAGGGAGCACGAAGCCTACCTGGTGTCGGTGGTCCCAGTTGGACCTGGTCTCCAGGGAGCACAAAGCCTGGCCAGTGCCGGGGGTCCCAGGGGAGCTGCTCTCCAGGGAGTACGGAGCCCGGACAGTGTCGGGGGACCCGGTCAGCGAGAGGCCGCCCCGGGCTGGGCACAGACTGCAGGGCAGCCGGGCAGCGCCTGGCCGGACGGTTCCCAAACACAGGGTCCCAGGCACAGGCAGGTGTCCCGAGCCACCGGGGTCCCGGCCGGGCGGGAGGGCGGGGCCGCTGCCCCTGCTCGCCCGTGGGGCAGGAGCCGGGCCGGGAGCTGTGGCGCGGGGGAGGGCGGTGAGCCGCGGGCCGGGGGCGCCGAGGGCGGCTGCGACGCCGCTGCTGCCCCGGGGCGGGGGCGGGCGGCGCTCAGGTGCAGGGTCCGCCCGCCCGGGGCGGCGGTGACGCGGGCTGCGGCGGGGCTGCCCCGCGGCCCCTGTGGCCGCTGCCGCCCGCGCGTGGCGAGGGGAGCGGGGGCTGCGCGGGGCTGCGCCGGGCGGCATGCGGAGCCGCCGAGGATGAGCAGCCCGCGCCGCTCGGCCAAGGCGCAGCTCCGGAGGTCTCTGAGCGAGCAGCTGCGGGACTCCACCGCCAAAGCCTGGGACTTGCTCTGGAGGAATGTCCGGGAGCGGCGGCTCGCAGGTCAGTCCCGCTCCCTGACCGCGGGCAAAGAGGAGAACACCCCGGGGACGCCTTGGGAGGTACTCACCCCGCTGCCGCCGGAGCTCGGGGAAGCGCGGCGCTGCAGCCCGGGCGGGACGGGGAGCGGATGCCGGCAGGGCTGCGGCTGCGGCCGCCGGGCAGGGCGGGCTGTGGGGAAGCCCCGGTGCAGGCGGCACCTCCAGCACCTGCCCGGGTGCTGCCGGGCACGGTGGGAACGGTGCCACAAGCGTTCAGGCTCAGGGCTAAACGCGGAGGTCGCCCCGTATCAGAGGCACGTTCTGAGAATCTCAGAAATCAGATGGGTTGACTTTGCCTCCGGGAAGCAGACTCACCTGCTTGCCTGATCAGTTTTCTAAGTCACTTGCAGGTCCAGGTTTCTTGTAGGGTTTACATGTGAGAAGGAGCACAACTCCCCAGGAGAAAACGGTTTGTTTCGTTTCAGGCACTTTTATAACTTTAGGTCATCTAACTACTCTGGAAAATCATACTCCTGCAGTCTTATCAACCTAAGTGGAGATCAGAAGGGACACGGAGCAGGGTGGGTGCTGCAGTAGATCAGGTCCCACTTAGAGCTCTGCTGTCACAGAGGCAGATTTGCTTTATGCATGCAAACATACCGCTCGTTTGTATCTGTAAACTACTTCATGAACTAAAAGATCTAGAGGGTACCTGCAAGTGCAAGGTAAATTTATTATACTGGAAAACAATACAAGATTTATGAGCAGAATCATGTATAATGAAGGCTAATTTGTAAAGATGGATTCCTCTGCTACATCCTAGAGCATTGTTAGGAGTTTGGTGACCTTGCCTAGGGCACTGTGACATGCTGGTATTGTACAATACAGAGGTAAATAGTGTGTGATATAGGTGTCTAAACTGTGTCTACAGCACATGACTTCTTATGTACAGACAATTAGAATAACAGATGAAAATTGCATGGTACCTTTTTAAGAAATTAATCTAAAGTGGGTGGCTTCAATAGTGAATTACTAAACCAGCTAGTTCTGTAGTGTTATGGTTACCCAAAATATTAATCTTTACATGTAATCTGCTTATTCCTATATTAATAGCAGATGCTAGCAGACATTCAGCAAGGATACTGTTGGCTATTTTTTTCTTTTTTGGTCAAAGACAACTATTGCTTGATTGAGCAAAGGACCCGGGCAGGCTGCCATGAAGCTGTAGCCAACTTCTTAAAGCAACTGGGTATTAAAATTGATGGAGTCAGCCTTTTTATTTAAGGTGGATAGAATACTAATGTCCTGGGTTTATGCTCTGCCATAATTTAAGTGCTATTCATAGTATGCCAGTGAGACACTGATGCACTTGCCCTTTAATTAAATGAATTATCTGACAACATTACAAAATATGTACAAATAACATTTGTTAATTCCAGAGATGTTCTCTTGTTCAGGTGCTTTTATGTCTCTGGAGTTTTTGCCCTTGTTTTTAAATTTATTGTGCCTCTGGCCCCCATGGCTGCAGCTATATCTCTCCTTCCAGCTTTCATTAATAAGAAGGCAGGGAATTTAAACTGATCTAAATGTGTCATTACTTGCTTGTTACCAGACCAACCTCTTCTCCATCGCAGTAGAACCAATCCCAGTCAGGTAGATAGTTGAACAAGTTCCCGTTTTTTTCTCAAAGTTGACATTGTGGTTCAGCCGTGACTGACAGTGAGAGTAGCGGAATAACTGGTAACTAGTGTTTAAGAGCAATGACTGAAACAAATGCAGTTTTAACCATCAGTGTACTGTCATATTCCAACCATCAAGCCAAATAAAGACCGGTGATTAAATTGTTGTGATGATGCCTTTGCAGGCACTTTTGGTCTAATTTACTTTTTTATCCATTTGTTAAGGTTTCAGACACTAGTTGCCCCACATATAATTGTAAAGAAAGTAAGCACTGACAGCTTAATTAATAAAAAAGATATAATCATTGTGGTTGGACAAGACGCTGGGGGGTCTCTAGTCCAGCTTCTGACTGAAAGCAGGATCAGCACTGGGAGCAGGGCAGATTGGTGAGGTCTTTCTCAAGAGGTCCTTGGGAGGAGTTTCTGTCCCAGTGTCCATGTTCTGGAGCAGATTGCAGCAGTACACAATTGGGCAGTGGGAAAGTGAGTTGGAGGAAGGAACTGAACCTTGGTCAGAGCCTGGAGAGAGCTGAATCTTGGCTCAGCCACTCTCAAAGAGGCAGACAGTGTGGCTGAGTTGCTGTGGAAAGTTGTCTATGCACAGAAGGACCGCTACAGTGTGATCCCTGTCTCCCTCCCTCACCCTTTACAGCAGAGGTGATGAGTAGCAGCCTGGCTCCTGGCATGCTCCTGGGACAAAACTGCTCCATACTGTCTCTTATTCAGGACAGATCTATGGTGCCCAGCAGCTCTTAGTCACTCTTTCTGATTCACTGACTGGGATTTGGTTTTTTAAACAATGAATGTACCTGGTACAGTGGCACAAATGCCAGCCTTATTTTTTCTTTGCTTTTCATAATTTTTTCAGCAGTAATTTGTACTGTTTGTGTTCCCACTTATGGTTTAAGATGGGATTCAAACACTGATTCGGAAATGAACCAGAGTTTTAACTCCCTTATTGGAGTGGGGACCTATTTGTCTGAAAAGTCACATAGAATTTGACTTGCTTATCTAATAGACTCTTTAAAAGTGGTTATGAGCATGGTCCTTAGGAGTACCGAGCCTTGCATGCTTCATACCATTAATGTTTTAATTGTATTCCTAGGAGCTGTAAGGTTATGTTGTTGCCCTTTTAGAGATAGGAATCAGACGCACAGAGAGATTGAACTCGGGAGTACCAATAACTCTGAGTGTTAGAACTTAAATTTTCTATTTTAATATTCAAATATTGACTCTCAGTGGCTCCTATTGTGCAGACTCATGCAGATCAGCCTCCAGGATATAACGGTACTGCACCCAGGGAATGAGTAACTTGCAATTCCTGGCAGTCCAGTTGGATTTTGTATCAAGTGACTTGCTGAAAACAAGACAAAGTGGGATGGAACTGCAGGGGCACTGTTTACTTGGCATAGTCTCAGAAACACAATTTTTCCTGTGTGCTGACTCCCACCCTTTCCTGCATGCCTTCCAGCATCTGCATGAGGAGTCCTGCAGCAGCTGGCTTAGTTGGGTACGTGACTCTGATAACATGACTAGATCATTGTCCATCATCAGGCGGTATCCTAGGGAAGTGCATGTGTGGATGAGGTCAAGACTTTGTCCTAGTGACTAACGGAAGGAGGGTTGAGTTAGGATTAAACAGGTGACTTAAATGCTGAGACTGCCTGAAGTTTGAACACTTCACTTTGTGACCCTAACATTCTTCTAAGAATAGAAAGTTTTGTCTCTTAGTTTCCTAGGTTTAGCTTTTAGCTGAGGTTTAGCAATCCACAAGATTGCTGCTGGGATTTCTGTGCTGTAAGGCTGTGACTGCTGTGTCTGCAGCGTAGATACACCCTCAGCCTTTTTACCAAATCTCTTCTCACCTGAGCTTTGTGTCAGACAATAATTTTAGTGTTTTATGTTCTTGAAAAGGTAGGGTCCCTATTCCATTCCCTCTAGCTGTTCAGGTACAACTCCTCTTATGTCTGCATTGACATCCTCTCTACTGTGTGACTGCTCAGCAGGACAGGACAGAATACTCATGAGCGTTGTCCCAGCTCCTACTTAGCTGCAGAGCTCTCCAGAAGCAACTGCCTGGGGTGATTTGGGGGAAGGATCTCAAATGTTGCTACCCTGTACTGGGCTTGGCCGTGCTGCAGGCAAGTGGAATTTGGGGGAAAATTTTTACCAAGTCATCAGTGGTTTGCCCTGACTGCCACTTCAAAGTTTTATAAATTGTCCAACTTTAGACAGATTTTTGAGACTGATGCCAGAGTGGCCCTCGAGCCTTCACTGTGAGGTTGCAGGTTTCTGTTTCAGAGGGTGAAGCACTAGTTTCTCAATCAAGTAGCATAAAAGTGTGTAGTGGGATAACATGCCATGGCCTAATTTTATCTTAGAAATGGATGACTGGCAGCACCAAAAATTGAAACAGGACCATGAAGCAGGCTCATGATTAAAAGAAAATTTTAGTGTAAATAAGCCAAATTGAGATCTTTAAGTTGAAAAGTTTAGAAAACTTACTCTTAGAGCATCCTTAACTGTTCAGGAAGAACTTATACACTGATTTGCAGCTACAAGTGACTGAAATGCATTTATGTCAAATTAAACTGAACATTAGCTGCAGTAGTGTAGAAAATGGAGAATAATTTGTCCAGCAGACATTCAGCATTTGGCAAAGACAGCAAGGCAGTGTCTCTTCTCCTCTGAAAAGTAACTTGCAGTTAGGTTTTGGGTTATTGTGTTTTTATTGGGTGCCAATGATCTAGTCTAAGTTTCTGATTGCACCTTTGGCAACACAGTGCTCACTGACAGCAGCTGAGGTGTTGATCCTGGGGAATACAGAAGAGAAAAAAACCCTGGTGGTCACAACAAAACCTATATGAATTTTAGCCCAGATTTCTGTTGTGCTTGTATGAAGGCAAGATGTGGCATATTTCTAGAGCTTATTTAAAGAACTTATCAAATCTATAGATGCCTTATAGTCTTCAGTTTTCAGTTTTTCATGAACTTGCTTCTGTACATTTGTGCCCTGTGAAGCAGAACTCGTTATTTCTGGTGTAATGTACCCTGAGGTCAGTAGTGGGAGAGCCCAAAGACAACACCCATACCCGGCTCCCACGTCCTCAGAGAACCCCTGAACAAAAGCAGGAGTCCCAATATGAAGCCAACCTTAAGTCTGCTGCATTTTGATATTATTCTGTTACTGAAATTTCTTCTTAATTAAAATCCTTTTATACAGTGCAAATGTGACAGGTTGATCTAATTAAAGCCAGTCAAGAAAATAGTGGATTTTTTTATAAAATAATTTTGCCAGGTCACTTTTCATTAGGGAATGTGGTAGATGTGCATGTGAAAAATCTAGTATTTTTCTCGATGGCTGGTTTGGCAGTCATACTTTTATGCTCTGCTTTAGGATTGTGCACCAATGTTTTCAGACAGCAAAGTGGAGATATTGCAGTCTCTGTCCCCAACAGTCCACTAGAGAGTACAAGATGCTGATTCTTATGTATGTTGATAAGATGTCTATGTGTAAATTCCTCTCTAACCCGACCTCATCAATGGGAAAAGACTGTTCTTTGTCAAGGAGAAAAGTTATGAAAGATGTTCTTTATTCGGGATGGAGTGCTTTAGGGAAGAAAGAAAGTGACTTATGAGTGACTTGCTTAGTCAGGCACGCCAGGAAATTCTCTGCTCTTGTAGCAATCCTAAAGAAAATTTAATAGCCAAAAAAGTAGTCATTGATCTCATAAATTATACTAATCTTGCTGCATATTCTATATTAATGTGGGGACTTTTTTAAGGTGAATTTCTTTAAAATAGATAGGTGCTCTTTTTTGCAGTCATATTAGGTCAGTATTCTGTAATTTCCATCTCCTGACCTAGAGACTCCCTGAAGGCCAGTGGTTTGAATCTGAAATGGGGGCGATGGTAGCAAAATACCACCATTGTTAGTTCTGCTGCTGCTGGGTTCTCATGACCCTCATCAGCAAGAAGTTAATTCCAGAAATACAATTACAAAAATACCAATATGCTTGACCTGCCAAGTATTTCTGTATCAGCATGAGGCTGCGGAGGGGCGTGATGAAGGACTCCCCACTGCCTTGAAGTCCAGAGAAACATGTAGTTTTACTCATACCCACTGCCATGGGTCCGCTTCCTTTTGCTGTGTAAGGTATGGAGTGATTGTGAAGGAGAAGCAGAGGTTCCTGGGATGGCAAAAACATTAATCTTCTGGTTTTACATTTAATACACAAACTCTGTATTTGAAAAAGTCCTGCTTCCATCAGAGAGAGCTATATCAGGGATTGTTTTCCTGAGAGAAATTCAGTTTTGATTACTTAATTTCCAAACATCATGAGATATAGAACTCTGCTGATAAAATGATGAATCAGTGCTGGTAGTAGGTCCAGATATGATTTGAATCAAACAGCTTTTATTTGATTTGATAGCTATTTAGAAAATATTCTTGATAGGTCTCCTTTCTGGAGCTTGGCTATTTACTGATTTGAATGACACATTAGTCTTTAGAAAATACCCACATTTTTTTCTAAAAAGTTATGATGTCAGTCCTGCTACGGGCTTTGCATGTTCCTCAAGTATCCACAAGATTCGTTCAATTCTCAGTAAGCAAATATTTCTCCTTATTTCTACGCACACATAGATGGCCACAGTTCATTCCACCCATAGATGTTTCCTGTGTGACCAAAAGAAGGCCGATACCTTCTTAGCATGCTACACTGTGCCTTTTTGGAGGATCCCTAGAAGCATTGTAATTATTGCTGATGTTTCCAGATCATAATATTGGAAACAGATTATAGTGCTATTTTTCCAGAAGCAGGATATATAGTACAATATTGTTCAAGTTCGTGTACATTTACAGAGATGTGTTTATTGGTACTGGTATTTTTCTATGACTTATAGGATCTCCTATAGAGTGATATAAATACTTCACTTACTTGCCTGATATTATATTGTAATTACATTTTTCTATCCCCAAATTTCTTCTTAATACCACTCATGGCATATTAAATTATGTATCTTCTCAGTTATTTCCTATTAGGTGTTTTGTGTTTATTCATATAGCTAGAGACCACTTTTCATATCCCTACAGAAGTGACTTTATTTATAATAATAGCAACTCTGCCAGAACATTCATATAGAACATTTATATCCACAATAAACTTTTAGCTCCTAAGGGAACACTATAACAATTCCCATCCATATAGCCTTGTTGATGGCTGGCCAGCAGATTCCTAAACGCAGGAAATTTCTGGACTTAGTAAGGCCCTGGAGACCTAACTCCCACTCCTTTGCTTTCCGAGCTACAGTGGGACATGGTGTTTAGTTTCAGAGATCAGTGAAGTCTCAATTCTGAGGTTTTTTTTATCACTTTTTGTTTGAATGAAAAAACTTCAAAAATATCCCATATTGTAATGATTTTAAGGATTCTGGGAACTTAGATAACTTAATAATTTGAATTGTGCAGTACTTGCCAGGCAGTGGCCTTGTTTCACAGCACTGGTTTGGCTTTCGTTTGTCTTCTTGCATTTTGTATTCCTTGCATTTTTTGTGAGACAGATGTTCTGTCTTGCGCCGCCTCATTTCTTTTGTCTTCCTGTCATAGCATCACCAATTCCTGTGCTGCTATATATCATAATTCCTTAAAAAATCATGTTCTGGAGTCAGAATTGATTGAGAAACCTAGCTTTTACTTCAACTGAAGCATATTTTAATATCAGATTTGAAAAGAAAATCTCAAAAATGTGAACTTCAGGATCTGAAAAGACTAAATATATATATATATGTATATAAAGAAGCAATGTCTGTCTTAAGATTCTTGAAATTTTAGGTTTGGGAATATTATTTTCAATTAATAAAGAATTTATGATGGTTTCTTTTGATTATTACAGGCTTGAAAATATACAAAGTGCCTTAACTGACATTAGAGTATTCACAAGAAGGCTGCTATTCTGTAGCCCCTTTGCACATCCTGTTTACCATTCAAAAATGAAAATATTTTGACAATCAGACCATCCTGGTGCAGCTTATCCTGCAAAAAAAGCAACAACTGAATGTATACAGATATGAGCGCAGCAAGTAACTATGGTAAGAGAAGGGATCAGGAATATCTACAATTCTTGGTATTTGGTTCCAAAAAACTCAAACCTCCAAAAATCAATTTAATTAATTTAGTTAATAAACAATTTCATGTGAAATACTCTGACTGTTGTTCCAGTAGAGGGCAGTAATTTATATACAGTAATACCGATTAGTATGTGTACACAAGATGCATCATGGAATTCTGAGCACAATAACTGGTTTTACTGAGATAGTGCCGTATTCAAGGCTCATGCCCCAATGCTACTTGCAGGGGTGTGCACACATGCTCCGAGTTTAATGCCGTAAAATGCCCAGACTGAGGGACTGTGACACAGCTCTTACATTATTATTATTTGTGTCACTTAAAGCAGGAAAGCATGCCAAAAACTGTGCCAGGGTAATAACATGGGGTCCAGAACTACATAATGCAGGTACAGCCTATCTCACCAACAGGATGCTAGTTTAGAGCAGTGTGTACAGACCAGCTCTCTGTCACTCGGCATAGTGTCCCAAGATTACTTCTAGCAACTACTACACTTAGAAATATAGAAGTAGACCAAAATTCCTGAGGCTTAAAAAAACAGGACACTTTCAGCTAGCTGTATATAGTCAGCAGAGTGAACTGTATTTCAACTGATAATTTCATTTGGCTACTGATTTTTTTCCCCGCTAGTGTTGAACATAAAAATGTTTTTGTGTCCAGACATCATTTTTACAGATACAACAGGCTGTCGTACAGTGGAAGAGGAGGCACTGAAGCTTGTAATCACAGTGTTTCTTAAAGTGGTAACAATTTGGTTCCTAATATATTCCCAAATCACTACCATTTAAAATTTATGCTTAGCTAAAAAATGTTTAATCTGTGAATATTTCTTTAGGAACGAGATAAGTTCACTAACTCCAAAATAGTGTTCTTAATTCTATCAATGCTTTGCACATTTTACTTGTCACATATCTAAAATAATGCAGGGATAATTGTTTTCTTCGGTTGCTAGAGCTAAATGAATGGCACTGGTGCCCCAGAAAGCCAAGCAACATGTTTGTTGGGGAGGAGGGATTCGTGTCCCAGGCCATGGTGACACAGAAGACACTGAACCTTCACAGATCATTTAATACAGCAGCAGTTTAAAAAACCAATGAATTAGAGTATTGGTTTTGTTATAGAAATAAATTAAAGGGAAATTACCATAGAAGAGTAGTTCAAATATACTTTGTATCATATGTAGATCTGCCTAAATCTGAGCTAAGAGTTTCTTGAAATACTTTTGTATTTTGACTTGCATCATGACAATTTAGGAATAAATTCAGGGTAACTGCCAGATCCAGGAAGGGGTGAGTTTGAGGGAATGTCAAAAGAGTAAAGTAAAAACCAATGTTACAAATGATATTTCTGTCAGTTAAAGTACTGAAGAATTACACCTGCATTGGTTCTTAGCTTGGACTTCCCTATAGTGTATTGCATACATGTGTAAGTTTATTTTGGATTCACTGCATGGAGGAGTGAGGACCAAATGTCCCGCCTTTTAGGTTATTTTCAATGTGCCTCTCATTCCTCTGGTAAATGGACCTCTCTTTCCCCATCCCACCCTCACTTATCCTGATCTGAATGGCATGCTATTTCATAGCTTATCCAGAATAATACTGTAGTAAATTATTTGAGATTTTGAGTCGTTTATGTGTCAGTTGACTGCTGAGAGAACATGCGATTGGCATTTCATGGTTTTGCTCATTTTAAGAGATCTCTTTAACGTAAGGATAGATTTTATGTATACAAAACAATTTTATAGGGATATTTCAGCCATTGGATTTGTAGTAAGAAAGAAACTTTTTATTTATGACATTGGAAAGACCACAGCTGGGAATGCTCCCATTAATAGTCTCAAACAGATGGATTCTGACAAGTCCATGAACTATTCACACTCTTTTTAGCAAATATTTTGCAGCAATTCCAACTTGCAAATACTACTTCAGAAACAAATATGGATCTGTGTGTCTCAAGGCACAGACTAAAAGAGTGATGAGTGAATTTAGAATATTGTGGGTAGAGTATGCTTATGATATTCACTTGAAATTTAGGAAAGAGTGATTTTAATGGAGAACAGTTATGCCTTGATGCAATAAATACTTTGAATTATTAATAAAGCCATAGAGAGCAGTGTGTCTTTATAGGTGTAATGAAGTAAGGATTTTCAGCAAAGACTGGCACTGTTTTTTTCAGGAAACAAAAATATTTTCCATTTGTGGAAGTCACTGAGAGAAATAAAAGCACATCTTCTGAACAGCTCTCTAAATAAAGCAGCAGAAATAGAAGAAAACTTAAAGATATGGGAAAGCACTAGAGGATTTGATAGGAGAAAACTGACAGGAGGAGAACTGCCATGTGATGGTATAACTACAGACCCGGATCATGTACTTTCAAGTAAAACCAGTGCATGGCACATACTGTTTTTCTTCAGTTTTAAACTTCAATTTGTAACTTTAAAATTTTACTGAACATCATTATATTTCTGGTATCATATGAAGGTAAAAATGACAACTGATTCCTTTTTCTGTATTATTTTTTATTCCATCCACTTTTACCATATCTTCTATTACTTTTCTCAGTTGAGATCCTCAAAGCCCCATGACAGCACTGAGCCAATCAGCTAATTTTGAACAGACTGGGAAGTTCTATAGCCAAAAAGACAGTCAGCTTTCAAAATATCAGTAATTGTCATAAGCATGCATAAGCAAACATACATATATTAAACCTTTATCTGAATTTCTGCCACATGGTGAGGTGTTTGGGGGTTTGCCCAGTTTCATTCCTGGGAAGAACTCTTATGGCTTCCTTATCAGTTAAAGATTTGGACTGTTTGGGGGCGGGGAGGGGGGGGGAGAAGGTTGAGAAGGAAAATAAAGAGGTACTTCTCCAAAATCAGCAGAAATGCTCTGGATTCTGATACAAAGATGGCTTCTATCATCCTGACTTGACTTGCTCCATCACTTCTGAAAATAAAGAAGTGTTATTTCCTGCAGAGTCAGAGGCAAATAGTTTTACATCAGCTTGGCAAATGAGTATTTTAGTAATTACAGTCATTCTCTCTATCTGTCCCTAATAGCTTCAAGTGCTTTTATTCCAGAACAAAGCTGATAATTTGATTATGGCCTTAATTCAGCAGAGCACTTAAATACTTTGTAAATTTAAATGTTTAAGTGTTTGGCTCATCCGTTTTGTTAGGTTTAACCTCTAAATCAGCAGTACCTTCTTTTAAAAAATATTATCTATTAAAGTAGTGTGGTAGGATGCATGAGTTCCTTAGAAATGTGGAGGTACCAGAACATCCGTATTTCTGACATATAATAAAATAGAGGATACTATACCTATTCTGATTCAAATAGAGGTCAAATACATTTCAGAAGCTAGGTTAGATGAGACACCACCAAGTAAAATTGACTGTGAAACATCTGTTTTGTTTTATACAAAACCATAAACATATGTAGTTACAAAGCAACCTAAGCTGTTTCTTTTGAAGGCACTCTAAACAACAGGGACAGCAGGACAAGTGTTACAAAGCCAAGGCATACACATTAATTGTGGCATGATGGCATTTTAAAGAAACTGTCAAATTCAGAGGGATTATAAAACAGCTGGGTGAATTGTAGGTAGGAACTGTTTTAAATCTCTGGATTCTAGGTCACAGCAGAGAATGTAACACAGGGCACTCGCTTGCTCTTTCACTCCTTTGTATTGCTTTCTTTTAAGGGAGGATCATGACTTTTAGAGGGCTGGAAACATTATCTTTTCTTTCATGTAAAGGATCCATTGGTGCAATTGTTAGGGATCTTGAAACTGGGAAGAAGTTTATTGCTGTGACAGATCGGGCAACATATGGAAGGAAGTAAGACATTCTCCAGAGACAGATTAAATTTTTGCCAAGGCATTTTATTGAAATTTTGGAAAATAAACAGGTCATTAATTAGGTCCAGATTTAGCTACTGCAAATTGTGCAAAGATGTTGCAAACCAGATGCTTTCCCCTGTTTGTTTTTACAGACCTTTCTATTTATGGATGCTCTTATTTAACGACTTATTTCTTTAATAAAGGGCATTGTTTTGCACGGGAAGTCTAATCTCTCAATTGGTTTTGCCAGTAGATGCCCAAGTAAAACATACATATCTGCACGATTTCAGGGGACAAAACAGTCAGCAATAACATGATAAGATGGAAATAATGAGTAGGAAGATGTGGAAGACAGTAGTTCTCATAAAGGTAATATTTAATTCTTCCCTAGGTTCCTGCATGTAGCAATTTTCATTCTTTCTCTGTGCAGGCCCTGCTAGTGAAATGGTAGAGACAAAGACACCTATCTCAAAGACAGCATCCTAATACTTGGCTTGCCAAGGAAGGTACGAATACAATCCATGTCAGCATTTCCCTGGCTTTCCTGAGATGTGCCGCACAGCCACTGATGTACTTGTCAGCCCCAGTTTCAACTTTATCTGCAGATCAAGGCTGGATCCTAAAATGGGAACTAAGCCAGCTAAGCTGTACTGACTGACAGAAATACCTGAGAAAAGAAATCTTCATTCATTTTCCACTTTGCTTTCATTTAGTCCTGGGAATACAGGCATTATGTTATGCTCTATCCACAGTCTTCATTCACGTTATAAGTAACATCTGGGTGAAAAGCATCTGCCCTGACTTGAAAGAAGTGAGGAATCCTTTGGAAAGGATTGAGCTAGTCACACGAGGTCCTTTACAGTCAAGTCAGAAATTGATGCTTCCCAAAGCAAGTCATCCTGAAATAGGTGTGTGAGACAAGGAGGGTGAATTGCCCTCTGGTGGTGCTTAATCCCCTCTATAATCCCAACCAAATGACAGAACCAAAAACCTGTCTGCATGGGAAAAAAGGTGGGAAAAAAATAATCTCTTCAGCTGCCACCTGCGTATATTTGATATGGAAATCTATGAACCACTGGCACTGCAGGAATTTAGTTTTAGAGACTGGTGCTTATAGCACCTTAAAAAGGTATCTACTCAAATAAGCAAAACATCAGACCAAGCTGACACGGTGCCTGTGACTTCAATGGCATTTGAACATGCACTGAAGTTGTGCCAGGGGAGGTTTAGACTAGACATTAGGAAGGATTTGTTCACTGAAAGGGTGGTCAGGGATTGGAACAGGCTGCTCAGGGAGGTGATGGAGTTGCCATCCCTGGAGGTGTTTAAAAGACAGGTAAATGAGTTTCTTAGGGACATGATTTAGTAGGGAGACAGGTATGGTTGGACTCGGTGGTCCCAGAGGTCTCTTCCAGCCTTATGATTCTATGATTCTATGAAAGTTACACATTCTGACAGAAGCCAGCCAGTGCACCTGAACCTCACATAATAAAGTTCTCCATCTCCAGATTATTCTGTAGAAGTAGATTATGAGTTACAGTCCCTAAAACACATATTGAATATATAATAGTAAAAGCTGTGTGATTTTTTTTGTGTGTGATCCCAGGCTGATTTAGCTAAACAACAGTGGCAGCAGCCATACACGTTCTGTACTGCATGATTTAAAGTATGTTTTAAGGTTCACTTTTCAAAGTACTGGTTAGTTACCCCCATGTGTGAATATTTGTTATACTTGGTGCAGTATTCTCAGTCAGAGCAAAAGTCCATCAGCCTCAGGTATCCTGTTTTTCCCAACAGCTTCTAGTGGATACTTAGGAAAGAGTTTAAGGGCACAGCAAGTTTATGGTGTGACCTCTCAGCGTCCAGATTTCAGTAAATAGTTCTTTGCTAATATCTTTAACAAGGCTGCCAATTAGGAACAAAGTAAGAAGGAGGTTTATGATGTGGCTCTGCACTTCCTAGGTGAGCTACACCTAAGCTGGTGAGACACAGAGCCTGTTTCCCATTTGTAATCTTCTGGAGACATGTAATGCCTCACATCACAATTGCTATTTTAAAAAGTTATTTTCAAATTGTGCACAGGTGTCAAGGCCAGAGTTGTCTCCCTGTCACATGAACTGTCACTATGTGAGTAAAGTGGAAACAAAGTTTATTTTTAAAGCAATATAGGCTTACTAGAGGTTTGAAAGCAAAATGTTCAGAACTCCATTTGGTTTTAATTTATTATCCAACCTATTACGTTTCGTAACATACTAGGAACCAGTGAGCATATTATTTGTCATAAGTTCCCCAGGGCACAAAAGGAGGGAAAATAAAAACTGAATCTCTGGTTCATTCTTTTGCAGTTCAAGTACAGAGTATATACAGAGTACTTTAAAGCCAATTCTTATCTCAGCTATGTAAGTGCAAATCCTGAGCACTTATAGTGAAATCAACGAATTCTGGTTTGGAGTGAAATACCTTCACAGCAACATGGACTGGAAAGTGGTTTTTTTCAGGACCCAGTTTTGCCTTAATTTCATGTCCTTATAGCTGAGAAAAGCACTGGTCTGTCAAGATGTAGTTGAACAAGAGGAAAAAAAGTTTGCAAACATAAACAAGACCAACCCTTTTTCAAATGTCAGGTGCAATTTCAGTTCTGCAATTTTAGTTGCCCAACTTGAGGTACTTCAAAGAGGTCTTATGTTCAGACTGAGGAAACCAACACTCCCAGAAAGTCAGAGCTTTGTAAGTGTCATGGAAAATTGACTTAAGATGAGTAGTTCCTTTTGAAGGTTTTGGCCAAGGAATTTTTCCAGTGAAACTACATTCCATAAACATGGAGCAACACCTTAAGTAGACAACAACAAACGAAGAACACCATGGGGCTAGTTCATTTGAAAGAGAGCTGTCTATTCAGAAAGTGGGACAGGCCTGGTAGAGGGACTTTTTAGGGTCCCAGGATGAACAGAGGGCAGATGGCAATATTTTCATCACAGTGGAACTGAGAAAGTAAAAAGAAATTCACGGCGGGTATGGACCTTATTAACCAGCTCTCTTGGTCTGCCTGTTTTGAACACAGGGGGAATCAACAGAGGAGAAGAATTCTTGGTAAGTTGTTGCTGGATGAGGGAAGAGGATGTGCAAGGGAGTGTGTAGGGGTACAGTGTCAGAGAGGGGAGAGGTGGAGAAAGAGAATATGCACCAGGGCAGTATAACTGATATGGAGGGGAGAAGGAGGGAATGTCTGCTGGAGAATAATTCACTCTGCCTGGATTGCTGATAGTTCTAGGCTCTCTCTGGTCCTTCCTGCTCACTGAAACCATTTTGCAAATGCAGGTTGTGGGGGAGGAGCAAGTTGCCTGCTTTTTTCTCAGCAGTATTAATGTGGTGGCTGGCAAGGGAGCTATGGGAAGCCTTTTCCTCTGCATTGCTCCTGCTATTTGACAGGCTTCCATTCTGTACAAAAAACCCACCTGTGGCTTTTTGGCCAAAATGACTTTACCCAGTGAGACACATCAGCTTTGTGGTGTCTATATAGCACAGTGCAAACTATGAGTGGGGAAAAAAACCCAACAAAGAGTGCAAGAAGAAATTCAGAGTCTGGAAACAGAAAGCTTAAATTGTGGACAGAGCAGGTGATAGCTGGGAGACAGAAAGTCCTGGTCAGGGACTTGGCCAATTCACGAATATCTATTTATATTCTAAACTGTTCCAGTTCTGGTTTACTGTGAAAGGTCATCCAGGGATTATTCGGGGGGAGTGGGAGAGGTAGGAAAGAAAAGAAAAATAAATAAATTTATATAGCCAGTTTGATACTCCTTATTCTTCTGCTTTGAAAAAATAATAATTAAAAGCTGTGGGCATCATGCATTTTGTTTCATACAGGGCAACTAATATACTGTGTAAAGCAATTCATGTTGATTATGCTAAATTCTAACTTTGGATGAGGGGTAAGTGATACATGCAGGTCCTGTATTCCCCTTGCCCTCTTTATTTGTGAGGTTGATAATTAGGCAACAGTATAGCTGAAATTATACAGCCAGCTAAGCATGCAAGTGTGTTGGTCACACTTGCAGTGATATGGTGGTTCAGCTTTAAAACTGGGCTAGTGACCAGATTAACTGCTCAACCATACTATTTTCTGTGCAGGAAAATTTTCTGGGATGCCCAAGCTGGTAATCTGGAGGAGGGAAGAAAATGACATGTGCACCCTAATCTCCAGGGCATGGTCAAGCACATATGCAGGCGCTATGGGGATGGACCTCAGCTCTGTGCTGGATCCAGGGCCCTCACTCATCCTTGCAGCAACAGCATGGGACTGCCACATGTCAGGCCAGATGGTCCTGCACTGTACCAGGGATGCTCGCCACCACAAGGCTTGATTCAGTTAGCTTTTACCAGGGAGATGGGAGAAGTGAAGGTACAAGGAGTCACTGAGGCTTCTGCAGAAGGCATCCCTCCTGGGAACCCTTCCTACCTCATCTTGATGATGATGGCTTGGGGATTGTATTAAAAAAAAAAACAAAAGAGGTATTTTAATTGTTTGTGAACAAAATGCTTTATATGCATCCTGCAGAATACCTCCTTACATGCTAGGTTGCAGTCTAGCTGTAAAGTCAAGATCCAGCTTACCGGTTATTGCATGTTGTTGAGCTGTATGTACAAACACAACATCTTTCTTACACAGTATTTATAAGATCTGATAGCATGCATTTTATAATAGATTGGGAAATTTGTGACATTCTGCAATTTTAGGCAATAAGCATCTTGTCTGAAGGAACCCATATGAGGACAGGCTGAGAGAACTGGGCTTATTTAGCATAGAGAAGAGAATGCTCCAGGGACATTTTAAAGTAGGATTCCTGTACTTAAAAGGGGCCTACAGGAAAGCTGGGAAGGGGCTCTTTATCAGGGATTGCAGCTATAGGACAAAGGGTAAAACTTTTAAGCTGAAACACAGTAGATTTAGATTAGATATTAGGAAGAAATTTTTTACTGTGAGGCTGCTGAGGAGCTGGAACAGGTTGCTGAGAGAAGTTGTGGATACCCCATCCCCAGAGGTGTTCCAAAGGCCAGGATGGATGAGGCTTTAAGCAACCTGATCCAGTGGAAGCTGTCCCATGGTGGAGGGGTTGGAACTGGATAATCGTTAAGGTCCCTTCCAACCCAAACCATTCTATGGTTCTATAACCCACTAGAAGGGCAGGACCATTTTGAAGGGTTTATTTTCCCCTTGGTTCATGCAGCTACGGTAGATTTCAGCCTGTCTCTGGTGGACTGATATTGCTTGTAAGGAAAATGAAGCTACCTACAAAATAATACTTCTTTTTTATTTATTTATTTTACATTAAGTACCAAAGTAGCTAAGGAAGGCAAAGACTACTTTTATCAGTCAGGATATTGGTGCAGACAGGTTATACAACTTCACTGAAATCCTAGAGCAAGTCATTGCCAGGTAGTCCTGTGTCCTAACTATTGTGTCAGTCTGCCTCACTGGGCCAGAGAGTGAAATATTCATCCAATGAATATTCATTGATTTCAAGGAGCTTGGAGAATTTCATATTCTCATGCACCAATCCCATGCTGCTGTGAAAAATACTGTTGCCAAGAGTTATTCTGTTCTGTCTTTTGGGGGTGTTTTGTTTTGGTTTGGTTTGGTTTTTTTAATTTTATTTTATTTTCACAAAATTTAACTTTGGCATTGTCTCTCTAGCACAGAGAGATGAAAAAAACCCTCTCAAAACCAGATCAAAACATGAATGTTCCCTCTCTTGCCCATTTCATCAACATGATACTGGAGTCCTGTTGAAATGAAAATAAATAGCAAAGCCCTCACATGAAGTCTACGAAGACATGAACCTTCAGCTGTGATAGGAATGTTTGCCTGTGGTTCAGAGTGACACCAGGAGTAGGGCTATGTAGTGATTTACAATGTGTTTGGATAACATAAGAAACTAAGTTTATCTAAACACTTTTTTATTTTATCACTGTGTTATCCAAAGACTTTGTTAGTGAGACTGGAAGATTAGAATGTGTGTTAACCCACCACTACTTAAATATATTTGCACAGTTCCTATGGGTTTAGTTCTAAGAACTTGCATATAGATTTAGCAGATAGAGTCGCGCTAAGAGTATGGAAACTACTTTTTATCTCATTCTTGTCATAATACTCTCTGAATGCCTTGGCAGAGGAGATCTGCCACCTGAAACATCTTCCTTTCTTTTGATCTCTATTTTGAACTCTTATTTGTTATCCAGCTTTTTTTTTTTTTAAAATTTACTGTTGAGAACCACTGTCTTCAGGGACTTCACACTGTGGGATGCTGGCTGTTCTTGGCTTGTGAAGAGTTCAGCTAAGGCCAGTGGAGTCTATATTCATATGCTGGTGTGGTTTGACTTAGAAAAAATGTGATGTTTAAAACTGAATGGGAGTGAGACCATAACGCCTAAATTAGCAGCCAGGCAGTGGATGAAACAACCAGCTCCTTGCAATGACTTTACGCACTGGCCAGCAGCTCCCTGGTCCCTTCTAATCTCCAGGGAGAACAGAAAGGACAGGGTCACAGTCACTGTGACCAACAAACCACCAGCTTACACTTGACCACCAAATGAAATGAGCCAAGAGGGCATCGAGAGATTATGTCCAGGGAAATACTGGCTTTTTCACAGGCTCCAGCCACAAGCCACAGGAGTAGTTATTTTGATGCATTTATGCGCTAGCAATGCTGTTTGTTAGAAACCCACTTCTTTATAGTCCATAGGGTGGGTGCAGACTGCTTAGCTCATGTAAGTGTACAGACTGGCCACTCCAGGTCAGACCACAGCTCCATCTAAGCTAGTATCGTGTGTCAGCCAATAGACAGTTGCAACTATTTTGGGAAAAATATAACGCTGGGATAAGCATATAGTGATGCGGTATATGTTGTATATCCTGTCTGTGTTCATGTGGTTCAGGGAGGTCTTGAGCCACAAGCTGGAATTTTGTGGTTAATGGCTCTTGCTGTATTTTTCTTTCAGATATTTACCTAATCTTTTTTTTAACTCTTCTAACTTCTGGCAGCCACAGCATCCATTAACAAGGACTGACAAGTTGTCAGCTATGCAAATACAAAGAAATATTTATGTCCATTTGTTTTAATCTGCCCATGATCATTTCACTTACTGTTTCCAACTTCATCCACTGCAACAAAAGACCCCATCACTGCCAAATGATGGACAGTCCTTTGTAAGAGCGTAATGATGCATGCTGGTTTGTTCTCAATTGCTTTTCTAAGAATTTTTAAATCCTTTTTGTTTTTTTCATTTCTTCTGAGCACTTGTATTGGATTTTCATGAACTTATCCAAAATCTTTTTCCTCAGTGTTAACATCTCCATTAAATCTCAGCACTGTGCACTGTGCACCTTTAGGGTGTTTTTTCTCCGCTGGATTTATCAGCACGCAAAAGCTGCAATTTTAATGCCTTCTCAATCAGTATCATAAGAACCTTAGTGTTTCCATCCACTTTCTGTTTTGACGTTCAGACTAATTCGATGTCACTACCTTTCACCACCTCACTAGTCAGCCCCTTTAAAAAAATCATGTGTGGATAATGGACAAATAGATTCCAGTGCTAATCTCTCTGCAAGTCCGCTGGGCATCTGACACCACCGTGAACATGGAATATTTATTACCGCTTTTGTTTACTGTCTTTAAGCAGCCATTAAGCCACAAGTGGCCTTTTCCTTTTTATCCTTGATAGCTGAGTTTTATCATCTCTTCATAGAGGATCTTGATGGAGCTTTTTTCAAATCTATTACTATTCCTTTTGTGGATTTGACATGCCTGAGCTCCTTTACAGGAGGACTGATGTGAGGAGTGACTTCAATTTTCTTGCTATGTCCCTCATCTTCTTGGCTTTTGCATGTGTCCTTATTTCTGTAAGTTTGCCTGGCGTTCCTGGTGAGGGAGTTACCTCCCTTTTCTCCCTGCCATCTTTTGTGCCCAAAACCATACTACTGCTGTACTGAATCTGCGTATAATTTCTAATCCTCTGCTTGTATTAGAGCTACCTTCTGTGGTTTGGCCAGGCCATTAATGCTATTGTCATCAGGAGATACATTGCATATTGGCACTGTCCACTAAGTATGTTGGTCCTAAAACGCAAATGGATAGTCCTCTAATGCTGGAACAGGGATGCTAGAACAGAGGAAAAGGATATAATGTACTATTCAGAAGCCTCTTCTCCTAGTTTGACATTTATCAAAGGTGTCTATAATAAGCCTGTCTTTCATGCATAAGAAGAAGCCTTGCTTAGCAGTATTAGTTTTTAAAACTTACTATCAGACAGTTGAAATAGGAGCTGACTTGCCTCCAGAATGCATCAGTATCGGGCTTTCCAGTGAAAAAATCCTCTGTTATAATGCTGAGCAGCTATTAGCTGTCTCCACATCACTTCCCAGTGATGTCAAAATCTCATATAAACCAGTCTGATTCCTGGCAGCCTCAGATGAGCTGCAGAGCCTCCACGCCCCAGCATGGCCTCAGGAAGATGGCTGAAGTGCCGCTGAGCCAGAGGGAAGCATTTCTGGCTGCTCTGGAGACCCTGCTGTTTCATGCCCTATATAAATGAGTTTGCAGCCTGTAGTAATGCCAGCTCATCTCTCAAACAAATGTCTGCATTCAAACATAAAAAAATTTTCCTAAATAGCAGGCAATGAACTTCTGCGTTTAAAAGTCCTGGACCCAGAGACAGGATTCGAAACACATGAAGTAAGTAAAACCCTCATCATAAACACAGCTTTGGGTTCCCTGCATATGACTTTATTTTCCTTCTAGGTTTGAGAAAGGAAGAATTACCTGCTGTTAACAGATGACCTGCTGTGCAGGCATATGTAAAAGCAGATACAGGATGTGTAGATAGGATAGGGATAAGATATTTGGGTAGAACTCCAATATAGGGAATATTACATATATATGATATTGGAGTTTTGGCCCTAATCCAGCAAGCTGAACTATTCACCTACCTGCAGAATTATAGAAGGGAATCCAGAGATCAACAAGTTAAAAGAAGATGCCGGTTTGGGGTTTTTTTTCTTCTGTGACTTGAAAACAAGAGTTTCCGGCTTCTTCTAAGTACATGTCACTAATGTTAATAACAACTGTGCTCCTCCAGTTGTTAGGAAGCTGTGTTGTTCCCATAGCACCAGTGCTTTCAATGAAGAGAAACCATCAAATTGCCATTTAATTTTAGATGCGATATATTAAGATAAGTGCAACTAACAATAAAAGGGAAATGGGTCACAGTGGGAAGATCAAGTGGCTGATTACTGTGTGAGAACTGCAAGTTCAATCCAAGCCCAACACATGACATTTTGGACCTATCTCACAGTTATTTAGGAGGGGTGAATTATGAGACAAGACTTAGCAGACCTCGTATATATGTGTATATGAACAGAAGTGGGAAAGTGCTGTTCCTCTCAATTTACCCTTAGCTACCTGGCTGCATGTAGCATTGCCTCATGTATATGAGTAATATGCTAAGGCCAAGGTGGTGCATAGAAATTCAAGCTGTTGTTTTGCTCAGAAAAGCTGCTCCTATGTGGATAGTTCATTATCAGATATATTTTAGCATTTCTAGATTACACCAGGCTGTTGTCTCCAGCAAATGACAGCACTCTGCTCTCAGTGAAATGGAAGCAGATCTCAAGTAGTGCCTATGGTACTTCAGTATATATGGGTAGCCCTGGGGCAGGTTTTTTTCTGCAAATAGTTTACTCTTTCCCTCTCACACAAAATGCAATTTCAGGGAGAAAAGGTGAAAGAGAGACGTAAAAAATCAATGAACATATAATCAAATGTTGCTGTTCTGCTTATGAATGCATATGGAAGAGTAAACGTACTTCAGTTGACTTTGTCCATTATACTAATAAACATTGCAGGTGTCAGTAATGCTGTGCTTTATTAGTAAACTTTTGAGTGAAACTTTCTGATCTTCCAGAAATTTCAGTGTTCATCAAATCACTGTTTGTCACTTAGAAGTTTGGCTGTGACATGTAGGTATTACACTATAGATGTAAGTGCAGACATTTCTGGTTCAGATTTAAAATCACTAATTCTAGCTGTGGTCTTATGAAGGAATCTCCATTCTTGTGTGGATCAGTTGTGACATGGGAACGTGAGGTTAGGTTTCCATCTCCTGGGCTATTCTGCTGTCGTGACAGGCAACTAACTTCAGGTGTGTGCTGGAGCTCCATCGCAGCCTTTGTAAATCACACAGGGAAGCTTTCATCTTAAAGTGCTTTTATGAAATGCATTAAAATGAAGGTAAATGTTGTTAGTAACTATTCCAGAAACAGTCTGTAGACTGAGACTGAAATATTAATTAGTGCTATTATATAACAGCTTGGGCTTCTGTATTACTTTTTGTCTGAAGATTGACAGCCAAAGGGGTTTCCTCATTTGAATGACACATTTTTCAAAATAAGCAGTGAGTGTCAAGGCAGTTAACAAACAAGGAGACAGTCATTTTAGAAGTATGCAACAAGGACTACTATTTTCCTCCACTGTGCACAACTTCAAGCACAACAGCTTTCAAATGAGCACCACAAGACTAGCTAACTCTTGTTGTTTCTTGTTTTATTTGACTACTATGCAAGTACTGGACTCAAGCCAAAGAATTTAGCCTCAGCAAAGGCAGCACTCGACAGTACAGAGCCTGGAGCAGCCCTCCAGCTCTGACATTGTGTTTGGACACTTGTGTCTGATAGGAAGGTAAAATCATCACTCTGCAATGGAGGCTTCTCATTCTGCCCTTCGTAACTGCTGAGATGTACTCCTGGGGAAGCTGGGAAGGCAGTTCTGCCCCGTCACGTACCCTCTGGTACCTTCTGGGATGTGGGAAGGACAGGCAGCCACAGGGGCACTGGGGCTGGTGCTTTGCTCTGTTACAAGCATATTACTAGGCCTGCTGAGCCCTTAATGGACTTGTTCCCTAGCCAATACCTTACACAGGCTCTTGCCTTAGTTTTTGTTTCTTTGAGATGGCTTTTGTTTCTTTGGCATAGCTTTTGAGGCATTAAGTTTCCATTAAACTACTTCCTAGTCTTTGGGAATATTGCAAGAAAGAATGCAGAATCTAGCTGAAAAAAATCATTGCATTTTCCAACAGAAAAAGAAATTCCTGTGAAAATTTAAACAGAGTTCTATGAAATATTAATAATTGCTTTTTCCACTAGCAATAGCATTTTTTCAAGTAGAATTAGATCAAAGGACTGTAGATTAATCAAATAAGAATTTCCCTGCATGGTGGTAATGTCTGTTTGGATAAACACTGTGCACATCATTGACAGTCAAGCATCACTGGGATATTTATTCTTCAAGAGACAGCAGATGAGTGACTGAAACAGTGACTTTTCCTGGGGGAGGGCAAGCTGGGGTGGGAACGGAAACCATCCCATCCCTGCTGCTCAGGCTGTCTGCGCTTGCACCTGCATGCCTCTGCCGGCTCTCTACTTTGCACACCAAGGCAAGAGGGGACCGGTCATTCCCAGTCCCTGGCAGTCAGTGAGTAGCCCTGTTTGGGAGTATAGATGGTAGTGGTGCCACCTCTTTTCTCTTGAGTTTAAAGACCCTGCTGGGACTCTCAGAGAAGACTGCCCGGCCACGCCTGGAGCAAAAACCAGCAGGTATAGGGCTCATGAGTGCTATGGATGGTAGTAAAGGTCCTGGAGGCTTTCAGTCTAGAGAATTCATTTTAAATTTTTAGTACCTGGAATTATATTTCTCCATTTTTTTGGAGCCACACATTGGTTAGGAATAAAATCCATAAGGTGCAATGAGACCAGATTGCATCACAGTAAAATCCTGCCCCAAGGGTTTTGCACAGAGCAAATTTTTCATGAATAATTTTGAATGAGACAACTGTCCTTTCCCTCCTGACATTTAGCTAGCTACATCTGCCATGTCAAAGTGGCCTGACCCTGTCCAGTGCAAGTGGGCAGGTTGCAGGCAATGCCACCCCATGGCCCTGCCCTGGCATGCAGCCTGGGTGAGGCTGCTCTGGTTGGGCTGGGAGGACATCTCTGTCATATGAAGGCATGTTGTGGTGTGTTGTTGGCCTCAAAGCCAGAGAATAGGATGCAGACTGTGTCACCACAGGTATATGTCCAAGTGAAGACGGGGAGAGGTCATATCCCCCAAGGGCTGAGATAAGGGTTAAGTCCCTTCTAGCCAGGTCTTGCAGCCACTCCAGCAGCCTCATGGGAAGGTGCATGGATTTGGGAGGTGGCAGCACAGTTCCTGAGCTGCGCAGGTTCCATGCTGGCTGGCTGCCCTGCTGCCTGCACATGGGTTTTGGCAGGAGCCCATTCCACTGAGTGGGTGGAAGAGCCTTCTGAGTTGCTGTTATTTCCAGTTTTGTGATACCATGAAGTTGATCTCTAGGGCTGTGAAACTGCTTCCCGTGTGCCGGTGGTACTCATAATCAGAAACTGTCCTTGATCACAAACCTCTCTGGCAAGAGCTCTTGGAAATTAGCTCATGCTAGGGGTGTATTAAGCAAAAATATCGGCATATTAAAATGTAATGGAAATTTAATTGACAGGTACATTAGGAGGGTATTTTTGCTATATTTTTTCTCAGATTTGCTGCCTGCTTGCTGATAAAAATGGCAATGTGCTGCTTCTATTTGATTAAGTAAATAAAAGGCATGTTTTGCAAACTGAATGGTTGATAGGTAAAACTGAATGAAAACAGATGCCCCTCTGCCTGTTAAAAAAACCCAAAAGATGTTATGGTAAGGAACCTGAAGAACACAGAATCTCTCCAACTCTTGTCCTCTTCCGGCTGTGACCTGTTCTTGGTAACGCTAATATTAGGGACTTGGGTTTTGTTTACTGCTGAGTGCCTGCTGCTAGGCGTTGTTGATTTTTTTTTTTCATCCCAAGGGCTTCATTTGTTCCAGCACACATTGCAACGTGCAGTTTGGGGGATTCAGAGAGCCCTTCAGTAAACGGACTTTTTTTTAGCAAACGGGTATGATTTTTAGAAAACGAACGAGGGCATCTTCTCCAGAGGTGAGTCGACAGCTGGGCGACGTGGAGGAAAGGGTTTCCCTCAGCCCTGCGTACCGTAAAAAAGGGATTCCCAAGTGTCTCCAACTTTTCTTCTTCGCTTGCCGACGGTGCAGCCCCTCCGTGGGGGCTGAGCTCTGTCCTCCTGCCCTGCCCGGGGGCTGCCGGGCTGGGGCACTGGGGCAGGCTGGCTGTCCCTCTCCAGCAGCCTCCACTTCCACGGGCTGGACTCGGAGCGATTGGCCCGTGCGGATCATGTGGGAGAAGCAGGAATCCTGAGTTGTAGCTTTTGGCACTCCTTTTTCTTTTAAAGCGCTTGCTCTTTTCAGCTCCCTAGGGCTTGTTACCTCCCTGCTTTCATTACCCTGATTATAATCTGGAGTAGTCACGGCGCAAACCGAGGGAGGGATTTTAAAGGAGCAGAGATGTTTAAGCAGGTGCCCAGGACTTCGGGCACAGGCTGTTATTACCTGAACTCGGTGTCACCTGAGGGCCAGGAGATGTACTTACGATTCGATCAGACGGCCAGGCGCCCTCCCTACAGGACGAGCAGGATTCTCGCCCGTCACCAGCTACTGACGAAAATTCAGCAAGGTGAGTTACTGGCAGAAGCTCTCCTTAGCCTGGCGTTTGACAGGGTCTGCAGGTCTCCTCTCACATAGAACAGGTTTTAATGCCTCAGATTTCAGGGGGTGTTTCCTATCTTTACTCTGAACTACTCTGGCTAGAGTCACAATCTGAAATAGTCATTCATAGCTTTCTGTTTTTACACATGCACACATACACAGAGAAGCAAGAGATGCACTCTAGTACATGATTAGCTATTTAACAAAATTATCTTTTAATCATAAACTATGTGGTAGTTTAGGTGCTGAAGTTCGTCTTTTCCAACTGGCAGAGCAGTTACTGGCAGCAGTACATCTGCTCTGGTTGCTACAGGTAAAATCTGCCCATGGTGAAGCACAGAGAAAAAACAAATGATAAACCAGTTAAAAACAGAAGTCCAAAGCAGCTGGAAGAAGGCAGCTGGGATAACAACCTTTGGAAACAAGCATGTGTAACTGTCAGAGGATTAGAAAACTTGTCACATGTCCTTAAAGATAATTGCTGACTCGGCTTTCTGCAGCTGCTTATGCAGTTATCTAGGCAGTTATTACAGAGGTATTGATTTTGTTTTTCTGAATATATATGTACAGCACTAAAGCTAAATGTAGATTGGCTTCAGAACAAATCCTTTGGCCTGTGCATGCAATTTAAAATCTTCAAAATTGTTGATGCAAAAATAAAAAAATAAAAGCCAGCTCTATGTGTTTTTCAGATTACAAAGCAAATCAATACATTATTTTGTACTCATCATAGTTTTGTATAGCATTGCATTTCCAAGAATACCAGATTCTAAAGTGGATGTGATCCTACGCGCAGAAAAAGTGTCCTGTATTTGTCATGAAAAACAAATAAAATCCTGAAGATAAATGTCACTTTCTGAACAGCTTACAAAATGATGTTTGATTCTGCATAGAGTTAATTTCATTTACTGTCATATCTGGCAAATATCACAGAATTGGTGTCAGCTCTTGACCAGCAGTGGTTAAATGGAGTGGCTAGTCCTGTATGCTGCTTTCCAGTAAGATTCTTTATATCTGTTGTCACATTCTGGTAAAAGTACAGGGATATCGCGATGAAACTATTGCACTTATAAAGAAAACGATACATAATTCTTTGGCCAGATTTTAAAAAAAGATGAAAAAGATAGTTTCTGTGGCAATAAGGAAAATGCAGTTGTTTGCAAGGCCGTCTCAGGAATCGGTTGTGTTTGAAGGATACTGGTCCTCACTGCAGCTCTAATTTCAGGAAGGATATTATGTCATTCTGTGTACCCAGTGTACAGCCTGGATTGAATGGAAAGAAAGAGTAATTGATTTCTCTCCAGGTTTATTTGAAAATGTTTGGGTGCAGTGCTAGTCTCAGCTTAATTTTTAAGCACCAGCTGCAGCTGAGATGTATTAACAAAACTCTTGTACCTGTAATGGTGCTGTTAAATGTTCCCTCTTGCCACCTCTAACCTATCAGCTGTCTGGGACAGCCAGGTCTGCCAAAGCCACCCAGTGGTGCTGAGGCTTTCGAGAGGCTGCGTGGCAGGACAGGGAGGAGTTTCCGAGTTGTAACATTTCTGCCTGCAGCTTGTTGCATGGACGGTCTATCTATGCTGAATGATCTCTGCCACAGCTTTCCAACCTGTCCTGCACAGAGCTGTGGGAAATGACATATGTATGGCACCTTGGTGATATAAGTTACAGTTCAGTATATGAAGTATTTTGGGCCACTAAGAATACAATGTTGCTTCCTTCGCTTCTTTTATTGATGTAAAACTGGGAACAGAGTCTGCTCTTAGTGAAGTGTCAGTTCATTGGCAATAATGAAATTATGTGTACAAATAGATGCTGATGTCTGTATGTTAACCCATATGTAGGAATATACATATCTAGTGGAAAATCATATGCAAGGTATACATCTTTTCTACAGTGGCTTAACTACCAAATAATAATTTTGTTACAAAGAGCTCTGTTAGTAATACCAAAAAAGCTAAGTCTAGCTAGTATAACTCAATCTGAAATCTCCAGTTTGTAATCTAGGTGCAATCCTAGACCCATCAGGAAGACTTCCAGGAGGGTTTGGTAGGTTACTGGGCTCCCTCTGTGACTGCCTTACAGTTCAGACTGTAAGCAGTGTGAGAATACTGCAGTCGATCCCGGTTCCAGTCCCAGTCCCAGATCCAGTCCCAGTGGGTACTGGAAGAGTACTGTCACAGGGATGGAGATATCAGCCTGTCCCTTTAGATGTGAGTTAGGTTTACCCCTTTGGCAAGAGGGATTAATTACTAATGGAGTGCCACAGAGCAACTTATCTAGAATGTATTGAAAAGTAAATCAGGAGATGCAAGATGAAATCCAAAACTTGCTTTCAGTCACCCAATTGAGTAAAGCATGTAAATCATTATTTAGTCTCCTTGAATTTGTATGTCCCTGAATCACACAATTTAAGGACAATGGATTTGAACCCTGCTACTCCAATTCTCGTGGTAGCACCTCCCCCATCCAATCATTGTTTGAATTATAGCACATGTTTAGAAAAACATCCAGCCTGCATTTTAATATTGCTGGAACAGTGAATCCTGCCTGGTTAATTGCTTTGCTGAAAACAGGTCTGCCACATGTTTAAGTGCTAAGCTGCCTTGGGGCTCGTTTGAATACCTGCTCTCTACTTCTCATGCAGATATTTTTCAGTTGCTGCTTTTCAGACCGAAGGCACCCACAGTAGGAAATACTGAAGTTTTTACACCAGGGGTATTTTTCCTTAGTGAAAGGAATGATTTACAAAATCATAGTGTATACAATTTGTAATGTATAGAGCAGTCAGATCTTCCATTCCAGGATAGGAACCTGGTTCACTAATGCAGTGAAATGGAGCATATACGGCTTATCTTTTTGGTCATTATCTGCATATATTATTCTAAACAATGCTAAATTCCTCTATCATATTGTGCAGTACAGCTTTTCTTCCTCCCTTAAAAACATGTTTGCTGAAGAAGCTTTCCTTTGTATTTTCCTTTGGTGTTAGTTAAAAATAAACTAAGTGGATCATTAGAGGAATTACGCTACTTAATAAATTCTAAAAAGAAAACCACCACAAGGGAAATGAAAGGAACTAGACTGTTATTTTAATCAGATCATACTTTGAAAGTCCTAAATATTTGGTTTATGTACACCACCGACTCCTTGAGGCAGAGTTATGTGGTGGCCTATGAATGTGAGCTGTAATTATCTGTCTCATATTAAGTAGGTATTTTCAAAATGTGATCTTTTGATGATTCCCTTTCCCCCATAAGCCCGTTAGTTTCCATGCTGAAGGGGACACATGCCTCAGCGTAAAGGAACAGGGTGTAGCATGCTTGGTCTGAGGTATTTATTCAAACTGTGTATGCAGTAACTGTATGAGAATTCATTAATGATTACTCATGTTCTTTTTAAATAAATAAGGTGGTGACTTTCAAGAGTTTATATTACATGAGTCACAAAGTTATTTCTTTCACAGTACATGGCTAAATTCAGTGCAGAACAGAAAATAGAAAAAGTAGTTGTAGGTAAAATGTAATGAAGAATGAAGGCCATACTCTGAAAATGTTAAATTGAAATAGTTGACTGTTTAGCACAAGTAGAGCATAAATCAAGGTGAATGAAGCCACATCTGCCCTAGTATCCCCATTCATCTGCAGTAAAACTTCATTCTTAGACTGCACTTTCAGTAAGAAAAGAATATGAAGAAAAAAATGAAAATAAGATAAATTCCTGTTCTCAGTGAGCAAATTCCTGCCCGCAGTGAGTAATGCTCTGTGATTTGCCTCAGTTCATTCATGTCCACAGGCAAGAACAGTTGAAGAAATTGTTCAATGCAGCAATCTCAAATCATACTATAACTTTTCAAGGCAAACTTTCAGTTCAGCAGAAACAGCAGTTGTTTTATACTTTTATTTGTTACAAGTTCAGTTTTGATATTTTATGAGTACCATTACCTCTGTATCACCTGCGTGACCTGTCTGGTTTGAATGAACATTAGGGATACAAACAAATATTCTTTTTTGTCTGCAGTCTTCCCTTTAGAGTTAGTTCAACATGTTTAAGTCTTCTCTTTTCCAAGCATGAGTACAGTTTGTGCAAAGTGTTACAGATGAATGTGAGTGACTTGGCAAAAAACTGCATTTTAGGTGACTTTAAATTTCAGCTCTTAATATACAACAAAGCAAATATCAGCAATAGACAGCTGTAATATACTCCCATGCAACATTCAAAAGGAGAATTTGTAAGTCACATAAGTGAAAATGTTGCAGTCATAGCCTGCATTAAAAAAGCCTGGTTTACATTCTGGATGCGCACACAGGTATGGAGTACCTGTCCATTCCTGGAGATGGGAAACAGGATATGATTATGTAATTGAAGACTGTGGTTTTGTTCAAACATATAAAGAGGGCAAAATACAATTGTTTAGGCAACCTGAACTGTGGCATTTCCCACATTCTGGATGCTGGCCACTTTACCTACACATCTTTAAACTTCATTATCTTAACCCAGGAAAGTAAAAGATTAACCAACAAGATTCAGCCTTGGTGGTAATGATGCAAACACCCCACTTAGGTCATCCTGGCCAGCACCTGTGACCTACTGCCTCTTGAGCTTGTGGAGTAACTCCTGGCAGTAGTAGTTTGTAGTTCCTATTCAACTCCCAGTGCTTCTTCTTGCAGTAGCCCTGTGTCTGCACTCCAACGCAGGGATGCAGGAGAGGGCAGGTCTGGGGCTGATGTTGCGTGGGGCACTTGAAGAAACATTCTCAGCCACAAAGCTGCCTTGCAGACCTCAGCTGGGACATGGCCCATCACCCTCTTCAGTATCAGATATGTGTGGTGCACGTGCACGCTCACAGCACGGGGATCTTTGGGTCTGTTGAACATTTCAAGTTTTGACTAAATCTGTGAAAACCGAGTTTCTTACAGTATCCGAAACTCCATTAGAAACTGAGACCCTACATCATATGGAACCTTTTACCACCAACTTTCCTTCCTTACACGCTCTCTCTTCTCTAGTCTTTAGCCCTAATCTTGGAAAACCTCCATATTTTCAATTAAATTGTAGGTTTTCTTTAATTTTTTTCCAAAACTTGTACTCTGAAATGGTTTAAGTATTTGTGTGAAACTTTCACATAAAGAAAGTGAACATCCTGAGGGGTATTTTTAAACTTAAAGTGCCCTGATATGTTTATAAGAAAAAGTAAAACTAAATAGCAGTCTTAAAGATTGCGGCCCATCTAATTACACTTTAACAAAGTTGTACTTCATAGACCTCAGGATATTTGAAAGGGAGAAACCTTCACCGGGACCACTACCTGGCAAAGAGATTCAAAAGATGAAATTATCAAGAACTACCTGTGTGATATATATCAAGAAATGGCTTAAGTGGTACTGAAGATCAGACTTGATGATGATGGTAGTTCCTTCTGGCTTTATAACTTCATAGCCACTGAGTGTCGGTGACACTTCTGCTGGCACATGCAATCTGCACACTGAGAAGGAAATCTTGGCTCTTAAGTTAGGGGACTTTTGCCCTCAATTTCAATGAAAGCAGGATTTCAGCCAAGGTGAAATCTTAACTTGAGACATTTTTGTTTTGAAATTGTTTGTGGTGAAATGAACAGCTGTAGTTGTGCTATATATCTTCTGCATTGATCACTGAGGGGATTTTTAATTTTCAGATTAAGCCTATTGTGTAATAAAAGCCAGTAATGTTAAATACATTTAAACCAATAAATGGAAGACATATGCTCAATAAATGAATCATTAGAGCAATATTAATTGTATTTTTTTTTTACTTTAACTGTAGAAGAAGTCACTCGAGTATATAAAATGTTACGTAACTGAAGTAAATTAGAAATTACTCAGAAAAGTAGATTCAGAGAATCTGTACATAGCACTTTTGTTACTGGGGGACTCCTATATCTGTGTTGATACATAAGTCCCTAAAAATAAGGTGCAGTATTTGTACCATGAGCACTCTAAGTTTGATTTAAAAATCTGCAGTTTTAGGTTCCAGCCAGTTACTCTTTTTCTCTATAGGCAATAGATCCTTGTTGACTTTTTCTTTTCATTTTGTTTCATATGCAAACACTATGAAGTCATTGATAGCATCTTAGCCAGAGTAATTTTTTTTATCTTACCCCTATCATATAATATTCTCAGACTTATAGTTGCACTTACACAATTATATGAGCTGTTTCATATGGGACATTACATATATTTAGATTAATGCCTAGGCCACTAATGGATGGGACTGAAGAATCAGGTCCCTTTATTAAACAATTGTCCATAGTTGAGTTTATTACCTTGTAATAGCTGCTTTTGAGGGTAAAATGCTGAATTATATGGCCTGTGGCTTTGATCCAGTATATGCTAGTTATGTCATTTCTTATTTGTACTGATTTTACAGCTATTTGAATATGGGCAAGTTGGTAAACTTTCATCTTCATACCTTTTAAAATTCTTATGTGTGTGTGAACCCTGTCGGGTTCATTTCAGTGGGTCAGCTGAGCTTACTAGAGCAAATCTTCACAACACTAATTGCACATCATCATGTATTGGGAGAGAGGAGGGCTTGAGCACCTTGAACTGGAGTATTTAGAAGCTATTGAAGAGCAGACAGCATGATTCAGAGAATTTGGGAGCATTGTGGCTTAGCTGAAAAGAATGTGCATGACTCAGTTTGAAAACGTCTTGTGGCTTTTCGCCTCTCATCTGTTACCGGAATGAGGAGGTTAATTCTACTGGAAGAAGAAAGTCACTCCATAGCACTTCAGACTTCATCGGGATTTGACTAACATACACTTGCAGATGAGCAAAAGTTTCTGTCCTTGTGATAAGTTAGGCAAACTTGAAGAAATACCTTTAAAATACGGGCTGCACAGTACGTCTTAAGTAAATACCATCTGCCAAGTGTGGAAGCTGCCTTGCTGGAGCATACCAGACATTTTACTTTCCACTCGAAGTCCTTTGCCAAAGAAGGACTTCACTCTGCAACTTAGTCAGATGAATCTTCCTCTGTACTAAAGGAGAAAACAATATATCCTAATCATGTCAACTGTTATTGTTTTAATGAGCTAGATATTACAGACCTTTGGCAATAGTTGTACTCTCTTTTAATAGAATTGTGGTTGGAAGAAGGACTCTTTGTGTCAGGATTTGGAAGCAAAATCTGTATATATATTTATTGTTGTCTCTCTCATTTAGTCCTAATGGCCTAAAAGGTGTCTGACTTTTTTCCTCCTTAATGTGTCACTAGTGTCTTTCATGGTTTATTTCTTTATCGATTGTGCCATGTTTATTTCTAATTCTCCATCACTCAAGTGTTGTAGGAGTATAGAAAAAAAGCGGTAATTTTAAAATGGAATCTCTATATTTAATTCTAACTCTTACCCTCTTTAGACACGAACACATACCTACCAGCATCCCCCACTGTCCAAACCTACCATCTCCTGGTAGATTTCTCAGCTTTCTTCTTGAAATAACTTTTGCAGGAAAATATGACACCCTCTCATTAAGGAAAGGCATTTCCTTAAAGGCTGCAGAACAGCTTTTACCGCTGAACATATCCAGAAGCAAGGATGATAGTACAGCTCTTACTGTTCTAACACTTCTTTATTAGGGAGCTGCTGCATTCTGAACCTCATGTTTTTTTCTTTAGATCTCTAACAACTCTTCCTTACTGCATTCTTTGGGACAATACTTCAATGTGGATTATGCATGTTATCCACAAGCTCCAGCTTGAAGACTGTTAACATGCTGTTAACATGTCATATTCTGTGTTGGTACTGGGCTTATGGCAGTAAAATGTCCCCCTGTGTACGAGCGGGCATGTCTGCCCTGCTAAATAAGAGGTGAGTTGGAGTACCCCTAGCTCCCCTGAGCAGATGACTGCCTGGCTCTGTTTTGGCCTTCTCCTACTGGTTCAACCCGGAGCAAGTTTATGGGATAGAGGGCTAGTCCTAGGTAGTGCGGACATGAGCCAAGCAATGCCACTTGATCAAAAAATCAGGAATCGGGCAGTCTTTCATTGAGTGGTGTAATGTAACCACTCTTTCCACTGCCACAGAAGATGTAAAATGAGGAGAAATCTTGCTCCACAGGTCTGAAAATCAAAACATTAATGTTTCTATAGTATTTACCCCAAGAAAGATAAAAATTTCTTGCTGTAATACAAATTTTAATGCTTTGAAGGTTCTGAAGAAAGTATGCAAAAGTAAATGTATCTTATCAAGAACTGTCTTTCTGTTCTGGCATAAATGCAGAAGTGAATTCTGTTAAAAAGCCAGCTACTTAAATCTTTTTCATTATTTGATACTGTCCAGCAGACAGTTCTCATTAGCTAACTACAACTCTATTGTTCTTTTGAAATCAAGGTCCCAAATTTGTACAAAATCAGAACCCGCAAGGACTACTCCAAATAATGAAATTATATTGACCATCCCAATAACTGTGGCATCATCAAGCATCCTGGCAAAGGGGATCAAAATGGGATCAAAGCGGGTCAAAAGGGATCAAAATGTAAGATGATTCTAGAGTTGAGAAAGAAGTGTCTCTGTCAATACTGGGATCACACAAGCGTTGGTCTCATGTGAAGGACGGCCTTTAGGCTCAGGAAGCAGCAGAATGATAAGTTTTTCCTAGTCTTCAACTGGTATGGGAGTGGGAGGCTGGACAGGACAAGACTCTCAGAGCCACACAATGTGGCTTTTTCATAATATATTTGGCAAACTCAAATGTTCTGTGGGATGAATCTAAGTTTTGTGTCTTTAATTGCATCTGATGGCAGCAGCTGAATATCTAATCATTTTGTAACTTCAAAGATAATGGCTTTCTCTTCCTGCAAACATTTATATGAAGGGGATAATGTAAAATCCAAAAGTTAATGCTTGGCACAGATGATGAGGTAGTAAGTCTCTGGCTTTTATTTTTTGTTCCTTTTTCTTTTCATTTTTACAGCTATGTTTATATATATTTCTGAGGACTTTTTAAAACTGCCTGCCATTCTGTCAGCTTCACTTCGTTAAAAGTGTGGCGATTTGCCTAGGTCTTATCCAGAGTTGAAAGGATTTTCTATTCTTTTAAATTTAGCAGGCATCAGACTATATCTAGTTTAGAAGTCTGTTCCAAATTATTCAGAATAGTTTGTCCAAAACCGCTTTATCATTCAAACTGCTGATTCTGCATTAAAACTAGACACCCCTGCCAAAACCCGAGCCACTACAGGAAAAGATGCATTTCATACCAGTGTCTGACTGATGTAGCCTGGGTCAAATAATACCGGTACTGAATCATGGCTAGGATTATCATATCTTCACCCAGTGCTTCATGCCGAAAGCCAGGGTTCTCTTCATCCTGCTGATGGACATCCAGACATCACATGAGTGGTGCTACCTGAGGGAATGCATGGCTGGGGTTCCTCTCTTAACTACTTCAGGCCATGCTTAAACAGCAGCTCACAGCTCTGATGTCCTCGTTAAGGTGCCGCGGACACAAGTGGGAGGTGGTAGGGTGCCCTTGCACATGCACATGGGGTGTGAGGTTTTGTCTGTTCAGACCAAGAATGATCTATTCTTCTGAAGGAAGGAAAAAATTTCTGGTGACATTTTAATTCTCTTTTATGTAGAGCTATTTTAGGGTGTTACTGCTGCCAGTCATGTCAAACGCTTTGTGTCTTTTTAGTTTTTGCTGTACTGCATAATAAGCATTTCAGCTCCCTGGTGCATAATGGCAGTGTTATTTGCTGTTTCAAGTGCTCTCTTATCTTAAGATCAATTCATTAGTTCTGGCCTCTGAAGCTTATTAGGAAACAATTAGAGTTCCTAAAAAAAACTAAATTAAACTTTTTTTCAGTAATACTTATTTTCTCTAATACCAGCTTCTGAAAGTCTATTTTAAGACTGGCAAAGCATATGATCTATATTTCAAGGCTGTAGTCTGACTTCTGACATCCATGGCTGAGTTGTTAAGCTCAGTGAGAGAACTGGACTGTTGTTGAGGTAAATTTAGTGTCTTTTTTGTTATTTGGGTTACGTTTTTAGTCTGAGAATGCAAACCACTTTGTACCTCAGGTACTCAAGGAAACCGAACAGCAACGAGAGCTGCAACAAAGAATCACTTATGTTCCCCTTAGCCCTGTTGTAACTGTGGGAGGTAGCAACGTACTACACAAGGGGCAACTCCTGGCACACAGGAAGTGGCCTAGAGCCTAATGGGTGCCCCAAACCCACTGATGAAATACTGCTGTGGCTCTGTCACCACTGGCAGCCAAGCTTACTGAGGGATGGATCTCAAGTGCATGGACAGGAGACTCCAAGTGGACGTATTACTTATACGACAGCAGAGTAAGATCGATCGTATCAAGTGATTGGACTATGTTGTAGAAGCTGAGCAGCCAGAGTTTGCCTGGTTCTATCTATCTATCTATCTGTCTATCTATCTATCTATCTATCTATCTATCTATCTATCTACCTGTAGATATTTGTATAATTTGAGCACTATGACTTAAAGTACAAAGATTTAAACAATTCACCATTGCTGGAAGTTGCAATAACCAGAATTTTCTCATTGTCCCAGCAAGCAGGGAGTGCTGCTCAGTACCAGATCCAGAAATCCACCCATCTCTATCTTTCTGCCAAACATCCTTTCAGCTCTTAGAGATGTGAAGCAAATACAGTTCTGTAGTTGTTTATCTGTTTTAAAAGAAATAAATATTTCAAAGTGTATAGAAATCAATGGTTTTGTCCCATGCAACTACCATTTCACCATCCTGATTTGCTTTGTTCTGTTAGTTCTCCTATCTGCACTCTTTTGGCAATGGAGCAGCTGGCCCCTATAAAGTTCTTTGGCAGGCTATTAGGACCACTGTCTAAGGCTGAAGGAGGGGAGATTTAGTCTAAATATTAAGAAGAAATTTTTTACTGTTATGATGGTGAGGCAGTGGAACAGGTTGCCCAGAGATGTAGTGAATGCCTCATCCCCAGAGGTATTTACGACCAGATTGGATGAGGCTTTGAGCAACCTGATCCAGTGGGAGGTGTCCCTGCCCACGGCACAGAGAGGATTGAACTGGATGATCTCTAAGGTCCCTTCCAACCCAAACTATTCTATGATTCTATGATGCTCATGGAATGTTTATCTGGACTGGCTCTACAAACAGCAGCCAGCAAAATGTGTAATGTAGAAAAGTGTTTATTACTATATCATAGCCCTGATTTGGGAATTTTTCCTGCTTTCTTGACAATAATGAAATTTTGGACTAGTCACACCCTGACATCAGATGCTTTGATTCAAACCAGTGTTATTTTCCTACCTAAGGACACAAAGGCTATATAAGAAAGCATTCACTTACTTCGTTTTAACTAAATAATTATGTGTTGTTAATCAGAAATTACTCAGACCTTTGAAAATGCAATGCTTTAGAAAGTTGTGGTTTGGACCACTTCTTTAGAAGACTTTGGATAAGAAAAATACTGCATTGCTGTTGTACTCTCATTGGGCACAGGACCTAAAGTTGTACAAGCAGCTTGACATCAGGAAGTTCTTTACTGAGAGGGTGATTGGCCATTGGAATGCGCTGCCCGGAGAGGTGGTGGAATCACCGTCCCTGGGGGTGTTTAGGGAGAGATTGGATGAGGCACTTAGTGACATGGTGTAATTGACAAGTAGGAGTAGGTGTAGGTGTTGGGTCATAGATTGGACTCGATGATCTCAAAGGTCTTTTCCAACCTTATGATACTGTGATACCGTGTGATACTGTGATACTGTGAAGCAGGAAGGCAGTCTTCACTAGCCACCATGTATCACTAGCCACCATGTATGAAATTATATGAGAACTAGGGGAAGACTATCATCTGAAGTCCTGGAAACAGCCCATCTTAAGGCTTTGATGAGAACCAATGTAAAACTACTGACTTTTTTAATTGTAGCTGTACAGTGCCATTTACTCTGCACATTGGCAGGACTTTTATAGCTCCATGGTAACTACTTACTGGTTCAGGTAAAAGGAGACTGTGGCTTTTAAAATACAAGCTAAATACAGATTATACAGAATTTTAAAGAGAAGGATGCAAGTAGTTGTGGAATATGTTTTCTTGTTCAGCAAAACATTTCTGTTATTACAGAGCTTTCTTCGATCTAGTTTAAACTGTTGCCATGTAGCTTGTTTTGTAGAAAATATATGAAAAACTGAAATTGTAGAATAATTGTCTTTAGTGAATGTTCAATAGAGATGGTCACAATGCATTTAAAGTGAATAAAAAATGCACCACACATTTTTTAAAAGTATTCCTTATTGACTATGTAGCAGCTGGAAAACTATAGCAAGTTTTAATTACCTTCAGAAAACAAAAAGCTCTTGCCAACACATGCTGGTTATTATCAGCAGCTGCTGTATGCTGACATACTCTTTCAGCTCATATGAGACTCAGCTGTCTTAAACAATCATTGTAAAATGTAAAATCGATTTATAGTGATGAACATTTCTTGTTAGATACTTAACTACTGATGTAATTCATACTGATTTAGGTTCACATTTTTGTTTAAGCTGTAGTAAAACCATGTGTAATCATGATAATGTTTCATGTAAGAGGTGCAAGTGACATGCAACAGGAATTTAAAATATTAAACTGGTCCTTTTTTTAACAATTCATTAAAAAGAATCAAATGCCCCTCTTGTGATGGTTTTAGCATTTGGATAAATGTAAAATTTGACTTTCTGCCTTTTAGGAACAATCACTACAACTTCACTTCAATGAAAGAGATGCAAATTAGTTTGCTGATTTAAACAGAAATCTTTGTCTTTCACATGTCATCCTTCTGTTAGCAGAAGTGGAGATCTTTATGGCAGTGGCTGTTGTCAAGTCAGATATTGCAACTTTATTGCATAGTTCAGAAGAGTCTGGGTTTTTTACAAACATTAATGTACTCTGAAACACCAACAAATATATCGTAGAATCATAGAATTGTTTGTGTTGGAAGGGATCTTAAAGATCATCCATTTCCAACTCCCCTGCCGTGGGCAGGGACACCTCCAACTAGATGAGGTTGTTCAAGTGCAGCCAGGCCCTGGACACCTGCAGGGATGAGGCATCCACAACTTCTCTGGGCAACCAGTTCCGGTGTCTCACCACCCTCACAGTAAAGAATTTCTTCCTAGTATCAAATCCGTATCTACCCTCTTTCAGCTTAAAATCATTGCCCCATGTCCTATCACTGCACTCCCTAATAAAGAGCCCCTCCCCAGCTTTCCTGTAGGCTCCCTTTAAGTACTGGAAAGCTGCTGTAAGGTCTTCTCGAAGCTTTCTTTTCTCTAGGCTAAACAAGCCCAGCTCTCAGTTTGTCCTTGTATGGGATGTGCCCCAGCTCTCTGATCATCTTCATGTCCTTCCTCTGGACTCGCTCTAACAGATCCATGTCCTTCCTGTTCTGCTTCCGTGTCCTGAGGAAAGATACATAGGTATGGTAAATTCTTTGTCAATATGTCTAGAGCCTACATCTTCTCCAAACTGACAGATTTGTGATTAACTGTATTTTCTGTTACTTTATACTTTCCATGGTCTCTTTTAATTTTGCACTGGCAAAGTAAATACAAAGATATCAGACTCTGTAAAGACGTTTTGTTTAGTCATTGGCACTAACACAATTGTAGACCCTTTCTTGTTAACCTGAGTAGTGGATTGAGATTTGTTGGTTTCTATTCTGAAGTTTAACCTGGAGGGAAGTGTTACGTTCAGCAGGCTGGACTCTTCACATTTTAAGGAGTTCTTCAATATGGATTAAAAACATGTGTGCGAATCTACATAGTTGTGTTTTACTGAAAAGATCATTGACTTTTGGAATTGCATTTTCACTCAATATGTTTTTTATTCAAATGACAATCTAGTGAAATGTAATTCACATTCTGATTTTAAGTATGACTTAGGTGAGATTCACTCCTAGAAAACAGATAGCGTATGTAAGGTCACATTCTGTCAGGGCAGGTTTTCTTTGCTGTCTCAAAGGCCCGAAGTCCAGATCCCTAAACAGATCCCATCAAATAAAAACACTGCACTGAAACAAAATAGCTATAGTTTTCAGACAAATAACCTGTGCAGATTCATCACAGTGGCATCACAAGAAATACACTTGGTTGTGGCCTGGTGTTCAGAAACCATGACTCTTGATTCTGTAATAGTCCACTGAAGTTTATTAAAACCTCCAAAACATCTATTAACAAGAACCTCCCAGCTGTTGAGACCAAATACTTTACAAGTTGGAAGAGACATTGTGGGGAAAGCCATATACTCTAGCCGATGTTCAAAGCATGTATAGCTGGATCAGGTTGGCAAGGGCTTTGTCAGTTTTAGTTCTGCTATTCCCCAGCTTCCACAATTTCTGCGGGCAGCTTGTGCCAGTACTTGACCATCCTTATCGTATGTTTTCTTCTCCTTTATATTTAATTGGATTTACAGTGCTGACACTTGGTTCCATTGCCTTTCATCCTGCACCTCTAAAATGAGTCTGGCTTCACTTTCCTTTTAAGTAGATAAAGAAGGCAATTAGCTTTCCTAGCCTTAGCCTTTTCTTCTTAAGGTTGAACAACCAAACTCTACCAGTCTTTTCTCCTATGTCAAGAGCTTCAGCCTTTTGACCATCTTGATGTCCCTCTGCAGGACTTGTTTGGTATGCCCATGACTTTCTTATGCCAGGGAGCCCCAGACTGAACGGAGTCAAACCTCACAGTTGCATATTAGAGAGTAACAATCACTTGCCTTGATCTGCTGGCTACATCCTTCCTAACACCTTAGCTCAATATGAGGTTGACCTTCTCAACCACAAGAGCACAATGCATGCTCCTGTTCCATTTGTTGTCCAACAGGGCCCTAGAGTTCTTTTCTGGCCATCTCTGTCCACTTAGTCACAGCCTGCCCTGTTGCAGAAGGTTGTTCCATCCCAGCTTCATGACTTTACATTTACCTGTGTTCAATGATATGAGATTCCTGTCAGCCAGTTTCTCCAGCCTGTCAAGGTCACTTCGAAGAGCAGTCCTCCCACATATAAGCCACTTCTTCACAGTTTGGTATCGTCCACAGACTTGCTGAGAGTGCACTTCATTCCCTCATCCAGGTTATTAATAAAGACATTGAAGAGTATCAATCCCCAAAGGATGCCAATAGTAACCAACCACCAGCTGGACTTTGTTCATCACAAGCTATAAGACTAGTGTTCCAGCCGCTTGTCACCCATGTTATCTATTGTTGACTTACTTGGTTTGGCTGCGAGGATACTATGGAAGACCAAGTCAAAGATAAGCCTGCTTCTTCTGTCTCCTTCCCTAACAACCACCAGAGAACAATCCACTGGTTACAGTGTACTTAATACCGTGTCTATGAATGACCTATTTTCAATATATTGCCCACATTCCCCTGGCATAAGCAACGGTAAACCTTTCTAGCTTGTAACTCTTGTCCTCTTCAGTTTTGTATAAACTAATAACTGTATATCAGCATAGAGAATTGAACTGGGACCTCACACTTCACTAGTCCTTTGTAAGTACTATGCTGCAAAGTCAGCCTCTGTAAACCTTCCACTTCTGTAAGGTATTCCATGTTTTATCCGTAATTCATTGCATGGAACCAACTTGCAGTTTCTCTGCAGTCGTTAAGTAGGAAAATACAATGAAAGCAAATGAAAAAAAACCTGACTCTGCAGCCTTGTTTAGTTGTGATTTGTCTTGGTAAGCTGCTGAGGTGTATTCAGTCAAGTCCAATGAGTAGACGCCATTTGAATTGTTTTATACCAGCCTGAGGAGGTGAAGATTAGTTAAGAAAATACGGGGCAAAGGAGAGATGAGGGGTGAGATAACAGGGGAGCAGCAGGGCTGTTCCACCCTTTCACAGTATCGTTACTTCCTGTGTACAGCATGAGGTGGAGCCATGCTGAAGAAGCCACAGCTGAGATAAAATATAAAGCAAAGGAGGGGGAAGGAGACACACAAGGTGGGTCATTGCAGTCTCTACTGCAGGAGATAGAGTAGTCCACCAAAAATGTCCAGACCTGCTGAATCAGAAGTTGTTTTTCACTCCGACTTCTGAGTCTTATTCTTGCCAAAGGCAATGGAAGGCTGTATTTAAACTGCCATTACCTATCCAGCATTGCAAATGTGACTCAAGTAAATGAGGGCAAGTACATGCAGGTTGCTGCAGAGACATACACATAAGAAAATGAATCTACATGGGGTTTTATTCCTATGAAAACATTTGAGTTTGGAGCTAAAAATAGACATCTAGTTATTGTTACCATCTTTTTTTTTTATATGCTCTGCCCCAATTCCTATCACTATAGGAAAAATAAAAATCCCAGATAACAAATGCATATAAAAAATTACCTACTTATTCTTTCTAGCAAACATTTACAAGGCCATCACAGATTTATTTTCTATGAGCAGTGTAATTAGCTTCACCAGACAAATAGTTTTACTGTTTTTTACTAGTTTTCACTATCAATGGCTTTAATAAGGTGAGTCAGTCATTCAAAAAAAAAACTTCTCTAAAGCACTGACTTAAATGCTTTTGACCTAAAAGAGCCTGAAGGACTGTAGATTATAAGGAGTCCACTGTGATTCTGTGTCTAGAAATCTTACATTGGAATGTTTTGTACGACATCAAAAACTAGAAACAGTTCCCACTGGGTAGCAGAAATAATTAAGAAAAAAAAAATTCAGTATCACTAGTGTTTACCATTTATTATATAAGTGGTGCTGTATGTTTTCAAAGTACAGAGTGACTTTAAAATGTGTCTTCTGAACCTCCCTGGCCCTCCTCCCCAGGCCACTGTTAACTCTTGAGGTAAGCAGAAGTGACAGGTGCTCAGCACCCTTTGGAAACACTGGTGGCAGCTCTGTAATGTGCGATCTGTAGCTGTTACTGCAATTTGAAGATCAGAAGAGAGACGCAGCAGAGCTCAGAGATTTTGAGGGAGGATAGATGGTAACAGAGCAGAGGGTAAATGGTAACAGAGCAGTGAAGCCAGGAGTTACAATTTCAGATTCCCCAGTGCTGTGTTCAAGTACACTGCATCACACTGCATTTCCAGAATAGAACACACAAAAGGCACACTAACACTAAAATAGTACCATTTATTTCATGAGTCATGCAAGCTACAGCTCTTTATAAAGGAATTAGTGAAATTATTGGTATGGCAGTAGGAGAGTGACAGATGTGACAGCCGTTAAGCATATAACATCTCTGCCTGCTAGTAAGATGGTACCGGTCAGGGCAGGTAGCTGGCATGGAGCACCCTGGGGGCAATCCCTGACCTTTTTTGAAAACTACTGCACCATGACACCTTTATCTTATAACTGTATAGACACTAGAGCCAGAATTACCTCTGTTAAACACCCAAATGGAGCTTCTTGTACTGACAGCAATATTAGTAATGGGTTTCACTGTCAGAGTGAGCAGGGCAAGGGCTGGGGTATATTCCTGCAGCGCTGGCTATGATCTGGATGCTGGTCTGGAGAAGTGAGAAGTTCACTGCCCAAGCTCTTGCTCTGGGTGGTGCACGTAATCCAGTTGAAATGCACATTCTTGCCAAAATGGGTGGTTTTGTCCCTGGCCACTTCTCTCCCTAGGACTGGGTCTGGTAAAAGCGCAACTGAAGGATGACTCGGATTAGGTCGTTTGCCCAAAAGAAAATAAATGATAGTGTCTGTGTGGTTGTATTACAAGGGAAGTGGAAAGAATAGTAGCAAGGGATGGGACTGCTCCTTTCAATGTCAGTCAGCAGTATTACTGAATTAAAAGCTAAGTAAGACTGTAGCTATGCAATCAATGTAAAGAGAGGCAAAAATGCAACTCAGTGTCTACTTGGATTTTATTACACATTTCTAATGTGTCCTTATTTCATAACACAGAAGAATCACTTTTAATAGACATTTCAAAGTATCTTAGTTGGAAATCTAATTAAAACACAGTAAGGTTATGCACAGAACAAATTCAAATTTTTATTCCACTTTCACGTACAAAAATCCAAAATAAAATCTTGTTTTCATTTGCCTTTCTTATCTGTGATACACTGATGTTTGCAACTCTCTTGATTACTATTGGAAAGTGGTTTTATTAAACAGTCTCTCATTCTTAACAAAAGTTCCTTAGAAACTGGCAGGCCTAAAGGATTTGAAGGTCTATCTGAAATGCAGATTGTATCTTTTATTAAGAATTTCTTTATGGATATTGGAAATGTAAAGTTGACATTTCAAGAGAGATCAACCCAAGCAAAGCACACACTCCTAAGGCAGAGGAAAGACAGATTCTTCTGGCATTATTTGTGAAGAAAAATATTGGGAGCTCATATGAATCAGCAGGTAGGAGGTTGTGATGTGCCAGTAATATCGTAGTACTTATGAGCATGCTTGGGAAATGCAGAGATTCAAAACGGGTCTAAGCTGTTGATTTAATTGCTTATCTTTCTACTAGTCTGATTTCTTTCCTCGTTATGCTTTACTTTCTTGCCTTATCACTCTCTACCACAAGAAATAACAACACAGATTTTGGCCCTATATTTTGCATCTGCCTACAGAGATAACTTAAGTAACTGCCACTTTCATTTTGGTATTTTCCCCTTCCTTATCACACTACACACATGCTACCTCTTCCAAATCTCCTTACAAAGTATGCTAACAATGTGCTTTTACACGTTTGACAGAACTCTAGTGTGCATAAGATCACTGATCAATAAAATGAAGCTGTCTAAACAAAAGCTTCATGCTTATTTTCAGTTTATGTACATTTTATTTTAGTGTTTATGCACATTTTAATTTGGTTGCACAGAGCTGGCTTGTACAGTTGCCCTGTTCACATTCTTTTCTTCTACTCCCTCCCCAACTCTGTAAATAAAATTAAATTGAAATATGCTCATAAGCTGATCATTTTTTTAAAAAATCACAGGTTTAGAATGTTTTTATTATATTTCCACTGTAGCTAAACATATGTAGTTTTATATTTGGGAGACTACTTTGCTGCACATTTACAAATCGGAGAGCTGAGCCCTCATCTGCAGACGCACTCATCTGCAAACACACTTATGAGCAAAAATAACACATTCCCAAGTTGGTGTCATTTTGGGAGGCTGGGGAAGTAGGACTGGATGCAAGGCAGCACTGATAGAGATTCCCTGACAGAGGGGAATTCAAAGTAAGCCTCTGGAAGTCCCTTTGGTTTGCCATACGCTGTTCTGAGCAACAGCCTGACCGTACATGGACACCACGAGAGGCAGCAGGAAGATTTCCTCATTTCATAGGGCTAGGGTGATTTATTTCAGTCAAGGTGTCCAAGAAGTGATCATGTCCCTAGCAATATGGCTGCTTGTGAACCACAAGCTGTCATGCCTTGCTTTTGAGTGCATCCTCCCATGTTAGATATTGAGGCATTGTAATAATAAATGTGGAATTAAAGTTCACAGAATATAGACTAAATTAAGGAGTCTAGTCTACCCTAAACACGTTCTAAGACTCTTGCAATAAGCCATGATACATCTCAGCAAACACAACTATAAGCACCGTAAAGAAGGTGAAACACATCTAAGGAAGAAACCCTGTACTGTTGACTTCACACATGAGAATTCTGAAAGTGCTCCAGCAACAAAGCAACCATCAGTCATCTGTTTTTTCCTCTCTCCTGCAAAGTTTATTGCCAGTTCTGCCTGTGAATGTCCCAGCTCAAACCCATGCAGGAAATCCTGCTCTATGCTGTGGACACCCAAGAACAGCACTCCAGTAGGTGTATCCCTGGGGTTCTTAGCACTTTCTCAGCTTGACCCTTCATTAAATTTATTGTTTATTGTATAAGCTTATTGCGGGGCACAGTGGCCATCTCCATTGAGCTTTTGGGTAACCAGTAAATGAAAGACATTTGGCTGTGCCCAATCCTCTTCGGCACAGTGTGGAACACAGAGATGAGTTGTTCTGCAGTGAGTTGTGCCATCTTTGCAGCATGGTGTAGATACAGTGGAGTAGATATTTGTGGGGTATTGCAAAATAGCTTGTGACCTGTGACAGGAATGGTGAGATCCTGAGCACTGAATACTGACAAGACCGCCGGAGCGGCAGCTGTTGCCTGTTGCAATCCTTGTGGCACAGCTGCATGCAGACAGGAATGTCTGGCGCAGAGGGAGTATGCCAGTGAGGGGATTACATGGTCATGGAGATTAAGACAACCAGGAATGCATTGACTAGTTTTGCAAAAGGCTCTTGAGGTTAGCTGAAGGCAACCATGCAAATACAGGTTTTGAAATCATCCCAGCCCAGAAGTTAGGTCCATCACTAAATTGTGACAGGTTTAAAAGACTGCCTGCCTTGGTGCAAAAGTCAATAAGCAGTGGGGATTTCAGAGAGGACCGAAGGATGATGAACATGGCTAGTCTGTAAGATAGTATTTGCCTCAAGAAGAGTTGGTTCAGCTCCATTGGGCTGGTGATGGCATTATTTGTTTGCCTCGAGGAGCACATCGATATAAAGGATTGCACACATAAGGCAGCCACAAAGGCAGGCAGGAGAGGATCTACTGGCACCGTGCATGCTGCTGACATGACCAGAAGATCTAGCATTTACCTTTTTGAGAAGAAGGAATCTCCTTATGCTCTAAAGGAAATAATAACTTTCCAGTGTCAGTGCCCACAGTTTGCTGCTGCTGTTGTGTGTGAAACTACATCCTGTGAAGACAGCAACCAGAGAAAGAAAATTGCATTGCCAGGTTGTGCACTTTTGGCTGACTGAAGGCTAGATGGTGTTGCCTAAAAAGCCAGTGTGCTCAGAGTCTTCAAATGCACCCAGAAAGTGCAGTTTTCATCACTCAACATGAGCCAGCAGTGTGCCCAAGTGGCAAAGGAGGCTAGTGGTATCTTGGCCTGCATCAGGAATCGTGTGGCCAGCAGCACTAGAGAGGTTATCATTCCCTTATACTCGGCACTGGTCAGGCCGCACCTCGAGTGCTGTGTCCAGTTCTGGGCCCCTCAGTTTAAGAAAGATGTTGAGATGCTGGAGTGCGTCCAGAGGAGAGCAACAAAGATGGTGAAAGGGCTGGAGCACAAGCCCTGTGAAGAGCGACTGAGGGAGCTGGGGTGGTCTAGCCTGAAGAAGAGGAGGCTCAGGGGAGACCTTATTGCTCTCTACAACTACCTAAAGGGAGGTAGTTGTCAGGCAGGGGCTGGTCTCTTCTCTCAGGTGACCGGTGACAGAACAAGAGGACACGGTCTCAAGCTTCGTCAGGGAAAGTTTAGGCTTGACATTAGGAAGAAGTTCTTCACTGAAAGGGTGATTGGTCACTGGAATGCGCTGCCCGGGGAGGTGGTGGAGTCACCATCCCTGGAGGTGTTTAAGGAGAGATTGGATGAGGCACTTAGTGACATGGTGTAGTTGGCAAGTAGGAGTAGGTGTAGGTGTTGGGTCATAGGTTGGACTCGATGATCCCAAAGGTCTTTTCCAACCTTATGATACTGCGATACTGTGATACTGTGATCTGTGTTTAGGCTACAAAGGTAAAGAAGAGATGGCCTGGGCACTGTTATCCCAGTGGCAGCCCTTCTTACCACTATAGGGTAAAGTACAGTGTTGTGTGATGTTGAGATCTCACATCTTGTTTATTTTCTGCTGCTCGTGTGTCCTTTACAAGACTGAAATATGATTAAAAGCTCCAGATATAGGTTTGTGCCTCTTCTTTCTTAACTAAGCTCTCGGAGTCTGGCATAGTTCTGCATCATAACATTTGATTAAAAAGTAAGCAAGCATTAAAATATCAACATTTCAAGTGTTCTCATAGCAGTTAAACGGTATGGAATAGGCAAGAAGATTGGGAAGTGCAGTGTCCTTTGTAAGCTGAGCATCAAGCAGTGTGTGATAATGGAAGTGGAGACTCCAGCAGGGATGCTGCCATCAAACACACTGTCTGCAGAGCTGGGTACACTGCATGAAAGTCTGGCCTTAATTTGTCTGATCAAAGCTTCTTGTCAGATTCAAGTGCAGACTTTCTCCACCTAGGCTCTTTGAGGGACAATGTGTATGTTGTGGGGGGAGTTCAACTGGTACTGAGTGCTATTTGTTTAATGCCAAACCTCCTGAGTGGGGTTAGATATATTTGCCAATGTCACATATCTTAATCTGAGCCTTAAATGCTGTGATAATACTTTTCTCAGATACGATGTCAAAGTTAGCCAGTGTGTAAGTACGGCAAGGCTCGTGGCTTAGGATATCTTATTAATGAATCATTGCATTGCATTTCGTATTAACTGCCTCAGCAGTGTCCTTATTAAAAATTTTACTTGCTATTTCTATAGTAAACATGATGATCTTTGCTTAGCAATAGATAACAAGAACTAGTTCATGAGCACCAGACTCAGCAAAGGCTTCTTTGTGGTGATTTTGCACGGCAGGGCTGAGCTTTTGTGGATTTTCTTTAGCTTAATAATGATCGAATTTGTGCTGAAGCCTTTTCTTTAGTGAGCCACTAAGAGGCTCTCTTTCCATTACCCTGCTGCTTATTTTCACAAAACTTGTAAGATTTTAATGCCTTTGAGCCATCTGTCTCTGAAATCAGTCAGTTCGTTCGAAAGTTATTGAGGGAGGTGAAGAGGAGACTGACACAGACAGACAGACAGACCAACATGCAAAGCATGGTTGTGTGAGCGGCATCTCCTTAGGAGATCTGGCTAAATAAACATTGGACAAACAAATTATTAGAAGGAGTCTTCGTGGATTAGATGTCATTTATATAATTTTCTGCAAGTTTTAAATTCAAAATTGGCTTATAATAATAGGTAAAAGAGAATTTCCACTTACAAATGGGAAATTTCCCCTAATTTTCAAGTGCAGCGAAAGAGAAAGCCCAAAACAAGACCTGAAACACAGCAGTGACATTTGTTCTAGAAGAGCCTACTAAATGAAGGGAACCATCTGGCTGCAGCAGTGGGATCTGCTAAAAATCCTGCACCTAATGGACATGGACCTCTGACCTCTTTTGCTATGCCATTATTTGCATGTCGTGGTGTCTTATCTATCAGGAGCTCTGGCATTACTTGGGGAGTTCAAGTTCACTCACAGTGAGGAAGTCTCTTTAGTCTGCCTATGTCAGCTCAGAGTACAGTGCTATTTGCTTTGCAGCCACAGCACCATTGCTCCAGGCTTTCAACAGACATTTCAAATAAATTTATTGCCTCAAAAAGCTTACAGTGGTGGCTCTAACCCTTATCTTTCTGCTTTGCATGTGGTTCCACCCAAACAAAGGAGGTTATGTTGAGCAACTGGGTGAGTCATTGAAGGATTGAAGCTGAACGTAGGATTAGGGACAACAGTTGGTTACAACAGATGGGAGGAGCACATGCTAAGAAACATATGACTATTGGCAGTTGAAAACATAGCAAGGCCAAATGTACATGATGTGTACATATGGCTTATGATGTGTACATATACAATGTTTCTTCTCCACTCTGTAATTAAAAATTTTAAAACACTGTCTGGTGGAATATTTAAGTTTCTCACATTAAAAAGAGGTATATAATTGCATTAGATGGTAAAATGAGACTATCATATAACCTTTGTCTCTACTTTGCCCTATAATAGGGACAAAAATGTTCTTAGGTGATAAATACCAATGGATCTTAGTCATGATTGTATAGTTGCATCATTATATTACTGTAATGCAGCAGGGTCATCTTCATGGCTTTATGGAAAACCCACACCCAGGGCTGACTGGGATTGCCTAGTTCTGGGCTAATAATCATGCATGCACAGGTCACTGTAGGTGTTCTTGGGCATCTAAAAACCTGCCTTTTGCTGAAAAAAATCAGAAGTTATGTCCTGTATGCTTTACATATGTGACATGGCTACCATAGCAAGTTCCCTGTATGTGGAGCATCTGGTGTCCCTGGTCAGAGGCTGAAGCAAGCTGAGGGTCCTGTGTCCGAACCCAAGGGGCCTGTGCAGCACAATGTACACTTTAAACCCTCCAGGCTGCTTACCCATTTGTTACCTCTGCACTTTCTGGTTTATTAAGTAATGATACAACATAGTGGAACAGATACAGTGATACAGGCTTTCAACATTAAGTTTGTATTGTGGTGGAAGTTCTGTATCGCTGCTGAGGCTGAATTAGGACCAGAGTCTGGCTGTGTGAGGTACTGGGCATATTTACCCAAGTACACCGTCTCTGGCACATCCTTCCACCACATCAGGTACATACAGTATCTCTTCCCTACTCCTGCAATGAGCAAATTCTTTCATTTGGTGGCAACAGCTTAATAGAATTTCCAAAGCTGTACTTACCAGTCGTCCCATTGCAGAGTAATTTGTAATGACCTGCCTCACTCGTGGAAGAAGCTGTCACACAGCTCATCAGAGTGAATTTAGCCCCATTTGTACTCGTCTGTCAAGTGTCTGAGCTCTTGTTTAAGCATCTCGCTTATCACGGTGAGGATGTACTAAAGGTTATTGTTTTCCTGTCTTTTTTAATTGTAGCAGGACAGTATTTTAATAAATGGTGACAGAGGTAAACAAGTGTCAGAATAGAAAATGAAGGATTGTATTACACCAGAGCTATTACTTAGCATCCCACAAATCAGTTGGCTGGTAGCTCTAACAGGTTATTTCTGAGGAAGTGCATTAGCAATAGCCTTGTTTGCAAGGCCTTGAAATATATATGCAAGTTTTGCTATCTTATTAATATTCATGGAAAGGGAGAAATATAACCATGAATATCTAGCAATAGACCATTTGGGAAAGACGCAAAAGTATTGATTTCTGGTTTACAGTATTTAGTGATCATTAATTTCCCCACACCAGATACCATAATTAAGTTAAGGCATTCATAAGTTAAGAGTTCATACTCTTTCCTGAGTATGAACAAATGATAGCACACCACGCAGTCAGGGGTTTGATGTGGAATAAATAAAACTAGATTTTTCACTGTAGCTCTCACCTTTTAGGGAAAGCAAATGCTGTAAAACTTAACTGTTATGATACATATCAAGATAGGATCTGAATTGCTGAAAACTTGGGTAATTAATGTTATCTGACACGATGCAGTAACTGAGCGGGTGGATACCCACATCAGGTGTTGCTGGTGCTCCCTTTAACAGGGCTTGACCCCAGGATCCAGATTCTTCTCAGGCCGTCTGCATGCTGGGGCATGTGCAAATACTCAGGGGTCCTGAGCAAAGCCAGAGTTGGTCACAGCTCCACAGAGAGGCCAGGGACCAAGCTGAGTGTCTCAGACTTTACATTAGCTATTTGTTGCAAGTACTCTTCATTGCTGGAGTTTCCTGCACTGAACCAGTGAGAAAATCAATGGCTTAATGTTGTTCTGCATTAATTATATTTCTCTTTTCATTTCTTGATATCTCTGAAATCAGATTTTCATCTAACTTGGTGTATTTCTTAGAGCTCAATGACATCTGTGAAATATTTTTCTAATATTGAGCACCTATGGAGCTTTTTTTCATGCAGTTCCCAGGGAAAATTGTCTCATATGTGTGTCTGATTTGAGAACAGGTGAACTGTTTGAATTTACATTTATGTGTATGAAAATCACTTCTAGGCTGAGATTAAGCCCAGAAAACGTCAGCCCCAAAGGCAGTAGTTTGACAGATCTTCTAGGAAATGTAAATGAGGGTCAGGAACTGAATTTGTTGTTAAGCAATTATCTTCAAAGCAGCTAATACTAACTAATCTTCTGCACAAAATGATGAAGTTCTGTTGCATGGGAGAGACAGGTGGCAAAATCCTCTGGTAACTGCAGTCATGCGATATTCTTACTCTTCAGCAATGGAAAAAAGGGCTGAGAATAGGCAGTAGAAGAGTGTGAGACACTGGTTGGAGACTCAGGCTTTGAAGAAATCTTGCAACCAAAGCTACTGAGTGAAGCGATGCCTGGAAGGAAGGAAGCACAGGCAGCTGGGAGTGGTTCTTTGCCTTTGGAGGCTGAGGATGTTGTTCTCTGGTATCTTTGCCCCTCCCAGTATGATATAATTTAGGTTTGAGCAAGTACTGTCAGTGCCCAAACTCATATTCATGTCCAAATCTTTCTCAACCACTCTGCTGAACTGTTAGTGTGTAAAATCACAGGCTGGGGGTTCTGCCTCGCAGTATGCTATTGAAAGGAAGGGATTGTTCTCGGCTCTCAAAAACAGGCTTCCTTCATATTTTACTCTCATTAATGATTTATTGCATCCAAAGAAATTCCTTTATCTTCTTAAGCTGCAGCTTTAGGAAATTACAGTTCTACATTTCCAAAGCCAATTTAGTTCTTGAGGTATGCAGTTAGTAGAACAGCTATATGGTGGGAGCATCTCTCTGTAAGGAGTATTACTGATTTGTAAAACTCCAAAACAATCTTGCTGATTTTGTCTTTGAGTTTTATCCTAAAATGTACTAAAGGCATATAAAAAGTCAGAAATCCAAAATGTGATGGTTATGTCATTTAAATGACAATATTATGAGTTACATGTGTACCTGTTTTTTTAAAGATAATAGAATCTTGGTTCTTGCAAATGAGGTAGTAAAAATCATGTGATTAAGGAGCTAATGCAATTTAAAACCTCTTTCTTGTTATCATAAGAACTAGAATGCTAAATTTTGCTCTTGTTTTCACTTTACTGGGTTCATCAGCAACTGGAAAGTTGAAAACAAGCTGGTACCCAGCTCTATACCCATCCTGGGAATATAGTTGAGCACTCAGAATATGACAGGCTCCTATTTATCACCAGAAAAAGAAAATTGTCTCGGTAAACTGTTCTTTACTGGAAGCAATATCTTATTTTGTTGCTTGATTTCAGTGTGTATGATTCTGGCCTCAGTGCTGCCCCCTTTTCTAGGCATCTTGCATTCAATGATTTGTATGTTTCAATTAAGTTACTATAAAAAATGAGTAGCTTGAGGGCACTGATTTATTACTGGTATCCAACTCTGTTTTCATTTACTAAATGACATTCTGAAAGCTTCTATTCTGAACATAATCACCTTAGGGTATCCACTCAGCACAGCCCTGGATGATTCAATTATTGCTGAATGCTCTTCTCTCCTCGGAACATAGGGCTTCGCACGTTAGCAGCATGTTTAGTGTTTCACAGTTTTTCTCTTTGTACTCATCAGGGTTTTCCCAGGAACAGGCTGGGAGGATACAACTTGCTGCTGCTTCTTGAAAATATGTTATCTTTATGTCTCGTCTCACAGCAGATGACTTCTCCAGATGAGTTTGTTAAATCTAATGGACATATTTTTTTATTCTGTTTCTATACAACTCCACTTTCCCTTTACTGTTTATGATACCTTTGCATACTTTTCATAAACCTAAACTATAGAAATTTACAGGACATGTGGATCGTCAGACAAAAATACATTTTCCAGAAAATTTTCTAGGGAGCTGATGTTGGAGAACTAAAATCACCATCAGCACATTGCTGTTTCCAGAACTGTCCCAGATCCCACAGAACGTAAAATAGTTCAGAGCAGGAGGTAAGCCATGAATTTCTGAGCCTCTGAAGGTCTGCAATTTACTCAGAGCTGTCAATAAATTCACAGAACTATAATAAATACTATATTTGAGAACAAAAGGTTGAAAAGAAGGAATGCATCAAAGCTCATACATCCTTTCCGAAAGGCTGTCAGGAGTGAACGTGTTGCCAACTTCAGTATTTTTCATTTTGTAGTTTTCTAAATTTTGATTTACCTGGTACCTCCCTTTTAAGAGGCACTTTTGAGTAACAAGGTAATAGACACTGGCTGAATTGCCATGTATTTGAGGATTTCCTTAGTCATTAATGAAAATGAGAATTGTGCAGTTTAGCTGAAGTTGCTTAGCAGCAGTTTTCCAAGATAACTCTCCAGACCCCTCAGCTGCTGCTGTTCCATTGTGAGTGCTATTCCACCATATCCCTGGATGTGCACTTCTCCAATCTAGCTAGTCTGGGTACACACTTAACACAAGTTTGACATCTTTTTCCCCTCTGCTTTGCTACTTAACACCTCAGCCATCTCACCTGCCCCAGCAGCTCAGTTCGAACATACACACACGCACACACATACTGAAGAGTTACTGGGATACTGATCTTTTAATCACTCAAACATAAACATTCTCAAACCTTTTATGGTGAAGTGATGGGTTTGAAATATTTAGTGAAATCACGCCAGATTTTACAAACGTCTGGTGAACCAAGGTGTCCTTCAATAGCTCTGCTGGTGGGCTGCCCGGGGAGCCATAGCTGCCAGGGTCTTCTGCACTGGTACCAGGTCAAGTTTCCGGATTCCCTGTGCCCTAGTTAGGAGCCAAGAAATCACAGCAAAGACTTTCATACATGCTGCTCAGGGCACTTCTCTTTATGCGTGGATCTTCTGAGTTCATGGACTTAAGACATATGACCTCAAAACACCTCAAAACTCTCAAGCCTGGAGCTCATGACAGGTGCTGGCTGCTCCTGGTGTTGCTGTTGTCAATGACTTTGCTCTTGATTTTGTGTCAAAGAATTTGCCATTGCGTCCTGTTCTTCAGATGGGAAATCAAGAGGCATTGGCAAAGGCCAGAGCCAAACAGTTTTTTCCTGGTATTTCTGAAAGGTGAATATTTTTGAATTTCAGTTTGGAAGAAAATTTAGAAAAATCACTTTTGATCCTGCTGAAAATTAAACTGAACTTCTACATCTCCTGCGTGTGGTAAATACAACAGACATGTAGCTTACCAGTTGCTCAACAACCCCAGAGCAAACACAAGAATGTGAGAAATAATGGCAGTGTTTATGAGTCTCAGAAGGAACAAAATCTTGACAGAATACAAAGCAGAGATGTCCTCACTGAAGGTCAGAAAATCTGTGTGGTTTTTCTGTTTCATAACCTGAAAATAGATTTTCATTTTTAAAAGAAAATTAGTATATCACTTATTCCCCAAGGACTGATGTTTGCACCTATTCAAGCTTGGCAACCAACAAAACTGTATTAGAGCTTAACTTCTGTTGTCCATGTGCTGCTGTTAAAATCGGATACAAGAGGAAGTCAAGGCATAAAATATGAATCAAGGCTTTATGAGGGCATTTTTTAAATCTTGCCATCTGTGAAGAGACGATGTTTAATATTTCTTCCATCTGCAATTCAATGAACTTGCACCAATGTAAATCTGATTAAAACAAAGGGGCAGTCACTTCCAATTATTTTTATTAATGACCACAGCTATAATCACTGTAAACACACAGTTTCTGACACTTAATAGAAAGATTTGACCTTGTAAAGCTTAAACCCATTAGTTCATTTGTCCTGGCCTCCTGTCTGTCTCATGGCTTGTGTTGAGAACAGAATTTCATTGTTTAGTTTCAGTGTTCTTCCCCAAAACTCATCCTGTCTTGCCTGGGAGACAATTTTTTAAAATTTTTTTTAAAAAGTAGAATCTACCGCATTACTTGGTATTTTGATCTAGAGATAGCTCCTCTTGTATGAAAACCATAAGCTTAACTTTTAATTTGAATTTGTCTGTCTTCACATTCCAGACATTCTTGTTATGCTCTCTTACTGGAATGAAGAGATCTTCACTGTCAGGTACCACTGTACTCTGATAAAACTGTTTCTCAAACTTGTTTTTTAGATAGGTGAAATTACTGCAGCTCACTATGTCATCACTTTACTCAATATGGTTGTGTTTTGAAAACTCTCAAATTTTTTGAAAAGGATGTCAAAGCTGTCCCCACTATCCTTCCATAATTATTATTTCATTTACATATCCCTAAGGATGAAATTACACCGTTATGTTTTCCACAGCATAACACAGCTATTTCTCCACTCAGTCCTCTTTGGAACCGGTGACTTCATGATCACAGCATCTTTTTGCAGTCACTCACCTGGAGAAGGAATGACTTTTACCTGCTAAGGGCAGGGGATCTTTGGCTGCATCTGCAGTGATGGAGGGCATGTGAGAAGGCACAGAAAGTTACAGTTTATGGAGAAAAAAATTTTTGTTCCTAGAGAAAGCTTGAAAATACTGTTGCGGTTGTCAAGGGGCAGGATATTGCGTTTTGAACTTGATATGTCCGTAGCGCTGAAATGGAGGAGCAGGAAACAAGGAGGCATTTGCGTGGGAATTTGCTGGGATAGTAATATTTTGGATTTATTGCTGACAGTATAGATATGCAATGATACTGCACTGTTATTAGTTCTGTCACATTTTAGTATGTTTCTAGTAACTTCCGTGAAAAATGGTTCATTTTGTGTTGAAAATCTCTTATACAATCCAGTCAGAGTTACCCTCTTTAAAATCCATTTAAAGAGAAAATGACAGACCTCTGAAAAGAGAGGCAGGAAAAATCTTAAAAGCACTAAATTCAGAGATTTGGAATAAAGGAAGCTTAAAACAGACAACATCTGTTGTTTTCAATCCCATGGGATTTTCTGCTTTTTTTTTTCCAAATCCTAGCCCTTAATGAAGAACAATGTCAGATTTAGAAAGGACAAAAAAAAATGATTTATACAAAATTAGAAATGTGTCTGGAAATTTGAAATCCTTAAATATGTAAGCCAGCATCTGCTCCAGATCTTTTCTTGCTAAGGGAGAGAGGTCCGAGTATTGTGTGATCACAACAGTTTTCAAATGCTACCATATATTTAATCAATCTACATTGGGGTGAAAATTGGCTGAAGAAAAAGGATTTTAGTGTATTTTTTAGTGGACAAAATCAGCTGCAGAGTTGGACTGAAAGGATTTTAGAAAGTCCGGAGGTCTCTGCACAGTGCTAAGTGAGTAGCATAGGCTATTAAAATTGTTGTGGGATCATGTAAGTTTCATGGAAATGCAAAATATTTCCAAGAATAACCAGGGTTCCTAAGATATTGCTAGAAATATTGTCTTACAGTCAACAAGGTTTTTTTAATCCTGAACTTCAGCATAGTGACTAGATGCATATGTAAATCACATTCTGTCAAGAGAACTTCTTTTGTAAACTTTGTTTTCTTGAGGGTTCAGAAAACTTAAAAGGAGTTCTGAGGTACTGAGTCACCATATCAACATTTTAAAATGTCTCTTCACACTCTTCACACTCTTCAAGTGTCCTGTGATTTCCAGCTTTTGAGTTAGAAAAAGCAATATAGGGGAAAGTATTCTGAAAATGGCTACAGCAGTTCATACTTTCCCTCACTGCAGGTATAGGAATAACCTTTTGGCAGTATAAGCTTGTCGCATGTGTCAACATGTTTCTGTTAATTGTCCCATGAAGCTAGACCATGAAGTTGCTGAATTGTATAGTGATCTGGAAAGAAACTGGCCTGCTTTGCAGATTTCTGGCTTAAGAGGGGAATGAAGTTGACTGTGATGATGTAAAACTGAGCTTTCCTGCCATAAGTATATCCCTGAAAATATAAATTCTATCCTACTTGCAAGTGAAAGTTCATGCACCCTCAGCTATGTTGGAGAAAATGAGACAAAATCTTTAGATGCTTTGTTAACAGTTGATCTGGACTGGAGGGATCTGTCTTAAGTTATCGCTATGCCTTGGTCAGTAAGTTGCACTGATTACATGTATCACCAAAACAACATCCCTTCCCCTGCTGAAAATACAATTACCATCCTTCTTTCATTCGGCTGTTATTCATGCTGTTACAACCTTTCAACTGGTCTTCAGAGCTCTACTGCATTCCAATGTACAGTTACCATCTCACTCAAAGCACTGGCAAATCTGGTATGTGCCAACTCTCACCGCTGGCTGCCTTTGGCCACCACACAACATTAAAACACTTGTTTACCTGTTAACAAAGACCTGTAAACTGCAGGTAAAAATAACCTTCATGATCTTTCGCTGTTGGCAGTCCAGAGGCACTCAGCTGAGATGCTGGAACTTGATGTCCCAGGGATGAAGATTTTGGAAGATGACTGTCTGACCCTTTCAGGGCTGGTCAGCTCTTGGGAGCTGAATCCCTGGCCATGTGCAGAAAGAGCCATGCAACACAGCTCTTCGCTAAAAGCCTCTCTTCTTCCCCTCAATAATTACTGTTCTATTTGCTTAGGCCCATTAAGAGCTGGGAGGCAGAAATGTAGGTTGAAAGGCACGTGCTGCTAAGGAAGCCCTTCCCTTTGCACATACATACTACTACATGCCTATGGCAATAATAATTCTAATTTGTCCATGGGCTGCACTGAGAAGTACTTTCAAGATACACATCTCTATTTAGCTCTTTCATAGAATTTTTACAGGCAGTGTGTGTATGGAAAGAGTTCAAAAGCTTTGGACTGCATCACAGATATATTTGTTAAAGCAATGTGTGTATGGCTACTTTTTATTAACAGACTACAGATTAATGAAAGACTTAATCATGTAACTTCAGTTCTGTATTTCCAGTCTTCTTAATGCTGCTACCACGTCTCTGTTACAGCAGAGTCACAGTGGTAGAAGGAAGGACTAGCTTGATTCCAAGGTTTATTAATTATGCTGATATAGTTATTTTATTAAGGTCCTTATTGTTTTAGCTTAGCTTTGGCTGCTCTGCGATTTATGTATCCAAGTAAAAAGAAGGGGCCTTTACTCTGGGGAAAATCTACCAACTCAGTTTCATATTGACAGCTTTATCTGGATTTAAGCCACTATATATAGGATCCAAATATGAGGCTGCTTCTGACTGTGAGCATGAAGGATTTCTTTTTGTGAAATTGGTACTGTTTCAATGTTTGCAGTAGTCCTGTAAATCTAAATGCTTTAAGGTTCATTCGCTGTGTGAGCTGACCATCTGGTCTCAGTAATTGCAAATTCACTTCCAGTATTAATAAACTGTTCCTGTATTCTTGCATGTCTCTAAAATGCCTCAAGCAACTGTTCCTTCCTCATATGGAAAAGTCACAGCAGCTGTGGGATTCACAAGAACTTTGGTGCTTGTCTCTTGCTAGACTTCTGGCAGCAAATCACAAAGTGCAAATAACTTTTCTAACTGCCTAATAACTGCAAACCCATTAAGTGTAACTTCTGTGACACCAGAAAAAAACCCCTTGGTTTAAGAGCCCTAATGGGCTCTCTAATGGGATTAGAAAGTATGTGAACACCTGGGGTTGCTCTCAGGGTCACTTGCTAACTGAAACATGTTAGAGATAAGGACCTGGCTTCTCCTTGAGCGTTGATCAATGGAGCTGGGTGATGCCCAGTGGAGCTGGGGCTGGCAGTTTGAGTTGGGGATGCACCTCCCCATCTGCAGGCACCCCTCTCTCTCCCTGCCTCTCTCCTAATGTGGAAGGATGTTCATACTATTTCTTACATTTTTCTTTTGCTAAAAAACCAACAAATTCTTTCTTCTAAACAAAAAAACTGTGTTCTCAAGGAACACAACCCCTTCTGTCATATTTATTTAGCCTCCTTCGATAAAGAACCAGTCCCAAGAAGAGCTCAAGGCACTTGGGCCTCTAGCTCTGAAGCTGCAGCTGCAGCATTAGATCCAGCACTGGCATCCCTGCACCTTGCCTGGGGCTGAGCCAAGCATTGCATCCAGAGGGTCCCCCACAGCCTGCTCAGGGCAAATGGGCAGCTTCAGCCCTCTGAGGCAAGGAGGCATTGGTCAAAACACTCATCTCCTGCACCTGTGTACATATCAACAGGTACCACCAAGTATCCTTGTGAAATACAAAAGCCAATGTTCATTCTCTTCCACACTGAACTGACCAAGTGGTAAGTTTAGGCACAGACTAGGTGATGGCTAGTGTCCTGCAAAACAGCCATCAAAGGACAAAGTGATACATTTTGCATAATATCTTAATGCTTAGAGGTATCTGCCCACCAGCCAGAAGGGACTTAAACCCACAGCCCCCAAATCTTGATAGAATATGTTAACATAAGGTTGCCAAGTACTTGAGGGCAATTCAAGGAAAAGGAATAAATATACACTTTCATGAAGGATATTGTTTTTCATTGAGCTGCCCTGAAATTTCATTTCAGAAATAATGTGGCATAGTTATGCTGTTTAATGATCTATGGCAAAAATGGAAAACATGTCAGAGGTTGTAGAAGACACAAAAGTATTTAATTAATCCAGACAGCAGAATATAAAGGGACATGAACAGAACATAATTAAGCTAGATATATCAACAGCACAGGGGCAGATGAAATTCAGCATTGCAGAAAGCAAGTCAATCAATAACTATGAGGAATAATCTGCTGTACATTGACCCTTTGCACCTTTTTAGATGACCTGTCACAAATTAAGTTTGCAAGAAGACATTTAGATCTGATTTCCATCCCTAGGATTTGCCGGGACCATGTTCCTTTGGTTCCTGTGCAAGTCAGGGTTTAATGTAGTCCCTTTGAGCACAGATCCATACAGGTCTTGTCTCCAAAGTTTTACCGATTTCACTGTGTCCCCCATCCAGGAGTCTGATAAGATGTGATCTCTGAATAACCCAGTGGACATAAGTTTCAATTCAGTTTAAACCGGAGGAACTGAGCCTTTGCCAGTATTGCTTCTTTGATTTATCCTGTCCCTTTGTGATTTTTGGCGTACCAAGAAACATTCTGAGGTTTCTTCCCAGCACACTAGCCTTCACCATGTTTTTTCCGTACACATGTGTTCGTTATTTAATTCTCCAGTGAACACTGCTTGTTAAATCCTGCTCATGCTTGACAAACTTTCTGTTGAATGCTGCAGTTTGCCAGACTCATATAGTGATGTTTAAAAAGAATACATTTTAAAATTGCCCCATTATGTTTGGCTACTTATTGTTTATTTTGGGCTTGTAACGGAGGAGTTGCTTCCCTGAGGCAACTGCATTGTGCGCTCTTCATCCTCCTCCTCACCCTCCTCCTTCTCCTGCATTTCCAGTTGTAGGTGAGCAGAGCTGCCTACCCCCAGCAGGTCCTGCTGCTTCCGCCAGCCTACCAGGGCTCGGGTGCCTTACTCCACAAATGAAAATTTAAGTTTTTAATGCCAGAGGAAAAAATTTCTCATTTTTGTTGTTTCCTATTCCACATCTCCTTTTCAGTGGGTTCAGACAGCCAGTGCCAGGACAGGCATAAGGGCTTCACGGCCTCTAGCGGGCAACAGCCAGAGCTGCAGGACTTCCCAGCTACTATGTGAATCCATGGAAAACTATTTTTTTTTTTTTATTTCAGTGCATGTTTTCCCTGGTTCCCTGTGGAAACAAGCCTTATGCAAACCGTTTCTCTGCGTCCTCTCTTTCTGGAGCCTGATTTCAGGTTAATTTGACAGAGGTGCAGAGACTTCACAACTGGTGCCTCTAGACAAGAGAAGTACCTGCATGGAGCAGAAACTTTTAACACTCTTTCTAACAGCAAGATTCTTACTGTACAGCTTCACACAGTATTAAGACACCAAAATATCAGCATCAGACAGAGGTTACGTGTATGGAAAAAGCTGCTTGGAAATCCATTGTGAATCAATTTTATTTGTTCACATGCTCATAGAAGTCCCAGCCTTTAATTTTCTTTGATGATTTTTTTGGTGTAGACTCAAAGAACATCATGTCTCTCCTATGGCAGAGAAAAGATACAGTTGGACTACAGGCTCCTTCTAGTCCTTCTACTGAACAAGAGGGAAATATATTGTCTCCATCATGTCTCACTTCCTGTAGCATTTCACTTTTCCTTGAAAACCTCCTTCTGAAGTCAGATGTTGGATGCCTTACTTAAAGCATTGTGAAGTATTTTTTAGACATAGTGAAATGATTTCAGGTTGAAGTTGTAGGACAGTGGTCTGTAGATGTCCCTGAAGTGGTTAGGATCTGACTTCTCCTTTTAAAAATACTTATTTCTCATGTGTTACAAACACTTGAAATGACAGAGTTACTGGTAATGACTTTTCTGAGTTCATACCGCAAATGCCAAGCCTGTGAAGACTGAAAGTGACTCACATGGAACCATTCAACTTTGTCCTTGGATACTGAATATCTTGCAGAGGGTTTAGGGTTTTTTTTCTCAATTTTCCTAGAAGTGATGTTTGGAAACAAAACCACAGCGTGGCCTTTTTGTGCTAGGAAGCCTTTATTGCTTTTGCCAAGAGAGTGAGAAGAGGACAAGGCCTAGTGTGGCATCTTATTCTTTTGATATACAAAATATGTCTAATTGGAACCATCTTAGGAAGTAGTAGAGTGTTGTAAATTAATTCAAATCTCACTGTCTCCAACTCTTCTGAAAAATCCTTTCTCTCTGTTCCCTTGTACTCAGGCTCTTTTTTTCTAAAACTCAGTACTGGCTGCCTTTGTTGTAAACGATGGGCTTGTGTGTCCAGGTAGCTTCTGAACACTGACATACATGATCAAGGTCCTTACTCTTTTTTATAATCTCACTTTGCACGAAGTGACTTTGGGAGAATCCATTATTTTCTTTGCCCAAAGCTGCCTAATGTACTGACAGTTCTTGGTTTTCTGTCATTTTTTTCCCCCCTCTGTAAATCAAGCTGGAGGACCATGGTGACAGAAATATGATTAGCAGAGATTTTTTTGCATGTGCGTGATGAAAGAAAACAGGTTTGTCAATAGCATAACCTAACAAAAAGACAAATGTTAGTGCTTTGGGTTTCTGAAGGGTCATGGAGAAAATGTTTCATACCTCAAGCGTACTGAATTTTACTCAAAAAAAGTGTTTACGTATTTAAAAAATGAAAATTTTTACTGTGAAATAGTCACAAACCAGACTCTCACTTTTTCTTCAATCAGTGCAAGGATTTTAGAATCACACACTGACTGGCACCACTAATGTTGGGAATTCGTGCCTGTTCCCCTAAGTGCTTGTTCAAAATAAACCTCTGATGTCTTGATTACGGCCTGTTAAGCTCCAGAGCAGTTCTTCGGATGAATGGTCAGTGTGTATGCCTTTATTTTTCTGCTGATGTTTGAGGCAGAGCTGTGCAGAAAAAACTTTGACTTTCTCTGTTGCTTAGAGACAATCTTCTCATGTGATAGGCAGCACCTTTCTTTATTTTATCAAATCCCACTTTAAAATATCTTGGAAATGCATGATATTCTGCAAGAGATGAAGTAAAGCCTTCTGGCCTTGTTTGGAGTTGGTTTTGTTGTAGGAGGCTGGAGGTCGTAGGTATATGCATGTGCTGTGAAAACTTGATATTTTTGATAGAAATGGAGAAGGAGGTGCTGGGACACTTGTTTCTTCCCAGGCTGTAGGCTGCACTAGTATAGCTAGTAAAAAATTTGTAACATGACAACTGCTTTGTGGAGGATTCTGCTTGTCTATTTTCATAAGTATGGTTATGAATTTTTTGCATATAAATGTAAGAGATGAGTTGTTCCAGGATGTTTAAGGCCTGGCATACTTCAGGCAAAATGCTTTCTATGAAGAGACTTTCAGATGCTGTGAGCGTTCTGGCCATAATTAAAACATTTCTGCATTTAGGTGCTGCTTCTTGTTTCTGATTTGAAATGTATTTGGGTCAAACCTTAAAAAAGTTACTATCAGAAGCATGTCAACTTTGAGTCACCATATATATTACTGCAATTACCTTGATATATTTTAAGTAGTCTCAGATTCTGCCTGCTCACAAACAGGGTGTTGGGAATACAGTTGTCAAATAAATTACCTGAAATAGTCACAGACCTGGCATTGAGATATGATGATGAAAAATCTATACTTAGGGCTGCAGCACACTTAATGCTTTAACTACAGCTCCAGTGAGAGATGGAACAAATTTCACCCTGGGCAGATATCATACCTGATTTCAGAAACCTCAGCAGTCCAGATAGAGCAATATTTGGAAGGAGACCCTTGCAGTTTTAGGCAGTACAGGATGTCTTCTTCGCCATTTACTGCTCTCCAAGCCAACAGTAAGCTAGCACTTGGCTGGGTACTTGGGGAAGGCTCTGTTTCCATAGGTATTAGTGCTCAAAACCATTAAGTGTTCCACAGCTCTTTTACAAGAGGAGTAATTGCATCCTGTCGGTAGAAATTGCTCCTGCTGCTTAATTTAGAAACCATATTCTTTACTTCCAGTCTTGTATTTTTGCACTGCATATAGCAGCTGCATTTTCTGCTCAGGGTGTTGGCACTTCTCTTTGGCACACACATGGAGGATGATAGCAATGGGGATGATGTCCCTCAGGATGACATTCCAGGTCTGCTTGTGACTGGGGTAACTTTAAATGGTGCAGGCATATAGCTCCAAAAGTGCAACTTTTCTTTGCAGCAACAAAAATAAATTTTCTAGTTCTTGTTTCCTTGCAGGTGGGCCCCTGAGCCAGCCTCTGGGTGCGCTGGGTTTAGAGGCAAAGGCTGATGCTGAACTTTTCTCTCTTACTCTGTCCTTTTTAAGCCTTTTATGTACAGAAGGAAATTAGCACTCCAAATGATAATTGCCTGTTAGTGGTGTTTTTAATTACTCATTTTCAGGACACTCGGTTAACTTATTGCTGAAAACAAGATTTTTTTTCCTCTCTCAAAGCAAGCCAGCGATTCACATTTTAATATAAACTTTTTAAAAAGTTTGACTCATGCAGCAATTCCAAGAATTTTTATTTCTGAACTCTTTGAAGCATTTGAACAAACTAATTAAATGCTGTGCCTGTGTTATGCATGAACCGAACCTTATGTCAAACAGGCTTCTGTCACTGAAGTGCAGTAAGGGCCATTTTCAGGCCCCTAGAGATGCTTTGTCCCACAGGGTGACATTAGCAAGAGCATACAGCCACACTCTCCCAGGTCCCAGCATGCAGGAGCAGAGAGACAAGGAGAAGATGTCATTGAACCAAGCATGGCACCACTGGTCCCCAAGAAGGAAAAACATCGGGGAACAGAGCTTGGGAGCCCCTCCTTTGCAGCAAGGCAAGTGGGTAGTTCAGCAGTTGTTCAGTCATGTGATGAGTAAAGCAGAGAGACACTGCTTGGCTTTCATAAGTGAGACTCACGCTGTAGATTTTAGAGTTTAAAAACATTTATATTGGCTATTAAAGGGAACACGTGACACAGAGATATGCTGTGTAAACTCCACAGATTTTCCAGCAAGAGAAAGACTCTGAAAAGCTAAATGAGCACCAAGAATAAATAAGAGAGGTTTTCCTGAAAAATAGGTTAGGTAATACATATTTTGATCCTTCAAAGAATGTGTTTTATGTTAAAATGCAAAAGTGTATGGCTTTCTCATCAAGTGGAGATAGTACAACTGTCCTACTTTACTTAAGCACTTAAGCATTAAATGAATGACAAATAGTTCAGGATCCCTTTGGGAAATGGCAGTCTTAGGTAAGAGCATCTACTGCATGAAAATTGCAGGGAAAATATCCCCACTCAATACATCACCATTACAATTTTCTGGTTTAGATGGGAAATTTTCAGATTTCTTTTTTTTTATTATTTTGCCTTCAAATAACCATTTTGATGCAGTTTCAAATAATAATAACCTGGATATTATTTTTCTTTTCCCTGTGTATTTTTTGCTGAAAGCATCTTCATGTTATGCAGCACTTTACATTCTCTCATCCCTGTAACTTTTCAAAATTTCATAATCTTTGGGAAAAGGTGAGTGTTTGTAGGGGAAACCTGAAGTCAGGGTTTGCCTGGTCCTGTGGCACATAAGTTGCCTCAAGTTTTCCTTCAGAATCTGTCAGGTTACCACAGGACGTATAATAATAAAACAGGATGAAAGGGAAGCGGCAAGTGGTGGGGCACTGGTTCCGTGTGCTCTTCCTCTGTGGCAGCTCGGTTTGTGATTGTTCAGTGGTTATCAGTGGCATGGTAGCGTGATGAGAGGATAGCAGCAGGAAATGCTGGTGTAATCTGGCAGAATGGCAGTTGGGAGCGATGGAGGAGATCAAAGGCTTGAATGTGTTTGCGGACTGGAGAGTAATTGCAAGTCACTCCCAAAAAGTGGCCTGGCAAGGCAGCCTGGCCGTTGGCTCCATCTGGCACTGTATTTCCACAGGAGAGGAGAGTACATGGCACATATGGCCTTGTCTGCAGTACCACACTCAGTTCTTGTTCTGTGATCCAGCCCCTGTTCAACTTGTGTTGATGGGTTCAGAAAAGCTGTTGGGGGAAAAGGCTTGTTTTATCAAAGGAGATTGAAACAGTGGCTGTGTTTTAGTCTCCTGTCCACAGGCAGAACAGGACTGCTGTCATTGCTTGCAACTGGAGGGTTGACACCAGTGCAGCCTTTGAGCCGGAGGATGGTGTAGCCAACCCATGAATAAGTTTCTACTGAAAATGGAGTTCGTGCCCACCAGAGGAGCAAGGCTGCAGAAAAATTATAGGGCAGAGATACTGGGAGACACAAGTGCTCATCTTCATAGATGAGCATCTACATAGAGCTTATCCTTTCAGCAGTGTCATTGTATCTATTCCTTCTTCCTAAGGGGATCAAAGTGTTTCCAAATCTACTAGCAGCTCATGCAGGCTGTCTTGGCAAAGCTAACTCTGACAGGAAGAAGAAATAGTGTGTTCTTGAGTATCTTAAGAGTTTTAAGATGCAAAATACAAGGGTTTTAATAATTCTGTTTACCACATAGTAAGCAAATACACTGCAGTCAAAGTGCCTTTAAACTATTAAAACTTCTCCCCTAACAGCGTCACAGCAGAAGGTTCAATATTAAATTTATTCAAATCCTGAAAATAGTCCAGGGCTAAGCAGATATAGCCATCCTAGTTACATTGAGAAGGTCGAGTTTTTCTATTTACAAGTAGCCGGGGGAAAATTGCAAGCAATTTATTCCTCCTCCTTCTCACCTCAATGCAGTTATAGGGAGCTAAAAGTATTTGTAAATTTGATGCTTCAGCATGGCCAGAAGACCAAAAGGGCTGTTAGATTTCAGACCTCCTGGGGACCTTTCCAACCTGAATTACCCCAAGTCCTTTTGGTTTCATGATCCAGCCTTTTTGAGGACAAAGCAGGGCAGACTTTCACCAGAATCCATGGAACGCTGAGATTACTCCATCCACCACCATACTTTCATCACAGGGTTTGTGAGTGCTGAAGGTCCTTGGATGGAGTCCTAGCTCCTTGCAAATTAACTCTTGACATCAAGGTGAAAAGTCTTTCTCTGACAAAATGTTTGCTCATGTTTGTTCTGGTGATTCTCCAAGTGTCAGAAGGCCCAAACGAAGATCTCTGTGGCACCATAAGCTCTCTGGTTGGACTTGATGATGTTAGAGGTCTTTTCCAAACCTAATGATTCTATGATTCTTTTCCCTGGCAGGGCTTTCTTGCCTGTTGAACGCCTGGGCAAAGGATTGTCCTACCAATTGAATAAATCTGTAGGTGTCCAAGTCTCTCACTTCATATGGCATTTTCTAAACCCTTTTTCAATAATAATGGGGCTGATTAGCAACATGTGACCTCTTGTACCTCACCTATGGAGTCGTAGTTTGGGAAGTACTCTCTGATTTTTGTGGCAGACAGTCATCGTGTCTCAGATCTCAGGACTATCTCCAGGTGAGGGGGAAGTGAGAACAGCAATATCTGCAGGATATTGTGGCAGGAGGAGGTACCTTACTGTCCTTCATCCCTAAGGTGACATCTGTATTACCAAGCCAAGAAGAGTCAAGGATCCCACAACCAGGGGACATGGATTGACTCATATGCACACTACTTTAGAGAAGTTTGGTTGTAGTAGTCCAAAACTGAGCCAGAGAGAGAACCAACAAATTCATACAGTGCATGTCACATTGTGGCCTCTTACAGTCTTTGCTAGAGTTTCAAAATTCTATTATTCAAATGGATATGTGCCACTGATTGGTCTCATTTATGGATTTTCAAGAACATTTTAAAGGTCAAGCAAGTAATTTTAATCAGTCATGTGCTTTTTGATATCTGATAAGTATCGAATGTACAGCAGCACCTGGAAAGCAGACTAATTGCATTTGCCATTACATATTTGGATTGGTCGCAGGGATAGTGCTTCTCCCCCTGCTCATTTTACTCTCCATCATCAAGCTACTGGCCCTGATCAACCAGTGTATCCACAGGAGAACACTGTCATTGCAGCACTTAACATCTGAGTCACAGCTGCTTGGATGGGGGCCCAGGATCCATGTCTTATGGCTGCTGATTAAGATGGTGGGAGCTGCTTCAGAGTGCTGCAGCCCTTGGCTCAGAGCATTCCTGGCTCCTTAGTCCGTACCACTTTCGTCTAGGCTGCCTGGCTAATAACCATTAGGAAATTAGTTTGGCGTAGTTCTCTATTTCATATGTGCTGGCCACTTGTGTGGTGATTGTGGAGAGCTGTCAGATCACAAGCTGACAACTGACTGTCCTCAGTTACTGTCTGCAGAATTGTAAGCAAAGAAAATCAAAATATTTTCCCATTTCCACAAATGGCAATCACAGACTGGGAGCAAGACTTGAGCTCGGGTTCTGTAATATCAGCTTCCACCATGTGAACTAGAAGGCTAACTGCATTACTTATGGGAGCAGCAGTATGTACAGGGATGGGCAGCAAGGCTGACCACCCCGGCACAAAAAGATGAGATTCTTCAGCTAAAACAAGAAGAGGATTAAATGGGATCTGAAAGAAGCCTATGAAGTCATCTATCGTGTGGAAAAACTGAACTTGGGAGAACTGCAGGGCATGTGGTGAAGTGGTTAGAGAATTGGTGTAAATAGGCAAAAATGCTTTTTTTGATGTTTTTCCGCTGTGTTTTTTGGAACATGTTAGGGTTGGGCAGGAATGACTCTGAAAAGGGACAGGATCCACTCATATGAAACTGGTGACGCAGTAGTCCAGCTACAGCTTCCTGGCCAGGGAAGCCTCTGGGTCCCTGTTTGCTGGGAGCCAAGCAATACACCTGGGGAACAGCTGCTTCTGGGCACACGCCGCTCTCACACTCTTCCCTGAGCCGCTGGTGGAGCTGAAACTCAAGGGGTCCTTAACTGAGGTTACGACAGCAGCTCAGCTGCTCTCCGGAGTAGGCAGTGGTCAGGGGACTCTGTGTGTCATCAGGACATGATCAGCTGTCCGTGAGAAAGGAGATGTCTTTGACCATCAGTCGGAGCGGAGAGCCCTGCTAACACTTTCAACTGCAATGAAGCTCTCACCATAGAAGAACCCAAGAACCCTAGGATTTTGCAGCTCCTTCAGACTGTATCCTGATCTCCCCAGTCATTTTTAATTTCCGCAGCGTTTTTACTTAAGAAGATCTGAAGGGTGGAGGATTAAAGCAATCTACAGTTTGCAGAAACTCAGCTCTCTGTTTTGCTTCGTTCATGGGAACAAAGTTCGTAGTGCTGGTTTTATGATACCACCTTGCTTTTATACTCGACGCTTTGTTAAACATGATAATGAGTCCAGCACTGTATAGTGCACTCAGCGCTGTGCAGAAAATAAAAGTATTTCCTGCTCACACTTCAAAAGAGCTGCTACGATAGTAAAGGCTCTTTCAAGCTTAGGGCTCCTAGCCTAAACAGTATGTACACTGGGTTAGTCTGTCAAAAAGCTCTGTATTGCAAATGTAAATTTATCTTTGTAAGAATGACAAGCTCCTGTTCAAAGTGAAACATTATATAAAGCAGTTCACTGAGGCAGTATGTTTTACTATATTCCCCCTCTGGAACAGAGAGGAGTTTTGTATTACATTAATCAGCTTCTAAGCCCTGAAGGTCACAATTATCTGGCCAGTATTTTTCAGTATTAGTGATTTTAGTACATGATTAACTTTCATGTGTGCATCATTAAGATGAGGAATTGTTTTTGAAGTTCCAAATAGAGCAGCAGGTCTTAGCTGTAGTATTTGCCATACTAGCTCAGCCACTGTTAAAAGGGATGATTTATAGAAAATCCAGCTGTGAGTTTTCATTTCTTCAAGAGCAGGAGGCGGGACTAGAAACCAACCTAAAACCAAGCGGAGCATTGATCAGAGTAGAAATGATGTAGAGCACAGCTCCACAGACAACAGCTAAGCATCGTGGAAGTATTGGCTGGCAGAGATAAGGAGGCGGAAGCAGCGCTCGGTGACAGAGGAGCCATCTGTCAGGAACTAGGAATCCGATTTCAAGAGAGCAGAAAATGAAGTACAGAAGAAAGTGATTTGGTTCAAAGGTACAGTGAAGCCCAAGGATATCTGTGGCCAGTAAGTTTCTATACTGTAGCAGGCATGTTTAATACAACAGCTAGTGCTTTTTGTAAGGGCTTTTGAGCTTTGAAAACAGACACAAGCAGCTCTTTTATAAAATAGCTTTTAGTTACAGTTTGTATTTATTTTTCTAAGATGTAAATAAGCTTATCTGTTTGAGGTGGCTTGTCTAAAAACTTGTAAACAAACTTTAAAGCTGCTAGTGCCTATCACTTCAGAGGGTGCTTTTGTTTAATAAGGTCATCTTCTGTCAAGAATAGGATTTGTTCATAACCTTTCTGAAAAATATCTTAGAAGAAAAAACTGCTTTGGCCTCAGTTGTGAGGTGAAAAAGGGTAGGCAAGAATATTTTTTCTGGAAAGGGGAAAGGAGTTCCCACCCAAATAGATCTAAACTAACTGGAACTACAGTGTATAAACACCCCGGGGCTAAATCCTACCCTCACTTACACTGATGTAAGTCAAGTTTATGCCTATTGCAGTTAATGAAATTACTCCTGGTTTAATTAAGGATAGAATTTGGTTGTAGATTTCTTAATAATGAAAAAGCCCCATGGTTCTTTCCAAAGTGCGTTTTATGTTAACAGATTGTTAAAGACTTGCTTTCAAATACGTTAAAATTAATTGTAAAATCATATTGTGATGCATCTTCTGTCATTTATTTTTTTCCTTCTTTGAATCTAACACAAAAGCCAGTGTGAGATATTGTAAGCAATCCTGCTATTTCTTATTAGCAGGTTCTCAGATAAGGTTTGCACTGCTCAGTTTCATGCTCCTTTCAGTTCAGTGGCTCGTCTTTGGGGTGATATGCTTTAATCCCAAAGAGGTTTGTGAAGCTCCAGCTGGGAGTGATAAGGCAGTATTAGCTGTAGCAGAAAAATGTCAGAAGTTCTGTACAAGACCTCCGACTTTATTAATGAGAATAGAACTGTTCTATTACAAATTGTTCAGAAAATTTACTCTTGTGGCTGTGGTTGTAATGTACGAGTTGGAAGCAGAAGCATTGGCTGCTGACTGAGGAAAAAAAAAAAAAAGAAGAAACAAACCAAAACCCACTCACTGTTATGGCCCAATATGGATGACAAAACACTGTAGCATGTGTGGGAAAATGGCTGCAGTCCAATGTCTGGAACCATTTATCTTCTGGTAGAGTCTGGAAGATGACTGTTTTATGTATTTTACAGAAATCCCTGCTGATTGATTTCATTTACTTAGGGGGAGGGGGCACAGTGACTGATGGCGGGGACAACTGGGAAAAAAAAAACTAGGTTCTTTACATTATCCTGACATCCTGTTCTGGTTAGGGTTGTTGGCACCTTTTGAGAAGACCAGACCATACTGGGCAGCCTGGTACATCCTGCCACTGCTGTAGCTACTACACACAGCCAGAGGTTTGCTGCTTCTGTCTGAGTCTCTCTGAGCTGAAAGTTGTGGGTTCTGCTTCCACTGGCGCCAGGCACATTTTGGAAATTACAATTTGTGGAGGTCTGAAGGGGAATGGACAGAAATGGATCCAGGTCTCTGTAGCCTGCCAATAGCTGGGCTGACAGTGGGCACTGTTATTGAAGATGGAGGAAAGAATTTGTGAAAGGTCTGGGGGAAAAGTCTATTTTCAGTGTTCAGGGCTTGCTGAAATAGCTCATCCCACTTTGACACGAGTTCTATACGCTAGGATGATGATACAGTTTTCTTCTGACATTGGTTGCTAAAATAGCCACAATTTCTGCTATTTCTTTATTTGTAAGGAATAAAGAGCTTGTCAAGTATGGTAGAGACAACCAGGATATGCTGTACATCGGTGTCTTTCCTTTACCTTAATGTTATTTTTGTGTGTGCTCTGTCTGCCTGTCTGTCAAGGTGTTTGCCTTCAAATCAATTAGTTTCACGTCACGGCGTGACAGCCACTTGTTATATAGCACGCACATCTACAGACATTTGCTTTCATGTTGCAGGGAATCAGTGCCAACATTTTCATATGATAAAACAAGAGCAAGGATTCCTAGTCAGTACACTGCTACTGTGTTGAGTTCTAACAAAAATCGGGAGAAAATGGATTTTTCAGCTGACAACAGTACTTCATTTTGTACCCATCAGTCTCTTCAAAGGGTCCTCTACTAGTGGTTACAATGCCGTGTCCGGTGCAGGGAAAAATATCATGTCTCTCTCATCTCATCCAGTTTTCCAGACATAACCACTTAGTACAGTCAAAGCATTCTTCGCTGACAGAGTGGGAAAAAAAGAAAAATCTTCTACTTTACCCTAACAACCAAGGAAGCTTCTCATATTTATCACGTATTTTTATCAGATTGGTAAATGCTATTAACACTGTGCTTAAACAATATCCCAGGAACAAATCCAGCACCACCTCCCTTCCAAACAGCATTCAGTGATATTGCCCTGCAAAGTCGTTCAGCCCACTGAGGTTCTTTGTCTTCACTGCTCATCAAGCAGTCTTGATGTGTACTCGTTTTCTGTGTCTTTTTATTTGTTGAGGATGTGCTTATGGATATCAGACATCTCTTTGTTACTCATGTATTGACCTCTGATTTATAAGTTTACAGGAATTTGTATTGCTTTCTACTTTCTCAATTTTCTTAGCATCCTTTTCAGCCACTACCTGTTTTGCTTATCCTCTTGCGGAACAGTTTCTTGTTGGGATCCTCCCACAGAGGTAGCGGCTTTTGCTCTTGATTAATTGAGTTAGACCCTTTTCAGCTCTTTGATAGATCTAATCAAGGAGGGCACTGGGTAGCGCCATGGGTTGCAGATGAAGGTACCCTTTCTTTTCCTTGAGTATGCCACTGAACTATCCTATGACACAGGACAAAACTGGTCACCCAGTGACTTTTTTAGAGGATCTGCCTTTATCACAGTGTCCTTCAAGGGGGACTGTCTTTCTCATCGAGAGTATTCTTAATGAGACAGAACTGGTAAACAGATCCAATGTAAGTCCAGTGTCTCCCTTTAATTTTGCATTTGGGCGGGAGGAGAAAAATGTAGTCTAAGCTGATGCAAACCTATTATTTCGTCCAATGGAACTACATTCTCATTTGGAACACATTTGGGGACTGCCTGCCCTTGACCCTTCCTCTTCAGTAAAGATTTGTGTGCTCAGACTCCAGCCATTTCTGTTACTGCCCATACAGTCCCTACGCTATGATTAGTCAGCTCTTAAGTCCCTTCATTACCTGGAAACGTGCTTCATGTGGCAACTGCAAAGGTGTCTTCCTTGAGTGCATTAAAATATCTCAGAATTTATTTTAAAGACATTACATATTATTCTATTTTTTATAAATGTCATCCTTTTATATATGGCAATATAATACATGATAGACACGGACTAGGTGGTAGAGCCACAGCTGCCTCTTGTTCTCTTATCAGATATTGTTATAAACAGAAAATTAGATTAAAAAAAAGAGGGAGCTCTGTGGGCTGTGGAACATTATAAAACCTCCTACTGAATGTCTGCACAGGACATACTGTAACAGAGAAGCTGTTATGTACTAAATGAGTTTGGTGTAGGGGCCAAGTGAATGCAATACAAGGGATTTACTTATTAATTTATAAACCTGACCTAGAAGAATCCTGATTTTTTGCTGTCCCATAAAGAGGATGATTTTTTTTGACCCTTTAAAGCCTTCAAAATTAAGTGACATTAAGTTGATGGGTACTTATTTTGTACCTTTAGTGAAAAATTATGCATAAATCGAGTAAGCTTTGCTTGTAATGTACTCATAATCCTTGCAAGCAAAACTCCCACCCAAATCTAGTGATCAAGCATTGTTTCTTGAACTCAGCAGAAAGGTCAGCTCAAAAAAAAAAAAGAGGGTATAATATTCAGGCCACCCAGGCAATTTTTTTTGGCTAGGACAGTGCTTTAATTAAGTGATTATAAAGTTAAAATAATAATGGGAATCTGATTTAAGCAGATAAAAGCTGCAGAGCTACATTAAACTCGATTTCCATCCACCAAACACATCCAGATGAGCTAAGCTCACTCGCTGTTTGAAAAACATTTTGCACAGAGGGACAGACAGGATGGGCTGAGATTCAGTCCTGAATGTTCTAGGGTTTGCGTATTTAAATCAAGCTCTTAGCATTGGTTTTTTCCTTAATTACTTTGTTTTCTTCATTTATTGATGCTTTTGAAGGCAAATAGACTCAGCAATGCATGACTGTCTTGTCATATAAAGGTTTCTGTTAAGTCTTGGACATTACAGACAAAAGGAAGGGATTGCTTGAGGGGACTTCTGTGGGGATGGTCTTCCACCTACGAGTAAAAACAGTGGTAGCTATCTTTTAAAGGTGGAATTGAGTTACTGAATTGAAAATAAAATGGAAGGTCTTGTGAAATCACTGTTTAGGGCTGCCTTAGTTCTTGAAATCTGCCAGTGCAGCCAGCAATTTGGACAGAAGGTGAACAGGAACCAGTGGTCTTACAGAAGGGCTTGGTGGCTGGAGCATCTTCATGGAGCACTATGGGAGGAACAAAGGCTGGATTTACCTGTTCTGTGTGAAATAGCCCTTCTATACCAGGGTGACTTTGGGGGAAGTAGAAATACTTTGTGCTTTAGCACTTGTTACGCAGGCTCTGAGCAGGGATGAAAACTGCATATGGTGATTGTTTAATAGCCATGAGCAGTGAAATACAGTTGAAAAGTCACAACATGGTTCCACCTGGCTTACTTCTGGGGAAATACTTCTTGCGTGCACCTACTGTCTGCTGCCTGGGTCCCCAGGACCCTCATACCTGCATCCTAAACCCCCAACTCCTAAAAGCACCTTTATGTAATCATTTTCAGTGCAGAGGAACATAGCATCCAGGTATTTCTTCTTCCCTCTGTGTCTCCATGTCCTGGCTTGGACACAGAGCAGGGAATGGACCCTCACTTTTCAGAGAAGGAGGATTTAGCACATTATTTGTTCAGAAGATGTTTGTTTGTCACAGGGGTATGTCTCTCTGCCAGTGATTAATGACCTACTTGGGCAGCTCTGTTGAATTAATTTGGTTTGTAGGAATATGTACACAGATGACCTGGACTGAATGTGGTAGATATCTCTCTTGTGCTTCTGAGCCACTGACTTCAAAATATAGATATATGTTAGTATTTAGTGCTTACGTAGTGCGTTAAATCTCCATAGGCCTGTAGGAACATGTGTAATTTATACATCCAAATTAAGAGAAGAGGTAATCGCATATAATAGTCAGATTTTTCATCACTTAACCTTAAGAGGAATGAAGACACTATTTTGTTTGGACTGTATTTGCTTATACATTCCTGAAAATGCCATCCCATATTCTCCGTTCTTTGTAAAAACACCGTGAGTTCGTCATTACAAGAAAATTTCAGACAGCTGCATAATGAATTAAGTTCACTTTTTGACTAAACTGGAAATTAGGAAGCTGACCCAGATCTCAGTAGGATATATCCATTGAACTTTTCCAGTGAACTTAGGTGCTGAACAAGCTAAACCAGTTCATTTTAAAAAAATTTTGAGAATCATCTTTCAGAAAAGAGGGTCTTTAAAGCCTGGTACTTATAATAAGCATGCTGGCACATCTTTAAGGCAGCGGTTGAACACCCTCACACTTCATATTATTTATTTATATTACATTTATATTGCCCACTCGAGCTTCCAGAGCAAATTCAATAGACAGCTATAGTTCTGCCTTAATTCCTCAGCCTTGGTTGCTATGGCATCCAAGTCAGGAAAATATCTGCAAGCTCCAGATGGCTGAACATGCACGTGGGTGAAATACGATCATTAATTTAGGGAGCCATGAGGTGATGTCCTATGACCAGTGGGTATTGTCCATGGTTTTCATAAAAAGGGGGAAGGAGTTGTGAACATTGCTGGGAAACAGAAGCAACCTGTATCAGCAACCTACACCGAGAGGCTCTGGTAGTGTGCTGTGAAATATTTTAATGAACTGTTCAAATGAAATATAAAATTAGAGATTGGAAGGGGCTGGCAGGTATCACCTATAGTCACGCTCAGTGGCATCTCACTCTATGATTCATTTCACTCAGATCAGTGGGATTATAACAGTTCTTGAATAAAGCAGCAGAACTGAGCCTTCAGGTTAAAGACGCGTATAATGAGAATTGTAAGTACTGTGCAAAAAAATCCTTTCTTATTTACAATGTTTGTACTCAGAATTTATCCCTTGAAATCTGCATAATATAATAAAAGTAGAATCTACAAAATCAAACATTTTAGTCTTAACTGTGTTCAGGATCAATATTCAAATGCTTTGGTAGAGTTTCTTCCCTCATCCAGTTGTCACTGTTTTAAGTCACTTTAATAGCGAGAATTTTCATTGAAAGCAATTTTCCCCCCAACATTTCTTTGTTTCCAGTAAGAAAAGAACAAAGACTACCAAACAAAATACAACTTGTCTAAAATCTCATAAAAGCTCTTACACAAGAATCTATCAAGCCTGGGAAAATATGTGTTCTTTTGTAAAAACATATTTTTCCTTGAAGTCACTGCTAGATTGCAAAAGTTCACATAACATATTGGTATGTGTTTGTGTTTATGTAAGACGGACCTCTGTATTTCACTTTCTGATGTCAGTGTTGCCTTGGCAACTGTATTTTATTGATTAGTAGAATATATATAATTTGTTTCAGAGCTACATCATCTTACAAGTTCTTTTTCTTTGTGAGAAGTGGTTTCATTTTCTTATTCTCTGAGTAATTTTTTTTCTAATATGAGAAATAACATTCTTTTGATCCTTTTGGAAGTGTTTCTGTGGCTGTACATAAAACCCAACAAAGTCTGACGAATGCATGCTGATAAAGTCATTAAATACCTTATCTACTGATAAATGCATTTCTTATTAAAGTTCTTTTGCTGTATCTGTTAACCTAGTATCTTATCTATAGCGTCACTAGTACCCAAATGGAGACTCTGTCCATGCAGTTACAGTTATTAGATAATGCGTGTATGTTTTCCTCCAGGGATTTCAAATTCAAATTAGTAATACTTTGCAGGATCTCTTTGAAGTAAGCATTACTGTAGAATCTATTTTACTCTTAGATAAGCTGAGATATGGAAACTTATCCTCAAATAAGAGCAAATCTGAAATAGTACTGAGAGTAGCTCCTGAAACTCAAGAATCTTACTCTTATTCTGCCCATTATGGGTTTAGGTCTAAGGCTTAGTTCCTGACTTAGGGCAGTAGCATTTAAAGAACCAGTTGTTCCGTTGCCAGTCATGTTTCTATGAGTGCTGGTCACATTTATGAAAAGTCATGATCCTGACCTGAAGACCTTTCATTTTCACACAAACTGAGCAGGGAGAGCCTTTGAAGGGTGGATGGGATGCTATGTCTTGGCTAAAATGGTGTCATTGCCTCGATACATGCACAGCTAGAGAGATCCACAGTTAGATTTACCAAAAATCGTCCTGCTTTTGGTTTTGTCCTTTCCCCTTCTATTTATTTGTTTAATGGCTTACAGGTATCACAGGAGCCAAGAACAGGCAAGGGTGTGCAGCTTCCCAGATCAAATCAGGCTGAGGATCAATAAGAAAAAACTAGAAAGGCCAAAGAGAAAGAGGAGGAGTGCAAATAACAGATGGGAAAGTAATGGAAGTTCAGCCAGATGTTGATGTAAAAACTGTCTTTTTATGTAGAACTGAAAGCATAGCCATTCCTACAGTCCTAATGTTAACAATTTACAAATTATACCAGTGATTGTATTTATATGTCATAGAGAGTGTAAATGATGAGAATGGGTTGTCAACACACATAGGAAAACAAGTCTGAAAATCTCTAGCACTTTCTTTCAATGAAGTAGTTCCTGACAATTAAATATTCCATTGGTAGTTATCCAAATATTTATCTGCAGTGAAATTACAAGAAGTCCACAGTCAGAGAAAACCCACGCTCTTCTGTTCTCTGTCTTAAAGAACAAATTATGTTCTACCTTTGAAAAAGTGCTTGGTTTCTGGTTTTATCCTGTTTTATTTTTGTGGATATCTTTGAAAAAAAGAAAGAAAATAATCTGCTGTTGATGGCAAGCAGGGACAAAGTCACTGTTACTACACTGTGGTTTTGAAGGCTGTTTACCATGCTAAGTCAGAGACCATAATATGAAATCATGTTTTTAATTGTTTGGATTAAACCATTTAACAACAGGCCTTCCTAGCAACAAGGCTCCACTTTACACAGAGCCTCATTTTCTTGCAAGGACCCTGCAGTTTTACATGGATTTTCTGGGCCAATCTTTGGCAGCAACAATGCTAATTTATTCCAGATGAAAGTTAGGCCCACTATAATTAGGAATACCATGGTATTTGTCTGAAAAAAAACAAGAAACACTGGCATTTCCTAGAGAGGCCATGTGTCTTGTGAAGAAACTGGTCGATTTAATTCAAGCTTTCAGGTATCTGGTGTTAAGCAGATGGTCCAGTCCACTTCTCATAGCTGCGTAATTTGCTTGTACAGTGTGAGAGCAGCAGTTGCTTACTGAAAATCTTTGAAGGGAGGTCCATTCCCCCTCTCCATCCACCCACCCACCCAAGGATGATTCAGGCCGCCTCATTTAAGTAAATACCTTTTCCATTGGGAATATAGAGGAACAAAAGGAAATGAATGCTGGCACCTTCAAGCAGTTGCCATCCATTTACTCATTTGAAGATGAATGTGACTTATCTTCCTCTTGTGTAATAACTCAAGAATTAGAGATCTCACCCCAGGGAGAGGAGATCCTGGAGTCTACTCAGTCTGAGCGTGTTGAGTTCACATCTACGTTTGACTCAGAGGAGCTAAACTCCTCCCTTCATAGGATGGTCATCCATAAGTCTCCATGGTTTTGCTTCTTATCCTTTCCTTTCCTGCCTGTTTGTAAGGACTGTAAACTCTGTAAGACACCAGCTCGTTTGTCTTGGAACATTTGAGCAGCATGGGCTGTTATAACGTTCTGATTTTGGCTGAGGTTTGTAATGAAATATAAATAATAGTAACACTTATGCAAATTTCACCCTTGCACCACAAAAATTGCTGAGTAAAAGCTTTGGTCTGGTAGATGCATTGCATGGTTTTGATTGGTATTGGTAGGAGATGGGCTTTGTACAGCATTTGGTTGCGACATCATTTGTGGAACAGAAGGTAAGTCTCCAGTGATATTAGACTTGATGCGTATCTAGGGAATGAATGGCTGCTTCTTGGTTTTCTATGGGCATGATTAGGTCTTCCTTTGTGGTTGTCTCTTCTAGGGCATTTGTGCCAGAGCTTAGTATATCTGTAGCATTAAGAAATAATGTTCCAGGGTCCTTTTTTGCAAATTACTCTTTTAGGAGCTCTTTTGGACCTAGGCAAGTACATAGCTCAGGGGAGAGGTAGGCTGCAGAGCTCCTGCTCAGTGCTACAGCCCGTCAGCATCTTCTTCTCTTGGAGTTTCTAAAGAAGGAAGCAATGGGAGGGTTGGGTCTGTGAGGACAACATGAGGTCATTATGCTGTGTGGACACGATGCAGTCATTCCTGCAACACTGGTGAAGAATGCAGCTGTGATATGTTCCTCCTGTGAGTCATTCTGGAGCTGCCAAAAGTTGGAACAGCCCATTGCCTAGTGATGAGTGGTCATTGACCTTTATTCCCATCTTAGATAATATTGCAAAATTGAGCTAAATTAATTGCTTTCTGAGCACTGGCATCAGAGCAGCCTAGTTTCCTACAAGTTTGGATTCCTTCCCCCACCCTAATTGAAACTTAATCCTTACTTTCCCTCTTCTGTGCCACTCCACAGATCTCTCTCCCATCCCTTAAATATTTGTCCGGAAGGTGGTACGTACACTGTGGCTGATTCAGAGTGCTGTTCATATTCCTTAGTTAGCTGTCTGCTGCTTCTCAGCATGAATTAGTGGGTCACCCACAAATGCCTTTCCCTTACTGGAATGCTAATTCATATCCTCTTCTCTACTTAGCAACAGCTTTTCTAAAACTTAGTATCTTTGGGACCGTAGTATCTTTGACCCCTGTCATATGACTGACAAATAGATTCTGAAATTATATTGGGGTGCAGGGAGGTGTCCCAGAGAGACAGGTGGTATTATTTCCTTATGAAGCAATAGTACAAATGTACTGTAAGGCAAGCAGAAATTAAAAGGTTGTGAGGTGAAGCTTTATGAGTTGTGTTGTGGAGACAGATATAAAAGCAGGATTGCCATAAAAGTAGGATTGCCATAATTTTTTCTTAAATTATTATTGTGAAAAAATGTTGGACAACTCATAATCAGGAAAATATGGGACTCACTCTGCCAGTTCATCCCTAATGTCTTGCAGCCCAGCAGATTAATTTGATCTGAGCTTATCAAGCATGGTAAACAACTATTCTGTTCCTAGATGTCAGTTGTATCAGTACATTGCAAAGTGATAGTTATCTTGGTCATCTCCTACTTTACCACCTTTAGAAATATTATTAACTCTGTGTAGCTTCCATTAGATAATATTTAAAAGAGAAATAAACTTGCATGTAGCATCTCAAACTATAATAAAATGTATGTATAGCCAAGGAGAGCTGTAGAAGTTGAATGCTGTGTTTAGCCTTCCATCTGCAGTTCTAAAAATATCGTCACTCACACATATGGTTTATTCTTCAGAATATTAAAAAAAAATATTAACTATGAGTAGGCAAGAGTTTTTTCCACTGATTTGGAGCTTGTCTTGAACTATTCAGGGGCAATTACACTACTCGCAGTTCAAGAAAGGCATCCAGAGATGCTACTGTCTACTCTTGAAAACTTGTTTTCCTCTTGAAAATGAGATTGACACAAAATATTCAGTAAAAGTCACAGAAATTGAATATATTACACTGCCAAAAATATTTAGCATGTGAAACCCACCAAGGTGTTTATAATTTAGGATTTATCCTTTGCTTTCAAACCTCAGGCAGCTTCCTCCTAAAGCTGTTCTAGTATATTTTTAGCTGTCCAAATCTGCATAATCACTTCTCTGTATCAGTTAGTGGTGATCCACCATAATGCACTTGGACCTTCAGAGTGTCTTCTTGGCTTAGGATCTTCTCGTGCTGTCACCACTTTTGCAAATGAGAGTCAGGAGAATAGTGGCCACAGAATGGTGTCAGCCTGGCAAGGTGAGTCTCCTCAGTTGCCCCAGTACGTAGTCAGGAGAAGCTGTTCAGAGCAGGAACCTAATATCACGTTGTTTTATTTCCCTAAAATGCACCATCATTTTGAAGTTTTTAACTTCAATGTATTATTGCCTAGTCTACGAAGACTGTTCTAAATTAGACTGTACTGGTGAGCAAAACTCTGTCTCACTTCATACGCCATGTACAAAACTATTCTCACTTCTCAGTTCACACCAATTTATATGCACCAACTCCTAGACTGAGTAGGAGTTGTGTACACGTACACTTAGGGAGAGAAATCTCTGCTTGAAAAGCTTGACCCAAAATGTTAATTTCAGGGAAAGCACACTCTGCTATTTGCACAGCAGGACATATTGTTTCTGCGTGGGAGCAGTTAGCAGAAATATATTTTTTATTTATCAAATGAGACTTCTAGTGTGTTTTTACATTGTTGGATGTTACTGCAGAGTCCATCTGGGGTGATACCAGGTCTCCTCAGGGAGAAAATGCAAAGCACCATCTTAGGCTGTCAGAGTAGTATCCTTATTTTATAGGATGCCTTCAAGGAGAAGAGCACTCCTGGAAAAACCTCCAACCTGAAGGCCGGGAGCATTAATCTGAAAGCCCTTCAGTGCTCATCTCATATACTGGCAGAAAAATAACCCTCATGAATAAAGAAGCACAGTATTAAAAAAATCAGCGCTAATGTTATTCTTTCAGAAACCTGATAAAGTTAAACTTTGCTTTTGAAAATGTAGCTTCTCCAGGTGTGGGTAGAGATGTGAGGGGCTCCCAAGTGGCAGATTGTTCATCCAGAAAGAAATATGGAGGGGTGGAGAATTTAACAGGTGATGTACTGAGTACATTTTCACCTGTAGTCATAAAATTCTTTAGGGAGAAAGTCTCTCATAACCTAAGGATAGAAGGAGATTTTTAAAAGGAATGGCATGAACCAGTACCTACCTTGAATGAAAATATCGTCAGGTTAGGGACGTATTCAGTATAAGCCCAAACTTGAATATTTGTCATTGGGTTTTCCCCTTAGTCCTCTTGTATTTATAGCAGGCCAATCAATAATTCTTTCAAGACATCTTTTATGTTTGATTGCAGGTATATGTTTTCCTATTTGCATCAACATATCATCTTGAGGAAATGATTAAAGAGAGGAAGAGACTTGGCAGTCTCAAGGTAGCATGTCATGTACTTATGGTAGAGGAGTTATTTATTCTCTCTACTTGAGAATTTTAGTGCAAATATCCCAATGGACAGAGGAAGAGATGACTCTAAGGTTACTGTAGTGAACTCCTGGAAGCTTTTGTGGTGCAGATCATCAAATTCACGTACCTGAGAAAACAGTGGCAGAAACAGGAGACAGCAACGATATTAGAAAAATAATTCTTGGAAATAAGAATTGGCAGTCTGGAGACTGCTTTTGAGAAAAAGATTCTGAGTAGAGTTAAGATGTAGGATTTTAGGAGAAACATAAGGTCAGAAACTAAAATTGTTTCTAAATATACTTTCCTTTTATTAAAGGAAATTATCTCTGCAAGTGCTGTGAAAACGTGCACCTCTGATACATACAAAAGGCTACATCTATTAAGGCTTAGTGTCAAGGAAGATGCCCAGTACTGTGTGCTTTTAATTCTTGTTTTAATTCTTATTCTAATATACAGATATTTCCAGTCGAAAATTATTTGGGGGATGAGGGGAGGGAGAGAGCTGGCAGAAGGAATCTAAATATCTTACAAATTTTGTGTAGTTATGGATTAAATAATTACGAAATAAATTCCAAGATAATTCCAAAGTAAAAAGCCCACAGTAAAGCTATGCATTTTATTTTAGTTAAGAATAATCTTCCATCTCAACATTCCTGGGGACTAATTTATGATGCTCTCATTTTTCCATTTTTCATCTCTGTGAAGCTGTATTTGCCTTAGGGATATAGTATCATCGTGGTCAAAATAAGGTGGTACTGCTGGTCTCGCAATTGACTGCTGTACTTGGGTAGCTCTGTTAGCACACACCTCTTAAAGGCCACTTTGTAAAGGTCTTTATACTTACTATAGATGCTAATGCCCTAATATCTTCCAAAATGATGGTGGAGAATGTATTGCCCTTTTCATTTCAAGGTATCATAAAGTCGTGGAGTCTTCTGAGGCCAGTTGCTAGAGACGATTAAAAATTAATGGCCCAGAGCAATTGTACCTTATGCCTCTGACAGATACTTGAATAACAACTTTTCCTAAGACTGCCTTTTTAAATGGTTCTTTCTGCATCTGTATTTCTCTCTTTTCTGACCACAGTGATAAGTTCCTTATTTTAAAAAATGTAAAACAATAGTAGAGGACATTTGGGGCTTTTTTCATGCAGTTCCTTGCAAAATCTAATTGAATTCTGTTCATTGCGCATACGGTGAGCTACCAAGACAGACTGTAAACGGAAGCATAAAACTGAGTCAACTGGTGTTAATTTGGGAATTAGCTATTCCTCAGTTTAGCAGTACAGGAGTTGGAAGAAAGAGTAAATATCGTCTTTTCTGTGTGCTATTACCTCAGCCTCAAAAGGTTTTAAATGGAAGAAAATAAAAAAAGCAGGTGGTGATGAGGCATGTGATCTCTGCATTGATGCTTTAGGAGGTGTCATTGGGGAGTGTTACTGCTCAAGCTCTGGGACTGAAGAAAACGATGATATGACATCCAAGTAATACTAATTAATACTTCTTTGCTACTTTATATATGCTGGGCATTGCAACCACACCAGCTAAATGTAGAGACTTGGTTATACATAGAAAAGTTTGGTTCTTGTCAAATCTTTTTGAACAGGTATATATATTAGTAAATATATATTTGACTGAGCATTTTTCTTTGCAGAAGTAGAGATGAGCTATTATTGTTATTTGTGAACTATCCATAAGGCTTTGTATACAAAAACTTTTACAGCTGAATTTAAATGTTTTTACTCATGGTAAATGGGAATATAATCTCAGGTTGTTAATTGGTAGTAGAGAGTCTGGTGTTTGGCAAAAACATTCACAGAGAAATATTATTTTGGAGAGGTATTTATCACTAAGATTATAATTTGGGGATTTTCTTTGTTTGAAAGAACGTACGCCTGGCTACTCAGAGACACTTTCTGTTCATTGTGCCCTGTACAGGATAATGATGGGCTGTTTAGAAGAACAATATTTGCTTGACCCAAATATTATTCTTTTAAGGGTAGACTTTCATGAGAATCCATCACATTATCATGACATGAGTGCTCACAGTTGCTCATAGTCACTGTAGTGACTGTAGTCACATAGTCGCCCCCCCAACAGGATACTGCTAAATAAACAATGTTATTTGAGGAATTCGCAATTCTCTCTTCCATGTTTTGGCAAAAGTATATTCTTAGCTTTTCATTCACTGATATTTTTGCCTCCCTGGAATCCACTCCTCTGCTTTCTGAAACTCACAGCTGTGCAGACCTCTCATCCAAACAAATCTGAGATAGTTTGGAGGGACGTGCTCTTTTGTATTCAACAGAAGAAATGAGGGTTAACTATGGAGTCACTGCAGCTGAGAATATCATCCAACACCCCTTACAAACCATGAAAAGGAACATCGTATGAAATGCCACCTTTTCTGTAAACAAGGATGTAAATGATGCCAAGGTGCCAGCATAGCGGGAATGTTTGCAGAAAAGAAGATTAGAAGTTTTCTCAGTTTCTGCTGAATAGCTACAGATGTGGCAATCCAGGAATAGTTAAACACGAGGGCTGGAAAGGTAAGCAGTGCATTCCAGTCGCAGTGGCTGAGCATTGCTTGAGTTAACATCTCCATCTGAGAATAGAGCTGGAACCATACCATCAAAACATCTACTTCAGCAAAGAGTAGTAAATTTGCCACCTCGCTGGTTTTAGACTGAAACAACCTGTTTGGTCAGGTGTATCTCAGAAAATATTTTCAGAGTTGTCCTGGATCCAGCATTCCTCTAAGGAAGAGTAAATATTAGTCCTGCTAGTTTCAGCAGAGAGTGGATTAGCTGAACTTTCACTCTCCTCTTTGGTCTCATTGTCTATGGTTAATTTCAATTTCTTAGATTAAGTCTTTTTAAGATAAAAATGAGCATGGTATTTCTTGGGAAGAGAAAGCCAACTCAATTTTTTTTTTTTAAACTGGTCATTTTACAGGATGTGGCTGCAGTTACCATCAGTCCAAAGTAAATGAGTCGAATAGGAGTATTATCAAATTGTTACTTACTCTATGTTTGTGCAAGATCCACTGAGGGAAATGTGACTGCCTTCACAGACAGTGGAGTTCAACGTTTTTCCCAACTAAATGACCAGAGCAAACAGAGGAATAAAATTTGACAGAGACTCACTGAAGTGTTGTGAGCATTAGTGGGATAGCTGTGGAAACCAAGACAATAAAAAAAAAACAGTTGGAGAGTCAGAAAGAGGGGTCTTGCACTTTGGACACAACAACCCCATGCAGAGCTCTAGGCTGGGGACAGAGTGGCTGGAGAGCGGTCAGGCTGAAAGGGACTTGGGAGTGCTGGTGGACAGGAAACTCAACATGAGCCAGCAGTGTGCCCAAGTGGCCAAGAAGGCCAATGGTGTCTTGGCCTGCATCAGGAACAGTGTGGCCAGCAGGACTAGAGAGGTCATCATCCCCTTATACTCGGCACTGGTCAGGCCGCACCTTGAGTGCTGTGTCCAGTTCTGGGCCCCTCAGTTTAAGAAAGATGTTGAGATGCTGGAGTGTGTCCAGAGGAGAGCAACAAAGATGGTGAAGGGGCTGGAGCACAAGCCCTGTGAGGAGCGACTGAGGGAGCTGGGGTTGTTTAGCCTGGAGAAGAGGAGGCTCAGGGGAGACGTTATAGCTCTCTACAACTACCTAAAGGGAGGTAGTTGTCAGGCAGGGATTGGTCTCTTCTCTCAGTTGACCGGTGACAGAACAAGAGGACATGGTCTCAAGCTTCGTCAGGGGAGGTTTAGGTTTGATATTAGGAAAAAATTCTTCACTGAGAGGGTGATTGGCCAATGGAATGCACTACCCCGGGGAGATGGTGGAGTCACCATCCCTGGAGGTGTTTAAAAGGAGATTGGATGAGGCACTTAGTGCCATGGTTTAGACGATGAGTAGGTGTAGGTGTTGGGTCCTAGGCTGGACTCGATGATTTCAAAGGTCTTTTCCAACCTTATGATACTGTGATACTGTGATACTGTGAAAGAACAGGTATACTTCTGAAAATAGAAGAGGAGCCAGCCGTAGGGAACTGTGTGTTTTGTTGAAAATACAGAAGAAATCAAGGACGTGGTTCTTTTTCAAATCTGTTTCTTACGTAAATAGTACAATACGTGCCTTATAGCACAATCCAGCAAAGCAAGTAAGGAAATAAATATTAGACGTGTTTAAGTGTAGTGATTTCAATGATACAAATCTGTTGAAAATCCTGATCAGGAAAGTGATCTTATTCAAACAGCACTAAACTGCACAGTTGAGGCCTTTACAGCAGGAGTTTAAATTCATCTTTTCTTCAGAAGGAAATTACTCTAATGTATTGCTTGACTGCAATCTCAGTTACAGGAACATACTGCTATAAAAATATAGCATTAGGGGAATTTTCCAAGACCAAAAATAATTTAGTGTCCAAATACTTTATCTGATTTATGGCTTAACAGCCATGTCTAACCCAGTACTGCCAAATAAAATTTTCTTTACTGTGACATACAGTTCTTCTTCAGGTATTTGGAATGTAACATATAAATTAAGTGAAAATTTCCTTCTAGAAATATTCAGGTAAATTTATATTTTTACAATGTAACTTCATTTTTTACAGTATCAGTGACTAAACATATATATGATATGCTTTACGAAATCATGGACCCAAATACGTGCAAGAACTGTCTAGTCTTATCGTACAAAGGTGTTTTTCTAATGTCAGTGTAAAAGTACTTTTCTGTACTCCAATAATTTACCGATTTCATTCAACGAATATCTCTCAGGAAACCAATCAGGCAAAAGAATAACAGTGAATTTGTCTTCCGTTTCCCCATAGTTGAGTGTAGTCCTGACACCTACGTTGAAACATGTAATTGAAATAACATTTGCATAAATTCCATTTAGTAAGGATGCATTGCCTGATACCAGTGAATGTTAGGGCACTTAATCAAACAGTAAATAGCAACACATGTCTAAGCATTGATTATTTCATGCAAACGTTGTCACAAGAACTAAATAGCTCATGATGTCTTTTTGTTCTTTCTTTTACTTAGAATAATATACTGTTGCTTTCTAAATCTCCTCAGGCTCTTTAATAAAGATTTCTTCTCTTAATTTGGACAGCTGTATAATTGGGGTGCTAAATCATCCTCAGAGGTGTAGTCAAAATGATTCTACTATGTAATAATTTTCTGGTTTTCCTGCTTAGTTTAGAGCAGAAGGAACAGATGTAGGTGATTGCAATTTGTTGCATTGCCTTAAAAATCAAGCATTGATCATTATAATATCATAGTTTTGAAATCAAAACTCTCTGGGTCCTTTGTAAACAGATTCAATTAATTAAAAGTTTAAAATATCTGTTGTGGCAGGATGGTTATAGCCCTTTTAATGAAGGAAAATCTGATGCACAAAGATAATTTACAGAATTACAGGATTTGATTTGCCTAATTCAAATTCTAAACGAGCAGTATAATCTGGCCAGGGGGGAAATCACTGTTTGACTTCTAATCTTTACTGTTAGCTACGCAAAATACACCAAACAAATACCTGCTTAACTCTGGTCCCTATTTTACGTACTATATGGGAAGGAAGACAAGAGAAGTGACTGTGAAGCTAGGGCTTTGTTCACAAGGTGTCCCATGCAGAGAAGCGGTCTAAGAGGAAAGGCCCAGACTGGGATCTCACCACATCCCTGCCTGCTGGTCAGGCTCTTGGCATTAACCCTGCAGTCATCAGTGGATATAATTGGTCTGGTTGCGTGTATTTCTGCTTGAAGCTAGGGAGGTGGAGGGAGACTTTTAGTCCAAGAAACTCTCAGAAGAGTGTATTGATCCTACAGCCAATACAGTTTCATTCTTCAGTCAAATGCTCTGGTCACCAGTGTACACATCAAGTGAATCAGATGGCCTATTTTTATTCAAAAAAGAGGCAATAGCAGGGCAGAACTCAAACTGAAAAAACGTATGCTAAGATGTCTCAGCAGGAAGGACTTCAGCTAATGTTATCCCTTGGAGTTCTGCCGAGCTGCTAATTTAAGTGCTCAATGCATGATAAAGTTCCTGTAGTATTACTCTGCAAAAGAGCAGCTTAGATTAGAAAGGGTGCAGAGAGAGACATGGAAGTTCAGGCAATCCAGGTGGCTCATGCACACTGCAGCATCCTCCTGCAAATGATCCGCCCATGCCCACTGAGACCATTTCTCCTGCAAACAGACTACACGCTAATATCTCTATACACCCTCAATTTCCACTGTATAATAGCATTAATGACCTTGACAGAAAGCATTTCCTTGGGATTAATAACCATTTGAGGTTTAATGACCTGAGGCTGTGCCTCAGGCCATCAACTCCTCCAAGCTGCTCATTAAATCCTTAGGGTACACAGTCTGCTTCAATCATTCCTGCTTAAGTATTTGCTCAGTGTCACCTAATAATATTCTCCCTCGAGGGATTTCCTTTTCAGAAGCCCTGGTGTTGGAAATGTGTTTGTCCTTAAATCTTTTGAGAAGAAAACTTTTTCTTAATTTTTTAGGTGACTGTGTATTACAAATCAAAGCATTTACTGTCACTGAGTTTCTGCTGCGATGAACACAGTAAAAATGAGACAGTTAAATTAATAAAGTGTGCCTGGAAATATGAACTATTTGTTTTAGCTGCCTACAATCTCATAATATAAATCAAGAGCCAGTAGCCTGCCCCACCCTAACACTGGTGGTTCAACCAGAGGTAATTTATTTGAAATGTGACGTAGGACGGATTACCACTTTCTAGCAAACACTGGCTTCACACTGGTTCTAAAGGATAATCCAAATTCAGATCTGTGCAGAAGGAACACTATAACAAAGAACACAACTGACTGTTGAAGGAGAAATGCCATTGCTAGGCCAATTTCTTACCAATGAAGTCGTAAGTCAAAGATGGTGTGTTGTCCTGTGTTGTGGTACATAACTTGTGAAGGGTGGACTTGTTTTTCTGTCAAAGATATTTCATGTAAGGGAACACTCTTCCCACATCCAGATGGCATCAAGTACAATTGGATTTTAGTTAAATCTGCTGCTGTGGTGTTACATCATGTTCCCTGTTTATTTGTATAATAGTATGGCAAGGCATGCTAAATAGGCATGGCACAAACAAATTGCTATTAGAAATTTTTTCCCAAAGTTTCTAAACTGAAAGAGAAGAAAAGCATAGGGAAGAAGGCAATCAATCACAATTGTAGGAAGCTGATACAGTTAGCAAAGTGCAGTTTTGTATCTACAAATCAATTATATTGTATTCACATCAATTATAAGAATGCTCTGCTGAGGTTTTGGCAGCATCATGTTCGCACATTAGTCTCTGTTGTGCCCTGAGCAACCGGTTAACTTGATATGTCTACGGAGAGGTGGAAACAGTGCTCTTTCTTAGGGCACTGGAAAGTGGAGATGCTTACCTCCCTGAGAGGTCTGGGAAGACCTGTCCACCACCTGACTTTAACATAGAATTAGTCATGCTGCTCCTGTGCTTTAACCTAATATCTTTACCCAGACACAGCCTGTATTTTTAGAGAAAGAAAAGCATTTTTCTTGAAAATTCTAAAAATCAGAAGTACTTGAAGCTGTTTAAAAGCTTAAAATACTTAAAGAACATCTGAATACCAAGAATGTATAGTATCAACTGCAGGAGAAACCTTAATAAGTGCAGCTTAGTTATGGTAGGTGAAACATATCATATGAAAAGCAGTGGGTGAACTGATGAATAAGACCCTCATGGGGTGAACAACTCAAGTATGTACTTCCTTGATTGGGTTTAAGATTAGTGGATTCTGAGGTCAAGTAAGTCTAATTCAGTGACGTGTTTTCTGTGGGAAGTATGTGCTGTTTGTGGTAACCACTGAGCACCTATACAGCAATGTTCCTGCATAAATCTCAAATCCCTTTGCAAACATGGATACAGATCACTTACGCTATCACTGCAAATGGAGAAAATCAGGTGCAAATAAGTGAAGCTGTAGACTGTAAGTCACTCCATACGTTAACAGGAGATGCCTCAAAGAAGAATTTATTTCATCTCGCTGGAAACGTCTCTAGCTTTATATGCCTATTCCTCCCAAGTTCTCTGTGGTCCCTAGAGAAGAATGAGGACTTCAAGGGCACAAGTACTTTTACCTCTTTTAGACATCAATTTGAAGATAAGATAAATGTTTTCACTGACATATAATACCTCTTTCTCTCCACAGCCTTCAGGAGTACTTGGGATGCATAGTTCCAATGCAGTTGCAGATAGTTGAGATGATTCCCACGCTTTATATCTGGAAATCCCTGTGTATATAAATAAATATTCTACACAGATGACAAAATGGATGCTGTGAAGCTGGATCAACTACATATTTAAGCATATGCTTAATGTTAGTCTTCTGATATGTCCTATTGAAGCTTGGTTTATAAAACCAGCCCCTCTGCCGAGACCCTTACCTTTTTGTGGAACAAGTAGATCTGCTGCTAACCCAGCCTTGTCTCCAAGTCTCCTGGGTCCTGTTGGTTTGAGACATGCATACAGCATTGTTCTTACATAGATTTTAGGTGTAGGAATACATTTCTGGTTGGAATTTCCTTTCTAAAGTCTGTTGAGAATTCAAATGAGAGCCAGATGAGTTCTTTCCTGTTCATTTAGAAGAAAAACGCAAAACATCATGAGAAACTTTAAAACTTCAGCACTCCCTGAAAGTCTTCAGCACAATAACAGTTCCCTGAAAAAGTTCTTTCTAGGGCAAGGGTGTCAAACTCACAGCTCCCACCCACTTTTCTGCTCCTGGAGTGTAACACGTGTCACACATGCTACATACATGACTAGCACGCTGCCAGGAGCGTAGGGGCAAGGAGCTAGGCACTGCCACCAGGTAGAAACAAGGCTCTGGGCCAGATAAAACAAGGTAGAAAGCTGGATTCAGCCCACAGGCTGGTGGGCTCTTCTAGGGGAATTGAAGCTCAAAGGTGATAAGCATTTTTTATGAGAAAAGGTCAGATGAGTAAACAATGAATGAAGGAAATGCTTTTAAATGCATTCAAAAAATAGTAGTTTTGTAGAGTCAGTTTTGAGGCTACTTTTAGCAATTTGTTTTGGCTTTGAGTTGAAGAAAGATTAATGAAAGCCCCAACTCTGTTCTCAAAATCAGAGTCAGCCAATGGAGCATCAGAGCTGTAAGTTTCACCTTTTGGTAGTGTTCCCTGCACATCCTCTAGAGCGGGTAAACTAGTGGATTCCAGGCTGGTTTGTTTGGGTTATTGTTTGTCTTTAAAAATTAAATCCTACCAGAAAATAAGGAACTGTAATTTTCAGTGCACCAGTGTGATTCTTTAGTAGTGAGTGAGATTTCAAAGCACAACACAGCACCAATTGGCTACCACAGTTTTTTTGATTTCTAACTACCATTACAGTGTAAAGAAATATTGCAAAATACAGACCGTTTCCTAAATCAAAATGTCGTTATTGTGTTCAGTTTTAACCAGTGGTTTCAGAGCAACATGTGGGCTCAGAAGATGGTTATTTAAAATCTTTACTGTCCATTTTGCTGAGATTTCATTGTCAGATTTAGACTTCTTCTTTCAAAAACTGAGCCAGGCATTTTTACAGTGAAATCTGTAGGAGAGACCATCTTTTTATAGGCAACTGCCTGCTTTCTGCTTCTGTTTCTGTCTGGAGAACAACTTATCTCATCATACTTCTGGCATATCTGAGGCTAGACTCTGCCAAAATCTGAAGTGGAATAAACCATCAAAAAATGTCAGATTCTTAAAAGTACAGACCAAGGTCAAGTCTAGAAAAAGGCTAGACTTGGAAAACAAAGTGCTTTGCCTTTTCCTTCAAAGTGTACACAACCAAATTTCAACCCGTGTGTTTATCTGTATATCTTATTACTGTAGCACTGGACAGGGAAGCATGGTGTACGTACTCAGCACATACATCCATTCTCCTGGCCTTGAGGGGGCATGAAGCCAGAGCAGCCCCTGAATTGTGCTCTTCGAAGAGCCCATCTGGAGATAGGGAAGGGCCCTGAGTTGATCCCAGAGGCAGTGCAGCTGCCGGAGGGGAGCTTCCAACTGGAGTGGGTTTGGGTGGCCCTGTGTACCTGGAAACAGCTCCCATCTCACATACTCCTTCTGAGCAAGGGCAGCTACTGTTGTTCAGGGACTTATTTTGCCAAAGACAAACAAATTTTGCCCAACAAATTGAATCTCAGGCCCCAAGATTTTGAATAGCAGCCATCTCTCATCTCTTCTTTAAACAGGGTATTTTAATGCTCTGGAGACTTGCAGTATGAGGCATGCTGCCTTCCATCTCCTTAATCCTCTGTAAATTTACTTGTAACAGTGCCTGCCAAAATACAGTATGGCACTCGCACAGCACACACTTCTTCAGTGGTGAGCACAAAGTGGCTTCTGTTCCGAAGGGATATGTTGCAAGCCCATGAGTGACACATTGCGAGTGCTGCAGATTATGAAACATTCTGAAACTGAGCAAGCCATAAACACTTCATTTTTCAGAAATAGTCACATTACTTCTGTCATTCAGCTTGGCAAATGTATATATGCAGACCTTGGTGCATCCACGTAGCACACGTTGAACAAGCACCAAGTGCTGAAACAAAAGCATGCCGGGTGTGCTGCAGAGCTTGGAGAAAATATTTCAAGTACGCACTCCAACACTCCTTTCAGTTTTTATAAAAATCCATGATCTGTATTTGTTCATTTTGACTTCACTAGCCTCTCCCTTGGACTAAACTAACTTCAAATGATAGCATGGAGTTATATCCATTGATCTGCTAAATGGTCTTTAAATGATCAGGAATCAGGTCGTGGCTTAGGACGACTCATAATTCCAAGTGGGAAACGTTTGCTGGAAGGGCAAGTGTCTTGTGCCTGTCTATGGCCAGATGCTCCTGTGAAAAAAACTAGCCTCGAGATCAATCAAGAGCTGGACCAAATCCTTAACAGTACCAAAGTCTGTCATGTTTGATATAAGGCCACCTGACTGTTGAAGTCACAAAGGAAAAAAGATCACCTCATGGGTCCTCATGTAATTGGAGCATATTTTTGACCATCGTATCCACTTTAGCATATGAAGTCTCAAAATTTTTCTTCCTAAAGAAAGAAGAACATTTATTCCCTTTTTTAATCGAAGTGTAAGTGTTTTAGTATGTGTCTCATTTCTCACCAAAAGTGACTGACCAAGGAATTAGTCATTTATTTTCCATATATCTAGCTGGTAGCACTGTCCGTAGTCAGGCAAGTAATGATTCAGATGAGTGAGAATGTGCTCTCCAGCAATCAGAGCAAAGGGACTCCGTCCATGAGATGGCTACTAAAACTGTCCAACTGATTTCTCATCAAATATTAGAAGATTTAGGAATAGCTGAAATTCAGCCAGGAAGTTTAAAAGTTGTGTTTCACTGACACGTGCAGAGCTGACCCTTCTTTTTTTCCTCCTGTTATCCCACTAGACATTGACATGAAAACAGTAGGTTTGTGCTTCAGTAGCTTCAGGTGCCTCCTGCTGTCTCCCCCACAGACACAGTTCTCTTGTACTGGCAGGGAGCAGGCCCTGGTAGGTCTCTATCCTTCCTGTTGTCTTCTTCCAGGGTAATATATGCCACACAGCCGAAGGGTGGGCTCCAGCTTTATAGAGTGATAACTGCAAACATCTAGCTCACCTAAGCTCTTTCATGCTATTTGATAAAAGAGCAATTTATTTCTTTCCAGCTTGTAACTAAAAATAATGGTTAAAAAATGCAGATTGCTGTTAGTCCTGGGTGGTGCACTAATTAGTTCTTGGCTAATTCTGTTTTATTGCTGGCAATGATTATTGTCAAGTAATTACAGAGTTCTGTGAATCTGTCTTCTCTGTCTTCCATTTGCTCTGTGGTGTAACAAGGGTAAGGAAATGAGAAGCGTCAGTACTATGGATACCCAGTGTTATTTCTGCTATAGTAGAATTTTGTATTATAGGGAGCAGTTATTTAGTACAATGGTTTTAATTGCTGGAAACAGACCTAGGTAAGATGCAGAAAAGAAAACCTACATTTTTCACTACATTAAAAGTCTGTTCTCTACTTGAAGGAGCACAAAAACCCCTCCATGACTGCCTATAAAAAAGTGTGGAAAGGAAACTAAAGACTTCAGCCAAAATGCTAAAAATAATAACTATACCAACATAGCCAAGTTGTCTGTTCTTCCTTCTTCTAGTGTGAATGAATAAATGTTTATGTACAGCTTTCAAGTAGGAATGCTTTAGCATGAGTTCTATATGTTGCTCTTAGCCATATGGACTGCAGCTTTCATCGCAAAGACTGAACAAAAGAAAACAATGATTTCTGTGGAGAAAAATTTTAGAAGTATTTTATTTTAGTTCAGATATTTAAAACATTTCAACTCATTGGTAAAACTGTTTACTCTGTAATCTTCTCTTTGTGTTTTCAAATTCTGTTTGGATGTCTATATGCCAAAGTATGTAGAATATCCATGTGCTGCAATCCTAATTGCTCCTATCTGCAGCCGCTCAGTAGTGTGCAGGATCAGGTGAACACAGGATCAGGTGAATCAGCATCAAAGGTGCTGGGCAAGGCAAATGACAGTTAAATATTTCAAGTGTCTTTGGATATCCGCACTCTACCAGTTCAGAAATTTAAATATCCTTAAACTCTTGCCTTTGAGTTCACTGCTTTGATAGTGAAGGTTTTCTGTATCTATTCAGTAAAATTAAACAATATTTCCATCGTGTGATGGATTATGGAAACTGTCTGAACAGTTGTCTGAACAGTTAGCTCCACTGCTGCAGTAAAAAAGAACCCTTAATTTGACTTTCCCTCGTTTAGTGCTGGTTTTGTGTTGAAGAGAAGTGTTTGGAAGGCACTTTCATAAAAACGGGTGCCGTTGTGAAGACAGAGTGAGGGAAGATTTTCTTTTTTTAGTAAGTGAGTAATTGTTTCCTTTAATCTCTTTGTTTTTCTCATCACTCTAAAGATCAGTGTACAACCACTCTGTTGTGGCTCTGGTCTAGATCACACTGAAATGCAAACTAGTGTGACTCCACTGTTTTTACAGCACTACACAGTGAAAGCAAAGGGTAAAATTTAGTTCGCAGTAACATCTTTACGTAAGCATGTGCTATTTCTTCCGTCACTGGAATAATTTTGAGAAGTAGTAGAACTGTCAACAATGGAGGCTGTCTGGTCCAACCTTTTTTACACAGAGCCAGCTTATCACATGTGGCACAGACACAGGACCAGTCTAACTCCAAAAAGGAAAATGGACCAAGTTCAGAATATCCAGTTAAATAAAGTAATATTTATGCTTAGTATTAATTTACTCATTTTTCATTTCTTCCTACAGTCAAAAGAAGACATCCTAGTATCTCTCATTAGTAATATTCTTGTGATAAATAGCAGCTGGAGAAAGTTTTAAATAGATATCTTTGATGTTTAATCCTTTCAGAAATAATAATAATATAAGAAAAGTACTAGTATAATAATAATATAAGTACTAGTATAATAATAATATAAGAAAAGTAATAGTATAAGAAAAGTCCACAAATTATGTTAACCTCCATTTTATAAACAATTTCTCACTACAGTCTCAAGGCATGATGAAATGTTAGTAATGTTGATATATTTCAGTGATAATAATTGTGATATGGTTGTTAATCAGAAAAAGTCATCTGGGTGTGTAGGTGCACCTCTTGCCTGTACTTTCAGGATAATGCCAGCCCTTCTGTTACTGGTTTGTATGTAGACAACAGCTTCTTCCAGACTGTGTGAACAACTCACATTCTGCTGCTGATGGTTTAGTTTTTTCAGAGGAAATATACAGGATATCTTTCTCAATAGCCCTTTTCATTGAAAGAGCTAATAAGGAAACAGTAGGATCTAAAGGCATATCTGTTCGTAGTGTTAATCAGCTGATAACAGCAGATAATACTGATAACACCAGGTGAGAGCTCAGCACTTTGCATTACTTTCACTGTGCACAAGCCATGGATTTGACCTCTGTCATGAATGTTTGAGGTCTTCTGTATGTGCTATATTTTATCAATGTTTCTTGAACTACAAATTACTCATCTCACACAGAACTCCAAAGAAAGTGCTTTAATCTTAATTTATAATAAACAAGAACTAAGATGTCTTTTTTGTTAATACATCAAAGTGTTATCTCCAAGGGGGGTTAGTTTCATAAAAATATTCAGCGTTTAATATAAATTCACAGCATGAAGATGACCTCAGGTGGGTAGAGGTTCTCTTATGTATATCCAATTGCCCACATGTAATTTGAACATCTACCGTACATGAAGAAGTATAATCAAAGAATAATTAATATGTTGATAAGGAATTGCATTTTGTTCTATTTCTCTGCATAATTCAGAGAGAAGGTTTATGATTACAACATCAATCTTTCGGGGTATTGTTTAAATTTCCTCTCATCATTTCCCTTCTAAATATGAGTTCAGCAGCTATTTTGGCCTTCAGATCACTCTTTGATCCATGCTACATAGAAGTTTAGATGCCACCTAGATCTGTTAAATCGGAAATCCAAACCCAGAAATTCATGAAATGAGAGTCTGCTTTCAAAATTTGGTTCATAGTGACTCCACGAGTCACCAGAAGTTTTGGAATAGATCCCAAGGGATGGGTTTGTTACCTCTTCTCTACCTATTTGTTAATGTTCCTTCCACTTTAAAAGTACAATATATTTTCTATTACAGCCATTAAAGACTCACATTTTCCATATCTTCATTGAAACACATTTTTCAGTGGACATACAATGCTCATGTGTCAAAGCCCTGTTAATTCTCAAGTCAGTGGTGCTCAGCTTTTGAATGGCAGGCCCAATAGGTGGGAAGGGCATACTAAAGAATGGATGGGTGGTACTCTGTCCTCCAAGTTTGTGCTGAGCCAAGACTCATGGGGGCTGTCAGAAGGCAAGAAAAGGTATATAAATCCTAATGGGGAGCGGGGAGGGTGTGAAAGGAACCGAGCTCTTAATCACTTCTGCCCATTAGCCATACCAGAGTATTTTTCCTAAGACTAAAGGGAGGAGAGCTTGGTGTCCTTGTCAGCTCCCTGTATATATATATAATTTGAATTTTATCTATCTCATAAATCCTGTTAGTAGTTTCAGCTGGATAAAGTATTCTCCTTGTTTCTTGTCATAAACTCCTGCAGTGTTCTTTTATACAGCTGCCACATTTCATCCTAATGCAGCTGCAATTCACTCAGGGATGAAGTGATCCCTATTTATAACTTTCGCATCAGTTTTTATAACCATTTAAAGTGCCTCAAGATGAGATGTGGGATGCAAACTATTGTTTTATTAGTGTCATCACAAAGTGCTGCATTGTACAAATCAATTGTAAGCTAAGAAGAAAAGTGGTTTTGAAGTGATACTTGAAAATAGGGAGATATTTTAGGGGCTGGGAGGGTTTTAAAATCTTACTTTAGGAATATAAGATGGCAAAAAAAGGAAACAAACTAGCGTGGCGTAAGGTTGTGTAATCTGAATGGACAGTGGGAGCAAAAACATCAGAGAAATGAATGGCAGAAAGTTAGATTTAAGTGACATCAGATTTGAATACGCAGAAAGAAAAGGAGAAAGGGAAACCAGCAGTAAATAGAAATAGTAATGATAGTAAGCAGCAACCAAAGATCTGGAAAGGACACTCAAAGGCAGAACTGAATCTCTTGGGTTTATCACATTGCTGAAGCACATAATGTGGGTGTGATTTTTTAGTATCACTTAGTGCTGTCAAATGTCTTTGCTGTATTATTGTTATGTCTGAGCCTTTCAAAAGTCAAGACAACTTGGTGTCCAGATCTCATTACTTTCTAATGTTTAGGTCCCTGATTGAGCTGAACATCCTGTGCCTCAGCAGGAGGAGCTACTTAGGAGTCTACATAATGGCGAATTCCCTCGGGAACCAATTTTAGGCTGAAGGCCCTTAGGGCCAGTGATAGCTGCCTGGAAGGGCAGCTTGTTACTCTGAATTGGGAGTCCATCAGGTTATTTCTTGTTGCTGAGATCTCTGTGTGTCCCTGCTGGCTTGTTCTACTGGCTGCTTCAGTGGCCCCTGAAAGTCACCTCTCAGCTTAAAGAGCTTGTAGAGTATAGGACATTGTATAAAGGCCTCTCCTGCACTGCAAACTGTGTTTTCCCTGTTGTTGTGGTGCTATTTGCACAGCCGCCTTCATGTTATTAGCATGAGTGATACCATTGTGTTGTATACCTAGCTCTGATGAGATCTAGATATAAGAAGTATTAATACAGACGTAGTGTTCCCAGACCTGTAAAGTTTCGTGCTTGGTGAACCTGCTATAAATCTCAGGCCTACCAGTTTTACCAGTATCCCATTAATTTAGGAAAGGAATTCAACATCATCCTTTTACCCAAAGGGGACTTAGATTTGTAAGTCCTTGCTCAAATGATGCACCTTTCTTCTTGGGAAATACAGACTTGCTCAAGATAAAAGGCTGTCGAGAAGTCTCCCAGCTGGGTTGTGTGGAATTTGGTTATACTAGGGAACAAAACAATTGTCATAGTGGTTGAAACATTTTATATAGTCCCAGACTATGTCTGAGCAATAGAAATGTCAGTAGCTGAGAAGAAAGAGCTATGTAAGGGGTCAGCTAACTGGGAAAAAAAATTATCTCCTAACACTGTTTTTAGTTTGGTTTCATTTGTTCCATTCTGGAGAATTCTTTCCCAATCTGTGGTGGTAGCAGTGAGTAGTCAGTCCTTTGGCAAAGAATTTTATAGATTGTATTAAAAAAAATACTTCGTTAGTTTAGATTGCCTTCCTTCTTTTTCATTCCTCCCTTTTCATTGATCTCCCTGTTCTTGTGCTGCTAGGTAGAGTGAACAGAAGTTACCAATTTCCTATTTTTTTATTACCTCTGATTTTGTACCCTTTTATCATAACCCTCCCTTGTTCATCTGCTCTCCAAGGTAAACAGTCTCAATCTTTTAATCTCTCAGCATATGAGATTTTTTTTTTCCATGTTCATAAATAATCATGCTCCTCACTTTCAACCTTTCTAAGAAGTCAGAGCATGAATGGACATCATCAGAATATTATTCACCAAGCGTAAAGAATTACACATAAAGAAACTACTTATGAGCTTGAAAGGATCTTTTTCTATTGACATTTGAATTATATTCAACCACAGGAGTTTAAAAGGTCCATATTTTATTGTATTATTACTGGTACCACAATATTCTGCAAAAGCTTAAGGTCTATTAAAATAACAGTTTGACAGCTTTATTTGTTACTTGCTTGCAAAACATAACGTTGCCTCTAATAGTATTTATATAGCATGATATAAAATAATTCCAATGAAATTCCACTTTTGAAAACCTTATTATCAGGATTTATTGAAGAGTATGCACCATAGTGTAGTAAAATAATAAAAATGCATTATATGCTTATGTTTTATTTTATTTATGATATATTTGTTCTATAAATGGTATTTTTATGAGTGCACGGTACAATTACCTTTGCATTATTATTGGAATTCTTCTGAAAAAGTCCTACAGAATGTAAAGAAATGAGGTAAACCATTGGATCTCTACCTAAAAGCATTCTCTCAAATGGAGTTCTCATGACATTATTCTAAAAGCCTAAATAATTTCACATGCCAATACCCTTTGCACAAAATTCTATACCATCCTATAAAAATAAACTTTAGAATTTTCCTTTTTAAAGAATTTTGGTGGTTCAGTGCAACATGAAAATGTTACAGAAAAATTGCATCTCTCTTTATTAAATTACACAAGACCTATTCCTTAGAGAACAGAAGATTTGTATTTTTCCATGATTTACAGTAACCTGCTTGTAGGAAGACAATAATCCAGTAATGAAGGTATCAACCTGCTCCTTGCAAGTTATAAATGTGATCCTCTGTTTTGCTGTGAATTTCCTGTGTGACCCTGGAAAGTCACCATTTCTTGTACTTACAAATATTTTCCCGTTCTTTACAATTTAGCACCTCTATCGTACTGTAGCCTGATTTCTTAGCTTTGCAAATGCTATTCAATAGGACATATCAGCCTTTAGTATTACATAGTAACTGAGTGACAAAGGTGTGATGGGTTTAGATATCCAAGAACATCAGAAAGTTGAGATTTATTCTGCCCAGACCAGATCTAAGGGTATGAGTAACTGAGGAGTGGCATAGCCATATTTTTATGGGCAGTTAAAGGACTTGGGGACCTAATTCCCATCAGCCTTGTTTCTAACCTACTTAAGTGCTTTAAATCCCCCACAAATAAGAGTTACATGGATAAATATCTTAAAGACTATGAGATGTAGGGGCAGGAGAGTAAATGAGGACCATTGAAGTACCTCAAACTGGGCTGCAAGAAGAAGCTGGAACACCCTAGACCTGTTCTTACATAGCTTCAGCCTGAACTGAGCTTTCCTACAGATCCCATCTGGCCTCATGAGTGCTCTTCTGGGAACACATCAGGGTGGAGGCATCACTTGTTGGTGATGTGACACAGGTTTGGAGTAAAAGGATGCATCAAGACCAGCTAGGCAAGGCTGAAGCTTTCCTGAATAGTGTCTACAGCTGCCTTGAGCATGCCTCAAGTTTAAAACACAAACAGTATTTCCTCCCCAAGAGTATTCTCTTGTTCACCTTTCACACAGGTCCACAGTGACTCCTGAGAGTAAAACATGTTACTCAACGCAGAGTTGAGCTGAGCCTCCAAACCAACCCTAAAATGCCAGGTAGATATTGTTCTTGAAGATGCAGTACAAACTCTGTCATATCAACAGTTTTTTCTCTCCTTGAAGGAGAAAGCAAGTCAAGGACCAAAAGTTAATAACATAGCAGCAGACTACCTGCAAACCCTCTGAGCTGTAATCAAGCTGTTACTCCACTCCCAAACCATGCTTGCGAGAGTGAGACCTCTTCTACCTAACAGAGAGGCTTATGATGACCACTGGAGCTCACTGATGCAGCTGCACAGTAAAACATACTCCTTCCCAATGACTTCATTAATCGTTTTTTTTAACACTCCCAGATATTTTATCTTAAGTCTAGTAAATTAGATTTAAGTGGAAAATAATAAAGTGAGTATAAACAGTGATTTGTTACAGATAGATGAGTAATAAAGGTAATGACATAAATTTGACATAAACAGAATAGGTGGGGAAATTATGTGCCTTATTTATTCTAGTTGCTGTTTCTTTCACTGCATTGTGCAATAATAAACATAGTTTAAAAAAAAAAAAAAAAAAAAGAGAAACACCAAAACAGAAGATAGATGAGACAGAAGGAAAATGGCAGAAAGGCAGAAAGAAGACAAAACACTGGTCTTTAGACAGGAAAATGGAGAGGATGGTCTTCACACTGTTATTCATGGACAGTGATAAGGTCCCAAAGTATAAAATTAACTTACTTACATGATTTTCTCTTGACAGAGTAATGTTCTCCAAGCAACTTTCTAGATAGTTATCTTTCATGTGAGGAATGGCTGTCCCAGTGGTTTGGTTTTTCCTGGGTTCTTTAAAATGTAGCTAATATGGACTAAAGAGCACCCTTAGAGGATCTGGGCCAGCTTACTACTCCAACAGCAGAACATTACTGGGGCATAGTAGTACTGGGGGAAGGAGTTTTCTGCCAGCTTAGATGGTTGAACAAGATCTCTGAAGGGTTAGCCAGGAGCTGGTATGGCATGAAGGGAAGGTGGAGAAAGAACCAGCCAAGCATGGAGCAGGCAGGGCAGGATGTCCCCTTTTGTGGCAGCTGGCTGCTGGAGTCTTCCTCTCATGTTGGGCACCACTAAAGCAGTTTGTGAAAAATCAGATAAACTGCAGGGAGAGAGAGAAAGACTGCAAGCAACTGTCTCCATTTCAGCCCCAGAGTAGCCAAGGCAATCACATGGTCTGCAGGAGACAAGTTCAAACCTGCCTAGCACTAAGCACGATCTCACATGCCAGCTGTGCTCTGAACATCTGTTAAGTTTTCTGGGTGAACACCTCTGTCCTTATTTTGTTCTACTTACATCTTCAATAAATAACAAAAAAACTTTAAAGATTTGCACTTGAATCTCTACTGTGTGACATATGCTTTGGGCCACTGTATAAGTGTCTCTGATAAACATTTGATTTAATACACAGTGGGACAATTCGAGGAAGAAAGATTAAGAAACAATCCCATGGGGAAAACAAAACAAAACAAAACAAAAAAGATGGCTTGGCTGATCAAAGAGATGTTTGACAAGGTTTTAGGTTGCTGATTGCATATGGGCACTGAAAGGTTTTGATGAAGCAGGGAGCAACATCTGTGGGGCCTGTGGAATGAGATGTGAGGAAGCTCAGCAGCAAAGCCTGTGTGGAGAGGACTTTGGACACACATCCTGGGAAGAGCTGGGTAGATAAGGGGGATCATATGGAGGCCATGAGGGGATCATCACACTGATCTCCCCAGAAATGTGGCTGTAGGGCTTTTACTTGTATGGATCTCAATTATAACTCACTACTGGTAGAAAAGTGAAATGGAAAGCGAGAAATTTGATTCCTGTCAAGCTTCGACTAGGAACTGAAAAAAACCCCAAACCTGAGAAGTCAAGTACTTTGAGACATATTGGTGCTTGTCAATATTTGTGACTGAATTACTACCTAGCCTTAATAATTAATGATTGTCATTAGCTGCTTCCCAAGCAACTGGAAAGCAGTAGATAAATTATCCCTGACTGTTTTTTCAGACAGCAGATCAGGGCAGTAGTGCGTAAGCACAAACCCACCATCTGGTGTGCTGGGGCGAGCAGCCTTTTGGTCACACCAAAGGTGATGTTGGTGGTGGGGTCAGTGGCAGCTCATGTGCTTCTTGGAAGGGGCTGTGGCTCCTGCTAGTCTTGACTACAAAACTATGAGCCATGTCCTCTCTAAAATCACTCTTCTCAACATTTGAGTTGCTGTTGACAAGCTGCCTTGAAGCCACTTGTGAGCACATGTAGGTTTCCAGGTCCTTCAGGGTTGCACTATGACAGTGCAGCTGCTTCAGACTGGTTCAGGCCCCTATGTTAACCTGGATATGGGAACAGAGCTAGACCAACACCACCAAAAGTAACTCCGAAGCCCTCCAGTGGCAGCTTCAGCAAAGTCTGTTTGGTGCTGTACTCATCACTTCTCAAAGAAGTCTTCACTGACTTTAACTAGCAAGCAACAAAAAGCAAATATTAGAGTATGTGCGTAGAAAAAGAAGGTTAATCTGAGCATGTCAAATTATATTTTAAGCATTACAATATACAATAATGAAAAAATCTGTATTGCATTCTGAACTATAACTTGGATTACATGCCTAGAGTGAGATAATAGATATCACCTTTAGCGTCTGATGATGAGTAAATCGTTGGTTGTGCTTTTTCACCTAAACTGCAGGAGCAGCCAACAGGGGAATGGCCTTTAGCCAGTGGAAATACACTGAGCAAAGTCACATTTGTGTCTGGGCCAGCAGCACATTGCACTTCTCCTGTTCTGCTGTCTTCTGAATAAGACCAAAAAGGAAAGAGAGATAAAGGAGAGAACTGGGCACTGGTATATGGCTGAGATCCAGTATCCTGGAAGCTGACTTAGCAAATCTTACTCAAGGGGGAATCTGTTTGTTTGACATGATCATTTAGAAAATGAGAATAGTCCCAATAGATTCCTTCATGAAGGAGATACAGTCAAAGATCGAAAGCAGAAGTTAATCCATCAATCATTTTTGACTGGTTGCAGTGTGTTACAGAGAGTCTCATACAATGGGTGAGATATACTTTCTTGGTTGTTCCCTGCGATTATTCACCCACTGCAACCTGAGATTTTTTAGATCTCACTTGGGTTGCAGGAAGATTCCTCAGCAAGCTCCTTTGAGCAGCCAACTGCAAAAAACACTGAAATATGATAAGCATATAAGAGCATTAGATGGTAGCATTCTCCATCACCCACAGGCTCTGTTAGTTGTGCTTCCATGCCAGATGAAGCTAGAATGTACGTACGTACAGCTGTTCTGAGTTGTAAAATACGTTTTGAAATGGGATTGATTCATCTGTGTTTCATGAGATTGAATTCAGCAAAAGAAAAAAGTATAAAGACTTGTCTTTTTTCCAAGGATTTAATAAAAATATTCAGTCTCACTGGAACATAATAGAGATGTGCTTTCAGCACACAGATGTGCAGTAGCGAGAGCCACGTTTCATGTAAGCTGCTCATTCTTTTGTGCAGTGTTAAGAACTGAATGTACTTTTATGCTCCTTTTTTCAGCCTTGACATGAACTAATGTCAAAGCAAATGAAGAGCTGGTGGTAAATCCTTTTCAGCACTGCTAAGGATTGTAGCTATTGCAGAGCTGTTACCGGCTATCTAATAATCTTTGGGAAACTGGGCTTTTGATAAGTAGACCCTTGTATTAGGAATTCTTATTTCTGCAACAAAAATTACCAGCATGACTCAGTATTTAGAAGATCAGAAAGTTGTATGGGTCACATACTACAGAGTATATTCAAAGCAGATTTTATGGTGAGCTTCAGTGGGTAAAGTCATTAAGAGCATAATGAGTGATTCGAACAGAACTACTTGGGTAAAAATTCACACCAGCATCTCCTACCAATAAAAATGCATTATAGCAGAAAACAGATTTATAACTGGAATTTTTTTTGCATGCAAGACTGAATATGCAGAAGAACAACCGAGCCTGATTTTATTTTTCCATTTCCATTGCTTTTTTTATGACTGCCTAGATTTTACAACCACAAATGTGCCAAAACCTTTGTCTGGTTCACTCAGGTTGAATAATAAGCAACATAAAATGTCTACTTTCTTCAACATCTGCACACTTCATTCCTTAGCATTTTAAAAATGTAAGAGGGGCAGATATTGACTTTGATCTTGTAAACTGAAACTGTTCAAGTGGTAGATCCTGATCTTAATCTGGGTGGTAAGGAGTCATTGCGCTGGTTTCCCCAGCAAGCCACATTTATCTGGGTGAACCTCTGTTTTCACTTGTTCTTCCAGTCACTCTGAGAGCAGGTGGACATGCAGGCAGCATGTGTGCAGGGCAGAGCCAGACCTGGAACACTGCTTTCTATAAAATAAGTTCACAGAGCTTGGTAAAAATTGAGGTAATCTACTGTCAACATACATCTCAGAGGTCGGGCACATAACCGTGTGTGTGACTGCTGGAGTGCACAGTCTGTTTCGCTTGAGATGCTTCAAAATTTATCCTCTGTTTTTGTGTAGCTGACACATTTACAACTGCTTCAGTAATTGCACAGGATGGATCTGCCTCTCCCGTGCAAAAAGCTTTATGTCTCATGTAGTCCCTCTCTTGAACATGATCTTCTTCCATTCCGTTATGCTCACCTATCCCTACTGTCACCTCCAAAATAAGGAGGGACTGTCCAGCTGAGGATTCCCCCATCTTGTTCCATTCTGGCAGGATACATCTTGAAAGCAGAAACCTAGCACAGCATCAGCTGTGTCTGTACTTCTAAATAGTGGAGAGGCAGGGACAAGATGACACAGACTGATTCCTCTCCTCCCAGCTTAAGACTAGCCTTCTCAAGATTAGTCTTGATTGATAACTGAAACAGTCCAAAACAGGCCTGGAAATGGATTAAAATTAAAGAGTGAGCAGTCTGGGATCCAGTGCTTGAAGCTACTGCCTGTATCTATTTTATTTAGCTGCACAGACATACCTTTAGCTGTTTATCCTCCCTCTGTTAGCAGCCACAAGAGAAAAGCATTGTCAGTAGTTGATTTATCCCACCTATTGTAGACACTATTTTAAGGTAAAATAAATTACGTGTTGGAAGTAACTGTCTCTATTGACTATGGAGAGAGTCTACACAATGGAGTTCAGATGGCTAAGTAGGAAGACACATCCTACCTGTAAAATTGTCCCTTTGGTAACATGAGACCTGCACTGAGGTTTTCCTGGCAGAGCTTTCAGTCACTTTCATGTGGGATTTTTCTCTGCAAGAAATGGCAGAGCAGGAGAAAACATACTGCATGTTCCCTGTCACCCCATTTCCACCCTGCTTTATCTTCACCTCTCACCAACAACTTACCCTTGAGGAAGAGTAAGTCACAGAATGACAAACCTGGCTGAGCAACTTCTGGCTGCGTGGAGATGATTAACACTTCATGCTGGTCACCAAGCAGCTATGCAAACCCCAGAGTCCTGTGGAGGCAGGTGTATTTCTTTAAAAGACTATTTTATTTTCTGATCTTATAAAGAAATTCTTCAGAGTGATGACAGTAACGTTAAGCAATAAACAGCTACAACCTGGTCTCTTTGCTATTTCCTTGTAATTAAAACAACTTCTAATGCAAAAGAACTAAGTGTGAAGTTTTCTTTTTTCTCTTTCTGTTCAGAAATTGAAGCAAAGGAAGCGTGTGACTGGTTACGTGCAGCTGGATTTCCCCAATATGCTCAGTTCTATGAGGGTAAGTAGATTTTTCTCCTCATTGTGCGGTACTGAAAGTGCACTGGGCCCATGCCAGGAGAGCTTGCGGTCAGCCAGCTGTACATTTGACTGAGTTATGGCCACAATTGGCTGCTTCACAAAGCTTCAGCTGCTGGAGCCATACCAGTGCCTAAAGAAAACTAAGATTCTTGCCCTCATGGCCATGGGAAGAAAAAAAAGTAGGGACACAGTTTGTGTAAATCTCAAAGGTTACCAAAAAAAACCCCAAATATAAAAATACAAAGGTCTCTTTTTTAAAAAAACTTCCTGAAATCTGTCTAAAATAAGATTGAAAACACTGAAAGTTACTGAAAATTTGAATCTTACCAAAATAAGATTGAAAAATTCTGCAAAGTTACCAAAAGTGAATTTTACACTTGCAAAGCAAGAAAAGCCACTATTTTGAGCTGATTCAAAGCAAATGGCCTTGCCCCTTCCTAGCTGTAATGTTCATGCACAGGGAAGCAGCATTCCCAAGGGAGGGCAAGTGATTGCACTGCTGCTGCAGTCAGGAGTAGTTTGGGAATGGGAATGGGACTGGGGCTGGGGATTTTTCCTACTCTTCCTAGCTCAGTGCTGACAGAAAATGCAGCTGATCCTCATTTTTCCTAAACTGTATGTTCTTCCTGCCAGAGACACAGAGCCAGCTCAGGCCCATTTGGGCTTATTAGCCAAAGCAAAGCTCTGCCAAATGCTGCTGGACATCTTCCAGGGTCAGCTTGGGTGTGGAGGCAGCACGGCTCCACATATGGAGTGATGGCCAAGAAATCTTGTGGGTCAGAGGTTCTCTGCAGAGCTAGCTCAGATGGCATTCATCCCCATGCATGGGATTAGCAAGGACACCTCTGCAGGTTCTGACAGCTACCTGAGGTCCCACTAGGCTCAGGTGCTGGCTCTTGATAGGCCAATCAGGTGTCTGAGTACTGGGAGCACCATGCAGATGTGCTCCAGCGGTGCTGCACGAGCCAGGCAGGCTCTGTTAAACCCAGCAAGAAACTAAGACTAATAAGCCTGCTAGACCAAGGCTGACATTTATATGTGTCTACCACAGCCCCTGGGTGCCAAGTAGTACTTTTGTGTCTGCCTTGTAATGAGAGTATCTCAGATCCCAGCTACCCCAGGGAAAAGAGAGCCTGTTGCCTGCTGAACTCAAAGGGATGTTCCCTCCAAAAAACAACCTGTGCTGGGCTCCCACTGTTCCCATAGAGTCAATAATACAATCTAGACTGTCTCTGAAAACAAGATCCTTTTCACACGCATCTATTATGCCAGTGTTAAGCACCAGTGTCTGAAAATGCTGGCTGCGGTTCCTGTATCCCAGTGTCCTGCTGCGATACCTAAGCATGGCAGAGCAGTCTGGAGAGCAGCCACAGTGCTGGAATCCATCTCGCCATTATGGAGCCCACTAATGTGTTGCAGCCATGTCACTTTTTATTACAAACGTCAGCTCCCAGCTCACTAGTCTGGCTTTTAACTAATATTAGGGGTTATAATTAATCTTTTTTTGTTTGTTGCTGTTACTCCAGTAACCTTTTGTCTGAAATCATTGTTATTTGGAGCTGTATTAAAAGCAAAAAGCACAGAACATTTCTATTTCATGAGAAAAACAATCTATCTAGCAAGTAATTCATTGTCACTGTGATAGGAAAGGAGAACCTTGTTGCTCATGTGGATAAAGAAAGTGTATTGGTAATTCTCTAATCTTATTTGCTTGCACTAGGAACTAGGAAGAACAACTAGAAAGACTGAGTATCTTGTTAAAGCCAAAATGAAATATCCTTGCTAGCTCCTTGGTGCACAGGATGTTCAACTATACCTTTAATACGAAAAGAAAAAATAAAGTGACGGAAAAGGGAACCAGAATCTAGTGAAATTAGTCATACCAGATTTCAGTGAGGAAACACATGCAAAGAATTTTAGATGTAGGCAATGTATTGTCATTTGAATAGCAAGCAGTCATCTTAATATTGTGTCTCCTTTTGTAGACTCCCAGTTTCCCATTGACATTGCTGCAGTAAAGAAAGATCATGATTTTCTTGACAAGGACCTTGTAGAACCTCTTTGCAGGTAAATAACACCTAAAGTTTCTTTTCTGAGAATTTAAAAACATGAGCTGATTTGTTATTGTTAGCATAGCAGCAGAAGCAGTAGCAGAGATGTTTGTTTGTCTACATGAATTAAGCAATGATATCTATAATCCATTCTGAATTTATTTCTCTTGTGGAAAATACTGGAGTAGGATCCACTACACTTACAGAAAACAGCGTATGATTTGAGAAGACCCAAATCCAATGGATTTAAAACACCTGCCTCTTAAGAAAGAACTACCAATAGTACAAGAAAAATCTAAATAAATGGGTCACATTTGAGTTGCACATGAATAACTCTTACACCTAAGCACAGCAGAAAAGATGAAATTTCATTTCATAGAATTCAGCAAGTGCTTTCTCTGGCAGCAGATGTGGTTTTCATGCTACTGTTATTCCCTTGGTAGTCTTCTTTTGGCACCAGTAACAGAAGTGGGACCAGAACTCCACAACACTACAGCTGCTACAAGTAATCACTGGTTTGCCCCTCCCAGAGGGCTTGTGTTGCTGTTTATCTAACTTTTTTTTACTCTGCCTGTGTTGAATATGCCATATTGCATTGCTCAAATATGGTCCCCTAGGACTCAAGAAGCAGCAACTCCGTGGTAGTTTTTCCAAAATCACATTGCAGAGACATTTTTCCCCTCTTCTTTTTCCTGTGTTGGGTTCTGCTTCCCTTCTCTTCAGCAAGGACACAGGAGCATCTGGCCCCTAACGAAGCAGGCTTTATTACAAGTTATGGAAACTTTCACAACACCAAAATCAGGATGATTGGACAAAATTCTATTTCCTTTTCTGCAACTGTGGCTAAAGTCATCAGAAAGTGCATGCTGTTCCACTGCACGTTGTACTGTGCATTGCAGGGATTAATGAGTCTGTGATGAAAGACTGCAGAGAGAGTTTGTGAGAACCATAGAAAATAGTGCTGGATGAGAGTTCATCTAGTCTGTCTGTCCATCCTGGGAGATACCCTCCTTTCTGGAGGATCCAGATAATTCCTGGACATGGCTGTAAGAACGCATTCCGAAAACTCCCTTGCTGCAAGCGAGACCTATTGCTTCTCATTTTGTCTATTCCAGATATGGAGAACAGAATATTCTCTCTCTCTCTGTAGTAGCCTTTGTGGCTGAAGACAAATCAGTAGGAACTAGATCCTTCACTGATTGCTCTCAAGAATGCTGGGGAGCAGAATAACTGCAGACTTGATCTATTGCTGTTCTGTACAGCCTGGTGGGAGGGATCATTATGCCCATACCTAGAGAAAACTTCTTTCCATACGTACATGCACCCGTCTGCTTCAGTCTGGCGTGGTAGAAGACATGCTTTGCTGTAGTTTGGGATCAGGAAGTGGTAGGAGGCTGAGATCTCCTCCCATCTGCCCTTTCCCACAAAGCTGAAGGACTATTCAAAAGTGCAAGTATGGTGTTTGTCCCTGCCTCTTTCTTGTGAGAGCAAGTGGTGAGGTGCAGTCATTGTATAGCTCTGTGACTCTCCCCAGTCTTTCTTCTCTGAAGTACTAGGCAATGGCAGTACTTCACTTGTGGTCTCCAGGCACCCGACATCTACACAGCTAAATGAGGACAGATCACCTCTTGCTCCTCTGGCCTCTCTGTAGACTTACAGATGCATGAAGAAAAATTTTAAATATTTATGGGAATTTCTTTGTGAGCTGAACAGCGGAACACTGGGTTTTTTCCTCTTGTATTGAAATATGAGGTTTTCAAAAATAAACTATCAGCTGGAGAGATGTACTCATGTGACAAAATGCTTTATATTAATATAAATCAAGTGATATTGCTGAGACCTGTAGTACGTAAGCATAGACACAGATCATTTCAAATTACTTTCTTCAAGGATAAAAGTTTTATGACTGTCTAGTAACATTTTTTTGTAGTGATTTTATTCAGAAGGCACCACCTCTTGACTTAAATTTTTGTTGGGAGTTTTTAAATAATTCAGATCTCAAAAAGGAATACCACCTCATATACTGGCAGAAATAGAAGCATTATGTTATATAGCTGGAAGAGTCATATTTTTGGATTGCAAACATTTAATTTGCTGTATCTTAGTAGCCCCAAATCTTTAGCTGAGAGCAACCCATAAAAAACCGGTTGTGCCAGATGTCAAGGTTCGGGTTCATCACAAACAGTCAACAGTGTCAGCCACTGCCCCTTTGTTACTGTCTGGGCTATCAGACCAATATCTTCCAAGTTTTCCTGAGTACTTGAAATCTTCACAGCTTGGCTGACCAATGTGGCTGGTTTTCTACCTTTTGTTTGCTCCGTGGTGGCATTATGACAAGGCACGTGCTTGTTTATAATAGGAGAGCTGCAGGTTGTGATGCATTTTTATGAAATAGAAAGTTCAAAAAATGTTGGTTATTGTTTCTGTGTGCACTGATTCCCAGGTCAGGAATCAAACTTCTGTTCTTCAAACACCCAAACCTACCCTCGAAGCTATGTATGACCAAGCCTTCACACTGACTAATAATGCATTCAGCCCATAGTACTGAACAAAATGGGGTTCTCATTTTTATTTGGAGGATAATTTAAAAGCTGGAATGCCAGAATGGGTAATCAGATTGAACAGACTTTAGGTCTGAATGGTAATGGTTCTAGCATAAACACTGCATTTCTCTGCCCTTGTGGATTAAAATCAAACTCTCGAGCTCATTTTATAATCAGTTTTCTTATGGCACTGCAGTATGCAAGACCACATGAAGTACAAATGCAGAGGAACCTTTTCTTTTTTTAATGCAGCTGATAGTATTTTAGTCAGAAAGCCCGAGACTCCCTGTTGTAACTCCTGCTGTTTACAATATAATTTGAAAATTTGGCAGAGTAAAGACCAAACTTGAGGCCTTTGTGTTAGAGGCGTATCTATCAAGAGATTCCACTCAGATTTTACTGAGTAATGAACAATAGAAAATTGCCAGGCAATCTGCAGGCGAATGCTGTCAACCTGCCAAAATAATAATTGGGCATGAAAATTTTATAGCTGGATCTCTGTGTTGTTTCCAAAATAGCAGCAACCAACTCTGTTCTGGGAACTTTTGTGGCTGATATGATAAGAGAGTGAGAAGGAAAAGCTAAGCCATGTTGTACTTTTTGTATTAATGTAAATACAGTGACTAAGAATATAAAGAACAAGTATGTAACAGTCTGATACACAGGCCTCGAAATCAACCTGTTAAATCCTCTACTGTACCAAGCAGCCAGCAACCTCTGTTTTCCATACCCAGTGCCTCTTAGATAACTTGTAAATAATCCAAAGGTCGCTGTAGATAGGACATCCTACCATTAGAGTTCTGAAGTGGTGATTGTATAGTCCATACTGTCTGTTGAGTTATGTTGCTCTAGATGCTGTTAGGAGATAAGCCCGAGCCTCCACGTGCAGTATGGAACGCTCTGCTCTGAAGTCAGTAGAATGGCTCCCATTGTCAAGTAGGGTTGATTCACCTCATATGATAGGACTGAGAAACAGTATACTCTCTTCACACTCAAAAGTAGAGGAGCTGGGATGTGTCTGTACCAGCTTTGCACACCAGCCTTGCCAATACTGGGACGACCCTTATTCAGTGCTGGGTCCTCAGAAGAGCCCAGCATGAGCAGCTGGATGTCCTCTTCCCAAATTCCACAGCACCAGAAGCAGGTAGCTAGGGGCACATGTATACAGCATACAGCATCTACGCTTGGCTGGGAAAAATGATGAAGAAAAGAAACAGGCTGCCTAGGGAAGTGGTTGAATCACGATCCCTGGATGGATTTAAAAAACATGTGGATGTGGTGCTTAGGGTCATGGTTTAATGGTGGACTTGGCAGTGTGAGGTTTACAGTTCGGCTTGATGATCTTGAAGTTCTTTTCCAATCTAAATGATTTTGTGATTCTGTGTAAAATGGTGCCATGTTTCCCTCAGAGGCAAACTTAAGGAACCATAAAATGTATTTGTTTGGTCACTCCATAAGAGAGAACATTTGCAGGATACACTGTGCTGTCCATGCTAGCCCTCCCCATGGTGCCTTCTCCTGCAAAACCGGTTTATGCCTCTGGCTCCATCAGTTGCTTGGAAGCAGCTGCAGAACAAGTCCAGGGGAATGCATGGAACTCCAAGTCACTTCAACATTGTCTTGTTATTACCTGGATGGCTCTTCAAGCTGGATAACAGATCACCCATGAGGTTTTCCAGCTGGTCACATCCTGCATTGATACAAGCTTACATCTATTTGTAAACACCTTTTAGTGCTTTACAGGATGTGAAAATCAAAGGTTTTCTGCCTTTGAAGATCTTCTATCGTAAGGGTTTGGGATTCAGAGCTCTAAATACCTGTGTCTAATGCCATCTTAGATCTCCTGAAATATCTCACACTACTCCATGGCCTGGCTGAACTAAGAGGACCTGCAGCTGCTGAATGCCAGGCTTGGTACTCTAGAGGATCAAAAATAGCACTAGACCCCTCTGTTTGGGCATCTAAATCACTCCACTATTGTTTAGGTATTGTTTCAAGGGACATTATTAACTTACCTATGATGTTTTACCATAGACATAAGTGTTAAACCATAAAGGCAGTGTCTACCTGTGAAGGCCTGGTCAAGAAGTAGAATCAACAGCAATGAAGCATTTGCTGTAGTAAATATTTTGCAGGCTTCCCCTGAACACTACAGAGCTTTCAGACAAGCATTCAAATGCATTCTAATTTGGTTTTTATATAGCCAGCTCTCTTGTGTTTATTCATGTGGTTTTTTCTGCTTTTCTTAAGTCCAGATTTTGTGTTTTGTTAACATTACAAACAGGCAGTCTTTTTCCGTGTTTTTAAGTAGTGATGTGAAAGTGTAATGGTTCTCTCACTTTGAGTGGGACATTAGCCTGTTATAGTCAGACTTGGCTGTCAGTCATCTAGCTACTTTAAGCAGATGAGAAAAGCTTTGTGCCACCATTGGCACATCAACAAGGCATAAGAAGTTGAAACAGACTGGCTTTGATTGGAGTTGTTAGTATCAGGCAAGCTCACAAATACAATCATTAGTTCTCTAATTTCACTGGCAAATCTTTCTACGGCTCTGGAAAAGCCCCAGAAAGCATGCCAATATTTTGTAGATGAGTGAATTTAAAACCTGAGGTTGAGCCCCTGGCATCCAGTAGAAGTAATTTTGGTTTTGATGGAGTGAGTTCTTCATAGCAAAGCCAGGTTAGAAAGCATCCAGAGCAACGGTGTGGCTTCACAAACATCCAGTTTAAGTAATGATATTCACTTTTATAGAGCTGACCTTTCAAGTCCCTGCTGAAATGATCTCGCTTTTGAATGCCTTTGGATGATCTTGTTGGTTTGACTACATGCTTTCTGCACCTTTCCTGCATCTATTGAGAAGAAGCAACTCTTCAATAGAAATGCCACAGCAATTTCAGCTGTCAGCTGGACATGTGCAGAGTTACCTGGGTGCGGGTAGGGGGAAGGGTACATCACAGGCTGTTCCTTCCTTGTCTTCCCACCCCAGAAGTGCGTGGCTTGCTCCTTGTTTTTAGAAGGCAAGCAACATCATAGTAAATGGAAGGAGTGCTGGTCCCTGTGCAGGATCTCTGATCTGAGCCTCCAGTTGAACTCTCAGAGAAACCTGTCTCCAGGGTTAGAAAGTTGAGCTGAAGTCCTTTGAAAAAGCGTCTGTGCCTCTGTATGTTTGCAATTGGTACTGATATGCAAATTTAAATGTTTTGCGCTCAAAAGAAGTGCTGAACATTATTCAGCCATAGGGCCTCAAGAAAAATGCAACTTTGGATTGAGAAATTCCATGTTTGGGCAAAAGATGAGCTTTGCAATAATAGATGTAATCCCTGAGGAGGAGGATTTGTGGGCAGAAGGCTGAAGATACAGCTACTGAGCCACAAAGCCTGAAATTTATTACAAGTACATTACTATCATGCATGCGGGTTGTGCTTGTGCATGCATTATGCTCACATTAATATGATAAGCACAGAACTTTTCTGATGTGGCACAATGGGTTTATTGACTTGAGTTAGGGAGGAGTATTTTATTTACAAATGGGCAGGTGATATTTTGTAAGGGATTTTTTTTTTAAGGAAGGCCCACATTTGGTGGACCAATTCTTCTTTAGTGGTGGCAATTTGGAAGGATTTCTAATATTAGAAGTCCCAGGGAGGAATACGTTAATGCAATAAGGTTCTTATGCTATGTGAGAGATAATATTATTGATGTGATGGTTTTTCTCATGTTTCCTTTTAACTTATCACATACATTTCCAATGTTATCAGTTCTGGAGTTCTGCAGCCTCTTCCTGAGACCCAGAAGCAAGAGCAGTAGCTCTTGCTGCAAAGACATGGGAGTTGTGAGGTGGCCTACCAAAGGCTATTGTGGGCATACAGCTCTCTCACTCTGCTATTCTTTGCTTGGAAATCCAGCCCTAAAACTGGAAAATATTTATCTCTGAGTCTCTACTTTTAGGAGATGGATGGTTTCATGAATACTTTTAAGTATAAATAAAAATGAATCAATTATGATTAGCTTGGTAGGTTCTCTATTGAAAGAGTGTGTTCTCTTGTCCTCTGACTGTCTCTGCACACGGGCACATGCACACACTTGCACACATTCTTTTTCCATCTTTATCAAATTGTCATTTCAACCCACTGTTGTCATGAGATACCCTTGAATTTAGGGAGAAGTCTTACAGAGTCCCGGATAACGTCATTACAAATAGGGACAAAATAATTAAAAATATTTATTTAAAGATGTTACATTTGTTACATTTTGTGTGTTAACCTGTCTGCAAGATCCAAAGAGGTGGGAAAGGAACTACTAGCTGTGGAAAAAAATTTAACTAACTGCTGAAAGTTATGTCAACTTTTCAAAGGAGCTACTAACTGCTTAAAGTGAGCAGCTGCATCTTTTTCTTTTGTCTTCCACAAGGGCTTTGAAATTCCCAAACATTAACTTTAAATCATTTGAGACCAATTATGTTAGGATCTTGCAGAAGGCGACTCACCTCCTTTGTCTCCTGTCATCTCCCCATTTATCAGAGGTGTTTGTTTATACCTGTTTCCTTTTGTTAAGTACATAAATGTCTATGAATTAAAAAGCAATATATAAAACCTGGCTATCAAGTAATGCGAAGCTAAGATGCCCTTTTAACTCAGTGGTCTTATAGCCTGGAATAATATGCAGTTAGCACCCTACAGGCAGATAAGAGAAAAGCTTTTGAACTTATGAAAGTCATGACCTTTAATCAGATCCTGCTAATGTTTTGAATTTGCTTTGCCCTGTAGACGACTGAACACACTGAACAAGTGCGCCTCAATGAAACTCGATGTGAACTTCCAAAGAAAAAAGGTAAGGAAACCTCATGAAATGTGCTGGCTTTGCCACAGCTTTTGTGCTAAGACCTCCTCAATTTAGTCTTAAGTTCAGCAATGCTCTTAAAAGTAAGTTAAGTTTATTTGACTTTGAACATGTGTGTCAGCATAATCTGGACACATGATAATGTGAATTGCTGAATCTTGAAATTATAAACAAAATGGAAAAAAACTGTGACTAATATAGCAGGAACAGTATGACGTATGTTAAAAGGGCACAGACAGTACTTGAAACTTTATGTATGTGCAAGTTGACTTAGTGGGTGAAAAGGCAATGGGATTTCATTAGACTGGCTTGTTTGCTAGGGCCATGTAAGTATACAATGGAAAATCCTGCTTGGAAAAAAATGGAGGCTGCTCGGAAAAAACAATAGCTTTTCTTTATTTCTTGTACTGACTTATTCCCAGTTAAGAATATGAAAATAAACTCTGTCATCTTTACAAGCTCCTGTGTAACATGGGAATTATCTAAGCTTAAAGGGTTTTGATGAGGAATGTAGAAACTGCCTATTGATCTTGAGAATTTTGTAACATATCCAGTGTTAACTGTTGAATGTTTGGTTTTCTGGTCACACGTTCCCCCAAGCACTTCTGTAGTGTACAATAGTAGTTGTCAACTCTGAGAAATCTTTGTGTCTGTTTTTCCTTCCTTATAGTGTGTCTAAAGCTTTTTAAAAACTATTTACAAGAGTTGATTTTTGGTGTCTTTTGGTGTAATTTTTGGTGCAGATTCAATCTATTCATACTGTTCACTGTTAGAGGAAACTTGAACAAAGAATGGTTTTAATGTCCAGATATTTTGCCTTCGGCACATGCCTATTTGTTAGTTTGTGTGTGTAGCCTCTTTAGCCTGCATTTTGTCCATTCACTAGAGTTACAGGGACCTCTTTTCTTCACTGCTTCAGATCTGATGAGTTTTTCTTGTCTTTGGTAAGTGCCAACGGTTTCCACATCAAACATCCACATAATGCTTGAGAGAAGGAACAGTAAATTGTCCTGACTTCACAATAATTTGATGATTTGGGCAGGTAGGCACTATAGAAAGAGGTTGAGGTCCTTCAGCAAAAACTAACTGAATCGATTGTGTCATTGACCTGGTTCGAGCAATGTCTGGTTTTCGTCCGTGAGTTTATGTACTTGTTTTCAAGCAGAGATACTGGAGCTACACAAGAGACAGGATTACAAAAAGTAGCATATAGGTGATTGTTCTGCTTAGTTCCTGTCCTTCTCTTCAACAAGTATTTTGGGTTTGGTATGAGGTTTGTATGCTTGCTTGTTTGCTTCTTTACGTGTCTGATTATATTGGGTTAAAAAAGGGAGGATTTTCTTGTTATCGTTGTTTCTTATTATTTTTTAATGTCATTCCTCTCTTCTAAATGGACTGAAGCCTTGAGCTGCTTTCCTTGCAAATGATCATTATTTGCTATGGAAGTGACATTGTCCTACTTCGTGCTATTTCAGGGAAACAGAAGCTAGTGGGTCCATAACTGCAGGAAGCCAGGGAAAAGCAGAGCACAGAAAAATGTAGAGAAAGAGGGGATGAAGGAGATTTGGGATGATAGATACAGAGCAAATGAAAATAAAAGAGAATATAGGGGAAAGAAGAGGGAGGAGAGACTGCTGACAGGAGGAAATGTAAATACAAGTGTAAAAGCTGGAAATTGGGACTGGAATTGAACACTGAACCAAGTAAACATTTTTACTCTGAAAACTACCTTTCCTAATAGTCTCTATGTTGATCTGAACAATGAAATGCAAAATCAGCTTGCTTTAGAAGTTCAGCATAACAGGTTTCGCCGAACGAGCACAGCTGCTTGAGCGATTCATCAAAATACAGCCAAGCAAGCTGTCAGACAGGGTTACAGTGAAAGCCAGTGCGGGGTGAGCGTTCGCCACCACCCGCTCTCCAACCCCATACGTTCATGCGGTGGGCTGCACTCTTCCCCTTGGCTTCATCGAGATGCATACAGAAATCCTCATGTATGTGTTGCAAATATGTCCGTAAGTGATTTGGACAGACAGAGATTAGCCTTTGGATTAAATGCCTTCTGCAGCTGTCGATTTATGAGAATTCCTGCCCCCAGATGGAAAAATGTGGCAGAATTCCACCACAAATAAACCCACTTTTTGCCTTTTGTTAGCATCCCTCAGTTTCTCAGGCAAGTACACTCTCAGCCAAAAAGCCTGCACTATTTTAAATCAACTGTGACAAATCTGTGAATCAAAACCTCTTTCTCTTTGGCAAATGTTATCAGTCACCCCTCAAGAAACTTGCCCCTTCTTGTCTTCTCAAACATAATGGTATTAAATGGACTTTTGAATATGCTCCAAAGCCGTGCACTTGATTTCACCCTAGGTCAGTAGAAGTGTACAGTCAATGTTCCAAGATGTCTGCTCTGCCTGTGTAAGATGAATCATTGCTTTCAGACCTACTCTTGATCCACTGTCCCCATGGCTAGTGACATGTCAGTTGGCAGAGTGTTCTCTGCATTTTTTTTTATGACAGTCTTGTTTGTCAGGGCACTCTGATATCTAACAAGAACAGTGGGTCATTTATTCAGGATGTTCGTGGCTTCCAGAATTTCTACTGATTCCATCAAAAGAAAAGTACATTATGTCATAGGACATGCACTGCAGTCAAATTTGGAGTGAGTCACTGTGGCAGCATTTCAGTATCCAGATATTTCACTTTCTGATTTTGCTTCTGACAAAATGTAAGCATGTTTCATCATCAATTAAAAATAAACAAACTAAACTTTGTTAATTTAGGTGCAAATTTCTACACCAAAAATCCTTTGTATTTTCTCACTGGCTCATGGGTCATGGGCAGAACATAATCCTATCTTTGTTGTGCATAGAGGCAAAACTTGTTTACTACATATACTCATTTCTGTTACCTCTACTTTCTTTAAAAAAACAAAATCTAAAACTTACTTTCCTCTAAAAATGATCTAAAGTGTATTCACTTCTGAATTTATGTCTCCTACTCTGTGCTCTCTTCTTGGTGTTTTTCACAATGTCTCTACCACGTTGGCTAGTTTAATCGATTCCAGCTTGTAGAAAATACAGGCTAAATCCTGTCAGTTCATAAAGTAATGTCAGCACAGCTACAGAGATTTGTGTCAGCCAAGAATCTTCTTTAAGGTCCCCTTGGCACATTGGGATGTACAACAAATTAAAACAATATACTTTCATCCTATTGGCTGGTGCCATTAATGCTCCAGCAGCGGCATGCTTTGTAGATATAATTACCACTACTAAATATTTAAAAGTACATACCCTTGTGGTTTTTAAAATATCCACTTTGTGGCACTACTAAGACCACAATAGATGGATTTTTAAGTGCCTGAGTCTGTGCGGTTCTTTGCACTGTATATGCAGAGAGCAAGCTGTGGAGCTGAAGCCAAGGCAGAGCTGTCTAGTAAGCCATTTCTTCCCTGCAGATAAAATGGCCAAAGGAGTATTAGCCTTTTCTAGCCTCTTTCCTGCTGCTTTGCTAGCTGCTTAATTTTTCTCTCTAGTTAGCTACAGAACTAAGATCTCCATTCATTTCTGTAAAGTAACATCAGCTGCAGGAGCACTGCACACCTCAATGCTAACAGATAAAAAAGGAATAACTAAACACAAAAATTCATAGCTATTTTATGGTTTGGACGTGATCTAAAGCATCTGTCCAACCTGAAGTGATAAACTGGTAACAGTTTATGGCATTAGTGAGCCTTGGCATACTACTGTTCTCAATCTCCATCTTTTGAGGTTTTGCATTGCTTAAGGTTTTGGGGATTCTGGTAGAATTTGTTTTCCATTTTTCAATTAGACAGGCCAGTGGAGATCTAGTCAGAAATGGGAGATACCTTTACCATCAAAACTTCATAGAAATATATTTCTAATAATAGACTTTTAAAATGAGAATTTTTCCACTCCCAAAATAGTCTTTCTGGTTTAACACCTCATTTTAGTCTGACAGCCTGTCATATTTTACTGCCTTCATACTGCTTCAAAGAATGTGAAGAGCTGTTTGGATGTCATGTAGGTGAAGTTAGTTTGCTCTGCTTTAAAACAAATGTACAAAGATAATGCAAGTATAAACCCAGTTCAAAGTCAGGGGAAGGATACTCATTAGCAACCATGGGCTTTGCATCCTTAGAGAACATTGAGTTCAACACTGACCGCATGCTTCATGCAGAAGATGTATCTTTTTTGTTTGAGCAAACAGATGAGAAAAATTAGCTGGTTTTATCCAATTTTTTTTCAAGGCACATGTTGTCTGCATTGCAGTGTAACTCCTGGAGCTGCCTAAACATAAGTGCAACTCCTCATGTCCCAGGGTGAGGGATGAGATCAGGAAGGGCTGTGAGGCTGCTGATCCTTCAGGAGAGGTCAGGGGAAGACAGAAACAGTGGGGCAGGCTGGAGGTTATCAAGTTTGGGGTGCCTCTGATGGCAACGGCAATGAAGATACTGGTTGTCACTGTAGGAAAGCTCACCTCAACTGTAGGTGCTACCTTATCTAGGACTGATCCTGGCTGCTCCTGCTCCCAACGCCTCCATGGCTGCCTTCCCTGCCTTCCTTTACCTGCACTCAGACCCACTCCAAGCAATACCTCCAAATATTTAAATTTTTTACTGTTATTTTAAGCCTAATGGCTATTGATCTGTAGTTATGTTCCTTAAATGTAAATTTAGTTAGATGTACTAGTCTGCAAAGTTTAAAGGTGTTTGCTTAGTTCTCACTGCAAAATGAAATGCAGCACCAACTATTTGCTGTCTTGTTTTCTTAAATGGCTCACACTGCTGTAGTACCCAGCTACGTCCCAGTCTTTACCATGTGTATCTTAACATCATCCCTGCAAGTCAGGATCCCTCTACTTGGACCTTTCAAATCCCATTTTTTCCCTAAACAGTTACTATGGGCATTGGTCCCACACAGCCAATCTGCCCCACAGAAGCCAGGAGGCATTGATGGGACTCATGGGCTCCCTAACACAGAGCAGACTTTTGTTCCTAACTTGGTAAGATGCTCACTGCAGTTTTTACAATTAAATGGAAGGACTGATGACCAGTCTTTTGTAAACTAGGCTCAGGGAGACGTTACCACCTGTTGCCCACATGGAGCAGCAAAATCTCTTTAGTTCAAATAATGAATAAAAGGATGTGTTTTTAATGTGTGCCACTTGCTGTTTTCCAGAGTGAAGATTCAGATGAAGAAGACCTCTGTGCTATCAGTAATAAATGGACTTTCCAAAGAACCAGCAGACGATGGTCTCGAGTGGACGACATTGATGCTTTGCTTCACCGATCAGACAGAAATGGATCTTCTGGGGACATTAAAATGAAAAATACAACAAGCAGTGAGAGTGTTCTTACAGATCTGAGTGAGCCTGAGGTCTCGTCTATTCACAGTGAGAGCAGTGGAGGAAGTGACAACAGGAGCCAATCCGGCATCAGCAGTGCTGCCAGGGAGCCCTGTGACTGCTCTGGCCAGCATGATGTAGAAAGCACACTGCTGCAAGACTCCACGGTGATAAACACTGCCCTGTCCCCCAGGGGCAACCCAAAGAATGAGAAACCAACACGAACCAAAGCAAAAACCTTTTTAAAACGCATGGAGACTCTAAAAGCAAAAGGTGTGCATGGGAAACTAAAAGGCTCAGGAAGAATGGGTCCTTTAGAGATAAGTGGACCTGTTCTCCAGTATGAACCAAAATCCTTGAAAGACATGCACTGTGTACAGATAGTCAATGGTGATCTCCAAAACATAGGACAAGATTCAGTCAAAAGAGGACTTTCCTTTTCTGCCAAATCCAGCAGTGACAGCAGTCAGTCTGAAAACAGCAGTAGTGGGGTGAGCACACCATGTTTGAAGGAACGCAAATGCCATGAAGCGAACAAGAGAGGTGGGATGTACCTGGAGGATCTAGATGTTCTGGCAGGAACAGCTTTACGGCAAATGGTGGACCAAAACCACAAAAATGAGTTTCATTCCCAAGAGGACTTGGTTGTGCATATTCCCAAGGATCACAAACCAGGGACCTTCCCAAAGGCACTTTCTATTGAAAGCCTCTCACCTACAGACAACAGTAACAGTGTGAACTGGAGGACAGGCAGCATCTCTTTGGGAAAGCAGAACTGCTCTACACCAAAAGAGTCCGGATTGATGGCTTGCTGTCCTAAAGAGAGCAGAATTAGTATTTATGACAACGTGCCAGGTTCTCACTTGTATGCTAGTACTGGGGACCTCCTGGACTTAGAGAAAGATGTCTTTTTTCCTCATTTAGATGATATTTTGCAACATGTCAATGGACTCCAGGAGGTGGTAGATGGCTGGTCAAAGAATGTGTTGCCTGGTCTGCCAGTTGATGATGTGTCAGTCAGGGAATCTCCATCATTGCCTTTCCAGTCACCCACACAGATCACTCTTGATTTTGAACGAAACTCTGTCTCTGATGGCCGGACCACACCAAGTGACATGGACAGAGATGGAACATCCCTGAATGAATCTGAAGCCACTGGTGTTAGGGACAGGCGAGACTCTGGGGTTGGGGCATCACTCACAAGGCCAAGCAGGTAGGCAGCAAAATTCTGTACACAAATCCATAGACTGTGAAATACAATATAAAGAAGCAGAGGCTCTCAGCCTGGGGATCGGAAGGTGCAGTGTTACCATTACAGCTGTACTCATCCTGTATGGGGATGGGGACTTGCCAGGGAATGTGAAAAGGAACATCCTGCTATGGGAATTCTTATGTTGAATCAATGAAGAACTGGTTTAACAGAGCAAACTAATGCATTTTTTTTATATTTGGATCCATTGACTGCAGAGTAGGAGCCTGTATATGTTGTATGATATATTTTCAATTTGTCTTCTGAGTTATGCACCCCATTATTTATGCATCAGTAGTCTTGTACATTCTTTTCACACACTGGTCTGCTTTGAAAATGTATCCCTTTGTGCTCCAAGTGAATTGCCCTAGTCTGCCTCACTCCCTTACATGACAGGATGAAATGACAGTGTACAATTAACTTCTTAATAAAAGTGAAAAGCAGGATTTTGTAAATAGCTAACAGACCTGTTTTAAGTCAGAGGGATGAGTTCCTGTTGAGCCAAAGGAGCATGGTCCTGGGTAAGGGCCTTTGTGGATCCTTAATGCTGTGTGGGGGGTGAGTTTGTATGTGCAAAAGCAGTGAGAAAATACCTGATATTTTCTGATCTACTATCAGTCTCATCACATCCTTAGGGAGGATTCTGCTAAGCCATAGTTTGCTGCTGCCTGTGCTTGCTCGCCACCATCACAAGCAAGTGAACTCGAGGAAACTACTGAGTAAACGAGCAGTGTCAAAGTTTTTAGGATTTGAGCCAGAATTCATGTTTAGCAAAACAAGAAACTGAAATAAGCTTTTTTCCAATGTATCCAGTATACAGAGAAAGTTAATTGGAGTAAAGAGAAGATGTGAGTGGCTCAATAGCTTGGTGGTTACAGCTCTTGCCAAGGAGACATGGGGTTCAATCCCTTCTCCAGAAAATTCTTCAATATTTAACAATAGAGATATTTGTAGAACCTTGTCTCCAAATACCTTGATGGTTAGGCAAATCCCCTGGGCGATGAGGGACCAGGCATCAAATCCCGGTTCTGAGTCAGAGAGGGAACATTTTAATCTGGATCTCCCACATCCTATTGGAAATGTGTGGGCTAAAGGGCATAGCAGGCAGCACTGCTTCTCTGAGTACATGTATGAGACCCACACCCACTTGTGAATCTGTCATTTAAAAATCAAATCTTGGGCATTTCCAAAAGTAAACAGATGAGCAAATTGTTTTATTTGCCTCCAAGCTACATTTTCTTTCAGTTAACCCACCACAAGCCACAATGTGTGTGTGTATGTTTTGTGTATTGCCCAGCCCTATCTCATAGCATACCATCCTTTTCTGCCCAGTTAAAGCAGTTGCATGATTTTTCTCTTGTTTTCTTTTGTTAAAGGCGATTGCGGTGGCATAGTTTCCAAATCTCTCATTGCCTGAGCCATTCCATCGCATCACTTCACATCAGCAACCAGTCAGCAGCCCAGCTGAATCTACTGCAAAAATTCTCTCTGCTTCGTCTTACTGCCATCATGGAAAAGTACTCCATGTCAAACAAACATGGCTGGACCTGGTGAGTACCATCGATAACCGTAAGAGAGATATTTTTAGAAGAAAGTAGTTTCTCCTAATTCTGTTACTCTGATAGTAAATTCTGTAAATGCAATTAGAAGGAACAATTGACTTTGAATGCAGAATTTTAAACTGTCCCCTTTAATCAATTGCTGCCTAGTGACTCAGTGGCAGAGTCAGAAATAGGTCCTGGAGATGTGGCTTTATTCCTGTGCTCTAACAGAGAGAAAACCCTCTCTAACAACACTCCAGTTCCAGAAAAATAAAAGGAATAGGAAAGAGTGAGTAAATGTAGGAAATGTTTACTGTAAGTTTTGTAATTCAAAAAGAACCAGCTGCTGGTGTATTCCTTATGGGTTTGTATGTGCTTTATAAGAAAGGTTAGAACAGTTATGCAACTTTTTGCTACCAATCAAAAGATGTAAGCTTTAGCCTAGTCCTGGATTTGTGTTAGAGCTTGCAGCTCTAGCAGCCTGGTCTAGCTACCTGGTCACTCAGAGAGGGGAGTGAAAGGCACATGGACATGAATGCTGGCAATGTGGCTCCTCCTGTAACAACTGGCTACAGAAATCTACATGTTCGATAATTTATGAACCCTAACGGGCCACACAGACTGAGGTATACGGAAATGGAATTGGGCATAGATAAGAGGCATAAGTGTATGAGAAATAATCAAAAGGATAACAGAAACTTTCTTTAATATACAGAGGCACTGAGTCCAAAAGTAATTTGACTTGCCATTTGCATTATGATTTCCACGTTCAAAGCTTTTCACCAAAATCCCACTAAATTCAGCTGTGATCTAGATAAGACAAGTTTGCCTTTAGAAATGGAAAAATAGATACAAGGGTCTAAATGTGAGATTCACCTCGCTGACATCAGCCACTCCAAGAAGTTATAAGGCTAATCTGAGCAAGTCAGGTCGGCTATCTGTGGTCAGCGGAAAAAAGATAGGCAACTCCACAGGCAGCTCATTCTATCCAAGGCTGAGGGTTTGGGTCACCAGTAAGTATAAAGGCACAAATACTCCACAGAGAGTATAAAGGCAGTTGGGACTGCTAACTCCATCTACATTTCTGTTAGAGAGGTAAAATTCAATAAGATGAACCCACAGGTTACTGTTCTGCTTTGATGTAGCTTCCTGTAGCTAGCTGAAAATGTCTGTACTGAAATGAATCTCATCTTATCCAACTCCAAATAAGCAGACTAGAATACAGCAAATTCTAGATCCTGCTGTTTGTACAGAGCTTTTCCCTCCTGATAAATATTTCTTCAGTTTGTATTATCAGTCTCTAAGGAATTATAAGAGTGGGACTCTAAATATCTGTAAAGTTATGTGCTGTACTCCCTCATTAGATCATTTAATCCAAGTTTTATCTCCTTCTCACACAGATGAGAAAAATCTTTGTCACATTCAGGTCATATTTATCCTTAAAAAAAAAAAAAATTCCACTGCAGTCATGACTCCCACAGAGGGAATCCAGTTTTTTCTCATTTTCATCGTCATTTTTGGAAGAAATCAAGCTCACCAGCTTTACTTAAGTTACTCAACTGGAATAAATCATATAATACCAGCGATGAATCCGGCACACTGGGATTTTCCACCATCATTTATTGCTGTAAATTGTTAGTCAATAGAAATGCTAAATCTTGTAAGTAGCAGTATAAAAAATATTCAGCATGTTAGAGGAATGAGCCTCCTTTTCTGTCAGATACCTTCTCCACTATGCTTTGCTGAGCCTTTTCTTTGAGTCTCCCCAATGGATGCTTTAAACTATGCTGGCTTCAGCTGATGACAACTACATAGTAGAAGCTTTTTGTTAGAACAGATTGTTACGCTGTATTTTAGAGCCAGAGGCCATCTCCTTATAAAAGTTGTCAAGAAATCCATCGGTTATACAGACTGTAAAGTGTCCATGTATGGTGCATTTAACATTATTTTACCATCATTATAAAATAGGAGGTGGCCCTACTTACCAATTTCTGCCAGCAGTGTTACTCAGAGAGACTCTGTAAATACTCTGATGTTTTCATACAGCCTGTTCATGTTAATTTTCAGGTCTGTGCCAAAGTTCATGAAGAGGATGAAAGTCCCTGACTACAAGGACAAGAATGTGTTTGGTGTGCCTCTGATAGTTCACGTCCAAAGAACAGGACAACCTCTTCCCCAGAGCATACAGCAAGCACTACGCTACTTACGGAGCAACTGTCTAGATCAGGTATGAACTTTATTCCAGGGACTTGATTCATTTTTCTGAAAGTCAACCTAAGGAAGCAGTGGTGAACATTTTCTGTCAGAATTATTTGAAGATGTTATATCGCTGGGCCCAGATGTCCTCTGGTGATTTGATATATGGTGCCGATACTAGTGGTTTGCCATTTTGAAATTTGTGTACAGATAATCTGTTGAATTTGTGTAGTTATAACAGTCCTGCTGATTTGTGTATGATAGCCTGCCTCAAAGAATGACACAATGTTTTCATGTCTATTTGATCAGAGCTCAGGACTCCCAACTTCTACTCATATCTGCACTGCTTATGCTTGACTACTGTTGCCACTGAGGGTTAACTGCATTCACCATTTCACAAAATATGGTACAAAAGGTTTTATTTACTTAGCAAAGAAAGAAAAGTCCAAGAATAGAGAGCAAACTCAGCAAAATATTCAAAGTATTCTGTTGACAAAGTCAGATATATCTAGATAGACTTAGGTCAGCCAGGGGTTCAATGCCAAAGCCGTTGTGGTACGTTTCCTTTTATAGTGTTCTTAGCTGCAACAAGCCAGCAGGGAGACCCTCATGCTCCAAGTATTTCAGACTTTTTTATTCCCTTTAGCTACAGAGCAGGGACATACCAGTCATATTTTTACTGTTCTTCCCCTAAGGATGAGGAAATGTATCTTTATGAACATAGGACTGGGAGAAACCCTCTGGCTGATTAAGTTCAGACCTCTACTTATTGACCTCATGTCATATGACCTCTTCCATAACTGCTTTTAGACAGTTGTAAGTTCAAAAGGAGTAACCAGCATTTCGCTCTGCAGACTTTGCTGCTTTCCTAGCTCTGAGAACACAAAAAGGATGGAAATAGTCAGTTCTGAATCTTTCCTTTTTCTGATCGCCATTCTGGTTGCTGTTCAGGTTGCTTTGTTGGGTGACACTCATCTTTCCCAAAATGGGAGTCTAAAAATTAAATGTCTGCCTGTGAATCCCAGCTGGTTCCCTTTTATAGATACAGGCCTTTCCTATCCTTTCTCTGTGTTGACTATAAAGAGATCCTGTAGTGGTCAGATCTTGACATCTAACTTCCAAGTGTCAAAAGTAAGGCGAGATGAGTTCTGCCTACCATATAGGAGTTGAAGGGTGGGAGGAACAGCCTGTTGGAAATGTATTAATAGAAGATGCATAGAGACAACTAGAAGCAATATGCCAGGCTAACATGCCTGGTTATCACTGTGGTAATCTGGGTTGGTGTGCTGAACAGGGAAACACAGTATTGGAAGAAAAGTGATGCAGCAAGCCTGGAATCATTGATGGGATTTGAGGAGGAGATGCCCAAGTACGAGGAAAGGTGTTGGGATAGGCTTGTCAGCTAAGAAATAGAGCAATAAGAAGAAAGAGAAAAGAAAGGAGGAATAAATGGGGGAGATTGTAAAAGGGAGGATAAAACCAAAGAGGAAGAAAAAATTCTTGAGATATTTGAGGTGGCCAAAAGGAGAGTCCTTGGGCTGTCTCAGACAAATATCTGCTCTGAGAGGGAGTTTGCTGGATTTAGTTGCTGGGAAGCATCAGAGCTACATGAAAGGGGCCATTTCAACTCAGCGTGAATTTCCATTCAGAGTAGAATTGGGAAAATTTTTAATAGAAAATGAGGGTGCAGAAGTACTGATAGTATCATTTAAAGTATCTTTCTACCAAAATCCTCCAGGCAATTCAGCTTCTCTGCTTTACAGTCTCTTTCCTTATTCCCGTTTAATTCAGTCTCCTAATGCCCAGCCAAAGATCTTCCCCAGCATCTTGTTTATGTACCTCTTCTGTGCACTGCAGAAAACAGTCTAGAGCCCTCAACAGGCATCAGAGCTTCTACTGCATGCACTTGGTAAAGTTGAGGTTGCCCTAAATCATTGTAAGGTTTGGCTCCTGGCACTGAAATATTTAAGATGCTATAAGGACTCACCGTTATTTGTAGGGTATATTATTCAGTTTCAACTTGTGAAATAGAAACTGCTTTGCCTTTGTCAGCTGCATCATATGGCTGCTTGCAGAGCAGATTATCCACAGCATGGGATAATAAACAGGTTGGGTTAGACCAACCTCTGATAAATCACTGGATTTATAGCCCAATTTATTTTACAGAATGAGTCTGTAATATTGCAGAATGGAGCCTACAATGTCTTTTTCTATCGAGTGAAGCTCTTTCAATTAATTATGGGTTTTTTCCAAGAAAAGGAGAAATAGGTATTAGGATAAATATCGAAACAAAAAGAGAGATTGAGAGCAGCAGAACAATGAGCAGCAGGAGATCATGCAGATGAGATTTGATGCCTGGTCTCTCAAATCAGACTTAGCTGAAAGTTTTTAAAGGTTCTTTATGCTAGCAAAGACACTTTCCCTCAGAAGGAGAGAACTGAGCCTCCACTCTCATATTTATCTACCACAGGCCAAAATTATATTTTTTGATAGAATTACTATGTGTCTCTCTGCATCTTCAGCACATATTCTAAGGGGAAAAGGGATTTAAAAGGAAGAAGAGAAATGGAAAAAGAAAGCTAAATGAAAAGAGCTAGGTGCTCCTTCTTATATTCTCTTGTCAGAGTAGAGCTTCACCAGTGAACAGAAATACAGTGCACCGGGATGTAAACAGGGCACACTCCAGTTCTCCCTGCACATAAATATAGCTCAGGAGCAAAGCTAAATTCATCAATAAGAAGGCACAGCAGAAGTGCTGCTCACAGTTAGTCTGGTGTACCAGTCCATCTCCATATAAGTAAATACATCTCCTCAAAGACCTGCATGGTATGTAATTAGCGTTATCAATGTGTAACTTAACGGAAGTCTTAAATGCCATGTTCCTGAGCATGGGAAGTGTTCTAGGGAGTAGAGGGTCCTACATTGAACTCTGGGCTGGCAGAAATGAGGGAAGGAAGGCCGTAGGGCATTATTTCCTTGCCTTTACATATTTTTGTTTCTGGACTAAGCCACATGAAAAGGTGAGCAGACCACCAGCAAGACTGCAGGCACGGAGGAACAGAAGTCTATAATTCCAAGCCTGAAATGCAGCTTTCTCATAGGGCTTTATCAATATTTCACATTTTCTCCTGCAAAACTAAAGGGAAACAATGCTAATGTTTCCCAAATGAAACACTGTAAACTCACTTGGGAATAAATAAAATAGTTGAGGCTCAGGAATTCACCCTGGGGGAATTCCACCTGTAAGAAGGACAGTAGAATGGCATCATTGCCTGTGAAGGCACTCACAAGCATCATTTGAAGAATTACCCCTTCCTTTAGAACAGAGAGCAAAGAGGATAAAAATATACCTGACTGATACTGCACAAGTAATCCCTCTGATGCCCCCACCTTTGAACTGTGGGATTTAGGGGACTGCTGGAAGCAGAGAGCAGGAAGTGGAAAAAGTAGGTCTGGATTTTACAGCTCTGCCAGGCTGTACTAAACTTTCACCACAGCATTTATTACTTACTGAGCAAAATATTTTCTTATTAGTCTTCAAAACATATACCCAAATAAACATGAGGAACCAGATTCTCAGCTGGAGTAAATCAATAGACAGTCACCCAACCCAAGCAAGCCACCACTGATTTATATCAGCTGAGCATCTTACTTAAACTCTTCAGGCAGCAAGGAAACCACATGCACTCTGAACTCTCCTTCCAGGACAGGATACAGAGCAGCATTATTAACTCTTGCAGTCCTGCTGTGAGAGCACGCATTTGCCTATGAGAATGTGGGCGGTCATGACCATCACATTTGCATGGGTTTCTCTTGTTCTTGCCTAGAGTAAAACAAGCAACCCAAGCTTTGGTCATGATCAAAGTTCCCTGTAATAGATTTATATATATATAATATATATAAAAAGATATATATAATCTTTAAGTAACTTTTTTTTCACTCAGTTCCACATGGTTCTTTTTTAGGTGGGTCTATTTCGAAAATCTGGAGTGAAATCCAGAATCCAGGCCCTACGTCAGATGAATGAGAGCTCTCCGGAAAACGTCAACTATGAAGACCAGTCAGCATATGATGTGGCAGACATGGTAAAGCAATTTTTCAGGGACTTGCCAGAACCTCTTCTCACAAGTAAGCTGGGAGAGACTTTTCTACACATCTACCAATGTAAGTTCCAATATTGTTATGACTAAAAAATTAGAAAATTGTATAATAATATATTGTAAATAATTTGGGCGTGTTAACACTGGGTTGGATTCTTCCTGCTCACCTCTAAGATGTATAGAAGAACCTGTTTACCTTCAAAGTCTTTCACCGAGAGATTTTTTAGAACTGCCTAAAGGTTTCAATGTCAAAATACTAACAATCTCAATAAATTTCAATACCATTAAGGTATTAAGAAACTTTGAATATATCAGCCTTACCATCCAAAGGAAACCAGAAGGACAGGCTGCCATGGGTATAAAAAGTGTGAAGACTCATGTTTTTGTCAGATTTCTTTAAACTGTGAACCCCTTTCATGCAGACATCTCTATACAAACTGATTTTCTAGGCGTGGAGAAGTGGTATTTGACAATAAGAATATGAGCCTGTGCAGTTCCCTTGCTTGTTGTGACTTGATTATTTGCTTTCTCGTTAGTCAATAAAGTGTACACAAAAGCAGCAAGGTTCTTTCGCATACATTCTCAGCTTCTATGTAAAATCTCACAGAGAAAGTAAAAACCAGAGGATTTCTTCTTTTCTTTTCAACATAAGCAATCTTCAGCAAAATCTGAGACTCAAATTCATCAGAATGATGAAAATCCCTCTAAATCAGGAAATGACTGTGTCTATCTTCTCCAGACTGAGGGAGAAATAAACAACGAGGCAAATATGGAAAAGCCAGAGGAATCAGTTTTTTCCTGACAGTGTCCATTCTTAAGGCCAGTCAGCCGGTGCTCTGGCAGATACAGAAAAGCGTACCCAGCCTAAGCCAAAGCCAAATAATTGGAAGCACTAAAGAGAAGTGTGTCTAGTCTTTTCAGTTGCAGACATTTTTGCTGCCAAAACAATAGAAAGACATTTTTAAACACTGTATAATCCCATTGCTGAAGAATCTAAGTTTCTTCCATGCCTCCCTTTACTGTAAAACTCCATGGCACGTAGTCACTAATGTGTTTAACACTGCAGTGTCTATAGCTGGTAGAGATATGCCGTGATCCTACATGTGGGAGACAGCACTACAAATAAGTTTAGATTTGGTCATATATGATGTCTTGGACACAAGTGAAATTAAACAGTTTGTGCCTAGCCCTGGACCATCATTTACCCCTTTTCTTTGCTGCTCACAAGTTTCAGGTCATGTCTGCTTATGCACACATCGGCGAGCTTATTCAGAAAAGCAATAGAAATTCTTGGTGCTAATAAAATGGCAATCACGATCGTTTCCATCAGTGAAGTGACTAAGAAGAGGATTATTTTTCTACATGTCCTTGGAAACAAATTGCCTTTAAACTATTGCTCGATGAAAATTGGGAACATCCTATCTTGCCATAGGAGGGGCTGCAACTAAACTACCCCCTTGCCACAGGAAGACAGACGTGGCTGGTCTCAATGTCATCAGCGTTATTAGGCGTGTAGCCAGAAGGAATCCCCACCTCCAAGTCGGGAGCCTGGCATTAGGATTCACAACAGCTAAAAGGCTGAACAATGAAACATTGCTATCAGCTAACAAAAAAATGCTGTAAAAAGGGGCACAAGCTGACTCTGTAACCTGGTATGGTACTGCAGCAGGAAGTCTGAAGAACTGTTGTTTACACTGATTGGAAGGGGAAAAAGTGCTAGGAAAGATTTTCTTGAACTGCACCACTACTTTAAAATATTTCAGAAAGACTTGAGAATGAGTTTGTTTAAACCAAGATGGGATCAGAAAAAGATGGGCCCTATAGACACTGGAGACCAACATTTGGTTTAAGAATGAGTAGCAGTGAGGTTTTTTCCCATTTGACCAACAGCAAATATATTTTTTCTCTTTTAGACAGTAGTGACAAAACTCCTTTCACAAAAAGAAAAATGTTGCAAATTTCTGGGATACCAATTGTATTTCATAATGTCTGCAATTAACTAAATCTGTAGCTGGGAGTTTTTCTTCTGCTTCATCCTGTTTAATAAACCATTAATGTGAAGTTAGAGAGGACTTTTCCTCTCTTAGTGTATTGGCAAAGGATTTCTGAATTTTAGGGACTCATAGAATATCTTTTTTGTATATTTGGGACTTTTATGTATATCCCAAATGGCTCCATTTGCTTTAATGCAAAGGATTGGGATGAGATGATTAATATAGTAGTCTACATAGCATAGCATTGATGAAACTTTCTCCATTTCCATAAAACTCTGAGTTGCCTAATGTTTACCTATGACTTTAAAGGCTGACTGGTCTTCTTTATGCATCACACCCACCAGTGCAACTGTACAGGTGAGGGAGTACCAGGAAACTATGTGGAGATTGCCTGGATTTAGAAAAGGCTCCTCTTATTTCTCAGAAAGACCTGGCCTTGCCACTTCTAGAAAATTGGAAACATTGGGCTGTTTTCAGTTTGTCATTCGAGCCCAAAAGGTTTTAAAATAAAGTGCCTGTACAAGGCTGTCTATTCCCTGTACTGTAAATCTACTTTTGTTCTTCTGTTCAACTATATAGAGCGTATCTCATACACAGAGGAGGGTTCCAAGTCTGAACTGAGAAAGCTTATGGTAGTTTTAGAAATTAATCTCTCTGAGATGCTATTTAAGAGAGCCCGTTACTGCTTTCATTAAACTCTTCTTATGGTTTAGGATGCAGGTGTAAGTATTTTCCCAAAGCTTCCCTGTGACTTTTGAACTGTCTTCCCAGGAGTCAAAAGAAACCTGAAAAATACGATTTAAAGATAGGAGGACAGAGTACTTCTTTCCCTTCATAAACTCTAAACGAAGTTCAGTCTCTTACTTGGGGAACAGCCTTTCAGACAGGCAGAGAAGGGTCATGTACTGGCTAGGCAGGCTGTGCTTGATGGAGGAGCAAATACCTTGGCCCTCCAAAAACCAACTGGTCTTTGCTCCTTCCTCCTCTGTCATCTGCCTCTTCAGAAAGCCATTCCCTGAGTGTGAATGCCTGTTCTTACTCTGTCTTGTTCCTGGCTCCTTATCTGATCTTGTAGTTGACCCTTCCGAATGTCCCTTGCTTTTCCCTAGACGTCCCCAAGGAGCAGCGGCTGCAGGCGGTGCAGGCAGCCATCATGCTGATGTCAGATGAGAACCGGGAAGTTTTGCAGACTCTGCTGTGCTTCCTGAGTGACGTCACCTCTGTGGAGGAGAATCAGATGACTCCTATGAACATAGCTGTTTGTCTGGCCCCTTCCCTCTTCCATCTCAATATAGTGAAGAAAGAAAGCTCACCGAGGTACTTTTCTTGTCAACCATACAAATAGCCATATCCTGAAAAGACGCTTTCAGTGTTTCTAAAGGCATGCAGGGTACAATTTTGCAAAGCATCTGCTTTCCAGCACGTTACATAGGGCATGGCTTCAGTGAGTGGAGGAAGCCCATGCTGCAGAGCCAGAAGCACACTTCCACATGCACAGACGGCATTTTTGCAAGCCCAAAAGGGTGTTCCTGGCTGTCTGTTGTGCATATGCAGTGCCCACTTTCCATGCAAAATTTCCGTGGCGCACTAGTGAGTTTTGAATAAGTAATGTTGGCTTCTGTGAAGGGAAGCGCCTGATTTTGCTCTGGTTGAAGTAAAAGATTGACCATGTTTTAGAAGATTTTAATATGTAGATTTTCAGTGAATTGTTTTACATTTTGTATTTTCTGCTACATTCTGCCACTTGGCAAGCCAGGTTTATTTCAGACCTCATAAAGATGGCGTGTCACACGATCAGTATAGCCTAAGCAGGGCATAGACCATGCTAAGCATTAGTGGTCCCAATTTGATGTGCCTTCTAAATTTTTTTGCCCACCTGGTTCAGAATACACTGAGATTCTTGGTCATGCACATGTATAACCAGTGAATTAGCAAGCACTTTAAGCAGTAACAACAGTAGCCACTGTACATCATGTCTGTTAGAAATGCATTTCAAAACATGCACCACATAATGCAGGATATGCATTACATTTCCTGCTTTTACTTTTGACTCAACAATTCTTCAGGAAAACATTTTTCCTTTAAAAAAGGCCCAACAGTCAGAGAAATATTTGTGATAAATAAGAGATAAAGATAGACTTTTCGCTCTGGTGTTCTGAGCTCTTTTTACCTGAGACACTGAATTCAATTACAGAGTAATACAGAAAAAATATGCAACAGGGAAGCCAGATCAGAAGGACCTCAGTGAAAACCTGGCAGCTACTCAGGGACTTGCTCACATGATAATGGAATGCAACAAACTTTTTGAGGTGAGTGAGAGACTCAAACAGCATTATTCATGGCCACATAATGCAGCATCCTTTGAAGTATTTATGTTTATGCTTGCATTTTCTGTCTTGTATTAGTGCAGAGATTCATGGTGCCTCACTTATTTGTATATATGCTCCATCTAAAGTTTATTTATCTCATTTTTTTATGACTGTTCCCTTCTAGCATTCAAAGATGTAACTATTAGAAATGCAGGGAAATTATTCTGTGTCAGTCTTCAAGCTAATTTACTCAATTAGGAAATTTTAGTCCAATTAAAATAAAAATCTACTTGTTTAGTATTTCATTTTATTATAGTACTTTCAGCACCTCAATTAAAACTTACCCATCTCAAAAAGAAGAGCTGATAGATTTTATTTCTGTGTGTCATGTTAAAAAAAGTAAAAACACATAGGGAGATGCAGTCTTTCCTGGAGCTACTTCCACTGCAGGTATAGGAGAGAGAATGCTCGTATTGCCCTTCCCCAAAACCACAAGGCAACATTTCTGGGGCTACAGGAGTAACATAGGTCTATTTCATACAGCTGATCAGTCTAATACTGTTCCGCATGAATAGTGTTATTCTGAGCCATGGGCTCTTTCATTATACTACTTTGATTTCTAATCTTGTACAAGTGAAGACAGAAATAGGTATCCATTTTACAAATCATAGTCTCTTTGCAGTCAAATGCTGAATGGTCCATCAGCCTAGGAACACATTACTTAAGGAAAACATTACTTAAGGAAAAGTTCTCAGCAGGAGAATTTCCTTGTGTCTTTGCCCTGCCTTCTGTGGCCCAGGTTCCGCACGAGATGATCACCCAGTCCCGAAACTCCTATGTCGATGCAGAAGTGCATTCTCCCACCCTGGAAGAGCTTGGGAAACAAGTGGATGAGGAAGGGGGGAACTATCAGATGTACCTCGAAAGTCTCATGCAAAATCTCCAGAAAGAAGCAAAAGAGAAATTCAAAGGATGGGTCACGTGTTCCAGTACAGAGAACACAGAACTCGCCTACAAAAAGGTAATCTGCCTGAAGAAGCAGTAAAGAAACCAAAGCAAAATACAACCCAGCTGTGGGACACCCTGGCTTGTTGCGTGGCTAAATATGTACCCTTCTGTCTGGTGAGGCACACTATTTTTTTAAAAAGACTGCTAAAAGGAGTTAAAATGTAATATATTAGTGATTCAAGTATGAGATTCCGGGAAAAGGCCCACAAAGCAAGCTAAGGTCTCCAAACTGGAAAAAGTGATACAGCAAGCCATGCAACCAGAGAGAAAACTGAGACTTTAAATAACAGATAACATTACCTGGGTAAACTGACTAGGGGTCAGGAAAAGTTTCTGACCACCTCCTATTGTTTGCCAGCAGTTTGGAGAACACAGCCAGAACATAAGTATTAAAAACTCACTTCAGGCTGCCCACTGCTTTACTTAGCCAGGCCAGCCATATAGCCAGTTTTATCCCTGGTCCTCTTATCTTTGTTTCCAGTGGATTTTTGATATTTGCAACTTCTATCAAAACTTTTGAAATTGTTCCAGGTTCCATCCCTTCTGCAGGGAAAGCCAGGCTGCTGCAGCCAGGAGAAAGGTGCTGCAGGGTCCCTGAGGTCTGCAAACCAGCAACAGCTAGCGAGAGGAGGGGGTGAATTAGGGTTGGGTAACACTAGAAAGGTAGGGGAAGAGCACTCGGGGGGAGTGTGGGATCTGGATGGTGAGGGGACAGGGTGCCTTAGGGCCAGAGGCAGCATTACCCCTATGCGGGCAGTAGGCAACCCCTCTATTAGGGCAAAGAAATCACAATCACTCGTTTGTAGCCAGCCTCTGCAAGTGACTTCTCCAGGGAGGGACTGCAGAAGGTTGAGCAGGGAATAACAGGGCTCACGTGTAGGATTTGGGAGATGCAAGGGAATGAATAGGGACACACAGTTCTGGGGTCAAGGGCATGTAATGCTGCAGAGGGAATTGGGAGCCTCTGAGACTTAGGGCAGGAGGACTGGGGAACTGCTTTGGAGAGGAGGAATTATAACAACATAAAATAATTTAAGGTGGAAATCGGTGGGGACACAATCCTGGGTCTGTGGGAGGTGCCAGAGGTTTCTGGAGCACTAGCATTGATAAGTGAGGATCCCAAGGCAGGGAGAGGTTAGAAAAGCAGGGCTTCCAAGATCCAGTGCTTACAGTTACCTTGTTCGGCCCTAAAACCACACAGAAGTGTCATACATGTGGAATTTAGGATATTCATCTTTTACATAGTCTGGCACTTTCCATTCCCCTTATTGCATGCTATGGAGGTGTAACAAGTAACCGGAGGCACGAGCTGGGAAGAGTTAGCAAGCAGTTTGTGTGTTCCTTCTTTGAAAGGCATATTCCCAGTACTTCCTTCGCTTGCAGCTGTTTTGTGGAGCAAACATCTGTGTTGCTGACAAATAACTGAATCAACATGCGTTCCTCTCTTCCACCAATTAACTAGGCGGGTTAATTGATCCTCAATTCCAGCTAATGCATCAGATTGCCCAAGGTGGTAGCTTTATTTCAGTGCAGGGTTTCAGTCTCTATTTTTGTCTGTTTTTACTTCTACCCACACATATTCTTCATTACACATAGTATACTTGGGGGTGAAAAAGTGTCTGTCACACCAGAAATTTTACAACAACTCCACTGGCACTATGGGAACAGGTTCAGATATACACTGATGTGAGAGCAGAAGCAATGCATTACTTCAGTTTTCCATCCAGGACTGGTATGCATATGTTTTCACATACAGAAGAGCAGCAGCAGTAGCAATAATAGTAATGGTTAACAGGGAAATATGCATGCTCTTAAGCTAAAGGCAGATATCTATACCAAGATTCTGTCATCAGATATCCTCTGTTGCATATAGATCATGGGGGTTTATGTTCTTTGTAACTTTACTCCAGGTTGGGGATGGGAACCCCCTGCGGCTTTGGAAAGCCTCAGTGGAAGTTGAAGCCCCCCCATCAGTTGTCCTGAATCGGGTGCTGAGAGAACGTCACCTCTGGGATGAGGACTTCTTGCAGTGGAAGGTGGTTGAGACCCTGGACAAGCAGACAGAAGTTTACCAGTATGTTTTGAACAGCATGGCTCCTCATCCCGTGCGAGACTTTGTTGTTCTAAGGTAAGCTAAGGGCAGCTCTCCACTACCTTTGCTTCCTGCAGTGTGTACAAGGAAGATCTGATCTTATCTCAACCTTTGCATCTGTATATTTCTGCTTCAAGAACTCTACTTCTGGGCAGCAGTGTTGGTTTCTCAAACTGAATGAAGATTGTGCACCTAGAGCATGCTGACCTTTTCTCTGATGTAATTTAAGCAGCATATACTCCTGAGGCGATGAATATAATTCCTTCCTCAGAACAGATGTCTGATAATAGCTGCTGTTCTCTCTTAGCTTTGTTTGTTGTCAAAACAGTGCAAATAGAACCCAATTGTTTTTTACACTGCTTTTGCTGTTCTCTAGGGATCGTTTGAAGTTTAAGAGCCAAATGTTTAGTAGAGAAGATAGTGATGCTTTTAAACTAAGGTTGTTATATGGTATCTATATAAATAGTTTTTTAGATTTGCAGTTGGAGACTTTGTAGACTAAGAAATGCTAACCCATAAAAATCCTTGTGTGGAGAAGAACAGAAAGAGGCAGCAAATATGTATTCTGACATTCCAGAGGATGACATTCCTCAAATAAATGTATAACCGTCTATCAATATTCCAAATTCAATCCCAGTTTTGCCATTGTCTATCTGCCCATACGGAACAGACAAAAAAAAAATTCCTCTTATGCACCTTCTGCTTTTGAAATCCTGGCTGTTTGCTCGCTCGGAGCTATTGTGGAACCGCTGACATATTTCACCTACAGAGTCAGTCCTATAGTTATTTATTTCAGGATATTTCGTGCATTCCCATTCTTGGTCTCTGCTTTCTTTGATTGAAATGATGTGCCAGAGAAATACTAAGCAGTTTTGAAAAAGGAAATAGTCCAGTGAGTCAGAATTGTATGAGGGAGCAAAGATTGAAGGAAAAAGATGAGCCCTATAAAAAAAATGATAATAGTACATCCCTTCTATGAAGTTCAACATTCTCCTAGAGAATAATATACAGATATTGTCAATATTAAGGAAAAAAATTTTAAAACTCTTACAGAAAGATTTAAAAAATATTTTCTGTAAGTTCTTTATAATGTGAAAGCACCAGTCCTCCCATTACACTATTTCCTTTGCCTTCCCACAGTACACTGGGCTAAATTAATTATTTTAGAATTAATTTTCCTATATGATATTATTTGCTTAAACCAGTGATAAATAGCAGCAAGAAGATTGCCTGGGAGTGGCAAGGAGGTTTTGATGACTGTAAATGTCCTCTTATTTGCCACTTAGTTCACTATTAGGTTTCATGACGGTTTATGTTCTTTAAAGATCTGCTGTGCAGTCACATCAAGTTAAAGAAAAATCTTGCCATCAAGTTCTCATTCTTCTCACTAACCCAGGCAGAATGACCCCCAAGGACTAAAATACATAATAAAACTGAATCCTGGTGGGGGTTTTAGGGCTGAAAACAGCCATTAGCTGACAGATTCTGTTGTTTATCTCTTTTGATTTATGTCATTAAGTCTAGAGCAAGGTTATCCCATGATACCGCAGTCAATTTGATACCTTATGATTGGTGGGAAGTGAACAGTGAAATTCTTATTAATCTCTGGGGATGTGAATAAATATATTTTAACAGACAGCAATTTTCCCCTTCGCAATCAAACTTTTGGCTGTGAAAGGATAAATTTAGTTGTTCTTTTTGTTTCAATTTGACAGTCATAACAAGGGGATTAGCTCCCTTGAGAAGACTCTAATAGTCTGAGAGGATAGTGCTTCATATGCCTGGAATCTGATACAGCTCTTGACCACCCTGCACAAGCATCGCTTTTCATTAAAGATTCCCCAAGTGTTTCATGTTCATTAAGTATCACAGCATTGCTCCATGTAAAATGTCATGCCTGGTTTTACTACTGTAAAATATGTAAAGAAGTACAGAAACTGGCCTAAATCCGCATAACTGGGAATAGGAATCCCAAATCTTCTGCAGTCTCTGGGAGAAATAGTTTTACACTTCAGGAGTGACCCAAGTAAGTGCCATGTTATTATGGTTGCATCTAAGCACTTGTGCGCACGTTCACAGCAGTTGGTTCAGCATTTCAAAGTAGATCTGATGTGTGATTTCCTACTCTCTATGTATTTCACCTACCAAGGTAGCTCATCACTTTTATTAATGCATAGACACATGTAAAACCTTCTGAAATCAGCATCTCCCTGCATTGTCTTGAATTACAGCTTAATTTCATATTAAAAGCTGCAGGTTTTTTAAATTATCTGCTGAAGTCCAAACTTCATCAGTTCTTGACAGCAGCATACCTACTAAAACATGATACTTCCCAAGGTAGCATAATCCTTGTCTCAGACAGTCCATGGCAAGATGATGCACGTTACGAACAACAATGGGAGTTTCTCTGAGTCATCTCAAAAGGTGGGAGTTTTTGGTTCTTACTCGTGTGCCCAAAGTCTCATTACTGAAGTGGTTCCACCTTGAATATGTTGCTTCAGGACATGGAGGACGGACTTGCCAAAGGGGATGTGCATGCTGGTTGCTGTCTCTGTGGAGCATGAAGAAGCTCCTCTTATGGGAGCTGTACGAGCTGTTGTGATGGACTCTCAGTACTTGATTGAACCTTGTGGCTCAGGAAAAGCCAGGCTGACCCATATCTGCAGAATTGACCTAAAGTAAGTATCCTACCTGAAAAAAGTAGATGTTCCTTCAGCTGGGCAAAAATATTCAGCTCAGGGAGGGGAGGTATTGGGAACAGAGGGCACAGTCAAGGTAGCTTTACTGCTTTGGAGTCTTCCTGAAGTCTTCTATATCCACCGAGCTCATTCGTCTGCTCAGTGTCTACCGCTGTTGTGATGTGATTATAGAAATAAAATCTGCTTATTTGATTACTGCAAGGGAGAACTTCAGAGTATGCTTACAATGACAAGTATTTGAAGTCCCCACCACCGCTTCCTAATCCCCTGGGGATTAGGAAGCATGGCAGGCCCATTCCTGTGGGGTTTATTTCTTGAGTTTCTCAATAATTCTCTTTCCATTCCTTCAGAGGACATTCCCCAGAGTGGTACAACAAAGGCTTTGGACATCTGTGTGCAGCAGAAGTTGCCAGGATCAAAAACTCATTTCAGCCTCTGATTGCTGAGGGACCAGAAACGAAAATCTGAGGAAGTGTTCCTGGGAGCATAAACAGGGGACTGGCAGGGAACATTGATACGGAAAGTGAAGATCTTACTTAAACTGCATAAATCTGACCAGACCTGGGTCTGTACAAAGGTGAAACAGGAATTTTATAGGAAAGTTCTTTTATTCTGGAAACTTCACCCCACACACACACATCCCTTCCATAATAATTTCAATTATTGAAGTAAACATTTCTTCAGAGAGCTTTTATCATTATTACTTTAAAAGCAGACTATTGCTATTACCTGTGTGTTACATAACTCTGGAATTTAAAGGCTTCTAAGAAGCGTATTTTAATTGTAAATAAATTATGTACAGTATGTATATATCTATATTATATCTATATATATGTGTAAATTAATTATTTTGTATATAACTCAGTGCAAATCACTTGCATCAGTCAGACCTTAAATGAATCTGTCACTTGTTCCTTAGTGTGTCACTGCTACATAAGCTGTATTTGCTATTATCACACGGCTACTGGGCATAATCCATGTGATAACAAAAATGCCTGCTCTCAAATATGTTTCATATTTGTATATGCTGTGAGAAGGTACCTAAAAATAGATGTAGGAAGAATTAAAAGAACTTAAGAGGAGGAAGACTACTGTACGTTTAAGAATAGTGAGGAGTGGATGAGTTTCACCAAATAAAATACATGGAAATGTAACTGAGAGACATTTTGGAGGCCATTTCTGTTCAGCTACAGAAAGTTTGCGTACAAGGTGTTGAAAACATACCTATTGCCTTAATTAATGGTATATCTGCCGCTAGAGAATCTCACTATGTGCAGCATTCATAGTACCTGCTCATTCTTGGAGAGTACAAGATAACGGTGTGTGTACTGAGGTGTCTGAAATCAGACCGGTAGGTTATTAAGGTGTAAATCTTTGGGGTTTTAGCATTTTGTCTAGGTTCTGAGTTAAGTGTTTCTGTGTTGTGCTTTCCTTCTCCCATACAGATGGCTAGTTGTTAAGAAACTCCAAAGCAGATTTTCCACACCCAGTGGACACAAAGATGTGTACATGAATACCATGTCTTTTAATATTCTTACTATACAAATAACAAAACTTTTTAAAAAACTTTTAAACACATCTTGGATATTTGAAAGACTAAATGCAGACTATGCTTGGAAAGATTTCTTTTATAGTAACAGCAAGCATTTTCATATTATATTGCACTGATCTGCATGATCCTGCCTCTGTAGGCATTGGTGGGAGCAGGATTAACCCCTGACTATGAGGAGTAGGAGTCATTGAAGCCTATTATATAATTTCATTTTCAGGGACCGATTATTTTGCTAATGGAAGAATGCTTTAAAAGTAGTAATAATAATAATAACTTGTCAATATTACCTTTGAGGCAGGGTTCCGTTTTATTTTTAACTAACTTAAGACCAAAAATCGTATTACATCTATGGTTCAATAAGAATGTACAAGCCTATTAATACTGTTTTTCATTAATCACATTTCTTCACTTTGACGTTATTTATTGCTGTATAAACCAGCTGAGTCATTCATAGCCAGTGTTATTAGCTCAGTCCTTCCAACAAAATCCGCTACGATTTATGAGGTCAATTAATTGGGATACATTTCCTACCTGAAGCTACAAAGTTTTCTGCCCTGAGTCAGTAAACAGAGAAGTTGCTTCAAAGCCAAATCTGGCCTGAGTATGGGGGCTGTGGGGTGGACCATGTGTGGTCCTTGATTGCTGCTAGAGTGTGATCCCACATGCCATTCTGCACAGGTGTAAGGGCTGTGCTGGTGGGGGACAGCCCTACAATCCAAGGAAGCAAGCTGGTAGGAATCCTGGGTGGATAAGAGCATGGTATCCTTGTGAAGCACCAGGACCCCAAAAAAGTCACCATCACCTTCCTCCCTGGCCTATCTCATCCATGTTTTATTGTGTAGCTCATAGGATCAGGGAGGTTGGCTGCCCATTAGCTCCTGCCTTGAGTTTATGGCCAACAATAGTTGCAATGTGCAACTATTGTGTATTTTTAAGTCTTAGAGGAGCGCTCACAGCTTTACATGGCAGTGCTGAGGTCTGGCGGTCACCTGTCAGCTGCAGGGCACCACCATGGCCCACATCCACTCTTCCCAGGAGCAAGCGGTGGCTCATAAGCTGACGGCGCAAAGCCAGTGCCCTGGTTCCAGTGGGACTGCCATCCCAGAAAGTGGCACCTCCTCCCCAAATGCCTGTAGCCATGGCAGCAGGTTCCGTGCCGGCTGTTTTCTAAAACATGAGCAATTAGAGCACTTCTGCTACATTAGTTTGCATAAATGAATACGATAGTGCCTCAGTATTAATGGGCACAGAATTTATAGCCCTGGGAATGCAATTGTCTAACAGTAAATGATTTCTTTAGGAAATGAAGGGAAAACCTGGACAGTGGTTTTATACTGTCTGACAAGTTCAGCAGGAAGGGGCCTTGTGCCGTCTGCCACCGTTAGCCAGGTAGGGTTGTCCTCCTACCCTTGCAGAAGCTCTGTCATGTGCTTCTAGCGTCTTTAAGCCATGTATCAGTGAAATAAGTGTTCTTTAAAATGTGCATTATGCCATGTGTACCATTCAGCTACTGCAGTATTTTGTATTGTTACATTGCCATTGAGAATACATTATGATAATTGCATTTTTTAAATGTTATACTCATATCAATACCTCATATTTTTACCTCATCCGTCGGTATCAGTCATTAGTTGTAAATAAATAATTGCAGAGCTGAATAAATTTGCATTCACTAAAGAATCGCAATTCCTTTGTGCACTCATTTCATCTATCAGCAATAGTAACATGGTATATTTAAGCCCTTGCTTTCTTTCTTCTAACCTGCTGTAAATAAACTGTTCTGATATGCGACTTCAATCATTATTTTAGGTTGAAAATTATATTGTTGTCCATTATACTTATCCTATAGTGTCCTTAAGTGTACATAAACTTCATGGCAAAGATTGTTTTCCAAAGATGCCATTAAGCTAGGATGGTTGGCTTGAGAAAGGTAAACTCAGGCACTCAACAATGTTTAGGCTCCTGACTCCCACTGAATTCAACCACGTTTCTGCTTCTATGTTCTTGTCAGTAATCTAAGTATAGGTTCATAACAGTGGCTGAGATGTTGAATGTTGGGTTCACTTTATCAGACTTCAACCATCTTGAATCCATCAAGCCACTGCAAAAGAGAAAAAGATGCAACAGGAGGATAGTGGTCCCTGTGGTTTGTCTTACTTATATCTACACCTAGAATAAATGTGCCTTTGGATGGGTGTGTATCTCTTCACTGCCTCTTGAATTATCAAAAGAAATAGAGTCTCAGAAAACAGGATGCTGAGCAGGGAGTCAGCTATAAGAAACCGTCTAGGAGGGGATGAGCCTTTATGTCCCACCACTGAGGGAAAGCTCAATATTAAACTTCGGAGAGAAGGGAAGAACTTTTCTCCAGTTCTCTGCTATGCCAGATATGGTCAAGTGTGTAAATCTGTCCTTTCTTGCAAAAAAAATATAGTCTGTGATGCACTCTCATTCCCATCTCTCCCACTCACCTGCAGCAATGTCAGGGCAAACAGACTGTCTTAACCCTAACAGCACTGATGGTTCAGCTCCTGGTATTTGCAGTCTTTATAATGTTGAATTCTTGAGCATCCATCCTCTTTACAACTCTATGCAGGACTCACCAGTAAGGCATCCCTCTGTTTGATGCACTTGCTCTGCAGAATCGGCGTCAGTGTTAGAGGGTCTTGGCATGGCTAAGAGAGGGTGCTCTTCGAAATGGCAGGTAGGTGTTAGATGAGAGCATAGGCTGAACATACAGAAATGACTGTGAGATGAAAATATTGGAAGAAATATCCAGAAGATTGCTGGAGCCTGCAAATAAAATAGGAGAGGATGAAACTGGTACTGCTACTCCAGCTCCACAGTGACATGGCAGAGCTGGAATACAGACCTTGCAGGACAGCACTACCTAAATGGCATGACCAGCTTAATGATTCCCTGGGGACTCAGCATATCCAGATCATGGTGTCCTTGCTAGATGTGTCGGTCACAGCTGCACAAGGGCTTCATTTGGAAGGGTGCTAGGCCAGGCAGATTATGTTGTTACAACTGCAGTTGCACATCATGGTGTCACAGAACCAAGACTAGGTGGCTGTTTGGACTTTCCTAAAATGTGCAATTTAAATTGTGACCCTCAATATCATGGGTCACTCAACTACTCTATGTAGAAAACTAGCGTTTTCCCCCAAAGCAGCAATGGATGCAGAATAGATCCCACCTTGTACAGTACTGTAGCTGTAGACTGTACCACTTCAGTGTGCAAAAAAATCAGCTCAGCAAACACAGGGGTATGTGGAACTCAAGGGCTAACAGAGAGCAGAGCATTGGGTCTGGGTTGATGAGTAAATGACAGGGAGAACATTACAACGGTGCAGATAACTATTTGCCTGTCTTCTATAGGCTGTTGTTGGGGAGGTCTCATACACTCCCAGACACCCTCCCAAATCCACATCAGGACTGAGACACCAGAGCTACCATACTACTGCCCTCCCACAGGTAGCTATTATATTTTCCACTGCTGTTTTCCACTGTCTAAGCCCAGCTCCTGAGCCTAACATGCTCTCCCGCTCAGTCCCTACGTGTCTGTCTGCGGACTGGGCTCCAGGCTGAGCCCCACTCACCCAGCTCAGGCTGGTGGGTGCCTTAAAGCAAGGTGATCATGGCCAAGTGGGCAATGGTCCCAGCCCCAGCTGCAAGAGTGGAGTGTCAGGCATTGCCAGGCTTGAGCCAGGGCTCAAGCCTGCAAATGCCCCATGCCCCACACTAGGACCAAACGCTGAGGTGAGGAGAGATTGTTTCTGCTACTCTCCTCCAAGGAGGCAGGAAAATAACCAAGACCCTGTACCACCACACAGTGCTCCTCAGTCCCACCGCAATGACACACTGGGGCTTTCAGTTCTCTCCCAGGGTGTGTGTGTCTGGCAAGATGGAGAGGCTAAAGACAGCCATAGTTTGAAGGCAGTGAACTGCTTTTTACCTTGAGCAGAGGCTTGAACCGCATCTGCAGTTTATTGGTAGAAGTTTGCAAGGAGACAGGATGGGGTCCCAGCTGTGACTACACTTTAACAAGAAAATACCTCTTTCTGTGGTAAGAGCTTCTGCACCAGCAGGAGACTGCCCTGCTTGGCCAGAGCAGCTGCATGGAGCTCTGTTGGCAGCCAGCTAAAGGATTACAGCTTATTTCTTAATCAAAATACTCAGTTCTGCACAGACACTAGGGAACTTCAGACTAAAATTGCAGACTTTGCTTTTTCTCTTTCACCTGCTTGTAGCAGCTCCAAGACAGACACGAGGCTGAAACACAGAGCCAGCATTTGCTACAGAGGATTTGCAACAGCTTGCGGTTTATGGGAGCAAATTAGCCGCAGGGCCATCTGTCCCTCCCCAGACCCCGCCTGGTCTGCTCCTTGCTGTAATAACTCCTTTTCCTTTAGAGGATACATATCAAATTACTTACTTTTTTTTTTAATTAAATAAACTTGGGAACCACAGGTGGAAGAGCAGCCGACAGTAACCCTCTCGGAGCATCTGCTGGCCAGCAGCACCCCACCACGTGTGTGGGACAGTTGCTAGCTGGGTGCTTGTGTGCAGCCTGACCCCAGACCAGAGCAGCACTGCAGCCCAGGGTTTGCCAGTCCTCTTGGCCACCCTGCTGCACCTCGTTGACTCCAGGTAAGCTTGGTCTCCATAGCAGCAGGACAAGCAGCACCACAGCTGGTCTGGCTTGACCACAAACAATGAATTTTTTTTTTTCCCACCCTAGACTATTTCAGTTTAGAGATTTGCCATCGGAGTAACTGAAAGTTTGTTTATTAACACCAAACACTTGTCCACTGTTGGCTAACTGGCAAGAGCAAGGAGTACACCGTGGCTGTAAGTGCAGACTACCTTGGGTTCTCAGCTGCTCTGGTATTTTGCCCAGTGTTGGCTAGTTCCCGATGGGACAGGAACTCAAAACTGGGCCTAAAAAGAAAAAGTGCAGGATTTTAGCTCTTTAGCCTGGATTTCTCTTTCTCTCAAGAGTCACTGCCCTTTCCTCCTGACCCAGGAGGAGGGATTGTGCCAGCTCCTTCCCTAGACTCACAGTGTTGGGCTCATCATACAGCTGATGCTTTGAAAAAGAGGTAAAAAAGGGATTTAGGCAAAATTTCCCATTTTTCTATGGCTATATTTGAAGGTTGTTGGTAAGCAACAGGGCTGCAAGTGTGGAAGGATGAAGTCTGCTTCTGCAGCTGCATTGTCACAGCACTGCCAGCCATACCCACATGTACAGCATGCCAACGGCTCCCTGCTGGGGCCGTAGGACAGCAAGAGCACTGTTTCAGGGCCAGTTTTTGGTAGTACACCTTTTCTGCTTCCCAGGAGGCTGCAGAGATTGACCACCAGCACGGCACTGATGCATACACAGCCCTGCCAGCTGCGAACCCACCCCAACAAGGAGCAAGCCACCACACGTGTTTTATTTATAGCGCCTCCTCAAACACCAGACCAAACTCCATTCAATATCACCACTTTGAATGGGGTTTGTTGCCTGGCCATGCCAATGCGCAGCCATGACCATATGTCTTTTGAAGCTGGGGTTATCATTCGGTGGCCTCATGCAATTCTCTCCTCACTTAGAGAGGTGCCAAGGCACTTGTATATAGCTGAGCAGTGACATTCATCTCACTGCTGAAACCACCAGGAAAGCAATGGAAAAGTTTGTGATTATTATCAATGGAAATAAAAATAATGCTTGCAAGTAATGAAATGGGTATCATCGGGCTCAGCCAAAATGCTACAATATGGCCTCCTTGGCCTCCCAGTATTTCTTGCCTTGGGCAACCTTTCTCAGCAATTACTAGTATTTATCAGAAATTAAACAGAGTTATTGCATTTGGGTTTTTCAAATAATTGAGTAATTTAATCTTTTAAGTGCCTCCGAGATCACTTGCCGTAATTAAAGACAGAAGATGAATGACTGAAGTACAAGAGCACTGGAGGACTTTAAAAATGAATGTGTCCTTGACTGCGCCTCCTGTGCATTTATATAATGATTATGCCACATGAATATGACCAAACAGATTAAAGGAAAAAGTAAGAAGATCTTGGTTGCATTATTTTTCTTCCAACCCAATAATAACATATGACCAGCTGGAGTAATGTGCCTGTGAATACCAAGCAGAAGCAACCACGTGCTGCTGAGTGCAGGACCTTGCCACCTCCCATGGAGAGGTGCAAGGAAAGGCAAGATCCATTTACAGATCCCACAGCAATGTGGCAGATAAATGACTTACGAACGCATGTAAAATTCACAAACTTCCATCAGAACTGGACTTCAAGGCTCAGCCAGTGCTAGGAGAGATGACTGCAACTCTGGCAGCTTACTTTATAAGCATTTATTTTCTCAGGTTTTGAAAACAAGACCCCTTTGATCCTAGTGAAGAGAGGGAGACAGAAGGGTTGCTGCAAAGTAATAACCATCAAGAAAAAATCCATGAAGCCTCTGAAAAGAGTTTTGTCTTCTATATGCCCTGGTATATCTATGTCATAACTTTAATTACTGATTTCATAGCCCAAATGTAAATAAATAGGTGTCCAAAGGAAGAGGAGGTGGTGAGAGAGGTGGAGCTGGCCCTGCTCCATTCCTCACGCAGCATAAATTCCCCTTGGATCACGCCTGTCCCAGGCTGGAGGAGCAGCAGCTTTGCACCCTTCAGGGCACCGTCAAGGCTGATTGGGAGAGGCTGCAGCCTGCTGGTAAGTCTTCTTGCCAGCTTCCTCCCCTCCCTTTCCTGGCAGGGCATTCAACGGTCTCCAGCACAACTGTGTTATTGCCAGACTACAAAACTTTGTCACCTCATAAAACTTTACAGCACAGGTAGTTTATACTGTTACACCTCTTGAACTAAACACTTGGCCAATTCACAGTTCTCTGGTGGGAGGAAAACCAGATTTCTTCAGTCAGGTGTTATGTTTGTGCAGCCTTGCTGGTTTACAGCACTGCCAAAATCCTCTTATGGCACCCTGAGCACAGAAGACAGCAACGCAACAGCCAGCTCACTGCTGAGAGCCAAGCCACCTTTTCAGCCAGCATCCCACCGGGACACTTTGTCAGCTATGCTTTTCCTGCAGGCCCCACCCTGGGAGGCACCTGGGGCTCAGCATGTTTCTGGCCTGGACACGCACCCCAGGAGAGCACAGCCCCAGGGGGAAGCTCTGGCTTGGAGGCCACTTCATCTCCTGAGAACCAAACAGGAGGGACTGAGAAGGCACTGCCCAGTTGTTCTCCTTCCCTGCAAGGACTTATGCCAGAAAAACATCAGTGAGAAGTACATTATATATCCCAGGCTAGGGGGGAAAGAGTTAAAACTCATCCCTCTCTGTCAATAAAACCCATGTGTGTTACTGTCCTAGTAAGGAAGACGCTTTTCCCACTAATAGAAAAAGACTAAAGTAGAAACTAATTCAACTTGATCTGAACTTGCAGTATTTTGAAAACATCACCACTGTTTGGATCAGCTGCCAGTGACCGTGACTACCTCTCCTGTACCTCAAACTCCCATGGAATGCTGGGACACAGACCAGAAACACATTTGGATGATCTTGGAAGAGCTGGGATCAGAGAATGACACTTTGTCATGTTGTGTTTTGAGTAACTCTTGTGAAGAAGGAAAGGCTTCTGACAGTAAAATTCATCATATACGAGGTATATCATTACGGACTAAATATGTGAGGTAGGGAGTTTTCAGAGTAGATTATTTTTCAAATTTTATTTTTTTAACAAAGAATATTCAAAGTGCCATGGCCCATATCCATGGCAGGGGACTGCTCCCTCACTTCCCAGGGTGAGGAACTCATGCATCCTCTTGTCCCTATGGCTTTTTTGCCTGCTTTGTTAGTATTTTCCCTGGCTTCTCTCTGCCATGCTGGCCATTTTGCCTTTCTTTCACAAACACACAAAGCATTAAAAAATAATAGCCAGTAAAATGTTCAGCACCCACAAGTTTCTTGGCTGTAGACTATTGTTATTTCAACTTTTTGGTTTCCTAACCATCTTATTTTCTCAGAAAAATTTGATTGAGTGGTGTTTCTGTTCAACTCAAAAAACAAAATAAAAACCTCTGATAGGTTGGACCCTGCCGCTTTTATCTCACCTCATTATTCCTTCTTCTCCAGTCTCTTGAAAAGGACAGTTTAACTGGACAGCACTTGCCATAGCCTTGTGACAGCTGGTGAACAGTGGTACGGCAGTCCATGAGTGGCACATCGAAGATGGGAAGAACTTTCTTTCCCCTTACTCTTCCTAACCTCCTCTTCTCGGCTTTGCATGAGTGAAGAAGGAACAAGACTGAACTTTCTCAGTTGAAGCTACTATCACCTAAACTGAATTCTTTGCCCTCAATAAGGCCATTTTCACCTAATAGGTTTTTGCAAGCAGAATCATCACATCGAGGTTTTTTTTAAGTGACTCAAAAGCAACCAAATACAATGCCAGGAGAAAAGTGAATGGCAAGTTGTGTGTTAAAACATGCTTGCACTAATATGACCACTGTCCCATTCATTAGTATTGTGCACCCACCCTTTAACCTTGATGTCTACTTTCTTTAGGATGTTTAACAAGGATGCCACAAACCGGCTGTTTAGTACCACAGTTATGCTGACAAAGTCCTCAAGCCTCTACTGGAAGAGAAGAGCTGTTAAATTTACTGCAGTGCTACTAGGAATAAGATATTGCAACAAAACACTCATATTGGTGTGGCTATTTCCACAGGCTTTTCAAATAGCAATAGTCACTCTAAAAACAAATTAACAAACAAAAAACTTAAGAATCAAACCCCCTCCAAAGCCCCAGGTCTTTTGAAAATACTCGGTTTAGACACAGGGCCATCAATCTCCAACAAAAGTTTCAGTTATTTATGTAGCACTGAAAAAACAAACAGCAGAATTACCATAACAGCCTCCCCTAAGGTACCCTGTACTTCATGTTGCAAACAGAGACAGGCCACATTAAACAGTAAGATCATGTTACAATTTTTTACAGACAGTATCTTTATTTCAATTCTGAGATTGTTATAAAAACAATATAACATTCATTCTTGCATTTAGCAAAGGCATCCTTCCCAGAGTCACACTGCACAATCTTTTCAAGAAATAAAACAGCAGCTTTGCACTCATGTCACAAAAATATGTTGAATAAAAATATAATTTTGTATTTTACAACATGTTTAATCTGGAGCACTGAGCAAGCTGGCAACAGCATTTCATTCTAGAAGCACAGTTAAAATCAAGAAACTAGCTTGCATATCATAAGGTACGTTAACATCCATCACATGCAGACTCCGCTTGCTCTTCAGAAAATAAAGTACCATCCTCTCTGAGCTGTCTTTGCAGTTTGAGTACGGAGTCCCCTCTGCTGAAAGTCTTTGCAACTGTCAGCATTTCTGCTCTAGATGCACAGATGGTGACAGGAAAGTGACAGATCATCGATCACACGTGGGTATCGAACCTAAGAAGTGCCCCACGGCCCACAGCCTGATTGCAGGAGGTGATTACTGCATCCGTTTGCACGAGCACACTACAGTTCTTCTTGTATAGGTATCTAATCTTTGCCTATTCAAGGACACTTTTCTGTTAGTGGAGGGTGATTTTTTCCAAGAAGATTGACAAGAAACTCACACTGGCCCCTGATTACATAAAATGAAGCTGATTCCCAAGGCAAAACCATACCATTATCTCCATCAGACTAGCCTGTATTTTCCTTGGTCCATCATTGGAACTGCAATTCATTCACCGAGAGCTACACATTGCTGTGCAGAGGCAGCACTGCAGGCATACTGCTTAGAAGACTTCGGCATTTGATCCAGTCGCTGCTCTGCAGTGATATTTAAAAACTCTTCTGAAGGAAATTGCGCCAAAGGCTGTGTTATTTCTATGGGCCATGGCACCATGAGTAGATGTGATCATACGGCTTCATAGCAACAAATCCCAATTTACCTCCAAATTAGATATCCAGCTGGTGCCATCTGCCTGTCGGCAGTTACATATCACCCAGCCTCTACGGGAAGAGCCTGCAATGTCTCGTCCGTGCTCGGACTGCTGTTTCACACACTGCACTGTGACTGGGCCATCAAACAGCAGAGGACAGCAACCTTCTGGATGGTTAATGGCTAGTGAAGTGTTAAGGTGGGCCAGTGCCTACCAGCATGGCACCCATGCTCTTTTGGACCTATCCTGCCCAGGCTTCCTAACCCCCTCAAGCCCAGCGGAAGCACAAACGCTTGGCCTCTCAAATTCTTTGTTTTACCAACAGCAAAATAATTCTAACATAGACAAATGCACACACATAACATACAAGTTAGGCATGACCTGGTTACAGTTTGTATTCAATGAATGCCACTTTTTGCTATGTACCATGAAGGCATCTGACTACTGGAGTAATATATTGCAAGGTGAATCATTACCATCCCATGGATAAAGCCATTTGGCATTTCACACCTTTAGGGAGGGCTATTTCTTTGCAGTCCACACTGAGCCAGCCACCAATGCATAAATATAAGCAGTTTAGAATTTGCTTTTCTTCAGCGAGTCCTATCAGGCTATAAATAATTTTTATATATTTTTAATACTTTATCACTTACCCTGAATTTTTCACCTTAACGTCAGTATCAAAATATAAATTACTGCAGAGACCATTTTAAGAATGAAACTAGCGGACAAATATATTAATCATCACAATAAGATATTAACTATTTTCTATTTCTCTAGATCACTTAAGAAAAAATATAATCTTAAGTTATAAATAAAAATCATATTTCATATGTAAGTTTTAATTTACAGCATAGAACCACAGAATCATAGAGTATTCAGGTTGAAAGGAACCCTGGGAGGTTATTTAGTCATCTACTAGCCATCTAGTAGATAAACATCATATTTAATACAGCATAATCAGCTTTAGTAGATAAATAATTCTTAATTAACACAGAGCACATTTCCTTTAAAATATTCTTTCCAGTGTCTGACATTATTTACACAGCAATAAAAATACAGTTACAGCTGAAGGTGATGCAAGTCTAGAATTAGTGAACAGAGAAAAATTACCTCACTGCTTTATACCAAGGACACTTCTAATGTAGTGATTCACAAGGCAGGCAAAATAACGTGGGGGTTGTTTCCTTTCTCTGGTTTTGCTAATAAAAAATGTTGCTAATATTCTGCTAAGTTATCTTGCTGAGAGAAAAATGAGACTCCTAGATGTTCAGTAATAATTTGGAATGAAATGCTGTTGGGGCCATAGCCAGTTGCTCAAAGGACACCCTCCAGCCAACCTGGAAGAGGTCTGACCCAACAGCTCCAACATCTTAGACCCTGGCCACAGTAGAAATAAAGCCCTGGATTATTATACCAATATGATAGGATTTAAAGTCTACACACTCAACACAAATGGCATGCAAATTGCATCTTACTGGCTTACCCACAGATTTTCAGCAGGTAAGTATCCAGGCAGCAGCAGAGTGCCAGCTGTATGTGATGGGCTGCCCCAGCCCTGCTGTGTCCATGGGTACTGGGCACAGGGTCAGGTACACAGATTTCTGACAACTGAGACAGCAAAGACATCCCAGTTTCTGCTCTCTGTTATTCACTAAGCAAATCAGAGAAGCCCTTTCACTCTTCCCATCTTATCCTATCAAACAGCATGACTTCTCTCATCCCTGGACATACTGCTCTCCCCACTGAGAATGACATAGTTCCTTTAGCTGTAGTTCCCTGATGACATCTTGAAGTCAGATACAGCTGCTGGTAACCTGAGAATTGATTTACCAAGAGCTCCGAGCTGCACAGGCTCGTGTACCCCTATTATTCCCCTTGTGCCTGCTACAGGAAAGAGCGTCCTTTCCTGTGGTGCTGCTTTCTGCAATTCTCCTCCATCTCTGCTCAGTCACATTCCCTGCTCCAGTTAGTTGCTGGCTCTGATCATGCAACATCAGTATTAAATCCTTATTCAGAAAACCATTTTGGTTTTTCCTAGTCTTCTCTTGGAGAATTTGACACTGAGGTTTTTCAGTCACTCCATGTCTTCAAAACACGCTTATACTTGTCCAACTCAGTGAGGGAAAACTAAGGAGAGGGAAGCTCAAGAACAGGTCCCAAGGAAAGCTGTGAGGTGACTCCAACTACAAGAATTAAGGACTGGTCATAAACCAGAGAAAATTATTTCTGGAAGCCATATGCTAGCAATCTCTCCTCGGTGTCAATCTTCTGCAGTGTCTGACAACATAAATTCTTTCCTAGTGCTGAAGCAATCACAACATTGTGCACTCTTATTTCAGATTTCCCAAGGGAATGCAAGAGAAAGGCCAGTGAGTGAGGTATTCAAAGGGGCAACTCTATTTATACCTTCTTTCTACCCTCTTGGAATAGTAAGTAATGAAAAATATAGTAACAATAAAAGCAACAAATATGAAAGAGATAAAGGCTAATAATGATTTTCTGGTTCGGAAGAAGCGGCATTCAGGACACGAGGCAATCTCTTCTGGGCACACCAGCTCTGGAGTTTCAGGACCAGGAAAGCCATTACTGTCAATTATTTCCCTGTAATGTTTCATAGAAGGCTTTGGTTCATACTGATTTGCAACATAACTGTAGAGACCATATTTAGGAGCAGTCTTGTCATTAAAAGAATAAACAAAATATCCTTGCAAGTTAACATTATCCAAGGTGTAAGCTGCAAAAGAAAACAAAGCATTGAAATGAATCAATGTCCTGTTAGCATTCAAGAGCAGTACCATATGCCAATACATAAAGCAGGGGCAAGGTGATGTTAAACTGACATCTGCACTTCTCTTTCCAAAAACAAGGTAAGGCACATGTACATCTATGAAGGGTTTGTCACAAAAAGTAACAATCTGCCAGCCATTGCCAGACAGTGAGATCCCTGAGTATCCTGCATTTTATTTCTTTGTGCTTGGTAAACACAGTTTTGAGTGCATGACTGTGTTTAATCATCTGCATGGAGCCTATTGAGAAAAGATAGCTCTCCCTTTTATGTATGACAGAACACAGATTTTGGTTTTCCTGCGCTTGGATTTCTACAACGTTTTTCTCTGGTTTCTCCTTCTCCCTTTCATACCACCTTCTGATGGGAATGGCTAAGGAACGGAGGAAATCAGGCTGCACTTCTCACTAGCAAAGGTACAGTGACACCAGAAGAAGACATGCCCATGCTAAGGCCATGTACTGAGACATCACAAGTACAAGCAGAAATGTTATGCAAATCATAGTCCTCTCTTGTTGTTGACCAGACTTTCTAATCCCAGATGATCTCTATTAGTCTTTATTGAGAACAAGCCCACAATACATACTGCTAACTTGGCTACTGGAAGAGAACCAGTAGCTGGAGCACTAACCTTGACCCATCAGTCCTGCTTGACAAAACCAATCAATCCACAGTAGTAAACCCAAATTGTAATACTTATCCTTGAAAACCACATTTTTTAACAAATTAAAGCAACATCTTCTAGCAGATGAACACAGGACTGAAAGCTAACAGTTGCCAAATTTTCATATGCCTCTGGAAATAATTGCTGAAGCCACATGCAAGTCACTTAACGCCTCTAACCAACTTTTTATGTGTAAAATGAAATAATATTTACCTACCCTTTTACAGAGCTGCTACTCAGAATAGTTTGTGTTTGTAAAACTGCATGTGGATTTAATGGTGTTACATAAATGGTTACTGCTGTTCTTTGTTTTCAATTGGCAAAGATATATTTAAACAGTGTACAAAGCTCTTAAAAACATAGTCTCATTCCAAAGGGTCCCGTACTGTATTCTGGAATCATTTATCTGCACAAACCTGTTGGCTTCCTTGAAAAAGCAGGTGAGCAACATTACATGCACAAATGCTGCCACATGAATTCCCTGAAACCAACTGGGGGAAGGCAGAATAGGAACTTAAAGGCCAGAGCACACATGTGCCAAATGCCCTCCTGTGAGACACTGAGGTAAGGACACAAAATTTGTATTTCATCTCAGTTACTGCATATGGTCTTGCAGAAAAAATGCAAGTTTTGGAGAAACCTGAATCAGTCATGATGTCAAAGTTCAGAGCTTGCTCCCTGTGTAAGGACCAGATGGACAAAAACACAATACCAGAGCAGGAGAAGAAAAGAAAATGATGAACCAAACACTGTGGAGGAGTGCACAATGTCACAAGTGGGAGAGTGAGCTTTAGGGCAAGTATTATGACATGTTAGCAGGGATATATTCATCCATGACAAAGAAGGTGGAAAGATGTAGGAAAACATGGTTTATATGTGATGGCTAAGTTGAAAAACATAGGAGCTATTTCCAGTCTGGATAAAAGGGGAGAAGGAAGAGCCTGGGAGATACTGGTACCAGATCAGTACGAATGACAAAGATCTGTAGAAAAGAGGGGGGGGTGTCCAAGTGTTCTGGGTAACAGGAACTGGGAGAAAAGCCCATATCCATATATGGTTTGAAAAGACAAGAGCCAAGAACTGGTATGGTCTGAAGTGGTAGGAGAGAAGCAATGCAAAAAAGTCAGATTGAAATCATAAACTTTTTAACTAGAGATGTGGAAAACATGCAGGCAGTGTTTCAAAATTCTGGAGAAGGAACTCTTGGACACTTAATACTGACATTCAGTAATTCTTAAAAGGGGTGGAAATTACAGAGGAGGAAGTGGAAGCCAATACTTAACAGAGTGGACAAGATGACCTTGCAAATTAGCAACCGCCAACCATCCTTCACTACCTAGCAAATATATGAAGTTTGATAAATAAGAATTACAGGAAATATAAATGATTAATGCCAATCAGCTTAGCTTTATGAAAAATAAATCTCAAACTAACTTGACATCTTTTTTATGAGATCAGCAGATCAATAAAAGTAATGATGTTTGATGTAATATACTTAGTTCACAAGGCAACAAACTTGATATTATATGGCATTTGGATCAAGAAAATAGAATGTTACAAGTTCAAGGGGAGCCTATAATAAACTGGTCTCAAATAGAACTACTAAGTCTAGAAAAGTAACTGCAGGTAAGTAAGTGTCATATTAGGTACATTTCTACTGTGGTCATGGAGATTGGCTTTTAGCACTAAGATAGTTAATGATTTTAAATACATTGGCAATGTGAAAGAAAAATCAAGCTATTTCTCACAAAGCTTGCAAATAACACAAAGATTAGGGATATAATTTAGCTAGTGCAGCAAGCTTTGCACGAGCAAGTAGCTGGCATTTGAACATGACCAAATGTCAGGATATCAAAGAACAAGCAGACCATAGTTTGGTAGAGGAAGTTGGGCCTAGAGGGCAGGGATCTGTAACCAAGTTTGAATTCTCAGTATATAACCACAGAAACTGTGTGAACAACCTGCTGCCATGGCCAAAAAGGGCTGATGGGCTGCTTAGATATATGGAAGAGGAGTAAAAGGGTATGAGGTTACGTTATACCTGCCTAAGATATAAGTGTGGCTGTGGCAGGAACAGTGAGTTCACATGTAGGTTTACTCCTCGCAAGAAGAATAATGACAAATGGAAAAACATTTAATAATCCAAAGGTTTTAAGTGATGTTTTATAGTAAGGGACACAAAGAACTTTGTCTGTGCTATTTATCAAAGAGATAAATGAGACAGAGCTTGTTTTCTGTCCGTGAATACCTACACAAGTAAAATACATGGAAATGCACAATAAGAAGAAGTTAAAGAAGTTAAAAGAAGTTAAAAAAATAGTAATAGAAGTAAGATTTTTATATATACAAATCTATATAAACAGAAAACAATTAACCACTGCAACAGAAGATTCTTCATCAGTAAAAATTATCTCATTCAAGTCTTAGAATCATAGAATCACTAGGTTGGAAGAGACCTCTGAGATCACCGAGTCCAACTGTGCCTGTCTCCCTACAAAACCATGTCCCTAAGGAACTCATCCACCCGTTTTTTAAACACCTCCAGAGATGGTGACTCCAGCAGTCTGTTCCAATCCCTGACCACTCTTTCAGTAAAGAAATTCTTCCTAATGTTCAGTCTAAACCTCCCCTGGCGCAACTTGTGGCCATTTCCTCTTGTCCTACCTCTTGTCACATGCGAGAAGAGACCAGCACCCACCCTGTCACAACCTCCTTTCAGGCAGTTGTAGACAGTGATGAGGTTTCCCATCAGCCTCTTCTTCTCTAAGCTAAACAACCCCAACTCCCTCAGCCGCTCCTGATAGGGCTTATTCTCCAGCCCCCTCACCAGCCTCATTGCCCTTCTCTGGACGTGCTCCAGCCCCTCAATGTCCTTCTTGTAGTGAGGGGCCCAAAACCTAACACAGCACTCGAGGTGCGGTCTCACCAGTGTTGAGAACAGGAGCACAATCCCATCCCTGCTCTTACTGGCCACGCTGTTTCTGATACAGGCCAAGATGCCATTGGCCACCTGGGCACACTGCTGGCTCATGTTCAGCCACTGTCAACCAACACCCCCAGGTTCTTCTCTGCCAGGCAGCTCTCCAGCCACTCTTCCCCAAGCCTATAACACTGCATGGGGTTGTTGTGATCTAAATGGAGGACTCTGTACTTGGCTTTGTTGAACCTCATCCCATTGGTTTCAGCCCATGGATCCAGCCTGTCCAGATCCCTCTGCAGAGCCTCCCTTCCTTCAAGCAGATCCACACTTGCACCCAGCTTGGTGTCATCTGCAAACTTGCTAAGGGTGCACTCAATGCCTTCATCGAGATCATTGAGAAACATGTTAAACAAGACTGGACCCAGCACTGAACCCTGGGGAACACCGCTCGTGACCGGTTTCCAACTGGTTTTACTTCTATTTACCACAACTCCTTGGGCCCGGCCATCCAGCCAGTTTTTAACCCAGCAAAGGGTGTGCCTGTCCGTGCTGATGGCAGACAGTTTCTCCAGCAGGATACTGTGAGAAACGGTGTCAAAGGCTTTGCTGAAGTCCAGGTACATCACATCCACAGCCTTTCCCTCGTCCATTAGACAGGTAACCTTGTCATAGAAGGAGATCAAGTTGGTCTGGCAGGACCTGCCTTTGGTGAACCCATATTGCCTAGGCCTGATCACCCAGTTATCCCGTGTGTGCTGTGTGATAGCAATCAAGATGATCTGCTCCAGGACCTTCCCTGGTACCGAGGTCAGACTGACAGGCCTGTAGTTCCCCAGATCTTCCCTTCGACCCTTCTTGTAAATAGGTGTAATATTCGCCAGTCTCCAGTCAAGCAGCACTTCCCCAGTCAGCCAAGACTGCTCGTAGATGAGGGAAAGGGGTTTGGCAAGAACCTCTGCCAGTTCCCTTAAAACCCTCAGATGGATCCCATCTGGCTCCATGGATTTGTGTATGTCTAGCTGGCTGAGCAGGTCACTAACCAAGTCCTCCCAAACAGCTGGAACTTCATTCCCACTATCTCCCGGCTGAGGGGGCTAAGTATGTCCTTTTCTAAAATGAAAAAGTGTGTGGTATGACAGGATGACTCAAAATGCCACCTCTTTGCCTTATAATTCATCAGTCTTTGAGAGAAAAAGACTGGTTTGGATTCTGGATAGCAAGAATGAGTCCAGGAAATGGCATAATGAGGTAGATCTCTGAATTATTATGAAGAGCCAAGACCACTGTTGGATAAGATACAGAGACAGCTGAGGAAAAGAACTCATACCCAGTCCTGAGGCACATCAGTAGAAAGAACAACAAAGCAAAAAACCAGTAGATGTGCAATATGAACAAAATCTGACTAAATACATTTGAAGCTATTCGTGTAACATCTACTTCAATTTCTTGAATCCACAAAAAAGTTCTGCTGTCTTATGCAGAGTATGTGCAAGGTCAGTCTTCCTGATGTTTAGTAACAACAATTTATCTTTAATGAAAGGAAAAACTATGTGTTATGCTGTAATAACATCACATTTATGAGGTATTCTACATAGGATTTCTTTTTTTAAAGTTAAACATACCCTATTGGACAGTGTATACTAATACTGGGATTTGTGACAAACAAGCCATCTATGGTTCCTTACCTTTTAAAGCTTCATTGATGTAATTCTGTATGTAATACACTCTAAGCTTATCATGTACCATATTCTGGTCATCATCGACTCCATTAGCCATAACATAAATTGGGACATCGCCATACTTTGATTTAACCCACTTCAGCAATTTTCGCAATCCCCAGGGCACTACTGCAGCTCTGCTGGGGGAGTGCAGCCATGTGATGTCATTGATCATTTGAACTTCAAGATAGTGGTCATATTTTAGTGCATCTTCTTTTTCCCAGCCCACAAGGGTAGTAGTGTAGTGACTCAAGGCAAAAAAGTCAAATGAGCCCTGGATTAACTTCTTTTCGTCTTCTGAGAAATAAGGCAAGTGGAAATTATACAGGTCAACACTGTTTCTTCGGTGAAGCCATGCTCTCATCACCTGTGGGTAATCTCCATTTCCAAAGATGGGCTCTGCAAGCCAGCCAATGTCAAATTCTAAAATTCTGTCAGCAACTTCTTGGTCATTTCTGGAAAAGGGACAAGCTGGTTCTATCCAGTCAGCTTGCAGAGCTATAGATATTTTACCCTTCTGAGATCTCCTGAATTCCTTGTCATAAAGATGCCATGTTTTTGCATGGGCTTTCAACAGGTTGTGGCCTGCTGCATATGTCAGGTTTTTCACAGGCGGTTCATTCATTGTGATCCAAAATTTGATATGGTTCCCAAGACTTGTAAAGCAGAATTTGGCGTATTCAACAAAAGCCTGAACCGTTTCTGGGTTTTCCCAAGCTCCATATTTGGCAAGGGAAACTGGAAGCTCTTGATTATCAGCCATAGGTTGCCATAAAGCAACAACAGGAGTTATATTAACTCTGAGAAGTTCACTAGCAAAACACTGATAGTAATGTACAAGTGTGCGGTTGATTAGGGAAAGGTTACCTAAAGGAAGAATTAAAGACCATTTCAGTGAAAAATGAAAGTGTGTGACATGCATTTCTTGCAGAAGAGAGATCTGGAGCCTGATAGCAGCAAAGTCAACACACTGACGCTTGCGTTTTGAGGTGAAAACTCCATCCACTTTAATAAGCTTCTTCGTCTGGTGAACATCCCACACATAAACATTAGAGTCAAGAAACTGGGTGGGTGTCGTGTCTACCTGCATAGAATAAGAAACATACCATATTCGAGTTTTTTGTACTAGGAAGGTAGGAAAATCATAATTATCAGGCACAACTTAGTGAAAAAATATCGTAAAATAAAACATTTCATTTAGCACCTCTCTTGTATCTCTGGTACGATAACATCTCTGGTTCATATCAAATAATTAATCATCTGTTAACATGTGGTGCCGGAAAAGTACCAAATCTATACATCATTTTTGTCCTACTTTCCAAACAAGCTTATGCTAATCGTCACCATGCTTATATTGTCTCTAGATTTTGCCAGTCTATATGGGAAACAAAGGATTGCTCAGGGGTAAAGCATGAAGCTTGTAACAGATGCTCAGAGAAGTAGATCTTCAGCAAAGACTACAGTAATTTTAATATGTTTTTGTTTCAAGATTAAGAAGCTATACCTAAGGATCTTCAGAGAGGCTGTCTGTTGTAAATTACTCAGTAGCTCCTGTTTCAAGACCACTCCCTGAACGCAGCAAAAGAAATAATGAATGCAACATAATTTCTACGTTCTGTTCTTTTCCTAACTCTGATGAAAGATGAGTAATGCTCTCTACTTGATTGTTAGCAAGAATTCAGTTGACAAGCAAGATTTTTCCTTCTTGCTAAAGACATCCCTTCTTATTTAACTTATATTGAACTCCCAAGTTATTTCAGCAGGCTGTTATGTCTGAATCAATTTTTTTCAGGCGTTCTAGTAAACCCACTATATGTCACTCCAACAATAAATGCATTTCCTACAAGTCTTTAGGGCTTCAGATGTCAGAACTGCGTGGATGACATATTGGATGCAGCAGAAGATGGGCTTCTCAGAGTCCCATAAAACTATACTTCCACATTTTAATGAAACGATTACGACTAGAAAATGGAAAAGTGAATTGCTTAAAATAATGCATAGTGTAAAATCCCCTGATTCATACTCTACAATAACTCTTACAAGAAAGATCCAAACTACAAGTTACTGGTCCCACATATGTTTATTTCTCTCTCTCTTTTTTTTTTTTCCTTTTGGTGCAAAGTTCCCTGAGTTCAGATTTCCTTGTCCTGCCCTCTCTTTGAAAAGCAGGTGTCAGCCTACAACCAGTGTTCAACTTATAGCTGAGGCTCTGCAGACTGTATAAAGACGCTGCTGAAAATCAGTTGCTGTTTTCTCCGGAGAGGTCAGTACTGTGCTTATAGAAGAAAGTAATAAAAACCAGCATGTCTGAGGGAAATTGCTTTTCTGGAGAATTGTCCCTTGTAGATTCCTAAAGCATGCATTGTCACTAATACTGTGGAAATGATGTCAAAAGAGTTTTTCCACTGTGATGCACCTACAAATCACGCTACCTAAGCCTTACAGCACAAAATGTTTGAATGGCCTTTTGAAATGAAAATATTCAGCTTTGAAGGTTTTGGGCATGGGAGGGATTTTTTAACTGCCTTAGGCTGACTGACTCCACAACTTTATAGCTGTTATCGATCCCAAAGGCAGCAATTCCATTTCCAATTCTTAATCTGTCTGGGAGCTAGGAGGATAATGACTGTTGAAGTTTCTTGGAAATCGGTGTACCAGATAAGGAGGTGGTGGTATTTTTCAAGAGAATAAAGTCAGATCTTACTTTTGGAGTGAGAAAAAACAAACAAGCCCTGTATATTACCCTTAAGAAAGATTACACCTTTGTGGAAAACCTAAATCAAAAACTCTGTTCTTGGATCCAGCCTCAGCATTTGAATTTAACTAAACCTCTCTACAGTGGTTAGAGAAAGCCTGCAAGCCAAAACAGCATTTGAGAATTACAGAGCCAAACTGTTAAAGAGACTGTAACTAGGCTATTATAAAATCTCTCCACATGCTCCAAAATCTTAAAATTTGAAAGATTCTACCAAAGATTTAGTCAAAATAAAGAGTGAGAGCTATGAACTAGATACATGATCTAATTAGGTGATATCCAGGGGCACTGAAGTCACAAAGTCAGACACATAACCGCAGAAAATGACAAGAAGGGAATACAGAAATTTAATCCAAATCTAATATTGTTTACCATTCTTTGGACTTTTCTTTTACATGAAAGGGTTTTTGCAACAGTACCAGAATGTATATGCAGATGGATACATGCCACTGGAGCTTTAAGAGATTTCACAAAGTTTTCTGAAACATACATTATGACAGCACACAAATATATTACCTTTAAAATTACGGACATGAAAAAGAAGTAATAATACCCATTTCATAGGCTAGGAAATTTGGAAATGCAGTTTAGCAGATGCAATCAACTCTCATTTGTGACTGAGCATGAAGTCAGTCACACTCAGTCTAGTGAAGACTGAAATACACAAGGTTTAGCACAAAAAGCCTTGTACCCATCTCCTTGCAGCACTGTGGTAATATATAACAGCCAAGACACTCATCTAGCAAATTTATATCAACTTGTGCACTGATCTGACTGGACAGGCCTTACCATCAGACTCACCTGGATGTAGTTGTCAACAACTCCCCAAGCAAAGCCACAAGGAAAAATCCCTTCTATGGGCTGGTTTTCAGGCAAAGGTGGGAAGCCATTTTTTTCTATCAGCTTTTGATAGAACAACACAGAAGATTTGGGCATCAGCTTCTTGTCATGGCTTTGAAAATCAACATAAAACAATCCACGCCGAATGCTGTATCCCCTGTGCCATTCAAAGCCATCCAGGAGGGACCAGACTGTATAGCCAAACACATTAACTCCATCATACCGGATGGCTAAGGAAAGAACAAAACCAGACTCATTAGTGCCTATTTTTTCTCTGTAGATGACACTATATCAGCAACTTTTGCAGTATTCATGTGTAAGAACAATGCAATAGGTTAGATAAGTATCTTGGGGCCTTCCTCAAATATGACTCAGGGAAGATATTTCCAACAGTGCATAGGTGCAAAGCAGTCAAGGTAGCTGTTTTGGCTTTAAACAAGCCAGATTTAGAAAGAGAAACTGCGCAGTGGTGGTTGAACAGCGCTGCTAATTAGATGTGCCAAACCTCAGCCCCAGAGCAGTGCATGCTACACCTGGGCTGTTTGCAGCAACTGAGCTAGTAATGGCACTGCACTGCACTGCACTCTGCTAAGCACGTGCTGCACCTCACTCCAGGGTAGCTTGCGCCATTAGTGTAGCAATACTCTGTATGGAAACAAGTTACATTTTTTTTGATCTTTCCTCTCCACTACACATATATACTGAGAAAACACTTCTGGTGTGCTGATGAATTTTTATTACCATGGATTTTAAGTAGAAGTGATAATGCAGGAAGACTTTCATTATTTGATACTTCTGTCTCTTTGCAACTTTTATGGCATAGCATTTTACATCTTAAGTATTTAAGGGTTTCTAAAATTATATATGCATTCTAGGTCAACTATTTGACTTTTCAGAATCATCACATACTTTTAAAGTCAAAATCAGGGTCTACTGGCATCTGTTAGTATTGTCAGCATTACAGTTTTATTTTGAGATTCCAAATTATATTACTGACTTCTAGATGTATTAACACTGAAATTGAGCAAAATGTTCCTGGGCAAGGCTCAGCTTCAGGAAAACACAAAGGAGTGTGCTTATTTTAATAACATAACTAGACCCACCCTAATTCAGTAATGCATTTAAGTACATTCTTAAATGTTCTTTTGAACTTGTTTGGCTTAATAGTCAGCAGAGTTTATCTTTATTATTCACCATCATCTGTCAACCCAAACTGGATACTGATTGAACATAATATTTTTCAGCCTAGTAACACTGAAAGCGTTATTTCAGGCAACTAAAATATCAGATCCTCATTTCCTGGTCTTATTAATGTTCCTCATTACAATCAGTTCTGAAGTACCACATGGATTCTTGGCTGTAACCGTGTTTGAATCAGTCAAATGAACTGCAGTTAAATAAGCAATGAATTTGGCCCAGTCTGTACCAGAGGTCATGAGAAAATGTCTAAGGAAATGGAATATTTCTCCTCCTAAAGGCACCACTCTTTTGTGTTTGGCAAATGGCAGTATTTTTCTAACCTCTGCATGCATCCCTGATGACATCTGCTGTACCAGCAGAGTAAAAGCCAACACAGGTCCACTTTGTGAACTGGTCTCGGTGGAAATCTCTCTTTGAACAGCATCTCCTTTCCATAAGTCATCATGTGGCACTCCCACTCTTTCTGAGCACCTCATAAACATTCTCCTCAAATCCTTCTTTAAAAATGTATTAACTTATACATGCCAGCTATGAAAGAAGCAACTTCAAAATACTTTGGAAGTTCCAAAAATTTGGAAGTCTCAGACATAGCATCCCACACAAATTGCGTGTTACTGAAACTCTGCAGTGAAAATTATTGCCTTATTTTTATTTTTCCTTTGTCTATCTCCCCTGTTTTTTATGTCTGTTGGTGTGCAAGCCAGACTGACTGAAACCTAAACTGTCCTTGCCTCTGAAACTAAGTAGCCTTGTCCATACTACCTACTGTAAATTACTCCTGACCTTAGCAATCCCCCCCAGCATGCCTGGAAGTGAGCTACTGTGCAGACCAGAAATCTGCCAGAACTGGGTTAAAAATTAAACAGCACTTTAGTTCACGCTCTGTTTAGCTCACTAGAATAGAAGTAGTCCAAGGAAACATGGCAGATCCAAAACATCAAATACAGATCCTTAAAACCCTCTGCTAAGCTGCTGTCCAACTGTAGTGTGTGAAGCTGAGGTGTGTGAAGCCCACAGCCCCTGCTTACCTGTGAAAGATGCCCAAGGATCTAAACTTTGCCTCTGGACATACCCGGGGACAGCTCAGTTCTGACCAGTCAGGGGCCTGGTTGTTCCCATTCTCCTTAAGATTATTTGAATTCAGACCTGCTGACTCCCCAGATAATGACCTAACCCCTAATGTCAACATAGAACAGAGAACCTTCCATGCCCTCCTGGTCAACATGTTCCATTTTACAAGGAATAATCAATTTATTTGTTGAACCACAGATAAAGCAGGCAAGTGAATATGACCCTAGAGTAAGTGGTTAGATACTCATCCATGTGAGAAGAAAATTCTAAACAATTAGCAGCTCTGATTAATATTTAACTAGTTTAAATTAGAGCTCTATTCGCTCTATTCAACCCTAAATGGTATTTTGGAAGAAAAAGAAAGATCAATAGTAGTAAACAGCAAAAGGATTTAGGGCTGTGAATCCCAAATATAGAGACCCAAAACCAAAAATTAAAAGATGTATAGAGCTTCACTACAGCATGGTCAGAATGGACATCTACATCAGCATTTCAGCAGAATCCAGAAGCTCATATTTGAGCAAATTTCCCTCCTTACCACATTTTGGGTCACATCACAGAGAGGTCTCAGGATGCACAACCTGGGTTACTTTGGGGCGAATTTAATCCAGAAATGGGTTTCAGGAATGCACACTGTGTGGACACCAGGCCCTCAACACCAACTCATTTTACTCTACAGGTTTGCCCTGACAGGGCTGCGCTTACTTATTAAAGTAGATGCAGAGCATGGAGTGAATCTGATGGTAACCAGCTCATGAACCTCTGCACTGCAGTGCTTTACTGTACAGTCTGTGAGAGAGCCAACATAATGCCTTTTGTGGATTTTTCTCAACTAAATTCCCCTAAGTATTGCATAGAGAACTTTGGCATTTACACTGGATTTTGCAAATTCTAATGGGCAGAAGAGTTGGGTGCAATGATTTTCAATGTAGTCATGCCAATTAAAGTCCCTTCTGCAGTACGTTAAAAGGAAAGAAACTCTGTAATTGAGATTGTTTCCAACCAGCTGTCATTAAAAAGCAGTTTCGTGTATGTTCAGCAATTTACAAACTAAGCAGGAATATGACTCCTTATATTGGCATCCAGAGCTCTACTAATGTAAAATTTGTGCAAGGGCAACAGCAAGATGCAGAATGAAAAGTTTCCATTTTTTCATTTAAAAATGTATTCTTTCAGTCTTATGTTGTCTTCAGAGGAACTCCCATTGCACAGTATTTACCTGCCCACATATATATTATGATGTTTTGTACATATGCATTCATATACCTAAGATATGGAAAACAACTATTAATAAATAACACTAATTTTTTCTAAGTCCATTGCAAGTACCATTTGCACTTCTGTCCACCAAAGACAACAGAAATTTTCTTACTGATTTCAAACATGGCAGCATCAAGCTCACCAAATACTATCTGCAGATATCAAGGGTCTTCAAGACCTGAAAAGAACAAACCCAGGAAAGGGATTTGGAATCACATTTCAGAAGTATAAAGCTGACTGTTAAAGACCAAAATTTGGTTTCATCCTGGTTCTTTAACATGCCTCTATAGGCCATTTTGCATTAGCATCTTGCCAAGCATATTTTAATATAACATTAGTCCTACCTTTTAAGGTTTCCATAATGAACTTTTTGAGATAGTAAATGTATTTGGCATCATCTCTCTTGGTGCTACCAGAAACAAACCAACTGTTCTCCACAATAAATATCTGGGGATTGTTATATTCACTACGTATCCAGTAAAGGAGCTGCCTCAGGCTTATCGATTCCAACTGCTGGAATTTCATGTGGGAGTCCAAAAGCTGGAAACTCAGGGTAGCTCCAAAAGAAAGAGCAAAGAAGTCTGCTGTTCCCTTGATATACTTCTTCTCGACTTCACTGAATTCGGGCAACAGAGATGAGAGGTTGTTCCTCATGCTCTCTGGATAATCACCATCAATAAATATGGGCTTAGCAAACCATCCGAGCACAAAATCAAGGGATTTTTGACAGTCTTTTATGTTTTTTTCAGTCATATGTTGAGGTTTTATCCAGTGGGAGCTAAGGGCAATGGATACTTTTCCTCTTTGAGTTGGACGAAAATAGTCATTGTAGAGATGCCAGACTTTAGCGTGGGCCTGTTGAAAAGACAGACTCTAATTAATACATCTGAAAATCCATTTTAAGTAACACAATTAATCTCAAATACTGACATCCAGTGTCCAGAGGTGACCACATCAGCACAGCATATGAGGGCTCAGCCTTATTCATTCATCAGCAGTCCACACTCATGAATTATTTTTTTCTTTAATACCATATTAATACCATAAGTCAACCAGAAATGACTAGCTGGTCAAGTATAAGCATCTCAGTTTTCCATGAGATACTCTTCCAAGCACTGAACACACTTCTGGTAGTTAGCTAGACACTTTTATTAACTTTTATAATTTAGTTCAGACATACGGTATTTACAGAAATGAAAGTGCATTTAATTAAATATGTTTCAAAGTATGTTTTCATTATAGGAATATCACTTCATCTGCAGATTCACAAATATATAAAGAAGGAAGGTGTATTCTTAAGAACTGCCCAGGTCTCAAACAATACAAGACTAAGAAACATCCTTGAACTCATTTCTCTTTGAATAAGAACATACAGTATAAGAAAAACTAACAATCTGGATTTAGAAAAGGGCTAGTGAAAAAAAATTTACCACAGGTCCTGAAAATTTATTCCAATAATCCAATTTAATTTGTGTTATTAAAATTTACTATCTACCTCTAGCACTAGATTTCAATCACTTGTCTTGATAGAACTTTATCTGTTACTTTTCTATGAACTTTCTTTCCCATGATCTTAAAGTCAGTTGAAAGAGTCTCTTGATGTTCCCTTTGAAAGCTAAATAGATTAAGTTCCTGAGCCTCGCGTTATCTTCAGGCATAGCTTCAAGCCCTCTAACCATTCTCATGGCTCTCCTCTGATTCTCTTCCAACTTGTCATCATCTGTTTTAAACTGCAGAAGCAGAACTGGACATAATATGCCAGTGGTAGTCTTGCCAGGAGTAAAACAGAGACAACTGAATACACTATTTCTGCTTAAGTGGCCAGAGCATTATGCTGTGAGCATATGCTCATCCAAGCTACCATATCTCCAGAGCCCTTGACCATATGAAACGTATTTTGACTGCTCTATGAATCAACATCCCATCTTTTTGTCATTTTCACTTTAGCAGAAATTGTAATGCTTCTTTCTAGGGTCATTGGTAAAAAGGTAACAAATATGGCATCTATTCATTAGAATAAAGCCCACCTAAGAACTATTCCCAGTTTACATCTGCATTTTGAGACTGATCAGTCAGTATTTGTTCATATCTGCTGTGATTACATGAACCTCCATTCTTGCAATACAAAGTCATAGATGTGATGAATATATATGACAGATTATTAATCAAAATGCCACACATTTTTAGCCCTCCCTGAATATAAAGTATATACAAAGCCTTATAATTCCACTCCATGCAGTTGGTATGTTGGCAAATTTTATCATTCATGAATTGATAGCTGCTGTTCACAGTCTCCTTTTTTATACACTTTTACCATTCCAGGTTTAAGCCACAATGATTTCCAGTTGCCAGCATTACTAGAACAAGCAATTAAGATTATTAATCATTTTTGACATATATACTGTTAATTACCCAGGACAAATAATTAATTCTATCATTCTACTGTTCTTGCAGAATTTTAATTTTCATTGGTGGGAGAAAAACAATTGGAAGTGAAGGATAAGAAAGGTAAAATCAATAATCAAGGCACAGTTGAGCTGTCCACATACAGAAGCCTGCTGCTTTTGAGTCATCATGGGATATATAAAACATCTGTGCAGATCTGAGACTGGGTCTAGAGGAGACTAGACCCATTCCCTTTTAGAGTGGTCACCAAAACTCAAAGAGAACAATCTCGGAAACTGTGAATCACAGTACACACCTATGTGCGTGTATTTGAATTAAGGACTCAGTTGCAAACTTCAATGTATATGCTGTCATTTATAATACAACAATAGCTGAAATAAATGTGATGCAGTCCTACCATCTGTAACCACTTCAAATTCTCATGTAAAGAATGAGAGCTGACCTAAGCACAGACTATTTTATTTCACACTGAAACTCCATTACACTGACAAAAGAACACAAGACATTATGCACCATGATCAAAATGTTACACACTCAACACTTTAAATATGATTTTAAAAATACGATTGGGAAAAAATGTACTATCATTTGCAACTCAAATTTGCACATTCAAATTTTCCCTTCTAAAGGTGCCATGCATTCTTCCTCAGGTGGACTTGACTCCTCCCCATATTTCCTATCTCAAATGTTAAGGTACCACCATGCACACTCTCAAACACAGAATTTCATTTCTCTTAAATATATTGGCAAGTATGCTGTCCACCCACAGAGCACCTCCAGGACTGTGAAGGATTTGCCACATAGCTCTCCGCTTTCCCTATTTCCATCAGTGGAGAGAGATCTTCCAGCTTTTTAGCTAGTATCTTTGATTCTACCATGAAGAAAGGAGAAAAGGAAAATTATCTCACTCAATTTTTGTTTCTAAGCAAGTCATCTAGTCTGCTTCTACAGAAAATGAGAAGACTGTTGTCTAAGATTTACAGGGTGAGTCATTCTTTGGGAGTCCATCTCTCTCCACTGATAACAGACAAAACCTGTGAATCGGTTTAGACAAGACATGTTCTACAGACAGACAAAAGCAGGCAAGAAGCAGCCCACTTAAATGTCTGCCCTCTGGAGTACACATGAAGTAGAATTATATTATTTCCATAAAAAAACAGCTAAACATAGAAAATAGTGCATCAAACTCCCTAGGCTCTGTGGACAAATATTAATGAAGTAGTTCAAAACCACGTAGAAATAAAGCCGGAAGAAGCCTGTGACAGAGCAGACAGTCTCTATGGAAAACTGGAACAGAATTCACTTGCCTAAAATTAGGTATGTAATAGAGTTTTAGAGACTTCAGAGTACTCCAGCCTGAATTTGCAGTCAGTTTCAGAAAGCCAAAGTCAGTGATGCCAAAATCAAGCCTTGATGAAGCACCAAACACATTTATAAGGCAGAAAAGCTCACTGCAATGCCATAGTGAGGGCTAGTCCTACCAAGTCCAAACTCCTCCAGTGATAGCAGAAATAATTTGACACAAAGAGAATTCACAGCCTGACACAGTCATGTCCTGCTCTGTTGCAGGACAGTTCTACATAGTCCAAGAATCATTAGGTGAACTGAATTTAGTAGTACAGAGACATTTGTCTACTCCTCTAAATTCCTGCCCAAGTTCATTAAGACCTTCCTGAGTTTGGCACTGATACGTATCATTCTGTGAGTTCTCAGCACTTAGATCTATCACAATGCATAACCTTCCAAGAGCAAATCAAGGATCATAATTGGGAACATCATGATTCCATAAGTTGTGTTCATTCCTCTAGAACAAGTTCTCTCAGTTTTAAGTTGTGTGTCTTCTGAACCAGTAATAAAAGCATTCATTTCGCACAAATACCCTGCTCTCCATGCTCAGATGAACTATCCTGTATTAACTCTCTATTTGCATGCTAATGAAACTGAATAGGAAAGTGTTACTGAAACTCATTTAGTAATACAAAGAGAAGAGTTAATTGGGAAAGATGTGCAAAGGGTTTTTTCATTACTAGAAACCAGGCCAAGGTACCTCCAACAAAAATGTCATTATTCAGTTCTGCATCAAAAGCCATTCTGAAATGGATATAATTACTGGAATGACATCGGAAAGTCTAGTATATGATTAGTCAGAATATGTCTTGTACCAAGAAGAGGAAAAATATCATGTTTTTTCCTCTGTATCATCAAAAGCAACTAGTAAAATCAAAAGCTACAACAAAGGATGTTACATTTCATGCACTGTTTCACCCTTATAACCAAAGTCAAGTAGGTTTCACCCACAGAGTCTTTCGGCAAACATTCACTTTCACAAGGAAATTATGTTCTTAATACTAAGTAGCAGATGTGGATATTTAGAAATTGCTTAGGGTTTTTCCCATATTTCAAATCTAGTAAGATATCTTCAATATCTTCATGTATTAAGCACAGGGTTTTGATATAGATAGTGTGTTAGTCATGTAATAACTTAATTTATCCTCTAGAATTCCTTCCCAAATATATATTTTTCTTGTTTTCTATTTAGAATCCGTTAGTCAACATTACCACAGATGATTGATTCAATAAATTTGGTATTTTTGACAAATCTTAACAACCTGGGATTGACAATAGGCTTGCAAATGATACACAAAATGCGAAGTGAATATTTTTCAGTCTATAACCACTTAATGTAACATTTGCTACAATTACAGCTTTAAGTGTTGACACACACCTGAATTACCCTGGATTTTTCCAGTTCCTTTCTCAGTACAATTTAGTCACTGTTTTTCACTCTATGGTGCTCACTCTAACATGCTGATGCCTCATGAACCTGAATGATTCAGGCTGCCATACATCAGGCAGGAAGCAGTATCATTCCTATTTTAAGAATTGGGAACTGAGATACTACAACACGCATACAAGAAAGACTAAATCAGATACCTTAAGTTGGAAAGCAGCGTATTAACTCCAGAATAATTTCTCCATTTGGTATGATAATCACTTCTGCAGAAAAATCACCAAAGATGGCGTTAAGTAGTTGTCTGAAGGCACAGTGGCCAGCTAAAATATCACTTTTCCCTAACATAGGCAAAACAGTGCTTTTTACTTTGCTGGCACAAAGGAAAAGGTAACCTGAAAGCATGAGGCCAAGACCCAGGCATTAAGATGGATTGCAGGTACTCAAAAAATATTAGTTTAAGGAGGAAAAAAAAGGCAAAAATACCCTCAAAAGATAAGGAAGCAGATAAGAGTTATTTTTACACTTTGATTTTGAGTTTTATAGCAGATGAAAGTGTGGGAAGGCTTGTACTTTCACATACTGTATGCATAAGCATAAGTGAACATTATCACAGATAGATATGCAGCAGAGAGACACAAAGTGACTGCCATGTGACAGAAGAAAACCAAAACCCCCTTGATCTCATTGTGTCGGGTGACTGCTTTCCTTTGAAGTGCTGAAAGCCTAGATGTTATGGCACAAGCCCTGAGTTAAGGCTCTCTCAGACTCACCGTGCCTTAAAAGGCCACTTGCTCGGTAGGTACCCTGCAGAGTGGCAGTGGGAAGGCAGCTGGTGTGTGCAATGCACTCCGCAAATCCCACTGTCACCATTGGAGGCTGTCCAAACATAGGTGTATACCTTCAAGAGAGGACTCATCTCACCTAATTTTTGTCATCACCTGCATCCGAGCAATTCACTTGCACAGCAAAGGGGAAGCTTCTAGGCCACAACTCACCCAAGCCACTTCTAAAGCCCAGACAAGAGTGAGATGAGAAGTGCCTGTTCCCTTCCACTCACCAGACAGACAGGCTGGCACGACCACAGGAGTCGACACCCTGTCCAAATAAACTAAAGCACCAGAGACGAGTGGGCTGGGAAAGCAGTTTGAAATCTCCCGAGACGTAACAGTCTCTGAAAATATAAAGGTCATCTGGAAAAGAATTAAGCAGCATTTGACTTTGAGAAGCAATGGGAGACGAGATAAAAATAGCTTTATTTCTGACAACAAGTGCTTCTGAGACACTTGATGTGTTTAATCATTTTCTGTTACCTCTGTCAGAAAAGATTAATTACGGAACTGCACAAAAATAGTTCAAGGAATGTTGTGACCCATGTGAATATTAAAGATACGAGAGATTCTTAAACAGAGTACAAAAAGAAGATAAAAGTACAGAGCAGTTAGAGTGATTTAAAGCTGAGAGACAATCTTGCAGTACTGAAGGGAGCTAAAATAGAGCTGATAAAAGACTTGACTGATTAGTATCTGAGACACAATGCTCAGGCAGTATTTAGGGGGAAACCAAGATATAAACATTGGGCGTGCTGGAGATACATTAACATATAAAAGCTACAGAACTGAGATTGACCTGCAAGCCTCTACCAGACCATGAACCTCTTGGAGGACAGGACAGGCTGACATATTCAAGTACACAAAATATCAACAAAGAAAGATACAAGGGAAAAATACATATAGAACTTAGTTGTAATCCACAAAAGCAAGCACACAGAACTGCACTAACTGTAGTAAACAGCACAAAGCAAGTCAATAACACCACTTTGCAAGAGCTGATAATCATCAGACAAATGTGCCAAACAAGGAGGTTGAAAAAAGCACCATGACTTTGGAGGAAGCCTTAATAGAAACAGTGGTAAACGTTGTGGTAACTGAATACATTATCAGCCCCCAAAAAGCAAAACAAACGTTAATGGATTTTAAGTCACACTCTGGCTGGAGAGAAGTAACACAGTGCTAGAAACAGTAGTGAGAAAAAAGCATATAAAACTCTAATAAAACTCACATAAAACTGATGTATCTGATATATACATAGAATATACAAAAGTGACTAAACAATGCCCAGTACTGAGATTAAATGGATGCTAAAACCTGGAAAAAAAGTATTTCTAATAGTACTGGTGAGCAGAAAGCCTCCGTTAGGGCTCCAAACCTTTGGTTTCATCAAGGTTTGTACAAACAAAATGGAAAAGGGAATAAAACAACTGAGGAAGGAGCTGAGGACTGCCTGCAGGTAGATCTCAAACTACAGAGTAAAGCTCCAAAAGCCCTTAAATTCACAGCTCTCCCCTGTACTAAGGCAGAAGCCAAAAGAGAAGATAAACTCATTGCTTTAAAGCAGGGGTGTCAAACTCACGGCCCATGGGCCTAATCTGGGCCTCCACCCTGTTTTTATCTGGCCTGGCACTTTGTTTCTACACAGTGTCAGCGCCAAGCTCCTTGCCCCTGTGCTCCTGCCAGCGTGCCAGTCACGTGTGCAGCATGTGTGACAACACGTGCTGCAGGAGCAGGAACAGCAGAACGGTGGGAGCCATGAGTTCAACACCCGTGCTCTAAAGAGTCATACTGTAAGGAGAGCAATCACAGTAACATATACGCTCTTAATGACATCAATTTCAAAAAAAGAAATTATTTTTGGTTATATATTGAATCGAAAGAACTAAATAAATATATAAAAGGGAACCATTTCCAATACCTTTAAGGGGGGGAACTCTGGAAGAGGTGACCAATGCCAAGTATTTTTCTGTGTTTGATACATCTCCTGCTCTCTGGTAAATGCACACAGGGAAGCAAAACATCCATCTACGCACATTCAGCCTCTGAACATACCCCTTGCAAATGCCTGTTCTATGTACTGCTGAACTGTTTTCTAACCCAGGTGTTTCATAGGGAGAGACAATGTATCTCTGATGGTTTACTGGGTACACAGACAGAACAGTAGTCTGATACTAGGGAAAACCTGCAAAAGCACATGGAAATAATTGCTTTGGAAAGTGTTAGAGCAACTTGCAGACGGTGAATGAATAAAAAAGCATGATTCCATATAATTAAAATAGTGTGTTAGGAAGAAAAACTTTCTTAACAAGAGATAAATACTAAAGCCCATCATCAATAAGTGTGCCAATCAGACAAGGAAGTGACAAAAATGCGGGGCCTGATCTAACTAGCTAAACCAACAACCCGGCTAGGAAAGATGTTGAAGACAATCAATAATTTTGGATGGAAATGACAGAATGAAGAACCATGGTTGCTTCATGCCCCTATCCCTTCATTTAAAGCACCCAGAGTATTAGCCCAGGATCTTATCCTGGGCACACAAGTAGATTCAAAATAAATCGACTCAACCAAAGTATTCATCTGCTCCTGGAGATATATCAGAACATTTTGTATGCATCTTAATGCTGAGAGTTTCCGAGAAGAAAGAAAGAAATCCCTTCCATTACCAGAACATCAACTGATACTGGATTTAGCAAACTAATGTTTTTCAAGTTGAGAAAGGTAGACAGAAATTATTTCTGAGGTACACTAATGTGCTTCCCTAAAACCCACAGAAGTTCTTAAGCCACCTAAAGATGAAGGGGTAGAGGCTTTTCCCCAAATATGACACCAAAAGAAATTAGATTGCAGGAGTATTCATGGCAAAGTGTTTATGAGCCTTGACCATCAGCCACAGAAGCAGTGAAAATATCCCCAAACCACAGAGGAAAGCTTATAGGAACAACAAATAATTGCACATATTCAGGCATTTCTGATGCTCCAATCTGGCCTATCATAAAAACAGACAGCAGGATTTACTGGCTAATGCTTGATTTCTGAGCAATCAATGCTGTTATAAACCACACCTGTCATAGCAAAATTGCTGGAGTTTGGCCTAACAGATTTAGCATATGCTGTATTTGTGAACTTGTTATCAGGGCAAGGCTGGGAAGAATTTCCCCCTACATTTACAGGGCAGCAGTACTGCTTTTAATGCACCCGCCACCCAAGGATTTTACTGTGTTCCAGCTTTTTGCAATATTCATATCATCCAAACATGGGAAAAATTATTAGAGACTGATCAAATCCATGTAATTCCATAAACAGATGATGTATTAATCCACGGCCAGACTGAAACAGAGCTGAAAGAGTTAATTCAACATATGTCAGGGAGCACAGATCTAAGCGAACTGATTAACAGGTCAAGTGATACAGAAAAGAGTAAAATATTTAGGAATAGACTGATCACTTTATCAACAGCAAACAAAATTAATAGGAAGCTCCTTGATCTAAGTCTGCATGAGCTCAGATCTCTTCTGAGTTTATTTTCCCCAGGATATTATATCCATGTTTGCAGATGTAATTAAGCCTTTAACCAAGTTGTTATAGAAGGTGCAGCAACAGGAGTGGAGATAGGACAAAACCCGACCTTTTCAGCATTCAAAAAAGGCTGGCACAGATAGCCCCACTGAGGATGCCGTCCAGCATGGCCACTTTATTTGCACTTTGTTACCACTCCAGAAGCAGTCAAGGCCATGTTATCACAAGCCCAAGGAATGTCAGTCAGTTTATTCCATATGAAAAGGAGCAGGTGGTGCTCCTGGGAGACTTCACACGCTAACCCAGAAATTACAGAGTAGGCAAAAGGCATAATTACCAAGCTCAACATATTTAAGTGTATCAATAGGGGGCTCAGCAGAACAAACTACAATAGGTGGTCCCCAGAGCATACCATGAGGATCTCATCCAATTTGCTTAGAAGAGAAGTCTCTTCAAAGAGGCTAGAACAAAAGAAAGGTAGCCCTCTCTGGGAGAAGGCATTAAGGAATTGGTTCAGAATGACTCAATATGTTCTACATTAAACATTTCTACTACATAAACTAGACCATTTCCCTTTTCAGCATCCAAAGATAACATCTCCATAGTTGCAAATATAAATTGAAAAGTCCTTTATCAATCTCACAATAAAACAGTAACTGCTCAAGCATCCAGATATATAACTACAAATTAGTAACAATCAGAGCTAGGAGAGGATCACAGCAGTGGTTGTTTGACTGAGTGCTACCCACTAGATAGCTTTAGAAGGTACTTACGGACAAATGCACTGGTGGACAGCTTCTCTCATTGAGTTCCTCTGTGAGAAACAAGTGGAGGGTACCAATGAGAAATATGGAAGTGTTTTGTCCTACATAGTTGGCACAGGAAACATAAATTCAGTTAATGTATTTGCAACCAATCTATTACAAGTTGTTAGTGATCATACAACATAGCAGCCCCAAATGAATGTGGATCAAAGAAAAATAATTATATGAAGTAAGCAATCTTGTTTAATGGTTTGTGAAAACATGTGAAAGTACCAGTATTCGATCTTCAGACAACTGTTTAGATTACAATTTGACCAAATGTGAACATGGAATTCTTCCTTCTTTTTCTATCGGTCTGCAACTGTTCATGTGAGATCCAGCTGTGTTTGCATGGATAGCCAATATAAATCAGTCACTACAGACTACCTCATTGTACGTAACCCACCTGAAATGTTCTGTTTTGTGCATATATAATAGAAATGACAGTGACTTCAATTATACACGTTCACAAGTAATGCTCAAGTTGCAAGAATCATTGAAATTGTATACTAAATTAACTTCAATCCAGTGACTTTTGGAGTAGCTTTTATGTGATTGTGGCAGATAATAAAGCATTCAGCTCTGGAGGAGAGAATTGGAAAGAAAGGCAGATCTCATGGGTTGAGATAAAAACAGTTTAACAGGACGGAAAAGGAAGAGGATAATAATAATAATTATAAAAGAACATATGAAACATGTAATGCACAGTACTATTGCTCACCACCCACTGACCGATGTCCAGATAGTTCCTGAGCCACAGTTCCCCAGCCAGCTTGCCTCAGTTTATGTACTGAGTATGACATTGTATGGTATGGAATATCCTTTTGGTCAATCTAGGTCAGCTGTCCTGTTTCTGCCGCTTCTCAGCTTCCTGTCCACCCCCCAACACCTTGCTGGCAGGACAGTATGCAAAGCTGAAAAGTCCTTGACTGCTTAGCACCAACTAAAACATCAGTATATTATCAACATTATTCTCATTCTAAATTAAAAACACAGCACTACATCAGATACTAGGAAGAAAACTAACTCTGTCTCACCAGAAACCAGGACAGTGTAGTCCCCTTTGGCTGCAGGAACTTTGAACTTGGCTCTACATTCTGTAGCTGTAATCCTATTTATACTTCTATACTTCATAATTTGTACCAAATAGAAGAGTATTAACTGCTGAGCAAGTTGAGGAATAGCTATTCCCTAGAAGAAAGAACTGTGGACTACTGTCGGACCTGAACAGCTTATCAGGAAGCCATATCTGGCAAGAAAGAACTAATAGTTCCAAGAAGAACTACTGCTTGGTCCTGATCCACAGAAACCATAGGAGGATTCACAATGTCATTGCTAGATTCAGGAGTGATAGCTCACAGTTTTCAGACTACTGAAAAGGGAGATTATAACCCATTAAGTATAATATTGCTATTGCCACTACCAAGCTACAGGATGCATACAAACTTCATCTTGACTCAGCAGTCATGACTTCTTAGGATCTGCTTTGGGCAATCATCAGTCTCTTTTAGGTGCAAAAACTTTCAATGATCAGGGGAGGAGGGAACTACTATCTGACTTGGTTTTTCCCTTCTTTCGCTTAAAGCCAGCTCTGTGGTGGTATGGTTCTACCCAAATGGTATTACAAAGGCCCACTCCTAGCGCTAATGCCATCTTAGGTCCTGAGAGATATCCTGCCTGACCTCGCCTTGCGAGTATGGAGTATGGATCATCTGTGAATCTTGCCTCAAATCTGTGAGCTACTGCAAATGTCATGGGCATTCCACAACATGAATGACAGCAGACATCTATGCTCAAGCAGCTGAATCCCACCCCTGGGGAGCAGAAAGTAGGTCCAGATCCTGACACATAGCATTAAATGTCAGAATTGTTAATGTCCACTTGTGACCTAAGATTCAGCAGCTTAAAAAGAGGCATCCAGTACTATTTGGGATGTTACGGACTATCAAGACATCTGCATGGGCAGATACAACACCAGAACTGTAGGAAACCTGTGTCTTTTGGACTGGCAGCTAGAGGCAAGGCAGGATACTCTAGGCTTTTCCAATAGTGCATGCTTGTCCATGTGCGTAACTTTTAGTCTTTGTGGCTTTTAAAGAGGTAGTCTTGCAACCGACAAGTTATGACTGTGAGGATATATACTGTGCAAGAATGCATAAAACTGTTTCAAAATCCTGGAAAGATTCGAGGAAACCAAGAAGACTTAAGATAGACTTTTTCACTCCAGAAGTCTTACGTCCCTGTAACAACCCCTGAAAGGCTGACACAGTGAATCAAAGGACCATGTAAATGGACAAGGCAAGTAAAACTGAATGATTCATAACCTAGTCATCTTGATGCCTCAGAGGGCTGCCCATCTTTGCAACGGCACAGGGAACCATAAGGCTCACTAACAAGTTTTAATTAATAGAATGGTTATTACTAGCCGTAAATCTTACTTAATGTTATTGCTTCCATGATGTTAGGCTACAAAAGGAAGATATGGGAAAGTGTAGGAGGAATTAAAATCAGTTACTCAGCAAAGGCATATCTATTAGCGGGGATACAGTCACTAAAGGAGGTATACTTTGCTCAGACACCTTTATTTTGAGGAATCACCACACTCCTCAGCAGCCACCAAGAAGATAAACTGCAGCTGTTCAAATCAGAACCCATAAGAAAAGAGAGAAATGCCAGTGCAAGGAAATATGGGGGAAATGAGATTCATTGGGGGAAGATAAACTCATAGGGTACTGCATGTTTAAAGACTCAAATAACAGAGTGGTGACTTCAGTCAAGAGATGGAGGGACAAAATGGTGCATCCAATTTTATGGTGGAAAAAATTTTGAATGTCTGCATTTATTCAGGGACAGGGATAATTGATGTGCATTTATCCACCCTTTTCTATGAGCTTTCGGCTATACTGCAGTCACAGATTAAACTGGATTCAATTTATATCTCCTTTGATTTGGGAAATACATTTAGAACCTCATCCAAAGTGTGCTGAAACCATGAAAATACACTTTTGAGACATGAATAACTCCCTTTATGTCTGTTTCTAAATGCATGTTTAATGGCAGATATAAAATTGGTCTACTACAGATATGGGTGTTAACTCAAAAGTATACAAACAATTTTTTTTTCTGTTTTATTCTTGCAGTCTGCAAACATAATAAAAAGCACCATTTGAGCTAAGAGTTGGTATCCTGCAGAACACAAAACAGCAACAAAAAGCATTTACAATTAAATATCTAATTCTTACTTTATAAACACAACCTTCATATTGTTGATTATCTGTAGAAATTAAGCTGGATTTCACTTGTTTGTATACAAGGAATCCAACTAGTTTGGCTGACGTAATATTGAATAAATGTTTTAATGTAGTTGCTAAGAAGCTAGTGTTAATAAAGTTGATATAAAAATACCATCTACCATTGTTTCCTTTTTGAAAGTATATCCTGTAATTTTATGCGATGTGGTATAGAATGGGGTGGTTTACTACATCAATGTACTCTAATCTCAGCCTCAGCAATCAAGAAAAGCAATCACAGTAAAAGATCTAAAGCAGCTTTTATCCAGTCCTTAAGGAAATAAAAAATAAAATTTTAAAAAAAGAAAATGTCAAAAGAAAAGGAAGTGTGTTGTCAGGATAATTGTTTAGTCTAAGCCACACAGCAAAGGGCATGTCTAGATTAATACATACAGTTGCAAATGCTAATTAACTACTCTTCTCTCAGCAATCCTTGTTTTAGCTTCTGTGCTCTCACCACAATACTGCTAGGCACTTTCTAAGCAGAATTAACATCAAATTAACAGACTGGGGTATTCATAAATATTGTGTCAATTGGACAAATTTCAAAAATACTTAGCACAGTTAGGTTTAGACTTTATTCTGGCAGTGTAATGAGCACTTCTAGAGGCCTAGCATGTGATTTGTCAAAAGAAAAACTAAGCATGTTTCATGTTTTCTTAACCAGCTCTTTGCTAGTTCTCTGGACGTATTTTCTTTTTGAGAGAAAATACTTGTCTCTTGAAGAAAAGACAAAAACTTTGATATTGGGTTTTCTTTACATAAGAAACCTACAAAAGATTATTATCACTTTGGTTAACACTGCTGCAGAATGAAGTATTTAAAAAAATACTGTGTGAGTTGAAAGAATTGGCACAAGAGGAAACTGATAGAATTTATCTTTTGTGTACTACTTCAAAGCACTATACTGAATCTCAAATTGCTCTAGAACAAAATATAAAGCCTGTGATGTCAAGACATTTGCATACATGAATAAGAGTCATCATTGTACCATGAATAAAAAATGAAATTTCTGTATACCTACCTCTTCTTTTTCCTACTGATTGCACATATGGGTAAAAACTTTATTTTTTTTCCTTGGCCATTTTAAATATTGACAGCAACATAATGACAAATCAAAATCTTAAGAAAGTAGTTAACTCACAGCTTCAGATACAGTTCTTAAGCAATTTGTCTGGGCTTGGCATTTGTTTCTGTACAAACATGTCTTCAGAAATTCTGCCAGTACACTGTAAAATGTAAATAACCAATACCAAAGTACAATGAAGTTTTTACAATGATTTAAAGAAAACTTAGTCCGGGAGAAAACCCAGTTTTAAGATCAAAATGTACTAGAAAAACAGAAATGCAAATTCACATATTTCCTGTAACAGTATCATGTCATCCTCTTACGTCAAGGTATATATATGCCAGAAAGTACCACTGCTGCTTCACACTTACCATGAGCGTAGGTACCTTAGCAGTTGTCAGGAGGCCACATACACTTATGTTAATTAGGTAAACATCTAAAAGTGAAATAGATGACTAGCATTTAAATACTGCCTGTTGTAAAGAGCTTGCAGAGGTGCCCCATTTCTAAGTAATCGCTCAAAAAACTATACAGGCACAGCAAAAACTTTCAACGGGATTCCATGAGGATATCAATCACTACACTCAGAGTCACAAGAGGTTTTTGTGTACTAGCTCAGTATTTGTTACAGCCCCACTCCTAGACAACAGACTGATCAGAGCCATCGCAGGCTCAAATACAAGTGGACAGGAAGAGCAATAAATCCAGTGACTGAATTTTTTTAAAATACTGTCTTTGATTTTTAGAACAGTACAGGTCCACCTAAGCAGCCAGATGTTTTATATATATTCTGGGCTTGTTATATGGGAAAGGAGATTAAGCGTGTCCCTGCGTGTAATACATTTATAATACATAGCTGGTTAATTTCCAGCCATAGTACCTACACCTGCTTTAGCAACCAGTAGAGCTAAGCACCCAATATCTACAATAAACCATGGATTACACCAGGTGTGCCCCTGTAGAGCAGTTTCCAGGTTACTTTCATCCAAAACCACTTCAGGCTACGCACCCCAGTACAGCAAATGGAGGCAATTAGCAGATTCTTGTTGCACACACTGTCCTGATTTGCACTGTACTGCTATTGCTGCTGCACACTTAAACAGCCTAAAGCTACAAAAGAGTTAAAAGCTTTCTATTTTTTATCACACAGGAAAACATTCTTTCATTTTGAGAGATCCCATACAGAGCATAGGGCAGTGACAGAGCTCCTAAGCCATTTTGTCCTAAGGAAAAAGGTTTTCATCAGCCACAGCCACAACAATACAACTTTCAATGAGTATGTAGTACAAAGCACGTTGAAAAATGGATTTAAGATAGGATACATTAAATTCTTTAGATATTAAGGAATCCACAGATTACACAGTTTACATGGAATCATGGCTCAATCAATGATGCTACAGGAAGAAAAGCAGCTGGCAGTTCAGCTGCCCAAACACCAATGAAAAGCAAATTGTTGGCCTGAACCAGGGTGTGAAGGGCTGGAAGAGAAGGCATTTTGCTGAGATCGAGAGAGGAAGGCAGGGAGGGAGGAAGAAAGGCAGGAAGGCAGGAGGGAAGTAGAAGAGATTACATTGCATTAACTGAAATTTGATTTTCACTGGAAGCTCTTTAACACATGAAGCCTCTTACAGAAGAGCTAAGACACTGCATGAGACACACTCTGTAGAAGAGAGCACTTGGGAAAAAAGGCTCCATCTGTAGCAATCAGAACCCACTTTCCTTGTACTAAGTGAGATGCAAGAAAGCAGACATGTTGTAAAGACATCCTCAAGAAAAAGTAGAGATTTTATGTACATATATAAAATAATTCAAGAGTGTCAGGATAGGATTTAAAGTCAAATGCATTAAATGCATTAGATGCTTATTACCAAATGAGCCCCTGGGCATATTTGGAAACATAAGGATAGTATATAAAGACAAAAGGGATGCTCTGCTGAGTCAGATCAACAGTCCATTCAGCCCAGTACCACTTCTGATAGCAACAGCAGAACATGGTGGTATTTTATGAGTAAGTGAGCCCAGTCACTTTCCGCAATCTAGCCTCCTACTTCCCAGGCATCCACACTGTTCTGCTGGTGATGTTAGGGAGTACATCCCCGACTGTTTTGTTTAGTATCTGCTTATGGACCCACTGTTCACATATTTGCCTACTTCCTTTTTGAGTCTGCTGGTACAACTAGCTTCCAGAACACGCAATGGCAATAATTCCTGGAGTTCATGACCCACTGTCCAAAAATGACTGAACTGTTTTCTACCACTTTCTTTTATACTTCATAGAGAGAAACAGGAAAATCTAGGTAGCAGTTTATCTTACCCTAATGTAGACGACTAAAATTGGTCAGAATTATCATGCCCTAAAAGTCTCTCCACTGAGCACTCAGGAAGCGTAACATAACTAGTTCAGATGAAAATGTGTGCAATGCAAACATGTATAGTAAAGTGAGGTGAACCACACCCTTTAAGTCTTTAATTCATCCTTTCCAATCTAAAGTATAAAGCTTAGCATAGTTTAATTAAATATACGTAATAAATAGGTATAAAGGAAGAGAAGTTTATTGCTACAATGACAGTGCTGCCTCCATAATCCCTTCTTTGAGGGATGACTCTCTGCTGCAGGAAAAAAATGGGAATGAAAGCAGAGTCCTTCCACAAGCCTGATTTACCGTACACTAGGAGCTAGTCCTGCTAATTGTGAATCTTCCAAAGTTCCTGCATGATTGACCAACTGCTATGTTGTCACTGTGGACCCAAGAAAGGATTTCACATAAAGGTATAAAATGTTCGGAGCAAAGCACAGGAAATTCTTCATTAAATGACACAATATTCCAGAAGAAGGTGATGAGTCGTATTACCAGGTAAGAAGAACTCTGACTTTAGAGAATTTTTACAGAAATACAAAAAATACTTTACTGAAAAGTCATTAGCATCTTTATGATCCTGTGTCCACCATCTGCCAGGGATTAGGAAAAATGGATTAAAAAACTAGGAAGAGCCTCAAGGGCATTGAGTTCAACTCCCTACTGCTATGGGCATACATATGGTACAATCCTATTTATAACCTGATCCAGATTCGCTTTAACATTGCCTAGGTATTTCATTCATACTGTTCTCCCTGGAACACTACTACAGAATAACAATTAATGAATGGTTTCTGGTTTTTTTCTGATTTTCAGGTTAAATTTATTCATATTCAGCCTAAGTACTTTGGTTCTTGCACTAAAACTTGCCTTGGGTGGGCTTTGACAGTTATTTTCCTTCACTTGTTTCTACCATTGATCTATTTATAGCCAGCAAGAACATCCTCTCCCAGTGTTCTTGCTCAGGTAAATAAGCCATGTTTTAGTGAGGTAATTCCTTATCTCTGCTGGAAACATCATCTGATACAGATTAGAAATAAATCTGTCTTTTTCACAGCAGGATTATATTGGCATCTGATGGTCGTGCTGTGATCAGCAAGTTCTTATCTTACAGAAAAAAAATTATGAGTCTTTCTGTTCATCTGTTTATTATCCTGATTATCCTTTGCACTGATACTGTGTCCTAAAGTTTTGTTCATGTTCTAATTAGTGCATCCTACTCTGTGCCAAAGCATGGGAGTTAAAATACATTAAAAAGTTCAGCTAGGAACTGCCCTTGAGCCTGATGCTTCTACTTTCAATGCAGCTTATTTGTGCCATTTGCTTTAGCAGTTTCCTAGATGCTGCTAAAAATTCCCTTCCTTCTGAACTGAAACAGTAATTCTCCATATGCCACCATTTCAAGTGTCCAACTGAAAATACAGATTGATTAGGTTTATGATATTGTCTTTTTCTAGAAAATTAATTATCACAGAAAGGTATCCAATGCGTCTGGCTTCCCTTTGCTACCGTGAGTTCATAGCATTTTGTGTCCACTGCACCTGCAGTTATTTACATTCATTCAGCCCTCACCCCCATTAACCTTTCCTGTCTATGAATCCCCATGCTCAATATGATTATCCTTCTTGATAGATCAGATAAAAAATATTAATTGGGTTTGGAAGTATTTTTTTTTTAATCCTATCTTCTTCCCCACTACCTGATGGCTGTGTGTCTTTCCTTATGCTACTTTACCTTAGGGACTGAAGAATATCTTGTTATTTGTTTCAAAATAATTGGGTTTTTTTATTTTTAAGACTTAATACACACCTTAAATTTTCTGCTTATTGTAGTCAGTAAATACCTATTGTACAACCTAAACTGAAATGAGGTTCAATAAATTCCTTGGAGGAAATAATGGGGCCTCAAAGGAAAGACACATCCTTTATTTCCAGACAGAGTGCAACTGTGACAGCTAGTATATGGTTTCTATTTGCGTATCAGTTCCAACTAGGGGAAAAAAGATTTAATTTTAAAGTTCTAAAATTTTTTTATGTTTTAACTAGATTTTGCAAGGACTGTTCCTACATTTTTGGAAAAGGCATGAAATGCTTTCAGCACATTTCAGCAGTCATGAGGAGTCAATGGCAGCTGACTGGCAAAAGGGAGCGAAGAGTCATAGGACAGGGCTAGTCAATGCCCTTGAGATCTCACATGGGACACCATTGCTATTTGCTTGCTCCACCTTTATGGGACCAAGCAGGTGCTGGTGACCACCCTTGAAGGGGAGAATTGCACTGACAAGCATCAGAAGGTTCCTTGACTCAGCTTAGTGTTTAGGACAAACAAGGGAGATCATGAGATACAGAATTTCCTTGTGGATATCACATGCCTGAAATAGGTGAGATTTAGGTAAAATTTGCATATAATCCATATCATATGTCAGAGTCCACCATCTGAGAAGTCACAAGAACAGAAAGTAATTCAAGTCAATTTTTGAACTAGCCCTTCAGTACTCCTTTCCTCTGTCACCTACCCCACCAATCCCCACCCTCATTTGACTAGTGTAATAGTCTGTCTAGAAGAAGTCTGTGTTTGAGTTTATCAGCACAGGTTTTGTCTATACCTCACAGACAGCAATGGGACAAATATTTTTTTTTTCATTTTTTAGTCTTAGGATAAGAGACACCATGCTCACTTCTCTCCATTACCTGTAAGAGGATCCCTAGATGTCTCTGCTGAAAATGTCTAAACTCAGCTCACGCATGATTGTTTTCCCCTGTGTTTACTTCTGCAAGCCAGATAACTCTATTGCAATGAAGCATCCACCTAGCTAAGCACATGTTCTTCTTTACCCAGTCCCCACACAGCACTGCCATATGACTCTTTGGCTCCTGGTCCATCACTTCAAGTTATGTAGCGTCATGCCAAAGGTTTGCAGGCAGCCAAGGACAGCCCAGTCCATGTCTTCACTTGCTAGTTGTGGTACAGAGCCAAAGTACACACAGCTACACCCCTGGTCAGCCCAGTGGACAGCTGGCTCAGAGCTGAAGAACAAGTCCTAGCTCCTCTTTCCTCTGGAATCACTGGGAATGCTGCCAAACTACTTTAAGAGAAATATCTTTACACCAGACCACGTTTTATAATGGTTATTGAAAAGTCAGCTATTGAAAGTCCCAGCAGATGCCAAATTGTGTCTCAGAGCTGATGCAAACAGTGCCTGGAAGACAGCACAATGATGCTGCTAAACTGCAGGCAGTAGCAATTTCCCATGCTGCAGCCTCACTCAAACAAGCAAAACGTCCTGCCGCTGATAGCTGTAACTCAGGGGGGACGTGAACATTGCGTAGTTTAACACTGTTTTTTTAGCTGTTCAATAAGTATAATTTGTTATTGATAATCTTTGCAAGTTCAAGACTATTCCAGTTGCACTCAGTGCCAATATCAACAAATTATTTTAATGCTATACACAAAGGTGAATGTGGGGACTTGGCAAACCCTAATCCCCATCCAACTCTCCTGTTAGCACCATGAAAAGGAGCTTGAGAGCCGGTGGCTGACTGACGCTGGAACAGAGCATTTCTGTATCGGTTGTGCCCACCCTTGATTATGCACATTGGTTTCCCTTCCATGTTCTTCTTTGGCCTCAGTCTGGAGCAGAAAAGTCGATAAAATAATTACTTCTATATCTCAGAGACTACTCTTCAGTTAACACATCCACTTCATCGTCAGCAAAACAAAGACCTTTTTTTAGCTAGAAAAGGTAGTTAGCTGTACCCAAACTACCACTTTATGCTACAGTTCCAATAATCTACATTGGTTTTCAGCATTTACATCTGCAGCGTCATTCCACCAGTGCAGAACTGCAGTGGTTTCATTGGACACACTCCAGAATGATACCTATTGCCTATCTGTCTTCTGGACACACTCTAGCCTTTAAAGATTTTGCGACATGAAACTGAGGCTCTGGGCTGGTGCTTCCCAAACCTATGCAGAGTTACTGCACAAAACAATAGTGAATTATTGAGGGGTGGGGTAATTAATCTTACCAAAAACATAATGTGGGAACTAATAAAGTAATATTTGCTTACACTTGTAAAATATGAATTGTAGAACATAAGAATCACTGCAATGGGCAAGCTGTCCAACCCATTTCATTAACATTGAAACAGTTCCCAAATAAGGTGCTTCAGAGAAAAATCTTCACCTACTTGCACCAGCCACTCAAAAATCTGGAATTGCTTTATCACACAATTAGAGCTGAGTTTGTCTGGCAACTTTCTGGACAGTTGTCATTACTAACGTTTCTGTCTTAAGTCCACTGTCAATGTTCATGTCACAGGAAGCCTTGTTCTCTACCAGTTAATTGCTTAGTTTGGTAAATTACGCCATGGATTTGACATATCAACTGACTCCCTTATCTCTGTATTCCTCCCACTATAACTATTTCCCTTAGATGTTTAGATAGCTCAGTCAGGCATTTCTACGTGGTCTTGAGTCTATGAAATGTTAGTGCCTCACAAGTCTGTTTCCAGACCCCTCAGGTCCTTTCCCCCATTGGGAACAGGCTACTCCAATGCACATTTGAAACTTTCCAATTGCTATCTCTCTGTATAGTTGACTCTTCCATACTCACCTCATTCAAAAAAAAAATTCCCCAGAAGCACTCCCACAAAATGAACAGTACCTTACCAAAAAAATGGAAAGGAAATATATGGATCATTAAGTTTAGTTGCCTGCAATACTGCAGTAAGCTTTCAGCCCCCAAATGCTACACAATAATATTTGCTATATGTCCCCTCTTTCCCATGTCCACGGCTTTGTGAGCCACAAAACAAATCCCGAGATCTTTAACACAAGAAAAAACACTCAAATGCTCTAAACATCACATTGGGCCACAGGAATAAGACAGGAAAGAACAAAGATATCATCATAGTCCTAAGGCCTTACCACAGAAGGCAAATTACTTAGATAAAATGCCCTAATGATCCTGGGAACTTGTCCATGTTCCAAGGCACAGAGAGGGAAAATAGACACCCAACAAGACACATCACTGTTCCTTGACAATATATATTCTTTCCTGACCACCAGTCCAGAGCCCGCAAAACCAGATCCCATAGGCCAGCGTCAGTATGTCATCAGTACCTATGCTCACTCCCTCTGGTTTCTACAAACCTATTCAAAACCAGTTAACACAGGAAACGTTCCTCCTTGGGCGAGTCCAACTTGGGTAAAGTGGGATCAGACTGTTGTAGTTTAGGGTTCTTGCCTTTCATGGCTTAGCGCTACAATGCTGTTTCTGTGACCATTTCACCACCAGCCAATTTTGAAGTTTTCTCTTAGCTGTGCTAAGGAAAAAGGCTGTTTCTGAGCTGCCCTATGCTACATCTACATCCAGACTCAGCATGACTGTGCCAATTTGATGGCATTTTTATTAGAATTTTCTCCCATTTACGCAACTACTTCATTCACCAGAATCATGAAAGAGGTGCAGGATAAATGACTGAATAATTAGTTTCACACAAAAGTGGCACAAGCAGCTCAGCTACAAAATGAGACACAGAGTAACTGCTGCAGTGCAAGAATTCTGTCCTGACACCTCACTGTTTTATTTCTTTCATCAAAGCATAAAAGGCATCCATCTGCAGCTTCAAGAAGTCAGTCATATTGCAGCAAGTTATACAGCAATTTCACCAGGGTAAACTGACCCAATTTGAAGCAGTGGGCACTCATTCAATGAAAGAATACAGAAGGCAGTGTGTGAAATGAATGACTGACTCACTGTATCAAAATGAATTTATTCAACATCACATCTAAATGGAAAACCAAGAATTTCCACCGTAAAGTAAAAATAAAATAACTGATTTTTATTTCACCCAGTTCTAAGCTTTTTATAGGAAACTGACATCCCTCTCTCAAATATTTTAATTTCAATGAATTAGCAAATTCCAATTTCACAGGTTTTAGATCCTCCTGGCCTGCTCTAATTACAATACATTGCTTTATGAAAACAGGAGGTATTAGGAATCTGAGGAATATCTAGCTGATATGACGGGGGGTAGTAATCACAGCTGACTATGAAGAATAAAAAGATGGCTTTTATAATACTACCAAGAGTATTCTTAAGATGCAAAACTGCAGCTGAATCCTATTGCCACAGCTCTATTCTTTGCCCTGCTTGCTATATCCCAGTATTCCCTTCTCATTCAAAACAAGAGGCATGTTCATGGCTGGGAATGGAAGCAGAATGATAATCTGAATTCAAATCCTCCTCCAGTGCATTTCCAAGGCCTTAGACTTCACACGACAGAGGTGCTATTTGAAAACAGGAATGCACATTTTCTTCAACTTAAGAGGAACACATCTGTTCGATTTGCTAATTTACTTAACTGCTTGAAAGTGACAGGATCCTCAAAAATGCTTAGGGAAAATTCAATTTTCACTTCTCCTTTCCTTGAGAAATTTCACCTTAAAAAAGCATCCTCCTTTCTTTTGCAGGCCACTCACTGTGTCCCCCACTCCCAGTGCTGGTGCAAATGTGGGGACAGCAAGTGGACACCGTAAACCAAAATAGATTCTTGGAATTAGACTCCACCATTGTGAAGTACATTTTGTGATTTCATTAAATCAACCAGTCAGCTTACTAAAAGAATTTATATGGCATTTATAAATAAAAATGAACCAGAGAAAAACTCATCTCTGGGGGACTCTAGGCCATCTCATTTCACATCAAATTTCAACACTAAATATACACACAAAAATGCAGCATTGTCTCATAAATCCAACTCTTGCATTCCCACTCACAGTCAATAACCCCCACATCTCACCAGCTCCTCATGCACTGCCATTTTCCCAATACTCCTCTTTCCTATCACCTCATATTCTGTTATGACTCTGGCCTGGATTTTGCCTCCTGATGGAATCCCTAACTGGTGATGGCCATTCTGTTGTGGTGGCCATTCTTTCTGCAAATGCCACTTGTACCCAAGTTAACATTGTATTATGACAAGAAAAGAAATAAGGAATGAAATAATTGTATTACAAAAAACATATCACCCTTGTACAGTCAGGAGCAAGTTGAAATTCCATTTCAAACCTGAGGTCAGCATTACTGAATTGATTTTGAAGCAAAATGTTATTACTTACAAAATAAAACCAAAAAATAATTACTCAGCTGACAACGCAAAATATTCCCAACCTTTTTTCTCAAAAGAAAACAAATGCTGCATTATTCTGTCACATAGATTCATAGAATCATAGAATCACTAGGATGGAAGAGACCTCTGAGATCACTGAGTCCAACCGTGCCTGTCTCCCCACTAAACCATGTTCCTAAGAAACTCATCCACCCGTTTTTTAAACACCTCCACAGATGGTGACTCCACCACCTCCCTGGGCACCCTGTTCCAATCCCTGACCACCCTTTCAGTGAAGAAATTCTTCCTAATGTCCAGTCTAAACCTCCCCGGCCCAACTTGCGGCCATTTCCTCTTGTCCTATCGCTTGTCACTTGCGAGAAGAGACCAGCACCCACCCTGTCACAACCTCCTTTCAGGCAGTTGTAGACAGTGATGAGGTCTCCTCTCAGCCTCCTCTTCTCCAAACTAAACAACCCCAGCTCCCTCAGCCGCTCCTGATAGGGCTTATTCTCCAGCCCCTTCACCAGCCTCGTGGCCCTTCTCTGGACGTGCTCCAGCCCCTCGATGTCCTTCCTGTAGTGAGAGACCCAAAACTGAACACAGTACTCGAGGTGTGGTCTCACCAGTGCCAAGTATAGGGGCACAATCACCTCACCTTCCATACATAGATATTTAAGTTAAGGAACCATAATTAGAATAATTAATCAATAACTATGTTCAACAGTTCCATGCCTGCAGCAAAAATGAGATTATTCCTTAGAATGCTGAAAGTTAAATAAATTGGGTAACCTTTGCCCTCAGCTTTGAAAAACAACTGATCCAGTGGAGCTGCTACATATTCAAAAGAACAAGAAAAAAGCTGACTGAGAAAAGCATTGGAAAATCACAGTGAACTCTTAACAGAATGTGTGACCAACAGCTACAAGTCCATCCCTCCACTCCCCACTCCACCATCTGATGTCTTTTCTAGAAGCAGGATCAAGGCAAACTGATGCTACCGCCTTTCCAACTGTAAAGCAAATAGCTTGTAAAACATAATCCTGGCGGTGCTAACATTTTCTAGTCTTTAGTAAGGGCATTAAACTGATTAACCTAAAAAAGGATTCCCGGGTTGACTTTTGGACTCAAAAAATAACAAGGTCTTTCTATAGTGTAGTCTCTCTTGGCCAATTTTAAACCATTCAGCTGTGTTTAAAGGTGTGCTAAGCTGACTAAAACAGAAGTCAAAGCTCAATTGTTATCATGGGACCTAAAATGCAAGTATCAAAACTATCATGTGCAGACCAAAGTGACAGTCCACTGGAAATGTGCGTGGCTCCCTGTCCGCTCACCCTTCTGCTAAACAGTGCATCATGGAGTGTCTCACAGGACTTCCCATTCGTTTAATCTCCCAGGCTGGCTGGATCCTGAGATGTGCAAAAGCCTTGGTTCCTTCATCAGCTGTGGTGAAGAACATCTGTAAAGATTTCAGTAACTGGGAGAATTTAGAAGGGGAAGGATGGGATGTCAGAATCAAAGCAAAGTTAAACTTCAAACTTTTGCATTTCTCCATAACACAGAATGCTATGTCTTCTCAGACTGAACATATATAAAAATCAAGCAAGACAAATGTGCTTCAACACGGCCAAATCCAGAGATCCTTAAATGGCTTTGTTTTAATACAGTGTGCATTGAGAAGGACCCTCCTGCCAAGACTCCAGGGAGATATACCGTAAACTTAACAGGCCAGGGTTCTTACAAGTGCTTTGTGCTCTCAGATTAGTGCTGAAGTTGTCACAACAAGCCAGGAGCTAGTAAGACCAATATTGTTAACAAACTGTTTACTGGTAATGTAGATTGTATTTCTTTTTTTCTTTTTTTTCCATCAAACGACATACTCACTGCTTACATCATGCCACGTATCATTCTGCTATGAATTTGCAAGCAAAGAGGAAGAATACAGGTTTACAATTACTGTCATCTCTACTGGCACCAACTGCATCTAGTCTCTTTTCTCAAACTGTTCTAGCTGTCTTAAAGTAAGATTTTTATTCCTACCATTAACAATGAAAGGTCACACCAGAAACTCATTTCTCCAGTCCTCCAATGATGACTGCTAATAGCCAATCTAATTGTATTGATATTGAACTTTTATCCTTTTGTGTGTGTGTGTATTGTCCTTTAACTCTAAATTTTCTTCCTGTAATTGATACTTACACCCAGGAGCATTTACAGAGAGCACTGGTACGAAATTAATTCTTCCTCTTCCTTGGTATTATCTGTCTCCTACTCATACCATTTTACCAAAGGCTCCAATCCTTTGCTAGGGTCAATACCTTTCTCCTGTTGTGCTTAGCTAGTTACTCTTCCTTCTTAACAACCCAGCTTCTCTTTCTGTAGGCACATTTTCTCTCAAGCGTTGTAATTCAGTTCTTCCAGAAGCCAGACTTTTCTTTCATCATTCATGATTATATTTCACAGGTCACCTTCTCCCTGAGAAATCTGTCCAGTCTTCATTTTGGTAATTTCCTAAACATTCTGAAACATTTTCTACAACCTTATTTTACTGTTTCATCATGTTCTCTGACTAAATCTAAAATCAGCATTCACAGTTTTACCTGAGATGCTTTTCTACAGTCTTTGGCAGACAAATATTCAAAAATGGATAGTTTTTTAGTTAGTATTTAAATGATACACATCCTATAATTTCTACAACCTGTCATCATTGTATATGGAGGTCACCTCCCCTACTTCTTCACAAGCACTTCTTCATCACTTCTTTATTTTTGCTAACTTGTAAAGAAAAAAGAAGCTCTTGTATACATTTCTTTACTTACAAGACTCTACCAGCAGGCTCCTTTGATTGTTAGACTTCTTTAAAACTTTGCCAAGATCAACCTTGCACCTTCAGATTAAGTTTAGCAGCAACCAAACACATAAATCACACAGTTGCAAGGATTAGCAAAGAGCCCTCAAACTCTGCCAATTACTAACTGTAAACCACAAAACTTTACAAACTGCAGGCAAGCAAACTGTCGAGCATATACACACGTCTGTTCGTTCCTTCCTGCTCCTCCCAATGTAAGAAGGACATGCACCATAGTCACCAAAAATAACTATCATGAAACGTCTCCAAATTCCCACACCCTGCACTGCTCTCTATTCACTTTTCTTATGGTCACTACTTGCCAACTGTACTGCCAGATGTATAGACATATTCACTGCTTACATCTAGTTGAAGAAATACTACAAGACAGGGAAAAAATAGTTTGTTTCCTAGAGCAGACTGAGAAGGAGATGCTATTACTCAAACAAAGAGTTAATAAATGTGAGGAATTACCCAAGAAACTGCTGGAGTCCATTCTGTTTTGATTTCTACCAAATCAAGAGAGATCAGAATTTGACTTTCTAGAAGGTGGGCATGAGCATGGGCACTTCATTAACAGCAACTTAGACAAAGCAGAGACTTTTAATGCTTCTTTTGCATTAATATTCAATAATGACATAGGGCTTGAGCCCCCCCAGAGCCTCGAGTTGGAGGATCATGACTGGGCAAACAATCCCCTAATCACCCCCGAACTAGTGCGGGATCTACTGCTCCAGCTGGATCCCTACAAGTCGATGGGGCCTGATGGGGATCATCCAAGGGTACTTAAAGAGCTGACCAATGTCATAGCGAGACCTGTCTCAATGATTTTTCAACGCTCTTGGGGATATGGAGAGGTACCAGCAGACTGGAAGACAGCAAATATTGTCCCAATATTCAAGAAGGGCAGCAGGGATGACCCCAGTAACTACAGGCCTGTCAGTCTAACTTCAGTGCCTGGTAGGATTATGGAGAAGATCATTCTGGGAGTTACCAAGAAACATCTGAAAGACAATGCAGTCATTGGTCCCAGACAGCATGGATTTACAAAGAGAAGGTCCTGCCTTACAAACTTAATCTTCTACAACAAGGTCACCCACCTAGTCAACCAGGGAAAATGACTGATATCATTTTTCTGGATTTCAGAAAAGCCCTTGATACTATCTCTTACAGGATTCCCATAAACTAAATGTCCAGAATACAGCTGGATAAACACATAATACAATGGGTGCGCAATTGGCTGATGGGTCAGGCTTGTCTAAAGGGGATGTCGTATGACAAGCGGCTGAAGTCACTTGGTCTGTTCAGCCTGGAAAAGAGGAGAGTCAGAGGGGGTCTCATTGCTGTTTACTGCATTCTTATAAGGGAGGGAGGTGAAACAGGTGCTGATCTCTTCTCTCTTGCAACCTATGATAGGACTAGAGGTAATGGCAGGAAGATGTGCCAGGGGACGTTTAGACTGGATATTAGGAAGAGGTTCTTCACCCAGTGGGTGGTGGAGCACTGGAACAGCTCCCCAGGGAAGTAGTCATGGCACCGAGTCCACCAGCATTCAAAAAGCATTTGGACAATGCCCTCAGTGACATGGTGTGAGTGTTGGGAGCGTCCTATGCAGAGACAGGAGTTGGACTCGATCCTTTTGGGTCCCTTCCAGCTCGGATTATTCTACAAGTCCATGATGAGTGAAGCACTTTCTCTTACATTGCAGAGTAATTCTTCCTAACAGAAGAGACTTTCAACAGAATCATAGAATCGTAGAATCATCTGGTTGGAAAAGACCTCTGAGATTATCAAGTCCAACCGTACCTGTCCTCTTACTAGACCATATCCCTAAGAAACTCATCTACTCGTCTTTTAAACACCTCCAGGGATGACGTCTCCACCACCTCCCTGGGCAGCCTGTTCCGATGCTTGACCACCCTTGCAGTGAAGAAATTCTTCCCAATGTCTAGTCTAAATCTCTTCCTCTTGTCCTATCACTTGTCACTTGTGAGAAGAGAGGAGCACCCACCCTACCACAACCTCCTTTCAGGTAGTTGTAGACAGTGATGACATCTCCTGTCCCCCTCCTTTTCTCCAGGCTAAACATCCCCAATTCTCTCAGCTGCTCCTCATAGGACTTGTTTTCCAGCCCTCTCACCAGCCTCATTGCTCTTTTCTGGACGCGCTCCAGCCCCTCAATGTCCTTCTTGTAGTGAGGGACCCAAAACCAAACACAGGACTCAAGATGCAGCCTCACCAGCGCTGAGTACAGGGGCACAATCACCTCCCTGGTCCTGCTGGCCACGCTGTTTCTGACACAGGCCAAGATGCCATTGGCCCTCTTGGCCACCTGGGCACACTGCTGGTTCACATTCAGTCAGCTGTCAACAAACACCCCCAGGTCCTTCTCAGTCAGGCAGCAGAAGAGACTGTCTTTGCACTTTCACCTGCTGACAGCTGCTGAACAGAGGCTTCTACTTGACCTCTCATGGGAAAGGCTTTAGGAATTTCTTGCCTTTGATCAAAAGGGAAAGGCAGCGACTAAAAAATGGTAAATTATCTAAAATTAAAATATACACTTCACTCTGCAAAAACTGAAGATAGTCTTTATTTTCCAGGTACCAGCAATATTCTTAAGTATGGGTTGGAAGTATGCTCATCAACTACTTTAAGTATGAGAAACCTTCCACGAAAGTGTGATGAAATGGAAACTGGAAAAACTCATCATATAAAGGAATGCATGGTAACTTGAGTCCTTCCACAGACTTCACTTTCGATCCCACAAGACTGTAACAAATATATGCTCTCTTCTGCTTGAGGAAAGAGACTGAAGAAGAAGAACCAAGAATGTCTTATACCCTATGAGGTTTTATTTATGTGAAATGAAAGAGTATCAAGGAGCAGACAGCTTTACACTCAGTACTCAGTGAGACTTCAGGAGATGTGAATTTTATGTTGCCTATTTAAATGACCTTACCTGTATCAAACTGCTAATAATCAGTAGTCATTATCTTTCTGGCACGGAGCAGAGCCCTACCCGATATGTTAAACAAAAACTTTGATCTTAAATGAAAAGTATGCTATTTAAAAAGGTAGCATACTAGATCACCTTGAATAGGAACCATAAATATCACCTAGGTGCCTCCAGCAATTGCTACTGCAACAACTAAAAACCAAGCACGTGGCACTTAAAATGAGATATTAAAACCCAGATTGGAACTGCCTATAGAATTAAATACAGAGATATACATATTTAAAAACTACAATTACTAAGAACTAAATTTCTCATAATGAACAGCAACCCTCAAGAAATCCTCATCCTCATAATGGACAACTAAAGAGTTGAAATGGGACTTTGCATTCCTGTGGGCTTGACCGGGTATTCTTCCACACCAAGAACACACAAGTTCTGCTTCCAACCCACTTCAGTCACTAGTGTAGCCTTTCTAGGTCCTGCCTGTTAATTTTTAATAAGATTTCTTACAATCTCTAAAAAGCTTTTCAAGTTCTAGAACCCCTACACTTGATGAAGGCACACTCTTCCATGATAACATCTTATTCTCCACATAGTCCTGATATTTCTATAATTAGATAAAAGTATTCCGTAAAGATAACATACTGCCTTTTTTGTTACAGTGGAATATTTGAAAACAATATTCCTTTTGCAAATTTCTACGCTATCAGGTAGAAATGGTAAGAGGAAAAGTTACATATTCCATCTTTGGAATCAGTTTTTTAATACAATGAGCATCCTTGACAATCCAAACTCCTCTGTCTATTACATTTCAAAATGACACTCTATATTTTTTCCTTTGATGATTGAAGCTTGAAAAAGGTATGCACTGTTAATATAATTTGTGAACATAGTATAAACATTCATAGCTACTGGCACAGAAAACTGCAGTAACAGATCTGAATTTGCTCTATGGTTTCACACTTGTCATCTCTGACATTTGAAAGACACCTGATTCCAACGATTAGTGACTAGAATAATACCTACTGCAACGAATTCTTTGCAAATATATGCTACCCAACTGATAGTCAAAAGCAGAAACAGAACCAATTTCTTCTTTGTTCTTTTTTGAATTAAATCTTAAGAAAGCAAGAATGGGGAAAAAAATTAAAATACTATTACTTAGAATTATTCTTTCTTTTTTTCTAAAAACTGCATGTCTTCACAGCTACAACAACCTATGTTACCTTCAAGAAAATTCAAAATCACTCCACTTACATGGAATGAAAGTTTGAAGATTGTCTGAATTTTGAAAGAAACAGTACACACCAAGAAAAGACTATTCTCCTATGTTGAGATTACTGATACTTCACTAGGTTTAGCACTGAAGGTCAGCAAGAGAGTACTTACCTTTTGTTTTGGAAAGAATTTTGGAATAGAAATCAGTCTGTTGCTATGCGTCTGGTTTCCAGGCAGCAATTCCACTTACTTCTTTGAGGAAACAACATGTTCTTGTTTCTGCAAATGCTGTTTATATTGAGTAAATCCAAGTATGTTCAACTCAGACAATATACTGTGAACCAGTAATAAAAAAAATGCATTTGCAAAAAACAGAACATAATACAATGACCTCTCTCAACCTCTGTCTGGAGAAAGAGATGCATCATATACATGACAGACTGCTAGCATTACATTTTCTGGCTGTTGACGTGAGAGAATCCCAACTTTTATGAACTGTACGTGATCCATTCAATTTATTTTACAAATAAACGTGTATAGCTTCCTCCATTTCTTAGCAGATTTGAAGGGCTTAGGCATGTCAAAAGCAACAAGCATCAGAGGGTCATACTGCAAAAGGGTGAAGTTTTCACCCAATATAGATTCACATCCCTCAATAACAAATCAAGTACACATCTAAAAAGTGTTTTTTCTTACAAGTTTTTTTTTACATTATTTTTTACATTACTTGGTTTTTATGAAAAGTGTCTATTACTCCGTCCATTTCTCACCTGTTATGACTTAATTGTGGAAGTTCAGAAAAATGAAAAGTAATTAAAAAATTCAGCACTATAGGATGAAATTAATTCAAGCTAAATTTAAACATTGGTGTTCAAATTAAACTTCATTGCCCTGTTTTCACTAGCACTGAATTGAACAACCTGAACTGAATCAAACTCTTATTTGATTATTTATTCAGCTAATAAATAACTCACTCAGAAAGACAGACACCAAAATCCACATTCATATCTGTGGAATTTTAAAGAACTTAAAGGAAATTATTTAATTAATCAGCATCCAGTAAAACACATTAGTAGACAGCAGCTTTCATTATCTATTAAGCTTTCCACTTATAAGGGTCTTCGGTTTGAATACATGCAGAAAGAAGATGCTTAAGACCAAATTTTGGCAATAAAGAAAAAAAAGTCAGAAAACATATACATTAAGAGTTAGTCTGCTCATTTGCTAAGAACCCAACATTTATGTCAACATGTTTTATCTTTTAAAAACAAACAAACAAACAAAAAAAAGGTCACAAGAAAGCCACAGAGAAGGAAAGAGGATTAGGAAGAAACCTGGGACCAGACCTTTTGGGATAATGTAAGACAAAAGGTCAGGCAGCTGAAAGTGGTTTTTTGCATGGGATGATACAACCACATCTTTACCAGTGGGGCTGTGAGGACTTTATCTCCCAGGAGCACTGTCTGGTGCTGCACACATCCTCCAGGTTGCCTGGTGAAGCAGTACTACTGTACAGCCTTCCGATCCAAATAAAAATCCAAATCCTGACAACAACTGACAAAACCTACCCACAAAATTACATGCAACCCAGAGACACACAGTAAAAAACATTGCTCAAGTTGTAAAGTCAAGCACTAAATAATTATAAAAAAGGAGAACTTAATTTGCATGTGGAAATGTAATTCACTCCTTACTACATGTGGTATAACTTAATCTTACTTTACAGGATTACATACACTTTCTCTATGGATTCCAGGCTGTGTAGTCCAAGAAGCCATATTCTGTAGCTTCCTACTTCATTGCTTGCACAAGTTGAAAGGTTCAGTATCAATAAGCTATGAACATGTAAGAAGGAAAACGATCTCAGTGTTAAAGCTATTCACTTATCTATCCTGAAGTCAGACTCTGCCTCTAGTAAACACTCTTAACTAGATTAGTCAGGGATGGGAGCTCTTCTGCATAAACTGCATGTCCCTTACTTTATCTTGAGATTTCAGGATCTGACTAGTAGAAGAGCCCAAAGTATAATATAACTGACCAATACCACATGCCAGGAAAAGGAAAATATCAATCAGTGGACATTTTATGTCTTACTTGCATCTGTATTGAGTTCCTCAATCATGAAATGTGGAAAAAATGACACCTTGCCACCTTACATTGTGGTAAATGCCCGTTAATTGTGAAAATTACAGTCACTAGGACAAAATCTAATCCTCACGTTCTGTCAATAAACCCAAGTATTGGTAGATATCCTTGGTTTAATTATACTTTTTATATGGCATAGGCAATCTGTATCTCAGTTTCTCTCTTTTTAAATAGAAAAGCAGCTTCCTTCTCCACTGGGCTTTTATGAGAACAAGGATATGCTTGAGATTATGAGGGACTCAGACACTATGGTGATGTGAGATATAAATACTCAAGACAGGCAGCACTGTAAAAGCCAAGGACAAAAGAGGTGTTCATCTTTATTTGTCTTTTCTGAGAGCCCTATATTAATTCAGGTCTGAACCAAGCAACAAATTCAACAAGGGCGGAGGGGAGAATCACACAGAATACGAACTGACTCATTAACTGCCACTTTTGCACAGCAAAGGAGAGGCCTTAGAAAAAAATTAAGTGACAGACAACATTAAAACTCCACATCAGTGAGCCTATGACCCTTGGAGTTTAAGGATTCTAACGTCTGTCAACCTAAGTACTCAAATTTGCAGGTTAAATTAATTCTTTTGCACAGTATCTGTAGGAAGACAGAGAAACAGAGCTTTTGCTGCCATGGTCCTGTGCCCTGGGCTCTGAGCAGACAGCTCATCCATCCCCTTGTGCGCAGCCTCACTGCCTTCAGTGTAACTATGCAAAGCATAGCAAATAAGTCATTGCCAACTATTCAGCAACTGTATGAAAAGCTTAACTAGCACTGATAGGTGATGAAGCCCTGCTGCAAAATTTGGGGCTTATCTTGCAAGTGCTGAAATTTAGGACTAACTTTATCCATAAGCAGTCTCACTTAGCTCAGTTAACAGTACAATCACAATGTGAAACACGGTCAACTATACTCCAAGGTGCTAAATGAAAAGTTCAAAGGTTTCAGTACCATAAATTTAATTTGAGTTTTTACCCACATCTTCCTTACTTACATTTTCTCTTGACTTACTCATAGCACTAAACAATGCAGGAAAGTGGCAAAAAGTTTAACAAGATGTGTCAATGTTTGCTCAGAGGTCACACTTTGTATATGACACTCATTAGGATGTAATTCCTGTTGGTAAGTGTACACTGAGCAGATGGGCATCAGCAGAGTTTGTAAACGTGTATTTAAGTACAATAGATCACATCTTAAAGGCCACACCATTGCAGTTAGACAGGCTGGATCAGTTCCCCTGTCATTGAAAGGATTTGTACACACTTTTGCTTAATTTTCACTGAGAATTCAATGTTTGCTTCCAGCAAGCATTACAATCACACCACATGTATATACTCTGAATAAAAATGATGTATAGCCAAGTATTTGTGCAACTTACTATGCTACCTTGGGAGCAGAGGGTCTTTTTTCCCAAAAAGTGTTCACATTGTCAAAGAAAACCCCATCCTGTGTCAAGAAATCCGTTTGACATTTCAGTCACCTCTACCATCCCCATTAACTTTGCAAGATTTTTTTTTACCAAATGCATATTCTTTTTACCGTTGTATTAAGCATTTCCACAGTAACATCAGTAACTCAGCGCTGGACTGGCACAGCTGAATGTATCCACTTACCCACCCAGAAAACACTGGGGGCAGGATTGGACATTCGGCAGAATACAGAGAGCTCTTCCCACTAGCTTGAATCAACCTCAGAGACAAACTACTTGCCTCCTTTCCTATGAGCTTTGCCCAGAAATCAGCTGCCCTCAGTCTGTCGGGCACGTCAATTTGGTTTCCGCTCCAGTGGCCAGCCAAGGAATGGGTCTGCACAACAGGGCAGGTGGAGGGCAGCCTCTGCACCCTTCCCCTGGGCATGACCTATATCCTCAGTGTAAGTAGGAACAGGTCCAGAGGAGATCTGTGAAGATGATCAGAGGTCTGGAGCACCTCTGCTATGAGGACAGGCTGAAAGAGTTGGGGCTTTTCAGCCTGGAGAAGAGAAGGCTCCAAGGAGACCTCATAGGGGCCTTCCAGTACCTGAAGGGGGCCTACATGAAAACTGGGGAGGGACTTTTTCCAAGGGCAAGTAGTGATAGGATGAGGGGGAACAGCTTTAAACTGGAAAGGAGAAGATCTAGATTAGATATTAGGAAGAAATTCTTCCCAACGAGGGTGGTTGAGACACTGGCACAGGTTGCCCAGGGCCCCAGGGATGCCCCCTCTATGGAGGCGTTCAAGGCCAGGTTGGATGGGTCCCTGAGCAGCCTGGTCTGGTGGGAGATGTCCCACCAGAGCGGTTGGAACTGGATGATCTTTAAGGTCCTCTCCAACTGAAACCATTCTATGATTCGATGACCTGGAGGCCAAAGAGACATGGGGCCCCTTCCCATTTCCCACCATTACCTGAAGCAGGTGGTGGGCTGCCCGGTAGCCGAGACGTGGGCCTCCCCGCACACCAGGCGGCAGCCGCCCAGTGCCATAGCCGTGCCAGGCCACCACATAGGGGTTGTCCACGGTCACCCAGTAGCGCACCTGCCCACCAAAATGCCGGAAGCAGAGCTCGGCGTAGTCACGGAACAGCTGGGGCAGGACAGGGCTTGCCCAGCCGCCAAAGGCGTCCTGCAGGACCTGTGGCAGGTCCCAGTGGTAGAGGGTGACGACGGGCTCAATGCCCACCTCCTGCAGGCGCCCCAGCAGCCGCTGGTAGTGGTCCAGCCCAGCGGGGTTGACAGGCATAGTGCCATTGGGCATCAGCCGTGCCCAGGACAGCGAGAAGCGATAGTGGGAGACCCCCAGGTGCCGCAGCCCCTCGACGTCGCGGAAGAGGTTGTTGTAGCTGTCGCTGGCCACGTCGCCACCCGCTGGCCCTGGAGGAGAAGGGGAGCCGGGGGGCGTGGTGGGGCGGTGGGCGAAGGTGTCCCACACCGAGGCGCCTTTGCCGCCCTGGCTCCAGCCGCCCTCCGTCTGGTAGGCGGCGCTGCCCGCGCCCCACAGAAACCCGTCGGGGAAGGTGTCGTGGAGGAAAAGCTGGTCCTGCGGGTAGGGCAGCCGGGCGAAGCGGGACCAGGTGCCCGCGCCCTGCCCCGGCGCCCCGAGCAGCGGCCGCACCAGCAGCAGCAGCAGCAGCGGCGGCGCGGCGGGGTCCATGCTCCCGGCGGCTCCCTGCTCCCAGCCCCCCGCCACCCCCTTTTATCTCACATCGCCCCCGCCCCGGTGGGCACGGCTATTAATAATTACCTCGGAGCTGCCGTCTGCATCCTTCCCGCCCTCCCGGCTCCCTCGGGGAGCGCTGCCTCCAGGGGCGGGATCCAGGGGGTGCGACGGGGCGGGCGGAGAGGAGAGGGCGGCGGTGGGGCGGGGGCTCCTCGGGGAAAAGGTGGACCCTGTTTCGCCTTCGGGTGGCCTCTGTCACACCCCACCACTGCTCCTTAGAGCGCAGATACCCCTCCCCCCATCCCTCTGCCCGCTCTGCACCGGCCCTCTCCTCGGAGGCGACACCCTGGGCGCTGACCTCCATCGCTTTCCTCGAAACGGCTTTTCTCTCTGAGGAGCCCACGGAGAGACTCGACAGCTGGATCCATCCCCTCCGAGGAGCAGCGCGGAGCTCCCTTGTCGCCCCCAGCCCCGCGGAGCCGCCGTCGGGGCGGCAGGGGGCAAAGGCAAGGAATTAAAAATTATTTTTCCTTCAGCCAGTATTTCCTTCGTGCTACCCTGGCAAGAAAGATCGCATCTGCCGTCACTCATGTAACAGTAATTAAAGGGAAACTCGTTGTACAAGGGCATCGTATGCTCAACCCCCAGCAATTCACGGACTGCCACCTCCCAGAACTAATACTTTTCTGGTGGCATCTGCGCTCTTTACTGTGGCAGAACAAGCCGTCTCAATGCCTAAAACAGCCATCTTCTGCTTTAACGCCTCTTATCTGTTCACAAGCGTATTTTCAAACATATACAAGCATACAGTCAGTTGAAAATAGCCTTTTGCAATAGACTTACACCCTCAACATTTCATCTCAAGGCACAAAGTTACTTGCTACCAGTTGGGGACACTGCTTAAATAAATTATCACCTGTATTAGGTGAGCATTTTCTCTACTGCTTCCATCACTGCATAACAAGTTGGTGTATTTGGTTGTTTATCACATGCAAAACAAGTTCCAATTTAAATGCTTCACAGATATTTATGTGGAGGAAAAAACGGCATGAAGTTTGATTATTGAACTACACTTTTTAACCGTTTGTGTGGGTGTGATACATGAACCTCTCTTTAAGGGCAAGTCTCGGGTTGCTTTTCACATCTACTGAGGCTAAGACAATTCAAACAGAGCTGCAAAATGAGAACTGGCTCAACACATTGCAAAAACCTGGTATTCAGTTGTGTGGACTCTAGCAGGAGTTGTGACATCTAAGAATAAAACACACCCACTAGACAGGCTGTTAAGGACAGGCAGATGTTCCCAGGAGATAAAGTTGTTGTTTAACTACAGAATGAAGGCATTTAGATGATTTCATTTTATATTTAGAAAATAAACATCCCCAGGAGAAAATTATAGGTAATAGATAATAATGAGTTGATGGATATAAGTGCCAACTGCGAACTGCCGAAGGTTTTCTCTAGCACACAGGATGGGCTCTTGCATTTTGTAGGCACAGGCAGGGTATTTGCTTTACCTGTTTCTAGAATTTCCAACTTCCACATCTGCAGCACTGATTAGATTCAATTTCAGGCATTGTTTTGTGGTGGTTTTACGGAAAAGGCTGAAGATCTAAAGTACAGGATTGCAATTGGTCTTTCATTAGTGGTGATTAATTTATTCCCATGTTAGAGGGTGAAGTTCTGAACAGCCACTTACATCATTTCCCTAGGGAGGAAATTGATGGTGTGGGAGATGGGGATGGCAGGCCTGGCACCAAGGCCAGTCCTTGGCTGTCTGGAGTTTGCTATACAGTCCGACAAGCTGCTGAAATTTGATTACAGTTTAAGTAAATGACAACTTGAACTGCAGCAACTCAGCTAGGTGTTAGCATCACCTGGTATAATAGATACTCGCAGAAGCTGTAGATTAGTTGTTAAGTGAACAGTGGCTTCACTGCAGTCATCCTTGTGCAAGGAGCGAAGAGCCAGGTTCCTGTTCAGCAGTGATCTGATTTCGGTGAAAATGTAATGTCTCCACTGGAGCTCATTACCTAAGTATTTTGAAATTGTTGGGGTTGGGTTTAGGTGTAGGAGTAGGGTTTGGGTTTGGGTTCGGGATGTAGAGACACGCCTCAGAAATATCTTAGCCTAAAACAAAGTGTTAGTGATGGTAAGTCCATTACTGACATTTGAGGAAAAAAACTGTCATTGGGTATCTAGGGACACAAGAGATTTTAAAATATATTTTGATACATTTTCTTTTCATTTGCTAATTATTAATGAAATTGGAAATCAATTCCATTTACACTTAGGCAGCACTTATAGGTAGATAATTAACTGAAATTGTTTCATTAGGAGCTGGTTTCTTCCAGAGCCTCTCAACAGTCAAAGGAAAGACAGACCCTCATGCTGTTAGTGTAAGTCAGCCTAGCTAAGACATTTGTCAACTTATCTATACGTGCCTATCTTTCCCAAAAACTCTCCAGGAAGTCTACAGTGACTGTGCTTCTGAAGCAAACAGCCCATTTTTGAGGGATGAAATCTGGCCATAAGTCACTGGCCCAAAGCTGTCATTTCACCTGTATGTCTGTCAGATTAAAACTTTAGTGTAATTGTCAGAAAATATGTGCTCTGGCTTCCAGTTGCTTGTTTTTTCATACAGAAAAAGGTTGTTTTCATGTTTTAGGATAACCCACTGCTCTGAGCCAATATATTTTGTTTTCTAACAGACAGTCTAACCAACTCTGTGCAATATTAACCCTACAGAAAGGTCAGTCAAACACTTGCAGACAACCAGCTCTCCTCACTGCTCCTTGAGTTCAAAGCATGGATCCATCATGTCTGTGTTGCTGAGCAAGCACATTTCCAACTCTGCTCCAGGCCAGCAGATTAACATTTACCTTTTAGGATGTCTGTATTGATGATTACTGAATATTCAACTTTTGACAATACGTATAATGGATAGTGTAAGTGTGAGTATAATTTTCATTAGGCTGTGCTGAGATTTTCTTTGCTAGCTATGCAGTCAGTACATGCAATCAAGTTCAACAGTGTTCTGCTTGTATTTATCCCAAAGAAGCTGAATCTTCTGGGATACCTAATTTTAAGTAAAGTAACTCTATTACTGCTTTAGATTCATTTAACGGCTTTCCCTAAGGTTACAACATGCATTAACCGCAATGCAGCAAACTCCTTCATCATTTGAAGATTTCTACAGAAGAGCTATCAGCCTTACACTGGTGGCGTCTGTGCTCTTTGCTGTGGCAGAACAAGCCATCTCAGTGCCTAAAACAGCATCTTCTGCTTTAACACCTCTTTTCTGTTCACAAGCGTGTTTCCAAACGTATACAAGCATACAGTCAGTTGAAAATAGCCTTTTGCAATAGACTTATACTCTTAGCATTTCATCTCAAGACACACAAATACTTGCTACCAGTTGGGGACACGGCTTAAAAAGATTACCACCTGTATTAGACTTGAGCATTTTCTCTACTGCTTCCATCACTGCATAACAATACAACTTTTTCATTCTGTCTGTTAAATGCAAACTGCTAAGCTGTCAAATTTTACTTCCACTTGCTGATGAATAGCTGTTCCTTGTAGAAAGCTGTGCAACAGCATTCTAGATTTGCCTTCTTCATCCCTGCCAGAATATCATAGCCTAACAGACAAATAAGCTCTTCCTCAGTTTTCTCAGAGAAGTTACAAGTCAAATTTTCCAGAAAAAATGCAGCTTGCTTTACCTTTTCCTTCTTTCTCCCTTGATCCCACTAGTTATATGCATTCACTGTATATTCAGAATAGCTTTAAAGACAGCTAGTAACTGACTGTATCAAAATTAAAATATGTTGTTGTTAAGTCCCAAATGCTGGTGTAATGAATTAGTGTAGTGGTGAAGAATCCTTGAGAAAATGCCTAATTCTCCTCTGTTTTAGCCAAATCATTCTCATCTCCACTTTTTTGTAGTCAGAAAGGGAGACAGAGAACTGAAATGCCTTTTTAATCTGGGGGCTCTAGTCATCTCCTGTTTCATAGAATCATAAAATGTCCTGAGTTGGAAGGAACCCATAAGAATCACTGAGTCCAACTCCTGTCCTTATAGAGGACAACCCCAAAATTCACACCATATGTCTGAGGGCGTTGTCCAAATGCTTCTTGAATATTGTCAGGCTTGGCACCATGACTACCTCTTTTGGAAGCCTGTTTCAGTGCTCTGTCACCCTCTGGGTGAAGAATCTTTTCCTAATATCCAACCTAAACTTCCCCTGGCACATCTTCCTGCCATTCCCTCGGACTCTGAATTGTTCTTCTTTACTCTGTGGCAGGATAAGGTGGTAAGGTGAGAAATTAGAAATCTAAATTCCAGTTGTTTTCGCTTTATGCTTTTGTAACTGTGTTTCTAAAAAGCTGGTAAATCCTGAACATTACCTTCTAGGAAAAATTGGAATTCCAAATTCTTTGACCGTTCTTTCTTTGGAGGGTGACAGGGAATAACTTCAAGGCAAGCCTAGAAATTTATATTTTACTGACATGGCACAGGGTTGACAATCCCATTGTAACCTAGGTCAGGATATGTGATGTCTGGGTGCTTCCTTGTACTTAGATGACAGGGGCTACTAAGCCTTCCCAGTCTTGCACACCCTCCTTCGGGGAACCAGTAAACCCGTTTCAAACCCCAAATCACAGAAGGTGATGAGGATGGGAAGAAAGGGGAAATAGTATCTTGGAAATGACATCTTGGAAATGCAGTCTCTTACTTCTGGAAGACAAACACTTCCCCATTATCCAGTGCCTTCTGAATTGATGGAAGAATGGACAGGCAAAGACAGAAGACAAGTTGCCTCTGTCTGAGAAGGGAGATAGTATACATGGATACAGCCTTACTTTTCCTATCCTGTGCAGAGTATGTGGACTTAGCTGGCAATAAGGGTCCAGAGCTGAGGGAGAAGAGACAGAGTGTTGCAGAGAGGGCAAAAGAGTGCTCCTTCCTCGATCCAGTCATGCAGCTCATGAGCTGCAGGCTTCAATTCTGTTTAGACAGGAAGCAAACTCTGATTGCAGTTGTTGAAGAAAGATGCCTGTCTCCCCACCGTCTGCTGAGCCTGTGTGAACAAGTGAAGGTGGGTGTCTAGGAAAGTTACAGACCAAATAGGGAGCTCCCTAATGAGTTTTGACAGTTTTTAGGGTAGAAAATCCTGGAAAACAGAGGTACTGGATCACTCACAGAGGTGAAATAGATTTAAAAATTTAGATTGGCTCTCAATAGACTGGATCTCAACCCTACAAAGTGCATACCTGTGAAAATCCCAGTTTGTGGTCTCTGATGCAGTATAAAAAGAAGCTGAAAGATGCTTTCACTGTTCTCAGTGCTATTTTAATTTATACTTCTGATACACTGTTGTCATTTTGAAACTAACTTCATTCAGTCTCCACAGGATGGCTCAAAACCTTGAATCCTGTGACTCAGTCTAGAGCTGAGAGCACCCTAGGGACACATATGGTGACTTTTTGTATACAGTCATCCTATCTCTTCGGTTCAGACACAGCTAAAGCATTTTCCTTCATTCTTCAAATTCTGACTATTTTAAAACCTCTGGCAAAATGCCACATCTTCTATGAAAAGAAAGATCCACAAGGACTTAAAGGAAGAAATAAAACCCATTACTATTAAAAAATGAAAATGCAATGCTGAGTTTTATATACATGAAGACTGAATTTTTTATGCATTAAATTCAGTCAGAAAAGAATATCCTTCAAAATTACTTCAATTGTCATATCTTTAGATCACTTTCTATAGGTAAATTGATAAGAATTATGCAACACAAGTTAATGCTTGCTAAATCTGTATTTCAATAAGCAGTTGAATGACACTTCAGTTCAGGTACTTGTTTATTCTTGGTTTCAGCTCATGTCAATACCAGTCTCCTTTACTGCAAGACAGACTGTCTTACCAAAAAATAGGAGTGGTTTTAAGAACTATTGTAGTGTGTTAATTCTTTTCAAGATTTTCTGCATAAGTGACTCTTCTGCAGTTAAGCCAGTGCATTTTACATTTAGTGTTTCTTCACTGCTGCTATCCAGAAGAATTGGCGCATTACTTCGAATACTGAAAGCCAGATCATTTCCACAGTAAGACTTGAGTTCTTTTATGGTAGGTTTTTTTCTGCAGTTTTCCTGCAATTTTTGAGCACTATTTGAAAAAAAAATGTTTTTAACCTATCACAATGCAAACACCAACCTATAGGTTTCTAAAAGCAACAGATATTCAAGTCACATGGCTCCATCAAAAAACTGGAGGAATATCTGCAGATTGCTAGATCTCATGTGTGGGCCAATAAAAGAGACTAAAGCACTTCTATGAAAGCTTACAGTCACAAAATTTAAAGCTTGTAGCTGGGCAACTAAGTAATGAGAATCTTTAGACTATCTAATAACCAGCCAGATACTAGATTAACACATGGGATGTCTGTAGTCTGCCACTAAGAAGCCCACACAGGATACATGCCATGTAGGCAGAATGATGTGCAAACCAGTAAACATCCAAATATGGCACATAAAGATATACAGCCTAAAGTAAACACAAGTTGTTGGTAATGTCTAGAGCTTGCCTGGATGTTTACCTTCTAGAAAAAAATAATTAACCAATTAGATAATGCATAACGGAAGCAGAGAAGAATATGGTGGCTAATAAGGGGTTGCTTGATATAAGCTATGAAGGACTCATTAAATCTATGTAAAGAGGACTTGGATTCCATGGATTCAGATTGCTGAAATAACTGCTATGTTTTCATAGTGCAGTGTTCTGTGTTTACATACACATCTACCATTTCTGAGCGAAGAAACCTCTGTGAGAACTCCCTTAATCTGTTGAGCTGTGGGATGGGCAAGGCTAAGCAAGCTGAACTATCAAAACACGCTCTGGATCTGAGTTGGTGGATATCAGGAACACCTTGAGGGAGCAGTGTTTGGTTCCTGCAGTGCTTGGAGTCCATAATCTCTCAAATGTGAAGAGTTATGAGAACAAGAGGCAAAATCCTGTAAAAATTATTTGGCTTGTAGCCTTATACATTTAACAAAACTGATGAACTAAGAGTGAAACTTACCTTTGGATTAAGGCACCTGAATGTAGTTGTCTACTTGCCGATTTGTGTATCTAAGCTGAGAAACTGATTCAGGAGCTTAAACATAGGCATTGTTTGTCATTGTAGACATTCTTTGCCATTGTAGACACCGTTTGTCATTGTAGACACCATGGTGTACCCTGCCAGACCTCTGGTTCCCACTTTAGAAGTTACTAGTCTAGCATCTTACCTGGCAATTTCACATTAATGTCTTAGGGGCCCCAGGGCATCTCAGAAGATACCTATGTTTAAGTGACTGAATTTAACTCATGAAAGTTCAAGGTCTAACCAATGTAATACATGTAGCCTAGAGAGTGAGTCAGCTCACCCTAAGGTAAGCACTAAGTCTCTGACATTCACCTACCCAAACATGCATGTCTGGTTCAACCTCCAGCAGCCCATGGCATCTGACACATCTGCATGGAAGATGCTGATACGGCACAGAGGGCTCATTTCTGCTACCTGCACATAGTTGACGTGACTTTTGCTAGGTATCCCACCTGTCTTATTTAATATTCCAAAGCAAAACAGGCGCCCTGTAGATCCCATGTTGTAGCTATCAGCTGGATAGCTTTGGGTAGATGGCATGGTGGTCAAATGACACCATCTATCTTCCTGTGAGCAACTGAATATGCGCGACTTATATCCTCCTGTAATCGCAGTTGGAGTTCAAACAGGATACCCTCATGCATTCAGAATGGTACCCAGTGCCAAGTGTAAGGATGGGAGTCCTGACTATGCTGGCTCGTCACCTCTGCAATCAGACCTATGTGGGTCCTGCATCATCCAGCCCTTCTTGAAGACATTTAGGTGCCAAAATCTCAAACTGAATCTCACTCTACTAGTACTCTGATAGAAATTTTTATCTTGACACTATTAATAACATTATTAGACATCATATATCTGCTATGATAATTAATACAAAGCCTTGCCTTACTTACATCTGAAATCACAGGAGATTTAATCTGTTGAGCAATAAGAAGCCCATCTCTTCTTTAGGATGAAATTAGAGACAGGATAACATTCATTAACAGTATCAGGATCTTGACACTTCTTCCTGAGCAGGAGCCAGACTGTTACATGGTTTAGGTTTGTTGCCCTTTTAAAGTGATGGACCTACAATCTCTTCTTTGGACCAAAACATCAGGGGCAGATCCGGAAGCTACCACTGACTTCAGTTCTGTGAGGTTAAGTCTTTGTAAGACTATTTTGCATTTTCTGAAGGTCAGTGACTAGATTTCCATCAGCCACTCCGATTCACCCCTACAGTGTAATATGTGCTGCTAATCAAAGAAGGATGAGCACTATAATAAGGAAGGAGGAGCTATACAGCAATTATAGTACAGGAAGCTAAATGTAGGAGTAACAAAAATGCCATAGTGATTGAGCAACACATGTTGGCACATCAGTGTTATAGTTCTAATCATCCAGCAGGTAACTTAAGAAAATACTAATATTTGTGGAATTCTAAGAACAAAAGTGTTTGGTATGTCTGTTCAATGATTGTGAGGAGAGTCCCAAATTGTGGCTGACATAGGTATTGATTAAGCTTTGATATATATATATTTGAGCTATATCTAAGAAAGTCAAGCAGATCAGTTCTCTAAAACTGTCAGGCCTGTAGGAAGGTTTGGCACAAACATCTAAACTACACATTTTCCGAGTGTAAATCTTTGATTTGCAGTGCTCTTTTGTATGTGACCAGAATGTAACCCATACAAAATTTCATCCTGAAAACAAATGCGTTGGAGTCTATATAGCCACTTTCACATACATTCATTGCTGGAAGAATGTACCTCTTTACCAGCATGATGCATGTATTCTTCATCTAAACCTAAAATTTCAAAATTGCAAAAAACTGTCTTAACAGCTGAAAATCTTTCATATATACATGGTGAGGCAGTCCCGCTCATAGAGACAAAATCACACATCTGGTATTATGAAACATGCTTCATAAAATACAGCAGTAAGCGAATTTTAAATCTATTAGGTATTTTAAAAATGTACTACAGTCAGGCATCATCAAGCAATTTCTCCTTTTGGCTTAAACAGGAAAAGGATTCTTTGCAGGGGACGTGAGGAAAAACAATATCTACTGGACCAATTTCTCTGTTAGGTACCAAGGGGTAGCTATCCAGTAATCTGCACATTTTGGATTGTGTTCGTTTATGCAATTTATGATCAAATTTATGATATGGCACTTTTGTGCCTGAATTCTGTAGCTTAGTCATAGATACCAAGAAAAGTTAATTTTGTCTTTTCTTTTTATTAACAACTTTCAGCTGAGAAAGTGATTCATTGAAAGGAAGGTGTCTGTGTCAATTTGTCCTTATTATTTCTATCTTCAGTTCAAATCAATTTTTAACTTAAAAAGTTGAAAATTTTGAGGAATATGATCTAGTAAATACATCCACTGATTTTTCATGCCTTTTTTTCATTGCCTCCTGAGAGTCTTTTTTCTGTATGCAATGGCTTTTCTGGATGTTCCCTTAGAGTGGATATGCTGTAAGGGCAGAGCATCAATGCCTGCAGCGTGCAAGACTTGTCTTAGCATGTTTGCTATTATTAGTTTAGCAGGCCAGCAGTGGTTTCCAGAGGATCCCAAACAAAAGCAGGAAAATGGTGGTTTCTGAAGATGTGGCAGGTGTCTCCAAAAAAAAGCTCAGCAAAATTTCATGCTGCAGGGAAAGTTTACTTCCCCAGGCTAAGTGCATCCTCCAGACTTATCTCACAGCTGTCTGTGCAGTCATCCCTGTAAGACCTTGAGGTCGGTGAATCCAGTCTCCAGAGGTTGCAGCACAGCTCTTGTCTCTTATAAATGCTGATAAGCTTGGTTTGGTGGCAAAGGCTCCACCTGGTTTACTGTCTTCAAGATATGTCCTTTACAAACTCATGACCTAACTGGTGAGGTGTTTCATGATTGCCTGTAACAACAGGCTGACATGACCCTCTGTATCCTCCCCAGGGCTAATACAAAATCTTTTGATTTCTAACTCCTCTTTTTCAGTGATCAAAATAGATCTGGTATCTTATTTCACACGTCCTTGCTCAGCTGCATCCTGCCCTGCACCTAAGTCCCAGGCCATGCTATATTTAACACAATCACTTCTTCCTTCTATCTCATGAAGAACGTCACACTCCATAGCAGCATCCCATGCATGCTTTTAGCTTATTGCTTTAGCTTGTGTTTAGAATATCCATTTTGTTGTCTATTCACTGCCCATATATAAGCAGTATTGAATGGGGGTGCAGAGTAGTTTCTTTACATGACAAATGACAACATTCCTTATAGAAAAGGGGTGAGGGCTTTTTACTTTGTCTTTTATCAGCTTCACCTGCACTGTGATATAATAAAGCTGAGTGAAGCCTTTTAGTAAAAGTGCTTTAACACACCATGGAATGGTATTATTAGTAATAGCTGTATTACAGTGTGCTGATTTTGGCTGGGATAGAGTTAATTTTCTTCATAGTAGCTAGTATGGGGATATGTTTTTGGGTTGTGCTGGAAACAACCTTGATAATACAGGGATGTTTTGTTATTGCTGAGCAGTGCTTACACAGAGTCGAGATTTTTTCTGCTTCTCACAACACCTCAACACTGAGTGGGCTCTGGGTGCAAAAGAAGTTGGGAGGGGACACAGCCAGGACAGCTGACCCTAACTGACCAAAGGGACATTCCAGACCATATGACGACATACTCGGCAATAAAACTAGAGGGGAGATTGGTGGGGGCACCACTGCTCGCAGACTGGCTGGGCATCGGTCAGTTGGTGGTGAGCAATTGTTTTCATTTGCATCATTTGTCTTTCTCGTGTTTTGTTTATCTTTCTTTGTTATTATCCTTTTTAATAATAATAATAAAAATAATAATAACAATATATTCACTGGGGGAGAGTGAGTGGCTGTGTGGTGCAGGCTGGGATTAAACCATAATATATGGATGTAGGTATAAAACTGTATTATTGTAGTTTATCTTATGTCTTGTCCAAAATCTTCACCAACAGAAACAGTTACATGCTCCTTTAACCAGGGTCTATGATCCATGAAAATGTCTGTGGATGTTAGCAAGTGCCAGCTTATCTGCAGTAACTGTTCATCCAGGTATTTTTGGTACACGGCAACTGTGAAGTTGTTACCCTGGACATAAAAGGCCTCCCCTCCTCACCTACCACCTGCTGCTAGGACAGATGTAGGCAAAGGGTGGAAACTAAAGCAGAAGAGAAATTTGTGGAGACGAAAACTAAAAGTTAGAATAAATGCGATTTAGAAACTTGGTAAAAGAGAAGGAATTCTCTTTTCTGTTACTGAAATATTAAAAAAAAAAATTGCCATTTTTTTCAAAAGGTTTCAGATTTTATTCCTGTTTGGAACTTGGAAATGCTTTGGTCACCAACAGGACCACTGTTTGAGTAAAGAAACCAAGAAGCCTTCCAGGCTGCTCTGTCCTAAACTAACCTACAGGTCTAACTATACTGGTAAATAAAAGAAAGCTGTGAAATGCTTCACACTCATCCCCTAGTTAGCCCACTGTTTAATTGCCATTCTCTGGCTCTGCTTTTGGACAACTTTCTGCAAAACAAATCTGCTACAAAGGAGAGCAGCCATAACCACTGTGGACCTGAGCCTAATGGTTCTACTTAGCCCTAGGCACATGAATTAGTCCTCTCCTCTCCTCTCCTCTCCTCTCCTCTCCTCTCCTCTCCTCTCCTCTTCTCTTCTCTTCTCTTCAGCAGCATGGAAATGACTGAAAACGCAATTAACCCTTTATTTTTGGTATCAGAATTATTCATTTTTAATCTACACTTGCAGAAGTAACTGCTAAAGCATCTCTATAATTCATCTAGCCTTCCCAACTGGCGTTTGATAAGATGCTACACCACTAGCTCCTATTCAAAGGATGCATCAGCCCATGCTTAAAATGCAACCATGAATGCACAGACACATTCTAGAGAAACACCATGTTAACGGTAAGAATTTGAGGCTTTTGCCTCCACATATTTTATCAATGGACAGGAATGCAGGCTTTTCAGCTTTTCTCCAGGTACTCAAAATGACTTAAGCAAGCATGCCATTGCAATAAAAGAATATGCTGTGGCAAGATAATAAAAGTAACTTGCTTAACAACTGTGTTATCTCTTATGACCAAGCACAACAGTAGATAGCATAATCTAAGTTTCAACATGCCTTACGCAAAGGGTATAACAAGCTGTAAGTCACACTTTTTGAATTATCACATATCCATTTGCAGTATAACTACCCCTCCTTGAAAAACACATATAGCCAGTCAGAAATTAAATATGCAGTTTGTCACAGAATGTCTTTTACAAAAAATGAAGTCTTATACCTGATGGAGAAGGGTCACCCACACTTCGTTTCAGTGCTGAAAAAAAAAGAAAAGCTTTTGTGATTGTACTGACATAAATTAACATTTGCTAAGTTTATGCTTTGTTCCCCATTAGAAACTATCATGACAGATGTGATTTTTGTACCCTGTATTGCAGAACACCTGACCTTCACATTAATGTCTTCATACTTATGCTAGATGAAAGCCTTCCTTACTGCAATATTTAAAATTCTTTTGTCTGCTTGGTTTCTGTCTGATTAAGGTAGAAAGTCCGGGTTTCATTCTGAAGCAAAGCAAGAACACCTTTCAAATATTTCCTTCCAGCTTTCATTTTCATTCACATGAATGTTGTTCTTAGACATGTTATGGGTTTTGTATCAGATATAGTGATAGATAATGCTGTTAATGTTTTTTTCTGTTCGTATTTTATATTAAAAATCCAATTACAAATGGTTTAAAGTAGATTAAAATTATTGCTTTAGAGTCAGTGGCTTACCATGGGGCCCAACAGATTGCTTTGAAAAGATTGTTTGCTGTCTTCTAAAATACAATATACTGATTTTCTGTAGCCATGTAACGTGTTTATAATATTCATTAATCACTACCTAGCCTCTTATATCTTTTTTTTCTTTATACTAAGCCTCTTAGTGTAAAGAATAACATTTTTCTATTCTTTACCATCCCCTCTTATCAAACAGATATCAGTATTGTGATTATTTTTTAACGGGTGAACCTTCTTTCTGAAATCTGAATGAATGAAACGCACCCTTCACCTAGGTTAAACAAAGATTATGGATGCTTTAATTCTCACTTGTATCCTATTTAAAGGAAGGAGTTAAATAAAACACAAACCTTGTCCTGAGTCTTTGCCCAGGAATGTACTTCAACCCAGGGTCTTCATCACTGATGTAAAATCTCCATGTAATTGCAGTAAAAGTGGCAGGAGATCATATTAGGTGAAGCCAGTTGTTTTTTAGCTACTGGGGCTGCAGCACAGCGAGCTGGCATTGTTTTTCAAAACCACTTGTGCTTTGCCTTATCTTCTGCCTGTAGAGTGTAGATATCCTCTGAGGTGACCAGCCAGTTCGAATCAGGATTTCATCTCTAGTGTCATTTGCTAGTTGGGATGAACTGGAACTGAACCTTGAGTTCAACTCACCTGCTGATTCTGTACAGGTGTCCCACAATGTCCTGCTTAGTGTAATGGCATGGTAACCTCTTCTTCACCAGCACAGAGGAGCGGATGCATCTACCAAAAGGATCTGTCTGGCAGCAGCTTCCTCTAAGATACTTTTGGTGCTCTGCTGAACAATGACTGTAACAGTAGTGTAAGCATATATGCACCCTTTTCATTAGTGGAATGTGGGTATCATATTAATTTCTACCTGAGGATTAATTACTGCTGATTAAAGTCTGTATTTTCAAAGGAAAATAAGATTCTCCCAGCTCAGAGGACATCTGAATGCTATATATGCATTTATGTACTTTATATTCTGAAAGAGCTCCAAAGCCATATTTCATCGAATAAGAAGAGTTGGGTTTATATATGATCTCATTTGTATGCACAGTGTTCCCTTGTAAGAATATATTTGACTTGCTGCTTTCTTTCCTTTGCTAATATGTTTTACTTGCTTGATATTAGAAATGATGGGTCAAAAAATGATTGGATTTTTTGTACAGCAATCTGCAATGTGGACATCCAGAGAAATATATTCCTGAAATTTCCTTTTCATCCTTCAAAAACATTGGGATTTTTTCTATGTAAGCGTGTCTAGAAGAGTCATGTAACTACTGCTGAATGACACGATCGGGGGAACTATATTCTCCATATGCAATAAAAGTTAGTGTATTTTATTTCTTATTTTCTGTGGAGGAATTACCTTTAAAAGCCTCTATGATTTTGCAAAAAAACAAAAAAAGAGAAGATAAATTAGTTCCTGCCAGTTGTACATTTCTACTGCATTCATTTTAATGAAAATTTGCCAGTATCAGAAAAAGTGAAAGAGGGGGGTTTTAATTGTATTGTTCTCCTTTAATCAGATTTAATCAGATATTTTGTAGCACACTGAATGTGTACATACTGGGATGCAACAGAAGTCTCATTACTCTCCGCTCTTTGAAAGGTACATATAAACACAGAAACGCATATTACATTTCACCAAATCTATTGTAATATTTTTAAAGTAAGGGGAGATTTTGGTTCAATTATAATAAAGAGCTCAGGTTTGCTTCCACATTACTGTCTGAAAAACTCTGATACAGTTGTAAGAATGTAGAGGAATTCTTTTGGTAACAACAATTAAAAATTCCTCTGTGCTGGAACTAGCCCTAAAGAAACGTTATAATTATTCTATAGCCCCAAATTTGTTGAAAAAATATTGAATTATTTGATGAAATATTCTGGTACTTCTAGAAATGCACTCTGTAATCTATGGCTATTGCTGTTCTTTCAAAATTGTACTATTTTATCTGCACTATTGACTACCTTCTTTCCTCTGACAATTATTTGGACTGTATAAAAAGGAAGAGATTGTTTGGCTTGGATCCATGATAACTCCTCAAAGTCTAGACTATCTGTGTGGTACATTTCACCTTTTTGAGAAACTATAAAGCTTTTCTCTTACATTTCATGAACTGTAGAGATAAAGTCATAAAAAATGGCTATTATATCCCTTGAAAACAGCTGTTTGAAAATCTTGTAAACCCCCATCCCCCAGTGCATGCATTTATTATTCATGTAAGGGGTAGATTTTCAAGGTATTGCTCTCCATCTGTGTTTGAAGAACTAATCAACAGCTTTAGATGGATCCTATTTTCTTTGAATCATCAAGGAGAAAGTGTTTAAGGCCAGCTGTCAAATTCAGTTTTCTTTCATTCAGGCTGAATAAAGAGAGCTGGTGATTTTCTTGCTGGCCTTGCACAAAATTGAATCTGCATATGAAAACACTGAGAAGATTTAGACTGTTTTCTGCATACTGTGAAATGTAAGTGGCATTTGGAGAGTTGCTAAATTTTTATTAATATCTTGCCAATCTTTTATTGTATGAGTGCTCCTAAAGCTATTTAAGGTCAAGCCCCAGAAGAAAATGTCTTGGTATTAGCATGTGTCTATCTTTTACAGCACAACTGATGCAGCAGAGAAGACAACGTATGTCATGAAATTTATTTTTGAGCTGGATTATTATTATTATTACTATTATTGTTATTACTACTACTACTACTATTACTATTACTACTACTATTTAAATGGGGACACATATGGCATGGATATGCACTCATTTTCATGTTCTCCACATCTCCTTGTCACCTTCTAGTTAGTACAGAGGTCCTGACGCTGTTCCTGTTCTACCTTCAACAACCCTGGTCTCTGGCTGTCATTTCCCAGTCGTATGTCTCGATTCTCAGTATCATGTCATTCATCCAGTATTATAGCAGAGGATGGCTGAGGTACAGCTGGGAAGGCTCTTGAAAGCAAGTGTACTCCCTGAAGTCCATCTTCTTGCTGAAAGGTAGGATCTTGTCTACAAGCTAGATTCCTAAAGTCATTTTGTCTAATCTATTTTTAAAAACATCCAGCAACATAGAAACCACAACCTCCCAACCAACACTACCTACCAGTGCTCATTATCCATAACATTAGGACATGCATCAAGAGCTAATGCATTGAAGTCTTTTTATTCTGTTTAATTCTATTAATTTTGTTCAGTTTCCTTCTCTCATGATTTAAAAAAAAATCCTTGGATGTTTTTTTAACTACTAAGTCAGGAACTGCTCTATGGCACCTAAGTCCTCTGAAGTGTCAAGTGGAGCAGGGGGATTATTTTAACTTGCCTATATTTAAGATTCCTATTTATACCTCCCCATATGATGTTTGTCTTTTTTTGCACAATGCTGATTCATGTTCTTCTCATCCCCTGTGATTCTCAGATTGCTTTCTGCAAAGCTGCTGCCAAATCAGTCATCTATCTCCCTTCCTGCATTTGCTCCCAGTCAGGTGTACAACTTGTGCCTGCCTCTGTCAAACTGAATTGGTGGTGATTGGAAAGGTCAGATGGTTTTCACATATTTGTCAGGATCACTCTGAAGCCTAAGCCTGTTCACTGGTAGCCTTGCAGTCCCTCCAAGTTTGATATCATTTGCAAAATGCAAAATGTGGTCTTTGCTCAATTATCCCATTGATTAAAGTGTCAGTTGCTGGGCAGACCTTCTGCAGTCAATACCTCCTGCTCCTGTGGCAGGGAACAAATGATCATGACTTTGTGAATGAAATTTTCTGAACAGTTTTGCGCTCATTTCACAGATGTTTCATCTAGACCATATTTCTCTTCTTTGCTTGAAGGAATGTATTTTTGAGTCTGGCTTGCTTTCTCTTTTTCTTCTGGTTTTGAACAGGCAGCAGATCACCAGGCTGAGAAAGGCAAGTGAAGGTAAAGAGCATAAATCTTTATTTTGATCAACATACTGTCCCCAACATATAAATAAAGAGTAATTTGTTTAAGAATCCTGTGCAAAGACTATGCTGACCATCTGCTGCCCTTATTCAAAGGTAAGCAGACATTTGAGCTTGCTTACTACAGAGAAATTTTGGGAAACACTGTGCATAGACTGCTGGGAACCTGCCACTTCCCTGGTGTGTACTGGGAACAGAGCTGGTGGGTGTACTTCACAGAGAAATAAATTACATGAATAACTGTGCCTGACTAACAGGTAATAGCTGCTGCAGGTGAAAATAACAGGTCATGTTACTTCATCATGAGACCTGAGAATACCTAAGAAGATAAAAATCCAGTGGACTGAGCTTCAACGTGGTGTCCAGAAAACTTCCCAGCTGGTGGGAGCCCTGTGCTTTATTTGGCAGTGCCACAACTGCTCCTGGAATAGCGAGCTCTGGACTGATGTGTGCAGTCCAAGCAAGAAGTTGACTAAGTGGAAAACATTTGAGAAAACTGAAATGAAAGAGAAGAAAACTGAGTGGAAAACTCAAGCATCTCAGTCTAAATAGCTGAAAGAAAAAAATGGTTGTAAGGTGGTTACAGCCTAAGTATCTGCACAGAGAACAGCAATGTAGCAAAGGCAGTCTTGCAAAGAAAATGTTTATTGGCACTGCGAGCTGGATCTAGACGTATCCACCTCAAAAATAACAGAATTTTTGTCCATTGTAAACCTGTGTGCATTGGGTTCTCTATCACTGGCAATTGTGAAATCTAGACTAGTTTGTTTTTCTGCCAGTTGAGCTGGAGATCTGAAAGTCCTGTGATTCCTGTTATTTAGATAAAATTACAAGGATCACGTCTTTGACCCTATCATCTATATGGTCCATGTTCTCTTCATGCACAAATGGATCAAATGCCGTTCTCAAGTCTCAGTGTGCGCAGCAATTGCTGTAGTGGTTTTCTCTAACATTTAAGAGAAGAGATTGAATAGGAGAGCATATTTTTAGGAGGGGATCCTGGCACTCCTGCTGAGCTACTGGTCCTCTTGAATTCCATCATTTCAGCAGTGGCAGAATAGTTCCAGTCCCCTAATGCCTAGGGGAAAAGGAGGTATAGGACTGAACAGCTGTACAACTACCACCACATCACAAGATCTAGAAGGCATGCACCGTGGTAGTTGATGCCTTAGCAGACCCTTATAAGCCTGTGGCTGCAGACCTGTGAAAGTGGTACTAAGCTGGATGTGCTGAACATTGTATTTTGCACAGGTGGAAAGGCCCAGGGGAGATCACAGTAGACCCTGAGACAGTAATTTTCACAAGAGGGTAAAAGAAAAGGAAGAATCAGAGCAAACTTTGAGGAGAGTGGCATGTAGTAACATCAGTCATGGACCTGTAAGAGCAGGATCAGAGGAGGAGCTCCAGAGGAGGGATACAAAAATGTTCAAAGGGCTGGATCACCTCTATTTGAAGAAAGGCTGGAAGGGTTGGAATTGTTCAGCCTGGAGAAGAGAAAGCCCTGGGGAGACTTTATTGAGGCCTTTCAATACTTAAGATTTTATTTTTTTTTTTATGATGAGGGTGTTGAGGCACTGGAATAGGTTGTCCAGAGAAGTTGTGCAAGCCCCACCCCTGAAAGTGTTCAAGGTCAGGTTTCTCAGAGTTGATGCGTGATAACAGCACAGAAAGGCATTTTGCTCATTCCTACTACTGTAACATTTGGAACATACCACTTTGAACTTTTATGATGCACCATCACTTGAAAGGAAGACAAAATACATAGTAAAGACGTAATCAAAACGAAGATTTCTGGCACATGTAAGGGCTGTTCTTTTAACCCATATATAGGGCTGTTTGGATATCCTAAGAAGACTTTACTAACAGCAGTATTGGGAAGTGTTATGGTTAAAGAAAGATAAGCCTAGAGGCTGGTATCTAAGAAGCTTTCCAACCAAAACTGTTTCAAGTAGTTTTAAAACAGCTCTCTATTGGATTTTTCAGGAGAAATGTTGAGACTAACACTGAGATATCTTTGTTGAAACTGTTGCACTTTGACAAAATGGATTTCCATTTGCCAAAGCAGTAACTAAAATGTAGGTGCTCCATCTTCCAGCTATTGCCTACCATCACCTTTTCCCGTGACCCAATAAATATCTATTCAATTCATCAGAGTGACAGGGTGAGAAAGCCCCAGCTCCTGAGTTGCACAGGAAGTCTATGTGTGTATGTGTGTATGTGTGTGATTGTACTATATAGCTGTGTGCATGCATATCCTACAGCTCTGAATTTGATACATACCTTAAAGGAAGGATATGTGAGTGTGAGTTCCAAATCTTGCTTCAGCAATTGTATGTTCCTGTTACATCTGATGGGACATGTTTCACAGAAAAGAAGAGCAGCCTGTACAGGATACGCAATACTATTGTGTTAGAGCTGCTCTTCTGAGAGGGGAAGACTGGGGAGATGCTTTTAAATACTGAAGTGCTTTGAAGGGGAGGGGGAGGGTTACATTACACTGGAGCACTACAAAGGCACATGTTCCCTTCACTGATGTTGTGAGTTGGTGGACTCATTCCTTAGATTTTGTTACACATGACCTATTCTGTTCAGTGACAAAAGAATAAAAGGTGGGGGGTTTTTTGATTGATAGAAACTAGTGTTTCTTCTTCACCTTTTTGGTCCTGAACCAGCAAATTAGTTGATTTATGAAGTTCTGCCATCACATCTCTCAAGGCTACACACAGCTGAGAATTGCTAGAGAGGTTTATGCTTAAGCGCAGCTTTTCATGCCAAATGCCACAAAGCAGGCCCCATATTAGGAAGTTCTAACAGTCGGGGACCATCTTTACATTCTTTGTATGGCATGAGTGGGACCCAAGTTCTTGTTTACTCCTGCAGAATTATGCAAAAATATTAATCGGATGAAATGCCTGCGGAAAATTGGCATTTGTCACTTTGCAACTACCTCAACTTTTCCTCATTTCTCTTATTTCCTCCCTCACAGTATCACACAGTATCACAGTATTACAGCTTTATGTCGCACTGCATGTCAGACAGGGTACATTTTAGACGAGCAAGTGTGTGAGCTGCATAGAGCAGAAGGCTTAGAAAGGGGTCCATTACTCATCTTATCCCAGGAAGCAAATAGCAAACTGCTGTCCTTCAGCCCATGAGGTACTCTCCATCCCCTCATACCAAAGCTCAAATTGAGGTGACAGACACAACTCCCATCCCCTCCCTTCCTTACCTGCCTGTATAAAATGTGTGAAAATGAAAACTGTGTTGTGCTGACCAGAACCTGAAACGCAGACAGCTTTTTTATTAGCGCACTTCTGAAGAAGAGAGCCACACTTACAGCTAAGATGAATCAGAAAGCCACAATGCAGGTCCTCCGCAACCTCGCAAATTGTAACAGGGGACAGGAAAAAGGTCAGCCTGTGTTTTATAACCGTCTCTGTAATATTAAAGATATCCGTTTTATCTGGCAATGGCCATGACATTTTTCTTATTCTTTGAAAATATTGAGTGAATTCACAAATGACTTTCAATAACCCATTTGTATTCATTTTCTTTTTCTAAAATAAACTCGTCTAGGAAAAATAATGAATACTACATTCATTACAATAGAAGCCTTTGGAAGACATATACTGCCTGGTACATTTCTTTGCACCCAAAGAGTATGATAATATAAATTCCATTTTTAAGCAGCTGAGTGGTATTAGAGTCTCATTAATTTCAATAGCTAATCCCTGGCAAGAAGCATTTCCTGTAAACTCTTTCAGTTTTGTTTGGATGTACCATAGGGAAACTTACTGGAGATTAAAATGGCATCTGTGCATTTTTTAAGAGTTTTCCAATATTTTTTTCAGTTTTCATTTTTCTCTAATGCATCGAAGCATAAAAAACCCCACAGCTGTGGCAAATGATAGCAAAAAAAGTAGTGCTTGCAGACAACTTTGATTCTAGTCTAAGTAATGCATTTGTCAACATTTTGGCAAAATTTGGCCACCTGTTGTAGACCTGCAGGAACCATAAATTCCCTTCCATGTGGAATAAAATGTACTAAATGTAGTCTCTTTTGGCATGAAGCAAGTGATTAAGAAGAATAATTTGAGACACAGCAAAAAGACAGCACTAAAAAAGTCTCTTATTTGCAACTTTAACTATATCATAACCCACAGAGAATATGGATTCTCCTCTGGTATAAAACAGGTACAATGAGCACTTCTGTAAGACTGGACTATGAACCATGTGAAGCCCATGGCATCCAGTGACCTTGAGGAGACATAACACCATACTTCACATCTGTATATCTCTTGGAGGTAGGGAAACATACAGGGAGCTCTGGAATCTCCACTTAGTAATGGTGAATGGGTACAAGCTTCTACATTTTCTGTTGCAACTGTTTGACTTGCGGACCCTCTTGAGAAAATGGCTGATCCAGCTTTGCTCCAGGAGAATTGCGAGAAAGAATAACTTTGTAGCATTTTTCTCAACTTGCAACAGAGTCAATGGAAACTACAGCTGGCATTAAAAATTGATTTTGTATTCCCCAAAGCAATGGAAGAAAATAATGGCAAATCAGGATTCTGGCAAGGACACTATAGTTGGTTTGAGAAGTGGTAGCAGGGGTTTTACTACTTTTTTCACACACTATTCCTACTTTCTGTTTCTTCCTCTAGAGTCCAGAAAAACAGGCTTATGGTACTAACACAAAACTAGCCTAATGGTCCTAAAGATATTTAGAGTGCAATTTTCTCCATGAATTGTACAGTAATTTCTTGGCTGAATTCAGTACCAAATACCTCCCAGGTACAAAAGTAGAACTAATGCTATTGATATCGTATCTGGGAGACCCAACAATTTCAAATCAAAGAATGTCCCTAATCATCCGATGTTTCTCTGGTCTTGCCTCCCTGATCTTGTGAAGGGAAAGCAAATAGAGCAGATCCTTCCAACTGACTGCAAACAGACATGGACAGACTCACAGCAGGAGAACCTCATCATCCCTGAGACCAGGGGCACACTTCTCTCCACCTTGATCTTTTTTGCTGGAAATTCCTGTGCTCAACAAGCCTCACTTAAAAGAAAACCCAGAAAATCTAAACATGCCAAAATAGAGAGTTTACTGCTGTGTTTAAGACACAAATAGGAAAAAGTTCCATCCGCGGCAGAGAGGTGGTTAGGAGGGGTTTTTTTTGTCTGGCTTCCTCTATTTTCTGCACCTTAAGATGTTTATTCTGTAAAAGTTAGTGCAGTCTAGCTGGAAGTGAGTTTGTGAGAGGAACTGAGGAATACAACAAGTATCACTGGGTAAACAGACAAATTAGTTTTGACCATAATTATTCTTCTTTTCCTACACACCTCAAACACTTGTTCAACACAATACATTGTAAGTATATCTTCATATGCCCTTTAGAGTATTATAGCAGTGTATAATTACCTGTAATTCAGAGTATAGAGTAACACCATACAATATTTATGTTGGAAGGGACCTCTAGATCCTCTGCTTAAGGCTTCAAAGTGGGAGCAGGTTTCACAGGGTCTTGTCAGTTGGGTTTTTAATACTTCCAGGGAGGCACATTCCAGTTCCTCTATGAGTAATCTGCTTTCCTGTTCAAACAATTTTAAAAAATGCATATAAGAAGGGAAATATTTTTTTCTCACATTCTTGCATAATATCTAGCATGGTGCACATCTACTGTATGGATACCACTTTACAAGTAATCAAGAAATAGTAGCTATTGTAAGTGCATTCAATTGCACTAATTTGTTAAATACTATTGTATTGTCTTATATTTACTATGGAGAAATCCAAGACTTAATGGCCAACAATGACAAATTCTGCCTTCTGTGTCTAAGAACTATCCCCACCGTGGTGTTACATACACTGTCTGTAGAGTCCATCTGCACATCACTGAAAGATCTATTTTTTTCGTACTGGCTATTAAGTTTAACACTCTATAATACAGGCTATATTTTAAGACAGTAACTTCCAAAGCAAGCTCTTCTCGGAATGTCATAAACCACTTTGCTCAATTAGCACTTGTTAAAATCCAAAAAGTGAACACGATGCCTCTGCAACCAGCATTGTCACACTATCAAAAATTGTTCATTCCTGGAAACCTCCACAAATAACTTGACTCATCTCTGAAATGACTTATGTCCCAAACATATCTCTGGTCTACAGGGGCTCATTTTTACAGCTATTTAATGTTTCATTGAGGGATGCTAAGCACCTCCATCTGATGATGAATCAATGGGAAATGAGGGTACTCAATATATGACCATGTTTCTTTTACCTGGAGCAGTTCAAGATTCTTAGTCTCTAAAATAAGCATCCCTGTGTATTTGCTGCAAGCAAAGTTTGTTAATGGTTTATCACAATCCTAATTTCCCATTTAAATTAATGGAATAGTAGCATCATTTACTTTAATGGCTCCCATAATATACGGTATCATTTCTTGCATAAGTTGCTTCCCACAGCTAATCTGCTACTGCACAAAATAATACTGAAAAAACCTATTTATTTTAATGGTATTTAATGAAAGATATTTAGTTGTGCTCTGTACCTCTTGGAAAATTTGCCACTCTACTATCCAGCAAAAGGGACTGCCTTTAGTAATACATATTTTATGTAGTAAAAGAGGAGGGTGGTTTTAAAGAATTTATGAGATTTTTGCTGCCTGTTTGTGGTTTCTATTTTTTTCATGTTAGTACCACTGCTGCCATGTGTGATGCTCAGAAATGGAATACATTGTTCATTTATCACACATTTGTGCTGAGGGGCCAAGAAGAGAGGAAATGCTGATAATTCATATACCAAAATAAGGCAAAGATCTTCCAAATTTAGGACAGACAGCTGCAGCCACTAGTCACTAGTGGTTGCTTTGTTACAGTAACTGCAACTTACTGCTTTACATCCTGAAATACGTGGAGAAAGCTCAGTGATCACAGATGAAACAATAGACCACCAAGAAGCAGCCATTTCTGGAGTGGTTTCCTTAGTCAGATAACACGTTGCATCAGCCATCACATGGATAAAAAGCTAGGAAACCCTGGTAGCATCTTAAGTTCCACAAGCCTATGAATGTCATTTTGAAATGCATTATTGCACACTTAAATTATTGTTATACCTGCAGGTTCCAGTCAAATAAAGGTCCGTTTCTGTCAGGTTTTACCATTCAAGAAACCAGTATTCTGCTTATGAATACCATACATAACCCAAAGCTATTTGGCTTTGGGCTGTTTGGCATGAAAGTGCTCTGTTTCATGTTAGTGGTCTGCTCCCCCTTGAGTCAGAGGCAGTAAACAGATGCCCAAGAACTTTATGAGAAAATGTGCCAGAGCCAAGAAACATATTCAATGAAGCTTATTCAGTACCTGATTTATTGATCTAGCACATTGGAAGATGCAGGGATCCTACTGTGACCACTGAAAGTAAGGTGTGTTGTAACTTCATAATCTCCCTCTATTCAAAGTCCAAATTTGCTAAGCAGTTAAATTAGCTATGAACATATGTACAGCACCTTTCTTCTGCATGTGACCTTCTCAGGGCATTCTTTATTAAACATACCCTAATATAGCCTACTTGGAGCTAGTGTTTGCAGAGTTACGGTGTTATTCAGTCGGTTCTATCCTTCTCCCACAATCACCCAATCAACCTTTGGTTTCCAGTCTTTCTAGCTATAGAATGTTCATTAAAAAAAAAAATAAATTACTTTTTACCTTTTTCTTATAGCAGAGTCAAATGAATCCTAGGCAGAGACTAAAACACATCTGAAAAATATCTGTTTTCAAAATCATTGTTTCAGACACTTGCAGATATGCAGGTTAGGATCCTTACTGCCCTGTGGAGCTCAGCTACAGAAGAAAACAGGGTAAGGTACTTCACTCTCACAGCAGCCTGTCTTATTTATACACTCAAGATATGCTGTGGAGTTTTAAGACATACCTTCAAGGCATCTGCATGCTCCTAGGGATTAAGGAAACTGGATGCAGTAATAAAATCTCTGCTCATTTAAGTCCATCCAAGTCAAGAGAATTAAGCCAGCAGAAGTTGCTTCCTGTAATTTTTGAGGTCAGGGAGATCCCAACCTGCTGTTGTCTTACATGACACAAAACAGAGAGCTTCCTGGCTGCAGAAGAAGAAATTTTTCTTCGTGCTAAACAAGCTGTGACTATTAGCCTGAGTATCCCTCTGCATTTCAGAAGGACATGTAGTCTAGATTCCAGTTCCCATGCAATTTTGAATTTGTGTTTTTCCTAAGTGATTCTACTGATTAATAGAAGTGATTGTTACAATGTTTCACTCTACTGCCAATCTTAATCATAACAAACATTTCACAACATAGACTCACCATCTCAGAAACAGGGCTGGAACAGACCTGAAATACTGATTAGCTACTGGTCACACGGTTAAACACAGAGTTAAAATAACAAGCAGCTATAACATAAGCTTACATACAAAAACTTAAGAGCTGGAGTATCTAACAACTTATACTTACCAGAGGGAAATCATAGCATTCACTAGTTTATTATGTACAATTCTTAGGTGGACCCTGTGAAAAGTCAATTTACCTGATTAGGAAGAAGGAAACCATAAAATGTATGTAATGGAAAAGAGTGGGTTTGTTGCAAATAGATCATAAAATAACGCTCAGTGTCATAAAGTGTAGTGATTACAGACCTTGACACACAATTATTGCTTATTACATAAAAATGATCATATTCACCAGATAAGGTATGTGCTATTATCATAAAAGCAGGATGTTATTATATCTAACAATCAGTATTATTTCAACACCTACAACTTACTTTTAAGTTTTTCATAAAAGACATGTTTTCAGTAAAATTTCTGACATTTTTGTATTTCTCAAATTCTGTGTGAAACACATTCTACATCCTGGCAACAACTCGTATGATTTCCTCCTGCTTCTGTGTAAGTATAATTTTAAATGGGCCTTCTAATTAGGTCAGTCATGCTAAAAAAAATCTGGAAAGGCTGAAAACCTGCCTAAATGAGGACAGCTCCTCTTTGATGTGGTAATTAAGTTTTGGTAGAACTACAGAAATAATTCAGAAGCCTGAAGAGCAGAGACAGAAAATATTTAAACAGTCAAATGTTTTATTAACATACTGAGTAGAAAGGAAGGAGAGAGAGAGAATGTAGTGGTAGAAAGAAGAAAGAGGGAAGGTGAAAGGCAAGAAAGGGCAAAATCCTGTGGTGGAAAAGAGAAAGAAAACAACATAAAGGACAGAAAGACAGGAGAAAAAAATAGAGGTGTGAGAAAAGGAAAAAGAAGGAGGTAGGGAGGTGAAAGCTGGATGACAAAATGGAAAGGAAAATGAGATGGAAGCATATGACAAGAGATAAAATGTGAAAAAAATTAAATTTTTTTTAAAAAGTATGTGTGCTAACCACAGCAGCATTTGGCAGGTGAAGAAATTCAAAGCAACAGTAGTTAAGATAACAATTACCTACTAAAGCAAGGCTCTAGGTATTTTCTGTAGGAAAACTGGAAAATTGTCCAGATAACCATCAGCATATGCTCGCAATTTAACTGCAGGAACTTTTACCATTCTTTACAGAAATACAGTCTAACAGTATCTGCTTGAGGTAAGTATCATTTCTTGAACAGCCAGTGATACGGAAACACAGTGGATTTTTGTGATCACACAATGTCATGCAATATGTTTTGCTGTTTCCAAAAATCAGAACTCTAATCCAACAATTCCCAGGCTTCCAGGTCATGTTCAGGGTCTGAAACAACCACTTGGAACCATCACAGGACAATGAGAATATTGCTAGAAGGCAATCTCATCATCAAACCCATCTAATATATACAATTTAAAAATTCCTTTCTATGGCACCAGCCAAAACAATTATCTAAGAATGGTGCTGTGTGAAAGATATGTAGTAAATTAGCAGTATTAAAAGCTTAAAAAGATTGCCAGGCAACCATTGTTTTGCATCATTCAGAGATTGGTTTGTGCAAAGGCACTTTATTCTGACTTAGATGATTACAGCCCTTCTCCATTACCCATACACATTAGGAACTGGAAGTGGGATTACCACCTGCTTGCTCCATTAGTAGCAAGACAATTCTTGCTTTTGAGTTTCTGTTTTGCATACTCTGTGTTGGTGTCCAAGAGTGAGAGAAGAGAAAATTCAATAGAGGAGCCTAATTGCCATTGCTTTATGATTCAAGCTGGAAAAAAATGTTGCACAGAAAGCAGAAAAATGTTCAGTATCCCTGGGATGAGGATATTAGAGAAACAAACATTTGAAATTAGGCTGTGTGTGCATCCTTCTTCCATCTCCTGATTAGGTATTCTGAAAGATAGCTGAGATGAGAAAAACAGAGCATTACTCTATACCACAAATCACAGCACTAGTCGAAATAGCTTCCTGTTATCGCTTTTGTTACTGGTTTTGTGATGCTTTTGGATTTCACTCAGTCTATCTGTCTTGAGTGGCTTTGAAATTTGGCCTGCAAGTTCTGAATAAATGTGGACTTCATACAGGCGCAACCATGGATAAATGTGGTAAGGTTTTCAGGTTGTGTCTTCTGAAGCTGAAGACTACTGGGAAAAGCAGCAGTGGTCAGCATGGTCAAGAAGACAAACTACAACTTGGCAGTACAAAGATCTAGTCTCTTGGGGACATAAGATTCATAAGTAATTCTTTCTAAAAATGTCGGTGAGCAATCAACAAGACCAGCAAAAACATTTCAAGTCCCTCAGGGAACTTTAGTACATAGGGCTAAATTTAAGACCCCAGTTCTCATCTGATGTTTTGATGTCTGTGAAGAAAACAGAAAATCACTTGACATGAAGGTGATCTGTAGAATAAATTGTTGATTCTCCAGGTAATCCAGCAGGGCAGAAAACAAAAGAATTGTTCAGACAGGTCATTTACATGTCCTACAGATGAGACGGGAAATTCATTTGGTTCCAGAACGCAGTTAGGCCAAAGCTAGTGTTCAACAGTAATGAAATGCGTGATTCTCTCGGGACCATAACAGAAATCTCATTGATCACGGTCACGCGCTTTTAGGCCTTCATACTTGGACGGCAAGTGTCCTCGGCAGAAGAACAACCTTTTTGGGTTTGGGGGCCCACAGTGAAATCTTGATGCCTGTCTAGGTCATTTAATATTCTTCCAAGACATATCATTAATTAAAGAAAATTGAAAAGGGAACATGTGGGAAGTAGTTGATGATATTTCTTAGGAAAACCGGGCAGACATTAAAAATAAAAACATAACTCTAAAAATCCTTGGAAACATTCCACATTAAGGATGGCAAACAAATCAATGTTAGAATTCAATGTCACCGATACCTAAAGCCTGACCTAGTGCCTATTGAAGTCAGTATGCATTTCTGTCTTCAATCCTAAAAGATCAGACATAATCAATCTCCTTGTCAATGCACTTGTTTCAATTTCACATTAGAATTATGTTTCTTTTTAATAAGAATACAAATTTATTCAATGATTACCATGAAATAACTAAAGTGAATGTTCTCTCAAATTAAAGAATAAATTTCCAAGACTTCACATTTTTCATATTGTCTTAGATTAGAATGTTTCCTCTTTTTCCACCTTGCCCAGTAGCAGGTGGAAATCAGACCACTGCACAACCAGCACTATCTAACTGGATGGTAGGGAAACCTGACTTTGAAAAACCTCCCAAGGCTGATGAGGAGGCTTCTTATTTTCTCATAGAAATGTTACATAATTAAAATGAAAATTATTATATACAAAATTAAAATGAAAATTACATATTGAAGATCAAAGCAGCATCCATAATTACACTAGGGATAAGACATCATTAGGACAATCTCAAGCCTCAAAGCACAGTCCATCCATACAGCTCACCTGCACAGGATACTACAAACTCTAACAGTGAGATCTGGCCCTTTTCAAGGGTGAAGATGAAATACCCTGAGCTACTAAGGGGTTTTTTAGGGGGGTTTTGGGTGGTTTGTTTTTTTTTTTGTAATTTAGAAAGACTGGCTACATAATCGAGCCAAAAGAAGTATTCCACATATATGCCTCTCTGCCTAACCAGGAAGACCACTAATGTATGCACTGAGGATTATTGAGTCTTCATGATAAGATACTGTTAGAAAGTTTAAAGAATAAGCTTCTGTGGTATATTCTTATTGTTCTTCCATTTTTTTTTCATTTCCCAACAAGAAGGAAAAAGAATCACCATGGTAGTATATTCACTGGACCAAATTAGGTATACAATTAGTAAATCAATACCAATAATGTTAGAAGTGGAAAAAAAAATTGTTTACAGATACATTATATCTTCTAGTAGAACAATACTTGCTATACGGAGAAAAAAAAAGAAAGCAAAGGTAAAATTTACATATGAATAACATGCAAGAATTATTAACAATTCCATTACTGATTAAAAGAAAGTTTCCTCTAAAGAAGGTTGTAGATGGGGAATGAGCAATGCTAAAGAAGATACACAAGAGGGTTCATCCACATTTGATGAAACTCTCTAGGTATTTTGGATGGACCAAGAAAAATTGACTGCTATACAGTTTCTAAACCATAATTGCTTCTTTGAGTGTCTAAACTCCAGATTTTAACACTGGAGGGGACTAGCTAGAATATGCTGTGTCCTGACACCCTGTATATATAAATTGAAATGTTTTTTTCCCCACATTATTATGCCTTCAGGGATTTCTTAACTTACTGTTTTATAAAGTATCACAAGATTAATCTATATTTCTCCTTGTAGTGTACTTGCTGTAAAATCATCACTTATGCCATTTCTATATAATTCAAGTAGGGAAAGTTTTATAGTAAAACGATTCAGAACAGGATGATATGCTTTTCCACCATTACAAGTTTTTCCTGCTTCCAAGAAAATATACCTGGCCAGATATCATAAGAGCTTTCTGGCTGACCTAGGAGAGAAAATAACACAAAGTCTTAAAGAATACCTTAATTTTCACTTTTAGTTCATGCAAATAACAATCAAATGAACTTGTATATTTTGTAGAAGTAAAGAGCACCCACAAAGAACTGATTTGAAAATATTGTTCCTCAATGTATTGTATGAGCTTATTGAGGGCCCCAGTCCTTCATACTTATCAGTGTGAAGCTTGAAGTGACGGTACTGGGAACGTTCTGTCCAAATGTGACATCACGCATTCTGCAACACAAATGTTGCTCTCAATCAAGGAACTTTCAAAGTGATCTTGAAATGCAGAGCCTCAAAAGCAAACCATGCTGTCCTTCAGTCATGGCTAGGACTATACTGAAGGATTCCACTATACATCCCTTCACACCATCTATGAATTTTAATATTTAGGGTAGCTCCAAGACGACACTGTAAGCATTTTAATTTTTTTTTAATTTTTGAAGTAGCCTGAAATGTGTTTACCTAAGTTAACAATTAATGGGTTCACAGTGGTTCAGCGTCCCAGTAACCACTGAAGCTGTACACACTTTGTACACACTTTGTGTGCAGGTCTTGGACTTGTTTTTCTCAGTCTTGTCCTGGTTCGCTGACTACAACGCAAAAATTTATAGATATCTAGCCTTCAAGTCAATCTTTTGTAAGTTTGCTGGGTACTTTTTTAAGATTTTACTTTGAAAAAAATCACAGAAAATGATAAGTTAACTTCAAAATGTTGAACTTCAGCTCGTCCTCAGGAAATTAAGCCATAAATCTATGGCACATTACTGCAAAGAGTATGTAATGTACCTCTACAATTTCCACTTTGTGCTTTGTTGTTATATTTGTTATTATATGGTATTTCTTTTTCTTCTTAAGTACAGATGCTTTTTGAAGCTCACAGACTTTAATGACATTTCCCTAACAGACAAAGCATGTGAATTGTAATAGAAGTTTTATAAGAACAGCTAACCAAAATGGTTCTAGCAAATAGCTTTAGTGTTTCCTAGTTTATCACATCTGAAATTGGGAAAACGAAGTCTCAAAACCAACAGAAAGAGAAATACTGTTCTTCTATAACCTACAGTTTAAAATGAACTGAAAATGCCATGCATACTTCATACACACAAATTAAACCACCACATTTCTTTTAAACTAAGTGTACCAAATATAAATCAGCAGCGTGTTCCATTTTTCCTATGGTCTTCAATAAACCTGAATCTTTCTTTTATTCCATTCTAGATATTTATGAGCTATGTATTAAACTGCCTTGCATTACCCGCTGCTCATCTATGGATCATTGTGGAAAAATACAACCAAACAACAGATGCAATTACTGACCTCTGATGACTTACAAGAGAAGGACTTCAAAATGCTTCTTAAGACTTTGGAAATGTTATTCATATTCCTTCAATGTGGAAACACAGTTATAGAAAGGCTAAAAAGCTGATTCACATTTATACTACAAGTTCAAAGCAGAACTGGAAAGAAAGCCAAGCATAATGTTAGTCTGAATCTTTTACTCTCTCCCTTAAATGTAACCCTTCTCACCTTCACTGGTCTTGTTAACATCCCATACCCCTACCTGGGATATTTGCCATTATTATGAGCTACAAGATGCATTAGATCAGAGCTTTGACATTCATGCTGGGAGCTGCCTTCCAACAGGATTTGTCCAGCTCATCCAAATAGAGCTTTTTGGTTTCAGAGAAAACTATCTTTTTGACACAATAGTGATGTTACTCATTTTGCAGCAGGGCATTGTTTAGGATCCAGTACTGATCTGCAATGGGCAGTCAAGCTCCACTCTTATGAAAAATCAAAATAATGAGTTGACAATGACTGGGCTGAAAGCTGCTGATATTGCTAAGAGAAGGCAGGAGGTGGAAAAGTCAGATGGGCAGCACACAGCATAGCTGTTGAGGGAGTGCCGGCTCTACTCCCACATCTGCCTCTAGAAAACTGTCATTTCATTTCTCTGCATTTCAATTCTTATGAAAGAGAACCAGTGGAGATGATAAAAAAAATCATTTGTCAAGTGCTCCAAGGTCTGCCGATAGAAAGTTTCCTGTGAGAGCTGGGTGTCACAAATATCCAAACCTGAATGAAATAGGAAGGATTAAACCAGATTTGTATCTGGGGTCACACAGCACCAACCCCTGAACTTTATAGAAGACATCTGTCAAGCCTAAATCCTGCTACTTGATAGAATATTGGCAGATATCCAATGCAAAAAAACCCAAAACTAAAACCAGAAGGGAAAGCAGGACTCCCTCCCTCAAAATTAAGGAGCATTCTAATATCACTGAAAGGCATAACATTTGTATTTATGTAAGAAACAATTTTATCATAAATAAACCGGGGAATTTGTCAGCAGAAATCATTAAGGAGGAAAATTATTTCTTAGATTTTAAAATATAATAAGATTAGAGGTGTTTTGAAGTAATGAGGATATCCATACCTTTATTAGACAGATTTATGTTTTAAAGGATTTATTTTGATAGGGGACGCACCTACAAAATTTCTGAGACTAAAAAGAGACTCTGCCTGAAGTTTAACTTATAGAATTAAAAGTTCTATTTAGAGAATTTATTCCTGCCTGTTTGAGGCACATTAGAAAATTTACACTTTCCTATGAACACAGGTTTTGACAACCGACAGAGTCAGAATACTGGACTAAAAAGCATGTGGTCAGGGATATCTGGCCATTTGAAGTAAAAAAAATTGCAATGCAGTGTGATTATTATTTATGATAGCACCATTCCACATAGCCCAACACTGAGAAAGATGATCCCTGCTTTTGTGATCTGTGTTCTGGCGGGACATGGTAGGCAAGAATGTTCTGGTCATGAGTTCAAATATCTTAACCAAGATGTTAATATCATTTACCGGATCAGATAATTCTGATAATTCTGCAGAGATTCCTCTGCAGCCTGTGACGAAGACCATGGTGAGACAGGCTGTCTCCCTGCAGCCCATGGAGTTTAACGGTGGAGCAGATATCTGCCTGCAGCCCGTGGAGGGCCCCACACCCAAGCAGGTGGATGCACCTGAAAGAGGCTGTGACCCTGTGGGAAGCCCACACCGGAGCAGACTCCTGGCAGGACCTGTAAAGCCATGGAGGGAGGAGCCCACACTGGAGCAGGTTTGCTTGCAGGACTTGTGATCCCATGGGAGACCTACGCTGGAGCAGTGTGTTCCTGAGGGACTGCACCCCATGGAAGAGACCCACACAGGAGGAGTTCATGAAGAACTGCAGCCCACAAAGAAGGACTCGTGTTGGAAAAGTTCATGGAAGACTGACTCCTGTGGGAGGGACTCCACACTGGAGCAGAAGGGAAGTGTGAGGATTCCTCCCCTGAGGAGGGAGCAGCGGCAGAAACACTGTGATGAACTGACTGCAGCCTGCATACCCTACCTGTTTTGCTCGGAGTGGGGGAAGGTAGAGAAAATCAGAAATGAAGTTAAGCTCAGGAAGAAGGGGGAGGTGGAGGAAGGTAGTTTAAGATTTAGTTTTCATTTCTCATTATCCTACACTGATTTGATTGGCAATGACTGCTGTTTCCGGTATCTTTTCTGATACTACAAAATATTCATCTAAGGTACGTGAATTAGAGAGAAAAACAATGTTGAGGCACCCAAGGCATGGCTTCGGCCTTGATCAGAACTGGAGGAAAGGACCTCTGTGTGAGATCAAAGGTCCCACTGGAAAAATATTTCCTGAATTGTATTTTATGATGGAGATCATTTTGGTTATGTCCAGTTGGGAATCAATGCTTGTCACTTGCTTTTCTCCTAAGGAATGGAGGAAAAAACCCGGGGAAAATCTGCTTTAAAACAGCCTGTGAAAAAATTCTTTTGACTGCTAGGATGAAGACCTACATTCAAGATGAATGAGGCAATCTGGTTTTCTTAATGACTTTTCAAAGCAGATCAGTATCTCTTTGGGCATCTGAAACAGTTGGGTTTTCAACAGTGTTTGAACCCAGAAGCTCCTGCTGGGAATCCTGTTGAAAGTTTCAGAGCTCAGTCCCTAAAATTTCACTCCAAACTGTACCCAAATATTTATGAGCTTAAAATAAGACCCCAAAACAGTTCTTAGCGATTAAAAAATAAGAGTTTTCATATTTGTTTCCATGTCCAGATGTATTGTTAAGCTCTTTCAAAAAATTCAATCAAAATACACATAGCTTTTCCAAGACATGTTTTTATAGTAGATTTTCCAGCAGCTACATACTGAGGTTCTCTCTCTTGTTCCTGCCTTTCTCCTTAACAGTGGACAAAAATTAGGTCTCTGCTCTTCTCAGACTTTCTTGGTACTCCTGAAACTTCCAGAAAAATAATATCTTTGAGATATTGTAGGCAGGCATATTTAAGGAAAGCTGGTACAATTTCATAAGTTGTGCTGGGAGGATTCTCTTTAAAAATTATCCTTATTTCTCTGTTCAGATTCATCATCTCTTTCTCTCCACATATTTCATGCTAATAAAAATAAGGTTATTTGGGGCAAGAACATATCTGCTTTGGTGCTTTACCAAGCTCAGTGGGGAGGGGACTCTGACAACTCAGTAATTTCTATAATAATGAATTACTTGCATCATCCACTGCAGAAGATTTTGTGTCCCAGTGCACCAGTCCTCAGCAATATGTATGAAAATCTTGGAGAGTTGAGCCCACAGCTGAAGAACTTAAATTCTCAGGGCATGTATTTTCAATTAAAGTTTTTTCTTTTAATACTTCAGACGTTTCAACAATAATTTGCTGAGGCATGCTGGGTATCTCATTTATAAAGAAAAGAGAGAGAAATAATTAATGTGCTGAGTTTGATCTTCTAGTTTCCCCCAACTTATTTTCTTTGCTGCTTCCAGAAAACTTAGCTAATAAACAAATTAGCAATAAGTCAGTGTCTGCTCTAAAGTTTCCTTAGTTACAAGAACAATTGTGTAAAGCAAAATAATTCCACTCTGCACAGTTGCGCAGGCCAGCACAAACAATTGAGCCAACTGATAGCAAGCTTTTCTTTTCCAGAATAGTCTTCACCCTCTTTCAGTGTGTGTCCATGAAGGAATAATTATTGTAACTAATTGTTAAATATTTGTGGTAATGTCTCTGCATCCCAGCTGAGATTGTAAGCCCTATGTGAGAGTCCATGTACACATAAAGAGCAAAGCTGTTCTCAGTTCTGAAAGCTTTCAATTTAAATCGACAAAGTAGACAAAAGCCAGGAGAAAAGCAGTACCATTTTTTCCAGTTTTGCATGTGGGTTACTAAAGCCTATGAAATTTAAAGAAATTAATTACCAATGGTAAAATTATATAGGTGATTATTTGTGGTTTTACATGAAGTTTCTGTTAAGAGGAGAAAATTCAAAGCTGCCACTCCAGAGAGCACCGCTATTGCCATGAGCCCATCTTTTCTCAGCAGTTTTGGAAGTTTACAGTTTGTTGACCTAAGGGCGGTACTAGGTTGATGATGCACTTTACCACGGTGTCGCTTAAGTTGTTTAAAGGGCTTTTGAAAGAACATAGGAGTCTCCTAACCACTCTAGCTCTGCTTCAGACAGCAGAGGAGAGTCCTAGGTTGTGTGTGTTCTGACTGGGAGACATCTTTTCACCCAGCAGGAAGGAAAAAGCCTTACTAACTTTTTATATTCCCCTGGTATTTCAGTTCTGGTTTTAAGCTAGGACTGAAATCAGTAATATCAAGGGCATAAATGCCAAGGCTGTTCTTGGTGTACACTGCCTAATTTGAAAGGAGATGGGTAAGAAATCCTTCAGGGCATACTACTACACTGAGACAGAATCATAAGGGAGGAAGAGACCTCCAAGATCATTGAGTCCAACCATGTCTGTCTCCCTACTAAACCATGTCCCTAAGAAACTCATCCACCTGTCTTTAAAACACCTCCAGGGATGGCGACTCCACCACCTCCCTGGGCAGCCTGTGCCAGTGCCTGACCACCCTTTCAGTGAAGAAATTCTTCCTAATGTCCAGTCTAACTCTCCCCTGGTGCAACTTGTGGCCATTTCCTCTCATCCTATCACTTGTCACCCGTGAGAAGAGACCAGCACCCACCCTGTCACAACCTCCTTTCTGGTAGTTGTAGACGGTTGTAGACTCCTCTCACCCTCCTCTGCTCTAAGCTAAACAACCCTAGTTCCCTCGGTCTCTCCTTGTAGGGCTTATTCTCCACCCCCTTACCAGCCTCTGCCCTTCTCCAGCCCCTCAATGTCTTTCTTGTAGTGAGGGACCGAAAACTGAACACAGCACTCAAGGTGCGGCCTCACCAGTGCTGAGTACAGGGGCACAATCACCTCCCTGCTCCTACTCCACGCTGTGTCTGATACAGGATAAGATGCCATTGGCCCTCTTGGCCTCCTGGGCACACTGCTGTCTCATGTTCAGCCGGCTGTCGACCAACACCCCCAGGTCCTTCTCTGCCAGGCAGCTCTCCAGCCACTCTTCCCCAAGTTTGTATCATTGCATGGGGTTGTTGTGTCCCAAATGAAGGACTCTGCACTTGGCCTTGTTGAACCTTGAACCTTGAACTCCTTCCCTTTTTCCTATCAAATCTGTATCCTCTCAGAATTAAAAAAAAAATAAATATTCATAAAATAAGGTGAAAAATGAGCATTCAAAGGTGAAAGAGAGCAAGTCATTCCTACCAACGGTGTTGGGAGGGGTTTCTATCTTGCTCCCTGACATCAGATCAACATTTTGTCAAACCTTTCAGACCTAGCAACTGAGGGCTCCTGTGTCCAGTCTTGGGGGAATGAATTACTGTCAGACATTGACGGTTACCTTGAAACATGAGCCAAGCTGAACTGCCTTCTCCAGTTCTATGTTTGGGCTGATTCACATTTTCCACAGGTTCATATAAGACATTAATTTAATTCCAGTTCCCATTCATTTTCCTTAGGTTGACAGGGGAGGCACAGCAATGGGCCATTTGCTCTACCAATACTAGCAAGTGCCAGCTGTGCATCAAGGAGCGTGTCCATGGAGGTTTGCCAGAGCTCAGGATTTTTAGCTTACCAATCTCCTATTACCTCAATTCTAGAACTTTGCTAGGCAGTATTTGTCAGCTTTGTGGTGGCACAGACAAATAGGGCCTGTAATGAAAACCAAGCAAGATGTAAATTCAGCCCTCCAGAGGCATGTGATTATCCCAGTAACATTTCACCACCACTCCCTGTCACTGACCCCTTTCAAGTTTCTGTATTTTACTCTGATTGATACATATTTCTTTCCTTTATGTGTCTGTCTTCTACATGGTCTATGGGATGTGGTCTGATTGCCAAGCAAACACAGCTCAGCTTGAAAAGGTTGTCAAAATTGTTGGTTCCACTTAAATGGATGTCTGAGTTTCTTCTGAAAAAGGTTTTCAGGATTTAAATGTATGGACTGAGACATTCAAAATCAATGATGATTCCTCTTAAAATACCAAAATGAGGAGCTCTGGATCTGATTTCTGAGCAATCAGATGTCCACGAACTGGGAATGCATACACATCTGGGGGCAATAAATGTACCAGCTCTCCCAGGCCACCATGAGCAAGACTGATTTCATCCCTCTTCCTGTCACTGAGATACTTTGTTTTTTAATACAATATACACTGCTTAACTCCACAAAGAATAAGGAGATTAATGTTTCTTGCTACTGATGTGGTTTCATTTTACCCAGATACTCACAAGACTGACAGTGGAACAAGCCTCAGTGGTGCATGATTTCCTCCTCACCCCAAGGAAACACTGCCGTGAGATTAACAACCTGCAGCAAGAGGTTTTCCTAATCTTGGACTCACAACCAAGCTAATCAGGGCAGATTAACTCGCTGTCATATACACCTCATGGTGGAAGGCACACTGTCAGGACCCATCTTGCCTCTCAGACCCACAAGGATCAACCGAGAGGCACAAGTAGCACCGCCTTGCTGCTGTGCTCCAGCCCCTCCTTTGGGACAAGACAGTGGTGGAGGGAGAGGCATTATGAGCAGCAGTGCTTCCTCCCAGACCAAAGCATCGCCTTTCCTCACAAACAGGTTTGGTGGGTAGGGAAGAACATGAACCACGTCCATCTCTCAGCACCATTCCCCCACCACACTCCTTATTAAAGGCAAGGCATGGAGACAGAGCCTTCCTAGATTCTTCCTTCTCCTTTGAGACCTTTCCATTCTTGGCAGCTTGCTGAACACAGCCTAGGATGCTCAAGGCTGCAGCAAAAGCAATTCTGGCTTTGACAAAAGAGCAAACCCCATTGAGGATTTGAGTTCATGTGGATGTGGATAGTGGTCTACACATACACAAGAGACAGGAAGTCATCCCTCCTGAGTGGCAATATCAAAAAGATTTTTTACAGTTATGCATGGATTAAAAAAAATATTTGCTCATCCAGGAAGAATATCTTTTTGAATTTGTATTATTTTGTCTTATCCTAATTGCAACTTTACAAAATTATATCATCTGCAACCAACATCCTTGTTCTAACAGAGCTCTGAATTCTTGGATGTTTGATGTTTAAATTAATTGCTTCTGTCTCACTCGATTAATCTCCATTAACTATTCATTCTTAGAAATTAAATGAAAATTTCTTTCCCAGAAACTCAAACAGGAAGGTGATACATGTGAAACGTAACTTAGCATTCATAAAGATCTGAGTACAAGATAGAGAACTTTGGGACTTCAGTCTGACTCTTTTGATCGACTTGTTCCTCCAGGATAAAGAATAACCACAAGCAAATGCTGTGACACTAAAGCTGTACAAGAGTTATGAGCTCACAGAAAACCTTTTGCAAATTATCAGTCCCAGAGGGAGCTGCTTTCATACCTGGACAAGGAGCGCCCACAGGCAGCACAAAGCAGTTGGTGGCTGACCAACACATCTAGTTGATGAATAGGTGAGAGCCAAACAATTCAAACATTGGAACCACTATTGCCTTATTCATCAAGTAAAGTTCCTTTGCTGATACGCCCAATTTCATCCTCCTCCCTCCAGATTTGAAATTGTCCAGACAGAAAGAAAGCTTTTGTCCAGGTTGAATTTGGACAGAGGCACTAGTCCAGTCTGAAGCACAGGCAGAGAAATTTATGCCACTCTTTCTGCTGCTGAACAAAACAGACCATCTCTTTTAGTTCTGCTGTTATGTCCTAAATGTTTTTCAGTGCTTTTCTCTACAAAACCCCAGGAGAAGTGATAAAACTGCACTGACTGATTCTTTTTAATATATACTAGAAACTTGCACCCCCAGCCAGAAAGCTGTTTGCAGGAAAAACATTTTATTAAAACTTGCATTGCATTCCAAAAAGAAATAAAAATGCTTCTGTAAACTGGAGAGTCTTCCAGAAACGCCTTCTCCCGTCAAGTCCAAGAAGAAGCTTGGCAGATTCTTCGTCTTTCATGACGTCTGTTGTTGCACCTAGCCTGATCAACTCATCAAAGCACTGCTCTCTCTTGGAAGATGGATGATTAAAGACATTTTCAGTGTGTAAGACCCAGAAAATGCAAAGGAGTTTGCAACCATGGTGATTACAGCAAATCTGCAAATTATTCTAAGGAAACAGATGTGCTCCCAACACCATAACTGCATCTGTTCCAGCAAATTAAATGTGCACAAGACTTTTCTTTGGCCCTCAGGTGGCCCACAAGCACCCTACAACTTCTTTGGCCCCCATGATGAGGCGATGTTAGACAAGAAGCCTGCTGGAAATCATCTCCACCCCACGCAAAATCTAGACCTGCCCAAGGGACAGAAAGCTGGCCCTGGCCAAAAGGTTGGTAAGCAGTGTGGGTGATTACAGGTGCTGGAGCATCCACCAGTCAGATGTCTACTGAACTGGATTACAGCTGAGATGGTTGTTCCTGCATTCTTGTTCCTTTTCCAGAATAAATCCTACTATTTGAGGATGGCTGCCTAATCTCAGTCCCATCCCATCCCATCCAATCCAATCCAATCCAATCCAATCCAATCCAATCCAATCCAATCCTTTCTGATCTATTACAGGTGTGAAAAAGCAAAATCTGAATTCCTCACCCTCCCCCACAAGATGCATATTCTGAGCTCCGGAGATAAAAGCAGGAGTGAATCCATGACAGAACAACTTAGAGCTTCCTACCACTTATAAATTGCATAAGTTTACAGCATATAAATGACATCAGTTTATACTTCCTTGAAGATTTTCAGTGAGCTAAATTGAGGAGGGATAAGTATGCAAGATAGGGCTTTGTTAAATGAAGCCCAACAGAGCCTGTCTAAGGAGCTATTTTCAAAAATTAGTTTTAAAAAAAGTCAGGATTTCACTTTTCATCTTTTGAAAAGAAGAGAAACTGGAGAAAGCAGGAAGGAGAGATTTTGGCAAGATGAGCACCATTGCACTACATTCCCCCTCTGGTCTGTGGGGAGAGGCGGGTACCCTCAGATTTACAGCACCCCGCATAGCAAGGCTTATGCACCCAATGCATTTATTTCCTGATTTTTTCACACAGGAATGGTGCAGTGAACACGACCTTGTAAAAGACATGAGACACAGCAAGCAATTCTGTATTGACAGTGTTTTTTCAGGAAGGGGATGCATAAAAAGAGGCACCTCCCCACAAGAAGCTGTTTGCTTGTGCTACACTGAGGAAGCCAAATCCTAATGAGATCTCCTGAAATATCGGTCGGGGGGCGGAGCAGGGTGAGGAAGAACCAGGAGGCAGTGACTGTTCTGAGAACATGTGGAAAGTGCTGCTGCTCCGTGTTGTTAGATGCACTCACAACACTGTTCCCCTGCAAGGTATGACATCAACCATCTTGTACTTATTAACCTTTGCAGACGAGGGTCAGTGAGGCTGCAGGATGGGTTTGCCACCCGTAGGAGTTGATGGAGCTCCCCACCTGGTCCTTGCGCCCCCACGCCCAGCACAAGTTATGCTCAGAGATGTTGCCACCATCCCTCACCCTCACACCCTGTGGCAGAGGACCCAGCTGCAGGGAGGTGGGGGATCAGCTGGGTCAGCACAGCAGTACACATGAGCATGCAAGGTAAGTAGTATAAACTACAGCATTGAAACTATGTTGGCAGCCACTAATACAAATATATTGCCTATTACCCATGCAGACAGCACCATTTGAGGGCATTGTTAACGTTTGCACATTTGAAAGAAATGTGAAATCACCCTGGTTTCAAGTGAAATTCTTCTTTTAGGGCAGCTGATTCTACTTTTTAAGTGGGAAGGAGCTGCATAATTTTGTTTCTGATTTATGTGACAGTTATACTCCAATAATACCCAGAAAGCCTGATCAGAACCAAGAATGCACCATATTGGAACTGTGCGAGCGAAGGCTAGGAGGGCGCCAGCTTAGTTAATGGTTACTTCAAAACTTCTATTAATCATTTTTTTTTTACTGGAATGCAGTAATCCTATTTTTAGTCACATCCCTATTCTATGCAGAGTTCATCAGTATGCCACCTGAAATTAATATTTACCTTATTCTTAGCCTCAGTTAAGATAAGCAAGAGTCTTCTGGCCAAGTGACCCAAGCAGACCCCAAACATGAAACATTCACTTTTGTTTCTTAACTTTTCCATGCAACACAAGACATAAAGCCCACAAAACCTGCGAGTTATAAAGAGCAGGTGTCCCCATAGACATCTCCCTCCACTGCAAAGCAGCAGCAGCAGTTCTGTGGTCCTGGTACTCAGGACAGCACAGAGGAGGGCACAGGCAGACAACTGGAAATTTCTGAGCAAGTGAGAGCTATATTAGTTTTCCTACCAAATCATCCGCATTATGCGATCTCCACTTTCAAAAGGTATCAAGCCAGTGGATGGCTGGACATTGGAGTCACTCCTGAGAGTTACAAGACACTTCTGTGGGTGGAGGACACCCAATAGGCTGAGCAGTATCTGAGTCAACCATTCACAACAAAAAGTGCCTGGTCTGTTGCTTGTATGAAGAGGAAAATGCTTGTGCAGAAAAATAGCTTCCAGCTTTTGAGAAGGGGTGGCTTGGAAGAAGGACCAAGTGGATCACAGGAGTAGCACGTTTGACTACCTGCATAATCTACTGGGGTCATTAGTTACTTTTCAGTCTATATCACCTGACAGTACAGTTACGTTTACCTAATAAACCACGACCCATGCTAAAAATATTTACATCCTTTGTTAAGTGAATTGCCACAGTGAATGACTGTCACTGCTTAGCACTGATATGTAAGTGAAGGGAGCTAGAAGGGCACAAAGCCTAATGTGATAAAAATGACGGTATTTTTAATTTCATCTAGCTGTAATTCACACTTAGAGCAATGGAAAGGGTTGCCTTCTGGGATATCTGAGACGAGGACAATGATGACAAACTGAAGCCTGAATAACAATGACAGAAACAGTGAAAACAAAAGCATTAAATAGAATTTCACAGCTAACTACTAGTGGCCAGGGAAAAAAAATACTTGCACTCCTAAGAAAACAGTAAACACATAAAAAGGATTCATAGTGTTGTCAGATCACGTCTTGTGTAATGTGACAATGTGACGTGACCTGATGAATCATTAAGCAACACACTGCATTTCATCAAAATAAATGTCCCCCATCTTCAGGAATATGTATCTTCCTCTCACACAACTGTAAATTTACATACATAAACACAACACAAACACTCTTACAGTGCAGGAAAAACAGGAATTCTCTTTCTTTTTCCCTGTTTCAATTGAGAAGGACAAATAATATTGACGTCAAGGTTGGTAGCAAGGTCTACTGCGTAAAACTGCTGGTGAATCAGCACAAAGGCATTAATGGCTACAGGGACAGCAAAAATATAGCAAGCTGACATTTAAGAGGGAACTGTCTTTGTAATTAAACTGCTGATGTGCAAACCTACAACAGGAAAAGTGATCACAGTAATCAGCCCTAAACAAAGACTGAGAATCAGAACAAACATGTCAATACCTAAAGGCAGGGAGTACATTAGAAATGAGTGCCACTGACAGTAATCCAAGCTTGGAAATGCTGAAGTTGTCAAAAGGGCACTGTTTTGGTGACTGCACTTGCTTATCTGTCTGTTCAGAGCACTCCTGTATAACTCCTTTCCACACTCCAGATGTAGGGAGCAGTCCAGCGGAACAGACTTTGAAAAAGATAAATTAGTACAGATGTCAGCTAAAATAGCTGAATACCAAACAAGGAGGCTGTGTTTATAAGAGAGGTTGAGCTCTGCCCAAAGTCTTTGTGTCTCTGGGGAGATTGGACAGAATATCCACATTGCTGGAAAGTACCCATTGTGCACAGCAGTCTTGTGTCCAAAGGCCATGCACTTATTTATCTTAGTTGCTTGAATCATGGTATTAAGGATGATATATGAATTGAAGGTCAAAGTGGTTTGCCCCTTGCTATTGCTACTAGATCTTTTCTTTTGCTCCTTTGCTAAAAACACTCTTCTTTACCAGTGTGGAAGATGAGTTCTTTTAAAATAATATCTCTTCGTGCTTTTATCCATTTTAACTCTTACTATGTCTAAACCTCTTCACAACTATTAATATCCGTCCTCTAAAGAGAGCCCTGGGAAAACACGCAAGAAATAACATAACAGAACACAGTTAGCACATCACCCTCACCCATCCTGGAAATGTGAAGAGCTGGTTTCACAGATATATGTGTAAAAACAGCTGTAATCACCCTGTGAAATTCCTGTCAGAGCTGTCTCTTGGAGAAGATGCCTGCTGACCTTAGTTGGAATAAGGGATTCAACAAATACCCCAAAAATCATCTTCTAAATATTTACTGTAGGGGCCCTGTTTTTCACTTTGTCAGAAGCATAAGGCAATGGGCTTGTTTTGGGTTTAGAATTTTTTCATCTCTTCACAGAAAGCATTTTGGAGCCTTCCACCCAAAAAAAGAAGAGAATAAAAGGACAGCAGTGATCATCTTTTACAACCAGTTCCAACACTATGTAATGTAGGTCACATCCTCACCAGCCTCACACCTGGCACACTGGAACTTCACCATTAAAAGCACTTTCTGGAATGGAAGACCACAATGCAGAGACTGTATCAGAGTCTTCGGGAAAAAAAAAAAAGTTCTGATCTTTGCTAAGAAATAAACAAGAAAGCCTGAAAAAGCTCCGAACAATGGTCTGTAGCAAGATATACTCTCTTCAGACAGTCAGTTTGGCAATGAGAGCTAACATCACAAAAATATCCACCAAAGTCTGAATTATTAAAGAAAGATGCGAAGGTAAAGCAAGGTCTGCCAAATCCCCTAGGAACTAAAATCTCCAATAAATTTAACCAGTTTTTCCTTCAAATTGAGATACTCAAAGAGGAAAGAACAAAATTCCAAATGACTAGAGTATGGTTTCTGATAGTGTTTTCATTTAGCTCAAAGTACGTAATGCCAGTTTGGAGGTAGTGTCATTTTTCTTCATGTTGCAGCTGAGTGTTTACTCCTAAAAGATAACCCTCACTTGTATCTATAGCAGAGAACAAAGTGAACCATGAGAAAAGGATAGTGAGAATGGGGAGAGAGAAAAAAAAAGTCTTTGGGAGCTATTGGTACATAAGTAAACTAATATCACCACTAAGAATAAAGAGATAAAACCTTGAGCTGGTCCCAAAGGACAAAGCTACACACAGGTTCTTTAAACATCAGAGGTCCACCAATCCATCTTTGCCAGATTTCCACCTGCTCTGCATTTACTTTTTGTCACCTCTTCTTCTGTTTGGCAAGGCGCATCTCTAAGATATTTTTAAGATCAATTGGGACCACATACACTAAACTCTCCAGTCTTTACCAATACAAGGCTCTGTATAGGAAGAGCCTGAAGCAGACAATTAACAAGCACAGTCATGCAGATATGCACCACACCTTGTACTGCATTTCATCCTGCAGTCCAAAAAACCAACTGAGTGTTCTCTCAGCCACTTCTAGAGTTGAATTTGCCCTGTCATTCCTCATGGGAGACAAAGAGATTGACCAGGAAATGCCACATAGTTGACATGAAAATGAGAGTTTTAAACTGAAGTGTCCTTCACTGCAGTCTCTTCAGCTAATTTAGATCAGGTTGGCATGAATGACAGAGGAAACCTACCATTATTTTTTCTCCCGACAGTACAAAGGTTCTAAAAATTACATGCTTCTAATCCCTCATTAGCTGGCATTTTAAATTCCCAGGCTGTGTAGCTTGTGCTCAAGGACAAAGTGACAAGAGAAGAGTTATAATCCCTGTGGCAAGAGCTGTCACCGAATACCTGCTGGGTGATAAATCCACCAGGCTTTTTCAACTAGCTTTTTTTATGCTTAAACTTCAGGGATGCTGCTCAAAATAAGCAAAAATAAATGAAAATGACACACAATCTAAAATTCATGCCATGTAGCATGACCTGTTTACACAAACTGATGTGTGATATGTTCAGTCTTTGAAAGACCCTTCACATCATAAAATAGAAAAAGTGGATTGAGAAGCTATGTATTTTCCTAAATTGTTTTTCTCTCTTTCTCTCAGAAAATATAGCTTGCAGCACTGCAGCTTGCTTAGAAACCGATCTTCCTCTGTAATGGACACTAAGACAAAGCTCTCTGTGAAGATGTCCAACACATTAAAATGAAACTAATAGACTGGGCATAATATTTAATAACACTCTCAAATTATATTAAGTTCAATATTCAGCAGAACCAACAACAGGCAGACCAAGTGCAAATGACTGAATTTTGTAATTGAACAAGCACAAATAAAAAGCAAAGAGAACCTCATCAAATGCATTTTAGGTTGTTAAACTAATAAGCATATGTGGTTTGCAATATTTCATATTGCATTGCATTTGTCACACATTTAGTAAAAGTTATGGTGCCGTAAGCAACATAACACCTACCCACTGTGCACATTGCCATCACACCAACACAAAGTGGAGTCTAACACAATGCTGATGCTAGAAGAAACAGTTACTGGACTCTGAGTCAAAATCCCCTCTTTATTCAGGGAAAACTTTGTAGGGGTCTTGTGTGTTTTTCAGGTATAATCATGGAATTACAGAAGGGTTGAGGTTGGAAGGAACCTCTAGAGGTCATCCAGTTCAACCACCTTGTTCAACCACCTTGCTCAAGCAGGGCAACCTGGAGCCATTTTCCCGGGATCAAATGTGAACAGTATGCAAGCTTCAGTGGAGAAAAAAACCACACTGCATTCCCAAACACATATTTTTCTACCTTACAGATAGAGTTCGAGTGCTGACAGGACCAGATTTCTCAGGCTGTGCTATCATCTGCCTTTGACCTTGCTTGTGAGCAGCCAGCGCTTTGGGGAGCAGAGAAGGTTAATCACCTGTATGGGCTGAAATTCTCCCTCACTGCTTAACATAACAATGAAAATGTCAATTATCAGTGGCTCCTTTTCCTTGATGAAACAATCTTATCATCAGGCATCGAACAGTGCAAGTTTTCACGTGGACCACTATTCCACCCGCATATGTCTGAGCCTTCTTATTGCCAGCTTGGGTTGGAAAACCTGAACTCAGAGTTTCTCAAGGTCAAAGAGGATTTTACAGGCATTGTGCAAGAACTGGATAACAAATAAATTCACAGCTTTACACTTCGTATACAACAGCTTGCAATATCTTATAGTTAAGACAGATGAAGTTTTGTCAAGTGATGCATCATCCCTGTAGAAATCAATGGCAACATTTTATATTTAGAGATTACCTTGTGCCACAGAGTCTTTAAGATCTCTACAGAGCAAAACACACAAACATAATAATATTAGTAGTGCCTGAGAACAATTTCAGTCTACCCTGTAGAGAGTTTTTCTGCCCTCCAATTAGTCAGTTATTCCCTTGAAAAGCCATTTTATCTTTATATAGCTTTATGACTATTATAAATAGATATTTTCATTTCTGTCAAATCATACGGTCTCACATCTCTCAGTAGCAGAAGGACTGGAAACAAATATAGACAGGTCTGGAAATTTGCTGATACTGACTGCTGTTAATAGGGCAGGCACAACTCCCTTTGACAAAAAGAAAACCAAGTTTCAAAGCATCTCTCCTTGCAGCTTCTAGACTCCTGAGAAATTGATCATGAAAGGAAAACAAGAGTTCCTAGTGAACCATGTTTGGTGGAAGGCTTATTGCTGCAGTGAATAATGACTGTAGTAGCAAGGAAAAGCGTATACTGTCAGTAAGGTGGTGACTGAGCATTTCCCAGCAGGATTACTCGAACAGAAGAATACTATAGACGGCAAAAGAATCTGAATACAGGAGAAGCAATGAGGAGATACATACACATACACACACATACACATATAAAATATATTCTAGCATTATGGTATTATTACATTATTCGATTCTTCTATATACATTAACACAACTCCTGAGCCATTACATTGAAATCAGAACTGTTCATGAAGTAATGTGCTACCGACTCAGAGTCATTTCCATTCCTAAGTGCCGAATGCACACCAGGAAATTGCATGGAATGATGATATTAACAAGAAGAATGAGCTACACTTATGTAACCTCCTTTTTCCAAATAACCATCAAAGAACTAAATTTAATGGTGCTCATGAAGCAATTTCCTCTCCTCGTCTAAGCATGTACCTTTCCACTGCTGAAAAATCTTTCAGAGTACTGACCAGGTCCTCTCTTGAGTCCACAGAAAGACTTTGGTGGTCTTTCCACTGAACAGATCACTGTTTTGGAGTAAGGAGTGCTAACAGATGCCTTGATTTCAAAACTACAGTCACAGATTTAGAAAGCGCCAGTGGTTTCCCAGAGTTGCTTGTTTATCACATTCATTTCAATAACAAACAGAAATAGAGGGCTCTTCAAAGGACAGTGGAAAATGAGGTTCTTTGTAAGCCCTTTCCACTCCACTGGGTAAAACAACCACCAAAAAGATGGTCTAGGATATATCTGAGCCATGATTGTTTCTGAGAGAGTAACTCCATGCTCCATTTTAAGTGAGTTCAGAGGGACAGGCACTTTCAGAGGATGATTCAGCTGATCTGATTTACATGCCTGCCTCAGGATAACATTTGTTGTCTCCTGCTCTCTGGAAGATGCTTATTTCTATATTTTGACAGTAAAGTAACTGGCTACAGTCTATTGTTAGACAGTTTCGTTAGTAAATAGTGTGGGGACTAGTAATGATAGACAGCGTAGCTTACAGTTTGTGAATAGTTACCACATAGCACGCTGCAGATTCCAAAAGGATCTTAGCACTGTTCAAAAAAACTACAGCTGGGCAGGACAGAAGTAGCCAGCTCCTCTCCCAGGGATAAAAGGAAGACCCAAGGTACTGGTCTCTGACAAACAATAATAATTGATTTGGAGAAAGGTTAAACAGGACACCCTCCACCCAGTAACACAGAAATGGAGGACAAAGCTCAGAGCTTTCCTAACAAATCAAAGATATATTTTAAAAAAAAATGCTCCTCTCTAGAGGCAAATACAAGTTACTGCACTCTATCAGGACTGATCATTAATGAAAACAAAATAGGAAATTATTAGTTATGCAGCCACTGGCTGGAATAATCTAAGGATTAGTGCAGACTAAGAGCTGAACTTGAATCAACAATGTCCTTTCTCTTATGAAAAAGACACTACCAAGCTTGAGTATAAAAACAGAGCTGTAGCTAGAAGATGCAGAAGGTCATGGGCACTGTGATTCTGAAGGAGGTAAACTGGCAGGGGAACAGGAACGATCAGAGTTTTATAAAGCACATCATATGAGGAAAGACTGAAAGAAGTGGGATTGCTTATCCTAAAGAGAAGGCTGAGAGGAACATAACAAAGCTTTCAAGAATGTAAAAGGATGCTGCAAAGAGAAAGAGAACAACCTTTCTTCAAATCCGTGTTGGGCTGACCAAAAAAAAATTACTTAATTTGCAGTTCATAAAGATGTCTGGTAGTAGGCTTGTTTATATTTCACTCTTGTATGAGCATGTCAGACCCTGACATGAAGCAGGCACAAGAGAAGGCCAAAAGAAATAACTATGCACTTTGCAGGTCATTTTCAGGCTTCCACAACACTCAGAGCCTGTGGTCCCCCCTATCATAACTAATCAGTATTGATAGTCTCCTCCAGTTCAGAAACAGCTTGGATTCCAAAAATGCCCTGCAAAAAGCAACATAAAACCAAACACAGTACAAACAGATGGAAAAACACCTCGCTACAGCATTATTTGACACCTTTCCCTTAAAACACAAAAGTGCCTTTGAAGTACAATATTAACTGCATACATTATCACATAGTAAAAGAATGAATAAATAAATGTGGGCTTTTTAAAAAATCTGTGCTGGAGATGCATTTCTTGCTGGAAATTACATTAATCAGCAATTTCACATTCTCAAGTTCACCACAGATGGAGCTGCACTCAAGATAAAGCAAGTCTTGTGAGCCAGTCTCTCTCATTAACTATAGTTTGTGAGATTGTCTTTGCCCATTGCAAACACCCCTGCCAACTGCAAGGACTCCTGACAGGGGAAAATGTGCTGGAAAAGTGAACTTTTTGGCTGTTTTGTTAACTCATACTATTATCTGGAAATAAATAGAGACTAGTCAAGTGCATTATGATGAACCATGTCTTTCTGGGCCATAAATCACAGTTTGAAAGATCATTCTCTGCCCTGAACCCAAGTCTGCAACCAGTCCTCCCTTGCTCCATTTCCCAATCCAGCACGTCTGGACCCGTAGTTTTTGGACAATTTATCCTTCATTTCTTTGGCCCTTTCCTCACCATTAGAAATGTGGAAATGTAGATCATCTGCTCCTAGTAAGAGAAACTAAACATTCACATTTATTGCCTCACCACCTAATCAGTGCACGACACAGCAGGGGATGGAAGCACTAATACAACTTCAAAACCAGATAACTACTGAGTTATGAAACTGAGACACGAAAATAATTTAATAGCCTGTCTAATTTTTTTGCATGTATGAATGCAAACACTTAACCCAACAGGCACTGTGGTACGGTGTAATGTGAAACAGGTAAGGTTATTGCTGACCTAGGCCCAATTTCCTGTGTGTTGACTTCCATAGCATCTATGGGCTGGACTGAGCCCACTCAGCTTCCCAGATTCCTCTGAACTTCCCCCAAAGGCAATAAGGAAGCAGACGACTCAACTTTCTTGTCTCATAAACTCAAGTCTCATCTCAATCCCAGCTACCGAAAGTAATATAGATGTAGCACTACAATTGGCTAGTTCTGATGTCCATAAAGAGCCATCACCAGAAAAGCTCCAAACTGACTTCATCAAAGGCAAGTCTTGCCTGACCAACCCAGTGACCTTCTATTGTGGAGTGAATAGATTAGTGAATAAAGTAAGAGCTACTGATGTCATCTACATGGACTTCTGTAACGTCTTTGGTATGATTCCCCATAACATCCTTCTCTCTCTGAATTGGAGATAAATGCTTTTCACAGGTGGGCAATTCAGTGGATAAGGAATTGGCTGGATGGTCGCATCCATAGAGTAGATGGTTCAAAGTTCTAATGGAAGTCGGGGACGAGTGGTGTCCCTCAGGGTCCATACTCGGACCAGTACTATTTAACATGTTCATCAATGACCTAGACAGTGGGATTGAGTGCACTCTCAGCAAGTTTACAGACAACTCCAAGCTGAGTGGTGCAGTTGACACACCTGAGGGATGGGATGCCATTCAAAGGGAAACAGGCCCATGTGAACCTCATGAAGTTCAACAAGGCCAAGTGCAAGGTCCTGTGCCTGTGTTGGGGCAATCTCCAGCATCAATACAGTATGGGGGATGAAGGGACTGAGAGCAGCTCTGCCAAGAAGGACTTGGAGACACTGGTGGATGAAAAGCTGGACATGAGCCAAAACTGTGCGCTCACAGCCAAGAAGGCCAACCTTATCCTGGGCTGCATCAAAAGCAGAGCGGCCAGCAGGTCAAGGAAGATGATTCTGCCCCTCTACTTCACTCTGTTGAGACCTCACCCAGAGTACTACATCCACTTCTGGAGCCCTCAGTGCAGGAAAGACATGGACCTGTTGGAGCGGGTCCAGAGGAGAGCCGCAAAGATGACTGCAGTGATGGAACACCTCTCCTACAAGCAAAGGCTGAGCAAGTTGGAGGTGTTCAGTCTAGAGAAGAAAAGGCACCAGGGAGATCTTATTGCAGTCTTCCAATACTTAAATGGGCCTACAAGAAAGATGGGGACAGACTTTTTAGTAAGGCCTCTTGTAATAGGACAGGAGTAATGCTTTTAAACTAAAGGAGTGTAGATACAGACTAGATATAAAGAAGTTTTTTTACAGTGAGGATGGTGAAACACTGGAACAGGTTGCCCAGAAAGGTGGTAGATGTCCTATTCCTGGAAACATCCAACGTCAGGTTGGACAGGGCTTTAAGGAATCTGATCTTGCTGAAGATTTTCCTGTTCACTGCAGGGGTTGTAGATTAGACAAATTTAAAGGTCCTTTCCTATTCAATCCATTCTATGATTCTATGAAATTTGCACCCTAATCTGTGCATAGCCACAGGGTCTCTTATGTTTTGTAGTTCTGTGGTGTGGAACAAAAGTAGGTGACGGCTATGGTTCATTTTTGCAAGGTGCTTCAGGTCCTAAATGCCCACCAAATTCAGTGCATGCTGAATGGCATCTGCTTCTGGCAGGATCCAGCCTTTGATTCAAGGCTTTACAATCACGAGTTCTGAGGCTACACAGAGGCTGAATGACCAGTCAGACAAGTCTTCAAGAAATACAGTGCTATTTCAGATTTAGGTTCTCCACCAAAAAAAATTTAAAACAAAGAAATAAAAAACTGCTGAAAACTGCTGTTTAAGTGGTGTCTGTAATACAGTCTGATAAAATGTACAGTATGCTTTTCTCTTGGAAATATTATGAGTTATACATATGCCTTATGTAATGTGTGTATAGAATGCATATTAGAGATTTATTATATAATATATATTTGTGCATGTTTATGGACATACACATGTCTGAAAAGTCTAAACGTTAGGAAAAAAATGTCTGCTTCATAGTACTATGAATCTCATAAATATCACTGCAACAGCAACAAAAAGTAAATATAGAATGTCCCTCAACAAAATAAGTTCCAGTAGTCTCAGCAGCTGCATAAGAAAATAAGTGCCTTCACAACTGAATTAAATCCATGAGAAAAATAAACTTCTTCCCCTAAATGTCACCACGGCTATCACTGACAAGATGTGTAGAGCAGCAGGAGTCACCAGACACAAAATCTAAAAAACATTCAAAGTTTCATAAGAGATGTTAAGAACACACATATGAAAAAAAAGACATCAAACAATTGAAAAATTTCCTCCCTTGGTCACCTATGAATTAGTTGTATCTACTACATTTTTTCCTTGAAAATACAGCTTTCCTTCTTGATGCATGCTGTTTCAGGCTTAGCTTCATTATGAAAGTGTTACATTTTGTTCTTTGAAAAAAACATGGTGTCTTGGACCCTCCATAGGTGCTTCAGCTAGACGCCTGTGGTGCCACTAACATGAAAACATAGAATATGTGGCCCAAAATTTGTGATAATTCGAAGGCTTGTGGGTTTTAGATAAAGAATACCTGGCATTATCGCAAGCTAATGGAAAGATGATTTGGATGCCTTCCTGTTTCTAAGGGGATTCCTAACTACACAGACTTGCAGTTTCCACCACAAATGGAAGAGACATTTCTGAGTGGAAAGTACCCCATACTTGTCATGAGTCATTTTCTGGTGCCTTCCTCTGAGGCATCTGGTACCAGATCACAGCATGAATCTGGACTGTGCTGATCTTGGTTCCTGTCCAGCCTGGCGGCTCTCAGGTTCTGGCAGCCGTTTGTTGCCCTCCTAGCCCTGTGTAACTGCTGCTTTCAGCTGTGCTGTGCGGGAGACAGTATTTATTTCTGAAAAATTAGCCAGCTCTTCACATTGAATCTGTTGCAATGTCAGCACTCCCTCCAGTAGTGTAAGGAAATTATTTGAATGTAACAGCTAATGATGCCACAAGATCAAGTACTGTAAAATACATTCCTATTAATATATTACTTTCAAGTGCAAAACATTCAGGCACACCTTAATCTTTCTCCCTTACATGAAATGCATGGTTCTAAGACCAGGATTCTTTTTTTTCTCTGATTGATGCTCTCTCACATGTCTTGTAAGGTCTCATACTGCTGCCAGCCATGAAAGCAGTCATTGGCAAAACCGCACAGGCTATTCAGCTTCATTTCCTTTTGTTGCTGAGAGTACAGTTTGATGTATATTTTTTTTGTTGGGTGCTTTCAGTTTGCTAGTAAAGCTGGTTGAGTTGGGATTCTCTGTTCCAATTTGCTTCTTAAATTTTCGCCTGTCAGTTTTCAGTATCATGTTAAGCTGACTCGCTGCAAAGAAATGAACAGGCATATACACCCTGATAAAGAATAGACATCTATCCTGTGGTAACATCTGTTATTCAGATGTTTTGCCCACAGGTATGCAAGACCAGAACATTTTTAAGAAAAACAGCTCCCAGTGCCCAAACCCAAAACACCAGTTCCATATCTAGAGGTCAGGTTGACAGAAGTATGCTTAAACACATGCCCTTATTCCTTGGCCAAAACTACCTTTCCATTTATGAGGATGTTTTCTACTACATTGCAGTTTTCTGAACTGTTTGGATGGACTCTTTACCTCCCAGTAAACTGGATAACTGGTAGTATTTTTAATAGATTAATATAACTTATTTCACCGATAGTAGGTTATTAACTTCTTAACGTGCAGATAAGCAGTTCATGTTTGATTCATTTACAGAACAGTATGGGCTAAGATACCTGGTGTTTCTCTTCAGTGCTCTCTAGGAAGTCATTTCCCCATTGAACTGAACCTGCCTAGATATCTCAGTTAAGGCTTTTAATTTAAGTAACATGAAACTGGGGTTTTATCCTTCTAGATAGAATACAAGGATGCCCTGCCCCCCGATCTGACTCTTCTGTTCTTTTTATCCATGTGACACCCATTAAAAAGGTAGTGCTTGTGGAGAAATGGTACAGAAATCACAATGTAAAGAGTTCAGTTGGGCTGAACATTGTTTAAACTTGTGCTTAACATCACATCAATTTTAACATATTATTTACTTCAATGTATCTTATTTCTTAAATTGGTCAACAAAAGCAATTATGCATAAAAGTGAAATTAGTTGAAAGATCAGCCTTAAAAACAATATATAGCGGATTTCTGCTTCTGTTTACACTTAAAATAATCTTTCTGCTGTTGCATTTGAGGTACAAAAGCCTATAGAAGAAACACAATTCAGGGGAACTTTTTAGTATTGAGATAGCTATTCCTCAAATATCAAACAGTGTACTTTTACTAAGACAAGTCTTGCAATACAGGCTCATACATTGCACTCAACCTCAATACACCATATTACACATACAAACCTCTTTCTGTGCCTACTCTGATGTCCCAGAGAAACAGTGTTTTTTTTCCAAAAAAAAAAGGATTCAGCCGTCCCACAGATATTTGGTTTCCTACTGTCAGTTCACTGTAGTAAATTATTCTTCACTTAAGACATTAAATCATAAACTTTGAGGCATACGGGATCTGTTGCTTCTTATTTTAAGGATGTATCCTAAACATTTGGAATACAGTCTGAAATAAATTTAAATAGTATTTAGGTAATTAATTCTCTTCATTATCTCTGTTCGCACATCTTTAAATTTTTTTAAATGTCAACCAGGAATTCTTTGCTTAACATACACTTATTATCTTCCGCAGTGAAAAGCAACTTCAGATCCTTTCAATGACACAGTGTAGAGGAGATACGCCTTAACATTTTATGCATACATGTTAACAAAATAAAACAACTTCTAGTAATTCCAAAATTCCTTTGGTAGACAAGGAAAAGCAATTGAAGAATTTTGATGTAGAGGTTTCAAGGCCAAATGATGAACTGTCCACAGGACATTTTCACGATGGGAGACAAACAATTGAGTCGAAGTAAATATTCATTCTCTTCCTCCAGATTCATTGTTGTCCTAAAAATAATCACACAATGGATGATTTTCCTTTCAACTATTTAGTACAAAGCTATGAAAAGCATTTTGACATTTAATGGTTTGAGGAATCATTGACCACAAAAGGAAGTATGCATTTTTCTGTGAATCCTTTAATTGCTTTCTCAGCTAAAAAAAATAACTAATCTGTTTTGGCAATAACTCCAGTTTCCACTGTATTATTTTAAATGTGGACAAATCTTAGAAAATAGTACTATTTAATTTCCTGTCATGGCTGAATGAAGACCTACTGATATCCAGAGACATCTGGTCCTCTACAATGCACTTTTTTGCTTCTGCAGCAGTCATGATGCTGGTTTTAGCAACAAAATAAAACAAAAAAAATTTCAAGAGTGTCATTCTTAGAAGTAAAATTATTTTTATAATCTACATTTACAATCTGTCTTTCATCTGACAGTCTTCCTGTCTTACTGATTAATACAAAAAGACATATTTTTTATCATAAATTGCAAAGTGTCTTGTTAGAGACAAGGAGATATATTTCCTTATTTGATGGGATGTAATCATTGCAGTCATTATCACAGTCACAATCCATGCAACGATGCAATTCAAAGAACCAAGCATACAGGAACAGTATTAGGGCACAAACTTAGATGATGATGACTTTGACAGCCGCGTACCTGTGCTTGTTGAGTGAACTAGCCCCAAATGTTCTGTCCCACACTGCTAGTATTTACTCCCTGATGACATATGTGATGGATCTTCCTTAGGTAACAAAAGTTGGAGTATTCAGATAATACTAGCAATAATTCTTTTGTGTAGATTTCAGCTATCTTGTAAATTCATCACAATGCATCATTTTGTGTTTAATGGGCAGTAGAACATATATCCATATACAGTCAGAAAAATTTAGGATGCACTTTTTGCGCATACCTGTAAATCATAACATTTAAGATCAACTTTATTTCAAATGGTATCGCTGGGAAGATAAAATAGCCTTCACCAAACATAACTCAGAACTCCCTTCAGAGGAATTGTTTGCACTGCTTCCCTTAATCATTCCCAGATCGTCATCTTTTTCTGACTAGGCTCTTCAATTTTCACACTGCAGACTTCTCGAAAACTCTTAGTGAGTCCCTCATATTACGCCTATTCAAAAGTGTCTTCTCCTCAGGTCTTTACTGTGATACAGTCCTGGTCAGTATGGTAGGGTCCAAGGGAAACCTTCTGTCTGTGTAGTTCTACCATGGGGCACAAAGGCTTTCCTTGTGCTATAGTTTTAGGGCTAAAAGTGCTCTTCCTGCCAGTACAGAACATAACATTTCATTATCCTTCTTTTTCAGAGTTGCTAATTTGCATGAAAATTTCCACAGAGCACTGGTGAGAGGTGTACCTTGGGAATGATTCAGGCCAGGCCAGAAAGAGCTAATACATTATTGGACTTAAAACTTTTCCTGTACCTCTTAGCCATCTCACGATAAAATCTACTATGTTCACCTGTGGCAAGTATTTGTAGGCTAAAAGAAAACACTTCCATAAGTCTTTTTGCTCTGAGTACCATTGTGTTAATGCTCTTCGTGATGTGTTTAATAGTCAAACCAGAAACACAAAGCCGTGTTTTTGATTCTTCCCACTGATGCGCATTTCAGTGAAATCTTAAGGACAGCTCAAGGAGAAAAAATAACTTTCAAGGTTCTTTAGTTTTTGTTATGACCCTGGATCTTTCTACTCTGAAAGCAAGGCTTAATCAATATATTGTTTCTCAGGGCTCTCTGCAAAAGTTGAGTCAACCCACATTTTTCTCATGCAAGAGATGAAATGATGACTCATACAAAAATGGAGAAGTAATCACTTCAAAAAATAAAGGGCAGGCTTAAACTAAGGGATATGTAGTCATTCAACAGTTTTGTGCATGTTCTACATAGTTCTAATTAAAAGTTAAGCAGGGGGAAAGCAACACCCCAACTGACATTAAGACAAGGATTCACAGAGTAGCTCTTCCTTGGGGAGGCTGGTCTCTCAAGATCACAGCCACACACCAGTGAGGAGAGATGCTCTGTCCTGGGACATTGTCCTGTTTCAGGACATCAGTGTCTCAAAGGTAATTTTGCCCTTGTCCACTTAGTCTAGGCCACTTTGTGTGCATGGATCACATGTTCCAGGAAACATGCATATGGCCGGTCCTTGAAAAGGAAGCCATCATTTTCTGGTGCACCTGGATTTGCAAGGTATTTCTTTGCTATTCATTTTTAGTGATGAGCTTAAGAGGCCTAATCTAGCTTTTACTGTATCAAGAAACAGGCATACAGCAGTCAAAATAGATAGCATGATGAAAACAAGGTGATCTCACTGTGTTTTCTGGAAAAGGAGAGTCCTCATGGGTTATTAAGGCCTTTGGTATTATTGCCTCAACTTCTGTCATGATCTATCCACTTTCTGAACATTTTCACAAGACAATACCAGATCTGCCTTGACCTACTAAGCACTAGAAGCTCAGAAACTCAACTGATTGCTAAGCACTATTCCTGAAAACAGTACTCAGTAACTGTGTAGAGGTATATCTCCACTCTAGCCAAATGGTATAAAACAGAGTCTGATCTTCACTTGGTACAAAGATATTTTATACATATGTTTTATGTAAGATTTTTAAAGGCAGAACATTGCAATTACTTCCTACAAGAGCAGAGAAGTTAAGAAAACAGCAATAATAATTAGTTTCAGTGGGAATTGCAAATAGTGGTGACCTTTCCACATTCAGAGTGCTGACTTCATGCTCAGATCTAAGTGGATGAACAGAGAAAATTGGAGTGCCTATGTCTGCACACAATCCCTGCAGGGTTTGGCGCAGCTCCACACAGATGCCAGCTGGAGACAGCCCCACTGCAGGGAGAAGGGAGTGAGATACTGTGACGGGACCCAGCACCCATGGGAGCACATGGCAGCTTTTGGGAACTCCCAATGAGTCAAAGTCATTCTAATATTTATAAAACTCTTTAACATACCTGTAACCCTAGTTGGGAAAATGGATTTAAAAATTCTTCATTCCATTGAAGGGTAGAAATGTTGGTAATGGAGATGGTCTGTAAAAATCTCAGAAACATGGTAAATTGGTATTAATTATTATAATGAGCTAGGAAATGTACAAAAGCATCTAGATGTTAAGCGAACACTGCACTCTGTCACTATTTATTATACGTGTTTAAAAATTCAAAGCCAAAATGAAATTACATGGATCAAATAGGAAAATGCCTCATCTCTTAAGCCATACATGTGTCAGAGTAAAAATGCTGGTTTAATTGGGGGAGACTGGAAACCAACTGAAAAATAAAATAATATAAATTTTACAGGAAGGTCCACGTAAACTGCTGCACAGATTTTCATGTATCTAATGATTGCTGAGATGAACTCAAACAGGTAAAAGTCCATCCGCATCTCAGTGACCAGTTAATCTGCTTTGTGTTGTAAAATGGGGGCTGCCTTTTTCATCAGCAGAGATTTCACAATTGATTTTCCAGAAGGTGGTAGAGTACACAATGCCTTGTCATGCATCAAGGCTCTTTTAAGGAAAATGTGGAGCTATATCTGTGCTACCCCAACATCCCACTCTGATTGCAAGGATGGGTTTCTCTCAACAGGGAACAATCTATGCACCAGCACATTAAATTGCAAGTCAGACACCTCTACGCAACTGTTACAGTTAGGGAAGAGTGAGGAAGAAAAACTGATAAAGATATTTATTTTCCGATTAATAAAATTAACCTTTTATTTTTTTACATAGTTATTTTTTTTATGTACACACACCCATAAGCCAGCTGCTAACAGACATGCCCTGTACAGAAGGAACATGCTTCACACAGGAATAGAGCAGCTGTGGTTCTGCCAGTTGTGAAGACAGAAATGCAGAACTGGGTCATTTCTACTGAAATGCAACCCACTCTGGATAGAGAGGGATCAGTATGTGGCCCACTTGCATTTCGATTGTCAGTTTTCACACTTCAAACCGCACCAATATACTCTAATTAAAACAACTATTGCTAGGCCTCATAGAAAGAGCAATTCGTTTGGTGAAACTGTAAAGATCCCAAATACAGAGGGCCTGAACTGCCACTTACACACACTGTCAGACACTGAAAGCAAATGCATTGGAGCCTTTTTTTGGCCTCTTCAGTCTCTGTACAATGCCTTCAGCAGTGGTCCTTCCCCTGGAGCCCAGTGATAACATAGCTTGTCCCCAAAAATTTTGGGTACTGTAATTATCAGAGGTATTCAACCAATCCCTATATTAAAAAAAAAAAAAAAAGATGAAGAAGGCAGTGTGATTGCCAATCTGGATGAATATTCATGTTGTCATCACCTCATTTCTTATCCTGGGAGAGTCTGCACAAGCTTTGCCACTCTGCCCAAGGATACTTCTTACAGGATAGCTGTGTCTCTTGGAGAATTGTTCAACTACCATGCAAACATGAAAACAGCAGGGTTTGCTTTTAGAAGTAAATGTCCAGCACCACACAGAAAGTTTAAGACCGCTGAGAAACACCTGCCTTGAATTAAGATGGCATGTTGTCTCCTGCACCAGCTGCAAACAGAGAGCAAATGGGGTTGAGAGCTTGGAGATGGAGGCTCTAAGACTCACAGAGCACTTTAAACAACTTAAACATCCTTTAATGATAACTACCAGGAACATGCTTACCTGCAGCTACCTTGAAAAATGAACCAGATGGTTTTGACATGCAGCTTGAGACTACCTCGCAGGGAAGCAGAGCAGGGAGGGGAGGCATGGGGGCCTTCCCAGCTGTTCAGCATGTGAATTTTGGTAAGATTGGTGCACACCAGTCATGATGGAGGCAGCTGTGTGTGACAGACTTGGGGAACCCATGGCACTCAAGCTGCCTGATTTCAAGAAATTTCACCGCTGCCAACATCCAGCACATCTTATTGCAAGGTCTGTTTGAAAGCCCAAGCCTGCAGGCCATGGCTGGCTCCTTGTCTATGTGTGGCTCACGTCATGTACATTTGAGGCAGTCTCTCAGCTGGCAAAACAAATCTTGCCTGCAGTTAAGTCTGACTCTACTGTCCTTAAAGCACCATTAATGCAGATAGGTCACAAGTTTAAAATACAGAGTTCAAAACTTTCTGAATTGCAGCACAGCACATACCAGGGATGATATCTGGGTTTGTTCGGCCTTAAGAAGCTCAACTGAGAAAACGGACCCTGACTCCTCTCAGAGGCAGATGGTGATTGGACAAGAGGCAGTGGTCCCAATGAAAATCCCAATTAGAAAAATTTCTTCCCTGGAGATATTGAAGACTTGACTGAATAAGGTCCTGGGCAACCTGCTCTAGTTGGACCTGCTTTGAATAGAGGTTGAACCAAATGACCCGGTTCTAATTTGAACTATTCTTTGATTCTATTATTTCATTTATCATTTCAAAAATTGCACATTGTGAGACTCCATTGGGAAAGCACCCAATTAAGAGCAGCAGAAGAACAAGCAAAAGAAGATGTAGATGCATTGTAATTGCATTTGTGCTGCTGTTAGCGCTGGAGCATATTCTATAGTAAACATGATAAAAGAGCAAGATAAAGCCCCATTTAAGAGGCTGTGAGGAATCATGAACCACATGAATGGATCTTACTCATCACTGCACTTCATGCTGTTTTACACAGTGGGAAGAGCATGAGCCCTTACTTATGGCCAAAGAAAACTCATCCCTGTCCTCTAACAGTCCTGTCTCTGTTCAGACACTTTCTGCCTAGAATACTACACTGCATTTTCTAGGGTTGCACTTAAGGTTCATCACAACATTACTGGTGTTTTTTAGAGTTACAGGTTATTAAGAAAGAAACTGTTTTTGTAATTCATACTTTGCAATGGACTGCTTGCTTGTACTTTGTTGTTACTTTTCTATGGCTCATAATAAATCTAGAAACTGCATTGATAATTTTTTTATGATCAAAAACACCTTCAGGAATTATGCTGATACCAAAAAAGGACTTCATAAGGTTAATATTGATATAAAAATGCTTTCTAGGATTTGTTGATATAAAAAGCCTCTCAAAGATTTTATTGAAAAAATCCACCATGATGAGATTTTTAATGAACATAGATTAAAAGGCTCTGAACACAACAAACTGGCATTGATTTTCTGCATTAATAAACTCAATTACCTAAATGTAGGAAGTTCTTTTTTTGAGAAAGCCACAGCTCAGTATACATGAAAGACACTTAAATCTGAAACAAGGAAGACCTTGGTAGATGGAACAGGCTGGGATCCAGGTGAGAAGCAGGCAGTGGCTGAGCAAGCGGTGAAGCCTAGCAGGGAACAAGGGCATGAAAAAGGGACCTGTACCACGCTGGGAAGCAGAGAGCATCTCCAGAGAGGCGTTGTAATAATCATTCACAACAGACACAAAAATAAGCACAGTCATTTTTTTCCTACAGTGCTGCTGGCAGCAGCTGCCTTGTAGAGACTGTGGCTCAACTCCTGGCTCCTCTGGTTCAGCTGCCCAGGCTTCAGCCCTGCCTTTGGGGGCAAAGCACCACAGCTGCTGCACACAGACCCTTGGGAAGAGCTGTAAATCCTAGTGTCAGCGACTCTTGCACAACCACCTGCACCTAAGACAAAATAAGGATGTAGGTTGGCCACCAGGCCTATTTATGTCCTTCATTTCATGGGGTGATGGTAGGAACTCAGACAGAGATGAATCTCATATTTTTAACCCATTTGTTGATTTCTTTTTGTCCACGGTGCCCTGCTTATATTGTCTTTGAATCACAGCCTACCCTGAAAGCTGCTTAGTTTACTATTTGATTTTTAGGAGAGAGAACAAAGGAAAAATGTCACTTAGCAGAGAACTACAGGACTGTCTGCTGGTCGGGTAGAGAGAAAGGGAACTTGAGGAGAAGACATCTTAATATCATAGTGAACATTTTTAAAAGGGAGACAATAATGAGTATTAGCAGCAGAAATAAACTCCATTTATTTCCTCATAATTTCATTAGGAACTGGAATTCAGACATGATAAATGCTTTGGGTAAATCCCCATAACATTTCCTTTTTAATTTGTTTGTATTACATGTTTTATTGCTCCAGATTTCTCATATATAAACACCGAGTGCTCAGAAAGCAACACAACTTGAAATAATGACATAGCAGCATACTAATTTGTATACAAACAATATAACCATTCCATCAGCTTTAAATTAGCAAAAAGAGATTAGTTAAGAGCTTAGTGACTTAGTTAATAGCTAATGCAACAGGAGTAAGAAAAGCAGAAAAATTTCTTACATCTGACTTTGTCCCAAACATTCCATCAAACAAAGGTATTTTCTTAATGATTAAAAGGAAAAATTAATGATCCGTGTTATTGAGGCAATATAAGCTTCTCAACGGAGACTATTAATAGCTTCCCCGGGTCCCTCAGCTCCCTCAGCTCCCAGCCAAGTCTTGCACAGCACTTGCCAAGCACTAACTGCCACAGGTCTCCTACTGCAAGAACATGACATCCTCTTGGAAAAGAAACACTGCCTCCAAGTCTCACTCACTCTCTCTCTCAGCCTACAGCCCCTGGGAAAGCATTTGCTGTCCTGCTCCTTGGTGCAACAGGCTCCTTCCCGCAGCTCCTGATGAGACAAGAAACTGTGCACAGGACACTCTTGAGAAGCAGTGCTGCTCAGTGGAAAAAGCGAGAGGGAGACCTATTCTTGGCTGTGGAAATGGCTAATAGTTCACTTTTCTTTCACCAGACATTTGTCACCTGCTAAATGAAATTAATTTTGTGAAATCCTTTGAAACCCCTTGACAAAAAGGGGTCTATGATAACTAGATACTTAGCAATTTCAATCCCATTTGAAAGGGAACAAACCAAGCTCCCCCTCCAGATTCCTCACGTCATAATGTGTCTTGAATACTGATGTGCAGCCTCTCACACTGGTTTGCTCAATGGGTTGAATGAGCGAATAGGGAAAGAACAAGGAAGTACTTTACTGGCGATAGCAAGAATGGTGACAAAGTACCATCCTCATAACAGCAGGAATGTGGTGGCCTTTAGAACCCACTGGCTTTCCCTGCAATGCTGTTGCTTTCTTTCACCTGCAGGTACTTGACATAGTGAGGAAAAGCACCAATGGAAGAAAAATACATAGGATAATATTGTCTCCATTCTTCTCACTGGTTTATGAAGCATATACAGATTATGACGTTTTCCTAGCACTGTTCACTGCAATAAAACAGATGGTGAAGAGTTTCACACTGATCCAGCAGTTTTACCTATCTTTTGAATGTGTCAGAAAAGAGAGGAGTAAAGCCTGGCTCTGAATCCACTAGAAGGTTGAGGTGTTGCCACCATCAGAAAATGAAATAAAGGGGCACCTGCAGAAGGATGCATCTTTCCGTTCCCTGTGAGTACCATCAGCAAAGGACACTTTTGAAAGGATGTTTTTTGAAAAGAAATTTTTCTCCCTTAACAAATTCGGGTGCACAAGAAGGTAATTTAATCCTAAAGTGACTTCTAGCATAAATAAAAAACACAATGTCAGAAGCAGCTGAGGAGATGAGCTTCTCACCATATCCCACAGGATTTTCTGCTGAAATCCTATGGCTTCTTATGCACTTTAACATTTATTATACATTGCGTTTCTGAATTCCACATTATGCTTGGCATTCCCATATCTTTTTGTGCAATAGACAAATTAAATGGCAAAAGATTTCTGTGCAAAATAGGAAATACAATTCAATAATTGCTAAACAATTGCTGTAATTTCAAGCTATAAAGATAAAAATGGATAAATATTCAGGAGAGTTAGGAGAGAAAGCTAAAATAGGAAGGAAAACACTTGCTTAAATTTTCAGGCATTAACGCTTCCATCTTCTCTACAATACACAAAAGGCAGAGGAAATTCCTAGTGAGACAGTATTGAAACAACAAATCATTGTTCTGCTATGCTCAAAATAAAATTATATAAAATCATATTTGCTGTTTTGCCTAATTATTGGCATGGAAATGACTAAGTTGTGAGTGCAATCCAGAGATCAGTGAAGTGTCCTGCCTAGAAAACACAATTTCGTTGAAAACAGGAAGTTCTTTGGATACAACTGCTGAGAGAACTGGCTCCATTTTGGGTGATCTAAGAAAACCTTCTTTTCTGTTTCCCCAGCTGAGTAAAATGTGAGGACAAGCATAAAAACCTCTGATGCACACATAATCTTCAACTCGAAAAAGTAGTGTTACCACTACTTGACAAATTAATTTCTCATTTTCAGGCAAAGGTGTATCAGTGTTTGTATAGAAGCATTACATGAGAAATGAGAAATTTATCTCCATAACTCGACTAACGCTTTAAAGACATGTTGCAAATATAATTATCTACAATAGTAAGACTATTTAAGTCACGTAACTGCATAATTAGGGTCTCTTTTGGTTCATCATTACGAGGGACTAAATAAGATTAAAACACGACTTGATGTTATCTGCTTTTTCTGCTTGGTCACCTGACATTTCCCAGCAACTATTAATAGGATAGATAATAAAAAAGGAAACATTTTGTTCCCCTTCTCCGTAATAGCCATTGCTAATTTCCATTACAAGTGGTTTTCCTCAGGCTTTGGAAAAAAGAATTACATTGATAATAAGTCATTTATTTCTGTGAACAGTAAAACCTTGACTTTACAGCTGATAATAAACAAGTAAATATTTTCCTTTAGCAAGGAAATACTGAAACATGTCAAAACAACATCAGTGTGGAACCTGATCATTACCATTGATGGAAAGCAGAGACTTTTTCCATAACAGAGAAGCAGCAAAGTCTCCATACATGGGAAAAATGGTGAAGTTGTTTACAGGCCCTTGTGTACTTAGTGAGTGAATAAAACACATATTGGCACCGAATATGAAACCAAACTCAGAAAATCAAGTCAAACATCTTGAGATTAAGTCAGTGGCGGCCAATTAATGTCTGAGATCACTTTGCCACTTGAAAGGTAAGTAGGAAAAGCAGATCTTCTGTAAAAACACTGTACAGTGGGAAACCTACGAATCACAGAAACATGGTGTGATGACTTGTGCAACTGGAGTGCTGCAATGGATTGCTATAAACTCTTCAAAAGGGACAGGCAAGGAAGGAGAGGCAGTGGGGTAGCCCTGTATGTCTAGAGTTTGACAACAGTGACTTTGGGGTTGAATTTTTATGGGTAAGAATCAGGGAGAAGGACAACGAGGCGGAAATCATGGTGGGAGTCTGTTACAGACCATCCAACCAGGATGAAGAGACAGATGAATTATTCTATAAGCAGCTGGGAGAAGTCTCACAATTGCTAGCCCTTGTTCTCATGGGGGGACTTCAACTTACCATATGTTTGCTGGAAATACAATACAGCAGAGAGGAAACAGCCCAGGAGGTTCCTGGAGTGTGTGTAAGATAACTTCCTGACTCAGCTCGTGAGGGAGCCGCTGGACCTGTTGTTTTTGAACAGAGAAGGACTTGTGGGCGATGTGATGTCTGGAAACCATTTTGGGCATAGCAACCACGAAATGACAGAGTTTTCAGTTCTCAGAGAACTGAGGAGGGGTGTTAGCAGAACTGCCACCTTGGACTTCTGGAAGGCAGAATTTGGCTTGTTTAGGATCCTGATCAACATAGTCCCTTGGGAGGCATTCCTGAAGGGCAAAGGAGTCCAAGAAGGCTGGACATTCTACAGGAAGGAAATCCTAAAGACATTCACTGTCCACCCTCCCATCCCCAGTCTCTCCTGGTCCCATGTGCCAGAGCACACACGGGTTATGAGCAATAGCAGAAGACAAGAGACAGCTAAAAGTGCAAAAGGGAGCAATTACATCCTCCATGATTTAAAGTTAGTTTCCATGCTTGTCTTTTCTTAATATTTGAAGAAGGAGGTGGCACCGTTTCTCATGTCACATTCTGATGGGTATGACCTATACTCTGGTGGGCAGCATGTGGGAAGAATAAAGAAAAAAAGATCAGGTGATGTGCAGCCATCATAGAAGCACTGAGATACGATGCCACACAAGAGAATATGCAATATTCAGAGCAGTAACTGAGGCTGTGGATGAGCTGTGCCCGGTTCCCCTGGAGAACCATTGCCTGCTCTATACACCACAGAATGCATTATATCAGGCAACAGAAGAAAGATTACTATCGTCTTTATTGCTGGAATTGTAATATAGAAAAATTTAATTAATAAGAGTATCAGTCTTACCTGCCCATCCCTCCCTACTGCCTGTGACTCCTCTATACCTATTAAAGTTCCATGAACACACGCACGCTGAGCCAACATGGGGGGGAAATCTCATTTTAAACAAAGAGAAAAAGAGAAAAATACTATTTATCAGAACCTTGAAAGGCCACATATGAAAAACTGAAGACACATTTTAACCTTATTTTTGCTAGTGACTTCACTAACTTTTTCCTCCTCCTAGCCTATATGCTGCTTATGTGTGTGGTTCTACAGTGACACTGATTTTAATATAGGGATTTCCACCCCTGAAATTCCTGCTGGTATTGCTAGCTCTATTTTCAAATGGAGAGACTGAAATTACAAACCGATCTCTGCCCCAGTTATCTGCTCTGTTTCTTTTTTGGATGTTCCCATGCTGCTGCTTGTTTCAGCTGCTGCAGAATGGACAAGATTCCTGCTCCACAGCTGCCTGGACACCTTTGCAGTTTCTGAGCCAGCTCCTGGTATACACTGTTTCACTTCACAGCTTGGCAGCTTAAATCAGTGCCAGCTATCTCAGTACCCATAAACTATGCTTGTTGAGCAATCACTATACAAGTAGCAGTAGGGAGAAATGGAAGCGATAGGATGGGCTGCTGGGGACAGAAACCACTACAGACACCTCTGCTTAGGATCCCTGTAGGCTGCTTCTAAGCACCTGTCAAGCAGGAGTCCTGAGGAGCATAAGTCAAGAGAGAACAGCAAATGCTTCACTTAGAGATTGCCAGGCACCTCAGAGTTAGTCTCATCAGTGTTGCGGTGGCCATCAGTCCTCCCACCAATGCTATGAGACTGAAAGACAGCCTATGAGAGCAGAAGCTGTAAGATGCAGCCTCTTGTAAAAAGCACTGTTTCAAAAGCAGGCTAATGTGGTCAGCCCTGCCTTCAGTTTGAGTATCAGGAATAGCAGTAACTATATAGCATCTGTGCTTTAATCACGAGAAAAGCCCAGTAAGCTGTTCTCTTTTTAAATATATCCTCCTACACCATAAATAGTTTTACTTTAACAGAAAGCACATTAGATCCTCGATGAAAACACAGCAGCGCTTGGATTGTGTGAATACAGCTGCTAAGCAACGCTACCAACATCCTGTCTATTCCTCCACTGTAGTTATGAATAATTACTCCTTCGCCTTTCTGTCACTGCTCTTCCGCAGCTGTATACTGTTGTAGCTGCAAATGGGCCCAGACTGAACTCCCAGATCTGAAATTGTTCTCATATTTGAGAAAATCTGGAAAGAAATCCAAACAGGTGTCTGTCCTCCCTCGCTACTACTGGATGATGCGGAGCCCTGAATATAAACAACCCAGACTTTCAAGACTGCCATGTTGTTTCAGATTCTGTGGCTCAGGCCTGTCTGTACTCCTTTTCTTACTCTGATCTCTGAGGAAACTTTTAAGAACCAACCCATAAACAAAACAATTTCACCAAAATCTAAAAATACTTCTTTTCCAAACTAAATTATTCTATGATTCCATGATAAAGCATTGATGGTAATTAAGCCATTGACTGCATTTACTGACTACTCTGGCCACTCTTCCTGGAAGAGATGTTGAGATATTGCTGCTTTGTAGGAGGAGGAGATATTATTACACAACTGAATGCAAGATACCTAAACATAGTGTTTGGGGTAAAAGAATGAATCACTACCATCTTGGCACATCTCCCTGTTAACACAAGAAATGAGTATTACCTAATTATACATCATCCTCTGTGAGTCTGCCCAGAGATTTACTTCCTGGAGGACCTTGGACTATTTAAACTCCCCAGATTGCACAAATGTTTAAAAGTAAAATTTCACAGAAAGACTAAAGACTGTTGACCATACTTCAGAAATACATAGAAAGCTGTTTGTTTTGGATTGTAAATAAAATTTCAGCACTGCACTAATAAAATGTAGTAAAGTCACATCACTAAGAATGCAGAATTTAATCTGTAATGAAAATACTGTATTTCTAATAATATATGTAATTTTGTATTATATAACTAATAATCATTACTACAAATTGTAATCATATTAAATTACAAAGATTGAAATTGTTAGTATTGAAGAAGTCAATATTCATAAAAATAAGGGTCTAGAATTGAACCTCTTGTGGCATTACAAGGTAGCTGGGGGCTACATTTACTCTGCAGTTTTACTCGTAAGAATTATTATTTTAGTTTTTACAAATTACAATCTGAAGACAATAGTTTTCCACATTTTCTAAATATGGGACTCTGAAAATTCTCCAGGGAACTGAGGATTCCAGTACAGTGCAGTTCAGCCTAGTGGTAATAACTTTGATTTTCCTCAACACCTGTCAGAGGCTCATTAGAAAGCATCAGCAGTACCTAGCAGTCTGGGCACAGACCGAAACCCCCTTTTTCTAGACTGCAAACATCAAAGGTTGCATATCTTTTGCCTAGGCAGGAAAGCAACTGCCTTTAGAAAAGAAAAATAGTCTTGAGCCTGAACAGCCTGCTCTCTGACTGCAGGCAGGCCATTTAACTTCCCTGTTATCATGTGTCGGTCCAAGGTCAGCAAATGGCATGACTGCCAAAGCCAGCAGCTAACAATGCACGAGGAGATTTACAGAGAAAAGGAAAAACACTTGAACTCAGATAGGGCCATGATATATTACCTTCAGCAAGAACTCCTTGTCTATGCTTCTCTCTCCCCACTAGCAAAGTTGAAGAGCTTATACATAAAAACAGCAAAAGAAGATTCCCATGGGCTCACACACCCAGAATGAAGAGATGGGGAAGCACTGAAGACACCAAAAGGAAATCACTGCATTTGCTCTCTCCCAACATCCACACCTGCCCACGTTTCAGCAGAGAATTTGCATTCATTAAGGATCACTAGCACCAGTTATATTAAATTTATTTTAAACACTGAATGCTAATTTCAGGAATGCCTCAGTCTGTTCGAGTGCTAAGAAACAGCTAACATGATACTGTCACAGTTACATGAGCAAATTATACTAATCATTTTCCACTGTTGATAGAGGTAGCAAAACCAATAAACCCATCGTTTTTCCCCTAAGAACCTAAAAAGCTATACTAATTACTGTAGGTTTAATCTTACGGCAAATTTGTATGTTTTCAACTCTCACAGCAAAAAGCGCATAAATAATATATTTGTATTACATGTTCCATTAAAGGTTTTCAATGCAGTGTACAAAAATCAATTCATGTACACAGTACTGCTGCAAGACAGGAAGCTGCTGCTTCATCTAGTCACTGAGGTCCAAAAAATCAGAATTAGCCAGATGTTAACTAGTCTATATGCATCCAGGAGGGCTGAATCACTCTAATGAAACTGAATTTAATATGGTTTTATTTAAGCCTCTGTAATTTCTCCATGTAGGAAAGGCATGTGCCTTTCTATATCTGTCTGTACATGGCCATCCAGTAACGAGGGAATTAAATACCCAATCCTGGGTAGAATAGTTGCAGAGAATTCCAAGAAAGTCATTCATTAATTATTAAAGCTAAGGAATACAGAGGGCTTGAGATAAATGAAAATACAATTGTTTACACTGAACAGGACACAGCTTCTGGGGATGCAAATGCTCTATCCTAACCAGGTTCACTGAGAGCATGGCAGCTTTGTGTTGTGCAAGGCTGAGTCACTCTCATCTCTCTCAAACATGTCTCCAATTATTTGCACATAAGCCATGGGGAAGCCTCCAGACATTCCTGGTTGTCCATACATGCAACACTGGAGTACATTCAGGCAGATCGTGAGGGGTTATTTCCAGCAGTCTTGCTGGCCATTTTCATTGGCATCTGTGCAGTAAGGTTTTGGCAGTATTTAGCACTCACAGTAAGCAGGATTGCTTTGCAATTTTGTATGGTATAAAACTTTTGTTATGACCTTCACTTTGCAGTAATCTTAGCATTCAATAAAAAAGGATGCTAATGAAAACATGTTTATGAGGGATTAACATGGCAACAAATATAAAACTGCTGTGTAGTTCAAAAAAACATTACTAAATACTTTCCTCATGACTCCCCTAAATATTCTAAATTATTTATACTGACCTTCTGAGCAAATCTAGCTCTTAAATTTAAGCTGTAATAATAAATGCAATAGAAACATTATTAACAGAGTGCTTGAAGTTGCATGCCTCATCTAACACACTGGCAATATTCATCATCTCTGCTGTTATACTGCTATGCTCATGCAGCACACGAAATCTGGGGGCCTTTGTACTAGAAGTGTTAGTGGTTTGGGTCCCTGCCTCTTCCTCCAGACCCCTCGTAGGTAATTCTCTGGCTGGAGAGTAGGAACAAAGACAATCAATTGTTAGGGGAAGAGTCACTGGTGGGGCAGCCCTAACCCTTTTCCTCTAGCAACAAGTTTCATCCTGCAGGATATTGACTGAGCCACTTTGTTGTGTATCACAGAAGTGTTCTGTAGCTTGAAGTACCCTGGAGGAGGTGGACTTTTAGTGATTGGTTTTATGGTTCTCATTAAATCTTATATCCATTACTCAGCAATCCACAGCTGTGGGGAACAAAAGCTCTGAAGATTCATGGGAATATTCCAGTTTTGTCCTACATTAATGTAAACTTTACCTCTCATCTTTCACTAGCTACCCTCTCATTAACAGCACAAAGTGTCCATTTCAATCTCATTTCTGTTGAGCTTTGTAAAGACCATGATTATGAAGCTTTGGTATGGTTCATGTTTGAACACTGACTGATAACACTCATCTAAGTTAATTCATTTTGGGTTTTATGATCAGAGGTTAGACTACATGGTGAGGCAAACATGGACAACCGGATGCACGGACACTCTTTTATTGTTATTTGAAAACTGAGTGGTGCGGGATGTTTATCTTAGGGAAGGATAAACCAGACACGATAAACAGATATGACCCAGTCAAGCATCTGCAGTGCTTCCTTCAGTGAAGTTCAGCAGTCCCAGCTGGTGTGTCAGGGGGACTTTTGTAAGCTTTTTCTAGCCTTTCCGGATGGATAGCCAGATAATTTAGTTATAACAGCACTTGCAAATATTGCTGAACTCCATGCAAGCAGTGGTGATTTCAACCCTTTTATTCCCTCCCAGGAGTGCCAAACATAGGGAAGGAAATTAAAGAACAGGAAAAGCAAAGAAGCTCTTCTAAGGACAGGCATACTTTAGAGATACATACTTAAAACCAAGCTTATACAGTGCCAGGCAGTAAGAGGTATAACCAGGCCAAACAGCCTGGGGGATGATTGTTACCACTGCCTATTCTGCAAGAACATTTGAAGTCAAGTCCCTTGAGACAGCAAAATTTTATCTATTCTTCTTCTAGCCCTGCACCACAAAGCAACAGACAGGTCATTAGTTCTGGTATCTTTTAATGGAAACTCAAACCACTGCAATTTATCTGCTTACATTAAAAAGTGAATCATAAAATTCATATGGACTGAATACTAACAGAATGGTTTGTAGTGATCATTTTATGTGTATCATTTAATTGAATGATCACCTGCCTACACATTTTCTACTGCTTCCAGTGCCTTGATTTAGATCCCTAGAATCTGTCTGCCTACCGTAGATCAGAAAGACACTGAAAACAAAGAGTTTGTGACCTTTTAAAGATTGCTGCAGTATTTTTGCTTTCATTAGGTTTGCTAAGGTAAACAACTGAAGTAAACCAATTATTCCAAAAGGCTTTGTTGCACAGATTTCAAGAGTAGGAAAGACAAAGAATGGAAGTAAGAGTTCAGAGAACCCCAGACCAGCGAATAATGTTAAAACACCCAGTGCTGTTCATGGCACAGGATCTCCATCCAGCTGTTCACTTCAACATTGGATGGGGATGCAACTTCAATTGTCCCACTTGCTTCTAACACTTTTCAACAAAACAGTTCTGTGCCATCACTTTCACCCAGGATAGATATTCATACCCCAGGCTTTGGCACCATGAAATAGCTTCTGGAGGCTTATTTGCAACAGCTATTTTGGCATGACTTAGGGATTTTGTCAGAGGAATAGACTGGCTCAAGACTGGTGATGCTTGGAAGGGTTGGTATTCGTCTTGCCGATGAAACCAAAATTGAGTGCAAAACTTGTGGAGGAGGTGCCAACGGAAGTCATGTTGACAGTGAAACTGTGCAGAGTACAAGACTTCACTGAAGATCATCATCCCAAAATTCAAATGCCAGTTTTACGGTCAATAAGCTGGTGGGCAGCATTTCATTCTGTGGCATTGAGCAGAGAAGATTAGGTAATAATCCAAATATACAGACGGTTTTTCTTTCAGATGTTGACCTGAATATGTTTACGACAGTGACTGAAACTGTGTTTTCTAGCTGACCTGAAATATAACATCAGACTAAATTCTGATCTGCTCTGCCAGGTGTGTCAAGGTAACATATGGCTCTGCACTGTTCAGACCAACCCAAGCTAAAACAGGAGGCAGAGTGGAACATTAAAAAGCCAAGTACTCCTTGAAACTATTTATTGGGTTGGAGGTAGTGTGTAATTCTGTCCTGGAGTTAACAATTAAAAAGGTAACATTCTTAAATACTGCTCTGAAATACAAGATTTTAAAATGTGAAACAGGTGAATTTGCCATCTGGAGTGGTGCAAGCTGGATACACAGGCACTTGCTTCATTTAAAATGACAGTCCAATCCACAAGAGGATTTGACCACAACAAAGTGGTCAAATACTCTTGATCACTACCTTGATTTTCCTAGTTACATGGACTGGTTGTTTGCCTACTGTCAGGTAAGTGCTCAGTGTGCAATGTGATGGTTAAAAGGCCAGTGCTATTTTTAGCCATGTACACATTGCAAGGTAGCAGAAATGTAGGACAATTCACACAGACGAGGCACAGGCAATTCTTGCATGAAAGCATGCAGCACTCTAACTGCTGTGTGAAGAGAAAAGACCACAGTCCTGGTGAAGAGCTGATTTATAATACCTCAGTGTCAAAATCTAGTCCAAATATATATGCCCTCAAACACAAATACCCAAGTGTAATAGATGGGGGTTTTTTTCTGGGGCTCTGTTTAAACTGCCAAAGGGATGAGCCAGGGCCACCGCGTGACCCTCACAAGCAGCCTCCCAGGCTTTCTGACCTGAAACATTTAGTTCTGACCAATCTGCTTCAAATCCCACATAGGTACTGGCTCTGTGTTTATGTGGAAAGCAAAGGGACTCGCAGAGGGCACAGAGCTGGGCAAATCACTATCTACCTCAGTGTCCTCACCTACAGCCCAGTAGCCATGGTGAGGATACAAGGACACAGGCCAACCAAGGGCAACTTAGCAGGGTCGTGGTCAACACTGGGGCATTTTGAACAACAGGCTAACAAAAAGCATTCAATTTGTTGACAATCAATCGTAGAGTTCCTTTGCAAAATTTTCTTTCCCATAAAGACATTAATGGGCACTAGTGTCATCTCCTGAGACCCATGTCCCTTCAATAAGTTTCCCTGTTATTTAGGCAAAGAGGTTGTTCTGAACTGCAGTGAAGTTGTCATTCTATGTGGAGTGGCACACAGGAGAGACAGCAGCGATTTTTCCAGCTGCCTTGGGCAAAGAAGCAGCTTCTGCTGCTGGGAGAAGTGAGGAAACACAGATGTGACTACAAGCTGGTCCTTGGAGGTGCCAGACAAGTTTGATATCAGTGCAGAAGATGGCCTAGTTCAGAAGCAGGGAAGGTACCCTTGTTAGAGAACCATCTATGCACATTTTGCACACCTCAGAAGGTGAAGGAAGAAGAAGTGTTGTTTGGGGTAGAGTTAAGAATAATGAGATGTAGCTGGCAAAAGAAAAATATTGGGGCTCAGTGTTAGGAAACATCTGAAATGATAAGCAAGTTGCACGCAATTTAAAATGAAAACACAAGAAAAAAAAAATCCTGTGCCAAACCGGCCATTTTACCACAGTACAAATTCTGATTTAACTGCAAAAAAACATGTTCAAGTTAAGTTGAATGGAGTTCCCACAGAGTTATTAACAGACAGGCTCAGGGTGAGAGAGGTGGTGGCTTAGCTACCTCTCAGTAATCGTCTGCAGGTTATTTAATGTCTGTAATGTGCTTTAAAGATGAAAACCACTGAGTCCTTAGTAAATTAGAACAAAAAAAATTCTCCAACAGTGGCATCTATTAAATTACCAAATAATCTCTCCAGGGAAGCCTCAGAAGTATTGTCACTAAATAAATTTAAAACTGAACAGCTTGAAATGTACTTACTATAGGAAAGAGACACGCATTTGCCCCAAGGAAAAGAGATGAAATGTCCTAAGGCTTCAATAGTCTTTTATCTCGGTTTTTTTTATTGCTCTTTCCTGATGCACAGGGGAGAGAGATGATTATTTAAACTGTTTTTTTCTCTAGAGCTGTCTAGTGAAATGTGCTGACAGGTACTATCCATCAACTGTGTATTTCAGGTAATTCACAGGGCAGGCAAGTAAGGGAGCCCGCATCCCCTGACAAAAACCACGCACATGGCTGGAGAAGGATGCAGCATCTCTCTGAGACCAAGACAAGCTGCCAGCTTTTACCATTTTCAACGTAGTCCAAAAAAATTTTACCTAGATACATTTCCAGACAGATGCACACTGCAAGCAGCAAGCAACAGCCTGGTCAACGCTAGGCTGTCACAGGATGCTCAGAACAAAAGGAAGAGGCAGCCCTTTCTTCTTCCTTTTCCTTACAGTCCTATTGCTTCTGGTCTGTGCAAAAAAAAACCAGCTCTTTTCGCTTGCTGCCACTGACAAGAGCCAGGACTAAGGTTGTTTATATTGTCCAAGGCAGAGGGAGGGGCAAGGGCAGGAGGAAGGTGAACTGGAGTCCAAAGAGCAAAGTCAGCTGATGGAAGAAGGTATTCACACAACGCCAACTTTTATTCAGCAAAAAGAGGCTCAATTTTTTTTACTCTGATTTCCTATTAGAGCTACACCCCTATCTGGGATGGTTATGTATTGCAGTCCCCATGCTGCAGGCACCTCACTGAACAGTTACATAGGCTAGAGGCTCCAATGAGGCCTTTTACAGCCTCCAGGTAAGGACTGCCTCGAGTACACTGTGAAGCCCACAGAGGTAATGTCAAGTCTTTAGCATGATTCACAAGTCACAGAACAGCTGCTAGTAGGGTACCAGTTACATTGGAGGAAGTTTCTTCGATTCTGTGCTACGAGGCTGAACCATGGGCTGGCCTTTAAGGAGATGCAGCTCCTGCCCCACCAAAAGAACCATCCTGCAGCTCAGCAAGAAAGAGGTGGCAAGGTAGGCACTGTCATAGGGAGGGAGGGAGGTGCAGTTCAGTACAGAGGATCCCATGAAGAACAGAACGGAAGGTAACAAAATGCAGACTAACTACTTTTTTTAACTTGCAGGTGACTGCTTTACTTCCGTTAAACTACATTTTCTGTCATTACTTGACCATCTGTAGGTTTTTGCAGTAAATGGGAAGTAAAGCAAATAATAACAGAAATAATTTAATGTTATTACTGAGATGAGTTAAGCACACTGAAGTTCTTTTTAAGAGTGCACACATGGATTGTCAGCATAATTACTTCACTATGGAGTTGCCATCTCTACTCCACAGTAGAGGACTCATATTTTCCTTTGCATTCAGCCAGCTGCTAGATGTTTTAAGGATATTTTCCCAATATGAAGATGTTTGCAGGCCACATAAGCCTTTGGGGTGGAGGAAGGGGAGAGTGAGAGAAAGAAATGAGAACTGGAACTTCTCAAATGACATCTTCATTTTTGAGGGACCGTATTCTGTGGTTCAGGTTGGCAGCACATGGGAGTTGGGTAAGAGCTGATAAATTCAGTTTTCAGAGGCAATCAGACAAGTACCACAGGGGCAGGCAGGAAGAAAAGACACTGATTCATTCATGGAAGATATTGTGATACGACCCACCACCACACAGTCCTTAATGAAATTTTCCTATGCAGTGTCAGCAATAGCTAATGAGGATGGCTGACCACTGTCTCACTTTGGGTTTTTATCTTTATGGGCTCTTACACTAACTTGTCCAATCCTGCAATTAGCAAATTTACGTTGTTGGTAAATCCAAATCTCCTCTCATCACTGCTTGTCCTACTTTCTCTGGGCTGAAGTCCCAGTACTGCAGTACAAAGTGGCAAGCCAGCTACCACAATTCAGGCAAGTAATTTGAGCTGCACCTTAAACCCCAAGAAGCTTCCAAGAGGAAATCTGATATGGAAAAAGAATCTCATATCACAAGATCTTTGCAAGTCAGACATTAGAAATCAGTCCAGAACTCTACTTCTCAGAGTATTCAGATGTTCAAGACACATATTTCTCAATGGTACAATTTCCATGATGCATCTTAATGGGAAATGACTTGATAACCAACAGCTGCACTGTCAGAATTAGAACCAAAGTCTCAGTGATGGAGATATCTCTATATTGAACTAAATTTGTCATTAAAATTCATCAAATGAAAATTTCACTATCAGCAGATTTGACTGATGCACTGGAAGATATTTCAAGAGATATATTTAAACTGAACTAGAAAATGAGGGCATATTCCAATAAACACACCAGATTGTTGTAAATCACATATAAAAATGTTTTTCTAATTAGAGGCTTGTTTTACGATAAGGTATGTTAATATTCATGCTTACTCAGGGAAAATAAAGTCACAGTATATGTGCCAAACTTCATTATGAAGGCATTTGGTTCAAATCATATTCTGAAAATAAAAATAAATCTTGATTTATTGCACATTTCTTGTAGTATATTCACGTTACAATGTAAAAAAAAATACAACTCATTATATTTTTGAATACAGCCTCAAGAAACATCTGAATGAAATATTTACTGTGTAATGGATGAATCAATAACAAATTACTTTGGAGAGTTCCTCTTAATAACCAGTGACCCTTTCACCTTCCATGACCGCAAAACCATACCATGTAGAGTAAAAATTTTTTACAAAGCTTATTAAAATACTGACAATAAACATCCTGAGTAAAAGATATAGATTTCACTGAAACAGCTAAATTAGGATAGCTTTTCAGAATTTTATCATATTGTTTCACCTCCTACAAATAAGCAATTCATTTTCTTGTAAATAAACACCGAAGGAAAACATACAGTATTGAGTTTAGAGAATTTCTGAGCTATTTCACCTCCATGGCTTTTGACTGACTATTGTGAATGTGTGATCACAATCTTTTTAGGAAGACATGTGGATGCACTTTGTTCGAAGTGTTAAAGTGAAAATCTTGGTATGGATAAAAAAAGCATAACTTATAAGAAAAGCCAAGAATGTATTGTTACTGTCACTGACACTTTAACTCAAAATGACTGAACTATTAATCCATATCAAATTATTATAGAAAAGGAAAAAAAAATAAAAACAGGAAAGCTATTAACTGTCAATAATGATACAGGTAAAATTGTTAAATACATCTCAGTTCCTATCTCTTCTCCACTGTTACACTCCCCTTTCCACCGCCCTCCTGGATCCTAAGGTCACTGACCTCACATGACATTTTACATACACTAGATGATTGCTCTGTTACCTTTGTTACTCCCGAAATCAGTTTTACCCAGTTCCTAGGTCTGCCTTTATTTAACTATTAGTCATTGACCACTAACGCATCATTTATAGCTCTGGGATCTCAAGTATCACCCCATGCCCTCTATTGGCATCTCATATCTGTACTCTTCTGCAGTGCATCCAGGAGTGTTCCTTTGAGGCCTCTGCTATGACCATCACGTTTATAGTCCTCTACGCTGTATCACTTTGCTAGGGTCCTACATCCTTCATTCTACATAAAATAAATACTTGATACTCTCAGCTAAAGAAAAACTATCATTATATCACACAACTCAACAAAGCTAAGCAAAAGTAGAGAAAATTGTGTAATAGTCAACTGGTAGTTAGGAAATTTCTGTTGCAGCTAAACAAGCTAAAGCAGGCAGGCCAAGACAAGCCCAGATAAAGCCGTAAGTCCTAAGGACTTGCAGAGCTCCTGCAATACCTCTGGCCTGTTACAAGCAACGGCAATATGTGTTACCATGAATACCAGTATATACTGAGCTACAGGGCTACACAAAGTTCAGATGCGTGACAGCCTACAAATGTAGTCCAACCTTGAAAAGCTTCACCACATAGTCACAGTTCCTCACAAACAGCCAGAGAAGGGAACTGGCTCATTCAGACTCATCTTTGTAGTCACTTCATTTTACCTTGGAAGTAATTAACTTCTCTGCGCTGCTAGTAACAGCTGTATTCACCATGACGTAACTGTGCTAATTGGTGACTCACTGTTTCCTTCTTACCTTGAAGAAAGTCAGTCTGATTTTAAAGGGAGGGAAAAAACCCCTACACAAAAAACTTATACAGTTTCTTTTGCTGGTGTTTTTTGGGGGGCGGTTTCCACACAGTTTAGCCCAGCTAAGCAGGACTTGGCTTAATATTGAGCCATAAACAGGCCTCTAAAACTAGGAGACGGTTTAAGTGGGTTCTCTTCCTGGTTCTTCAACAATTACTTGCATGACCTTAAGAAAGTCACTGGTAATCTGTGGCTTAGGGCTGATCTTGGTTCTGCCAAATTTGGGCAGGGTTGTCACTTAAGAACTTATGACAATGCAGTTCAACAGGTATAGATATAATTTGCCATTTAAAGGCCAGCTACTATTTTATTATTCACAAAAGTCACACCCAAGCCAGGTTTGTCATTTCCCTCATGGACCTTTAATACACACTGTAATGCCGCATCAGCCCTGAACCCTAGTTCCCAAGAAACAGTCAACTGAAGCAAGTGCTGTGTGTATGACTTGGATGACCTGCAAGAAAGAAGCTGCTCTACCTTCCTTACTCCAATTTTCAACCACAAGCAAATCATATTCTAGAAGTGAGCACTGGGATGCTGTGCTTTTCATCAGCACCCTTCTGGGAAAAACCTAGGACAAAAGAGGAAGGAGGGGGAAATCATAATACTTCATGCCATAGCTCCTTTATTGTTCTTCCTTTAGTCCTGACCTTGCCAGCCTCAACCTAGCTCCTGCTGTGCAGCTCCCTACCACACTCTTACAGCAACTCCTGTGCCTTAGACACACATCCTGTTTCCATTCAGTTCATTTATTCTTCATTTTAGACCGATTGAATAGGACTTTGAGACCAATGAAAATTCAGCTGTATTTCACTGAAAGTTCGGGGTCACAAATATGTCAAATTTAATTGGCTTCCAGAGAGAATTTCCTCAAATTCTTGGTTCCTCCTATCCTGACTGTTCCAAGCTTCCAATTATACTTTCATTCCTGTTTCACTCTAAAAGAAAAATACGGAGATGCCTCTATCCACAATTACTCCTCATTACTCCTTACAGTACAAGTCTTTCTAAGCAGAAGCTTGCAAAATTATGCTTAGTCTTTCTACACACTGATGCTTGGAAAGCACCTCCTCCTCAGGCCTGCAGGTCAAAGTGGAGCCTTGGAGTTACCACGGGAATAAAACACAACCCTCTCAAAATCCCACACATTTTCATTTAACTGTGTTAGATTCCCTGGTACGCCATCCTGTTTTCTGCAGTGCACCCTGATGTTTTATGCTGCTTCTGAGATATGCCCTTCAGGTCTGCAGGCACCATTAGATGTTCATGGACTTTTATTAATTATAAAAATCACAGCAACAGTACATGAATTACTCTATAACTCAGATTTACACTGATCTTTGGAAATAGACAATAGGCAAAGCATTCTTTACTGTATCATTTAGGAGAAATTACAGCAATAGGTGATTGTTTCTATTCGTAGTTATTCTAGAAGTAAAAATTACAGAGAAGCATAGCTGTTTTATGAGTGGTTTGAGTTACAGCTGTAGGCTGAGTCTGTCAGAGCTTTTTTAGTGAAATTATTATCTGAATCTTCTAATTACCTGATGCTATTAATCTCCTTTCTCTTCAGAATAACTCCTGAATTTACCTTCTTTTTGTAGGGTATGTGCCATCTCCGATTGCTCAAGTTAACCAGCATAAACCTACGTGCGCCCAAATGGGTCTGTTATCTCAGCACAGAGGCAATGTATGCACAAAAAGGCCCAAAGTGCACCTTTTGTCGATTTTGCTTAAAAACAAATCATTCCTGAGGGCTCCTCTCAAATGGAAATATTGCCACGTGATTCAGACACTCCCATGTGTTTTTCTTTACTAGACTTTATACAGCATTTTTCCCCAGAGCTCTTCCACTCCTTTGCTTATGACAATTAATGAAACCAGGCCTGTACAGAGAAATGGTATTTAACGTTACAAATAAAGGTTACTCAGCCCATGTTGGCCTATTCAGCACTGCACATTTTAGCACTCTCTCCAATTTATTTCTAAGAACTCCTATCCAAAGTCACCTATAATTAGGCGAAACGCAATTGATTCATAGAGCACCATTGTTTTCCCAATGTTTCAAAGCAGTCATTCAGGATTGTTACATACTCTGAATTGATTGAGCATGAGGATTACTTTATCTCCAGGGAGATGATGATCAGAACTTCCCACCCAGTTCCTGAGCTGTCTTTACTAATTTATCTTAATAATATCTTTGTGTTTTGACTCAGAAGGAAGGAGATCAAAGCAGAGAACAAGGCAGGCATACTCTCAAGATTAAAATTGGCCAGAGGCGACAGGCAGAGCAAGTAAACAGCTCTTCAGCAGTCAGAAGAAAAGCCTGGTCTAATGTGAACATTTCTGTGCTCCTGCAAGCTATCCCAGTTAGCCCAGCTGGCCTGGGAGGTCACATCTGCTACTCATGCTATTTCTTGTCATCATCCTATCCCTATTGCTCATTTTCACCCTTGAACTTCATTAACCAGTAACATTTCAACAAACCTTGTGGTATTCCTTTTCTCCTTAATAAGACAGCAGAGAATTGCATTCCTTAGGGGAACAGGGGCTCATCTTACAAGTACACCAGATAGCTCCTGGCTTCACTTTAACCCTGAGCCTTGGCATGCTAAGGAGTACTCACGTGTCAGCCTGAGATGCCTTGCTCAGTACCCTCAGCATAAGATTTGGGGCTTAAAGGGTCAGCGTGTTTCACTATTTGAACACAATTTCATTTCATCTCAGCAGGAGCAGAGGACTGAGCACGCGTGTGGTGGAGAAGCCTATGTTTTATTTGATGTTCTATATGTTTTACTTGGCACCCTGCCATTTCTGATGCTCCTCTCTGTTCAGACCTTCTAATCTCTGAGCAGAAACTGCTTTGCTGTAAGTTGCCTTCATGTCACACCTTGAATAGAACAACCTAATCAGAAGAGAAAATGAAAAGGAGATTGCACTCCTTGCCTTTCTGCATGTGAGCCTAAAACACTTTTCCTGATCATTTTCTTGGGTCTCGTTTATATTGAGAAGATGGACTTGATGCAAGGGAGCAGTACAAAGTGTTCATTTTATCTTCCATTGCAGCTTGACTTTTAAAATGGACTTTGCTCCCAGTGAGCTCAGAAGCCATTGCAATCTAGTTTAAAAGTGATTTTTTTTTAATCAATGAGAATTAGGCCTATGCCGCGATCTAATCTTGCTCAAAGCCAAAGGTTGACAGAAGCAGCTCATCTTTGATTGAGAATCAATACATGGAAACACAAGGTCATGTGCCTAGGAATAACAGAGACACACTTCCTGTGGAACAGGGAGTCAGATTCTGCTAAGCAGCAGCTCTGAAAAGGACACAGGAAGTCACAGCAGAAGAGCGCTCAGGGGTCAGTAGCATCGTTCTATAACAAAAGGATCCTTGCTGCTACCCATGTAGCAGCACACCGAACACAAAAGCAGTATGCCCTCTGTATTTGGCAGTGAGGATACTGTTGCTGACATACTTGACCCCAGACCTTGGCTTTGAAGCACTGAAGATGTAGGAAAGGCATTTGCAGTTTGAGAGTGCTGTCAGGTTTGCAGGTCCTCTCACCTTTCTTCCGTTCCTAAAGCTTTGCATCCACTATGGACATCTCTGCTAACAGTCAACCTGTGATGAAGCCCAACACTAGGGGACAGAGGACTCCAGACAGCTTTTAAAAAATTACATTGGGCTGGTTTTCTGTGCTAAATATTCATGTGAAAGGCAGAGACCAACTCAGCCAGCCCCTTCCTATCTGCTGCCATAAAAGGTACAAGGAGGGAAGCCAGCAGTAGCGCAAAAGAGGTGAGCAATCCTGTCTCTCCAGGGCTCCCTGGCATGCACTGTGCTACAGAGTTCTGCTGTGACCCACATCTAGAGCGACAGAAGCTAAGTCACAACCTGACTGGAGTTCAGAACTTGAGCGGTCCTTCATGCAAAGCCTGTCACAGTGCTGGAAGCCAACTCCCAGAGCACAGGTGATGAAGGAGTGGGGAATGCAGCCCCACAGCACGTATGGTGTCTGTGCTCAGCTCCATTCCATCACAACCTGCCATCACGGGTAAGCCTAGCACTGACTCTAATGTTTCCTTTAGGAAAAAAAAAAAAAAGGCATTTCTAAAGTCACATTATTTTAATATATCTCATATGGAGTACTCTTTTGGAAAAGCTAACTTCTATCCCTACAGATTTTATTGCTCATTCGCTTCCATCTTCCTTAGGTTCACTGATGAATATAGGCCAGAAAAGTAGAAATACTCTTTGGAGCTACCAGTAGGCTCATTGGGGCCTCTACAGAACTAGATGATCAGCCCTAATTACAGTTTTCCATTACAAAGTAGCTTTAATTTCCATGCAAGGCATGTGTCAGCCCTGTTTAATCAGGGAGGAAATCGGGTAGAGATGAAGTCTGGGTAATTAGCTCTTCTCTCTCCCCTTGATATTCCCTCCACATAACAGTGTTTACAGAATACAAAAAGCATCAGCAAGTTTCTCAAGTCCAGAGGGTAACACTAGACAGGTCAGCCATGCCACTGCAACAGACAGAAAAAATTCTCCCTGCCCATGGCCTTGGTATGGCTGATTTCACTCCTTTATGTGGAAACGTGGACTGTATCTCACTCCCTTCAAGGCTGTCCACATTTGGCCTGGAAGTAGGAAAGCTCCCAGAGTTACAAGAGCTCAGCGCTTCCAGAACAGCATGCTTTTGTCGGGAGAGCTGAGCATCTCTGCATAGATCTGCTCTAATGTTCTGGCGTACCCTGTGCCTCCCACAGGGACAGCTGAACCCTTGTCTCCACAATGGCACTGACCTGCTTTGAAAACCCAGGAAGAACCACCTCAGCATTAGGACTTCTCTCAGTCACCCCTATGGAGAGGACACAGCCAGTCTTCTGAATCCTATGCTGCCCCTGCAGAAAATAGTGTGTCACTATCTCCCCGGTAACACCTCAGAACACGTCAGTGTCCACCTGTGGTTGCTCACTCCCACACAGCACCACAAGCAATAGTGATGCATACAAACCTGCCCCTCTGGTTCCCTCTCCAGCTGCCTTATGGCAAGGAGAACCATGACTTTGTGGCTGAACTCATAGATGTGACTTCCAAACAGTACATCATCTTTCAGCTATGTCACCACAACTGACAAAACCCCCTTATAATAAAAGTAGCTTCTATTTGTACATCTCTCATCATTCAAAAGAGCTCTCCAGGCTTTGCTCTGTAAGTCTCAGTCCGTAAGGTTTCTTTCCTAGATGCCAGACTGGGTTTGTGGCACTCCCTTGATATCTCAGTAATGAATGTAGTAAACGTGAACATCACCACTGAGCAACATTGTTCTCATCAGTGTCCATACAACAGGCAGATCACTTCCCTGCTAAAATCAAGTTACATATTTCTGTGCCATAAAACAAACTGATGTTTCCAGTCATAGTACGCAGGACAATCTGAAGAGCGATGAGCTCTCTCCAAGATCTGGTTGGGGTGCTCATTTTCTCAAACCTAGTTGCTCTTAACATTTTCTTGGGAAATAATGTACTTAATAGGTTTTCTTTCCAGTGTTAGAAGTGGCCCTCTGAAAATCATGTAAGTTTCTGACTTTTTTCCTTACAATGTTAGAGAAGATAGAGAAGAGAAATAGAAAAGGCAGCAAGACGGAGGGAACATTATGAAAAAGGCTCCTATTCTGAAGAGCAACTAGAAGTTTACAGTGACAGCATTTGGGTTTAGACTATTTTTTTTATGTAAATCATGTGTTTGCATGTTATACTGCCAAACACTGACGTGATATGTTGGATAGGTGTACTTGGTAACACGTATATCTTCACAATATGTGATAAACTAACTTATCTGCATTTGTGTGTATATATATATATATATTCTGCTTCAAGGTTATTCTTTTCCCATCAGTTTTATTTTTTTTATTGTCTTGTTTGCTCTTTGGTTAAAAAACATGGAAACAAGCATCATTTAATTTACTTCTCTCACCCTTTAACATTATTAAGAAAAGCAGAACAGTTCTACAAACCAGAGCCATTGACTTCAGAGTAACACACTGGGTACTACATGGCTCAGCAGCTTCAGAGGAAAGAAAAGAAAAAAAAAGAAGCATTGTACAAAAATAACTTCTTTTAATGCAAAAGTGTCCTGATCTGAAAGCTGTGTACCTTCTAATTCCAAGCTATTTCACTGCAGCCAGGAGTACACAGACCTCCTCAGTACATGCGAGGTAACAACAGCCTCAAGGAATGGAAAATCATAGAACAGAACAATAGAATTTCTTGGTTGGAAAAGACCTTTGAGATCACTGAGTCCAACTGTACCTCTCCATTACTAAACCAGATCCCTGAGCAGTTCATCAACCTGTCTTCTAAGTAACTCTAGGTGTGGTGACCCAACCTCCTCCCTGGGCAGCTGTGCCAGTGCCTGACAAACCATTTGGTGAAGAAATTTTTTTCTGATGTTTAACCTGAACCTCCCCTGGCACAACTTGTGGCCATTACCTCTTGTCCTATTACTTGTCGCTTGGGAGAAGAGACCAACACTCAGCTCGCCACAACCTCCTTTCAGAGAGCTGTAGAGTCCCCTTAGCCTTCTTGTCTCTAAGCTAAACAGCCCCAGTTCTCTCACAGTGAGGTGAGAAAAGTGTACATAGGACATAAGGAGCTCCCTAAATCGTAGAACCATAGAATGGTTTGGGTTGGAAGGGACCTTAAAGCCCATCGAGTTCCAACCCTCCTGCCATGGGCAGGGACACCTCCCACCAGCCCAGGCTGCTCAAGGCACCACCCAACCTGGCCTTGAACACCTCCAGGGAGGGGGCATCCATAACCTCCCTGGGCAACCTGTGCCAGTGCCTCACCACCCTGATTGTGAATGTCTAATTTTTCCTAATGTCTAATTGTCTAATTGTTCCTAATGTCTAATTGTTCCTAATGTCTAATCTAAATCTTCCCCTTTCCAGTTTAAAGCCATTCCCCCTCGTCCTATCACCACTTGCTCTTGCAAACAGTCCCTCCCCAGCTTTCCTTCAGGTACTGGGAGACCCCTATTGAGGTCTCCCCGGAGTCTCTTCTCCAGGCTCAACCCCAACTCTCTCAGCCTGCCCCTATAGCAGAAGTTCTCCAGTCCTCTGATCATCTTCATAGCCCTCCTCTGGACCCGCTCCAACAGTTCCATACCCTTCTTATGTTGGGGATTCCAGGAAGTCAGGAGCGAAGCTCTAACACCTCCCGTCCCCCCGCCGGCAGCCGCGGAACGAGCTCGCTCCCAGCCGGCCCCGTTGTGGCGGCCGGGGAAGTGACGCCCGCGCCCCCTCGCGCCGCGGGGAGGGCGGTGCCACCTGCCGGGCGCGTGCGCACCCGCCCCGCCCGGCTCTGCGCGGGGCGGGGCCGCCCTCGGGGCGCGGAACGGCACCGCACCGCCCTCTCCCCCGCCGCCCTTGGCCTTCAGCTCCCCTCGGGCCGTGGCCGGGAGGGCGGCTTGGGGCAAGGCCGCGACCCATGTGTGCGTGGCAGGATGCGGGTTTCCGCCTTCCCCAGTCAACGTTGTCTTCTCTGAAACGGCAGTCAGCAGCCCTCTCGCAGCAAGCAATGTGGCCTCAGCAGGCACAGAACTGGCCAACACGCTTTCGTCTAGGTATTCACAGCACCTTTAACGTGTTGAGTCACTCGTCTGTCCCTTCAAGCCATGGCTCGCTCTTTTTTGCGTGTTTTCTCTTTCTCCTTGAGGATTGCAGGCCTGACACTGCTGCCACAGCCTTGACCTGCTTTAGAATCATAGATTTAATTGGTTGGAAAAGACCTTTGAGGTCATTGAGGCCAACTGTACCTGGCCACTACTAAACCATACCCCTCATCATTTCATCTACCTGTCTTTTAAACACCTCCAGAGAGGTAACTCAACCACTTCCCTGGGCAGCCTGTGCTAGTGCAATGAAGAAATTTTTTCTTATGTCCAATCTGAACCTCCCCTGGCGCAACTTGAGGTCATTTCACCTGTCATCCAGTTTCTCCTCACCTCACCAAAAAGTATACCTGCTGCTCTTCATGAATCCTCCAGAGCATTAACCCTGCTCAAGGTCAGCATTACCTTACAGATTCATAGATACTTACCTGAAAAAATGTGAAAATGTCCATTTCTGAGAAGTTTATTAGTGTTTTATTAAAATCCGTCTTAATTTGCATCCCAAAATAGGTCCTTGAATGCATTAAGCAGGCAGCCTGTGAAAATCACACGTAAGAAACCCAGCTCCAAGAGCATTTCTCTTACTGGTGGTCTACATAATAACTTCCCCCACATCCCTTTGCTTTTATGTCGCTTTAGATTACACCAAAAATTCTTGTGTTACTACACATTTGTCATTGACCATCTAGGACATGAGTGGCAAACACAAGGCCCATGGGCCTAATCCGGCCCTCTACCTTGTTTTATCCGGCCCAGGAACTTGTCTATGTGGCAGCAGAGCTAAGCTCCTTGCCACTACACTCCTGCCAGCATGCCAGTCACGTGTACAGCGTGTGTGGCGCGCATTACACTGCTGATGTGGCCCCAGTGAAAATGAGCTTGACAACTCTGATATAGGAGTATGGAAATGTAAATAATATTATAAATCACCAAGGAAGGTCTCACTCAAGAGAGTACTGGAGCATTGGCCCAAATGACTGAGACAAGTTATTTGTTATAGAACAAAAATAGGGGGGTTTAGAACAAAAAAAAAGACAGCACATGCATTGGTTGGGAAGTCTAGTGAGTTATAACCTAAGAGATCTGTACACAGTGTGCCATCTTTGCCAGGTTCACCTTCACCTGACAGTTCTGGCAGGCTGTAGCCTTCAAGAGAGCAGGAGAGGCTTTAGCCCAGCTCCAGCCCCAGCATCATGTGTGCAAGATTTTATGGTCACAGACATATTAAACTATAAAAGCTGGAGGAATCACTTTCCTGAATGGATCTTTTCCCTTCTCCTACACCGTGAGTACTGTGAGATCTCTGTTTACTGTTGACAGGAAAGGCTCAACTGAAGCACCAAAATATTTATATTCACAAATCTTTATTTTCATGCCCTCTCTGGAGCAGATGATAATTTTACAGAATACTTTTTCTTCATATATGTTAGGACTAGATCTCTACTTGTGAACTTAAAATGTTTTTTGTCATCTGGAAATCCTACCCAGTGTAACAGGGAAATCACCAAAGCAAATAGCTAATGGTTTATGTTGTCAATGCCACCTGCAAGACTGGCTATGCCATTTGTTCATGGAGACAGAAAAACACACCAGAAGATAACCCTAAAGGAGATGGTTACAGCCCAATATTTCCTTCTCCTTCCAGCATTCTCAACCCCTATATATAGAAGAAGGTCCTGCTGTTTCTGTGAGCAGACATGTTCACAGAACATGTCTGAACATGTAGCATGTTTGAACATGTAGCATGTTCAAACCCACAGTGAACTGACAGATAGCTCCTTCTCCTTGCCTGATTATGTTGATGTACAAACACAGTTACAAAAATTTGTAAAAAATACAACACTCTTAAAAAAAAAATAAAAAGAAAGTGCCTTAATGATCTCACTGCAAACACTATTCTATAAACGAGAATTTTTTAAATTTTGCCTACTAGCTTTTCCCAGTGGTATCGGCTATGCCCAATGCCATGGATTTTACACAGAGCTCATAGCAATGTGTAATTTACCATGGGATAAGTAATGTCTACACTAGAATTACCCCAGATATGAGCTGTTATCCTGATCTCATTGGAACTGACCACTCAAGCTATGTTGACTCAGGAAGATTTGATCACTGAGGTCTTTTCTAAAGTAGGAAAGAGGCAAATACATGGTGCGCCACTTTGACTGTTCTGCTGCTGCTGAAAGAAGCAAATTTCTATTGCAATATTATTTCATTCTACTTGTCAGTAGTATCCACAAAGACTGTCAGAATATGTATCAGAAAAGAAAAAAGACTCTGATTTTAGTAAAAAAAAAAAGGAAAATACAAGTGTGGAGAGATGGAAATAACAAAAAAAAAACCTGGCAGACATCTCTATGCTAGTTTGTTTTCCCTTGTCTTGGAAAGAAGTAAAAGATGTGGAGAGATAAGAAAAAGGAACTTTCAGGTTTTATGTAGTTTTACTCCTTTCTGACACTGAACTTCTATGCCAGGCAAAGAAGATGAACAGCCCCGAGATTAATATCCTTGGCTAGTCTTTATGTTGGTTTGAAGGACTATTTGATTGTACTAACAGTGATTCAGAGACAACATCTATGAAGAGAAGTTCAAAGGTATCCAATTATAATCAAATTCTGCCTTACCTAAATTAGATATGGAAAGGAATTAGCCCAGGACCCCACCAAACTCTGTGAGGGACAAGAATCTACCCCTGAATCTACCTCAGCACAATAACAGACATATATAATTAAAATGCTGCCAGTGATGTGCACAGCAATTGAGGCTAAATTTGCAGCCCTGTCTCAAAATGCCAGGGTGGGGGATCTCTTTTTTTTCCCCCCACTGTTTTGTCATGCACATATACATATTCTGGAGCTGCTTAGTTAATCAAGGCTTCCATGAGCACATCAAAAGACCTTTTTTAATTGCATTCACTGCATAAGAGGCAAGCTGGGTGGCTATGCACTGCCGGCTACAGAGGACTGAAACCAGCCAGTCTGAACAAACTTGAGCTAGTTCAGAAACTAGCATCAGCTTGTAGCACATGGGACAAAGAGTTACACATTCAGCCCTTCAGAAGACGATCCACATGGCTATTATTTGTGGGCTGCAGTGGGTGCTTTGCCAGCAAGAGAGGAGAGACTTTGAACAGTTGGAGGGATGCTAAAAGGAAATGTCTGCACTTCTGAATAGCTGCACAGTGGGAATATCACTTCTGTCACACTGGGAATATCACCTCTTTCATGCCGCCCCATTTTTTCCCCGCTCCCTCTTGGCATGGGAGGCGGGGTCCATACTGTTAGGGTGACTACCAGGAAGAGAAAAGGACATGGACCGTGTCCAGAGACAATGGACAATTAAAGCTACAGTAGGATGCAGTGAGGTCATGGGTTCATTTTGGAGAGTGAAGAGAGAAGCGAAGTCCTGCAAGGGCAGAGAACCACAATCACTGCTATTTACTGAAGATGAGGATTATCTCTTTGGAGAGAGAAGACAGGCATGTCCTTGAGCAGCTATCTCGTCTAGGAAATGACACAGTTCTAGACAGATCATTTTCAAGTTTATTTAACTTACAAAGAGACTGTGAAAAAACACAGAGCATCAGAACAAATTTAAACCATCTGTTTGATCATCTCACAAACTGTAAACATTGTCTTTGAGAAAATAATCTTTCTTCAGAATAACAGTGTGCACAGATTCAACTAAAATCTGGATAAAAAGGAACTTGAGCTAAGTCAGATGGAACTTACCCAGAGCACAACTTGACATTTAAATTATTTTAAGTCATTTTTCTGTCATCAACTTCTCCCAGGAGTACCAAGGAATACTTTCTCCCTCCAGCACCCTTCCATGCCTCCATGGGCAATTGTCCTACTCAGCACCACTCAGGTTAATTGCCACACCATTTATCTACTTTAAAGCCCTTGTACACATGCCCTATCCTGCCCTATTCTTCCTTCTTATATAGATTCTGTAGCATCCACATTTATTCTTTCCTGAAGATATCAGTCCTAAATTACTGCACTGCAATCAAAATTATTATCAGATGATTGAATACATTTGCCTTGTCTGCATATTGTGCTTTTAAACTACTTCTGATCCATAATGCATAACTAAGAGAAAATGCTTGCCTGTAAAGCAAAGGCACCAAACTTGCTCTTTCTTCTCCTAACAGAAAGCCCCTGATCAGCAATTTCACTGGCTTAATATAACAGAGAAGAAAGCAGTTCATATTAATGTCCACTGGCCACACTGATAATTCAGTGTTATGTCTCTTAAAACAGCCTGTTTATTGCTCACAATGATAAAACTAATTTCCTAGATTTAAAAAAAAAAAAGATTCAATACATACACAACATCATCATTAATCTAAAGCAGCACTTCAGAAACAGTGCCAAACCTAACACATGTTAACAGTCTTGGATTTATAGATACGGACATTCAAAACAGTAGCAGAAACTACTTTCAGAATGTGATCAGTTATATACCCCCCACTCCACATCAAACCATGTTGATTAAAATATATAAATCTTGCACAAGCCGATATTTTTCAGCACAGTTACAGCACGGATGGGCTAGTTCAGCAGAGCCCAGCTGGGGTCTGCAGGCCAGACCCAGCCTGCAGGTGGTTGCTGCCTGGCCTGGTGCCTCTTTACCCTGGAGGAGGTAGGGAACAGCTGCTCAGGCAGCATGTGCAGTGCTATCAGTCTGTGCCAACCCAAGGCCCAGCCCAAAGGGCCACGAGCTGTTGCTCAAGTGAGGAAGTAGCAAGGTGCAGACACGTGTCCTCTTGCACCCTGCCCTTGGTTTGGACTGACCTCCTACCGCCGTGTCAGGACAGCAGCCATGAGTGGGGCACCCCAGACTGGAGTGCAGCTGCTCTGCTCCCCAGATCAGGATACCATGAGCCGGCTCCCCAGTTCACTCTCACTGTGGTGTATCCCAACACAAAGATATTATTCAATCTTAGAGAAACTATCAAAACATTTTGAGCCATTCCGACTTAGTTCTCCTCTCAGCCACTGATTATGGCACAAAGCTCTCAAGTCTCTTGAAGTCTGGTTTACACTTCTGTACTAAAGTAACTAGGAAAAAAGTGGCATGACATCACCTTACTCAACAGAATCATGGACACGTTGAGACTTTGTTTACAACAACATGAAATGCAAGGAGCAAGGTTTGGCACCTTTGCCATCGCTAGTCACATTCAGCCATCTATAAAGTCATTTACACAGTCAAGCCTGTTTCTGAAGAACTGTTAGAAATGTATATTTACTTAGGAAGAGATGAAATCAAGACTACAAAGCCCATGTCGCTCGTATGAAAAGCTGAGACAACATAGAACAGACAGACACAGAGTGTAAACAGACAACAGCACCAGATGCTGATTGAAACCCTAGTTGAAGAGTCAAACGCTGCTGGACTGGCCACAAGTTTTATAGAAGTCATCCAGGAAGTCACCTGTTTAACTGAAGCACGGAAAGCTCCTGCTCACAGAGTGGCCCTACCAGTAAGGTCTTTCCTCTTCAGGTGTTGTGAGCCAACACAGTATTGCTTTTGATTATTTGGTAACAGACTATCACAATATAACAGTCATTCTATATGTGCTGCTTGCTAATTACCAGCTAGTAAGTTCATTAAATACTACATGTTTCTTATAAGTGAGAAATGCGCACCCTTTCCATAGGTACAAAACCCAGACTGCTGTTTCAGTGAAACATAGATTGCTCTTGGACAGTTTTCTGTTCCCACTGAAACCAAAACCCATCTTACTGCTCTTCGTGTGTTCAGAGGTTGCTTTGCAAAGCTGGTCAATTCATGTTTTAATAGAATAGTAAATAGAATAGAGCAGTTACCTACAAAAATTCCAGGTTGATAGTCAAGTGGCAAATGCAGCTGTTGTGGCAGACATTTTTCAAGGCCAAAGTAAACTTTGACATGCAACGTTTTGTGAAAAATTGCATGTAAGCAAGGTAATAAAGCTACTGAGGAATTGTGGGGTGTTTGATAGGTTGAAGGTATTTAACAAGGGTGAAAGGGAAAATGAACAGTTTCGGATGAGGAAATTGCTTCCTGGGTTTGGATAATGATGTAGTGGCTCACCTGCTGCTTCTGTTACACTGTGGCCAGTGCAGGCACCTCAGTCTCAAATAGTGCTCATGATCCTAAGCAAGATGGCTCTGCTGTCTGAGACAAAGAAGAGCAGCCAGCATTCAAAGAAAACAAAGGTGTATTCCTCCTCCCCACGTTTTCTGTCATTTTAAACTTTCCTTGGGTAAGGCAGAGGATTGCAATCCCTGCTGGAAGAGTTTAACTTCTCCTATAGCTAGAGAATTTTCTTGATATGCTCTCAACTGACTGCTACCATTCATGAGTGAGACCTTGGTGTTTTGGTAGATGCTTAATCAAAACAGCAGCTCAGTGCTCGAAGAAGAAAACCTAGTGGTAGGAATTATTAAAAGAGATGAAGAGCCATTACTATGCTAAAACTGGGGGCAGTTCCAGTCTCCCATGTCAAAATGAAATAGCAGAACTGGAGAAGTCCGATTATCCTTGCTGTCTTCTCTAAAAGAGATGGGATGGCTTCTTTTTAGCCTTCAAAACAAAACAAAACAAAACAAAACAAAACACCGATAACCAAAGCAGTATTGTAAAGGTCTAAGTGGCATGAAGAGGGCAGTAAAGGGCTGACCATTCAGGATGTCCTCCACCACCAGAACTGGGGATAGTCAAAGCAAGGTAGCAGAAACTGGATTCAGAAACATAACCAGAGGCAGTTCACACAGTAACTGCTTGCCAAGGAGCACCCTACATATGTGGGTTGAAAGGGAGACTGGACTTGGAAGAGAGATCCATTGCAAGTTATTAAACAGTTAAACCACAACAAGCTCAGGAAATCCTCTGAACTGAATATAGCTCACAGCAACAGAGATGTCTGGAGGAGTTACTATATACTCTTACCCTGTTCTTATTCTTCCCCAGGCACCCATTTCTGGCCACTACTAGAGGCAGTCTGTGTCTCTTGGACGGTACAATTTGGCAGTACAACTACTTTTCTGTTCTTTGATCTCAGCCTTTCTTCCCAACAAATGCCATTCCGGTCATGAACTCCTGTGCTTGACCTGGTTTCTGCTATTCACATCACACACACTGGCACCTCCCACATCCTAAAGAAACCCTAAGCCATCCTTGTGGGAAAAAACGTTAAAGTCCTTGCCAATAACTATTACATATGTAACACAGGAAACGGTCAGTTGCATTTGGTTTAGTTTTTTTCTTCAGTAGATAAGACCTATGATGGAGAAGGGACACACGGACTTATCCCTAGGGAATCCCATACTAGTGGAAACAGTCCTCCTTATGGTACTGTGTCTGCATAATGAAACACCCCGTTTACCTATAAACATAACTTTTGGAAGTCTCAAACTTTATAGGAGAGGACTGGGTTAAAAAACAAACCCTGAGTTCAAATAAAGCCTTTTTGCAATGAGGTAGGCTGCTCCATTAGCCTTTTAACTCCAGTTCTTGCCAGCAGGGCAGCTCTGTCATCAATCTCTTGATTTGGCCAGTTTAGAGGGATAAAAAGACTGCTGGAGAGAAGGCAACACAGTGTTTCTGTTCAGGATGCAGGGGCTAAAATTTTGTCTTCCAATGGTAGAAAAGGAAAGGTCTAATCTCTTCTCTCTGCTATAAGCAACCACGCACATTGCAGTAGCCAAAACACTATCATCCTTGTTAAAGGGGAAGAATATGACAGATAAGGCATGGCCAGGATCCAGATATACATAATCCTCAGACCTTGTAAAATGAGATAAACCATCGAAGTGTCTTCAACTGCAGCAACTCCTTATGTAATTCTCTAGTGCTTCAACTCCCACAACTGGTATTTTCATTGCAGGCTTCCTAGAATGCAGAATGTACTACAGAATCGTAGAATACTTGAGGCTGAAAGGAACCTCTGGTGACTAAAGTCCTCACAAGGACTGTGGTCTGCAAACACAAGGCTTTTTCCAGTTGCCTGAAGCCGGCCTCAGCTGCTGCTTCCTTCTGATCAGGAGACCGTAGCAGACCCACAGTGTCACGCGTTTTGGCCTGCCTGCTCCTCATGCATCCCACGCAGAGCTCTGTGCCCCCCTTCTGTGCTCACATACAGGGCAACTCCTGCTCCTTACCTTCCTATTCTAATGTTCCTTACAGGCTTGCATCCCTCCATGGCAGCATTCCAGTCATGTGAGCTATCACACCAAATCTCTGTGATCTGAATTGTATCATAGCACTACAACTGTGTGCAGACCTCTAATTTCTCCCAATTCATTCATCATGCCATGTACCTTACTGTACCGTTACTTCACAAAGGTACACAGTTGTTCTAATTTCCCAGAAGAGGCATGAAACCTTCCCTCATAAACCTCTGCTGCAGGTGTGTCCTTTGCTCAAAATTGGCCCCTTTCAGCCTTTTTTTTTTTGTTGAGTCCCTTTACTTGCCAACCTGATCTATCATTTGATGGTGAGTTACCACTTCGCTCCCCTGTCATTTCTAGTCTCCCCAGGCACATTGTTGGTGGCCACATGGAAAAGCAGGATCCAAGCTCCCAGCAAGCCTCACTAGATACCAAGATGGGTTAACAGATGGAGTCTCCCATTGGTGCCATTCACTACTTTCTCCCAGTCCTACAAGCTGAGGTACTGAGTGACACTGGAGGGAGCTTCCACCCCGATCCACTGCCAGACACTGAATCTCTTCCCTAGCTGCAGATCTGCAAGGGGAGCAGCTCCCATGCTTCTGGGGGTAAAAGCCAACCAGCTCCCAGCTTTTGTCATAATAGAATCATAAGGTTGGAAGAGACCTTAGAATCACTGAGTCCAACCATACCTGTCTCCCTACTAAACCGTGTCCCTAACGAACTCATCTACCTGTAAGTGGACTGTCTGTGTCCCTACTATGAAAAGACAGTGTATTGGAACATCTTCCCCCCTACTCAACACTAGTGAGATTTCATTTCGCTGCTGTGTCCAGTTCTGGGCTTCCCAGTACAGGAGACAGACATCCAGAGTCAGTCCATCAAAGGGCCACAAAGATGACCGACACACTGGAGCAGCTGTCATACAAGGAGAGGCTGAAAGAGCTGACAAATTTTTTTAGCACAGAGAAGAGATGACTTAGGGAAGATCTTATCATAGAATCATAGAATTATCTGGTTGGAAAAGACCTCTCAGATCATTGAGTCCAACTGTACCTGTCCGCTTACTAAACCACGTCCCCAAGAAACTCACCAACCCATCTTTTAAACACCTCCAGGGATGGTGACTCCACCACCTCCCTGGGCAGCCTGTTCCAATGCCTGACCACCCTTTCAGTGAAGAAATTCTTCCTAATGTCCAGTCTAAACCTCCCCGGCCCAACTTTCAGCCATTTCCTCTTGTCCTATCGCTTGTCACCTGTGAGAAGAGACCAGCACCCACCCTGTCACAACCTCCTTTCAGGCAGTTGTAGATGGTGATGAGGTCTCCCCTCACTCTCCTCTTCCCTAAGCTAAACAACCCCAATTCCCTCAGTTTCTCCTCATAGGGCTTATTCTCCAGCCCCCTCACCAGCCTCGTTGCCCTTCTCTGCACACACTCCAGCCCCTCAATGTCCTTCTTGTAGAGAGGGGCCCAAAACTGAACCCAGCACTCGAGGTGCGGTCTCACCAGTGCTGAGCACAGGGGCACAATCACCTCCCTGCTCCTGCTGGCCATGCTGTGTCTGATACAGGCCAAGATGGCATTGGCGCTTTTGGCCACCTGGGAGTCCTGCTTTCCCTGCCAGACTCTGCCAGCACCTCTTTGAGTGTGGCTTTGGGGGGTTTCAGGATTTTGCACCTGCATGGTCCTGGAGAAAGCATGGTTGATCTTTCTTGTCATCCCTGATGCTGTGCAGCCACTGCCTTTCTCCCACAGCTCTGCAACGCAGATCCTCCCAGGCACCCACCTCCTGTGGATAAAAGCCCATCTCTCCAGCCCTGGTGAGAGGTGCCCAGCATCCCTCAGTCCCACTGCTGTTGGAGCTGCACTTGGGCTGAGGCTGCTGACATCGCGGAGGGCAGTTGGCCCAATGCTGCTGAGGCCTGTGCCCTGTGGCACATCCACAGGGAAGGACATGCGTCTCCTGGTCACGCTGAGGTCCCTGGTTGTGTCCTACACTAACTGCTGCTGTGGGGAGCAGTGTTCTTAGTCAGCCAGTGGTTGTGCAGGGCTGTCCCATACCTGCTGGAAAGGCATGTGTCCACTGTCCAGGAACCAGTGGAACAGGAGCTCAGATACCCTTTTCTTCAGGAACATGCCAAACCTGATGGGGGTTTCAGTATCCTCACATGCAGCAGCACACTAATGCCCCTCAAAACGCTCTGGAAGTTCTCCAACCCCAGGAGAAACTCTCAGAACATCCAGATGATTTCAAAGCACAGCCCATAAACTGCTGTGTCTGTTGGCTGCCTCTGACAGATTTGCAATTCCTCAAATGTGTGTCTCCAGGAATCTGAGCCTGCCTTCAGTTTTGGCAATCATCCACTGAGAAATATTCATCTTGCCCTATCAATTAATTTCATAATTCCTTAAACAAACTGGACTATGCTAAAGTAGTTCTTCACTTATTAAGATCCAAAGCCCACCACAGTGTCTTGAGATTTGAATTTAGTACTTAGTGGATTAGGAGAGCCATGAATTGAGCCCACAGCCATATAGGGCTTTGAATAGACTATGACTTGTAGTAATAACACTCACTGCATTAACACAACAATGCACACGCTCCTGGTACTAATAACTGGAAATCAGCTAGAAGTGAAAATTTGATTTCAAGCTGCCTGCGTCTGTGTAGGCATGTAGATATATATACATAGGCATATATACATGCACAAATGTATAATAAGCTATTTCAAACCCACACTTAAATACAATCACAAGTCAGAAAAATTCAGATGAACCAGTACAGCCCTGATGATCTTAGTCATCAAATCTAATTAAAAACATCTCTCCCAACTAATTAAAATATGGCCATAATTGAAGTGTTCTGTGTATTACCAACTGGACCATGCTCAGGAGAGAGTTTAGCTTGCAGCTTCTTTCCACTCCAGGAATCACCTCTTCATCTCCCAGCTGCATCCACTATGGCACATTTAAACTCATGACTGGCAATCTGATCTTGATCCATTCCTGTTCTGTATCTCTGTAACTGCCAATTTCTCTCGTGACCTCTTGCTCCACCTCAGCATTAAAGCACCTAACCTTTCAGGCCAGCTACACAAAGTGCTCCCTTGGACTGAGGGGATTGTAAGTGATACCACATTGCTAGAATCTAAACTTGTTACCAGTCTCCTTTCAGCAGTGTGAATTTATACTGCTTCCCTTCAGGAGATAAAGTGTTGTGTGACTTGGTCTCCACATGACTCTTCATGCAGTGTTCAGTGAAGTTACTCCCCTTTACAGAGGGCTGAAATACTTTTAATTTTTTATTTATAGAGACATTTTCTCAATATATCACCCCATCACCCCCACTATCTCAAATTCAATGCATTACTTTAAAATGCCAACTACAGCTTGCATTTTTTATGCATTTCTTTTGGACTCCTCTTTTCCTAGGATATTCTCAGCGTTTGAAAAGGGTATTTATTGCCTTATTCCATTCCACCATTTTTCATTTGTTATGTTTTCCTCTTGCATAGCTCTGGCTCTCAGTCACAGCAGATCTGTGCAAATCGGTACATGTTCCAGTGATGCCTGGAGATGAACCTTCCTTCTCTGGGGCTGTATTCACATCACTGCCGCTCATCAAAGCACCACGGGCCAGGGAACAGACACTAAAAAGCAGAGCACCTCTGCTGTTGGCAAAATATGCAAGAATATTAGACAGGCTTTTTCTTGGGATAAACTTGGTCTTCCTTATTTGCATTTGTGCTATGAGACCTGGCTAATGAGATGGAACAGTATAGAGTAGATATGAACCACAGCAGAAACACCAAAAGAAAACGACAAGATACAGAACATCCACTCTATCTATTTGAAGGCTTTTTAAGTGCTGATGTTTTTAGCATATCACAGTTACATTCTGAGTTTTCCATGGCTACTGCCAATCTTTAATTGAACTCCAATGCTGCCCGCTATGCAGAGCAACAGTGCACTCTGTTCTCCCATGAGGGCCCGAACTTCCTCCTTAGTTTGGTAGCTCTCTCCTTCATAGCCATTTCCACAGCAGTCTATGCCGTATGAAGAAAAATAAGAACCACAGCTCAAATAAGGAAAACAATATGCTACGGTTATGTCTTGCCACCTTGTTTTCAGGACCATTTCACTACAGTCTGCTTTAGCACATTCATAATGTAAATGTGTAAAAGGGAAAATAAGAGGCACAACCTAACAGGCAGTGGAGTTCTTACAAATGAACATTCTCACAGGTGTGCATAGAACCCAAGACCAAGGGACACCTTTCAGCAATCGGCACCTTCCTTCCTCACAACCTGCCCTCACTCACAAATGTACACGTGACAAAATTGTTCCATTTCAGTTTATACTCTGTAGGAAATTTAAATATCAGATGTTTCAGAAGACAGTAATGGCAGAGAGGAAGTAAATGCACACATCTGTTACTTTAATAACCCTGGTTCTTACATGGCTATATTTCTCTCTGCCGCGTGAGAGGAGAGTTTTCCCTTGCCAGATGTAAAGCTGTCATGTTCTAGATCCTCTCATACTCAGCATTTCATTACCTCCCAGCTGCAGGAATGTATCCACAAGAGATACCAAAGGACAGGAAAAACAAGTAGGATGTTCATGTCTCTCAAAAATCATTCCCTGTGCATACACTAACTTACTTTTTCAACAAGTGAGTTGGCTTGCACTCCATAAAAATGTTACACCATTTTTAGTGCAGTTAGTATTATGTAGCAGTTAGCTACTACCAAGCACAGGAGAAGGTTCTCAAAAAACCTCACCACCTTGTTGTGTGCACTATCAGTGTGCCAGATGACCCCCCATCAGCTCAAGCAGTGAAATATGTGTGGAGAAAACTGATTTTGGATTCGTGAAAGCATGCATGAAGCTGCACACATGCACAGGGGAGAACCAGAACACAGATCTTCGAGCACTGCTTCGAGAATCATCTGAGTCCTGGCAGAACCCACCCTGACCAATGATTTCCTAGAAATATTTCACAGAAGGTCACAGACTACTATCCTATGATACTGTCACTGGTTAGAAATAGCAGAACATCAGGACAGAACACCTGCAGGGGAAGTGAACAGCTTAGATGATGTCTGAAGGTCTGAATTTATGCAGATATCAAGACCATGCCTATGGACCCGGCGTGGGGTGGGTTAAAATGTCTCAAAGCAGGTGACTCTGAAATGTGACACTGCTCCACCCCCTCCATTCCTTCCAATTCCCCTCCCCCCAGTGGACACTGGGCAGTGTTACAGGACTGGAATTGCTGAGGGGTGTATCTCAACCAGTTACCTGATCTGCCACCTGACTCAGGTGATAGGCAGGGACAGAGTTGAAAAACCCCCATGTACACCTGTAGCCTTGTAGACACACCTGCCATCTTCTTGGACCCCACAGGACAAAGCAAAGACATGATACAACACATGAAGCCTTGAAGGTGGTGACTATCTTTCATCTCTTCTATCGTTCTTATAAACTATCTCTCTCTTTTCTCTCCTTTTCTCCTTTTTTTTTTTCCTTGTAACAAGGGTGGCTGCAGCAGGCTGTGCCAGGCATTTTTGGTGTTTAGTTTTGACTCCAGCAACATCAGACTCTTTTTATGTCTTTTGGTTCTGCTAAGCAGACTGATAACAGCGTTATCCATGTTTTCCAAGTTGTGGAGCGTTGTGGCAACAGTGGCCTTTGTGGTTTCTTGTCAGTGCTCTATCACATACAGGCTGTCGATTGCTTGTATCCAGTGTTTCAGGGGATGCACCTTTTTTAGTAAAACATCGTTTACACTCCCCTCCTGAGTGATTTGTGTCACTCTGATGCTCCAAAGAGCTCACTTTAAGTGGGATGTGACACCATGACAGACCAATTTGACCTAAAAGCAAAATTCTCGCAAGAGAAAGACTTGAAAATTTCCTGCCCAAGATGAAACTTTGACTGCTTTCGAAATAAATACAATAGAGGAAAGGAGAAATGTGGCTGAAAGACAGACAGGGCCATCCCCCAGTGTCTAGCAGAGGTACTGGCTGTCAGGAACGTCACATTTCATTATCAAAAATACGGAATCCTGAGCTTCAAGTAGGGGATCCACCTTGAGAAGCCCCCTAGTTGTCTCAATCATTCACTCCAGGAATTTAAACTGAGGAACACTTTTGGGTTTTTTAGTCCCTTTATAACAAGATGGGATGATCCAGCTACTTAAAAATTCTCATTAGTCTTAAATTTAAATAGGGTGGTGGGTCCTACATAGGGATGCTTCAGTACTAAGGACTAGTTTTTCTTGCTGAGAATAGGAATTGGAAAAATGGTACAGTTTTCTTAGGTAAAGAGGCAAAGTCAGCAGTGACCTCTAGAACACCTATGTGGTCCCCGTTCGGGAAGGCCAAAGCCATATCGGCTCCAAAAGATAGTTTTTTGTAATCTACTGTGCTTCTATAGCCCCTACCTGAGCTGAGATCTCAGGGAATACTGGCATAACAATGAAATGTGTTGAGATATGACCAGATACCTTCAGAATAGTGTTCCCTGTCTTTAGTATGAACAATATAGTAAGTAGTTTCTTTGGGGAACTGGAATGTGCCTGGGGCCACCCAGGTATGCAAGGGGACCTGAAAAAGTAGTTCTTTTCTAGAGTAATTTTTGAAACATGTCCCTTTCTCTCTTAGTATGGAGGTAAACAGAACAAACTTAATTCAAAAAAATATTCCTCACTCAAACAAGAGCCCCTGTAGGGTCAGGAGAAAAGACAGACCTTCCTTAGTAAAGCAAGTCAGTCTTAAGAGGGAATCAGTTGCTAATGAGACAACAGACCACACAGTAGAAAATGGCACACACAAAGTTATTTCATGAGAAAATGTAAAGAAACACACATGGCATTAGGCACACTGTCCATACAAATTTACACAGCAGGTGATGGAGACTGGAGCACTACAGCTCCCTGAAGACTGTAAAAACACTCTACAAATTTAAGCAACTTCCTTCGGTAAATGTGCACATACGCAGTCAGAGACAAAAGGTTTGCAATTCTATGTATATTATATATATAATATTTCAAAGCTCCACCTTCATTTTGCTGCTTTATGCCAAATTTTTATATATTTAAACAACATACGTATAAGGGTACATGCATCAAACAGAAGGAAGGCCCTGACTGTTGAAAGCTGTTCTACAACTCCACAGGCTCTAAAAGAAACAACTGGTGTACACTGGAAACAAGTATTTGAGCCTACACAATATACAAGATTTTTCTGTGGTATGCAGCAGCAACACACACTACCATATTCTATACTATTAATACTTTTTTTTCAGACAGATCATAATTGGCTCTTTTAGGCAAACTTGCATAAACAGAAAACAATACAAAAGAAAACTGGTCCAAATTCAACATCAAATAGTAGCATAGAAGCTAAGGTGGCAGTTACAAGTTTTGAAAAAATAATGAATTAAGTACAGATATAAAGTTCTCTGATACATTAAGTATGTTACCTAAACTAAATCGGATAGCACTAAGTGACACCAGTTCTGTATTATGGCCACCTCTCACTCCCTTATTTTGGATAAATACAAAATGGAAAGCAGGCAATGGATGATCTGATAATTAAATAACAGAGTTAAAAAAAATAAATACAAGTAACAGAGCATTTTAGGAATAAGAAAACAAAATTAATTTTTTAGATCTCTGCAGAGATTAGAACATTATCCCATGCACAATTAGTGTAGTATCCCATAATCTGCTATCACATTTGTCAGGTTAGTACCCAAGTACGTAATAATTAGAAGCTGCTGAAGTGTTGCTTATTTTATGAGTAACTTCTCCTGTTCCTTCCATGAACACAAGAAAATGGCTTGGCAAAACTTGATCTTCCCTATTGCAATAATCTTCATTTTCTTTCCCATTCCTACAAAAGACTTGCTTCTTCCCTAACCCAAACAGCAAGAAGTCAGCAAGAAGTGAACTGAACTTCCACCCAAATCCTTCCAAATCATTCCTCCTTTTGATTTACACTCTGTTCTGTATTTGGGAGCACAGTTGGCTACTTACGCTTCAGGGGAGTTCTTGTCATTTCAATGGATAATGCAGGCCAGGTATTAGAAGGGAGTTTTACAGTTTTGGAGAAGTATTATAACCTTGGAAAGAATTTGGTTCACTTGATACTGGGAAACTGAGGTATCAAAATGTAGCACCAGTACAATTATTCTCTAGTTCAACTAGAGAACTTGTGCACACCTTTTCCAATATGCACTGCAGTTCAGTCGTAGTCTGAAGAATGCTTTGGTTTCACAACTTGATGGCTGTGAAACATGCAGCATGATGGCTTCATCTAGAATCACAGAACATCTCAAGTTGGAAGGGATCCACAAGGATCAAGTCCAACTCCTCGCTCCTCACAGGACTACATAAAACTAAACCACGACCAACAGCATCATCCAGATGCTCCATGAACTGACAGGCCTGGTACCATGACCACTTCCATGGGGAGTCTGTTCCAGTACCAAGCACCCTCTGAGTGCAGAACTGATGTGACAAACAAGAAAGATTCAGAAACATGGTGAGTTTGTGTCCAATGAAAGCAATGAACAGCAGCAATGACTGTGCCTAAAGCACACATTGTCCTGTAGAAGGACATACATACACGTGAAGGAAGGGGGCAACCATCCCAGGCTGCTAAGAAGGTATACTGAAATTAGTAGGAAATACTGGGTCATCAGGGTTTCAAAAAAGCTAAGAAAAGAGGCCATGTTGACAGATACAATGAGAGGCACTACAGGAGACATCATTAGTGATGGTTACATGTTGCTATCTGCAATGTGCTCTTGTGAAGACTTGCTATTAGGCAGCTTTGAGAGCCCTTATTTCCTCGGGGCTCATCTCTTGGCCTCTTTGGCCTCATTTTTAGTGTTGCATTTAAATGGTTGCTGCCTTAAATTTCATCTTCCTACCTAAGGAGGTTAGAATCCTCTCTCACCTATTCCGAATTCCTTAGTAATAACATTTGTCCTGGGCAGCAGCCATCACCTTCCGTACACAAACACACTCTGGGCACCAGTCTCAATTCTGTACCTGCTTTTACATATATTTCATCACTCCAAGCTCTCCCTCCAAATCAAAGAAAGCAACCTCAGTTCTCCTATCAAATAAATAATAATGGTAATCATCACTAACTTAGCATCCCTCATCTAGGCTTTCATCTTGAATAGAAGACGTCAATCACTGGTCATTTGGTATTGACTAACTGCTTTCCTGTCTCATTCATCTGTTAATTTCCTACCCCTTACTCATCTCTCTAGCACCTTTCAAATGAATAACTCATTTCTCATGTCCCACTTTTGACTCAACACACCTTCACACACCATTGTTTTTCCATCACATAAACCATACAAAATATGGCAGAAGATAAACAGAAGGTAAATAAATCCATCATTTTTCTCTCCCTTCTTCCTCCAGCTCTTATCTTTTGAAATGGTTATAGAAGGACAACAGTAAATGCCTTCTGGGGAAAATACCAAGGCAGTTTCTACTGCCTTTCAGTATATTGCAGGTCAAAGGCTGCAGTGAAATGGTGGTGTACATCATATTCATGTAACACATTACTGCATCTACATATATGGGTACTAAATAAACCTTGCTGCTTAAAGTGAACATCTTATTATTTTATTAAATAGAGATTAAAAACTCTTCTGTTCTTCAAAGTATCTTTAGGAGAAGTTAATTTTGCTGAGTAGAAACATACTACAAGGAATGCAGAAATCTGTAGGCTTAAAATATATCTACCAAAAAGCCAGCTGTTCCAAACCAGACTATTTCAAAGTGCCGTGACTTTAGGAGATATCTAATTTAAATGATCAGCAATTTTTTTTTTTTAGAAAAAATTAAGATTACTTCCAAGTAAGCAGACAGTGCATTCAGTAACACCGCTTTGATTATCAAAATACTGCGTTCCTTTCTACCTATGCACGTGACATAGGATACAAGCATCAGAAACAGGGCTGGCCAAATAAAACACCATATAAGATGTCATTCATCCTCCAAAGAAACTATGTTAAACTAACATTAAAAGAAACTATGTTAAACCTAATTCAACTTATCATCTGATTACTGAAATACTCATTTGTAGGGGTAGAAAGCTGTATTTAAGAGAATTTCTTCCTTCTTACATAGATACGACACTGCTATCTCAAAAGCATAAGCATGTATCTTCATTATAGATATGAAAGTGTTACTAAAACCCACATCGTGACCTTAGTGAGGCACTGAAAAAAAACTGCAAGCATGACACTTTGTTGTTACTGCATATAAATGCTGTATGATACTATCTTTATCCTGCCTATAAAAATATAATGGCACTTGGTGAACTCTGTGCAGAGGTCAGATCTTTCTGATAGTAGAATTTGAAGAAATTTCAAGTAAAACTGAGTGGGGGGTTTTCTGTATTTGTATTGCAGTTGCTGATATTCAGCTTCTTTTCCAGTAGCAACAAAACACCAGAAGCAGTGCTGTACGTAACAAAGGAGGTGCCCCAAGTATGTTGGACAAACCTACTGACACAGCAGGAAGTCTGCTTATGTCCGTGGAATGAAAGTTGTATCTGTCAGCATTAAGAAATTGCACTGGCCAGGCTGGATGAGGCTATAAGCAAGCTGATCCAGTGGCCCTGCTCATGGCAGGGGGGTTTGAACTGGATGATCTTTAAGATCCCTTCCAAACAAGACCATTCTACAATTCCGTGATTCAGGTTGTTCTGTTCCTCCTGCTGGATGACTGCAAAGATGGTCAGGTGGATTTTATCATTTTGGTCATCATAGTGCCATCAGGCAAGTAGGATGGCTGGCTGGAATTCATCTTAATCACACGCTTGTAGACACACTGCCTTGGACAAACACAGTGCTATACCTGAATGAGCTTCTTTAAAAAATTCTTCATAAGATATGTACTGCATCTACCTTGATGAGGTAGAGATGTATCAATCTCTACAATACATAAACATAATTTTTTTTTTTTTTTTTTTTAAACACAGGCAAATGTTAGAAGTATTTCCATCCGTAAACTCAGAATTTTGTATGTTTGGGATATACATATTTTAAAATACATGTACGCTCTTTTCAAACATATCAATGTACTTTGTTTTGTACTTATATTTGCATAGGATGAATGCATTTAAGAACTAACCCCACAGATCCATAAGGATCAAAATCTGCAGGATCCAGAACTTATTGTGCATGTTTACAAAAGCCAACTTCAGTAAACTGTCAAAACCTACACACAAAAAGAAATAGCAAGAAAACTGCACACACATCTGTATGTGAAGATTGGGGGGGTGGTGGTTAGAATATCAAATGACAAATGCTATGTCAGAAGTTTAGTCTAATTTTTTGCAGGTTACTCACAAATTGAGCATATCCATTTTCAGTGGAAATATCTTTAATATGAATGCTTTTCTGTAAATTCTAATGTTTTCTGTTCACAAAGATAGAAATGTCAAAACAGAAAATGTCAAAGTATTTCAAAAAGGGTTCATTTGTGCTAGAAAATAAAATCAATTGGTAGAGTTGTGTATAGTTAATACAGGATTCTAGATTACCCTAGGTGGGAGAGGTGTACTTACACTGGAACTTTCAAGCAATTTCATGTTTCCTTCCCATTAGGGGATTAGCTATCTCTAAATATTAATCATCTCAGTTAGTGACAAATAAAAAAACCCCATGCTTCTGGAATCAGAGTGAATTATTCTTCAACGCTAGCATCAAGATGACAATCACTGTTTGCACTTTGCGTATAAACTACAGATCACTGAGAGTTTCCTGCTGTACTGCAGCAAGAAAAGGAAATATAACACAAATAAGCTTAATTTTCTGCAAAGTACAGCAAGATACTTCGGTAATCTCATAAAAATTTCATACTGGAACTTGTTACAGTGAGTTCAATTTGATCTTTTAATGTAATACAGTACATTTTTATAAACTTAACATTATCATTGCAGAAGAGCATGCTAACTGAATGTTAGCAATTTATCTTTTATACATAATTATACTCTACTGTACCTACTGTATGCAGATCTCAAAATGTTAGTACATAAAATATTTATTTTCTTTATATGAGATGAGAATTAACTTAGAAGAGGCTTGAATATAAGAATGAAAAATTTGCTGTGCCTGTTTCTCAAGAAATAATGAATTACACATTATAACCCAAGAAATCAACATTTAAATTGCAAAACTATAGTTTACGTTTACATTAAACATTATGATCAGTAATGTGCATCAATATTCAATGAAGTTTAACTTAACCACGTTTATGCACATAAAGCCTCAAGAGTCTGCAGCAGTTTCAGCATCAATTTTTCATTTTTTTGTATAAAATGGACTTAAAGGTACATCTACCATAAATGTTTTCAGTGCAATTCTGTCAAAGAGGAAAATATAAAGCTAGCTTTCGATCATTTAATACCATAAAAAACCCCAACAACTTGTATTTGCACTGCTGAAGCATAAGTGAGCCAGTTCTGTTGTGCCAACTATTTCAAAGTCAATTCAAATCAACCATAATCACCTTCTTAGGCAGCATTTCCCCCATATCTATAGGTACACATGTTTAAAAGTTGAATACTGGTGGGGGAGTTAAGCTGAGGCACAATAATCTAACTGTTTATAATACCTTTTCCCATCGGTAACAGAAAAAAAAAATGCATAATGAAAAATTCTAAAAGTTTCTTTACAAGTGATCTTATAGTTTGGAAACTGGTAAATCCGTGCCTTAGTATTATCCTTTCGTCTAATCTTCACAGGCCACCTTGCAACTGTAACTTATTTATTGATGGATTATGTGAAAATGCTCCATTATTCAAAGAGATAAAATTTTCCTAAGTCAGAAATTGAATTTTTCACACCTTGTCAACTGCAGGGAACCAGACACAGAACAGCACCTGGAATTATATGTGTTTGGCAAAGCATACTGTAGTAACCTATACATTTTGGTTCAAAGACACAGTTTGTAAACTGTAAAACTGCATACAGGACACTGCTTTAAGTATTTCATTTCTATTCTTTTGAAGATTATACCTAAAAAAAAAAAAAATACCAACCAAAAACCACAATTCTCTATGGTAGCACAAAATAAAAATGGAGCTTCATTCAAATCTTGAATACCTTGATTGCAATAATCAACAGCTGGTTATTCAACAAAAACTTAGCTCTTCATACCAAAAAAATTTGGCTCAAAAACCAAAAACAAAACAGAAAGATACAATAAACTCTCAATAAAAGATTCTCTCGTGAGGCAACCTACCATATACTACTGCTAGATACGATTTTCCAAAAAAACATTACATCTCATTTTCAGCACATTTTTCATAAACATGCAACTTCACTATAAAATACAAAACACTTGGCTCTCAAGAACAGCTTTATAAAGACACACTGCATCAATAAAATTTTTCTTTGTGATTAACTTTACATTGTAATAAGAACTGATTTTCACTAATGTTTATATATCAGATTTCATATTATAATGTAGTAATAATTTGCTCTTTGTGAACATCATGTTCAGAAGGAAATATCTATACACATTAACATACTAGACTATTAAAAACTCAGTTACAGAATTTTATTGATACAGTAGATTAATAAAAACAGATAGGGGAAGATAAAATGGGTAGGGTGTTCAGTACATTATTTAATAACACATTTTAAAATTAAAATATTTTAAATCCTTTTTGAATTTTCAATGCCACTCGAAGTCCAGAAATGTCTGGCATCAATACTGAGGTGTAAAACAAGTCAAACAACTTCTTTCACAATTTGCATCTCTTGTATTATTCTATCCAACATTGTCCAACTGTAAAAGAAAGTATTTTAGCACCTCTGGTGATAGGTAGGTGCCTAAAGGTAAACACTAGGTTAGGTTCATGAAGAAACAAAGACCGTTTTTCTTTTCTTCTTCTTCTCAACAAACAGTGGCAAAAGAAAGTGGCACTATTTGTTCATCTGATTTTTTTTTTCACAGTTAAATGTCAACAAGAGTACAAATACGAACACTGACAGATATTGCTTGAGATCAATTTTCAACAAACTGTTCCTTTTTAAATCAATAGATCCAATAAACAGTGGGGTACTGTCAGTTTAAAGCCGCAGATAAAAGCTATACAAGCACTTTAGAAGTCAGAAACATTAAAAAAAGAACTATGTACAGTTTTCTTCTTTAGTTCATATGTCTACAAAGCCAGCGCACATTACACTTCACAAAAATCCACAGTTAATGGTATCAACATGTGTGTGGCTAAAGCTTGTGACCTAGGGACTGCAAATGCAGGGGCAGTAAAAGTAAAATAGATTTTCTCTTTTTCAGCAACCCCATTTGTGCACTAACAGCTTCATTCAGTCTCAAGCTTTATATTAAAAGCATTCTTCAAAGCTTTCCCCTGGAAGGCTGATAACTACATGCTCACTCATCGCCTTTCCCTTTTAGAAGTTCTGCGACGGACCTGTTTGGAGAAAAAGCATTTTAAATGTTTCTACAGAAAAGTTTTGAAAAATTCAAGGATAAATATATTTTATAATGGAAAAAATGCTTACTCTCACACTAATGTTTGAGTAACAGCATACAGTACCAGTCACTACTCATTTTATCACAGGCACAAGTGTCGGTCAATGACCAGGACATAACTTTCTTTGATGTTACTGAGCCTGAGTCCTTCAAGTACTCAAAAATAATCTAGTTTCCTTTTTCAGAGCTTTCATACACTCAGATGCTCCAATTCTTGGATGTGTCCAAAACTGTGAAGGCATTCTCTTTAATATTTTCTACTGATATTACTAATATATTTGTATGGAATAAATATTAACCTCTTTTAACATATTTGCTTATGCTGGTGAGAGGAAGAACTGGTTTAGAATTATGCTCCAGGATTCTATACTTATTTTCCAGTACTTGTCATTTTGTGTTCCTGTTTTGTACGAAAAAACATTATTTACTCCTATCATCTAGTTGAGAAGAATGGGCACGAGATACCTGGAAAGTAATTCCCATAAGGTACTACACAACTCAGGCAGACAGATAAATTTTCTGTTATATGTAGCTTTTGTTAAGACGCTTGACAAAACCTGACATTTTCCAAGAAATGCAGCTTGTCAGGGAAGCTACAGTGCAACGCCACTACCCAACACTGGCAGTTGACAGCCACCTCATTCTCTGTAAAGGAGGAAGGTTAAGTTCTAAGAACAGAAGTCATTCTCTGAACATCAGTACTTAGAGGACACCACAAAGAAAATCTCAGGCATTTCTCTTACATTGATTGTGGAAACTTCCTCTTCTTCCATTGCTTCCTCCTGGGGAATGTCATCGCTGACAGGTGAACTACTCTGAAATACATCCATCTCTTCACTGGATTCATTCTCTTTACTGGCTGCTTGTTTGGAACGTCCTGCACGGCTACAATCAGAAGAAAAATAAAGATCAGTTTCACAGTGTATAGGTCTGCACGTGTATAAATTGTATGAGAGCAAATACTCTACAAGAATAGCAGCTTTAAAATCTCATGTCATATAATACTTCTACCTTATATACCTATCTAGTTCATCCATACATGGAACCAGAAGTGGAAGTAGGAGCCTGTACAACAGCATTTGAAAACCGAATTCTTCCAGAGTTAAGGGCTACGAGTTCAAAGTACAACAACTTTTGCATTTATAGTCACGACAGATCTTTCTCTTCAGTGCAGAATAGAGGCTAAAGAAGGCTGAAACAACAGTAACGAGTGGACAGGAAAAGCCAAACAGCCAGAGACCAAATCCTTGGGGTTTGTTTTTTTCCCCCTCCTATCCAAGTCCATGAATAGATGCACTCTACTTCCATAGAAGTTTATTCACAACAAAATTTGCATCTATATTTTTACAGATCTAGAACAACCTATATTGCTACTTATGTAATTAAAACTATATTGAACCTAAATGCAAATCTTGCAAGCTAACTCTCGCTAAGACAGTTAGGGATAATCAGGATAACAGTATCTTAAATCAGAATAATCAAGAAAAATCAGTCAATAATATCTCAAATTGTCTTTGTTAGTTATAGGAGCTGAACCCCAAGCAAAATGCACCCCTTTGCTTAAAATGAGAACTGGTCCCTGCAGCACATGAAAGATGAAAAAAGCCAATTAGATCTGTATCCAGAACTACACAGCTGCACCCACATTGCCATGTGGGGTTGGGTTATCAGCACAGTTCAGAATCAAATCACTGAACCATCCCCACTTACTGCACTTTGATTTGATTCATGAAGCTGTCTCGGTGTATCCAAACTAGGTGACTTTTTGGTTTAAATTAAACCAGAAACTCTGTTCTAGGCAGACAAACACACACAACTCAGTCCCCAGTGAGAGCATACAGATGCAAAACACCCGTCCTCCGACAGCATCAAATCAGACATTGTGGGAATTTTCAGTCTCAAGAACCACACTAAAATCTACACAAAATAAAAATCTCTGAATTGCATACAGTAATTATAGCATAGTGGGGATTTCAGCACCAACTGACCAACACGACAACCTTTGAGAAGTATTTCAGATAGCCCAACTCAAGCCTTCCATGAGTGATAGAAGCAACAGAATTGAAAAGGAAAACAAAAGAATTATTCACAAGCTAGGTTCATCTTTTCACATATTACAAAAATAAGCCAGTTCACACATGCTAATTGGTAACCCAATTAGCTATCAGAAATAGGTTATGCACTATCAATCACCCCGTAGGTAAAACCCAAAATTCTTATGCCAAATCCATCCCCAAGGAGCCCAGAAAACTTTCATCATTTTGATTAAAAATATACTGTCTTGTGGAACACAGCTAGCTCAATTTATCAGCTCTCCCCAGTTCTGCTGTAGATACGTATGTAGAAACATGAGAAAGGGCTGACTACAAACCACTCGTAAGACTGAGAAATTACTACCATCTCACATTTTTCTTGCAGATTTGGTAAAAGGACAGTCAAAATTTGGGTGGTCTGACTACAAAAAATAAAAAATCTTCACCATATTTTTTTTGATGAAATCTGGAATAGACCCAACAACTCCGAAACCAATTACTTGGGCTTCTCATGCCAGGAACAATGTATGGTCATGTGAACAAGAGCTATGCCCGTTATTGATCATGTGTACTGACACACTTAACTTTACATTTAAAACAGGGTAAAGAAACACATTGAATTCATTGATTTCACTGAGAAGTGAATCAGAAGCTACTTCAGCATTTACTAAAGGCCATCTTCGACAAATGCCACAAAGCACGTCACCCAACAACAACTTGTTGGCATGTCCTCTCTGCATGGTCCTGGCAGCTTCCAACTCTGATTCCAATGCACACATAGCAGTCACTTCTGCAGTAACCAAAACAGCGTTTGCAGCTATAAAGGAGCAGGAAAGGTATGACTTGAGCAGAGAAACAGAACGCTAGAAAGGACAGGATACTGTGTGCAGAAAATGCCAGAACGTGAGATTCAGTGTGAAACTAGAATTTGAATTGAGGATACAAGTTTGTTCAGGCAAAGATGTCCAGTATGGAAGATCTCCATGGACAGGCAAATTGGTACATTGAACTGCCAGAGGAAGATCAACATGATGCTAACTAAGTCTAGAAGGTGTACAAATAGAGTAATACAAAATACCAGACTGAAGATGTGCCTAAGTAATGCCCTAAGGAATTTATCTCCAGGTTCCAGAAAAGCAATTTGTAAATCTGTTCCAGGAGCTGCAGTTTGATACCAGTGGCTAAATAAGTCCTGTCCACTTGTACACCTCTGCTTCACGTATATTGCATACACCCTACAAAAAAGGTAACAATACCTATGGTTTCTTACAGTAGGCACAAGGAAACGAAGTAGCAACAGAGTTTACTTTTATTTTGTAACTTAATACACCTCAATTTTTAAAAACCTACTCTTTCATAGATTTTAGCACATTTTATTAATTTGCAAATGATACAAGTGGATTATAAAAAGGCTACACATTAGAAAGTAAAGTGAACATTAATTTAAGGAGAATCAGAAACAAATTAATTCTCTACAATACTGTTTCACCACAGCAACAATTTGATTCTTCCTCCCTATCCAAATCAAAGGGGAGCAGTTTTCACTCCTTGAAGTCCTAATAAAGACCTGTCTCCAAGGCCCTCATGACCTTTATTGACATTTCTCCTAGAAGAGCAAAGCTACATACATGCTACATGAGCACATTAAAGTGCCTCTTGTAGCCTCTTGCTCTGGTTTGAGATACTCTAGGAGAAGCAGCTACGGAAAACATTTTAAAAATTACAATGGCAATTTATTTTCTTAACTGTCAAGTATTCTGAACTATTTTCAGTAAATTGATTGTTTGGAGGCATATTTTTAATTTTCTCTAAATACAAATTTAGAAAATATTCCCCACTTACACTTTTTTTGGCTGTGATGGTGGTGTTTTTGAGCGCCTTCCTCGTCTTTTCTGGGGCGTAGACTGTGCTGATTCAACTGTACTAGTTTCAGATGGTTCTGCTCTGTTTTGAGGAAGACCCAAATTGCAGAATATCAAATTATAACTAATGTCCAAGGATAAAAAAGATGCTGCTTACAAGAAGACAGACTTACCTCTGCTGTGTTCTCTTCTGTGTCCTATTTTGCCTGACTTTTGTTTTTTGTTCAATGTTTTCAGTTTGCCTTTCTTCCTCCTCTTCCTCTTCTTCTGCTGCCGCTGCTGGCGGTTGTTTTTTTTTGCTCCTTTTTGATGACTTTGCCACTGGTTCCTCCTTTGGTGTTCCTCCATTATTTGTTTTGGGAGGGCGTCCTCTTCTTCCTTTCTTTGGTGGACTGTTCTGTTCATCCTCGCTTTCTATTACATCTTCTTTTAGCCTTTTTTCTTCTTGCCATTGCGTTTCATCAGATTCCGAAACAACTGCAGGTCTCTTCCTTCCCCGCTGACTACCTCTAAGTTTCTGCTCTTGACCTAGTTTATTCAGGTCATCTATGTTTAATTTCTCTTCTGAATCTGTGATAGCTGCTTTCTTCCTTCCTCTAGGCTTATCCATCTCTGACTGAAAAGGTAAGATTACATCTTTAAATTAAAAAATTAAACTGACTATGAAACGGTCCAAAAGTCCAAATATTTCCAGTATTTCACTGTTTCATAACAATGTTTATTTCAAACTAACACTACTGTATTTCAACATACACAAACTCTCATTTATTAGTATCTGCCACATTGCAATTTAATCTACATGATGGTTATGCCACTTAAAAACAGACTGAATGTTTGGTTTTCCTTCACATCTCCCCTGTGACATAAGGCAGAAGTCAGCTTACAAATGTATGTCTCCACTTTACCCATAAACTGTGATAAAGAAAAGCAGAATGAAAAGCTAGAAAGGATACGAGACACAAAAAGTACAAGAAATCAAAGGACAAAGAAGGACTCTAGAAGAAAATAAGAAAAATGTCTGAACAATGATGACATCTCCTGCCAGTTCATGCTGATCTAGTGATAGCCCTGTTCTATTTGCTTTCACAGTCTTTGTGCACATCTATCATTGCAACTGCTTTTACTAGGTAAGCAGTTGTAGGCAAGTTAAAGTAAAGTTTCTCCCTCAGGTTGAACTGTTCCACAACCTTAGAACTAACATGTTACTCTGATGAAAACACAATAAATATCCTGTATAGTGACATATTTAAAACATGGACTTTCTGGACCCCAATTAAAATTCTGCTTCTAGTAAATGCTTGCTCTCCACCTCCAAAAACCCCAAAATGAATTCTGAATCAATGACCCTAAACAGCTTTCTTACATATTCAGAATTAAAAACAAATGCCCTCAAAAGTACTCAAATACTGAACCGTATTTGCTTTATCATCAGTTAAGTTTTGTCGGTTACCAATTCAACTCTAATGCTTCTAAACATGAATTGCATGCCAGCAGCTGTTCGGATGCTCAGACTTTTCCAGGTTTACAGCTGAAGTGAGATACCAATATAGGAAACATAAGAACTGTGGGGTTTTTTGACAAGAGATTAATGATTTTCTGGTTTTGTTATAAGCCAGTTTGGTTTTCCAACAAGACACAAGATGATTACTTGCATTTCAAGGCAAGCAAAAATTCAAGATGTTTCTATTAGTCAGTAGATTATGTCCTACAGAACCTAGAAAAATGCAACAGACTCTCAGAACAGGAGAATACAGAAGCATCAGAGACAGTCAAAAAACAAACCAGCAGTGACATCAGATAAAGGACATCCTTCATGTATTCCAGAAAATCCAATTGCAACCGATCTAATCTTGTTTGTATTATTGTTTTTTCTTGCATATCCCAAATACAACAAAATTTACAGACTGCCAACTGTTATTAAGGAACAAAGAACTGAAATTTACTAGTAGTACATGAAATCCTTATTATTTGAACTGCTCGTAGAATTACAATACAATTACAGTTTTCTTTGGTGTATTCATTTTCTGTATTCCGATACAGACACCAATGACAATACTGTTTGAGACAACACCGCTGCCAATACAGACTGTTTGAGACAATATTTAGCCTGTTAATGAAATTATTAACATGTTAAAGCACTACATCTGAGCAAGAGGGCAAATTATTTTTTATAACCTCATTAGGAAGCTTTAGCATTACTGATCTACAGAAGCACATAAACCCACTATTGAGAATTAGTAATGACAAGGCTGCCACTTTCAAAGACCTTGGTTAATGGTCATTCACTAAAATGTGAGACAGACACACATGTAATTTCTCCTGAATGATCCCGACACTGCAGAAAAGCACAGGAATGATACCATTCTGCCACCCCCTTGGGGTTCAATGTTCTTACAGAACAGTTAATTTCTCTAACAGCATAGGCAATGTGCTTGTTAATCAGCAAGACTACCTTACATCTTATGGGACTGTATAGGCCTGTAAGTATCAGTTAGCTATCCCACTCTGCCCTAAAAGCCTGTTGGAAACAGTATTACACATGCACAGCTTTAAAATCATGCTTCTACCTGTGATACCTGGCATTCAGAACCAAGCATTTTCCTGCCTTCACTGCAGTAGAAGTTGCATGGAAGAAAATAGAATCCATGACTATTCACATTACTCTTCCTTGAACTTCTAAATCCAATGTCAAATAATGATGCCCTTTTGGTTTTCTAGATAATCAGAGAACAAACAGCTGCTATTCCTTACAGCTATTGAAAGGAAAATACTGCAAAGGGCTGGAAAAGCAGAATGCACCTTACTACCAGTGATGGGACAGTACAAAAAAAGGTGAGAATTATAATGCATTAACACTAATGAGGTGTTACTACTTTGCTAGCTACAAGCAAGAAACCATATAAGATAAGACTTTTACAACCTCAGAAAGCAATCTGAAGTTTCAGACAGGTTAAAACTCCTCCACCCAAAACTCCAGTACAGTTGATCATTCTCACACTAACACACAACTGATTCTTCCAAAGCTAGATTTCAAATAAACATCAAGAACTGGGAAGCTACTCAACTTGAACAATGTTCCAAACACTTCATAAAAAAATCCTAAGAATGAAACAAATGGTGGGCTAATTCTTATCAACCTGGCTGAAGCAGAATCTACCCTGTCAAGATTACCAGTGTACTGCAAATCATAACTGGTAAACTTGAAAGTTTACAGGAGCTGTCAGTATGATTCAAAGGTAATGCATGTGAAAAACAGAAACAATGTTTTTTTCCCCAACATTTTCATTCCCAACTCTAAACACATTCTCCAGTAGTTTACACTATCAATTCAGTTTCATGTTTTGGCATGTTTTCATGTATGAGATCAAGTACCATCACATCAATTTTTGTTTTAAAGTCCTGGAGACTTAAAATGACACATTTGCAACGCAACCAAACAGCTCACCCTTACAAGATCAGAGTCGTCCCTTTTGTCAGTTTTCTTCCCTGGTAAGGGTGAGGACAGTGTGAATTCTTCATTTTCACTGTGGTCCATTTCAGTACTGTCAAGCCTAGAATGAATAAACATTTATTCTCATTATTATAATACAGTAGGCAATCATTAAAAAATATATATGTATTTAGAGAAACAATCTTAAGAAATCTATTCTAAACTATGAACAATCTGGTAGAATGAAACTTTCAGACTGGCTACTATGGCCACCACATATCACAAGCCAAAACATCTAAGTCTCAAGATAAAGGTGTCAATCATAAGCCAAGATGAACTTTCTTTTTTCACTAGGAAAGACAAGCAGCTTTTTAAAACAGAGAGGTCTTACTAAGTTGCAAGAGCTTTGTGTGTTTGTATATATTTGCATACGCTTTCATATACCAAAGATCCCCACAGACAGACCAGCCAAAACACATGCACTCTCCTATAGTGAGCTTTAATCAACAAAACCAGCGGATTTAAATTTCAGAGACTAGTTCATCCTTCAGCTTTCTGTTATTTAGGGCAGCAATTTCCTTTTTATTTCAGTTTCTATATATGTAAATGTGGACAATAATACCTCCTGCTTAAGTAAAACACTGAGACCCAGATAAATGTAATACACAAAAGCCATTTTGTTTCATCTGCCCTGGGGCAGGTGGAAATAACATTTTTAAATTACAGTGTAAATTTTTTAAAGAAAAGAAATACACTATGTGCTGAAATCAATAGTGGTATGCAAATACACAAACTCTTAACTCCCTGGGCTTGGCCTTTGAATAGACTGAGAAAGACATTCTCACTCCTACAAGTATACAACCTGTAATAACTGTGATTTAATCAGAAGGTTAGTTTTTATACATCTCAAGACATGTACATATTGCATATATTCAGCCGGACAAAGCTGGATATACCATGCATACTGAATCACTAGCCTCTCTTCAAGAGGACATTTCTTCTCCTTTGGTATCTCCACTCAAAACACTAACCAGTTTAACTTAGGTGAACTGGGGAGATCACAACGATGACAGAACAAGTTCGGCTGTGAGTGCAGCATTTTTTTAAACTAACTGGATGTAGAACAGTATTGGTCTCAGATTCGTTTCACTAAGTATAGAGAAGAATCTGGATTCTACACTGTCTTCAGCCAATAACAAATTTCTGCATGTGAACCTGCATGACTTGTAAGAAATAAGCTTTTCTGTGAACTTTCCATAGAGATAAGTATTTCACTGCACTACGTTTAAAATTAATACTTATATATTGAATAGTCACAGAAGTACCAAATGAGAAGTCTTATTTCCAAACACGACCCTTCCTCACAGTCCTGAATTAATGTGAGAAAATATGAATAGCAGGGCTTATGCAATCTCCAAATAATTGTGAAAAATATTATTGATAACGTGACCTTCAGTTAAAAAATGGACATAACAAGATACAGTAGCTGTTGAATAACCTAAAAAACTGACACAAAATAAGCTATAATTTTTAAAGGTAGCTAACTAGAAGACTACTTCTCTAGCATTACAGTACATTCCTCTCTCCAACACAGGAGGCACCTGCAAAGGCCATCAAAGTGCAGGTCAAATTTATAGAGGAGGAAGTCATGCAAGATGACCACAATGGTCGAACCAGTCCTCACTGTCTAGGACATGCTTTGAAACATTAGAGCAGGCCACACAGTTCCTAGGAAAGGCAGTAAGTACACACGCACACAAACACACACACGTGTGTGTGTAGATATACAGAAAATAAACACAAGGCTGCCCTTCCTTCCTACAGCCAGCTCTGCATGTGATTTGAGTTTGGTTTTGTTTTTTTTTTAAAAAAAAATTCTTTCTGGGGTTAAAAAGCCAAATTCACGGTTTCAGTTATACTGATATGTTTACTATAAATTTACTTCAAAATAAGATAATAGAATTCTGTTTCTTACTTAGAAAACATTATAGAAATATTCAAAGTTTCTATTACAAATATTTGAAATATCAAAGCTCCTTTGTTGTCTACCAACCTCCCTTTGATCCTTCCTGGAGAGCTTGGATTTGAACTGCTGCTGGCATTGCTTACAGTTTCCATTCGTGAAGATTTGGATTGAGACTGCTTGCCTGCTGATGAAAGAGGCTTATTAACTGCTCCAAGAACATTGGCTGCTTTGGGCTGAAACCAAAAATATATTTCCTTTATTTTAAGCTACACATTTAGATACTGTTAATATATACTATGCCTAAATTATTCACAGATCTCACTTTCTGCAATCAATACCTTAATTTTAACACAGCTATAAACATTTTCATATGAAAATTACAACAAACACAAGACGGAATTTGACAAAGCTGCAATGAAATAGCTAGCTGCCTATGGGATTCTTCTTCTCTATCCTTATATTTAGCCCTCTTCTCACTGGTAGCATTGGGTGCTCACCTGCTGTAAGCCACATCAAGACTATTTGTGTAGTTTACTTTCTGCTGATCTAGCTGTCTGAACCAGCTCACCATTCGGATTAGATAAGCATCTGTACTGGTAAAACAGAAATAGCAGTAGGACAGTCCTTTCAGTGAAGAAGCCATTGAACTGGCTTTGCTGTAATGGCAAATCATACTAGTTTCAAATGGGAAAGAACGAGAGCCTCAAAAATCAAATATTGTGGAGAAGATTCTGATGCTTCATGCATAGATTTAAAATTGTTAGGCATTCAATAGGTGTCAAAATTTCCAGACACCGGTGAGCTTCACTTCAGGTTACTTCTTTAAGTGGCTTATCTTTCAGATATGCCAAATAGCTCCAGCTCATACTAACTTTGGAGAGAGCTGAAACAGTTCAGTTACTCCCGAAGAAAACATACCTTTATGCCAAACACCCACATCCAAAAATGAAGATCATTTCCCACATTTCTCATTATCTAGGATAATCCACCTTCTATTTCAGTATTAGATTCTAGTTATATCTAAAGTTAGTGAGTGACAGCTAAAAAAAAATTCTACATGCACATCATAGCAGCCTTGAGTGTTCCTTTTACAGAGATAGGCACCATGGATGTGCTGGTTATACTTTATAGCTGGAGGGAAATTTACACTTAAACCAAAGATTCATTCTGCACTGAGTACAAAAAAAGCCAGAATATCCTTTGGAGAACAAAATCCAGTTTAAGAACTTACATCTATTAGTTTAGAATTTAATGTTAATCAATAAGCAAATACAGAAACAGCTCAAAAGCAGAGATGTTCAAATGCACACTGGACTGGACTTCCTACTAAGGAGGGAATAACACAACAGTTCCTCCCTTATCACAAAACCTACACTGAAAACCTTACTGCCCTCAAATACTGTTCCCCATTTATATACACCCCACCAACATCCACTCCCGTTTCCAAAAACAAGACTCTCTAGACCAACATTCATTCTACTTTGCTCTCATGATGGTGAAGCAACTGGAAATCTTTAGTGGTCAAATACATACCTGTTGTTTGATACAAAATTTCAGGACAACAAAGAAGGGAATTTGAGTACCTGGTACTAGAAATTTAAAATAATATAAAAGCTACCTTAGGAATTTCAAATTAGGATATTTGACTGATGTGGAACTACTATAGGGAGTTCAGCAAAGGGCCACTAAGACGAAGATAGGACTGCAGCATTTCTCATGTGAGGAAAGTCTTAGAAAGCAGGTGCTTTGGACTAAATGCCCTTCCAGAGATCTTTTCCACCCTCAAGCATTCTGTGATCTTCCACTATAGCATAAACCATGCTACTTGTGTAATATATCTAAGTGTACTGTGACAATAATAAGTTCGGGACAAACTAGCAAGAACGTTTTTGTCAAAAACTGGATGAGGGAACTTAATACTGACTACTGATCAGCAATTGGAAGACATAAAACTTCCTTTCAAAAACTTCTGTCTTTATTATGAAGTGAATCTCTAATTTGTGGAGTTCAAACTTCCAATCAATAAATGTTAGCTTTCAACTTCTAACCAAAAATATTCCTTCCATGTATGCATTTTTTCCTAACTGGCATTCCTACTGTATTAAGTTACCAGTTCACAACTAATGTTTCATTAGCAGAGTTAAAGTCAATGAAGACGCTGCACTTTTATCTCTTTTGCAAGGTAGCAATTAAACGTTCGCCTGTAATCTACAATAAGACACATTAATCCACACTAAACCCACAATCTGTCTTTTCCTTTACTAGATTTTAATTTTATACTAAAGAGTACCCGTGTCTAGTTCTAGTGAAGATCTAACATTGACATTCTTTACAATGCATATTTAGAAAGAACAAATTAATATAACCAAAGAACAGTCAGTTACTGTCTAAGATACTGTAAAAGGGAATTCAGCTTTCCCAAAGATTAATTTATGTGATTTTTAAAATAATTAGAATTTTCTATAGCTGTCACTTCAAAGGCAATATTGTAGTCTTCAGCAGGAAAAAAAAAAAAAAAAAAAAGGTTAACTGTTCTGCAGACTTGTCAAATATTACGCAGTTTTTTTCAGACTCTTTTTAAAGACTCTCTCTTTTTAAACAGTAGGCTTTGCCTACTATTACCAGCAACCTAGCACAGACCAGTATCAGTTTCCCTTGTACCTATCTCTACCTTTTTATTAAGCTTTGGAATATAAACTCTCTGGGCAGAAAAAAATATATATTTTCTTGAACTTGAGGTGTTTCATGAACTACATATTAGGTTCCCTTAAAAAAACAAAACCAAAACACTCAAACCAAAACTACAAATGCAGGATCAAAAATGAGCCCTCACGCCCCTCACATCATACGTACCTTTCCAGGAGTGAAAAAAGACTTCATTTCCGGAGGAAGATAATTTTTTGTGTTACTGAAATTCTGTAAAGAAAAAGAGCGGGGAGACAGAAATCACAACAATAATCAATGAACAAGAGAGAATAATTTTGAAGAAGGTACTTAAAAGATTTTCTTTACATGATTCACGCTTTTTAAAATTTAAACCTGAACAGCAATACCTTGGGGGTGGGGAAAATCAGTTTGTGTACATATATATATAAATTTTCAATTACATTATAATAGGAAAATGTCTGAAGTTACAAGAACTATTGAAAAGACTCCCCGAATTACAGCTAACAAAGGTTCAAACAGACTTAGCTCAAGAAAAAATAAATGCCAACACATACCTTGTCAGGTTGAGTAAAATATCTGGCTGGTAGCACAGGGTCTTTAGGGGATTCCAAACTGTACGTTGTACTCTTTGACATAATGATATTCATTGCTACATCACAGACTGTGTAGAGTTTCTGTAAAAAAAAAAAACCAAACAAAAAACAACAAAAAAAAACAAACACCACAACAAAACCCACCAAAAAACAAACACAAATAACACTTTTAAAGTTCATTGCAAATCTTAATAAAGGACATTATCTTTTTAGCACAGAATTATGAGAACGCAGTTTAAAAGCAATCATCTTAAATATTTAACACTAGCCTGCATCTTAGACAGTGTATTTCAGGGTACTAAAACATAGCAGCAAAAGAAAAAAGCACTGCAGGCCCAGCAGTTACAGAGAGCCAGCTTTCATGATCTTTCTACACTTAAGAATCACATATGCTACGGTTTCAACAACGAAGCTACAAAATAAATTTAAAGAACCTCATCTCCATGGAAAAAGCAGAAAAGTGACAAATCTGTACAAATTGTGATGCAAAAACCTCAAAAATAAAATCAGTGTTTGATATATTCACTACACAATATATGCTGGATACATTCAACATACGTATTTTTCTTTCTATACTAAGCATATTCTTGCATTTTTAAAAGGCAATATTACACAGCATATTAGTGGATGATTTAAACAGTAAAAATTATAGCTTACGTATATTTAAGGTTAGCATTAGCATCTTATTGAGACAGTAACAGAAGGACTGCAAACTATTACAATTCCCTTGTAAATGTGCAAGATCTACCAACACGCAGGAAAATAACTGTCATCTAAACTACAATAAAATAATCATTACAGTACACAAAGCATCACCTCCCACATACAATTCTATTGAAAGACATTTTAAAGTTAGTGTGTAAAGAAAAAGCAGCTCGGTTCCAGAAGCAGGCCAGAATTAAATGCAATTTCCAATCAGAAAGTATCACCTACTTCATTCATTTTTGGATCATCTGGCCCTTGAGCATCCTTGGTCTGTTTGATATTTTCTACCATTTTTCTGATAAATGCATGACTGTTGTTTTCATTTTTAGCCATCAATATTTCCAGTATGAACCACAGGCACCTAAAGGAGAAATGCAGTAGCCCTCATAAATAAAAACATGAAAGAAATTCTTTAAAAAGAAGCACATGTGAGGCAGTGGTTTACTCTAGTTTTTATCAGTGCTATGAATTTGAACCAGTTTAACTCTGGGAAACCAATTATTTAGGAAAAAAGAAATGAAGGTAGGATAAGCAGAAAGCGAAGGGTCCTCTGTAAGATATTAGAGCACTAAAAAAGCACATATGCTATTTCTCACAGCATTTTACATAAATATCTGCCATTGTTTTGTGCACTGGACAGTGTATCAGGGTACCACAATTAATGAAAGTTACACTCAGAATAAAGTAAATTGTTTTAACCCTTGAAATAACACTATTAAAAGTAGCCTTACTCTTTAATGTCCTTGAGTTGTTCAATGTCCTGGACTTTGACATAATCTGGGTCATGAGCTAGAAGATGGATAGTATAAGGAACAACATACTCTGGTAGAAGTGACAACAGTTTCTCTGAAAAGCAGAAGAAAGATCCATCAGAAAACTATGTATCAAGAAATATGCTTTTCTACTACAGAGTAAAAAGCAAAATACAAGATCAGCACACATTCAGACAAAGGACTGGCAAACCTGTGGCTATCATTTCTTTATGATGTTGTATCTCATAGTTGATGTGAAGATTATTCATGCGTGCAAAACTTAAGATTTTAAGCATCTCTCACAGTGCTGCATAGTTTCTAGCTACCTTGAGAACACAGCTACAGTAACCCCCTACTCCCAACCCTTTCCTTGGTTCAAACCCTGCATTTCTAAAGACTCTGAAAAACAAGTGAGGAGAGATCACAAAATCCATGTTAACTGCGAGATGCAAGACCAGCACAACCATAGGATAAGCTGCTATTCTTTCTTTGGACATTGTAGTGTACAGCCTTGCTGACAACAGAACAGGAAGAAATGCGCTTTTGCAGAGGCTTCACAGTCAAATTGCCACAACGTTCTCCAAACCCACAGCCTATCTTACCTGTTTAAAGAATGGAAAGGAGGTGACATGAATGCTATTAACAAAGTAGTAGTGGACTGAGTTTGAACAGTTCTATCCCACTTGAACAGAGAAGCACAACTGAACTATGACATTCAAAGCATTCAAAACTTTTTCTAGCATCCTCTGAGACTCGTAAATAGTCCTAAGCAAGTACACTGCGGGAGGAAGACTTTCCTACATCACAACACTTAGATGGCTGTTTTTCTCGGGGATTCAAAAAGTAAGGATTGTGGCCAAAGGCCCTCTGAGTTACCAGCATGAAATCAACATTCTCTAAGGTAATAAACAAACTCCTCAGTTAACCAACACTATGCAGAGTGAACTTCAGCACCTGAAAGTTCGATGACAAAAATGAGAATGGAAAAGTTCATATTCCACAGGGCAAGTGCAACAAAAAAAGACAAGTTGTACACCATAGGTCAAAAAAAGATTTTGCAGAAATAGTCCATGTTGCTTTCTTTAGCCTAATGACTTGAGAGGAACTGGAGGATGAAGAACTTGCATAAGTTATTAAACCTTCAGCCTGTGCAAAAGGCAGGACAACACGCAAGGAAGGCATGCTGGTGTTCAGTGTCTGTTACTATGATACAAGCATCTTATCTTGAATGCTTGTGGCAAATGCAAAGTCACACTATGGATACACACTTGAATGTATATGTGAGGGAAGGAGAGACATTCCTGGCTCTGCTTTTGAAAAATCACATTTTTGAGCTAGTGAGTGATCACAAAAGACAAGACCAAGTCTGGAGAATCTTTTGGTAAGCTGTTAACAATCCCTTATTAGGTTATGAATAAGTGCAAACATCTGCAAATCATTACATATAACAATACTTGAAAACTATTTTAAAATACATTAGAACACTGATATTTTTATTTCTAATATAGGTAATAATATGAGATGTGCTTGACAAATACTGTGCACATCAAATAAAATACATTATTACTGTAGATTTCACAAGACTAAACTGCCATAAGTCAAGTCTTAATCTATCTCATCCTTAAAGGTCTGCATAAGTAGGGATAATGCACAGCCTACATGAAATATTTGCATTCACTCATAATAGCAAGGAAAGCATTCAAAATTAAAGGTCCGCCTAAGATAGTGCTGTCAAATTCCAAGTATACGCTTTTAGACAGCTATCGTAGTGATGCAGTTAATTATCAAAAGTAATCTCTATTACATAAACTATAAGTCATCATAAGATTTGAAACAAACAATAAGATCACTCAATTACTTTCTATGTCAAGTTATATTTATGTAACTGAAATCCAGTGTACTTTGCAAAGCAGTTTTTAACGTGTTTGAACTGACATTCCACCATTAAAATATCCTTCACTTCAAGCACTGTCCTGCACTTTAGCCAGCAGCTCTTTGCATAACTAAAGAAAGATGTGGCAGGGAAAAAAAGAACATAATTATGATTGCAGAACTGTAGCAAAACTGGTTTACCTTAAATGTGTCCCAGGCAAAACCAATTCACTATTACTTGTATTAATTACCAACTTCAATAGAATGCTCGTAAAGAACTCACGAACTCAGTGTTTCATTAACTTCCTGCCTTGTACAATTTCTAATACAGCTATAGTAATAATCCCAACTGGGTCTCAAAAACAAAGTAAAACAGATCCAGACTAAACAGGAAAAGGACAAGTATTGACACACATTATACTTAACCCCTGTCATGACAAAAAATAAAATAAAATAAAATAAAAAATAGTATTTACGTTCTTTCCTCATCTCTAATGAAGGAAGTCGCAATCTGAAAGTGGAGTGGCTTTCCAGGCATGAACTACCAGCATTTGAAACTAGAATGTGCCAAATCCCCTCACCAAAATGGCTTTATAAGCATTTAGGGAAGCAACTTGTTAAAAAAAAAAAACAAAAAACAAAACAAACTTTACTCTTGTGGGTTTTCTACTTACTAACTTGCAAGTACAAGTCCAGCCTCAGAAAACAGAGGCTCCTATGGAAGGCACAAGTGCCTATCCAGATGAAACTGGTAGCAGACAAACAACCAAAGTAAGTCTCCTCTTGAGCAGCTCCCACTCTGAATAGCATTTAGAGAACTTAAGAAGCTCAAGTGTAACTCTTGCCAGCCTGTGAAAGGGCAATGTGGAGGAAAGTATCAGTATCAGCCCTTCGGAGGCGTTCCTTCATCACTGTATACAGAAGTTTACCATCTCATCAACAAATGCTGAAATCTCCCTAAGTATCTGAAAGATACTCTCCTCAACTGTATCAGGTTTTCAAGAAAACAGGTATGACAAAAATGACACATTTATAGATTCAGAAAAATAACCATATTAATCAAAGATGAAGAATCTCAGCTCTGTTTCTTTGTGGAAGCTTTTCAAAAATGGTACTATTGTCATTACTACCCTGAGTTACTGCATGGCCAGCAGGGAGAATGAGAGAGGGAGACATGTACACATTTAAACATACCTTACTGGAACTGAATTTCACCTGTATTACTACAATAAGGATTTTTTTCAGATGTAAGCAGTTCAAGACATTTTATTTGTTACAAGTTCAGACTGGTAAATCTGAAAGTCACAAGGTTAATCCTGCAACCTATATTTAATCCAGACTCATCACAGATCATAATACATATCAAATCAGTGGCATCACTCAAGGTCTTTCAAGCAAGAACAAAAAAGAAAAAAAATCAGGCACGCTTTGAGGTCCTATTGGATAAGAAAAGATTACACACACCTCGCTCCTCTTCATTTCTCATAGAGATTGATAGTAATGTTGAACCACCTGTCTTAATACAGTTCAGAAATCAGCAATTACTTTTAATCATATGAGAAATCTTATATTTTTTTTCTATATAACTGAGTTTTCAGTTTCAAGAGGCATAGTTTTAGGGTGACTTAAAGGCATTTGCTCAGTGAATTTTTCTTTTTTACATGTTATCAAGGAGGGAGAAAAGCACCACTCTTTCTCTTTGTAAATCTAATTAGCAATACACAAAAGGATTTCTCTGCAGATTTATTCTCTGATGAAAGTCTAATTGGACTAGGGCATATTCAGACTGGCATGGCTAATATAAAGCCTGGGATTCCTAAATGCAGAAGGAAATCAGTTATTTGACAGTATCTGCAAGATCAGGTTCACAAAATAGGTCTGATCTATCCTGAGACACAATGAAAAAATCCCATTCATTTCACAAAGGCTAAATCATCAGTAATCTTCCAAAGAAATAAAGCCTTCGAAGGCTCTTACTCAAAATGCTCACAGCTCTTTATAAATGTCTACTTTTTGCTCTGGCCAAATACAAGTGTTGTCATGCTGTATGTGTCAGCTTTAAGTAATTCAAAAGGGAAAAGGACTGATTTTACACAAGAAAAATGGCTACCATAATAACTTAGAAAGCATTCCCACGATCAGACTGCTGTCATGGGCAAGAAAGGATTACATATATTCATCCTGAAGTGCCTACGAATAGAGCCCTTTGCCAGCATAAGACAAGGTAAGAATCTACTCAATATAGTTTAAAGGCACAAAGACAGTCAATTCAGCACAGCATTTCTATCATTAAGGCTGCATATTATTAATTACTGAAGTAAAATTAATCATTGTCACTTCACAACAAAATTAACCATTAAGTTCAAACGGTACATGTAAGTGCCTTGAAAAACTACTTCATTTCCGATATACTTTGGAATAAACATTTGCACAGATTTAACAAAACTGAAAGAGCTCAGAAATGCCTGTTAAAAATCTCAAATTAAAATCTGGACTCTGTTTTCATTTTTCATTAGATACTTCTAAGTGAAATTTACAGCCATTCTATGTACAAAAACAGAAAATCATAAATATTTTCAGTGTACGCACATTGACACTTGAACTACATAGCACTTATACCAAAAAGTGACTTCTATTATCTTACCACTAACTGCCGCGTGTTGCTTCAGATACTCCCTTCTGACATTTATGTTCTTTACAAGGCACTGCCTAGCATGAGCTCTTCTCTCCTTCACTGGATCTTTTGCACACAGTGCACAAATAGCCATATATTCTAGTGGCAGCCGTAGTCTAGAGAGGCCTTTGTGAAGTTTCTGAGCAAATATTTGTCTCACTTGGTAGCATTCATCCTATTAAAAAAAAGTAAAAACAAAACGGGTAACAGTAAACTTTTATAAAGGCAATAAAAATTGTGAAATAAGAGACAGAACCCTGGATAAATATGCCAAAATCAATTTCAGACCTTGCAGCCATAGAAACACAGGAACTGTAAGAATGTTTTGTAACATAAATTCAAAGCAATTAAATTGAATTAGTCAGCTGCAGCTTTCCTTAAGATCAGGAGAAGAGTTAAGGTTCAGAAACCGTACAGAAATATAACACACTCGAGACCCAAAGCCTAATTTAGTATTGAGGCACAGAGTTAATGAAGTTGCTTTCAATAGGACCACTTGCTTTGCGCAACCAAAGTCAAAGATCTGCACTGAAACAGTGTTTAACCACCAGTAACCACTGTCTTGATTTTACTACTGCTATTTCACAAATTTTCATTAAGACATTAATATTAGAAACTTAATATAATTCAACAGAATGACCAGATGAGATAAGGTTCAATGCTTATGAGCGTACCAAGCATTTCCATTAGTGTGGAAATCTACGAAGTATGACCGACCACAGAAGAGAATAACCACTGTCTAATAGTTGCCAAGGAACAATAAGTAAAATAATATGAAGGTGGCAAATGTATGTCTACAATTTATTAAGCAATGCATTTCCAGAGAAGGTACGAACTTTAAGATTCTCTGTATGAAAATAACCCACATACTTTAAGACACCATTCAATATGCCACAAACCATCAAGTAACACAGGCCAAGGATGGTTAACAGAAACAGGTGTGGAAAAGTTAGAAGAAAACATACAGAAAAGCATATGGTAAACAAGGCCACCAAACCAACATGGCATATTTAACCCGCCAAAAAAAAAAAAAAAAAAAAAAAGACTTAGAGGAAAGACTTGTTATCTCTAAATACAAAGAAAAAACATTAACAGGAATAAAGAGTTATTTTAGTCAAATGACAGTTTTGAAACAAGAAAATTTGAGGGTTTCCAGCTATCACCGAGCAGGAAATGTAAAGACAAAACCCAGACACTGGCAACACTGATTATGCCAAATTTGCAAATAGCATCAAAAGAGATCATGAATTACATAAAAAGGTTTCCCTCTCCTCCCACACAAAAAATTAAATCCAGAAGATTCATCAGGCCCATGTTCCTTTCTGTGCTTCAAGTCACAGTCTTCCTCTATGGACTGAAACCCTGAAATGCCTGCTGCAGCCAGAGCTGAAACAACCCAAGATCACAAACTCAAAATGTGAGGCCTACTCAAGATCTATTGCCTCTTTATAAGGAAACCCACCACAACTTCTGTAGAATTTGCAAAGCCTACGAGACAGGAACACACAGGATCTCTATATCTCTATTTACATTTTGAGAGTTATTTCCTTTCTGCTACTTTGGGCTTGCAGGCAGAAATAAAGGATGAAAATTCCAACATCTGCCAAGAAATCTCTCTGAAATATTTAAAGGACACCAACTATCTTTGCAGGCCTATGTTCCAAATATATTGTACTCAAGTACCAAGAAACCAAGGCCATTGTCACCACAGTCTAATGTACTTTACATAAGCTCATTTCAAGTTTTAATAATGCCATAATGCAGCTGGGGTATTACTTAAAATCAATAATGAATTTCTTAGTTTATCAATATTCTAATATTTGACTACTTTAAGTTAGCATTCCCCCCTCACGCAGCCCAGTAGGATAGATCTACTTCTCATCCAAAATCAGTTTTCAGGATTATGTAGTAGGAAAATTCCTGCCAAGGCCAAATGTTTTGCATAGAAACAGATTAAGGGAAATATGCATAGAAACAGATGAGGGAAAATATACACAACGGACAGAGCAACCAACATATATATCCATACATTTGTTGATAACCCACAAGCTACACCTAATTTCCTTACATTTATGGCTAGCGCACACAGCTGGTACTGTTCTAAGGTGATGATTTCATGGTAACAAGGTTCTTGTGCCAACTTCACAATAGCATTCCCTGCAGCCAGCCTCAACCGAGACATATCGGGTTTACTGAAAAACAAGCACACGGATTGTAAAAGTTAATTAGTAAAAAAATATTTAATTATTTGACTTAATTAAATCCCAATAAGTTTGCACTGCTAAAAAACCAGGTACTTTGAAAAGAGGGAAAAGCCCCCATGAACTTCACACACACCCCTCCCCAAATCAACATCAGAAGTAACTTCAAACCAAAAGTAGTTTCCATGTCACCACGTTTTACAGTCTATTACCACATACCTATTACCTTGTCTCAATTTGGCAATTAAAATATTCCTTGGAACTTCCTAGAAGTTCCACATGGGTGTGAAACACTTTTAGCTGTGCACTGGACCAGCACAGTCCAAACTGCCTCTCACACAGCAGTACATTTAGTCTGTAAGACACATTCAGCATGCTGACTTTTCCTTCCGCAAGGGACTCCTGTCAAAGTACCCCATTTCTAGTCCCCAAACTTGTCAAACTTTTTCTAACAATGATAGCTCAAAATTCATGGTGCAAGTCCACATAAATTAAGATTAATTAGATATTATGGTAGGTGACTAAGTGAACTGAATTTTTAAGACAGCATTGTTACTTGGTTGCACACCCAAATTGTGCTCCCATCCAGCAAAGCACATTGCTAGTTTTCATATCAAAAGATGAATAGGGTTTTCTTTAACAAAAGTTATTGGAATACAAAAGCATCTTCACATGAGCTTTTGAAACTGATGTCCTGTGCATTAATAAGCTTAGTTGGGCTTTCACTGTTCTTAGAAAATTTATTTCAGTGAAGTGTATCACTTGTGCCTTTCCTCAGCTCAAATACAAAAGAATTAAAAAGTTTTATGAATCTCTCACTTAAAAGACTAACGAATTCCATTCAAAAGTAGTAAATATAGCGGGGTTTTTTCTTTGATAACTTGGAGCAGGAATCAATTCATATGCTTATTTAGAAATAATTATTCATTTCAGCAAGACAAATATTGCTTATCTTCTTAATCATGTGCTCTTTATCCATAGGAAGAGAAAACACTGTAGTCTTAAATACATTATCATGAAAACTGTATAAAGCATTTAAACAGTGAGATAAAAAGCCATTACTAAACACAAAGTGCATGACAAAAAACATATTTTGAGCTTAAACTTTAAAATTTATCTAATCAGGCTTCATACACACCTTAATATTTTATGTAAACCACGACATCTCAAAACAAACCCTAACAGAACTCGAGCAACCAACTGACAGGACAAAAGCTACACTAACTTACAAACAAGGCATGAAGATTAACATGGCAACATCTAATTCTTAAAAAGCTAAATTTCACTTTAAATTGCATCTACTGTGATAAGTGAACCCAATAAAGATTCAATTTTTGCACTTCAGTGACAAGTGAGCAATAATGACTTACAAGTAAGAGTGATTGAGCCAAAGGAAAGGACAAAATTAAGAACTTTCAATCTTCCTTGCTTTGGTAGCAATAACAATTTGAAAATTGAATCAAAGCTATTTCACATAAAAGTTGGCCAAATCTTTTACAGACTGTATGTACCAAAGAAATACCCCCAAGCATGTGTGTGTACTGTGGGTAGGAAGAGGATGACACTGTCAGTTGTGAATATCATTCTAGCTGTTGAAGGATGAAAATCAGATCTGTCTTATTGCCCAAAAGGATTATTTTAGAAGAAACTCTAAACTGAGGATTTATTTTTGATCAAATTATCATAGATAAAAGCTTTCTGATCTGCATGATCCCAAAACACACAATTGCTCAGGGTGCAATAAAAGCTTCTGTATGATATGACTGCAGGTTTTGATTAGTGCTAATAACTTTGAAAATTAATACCGAGGGCGCCCTTGTCCTATCAGAAGCTCTCAAAGACATACAAAAGGAAACTGGGCAGTTGTTTTCTGCAGTGCCATTACTTTTGCTGAAGATCAGATGTTTGAAATGAGAAAAGAAGTGCAAGCACATGGAAAGATGTTATCAAGTCAAAACCACAGGTCTTAATTAAGGTGGTGGGCTGCATAAAGATAAAGCAAATAAATGCATCTTGAAAACATATCTGGTGCCTAAACATTTTCTCTCAGTTTACAAACTAGCAGTTAACACTTTTTATTATACTCCATAGGATAAATGCCAGTGTCCAGTTTTCTAGGTGTTTTCCACGTTTCATAGAATAAAAAGTGTCTTTTGAATACAACCTCTGAAAACATTGCATATCAGACAGTGTAGCAAATTATCTATAGCAGAGAACTATGAAGCTCTAAATTTTGAAGTTTAAGTCTTTTTTTTTTCTTGATAAGCTTCAGTTTAAGGAAAATGCAGATAGCATCTAGCCCAACCCATCTGCTCAAGCAGGGTCACCTAGTGCAGGATGATGTCCACATGACTTTTTAATATCTCCACCCCTTCTCTGGACAAGGTGTGCCAGTGCTCCAACAACCTCACAGTGAAAAAGCGTTTCCTTTTGTTCAGACCGAACCTTTTGCATTTAAGGTTATGCTCACTGCCTCTGGTCTGGTCACTGTGCACCACTAAGAAGAGCCAGACTCAATCTTCTTTGCATCCTCTGTTCAGTTATTTATACATGTTGATGAGATCTTCACTGAGCCCTTTCTTCCCTAAGCTGAACACTTACAGAGCTCTCAGCCTTTCCTCATCTGTCGGACACTCCAACCCCTTAAGCATCTTCGTGGCCCTACACTGGGCTCATTGCAGTAGCTTTACAACTCTTGTATTGGGGAGCCCAGGTGTTCCATCACCTTCTCAAGGATCAAGGTAAGGCCGACTGGGCTATAGTTAGCTCTCTGGGTCCTCCTTCCTGTCACTTTTGAGGAAGGGAGACACATTTGCTTTCCTCCAGTCTTCAGACACCTCTAACCAATCACCATGATCATTCAAAGAGGCTCAAAAGTGGCCTTACAGGTGTCAGCCAGCTCCCTCAACACTCACAAGTGCATCACATCAGGGAGCATGGATTGATGCACACACATCCTGTTTGCTTAAGTATTCTCTAACATGATCTTCCCCCAACCGTATGTCTTCCTTGTTCCAGACTTTCCTCTGGTCTCCAGGGCCTGAGATTACTGAAGACCAGCCCTGATAGTAAAGACTGAGGTGAAGAAGGCATTCATTACCTCAATCTTTTCCAAGTCCTGTGCCACCAGGTCTCCTACCTCGTTCAGCACGGTGTGCGCATTTTCCCTGGTCTTCCTTTTGACCCATTTACTTTAAAAAGCTGTTCTGGTTGCCTTCATCATTCTTCATTAGATTCAATTCCCATTGGGCTTTGGCTTATCAAACTGTCTGTCAGACAGTGCTCTCTGTATTCCTGTCAACTTACCTGTCCCTAAGTTCCACTTTCTGTATACCTCACAGAATCACAGAAGGGTTTGGGTTGGAAGGGACCCTTAAAGCTCATCCAGTCCAACTCCCTGCTGTGACCAGGGACATGTTCCATTAGATGAGGTTGCTCAGAGGCCCATTTAAACACACCTTGAACTTTTCCAGGGACGGGGCTTCTACAGCCTCTCTGGGCAACCTGTACCAGTGTTTCATCACCTTCATTGAAAAAAATTTCTTCCTTGTATTCAGTCTGAAGCTACCAGTTTTTAGTTTAAAACTATTACCCCCTGTCCTATCTCAACATGCCCTGCTAAAAAAGTCTGTCCCCATCTTTCTTATAGGACCCCTTTCGGTACAGAAAGGACACAGTAAGGTCTCCCCAGAGCCTTCTCTTTTCCATGCTGACGAACCCCAACCATTACACACAGTTTCTATTTTTATATATAGTTGAGCACAAAAAGAGTGGGAAAATTACATTTCTATAACATGCACAGTAAGGAATCATCACTCCAAGCATGAAAACACACAGGACCTACAGAACTGATCTATTCACAAAATACTGGATAAGCAAATCAATATGCTCCAAGTAGTTCTGCTGAAAAGGTAAATTACTGTCCCTGAACTCCCTAGTAACTGCCACGAATGGTCACATTACAGAATTTAACGCTATGATACAAGGAACTTTAAGAAAGATTACACAGTTGCTACAAAGATAACATACTAGACAATTATCAGGTTTGCAATGGTGCACACACAACATAGGTTCTATCTGCATAATCACTGTGTAACATTAAAATGGTTTTAATTTTGGGGTGGAATTTACTCATACTGGCACAGTCCACCCATGCTTTTAATGGCTTTTGTAGACATAAACTTCCAATGTTTAGCAAGTGACAGTGGCAGACAACTTATCATTTCTACTGCAGAGGATTAAGATACCCAGAAAAACAAATAAGTTCTCTAACACACACACCTAAAAGGTAAATTATTTATTGGAACTTAATCCTCTTTACACATTTCCCTCTTCCTTACACATTTAGAGGCCCTAAGGGATTAAAGTGTGCCTTCAACCAGAAGTGCCTTAAGTATTCGCTATTCCCACCTGGTTTACTGGTTTTTATTAGAAAGCCTGCCTATCAGCCTTTGGCACACACCACTGCCACATCAGAAAGAGCAAACAATTTTCAGTGGGAAAGTTTCGTAGCTTATTTTTGCAATGAGTAATGGCCCTTTGAAAAAAAAGAGATAAACCAAAAGAAGATAAAAGCATTAAAATCCAGGTATATCTACCAGTGTTGAAAAATCTGAGACTCAAACTTATGTAGAAATCCAGCCAAGCTTATCATTATTTCTTATGACATAAGATGTAGAAGTTGTTGATCAGTCCAACAGAATATTTACAAAAGTACTACTAGTGCTACTTTGACTGAAACTCTCCCCACTGCATCATCACAGACATCAAAACATAACCATCTGTCCCATACCTAATTTTCCCTTGCTCTGTTAAATCTCCATCACTGTGCAATATTGTTGTTAGCAACCTCAGAGTAGAAGTTCCTGACTTGCTGTGGTTGTTCTTCATTCCTAGTAACCATCGAACCATCATCTTGATGGCCTGAATCTGAAAAAAAATTTATATGCAAGTCAAATCACAGCATCAGCCTCATTTTTAAAATAATCTTTATCTTAATTTAATCACTCAGTATTTTCCCAAGTGCTTTTCGCTGCTATGGACACAAATCTGTCAAGGCAAAATATCATTTAAACACTGAAGGATAAGTAAATGAACTCTCACTGGACAGCAGCTGGAAGCCCCAACTATTTATTAGAGCAAATAAAAATAATACAACATTTAGTTGAAGCCCAAACCACTTCTACTAAGCAATCACATGTTTTCACAGGACAAAAATATTACCTTAATCGAGCTTACATCCATTAAACACTGTGGAACAGGCAAAACAATTTATATTTATTAAGAAAGTGTTACTAGATCAAAGAGGAGAATATATTTTCATTTTCCTATATTCCTGTAATTCCTGTGCTTAAACAACCCCATTTATTTATATATGTAGGATGGGTTTCAATTTAAGATTGTAAATTAAAAATCACTTCATAGGAATTTTAACTGTTAGGAAATCAACCTGTATTAAGATAACTTGTCCTGGAAAAGAAAACTGCTTTCATGGCTATTTAAAGAAAAACCTCAAAGCCTGTTACTTTGGATAATTTCATTTTTTGCCAATTGAAACATCAAATGTTTGAAGCAGGCTCATAAAAGTATGCAGAAACCAGCAGCTACCATGAAACACTGAACAATTTGACATTTCCTTCATGAAAATGCAGCATGAGTTTGTAGAATAAGTTTGTTTCAATCTTTGAATCCCTTTTTTTCCTTTTCCTTCTATCTGAGAGCAGAGACAATAAAACAGAAAGAGGAGTATACTTTTTCTAAGATATAGTTTGAATCTCATTTCAATTTGTGCTCCAGGAGCCTAGAATTCTCTGAGATTAGAAGTTACTATACACAACATGAAAATATCAATAAAGTCAAAATATAATGAGAATCAGGACTATATCAAAGGTGGCAAATGACTGTTTTGTACTCAACTTAGCAGCTCATGAACTATGGGTATCTGAAGTGCAAGCAAGAGTGATGGGACGTGATAATTTCTGAGATAGTGAATATAACATGACAGATCTCCGATTTGAAAACTGCAATTAACTACTAGCTTTACGTAAACCGTCAGTAGTGACTAAGTATTTATTTAGAAGGTTAAAATTAACAATTAAATTAATCGATAGTCACAACCCTTTTCTGTGACCTAGAGGTTATGACCACGCCTCTGTTGTAAAAGTATAATGAGCTCCCATCCCATGTAGCTGTCCGAGAAACACCAGCCTCCTTACATAACCCTATTCATGGCAGGCAGGTTGCAACTGGATGATCTTTAAGTTCCCTTCCAATCCAAAACATTCTATAATCCTATGAACATTATGACAACAGTTAGTTCAGGTTTCTACTACCCAAGTTTTCAGAGCCACAAATGCTGCAGGTCTGTGCAGTACTGAAAAGCAAAACACCGAGAAAGAGGATGAGAAACCTTACATTGCACTGTACTTCGAAGGAAACAAGAAATATCGCTGCCACTACGTAAATCACAGTGCACTGCACGGTGCACATAAGTACTCAGTACTGGTCACTGTCAGGAGAGGTTAGAGCTTTAGAGCAGAGTCCAGTCCCAGGCGTAGGAATTCAAATCTAACTCATATAATAATAAATCCATTGCATATTTAATATTGCACCGAAACATTTCTCTACAGACATTGTTTCATTTATGGTTTAGCACCCAAAATAAAGGCTAGCCTAGATCAGTCTACATCTGTTAGGCTAGAACATAGTAAAATTCTGTCTTCATCAATCTTTCCCTCTTTCACACTTAAACTTGCTAGTTTTAAGATCTCCACCAAATATATTATAAAGTTTCGTTACAAAGGGAGGCAGATGCTTTTACACCAGAGTGAAGAAAAACACACTGTCAGAGAGAAATAATTTATAAACCAATAGTGTGGCCTGCAGCATTCATTAAATATAGGTTTCTCAGTGGTAATAAAAGCTAATTAAATTTACAAATCAATTTTCACAATAACCAGTATATACTTGCCAATAAATGTTTCTTAGAGTTTTCAGGCATGGCTTCAATTTCAAATCACCTTAAGATGTTCTAAAAGACAATTCCCTTCCAAATAACCAAATATATGAAAAGTTTAATCAACATAAAAGTGCATATCAGAGAGAGAGTACAGCTTCACAAATCATTAAAAAATAAGAAAAACAATATTTATTACTCCAAGTTACTTGTATAATCACTAAAGTGAGATCATGTCTACTTTAAACTAGCAGTTCATGAAATCAAAGCAAATGTCCATTTTTTTTTAACAGGTTTTGGAGTGTACTCTAACTATGGAATCACACAAATATGAAAAATATCCTTGCTGTAATTAAACAAATCAAAAGCAAACAAATTAACTCCAAACACAACCAAGTATTTCCAGTAATGTGTTCTGTACCAAGCTGGAAACCAAAGTACTAACTAAACCAGCAGAGAAGGAGATATATATACTACAAGGAGTGTTGCCTTCTTTCTTGAAATTGCTAAGAACTTTTAGAATAATGTTGCTCTTATAGTTTAACAAGGCACTGGAAATTAAATGACTGCTGTAATTAATGTAGAAATGGCACACTGCAAAGTACATGCATCTTTAATTCTGAAAGAAAATGTGAAAGCATAATCTACACCTGCTCTAAGAAAGGGCATTTCAAAACAAATACAGACATAGAACATCTTTCCCACAGTGTCTGTTTCTGACTGAGTGAGGATACCTATTACTAAGCCCAGAAAATGTAATAATAAACTTACTCTAAGAAAGAGCAAGCCTGAGATTACATTCTAAAGTAAAAAAATAAAAATTAAAAAAAAATCTAGGTTTTTCTCCAATACACACTGTACACACAGAAAAGGAATATAACACATTTACTCATTTGAGGAAACTGACAAATCCAAAGCCAATTTTTTCTTTATTCCAAAACAGCACTGAAAATTTCTTAGAATGTCCTAAAAGCTGAAAAGAAAAAGGGAAGACTTTAACAAAGTCTCTGTTATTTAATTCCTATGTTAAAGAGGAGTGAAAAAATAATTTTACTGTAACTGTGATAATATCTGGAATACTTCAGTGTTGCACACCAAACCTAAGCCTATAAAAAGCCATAATAAAAAAACAAGAAAGTATATGCAGATTTATTTACAAATGTAAAAAACGCAGATGCTCCCAAAAGCAAATCATTCTCCTCTGGCAATCCAAAAATGTGCATCCTGATATGATCCTCCATTTAAAAATAGTTACTTATTTTTTACTTTCAGAAAGGTGACAAGGAAAAATAAAAGCAACTGACGGCTTTAGGAATTCAGATATTTAACTTTCTTTATTATGTACGATACACACATTCGTAGGAAAATAGAGTAAGTGCCACTTACTTTAACGAGCGTTTCAGGAGACACTTCCTCATCTGGGACCCAAAGTTTTGTTGTCTTTTTTCCTGGAAGCTGAACCAGATGTTACATTTTGTTACACTATTGTCATTCTTTTGTGAAACCTGCTGTAATATCTTGTGTCCTATTTCCTTCAGAGAACCCTGCAGCAGCACTCACTGGTGAGCTTTATGCCATCTCTATTTTATAGCAGTAGCCATTACAGAACTGAGATGCTATCCTTGCTTCAATATTCAAGTACAAGCAAACTTAACAGTAATTAAGCGCAGTTGTTGTTATCCAAAAACTATTGCCTTAGAGTGTAAAATAGCCACTGCTTTGAAAATTACTTCCAGTTTCTATATCCAGTAGATTGGAATCTCAAACACAGTTTAAGACAGCAATCTTTCTCTAAATAACGGTTGACAGTGCACGTTCTTTTTCCCACTTTACAATCGTTATCAATACTGAAGTATTAGGAAAATTAACATTCATGATCTTCAATTTAAACAGTGTATTTTAGTTTTCAAAGCACTATACTTCCTAAAAATATCACAACCTGCTCACTCTAGACAAGAAATCGAGTCAAGCCAATAACAATTTTTCCCTCATTTTCAACTCATAAGTGATCATACACTGCACTACACAGCCTGTTGCTTTTCTAAGGATTATCAAATCAGTACCATGTCCTTTCCTGTGCTTTGGGTTTTCAATTAAGCCAAAGAGTACCCATGAAAATCAAAAACCCACCATATACAAAACGTAGAACCAACAAGCCAAAAATTTTCACAAGCATTTGCTCAGTATCATGCTAGAGGAAAGCAGAAGCCTTATTAAGATTTAAAAGCACTTACCCTATCATTCATTAGCAAATCTTTAACAATAAAAGTGGCAACCAAAGATTTCAAAGGCGCAGCAAATTGATCAGGTGCTAGCATAGCTATATGGCCAATAGTAACCAACGGCGTAATGAGATGCTCAAAATTGCTTGGATCCAGACTTTTATGCAGTGGCTAGAACAAAGGCAAAAAATTCAGGTATTACTGATAGAATCTGTGTCTTACTGGGGGGAGGCGGGAGAGGAGAGAATACTGTACCGAAGTCGTTCGTATCTATTTCTATTTCAGAAATACAATTTTAAAATAACTAGTAACTAGATTTAAAGACACATTCATTGACAGAAATCTTCTACAAATCAAAAGAAAATTCAAGAAGACAAAATGTTTACCACATCTGGGTAGTTCAAGCAGGACCGTTTACAAAACAATGGATTAAAAAGCGTATTTTCTTATTGAAGATAAATCTAAGAATGGCAATTTCAGTAATGGACTATGATTCATCCTTCAAGATAAAAGGCTGATGAGTACTAATTAAAAAGCATGTTTGCAGTTTAAACTATAAAATCTATTTAAAAAGTCTCTACTGTAATCTAATTTTCCATAATTTCTGTAACCATATAAATACTTTAGTCCATCCCAACAGGGGTGAGAAGTGGTGTACGGCTCCTCTTTCCACAAATACTTCACGTTTCCAGCAGACAGTCCAATACTTTGTTTTACTCTATCATCTGTTAAAATACACAACCCTAAACATGATGGATCGTGGTATACAAAACACTCTCCACTACTATTTTTCAGGCCAAACTGTTTGAGAACAATGGGAAGGGGGAATAATCTCTTTTCTAAATTTGATACAACTTGCTATATAAATTGCGGCTATATCCCTTAGTTTACACACGCAATATAAAAGATAAATAAAAAATTAACTTAAATATTTTAACTGTACCTCAAATATCTGTGCAAACTGTGTTTCTTTGCTGGAAAATATTGCATGGATGCAGTGAATAGCATACTTGGCTTGACGAGGAGGTCCCTTTTTAGCTTTATGATGCAATACTGGAAGCAAAGCACTTAAAAAAAAACCAAACAAAAACCAAAACACCAAGATAAGTACTTTTCCACAAATTGAAAATCTTTCAAAATATCAAATTAGCAAAAAGTACAGACATACATATACAGAACACATCTCTGCAAAACTGCTAATTGTACTGGTTTGGGCAATTTATTCAAATACAGAAAAAAAAGGGTTATTTACAGGGCTTGCAGGTAAAAAAACCCTGGATTTTGCTGATAAAATATCATGTGGCCAAACAAACATTTTATCTGTACAAGTTACTAAATGCTCTTTTGGAAATATTCTTGTCTACACATCCTCATTACATTGCAAAAAAATGCTTTTACATTGCTATAGATTGAATTTAGGAAAACACATCAGTAATTCTGAATGGTAATGATAAAAAATACAGTAGTAGATGACATGTCACTGCTTTGGATATATTCATTTTGCTTTCATTCTTCAAAAAGCACTGCATTTTTAAGTCATTCAAACCTCTTTCCCGTTCTACCTGAAGTCATATTTTCTTCTAAAAGAATGCAGGATAATACTACACCATGCAAAAGGAAGAACAAGAACTTCCAAAATCTCATACAGTAAAGAAAACTCACGATCGTATATGAGGAAAGTCTTCTTCAATTTTACTTCCTGTATTTTTGAAAATTTGTAATGCAGCTTCTGCCACTTTTTCATCATCCATTTTCAAGCAAGCCAGGAGAGATTCAAAAGTTTCAGCTGAATGAAATGATATAGGGTGTGTAAACGAAAGTACCTGCCAAAATAAGACAAAAGCCATGTTAATATTTTTTAAAGATCCACTTATATAGAACATTCCATCAAGAGTCGTTTTCCACTGCCATACTGAAATATCTATAATACTCTACCTGGCTTTGTCACCAGATCCATATTTCTCTTTTTCTGACTTTTTTTTTTTTTTTTTAATACCTTCTAAATATCCTTGTCTTTACATGCAATCTCATCAGGTTTAACTTATTTCTCCAGTCTCAATTTCTTCTCCTATTATTGTGTACATGTACTTCTCAGTGGTTACATTTACATTAGCAAGTACTGAGCTACAGCAGAAGCAGGTCTTAAAAGAAACAAATTCAATGCTAAATAAGCAATCTTCAAATTTCAAGGGTGTTACTTCAGAGTATGTTTAGACTGACTGAACCCACTTTAGCCAATGCAATGTGTGCTTCTGAAGTCCATCTCATAATTTTGTTTCTCTAAAAGGAATCCAACTTGTGTCCTCCCAGACTTCATGCGGTTTGCTAAGGAGAACAATGGGTTGCGCTTCAAATTCAAGTTCCTATCTCTAAAATAGTAACAGACATACCCAATAGGATCTCTAGTCCCTCCAGCTTTCTACAACAGCTTACCAGATCCTGTACCTCTCCCTCAGATTCTTGGATTCTGTTTTCAAGGACAACAGTCCTCCCATGTTAAAACAATAAAAACACTCATTTGATCCTACTCAAAAGTTCTTCTCTTCATTTTCAAGTGACCGTTGATTATTAGCTTTTTTCCATGTAACATTCTGACCCATGGCAAAGAAATGATCCTCAACAGCTAGGAACTCCTTCACATACCGTTTTCTACTATCACTAAGTTAACTTCCTCCCCGCTTCATTGCATGCTCCCTTTTCTGAACTCTTACATTTGTCCTTTCTAGATTCTTCTCATGATGTACAAGCCTCTTTCAGGACAATCTCACTCCTTCTCCTTGACTGTGTCATGCTAGTTTATATGAATACTTAGGTATTGATCTGGAAGACTTCTTGAAAATATCTAGTCCTTCATGACACCGTTCATTCTTACTTCAGATTAATTTTTGTGATACTGGTTTTTTGCACTTTTACCTAAACATGCACGTCTGGCTAGAGCTATACGTTCTCAGATGAATCTACTAGGCCCTCAGTTGATCTAAGATATTCTGAAAACTTCAGTATAGGAGTCCTTTACATTTTGAGGCCTCTGAGGTCAACCCACAATTGGACCACTCCCAACATTACAATATAACTCAGACGGCACTTATGGCACGAGTACCTTTCTGTGCAAGCACAGGCAAAGCTATCACTACATAGTACTTTTAGCTTGAAGTCTTTGAGAAAGACTAATGCAAAAAGCACTATTTGCATTTTTAAAGTTTCACATTTTTAATAGTATTCATAAATAGTATAGTGAACATCCCTTTTCCTCCCAAGAAAAAGGGAGAATAGAATATGAAATTTTGTACAATGTGTCCAGAAATGCAATGATGGTTTTTGCTGTGTTAATGGAATCTCAAAGATTACACATAGTTGAAATAAACAAGACTCGAATTTATGAGGGACTCCAGGGAACCACCATATTGTACTGATACACAAGTAGAGGTCTAAAAGCAGAATAACTATACTCACAAACTGCTGAATTTACACTCTAACAATCAAAACTCAACTGCTGATGTCAAACAGACAACAAGCTTTGACTTACAGAAAAAATACTAAATTATTTACACAGTAACCTTACTTACATGCCATACAAGATGAGCAGAGAACAAAAACCAAATCAGTATGTTTCCAGTCACTATATGCTTAAGACTAAAGATGCCAAGTGCTAATTAAAAATTTATTTTAACAAAGTCGCTTCCTAAAGTTTTTCATGCTCACTGTCCACCAGGAGTATACTTGCCTTAAGTAATTCAAGACCTGCTCTGATTGCCTGGTCAGTAGGCACACCCTCATCTTCATCATCAGCTGTTCCATCTATTGACTTGTTTACTTGCTTGATAAGGGCACTGAAGAAAAAAAAATGGCCTCATATTTACTGTGTTTCCATCATGTATGACCATTTTCCTAAGTTTAATATATTAATCTTATTAAAGGAATTTATTTAAAAATATAAAACATAAGCTGGTTCTAAAATAGATATGTAAACTACATACGTAATCCAGTTGCCCTCATCTCCTGTCCAAATCAAAGCTTACGAAGCATTAGATTAAAAATGTTTACCCATCATGAATGAAGAACTATATACAAATTGCTCTGGAAGAATGTCCAAAACAAGAAAATTATTTCAGCATCACACACAACAAATTCAGGTGAGAATTATGGTGAGGGTAATAGCTGCTACAGATTCTTAAGAATTGATGGGAAATAACTGTTCACAATGTTTAGGCTGTAAGCAAGAGAAAAGAGTAACCATTAAACACCTGTAACTAAGAGTTGACAAAAAATTTAAAAGATCTATCTCCTGCATATTTCACCTTGACAGTAACACTTGGGTGTTTTTCTTACACTGTATCTTAGGAAGGAAAACGGTGATTATTCAAATGATCACACAGTAGTGACTGGTGTAGGCAGCTTCCCTAGCAAGAACTTAACAATATTCAGAATATTTCTTCAGTACATCCTGTAAATAATACTTATAGTAGTAATTAAAAAAAATATTCCAAACCAAAAAACATCTACTAAAAACCCACAGTGAGTCTCAAAAATGAAGCAGATGTTTAGTGAGAATGGCAAAAGACCAGTTCTGTGGCAAAACTGAAAATATGGGCTTTTTACTAGTGTTTTTTTTTTTTGCTTGTAAACTCTGTATGGTAGTCAGTCACTAGGTAGACTGCGACATAAATATGACATATTAGTGTTACATGTGGGTATTATTTTAAATATACATTCTATATTGTTCCTGTGAATGTGAATTTATTTTCAAATTTGAAGTAAAAATTCAGCTACATATTGTACTTAAATATTGGAGAGAAATTTTTACACAAAATAACATTGGCCACATTACATTGCATTCGTTACAGGTAGAAAGTGAAAAGCTCAAGTACTTCAAAGTCAATGACTATAGTTGGAACTAACAGATAAGATTTTACCAGTATTTAGAACTAGCTGTCTCTAACAAGGTACTGCAGATCTCAAACACAGCTGTTCAATAATCATTTCAGCAACTCTTTTTCTCCCTTTGGATAATTTCACTGGCTTACCCTTCCTTAAAGTCTTGATGTCTCATGACCACAATCTTTGCTTTCTCAGTCAAATTACTGTTTATGTCATTATGAGGCAATATTTTTAGTGGGAAGCTTCAATGAACAGCCATGGACAGAACTTTCTTTTGAAATAAGTCAATCAGTTGAAGTCGAACTTCCCCCTACCTTCATCAGCAACCAATCCATTTTTACTGACATGTTGGCCTGCTTGTGCTAAGACAATTCAGTTGTTTCTGTAGCTACATTCTGAGCAAGGACACAAAAACCCCTAAGCAACGGGGAAACAGAAGAAAATACTGCAGGTCACAAGGCCTTAAAACTGCACCCACACAATCGATTACTCCTTCTGCTTAAAGATGAAATGAGAAACCCTGATTTCAAACTCTGATCTATGGCCAACAACACACAAACAGAAAAATACCTGATGGATTCAGTATCAATGTGCACAGGAGCAATTCTCTCAAGGAGAAATTTTATCATTTCCAGGAAAGGATTTGTTGGTTGTTTTGGATTGCCCAACTTCTTTGTTATTTCTCTCTGCAATAGAAGTTTCAATTAAATTTAATAATAAATTATTAAATTCAGTTCCAGAAATTTTTATATACTTTAAGAACAATTCTTACCACACATCCTTCAGCCTGTTTGCAAGAACACGTTGGGCTAACAAGCATTTCTAACTGACTTCTTATTTTTTCATCATCTTCTAGAACTTGTGTAAACTTTTTCATGAAATCTTGGGCTTTCCCTGGATCAGGAAGGTTTCCTTTAAATAAGCAAAAGAAATCGCTGTTTATTTTAATAAGTATCCGTATTGCAAATTACACGAATTTGAAATGTCACACCAGGGAAGTTTTATGTGCGTTGAAGCTATACCAAGAAGGGTAAAAAGGAAGAAGTCTCAGACCACAAAACACCTTAACACATGCACACATATCTATGAGGACACCAATTCCCATAAATTTCTGTACCCACAGGCTTCCCCTGGCTTTTTGCTTTCATGGCCCTTCACACTCATTTTTCAGCAAGTCTACTTGTCCCTGTTTCAGCTAAAGCTGAAAAAAATCAGAAAGATTAGACACTGATCAACTTTTATATTACACATAAGGAAAAAAGGATTTGGAACATGGCCACCCAAGTAGCAAGATTTGAGATTTTGCTCCACATTTTTTCAAAAACGTACAGTTTTAAGTACTACCTTTTTTTGCCAGAAAATTTGGCATTTTTTAAAAAACGAGGTTGAATTAAAAACAAAATTTCAGAACTATAATGCAAGTTTTTCTTCCTTGTAATAGTTTTAATGCTATTGGCATGGTGAGCTGGGGAAACAAGAATTGTTGCTTTGGGGGTGGTGTTTTTTTCTTTGCTGAGACTTCAGGCAACACAAGTTCGTCAAAGTGCCTTCCCCTGATACTGAAAACCAAAAACACTTTTGCATTCTTCCAACTGCAATTACAACACCAGTATCTCAAAGACAGGTAAGTTAGTGGATAGTTTAGTAGGTTAATTAATATGTATTCTACAGTAAACATTAGCACCCTAAATCACTTGGATTCCAAATTAGTCCATAACAGATGCAGCCAAAATGTCATGTGATAAGCTTCATGACTGGAGACTTTTTATATTAAGGAAGTAATTCTGCTTAACAGTTGTCTTAATTCTTTAAAGCATATTGTTACATCATGTTTATCATGATTTGTTTTGGTTTTTATCTTAAAAATCTTTTTGATAAGCTTATCTCAAATTATTTTAAAGCAAGAAAGCAACAGAGTTCAACTGCAATTTTTAGACAGTGTAGATATTTCAATTGACTTACTTGTTATAACCATCACTTTTGAGAATATAGCTTTACTGCTGGCATCTGTCTGCAAGTCAAAAAAAGAAAATGGATTAAGTAAAGATTTTACATCATATTTCCAACTGAATACTGAATGAGCAAAATTCCATAATACATTATCAACAAGTCAGCATTCATTCTGCTAACACGTGTTAGGAATCAAAACCATCACAGCAAAGTTAATGCTAGGCAGTTACAGGAAGTACAAGGTAGATCATGACTACAGCATAACTCTGTCTCACAAATACCTACACAAAATATCTTTTACTTTTCGATCTACTATACAACTTATGAACAGTGCAAATGGGTTATTTCTGTAACTGTTTTCCATCTAAAGCACAAACAGTAAGCATTAAATTCACTTTATCATCTTGTTCAGATATTGATTCTTAGCAGTTTCTGTAGTAGTTCCCACCTTATTGTAAAGAATAGAAAAAGTCAACAACAAGACAATTGCTGCCCCTGTTCAGCTGAACAGGGAAGGCAGATGATAGTGTAATTGCAGAAGTAATAGTCAGGGACCATGACAACAAAAGAAGTGGACACAACTGCATTTCAGGGTATCTGTGAAGCTCAATTTCAGTGAAACTGTTGCCAATATAGTCTTATCCAACAGCACCTTACAAGCAAAATAAACTACACAAAACAGACTTTTTAGCTATTTCTTTTCCCTTTTGGAGTAATTCTTCTGATTGAGGATTTCAAATTCCACATGTGAACTCCACCTTAAGAGCTAGTTCTAACACCAAGAAAATAAAAGAGAAAAGAAAAGGTAACAAATTTCACAGCCAGGTAAAACTACATAGCAGGTACATTTTCTTAATGACACTATATTTCTAACAAATAAGTGATGTTTCTACAACATTTTTACCTACTACTGAAGATAGACAAACTAGTTCAAGACACTTTCTCCTCACTTTTAGCTGTAATCTACAGTATTCTACAGACTACAAAGTTTTACGGAATTACACTGAAGTTTGAAATACGAAGGAATTATCAGTAACAATGAGAAAGGATATCTAACTGTACAGTAAAGATCATACTCTAATCATCTTCAGAAAAATGTTCTTAGGTGGACAAAGGAAGAACAAAAAAATCTGAATCTTTCATTGCTGTGTAACATGTATTGTTAAACAATTCTGAATCTTCATAAATAAACTGGAAACTGGAACCTGGAACCTGAAGCAAAATTGACACTTACAGCAATGCTGTCAAAAGATTACAGACCCATCAGCTTCCAACCCACAAAGGAAGCTGCTCTTTTGCCAACTGACTTCTGACTGACAAATCAACTTCAGTGACATTACTTGAATATGCAAAACTTGAGAAATTCATCTAAACAGTATCAGTTACAGGCTACAATTATCAAATTATATTCTGAGAAAAGCTTTAAATAGAGCACAACCACACTTCATGAGCTTTCACTGAAAAATTTTTAAATGTAAAAAGAATAATGTTTAGCCACCATTGTTGCTAGAACTGTCTTTTAAAGAACTCCCTTTATAACATACAAAAAAAGTGACAGGAGACAAGCCTAAAAATTACAAACAAGAAAACAATGTCAAATCAACTCAGAAAGGAGGCTCACCTTAGAAGAAAAACCACTCTTCTCAGCAAAGTACTTAACCTGAGGCAAACAAAGACCTAGGGTGGGCTTTTCACCAGGTTCATACCAGGAAAGAGATGCTAAGAGGTGGTGTTGCAATACACTAACATTTTCTTAAAAAAACTTCATGACAGTGGTTAAAGTCTGTTCAAGCTTATCTAATTTATTTGCATTTTATTAACGAAATCTGCACATAAATCTCAAATACAGTTCAAACAGGCCATATCAGCTTCGGAGGTAACAAAATTACAATCTATTATAACTTTGGCTAACACATAGAAGTGTCTATTTCCAGGAGGAATAGCCTTCAACTTTTCAGAGTAAATTTCCATTCTCCAGTTGACTATGTACAAGGGAAAAAAATAAGATTGAGTTCTAACATATTTGCAGAGGGTTTTTGACATTAGAAAACAAAAAGGAACTTAGTTAGCAAATTTGTGGAAAATGTGGCAACGCTTGAGAATAGTGGCAACCTTGGAAAGAACAGGGTATAACAAAAACATAGCATGAGATTAAGACAACACTTTGAGTGAACTGTATCGTGTGACATGGACTCTTGGAAAATAATTCTAGCCATTAAGTATTCTGCAGAAGTTTCCACCACTTTTTAGTGTTGGGAGAATCCTGTCATTTTCAGGACTTTTGGCTGTCACAGCTGAACAGGTATGTTCAGACAAGAAATGAAAAAACCAACAAAACAAATCAAATCTCATTTACAGGATTCAAATAATGATGTCAGCAGATATAGAATCTCCACATTCACACCTCTTGCAACTCAGAAGAGAAACACCAAAAGTGAACTGTGGAGTTTCTTTGGTTCTGACTGGTCTGGTCTTCTATCATTGGCTAAGTCTTCAAGTATTGGCTAAAACTCCCACTGAAACAGACCTTAAGTTGAGCAAACTAGTAAACATTCAGCCAAACACGAAATAACCCGAGTCAGAAATATTCTTTTGTCTTCTAGCAGTATAAATCCACTGATAATGAAAGACAGAAGATGAACAAGAAATATTTCTTTTTAGAAGATCTACTGTGGTAATTTATCTACATTATCTTGTATTCATGATATGGAAGCATCTGCAGCAAATGAAGCTTATACTCTAGGCAGACAAACCAGCACTCACCCACCTTTCCTCATGTGAACAGGCAAGTTCATGTATTTTATTTAACTGAACATCACTGCTGTAGAAGAAAACAAGAGCAGCTATGATCTATGCTTTTGCTCTTCAGAAAAGTCATAACTCATCTTAAAGGCAAACTTGATGTCTTGCCTTGTGTCAGGTTAGGAAAAATTACAATCAACATAAATGGAAAGTTTCTTAACACATCTCCAATCTCCTCAATAGTGCTTATACCAGGGAGAGCCTGAACAGGGGTGGGGGAAAAAAAGGAGAATGTCTGAAGAGTTTCACTAAGTGGCAAAAAAATCTTTTAGGATGAGAAAAACAGCTCAAAGTTATGATCACAGAATAACGTAGGTTGGAAGCAACAACTGTTGGTCATCTGGTTGAACCACCTACTCAAAGAAGGGTCAAATTAGATCAAGTTTTGCTTTGGGCCTCATCTAATTGCATTTTAAATACAAGGATGAAGATTTCACAGCCTCTCTGGGCTACCTGTTCCCGTATTTGATCACCCGTATTGCAATTTCTTTTTTCCTACTACCTAATCAAAGTTTCCTTATGGCAACTTCTGCACACTGCTTCTTTATCCCTCTTCATCTCCAAGAGCTCTCACAATGCCTACACTTGCCACAAGAACAACACCTACAGTAACAAATCAACGATTAAGTGGAGAAATTAGACTGAAGTGAAAAAGTATGAGTCATATTCTAAAAGGTTACTAGTCCATTTCGGTTTTGTTTCCTGAAAGAAAACAAAAGTTCCTGCAGTTATGAATGGCTAGGATATATTTGTCTCAAGATTATTACTGTCTTGAACTGTCTGCCCCTTCACTTTATGATTATGAAAATGCACTCTTTGCTTAAAGAAAACTTAATTATATGAATTATAGATCTGGGGGAAAAAGATCCCTGAACAAACCATATAAGTAGCATCACAGAAATAAAAATTTTGGTAAAAACAGCTAAGCATCTGCATTGGGTGTGACAGGCAGGGTTTGGGGTAGCAATAGGCTGCTGGGGTGACCTGTGCACAGGAGGAGGTCAAGAACTGCCCTGTGCCAGTCAAAGTCACATCCAGCCAGCTCCACAATTAATGAACCAATCCACCAAAACTTCAACCAGTTGGAGAAGCCTCTGAGAAAACACGTGAGAGGCAACACTGGCGAAAGTATGACTCTAAAGGGACTGTAGCCAGTGAAGGAATCCACACTGGAGCATCGGGTAAGAAACAAGAAGCAGCAAAAGGAAAGGAACCACCATGCCTTGACCCTCATCTGCTGCCATTGCCATACAGAAGGGAGTGAGCAGTGAGTGGCATGGACACCATACAGCAGGGAAGAGAGATATGAAAGGGAGTCAAATGCTGTTTCTCTAAGTGCGTATTTGTTTGCTTTTAGAATAGAATAAAATCATAGAATCATCCGGTTGGAAAAGACCTGTTCCCTTACTAAACTATGCTCTTAAGAAACTCATCCACCCATCTTCAAAGAACCTCCAGGGATGACGACTCCACCACCTCCCTGGGCAGGCTGTTCCAATGCCTGACCACCCTTTCAGTGAAGAAATTCTTCCTATTATCTAGTCTAAACCTCCCCTGCCTCAACTTGTGGCCATTTCCTCTTGTCCTATTGCTTGTCACTTGCGAGAAGAGACCAGCACCCACTCTGTCACAACCTCCTTTCAGGCAGCTGTATGCAGCAATGAGGTCTCCCCTCAGCCTCCTCTTCTCCAGACTAAACATCCCCAATTCCCTCAGCCGCTCCTGGTCAAAATTGTTCTCCACCTCCCTCACCAGCCCTGCAACCCTTCTCAGCACACATTCCATCACCTCAATGTCTTTCTTGTAGTGAGTGAGGGGCCCAAAACTGAACCCAGCACTCAAGGTGCGGCCTCACCAGCGCTGAGTACAGGGGCACAATCACCTCCCTGCTCCTGCTGGCCACGCTGTGTCTGATACAGGCCAAAATGCCATTGACCCTCTTAGCCACCTGGGCACACTGCTGGCTCATGTTCAGCCGGCTGTCAACCAACACCCCCAGGTCCTTCTCTGCCAGGCAGCTCTCCAGCTGCTCTTCCCCAAGCCTGTAACGCTGCATGGGATTGCTGTGTCCCAAGTACAGGACTTGGCACTCAGCCTTGTTGAATCTCAACCTGTTGGTTTCAGCCCATCAATCCAGCCTGTACAGATCCCTCTGCAGTCTCCCTTCCTTCAAGCAGATCCACACTAAGACCCAACTTCACGTCATCTGCAAACTTACTAAGGGTGCTCTCAATCCCTCCATCCAGATCGTTTATAAAGACACTGAACAGGACTAGACCCAGCACTGAATCCTGGGGAACACCACTAGTGACTCATTTCCAACTGGATTTAAATCCATTTACCACCACTCTTTGGGCCTGGCCATCCAGCCAGTTCTTCACTCAGCAAATGGTGTGCTTGTCCAGGCCTATGGCACCCAGTTTCTCAAGCCTGAATCAGTAATTAAAAGTTCATGCTAACTGGCAAACTAAATTAAGTAAAAATCTCCTGACTCAAAAACATTTTGCTGCCTGCAAGAGCACCTCAGACTCCCATGCAGTCCTGTTACTCAAAAGAATATTCAAGTATAGATAATTAACACTTAACAGTGGAAGAACAATGAAAGCCACACTGATAAATGCAAACACATCAACAGCATACAGTTTTGAATGCTATTATTATGCTGACATTTATCAAAAGTTCAATTTCACATAAATTCTACATAATATATTTTACAACTGAGAAAGTTTGCTACATCTCCCTGAAAACAAAGGCAAAATTTGAAATTTCAATTTCAACTGAAATGTAGAAAATATCAAGAAACTAACTCAAGTTTTAAATGCATAAGTGTATTTAAACTACACCAAAGAATATAAAACAGTACAAAAAAGATATTTCAATACAATTACTGAAACGCAATGAAATGGTGTTGTACTAACAATTACTGCACTTAGAATTGAATACAACAGTATGACAAGGCTGGAAAAGACCTTTGAGATCATCGAGTCCAGCCTAGGACCCAACATCTACACCTACTCATCATCTAAACCACGGCACTAAGTGCCTCATCCAATCTGTCTTTAAACACCTCCAGGGATGGTGACTCCACCACCTCCCCAGGCAGTGCATTCCAATGGCGAATCACCCTCTCAGTGAAGAATTTTTTCCTAATATTGAGCCTAAACTTCCCTTGATGAAGCTTGAGACTGTGTCCTCTTGTTCTGTCACTGGTTGCCTGAGAGAATAGACCAGCCCCTGCCTGACTACAACCTCCTTTTAGGTAGTTGTAGAGAGCAATAACGTCTCCCCTGAGCCTCCTCTTCTTCAGGCTAAACAACCCCAGCTCCCTCAGTCGCTCCTCATAGGGCTTGTGCTCCAGCCCCTTCACCATCCTCGTTGCTTTCCTCTGGACACACTCCAGCGTCTCAACATCTTTCTTAAACTGAGGGGCTCAGAACTGGACACAGCAGTCAAGGTGCGTCCTAACCAGTGCCGAGTATAAGGGGATGATAACGTCCCTAGTCCTGCTGGCCACGCTATTCTTGATGCAGGCCAGGATGCCGCTGGCCTTCTTTGCCACTTGGGCACACTGCTGGCTCATGTTGACTTTCCTGTCCACTAGCACTCCCAAGTCCCTTTCCGTCTGGCTGCTCTCCAGCCGCTAACATTACAACATGTTTTAAATGCACTAAGTCAAAAAGAATTTCAGTTCAATCAGTACTATATATTATTTCTGTTTAAAAAGCACCAGATTAAACTTCTGGCATTAAAGTCAAGTTCTAATCACATTCCAAATTATATCCAGAATGCCTTCTTATGATTTTTCCAAGCCCCCAAACATGAATATACACACATATTTAGCTAAAACAAACCCAAATTTTACTTTATGATAATATCAATAAATGTTTTTTTTTTTCCTTTTGAGTAAATTTGTAAACAAAGAATTCAATCGTAGTCTGAGATCTCCAGTACAACATTTAAGAAATATCCAAGAGGTAAGAGAAACAAGTAGCCTGTTGGAATGAAAATATTCTGATTTCTTGAATGAATCATACGTAAGGTAAGAAGTTAGGGTGTACGGAAACTTTTTCTTAATTTGGCAGACAAAAATATGTTGGTTTTCCCTCTTTCAAGAGCCAGAACCATTCTGACAAGATCCAACTCAAACACTGGGAGCAAATATTTTAGTATAAAATGACTGGCAAAATCTCTTAAAAGTTTCTATAACACCTCCTCCTTTTTGATTTTACTAACAAAATGTATACTTATTTCTTACTGCAAGTGTAGTCTAATGGAATATCAGTTAACTTGCACAATATTTTCTATCTGCCATTAAAAGTAAGCTTAAGATAGTCAAACAAATCAAATTTAAGAATAGCATATTAAGTAAAACTGCAAATTCATTTTATAAAGATAAACTGAACTCACTTTGGGTTGTTTTATTAGGTCAACTAAATCCTTTACTTGATGTCGTAGCAGATTTTGACATTTCCACATTTCATTCAATGCTCTAAAAGAAAAAATTAAAAAAAAAAAAAAATCAAGAGCTGTCAAAAATCTATTCAATAAATAACAGAACTGTCCAATGAAAGCCTTTAAATTCTTTTCAGCTTCAGACTCAGAAATGTGCTTATCACCTGAAATTTCACTGCTGTGTGAGCGAAGGCTAAAATGTTTCCTTATGGCATGACACGGAAAATTCAATTGGTTATATTAGACTGGAACAAAGTAAGATTTTGAAACAAGTTTCTTTCTAGACACTTAACTATAGCACCTTCAAAAGAAGTAGGAAGCAAGTGATGTCTGGCCCATAAAGAACTCATTTGTACAAGCCTGAAATCACTCTTCTAAAAACATTCCAAGAAGCAGGCCAAAGCAGATGTTTAAGATTTTTATCATCAAAACAATGTTTTTCTTGCATACCAAAAGCAGCTACTAGACAAATAAATGATTTAACTTGTAAGAGATGCACTAGAGATACTCAAGGAAACTGAAAATTAGCACGATTTCCAGGAAAATTAACCATATAAATTTTGAAAGGCCACAGCTTCATTTAAAAAACTGCCAGAATTCACAAGTTCTATGTAAGTAATTGAACATACTACATCTTCAAAATTAATACTGCTGCATATGAAAATTGTTGAATCCCGAAATAACAAGTACAGAAAATAATCCATTCTGAATTTTTGTTTAGTCTATACTAAAAACTATAACAGTTACTTTTAATTTTTAATATGCTATTAATTTTTGTTCATTATAGTTGTAATATCTTTAGGCAGGTAATACAAGAAATGCAGGGGATTCAAACATGAGTTACTGTAGTATTTGAAGGCTTTGAGGTTTTTTAAACCATTCTTCCATATACAAAGCTTTTTCCTAGTCTCTCTTACGAGAAAAAAACCCTACATGTGACTTTTTGAGTGACTGAGTACTACTAAATGAAAAACAAAGCAATACTAACAAAAATCTATCAACCTCTGAACATTACAGCAGCAAAGCTGCTGAATTGGTCAAACTTGTGTACATGTACACCTTCTAAGCTGGAGAAGGCACGTAACATTATTGTAAGTAAAATGCATATGGAAGGATGAAAGACAAATAATTCCTTTCCACTCTTAAGTCATCTGATCTAGGCTAGTCAACACTATCTATCTCTTTTCAGACATAAAAGGACTGGCAGGCACTCAAACTTTCCTCCAGATCTTTGACACTACTTTTTTTAGCTGTTTATGGTTAAAAGATTTCATACCTTCTTACAAAATACCTCATCAGTGTTTTGGTTTGGGTTTCTCCCCCAAATCCCACCTGAAAAATAGATAATACTGCTCCATTCTGTTTTCTGATAGCTTGTAAACTACTTTGGTCCACTGGCTTAGGCTACTAAGAACTAATTTACAATATCTGTATCAAAAATTATTTTGCAAGTAGTCAAAAACAGTACATACTTCACAGCATTTGAATCCAGTGTTGCATAAAGGTAATATAAACACTTCATTCGTTCATTTGTTTCCAAGTTGTGAGGGACCATGTATTGAGCAAAGATGCGTTCAACAAGTAATCTGAAAGACAGGATTAAGAAACTTAAAACTGTAAAACAAAAAAGTGGTTTTGAAATGCTATTTATTCAAAAATTCTCACACCTATCTCGAGATCCATTGTTCCATACAAAGATGGGGTTATTAAAAAAACCTAAAGCTCAAGTTACTTAACTTTCAATATAACTCAGCATTAACTAAACCAAAAATATGTCATTACCGCTGCAATGTCAATTTTAGCAGTAGGACATTTAAGAGATGACAATCAAAATCAGCTGTGTTAATCTAGATAGGAACTAAAGGATTTTAGAGAAGAATGTTTCTTAATTAACAGCTCAAAGAGACATTGTAACTAAATTTCATTAGGGGTCAGTATTAGTGTAAATTCATTAATTGACTCAAATTAATGGACCTAAAATGGAATAAATAAATAAATAAATAAATCATGATGATTATATCAAATGTCACCATAAAGCCCAGAATGAGGATTCAGATACTACTCAGGAGCTGACTTCCTTCCACCCCTTACCAGCCCCTCAGCCCAAGGGCTCAGTTTATCCCATTTCTTTTACTTCCACAATGAAAATGTTACTATGTATACAAAAAAATTATTAAACTGTTATAACATGCAACTCCCTTATTTGGAAACAGGAGAAGAGAAAGGTTCAGGTCTGTCATATATGTTTAGGCTAGAAATGACAAGAAAATCCTTACACACGGAGTGAACTGTCGACACCCAAATCCAGCTAGTTTCTAAAGATACCAAAGTTTAAGAGAAAGGTGAGTGGGTGAGATTGGATGTGAAAATCCAGACTGTTCTGTCCACTCCCATGGTACCATAAAATAACTGCTGATTTTGGAGATGACTGAGGCTGCAAGTTTTTGGAAGTATTTGTATACATTTGCAATACCATTTGTAACTGATCATGCTATAAAAGCCAAAGGTTTGTTTCCAAAGCCACCAAGTCAGCCTTGATTAGTCAAGGCAGACTAGTTCTAAACTACTGCCCCATGTGCAGCTATCTATTTTTCAGTACTAACGACCATATACAAGGCTACAGCTGGTATGACAGAGGCACCACTTTCACCACAAATCCAGGACAAGTCTTTAATTAATGGCTACTACCACAATTCTCCACAGTTACCTTGCTTTCATGGCTGACTTACCGATCATCAATGCTGTTTTGATAATATATATGTAGAAGTTTATCTTTTATCCACGATATCTGTTTTGCAGCTTCTTTTCCAGCTTCTGATTGTAATGAATATTTCTTGTAGATCTGTGCGAGTCCCATCATAGCTTCTTTCCTTACTCTCCACTTGAGCAAAAGAAATGGTACCCAGTTTAGCAGTTCAAAATTCAAAAAAGACTGCAGAATTACTTGTTAAGTATTTCTTATTCTACATTAAAGTAAAATAGCTTAATTTAAAAACAAAAAGTTAAATTGAGTTTTAAGTGCAACACTTTCTCATTAGGATATATATTGCATTATGCTAAACTTTTCAACACCAGTAACTACTATGCAAATATGCCTCTTGAATTTTATTTTTTTTTTTTAAATTGAATGAACTTGAATGAAACTGTTAGAAACTGAAGCCAACACCTTTTCTCAGAGATCTATACTGAATAGTTGCAATTGTATTACGGGTGCAACAGCAAAAAGCATGCCACGAAATGAAAAAAAATCAGGTAATGTTAATTTTAAAAGTTTGCCATCAAAAGTCTTGTTTACCGTGCTTTAGAATAAGCCAGCAAACCTCAAGTTTTACCACATAAAGAAACATAACTAAACCAAACTTCAAAACTGATCAAATTTGAAAGCTACTACACTGGTTTGCAGTCTTCCAACGGCCTAATTAAAAGCAGGTAAACTACCTACCTCTGACGGTAGAACATTTTTCATCTACAATACATTTTGAAACCTTCTTGCAAAATTTCTTAAGAAAAATGTTAGAATTTTTTACAAGGGGCTCATTTTATTTAAAAATTTTACTCAAACTAAACAACTGAAACAACATTGTTGTGCCTCAGCTTATTATTTTTTTTATTCACAGTATCTTAAAGAAAAATACAGTAGAAAAAAATGTGGCATTCCAGTCAGGGGCAAAAGAAGCCTTACTGAATAGATTGCTTCAAATTTTTTTTTGCATTATGTTGTTTTTTATTTTTCATTTTAAAATTAGTTGATCGTTTTTTTAAAAGCGCTGCTTCTATAAAGCTGAATTACAGTCTAGAAATACATGCACAACCATTATTAGTACTAATTACATCTTACCCGCTTGTCCAGTGTTCGTTCTCTTACGAAATTAAGCAGGTGATCATTGACAAGCAAAAGATCTTTTTTAGCAGCAGTAACTATGGATACTATAACATCATGTCTTATGGCCTCTTCAGGATCATGTGATCTTACTTTAAGATATTCTGGAAAAAAAACAGAGGAAGTACTTAATTGTAAGTATACAACTTGAGCTACTTTTCTTTTTCCAAAGAGTACTTAACTGACAGAAGCAAAAAACCATCATTTTCTACTGTTTTGTGCATCAAAAGTAAGAAACCAATAGTTTTCTCCAAGATTAACGGATACATCACTAAAACTTTATATTTCCTTAGAATATAAAATACTCATATTTCTGGCATTATTGAAATAAGAGCTATGGTGTTAACATTTTTATTATTTCTTATAATAGTTAGGTTACGTTTACATTAGCAATTGTTACAGTCAAACAGAATTTGATCTGTGGAGTGGAACAGAGAGTGCTGAGAATTTGACAACCACAATACATACATTTTAAGATCCTTCAGGCTAGAGGCTACTCTCTTCATGCAGACTCTATCCCCTTTGGCTGTTGGAGCACATTTGTTGCCCTCCCGACCACAACTTCTGTATTATCCACAAGGAATCTAACTCCCATGCTCCAGGAACGCTCCACAGAGGGAGCCATGTAGGCATTGTAAGCAGGGACAAATCAAGAGACATACTTCAAAAGCATGCTCTTTGACTGAGCTATAATGCTTATTTAGACACATCCCAGCTTATTCATCTTAACACAATTTTTCTAGATTATTTTGCTACTTATTTAGTAGCATCAATAATTTATAGTATAAACACTTCAAGATTTCTGCTCGTAAGTGTCAAACATGTTAGCTACTTATTCTCATTTTATTATAGAAAGCTGAGAAATGGCGAAGTTCATTTCTCTTCTTAGAGGAATGCATTTTAGGTTAATGTAGAAGCAGGAACCGGTAGAAAAATGCATACAAAAGTTAAGATCACTATAAACAGCACACATCAGTGAAACACTGATAACATTAAGAAATACTGAAAATTCAGAATTTACTCTGAATGAAATGAGAGGTTACTGTTCTCTTGTTACTATTCAATGACCAGTGAAAATTTTCAGATCTCCTCTCAAATACTGGCCATTAACATTTCTGGTAATCAGTATCAGGACCAAAAGACGACACTAAGAAATAACGCTTTGCATTTAGGGAGATAATGAAATTTTAAATCCCAATAAGACTTTTTTTTTTAAAAAAAAAAATAACCTTGACCACAAGAACACATAATAAAACAAATGAAGAACAATGTCATTGCACAAAACAATTCTGGTCTCAAACATCAGTGAATCAAAGAAATTTTTCAACAACTTGACTTTGAAAAGCGCTGTGGGGAAAAAGGCGAGGGGCAATCAAAATTACATTTCCCAGAGGATACCATTAGAGGGGGCACAAAGTCCTTCTGCAACGTAAAAAAAAAAAATCCTTGAAAATTCAGTTGTGGTAATTGGAGGAAATACCTCTACCATTCCATTAAGAAAAGATACAGAAACTTTTTTTTTTAAGCCGGTTTAACAATCCCAATAACTATGGGAGGACTTTAGCCTGCCTGTATTTGTGTCTGACTATACAAACGTTGAGTAAGCAGAAGAACCATCCCATGTACTTAATGGCCCTTTTAATTCCCTCCTTACAGCAAACGTACAAAGATAATACCTCAAAAAAATTACAAGTAGGAGCTTTGTTGATCATGGGAGATACAGTCCCCATAGACACTGAAAGGGAAAACCCAAACTAACCCATTCTCTTTAATTACACTTTTTTCATCAAGATATCAGTAGCAACAAATCCTAAATGCTTCTATGCCAGCTGTCTTCTTCCTACAGAGGTCTTGAGTTACAGGCTGTGGTTGAGCAGAAGAAGCAAGAACGAACAGCTGTGATTACAGTTACGAGGACTGTTTTCATGTTTTAGGCAGTGGATGCGCAACATTTACAGATTTCAGCTTTGTGGAACTGAAGTCTCCACTTTGGGCCCTACTTAGTAAGTGCTATGACCACTACGTTAGCTGTCTTTCCCTGATCCCATCATGCTTAATTTCAACAGCGGCTGGGAATGACAAGAAGAGTGATCTCTTTGGTTATGTCCTTATGTGCGATCCTCTCATCCTGAGAAGCAGCGCTGGAGGCAGGGACCCTTGTAAGTCCAATTTCAGTTATGTCCTCCCCAGCATCTGATGATATTACTTAGGATTACAACTACCCTTCCTGAATTCTCCAAGAGACTTAAAATTGTATTTTAATGTTATAATAAATCTCATACCTGTTAAGTCTTTCGCTAGGTCAGGATGGTTCATAAGGCAGTGACTTGCAAATTTCACACATTCAAGACGAATAGGTACATGGATATCATTGAACCTATTCAGAAACAAGACAATTTATTACAACAACAATATCACTTTTACCAAAGCAATTAGTTTATTTCTACATAATCTCAAATACCTCTAAAAATATTTTTGTGCCTCCCATGCACATTTTACATGCATAAAACACCTCTGATTTCACAGTATTAAGTAGACTGTCTTTAGCTTAAGAAAAAATTTCTGTACTCAATTTATTAATTCATGTTGTGAACAATACCGTGTCCTGGTACACATGATAAACTTCCAGGCAGATAGCAATTATTTATTAGAAAGATGTCTGACATATTTTAACTACCTTTTCTGCAATGTTCCACACAATTAACCATCAACACACTAGCAACTAAAAGTTTTAAACCTGCAATATTTGTTTCCTCTTTACAAACTCTATGATAAGACAGCAAACAGATGGGCCTAGTACAATTTTCTTCTGAGATGGATCACTTCAACTTCTGTAAGATTTCCTTTTGAAAGACCGAATTAGGTTTGACGCTTGAAAACTAATATTTTCTTGTGTTTAATTTTATGTAATGAGAGTTACCAACAACTCTTGAAAAATCAAATGCATTTTCAAGCTCTCAAAATGTTTGCTTTTGAACAAAATAGAAATCAATTTTTAGAACATTATTGCTGTTGAAGTGCTTATTTATCAAATAAAGATGTTTTAAGGAATAAACATTTTAGTAAAAAAAAAAAAAAGATGTTTTCAAAATCAAGAGATTTTAAGAATGGTTCCTTTAATAACAAAGCTATCACAATGCAGTTATAATCCTTGAAAAAAAAGCAAATGCACGTATGTGATTCACAACGAGTTGAAGACAGTTATTATGAACAACAAATTCACATATTCACGTTGCTTCATATTATAATATAATTTTATTTTGGGCCCAATTAGATCTGGTATTTTTAGATCATGCAATGTTTTAAATGATTATATACTTCCAAGCAATAGGCTTTCCCTCAATTCAGTTTCCTGTACTTTTAAAAGTAGCATTTCTTTGAAGACTGGTTTTCACATGACTGAATGCTAAACTATAAAAATATTGCATTTGTAATAGTTAATAGAATTTATCCTCATTTACTCAGACGAAAAACATTTTGAATAGAGTAGCGATACTTAAGTTTCTCCTGACTACAAACTCCAGCTTTACTTTCTGTCTCAAACTGGCAGAATACGTCAAAAATAAAAGACTAAGTGTGTTTGCAGCATCGTAAAAACTACATACCTCTTTTAAGGGACTCCCACCCTTAAAAAACCCAACTTGAAACCACTGTACAAATACCACACAAAAACCTCAAAAAAACCAGTTATAACATCACCTGATATTTCAAATGTCATTCAAAGTTGTTTTAGAATTAATCCATCATTGAGCAGTTTCACTTGTGAAGAAATTGAAATAAACTATCCCTTTTTCTTGACAATGGCAATAAAAATACTAATGAACTCACACTTAGCTGGGTCAGTTAAAACTAAAAAAAACCAAACAAACAAAAAGAACAACCAACAAACAAAGCAGTTGAATTATACTTCATTGAATGTTTTCCCTCTCTTTGGAACGCAACTAAACCAGCATATACCTCACCTCCCCAAGTAGCACTGCCAAAGTGGTTTGTTTTGAGATGCCAACTCTGAATCCTTTGCCCCAAACATTTTTGCTAGAAGTTTTACAACCTGCAGGCGTTCTTCATTGTCATTGCTCTGGAAAACAAACACATTTTTAAGAAAAAAGCAAACAAAACAACTCAACACAAGAGAGTTCTGTTTTGTGCAACTTTTACACCAATAGAAACATCATACTACTGATTAACAGACTTTTCTCATACACAAACATACATCTCAAGACAAGAAAATCCTTCACTATTACTGGGAAAACACAAAATAATGAAGCAAACCAAAGTAGAGTCAAAAACTAACGTGAACAAAGCCTGGAGAAAAATACAGATACATACATGAGTTTAATCCTCATGTACAAGTTACTGATCATGTTAGGAAATCTGATCTGCTTGTAAAAGCTTACAAATATTCAAGCACAACACAAAACACACAAAACTCCTTCCACATTTGTTTACACATAACAGTATTCAGTGCTCTAGAACACTGTATAATTAGAAACATTTATTTAAAAAGAAAAAAGTTTTCAGAAAAATTTTCAGAGAACATCACATTAAGTACCCAAGATCCGAGATGCACAGGAACTGGTCCTGTATTTAAATCTATATTTAAAAATGCCAGGTTACAACAGATATTTTTCTTTCATATTTAAAATTAGCACTAGTAGAGATAAAACAAGGCCTTCTCCACTGTTTTCATTATCATGGGTTTGCATTATACTTGTTTAATACAACACACAGCATTTGAAGCTTAATACATTTTCTTCTGCTTGTTAAATACAAAAAAAAAAAAGAACTGGCTGCAACACTTCTTTGAAAAGGGACTAGTTAAAATGAGATTATATTAACTACGTGTTATTCATCCCTTATTATTACCAGAAAAAAAAGACTGAAATAAAGACAAGGACTGTTTAAAACTGCTGGTTTCTACCCTGTTTGACATTCTTATTAATTCATCATCACCTTTTGAATGTGAAAAGAAATAAGAGCACAATATAGCTGTCAGTTCTCTAATACAATACTACAGTCTTAGACACTAACTATTTCTATCTGACTCAACACCATAAATAGGCTGAAAAACTTGCCAGTACATCCTTTTATTTCAACTCCCCAAGAACAGTAAAAACATTTGTAAAATACAAAGAAACAGAGCTAGAGAAGGATGAAGAAATCTAATACTGATGTATTACTACATTACAAAAGACTATCATTCTTCCAAATACACTGTAGTATAAGCAGCAGTAATCGTAAACCTATTAATACGTTTGTCTGCATTTGACCAATTTTTCTAACTGAAATTCCAATTAACATTACTGAAAGCCATGTACAACCTCCTCTTCTCAAACTGCAATAAATGATAACTTTTTTCTTGATCAGTTTCAGCTTGTAAGCATCCATTACACTACAAATTCTTGTTCTGTGCCTTCGTGGTTAAGAATTACAAAATGGTTTTTTTAGCCTGTATCAGTCCCATCTCTATTACTCACATCCCATTCACTTCTGCTTAAACCAAAAAATACTAAAAATATTAAGCACCTCTGGAGTTCTCTAGGTAACGCACACAGATCCAAAGCAAGACACCCCAGGGGGTGGGGAGTCACTAAACATTCAACTATTGAATTATACAGCCAGAAATACAGGAAAAGGAAAAGACACATTAAAAAACCCAACTAAAAAAATCCTTGATTAATTAGCCACAGAATAAAGTTTCACTATACTAGGCACTAAACCAATTACAAAGACACTCCACTCACGTTTAGCCCTTTTTGTAGAAACAATGAATATTTGTGATTATGGACCAGGAATATTTGGTACTTTCTAAATTGGTGCCCAGATGTTGGTCTCCTTGAAAAAACATTCTCACATAAGCTCCTGAAGGTAAGAAAAATCAACTGGCACTTCTTAATGAATGCAGCACTGAGGATCTGGAAGGATTTAGTAGAAGTGGACACGTGACCTGAAACTTGCCAAAAATTTTAACTTCCACATCAAGGAAGAAAGGCAGCTCCACAATAACAAAAGTCAACGTTTTATTGATTTTATTCATATTAGTTTATAAGGATTGTAAAATCAAGACCTAGATCCCATCATGGTTATTTCCTAAATACTCCATTAATGACCTTTTAATTCTCTATAACATTAAAAAGTCACACTCACTCAAATTTCTAGAATTCAAATAGCAAATTTGTATATCAATTTCCTTTACAAGCTGGCCTACACAACAATACATTCCTACCTCTGTTCTCTCCTGCACCAATAACACTTGTGTCAATGCTAGATCTCAAAACACACAACCTTACATCACCAAGAACAGGCACAAATGTCTGCCCCTCACAGTAGAGGTTAAGTTAAATGAATTCCAGTGAAATTAAATGAATTCTCCTGCTAATCCCCCAGACTCCTTTCCAAAATTAGGTAAAAAAAAAAAAATAATCACCAATAAGCAGCACCTATGATCTGACACAGCGCTCTCACGCCATCAACACTGGCTTAGCCATAAACACATGGTACCACACCACAGAGGCTGCTACAAAGAAAATCAACTCCATCCCAGTCAGATTCAAAAGCATAACTAGTTTATCCACTTCTGTTTGGTACATGCCACAGCACAGCACATGCCTGTGCAGTTTCATTCTCTTCAAACATACTGACAAGATCCTTCGGATGGACAGGACAGGAAAATGAGGGAATAAAGCACCAAAAAGCTGCACATTTCAGAGAACACTAGTTACTGCCATAAACCTTTCATTCTTAATCCAAGTTACCATGCACACTTAGAGCAGTTAAAACTACCTGGCACACTGATCAATCTGTATCACTCTGCTTGTACAAAAATGGCAAGGTGCTTGAACAACAGGTGGCCACTGTTCAGATCCAAAATAGTAAATCCATGCACAACAGTGTTACCGAGGCACCTAAGCTACCTCATAATTTCTACACAAGTAGTTTCATAACGCCTCCGTACATGGTCAAAAGTTTATTTGGTCACCAACAGGGAAACTCTTGGAGTCTTCCCACATTCAAACAGTCAGTCTAGAACTTAAGCAAGACCTTGATCCCATGAAGACAGACCAAGAGGCTTCTTGGCACAAAGAGTGAAAAGAAGTTTAGGGAAATGGACACAAGAGATTTGAATACTGTCAAGTAATAAGTCAAAGACACAGACATTTGTTCATGTCCTCAAACTCCTACCAACCGCAAACCCTGAGAACAAGGCACCCCAACCAACTAGAAAGTAGTGGAAATTGCTCAGTGAAGCCCACCTGGTTGTTGGGAGAAACCCCACCACAACTAATTTTTCAAAACATACTACAAAACGTTTAGAAGTAAAGAAATAAGATACTACATGGAATTTTTGGTTTACGTACAGAATATACAACTAGTGGAAAATGTGCTGATACCAGGAAGAACCAGTTTTGATAAACATGATCATTATCAAAGAAATACTCTGCACCCATAATGTAAGACCAAGCACCTTAAGGTCAAGATGAAAGAAGCAACTAATCCCTGAAAGAACAAGTTAAGAACACTGAGAGCTTTCAGCATACTCCAAGAGAGGAGAAGGGCCTCAAAACTGGAACAAATCAAGACCATCTTCTTTTTTTCCCCCCCTTCACTCTAACTAGAACTTATGGAAGCGAGCATGACAGCTTTTGCAGTAAAGAAACGGGAGAATATTGAACAGATTTCACAGTTATCGGTCTGTGCTCAGATGGAACTCGGTAGTTCTCATAAGCTGAGGCAGAACACGGATTTGCCATAAGCCAAGCACATTCACAGAAGCCTGGACATGACCTCCCACGAAGCAAAGCTACAGTTCTCTGTAAATGATTACTTGGAGTGGTCGGTATTCGAAGACATCTGGCATATCAACTGCCAACAACGGGATATTGTTGAAACTTCAACAGCTGACTACAAAGCAGATCCAGTTTCTGAAGCATTGTGTGAATTTTATGATTGCTGAGTTGTCCATCATAACAGCCACGGAATCCTCAAAAAAGACAGCAAAAAGCACTTCTTAAGCGAGAAGGGGCACACCCACCAGCATTACAGAAACACAAATTTAAGATAGAATGATAGCTTTTCCACTACAGCCACAATAACACCACACACTGTATTCAATCTACAAAACTTTGCGTTAGAAACAATTTGTTCAGCAGCTTAACCCAGGAATTACCAGTCCTTATTTTCCAAGTACAAAGTGGAAGCAAAATATGCCATATACTACATATGAAAGATGTACTTTTAAGCTGTCATGCAGAAATGGTCAAGAGGACAGAACCAAAATGGCATACAGATAATCTCCACTAGCCCCTGATAATAATGGTTATGTCTCAAGACAACCAGAGTACATCAACTTAGATGAGCCAAGAACAAGAGAATCCTAAAGACTTGATAGCACAGTTTGTCCACGAACAGCACCACACTTATACATTCTCCCAGAAAAATGTGTACCAGTTCTGCAGCATGCTCTTAAAACTCCTTAAAAGCCAGCTACACATCTAGACAACTCAGCCCACCCCCCTCCCTCGTCCAAAACACGACAACAGGTTATCTAAAGATGATCTGTCACTAGAAGAGTTAGAGAACAAATCTATCCGCTCCATCCTAAGATGTCACTGGCTGATAACGCTTCAAGGTGGTAACATCAGCCAACTAAGCTCCAGAAATGAATGATGAAAAAGCAAAAGCGTCATACCAGTAAAAGTCTTTGGCACCTACCAGCCTTGAGATAAAGTACACCAAACAAACTCCTAGCAGTGACAAATACAAGAAAACAGAGGAGTTAAAAGAGGAATATGTGCACAGACCCCAAGAGGCAGGCAGTACAGAAATATTTATCAGCATCAATATCTTTTTATATTCAGCTCAGTATTTCAAGTTGCTCCAGAGGACAAACTTGTTGACATCGTACATATCAGTCTCCGCAATGTTATTAGAAACTAATGGATGTGAATACGCATTTTGCTTTGGGTGAAGAACTGCTGGAAAGGCTCCCCTTAGTGTAAACTGACTCATCTCATTCACCAAACAAGATTCATCAGTGATCACATAGCTCCTGAACCACAACATCTGTCTCCTTGATGCAGCTTACGGAAAAAAGAAGGAATAATGACCTAAACTATATTTCTCTTTAAGTGCTCAGTAAAAGAAAGCAAAATACATATACCTTTAGAACATACAGGTGGAGTTTGTCAAGGATGATCCTTCAAATTCTTTAACTGTATCATGATTCTTCCAGGAATTCCTGTCTTCTCTTGTTTGGCTAAGAATTTCCCACTTTGTTGCCAAATGACATCCCAAAAAAGTGAAGACATTTTTTTTTCAGGTTGTCATTAATCAAGTTCTATAAAATCTGGCTTTGGAAATCCCATTTCATATCATTCTGTTCTTACATGGATGCCTAAATGAAATGGGATGTAAGAATTGAAGTCCTGAGTCCTACTAAGCCAACCTTCATTGTTCTTCAAGCTTTACGTGATAGGGCCAGTAAAATAAATAAAAAATTGTTTAACTTCTGTATCTAAGTAACCACTTATCATTCTCTACTGGCAGAAAGACATTTCTGACAGCATCAAAAGAATTTAAAAAGAACAGCTCTTAGATAAAAATGTCTCAAACTACAGTAAAACATAGCAAAATGCTTTAAGAAATTTACTTATTTTAAATCACATTTCATTCAAGTGGTCAAAAAATAGTGGGTTCTGTTCAAATTAACGAAGAATTTGCCAAGTTTGTTTTTTAAAGCATCAGCTTTAAAGTGAGCCAGAACACTTGGTGTCTTGCTCAGAGGAAGTCTACCACAAGTTCACACCAACCAGCCAAACTTTTCTACACTCACTGCTTTTAAGGCCAATTACAAAGAAAATACAAATTTTCAAAAACGCAGAAAGCAATTATCCAATTTATCTTTGAAAAGCACAGATCATATGTTTGCTTCCACGTGTTCAATGAAAGCAAGATGAGATCACTGATACATACATCTTCACCCCTCAAAGTTGACAAAACAGTTGTTGACAGAAAGCTATTGCTGTCTCACCATCTGCTTTAAGAATAAAGCAGCTATAGGAGATCTTGAAATACAGTAACTGTCCCACTACCCCATAAGCACTACTTATTTGCCCCTGGTACTTGACACTTATCACATCTGTATATTCAAGAGTCATATCAGACAATCTGATAGAACAAAAGCTGGACAACCCTACAAAACTATGCATTTAACATAAATATACTCCACAAACTTCTATTTAAATACTTACTAGAGAGCCCACAGTGACTAAGCCCAAAAGGCGAGGTGCTTAAACTACAGGCATGGATAAAGACGTACTTCTATGTACCAAATCCAGAAAAGCCATCCAGGCAAGCTATGAATATGCTATTTACCTGGAAATGAATTAAAATTGCTTGACACTAGCTGCTGCTGGTTATAATAAAGCCACAGCTACTGTTGAAGTGGAAACAATCATTGCTGGCAGGTCTGCACGAAGAACCAACTTGTGCTCATCTCAAAAAACAGAAGCTGAACATATTTCATTACTATTTTAGAACATTCATCTTATAAAGATCCTTTTAACCACAGAAGGATCTTACAAATCTCGCAACTAACTTACAATCATAAAAAGGTCTGGGTTGGAAGGAACCTTTAAAGATCATCTAGTCCAAGATTCTGCCATGGGCAAGGACACCTCCACTAGATCAGTTTGCTCAAAGACACATCCAGCCTAGCCTTGAACACCTTCAATGATGGGGCATTCTTAATTTCTCTGGGCAACATTGGGATTTAAACTAGGATTATCCGATTTCAAATAGAGAGATTGAGGTTTTTTCTGTAAAAGATTGGTCAAACTACATTTGACAGCCAACAGGAAAAAATAGGCATATATTATTTATCCTTATAACTTAAGGCATCAAAACCACATACCTGAAGTGACAAGATGCTTCAAAGAGAAACTGTACCATTTTTCCAGAATAGCCACACTCTGTACTGAGTTCAACAAGACATCAAGGAGCAAGAGCAGTAAGACTGTAACTATCAAAACTGACATGTCTATTGGAAATGTTAAACTGGATCTTACAAACCTTAAAGGTGAAACACCTCACCCTCAGGGTTTAGAACACAAGGAGAACGCTACAGCAAGTATCAAGGACACAAAAAGTAACAAAACATATGTTTGTAATCTAGACAGAGTACAATAAATCAAGAAGAGAAATGCAAACATGGTGTGTTGTAAATTAAGAGGCACAAAGAACACAAGGAAATGCTTAGGGTTGAAATTACCCAGTTGAAGGGACAGAAGTGTTTGGGGATGTGGTGGTTCAGGGAAGAAAAAAGGTTAAGCGTTGGGCTACTAAACGTCCTGATTAGAGGGGTAAAATGAGATATGAATAAGTAGTTTATATTGAAATAGTGGAATCAGAGTCAATGAAGGAACAGGAAGACAAGTCAAGAACTTGCAGTTTTAAATGGACCTAAAGATAGAAAGGTTACTGCAATTATGGCTGTGAAAAAAAAGGATGTGGCTGCAGTTAAGAATAAATCTCTTGGATTATAGCTTCAGCTGCAGAAGTGTTGTTTTTATTGAACTGAGAATGATAACATTTTGGCATCTGCAAGAACAGGAATTAAAGACTGAAAAAGGTCTGCTTTCAGGCATAGACGGCAAGTGGTGAATTGAACCCAACTGCTTCTGGAAATGTGAATGGGAAGATATAACGATTAAAAAACAACTCCTCCAGCAAGTGTGGTGTGCCTGCCTAGGAACATTATTGAAAAAAATAATAGGCATGAACAAGCCACTATGGAAATAATTACTGCAGCGAGAACAGGCCAAAGGTCATGTAAACCTAAAATCTGTCCTCAATAATAAAAACACATGCACATTTAGAAGCTGTCCACTGCACATTATCCCTCAAGCTTAGTAAGAAATCACTTTCAAACTTAGTAATACAAAACTAATCAAATTCTCCATTTCCACAGAAACTCTGTGGAACAACAAACAGAATAAAAGTAGCGCAGAATAAAGAGCGCTATTCTGAATTTCTCCATAGACACTCTTAAATGGTATCCTTCAGACATGACTACAAAACATACTTATAGACTCCAATGCTCTACCTGTCACAGATCTATTTGGATAAAACTGTTAGAACACCAGTTTCATTAACATGGAGCCCAACTTTTCCCTACCAAAATTCACTGTTCTGAAGAGGTATAGTTTCCCTGCAGAGCTAGCAGCACAAGATACTTTCAATATATTAATAGTCTTCACAATAAATACTACAGTAAACGACAGAACAAAATGGTCATATTCTCAAGTTACTACCTGAAAGATACAAGCAAAAAAAAAAAAAAAAGCCAAACAACCAAACCCCAAATATATACATATGCACTGCAGGTGAAGTTAAACTGCCTTTTTGAGCAATTTTGATTTTTCCTTTAAGCAATGCAAAGATTTTGCCTTAAATGTAAGTATTAGTTTTATATGCCAAATAATTTGACGAACTTGTTAGTAAAAAAACCATACAAATAGTCAAAGCACACATTTCAAGTACATAGAAAGTATAAGAACAGTTCACCTTAAGTTTGAATTCAAGCTGTGGTAGAACGGAAAGCAAGAGGTGACTGTCAATATTGTATAACTCCAGAATCAAGTCAAACACGTGCTCTGACAGGTCACTAATTGATGTTTTACCAAGCATGAGGACTTGATTGAAGAACTGAAAAATAAAATACAGTATACATCAATATATACTCTTATAAATCCTATGCTTGTCTACTGCTAAACCTACTCTTCCATCTTAGAACACATATTTCTCCACCTTAAAAAAAAAAAGTAGTGCAAAATTCAGGACTTACATCACTGTTTTGTATTCTATAGTACACATAAAGGAAAACATATAAAAGTGATGTTTATTTTACCACAGTAAGTCTACAAATATTTAAAGAAATAAAACTTTAGAAGAGTTCCAAGGCATCAGATCTTTTTATACTATCACTATATTTCAAGTTATTTCACTATTAAGAATAATCGCTTCAAAACCATTCTACCATTTACTTAAAACTAGGCTGAAACAACTGGCTAATTACTACACTGCACAGATGACAGGTTAAGGAGTTGTTCTTAATTGGCACTTCTGCTTCCTACTACCTAACTTGGGACAGATGAACAGCGCGACCCTCTGTACCTAACAAGGTTAACTAAAAACATGAGAACTACCACGTTTTAAGGTTATAATACAAACCCCAACAAATGATGCAACAGAAAAAGTCACCAGCTTCTAGTTAAGATTTACTACCAAACAACAGATAACTGCATTTCATTAGAAGTTAATGATTCCACAAGCTCTTGTGGAAAAGTTTTCCTCTTCTGGATAGAGTTGCCTGGAATGTACATATTCCTGGTTAGGCAACTAAGTCCTGCTCGATCTTTAATACATTTTAAGAAAGAAAGAAACTTTCAAAACAAAGAAAGCAGACATCACAGTGCTTTCCATTTGTGGGAAACTAAGAAGAGAAAAAAGCATGCACATATTTTCCATAGGAGAAAGACTTACTGTACAGACTTCCTTAAAACCCACAAAACGTCACCCAGTTTGTAATCTAGCCTTACATAAACAACATTAAAAACACACTTCCAAACAGCAGGTTCAACAAACAGTTTTGGAATAAGAGTTTTCACTGCGGATTTTTTAAAATCTTAGAAGGTACCCACTTTCCAAGCACCACAAGTAAGTACTACGAGTCTGAAAGCAACACAAATTACAGAAAAATTTCTATTGTTTTCAAGCTCTTGAGATTTTGGATAGCTGCCACAAGACCTGCTAAATACTTCAATACTTTCAAAACGTGATTTTCCACCTCCTGCTATTGGGCAACTTAATTTAGAGCAGACTCCTGCCTGATCTTTACTTTCTTTCATCCCTCTTCTCTTGCAGTGTCTATGATGCCTACACTGAACTCAGCTACAACCCTCAATCCACTTGCTGGTTTTCTTCCTTACTATCTATTCTTAGATTTGGTTTCCTCTTCTCCTGTGACAAGAGCATTAAAATTCTACTCTATCTATCTTCACTTCTCCTAGCTTCTATATAGTCTTATCTCCTCATTAGAAAAAGAATTTTGCCACAAAAATAGTATGTTGAGATATAATATATATCATATATACATATAAGTACACTTGGTCTTCCAGTCACATTAAGGACTGAAGTTGAAGATCTCCCAAGACAGCAGAAAGTAAACTGTTCATCGCATTTCAGAAATGAAAATTGTTATGAGCTCAGTAGTTTCTACATGGTAAAAAATTAAGACTCAGAGACAGGTTACACAGTGCTTCATTAATATAACAATTATCAGAACAACTGAGTGTTTGTCAAAAGTTATTTTACAGCCCTATTTAACTATATGCAATTTTTTTTTTATAATACAGTTCATTTAAAAAGTGTTTGGACTTCTACTTTTGTTTGCAGTCTTCACTTACATTAGTAATGTACGGCTCAATTGCTTGCGCTGTCCTCTTCAGTAAAGCCTTTGCCAAATCATAGGCTTGCTTGTTTAAATTCTGCAATAAAATTAAACCAAAAAAAAATTTATGCACATGCATTAATCTTAAAAATAAATACGAAAATTTAAAGCTACCACATATTGGTAAACACATTAAAGAAACAGTCGGTTCTTTTTATACTTTCAGTAGTAAAGATGATGCAGTATAAACAAGCCTAGAGCAAACACAGCTTTGTAGCCTCAAATGCTCTTACTGAGAAAACTCTTTCCTGGCAAACTGGGGCTTACTTTTCAGTTGCCCATCTAAACTTGACATTCAGTGAAATCAGTTCCTGCATACCACTGCTGCTCCTTATCAGCTCCCCCAAGAAACAGGAAAGTGATATAAAGCAACACTGAAGGCATTTACAGCCACCACAGAAGCAAGACTGAACAGGATTGTGGTAGAAAGCACAACTCTGTCCTTGCATCAAGCAGCCAGCTAAGAAACACCACCACAGTCTCTCCACAGTAACTCCCAACAATACTCTCAGTCTGTTTTGACTGAGATAGCAAACAAAAAAATAATACCTAGAATTTTAGTCAATGAGCAAAAAAAAGGTGAAGAACAAAAATGACAAATCTCTAATACAAAAAATATATGAATGTACAAGAAGATTTGCAAAGAGATGGAGGCAACCATCTGTAACTGCAAAAACTGTGTAGAACCATGAGTTCCTAGGCAGCAGTGGGAACAGATTAACATCTTCTGTTACTATAAAACAGAAGAAGTGTTTGACTTGCCTACTGATACAAACAAATTAGGTGACTGAAGTCAAGACTATGAAGATCCATACCTGAATTATCTGTTTCACTCAGAGTGACTACAGAAGGCAAATAAAAATCCAAACTCAGGAAAGATATTCCAAGGCTTACACAAGGTGCTAACATCCTTGTAATTTCCTCTCCCCTTATCTAATCAAGATATAAGGGTTAATGCCGGCAGTCTTACAAAACTGTACAGCTGTTCCATGTCCCAGAAAAGAGCACGTTCTGCATGCCAGATTGCTCTTCAAGGCAGTTATTTTCTGTTATTTAGCTGTAGTTGGGACTGTTCAGGAAGTAAAAGGCACAAATAACGGTAACAAGAAACATATGCCACTTGCAATTCTTAATCTGAAGCTTCTTCACTTCCACAGTTCACCTCCACCAAAACAATGAAAACTGCTTTCACCTGGATAAGAGTGAACTCTAGATCATGAGCAAAATCTGATATACACGTAAAACAAGTCTGAACAGCACAGCAGAGTTCCAACAGCCGATCTGGTTTCATTCATGTTATTATAGTTTCAGCTTGTATATCTTTGACATGGCAGTTCATCTTTTAAAAGCTGCTATAATTCATCTACACAACTAGTAATAACTAAAGATTAAAAAAATTAAACATGAATTCTCTCACACAGCCTTAGGAAAGGAAGTCTGAAAGATTAGAGACCTTTCATCATTACGTCACTGAAGGCCAAGCAAAAGATCTCCCAACACCTTATAATGCTTGCCGAGATAAGTGCTAGAACCAGCTTTTTGCAACCCTGAGTAACATATTCAATACTAATCGTGCTGATAGCCAGGGCCCTCAAATGCTTAGAGGCTGAACTTTCTGAAAACAATGCCAAAGAAATCTTAAAAGCACAAAAGAAAGTAGTCTTCTCCCTTTTCCAGAAGTGGCACTGCCTTAGTTGGAATTAAAAAAGCAGAAGCAACCAAAGCCATTACCAAATAGGTTCAAAGACCTCCTATAAAAATTCAAATCTATCCTTCTGACTTAATTCAAAATCCACAAAGACACTTTAAACTTTACCTGAAGGAGAAATTTTATAAGGGTAAGACCTAATTTAACAAATTTCTCCTCTGTGTTTATCTGACACTGTTGGAATGGATCCAGAGGAGGGCCATGAAGATGGTCAGAGGGCTGAAGCACCTCTGCTATGAGGACAGGCAGAGAGAGATGGGGTTATTCAGCCTGGACAAGAGAAGGCTCCAGGGAGACCTTATAGCAAGGAGACCTCTAGTACCGGAAGAGGGCCTACAAGAACGCTGGGGAGGGACTTTTTACAAGGGCATATATAGACAATCCTCTCCAGGAAAGTTTGTCACAGAGGCAAAAATCAGTTGTACTGCTACAGTGGGGTTCCTTTACAGTGCTCATCCTTTAAAAGAAAAAAGAACTGAACAAAACAGAAAACAAATGCACGTCCCTTATTTTTTTTCCTCAAAAAAAAAGGATGACTAGCTAGTATCAATCCAGTCTTTAATTTTATAACTTAAGGAGAAAAATCAAATGTTAAGTCTGTATCTAGAGCAAATGCTCTTAAACTCCATACATTTCAGTACATTGTTTTCCTGGCATTTGAAAAGGATCTTCAATTTTATTCTTATTATCAATGGCACAGAAGCAGAATTTGTATCCAAGAGCATTCGAGAAAACAGATTCTCTAGTTCTGCTGGAGGAGGGAAAACATTTTTTAAGGATGGTTGACAAAAAACAAAAGTTCACCTGAAGTGTTGCCAAGATAGATAGCACTAATTATTAAGCAAGTAAGGAATTTAATTGTCAATATCACTTTTTCGAAAAGACAAACATGTAAAGCATGTGCAATGTGCAATGCGGGATTTCCTGCAGTACCTCCGACAATGAAAATGGAACACTCTGGCAAACACTCAAGGAAATAAAAGTACAATTTGCCTTCTAACACATTGCAGAAACACATAACAGTTTACAGGTGCTGCCATAAAGGCTTTATAATCTAAAAAGACAAATAAAAAGGAAAGGAAAGCTACTGATTTTTCTTGTCTTCTCATACTGACTACTTCTCCCTTGTTTCTGGTCTTCTCTGTGTTTAGCTTACTATTTATTTAATACCCTCCTAATATAATCCCGTCAAAAGAATTTCAGTGGAGTTTACAGAAAAGAAACGAAAAGAAGAAAAAACACAAAAGAAAAAAATTAAACATCAAAGAAATTAAGAGTTGAGCACATGGTCCAACAAGTTAAGTTGGCTGTTTCATTGAATTACCTGATACCTGCTGTACTACTCAAGCAAGCCTCCAATGTACCTGTTTTGTGATACTGGCATCAGCCACTTTCATTCAGGATTACATCAATGTGGCTTTTTTCCCCTGGCAAAGTGAAATGGATGACAAACTGAAGCAAGCTAGTGAGGCTTCTTCAGTGACCAGCAATTGTGGTGTTTGACAGTAACTCATGTCCCCAAATTTATACTCCTTATGCTTGAGTTTTGCAGCTATCCTGCTAGCACCATTGCTTATTAGACTTACTACACTCAGGACTATGGACCATATCCTATATTCCTCTTAGGAAAAACATTAACCTCAACTTTCAGAGGTTAACAGCATCAAATTAAACTTTCATAAATTCTTCAACTAGTTACTACAACTCTTAAAAATCAATCTGTCTAATGTTGAATTTCAGCCACTGTACTTCAGCATTTGGGATCCAAAGGTAAAACAGCTTACACACTTGCAGCTGGTCCTTTGATAAATTATAAATATCAAGCTCCTGAAGTCTTCATCCTAGTGTTACCCAATAATACTGCTGATACACCAGAAGTTACACCACTATTTTCTAGAATACAGTCATTCAATTCACAAGGGTACTCCACATTCTCTCACATGCACAACCTTCCTTCTGGCTGTATTAAAAATACACTGCTTGCCCGTACCACTTGCTATCCTATCTACAACAATCTCGCAATCTGATAGTTTTCAAACCTGAGGTAGTAACAAATCTATGTTTCTTCTACTCTATCAAAACTATTATTTTGGTCCTCAAGGCATCTGGCTAGATGAGGTTTCCTACTCATCAGTACACCAACACTTGCTATTATGCTGTTTTTATGGCCAGTCCAATTTTCCCATTTCCCTTTCCCCTAGCTGTTGAGCTGTGTCAGCTAAGACATAGTTGTTCTTTATGGTGGACCTTATACTTAACCCCCTTGTAGTTTAGTACTTGATAGACACGAGTGGAAAAATTCTCTCTCTGAATTCATTACAAAAGGGCATTAGTAGCCACAAGAAGTGGTCAGATGACTATGTAAGCTCCAAAAACTTAAATAAACACTACATGAAGATACTGAGATGAAACAAAGATCTTAAAAGCTTCTTTCCATTAGTATGAAAAAGGTTTTAAAAAAAATAACAAAGGTAAAAGTAATCAGAATATAGTCTAAAGTTATGAAACTATTTCAGTTAAAAAGCAAGCTATAAACTAGAATCCTACCCCAAAGAGTCAGTTTGATTAAGACAGAAGCAGAAGAAAATCCAAAACCCCAAATACTGTATCCTATTAAAACGTTCAGTCTATAACTTTAGATCCACTATAAAACAGAATTGTTTCAATGCTACAGCCAGTCTTACAGGATGCAAATTATTCAATTCAAAATCAGTTTATTAAACATGAATCATAAAAAACAGTACAGTTACATCAAGTTGAACACAAGAAACACAACGAAACAACAAACACTAAACAACTGAGAAAACACAAACTGAAGTATCTTGCATAGTATTCCTTTTGCTTCCTGTATTCCAAGGCTTTACAATAAATCTGACTATTAGCCACATAAAATTTCAGTCTGGCCTTGGCTCAAAAGTACCAGAGTCCTTGAAGGACACAGCTAAAACATTTCTGGGGCAGGGAGGGGAGAGAGAAGACTGATCTATATTAAGTATTTAGTCTTTACCGTCAATAGAAAAATAACTTATGTAATTTATGCACCATTTATTTACTGACATTGATGGCTTGTACAAAGACACATTATGTTGTGCTACTTGTTATATTCTTCAGAGAGCGCCTTACAAAAAGTCTACTCAGTTTCTTCAGGTACACCACTGCTCCGAAAGAGGGAAAAAAAAAAAAGAACACTCTGAAGATGCAAGAATCTCTCAGTTAATACCCATTTAACAAGACACCTGTTGGATGACAGCCAGAACTGTCCAGAAGTCTGTCTTCCTTGCTTTTTAAACATTTAATTGTCAAACCACATGCGAAGTTTGAGGTTTTTCCTCAATTTATCTGCAGGACACTTTTTATTTGGACAAAATATTATTCATGAAGGCATTCTTCAGACACCACCTTTTCAGAATATAATGTATGGCTGCATCAAAACCATACTGATGTGCTTTCAATAACACCAAATCAACATTCCTGAAATACAACAGAGCCAAGTACAAATGCATTCCTAACAACTTTTTCCTTCCCACTTAGGGCAGCATATTAATTCAAACTGTCGATACAGCATTAGACTAAATTATAAGCTTTCCAAAGGATATAACTTATTTCATTTATTAAGGTCCATGGGTACTGACCATATATAAAAAGTGTGTTTAGATTCATATGACATTAAAGCTTTTAGATTACTATGACCACTTATATTTAGGTTTATGGCAAGTGAATCAAAGCAATGAAGCTCTACTGAATTTTCTGGCTATTAAAAATTATCTGTTTGCAAAAAAAAAAAAAATCCAAGTAATTGGAACACATTTGCTACAGCTATTCTCTCAATGAAATCTAAATATATGAATACATACATTCAATAAATCACAACTACAAATTAAGAACAAAACCCTCAAATCTATTTAATCCACTATTAAGTCTTACCTTATGTGCTGGCACTAGATTAACTAACACTGTATCCAAAAGTTCCTGCGACACAGTATCTCCTTCACAAATGATAGAGCTCATCAGATCAACCATGTGCATGTGTACTTTTTGGTTATGACCATTGCTGAAATTAAAAACAAGAATTCTTAGTGTGTTATTCACATGAAGTGCAACCTCCATTCAGAGTACTCCCTATGGTGATGCCAAAAACAAGGACTATAATAATCAAATCAAAAGGTTTTTTATAAATCAGAATACTTAAGTTTCTCGGCTGCATATACAAAGCATTCTTGAATCTCATGCCCTCCCTCTCCATTTAATACTGTATTAAAAGAGTAAGTGGACTGTCTGTGTCCCTACTATGAAAAGACAGTGTATTGGAACATCCCTCCCCTCTACCCAACACTAGTGAGACTTCATTTCGCTGCTGTGTCCAGTTCTGGGCTTCCCAGTACAGGAGACAGACATCCTGGAGTCAGTCAATCAAAGGGCCACAAAGATGACTGACAGACTGGAGCAGCTCTCATACAAGGAGAGGCTGAAAGAGCTGACAACTTCTTTAAGCACAGAGAAGAGATGACTTAGAGAAAATCTTATCATAGAATCATAGAATTATCTGGTTGGAAAAGACCTCTCAGATCATTGAGTCCAACTATACCTGTCCCCTTACTAAACCATGTCGCTAAGAAACACATCTATCCGTCTTTTAAACATATCCAGGGATGGCGACTCCACCTCCTCCCTGGGCGGCCTGTTCCAATGCCTCACCACCCTTTCAGTGAAGAAATTCTTCCTAATGTCCAGTCTAAACCTCCCCTGGCACAACTTGTGGCCATTTCCTCTCGTCCTGTCACTTGTCATTTACGAGAAGAGACCAGCATCCACCTTGCCACAACCTCCTTTCAGGTAGTTGCAGACAGTGATGAGGTCTCTCCTTATCATTATGTTTAAATACCTAATGTTGGGAGGAAAGAGGGCAGGGACAGACTCTTCTCAGTGGTGTCCAGCGACAGGACAAGAGGCAATGGGCACAAGGTAAAATGCAGGACATAACTTTCACATATAAGAAAAAAAAACCAACAAAAAAAAAACTTTTAAATGCAAGGATAACGGACCACTAGAAGGTTGCCCAGACAGGCCATTGAGTCTCTATCCTTGGAAATGCTCAAAACCCAACTGGCTAAAAGGCCTGGGCAATGTGCTCTAGTTGACCCTGGTTTGATCAAGAGGGCAGACCAGATGATCTTTAGCAGTGCTTTCCAGTGTCCATGATTTTCTGACTCACATTTTTACAGCAAAAGACCTCAAAATTTCTTAGAATCACATATCACACCAGTCACTTTCAATTTCAAGAAGAGAATAAAGGCAGTTAAATACTATCAAAATGAGTTTCTTAGGAAAAAAAAAATTATTTGCAGTGTGCCTTGTTTAATTAAAACAGGCAAAACTGACAGCTTGTTATATTTACACTGCTACCTTTAGTTAAAATTAATTACAAAAGTAAGCTTGATAACACTAAAAACACAGAATCTTTTAGGTTGGAAAGACCTTTACGATTGAGTCCAACTGTAAAAATGACACAATATACTGAACATCTAGGTTAAACACCTGACCTCAACCACGCAATAATATACTACAACTGAGAGTGACAATACTTACTTTATTACTGAAAACAGTGTTCTGTACAACTGTGTAAAAATCTCATTGCTGTCTTCTAATTCAAAGCATATGTTATAAGACTTGACCCAAGCAATATTCTGTATTGAACATGAAAAAACAAAAGGAGTAGTTAATACAAGCTTAAGTAGAAAAATTACATTTAAGAGTTAATAATAAGTAAGGTATGAAGTTTACCTCAAGCAAATAAAAATATCGATTGAACTGGGGGCTTTTTGTATCTTCTAAACCCTTAAGTTGCCTTGTTATGAACATAAATATATCCTGAAAGAAAGTGATAGTTGTTTAATCAAATGCAATGAAACTTTCAAAATAAAAACACTTTTATAAATTACTAGTAATATTCATCTCTACAAAACATGCAACAATGACAGAGACTCTATTTCACTACGCAAAAGAAGATGATCTACAAAACATTACAGAGAATACCAAGGAGTAATTTTAAAATGCATCATGTTCCTTTAAAGGGTTGAGAAAGTAACCTTTTTCTGAGGTAGCAAAAGAAAAATTCTCAGCTTAACAAACAGCTGTAACTGGCTGAGATGCTGCAGAAGTCAAAAGATTAAAAATGTAACATTCGCTTTACTTCTGAATACTTTACACTACCGTAGGTTTCAACATGAGGATAAAAAAAGCAGTAGGGACTTGAAGATTTCCTGAGTATTTTATTTGTTTATACTGTATTGTTTGGGCATTTGTCTATCATAATGATACTGACGCAGATCACATCTCTGGCAAAAGCCAATAAACTAAGTTTCTCTTGCTTCCTTTAGTAACTTTCAGCCCAAGAAAACTTCTTCCAAAAAACTCACACAGAACAAACGCAAGCACGTTATAAGGAACAGTCAATTATGAACAGAATGGAATGACAGAGGAAGGTATCTTTTTGAGCTGGCAATGTGCACGAGCAGCCCACTGTATCCTTGGAAGCATCAGAAGCAGCATGGCCAGCAGGCTGAGACAGGCGATTCATCCTCCTCCTCAACTCCACTCTCATGAGACCCCACTTGGGGTATTGTGTCCCCACTTGGGGTATTGAATCCTCAGCATACGAAGGATATAGAACTGCTGGAGCGGGTGCCCAGGAGGGTTACAAAAATAAACAAAGGGCTGGAGCACCTCTGCTATGATGACAGGCTGAAAGAGTTGTGCTTGTTCAGCCTAGAGAAGAGGAGGCTCCAGGGAGACCTTATAGCAACCTTCCACTACCTGAACAACACCTAGAAGAAAGCTGGGGAGGGACTTTTTACAAAGGCATGCAGTCACAGGAGAAAGGGGAATGGCTTTAAACTCGAAGAGGGAAGATTTAGATTAGACATCAGGAGGACATTCTTCATGATGAGGTTGGTGAGGCACTGACACTGGTTGCCCAGGGAAGTTGTGGATGCCCCCTCATCGGAAGTGTTCAAGGCCAGGCTGGATGTGTCCTTGCCCATGGCAGGGGGTTTGAACCAGATGATCTTTAAGGTTCCTTCCACCCCAAACCATTCTGTGATTCAGATCACAGAATCATAGAATTACCTGACTTGGAAGGGGCCCAACAGGATCATCAAGTCCAACTCTTATCCCTACATAGGATACTCCCAACATTCACACCATCTCACTGAGGGCATTGTCCAAATGCTCCTTGAGTGCTGGCAGATTCGGTGCCACGACTGCTTTCCTGGGGAGCTGTTCCAGTGCTCCACCACCCACTGGGTGAAGAACCTCTTCCTAATATCCAGTCTAAACATCCTCTGGCACATCTTCCTGCCATTACCTCTAGTCCTATCATTGGTCACAAGAGAGAAGAGATCAGCACCTGTTTCACCTCCCTCCCTTGTGAGAAGGCAGTGAACAGCTATGAGACCCGCCTCTCAGTCTCTTCTCCAGGCTGAACAGACCAAGTGACTTCAGCTGCTCCTCATACGACTTCCCCTCTAAACCCTTCACCAGCTTTGTGGCCTCCTCTGGACACTCTCCAGTAGTTTTCTGTTCTTTTTATACTGTGGCACCCAAAACTGCACCCAGTACTGGAGGTGGGGCCACACTAGTGCTGAGTAGAGCAGGACAATACTTCCCTCAACCAGCTGGCAATGCCATGTTTGATACACCCCAGTCCACTTTGTCCAAGTGTTGCCATATGGTTTCACATCAGACTGCAAAAGCAAGTCTACTTTAGAACCCAGACTCTTAAACTAAAAGTTTATACTTCCAACTTTCAGAAAAGCACCGAATGCTCTTTGTGGGTTGTTGTCTTGATACCAATTAACAATGCAATTACTTCATCAAGCATCAAGGTCATGACTTTCATCACAGATCATATTCAGACAGTTGAAGTTCTGCTACCATATACACCCTTAAACATCTCCATTTCAGCTGAGTCAGGCAGATAGTCCATTTGCCCAAGGGATTTTCTCCAACACGTACCAGTAACTAGAAACCTTATCTCCAGAAAATTAAATTTGCCTCTAGGCTTTTCCAACACTGAAGAGGACATACTAGAAGGGACTCAAAGCTGCAGTACAGATATGGTATTAAACACTGGATAAGAACAGGGTCAAGCTATAACCCAATAGGAAGCATTCTTCCTCTAACCTCTTTGTCATAACGTTGAGGGAACTCTCACCTTTGAAATCAGAGTTTGTCCTGTAACCACAAAATTTGCGTTCAGCAGAGCCAGCTTTCAAAAAACAGGCAATGCTCTCTATGGTTTGTCCTTTATTTCTCAAAATGTGTTTAGAAAACCGCATCAAGAAACAGATTTCTAAAATCTACACAGATTACAGAACTGAACACTGACAGCAGAAGTTCCTCATCTGTTTAGAGCTCTATCCAAGTAGCAGCAATACACTTCCACTGCAAGTATGAGATCAGTAATGTAACTCTTCCAATGTTATATACTGCAAAATTTGAAAGTTAGCAGCATTTGATAGATCAAATCCTGTAAGTGGGAATATTGTCATTTGTTAGCCCAGCTCAGAAGAAAAAAAAAAATCTCTAAGCCTAACAACCAAAGGAAAACAGATACTCAAAACTCATGCAGAAATCAGAATGCCTCAAAACCATACTTAAAATTATCACAGTAGAGAAAGCTAATGTTTGCCTCCAGTTGAAGACAGTGAAATCAGTAAGGCAACTGTATCATGTTTAATCAGAGGTATAACAATTCAGAATTAAGAAAAGGCAGCTAACAGAAATCCCTAGGTGTGTCTCCAGAACACCTAGTAATAAAGGATGTACTACAGTTAAAACTGTACTGTTTGCCCTACTTACGAAGCATTTTTGGTGCAACCACCAAATCAGAAATTGAGTGATTTTTTTCCACTCTAGCAGATATACCTTCCACCACAACCATCTCTTTATTCTACTGTGGAAAACACACAGATACATACACAAAAAAACCCTAAACCCTGATAGGCCAGGGAGACAAAAAAGTAACATTTTTCAGTGTTATTTTCCCCTGGAAGATAGAAAAAATGTAAATTTAGATTTTGTGTGAAACAAATGGGGCATATCTGAACCGTCTTTTCAAACCTGGCATTTCTCTAACAACCATCTCCATCTAGTGGGATCAGTGATGTTTGTAGTTGCAGGATTTTCCAATTTACATCAGAAATAATTATCTTCTACACAAAAACATTTTTTCTTTGTTTGAACAGAGACTTTATCTATAAAAACAGAGTAATCTCCTCTTGGTAGCTTAATTGGAAACAGTAATGATACTTTCCCAATTCAAGGAATTAGCTATCTTGCAAGAGATTATGATAAAAGCTACAGACATATCAGTATTTCTGAAGTAACAGACCAGTCTCTTTGTATCCCAATGGCAGTTCAATAAAACACTTAGTACTACTTTCAATATCTTGCAGAGTTTTGAAATTGTATTGAAACTATGTATTACTATCTGATGAGTATTCAACTTGAACAAACACCTCTATCCCAGCATCAAGTGAAAACCTTGGATTGCTTAGGCTGAACCAGGAATAAAGGCAGGGGAAAAAAAGTTATAATCAATTATATCAATCATTCAGTTTAAAAACCTGCAGGAGATTAATTCAATTTACCTTTAGTTTATCTGGTGAAGTGTATGGAGCTTCAGGGGCATAAATTCTGAAAATATCAGCAAGACAGCATGCTACCAACAAACGTACATCCTTATCAGGATGCTTGAGGAAAAAATCTGAAGCAAGATGTAAAGCAAGATTTAGGTAAAGCTCCTTTTCTTCTTCAGAGTCCTGATCCATATCCATGAAAGTTTTGACAACCATCTAAAAGGAGACAAAGACATCAACACATAAAATTAAGTACTCTGAGTAACACTGTCCTTACTGAAAGTTCCTTTTCTTGTTCTGTGCAACTTCTATCAGAAGCATTATAAGCAATGCAGTCACATTTATTTGAATAACCAGCTTCTCATTTTTCAGGAAGGACCTAGTCAAGTCCTCTATCAAGTGTCCCAATACAGTCTCTGTAGAGCTACTGAAAGACTCGCTGTAGTGCTACATATCTCTTTTTGAGAAATCATACAATCAATTTAGCCAATTCAAGAAAGTACAACAGCATTCACTGTTACAGCCATTCACTGAAATATTTAGAAAAATGGCAAAACTTTACAATTTGTTTTCCCTCTTTTTCAGTTTCAGGTTTTTCTCTACTATTGCTTTTAGTACAAGTTTATCCCTTGTGTTGTCCAGAAGCACAGTAAGCCCAGCAGACACATACATAAATCCAGCACAGCCAAGCAGCACACAAATTGTCCAACAAGACTAAAATGCCCATTTCTATTATTAGGATTGTCTACTAAAGTCACAGAAGAAAAAGAAAGCATCTGGAACACAAAGTATTTAACACCCTAAATAGAACAAAAGCAAGGAAAGCCATAATTAGTAACTGATAATTGGTAAGAATTCTCATATTTTAAAAACTGCTAGGAAGAGAAAAATCTACCAGCAAAAATAAGTAATATTTTTCTCTGATTTCTTATTTGAATCACTGAAGCAAATTATTTTAAGGAGTTAAATCCTCATTAAAATTAACAAAATGGTAATAAAGACTTAATTACACAATCCTGAAAATTAAAGACAAAACTCACATCTATTTCACCAGTGCAGGAAGAAATCTTTTTCAAGAATAGTGTCAGTGAAGTTCCTCCAAAAAATGACAAAATAAAAGAAACCCAGAAACTACAACCCTAAAATACTACAAATTAAGTTTACTTTGCTAAATTTGGTTTACTTTTTCTTTCCCCTCCAAATTTTACCATAATTGATTAGGTAGCAACAAAACCTACTTTAAAAAAAAAAAAAAAAAAGAAAGGTCTTCTGCATAATTATGATCACAGCAGCTGTGAAGTTTTCAAGCATAAGTATATGAAAATTCTTTCCTAAAATGCACAGATTAGTAGCTTATGCAGACACATAATTTTCACTGAGAGAAAAATAAGAGTCCCTACCAGCCAGACACAAGACAAACTAGCGGAAGTGCACTGGTGCATTTAAACAGTATTGAAGTAATTTAAATATCAGAATCATTTTCCTATGGAAAGCAGTTAGATTTATATAATTAACAAGGCAATTATTAAATATTCAGGTATCACAAGAGTTCTTTCCAAAAGTATGGGGTTTGTCTATTCTAGAAAATGAACCTTTGGCTTCTCTTCCCTGACAACATGAACTTCCATACTGGTCACGACAGCAAAAGCCAATCAACTTGCCTCCACAGCAATGTGTCACATTGTTTAAGGAAAAAAAAACAAAAACCAACAACTAACAACGTTAGTTCTCCTAGTATTCCTTTCTAGCTTCCTGCAAAGCAATATGCTAGGGGATTTCTGAGCCTGAAATCGCATTGAGACCATCACGATTAATACTCCTGAAGCTTCATCTTCTAGTTGTGTCCCAAATTTCTTAACCCATTCAATTTTTCCTATATCTTTCTACAGTAAAAAGTTTTGTGATTTAGTGATATACCTTATGGAAAAGTATATTAGGATTGCTGGTCTAAAATTCATACACTTCATTAGAAGATGCCTTGGTTCTTATGTATAAAAAGACGCTTTGGAAAAAATGTTTTTCTCAGTGTTCATAATTTCCAAGTGTTTATTGCATTCTTTCCGTCTTCAGTGCTACTTCATGATGCCGACCGTTTAATTTCTATTTCCTTTCTGAATCTACTATAACTTGAAGACAGCATGGCTCAGAAATGTATAAAACTTCTAAGGTAAGTTATGCTAATATATAAATTTGTGTATATTTTACATTTTATTCTCAGATTTCCCAGCAATTTGTATTTACATAAATATACTGTCATTAGCAAACTATCTGCTTGTAAACCAAAATAAAATCCACAGAAAACTGTTCCTTCCCTAACGTTTTTGCCAAATTAGCTGTCAGGGAAATGAAGAGGCTAACAGTTCACCTATCATTCTGCTCCTGCTCTTTGGCAACTCAAACTGTGTTTATACTGTCGGTCTATACACTTGTGGTATAGCCTAGATCACCTAGTCCTTCATAAAAGAAACATCATGTGGCTTCACCCCTGCCTGTGTACCAATGAATGCACAGCCAAAATAAACAGCCAACAAGAAATAAAGTACATCCTGCGAAGTACACTCCTGCAAGATAGATAAAGATGACAGAACAGAAGGGACTGGATATTCGAGGCTGAAAAGGAAATGAAATTGTAGGAGAAAAAGTATCAGTAAAAACTGTGTGCATTTCACAAACTGGAAAAAAAAAAAAAATTGTAAGTACTAACAAATAACTTTTTCTGTTAGGAAGGAGTTGCTTGTGAAGTCATGTCAGCTTCTGTTCAACATTATAGAGTGCACTACACTGACTTAAGTCTATTAGCCCCAATTCCCAAAGCATAGGCAGGTTACTGTAGGAGGCAAGAAGGAATCCTTACTTTTGGGGGGGGGGGGGGGGTGGTTACTGTTTTCTGTTCACTTACCAGCAGTTCCAAGTGACATAAAACTACTTCTTAAGAAAATAAACTCCAAATTAAACTCTTCCAGCTGCCAGAGTACTTAAGGTTGCTCCCCCACATCTGTTCCCTCCTGTTTCACAGGGCCAGCCCAAGTGGCAGGCATTCCTTCTGCACAACAGCCCTGCATTTTTGCTTGAGTACATGGGTACATAAACAATTGTAGTAACAATTACACCCCAAATCTCCGCAACCTTCCTGTAGAGTTAGGCCTAATAAAGTGGTCAAGAAATTCAGGAGATGGAAAAAAGTAGTAAAACCAAAGACTACTTCAATTACAATACAGACTAAAATAGTAAGAATAAAGGGTTCAATAAAATAATCAATCTAAAGAGCAGAAAAGCATAAAAATACTGTATTCTGAGGCATTCATATTACTTCCAAAATTATTACTCTTTTCACTTTTTCCAGTATTGTCTTCTCTAAGTACTTACTTACTGTAGGAGTAGAATTTAAGTAATATTTGAAATCAATATAAAACTTATTTCCATTTGTAACTTTTTAATTCATTTAAACGTTTTTGGACAAGTCTCTTCAAGAAAGTTGTGGAACAGAAGACATGATGGCCAACAAGTTCCCCTTTCTGAGCACAGAAAAGGTAAAGGCCAAAGGGAAAAAGAAAATCCTCTCAGAAAATGTAGTAACAGGATCTTTGAATGCTTGTATACAAGTTCTTGTATAAAAGAAACAGTTACTTGCTTACTAACCTTTAGTCTTCTCACCATCTCTTCTTTAGATATTTTATCAGAGATTTCTTTGACTCCTGGAGGATATGTGATTTTTCCATCGTTGGCTCTTGTCTTTGAATGAGCCATGATTTCACGATTTTATAACTGTGGAAAAAAATTAAAGAAGTCAATGTTGTTTAGCTAGTTTATTGTATCTGTCACAGGTTTACAAACAAATTCCAACTAGAAATATATCAACAAAACACGAAGTAAACACTGGACAAAAGATTTGATTGTTTTCAGCAATCTGTATTGCAGCAGACAACAACAGCTTTGATATTCAGGTAGACTGTCCTACACTACAATAAAAATTTCAAGTAGTACAAAACAAAAAAAAGCTAGAACTCCTCATACCTGCACTTATTTGATATTCACACTTTGAGATGTAACCAAGAATCTTCTGTCTTACTGTATGAACTGTTACCATCACCTGGTAATATATCCTAGCCAGCTTGGATTTTTAGGCTCTCTGAGAACAGACATCTAAAGTGGACTTAGTGTTTTCCAAATGATTAAATAGAGCAAAATGTCTCCAAAAGCCTAAATAGCAGCGCTGTTGAAGTGCTACACGTTACTCATTTTAATTTGCCAATACTGCCAGACAACTAGCAGAGAATGAAGTAGGGACAGAAACGGAGCAGACCAAAACTGAAGTTTTTCCTCTATGCCACAAAGCCAAGTTTTTAAACAAAAGACTGCAGATAAGGAGTAGTATCTTCTTCCTAAATTTTAACTATGAAAACAACTCAGTTACTTGGCTTCTAGGTCCCTTTAAATGGATGCAAATGCAGACCACCACCTAAACCTAAACCTAAGCTATGCAAAGTTACACTGCTGTGGAGAATGAAGCCGAACTGAAAGCTTTACTTACAAAAAAGCAATTAATACAAAGAAAAAACAAAAAAACCTAGTCAGCATGCCTTAGGATAATTAGGATGTTAGAAAAAGACCGCACCAGGGCAGTTAAAAGTCAAGAATGTAATAAAGAAAATAAAATTTCTTTGTCATTGCCTTGATTTTTTTGATTTTATTTCAAAGTTTCAAACACTTCCTCACAGTCACCACTTTCCTGAACTACAAATTCGAAGTCAGGCATTCTCCTCCTACTGACCTCCTACACAAGGAGGATCTATTTACACTCCAAACTTCTCAGAACTATAATATCAGAAATAAAAATCAAGCAGAATCCAGAAGTGAAGATGGGCTAGATGCATGTTTTGTAACAGAACGGTGTAACCTGCCACAATTGAAACTTACTGGCCCAAGCCAAGGTCATTCTACATTTTAAGGAGAACTAGAACACCGACTATGCTTAACCACCCACCCTCTAAAAATACTACAACGTTTTGTACTCTTCAGTCCATGTTTCACAATGACAACTTCAGTTACAGATTTTGCTACATCTTTACTATTCTTTTACAAAAGTTAACATTGACATTTAAATAATTATAAAGAATACATATAGGACAACACATCTTTACTTTAGGAAATGGGGAAAACAGGAGTAGAATGAACATCAGACATCATAGAATAGGCATGATATGCAATGTAGCTCAGTAGCTACACAAAAGCCAACTCAGTTTCCCTAATGTATCCTGTACCCACAGATACACAGCAGCTGAACTGAGTGCTACATGGTTACAGTTGCAATAAAACCAAATAAAGAGAAAGCCGAGACCTGAAATAACTCAATGAAGTTACTTTTTCTGATACTCCCAGGAAAACACCCTGCCACCTTTATCCCCATTACATTCCTTAATGCCTCATCATGATAGTAAGTCTAGGACTCTTCAGAAACACACAGAAGATGTAACAAAGTTCATTCTTCTTGCTGTTGGACATAGATGCTCCATGCTGGCTTTCAGACAGGATGATGTTACACAACATAGCTAAATTCCTTTTAAAAGCTCATTGCAGCTGAAGGGAGTCTTGCTCCCCTCACAATCCGAGAATGCATAAAAGCACTAGATACTTTGCTGGACCAAACTCACCAACTCAGGAAAAATTCAAGCCTAACTGTTTTTGAAAAGTAGGCAAGACAAGCATCAAAGCTAATAAACTCATGGGAAGGAATAGGAACCAAGGGAAATGAACAAAATTCTCCTCCCCAGTTGTGGACAGCTGTCAGATCAGATCAAGTGGAGTGGAAACTTGATTAGAACACTTGAATATAGTCCCATGTGAAGCACATTTTGAAATAATTCAAAGATTAAAACTCATATTATAGTCAAGTTGAACTGTCCAGCTGATGTGTCCAACTGACATGCAACCAAGCTTTTAATCTTGAGTGGCATCCAAGGTCTGGATTTGGAAATTAACATTGGTATTGCCATTACGTGGCAAGGTTTTGGTAGCAGGGGAAACTAGAGGGATGGCTTCTGTGGGAAGAGACCTGGGCTGTCCCCAAGGCAGATAGCCAGTTACAGCCAGCTCCAAAACAAACTCATCCCTGGCCAAAGTTGAGCGCAGTGATACTGGTTGCACCTCTGTGGTAACATATCTTGTGGTAATGTGTCTTGGTGGACAACAGACTCAAAATGAGTGAACAATGTGCTGCAGCAACAAAGAATGCCAAAGGGATCCTGGGGTGCATCAAGAAGACGTAACCAGCAGAGATAAAGAAGTCATTATCCCACTCTCCTCAGCACTTGTCCTGACACCTGGAGCACTGCAATCAGTTATGGTCTCCCCTATACAAAAAAAAAAAAGACACAGCAGGCTGGAGAGGGTCCAGAGAAGAGTCACTAAATAATAAGAGGACTAGAAAAATCTACCATACAAAGTAAGGCTGAGACAACTGGGTTTGTTCAGTATTGAGAGGAGAAGGTTTAGGGGAGACCTTATTACCATGTACTAGAACATAAAAGGGTGTCTAACAAGAGGATGGAGATTCCCTTTTTACAAGGAGTCACACGGAAAAGACATGTGGCAATAGGTATGAGTTGCTCATGAGGAGACTCTGTTTAGATTCCAGAAAAATTTTTTTTACCATGAGAACAGTTACACATTGGAATCCTCTCCTCAGGGATGTGGCAGACTCCTCTACATTGGACACTTTTAAGGCTCAGATTGACAGGGTGCTGAGCCATCTCATTTAAAAACATGTATCACCTAAAAAGATTGCAACAGATGAGCCTCGAGGTCCTTTCCAATCTGGCATTCTATGATTCTACAATAGCTAAGAAATGGTAAGAAATACTGCACAGCAGATATGAGAGAGAGCAATGAGAAAAATGTGAGTAAAACAACCATGCAGATAACAAGGTCAGTGAAGAAGCATGATGATGCAGGTTGTTCTTCTGCAGCCCATAGAGGACTGACCGTGTCAGAGCAGAAATCCACACTGCAGCCCTTAGAGAAGAGCGCGTGCTCCCCATACAGGACTCATGGTGGAGCAGACCGTTCCTGAAGGGCCCACACTGGAGCAGTTATTAAAGAACTGCAGCCCATGGGAAGGACCCATATTGGAGACATCTGTGAAGGTGCATCCCTCATTTAGGACCTGGATTGCAGCAGGGGAAAAAATGTGAGGAAGGAGTGGGAGAGAAGTTATAAACTGCCCCCAACTCCTCTTCCCATCTCCCGTGCGTTACTCGACAGGGAAGGGGGAAGGTACAAGAGTTGGAAATGAAGAAGTGAAGTTCAGCCTGGAAAGAAGGGAGGCTGACAAGAAGATGTCTTTAGTTTTGTCTTTGTTTCTCACCATTCTGCTCTATTTTTAATTGGCAACAACTTAACTCAATCTTCCTCAAGTCAAGTCTGTTTTGCCTCTAACAGTTATTGGTAAGTGATCTCCATATATTCATCTTGACTCATGAGCTTTTTCACCTTATTTTCTCCCCCACTCTGTTTAGCACAGAGACTGAGAGCAGCTGGGTGAGCACGTCACAGCCAGCCATGGTTACATAATAGGGTACATGATAACTTATTCCTCTCATAAGTAAAGACGACGCTAAATAGGAATTAATTTCATATAAAATACATACATCTAATCTTATAGCACCAAAAGTTAGTTTTAAAAAGGCTCAGTGAACCTTTTATTACTCAGACCATAAGGAATAAAGGATAAAAAAACCTTTTAAATTTTCTATGTAATAGAAAGTTGCAGATCACTACTGAAAACTTTTTAGGATTAATGCTAAGCTTTGCTGGCAAAAAAAATAATTTAAAAGAAACAGCAAAAACTAAAACCTATCATTCAATAACAGAAAATTCAACATTTAACTACTCCATCGTACAACAGTTATCACTTCAAACATCACCTAAATAAAACTGAATAAGTTGTTACAACCACTGCTAGAAGTTTCTGGACTGCCGGTATAGCTCTGCCAAAAATTATCTGTGTTGAACACTTAGTATGATCTGTGATTTTTGCTTTTAACCGGATTCTGGCCAAACAAAAGTCTCCATGATTTCACATAACATTTGAAGACAGCTAAGAACAGCAGCATCAAGGCCAGCTGCCTCTAGAACATACTTGAGCACAAAAATCCATGTCAGTGAGCTGACATCCAATGACTGAATTTCAAAAGCTTTTTAAATTTGTTTTCAAAGATGCACTGTCTTCTTTTGGAATATACTGGAAGATGACCAGCATTTTGAAAAAGGACAATTCTTTGAAAGTTTGAGATTCAACAAGAGACTAGGCTGACAGGGGGTTTTTTTTAATTTTTAACAACTGAAACTTTATAAGTTCTCTACAATGTTTTCATAAATGCAGTACTATCCCGTGTACAATGAGAAGGCAAAGTTGAAATGCTCACATGGATACCTTTTGTAAGGCACGAAAACACTCCAGACTCTGAGGTGCTTTGCACCAGGCCTGACTGTAATCTTATTAACTAATCAGTAAGATGTACACTGTTTCTGTTATAATGAGAAAAAAAAAAAACAAAACAAGACAAATATAACAAGTACGTAACAAATGCTAATCACAATACAGAGGAACAAAAACCACGGTGCATCAGGCTTTGGTTATATTAAGCAGTACTATAAGATAAGTCAAGTCTTCAAAAACTAGAAAACAAACCTCTCTTAAGCTAATATAACATTTTAAACATTAATTCCACTCCTTTTACAGAAGTTAAAATGGTAGGACTTCAGATGTCTAGGCACTGCTTCTTTCAACACAGAAGCATCAGAAGCACCACTGCAACTCTACCTTGAAAGACTTGAACTCAGAAAACAAGAGTAAGTCTGCAGAAGTACACAGAAAAATGGTGGGTATGAAAAAGCTTGACAAATCAAAAACTAAGTTACACCGGAGGGGTGGAAGAAACTAGTAGAAGAAAAGAAAACAGAAAGACAGAAACAAGACAAAATACATACTCTTTGTACAATGACAGCAGGAAAATTAAAGCATGGAAAAAGCACAAAAAGTTCAAGTTGCATTTATTGAACATTAAAACGAGATGGATTAGTCAGCCACCTCCTGTGACGAGATCATATTTAACATAAAATTACTATTATCAGGTAGACCATAGATGGGGAGCAATTCATAACTCTCAACCGAGGCAATCAGTAACAAGTTGCATAACCAAAATTTGGTCAAACTCAAATAAATAAAATACAAATGGGTAGTTCTGTATATAATTAGCAGGACCAAATAGCTGTTCAGTTTCAGTTAAGTCTAGTGATCATGATATTAAATATTAGAAACCATCTGAATATTGAATTTTTTATGTAGTACATAATTCTTTAGGAATAAACTTCTCCATGTCTAACTACACATACTCATACTTGCTCAATAATATAAAATACAGATTACACACCTGGAAATAAAACATGGCTTCATGTCCTGCATATTAAGTACCTATGCAATATATTTACTAGGTCAATAAATATAATTACAGGATGTTAAGTCAATTATCTAAATGGAAGACTTAAACCACACTTCATTTACTTGTATTCTGTTTGGATGACAGTTCACATTGTCTATGGTGATTTAGTGAACTGTGCTAATCATTAAACAAACTATGCCTTAACATACATGAAGTCATGTGTCAACAGTATTTTTTAAAGATTCATAGACGTCTTTAAATATTAATCCTTCAGATATTTTTGTAGAAATATTTACCAAGAGATGAAGCAAGTCTTAGCAAATCAATTTCTATATTCCTTGCATGTCTGTCTCATGCCTTATTATTGCCTGCTCTTTAACATCCAAAATCCAAACACGAGGACAAAGACCATCCGAAAAAGTCATCAACTTTACAAAACTTCGTGAGTCTTTTTCAAAACTTTCACAAAAAAATACATAATTATTTATGTATTTACATCTCCAGATCAGTAAAAATGTAAGAAGGCTTACATAAATTCAACCTATACAAATACTTATACTTTTAAATCCATGTATATGAAGAAACTGACCAAATTGTAATTTCCACAAAAGATATAAGAGCACATTCTGAAGAGATTACTCAGCACCTTATAGAAGAGGAAGAGGCAGGCATCTTTCTACTTCAGCAGGATTGTTAATAAAACACAAATAACTTAATGATCTAAGTCACTTACACACAATGTTTACATCCTTGTAAATTCCTGCTGTGTATAGATGATTGACAACAATTGATCAAGTTAAGAAGTGACTTAGGTGTTGCAGACTTACATTATGTAAGTGCCACTACATTAAATCTATTTCCATAATAAACCTACCGCTAAAGGAGTTAGAACTCTGTTATAAAAAGCCACTCCAAGCTGAAACTTGGCAGTTAATTTTCTGCTGCTGAGTAAAATACAAAATTTAGTGTTGGATTTACATGAGCAGACTCAGTCCAAGTCTTTTTTCATCACGATTCAGATACAATGTCTAGACGGATACTTTCCATTTTCTTTTAGAAATGTTACATTATGCTATATTGTTTACTTAATTATCACTAAATCAAGATACCAGTACTATTCGCAGTATGTTAGCTACCTATTTCTGTAAGGCAGCACTATACACAGTAAGGACTGACACAGGAAGAATTTACTGAAACCACTAATTAAAGGTCTTCTGGAATGGAGAACCACATTATAAGGCTAAAGTTACACTCTCAGTCCAGCAAATTACATTAAAAGTACTGGGTTTCACTACAGAAGTCTCATTACTGGCAATCTTTTGACAGTTAATAAGCAAGTAATAACACCTGTTTAAATTTGGAAATACTACTTCTGAACCTTCTGTTAGAAAATATGACAAAGCAGATTAAGCTTCCTTATTAACACATTGAGTAAACACTTCGTTCAAAATGAAGAGACATGCACATAACTGTGCAAAAGGAGGTATTTTCATTACTTACAGAGGATCTGGAAGATTCAGGAAAAGAACTAAACACATAAGAATAAAGAACGAAACATTAAGACAAGCCATGATACCAGAGTCAGCATATGCGTGCTAAAAACCTCAAGCAACTTACATAGAATATAGTACTCCCTCTTCCAGTCCCTTAGGAAATTATCCCAGGCAAATGCCCATTTCTAGTGATAAGATTTTTTCAAACCTTCAGACAAAGCCTCCTAAGAATTAAGCCAGTATTCAGTACCAACTTAACTCTGCACACAGCTCTCTCCAGTGGTGTTGCAGACACTTGCAGCCTCCACAAGACAAGCAACCCAACTTCTAAATTTCAGCAGGTTTTCATATATGATGAAAAGCAAAAGAGACAAGAATAGAATTGCCTTTTTTACCCCATTTATGAAACACCATTTTCACTGACATAAACACAGTTAAATAAATAAATAAATGAGAAACCACATAACAGAATTCACCAGTAAACCAACTGACAACCTAAGCAAAAACAAAATTGTGCTGTTACTGTGGGATTTCAGCTTTCCTAATACTAGCCAGGATTAAGTAAAATAGACTGTAGGCATTGTGATTATTATTTTTTATTTCTGCACATGGCTATAGGAAAAGAAATGACAAAAAGATGAAAACTGGAAGAACTATATGAAAAGATCCTGACAGAGAAAGAAAAATGTAAAACCATAACTGAACAAAGAAATATTGGTTAAAATTTTAAAAAGTATTTGTTTCATAAAGTGGAAAAGAATGTAGGCTCAAAAATATTATGTTATAAAACAGACATCTGCAATATATTTTTCAGTTAGCCACATACTAGGGAAAATATTCCACCTTATTGCTTGTTAAGTGGTCATACTCCACAAGCATACTATATAAAAGCTCAAAAAAGGCAAGCATGTAACAAGCAGACTATAACCAGTCCTCAGAGTGTTTAACATCAAATGCAAAGTATGTGAAGTTACAAAAATGTTAATATAAAAAGTAGAGTAAGTCATTCAAATTGGTTTGAACTTAAATTTGGTTGGAAAGGATCATTACAGTTTTCACCTAATACACTCACTCAACATTTCCCATCCTGTAGTCAATAATTTATTTTGCTCTACAAAAACACAGTTTCTTAAAGATATGGAAAAAGAATGCACAGAAGGAGCTGCAAATAGACAGGATATCATTATACTCACAGAATTAGAAGAGTAGTATTGGATATATAGCTTAGAGGATTCTGTGAAAAGGAAACACTTTTCCAGTGGGGAGGAGAAGCAGGGAGAAGGGCAGGTACAGAGAACAGAGGTAAGTTTCTTGAAGTGTGAGAAAAACTCAAAGTTTTTTTACAACAATCTTTTCACCTTAACCTTCAAAGGATGCAAACTTTTCACACATTAAAGGTCGCTATCAAACACTATTATATAAAGTTGAGTTACATTATAGAGGCTGCTAATGCTTCGTTAGGTCTTCTTAATAGTCTCCACTGAAAAAAGAGAAACAGTAACTTCAGCTTTGACAAACTTGAAATACTTTTATGATGTATCCTATGTAAAGGATCTTCAGTTGAGTGTTACCAGCTCAATCATGTCCAAGAATAAATCCAAGATGAAGTAAACTTCTTGTATCACAAATCTGACAGAGCTGTTTAAAAAGATGCTAGTTTCCCTCTCCTCTAGAACACAAATAAGAATTCACGAAACCAACATTTTAGCACATTCTTTGACCCCAAGAAAACTTGCATAAAGCCTCTAAAAAGCCACATGATATACACATTATATAAAGACTATGCATTTTAATAATAAAGCCTACAAAACCTGTCTTTATTGATTATGCCTATGTCTTGACAGCCTATACTTCAGGAAGATTTGAATAGAATTTAGGAAACAAGGCAGTCAAAAAACACAATGGAGTCGCCAATAAGGGCATGGTCTAACAAAGAATAAAATTAAAGTGCATAAATTGACCTAACTCAGTAAATCAGACTTCTCCCATCCCTCTTGCTAACGTTATGACTGCAATAAAAACGTGAACTCAATTGCTGATACAGAAGACACAAATGAATCAGTACTAAACTGAAATGCATTTTGTGTGAAGGCACACTTCTTTGAAGCATTCTCAAATTTTGTTAGTATCAAACCACGTTAATTTAATTATTAAAAAAACACTCAGGGAGAATTATGCAAGATTGTAAAGCTCATAAAAGCCCGCTCAGTCAACCACTGGTGATTCCAATCATTATCCCACCTTGATGTATTCATCCTGCTTCTTTAGGAGATGCCTCTGAGACACCCTGCCTTTCTAGTGCTGGTGAGAAATTTGACACACTGGTGCTCAAAATACCATTTGTCAAGGGACACACACGTAATCCCATTTATTCCTTCAGAAAAACAGAGTGCAACTCAGCCAACTATCAGTATCGGTTGAGACTATAAGCATAAACATTCTGGACATCTTTCACAGTTAGTGAACCAACACCACATGGACCAGACACCGGGTAATTTTCCTTCTATCCAACACATGAAACTGTCATGCACACTAACATTACCCATACAAGTGGTTTTCAGAAATGTGAGCAATGTTCACAACAGTCTGTCTATACATTTTGGCTATACAATACTGAGGAGAAGCTGTGAAATTTGTCCATGTGAGCCCCCTCATTAATTATTACTGCATCTGGGATATGGCTCTCAGTGGGAAACTTAGAGTGAAAAAGCTCTTCTGTTAAGAAAGCCACATGCAAATAGTTGGATGACCAAAACTACTCTACGGCACAATTAGTCAGGATATAGGTTTTTCTCCAGCCTATACACACATGACAAAATTTGAGTTTCACAAACAACATCATGTAAGCATGTCATCCCACTGGGTATGATTTTGCCAACATTCAGAGACAATGAACGTTTCCATTAAACTGACACAAGCACTGCATAAATAAAGTCTCTGTTTTGAAAGGCACAAATTGAAAGCACAAGCGATTTGGAGATGTATACAATTCCAACGTGGTGATCATGGGCAATGTCCATGCCAAAGGAATAAAAAGGAATTTTAAGCTGTGTCTCCTTGATTGGGGTGCTAGGAAAGTTTTCATACTACTAAGAGAACTCAAACAACCGCTTAGTAAAAGTTGTAAGTAGTAATCAGAGCTCTCAAGACAGGAGAGTCGCACCACAAAGACTGGAAAAAAACAGAAATAAAAACAGAATTGGAGCCAAACAAAGATGGCCATTGTAAACAAACTCCAGGAAAAAAAAGTGGTACTTCAATAGCTAAAACCAAGGGGAAAAAAGTACCACTGCATAGTAATTATTGGGTATCAAGAAGATAATGAAATACCAAAAAAAGTAAGCTGAATACTCATTTTCAAAGAAATAGCAGGTAATACTTCATTCCTGTGGCAACCGGTAACAAATATATCCAATCAGATGTTACTGCATCTACACATGTTAAAGTCAAAGCAACTATACAGACACTATCTGAGAATTCATGAACAAGTGAGATATGTGAAGCTTTTAAAAGGTTAAGATGTAGTAGAAGAAAATAAAGGCAGCACTGTCACTAGCAATGCAGAGCAAAAAAGTAATACTTCCACTACAACTGCACTAATATCAATAATATTTGAAGAGTTTGGAAAAAACCTGCATGCTAAAGTAAAAACTGTAAGTACACGGATAACAGATAATTAGAGGAAGACTTCTAGTTTTTAAGTTGAAGTATTGGAACAACATTCTGGTCAATAACCGAAGTAAATTATCCACCTAGAATACAGCAGAACTCCATCAGTATACAAAGGAGATCAGTATCTTGATTCATGAATTCGCAAAAGCAGGCTTTTCACTTTGCAAAACACTTTTTACTGGAATCACCAGAAACACTGACAGAAGTTCTCAGACTGGCACTCTAAACCAAGAGAAAGGCTGACAATCAGCCTAGGTAACAAGATCTCACAATATCACTAGTTTATAGCCATAATTTTGGCACAGCCTTCTTTTAGCTGGGAAGCCACTTTAAGATCTAGTAAGGCAAGAATGACTTGTTTCCTTCCTCCAAAAGCTGGAAAGGAAGGGGAAGAAGGTGGCACAAATTATTTTCCTTTACATCAATTTTGTTTTCAAAACAGCAGTAACATATAAAGAGTCATAAAAACCTCTGATATCTTGCATTACATTCTTTTAGAAGACTAACATCTGTAATATTTACACACAAGGGAAGCAAACATGCAAGAATGCCACGGAAGCCATGGGGAAAATAAAGGGGAACACAACAGAAACCAGAAGATAACTACAGCAGACATTAGATACAAATCAAGTTTAACCACTGTATTGCCCCTTGGGAGGAAACTGCACTTGGTATAATTTTAGTACTCCATTTATTTGGGAAAAAAATGCCTTACGGAGCCTCACCATAAAAGTTTTAATTCTTACGAAGAAAAAAAAGCTAACACCAAAGAAAAAAAATTAAGCCCACTAACATGCTACCACAGAAGCAAAATCACATTTTGTAAAAGTTAACAGATGGACAGCCAATATAGAATTGCTCTAGTAACAAGTCAGAATTTGTATACATAAATGAGACTCCTCCATTCCTATTTTCATATATCTTAAAGAATACAATACAAAATGCCTTGCCCCTGTTGCAAATGATTCAATACAGGACTACTAAAGATCAAACAAAAAATTATAGTGGGATGGACTGAATTCCAAGACCTGAAAGAAAGTACCGTTATTGCACTGCAAAGTCAGATGCTGTGCTAAACTACACTCCTAATCAATACGAATTATAAACAAACATTTATATTAGGGCTGCAAACACAAATCTCAATACCAAAATCACATTCAGCTGGGTGTTTTACAAATAGAAGTTGTCTACCCAGATGGCTTGTATCAGTTTAGCTTTTTTTTTTTCCAACTAACTAGAACATTTTAATGTGACAGAACACTTCAATTGTGACAGAAAACCATACACTGAAAAAATAATTATGTCCCCGAAGATAGAGGAAGAACTTATAATTGTGATTACAAAGCATAAGTTAGATGAAGAGTAACAACAACCAGCTAAACTAATAAATGCTTTATCTGTAGGTTTTTAAGACCATAGGAACAGAAGAAACTTCCGTGACAGAGGCTAGTCATCTGTTATCATGTACAAACCTACCATTAAGATCACTTTAAAAAGCTGTAGCTGGAGAGTCTTTTGATGTTTCAGTCTGCAAAGTCTAACTCAGCTTTGACATCTACCTCTATGTTCCACCAACACATAAGCTCTCTTTGCTAATAATCTACTCATGCAACTTCTTCTAAAGTACAGCTATTCTCTTATAATTATTTAGCCCTGTGGGTTGTGTTTTCATAGAATGGCTGAGGCTGGAAGGGACCTCTGGAGGCCACCTGGTCCAACTACCTTTCTCAAGAAGGGTGGACGGTTGCTGGGGACTGCATCCAGATGGTTTCTGAGCATCCCCAAGCATGGAGACTCCACAACCTCCCAGTGAAACCTCTGCTAGTGCTCAGTCACCCTCACAGTGAAAATGAGTTTCCCAATGCTTAGAGGTAAGTAAACTGTGTTTTTGTTGTGATGTTTTGCAGTTGTAATGGTAAACAACTCAACAGAAACTTACTTTTACTCATTAAAAAAAGGGATAGGGTTTGCAATCGAAAGGATCAAGCTTTAAAGTTTTAACAGATACAACTGCTTGCACATACAATCAAGACAGAACAGTTCAGAGAGTTTTCACCTATTACTTAAGGTACAAGAACTGTCTGTGTGGACATTATCGGTTGCTTTCTCCTGGTTCCCCCGAAGTTGGAATGTTAACCAAATCAGACTCTGGTAAATCCCACTGACAAGTGAATCCATCACTAATCCACCTGTCTGCTCACAGCCAGATGTTGCTGCATCTTTAGCAGAAAAAACTGAAACTGTCCACACCTCAGCCAGATTCAAGAGCAGCCTATCTTAATTGAGTCTTTTAAGGCAAAAAGCTTGGCTTAGCATGGAAACAGCTGAGGTATGGACACACTTAGTTCTACTACACCAGACAAATTAAGTAGAAAGCTTAGGGGTTATGACAAAGGCGTTCAACCAAGAAGCGAAGTTAAGGGGAGGGAGAAAGGGAGGAAAAAAAAAAAAAAACCAACACAAATTCCACACACCACAGTTTAGGAACCTCAGGGCTGGAAGTCGAAGTAGTGTTGAACAAGGTGAGAGAGGAAATAGAATTTACTTGGACAATGAGAGACTGGAATCAGAAGCCTGTAAGGGTGTACGGACAAACAAGACAGAGATCGCTACTGAGAAAGACCAGAGCAGAAAAATCAGCTGCAGGAGAGGAACACACCCAGCAGAACCCGGTCCTTTCTATGGCCTGCAGTACAACATGCAATCATGTGTTACACTGCTCATCTACCAATACCAAGTACTTGCAAAAATCTACTGAAAAGCTCTCATATCTCATATCTCCAGTTAATGCTGGTGGAAAGACAAAACTTTCTTGCTATTAATAATATTCCATCAATTTAATTAGTAGTAGGTATACTGAGCTGAAAGTTACAACCTAATGACTCACAGTGGCACATCCACACACTGAATGTGTACTAGGTTTGCTTAAGGTCCCTTCCAACCCAAGCCATTCTATAATTCCATGAAAAGCAAAAATCTGGAAATAATTGTAAAATCAGTTATTCAGAGTTAGGAAACACCAGAATTAATATTTCTTACACAATATTAAAGAGAATACACACAAAGGAGCTGATTTACCTAATCCTTCACTATTTTTCCACACCACAGGACTTCTTTCTCATTCAAAACAAAGAAGCTACTCAGCCTTGTTCCTTGTAATTTAATGTGTCCCCCCTATTTACTCAATTTAAACCATGCTCTGAAGACTTAATTTCCTACTGGATTTCTATACGGGACTCACCACTGTAACATGCTAGAGTGCCTTAAAAAATAACTTGTTTTCACAACACTTTCAAAACATTTTGTATAAAAATGGGTATTCTTCCTGTTTTATAGATGCGTAACCTGAGTTACAGACTTAAGTATAAGAACTATCCACCAGTGCTGCCTGCACAGTTAGAGAAAGTTAGGGCAACATGTCAGTATGGAAAACATGTCAGTCAACTTTGATGCACAGCTGTAATTCCTAAACACGGCAAGTTGAAAAAAAAAAAATACATAAATCATATATATATAAAAATCATAACTAAAGATCACTTTATTTGATCACTATTATAACATGTACTTACGAAGACAGAAATGAAAATTGTTTCATATTTTGGAAAGAAATTCCAATTTGAGTATTGTTTTAAGGCATTTTTGTATGTAATATGGAAGATTAAGGAGACAATGACCCATGAAGAAATAAAAAGTTACTCTAAATGTGCTCAAATAAAACACTGTATGAACAACCCGATTCAGAGCTTACTACAGGCAACACGTGTAACTTTGGGAAGACTTTCAAAATGTTTCAAGTTCTCAAAGCACAGGTACATCAGTCATTTAAAATAAGGAGAGTATTTGTCTGCAAAAATCATACATGCATGAAAATCTCTGTTCGAAATTCCCTGAGCAACAGAAATGCTTCTGATAACTACAAACTGCATAAGCTAAGAAGGGCAAATAGAAGAGAGATGCATCTACTACTTGCTATCTCTCAAATACTTCCTCACAAATCTTCTGAAGAATTTATCATTGGGCTTATCCATTCTTTCTTCTGTTTCCAAAAACCAGGAGAGCAAAACGTTACAGAGTCTTATTCTGACTAGTTCATACTCTCAGCAAAAGAAAACCCAGTGCAAACTTTATTATACATGATGAATCAAGCGTCCACAATTTGTCTCCCTTAGACCTTTGAAAAACACTGGGTGGCACACGGATTGTCCACAGACGTCCCTCACAAAAGTTTTCACAAACTGATGGCACAAAAAGCTCTTCCACACACTTCGCTTCTATGTACAGAAAGTCATAATGAATTGCACACCATGTTTGACACTGAGCTGTCAAATAACAAAATAATTATCAGAGAACATCACACCTAACAGTAAGCTGCTTAGCACTTCTGAAATCTTCCCCAAGAAAACCCTTTCAAATCTTAAGTAGGCAGATACAGAAGGAAAAAAAATCCCTAAATATAATAAAAAGTTTCCATCAAGTATCTTATGCTCACTTCTCATAACTGACAACTCATCTCAATTCTTTTTGGTCAAGAACAGAAACCTAACACATACAATGTCCAAGATTTCCCAGAAATCCAGTTGCCTTCATTGAAACCCTCCATACAACTAACAAACCAGTACTAATAGAAGTGAAACTCAAGGTGGCCTGAAGATTACATAGTTTTGATGCACATTTTTCTTCAGACTTCCTCATGAGCAGAACAGTCACACTCACAGCATTGGTAACTTCTATTTTGGGGGTTTATTATTTTATTTTTTAAAAAAGCCTTTTTTTTCCCCCTCCCCTCCTTTCTAAGATTTTCAGAATTCTGATTCTTGATGTTGAACTGAGAGACCCTGTGGATACACTGAGGGTGCCTCAGAGAGACCAACAGCTGCTTTGACAGAAGTTGTAGACAACTAATAGATATATTTGCTCAAGAGGTGGAAAGCCTCACTCAACAGTTACTTGCTAAGTGATTAACAATTAAGTTTTAGCTGAATCTAGTCCTCTAAAAGAGCTACAAAATGTAGTTTAGGTGACTATACGATGGAAGCAATTAGGACACTAACATTTTTGACTGCTAACTTCATGTCTTTTTCGTCCATTAAAAGGCATCCAAGTGAAGCACCTCATTTCAACAGCAGAAGCATCCACCAGGATTTCTAATTAAGTCAGAGAAAAATTCCACACAGTTACTATTGTGTGGAATTGATCTTTAAAGAACAGGGTCTAAATTAGAAAACCCCAGATGGGGTTCTGAACCCTGGTTACGGTACTACCATATAAATGGTGACAGACACAAGATGATTAGTACAAACATGCCCATCTGTTCCCAATGAGGTATGTCTCACTTTTTTTATTATTATTTCTTGAAGCATATTAATACCAAAGTTGTCATGAGCTGGAATAACAGAGCTGAAGATCAGGCAGCATAAAACACACAGAATGACACAAATTTCTTTCACTGCTTGAGATAGGATGTGAAAGAATAAATTTCTCAGATGATGACAAAGTAATGGACATCTTAATCCTCAGAACGTACTTCAGAGCTTACTACAGGCAACTTTTAACTTGGGGAAGACTTTCAAAATGAAAGAAAACATTGAAAAGCAGTATATATGCAGAAACAGACAGTAATAACCCTTAAAAAGAGTGGAGGCGTTAACATTTTGATTCTTAAAAAGAAGTTAAAATATTTTATTTCATGGAATTGTTTCAAGTTAAGTGTGTTACAGTAAATATTCACATTAAAAGAATTTTTATTGTGGAACCCAAACTGCTCCAAAGAGTTTTTGAAATCACCCACTAAGTTGGTAAAACTTCAAAGTTTATTTTCATTCATACAGTGCACTTCACATATATTTTACCAAAGCAACAGAACTAAGTAAAAAGAAAAAACCACACAGGTATTCTGCAAGACTATGTCACTAATGAAAGAGCAATAGATATGTCATTTACATACATGCACAGTCTTAACTTTTCACCATTTAACTTCTAAGGGAGAGGAAGGATTTTTATTGTTTTTAAAGCATGTATTTTGCAATTCTTTAAAAGCTCGCACACAATTCCTTCCAGGATTGGTCAATGCTGTTCAAGTAGTCCAGAGCGTCAACAAATCCAGCAATTCAACACAACACTCCACCACTAAGGACCAATCACACTAACACATCCTTTGAAAAAAAGTTCACTCAGTTCTCCTTACCAGCTAGTTTCAAATTGACTGAAAGCCTCCAACATTTTCTCAGTCCTTCCAAAGATAATTTCAGGTTGCAGTATTGACAATTTGTGCCAAGAGTAAAAACATCACCAACTTTAGAAACTTGTTAAAGTGAGTATGATATGCTATCTTGCCACTCATCAGTGCCACACACCATAATACTTTTTGATGCTAATAAAGGAACTTCATTAGAGGAGAAGACTGTGTCAAGAAAGAAGATATTTATTTGGGCTACGTAATATTAAGGGAATGGGATATTGGAATGAAATTGGTAGGAAAAAATAATGAGTTGCAGTATTATATTTTACTCCATTTCCTACCTTGCATGCTTTTACTGTTCACATTTTCTCATTCATTGCTCCCATGAAAATTCTCCTTGTGCAACAAGTAGCCTTTGTCACCTCTTCCAAACTTGTGCTTAAAGAAAAAATGCTTACTCCAAAAACTTTTAAATGAAATTCCCTTACTAAAAGACTCCTACAACTCCTATACAATCTCTTCTGTATGAATATAAACTGTGTGACTGAAGAAAGAAAGAGAGGGGGGAAAAAAACATAAACTGAGAGCCTGGTAAAGAGAAAAGTATTCCAAAAGAAAATGCATCTCTTTTGATCTATTAGAAGCAACAGAGCCTCCTGTTCTAGAGCCAAAACATGGATAATGCCTGAGGTCATGCCCATATTTCATTACTATGCTTTTCCAAATGCTAGCAGTGACCGTTGGTTTTTATATTTTTCATTACAGCTCAATAGTGACTTAGCTGACTTGCTCAATTTAAGTCCATAAGTAATATATATATAGCACACAAGAAAAAAATATACAAGTATTATATACATACGATTTTTCCATTTTAATTTATTTAGCTGTTACATAAAAAACTGAACTACAGATTCCAATCTGTATAGTAACTAGTAAAGGGAAAGCAAGAGACACACAGGCAAATACTACTGTATAACTATGTAAAAAACCCCAAATAACACACCACACACACAACCACACCATATCTCCTACACCTCACAATAATACAGTACAACCTTGCCTCAAACACAGTCACAAGATGTCATGCAAGTACTGAAGTACTGAACTACTTTCTCCAGTAGTGCATGCTTTAAACGCCATGCACCTCTGTTAGATGATCTTCACCTGACTGCCTGTCACACAGTTCTCTTTTAGGGTGGTCTGTGCACAGCATACACACAGCCATTCCACATCTTTCTGAGGTACAGACATAAGTAGATATAACATTTAGAGTATATCTATATTACACACAAGACATACTCGCAAAATTTCATCTGAAAGCTGAACAATTCCAGTAGTTTGGAAGGGGGAAACCTGAAGGAATGCACGTCACCTTATCTCCTTCCCAAAACGTGATTTGACACCCGCTCTCAACGATGAAGCCACTCTGATTTTCAACCTCCTCTAACCCCTCCCCAGCAAAGTGAAACCAGTTACAGCTCAAGCACCTACCCAGTAAGTACAAAACAAAGACCAACAGGAGAATACTTCAGCAGTTGTGCTAAATAGGAAAACAGAACGCCTAACAAAATAATCACAGCTCTCGGCAAGCAACGGTGCAGGAAGCAAACATAAAAGTCAGAATAAGGCTTGCACAACAAACCCCAGCTCTGCTGGAGCTGGTGTGCTGCAGTTTAATTTTGCAGAATTGTTCACTGTCATTAATTGCTGATTTGTTTTGAAGGACAGATAGTGATTTATTTACAGTGGGGTAAAGTTACAGACCTAGATTCCTGACCAGAGGCTCTATACGTAAACAATGCATAACCTATAAATTAGCCATTCTCCATCTGGCAATTCAGATGCAAAATTCAGTTTTCCATCTACCAGGCGGCGGCAAACCTCCCCCCCACGTCCTTCCCGACTGCTTTCTCAAAGCGCCTGATGCAAAGGGGGAGGGAAAAAAAAAAAAAAAAAAAGAAGAAAAGGGAAAAAAAAAAAAAAAAAACAACAAAAAAAAGCCAGCATGAAAGAACCGGGCTCGCACAAGTACGGACCCAGCAAAACCAGCTGAGGATCCCGGCGGAGCGGGGAGACCGACCCGGGCTGAGGGGTCCTCTCGCCAAAGCTGGGAAGGGACAAGGGGACATCGGGGGGAGCCGAGATCGCTCGCCACGACGGGGCGGGCGGGCGCCACCACCCCCACCCCCCCCGCCCCGCGCGCCGCGAGGAGCCCGGAGAGCGCGACACCGCCCGCCGCGACACCGGGGCGGCGGGAAGGGGGGTTTTGTGAGTGTGTATGACCCCCGGGCCCCCAGCGCGCACCCCAGCCAAGGTCATCCCCCACCCCCCCGCCGCGGGGCCCCGGGCGGGAATGGAGAACGGGGGGCGGCAAATTTAATTCGAATTAGTAACGGCGCGGCTACGGGAAAGGGGGGAGGGGTGCAGCGAGGAGGATGGGGGGTGAGGGGGGTGTCCCCCGCGGCTCCCCGCGGCCCCGAGCTCGGTGCGCGTGCCCCCCGCCCCCTCCCCGGCGGAGGGAAAATGGAGCGGGGACGGCGAGGGGGCACCCGCGGCCGAGGCGCCGCGTTCTTTACCGCGCCGCGCTCCTTACCCCGCCGCAGCCGCTGCTCCTCGCTGGTCCCAGGCGGGTCCGCTCCGCACCGCCGCCGCTGCTCCGCGCTGGGAGAGGAGAGGAGCCGCCGCCGCAGCCGCAGCCAATCGCCGCCAGCCCCCTCCCCTTCCGCAGCTCGCCCCGGTCCCCCTGCCGGCTTCAAAATGGCGCCAACCCGTCTCCGGCTGCTCCAATGAAAGCGCCGGGGGGAGCGAGCGCGGCCAGAGCGGGGCAGCAGCGCCCCCTGCCGGCCCCATGCGGGCACTGGACGGCACCGCCGTTCGCCGGGCCCGCGGGCAGCGTCTCTCGTGCCGGCCCAGCACCGCTGCCAGGGGCCGTTCAGCCGTCCCGGCCGCCTGGACTGCTACGCTCACGGAGACTGGGAAGAGGGATGGGGCCGACGGCCCGACCCGAGAGAACCGGGCAGGCGGCGGGAGGGACAAACCGCGGCCGATTGTTTGCTAATGTGCACCATGTAAATTAGCGAAATAACCGTTTCCCCCAAACAGCACAAATCGTTAAAGAATCGTTGTAAACCAGTAGGCTGAGGAGTTGCTTAACGGAGAAGAAAGAGCAGGAAAAAGTAGCAGGAATGGCTCATCGAACCCTTTGGGTTTGCAAAGAGTTTCAGGGGCACCCTTGCAGGAAAAGGCAAACAGAGAAGTGATGTAATTTCTTCTCACTGCTACAGATAAAATGCTGCATCTGTGAATGACACGTCAGGAGAAAATGGAAGCATTTAGAGCAATATAATTTAAAGAACATAAAGCCGTATGATTTAAAAAACGTAAATCATACTTGGCAGACCTGCTGAAATACACGCAGGCCTTTATCCAGTGTGAGAAATCTATTTAAACAGCAAAGATGTTGTAATGAGTGTTTTACATCTTCAAATAAGTTTCCTCACGCTTTCTGAACTTATTGAAATGTTGGAACCAGCATGCCTTTTATATTCCTTCCAGTTTTAAACGGAGTTAAATATCCTCATCTTCTAGTGAAGTCTGCACCACTCCTACCAGGCTAAATTGCTAGGAATATTACAGAAAACACAGTTTTCAGATCCCCAAACTCCCTTTGTTCACATTTCTAGGTGAATTATGCTAGTCCTGCTCTTCCTGAAAACAATATATTCCTGCATAGGCAGAAAAGAGAAGAACACTTTATCTGACAGTTTTATATTGCTTATTATTGGGAAGGATCATGCCCTTGCAGTCAAGGGTGGACTTGGGCAAGGGTGCCTTCAGTCCTCCCGTTGCCATCTGTCTAGACTTAACCCAGATATAAGATGCTAGGTCAGGGAACACATCTTTTCCTGTGGAGCACTTGCATGTGTGTGCAGAGATGCTTACAAACCAGCAGCAAAGTCAAACATCCATATAGCTACAGAAGCTACAAACCCAGGTTAGTAACTGTGAAAGCAACGACACTCTGCTGCCATACATTGTACTCAAATATTGCATTCCATTTTACTGATGGAGCAGGTCACAGGAGTTCATCTCAGGACGCCTGGAGCAGGTCGCAGGAGCTCCTCTCAGTACGCCTGGAGCAGTGAAAGCTTCGAGAAGCAGAACAAGGCGCTGCGTAACGGAAGCCTCTCCCCATTTACTTTCTGCTCCTCATTTCGTGCCCCAACAAGATTCTTTCAGACTTCAGAAATGGACGTTTTGCAGACGAACCCCTCGCCTCTCCCCGGCTCGCTCTGGCCGAGGCGCGGGACCCGCGACGCGGTGCTCGCTGCAGGCGCTGCCGCTCGCGCCGCAGTGGCGCGCGCTGCCCGCAGGAGGGAGCCTGCGCGCCGCCGCTCAAGCCAGGGCCGCTACAGAACCTCCGGGCCGGGCGGGCGGCAGGAGGCGGCGTGGAGCTGCTGTTCCCCCGCGACGGCGAGATCCATCACCTCTTGGCAGAGTCGTGTGTGGCTTGGGCAGGCGTGTGGGCGGGAGCTATTTCTATTTCATCATAGAAACATCGAATGGTTTGGGTTGGAAGGGACTTTAAGGATCATCTGTTCCAAGCCCCCTGAGCAGGGACGCCTCCCACGAGACCAGGCTGTTCAAGGACCCATCCAACCTGGCCTTGAACACCTTCAAGGGGCAGGCTTCCACAGCTTCCCTGGGCAACCTGTGCCAGTGTTTCACCACCTTCATCGTGAAGAATTTCTTCCTAATGTCTAATCTAAGTCTTTCCTCTTCCAATTTGAAGCCATTCTCCCTCATCCTATCACTACTTGCCCTTGTAAAAAGTCCCTCCCCAGCTTTCCTGCAGCTGCCTTTAAGTACGGTAAGGCTTATAATGTCTCCCTGGAGCTTTCTCTTCTCTATGCTAAACAAGCCCAATTGTCTCAGCCTGTCCTCATTTGGGAGGTGCTCCAGCCCTCTGATCATCTCTGTGGCCCTCCTCTGGACTTAAACAGATTCATGTCCTTCCTTTGCTGAGGACTCCAGAACTGGATGCAGGGCTCCAGGTGGGGCCTCATTAGAGTGGAGGGGCAGAATCCCCTCCCTTGACCTGCTGCCACGCTTCTTTTGACACAGCCCAGGATATGGGTAGCTTTCTGAGTTGCAAGCACACATTACTGGCTTGTGTTGAGCTTCTTCTCCACTAGCACCCCCGAGTCCTCTTGGGGGCTGCTCTCAATCTATTCTCTGTTCAGCCTGTAATTGTGCCTGGGGTAGGACATTGCACTTGGCCTTATTGAACTTCATGAGGTAAATATCATGAAGTTAATTTAGAAAGTGTTAGGAGCCGCTTTACCTGCAGGAGGGAGTATCAAGTAGCCAGTTCCTTTTTGATGAAATCCTAAAAGAGCCACACTGTGCAATCTGTGCCAGTACAGACTATGTTCCCAAGGGCAGACCCAGTCTCTCCCAGAAGAAATGTCACATCTCACAGGGCACTGATGACTGTAAGCTGATGCGTTTTTGCCAGTTTTGCCACCTGAAAATGCAGGGGAAAGTAGAGAGAAATGTATGTTACTTATAGAGATGTTATACTTGAGAAAGATTCTAAATATTCAAACAAAATAAATATCTTGCTTGCAGTATAGCACACAGAGAAAGCCAGTACGAGAGAACTTCCAGAGACCAGATCTTTTACACAGAATTTGTGTTGAAGGCACTGTTCACATCTCAGTGTTCAAGCAACAATGAGTCAAAGAGCATCCCACTCTGCAGTTTCTTCTCACAGCTTTCAGTCTGTGGAAACAACATGTGGAATCTTCTCAACAATAATAATGCCCTTCTGAGTCCAACCAACAGTCCGCCTAGCCCTGTATTTGGTAACCAGCAGCAGCACCAGCAGCACCAGTTTCCCAGAGTGAGACCCATACTTTGCATTTCCATTGTACGGGTCCCTGCAATTTCCTCAAATGAAGGGAATTTAAATGCAAAATTTGAGGTAGTAGTATTCCTCTGTATAAAACAAGAATAATACCAAAGGAGACAGTATTTAGGGAGACCTGCTTGCTTTATGTTGTCCATCATATACTCCCATAATCTACAGTTGCTATAACAGGCTGTAACATGTCTTTAGAATCCATTTATGGAGCTGTTGTCCACCAATGTGTCTAATCCCTTTTTCAACTTCCTGACACTGTATTTTCTACTTAGCCAGCAAATTCAAGAGACCTAGTATCCATTGTGTCAAGAACCCTATTTCTGCCTTAAAAGTTAAATCTTACCATTCCTTTAGTTCTGTTTTGCTGTAGTGCTTGAGACCTAACTCACAGAACAGGTGCTTTACTGTAAAGAAAAAAATCTACATATCGTGCAGACTTCAGCTAAAAAAATACAGATCAAATGCTTCAAGAACCTACAAAATAAAGTAATTAGGTGTTCCTTTTCTACTCAATATTTTTGTCTTCAAAAGGCTTCACCCTACACTGCAAAGGAACCAAATAACAATATTAAAATGACAAACTTCTATCATAGTCAAAAGAAATACTAATCTATCCATGGCTTAAACATCATTTACACTCTATTGTGTGTATGAGAAAATACTCCCCTCTCCCATAACCAGCAGGTAGTAGGGATATTTCTTTTGGTAAAAAGATATAACTTTATCGAAACTGTAATTCATAAGCTAATTCTTAAGCTGGAATTTGAAAATAAAACAACTCCCCTTTATTTGTCAAAATTAATGAATAAAAATCTGTAAATGGATTTTTATGACTGAAACTTTGATGTGACATTTACATATCAGTATACGTCTTTGCTATATAGAAGTTTCAGAAAACCTCTTGGCAAGCAACATTCCTAGTTGTTTGAGTAAATCAGTTCTCCCAATGTTATCAGAATTTGTTTCTTTATATAGTTTGATTTAAATTGAAAGAATTATGCAAGAATATTTCATGTATTTCCTAACTCACCTTGAAGCCTCACTTTTTCAAATAATATTTTAATGGAGTAGACAATGGCAAGCCAAATTAAGACCCTTAGAAAGAGGCATGATCAAATGTAAGTATGTAACCAGTCCTCTTGAACTTGAATGCATGCCTTATTACAGTGTTATTAGAACAACAGTGTTATGAGAAGAAGAAAGAGTTCTCTGCTACACCAATTCTGATAACAAGATCAAGGCCCAGGATTTAAATAAATGAGTTGTTATTCCCTATTAACTCTTAACTGTAAAAGCCAATCTCAAGTAGTGCCCACTGGATATTTATCTTGATTTTTTTTTCCTTGTTATTACAGATGGATTCTCATCCTTCTGTCTATCTTAAATTTGCCTAATCTTTTCTATTAAAAGGCAGAATACAGGCATTCATTATTTTGCCAGCATTACATTTATGGTGTTAATATTTTTCACACCAGCAACCTTCATCATGCTGTTATTTTGGGAATTTTTATCTAAAATGTTTCTAGAAGAAAATGTTAGGTAAATTTTGCCTCACAGAAAGGAATAAAACTACTAAAACTACTGAGTGCTGCCCCTTTTATGAAATGGAAACTGGCAACATGAGAAACTTGAAGAATAATCCTCTTCCTGCTGCCTTTACAGTGTACTCAAACCATGCACCTCTGTCTTTGCAGAGCATGTATGTATTCTCTGTAGTTCTCTGTGAGCAAACAGATGCCACCATTCCAGACTTGCAGGAGAGGATAAAGGCAGTACATTAGACTATTGCAGGAAAAAGGAAAGTGATAAAAAACAGAAGAAAGAAAACACTCTGAGTCAAATGGAAAGAGAGGGAAGGGGGGGGAGAAGAACAGCATTAGTAGTAGAAAGTGATAGAGGACTATGGAAAGTAAAGGGATAATGGGAACCAGACAAGAAGCTAGATCATATTAGAATGGAACTGTGGAGGTGAGGAGGAGACTAGTGGTCACATGGCTAGAAACACTAGAGTGTAACGATGATGCCAAGGAGGTGCTGGGCAGAGCAACACAGTGGCTACACTCAGCTCGTAAGTATTAGGGCAGGGGTGAGGTGATACAGTTAAACTGATGCAACAGTTGGATACTGCTGAAAGCAGGGGTACTAGTCCCTGCACTCCCCCAGCTACTTGTTCCCAGTGCTTCCCTGGCACTGATCAGCCTGTGCCTAGCAGTGATTCACAAGCACTGGCTTGTGTCAAAAAAACCCAAAAGCTATTATGAGAGGAGGCATCTCCGTATATGGGAAGGGAGTAACAGAAGCACCTTTTCTGAGAGTAGTTTAGTTTTAGTGTGGTTTAAATGTAATTTGAAATTGCACCTTAAGGTGTTTTTATCTACAAACCTTAAATTGGGCTCATGCAGAAAAGAGCAGTCTGGTAGTACAAGTGCTTACTTTAGTACAAGTGATTTCTGCCATGTATCTAAAGCGTCAACTATACCAGTAAACCATGTGGGAATCAGGATGAACTTCCAAAGTGGATAGTTGTCATCTTCCCTTTTTAATTAAGGAAAATCAAATGCAGAAACTACTCTGAGAAAATGCTCCATTTGCAAGTTCAAACATTCAAGTTATATAATGTCAAAATTACTTGTTTTCATATAACTTTATTCACTACCCCTATGCATACAAACTGTGATGCTGTCTGTAACGTTCAAATCAACTTAAACTTACAAGACACTTGGAAAACTGAAAATTTTCCTTTAACTGTTCTCTTAGATCAGTTAAAGCCATGATTTGATCAACTAGTGTGAAGGTGATGGCATGAAAATCAAGGAACACTGGAATAATTTTTCATAATTTGCAGCCCATGCAATAACACTATTATACTCTTATATTTTTGTTCTATGAGAATTTTCCACCAAATTCATAGGTGAGTTTTGTACATTACAGGAAGCATGATTTGGGTGACATATAGCAGAGGTACATGGTAGAGTTATAAGCAAATTTAAAAACATATGAAAAAAAAATGAAGTTATAAAATTCAGGCTCCTCTGCAAACAAAGAAAAAACCACAATCTGTTAATGCTTCTTTGTAAATATTTTCACCATTACAGTGTCCAGCTCCTTGGACACTACTTTTATCTATTTCTCCAGCTGATGTTTCTGATGGAACTTCTTTTATCATGTAGTGCATCCTGAGGATTTTGTGGGAACCATGGCTTTGTCTCAAATAAATACATCTTCCCATATGAGATCTGTAGCAGCTGTACACAGGGAAAGCACATTCAATTTCTCTTACTGAATCTGAAAAAAATTACAATGTATTGTCAGTTGTTAATATGTGGCTTACTTAATTAGTTACACAAGTACTGAGAGAATTCTCAAAATGAAATGCATCTGAGGCAATTACTAGATACACAACATGAAGCACTTGAGAGCTTTCATCTCCAGATACTGCCTTCGGAAGTCCATGTACAGTACAGCTTTATTCTCTCTAAATGGCTAACTTGGAGGTTTCATGATTTAGCTTGTGTATTTAGCAAATAATTATTTCAAATGGAAATAATGAATAGTATTACTGCAACAAAAGAATCCTCCAAGAAGTCATGAATCTTGGTTGCAAAACATTTTTAAGATGAAAATTAAGGACTAGCCTTATTATCTTCAGATAATCTCATGAATAAGGGTAGAAGAATGAAGCAGTGTATCCCTTTGTATTTCCAAATACTTGTGTTAGAAATATTCAACCAACTTGCAATAATATTCTCCTTTGTATATCTTACATCTCTACATTTTTTTTTTGTATCAAAGGTCAGTTCTTGATAACATTTCCTATTTTCCTTCCTGAAAGAACTCCATACAGCAGAAATGACCACGTTCCTCTGCATTTTTGTTTACTTGAAAACAGCTTTAGAGTTTGTCTCTTTCACTGTGGATTCCAAAATATGGTACAAAATTCAGGCCCTAAAGCCACAGCAAGGCCATGCCCAAACATAAGACTGCTCCTGTCTTCTGGGAGAATACTGTTTTTCTGGAATGGAGTGACAAAGTTATGCCACGCTTACTCCTTAGAAAAAGCTGTACACAGATTTTCCAGGTCTAGTTGCGATGTTACACACCTACTGCAGCAGTGCAAATCAATATGCAAAAGTATTTGATGCTAAAGTTGTGGCATTCATACAATACATATTTCAGTACCTTTTAAATTGCATAAATGGGAAGAACCAGGAGATTCGCTTCAAATGCTCACTTCTGATCTAAATCAAAATGCTATAAAGGCATATCCATACCCGCCAACAAAACAAGGTTACCATCTGGTACGGGAAAGGAGACTATCTTTTTGTTACAGGGGTAACTGAAAGGAATGTGTGGCATGGATCACTATTTTCTTTCTACCTTATATAAACAACTAAACTATTTTCAGAGACTTTATGAACTACCTAAATGTTGAAATATTCCTAATTTATTCAGGTCATCTGAAAGTATAAATGTTGCAGAGAGTTGGAATGCGCACATCACTTACAGGAGCTGTTGTGTGCACTGATGAGAACCGGGAATTATTGTGACAAGCCCGTTCCTTAGGAAAAATGTGGTTTGCTTTGCATAATACCACAAGATTTGAAAAACAGAATGTGGCCACATCATGGAAAAAACATACTCCATACTGCAGGGAAAAGTTGCAAGTTCACATAAGAACTACAACACATGTCTTGGAAACTGGGGCAACTCCTGCACTGGGGACAATCCTCTTCAGAACTTCATAATCTTTATAGAACCACAGAATGGTTTGGGTTGGAAGGGACCTTAAAGATCATCCTGCTCCACCTACCCCTGCCGTGGGTAGGAACACCTTCCATTAGATCAGGTTGCTCAAGGCCTCATCAAACCTGGCCTTGAAAACTCTAAACTTTTCTTTGTTGTTTCTACACAAAAATCAGAATACTGCTTAAAGCAAAATAAATGTTAGGATTCTTAAAACTACAGAAGAAAATATTTTATCCCAAACATAATGGTCACAGTGAGTTAATCAAGCATAGGGACATACATAACCAATTATAACAAATGTTCTCCTTTGGGGTTATGACAAAAAAAATAACACTTTATTCAAATTAGTATTGATAGAACTAATGTCTAGGCAGAAGATACCAGCAAAGTTTACGTTATTATTAAAAAAACAACCTAAACACAATCATCCAACGCTTTGTGGAGGGCACAGCCGAGGCACCAAACAGGGCAGTGGAAAACCCAGAGGGAACGCAGACCAAGCCGCTGGCTGAAGCTTCTGCCCTGTTTTCAGTAGCTGAGACGTCTTCTCCCACCAAGAATGAAACAACAGATGTTATTTTCATCAATGATATAGACAGCGAGATTGAGTGCACCCTCAGGAAGTTTGCAGTTGACAGCAAGCTGAGTGGGGTAGTTTTCACACCAGAAGGACGGGATGTCATCCAGAGCGATCTGGACAAGCTGGAGAAGTGGGCCTGAGTGAACCTCATGAGGTTCAACAAGGCCAAGTACAAAGTCCTACACCTGGGCTGAGGCAGCTCCAGGCTTCAATACAGAATGCGGATGATGTGATTGAGAGCAGCCCTGTGAAGAAGGATTTGGGGGTGCTGGTTGACGAGAAGGTCGACATGAGACGCCAATATGCACTTGCAGCCCAGAAGACCAACTGTGTCCTGGGCTGTGTCAAAAGAAGCATTGCCAGCAGGTCAAGGGAAGTGATTCTCCCCCTCTGCTCTGCTCTCATGAGATCCCACCTGGAGTGCTGTGTCCAGTTCTGGAATCTCCAAAATAAGAAGGGTATGGAAACTGTTGGAATGGGTCCAGAAGAGGGCTATGAAGATGGTCAGAGGGCTTGGAGAACCTCTGCTATAAGGGACAGGCTGGTAGAGTTGGGCTTGTTCAGCCTGGAGAAGGCTCTGGGGCCTTCCAGTACCTGAAGGGGCTACAGGAAAGCTGGAGAGAGACAGTTTACAAGAGCAAGTAGTGGTAGGACAAGAGGGAATGGCTTCAAATTTGAAGATTTAGACATTAGGAAGAAATTCTTCACAATGAGGGTGGTGAGACACTGGCACAGGTTGCCCCCTCCCTGGAAGTGTTCAAGGCCAGGTTGGATGGGGCTTTGAGCAACCTGATCCAGTGGCAGGGGGGTGGAACTGGATAGGCTTTAATGTCCCTTCCAACCCAAACCCCTCTATGGTTCTATGACTGCACGGCAGCGCGGCCAGCAGCCTCCGCAGGCAGGAAATCCTGGGGTCGGCCCCTGGCCTCACCGCACAAAACCGCACGCTGAGAGAATAACTCCTGAAGAAGCCAGAGACAGCTCGAAAGCCGCTCTCCCGCCCTGACTCAAAGCGTTTCCCAGCAACCGGGCGTGCGGAAGAACAGTACACTCAACCCCGGCGGGGGATGCTGGGAGTTGCAGTCCGAGGGCACTACAGCTCCCACAGCGCCCGGGGGGTGAAGGGGCGGAGGGAGGCGGCGCCATTTTGATAGCAAGGGGCTGTCAGTGCTTCCCTTCCCCCGCCTGTCGGGCGCGTGCTGCTCGCCGGGGTCCGCGCGGGGGCCTCTACCCTGAGGTTGGTCTGCTCACCCCGGCAGAAGGGGGGCGGCAGCCCCGTGCTGGGGTCGGCGCGGCCGGGCGGGCAGCGTGGAGGGCAGGGGCGGCGCTGGCGCGCAGGAGCCGGGTGCTGGGGTTGTGGGGCGTCGGCGCCGTGCTAAGCGGATGCCTTACACTGGGGCGGGGGGAGGGAGGTGTGTAGAGCGGAGTGTGCGGAGAGGGACGTGTGGTGGAGTGGGCTTTGTGTGGCGACGGGGGTGTCCCACACCGGGGGGCAGGGAAAGGAGAGGGGTGTACGTAGAGACGGAGGGGTGACGGTGAGGAGGTGGGAGGGCGGAGACGGGAGTGCATGTGGGGCAGAGAGGTGTGTGTAGGGCAGGGTAGGGGTGCCTGCGGGGCGGGGGAGGAATGTGTGGGGCGGGAGGTGTCTGTGGGGCGGAGAAGGAGGGTGTGTGGAGAGGGGGTGCCTTTTACCGGAGTGCAGGGACGGAGGTGTGTGGGGCCGAGAGGACTTGTATGGAGAGGGAGATGTGTGTGGGGAGAGGGGTGGCTGCGGTGCAGGGGAGGAATATCTGGAGGGGGGAGGGAGTATACAGAGTGAGGGAGGAGTAAGGGGTGCGGAGAGGAGAGTGCCTTAATCAGGGCGTGGGGAGGGAGTTGCGAGGGTTGTGCTTTTCACCGGGGTGGGGGACGAGCAGGGGGTGCTCCACACCAGGGCCTGGCGAGGGAGATGGGGGGGGGCGGCGACGGGACGGGGTAGGGTGCCTTACATAGGGGTTGGGGGCTGGGAGGGGGTTGTGTGGGGGGGTGTGGGAAGGAGGCGCTTGTGGGGCGGGGAGGGGAATCCCTTACACTGGGGAGTGGGGAGGGAGGCAGTGGCCGACATACCTGCCTAGAGCAGCGCTGCTTCCCCTGGCTCCCAGGCGTGGCCTGGCTCTGTGCAAGAGACACTGGCCTGAGGGCTTTGTCACCTCCGTACCTGGGAAGAGGTGGTCATGCAAGTAAAGTCAATAGGTTCTCCCCGGCTGTAAGTTCTGCCACATATGCCGCCTTTTTCCATTTGGAAATTTATATTACAAGTGGAGCTTAGGGCCTTGAGTTACTTGGTTGAGCCTTCTGTATGTTTGGCACGTTAGTTGTGTGGTAGTCGGTGTTGCAAGCACCAGCCTGGTGACTTACAGATGCCAGCTTGAGTTGAATGTTCACAACCAGTTCTTTACAGACATATGGCAGACCTGTGCATGTCTTATTCAAGAAGCAAGGATGTTGCATATATTGCACTTTCTCAGTAAATACTTCCTTTGCCCCTCCTGAGGAATGCAGGTGGAGATGCTTTCGCATTCAACTTCTATGTCACGAAGGACAGTCAGAGAAAGTCTGTTAAGGATTAGCGTAAAGGGAGTTTCTGTGTGGAACAGTCACAGAACAGTATCCTCCATCGTTGGAGCTAGAGTTGTGTTCACATGCTCTTTTTCTTCCACATCAGAATATGGGCTCTGCTTAAACACCATCCCAGAAGACAGAGGAGGACATAGGAACCAATAAAGGAACTTTTTTATTTTCCCAGTCCTGTTTTTCAGTGGAGTTAACTTTTTTTGATAAACAGGATAGAGCCCATGTCATACTCACTTTCTAACTTAGAAAAAGAAGGAACTGAGAAGCTGGAGGTATTCATAAGAAGTGTATTTCTTGTGAGGAGGAGAGGCTGTAGTACCCACAATGTTGTTTAATCAGCTCTAAGGAAGAGGGATAGTTGCATGGCGATGTTTCTCTTCTGACAGTAGTGCTGTCTTCTAAGTAATAAAGTCAAATGCAAGCAGTAAAATCCCCTTGTTTCACACATTTTGAGACTGAGGATGGCAGAATTCTGTTTCTTTGGATATTAGGTGAGAAGATGCCCAGAGTAACACCTTCTCTTCTTGGTTTTGCAAGTGAACATGTCTAGACTTCAGGAGTACAAAGGAACATCCAAGTAGTGGATCAGTACTGGCATGACTGCACATCACACTGTTCAATGCCATCTTACTTTGTTTTTTTTAATTGCTGTCGTTTCTATGAAACTTCTTGTAAGTTCTTTCTGGAACTTACTGGCTCGTTCTTAGATTGCAGTCTGTTTGGGAGAGGGAATGGGTTTGTTTGCTTGTTTATTTTTAGAAAACATGCAACCAAGTGATCTTTATTCTTAAAGTATTTAGTTTTTCCAAAACCAAAAACATCATAACAGATTGCAGATTTAATTTTAAGTGTTATTTGACTATTATCAAATTTAAATGCCATCCAGCATCTGTTTGATTGGTGTTAAATTAATAAGTAGAATTGGATCACAGAAAATAATCATTGTGATTGAAGTATTTGAATTTTTGTTGGTCATAGTAGTCACGTCAGACATCAGTTAGTGCATTGGGAATTGGCGCATGTTTGTGCTGTGAAAGAGATAACACTTGACAGTAGCATAGGTCAGTAGAGAACAGAGGTTGCTGATGTAATTAATTTTTCAAATATTCACATTTAAAAAGTGTGATTTGTAAATTATTTAAGATGCATCATAAAATATGGCTGCTAGACTAGTACATCACTGATGTGGTTTTTTGCTAAAGATGTGCAGTAATGTGGCAATTTTGTTTAAAACAAGGCTTACAGTACGTGATGTCTGCTTTTCGTCTCTTTGAACACATTTTAGTTGTGACCGTGAAGGGTCTGAGGATAAACATTGTAGGCCTGAAAAACTTATGATTTTTTTATACTTTACTTTAAAAATGTGCATGCTGGTAATATATTAATTTTTTTCTAAGATGCTTCATACTGGTAATATATTAATTTTTTTTCTAAGATGCTTCATGCTGAAAGTAGAGTAAGGCTCTTGGAGTGTCAGAATGAAATCACAATCGAACCATGTTCTAAAAAAATGAAGTCAACAGAAGGGGCTTACAAGAAACTGTCTGATGATGGTAACCAAGGTGTTCAAGAGGAAGTGGACAGTGAGAGAACATCAAATGATTTGATACCAGCAGGTGCCTCAGGTGATCAAGGGGAATATGAAATGCAGAAGCAAGAGAAAATACGTACTGGTGTGTTGGGAACACTAAATGAAGTGCTCCCTGAGTATAATCTAGTGCTTAGTCAGCCAGTTGATTCAGAAACTGTGCAGAATGTAAATCCTCCATTTGCATCAATAAATGACACTGAAGTTGAAGAAAAGAAAGGTCCTTTTATTAAAAACAATGCTGGTGTAGATAGTATTATAAACAGTGGTACATCCTTCTCAGTAAATAGAAATGCATCAGATGAGGATTTTTTTACAAGCAAAGAATTTATTGGACCTATTTACAAGCCGGCTGAAAATAACAAACAGGATGAAGCTGGCAGTTCCAATGAATGTAGAAGCAATGAGGGAGATCAGAATGAACTGCATGAAAAGAGAGCTGAAAGACAGCAGGCAGATAAGATGCAGACTTGTGTTGCTGTACCAGAAATAGATGATGAACTGGATCAATTCTATAAAGAAATTCACCAGCTGGAAAAGGAAAATTTAGATACAAATTTTCAGGAAAAAGAAACTGAAACTTCTCAGGAACAATACTCTCCAAATAACTGTAGTCAAACTTCACAAGAGGATTATCAACATTTACTGTTGGGCAGCCCACAACTGTTCAATGAGAATGGACAATGTTTCTTTAGGGAACAGAAGAGTCAGAAGACAAGCGATGAGCAGCAGTTTGTCGTGGAAACCAGTGGCTGGAAAGCTGAGAATACTTTTAATGGACAAGTAGATTCTAACTACTGGAACTACTCAGTGCCTGAATTCAGACCTGCTTGGCAGTCAGAGTCTTTCATAGTATCTCAGGGACCTCATCCTCCTAGATTCAACAACCAACGATTGCATTTTCAGATACTTAATTCCCCATCACAAGGAACAAATTCTCTCCCTTCTCAGAATGGTGAACTTTCTTACAAAAATTATCATGGTCACCATGGAAATACTGGTATCAACAGTCATGGTCCATTGCCTGATCAAAGTACCCACCATACTGGTCATATTGATATCCATACTACTCAGGTCTTCAGAAATGGAAATAATGACCAGAATGAACACCAAAATAATGACCAGAACAGACTCCAAAATAATGGTTTCTGTGAAACTAGAGGAGAGTGTTGGAAGGATCCAAAAGCTGTCAGTACAGAAGAAATGGACATCTTTCCTTCCTTGCAATTACCTGAAGAAAGATTCATTTGTTCAGAGAAATTCCTCCTAATCTTAAGAGGCCTGCCTGGCTCAGGGAAATCAACACTTTCTCGGTAAGTAAAGACTTAAAGCTTGAGATGTTTATTCAAATCAAAATTTTTAATATTTTAAAAAAAAAAATCTGTAAGCACTTCGCAAACTTTGGTATTAGGCTATTAAAATGCAGTAATCTTTATTTAATGAGGACAAATGACAAAAAAATATTAAGAGGGTTTCCCTGGGTTTTGTTGTTGTCTTCATCCAGAAATTGTACATCAATTCTGTGGTTATCTTCTGTTGGATGCCAAGAGTCTATTAAATAGATACATTGATCATGTTCTTCCTTGTTTTATGTGTAAAGGAGTAACCTGACTGTTTGGGTTTTTTCCCCTGATATTTAGAGGACAATGATCACTGTATTGTAGAAAACTATCTATTAGAAATGTATAGCTTATATATTTGTATAATTTTAACTATAACATCTATGAGTTACTGAGCACTGTATTTTGCAAACCTGCTTTTCTGAAACAGCATGGGCCTGTGTGGGTATTATTACAATAATTGCTTAAATATATGAAAGCAGCACAGAAGATTTCAAAAAATAGCTCTGTGGAAAAAATGTTGCTTCATTTAGTGCAGTAATTGGATAATATTTAATATGAAGAAATATCTAATACAGTTATATAAAATATTTTCTTTTCCATGTTTTGTGTGTTGCATTGGCTCTATGGAGAACATATTCTGCAAATGCATGATTTATATTATCTGAAAGATTCTAAATATCTTCAGGTTTTTATAAATGCATGTTCTTGCTTTTTCATGTCTTGCTAGTGAGATCAATTACTAATTTCATTTGACAGATGGGAAAGTGGGCCCTATGACATCAAGATCAACAATAGTCACCAAATTGGGTGCATAATTTGAACTGTGTGGGACTTGTTTCTCAGAGTATTCAATTATATGCAATTTCATATGTTTAAAGCTTGTTTGCAGTTGCTGATTTCTGTAAAATCAAGTCTCAGGTACCTTGGTGGTGTTGGAACCCAGAATTAATGTCTGCCTATGAGGAAAATACATATAGTATTAATTAAAACTTGTTCTTAATAAAGTTGACAATGTTTGTGTGTGTAACATCGTAGAGTTATGCACCATAGACTAGGACAACAAACACAGTCTTCTGATGTCATATTAGTACCCATAGGTATCTTTGCAGGCTTGGCGTCTTTAACACCTGCAGTCAAACCTCTACCATTTGTGCTAGCAAAATGACTGTGTAGGAAAAGCAGAAAATTGTTGTGGTTTGTGTGGATCAGCACTAGAAGGGATGAGATGCATCTTGCAAGTTGGTTTCTGAAGTATGAAATGACAGCAGATCAGTAGTGGGTCCCAGGAATCCTGAATTCCTGTATACGTTTTGTGTGAAGTGGCGGTTTTTAAGCACAACGTTTTTCCTCTGCTCCCAAGCTGGACCCATATCTGTCCTGAATCTTCCACTGAAGTCTTTTGGTTTGACTCTTCTATCCCAATTGTTTGGAATCATAGGCATGTTTTTTTGCAAGAGGCTTCTGGAGGCCAGCCAGTCCATCACTCTGCTTGGAGAAGGTCTGCCACCATTGTTGGATCAGATCAGTTGTGTCTTTGGCTAGCCTGATGCTGAAAAACCTACAAGTACAGAGATCTTACAGTCTCTCCAAACTTTTCTGGTGCAGTGTTACCTTCCTAGTAAAGAAGTTCTTTCTAACCTCCAAACTGAAGTTCCCAACCTATAATTTGCATGTGTTCTCCTGTATTATACTGTATGCTGTTACCTGTTAGCATCTGGCTCATCATCTTTGCAGCTTCTCTTCAGGTAAGGGGGTGGCCTTATGCACTGCAGTAGGCTGATATCAGATGGCCTTGTACTGTCTTCATTGCCAGACTAAACCAGCCCAGCTGCTATTACCCTCTCCATCTAGGTCATGCACCTTTAGCCATTTTGATAGCCACCTGTTCAATCCTTTCATGGTTTTCAGCATATCTTTTCTAGTGGGAAGCCCCAGACTGGACACAGAATTTTAGAATTGACTACACAAGAGCCAAATAGAGTGTGGATGATACCTTCCATTCATTTACTGTCCATCCATTCACTTAGTGCCATGGTTTAGTTGACAAGTAGGAGTAGGTGTAGGTGTTGGATGCACTGTATTATCTTTCCAGGAACTGAGGTTAGGTGAGGCTGAGCAGCCTTTAGTTCCTTGGGTCCTTGTCTATACTTGCCTTAAATATGAGCATGACATCAGTGGTTTCCTGGTCATTGGGGAACTCCCCTCATTTATTTCCTGCACTCACCTTACCTAGACAATCCCAGCCTCCTGAGGCTTGTTTAAGTTCTGTCTCTTTATCCATCTATTTCCAGTTTTGTTTTCCTGTTCCTGTCCCACCATGGCTTTTTGTCTGTCTCTACTGGCTCTATGTCTGCCCCTGAATTCTAAGCAGTTTTCATACTTCTCCCCCAACTTTCCTCCCCGATGGCTCTTGTTCCTGTTTCAGTTGGTGGTATTATCTCATTCCCAGCTTCTTTGTACCAATTTCTTCCTCATACTCTTTGCCTTGTCCTTATTTTCCAGCTCTTTTGCTATTACCAAGTTGCATGTTCCGGTGTTTATACAACTATGCTGTCCTTCCCATTTTAGGCCATTTTTATTCCTTTTCTTGCCGTTCTTAAGATTCTGTTGGGAGAAGTGTGTTCTTACAATGCAGTATCGCTACTGAATCAGCTTCCTGCCCCTGCAAGAATGCTCTGTTCAGGAATAGGCTTACTGTAGTGAGAATCTTTGGATTTTTTGCTCTACTTTATATAAAATTAGTACTTTTCAGTGTTTTCTGTGCACGTGATGTGAAAATCCTACAGCTTCAGCAGATTTACAGAAACTACTGTAGGGAAAACAAACACATGTACATTGCCTAGATTAACTTCCAAAATCCAAAGGTACTCAGAGAATAGCTTGATATATCAAACCATGATAGTAATGCTACAGTTCTTCCTGGGTTTTCAAAGTAATTGACCATTTAGTTAGAAATTTGCTGAAACAATTTCAATAGACAGATACCCAGCAATAATATCTTTGACCCAAGTAAAAGTCTGCTACAATTAGAAGATAAAGTGGTTGTATAATGCTGGAAAAAGTTACAAGAAAACAGACTTGGATTTTTAGGATATTTTGCTACTGAACTTGGAAGCATTTGCAATTTTCCATTCCTCTATAAATATCTTTTAATAAAAAGGAGCTTAATGAGGTTGGTGTAATTAAAAGTAATTTTTAAATTAAATTTATTGTCAGGAACGTGTAAAGACAGTCATCTGTATCTGGGGCCATTCTTCCTGCGAGCTCCATCTTCAGAATGGAAGAGTTAGAGTTATTATGTATAGCGAAGTGTAGAAACAGTTGTGTGCTGTTGTTTCTAATGTATTTCTTTAACAGTGTTATGAGCAATGCTTTTAAAGTGGCATTTACATAGCTTAATGATACTACAGATTATGAAATGATATTTAATTGTCTGGGTTTTTTCCTCATCTCTAATATGTTACTTATTTTAAATAGGTGAATTATTAGATCTAAGAGGTCTTCTGTATTATAAGTAATCTGTTATAGTAGGCTAATCAGGATGCAGGTTGGGGGACCACTTCTGTTTTGAAGAAAAATTAAGACAGCATTTGTGTTTGTGTGCATGTACTGAAAAAAAAATGCCTGTTGGATTGCTGACATTAAAACGAGTATTTTGGTTTCAAGATGATGTCGAACTAACATCTTTTATTAGATTGGTAGCGTGTCTGGAAAAGGGGGCGAGTTACTTTAATTTTTTTATCTGCTTTGATTTCACTGTCCTAGTGTGTTCAAAGATGAGTGTTCAATTGCAGGGAAGATTTAGGGTGAAAAGATTGTGTTACAGCAGTTGAATAATACTGCTGCTTATTTCAGGTACGTGCACATATTGATGCTGACTGACCTGTAGTTTGGCTCTTTTACTAGAAATATATTTATCTTTTTTTCTTTCTCGCTCTCTAAAGTGGAGTTTCATCTTTTTGTGGGTTTAGATAGTAATGATGCTTTCTTTGCACATATGTGCTTTTTGTTATTTCTGTTTCCTAGTTCATGGATCTGGGATAAATTTTATTGCCAAATATATATTAGAAATATATGAATTGCTCTATATGACATCAACAGTACGTTTGTTTTTTAAATTTTACAAGTTTAAACAATACAAATTTTGAAAGACAATTGTCAGGCTTTTGAAATGTTATGTTTTAAGTTTTAATTTCGTGATTGAGAAACAGGCTACAGTCATTGGTGTAATAATTAATGTTTCAGTTTATAAACTCGTTACTTTGTGCTAGCTTGTGTGTTGTTTACAGGGTAAGAGTTCTGTTACTCTGACTCTTTTGGTAGTCCCTTTGCCTTCCCAAGTTCTGTAGTTTTAAGAGTGTTTGTGCGAACATATTTTACTATATTAAATCTGTTATATCAGTTATATAGAGTCTTAAATACGTTGTGGTGTATTCTGAACTTCAAGGAATAATAACAAAATATTTCAAGAACAAACTTTCTTGATGGGTTTGTAAGATTCCTGAGCACTCATCATTGTGGGGTTTTTTATTGCTACAAGTAATTATGTTTGGGAGATAATACACTTACTCGAATTCTTCTGTTGTATTTGCTAGAACACTGAGCAAACAGAGTCAGTTCCTAGAAACAGAAATAAAAATGGATGTCCCAATAGTGCCATTAGTGTTGATTCATCAGTTCATATGTATTCCCACAGAAGCCAAATGATCAGACCCCCAGGAGTGGTAGGGGTGTGTCTATCTACTCAGCCAGTAGAAGAATCCCACTTACTGTTTGTTATCTCTTTTATTACGGTATATAGTCCTTATTCTTCAGGCTATGTGTATATACATTCGGCACACAAAAAATGTGTTATTGATTGGCAAATGCAGCATACTGTAAATAAGAAAGTTGGGCCATGACGTGAAATCATGGTCAAGTAACTTAATGAATGTAAATTCCTGTTAAATGTTTTATACAAAAGAGGAATAGATATGAAAAAATGCTATGTGATATATAATTTACTGATGCCATTTTGCCTATGTACAACAAAAATAGGCTTTGAATCTTCCCGTGTTCTCCTAAACCAGTGTAATACACATCTAATTACATGACATAGGCTCTAACAAAAATAATTACTGAGCAGTGTCCCAAATGTGGCTGTACTTCTGATGTGTCATGCTCTGCTTTCTGAAATAGCATTGCTATTTATCCTGAGGTAACCATAACACTCAGGAAAAGGGCAAAAGAGCAAGAAGGAAAAAACAGCTTATATGTAGCTTTAATCATGTTACTTGAGTGTTTGCATCATTACTTGTTTCTTCTGGTCCCAAATGAGATGAATTTTCATACACATTTCTGTATTTTAAAAGATAAAATCACCAACAGCATAGTCGTGACACTATAAATGTGTACGAATGTAAGTTAATATGCTGGGCAGTGTCCAGTCTTTAAAATGTGATCCGTAACAGGTCTGTTGAAAGTGATAGGAGGCAAAGCATAATAAATTCCTTGTGTGGGAATTAAACTTAAGTAGCTCTTCCTGCAGGTGTGTATGGGAAAGCTTGGTAATGCAGAACTAACATACATTTGCTCCCCTAAGTTATTTGGGATTTCACTAGTTCTTTTCTGTTCCTACAACCTCAGCCATAGTGTATCCCACTTACTCCTATAGTGTAGTTTGGGTTTTGTAGCTTTTGTGTACATTGCCTGTTTCTGAGCCAGAACAATTCCTAAGTTTTCGTGGACAGTGATATACGAGCATTGCAGTGAGCTGTAAATGCTCTGTGACACTGTCTGTTTTATCATAGAATTATAGAATTGGAAGGGACCTTAAAGATAATCCGCTTCCAACCCCTCTGCCATGGGCAGGGACATCTTCAGTAGATCAAGTTGCTCAAAGCCTCGTCCAACCTGGCGTGATCACCTCCAGGGATAGGGTATCCATGACTTCTCTGGGCAACCTATTCCACCACCCTCACAGTAAAAAATTTCTTCCTAATCTCATCTAAATCTCCCCGCTTTCAGCTTAAAAAGGGGTAGCTTTTCAGCTTAAAAAGGGGTAGCCCTTGTCCTATCACTGCACACCCTGATAAAGTGCATCTCCCCAGCTTCCCTGTAGGCCCCCTTTAAGTACTGGAAGCTGCTGTAAGGGTCTCCCTGGAGCCTTCTCTTCTCTAGGCTAACAAGCCTAACTCTCTCAGCCTGTCCTCATAGCAGAGGTGCTACAACCCTCTGATCATCTTGGTGGCCCTCCTCTGGACTCGATCTGTCGGATCCGTGTCCTTCCCTTGCTGAGGACTCCAGAACTGAACGCTGTACTCCAGGTGAGGTCTTGTGAGAGCAGAGTAGATGGGTAGAATCTCTTCCCTCAACCTGCTGGTAAGACTTCTTTTGATGCAGCCCAGGATATGGTTTGCTTTCTGGGCTGCAAGCGCACATTGCCAGCTCATGTTGAGCTTCTCATCCACCAGCACCCCCAAGTCCTTCCCTTCAGGGCTGCTCTCAATCCATTCTCTGCCCAGCCTGTAATTGTGTCTCGGATTGCCCCAACCCAGCTGTAGGACCTTGCATATCACCTTGTTGAACTCATGAGGTTAGTAGAGGCCCACCTCTCCAGCCTGTCACTGTCCCTCTTGTTTTCTGTTTTCAAATTTAAATATACTATAGAAAACAAAAATAATCAAGGAGAGTTTGTAATAGCACTTATTGTGTAGATCAGACTTGAAACAGAATTGTACTGTTTTCTCAGTTTTACAAAGTTTTCTTATAAACCTCACTTTCCAAGGATCTTCTGAAAATACAGTTTACTTTTGGCGAAATGGGAGTTGCTCATTGGGGTGGATTAATGCTGATTTGATTTGACAGATTCTCATGTTATTTATCAATCAGCAGTTAATTACGCTTGGCAACTTTGCTATAATAATTTTCTCTCACTTACAGGTATCCATTTGCGTGCCTGGGCAACATTTAGGATGAATTTTAGTTAAATCAGCTGTATGATGCTTTTAGAAGGTTTGACTGTGGCATTTCATGACAATGCCGTTCCAGGAGTCTAGAAAAGCTTGATGGATTTTTGTAATATTCCTACATTGTCAATAACATAACTTCTGTGATTAATAAACATAGTAAAAAATATTACAACATAAAATAAAAATTAACAAATTAATAGTGAGCACTGCAACTGTGTCCCTATTCATTGGCTTCTCTGCAGTGTCTTTCATTGTTTGCTAAAGGACGCTTACATTTATTCTGTAATCTTTAATGTTGACTCTGCAAGGAAGAGAATGTAATGCAACTTATTCTGACCTACAAATGAAGTAAACTTGTAACCAGTAAATATCTATATTGCTTGGAAATGGTGGACCTAAAAGACCGGGTAAATGTGAAGTTTCTGTTGCAATCTTTTCCCTTTTTTTTGTCTTTATGGATTCTAATTTGAATCTCTGCATTTTATCCATTTCCTTACAAATTTGTTTTGCCTTGTTTTTTCTGTTTATTCCCCCCTATAAAATTCCACAGTATTTTTGAGAGAATCTTCTGTCAGATAATTCATGAGCCAGCAGTGTGCTCAGGTGGCCAAGAGGGCCAATGGCATCTTGGCCTGTATCAGACAGTGTGGCCAGCAGGACCAGGGAGGTGATTGTGCCCCTGTACTCGGCATTGGTGAGACCACACCTCGAGTACTGTGTTCAGTTTTGGGCCCCTCACTACAGAAAGAACAATGAGGTGCTGGAGCATGTCCAGAGAAAGGCAATGAGGCTGGTGAGGAGGCTGGAGAATAAGCCCTATGAGGAGCAGCTGAGAGAGTTGGAGTTGTTTAGCTTGGAGGAGGCTGAGGGGAGACCTCATCACTGTCTACAACTACCTGAAAGGAGGTTGTGATGGAGTGGGTGCTGGTCTCTTCTCGCAAGTGACAAGCGATAGGACAAGAGGAAATGGCCACAAGTTGCGCCACGGAAGGTTTAGACTGGACATTAGGAAGAATTTCTTTACTGAAAGAGCGGTCAGGGATTGGAACAGGCTGCCCAGGGAGGTGGTGGAGTCGCCATCTGTGGAGGTGGATGAGTTTCTTAGGGACGTGGTTTAGTAAGGAGACAGGCACGGCTGGACTCTGTGATCTCGGAGGTCTCTTCCAACCTAGTGATTTTATGATTCTATGATAATGTTGAAATTGGTATGTATGTTCAGAAGTCACTGTGGAATGGCATTACCTTAGGAAAGAAAGCTAAAACACTCTAATCAAGTGGTTTAAGTGATTTGAGAGGCGATTGATTTTTCTCCTGTTTTGAAGGAATACATTTCAGGGGTAGTAAAACACATGGCTTTCCTGTCACCCTGTTAGCATTAAAGTATGAATGATAGAGAAAAACAATATAATTCCCTGCTAGAAACTGAAATATAGAAAAATCTTGTCTTAAATTTCTTACCTTTTAGATTGAAACTACACTTATACAAGACATGGTAACCCATGTAGCAGCTTACTGCTGCTCAACCCGGGGAGGTCTCCATTGATAGTTAGCCACTTCTATTGTGTCACTTTTCAGGGCCTCTTTTTAAATAGATTCAGCTGCTAAAATTTTAAAAAAGTAACCCAGGAAAGGCAAAAGAGGGAAGCATTGCTTTGTTCTGAGTTTGAATTCCAGTCGCTTATAGATCCAGTGAGTGCAAGAATTGATGAGAAAATAGAGGCAAGTAAGACTGTGTCGCCAGGATCGGGTGGAAGGCATAGAACTGGAATAGAAGTGTATAGGATCTTGAAGGAGTATGGACTTCATTCTGTAATCCTGACTTTCAAGATTGTCCTATTGATGAAAGATTATTGTGATCTTTTACTTTTTCCTAAAAAAAAGGAAAATTGCTGTAGACATTACTAGTTTTCTTTTGCTGTTCATGTTTGACCCACATTGTGTGTGCAAGCAGTATGGGCAACAATCAGAAAAGGGCATGTTGAGAGTTTAAGGTGCTGAAAAAGGATTTAAACATCCAGTTAATTTCTCATTTGCATCCAGATTCCTCAGGATCAGACTGGTTTCTAGAGATACTTCCAAATGAGAATTGATATGGAAAATGTTAGTAAATGCACTGAATTATGATCTACTTAGACTTGCTGCAGTATAACCATAAATTACATGGATGCGAACATCCCTTGGATGGGGGTGGAGAGAAGAAACAACAAATACAGAAATAGCAGAAAGGTGGGAAATATATTGTTTTAATTTAGATTAGAATTATTGGTAATATGTATGAGTGTACTTTTTTAAACTTGTTTGAAGTTTGCAAGAACTTCAGAAATAGGGCACAGTTAGATTTATTTTAGTAGGTTTTTTTCCCTCTCCTTTTTTATTCTATCTGAAAAATAAAAGTTAAAATAATTTTGTGTCTTTATTTCTTCAACAGTATTCTGCTTGGTCAAAGTCATGATGGCATTGTGTTCAGCACTGATGATTATTTTCGTCAGCAAGATGGATATACATATGATGCTGCTCAGCTTGGTGATGCCCATGACTGGAACCAGAAGAGAGGTTTGAATGCATAAGAAAAATCCTATTAAATGATGCTTATATTTAGAAAATAGAAATATAGTGTAACATGCATGTGTGTTAGTAGTCTATACGGAAAGTATATATTAATATATAGAAATATATTTTTTAAGTATTCTTTAGATTTTAATTAATGTATATATACACACTGAATTTTGAACTTACAGAAGGTTCGGAGTTAAAAATAGAAAATCTCTCTTCTTTGTGCTGTGACCTGCTGATTTGTTACATTTGATCTTGATGGCAGAATACAACCTTTATAATGCTGGAAACTGCAGAGTGTCCTGTTTTTTTCCAGTATCTTTCCTGATCTGAGGTTCGTCCAAAATTGATGGAATAATATTTCCAATGAAGATTTTAGTTCACTTGTATAGATTAACAGCTTTCACAAGTCATCCTTCTTAATACATCACAGTGTCCAAAGGTTGAGTTTAATTGGTAAGGAAGTAGATACCTGGAGTAAGAAGGGTAGCAGACAGATTCTTGCTCTTTCTATAGCAGTTCTCAGAGTGGCATTATCTGTTCCTCTTCTCCAAGGAGCAAACAAACTAAGCAACTCCATTGCCTGTGCATGCAGATTATTGCTCTGTGCTGCAGTGTCTCAAGTAGAAGCTTTCTTCCTGACTAGAAGATGACTATTTTGCATCAGAAAATACAGAGGGCCAAGGGAAAAAAAAATATTCTCCACTTTCCTCCTCTCCTCACCCTAATACAAAATTTATGGTACGTCAGGGAATATTTCTGAATAAACAGAATGATTTTTTTGAGTAGTTATTAGAATATTAGTTGTGAAGATCACTTTTGAGATTGGAGTGTAGAAATAATGAAGTACTTTGAATGAAGTTCCCAGTTGGAGCCTAAGGAGTAGAAGAGCTGATGAGGTAGTACTTTATGGATGAGAGGACTTGACGCTTCGCAATTACGAGATCACAAAACAATTCTCACTTGGTAATGGCTTCTGGCTGTTTCTGACTAGATCTTAAGATCTGTCTAGTTCTCTATCACTTAGTTAAACACTGGTTTTTATAACTTGAGTGGTATGTAATTTAGTTGTTCTTGCTATCAAAATCACTGAATAAGAACCGTTGTGCTGTGTTGTATAGAACACCCGTACTGCAAACCATTCGCCAGAATAGCTTTGGGAAGAAATTATACTCAGTTCCTACCTCCTGATTTGACTAGATAGAGCTCTCTGACTTGAAGTAGTTCAGAAGCTCTCGGTTTCATTTTGTGTGTGAATCCTTGAAATACATGAAATCAGAACTTCAGGAGAGTGGTAATCCTTGTAATTGTGATTCTTGTCTGATAGGTAGATCTAGATTAAAGTTTCATATAAATTATTAAATCTGCTGCATAAGTTATATATATATTTGCTAGTATTCATTTGACCTTATATTTAGCTAGAACTTTAAAATCTTTGTGTCAAAATTGTGGAGAAGGCAAAAATGTGCTTTCTTCACAAATGAGGAAATTACCCTGTTAAAATTATCCTCCCCCCAATTTTGGAGAAGGGAATGAATCTGCAGTATACTAGGTATGAGAAAACATAGTTACAGGTAAGACACATTAGGGATAAGAATTAATTTATTTTGAATGAAGAGAATTTCAAACTCTGAAATGTTTATAAGACAGTGAATTACATACTAAATGATACTAAACCACATACACATTTAGTGTGAAGTTTGTAAGCTCAAGTGCACAAATGTTAGGAGATACTAGAATTAATTTGCCACTGCAACTTTAGCTGTGAAGTAAGTGTCACTCTTGCAGGGTTTTAGGCCTTTTGAGTTCATTTTTTTGGCTTTGCTAAGTGTCTTCTATTTTAGTTCATCCTGCCACTTCTGGAACTTTTGTCTGCCTTTGTGGTAAAATCACATTGTTGACTCGACAGGCCAAGCTGAGGACTATCTGCGTTTAAAATATTTTTTTGTTTGGTTTGATGTTGACAGTGACTAATAAAATTATTAAATTAGTAGCTTTTTTACTTTTAAACAAAACTTTCTGTAAGGTATGACATCAGCACACTTACTACTTACATCTATAGTTAAAACAAAATGGTAGGATATGTAAGCATATTGTAACTCTGATATAATCTTTCTTCACAAACTTTTGTAAAGTAATGATGATCCCATTATCTTCATTACAGACTGGTTGTTCTCTTGCTACTTTTATGGGTCTTTTCTGAAATGAATATGTCAGGATTTTTCCTTTGTTTCTGTCAGCCTACCAGTTGTCTTTTCTAGATTTGGGTTTCAGAAAGATCATTTGTGCCAGCTTAACGAAGCCAGGGCAATATATTTTTCTTTTTTTTTATATAGCTTTTTCCATTGATTCCTAGTGCTCTATTGGAACTTACTTTAGCTTTATTTTATTCCTCCTTTCCATCTACAAAGTTAGTTCCTAGCCTGTTCATTTAATTTCTTCCTACTGTATGGATTGATTCCCATCAAGATAAATCTCTAGTTCTCTCCAATAACTTAGCCTTTTTATTTCTTCAGATCCCTGCTTCATTCAGTGCATAGATTGAGCAGTGTTCACTAAATAGGCAGCTATTCAACAGATGTATATTTTTAATCCCTGCACTCATTGTAGATCATGCTTTTTATTAAGTGCATACTATTTTAACTTTGTTTAATGGAACATGATTGTCTTGGAAACTTTTTTGAATGAGTGTTATTTTATTATTTTGCGCTTCATGTATTTCAGTTCTTTCATCTAGTTCATTGTCTTAACTTCCACGTGAGCACTAGTGGTATTATGTTCCAAATTTTTCATGGGCAAGCGAAGGCACAGTTGCTACAAACATTTTCCTGTTGGTTGCCAACCTTAGCAATTTAGATATCTTTTTCAGAGTATGTGGTAGTAACTAAGCTTTATATATTTAGAATAAATTTTCACTGCCTCCGTATTCAGATGAGTTCATATCACTTGTGTAGATGATACCTGTAGCTTTTGAAATTGGGCAGCCAGAAAATGAAGGTCATGCAAAGTAGTGACCACTTGAAAAGAGGTGGGGTAATGTCCAGAAACATTCACCAAAAGATGATCCTTCTCCCTTTACAGTCATTCTGACTTACTCATAATTTATTTCACAATTCCTTAAAAAAAAAAAAAAATTGAATTCTTGGGTCATGCTGGTGATGCGATGCAAACCCCCAGTTCAACTACAGAATGAGTCCATCACGTTTGGAAAGAGGAAGGAATATATAGGAGTAAACAGTGCACAGACACATATGTAAGGATAGCAAGGTAATACATATGCCCTACAAGTACTACCCAGCCTTAATTTAGAGATTTCCTATGGTTCAGAATTCACTTTGTAACAGTAATGCCCTTTTTTTTTGCTTTTGCACACTTTGTGTCTTTTAGAAGAAGGACTGCTCTTTCCCTGCTAGAATTTTGAAATGTGTTTTGTGTTTGTGGCTCACCTTGTTCTTTCCTTCCATGTGTAGCATCAGAGCAATTCTGTATTTTTTTACACAATGCTTCTGTAAAAGAGATAAGGAATTATTGTTATGTTTTTAGTCATTAACTGAGGCACAAAGAAGCTGAGAAATAGATTTTATGAAGGCCTTACTTTCAGTTGTAAGATGCTTTAGAGTAGTTATAAGAGGAGTTGATGAATCTTCGTGAATTTGATACTGAATCAGAAGTTGGAAATCTGCTTATCCATCTGGCTTAGTTTAAGGCTGCACGAAGAACCTCATTTACCAATTCACGCACAAAGTAGTTCTTTTCTAAAGATGTAGAAGTTGTATCTCTTTCTTCAAAGAATGGCAGAGGTCTTGCTTTCAAAATAAAAAAGTGAAGAAAGTTAAAAAAATTACAATTAAGGTAGCCCATTTGTCCCAAAAGTGGGATACTCAAGTAACCTCTCTCGGTACTCTCCTCTGCAGGAGTTCCTTCTGAACTTCTGGTAAGAAAAGGTTAATTGCTGTCCCAGTTTGTATAAAATGGAGATGGATATCAAGCTCATAAGGTTATAGAACTTGAGTTTTTCACTTCCTTGGGTCTCCTGTCTAGCATTGTGTAGAAGCTGGTCAGAATCATGGTCTGTAGGGTGTGCTCAGAACAAGTGGTTGTGCAGCGTTGGTTTTTTCAGGGGCAAATCCTAGTGATGTGAGTTTGGAGTCCTCTGAGAATGCTTTCTGGACTAACTGTGTAAGGGATTTGGAAGAATACCTGATCTCAAGATCAAAGTTAAGTTTAGACATAAGATAGACGCTTCATTTATCAAGGCTAAAGTAGTCTTTGGCTTATGAAGGGGTACCATTTTAGGCATCAAGGTAATGTTGAAATGTTTTCTGTGCTGTGAAGCTGATGAATCTCAGGTAGCTAACAAGATTTTGTTGTTTTGTACCCTGAACTCCTCCAACCGGTCTCAGTTTCTGCACTGTAATCTCTAAGATGGTTCTGCTGGGTAAGAAGTATACTCTGCCTGGTCCAAAGTTTAATGTATGCTAGTCTGTAAGTGTCCTGCCAAACAAATTGCATCATAGCTGTGCTTTGTCTGTCTGTCCGTCCATCAATAAAGATCCTAATTTGAATGTGCCTTCTTCCCAGTGGCTGTTTTGTAGAACTCGGAAGCAGCTTGTTATTCCTGAAGCTTCCGTCCTCTTGGTTATGGATGCATTGTATGTTATCCAGCAGGGCTGGTAAAGTTGGAACCAGGATATGGTTTCATGCCAGGATCTCTAAACTCAGCAGGCCACAGACTTTGAGCAGTTCTGTTGCATTGCTTTGACATTGACTTTGGAGAACAAGTCCTGTGAGGAGCAGCTGAGGGAACTAGGGTTGTTTAGCTTGGAGGAGGCTGAGGGGAAACCTCATCACTGTCTACAACTACCTGAAAGGAAGTTGTGACGAGGTGGGTGCTGAGCTCTTTTCGCAAGTGACAAGCAATAGGATGGGAGGAAATGGCCACAAGTTGTGCTGAGGGGTTTTAGACTGGACATTAGGAAGAATTTCTTCACTGAAAGGATGATCAGGCACTGGCACAGGTTGCCCAGGGAGGTGGTGGAGTCACCATTCCTGGAGGTGTTTAAAAGACAGATAGATGAGTTTCTTAGGGACATGGTTTAGTAAGGGGTTGGATATGGTTGGACTCAGTGATCTCGGAAGTCTTTTCCAACCAGATGATTCTATGAATTGACTTCTACCCTTCCCATTTACCTCTTTGCATCAATTCACTACCACCTGTTTTTTATGCTTTTCACTTAATTTTTCTTACTTTGCTTCTGTTTCTTTCCAATCTTGTCTCTGCATTTCAGTGCGTTTACTCATTTTCCTAGAACAGTGTATTTCAGTCAGACTAGATAAGTGAAAAAAAATCTGGAACACTTATTTACCTTTACTCTTTTATTGAAATTATGTAGTTGTTTATTAATTGGCACCATTTTTTGTTGCAGCAAAGCAAGCAATGGAGCAGGGGAGATCTCCAGTTATAATAGACAACACTAATACTCAAGCCTGGGAAATGAAGCCGTATGTGGAAGTGGTAGGTTTTAGTGTGTGTTTATAACAATCTGTTACAACTTTACAAACTTCTGCCTGTGGTAAGTTGTTTTGTCTGTTTTGTCCAGAAATATTTTCCTTACTCTAGTTTCTATAGAGAGACTGCTTATTGATACGATGAGTAACTGGTATGGCAATAGTTCAGGCCAAGTCAAGGATTTGCTTGATCTAATCTACTTAGGTGAAATGAAAGCTGAGACAGGTTGGGGTTAAGTGAAATTTTGCATGGTACCAGCACTGAGTTAACTGCATCTGTTTGTTATAGTGGTCTATAAACTTTTCTGTTACATTTTATGTAATAGTGATACATATATTGCACCTTCTTCTTTGCTTGCTGCAGGCTCTAGAAAAGGGATACAGAGTGGAGTTCCATGAGCCAGATACTTGGTGGAAGTTTGATCCTGAAGAATTAGAAAAGTAAGCTTTATATTACAGAAATCATTGTACTTACATGTAGAGGTAGACATAAATATGCACGCATAAATAGATATATAATACATTTTATTCAGTATCTTATCTTTTTAAATCCTTAACTACTAGTATAAAATGTATTTTATTTAAATGGACATTAGAGATATACTTTTATCCATAATTCTTCCATTTAAACAAACAAATAAAGAGACATTCTGTCTTGTTGGCCCAGTAAGTCAATATTGAAATTTTGCTAGATGTGAGTAGAAAAATTTATGTAACTTTGAAAGAATCACTGCTATTATAACGAAAAATTATGCTGAGAAACTTGTTGCTACAAAATCCTAACAGCAAGAAATATGTAGCATACAAAAGAATTACGCATTTTGCAAGGAGTGCATCAATATAAATGCTTTCTTTTGTCTGCTTTTATGGATGTATCAGTGTCAAGAACCAACAGTCTATTACTAATCAGTAAAGGTTAAAAAGAACGCTCATATTTTAGGTTATTCTGTGGCAGAATTTTGTGAAGTTGTCCGAATTCTTCAGAGGATCTGACTTAGAGTACTGTTGGACATAGGTTATTGGACTTAAGGGTGAGAGTGCTTGGAAAGCTGCTTATTATTCCTGGTTAGTGTTTCTTTTGTGTGAGATGTATCTGCTTTAGGAGCATATGTGGTATCAAACCAATTTAGGGGTGTTTCATAGATTGAAATGTAGTATTTTCATGGTTGATCACAATGAGTTCCCTTGGAAATTGTCGTTTTCTATGCTTCCAAACTGAGTTGGCTTATAGTTGTTTCAGCTTTGTAAAGTAGCCCTAAAGTAATGCAGATATTACAGACACATGCTGGTTTGGACATTTATTATGTTTATAAATCGTTTCAAAGTTTCCACCTTTTTTTCCTAAGCTACCACTAACTTGTTTTAGAGACGAAGTCCTCTCTCTGTAGGATGAATTCTAGTGAGTTTTTCTAGTTTGAGGTGCAGCACAGCTGAGTTAGAAAGCTGCTTTGGTAATCAGGCATTTCTAAGATGTTCAGTGTGAGATTTCCATTACATGAGACAGACTGATTTTCCAGGAAAATTCATGTTTTCACGTGGTCTTAACAGTAATAGGATAAGCAAACGTGAAGTGTTGTTACTGTTGAATTTTATTATCCAGTCATTGATTGTAGGAGTTAAGTTTACATCTTTCCCAAAACCTAAGGAAAACTTGAACTGCTACCAGTGTTGCTATCAGTTCTTAGGAGCTTGCTAGAAAGGTTTCAGCAGCTGCAGTTGCTTTAAATGTTTGATTAGAGGCCCATTGTCTTGAAACTTTTGAGAGTTTAGGAAAGGTGATGTGAGGTTTCATTTTGTTTTTCAGCTGCTTGGGGGAAGGGCTCAGTTTTTAAGGCCGTTTTTTCCTCTTATTTGTGTGTTTGGGAAATTCATAATGATAGAGATGTTGTTATTTTAGTTCTTGAAATCCCCTTATGAATTTTGAACTCAACATTTTGTGCAGTACCTGGGCAAATACTACGCTGATAATAAATTGGGGTAATTTTATTAGTTGTCTGGAGTCATACATCTGAATTCTCTCCTAAGCTGGATCACTTAAGACTCTTTGTTTCTGGTGGTTGGAATGAAAAATACAGTAGCTCCTACTTCAATTAGCAAAAGACTTTTGTTGTATTTTGGATACATGCTCCTCATTTATTTGTTTTTGATGGCGGTTGTCTTAGATTGTTAGTAACTTCTGTCAAGTGATATAACGTGCTGATATTCTAGAAGTGAGCTGGATTTCTAGATGGTGTTTTTATGGGTGAGTTCTTGATATCAAGAACATGACGGATGTTTTAGTGTGAAGTAGGTGTCAGAGTCTTTTCCAGTGTGCCTGTGAGGTATGAATTATTTTTAAACTCACTCATGGGTGATTTTGCGTTTAGTTTTGTTTTGTGCACATAACTCCTGTGAAAACATCATGACTCCACAGATACATGTCGTGCAGTGGTGTTCAAGACTTCTAGCATAGCATTTAGACCTTTATATAAAGGATTTTGAACTCGGATACCATTTGTAGGAAGTCTTGAAAGCTGCAGGTGAGAGAACAAAAGAATGGCAAAATCACTGGTAGAAAAGAGAAATTTTTTATTACTGCTTTCTTTAAGCGTTTAATCAGTGTTGGATGAAAAAAATACCCTCTGTCATGTGTGTATGCTTTTTGAGCATACACATATACCCTCCATCATGTGTGTGCTGGTCAGCTGGAAAGTGAACTTCTTTTGTAAAAAGTACACATTATTCTCCAAAAGTCAAATGTATCCTGTGTGTCATCTGTATTTTGAGATGGATGTTGCTTTAATTTCAAAAAAGTTACTTGCTGTATAACGTCACACAAGTGAAACACAAGTAAGTTTTATATAATCTTTTTGCCTCCAGTATGATCATAAAACTGCAATTTGATATTGACTTGTACTGGTTCTTTTAAGTAGTACTATCTGTGCAGAATTACTTTTTCCAGTATGTTGGTATGCTTCTAGGGCACAAGTATTTAATAGTGACAGAACTTCACGTTTACCAATAGAGTCTGTATCCCTCTAAGCAAAACCAGCTTCCAAAGCGTAACTATCTGTTAGGAGTTGTTGTTGGTACGTCTGTGTTGGTTAAGGATAGATAGCTTCATGCTCTTTCAACACAGCCAAGCTGCCAAAAGATGAGTGAAAACATGGCTGAAGAGGAGATCCCAGTGTTAAATTACACTATCCAGCAGACTTGTTTCCCTTTTGTAAAATGAATTTCTGTGATTGGTGTAATTTTGCTGGTGGTGATTTTATTATCCTGCCTTGTTCTTTAAGGATCAATACTTGCTAGTTTATGAAGTAATTATTCACAAGTCTATTCTGTTGTAGATGAGTTTGCACTTCATGCCCAAAACACTTGAGCTGTCATCTTTTTACAGGCATACTAAGATATGGAAAATATTTAATAACTTTGTGCTTCCACTGTTTGGCATAGAAGGACTTAGATTTCCTCTTCTCATTTTTTTTTGCCGTGAAAGTCAAGTGCGTTATAGAACCCTCATATTTCTAGGGGCTGGCTTTTTTCTGTATCAACCTCATTCATATTCATGAATGAAATTAAAACTGCTAAGACTTGTTAACTCATAAGTTCAACGTGCTCCTGCTCTGGACTTCTTTAGCAAAGTGTAGAAGTTTGTAGCATTTAAACAATGAGTCGCTTGTGATGGTCACCCTAGTTTGTGTTGTCTTTGGGAGGGGTGTCTATGAGAGAAGTACTCTACTTCAGCCTTTTCTTTCCAGAAGGAAAGCTGATAAAATATACACTAAGGAGCCAGCATAATTCCGAATACTTCTAAGATCACAAATTCTTCTTTTGTTCTGCATGTGAAACTAGTGTGCTGCCTGCAGTATGCTTTGACACCTCATCAACCTGATATGTACTTCTTTGTTATAAAAATATACACAAACTTCTGAGGGAGAGGAAATCAATCTTCTAAAATATTTCTGTGTTGATTATCCTCTTTCCCTTGTAGCTTGTTTGTTCCTAGTATTGATTTCTCCTCTACAGGACTGAACAAGTTGGTAAGGAGGCCCATGCCTCCTGTCCCTAGCACAAAGATGTGGGCATATGTACCTTGTTGGGGTGACTTGAAAATAATTCAACTTGGACACGATCTTTTGGTGATAATATATTGGGTTATGAATGCCTGTCTACACTGTTGACACATTTTATATATGTTTTGTATCTGTTCATTTAGATTCAGTTCTGTTAGTGTTGGCAATTGTCTGACATAGTTTGTGCATGGGCCTCATGGGTTTCTTTTGGTAGAGACTGAAACTTTCTTCTAACATGGATATTAAGATCCTTTTCCATAGATACCAAGGAGACAGATCCATTCTAATGTAGCGCCTGATGGCTTAGGTTCTTCACAGGCTGAAAGTAGCTGTTGACTAAACACTGCAAGAATAGGATAACACTTGGCCTGGCTTCACTTTTATATGTTTTTGTGTATTTCTAAATTTACAGCAAGTATCAGTAAAAACCAGTAGATAAAGGTATCGTGAGCATGGTGTTCTGGTTCAAAACTAAAATTGCACCTTATTTTATAGAGATTTACTGATGAGGAAATATTCTGTCATGAAGTCTTGGAACCATGTAATTTCATTTCTTTATGCTAGTTTGAACATTGCTTTCATAAGTAGTAGTCTGTAATATTATGCATCCCTCTACTCACTTGCTAGTATACCATGTAAAATCTGATGAATAAGTAGAAAGCTAAGTCCTTCTAGGGTTATTTAGGTATGTAGTCCTGGTGAATAACAGTACATTTCTGTATGAGGAATGACTGTGTTGTTTTCTGTTATTTAATGCGTGCAGTGATGAATTGTTAAAGTAAACCTTAATACAAGTTGAATACTGAGAGAATGAGAATATAGTGTAATAAAAGTGAAGTTTCAAGTATGAAAAACAAGAAGAAAATTTGTGAAATTAGCATTTTTTCTTAAAGACTCTAAACATATAAACACCAGACAATTTATTTAATTTTCTATTTTTATAGGAGGAATAAACATGGGGTCACTCGTGAGAAGATTGCTCAGATGTTGGAACGATATGAATATCAAATATCCATACCTATTGTCATGAATTCAGTGGTACCTCCCCACAAAAACACACAAAGGCCACCTCTGCATCGAAGACATAGGTGGGGAGGCAATACAGACTCGTGGAATTATTTCAGTGTTTCCAGTAGCCGATAACACAGTTGCAGTCAGTGAATAAAACTCTGTTACTTGCCCTTTAAAACACATCATCACCTCCCATAAAGTAGTGGATCTTCTGTGTTTTAAGTAGGTCTATTTCAAGACCATTTTTTTCTGGTGGTTGTTCCTTTAACAGACTTGCATGTAAATAAAATTGTACATGAAATGTTTTTTTAAAACTATATTTATTACAGTTGTAATAACTTTGATTAAGTAAAATATTTAATATAGTATGACATATAGCAGTCTTCCTTCATAAACGTTAAGACAGTGATGGTGTCATATATCAAGTAACTGTTGAGCAGTTTTTTTTAAAGAGGAGGTCGTATCAGATATCTTTAAAAAGAGAACTAAAGCCCCAGAAGAAGTTGGTTATGTAATAACCAGTTTTAAGGATTGCCATTTAGTCTCCTTGTCTTTTATGAGATTTTGGTTTTTTTAAAGCAGTTATGCCCTGGATTGTCCTTGTGTTTTGTTTGGCATATATTGCCAATTGGAAAATTTTGGCGTGTATTTGCTGGTTTTGGTTGTGGATTTTAGTGTTCAGGGTAGGGGTTGTGGGTTTGTTGGGTTTTTTCCTTTTCTCTCAGAAGCTCATCTGGCAGCTGAAGCAATGTTCTGCCAATACAGTATTCACCAGCCTTAAACTGTGTAAGCTGAATTATTTTTCATTTATTCTCAGTGGTAGTATATATCATAGTATATAAACTATGATGGTGGCTGCACACCATGAACTTTTTTGTGCTGACTAAAAAAACCTAAATTTTATCACTAAAACACAAAAATCTCACAGCTATGTCTAAGTCAATTTCTTTCACTTAAAATAAAAATGAAGTATTGGCTGTCAAGTCCCAATCCACAGCTGTGATGCATCAGTTCAATATAAATAGTGGATATGATTCTGTAAAACCATGTTGCATTCCTAGTTTTGACACAGCAAATACAATCTGTTTAGCACATAATAAAAGAACAAACCAGTATGGAGACTGACTAATTTACTGCCCTTTTTCTCTTAAAAAAAACATTATCAATTTGTAAGCTTTCACTTAGCTTGCTTTCTAACAGCTTGCTGTATTAATAAAACGTATTTGTCTCCACTGTTGTTTTAGTAACTCAATGCAAAAGGTGTTATTCTTTCTAAGCTTTTAGGATTTTATGCAGATGAATGTTATTACTAACTTGCTAGCTGAAATAACCTATCTTTATAAATACATTTGCTTTCCTTGTACACTGAATGAGTAAATCTTGAACAGGAGGTTTTGCCAGGAACATGAGTACGTAGCTGAAAGAATTTTCATGTTTTTCTATTGCTAATTTGGTGTAATAGCCCTCAGAATTTTGAAAATTCCAAAGCCGGCATCATTTTATTTTACTTGGAGACATTTTTTGAATAGGCCTTAAAAATGACTTCATCTTTAAAGTCTGAATGCCATGAAAGTTGAAAATCCAGATATATAATGAAGTGTCTTGCTGCCATTTTCTACACCTGTTGTGCAAATCTAAATTTGTACAATGTAATGTATACCTGCAATAACATTTTCATAAGATTCTGTTATTATAAAAGTTGAAGTATGCAGTTTCATGTTTTAGTAATCATTTTAGTTATTTGAAAAAATAATTTAAAATGTTTCAGTAGCACATGGTTTGTTAATATATTGAATTATGTGTGTGTATATATATAAAAAAAGAAGCTCTCCAACTATATTAATTGTCTTCCTTCATTTTCTTTAGTTCATACCAATTATGTTACTGTATCCTTTTCCATGTCTCAAAAGAATCATGGAGATCATTGTAAATGGTCAATAATACTTTAATTGTCCCAGAGTGTTTACATTTAAACATGAAAGCATATTTCAAGTGGGAGGAAGATAAAAAGATTTTACAAAGACTCATTTTTATCACTTAATAAAGTGATAAAATTTGTTGAGGCTTTATGTAATATTCACACAATGTGCTGAGCTATCACAAAAAAGAGCTGGTTGTTGAAAATTAGTGTTACGATATCATTTGGTACCTTCTGTCTTCAGTTTTTAAATGAAACTGGGTTTTTTAGCAATAATTGATATTTAAATTCTTCAGCTGAACTTTGTATTTAAATAGATGTGATTCATACTATCTTAAAATGAGGTTTTATCATTTTAATAAATTATTGGTGTATGGTGAGTATTTTTAATATGCAAGGCATGTTGATCGATAATAGGATTGCAGTTCGCAAAGGACACATAACAGGAAAGGAGGGATGCTTTGCAACTTGGCACTGTCAAACATTTCTTGTAAACTGCTTAATCTATAAGGCTGTATTCCAAGGTAAGTACAGTGATATGGTAGGTGAAAACACAAGGGAATTGCTGTCTCTTTTTTGCTTCAGGGTGTAGTCATATTTCATGAGGATATGGCAGCCCTGGTCATACCTGTATCTCAGACAGAAATTGCTTTTACACTACAATATTTATACATAAAAGTAATAAAAAGATGATGCAAAATACATGCAGGTATTGAATTTCTCGTGCTCCCTCAACAAACGAGGGAGATTACTTATTTGGTCAAAAAACATGTGCCAGAAATGTAAGAACCCACTGTTCATTTAGACTGGGGATCTAATACTGTCTGGCATGGTTTTTATGCAGTACACTTGTTGTTAATAATAATAATGTACCTTGGATGAAGGTTTCCCGTTCTTTTAGATTTTTAGTAAATTGCTAGTTCATCATATTTCATGAAATAATAGTGTCGATTTTTTTTGTAATGTAATTAATGCATAGAACCTTTGTGTAACGAATGGAAATTCTAAGTCTCTGCTGCATACTTCAAACTAGTGAGATGTTTGGTAAGTAAATTTAAACAATATTTAAGATACTCAGTTGTAGCTTTAACATCCTACTCCTGTAAGCATGAAATTTCAATGAGAATTATTGCAGAACATGCATAATTTAGTTACTAGGGCTGACCAGTTGGCATCAGCTGTATAGGATTATGTAGAAAAAGTGGCTTTTAATACCTTGCCTAAACTGTCAGGATTCATATGATCAGTTTACTTGGTGAATTATCAGAAGTTTTCATTAGCCTTGTCTTTGAGACATGATTCACTGTTCTCATTTTTCTTTTGTTTGGAGAAGGAAAAAAAAAAAAGGAAAAAAACCCAACCAAACCCAAAAATCTGACTAAAACAAAAAAAAACCCCCACAAACCAAACCTTACAAGAATTATGTGCCTGGGTTTGGCTGGGACAGAGTTAATTTCCTTCACAGTAGTTCCTACAGGGCTATGTTTCTGATTTTGTGCTGTAAACATTGTTGATAATACAGGGATGTTTTGGTTCTTGCTGACTGGTGCTGACACAGAATCAAGGCCTTTTCTGCTTCCCACACCGCCCCACCAGTGACTGGGCCTGGGGGTGCACAAGAGGCTGGGAGGGGACACAGCTGGGACAGCTGACCCCAACTGACCAAAGGGATATTTCATACCGTGTGACATCATGCTCAGCATATAAAGCTGGGGGAAGAAGGAAGGGGGGGGACATTTGGATTGACGGCATTTTGTCTTCCCAAATAACTGTTAGGTGTGATGGAGCCCTGCTTTCCTGGAGATGGCTGAGCCTGCCAGTGGGAAGTGGTGAATGAATTCATTGCTTTGCTTGCACATGCAGCTTTTGCTTTACCTGTTAAACTGTCTTTATTTTAACCCACATGTTTTCTCACTTACCTTCCCCATCCCATGGGGAATGGGGGGTGGGGGGCTGGTGAGTGAGTGGCTGTTCTTGGTTGCCAACTGGGGTTAAACCAAACAAACTAACACTTTTAATTTTTTAACTTGTGATGTTAGTGATCTCTTGTGAGGAATTCTGTCTTCTGTTCTTGTATTCATGACCTCTTAGGTTTGTTTTAATCTAGTTTGCCACGCTGCATTATTTTTTAAGCTTTTTGTCTTTAAGAAGAAAGCCAAGATTTTGTCTTCTGTCTCTTGAAACCTTCTGCAGAGATAGTAGCGTTTCTTTGCTTCACACCTGTGTTGGTATTTTTTCAGTTGTCCAGTAGGATTAATTTTCAGTGAATTAGGAAAAAAAGGTTATTTCGTATCTTTGCATTCATTTGTGATACTTTGTTGTTTGAACTGCTGCTTCCTCCTAGCAATCGAGTTTTCCAGAAGAAATGTTTTCCCTCTGTGCTGGTACATCATGGAGATGAGGTGACTAGGTGTATGTTGAGGGGTTTCCATACAAAAGATAGACAATGTTACAATTCTCACTAAAGAGCAATAAGAAGACATAGTGTTGAAACGAAGTTCATGAAATTAAGTACTCAATTTAAGAGAGTGATCAGATGTTTCATGTAGGTCAGATGTGGGAACATTTCACTTCAGTGTTTCTACAGTGACACTTCCTCTTTTCAATGTTCAGTTATTCTGTTCTGACAGATACAATGAGAGCAGTGTCCAGAATATCAAGAGAGTGAGCTCTTATCTATCAGAGAAGACTTTGAAATTACTGACAGAAATGCTGCTTGGTTTCAGAGGGTTAAATGCAGCCCTGCATTAATACAGCAGTCCATGAGTCTCATCTTACAAGGGCATTAAGTTTCTGGCTTTAACTTTTTTGTCGCTCAGGAAATGTCCATGACCACTTGTCTCATGCTAATTGTGCTGTTTTTCCAGACTTATAAAATCCTGGCATGTATTAGTGTTTCTATAAAGGAGTTTTTCATTTTCTATCCAAAGGTAGACTTCTGTTTACACTACATTGCAAAATTGAAAGACAGACTTCTGCATCTGTTCATCTCCAATGCTGAGGGAATAGTACAGGGCTATTTTATAAAACATAATCATCTTTTAAGAGGTAATTCATCGTGCCTTTTGTTTATCTCTAGTCCTTGTGGTGAAAGGGAAATGTCCTAATCCCAAAGAGTAGCACACAGAAATAAAGTAAAAGTTGGATGACAGTACAACACAGTACTGAGATTTGCTGAAAAAGGTGTGATACCTTCCAGAGAATGTGCATTATAATTCAGTGCTACACACCTTTCAAATATTTCATATTTGCATGTAAGCATTTGAGATGCTTAGAATGAGCAGGTTTTCTAAGTAGCAACATTGTCTGAAGTTACCAGTATTTGAATTTTCATGTTGCTGTAATCTAGATTAGAGGCTGGTTACTTAATACATACTGATACTGTTTTCTTCTCTGTTTTCTTATAACTTTTCTTCCCCCTTTTATCTTGTTCTTGAACTGCATATTCCCCATCTGTCTGATCTCAGTGCTGTGCATTGTTACTACAGTTGTCTTCATAACTCTGGATCCATCTCCCCGTTCCCTTTTCTTCCCTGAACTATAAACTTGTGTAAAGAGCTATATCTATATTCACTATTTTCTTTAATGCCTCAGTTCAAACTGATGCTGATTTAAAAACTGAGTGTATATATTCGTCCTGCCCACAAGTTGTCCTTTTGAATTTTTTCTTACTCTGCTGAAAGTAATATTTTTCTGTCATATATATATTTGTATTCATTCATTTTTTTTTTCCTGTCCTCATTGAGTTCGCAGCATTTTTTCTTGTGCTTTTGAAACTCTTACTTTTGTTCCCAGAAGTATGCTCTGTGATTTGGTGGACATCTAATTACATGCCTTTGCTACAATTCCGTTGACTGAAGCTATTTTAAATACAGCATTTATATATTTGTAAATACTCCAGTCTGCTCTCATTGTACCTCTGTTGCTTCCTTACACTCCCACCCATAATTTTTCTAAACTGGATTTTGCCTGTGACTTACCTCAAACTTCATTTTACATTTGTTTTGTGTGTGAACATACCTAGGCCAACATTTCACCCTGTAAATCTAATTTTCACCTATAAAACCTGTTTGATGTACTTGCTTACCTCTCTTTTCTGTTTTGAACGCTGTTGTCTGTGTCTTCAAATACTATGATGGTATATCACAATATGTAGTCCTCTTTATTTTCTGATTAAAATAGTTATTTATTTGTTTAAATGGTAGACTCTTTGATGGCCTTAATACACAATGAGGATATTTTTTAGGAATTAGGATCTGGAAAGTCTGTATTATTTGTGGAGTACATTTTAGGACATGATTTGTTTCACAACCTCATGAGAGCCTCAGTAAATCCTGGGTAGAGCTTCTCAAGTAGAACTGCATAAGCACATGCCTGGAAATCAGCAAATTTTAAAGGACAGGAACTGAAAAATGGATTGTGAGGTGGCTCACAGAACCTAATGTTTGAATGCAGATCTTATCTCTCCTAAAATCAGGGATCCACTCAGATTCCTTACTGTCTTGTATTTGAACTATTTATATTGCATGACATATATATAATCTATCTGTAACAGCAACTCTGTTTTTCATTTGGAAAGAAAGAGGTTGAGATTTTTTTAGGGTGATTAGTTGCATGTTTTTCCAATAGCTGTGAATTGGCCATTAGGCAAATGGGCTTTGGGTTTGCAGTGGATAATGCTTTTTGTCTGTGGTCAGCCACAGTCTTCACTTGGTTTTCAACCTGGCCCACTAGCTTTGTAACATGTGGTGTGTCAAGGGTGCTCCAGTGTTGCCGAGAGGAGGATGCTTAGATTCAGCGAGAAGTGTTTGCTTCATATCCGCATATGCTATAGCTTGTCTGGAATGGCATGAATAATTGTTGTGTGGGAAGGTCAGATTTTTCTATCCTGTTACAGATTTTTTTTTTAAGTGTTCCTTATATTCGCATGTAGAAATGTCTTTATATCAATAGAAAAATAAGAAGCACTGCTGCACAGCAGGTTGGAGTAAACTTTATTAACTGGTGTAAACTTGACTGTAGTTCCTGTTTCTCCAGACTGCTTCTCAAAGCAGCATAATTGTTGTTTAGACTGCACTAATTTCAGTCAGGTTGTCTCCATGCTTGAGCTGGCATCATCCAAGTAGTAGAACTGATGTCATCAAACTGATGTCATTGAACTTGACAAGATGATTCATGCTGTACATCTAGTGCATAATATTGGCGTCTGTATCCATCATATTCTCTTCAGAAGACTACATTTTAACAGAGAGAATGTAAATGAAAATGGATTCTGTGAGCCTTAATGGGTGAGAAGGCTGGTGATAAAGCCACAGTTTCTGCTCTGTATTTTAAGTACATCCCCTTAAGGTGGACTCATATCACTTGTAGCATTTCACTTGATCGTTTTCTTTTTTTTTCCTCCTGCTTAACCTGCTTTTTAACACTGAGCTGTACTTAGTGTTGCAGAGAAATCCAGTAAAACAAAACATGGTGGCTCTTCTCTATCTGTTAGCATCTGTCACGTTTTGTGGAGTTTGTTTTTCACTTTGAAAAGTAAAGTTGTTGCACTTGGCATGTATTTGATTAACTGGTGAGCTGCTCAAGGCATGCTTTTATCAAACCAATTGTACGCTATTCTCTGTGTACTCTCTAGGTCAATGTCTCTAGTGTCTGGACTATAACAGGGCAACAGTATGATGGCTGATTATACATTGCACCAAACTGTATAAAAAGCAATCCTGTAGAAAAAGTAAAAATTTTAGTAGCTTTTTTGAGCATTGAGATAAAATACAGTATTTTATGATGGCAATGCTGATAACAGACAAAAAATAATAGAGTGAGTTATTTCAGATTGAATCCAGTTAGTAGACTCTTCACTGATTTGTGGTAGGAGCATTAATTGGCAACACTTTAATGTGTAGACATTATTTTTTTTAACATTTCAAGTGAATTTCCTTAGCACAGACTGTGAGGCAACCTATCACGTTGCTGCTGAAAGCAGTGACCTTGCTCCACCAGCTGCTTCTTCTGTCTTAGCTGAACACTTCTTTTACTTCTTGCTTTCTTTTCATGCTGGCTCAGCCAGGCAAATGCACCTACAAGGAGGACAGGTAGTGGAAATGCAAAAGACAGGTAGTGGAAATGTAAGGGTGACATCTGAGACAAGGTAGGAAAGGAGGACTAGGACTGTTTCTTCAGCAACAACAAAGTGCTAAGTTGGATGTTCATCTGCCCAATGGTATTTCACCTTTCAGGAAGCCCAGTAGTGCAGATAAGTTATTTTGCATGTGTTTCTTCAAGTTTCTTGATCACCTAATCCCAATATTCCATTTGCTTTTGAAGAACTAGATCTTTATCACTCATTTCAATATTAAAGGCAAGATATGGTACCAGCCTTTTTGTTACATGACTTTTTTTGTTATTCCAGATTTATAACTTCAGTTTCTGTTTGTTGCTCGTGTAACTTTAGATACCAATGAATTCAGCAATGCAGTTGAACTTACACCTCACCTTCCTTCTCTATCTGGTATCACAATAAATATTGGTTTATGTAAGAAGCTCTACTGTAATTTTTGTTGAAAACGCACTCCAGAGGCTTTGAAGATGAATGATAACATACATTTCTGAAAGAGCATGCATCTCATTGCTAAATGTCATGTAGAATTGCTTTTTAAATTTATCGGTTCCTCTATATTTCATTGCAACAAGGACTGCAAGCATTTTTTTGTCAAGTAGATGTCAGCTTACACATAGGCTAGAGCTGAAGTTTGTACAGATGTAAATAACACTTTTCTGGTTTTGCCATTTCCAGCAAAATGTTACTGTCTTTAGATTAGATTATTTACTTGCATGTTCTGCCTCGACAATCAAGAAAGTGCATTTGTTACCCCAGTAAAGAGTATCTCTGGGCATTGACTCTCAATCAAGCTGGTCAGTGCTATTTTGAGCAGTAGGCTACAACTTCGAATCACATGTAGCAGAGTTATGGCAAAAAGCTTTTAATATAGTCTAAACAGTAGGCTGAGAAATTTCAAAGTGTTGTTACAGAAAATGAATTGATATTTCAACAAATACACTACTACAGTTTTCCAGGTCTGTTTATTACTAACGAGTTTTTTTAAATGCATTATATATAGCAAATTTAAATACCAACTGAAATGGCATTTTTTTTTTCTTTTTCATTTTCCTTGTGTTTATATTTAAAAACAACTCACTAGCAAATGCTCCTGTAAAGCAGGGAAGTCTATCTCCATGCTGGTTCTTGAATTTTCTTAGTGTTTGTGTGCCATATGGTTTTATAATGAGGAAAACTCCTCAAAAGATGTAGGTAGACTAAAAGCGAAGGAATTAAGATTAAACTAAAGAAAACTGGTAGACAATTTGCTTCATTAAATGCAAAACGCCTTAACATGATACTGGGCATACCTCAAGCAGAAAATTTTTAGCTATGCCACTATGGTGCATTAGTGTTTCTTTGGAGTTCTGTTTTCTTAGAATCAAAAAAGTAGTTGTCTGGAAAAGTGAAGAATAATTGGATGCTATTTTCTATTTCACTACTTCTGAAAACTTTAGAGAATTTCCTCTTCTAAAACCACTTTCAAGTAATGAAGAAAGAAGAAAGTTAATGTCAGGATTTAAGACAAAATCTGTGATTAGTGTATGATTTCTGCAAATCTGGGTTACATGTAGGAAGTAATCTTTCCAACTGCCATTACAGATGCTTCACTTTTATACCATTTGATTCAATCTATTCAATCCTAAAACTTCTGGCATCCCATGTCTCTTTTGGAGGGGAGAAAGGAGGATGTTGCTGAGTAGGAAACATGTTGTGAGGTGGAGTTTGTCATGGAACTCCAAGTATCTGCAGAATAGACATCTGCACTTAAACCATGTGGTACTGTATAGAAAATACACGGATTTATAAAGGGGAAGTCAGTTTTCATTACTCAGATGAAAGTACTATGTGGACTTCCCACAGCAGACTACTGGAGAAGCTGGCAGCCCATGGCTTGGACGGGAATGTTCTGTGCAGGATTGGTTGGATGGCCGAGCCCAAAGAGTGGTAGTGAACGGTGTCTCATCCAATTGGCGGCTGGTCACTAGTGGTGTTCCCCAGGGATCAGTGTTGGGCCCGGTCCTGTTTAATATCTTTTTTGATGATCTGGATGAGGGGATCGAGTCCTTCATCAGCAAGTTCGCAGATGACACCAAGCTGGGAGGAAGCGTCGACCTGCTAGAGGGTAGGAGGGCCCTACAGAGGGACCTTGACAGGCTGGAGAGATGGGCTGAGTCCAATAGCATGAGGTTTAACAAGTCTAAATGCCGGGTTCTACACTTTGGACACAACAACCCCATGCAGAGCTACAGACTGAGGACAGAGTGGCTGGAGAGCAGCCAGGCGGAAAGGGACTTGGGAGTGTTGGTGGACAGGAAACTCAACATGAGCCAGCAGTGTGCCCAAGTGGCAAAGAAGGCCAATGGTATCTTGGCCTGCATCAGGAATAGTGTGGCCAGCAGGACTAGAGAGGTCATCATCCCCTTATACTTGGCACTGGTCAGGCCGCACCTCGAGTGCTGTGTCCAGTTCTGGGCCCTTCAGTTTAAGAAAGGTGTTGAGATGCTGGAGTGTGTCCAGAGGAGAGCAATGAAGATGTTGAAGGGGCTGGAGCACAAGCCCTATGAGGAGCGACTGAGGGAGCTGGGGTTGTTTAGCCTGAAGAAGAGGAGGCTCAGGGGAGACGTTATAGCTCTCTACAACTACCTAAAGGGAGGTTGTAGTCAGGCAGGGGTTGGTCTCTTCTCTCAGGTGACCAGCAACAGAACAAGAGGACACAGCCTCAAGCTTCGCCAGGGGAGGTTTAGACTTGACATTAGGAAGAAGTTCTTTACTGAGAGGGTGATTGGTCATTGGAATGTGCTGCCTGGGGAGGTGGTGGAGTCACCATCCCTGGAGATGTTTAAAGACAGATTGGATGAGGCACTTAGTGACATGGTGTAGTTGACGAGTAGGAGTAGGTGTAGGTGTTGGGTCATAGGTTGGACTCTATGATCTCAAAGGTCTTTTCCAGCCTTATGATACTGTGATACTGTGACTTATATGCCAACATTGTAAGGAGATTCCATTTCTTAGTAGGATGTCTCATCTGGATGCCATTAAAGGGCAATAAAAGGTATGTGCTTTCCAACAAGGTCTTTCCAGAGATCTGTAGTCCTTGTTTCAGCAATATCAAGGTACCAAGACTTTTGAATCATGTTCCAGTCAAGTGATTTTTTTTGTCTGTACCAAGACTGAGAAGGCTGCTGAGGTGCTTCATGCTCCAATGTTTAGGAGGGTTTGCTTTGTAGTGTTCAAGGTAAAAAGAATTAGTAAAAGACTAACAATGAATAAAATTAAGAATATAAATGAAAGGTAAGGATAGGTTTCCACAGATGAACTTTAGGTCTCAGGTTGCCTGACTCTTTCCTCTCCATATGCAGTGTCACCCTTTTTTCTTTTTTTAATTTCTCTCAAGAATTGAAGAATACAGCACTTAAAATAGCTTGTGTTACATGTGAATGCCCAGAAAATAACTATTTTTACTCTACAGTTCTTCTAGCTACTGCTTCGTTTGCCGTAGTGTGTTTTGTGAGGCACCATCCTGAACAGAGTTTCAGAAAAGCTAAGAATTACAGAAAAGGAGCATGTCCTTGACTTAAAGATTTATCAATCTCTAAAGAGCTACCTAGGGAGAAGTTAAGATTTCTGGACTACATTTTTCTTACATGTGTTCATTTCAGGGTTAGCTGTCTGACAGGCTAATATCGAGATTTCAGAGAAGTCACTATTAGGGCTGCTATCTGTTAAATTTGATGAGAAATGCAGACCAAAAAAACCCTGGACATTCTGAAAAGAGCTATAAAATTATTTGTAATTAATTAATTTTTCTGTAGTTTATCGTTTTGTTGCTAATAAAACATGAAATATTTTCCAAATAAGTATGTATCCACACATAATATACTGAGCAATAAATATCAGAGTTGCTGTAGTCACTGTACATTTACATTATTCAGAATTTTGGTTAGTATGTTTTGAATTTGAGTCCAGCTTATCTAAGTATAGTCCATATAATCTTAATGGAAAATTTCTTACTATGTCCTCCACTTAGTACCTTTCTGCTTAACGTTGACATTTAATGAAGTTTCAGAATAGGAGTAGATCTTTAGTATCTATTATTCAGACATCATTTAGAAAGACCTCCAGACACACGTTTGTTCTTGCAGTGATTTGTGATGCCCTTTGTAAAGCAAAGTTAATGAGGTGCAGCTATGTTTGTTTAAATGGGTTTAAAATGTTCAAAATTGTTCCGAATTGTAAGATGTACGTTTAATCAATAGAAGGCTTTCTTTGAGATTTAATCTGTATTAAAAAGCTGATGGTCTGTGTTTAACCATATTAAAGTACTTCTATTCACAGTATTAAATTTGAAGAAAATGATTACTAAAATCTTTTTTTTTTTTTTTTACATTTTTTTTATTTTCACATAGGGAGACAATTTTAAAGAAGAACACTGGGCACCAATTGACAAAAGCAAATCGAAAGAAAAGGCAAAAAAGAAACAGAAAAATGAAAGGCAATCATACAGAAATTACGAAGAAAAAATTAAGCAGAACAGATGACCAGGAAACATCACAAAGTGAAGAGGGTTATTCAGAAGAAGAAAACAATAAATCATTGTGTACATCCGGCGAAGGTCCAAAGGATCCAGTAACGGTTTCTGAAGAGCAGCCTAATGGTGATGATGGAAGCCTAAAAGAAGCTGCAGGGTTGTCAAGAGAAAGGTCTGCCATTGCTGTGTCAGAGGCCTCAACGAGGCCAAACAATGCACTGGAAAATGAATTGCCTGTAGCAAGTGACAGTTCACTTCTAAGAGATATAAAAGCTTTTTCTACTAAAAATCTAACCAAAAATGCATTCGATGATGAAGAAACAAATCAAAGACACAAAGAAAATCTTTGCCAAAACAGTTTCCTAAAAAGGAAAAATGATAAAAATTCCATCCAGGAAGCAAAAGGCATCTGTGAAGGTTATAACATGCTACTGTTAAGCACAGAAAACAAACTCGAATCGTATGAAATTACTTGTGAACTTGACATGGAGGCTAAGCTGTTAAGTTTCAACAATGACAAAAAAGACATCTCTCAGTGTTACAATTCAAATGTACGTGATAACATGCCTGATAATAAAACAGAGGACAAAGGTGCATTCAAAGAAGAGAATAGCTGTAATGCCTGGGCTACTTTTTCAATTAATTTACCTACTGGGGAATTGCAGCTGGGCTTTGACTCACAAGTTTCTTTCTCTCCTTGGTCTGAGGATAAATTTGTAAATGACCAAAGACCACAAAAACTGAGAAAAACTGAACAGGCTCAGAACAGTTCAACACAGCTAAACTGCTGTCTGTCAAATCAAGGATTGCTAAAGGAAAACCACCAGGTTGAGGAGGCTGGCAATGTACTAAGTAATGGTCTATCGACATCTCCAGCTGGTCAAGTGCACTTTGATTCCCTTGTGGAAGACAGGGCCAGCTTCATGGAGCATTCAAGTGAGGTAAATTTTCTAAGAAATGATGCTGCACCAATTATATCAAAGAGGAAAAGATACAGGAGAATTGTGAACTTGGCACCAAAGTTTAATGTACCAAGACAGATTGCTGGTAGTACAGAGGGAAGGAAGGAAGTCCTAGTAAAAGATGATGTTCCCCAAAAAAGGGGTTTGGAAATTGAGCAGAAGAGCTTTCTAAGCAAGGACTGTGGAGAGGAATGTGAGCCGACCCCTCCATTGCAAGAAAACTTTGCACCTTACAGTGGCACTGAGGCAACCTGTTTCTTACCCACTCCAGATGCAGACGCTCTGTCAGATAGTATTTCTTGCCTTCATTCAGGACCATCTTCCCCCATGCCAAAATATTCCTCCAAGTTTTGTGTAATTTCCAGGACAGCGGAGGAGCAAGCCAGAATTCCTAAGCACCAACAGGTAGTTGATACAGAAGAGGGCAAGATTGAACAAGTTTCTTCAGAGGATACAAATAGCCAACCAGATATCTTGTCATCTGTTAAAGTTGTTTCTGAATACTCAGAAGATTCTAGTACACTGGCAAGCTGTGGAGAAATTGTGCACAACACAGATGACCCTGAGCCAGCAGAGGCCTCACAACTCGAAGATAATAAAGATGTGAATACGAACTGTAGTTTTCTGGGACTTCCCTTATCATTAGGATTTGCTTTTCAACTTGTGCAGCTCTTTGGTTCTCCAGGTCTTCCACTGGGTAATATTGTTTTTACTACTCCTGTGTAAAATAACAGCTAAACAAAAAATACCCTACAATCTCCTCAAAACCCTGAACAAACAAAAAACCACCCCCTAAAAAATCCAAACAGACAAATCCCCGCCCTCAAGACACCTATGATTAAATACTCCATTTCATTACAGATACCAATTAATTAAATAGTAATCTTAGAGAAAGGAATTACTGCTGGTTTGGTGATATTTTTTTTAGTTTGTTTTATTTTTTACCTAAAATAATCTTTAGGCTCAGTCAAAGGTGCCATTGGATTTGGCCTCATTTGTAGTCTCTTTAGTATTGAAGACTCATTAACTTTAAATCCAAAGCATGAAGCTTTTGTTCAAGTTTTAATACGTCCTATTGAGTGAGATTTTTACTGTGTCGATTACAAAACTAAATGAAAACATGGCACAAAATATATGCTCTTTTATATAAGTTGCGTGTTTGGTTTCATATTTCATCTGGTTAATATATTAGTGTCCCTTTTGTTTATTTAGTAATTTTTTCATAGACCCTTATGTGGCTTAGATAATCATGAAAGACTTTCCCAGAACCTATTTTAATTTGAAAATCAAATTACAAGATACATTTTCTGATGGTGCATACCTTCTTTTTAATCATGCGTGATTAAGAAGTGTCACAGTTGTATGCTTGCCTTCCAGAGCTCAAGTTGTTGTATTAGGGTTATGGCTTTTGTATTTTCAATTTAATCATTTTAAGTTGGTAGTTAGAGGTATAAGGATCAGTCCTGGAAGCTGTGTGTGGCAACCATGATTTTCAAATTTACTGCAAGCTAATGTAACTGTACAGAGCGGTAGCCAGCAACAACAACACACTTTGTTTGGAAATCAGCCTAAGGCATGGTGCCATGGCACCTGCTGGAAAAGCCGTGTTCCCTGTGCATAAAGTTCTGTGATTTCTTTGGTTCAAATTTAGCCTGTAGAAAAACAGTAACTTTGATTTGGCCAACAAGAAGGATTAAAAACCACCAAGCATTTTTGTACCATGTAGACCTTTGCACCTGTTTGTTTCAGTAGAATTTAAAGCTAGGCGTGTATTTTCATATGAAAATTCTAAGATGACAACTGAGGAGCAACTTATGTCTGTGTACTTGTCCAACCTGACCTCACAATTCTGTTCTTATTGCAAAATTCAATGGCAACGCTGCTTGCTGCAAACCACTGGCAGCACTACTAGGCTTGGTACCTGTAGATTTGATGTCATCCCTGATAGACCTGCAGTGCCGCTTTATCTAAATCTGGCACCACAGACCTAAGGAGTTGACATACAGAGCTAAAACACAGCAGGGAAGTTCTGCTCACATCCTCAACTATAACTTATAAAACATTTTTCTTCTCCAAACTTGGTGAGTCTTCATACCTATGATGTTAAATTTCATGGTCTAAGAGGGAGTGGAGTTGACCATTGCTTGGAAACAGGGATCTGCTCAGAAAAAGAACAAAAGCCGGCACTCAGAAACTCAATCGGTTAGTGACCCTAGTGAGCCTATGAGTCAGTAAAAGGCAAAGTTTTCTGGTGTTTAGATGAGTCTAAGAAATACAACCCCACCCTGCTGTGTCTCTGAAGCCCTGCCAGCTTGTGACTGCTGTTCCATGGATGGGGATTTCTGTCAAAATTTTGCATGCTCTCTGCAGAAGGCTGGCCGCGTTCTGATTTGACCACAATCTTCCTATAATTTGCCTACAATTTCAAAAATTTGTGTGCTTTTTTGTGGCCTGTTATATATTGATAGGCTATGATTTATTCAGGTACAGATTTGAGCTGTAGTATTTTACAATACTGGGAACTTCAGTCAGTTTTTATTGTAAATATTTTTTGGGAAGATTTTGTAAATAAATACCTATGGTTACTTATAAATGACAGATTTAATTGACTGAATTGTTTGTATGATTCTTACACAATCTTAGAATGTATTTTTAGATTGTTTCCCTACCAAGAATCTCTTTTTGGCTTCTTAAACGGTGCTAGAATTAAAACATTTTAGAAAGTAATTTTTTGGTGACATTGCATAAATTCCTATAATTAACCATTTTAAAATGTAAAGGTTGTTACTTAGCTTGCACTTTGTTTAATTTATGAGCTGCAAGTTTTCAATTTTTCTTGTTTGTGCCTAGTTTTGAGGGAGTCTGGGGGAGGTAGTGAATGTATGGTAGGAAAGCCTTTGCCTAAAAAAAGAAACCAAACCCTCTCCCATGCATAGGCATTATTAGATTGTAGAAAACCTAAATTCCAACTTTGCTGCTGGCTTATTTAAATATCTGCTTTTTTTAAAAAAAAAACCTCTCTATATATAATGTGTGCAAAAATTGTAATTCAGTGATATCTATTGGCTATAGAGAGATCTGAACTCTCAACTGCAAAAATGTTTTCTTCTGCAGAATCCTTGTTGCCAGATGATTATATAGTTCCTCTTGACTGGAAAGTTTCAAAGATGATCTATTTGCTGTGGAAGACCTCAGTGGAGGTATGAATTTTAGGGGATTTTGGAAGGCTTTCCAATATACCAGGTGTAAAGAAGAATCCTTTGGTTCATAAGAAAGATGATATCCTTTGCTTGTAAATTTGGGGGTTTTTTTGAATACAATAAGGAGATGGGATTTTTTTATGTAGTATTCTGAATATTGCCATAACAAACTCTGGCCTGTGGCAGCATTCAGGTATTGAAAGACCAGCTTCAGAAACGTATACAAAGTAGTTGAAGGAGGAAAGAAACCCAATTCTTTCCTTGATACTTGTGTCCTGACCTGACCTATGTTCGTTAAGTACAATCTGCCATCATCTAGTTGATTTTCTTCTTAGGGTTTTCTCCTATCATCAGAGCAAATCTCATCCTCTACTAACAGCAGCTTCTTCACGGCTACTTCTAAAAAGAGTTGTAAGAGAAATTACTCTGAGAGACTGACGGCAACTTAATTTTCCTTGTCTAGTTAGAAAGTGTTTCCTTACATATTACTTTTTGCCACTTCCCACTATGGCTGTTGCTTTGTAAAGGTTTGGGGTTTTTTTAGAGAGGACTGTAGTGTCTGGTACTGGACATGAAGAAAGTCCTGTAAATACAATGAAATGATAAGTATAAAATAGAGTATGGGCCTTGTTCTTTCCTAAAACGTGAAAGTCTGTCACATACTTTTTTTTTCTTTTTTGTCCTCTGGACTATTATCTATTTTAGGAGAAACAAAAAACAAATGGATTGCAGAATGGAAACACCTTGGCTGGTAAGTGGATTCTGTGATACAATAACTATATACAGTATTTCTTCTTCAGACAAGAAAATAGTTAATGCTGAAGTGCATCGAAGGTTTTAAGCACGAATGACTGATAATGCTCCTCTTCATGCAAAAGCACTAGGATGTGATAGATCAATTTGTACCTCTGTTGACTGTTTACACGGCAGAGCTATGTTTGCTGTGAATCATCTCTTTATATTACCTGATGGAAATGCTGCAATTCTTTGCCTTTTAAAACTTCGCGTATGGAATTAATACAATGCTTAGCTCAAGTTTACCCGATTCCAGACCAGAAGGGCATTTATCATGAAAAAGTCTAAAGAAAGACTTAATTTCTCTGAGAAGTTAAGCATCTTCAACTTAATTAAGATTACTGGTCACTAAAGATTGCCAACATAGTAATAGGTCAGGCTCTGGAGCAGCAAGAGGTATTAGTGTCCACGGGAAGCTCTGCATTTCTGCATGAGTTAGTTCTTACCATGTGTAGGTTATCGAATAAGGTGTACTGGTTGTCTTTTTCCATAATTTCCATGTTAGTGTGGTATAATTTCACAAGTTGCGTAATATGAGATGAAAAATAAACAACAGTAGCTCCCTGGAAGCTGATAGGATTTGATATCTGAAATAGGAGAGGAGGTTCTCTCTTCTTAAAAAAGAGAAAACTGTGCTCTAAGAGAGCTAAGAGGAAGCATAAAAGCAAGAATACACACATACATACACTTTATATATATATATATATATACATATACATACACACACACACATTCACTCTTTCCCTGTCAGAGACAAACCTGAAGAACAGAGTTTATTTTGTAGGCTGTTTAGGAGGCAAAATCAAGAGTATTTTGATGAAATGAAGGCTTGTTCTACAAATACTCTATTCTGAGCTAATATAAATAACAGACTATATAAGATAATTAGGTAATTTCAGGTGATTTTGGCTGTAGTTTGTGATTTGTTTGTATTTTTTTAGATGATATTAATAGTCTTGATGATCTAAATAAAAAAGGCCAAGAGAACCAAGACTCTTCTGAAACACTTCTGGAAACAGAGCCGTTTCAAGAGGTGATGGAGGAGAACATAACCCACGCTAGCACTGGCTGTCTGGATGCTGTGTTTCATCAGTCATGATTGACCATCGACAATTCTGTGTGAAGGAAAAGGTAATCAGTGACATTTGTGCATTTCATTCCTGTATGATACTTGACCAAACACCTAAAGAACATTGTTATAATATTTAAGGTGCATTTGGTATCACCCATCTTACTTGATTTTTTTATTTCAGGTTAGGGATGAGGGTGGTTGGTCTTTTTAACCCTGAGCTGGAAAAAGAGAAGGGCAGCATTTTGTTGTTAAAGCCATATTATTTTTCCCCAAAATAATCTTACACCTGCCTGGTGAAGTGGAAACGGTAGCCTAGGATGCCCAAGAGCAGGACTCTAGATTATTCTGAGTTTGATTACCGCCATGATCTGTAGTGAGTCATGTAATCTCAGTGCTATTTTCCTCATCTCCTCAGCATGGAGAACTGTCTAAAGGTCTAATAATAGAAAGCAGTGTCTGAACAATGAAAGAGTATTTCACTAAGTTCACATCGCAGTTCTGTTTTTCGGTAGAGGCAGCAGGAGGTTGCAATAGGACTCCATATATTCGAGTGTTAATTTTTCATCAATATTTTCCTTCAGTATGACAAAGTGTGCGACTGAGTATTAGAAAGTATGCTATCGTGTTCATGCTTGCTTTGTGGCTTTTTGAACCCTTTGGTAACTTGGTAAAGTTTATTCAGTTTGTTTATTAGAGATCGTTTTGGTAGATTAGGTTAAGAAGGACTTTTGGATCCAAGGAAAACCCACTAGCTTAATTTGCATATTGTTTTTCATCAACTTTTCTTTCTAAAATGGAAAATGCATTAATCTGTAGTTTTAAAATAGGGGAACTGGGGTACATAGAATAACTTGCACTATGAGCAAATTGAGCCAGAAAAAAAAGTCTAGATCCTGAGGCTTACATTGTGCCCATCCAGCCCTTACAGGACTGCTGGACTACCATTCGTATGAGGCCTGGCCAGGGGTGTCCTGTGCCTGATGTGAGCACAGGTCAATGCCTGGAGAAGTCAAAGAGGTGGCTGTGCTGTGCTGTCACAGTTATAAAAGCAGAATCTGACATTTAAGCTTTCTTAATTTTCATAGTGGAGGCTTCTATCTGAAGTGAAGTAGTTGAATAGTTAGGGTGGCAGTTGAAACCTCTTGAAGGGGGATTGATTTGATTCTATGCATTTTTATATCCTCGATAACAAAAACAGACATTGCAGGTCACTTGCTGATTAGCCTGTACCAACTGCCACTGTAGGAAGCTGAGGGGAATCTCTCTGAACCACGTAGTACAGAGAGCACTGATCTCACAACGTGCTGTCAGCACCAATTATTAATAAAATCAGGAACATCTGGTAGAGGCATTGTCCTTTTACATAATCAAATACTAAAATATTTGGTAAGCAAACAAAAAAATATTTTCACCAAATACTTAGCCCTATGTCAGCCACAATTTTTTATAAGTTACTTATTTATAATTTTGCAAATGTGAACACTCCACAGGCAAGATTTTTGCTTATCATACTGACTGGCCATCTCACTGTGGGTTTGTAACTTAAGCTACTACCCAGAAATGTCCAGGTTTATTGATTAAAATGTTTCTATGCTAAAGAAACAAAGAGCTCTGTTCTCTTTCCTGAAGAAAACTGTGATTAACTTGGAAATAGAGGGGTTTTTTTCCTCTTTGTGTAAAGAGACATATGGTAGCAGAGAGTTCTGCCTTATTGCCGGTACCTTTACCTGGTTGCTGAATCGAACAAAATAGTTTTATTTCCATTAGATTTATGGCCTTTGTCTGTCTGCTGTGTTACTCTTGAAATTGTTTCAGCCTTCCTCTCCTGTTTTTCATGAGCACAGCAGAAGCGATCTACAGCCATGTGGCAGCCACTGACTGCTGGTCTGAAATGAAATGTCATTAAACCCTGGGTTGTTACATGACCTTACAGTCTAATACTCTACAGTGCTGGGTTATGGAGGTTCTAGGGAATATAGAATTAAAGCAACGTGTGCTTTGCCTTGAAAGAAGACTCCCAGTCAGTGTTTGGTTTTAAAATAAAGAAGGCATTGCACACTCTTCACAGAAGGATCTGGTCATGAAGATCTGTGCTGCAATTGTGTGGTTAAGCTGAAGATCCCTTATTGTGAATGAAGCCAATGCAATGGTTGATTGCCCTGGTCCTGGCTGCCTGGTCCCATTCCTCCCCACAGCAGCTTCAGTGCTCAGCAAAGCCTTTGATTTGGGAATGCTAAGTTGCTTAGGGCTTTCAGCTGGGAGAAGGAGGGAAGTTAATCAGGATATTTTGTGTTGGTGGAGGTTTTTTCCTACAGTTGAACATCTGAAATGAGTTAGGGAAAGTCCTGATGACTGTTAGAGGGAGAGAATGAGACACCAGAGGTCAGAAGGATTTAGGCTGCTCTTGAGCTGCGGTCTTCTGCCTCCTACCAGGCTGGTGTGATGACTCGCTGCTGCTGAAAGCAGGAAGTGCCCTTCCTCCCAGCCTCACCCCAGTTATCACCACTGGCACTTGCTAGCTGACATGAAGGCTATAATTTAACTCGCTAACCCCACAGGAAACAAATGGATAGTTGTCTGCTAGGCTAGCAAATTTAGATAAGCTTGTGTGAGGTCCAACTTGGTGCCAGAGCTGGGACCAGAGAGCAGACAGGGTGGAGCTGCTGTGGGCGCAAGGCAGAAGGGAGAGGATGTGCAGGGCTTCCTGCTTGGGTGGCAGCCAGCTCTGACATCAGGGACCCTATATCGTGCCACCATACCATCACATGAAAAACTGCTTAGAAGATCATACAAATGTTACAACATTGAAAAAAAAAAATAAAAGTATGTGAAAAGCAAAAAGCATCTCTTAAGAGTTTTCAGTCGATGTGTGTTTGCTGTCAGGCACAGGATACTGAGTAATGCAGACCCCTGGCCAAACCCCATGGGGATATTCTAGGAGTCCTCTGAAGTCTATGTGTGTAAGCACTGTAAAAGGCAGCTGAGTCTTCTGGTTGATGGTGCCTCTGGTTTTCAGGGATAAGGTTGTCTTTCTTCACCATAAAATCATTCTCTTTTAGTTGCTGATTAAAGCAGACTTGCCAAGAATGATGTCCCAAACTGGTGGTAAAACTGCTCAAGTGAATGACTATAAATGTTAAAATGGATTTGACTTCATCAAGTGTCAGGAAAAAAAAAAAGAAAACTGAGACATGCCACCAAAAGCTTTTTAAATCACTGAAAATAAATGGAGAGCTAATACAATAAATTCTGTCCCTTTAGGTTTGAGCATTACTGGCCAAGAGCAATTTAATCTGTTAGCCAGATGATCATGCTTTGATATTCATGTCGTGTTTTTACTCAAACAAGAGAGTGAACAGTCATGGTGTTGCTCTGTGAAAACACAGGGTTAAACTGAAGTTGCTGTGAGAGCTCATTAACTGCTTCTTTGGCAGCACATCAGTGTTTGTTCTGAAGATTAAGCAAGGCATCCTGAATTAAAAAATCCTGAGATCAGTGAAAAGGGCATTGTTTTAGGGCCTGGAAGTTCTCCTTAGACCAAGGGCTCCCAACTGCCAGATGCTGTGCAAATGTAGAACAAGATGACAAAACTTGATGTCAGTTTAAGCATTTATCTGCAGGACAACTGCAAAGTAAAAAGCTGGTATTTTTTTGAACCTTAGTGGTCATTTTGCAGTAACTCCCTGCAGGAACACTTCTTCCACAACAGCCTAGTAGGGTTAAGGTTTTGATGATGTTCTGTCACCATCCCTGATGTTGATCCTCCATCCCTGGAGGCATTTAAAAGACAGGTAGACAAGTTTCTCAGGGACATGGTTTAGTAGTGGACAGGTGCAGTTGGACTCGATGGTCTCAAAGGTCTTTTCCAACCAAGCAATTTTCCGATTCTATGTAACAAATCTTTTGGGGACGTGTGTTATTTCTTGTCCTTCCCCTGGCCATGCTATTCCTGTTGCTTCCCTTTGCTGGATGTGGTGCTTCTACAGCCAGAGAGCAAAGTATCTCTATCATCCAATGTATGAAGGCATCCAAAAAGCTTCCAGTCCATACAGCTTAAAGAAATTATCCTAGAGCCATGCAGGCAAAAGCAGCAGGAATGTAGAGGTGGGACAGGCAGGATTGTCTTTTGGCTAGCATGAAAAAAATAATCACAGAGATACAGAGCAAACTAAAGCAGATTTCCAGTATGGCCACAGAAAATACCATCCCATGGCCAAACTTTAAATAATAAATAAATAAATAAAATAAATTTCTCTATTCTTTGAGATTTAATCACTGATTTGGAACAAAATTGAGCAAGAGAAAGTGTACTGAATTATGACTGGAAAACTTCACCTGCCTTTTACACTGCTTACCAGCAAAACCTGGTCTAAAATTTACTTAAGCAGAGGGCATAATTACCAGGGGGAATAAGAGTTGCTCAGAACAGTCTTTCTAGAACTCTCAGAAAAGAGTAACGATCAGGTTGTGCCGGTGCTTCACATGAAGCTCCTTAACTTGGAGGCCTGTAAGGTTCTGAGTGAATGTAATGAGAAAAGATATGCAATATAATAAACCAAGATGTAGCTATGCTATAGTAGTATTGGTTGAATGGCTATTCATTATATAGTGTTTGTGATGTTACTCTTATTTTTCAGCCCTGCATTGCTAGGTCCTTACTGTCTCAATTTTTGACATCCAAGTTTTCTTCTCTTCCCTTAACATTCTCCTTGCATTTTTAATTTTTAACTTTACATCATCTGCTTATTCTCTATTTTTTATTTTTTAAAGAAATAACCAACAATTGAATCATGAGAATGTAACTCTCAAAAAATAGCAGACAGGAACTCTTCCCAGTCTGAAGGTCAGATTTGTAAATATTGAAGTCTTTCTAGAGTGTGCGCTGTGGTGGTATTTCAGCAGAATCTCTTCTTTATTTCAGAAACTTCTCACTTTGACCCCACCATGGAAGGACTTCGGTTGGCCACCAAAGATTTTAAATGTGAGGAATAACTTGGAAGAAAGTCACAGCTGTAGCTTTTTGGTGTGAACCTTTGGCCACCATCTACCACACTCCAAGTGCCCTGATGTTGACCTCTCTGTCCATGTAATAAAAATCAAAATTGAGATAACTTTGTTGTCTGTGGCAAAAGGTCACTTCCTGAAGCCATTTTCAATTTACACTTTCTCAGTACATGCTTGAGAGCAGAGACCAGTAAGCAGAAAGGAGGCGTCTGTTTTGGTATGAGGTGTGAGCTGTAGGCTCTGGAATTCAATTCACTTGTATTAGGATGCTGGACGTTGTCAAGTGAACAGGTAACAAAGCCTACCTGCAGAGAAAAGTCCCTGGTTTTCTGTTCTTAATTAGGTATCTTGTTCTACTTCACAATTACATCCCAACCTCTTTACAATATCAAATGGAATAAGTCGTCAACAATTGCTCCTATTCTTTCATTCAGAGATGCACAAGTTACCTTGTTTATTCCTGAAACCAGGCTTAACACTTCCCTCTGACTGGACTCATTGGGAACTATAGAAATAAGGAGAAAAATTCATTACAGATCTGGTTCAGACACTCTGGAGGAAAGATGTGTATAGCTTATGTAGACTGACAAGGCCTATAACTAACCTTGGTAATTAGTAGTTTGATGTTTGTTAGTGGTATTCCTTTCTCCATTTTTTGCTTAAAATTCTTATGATGTGAGGAGAAAGCATCTGTTTCTTCTTCCTTTTTTTTTTTTTTTTTTTTAATATTGGGAGTTCCCTTCAAAATTGTGATGTTCATTCCTCAACTAGAACAGTAACCTTACTGATAACAACCCCGTTACTGAGGAAATTATCCCAGTAACACAAAGGTAGTGTTGATTTTGTGAGAGAGACGAGCAGCAGAAATTAATAAAACCTCAACTGTAAAAATCTAACATTGTGCTCATATAAATGTCTATGTAAGGCCCACAGAGGTATCGGAAATGTGGAAAATATTTTCATATGTAGAGTAAGCTAAGGAGAGGGGTTTCCAAGGTCTGACAGGATTAACCTACATTCTTTTTTCTCTGGAGGCTGTAAACAGGGCAAGGTTTCTCTGGAGAAGCACAAAACTACCCTGATGTATTGCTGTGGTCCATAAAATGTGATCTGTTCTGTGCATCTGTCTTTAAAGTGGTGCTTGTGATGCCTGGGAATGGCGTGCTGTGGGCAGACCCAGTTCATGATGCCAAGGTGGCTGGCACTTTCACCTGAGGAAGGACATGAGTGTAACCACAAGCAGGAGGAGGAAAGCAGAAAGCAGGATGTGTGGTGTGATGGACCAGAAAGAGAAGGGACTGTTGAGGGCAGATGGATGATGAAGGATTGCTGTTTAAGAGAAAAATAAGAAGTGCTTGCTGAAATGGCAAGTAAAAAAGGTGAGACAGAGAATGGAGGGAGGTGAAAGGACAAATCAGAAGACACAACTAATTAACTTAATAATGAAGGAGAAAATTTATCAGAAAGCAACCTTTGCCAATTATGAGATCAACTGTCACACATAAGGCTGGAAATTTCTTCATAGCGAGGGAGTGACAGAAGAGCCCACTATCATCCCGCTATAGCAAGAAGGGTGGGAAAAGATAAATGAGGAGAAGCAAGGAAGCTTAGGTTGTGTGTACTTGTCAGAAGTAACACTTCCCCAGCTTCCAGATCCAGAATATTTATCCATTTCCTCATTCATCTCCCCTTTCTCATGTTTCCCTGCATCCTTCTTGTTGCTAATCAGCTGAAGAACCAGTATCTGACTGTGGTCATACTGAAGCTCCACCGTGGTCTAAATTCCCAGTGTCTCCCAACTCTCCACTTAGACAAATACTGCGTGTAAGTGTAAACAGTATAAAATGTATTTCTAAATTAGTTTTGTACCATTGGCAAAATTTAGTGGCTGCACTTTTCTCATGCATTTTTCATAAGTGTGTGGTTTTTTTCCTTTCCTTGGTTGGAAATGTGCTTCTCTTCTGCCTGTGGAAAACTATGTGAGGAGGAAGGCAATTCATGTTGGTCATAGCTGCAGCTCCAGACTTACTGAGGTACCAGTGGCAACAGAAAACTTAGTTTGATTTCAAGAAAATTCTATCCAAGGGTTAACATTTTCTTTGTACTTTTATTTATTGAGAGAGAAATCTGAATGCTTATATTTTCTGTTACTGAATACTGACCTTCCAAAATGCTTAAAATCTCAGTGTTCCCGTATGGGTTAAAGGTGTTTCATTTTTAGTAGGGTGTTGCCCCTTCAAGTTTTAAAAGTTTTTTTTAAAAAAATGATATATTTGAATTTCAATGTTTATGTATCATATTTGGTGCCACTTTTTTCCGCACTTAATTCATCTGGCATTGGTGTGCCATGTGCCGGGGAGCTCAGCGCTCTCTTTAGCACTGTTTGCAAACTCTTAAACCTAAAGCTTCCATGGTGTAGTTCACTGGTGGCGTGTCCCTCTGGCTTACCTGAGGCTGGCTTCTCACCAAACTGAGCTTGATACAGTGTGTGGGTCTGAGGGGGAGAGCGTGATACCAACTACGCTGGGTTTAATTGGAAACAGTCCTTTCTTTGGCTTGTGTGGTGATCAAGTTAAAGCAGGTCAGGTTTTCTGCAGGGAAAATAAATCTTGTTAAACTCGCTGTAGTTTCTCATGTGATAATACGTTTGAAAAAAGTAAAGTTGATGCACAGGGTCATATATGCAACACCCTGGGTGTTCTGTTTGTTTTGAGGGTTGGTCTTGACTCCAATCGCTCCATCATTGTCAAGAAAAGAACCCCACCCCCCAAAAACACCCTAAAGAAATTGGCCCATATATGGGGTACTTTAGCACTGCTCCTCTGAAGCCGTTTGATGATTCCCTTGCTTGAATCCCTGTAGTTCATGGTTCCTATGGGCAGCACATTGGCCTGAATGTTTTCAGTGCTAGTGTGTGGTCTTGTATATCTGATAATTCATAGACTCATTTGGTTGGAAAAGACATTTGAAATCATCCAGTCCAACTGTACCTGTCCATAGACATTTATATGAGCTGGCAGCAGAGACCTCCTGCCCACAGCGTTTAACCCAAGTGAGTTTATATATCCATGTACCGAACCCAGTTGGTGGACAACCATGAGCTGTTGTGTTTCATGAAGTACTGGCCTCAGTGTGTGACATCTCTCTCCAGTCTGGAGATTCTTTTAGCACAGGCTATTTGGCTTATCTGGCAGCCTCAGTCTTAAATGATATGAAAACCACACCAGCTCTCCAGATTCCTAAGGCTCAGTTTCAGGAAAGTCTCATTGAAACCACCCTGAATTTCTTAGTTGAGAGCACAATGGAAACCAGCCACATAGTTGCTGCTCTTTCTCAAACCACTGAAGAAGCTGTTGAAGTGAATGCCAGCTCACAAGACCTTGCCACCAAGAAAGTGAGAGAAGTAACAGCAGTGCTGAAGATGAAGATAGAGGAATGAAAGCCCTTTGTCTCAGGAAGCTGAAATTCAGACCAGTGGAATAGTAAGATGCTAATCAAACATCCCGAGAACTGCTCTGCTGCATCACAAGAATGTCAGTGTAAGTGCAGTTAGATCTTCTCTGTCAGAGAAACCTTCCCCCGCCCCCCCCCCCCCCCCCCCCCCAGAAGCCACATCCCAGAACACATGCATGCACTCACCAGTGCCAGCTCTACACTTAAACGGTAGCACAGGGAGCAGAGCATGGGCTGAGCTACTGCAGGTCCTGCTGCAGAGACGTGCAACCCTCCACTGAGCTCTGGACCCTGTCCTGGAGAGCTGGGTACCCTCGCCTGGGGTGTTGGGCATCCTGTCCTGATATGTACACCCTTCCCCAGGGAGATGGACAGCCTGCTCTGGAGAGATGTGCCCACTGTCCTAGAGAGACAGGCACTCTGTCCTAAGAAATGTGCTCCCTGCCCCAGGGAGATGGACACCCTCTCCTAGGATGGATGGACACCTTGTCCTGGGGAAATGAGCACTCTGTCCTGGAGGAATGGGCACCCAGTCCCAGAGAGAGGGGTACTCTATGCCATAGAGATGGGCGCCCTGTCCTGGAGAGAAGGACATCTTGTCCTGAGAGGTGTATTCCACCTGGGGCAGATGGGAACCCTGCCCTGGAGGGATCGATAACAGTGCCAAAGGGAGATGGGCACGCTGCCCTGGGGTGATGGACACCCTGTCCTCGATGGACGGGCACCCTGCTCTGGACAGATGGGTACCCTTTCGGGGCAGAGGGACCTGTCCCAGAGAGAGATGCACCTAAAGAGATGGACCCCGTCCTCGAGGGCCGGGCATCCTGTCCGGGAACGTCAGGCACCCCTCCCAGGGAGGTGGGCCCCTGCCCTGCAGGGATGACCCCCCTGCCCCGAGGAGATGGGCTCCGGGCCCCGAGCAGCCCCGCACCCCACTCCCGAGGCGGTGCATCTCCCGCATTCCCCGCCTGCCCGGGGCGAGGGTGCCGCTCCAGGCCTAGGCGCAGGCGCTGGGCCGCGCCGGCAGCAGCGGGCGCAGGGGGCGCCGCAGCCCACGCCCCCCCTGCTCCCGGCGGGGCGCGGCGCCCCCGCGCGGTGAGGAGGACCCGCCCAGTGTCCCTGCGCGGGGTGGGAGGGGGAGGCAACCGGGGGCGAGGCGTGAAGGAGTCAATCACATCACACCACACCTTCAGAACATCAAACCCCACTACAACATTTTAAACAAAACCAAGCAGTAACACACTCTCAACAGGACCCACGCACCGTACTCACAAGCGCTCTCTCTCCAAACGGCAAAGTAAAAAGCACACTGATCAGTCGCTTGTAATTACAGTCATAACAATGCAAATTACTCCAAAACATTTTTCACACAGCACCTCACACTTCACAACCAAAAAAAACCAAAAACCCTAAACCACACCCCTACACCCCACACAAAGCCCCAGGCACACACGTGCCCACATCACCCGACCAATCACAACACTGACTGCAAGAACAAACCATACAAACACCTGCAAATAAACAATATTTAAGTTCTCCAAACCACATTTCACATAAAATTTGAACCACAACTACAAACCCGACTCTACAGCAGCACCTGCCCACCCCTTGGAGCCCCCTTGGCCCCGACTCCTGCAGCTCCTCTGGGATCTCCCGGGCCAGGAGTTGTCCCTGCTGTGTACAAGGGATAGTGTGGGACGAACCGGCCTCATCCTGAGCCAGGGGAGGTTTAAACTGGATGTTAGGAAAAATGCCTTCATGGAAAGGGCTGTCAAGCACTGGAGGAGGCTGAGTAGGGAACTGGTGGAGCTGGCATCCCTGGAGGGCTCCAAAAATTCGTGTGGCCAAGACACAGGAGTTCAACTGATTCTGAGCTCAGTCTGCATACAGATGCTTCTGAAAGGGACCACAGGTGTTAGGCCAGCGCTGTTTAAGTAAGAACAAGGGCTTACATGAGCAGCTCCAAGTAGCTGATGTCCAAACTTGGAAGTACAAAATAAGGAGAAATAAATGTTCTTGCAAGAAGAAAAAAATCAATTCCTTCCACCACCAAGTGCTGAGAAGCCGCTGACTGACGAATGAGTGAGAAGTTATCCTGCTGTAGTTCCACCCATGGTGTTAAATTCTGATGATTAAGCCCTCATCAAGAAGCCTCATGATGTTTTTAAAGGCATTTGTGATGGCAGTTTTTTTTAAGTAGGTGTGGATGATTAGGAAACGCTTGTAGAACAGGACAAGTTATTGTACAACAAGTAACAAGTTATTTTGCAGTAGGAACTGAAGACAGCTCACATTGGACACTAAGAAATATGGGTATGGCTGGTGTTCATCTGGCAATAGAGCAGATGGAGAAGCGCAAGAGGTGTATAGAAATGTGCTGCTTCTGGGCAAAAGCCAAACAGTGTTCAGGACACAGTAGGTGTATGAGGTGAATTGCATGTTCTACTCAAGCTGTGTTTAAAGAAGTATCATTGTAAACAACTGTGAACTATAGGGCCTAGGAAACCTGGCTCTGGAGCAGTGCACAGGGGTTCCAGAACTATGAGCAAGCTGGAGTCAGGTCATCACAGTTCTCCAGTCCTGCTACAGTGTCCAGCTTGGTGAGAGGAGCAACCCCCAGTTCAGCATTTGAGCCAAGGGAATGGCACAGGACTCCCAAAAGGATGCTGAGTGGGAGCTGGTGGTCTCTGTTCTGAAACACCCTCCCTCCTTTGACCCATGCCTGGCGCAAAGCAGCAGTGCAGAGGGCAGACTGACAACAAACAAAAACATGCAACTGGCAGCTGGTCTTGCAGAACTGTTTTCCTCCAATTCTGAGAAGCTCTACCTGGTGCAACTAATGAGAGTAAAGATATGAATTCAGGTACTAACTCAGTCCCAGCAGAAACACCTTGTGATGAAATCAAAGGAAGATCTGACTATCTTTCTTGATGCTGTGGTCTCAAATGCTTCTTCAAGGAGTAGCTCAGAAACACCAACCCAAGGTCAGTAATACCTTTGCATGGCAGTTTACTACGAATCAAATAATCCTAGCTGTTCTCTCAAACTCAGCGCTGTATGGAAAGTTTAAGGACAAAAGTACAAGAACTGTGGCAGAGTTACAGAGCAATATTTCAGAACTGAAGCATTATGTTTGGTAACAATAAACTTAGAAAATTGTTTATTTTGCTTAACTTCTGCCAGTCAAGCAAGTATTTCAACACTATGGAGGACAGCAGAGCTGACTGCTTTAGACTGAAACAAAGATCCTGCTGTAATTTAAGAATACATCAGACTCAAAGCAGTGCCTTATAAATGTCATCAAACCTTAAACCACACCAATGCTGTTGCACAGTACATGGTTGTGTGAGAAATGTAGAGTTACTCAACTCCAAATTATTTTGCAGATAAAATGTCTTTCATCAGTCTTTGTTTTTGTAATATAGGTTTATTAAATACAATCAGAATTTAATGTACAAAGTGTAAAAATAATTTGAATTTGAAATATATACAATACTGTACATGTGTATATTCAGTACCCTTTTCGGGGTTTTTGTCTTTGTAGCATTCTGCGGGCTCGTAACAACCCCTCAGGTTCCTTTGTGTCTTTCTGAAGAGCCTAAGCTACTTCAGAACTGCTTTTTGATGAGTTAGTTGCTTCCCCAGTAGACCTGGAACTATTTTGGGGGGAAAGACCATCAGATAAATTAGTAGCCATTGTACAGCTGTTTTCATTTACATAATCGATCTTCTTTTCTTCTGGTAAATTATTCATGAGTGCTTGCGTATTAATCATTGCAAGTTCTTCATCAGCAACCAGGTCATCCTCAGGAAGATGGACAGTTTCTCTTATTTTTCTACAGGGGGTGATATTCTGGTTTGTTTCTTTTGATGACTTACTACGCTGTAAACCCAAACTTCGTGGAGGCTGAAATGCTTTTTTTAAACACGGAGAAATTACTGAACACAGTGGTGTTAGTCGGGGAGGGGCAGGTATGCAACTGAGGAAGTCCATTGCTTTTCTCTTTTTGCTGGTTTTGGGATGGTCTTCACTAACTGTAGCAGATGAAGGTGTTTTTGCTGACCCTCGTGTGACAAATTTCATATTTGGTGTGCTAGCTGACAAAGGGCTCGGATGCTTTATTTCAATTTTAGGAGAAGAGATCTAGTTAAAAAGAAAGAAGTTTTATATTGAATAGAATGTCCTTTTCATTACCTTCCTCAATTACTCCCACAAAACAGGGGGGGGGAAAACCCTGAAAAAAATGCTATTTCATCATTCCTGTACAATTTAACTTTAGTTCGATGTCTTCTGATGGTGACTAGATATTATCCTTTCAAGTGTTGATGCTTGATAAATTACTGCTTACATGTACATTAAAGACAGCACATTTACATTCTGTTTCTGATATCTACACTAAACATACAGGATTTTTTTCCGTGCCAGAAGGCAACAAATCAAAGCACTCATAAAAAGGATTTACTATTCTAACTGCATTGGATGTATCCCTCCGTGGGTTGTTACACGAGCCAAAACAAGGACAAAAATGTGAAGACAAAAGGAATAGAATATAGACCAAAGAACTTGAAGACAACAATACACACAGGATGGATGCTATAAGGCAAATAATTCAAACCCATACTTAGCTTGGGCATACCTTTAATGTCCCATTTGTTTTAACTTAATTAATATATTTAATAAACTGATATAAAGTAAACCTACAGAATTAAAGTCTTGTAAGTTTAAATTTAGTCATCAAGAACTGATCTCACATCAGGGCGTTCCCACCTCCCTCACAGCTAGTGCCAGGAAAATTTTTGTTCTGGCTGTGCTCGGTGCTCCACGTCAGGAGCAACTGGCGCCAGCAGCCTTCACACGAGACTGCAGTACCACTTAACTCAATTTTTGTCAAGACTGCTACAAAATGTAAATATTTAGTAGGTGGTACCTCTTTCCTTTTTAAATCCTGGACATAGTGAACCGTATCTAGGAAAAAAACCACCTTAAATTCCCTAAGAAAGGGTAGGGACTGCCGAATGTCATGAAAGAAAAATCTACAGATCAAGAGTTTTCCTTCCACCAACATCCACATCAGAATCTTCACAATGGCACCAAGGAAGCAATAAATTCAGCTATAGGGAAAGGAAGATTCATTTTACTCATATAAAATTCAGAATATTTAAAGTATGCTTTGAAAACATAGGCCATAAAGGGAGGTTTCCATGAACTGCTTGCAGGAAGAACAGTCTCACTTCCTCCTGGGGAATAATTTTAAACCCACAAAAAGGCAAATCTTCTCATCAGCTTGCGTTGCCCTGAAGAGAACCTACTGAGTGGGCTGAGAGGTGAGACCATTCGCCACAGCTACCAATATAAAACACACTTGTATCCTTACTGTATGTGCTGCCAGTATAAACACAATACTCATGATCAGATGCTTACCAAACTTTTATCCTCTGCATAAAGAGCCGAGTTGCAGGAAGGAGAGGGGCACTCTATTCCACATCTTTTACTTAAGCTGGGTGGAAGAGAGAGATTTCTTTGTACCAAATTCCTTAATTTACTTTCTGCATCAGAGCAAAAGGAGGCCACATTCTGTAAAGGAGAACAGATCACAATGCAGAAGAGGTCTTTTTCAAATTGTTTAAGGCTCACAAAGTATTTAGGACATTTTCTCATCATAATCCCACTAGAAGTTTATTTTATATCAAACAACAACTTAGAAGACTGCTGCATTTTCTGTTGGAGGAAAGTAACTTTCCTTCCTTTTCCAAAAGGAAAAAATCCTTTTGTATTTAAGCTTATTTTTCAGTACAAAGTAAGAATGCATGACCAAGAAATGCTACTTAGCACAGCTAAAAAATGGAAATAATAAATAAATAAATAAATAAAAATTAACAATATTATACTGCATACTTATACTGAGCACAACAGCAAATTTCAGCTTTTAAGGCCAAACTGTCCATGGTAGATTCCCTGTTGACAGGTACAATGTTTTTTGCTAGCCAGAGGATATTTTGTGGCATGTCCTAAAGACGGCGTTGGTTAAACCGAAATAAAAATAAAAATCAAAAGACATTCAATAAGTGACATACCAGGAAAAGTGCTTTAACATCTTACTCCATCTTCTAGAAAATTCAACATTATGTGCATTATTTGCTTTAAAGGTTTATTAGTACTAATGGACTTTTAGATGAAGAATGTAACAAAGCAGTGACTAAAATTAATCTTTAAGTGAAAAAAATACAGGTTTACCTCTATTGTATTTCTCAGTTCATTAAGCTTCTCTTGAAGATAGTTTTCCTTTGGACTGGCTGAGAATACAGAAAGATCTCCAGCCAACAGTACAGGAATTTCTGATCTGAATTCAGGTTGCCACTGAAGGTTGCTTGCAGAAATGAACGAACAGTGGACAACTATATCTTCAATTGCGAAGTGTCTTAGATCCATCCAGACCTTTACTGCCACCAAATTATAGCTTTCATCTGATAAGTACACCAGAGTGGTGAAACCTAAGAGCAATAAAAAACTCTGAATTAAATCTTAAAGCTTTAAAGTAAGGGTTGGTTGCAGCAATTTGTGTCTATGAAGAGTCATGCACATCTTGAAAGAGAATTTATAACATGGCAGCCTGTCTGCATGGTAACAGATCCTTGATGCTTCATTCATATTCTATGCTATCTCCCAACCGATTACAGAAAACAACTCCAAGTCTGTGTTCCAGTGCTTAAAAAAATAATACTCCTATAGTGCTTTTCCTTTTCATTCAGCAGAGTATCCACTGTCCCTACCCATGAGATCCAGTGCCTGTGTTCTACTCATTCCATGACACTGTACACAAAAGAGGGTGTTCATGTATCGTGCATTATGCTGCTTCTGCAGATGCTGAAGACGAACTTACATCCACTTTTTATGGAAAAAACAAAAACAAACAAAAGGAAAGCTTCTCGATCTTAGATCCTCCCTTATTAAATTCCTCCTGAGCTAATAAGTGAAGACAGTTTTTCTTTAGGAAAACAGAATTATCTGCCAGCATATCACGGTGATGGGCTGTACTAGCAGGTTTTTACAGGCCTGAGATGCAGCTACAACATTTGAGATCATTTATATTTTTTAAATAAAAAAAATAGTGGTTATTCAATGGGAAGACATGAATATGGTCTGCAACATACTTGTTCTGCTAACAGAAACTACAACTCCAACTAAATCAACTTCAGCACATGGTGGTCGAAAAGAAGGATCTGACAAACTGGTGAACTTTAGAACCTTTCTTGGAGAGAAAATCTGTACCAGGATCTCCTGTGATACCTGAAGAAACACAAAATTTTTATGTAATTACAACAAACATATAGACTGGCATACATTTTAATGGTTCATCTTTATGGAGTTAAAGCGCTTACTGATAATTGTAGAAACTGAGTTTTCTTTGTTGCTGTTAATTGTATGTTAGTTGAGTCTGATCTTCCTTTGGACTGTGACGTGGAGAGCTGGTAGATTCTGTACCGACTGCCTTCCTTTAACAGTGAACAAACATCTAGCAGTGGACGCCAGATACTCAGTATCACTCCTAACAATAACAAATTTAAGGTATATTAGCTGTGCAACACTAATTTGAAGGCTTATAAACGAAATAAATCCACAACACTCCCTCCCACCCAAAAGTCCTGAACCCAAAACCCAAGTAAATCTGGAAAAATTAACATGCAAGCTAGAATACTGTTGGGAAATTCTTCATATTTACCTGCTGTGTTGAGTAGTTACCACATAAAACTATAAATAAAGCTATTTATAGTTTTCCAAGCACTAACCTTTATGTTTTCCTTGCTTTCTGTAGTCTATAACACGTAATTTCCATACAGTAGACACATCTCTTTTGGAACAACCATTTTCCTCCTGTTCTCCTGACTCTAAAGCCTTCTTGAATTCTTCCTGTATTTGAATTTGCTTTTTATCATTCATCAGCTGCCTGTAAGCATTCAAAACTTTTAACTGGTCTTCACTGAGATATCCCTGTAACCAAGAAGAAAAGTAATCAGTATTTTTTTTATTGTATTTATTTTATTTTATTTTAAAAAAATCCTGTCAACATTTTAGATAGCCTGTGACAAGAGATTTATTGTTCAACTGATACACTACTAGGGCTTGAAATGAGGTGGGTTAACACAACAGGAGTCACCAGTCTTGACCAGTACTCAGCTGGTGCTTCTCTGCCTAAGTACTACATTACACATTGTTCTTACATGATAATTAGTGAGATGCCTGCTTTAGAGCACATAGCAAAGGTAAATATTTAATATAACAGGTACGCTTACCTGTTTCTTAAGAAATAGTCAAGAAAAATAAATCTCTAAGAAGAAGAGTTGCACCTCTCAGCAGGCTGATACAGCGATTTACACTGAAACGCATCGGGAGGGCTACCTTCCTGACCACGCCTTTGAGATCCAGATGCCTTTACAGGCAGCACCACATATATGCAAAACATTTTATCAGAGTCACAGATCATATGGCTTTATGACAGTCAAGGACCCTGACTTGCAAAAAGGCAAGGCATGTATTTAATTTTTAATGACTGGTGGGGACTAATCACCTGCATCCTAATAAAGGCAAAAACACTTAAAAATTGTGATTGAACTGGAACACAGGGAATGAAGAAAACAATAACACTATAAACATTCAAACACCTCAGTGAACAGCATGCAAGAATAAGTGCACGAAACTCAAGACTTGAGATGCATTTAGTTTTTAAATATGCGAGACAAAGCAAAGTAATAAAATTATGAGCAACATTAACTTTCAATTGTGCTGTATCCTGAGGTTTTATATCAAGAGAAAATAGCATCCTCATTTGCAATCCAAGACATTACTAATCTATTTCAACAGTCCTTCATTAAAATATTTTTAAAAAATTTTTAATATTAATTTATTTATCAGTAAGTGCCATAGAAAATCTCAAAAGGCAGCAAAAATAAACAGTAATTTAAGAGTTGATTTTAATAGGAGGTACTGAATTGTAAATTACTGCACAAGCATTCCAAAATTATCCCAGTAGGATCTACAGTTACCTCCATATAACCAGGATCGGATGCATTCTGAATTGCTTCATAAAGTTCTGCACCATCTTGCAAACTATGGATTTGCTGTCTTGTGACTATGCGTGATCTTGGTGGTGTTCTGCTTGTTCTCTCTGTTGAAAAAAGCCATTAGGTTGAGTCCAACCAATACACTTTAAAAGTGAAAGAAAAAAAAAATTACGTGAGAAGCATGATAGTACCATGCTAAGTACCATCCAGTACCATTCCAGTTTAGCTGAGTCAAACCTAAGGGGAAACAAATATATTTGTAGTGCAGCAGTGAGCTTTGTGAAGCTGTCACCATCAGCACCAGTTGTGGCACTTACAGCAACAGCAGACCTGAACGCCTGCTAGAAATCGCTGGCAGGAGTGTGCAGTGTCATCCCAGTACAGAATCAGAAAATGGCTGAAGTTGGAAGGGACCTCTGGAGGTCACCTTGGCCAACCCCCCTGCTCAAGCAGGGTCACCTAGAGTGGGCTGTCCAACACCATGTCCAGTGAACTTTTGAATATCTCTAAGAATGGAGTTTCCTCAGCCTCTCTACACAACCTGTGCTAGTGCTTGGTCACCCTCACAGTAAAACAGGGTTACCTCATGTCCAGAGGGAACTTCCTGTGTTTGTGCTCATTGCTTCTGGTCCCATCACTGGGCACTGCTGAGAAAAGCCTGGCTCCGTCCTCTTTACAACCCTCTTCAGGTATTTATGTACATTGATCAGATTCCCTGAGCCTTCTCTTCCCCAGGCTAAACAGTCCCAGCTCTCTCGGCCTTTCCTCCTATTTCAGGTGCTCCAGTCCTTTGTTGGACTCTCCCCAGTATGTCCATGTGTCTTGTACTGGGGAGCTCAGAACGGGACACAGTACTGTTCCACAGGTGGCCATACCAATGCTAAACAGATGGGGAGGATCACCTCCCTAGAGGTGCCAGCAGCAGTCCTCAACTTGTTGTCCATCAGAGTCTTTTCTGCAAAGCTGTACTGGTGTATGGGTCTGCTCATCCCCAGGTGCCACACTGCACTTGCCTTTGTTGAGCTTCACGAGATTCTTGTCAGTCCATTTCTCCAGCCTACTGATGTCCCTCTGGATGGCAGCACAATCCTCTAGTGTATCAGTCACTCATCTTGATTTTGTATCATCAGCAAACCTGCTCAGAGTATGCTCTGCCCCATCACCCAGATCATTAATGAATATGTTAAAATAGGAGCGGATCCAGTGTTGATCCCTGGCATACACAGCTAGTTACTGGCCTCCAACCCGACTTTGTGCCACTGATCAACATCCTCTGGGCCCAACTGTTCAGGCAGTTTTCAGTCCACCTGACAGCTCATCTAGCCCATACTTCATCAACTTCTCTACGAGGACCTTAAGGGAAAGAGCCTCACTGAAGTCAAGGTAGACAATATCCAACGCTGTCCCCCATCTACCCAAGCCAGTAATTTCATCACAGAAGACTGTCACATCAGTCAAACGCGATTTCCCCATGGTTAATCCCTGCTGACTACTCCCAGTCACCTTCTTGTGCTTGATATGCCTGAAAATACTTTCTAGAATTAGTTCCATCACGTTTTCAGGGATCAAGGTAAGGCTGACGAGCCTATAGCTAGTTCTCTGGGTCCTCTTTCCTGTCCTTTTTGAAGACAGGAGACACATTTGCTTTCTTCCAGCCTTCAGGCACCTTTACCAAGCACTATGGTCATTCAAAGAGGATCAAGAGCGGCCTCACAGACATCAGCCAGCTCCTTCAGCGGTTGTGGATGTATATCATCACCGACCACGGACTTACATATGTCAAACTTTGTCTTCCACCAAAGGTATGTCTTGGCTTGCTCCAGACTTTCCCCTGCTCTCCAGGGCCTGGGATTGCGAAAGCTGGTATTGCTAGTTAAGGCTGAGGTGAAAAAGGCATTCAGTAACTCAGTTTTCTCCATGTCCTGTGTCACCAGGGTCCCTGTCCCATTTAGTGGCTCCACTGATCTCAGCATCTCCGCAGTCCCACAATATTTGTGACAAAAGATGCCCAGTGCTCAGTCTTGGTGTTCTGGTCTACTGAGACACATCCTAAGCAGTGTGTACCTCTGAGTGAAATATTACAGTGTCAGATCTTTGAAGAGAATTGAATTACCAATTCTACAACTTTGTAGCACTTCCCTGAGCATTATCTCAATGGTAATTTTTTAGTAGCATTGCCAACAGCACGTTCAGGAGTTTCCTAGATAGCTGCAAAGCCAAGCAAATAAGTATGGAACTGTTTTCTCCTGAAAGGTGTTGATCCATAGGAAGTAAAAAACCTAAACAATACAACACAACAACAAAGAAAACAACCCAATGTTCTATCTCTGCTTCTCTATCACCAGAGAAGTTTTTACTAGTTTCTTTAAACTCTTCTGTAAAAGATTTTGTATTCTTATAACATGTTCTGAAACAATGAAAGCTTTACCTTCACGCTTTTCATATTCTGCTTGGATTTTTGCAAACAGAGATTCCAGTTTCTTCTCTTGATCCTCTGCATGCTTGGCAGCTTCCCTTTCTTCAGCTCGGCTATTACGAAACACATATGAACCAGCTGGTGTCTTTTCCACCCACTGAAATAAAAAGATTCAGACAAAACATAGATTTATTTTAATTTTTAACCTCATGTAGCTTCCTTTTAATATTTATTGTTAAGCAAAAATGCTTTAAAAAGTGACCAGACAGTAGATCAGAAGGTCTGTCAGCATAATAGATAAAGGACAAAACCTCACAGCACTGATTGGTAAATCTTCACTTTAAAGATAAACAAGACAGAATGGAGCAACAGTCAAAGCAGTATGATTTAACAGCTGAAGAAATCATAGTTTATAGTGATAGGTATCAATGATGTGATTTAGAAGACAGCTGGATACCACTGGTAGATATATTAAGATAGAAACCATCAAATTCAATGCTTAAAAATATACCAGACCTGCATTCTACCCAATTTGTCTTTCCGTATCGACTGCACCATCAGTTCTAACATGCTAGATTAGATGCTGTAAAAGAACTATGATGTTGTTCTGCTGATGTTCTTAAACTTATTTCTGCCTGAAATGGTTCCATGTGACTACAGCTTTGCCCACAATCTTGCCATAACTGGCTTGCCTGATGCCTTAAGTGACTGGTTTGAAAAGACAGGTGAGCCAAAGAGGTCACTGCTGCTGAAAGTGGTCCTTTCCCTTCCTCTTTGCTGCAGAGTCCCATCTTCTCCCTCACACTGGCTCTACCCCATCAGACCACATCAGTTTGTTTCTTCAATAGACAGCAGTTTGTTGTTTGTTTGGGTTTTTTCATTATTATTATTCGTTACTTACTCCTGGTTTAGTTAATTAAATTAGCTATGCAATAGGATCAGGTGAGCTCCAGGGTAGCAAAGAGAAGCAGCAAGAGACTATAGTGACAGCAGGATAAGGAAGGGTTGAAGGATTGATTCTTTGAGGTGGTGAATTATTGAAATAGGCTCTGCCTGCTTCATTAACTGCAAGCAACTATTTTTGACTGCTTTAATTAGGGTTATTGTGATTCCTACACTCCTTGACCTCTTGAGGAGACAGTCGAAGTCCTTCTATCATTCTGGTATGTTTGAGCAAGAGTCTCAGTCTCTTTAAAATGAAAAAAAGCCTATATCAGCACATCAACTCTTGATACAGTGAGATTCAAAGCACCACTTTCTTCCCCAGCCTAGAAGCTATTTACTGTGATGTAGTTACAGATTAAAGTTCCCTTTCTGGGACCTAAATAAATGTCAGTGGTGCAATTTCCTCCATTAAAGTAATAATCACAATATCAAAATAAAGATCTAAACCAAAGGCTATTATTACTTTTGCAGAATTCAATGTACATCAGCCAACAGTTACTTTAGAAAGAAAGCAACGGAAACCCTCCCTATATGTACATACCAAGTGTAAAAGACTCTGAGAAAAGTTAACAAAATCTGAAAGTTGTATCCTGGTTAAAATGTTAACATTAAGAGGACTGATTAGTAAAAATTACTGTTTCGTTTTGTAGGTGGCATTATTATAAAAGTAAGTAGTGACAATGAAGTCTGACCATATTTAAAATGTCTGGATATCAAGTGGTATTTACAACATCTTCAATCTACTTTACATCATAATCCTACTGTATTTTCAGTAATAATTTAAAATTATAGATCTCAGCAACATGGTCAGCTACACGGAAGAGAAAGTCATCTTACTAATAGTTATAAATAACTAACTTCTTTGCAGGGATATGTATATTACTGATGAAAAAAACTGGGCTTCACTTCTACTTGGAGTTGAAACTGTCAATGCTTTTTTCTCCTTTAAAACTGGCGCTCTGCTTTTTAGATTACAGACCTGAAATTCAGTGATTTCTGGTTTTTTGAAGCTGAAAGCAAAGCCAAGCAGAAGATACTAAGCGCAAATTGAAATTCTTCTTACAGCAAGATACTCCAGACCTGAAATATTAAATAAATGCACACTGCAAGAACCACTCCTGTTCATTTCACGTATAATTACGCCTTTTCTTAATTTTTTTTTAGCTCTCTGTTATATCTGCTTTCTGCAATGATATAAGAATTAACTAATATAATTTAGAGCTCATAACACCTGTTAGATTCATAAAATACTTATACCATACCTGAATAGGATAAGTTCTTTGAACAACTACATCGATACACCCTACTGCACCACCCTCACTGTAGAGCGATGACAAAGGCAAAGGAAAAGGTCTGGGATCTCGATGAAATCCTAGTTTTGCATGCCAACGTGCACATCGAGTGCTGTTCGCTGAAATCTGAATAAATTAAACGTTAAACTGTCACTGGTAAGTCAAAAAAACATTCAACTTACTGTATGTAGAGGAAAGATTATTTTCACACTGACCTCACTATGAATATCTCATTTGTGCACCTGACATATTACATTTTAATTTCAAGGTTTCTTTTCACATTGAAGAATATACTTTAAACAGGAACTAAAAAATTGAACAGCTAAAATTATCTAGGAAATGGGCATCTATGAGGCAAGCCATTGTTTAGTAGCAGAGAAGCCAATTTTTTATGCTGAAACTTCACACAACATTTTAATCATCCTTAAAAAAGTCAACCATCTCACAACATTTTTCCCTTCATTCTTCCTCCAACTTCCTTATTGTCTGTGATGGATGCTTTTTGTAACTTTGTGCTTAATCAAATTAAGGAGTTGGAACTGACAAAACACAGCAAAACTTGGCAGATTTTTATGTTATAAACTTCTCTTCCAATCATATTGAACAGTGCCAGCAACCTTGTGTCATATTTTACAAGTCTGGTTACTAAACTTTGACAAAACTTTTTTGTCTGTTTATAAAGTTCTGACAAAACCTTTTCTGTTTTACAAAATGTAGCTCTAGTAAATTTCATCTATCGCATGTCTTGGTCACATCCAATCAAGCTGAACTGATATTTTGTTTTACCTTTAGCATAAGGGAATCTGGAGCTTCCAGTGGTGTACATCCATTCTGAGAGCCAACAAGTTCTGCTCCATGCACTATGATCTTCTGACCAACAGTCAGCCTTCTTCTACGTAAGAAAGCTTTGAGAGGTGGATCCAGAAGAGCTCTAATCCCATACCAGCCATCAGTAACTTCAATTATTGCTGCTGCCTTTTTACTTTCCACATTCTTATTGCTACTACTAGGAGATACGACAGTGTTTAGCGATACGATTTTAGAAATACACAGTACAAGTGTTTTACCTGCCGCATCATCTCTCTCTGTTATTTTTTTGATTGCTGATCGTTTGCTTTTATCAACTTCCACATCATACCTACAAAAAAGAACCCATGACACTCTGTTAAAGCAAACAAATCCCATCACATTGCTTTTCCTTAAAACCAACTGTAGCAAACATTTGCTTAATCAATCTACACGATTAAGTAGCAAAGTGAAAGTTACCTCAATTTTTGCAAATAATATACATTTATAATATTGATATAAATAAGTTTAACAATATAAGCATTCTGATAAATAGTAAATGCAAAGTGGAGGTGCTTATTTGGTAGTATTATAAATTAGAAAGCAGACAGTATCACAAATAATGACTTTAAATACACTGCTATACACTTACCTATATTTCAGCTGCAACAACACTGTTTCTGGTGTTAAACATCTGTTAGCAAACTTGTGTGGAAAAGACACTTCCATGGCTGCCAATTTCCATACAATCCACCTATAGTGATTGTAAACCCAGGCCTCTGTTATTAGCTTGGGGTCCACACCAGGAGTGTCACAAAGGGCTCTGCAGATAAATTGTTAATCAATTAAACTTGAATTCATCAAGTTTTTACTCACTTATTTTTCCCTAGCATTGTATTTAGCACGTGCACATAGCCAATGTTAAAGGAATATTTGTTATGGTGAAGCCAGGAAGGTTACATTGCATAACCTGATCTGATTATTGTGTGAATACTGAAGTTTTGTCCTTTTGGCCACATGCATGTGCATACCTGTCTGCATTCTTGAAACAGAGAATTTTGACCCTACCAGTAGCTCCAGGGGCAAACTCTTTTGGCTTCTCACAGTTAGAGCACATAGCACAGAGGGAGAGAAGTGTTCTCTGTTCCCGTTCAGCCCTGCAATTTCCCCTGCTTGCTCGACGAATTCATTACAATCCATTCCCTTCTACTTCAGTTTCTAGAATTATGGTTTTGGTTTTGTTTCTTTCTTTTAAGCATGGACGTTGCACCACCATGACCTGCATAAGTTGGGATGGAAACATCTATTTTTTCCAGCTCTCATTCATTCAATGAATGTAATTTCATTATAGGAGGAATAGAAAGAATTATACTGGAGACTCACATAACTGAGCCGTTAGACCAATTAGGACACAAGTCAAGTCCTATCAAAAAGTCATTTTCCAACTTGTCAGAAAACTTCAAGAAGTTTCTAAGGAACTATATTGCAGCCAAAAGCCAAAAAGACATATACAGGAAGATAAGGAGCAGGTATGACCATCAAATCAATTACGACTACACTAGAAGACTGCCAAGCAATCTCAAGCTTTAGGAGATACTCTGTAAGCTTTTGTATGGGAGGATGCAATTCAGGAGTTAAAAACAGGATTCAGTTCAAGATTAAGAACCTAAATACAGATGACTAAATGAAGGCATATATATGTCTCTAGTAGATGGAAATCTAGTTAATATACTTAAAGGGATAAAGAGACTGATTTCAGCAACCAATCAGCAGGTACTCTCAACCACATGCTTTAACATATAACAAATCCAGAACGGAATTCAACATTCAAATGAATGTGGAGAAAGCCATATACCTGATGGCCTGGCCTGACCACAGAATCAGGAGCACATCTGAAAACTACTGTTAAGATAAGCTACCCCTGGAACAAGAAGCTGGACTGCCTAAAAAGGCCAATCGTTGACACATCTGGGCATAAGATGTTTCGTGTAAATACTTTAATACCTTTCCCATTCACAGGAAATTGTGTGAAATTTATCAATATTACCTCCAACACGCCTAAGCAAGCAGACTGCAAATACACTGAGATCCAGAGCTGGATGCATTGTTCCCAGAGACCACCTGCTTCTTGACAAAAATAACCTCAAACCTCATGTTTGCTATTAATTTGTGTAGTGGTTTTGCTTATTGGCCTATAGATAGCAATTTCATTTAAGAAAAGAATGACCAGCATGCTTTCTAAAATGCATGCAACTCCAGAACGTTAACACATAGGCAGGAAGTACTGCACCATAGCTACACAAGGATGAACATCCCAGACAGTCTTTTATACATCTACCATAAATGCTTTGCAGGAACATTCCATCTAGCAAGTTATATCCCCAAAACATTAAAAAATTGTGTTGTCACTGGAAGGAAATGCAGAATCAGGGATGATATTGCTAACAGCAAACTACTTGCCAAATGGGGAGGAAACAGACAAGTTAACAAGTTAGGTCAAGTTGCACATACTCTGCCTCTGAGTGACTACCTAAATGCATATGTCCGCACACCCCGCAGCTGACAATGGAACAGTTGGGACATGTGATGCCCCAGGGTGCAACGTGGAACTGTGGGAGGATTAGCTTTGCCTTACAGTATTTAGAAAATACGCTATCAAATTTAAGGACTTCTCTGAGACAAACTTGATTTACTCTCAGAGAGACTCGAGATCTTCCAGAGCAGCATGGAAAATTCTTAGAAGCCGTTTCTCAACAACTGAAAGAGGGTGTTTGTGAATGGCCAACATGGATTTATTAAGAGCAAACCATGCTAACCTACCCAATTAATTTATATGATGAAGTAACTGGTGCTGCAGGCAAGGGGAGGGCAGTGGATGTTGCATACGCTAGCAAGGACTTCTGACAATTCCTTACAGTCTCTTTACAGTATAGTGCGGCAGGTGGGCAGTAACTGCCAGCACCTTTCAGATATCAATGCAAGGACCAATGTTGTTTAGTATCCTCTTTAACAATCCAGATGACAGTGTGGAACACACTTGCAGCAGGTTTATGGATGACACCAAATTTGAGGAAGAGCTTGATAAACTGGAGGGCAGGGTCACTACTCAGTGGGACCTGAACAAGCTGGCAGGAATCTCATGAAATTCAATGAAAGTACCTGCAATGGAACAACCCCATGAAACAATAACAGGCTGGGGCTGTCTGGGAGGAAAGAAACCAAGGTCCTGGTGGACAAACAAGATGACCATGAGACAGCAATGTGCCGTTGCAGCAAAGAAGCAGAAAAACATCCCGGGCTGCATTATGAGTGATGCCAGGAAGGGAGTGACATTTCCTTTCTTTTCAGGACTTGGAAAACTGCATCTGAAGTTTCTGTCTGGCTTTGGATTCACCAGGACAAAGATGGTGGTGTACTGGAGCGTCACCACAGGTGGTCCCCTCATGCTCATGGGGCCTATGCATATGAGAGTGGCGCCTGTGTGGATTTAAGAGAGAAGGAAAAGAGACCTTTTTGCTGTTTACAACTACCCAGCTGGAAGGTTCAGAGAAGACAGGGATGGACTTCTCAGAAGCAGATGACAATAGCATGAGAGGCAACAGACATGAATTGCAACACTGAAAATTCTCATCAGAGATAAGGAGTTTTGCTTTGTTTTTTTAAACCATGAGAGTGGTCAGCTGGCACAGGCTGTCCAGAAAAGCTGTGGAGTCTCTGTCTTTAGAGGCATTCAAGACTCACCTAAACAAGTCCCTGAGTAATAAACCTAAATCAAACTATGTTGAACAGCAGCTTGGACTGGATGGTGCCAGTGGTCCCTTCTGACTTAAACTATTCTATGATTCTGTGAACTCCAGCACTTGATTAATCTTCACTGAGTAGTTGTTGGGCATGGAGACAGAACATCTCCAGTTCTTCTAAGATGAACAAATATTGCTGACACCAACACCATTTTCCAAAGTCATGATAACTTTGGCATCAAAAACATTCCCCGAAGTCATGTGGGAGAAGCTAATGATGATGCTGACCCACTAGCAAGAGCAAAGAGTAATTTTTTTTTTTTTGATTACTGGTGCCAACTTCACCAACTCAGACTTTCAAATAAAAACAGTCCTTGAGCTTGGGACAGACCTCTCTGTCATACTTTGGTACTGAGAAGCCAATGTTGCAAACCACTTCAATCCTGATACTCCCTAGGTTAGCAATGCATGCTTGACTACAAATACTACTCAAATACAGGTTCCTGCCTTAAGTGTTTGTGTGAATGCACATCAGCAGTGACGCTGAGTTGAAGAAACAGCATCTTGGATTTATAGAGGAAATCAGAAAATAATGGTGAAGTATTTTCTGAAGTTTTGCTGAAACAACAGTACCCTGGTAGTTCCTTGTTCTGCTTTTGATGAAGTTATAACATACAAACTTGCTTGCAGTAAAACAGAACATAATTTTTATGAAAGCATTCAGCAGAGATACACTCAACGCCTACACTGTCCTGCCAAAGATGCCCTAAAGCATCCCCCAAATCAACCTTCATTCCTATAAAAAACTCTATACAGCCCAACAGAAATAAAACCTTTTCCACTTTAAAAACAAAATCAAAACTTATTAATACTAATTAAAGTGGGAAAGTGCTGACTTAACAGAAAATAGTAACATTTTTGTAGATTATTTACTCTGTTGAAGAGTCCCCAAGAATTTTATACATTTATTTTGTATGTTTTCTTTAATGCTTAGTGAAGATCACTAACATTAGTCTAAATAATAAATTTACAGTCCTATAATATCTTTATTTACATTAACAGAGGTGTACTAAAAAAGCACAGTAAAATAGTAGTTAGAGGCTTTGAAAGATCGTTGTGTCAGATTTATTGAAGTGATAAGAGAACTAGCTAATAAACAAGATACTTGTCTCAAGTTCAAAAGTAATAGTACCTGTAAAACTCTTTTTTTCCAGCTTTTCCCTCATCTGTAGGTATTAGCCATCCTCCATCAGCAAGCTGTACCCCACTTCCAGCCAATAAATACTCCTTACTGAAAAAATCTTTGAGGAGAAACTGGAAAGATTCTGCATTTGTGCTGTTAACTTGTATGCAATGCGTTGAAACACCATATGTGTAAAGCTGAAAAAAATTAGACAACAAAGACAAAATAATGACTGTATAGTACGAATTCAGCAGAGGGTTTTTAGAGCGAATGCTATAAATTTACATAAAATATTTCCTTGAGTTTGAGTCAGCTTTTGTCTGATCTTGTCATTTCATATGTAATCCAAGGAGAATGGAGAAACACCCAGCAATCGTTTTAGCAGAACAGCACCACAGTGTGCTTTAAAAGTTTAAAAAAATTCAACAGGTTTTGCACCTGCACTGTAATAACAGCAAGAAGCTTTTGATATAGACTTACCTGAGTTTAAATTTTAAGGATGTGTTATCCTAAAACAGCTCTTCATATGGGTTAAAAGTCAATAGCAACTATAATTGGTGGATTTTTTCCTTGTTTGATACTTCTTGTTTGATTGTAATACTACAGAGACATTTGTGACCCTTATTTAGAACAGTCTTAAAAACTGTGGATATGCAAAGCTACTTAAAAACTGTAGCAGCTGGTATAACAGCTACTGTAAATACTTACATCAAAAAAGAATGCATCTATTCAAAAGCTACTGTTTGTCTTATGGAAGAGACACCAGGAAAGACGGACAGTAAAACGTGATCAATGTACCTCTTCTGTAGAATAAAAACTAGGAGATTTCTCTTCTACTGCAGTTTTCAGAGAGATTCTATTTCTTGCAGATGTTTTAATGACATAAAGACTGCCTGGCTGTGAGCTAATATTTTGCCTATATTTCTTTTTAATTCTCATTTCCTGCAGATCTCTGGCACAGTGAAGATTTGTCTTCATCTTGACCATAGCTGCAAATAAAAAAAAAATAGTCATCAAACTCTTTTCTGACAATATATATCAATTTAAGATATACTGTCAAGCTACACAAGCAAAAATCAGAGAAACATTTTTTCCAAGGCATTCTGCATATTATTAGAAACTGCAACGGTCTAAATATTCAAAGTTTAATGCATTTTAAAAAGCAGTGTTTACTGAAAGCATTTGCATACTATTTGTAGGAAACGAATTATATGAAATGAACATATAAGTCCCTAAACTAAACTTAAGTCCACATATTTTTCTCAGACAGAAGTCTGTCTTCATAGAAAATTTCAAATGAACAGAAATTAGTTGATGATGACTACAAAGTCCATAATCCTGAGATTTTGATGGGTATATCTGGGATCTAATCTTGCAAATATTCATACATCTTTGAACTATGTACAATGAATCCTTCTTAAAAGTCCAGAATATCGGATTGTAATAGTTGCAGAACTTACACATGCTGGAACATTCAAAGAGGCCTTAAAAGGCATAAGTCCATCTGCTAAATAAAGTGAAACAGTTGAGCATTTAAACCGTACCTCTTTGAAAATGGCACAGTCAGTCATTTATATGGTTAAGCCTATATTTTGATTAGAAAACAGAATGAAAACAAGCTTCTATAAAAGTGAATGAAGTATAGCAAGGCTAGTCTTTAAGGTTCCTAGAATATTTTACTTCAGAGGCATATAAAATCAAATATCAAATGAAACATAAGCCATCTTAAACATTTGTTCCTGAAGCACTGTATGAAAACAATCTTTTCTTGGTTTTAATTAACTTTGGAGATGCATATGTTTCATTAGGAATGCCATATAAAAATAGTTTGCAAAGTAATTATTTCCTAATTTTCTGGCACCATCATCCCCTCCTCAAACCCAAGCTTAAAAAGAAGCCTAACACAATATGCAAAACTCTTAAAGGTTTGGTTCTAGTAGTTAGTATTCACAATAGGTATGTGATCAAAATCTGAAAATACCTAAATTGTCATTTCCTAGGTCAGAGTCTGCTGCATGCTGGATGCAAGGCTGGTGATCTTGAGATTCAGCAATATTTTCTTCAGCTGTGATCTGGTTCAATTCTGTCTCTTCAGTTGCATTTTTGCTGATTAGTGTGTTGCATCTTTTGCTGCCGCCTTGTTCTTCTGTAGAAAATGTCTGCTTGGTTTTGAAGGGTGGAATAAAACTTTTAACAGATTTGCTAGAATTGCACACACTCCTTGTTTCTTTGCTCTCTTTTGCTGAGGCCTTACATGGAGTAGAAACCTCTGAAGTACTGTTTGAAGACTGCCTTAGTGCACAGTGCTGAAAAATGGCAGGTTTAGATTTGAATCCTCTGAGGTCTTGATCTGGTAGAGTAAGGGTAGGATTCTTGACTTCTTGTCGTTCTTTAATAGCCCTACAGAGATGAAAACATTTAAGCATGCAGGTTTCAGCTTCCTGACAAAAATATTTGTCAGGATTTTGATATTCTTCATTCAGTAATACAGCTGTCAACATTACGTCAATAAAAAGTGTTTGACATTTATAAAATGAATAAATAATATCAATCTATTGAGAAAAGAGTGTAAAATTTGTTCAGCATCACACTGGTCTACTGCAGCAATGAGTGTTATATGGTAACTGAATAACTTTATTCTGAAGTAAAACTATTAGTCTTTTATAAGGCTGGGTAGAAAATTACCACCATATATTTTTAAAAAGTTACAAGTGCTTGCAAGGTTTTAAGAAATTGCATTAGAAGAATTCCAAAATATATTATAAATTTCTCACCCAAAAGGTTGACAAGTTATGGGTTTTAAAGGAATATGGTACATAAATTTTCTTCTGTCTTTGAAAATGCCTATAATTAGAAAAAATATTTTAAATGTTATATGACATGAATAGATACAGAACAGTTTCCACAGCGGATTTAAACAACCTTGTTCTCCTCCCTCATATGAAGTCTTTTTATACAAACACCTTCACACCTGTAGCAGACAGAACTAAAGGATAAGTGACCACAACGCTGAACTTCCAGAAGTTCCTCTCTGTGAGCCTGCAATAAATTTTTAGGCTCCCAAAAGATTTTATACCAGGTAGGCTCACCAGTCTATTTAGAATTCCATATTACTGACTTAAAATATCAAAAGCATCTGTAGTGTGGACACCTATCAGTAAGTATATTCTTCACAAATTATTATACGATGAAATTACCAGTACTTTTTCATTTTCCAGTAGATATAGTTTTTAATTGGGAAATTCTGAGACTAGAATTTGTGAGGTTTAGGATTCTGGATGAATTCCTACCAACCTGGAAATTAAACCAGAGTTCTTGCAGAAGTAGTACATTGTAATATATTTGGAATCGACACAATAAGGCCATTAGTCATATGATTTCAAGTCAGCAGACACATTAGATTAGCAATGGATCCCTGGATTTCCATGACTGTATTGTTGAAAGAAGCAGTTAAGCAACCTTATAAGTTAATTTATTGGAAACTGAAGAAGGTAACAACCTACATCACAGATTGCTAAAGACGACTAAAATTACCATCAGGGGTGCTTTTTGAAGCTTTCAAAGATCTGGGGGGAGTCTCTGTTCTGTTAAATTCAAGCAGTAGTTGTCTTTTAATTGGAGGTTCCCCTAGAATAAAAATGCAGATTTTTAAAAGTGATGTTCCTTTTATGGTTCACTTTCTTAACAATACTGTATAACTTAATTATAATTTATAAATAATACATTTAAGAACTCAGAGCAAGCAGAATTAGCAAGTTTCCAGATCACATATCTGTAATTAAATAGCCTTTCGAACACAGAGCTACTTCACCACAATTTGCAAAAGTTTCTTCTGTACAGAATGACTGTATATTGTGTTACCAAGGATTCTGCAACAGACTTCATATAATGAAGTCTGTTGCAGAATCTTTTGTGGTCAGTAGATCTGTTCTATCCAAACCAAAAGTTGTGAGCCTTAAGTTACCAAACTTACTTAAGACAGTCTGCCTCAGAAAGTGCACCATGATAGACTTCACAAGCACAGCTCACTTGCATCATCTTTTTTACTTTCAGTACTCAGAGTCCCTAGAGAACTATAAAATAGCGCGCGTGTTAACACATCATTTACAGAAGCTGTAACTAAGGGTATGGCTTAACTGTGTCACAGCTGTTTCAAGTTGGACTGATAAGAATCCCAGCTGCCTTTTCATGCCTATCCAAACCTCCCAACAGCTGCCTACCCAACCTTTGTACCTGAACTTGTGCAGCTGGCATTGACTCTGCTGCAACCTACGCTTCCACAGTTTACAGATGGCCCAGGTCCCTGAACAGGTCTGGGTGACTGTGCAAGCTTTAAGTACCAACACTTCAGCCCTGAGTCAGATTAGTTTTCGATTGCAAGAAATGCACTTTTAGACCAACAACTCTTTTTCATATGCGACTTAGCACCCTCATTTCAAGTGAAACCTTGTCCCAACCTACAAGGCACAAAAACATGAAAATGGAAATACTACTACTCATTTTTCAATGAAAACCCAATAGATATGCGCAGCGAAAACAAAAAAAGTCTGCTCAGAAACAGAGCAAGAGCTTTATTCCATAACTTTATGATAAGACAGCAAAACCTGCACACCTAATCACAAATTTAGCTTGCACTGTGCATTTAAGGTTGGAAAGAGTGGCTGAACTATTGCCTGCAGAAAGAATTTGTCACTGACACCTAGAGAAAGAACTTCAACTTCTCTATGGCCTATGGCCATGTGACATGCCAAAACCCCTCAAACAACCCACTAGGCAGGAATATGGAGTTGAACACACAAGACAAAGACCTACCTAGTGAGTTTTTTTCTTCCAAGTGCCTCTTCCCAAAGGTCTTATTTTGAAAGTTTTTATCCAGTCTGCCACTGAAGGACTGTGTCATATTAATTTCTACTCCAGAATCAGAAAGATCATCTTCCATAAAAGCTCTTGCACTTTCCATAGCTTCTGCTTCCAAGTAATTTTTTGGAGTTTGCAGAAGATTAATATTAATTTCTGCTTTAGCAGTAGCAGTGCATGAAATTGCTTCAGACTCAGTTTTCATCCCCAGATTCAGCTGCCCTTTTCTGAAAGACCTAGTCTCCTCTTGCTGAAAGCTATTTTTAAATGATGTTAACTGCTTGTTTTTCTTACTATGTGGTACATACTCAGGCATTTTGATACGGTGAGTGCTTGGGAAAGACTTCATTTCCTCAGGGCAGCTGTTCTTTAAGTCAAAGTCTTCACTGCAGCTTTTTTCAATTTTGGATTCTGAGATCCCTTTTTCAGTTAAATATTTTACATGTTGACCACTCTCTTTAAATGAACTAAGTTGATCTATAACACAAAGTCCACTGCTCAAAAAGTCATCAGGTTCTTTCAAAATTGCTTTTGCTTTTTCATAGGCATTTTTAGACACTGTTACTCGTTTTCCACTTGCTGTGCTGAACCCAAAACCAGGATCTGAAATCAATTCAGTGCTGGCATTTTCTTCCCCTTTTGGTAACACTGTCTGCATTTTCCTGGGCACTACTTCAGCGTGCATTTCAGACTTCACAACATCTTCCTCAGCTAAAAATGCTTCTAGTATGTGCGATGAATTATTACTTTCCATCTCAGAAAATAGCTGTCTAGCTTTCCTGAGTGACTCTTCCGATAGTTGTACAGGCTTACCACTTGCTGTACTAAAAAATCCAAGACTGCTTACAGAAGAATCTGACTGCTTTGTCTGCTTATCTGGAACAGGCAAGTGCCCTAAAAGCTTAATATGCTCATCAAAGCATTGCCTCTGAGAATTTGGAACAGATTTTGCATCTACAAATGTGTCTGCATCTTGGTGACCACTTTCACCAGCACTTGCATTTACTTGAATAAAATGGGATGTGGCTGAATTAACCTCTTCACTTCTTGCAGCATTTAAAACCTTAGCACAATTAGGACTCTCAGCATGAATGATGGAGGATGAATTTCCAGCAATTTTCATTTGATTAGTTCTTGAGTTAGTCTCAATTTCACATTTTACAGATTCACCATAGTCCTCTTGAAACATTTGTCTGGCTCTTGCTAACGCACTTTCTGAAACAGAAACCGCTTTACCTTTTGCTGTACTAAATACAATTTGTTTCATGTCATGCTTTTGATTTTCAACATTAGATGCTGTTTCTTTTAAGTTGGTTAAAATAGTTTTACCTTCAGGAAGACCAACTAGTGACTGGTTTTGGCAAGGGTTAACTATGGTGTCTGTGAAGCAGTTTGTATTAGCACAAGGTTCATTTAAATGTTCTAAGTCAAATTCCTTACTGCCATAGTTCAAATGAGAAGAGCTACATTTTGAAGTCAAAATGAGGGACTGATTAAATTGATTGTTACTGTCCTCAACAAATAAAGTATATTTTGTTTCTCCAGGCACAGAATTATCTTCAAGGTCATTTGATAACTTCATTAAACGCAGAGGTGCAGCAGAATGTACAGGAAAAGCATGTATGTTTTCTAAATCATCCCTCTTTTTTGCAAAGTATTGCATCTCTCTCTCCGCAAACAGTTTTCCATCTTCAGACAAGCAAGCTGTACCTAAATCATCACTCTCCTGTCTGGAAACTGATTCCAATTCTGACTTTCCAGGTCTGACATCAGCTTTATTACATGCATATGAAGTTACCAAACTTTTTTCACCATCTTCACCTAAATTAACAGAAGTATCTAGTTCAACACTATCAAGAATCACAGTGTGTTTAATGGGACTGCTCTCTACTGTCTGCTTAAATTGATCTCCAGGTTCTTCAGGAACAATATTTTTATTAAAATTAAGTTCTTCTGGACCACATCGAGCAATGTTCTCAATGCATAAATCAAAGTCCTTGTCACAGTTTTCACCACATTCCCTTTTCTTCAAAGGATCCTCAAAATTGTCATTGTGTTCCTTTCCTACATGAACAATTTTTGAAAAAATCTGTTCAGCTCTAGCCAAATGTCCATCAGCAACTGTTATTTTCTTGCCACTAGCAGTTTGAAAACCAGTCAAATAACTACCTTTTTCTTCATTTTTTCCAACATCCAGCTCTTGCTCCAAATGTATTTGATGATGATAGCAAGAATTTCTTTTTATTCTGCATTCATTCACTAACAGGTTCTTATCATGGATGGTGTCTTCTCCTTCCATATTTTTATGATTTATCTTTGGTTTATAAGCGTTCTCCAAAACATCTGCATCTCTTTCTCCACATGGTACATTGAGGAAGTGTAGAGAATGATACGAAGCTACATCAGAAATGGATGTGTCACCACCGGCTGGAGTTTGAATTTTCTGTGATGAGCGTTCATTTTCCATTCTGTCTTCTCCTCCCTGATTACCAGACAGGTTTTCCATTTCATCTGATATGCTTAAACTATGTTCTTCTGCAGTTGTAATAGCATCTCCTAGACTTGTTGCATCTAATGGGTCGTCTTGCAAACTACCTTCAACTTGGCAATTGCCTTGATTCAAAGACTGTTTGGAATTTTTGTGTTGCTGGTTATGTTTTTTAACGGATGATAGACTGTTGACGATAGTGTTAGTACTATTGAAATGAACATTTCTATTATCATTTATTGATCTTTTTGTTCTTTTTTCCTTATCTTCCTTGAATGGAAGGATATTTTCCTCATTTTTTCTCTGTGCATGGTGGGAAATGGAACCTGTGTGGGAAATTGCACCTGTGCTTTTGAAATCTGAAGCAAAAACTGGTTTTCCTTTGTTTTCTTTTGTCAGGCTTCTGGCAAAACTAGAGTTAGAAGACATATGGCCATTTGAATTGCGGCATCTAGTACTAGTTTCAGAAGATTTAAGCAAATAGTTGTCATCATCCAAGTCCCTGAAGAGCTCTGCAGATCTGGCCAAAGCCTCCTTAGAAATATTTATTTTTTTACCTCCAGCTGAAGTAAAGCCTACAAAATTAGAAAAGCTGTCCTGTTTAGCTATGGGAAAGTTCTTATGAGATACTCTACTTTCATTTCTGTCTAAGTTAGCAAAACTAATATTTTTGTCATTTTTATGGAAACCCACTGTGTTTTCTTTTTCATATTCTACCACTTCCAAATCTTCAATTATGTCTTTCTGCTTAGTACAATACGTGTCATTTTTTACTTGATTTTCAGATTTTAAAGTGCTACAGAAATCAACATTTTTCCTTGTTTCAGAAATATTTTCCACATTTGATGCTCCACATGTTTCAGCAGTTCCAAACTGTTGAAAGACACAATGTTGTATCATGTTACTTTGCTTTCTAAACTGTGTAAATTCGAACTGACTACCTGTTTCTTCCAGGATACTGGATAGTTCAGCAATTTCAGCTTCTTGACTTGCTGTCAAGGTTTGATTTGTTTCTTGCAAGGATTGTTGACTAGTAGGAAAGCTTTTACACAAGCCAGCTTTATGTGGAATAAAATGCGTAGGCCTGGGCTCAAGAAAACTTGTCTGTGAATCTAAAGAACCAGCTAAATTACCTTCCGACTTGCTTTCTGAATCTGAGAAAAACGTATTCTCCTTTTTAACTCGATTTGAAAATTTTCTGACTCTCTCCACAGCAGAAGCTTCAAAGCATTCATTTTCAATATCTTTGAACAGCATTTTACCCTTTGCTAGACTGACTTCAGAGAACTTAATCTGTTTATTGGAAGCAGTCTGAAAGCCACCAAAGCCCAGATTCAAACTGTATGCATTAAGATTTCCTGATGATTTTCCTTTGTACTTCAGGTTCTCATTTTCCTCTTTGCTGGAATATGTAGGTGCTACTCGTTTATCTTCTTCAGAAATCACTTCATTTAAAGAATTATCATTTACACAATCTGACCATTCTTTAGCAATCTCTACAGCTGCATTATTGAAAGCAGCTGCTTGAAGGGTTTCTGTATTTTCAACTGATTTGGGCTCTTCATTATTGGCTACAGCCTCTGTAAAGGCAGCTGCATCTGTTTTCTCCCCCTGTTTTAATCTCATACTGTAATTTTCTGAGCAGTTTATTCCCAAAGGTCTAAGCACTTCTCTGCAGTCACATACTGACCACTCGTCTGTAGCATGTCTTTCATCAGTTGATATTGTAGGGCAACAATCACTACTGACTCCATTTATGTCAAAGCTGATCTGACTCAAAGTACTATTGAAACTGCTGTCTGTCACAGACGTAGTGTCATGGTGCACATCAGTCAAGCGTTCATTATCCCTAGAAGAAGAGAATACACGTTCTTTCAGGCTCTGAAGTACAGCAGATCCATCATTCCCATCAGCACTAATGTACTTATCTTCCTTGCCTTTATCTAAACAACAGTCTTTAGGGAGCAATCTGGAATGCCTTCTTGCCATTAGGCATGCTGAACTTAGAACTTTACGTTTTATATTTGAAATTATTTCACTATTTAAAGAATCTGTTGTGTCTTCTTTCTGTGCATTAGATACTTCTAAGGATTTTAATGATGTATCAGGTTGATTCTCTTTTGCATTTTCCCTCAAGACTCTCAGGTCTTGTTGCTTCAGCCTACCACTGAAGGCATTATCAGATGAGTTATCCATTTCTAAAGTACAAGTGCTGAAATTATGTTCCTTGATATTTGATTGCAAATGCTTTCTCTCAGCAAGAAGCAAGCAGCCTATAAGAGAATACAGAAAAAAAACATGTTAATAAAGTAGTTCTCATTTATTCAAACAAATGCAAATTCAGATTTTCACAAAACCTCAGCCTATATGATAATTTCTACACATGCTTAACACTGGTACCATAAATTATACTTTTGTTTTCAAATGACAAGATTAGAGATCTAATCTAAGCATGTTCTAATAGCCATAAACAAGTGAGCAGCCTGCAGATAAAGTTATCAGTTCAAAAAAGGCTGATTTTTTAGTTGTAATTAAATCTGAAGAGATGGGCTTCCATTCCTCATGTCTCAACATAAGGATTGTTTCAAACTTTAAAGAGAAGTATTTCAATTCCTAATATTAAGTAATCATTCTAGCAAGAACAGCTTTTAAAAACAGAAGTATGTGCTTGCTTTCATGATATAGTTTGGTTTAAATATTTTGTGCTTCTGGAAGAAACAGATGTACAGTCCTAAAGCACCTAATTTTAGAAATATAGCAATACAAATTTGTAACTTTCAAGAGATTGTAAAGAATAGTTAACTCAGACAGGATTCCCCTTGACACTATGGATGTCTAAACAGCATCAAAGTTAATCAAGCTCGTCAATCAGAATAATGGTTTAAGGTGGAAGTTTATATTCCAGAAACTAATCTGAGACTAAAATAGTAAGCTAGCACCACTCTATTTGAAAATAATGCTATTCTGTCACTATTATTATAACAGACCAACTCCGTATCTCAATTACCAGTCGAGTCAGTTGCAGAGCTGCTTATCACAAACACAAGATCTTACATGATTCTATCTGAAACATTTAAATAAAACATTCTTAAGAAATACAGAACCCACCACAAATGATGAAAAGCTAATAATATACCTTGGTCATCAACACTGGCCACGTGACAACCTTCAAATTCACACAAATCAGACTCCGAAAGTGGCAATACAGGATGGACAGGAAATTCAGAGGTTACTTCTTTTTTCTTCTTGATTTTTTCTTCTTGATACAGTAAAGTACTATTTATTGTATAACTAAATCTCTTGGATCTCTTTCTCATGCTGGATAACATATTCAGGCCTTTAAAGCCAGACTCTGTAAGACTGTTTTCACTATTTGTTAAATGTAGGTCATCACAATTATCTGGAGATGTAGCACTACATACAAGCGTGCGAGACAGAACATCAGTTACAACAGATTTAGAAGTTGTTTTTAAATGCTTGGAAAAGCCACCATTATAGACTACAGAATACTCTGTGACATTTGTACTTTCAATTAAAAAAGAATTATAGTTTAAGAAGCTCATTTTGGGAACCTTCTCAGCTGCACATCCTTTTACGAACTTTGGATCTTGAACACTCAGAGACACGGATTTTACTGGAGTTATTTCTGATGTTGGGTTGCTTTTGGAATTTTTCACTTCGTAGCACTTTTCTGACAAACTGACATTCAACAGCTTTTGTGCTTTTGCCAAGTCTGAACTATTCAGTAAAGATGTTTCCACAGCATCATCTTTGGTCATTAGTACTGACTTCTCTTCTAAGTTTTTTTCTCTACATAAGTCAGAGGGTGGAGAGCTACATGTAGACATTTCCAAGTGAGTTACATCAAGATCAGATAAGTTCAGTTGAGACCACTGGCTTGGCGAAGACAGCATGTCATCGTTCACAGGCTTCTCATTCTCAGAGGACTTGTGTATTCTATAATCTTGCACATCTCCTGTGATCCTAAGTGACTCCAATTCCTTTTTGTGTCCTGTTAAACAGCCACCTTTACCATCCCTTATACCTTCATCTGTGTTTTGGAGTAAAGAATCATTCATTTCAACCAAGTGGCTTTTTTCAGTCCAGCTAGTTGCTTTCACTTCCTGTGAAATGCCAACTTTTCTCCTAACAGGCTGCTCAGAAGGATCATCCCCCTTCCCTTGTGCTTTCTCTGAGTTTACTTCATATTTCTCTACTGCATCCAGAGGATGTGGCACCAGCAGAACAGTTCCATTGGACTTTGCAGGCATGCTTAATGCATCCTGAAAGCTATTCATCTCGTCAAATAAGCCATCTAACATCTCCGACTCTAAATAGGTAAGAGAAGATGGAGAGAGTAAATGAAGTGAAAAAATAAAATTTTAGGAAATAGCTTAGGAACAGCATATTCTAGGCATATACAGCTGTTAATTACTTTACTTTCCAAACTTACTTTACTCAGGAGTAAGTTTGGAAAAATAAATCTTTCTGTCTTTAAAGCAGGTTACTCTTCTACAGCAGCTGTTAGAGGAAACAGGAGGCAAAGGCCATACATGGAGATGCCCTCACCTCCTAAGGACGGGGGTGGTTAAGCAGGTTTCCCAGATGAAACCCAGCTGTCTCAAAATAATTTTGCTTTTTTTCTACAGTAAGTAATTTCACAAGATAAATGCCTATATTTTTTTTCCTCCAAAATTTATACCAGATGGTGGGTACTGAACACCTTAAGAAGCTGCCTATTTTTGTCTATACCTGGCAGCTAAGGAAACTGTTATTTAAGGAAGATTCTTGTAAATTATTTATTTTAATATAGAATAGTATAGTGCCTAGAAGGATTTAGAAAAGACTCATTTTTTTAATTTATTAGGAAGCTTTTAACAAGTTTCCAGTGATTTGCACTAATATTAGAAAAATAATAAGAATTTTTTCATTTGCATAGAGAAATAATATGCAGAGGGAAACAAAATAACCTGAACTCTACTTCACAGACAGCCTTGAAAGTTTATACACACCACAAAAATATTACCTTCTCAAATGTATGAAACTAGGACTATCTATCAAAATATTTCACAATCAAATAGGTAGCCAGGTTTTATTTTGGAGTACTTTTTAATGCTTTTTCATATCAAAGAAATTGTAACCAAGTACCTAGAAAATATCCCTGCCACCTGTTTTCCTCAGGCACATAACCTATAGCTTAACTTTTTCCATAAGCCTTTTTTACATACACTTTCTATAGTTAAGAACTATTTTCCCTATTAGAAATTTTTAATGACCTAGTGTATGAAAGATTTTTCCGTTGGGAAGTCCATGGATGATTTCCTAATACTTGGTAACCCATGTCCAACTATTTGTAATACATAAGTTAAGGATTCATGCCCACACTGCTGGCATAAAACCACCTCTGAATACACTGAATAAGTGGATCCTACTTTATCAATGGTTATGGACGCTGAGGTTAGAGATGAGCCATTTAATCTGATCAGAGTTATAACAGGAATGAATGACATCATCGTAGTTTTGAATTAAAGATTTTAAATATTAAGTTTTTGGGCAACAGGCTAGGGTAAAATACCCAAAATGTTACAGATTCTATGTTTTCCACTAGTTTTTCAATTTAAATAGCTTTCCAGTCAATATGCTGATTGCCATACACTTAACAAATCTTAACTCTGAATCCATGGTTCCATCCCTACAGCAAAGCTGTGAATTCTGCTACAAGGGTGAGATGCCTGAAGGTTGTGTTACAGTGACCAGTCATAAATTTGCTTAAACTAGGGACATGAACCTTAAGAATTAATCATTAGGTTATAGAGGAATATGCTTAATGACTATATGCAAATTTAGCTCCCTTTGTGAAATTCCTAAGTGTTACTACCTGACAGTACACATCTTGCAGCCCATGGTTAAACTAACACATTTTTTAGAAGTTTTCCTCTTCCTCAAATTATTACAACTAAGAATCAAAAAAATCTTTGAAGTAGTTGGTAGTTCTTGTACTTTGGACTGAGTGTATATTCAGTCTCACTGCTACTAAGGACACAACTCATACAATATAAATAATATCTTCGCATCCTTAAAATCATGTAAGTATTGAAATCAATATTATGATCTCTCTTATTTTCTTCAACTGAAACAAAATGGATACCTAGTAAAAGAGATTGCCTTTCACGATGATAGAACACTATTCCAGAGAAAACTAACATTTGAAAGCTACAAATGCTGAGGTTTGAGCTATTCTTCTTTTCACAATGCATCTTCAAATGCCAAGTTAACTGTCATCAAAATGGGAAGACAGAGAAAGATATGTTTGCGAAAGTTATTTTGTACTTTAAAAGAAATGATTTCCTCCTCTTATTTCTACTTAGTGTTTTAACCAGCCTTCGCTGCTGCAATATGGGATGTAATAAGCTATTTTGGACCACAGAGCAGGACATTAATTTGCCCTTAATTTCTACAACTGTTTTGCTGACTACAGATTACCTGAATATGTTTACTACTACTACATTTTTCTCAGAATGTTTGAACCTACAACATATAAGCAGCAGTATACAGTACTCTGCAAGTAACAATGCTTCCTGACTCCAGCATTCCCAGCCCTGGTCATCAAATTCTAAACTGATTTTTTGACAATTCTTACACGTACCACACACAATATACTGTCCTATCTCGCCTGCCTTAATCTGTGCAGCACCCTTTTACATCCATGCATGCTAAACAAATTTCCGTTACTATTCTTCACTTCTGCCATCATTTATCAACAAAAATCAAAAAGCTCACTCTAAAGTACACATTTTCACTTGTTCACTAACATGGTCTGAAAACACAGAATCAAAACATTTTTTCCCACTATTTTCTGCATTCATTTAAAAATAAATTCCATTTTCTAAAAGATTTGCCATGTTTTGAACAGGTGAAGTAAATGAAGAAAGGATATAGTGAGATTAAAAAACAAGCTCACCACAGAAAAGTGAGTATTGGGGTGAAACTTTATGATAAAGCTAAATCTATTCAATAGCTAGAAGCAGTAGTCTTGCTCCCCCTTGAGCCTGGACCGGTTCTCTCTCAGCTCTCACATGCAGTCTCACACTTTCACTTACACCAGTACCAATCTGGTTGCCATCCAGTGGCCGAGTAACCTGATTTAATTCACTGACTCAACAGAAACTCTTTTAGGCCAAATTAGTTTTACAAAGTTGAATCAGTTCAGGAAGTGGAAGTACACAGTTGGCAGAGGAAATAAGCCACAAGATCAGCTCAGGGTAACTTTACCCTCAGTCTTGCTTCACAGTAGAAAAGCATCAATGCATACCAAAATCTTGGATGTCATCTTCAGTGTTTAGCTTTTCTGCCTCTGGTATGGACAGCATACTCGTATCACTTGTCTCAGGACATTTATCATGCTTGGAATAAAAGTTGTGCAAAACCTGTAAAGAAAAGACAGAAGCTGTTTTATACGTTACATACCAGAATTGTCACTTTAACAGTAAAGCAAGCAACTCTAAACATTTACTGCAATATCTCAATAATCCTGCATCTCTTAAAATGAAAGGTAACATTTTCACAGGTATACCTGATAATAGACAAGCAGATAATACCCATTTTCAATGGTTCAATGCAAACCAGGTTCCTTTCTCTAGTCAGTTTAAGGGCATCAAATGGATTCAGTGGTTCACTATAAGCAAGCTTCTCAAAAAGGAACAAAGGACATACGAGGAAGGAGAAAGACATTTCACTTATTTTAACTCGTAACAGTTTGTTAACCATGAAGTTTCAGGTAGTTAAGAATCAAATGTAAATTTATAATTGAATCCTATTAGTGGCATCCTCAGTTTTCAGTCTGAATAATCATTCAGCTTTCATATAGACAGAGGAAAATAGCAGTTTTACAGGAACTCTCCCTTTCCAAACAATATCAAAAGACTGAAATTAAGACTCAATTTCAACTCTTGGTATAGCAGTTGAGCAAAAGAAGTTATTGTACAATATAAGCCAAACAATAACTCACAAAACTTTGACAGAAGAGGAAGATAAACAAATGAACCCTCAAATCAGTAGCATACTACATTTCCTAGGTTTGAATGACTTCCACCTCTGCCAAATCCAAGTGATATTGTTTTTAAAAAAACACAGCAAAAGTATTCCTCAAAGGGGTTTATTTGTGAAAATACAGTCTAGAGCCAGGTTTTTCAAGTTTAGTGAGGAGTAAGTTTTAAAAACAGCCAGACAGGAGGCCCTAGAATGAAAGTGACAGGGTTTTTTTATTCTTGGCTCAAGGAATGGAAACATGTAACTAAATAGCTTAACTGAAATTAAAGAACAGCATAGCTCTTAAAACTACTTACTATCTCAGCTCTTTCATCTTGTTGCTTTGCTCCGGAAATAGAATCATTTTCTCTAGCTTTAGAAGAAAGACAGACAAGTGAATTCATTGGCTCCTGAGCGATTTGCTGAGTGTGTTCAAGTACAGTTTTGTTTTAGAAGGGTTTTCTTTGGATTATTTTAAATGCAACAGAAATCCCTAAACAAAAAACCTACTAATAACTAACCAAAAGTTCTAACTATAAAGTTCTACAGGTGAGGCTGAGGGACAGTGTACAAAAGGAATTTCATAACAGCATAAACCACTCTAAATGATAGGTTGTAGTTGCTGCTATGTAAGTAGAGCTGGTACCACCCTGAGCCCACCATCACTGCCAATTCCCTTTCCAGCAGTTATTCGTGGCCCTGCTCTCTAATTTTTACTGTCAAAGGATCTGGATGAGATCTTCCAGCCTCTGTCAGGAACCTGCTTTTTTTCCATTTCCTCCCACAAGAGCAGTATTATCTTTACATGTTCTTTACAAAAGGAGAAAGTGAATTCTATTTTTAAGATGCCTAATGGTACGATTTACAGACACAGCATGTAGGTTCCATGCAGCAACCAAATGACTCACTATTCCCCAGCTGTACTTATAGGTACCAAATGGCAGGGAGTGGGCATCACTACTATAAAGTACTTGGCTCATCCAGGAAGTGGGAGAATGAGAAGGAGAGGTCAAACCATAACTCATCTCCCAGAACATCATTAAGCTATGGGTAATTTCCCCAGCGTTTCTTTCCAGGTCACATCATTCTGAACCACCGAACACCCAAAATGGCACAACTCAGCAGCCTTGTGAATCGTATCACCCCCTCCCTTCCAACAGAGGAATCACAGAATCTCTCAAGTTGGAAAGGACCCATAAGGACCATTGAGTCCAACCCCTTGCTCCTTGCTGGACTACTTAAAACTAAACCATATGACTAAAAGCATCATCTAGATGCTCCTTGAACTCTGATAGGCTCAATGCCGTGACCAGTTCTTGCATGAGGAGATTCCCAATTCCTGCATGCATTCTTTATGTGTTTTATATGCTTGCGTGCTCTATATGCTTTATACAGTGATAGCTGAACAACATTCAAAAGAGCAGTGTCAGTACATAAGCAGACATCCAGGTTTTCCCATTTTCTTAAGAGTTTTCATCAACAAATCATTAGGTGAAATTTCATTTTGCTAAAGAAATCCCATGTACCTTAGGTCAAGGCTTGATGCTTAGCATCACTGTTAGTGCCACTTAGAACAGTCATCATCCCATTCACCTTCATCCTCAGTTATGCAAGCACAGCTGTTTGCACAGCTGCATAGTAAATGAGAATTGCCCTGTCCAATATGGTCTTCAATTGGATCGGTATCGCAAGTCTGCGTCACTGCATTAATACCATAGTAGGAACAGTAAGAAGGCTTAAAAATGCTGAGGTCAGCACTGATGCTGGAAAGTTTACTTAACAAGCTGCCTTAGACTTCATAAAAATACACGACTTAACCTGACAGCATCCAGTTCTGTGATAGCGCAAAGCAATTATTTTCTAATCCTCTTTCTATGCTTTGCTGTGTTATTTCTAAATTTATATTCCCTAATGCATTATATAAAGTAAGAAAACTGGAAAAGCAATGATAACATCTAATTTCATTTCTTTCTCTTAGGGCTGCACTATTTATGTTCACCCACTAAGCACCACTGTAAGAATTTTGTCCTTTTAAATGAAAAAAAACCAACCAACCAAAACAGTTCACATTGTGAACTTCTAGTGTCAAACCCAGAAATTTTTAACCCTTAACAAATGTACATTTTTAGAAATACCTATTATCACTGTTGCACCAAGTGTAGGAGGTGTGGCTAAGGAACTTGACCAGGACATATCTGGATCCACTTCTGCTCCCAGACTTTCAGAAATACGTTTTGGAGTTCCGGCCTAGAAATTACATCCAACAATTATTATTTTTGTACAGAATTCTAAATGTACTACTCAGGAAAAGAAAATAAAATGCAGAAATAAAATATTTACCTCCAAAAGTTTTGGTGTGCAAAACAAGCTTCCATACTGTCCTAAAAAACATCATGTAAAAAGGACATTAAGTAATACCTAAGACAAAGATTCAGATCTACAGATATAAGATATCTCATAAAAAAAAAACCAAAAAACAAACCAGGAATATTACTTCTTTGAGGTGTTCTATAAGTATTCCTTAAGATAGTTGGACTGCAAAACAAAAACAAAAAAAAATTAATTTCCCTTCTCAATTTCGGAAAATAAGTACATATTTCAGACATTACATATATTACCACCTCCATTATTTTCTTTCATTTTGGTTCTGGCTATTTCCCTGACTAAACAAGAAGTAGTTTTATCCTAGCCATCAGTCAGTGTTTTATACCTTACCATAAGCTTATTTCAAACTGTAAAATGCTTCTTTTGTGAAATATTTTGATTTTCAATAATGGTTTTCTGACAAATAGTATACTAGACTTCAATATAATCGTGCATTTCTTAACACACCGCATGAAACTAGGAAACTGGTTTAATTAATTGGTTTTAGTTAGACAATTAGTTTAACTGTTCTTATCATCAGCATGAGTGCTTTGGGCAGATTTATCTGAAATATAAACATTTAAATGTAGAAATTAAGGCTACTACTAGAAAAATAAGTAAATATTGTAAGTACCGTTACAAATTACTACTTGAGAAGCACATAATATATCACTACTGCTCTTTCTTTCTCTAAATGTTGGGGATTTCGAAAGCTGAAATATTATCAACAAATGCCATATGCCAGCTGTGAACTTTTCAAAATTAGCTAGTGTTTTATCGTCAATTCAGTTAGCAACTTAAAAGTATCACAAAAACACAAGACATACAAGTTTATTGACTGCTCTGAAGAAGTCTATCAGTTAAATATATTTGGTTTAGCATTTCTTTTTGCTTAAAATCCAGTTCATTTTATATTTATCTTGACATATTTAGCATACCTAGCAGCCAGACAATTGCGGAAGATACCAGGAGGAGAAGCAAGTATTTTATTTTCTTGATCTATTTTTCTTCTTGAGATACCTGGGCTTATCAATCTTTCTCTGCCTACAACACAGAAGATACTAATCAACACAATCTTGCAGAACTGCAAGTAACAGTTTTTATTTTGAAGTTTAAAGATAAGCTTTACAAAAATTACGTAATTTCTGATTTTTAGTTAAAAAAACCCATCAAAACACTACCTGTCCTCTAGTGTTTTGAACATATTCAAATTCTATATCCAAACAACACTCCACACAAATGCACAGACAAAAATGCTCATTATGTCACTTTACTTGATATATACATGTTTCAGCATATTTCCTTGATATTATTCAAGTTACACATTCCATTCCAGTTTTAGTATACTATATTTTCTTGTCATTGCAGAAGTTACTCTGAGGAGAATCTCAATACACACAAACACGCATTTGTACCCGCTTTCCCCTCAAAATTTACTTAAGATATGCACTTCTGGATTCGATTAAGCACCACACAGCAAAAATTATTTCTGGGACTGTCACTGGAGGCACTGCCACTGGCACCAGTAGCTATATGCATCTCCAGGCAAAAGAGAAAAAGTGCGCCCACTAAAGCAGCAGAATCCATTGACCAGTAAGCTTCTCACATGAACAAGCAGCTACTCAAAAGATTTCCAACTCAGAAATTTCCACACGACTTCCATACCAGAAATTACACCTAGGTTTCTGCATTTCTCTCTGCTTCCGAGTTCCTGAGTAAACATGTGCAGCACAGCTGCCCTCCAGTACCACATCAAGGTGAAATCTATCAGCTTCCATCCACCCTTCTGCGTTCACAAGTATAACTACATATAGGAGCCAGTTGGCTCTAACCAAGAAAACCAGGAGAAAAATACTTTAGGCCAGCCAACAGGTAAGGACAGAAACTTTGCTAACAGTCGTTGTCCCTTCCTTAGGGAGTGTATACAAACATGTGCATGCACCAGCACAGAGCAAAAGTAACCATTTTGAAACAGAAGAATCATAAGGTTCCTTTATTTGTAACTTACAGAATGTTACTAGGAATTCACTAGGGACTTAACACTGTCAAAGTCCAAATAGCTAGCTTGAGAAGAAACATGTTCCCCACTGAAGAGTAAGTCGAGTAGAATTTTAGCAATAAACTTAAGAGAAAGGAACAGGGTGGCAATAGTCTACAGAAACAACGTTATAAAGTATATTTGAACAGTAACACAGTTCTACATCTATAAAGACTTTGCTTTAGGATCTAAGAATGAATCTGACAATAAAAGGAGTCTTGTATTTGCCTGTAACCTGTTTAGAAAAGCTTCTCTTAGTGTTACAAGGGCGCAGACACAGCAGATGCACAAACCAGACATTGCAGAACAGAGTTAGATATTCTTCCACTGAAAAGATTCTTACATACAATCATGTATATGTTCTCCATAGAAAAGATTATTTTTTCTGCCCAAGAAGGCTGGATACTATGGCCTGCAGGTACATCAGAATGGAGCAGAGTGACATGTACTTTCACAACGAACTCGGCACTTGGAAATAATGTGGTGAGAATTCTCTCATAAAAGAGAGAATTCCTTGTCTCCAAACAGGAAAACATAACTTCTTTCCATGACATACAGTTTGACTAAGTCAAGGAGCTTAGTGCTTCAAAATGTTTCTAAGAACAATTAAGGAGTGCCCTACAGATCATTTCATACTTCAGCATTATAAGCATCATAGTCTCTCGAGAATATTTTCAGATATTTTCAGAGAATTTGGATAAAACAAAAATCAGACTACTAAAAAAATTCACTCTGATTCTCAGTCACCAGGTTACACCAATAAGCTCGCGTGCTCTTTATATTAACAGTATTTAGAGTAGTAGGACAATATCTTTTCTACAGGGAACTTTGCATGTACATTACCAGCTTATTGTGAAGCTGAATTCATTATTAATATTAATTCTGTATTTTCATAGGTGATCTTCAGAAGCCTGCTCATACAATTTCTGCAGCAGCATTATCACTTAAGTTAATAATCATCAGCTACCACCACAAAAAGTGGGGGAAAAAAAAAGGTCTCTCACTTCTGGAGAGCACAGGCAGCTTTTAAGAACCACTTTAAAACAAAATCAACAAAAATTACTCACTTGCTCCTATTTTTTTCTGATCTTGTTCTTTTCCAGGAGAAGAATAAGGTGGCAATATCACATTTTCTTCTTTAAAAATGCGTGGAGTTGATGCCAGCTCACTGCACGTGGAGGGTTTTCCTTTAGGAGTTTTAAATGATGTTTGATCAAGCCAGTCAGTGGGAACTTCAAGTTCTCCTAACAATTTAGGCTCATATGGGGATGCTTCTGCACTGAGTTCCTCAAACCAGTTAAGACTAATAGGGCCTAAGTCTATGAAAAAAAACATATAGAAAACCACATTTAAAAAAAATAATGGAAAAGTCAGAAACCTGCCAAATAGTAGCATGAGTTCATATGTTATTGAACTAGGACATAAAATAGAAATCTTCATTCTATATATGATACACATTAGGGAAGACCATAATTAGTTTTAAATTAATACAAAACAAATGCTTCATGCGGGATGTGAAAACACACTAAGAATTTAAATGCAGCATAACGCGTTGCTCCTTCCATTGTCCTGCCTCTGTTCATTTTATTTCTAGAAAGTTTTGAATTCTAATACCCACAAAGTATATAAGAATGCCGGCCCAAATTCTCAGAATATTAACAAACTAATCAAAGAGTAGATAAATAGCCAGTCTGTTTAAAATTAAAAATATACATCCAGCTTTTTGTTTATCTCTTATTTTATGCAGACTGGCAAGTTAAACAGGTTCCTTTTAACATTAATACATCATATGTCTACAGGTGCATTTGGCAAAAGACTAAATCTGGTCTGCATGTGGGTACCTAAGGAGGCCGCAGTTATAAAACAAGTACAAAAAAGTAGCTGAGTACATATTATGAAAAAAGCTACAAATAAAAATTTAAAGACATAGATAAAAAAGTAGATATTAGCAATACAGATTTGGGGCAAGAAAAGCAGTTAACAAGCTGCAGCGTAATGCTCTTCTATGGAATATACAGTTTGTATAAAATACAAACATCCAGAAAGTAATCCTAATAAAAAATATTTACTGTAGAGAAGCTGTACCTGATTCACTGCAATGTGCCTTAAATATTTCAAAGAACGTCGGTCTTTCCACAGGTTTGTAAGCCATTTTCTTATCCATAACATTACTGGAACAGTTGTTTCCAAACCTGTGCAGAAATAAGAAAAATTCCATACAGTGCTACTCTAATGCTGTGGGGTTGTGAGTCTTAACCCCGCTTTCCTGCACTTCTTGGTAGGTGTGTCGTAAGCCAGCTTTAGAACTGTGAAGTGTGTGTGGTATGAAAACAACAGACAAGAAGGGCACAGGGAATTACACCAGAGAGAACTTATACCGAAAATGGTGCATGCGTAACGAGACAAGAGCTGGGGACAGAATATATTTCCCGCTTCCATGCATATATATAAATTTTCCCAGAAATCTTACGCATATTCTCTTACTTTCCAAGGACTAAATTTAATGTTATTATGAGCTTCACAACAGCCAAATCTCTGCTAACTGGAGCTTTGGAGCCAGCTCTCTCTCTGACCTTGTATTTTTAGATAGAGAAAGACTGCAAACAGGGGTGATTATAGAAGAAGACATATCTGTTCAGCACATATCATGCTTAAGATATTATCATTTTTCTCAGAACAGTGTTGAAAAAAGTTTGAAAAAAACATGCTATCAGAGGAACATTCTGCCTAACTTTCAAAAATCCAGTTACTTAGATGAAACTTAACTCTACTTTAGTTTAAATCAAAACATTAAACTTTCTGCAACAGTAACTACTTCTAGTATCATAATAGAAATACCAAGCAAATACAGGAGAAAAATCAAGATGGAATGGGAACACTCATGGACCCAAGATGGAATTGGGTACCTCAAAAGAACACTTTTGGGGTATTTAACTATGACTAAAAGAATCCATATCTGCTACTGCGTTAGAATTGATACTGTTACACATAAACTCTTACAGCCGTTACAACCTCTGTGCCAAGAATTTTATTTAAAGCTGCTTTCAAGCCCCGCAGCCATTCCCACTTTCCTAGTTCTATCAAAATCAGGTGTAAGCAAGATCGCCATAGGAACTGTCCTGTTTAATTTAACTCATGTATTGTTTCCCCTGGGAAATCAGTTCCCCACACTGCGATGGCTGTTTTATACGTGCTGTCCCACAGAAAAATAATCACATAACGACCTGAGTTGGAAGGGACTCAGAAGGACCACTGAGTCAAACTCCTGTCCCTGCACAGAACAAACCCAACGCTCACACCGTGTGTCTGAGGGCACTGTTCAAATGCTTCTGGAATATTGCCGGGCTTGGCGCCGTGACTGCTTCCCCGTGGAGTCGTTCCAGTGCTCCACCACCCTCTGGGTGCAGAACTTTTTCCCCACACCCAACCTAACTCTCCCCTGGCACAACTTCCTGCCATTGGTCTCCAGAGAGGAGAGATCGGCGCCTGCTCCTCCTCCCCTTGTGAGGAAGCTGCAAACTGCGAGGAGATTCCCTCTCAGTCTCCTCCAGGCTGAACAGACCAAGTGACTTCAGCTGCTTCTCACACGATTTCCCCTCTGGATCCTTCACCACCTTTGTGGCCTCCTCTGGACATGTCCCTTTTATACTGCGGTACCTAAAACCGTACACAGCGCTCGAGGAGGGGAGCAGAGCGGGCACAAAGGCGGGCGTTTACAGAAGGGGAAAAGCCGCCCTGAGACAGAAACGCAAGGAATTACAAAACTGCTGCCTCAGAACTGCACGTGGAAAGGCGGAGGGGAGCTGCCCGCGCCGCTTCCCGTCAGGGAAGCAACGCTCCCGCCGGGAGCTGCTCCCGGGATGAGGGGAAGAGGGCGGCGGGGTTGGACCCCGGGGCAGCTCTCAGGGCCGGGCAGAGCCGCACGCGGGGTGTTTTACCTCCCTACGGCGGCCACAGCATCACCTCCCCCGCTCGGACCCCTGCCGCCACCTTCCAAGCTTGGCGCCAACGCGCCCCGCCCCGCCCCGGCGCCTGCGCGTGCGCCGCCTCCGCCTCTCGTCACGGGTGGGGGGGGCAACGGCGGCTGCAACTGCCCTTCAGCGTCCCGCGCTGCGCCCGCCCTGCACGGGGCCGGGAGGGAGAGGGCGAGGAGAGGAAGGCCGATGTCTTCGGTAAAGCAGTTCCCGCCATGGCTTACTCCTCATAGTCCAAAAAGAGTGTGTCAGTCACTTACTTCTAAATTGGAAGAGGAAGATTTAAATTAGACATTGGGAAAAAATTCTTCACGATGAGGGCAGTGAGACACTGGCACAGGTTGCCCAGGGAAGGTGTGGATGCCCCCTCCCTGGAGGTGTTCAAGGCAAGGTTGGATGGGGCCTTGAGCAGCCTGGGCTGGTGGGAGGTGTCCCTGCCCATGGCAGGGGGTTTGGAACTGGATGGGCTAAGGTCCCTTCCAACCCAAACCATTCCATGGTTCTTTATTCACATGTCTGTATATCCCATGGGAGGGGGCATCCATAGCTTCCCTGGGCAACCTGTGCCAGTGCCTCCCCACCCTCATCGTGAAGAATATCTTCCCAATGTCTAAGTTAAATCTTCCCACTTCCCACTTAAAGCCATCCCCCCTTATCCTATCGCTATTTGCCCTTGTAAAAAGTCCCTCCCCAGCTTTGCTGTAGCCCCTTCAGGTACTTAAAGGACTTTATAATGTCCCCGCGGAGCCTTCTCCAGGCTGAACAACCCCAACTCTCTCAGCCTGTTCCTATAGCAGAAGTTCTCCAGCCCTCTGATCATCTCAATAGCCATCCTCTGGTCCCATTCCAACAGTTCCATATCCTTCTTATGTTGGGGATTCCAGAACTGGACACAGCACTCCAGGTGGGGTCTCATGAGAGCAGAGCAGAGGGGCAGAATCACTTCCCTCAAACTGCTGGCAATGCTTCTTTTGATGCAGCCCAGGACACAGTTGGCCTTCTGGGCTGCAAGTACGCATTTCTGGCTCGCGTTGAGCTTCTAATCAATCAGCACTCTCAAGTCCTTTTCTGCAGGGCTGTCCTCAGTCATGTCAATGAAGTATCGTATCCAAGGTTGACATGTTCTAGCTTAGTGTTTAATAGCAGCTAACCCTGATGTCCCAGGAAAAAGCTCTGGAAGTCCTACAGTGAGCAGCCGTGCTGTTATGGAGCACCATTGCCTGTGGCAGTCCCGATCTCATCTTCAGTTCAGTGGTTTTGTACACCTTGACACATGAAATTATTATGGTTGTTGATGTTAGAGAATATTATTCTCCGCACACATATCCAATCCCATTTTGAAAAGTAATTGGCCTCAGCAATGAGTCCATAAAGTAACTTCAAGTTGATTGGAAAATTCTTCCTATTACCAATTTTGAGTTAGCCATCAATCATTCTAGCTGGATGTTCATCTGCTCTTGTGTTATAAATGGGTTTCTTCCTACCACTCCATACCAGACCTCATTTTACACAGTTCTATCACATCACCTACTTACTCATCTGTCACCTTCTGCAGTGTCTCTTCATACAATAATTTTTCCATGTCCCTCCTCCTTCCATCAAACTTGTTTCTTTAACTTCTAATCCTGCCACATACTGGGGAGGTGCAGTAACTGGTTCTTCCCAAAGCATTTTAGAAGAAGCCATACCATTGTTTTAATTGGTGGCTTGTAGTTTCAAATTTAATCTCCACCCCGCCTCCCAAGGCACTCTAGCTGCTTACTCTTTCTGCAGCCACACCACAGCCTTGCAGTTTAACTTCATAATCCCAGTACACTGTTTTCACTTTGAGTTGATACAAGTTGCGTCAGGGGAGGTTTAGACTGCATATTAGGGATAATTCCTTCACCAAAAGGGTTGTCAAGCACTGCAAGAGGCTGCCCAGGGAAGTGCTGGAGTCACCATCCCTGGAAGGATTGAAACATCATGTGGATGTGGTGCTTAGGGACATGGTTTAGTGGTAGACTTGGCACTGTTGGGTTTACAGTTGGACTCAGTGATCTTAAAAGTATTTTCCAGTCTAAATGATTCTATGATTCTGTGCTTTGAAAACTCAAGCATAACATGGAACTTTGAGCCATGTTTCTTAAAACTAAGAAAATGTGTTTCCTGAATCTCAGCCTCTTTTTGTTCCTTAAAAATGTTGTACCTTACTGATTATTTTCAGACATTTGGAAAGATAATCCTCAAATACACTGTGAATGTTTAAAGACATCATCCCTACTGGCCCTTTTCTAGCCCCTATCTTGTTGACCAGTAGAATTTTATGCTGCCACGCTTTTATAAAGGTGGTGAGGAGTCAGGCAAAGAAATTATTTCACATCACAGCAGGTCCAGGATTTTGGGGATTCTGCAGTCTCTAAAGGCACACATATGTACTTTGCATGATTTAATTATATGATTTTAACTATTATTACCTTAGAATTGATCTAAAGTGATGTAATTATGGAAGAAGGACTGTTAGTCTAATATGTAAGTGCTTGTATTGCTAAAATTTATTTCATTATACAGGTATTGAGCCACTTTTCCCAGTATAACTGTTTTTCCTCTGGAATGTTGTACAAACTGAAGTATATTCCATCTTTTCCTAAACCAATACAACTGATATAAAAGCTGCACCTAGACAATCCCCAAGTAATGGGGCAAAGGGAATGCTCAGACCTTTAATACCAAGAAAGACTTCAGAGATGTCATTGCCTGCTTTCTTTGCTCAGTTGTCTGTGGGGTACCTTGTTTTTCTGGGCTCTGTTAGCTTCCTAGCCTCCTTTTCCTTCAATTAAGATTGTAAGCAGGAGTTGTGAGCAAGCAGGCTTCCCCCCACTATGGAAGCCACGGTTCTCCCAGCTGTGGCTGGATGACATCTGTTCGTCTTTGCAGGGTCTTGAAGAGGTGTGCTGCTTTTTGAGTGCTGATGACTTCTCAGGGCTTACACAGCTCTGCCAAGATATTCACTGATCTACAGCTATGTAAACAATGTAGAATTTATTCAACCCTGGATTTGTTATTGCAGCTTCTAGCCCTGTGGCTGCATTTCCTACCTGAAATCACAGATGAGGGCAACCAGGAGCGGAGCAAGTTGGCACGTGTGCACACTGCACAGCTGCAGGCTGGCTCCCTACAAGACATGACCTTCCACAAACAGCTGAATGAGGCAAGGAAGGGAGGTCCTGTATGAGATAGCTGGAACAGAGGCTTCATGGTCTGCATGTCTGGGCTTCCCACACTGCGTGCTTGGAAACAACATTGGCTCCCGTTTCAACTCAGCCACCTGGAGAAAGCTTAGGGAACAGCGGAGGTATATGCAGGCCTGTAGCCCTCCCTTTGCAGCCAGTCCTCCCTTCCCGCAGCCAGCCCCGCGGCTGGGGCCAATTTCCCCATCAATTAGCCACTATCGGCAGCGGCTGTCTAGATAAGATAAAGTCAGGGCAGGGCAACCACCCAGACCGACTTTTCTGTGGTTGTGAGCATGGAGGGCTTTGTCTATCCTCCTTTCGGTATGTACCAGAGCTTCAGGGGCAGCCTCACGCCGAGCCGCAGCAGTGACCCGCTGGTGAAGCAGCCCAGCTGGAAGCAGAGCAAGAGCAGCGGCATCAGCCCCTTCCTGGGGCGGCCCCTCACCCCACTGCCCTCTGACCACCTGGACAGCTATCGACGGGTCCATCTCCAGGCCCTGCTGTCCCAGGTGAGCCCAGGGCTCCTGCCGCGGCTGCACCGGATCAACACCAAGGAGGTGGGCGTGCAGGTGAACCTGCGGGCTGATGCCGCTGTGCAGTGCTCGCTGGGGCCGCGCACGCTGCCTGTTGAGCACCCCCTTGGCCCCGCTGCCTTCCGCACCCAGGGGCAACCTGCCCTCTACTCACCCCTGCTGGACCGCAGCCCCTTCATGCTGCCTGGGGCCACTGGATGGCAGGAGAAGGAAGAGGCATCTGAAACGATCCCTGAGGAGCAGAAGGATGGTAGTGGAGAGCAACGGGAGGGCCAGACAGAGGCTGCTCTGTCGAGCCAGGAGACAGCAGAGATCCCCCAGGAGGAGGCTGCAGTCCCCAGACGGCGGTCTGCCTTCCAGGTGTGTGGCGCTGGGACCTGTTGCATCCCGCTCTGGGCAAGAAGTTTTAAAGTGGGTTGGAAAGAAATCTTGAGAAGCAAAAGGCGCAGGGGCATCCCTATGCTGGCTTCCTGCTCAGGTCTGCATCATGGTTTGGAAGTCCCTAGGCAGCGTGGGCTCCCTTGCAGTAGCAAAGCCTCCTGCATGGGAAAATAGGTGATGTCACGAGAGAGCTGGGCTGGGTGTTCTTGTGGAGCTGGAGGTTGCTCAGTGAACTTTCTCTCTGCAGTTTTTGGAGCAGAAGTATGGCTATTTCCACTGTAAAGAATGCAAGACCAGATGGGAGAGTGCTTATGTGTGGTGCATTTCTGGAAGCAACAAGGTAGCTAACAAGTCATTTCCTGCTCCTGAAATGTGTAAGAATGGCACCAAATATGTGGCAAGCCAGATGTTTTGGCACAATTTAGGGACCTGCACTGAACATCCTGAGTAGATCTCTGTAGTAACTGCAAACTGCTTTTTTTTTTTCAGGTGTACTTCAAGCAGCTCTGTCGCAAATGCCAAAAGGGCTCCAATCCCTATCGAGTGGAAGCAATCCAGTGCCCGGTAAGTTACAGATGTCTGTCCTCGTAAGACTGCCAGAGTTTGTCATATACTCTCATAGTTTACAGTTGCTGAATTTGATATTGACTTTATCTGGAAGAGAATTTGCTTTCATCGAAGTAGTAGGAAATGTTATTTGGGAAAGGGGTAATAAGTCACTTATGTGAATGATTTTCTCTTCCTACATTTTTATACGTAGCTATAGGCAGGGTAGGGTTTTGTCCTGCTAGGTGAGAAGGCTCTTGCAGCTTAACTCCTCAGGCTTTTTACAAGAACTGTTAAGTGTATCAACTCAAGTGTGTTGCTATGATTAAGGAAAATTAAATGCCAGTCTAACACGAAGTGAGCATCTTTGATTTACTACTGATGTCTTGTTTCTTAAGACCTGTTCAAAGACTCGTTGTTCCTGCCCTCAGAAGAAAAGACATATTGATCTCAAGAGACCGCATCGCCAAGAACTTTGTGGCCGTTGCAAAGGCAAGAAGCTGTCCTGTGATAACACTTACAGCTTCAAATACATTGTCTGATCCGTGCAACTTTGTTTTGTCAGTCTCTTGCAATGTTTTGACTTTAGGCTTTTGACCTGGCATTGGATAATGGCTAAAGATTATTATTTATAAAGTATGTAACTTCACTGTATAATATGCTGTGAATAAAAGTCAATAAAACTTTGCAATAGTTTGTTACACACTGGTTTCATCTTGCTGGGATGAAAAAGGAAGTGTATCTGGAATGAAGCAGAACTTATTTGATTTCCTAAAGAAAGTAGGCTTTGTTTTTAGTTTGCCTCTAGGCAATGGCAACATTAAAAATACAGTAGTAAGCTTTTTCCTTTGGAACCAGTGTGGAAGATGCTAATGTTCTTGGAACATATAGGCTAGGGTAAATGCATCTGCAGGTCTCTTCCACTGCCTCTGTCAAATGTATAGAAAAATTACAGCGATTTGACCAGACATTATGTGCCAGAAGATCAGGTCTGGGAGCTTCACATCTTTTCCATCTGAGAAGGAACCCTCCTTTTTTTTTTTTTTTGTTTGTTTGTTTTGTTTTGCTGGGGTATCTGTGATGGAATGTTCTCTAGACTTTGTGTCCCAAAATAAGTAGAACAAGTCTCTCTGCCCCTGATTCAAATAAAGGCTTCTGCTTCAGAAGCTTATGGTCATGTAAGGTATCTCTAGGCTAGGGGGCTTAAATGTAAGTGTGAAGGGCGTAACTGGATGTGCTCTCACCTGTGTTGTAGAAGCGATGGGCCAACAGGAGCCTTGTAATATTGAACAGGGATGAGAAAATTCCTGCAAAGGGAGAACTGTTTGCAGTGACGTGGACAAACGACTACCTGCTTGGGGGGGGGGGGGACACGCAGCTCACTGGAAGTCCCTTGGGATCCGATTTGCAGTGATCCAGCACTGGGCCCTGGCAGCAAAGGGTGGCAACCACATCCTGGGCTATATGAATGGAAGCAGAGCCAGTGGAGTGGGGGAGGCAATTGTCTCCTTTAGTGCTTGCTAGACCACATCTAGATTACAATATCCAGTTTTTGGCTCTCAATGTGAGAAAGATGAGGATGAGTTCAGTGGAGGCCAGTAAGCTGGTCACAGGGCTGGAACACTTGCTCTGTGAGGAGACGTGAAAGGAACTGGGCTTATTCAGTCTGAAGAAGCAAAGACTTCAGGGGACCTAGCAGGTTACGGTTAACTCAGGAGTGACAGAGCCAGGCCCTTCAATGTGGCTTACAGTAGTGGGCTGAGAAGCAACATCATAACAAAAACCAGTTTATGTTCAGACTGGATAATGGAAAAGCTTTTCTGCCATGAGAACAGTCAAGTAGAACCGGTTGTCCAGGGATGCTGTGCCTTCTTTATCCTTGAATGTTTTCAAGACCCGACTGGATAATGATAATGATTAGAACTATTACTGATGTTTTTAAAAGAAACAAACCTTCAGCTCAATTTTGTTGGTTTTTTTGGTTTGTTTTTTTTTCAATTACAAAACTGCTTTAGTCAACATACTCATCTTGGTTGAGTTGTAACCACAGGCTGACAGAAGAATTGCTGCATTTCTCACTGGTTTCTTTCAGTGTAACAAACACCATAATGATGACAAATAGTGTCTTTTGGGGGCAGCTGGTCATGGATGCCACGTGCAACAATATAGATTCAGACAAGAACACTACCTTCGCAACAAGCAAGTACTCTGCTGTGATTATATATGACTTTTATATTTTAGTTAAATGGATGTACTGATCCAAGTATCAACCAAAGTTACTTCACAAAAACGGTAAGTGTATTTACAGAGTGAACAAGTTACACTGTTGTCAGAATAAAAGTGTCTCAGATGTGCAACAGATTTACATGCATACATTTAACACTGGACAGCAGTTAAATGTAAGAAAAAAACCCATACAGGTATGACTTTATATATACATTACAAATAAAATAAGATCTCTTTCAAGAAACTTAAGATGAGAACTTGCATTTCACGTTAATATTTTTACTATTTATACTCAAAATTTATATTAAATAAAAATATGCATGCACAACAGTTCAAAAGATTTGACTCTGTGATGGAACTTTCTCCTACAAAATGGCAAGTTAAATTAGATCAACCATCCTTTAATAGTATAAATATATTCATAAAAGCAACCCTCTAGTAAAAAGCAGCCAAGGTCCTTTAAAAAAAAAAAAAAAAAAAAAAAGAGAAAATCTACCAAGACCATTTGTTGGGGGCCTAAGAACAGACCTCTGCAATATGACCCAGTACCTTCAGAGACAGTAGCCTAGTAACATTAGGAAACATACTTCATAGCAGCTTGTTGTTTTAAGATACAGTAATCATATTCAAATTACAGTTAAATTAAACTGTAGTCCATTTACAATTTGTTTCATATACACAGGCTCTCAGCTTTTGACCAACAAGTTTGCAAGATGCTGTGGCCAGCTTCATTCCGCCCATCTTTCACTCAATGAAATAAAAGAAAAAAGGAAAAAATGTATAAGTTTCTTTTTAACAAAAATTTTATTTTGTGAAGGAAACATTGTACTTTTGCCAACCTAAAATTAATTTGCTATAAAGGAAGTATTGTTCAGTGTAGTAGGCTTTGGTATGCAATGGAAGTCACTTCTTCAGTAGTGAGTTGCAGTAGCTCAGTGAAATGCTAACTGATTTTTGTGCAACAGAGGATGTTGTCCCAGATGCTCTATGCTACCTTTGTCCTTACAGTATTGCTACACATTTGAAGTTCAGCCCGTCTCTTTTTAGAAGAAATACTAAATGTGACAAGAGTGAGTACAGTTTGTCCAAACCTTTGTAAGGCTGAGAAGACATTGAGCCATTTCACTCCAACAGGGCAGCACTCCGAGCTTGAAAGAGGACACAAGAGTCCTGTCAGAGACTTGTGCCGGAAACGCTGGAGTCTGGAAGAAAAGTATTGATGACCCGGTAGCTCTGAGCTCTGCGAATCATGTCGCGGATCTCTATGTTCAGTTCCATTAATTTGGTACAGATCTCAGTCAGGCTCTGGTTGGAGCCCACCAGTGCATAGGTGCCTGTCTGACCCAGGGTTTGGTGCCGGAAGTAAATGTTCAGTAGCGTCTGGACTTCATCGTCAGAGCTACTTCCAAAGATATCATTGGGCCACAAAATCCTGCAGTCAAACAGGAAAAGAATGTATGTATCATTATGGGTTCATCAGCACAGATGGAAACGAGGTGACAGAGAGCTCTAAAAGGAGAACTGGCTCAAACACGCTTATGAGCCAAAAGCAGCTCACCGTTTTATGCTACTCATTTGTTACCCAGACTCTGGTATCAGGCACAGAAATCACATTAGAGTGGAGTTCCTATTATCTCAAAAAAATAAAGGCTTAAGAAAATTCATTTAAATAACTGAAAGTGGAACTAGTCTGAATGTTAGCCGATGCTGGTGATGCACACCTGTATGGAATTAGCTCTGTAAAATGATTCTCTGGAGCCCCACAGAAGTACTTTAGAACTATATAATGTAATTAAACAACTTAATTGCTGCAACCATACATGTTTGTGTTACTGATATGCTATCGTTACTTATGGCACACTCCTACAGAAGTTAATAATATCGTTGCCCCCATGTACCTTGGTGAAAGATACTCCATTAATTATGCTGGCCCAGCACATCGCATTTAGTATAAAGTGGGGGAGATAATAAATCTATGATGTTCTGTTCACAAGTAAGTCTAATATGAGCCGTGTAGCAAAACTTGCCTGCATTCTCTTATTTGTCGGACAGCTTTAACAAGTTCATTGTTTTTCAAACACTCCAGCATGGACTGAATAGCTGCTTCCGTAGAATTAAATGTGGGCTCAGATTCCGTCGTCAGAGGCTCAGCTGCAATTGCAGCAGTAGCATCTTTAAGATTTTTCTTCAACTCACTCAGTTCTCTCGACATGTTTAACAGCTGTTCCAAGGAGAAAGATGAGATAGGGATTTTCATTCTACATAGGCACCAAAGGGACCAGGTATTTCAAGTCTGTTCTTACTACTACATTGGGTGCACACCTTACGGAGAAGACCCCAGTTTAACACAAGGACATTTCTTGATTGCTCTGCACTGTACAATACAGGTAAAACACTAAATACAGATTTTTAGGCTTTGTGCTTCCTTTGACCTTATGCTTTAACCCAATGCAAAAGCACATCAAAACAATCTTTTATTTTTCACCCTGGCTACTTTTTTTCATATCATAGTGGAAAGATTTAAGAAAACATTTACTTCTCTTAGCAATGGTGTTGTTATTTATCTACAAAACACATGCTGGATCAGATATGATTAACAGATGGGACAGGAATTGTAAAACCTTTAGTCAGGCTGAACAGTTAATATGCCACAAGACTCACAAATAATTCGTAAGTGGACAGTTAACTTCTACAGTTCTACTTTTTCATGCTTATACATGCTAAAAATATCCACTGTCACATGAACTAACAATGGAACTTCCTTTAAATAACAGCTCATGGCTCCTGCAAAATAGCAAATTTCATGGTGAAGCAGCTATTATTCATATTACTGTTCTCCATCTCCATAGGCTGCATTACTCATAACAATCTAACAAAATCAGCTCTGTGAAATGCAGTTATAAAAAACAGTTCTCTTATAAGAAACGCAAAATATTTCTAAAATTTAGACTACTCTACAACTAGATGTCTGCTGTCTGGTCTTCTCTTGAAAGTGAACAGCCCAGCCATATTATGGGCCAACCTTGAGAACAGTTTCTTAAGATACAATAAATATTCAAACTTTTTGTACTGCTGCAGTACTGTCTGATAAAATGAATCCTTCCCATTTATAGACAATCTGTAAACCACTAGAATATATCATAAAATACATTTTATAGCTTGAAATTTTGTTTTATAGCTACAAGCAAAGTACAAAAACTTCTACCCCTCAATAGTTTAAAATATATACACCTTACCAGGAGAAAAATATACACGGAATGGCAAGTTATTTTACTACCTTTCCCTAAATGATTATCATTCAATTTAAAGCAATCACCACAAAGGTATTTTAATGTTTTATGTACTTGCTGAAAAGAAACTTGACTAACAGTAATGTTAAAGTGTTTTTAAAAGTAAGGTACATGGATTTATCTGAAAACATTTGATTCAAAAGTGACAATGTGCTTGTAAAAAATCACAGAATTAAAAAGACTTATAGCATATTAAGGTATGCAGTTAATTATATTTCTACAATAGATATAATACTCCTTGGAAACACTGAACTGATTTTGATTTGTTTATTCAGAGAACAAGATCAGGCACTACACTTGCAGTCAACCTATAAAGTAGTTCTACACTACGCATCTTTGCTTGCTTGGGTATGAGAGGATGCAAACCCATTTAATAGCTGTTTATCAACCGCTATTGCAGACACTTCTAGTAAGATGCACATGCAATGGAGAGTTTAATGGCTGGAAATTGCATTCCATTATTCCAGCAAGAAACCTTAATTGTGCATGCATGTTAAGATTAATTTACCAAATTATTGTGTTATTGTCATGCTAACAAGTGCTCCTGGCCTAAGTGTTTCCACAAAGTTCAGATAAAATCATGCGTGACCTATGAAGAGGATGTTTTCTGTACATTTGAGGAAAACTTATTTCCCCTAAAAATTAAGGCCTCAGTTAAAATAAAAACAAATCACTTGCAGATGTTCACACAGTGCAAGCCCTCCCTACATGTAAAGCATGTAAATGATGTCAAGATTCCACGTATCATTCTAGTTTGTTACTACTGACTGAAATGACTTTCAAAGATTGAACATATAAAAGATCCCAGTTTCTAAAAGTACAGTCCATTACAAAAAATACAGCACCTCAACTATATTTTGATGTAGATGCTCATGTATTGAAGGGTTTTGTCTGCAGATGTATATTCAGGGTGATAGAGTGTAATCTTTAGTGTAAGAAAAAATAAGAAAGTAAAGTGGTATTTTCAGTGTAAGACTTTGTTACATACCTCTGGCATGGAACTGACTTCATGCACTTGTCCGATAAGTTTACAGTAGGACTGAAAAAGCAACAGCAGCTGGAAATGCAGTTTATATAATCGCTGACATAGTTCCAATTGCTAAGGAAAGATTTGTAGGAGAAGAAATAATTAATAAAGATTAGTGAGTTGGGATAATTTTCAATAACTAATAAAACACGTCGACATGGATCAGTTCTTCAAAAAACATTATTTTACTGGAATATGTTGGTACGCTATTTCAGACAACCAGTTACATTCTTTCTTCTGTAAGTCATTTATGACATTGAAAATCAAAATTATAATGGCTAACTGATGCAGTGCACATCAACATCAATCTCAAGGCAGTTTATATAGGTTAGCTTCACTGTCTCCAGTTTGCAGGTGGAAAGCAGAAGCAAAATATGGGGCAAATACCTCCTGCTGCATAGAGCATAAAGCTCTTTAAAGCTGCAGAAAAAGACTTCAAAGACTTCTTCTGAGAGGATGGAAATCCAAGAGAGAAGCAATGAAATAGTTGTCCAAGAGGCTCAAAGCTCCAGACCGTTTCACTGAGAGGAGAGGAAGAGAGGCAATAAATCCAGCCAGGAGCAGGAAGGAGGAAATGGAAGCTCTGCAACTTAAACCTCAGCTCATGGATTTTCCACCATCTTAAAGAAACTGGACAAGAGATGGACGGAGTTTCACGTGTAAGAGAACATCTGGCTTCTACAATTTACTCTCCTAGATTAAGCAGATACTGTTCTACAAATATTAAGTTGTTGCTTCCAGTGTAATGCGCAACACCACATAGAACCTATCGGACACCTTGAAGTAAGACGCGATGGGCACATCTGCCAGAGAAGTCAAGTTAATATGCTCATGGTCCTGGTATCCCTGTGTCTACAGGAGGGGGAATCTTGCAGATCATGGTGGGGAAGGGAAAAATATTTAGTCTTTGACAAATTATGGAAGAAGTGAAAACTCTGCAAGTGCCAGTCAGGAGGCTTCCCAACTCTTTTGGCCTTACATATTTGATTTGTCTTCTCTTACAGACACAGTGTCTTAAGGCTGGGCTCAGTGATCTTCCCATTTGCTTGGAGGAACTAGAACAGAGTTTCATGCCAAATAGAGCAGAAAAGAAGATGCTATTAATGACTGTGCTTCCTTAAAGCTCTTCATACATGCCTAGCTATGAGCACATACTTATTTCTTCGCTGAACTGGAGTCAGTTGCAAATGCCAGCACAAATACTAATAAAAAGTACTTTAAAAGGCTCAATTTGACTGGAGAATTTGTTTACATATGGCATAATATGTAAATGCCAGGATTTTTATTAATAAGCCAAAATTAGAACCGTATCCTTATTGTTCCAGTTCCCAGAATTTCCTTACCAGCCAGCCAGGGCTGAGGTCAAAACAGAAGACCTTTGGCAAATTTCAGCTTTGTTCATCAGGGAGAGGTGAGCACCAAATATGTAGCCATGAACAGTCAGCCAAGGGCACTGCCATAACCAGGCAGAGTTAGTCTCCTGAAGGAGGTTTATGGAGGAGAGTGGGAGCAGAGGAGTGCCAAGCCAGCAGGTTGTCAAGCTGGCAGGGCTTGTCCTGCTGAAGACCAGGCAGACAGGGCTGCTTGCACCTCAACGTTGGGTCTGCCACAGCAGCAGACTTCAGCACTGTAACTTTGCCTGGTCTGGACTCTGTGCTGTTGTGGACAAACTGTTTTCTGTTGTCTGAGTTGGTAAGTTTAATGTTTGTTACTGGTGAGCAGGGCCAGAGCGTCCTCTCCCCAAAAGGAAGGGATGAATCCCACCAGATCTGGTACAACAGTGCAGACCCACAGGGGCTGTGGGCCAGGCCGGTCCATGGTGGGGAAAAAAAGGGAGGAAATGGATGTGTGACATGCTAGGACACAGCTGACTTGTGGGCAGGATCAAAACCTACAGATGGCCAAGAAAATTAAGAGGTAAGGCATGAGGGATGCTGTTAAATAAACCTGCTTAGAGACTGTTCTCTGTAATGAGGTCACAGAGCACAGTCAAGCTTGCATCCGCGTGGCTAACTGTTCTCCCAAAATAGCGACTGTTTAGATACAATCTCCTGGAAATGGCTCTGGCTTCTCTCAAGCCATGCTTGGGCATATGACGGGCTGGCTGATGCCCCAGCCAGGGAAGGTGCCAACCGCTTACGCCCAATGCTGGCCCACAGACACACACTTGCTCCCTGCTCCTGTTTAGTTCACCAGGAGGGACACAGCCCAAGATTCTCCAGTAGGGATCAAATTCACTCTGTTCAAATTTTTGAGAACTGGCAACACTACGTAGCAGTTAAATACACAAACACTTGATGTTGTCAGGGAGTTAAAAATCAATTGAAAACGAAGACACGGCATAACCTATTTTAAAAAAAACCTTCTTGTGATAGCTTGGCATGTAATGCACTTTTTTTTAATTCCTTGGAGAACGCTAATTCAGTTTCACCCTTCTGGCTGCTAACCTGAATGAAGACAAAACTACAGTCCAACTGAAGACTCAGGTTTGTCTCGCTCAGTACTGAGTTACCACAGCAAGCAACTCCATTTTTGTTCTTCCTGAATAAGTATTAGAAACCAATAGTGGTGAAACAATTCAACAACAAAACCAATTTGAAACATAACCATCAACTATAAATTGTAGTTTTTCATTAGGACAAGTTGAAAATTATGAATTTTAGAATAACGAAAAATTTTATCTTCCACTCCAGCATATTATATACATTCAAAGGCTTGATTTTTTTAACATCCATATAAAGGCTCATTTAAAACAGTATTATGGAGGTGTCAGAATTTTGGCATAGTATTTTTACATTTCACAAAACACACCTTAGTAAATTATTTTAGTCACTGCATGTAGAACACATTCAACAGGAAAATTATAATGAAAAAGGAAAACATGCTTAGAAGTAAAACTGTAAAATTGAGGGGTATTAGTCCATCTACAGATGGACAAAGAATATGAAAGATCTTCAACTTACTGCAAGAGATTCCATTTGCTACACAGCAAGCATGGCACAGGAGAAAAGGAAAGGAAAGAAAGTATAGTGTCAGTGTAATGCATGCAATAGGAAGCACAGCCCATCTTTAATAGCATAACATGTCAGCAGTATTAGCAATGCTTGCCTCAACCTGATAACTGATTGGAAATACCACATACAACATGCACAGCATTCTTAACAAAATCGAGCTTTAATTCTAATGGTAAATTACAGTCTAAATATCCTCAGTTAGATCTTCAGATTTATTAGTTTTGATTTATCCCACTCAGTAGTTCAGGAACTTACAGTGAAATTGTGTTAGAAAACTCTTGAAATAATACTTTCACTTAAATTTTTTTTTTTTTTATATTAAAAAGAACTCATGTTGCAAAGTACTCAAAAATTAGGCAGTTTTCAAGTGATAAACGGAACTGAACTTGGTTATTTATACATTTTTTGTTATCTATAAATACTTCTATTCTTGGACATAATAGAGCTAATGACATTCCCAGGATAAACTTTGTGACTACTGGGTTTATTACTTGGCACATTACAATGGAAACATTTTGCATATAACTTTTAAGTTATGGCTATCATAAGAAAAAAAAAAAATCCATGGAAAGTGCCAGTTTGGTTACACAGCAACGTCACAAGTTCAGAAAACTTTGTATTCCTTCCTCTCCCCAGTGATGCTCCAGTGATTCTGCAGCTATTAAAATGTCAGTGTAAGTCCTGTTGCAATAGTAATAAACATTCTAATTGATCTGCATTGGCATTTCAAAGATGAAGGCACTAACTTCTCTCCTCAAAAAGAAATGTTACTCTTTTCTTTGCCAAGAACTAAGATTTGCACTCTGTGCACTTCTAATGCCACTTTCCTAATTACAGATATTTTGCATCCTCAAGACATTTTAGATTAACAGAGTCATCACGTAAATGCTACAACTAACAAACATGATGACATCTGCGCAGTTGCAGCCTGATGTCCGTGCATACACACACAGAGAATAAACATTTGGAATTCTTATTCAAATTATTTACCACACCATTAATACAAAGGCAGCAAACACAGAAATGTGAATTAATGCTCACTTGGAAACAAAGTATTTCTGTCTGGCTTCTTTCCATGGGCCTTACTATTAAAAAATGTATGAAAACTATTGTCCCAAATCCTTCACTACTCTGCTATAAAACCATGATAAACTAAGCTTTAAGCTCTTGTGATGCTTAATTTTATGCCTTTTACATTGCTTGAATAGTTTTTTCTTCTGCTTCCATGCAGTTCACATAAATTAAGCTTTGTAAAGCTAAATTCAAGATAAGAAATGGACAAGAGCATACAGATCTCTGTGCTTTAGTAAATTCACAGGTGGGCTGACTTTCAAATCTTGTTTTGTCTCTGACTTAAGCTCCTCTGAAGTTTAGCACGTCACTGAGTTTCATTTGGACTTTCAAAAATATTGGAATCCACATATAATTTCTAGTTTGCCATGGAATTTACTTTAAAGAAGGGGTGGGAGAAAATAAGTGAATTCCATGTTTTTTTTTTCCAGAAATGCTGTCTTCTCTGTACTGCTTACAAAACCAGGGCAAGCCAAAAAAGGGAGCTGGGAAGTGGGTTTCACATTACATGAAAAACCCTTCTTCTTCACTGAAAGAAAATATACCGGATACAAAATCTCCCTAAACTACTGATCATGAAGTCTGCATTGCTCTGCAATATCATGATTGTAACTTATCTTCCTCTCTCTTTCAGCATAAAATAAAATATTCCTTGGAAGACACTAATTATATCTTTTAGTCCCCAGCAGCAAGGGCTCAGGTGGAATGATCCCAGGCTTCTCTCTTCTCAACTTCTAGTTTAATTCACACAGTAGGGGAAGTGTTATTTTAGATTAGTTTACAGACACGACACAACTCATGGTTTTGGCAACTGCAAACACTGAATGTTTAGAGCCTTTGGATCACTTGCAGAGCCCTTTATGCAGCTAGTAAATGCTGCATCTAAGAAGGGCACCCCCAACAGCAACATTTTGATTTAGATTTTTAGTGAGACAGAGAATTACTGTTCTGTACTATTAGAAGACCGGGAAGATAGCAAAATACTAATCTTGAGATCACGGCCCTTTTTGCTTTTTTCAAGGAATCATTTTTACATACTGAAAAGAGATGAGAGTTACCTAATCCTGTCTTAAAACAGCAAGATATGTAACACTACCATCTGAAGTCACTGTTCAGGGTGTTCTTTTCCCACTGTTCAGTGGGAAAAGAAAGCCTATGCACGTTCCAGTTTTTAATGCCTTCCTCCATATGCTCTATCTGCCTCTCCTGATATACGTGCAGGAGAGGTAGCAGCATGTGTTCTAGGTATCTCTTTTTTAGCTTTGAGAACAACTGACTTGTAACTTCCCTCTACACCATCACAGGTACAGAAGAGACAGTATCCTATTTAAATGAATTGGTAGGTGCCTGTAACTTTTGCTGGTGCCAATGCCAGATAGGGGAAGACTGAACAGTTTTCCCACTGCCTGTGATTGCCACCAGAAGACTTATTAGCAAATTACATTTGCTAATAAGGTCAAGGAAGCCAAAATGCAGGGGTGACAAGGATTTGGGATTGTTGGGAAATGGCATTAAAAAACAGAAATCAAAGGAGTTCAAAGACAGAAAGACAAAGACACAGAGATGGGAAAGAAGTGAAGGCAAACCCAGAAAAATTAAAGTGAACTGGGGGAGCAGACAAACTGAAACCAACATAAAACAAGTTTTTTTTAAAAAATGGTTACAACAGGCAATTGTGTGTTACGAAAATGTCATTATTATCTTTTATAGGTTAAAACACATAGAAAAGGATGTCACTTTTTTCTACATGTTGTTGCTGCTTCCTGATTTTGGCTAGTTCTCTCCAGCCCCTTGTTTTTTTTTCCTGTCCTCCAAAAGGAAAAAACAATCCACGAAATAATATCTTTCAAATCATTCTACACCACTAAGATACAAATTGTTTCCTATATTTAGTAAATCAGATAACAGGAATGCCTGCTGATGATGCTGATTTCTGAAAAGATTGATTTCTTAATTGTAATCAACACACTAAATATACATATATCTTTATATGTGTGTATATATATATATGCGTGTGCATGTAAAACTTTTGCTCAAAAGTGATAGAAATAGTTTTGCCTTAGCTATAAATACTTACGTACAGCACAATCTAGTGTATTTCGCGTATTTCAATGTGGCAAGCCTTGGTGTTGGACAGACTGAGTCAGTAACAGTTGTATATGAAATGAGGGTAATTATACTAGGAGTGAGTTTCAGAGCCACTGCGCTGTGGGAAATTGCTACCACAATACCTTTTTAAAAGGGAGAGCACAGATAACCCGGGCAGGCTTAGCTCTGCTGCATCTTCTAGACTAGGAATTGCCTCTGAATACTTCCCATTTCCTGTGGCCAGGATAACAATATCTTTGAGCCTTAAGTGTGAAAACTGGATTATGCCCAAGCCCAGCAGAGAGACAATGAGGCAGTACAGCAGGCTCTTGCGGGTCTGAGAACAAATATATATCACACACATAACTTTACAGGAGAGAAATAATACTGAGTGTTCACTACCTTCTCTTCTGAGTCTCCTGGCTGGCAAGTAATAACTCCATCTCGTGAGCCCCCAGCAAATGTTGCTTTGCAGTTTGCAAGCCACTGTTTTCAGAGAGAAAATAAGATATGAATAATGCCTATAGTTTGATTTGAAAAAAGGTAAGAAGTATTTTAGTTTCACCGCACACTACATAAATAAAATCTTGCAATTGCACTTTCTATTCACACAGACTGCGACAATTTTGCTATGACTGGTATTTAAAAAGTGTAGTCTTGATTTCTGTTAGTATTTGAATTGCATAAACCAAGAAAATGAATTAATAGGAGAAAAGACAGACCACGAATATTGAAGATGACAATGTTTCTAAAATTAAGGGATACAATAGCTATTTTTTTTTAGTTCTGCTTCATAAGTTCAGGAAGAAACATTTAATTAATCCAGTATCTGAAACATGTGTGGCCCCACTTCAAGTACTGGGTGCAGTTTTGGGCGCCACAGTATAAAACCAACATATAACTACTGGTGAGTGTCCAGAGGAGGCCACAAAGCTGGTGATGGGTCTAGAGGGGAAGCCGTATAAGGAGTGGCTGAAGTCACTTGGTCTGTTCAGTCTAGAGAAGAGGAGACTGAGAGGGGATCTCATAGCTGTTTACTGCCTTATCACAAGGGAAAGAGGTGAAACAGGTGCTGATTTCTTCTCTCTTGTGACCAATGACGGGACTAGACGTAATGGCAGGAAGACGTGCCAGGGGAGGTTGAGGCTGGTTATTAGGAAGGGGTTCTTCACCCAGTGGGTGGTGGAGCACTGGAACAGCTCCCCAGGGAAGCAGTCGTGGCACTGAGTCTGCCAGCATTCAAGATAGAGATAGGAGTTGGACTTGATGATCCTTTTGGGTCTCTTCCAACTCGGGAAATTCTATGATTCTATGTTTTTCTACTGATTATTCGTTTGAACAGAACTGAGTGTATCTGCAGTCTCCCTGTATGATATGATATAGCATGGTTTAGACATACAAAACCAAGAACACAACATAATCTAGCATACCGAGAGCGTTGCTTCTTTCCTGTTGTTGTACGTGTCCAGGTACTCCTGCAGTTCTAAAACACTGAATTTCAGCTTTTCAAGAAGGCCACAAGAGAGCAGCTGCAGAAATGAAATCAAAAGGGCTAGTAAATGTCACTATGAAAGAATAAAAATATTAGCAGAGTAGAAAGTATAGTAAAGATCTTGCAAAAGAATTTACAGATACTAATATTGAAAAATATTTATATTTATACCAAAATATACACAAATAGATTAACGTACTGAAAATTCAATAGCAAAACTTGCACCTGTGATAATGTGGAATTGAAATTATGTTCTGTGTTGAACAGATCTGCAGAGAACTTCCCTAAAATAAATTACTGCACAAAGCTCAACTAGTTAATGTCCACAGCTCCCTGATGATGTACAGCACAACGCTGCCATAGTCACAGCAGTGGGCCCAAGATTACACGTGCCAGTTTCTACCTCTATACTTCTGTGTGGGGCCACATCATCCTGACGCTGTTGGATAATCATGGGCCATAATGAAAACCATGGGAAGGGCCATCTCATTTATTCCCTAATATGTATTTTTATCATCCAGCTCACATCACAGTTGACTCAAGTGAAATCACTAAACGTATTACCATCCTTCATGATGAACTATGTGAAAAACAGCTTCTTTTCCATTTGTGGAGCCAACTGGGTGTGGTAGGCACCTGTTTTATATTGGGTTTTGGCATGCAGCTCAACAGATCATATTACCCATGTGCCAGTACCTACCTAATAAAATAATTGGAAATTCGTTCATGAACAAAAGATAAAAATCGGAGATAGGAGGTGGGTACCTTTTTGACATATCTGTTCAGGAGTTGCCCAAAAGTGAAACAGCCAGTAAAACAACACACTGCAAAGCAGCACATGCATTTTGAAAGAAATATACTCACTGTTTCTGCATCTACAAAAAGGGTGGGACATTCTGAACATGTTGTTAACATCTGCGAAGACCTCACAAACTTGGAGCCTATTCCTCGCAGGTTGTCTCCCAAGTAACTAGCTGCATCGCAGGTTAGGAAGCAGAATCTTTTCTGAATATTCTGTAAAGCAAAATACAGTTTATCACATTCCGTACTCAAGTACAAGCTTCTTTCTTTTGTAAACATATGAGATGCCTTTTTTTTCTTCACACAATAATGTGCAAAAGAGAGCACTTCTCTTTGGAGAATTGAATGTCTGCTCAAGTATCCTGAATAATAGTTATTATGCTGCAGACAGTGTACAGCTGGGCAGATGTGAAACTAATTGGAGAATTCATAATAATCTACTACTGAAATACATTCTCCCTCATAAAGAGGAATCTGTATTTATAAACACTTCAACCCAGAAGCAGCTGTTTTTTTCTTGGCTCTACAGAGTTAACGGTACATTACTTTTTTTTTCCCATTCCGGGCATTGTTTTGTTAGTATTCCATGTCAAGTGGCTAATCAGATAATATAATGGACATCCTAATGCCAAACAGCAGCATGGAATAGCCAGAAAAAACTTTGGTTTCCCCCGTGGGAAAAATCTTCTCACTAAAACTCTTCTGCTGCTTGGGAGGACTCCAGAAATACTGCATTGCATCCGGGAATTATTCTTCTCAGAAGATTTTTTTGTGTTTTGAGTCCTAAACCTGTCCAGTCTTCCAGAAACATTCTAGTGCTGATACTTTCTTTTCAGTGGCTAATATAGAAAGTGAATAATAAATAAAAGTAATATTTTAGTCTTGCAGAAACTGAAATAATGATATTGATAAATACACAGCACGTTTCATTGCCAAAGTACACCTCACTAAGGCCAACTGCTTAGCAGGTGGGAATAACACAAAATATTTATAAAAGCATGCAATATCTTTCTATGTTTCATTCCATATTACTGTAGGTATTTCCTTGAGGAATGTAGCTTAGGACCTGGATTACCGTAATCATATCTCACTCATGAGAAGTGCTTCCCAAATATCAGTCTGGATGACATATGAATAGCCTGTTACTGCTTCTACACTGGAGCACGTAAGTTAAGTACCTAAAATCAGGTGAGCTGAATTCAGACTTTATTGACAATGGAAGCTGTTGGATTAAATGATATTTTTCAAAAAGATACATAAGCCCTCACGCTGCAGGTAGGGTATCCATTATCAATAATTTATAAAATGGTGAAAGAGAAACTTTCTCTAAAGAACAATTTCATAACTGCTTGTTTGTGACTCTCTCTCTAAAGCATCTGAACACCTGAACACAGTTAAGACTGGACAGAGTGATCCCTATCTAACTATATGTTTCTGCTATCTCATTTCAACACAGAAACAAAGCACTACACTCAGCACATGGTTCAGATTCTCTGCTGCACTGAGTCTGTAGGAGGTACGGAGCTCTTACTAACTACCACCAAATAACGTGGTGGAGATTTACCACTACAACGTCTTCTGAAAAGAATGGTTCAGTTCAAGTCTTAGTGAAAGTCTCTGTTGCTGACATCTCTTCTGCCAAAGGAAAGGGATCTAGATTTGATTCTAACAGAAAACAGGTAGTTGAGAAAGTAAAAACAGAAGGAAATTTTGAAGGATAAATTATGGAACACAATCCAAGAGATGATGGCTGGAAGGGACCTCTGGAGAACATCTGATCCGACCTTCAACTAGAAGTGGGACTACTGCCAACACTAGATCAGGTCAGCTGTGGTTTTGTCTAGCTGAGTCTTAAAAGCTCCAAAGTCAGAGCTTCCCCAGGCTCTCTGGGTAACCTACATAGGTACTGCGATACCCTCCTGGGGGAGAACAATTGAGTTTATGAATCTGAGACAGTGAAGAAGACATTACAGAAATAATACAACCAACTTCAACGCATTCAGAATTTGCAGGAAAGAGCCCATTAGAAGTAACTTCATGGGGAAAGGACATACTGAAAGGCAATCATTCCTTTAGAGGAAAAATAAAATGAGGGCAGAAGCACATTCTATACCACTGAAAGACAGAAAATATATTAAGATGTGCATCTGGCTAAATCACAAATATTTCAGTCAGACAAATACTCAAACAAAAAGAAGAACAGAAAGTGAAACTGTGTTACATTACTAACTTGCATGCCTATGCATTGCCTATGGCAATGTAGGCACAATAATCAGAGAGGGAGATGCTAAATAAACAAGTAAGGCAAAGAGAGAATGTCAAGAAGTAAATACAAATAATTAAAAGGAAGGCCAAGGAACCACAATGGAGAGAAACAGCTACTAACAGATGCTACTGAAAAGATTTCATGTGGTTAATTCTGTCTTATTGATCCCAGAAAAGGCATCACTTTACAGGTAACAATGAGACACCAGTGAAAACTCAGGAGAGAACAGATCTCACTAGTAAGGGCTTGGATTTTTTTACATCTTTGCAGATCAAGGAAATTCATGGTATGAGAGTTATAATACTGGCTAAAAACATCCAAGAGCCATAACATGTATCTTTGAGAACTCACAGAACACAGCATGTTGTAAAAAACTTGAGAGAAGTGCTTATCTCAAAAAAAGAACAAGAGCAAAAGAATTGAAAATGAACTTCAAGAAATGTAGGAACACAGATGAATGACAGGCAGTACAGATTTGGTCAGAACAAATCATATCAAAGTATTTAAATTTCATGAAAGGCTAGAATTTTCTTTTAGGAGAAGAAGCGACTGATGTATTATATATTAATTCATTTACTGTCTTAGAGGTAACTAGGTGCGCAAAACCATAATCATCAGCAGTTCACTGTCCAATTGGAAAGATAAATCAAGTTGATTCCACGGGGGACTGTTTCAGGCACTAACCAAGTAATTAATGAAAATACTGAGTAATGGATTATGCAATACTCTTATTAAATACATGGATGATTGAGCTGCAGGGGCTGCAGATTCCTTGGAAGCCAGGATAACAATGTAGACTGATCTTGATAAACTGTGAAAGTGGTACAGGGAAAAGACAGGAGGACAGGGTTGTACACATAGGTTGAAACAATCCACATAGCATATTCAGGAAGGCAAAATTTTGTAGAACAAGATCTGCATGCTAGATTGGGTTACAACTGGAAAATAATTAACCGTATTCTACAGTGCAGCAGTTATCAGAGGGAAGTTTTTAAACAGGAATACCTTCTATAAAACAGGTAATCCTCTTCTAATGAGTGCTGTTAAGAACTTATGCTGAAATACAGAAACTGCACTTGCTTTTTAAATAATACACAGACTGACTAAAGACAGCCCATAGCAACAGTGAGAAGTTTAGAAAATATGACTTATGGGGAAAGTTGAAAGAACTGAGGTTAAATAAGAGAAGTCTGGGGTAGGTGAAGTCATGGTAATGGTCTTCAAATATAAGCAGCAAGTGCAAAGAAGAGAAGGAGTACCACTGTGTATACAGCAAGAAGCCATGGGCATAAAACACAGAAAGTGAAGTTTTCAAGTGATAAGGGGAGTTAAGCACTGGACTAAATTACCTAGAAATGTTGTCAAGTTCCACCTTTGCCTAAAGGTTAGGAATAGTCTAGAGAAAAAAGTTAAAAAATTTGACCAGAATGAAAGTCCTGGGCAACATAAGGAAAATGAACTCTTCAGGTTGTGTTGGAAGGAACCTGAATAGTTCATGTTGCTTCCAACACACATCTAATTTATGTATTTTAACAGTTCTATTTTTTTTTATGAAAATAACTTCTTCAAAGCATTTCAGTCATGGCTTCATCAAAAGCTGATGAGTCTACCGTTTAGATTAAAGAAACATACTCTCTTTTACTGCTTTCCTTTTCACATATTCATAAAAGCAACAGTCAATGTACAGCTTAGAAGATAACAGTCTTGAACAGTGCTTTAAAGCTGAAATAAGAGACCACAATTTGGTATCTATGTATAGTACTTCACTAAGTGTATTTGTTTTGCAATTACACTGACTATCAGTTCTAGACTAAGCTGTCACCTCAGCTTTGTCCTTGTGGGTGCAGATTACAGTGGCTGACCTCTTTCAGGCAAGGTCTGAATACAGTACATATTTTATGAAATGGAACTACTGTGAATAATAATGCCAACCATCAGCATTTTAGGAATAGGTATTTGCCTGCAAATAGTTGTGTGCTTTGTGTAAATAACAACAAAACATTCTCAGAATGTTTTCTTCTTAACTGCAGGTTTCCTCTTCTGGGAAGAGGATTTTTTTTTTGTGACAAAAGGGCTCAATTATGGAAACTACTTGCTAGCTCTCAAATCTACTTATCTTGGAACTGGCTGGTCTGCTGGAAGACATTTGATTTAACAGAGTACAAAGAGGCAGCGGTAGAGATAATCCAGAGATCTCTGAGATACAACTCATTTACAGGAGGAAGTACTTCAATAATTTCAGGAATTTTACACAAGTTTATCGTGTTGTGGGCAAACATCCAAGACACCGTTTACTTGATGCAGACTGGAAAATGCACGTCTTTCACTCCACCACCTATTTAGCTGGCAGGCTCCTCCAAGCAAGGATTTTTTAACACAAATATTCTGGCAGGACTTTGTGTTGCAAGCCTAGCAAATACTGGCCTTGTTTCTGAAACTTCCTGTTGGTGATGGTCAAAGGTCTGTTAAGTTAGCAGACGAGTGGCAAAGTTTGATGATGCAAACACCATACAATTCCAGACAAGGTGGGATCTCATGAAAAAAATATGGGTAAATAATACTTATGGGAAAATAATACTCCTATGTTTTAAGCCTGAAGAAGAGAACAAAGCAAATTTTATAAAATAAAAATATGTCTGTGACTCCAGCTAGAAAATTCTGGTTTGTTGATATTAACACCTCTTTTTTTTTAATTACCATTATTCAAGTTTTGATGTTATTGGAATATTCTGAGAGCAGTATTGTTTCTTTCTCCTTTAGTATCAACTGACGAAAATGTGTAGGTTGTCTTTTGAATACACGGCAAGCACAACAGCAAATGTAGTGTGTGCATACCAGGATTTGGAATTAAACAGGTACTTTACAGGTAATGTTTATGTCTTGCATTAAAGGTATTATTTATTTAGTTTTCATGGTGACATCAGTTCCTTTTCACCTCTTCAAAGAGAACAAAATGGACAAATAAGTCTTAGAACACTTGAACAGGGCTATTATCCTCGAGGACTGATATAACTGCAGACAAGCTGAAATACACATCATGAATACATGACTAATTTTCAAATTTGAACTGCTGTGCACTCAAGTCAGCACTGTTTTCTTCCTTCCGAATGGGAATTCATCAGTGTTTAGAAGAGTGCTATAAGGACCCAGTGGGCAGCAACAAAAGACATGCAATTAGCTCCAGTGGTGCACAGAGAAAACAGGATGAAGAGGAGGTTTGTATTGTATGATGCTTCTTTCTTATAAGGACACTCTTAAAGATTGAAAAGATCTGTACATTTACTCGTGGGGTACCCATTGCTAATAAAAAATTACATACTCTGAGATCATGGGGTCTTAAACTCTGCATGAAGTTACCTGGCTGGTGTATACCCTGCTGCAGCACTCTAAATGTCGTGCAGCTGTCTCATATAAAGCAGGACAAACAATTAAAAATGGCTTTAAAACTAATTGCAGGTAAAACAAGATGTCATTCTTTAGAACGGTTTGTACATTTAGCTCCTTTTTTTCTTTATCTTTTTGCAAGATGCTTGTCTTTGTGAGCATAAAGTTTTAGAAAGGAGAAATGCATTTCTAGTCTTCAGACTCAATCTCTGGAATTTATATCACATGATAGCAGCTGGATATTTCTATTCAGATAATCAGGTACAGAATATTTAATAATGTTGACATTTACATAAGCACGGTCAGATTTCAACAGTTTGAGATGAAAGAACAATTAACAATAGTTTGAGATAAAATGACCACTTCCCGTCTCTTGCTGTTATAGTTCCAGGCTGTTTGTAAAGTACTGAAGAAAATACACCTTACAGTGGATCCACATTTTATAATGTTATCTCCAAACCTGCAAGTATGAGATACTATTTTTATGACAAAAATGGTTACAGACAACAGTTCTGCATCGAAATCTAGTTTGGCAATTGTGCAGCATGCAAAATTCCAGCAGTTATATACCCAGTAGTTCATTACTGGTACAACTACCAAGAACCACCTTAATAGCCACCCACAATCTAAACATTTTGATTTTGAATCTTAAACTAATTTTCTCACCTTAAACAGGGAAGAGAACACATGAAATGTATAAACTGCACAGGAACCATCAGAGTCGCACATGAGCTGGTTGATATGACTACGCCAGGCTTCTTCTGCATCATCACATGCTGCTGGCTGAAATGCAGCAAGGATGGCAGAAAAAAATGGTGAGGGAGGAGGGGAGGCATTTCGATCAACATCTCCAAAACTAAAGGAGAAAGGAAAAACTATGATGAAAGGCAAATTCCAAAGAAGGTAGCAGGTAAATGTACTATAACAGACACAGGATCACTAATCACAGGATCAATTACAACATCTTTCTAAAAATATTAATGAAATTTCAAATTACTACAGGCTTACTACCAGTTCTAAAGGGTATTAAGTTACTTGATCTTGTGTATTATCCCTTGGGCTGGAGAAATACTTCCCATGCCTCCCAGAAACAGTAACTGTGATTCTGAAACATGTGACACAGAGAGAGAGAGTCTTCTTCCTATACGCTCATTCCCTTCCTTTCCATAAACACTGGCTAATTGCAGGCTAACTCAGCATCCAAAATCTGAAAGAGCTCCACACTACACGGAAAAATGTTGATGCTTTCTTGCAACATATACTGGGCTCCAACCACACTCACCATCAGCCTCAAGAGTATGCAGATGGGATTTTTGACAGTATTGTGACTTCCTTATTACACATAAGTAATAAGAAAGCTGAATACATGGCTTATATGTTAAAAAGCTAACCAAGCACTGTTTCCATTACTAGGAATCTTTAAAAATATTTTTTTTCTTTTTATTAAATATATTACATATATAATGACCAACTGCATAGATATATGTGCAAATCATATCTAGTTTTGCCTCGAATGAAAATCCTGGAGTTTTTTTGAGTTGTGTGATAATTATGCAGGTAATTAGGGCGTTATATTCTCACAGCTCTAAACTCATGAGAATTTTATAACTCCTGTGGCCAAAATAGCCATTCCATTAACTAATACCATGTTAACACTTTGTTCTACAATGTAAAAGAACTTTTATGAATAACAGTACCTAGCAAGAGCAAATTGTTCCAGCCTGTCAACCTTCTCTTCTGTCTCTGTCATATCCAAACTAAGGCTATCACTGCATTCAAATGCTCCAGGGAGTTCATTTGTAGATCCCAAAAGCTCATCCTCATGGACTGCTGTATCTTGTTCTTCATGAACAGCTTCAGCCTAGGGGCGTGAATGATAATGCCATAGAAAATTGCAAATTAATGTTAATTCCACTAATGAATAGAAACCATTTAATGAAAAAACCCACCTGACAATATGTTAAATTGCACAGATATAAAGCCACAGATTATGAATGACATAAATCGAGTTACACTTCTTCAAAAATACTGTATTTGTTTAACTTGCTGTCTTGGATTGATATTATTTTTAAGAGATTTCTTCAACTTGATTGTCTAGCAAAGAATGTCAGATTTCAATGCATTAGGCAACATAGCAAGGAAATATTTTTTCACAGAAACCAATAAAGTCATAGTTATGTCAGGCTGTCCTTGTCACTTATCACAGTCCAAGAGGGTAGTAAAGCCTCTCAAAATATACTCAAAACAATCCCTGTCTGGAAGACCATAAGCACATTTAGAATTGAGAATTATTTTTAGCATGTCATTTACATAACAACTTCTATTCAAGAGCAATCCAAAGCATTTTGTAGGCCATTAAAAGGATTATTCTTCTACCATATCCTCCCTTTTTCATCCATTAGCACCTACACCTCTTGATTTTTTTTAAAACTTTCCAATTTCTCTTGCATTTTTAGTCTAAACAAATTTTGTTTCAGTTTTAATATTTTGCTTTTGTCTACATTGTCCATAGCATCCTGCAAAACAGCTCCTGTAGAGAGACTGCAGTGTGTAGGTCTAAATATATTTTCTGTTTGTAGTACGTCATAAGGTGTGTGTTTGTGCAGTTATGCATATGTGCACATATGGCTTGAGTTGGGAGCTGGCAGGAAGGGAAATCCGTGGCAAATCAAATTAAAAGAGAAAAGTGGTCTCTTGCTTGGATCCTACAGATAAATTTTGGGATTTGCGTTTCTAAAATGAAAAGAATAGGAATATTCCTGAGTCCTGGGTGGATGAAATGAGACCATAAACCATTTTGAAAAGAGAAATTAAAGCTATATGGCTGAATTACCAGAGTAGAAGCCAGACCAACATAAATGTTTCATACTTCTCCAAGAAGTAGTTATTATTAACCACTTTCAAATATGAAATATTAGTATGAAAGAACTACTGGTCTGTTCACTGCAATGATAGTGTTTGCACAAGGAAAACACATTTTGATGGGATATAATAAGGGAAGAAGAAAGAGGAAGCAAACACCTCCCAGTCACCAGAGTGCAATACGATGCCAAAAAACCAAAATAAAAAAGTGAGCTCCAAATATTCATGTAGGATTGGTCTATGCTTTCAGAAAATTATCAGTCTAGATAACTTGAAAAAGATATAAAATAGCATCATTTGAATTTTTGTTTCCCCCATAGTATTATTCATCACTACCTTCTAATCCTTTACAAATACTATCTTAATTATTGTGATCACTGTCTTTCACAGAAAATAATTGATTTCATGTTGTTAACAATAACACCGGGATTTTGCCACTGCAACATTTGAGAAGCCTGCTTAATCAGTCTGTTGCTCTCATTCACTGTATCTATTTAACAACTGAGGTGATATTTTCGATTTTGCTTATGATGCAACAGCTAAACATTTTTGTACCGCACTAAATAAATAACAAAAATTTTCCTCTGCATTGATGACATACCATCAGCTCTCTGAAAATAAAAACTTGGCGGAAAAAAGAAACAGGAAAGTTTTGGGTTATCAAATCCAGCAAACGATACATAGCTGCAACTTGGACATTATCTGAAAATTGGATGACTTCTTCCTTAAAATAAATATAAACCCAGGCATCTTTGTTTATACTGATTCCAATTTGTTTTAAGTCAAAAAACAGAAGTATGCATACTAGAAGAAAATATCTTTAAGGCAAAAACCACCAATAAGGCACTCTGTGTAAAGTTCATCAACTCAAACATCTTTGTAACACTGGCAAATCCCTGTCAATTCCTGTTATGTATCTCACCAATATTGAGCCTGTCTTGGTACCAGCTGAATTTGCCTGTCAATTCCACAAAAAACTGCTGCAATTTCACATTCTTCACTTATTTACTTCCTCCAAAGCTTTTCATTTTTTTATGAACACTGGTGCACGGGTATTGGGACATTAAAGAGATTTTCACAGTAAGTATTCTAAACCTCTAGGCATATATGAAACTCCTGAACTGTGATTTGCAATTCTTAATGTACATACCCATAGCTACTGCAGCTGGATGCACAAGATTAGCCGCAGTCACCACCTGCAAACGTATCTGTTTTGACTGCAGCTTCCTGAACTGAAATTCTGCCAACTTCTGCTGTTATGGTTGCTAAGGGGTAACTTGTCTACCAACAGTTGTTTTGACAAATGATAATGAGTTTATCTTTTCCACAAGCATTATTTTGAGAGGTTTCCCTCCTTTCCTATCCTTACCCAGGTTTCCCTCCTCCTGTCCCTTCTTCCTCCTGGGAAGGTTTCTGACACAAACAATTAGCCCAGTATTCAGCACTATTTGAACCTCCTTGTCTATGACCTCTTTACTAGAAGTTTCCATTACTTCTGTTATATGCAGTGCTACCAGTACGGTATCAATTTTTTGTGTGGCTGTATTTGGAGGGGACTGAGGGCAAGATGTGGAAAGAAAGTCGATAAATATACAAGACAACTATATTCTTTCCCTGCCTCATTCTTTTCACTGCTTTTCTGCAGAAGTCACCAAATTTAAACATAACAAAGAAAGCTTTACTGGTAAGGCGACAGTGTCCTAAAGCCACTAACTGATACACATCCTGTGCTCCACCCCAGATCATATTTCTGGAGAGACAGGAGGAGCAGGTTCACCTCATCTCCCACAAACAAGTATTGTCAAACAGAAAATTAAATAAACAATCCCCACACTGATAATAATTTACTAACCTTACTCTATGTTCAACTTCTCATATAATGGTCTGAAATAAACTGGGCTGAATATGGTTGTTGTATCCTTGTAAATCCTGCCTCCCCACCCCCCCAAGATGGCTTAATATTGCTGTCATGAATTTAAAATTTCTGAGTGTCTGCCAAAAGGCAAGAACTGAATCCAGTGCACACAACTATCCAATAGGTTCCCACATACAAAAAAATCTCAGAAAATACATGCACACACCCACCACATGAGTTGGCACATTGTTCTTTTAAATCAGCACGAAGAACAAAAGAATATTCCCTTAGGGTTGTAACTTGTAGCCACTGAGTCTTCCAGTGAGCTCCTAGTATCTTGGTGTACATGTAGGGCAATATACTTAAGAAACAATAAACAAATTCTTTTAATGGAGAAAGTATAAGTAGAAAGGAAAGGGTATGAATGTGCAGGAGCATATGAATGCATTGCACTACGCCACCACGTACAAGAAGTCAGAATGTACCCGTTTTCACTGATCAAATCCTTCATGGAAGTATAAGCAAAATAAACTTATGCAATGTAAAATACAGCAGTTCATTTGGAAAAGAAAGTAAAAATGTATTCACCTTGGATCCTTCAGACACTTGGAGATTATTCATATCAGGCAAAGACACATCAAAGCTAGAAGTTTCTATATTAAAATGATGCTGGTCTGCTGAGGTTGTTTCACATGATGTTGAAAGGGAATCAATATGATTTGTATCCTCTGATGGGGAAAGTGTTATAATCTGTTTAGAAGACAAAAAAAGCACAGAATAACTGAGTATACAGCTACCCAACCACACACCACTTTTATAAACACGCAAAGCAGACATTGTCTTAAAGGGCAATTATGGGGGCTGTATTAGTTTGTACATGCAGACATATTATAACCCTTGCAATGTTTCTGTCGTAAAAACTATATGCAAACATCCCAGAAATGAATAATGAAAATCTGACACAGTTTACCAAAATGTAGTCTTTCCTATTTCTTCAAGTATTCAATACATCGGAAAGATTTACTACCGGCCAATTGTGCAAAATTGTCACATAGTAATTTGGCAAAAAAGGGCAAATAACTAGATCTGCTGTTTCCTCTGTTTCAAACTTTGCATTAAAATTCCTGGTTACATTTGCAAGTAGGGGAAAATCAAGCAGTGACAAAACACAACATTGAGTGGTACACTTAAATTTCAGCCAGTTGAATCGCACCTGGGTTACAGGAAACTAAAAGCCCAGCTTATTTAAAACCACAGTCCTATCTTTTCTTAAATTGGAAGTTTGCAGCTTACTAGGTCTGAGTTCTCCATGATTTGGCCGGTGGTCAGGTCCTCCTCCTCTGATGACTCATCGGAGTCCTCATGGTTCATTTTGTTCAGGCTGGGCGTGCTCCCTGAGAGCTGGCTCTCTTCCAGAAGCTGCATGTCACACTTATCCAGGCTATCCAGGGACCGTCTGCGGACTCCCCAGTTGAAGTTGTCCATGCTTTCACCCTGAAATCAGATAAACGGTCAGCCCTCTTGATTTAAAACTCAAACTACTAATCATTAGAACAAAGTTAGCTCAAGAAAGATTTTTATGTAAAAATATAATACAAATTTGATATAAACATTATTTTGTTAAGCAATAATGTAATAGGAGCATTTAAAATTTTCCAGCTTTTCACCTGGAAATAAGAGCAGAAGCATGGAAATGACAGTTAAATGAAGATTCATTTTTTTTCCAGTATTAAATGTTTTTCATGCATTTGCCAATTTAAGAATTCATTTTTGTTAAGTCCACATATATACACACTTAAATATCAGTAGAGCAATGTCAGGCAAAAGAAAAGTTTGGAAGCAATTTTAAAGGATTTTGCTATGATGTTCAAAAATATTAGGAGCACAGTTCATGGCAATGGTGCAACATACATTAAAGATTTTAGATGCTTTTCATTATGTACATAATCATAATGATGAGTTAAGGTGGATTTGAATGAACCCTTCATTTAGCAAGCGAAATGTAATAGCTAAAGCAGTACACCTTTTAGAATTTTTATTCTAGGGCCATATAGCTTATTCTTGTAAGCCAAATATATTTGAATTATTTGAAACTAGGAGAATAATCTGATTAGTACTGACTGAGATTTCACTTTTTAAACAGGACACAGTCAAATGGACCAAACATTTTATATTGACTTTCAGTTCTGATCCCACATAGTTACACAAAGCTGAGTATATTAAGCAAACTGTATAACTATTTGTTTGACTGGGGAACTGATAAAAAGATTGCTTGATTTCTTTTGTGCATAAAATCACAATTAATTTTCCATCATTTGTCCATTTGTTTACTTTATGTGTTTTCCAGTGGACTGTATTCTGTTTCCCTAATTCAGCTAATTCTCTTTGTCCCATCTTCAAGTCCAGCTAGGTTCCTCTCTGGCAAAGGCAGAAGCTTGTCCACAACCGCTGCTGTCACAGAAATGCAGAGGCTGACTGTTTAAAACAAGACCCTGCAAGATCCAACACTCTCAAACAAGCAAGCCAACTGCTGAAAATTCAAGATGACAGTGATCTTTTAAATATGAAACCCCTGAATTTGTAAAAAATATAATTCTGCCTAAAACCATCATAAACATTAGGGAATTTTTATAGAAGGATTGTATCTGATTACAGAAGGAGTATGTCCTGAGCTCATGCAGATTAAAATTACATGTGTAGCAAAAGAAGTCTCAATTCAGTAAGGTCCTTAAGCATTTTTGTAATTTTAAACACTTCAGTAATTCCCATTCAGGACTACTCAGAGATTTACTCCATGGGGACTAACTGCATAAACTGCAATTAATTCAACTGCAATCTTACCTCCTTAACAACCAAAAAACTTGCACAAATAGCTCCTATTTTGCATCACTGCACTTTGATGCAATGAACTTTGGAATACGACTGGAAAGAAGGAAGGTTGTTTCATGACACTAAGTTCACCACTTGTGAACAAATTTGAAGAAGAAAGAAAAACAATAGGAAAAAGACAATCTGTGAATGGAAAATTTCAATCTAAAAAAACATGTAGAACTAAAGAATGCACTATATTCAAAAGCAAATGAAAGTAAAAGTGTTACGAAAGTTATTAAGTCCAGTACATTATTGGAAGAACCCTGTATTTTCATCCTGGGACTAGGATCATCAAGTAGTATTGTGCAGGTTGAGAACAGAACTCATCTAAGATTTAAGCAATTAAGTCTCTTTAAATCATAAAAATGACTGTGCAGTTCCCAATTACTTATTTTAATGAATTCTTTGGCAATCCATCCTCCCCTACAAAGGCTGGAGGACACATGCTGCAATGAGACATCCTCCATAAACACATCATTTACCGAACTGAGAAATGACAACACAACATAAGCATACGAGCAAGCAAACACAGATGACTGCCATCACATGCTGATCCTCAGTAAACTTTGCAGCCTATGTCTATGGGCATATTTCTTGCAGCAGTATTATTCTGCAATGTTTTCAAAAGGAAGCCAGCAAAAAGAAGATAATTGAAAACTGACACTTCTAGGACATGCAATTAAAAGAGAGGAGTGTGTGAATTAAAAGTGAGGGAGAAGCGTAAGACAGATGAAATGCAGAATAACCCAAATAACCACAGCATTTGGGTTAGCGTAACCTTGCTACAGGAGCACCCAGACTCATATGGAATTTAAAAAAGATGGAGGAGTTGCTTTTACAGTCTGTTAAGCAATCTTTCCCAGTTAACAAGAAAGATGGAAGACATATTTCAGAGGCTGTTCAGTTTTACCTACAATGGGAGTAAAGCCATCTTCTATTTGAGCACTAGTAATAAACATCAATTCAAAAGAAAACAGTCAGCTATTACAAATGTGTCCGACCAGCAGTGATCAGGTACCACACAGGAGTTCCCATAATCATGACTCTCTGGTAAAGGAGCGGATGTGCTCTTGCAGACATTTCAAACTTTACCACAACCCAGGGAAAAGGAGAGACACAGAAAAGGCAGCAAAAAGAGAAGTAGCCCTATGTAGAGGAGAACAGCATAGCTCCTCCATCAAGCTGGTAAGAATCATGCAAAGTTTCTTTCACACGTCTTTACCTTACTATATTGACAAAGTATGCAAAGTTAATGGAGTCGCAGAAATATTGTAGGGTATGGGCAAAATGTTTTGGAACTGCATAGTAAGGCGCTACTTCCATGTGTTTCTATCTTTTAGAGCGTGGACATTTTGAGACAAAGAGTTTTGGGTGTTTGTGTTTGCATAATAACTGATGTACAGACTGTCAGAAACAAATATGCACACTACTGTTGTTGCTGATTTTTCTATCATTTGTTCAACTCATTACAATTCTTTATCATTTCAGTTCTCTCCATACATTGAACAGCAAGTTCAGGTCTCAGTCCAGCAACCAATGATGTGCTTTTTCAGTTTTCTTCACAGGGTAAACGATTTCAGAAAAGTTGGCAGGAGTGTAGAGCTGAACTAAATTAAACTGTATGAGTTAATTTATTCAGTTAAATCCAGGCTGGTAGGCAATTATGTAAACTTTCTGAAGAGGCCTCAGGTACCAGCTTTAGCAAGATGCTACAGGAGCCAATATACCACAACTGAAAAGCTGGAAATTATACATAATTTGTCTGTGGAAATAAGTGGTCCAAACTTTACTATATTATACACAAAGAAGTTCTTCATTTGCTTCTATATATAATTTACACACAAAGGAGAAATGGCTTAATTTGAAAAATGCTGAGAGTAGAATTAAGATATTTTAAAATTTGTGAAGACTGTGGAATGTGTCAAACTCAAACTCAAAATGAAGCAGAATTTTTGAAAAAGGCCTCAAAAAAATTCCTCATACAAGACAAAAATTGAAGCACCTGTCAGAAGTGCAAGCACACGCACACCCGCCCACGCACACACTGAAGAGGAGGAGGGCAACAGTAAAACTATCATGTTATTCTATAATACAAGTTTGCAAGAAGGCATAACACATACTGGCACATCTGAGTTCAAGTAGCATTCTTACCTGAAGTTCCTGGGTAGCAGATATAACAGATAGAAAAACAAATAGAAAGAATCTATGTAAAATTACTGTATTAAAGACATCCTAGACAAACATTTGCCTACAATTGTAACTAATATCATCATAGAAACTTCATCTCTTCAGCCTATCATTTAAATTTGAGAATAACTATTACTTGATTTCGTATCTTTATGAAATTTCAAACAAGCACATCTTGTGGTCTGGGGATCATACAAGCATCACTGGTCTGTTTAAATCATAAGGCTTTTTTTGGAAAGGCTATTTATGCTCCTGCTAGCTTAAGTTTTCTAATACTGTTTTATTCATCTTTATGAATATAGCAAATCTTTGCAGGGTCACAGTCCATTAAGGTAAACTCATTTTGACAGGAATTATTCTGCATGATAATACAGAAATATATAAAAACCATTTGTGGTTTTAAGTGGTGAAGAGAAAGAAGACATTCTTGAATTTTACTGGACAAAAATTATCGCATAGTATTTAGTCAAATTTGCAGTCTCAAGTCCTTGTAATAGCTTGAAAGCATTTAAGACACAAAAATTACTGCAGCCAGTATACTTCCTTGATGAACAACCTGATATTGCTGTTTTGCCATTTATCATTGGTGGGAACATTAAAGCTCCTTTATAAAATTTGGCTGATGTATTTTCAACCATTGATGCCAACTGCTTTTCTTTTTTTAGCAAAGTCACGGGCAGTTGTGAGCCAAAATTACTACGTTTCGCTATAGAGATTCCTGACTCAGAAAATCTCTATGCAACATCTCTTTCCATTCCTTTATCCTTTCTCTTCATTGGAAAAAAAATAAAATTCAGATGTACATGAGTTCACACCCAAGGGGCTCGTTTACCTTGAAATTATTTTACTACTGTAATTCAACTAGGGAGAAAACTGATTATTTCTTCTTGTACACATGTTCTTCTCTGGGCTAAGAGCAATGCCCGAGAAAATTCATGTTAAAATCAGGTCTAAAGTATGATAAGACAATTTATTAAACTGTTAGGTTTGCTGAATATCTGTGCCTTATTACCTCAAAAGAGCTAACAACTTCTGAACTTTTAAATAGCAACAAAATTGTTAAGACTTGTTTGTCAATGGATATTAATTGTTGGCCTTCCTCATCCAAATAAAAAGAAATATTCCAAGTTTCATATAAACAAGGTTAAAGCATCATGTAGCCCCTCAAAATATAGCAGTTCTTTAAATTTTTCCCTTCAGCAGTTTCAGCTCAAGGTGAGCTGACATGGCTTTACCTGTCAAGACTTGATCTGGGCCCTCAGGGTTCTGTTTAGCTCCTGCATAAAATGATGAAATCATGGACTCCTAAGCAGAGTGAAAGGTACACCTCTCTAAGCTTTAGTGATTTCATCAGCAGATGCAGGAGTAACAATAGCCCAAAGACCTGTGTTCGTGTTTTGGAGGGTTACGCATGAACCAACACATTTGAAGCAATTTCTTTTTATGGGTTTTTAATCAGCAAATATATTTTTGTTAATAATTTAAACCTTTAAAAACTGTATTTAAAATAAATTTACTTAAAAGTAAATTCACTGAAAAGGTACTAGAAAAGAGGCTTTATTTTCCAGTAACATTTCTGCAGTGTTTCCTAATGTACATTCAGAAAGGAAGGGTGTGGTAGCCTCTTACTGTTATGCTACTGAAATAAACACTGAGTGAACATTATAAATAATGTGAACTCAAAACTAAGTTTATAGTTATAAAGTTTTATGTTACAAGAAGAGTCCAATGTTTAGTAGAAAGAATATAAAACTGTTTTAATAAAAAAGCTGTTTCAGAGAAAATATACTGTACCTCCCCGTCTTCCAGCTCAACATCTAGGAAATCAAAGTCTCTAAAGACTCTGAATTGTTGTTCACTGTTTGAATCATCCATGTTCTCCTGCTCCCTTGCTCCGTCTTCTGAAGACACCAAGCTCGTCTGGTGCTCAATCAGATCCAAATCACCACAGGAAGAAAAAATTACCTACAATTCAAAGGATTTCTCTTGTAACAAACTGTTCCCTCTGGTTGTTTCTTCCTAAAAGCTGTAATTGGTTATTCGGAAGACTGTATTTCCAGTACACACCTAATTCCTTCACTGAGTATTTTTAGAACACTCTTTTATTATTTATGTTGGACAGGTGCCTTCAGATTAAACTTGTACAAAGAAACAACTTCATACTGCAGGAACATGTCCAAGAATATTACAGCTACCTCCTAATGGCTGCAGATTGATGTTGCCTGGATGTTTGTACATATTTATAGGAACAAAATTGAGAGAACTTAGCAAAGGAAATACTGTCAAGGGGATGAGATAGTAAATTAATTAAAAAATCTCAAGTTAAAAATTATGTTCAAAAATATGTAAAGATTAGAAAACACAAACTATAATATTTCCTTTCCTACTAAAAATGATTATAAATACAATTTAGTTGTGAAAATGTAACAGTCTCTGACTGTGAAGGACTTATGCACAGTAATACAAGTGACATACAACATATTCAAAAACATTCAGAAATTTTCCTTTTTCTGTAGAAAACATTTAATAACTATTTTAAGAGCTTCATACCCTGGATGATGTGTTGCCCATTTCCTGGCACCAGATAGTATTAATTTTTAAAGAGTAACATTAGGACTACTATCTAATGTAAAAATCAGACAACCCCCCTCCCAAGTTTTATTTCTGTAATTTAATTTTTTACTTTACAAAAACTTTAGGTTTGTAATATCAGAGGTCATTACTCTCTACCCACTGCGATGGCATAAGTAAAACCTATAGCATCACAAATCTCTCATAGCAAAATCGTATGTAGATTTGCAAATTGTCTTTGAGATGGCCATTCACTCACTGGTCTGTGTGCTGAGAAATGCAGTGTGGGCAGCACAAATTACAGTGACAATAAAGTGACATGAAACTAAACAAATCAGATCAGCAACTCTGGGAAACAATGTTCTTCACTTTTAAAATTTAGGACACAATGAAACAAAGAAATGGTCAATACAAGGCTACTTACTGAAGGGTTTTTACTCAGCCCAACTTCCTGACCACATAGAGAAAGGACATGTACCAGCTTTTCCTTTGTCCTTTTCTAGAAAACAAGACATTTCTCAAGTGAGCATTTTTTAACCACACATTCTCCCATTGGCTAGAAAAATACATTAGCAATTTTTAATTAGGAAGAACCAACCAAAGAATTAGTCATCAAGTGCTCAAAGGGTTGCTTCCAGAGCAACTATGCATACAAAGAAACATAAAAATGGTTGTTAATGATTTTGGTGTTTATTAGTTTTAAATTAGCCTATTAATTCTATTACGCATAATAAGGAAACATTAGATCATGTGCATCACTTCAAAATAACTATTTTAGAGGCTTAAAATAGAGCATGTGCATAATTATTTTTTGCAGAACTGGGTCTGAATCACTACTATATCATCTACAAAGAGCAATAAATACACTTATTCTGCATGGTTCTATTTTAACTGGCAGATAACTAAAAGGTTATTACTAATAAGGTAATCAAACATCACTTAGAAAGGTGCACATGCTGTCCATCTGCTCTCCTTGCTAATATCTGAACTCACCTATCATTTTTATCTAAATCTGACCTAGCCTTAGAGATCTTAAAGAGATGCATTTCCTGCAGGTTGAAAGAAAAACACTGGCAAGATAGAAGACAGAAATAACACAATCCATTTCTGAGTTCGAGAAAGACACTGAGCACATGTGCTCAGAGGCTGTGCTGCTGCTGCTCTAGCCAGCAAGGAGCACTGCATAAGGCAGAGAGGGCATGAGCATTTAGGAACCCAAGTGCGCATTAATTCAGTGCAACATGTTAATGAATAGCGGGCTACTTAAAAGGAGTTTACCTGAGAGTACTGGGGTCTCTTCCAGCTCACAGGAACAAGGACATTGGAGTTAGATCCTGATGAGGTTGAAGAGGTGCTTCGGGTGACAGCCATTGCCCTGGGTTTACCATCTCGTCCAGAAGAACTTTGCAGCTCATCATACCGTCTCCCAATAATTGGAGTCTTAAATAAAGAGTAATTACTCACTAGTATCATGCTCCAGGATGAACTTACAATGGGGCATATTGCTTCAGTTGCAGAAAAAGATTACTCTGAAGACCATATACAGTGGTAAAGCAAAGAGTGCACCAAGTTTCACGTCACTTGGGATGTTATTTCCCACTGTGAGCATCTCAGTAACAACTGCTGTACCTAGCAGCTAGTGTTTATGTTCGTGATAACCAACACTCAAAGCAACTGCCAAGCTAGTTTCTAACTTGAGAACCAGCAAAAAGCTTATGAAATTAATTTCAAATGCACATTTCATGCCCATGCTGAACACTCTGATCCTGTTCAAACAAACATTAAAATGCTTTCCTGGATTGATGATAGAATGCTCAGCATTTCCTTGAACAATACCTACATGAAACAGCAAGGAGAAACTCTTCATACAAGTAGTACAAGATGCCTTTTTATAGTTATATTTCCTCTTAACACTTAAGTATCGCTATTATCTATATGAACGTCTATAATGCTGCAAGCAGTCCTGCGGGTTCATTAGTATAAATAAAGTGAGTTGCCCACTAAAGTCAATAGGACCTTTCAGTTCTATAAAGCTAAAAGGTGTACAGGGTTGGCAGGATAAAGACTACTGTAGAAGAGTTCGGTCAGAAGTCAGGCAATACTTTCTTAAAGGACATACTTCTGTCTTTAACAGTTACAGAGAACATTGGCATCCAAGTATAAAATGCTTTGAGAGGGATTTTATACATGTAGTATTCTTTAAACATCACAGTTTGCATAATTGCAACACAGCTTTTCCATCAGATAATTTTAAATACAAGTAATAATTCCTTCACAAAAAAAGAATTTAGTAAAAATGCAGAAAAAGCCCTCCAGCATGAGCCATGAAATATGTCACTGTGAATCAAAAAGGATTTAAGAGACTTGCAGTTTTGTAATTTTTGTTTCTTTCCTAAGTTTTCAACTTTCTTAAGGAGCTGCAACACATGTTTTAGGATTATCCAATAACAGAATAAAATAGAATTACAAACATTACCTCTGAAATATCAAAATGAAACTCTAAAGTCTTCCCTGGTAGCTCCTTGGAAGCACTGTTCCACACTCGATGTATTTCCATTTTTGAAAGATCACTGTGTTGATAGGATGGTAAAACTAAACTGGCAGAACGAGAAACTACCAACTTCAGGATATTCAAGGCCTCTCTCCAGTGAATACTCTAGAAATAGGTGCATTTAATCAGCAAATGGAAAGATTCACATATGTTCAATGTTATTTACATCTTACAGTCGTATTTTCTGCCACATAATAAAAATGTGTAACTGGAATATTACTATTCTTTCTCCTTCCTGGCCAGTGACAAGGTACGTCCATGCAGAATATCCTTAGCTAAGGTGTCATTGTTAGGGAACTGAACTGCAACCTGGCAGACCTGAGTGAAAGACCAACTTGGCAAAGGATTTAACATCTCCTCCCTGAATACCTTAATCAGTATGTGTAAACGTAAAGGTCATCACAGAATCCCAATTTAACAGAAAAGCTGACTCGACAGGCTCTTTACAGCTGTGAATTCCTAGCAGAAATAGGTATTTTCCACTTGCCAAGCGTTAGGTGCAGAAGTCTGAAGGGAAGTGTTTATGCCACATCTCCCTCATGCTAATAACTAAAAAGGGTGGCCGGTCAGGCTCTATCTGGCAGATAAGCTTGCTCCTGATGTAGTGTAGTTGCAGCCTAATCCTTCTCACATAGTGAGTGCACAGCTGGACATCTGAGGATGTGCAGTCTATAAGGCATCAGGATGCTTATAAACTAAATAACACACTGGACAATTACAGTCCTCCCTGAATCTAGTCTTAAATTCTTACAAAGAAAATCAACTTATGATAGTGAATACTGCTAGGTTCCTATGTTAACATCAAGAATATATGGTGTTTACCTGTACATATTTTTCAATAGTTTTTAGTACTTCCATGTTAAACTGCTTCACAGGAATAGCTGACAGGTCCATATAACTAAGAAGACTGTAGATCATCTGTAAGAGGGACTGCTGCATACTGGGAAGGCCCTTTTCTAGTAGCTGTTAAAAAAAAAAAAAGAAAATTACTAAATTTTGAGACATTTCTTCTTATGGAAAAAGCTACTCATTTCATGAACAGCATTTGTACTATTAATCTCTCTTCATTCACATTTCAAAATGCCATTTTACAATAATTTTACAAGTGATGATGATACAAGTGAGAAATAAAAGACAGCTTTAAATTGGAAGACAAATGCTAGCCTGTTTTGATAATGAAACATACATTTTATATATAACTGACCAAACTTATCCAGAAAACACACACAGCAGTTGAGTAAACTCACAGGTAAAATTTACACTGTAATTGGAGAAACACATCCAATAAAAACAAGGGAGTATCTTTTTATTTCTACCTTTGCTGGAAGTCAGTGAGAAAAAAGAAAACATTCTGAAGAAACAAAACTACTACTATTCAGTCACCAATATATATTTATCCAAGTATACTTCACTGCCAGTGCTCACTGGCTGTAACTGCCACGGAAACATTTTCTGTTAAGGAGGAAACTGAGTCCCTGGGCTCTCTTACTGCAGAGGCTAATACAAAGAAAGGCTTGATTTAAATCCTGCAATTTTGGAACACCTGAGTGTAGATCCTGGAATACAACAATGAACCTTGGAATTGCAACTGTGCTCATATCTATACATAGCAGTAATTCAGGAGGTGTACAGACAGACATGCTATGTTTGCACATGTGTGTGAAATATCTCAGCTGACAATTTCCGGAAAGGTAGCACATTCTTTCATTGGTGACAGGTACTGTTCCATCCCAGAGTTTCAGAGGCAATCGAATGTTACTGCTGGAGGTTACCAGAGGCTCAAGCCTAGACTTTGTCCTTCCATTCAGCTCAACAAAAATGTTCATCTGACAGTGCTTACTAGAGATATTAGGATCTAGAAAGCAATTACATATAAAAACCCTATGCTGCTTCATGTCTTCCATCAGAGAAAAATTCCAACGGTTATCCAAGCTGTCCAAGTGGAGTCCGGTAAATTATTAGATATGTTGCTGGCCTGAATGACAATACTCTTCTTTTTACTGAATGAGAATGCTTCATGCCAGCCAAAATGGAACAGTTAGGACACATGTTTATCTCATCCTGTTAAATATCTTCTGATTTCTTTCCTCAATAAAAAGGTGTGGTGATTACTGATTCATAAAACAAAGTAGGGAAATTCCATTAACGGTACACTGATGGAACTCACTATGCTTTATCTGCTCCCCTACAAAGACAGCAAAAATTTTTAAATTAAAGCTACTACATCGTAGCCTGCTTCAGCCTATGGATACCTTTACTGAGAGGTAAGATGTCTGCAGAAATTCTTCCTCAAAACAAGGTTATAGACTTTTTCTTGCCTTCCACTAGGGTCTTGCAATGGAAGATTTGACTCCTTCCCAGTTCATGATCACCCAGCATACCATTTCAGTGTAGGAATAAAGAATTAAAAGACACTACCTGGTTGAGAGAAGGACATTTGTTCTCTCACAGAGGATACTGCATCAGATAATCACTTTTGTGATAGGAAAATGAATTCTTGGGAATTAATGTGAATTTTGTCTCTATTGCTGTTTAGAAAGCTGTTCCAGGAACTCTCTGAAAATTCTGATTTCCATTCCAGTTTGTATAAATTTGTTGCCAACAGAATCCTTTTTCTTAAACAGCACTTGCTTTTTAACGTGTAAACATTTATGGACTGTGCCATTTTCACTTGTTCAGATGAGTATGTGTGGCAGTTGATAATCCAGGTGTGTACTCAAATACATCAGGAAAGAGTATTTCAGTTAAAAAAGAACAGCACCTTCAAAATGCATTAAGAACAACAAAAATTCTTTTGCTGCCAGAAGTAACAAAAATAGCAGCAAGATGGAGTTGTGGTAACAGATCATTTGGATCAGCGAGTTCCAGGACAAAGAATTAGCACTGTATTTTTCTTTTTTTCTGACTCTGGTCCATACACTGTTTTGAAGAATTGTGGATTCCTCTCTTTGTTAGTCTGTGGTAACTACCTGGGTCTTATCTGGGTTTAGGGATCCACACTCCATTAGCAACATTCAACCCTCTCCTGAAGCAGCAGTTCACCTACAACCAGGTGGAAAGCAGAGCCTGCTCCTCCAAGGACTGCCTGGGCTGGCTGTTGCTGGTCGACGTGACTGCTTGGGTGCTACTGCAGGATACAGTTCCCCTTGCCCCTCCAAATCTGGCAGCAGGTGAGAAGAGATACTCAGCTCTTGGGCTATGGAAGTCAGTCAAAGAAATGTTTCTGTGTCCACCGAGGAAATAAAGAAGGCATTTCAGAAGCCACGTCTGATAGACAAGCCGTTAGTGGGATAAAGCCTGATCTAGGACATATTTCCCCTTGCAACACATACGGGTTTTTTAATCTCTAGTGAGTCCTTAGTTTTGAATGCTCGTGCTTCTATCACAACCAATCCTCTGTCTAACAGGGAGGAGGAGGAAGAAATCTCTACCACAACCACATTACTATGCACTATGTGGTTTCTTTTGCCTTCTTCTGTATTAATAGCATTAGCTATTTGAGTCCAAGCATGACCCTGGACTTAATAAATCAGTATTTTAACATGTGACACATGCCAATTCAGATATGCTCTTAGATTAGTTGTGTTATGGTATAAAGTTGATTTTTAGAAATTAATATGCAAAAATCAAACATAAAATCAAAGTAAGCTTTCAGTAATGTGTTTGTATGCAGATTTTGGTATTGGAGATTCAAAGTTCTACTGCATTATTAAACAGTGATTTTTCCCCATCTGTAGACTGAGATCCCCAAGTATCTTTCTAGAAGAAAAGATCATTTTTCATGGATGGAGCTATAATATGTAAAATTGAGTAAGGAGTGCTGCTTGTCACTGTAAGATCTGGATAAGAACACAGTTGAAATGTCTTATTTTACACCAGGATCATACCCCTAGCTGGCAAACAACTACCTGCCATCAAGTAGGTTAAATGCAAATTTTTGTCTGAATGGCAATAAATGAAGCTTTTACCTTCAGCTGAGAACATCTGATCTAGCAGTCTTAATACCTTGTGTTAAAAAGTCCCCTTCTGAAGATATAGCCGTTTGTTTGGAGTGGTCACTGTTGCAACACAAGAGCTCTTTAGATATTCTTAGGCATTGCGTGTGTCTCAGTTTCCCTCAGGCCCAAGCACTGGAGACTGAGCCAGGATTGTTAAAGCTCCAGGCTCTGTAAGGGATGGCTATTAACATTCAAACTGTGGATTGCCTGGTGGAGCTCTTAACTCATTTGGCTTTACCTATTGGCAGTTTATCCCACAGACAGTTCACAGGAGACAGGAGCACATTGTTTATCATGGTCTGGGGATTAACTAAGAAGAAAAGGGGAAACATATTCTGAATGCTGGAAAAATCTTTTTCATGGCCACAGCAGGCTGAACAAGATGGTTTCTTGTCTCTTGCTCGTCTTCCAGACTGGCAGCTACTCTATGCCCATACAAATAGGCCCAGACATGACTCAACAAAGCTGCAGTCAATGTAAACAGAGAAAGGAAGTCGTGCTTACTACTCTGTCATCCTGCAATAACGGTGCTATGTGGGGAATGTGCCTTAATTACGGTCAAAAACTTGCCTGACTTGCTCTTAATATAGTACCCTGGTGCCAATCTACAGCAAGAGCAAAGTGCAAAAAACCAGTCTCTATATGCACGTCTAAGCCTGTTTTGAAGAGAGAGAGATCACATGCAATGACCTCTGTGGAGGTGCCACAGCACCAACAATTGTACTTAGAGCACTGAAGGGAAAACGGAGGGGCAAATGCTTTCCTAAGGCTGAGAAAGGAAAGAAGACGGAGTTTAAACCTCAGGTTTTACCATATTTGTTTATTAGGCAAACAAGTTTCTGCTAGGAAGGAAACAGGACTCAAGGATTCAGAGTCATTGTGTTTGAAGTGCTATATGTTTTTAGAAGTCTCCGAGTTTGAAAACAGCCTGAAAACCCTCCTGTTTTAGTCTCCTACAAGAGTCATGGCTTTCACCATCATTTAAGATAAGATATGACTGCTTACTCAGAGCCTCCATGTGCAAACAAGGTGAGGAACTGCAGCTTGAGGTAGCAGGCTCAAGTTTGCTCTGAAGTCTGAGTGAGTGTGGGAGCTCAGCCTGGCCCTTCAGGCTCTGGAAAATCTGTGGATAGCCAGTATGAGAGATGCCTGGGGAGTTTTTGTAGGTTCTTTGGCAGAGGAAAGAATGAAATCGGCTCCAAAAAACAAAGTGACTCTAAAGAAGTTAGTGAATTTATGCCATGAATACAGAACTGCCTTCTCCCTGGATGAGACTGAAGACATCTTACTACACCATGGGATAATTCTGACAACTCTACAAGAAAATGGTGTCCTGATAGTGATCTGACACACAAGGCAGAAGATCGAGTGGCCTAAGCTAAAGAGAAGAACTGAACCTTGAATCCTCAGTAACAACACTGCATCAACTCTACACTCCATGACTGAGGAAGGTTAGGAATAAGTCATGAGCGCAGGGGAAAACCTGGGCAGCAAGATGATTCCCTTCAGTGTTAAGAGGAATGTATACAAATTTGTATAAAGAATCAGACCCTTATATAGCAGATGATACCTTATTTATGCTGCTAAACTCCTTTTGAAATTAGTCCTTCTCTTCTAGTGGGATCTAAATAGATGTTGTCTCGTTTCTTTCTCTTTCACAGTGGAAAATCTGACTGGCTGATGAGTGAAGCTGCTTTAAGATGTGTCAGCCCTGCAGACCTTTGTCGTCTTTTGTTTTAGTTTTCAATAATGATGTCTTACAGTAATTCTCTTTCTTTCTGTTAATTTCTGCTATTTAGTCTTAATTATAAATAACAGTAACAGAGAGCTGCCAGTAATCTACAGGCAGACTTCAGCTCTTCGGGTTGTTATGCAACAGAAGAGTTAAAACAGGAAAGAGTTTCTGAGAACTTACCTCAGCCAAATATGTAACCATGCTCAAAGTAATATCAGCAAATGCTTCATGAAGGTAACGGCAAACCACATTTACCCAGGTAGCACAGTCCCTTGTATAGCTGTGTGTTTTATAAAGGGTCATGACATGTGCAAGATTTGACAGCTTGGGGTTCTTCTCCTCCAAACAAACCTAATTAAATAAAAATGTCAACACACATTAAGAACAAGGCAACTGCATTCACAGGGTTTGAGGATGTACAAAACCGTAAATAACTTAGATACCTGAGCAATCCTTTCAGCTATATCTTTACAAAACTGGTTTGGGTTGTCAAAATGCTGAATTAAATGGGGCAGGAGACACAAAACATTCAGTGGAAATCCTAGAACAGGAAAATACAGAACAAAATGCATATTTTGGACAGCAAGCACTGCAGTGATCTTTAAGTTGGCGTTTTGTGAGAGGTCACGGTTTCAGTATTACATTAGCTGTAAACTCACAGAGATTCAGTCAAGTTGTTCATGCCACTGGCTATGCCACATTTGTCCTTAACTTGAAAACGCGGTATAACATTTAGGCAACAGTATTGTTATAAAGCATGAACCTATTTCTGCAAACACTACTGCACAAACAGATATTTACAGGCTAAGATGTCTCACAAAAGTATGTGAGAGCATGCTTATCTTTTCCACTTATCAGGCTTATTGACAGTCTCAACTGGTGGCATTTTCATTACTGCTGCTAAAACATAAATTCACTGAGTATCGATAAATGAACAACTGTTTTGGTCAGGCTGCTGGGCACAGCTTCCACTGTTCTGTATTGTTCAAGTTATGAAACAAAATTCTGTTACAATTGGTCAGATGTGACTACTCAGCTGGGTGTTTTTGAAGCTAGGAGGTGGCTCTAGTGCCAAGTGCCAGCTGCTGTCATTAAGCATAAGGGCTCTGCCTGGAGCTGGGATTCAGCTCTTCGGCACCAACTCATAGCTCACATTAGCTCATAAACTATAGGCACTGGCTTTAATGGGGAGCTGTAACAAAAGCTGCTAAAGTTCAGGTGGGAGCTCAGAAGTCAAGACATTGTATCCAGACACAATCTGTTCTTTGAAAAGAAAATCTGATCTACGAAAATATCTTTGTAACCATTCATTCCCTCTTGTTCTACAAAATTAAACAAGTTTCTTAAGTTAGAAGCACCTTTTCCCTAGGTTTCTCTATACCCAGGGAAAAGAAAACGATACCTCCTGATGGTACTGTCACAGCCCATGTGTGAACTGCCCAACCGAAGCCTGGAACACAGGCACAAAACAGCGCTTAGTGATGGGCAGGCTGTTCTTGGCATTGATCCCCCACTTAGTTGTGAAGCCTGCACAACTGCGTTAATATCTGTGTTTCAGACTGAGACAGAGGGACCAATACAGAAACTCCCTTCAAGAAATAAAATTAAGTGGTGTTCACAACCTCAACTAAGTAATTGGGAATTCCAAAATGTTATCGTATTTCTTCCTAACCCTGGCCTCTTTCATCACTCACTAATGTGCTATTGTAGTTTATCTAAAATCGTACGAGTTTTCAATATTTATATTTCAAGAAAAAAAATCCCATGAAGCACTCATTTAAAATAAAATCATTTGCAATATTCTGAAAATAATTCAATGCAAAACCTGGCCAAAGTAGGTTCTAGAAAAATGGACAGTATCTCCTTCCATACGTTTATTTTGTCAGCACTCAGAAACTTTGTATGTTGCTAAGCACTAGAAATGAAATGTGAAATAATATACGACTGCTCCAAAACCTTACTGTGCAACAAATTCACTTTTCAGAAACAGGTTGTATTGCTATGAAAACTCTAAAAAGCCCATGCAACTCAAAGCAAAACTACATTATTAAAACAAAATTCTATTTTAGAAGTGAAAGGAAAAATGCCTTTTTTTTTGTTCTGTGCAGACTGTCTAATGAAGTCTGTCGTCAGATGTCAAAGCAACAGAAATTGAAAGAGAGGAAAGTATACTGGTTTTACCTATAGCTTGAGAGGAATCCACCATGGATATTCGAGACACTGGTGTCAGCAAACTAAAAAGCTGTAGTGTGAGATCAGTAGTAGTTAGGGAGGTGAATCCTTTCAGAAGTAGCTGCTGAAGCCCTGAGAAGTCTGCCCACTTCAGCTGCCCTTGCAACTTCTCTAACTTCTCCCGGTTTTCAGCTTTATCTAGTGGCAAATGAGCCAGAAGTTTATTCAGTAACCGCAATGCCATTAAATATTCAAACTCAAAATCCGATTCCATCAAAGCCACAGCAACCCAGAAGATGGTGGCCAGCAGGTTGGTGGGATTGTTAATATGGGATGGGTCAGTGAGACTGTCCTTCAGAGAAGATGAACTTCTGGTTTTAGAGGACAGGCCTTGTTGGGTGCAAGCCTGAATTCTGTCTAGTGTGGCACTGCGCGGTGGGTCCGAGGACTTGTCCACATCTCCAAACTTTTTGGGTACAGAGAAACTCCTCTGATGCCGGCTTCGTTCAGCAGTGGCTGTGTTACTGCTTGCAGGATTCACATTCAGCTGTCCTGTGCTCTTCCGGTTTGCAGTCAGTTTGGTGCTTGATGTTAAATCTGGCGAAGATGAACTGAACCCAAAATAGATAACATACATTGCAACATGTTAATGCACAGCTTCGAACTTGTATATGTTGGTTGCTACTTAAGTATTTATTAAACTATAAATGGAAATTTGAATAGGAAAAGTAAAACACCACATTGTCTACTGCAGCCTGCTTTGTTTTTCCAGGAGTGCCCACAGACGTGACTGAAGTGATGTTCAATGTGGCACTGCACCAAACCAGAGCAGGACAGCCTACAGTTTAGACAGGTAAGAATGACACGGGAACAAGAGATACATAGCTGTCAAGTGACTTGTGGAAATGCCCATATAATGTGGCATTGGTAGAACTAAAAATAATTTTAGTCTTTAAAACACCCTCATCAGTGGAGCAAATCCTGAGCTTGGCACAGCTGTCAGGGCAAATGCACAACGGCTTACTGGCTAATGTGAGAACTGTGAGTAGAAAACCCAGCATGTCTTAAGCAGAACCACAGATATGCTCTATCAGCCTCAAGAAACCTGTCATATGGCTGCCTAGGTTCTTGCTAGTACAGGTCCTTCAGAAACCTTGTTGTCACTGCATCCTCCCCTGCCGGTATCCTAAGATCTCTTCAAGATGGTTTACAGACAGTGAAGGTGTTTGAATTTCAGTGATTTATGCCTCCTCACGGAATATCATGTGACGATCCAGACAATCCTTACCCATTATCTGTACAGGCGAACATGCTGTGTCGATATATGCAAAGAGAAATCTGTTCTGGAGAACAGCTAAGTTCTGACTTTCCAGTCTAATTTCTAACTCATATACTCTAAGTCTCTAATGTCTATAATATTTGAAGAGGATCTTATGGAAATAATAACATCAGGGGAAAAAATACTGCATTCCACTGCTTTCTGGAGTATTTCTTATTTTCTGCTCCCTACCGCTTTTTCCTGAAATGGGCAGGGAAGAAAGATAAGTAGCTCTTAGTTTAGAAAGCAGAAGCTGTATTTCCCCACCTCTTCTCTGTCACAAGGCAATACTGGTGTTCTGCTATTGCAGTATTAGACATAGCACCCCGCCTACTGGCTTAAAAAATGACAGCCCTTCTATTTTTGTTCTGCACATAAAGCATGGTAACATATTTTTCAAACACATTCCCTATTCTGTTGTTGCTGTTAGGAGTTGGATGGACAAGAACCTCCCTCAGCACCATCAGCAGCTATGTTACGGAAGAAGCCTGCAATTTCCCTCCATGTACAAAGGTCTACTTTAAGGCCAAGGGTTTCAAAAGGATGGTCTACACATCTGGCAAAATCCATGGGTTATGTACACATGGGACAAAACTCCCCCTAGTTTTACTGAGAAGAACACACCATGATTCTTGGGGAATACTTCATCTGAGAACAACAGGTTGTATGAGACCAATATTCTAAAAAATATGTTTCTTCCAGGTATACTTTCAAGTATATGGTACAAATGCAAAAAACAAAATATTTTTAAAGGATGTTAAAATAACTTATAGTCAAGTGGCAGCAAGGCAGAATTTATAAGGCTTTGTAAAGTTCCATTAGTTCTATTAACATTATTTCAACTATTGTACAATTTGGCTGAGATGTGCTCTGGGTCTAGTTCTCTGCAGGTTATAAATGGGCTTAGTCTTATCAAAATAATTTTATATGATCAGACTGCAAAACTGCACACATAACATCAGAAGACATTGGGAAAAAAAAGATACAGTTAGGAGAAGAGGCTCTTACCGTGATAACACAGTCAAAAGATCACTGTTCTTCAAACAGTCAGACAGATTATCAACAGCAGCTTCCAAAGTAAGTAGTGCTTCCATTACATATCCCTGTCAAAGCACCAGGTTAGCCATTTCAACAAAGACATTCATAATAGGGAACATTTAAAAATCTTCAGTTCATAAAAGGAAAAGGCATCTACTGAAAATCTATAATTTCTCCTGAAAAAAGAACAACATTCACATCAATTCCACTGCCCTGAACATTAAAATGTCACTACAAATGTGTTTTATTTTCTGCCTCTGAATGATCGATGAAGACAAGCAAGAAGCACATATTTCATTGGGGACTGGTGAAAGCACACAGAACCTCTGACTCGCAAGGTCACTGATTTAAATTCTGCACAAGCAGTTGTCGCAGAATATTACTGTCATCTTGTGGCAATTTCATTACCTAGGTAAAATATGGAGGTGATGTCAGTCTATTTCTTACGAAGAGCTAGTATTTCTCTTTTACTACGTCCTGAATCTTGCAATAAATACTCTCTGATTGTAAGGAGAGAACAGTCTGTTCAGCTAAACCAAGTGAACATCATAGTTCACTAAAACAGGACCGGATCAAATTAGGTCAGTGCAAGTTTTATGTTGTTATGAACAACACTTCTTTATTCCAGAAGGTGTTAACATCTGAAAAATGAGGTGGTGTCTACTCCATGTTGTCAGATTACATTAGCAGACAGGATGATGGGGTCCTTAAGCATAAATTAATGATGTGAAAAGGCAAAAAATGGTCATCACAATTCCCTTTTGAGTGACACTTACTAGATGTTTTTCAGTTGTTCTCTTTACAGTGACATAAGATTGTAACTGCCTAAAGAAGGCTTTGCTAAGGTAAACATTTCTAAAGACACACTCCAGTTTGTATCACTTGAATCCAGAACACCTTGTTAAAATGGTTAAATTAAATACATATTAAATCAACAGTACTATAAAGCATTATGTACTCATGCGTACCTGAATCTCATCTCCATGCTCTCCAATAACTTCCACTAGTCTTGACAGGAGGTCAGACAATGCATGTGCAGAAAGAGGCTGCTTTAGGGCCCTGAATATCTGGAAAGAGCGACCTGCGTAATGTCGTGAAGAGCTTGAAAGAGCTGTTTGCAAAGCAACTTCACTCAGATGCTGCTCCAAATGAAATCCTAAGCAAAAGAATAATATGTAATTTTTTTTTAAATGACAGACTTTATTGTGAGTCAAAAAGAGGCTGTGTCTACTCTGGTGAGGAGCACAGGCACTGTAACATGTCCTGCAAACCCTGTGAGAAATGGAGATGCAGATGAGTCTGGGTTTGGGAGAATTTCTCACTGTTTACATTTATTTCATGCAGAATGTAAGAAAATAAACTGCAAACCCAAAATTCTGAGTCTGCAAATGTTTGTCAGCAAACCCCTGAAAATCTTTACCTAATTTAATTTTTTTAAAAATTCCTGGGCAAACTTTGAAGCCATTCACTATTCTTGATGGCAGAAACAGCAGTAACTTCTGAACACTCCCAAACGTAAAGCTAAACTGAATTAGGATCCATTCTAGTAGCTTCAGTAGGCTTTGGATAACATCTTAAATATACATACTGATGCTGCATTCTGCTTTGATCTTCAAAGATATTTAATTAGTGCCTGTATGGGTTTCCAAAATGCAATCAGTACATTTCCTAAGCTCTAAAACCAAAATAAATTAAAACTAAACTTTAATTGCCAGAAGAAATTTAACAAAGTACATTTACTTAGTAACTGTGATGTATTTTACCAACAGCACAAAAAGGAGTTTTTATTCAGTGGAATCAATCAAAAGGCTTTCTATGAACAGCTTTGAAGAAATGTTTGATTTCATGTTCAGCCACAGTCCAATATAACATGAATTTTGTAAAGGAATTCTTTCATATGTTGTACATCCTTGTTAAGACACAGAGAATGTTGTGCTTCTCTATAAGCAGATCTACTAAGCCACAGGATAAACACTCAGTGTGATCTTAAGGGAAGATTCTTTTAGTTATGAAAGGAAAAATAATTAGTACCTGACTTGGAGTCTTTAAATACAGACACAACATGACGCAGAAAATTCGTAAGTTGTTCAGCACTCTTGGTGTTCTGATTTTTGGGTGTGATATCTTCATGGCACCAAAGTGGACCAAATGCCCTAAAGAAATGTAACAAAGTGCAAAATTTCTTTTAGTTATCTGAAATAAATGTAATCAGTTAAAATACATAAATTGTAAGGGCAATTAGCTATCTCTAGGACCACAGTCTGGAAAACATGCAACTGAACAGAATTTTAACAGCAAAATGCAAGTAAATTAATATTCCTGTGCTGTAATTTACAAAACCTCTTCTTTAAAATATAAATTATGCCATTAGAGAGCAGCATAAACAAATCTCTGCTTTTTAATTTAACACTGTGCCTAGGATCTGCTGGTTATAGTTCATAGTTAGTATTAGTTTCACCATGGCTTTCACTATGCCCTGTACATTTCCTATCTAATTTTATAATAATAAAACTGTCTTCTTCCATCAGTTCATTGTTTAATATAACACTATCAGTCAATAAAACATCTTTTTCCTGTCAGGCAAGATTTTTTTCTGTTCTTCCTGACACTGTAGTGCTTTTAAGTACCTACCTACTTCTGTAAGTATAAACAAAAGAGGAATGGGAGTCTGTAATTACTATAAAAGCTTGGTCACTTTTCTGTGAGTCTTTTAAGTTGCTACAGATAATTGCAGAGAAGACATCAAAGTATGTGTTTCGAGTATGAACATAACCTCGACTTATCTCCATTACCTGGTTGTCAGAAACTCAATTAATTTGTTTGCTTTCTCATCCATTTCAGCAGCCGTGTCCACGTCCTCAACCTCTTGTGTAATCTGAGGGAGATTTCCACTGCTGCCTCCCAGGCTGATACTGGAGGAGGTGGAGCTGGAGCTCAAGCAGGAGTCTGGCACCGGAGATGACTGGTACTCCCGCAGAAAGTCAAAGCCACCTGCCAGCCGAATGGGAGGAGATAAAGATGGAATGCACTGTTGGGCCAGCATCGCAGATTAAAATGTCTGCCAAGCAGCTCTTTTCAGAGTCAGTAGCAGAAATCTTCTACTGGGAAACACAGGGAAAACCTGCAGACCACAACAACCCTCAAATTCTGATGGGAGTGAAATGGTACTTCATTTCTAAACTTGCAGAATCCAATATAAAATGAAAAATCATAGAATCATAGAATGATAAGGTTGGAAGAGACCTCTGAGATCACTGAGTCCAACTGTGCCTGTCTCCCTACTAAACCATGTCCCTAACGAACCCATCTACCTGTCTTTTAAACACCTGCAGGGATGGCGACTCCACCACCTCCCTGGGCACCCTGTTCCAATCCCTGACCACCCTTTCAGTGAAGAAATTCTTCCTAATGTCCAGTCTAAACCTCTCTTGGCACAACTTGAGGCCATTTCCTCTTATCCTTTCGCTTGTCACCTGTGAGAAGAGACCAGCACCCACCCTGTCACAACCTCCTTTCAGGCAGCTGTAGACAGTGATGAGGTCTCCCCTCAGCCTCCTCTTCTCTAAGCTAAACAACCCCAGCTCCCTCAGCTGCTCCTCGTAGGGCTTATTCTCCAGTCCCCTCACCAGCCTTGTTACCCTTCTCTGCACACGCTCCAGCCCCTCAATGTCCTTCTTGTAGTGAGGGACTCAAAACTGAACACAGTACTCGAGGTGCAGCCCCACCAGTGCCGAGTACAGGGGCACAATCACCTCCCTGCTCCTGCTGTCCATGCTCTTTCTGATACGGGCCAAGATGTCATTGGCCCTCTTGGCCACCTGGGCACACTGTTGGCTCATGTTCAGCCAGCTGTCAACCAACACCCCCAGCGCCTTCTCTGCCAGGCAGCTCTCCAGCCACTCTTCCCCAAGTCTGATTCGTTGCTTGGGGTTGTTGTGTCCTAAATGGAGGACTCTGCACTTAGCCTTGTCAGGATATATTTTTACTGCATGAGGGCTACAGTACTTGAAAAAGAAATTTTTAACGGTGTTTTACAATCAGAAACATGTGTTTCTGTAAAGTGAATTTTAAAATTGGCTAAGTGCATGCAAAGTTCAGCTCATTTCTCTGGGGTGGTCTGATGAGGATATAAAGCCTCTGCAGGGTAGAATTTTTAGGACAATGACATTGCCTTAATTTCACAAAAGTACTGGAAACCAAGACACAAATGTTTAAGGCTTCTGTTCAACACCTTTAGTAACTGTAAATACTGGACTACTCATACCTAATATTTTCACCATCAAAGTTAAACATCTTAGTAAGAGTTCTGCTAGATCAAAAGCTTGTCACACAACTTCAGAGCTCGAATTCGAAACTAAGACCTGTTTTTTTAAGGTTAGACTGCTAGTCATCTTAGGCTGTATCTACAAAAAAATGGTTCTGCAAAAAGACTGGGAATAGGAGGGGCTTCTCTACCAAAAAGTCCATTGCAGGTCAGGAGACTCTTAATTTAATTGCCTGTCATTATGTGGAATGAACCTGAGCCGAAGTATTTTCAAATTGGATTCTTTGCTACAGCTACTCCCACTCTCCCTCTTTGTACTATCTGCTTCAAAAAAGAGTCCAAATATAAAGTTTTGACAACTTCTTGGACTTAGGAGGCCCAGACATAGGGTATCAATTATGGTTTTCAGATACAAGCATGAAAACAGTTTTTCATTTTGCCAGAAAAGCAGTAATATAATTTTAATGTAAGAATTTTATTATGTATTTAATAATTTATGGACATGCATTGGAAAAGCGATGTACACAACTCAAGACAGGAAATTAACGTCTAAGGTAATTTTGCACACACGTTATTAAGAATGAAACGTCACTGGCCAAACTAATTCATTAATCTGAAATACCTATCCCCTTCTTCTAAAGTAATATTCTTTATAATGCCAAACTGTTTATTACTTTTGGTTATATTCCTAAAGAATCATGGAAATCCCACTAATTTGATAATATTTCCTTTTAATTTCTGACTGTATGTTTTCTCACCCTCTCCCAGACAATTAATCCTACCTCCATAACTCCACATTGCTCTGTGATTCCTTTAGATCTCAACAGTATGCTTGCTTCTAGCAATATTACATGACAATAGTAAATCTAGCTAGCAGCTTTCTACAAACCGTTCCCAACCAACCCCCTAAAAATAGGTAAATTGCTAAAAATAAACAGAATATCCACCTCAGCAGAGGTCTGAAGTAAGCCTCCTAATGCAGAAACAGATTTCAGGACAGAAATGAAATGTGTCTATGATATAAAGGAGGGTGTGTATATCATGTGAAATTTAACTTAATAATGGAAAATCTGAGCTGCACATTCTTGCTGCTCTTCTGTGATAGAATTATTCATTCCTTTTGAAGGCTGAGGAGTGATTGCCCTCATTTAAAGTAGTCCTGGCTCCCTGAGGAGGAAGTTAGGAAGTTAACAGCCATATTAATGTTTAAAAACCTATATCATATAATTTGTCTTGCATCAGATAGCTTTCTCACTATCATGAAAAGTTACCTAATAATAACACGGGTGCATGTCTAGGGTAGTTTGCATGAAATTGATATTAATGGGAACTGTTCATATTTGCCACTTTACTACTTTAACTTATCAACACTTAACATTTTAAGAAAGCAACCTGCCAACCTACTTTCAAAAATCTCACAGTATAATATAATGTTATTTTCTTATTCTGCTTTATTACCTGTATACAGATATTCAGGTAAGTATGCTGGCTGTACTGTCAGAGCCTTGGTCTCATTCATCTCTCTGGTCTGAAGAAGCACTGATGCAATGGCCTGGTAGTTGCTATTGCAAGATAATGCAATCAAAAGGTGAAGCAGTAACTTTCTACTGTGTTCAAACACCTCAGGGCGGTAATGGTCAAGACCTAAAAGAAAATGTTACAGCAATCACTAAATATGAAGTAATAATAAACAAGGTCACATTCCAGAAATAGCAAAAATTCCAAGGCAGTTCAAGGCAACAGTGCAAACAAACAAAACATGTAGTAGTCCCAGACGAAGTTACTTGGGTTTTTACTTAAATGTATGTGTATATTTAGTTTCCAAAGTGAGGTCCCATATAGGAGGTACAAAACAATGTGTGGCAATACACCTTTATGCATTCTGTCTTATTGCAATGTTAATTTGACATAGCTGGCAAATCTCTAAAGATGAGAAATTCTTGGTCATGGTTGTAATTACACTGTTTACCTCAGTATCTGGCTTTCTTGTACAGATAGCAGTTTTACGATGAGTACAAACTGTAAGAGGTAGATACTGATTTATTAAGAAAGGATCTGAGTGAGTAGCATGAGAAATTAGCTACTAGCTCAGGGTTCAGAACTGAAACTGAACGTCTAGCACCGAAAGACTGATCTGGTTAGCACTACTGCCTTTGTAAGATTTTAACACAACCTGAATAATTCACAACTTACAAATATAAAAGAAACAGATGCTTCTAAAATAAACTGCACTCTGTGGTAGTAATCTAATCTAATTTCAATTCTCTTTCAGTATCTTCCAGGATATTTAAAGATGCTTTCTTCAATTTAGGGGCAGTTTTGGTGCTGAAAAATTGAATTATTTTCTTCTTCATCTCCTCTCTTTTGAGGATATACTCCTCTTTAAAAAAATGGCAGCTACTTCATTGCTCTAAGTGGCAGCAGCCAGTGGGTCCTTGGTTACACTTGTAACAAATCATACAAAAGAATTTTGATCAGTTGACAGTAATATTGATTTTGTTCATACACTTATCCAGTTCTCCTTCAGCTCTCTCTTACACTTAGAAAGTTCACAGCAACATAAAAAAGAAATTAAAAAAATGTTATGGGCATCCACAAAATAGATTTGACTTTTCAGTGAAGAATATATGTGAAATGTCATGTTGAAACTGACCCTGGAAGTCCCATCTGACATGGTCCTGGCTGTTATTCTTGTGTTTCACTAGAAGTTCGCTGAAATCAATGTACTAATATACAAAATTTGAGTATTGGGTGATTGTGCATTTTCTACTTCATCAAAAGATTTCAAGCAGAACAGTTGGTAAAAGAGTAGCAGAAAAGGAGAATGAGGTATCTTCTTCAACCATATACTGAAATATATCATATATATTCTACTACTGTGCTATAAGCTCCCAAATTAATATTTTTTGCCTGCTGAACAACAGACTCTTCCTATATCAACTCAGTGGTAACAATGGTGACTGAACGAGAAGTCGACTGCGATCTCCAGTTATAACAGATTTATTCCACAGGTGTCTGTGTTTGTTCGTGGAAACTACTATTTATCAACCCTGGAATTTAGGGAATGGCTTTATAATGCTAAATATTGTTGCGTGCTAAAACCCACGGCATTTACTTTTCGTAGTGCCAAGTGGCAGGATAAGAAAGGTATCGCCCTTCAGTTGAACAGTGGGAAAAAAGCAGTGCCTCTGTGCCAAGGTATATAAAGGAAAACAATGATGACAAAGTACTCCATTAGCAGCGAAATTAATGAAGCATGCTTTCCAGTAATCTGTGTCCTACCTTCGCTGTACAGTAATCTCAGCTCTCTTACTCAATATTTTTGCAAAGGCAAGAGACAGAGCTGGTGTGCGTAGTCCAGGGTTAAGGCATGTGCAGATCGCCCAACTGCCCATCACAAACCAGACTGTACAGAAGCTTGAGTTTCGCCTGTCTTTTTTGCAGAGGGGAGCTATGGGGTTTTTAGAGATACTTCAGGAGCTCAGTCATCTTCACATTTCTACCTACTTCTCAAAGTTGGGTGAAATTGGCCAAAGTACTAAAAAGGTTCACAGTTTTCAGACTAATTCCCAAACTGTAACTGCCTGAGGCTTTTATTTTTTTTTAGGAAATCATAATTAAAAACATACAAGAAACACAACTTTACAACTAAAAAGACAGGAGTACAGTTACACTTTCTTCTTCTTCTGTTGGTCTTACCTAAAAAGAGAGCATGGAGCAATAAAGGAAGGTGAAGAGCCCAATCTTCCCTCACACTGTGATCCACTACCATCTCAGTCATGAAGATGACAGCAATATTGCACCTGGAAATTAAATCACAGTTATCAGTTTGCAACCTCTTGGAGATGGGAAACAAGTAATAAACAATGTTTATTTCTGAAGAAATAAACATTCTGAAGAAATTTTCAAATTTGTAGCATTCCTTCTTAATATGGGTAGTGCTGAAGCACTTTAGTTACAGTACTAAGCAGGTAAGTATCCATTATTGAAAAGAACACTATGACTGCCAATGCAGATTACGTAAAACAGGAATTTCAGAATATGCATAGAATAAAATAGAATAAAAGAATGATTAAAAATAAACAAAGAAATAAATAAAATAAAACATAAAAGATCAAAGAGGGAAAAGTGCCACGAATAACAACCACAGAGGCTTGGGAAAAAGAAATTTTTATTTTCTGTTTCAGTTGTTTTTTCAGTCTGATTTTTGGTAGAAAGTGATATCCTGCACCGTAAACAGGCTTTCTGGTGGAACTGCAAGCCTTCATTGCATGTTGACTTTAGCACTGGAAATCAGCAGAAATTGAAGCTATGATTTTCAGATGTTCTGAGTGGTGGGACAGTTGGACTGGTGTTGTTCAACCAGTAAGAGGAAGCATCTCATTGTCTGAAATGTCAGAATGGGAAACTGCTCACCTATGAAGGGGTCCCCGGGGTGTGATGGTTTCTGGGAGGTAGTCCACAAGTGGTGCCCAACATCCTCCATTGAAAGGCATGGGCAGGGGATGCGGTTGTTTGGTTTCAACAATATTCAATAACCAGCTTGTATATGGAGAAACAGGGTCATCTGCATGGAAAAGCATTAAAACAGAGTGCATAAAACCCAAGTCAGGTTACCCATTTTGAAGAAATAACAAAATAGAGTTTACGCTATCACATCAGCTCAGCTATTTGGAATAATGTGATAAGATGACACGAGGTTTGCAAATTCCTGTGTTCAAATAACAAGTCATGCATTTTTAATCCCTCGTTCAATGCTGCTGGAAATTAAACAGATTCCAGGCAGACACCACTGAGTGGTAGAAGCTGCAGATGTATCCCTGCTGTCACTTATTAGCTTTGGAACCAAATCACAATGCACCAAGCAACAGATTTTCTCTTCAAAAATGAGAGAAAAGTTCAGTCAAGGAAGCTGCTGTCAGAAGCCATCTGCTGCAACCAGTGACACATTCTTGCAACTCCTCATCAATGCCCTGCTTAGTGATGCTACAAAGGCAGAAGTTAGATGTCCTGAATTAGGAAAAAGGCACAAGGAATTAAAAATCCATCTTCAGGGTAATTTTCTTTAAATGGGTGAATTATCTTTTCAATTTCTCAAAGATACATTTAACTTTACTTCATTATGACTGATGCTGTATGTTAATAAGCAATAGGTTTTGTTTTTCCACCTGATTATCTGCAATGATGTCAGTCAAGTAAGCTATCTCTACCACATTCTGTTTTCTTTCAGCTGCACAGTTTTCTTCATCTCTCCTGTATTTCGTTCCCTCTCATTCTTCTCCATTTTCCCATTCATCATTTTTTTACTTCCCAGGTTTGAGAGTCTGGGACACAAGGCCGTAGAAAGTATCCTTTCCAGGCCTGTTCTCAACATATCGAAACATTGCCCTTTCTGAGTTTTTAATGACACCATTTGAAACTCTCAGCACTTTCCTTTTTTAAACATCATGTATCTGATGCTTGTCCACTTTGCCACAGTTAACAAATCTGTTTTGATGCCTATGAAAGTATCAGAGCTGACTTTTTCTAATGTACATCATTCCTTGGTTTTGACACATGTTTTCAGGTTTCCAGACCTCAGAAGCCCTTCCAACACAGTAGCTGCTCCTCCAGTTATTACTAAAATGACTAAAATGACTATTACTAAAATTCTTCAGTATTAGTCTTCCAAGAAGCACTTTAGGTCTTTATAATTTAGACCTCCTACTTATATCTCTCATCCTGTGGAGGATGATTTATCAGTTACAGATAAAAACGAATAAAGTGAACTAATAATGTAGCAAAGTATAGTATTTTCACATATTCATCTTCTAAGGATGAACCAGATGTTTGCCAGATGATTTTCACATAAAAAGAACTTCACAGTCACTGTTTATTACTACCAATTCAAGTGTTCCACATAAAACTGCTTCATGAAGTCCACACTAAGAGCCAGTTCCTCACTCACTATTTTCACAGGCTTATTTGCAGACTGAGGGAAAACAAGAGGAACTTTGTACTGAACAAGGTACTCTGCGAAGGCTGCAGAGCTGTGGTCCCTACTTATAGGCTCAGCAATACACACATGCCGAAGAATACTGCAGAGAAGAGAGAAGCCGTGCCTTCGCAACCTGACCTGCCTTCCAGAGGGAAAAGGTAGCACTTTCTCAATGAAGGCTGCATTATTTATCTTTTAGAATGACAAATGGCACAAGAATTACTCTTTCTTTTTTGATTTCGATATAAATGTTAGAAGCTGAGTAAAATGTATTTTATTTTACATCATATTTATTTTACATTCATATATTTGTGGAAGGAACCCCTATAAGAAGCCATATTCACAGTACTATAAAGCTTGCAGGTAGAGGCAGGACAAAACACTTGGGCACTGGCTTGAGGAGACATTCCAAAAGAACAAAGAAAATTTCAGTATTTTGTAACCTTTTATTACTCTGAGCTCTTACCAAAACCAGCTACTTGTGAAGAATAATCCTGTAATATAAATATTATTCTGTTTTGAAAGATTGTTCATGCAGATCAGATTAGCATTGGTGCTCCAATTAACACCTGCTAAAGAATTTTTAGCAGCTGCAGCATTACAAAGCTTTAAGAAAAACAAGACAAGTGTACTAAAACTCACTGAGTTTAATAAGTTGCACACTTTGCAGTGTATTATAATAATGCAGTATGTAAATACACTATTTTTTAAATATTGTGCTTCATAATTATGAAAAATAGTTGTTGTTAAATGGTAAATTACTGTATTGTATTGTGTTCCCATATTTTGCAGAAACGTTTTGACAAAAAATTACTTGGATTAAAGTAAATATAACATCTTTACTTTTTATATGAAAATATTGCCCCAAAATGGTGTCTCTAGCACCAATAGAAGACATTATGACTTCTATATCATTTGACCTGGCTTTATTAAGCCAGAGATGAAAGCCAATAAAAAGATGTTGCCTTTTTTACATTTGGTTAGTACCTAACCAAAACCTATTGATTGGTTTCCTTACAGTTCATTCCAGAAATGAAGTCAAACTATCCAACTCCTAAAATTTACACTATCATTTAATAGTTGACAGAAATACCTTGGTTTTCTTTGGAATTTCTGCTGAGAATCATGTGTCTGTTTATAGTCCATTTAGCAGAAATACATAAAGATCAACAAGCATGCTCAGGAGCCCTATCTCACAGGTTTGCACAGTGCAGCCAAGAAACTCTTTGCAGACAGCAGAGAAAAACTAAAGAGGAGATAAGATCTTATTTTTTGGAAACTCCTAAATCTTTTTTTCATGCTTGTATATCAGCACTTGTTTTGGATGGAAATACTGGTGAAGGGCACAATTCAAAGTACTCGCTGTAATGCTCTTGGAAGTCTTCCACCTTGCCTAGTACGAAAGGTTCAAGGTGTTACTGTCTGGAGGATTCTCTGCTGCTGTTTTCTGTGAAGTTCTCTGACTTAAAGAGGTTTAACTGAGCCCAGGTTAAACAAAGGAAATCAATGAAATGAAGTATGAAGGTAAAATAAGGATACTCCCTGGACGGTGATGTTACATTACTGTTTATACAGAACTCAAACAAAGAGCCTCCACGAGTCCTAAGAACGTTTTTTGTCTCCCATCAAAACACCAGAAAAGGCATCAAATTAAATAACAGAACTTACTTTTGTCATCATCATAAGATCCTCCGGAGCTATTACTATATCTTGATTCTAGTCGGGTGTGTGCTCTAATTACATTACTGAACCTTCAAATGCAAGAAAAATCTTCATTAAAAACACAGACTGACAGTAAACACCTGGACTATCTGCTTACCCTACAAAAAAGGCATTTCCTTAAGCATGCCCTTTTGTACACAAGTAGACAGCTATGTGAATGTAATCCTGTTTCTTTCCACAAAAAAAGATTTCTGCAGCCACTTTCTGTGTGCTCCTGTGTCACAAGATTTTAAAATGTAGCAGAGGGAAAATTCTCATGCTTCAAACTTGTGATTTTCTTGGAGCAAGAAACTGCGCTAAGGCTGAACTGAGATACAAACTGTTCACAGCTAGTATTTTGTCTCAGCCCATGCTCGTGGGTAAAATTCTGGCCACCCGCTAAAACAGTAACTGATGGAGTAGTTCAAAGTCACGCCTGCACAGGTATCAAGCAGCAAAAGTTGAAACAAATCACCCTTCATGAGGATAATCCAGCAACTGCCAGTGCAGATCTAGCAGAGGAGTTAAGGGATGTGAGAGCCACAACAAACTGTTTACAGCTGTCCTCAAACCTGGCACAGATGCACGATAAGCTAACTTTTACTGGTGGCTTCCTCCACCTCCTTGTGCAGTCCATGTAATCAGGCCTGAAGTGGAGCAAGAGGAGCCATACTGGAGGCTCACACATTAGTGACTATGTAAAAACACCATCATTTCTGCAAAGCTAGGAAATTAATTATAAATAACCATGTTAAAGAGACTATATCAAACAAAAAAAGACTGAAGGCTCTCTATTCTCATTCAGTTCAATTTCCCACTAATGTGCATACATACTACTCCAAGGTACTTATACATTGACATACTATGCTGTTTCCAAAGCATGTCTGTCTCACAAGGGTACAATACATTCATTGTGCAGGTGACAAAAAGGCATCATAAGCCATCTTAACTCTGCCATTTTCTCTTTCAGTATCTGATTCTCCTATATCTTAAAAAATTCCCCTAATAAATGCATAAAAACTGACAATTACTGACATATATATGTGGTATAAACAAAGATAAAATAATAAAGTTAAGGAAAATATTATGAAGAAATCTGCAGTGATGGATTCTATCCTATACAAAGTATAGGCCATAGAAATTATCTGAGAACAGGACATTTTACATCATACTTCATCAACATAAAAACATAGGTATCTTCTGATTAGCTATTTATTATTTAAAAAATGCTCACATTTACGAAAATAGTTTGTTTACAGTCTTTCACTTTCTGTAGACATTATTTAATATATTGACACATGAAGCTCATGATAACAGACATTCTAAGACGGACATATTTGTTTTGAATGCACTTACAGCTTCTGGTACTTTTGATAATGTACATGCGAACAATGAATTCAGGCAAATTATTTTACATTTTTTCTGAAGAGTCTTTCAGCAGGAACCAGAATACAGTTTCAGCACTTTGTGATCTCCCTTTCATTTTTTTAACATACAGTGTTTGGCAGATTTGAATGCCAAAACCCTTTCTGGAGTCACATTTAAAATTTACATAAGACAAGAAACCTTGAAAACACAGTTAGATTTTAAGTACAGTAGGAGATGAAGTTTGCTTAACGTATCTGCAAATCAACTAAACAAAAATACATAGCTGTAAACATTTACGTAAAGAGTAATAAAAAACAACTGAGGAAAAATGGTTTTGTTTTCCTTTTAAGTACATTCCTAGTGCACGTGCTCAAACCCAGCATTTTGAGTCAAATCCTCTTTACTATCAGTTTGAAACCTTACTTAGTACTAAGTACTCACTACCCATGAAATTAAACGATGTGATCAACTTTATTTTTCATAAAGATTTTAATAGTCATTATTTGGTACATACTGTTGATTCCCTTTCTCCTTTTCCTTTCTCTTTCTCTACTTAGCACAACTCATTCAATGAGGTTTTTAACAGATGTTCCTCCATAATGTATTATTAAATAACAGTCAGAAACTGGAAACATGTGAATAGCTTTTTTAAAAAAACTTTTACATACACTCATTTTAAAGTGGTCTTACTGGGATAATGGCACTTAGGATCAGTCTGAGCACCAGAGCTCCTCACAAACCAACACAGAACTTTGCCCAACATCTCACCCTTAGTCTAAGAAAACACATAAATTTTTGAGAAAAAAAACCTCCAAACCACAAACCTTTCATCAGTCTCTTTCACCACTCTGTTCTCCTCTCCATCAGGAAAATTATCTTGGCCAGCTACAACGGTGTTACTGCTAGAGGTGGTTCCTGTATAGGAAATGTCAATAAGAACAGCTGTTAAATACAGCAGAAAGTATTTACAAAGCAACAAAAGCCCACCAATTCATTTTGCAGTCGCAGTCAAAGGAATCATCCTGCAAATACTTGTGCATACGAATGTATACTCTTGCCTCTACAAACCAGGACCTTTTTGTATGGCCAAGTTCAGAAGCTCTGAGACATACATTAACATAATGATGCTCTTCCACTTCTTAAAGAAGGTCATTCTCTGGTGATATAACCTATTGTTTTTCAAGAAAGTGGCAAAACATTGACAAGGTTGAATTTGGGGTTGCAGCTTGGGAATAGCTTTAGGTCTTTAAAACCAGAATTTCCAAGAGGCTCTCAGTTTCTGGGAAACTCTGCTGCTTTGGTGAATCTGCTGTGATCACGGCACTGATGATGACTTCTTGTTCTGAGAAAACTAGTGGTAGAAGAACCACCTCATATAAGTTCTGAACAGAATCAAACACTGGCAATACCTATTAAAATAACTAAGAAAATTAACCACATCTTTACGAAGCATATACAATATTAGGGATCAAAACGAATTGTAATCTAGATGTGCAACAAGGCCCTGAAACTTGCACTTCATACATACACAGATCTGAATGGGTGCAAAAGTAAGAGACTGCTTTTTCAAAGAGATGAAGACTCAAAAGACCAGGAGAGTAACCAAAAAGTACATTTAGGTCATACCAGAAGCTGCAGCTGAGGCTTTGTTACTGGCAGCAAAACGGTAAAATGGAGGATTATCACAATGCTGGACTATTGGGTTCACTGGGTCGGTCTGCTGCAGCTCGAAAAGCAGCTCTTCCATGGTCTGAATAGTGTTATTGCGACATAGATATATTGCAACCTTTTTTATCTAAAGAGAAAGTAACAGTTATTAAACTCTGTCCCAAGTGAATTTCCAAAGAAATCAACACACGTTACAGTGCAGTACTGAAAAGACCCAGAATGCAAATGTTACTCTTGGACAGACACCACAACCACACAGCTGCATCCATCTCGTTCATGCAGAAATAAAACTGCTCACTTTGATATCAAGATAATTTCCCCAGCACAGTGAATCTGTGTTCTATTTGCCCTAAATTCTTTGCTTACCATCCACAAACATTTAGGTATATAACTACATAACATACACGTATACAAAACCCACCTAATTTTGCACCTATCATTTAAGGATATCATCATTAACTTTGAAACGCATTCAAGGATTTATAGTTTGATTATGTGATTTCCACTGAAGATGAATTGTACCCGTTTGAATAGAGCAAACTTCTCAACTAGAAAGCTACACCCACCCAAAACTTCATGCCTGTATTTCCAGATATGTTTGATATGAAAGAGGTAGCTGTAGCCACAGAGAATAAACCAAGCCCTGACTAGCTGCATGTATCTGTAGTCAAAGTAACAGCACATGGAAGAAAGACAGAGCAATAGACAGAGCAATTATCTATACAGACTTCCTGCAACCTAATCTGAAAAATCTGAGTTTCTTTTATAGAAATTCTGGGAATTCCCAGAATTTCTATAAATCTTTTAATAAGGCCTCAAACTTTACTGTATGCACCGCAGCAGTGAGTACTGTTGAGATACTGTGATCAAATTAGATTGAATTCTTGAGGAAAACAAATCCAATGGCTATTAAAAGCAGAGACTGGCTCTAAAACATTTGTTTCACAAACTGCTGGAGCTGGGAGACCATATGGGGAAGCATCCCCCTGTGCTTGCCTTCTTGTTTTTAAATATGTCCCTAAGCAGATGCTTATAGTGGAGTTAATACACGAGACTGAAGTATTGGTGTTCTTATACTCTTAAAAACTTAAATTAAAATAAATTCCTGACTGCTTCTCTTTCCCTCTTTTTTCTTCTCCTTCTCTTTCGCTTAAACAGAGAAAATGCACATGCATGTATTCAAAGTCTCTTTTACTCCACTGTGCTAAAAATTTCTGAGGGACTTTCCAGATTCAAATTCACTTCCTTTCTAGCCTCAGTTCTAGTTGGGCTCACAGTGCCACTTCCAGCTTCTTTCACCCTAAAAGGAGTCACATTTCCTACACTAGGTCTTTGCTTAAGAGGTTTCTGAACTGTAAACATTCTAAGAAATATTTCAGTACATATGTGAAAGAAAGCGCAGGTCAGCAATTTGGCTGGAGCACTGGGAAAAATGCTTAGAGGAAACATAAGACAGAAAGAAATGGATTTAAGCCGACTGGAAAAAAACAAAGGTAAGTCAGGCTTGACCCCACACAGGCAGAACAGATGGCTGAAGGCATGAAGCAGCTGGTGACTGCCTTGGGGCACAGAGGGTTCCAAAAGGACATGGCTAAACTGGCAAACTTAAGTCTTTTGAGCTCAGGTGGGCTGCCACAGTGTTGGTTAACTTTATGAATTATCTCTGCAATTGCTAATGTGTATGTGTTATCTACACAATAATGGAAGGTATGTGTTTATGGCATCAGCACGGTCAGCACTGAATGGAAGGCTTCTGTCACTCTTTCCCAGCTGATGGAAAGACCTTCATTACTCTCAAGATATTTGGGATCAACCCCTATGTCTTCTTCTCATATAAAACTTAAAATATAAAGTTATAAAACTTCTTAAAGCAACTCCATTTCCAAATCTTTCCCCTTTTGATTATCTAGGCAACACTGACTTTGCATATATATGTACTGATTTGAGAACAGTAAACCCTACAATAAAAAGGTGACTAATAGGATAGCTATGATACAATAATATCATCTTGAAAAAATTTAAGGTCTTTTATATTTCCTTTATTCTATTATCCACAGCAGTCATCATAAATACTTCAAGTAAAGTATTATTTCAACAACTGTAAATGAAGAGTATGAGGCTTTTTAGGTAAGTTTAATCACATTAATAGTAATTTCAAATATATTTGGGGGAAACCAGTAGAAAGAGACTAATAAACCAGCATATTGTAATTGTGCTGGAAAATTTACTAAATTTAGATCCTATTTCACCCAGCAACTGAGCAACAAGGAACATGGGAATGGGACTGTCTTGCTTTTCTCAGACAGCCCTGATTTTATTATAACTTGAATAATAACAATATCCTGCACAGTTTGACTTGCAGTTTGCAGGAACAGTTATATAATTCATGACAGCCATGCAAAGGCAAAAAGTGATCTGGTAAGGAGCTTGCAAACGTTAGCTATCTTGCGTCTCTTGAGATGTCCCACAAAAAGTCTTAGTTTTTCTAAAGAAAAGAATGTAGCACTTCCTTAAAACTATACACTTTTCTGAAGGAACACCTGAATCTTTACAAAAAACCAACTAATAGGCTCACGTGTGTTATGTTCTGCTCACAATGTAACATCCATTGTTTAAAGGGCTTTCAAAATGGAATAGCTTTGTAAACTAATTAATTACTGAGAAAACTTACAGGCATTTAATATTTTTACTTCTCTGCATTTTTCATGCACGTTATTTAACCTCTCAACAGCCATTCTGTCTTTTAAATAAATTTTTAAATATATATTGCATATTTTCATGCAATTATGACATGAAAAATTTTTTTTTCTATTTTTCTCATTTGTTCTGGCAGTTTATGGCCAATCCCTGTTACTGGCCCCTTACAGAGAATGCAAAGTTGCTCTTTGCCTGAGAGGAGCTCACCTCTTGCTTGAAACAAGGTGTGCTCCACTGGTGGAGACTGAGATTCCCACTATTCAGTTCCTTTCTTGAATTTCAGTTTCTTGGCTCATTTATTCCTGTAATTTTATTTTGTGCAGTGTGCTAGGGACTTCTTATTTTTGGGGACTTCTTATTTTTGAAACAGATACTAATTTGCTGCAAGTGATAGCTGTTTTCTTCATTAAAACCTGTGCAACTGATAGTAAATAAAACAAAGTGCAAACACTTACATAAGGCAAAAGGATAGTATCACTGCTAACACCACACAAACTAATGAGAAATTGCAGTGTTATCCTGAGGTTGTTACTCCATTTTTCATTGTTGGCCAAAGCATTCCAGACATTTTCCATCTCTGGTCCTGGAATTTCATCTCCGTACTGCAAAGGATCATAGACATACATTTATTGAAATATGCAGACCTCCAAACCAAGGTGTGTTCTTTAAGAGCATTTTCTCATGCAAAAGCAACAGTAAAATGTTATAAAAAGTGATAAAACAGTATTTTCAAAAGCTACCTGCCAGGCTTCAGAACATAAATTCTTTTTTTAAGTTTTAAGGTTCAGATCCACAGCAGGACTTAAATCACCAAAAAAAGTCTTTCAGGGACATAAAATCAAAAGGTGATCCTAAAATCAAGCAATTTATTCGGTTTCATGATTATAGTTGTTCGAGCAACTCAAGTTCTGTTTCTGCATGTCTGTACCCAAGTGCTTCAGCCTTCACAGCAGTGAACAATTCTCCACCTCTCTCCCGAGTGAATCCTAGCAGAATTAAGCATTAGGCTTTATTTCCACACTGGAAATGAACAGTTTTTGCTCTCTTCTTCAACAGGAAACTAGAGGAATGACTCCTTCTTGTCCAGTCATTTACATGGTTAGTGTCTGCACCCAGGATGTGGGAGTTTCAGAATTGAAGCTGTTCTCTTTCCTGTATAGAATCTTTGGCTCCCACTTTGTGAAGACTGATTAAAGTACTGTACAGACTGACATTCTGCTAGAAAATATGCGGCAATCTCCAGGTCATGCTATTTTACTGAAGATGATTTAATACATATTAGCTATATCTACACTGTCACTAGCACCTACATCTACTGTCATCAACACTGGCACCTGCAGCTGTCAGTCCTTTTATCAGATATACAGCCTCAAAGCTAAGTCAATCAATATGGTTTGAAGAAAGCATTCTTGTTCCCTCTGGAATAAAAACTTTGTGGTTTTGCAGCAACTTGCTCCAAGGACTGCTGCTGAAAATTGCTAACAATATCCTGGAGACTCGGTACCATCAGATAATTCATGAGCCAGTATCATGCCCTGGATATGCAAAAAGCGACAAAAGAATATTCTGGTGGGCTGAAGCAGAGCCCCAACATTACTTCAGTCACGCTCAGATAACAAAATGCACACAAACTATTAATCACGTTTTACTCTGAGGGCCTCAACATGAGAATCAAGTGCTATGTAGTATGGATACAGACATTCTGCTCGAGAGAGGATTAACCTTGAGCAGGACAGGAAATGTGAACCACTCTGTCCTGTATGGCACAGGCTTTACATCCCAGAGTTCATGTGTTCAGCAATTTAGACATATGCACTGAATCTGGCAAAAGCAGTGGTGGAGCAGGCATGGCACACTAGTACAGAAGCCTTGCAAGTTAGCAAAGAGAATGAAAAGATGTATTCCAAGTACCTTCTCCACCAGCTGCTTACATATTTTACATTAAAAAGTAGAAAAAAAGGAAACCCTGGTCCTCTATTAGGACCTGGGGTGTAGAATGCCTTCCCTTTTACAAAAGAATGCTTTAACTGACACTTCAGAAATTTATAAACATTTTTTTCCTTTTCTCTCTCTCAAAGAATGTTCAAGTGCTTCCTAGAAAGTGTAAGAGCTTTGGTGGGACAGATTCCAGGTAGCCATTCTCATCCCTAAATAAACTCTCCTCTGCTGCCTTAGACATTAACCTGGGAGGTGACACAGCAGGGAACTGAACTTAGTTCCTTTATAACTAATCCTTAATGCTCTCACTATTAAGTTTTTCTAAAAAGGGCAAAACATTTTTCTTTGTTCATCTTTTGAATGAGAACAGTTTTAACATTATCCTTAAAAGAAAAATGAAGGGACTTCTTCAGAAAGAAGGTTGTGTCTGATTATTACAGACTGTTCCAGTGCAAAATTTCTGGTATGAGAGAGGAGAGAGTTAAGTACCCTTTGCTTAAGAAACAAAGTCTGAATATTTACAGGTTGGTTTTCTTAATTGTTTTGCGTTTTTACCTTGGCTGTCATATACATGAGATTATTAAGAACCAGGGAGGTGGCCTCAGGAGACCCCCAGCCATTGCCTTTCAGCCCACTTGTGACTGTTATTTCCCCATCCTTGTCCTTCAGTTCATCTTCTGGAGTGGTAGGGCTTGAACCAGGGAGGAGCAGCCTGTTGTCTACAAGTTCAATATTATGAAGCCATGGTAGCAGATAGGTAAGCATGATCTGTCTTCCATTTGGATGTGTTGATGGAAACCGCTGGCTTACCTCTAAAATAGTGAAAGTTGAAAAGAACAACATGGTAGTTTATGAAGGAAACCTTAAATACATGGTTTAAATCAGATTTCATATGTGTTTTAGACCATCTGATGGTTTTCACCTTGCAAATCACAAGCACAAAAAAGCATGTCCTTGAGCTTCCTGAAGAGAAACAATAATTTAATGGCAAATAATAGTGAGCAATTGGTCAGGACTTCTGTCTAAAATAACTAATACAGCCTGGGCTTAGAAACAGAAAGTTATCCTTTGTTACTGTGCTATATTATGTATTAAGTGAAATGGATGCCAATAAAGAGGAAAAAGGATATTTCATTTACTGGCTTGAATTCTAGAATTTCAAGAGCTTTTTGAGAATTACAGTAAACACACAAGAGTGTTCTGCAGATTTACAGGTGCCCCAACAGCCTCCAAGCTTCAAAGCTACAGTTTAAATCTTAAGGCACTTAGTATATTGAGTTTATAAAATGACCTTGCATATATTAGGAATCTTATTTCCTGTGAGGAAGCCTATAAAATTCATAGTTGGCTGCCAGTCCAGGAGTGCTGTATACAGCACTTTATATAGATTATAAAAAAAGAACTGGCACTGTAAGAGAAAGATTTGGAAAATCTAGGATAAGGACAGGCTTCCTGCCAAGGTGAACCACATCAGCTCTTTGTCCCAGAATTCTTTTGTAACATCAGTACAGCTGACATTTCCTTTCTTTCCTCACTGCCTGTTTTTTAAAAAATCAAGACATACACTGTTCTGTCCCCTTGTGATTCAGGATATACAGAAAGGATCTCTGATTTGGACTGTGTATCTGAGTTCTTTTAAATGACACAGCCACTGCAGCAACACAAATAGATGGTAACAGTAATAATGAACAACATTTGCTTTTAAGATAAATGAGCCATCAGAATTTCCCTGCACCAGTGACTTATAACTCATGGTATCTTGGGCAATAAGAAATGGATGATTTATTGTCCCTTTACCTTTCCTCCAGCTCCTACAGACTAAGTAAAAACATCAGAAAGGCTTTTTAAGAGCCATTAAGAATTCCCACAATTATAGACACTGCATTGTGTTATTTAAAATCTAGAGCAACACATTAGATGGATTAAACCAGACAGATAGGTCTCAAAATGTAGTTGTTCCCAGGAAAGGTCTCAGAGTGGGCATGTTGTGGATGTTACAAATGCAGGTCCAATTCTTTCACAGTTTTCTCAGTAACCCTGACAAAATGTACTTCTGATAAAACTAAAATGATTCTAATGACGTGCAGATGTGGCAAATAACAGAAAGCAGAGATCACTCACTCAGAGTAATTTGAATAATTTGTAAAACTGGACACATCAACCATCCTTTCCAAAGTTAAAGTCATGTTTATATAAAATGCAGAATTTCATCCTCACAACTATTATTTATATAAATGTACATATAAGAAGAATCACTATGCTTAACAAGAGAACCCATTACAGTAGAGTTTGCCAATGTCACTTTAACTTATCCAGGGCCCTTGTAATTTCAAAATTGCCCTAAGATGACACGAGTGGCACAGAATCCCCAACCAAGGTTTTTAAATAGCTATTCCATACTTTGTTTAGGTACCTTTAGGAAATACATATTGCATTCCTAAATCAGATTTCACCTGAACTAGAATAAAATCAGGCCAAACTAAATTTATAAATTGCTGTTCAGAAGTGGAGATATCTTAGCACTCTCCCATTTGTACAAAATCTAAAGCAGATAATAAGTCAAATAGATATAGGTACCTGAAAAAAGTGGAAGGGTAAGTTCAGGATACATCCTTGCTAGTTCACATGAAAGAAGGGCAAGTGAGACACTGTAAAGAGGTGGCAATGGACCATGTGTACCATACAAGATACTGCCTGGTCTTTGCTCAGCTACCTTTTTTGAATAAACAAAAAGCTTTGATTCAAGGATCTATGAAAGAGAAAAAAAAATATTAATGAGACAATAAAAATTAATTAATTCAGAAAATATCAGAATTTCAAGCTTAGATATCAGAGAATGATCTATATGCTTGGAAGCATACTCTCCAAATTTCAAAGACACCATAACTAATATTTTTCCATTAATTTTTATATAAATATTCCCACAAGTATTTATAGCCAAGAGAAAACTGTTTATTTTTGAAACAAAACTAAAAAGCAAATAAACAGTATTTTATAAGTTTAAAAAAAAACCCCCAAAGATAGGAGGACACACGCACTCGGTTGTTTTAAGAAAAGTAGCTGATACATGCCTGCATAAGTTGCATGGAAATTTCATAAATCTCTCTGTTGGTGTCAGATGCCTTGAACAGCACCAAGTTTAAAAGCGTCACTATATCAAAAGGATAGTTCCTAGAAGAATAAACAGTACATTTTTGTGAATGTTTGTGAGGAATGCAGATGATATTCACTCTGATTTACTCTGTAATATGGTTGAAAGAGTATGTCATCTTTCTTTTCTTTTTTCTACCACCGGAATATGGGAAAGGGAGCTTTTATGAATACACGCTGCTTGATCAAAGGGCCATCTGGTGAATGGGAAGAAAGAAGGGATTATTTATAATTACCCTAGACTAATGCTTAGGAATGCACTGGGTTACTCACAGTGAGAAATGCAATACCTGTCTCTAAAACTGTCAATTCATTTTAATTTATAATATAAACTGTTTATAAAACGGGCCAACACCCATGAGGGAAGATTGGCAGCACAAAAATTTGCAGCAATAAACTACTTCTTCTTAAGTCAAGTTGCAATTAGACAGTCCCTTTGGAGAAAAGGTGCTCCCTCCGACATGAACATTCTCAGATGTTAGACAGTTCTCTCAAAATTGTTTTCAAAGACAAAACACAAGGAACTGCTTTAAAAAGTCCACTATCTATCAGGTCATCATTAATTGTAAATCTAAACATATTAAAATGTTAACCTAATGAGATAATTGCTAGAAAAGCAATTCCCATGTCACAATACTTGGATTTTACGAAATAAATTTCTGCTTTCTCTTGATGATTTGTAAATGCACCTGATTCAATTGTGAATCATCGACTTCTCATCCTAGATGTGAGCTAATGTGCTCCTGGAGGGCTGCACAATGCCTATTTGCAGATTTTAGAATTGCAAAATACAGCAGATTCATGTGTGGGTTAGGATATTCTCGATAATTCCAAATACTAGCTGCAATGCACCCTCTACACCTGTCTCAATTTAAAAAATAATAATTAAAAAAATAAGTTAAGGAAAGTGGTTTATTTGTAGAAAGTCAGTCATCAACAATAAGTCATGTTACTGCTCATTTTACAAGTAGATTACGCAGTGGCCTCCCTCTATGTGTTAACAGACAACAGAGGAAAAACTTAACAGCTTTCAAATACTAATAAAAATAACTGAAATTGCAAACAAAATTTCATTAATATTTTTAAAAACTCAGTATAATGCAGTTTATAGTCTAGTTGTTCCTGTTGGAACAAAATGTCTTTACAGGCAAATTCTAAAATACTTGTCTTGTTTTGATTTGCAATATCCCATGTATTTCTCTGCTGCTCACATATCTTGCCAATTTTTTTTTTTGCCAAGACTAAAACATTTAGATTTTAATTAGGTACAAGCTACCTCCTTTTTAGGAGTACCACTAAATTTCTCTAGAACTTTTGACTTGAAAATATAAAAACAAGAAGAAAAATTTTCTGAAGGCCTGACAAAAGCAATATTTGTATTTGTGTCTTCATGCTCTTGCTTCATGTAGCCTGTGCTTGCTTAGCGTAAGCAGCAGTGATTATCAGTCTACAGCAAAGGAATAGGCAACCAAATCAAATGGAAGCCAGTTAGACAAATAAAAAAATAATTACTTTAAAGCTAATAACATTTAAAATATTTTTCCTTTTATAAATCAAATGAAAAATCAAGCCAAATCTTTTGAAACTAGATTTATGACCTAAGTTGAAATTGAAGTGTTGCAGTTATTTTATATCTTCCTGAGCAAAATAGCATAAAAATGCTACATATTTCAAATACACATATAGTAAGAGCATCTTCTACCAGGCACATAACTTTGTTTTCAGAATCCTGGAAACAGAATGATACAGTCCCCAAGAGTTGTTTGAGAGGATGTTACAATTTTTTGCAACACAAGCTGAATCTGCATTTTTCCTTAGATTTGAAATTGTAGATTAATGGATTAATTAATACCTGCTTCCACACACAGTTGCAATGGCTTTGAAACATCCAGAGGCAAGCTGGTATGATCCTGTATAACATCGATCTATAGCCCAGTTGAAGAGATTGATTTGATCAGGATTCAGTTCTAGCAACAGGACAACAACTTCACAGCCAAGCTGATGAACCTGAGCAAATAAATGCATGTCAAAGCATAAATGGTAGAGTCTGGTGTGTCCACTCTCTACAATGCTTAGAGTGACACAGGCAAAACAAGGGGAAAGTGCAGTATTCAAATTAACTAAGAAGAAATCAGAAAATTTATGCTAAATTTAATTTAGGGATAGCAGAGTTGAAATGTGACTCAGTTTTCAATATTCCTCACTTGAAGGAAAACTGTATATATGAAGACTACATAAATGAAATACATTTTTGAAGGTTTCCAACACATAGCATGGAAAAAAAGCTGAATCTTTGGAAAATCCAACATACTTGACAGGTGTTCTGTGGCAATTTCCATTTGTATTGGTTAACTGATCTGTTAAATGTTTATTTCCTACTTCATGCCAGTTTCATAAAGTGACACACTTCCATGTTTATCCTTCTTTTGACTAACACAGAAAGAAGCAAGGCAGACAAAGAAAAATACCTTTTGCAAGCCTGAGGCTATGAAAACTTGTATGTTTAATCCAACTACATCAAGCAATCACAACTGTCCCTACAGACCTTGTATCATTTAATCGTTGTACTACAACTACTACAAACACAAGTAAGACTTGGACTGTACATTTATGATCCTTCAGCAGAGGATACATTGGAACAAGTAACACTAATGCCTATTAATATTCTGTCACCAAGAGTAGGTAACAACTTGTAAAGACTGCAAATGGTATCTAATGTTAATGGACCAGGCAGTATCCTTCTCATCTAAATCTGACCTAGTGGCACAGGCAATGCTGTTTAGTTAAGCGAACAGCAGGTCAAAGTGCAAGACAACCCAAAGGGAAAGAGCATTGTTCTCTCTCTCCACTTGATATAAATCACCAATTTACACCTCCTTAATCAAGGAGAGAGTCCAATTAGGTATAAATACAGAAATATGACTGGCTAGTTACAAAGTCAAAACCTATCTTCACAGAAATGGAAGAGAACATTGCAAGAATAATCTATTATATGTTCCACAGAAAGAAAAAAAATTCATTGTTTCCTCTCCTGAATGATTTATCCTTTCTACTCCTTCTGAAGACTGACCCACTCACTAGCACTAAGATTTGTTTCACCAGCATCTGTGTTACTAAGCAGGAAGGGATTTTACATTCTTACTCCACAGAAATCTGAAGCAGGGTGTGGAAGTACTCCAAACAGAAATACAAATATTTCTGAGCTTGTGTCATGTTTAACCTTTAACAGCAGATGAAAAGGCTACATTTCTGTTGGAAGCAGCACTGAGCCATATGGCAATTGTTTTAGCCTATTATTTACCTACATTATATTTTCAGGAATAATAATTCTCTCACTGTTTAAATGCTTTAAAATTAATTACACTTTTATTTTAGAACCTTGCATAAAGTGATTGTTTCCTGCTCTAAAGAGCATATATCCAGTCTTAGTTCTTACAGTCACACAACTCTTTACTTGCCCCGTATAGAGATTAAAATTATTCATTGATGTTGCATTTTGGTGAGCACTTACACGTAAATCTTGACAAGCCAGGATGTTATCAAGCCATTTGTAGAGATATCCATCAGGTGAAAGGCCAACATTGTCAAATACAGGTCCACAGCAGAGCACAGCTGACATAGCCTAAAAACAAAAGGATCTTTAGTCATGAAAAAAAGTACCATGAACAAACTGTTCAGAATGATTTGAGCCTGGGTCCAGGTGAACAGGACTGCCACTTGTTTTTATTTTTGAGGGAACTATGGCGAAAATGGTAATTGCTGATTTTGCTAGAATTCCTATTTATGTTGCTATAGATGCTACTGGATTTCAAGATAATGCTGAGTTTAAATGTTTTGGCAGGAATAGTATAGCCCAGTTTCCCCATTCTTCAAGATACATTTTGTCATTTTACCCACACTTTACAAATCAAGCTACAAAAGCAATTAAAATACCCAGATTTTGTAATCGTATCTTTCTGAAAAATTGAAACTGTTATATACCTAGTGATACAGCTTATATAAGTACACAAGCTATTATTTTCTCAGCTTACTTACATGGGTGAGTAGCAACCAGGTTTGCTGCAAAAGTATTTTACTATTATTGATCATGTCTCTAGGCAAGCCCTTATGGGAGACGGTCCTGAGATGTGCATGTGATACTGAATTGGTACTGTATTTAATTTAAGAGCCTAATACCCTTGCACTGAATCTGATAACGTGTTAATGAACAGCTATGTCAAATGTTAAAATACATTCCGGTTTTGAAAATAATTAGCCTTAAATATGTCTGCAAAGAAAAAATACACAACTTCAGTGACTCATACTGCTACAATCAGTCATACTACTGTACATATACATACAAGTAGACAAGTTTGCATCACTATGCCGATTCAAATTTCTGTGAATATAAAAGGAAACAAAACTCACAATTACTTGCATTTTGACTGGGAAACTGTTATTACTGATTTTGACAGTAAATCTTTAATACCTTTAATGCACAATACTGGTATCTTGTAATCTGATGATTTCTATCACTGTAACGGTCCAACGGTGTGAACATAATACTGAAAGGTCCTGCCCACTGGCTGAATAAGATGAACAGGTGATGCCTCAAGCTCTGCTGAGGGAAGAGAAATCTCCTGTGGTGAACTAAGTGAACAGAAATAGAAATAGTCATGATTTGTTAATGTTAAATACACATTATTGTGACAGAAATGATAACATGAATTTCAAATTTCTATGGAGTTTTTCTTAAGTGTTCAGTATATGCTTACCCCAAAGTATCTAAGCTCCTTTTAAAAATCTCACGTAGTGAATAAGATGCATCTTATTTCTAAGAACCTTCAGCTCTGAATTAATATGTATTTATACAATATATACATGTACTGACTTCAGAAACAGCAGGCAAGAAACTAATTACGGAATGAGGCTTTTCAATGCCTCTTGTGTTCCTTTAATAGTAAATATTTACTTGTTTTTTCCAAATCTTTAAATGCAAGCCCAAACATACATGTCTTATTCTAATATAGCAGCTGGTAGGGACAAGTGGTGACAGCTTGTTTATGACAAAGATGTGCTGCATTTTCTGAACAGCTAAATTACCTGACCAAACAAAAATTATCTATGAATTCTTAATGATGTGGAGGGAAAAAAGAGAAATCTTTTAAACTATAGTTTTATTTCCCTAAAGCACAACATGATGGCAGAGGAGGTATTATGTTTATGAAAGAGACTGGCAAACTGCTACTGGCCAGTTACTTCTCACCCATACACCGTGCTGGAAGTCAACAAAGTCTAACTAGACAATAGTAATGCAAATCAATATGAACAGTGGCTAAAGATGATAGATGTTATCACAATAAACATTTGTTTAATGCAAGTTAAATGTAATGGCTTAGTTATTGATATATTTTAAAGCTGTCTTGTTAGCAGGGAATATATCTCTATAGAACTACATACTGAATTATTAAAATGCAGCAGCTATTCTTGCATTCTCTAAAAACACACAACATGGCTTCTTCATTGTGGAAAATTCATACAGCACACAGTCCTTCACAATGTGCCTTGTAGACTGTGAGAATAAATGCAAAGAAGAAGGCTTTTGCAAATAATCCTGGAAAATTAACTACTAAAGAAATTCTGTATCATTAATGAGCATTGTTCAGAAAAGGAATGAAAGAAAGAAATTCAGTATTTCATTTGTAAACAGCAGCTAAGAACTTGACATCACTCAGTCCAAACCAAATTTTTTACTGTCTTAAATAAGAACAGCAGCGATGTCATTTTTTCCTTGTTTTGTTCAACTATTACATTTTATGTACCTTACAGATGAAGACAACTACAGAACTTTGACAAAATTTGCACACTGAGACATTTGTTCGTTATTTGTTCCCTTGCTGTCCACTTTTTAATTACTTCTTATTTGTCGCTACCACTGCTGTGATGTTGTCATAAATGATCTGGAGACAGCAGATTCACACAGAGCAATCTCTTTTTTTTGCAAATGGAGCTACACTGCAGTGGTCTTGCAATATATAAAAAGCATGAAATCAACTTAAGAAATCTTTGCTATACAGCTGGAGTCAGGTAACATGGGATATAGTCTCAACACCTCAGGCAAGTTTTTCACTACATTTTGCATTGCACATTTTCTGCACCTACCTATATTTTTCAAGGCCTGTTTGAACTTATGAAGAATCTGGCAATAAAGTCAAAAGAAAGCAAATAAGGCCTCATGTCAAAGAAATCTAGAACCCCTAAAGGTCACAGACAATTTCTTTGCTGGGCTTTGAAAAATATGATTCTTATATATGAATACTACAAGCTTCAGCAAGCTTTAGTGCTGTTTTATTCGACACTTGATAGACTTCTGAACACATTTTTGTCCACATTCTCCTATACATTCATTCTATGACAATTTACAAGCAGTGAAAAAACACCAGAAAAAAAGAAATAAAAAGTTACTTTCCCAATACACATGTTAAATGCAATTGCACAGTATGTTGAGACAATTTAGCACCGTACCTGGAACACACTGAATCAAGTTGGCAATCATTGCACTGAAATGTGCTCTCATATCCTTAAGGATTTCAACTTCTTTATCATTTTCAGCCTCCAGAAGCATGCGAGTCAGATCAACGTACTCTAAAAACAAGGCTCCAAGGGCTAACGTATCTCTTTCTAAGGCTCCATTTGTACTAGCATAAAGGAAAGTTGTACATTAATATAGAGTAACAGTGTAGTTATTCTACAGCTTTCTGAAGAAATGCATAAAAATCTCTCCGTATCTGACAAAAATCTCTTCATATTCTTCAAAGAACATACCAACATAAACTCAAGTATTTCAAATGCTGAAGATTATTTCACTTAAAGATCAGTATTTATGACGAGTGATAGTCCTACCTGTCACTTATAACACCAGCATCAGCAAGTAGTTCGAAAATTCGCAGTAACTGTAGTCTTAGTAGATCTCGGCGTTCTCGACGCTTCTTGTTCTTGGAATTAAAAAAAAAAAAAGAAAATTTTTTACACGCATAGGCGCATATATTAAAAACTAGTATCTTCAAAAATATCAGTACAGTAGTGAGATGTATATAATACCAGTCCAAGCATTTTTTTCATGAAGGAACTTGAGTGCTTTTGGATGTTTTATCATAACACTGTGCTTATTGTCAACACAGAAATAAACACGATCAGCTGTTTGTCTAACTATTCTTGAACAAACTGTACCTTAGTCCTCAGTGAAAATGTGAAATGAAATAATGAAATATGGCATAAAAATTAATTAGCAGTCAAGGTTCCTGTGCCAAAATGACAGGCTACATTCAGGCAGCAGGGATATTCACGTTCGCTTAACAGCATCTAGTTTGGGTGCTGGAAGCACTGTAAAGTGCAAAACAGACATCCAGATTCCAGGGAAATATTTTAGCGATGAGCGTGTTAATGCTGCAGCTACATGATCACCCATATTCAAGTTAGCTCGTAGCAGATACAGCTCTAGTACACTCTTCGACGTGTTGACTGCAGTGGTTGTACACACAGTTAACACACTTCTCCTGTAGAACAGGACTGCACTGTTGTTAAGTGGTTCATTGTATCTCATTGTCTTCTAGAAAGCTGCCCTTCATGTCTTCTGTCTTGCCTTGAAAGATGTGAACGCAACAAGGCCTGTTCTTTGCTGAAGAGCTAAACTGACTTGTTTCTTTGTATCCTGCAACTTGACTTAAGCAAAAAATGTGAGAAGGTCAAAAAACTGCTATTGCACTCAGAGAAATTTGCTGCCAGAACAAGAAAAGCTCAGAGAAAGCGCAGATTTTCCTCTTCAGAAGAGGAATTGCAACAGTGTCAGAGGCAATCTGGCAAGCTCAGCGCCAGTGCCCACATGGTGGATCCTGTGTAATATCCATTTTGTTTTACCCCTGCAGTTTTTGGCCGTCCTCATAATTCTCTTTCTAGCCATAGCGTATGTCAGTTCAAGGATGTTATTTCTGATGTGTTGGACACCTGCTTACTGACATGGAGGCTTGCTATGTTCTCTAAAGCTACACGACCCATACCAGTCACCTCTAGGTTTGCTGATGGTGCTGCTTGCAGGAAGGTGGTACAGTTCTTAATATTAGGAGCAACAAAGGAATTAATTAACATTGCAGTCTCTTGTTCTCATATTCCTCTACTGCCACTTCCATGTGCTAAATTTGCTCTTACAGCATACTGAAAACCTCTACATTCTAGTGATTCCTGAGTGTAGACTGGATGACTGGATACATGTGTCTCCAGAAAAGGCTTTTAAAGCCTAAGTTGTCTTCACTGGTGCACAGGCAGAAATACAGAGGCAAGTGGCTGCACTAATGTATATTAATCCACTTCTATCCAGTATCAAAACAAGTAACCTACAAATAAAAGGCTTCATAGGGCTGGAAAGCACACAAGTCAATTCATGTGTGAAGGCAACACAGTGGAAATAGTTGGGGAATGTTTGCCAGACACAAAATTATTAAGAACTGTCCACATAAAACTTAACACGAATGAAGCACCTGCCAAGTAAATTAATTTTTGTGTGTTTTCATATTGGGCATAGCTGAGAGCCTCTGTCCATCTATTGATGATTAAACTTCTTCCCGACCACCATTTTCTGCTTGACTTCTGCACCAAAGTCTATGACTTGACAGACAGGGACAGCACACCAGTTACCATGATGATTGAAATTGCTGTGGAAGACAGAGTATGGAGCACACAGTTTGAAACAAACAGACAAATAAGCCTGAGTAGAGGACAGTACTAATGCAACAGCATTGCCTTCTGTATGCAGACATGTAGACTTCTCAGTAGAGCTGCATGCACACAATGGCTGTGCCTATGCTGCTAAACAGAGACAGGGACTGTTTGTGGCCCTGAAGTCACAGCACTGGCTGCCTCACATTGGCACTGCTTCAGAACACCTCAAAAAGGCTGGCTATATCAAATGTCACCTAGTGGGACTCATGCAATGCTTCTCTGGCCCAAGGCAGTATCACTGCATGTTTTCTTATCGCGAACTGCCTGCTCCAACCTGAGGGCTGTGCTGCAGCCACAGCAGTGAGTTCACAGCTTGGCTCAAAGGCTGCTGAAGGGGATGAGGGGAAGCACATCAGAGCAAAAGCAGCTGGGGTGCTTTGGAGGACTGTATCTGGTGGCTTGGTGCCTGCTGGGGCTTGTGCCTGGCAGCGAGCTACCTCCAGAGCAACCTCAGATTTCTGTCTTGGAGCCAGCTGAAATGGTCCAAAACTGAGCCAGGGAGGGGGGAAAATTGAGAAGAACGGCTACTGGGGTCCAGTACTGAAGCTCTGCTCATGGCTTTCCCATTTAACTTCACAGACACCTCCTATGACTAAACTGCTTACTGAGGCTACATGATTTATCAACACAGGTTTTCAAAAGCAGTTTAAATAACATCTGTCAAGAATCACACAAGTATAGTTCATCCTCCCTTGGATGGATCGGATGATTTGTTGGGATCCCTTCTAGCACTACTTTCTACTATAACAAAAGAGAGCACTAAAATGAAAGTGAAAACACAGATGAGTATCAGTTAACCTGTTATATCTAGAATGAAAAAATGTAGTCAATAAAAAATTTAAATAGATGACCATGCCTACCCTGCAAACAAAAAGCACATCTGAACACAGCTGTGAAATGTGCTTGCAGTCCAGCTGTGTTACAAGGTATTTTTTCCAGATATTGCAAGCAGATTTCCAACATTATTTGGGTTCTTTATGAGATTCCATATTTGACTGGGAATTTACTCTCAAAATGGATATCTATATTGTATATTTTGTGTCACTGAAAGAATTTATACCAAACTAGGTTTTAATAGAATTACTTTAAGTTCTGTTCTTACACACAATTAAGAAAATTCATGCTGCACACAGAACTTAACCTGTCACTTTGTACCAAAGAATGTATTTGTATTTCAAACTAATTTCGCAGATTAAACAAACATTTAATTTCTACAACTAACCTCTGGTCTTCTCTCTAGGGCTTCTTTCATGAGTGGGTGAAGTTCTTCTACTAATTCCCTAAATAAAAAAAAAAACTTTTGTAAGCAAAATCTCATCTCCTCTGAAACATATTAATATTTTATTCAGTGCATAAAAACAAATGCATAAAATGCAAATAAAAATTTTGTATATTTAAATTACAACAAAAACAATGCATTTGGACTAGAGGCAAAAAATTGAGAATATGATAAGTGGGGAGGTACCTGAAAACAAGGGAATTTGTTCTTCCAAATCCTAATACAAGTGATTCTGTTATTTCTATGCTTTCAAGTCTCATCAAAGGCACTAGCTGCTTTAGTAAGACTCCAACAGATGGAGTTCCGATAGCCTAAAATATATTAAGAAATTATTGACATTTAATTGTCAGGATTACCAATCCTAAGTAAATGTAACTTTCTTTTTTTTAAAAAAACCCCATTGTCCAAGAATCAATATCTATTTTAAAGATGTGCAAAAATGATTTTACTGTTATGCATATAAATACACCTGTCTAACTGGATGTGTGCTACATCACAATTATCTCAATAAGGCCTAACAAATAAATATATCTGGGAAGTCTCTGCTTTCATTCAGATTATTATAATTTATTTAATTTGTTGTTTCATTAAAATACTCCAGTAATTGCATTTTTGGACCTCCTGCTCCTCTCAGGTTGTCACTACTTGAAACTGTATTTCATGTAATATTCCTTCATGACCAAGGAGCATACAATGTTTATTCAGAAATGTGGCTTATTGCTCAATAACATTATAAATTTACAAATTGGACTGCTCTACAAGGAAACACAGGGGATGATCAACTAAAGTTAACCTCAACACAAATGTCCAGAACTTCTACACTTTGAATACACATCACCCAGAATATGAAAAAAAGTAGTATTTTAAAAATGGCATGGGTTTGCCTAATATTTATTGACACATCATGTTGATAGAGATTATACACAGATGTTTTAATTGTTAATTATGTGCTTTAAGCAGTTTGGGTATATCAAGATATTCCCCTAACTGAAATATTTTTCAGGATATGATTTTGCATGCAGATGCAGTTTAAAACTCTTGTAATTGAATAATTTGTTCGAAACAGGATGCATCACCTTATTATCATAGTTCACTGTTCCATCAGGAGTGGTAGCCATGATTTCTGGTGTTGAAGCACGCAAGTGTCCTGGGCTCATAATACTGGGCTTTGCTACTCCAAAACAGAGAATAAGATAGTTTCTCCACAAGGTAACATAGTTGTCTCCACTGCCTGCTGTACTTGTTTTCTTTGCATTAACAGGAATACTAGAATTTTAAAATAAATTAATATTATTAAAATAATTTCCCAGTCTTAATTGCACAGTATTTTAAAATATTTTAAAAGGGAATAAAACATGCTACATATTCACCAGCTGCAATTCAACATGACATGACATATGGGAAAAAAATCAAAGAAGGTAGAAAACTACAGTTTTCCACCTTACAAGTTGCAATTATGAAACTCAAAACTGAATGTCCAGGTAGCGCCTTGCAGGATTTACAGACTAAAAAAAGCTTGTATTAAAATCACGCAACACTTAAAAATTAAAGTTAAATGCAGACTGCCACTTACTTTGGATCCACAAGGGGCATTATCAGCTGTAGCCTCGTGAAAGCGTATGGCCAAGCATAGCTGAGAGCTGTAGGACAGTGTTTTGGTAAATTCTCCTGCCTAAGAAAACTGAAGAGGCAGAGAACCCACGGGTCTTTAACGGACTGTGCAAATATCCAGACATGGGAAGGACTTTTCACATCATAATGGCTATTTACTAGGACAGCATTCCACTCCACCAGCCACTGCAAATCCACACTGTGTGTTAATGGGATTGTTGTCTATGGAGAGAAAAGATAAAAAAATCACAGTGACAGTAACTTATTCCCTGCCATGTTTCTCCTCAGTGCTTGTCTTTATTTTCAAGCTCCATGACCAACTTCTGTTGGATTTTTTAGACCAACAGTTTTATGCTTCCCATCACATTGCCCTTTAACTCAGTAAGAGCTTTTTATACATGCTGAGAAGAGCTGCCTCATTATTTTCCCTCTAGTTCCTCTTCAAAGCTCCCATTTACAGCAATAGGCATAATAATTTGCCCTTAAACTCTACAACAACTAATGATTATGCTGACCAATATAATATCATTGTCACTTTCTGTTCTCCTAGCTGCCTGCATTCATCCATTGTCTCTTGTATGATGCTGCAGTCTGTAATAGGTAATGGACTGTCGTTATGTTCATCACACCCAGACAGAGCCTTAGCCCATGATTAAGTCTCCTGCATGCTATGACAATATGATAAATATGAAGCTATTAACAAATATTCTTCAGAATTCATCAGGGCATTTGAATATGTGTAAGGAATTAAGAGGCTGAAGCAGGTGCTTAAACAGTTTTAATCTGCTTCAAATGTTGCTACCTTCAGTGGCAAGTAGAGTTCTCATCAACAAACCATTTCTCTACCATAATCTAAATTTTATCTTAAAAAAAAAAACTTTGTGGAATGAAAACTTAAATCACATGTATTTTGTCATCTTTATTATTCACTTATCAGGCCTCAGATAGAATGTAGCATTCTGCATCCACTGCTACGGAAGTAATCACTGAATTAACACTCCTTGCTGTACTTGTCAGAAACCAGGTACATAGGCAACACATTCGCTTTGCTATATTATTAGTGCATAGAATTAAAGCACAAAATCCAAACCTTCACCCACAGACATCTAAACCCAGGTGCTGTTATTTCAGTTGAATTTCAAAATTCCTGGGTTACAAAGTCAGCATGTCTCTTGCTTGCTCAGTTTCTGATCCCTCAGCTTTCCTGTGTACAGCCACACAGTGGCTCAACTTCACCATCAGTTTGATATGCCATTGCTTCCCCAGGAAAGGGCATCCATGTGGAAAGGACCAGTCGTTGCTTTAAACTTAAACAGGCTGAAAAGTGCCCCAAACTGATAGCTTCTGCTCGCTGGACAAGGGCACTTATCTTTAAGACAGTATGCAAAACAAATTGCCCTGTCTATCAGTTCTTCTGTTGATACTTTTCCATTCCAAGTGTCTATCTTTGCCTCCTCTGGTGGCATGTTAGATGCATCAGGCCCACGAGAGAGAGAAAGCAGAGACCCACCCAGGCTGTGAATTACTCTAGAATTTTGGCTTAGGTTCGAAGGTAGGACCACTCCTGAGCACACAAGTGAGCTAAAGCTCATTCCCTTCTGGAACTGATGATAGCAGTGACCAACTTACAAGCACCCCAAGTACTGGAGTGGTGATAAGACTTCCTCAGCAGTTTTGTTGGATGCAGGTCACAGGTCCAGAATCTATGTAGCTTGGATTATAAAGTTTGTTATTTTTTTCTATACGCAGTATCTTCTGTATCTATAGTATGACTATTTTCATGCAACAGATTGTCTGGTACATTGCAGAACCTTGGAGCTCTTGGGTAGACGTCTAGAACTTTAAAGCTGTGTGATTTATTTGATTTCTAGCAGCTTTATTTTTAGTATTTCATGTCTGATATTCGTTATGTCCATGTGCTATGTAAACGCTAGCAGTAACAGTTAAAGTAGTACTTACTGAATCTGAAACAGCCACATGAATAAAACTTTCAAGAATAGAAGAACTCAACTGATCCATGACATCAATCATAGGCCTGTCATCATCCTGCATAACACAGAGAACACAAGTTAACTGCTCTCCTGAACATATTATTTTCCTTCTTATTTTGCTGGTACATGAAATAGAACAACCTAAAAATCATTACATGAATCTAAAATGGCTAAAAAATCTCACTGGTAATGATGGGTGTATTTTGTCTTTTTCATACTAACCTAGGAACCAAGTCCAGGCTGTGGTTTGACATGAAGTTAATTCATGGCTATAGCTCACTGCTTACTGAACAAAAGCACATATCAGAAAATCCCGAATGACATTGGATAGCTGGTATCAAAAGACTGAAAAATTAGCTTACTGTTTATTAAAGCATTCCTTTGCCATGAACACATGTATTTGTGTTCTCAGGCATTTAGACGGCTCACTGAGCTGTGACCGCCAACGCACAACATGACTCTCCATATTTCTATATCCATAAAAAAGGCTTAGAGATCTTTACTATACAAGGAAAATGTATGCGAATAATCTTAAATGTGTCTTATGCTGTGTTGCTTTATAAAACGGTATGCTACAGGAATGAGTTTCACATCCAATACAAATTTATAAACCTGACAATACAAAAATGATCCATGCAGTAAAAAAAGCTTTTACAATGTCTTTTACATTCCCATCATGCCAAGAGAAAATATTAAGTTGCTGTACATGTTTCCCTTGAAATTCCTGTACAGGGCACATGTTACTAACATTACATTGTCGAGTGCACACAGAAAGGTTTGCGGTGTTAAGGTAAACAGACGTGGCAAGCTCAAACCAAATGCTTTTTTATAAACTAGATGCACACCTGCCACACGGCAGCAATTATGTTAAAAGCAACTATAATAGAAGCTTTGAGCTTCAGCTTTGGAAGATTTTAATCCACAGTTCCAGAAAAGGAAAATCATACCTCTGCTTGGCCAAGGGCCAGGAATAAAGCACGGATCTCTCTGAGAATTAAAACAGCTAGTTTACGTGTAGCAACTTGGAAACTACACAGCAGAACCAGTGCAAATCCTTCCACTGCATGTAGTACATTAGAGTAGGGGCTTCTTTCAGACTGTATCCTGGATCCATTTGGTATCAACTGTAGAACAGTGCAAGAGGAGAAAATGGAGTGATGGTATTTGAAAACCAGGTCTCCAAGAAACAATCTATTTAATAAGGACATACAAAGAAACAAAATGCAGAGCTGGTGTAAATGCTGAAGTAAGAGACTGACAACATTCCCTCAAAAACGAAGCTTTGTCGCTTTAAGTTACCTTCTTCCACAAAACCAATATATGAGCAGAGACCTTTGGCCAAATCCCACCTTCTAGCTTGCAACTGAACTACTTGCTTTGTTCCATCCTCCACTGAAAAAACAAATGGGTAAGTCAGATTTAAGACTCCACACATTTTCCTACTCCAGATATCAGGTCTCTCTCTGATCCTGTAGCAGACACCACCTTATCCTGATGTGTGGCCTCTAGAACCTCCGCTCATCAGTAAAGTGTAACACTATTTACTGAAAAATATGTGAAGCTTTCCCCTTTATACATTTTTTCTAATACTGTTATAACCTGTTAAATAATAATCCTCTGTGATATAGAGCGGGCTTCATGCTTGCCCAAAGGAAAAAAATTTCCAATGTGATTGGATTAGGACATAAGAAGCCTGAAAATCATCTCTCATACTGAAATTATCTGTGGGACAGTGCAGATGGGAGGAACTTAAGCAAAGCTGTTTGGATCCCAGGAATGTCTGTAACGCATGGAGACAGAGGCTGTAGAAATAATCAGGTTCTCTGGTGGTTTTGATTCAACTAAATGAAATGGCTACGGGAAGGGGAGATCCACATCACTCTGCTCAGCATTCCCACTAGCATTATCAATCAGTTTCAGTCCTGGGAAAATGTCCTTCTGACACATCCACATATTTCACTTTATGTGCTTTTGTTGATGTGCGTATTTCAGTTTGACATGCATTCTCTTACGTTGCTCAACCACAGTAACATCTGCTGTGTTACACAAGGACATAGCTGTCCTCAAAAGGCAGCTGAACTAATTACCTTAAAAAACCTTGCGTAGTGAATTCTTCTCAGGTGAGCAAATACAAAATACATAAACCACAGCAATAACAAGGAACAGAATTTCTCTCTTCAGTCAGTATAAATGTTAGGACAGAGATCTCTTGATTTCATACCTCTGCAGATCTGGTTTTTGCCTGTTCAGAAGCTTTTCCCGGAGTATGTATTACAAGTTTCCACTGCGTAAGCAACTGCAGCAGCAACTTCAGTGAAGTATCAAGAAGGGTATGATGCATATCATTCACTTCACGCAGCAGAAAATTAGTAAAACCAAAGAGTACATCCTCCCGCCAGTCAACAAAGTCAACAAGTAGTCCCTGAAGAGAATTCTGTGCAATGTGTCGAAGTTCGTCGTCCATATGGATAGACAGCCTGTAAGTAATAGTAAATGTCAGGTAGTAACAATCCAAGGAGCATTATTGTTGTAAGAAGCAGTTTCTCAGTAACATAGCATTGACAAAAAATTCCCAACAACAATGTAAATTTTAATGATACTATCAATGTTTCATTGTTACTGACCACAATTAACATCTTTAACCTATTTTTGTACTGTAATTCTTGCTACAACAGCCCCTGGGCCATGCAGCCAAAACAAGTCTTTTTTCTACTCCTGTAATATAGTATTTTTAAAATATGGCAACTTTGCTGTCTCCCTGAACCAAGTATACTTTCTGATTTACTCACTTATAAAATAACTCCTATTCAGTTATGGCAACAAAATGCTTATAGGTTAACACATAATTTCACAATTTACATATTTGTTAACTTTCAATATAAAACCAAAATAATCACATCCCTTGAACTGTCTAGCAGTTAAAATTAATCTTCAGCCAAGGAGTAAAGCACAATTACTGAAAACAAATCTTCAAAAGCAATAAAGAGAAGCATTTGAATTAAAAATCTGCTTCATGTTTTAAACATCTTCAGATAGGTAATTGGGAAAACCAGCCTTGGGACTCTTCACACTTTCAAAAACACAGGAGACACCCCCAAAGTCCTCCTGAAAGACAGAGCAATTCTAGATCCCACTTTAAATTTTATTTCCTTCTTTATTTGCATTGTGCTGAAGCTCTTTCCAAAAGAAAAATTCTATATACTTTCTTTTGATACAGAAACTATCAAAACCCGTCTGTGTTGGTAGCTTGGCAGAACCAAGTAAATTTAGATGAATGTTATCTGCAATTTTTGGTTCATTGCCTTTATGATGTATTTTGTTTTAATTACCCACAAGACTGTAATTTTCTGTAATGTGTTAGACGTAATTTTCAAAGTATTTTATCTACATTTAATCTACATAGTTGAAAATGAGGACGCATTATAAAGAAATGGACAGAACGCCACGAAAAAAATCCCTAACAGCCAAATGAAGTGGAACCAAACTCCATTCAGTTGAAAGTGTATGATGAAATGCGGCTCATAACAAATTTGGTTCATTATAGCTGCCTAATTGGGAGGCAGGGGACATTTCAGTTAAGTCAAAGAAAGCTACTGCCAAGAAACTTCACCCCTGGTGAATACGACTCCAAAAATAACTGTTGTGCTTTAATAACCACGTGATTTTCTATATAAATTTGGAAACACAGTATTTTGTTGTGCTAAGAAAGGATCATTTTTTTCTCCTCTTTGGAACATGAGAAGCAAAAAAACAAGCCAAACCCCCAAGACTACGATTAAGTGATCCATGAAATGACTTTGACAATGACACAAAGTAATAACGGAAAAGAAGGCATAAAAGACATAGGTCTCTAAGCCCAAGTTACTGTGTGACAGTGTTATCAAATGAGATGAAATTTCAAATTCAGTGAATGAACACATCTGTGTATCACCACTTTCTGACAAGCAGCATGAGGTAGCAAATAAATGTCAGTTTGTCTGTTTGCACTTGGGTCAGTTGACTTTAAAGTCCTGCTTGGGAATTTTTTAATGAGTGGTTTCAGTGGGCAGTGAAAGGGCAAAAGGTACAGTATACACTTGACATCTGCTTTAAGGCTTATAATTTGAATACAGCTGTCCTGGAAGAAAGTCTGGCTGCTGAGTTACTGAGTCCTTCTGGAAAAAGCCAACAGACACATCTGTTGTGAGGATGAAAAATTCAAACCAAACTGTGAATAAAAGAAACAATTAACCCACAGATGTTATTTTATCTTTATCTTCAGAAAATATTTAACAGCTTTCCATGCCAATAACACAGCCCCACACAAATCCCTGGCAGAACAGCTTCTTGAGTTGTTTTCAGAAATAAAAAGGAGATGTAACTGCTCCCGAAGTTGCTCTAGATACGCTGGCCTAAGCAGCTCTTGATGTCTCACTTTTTCCCACAGTCAGAGTCAGATAAGACAGCAGACCTACTGCTTGCATTGTCCCACCATGGAAATTACCCAAGAAATGCTCACAAACTGACTGTGGCTAAAGAATCACAACTGATCTTTTCTGCATGAAGTTTGATGACAGAATGAAGAAAGATCAGTGGTTATATTGACAGTTGTGAGACTTAAGGAGGGAAGCATCAGTTTATGAAGAAATTCAAATTAGTCTCCAAACTTTCTTGAGTAGTGACAGTTCTGACCTGGACAATCCTCTGTGAGCAGAATGGATATGTGCTTTCTACTAGCTCAGTTAAAGCTATTACTAAGAATAGAAAGCCAGTTAAAATATTGGATTGAAGGAAAATCTGTCCTTTTTAATTTTGCTTAAGCAGAATTCATGTTATTCTTTAATACAGCTTCTACATAACTTGATCACGTAATGATTTAAAGTAACCCACAAGTGATTTATCGCAGAGGATGCAAACACAAAGAAATCAAGCTGGCCATGCACCACAGCACACATACCTTTGGCCGCAATTTTGGCTTGTTTGGCTGTCTATACTCTTTACTGCTAGCAGAATTACTTGTTTCACTGCTTTAGCACATCGTTGGGAGCTGGGTGTTCACAGAGCAGAAAAAAATGCTTTTGCATTTAACCCTCTGGCTCCCACACCTGCCATTCCTCACAGACGTTTCAAAAGCAAGAACCGAATGGCGAAGAACTGCGTTGTCACTGTTAACTGAGAGCAATACGCTGCAAAGATCTCGTGTCTTGATTTACCACCATAATCCACTTACATACATAACACATGCTGGAAACTTTGACTTCGATACTAGAACTGAAACGTAACAGACTTTTCTGTACTGACCAGTACTTGTTATCATAATTATTTGCAATAAGTCATTGTTTTTATGTTCTTAAACCTAAACTGTTTTAGTAGCTGTGTTGAAGATTGCCTTCTTCCATGAAGTGGTCTGCCTAGATAAATTTAATGGACTCCAAGGAATAAGGATATGAAATTTAAATTTAACCATTTCTTTATTTTCTGTCTTATAGCGAAAAAAAAATTATAACAATTATTATAAATGAAAAAATATTTGGAAATATACCACATCTAGCACATTCTATTTATCAAACAGACACGTGGGCATCATAAATCAAAACTAAGCAGGTGTCTTCACATTCTTCCACTACACAGAAAAGATCTTCTTTCCTGTTAATTAGAATGCTGTGATGGGTAAATAAAAGCAGTAAATGGAGAATATCATGAAGTATGATGAATATAATTAATAATAGTGAATATCTTGTAATCTACATACTGATGGAATAGAGTTCCAGATGCCCTATCTACTCTCTTTTAAAATTAAGAGGCTACAATATAAACACAATGCCTATAAAAAGATGACTTCTATATCTTATCCATTAATATCAGATTATGCATTCTATAGCTCAGTTTTTCATTCTATTCCCCTTGAGCAGTCATTTAATGCTTGAACAGCTTACCTTGCTAGCAAGTCGATCAACTCGAGTTTTGACATTCCGTCAGGAAGCAGTCGAGGAATAGCAGCAACACATGTTCTGAACAGATCGATTTTTGGTTTTCTTTCACCACTGAAAAATTAAACCAGAATTTTGATTAAGGTTAACAAGTAACTGTGTTGAATGATCCACCTACAGTTTTTCAGAGAAGTCTGGACATAACGGAGTGTCAGCGGCCTGGTAAGAACAGGACAGAAAGCTAGACCCTACAAATAAAATAAGAAGGAAATACGCATAAATATTCCCATTGAATTTTGAGTTTTGGTTTTGATGTTTTCTCATGCATTGTTATCTGTACAGTGCTTGAAAAATCCATTATTACTGCCTTATTTGTTTCTCTCTGAGTTGAACTGGCAGTTATATCAGAAAGGAGTTATAATGTAGGGCAGTTCTTCCACCAAGATCAGTATTTGCATGATGCAACCTTTAGATGAGGCAATGAGGAAAAAGCCAGTGTATTCCCCCTCACAGTGCAGTCATAGGACACCAGTTGTATAAGGCAAATAACAGATAGGCAAAAATCCCAAATAACAAGACTGAAGATCCAGACAGGTTCCCTCAAAAAGGCACCGATCTATGGAAATCGCACACAACACATCATTACACTGAAAAAGAAACATACTTTAGATGCAGGTATGGCCAGAGAGTTTCTGCTGATCCTTGCCTGAGATAGCAGCACTTTAGCAACCACTATCAGCTAAAATATGTTTTAGTAGCCCAAGGCTGCTCTGATCTGTGGAATGGCTCAGCTGCTCCCTAACAACCTGGGAAAGTGGTTGAGTCTGAAGTTCAGCATGTAGGTAGCTTGTGAATCCTTAAGTCTCCTAGAAGTAGCTTGAGTTTCAGCTGCTGATTATTTTCACAACAGATGCAATTGTTTTCTGACTTGTTTCCAATATTGATTTGCAAGAATGCCGATTAAAGAAGTCCTTCTGACAGACCTCAAAATGTGGGGTTTTTATTCAGTCATTTTTAACTCAATAAGCCATTATTTAAAAATTGAGTATAGAGGAAATAAAGCATAACAGCGTTTCAAACTGTACATTCTTTCCCACAGCCTGTAATATGCTTTGGAGAATCAAGAGTAAGGTCCGATTTGGGTAGCCTACTAAAAACATGCAGAAAAAAACTGTTCCTACTTTAATATGCTTCCAACTGAACTAGAAAAGAATGGGAGGAAAAAGAAGACACTGAGAAGCACTGTAAGCTGCTAAACACCACAATGAAATTCAGTGACAAAACAGAAAATTAATCCAGTTTTCCTGCCCCTTAGTCTAATGCCCTGCTTACTACATCACTCTGCATCTCCACCCAACAGAGGACATTGCATTTGGATACCTTACTTCTGTGTTCAGTCACAAACAAAGTTTGAATGTAATACCATCTGACAAGTCTAAAATAAGAATTGTAGGGTAACGAGCATTCACTGAAATAATGGGTACAGAAAAGGCATAAACAGACACCAGGCTTACTTAATTCAAAGACTAAAGACTTTTTAGTTAATTCCATTCTTTCTATCAAAATCCTATATGCTTATCAGCTTGGATATGTACTACCTTAATAAAATAATATTATGATATGATTTTAATCTATTGACTTAAATTGCACACTGAGAGGAAACTATTTTCACAATGAATTACTGTATCTCATTGTATCCCTATCCTAACAGATACATCTTCAAAGAAGGTGTTAGCAATTGACTTGAAAAAGAATAAAATACAACATCTCATCTGAAAACTCAGTTATAAACTTTGAACTATTATTGCTAACACAAACACTAGTAGTTTCATTAATAACTACTGCAAAATATTACACTTTGATAGTTGTAAACAGTGCTACAGATATTTTTATCTGCAGGCAAACCAATGAGTCTTCCTTGCTGACTTGAAATGGAAAGTGAACTTTGCAGAGTTTCCTTATTATCAGTCCCCAGTGAGGGTAAACAGTTTGTGCATTTAAAATGGAGTCAGATAAAATAATACTCTGTGAGGAAACTATTAGGAAGGCAAATGAGTAATTATTTACATATATAAAATCTGTGGGTGTTCTGTGGTTTATCAGCTGCTCAGAAAACCAGCAGGAGAAGATCTAAATCTAAGGCTCAAGTTCCCAACTTATCTGAGCCACCGGGCACTGCATGCAAAGTGTCTGGCAAGAGGGCACATAGGGCTCTGCAGTCATTGCTGGATACAGCAGGATGAACTCTGGATGAACACACTGACAGCTGTCCTCACCTGGAAGCCTGTGTTTCCACACCAGCAGTACTGGAGTTTAGTTAGGTATTGTCAGCAAAAATCTCTGAAGTACTTGCAAGAACAGGATTGCATGTTAGCAAAGCGGATGCCTTATTCTGAGTAGATGTTGGAAAGTAATTATAACCAGTATTGGAATTCAGAGAAATGACATTAAAACATAAAGATTATATGAGCTGTAAAAGGTAGCTGAATTTGGCCAGCCACTGTAGTCTATCTAACACTCATGGTATTTTTGGCAAGTTGTCTTTTTTTTTGACAACTGTCTCAGTTTAAATGAAAATTAAGATGCGTATCTGAAATTAAGAGATTGTAATCAGGAAAAAATGTATAGAGAAGGATAACAGTTCTTAACTACAGATACATATGTATATTTTATATATATATATAAAACCAAAACCAGAACAGGACACACAACAACATCACAACGGAAAAAAACCCCAACCATTAATGAATTAAGTTCTATCCCTGCTCCTCTCAGGGCAGTTATATTTACGGACAGCACAGGGCGCGTGGAGCCGGGGCTGAGCCGGCGGAGCCCCCTCCAAGATGTCTCCCCGAGCCCAGCAGCGCGGTGGCGCCCCCTCACCTCTGCCGCCGAGCAGAAGTCGCGCCAGCCAGAAACAACCTCTTACCCACTCCCTCTCCCCTCCGCCCAGCCATCAAACTGGAATTCAGAGCTATCAACCTGCCCCCTGTGTTGGCAAGGGAGAGGAAAATTCCCTGAAAGATTTTGTAACTGTAACAACAATAGATGACAAAAACAATCTTGGAGACGAATTCCTTTTCATTACACCTCTAACTTTTTTCCAGAGGTTGTTTCTCTTCTAGCATAACTACCATGTCTCTGCCCTTCTAATAGCATTAACAATTTTGCATGAGAGTGTAAAAGGCTGTTCAACACTGCTTGAGATCTGCTGGTTTGATTCTGTTCCGATGGGATACTTCTTAAATCCATAACTCTATCTTCTCAATTAAGATCGGATTTTGATTATAGGCATGAATAGTAACAGAAATTTTAAAAGATTATTATGAATAGAGATTTACAGAATTTGTTGCATTAATTTTGAAGTTAAAATACACCCTGAAACAGTGTTCTGAGAGTAGGCTGAGAGGTTTTTACTCTGGCCTTTTAACTTCTACCATCTAAACATTCATAGGATTCACATCTGATTTTGGCTACATTGAGAGTATCAGTTCAATTCCAAACCCTGCAACATGCAAAGAAGCACAATCTAATTGTCATGAACAGTTTTCCAAAGTCTGTACTACCTAAGCTAACTGTTCCTGTTCACTGCTTTTTCTCTGATGACTCCTGATAAACAGAAATAAAGTTCTAAAATTACATATCAGTATTTTATGGGATTTACTGTTCTTTAGCACTCACGTAATCATGTCTTCAGGTTCTTTGTTAAGCATCTGTATGTTGGTTAGCATCATGCACCGACCCACTTCCTTGTCAAGGTGTCTGAGTATGTTGTCCACAGCTTTTCTCACTTGAGAATAATATAATGACATACCTGCAATAACATGCATTTTTATATAATCTGGGATATTTATAGAAGAAGATACTTTGAAAAACAAAGCTGCTTAATTATGCTGTGCTGCATAAATTAAGAAAAGTGTTTTCCTCATGAGACAGCATATTCCCCTAGTAATGTTATCCTGATTCAGAGATGGAATATGTTGCCCTCTCCAGAAAGGATGCTATTGTATGTAAAAACAGTACAAATGATATATATATACACACATATTTTCCATGGAGAAAAAATTAAAAAATACCTAGTAAAAATATGTCTCTGCATAGTCAAATGATGCCACCAAGTTTGGATACGATCAAACATTCAATGGTAGATTCGAAGGCAAAATAAAATAAAGGAATTAATTACCTAGCTTCATCTTACAGGTTACACATGGAAACTAGAATATTGCCTCATAAAATAGTGAAGAAATTCCTAATAAAATACAAGAATTCAATAGTGAAAACATTTATTATGAAACACATGAGGAGTAACCAAAACGAACTGAATTAGTGGCAGCACTAAATGTTGTACATTTCAACAGCTGCAGGTCTTACATTGCTTATTTTCTTGATATTACTACAATGATCTAGCAGCAGCACAACAGAGGTCTTTGTCACTGCTGTGGAAATGAAGACTTTGTTTCATTCACATAACTTTATGGACTTAATGAAGTGCTAAGGTGCATAGCCAAATTTTCTTTTTTTGCCAGCACTAACAGATACCTCAAGGGCACGATACAGAAGCTCTTTTCCTCTACCACAGTATTCTCTCTCTACATTGACTGAAGGATGCCCAAGGAAATTTCAACTTAGGCACTTCAGCTTTATTTTACATTTAAAAGTTTCTGCCATTTTCAAAGCCTCACTTGGTGTGAGATACTGCAATTAAAATGGGGATATCAAAGTAAACTTTGTCAACAGTTTTCAAAGCTGGTACATTTTCTGAGCACAGGCACTGTTCCCAGTAAGAAGGATACCCCTGAGTAAACACAGCTATTCAGCACTTAAAGAAACTAATTCTTAACTACCTGTGTACTTAACCTCCCCTCGGCCCCCCCGGGGAACACAGGGTTGCTACCACTTGTGTAGCACCACTAAGGACTTTTCCTGAAAGTAACTAAAAAAACAGTGTTGTCAAACTAAAACACATATTTTGTCAGAATGCACAATAAAGTGCATGTTTACAGTAAAGAGATCAATTGACTACTTAACAATAGTAAATTATTCTGCTCAGGTACTAAAGGCTTTTTCATATTCATTCTCATCCAAGTTTCTATATTATCCATTCTCTTACCGACCTATCATTTTGGCTTCCTCCTCTGTAAGAGTTTTGCTCAAATAGGTTTTCTTCACTCTGAGAGTGTTTCCAGAGGGGAGGACAGCTCCAGTCACTGGCATTGGAGGTTCACCATCTTTTTGCTGCAAGCTATCAGCAATTACCAAGAAAGCTCTCAGACCGATATTCATTCTCTGTGAATTTCAGAAGATGAATGAGTATCATAATCAAATAATCTTGTTCTACTTATATTCTTTGAAATTTTGAGTATGTACTTGCCACCATTTTTTCGGTATCTCCACCAAATTGACTAAACTGATATATTTTGCAAAAAAATCCCCATGAAATAAATTGTGAATTCAAATATACACTATATGCTCTCTCCTCTCAAAATTTTAGTTCTAAGTATTTTCACAATATAGTGAAATAGTAAGAGTACATTATCTCTTTATCTTCAGGACAAAACATGTGGATTTGACCTTGATTTTAGTAATACATCTTAACTGGACCTTCAGTTAAACACAAAGTCCTATGTGGTCATTATGAAGAGAGATCAGTAACTGTCTCAGGGTTGACAGGGTGAAAAGTCTGGAAAGGTGCTCAGCACTGAAACTGCAATGTGAAAACATCAGGAAGATGAGGCTAAGTGACCTGAATGCCTTCAGGGAATTCAACAGAAGAAAACCTGCAGGCTTTGCATTGCAATGACTGAAAGTCCAGAACATTTTAAGTTTCCAAGGAACGTATTCCAAAATTTCAGAGGTTGTCCTACTTTGAGTATCCCAAAGATGCACTTACATAGATTGTGTATTTTTTTAGAATGATAAAGTCTATGTCCACAAAAAACCAGCCCTATTACTTCGTTATTTCCAGACTTACATTGCTGTTGAGACACAGTAAAATTTCAGATGTTGATTCATCAAGAAACTAAGGACTATGTCCGTTCCATATAAGCTCAGCTTTATGCAATGCTAATATACAATGTCCTTTGCAGGACTTTCCTTAGTCAATATTGCAAATGTCTGACCCAGAATGCAGTAGAGACTGCCTGCTCAAGAATTCCGTTTCATCTTTCTTTACACTGCTGAAGAATAATGAAAGCTGTGCTCAAAGTAATGCTTGCCTTTGCTTTCCACTGCTTCTGACAGTAAAATATTCGATCTACTTTTCCAAAAATTTTTTTGCATTAAATATAATTTTTGCAAGGTAACTCAATCCATTTTATCAACTTACAGGAATAGATATGACTGTTTAACACTGCAAGATTAATATGTACATATTCTATGAGAACATCACACGCTTCTTCCTTTTCATCTGTTTATTCTCAATTTAAATTTTTTTTTTCAAAGCAAATACATTATTTTAAAGAGAATTTTTCATTATTTAATCACTTTTATTTTTGGGGGAGGTTTTTTCAGGTTTTTCAAATTCCTGATTGTTTTCTCTAGGGAAAGCACTACAAAGCTGACCCATGACACTAATGCTAGCAGAGGTTTATCAGTCAGAGTGGTAAATACTTGAGTTTTTGGGGTTTTGTTATCTTCAATTCTTCTTACATCATGTATGCTTTTTCAGTAAAACTGTTTTGAAAAGTATCAAAATTATTACAGAAAACGTTTTATATTAAAATAGTTTAAGGCATTGCATATAACAACAGCAGAGTGATAAGGCAATACTGAGATCAGTAGTTTTATTTATCTTTTTGCTTTACATATTTGTACTACATCACATTTGATAATCTTCACTGAGAAAACATGAGATAGGCATAAACTGTGACATTTCACAGATCAAAGTTCACAGACGTATTTTCCCAATAAATCAAGTTCAAGATTTGACCTGAAAACTGGACAAAGGTGAAAGCATGCTAATAATGCAACCAGAAAGCAACTGCAGCACAATACAACATATACTAACTCAAAAGAAAGCAGATGCACATCATACCTCAGGGTTGAGACTGAAAGCTTTTGCTGGTTTTCCAACACAAAGGAAGTCAAAGATAATTTCTTTCATTGCAAAATCTAAACGTTCCTAAAATAGTAAAAATATTGCAAATCATTAAGCTGCTCACTTCTGCTGTGATTTTCTTTAAGGCAACAGAATGTTGGAAACCAGCTGAAAATCAGGATTTATTTAAATGTATGAAAAAACATATTTTCAGAACTATTCAGAACATTTTATCAGATCTAAGCTTTCAACGCTGCTGTATGTTAACAAATTCAAAAAAGTATAGTATTTCAATAGAAAATGATCCGTTTTGGAAATAAAGCTTTGAATGATTTAATTTTAACTGTGATAAATATGGTATTAACATAGTATTTTATATAAAAAGAGCTTGTTCACAGATGGTACAGTTCAGGGAAGATTTTAAGCATCTGTTTAATTCATTTCTGTTTAGAGACTTCAAGTATGTGCTTAAGTGCTTTGCTCAATGGGAATGTTTTCTGAATTTAAGTAATAAAAGAGATGAAACTTCCAGCACTGAAGGTTAGTTTATTTTAGCAAATCCCATTTCAACTGATGAAAACTAAATGTGTCAACTACATGCTGAACTTGCTTTTCCTCTGACTTACTGCTTTAAATGCAGTGCAACTCATTGTCCTATACAGTAGGAATGATTCAGTATCAGGACAAAACATGGCTTATTTTTTTGAAGCTTATTGACAATCAGGTGTCAACAAATGCATTTTCTGACTTGTTGACAATTCCAAAACCTGTCAAAACCCACATTTGAGTTGAAGTGAAAACATTTTTATTCATTTTCAGTGGAATGAAGTTAACCAAAACCTGTTCTTCAAAAGAAGTCTGCCTCACCTCAACCAGTACTTTTATCATTGCCAAGATGAGAGATACTGACAATGGGGTTGCAAAAAATTCAGAAAAGAGTAGTTTTCTTATTTGTTAATTTGTTGTTGGGAAATCAAGTTACTTAGTAATTAGAAAGACATCTGCCTGGTTCTCTCATACCTGTGCAATAAACTGTATTATCTTCACAAAGATGTTTAGAGGCATGTCTCTTGGCACAACACCACGGGACCCTTTTGGGAAAAGTGTTGTGACAATAGTAATAAGTCGACTGTAAAAGAAGGAAAAAAAGCATTAGACATTTCTCAATCTTCCAGACCGTCACTTCCCATGAAACATAAATAGGAAATGATACTCCACTTAGAGAGACTATAATGTATTTCCTTTGAAATGAGAATGTAAGCGAGTATCTTGTTCTGATCCTTTGCTATATATTAATTATAATTATTTTATTTCATTACTACAAATAACAATAAACCAGTCAATGACATGCCACTACAAAAATATTTCTAATTTTAAGCAGGCGAAGATTGATTTTCAGTTCTTCCAAAAGCAGAAACACTTTATGCAGTAATTTTAATAGGTGGGAGAATAACTGACAATGCCTCAAAAGAGGTTATTTTGTTGTGTATAGTTGAGTTCTTTACAAAACAGGAATAGGGTCAATTCAAAGCAGTACAAGAGAACTATAAAGCCTCTTCACTAGCAAAATCCACTCTACAAGGCCTGATCATTACAAATATGGCATCTTACCTTTGGGTAGCTGTGTTGCTTTCACATTTAATTCTGATCATGTAAACCCACAGTAGTCTGTACAGAGATTCCAGTGCAACTCGAGCCATTTTGGGGTCCTTATTCTAGAGAAATATATAATGTAAGAACAAACATCAGGCACAAATTGGAAAGGAATTTCTGCACTTAATGGATGTCAACGTTCAGAGTTTTCCTAAGGGCACTACAGAAATATGCAGCCTCACAGCTGCCCAGTTGTCACAAAATCCAACTAACAATTTCGTTAAATTAGACACATTACAATTTAAAATCTTTATTTGAAAACTGTCACAATTTGACTCTGAAAACCTCATTTTCAGTTGATTTTGCCCTATGGTGGAGACCTGGCATTAAGAACACAACTGATAAATAAAGGTACCACACATATTCAGAAGTCAAAGGACAAAAATCTGTGGATGCTTAGGCTGGACTAATTAACTTGCCATATGGGATCAGCTAGACTGAACTGGATTATCTGTCTGAATTGCTGTTTATTTTTGGAAACTTTTGAACTAGTACAAGATTGTCTTCAGGTCTCTTCAGTCATGTGAAGTTTTCTGTTTCTGTTGCAGTTTTAAGGGCTCTCTGACTAGGGTGCAAGTATATGCAGTCCAGTCAGATGGTCTCCCACTGGGTTCAACTTTGAATGAGATCAGTACACTTTGACCCAAGATAAGACTTGCCTGGCTCACAGTGCAAATCTCCATGGCAAAGAAAGAGCTGAATTTTTGTCTGCAGACAAATGTTATGTCACAGATCAAAGAACGCGGGTTGATTAAAGAAACTGAAACCAATGGCATCAATAATTCCTCGATGTATTTTGGTCTAGGTCCTGCAAAGGCAACGATGATAATATGGGGTATGGCTCCAAATTCCAATGTGGCACCTGTCCCAAGTATAGGAATAGGAACACGGTCCATGGGCTGAAATTTCCCTTGACAACACATTTTATACAGTAAAGTTGGAATGGAACAGAAAATTGAGAATCCTTTTTGTTTATTACAGAAACATACAATGGTTGTAGAGGTTGTAGAGCATGATTTGAATAAGCAATAAAAGGAATGACAAAGTTTACATGGCCTATTATTCTTTGCTGGATTTTAAAATCATAACATTTTTTATAATCAATTCATTTCATAACCTGTTTACTTTCAATACATTTTTCATCAGATCTCATCATGTCAGTCTTTGTAAATTTCAGTCCTAATAATTTGATTTCTTCAACAGGTGACGAAGTATGTTTATCAAAGTTTATTCTTATCCCAAAGCTTTCAAGAAAACAGCAGACACTGTGGCTAACTGAGTTAAGGTAACAAGAGCTTGTGTGGCAGAGAAGGAAGTCATCTTTATAGGCAAAAGTTCAAATATTCCAGAGACGAGACAGTTCAGCTGTGAAGGCAGTTGAGGAGAGATGGAGGAGAAAAGCGCTGAGACTGATATCAGTGGAGCTTTCCAAAAATAGCAGAAGAGTTTTCCATCAGAAACAGCAAGCTGCATAGCAGAAGCACAATTGAGAGGAAGATGATAAAAAGCCTGAGAAACATCCAGGGAAATCATGGGTATGTCCACAGGCAAGACGTGTGCAAGTGCATGGTGGTTGGGTGCCCATAGCATGTCTCCCTTCAGAAAAATGAGAGAAGTCCACCACCAATTGAGCCTCCTTAGTATTTTGAGGATTTCTGTCAACAAGAAAAACTCGGCTAGCAATCCTAGGACAAGGAGTATTTGGCCTAATATATCTGACATCTTCTTCACTTTCTGAACAGGAGGTACTGGCACTGCATGCTGCTTCTTTTACCACTGCTGGCAGTGCCCAACTCACTGTTGAAGAACCTGTTCAAGTCACAACAGAGCTCTGCCAGGATCTGCTTTGTTTCTTGTTTGATATACTCTGCTGGCTTCTATCCGTTGTTGTTGCTCTTCTAGAAATTTCCTTTTCAATCCTTCTGTCTCTTCTTCTGTGATTGGCAGAGGAGTAACTAAATTGCCAGGAGTGAGGCCCATTTTCTTTAATTCCTCTATTTCCGTTTTCCAATAATATGGTGTTAGGTCTGTCCCATTCAGGCCAAAGGGATATTGTGTTGGTACCCACAGATTCATTCCTGTGATAGGCACTGTTTGACCCATTCTTTGTAAAATAAGTTCTGCTCCCTCGGCTCAAACTTTACTGGAGCTTTCTCCATGTCTCCTAGAGTTTGGTGAAAAGGAACTGTTGTTCCCACTGAAAAATGTTACCTCTAAATGAAAAACTGCTTTGACTCTCTCCTATAAAGAATTCCTGCCTTGAATAGTTTTTTTGTAAATAAGGTTTAGTTAATAATAAATGTTCCATTTCAAACCCAGGATATTCATTAACTTTTACACTGCTTTCAACAGGATAGTATGAAATGCTCTTTGGCCAGAATTTGGTCAAATATTTCCATGTCCCAGCAGGAGTCTCCTCTATTAATTCAAGAGAAAAGTTTGTTTCTATAGCATCAGAGATTTGTCAGTTTAAATTAAAATCAGAAATATGATTACAATAGAAATCTCTTAGCTTTCCCAGTGTATATTTGACCTTAACGGTTTTGGGAAGGAGACTGCACTGTATGGGGTGTGGAGGCTCTTGAGAAATCTGATCCATTATGTGGCTCATGGGAGCCCACACAAGATCGTGGAGTATAATATACTGTCCTGGTGTGCATAACTCTCCTTCTAATGGAAGGATTGCTCTTTTTTGTTGATTTATTTTTTCGTTACCTATGTGATTTTGTTTTGGGCTTCGAGGTGCCACTCTGACTGGTGAAGTGATTGCTTCAATGGTTGGGGCATTTCTTCCTCTGTACTGAGAAGGAGCAGCCAACCTATTCTTAATTTACCCAAGTATTCAGCTACCTTATCTTTTTCCCAAACTGAAGATTGAATGTGCCACCACATTAATTTCTGAGCCTATGAATTGAAGTGTGTCAATGAATTATAAGTGGCAAGGTGAATTCCAATTTGATTTTCAATTGATAATGTAGGACCAACTTTACTTTTGTTTTCTCTAATGGTTTCACATAACTTAGAAGGATCTCCCTAATTTTCAGAAAAATCTATGCTTCCAGCTGGCTCCTCAGAGATCTTATGGTTGTAGAAACCTTTTGTAAAGCTTGTATAACTTAAAAAAATCTATAACATCAGTTGCAATAACAACATGTTTACTTTCTGAATCTCTCTGCAAATAAGAAGCAAGTAGTTCAGGTTCAAGTGGAAAGAAATCTCCATAGAGACCATGAACATTTTGAAGAGCTATTCTCATATATTGATTCATACGAAGAGGGTCAGTACAAATTGTTTCATTAAGATAGGGACAAAGCAAGAAAGCAAGAGCAGTAGAGGAAGAAATATATACATTGTGGACAAACTTGGGAATTCAACTTTTGGAGAACAGAGATTCCCTCCACAGTTTGCATCTGAGCTAAGAAAGTGGCAGCACTTCTACCTGTGCCATTGGCAGAAGCCTCCTAACCACTGGCTCATCAAACTGCAGTTTGGAGGTCCTTTGTTTGAGCTAACCCCTTCACATTGGCCTTTTTAGGTAGGCACAGGGCCTCCCTTTCATATGGATCCACAACTGTGGAAATGGCACATGAGTCATTGCACAGGTAAAAGAAACATGGAAAAGAAGTAACGATAACTACCATAAGTGTATGGAACAGTGTGTGCTGGCCAGGAACCACAGCAGATTGCAGTGGACGGTTAATCTTAAACTTCAAAGATCTAATAAATGGTAAAGGAGTAAGAATGGATATCTAGAGGAAACAACTTAAAACAGGTTAGGGTTTTTTTGAATGCCACTTAACAATGAGAAAAAGGTAACAAAATCACTGTTCTGCAAGTAGTTCCATTCTGTTAAAATAATAACAAGTGCTTTGTTTGAGAATGTCCTCGTGGAAAAAAGCAAGTTAATATTGGGTCAGTTTTGGTACATCACTCGAGCTAATTACTTCCATCAACAATCTTTCCTGTTTCACAGCTGTTTGATGCAGGATTGGTTTGAGTTAGAGAAACAGCAGAAATTGAAAATAGCCACAAGAATATTAGGTATGGAATCAAGTAAGAACAATAATTCAGCACATTTACCTAAAATAGATTTGCAACAGATTAATAGTGCATACTGAAGTTTTAATACAATATTAAAACCAGCAGATACTAACCTTGAGATTGGATAGGCAGTTGTTGAGGAAAATATGCCATCTGTTTAAAAAGAACTGCTTCTGACTGACACAAAGCAGGCATGTTACCAAAGGGTACAGAGCCTAAACAAGAAATGGATGTTGATACCATATTATTTGCATGTCTACACAACATAAAAGTAACTTAACAGAGCTACTGTAAATTTAAAGTTCTAACTCTTCCATTTTGTGCAATACATGTTAGTGAACAAAAAAACATTGTTAAGCAGTACAATTTTAAAAGAACTTTTCCCTAAAGTTGTTAAAGATATGTTTTATGGATGAACTAAAACCAACCAAATGTCTACTTACAGTAGTATAATAAATCCAAAAATGGGCCAAAAATCAATTTTACAGACTCATAGCGCTAATTTCTGTTAGTTAACTGAGAAACGATAGCACGGAAATAACTAAACTTTATTGTCATAACAACAGGAACCGTGGAGATTGTTGGGACTTGTGATTGCTTGGATGCCTATTACTCCTTGAAATCTGCAGTCGCAATATTTACTGAGAGACAGGTCAAACCCCCTAAAGAATTGCGTCAAAATACAGGCAGTGCCTGGATCTGCTGGTAGTTATATCTTGCAAAGTGAAAAATAGAAAGAAGCAAGATAGAACATAGAAGTCCAAATACTGGAACTTAGTCTCTACTTAATTTGACACTCATCTTGTAAATGTTATGCTAAAAAAAAAAGCTAAAATGCAGCTATTAATTTTGAAACTGACTTTGCTATTTCCACAAGTCTTCTTGGTTTCAGTTGTCATGTTAATATACCCAATCAGCACTTTACAGTTATTGGTCAAAAATAAGGTTACTTTATGTGAAAGACCAATGATTCCCTAAATTAACCCTAAAATTCTAACTTCGATCACAGCTCAAGGTATAAACCCACCATAATTCCTAATTTCTGTCCTCTAGTATATAACATAAATTGTTTACAGCTATGTCAGACCTAGTTTCTTGAGCCAATGGCAAATGTACATTAATTTTTATTTCTATAATCTTTATGTCCAAAATACATATGGGAGAGGATTATTGAAGTCTTCTCACTGAAAACTTTCTTCCATTATGACCATAGTAGTTGAATACTTGACAGGATCACGGAGTTTAGTAACATTCCAAGACTGTTACAACCCACTGTAAGGAAGAGCCCTAGGAGGGAAGATACAAATCATCTCTTGGAGTTTCCTAATTTTCTGCACTCCCTATCAAGAGAAGCTCAATGAGTAGCTCAGACGAGATACTTTTATATAGAAAATGAGGCAAGACGAATGCTTCCATCCTGCCTATACAGTGACTGCACCAATTCACACCAATTCACAAAACACTGATCTTAGAAAGGAAGGTCCCTTTCAGACTCTTAAGAGTGTGCTTTCTTCCTGGAAGCCTGAAAATATGCACTGCAGCTATTTCTGCCAACTGTTTGCCTTTCCCCTCCTCCTCCTCCTCCCAATGTTTGTACTTCTAATCACACCCTCACAAGAATCTAGTCTATTTTGTCACTTTTAACTATGTAGTCTCCAGTGTGGTATGTGTAGACAAGCAATCAGATGCAAAGTGCCAGCTGTGCAATCCTTTTTCAAGCATCTAGTGTTGACTTTGGCAAGTACGGCCACCAGTTTGGGGAAGTTCTATCTAGTGTAAAAACCGTACAGTAAAGCTTTTACACTGCTGTAGTTTCAACAATGTTTTATTAACTCAGCAGAGTGGAAAAGAGCAGACTGAAATCAGAAAACCATCCCTACACTCCCAATAATTCAAACTGGATCAGAACTGCGCTCCAGGGGATGCTCTGACTCTCCCCCGGGACTGGTGTAACAGCAGTAGAGAGCTCAAGCACACTCCTGCAGTCCTCCCTGCAGAGTCACTAGCGCTAGTGACCAGCATTTGCCGACAGCACTGGGACCAGGAAAGTCTTTTTGACATTCCCATAGAATGAGGGAGGACAAATGACAACTTTCTTTACTTAAAAGGTCCAAGACTTCAAAACGGATTAGCTAACACCACATTGCTGACGTGCACTGACCCAGTTGGAGAGACAGACTGCTTAAGGCGGCCAGCATCAAACTGACTCAGATCAACTCATGCTTCCAAAAATATACTGCAGTGCCACTGTTCATCTCAGAAGAAAAAAAAATAGAGAGGGAGCAGCACAGTAGCCAAGTTACAGATTTAAAAGGACATGTGTTATACATTTTTTTGTTCCTACAATGTATTACTTAAGCCCCATGCAAGAGTTGTTCCCACATGCCTCAGTTGTTCTCGCTTGACAAGAAGTGAACTCTATTCTTTCTCCTCTCCCTCTAATGTTTATACTCAAGTATGAGAAAATCTAATCAACTAATAATCACAGAACCAGAAGCTGAAAACATGTTTGATTCAGACTGATTTAGATCAATAAAATAAACACGGCTGTTTTCTGCAAACACAATAACCTTCCCTGCAAATAGAAATGTATTGGTTATAAAGTGTAACACAGAAAAATGTTTTGCAATTTCCCCAGAGTCTTGCTTAGAGATATTTTTGACAAAGAATTTTAGCCTCTGCTTCTGAGTGTTACTAACCAATGAGTGCTTCTTTCGCGAGGAAAGTTCAAGTGTTGTATCATACAGGCTTTCAACAAAGTTCCTCAGACAGGGGACATTCACTTCATTTTTGACAGCCTGAAAGAAAATTTCATGTTAATAAAACACTATTTTACAAGCCAGTTTACCCAATGTAAAGACATTATGCAAACAACCTGAAAAATAAACTCACAGCTGCTACGGGGACAAGAATTTCAACAAACAGTCCTGCCAGTGCATGCTTGATATCTTTGTCTTTAACTTCAAGGAAATAATGTGCACATTCCTAAAACAAAACAAAACAAAACAAGAAACATAAATTGCGTATCAACTGGAATAAAGACCTCTAAATATTTGCTGAATGCACATCAAGTGTCAGTGACTATTTTTATCTTGCAAAACAAGAAAACATTTTTTATTAACTTCTAAATCTCCATTTTGCAGGAAGCACAAAGCAGGACATAAGTCAAGGTCAAGGTTCTGTTACTCTAACCATGATAACTCACAAACTCTCCATTGATTCCAGCTGTGTTCGGTTGCATTCTCGGGATGGAAAGGGTGTTGGACTCAGGGAGGTGACCTCATGCCTTCCCTGTATATATCTTCAGGAGCAGGAGTAACACCCCTCATGCTTTACACACTGCTCTGGGAGGCCAGAAAAGGAACATACTTCTCTGGTAAAATAATCAAGGCAAGCGACAATCTTACTGTAAATATTTTGGATAAATTACACTGCTAGGATCCATTGCAGATTAAGGGTCAATACAGAACGGTGCTATGTGAGGGAAGAGACCTGTGGTGCAAACCACCACAATTTCCAACCTGCAACTGGGGGTTGAGGCAGAAAGTAAAAATATACTTTTGTCCTGAACAAGCAGCGAGCTACCATCCACATAGCTGTGCTGCTCAGGAAGTGAGAGAGGGCAGATAAGCCTCCACCCACTCTTGTGTTTCTCTGAGAACGACAAATCATGTTGTTCCAGTTACTTCTTTCTTCTGGGTCCAAGGCCCATGCAGCCACCGCTGTTACAAGGATGTCCCCCACTGCCCTTTTTTGCACAGGCGTGCAGAGCAGATTACATTTTAGATCATGCCTAATTTTTCCTGGCTGCACACAGGATTCTACACCGCATGGGTTCAGTCACCCCAGCCATTCTGTTACACAGCTGAGGCTCCCAGACAAAGACAGTAGTCTTCCTGGGCTGCTTCTGCACTCCATGGTGGAAGACAGGCTCTTCTGAAGGTTGCTCCTGAGAAGAGCTCAGCTGTTGAAAGCATCTCTCTCTACTGGAGCAGAGCTGGTGCGACAGAGCTTGTAGCGGAGGCACTGCACATAGATACTCAAACTAACGGGAGAATGAAGCTATAAGAGTATTTCACCAAATTGAGCAAAACTGGTTTTCCTACATACACAGTGCATCTTATGATGCATTGTAGTACACGTAAGAATTAATTTCATGCTGATATATTGTAGTCATAAGCAAGGTAGAGATCACTGGCATCCAAAATTTGAGTCTACTATATGGGAGCTTTACCACTGACTTCAATAGCAGTGATCACTGGATCCCAGCAGTGCTGTGCCATAAATATACAAAGTCATTCGCCCATATTAGTCATGTGCACTGAACACACACTACTTTAATTTAATTTTCCCAGCTCTTGGTAACTTACATTAAGGCAACTCATACTCAATTGTGTTCATAAAGTGTAAGGTAAGCAGAAAAATGAGCTGTTTCTGTGTTGTTAAATATGGTTTAAATATGTTGTTAAATACAGTTTAAAACCCATTGCAAAATTGAAATAGTATATGCTTCCTGTTCAGGGCTTAGAGAAATGGTTCTGTGTGTCTGTACACATGTGTATTTGCATTCCAATGTCAAATCCTTACTTGTAGGCATCTAACAAACATTAATTTTTTACTCCACTGACACCATCAATAAGCTGATCTTTACATGGGGGTTTATACAAAACATGCATACAATTTACTGGATGAGCAGCTACAAACCATGTAGACATGAGGGTTACCCCAAGAAAAAAAGGGGGAATAAAAAAGGTTAAGGTAAATTAATCTGCTGATGGGAACAGAACCTACTGTACGTTAGCAGCAAGAATTTGGACTTTTAAAATGTTTAAACATAAAATATTTTCCTTCCTTTTACAAAATGACGTGATCTATTAATTTAAAGCACTCACGATAGTCAAACTATGCTCTGCACTAGTGGTTCTCAAACCAGATAGGTACAGAATGTACCTACAGAAAGGGGGCTGAAGCTGTGGTTTAAGGAGACAACATAAAGGAAATTCGGTCCATTTTCCCTCAGTTCCTTGCCTCTTCTCCACCAGAAGTTCCTTTGCTCCCTAGCAACTATATGAAGGAAGGAAGATTCACTTTGGAGACAGTGAACAGCTAGGAAGACATAGCTAGGAAGACATAGCTAGGCAGGGACACAGGGCAAGGAACAGCTGTGGGATGGCAGGGTGGAAAATCTGGGGTCTACAGAACCAAACCTCTTTTTTTTTTGAAAGCGAGAGATATAGGAAGTAGGGGTACATGGCTGATGGAAAGTTGGTGTGGAATGAGAGACTGGAGACTGGAGCACTCAGGTTCAGAACAAACAAAGAGTAGCTGCACATACATTTCTGTGGGAACGACATGGAAAATCTCCTGGAGTATTACAGAAGGGATTAAGGGGAGTCCATTCTAAAAGGCCTGGGAACTACAGTTGTATATTTAAGACTTTTACCTGCATAAACTGAAGAGAAGCTTCAAAGTCCTCCACAGGATACATCTTAATGCGAAAGAATTTCATTCCCATTATAAGACTGATAATGCTTTGTACTACATATGGGCTTTGTTCTTTATGCCGTAACTCTTTTAACTCTGCCATGAATTTCTTCTTTACAGCAGGAAATCTATGAATTCACATTTGTTAGTTACAAAGAAGTATAGACACATCTTTGAAATGTATTGTAAGGCATACAAATGGGGAAAACCCCAAAGAAGGTTCAACCTCGGTTGTAAAAATGCCATTTCAGTCAGTATGAGAATAGATTTCTTTCCATTTGGTTTTCTCTCACTTCTGATGAACTCAGAAAAGAAAATTAAGTGTACAGTCCCTTTAGATAACCACATCTTTCTCATTATTTTCTCACCATGCCCCACTTTTACATTAGAGCTAACAATATCATTAGAATAACCTACTCACATGTTTTTAACAAATCCAAGATAAACGATATCTTTCTTGCAAGCATAGGCAATGTTTTCAAAAGAAAATACTTAAATGATAACCATGAAAATATTTAGATAGGCTATTCCTCCCTTAAGTTTTTTTTCTAATAGCCATTACAGTAACACTTAAGCATTAATAACAACAATTTGGGATGGGGAGGCCTGTGACCATTTTTTACCTTCCCATGAGTCTACTGGATGTGTAATTTGAGACACACTGTCCATAAAATAACACAAAGGAAGATTCTTCAACAGGACCTCCTGTCTTTTTTGAGACAAAAGGAAAAGAACATAGTTTCCATGGGCAGGTGTAGCACATAACAACCTGTTGTTATTGCCTCTGATAGGGAACACAAGAGAACTGAAAAAACAGGTTGGCAGGATTCTTTAGTGGGAGTAACATCTAAGCAAGGCCCTCAGAATTGGAGGAGAAAAATGGTATTTAAGGAGAACAAGTATGTTTTTTCTTTGATAGCCAACTTTAAGCTTCCGATTCAAATGTCACTTCCCCTTTTGCCTTTGACCCAGCCAGTTTAGGTGGTAAGGGACAAGAGTCTGAGGCCAACTTTCTGCAGTCAACTCTCCATAGCGGCCAAGTCTCTAAAGGACAACTCTCTGTGAGACAATTTTACATAGATGATTCTCTGCAGGGCCAACTCTACATGGGGAGGTTTACGGTTAAGGTTAGGGATATGGTTTGGGGCACCCCATGTAGAGTTTTCCCTGTGGAGAGTTGGCCATATACCCAATTTAGAAGCCCAGGTAAGGCCTTAGCTGAATTTTGTGAAAGCCATATGATTTCCAGGAACTCACACTGGTTTGGCTTCACCAAGCTAAAAAAGTGAGTTTGGTAAAGTTGATTTGTCTTATAGAGCAGATGCTCTCAGCCACCCCAAGAAGCTGGGAGACAGAGACCACAGACACGGATCTATGTTGGATGAGTAAGTTTCACCCATCTGCTTTGTTTGTGAGATAAGCATATGATGAGATATTATATCAGTTTCATGAGTTTCTGAACATGTCTGCTTCCAGATTCAAAATTTAAGACCAGACTGCACAAAGTATTTTCAATCTTTACTGTGCCATCCACACTAAGAAGTGCAAGGATTCCGAAGCAGTTACATTAAGTTCTAAACTGAAATAACTGCAGAGAAACTTTAAAATGTAGCTATGTTGGAGTAAAGCCATTCTTAGGTTTGTCTGACTAAAGAGAAAATAGCATATAGAAAAAAGATTAATTAAAATAGCTCTCCCCAGCCCTTTGGGCTTTCCAAAGACGTCATTGCTGAGACAAGAAAAATAATGCTGCTGTAGTCTGTTTGAATTTATTTGTATCACTGGATTAGATGCAGAAAGCCTGTATTTCCTAGAGTTATGTTCTACAACATCTGGATGAACAGAGAGCCATTAAGACAAAATGATTTATTCCTACACTATTTTTTAAGAAAGTGAGAAAATCAGAATAATCATATGCTAAGCAAGTAAAACTTCTCAAGTTTCCATTATGTATGGTATTCAATTTTACTTACTTTGCTTGAGCTAGAACACCTATTACTTCTGCATACAAATCTGCAACAATGTGCATATTTCCAGTGTTAGGACCAAGGTACCTAGCAAAAGACAATAAAGAATTTTTGGCTGAGAAAGTGTCTTGCTTAAATCATTACAATTAAAAAATTCAGCAACTATTTTTTATCATAAATTTTTTTGTGTGAAAAAAAGCCTTACCCCTCTTTGTATTTAAAGTGCTTGAAAGCCAAGTTAATAACATCATGTACCAAACTGTCTATTACAGGATGAAGTGGAATCTGAAAAAACAAAGTAAAAGGTATTACACTTCAAGCTTCCCACCTTAGTGCATTTATTATTTCTAGGTGTCTTCCCTATGCAAATATGGTATCAGCTGACATAGCATCTAGCTAACAAAACAGCTGAAATGAGTCAGATATTTAAAGTTTATTTAATATCAAAGAGATATACTTCATCTCCAAAGACCTGGCAAAGCAAAGTCTGTATAAGCACAGAATATTATGTATCCCACAGGTGCAAGAAAGACAGCAATAAACAAGCATGCAAGATGTATTTCATGCTTTTATTAGATTCTTAAAGATGGAAATAGAAAGAAGAATCCTAAAATTCAGTTTTATTGGTAATTTCAATCATTTATTAATTAATTAATAATTTAAGAACTCCATACCTGTTTTAAAACTTCTATTAATACTAAAGAAAAAATAAAATCAATAGCCAGATCTCTTCTTTCCATTAAATAATCCCTCTGCTGTTCATCACTGCAAAATCAAAACAAGAAACACAGTATTTAGGAGATGTGTCGTAATTCACACTATATGCCCTTCTCAGTTACACAAACACAGGTAACAGGGGATTGTATTATACTTTTTAATCTGCAGTCCATTATTTCAGAAAGTAATGAACTGATATGCTCTTAAATCTGAGATTAAAAGACAAAATCTAACTTGCTTTCACCTTCTTTCAAATGCTTAGAAGTTGCTCTGTTTCCTCCCTCTTTTTTTCCAGTTTAAGATCAACACAAAACTTTTTCAAGAAAGTCAAAACCAACAAGAAAACAGAAACAAGGAAACTTTTGGATTCTATATTCTAACAAATATATTTCATTTCAATTTCCTTGCTGATGGCACCATTTAGTCAATTCTCAATTCCACTTTGGACACGATAGTAATAAATTGTTCTGTACTATCAAATTCATATTTAGACTTGTGACAGATATTGAAAAATGCCTTACAAGTACTGGTGAAGAATTCACAACCAAAATACATTCTGTTTTTAAAACTGTTCCAGTGTTAATAGTTTTAGCTTTGGTATCACTCATCAAGCATTCAAACATTCTCCTTGTGCAAAACAACATAGAGGAATAAATGTCGAAGGTGAGTAGCTTGTAATACAAATACAAAAAATATCCACTTGGATCATCTGATCACAGTTTCTAAGTGTACTGAAAAGATAACATGAAATATACAATACTCAATCAAAGGGACAGTTCTGAAGTTTATCTGAAGCAGTTATCGCTGATTTCAGTGAGATTTCTGTAGGCATAAATTCAGCATAATTCTATTAAACATTAAGAATGTCGATGTTACTAAAGCTGTTTGACCGATTCACAATTTTTTTGGATTGAGGATAGCTGTACGTGGAATTTCTATGACTAAGCAGAAGGCTGTATAAAAAAAATCCTTCCAAATGTCACAGAATTATTGCCTGCTCACATGAGTTAAGAAGACAGGCATAGTTTATACAAACCAATATTTAAATGACTTTAGAGAATCCAGAATAGTGGTAATAAATAGTGTTTGAACTATCAGGTGCATAATTTCAAAGACACAACTACTCCATCCATCTGGAAGCTGAGAGAAGAGTTCCAGGACAAGCTGAAAAGGATGACAACTTTCAAACAGCTGTAACCTCACAAAAGCTTATAGATGAAATATAATACACTTTACCTTAAAATCTGTCAATAATGTACGTATGCATATTAAAAGTCATACCTTTTGGACTTAGTGCTTGTTCTTGGTCTGTACTCATGAGATTCATCTTCTATGCCGTTCTGTCTTTTATACCAGTCAAACAAAGTGCGCAGGATAGAGGGTAGACAATATTCTGAAAGTGAGCTCATTGAGCTTATTACCTATGAGGAAAATACAAAAAAATCAATGGGTGCTCAGGTTCTCCCTGCTCCTTAAAAACAAAAGTAGTAATTCAATGGTTAGACACATTCTTTCTTGATTGCATCTTATTTTGAGAGTCATGGTACAGTGACTTAATATTCTGCATTTCCTGTTGAAACACAAGTAGAAATACAATAATGGGCAGTATGTCAATAGTTTCTTTCCATTGATGATACAACAATACACTAAGACTTTGTATCACAACTTACAACGCACCAGAAAACTATCTAGTTCTTCCAAGAGGCTTATTTTTATTTGTTATACAATGCTGACTTGAGTTTGAGCACATGATACAGAAAGAAAAATGAATCAGAAGAACTGTCTCTTGGGCTGTACCCGACTGCTGGATGGCCCTCCTGAAACACAGAATATACTGGGAAACTTCGAAAGCCCTTCAATAATCTTAACCAGCTGAACACACATATGCATCCATCTTACGATTAAGCTGACACACCCAATAAGTTAGACTAAGAGATAACTTAGCTATAGGAAAATATTTACAATTCGTTTTGCCTTTGAGTGCACAAATAAGTAAAACAAAGTTCAAAGTCAATCCTTAAAAAGTTCCTGATTAAACAATTCCAGTAGCATATTGGAAAAGAAGATTACTGTCACTCAGTATGAACTGTGTCACCAATTACAGAAATGATACCCAACATGTTAGTACTGAACTATGACTTTCTATTACAGGAAATCATAAAGCTGCAAAACATGTAAAGATCAAAAGCTGGAGTGGATCCCACCATTATTATACAAGAGGATTACATATGTATTGCAACTGAACATTCACAGCTACAGCATTTGAGTACATTCTGAAAAAACATAAAACATCTATTTAAAATACGAATAAATTATGGATCTAGAGATTTGTGACCACCTCAAGATCATGCAGGGCTTGCTCCTGTAAAGTGCTGAGTAGCAGGAGCCAGTGCTGGAACAGGTACTTCATGTCAAGTACAATGATTATGTCAGTAACGCTGCCAGACTCATCCACCTGCGTAAACGTAACCCAGCACATTTCAGTGCTGGTGGAACAACAACAGTAGAGTTTAAGATCTTACATAAGACCAAGTTTGAGTGAGACTGTGACTAAGACAAGAGAAAAACTGGGAGACTAAGCACCTTACAAATCGCAAACTTTAGTAAAGCCTTAAATGACAACTTCTGTGGATGACAGTTGGTTTAGATCAATAATTCTGTTCTTGTTTGTGTTTTTTCTGCCTCAGAATTTAACTAATTCACAGTGATGTTGTGGTCTAAAGTCAATGACACACTTTGAGGACAAAGTATTGTTTTGATTGGATTCAGGTATTATGGCCTAAAATTAAACTTGGGAGTATTAGAAAGCTATAACAACTGCCCCTGTATAAATAAAAGCTTCTATAAAAATACTATTTTAGGAGAGCTTTCAATCCAGTGTTTCCAATATATTTTATTACCTGAAATAGGATACAAATTGCTGTGAAAGATGGCACGAAGACACTGCTGACAGTAGTGACAGGAGGCCTTTCATTACTGCAGCAGCCCAGGCTCAACTGCACAAAAGCCTTCAATCGTAAGACTTCCCATAAACACTTAGACATGAATTGCCTGGTGTCAGTGCAAACTATTCACTACTGGTTCAGACATTTCAATTGCTTCTCTATTTTTCTCCAAAAGTTTTTCTGAAGCCAGCATAACACCGGCTATTAATTATGAGATGTAGTGAAAAAAGGTTTGCTGGGGAGGGCTGGAACAGACCTAAATATCTCTTAAGGGATCACAAAATTTAACTGTAAGTGAAAAGTTGTTTCAGCCATGTCATCCTGCATGTTCACCAACATACGTATCAATGCTGCTCTCTAAACCCCAGCTACACATTTTCACTCACCACAAAAAGTCCAAGCAATTCCTGTTAAATCTCCTCAAGTCATACTTTCCCTTCTGAATTTAGCAATTTAGCAGGGATAAAAGGTCAATATAGTGGGGTTTTTTAATCTTTCTGTCATTGCACTTTTAAGACAGGAAGGAAGGGTGGACTGGGCAAAGACCTGGCTCTCTGGGAACAGGAAGGGAGGGAAGTCTAGCCAGCCTGTTGGTTACTCAACCCTTTCATTTACTGGAAGCAACTCCAGGAGTGAGATGAATTCTAGCTCTGTGCTGCTCCTGAAAGGGAGTGCACAGATGTACAAATATGTCCTTGTTGGATGAATGATCATGTTCTTCCATCATAAATGAACTACCTATCATACAGCTTAAGGATAAGAAAGCTGCACAAGTACGGAGCTGTTCAAAACTTTCATTTAGAGAGCACTAAATATACTTTATGTAAATGCTTGATATTTACTTTGGACTAATATATAAGAGTAAATTTAATGAAATTCTGCCTAGATAGTTTGCTACATTTTATATACTTCATAAAAGTATTACTATTGTAAAAATAAAAATATAAGAAATGTTTCTACCAACAGCAGATAGATATTGGTTATTTTTTTATTTCACATGAATTTGTGTGTGCTTGAACAGCAAATATTTTCAAAACTGCATTCAATTTCCGACAGCATCACTAATTTCTTGGCTCTGTATTTTTTTCTTAGAATATATATGTCAGTATGTGTGTTAAATGTGCATTTTATTGCCGTTTTAATAATGTAGAATTGCAGTACTTAACTTTTGCATAGTGTTGGCTTATTTCTCATGAACCTATTATTTGCACAGTGTCTGCATATTCTGTCCTCAAATTGTTGCTGTGTAGATTCGAATTAATGGACATTAGGAGTTAGATTTCACACTTTCTATCAATGCTACTGAAAGCAGAATTTCATAAACATTGTCTTAGCTGTATTTCGGATACTCATAGCTGTGTAATAATGTCTTTGCTTCATTCAACGTATAACAAAGCCCTATAACTACAAACAATATAGATTCAAGGCAAAAAGCAGCAGCAATGAAATCCTTGCTTTTTGAAATCAACAGCAAAACTCACCCGGACCACAGTAAGAGTAGGATTTCATATGCACTACATGCAATTAAAGAGATAAAGTTAAGAACTCCTACTCCAAATACTCTGGACTGGGGTAGGGGGAAGGTTGAGAGATGAACTGCCCTACGCTATAATCGAAGAAGCTACATGCTGTAATTCTGCTGGACCCCTTCAGACAAAACTTTTTTTATTTATAATGGTAGATTTCTCTAGATAAGTCAACTCTTAACTGAAAAATCTGTAAAATGAAACACTGGGAGCAAGTAGCATAGTTCCATTTGTGTGAATCTCCTTTCAGTCGTATCTCTCTTCTAAGCACTTTTTTGGACATTGGTTTGAAGCTAAATGTCTCTGGGAACTGTTAAAACTATTAACTGTAATTACTAAGTTGGACTGACAAGCTTTCATTTATGGCCTTGCTTTTGTAAGTAAAATACAGGGTTCTTATATGACATATTTTTGTAGATGGGTGATTTCACCTAACTTGCTTACACATTAGCAATGTTTCTAGCTATTTTACTACCAGGATAACAGTTTAAATGAAAACCCATTTATTTCTAGTGTGCAGCAAGTTCAGTTCTGAAGGTGCTACCTTTAACTTTGCCTTCAGATTTACTTCTTTACACATTGCTTCAACCCAGACCTTTGATCAGAAGTCAACGGTTGTTCTATGACCCCATTACCAAAATTTCTTATACTTCCTCTACCATGTACCGCTCTGCTGGTGAAGAACAATGTGTAAAATGCAGGGCAAGTGAAAACACAAACGGGGCCACCTGCGGTGCAATGATGATGATACCATTATTTACTTACTATGGCTAACAAATATGTAATTTACTACATTTAGGCTGTTACAAAAAAGGAACACAATTACTACTATGTTGCTTAGGGTCTTATTTATTTATATCTGTATATTCCACAATTTTTATTACCACATTTTTATTTTCCTTTTATTAGCTTGACTTGTTTTTTGTTTCCATCTCCTACAAGTAAATAAAACTAATGTTAAATATTTTTGCTTTCCAATCTGTATTTTCTAACCCAGTGCACTTCTAAGAAGAGAATAATTAAAATGAGCACAAATTTTTGTGCAGTTCATGCTGAACCTCTTGCAACAGGCACATCATATAGACAGTTCTATATGAAAACTAAATCTTGCCGTTTTCATTTCCGTGGCCAAAACATTACATTCATTTTCTATTTTCATATGGAAAAATGTCTGCAGGTTAGTCCAAGATTACACAATGCTCTTTGTCTGCCTCCAGTGTTGTCAATTCACAGAGCGTATATATACAGTGTGGCAAGAACAGAAGATAATTTAGTAGGAGCTGAGAAAAGACTAATAAAAACATTCCCTTGGGTGAGGATAAGCCTCTTGGATAATTATGGTTTTTTTCACTCTAGCTTTTGATCTTTTCATGCACTGGAACTTTATGGTTTCCTGTAATAGGAAGTTTAAGTCATAGTTCAGTAGTACTAGGTTTAATAACATTTCTGTAATCAGGGGATACAAAGCATGCTAATGCTGGAGCAGTAATGCTTTTTGAAAATAGGCAACTAGAGTCATCTAATCAATAACTTTTAAAACATGATTTTAATTGTACTATAAAGATATTTAAAACCATATGTAAAAACTGTATCATTTCCTGTATATATTTTCTTTATATACGCGCACATCTAAAATGTAAAAATACAGTCAGTGTAAGGAATCCAGTTTGTGAGGCTAATGGTGAGACATTCTGCAAGTCAGGGTAAGTAAGATAACTTCATACATTGCTCAAGATGCTATTATGAGTTTGAGGAGGATGATGCACTTGGCAACTAGCCAGAGCACACAGGACAATACTGTCTGCCTAACTGGAGGCACTGACACTACATCCATACGGAGAGAAACAGCTCTGCCTGTGCAGAGTCAGGTCCTCAGGCGCTGGATCCCTCTCCACCATCACAACTACCATTCCTAAAATGGTGTTTGAGAATGGGCAGGAAAAAATGCTGCCTCTCAAAGATCCAGAGATAAAGCCGTTTAGGCAAAGTAAACAATGATTTCAGAATTGTTCTGAATGTTTTGGGGGTTTCAATGTTGAACTCCATACTGATTATTCTGTGTTGCTAAAGTTCTACTCTGCTCATTATAAGTTACTGCAGAGGAGTTGTTTTGGCTGGCTTATTCCACCTCTGAAGTTGACTTGCAAAAGGCAAATTTTGAATCAGGTGATGCCTTACTTTTGCTGCTTTTTAATTTACAGTTAGAAGATACAGGTCAGATATTTTGAAGTGACTACTGACTTGGTCATGTCAGCATCTCATAATGAATTTCATTCAGATTGAAAAAAAAAAGAAACTGAGGTTACTTTGACAGTGTGTCCTTTTTGATGCCTTAAAACTAAAAGTCAAAATTATTAAATAACCCTTGAAATGTTTGGGTTTTTTTTCATGGGGACTGTCCCTCTTTTCCTTCTTCATTTCTCTAGTAAAAATGTCAGGAAGGTCATGTGGCCTTTCTTGGTTTTGCTACACGACTAAGTACACCAGGAACAAATGCCAAAGCTTTCCATATCTCACCTGGAAGGGAGAACAGAGGGATTATCAATCTGGTCTTCCTTCATCCCATAGATTCTTTAAATATTTAAGTTAACTTAAAAAATAAAATTTAAACAGTTTGACTTAAAAGCACATGCCACATGCCCTCTTGCCTGGATTTGAGTATCATAGAATCACAGAATCATAGAATCACTATGTTGGAAGAGACCTCCGAGATCACTGAGTCCAATCATGATCTACAGAGTTTTGCAGGTAGATCATATGAACATTTTTAATATCAGAAAAATTATCCATATTTTTGTGACAGCTTTATAATATTGACATTATAATTTGCAAAACAGCTTTATAATACAGAGATGTACTGACCTAATCTACTTGAGTGAAACATGCCAAGTAAAGAATGACTTCTTGCTCTGTCTTCCCATCTCTACTCTAGCCGAGTTCTATCAAATTGCTGCTGTGTATTACAAATTTTGAATTAAAATCTAACTCAAATTTAGCCAATCTAAAATGAAAACACGCTCATCAGCCAGGTACATTTCACATCCCACTTCCCAACCACAGGTATATGTCAATCCCAGGAGCAATAGAACATCTCAAAATGTCCCTGGAAAGGGACCATTCCCAACAACTCAGGCAGAGGCTGACAGTCTGAAGATTTCTGTCACAATAATTTGTTTTGAAAATTTCAAGGAACTGAATAAAAGGTTTTCTGACAGGATGTCAGAAAGGCAATTTCAGCACTATACTTGCCTATCAACTCTACACATAGGTAGGACTCTAGATATGCAGTTAGAAATAGATACAAACATAGTGTGTAACAAAATTTGCCATTGTTTTTTGTCTGCATCTGGTTTACCCATCCACAGCAAATTGCTACAGTAGTAAATACACAATTATTTCACTCTAGGAAGCAGTCACTGTTCTCATTAATTGATTCTGACTTTATTGTTCAATTTTCTGTTTATTTAACAATAACTAGGAGAAGCACAAGTCTTCCTTGTAAAAGGTCACAATTTGCTTAACCCTGAATCACGACCACCCATTATGTGTTTGCTTAATACACTGCAGGAACAGTATCACAAGGTTTGCATATGGGTGGCTTAATTTGTTTTTCTTTCCCATTTATGTGTGACACACTTCTCACAGGAAGGAAAAAAAAAATATACAAAATTAAGGTCAGAACACCACAAAAAATTTCATTAGGCAGCTAGGAAGTATTCACAAAGCGGCCTCCTTTAGCCTACGGTGGTTGGCTCCCCTGCAGGGTCTCTCTGTGGTCAGTGAGGCAGGCAGGGAGCTGTAAGTGCAACACTGAAGTCTTACTGTTCACCTCCTGCTCAGAGTAGCCCTCCGAGCAGGCCATCTCTTTGCAAAAGCAGCTACAGAACAACCTAGAGAGCAAATCTTCATCAAGCTACAATTCTGAAGTGAGCTCTGTGAACGCCAGTGGGGTCTTACCAGGCATCTCTGCTTCTCGTGCAACGTAGCTGATGTCCCAAAAAACCACAATAAATGTGTTGTATTCATTTGAGCTTTGGAAGTCCTACCCATACCTATCTTCTCTCCCAACATTAAGTTCATGGTATCTGCATTTAGTTATGGTACCTGCAGCTCATGGCAGTAGCCACAGTTGCGTTCAGAATTGTTGCAGTTGCTGTTCTTCTGCTATGCTTCTCTGTTCTGTATTTCTGGTACCCCTGGCAGCGCAGCTGTGCGGTCAGCAACAGAGCTGACAGCAATGGTGACAGCACGGTAGCTTGAGGCAGGAATGGCAGAGCAGCAAATAACTTTGTTTCTTATGATACACCTTGATTTTAACCTCTTTGTTGGGAACGAGTTTTGGCATCCTTTATGCAATATAAACTCTTCAGCGCTTATGTTTATTTATTTCCAAACAGGTTATTAATTCAGGATTTTATTCTGGATGCTTTTTGTTTTAAGAAAGAGTCTGGTGAAAAAATTCTCTTATACCATTATTAAAAAGTGTGTATATGACTGCTGTTTTATTTTTATACTTGTCCTATTTCCCTATCATAATAAATTTATTAATCATAACCAGTATAAATGTAATTTTATTAATTGTATTGTCTTACTAAATGAAATTAAATTAATTATATAAATTCTATCTTAGTTTTTATTTCTTTTTCCTTGCCAATAATTTTTCTCTAATTATTATTTATTATTTACCTTGGTGCATATAGGAATTTATCCTGACAACTGAATTTCTGCTTAATTTTAAATACAACAGGTTGACTCAGCCTATGTGCATACATATGTCATGCTGGAGCATCGCTACAGAGATAAAAAAAGACTGATGAGACTGATGCCATTCACTAATCTAAAGGCACTCATTTTAATCATAAGAGAAACCCCATCAAAGAAAGACGGGGGGCCACGTGCCTGTCTCAAAGGCAGATATTCTGAAAAGATACAAAGTTTGCTTTGAAACCTTCATCAGGCGAAACAGCCAAGAAATAACATATGTGCCCAACACTGTAAAAAGCAAGAAGTTCTATGGTAAAAAAAAATTAACCTTGAAAACAGTGGTAAAATCCTCCTGATATAAAACCAAGAATGGTTAGGCAAAGCACTTATCATTCTACTAAAGTGCATTGAGAGATATTGCTTTTGCAGTAGGCAATTATAGCATACGGACACTGGACTGCCTTCCACTGGACTGCCTTATAGCCTGAGGAATGGAATTAATATAATTTCAAGTGTCTTACTTGATCAAACTGAGGGTCTTCTCCTCGTTGTAGAGATTTGGTCAGTGGCTTCTCCTAAAAGAAAACATATTAAATACGTATTACTTCAGATCAATACTATAATATACTCTAACAACTCTACTATTATTTTTCTTTTAGATTTTCACTCACATAATTTGCTTTCTGACCAGTTTTCTGCTGGAGATACTGTTCGTTTTGTATGCAAAGGAGACCTCTGCATACATATGACCTAATACTGACACAGTGTCTTCAGTGTCTCAGTGTCTTCCCAAGAAAGAAAAGGATTAACTATTTATTACATCTAAATTTCTTTTGTGCTTACACTGATGATTAATTCTCCCCAAATCCTAAAAAGCACCTGGTATTTCCTCTACACGTAGCCAAGGAGCTCTGCTTATCTACTTGACGTACTTTCTTGTTATAATATCCCCAGGCAACATGAACATGTCCATACATATATATAGTGCATCACACTGTGCATACTGAAAGGAAGGTGATTTTAGAAGAATCAAATAAAATAGAGGAAGATAATTGTGGAAAAAACAACTGTATTACTCCAAAAGGAAAAAAAACCCCACATTTTTTAAATGGAAGCTAATTTTCAGGACACATTTTCGGAGTATCTGGGAATGCCAAAGTCAGAAATCTGAGTCCCCATGTGTGAATATCACCTTTACGGCTTTTTTTGTCATGCAGGCTCAATTACTGAGGCATGCAGAAGTACATAATGCAGTGTTCTAGATATATGCAGCAGTATACAGAATGCGAATCTCCTAAAACACAATGAAAATAAACAATACACGAATGCAGATGATAGTCTGAAAACAATGTCCCCATCACTGGCACAATTCTGCACTGAATTGTACTACTGTTACTGGTGTCTGAAATGAGCCAGCGCATCATTCTTCTGTAAATCATGCATCTTTCTTCACTTACAGCTGCAAGATCGGGGCTTTCCCACCAGTCTAGCATGAGATTTTCTGTTCAGCTTTCAGCAAACTACCACACTAATCAGTATCTGTTAATGTATCAGGCAAAATACCATCACTGCCAGGGGATATGAGATGCAAACCAAAGAAATCTGTAAAGCTGTTGAGATAATGGAATGGAAAGACTTGAGGCAGTCCAAAGGTTTCTATTATTTAATGTTTCTCTCTGGAGAAAATGTTGTCTAGTATAATCTGAGGACTAATTTTGAAATTAATTATACTGACCTACTTGTAACACCAGCTGGCAGGGAGGCTGGCTGCAGAGTGACCACAGTATCCCCTGACTACCTACCAAATAGAAAAATCAACAAAATGCCTTCTACTGAGTCACTGATTTACCCAGGACAGTCATCAATATTTTTCATTGTTGTCTCTAACGTCTAAAGGGACTCCCTCAGGTTACATTAAGGGTACAACAACAATTAATTAGAAGTTTATGACAGATTAATGGTAATGAACAGACACAGCAAAATCTTGAAGCCCAGAAACAAGCACATGACATCACCCCACCCACAGTCCTCTTCCTCCTCCATCAGTGACTCGGTGCTACCCTACATAGCTGTGTCGTATGGGAGGACACCAGCTCTTTTGTCTATTGCGGAACACTAAAAAAAAGGACAGCAGATAATCTTTCAATAGTAGCATGTAATTTATTCAAAAGATTCTTAAGTTTTCATGGGTCCTGGACAAACTGATGTCCTGAGAATTCACGCAGGTTGGGGAAAAAAAACCCAAAACACAATCTTTTTTCATATTAAATTTTTGACTCTGTTACAGAAGACTTGCGTTACCACAGACATTTCATAAGGTCTGTTTCAATAAAAAGGGCTTTGGCATCCAGAAGTTTTGTGTTTCAGTGCCCAACACTGCAATGTTTAGCTTTCAGAGTAGTATCTAAAATCCTGCGGAAATGTATCCAATGTTTCAGGCAGCAATGAGGTGTGGGATTCCTCATGATATGCTTATCTGTAAGGTAATCACAGCCAAATGAGACAAAATGTGCTCTGGGAACCCAGGTCTGGAACTGCACTCCTGAAAATGTCCTCATCACCTGTTGCCTGTCTCTGGAAAAGAACACACACCTTACAAATACTTCAGCTTCCGACAAAGACGTTCCTCAAGGGCTGTTTCTAAGTTAGAGAGGATTCCTCCATTCTGACACAGGCATACAACTCCTCTCTTGCCCTCTTAACAGAAGTCTTCCCACATGTGGTGCATTCACCTAAAGAAATGGTTCACAGGCCACGCAAGAGACTTCTTCACAGCAGAAGGCAGCCTTAGGATGGAGACCAGCCAACAACACCTGCCAAAAGCCAGGAAGGGTTCTGCTGAAATAATTTCTCAATGTCTCCAGTCTAGGGCTTTAACTGAGGCCTTTTTCTTCCATTCACCCCATCCTGTGCCTACTGCCATTCCTGCTGCTTCACCTCTCCTCGTGCTTTTGCCAGGCAGCAGCTGCTGCTGCAGATGCCTTTGATTCTTCTTCGTTGCCCTGTTTGGGTGGCTGCAGTCGCTGCCTTTTCCTCGACTCTTTCCAAGCATGGTGCTGCCTCTGACCCTGCTGGCAGCCACTGCAGCGATGGCTCAGTCTGGCTGGGCCCAGGCTGACCCTGTGAAACCGAGTGCCCTCTGTGCACGCCCCTCCCCCCATCAGAGCAACTCATTGTACCCCTGCAGTGAATGGCAATTAACAACAGAAAACTATATTTGGAGCTTGAAGATCTGAAAAAACTCAAAGTGGAAGTTATTACTATTTACTTTATTACTAGTGATGAGTATTTAATATAAAATGAACTGAAAAAGAATGAAGGGCCAGAGAGAAATACATTTTCTTGGCATCTTATTGCTCCTAAAATATAGAAGGATGACTGCTTGCATAATGAGTGCGAACAAGTAACCGTGTCAGACTGCCACTTCTGAGTAAATTCAAAGACAGCTCAATTACATGCAGGTCCTTCAGGTATCCACTGGAAACAGTATTTTTTTCTTTATGCAATAGATAATTTCTCGTCCACTGTAAACAAATTGCCTATTCTATACCTCTTAGTTCCAATATCTTAAAATTTCATTTTATGCAGTATTTTCAACATTGTTGCTAAGGCAGATACTATATAAAATATATATATGTACTCAATGGTAGACATTTTCATTATATACCAAAGGTTCAGGACTGGCAAAGACAAAGTGAAATTCCCTCTGAATAACGAATACCATAGTGGTCTCTTTAATCTGGAGATACATTTAACAGTTTTTAAAAATTCTTAAAAATGTTTTCCAGCCTCAAGGCATCATTTTATTTTTATTTATTTTCTTACCCACCCAATTCAGAAGTGGCACTCTTTTATATTATGAGTTGACTCTGTTTGAGTCTCTGCAGCTATAATACATTCTACAGAAATGTCTTCCAAATCTTGGATGAATAGGAAGGCTGAATTTGGAGCCAAAACCTACAACCACAAAGTATGAATAAAGAAAGTTTTGATTAATCTGAATGAGCCCATAGCTTTCTGTGCTATAAAAAAAATCAGAAAATTTCAAAAGAATAGACTCTCAGTAATAACATTTCCATTTTTAATCACTAAGCTAAACATCCTTATTTCTTGTTTGAAGTGCTGCCTTCAATTGTATATTCTGTGTTTGTTCATGCTGGAAACTACCATGATATGAACACATGTCAGAGATAAGCAGTAAAGATCAGCAAAGCCAATTCTACATTTAATATTTGAAGCTGTCATTTTTCAATAAAACTATGTCAACCTTTTGCATCACCAATGCCTACAAAACCCTCACCTAAAAATTAATTTCCTTCTTCCACCTCACAGCTGTTGTGAAATCATTAATAGAATTTAATAAGATATAATACGTTGAATATGCAATAACAAATGTCTATTAAGTATTTCCATGCATTAACTAAATACAGCATCCATAATTTATCTAAAAAATAACGTATCAGTCAAACCCCCTATTCACACAGGCACACGAAAACATTTCTCCAAAAAGTCAGCTACTTTTAATGGTTAATATATTAATACTTCTTTAGGGCTGCTACACAAACATAATTGGGTAAATTTACACAGCAATAGCTTTCCTCAACCACCTGTCACAAAACTGGGTGTTCAGGGAAACATGAAAACCAAAGGATGTTGTAGTGCCTATTAAGCTTCACTCTGGTACCACATTATAATGATGCATGATATCCCTTAAAATTATTTCTAAAGTCAGCAACAACCAGGCATGTTATTCCTGGTGAATTATGAGTGGGTAAAGTATTACAGACAGAGATAAAACCCATTCTTTTATAAGAACATGGAGAATGCAAAGATATTTATAAAAAAAATGTAACACGCATTGCATGCTAAAAAGCAGCCACATATACTGAGTAGTATTCTGGGATGGGAGAGTTACCAAGATGAAACAGCAGAGAATGGCCTTCTTCATGAAGACAAAGACTCCATTCAACTACTACAGCCAAAATATATATAAAATGCACGTAAACACAACCTTAAGAACCAAATAAAATCCCCAAGTGTATTTCTTTCCTGCTTATAATGAATCATCATGTAAGCCCCATAATAAACTGAACATACTTGTATTCTATTCTTTTCTGCAGGAAAGGAAGGCGGTGTTGTATAGGACGAGGCCTATGCTATATTTTCCATTTTGCCATTGGTTATTTGCACCAAGATCAGAAAATGTATCGCTCAATCTTGCGCTCATGTGGTGTGCAAACCATTACCTGTACCATCCAGGAGAAATTGCCAATTTGCTTCTGAAGGCTGGGCAGGCGAAACTTTATTCCAGAGAGGAGCACCTATCCTTCAGATGCTGCTGACCTACCAGCCAGTTCCCTCCAAAATGGCCAGTCTGTCTGATCCCTGCCTCTGTTTTGGCTGTGCTCCTGCCTTCTCCCTCTCAGAACAGATCTATGCTGATCCTGCACTGAGCAGGTTCATGCATTTGACCTTGGAAGTACTTATGTTTTGCCCTCTGAAAATCGGATAGAAGAGTACAGTCCCATAAAAAACCTGTTATACTGAAAATAGTTCTGAACTTCTTGATAAATAATTTTCGTTTCATATTTAGCTTTTTACTATTTGACAATCCCCTCTTCCACCCCAGGAAGTCAAGTTAATTTACATCTAAGCAATTAAAAGTGGTAATCGTTTTAGCTCAAACCCACTATCTGTTTGCTATCATATTCCTCCGAATGTCTCCCACCTGGAACTGCTATGAAACAGGCAATTAATGTCTGGTTTTCACAACCATTCTTTGCAAGTCAGCAGGTTCTCATGCATAAAAATATAAAGTATCAGATCAGTGTACGACAACAGAATCTTTGACTTCTCTTTTTGCTCTGCTCAGCATCAGTTAGCTGCTATTACAGATACTGCTTTAAGAGGCTTGGCAGTGACCATGGTACACAGAAAGGGGATGTCCTTCATTAAACTTTAAAATCCTAAGCATACACCAAAAGGAAATTCTAAATGCAAATACAATAAAAAGACATGATAATACAGCTTCAAGAAAACATCACAACTCTGTATGAGACAAAATACGATAATATAGCTTCAAGAGAACACCACAACTTTGTATGAGACAAAATTATAGACTCAAAAAATGCTAAAGAAAACTCTGATAAACTTGATGTAGCTTTTGAAAATTAAGTAAAAAAGCAATGCTAATTGTACATGGTATTTCATATTGAGAAAAAAGCATATTTTAAGTGAGTATGAAATATATATATAAATATTCTACATCTCCCACAAATTTTTATTTTAGCAAACTCAGGCCAAAAACCTACTTGACAATATAGTTATTGTATAAAAATAATAAAATGGGAATGTTTAGAAGGCAGGCTCAGTATTATTTAGTCTATTCTTTTTCATGCAATTGCTCCTCTTTTCTTTGTAAAAGCTCTCTTTCATGTGGAAAAGGGTGAGACCAGTACCACTGTACTGCTGAATACAAAACTGTGTTAGAAAACATCAGTTCAGCTTCAAGTACAGGTTTTCACTCACTGGTCTGAATTGCCTCTTTGGCATCCACATCATTTACTGCTCTGACGCAGTGACAGCTTCTTTCTGCACATCAGGTACTACAGGCTAAGTTTTGTCTGATTATCACATTCTCCGCAAAAGGCATTTATTACCTATGCTGTCTACCCACAGAATTAAAATGCGGACACTCAGAAATTTTGTTAATGAGAGTGTTGAATCTGAAGTAACTGAAGTATCAGAAAAGATGGCCAAAAATTCCAAAGAAATGGCAAATGAATTTTCAGTACTAATATTAATAATTTAGCAATGGGTGATTTAAAATGGTTTAGGTTTTTTTTCAATATTCAAATTTACAGTAAAACACCAGTTTAGTCAAAAACTCTTTTAGGAGTGTAAATCCCTCAATCTGTAATAATTGATTATAGGTACAGAAACGGGGAATATTGAACGTGTCAAACTTAACCTATGTAAAAAGTTTGTTGGACTTGGGACTGCTAATAAACTCAATCTATACCTAAAATTCAATTAGCACTGTGTTAGTTAAACCCTTATATTAACTTTTTAGTCCTCCCCTGAGCTGTATTTATATAATGGACCTTCATGAATTTTCATCATAAGTATGGATGCCACTAAAAATTAAAAAATTCACTGCCCCAGTAAATTAGGTTCCAATTTACACAATTTTATGTTTTTACATTGAAAGTTTTTAAGTCAGAATCAGCCAGTCTACTAACACAAGGCTGTGATGGAATTATGGTGTCAACATTAAGTATTCATACTTCATTACTAGATGCTCTTTTTAAATTTTTCAAACATACTGCTTGTAAAATCCACCTGTTTATTCTGTAAATTGTAACACTGGAGTAATTAAAATCAGGGAAAACCAAGGAAAGTATTATGATACTAGTTCAGACTTTACAACTTGCGTATGTTCAGACAGAGGATTTTGATGCGTTCATTAAGCTACAGTTTTAAGAAAGCATTCCTATTAACATAAAGTTCTGAAAATATTCGATCAGCCAATGAAATTTCCTTTCTCAGTTGTGCTAGGGTCTACCTCAAATGTCAGTAAAGTCATCCATAGTACTCTCTTCACCTTTCCAGATTTTACAAAAGCATAATTTTAAACAGCTCCAGTGGTAGCCATCAGCTTATTTGGGCTTAAAATACTCTAGCAAAAGGAACTTCTTTACTTCCTACTTACAAGAAAGCACATTACTTCTCAACAGAAAAATATTAGAGAAGATACAAATGCTCTGAGCAATAGGGTTTTTGTTTGGGTTTTTTGTTTCTACAGTTACCTGTATATCTGTAACAGCACTTAACCACGGTTTAAAGTTTGTGACTATTTATCATCAACATCGTGTCTGGGAATTTTTTCACTGATCAGATAAAAATGTCAGAGTTCTTGAGTTGTTAGCTTAAAGTAAGTTTCGTATTTGGTTTTTGTGAGGTTTTTTTCTTGAGTTCCATGTTATTTTGAGAAAGTTGCAGTGCTAATTTTTGCACTGAGCATCTAACAACTTGGAAAGCAATTTCTAATTCAGTGGGTTGCTTTTATCTCCAGCCTGCTTGGAATTTGCTCCCTTCTGTGTAGTATTAACTAAATCAGTATTAATGAAATGAGAAAAGCCTGTTACAGGAAGCAGCAGTAATAAACTGTTGCGGACCTGGAAAACAATGCAGCTATTACATTTGCAAAGTCTGACTGTATGCAGCAAGATTCAAGAAAGGGGTTTTTTTGCTTATACGATGCATTTTTTGTCAAAGTGAGCAAGATACATAGAATTTAGTTCTCAAAAACTGATGAAGTAAATACAGATTTTGTCTTCTGTTGTTTGAGCTGAGATCCAATACAATGCATTTTCATAAAAACGTCTCTCCATAACAGGAACAAAAAGATGCTCAAAATACAGACACTTAGAGCAAGCTACACTCCATAAAAACACTATTTCCACCTTGGTTTCAACATGAAGACAGGAAGAAGGCTTTCTGGAGTCATACTTCAAGAATTAATGATACTTATGTAAGGCTTCAGTCAAGACTGGTGTCATGAGATGCAGTTTCAGAGTCTAAGATCTTTTATCTTATCCCAGGGCTGTGGGACTGGAATAAACATGATGCTTTGAAAAAACATTTGATACAGTGATTTGTACGTAACTTATTTTTAGCATTCTAACAACAAAGACTGTGGGATCTGGACTTCCACGTCCACATGAAGACCTTTTCATGAAACTGCTATTCAAAACCCCGTTTCCACTGTTTACCAAAGTGGTTCAGCTAGGCACTCATCATCAGCCAATACATGTATTTAATGAAATATAAATTCAAATTCGGGGCTATGCACGTAACTGTAACAGGCATGCACTTCTAGGAAGAGAAGGGTTTTGTGACAGCAGATGTATGTGAAATAGAAACACAGAAAGGTCCAGTGGTAAATTAAATAGATTTAGGAGACAAAGTCACTACAATCAAAAGTGTGGAACTTGAACAGTATTGTTCCCTCCTTTCCATCTCGACATTACTTCTGAGAGCTGATGAAGAAGGTGAGAGGATGTTCTTTTCCCTGACCCTGAGGTACCCTGGTCATTTAGTTCATCTTTGTTTCCTAAACAGAAAAGTTAACAGACACTTCAGTCCTATATGTAAAGAGTTTTACACCAACTGATTTATGATGAGCAAACTAATTTCTTCTGTGCAAGAAGGACATGGGAGACAAATGCAGGAAGCTCTTTTTTCCTACACAGAATGGGGAATGCACAGCTTCCCTCGAGTTCTCCAAGTTACTACGAGAGTGCCATCCTCACCTCAGTCAAACGTCCCACCCATGGTCTGAGGAATGCTATAAGGATTTTGGAGACCTCCCTGTTCCAAGCAGTGGATGAGGTTCCTTCTTTTAGCACACTTATAAGTAACTGGTAAAGTGCTATAAAAATAGGAAGATAGGAAAGGGTGGGCAAGTTCCCCACACTTGCAAGCCTTGGGAATGAAAATAAAGGACTGGCACCAGATCTCTACTAAAAAATAGGGCAGAGTGAAATGCAGAATGCCCGTTTGGATGTAGACACCCCAAATACCCTACAGACAGGCAGGACAGACATCCCACCTCCTACTGCGTACTGAGTCACGACGGCACAAGACACTCACAGTTGTTTCTGATACAGAACTTCCCGTGATCCCAATCTTTTTCCGAGTACCTTATCTCCACGGGAAGCACTAAGCCTGACTTGCTTCAGTTACAGCAAGGTGAGAGCTTCCACAGCTGTGCCGGTGCCAGGGTCCAGAGGGACCAGGGCTCCCCATAGGGGCGGCAGGGCAGGGTCTGGCAGCCAGGACACATCCCATCGCCTCAGCCAGGCGCAGGACTAGGATCTGGGCCCTCAGCTGGGCACTGCTCTGTCCCCACCACCTGGAATGGGGTTCTGGGCTTCCGGGCAGGGGTAGGTGAGAATCAGAGGATGCCACTAAGGCTTATTAGTGCACTCAGGGTTCTGAGCCTGGGTTACTCATTCAGAGTAATGTGACCTAATTTAATCAAAACTATAGGATGCCCTAATCAGTTGATTTGAATAAATGTAGAGTTGTAAATGTAGGGCTGCTCCAGGTACAGACCAGAGCTCCATACAGGAGCCACGTTTCACTGAACCCTCCTCAGGCAGCTGGGGGCAACAAACAACAGCTCCCAACTCCAGTAACTGTGTGCCCTCTCACAGCTACTTCTTCTTTAAGGTCAGTCAGCAACTTAATGTCATTAGCTATGTGTTTATTTTCACAGAATAGACCAATAGTCTAGGAAAGGTATATTTTAAAAGTGAATCCAAGAAATGCTAATGATTGTCAATAGTTAGTTTTCTTTAAACTTCCTTTATTTTGGACTTTCTTGGCTATGTATTTATCTCGAAGGCGGTCGATCTACTGTAAAAGATATGTCCCTAGGGGACTTGATCAGAAGCTTTTTCCTCCTGGTTACACATACCAATCTGACACACGTTCAAGGAGGATGACAGGGAGCCCTTGCAGAGCTAACGTCAGCCTTCTGTTGATGTCAGTTCTTTTGCTGCAAGTAAATGGCCACAAAAGCCATAGCTTCCACCTATACTACACGCCCTGCTAAGGAAACAAGACCTTACTGGGTGGATTTCCAAATTGGGAAGGAGGCTATGTGGAGTATTTAAGTTGCTGTCATATTAGCCATGCCAGCAGATATGCAGGATCAAATATAGTACAATTCAAGCAATCTGATGTGTAAACTGTACCATGACAGACTCAGGGCAGGAAAAAAGCATATAAATTTAAACTTAAAAACATATAGCAATCCTCATGAAGCAATACCTCATTGACTTCAAACATGACTCTGAAAGCAGGCAAAGGAAGCTGTTGCAAAAATATTGAAAGATACCGTTTTAATTAATTGCTACTAATCTGGCAAGAACTCTACCAAATAAGATATTTGATTTTCTGTTCGTCACGATGACAGATCAGTGATAAGGCTGGCCCAAGATCACTGTAGTATGATGTAATACGATGGCCCTGTGTATGCCAAACTACTCATTAGGACTTCAAATGTAAAAAATGCATAATGCTAATGTGTCTCTTTATAGATGACAACAAAGGAGTCATTCCTCATGTGATGCAGCTGGAATTTTATTCCATGTAAACCAGAAAATTCCACATTACAGCTGTGTGATAAAACTGCTCGGTATTATTTTAGCCGACATGAACCTTACTAGTTATCCCAGCACAGTGCTCAAATCCCCAAAAACCTTCTCCTTTTTTGTCAGTCTGTCCTTAGCATATTTCTTCTGCAGTGCCTAGAGAAAGCGAAGCCTACATTAAAGCCAATTGGACAGCAGTGCTACTATACATTAGTTGGTCAGTCTTTGCAAAAACAAACTTGCAAAGTCTTCCCCTTTCAGAGTCTTCCTAGCCACTTGCTGGGATGTTATCACCAGCTCCCCTTTTAAATAGGTCTATATTGTAATGTCTTTGAGATTTTAATAAAAAGGGAGTAATAAATACACCAGTATCAATCACATCACTGCTTTCAAGTTTTTTCCAATGGTGAGATAAAACCTACCTAATAAAATGAGAAAGTTATAGGCAGAATAAATGAATATGCTTGTAGTTCTAATCCTATAATCAGTAAATTCTGTTCTTGAGCTCAGTATTCAGAGAGATGCTGAATTTAGACAAGCTCAGTAAAAGAAGATGCTTGCAGGAGAAAAGCATAATGAAAGTTTACCAACAGCTAAATTAACCATTAACCACTGTCAATGCCTGTAGCTCACAATGTTTTATCAATGTCTACAGCTGTGTGTAATCACTGCTGAATGCCGTATTAAAAGATTAGTCTGATCAGTATGCACAGGATGAATTATTACCATAAGTTATAATCAACAGTCCTAAAAAGGAAAGTATTTTCCGTTTTTTTCTCCTTACAGCGTTAAGTTACATGAACACATTTGAACTGGCAAAAATACTTCCATCGCTTCCTCATTCAAGCTTCGTTTTAAGGTCACCACTGCTTGAAAAAAATCAGCAGTAATAAAATATCACTTTGTGTTTATAAGTGAAAAAATGCAAAGAAGATTTAAAATATAATGTGAAAAAATGTAGGTATCTTAATATTAATTATAAGGGAGAACAATTATTTACAGAAAAGAAGCAGGAAATTATTAAATATTATCAAGAAGAAATTACTTACATTTCATTTATGTGAATTGAATTTTATAAACTTTTAATTAATTCTGCCATCACATACCTTTAATTTGGATTAATATAACTTGACAATCTGGGTACAGTAGTTTAATCATTAAAAATTAACCATATAATTATTAACTTGATCTAATTATTGAAATGTTTGTTATATTTCAGAGATCCTAAAAAGGTGAAAAAACTAACCTGAAATTTGAAATAAAATATTCTCCAGACAAAGTAAAAAAAACCCCACATCTGGAAACCAAAGGTTTCCATTCTAATTTGTTAAAGACTTAGCAGTGGATAGTCAGCATGAGACTCATGCCTAGAAAACATATTAACTGGGGAGAGCATTTTTTATGACGATCACTGCCAGATCCAGTAACCAAAATGTCAAATCATACTCAGTTGACAGCCAATGCAGCAGCAGGAGTAGGTGACATTGCCTTCTGCTTTATTTGCGGCTGGAATCTTTTTATCCCAGCTGAGGTTTCATGGTACTGCAGGAGGGGGTGGCTGGCATGCCTTTCACTGCTGCCCTAGAAAAGGGCAAAAGATTTTTGTTCCTTGCTTGCATCTGCAATTCATGGTGGGACACAAGCCTGTTTTTCCACCATAGTTGTCAGAACACCACAATTTATAGTTGGGCTCCGTGTACAAGAGATGGATATATCAAACAGGCCTACGGAACCCAAAGAAACTGAGAGAAAAAATCATAAAAACAACAGTGATGATACTCAGAAAAGATAAGCAGGAAAAATGTGTGCATGAAAAGAAATATCTAGGTAAAAGAATCTATCAGTAAGTCTTTAATTTAATCCCACAGTAACTTCAGAGCTTGAATCTCAGCAAGACTTTGGGATAAAAGAGAGGAAAAAGCAATTACATTATAAACACTTCATTTCAGCTTCTCTAAAAGATATCTTAAGTATTTGTCACTCATTATAAAATTAAATTGTCATATCTAGTAATGACTTAAGAGAATTCAAGCTAGAAGCATCTCAGTGTTAGAGCACATTGCAGGTCTGATTTTCTTTGAAGTACATTTGACTTTAATTAGAACAGAATCTTCAAAGAACTCACCACTTGACTATTTATTGTGAAAAAAAGCCACAGGCTGGCCCTGCACCCCCAATTTATAATCTTTGTCTTGCAAATCCTTTAGATTTCCTAGTCACAATTCTAGTCAGTAGGACAGAAATGTGGGAACAAAGCTGCTAAATATCCAACAGCTACACCACAAAAAGGGTGGTTTTACATTCTTAGCCATTATTTCAGAATAATTTCTGCCATTTTCCCTTGTCACTTGTTTCATTACAACCCAATTATTTCAAGATCATTTTGACTGAATGTCTACCTGCTTACACATTTGTCACAGTCACCCTCAAACAGCAGCATGCCATGAATTGTTAAGTCCTATTACTATTAATAAGATGTGAGTGTGTCATTGAATTATTGTTAGTGTCTGACAGTTAGGTCCCTGTAAGAAATATGTTCTGAAAATGTTGATAAGAAGGTGACATTCCAGTCTCATCATATTTTTACTTTCTACTAAAATTTCACTGAACAACCTTTGGAATAAGATATGATCAACATTAGGAAATTCATAGTTTCACAAAGAGATAAAAAAATGTATCAACACATAGCAACTCAAAATCATCTTAACACAAGTTGAAATGGAAATAAACCATTCCTTTCTATTTGGTTCACTTCTATCTCTGAAATATTACATGACAAAACTGGACATAAGTGTTTAAGTGTGTCAGGGGTGCCACAAGGAAACTATTTTGTCAGTGCTGGTCTTTTTGTTGTTTCCCTGATCTTTTCAAGCAATTTTGCAACACATTTTGTTTTTAAAATTTTAAAGGTTTTCACTGTGCACCACATGAAGGCCGGATAGTAATAAATAACTGTTGGCATTTTTTTTTAAAGGACCTGCACTATGACTCTCAGTTTCTTCTACTTCTTGTGATTTTGAGGGGACTCATGAAAGAAGAGAAGACTGGATCTTTGTCAAAATATTCCTTCCTGTTAGCTCTTTTTTTGTGTGTTATTTCCAAAATATGTAAGATATTTCTGCCATCTTCCATCTACCTAATGTTTCAGAGGAAAGTCTGGAAAGCCTTCCAAGCATCAAATGCTTTTGAACCTAAATCAAGACAAAAAGCTAAACATATATCATCAGAATCAAGGTAATCTTAATTTTACTTTTCAGAATATCTGGACCTGAAAATGGAGAACTGAACTAAGTATTCTATACTGTGCTTTATAACAAAAATGTTATAATATTTTATAAAAATTCCCTTATATCTCACAAATACAGATTCCTGGTTATCTTTATTTTTATGGTGTCAGAACTAAAATACAGGTAATGGAACCATCCTTCCCTAATCAAAATAACAAGAATGTATAACAAATGTAGTCTCAAGTTAAAATAACAGACTCCCAGAAGTTCAGTTACATTAGACAAACTGCAACACGTATTTGTATATTAAATTTGCCTAAAATATAAATAACCATGGCGCTCCCACTGACTGTGCAAGACCTTGTAAAGTAACTCCTTTTTCAAATGGTGCATGCTTTTTCATATCTGGAGAATAGGTGCTGTAGTACTTTGTTAGATTATGAAACTTACTACTGTCAGAATTAAAATAGGAACCAGCAGCACTATTCATTTTCATGTTTTAGCTGGAAACCAGTAATGTTCAGAAATGCTGGTTTTATCCTACTTCAGCATTTTCTAATCTATTTTGACTCAAGTGACCGCTCTCCCAGCTGTGAAATCTATGCTGGCTGACTCCCCTTCTGCCTCTCAATAACGTTAACACATGCCTCTATTGCAAACAGAAATAAAATATTAATGCCTTTTCATGTCACCCCATCTTGCATACCTCTGTCTTCTCCCACAACCTTCTAATTGCCATAATAATGTATCTTACAGTTTGGGCAACGCTATCAAACTGCAACATAGATTACAAGCAAAAATAATCTGCATTGAATGGGAAACAAGCCTTATTTTAAAAGAAATTCAAAGCAAAGTATATATATACTTAAGAGTTTCTTTCTACTCACAAGAGGTTCTGCCATGATGATGCGAATCTTGCGTTCAGCCTGAGTAGTAAAGTTAACAAACAAGCTCTTCAGGACATATTCTCCTGGTTTACTGTCTGGGTCAACATTGATAGGCAACATGGCTGGAGGTCCTTTTTCTCTCTGTGTACCAGAAATAGGCGGCACGGGTGGCTTGATATATCCGTTACCAACTGGAGAAGCTGAAAAGCAGAAAAGTCACATTTACTTTTGGCTAATTCAACATGTCTTAACTTTTCCAGAGCATCCCAATTGCCCACTATACCGTCAAAGCAAACCTGGAGTCTAGTCAATAATCAAAGAAACACACAATACATATATACTATTTCATGGTAGAGTTATAAGTAAAATTTCCATAATCTGGAAGAAGAAATCAAAGGTGAAATCTTACGTATTAAAATTGAGTAGTATTTATTATGCAGTGCACACTCAATCATTTTTTTTTTATATGCAAGACTTGCTAACTGTTTGAATAATATGTTCATTTCTTACTCTTTGTCCTGCAGGCCAGATCTGTAACTCAGTTGTCAAATAACAGATGAATTCTTTACTGCTATGCAAACTGATGTATCCTTGCAAAAGTCGAGTCTGACCTTTTGACTAAGGTGAGTTGGAAAGAGCCTGATTTTCCTTGCATTTATGCTGAGGTCTATCAAGAATGACTCCTTTAAAAGCAGTGAGAATTCACGAGTATAAATCTTACATGAATAGTCAGATACCAATTGTTTTCCATGGCCAAAAGATGTTCACTATGTATTAGTTTTCCTGAAAGTAGCAAACCCTACAGTCCCCTCTGGCACTTTGAGATCATATCTGGACTACTGTGTTCACTTTTGGGCACCTCCATACAAGAACAAGGTTGCTATTCTGGAGCAAAGCCAAGGGAGAACCACAGAGATGGCCAGAGAATTATGTGCTTGCTACGTGAGTACAGGTCCGAGAGTGCTCTTACTGCAGTCTTCAGATACCTAATGGAGTACAGCAAAGATCGAGCCAGATTCTTCTTTGAGCACAGTGTCAGGATGAGAGACAACACTAGTTAGAATGAAGGAAATTCCAATTAGATATACAGAAATCATTTCCACTGTGAGAGGGTGATCAAACACTCGTACAGGCTGTCCACAGAAATAGTAGAAATTCCACTTTGGAGATACCCGATATGTGATGGGACAAAGCCCCGAGAAACCTCTCTAGTTGGTAAGCAGAGGTTGGACTAATCCTCCAGAGATCCCTTCCAATCTAAATTATCCTATTGATTCTGTGAATTCCCCATAACAGGTATCAAGATGTTATGTACTCGGCTTAGCTCTACTTACTGTTTTTCTGGGAATATGAAGAAAAAAAATAAATTGAAGTACTATGACGCAAAATCCCATTAATTCCAATATTAACATTTGTTATAGTTTTGGATCTTTCAAGGAATTTTTCTCTCCCTTGCCAACACAATGGGGCTTTAGGACCCAGGAGAGACACGAGGGGGTCGGGGGAAGGACGTTTCTGCTGGGACTGGAGAAGAGGTCGCTTCTGTTCCCGCCACTTCTGCTCGGTGGGGTTTTTTTCGGCGAGCAGGAGCTGTTCCTTCAGATCCAGTCCCAGCTCCACATGCCCTGTGCGGTACTTCGGAGAGAAATCATTACCTGGATCTGCTGCAGATGTTCTGGGGGGCCTTTCTATACATTTTTCTGATTCAAATCTCTTAATTTCTGATAACACATCTTTGTTCTCATTTAAACTGAGACACCATTCTATGCATAAAATTTCCAAACCAAAATCCTCTGGCTTGGCTCTTATTGGCCATAAAAGTCATATCTGGTCTTCAGGCAGGTACTGGTAGTACCCACTGTTAGCTCTGACAAAGACTTTAAAAGTTGCTAATTAAGGAACACTGGGAAGACCAGCCATTAGCCACTCTGAATGCAACACAAGTGTTATAACTCCTGTGAACATTGCTGGCAATTGGGACAGAGGTGCTTCAATGCAATACAAACTGCAGAAAATATGGTGAACTAATGCCATTATAGCATTTCCCCATAGCAATGCATTCCAGAGTGTTACATTTTATGTTGCATCCAAGTTGCAAAGGATGAAAGAACTACAATGATGGATGTCTTCAGCCTTACCTTCTAAGGAACAGAATTGCAACTACTACTGAGAGTAGTTGACAACTATTAATTACAGGAGACTGTTTTAATAACAAATGAGATCTTTTTAGATCTTTCCTAAATATTTCAACACTTCATTGGTACAAAAAACCTGAAAAAATGAAATTCCAAAGACTACTTATTGTTTGAGAGTATTCAAGATGTGGCAGAATCAGACCCCAAATTCATGCATTGAAAAATAAGAGATGCATTAGAGAAAAGAGAATGTGTTTTCATTTAGAAAAACAAAAGCTTAGAAGTCCACTATATGACTATAATGCAAGATAGAAATGCTTTTGTTCATGTAGCTATTATTCTACAAGTGTGACACATCTATATTTGACTTCGAAAATAAACCCCCTGACAGACAAGGCATGCCATCACTCTCTAGCACAGCAGCACCACTTCTTCCACTCCAAGAGATGTTTCCTGCTAGATTTGTTTGCTGCAAAGTTTCACTTGATTTTTGAGGGCAAAATCATAATCACAGAGTTTTGTTGGCATTATGACTCTGCATAAAGCAAAGTACATACAACAGTTCTACATTTATTTAATACAAAACTATTTCTAAAAACACACTGTTGTTCTGAATAATAATCTACTTCAAAGTAATGAAAAAAGAGCCACCAGAGAAGAGTGTAAGTGCTACTTCTCTCCCGTCATCACTAAGCTCTCCTAAAGTTTAAGCATGAAGACAGTGGTATGCAAAGGATCAAATGAAAATTTACAGAACTATTAAATATCCTAAGTAATGGAAATATCTCTGCAAATAGCTCTAGGAAGGAGTCAGACAATATTTTTACAATTGGTAAAATTTTTCTCAAATGCAAGTATAATGGTTTTAACTGGCTCACAGTTATCCATGAAGTCAGTTTGATTGACAAGCTCAGTTAGGAAAAACTTTTTTTCTGTGAGCAGTGAAACTAGTTTTCTCAAGGGTTTGTGTTCTTTGTGCAGTGAAAGCCCTGCTCTCCCTCCTGTCATTATCCCAAGCTCTCTCTAGCCGTTCCCAACTCCCAGCCGAGCTATGTCCCCGAGGCACTCACACCCGGACTGGGCTGCCCACCTCCCTCTGGACAGCGCAACCAATCCAGACTCCTATTTCTTGAAGGCATCTGTGGGAATCTAATCAAATGCAAACTTGCCTTCTTTTCCTCAGGTGATTCTGGTTTAAATTGGCTACTTAAGTTTAAAATTTACTATGAAGGGACATATGGGAGGGATGGAAGAAAGGAGGGCTGTGTGTGAGATCATGCACGCCTCGCAGCCTTACAAAATCAAGTTTAAGAAATCCTGGTCACACTGCCTAGGAGCTGCCACCCTTACCTTCAATCATCACGGCATTCAGGATTTTGAGACTGGAATTTAAATCCACATAGTCTTTGTTTGCAGAAGGCCTTTTAACAATGATGTTGTTAGGTTTGTGACACAGGCTGATCTAATTTATTCTTCCAGCCATCTAACTGAAAAATCAATTATTCGCACAGTGTAATAGAGAAATGCAATTATTTCTGAGATTTGTCAACGCACCGAAGATTTTTCTTCTGGCTCATTTCTGAAATATAGGACTGTATAGCCTTTCCCCCTAAGGAAAGAAAAAGGATATCCTGGGGGTTAACATCTGCCACTGCTACAGAAAATTCAGTAGTTATAGAAATGACTGACATATGACTTTGATTTCATTCAAATTTGTAAAAGATAATTTTTAGCCGCCAACTCCATATAAAGCATCTTCATTGCAGATGTTAACGCTGCCAACAGAGTGCGGGTTCTGAGCTGCTCATAAACTGTTACATACAGGTGTGGCTTATCTAATACCTCTTTTCAGTTCCATTATCTCCAGCATTAGCGCACGCTTGATATTTCCATTGCAAAAATCTGGCCCAGTGACTTTTATCCTGATCATGTATGACCTTTAGTGGAATATAGGTCTTTTCCTAGACTGAGAGCCCTACAAAGCTCATAAAAAAAAAAGAGCTGCCTAGGTAAAACTGGAAATCAAGGACGTGAAACTTAAGAAATACCTGCATTAGCACCCAGGATTGGTCCCTTTACAATGACACATTATAACATGGGCCTTAAAAATAGTAATAAAAAGGATGTGTCTATTTTTGCCACCTAAGCCAGTGAAACACTGCCCCATTAAATAAAAGGCATCATTTTTACGTGAAAAATCACCACACATAGTTTGTATGGGTTTATGCAGAAGATATTTGGTGGCACTGGGATGGGAGGAAGGGATTATACTGAATTCTAAATATTTATTTCATTGACAAATTAAGTTTTTAGTATCTGAATTCAAAACAACACGGTTCTACAAAGAGATGTACCAGAAGTTCAAATATTTTGTTTGAACTCCTAACATATTGTAGGGTACTGGTCACTACACAAGCACTTCTCTAAACTAAACCTTTCACATAGAGGAAAGTAGCTGATTCCCAGGGAGAACGAATGATGATCCACATGCAGGAGACCAGGGCAATCCTGATGCTTGAGGATCCTGCAATAGCAGGGAATCTGTAGGTCAGTTTTAGAAAGTTGTATACATATTTGAAACTTCTCTCCTAGGAAAATCTGTAAATAAAATAGATTATCTATGCTTGATCAGCTATAATATATCTGTACCATGTTGGAGTGAAATTCTCTCTGAGGGCTAACTTCTGTCAAATAACCCATTTTCTTGTTTCCAAGATAGACTTCCTATTTTTCGTCTACATCTGCAATAAGCTGTATTTCAAATTATACTCTTTTCCTACAGAATATTTTCATTTAGCTCAGGCTATAACCATAAGATTTTCTCAATGTCATGTATTTTAAGAAAATCCAAAAGCAAGGAGCAAATATGGAAATAGCAATGCAGTATCACATATGGTCGTTATCACAACCATACACTACTGCCACGAAAAGGATTGCCAAATTAAAATAACTGCTAACTTTTTTCCTGTATTGATCCATTTCCTGGAATCAGAGAAATAGCTGTAAAAAAGCACAGTATTTTCAACACACAAATGGTCATTAAGCTGATAATGGGGATGAGTGTGAAATTAAATTATCATTGAGTGTCTCTGCTGTGATTTACACTGTAGATATTCTTCTTAAAGCTCTAAGATGAAGCAAACCAGCAGAACGATCATAATGCACAAGCCAAGAGTCTATGCTACACTGGATACAACTTCAGCCAACCACAGTTACTGAATTTTCAGTATCTTTTAAGCAGAAGAAACAGAGATGGCTTTTTTAGGTAATTGTGTCAAATTTACACTTTAACAACAAACAAACTAGTAACACAAACTGAAACATGTATTTGCAATATTTTCATACCTACCGAGCCCCTTTATAAAGCCGATCACACTGGATTTTCTCCAACATGCCACTGTAATATCCATGAGCCTGTGAATACCTGAAATGTTCCACTTCTTGATTTACAAAAATTAGAATCCTTTTCTAACTAAAATCGAAAAGGAAATCAGTTGTTTCATAATCTTGTTTCATACTTAGCTATACAATTTTCAGCACTGAGGCAGACGTATCTTTCAGTTTTTTGGTTTTGTTTTTTAAAAGACAAGTGCGGCAGAGTTGCAATGTGTGAGCTAGAGCAGGCCTCCGGATCAGATCAGCCTTTCCATAACCAAAGGGGCAATTTTTAGCTTCAGCATATGATGATGACCACTCACGGAGTAGCAGCATGTCTATATTTATCCACAAGTACATACTATGCTGACAGATTAGTGAAACTACTTCAGGCACTCCAAGAACATGAGACAGGATAATGGAGTTCGACATAAACAAACGTGCATATCAAACACACATGTTATCATACAATCCAAGCTGAAAGCAGTTAGTATAGAAATGCAAATCACAGAGACAACACAGGATTGGTTTTGTTTTGTAACAGAGGGGTTTTGTCCAAAAGTAGATACAGTTTAAATTCTTTGCAATAAAACCAACCCAGTATCTCTTCCCATGCCAAGAGTCAGTGAGAAACCACATATCCTTAAGGACAGTTATACATCTACTGAAATAACTTTTAAGAAAATTTGCTTAGTTTTAAAACTGCAATTATAATATTAAAAAGAAAGCACATTATTAAATAAAGTGTAAAGCATTGCAAGGACATGTGCCAAGGTTACCAAAAGGTGGCTTTTTCATCCTTTGAGGAAAATATTCCTAATTAGTTTGAGCTCAATAGACAATGAGAATAAAATTAAAGAGAAACTTTTGCTGAAAGAAACAAACTAAAGTCTAGTGGATCCATTTTTATCCTGGTGAAAGAAACTGCAAGATTCCCAAGGAAAATGTTATTCCAGCGTATTAGTAAGATGCAGTAGTAACACTATCATAATGTGAGCATTATTTTCACAATTCACTTGCATGTGAAATAAATAAAACATAGTATTAATCACTTGCTATATATATGATAGAGAATAAATTTATATAAAATACAGGATTTCATGACTAGTAACTGTTGCTTTCAAGGTCTGAACTTTTTGTTTCTGATCCTCTCTTTGGAGGATTTACTCTCAAAAATTGAAGTCCTACATCCAGTCCATTTGGAAGGTAAAAGTGTACCCATGTTGGCCTTACTCTTCACAGGGAATCAATTTCATGCAATATGAGTATTGGTCTACATGTTTTGTCTACTGCTTATTTTCAACTTTTTGTTAAGAGTAGATGATCCAGGGAGTCAATACACCCTTTTTAAGATACTCCTCTCTTCTCATCTGTATGCTTACCTAAACATAATTTAAACTAATCACTAATATAAATGGAAGAAAACCTGATTGTATGGCTTATAGCTATTTCTAAGGTCCATATAAAAGCTGCTGTATGAATCTGCCACAAGCAACAGCGTTGCAGACATAGCTTTCCTTCTCTAGTGCTGGAAACCATTTACACTTCCAACTGTGGTGAGACTGGCATGCATTCTCCTAAGGATGGAGAGATCTGTAACTATCGTTTGTGTATGTATGTCCCAGGCCGAGAGTATCAACTGTGGAGCTTTGATACTACACTTAACTGAATGTACTGCTGCAAAGCTTCCTCTATCTTAAAAATGTAAAATAAGCAGTAGACAAAACATGTAGGGATATATTCATATTGCATGAAATTAATTTCCTCTGAAGGCTCATTTGCAGGTGGAAAATTCTTTGTAGTGAAAAATTCACTCACTGATAGCAGTATGTAAACTCAGACAGTAGATACAGGCACATACAGACAATAAGAACGTATCAAAGAGTCTATATAGCAAAGAAATCAAACGTATTTTCCCTCTTGGTAAAACAAAGCTGTCTCCAAAACTACACATAATAGAAAGCTCACTGAACTTGTATTTTAGAACTCCAGACTGAACACTGTTTAGAGCCGTTGTTGAAGCAAATACTAGGAGAACACACTAAGTTGTTCTTGCAGCTGTCTTGACACAAGAACATGACATAAAAACTACCCCAATTCATCCTGTCATTCAAAAGCCTATTCAATCCAAATACAGAATTCTTCAGAAAGAGTTACTTTGGACGACCATTTAGATAGCAATGTAACAAAGATAAAACCTAACAATTCCATGCAAAACGGAAGTCTGGGCATAGCATGTAAATCCCTATGCCAGAGGAAATAAGTCTGAAGGGAATTACAGATTTGGGAGGATTTCCAAAAAGGTGGTGGGAGATGACCTAAGCTGTTCTGAATGGAAATTCTCAAACTATTTGATTATGCTGAAACTGCAAAGGAGAAACGGCTAATTTATAAATCTCAGATTCCTCAGTTTCTTTAAAGAGACATGCCTCAGGAGTGTCATTTGAGTAAAATGGCATGTGGGAAGAGAAAGGAAGGAGAGGTCTTCAGTGACAAAGGAATTCCAGGGCTTCATCACAGATTTAACTGAGATTCAGATCAACATTTTAGATTATTCCTGTCTGAAGACTTAGTGTAAAAACACCGTTGCTAGGTTTAGATATATTTATTCCATTCTTTCCTGAACACTTTTTGAACTACAGAAGACAGCTGCAGCTCCTACAGACTTGGCTGGGCAATCCATCTCCAAATTTTCTATTCCTTTTACCACAACAACAGTGTAATTTCTATGTGGACAGTAGGAACAGCAAAGCCAGAAAACGGGAGACTAATTAGTGCATTCACTAAGAAGTGGCAGAGTTGCTGATAAAGTGTAAGCTTTGGCCAACCACTACTCTAGCCAAGAAAATGGAGGCTTGAACTTGATGTGTTTATGTGTGCATGAGCATACACATGCCATTCTTCAACTTAATTCAATGTCTTAAGTGATGTTATAAAACAGCGAGCCTAAACCAGACCATATGATATCCTCAGTGAGACCAAACACTTCAGAACATAAGTCTAACTCTTTGTAGTAAACTCATTCTGCACTCCCCTGAATCCAGGAGTGGATAATGATTTGCAGAACAGAGCCTCAGAACAAGTTCCAGATGTGATCATTTCTTAAAAATCAGATCCAGTGCTTTGCAAGATAGAAACAGAATGCAGCATCCATGAAAATAACTCAGTAGGTCTGATTGATGCTAAACCACCATTTGTGGGGGATGCCTTTCTCTGCACTCCTATGAAGAGCTCAAACGCTCATTCTACTTAGATATATTTATGAAACAGTCATCTTCTGAGATGAACTCCCCTAGGAAGTGACCAGTTTAATATAGATATCTTTGCTTAAGCTCAGGAAAATATCAGAACAGTCTTCACACACACTTGGGTCTTATTTGAGATGTATGTATGTGTTGAAGTGCTTGATGATAGCTTTGAAGCTAAGGATCTTGTTCAGCCTGGTATCTTGGAAAGGTTGAAACTACTGGTTTGGCTTTATTAGCCACTAGCAACCTTCTGGCCCTCACATCCCAGCTGCTGGCAGGTTGGTGTTAAGCTTTGTGATCTTCAGATGTGCACTGCTATTCTGTGCAAGAGAGGGGTAATTGATAGGACACCTCAGAGAAGAAAGCAGGGGCTGGAACACATTTTCTTCTCTTGCAAGAGACCATTTCTCCGCATACAGGGGATTCAAGAATCATGATTGCCAAAACCAACAAATAGACAGGAAATTATGTCATATACGTCCACCCACTTTCTAAAGTCCTTTTCACTGACTTGGCAAAGCTCCCAGTTACCATGATTTTGTAAGATATGAATTTTCCCTCTTTTTCTCCTAAGTTGCAGGTCAGGGGTTGAGCAGCTTATCGATATTCCCTAGCTTCATATATCAGATCCCTGTAAGACATCTGAATGGGGCAGGAAAGCAATTCTCCTTCATGCTCATTCTCTTTCCTCAGCATTTATTTTTCAACTTCTTTTCCTCTAGATCATTGTCTTTTGCCTACATATACCACTGTGCTGGAGATATGTGGGAATTCAGGCATGTAAGATAAAGACCTTGAGCTGTGCTGATTTTAGAATTTATTCAGTTTATTAGAAGACTGAAGACTGAAAAAGCTAAATGACATGGGAAAACCTGTGGATAATTCCAAAATAATTTTCAATTGCCATTTGAGTGCTTTATTTGGGGTTGACTTCTAACTAAAGTAAACGACTATGTTGCTTTTGAAGGGATCCAAACCTGAATACTTCTCACTTTCTGTGTTTTATATGGTAATGACATGTTGTCTCTTTGAAGGCTGACTCGAGATTAACAATTTACTTCCAAAATCTTGGTATCTTTTCCAATCAACCCCAGAAGTTTTTTTATCATTGCCAGTTATTCTAAAAGCAAAAACTCCATCTAAGAGTGGAAAGGTATATTCAGATCATCATTTTCAGATGAGTAGATTAACTGATTTTTTTTAATTTTTAAAAATGAAAACAAAGACAAGGCTTTTTTTTCTGAAACTCTGCCAGAATTTCTTTAGGCTCAAATAGAGTTTAAGAAGATTTTATTGTAAATAAAGATGTTCATGGTCTTCTTTTATACTTTTGTATGTACCAGGGGGAAAAGCTAGCCTCCTCTTTGGTTTTGCTGGATCAGAAAATAGCTTCCTATAAGATTTTTAGACAGATGTTTTCTTGGGTTTGCTTTCCTTTTCAGACACAGGGAGATGAAGATATTCCCGTAATTTGTGGTTGATGGGTGTTAGCAGAAGAATTATTTTTAGGGAACTTGGAACAGTGCCGAGGAAGCACAAGGCTAAAAGAGTCCAATACAGAAAGAATAGTTGCTTCCAAAAGAGGGACCAGAAAACAGACAGAATGTGACCTGTATCTTCCTTCCCGACACATTTTCTCTTGGAGAGAGTGTACTTTCCCTTTTCTCCTTAAATGTTTTACAATAAAGACATCAGACTCTGGATAAGATGGAATTTTAAAAAGTAATTAAACCATTTATTTTTTACTACAGGAAGACATTAAATGCTTGCAATAGCTGTCTGTTTGTCCACACTAGCTCTTTCAAACCACTGACAAATGTTGGTTCATGCTGTTAAAAACTCATGTGTTTCACTGCAATGAAAATCACATATCAGTTATGGATGATATGGCTTCTGTGCAATGTACACGTGAATGAAAACCTGAGCATCTTGTAATGGACTTGTGCAAACATAAGCAGTATTTTACGACTCAAGCACAAAAAGAAACAGACTGTAGCTCATTTCTCTCTAAAATCGCATGGTCTGAACAGTCTTACTGATCTAACACTGTTCAGTGGCTAAGAGCTGATTTCCTAAAGAGTTTTGCTTATTTCGTGCCACAATAAATATGCTGTCATGTTTAGTTATGTTTCAAAGTATGGTACCGCATTGAAGAAAAATCTTTAAAACTGTAGTTGCTTGCTTGACCTCATCTTCTGATGCACCTGCTCTACCCTACAGCTGCCTTTTAGGGAAAGGTTCAAATTCAGCCACCTACAAGCCAAATATCAAATTTAATTCAGTCATCTAGGCTCCAAGTAGAGGAAATGAAGAGACATCGACATTGCTAGGTCATTCATCATATCCATTCCTGGATTCATCATATCTTTCTCAAATTCTTAGCTTGAGACAGAATAAACCACTTTCTAGAGGTGCCTATCACTTGTCAGTGATTTGTGAAGGAGAAATGACAACAGAGGTAGGCATATGAGGTTGTAAGAGACGAGTCTCACTCTTAAGTCTGTAAAACTCTTCAGAAGCATGTTGTACAGATTGAACTGCATCATGGTGCATTTCAGCTACTGCTGGCTAGGATTTATACCCTTGCTTGTGTGGGTGGAAAATGGCACAAGACCAGGAGCAAAGCAAGCCGCAAGCTGGCCCTGTGAACTGGCACACTAAACATTCACAGACCAAGAAGACTTTTACAAAATTTTGTGAAGCTTTCTGGGATGAAACCACAGGAGAGACTTCCATGAATAAAGACTATGAATAAGTCAGACCTCCATTCACATTTCTTTCTACAGTGAAGCACATATAGTGCTTTATACTATATATACTTATATATAGCATAAGTTATATAAAGTTGCAAAGTTAACAATGATGGGATCCAGTGCACCCTCAGCAAATTTGTGGATGACATCAAGCTGAGTGGTGAGGCTGACATCCCTGAGGGACAGGATGCCATCCAGAGGGACCTTGAGAAGCTGGAGAAGTGAGCTTGTGAAAACTTCATGACATTCAACAGGGGAAAGTACAAGGTCCTTCACCTGGACTGGGGCAACCCTCAGTGTTGATACAGCCTGGAGGATGAAAACATTGAGAGCAGTCCTGTGGAGAAGGACCTGGAGGTCCTGCTGGATGAGAAGGTGGAGACGAGCTGACAATGTGCACTTGTAGCCCAGAAGGCCAACTGTATCCTGAGCCGCATCAAACAAAGTATGGCCAGCAGGTTGAGAGAGGTCATTCTGGATCTCTACTTTGCTCTGGTGAGACCACATCTGGAGCACTGTGTCCAGTTCTGGAGTCCTCAGCACAGGAAAGGCATAGGTCTGTTGGAGTGAGTCCAAAGGAGGGCCATAAAAATGATCAAAGGCCTGGAACACCTCCCCTACGAAGAGAGGCTGAGACAGTTGGGGTTGTGCAAGCTGGAGAAGAGAAGCTCCAGGCAGACCTTATTGCAGCTTTTCAGTACTTAGAGGGGGCTTATAAGAAAGACAGGGAAAAACATTTATCAGAGCCTGTACCAATAGGAAAAGGGGTAATGGTTTTAAACTAAAAGAGGAGAATTTTAGACTAGATATGAGGAAGCATTTTTTTGGTAAGGGTGGCGAAATACTGGAACAGTTTGCCCAGAGAGGTGGTAGATGTCCCATCTCTGGAAACACTTAAGGTTAGGTTGGATGGGGCTCTAAGCAACCTGATCTGGTTGAAGATGCTCCTGCTCACTGCAGGGGGTTGGACTAAACGACCTTCATGGTCCCTTCCAATCTAAACAGTTCTATGATTCAATAACATTTATACAAAGAAAAATGAGAGAAAAGATTGTGTAGGCAAAATCTGGATTACTAATTATCATTATCAATCATCCCTTACTCCATTGATTGAATTATTAGTGTTATTACTTAATACTGGCTGCAGCAGCACACTCACAGAATCACAGAATGGGTTTTGGTTGGAAAAGACTTTTCAAGATCATAGAGTCCAATCATGGATCCAGCCCTGCTAAGTCCGCCACTAGACCACATCCCCAATATCCACAACATGGTTTGTCTTCTATATTAAATTAAATGCTATTTGGCCTCTTCACTTACATACAATTCAACACACTATATGTCATCTTTAATTAGCCGTGCACCATTATGATGCTGTAATGCCTCATAATCCTTTATTAACATTAACAACTCTTTCTTTGAAAGTGGAGTTCACTTGCTAGCCACAAACATGAAAGCAAATGTGCATATTTGCTGTTTCGCTGGACTCAGACTCCAGGACATAAATATTTCACACGGTGACACTGAAATATAAAACCAGCAGGGACAAGATAATGACTATTACCATCCACATGAGCTCAGTGAAGGTTTTCGAAAGTTTGGCTTGAGTACAGCTGCCTACTGAAAAACTTTTGCTTGAACAGATGGATGAAGCACATGGAATTCAGCTGCTGTCCAGGGGACCTTCTGCATGACCAGACAGTTGCAAATACCAAACACAACATGGACAGGACATTGCCCTCATGCTGGTCAGTGGGCCATGACAGAAAACTCCTTCCATATGTTAAAATGTCTAAATGTTTTGGAATAAGTGACTGACAGAAATCCACTATTACATTTGGAGAGCAACAGGCACCTCTAGAGCTGAACTCTGCAGCAGTTAGTTATGAAAATAAAGAAGGAATCCTAAGGTTAACATTGTATTTTCCAATTTAACAGCTTAAATACTGAGAAAACAGAGTAATTCCTTAGAAAAACTGGAGAGCCTAATTATATCTGAAAGTAATAAAAATATTCCTTTTATGGAATATCAAAGGGAAATTCAGTATTCCTGAGGGCTGGGGCAAAATTAATGTTGTATCAGGTTTTCTTAGATTGTTAGCAAGGACAATCCAGGCAATCGCAACACTGCTAGCCTGATATTCATCCACAAATGGCTGCATTTGATTAATACAGAACCAAAGTATAATAAAACAATGCCATAAGTATAGGCTTATGGAAAGCAGATTTGATTAAACTAACTGTATCTTTTTACGAGATTATAAATTTGGTTAACAAGGTTAAAAGTGTAGTCTGTTATTTCTGTTCAGCAATTAGATTGGTATCTTACCAAACGGTAAAATGAGAACCAAAAAAAATCAACATTTGCAACAAAAATAGCTTGAAAGCCAGGTAACAGATATTTCTCAACATAGGTTAAGGGAGAATGACACCCTCATGAATGTACTTCTAGAGGAGGCAGAGAGACCAGCTCTTGGTCCTGTACTATTTATCCTTACTGTTAATGATAGAAAAAACCAAACAAACCCATTTCTATAAAGTTTACAGGCAAAAAAACAAATTAAGAGTAAAAGTGGTAGATAGAAAAATAGTAAAAAGGTCCTTCTAATTTGAAGAGCATTTTGAAACTAAATGCAAGTAAAGAATATATGAGATATTAATTCTAACCTATGGAGAACTGCATAGCTAGAGACAAAGAATGCACGCCACATGGACAGAATAAGAATAAGGCTTTCTATTCCCGGGAATCACTGATTATGAAAAAAGGCCAGAGACCAGGATGACTAATGTGTCGAAAACAGGCTGCTATTCTTGTGACATGAAGAGCTATGGAGAGCCTTTTCAAGCAGGATAAACAAAAGCAAAAGCAGGAAAGCCTTACTAGTTTACTGCCAGTGTCTCTGCAAACACTGCTGGATGCAGAGACATCAGTCCTGCTCTGGTGTCTGCAACTTGAGAAAAACGCTGATGAACTAGTGGATGTTCAGGAGGGACAACTATAGCTAAGGACTGGAAAACTTACCTTAAAGCTTAGTTTAGTTTGACCATGAGAAAGTTATCACAGTCATTAAATCACATCCTCTAATGGCACGAATTTGCCCCTGTTGCATCTACAATGACACCTCTCTGCAAAACATATTTACATGGAGCCACTTAATCCAAAATGCCTTTTTAGACAACAGGAGCCCTTGGGTACTTCCAAGGTGCAATACCTTACCTCCTAACAAACAGGTCTAAGGCTGCTCACCTGAACTGTACTTGAAAGTGCGTATTTCTCTGCTAACAGGGAAGCCAGACTTGACTATGTCAGGTGTAACATAAACACAGAGAATGTCTGAAAGTTAGGAACGGCTTCCATGCCTGATAATCATGAAGATGAGGAACAGAAATTTGCTAATAGAAATGTTTTTGTTCAGTAATATCCAATGTGTGGAATTTTAAAATAGACAAATGCATCAAAGAAGTTAAACACAAAAAGAAGGAAATTAACCGCCAGAATGCTATTAAGGCTGGTGCTGATTCTTCCATTAGTGGAGACCTTAAGTTAAGACTTTTTTTTTTTAAGCTGTGCTTTGGCTCAAACAGAAATTAATTCAGAGAAGCCATAAAGCCTGCTCTATGAGGAGAACAGATAGGATGACACAATGTTTTTTCTGGTTGTATAATTTATGACTCGTTGAATACATTAGTAGAAAACATCGCTGAGAACAATCTTTCATTGGTTTACCAAGAATGATACACATGTTCTAAGAAGGATTCTTCTATCCCTAATCTTGGTAACATCAAGAAGCAGAAGTCTTATTTTCTCTTTGCACATCTAGATACAAATATAACTTGTGTGATCACAGTATCTTTGTGTACGTAATAATGCCCTGCCATAATGGTTTGCTTATCAAATGTTCTTTGCCAAAACAGAAGCTGATTTTAGAGTTGTTTTGTAGATTACACCTGAGACAACTTATTGGGATGATACTGTATTCAGGGAATATTTTAAAGGACAAGTACATTGCCAGAATAATGCATAAATATGCCTTATAACTAAAAGAAATAACCATACAAAAAAAGTAGTTTGCCTTAAGAGAATGCTTGTACTGAAAAGTATGCACATGAACATTAAGATGGACTGTCCTAAGAATCTGGAGAAGACTTATCCGACATCTTACTGTATGTGAGAGATGACCAACTGTTGTGGTTTAACTCAGCAGGCAGCCAAACACCACACAGTCATTTGCTTGCTCCTGCCACAAAGGAATGGGGAAGAGAAACAGAAAAAAAGGTAAAACTCGTGGGTTGAGATAAAGACAGTTTAATAGGACAGTAAAGGAAGGGAAAATAACAATAATAATAATGATAAAAGAACATACAAAACAAGTGATGCACAGTGCAATTGCTCACCATTCACTTACTGATGCACAGGCAGTCCCTGAGCCATGGCTGCATCCTCCATCCAACTGTCCCCAGTTTATATGCTGAGCATGATGTCATATAGTATGGAATATCTCTTTGGTCACTTTGGGTCAGCTGTCCCAGCTGTGTCCTCTCCCAGTTTCTTGTGCACCCCCAACCTCCTCGCTGGCAAGGCAGCGTGAGAAGCTGAAAAGTCCTTGACTCCATGTGAGCACTGCTCAGCAACAACTAAAACATCCCCGTGTTATCAACGTTATTATCATCCTAAATCCAAACCAAAGCACTATACCAGCTACTAGGAAGAAAATCAACTCTATCCTAGCAGAAACCAGGACACCAACAAATGTCTGGTCATCATCTCCTACAGAACGAAGCTGAATCAATATAAAGATTCAAGGCCTGTTCCTTGTATAGAAGCAGAGGCTGAAATAAAATTCAGTTTCATGCTTGGATGTATAAGAAAGGTTGTTGTAATGCTGATTGCATTATAGTATTATGCATTCTATGTATTGAACATAACTTTCTTCATTCTCTTGTGGCACCTAAGAAGTTCACCAAATCCAGTAAATTGTCCTTCCTCTATCCCAAAGGGAACTTCATAACATGAAGTTGAGGCTCCAATGGGGACAGGAGCGCTCAAAACCCACATTTCCAGCATCAATAAAAGCCAGAATTGTTCTGTTAAAAAACTCCGATTCTCACTGTAGAAAGAAATTAAAACCACAACAATACTGACCTAAAAAATGCATAAATGGTTTTGTAAATAGGTGTGGAATCAAAAAGATAATTCACAGAAAAGAGGGTAGCCAATGTCTGGCAACACTGTTTCATAAACTGTGATCTTACCGTAAATTGTATTAGTTACAAACATCAGCTGTTGTTATGGGACATCACTTTGCATCACACACAATGACAAGCTATATTAGCATAATGGGTTATTATTCCCAGATCCCTGTAATCAGTAGTCCATGGAAACCCAATGATAATGAATGGCTTTGTCAGTAAGAAAGCATATACAAAAATATAAGAAGCACGAACCTCAAGTACCTGAAATGGTACATAAAGCTGTTAATAAATTGAGAATTTAAACATCAGCACTGACATTTCTTCCCATATATACACGGAAAGAAGCACTGAAATTTTCAATTTTTCAGCACACCATCACCAATGGGGGGACTTGGCATTTCAAAGATACTTGCACTCAGAGCTCAAGTCTGTTAAGAAGCTCAGTGTTTAAACCTGCCCTGTGGAACACAAACCAGAAAGCTGACCCAGTGAGTCCAGTAGTAGCTCAGAACACGATCCCAAACAGCCAGCCTGGGTCCCAAACCTCCTGAGACACATCTCATGCGGACCTCCTGTTGTTTGGCCACTTCAGAGGTATAAAGCAAGAGCAGAAAAGCAGCTCCTCTCCTTTTCAGTTTGGCTGTAACTGCTTTTTATGTAACAGCTTAACCACCACAGTACTCACCCAGAACATGGTAGCTTTGGGTTAAATGCTCAATTAAACCTCAGGGGTCTGAACACTCATCTCCCACCTTCTCAGAGAGCACTCTCACTTTCTGGCTACCGGCCAGAACAGTAAGGATCACTCATGTTCTGCTTGTTTGACGTTTGTCACATTTGAAGAAAGAATTAATATGTCTTGAATTAGAGATGAATTATAACAGCAAGCATTACTCTAGTTCAGCAGTTGCCTCTAAGTTAATCAATGAGTGACAATTACTGAAAATTATGTGATAGATTAAATTATAATAGAAAGTAACATTAAGGCAAGGGAATGCCTACATTCGTAAACTACCTTCTGTTATTATCACTCTGTTAAAAATACTTCACGAATGCCTACAAATCACATTCTTCATATTTTTCTAATTGTTTTCTGCCTGACTCTGAGTCATGCTGAATAATTTCTGTCATATTCATCTTCATCCTGGGCTTCACTTTGAATTCCAGTTTATTGTCCTACTAAGCAGAGCAACGGGTAAGGCAAGAATTGGCCTCCAAAGCAAGAACTGTTCCAGATGCCCCTCTTTTCCCAGGAAATACAGTACATCCTTGTGATATTAAATGCCACTAAATAACAGCTGTACAAAAAACATATAGGAACTTTTAAATACTATAAAATGGATATTATGCTTTTTAGGCACCCAGTCAAGGGTAACCATGTCCAAGCTACTAATACAAATAAATCAGTCTTTCACACAGGGTAAAAAGATGCCAGGATAATAACCAACAAAACAAACGTCTCTTTTCTTCTACTTCATTCTAACCAACAGTAAATGCTGCATTAGTAACTAATATTTATTGCCTACCATTTTCTTAACATCTTTAAACAAGATAAATGAAAATGTGAAAGGATTACAGCTAATCAGCTTATTTTAAAGACCCTGAGTACGTTAGCTATGACCTTCACATATACTAGGCACATAACCAAAACCACAGGGATGGATGCTTCCTTCTGCAAGGAGACACAGGCTAACTGACCCCTCCTCTCTGTTGAGCGGGCAGCACAATGAAAACTCCAGGACTTCGCCCTTTGTGCACAGGCCCAGTTTAGTAGATTTTACCTGCTGGGCAGATGAGCCCTTAAGCATCACATTTGACACATGACAGAGAATGGAACATTCCTGAAGAAGTAGAAGGACAGATGAGAAAAGACACGGTTTAAAGGAACACAATTACCTGGTTAACATATTTAGATAGATCTCAGGTGTGTCTGTGGGGTACGCACAGTGGCTCCTTATTTTTTATTTACATACTGAAATCTGTATGCCCATTTGTCAGTCTATTGAGGAATTCAAATGGCCACCTTAGCTGCTCAGTACACAGAAGCCATTTCAAGTTACTTTGCCTTGACCAACAGAAGAACATGGATGAAACCGACCTAATAAGCTATTTCATGGCAGCTGCTCAACTCTACAGTAAATGCAATATAAGGAATTAATTAATTTAAAATACATCCTTAAAGATAAAGCTGGATAAGTATCCTGAAATGCTGAAATTTATAGGGTAACCTTTTATTCAGTATTTCAGAAAAGATAATGTCCTAGAAGTGAGTTAAGTGATAAAATTGCAAACATCAGGAATAAGGACTAATAAAAAATTGTATTTTGTGTTGTTTTTTAAAAACTTTACATTTTATTTTGATTTTATGATTCTGTAAAAAGAAATCAAAGGTAATATTCTTTTCCTGGAAAAAGTACAGTCTAAAACTTTACGTAGAATATCCTAATAAAATAGATTTAAAATATAGTTTGTGGGCTTTTAAAAAAGTATTGTATTCAGTGAAAACATGTTAGGACAATGCTCAGCTTTCTGAAAATCCAGGTCAGTTTATCTTACTTAAATTATAAACACAGATATTTATCCGAATGTCATGAACCTGTGCCGGTTCTTGAACAGTTTATGGAAAACCATAGCTATAATTTGAATTCACAATGCATATGATGTGTATGATTCAAACCAGAAAAAATAGATTGAAAAGCATTGCCTTTGTTCACACTGATAATTTGTGTTATAATAAGTTCAAAGAATGAAGATAATTTCTGTACTAACTAGCAAGATGTAATTTGTTATACATATTTACATACACACACACTCATATATAACAATGATGTACAGATTCAAACCTTCCAGCTAAATGTTTCAAACTCTGCTTCTGTAAAGTAGGTAAACTTTGTCCAACATAATAGATGTAAACTATATAAATTAAAAATGTAAATTGTGGATTAAAAAATGAAATTTTTTTAACAAAAACTCGTGTCTTGAGGATATCTTTAAACTGCATGATACCTTAGATAGGCTTTCACAGAATTTATCAATAAGGCTGAAATTCGGTACGTAAAGGTTTAGGATATGTGCTAGCTGTGCAAGAGGATGTGACTAGTATTATACAACACTTTTTACTTAATTGAGGAATGTGCTTGATTAAAATCAGTGGCAGCAACTTTGTAGAAACTATCTATCTCATGACTTTGCAGGAACATATTCATTTTTGTAACAAGGAAATGAGTGCATTAAGTAATAATAGCCTTCACAGTGAACTAGAAAGAATGATATTAATATTAGGCAGAAAGTCAGTCTAAGTATCTATTAATATCATAAGCACATAATAAATTTAAACCAGTCTCCAACCCGGCAGTAGTGTGATGCTTCCATTTCACAGCCTGAAGGACCCCTGTCTCCTTTACCTGTAACCACCATTCTCAGCAGTTCTGCTGTAATGGACAGACAGGTCTCTGAGTTTCCCACTTTGGGTAAAATAGAGCTGGGAATTGGCCCAGGTGCAGCTGTGCAAGTGCATGGACCTTCCCTCCTTGCAGCTGCAGAAGACACTCAACCCTATGCCTCTCCTTCCAGGGAAAAGCTGGCTCTTATATTACAGTTTTAAAATGTAGCCAGTCTTGGGTTTCACGTTTCAAAACTAAATTCTGTCTCCAAAGACATTTACAGATTTCCATGGTGAGTACATTTTCCCATGGTAAGTACATTTTCAGGTTTTTAATCTAAATAACTCCTCATTTAATTTGATTATTGTTTTTTTCCCCTCCTTTTTCTTTGCTGATACTTAAATACTCTAATGCAAGGATTATCACAAATGTCTAACATGCTATTTACCTTCTTCCAAATCCCTAATGAGGATATAAAAGAAAATAAAGCCTACACTCCATCCCTGCAGTACCCAACTGCTTAGTTCAGTCTAATTTGACACTGAACCATCAGCAAGGACACTTTATTTACAGAGCTTCATGCCAGTTTTCAACACATTGCTCATAAAACTCTAAAACTTTAAAGTACACTGAGTGCCACTCAGATATTCACTAATACCCAAATACATGGTCTGTTTCTTCATTCACCTGAGAATGCTGTCAAGAGCCTCCAGATCTGTCTGACATCCTCCCATAGGAGGTCCTGGGACAGACTAGCTTTTGTTATTAGTTTATGCACTACCTGCTGTATTGGGGAAGAAATGCGTTAGGAAGTTATCTGCTACTGCATTACAAGTAATGATAAATAAAACAATAACCTGGTAAGAGTTTTTCTTTGTACATCTATATGCCTTACACTGTGTGCTGCACTACCTCAATGGTCTCTGGCTTTCAGAAGTGAAACTGATAAGTGAGGTATGATTAATGTGATGCCAAACAAACCAATTGTTGACCCAGTTACCTTAACAGCACACACAAGTCACTTGCCGCTCTCCTCACCTGATAACATTTAACACTTTCTGTCGCCTAACCTAAGCACTAAGGCAAAGCAAGGCATACACTTTGCTAGAGGGATCTCCTATGAAAGAAGGAACTAAGGATGGCAGTCAAGACTCCTGCACTGCACTCTGTGCTTGGGACGGGATTTCTGTGTCTCTCACCTCCCCCATCTCCTCAGCTACCCTCTTCTTAGGCCATCTCTGCTATCTGGTATTCCCTCATGGCCGCATCTTCTCCACTTCAGGCTCCCCATTCCACTCCCATTCTTCCACGCACTGTTCCTCTTGCCCAGCCAAACACTGCTCATCTCATCCTTTCAGTCCCCTCACCCCAGTCCCATTCCTCCTCCTGCCCCTACCCCTTTCCAGTTTCCCCTTAGCCCCATCTCCTACCAGCCACTCTTCATTTCCACTCCCACTATCTGGGAAGTATCAGTTCCCTTGCTTCTTATTTCTCCCCTTGAATGACTCTTCTCTCTTCATTCTCACTGGTTCTTTGCCAGGCTTTTCATCACAATTCACTCTCCCCTCTGCCCTCACTTTCTTCGTGCAGTCATCGTATGAACAAAGAGCAGTGGGTTTGCACTTTCTCTTAGAGAGGACAGAACCACTTCTGCAGAAATATCTCAAATTCACCCTTAGGGATATTAAGTTTAGAAGTGCTTTAGCCCAAACTCTTGACGTCAGGAAAAACTACTGGCAACAGAAAAGAGGTTTTTTTACATTAGAAAGTCAGCACAGCAATCTATACACATAATGATAAATAAATGTTCTCTTTGTTTCTATCTTTTTACAGAACTCCAACCTGCCTATACCAACAATTTAGTTTTAAAAGTTCATCTAAATAATTCCAATGATTCCAATAATTTCACCTGCTATAGAAGTCTGCAGCTCCCTGTAACACTTACTTCCACCTGCCCTGTCCCCTCCTGCCTAATATATGACAAATGAGTACAAACAATCAAAACTTTAAATTTCACTTTCCCTTTAAAAATATTTCCATCTTCTATTTTATGACACAAATGTTAAAGCTTCACTACTGACAAGCTGAGACTTTGCTTGCTTTACTAACAATCCCAGTGACTTTTGTATCTCAAAGGCCATTTGTGATTCCTGGAGAGTTATTGGTCTTGAACAAGCACTCATCTCAGTAAAGAATACATACATTGCTTTGCCAGATGTTCCTGCCTATGACTAACAGAACAAAAATCAAAATAACCACCTAGCTTTGGTTCAGATGGCATACAGATAAAGAGTGTGGTGATGTTACTTGTTTCAAACATGGCCGTCAAAGAAAAAAACTGTTGGTAAGTAATTTTCTCCTCATTTAAGACACTAATAGCAACAAATATGCACCTCATGGAATTTAAATAATCCAAGGACATTTCCATTTTAAAATTACTACTTACCACCAATTAGAAATCTCATTACTAATAATAATTAGTTGAGTCATGATTCACTATGTGTCATTTGGCTACCAAGAATGTGAAAGAAAAAAGGTTATTCCAGTAAAGGAACAGAAGACAGGGTTTCATTTCTAGCTCTAACAGGTTTCATGTGTAATCTTGTGTTTCTCAGTTAATTTCTCTGTTTCAATTTGCCCAGTAATAACAATAAAGCAATCATATATCCATCTTTCACATTCATGTATTACACACAGAATAAATCTCATAAAACAATATATTCCCGTGACTATATGCAGAAAGCTACTCTAAAAACCTCTCAAGGAAGAACTCTGGCTAGAACTCTCTACAGGCATTCTTCTCACTAAAAAGGCAAATGGATCCAGACATTTTAAGACTTTCATAAATAATAATCAGAAATGCAGTAAGAAAGGTAATTGTGTATATTTCGTTCAACAAAAGTTGTTCAAGGGAATCAATATCAAAACAAAACAAATTGATAAATGGGCATCCTTTGAAGTTTACTCCACATACAAGTTGAGACTCTTCAGAGTTACAGAGAAGAGCTATGTAGCTAGAGGTTATGAAAAAATGTTACTATAACGATCATTTTATTATGGGAGAATTCCTGCAAAACAAGACCTTTGGCAGACTTCTGTGCTGAGCCAGGTACTAATGGTTCCTTAAGAATTCAAATATAAATGAGTCTTTCAAAGTTAAGCCTTTCAAAATAAAGCTAAAACCATCTGCAACTTCACAACTAAAAATAAAATCAATAACAATAATAATCAATGATTTCTGATCTCCTCACTGACTACTGAAAACCACAGCAGCCTCTCTACTTGTATGCGTAAGTGCTACATTTGATGAGAGTATTTCTGAAAGTACAGAAAGTATCCAGGATAAAGAGCATACAGCATCTCTCTCAAACAGGTCCCATTTTTCAGTGTGTGTGTTCGTGAAGCTACTCTGCTAAGGATGTAGCCACCTTATTAAGCTCTTCATCAGCAACACATTCCCCTGGAGACACGTGATACGTGTCACTACAGTGATCCTACAGCATTTACAAAACAACACTCAGATTTCAAACCAGCGGCCTGAAAAGCACCCCAAAATCTCCCCTCTGGGATGTGACAGAGCTGAATCTGTCAGGCGGCTCTGTAACACCATTTGCATCAGTGAACTTGGTATTTATGAACAAATAGCAATATTTTTGTTTGTCTCGCTATATTAGTGATCTCTGCATTTCATGCAGAGGAGGAAGCAAACAGCCTTTGACAACTCAGTGAAACCACTGCTACCTGGAAGACAGCAAATTAGGAAGCTGGTCTTTCGCAGAGGAGTTACATTCAGCCACTTGCTCTAGCGAGCTCTGCTTTCTGCTGCACATAGAAAAGCTTTGTCGTCACTCAGTTTTGAATATGCCTATAATTTGCAATATATAAAAGATCATAAAGATGTATGGAATTGCCAAGCTTGTCAGTAGTTCCTGCAAGGAACAGAGTTTGTGCTCCCATATTCTGACCTTGTACAAGTTCTACCTTTCTCCTTTATCTGAAGTGCTGTATCAAGGGCCCCTCCAGCACCTGGCAGACAGAGCCGGGAGAGACCTTGTGGGTGAAGACTGAGACAAAGGCAGCACTTAGTACCTCAGTCCACTGTCACTGAATCCCCTGCCCCACTCAGCAATAGATTCACATTTTCCTTGTTCAGCCTTTTACCACTAACAAAGCAAAAGAAGCTATTCTTGTTGCCCTTAATACCCCTTGCAATTCCCATTTCCAGTTGAGCTTTGCACCTTCAAGCACCATCCCTGCACACCCAGGCAATATTTATAAATTCCTCCTCAGTGGCCAGCCCCTGCTTCCACCTCTGATATACTGCCTTTTTCAGATTGGAGCTCAGCTATGAGGTCTCTGATAAGCCAAGCCAGTCTCATATGTCTGCTCATTTCCCTGAGTGTCCCACTCACTGGGGTGTCCCACTCTTGAGCTTGGAAGATGCTGACCTCAAAGACATGCCAGCTTCCGTAAGCTCTTTTGCCTTTCAGATCTGGCCCCCATGGGATCCCACCTAACAGTTTCTGAAATCTGAAAAACTGAACTCAAGTCCAGGGTCTGTACTCTGCCACCTTCTTTCCTCTTTTTTCTTAGGATACTGGGTTCCAACCAATTCTTCCTAGTTAATGGGTAGCAGACCCCGCTGCACTTCACTCCTGGTTGGTCCACTGTGTATCAAAAAGTTACTTCTGTCACTGGCAAGAACTCGTCTGTTTGCATACTACTATGTTGCACTTCCAGTAGATGTCAGGAGGTTCAAGTCCCCCATTGTGAACCAACAACAGCAATTCATCAGCTTCCTCAAGTTGTTTAAAGACGACTTTGTCCACTTCCTCACCCTGATCAGCTGGCCTGTAACAGATTTCCACCATCAATCTGTAGTCCTTAAGACTCCTCTTTTGATCCCAACCCACAAACTCTCAAGCATGCTGTCACTCACCCATCCCACAGAAGAGCTCTGCACACTTGAGGAGCTCCTTCACAAAGACAGCAACTTCCACTCCTCATCCTCCCTGCAGGTCCTTCCTGAAAAGCCTGTGTCCATTCATCAGAGGACTCCAACTCTGTAAGCTGCTAACATCAAGCCTGCTGCTGCTATGATGTTGTAGTCTTGTGACTGCATGCAGCACTTGACTTCCTCCTGCGTCTTTTCCAGAGTGCACGGATTTGTATACATACACTTAGGATGGGTGTCTCTTCATCCTGTTCTACAGTTTCTGAGGTCTCCTTTGCTCTCTTTGTCCTGCACCCTTTGTTTTCCACCCCAGTTCACTGGGTGATAATCTCTCAGCAGGTTGATGAGCCTGCTGGCAAATGTCTTGCCCTGCTTCCTCACACTAATATTTTTCCATTTGCATTCTTAAAAAATACAAACAGTACAAGAACTTACAATATCTACCTGAAAGAGTTGCTGTGAAATTTCAGCGCTATGTTTAGTATTCCTTTTAGCTAATGCAATAGATAAAGGATTGGATGATTCGGAAGAAAGTATGTTAGAGTAGAAGGGATTTTCTTTCTATGGACAACTGATTCAAACCCAGTTTAGGCAACCACAGTGAATGTAAAATTACCAGCTAAGAAATAATTCAGCTAGCCATCTGTGAAATTATTTTGCAGTCCAGTTTTGTCACACAAACAACAATAGCCACAACTACTTTGCTGCTGATACTCTGAAGCAGAGAAGAGAGGGATGCAAAAGCTAGACTGGCCTGGAGAAGGAACTGCCTCCGATATTTAGAAGCAAGTACAGGCCTAGGAGTCACTTTTAAGAAAGTAAACATGATTTAACATACAGCTCCACCAGTCTAATAGCAGGAATCAAGTCAAAACTGCCTCTTGCTCCTAATCGTGTATCCTTGTCCCCTTCCTTATGCTGACACCACCATCTACATCATATTACAAAGTTTAAGTGGTAGAATATTAACTCTATGGGTAATGAGGATGGGAGAGAAGGGGTAGGAGCACACAGATGGGGGAAGAGGTTGGGATGGGACTGTCTCTCCCAGTCACAGCTACTGCAATGTCACATGTGCCCATTGTGGGTTCAATACCCACAAGAATTCAGTCTTTAGGGTTACCAACTTATGGCAAATGTCGGGGCACTTACTGATTGCTTAGGAACTCAGGAATGAACACAGAAAATAAAGCTGGATATGCACATGCAATCGTAATGAGAGCATCAAAAGTGAATAGAATACAAAAAGAACTGTAAGTAGCAATTTGGCTTACATCCTCCATTATTAAACTTTGAATATTTTTGTGTTTTACACACCTAAGGTAATTTGTATATTATCACCTCTGTTATACTTACATATATTCTCTTTTACACATTTATTTATTTTTATTTATATATACATAAAAATACATCTTACTTAATGGTATTTTATAGCAAACCACAAGAACTGCTAGTTTTTTCCCTGATCCTTTTGAAGAGTAATTAGCTATACTGGAAAAAACCAAACTGCTAGTAATCTGATAAAACCAATTACACCACAAATTAATCACTCAAAGTGATTTTACCACAAGTAAAATTATTGGAACCTTTATGGAACATCTACCAGTAATCATCAATGCCCACCTTAGGTCCAGTTTCCAGACTGCCTTATATTTTGAGATTACAACCAAAATTTATGTACTAAGATTGCACTCGAAGAATTTGTAGACTTTTACTACAGTAATACAAACTCAATGACAAGCAAAATCATTCTGTAAATTAACTGAATTTTGCAGTACGGCTTTTCTGATTCTCTCACCCTTTTTTCTTCCCTATATGGTAAAAACGATTCTGGAAGGTCCTGGATACAGTAGCAAACATCGAAACAAACAAAAATCCTTCTTTAAGGAGTTCTAAGGTACTCACGGCCAAAAAATTTTCCACTTTACTTCTAAGAAGAACCATGTCAAAATGCAAGTTCTAAAATGGGTACCACCCAGAACACAAACAGCCCAAACACTCACTCAGCTTCTTGGATCAGCTCACTCTGGGTGGGCAAGAGTAAGAACGCCAGAGCAAGAGAAATGGCAGGGAAGGAATACCCTGCGAAACAGCTGTTATCATCTTCATGCTCAATAAAATCTTATTAAAATACCAAAATAGTCCACCACAGAACTTAGACATAATGCAGATTTCTATCAAAGAAACTGCCCATGCCTTCTCTTTCTCTTGCTCATGGACACACGACTCAATGAAAATGTTCTGTGAAAAGGCTGAACTTTATTGCTAAATGTGTTACGTTCATTTAATGAAGGACTAAATGTCCTTCATTCATTTCTGCTCCTGTCATGACAGAAACGTTTCTTCACGAGCTGAACAGCCAACAGCCCCACAGTTTGTACATTGGCCATAGAGAAGTTTCTCTGATGCCTGATGCTCTTCCAACAACACAACTTGTTTGGATGCTTGCAGTGTGTTCAGCTGAGCATGTGACTGGCAAGCCATGGAGTAGTCAGAGGTCCTTCTGAACCATTCTCAGATGCTGTTGTATTTCAGCTACGGGAGCAATAGCTGATGCTGGTGTCTGCGTGCCCCCAAGGTTAAGTTGTCTTAGATGTGACCGCCACCAGTAAACAGCAAGAGGCTTTTGCCAGCCACTGGACAGGGACTGGGCTCCTGGGGACACAAAGAGATGAGTGTGTAGTAGGAGGTTTAAGCAATGTGCTTTATACAGCACAGAGTTGAAGAAAGTCATTAAATGTGGATGGTGGCTACTGTGGAAGAAGACAGGGAAGTATGTGCCACGGGAAAGAGACCTTAAGTCCTGAGACCAAAAAAGGCCTCATTCTGCATCTGAGTTAAATGAACGTCCAAAGAAAAAAAGTCATCTCGCCATTCAAAGGCAGATAATGCCAAGCACTAGACACAAGCCTTGCAATCCGTAAAATAAGGCGTGGATAATAACTCCATACTATAAGGAGCAGAAAATAAAACTGAAGTCTTCACTATGCAAAATGTGCCCTCTCATTTCATTATACATAAAGTCACCTTAGAATCTCTAATATCTGGGAGACAGGGAAATGCAGTTGCTACCAGCACACATAGGAGCTAATTTGTGAGTGTGAGTGAGCCATATACTTGTGCCATTTGGATTCTCAGAATCCTTTCCTCCAATACGCTTAACTGCTGATCTGATCTAGAAACTGCAAAAAATGGAAATTATGATAGAATTTCCTGCAGTCTTCAGTTAGGGTACTCCAGTTTCTTCTAGCTTGATTTTTAAACTTCAATTCAGATTTTTTTTAAACTATGTATTTGAAAAATACATTTAAAAGTTAAATTAAGAGTAAATCTAACTGTCTGATTCATTAAAAAATCAGAAAGTTGAAGGAAAGAGCAAATTCAAATTCTTAACATTTGGACTCATATATTATGCTTTGAATAAATTAAAAATGTTTATTTACAAAAACTATTCCGCAATATTTCGATAACAAATCTAAGCAGACTTTAATCGTCCTGCTTTCCATGGGCCATATTTTATTTTCTTTATGCTATTGACCTCAGCGAGCCAAGTGAGCACTACTCACCTTGAATAAGCATGACCATCTCAGCAATAATTTCAAAAAGAAGTAATGCATATGATTAATGCAGTTGTGGACTAATGCAGCATTGATCAAAAATACTTAGAATATTTAAGAAAACATTTGAACAAAAATGAGACCAGTCAAGAAAAAAAAAATCACTCTTATTTTCCAACTAGAGAATTCCAGTTAGGATCCTATCTCCAATATATTACAGGAATATTTTCCAGAACTGCATGATGTGCACAGTATCTTATTGACAGGTGCAGAGCAAAAGGCGGTTTTGAGAGCTCCATAAAGGAGTATTTGAAGTCTCTCAGTTTCGTGGGATGATTCAAAGGCCAGACTGTGACTCGGCTTTTTTGTCCCCTAGGAACAAGAGCGCATGCTGAAATACCACCAACTGTGTCATATGGATTACAACAGTTAACAGGTACCTAAAATGAAGCGACTCCAGTGCCCATAGCCGGTTTGAGAACATGAAAATCCAAGCAGAATGCCAGGTGAACACCTTTGCAAGTGCTGCGTGACCCTAACTGAACTCCTGCCCAACATGACAGGAGCACTAGTTTGTTAAAGACCTTAGACAGTAAAATCAGAGAAAATGGTCATCCCAGGTAGAATAACTGAGTGTATTTCATGGTATGGTATGCACAATGGGTGTGGTTGGCAACCTACTAGAAAATGTTAATACTCTGTTTAAGCCAAAAGAGAAAACAATAGAAGGTTTTGGTGGGACTATAAAGCCCAGGAAGGATAAATGCTCTTTACAGCTACTGTTTACAGAACACATATGGAAGTACCTCTACATTATTATCATTTAAGCAAAATTTATGCTGTAGGACTTAAACTTATTTTTCTTTTAAAACAGTATATTAAACCTCTTTTTACTAGGTAAATGCCCTGGCATAATTTACAGCTTACTTCTGCTCTTGGGTATGCAGCCACAGTACCTATTCCCTGAAAAAACATGTTCCTGTGCATGCATGTGCAGGCTTCCCAGCAGTTTCTCAAGCAAGGGAAGTGTTTTCCTCTGCTCCACCCATCACACAGCAGAGCTGAAGAAAGCCCTAGGTCTTTTGAACTCCCTACTGTCATCTTATCAAACTGCTGTTTTGCAGCTAGAAAGGATACGTACAGATTTATCGAAATAGCCTTCCAGACTGAAAACAAACAAACAAACAAATAGAATTGGAAACAATTTTAAATCAACCTGGATTAATTAATTTTATTTCCTCTAACTGTTTATTCAAATACAGTAGAAAGGGTTTTTCAGCTAAAGAATGTCAGAAATACCAATTATTGATATACTATTTCGATTTCTCTACAACAGCATTTCATTTAAAGACTTCTGATTTCAGACTAGAAACATCTTTGTTATTTTGAAATATTTTCAACTTACTTAGATGTAGAGGAAAAAGGACAAAAAAGATTAAAATGTTATATTTAATTCCATAATATAGTCATTTTTATATTCTTAAATACCAGCTTTACTTTGTCTTAAAGTTACAGTAGCGTATTACAAAAATGATTCCAGAACTGATTTGATTTCTGCACCATAAAGTGACTTGTTTATCTTCTGTCACAAACTGTGACTAGCTTGTTATAAAATATGTGTGGTCACAATACACACTTATGTGCTCTGGATTTGATTAACATTAGTACAAAAAAGTAACTAAACTATAAAATTCTCTTCCAGGCCCTGTGGGTTCAGTGATTTGAATGAATATGCACTCAATATTTGAGAAGGAGGACAGATAAGCGATGCTGTTTAGGTAACAATATTATTCCCTGGTGGCTTCACACTTGTAGAAATTCAAACAAGCAGTCAGTGTTACTGAGGTTACAAATGACCTGGAAAAATACAGTTTCTATGGATATCATTTAATGAAGACAAGCCTTGCATGTTGCACATCTGATACAGTGTTATTTTTACTTCTTTGCAGGTAGTCAGCTACATGCCTTGTATTACGCAGATTATGCAATTTTTTATACCTTAGAATTTTAAACTGCTACTCTTTTATGCAGAAGTTATTAAGTTATAGATAGTGGGATGATCAGAACCTTACTGCATATGTAGCCAAGTTGGATTTTTCCAGAGACATTGTGTTCTGTCTTTAAAAAACAGTTAATTATGGAAATCTAGCCTTGTTAATACAACCTTCTATAGAAAAGGAACATACTGTTCAAGTATTTTAAAATAATAAAAAAATTTCTGCCAGCGTTATCCCATGGCCTTACCTAGCCTGAATATATTTGCAAACACTAAATTTTATTCAGAAATCTTTGTTACATAATATTGCTAAAATTCCAAGGAGTGATTGATTTAAACAGCAACAGGAACAGCAATACTGAAAAGACCAAGGAAGACTAAAATGCCATTTGTTTACATTCTGCAAAATCCAGTCTGGATTAGATAAACAGATGGACTCTTTCTGGATGGAAATATTGCATAAGATTCTGAAATTCAGCATAGAGGGTGGGAAGTGCAGCTATAAGCAAGTGATGTTTTGCTTTTCATCACATAAAAATAATCACTTTCAGACCCTACGTATAATCATTGTATTCCTGTCCTTGGTGCACAATTAATAAAAAACAACTTCTGAGCAATGCCACACCCTTGTGATTAAACAGCATTTTCAAAAATATTTAGATAAAGCCTGAACAAATCAAATAAACATGTAGGCAGGAAACGCTGTTTGGAATGCACTCCCTGCTATGACTGTTAGAAAGCCAGAAAGCAGCCTAACTTCAGAATTCAATCAAGCAAAATCTACTATAATCTCATTACAGCCTTTGCAGTTAATGAAACCTATTTAAATCTCTGACATTCTGATTTTCAGAGCTGATGAAAGCAAAAATCATTTGGTTTACATAACACAAACATACATAAATATCAGATTTTGTCCTTTAGGTTATCCTAGTTATTTACCAATAACAGCAATGCGTAATATGAAAAGATTACTCTTCTGCTACTCACTATTGCTCCAGGATTTCAGTAAATATTTGATACTGATTTCAAAGAAGCCTGAATCCTGCTGGCTAGCCATGTCTGCTGCATACAAAGAGGCTTCTATAATTCTGAGCAGCTGAAGTGGCAGGTACTATGTATGTAGATGTGACTGTCACCAGTTAGTGATGTAAACGAGGGGTCAGAGGAGGAAATGAAGTCTCCGCAGATCCACTTCTTCCGTTCATGGTAGGTAAGCTCATTAAAAAAAAAAAAAAAAAAGGTGCTCAACAACAAAAACACACCATGAGATTTTTGTCCTTTCCTCTTCTGCCGGAGCACGCACTTAATTCTATCTGTGGAGTATTTTGTTCCCTCACCCCCTCAGTATGTATTTTCATTTATTCCATTCCACGACTGGGCAAATTTCTCCCGGTCGGCTAAGGCATACGCAGCACCACAGCACTTGTTCCATAAGCACAGTTAAGAGTATCTTCCCGAAGGGTGTCTGAGCTGTGCTTTTAATAAGGTGCAGTCTGCCTGTCTGAGGCTTTTTTTTTCCATCAGAAGCTGACAGCCCGAGCGTAGGCACCTCCTTTGGCGAACTGAGTATCAACTCCAAGCCCCACTGAAACCGTTCTCTTCTGCAGCTGGAGGAATTTCACACGTACTGTTTAGCTGTAGGAGAAAACCCACCCTCTAATGAATATCCTCCGCATGCTCTGGTCAGCTGCTTGCCTTCTGCCTGTTTCCAAGAAGAGCTGAACTATACACAACTGCATCACGCTGCGGTAAAGCAGGGCTGCACCCATAGATCTGATTGCAGTGACGTTGGAAAAAAAAAGCTCTCCCTCAGCCCAGTTGCACAAGAGAAGCCCTTCCAGCCAGAGCATTAAAAACACAGCATTCAGACTGGCTGCTTCTGCTTTTCTTTCACTGCTACAGAAAAACGTGTTGTCATTTTTCTCTTGAGTTTTTTTTTCCCCATGAACAAAGATGTGAGACAGCAAGCGGAATTCATAATGGCAAATAAACCAGAAAGCTCACTGCTTGGTATTCATCTTCGAAAGAGCCACAGAAAAGTCTCAGTTTGGTGTCATTTTTGTCTTGAATAATTCTTTTTCTTAAAAAAAGAACTGAATTCACATAAGGAATTCACATTAGAAAATGAGGCAGAAGCAATTCACTGCTTGTTAAGTATTTTCTACAAAATACTTAATTGCTAGCTACGGTTTCCATATTCCTACGGCTTTATTTCAAATAATCACAGCACATCACTATGCGTATTTTAATGGTAATGAAGATAAAGACAAAGAATCAGTTTCCCAAATATTTTTTGTTTCATATACTCTTGGTATCATCCTTCCAGATATTATTTCCTGGGAATAACAGTACTTCCTTGCTCATTTAGTGGAATAAATTTCCTGTAGCATCTCATAATTACAGTATCTGAGCCAAAATAGAGCTTGTCTGCAGCTGATTCTTCTAAAAACTTTGTCAGCAATTATATCTGCAGATTATTTTCAGCTTCAGTATGCAGAGTATTCGATGTTTGGATTGGAAACTGAGGAACACAAGGGTCATTGAGACCAAACTCCTGTGGTTCTCACTGAAAATATGCTAAACATCTTCTGTAAACATACCTCATCTAGAGATAAGGCTTTGTGCCCTCACTAGCAAAGGCTGTTGTAGAAACTCACTTTATAAATGTTCTTTCAATTCCTAAATCAAGTTTATTCAAAACCAGTTTACACCCTTTTGTGAACATGCACTATTAGAAATGTTCAGAGTGTGCCAGATTTGATCTCACCAGCTGTCAAAGAGATCTGATCAGTTCTACCTCCCAATACTGATGTCATCCCATTGCTGTCATGTTCGGTCCCCAATTTCTGTTCTGAGACATGCGCCCCCAACAATGCTGCCTCATTGTACCACCCAGTTTCAATCAGTACACTCCAACTTTTTACAACCAAAATTAAATCCCCAACATAAGAATGTTATGGAACTGTTGGAATGGGTCCAGAGGAGGGCTATGAAGATGGTCAGAGGGCTGGAGCATCTCTGCTATGAGGACAAGCTATGAGTGATGGGTTTGTTCAGCCTAGAGAAGAGGAGACTCCCAGGAGACCTCATAGCAGCCTTCTAGTACCTGAAGGGGCTACAAGAAAGCCGGAGGTGGACTTTTTACAAGGGCAAGCAGTGACAGGACAAGGCGGAATGGCTTTAAATTGGAAGGGGGAAGATTTAGATTAGACATTAGGAAGAAATTCTTCACGACAAGGGTGTTGAGGTACTGGCACAGGTTGCCCAGGGAAGGCGTGGATGCCCCCTCCCTGGAGATGTTCAAGGCCAGGTTGGATGGGGCCTTGAGCAGCCTTCCACCTCATAACTGGTTTTTGGTTTTGTTCTGTTTTTATTATTCCTCCTACCTCTGTTCTGCTAGAGTGCTACATTCTTATGGGAAATAAAGGCAAAACATTGATTTAGTGTTCGTATCTTGTTCTTAATCTATCTGTCATCCTCAGTGAATACTGGACCCTTTAAAATCTACCTTCTTGTTTCAAAATTTTAAATTACTAAGGACATTTAACCATTTACTTTTAATTCCTTCACATATTCTTACTCAGCTGAACTTTAGATAGTGTTCACTTTAAACTGACACCCTCTAACCTCTAAGCCACAACTGTCTTCAGTAACAACACAATGAGAACTCTTCCAAGAACTCTGCAGTCCTTTTGCTTAAGAATGGTGGAGCATTAAATGAAATGACTGGGGTATCAGTTTAAAACAAAGGAAAGGAACTGTGAGCTTCTGGAACTTGTTGCTACTGTGGAGGTAAACAGTATTAGTAGCTTCAAAATGCTGATAATAAACACAAATTTAGGTCTATAAAGGATGCTGTTATAAAAGGACCAGGCAGGAAAGTACTCCCTTCTAATATGCTTAGTACAGCAATGCACACAACAGGCTGTACAAGAAGGATGAACTGCAGAAAGTGGCTACTGATGTGCACTCTTCCCACACAGAATGTTCTGCTGTTGCTGTCGAGAGAATACCAGGTGAGATGGGTGACTGCTGGGACCCCGTGGGAAGCTCCTGAGGGTCTCAGATTTCCCCTTCCAGGCAGGATGAAAAGATCAGGGGTTTGTTGGTTGGCTGCTTTTGGTGCTTTCAAAAGAGACATTTCAGACATCCCCATGGGTGAGTACCTGATTTCTTCACCATCGCAAACCCATTCCTTTTATTTTTCATAGTTTGTCTTTTGAGAACTATAGGCCTATCCTTGCTTATCCCAAATCAGCTTATACAAACATGATCCAATAATGCCCCTGCCACTTGTCCTTATTGGTCTTCACCAGTTATCAGTTCTAAATAGCACAATCTCTTCCTGGCTTTGCAATTATTTGGCAAAGAAATACATGGGCTATCACATCCAAGGGTATCTGGGTTTGACTGCTGTAAGTAGAGTTTGTGTTCCGCATGTTAAGTATCACCCAATGCCTACTTGCGCTTCCCTGTGGAGCAATATTAAAAAGGCTATAACTACGTTCAGCCTTTCATCTAGGAGTGGCAGATCCCCTAGCATGTTTTTTACTGACTGTTTAAAAGTGATCTGGAGCCAAAGTAATTCCATGTCACGAATAGTATCATTTTAACATTGCATCACAACATTACTATACAATGCAAAATATCTCAGCTTTCATGTTTTAATATTCTTTCTGAAGAACATGTTTACCTGTTGTGCACTTCCACAGAAAATATGCTGTTGTACTAAAATATTTAACAACTTATTGGATGCCTTAAGATACAGCACATTAAAGAAAAATGCCATCACTCTTAGATAGTGTATGAAAGAGTTCATAAAGAATACAACTTCTACATTATGCTTCCTGATCTTACAACTGCACTGAGGAGAGGTACAGACTAAGGAACTGCTTTCAGTCCACAGAGCAGTCTAATGAGCTACAAGAAGAAAAACTGCCCCACTATTTTAATACAGGCATTGGCAGCACAGTATTCAATATTATTGTTAAAATTTACTTCAGGGTTGAAACTCTTTCATTATCATGACAATTCTGCTTCAGAAAGTACCACACAGAACAGAAATGCTTCCCAATTTAACTTTTGCTATAACAGCTAGCTTAAAATTAAAAGTATAACCAATTTTCCTAATTTCTATCATTAAATAATCATAAAATATTTTTTAAAACATTTTAATGCTAAACTTCATTTAGATATTTGGCAGTCTAAATTTGCTCAAATCAGACATCCTCCAGATATTATCATGGTGTTGCTCACACTTTGGAAATGCTCTGAAACAGGTACAACACAGTGAAATGGCAGAAAAAGCAGCATTCTAATTTAGTGTTCTGACCTTATTTATGGGTACTGACAAGACTAAGAAGTTTTGAGGTTATACACCTTGCACTTTAATACTTGACTTCATAATATTTAGAATGTAATTACCTATTCTAGTTTGTGAAAGATAAACAGGCATATGCATACAAAATCTGTCAGTGTAAGTAAGCTTTCTGATGAGAAATTTTACAAACAAATCATAGGTACATTATGTAAGGCTTTACATAGGTCTACAATGATGAAGTAACTGCTGATTACTGTGATAACAGGAGTATTGTTACAAATATAAATATTTGTATGTGACTCAGACTCTGCATTTGAGATGTGCAGTGCACCTCTAGCACTTAACCAGGAGCCCTGGGTATACGGCTTATACCCTTCCCTGGCTGAACAAAGTCTGTGGATTTTCCATGTCCCAACTTTTTTTGGGACAATCCGTTCATCAGCATAGTCAGAAGTGTTCTTGTGAGCAGAACACTGCATGAACAGCTATTTTCATTGCAAAACCTCTAAAAATACACTTCCAAAACTTTCACTTGGTAAAAAGAATAACAAAAACGGGTACCACTGGAGGTATTCACAATCTCTATCTTGAGGCATCCAGCTTAGATGTCTACGCTGTGAGTTGAGTGCGTCAGCATGACTCCGGACTTCCAAAGAGTTCCAGTTCAGAGCGTAAATCTTTTCTGTAACAGCCTATTTCTCTTCACTATTGACAATAATTAAGGTATCTGCTTTTGTAAATTGGATACTTTATTTAGATTGTTAATATTTGGCAGCATAGGTACCCTTTTGTTTATATTTTTAGTGACTGCTATCTGTAACAGTCATACAGGCAGTTCAGTCCTCCACATTCTGAGCAATGCTTGCAGGAATACTTTAAAAAGCACGTGGATATATGAATATAGCCCAGTCCTTGCACAATCTTTTGGGGCTTGGTAAGAAACAATCTATTTGGTTTTTGCAATCTGAACTCTTCTGAATCTGAAGGTAGATGCACAGAGAAGCTGCAGGTAACAAAGCAAGTATAACCTACAGATTCAAATCTTGTACACATAATTTCTTTCCTAGTGCTCACACCCTGAATGTCTTATAGTTGCAGAAACCATTAAGTATAAGTGCGTTCTATATGTGCTGCTAACAGGAGTCTTTTAATTTACCTAGCAGGTGATTATATTTTTGATCTCTAAGGACTTTTACAAACCAGAGTGATTGTATTTATGAATGCACAAATATCTGCTACCAGCACAAAGCCTCTCCTCAGTCTGCAGTGATACACCTTTATAACTCAGTCTCTTCTACAGTGTGATCTGGCAAGATAAAGGAGAACTTCAGCCCTAATGTAGCAAAAAACTTAAGCAAAACACGAGTTTTTATTTGCCCAGCTTGTGCTTTATACCTTGCTTTTATCTTTGCTAGGTGTCAATCATTCTGCTCCTGCTCAGCTCCTCACAACTTCAAGATAACAATGCAGACACAGATCCCAAAGTCAAAAGCAGCTTTACTGAACTGCTGGAAGTTTTAATATAGCTTTTAATATGTTTTTAGGATTCAGCAAGTCATACAGTTTTTCCTCCTTAATTTGGGTCAAATGTTATGTCCTTTTAGAGGACAGTGCTGTATGCTGAATTACACCTGTGATTCTGATTTCCATGGAATCAGCTTGGATTTACACTGGCATAGTTTGTATAAAAGTTTGGCTGTCTAGAGAAGTTTTTCTCAAAAGAGTTAGTAAGAGCTACTTATTAGGGTCTCTGTGGTTTTCATATAAACTAGTTCCTTTGGGTAAAATAAAGCAACCCTACAAAGAACGATTCCCAGATTGATCTGATTCCTGTATAGAACACACCTAACAGATCAAAACAAAAAGGATCTATTATATTATCATATCCTGGGATATATTGCATTGCATTAATGATTTCACATTTCCTTCTTAAACAAAAATACTTGGAACCTCTTCATGATCTACTCTTGAAAGACTGCACCAGCTTTCAGGTGGATTCTGGTCACAGCACTGGAACAGGCTGCCCAGGGAGGTGGTTGAGTCACCATCCCCGGAGGTGTTTAAAAGGAAGGTAGATGAGTTTCTGAGGAACATGTTTAAGTAAGGGGACAGGTATGGTTGGACTCGATGATCTCAGAAGTCTTTTCCAATCAGATGATTCTATGGTTCTGTGAAAAAGCACTGCATAAAATATGATTTCAGTAAGCAAACCTGATTGTATGTGATAAGCTCTAAACAAAGCAACAGGAATCCTGTCTCACTAGTTTTGCTGCACCATTTTGTTTTGTCTTGTGCTTGTAACTCACTGTGAAGATATTGCCACCTAGTGATGAAAAGCAAAACAAGCAGAAGCAGTAGAACAGTAAATATTGCATAGGGAATATGGGTTTATTACATTGTAAACTGTGTCACGATGGAAGATGAGAAATGAAGGTGTATTTCTGGAGAAAGGATATCAGGCAACTTGGGTACAGTTACATTAAATCTTTTAATAGAAGCCTATTAAACAGAATTTAATAGAATAAAATTAAAATATGTTAATAGATAAATGACAGATTCATGTATCACTGAGCTCCCATCCTCAGCTTGTTCAGTAAATTCCTAAAAATAATTAAATAGGTTGTAAGGAGTTCGTGACTTATCTGTAAATAACAAATGATAACTGTTCTGATAAAACTAGTCATTTTACAGAGGATTAATTAGCTAATGACAGAATTATGCCTTCCAGATTGGAAGTACTACCCTTGACTTTGCTTTGCAGTTGTCAAACTGAAATGTCCTCTCAAGACTCAGCCGCTTGTCTCTTGAGTTTCTCCCTAGGTGAACAGTCTCTGGAAGCATTGGCCAGCCAGGAATAAACTTCATTTTGCCTATTATACATGTGCTAAAAATAGACCATCGTATAAGCCAGTTTGAAATCTGCACTGCTACCACTGGGGCATGGACTCAGGCAACAGTGACATCAGAAATACTGCTATGCTTGCAGGCATCAGCAGGCATGAAGAACAACTTGAGTAGAATTTTCTTCCTGCTCTTAACCTTAGTTTCCAGGCACCATCCCTAAACAAGCTGCTTTCTGTTATTAGAATCTTATAAATTCATTTCCTTCACAATTTTGTTAAAATCCCTCATCTATATTTTTGATAAAATTATGTAACATACTCTCCAAATGTCCCAACATGACGTACCTTGTTAGAACTTCCTCACAGAAGGAAATTTCCAAAGAGTAGCACCTCTAATTTTGGGTGCCTGTTCCGGTGACAAGATTAGTAACTGAACTCCACGCATCTACTCAAAGTATAATTTGCATTAAGTAACTTATGCCTAAGAGATTGGTACCAGGTCATACAGAACCTAGGACAGAGAGAACGCAGGGTTGTGGCTGTGCCTCTTTTCATCAAGTTATAAAATTTCATGACACAATGCTCAAACTGAAAGCCTAAATATTTTAAAAAAATAGGGTCATAATCAGGGCCTCTCCATTTCCACCTGCGATGTAGCTGTATCTCTTCTACCCTCCTCACAACAAGCTCTGGGGGAGGGCAGGGAAGTGGAAGCTGGGAAGGGGAAGGCTTGGAGCACGCTCATCATGAGATATTCATGGAATCATAGAATGGTTTAGCTGGAAGGGACCTTTGAAGATCATATAGTCCAACCCCTTGCCATGGGCAAGGGCACCTTCCACCAGATCAGGTTGTTCAAAGCAACTTGCCTATTTCTACAGGGTCTCTAGAGGTGGTTAACAGTTATTGCATGTTACTATAGCTGAGATCGTAAGACTTCTCATCTTCTCTCTTCTCGTTCTCACACTCGTCATTAGCAGGCACACCCTGAGATTCAGGTACAGATCTCCCCCTCATCTCCCAGGGCCATGGAGCTGGAGCAAACTCCTCTCTCTCTTGCCTGCCCCAGGCAGCCAGCTAGGGACCTGCCTTGGAAAAGCAAAAGCTCCTGACTCTTCAGAGAGGTGCCCGAAATGTGCCAGGAAGCACAGGGTGGTGGACAACGAGGGGGTTGTACCTACTCAGTAAGCAGATGCCAAAACCAAGGCATCTATGACCCAAACACAAGCTACATCACACGCTTCAGTTTTCCTGATTTTGTCTCCCTTATAGAAGGACACATTCACAGTACTCATTTTCCACAAGATACCTCTCTGTAACATGCTGCACATGTATGGTGTTGTCATTGATTATCTAATTCAGAGAATTTTTCAGTGCAGTAGCTCCAGTATGCTCTCAAATACTAGTCCACTCTTCAGACAGGTCTTATATCAATGTATACACTTTTTGCAGTGAGATTTTTAACACAAGTATTTTCCTGAATCTCGAATACATTTACCCATATATTTTCTTTCTCTTAATTCCACCACAGCTGTTCTTAAAGCTTTCCCTGACTTTAAATAAGATGCTCTTGTGATAAGCTACTTGCTTGCTTGTTCTTTTTTTAAACTTTCCTTTCCATTCTCTAGTTTTGTCTTTAATTATTAATACTTCTTCCTTTCTGACTGACCTATTTGGATCCTCACAGCTCAATGTTTTCATTACTTTGTAGAAAGGTATCCTTCTGCTTATCTCCCTTTGCCTCACTAGCAACATGAACCTTAGAAAAGAATTTGATTTTTTACTTCTCTCAAAATGAGAATAAATTTGTTGGAAGTTTTTCAACCACCTTCCATCTACTGCAGATCAAGATGAGGTGGATGTGGGATCAGACTGTACTACATTTTCTGCCTCTTACACCTTCCTATCGGGTATCGCACTCTGCCCACTACCCGAGAGAGGCCAACAGATCAGCCAGGCACCAGGTCTGGGCTGACACACACGTGCCCGTGTAACGTAAAAACCTCTGCAGTTCCCTTAATGGGCCTTATGCATACAGCGTTCACTCTGAATCATTAAAAAAAATGCTACCTCCTGCAACATGTGTGTAAGATTAACCTGGCTGAAACAGGGGAACTGAGCACTGTGAGCATTAGCTGACCTTAGATAACTAACAACAGTTGTTACCACTCTTTGAGATGATGATGTATCAAGTATTATGTATCACTGCATCAACTTTCCCCACTTCCCTGACACATTCTGTGACACACCATCTCATAGATGATGGGAGACCTTTTAGAGGAGGAATCAGGCCTTTGCAGTGAGTGAAGTCCTTGGGATAGCTGGAGCTCTGGCTCATTATCAGCTAAGGAGGTTTTTTTCTCATTTTGCTCGGAAGTGCTAACAGAAAGATCAAGTTCAGGTTTGGGAAGCTCAGAGGAGTGCTACCTCCAGTTAGACCAGGGACCTAGTGACTCAGCTGGATAACGTCTACAAATTTTAAAACTTCTTTGTTGTTTTTTTTTTTTTTTTTCAAGGTGGAAAGAAGCAATGCTTCAAAAATCAGGATTATCCAAAATGTCATGCCAGGTCGTAGATCAAAAAAATATTTTTCTTTCCCTGACTGCAGTTTATAAACAGAGTGTGCACATGAACATATACTTCTAAGCCCAGCTGATACCGTTAATAGCTAGGCTGTCAATCACTATGCCCTTCATCCTTTTGAAAATATTTCTGTATATCCAAAGTAAACATAAATAGCTATCAGCAAAAATCTTCATGGATCAAACCACTGGCTGTTTTACAGCAACTTTATGTAAATAACTGCACTGAGGTATTGTCAGGAAAAATCAGGCCATATCATTTTACAGTGAAATTTATGTTTCTCATGGTTGTCTTTCCCCCAGCTTCCTTCTCATTACATTCAGACGACCCTTCAGTTACAGCTTCTGCCTTAGAACTCTCCTGTTACAACTCAAAATTATTTTCTCTGTTCTTCAAAGAACTGATGCCTATAAACTATCTCAATCCTACTCAGTTGTTGAAGGGAAAGTGTCTTTTTAATGTACTTTTGAACCCTGTTTCCATATAACGCTCCTAGGCAAGTGCTCGTGAGACACAGCCTACGGGGTTTATTATGTAATACCCTTACTTGCATAGTGGTATGCTGAGATGCTGGCTAGATAGGATGTTTATACTTTGGTTAAAAAATCATGAATCTCACTGCTCTTACATAAGAATACTTATTCTAACTTGCAAAACCTTTCCTATATTTCTTTTTAACGATAAGGCAGCAAAAGTGGTGATTTTTTTTTTTTTTTCAATTAAAACGTTATCTGTATGTATTGTTTCACCTTTTAAAGTAAACCGTGGCAGGAAAGATCTCAATTTCATAGAAAGAGGTTTTACCTGCTGCTTCCCTCCTCACCTCCCACCCTAAACATAGTACTTTTCAACTGATGAACACTTGTGTGAGGGCTCTGCCTTGCTGTGGTGAAGGTTTTGCAACAGCAACTCTTCAATCAGGGCACAGGCAATAGATTACTAGAGCTGCAGCAGCCTCTGACTTGCTGCTTCTCTATAGAAGCACCAGTGTCCTCACAGAGGGAAAGTTAAACGCACATGCAGTATTTGTAATTAAGTCTTTCATATCCTCCAGAGTCTGTCCTTTCCTGCTAACCTAAAAAAAAGCCTTGGTTTTCTGAGAGCTATGAGGTCTAACATAGCTCCATGCTCACATTGGAAAAAGGCAAATGACCTTCTTGCTGTTTAAGAGGGTAACATTACTCATGGTTCCTCTCATGCTACATTTCAATAGAAATTGCAGTTTAGTGAAAAAATGTACAAATGAAAACCTACCAGCTGGTTTTTATTAACTAAAAGGCAAAGCACTATTTTGGGCTTAGCACCCAAGGAATAAAGCACAAAAATTGCATCTTTAAAGGCTCTGAAAATCTAAACTGATTTAAAAAAGAAAAAAAAAAATTGGTATATCTCATCCTTTCCAGATCAGAAGAGAGAAATAAGTTCTTTCATTTTCATTTCTGTATTGGCTTCTCAGCCATGAAATCTAAAATAAAGGACATATAACTGAACAAACTGACACAGAATACTTTTATTCAAATATTTAAATATGATGCTTATATCTGGAGAAAATCTAGTTAACTCTTATAAGAACCTAACTCAAAAGAGAATGCAAGCAGCACTGGGCTGCGGTTCTGGATATGGAACTTGAACTTATGCTTGGCCAGGTACTGGTGCTCAGTGACACTGTATCCTTCTGACTCACACAGGGCACTAAAGCACAAACCTCGCCTGAACTCTTCTACAGATCAAGTGAAGTCATTGCTAGCTGCTGCCTAATCCAGTGAACTAAACCCACAGCACTGGCACAGACAGAATCCTTTATAAAACAGAAACTTCTTCAAGAATATAAGGATACTTCTTCCTCTTCTGATAATCCAACACATTTGACCCAGGGTGTATTTTCATGATTGACTTCAGCTAATCTAAGATAGTGCTCCTGTTGGAAAAGCTGTTAAGTTCTTCCATCCTCTCCCTTTCCCCCCGATGTCCCTCGAGTCTTAAAAGTGGCGCTAGTTCGGAGCAAAAATTTTATTTGGGAGGTATGTGTGTGGTTTTGGGAATACAATTGCAGCTGCAGTTTTACCTTCAGTTGATGAATGAGTTTATGAGTCTCTCCACAGAGGCACACGATCACTAAAGTCAATGCGAGGGAGGCTACATGGGTGTTCAAGTTGGGAAAAGAAGCAAACGAAAATAATGTTTCTAAATTGAAGTGTTTAAACAATCTAAGTTATAGTTTGCATAGGTATTACATGGTTAAATAGCTTTGCCAACTGCTCATACGCATTTAAAAACACCTACAACAGGTACCGTATTTTATATTTTCTTCCAAGCCATTTTTCTGGCTGTTGCAGGAAGAAGCACATTCTAGGCCTAATTGCAAGAAGTACAGCCAGACAACGTCCTTGAATATTCTGAAAGCCAGAATAAACAGAGATAATGAACCTGATCACATAATCATAGAATGGTTCCAGTTGGAAGGGACCTTAAAGATCATTCAGTTCCAATCCCCCTGTCACGGGCAGGGACACTTCCCACTGGAACAGGTTGCTTATAGCCTCATCCAACCTGGTCTTAAACACTTCCCGAGAGGGCATCCACAACTTCCCTGGGCAACCTGTGCCAGTGCCTTACCACCCTCACAGTGAAAAATGTCTTCCCTATATCTAATTTAACTCTCCTCTCTTTCAGCTTAAAACCATTACCCCTTGTCCTATCACTACATGTCTGTAAGAAGTCGGACTCCAGCTTTCCTGTAGGCTCCCTGCAGGTACTGGAAGGCTGCAATAAGGTCTCCTTGGAGCTTCCTCTTCTCCAGGCTGAACAAGCCCAACTCTCTCAGCCTGTCTTCATACAACAGATGTTCTCCATCCCCCTGATCATCTTCATGGCTCTCCTCTGGACCCGGCTCAACAGGTCCATACCTTTCCTGTGCTGAGGGTTCCAGACCTGGGCAAATTACTCCAAGCGGGGTCCCATCAGAGGAGAGTCGAAGGAAAGAATCACCTCCCTAGACCTGCTGGCCACACTTTTGATACAGCACAGGATATGGTTAGCTTTCTGGGCTGTGCGCACACATTGTTGACTCATGTCCAGTTTTTCATCCACCAGTGTCCCCAAGTCTTTCTCGGCAGGGCTGCTCTCAGTCCCTTCATTCCTCAGCTTGTATTGATATTGGGGCTTGCTCTGACCCAGGTTGCAGGACCTTGAGCTTGGCCTTGTTGAACTTCATAAGGTTTGCACAGGTCCACTTCTCAAGCCTGTCAAGGTCCCTCTGGTTGGCATCCCTTCTTTCCAGTGTATTGTCTGCACCATAAAACTTGGTGTCACTGGCAAATTCACTGCGTGTGCACTCGATTCTATCGCCCGTATCTGCAACAAAGATGTTAAGCAACACCAGTGCAAATATTGACCCCTGAGGAATGCTACTCGTTACCGGTCTCCACTTGGACATCGAGCCATTGATCACAACTCTTAAGTGCAACCATCCAGCCAATTCCTTATTCACTGACTGGTCCATCCATCAAATTTACGTCTCTCCAATTTAGAGACAAGACTGTCATGTCAGACAGTGTCAAATGCTTTGCACAAGTCCAGGTAGATGATTCTTTTATCTGCCAATGCTGTGGTCCCATTGTGTAAGACTACCAAATTTGTCAGGCAGGATTTGCCCTCAGTGAAGCCATGCTGGCTGTTATCAGTGATCTCCTTATTTTCTACATGCATTAGCACAGTTGCCAGGAGGATCTTCTCTGTGATCTTGCCAGACACAGAGGTAAGACTGACCAGCCTGTAGTTCCCCAGGTCTTCCTTATTTCCCTTTATTAAACGGGGGTTATGTTTCCTCTTTTCCATCATTGGAACTTCACCAGACTGCCACGACTTCTCAAACATGATTCATAGCAGCTTAGCAACTTCATCTGCCAGTTCCCTCAGGCCTCGCAGATGCATCTCATCAGGTCCCATGGACTTGTGCAACTTCAGGTTCCTTAGATAGTCTCACACCTGATCCTCTCCTTCAGTGGGCAGTTCTTTGATCTCCTAGTCCCTGTCTTCATCTTCTGCAACATGGGTGGTGTGGCTTGAGCCCTTGGTGGTGAAGACTAAGGTGAAAGAGTTGTTGAATACCTCAGACTTCTCCATATCCTGGGTAACCAGGTCTCCCATTTCCTGACGGAGAGGGTCCACATTTTTCCTAGTTTTCATTTTGTCACTGACATATCAATAGAAGCTTTTCTCATTGCCCTTACATCCCTGGCCAGATTTAATTCTATCAGGGCTTTAGCTTTCCTAATCTGATCCCTGGCTGCTTGAGCAACTTCTCTGTATTCCTCCCAAGCTACCTGTCCTTGCTTCCACCATCTGTAGGCTTCTTTATTGCATTTGAGTTGGTCGAGGAGCATCTTGTTCATCCATGTAGCCTCCGGGTATTTTTTTCTGATTTTCTCCTCGTTGGGATGCATCGCTTCTGAGCTTGGAGGACGTGATCCTTGAATATGAACCAGAAAATGAAATATATTTCAGACCATGAAATTCTATGTTGTGAGCTTAATTTAGTTTCTTGTATTTTGCTTTTTTTGTCATCGTTCTTTTGCCCTGGCATCTCTGTGTGATGGTGAAACCTCTGCTGCAGATCAGACTTTTTACTTCGGAGTAGAGCCTCAGCATCTAGTGGAAATCTAATGCTTGAAGGATTCTCCATACAGGAGTCAAAAACTGTTCATAATAAAACTAAACAAGTCCTCTCAGAAGTACTTTAAGGTGATTCATTGAACAAATCAGCACTGAGTTTTAGTGACCTTTACAGTTATTAAAGTTATGTCTTGCTGGATAGACTGGCGATTCAACTACTCAGAACACGAATGCCATACCTGTACTAACACCTGGGGCTGCTCTCTGGCCATGAGGCCAGACAGCAAAAAACAGCCTACAAGGACACAGTAAAACATCATCTAAATGCTGGTGGCAATACCAGCAAATACTCTATGGATTCCTTGGTTCTTGGCACCTTCTGAACTGTGCCTGAGAATTTTTAGGGGAGGCTGCTGGTTGGTCCAGGCAAAATGGGGAACAAGTTGGGCTGCTTTGCTAGAGAGGGATTCCTCTGGCTTGCACATGCAGAATAGGAGAGGATAGGCTTTAAAGATCCTAAACAAAGTAGGAAATAGAGCACAACTGAAGTTTCAGTAAGGAAGATGACACTCGTCTGGCCCTCTCCTCACCAATATGCAGATTAAACATTATGATTAAAAATTATTTTGCCAGCTCTTCATTGTTTGCATCACAAATTACCCCAGAAAAGATTTATTAGGAAGAGCAGATAAGCCTCAACAAAGTGAGTATAAAGATGCAGAGTAACATGTTCTGCAACTAAAGCACGTTGCCATTACAGCCACAGCGACACTGCAGTAACCACAAAGACACAGAGGAAAACCCCAGAGAAACTCACATCAATACCCTGGGGCAGCTCTAAAATGAACAAATAAACTAAACCCCACTACACAGCCAAGTCCTTAGAAGAGAAGCCACTGGATTGTATCACACACAATGTACTATTTATAGATTTTTTTTTCCCCTGGAAACAGTAATATCTTCCAGTAACAAATCAGACAGACTTCGTATTTTAAGAAATTTTAAATTTAAGCACAACTTAAGTATATGATTAAAAAGCATGAATAGACATTTCTTTGGTCTTCAAAACTGTATCTGATTATAAAACTGCATTTGAACATTCTGTAGCAGCTAGACATTAGTACATCCTGTCCAAGAACTTGAATTGATCTAATCTTGTGAAACACTGTGCAATTTCAGCTTCCCAGAAAACTCAAATATAATGATGCCCTGAGCCCCACAAGTCAAGTCCCTCATTTAAAATCCAACCCCCAAAATTCATAAAAAGCACATTCCAAATTAACCATTCTCAAATAGTAGCAATAAAGAAAATTAATGAGAGATACAGTTGATTAAATTTGTTCTTTATGAAAACCTAAATATATGAACTCAGTATCTCTTGGCTTACAGCTGGTTTAGCAGAACTGCCGTTAAGTATTTCATTTCACTATCAGAGCATCTTTCACCATAAGAAATTGTACAAAAAAAAAATCTCCCAGCTATTTCTAGTTGTGTTCAAAGAGTTTTAATTAGGTGGTCTTTTGTAATTAAGATGAGTTTTATGATGTATGCCCATCTTCAGGCAAAACAGTTTCTGAACCTAAACAGATTGATAAAATACAGATTGTTTTTAAGTTCTTACTAAATTAGGTAAGTATTTTCAGAAACTCCTAAACTACTTGTTTAAATTCAGCTACAGTAACACAGCAAAGAAATTAAAAGGAAGACAACATTGAGAATTTTTATTACAGAGATTAAAAGGTCATTTAACATGGATATAGTACACTTGTATTAAATGTGTAAGGACAGGTAAAATATAAATAGCTGGAAGGAAAACAGCCACCTACCAAATTCACCCAAGTCTGCAAAAGTATCTACAAATAAACAAGCACTACAGAAAAAATTAATTTTGAGTGATCTCTATGCAGTCCATAGACTCATCTGACTGTCAAGAGAAGGTACTTCAGTGTCGCCAACTACATTAGCTTATGTGAAGACTGCACTTCAGAAGAGGAACAAAATATACACCAGGAACAAGGTTAAATCAAAGCCATTATGATAACCTTTAAGTCTACTTATTTTAAAACATTTTACTCTGCTGATAAGCTTATGATTACAGTAGATGCACTACTGTAAGACTTTAAAAGTAACGTCTGTCTTTCCTGTAATGAAATTATATGTATTTCTCAACTCTATGAAAAATCTATTGTAGACACTATTTCAAATCCATTAGCACAAAAATAATTCTTTATGGGACAAAGATGGTATGTTTTTAGCGTGAATCTGCCCTTTAAGGTGCATCTTAAATCAGATAAAGAGAATAAAAGATTCTATTATCTCATGATGGCCGAAGAAAAATTTACTTTAAAATAATGTCAACAAACCTTCATGGATTTACAGTACATGAAATGCAGTTAAGGCTACTACCATTTGATGTAAAGAGTGACTGGCTCAGTCTTAATATTTTAAAACATTTTTGTATGTTTTGTATTTTGCTTATCTTTCTTAGGGTTCAAATTTTCTACTTTAAAATTCAATACATTTTACATTAACATACTTTTTTTGAGATACAGCCAGTGTTGAACATTAATTCAATGCTCCTTCTTGATACTTATATAAATGTATGAAAAAGTCTAGTATGTTTCTCAGAAGGCAACCATTCAACACAAGTGATAAGATTTCACTTTACACTTTAATCATTATCCTCTAGACAAGACTTAGGAGAAAGACAGAGGGTGAAACTGGCAAAGCATGTTACTAAACCAGATTCTTTTTCACATGCTATTTCTATGACAATATAGACAGAAACTTGAACTGAAATCAGGAAGCAAGTGCTGAAGCTGCTTCACAAGGTCCTTCAGCACAGTGAAGTCTATAAAACCTTAGACATTATAAGATCTGAGGTGTATTACTTTGTGTACAATAAGCTTTGTTCACTTGAACACTGGAGTCCTTGCTTTACAACGGATTCTTAACATCTATAACAGGTAGTGGTGGCAATATAAATCTCAGAGACAATTTTTAAAACAAACAAGAAATCAGAAAACAGAAATTCAAGCTACAATAGCAGAAGACTTCCCTATCTTAAACTCACCTTCCTCCCTATCTTCCCCTCATCTTCTTATTCAAGTCACTCTCCAATGAACATAGAAAGCTTCTTTTATGTCCCAAATAAACCTGAAGGTTAAGCATCCTCATCACTTTCCTGCACCAACATTAAAAAAATCAGTCTCCACCGTCCATAAAATACCAGTGAACCCAAGAATAAAACCAGTTTGACAACATGCAGATATTACATCAGGCTTCAAAATGCACAGTTCAGAGCTTTCCTCTGAATCACCAACCCACACTTGCTGAAGACAATGACACTTTAAAAAAAAATCAATAGCTAAATGAATATATTAAGTAATTTATGTAGAAATACGTAAATGAGCATAAAAATACAGAAGGTATTGAGAAAAGCAAGCCATTAGCAATTTGATAGTTCTGATTAACAAAGCAGTGGTCCCTCACCCAGATCAATGAATGGACATGCCCTCGGTCAACAATTTTATCGCATGGTGTTATGTCAATAAAACACAGTAACAGACAGAACTAATGCCAGTTTACAATATGAACAGCAAATAAAAAAACCTGCAACACCTCCCACATTTTCAGTCAGCAGAAGGTCTTGCTAACAGTATTAAGGGAAAACCAAGCCAATTTGCTCAAGTCAGGAAGGGAAGAACACTGGGAGAAGCCAGTCTTGCCTTCCCTTCTGCTATCAGTGGATGATACTGTAAAATGCCACACTGACCCAAGCCACTGTACCAAACTTTGATGTGCAGGGTGACACTAGGAGTATCATCAGAGAACAGCAATTATCCTTTGCAGATTGCAAGTATATGTTATTACCATGCAGTACAATTTATTCAGAGAGGATGCAGGTATTCAAATCTTCACTAAATTAAAATACTGAACACAGATCATTATAACTCATTTGACTCAAGACACATACTGTACCCAAGATTTTAAGCATCCTTATTAAAGATAACTACATTTTGGCAAGTCTTTCCCAGTTAATGTAGCCAGTCAAAAGAAAAAAACAAACCCTCATATATACTGGCTGTTTTACTCTCATGCCTCATGAAAAATTAAGTAATTTATAGGTATCACTGTTGAATAACTATTAAATATTATTCTTCTATGTAAAAGTCTTCTTTTATTAATTTCAGTATTTTAATTTACATACAAATATGGTGTCAAATCAACTTACTTATTTTAGAAAGTGACTTTGCTAGACTGTATGCTGGTCTGAACTCCAGAAATGCTTTGAGAGAGTGCCTCAAGACTTCTAACTGCGACAATATTTTCACTGAAAAAAAAAGCAGTGAATTTGTTATGGAATACTAGCTATTCTGTTGCAAAATTACAGACCAGCAACTTACATTCTTACTTTGTATAGCTACATAAAATACTGTTAACCATCGACTTTCATTACATTAAAACACAGCAACACCACAATGATTTTATAGAAGTAGAGATAACGTATTGTCCCACAGAATACATAGAACTTATTTCAGCTGTGAAGACAATGCCTGAGTCACAGGCATAAAATGGAGGTATGTCTGGTCCTGGGAGAGGCAGAAAATCCGAAGTATTTCTCTCACCCTCTGCCCTCCAAAACTGACACAAGTCAACAAGTGTTATTCAACAATAATAAAGGCTACCTGCATATGAAAAGAAATGAGGAGAATAAAGCCCAAGAGATACTAAAAGCAGTACTAGAAGTATCCTTTCAGTGGTGCTTAGTTAAACAAATATCCCCAGCTCAGAATACGAATGGCTTCCAAATAGAACTTAACTATATTTTTTTAAAATATTTTTACCTTTGTAATTTCTGTATTGTTTATTCTGCTTTCTTCAGAAAATTAACAATCCCAGCCAAAATCTCAAATTCTCATGTCTTCATGATGTATAAAGAGGAAACTCAAAGAGGAAAATCAGCAGCCTTCTTTCAAGAAGAAATATAGAGTAAAAACAGCCTACACATCCCTAGATCAAAATTAATAAATACAGACTAGTTTTCTTCATGCTGTTGTGCTTTTGAATAGGAATCAGCAGAGATGTTTAGCGATGTTTACCTAATCCATTTTAATTTTATGCCACTTCAGTTCAATTTACCTTTCCTAGGTACCTCTGTAAAGACATGGCTTCCTAAGGCCTCTTTGTTGCCCAATCTGTCTTTTTACAACTCTTTCTTTCCTCATTAACATGCCACAGGTTTATCTGTAGGTTAAGATAAGACATGGTTCATTTTTGTATTATCCTGACAGGGTAAAGTTCAGTCATGGCTATGACAGCACACTGAGCTGAGGGTATGTCAGCAGATCTGTAAAAACTCAACTAATTAAGGTGATGAACTTCTTCATTGAGAATAAATGGTCCTATAATATTGTTTATGCTCACTTGTGCCTGTGCCACTATTTAAAAAAAAAACAAACAAACCCAAACAAAACCCAAGAAGCATAACCATGAAATAGTAAAAACAAAAATTTCGATTTTGGCAGGTGGCGTTCATCAAGCTCTGAAGTATTCAACAGCTCTAAACATTTTATAGAATCATAGAATCATAAGGTTGGAAGAGAACTCTGAGATCACCGAGTCCAACTGTGCCTGTCTCCCCACTAAACCATGTCCCTAAGAAACTCATCTATCCATTTTTTAAAAACCTCCATGGATGGTGACTCCACCACCTCCCCGGGCAGCCTGTTCCAATCCTTGACCACTCTTTCAGTGAAGAAATTCTTCCTAATGTCCAGTCTAAACCTCCCCTGGCACAACTTGTGGCCATTTCCTCTTGTCCTATCGCTTGTCACTTGCGAGAAGAGACCAAAACCCCACCCCATCACAACCTCCTTTCAGGCAGTTGTAGAGTGATGAGGTCTCCCCTTGGCCTTCTCTTCTCCAAGCTAAACAACCCTAATTCCCTCAGTCACTCTTCGTAGGGCTTATTCTCCAGCCCCTTCACCAGCCTCGTTGCCCTTCTCTGCACAGGCTCCAGCCCCTCAATGTCCTTCTTGTAGTGAGGGGCCCAAAACTGAACCCAGCACTCGAGGTGCGGCCTCACCAGTGCTGAGTACAGGGGCACAATCACCTCCCCGCTCCTGCTGGCCACGCTGTTTCTGATACAGGCCAAGATGCCATTGGCCCTCTTGGCCACCTGGGCACACTGCTGGCTCATGTCCAGCCACTGTCAACCAACACCCCCAGGTCCTTCTCTGCCAGGCAGCTCTCCAGCCACTCTTCCCCAAGCCTGTAACGCTGCGTGGGGTTGTTGTGACCCAAATGGAGGACTCTGCACTTGGCCTTGTTGAACCTCATCCTGTTGGTCTCAGCCCATGGATCCAGCCTGTCCAGATCCCTCTGCAGAGCCTCCCTTCCTTCAAGCAGATCCACACTTGTACCCAGCTTGGTGTCGTCCGCAAACTTGCTAAGGGTGCACTCAATGCCTTCATCCAGATCCATTTACCACAACCCTTTGGGCCCAGCCATCCAGCCAGTTTTTAACCCAGCAGAGAGTGTGCCTGTCTTCACCGATGGCAGCCACTTTCTCCAGCACGATACTGTGAGAAATTATGTCAAAGGCTTTACTGAAGTCCAGGTACACCACATCCACAACCTTTCCCTCGTCCATTAAACAAGTACCCTTGTCATAGAAGGAGATCAAGTTGGTCTGGCAGGACCTCCCTTTGGTGAACCCATGTTGGCTGGGCTTGATCACCTGGTTGTCCCGCGTTTGCTGTATGATAGCACTCAGGATGATCTGCTCCATGACCTTCCCTGGTACCGAGGTCAGACTGAGAGGTCTGTAGTTACCCGGATCTTCCCTTTGACCCTTCTTGTAAATGGGTGTAACATTTGCCAATCTCCAGTCAAGGGGCACTTCCCCAGTCAGCCAGGACTGCTGGTAGATGAGGGAAAGGGGTTTGGCGAGGACCTCTGCCAGTTCCCTTAAAACCCTCTCATGGATCCTATCATGCCCCTTGGATTTGTGTATGTCTAAGTGGCCGAGCAGGTCACTAACCAAGTCCTCCCGAACAGCTGGAGCTTCATTCACACTATCTCCTGGCTGAGGGGGCTGAGTATCCCTAGGACATTCCTCCTTGGAGTTAAAGACTGAGGCAAAGAAGGCGTTGAACACCTCTGCCTTGTCCTCGTCCCTCACCACTACTGTCCCTTCTGCATCCAGCAAGGAAGGGAGAGTCTCCTTTGTCCTCCTGTTGCTGCTGATATGTTTAAAGAAGTTCTTTTTATCGTCTTTGACTGAAGTGGTCAGTTGAAGTTCTAGTTGGGCTTTAGCCCTTCTGATTTTTTTTTTTACACAATCTCACCTCACCCTTGTAGTCCTCCTGGGACACCTGCCCCCTCTTCCAAAGCTCATAGACTTCTTTTTTCTGAGATCACTACAAATCTCCCTACTCAGCCAGGCTGGTTTTCTTTCCCACCGACTTGTCTTACGGCACACAGGGATGGCCTGCTCTTGTGCTGCCAGGATTTCCTTCTTGAGGAGGGTCCAGGCCTCTTGCACCCCTTTGTCCGTAAGAGCCACCTCCCAGTGGACTTTATCAAGCAGCCTTCTGAAGAGTTCAAAGTCTGCCCTACAGAAGTCTGGGGTGGCAGTTTTGCTGACCCCAAATTTCAAATTTAAAGAAGAAATTAAGAGCTTTGTTGAAAGAAAAATAAAGGTATCTCTATGCAGTGTATCCCTTTGGCAATGCCATGGTTTCTCCTCAAAGTCACAGTGATACCATTGTTTGGATAGTCCTGTCTAGGCATATGTGAATGACTGACTTAATGATGACAGGACAGACAGACATTCACTCTTCTTAGGTTTCAACTTTCACTTTTAAAGAGTGAGCTTCTAGCTATTACAGTTAAGAAAAAAATGTAAACCAGGCCTATCACATGCAACATGCATCCCTGAGTCTGCACCAAGTCTGAAACACGAGTCCCCATATATGAACCAACCTATATCCTGCCCACAGATGTTCTGATGTGTCACTCTTCACTATTTTATTAGTTAGGCTCTTTAAGATAGAATAAAAGGAAAGAAAATAAGATGTACATAACTAAATTGCAAGCATGTCCTAAAACTAAGACAGGTTCGTGATGATATAGAAGTCTAAGCAGAGACAAGGGGGTTAGAAGGTGGAAGAGTCAAAATAATATAGCTTTAAAATATTCATATTAATACATGAATAGGCTGGAACAAGGAAGTATGAATTACCACATTCAGAAGGTTCAACAGTGGTCCAAACAACTGCAGACCAAGTGTACCTATATTAAATATCTATCTATCTATCTATCTATCTATCTATCTATCTATCTATCTATCTATCTCAAGTGTTCAAGGTCAGGTTGGATGAGGCTTTGAGCAACCTGATCTAGTGGAAGGTGTCACTCCCCACAGCAGGAGTGTTGGACTAGATGATCTTTAGAGGTCCCTTTCAACCCAAACCATTCCATTACTCTATGATACAGCTCTGTTTCCATTCTAATCTACATTTACAGCACCGAAGGCAATGGTCTAGAGGACTTCAAGCTTACTTTGTTAACCTGTTTTCAAAAGCAAATCAAGTAAAGCATCTCCCATGTATACTGCTGACCTACCAAATGAAAGACTACACCCATCTTTCCATTATGCTCCATCAATTGCTTATAGCAAGCAATTTGCATTACCTGTGAGTTAAGTGCCCTTGAGTGTACAGTAACACAAGCTGCAGTGGATTTCATAAGCATAATGGCAGCATTCCAGACACACAAACTACACTAAAGTGCTCACATCTGATGCAGCACAAACGATGGAGTATTACTGCTAATATGGTAATTTGGGAGGGTGGAAAGAAAACAGAAAGTAATAAGAATTGTATTTAAAAAAACCTCAGGAAAATCACAGAATAGTGATTCTGTGCTGGAGACCAAACACAAAGTTACTTAATATGTTTTTTCTAACAAAAATGTTGATGTACAGGGAAAAAAAGTGAAAAGTTATAGGAGTTAAAAAAGACCCCACACACTGAGGCAATTGAAGAGCAGAAAAAGTAGCTGAAGACAAAAAAGCAGCAACTGAGATAGAAGAGGGTTTGTCCTGCCCAAAATAATGTGCTTCAACATTCAGGAACAGACTACATCACCTCACGAAGAGCCTGTTCAGGCTCTGGGAAATGCAGGAGCCTTGGGCATGTCTGAGTCACCTGACTTAAAATCTGATAAGGGGTTTTGCAGTTTTTTAAGCTGGGGAAGTAGAATAGGAAGGAGGTAAGAAGTTTTATTTTCTAGGGTGTTGGAATATTTCAATACCTTAACAAAGGCACAGTGGATGCTCTAAATCCCACACAAACAGTTCTGCCCTGTGTCATCTTTTAACATTGTATTCCCATTCCTTCAGCAGTGTTTAAACTCATGAGAGTTTAGCTGTCATAAAGGAATACAATACTAATATTTAAATAATCAATAACACTTTTTATATACTTCATAGCTCTTTAAAGATCTGTATGGTAGTACTATTTCACCTTAGAAATTTAAAAATTATAATTTTCTTCTAGAGATTGGACTACCTAAATTTAAAAAACAGTATATTTTTGTTTCTATAAAGGATTTAATTTCCTCTGATCATCGTACAGAAACACATCTTCAGAAGGTTTCAGTATGGATGAGCTGCTACTGATTTCCCACCCTCAAAAACTTTTAAATCCTCCTAGTAAAGATGACCTGCAACAAATAATTTGTCCTCATGCTAATATGTTGCCTATTTTTAGGCATATTTCAAATAATAATTAAAAAAACACCCAAATAACTCAGACTTGCCATTAGCTTGACTGAAATTCACTCTTACACCTTGTTCTCACTTTCTAACAACCAGAGAGTTAAACTGAACTATTAACTACAGACATTACAGGCACCAGTGCAAGCCAGGAATTAAAAGAATGCATTTGACTATTTAGTGATGTTAATTTCTGGCTCCACACACACACAAAAATCAGCTAGATTGGAGAAGTCTGAGTATCCCCAAACCACTCTCCTCCAGAAAAGCAATGAGGTACAGTGTTAGAGCAGGAAGAGAGATACTTACACTGCAGCTATTGACTGCATTGCTTTTGAGTGGGGTTAAACAAAATGCAGTTTCAAGGTCTAGAGAAACAAATGGTTTTCTTTAAATGCCAAGTATTAAAGAAGTCCTCACAAGCAACATGAAATAAAAAATATGAAGAAAGTCTCTTTTCTTAGTTCCATCACTTTAACTCTAATAGCTGACATATTTTAACATAAATTATACTTGATTAAATCTATTCACAAAGATTTTCTTAGGTTTTAAAACTGAATAAATTCCGACTGGAATCAGCTACTGAATCCTTCAAATATTACCAAAAAGGTTTAAATCATATTGTACCAACATACTACTAAAATAGCATTTCCTACCTGAAAATATAGAAGGTCTTTTCTTAGGGCGCCTTGGATGTATAGGCTCTATATTCCTAAGATTTCTTTGACATCTTCCTTTAAAATCATTTTCTAGCAGGATGCCTGGTGGTAAGCTTCTCCGTCTTGTTGATTTATAATGAGTCTGATAAGAATTCAGTTTACTCTTCGTCCTAGAGTACAAGTTGCTGTCATCAACGGCCATCATAGAGCCCTGACTGTTAAAGCCACCCCAGTGTAAAGCCACTGCAAACAGCCAGAAATACTTGGACTAGTGGTTACAGACCCAAGCAATCTCGGATGTTCTCATGCTCAACCCAGCACTTGTTGGGGAAGTTGAGCAAGTTGATAGGCGTGTGCGGGAGCAGGTGTAGAGTTACTGCATCACCCTCCTTGCATCACTGCAACAGCGCAGGGAGGAGACCTGCTGAAATCATCCATTTGAAAGTTTGGAGGTAATTAGGAAGTTCAACAAACCTGAGCTCAGCAGCACAATCTGTGCAAAGGGGAAAATACAGTTTAGTATAAGGCACTGTCTAAGGCCGTCACGGCTTATATTATACCAGCAGCATTTCTCAGATCAATTCACTAATAGTTCATTAACTTGGCAAGCTAAACAAGTGTTGCTAAACCTCAAAAAAAGAAAACAGAGTGAGAGAATATAAAAAACAATAAAAAAGCAACCCGGCTCCCAGCCTAGTGACGTGTCTGAGGAAAGTTATAACCTTAGCAGTATATTTGTGGTTTTAGTCCTGTCCTTTGACAATGTTAGGATTTAAAGACTGATAACCAGTTCAAAGCACAAAGGTTTTTACAGCCTCCACTATCAGTCTGGAGTTTCTCTCCTCAAGAAGCAATAATGTTATTTCCTACTGGGGTCAGAATTGAAAGATCTGCCAGCATGACTGATTTCCTCTCTGTCTAATTTCTGACTAATAAAAATAAGCTATTCAAGTATGTGTATGCCAAAGACGGTCTGTAAATTCTCCATTTAATGAAAACCAATTTTAAACACTTGAAGACAGAACTTGATTTCTCCAAATCACTTAAAACACTTTAGCCATGAATGCTTTAATTACTTTCCTACAGGTAGGGCACACTTTATGATTGCTGTAACAATCAAGAGGTTGACTGCTGCAACTCCAAATATAGTTTTTGTATGAAATTCAGTACAACCTTTATTATTGCTGAAAAGAAATAAACCATTCACCTACACACTTTTGGAGGTGAAGAGGGGAAATTATGTATCTTTATATATATATCTGTATCTATGTAGCTTTTAAAATACTCTGTTGTGTCAGAAATGCAGAAGGATGCAATTAGTTTTCTAGTTTTTGTCTTCTTCCTCTGGAAATGAATGCATTTGGCTGGAAGTTGAAATTCTGAATGTAAGAATCCAATCTTAAGTACACTGGACCCAGAAATCATACCTTATATTCAGAACTAACTGATTATATAAACCAAAGTGATTTAAAACAAGTGAACATTAACTGTAGACAGTAAACATTATTTCTGGTCTTGCTGAGTATTCAAAGGATCGTTAGCTCTGTTTACATGCAGAAACAAGCTCTTGAAAGTCCCACAGGATTCCAAAATATGTCAGGTGGTGGAAATTAGGTTATAATCAAAGAGAATTGTATGTCTAATTTGCTCAGATACTTTTTAAAAAATTCCTCTAGACATTGGTCTTTATCATCAGAGGCCAAAACACTTCTTTCATGTTCTTCAAATCTGTAGAACCTGTGGATCTCATCCTCTTTTTCTCCCAGTTATTAAAAAAAAGTCAGAGAAAGGTTCCTTGCTTCCCCTTCTCTTCCAACTCCACTTGCTTTTTCAGCTTTGACTAAACCAACATAAAAATATTCAGTCCTTTCCTGATACTCCAGCTAAACCAAAGTAACTGAATCAAAAGCTTTTCAAAACAACAGAAAGTGCTGAAAGCTCAGCAAGTATAAATATATTCAAACCACGTGTGAAGACCAAGAAAAAACAAATAAGAAATGCAGGAATTGACATTTGAGGAGCTTTAAACTGAAATACTGAAATTTAACAGGATCTTTGAATAATATTTCAGCATCTTCAGTAAGTGACCTAACCACCAGGCTACAGGATATTCTGGAAAGAGCTCTTAACTTTTACTGCTGCAACTACTCCAACATGTACAAATAATTAAATATTCATTAGAAAGAGTGACTTGAAAGTGACTGTCCCATATTCTAGCTGGGTGATACAATTGCTGCACTATCCAACCTTACTTTCTCCAGTCCAATGAATATTCATGCCAAGTGGAACATTTCCAGCACGAGAAATCGCAGCTGCTGGGATACTCAAAGGGGTGATAGCGATCACATTCTGTCAGGTGGGGGGAAACCTGTCAAGGGCACAAGCCCTTGATTCAGAAGCCGTAAACAGGAATTTAAGAATCGTTTACACTTGAGTGGGCTTCAGGTAGAAATCCAGAAGAGGACAAATGAAAGCTCCAAGCACCTCATCTCTAAAAAGTCTTTTGTAGGGCCTACTCTAGAACACACACTTTGAAATTTCATTGAAACCTTAAAATCAAGACAGGCAAATACTTGTTTGGTAAACTGAAAATTCTCAGCAGGTAAAGTAAAGAAATATGCAGCAGTAGACAGAAGCTGAGGCTCCTGGTGGTGTCTGAAAGTTGTTGGAGTGAGGTGTGTAAGTGCCACTTTAGTAGCTCAGCTGCTGGATATTTTATCGTCTTTGAGACAGTCTACTTCCAAATAAGATCACTACAAAATAAGTTAAAGCATAATATAAAGAACCAAACTGGGAATGGAGGAGGAAGAGGGGCTGATTATTAATTTTAAGACCAAAGAAACAAAGCAGATGCACTGAACAGTCAAAAAAGTTTTTATGATTCAGTACAGGAAGAAGGGAAAAGAGCACTCTTTGTAAAACTGAGATTCTTCACTGAGATTGCAGTAACAACATCCCTCTCAGACTGCTTATTTTTCACTTCAAGACGGAAGATTTCCACTTTATAGATGGAAACAGAACCAGAAAAAAACCAACCCCACAACAAAAAACTGCAAGCATGATGTGTGTAAATAAACTTGTTAATTTATATACAATTAATCACAAGGTTCCCACCACATATAACCAGGAATACAGAATTAAACCAAGAATCAAATGGTTGAAGTATTTTGCAAAAATAGGTAAAACATTGAAAATTACAACAGAGAATGGAGGAGGAAATATTTGCTTTTTTTGTTTTTTGAAGGTTATAGCACAGTTTAAGGAATTACACATCATCAAGACTTGTATCTGAAAGTGTGATTAAAATGATAATTAAGAACTGAGTAAGCCACCAAGATTACAACACAACAGGACTAATCAACTGGTTGCTAAAAAAAGTCTCATTAATCTATTACAGTTGTTTGAGCACAGAAGATAAAAGAAGACTAATTATTTGTTTATCTCATTAACGGTTTACACAAGATCCTTCATAGGAGTTTACTACAAAAAAGTAATCATTGTGTTATGTTCAGAACTGAATCATGAAAGTGCTCAAATGATGAAAAATAAAGCACAGGAATTATAATTTGGCTACATTTTCATGATGGCAAAGGTTTATAAGGTTTCAGGCTTCTCCCATAGATTCTGTGCAGCTCAGAACTTTCTTATGATTTTGAAAGCTCAGTATAATGGTCAAAGGCTAAATCAGAACATCATACCCCTTACCTCCATCAGACTGCTTAGTTGTAGTGTCTGCAGTTTCTACTTCATTTGATTAAAGATAAGTAAATAAAAGCTAAAGGAAACTGGTATTTGCTAACTGATTTGTGTTTGGACAATACTCTGTAATGCAGGAATATAGATTTGAGGATACAAAATTAGCATGGTCCAGGTGACAGAAAAATAAGATTTCTCACAGGAGGAATTATCATTAGCTTTTTGTTTAGCAGTTCAGCAGCAAATCTCATTATATTTCATGTGCAATAAGCCATGTGTTATTATGTCTGCTTTAGAGCAGTTGTTCTCATTTTCAGCCAAAAAAATATTTGTGCTTATCAACAGTAAAAATAAGAAAAGGTTTCCTAAAAGTGTTCTCAATGTGTCAGCCAGTGAAGGCTGGCTCAGAAAATTTTTATTATGGAAGAAAAAAAACCACAAGGAGTTCCTGTCTGGTTTGGTAAAGTAACTTCCATATCAGTGTATATTGATTCATGGACCTTCCTGCCATGCTATATACCAGAACAGAATGATATGCAAATACCTCCAAGGAAGGATGAGGCCTCTTAGCTGTGTGTGTTGGAGGAACTGCAATGCTAGGAAAGGAAGGTTTGAGTTTCAGTAATATTTTAAACCAGTACAACTTAATCAACCAATCAATTGATAAATCAAGCCTCATCCATTTTCTTGTCTGTGGCCCATGAAGCCTTGTCGCATTAGCACCAGTTTTATGAGGCTGCACAGCAAACCATAGCAAAAACCTAGGTAACCTTTCATTTATTTATTTATTTTTAGCCATGCTGCCACAGGGACAAAAAGATAGCAGTAAGCATCTAGGGCAGGGATATATGTATCATTTCTTTTAGTCACTGTGCCAGGTTACCCCTAGTTAAAATATTTGTAAAACTAAAGTTACAAAGGCAATGCTTGGGCTACTTAACTGCATTTTGAGTGAGTTTTACAGCTATCAGAGATGTTAAAGAAATGAAGTTGGTAACAACCAAGTTGAGTGTTCTTGTGCGCCTCCTTGCTCAGAGGAGACCATGTAAGAGTACTTAACCATTTAGAAAAATTTTTCTCCCCCCTTTTTTTTTTCCCCCATCAGCACTTATTCCTAGGTCTCATCCCTTATACACAGTAGAACAATCACAGATCTGCAAATGCATCTGTGCTATGAAGCCTCTAACCTCCCGTTTTGCATTCCAAATAGGAAAGTTAAACAATGCAGGAAAACAGAGAATCTAAAAGTGAGGAAAATATACAGCTGTTCAAACCCTCCAACTGTTATTAAAAAATGATTTGTTTAATTTTCTGGAATAACCTGGTTGTCTTAATCCATAGGATGTGAACATCTGACACATTCTCTGCTTGAATTAACCCATTTCTTCCAGTCTAATGCTGTTATAAGCAAAGAGCCTGGAACTGATACAGCCTTAGCATCCAAAAAACCCTCACCTTTAGTCAAGCACCATTTTTCAGAAGTGAGTACAAGAGGAAAAGGTCAACAAACAACCAATTCTGGTAATACTCTCAAAGACAGCAAAGAAATCATTTTAGGTTCACATTAATTTCTATCCTCATAGCAAATGCTTGACTCATAGAATAGTGCAATTAGGACTTTGTTGCCAGGCTACACCTGACCTCAGAGCAAGCTAAATCAGAGTATTAGATACTGGTCAAATCATGCACTGCATTTACAATTTTAATTTGCAATGGGTAACTTACTATTGAATTACAGTCATAGAAAAGAGAAATAAGCTTTCAGCCCAGACAATTTCTCACCTCCCTCAAACACAAACAGATCAAACAAAGACGAGAATACAGCTTTTCCAGAGTTGCTCTCTATGCTGGTATGCTGATCTTAATAGATGTGTATTGACAAAGAGATTTGGCTGACTGTTTCAACTGCACTGTCTTTCAGCTGAAATAAGATAAACACTTTTAATTCATAGTCATATTCTTGTTCGCTAACAACAAACAAAATATGGTTAAAGCTGTAATCTGGTTCTAAAATAATATTAGTCCCTTACTAAGATAATATTAGTCCCTTACTGTTTGATCCATAACGCACACTTCCTATATTAAGAGGAGAAGCTGACTCGTCACAGCATTTTGTAAGAACAATTCATACGTTAACGTATATTTGTAATAATTTCACTTCATGCTGGTGTTCCTACTACACGATACTTGTTAACAGCCTTATCTTCAAAAGGACTTGAAAGCTGATCCTTCTCCAACAGAAAAGCAGTGCAAACCCTGGAAACAGGTGTTTTCTGGCAGGGTACAGTGTAAAGAGGCACGGCACAGGAACCCAGCCACCCAACGGAGCTCCTTGCAGAGGCCTCAGAGCTGCCAAGACATGTGGCATTGCCGAAGTGGCAGCCCAGGGACCAGGAATCTCCCAAGATCAAAGGCTGAGGGTGGAACTTGCCAGAATCCACACAATGGTAACACTCGCAATTACAAGATCATGCTAGCTATTATTCCACATTAGGCCTACCCTCTAGGTACAGTGCGAAGAGAAAGACCTACAGTTTCTGCAGGAATATTATTTAGTAGGGTGTAGAGTTAGTCCTGAATAAAACATGGCAGATGCCCCTGTTTTTCCTATTGCATTCTGTGTAGGAAGTAAATACCATGATCAAGCTACGAATGGGAAGGTTATAAATTTCAGACACAATTTTTTATTTAAAACCACATCTGAGTGTTCAGTATTTTATACAAATGAAATTGTCAGCACATACCTGCGAAATAATAACAACCCATTTCAGCTTCTGTAAAAAAAGTGTTAAGGATTAGAGGAAAAAAATTCGAAACATTCGGAACTTGAAACTACTTTTTAGAGTGGATAGTTTTAATGAAAATTACTATCAGTTACAAAGAGTTTATTTTACACTTGCTGTTATGTAAGGTCACTGTCCAAAGTGATCCCAGAGATTTAGGAAATCCAGTCTTCTTCCTTTCCTTGTCATAAAAACTAAGCAATAATGAAAATTCTGCTTTTCACAACAGGGCGTCAAATATAGATGTGGTCTGTTAATAACATACAGACTTTTAAAAATTCCAATATATTAAAGTTGCATTGATTTAGTGATGGATGAGATGTGCCACAGATAGATGAAGCTGTCCTGTGGCAGAAAAAATCCTTTGCCCAAGACTCAGGATTGCCTGCGTTAGGTGAAATTCTGTTAATGAAGAGGAGACAAGATAAACAGCTCCCCTTTAGGAAACCTGTCCTGTGCAAGGTAATGGGACAGATCTAAATCAGATTTCACGTGTTTGTCCTACACCGAAGAACTGTATCAGAGAACACTGTGAAATAAGAATCGGACTAAAAAGAAGGGTGGAGAGAAAATTCTGCTATATTTGTGCTTTTAGAATTAAAAGGGGAGAGAACTGTGTTGGCTCTAGTTGGACTGGGCTCCACAACAGCAGTAAGTACTACTACCCAGGTTCCTACTGGCCTAAGCTTTATCTGTATACTCATGTTGGGAACAGATGCTTAACACTGACACCAGCACATTTTTAGAAGTGCAATGGTCTGAGCTGTCAGATGTAGCTTATATCTTTGTTTTCCATTCAAGACAAATATGTAAATTCTGTATATTTTGCCTGAATCCCCAGACAGATGGATCTCATATGTGTACTCAGGCCACAACTAAATTCAGATGCACAAATCACACTGTTAAGTCTTCAGAAATAAGTGCAATCATAACTACTATTGAAGGAATTTGAGCATAGAATTTTTTATGGTTCAGTATCAGCTCTGAGGATGCTTGATTACATGCTGTGCCGGTAGCTTTCTAGTTTCTATATGTTCTTTCCAAAAGCCCACTTCACTTTCATGCATGGTGTGCTGCACTGAATAGGAAAGCAACATTCAGCTACGATAATTCTAGTTTTAGTAACAATACAATGAATGTAGATGGATCCCTAACAGTGACAGAAATATAATCTAGTTTTATTCAACTGATTCTCTAAAGGAACACTCAGTTTTATCTAGCCATCATGAAGGTATCTATTAAACCAACAATATTGGCCAAAGTAGCTTACAAGCTTCAAGGTGTGAGTCTATCTATCCTTCAGCTCTCCCCAGAGACAAAAGCAGTTTTTGCAAAAGCACCTTAAATTTTTGTCTAAGACGAAAAATGCATTCCATCTCCATCTGTCAGCACCCTTGTTCCTAGCTGCAACAAGCATATTCCTGATATTTGGCACACAGAAACAGGTTTAAAGTTATTTGTCTGGCATGCTTTCAGCATCCCCTTTCATGGGAAGTGTAACATAAACTTTGACTTAATTTTATTCTCTCTTTCGTATTAGGAAAATATTTAATTTGCTTTTTATATACTTGGCCATATGTCAACTTCCACAGACCTATAAAACTGTCCCAAGTACTAGACCAATCAATAGGAAAATTAAGGTTTTCCACCTGAGCCCAGAGCTTTAAAACCACCAGAACATATCCTTACCAGCTACTTTGAATGCCTGATTGAGGCACAACCCCGAAGACATGAGTTTCAGCTCCAAAGCCCTGTTCTTGTTCTGCTGACAGAAGTTGGCGGTTGATACAAGAATCAATCTGATATTGCTGCAGCATCGGAAGCACTGATATGTAAATTATCTTTAAAACCTTCAGTTACAGATACAAATATCACATACTTGTTTTGTACATGTTTAATTGTACAATATTAAAATTCTGTAGTTTTATTATAGATACTTATTTTGCATTTGAACACCATATATTTAACGCTGCAATAAAGTAGGGTACTTCTTTCCTAAAATAAGCATTTTTCTGTGTACTGACTTACAACAGAGTTCTGTCGCCTCTCTTAACATCTATATTTGATGAACTGGTTACTCATGCCTTGCCAGTGCTCCCAAATTTGAATTCCACATTGCAAATAAAACCTCTTTCTCTCTTTGCACCCCTCTCCCATCTGCAGTAAGCAAAACTGCGCCTAGGTAAAATGAGAGGGGCTCAGGGGAAGTTTCTCTAGACAAATGTATAAATGTGGATTCAGAAGCAGTCTGGAAGTCATCTTTCATTGTCAAGGAAAGAAACGCAGAAAGCAAGGAAAGGATTAGCTACCTAAACATTAAATCTACATTTCCTTTTTCTACATTTTCTTTTTCTACATATGCAGAGATAAAACATGACAGCCAGTACATGTGTAAATATCAGGAAAAGGAAAGGACTTCAGGAAACTCTGTCTCCAAACCACAGGAAGCAGTGGTCAACGGCAAGTAACTGACACACAGCGCTGCCTGGAGCAATGGTAAACGCTGCTTGGCAAGCACCAGCAGTGGCTGATCCCTAAAGCGAGCTTTAAGGTAAGTGAAAAATTCCAATTGCTCAAAGACTGAAAAAAAGGAAAAAACTCACAAAACATACCAAAGAGTAGAATTCCCTGTAGAGACTTATTTGAAGTCAGAGATATTTTTTCCTTGTTTCCTGAAGATGTATAAGAACCTAACTAGTTAAAAAGCAACAGCTACCTTTTTAAGAAATGTCACTAAAAGCACCCAATTTTACTGATTATTTTCCTCTGACTTTTTAAAGTATGACAAGACGGTATCCACACCATGCCTGAAACACTGATCCCAGCCTGGACTGGGAAAACATCATGCTGTATTACACTGCTACAAATCTGTCATTATTTATACAGCCTGCATATCAATGTTAAATTTCAGGGAGTGTGCCTGTGCGTTTTATGTATATTTATTTATTTATTTAATGTGGCTAATAAAACTGTACAGATGTATACTGATTATTCAATTTTCCTAAGGTTATTCAGATTAGGACACTCAGTTTTTATTATTAATAAAGACAGAACAAGAACGAATTATAAAAACATTTAAAAATCTGGACGAGATTCTCTGCGACTCCGTACTGGTCTGAGTTAACTACAATTTAGACTAATTTTACAATACTTAATTTGCAAGAATGACAGTAGATGCATTCATAGCAGAAGAGAGTAGTTTCACCCCTTTTGCAAGCCGTATAACACAGGCAAAATGACAAAAGAGATCATGTGTTTAACAGATGGTCCCTGTAGGGACTGTGTTGTTGAAAGTGTGTCCCTGCACACAGCTGCACTGGCCTAAGGCTCACCAGATAACACCAAATATATATATATCTATACACACACACACACACTATTGTATGCAATGAAAATAAGAAATGAAAACCACTTCTGCAACAACAGAACAGAAAAAGAGAGTTGCTTTTCTGAGTGTCTGCCGTGCAACTGGTAAATTTTAAAAAGTTAGTGTTAAATGAAAGTGTGCAATAAACTAGTTTAAGTCAGACACTCACTGTAGCAAGTACACACTTTAAAACACCTGTCTGCCCACTGACTGAACATTAATGGACTCGTGTATCAGCTCTCTCTTCCACTCTTTAGTGTGTTCTGCTCTCTATATGTGGTTTCAGAACTGCGGAATTTATTTCACACAAAGTCAATTAAGAGCTTAGTTAGAGAAAAAGCTTGCCAAGGGAGATAAATCCTGCAGCACTCTCAAAACATAGTGAGCCTCCCACTGAACTCTTCCAGTAATTCATTTCACAGTTCAGGGAGGCGCATGAACACCATGGTCCTGCTTCTTGCAAGTTCAGCTCTAGGCTTTATAACACCCAAATTATGATAACTGGCAAAATATTGAAGACAGTAAGTTTTTCAGCTGGGCTGTAGGCCATTTATGGCTTTTAGGACTCAGGACACTAATCCTGAAATTAATCTAGATTCAAAGATACTCAAACAAAGACTGTGCAGTTCTGTTGCAGTATCCTCACATAGCTCGGATAAACTCTAACTTCCTGACATTTCAGATTAGTTTCGAGAGGAATTTGAAGAACTAATGCCTGTGATAACATACAACACTATGATCTGGCTTATCTCTGGGAAGTCAAGTTGTTACCAGTCTCTAAGACAGGCAAAGATGAAAAATACATTCCTGAATACTTCTGTAATTATATAAACACCCAAGAAAAGGTGCTAATTCTATAGAAACTAATTATTTTCAGGAAGACAAGTATCAGAAAGATAAGTCACTCAATCAGTTTGCACTAGGAATCATTACCCTTACATTTTTTGTAGTTAAGCATTACTGTCATGTTAGCACTATAAATTTAATTGAAAATGTGACTCTGCATCTGAGAACAACGTCTTTCTATGGAAGTGAAAAAGTAGAATAGCAAAGATCAGACCTACTCATGGCACTTTACACCGCTGGCCATATAATTTCTACGTTTCTTGGGTAGAGAAGATTATTTCAGACTATTCTTCCAAGTCTTGACTCCAAACAGCAGGGCATTAGGGCAACAGGTCTTTCAGCATAGCATCCAAATATAATAAATATTTTTAGCGAGGGTAGAAACTAATAGGAGGTCCCAATGGGACCTAAATAACATGAGATCCCCTTGGTTCCTACACAGATTGGAAGCACATGGAGAAACAGGTGAAGTTCAGACTACACTTCAGCAGCAATTAGATTCCCAGACATGCTTCCCAAGTATAACACACAGGACACTGCTTGCATAGGAAAGAATACAGCACAGGAACATAAAGAACAAGAGATAAGTGCCAGTGAGGGTCATCAGGACCAACCATATACAGAAGGCTGCCCAGTTTTTCCTGCTAGCTAAAGATAAGCTTTTGAAAAGTACTGGAAGCTTGTAGGAGTGAAATCACAAAGCCTAATTTTCTGGGAGCCAAGTTTTCCAAACTTCTTTTACAGCCAATGGGTAGAGCCATTGATTCAGGGGTAGGAGTAACCTCTTGGATAAATCTCTGCCTCTCCACTAACTATAATGAGTAGTGACAAGGTTAAGGTTAGCTTTTGGGAGTGCCTGTTCCACAATGATAGGAATATTCCTCTTTCCTTGGTAGGAGATGCTACAACTCATCTACTTCAATGTTAATATTCCGTTCTTGTGAGAAAATCTGGGTTTGGATGGAGCTAGTTGAGTTTCAACTTTAAGGCACGTTTATTTATAAAGCAAATAAATTATTTCCTTTTTAAAAGATGAGAATTTGTAGATGATGATCAACTCATCTTGCAACCTTCTGTTCATGCTCATACAGGTTAGATGAGAGGAACACCACACCAAGCCCTTCTGTACTACAGTCATCATGAGTTAAGGACAACAAATAAAAAAGGATTTTCTTCCACCACCAGAGCTGCTCTCTCAGGAAGATCCCACATGTAAGTGCAGTGTTGCCAGGACTGATGAACTTTTTCTGCCCTAAGCAAAGGGTAGGAGCAGGTCTTCATCTCTCAGTATTTGTTCACTCATAATTTGTTCATACAATTCCCAAGCTCTATGTGTCATAATTTTCATTGGGAATGGCGAACCAATGAGTTGATTAACACAGCAATTTTGGAAGTTTCTACTTAGGTATCAAATTTATTCAACATTGGGAACTGCCTTATCATGTAACTGGAATTACTCTTCCAGTCAAATCCTCTAAAGGCAGGTGTCTAGCAGCAGATCTCTGCTGCTATTATTGTTGAAATTGTACCTAAATTGGCAATCTTGATTTGCTACTGTACATCAACCCCCACATTAGCTGGCGTGTGCATGTGTGTGCATATCTATGTGAAAGGAGGTACAAAAATCCACTGAAAAATAAATCCAAATCTTTCTGCAACCTGAGCTAAAATTTTTCAGCTTGCTTTATGGAAACACAGAAAGTAGGTCAGCACATATCCCAAAATAGCACAGTGGCACTGAGAGAAAAAGGAGTGTATCTGTATCTCTGGAGTTTTTAGCTCATTTCTCTATAGGGGGGAATGGAGAACGAAAGCCTTTCCCTTACTCTACTGTAGGGAGTAACACACACAAGAAAAAATTGCTTACACTTTAAAAAAGCCCCCAGATCAGCCACCTACATAGGGAAACTGCTACCTGCTTTAATCAAAGCAAAACAGCATCGAGTGGAACCATGTAAGCTTTGTATAAATAAAAGCAGGGGTAAAGCCAGGAAGTTTAAAATGTGTTTGAGATGCTGTACTGGAGATGTATCACACCCCGTTCCTTGTACATTTTGTTCCTTCTATGAAAAACCTGGTTTGTAAAATATTTACCTTGGAAATAACGGCATACTTTCTATGGTTTTGTTGTTCATCTTGTGATTTTTTTTTTTTTTTAAACTATTTGCTGTTTCAATAAGAACTGCTGCCTATTTTGAGATATCTTCCATGCTATGCACACTCCTAAACAAAAAATATTTTCTTTAATACCAGATGCAGGTCTCCCACTTTTTATTTTTCTTCTCTCCCCATCTTTTAAAGAAAGTAAAAAGCTGCAAGCAAAAACCCCAAATTATTTAAGCACTCACACATCTTATAGCTATAAAAATTCTGAAGAACTCTTCTGGGATTAATATTGATAAATTCCTTTCAAGAAATATTATAGTACCTTTACACGAAAAGAAAACCACAAACCACTCGGCAATATTAAATGCTGTTTATGAGCCCTAAAATGTTATTACCTTATTGAAGTCAATATCAATACTGTTGGCTACAACATGATAAATGATGCTGATTGCCCAGAACAGATTTCAAGCTAGATCATTGATACTTTTAATTAGGAAAAAGTGATATTGCGTCCCCCAAATTCCAAGTGTCAGTCTTCATTTGGATCTCTGCACTAGATTAAAATGAATGTTTGAAAGGTACTGAACACTGGTAGCATGACCTTTTAAGATCAGTGATTTTTATGCAATCAGCAGGAATCCCTAAACATAACAAATCTATTTTTAGTTCTTCCTTGTCAGGTTTTTTTCATATTTTATTTTTTAAACTACTGGTACATTCATATTCCATCTCAGTTCTCAGACACTTCGCTTTCATTAACTCCCCTGTATCAGCCCAACGTGTTTAAATATCTCATCCACCAGGTTGCGAAGTACTACAATCCATTTATATATGTACATATTTTAGGCTATTATAGAACTAGACTCTTAAACACAGCCAGGTTTAAGTCTCTTCAAAAAGGGAGATCAAAACGAAGAACAACTGGAACCTGTAGCTGCTGGGATCTGCATTCTTCTTTGACACTTCATAAACCAACGCTTGTTATCAGAACTTAAGTAATAATTAGGACTTTCATAGGTAACACAGGCTTTAAAATTAATCGAGCGAAGAAATAATGGTGTTTGCCAAGCTTTGAAAAATTTACTTAATGCACTAAAATAAAATAAAATAATTGAGTTTTTATGTCCTGTGAAGCCTACACTGTTCAAAATTCAAAAACTCTAACCTTTCAAAAAAAGCGCACAATTAAACATGTTTAATTGCATTCTTAGATTACTGCCAGATACTTTGTCACATGCCTTGGTGGGTCTGAATTGAATTTTATCACTTCCAAAAACCAAAGGCACAGAACTGATTGAGTTCAATTTAGAGATGGACAAATATACTATTAAAATATGATCAGATCAGATAAACTAAAGTGCATAAATTTACAGTGCGGTATTAAAATAAATAAAAGGAAGTAAAGCAGTTATATTTATGAGTAGCAACAGATATTATCTCCACTCTCTTGCATTCTCTTGCTGATGCCAGCAACGCCATCCTCCATAACCTGAGAGAACTTACGGAAAGATAATAGGTCCTACATTCATCAGACTCTAGTACAACTCATTTTTCTGATACACCATCAGTGTAATTAAAACCCAACACTGTTCTAGTTAAATTGAACTAAATCATTCCCTCCGTGCCCTGGGATTTTTTCTAAACTGTAGAAGACAAGATTTCACAAGAGCACATCATGTCAGTTGGTCTCATCTCCCTTTTAGAAAATAAGTACCCATGAATATGTTTGCATATTCATGTAATTCCAACTCTGAGTTCAAGGACATTTACAAGACACCTGCTAATACGCCAATTTGTATTCATTGGAGTGGGAAGCCTGCTGCCATGAGATACGGTTTTCACTCAGAAGCCATTAGCTTAACTGCTGAGAAGTTGTATCCTCTTAAACTGCTTTCTGAAGGAGAAGCATTTGTATATTCAGTTGTTTCAAGGTACAGTAAAACAGCTAAGCTAGTCCAGAGGTGGTCAAATCTAGTATTTTCTGAGTTTGCTTAACCAGGACTAGGAGGTCCTAAAATTACACTCATGAGGTAGTCTAGGAAACGGTGCTCTTGTGTCCCAGTTTAGAGCCTGTAATTACATATAGTTGTACTTTTCCAGACCAGAGTCATCATGCATTCCCTCCTGGCTCACATGGCACAATGACACGTGCTCAATCTTGTGTCTAGAGCACTAGTGACTCCTGTGACTGCATTGTTTTATACGGGTTAGACGTCTCCCTTGCAGTCTTTGGTGCCTGACATAGGAATTTCAGCACATTCTGACAGTACACCAGGTTGAAATCGCACATGCTTCTGTGGAGATGTGTCCTAGAGCCCTACCACAAGTCAAACTGAATTCATAGACTGAGCCATATGGGGCCCTTTTCATGTCAGCACGCATGTACACAGCCCTGCTGCACAGAACAGCTTCTCTCTAGGCAATCACCATCTTCATAATGGTCATATAAGTCTAGAATATATATATATCACATGTTTACAGATCTCTGTGCTCTACAGCATAAATACATCCTTCTACTTGCTTTGGTATGTGCTGTCTTGGACAAAAAAAAAGACTATATCGAAATAAAATAGGCTCTGGAAAAGCTGAAACAGAAAAATCTGTATCTAAGCAATCAGCAAAGAACATAAAAATAACTACTCAGATTGAAAAGTCTGTGGCCTTGTCAAAAGCCGTTATAGCACTGATCTTTAAAAGCAAAAAGAGAATATTTCACTTTTCAGTGGAGTAGAATTGGGAACACTATGGAAGCCAGCACTCCAGGAGACATACTGCTACCAGTATAATTTTCTGTGACTTAACAGCTGATTACATGGAAAAATTAACTGACTTCAAGAAATCTTATTGTTATATGACAAGACTAACAACAGCTTAATAATGATAGGTTAAAACCCATCCAACCTTTAACAGTAGGAAAAAAAACATTTTGTTTTGTTCAAGAAAAGGACACTGATGAATTTCTACTCACATTGCTCTCTGTTTTTCCCTGGTTCTTGAAATATAAATGCATGGTAGCAATTGCAGCTATTTCACGACACTTATTTAGTACTTATTCATCTGTTTTCAAACACATACCAGCATTTACAAAACCAAATATAGCTAACTGTTTTCCGGAAGGAATTTCGGACCCAGGAAGGCTTTAACTTGCACTTGCACCCTTGCACTGTATCAGACTAGTTAAAACCCACAAGTTTCTTCAGCTTCTGGGGATGGTTTAACAACTTTCACTAATATTAAGAGGAGTCCATAAATACTTGCAGTAAAGTATGTGCACAATCTCACATCACATCATGCTCTTAATATAGCTTTTTGATTTATATTTAAAGTGAGGCCATAGAAAACTAAAACCTGTCATTGCCAAACATTTAAATTCAGGCACACAATCCTTTTCAGTAAGAACTACATATAAATGATCTTCCAAATCCCAATATGTATGTTTTCTATTTGTAACCTATGCAAAAGACTTAATTATTTACTAAAAAAAAGGATAATAGTTGCAACATCGCTTCAATAAAGAAATGCATTCATACATAAAATTCACTACCATTCTAGCAGAAAAAATCTCATGTAAATCAATAATGATGAGATAATTAATGCAAAGTCTTACCTTTCCCTGAAGCGACAGCTTCCAGCAGTGATCTCTTAATGCTTTAATTTTGCAATGTAATTTTCATAAGTAGCTTTCTAGTTCAGGCAGAGATGGGTTAACTGCAAGCAGTCTGGATGCTATCTTGCTTGCTTCCTGGAGATCACCGTTTTGCATTGTGAGCCATCTCAACTGCCTAGAGAAAATAACATAGTCATCTTAACCTTCAGTCACCTGGACAAGGATATGTATTAGTGCTCCCAGATTAAAGAAAAGATTAAATAAAAGCCAAGTCTTAAAACAGGACCTTAAAAAACATTTCATAACAGACTCTGTTAAAAGAATTATTGCATACTTTCTTATTAGGAATTCATGCTTTTGGATAGAGACATAAAACAAGTGGGAAAATTCCATATGCACATGTAAATCTTTTAAATTACAACTTGGTTTTACACTGAAAACATGAAATCAACTTTTTAAAAAATTTCTGGTCAGAAATTATAACCAGCAGTGAAAACTGAGTTACGCTGCAACTCCTTAAGCAGAAGTGAACAGTGGTGCCTCTGGAAAATAAAAGTGCTGACAGTAGGAATCTACTTTTATTATTCGGGTATAACTGCAAGTTTCCTATTAGAACAGGAAATGTTGTATTTCTATTTGGTGCAATTACAGGCAATTGGCAGCCAATTTTTTAATTCAGTATAATAACAGCTGCAGGCTCAGAAACAAAAGCTACTAACCCATAACCATTCTCTGAGACAGGCTATGTACATTTGCTCTTATGCTACATGGAAGCAGCACAAAGCTGGCATTATAACATTTCCTCAGCTTGACTGGCTGAAATCTTTTCAGCCCCTAAAATTCTCAAGAGATGGGTTTTGGGCTGCAGCACTGTTCTTACTGTATATCAGTTTATGTCCTGGATTTCCTGGTGATGGTATGGAAAGAGCATGAAGTTGCCCCCGTTGCTTCTCTGAGCAACACGCTCACCATATGGTACCACGTTACTCTCAGTGTGTCCTAGGCTGCAATGCCATTTGAAAGGTGGTGATGGAAAAGAAGACCAGAGTTTTGAGCAGATCCCAATATGCACAAAGGCTCTGAAGCTGAGACTGCCACCTGCATCATGTCTGTGTTTAAAAGCACTGGCAGCAGATGTGGATTCTGCACTTGGACAGAGTGCTGTCCCATGATGGATAATGCGCAGAGGTCCCTAATGCTGGATTATCAAATCCATCTTGAACTTTGCTCCTATGAAATTTGTTACTACTAGCATTGGGGAGTGATGATGCTACATAGAGCTACAACATGAGGAAGACACTTTGTTTGCTAACTTCAATATGAGATGCAGTTGCTCAGGGCTTTGACCAACCAAGGCACTGAATACCTCCAAGGGCAGTCACAACTCATCCGGACAACCACAGTGCTGTCAGAGCAGCCTCCTCAACAGCGTATATTGATCTGAGTGCTCCAGACTCATGGCAGTAAGTAGTACAGTCCAACTTCAACAACATTACTTGACTTGCTTGGCCCCATGAAATGTTTGATAGGGCACTTAATTTAAAGATCTATTAAGCTGATACTAGCAAATGACACTGTCTTCTGCTGCCCTGTAAGGCAGTGTTTTACAATCTTGTCTCCTCTCCCCACCCTTCCCTTAACAGGAACCGCACTCGTGACTTCACCATGTATTATTAAAGGGCTTATACACTTTTATTTCTCTCTCTTCAGTGCCCTTTTCCTTCTGGATAGCACTTTGCAGCTATCTTCCATAAAACCACAATAGCAGCTCTACCCACACTTTAAGAAGCACTACTATAAATCTGGATAGTTCCTCTCTTGCACGTTTATGCTAGAGTTCAAGTTTCCTGAATGTTAAGAGAACTATTAAACTGTGGCATCTGAGTCAGAAGTCACTGAGACAGACAGGAAAGTCATGACTTAGATGCTTTTTGGTTTTGGAAAACAAGAAATGACAGACAGCAGATCAGACAGGTTCCTGAAACTACTCTAGTTCCTCATCTCTCTGGTGAGAAGTCTATTAACGTTTGTGAGATGCAGTCAGAGATGTACAAGTTTTCTGGACAAAAATGGATTATCAAGTTTTCAACTCATCAAATAAAATCCCAATAACATGGAATACTCCAGCTTATCATTATCAATACAACAGAGTGGATTTAGTCCCTCATATATTATCATCTGTGCAGTAGCAAGAAACTGCATCTTAAGAGCAATCACCTGGTTTTGCATATCCATGTGAAAAACTGCACTTCTCAGCCTCTGATAGCCTGAAGCCATTACCCTTCACTTTGAGGGGAGAAGGAGGGTCAGGAGGAGAGGAAGGGAGTGCTTTCCATAGCAGACTCTTGGGCAACACTGTAAATACCGACTTTCATGGACATATTCTACTTCAAAGAGCCGGGGCAAGCTGGATCAAGCAATCTCCAGCCAAAAGTTACAACCCTGTGCAGACACACTACCTTTTCAGACCAGGCTATAAAGGGAACACTCTCCTCTACATCCAGCGCAGAAATCAGACCCTGAACAAGGATAAAAATAAGGAAACTGAAATAGTACAGATATAATTAGTTTAACTGCAAAGTGTTGCACAGTGATTTATCATACCCCATCTAACTTTTTATTCATCCTTCTTGAGACATTTCTTGGTAAGTATGTTGTTTATACACAGGTATTATTTACACCAAATGACTTTCACAGATCAGTGCTTTGTTACATCAGTCTCAAAATATATGTTTAATATATATGAACATGTTTAAGTCACAGAGATCATTGGCATTTCCACTCTACCCAATTTTTTCCTTCTGACAAAGCAGGATTTTCTTATCTATCTGTTCTTAGAGGTAGAGAAAATAAATATGTGCACTAAGTAGGTGTACATTGTTCTTGTATGTATGATTGCTTAATGGGTATTCCTGAAATAAACCTTCATAATATAAAACAATATTTTGAAGTGTGAAAATTATAACATTAAATGCACAAAAAATGCAGTAACTTCACAGCTGTGCAGCAAGACATCGCAAAATAAGGAGGCTTATAAAAACAGACACTGCTCTCCAGAAAACAGAAAAAAACAGTGAAGGTGAGAGCTGCATTGCTCCAGCACCCTCTGTTGGTCTTTCTGCAGTACATTACTTTGTGTACTCATTGAAGAGCATCATTTGTTTCACCCTGAAGCTACGACAAAAATTTCCTTATATAAAAAACACATACAAAAAGCAGAAAAACAACCAACCAAACCCACCAATCCACAACCCAGCCCTGCTGATACAACCTTGAGAATACTCAGTACTGCTGGACATGTCATGCATTGGCCCATCTTTGCAGATGGTCAGAACCGATCTAAATTACAAAATGTTCTTTACCAGCCCTCTCTTTAATATTTCTAATAGACATTAATACTAAATAGCATCTCCCATGCAGCTCCCACCCATAGTAATGACAACTCTACAGAAAGAGGAAGCATTTTTATGGAACATCTTTCACTGTGGCGACTGAGAACTGACAATACATACATGACAGAATATCATCCACAAAAGAAAGTGCTCAAACCACGTGTTGTCAAGCATGAAGATAAATAAAGCCCAGATGCCAGACACAAGGTGATCTAAATATAAACTCCGTATACTGTGTTCTGGTGAACAGCCAGATGGTGTAATTTCCAGAAGCAAAGGCCCTTAGCTGGGTGAGCCCAGCAGCTGCTTCACAAAGCCGGCTCACAGCTCTGCAACAGCAGATGTAAAGTTGCAATGCGGAGCAGAGAGGAAGAAGGAGGGGGAAGTGGCAGGGCTGAGAAGGAGAAGCCCGCGTGCTTGCATGGCACTGGGGGAGGCAAGGCTGGTGTGGGCTGCTTCTCAGAAAAGCCACTCGGGGTTATCAGGGCTGCCTTATGCTTTCTGGCCCCTTAGTGGTTGGGTATGGTGGAAAGCAGCCTCTACAGCAGCAGGCAGAAGAGCTGCTGCTTGGCCAGCTTGTACCTGGCCTTTAATCACTACTCAAGAAAAGCCATGGGCAAAGGAAAGACAGGACCAAACCAGGTCTTACTCAGCTGCCTGGCTGCTTCCACCAGCTGAACCTAGACAGCTAAACCCTAAAGCCAACGCTGGCCAGAATCCAAAGAACCAACAAAAGTGCATTTCTCAGCTGATCTTAAGTTTAATGGCAGGAAAAAATTTAGTCTCAGAAGTGTCACTAGTTATTGCAAAACTCCCCCTAACACTGTTTCTTAACTTTGCACCTTTAAGCTCTGTACAGTTTTGTACCTGCCTTTTTTGTTTTCACATCCTGTCTGCTCACCTCACCACCCTTCCAGACCCTGCTCTTCTGCTTCTCTTCTCATGCAGCTTCACGTGATTCTCTCCTAATATTTCTGTGTTTATCAACTTTAAGACAGTACTAATAAAAACTGATGGTCAGATAATAATCTCCAGAACATGTTGAAATACACACAAACTTTTGCCAACTAAATTTTTAGTACTATTTTTCAGAAAGCATTACTATCTATTTCAAATATTTACACACATGCTTCCACTTTAGGTAATTTGTATTTTACCACTTAGCAGGGATGGAGAAATCAGTTTGATTTGGAATGTTGAGATCTGAATTATTAGAGTCAAATATTTATTGCACAGAACAAACCACCAACTATCTCACGAAATCTGTGCAGTTCATTTGAGGTCACTTGCTAACCAGTCCAGAAGCCTGAGGGGGACCCACACTGAATCCCCATCCCTAAACCTCAAAACTGGAAAAAAAGCAATTGAGCATTTGCAATGCATGATGTTATCATTCATTCTCAGGAGTTATTGTTTAGACAGTTATTTTCAGGCATTTATAGCCTTGCTTTACACCAGTTTCCGCAGACAAAGATTTCTTTATCTTTAGCTGTTTTGTTATTTTAATACGAAATTACCGCTACATTTTTTCCATGTTTAAACCATCTGGTTCCAAACAGTAAATAGTAGAAGTTATTTCATTTCAGACTTGGCTGTTCCTTAGGTGACTGGTTAGGGCTCCAGTGGCCTGTTCAGTAACAGGTTACTTACGCAATTAAGTTCTCTTCCTAGCAACCCTAAGGGTGGGGTTCAAACCAGCAACTGCACCACTCACATTTAGCAACTAAAAGTGAGGGAAAAAAGAAAAAGAGATACAGGAGCACAGACTGCAAGGGGAAATACTGCTTTTCTTCATGAGAACTTACTAAGAAAAGAAGGTAACAAACAACATAGATGAATGAACCAAAGGCAGATAAAATATTTCCCACTCAAAGCTGTAATTAATTCTGAGCTTGTGATATGATAATAATTGTTAAGAGAAATAATTCACACAGAGAACATGTTAATCCCTGCTGAGGATCAGGTAAGTACTTTGCTATTCTGGCACTAATCTTCCCTTTCTATTGAATATTTGAAACGATCTTCACTTCTAAACGATTCTTGTTAAAAAAGGTTACTGGTAAAATAGCTGGATATTTTGAATACTTACGGAGAAAGGTTCAATCATAGTATCTTTACATTGAGATGCAAAATCGAAAAAAAAGTGAAGGCAAACATTAAAATTACTGTTGACTGAGTTTTAGGAATAATATTAACTTTATTGATTTACTAAGTTTGCGGCAGTTAAAAGTTGGGAAAACTACATTCTGTGAAAGAATCAAGGAAACCAATACGTAAAACATTAGTGAATATGAATAAAAGATAAAACTATTTGGCCATATATCACTTCATTGTTCATAAAAGTTATTTCATTTAATGATTCATTTAATGATTCCACCCCCATTCCCAATCTGAAAGTCTTTCCCTTCCTATGCTTGCTTAGAAACTGATAAAAGTACCACAATGAGAACAGGCTTAGCTAGGGAAGTTATCAATTTATATTCATATAGAAATTGTATTTTTTTAAGCATTTAATGCAGAGGGGAGAAAAAATCTCCCCGATGGCAGGGAAGCACTCTGTCAGTCCATGGAGTGCAACTCCAGACCAGAAACATTGGTGCTTGCCTCAGAGCAGCTACTGCCACACAGCACACGTAAAGCTTTTGGTTTGGGTGCTGGAAGCAGCAGAGCTCTGTCAGTTGGCCAACTACCTGGACTTCTCATTTGATTTCACCTGGCCAGCCCGGAGCAGTCTGCAGCTCTGAATTGGAATAAACAGCTCAGAAAGGCAGCATGAGCATCTCTGCACAGCAATACAGCTCACACTGCACATACTCATGGTCCTCATGGTTTTTCCTCATTCCCCCAAAGACAATTAGTACTGGTCTTTATTTATACTTCAACTCTTAAGCTAACATATCAATTTTTTACATAGAAGCCTTCTTTGGTACCTATGTTGCTTTACACAGTAAATCAATGCCCTAAAAGCATTTACTAAATGAAGAGGCTGAGATGTATCTTTCATGCTCTCAAACAGACAGGTAAACATACCAGTACTGGGAATATTCTCTAATGTGTTATTATACAATTCCCAGAGCTCAGCTTGGCAGATCTTTTCTTATCAAACTATGTACGGTCACAAGTTTCTTTTACACTTACCTAATATTTCAAAATGTTCACCTCACCAACTGATTGTATACACACATGACCTGATTACTAGGTCAGTTTTCTAATAAAGATTATGTGGTCCTAAATTCACTAATAGAAAAGAAGATGAAGTGATACAAAAGCTGAGGAGAGGCTCTTTATCAGGGAGTGCAGTGATAGGATCAAGGGGAATGGTTTTAAGCTGAAAGAGTGGAGATTTAGATTAGCTATTAGGAAGAAATTCCTTACTGTGAGGGCGGTGAGACACTGAAACAGGCTGCCCAGAGAAGCTGTGGATGCCCCATCCCTGAAGTGTTCAAGGCCAGGCTGGATGAGGCTATAAGCAACCTGATCCAGTGGAAGGTGGGTTTGGAACTGGATGATCTGAATGATCTTTAAGGTCCCTTCCAACTCAAACTGTTCCATGGTTCTACAAAAATAACACCTCAACTATTAAGAACTGGTACGTGAAGGCTAGGATCAATCTATCTTGTTTGCCAGCAGGGTGGCAGTAGATGAGACTATTGCCTCCCATCACAGTCACCAATAGCTCCATGCTGGCTCTCTGCAGAGCTCCACATTGATGAAAACGTGGACAATTAATATCAATAAATGCCATCCTATTCTAGTTTTAAACTCCCTCGTCTCTATTTCATAAGAAAACTTTTCAAAGCTCTCTGTGATGTGGCTGCGTATAATAGTTTTCAGATAGGAACCACTACTTTTTTTTTGCTAGTTTTAATTGAATTTTATCTCAAAACTGACATTTCATTAAACAGCTCCCCTTTTCCTGATCTCCCTCTCTACTCTGTTTTGATTAATCGGATATGCAAGCAACTTCAGTGACTCAAGACACTGCAATTTCCAATAAATAAATCTGGATTAAACTTTATCCAATCTGTACAAAGCATCCTGAACAAGATCTTAGACCTGAACTTCTTCATCTTTTGTTGCAGGTATAAGCAAGAACAATTTGAAATATAGGCATCAAAAATGGTAGAACGGAAATTTATTTTCCAGAGACCCTTTTTGTATCATGACCTGCAGAGTTTTTCCCAAGCTAAGTAGTTCAAGGAAAGAAAACACAACACCCATTGCAGTCAGCATCTTCCCTTCATGGTATAAAATTAGCAACCTCTTTAATTTAGTTTAAATTTTCTGTGTCTACTTAATAGCCAAATTCTGTAGTACAATAATTCTTTTTTCTTTTTCCATCTCAATTAATTCTTTGTTATTTAAATAAAAAAGAGTAGGAATTGAATAATAACTCTAGATAAGAACCAAGCAAGGCCTTTCCTTTACTTACAGTTGACTCATCCATTTGTTATGCCTTTATACATAAAGGTCTTCAGATTGAATACTCAAGAAGAAAGACTAAGAGACGTAGCATGTAAGTAACTTCCTTTTGTTTGGAATAGCAACCAGTTTGCTGCCTACTTACTTATTAAAATACTTAATGACAGAAAAAAAAAAAAAACAAAAAAGAAATATCAATCCCAATGTGAACCAAAAAATTTGAACTATTAGAGTCAGTCTCTGAATACGAGTAATCTGCCAAACAAATCCCAAAACCAAACTCCAGGTGTCCAAGTTTAATAATAATACCATTCTGAATAATACCTTCAGAGACTGCATTTTCTAGCTGTCATGCATATTATCATCTCAAAAATGAAATTGGAACAGAATCATCAAGACTTCCAAAACAATAGATAAATTTTAAAAAAAGATCTTCAGTTGTAAAATTCTTTAAAAGATGACTTCATTTAGGAAAACTAAACAATTCAAAAAGCATTTGCAAGAATGCCTTTATACTTGCAATCAATATTGCTTTCTTCACTCATACAATAAACCACTGTTAATCATGCTGCCAGTGAACTGCTTCAGAATTAAGCAGAGAACACTTCATTCAAAACTTAGACTAATAAAACAAGATGACCATCTATCTCAACTAAACACCCTTTTCTCAAAAGTACTACTAGTGAGCAGAGCCCTTGATGCGTTCTTCTTCTCCACTGTACTTGGAAGAAGATCCAGATCCGTTCATCTCTGACACAAAAAGCCTCTGACAAATGCCTACCACTCTTAAAAAAAAAAACAACACGAGGAAAACCCACACAATACAGTTTCAAGTTTTGAGAGAGAAACTTGAGAATATCTGTGCTTTGCAATACTCAGCATTATCTGCTTTTCTGAAAGAAACCACTTATAAATAAATAATGTAAACAAATACTAACAAAGGCATCCAGCTTCAGCGTTAATGTTGTCCTGTATGCAAATCATGGATAGCAACATATATGGAATTAATTTACTGATGCTTAGCAAACTATATGGAATTAATTTACTGATGCTTAGCAACCTATATAAGAAAGGCAGCATTGGAAAAAAAAAATAAATTCCACTGAAATATGACAGAAAAAACAGCAGATACCAGGTAGCTGAAATACAGGGTGTTAGCCCTTCACTGATCTATTAAAAAGAAGTTACCCCTTTGCTTTTGTTGGGGATGTGCGCACAGAAACAGACAAGCTTTGATGCTGCCATTCTTTCCAATATGTTAATTCCAAATTTCTGAAAAGCTGATTAAGGAAATGTCTGTAGTGTTTATGCAATAACACAGCTCTCCTTCACTGTATATAATTTTATAACACAATTTTAACTGACCAGTAGACCTCACAACCCAGCAGAGCTGAGCTGGTGTGAAGCAACACAGTGCAGGACCAGTCACAGAAAGTGTACCTCTGCCACCAATGCCGTGACCCCAGCTCAGTGCAGCACCCAAGTAAATGTCCAGAGGGAAACCTTCTCAGGTCTCTTTAATTTCAAAGAGATAGACAGGAAAGCAAAGACCAGACAACAGCGGCCATTCACTGAAGAGTCTCCCATTAAAGATGGGCCGATGCTAAAATATAAGTGCCTTTCAGTTTTGAGGTTAAGCTTTCCTTTTTTACAGTTATTAGCTTTTGGTATCATTTTCACTTCTATTTTAACCACCCAGCTATATGCCTCTGCTCTCAGAAATAAACTTCACAAGTCTTTTTTGAAAGGTAGATTTATCAAGTTCACATTCCCTAATGACATCTATATCTGCGAATTTCAATGTACTAGAAAATCCTACCTTTTTTTGTTTTCGATTATCTAATGTAATATTGACTGAAAAGTGTAAGAAGAAATGCACCCATTGCACCAAGCAACTATATCAAGATTTTCTTGAAGAGGACACCACAAAATATTACTATAATATATACATGGATCATTGCTTTGGACATACCTCTAAGCCTCTTTCCTGTTCAGTACATTGTTAAAGCACTGGGCATATAATACAAGTATGAAAAACATACAGGTTTTGAATACAGTTTCTTCTACAATACCTGTTAAAAACCATCAATGTATAAAACACCAGTGTAAGTTTTACATTTGACTCAGTCTGGGACACTCAACAAAAAGAAAGTATGAAAATCCAATCTTTAAATACATCTGTCTGTGGGAAGCGTACCTAGTACCTCTATGATCCACTATCCCTACTATATTTAAGGCAGACAGCCCCTCTCCTTTCTTTCTTAGCTTGCGTGTCTCGATTACTTTCTAACCATTAGCGGCAGTTTGTCTATTTTTAAGCACAAAAAATGTGCAGGAAGCCTGTGCAGCTTTGGAAGTTAATGAAGGAAAGTAAGAGACTCATCATGTAATACAAATCTGAGCTTTTTGTTACTTGCTGTATGCTGCTTCTTACTTATCCTAGGCAGTAAATTAAGTAAAATTGAACCTGATGGTGATATTTGCCATCCTTCTTTAAGGCATCTCTCAATTCTACCCCTTGATACCTCTCATCACTATTTCACAGTAACTATTAAATTAGTTTTGATTAATTCTGATTGGTCCTTTTTAAGTTCTAAATATATTGCCATAAGCTGGTTATAACTTGCCCTGGAGAATAAAGACATGTTTGCTTTAATGGGGCATTTACTATAAGATGGGTTAAAACCATGAGGCATTAAAAAAGGGAAAAAATTTTCAAAATTAAGCACACCGTATTTATACAGAGATTGCTTTATATCAATTTTTTCCTAAACAATTTAATACAGCTTGCAAGCAGAAACAAAAACATCCTTAACCTCAGGATTGTTGTATGTTAGCCAACTGCATGTATTTTATTTATTTTAATGAGGCTAATTAACAATGAAAAATAGGTCTGGCTACTGGGGTTTCTAAAAAGGAATTTTATGACAAGTAAAGTTTGCTACAGGGCAGCTGGACCATACTTAGAACTATTGTGTATGTTTTCGGATTTCCATCATGCATTTATAAAAATAAAGGACATATTTCTTATGCAAAACTGTTTATAAAGGCACGATGCCTGCAGTTCTTTGGTCCAGCAAATCTACAATGTTTATCTCAGAAAACAGCTTTCTATTACTTTATTCAGAGATACCTTTGCAACAGTGGTCAGGTTTTTATCTGTTTTGAAAAAGTGTGTCTTTAAGCTTTATCAGGGCACTTTAAGTACTGTTCCTTCTTAATTCAAGATGGCCTAGGACACCTTACTAAATTACTTCTGAACTAAAGCTCTGAAGTTTAAATTAAGAGCTATTTTATATGACTAAAACCAGAAGGAGGTTAGCACACAGGCAGAAGGTTACAACTTGTCTTACTGAATCTTACAACACACATTGTTATTTATTTCTGTTATATTTTTAGGATATAGAGTAATACATGAGCCCTGTCTAAATAAATCCCATGCTAAAAGCCTTCCAGTTTTGAACTTTTTGGTTCATGCCTGAATTCTCAATCTTAGCACTGCAGTAACTGTGTATTTGTGTGTTCTTGCACGCATAAGCTGTTGCTACTTTGCTTAAAAGTTTATGCAAAAACCTGTCACGGTCTATGCTAATGTGTATCTCTGAGGTTTTTTAAAGTAAAAAGTATGCATGAATATCAAAGAGCACACTTTAAATGATCATTTCTAATCTTAGACATGTATCAATTATTCACTAGCTCATTCTTGTGCTTTATCAGATAGTCTTCACCATGGCAACACTGTTCTTCTGTTCCTAGCCTTAATCAGTGAATCTGTAAACTAATATTAGATTTAGCTGTTGGATTACATGATATTCTACTTATTATACCATGAACATAGACATATCTCTCTCATTACACCATGAACCATACATAGTTTCCAGGATATCAATAAAATTTCATTTGATTAGCAATATTAAGACTTTTCTAAGAATTAGTTAGTTTCTCCTTTACTGCTAGGTATAAATACATAGCTCTGAATTACCACTAGCAAAATTCAGAAAGCAATTTAATGTCTGGGTACAATACCTATCTTATGGTCCTTATACAAATAGGGAAACGGCCTACTTTCCAAAAACTATAAATTTTAAAGTGACTGTTAAAATTCATAACTAAATCACTTGTTTTCAGAAAATGCCTTAATTAAGAAATGTCTTCATATCCAACAGTTTTATGGGTACTATACAATTTACAAAAAACACAATTTATATTTTAATGTTTTCTTTTCTCTTCTTGTTTTCCAGCATTGTTATACATCATTTTCCATCTTCTTATAATAAATGAATCTTTTTCTAGCAGCTTTTGGGCCAGCTGTTAGTCCTTTCCAGTAAATTTCTTCCTTCTGTCTAATTTCTCTCTTTTTTATGTCTAATTCTGTTTTTACTCATCCTTTTTTTCCTATGTTTCTCCAGTATTCTTGATCCTGTTAATAATTCTCATCTTCCTTTTGCTGTTCCATCACACAATCATATTGCCTTTCCTTTTGGTTTGTAAGATTGTTTATGTATCTCATTAACTCAAAAGACACATCCTTAACGCCTTAACGCTACACTGTTCCTTCCCTCAACTTGTAAAGCAGAACGGTAAACATCTGTTTGCCTCAGTCTTACACTTGCATTTTCACAAAGGTGTTCAACTTGTGGTATCTGCTGTGGTCTCTAACTCACATTGTGCTTTTGAGTATATCATTAATCATCATTCTGGCAGCAATTTCTATGGATTATTTAATACATAACAATCTAACTATTATATTACCAGCACAGAAACAGTGATATACACAGGCAGCTCACAGTCCTTCCCAATAGGTCCTCAATACTGTTCCATCACCATTTGTAAAAATGAACTGCACGATATTTCCCATAAACATTAATTATCTTCACCATAGTTAAAAGGAAAAAAAGGCAGAACTCGCTTTTCTGAAGGAGCTATTACACCTCAAAACCTCCAAAAAATCAGACATACACATGAATAGGGTACACTGAGAAGCAAACTAGATCATAAGTCTACTAATAATTTCACACAAGAACACAAGAGAAGACAGCATAGCATGACTGAAGCTACCTCCTCCAGGAAAAGATGATACTGAAAGGTCAGTGTCAAGGCGCTGTGCACAACCCCTTCACCCCTTCCGAGGGGATCAGCTGGCTGTGCTTAAGGCTAACTCCACTGCAATGCTGCTGGAGATGTCCTGCCTAAAAAACCCTACAGCCTTAATTACCACTAAAAAATGGATGTCATTACACTTTTTAAAATACTTATTCCCATCCAGAGACAAGGTCGCTGCACCTCCACATTATACTTGTGAGTTACCCCAGGGACGCACAGACTCACAAAACACGCTGTCTCCTACAACACTTTTGCTGAAACACTGCTGGAAGTTTATCACTGAAACTAAAGAGCTGTTGCTCTCTCATTGGCACTTGTGTGCGTGTTGTCCTCTCTGAATGAATATGATGGGCAATCCCTACGTGCACATCTGCTTTCAATATTTAGTACCAATCATAAGATGGATACTAGACAGAGGAGAAAGTATTCTTTCTCAAACTTCCATTGCTTTCCTAAATACAAGCCATGAACAGCTCCATAAATAGGGCACGACTAAAATACATCTTGCATTAATCGAGTTTTTATGACACAAAATTAAGACATTAAGGTTTCAGAGCTTGAACTTGCATTCGTTTAGACCACCGTTCTAACTTTGATCCAAAAGGAGAACAGCAGAAACATACCTACACAAATTATACTTCCTAAATAAATCATAACAGTAATCATTCAAGCAAATAAACGGGATTTTTTTATAAAAGCCTAACCATAGAAACTGAAAACACTAACAAATTTCTGTTGGAAATACTGAAAACTATCAGCATCCTGAAATAAGACCCTATTGTTAGGCCTTGTCATAAAATATAGATTGAGTTAATTAAAAAAAAATACAGAAAATACTTCTTTAGAGAAGAAAATATTTATTTAAAGTAACAACAAATAAAATAAACCGCTACTTGAAAATCTCATCTTGAACAAACTTGGAGATTTTGGCATAGTTATGTAAAAAATGCTACGTTCGTTATCTTTCACTACCAGCTAAGCCTCAACAATCTCTCTGTTTATATAATCAAACTCCTATAATAAATATTGAACAAGACGACCCTGGGAAGGGTTTTTTCCCATCTAACTTATTTTTCCATCTGATCAGCAACAAAATCCATACGGCTTTCTGAATCATATGTACATGATAAAGACTCACTACTGGCATTCTTTTTCAAAATGTAGAGCAATATTCTACAGCTGATACTCAGAAGTGTGTGGTCAAATAAAGCAAGCTAGAGTGGATTTGTTTTCAATCTTTATAAAAAATGTTTAGATTTACAACCCACCCACCTTTCTGTCCTGCCACAATCTGCCCTGTACACATTAATGTATAAACAGTTCAGATCTTTTAACCTAAAACCAGAAAAGGCCAGGTAGTTACTGGATGCAGTACCTCCTGGTTCTGACTGCTAGGATCAAATGGAAGCTAGATCAAAATAGAGTAGTTAAAACCTAATTAAAAATAGCAACACTATTCAAGGATAGATATGACTGCACTCCAAATTTTATATTGATCTAAGAGGTTATTTATCAGACTGGATCTGGCCCAAATTGCTATTAAAGCTTAATGCATTCAGTGATATTTAACGGCATTGCTCCTTCCAGCAGCAGTGAGGATACAGATAAATTTGAAAGAATTACAGTATAGCAGCCTGTTACCTTAGAAGTCCATATAGTGGTGCTCCTGGTCTCATTAAAACCATCTATTACCATAAAATTTCTGTCCTTAATATTTTTCCTCAAGACATTTCTGAGGGCTTATTTCAGAAGTTAATAGGATTTTGTAGCTCTGAAATACTGTAACAATTTTACAGCTTGTAATATGGCAGGAAGGGGCTTATTCAGTTGCTCACACACAAGCATGTAGTGCTTCTTGAGATGCTGCAGCAGATCCTGGTTCCCAAGTGACAATTGAGGAGGATACAGGTCTCACATGGGTGAAACTACAGTTACCTTTTACATCATCTTGCTTGGAACAGAAAACCTATGTAAGACCCTTAAATCTGTTCCCTTCCCCCCAGATACTGAAGGAATTTTGACATGCTTCAGGAAACTCAAATGAGAAAATTCAACAGACCAGTCTTAGATCACAGACTCATATAATCATTTGGGTTGGAACGGACCTTAAAGATCATCTAGTTCCAAACCTCCAGCCATCAGCCGCGACACTTCCCACTAGACCAGGCTGGTCAGCACCCCATTCAATCTGGCCTTGATCATTTGGTTACATTTTGTGTAAAACTTAAGAAGACTTCCTACAGAATTGCATTACACAATATCACATAGAAGTTAGCCACAAGAATGCCCATGGTTAGCAGCTTCGGCGTCTGGGTTTAACTGACATCTCCACAAACAGAATACTAAAAATAAGTATTTACACAGAGATGTCACAGCCTTTTCAGTTATAAAATGGAGATCACAACCCACTAACATTAAGTACAGGAAGACCCCAAATCTACTTTTAACTTCCATGAATTTATGCACAGCTACGGAAGATCAAGAATGGCAAATAAGCTGCAACAGCTCTTTCTCTCTTTGAGAGTTGTGTGAACTAATTGGGTCAGTTCATTGAAAGTACACACATTGAAAACATGAAGTCACTCGAGTTATGTTAGGACAGAAAAAATACAGCTTTGATACAGGTTGATCTATCAGTAACACTCATAGCTCTTTTCTTCCATTTGTGCCTTATATACATACAATTTACTATATTAGAGCAGTTCATTAAATACATCAAGGATAACAGGTTGAATATCAGATTGTGTGAAAAATTAATTATCTACAAAGTTTGGTTACTAACACAATGCACATAGGCATAATGCACTGTTCCAATATGGCCATAATGGCTTTTCACTTTGTGGATCTTCTTGGAATGGCATAATGAACAGGTCATAGTTGATTTAGTAAAAAATTTGAGCCATCAGCAAAGAAGCATGCAGTGTATCTGCAGTGCTGAGGAATACCTGGGCATGCTCACCTTAACAACCCTGCACAAAAAACACCAATCAAACAAAAGAGAAGTATTGCCTTCTTGATCCACATGCAAAATGCCAAAACAACAAGAGCTGTAGCAGCTCAATAATTGCCAATAATTATTGTCTAAAAGAGATAAAATGCAATTTAGCAGAAGATTCCAGCAAGGAGTCTTGGTAGGCCAGCACAGATTCAGTCCCACTGCCTGTAACACTGGTTTAGCAGGCAAATACACAGCTATCATATTGCAAGAAGAGCATCTCTTGCTTCACAGCTCTTCTGCCCTTAGTCTCCCACCGGTGTTCAGTGGTGTTGATCACAGGGAGATCTAGTGACTGGAAAGCCACCAGCAGTGGTTACAACTCTGATTGTAACAAACCAGACCACCAGCCACTTCCACCCTACTGTTGTTGGTACTGGACCTATGATGCTTACAAGCTGTTCATACTTCAACAGTAATCACAACAATCACTAAACAGGGGCTAAATGGCATCATTAACTTTTTTTAATCCTGACAAATGCAAGAATGATTAAGTTACAAAGTAAAATTCGATCCCTCACAAATATTTCTATGCAGCATACTTAAGAATACTTCAAAAGCACATAAGACAGAATTACATAAATTCTCTGCTAGTCTGTACACAGCTTCACACACAACATCTGCATCTGCCACCGGCAGAAAAAAAAGTATTTGTTGTCACGTCCAGAGGCATAGATGGAAGAAACTCCAAGAGGTGATGGTGGTGCCTCCTCAGAGACAGAGATCACAGGTACATCCCAAAATGAAGCTGGTATTTTTCTAGCTAGGCTCTAGCTCCATTATTGGTATCTGCTTTGCACTGCGGAGCGATGTATGATATTTGAAATTATGCAGATTCCCCCAGAACAAACCAGGCACAACTCTGCACTCCTCCAGATTCAGTCATTACTTCTCACAGGCACGTGACAGAGGGGCACTGTTATGTTCTTCTGCTAAAACAAGGCTTATCAGAAAACACTGAAACATGTTTCAAAAACAGCGATGCAGGTTCATCACCCCTCTCTGTCAACAGCATCCTGCAGTGAGGAAGCTAACAGCAAGAACACTATGCCCGCCCTTGTCCTCAAAAATTTAACTCCAAGCATCATTAACCACAGAGTTCCCACTGAAAGGAACACGGGAGCTATCAAAATAGCTCATTCAAGTGCTTCATCTAATCCAACGTGCTGTCTGTTCATTAGCCTGTAGCAGATGGTTTGACAGAAGGTGCAAGAAATTCGTCAGTGGACAACTCTGGATTGGAAAAGTGTTTTTCTCAGTTGCTCCATCTAGTTTGCTTATATTTTGAAGCACAAGGGTTTACAGCAGAAAGGACTTAAAAAATACTGGATAATATATATATTGCATGCATATATTATATTTAAGCATCACATCTTTTGTTGTAGAAACATCAGCATCTTCTCATTGCTCAGATATGTTTGTCAGTTAATTACATAAACGAATGACACACCATCTAAAAGAAATTCTTGCATACTTGAGGTTTTTTGATTTTATTTCAGTCTTCACTCTTCCGTCAAAAAGGGTAGACAGAACACACAATTCCCTTTCCTCATAAAGGCTAGTATTCCACATATAGTTCTAAGTGGAAAAAGTTGAAAAGTGCCAGTCTTCTCAATCTTGCTTTATATGGAAGGTTTTCCAAAGTCTATTTATCGTTGCCAATCTCCAGCTTCTATTTCTGATCCCTTTCTGGACTGCAAATGGTTGTATGTAAACACAGATCCTCATGTCTTTGCTAACAATTAATTCATATGGTTGGTCAGGAAAAATATAATTTCAGGACCTATTGTATCTGTTAAGCCATTAACACAGAGGAATATTTACTCTTATGTCTCAACCATGTGTATGTATTTTATTTTATTCCTTTCGTTGAAGAAGTAAATCCTAATATGTGTCAACACTGAACTTCGCACAACACAAACTTATTCAGAATCTTCTGTAATGTCCAGTAAGTGAAGTAACCTGCTCTCTGCAAGCGTACCTGTTCTTTTCCAGACATACTGACATTAAATTTTCACCCAGCACAGCACCACAGTCCTCCACCAATAGGTAGCAGCTTAAATATTGTCTTTTGCACTCTTTTTCATCACAGTTTTTATAATAAAATGCTCATTTATATTTTTGATCTACTATAACTACTACTGTAGTAATTCCACAGCCTCACAAACAGTATATAAAGAACTACCTGCCAAAGCAATGCTCAAATATGGCTTTCGCGCAATATTAAGGATGTATCTATTCTTCTCCATTTCCTGGGGAGGAGGAAGCCAAACAATCTATTTAAACCTTTGAAAACAACAGAAAACCAGCTCAGCCATGAGAAGTAGAATCATACTATCACAGGTTGCTGCAGACATCATTTGAATACTGCTGGATTCAGTGGCCAAAGTCCCATCAGACTTCCATCACTCACAAATTGTTCTAGAGTCCTGGAGGCAGCATGTGGATCCTCCCAAGGGAAAGGGAACATAATCCAACTGCTCAAACAACGGAGACTCATTTGTGAGCAGCATGACCTTAGATACTGCTACCATATACCTCAAAGCTAGATATTAGCATGTGAATTGCTAGACTAGAATTATTAAGAGAAAAAAAGATTCCATAGCAATGCTTACAAAGGACAAGAAAGAAAGTAGTGACAGGACAAAGACAGCATAAAAAATTACTTTAAAGACAATGAAAAAAAGGCAGCTACAGCAACCTTCCCTTCCCACACTGTGTTTCCCTCCACTATTAACTGTGACTGCAGGAATTAAAGGAATCTTAGTATTTTCCATTTTTACAAATAACAATGCATTTAAAAAACCCACACCAAATCTCGTTAAACATGCTTATAAATCTAAATTGTAAATTCACTCAAAAAATTCCATGGAAAGGTGGCGAAAGCCAATCATGCCATCATATTAAATACCTGTATTTACACTGCACTTTGCACACTGTTTGATCTATCGGAGATAAGAACATGTTCTTTACTGTTCCTTTTGGCCTCCTGTTTGTCTAAATGGCATTAGCATTTGCACCTGAAAATCAATGCACGCTTCGGATGGAACTGTCTTATTTCTCCATCCCATTTTTATGTGACATCATTAAAAAAAACCACAGTGAGAGAAAGGAAGGAGAAGAAATCCCTAAACCAGAGGTTTTAGTCTCTGAAGTTGTATTTTATTAAAGTACAAACTAGGAATCTCAAGCAAGATAACTGCACAGAAGAATAATTCAAGTTGGTTTGCTGCCAATTGACTCTATTCAAAAACCTCAAAACCAAATCTAAGTCATAGCAGCTATGTCCGTGCAGGAACTATTCCTTCTTCTGGACATTATTTCCAAGCCACCAATCTTCAGCAGCTTCCTAGGGAGAAAAGTATCCACATAGTCTCCTCCAAGGACTAACAAATCATTTAGAACAGTTTCTCCTAAATAACAGCACTAACAAATGAGTATTTGCATAAGCTTGTACAGCTTTAGCTCCCTAAAAAACAATCTTTTATTCCCCCATTATTTCTGAGTTGTGTCCTTGCTGGTTAACAAAAGGAAGGACAAGAAGGAAGCCTGAGCACCAAACCCCAGCTGTCCATACTGCTCACCAATAGCTCGCCACTGGATCTGATTTCATTCTCTGTACAAGAGAGCTGCTCCAGGCTGAGGTCAGCTTAGCATCACATGCAGGTTCTGACCTGTGGATGCAGCGGTTCAGAAGTAGCCATTTATGCCTGACTTCTACTGGAGGCAGACCCACGCTTCTCCAATCCCCATTCTCTGCCTGCACTGCAGCTTCTGGCTCTCTCATCCCTTCCTCCTCTCCATTACACCTCAGAAGCTACTCCCGTTGGATGACACTTTCTTTGAAAATTACTGGCCTTCCCTTCTCCTTTCAGGAACATTGAATCTGACCTAAAAGACAACAGTCAGGGCTAAATATAGAGGCAGCTGTTCTCTTTTCCTTTTATGATGGCAGCATTTCCCATCTAGTATATAAGATACTTTACGTACACAAAAACCCAGAAATAAATGATATATTTTTATCTTCTGAGGTGACATTAGTCAGCACTTTATGAACTGCAAAAGCAGTATAAAACAATTATATCTGTTCTGAAGGGCACTTGCTTATGTTCTCATGAGACTACTGTAAATGGCCATAGTGCATTTGCTGGCCATGCTTAGACTGGGGAAGAAATATCACTGCAGCATAACTTCCCTAAGCTTATGTGGTGACAGAAAGACCTTGTTAACACCTTCCAGTGTTGTCCCTGAACAGGTAAAATCAGCCCTATGAAATACTCATCTAGTTCTTACACAGACCGCCCAGACTTAAAATGTTTTCTACTTTTTCTTCTCAATGGACAGAGTGAAGAATCAGTCCCAGGTGATTAACGACTCGCAAAGTAGTGACAGCTATCAAATGATGCACTAAAATGTAAGAAGCTATTCAAAGTCAGCTTGACATGAAAACAGAATAACACAGACTCTTTCGAAGAATGTATTTAAATTAATAAATGCAGAGTTATATGCTGTACTTCAGCTGGGACACTGCTGATTTTCAAAAGGTTTCACATGCCCTCATTCCTCTTCTCCCTTAAATGGTAATTCTTCCCCCTTCATCCTTTATTATGCTCTTCATTCACCCCACCTCTATCTAAATCCCACTCCCTCCAATGCCTTCATATCAATCTATCCATTTTCCTTAATTTAGAAATTATGTTTATTTTTGCAGTCTCTGCTTTTCATTTTCTCTCTCTCTTTGGGTTTTGATTTCTGATGTCCTCTTTATGCAGGGAGACTGAACTGTTGGGAATTTACAGGACGTCAATACCAACAGCACACTTCTGAGTGCTGCAAGGTTCAATTATAAGTAATCATTATTGACAGAAAACAGATTTCTGTACTTCCTGCAATTAAAAGAAATAGGATATTGATTTTCATTTGGTATGGGACAGTCACCTATTAGTATGGTATGGATTAATTTCAAGATGACTTCTGTAAAATTACTTCCAGACAAGATTGCTAAATGACAGTGCAACGGGCCAGAACTGAAACAACATTTCATAAAAAACATCCCCACTTAAACTGAGTCAAACGTTGTGTTGGAGTGTGTGACTCCATAAGTATGTTTAATAGGAGAAGCATGATCTTTATATTTTCAATGACTGTTAAAGCTGTTCTTTCTGACCTATATCCTAATCTCAGGTTTGACTCTGCACTCCTTGTATAAACTCTTGAAAAGATATGAAGCTGTAAAATACATACTCATAAAAATGTCCTGTCTGAATACATTGTAACTATTACTGCTTTCAAAATATCCATCAAAACTTAGAATTTATGAAAAAAATATAGGTTTGATATTTTATTAAAAATAAACGAGAATTTTCAGGAGTTTCTTGCTGACACTAGGCATTCCAAGAAATATTATCTAGTTTCAGCATATTTTTAAACTTCTCATACACAAACAGGAGCTGTATCTCCTTAAGGAGAGCATCAGAATCCCAAGTGCTGCAGAATAATTAAAATACAGATTTCAGGTCTGCTTTGGTAAAGCTAAGAAGCTTATGTGATCACGAGGTCTGCAAACATCTCTCTCTTCCCCTCGCAACAGTTTTCTACTGCTTGGCAGATATTACTGATTTTTGACAGGATAGAGACCTCAAAGGTAGTTAAATTACTACATGCTTTATGGAAACAGATGGCCAAGGGAAGAACAAGCTCACAACGAACAGCTCCTATAAATGCCCTGAATGATATAAAGGCTGGAGTATGGATTCACATCATATTACACATTAGCAGAGCACACATGGAGAGAACTTTTACCATAGCTTCAACACAGTAAAACCATTGATCATAATCATCAGATGAACCAATAGATCAAAATCAATAAAAAAATTATATTTAACAGCTCCAGACCTCATGGAAAGAGAAGCTTAGTGTTCATGGCGATCATAGTAAATGAGGAGACAGAAGAAATAGGCAAATATAATATGAAAGACGCAGATCACGTTATTTTATTTTTTATTTTAAATCTTCTAACAAAGATTGTCGAGTGAAACTTTTAAAAGTCAAAACCTCTCAGAATATACATTGCTACAAATGTCTAAAATGAGCAATGCATACAACATTTGATGTTGTAGTTATCAAATATAGATATTATCTAGAATTTTAAGGTACTGAAAATGTTCATATAATAATAACCAAGTTCAAAGTGCATCTGTAGAGTAACCAGGATCCATTAAACAATTTCAAAACAAATTCTGATTAAGCTAACTCACACAGCTTTCCTTCTAACTCATTTCAAAACTCATCACACCAGGGAAAAAAAAACAGGGCAGGCTGACGAATTCTGTGAAATCTGTTAAAACTACTTGTTAAATAGCATCGTATAGAATTGCCCACTTAAGAACAGCCTACACTGCTGTAGTGCAATAAAAACAATTGTTATGTTACTTGTTGTCTGTCAGGTGCCAACATTAACTGCAGGATCATTTGTGGTATTTCATCACACACAGAGTCATGCTCTTGCCCAGCAGCAGCAAGGTTGTCACTTGCAACAAGTAAGCCTGCTCCTACTGTAAGAGAAAATCAGCTTGCTTCCTGGAAGCATTGGTTCATATTTTCTTAATACTGAGTATAAAAGTACACAGCATTTTTTCCAGAGAACAGCAGCATCTATTCAATTTGGGTTTGCTTTTGCATAGAATTAGAGCTCTACCATGAAGTATGGGCTAATATTTTACAAACATCAGTAACACTATTAGTATAATCACATGCTTTGTTCCAGTTCATTAAAAAATATGATGAGGGATTTATAAGAATCTTTTTTCCCCCAAAGTAAAAATTTTGAAGACTCAAGTATGAGAGTGAACACATACTAAATTTTTACCTCTATGCTTTTAGGCATCTGCCAGTAGTAACATGTAAGAAAATTTCTTGGTTGACATGGATAAAATATAACAAAAAGCCAATAAAAGCTATGATTTTTCCAAGGCTTTATTGGGAAAGAAAACATCAGTTACCATGGACGGAAATCCAGGTTCTAAATTTACTTCTTACCTCCTGTGACTGTAGTTACCAAAATCTCTCCCATCATTTCTCCAGCCTGACACTGCCATCTATAGCAGTCTCCTGCTACAGAGGCTTGCAGCAATGATGCCGCTAGCACAGAACAGACTGAGTGGTCATATTGTGCTTACTATTGTTCTGTGGAAAACAATTTTTGATGATGCATTAGTGTGAGAGGCAATAAACCTAAAACGATGGAAAGACCCCTCCATGGCTCAGCTGAGGCTTTATTGAGTCTCAGGCCATGAAGGAATGCAAAAGACACCTTGCAACATAACAGGGACTAAGAAAGAACATGCAGTCCTTATCAGGATGTGAAACAATGCATATATTTGGTTTGGAAACTGATACAAGAAACATCACGTTTGCAAGGCTTGTACGCGGAACCTTAGGCTTGTACGCAGAACCTTAGTATATAAATATTGTGTTTGCTGCTTAATAAACTATTCCACTTGACCACACTTGTTGGAGTCCATGTCTAATTCCCACACATCAGTACAAATATTAGTGACCAATTGCTTAGACTGATGAGCTGTCGTGGGATTAGCACAGCGGGCAACTGATTTCTAGTCTAGGAGAGGTAACTCTCAAGCAGCAGCCACGGCATGCCTTTCAGGGCCAGTTTGGTATATATATGTGTAAGTCATGGATTTCTTTCTAGAAAAAAGAAACATAAAGCCATCCAGCCCACCTCACACAAAAGCTGAAGGAACACTGATTTGGAACAGCACTTTGTGCAATTTAAATTGAAGTTGAAACATGCAAGTCTTCAAACATAGTGCTGGAGATGTCAGGAGCTCGTGGAAGGTACAGCAGAATTTCACCAGTAAACTGTAAACCTTTCAAAACCTTATACAGGGCTGCATGCAAAGACTATAAATTTCAGAAAAGCCAGCACACTGATATTATTCTGCTACACCCACATTTAAAACAATACTGATACTGGAATTGAGCAATGTTCAGAAATAGACTGTACTACAACAATGCTTTTTTCCCCCACACAAACACTTTTAAGTCAAGCCTATGGCTCAAGAGACTCAGGTAAGTATCAGGCTAGAGGGTCATTTCAGACTTCTTTGTTGTTGGTTGATGGTGTTCAGACAGAAAACACTTGAACGCTCACTAGGGCAGCTGTTGGAACACAAACTTCACATGTTTTCCAAGTCCAAAATTAAACATCTAACCAGCAAGCATGGGCACGGCCTCTATTTCAACTGCATAGGAGAAGCTGACAGATACACACCCCACAAGCAGGTGATAATGGGATTCTCTGACAAAGAGTTTCTGTTCTAGACCTTGCTCCAACACAAACAAAAAAGGAATCTGCAACTGGGCAGGTTTCACACCCAGACGAGTGTTGTCACCACTGTAGTTCAAAGTATAAGCACGTGGGCAGAAGTACTCTTTTTCCCAAATGTCACGTTAGCCTTGATCATTGAATCTAGTGGAAAACAATCAGTGAATTTGACCTGAGTTTGTAAAGCCTGGCATCAAGCAAGCAATCAAAACCCCTGCACAATCTAGCTGCCCCCCAAATTAGCCACAGATCATATAGGCCACTTATATCAGCCACAAGGACGTCCAAAATTATGATAATTATGCATAACAACATCTGAAGAGGATATTAAAAAGTATTTGGGTTTTAAGTCAATTCCAAACTACAAAGCATCAGATCCACTTTGAACGTGAGATGCAAATTATCTCACACTTGTTCTTACAATTCCCTCTGAAGCATCTGGTATTCGTCATTATCACAGACCCCAGGTTTAATTTAACTCAGCCACTCCAACATTCAGTCCTCCAGGCCATAAACTGGAAGCATCCAAGCTGCACTATGAAATCCTGTCCTATAACAATACTCTTAAAGCTAGTGACAGCCTTTCCGTACACACTACAATAAGGAAACCATTCATAAGTTTAACAAGTGCACTCCCAGTTTTATGTTTTTGTCCAAATTCAGACTGAAATTTATTACATGAATCACTGCTATCCTGGTCTGCTTGCAGACATATGATGATCTCCTCTTCCAAGATTTTGAACTTAACAGTCCAAGATAAACTGTTTTAGCAACTATGCAAATCGTTTTCAAATACTGTCAAATCAAATAAAGTCTTTATAGCCTTCCCCCCAAAAGGTTTTATTGTATGGAAATGTAATAGGTCATTACTTTATGTATTTTACCATAATGATATGCTAATACTGACTGGGAAAACCATAAACAAACCAGTCCACTTTTTAAGCAGAAAATATAATTTTAAAAGCCCTAAAATATTACAGGTGGTAAAAATGTAAGATCTCAGATACACAATCTAGAATTCAGTGAGCCTGAAGAAGAGGTTTTACTTGTCAAGAATATCTAAGAATCATACAGGCATTACAGGACTAAATAAAGTAATAAAAAGCAACAAAGAAAAAAACCAAAACATATATTTTATTTCTTCCTGAGTGGAAGCTCACTACAATTAATACAGGCCAATAAGCATAACTGTTGGGTGTTCCGATCATTATAAAATGACAGATGCTATCTGGGAAAGTAATTTAAATTATTTATCAAACGATTCCATATATCATCAAATTCAGTACAGCCAGCCATTCAAAGAGTTTCTAATAAATTATTTGATATAGCTCTAATCGAAAGCATGAGTTACTCAGAAGCATTCGCTATTAAGCAGCATCATACTAATGTTTTGAGCTTCTACCCAGACATAACCAGAAGTGACATACTATGAATCACATTACAACTATATTCTCCTGCTTTCGAAACGTTATCAGCAGCATCCAAGAATTTACGCAAACTAAGAAACAAGTGATTTTGACAGTCGTGTGTCATGATGCAGAACATGCATATTTTTATTCTGTACAGCCTAAAAAAATTTCTTTTCCTGCTGAACAAAAAGAGGTGACTACATTGTTTACCCCATCAACTGCACCATAAATATAAGCCATGGCTTCTCCGGAGCATTAAACAATGCCTATATAGTACAGAGGCATCTTCCCAGTAATAATAGGTTGTAGCGTATTGTTCAAGGCACATCCCAAGGAAAATCTGTTTCAAGATTAAAGTCAAGAAGCTTTCCAGGTCTTAAAATGAGTAGATTCTTTGTCATTCCAAGAGACAGTATGGTGAAAGGACTCCAGCAAAAGTTGGGAGTAAACGGTCTCAAATTCAGATTAAGGAACACAAGGCCAATAGACAAACAGAGATGGGGAAATTGAGACATTTATTTGATAAAGAAAACAAGAAACAGTTTTTCTAAGTTGCTTATGCATTTTGAATTAATAAGCTAATATGCAATTAACCACATTCAAATAAAAAGGAAATGTTAAGCAAATGCTTAGGAAGAATATATTTCCAATTTATGAGAATAAAATCTAGCAATTATACTTAGAATAATGTCACGAAACCATCAGCCCTTTGGTCCAAAACCCTAGCATGGTTTCTACTAGCTTCTAGAACAGAATGGACATGACTACGATCACCCACAGATGGATGCGAGGTGCACAGTGGCAGGACAAGAAGAAACACAGATCGCAACACAGGGAACTGCCATTAGATTAAGAAAAAGAAAAAAAAAAATCACCACAGAGGTGGTCAGTCATTGGCACCACCACAATCACAGGGACTGCTGAATCTCCATCTCTGGAGATGCTCAAAATTCATCTGGACGAGGTCTGAGCAAACTTATCCATCTGGAGCTGCTTTGAGCATGGGGACAGGACTAGATGGCATCCACAGGTCCTTTCCCATTTAAAATTCTTTATGATTCCATAAATGTTTCTTAAAATTCCTTTCCTTATTAGAGATACACTCTTCTTTTTCATTCACACTTCATTTACACAAGTCTCCTATGTATTTGTAGTAGCTTTAAAATAAAAATCAGAATTCTCTTTTGTGCGCAAACATGACCAGATCATTGATACAAACCGTAGAATATTATACATCTGGCACAACAGCACTGGTTTATTTTATGGTAGTTCTGTCACTGTAATCAGCCGAGATGCAGGAGCTAAGGCAGGAGCACAAGGTTTAACATTAAAAATAGCAAACAACGCTGACTCTCGTTGCCCGCTCTCCAGCCTGCATCATCCACATGTTGCAGGCGTTCCGAGGAGAAGTGACAGGACGGAAAACGGAGAGAAAAAGAGGATCAGGAAAGCTGTGAGCGAGTGGGACGGAGCAGCGCGCCGGTACCCAGCCCAGACACCTCGGGCTGCAGCGCCCGCGGAGCACAAAGCCGTGAGCACCCCCGCTCACGTGCTCCAGGTGACCGGGATGGGACACGCATCCAGCGGCACCTGTGGATGCGGACCGGCCCTACAGCACTGAAACCGGGGGGTGTTCCATCTAAAAAATTTAACAAACCCCAAAACCAAACACACACCGAACCACCTCGCGGCCTCCAGCACCACTTTCCTTCCGACTCCTTCAATAAGGCGCCGTGCTATTTTTAAGACGGGAGGCACGGCTAAAAATAAGTTCTCCCGGCGGGGCGCTGTCCCGGGGCCGCCAGGACGGGAACGCCTGCCCCAGGGAGCCGGGTGAAGCGGCAGGTGGGGCGCGGCTTTGTCTCCGCCGCGGCGGGGAGGGACGGGACCAGGCGCTGCGGGGGAGCTGGGGGAGCCCCCACCCCACCGGCATCCCCGGAACTCCCTCCCGGGAAGCGGCGCCGCTGCAGCGCCCAGAGCAGAGCCGGGCATCGCGCGATGTCCCCGCCCGCCATCCGCCTCCCGCCCCGCCGCTCACTCACCCGCGCCCAGCGAGCGCAGCCACCGGCGCCTCCGTCCCTTGCTCCCTCCCTCCTGTCAAGCTGAGCCCGGCCTCCCACCTCCCGGCCCCTCCCTTCGCCTCGGGAGCCGGCACCGCCCCGCTCTCACCTGGGTGCTGGGTCCTAGCGCCGCCGCCGCCGCCGTGGGGGAGCGGCCCGCGCAGTCCCAGGCAGCGGCGACTCGCGCGGCCCCGCCCGGAGGTCCCTGCGCGGGGCGGGAGGGGCGCGCGCGGCTCCGCCCCGCCGGGGCGCCCCGAAAGGCGAGGCGGGCATGGCGGCTTCGCGCTGCCCCCAGGGAGCTGCAGCTGTGCTGCAAGGCACAGCCTAGGCAGGAGGCAGCCCCGGCAGAGCCCGGGGAGGAGGTGGCAAACCCCGGCTGCCAAGCCCCCCGTGCGCCCGGAGGGAGGGGCGGGCGAGCCCGGGAGGCTTCTCGCTGGCACCGTGTTAGGCTTAAACACAAAGTAGTTACTATTTACAAAACTGGAATATTTTAATTTAAGATGAAGTAGAGTTAAGTTCCATCTAAGTAGCTGTATTATTTTTGAAAGTTCGACAGAATGCCTCTCCGATAGCGTTTTATTCATGTTCCCTTTGTTTTCTTTATAGCATGTTTTTTTCAAACAAGTGTTTTTCCATACGCTGTTCAGAGATAAGTGATCGCGTCTTGTGTTAAGTATGATCTGTGCCGAACAGATTTGTCTTCTTCAATAATCACCTGTGTTTGCAGTTTTTCTCTGTCTGAACTACAAGGTCAGAGAGAGAGCTGGCTGCAAAGCTCCAATTAGCAGAGATTTGGCTGTTGTATATGTTCGGTCCCCAGATCTTGTCTCGTTACACATGATGCATGGAAATCCTTCCCTTATGTGTCCAGGACTGAATTAGAGGTTGCTGCTTTCTAAAACTCTGAAACAAGTCTTAGTTTATTTGCCAGCATTTTTGGTATCAAGGCGACCCCAACACCGCTCAAGAGGAAACCATACAGATGGTCCAAGCAAGTGTCCTGAGTCAGATAACCCCACTGGGTGGGGGAAAGATGCTCCAGTGTGCAAAACAGAGAAATGGAGAAAATCAAAGGGTATAAAATCAGGGATTCTCAGGAAAACATGTAGTGCCGATGGTACTCAACAGCCATTTTTACCCCACTGTACCCTAATGGATATCTCATCCATCCAGGATCGAGATAAAAATCCTAGTTGAGGTGCTGGTCTAAAATGAAACAGAAGAATTCAATGAAATCAGTAGGGAAAAAAAAAAAAAAAAGCTGCAGTGAGTGCTATGCTCTGCATTTGGATAGGTACGTGGTTCCGAGTGCCATCCTGATGATCCAGCACTCTATTGCCTGATGGCTGTGTGAGCCCTTGAGGGAATGGTTTGCAGTGTGCAGTGTCCAGGAACGTGGAAGGTGACAACACGTATGAAGGGAGTCCACCGGGAAAGAGTTCACCCCCTTCTTGTTGTTTAGGTAATCTTTAAAAATACTGAGGAATACTACTGGGAATACAGACAAGTTGTGAGGAGGTTGTGCTTTAAAAGGTGAGTTAATGTGTTGCCTTGGAAAATAAGAAGTTTGTCAGCTGTAGATGTGTCCAAACTACTACTCAGCTTTAGGAAAATAGGCTTGTAAAAGTAGCTCGGTGTCTTTTTCCTATTAGAAACACACTATACCTTAAGCAGCATAACTGATGAGGCCTGGTTTCTTATAGAGGGATGTCCTTTCACCTTGAATTCTTCCAGTGAGTCTTCTGTATCTCTCCCTTTTTCCAAAATCACCCATAGCTTTTACCTCCTGTATGTATGCTGGTCTGGCATCCACATTCAGAGGTGCCGATCAGGAGACATATCATTAATCTTTCCAAATTAATAAAAGACTTGAGTAAACCCGTGAAATTAGTGGCAATGTTAATTAGTGGAGGGACTAATTGGAGTGTCTCTTCTATGTCTGTCTGAATTCTTGTGAAATTTCAAAGAATATAAAGTCTTTGAGACTTGCATCCCTGTTCTTCACTCGACCTGTCAAAGGGGTCTGTGCTGACAAACAAAAGGACAGAATAATGAAGTAACCATGCAAGCCCCACATTGGTTAGGATTGATTCTAGGCTAAAACTGGACCATATATGACTCATGTTAGTTTGTCATTCATTACAGACCATATGCTACGTTACAGTTAAACACCTCTGTGGCAACTAAATTATTGTGTAACATAAAACATGTCACTCATAGCAATTAGTTTTGAAATTAAAATTCTTGAATCTCAGAGAGTAATTATGAATGAGGATTCTTTATCTCACAAGGAAATATCTAACAGGGTGTTGCGGGCTGTTGAAAAAGTAGGTATTGTTGTCTACACATCATCCATACACCATCTGTGCTGTGTGTTACTGCCAGCAGCACAGACCCATTAGGGGAGAGTGGGGTAATAGACCTGCACCTGCAGTTTAGGGCTGTTCAGCATTCTGCAATGCAAGCTCTTAAATATTTTGGGTTGATGTCAAAGCATTCAGAGTGAGGAGATAAGGAACAGTATTTTCTACGCTATCATCTAATTCAGTGCTTTAGCCTTCCCTAAAATCTTATCTTTGACATTCTGTAAGAAAACTACATAATGAACATTTAGCAGTTCTCAGGTGTATTCCTGTTACTGTGGGTATGCGTTTTTTGTTCCCATTTCCTGAATAACCAGCTTTTAAGGCGTTCCTCAGTGCATCCCTCTACTCTGCATGGGAAAGCAGTTGTTTGTTTTGATCTGGACCCATAGCATCTCCCCCGGCCTGTGTCTTGGGGACTGTTCTATGATAAAAATCATCATCTTCATTTCAGACTTTGACCTTTATAGCAATCAATTAATTAATGAAGATAAGGTATAATTAGCAGAAATAGGATGGTATTCTGAGGAGTTATAGGGAAAGTGCTGTCATCATTACTTCTAGCACCTACGATGTGTTTTGCAGCCTGTGCCATCTTGTAGGTTGAGACTAAGCTCTTGGAAAGCGTCTTGGAATTTTGTAGAGATGTAAGGTCACATGAGAAGCCCAATTAAATCTCTATGCATATAACTTTCAAAAGCCACTGGGATCCAGAATTTAAAGCTTATGCACACGATATTCATCTTGGAGAGTGCATAGTGTGGGCAGGAAGTTGAATCTTGGCTAATTCCCTAGAGTACATTAACCAATGCAGCTGAGCCACTACAGGGCTGATAGTGATTGTGCATGCTGGCACAAAAATTTTACCCTTTGGGGAGAAAAGTTGAACAGGGGAAACTGTGACTTAGAAAGGATTAGGTGAGCCCCCTTGTCCTCAGGGCAGCTAGATTTGTAATTACATGTAACTATGATTGCTCTTAAAGCCACAGGTTAGACTAAGAAGGCAGCTCTATCCCACCTGTCCTTTGGGTGTGGAAGCAGGGCGCTATGAAAGCATAATGCTTTATTTATCTGTTACTCTTTGAAATTCTTCACTTTATTAAAAAGAGATTGAAACCAAATATGTCCGATGTCCTGGTGTACAATACTTGGTAAATACTGGAAGTGGACACAAAGAGGGAGTTTACTATCTGATTGTGATGTGTTAAGCCGTGACTTCAAAAGGGCCAGCACTAACTGTGTGTCACTCAAGTGTGCCCCCCCCCCCCCCCCTTGAGATTTTCACACCAACAGCATTTTAAAAGCTTCTGAAGGGATACAGCTGGATGTTCATGAGTTTAGCTCTTTTTTCATATGGGGTTAAGATGATCTTATTTCAGGTATTCTTATTCCCATTGTTCACTTAACTAGGAAATCTCATTCCTCAAATGCAGGTGGGCATCATCCAGTTTGTTGGGTTATTTTGGTTTGAGGGGTTTTTTTTGCCATCCTGCCCATAAACCACAATCAGCTTTTTTAGAATGCAAAAAAAGTTATAATTAGTGAGAGGTGATTATTTTAGCATTTTAGCTGTCAGATAATCTATGCAGTGATTTGTTAAATTGTGGATCAAAACCTTGCTAGAACAACCTGCTAGGACACAAGAGCAATCTAAGCTGAAGGAGAAGATGTGAATTAACAGGAAGGTGATGTTGAAGGAGTCTGCAGTGATGAAAAACTACAAGATGTTGGTGTATATGCTTCATGAAAGTAAGTGAGTGAAATTAAGGGAAAGACTGTTGAAGAGCTGGAAGAGTCTGTTAGAAGTGAGTAAATGGTACTGACACAGGGGAAATAGGACGCTGGTTTGGAAGGAGATTGGAATGATAGGGGGGATGAGGGGAGACAGGTAGGCTGAGAAAAAGAGTGTACAGGGGAAGAAAAGCAATGAAAGTGTGTTGAAGGAGAAACTATGCAGGAAGACGAAGAAGAAGATATTGTGGGGGGACAATGGGAAAAAAGTAGTGAGTGGCTGAATGTGGGGATCAGGACGAAAGGGTAATGAAGTGGAAAGTTGAAGGACATCGTAAAGGAGACAAGCTGATGTTAAAGAAATATTGAAGTGGAATCTATGCAAGAAATACCAGTGCATGGAGGAGGAAGGGAATGGAGCATCTGAAGTCTTTTGGCCTTATTGTCTATTATTTATCTAATGACAGTGGCAGCTCTTCGTAATAGTAAGTAATGATGCTTGAGTCCCTTGCAAGCAAATTAGAGTTCTTGCAAGGATACTGAAGGTTGAATTTCCAGCCTGAAATGATTACTCATAAGGTGTGTGTGCTCGCTGAAGGGCTGGGAGGTGGGCTGTCATTAATAAAGTGTTGTAAACATTTTTAAAGATCACACAATTTGTCTGGAAGCTCTCCATAAAGCTCAGTATATTTTAGAGTAGGAAGTAAGGGTTTTTAACATTCTATCTCTGCAGCTTTTGGCTTTAAAAAAGCCTGTTTGGATGACTTAATAGATATTTAGAAACCACATGTAACAGAAACTTTATAACACAACTTTGAATGGGGAAGAATTTTATACACTGACAGAAAGAGAATGATGTGCTATGGCAGTTTGGGTTACTTTGATATCTTCGTTTTTCAGTTTCCAAGGAAACATGCTTGAAATGAATGTCTGGAAAAATCATTCAGAGTTGCAACTGATAATATATCAGTTTGATGAAGTAAATAACAAGTAGTTTTGCTAGTTTGGGCATTTTGGTAGACCTAAGAGCAAGAATATTGTTACAGTGCCTTCTGGAAGAGGGGGCAGCTCTCATAGCAGTTAACATGGCTTGAGGTCCCCAACTTTTCTGCTTCTTCCCACTTCTTCAGTTAGTGGCCTAACGACAATGAAAGACAAGGGAAACTTTCAGAAAATTTCAAAGGTATCACATTCAAATAATTTGATATGATGACAGGCAGAAGACATTAGGCACCCTTCTGCTTGACTCTTCCCTGCTTTTCCAAAGTATACAGAGTACAAGTGCTCTTCAGCTGTTGCGTTACATTTACTTACACTTTGGTAATACTCAAAGGTCAACTCTTTTTGCTCAGTTGTGACAAGATCTGTCAAATATGCAATGTTGCAAACTCCTTTTCCTATATGTTAGCAAATGCCACATTAGCAGAGAGATAAAAGAGGAAGTTGTTATTATCAAGAGCTGGCGCTTCCTTTCTCTTCTGACATTTAGAACTATTTTTAAGTAAAGTGTAAATATCTAAAATTACATAATTTTGTATTGGGCATCACTTGGCCATTTCTTTTAATTTAGGACAATCCAAAAAAATCCTGTTTCCATTCACTGAAGGGTAGGATCATGGAAATGCATGGAAATGACATTCTTAAATAGTCTTAGTTATGACTGGTGTGGATCTTGCCTTTTAAGAATTTACATTTCGTCTGTAGAGTCTTTAGTCCAGAAGCATCTCATTCTGGTAGTGAGGTTTCAGGCATGACTTTGACAACTACTAACTCATCAGATTTGTGAACTGACCTCTGCTTGTTTCTGTTAGGTAGGCTAAGTGTGGACAGATTGAATGGGAGATGACAGTAGGGCTGACCTCAACATCTGTCAGAAATGAGCGAAGTGAGGGGGAGTTGTTTGATAATTTCAAAACACCACCTACAGAAAAGTCACATGGAGATTCATCTTATGGGGAACAACGGAAGAAATTCATTTTAATAACGGTCTTCAGGAGTTCATGGAGGGAGGCGCTATCTTGAGGTGCTCGTGTTCACCATTCTTCAGCTGCCTACACACTCTTCAGATGTCTTGCACAAACTCTGCTTGCTATTCGCTTGCATCTAATTATACTGATTTTTCTGGCATGGTAACTAAAAGGTAGAAACTGGTTGCCAAAGTCTAAATAAATAAAACTGTAATTGTCCCCTCTAAAGGACTCAAGCATGCAGTGCAGTTCTCTGTGGCTTCTTGCCTTTCTTTGTTGTTTTTACTAGAGTCAAGGGGGTGCAAAAAGGTGATGTTTTATGACACCTTTCATAAGCAGTTTCTCTAATAGCATGGCTTGATTCAGAACAATTGTGAATAGGGTCATAGCTGATTGGGAAATAAGCCTTGATGATGTAATTATAGTTGTTTAACAGGAACTACAATATTAGACCAAGCACTGAAATGATATTCCCCGTGATACAGCATTTAACGAAGCATAAGGAAAAACATGTGACTCACTAAATATGTACCAAACCAGCTTCATCTGTGCTCTGCTTCCCTGATCTGCACTGGTGAATGGTATTGCTGTGCCTTGAACAAGACATGTGGGAATCTTAAGTTTAGTCTGCTTGCTTGGATTTGTCTGTAGCAGCATGGCCAAGATGACATACAAATACAGTGGTTTTGACTTGTTAAGATTTTGGAGACAACAGAGATCCTAATTTTAGAACTAAGACTTCTCCTGCTCACCTAGAGGCTGTGTCAAGAGTGGTTATGAGCCTACTGTGTGTTAGCACATGAGCTCTTTGAAACTTGTAGAAACAGCCGCTGTCTCTGACTGTTACTATGTCTGATATCAAATGTTCTGTCGTCTCAGTAGGGCAAGGGCTGCCTGGATATTACTGCATAGTGACTCAAATAGAAAATAAGAAATCTTTCTTACTTAGATTTCACAGCATATACTGCTTGGTTTTCATAGGCATTATGTTGATGAAGACTGAGTTTCTCAAAGTGGGAGGTGAGACCTTTATGAATAAATTATTGATCTTATGAGAAAATATAGGAGTGAGGTGACATGCTGAGGTATGGACAACTTGAGGAAGAGTGGCCAAGAAGGTAACTGTATGTGCGTGCTGCACGTGTAAAGCTAGTTCCCTTTGCTGCCTCAGTCATCATCATGTTTCTAGAAAATCTAGAGAGAATAGACAAAATTATACCCTGCTTTCATGTCTGTACTTATAATCTAGGTGACTTAAGCAACTGTCCCTTTGCTTACTTTTTTTAATATTTATTATGAATGATGAAACTGTTTTGCCAATATGCTAAATACCAAAGCAATAAGCAGGAGAAGCTTTCATCTCAGAGCAAAACACTTATTTCAGTAAATTAGTTGGAAAACAGGCAAAAGCTGGAAATGGACAGACTTCAGCCCTAGACCCTGATTTCTTCAAAATATGTTGGTTGCATATATCATGGGCATGCACACAAACACAGGCACAGCACGGTGTGTTTTCAGCCTTTGTCTCTAGTCGCACTGGTGGTGAGCTGTAACACAGAATACCAGATCCTCTTTTGCTCTGGGCTGGAAGGAAGGTGAAGGTCTAATACAGTCTGTTTCAGCCAGTGCCATAGCCTTTATTTCTCCTTTATGTGGGCAGAAAGCTAATTCTAGAGCCCTTTCTGTCCTGCTGCCCCCTGTTCCTCTACACCCCTCTGGTGTATAGGAATTATCTCCTTATGCAGTACCTTTCAATATAAAACAGATAGCAGTGAATCTCACCTTTGCTAAGTCTGTGCTAGTGATTCTAAGTGCAAGGATGAGGCAGTACAAATCAATGGGCAGAGTTTTAACCTTTGTGAACAGGTAAAGATAGGCAGGACTTCACATGCTTTCTGGGCCTCTAGGCTTAGAAATTGTCTCAAATTCCCATTTCTTCTTCTTTCAGACCCAAGTGTAGAGCAGAAGTTTCTAGGCTGCCATTTAATTCTATACTTGAAGTCACCATATAATGCACAGGACTCTAATAATCTCATGCTCTTTATTGCTTATGCTCATTTCACATAAATGCTCACTGTGTCACCATCCTAAATTGAAACTGGTTATTACCAAAGGCTCTGTTTTCTTATACAGTACAATCTTTGTCATAGGAGTCATAGTTTTTAGGGCTATTGACAGAAAATACAAATCTAAAAACTCATGAGTATGTGATGAGGTTTTTTAAACAAGGAGTTAAGACAGCTTCCTTTAAACATGTTTTGTTTATGGAATAAAAATAATACTTAACAATGGTTACCTTTTTCATTCCAGAGTCTCCTTAAAGAAGAATTTTAAGTTGTCTAATTGCACAGTAGACACTCTGTGCAGGATTCAGCTGCCTCAGCACAGATGTGCATCAGGTGTTCTTAGAGAAGCCCTGTGGTACCTAGGACATGTGCATGAGATTGACAGGTACAGGTGTGGGCCTGTGGAGATGCCTGCTATCTCAGAGACCATACCTGCACTTCTCAAATGGTACTACACACTTATGTATAGATAGCTGGATTTCCTCCTTTCTGGCAAGGACTTGCTTGGCAGAATTCCCTTGGTACACATTTTGGGGCTTTAGAAGTCCTAATGCTTATTTTGTTTGCTTTTAGGGGGAGTTTGCTCAGCAACACATAGGGATTTCATTGCTGTTGGCTATCGCCCGCTTTTCAAGTGACTACGTAGTCTGTCTGCTTGATGAAAATAAGCGTGGGGAAGGAAGGGCCTGAAACTTCAGCACAATTTAGATTTTTAGCCCTTAAGAAGCAATTATTTAAATCCAGATTAAGATTTCATTTGTATAACTGAAAATTCAGAGTAATTTCATGAATTTCAGAAGACGCATTTCAGATACTCATCAATATGAGGGAGTGCAGAATTAATACATAACTTTATATACTAATTAAGGTACAATAGTACCCTAATCAAACATATAATTTAATCCCAAATTTATGTCCTCTGTTTTAGTGATAAGGACAAATTCTTCTGCTGTCAGAAACAATGATATTATTACAATTTTTGATCCATTTGTTTTATGTTATTATATTCTTTCAAGAACTGGTTATTTTGTGCTGCTTGTAGTGATGCCTATTTGACAACATATTTATCACTACAGCAATATAATTTGCCATTTCTAGTAGGAATTTGGGGTATTTGAGGTGTCTGCAGTAGAGCCATCAAAGACATCTGCAAGTTCATCTCATGCCTGTCTCAAAGGATTGAGAAGCAGAATTCTCTGGAGACTGACACTTGGTTTTACATTCAGGGTGAACTGATGTAATAATTTGCTGCTGCCAAAAGGAAGAAGACTCTCCCTTGTCCCTCATTTTTCTTCTCTCCAAGCTCTTGGTGGCATATCTCTGTTACTTATAGTATGCCAGCTCTAGTACTCCCTGATCTCTGCACAAGCTCATTTAATTCACCAAGCTAATAAAAAAAATTAGTCCATAAAAAAATGAGTAATTTTCTGGTGCATTAGCAGTTTTAATTGGCTCCCAACAACATCTGATAAATGCTAGATCTAATGCAAAAGAAGTGGGGCAACGTAGCTGAGCATTGAAGAGGGATGGAGAAAGGAGAGTGGTGAAGCAATGAGAGTAAGACATTCCACTGGTAAATTATGATAAAGTCAGCTGCTTGTATAACCACAACTGGAATTCACAACTGGACACGTATTTGGAAATGGAGTTATTGCTGTTACCCTTAGTTCTATAGATCTCATGGCCAAAATGCATGCTGGGCCATGGATTTCATGAGCAGTTAGTACAGATCTGTGAAGAACCACATTCCCTAAAGGGAATCTATACCTTGTTAAGGTATAGATTTTGTATGGTCACTGCTGGATTAGCAATATCTTGAGATACCCATTCCTATGCCAGCCTGAGTATTTGACATGCTGCTTTCTGTCGACATTCGTTTGCATTTACATGTTGCTTGCCTTCTATATAGATTGCCAGATGCCAGCCTTGTGGCATAATGCAACTTTTTGGTGCAATTGGCTCAGCTTTTTACTACCAAAAAGCCAAGGCTAGTGCTTTGACCAACTGAAGGGTTATATCAGACTTCAGATTTAAAATATGAATACAGATTTTCCATACACAAAATACTTGCTTTTTAAACTGAAGGTAGCACACAAACATGTGATGTAACAAAATATTCCTAGGCAATGCAAACCTGTGAAATTGGTGTAATGCTTTAAGCAGATCAGTAATTAAGAGATATACTGCCCTGTGTCATTCATAAATCTTCCTAAATGCACAAGAAACTTAGGCACATACATTTCATTTGTGGTTTGAAGGTCCTTGCATTATAAAAATCTGGCATTTTATGTATCCTGAGACCAAGATCTGGGTCTAAGATCTATGGTCCTACCATAAATGTGCTCAATTTAGCACTCTTAGGAAAATTAAAGATGAGTCAATTTTAAACAGATTTCAGTCAGTGGTGCCAGAAAGTCTTGATAATTCAAAGCTGAACCCTAGATAGCTAAATTTACCAGTGTGATTGGCTTTTTTTAAAAAAATATCCCATAATACTAACGCTAAAAGTCCTTTTACTTTAGATTATAAACTGTTTACTGGGCATGTTATAACTTTAAGTATATTTATAGTTGAAGTACTTGTGGAAATGCTAATAATGACACTTTTTTTTGCTATTGTATTTCTTCTTGACTTCTCTTTTCTGAAACCATGAGCGATATTCCTTTGAGCTACCAAGATGCTGGGTCACAGAATGTCCTGACTCCGTTCTGAGCCCACTTTGCTATAGAACTTTGTCTACCCACCATGAGGTTTAAAAACAAAATTTTAAAAATTGCTTTAATTGATCTTTTAATAATTTAGGAGGAAATTACCTTCTTGTTCATGATGGCTTCACAAATAATTCCATGATTTCCCAAAAGCTGAATGTAATCTAAGAAAAAACAAAGGCTTCCAAACACTTACTAAATTAACACATAAAAATAATGCCATAAGATGATGCTTTCTGGACTGTTTTGGAAGGCTGTTTTCTTTTCATAAGTTTTATTTTAAGGTTTCTGATCCACACTGTACATTCAATGATTTGTACTTTACTAGAAGTAGAATGCTGCTTTTTCTCTGGCTATTCAGTGAGCCAAAGCAAGGCTGAGGGGCAGCCCTGCAGGAAAACCTGGACTACTGCCAGGCTAAGATGGGGGCAAGAAGGGGAAACTGCATTTCAGCACAGAGCAATGGAGACATGGTGCAGGGAAGTACCTTGGCCAAAGCTATTCCTCCAGGACACGTTTTTTGGATGGCACAGTCCATTGCTGCAGCTGAACACTCTTGATATGTTCAGGCTCCGCGTGAAGAGGATTGGTAAAACTGTTCCAGCAAATATACTTAGTGACAGCCCTCCAGCACTCACAGATCTGGAGCTGAACTCTTCAGGTAGTGGATCTCAACTCTTTACTGTCTTTTATATGCACCCAGAGCTGATTTACACAAGTGGTTTTAAATGACCCTAGGATTTGAGAGCGGAGAAGTTTTATACCCCCAAATGAGACTGCAAAGTCCTCTGTAGGTGTGAAGCAATGGAAATTTGTTCAATGCATCATCTCGGCTCCCATGTTTGGATATTCCTGTACTGTGGTAACATTCCTCTCATGCTGAGTGGATCTGATTTTAGAGAGCTGAGGGCCAGTAGTCAGCAATAGAAGGCCACTTCCTTATTTGACTGTTTTCTTGCCCTAGGTGCACAGCTAATTCAAGGCGGGAAAATGGTAACGGAAATGCCACAGAGATTTTATTTAAAGCACTTCTGCCTTCTGCCATCAAGAGCTACACTTTTCCATCTGTGTCCCTTTTGCATTTCTCACAGACTCTCAGAGGTGAAGAGCTCTGGTCCCACTTCATCCTATTCATCCGGAAAACTATATGTCATGAAGAATCACCCAACATCGAAGGTGAGGGACTCTTTCCCTTTGGATAACTATTTTGTAATAGAAAGAAGTGTGAGAAAACATTTGCTTGACCTGGGACAAAGAGCACTTTATCCTGACATAATCCCCTCAGTAGCTGTTAGAGAGAAAACAGAGTTGGGTTCTGAGTGGTTATGAATGGATGATTTATGAGGTTTATGACATTAATGCTTTTTGCCATAGCAATAGATAGAGATAAGTGCAGTGTTCAATAACTCTTTCACAGTTAAATTGTAATTGGCCCCTCTATGTATGTTATTTTCAAAATTACTGCCCGCATACAGTTAACTTCATCTTGTATCTTGATATTGTCCATAGTCCAGATGCCTCCAATGATTTAAGTTTAATACTGCCTGTGTTGAAAAGCAAGACGCCAAGCAGTCCATAGGTGGCTGGATTTTTCTGGCCAGCACAATCCTGTGGGGAGAGGTCAGATGCAGCAAAGCTACCTTGAACCCTGGAGGTCCTTAGTAGTGTCATGTTGCGGTCACAGCTTTGCTACTCTTTAAATAAGTACGGTGTGAACTCTCCTGGCTGTGCAGTCAACTAAGCTGATTGATATAAAACATTAAAGCTTTATGGGCTCTTTCTGAAGTCTTGTTATACTGCTTATGCCACAAACCTAATGAATAAATTCTCTGCCTCTCCCCTTTGTCTAGTAGCCCTTACATAACACTTGACCATGCTCCAAAGCACTGGAAATGCCCAACCCTAAAATTGTGACTGGTTCAGTTTTGGTGGCATAACTCCTCAGTTATTCTATGCATCTGGCATTGCAGAATGATGGATGGTGCTTCATCCAGTGCCTGGAGATGTTTTACAACACCCATGTCTCCCCTCTCCCTTTTCTCAGTTTCATGGCTATGGCACGAAGGGACCACTGTGATCAATTGAATGCTGAGAGACTGCAGCAGGAGCGTCTCCTTCCCTATGGTGGCATCCCAGAGTGTGATGGGGAAGTATGAGTTAGGGCCAAGGTCAGCAGGGGCTTCTTATGGATGCCACAAACTCTGGTGGCAAATATTTAGTGCCCGAGGGCCTCTCAAGGAGTATATGGTACATTTGCTCTGGGCAGTCAATATGAAGATGCTTGAAATAGCCTTAGAGATGTGTTCTCTGGGAGTTTATAAGAGACATTAATTAATTAATTAGTTAATTAATTAATTAAAAAAATCCAAAGACTACTGTTATTTTTAATAGTGCTGTCACAAAGGGAAAAAATATCTCCAGTAAAACTGAACTAATTTCTTAAGATACCTTTTCGCTTGCAGTGAAAGTCTCCCACATGTTAGAGAAGTGATTAAAGAGCTGTCATGGACCTCTTGTTAATTCCTTTGTGCTGTGCTGCTTGGTGAACCTTTACAAATGAGATTATTTACTCTCCAGTTCCTCCATTGTAATTCTCTTGCCCCTTTCTATGTGTGGTAGCAGAAGCAAACCAAAAGTAACTGAAATGTCAGCTTCTGAAAAGCAGCATTTCATTCAGTTACACGATGTTATTATCAGTGCACACAAAACAGCTGAAAAATAATACAGGATTAGAATGCAGATTAAAATGCAGCAAATGGCAGGGAGCATTAAAAAAAGGATGACAAACCTTGAAAGAAGCGAGTACCTTCCTTCTTCACATTAAACTCTCTAACTTCAGTTTTCTGGCTTGTCTTGCAATGAGATGATGAAATACATAGTTTCATTACAAGCATTACAATTACACTGCACTTCAGGAAGTGCAGTGCTATTTGCAATCCCTGCAAGTCTGATTTTAGGTGGAGGCAAAATTCCCAGGATGTTTTTAGGGTTTGCTAGCCTTTTCAAGGAAAGAGGGGTGTCATGTAGGAGGTACTTGCACTGCTTGCACCTTTGCTTTTGTTAGTGAGAGTCAAATTATAAACAAAGACATTAAATTAAAAATTAATTTTCAACCAGTGTGCACAACCAGCACTGCCACATTTTACCTTACATGCAATGGGTGCTTCAGTGCTTTGTTTTTCTTATGTTTTTAGGATGCAGAACAGATAACATTGAAATACTACTGATCCAATGAACACATCATCATGTTTGACCTCTCAGAAATTATTGATATTATTGATTTCTAAACAGTAGAATAATAGGAGAAGGCAGCCCAAGCCATGAATGTGTTTTGATGCAGCCTTTTTTCAGAATTAAGAGGCTCTCTTTTGATAGATAATTTATTTAAGGCATCTATGTGCTTGAATGCAGAGACGTAGTTCAACATTTAGTCCATCATCACCATCATATATCATATTGAAGAGGTTTTTATAGAATTATGCAGACAGAATGGTGACTAAATTTACTTTCTGTTTCATTATTCAAGTGTTGTCCTGAGGGGACCTTTGTTGATGTTACAGTGTGTCTCCTGAACAACCTTTGTTCAGAGTAGGAAAACTAAGTATTTTTAAACTGGACAAACAATGAATAATGCACAATACTCTAGAATTATCCTAAGGGCACAGACTTATTGTAAAACACTAAACATTGAAAGTGCTGATTAAAATGGCTTTCTACAAGAGTTTTAAAATTCTTATTTTAAAACACATCTTCATCTGGACATAGTTTATTATCACTGCAGCTAGTTCTGTCTGATCCATTTTATCTTTTCTTTCAAGTAAGAAGATAATATAAAAGATTAAAATTTAAAAGATGGTACTCTGAGTTAGAGTATCTCCCATTAGGATTTCCAAGGCTAAGCATTATTTGATTGGTCATTCACTGATAAAAGGTGCTGCCATCAGGCTCATCATAACCTTGAAAAAACTTTCTTGCATTGCAAACAATTGAACTGCACTTGGGATTTTCACTGTTTGCCTTCAATTCCTGCTCCTGTGTTTTGTTTGTCATGGTTTACATACCAGCTCTTAGGGACAAGAAATTATTTTATTCATCGCTGTGTTCTATCAAAAAATTATATTGTAAACCCAGCTGTTAGGTTTTCCCTGTTTGCTTGTTAAACAGATCCCAGTAACAACAGAGTAAAGATTTTTAATGCAGTACAAAGGCAACTCTCCTTTTAGTTCTTCTTGGTGAGTGATTATATGAGCAATATTTGTCCAAGCACAGCTGTTTGTTCTCATCTTATTATTTTTTTTAATTACAAATTAGGCAAATAGCCATGAAAATGTTTATAAAGAACTATGGTTGTAAGAGAGGAAAAAAATTTCCACAAATCTTGTTCACCTCCCTAATATTTTGTATGCTAAGAAACTGTGTGAAGTCACATATAAGGGGACATTCCTGAGGACTGGAAGAAAGAAAACATCACTCCTGTATTCAGGAAGGTCAGTAACGACGATCCAGGGATTCACAGGTTAGTCACCTTTACCTCTATCCTTGGGAACGCGATGGAGGAAATAATCCTGGAAAGAATTTCCAAACTTATATGAAGTACAAATAGATGACCGGGAACAGTCAATTTGATAACCTTCTACCATGAGATGAGTGCCTTGGTGGATGAAGGGAGAGCTGTGGATACTGTTTATCTCAACTTCATTAAGCTTTTTGACATGGTCTCTTATAACGTCCCATAGACAAATTAATGAAATATGAACTAGATAAATGGTCAGTAAGGTGTACTGAAAACTGAGCTGTGAGGCTGAAAGGGACATAGTCCAGTTGGAGGTCAGTCACTAGTGAAGTACTCTAGGGGTCGATGCTGGCACCTACACTGTTTAATGTCTTCCTTAATGGCCTGGACAGTGGACAAAGTTTGCAGAGGATACAAAACAGGGAAGAGGGGTTGATGCACCAGCTGGTTGTGCTGCTACCTCAACAAGGTAGCGAAATGGGCTAACAGGGATTTCATGAGGTTCAACAAAGAGGAGGAATCATCCCATTCACACTGGGGACACACTAGCTGTATGGCAGCTCTGAAGAGGACTTGGGGATTGTGGTAGAGAACAAGTTGATCATGAGCCAGCAATGTCCCCTTGTGGCAAAGAGGACCAAAGCCTCCTAGGCTGCATTAGGAAGAGTCAAAGGAGGTGATCCTTCTTTGCTCAGTGCTAATGAGACATATCTGGAGTGCTGGGTCCACATCTCAGCTCCTCAGCATAGGAGAGACACATACGTACTGAACTGTGTGCAAGGAGAGTGTTGATGAAGATGTTTTGGAGACTGGAGCATCTGATGTACAGGGAGAGGCTGACAGATTTGAGATTGCTTAGCCTGGAGAAAAGAAGGCTCAGCAAGGAACTTACCAGCATGTTTAATACTTGATGGGGGGCAGTAAAGAAAACAGAGACAGACTTTTCTCTCTGGTGCCTGCTAACAGAACAGGAGGTCATGGACAGAAATTTAAATACAGAGAATTCTCTTTAAATGCAAGGAAAAAAATTCCTTAACTGTACATTGGTCAAACACTGGATGAATAAACTCAGAGACATTGTGGAGTCTGCATCCTTGGGAGATATTCAAAACCAAGATGGATATGATCCCGGAAGACCTTGTTTAGCTGATCCATCTTTGAGCTTAGATATTGGAATAGGTGATCTCCAGAGGTGCATTCCAACCTCAGTTTTCATTGGTTCTTTGATTCTGTAATTGCCGATTCTGTGTATAATTCCTCTTTTTTTTGCTTTTTAATAATTTATCTATAATTTTTTACATCTTATCAGAGGAGGGCCAGGTCCTCCAGGTTTACAAATTGTTGAAAAAAATGTCAGTGGTGCAAAAAGCAAATACCTTTTAAGTATTAACAATGAGAACTGAACTTTTGAGATATTTTAGTCAGAAGAATCTTTCTTCTTTCATATTCATAGGCAATTCAGTTACTGCAAGTGGAAACTCAGAAAACAAAATTTGAATTAATTTATTTTAATAAATGACACACTTATTTAAACAGAACAGACTACCAATGGATGTGGAAAAGTATCTTTCCATTTCTTTAAATCAAGTTTAGGTGAAGAGCAAAGCTATATGAAAATCAAGTTCTACTTTATGCCAAAGTTCAGGACAAAGAACCACTTTAAATCAAGGTTTTGTCAAGGATTGGAAAACATGAAAAGCAGCGGCTACACTATGCTGGGGAAGTGCTCAGGGAGCTGTATTCAGGACAAGTTTCCCTTCCCATCCCCACTATTTAGCCAGTGAAATGCACATGGATTGATACAGAGGTACAGCACTTGGTATGTCAGGAGAGGGTGCAGGGGAGGAAATTTCCTCTTCAGGGCTCTCCAAGGCAGCCACATGAGACTTGAATGATCAGTAGCTAGCAACACCTCTGTTTGCAGAGGCAACACGTATTTTAGGTGGCAGAACAGCCTCACCTGGGTGCTTCTCCCCCAGCATGTGACCAACTTTTCTGCAGTACTAACAACGGAGCTACTTTGCTCCTTCCCCGACATAGCCTGGGTGTATCCAAAGTGCTGCTCTGTCTGAGGAGAGGTGCTTCCTATAGCACCTACAGCAGCCAGAACCTACTTCACAACTATGAGCAGAGAAACCACCAATATGAACCAGCAAGCTCCTGTAGCTGCTCTGTCCCAACTCCTGCTCTGCCGTCACCTGACATGTGCTGAACACAGGAGGTTCCAGGGACTGTTCAGGCCAAGCAGTACAGTGTCTATCAAATTAAGGCACCTAGGGGATTGGTCAGTACTGGAAAGCAGACTGACTGGGTCATGAACTGAGAGGATCTTCTAATGCTTAAACAGAAATTTAGATTTCTTCAGGCAGAATCTCATGCTGAAGTGTGTGCTCTGTGAATACTTGGGTTAAAACCTCACAGTTGGGCTCATTGCCACGGTACAATGACCTTATTATTGGATTTGACTTCCTGACTTCATGGTAATTCGAGTATATCCATTGTATTTCACAGTCTGGGCAGGCCTGCAGCACTCTTAAGTCTTGTCATCTCAGCTGATAAATGTTAACTCTTCAGGCTCTTTGTTTTCATTGATATGTCCATAAACCTGGACTTTTCCCTCCTTTTCTGGATCTTCCTCATTGCTCCAAATTCCTTTTGTTTGATAACACTTCAGAATGATCTATGAACTGGAGCTTCTGAAACGTTTTCTGGAGCTTTCTTCAGTAAGTCTTTAAAAAAGAGAGGGAGGGAAAGTCTGCTGAAAGTTTTGCTTTACTCTTTTTCTAAGAACTTGATTCTTCTATTTATAACAGGTAGGCAGCTCATATGCAATAAAGTCAAAATATAGCTAAGGTGGTTATGAAAACATAGCTAATAACAGGGAATTGTTCTTCCTTGCAATTGCCTCAGCACTGTAAAGGCTTCCCCAAGCATGTGCTTACCTATGCTGCCCGGGTGCCTACGCTTCATAAAAACTGATGCAATGAAAATTGAATTGACTGCTTTCAAAGGTTGTTCTGAGACCCGAGACCTTCATTAGTTAATTTTTATTACAGTTTGGGCTCTGTTGCTTACACAGGAACTTTCACTTGACTTTTAGTACCTTAAAAATAACACTGCTTGAGTCTTGCAGTTCTGACTAGTGACTTTATGTGCACAAAGAGACATTCATAACTCTGTAGAGCTCACATATTACTTAAATCTTACAAGATTAATGTAGGTTTACACATTTCATAGAATGTTCTGGCCTTTTCCCACCAAGGACTTCCAACCCTGGAAGAAACACCTCTCCACATGGATATATCCTGAAATTGATATTGCGAACCAAACGAGGCAAAAATCCTTTTGCTTAATTTCTACATATTGTAGGAAAACTATAGCTAGTAAGTACAGATACACTGACACTTTGGGGAAGGGTGATGAATAGTAGAAAAGTATTGCCATTTTTAGCCCCAGTGCATGGTCTGCCTTTGTTTCAATCTGCAGTACAGATCTCCCCTGATGAATGCAACAGTTGTGACTTTATTTTCCAGGAAGATGAATACAGAGATGGCCATGGATAAAAAGTCTACATGTGAATCTCAAAGAGATTAATGCAGCGGTAAAGTGGTTAGGTCCTGCTTTTGTTATCTTGCTGAGAAACAATTACTTGTAGACTAGTAAATAGAATTTAGGACTGTCCTCAGGAGTTACTTTTTAAAAATCCAAGCATAAATGGAGAACTATGGGTGAGGGGATCGTCTGGCCACATGACTGAAGTGGCCAAAGTTTTTTCATAATTTTTGAAAATTGCCCTCCTTCAAAGACTGTCCAGTGACTGCTTCAACTTCTCCTTGAAGCAACAAGTTGTGAGAGTGTAGAGAATGGGGTTCAAGGCACTGAGTATTGGTAAAACAAAGACCAGTATCCAGAAAGGGACGGTCTCTAGGAAAAAGGATAAGATACTTCTATGCTCTGTTGTAGGAATGCTAAAGAAGAAAAGATAAGTTTGAGTAATTTTTTACTTTATGTCCTTTGTTTTACCTAATGTCACTTTATATCATTTTTTGTGGAATCCAACCTAGTATTATTTTTACAAGAAAGGGGTTTGACCTCAACACTGTTCACTGGGGTTTTCATTGAGTTCACAATAGGTTTTCATGAGAAGGTGGGGAAAAAGAAGAGATTTTCACCAGAGAGTGTCCTTCTCTCTGTGTACTGGAATTTAATAAGAGTACTAAACACAATCGGAAGTCCATCTCTCTCTAGGATAGTATTTAATATAAATCTAAATCCTATACCTATTTTTGACATAGCAGTTTTCATCAGTAGGTTTCAAAATGCCTTACAAACCTTATAATTATTATTATTCTACAGAGGGGAACCTGGAATACAGAGGGCTGAAGTGACTTGCTTAGAAGGCTGTGAGCTGAGCTCTGCAGAGCTACATCATCATGAGTGCTGTGCCAGCCACAATCATACATCTTCTGAACACCCTCGTGATGGCTGTGTTTTATTTTTAACAAGCTACAGGTAATCACTTTTTGCCTGGTTATGCCAATGGAATTCAGTGCTCCCAATGAGGCTAAATGGGTTTTATTGTAAAATCATTGAAAATTTACTAAGTTTCTGTAATAACTTCCATATTATGGAGAATTATTTGCCCAATTTTCTACAAACATGAGGCATCAGTTTTCTAGAATTATAATGGGAGAGCAGGATACCTTTATTACTGTATTATTTGTTAGAGACTGCAGTGTTAGCAGGGCTGCATATAACCAGTGCAGTGATGGAGAGCTGTGAGATTGTATATCCAGCTCCTCTGTGAGCACACAGGGCAGAGTTTGTTCTGTCCTGTGGAAGCAGGGAGGGCGCGTAGCCTCCTCAGGATCCCCTGCAAATCATTGTCTGCACTTATAAATGTGGTGTCCGGGTTGCTTAAATACCCTCCTGTTACAGTGTTGTTTCCCCAGTGATCAAACTAATGGATTTACTCATACATATTACCATGGGATTTTGCAGCTGTAGCAGATGAGAACCTCTACACTTTATAGCCTGTTCTGATTCTTTCCGACATAAATGGATTGAAGATTGTATGGATGTACTTTAAAGCTCATTTCTGAATGTAGAAGTAGAATGTTTTGGGCAATACTTACTCCTCATGAATGGTTAGCTAGAACTAGAATTCCTCTGGCAGAATTGGTTTGGTTAGAAGGAATCTTTAATAAATCATGCTCTTACACAGCATTACCTGGAATTTCCACCTGGAATTAGAGGATTTCAATGACAAAGATAGGAATCCAGCAGGTGGCATGAGTGGATACTACTAAAAAAAAAGCAGTTGGCAACAGCAGCATCCCTGCAAATGTGACTCCTTCTGATGTGTGAAGGGCAGAACAAAACATACCATCCTATGAAAATGCTACGATAACAAAGGCTAGCAGGTTCACACCTGTGGGGAAAGAAAATTCAAAACAAATAGCATTGAGATGGTCTTTCCTCTCTTACCTTTCTCCCAGCCACATCTCTGTTTCATTTGCTTCCATTATTTTGCTATTACATTAATGTATCTGTAGTGCGTTGATACCAATTTTATTTTAGAAAGAGCTCCTCAATATTGTCTAGTGTCACACAGCCTGCTCACATACTACATGTTCCCATCTGTTCCACAGTGAGATGTAAGTTGTAAGAAGTTACTATAGAAACACAATTAATGGATGGGCTTGTGATTCAACAGGGATCTGGTCTTTTGACTAGGAATGCTGCAGTGAATCTGAAACAGAAACCACCTGCAGGACTCTCATGTGGTATGGAAAGAACGACATATTCCCCAGCAAAGTGACAAACTGATCTGAGGTGTGTGTTCATTTCAGACCAGTTTCCTTGGTTCTCTATAAATGCCTGTCCCAAATTACGGATGGGAGAACATATGAAGAGCAAGCTGCTCAACTTGGATTTTAATAGCACTATGCTGTGTTGCAGAGCAAGGCTTTTAACAGTTCCTCAGATGGCAATCCTGTGGACTGGAGTACTCTGATATGTAGCTGAGAGCCACTGAAGGAGCCATTTATGTCAAGATGGCAGCACCTGAAAACAGGCACTTGCTCAGAAATATGGATTGAAACAAACTAAAAGAATTGAAAAGCGCGGCATAATAGTTTTATTGATGTTAAATTACTGCATGAATCTGATCTGACGTTTATTGCCTTTTTAATCTTCTAGTCAGTATATTTCTTAAAAAAGTAGTTTTATCTTTTGGTATGTAGCTCTTTTGTCTTTTTGCTATCAAGAGATAAAATGAGGAATAACTATTAAGAGCATATGTACTGGCAAAATAACCCCTATGGCTCTGCAAATACAGGTCAGGGAGAAAATCATTTGGTAGCAGGTTGAATATTTCTCAGGTTTTGCTGTGTATGAGTGCTCTGAGGTTGAGCCTGACCAGCTCATAGATATTTCAGGCTGAACTTTCTGGGTTTTACTCTGTTAATTTCAAGGTTATTTGTGTGTATATATAATGTTTTTATATGTATATACATATATGTGTATGTTTAATCATTATTCCTTGCCAGTATAATGCATATAAAGCTCCATTTTTAAAGTTTCATCCCATATTATTTATATTATCACCATTTTCTGCAATGCAGTGGAGACTGTATTGAGTAGTAGTTAAGGATTTTACTCATTTATAAAAAAGAAAAGGCTTCAAACCATTGAGTTGTACACACATTATCACTAAGTAATTGCATTTCGTCATTGATTTTCAAATTACTGTTTCCTTCTATGTTGTCTTCCCTTCTTTTTTAAAATCACTTGTGTTTTGTTAAAATTAGATGCTAAACTCTTCAGGTGGCACAGACCCTTTTAAGTGTGCAACCAACACACAGCACATGAGACTGTGCTCCTTTTGTGGGCCTTTGGGAAGTATTACAACATGAACGTTAGTAATGTAGTGAAAAGTGCATCTGTCAGTAAATGTTCCATAGACTGACTGCCTTTTTTCCTAGCAAAATACAATTTATCAGTAATTATAACATAGTAAAAAATATATTTTAGAAAAATACCAAGTGAGTACCTATTGCCTCCAATTTCTTCTCTTCAGTCAGAATTCAATGGGAAACAAACTCATTTTTCCTGTAATAATTATGAAAAATTTTCTCATCACTACTGTCTGCCACTTTCCAATACTTGTCCAAGGTCAGATATGTAACAACAGGACCTGCTCTTCTGTAGGTAGCTTGGTGATGAAACCTGTGGTATGGCATGGTAAAATTTCCACCCACAGCACAGCATTTATTTTTTTTTTTTACTCTCCACTGTATTTAACATCAAAAATTCCAATGAAGAACAAAGACACTACCATTTGACCATCAGCACCTATTTAAGAAACAGATTACATAGTTTGCTGAAAATAGCAATGCTTTATATATAAGCATACTTTTATGTTTAGCCAAATTCTAGCTGGCATTCAAAAATAATTTAACCCTGTGATTGCAGCAACAGGATTCATATGCTATGGAGCTATGAGCCCTTGGTCACAAATGGGAGAGTGGAAGCTGGTGACAGGATACGAAAGTGTTGCTGAAAGGGACTCTTGAGAATGTGCAATGTTCCAGGGTGGCCTTCACAGACTACAGAATGTTACAGAATCATAGAATCGTTTAGGTTGGAAAAGACCTTTAACATCAAGTTCAACTGTAAACCTAACACTGCCAACTCCACCATCAAACCATGTCCCTAAGCACCACAGTCTAGACGTCATTTAAATACCTCCAGGGATGATGACTCAACCACTTCCCTGGACAGCCTGCTCTAGTGCTTGATAACCCTTTCATGGAATATTGAATTACTGCAATGGCTTTATTTGGTGCATAGGCAGCCAGCCCTGGAGACAGGCTACAGTAATGCCTGGGCATCTTTCAGGGTGTGGATGTTGCAGTGATGGCATTTAAGCCAACTGAAAGACTCTCAGGTAGAACACAGAAGACCTGGCAGGTCTATGGTGCTGTGCAGTATATACGTGACTCTATACAATAAATACTCAGAAGATCTCTGATACCTTGCCTGGGATTCACATCTTCTAATTCTATACACCCATGATATAGAATCATATGTACCTACTAACAAGGTGAACTCATTTTAGCTGGCTACAGTGATTTACAAAGATGAAGATCTGAGTCAGTCATGCCTTGGCTGTCTTTATTGTCAATGAAGTCAACAGATAGTTTTGAGACATGATTCATAAGGCCTACTTTGGACGTAATTTTTAGGACTAGGTAAATTGCACAATTCATTGACTATAAGGAAGGTGCAAAGATCATAGACATCTGCACTGTAAGCACCTGAAGTCACGCAAGATCAAATCTTTCCAGTGTGAAGTTAACATGCAGTCAGAAAGCAAGCTTGTAGGCTTGGCTAAATTCAACAAAGAGAGGGGAAGTAATAATACGTCCTATATGCTTTTAGAGGTTTAATCACCAGAAAACTGTGTCATGCTATTGCACCATAAGCTTGCAAGGAAGTAGGATTTAGCCTTAGCAAATATGAATTTGGTCCCACATTTCTATCGGCTGAAGGCTTCTCAATTTGGGAACAACTGCTGGAGATCATTAGGAAGTACTCACATTTTGAAATATACAATTTCAATTACAATACAGTTAAAAGATAACAGAAGCACTGATTAGTTCTTGTGCCAAAAAAAGAAGAGAAGAGAAGAGAAGAGAAGAGAAGAGAAGAGAAGAGAAGAGAAGAGAAGAGAAGAGAAGAGAAGAGAAGAGAAGAGAAGAGAAGAGAAGAGAAGAGAAGAGAAGAGAAGAGAAGAGAAGAGAAGAGAAGAGAAGAGAAGAGAAGAGAAAAAAAATTCAGTTGGAAGGGATCTACAATGATCATCTAATCCAACTGCCTGATCACTTCAGATGATGATGATTTGATACATCACAAAATAAATTCAGACAGCACATAGTCTAACACTTGCTAGCTTGCTAAAAATCTTTAATGCATAATGAATAGTAGTAATTAATAAAGTACAATATTTAAGTTTTGTACGTTCTTTCTACACACTTAGACTACCTTAAGTCAAGGAACTGAAAGACCTTGGTTATTTTTTGATACTTACTTTCATGTAGAATATCAGAAAATAATGCAAAATTGCATAATATTCTTGAATGTTTGACATTATTGGAACATAATGTTATGTATTATATACAATCTAACATCATAATGTCGTATACAATACAATATGAATTATTGATTTTATTAATATACTTGTAAAATCAATGTATTATGAATACCTTTAATACACGCTTACTTACAAAATTTTTATAGACATGATGTGCATCTCATTTTTAGCTTTCATAGATGGGCGCATTCTGATAACAGAATTTCTGAAACATGTATCATGAGCTATGACCCTCACAAATACTCTCAGAACATTGTTAGATAAGAGATCTTCAAATGATGAAATCCTGTCCGTTAATAATGTGCATATTTTCACACAGAGGCAAAGAGTGAAACTTTTTGAAATAGCTGCAAGTAAGGAAATGAACAAGTAATGCTGCTGATTAAAAACAAGCCAAAGTTACAGTTATGTACTGGTTCTAGAATTAGGTGCAAGGAGCTGCAAGAGAAGAAATTTTAACAAAGTAATTCTAGTGTGTATAAGGGACATGCTATGAGAGGTGTTAAATCAAAGGAGAATTTACGTAAGATGTTGGTAGCAGCTCCTTTCCTTTTGGTCTGCAGTACGAATGCTGGTGATAGTGGCCGCAATCACCTGTAATTTCATTTAGGTCACTGTAATATGCAATTGGTCATTGCTCTTTGTTCGTGTACAACTTGAGAGGAATGGTCAGAGCTGGTATATTTTTTATTTTCAGAAACATTTAAGAACTTTGCTTTGCTACTCTTAGTTTGTTGACAGTGTGCAGGTGGATGTTCTTGATGCTAAGGTGCATCAAAAGGTGCATCAAAAATAGATGTTTTACTGTCCTTGGCAGAAGGTTTCTGCCTGCCTTAACAGATTGTGGAATGCATCTGGAATTACTTACATTTGGTAAAGAACATTATCACATCTTAAATGTTTCAATTCCTTTGCCATTTTTCAAATACATAGTTCTCTCCTTCAGTGGCAATACTCACAGAAGTCTTGCAGGACAGGACATAAAAGCTCTGATACAATGAAGGCAGCAAGAGTAGGGTTCTTTTGAAATGTATCCTTACATCCCATTGACTTCTACAAGATTTAAAAATATGTTCTGGTTTATATAAAAAATAGACCATGAAGCGTAGATCTGCAAATAAAATTCTGATGTGATATCATTATAGCTGTGAAATATATTAATGATACATCAAATTTTTCGTATTGATGTGGTCTTACTTATTGTATTCACCACCTGATAGTAAGTGAACAGCAGCTGATTTGAGATTTATGTTTCCAGAATCATTAGAGAATGGAGTAAAGAGTATTATGTAAGCTCTTTAGAACTGAAGTCAGCAACAACACTGAACAACTAAAGAAGGTGCTTGAATTTGTACATTTAAGATGCATATAATAAGCAAATATAAATGTTTGTGAGCGATTCTAGACTGAAAGACTAAAATCAGAAGGAAAAAATAATCCTAAAGATTTCTTACCAAAAATACATTTTAATTATTTAGAGAGGTGAGAGACATTTGATTATATATTCTGGCTGGCATTAAGTGTGAATTTTTGACACCCTAAAACCCTATGCCTCAGCTCAGGGATCGTAGTTCAGAGGCAACTGGTGTTACTGGCTTGTAACTGTGACATACTGTGGAGGAAAAAGGCATGTTTTAAGACAGAAAAATAAGATGCCCATACAGCATACTTTCTGTCTTCTCTATGAACATATATGATTTTTATTCATGTCCAAAATATAATAACTTTTCTGTTTCTTAACTCATTTCCCAATTTTGGTGCACATGAACGAGATATTCTGCTTCTGCTTGCTAGGCTTAAGTCTACAGTAACTGCCAAGTAAGCACAGTTTTATTTGTTCCGCTTCAGCCAGAAAAAGCAGCGTGAAGGGCAGAAAAAGAAGTGATGTGATATGATCTAGAATAAGGGAACAAAATGAGGAGCATGTTCCCTTTCTCTCCTTAAAATATCGAAACATTTCTGTGCAAGTACGTTCCTTCCTCCTACCCCAAGACTGAGAGTGGACCACAGAACCAAAGAAGTGTATAGTTAAGGGCGGATGTGGCGTGTTTGCAGGAGGTATAGACTGCCTTACACAAGGAAAGAGGGACGCAGAGCATTGAAAAATGCTCATAGGGAGTGCCATGGGGCAGCCTGCTTTGCGCACATAGCGTGCTAAGAAGAGAGCACAGGGAGTGCAGGTACGAGGCAGGCAACCTGGACACTTGCAAGCAAAAAAGTTATACAAAGTTTTGAATATTGTTCTGCTAACACAATCAAGAGGAGAACAACAATAGGTGTATAGGACTATCTGGCAGATCCTGAGGATATGCCAATAACAATTAAAATGAACACTGAAAACAAAACAATGGAGAAATATGTCCATGATGTGGCATGATTCAATGGAACTTGCTGGCTGGGCAGGACATAAACTCCATATAGCAGGAAAACCTGATCTTAAATTTTGGTATAGGAAAAGGTTTGTATAATATTGCATGCATGCATGCAAGAAAAAACACTATTTGCACTGAGAGCCTTAAAAAGGTTCAACTTGTTAGAAATCCTAGTGGTGATGGAGCCATGAAAGGATGCTTTGTGTACTGAATATATTCAGAAAGCATTTCCTGAAGAGTCTAAAAGCAAAGCTTCATTCTGCAGCATCCCAATAGACCTTCAGTATACAAATTCAAGAGGAGTGCCTCTGCTGGAGGCTTAGCAAACCCATTAAGACCAGAAACAGTGACAAAATTTCATGATTTTGCAGGTTTGACTATAATGGAAAAAGAACAGAAGCCATAGAAATAGATTATTTGATTAGCTGTGATCCAAACAGGAGGCAAAACTCCTGGCATAATTAAAGTCAAGTGTAGCTACCTGACAGATGCAGAAATGATAACAGAAACCTGCAATATTGAGTGACTCCAACAATCCATAGCAATAGGCAGTCAGTGCAGGTACTAACATACTTGGGCTGCAGCTTATCATTTTCACTTCACCTGCTGGGCAATGGCATTTCAAAGGATTTGACACATTATCTGCACAGGTCATATTTTAGGATTAGGTGCATGAAATACTGGAAGAGTGACAGGAACTGAAATCTTGTTGGTGATGCTTTAGTAACATGAAAACTGAAATCCATTCTATTAATACAATGCAGCTGGCATAACCTGAAACTGGTTCACAGCAACGGCAAGAGAGTGTGCAAAATATACATTTTGATCATCTTTTAGAAAAGGGAAACATCACAACTGAACCAAAAAAGGAAATAGTAACAGAGTCACCAAGTCAGGAAATCTGCTTAGATAAGAGGCACTTGGGCTGTCCTGTCCCTTTGGAATGGTTGTGATGAAAGGAGAAAAATAACTCATCCGTAAGAAAAAGTATCCATATATTAATCTGGTAAAATGGAAAGGAAAGCCTGAATTTGAAAGCCACCATAGAAGAGGTGAATAATGACTTCTGCATTTGTGAAGAGTATCGGAAACAGAACTGCAGGGGAACTTCTGACAGATGGGATGTGTGTGTAGCATCTACCCATGCCTTATAACCAACAAAGATAGTGTTATTGCTATGGCTGTATAAAGTTTGCCCAGAGAGGTGATAGATGCCCTATCCCTGGAAACATTCAAGGTCAGGTTGAAGGGGGCTCTGAGCAACCTGATCTGTTTGAAGACGTCCCTGCTCAATGCAGGGGGATTGGACTAGATGAGCTGTAATGGTACCCCTCCAACCCAAACAATTCTATGATTCTATGAGTAAGATGATGAGAGTTCTCATATCTGTTACAGGAAAAGGTAAAATCCCAAGTTGTAAACTCCAGCGCTTTGGTTCTAGGGAAGACATGCTTTGACATCTAATCCAGGGTTGGGAATACTTGTGTTTCCAAAAAACCTAGTAGATGTTCCTTTCCCAGCTATTCCTGGCTGTAGGAAGACACAGGGAGAATCTTTTTGACAAGAATTTCAAATTTTATTTGAGGATTTGGTTTGGCTCTTGTCCTGGCTTGAGGCAAGCAGCATTTTTCCCCCTGGGATTTTAAACTTTAAAAAACTCTTTTTTGGATTTTATACTGTCTGTCCCATTAAATAAAATGCCTGTCATCCTGTCAGCAAGACTTCTGGAAAAATGAATGATAGCTGAAATCACTTTATTCTGGTTAATTCTAGCCCAGCAAAATTTCGGGGTGTGTGTGATATTATGTCTGTCTTTCTTACGTTCTTTGTTCCTGCACTGCATGTTCTGAGTTAGAAACATAGATCAGACAATCATTTTGACAGGCAGGCAGGTGGTACTATTACAGTGGCAGTACCATATCTATCACGGTTAATGTGCTCTTAGATTGCAATAATTACGCTTTCCCTTGCTGGTCAAAGTTTATGCAATAGCAGAGCACATCTCTATCCATATTTCAAAACAATGTCCTGTTTTATGATTACTGTCTTGCCCCTGTGGTGGCTGATGGACTAGAATATTGATATTTGCTGCATTTAATTCTGTGCATAATAGTGAAAAAAGAGCTGTAATGAACTTCAAAAAGAATCTAAAAGGAAGTTATTCTGGCACAGCTGCTGCATGATTGACTCAGTTATTTGTCAAAAAACATTTGAGGTGTTGTGGAGATGCCTATTTGAGATGCCCTTGTAGAGCTCACTAATAAAGACGCAAGAGACCTGTGGCTTTCAGGAGTAGCAGATGATGGCCAGGTGGGACAGATACTCCAGGGCATCTCCAACAGCATCAGACTCCTGTTTGTGGGCAGCTGTACAAGCCAGCATGAATACAGTTGCTGGGACCTGAGGAAAGGCTCATGTCAATCCAGACTAACTTTTGGGTTGCTGAATGGCTCTCCAGACTAATACTCTATCTAGTATTATTTGGTATTTGCTGTGGTAACTGAGACATCTGTGTGGGCAGGCAGACATGACACAGGACCCATGAGAAATCACTGGCTTTATGGAGCGACAGCTGGAGGTTGGGTAAAATGCTGTAGAAATGTCAAATAGCGTTAGACAATTGACCTGTGGGCAACTGAACTGATCTAGGTTTTGCTCTTACTGTAATGACTTAAGACACATTGCTCACTTGGTGCCACTTGAACACAGCGTACAGGGATCTGCAAAAAGGAACTATTACCCTGTATGTTGACTTACATTATTCACTGTGTGGAACAGGAGTAAAATATCAGTGAGTTGCAGGAAAGCTGTTCAGAATAATCATTCAGATTAATTCAGGATGTTTTCCTTTTGCTTAACAAAAAAAATAGCTTGAATTTAAGAATACCATTTGGTTCTTCTTTTGGACAGCTTTTTAAGAAAAAGCCATATGGCACATAGTGACAATTTTAAAAAAATAAATTATAATCTTGCTCTTCAACTCTGAATCCAATGAAATTATAAAATGTACTTTTAGATGAAGGCAAATCTTTGCAAATTAAAGAAGAAATAAGAAAAGTTCTGAATTCGAGCTTTGTGTAAAATACTTAATTAAAAAAATATGGCTGAATTTTCAGCCCTGTGAAGTTTTTTATGAACTGTTTATAGAATTTCTAAAATACTTGCTGCCATTTATTTATGTCCTTATCTGCCCGAGTGCCCTAGCCATGCCTGTTGTATAATTTGTTCTTCATTTATGTGCTTTAATTGCTCCTAGGCATATGATTTGTGAATAGCAGTAAAACGAGCAGAGTGCAGGGCTGTTATTTGTGTATTTTGGCCTGCTACCTTAGGATGTCTTTGCACTCCTGTAGGAATAGAAATTTGAAGCATATTCAGCATCTGATAGAATGGCAGTCAATATTTCGCATTCCTTTTGTAATTGATGAATATTTCTCCTGGAAGGAAAGGATATTTTTTAGTATACAACGTTAGTAAAATATTTCAGTTTTTACTTACAGTGACTGAAGGTGCTGAAGACTTTCAAAGCGATCCTCAGAGAAGTGAGAAAGTGGATTGAAAGACAGATTGCTAAAAGAAAGAGAAACCATTTCTTATTTTGTTTCAGGAAGAAGACAAGTTAAATTATTATGTTTTTAAATTCAGTTGGAAATTTTCATTGGTAACTTCCAGCTTTTGCAAATATAATGTGGTAATTTTGTAATTGTGTTGCTGGACAGATCCCTTGGAAAAATAGAGAAAAAGGCAATCAGGTCCATCCTTAGTATTCACAGAATCATAGAAGCATCTGGTTGGAAAATACCTCTGAGATGACTGAGTACAACTGTACCTGCCCCCTTACTTACTTCCATCCATTCCTTTCAATACAAACTTTAAGAACTTTAAAACTCAGATTTTCTTCTTTTTATAGCTGAGGAGGCACGCTATCTTACTTGAAATTTTAATAGCAGCAAAATTATCTTTTATCATTACTTCAGTTCATCCCTTAATTTTTTGCTCTGATTTTATCCATAAGTCACTTTGAAGCCAGTCGGTACAGGCACTGATATTTGGCGATGCTAAACATGGATCATTTTAGCTCTGATTCATCATAACTAATTCAGCTGAGCTATCTAATTTGGAAACCTGGTTGCCTGAGGGTCTCTCTATAATTTATGAACTTAATCATTGCTGAGAGGTGAGATGAATCAAAGCCTAATTACACAGATGTGAAGCTTTCAAATTTAATATAGGTAGAACATGGAAAAGCAAAGAAAAAAAAAACATTTAAAGAATATCTCACAGTAGGTTCAATGCTGAAGGCCCGTATTAGTGAATCAGTTTTCACCATGCCAGAAAATCAGTATCTTTAACAAATAAACTCAGTTGCTACTCTCCTCCCACAGCCAGTAGCAGCTTGTTTCAATCACTCATGTCACTCCAATTACTGACAGCTTCCCTTGTCCTTCAAGGTTTCCCACCTCTTCTCTGCTTCTACATCTTCTGCAGCTGTTTTATGTTTCTGCCTAAACATGTCGTGCCAGATAATGAGGAAACCAAAACCTAGATGCAGTGTGACTGCTTTATATGCACGAGCCTAATGCACACGCGCTTATCCCCAGGGGAAGTGGCAGTCTCAAATCTTGACATAGGTGCTTACATTCCCCAGCCAGCTACTAGGAGAGGCTGGTTTGCCTGCAAAGCACAGAAGTGCTGCCCTAGCTATCTTTCTGTAGACTGCACACAGAATATAGATACCTTCAGTGTGTAAGCCGAAGCAACTGAAAAATGTAATATTGGCTCCAGAGCACACAAGTGAAGCTGGGCACCCAGAAGGGAGGCAGCCCGATGGTCACCAGGACAGAGGGAAGCTTTGTTTTTCAGCCCATACAACTATGTCTGTTGCAAACTGAGAAAATCTTGGAATAAGTTTCCCCCTGTGGTGGTGTGGCATCCCCCAGCGGCCACCTGGAGAGCCAGGGTAAGTCAGGCACATTGGGTGAAAGAAGTCCCATTATATCCTTACCTTTGTGGAAGTGCAGTGGGTTGGAGCGTGAACTCCTATGTATGGGAAAAGGGCTGTATCAAAACTCTTACATCTGGGAAAGGAACCCCGGTGCCTGGGAAAGGGACCGACCATCAGTTGCCTCCTGACAGCCTGGTACATCTGCTACCTGGATTGTAGCCCAAGCCAGACAATTCCAGAACAATATGCTCTGGAAGGTTCTGGACATGTATAGCTGGTAGAAAATGCCAAAATTACCTCATCTGGGTCATGGCTAAAATGGATATTTAAATACTGACAAAACTCAATCATCTGTGACCCTATAAACAGTGATGCTAAGTGAGATCATTTGTGTTCCCTGGGACTGCAGCAGGCTGCACCCAGCATCTCCCCCTGAGCTGTGATGCCTTTCAGGGTCATCTGCTGAGATGAGGACAAGGCTCCTCATGACTCAATGACTGCCCGTTGAAAATGCCAATGCATTGAAATTATTTCAGTAAGCTCTAGAGGAGGGAGATTTTGGCCATAGGTGAATTTGAATCTATGTGTCTGCGTCTCTGTGTGTGTCTGTGAGTGTGTGGTTTGACTTAGCCGTGTAGCACCTATGATGTGAACCTTGTAATTTTCTAATCTGTAAATAAGTCGTCCATTTGGTTTTAGCAGATCTTGTTGAATCACTTTGTTGATCAACCGATGATTAAGCATTAATAGAAATCATATATACATGTATTCCAATTTTGTGATCTACCTCAGTAAATTCTAAATTGCTGCTAAATCAAACTAGCATAAATTTGCATCTGCAATACTCCCTCCCTGTGATGCTGCCCTAGGCAGTACTTGCAGCTCCCTTTTGCCGAGTATCTTTCTGTCCTGCCTTTGATTCTCCACGGCCTCCCACTTCACCTTGGGCAGGAAAGGTGCAGTACACTCACAGATTAGAGGCATGTAGTACTTTGCACTCTATAACTTAGAAGCAGACTTCTGAAAGCTCACAATCTTTTAATAAGGAAAAGTTATTTGCAGGCAGCAAATGAATTTAATTTCCATGAAGAAACCCATAAAATAACGTATATATTAGAATAATGATTCAATTTAATATGGAACGCTAATTCCATGTGTCGGTGTGACTACTTGCTGTTTTATTTTTCGAGTTGCATTAGAAGTTACACAGGATGCAATTTTTCCAAGTCATAACGATGTCTGTTATTGCAGTCAATGCAAAACAAACTTGCACAAGACTAGGTAGGTAGTTAAGTAAAACATTCCTTTGTTTTAATTAAAACCAAGATTACGAAGTAAAAGAGCAACATGGTATTTGATTAAAGTCTCTAGGATTTACTATCCAGAAATATTTTACCTGTTCAAATGTAGCTTTTTTTTCATTTGCTCTCACTGTGATTGATTCAGTCCCACTGCTGGGAATTGCTGGTCTCACTGGTAAGCCACCAGATGTATAACCGCAAGGAACATTTTGTATCTCTTAACCTGTAGAATTTTTTCTTCATGAATGTGATCTTCCTTCAGATTCTGTTTTTACTGTCCTCTGTATTATATAAGATATAGCTGAATATAAAAAGCTAGAAATCCAAGTTATTCTATACCAATATAATTTTAGCGGCAACAAAAGTCTGAAGGAGGAATGGATTCAACAAGCAAAAATATCTGCAGCTTGAGATACAGGCTTGCTTTATTGTTTCTGCTTCATGATCTGTTTGCAAGTCCCAAGATTTAGTGGAATTTAAAAAGCACCCTGGTATTCATGATCTGATCACAAGACATAAATAATACAGTACGCCTATTTCGTATTCTGTTTGTCGAAACAAGTTATTGTGACAATTGCCAAAATGTGCCATGTGACTGTGCATACAATAATGCAATTAATTGTAAAGAATACCTCCTTGACAAAAGCGCAGCTGTCCTGCTGACACTTTTATACGTTGAGACAAATCCCGTGTTGAGGGCTGCGAGTCACACACGTTCAAAAGAGGTTTTTTACTTTATTTTCATATTTCTTTTACTCACAATACGGAGAACACATCACATTCCAGGAAGGTGGTATTAGTTAAGGCCTTAATATGATTGCCTTCAAAATCCCTGAATAACAATAAAGCAAGTGTTTTTATTCACGTGATGTATAGTGGTTTTGCAGGAATGACTTTAAGCCCTAGGCTAGTCTTTTTTTGATCTTTATTTATTTATTTCTTACAAAATTAGCACAAATTTATTACATAGTTTTGAATATGAATGTAAATATCAAATAAAGCAAATTATAAACCCTTGTCTTTGTTGTAATCTTGTCTCTATTTATGGCCCATGTCATTAGCCACTTCAGTAATAATAGGCTAATACGACAGCATTTCTTAGATATAATCTGCATACAAGAATAGAGACCACTAGGTGGAGATTACATTTAATTGGAATGTATATCTATATATTCTAAGTTGCACTTAGAATAGACATGCATTCACAACAACCAATTTCATTTTCATTGGGAAACTAAAGTGAAAGACAGAATTTTGTTAAATTCATGAGACTCGTGAGACCAAGAAGTAGGTCTAAAGATTGATGTTGGCAGGGGACTGTGGTATTTTGTAGACAGTTATTTGAAACACTGTGAGGTTAAACTTTGGCAAGTTTATACTTTCTTAGAATGTCCCACCTTTAAAAGTGGCTTGGTCTAACAGAATAAACAAATTATTAATTTTTTCTTCACAGAAAAAGATATATTCATTTATCAAATGAAACTTTGGCATAATTTGCTTACATACAGTTAATAGGAAACATTTGAGTACACATCTTCTTGGGAAAAGTCTCAAGTGAATTTTTTAGCATTGATCTTTGTAAATTAAAACATGGTTAGAAAACAAAATGTTTTATCATACTTCATAACACAATATGTAAGAAAGATATGCAAATGTAAACTTTTGAGAGAAGAATCCAAGATTAGATTGAGTTACATTGCTTTGAAATTTAAAGTCAACTTAAATTTTACAGAAACTCCACAGGAAAAAAGATTTTAAGTGAACAATAGAAAACCATAGCACAAATAGTTACTTTTGATACTAGCTTATTAATATATTTTATTTATAGGCAATTAATTAATTGAATGACGCTGAATTGAACAACTCAGGAAAAAAAAAATCAGTACTGTTACTATAGGTTTTCAACACATACTGTGACTTTCCTCAAACTCTTTCCCATAGGAGCTGGTAAGGGTGGAAAGGTATTTTTGAGCTCCTGCTCCATCTATTTCTTCAGCACTCATTTTGTGGAGCCTCGTCCAAAAGCTACTGGTGCCAGCTCTGATGCTGGCAGCTGCCTGCCACAAGCTTGGCTGAGACAGTTGTCAAGGGATCATTAGGTAGACACCTATGAAAAATCCAAATCCAGATTTGGATCTAGACATGATAAAAGTGGAGAACTGACAACCGTGAAGAAGATGTTTGAAAGTCTTAAAGAAAGAAAAGAAGTTGGAGGAAAACCAAAACTATAGAAAGGAAAGCTACTTGGATATTGAACAACACGAATATGAAAATGTGAAAGAGCAATAGAAAAACCAAAATACTTTAGCCTAGTAAATAATTGCTGTGAATTTTTTGCTATTAGGTTATAGTAATAGAAAGAAATAGAAGCTGACTACCTCACCAATCCTTGTAAAGAAACAATGAAAAAATGACTGATAAGAGCAAATCATGACAGAGCTTTTCCTCTGCAAATTCAAAGTAAGTAGATCTAGTTATTACATCCAGAAACTGAAATATAACCTGTGTGATAAAGACTTGCAAGCTGCAGCAGTCATTCCAATGTTTTGGTGCAGAATGTCATTTTCAGACATGGCTTTACTGCCTTGTTCCTTTCTTTTTAGATCAATGCCATGAACACATACACGGCTAGTGATGAATGGTACTTTTACAGACAGGGAGAAAATGGGTACTCACAGTCATTTCAATTTGTGCAGGTCTCTCAGTACCCCAGGTTAACTGGTGATACATTTATGACTTTTATGACCTATTGACAAATCATATAATGCAAAAACTGAAGTAAGACTATCTAAAACCTGATAGACTATTTCTAAAGGGAAGAAGCAGAAACCTTTCCAAGAGTTGATGAGAACAACCAGAAAGATTAAGAACTTTGACAAGCAATATTTAATTTTAAAATGCTCAGTGAAAGTATTTTAATGTTTCTCATAAAAGGCTGTTTGTTACTGCAAGGGCAATAGCCCTTGACTTAATGTTTTACAATGTTTTATAGTAGGAATGATGTTGGTAAAGCGTTAAGAATGTGCTTTTATGAACAGTTTTGCACAGCACTGGGATGGATCTATTTTGCTATGATGCAATAGACAACTTTTACCTAGGTGTTATGAATGTGCTTTTTAGACCAAGGTAATCACAGTAAAAATGCTTTGCATTTATATACAGTAACTCATCAAAATGCCAATACCTGTAGCTTTTATCCAAAATTTGATAAGACACCGGAAAGAATAGCCTGATTTTCAAAGGCACTGAGCTTGTATCAGCTGTTGGAAGTGGTAGGTTTACCCAGGTACTTACTAATGCTGTAAACACTGGCATTTGAAAAATTTAGCCAATATGGTTTGTGAACATCAGCTAATGAGGCAGGGTCAAGTACACATAATAAATGAAGTTTATAATGGGTTGATAAAGATACAAAAAGAAGTTCAGCAATTTGTCTTTGCCCCAGTCACGGCAGGAGTCACAATTCAGGAAATACCCACATCTTTCTTGAGCTATGGGAAAATGTAGAAGAGTGGTTGGAGGAGACTACGAAGAGCTGAAAATTTGATGCCATTCCCTATGTTGTGAAGGACTGGTTTATCTGTGATTCCTGAAGGGCAATCAGTTATTTAAAAAGACAAAATAGGGCAATAATGTGCTCACAAGTTCTGAAGTTTACACAGTCCAAAGAATGCTTTCCTTGATACTGTCTGAATTTAACTGTGTTGTAGAAACCTGGTATAGGTAAAGTGAGAAAACTGTGATAATCATGATTTATTAACTCATTAGAATTGCAGATGTTTTATAATCCCACAGTTATGGCACCTTCTGCCATTTTAAGCACGCTACTAAATTAATGCCTGGTGTAACACCACTGAAATCAGATTCAATATTTTCCATCAAAACAGAACTTTCTAATGACTTTGAGGCTATAATTTCCCATTTCTTGATTGTGCTTTTGGAGCAGAAGATCATAAGGTGTAAAGAAGATGGGAAGAAAAGCCAATACTGTCCCAGGTGTATTATTTTGGATTTTATTAAATGCGAACCATTACTGCTATTCTTCTTGGCACACTTATGCTAATGTACATTGCACTGCTGATGAGACTCAGCTGAAAATGAATGGTGTGTGTGTTTTGTTTATGTAAAATTGTTTCTAGCATCCTGCCCACTCTTTAAAGGATAGTCTGTTCACAGGGCTGTTGTTCTTGCAGGCTGCTAACCAGTTTTGGGTGGAAGGTAGCTTCAGCTGTCATTAGGAACATCATCCAGTCAGAAGCAAGTGTACTATGTACTTAGGGGGTTTATGAGGAATTATCTTAAGTCTAGTGTATGAATGCTTACCCTTGGAGGTGTCCCTGTTTTCTTATTTAGACTTCATACGTGCCAACTTTTTATGTATGCCTTAATCCTATAAAAATTTATTTGAGATAGAAGGTGATCGATATTTTTGTTATTAACAGGCGTATTTAAAAAGAACACAAGTCATTTTACCTGACAATGTAATATATATTAACTTCTTCCTTCTTTATAACTCAGTGAAGGTCAGACTGATTCCTACAGAAACTGGCTGGAAGCTGTGTTGAAAGCTCTTCAAATCAAATTCCAATAAAAACAACATCCTACTATATAAAGAACGTGGAAGACACCACCCAGCTTGAAAAAAAGTATATACTAATGGTCTGTGAGAGGATTGATTACACGGGTGACTTGGGCATGTGCACAGCTACTTGCGTGATTTTGGAATTGGTTTCATGGTAGCTTAGCATCAACAAGGAAAGCAAAAAGGGAAAAATGAAAAAGATGCTCTATTTAACCTTTCTAAAACAGTAAGGTGCAGTTTCATGACAAAATGGTGGTGTTCTTTATTAGACAGATTTATTTTCTGCGTACTTATTTTTCTGCGGCAGGGAGCAAGAATAGATCTCTGTGTATGGCATACAAAACAGTCTGCATCTGTGCACATCTGGCTACAATGGAAGATCAACATGATCAAAACACGATTTTCAAAAGAAAGTGCTGTGCTGTGCTGTTAAAAAAGTGATCATACAAATGACTGGTATATTGATTTTGTTATTTTTGTGTACTCCAGAAGTCACGTAACCATTGAATAAACTGTCAAGATGTTTACATTTTCTTCACCTTTGTATAGGTGTTGAAAATTTCATCTGGAGGAGAATGGACCTGGTTGTGTGTGGGTGACTTGAAAGTAATTGGTAACTGATGTTTAAATTAGGTCTTAATTGGTCAATGGTGCAGCTCTTAAAAATCAGACGTTACATCTGGGTGCAGCTGACATGGGGGCAGAGCCCAGAAAGAACTTTGGGCACATTCCATTGAATTACACCGGGTGCGGTACATTGGGTGCATTACCTTGCCTGTGAAGCTTGGGTAACCTCAGCTTCTTTGGCGTCTGTCTTTATTGTTTAGAATCAAAGCTGAAGCTTGAGTGCCCTCCTGGGATTAGCTGGGAGAAGACAATCCTCCTTTTGATCTATTTGGAAAGTAAACGTAATTGACTACTGTCACGGTTTAGCCCTGATCTGGCTAAATTTTTCAGCAGCTAAAAACCGTGCAGTTGGGCTCCCAAATTCCACCCCCTACCCCCAGGGGAAGGGAGAGAAAAATGAGAGGAAAAAGGCTTGCGGATTGGAAACTAAAATTACGGCTTTAATTAAATGATTATAATAATATTAAAAATGATCAAAATAATTGAAAAGTAATGAAAATATGTACAAATATGAGATCACACTCCTACCCCACCCCGTGGATGACCATAGGTCAACACAACTGCTGTAGAGCAGATGCAGGGAAATGGGTCCACAACTAGCAGGTACCTGAATTTAGGAACTGGATTCAGGGATGCACGGATCGGGGGTCAAGAACAATTGGACAGACGAAGTCCTCACTGGACATCTGCCATTGCAGAAGAGAGCGAGATCCTCGTGATGTGGAGTATGATGTATATGGGATGGAATACTCTGTTGGTCAATTTGTAGTCACGTGTCCTGTCCACCCCTCTCTGAAGGTACAGCCATTTTTTGCTAGCTCGAGGCTGGCCTTGGTTACTAGAGGAATAAGTGTAAACATTGGCCTTTCTGCATTCCGAAGTTCTACATTATCACTTCTAGAGAGAAACTGCCTGAAAAACATGCAGTTAGCTTTCAGAAGATGCAGTTACTTTAGGCTACGGCACAGCCAGAGTTGGGAGTCGCCCCGATTAACTCAAACCATAACAACTGCTAGAACAAGCTAGGTGAAGGTCAACAAACTTCATTGGCCAGTTTTAGGTCTGGCCTCTTTCAAATATTTCACTTCCCTGAGAAGTTCTTATAGCAGAAAGTATTTAGCTTTATATACATTTTGACAGCCTGTAGGACTGGAGCTGGCAAAATCAAATAGGGACTTGTCAGTCACTAAGAACCAATAATCCTGAAATTCCTGCTTTGGTAACCTCAGCAATATTTGGTGGGTGCTCATTACCCCAGTGCTGCCTGCACAACAGTGATCTTTAGTGAGTGGCCTGGGGCTGACAGACTTTAAGCAACAGGTATGACAAACTCAAACAACATTCAGCTCACCTAATTGCAAACACCATGGGGAAGACGCACATTTCAGCTGACGCCCCAAGCTCTCTTTAGAGGAGAGGCGTAAACATATTCTGTGTGCAGTTCATAGGACCTGTATTAGATGACTGGTGTACATTGTTGACCCATATATTCTCAGATGAATTCCACCCTGAAGTGGACATTGCAACAAAATACTCTCAGCATTCAATACATACTAGTAAATAATGTAGTAAATATCTATAGCGGATCAACCTTTTCTGCAGTCTCTGAATGGGCAGAGGGCCCATACCTGGTAGTACAGCACTATGCAATGTATGTTCAGGCATCTCTTTGTTTGTAAAACAGCTTTTTGCTGGAAAGCAAAGGAACTCTACTTACAGTAGGGTTACGTTTCTTGAAACAAGTTTAACACACTTTAAATTATCAGCATTCTAGTTCTGTTTCCATGCAGCTGCAGCCTTCTGGGTATTACTGGAGACCTGGGAAAAGGAATTATTGAGTGAGTGTCTTATATGTAACCCACCAAGCACATCTGATCATATGGAGTGTCATTCTGAGACCTCTCCTTAGAAATGGATTAGACATCTAGATGCAACACTGCCAAATCACCTTAGTAAGGTTCACTTATCAGAACGGGTGTAAAACACTGATGCCGTTCTTCCTAGGGCTGCAGTGATTTACGTGTAATGAAAGCAAACGTGAGCAAAAATAAATGAAGTTTAACATCCTACTGTCCATAAGCTACAATGAGGGTAACTGAAACATAACGTGTACTTGATGTACATGTAGATGTACATATACATACAAATGAGAATATCTGAGAAACTGGAGCAGTTTAAACTGGAGAATGTAGATTTGTTTAAGTCACTACACCTTACTGAGAAATTGGATGCTTTGATTTTAGAGCAGAACAGAAGGAACAAGACCTCTAACTTGCCTTTTGCTTGCAAGACACAGTCCTTACTTTCAGGGATTTAAGGGGAGGGCTTTTTGGTATCCCAACTTGGCAGTCCAGCTGAAGAGCTCTCCCAGAGCTCTAATACTTCGACTGAGCTAAGGCTTTTGAGTTTATGATTCTTCATCAGTGGGCAGGAAGAAATGCTTTAGAAGAGATCAAAATAAAATATTTCAAGATTGTAATTTATTTTTTATGTTTCATAGAGAATTTTCTTTTTTCTTTTTTTCCTGAGTGGGAAATACAAAAAGAAATACCAACTTTCCAAAAGATTCCAGAAATGCAATCACCATTTTCCTGCAAGTTTATTAAGTTGTAACCTGGCACTAACAAGTAAGTTCCACATTACATTACTCTGCTCTTCTCTGATATGTACGCAAAAACTCTGGGAAAGTAGAGGAGCTCCCTGAGCACATCTAAAATTCCAGATATCTCTGTAATTATAGTAAATATATGTATGGAGTGAAAAGCCTTAGAGGTGTAAAATAGTTAAAGGATATTAATAAGGACATTAAAATTAAGTTAGAATTTTTCTGATAAATCCAGATAATTAGGTTGAGCCACATAAAACATATTATTCTTGCCTATCCACTATTATCTCCTATTAAAAGTGTTAACATACCATAGAATCATAGAACCATACAGTAGTTTGGGTTGTAGGGGACCTGTAAATGTCATACACTCCAAGCCCTCTACAGTGAGCAGAGACATATTCAATCAGATCAGGCTGCTCATAACCCCATCCAATCTGACCTTGAATGTTTCCAGGAATGAGGCGTTTACCACCTTTCTGGGCAACCCGTTCCAGCATTTCACCAACATCTTAAAAAATTTCTTCCTTATATCTTATTTCTTCCCTCTTTTAGTTTAAAACCATCACCCCTTGTTCTATTGCTACAGGGCCTGCTAAAAAGCTTTCCCTCATCTTCCTTATAAGCCCCCTGATGTACTGAAAAGCTGCGATAAGGTCTTGCCCGAGCTTTCTGTTCTTCAGGCTGAAATACCCAACCTTTCTCAGCCTTTCTTCACAGAGAGGTGTTCCATCCCTCTGGATGTCCCTCCTCTGGACCTACTCCAACAAGTCCATGACTTTCCTGTTCTGAGGGCTCCATAACCTAACACAGTACTCCAAGAGGGGTTTCACCAGAGCAGAGAGGGGCAGAATCACCTACCTTGACCTTCTGGTCGCACTTCTTTTGATGCAGCCCAGGATACAGTTGGCCTTCTGGGCTGCAAACACACGTTGTTGGCTAATGTCCAGTTTTCATCCACCAGGACTGTTCTGAATGCCTTTCTCCCCCAGCCTCTGTTGGTAGTGGGGGTTGCCCTGACACAGGTGCAGGACCTTGCACTTGGCCTTATTGAACCTCATAAGTTTCATATGGGCCTACTTGTCCAAGTCCCTCTGGATGACAACCTCCTTTCAGGTAGTTGTAGAAAGCGATAAGGTCTCCCCTCAGCCTCCTTTTCTCCAACTAAACAGTTACAGTTCCCTCAGGCACTCTCCATAACCTTCATACTCCAGCCCCTTCACTAGCATCATTGCCCTTCTTTGCACAAGCTGAAGCACCTCTATGACTTCCTTGTAGAGAGGGGCCCAAAACTGAACCCAGGATTTTTGGTGCGGCCTCACCAGTGCTGAGTACAGGGGGACGGTCTCTTCCCTACTCCTGCTGGCCACTCTATTTCTCATGCAAGCCAAGATGCTATTGGCCTTCTTGGCCACCTGGGCACACTGATGGATCATGAGATTTGAAAGAAAATCGGTTAAAATTTATAATGCTTAGACATTCTTTTAAATACTTCGGCAGAAGGTAGGAATCTCTATTGCACATGGAGGCTGTCAGTCTTTGGGGCAATCAGTATTAGTACACCAGAGTGCAGTTTGGAGCTAGCAACGGCATTGGTTTGTAGATGCACAGTAAATAGGAAGGGTGCAATGTGGAAAGTCATAAACACAAATGACCACATCCAAAGATGGCAGCTGAGGCATGATCGTAATGAAAAAGGAACAAGGCACAGGAAGATGATTTAAAATACCTAGAAAGGAGAAAAGGAAGTGAAAGAGATGTGAGAACTTCACTAGGAGGCAGATGGGGAGGGAGGATACAAAGCAGGAGATGACAATGGCGATGACACATTTTCTTCTGACCCAACTTGCTTCAGAATCACAGAAGTCAAATGTGAAGTACAGGGAATCATGCTCCAAAATAGGGATTATTTATGAGATTAAAAAGGAGATTTATCTCATTGATCAGACTTGCTCATTGCTCGTTTGGACTGAGAGGCCGTGGAGATCAATAAGACAGAGAAGAACGGTAATGTGATCATCACCAAGTGCATATGTGCTTGTGCACATACCAACATATATATATCTAAGACTCATACAACACTGGAAATCATCATAGAATAAGAATTCTTCACTTATACTGGTAGAAAGCCTGACTGAGCATAAGTACACCTACTCAAGTACAGGAGTTCATGCTCCCACTTTGAAGGATTACCCACACAGATGTGCAGTGATTATCGATTGTACAAAGCATAGAGTAATATAATAGGGATTCTACAGGAGTCTCACTACTAGAGTCTGCCTGGGGCATGCTTTTCACCCTGTCAGTTTTCTTTGCTGATCAGCATGATGTGATTCCCTCCTTAATGGAAGAAAATATTCAATTACATTGAAAACCCCAGATTGTGGATCATCTGCTGACTATTAATGATTTAGTGTGTATTAGGTGGAGAAGCACATTCCACAACTAGATTTTCTTTCAGTATATGTACAGATGTTGCAGTACTCACCACAGTTCTCTTCATAGGCACCATTCTCACAGTCATTTATGCCATCATAACGAAGTTCCCATGGGAGACACATCATCTGTTTTCTGCATGGAAAATAATCCTTTTGGCAGACAACACCAACCGAAATATCTTCCATCAGCCAGTATTCTGAGAAAATATGGGAAGATATTTCCTCTGTAGCAGAGTACGTTTCAAATTAGAAGGGCCTGATAAAACTACAATCACAGTATGTAGATGAAAATTTCATTCTTCACTTTGAAGTGTACTGTATGTCATTTTAATTCTGCCTTTTGCATTATAATGTTAGCTACAAGTGGCTTACCACTGTGGAGATTTAGAAGAGGGAGCTTAAAGTTTCTGATTCTTTTTCTTCTCCTTTTCCCATCATCTACAGAACACGTTGCTGTCCAGAAAGAAACTTATCACTGTCCTTTCCTTGGTAGACTGTTTCCTCAAAGGTGTGAATTTTAAGTAGCTGAACCCTGCGGCACGGCTGGAGATGGACAGGGAAGTGGACTTCCAGTTGGAGCATGTGAAAAGCTACTTCCCATGGTGAAAGCAGCTGGGCAACAAGGAAGTATCCACTGACACATCAGAGAGGTACAACTAGTAAGAACACTTATTGCACACAATTAGGATAAAATCTTTGAGCAATTGGCAAGTCAGATCTGGGTATGAATCTGCAAAGTTGGTCTCAGTATGGCTTTTTGTTTGGGAATTTTTTGCAATAATGAAATTACATTTATAGTCCTGTAAATCACTCATTTAGACAAGATGTTCAAAACAAGAGAGTAGTTTTTATTTCCTCTGTTGGTGCACATCACAAATGACTGGTATTGGCAGGAAAACTGCTCTATTGTTTCATTACAAGGATGAGGACATCTGCAAAAACACTGTTTCCCTTTCAAGAAGTTACAGGAGCTTTTATGGCCAAGAAAACTAATGAAAGGATGCTAAAACTGCAAAAAAGCAAAAAACTAGGAAATTTCTTTGTATCACAGCAAGCTGATTCTGGTTTTACTCATTAGTAACATCTTTGAAAAGTGAAGTTCAAATTTGACAAATCAAATTTGATTGTAATCTTAGTTGGAAAGGCAGAAATCTCTATGGACCCATCCTGCAAAGGCAGACGTGCTGACTGTAGACACACGAGACTCCTATGGGACTATATACAAGATAAAAATTAAATATAAAGGATAAAATTATAGAGAGGAATGACAGAAACAAAGTGAAGTAACCCAATTCCTATGAGGCCAATGGACAGTTAGGGGCTATATAGTATCAACAAGGATGGAAAGAGCAGATATTCAACTATACAGTAATCTTTAAAAGCTGAGTATGTTTTAGTCTTACCTAGCTAACACTGTCCTAACTCTACTGCTTTTTGTATGATGCAGAGAATTGAAGTTGAGACACAATGATAGGTGGGATATATAGTTGATTCCAAACTCAGGCTTGAGATCCAAATTCAATTAACTTTGGAAGTACCATCAAGATATGCTTTGCCTTTTAAGTGAGATATTGCAACTCTAGCACTCTCTTGCTGCAAAACTTAGATGGATGAAGAGGTGTAGGCTAGCCTTTCTGAAGGCTTTTGTTGGGATCCACTGTGTGGATAAAAATAGATAGTTTACATTGGTTAAACTACAGACCTTTGTATATCGGTATTTGGATTTATGTTACAATTAGTCTTGATAGTTTGCTGTTTTCATCAAAGTCCTTATGGTAGTGCCAGTACTTTTAGTTCTAACTCATTTTTTCACAAAGATTAGACTGGAAAAAGCTTTTTTCCTTGTATTCATTCAGGGTCAGGAAAAGCATTTTTTCAAAGTACCTGTATATTTTCAGTACAGCCTGACAATCCTTTCTAAAGAACTGAATGCATGTAGGGCAGCAGAGCTGAAAATTAATCCCGAGTCTCTCTTCTCTCTCAGCATTCAGTTAATTGCCTCTACAGACAAGAAACCAGCTATTACCCAAATAGAAATCCCTTGCTCTTTTAGTTTTCCCTTTGAATCTATAAATTAATTTTAACTTTATTTGCTCTTTTATCAAGCATAGTGCATTTACTGCTCTGATGGCTGCAGTTGCTCCTGACACTTTCCAGTAAAGCTCACAATGAAAACCAGTATCATCTGCTGAGTATCCACATCCATTTTCATCAATGTCTGCAGTTCCATAAGACCCGTGATGCACTACCCATGGACAGCACTTTGGCTGATGAATAGACACAGATAAAAAGTGGAAGCTTCTTTTCAAAGCAATAATGCCATGAAACCATGTGACAATTTCTGCCTCTGATGGAGTTGCTCCTTTTCTACTTACTACTACATTTTTCTGATTTCTCATTGTGGATTTCTAAGTGACAAAAATCGACCAAATCATAACCCATGTTACTGAGGGTCAGCTAGGTTCATGCAACATGTACACAGCTCCAGAATGTGTCACTGCTTTAATGAAACAAGTCTATAAATTGATTGCAAACTTGGTAGTGCCAGCAAGGAATGTTGTCCCTTTCAGTGACTGTAATTATAAGAACAGTTTTGTTTAAAGTGGAAAAACTGAGACACTCTCTGCGAATGTCCAAGTTGTGCAAAAGCTCTCCTTTGCAATAAGACAGATCCAGAGATTTCAGAACTAGTCAAAACTGGTTTAGTGAAAGCCCCCTGTTGAACTGATACTGCTTGGAGCTCTTGTAGCACACATAATTAAGGCACATTTCAAATGATAACAGAATATATATTTTTGATCTTATTATTACTTCTCACAGGTCACTGTGAGAGCACATAGGCCAGTTTGCTTTACTTAGCTTCAAAATCACTGAAATATTGACTGAGAGCTCAAAGGGAGCACAGTTAAGTTCACATATAATATTAAGGAGGAAGAAATGAAAAATAAATAAAACAACCAAGTAATTAAAATGAAACATAAGCACTTAGAAGTAATAAAAAATTTTGGAGCAATGGAAAGAGAAATCTTTACGTTTCTGGATCTTGTTCCAAGGAAGACGTACAGTAAAAGATACAGAAAATTACTTACTTGTGCACAGATCTAAGTTTTCATAACAAGTCTTTTCCAACAATATGTTTTTTTTCTATCTGGGAAATGAAAGAGTAGGCTTTATATACATTAAAAATACCCAACAACAGTTTGATAGATTCAGATTACAGGTTGAAGAGATGTTTGATGAACTGCAAGAACTGCTGTCATCAAATTTTGAAAATGCTGTGGATCGTCCTCATGAACCGTTCACGTAATGTCTTCAATGGTGATCAGGATTAAAGAAATAATACAAATGAAATACTCTCTGTTTGTGACATTTATAAAATCTATAAAAAAATCACACTAGTCATTAGGTCTCTACATTACTATAAAATGGGCTTTCTTTAGGGTTCCTGCACTTATTAGAGTGACAGACATTTCATCCACAGGTCTCTGTGGGAAAACAACAACCCCAAACTCCTTTTTGAAATGAACGGATTCTTTATTGATTTATTCTTTTCCCTGGTTGAAAAGTGTAATTTATGCTCAGTAGTTGTGTGGCACTTAAATATAAATGATTGTCACATTTATAATAGCTGGAGTTTTTATTGTCAGAACTGAACAACTCAAGCAATCACAAGCCTGCATTGGTACTGTTACTAAGGTCTGGACTGAAAATCCCTTCCTGACACTCAAGAGTAGTTACTAACTGAAGGGGTCCTATAGTGAACAGCAGTTCATCATAGAAAAGAGAAGGATTTAAGTCTGGATTTAAATATTCTGTCCTTAAATTTGTCACACACAAAATCTCTAGACGGTGATATCAAAAGTCTGGAACTGCTGTTAAAGATACCAGTTCTCTCAGCTATGTCAGAAGATCCTCCTGAGCTTATCAGTTCAGACCAATAAGACTTAATCAACTGTTGAAATTCCAGTCACTAACGTTTTATACACAGTCTGGCTAACTAGCATCTATTACAAAGTGAAGGCTCTGCTTTGAATAACCTCCTTTCTACTCAGTAGCATGCCAGTTTTGTTTCTTCAACATGCCCAGGATGCTGTATAATTACTTTCCACAGGTCTTGGCATGCGAGGATAATTGTGTGAGATTTCGTTCTGGCTGGAAGACTTTGCGTCTCCGTGGCCTGTTCGAGAGAGTTTTTGGGGAATAAATACAATAGAAGGGAGTTGTTTGTCTCCAGCCGTTAGAGGGCAGTAAAATACCATCTTTTTGTGCTACCTCGGTTCAGTCTCTTAAAATACTAAGGACATTTTTTGAAGGTTAACCAGCCAATGCTGAAATACTGCTATGAACAGTATTTATAACCAAGTGATATTTTCCACTGTTTTGGAGTGGACTCCTGTATCTGCTCTAGGAATTGTAGAGTGCATTCCCAGCGAATCCTAAGCAGTCTGTAATCAATACCCATTTTACATTACAGACGTTTTCCCAGAAACATGCTGCAGGTGTGGTTTTCCCAGATTTAATTGTGTCCTATGACATTTCCAAAGCAGCTATACTGAACATGTACATTTGTAGGCACATTTCAGAGGAGAGGACAAGACAGGAACTGGTCAGTTACTCTCTTAATATTTCTGTGCCGCTTGGAACACAGTTATGTGAGGGTTGTGAGGACCTGGCCATGCAGGAAAAATCTCTCTGATCTATGCCTTCTTCCTGGTGGCTTTTCCGTGTACAAAGGTTATCCAAGGCTTTTGAGCTGGAACCTGTTTAGAGTGGAGGCTGCACTGTCTTGGAGTGCCTCATCATCTTGTGTTCAGCCCCTCTTTGGAGTAGTCTAAACTGGTCAGGCTTGGTTAAAGGGAACAGAGAATTTGCTGTTAAACCAAGATAATTTATGGCAAAGTTGGTTCAAGCCTTGTTTTTATTGATGGGGATTACATGGCAAAAGCAATTTGGAAGAATGGTAAGGTGTATATTTATAATTTTTTTTCTAACAGTTCTATATATATATATATATTACTGTGTTCAGTTTAGGGCCTCTCATTACAAGAAGGACATTGAGGTGCTGGAGCGTGTCCAAAGAAGGGCTGGTGAGGGGGCTGGAGAACAAGCCCCATGAGGAGAGACTGAAGGAATTGGGGTTGTTTAGCTTAGAGAAGAGGAGGCTGAGGGGAAACCTCATCACTGTCTACAGCTGCCTGAAAGGAGGTTGTGACGGGGTGGGTACTGGTCTCTTCTCACAAGTGACAGCGATAGGATGAGAAGAAATGGCCGCAAGTTGTGCCAGGGAAAGTTTAGACTGGACATTAGGAAGAATTTCTTCACTGAAAGGGTGGTCAGGGATTGGAACAGGCTACCCAGGGAGGTGGAGTCGCCATCCCTGGAGATGTTTAAAAAACAGGTAGATGAGTTTCTTAGGGACATGGTTTAGTAGGGAGACAGGCATGGTTGGACTCGGTGATCTCAGAGTTCTCTTCCAACCTTATGATTCTATGATTCTATATAAAGATACATGGTGTGTAAACAGGAAACACTGTAAAGGTTGCTTTGGTAATACAGTATTTCCAACTTTTATTTTTGCTAATTGGATTTGTAATGATTAAAATTATATATTAATCTGTGAAATGAAAGTGTGAGTCATTGTATGTTTTTTTATTAACTATGTTTCTCAACCAAACAAAATCAACAGGCTACATAATGGAAGGAAGGTTATTCAAATCAGAGCCATAATTTTGCAATTGATGCTGGTTAGCCAAACTGTGTCTAAAACATTAATGACTGTATAATAAAATAAAGCTTATGTTAAAATAAAAACTTTACATGAGTAAATTTTCTTCAGTGATAGCAAAGTATAGTGATTTCAAAACAGTTATTTTAAATGGAATATTTAGTAGAATTCAATACATTAAAATCATGCGTATTCCACTTCTTTGTAACAGGTTGTCTACAGAACAAATAATATATTCTCTAACATTTATTTTCTGTCTCTAATAGACTGGCATGTTTAAAAAATCCTTTTCTTCACTGTAATATATTTTCTGTTTCAATTTCTTATTTTGATTACACTATAACCTGCCCTTTCTGCATCATTAGAAACAAAATGCTATTTCATTAAGGAACTTTTCACAAGTAGAGAAATTGCCATTCATGAGTTAATTACAGCGAAATCTATTTATTTACGTTTCTGTAACACTTCAGGAATTATGAAGCTTAAGGAAACTATTCATTATTTAAAAAGAAATTGTGCAGGAACTGAAAAGTGCTAATTTTGGAAAGATTTTTTTAATAAATAACATACTGTAACTTCTGCTTGTATATTGTTGTATAGAGTGTTTCTATGGTAAAGCACTTTTCTCACAGAAGCAATCTTTTAGGCAATCATTTCTGAGAGTCAAAGTGATCTATCAAATGTATAATTCTAATTTCAGTGTGCTGATTCTGAAAGGATTTTCTTGGCCAAACTACCAGAAATTTTGCAATAGAGAAATATTTATGGAAATTCCATATTTTTTTTCACCTAATACGCAGAAAATGTGTTATGATACTTATGTGACACTTGCTGTTTACAACAATATTTTATTACATTAAGTACTTTTTCAAAAAGTATCAGTTTATCCTTTAGTCTTACATTTGATTAATTTAATTTCATCAAAATTTAGAGTAACCTGGTTGAACCATTCTGTCATTTTATGAAATCCTCAGGTACTGTAAACATTTTTTTCCCTTAAAAATATGTTTTTCAAAATCATCTAAATGGAAATTCCTTACTTATTCTTTACTTTACATGAAATTACTTGTTAATTCCTCGATGTAAGTGAAAATTCCTTACTGTATCCTAAAGGGCAATCAAACAAGTTTATAAAAATTAAGAAAGAAGCAGTCTTACCTTGGATTTATAACAGAGGAGCAGAAATAGCAGTGTTGACCCTGATGCCAGTAAGATTAAGAGAAGTGCAATAGTATGGGTTTTGACCATTGAGCAATATTTATGCTATGGAGACATTTGTAGCTGCTCACATAAAGAAATCTCCAGTTCAGCTACGTGTGGCATTGAGCATGCTCACAGCCTGCTGCTTCCCAGCTCTAGAGGAGAAATCTCTTGTGACCCATTGGGTTCTTGGCAATTACTTAAACCATAGTAACTGCTCTTTCTGGCTTCTGGATTACTACTGCTTTCATCTGAGAAACAGAGTAAGGGATTTTGATTTTCTAGATTAATGAGTGATTTCAGACAAGGTAATTTTGAGTTATAGAAGAGGTTTCTTTTCTTAAAAGACTAAGTTACCTTTGTAAGTGAGATGAAAGTCTCAACAGTTTGTTGTTACTATATTGCAACTGGAATTACAAAGAGATCAGTTTGATTGTTGAGTTTCAATGCTACCTAAGTATGAACATCCGAATACTTAAACGTAATAAAACACTGTGCAGAGCTGCTCCTCTGAACTTAGGTGCTTAGTTGTCTCCAAGAGTGATTTCTGCAATGGCTGTTTCTCAAAGAACTGTCATTACTCTTTTGCGCTAATCATTATTCTGGAAAGTTAATATTTTTCTGCCCCATGTTATGGCAACCTTCTGTATGTCCCTCATTCAATGAAACTTGGTTTTGCCCTAAAAGAGGATACTACAGACGATCTTTAGCAACACTACTGTCTGCATTTAAAATGATGCAGGACAGACACATTGCTCTAACACTAATACATCATTTGGAGTAAGTTTTCAGTGCATTTAACTAATATGTATGACTGGTGGCACTGTGTTCTTCCGTGGTATATTTTGATTTAAACAGGGAAAACAAATGCAAAAAGCCCACGATGCATTTGTTTAAAATCTCACTAGAACGCTTTTTGTGTAGAATACTTCAGAATACATGGGCTAACAGGAAGAATACAAATATCCCCAGAAATAGTGGTTACAAAATGCAATGTGTGTGGTTGATCCACTCCATAAGATACAAAAAAACCCTACCATAAATTACCCAGCTTTAAAAGACCAAACTGCTGTTCACATCTATGCAAGGCAATGAGCAATTAAGAAGACTACTTATACCAGAAAGCATTTGCCTTCAGTGATCAGCAATATGTGAGATACATTTAACATTCCAGCCACTTGTGCTCTTTATATTGGTTATAGGAGGCAAATGAAGGTGGCAGAGGGATGCAGCATATTTACACCTATATTTCTTGGTGCTGTGTATCACTGTAGATTTTCTTCTGTCTCTGAAACAGAAGGTGTAAATGTACATATTTGCCAGCATTGCAACATGGAAGGTGACTGAAATCAGAGCTGGTGAGAAGCTCTGAAGGCTCTTGGTCACCGCAGTAAATTTGCATGTATGTCTTGTTTGTTGCTGTTTGTTTCTCTCTTTTCTACATACTTTCCACACAGGCACCTGAAGAGTTCCTAGTCCGAGAGAAGGGAGAAGTGGCACTTGGATTCAGCACATGCAAATGAAAAATACAACTGAGAATAGTAGTCATGCATGTGGGGATCACACACAAAAGTCAAATAACATTAGTAAATGCCCTTGTTGCTTCTTGGTATTCCATACCTAGCTTGTACTCGGCAAGTTCTCTGCTCAGAGGACTGAGATGCAATCAAACTTCAGGTCACTAACTGCAAAAGAGCAGAGCCGCCCTGCTTCTCGCTCTTCGTTGGGGCTGCCTTACAGATCACACACAGGGGCCTTCTTGAGGCCTTCACAGCAGCAGCAGCAGAGATAATGCCTTGCCCAGGTACAGGTGAGACTGATGAAATCACCAGGAGACTTATACGCCTCTACTTACCTGCCATTACATCAGTAATGAAAATGGCAACTGCCATGGCTGATTTTGCCATCCTGACACAGAAGCCTGGCTTGCAGCTCAGTGTAGAAGATCCTGTGTAAAACTGATTTGAGTCAGGGATTTACTTAGTTGAATTTTTAAGTACTGCATAGTACTAGGTAGGTAATACATCTGGGCTGAATGCTGGTCTCGGCACAGGTGAAATAAGTAGTCTGTGTACAGCAGACTTCTGTAGAGACTTCAGACCTTTCACGTGGGTTTTCTTGTATGATCAGATTCTCCTCACTACTAATATCTCTCTTGATCCCCTGTAATCTCCCTTTTGCCTTTTCAAAGTCACACGTAGGCAAGGAACAAATTAAAAAAGCTGCCGAGGAGTGAAAAGACCTCTGCCTTTGCATCCTAGGAGCTGGTGTGCAGAGAGGAATGAAGACTAGCAACGTAGGACTGTGTTAGGACACAAGGAGCCCTGACCTTTGAGGTCATTAGCTCTTAAACTAAATGCTGCGTGTGAGGGAAAGGAGTGGCTGAAGTCAGCCCACAGAGGAGGCGCAGATAGGCCATCTAGACTGCAGAGAGTGCTGCTGCAAGGCTAGGACCTCAATCCTGTTTTCTGCTAGCACAGACGAGAAAGTGAGATGATTGGAGTGATGCAATATCCTGAATTGGAGAAGACAGGTATAAAAAATGAACCAATTGAAGGTGAAGAACAGTAATCCAGAAAACAGGAGCATCCACCACTTGCAGTGTCAGCAAAGACAGTGGTTTTGCCAGTGTTCCCAGGCACTGAGAGGGCATGGCAGAACTGAGCTTATCGGCAAGAGAGGATGAGCAAAAGGAGGAGACTTGTATAAAGACAGTTTGATAAAGGCTTATGTTTCTACAGCATGAGTTGGTTGATGAGTGCCAGGCAATGAACTATTTGCAGGCCATGAGCTGTTTGCAAACAATGAACCTCAATGTGCCCCTCAAGGCAGCAGTGTCAGAGAGTGCTCAGGAACATAAGAGATGTTGAGGAAGACCCTTGATAAAACAGAACGGAGGATATCTGCTGTGAATGTCAGACACTTCATATTGAATCCCTGAAGCAACCATGAGATTCCTTTTGAGGAAATGAACCTCCAAGATGAGATTTAAAAATAATGAAAATGGAAGCTTATGACTTTAAGCCTGTCCCCTAACATTTTTGCATCCATCCAGTGATGTTTGAATGTTGCTGGATTAAGGCCACTGCTGTTTTTCATCAGGCTGTGAGGAACAGCTGTATGTTTCTAATCATATTCTGTTTGGCTAATTAAAACTGGCATCAGGAAAGTGGCTGAACCGTCACAGGGAGAAACTGTTTCTTTTCCTGTTTCAATCTTTTAAACACAGAAAACAGATGTTTCCTTCATCTTCTACTGCCAGGCTGTAGGGAATCCCAAACAAGAAAATGATGCAGGCAGCACTGCAGAGGCTATAACCCTGACAAGAACAGCAGTGGGGACAGGACATTGCCTTGTGCAAGGTTTCTAGGTTACCACAGCCGGTTGATTTTGGTCTCTTTTCCTCTTTTTTTTCCTAAAATTTCTATCAACTACACATTAATTCAACTTAATTCCCTCCAACACTTTCAATATGCTAGCACAGCACAGACTTGCAGGCAAAGCATCATGATCATTTTCCCAGAGAACTGCAACCTTTCAGAAGAAAATATGTTTTACTTGTAGTTAAAATCCTGGCTGTTAACTCACACTGTGGTATTTTCTGAGTTAATGAGTGCACTATCAGATCAACATTCCTTGCAAAAGACAGATTCCAAAGTGCTGTCATCAGGTACTTTTCTTGCTCAGATAGTACAAGACTGGCCTAAAGCATGCTATGACAATATACTGTCTGCAGTGTCATGGTTTACCATTTTAATAACGCTTTCCATGTGCAGGGAGATTGACATGTTTTCATGCTTCACTATAGCCTGAGCAATGTTCCCTTAAAACTAGGTTTGCTCCCTTCAGTTGTAGCTGTATTTATCTAGTAGAAGTTGTTTGAAATCCCAAATATAGCACTGCTTTAAGTAAATGGGAAACTGGAATAAAACAGTGCTGACTTGGCACATACATGAATGATTTCTGAGGATGAAAAATTTAATTCTCATTCATTTTTTTCAGGAGTTTCATGCGGAGAACCTTTTTCTTGAGATGCCAAGAATATACTTAAATAATTGCTCACCAGTCACAGAAGGTCAGATTACCAAGTCACTGATTCCATGACAACTAATAAAAAATTCTAGATAAAACCTTTGTGACACCAGGCAAGGGAACAAACGAACCCCCTGACTTCCCTGAATGCTGAAGCGACTGACTCCATTGATTGTCCTCTCAAAGGATATTGAAACTTGAATTCATGGAAATAAAAAAAAAAACCCAAACTGGTTTTGCCTTCAGTTAAAAATGAAAACAACAAGATATATGGAAGAGTGAGTTTGTTGCATGTCCAAGATGCACATTAATATTTGATACATCCATGAAAGCTGTAAGAGATACAGTGCCATTGGGCCTTCTATGATGTAGTCCTAGGTATTGTCAGAGAAAACTGAAGTCTCTGTTAAAATTGTTGCTGGTGTATGTGTTGCATTTTATCTTAATACAAATAGGGCATTACTTCACAGCCTGAGTCATTCCAGGTTGAATTACTGCTTGACCCTTTAGCTACAACTCCTATGCGCAACTCCTGCAATTCCAAATATCAGCATCCGTGTTTTAAGTTGTGTTTTAGTGTATCAGTTTCTGGAATAATGCTTGTGAAGCGTTCCTCCTGTTTTCTTCAGTTGTCTATGCCTTCCTTCATTTCAGCATGCAAGTGCAGCAACTCTCTGGAGTTTACACTATAAGAGTGAATTGTTCCAGTTCTGCTGTGTTATGCCAATGGAGGCCTCCATCAGTGAAACAATGGTGAGCTGCAAAGCTTCACACTGCACACCTAAACCTGCTAGGCGATGTGCAGAGAAGCATGCACTCAGTGCAAAGGGAGTTCTCTAGAATTCATGTACATGACTATACAAGACCACTGCTTGTAAAGGCATAGCAAATTAGACAGAACTCCTCATCAGCAGACTCTTAATTCGACCCACAGTTCAGTGTTGCGTTACTTCCAGCCTGGTTCTTATAGACTGGAAAAATAGCATGTGGGAATGAGGGGTGACTTGTGTAAGAAAGTAAAAGGAAATACCAGACTGAGCAGGTTATTAATATAAAGGATACACTCTCTTAGGGAGACACAGAGAGTGGGAAGGGTATGGCTGCCTGCAGCCCCCTGTAGGTGGGTCCAGACTACCTCAGACCCTGCTGGGCTCCCTTGGCCTCTGTGACCAAGCAGAAGTGGTGAGGGGGAAAAAAGGCTACAGTTTAAAAGCAACTTTTCACACAAGAAAATATTCACTCTTACTCCTCCCTCCCCTACCAATCTTCTTCATAAGGACTGGCTTTCTGCTAGGCTCCCCTAGCAGATTGTACCTCACAGCTACCAAGATCTCTCTGTCCGGGCTAAAGGTTTTGGGCCTGTCAGGGCTGCAGAACATGGTTGGGCAGAGCTGTTCAGCGGCTGCTGGGTGCCTGAGCTTTCCCTCTGCTTCCCTCAGGGCAAGGCATCTCATCAGGATGGGCTTCTAAGTGTTAGGTAGGAGGTCGGACATCCCACTCTTTGGTGAGTCGCAGGACACTCTGTTGGATAGGACAGCTTGTCACTGTCAGTGAAACACAAATCCAAGGCAAGATCCTTTTAAACTTCTGGTTAATTAATCCAATCAAACTAAATTAGTACACTGACTTGTTAAAAAGATTAATTATCTGGCATTAATGCATCTGTATGCCCAAATGCTTAAAATGCTGTCCCTGTCAAGAATGAGATACAGGCCCACATGGTTTTTGTGATAATCCCAATCTGAATTTTCAGTATCAAATACAGATCTTTACAGTAATACTGGTGACAGCCGTATGCATAAAAATTCACCAGAGTAATGGAAAAACAGAGCTTAAGCTGCTGCCTAGGCTAAAAGGAGGAATGAAAGCAGCGTTGGAGCTTTTTGTGATGGATGATTCATGAGGCCGTTGGCAGCCCTTTCCTTGCTCTCACTGGTAAACATTTCAAAGCTGCTGCCCAGCAGAAGTGCAGTTGACTACAGAAGCTGCCTGTAAAGGCAGTGGAAATGGCATTGTTTTCATCTGTGAGGGGCTAAAGACTCTTCTCACTGACTCTGAGAAACCCCCACCCAGCAGCGCTGCCTGTCCCAGCTAACATGGTTCCTCTTATTCAACTGCTGCGATGGCAGACAAATGGGATCCATGGCCAGGGATTGTAGCCAGCAGCAGGGTGAGGTGGCCACTGGGACCTCCTCTAAGTGAAAGCCATGTGGACAAGCCCACAGAGCTTTTCAGTGGAACAAATACATGGAGTCACTACTCACAAACTTGCTCAGTTTATCATCGTTCTTATGTCCCCCTGAAAGAAAGCGTTTCTCACGTTGTGTGTGCACTAACTGCATGCAGGGAAACATTTATAAATGCCTCTTGCTCTCCTACTTTATTTATGAGTGTTATCTGCACACTTTATTAATTTGGACCATCTCTTGTTTCTGAGGTGCTTCTTAGGGATATTCAACTATCCTTCCATTTACTTATCCATTAAAATAACCAGTGATTCATTTCTATCTCAGTGTTATAGTTTCAGCTTGGTTTGTTGTTTTTTTTCCCCCCTCCTCTTTCAGAGAATTTTTTCTTCCTTTGCTGGCAATGGGGGGGGGTCAGGGGACATTTCCGGGGAGACCGGGGCAGAGGTTGTGTCCCGTTTGCCCGGACATTTCCTTTCACTGGCTACTTCCCGGTCTCCGCCTCTTTCTCCATCTTGCTACCTAGAGGATAGTCGCGGTTTGCTACCTCTGCTTGCGTTGCTGTATTCTCTATCTCTCCATCTTTATTTCCTTTCCCTCTGTGTGTGTGTGAGTGCGAGTGTGACCGATAACCATCTGGATCGGCGCTGAGGAGGAGGCTGCCTGGAGCGGAGCTGCGGCGTGGGAGAAGCTGTGCGCCCCGCGCCAGGGCTGCCCGGAGCAGAGCTGCGGCCTGAGAGAAGCTGTGCGCCCCGCGCCAGGGCTGCCCGGAGCGGAGCTGCAGCTTAAAGTGAGGGCACCATCAGAGCTCGGGTACGGGACTCGATCCATATTAACAACTTAATCGCACTTGTTGTTGACTTTGTTCTGTTCTGTGCACACATACACTTAGAGCAAAGAACTGTTATCTGTTCTGCACAATCTCACAATCTCTGATTAAAATCACTGAGCATACTTTGGTTGGTTTGGTTGGTTTGGTTGGTTTTTTTCCATCCAAACTAAGACACTCAGCTTGTGTTAAAAACTAAACATTCTCAGAATTTTAATGTGACTTGCTTATCCAGGTAGTATTGCAAACTCCCTGTTCTCCTTTATGACTTCACGTTTAGTTTGTACACAGAACACATTGTCTCTCCAGTGTCCTTCTGCTTCACTGTGAGATGGGGTAGACCAGGAGCACATACGGGCCCCAGGATGACATTGACCTCAGAGATCCTGTTGACTTGCTTTAGCCCATGCTTAGCCAGGACAAAGCATGTAGCTCTTGACTTACCTGGAAGATCAATAGCTTTAGGACGGTGAATCCTATCACAGGCTTTAAGGACAGGGATGTCTGTGAAACTCCATATTGTGAGAAAAAGTCTGGAAAGACCTGAAAGGATCAGTAAAATGTATCTTTATAATAGATTAGTGAATATGCTGTAATTTCAGGGACATTTTTCTCTGCACTTTTTCCTATTTATTTCATGGTCTAGATTTTTGTTACCCTGCTCTCCAGTAATTTCTTCATCTTTGTAGACCCAAAAGAGCCTGTATATTCTTTAGATAAAAGCAAGGGAAAAAGCCCCCTTGCCTGTAGCTCCCTTTGAACTCCAGTTTATATCTTTTCTCTGGTAGTGTAAGAAACTGACTCACATTCTAGATTAACAATTTTTGTCATAGAATCGTAGAATGATCTGAGTTGGAAGGGACCCACAAGGATCATCAAGTCAAACTCTTATCCGTGCATAGGACAATCCCAACACTCACACTGTGTGTCTGTGGGCATTGTCCAAATCCTTCTTGAATATTGTCAGATTTTGCGCCGTGACTGCTTCCCTGGGGAGTTGTTCCAGTGCTCCACCACCCTCTGGGTGAAGAACCTCTTCCTAATATCCAACCAAAACCTCCCCTGACACATCTTCCTGCCATTCCCTCATGTCCTATCATTTGTCACTAATGAGAAGAGATCAATGCCTGCTGCTCTTCCTTCCCTTGTGAGGAAACAGTAAATGGCTATGAGGTCCCCCCTTAGACTCCCCCAGGCTGAACAGACCAAGTGACTTCAGCCTCTCCTCATATGATTTCTCCTCCAGACCCATCACCAGCTTTGAGGCCTCCTCTGGACACTCTTCAGTAGCTTGATCTCCTTTTTATACTGAGGTGCCCCAAACTGAACACAATATTCGAGGTGGGGCCGTACCAGTGCAGAGTAGAGTGGGACAATCACTTCCCTCAACCAGCTGGCAATACCGGGCTTGGTGCACCCCAGGACACAATTGGCCTTGTTGGCTGCCAAGACACACTGCTGGCTCGTGTTCAACTTGTTGTCGACCAGAACCGCCAGGTCGCTTTCTGCCGGGCTGCTCTCCAGCCTCTCGCTCCCCAGTCTGTTGTGCCTTCGGCTATTAGCTCATCATATATCTACTGGACCAAGCTAACTTAGTCATCTTAATGCTCATATTTTATCACAATATGAGTTCACTTTACCCAAATTTTGTAAGTCCTAGATTTTTTTTTGTCAGTGGCACAGATTATTTTGATACTTTTCTTGACTTTATTTCTGTTGAGTGCATCCAAGTACTCCACGGACAACTGAGATCTCAGGGAAACTGAGGTTTCATTTGCATAAAGACAGGGCTCCATTAAAGAGTGACATCTGAAGTGCTTTTCTATTGGTTATTTCCAAGGAAAAAGGCTCCTACAATGGGTAATCTTGAGGTTATATGTTTTTTTCTATTTGTTTAATAGTTTTCGGTGGATAAATGCTATATAGTTTGTAAGAGGAATTAAATTTTCTTAGACATAGCAATGCATGCTGCGAAACGGTTGTCCTTAACATGGCATCTACCAACTGGTGCAATGCTTTGTATTCCTTTAGAAGATTTTTTTCCAAGTAGTGATTCCAGGAGAGGTCTGCTAATTTTTCCTCATCTTTCTCATGCCATTATTTACTGCCTGTTCTTTCACAGGCGCTAGTATGTACATTGTTCAAGTCCAAAATTACTGAGGTAAGATGCCAGCTTCATTACCCTGCAGCCAAAAGCTGAATTCTGATGAAAAGCCCTGATGTAGCCCATCCATTTGGCTGCTTGCAGAATGATCATGCAGCAAAACTCATAGATAAATAGTTACTGGCTAGGAACACTCAATACTTGTATTGCAAAAGCATCGCATATGAAATGTGACTGCACCAGCACCTGGACACAATGTGCTTTCAGGAAAAAAAGCACCATACCCTCAGTTTTTATTTATGTGCACTTCTGTTGTGTTCTTGGTGTTGATGACCATTTTTGTGCTTCACACTTGTGCTTACAGGGCCTGGAGCACTAGGTCACATCAGAGTGGGGCTGTGGTTAGATTCAGGGATGGAGCAGATGGAAACCTCCCTCTCTGTGCTTGCTTTTCCCTGTCCCTCTGGCTGCCTCTGGTGTTGGACCTGCACCAGTGTTTGCAGTGAAGTAAGCTGAGGCATAGCTTCAGCTGAAAAATAATCTGACAAAGAAAAAGCGGGCAAGTTCCCTATTGCAAATGGCCACACAACGCACAGATTGCTTTGCCAGTGCAATGGGAGGGCATTGCGTAGGTGAGGTGGCCCTCAGCAGTTGGCCCTGACAGCAAGGAATGGCAGCTGCCTGGCTCAACCGTATCAAAAAAAGCGGATGCTGGCAGGGTAAGCCTGTGAATTACCAGCGCTTAAGTAGCCTCTTTGTTCTTCTGAAGGTATTTTCCTGTGTCTGGCCGGGCAGAATTTGAGGTACATATGTACATTTTGTGTTCAAAGTTGTGCTGCTACCTTGGTTTGTCTAGAGACTTTAAAGCAGGAGGCAAAACTTAATTAATGAGGTGTATTCACAGGCCCCCAGCAGAAGTTTTATTCTTTAATTAATTGCTGTGTTGCCAGGCTGCTCAGTGAAGGTAAGGTTTCTCCTTAAGGCCAAGCTGATATAATGGTGAACTGCAACAAGACTGATCTGGGCCCGTCTTCTCCAATTCCACAGTCACATCCCTTTCGTCATATCACCTCCAGCATGGGATTGTCACTCTGCAGAAGTAGTTTTCTGCCAATTTAGTTTCCTTCATGACCTCAGTGCTTGTCTGCCAACCACCCTGGAAGAGAGGGAGGTAGTGGGAATGTGCAGGCAGGAGAAGGTTGATGTAGATGTAGACAGGACAGGCTGTTCCTGGCAGAAGTCACCATAAGATCTTTCTCTGGTCCAGAAATCATGAATTATCAAACAAGGAGGGGAACAAGACTACTAGCACAATTTATAAGCCAATTTTTGTTGGCCATGTGTAAGGGAAAAAAAATAATTTTCAGCATAGTGGCAGACTGAATCTGACAATCTGCAAAGCCACAGAGGAATGCTGGCAAAATTCTGAATGGTCCATTTTCTAACTGACATTTGGGCTTGCCAAGGTATTGCAGGGTGGATGAGGATTGTCCCTATGTGTGCCACTGACTTTCCCCCTTTGGACAAATAATGAGTATGGAAGAGGTATGGCTTTTATGGAAAGCTGACTGGTCACTAAGTAGGAGAGGAAAACAGATAAGATGGCACTGGCACATCCGTTTATTGACTGCTTTTCATTAGCAGGTATACGTTCAGCCATCTCCTGGAAAGCGGGGCTCCATCATGTGTAGCAATTACTTAGGAAGCTAAAATACCATAACTTTGAACATCTCCCTCTTCCTCCTTCTTCCCCCAGCTTTATATGCTGAGCATGACATCTTATGGTATGGAATATCCCTTTGTTCATTTGGGATCAACTGTCCTAGCTGTGTCCCCTCCCAAATTCTTGTGCATTCCCAGCCAACTTACTGGTGGAGTGGTGTAAGGATCATTGAATCATAAAATAGTTGAAGTTGGAAAAGACCTTTAAGATCATCAAGTCCAAATATGGACTTAACACTGCTAACTCCACCACAAAACCATGTCCCTAAGCACCACATCTCCACGTCTTTTAAATACCTCCAGGGATGGTGACTCCACAGCTTTCTTGGGGAGCCTGTTCTAATGTTTGACAACCGTTTCTGTGAAGTAGTATTTCCTAAAATACAGTTTAAACATCCCCTGGTACAACTTTCCATGCCATCTCCACTCATTCTATTGCTTGTTACTTGGGAGAAGAGACCAACACCCGCCTTACCACGACCTCCTTTCACGTAGTTGTAGAGAGTGATGAGGTCTCCCCTCAGCCTCCTTTTCTCCAGACTAAGCAACCCCAGTTCTCTCAGCTGCTCCTCGTAAGTCTTGTGCTCCAGACCACCAGCTTTGTTGCCCTTCTTCAGATGTGCCCAAGCACTTCAGCGTCCTTCCTGTAGTGAGGGGCCCAAAACTGAATAGGGATTTTGAGGTGCAGTCTCACCAGTGCTGAGCACAGGGGGACAATCCTTTCCCTACTCCTACTGGCTGTACCATTTCTGATCCAAGCCAGGATGCTATTGGCCCTCTTGACCACCTGGGCACACTGCTGGCTCTTGTTCAGTCACTATCAACCAGTATCCCCAGGTCCTTCTCCAACAGGCACCTTTCCAGCTACTCTCCTGTAAGCCTGGAGCATTGCATGGGATCATTGTGACCCAAGTACAGGACGTGGGACTCAGCCTTGTTGAACCCCATAAAGCTGGCCTTGACCCATCAATCCAGCCTGTTCAGATCCCTCTGTAGAGCCTTCCTACCCTTAAGTAGATGAGGAGAAGTAGAAAAGGCCTTGGCTCTGTGTAAAGCACTTCTCAGCAATAAGTAAAACATCCCTGTGTTAACAGTGTTTCCAAAACATAGCCCCACAGTAACTACTACAAAGAAACTTAACTCTATCCCAGCTAAAAACAGGAGATCTATCAATCCCATGCTGAGTGTCATGTCATCCTTAATGCCTAGTAGGAAGTGATTACGTAGAGTCATGTAAAAGTGTTTTTTTAGAAGTCATTGCAAACGCCTCCTTTGCCCAGTTAAGGATGTGACGGCTGGAAAGCAGCCAGGCTTGCAATGCCTCTTCCAGTACATTATGTAGCACACAAACTGGCTGTGCTGTGCTGAGCCAGAGGAGGCCTGTGAGCGGCTTTTGGGACGGGCCACAGATGGTGCTGCAGCTCCAGTTTGGGGATTTTCTTGTGTACCTGCTTTGTCTCACAGAACCTGTAATATCGAGTGAACGCTTCAATATGCACACGCGTATATTTACCGACAACCAGAGAGCTGGCAGGTCGGAAGCACAGTTACTTGTTGGATAACACAAAAGGGGACTGTTAGATGATGTAGAAATAACATATGCTGGTGTTACAATAGGTTTGTTTGAAAGCTGGTCTGTGACTCTGAAGGGAGAAAAATGCCCTCTCGGTACCTGCTGCTGAGCAAAACAACGTTTATGCCTTATTCAGTGCTTTGTACTGTGGAAATGGCATGCAAGAAGCCAGAAGAAAATCACAAAGAGTCAGAGAATAGCATGAACCCAATGCTACAGTACTTACCACAAATTAAAAGGGACTTTAAACTACTGAACTTAGGTTAGGTACAGGGAATTCCAACACAGATGTAAGGAAAAGAGTGGTCACTACAGAGAGAAAAATGAACTTGTATTCTCTGACTTCAACAAAAGTTACTTTTTTTTAATAATTGCTGTATTTGGGCTCAAAATATGCAATATGAACCACAGTATTACTTCTCCAGATACTGTATAAGCCATTTAGTTGATTGCCAAGAAGACATGGAATGAAAATTAAAAGTAGAGATATTATTAAAAAAAAAAAAGGAATCTGCATGCATTACTGCTGACATTTGCTGAAAAAGGAAGGGACTGAAAAATTTTATATAGATTTTATGAGTTAGAGAAGGAAGAGAAATGCAATTGAAATGACACTTGGGAGAATATTTGCATGGAATGTGGTAATAAGTGAAAACGTTTGTGGCATTAATTCAAAGATAAGAAATCTTCAAAGAGTTATTGAAGGATGTAACACAATATAGCCATAAGTTTAGATTTAAAATGTAATTGTCCACAAATGTAGCACATTTAAATGTTTTAAAAATATATTCATATGAAAACAGCCAAAGTTGCTGACAAACTGTGCATCGCTCACAAAGACCCCAGGCACTAAAAAAATGGAAATAAAACATTGACAAAAAATGTTTTACACTTTCTTTATGGTAATAAGAGTAGCTAATTTTTAACAAGTACAAAGAAACTCTTGGAGCTTACATTTCATTTGGAAACAGAACCTAGCAGGTAGGATTTTTCTTATCAGAAGTTACCTGTATCTTCAGCATTTATGATTCACATTGCAGCTTGACTAAAGTCACATAAGCTGGGATGATTTAGTTTTTTCTGGATTTTAACAAAAAGAGTGGACAAATGAATAGATTCTTGAACAAAAAAAATGAAAGACATAACACGGCAAGGACCAAATTGAATTTACAATAAAAATTAAATCAACAGGCTAAACTGATTGCCAGTTAACACAACAGGTAATCAACAGAAACTCGGTGATTGACCCTAGTGAGGATTGTATTATTTTGCTTTTACATTTAAACTTCTTCCACCTAAATATCTACCCAGAGCTCTAGCTGATATATTACATTTGTACGCCTGATGAAGGATGTTAGTATGTGTTGGATATGCAAATTACAGAATTCTACGTCAGTACTGGTCTTAGATATTTGTCAAGGACATTTTTCTGATTCTTTTCAAGGAAGCACAGATTTCTGAAGGCCTTAAATGATAATGCTTTAACACTTAGAGCCAGAAATTATATACTACAGCACTTAACATGCAAGTCCTGTCCTTCTAGAGTGAGATACAGACACTTGTAATTAAAGCTTTATGCAAGTTTTATGGAAATTCGAACTCCCTCACATGACAATTCCCAGCTCCTAATACCTTGCGTTCACTAGTTCATAGTCAAAGTCAATGTGATTACCATGCATCTTCCAAAAACATTCACAGAACACAGAACATTTCAGCTCCTGGGCCTCGTAGTGTGTGAGTACCTTAGTTCAGATGCATTGAAGTATCTTTATTTATTAAACTTCTATATCCTGCAAAGACATACCTGCAAACTATCCTGCACTAAAATGAACAAGGCTTTCCCTTTCAAAGCCCATCTAAAGGAGGAAGAGGAACAGTGACGTTGTTTTCTGTAACGGCCAGTTTGGCATGTGAGAAGAAGAAGGTCTGTTTCTGTTGGCTCCTCAGCTTGCAGAGACTGACATCTGCTGTCTTGCAAGCATGTTGAATCACAAGGATCTTGGTCTTAGTAGGCCAAGTCGAAAGCAGTTTCCAGCTATGTTTTTACTAGCAAATCAAATAGTCCTCAGCCATATTCTTGAATGCCAAGGCCAAGTAATATAGAATGGTCCACATCTATGTTAGTAAAGCCTTACTCAGTAAAACTCATTTTAACAGGGTGATGATGTCGAAGCTGTGTGCCTAGACTGTTTCCTGGAATATTAGGTGCTTGCATGTATTAACTGTGTCTGAGAGAGGTAGCAGGGACATGTATCTAACACTTGGAGTAATTATTGTTGTAATTTTTGTTCTTAGTACTTCGTGCTACAAGAGACATTGGATAAAGTACAACACTTGAGGAAAAAAACCTGGTTTCTTTGCTTTCTAATGGACACTCAAACCACCTGTAGTTCAAGAATCATATTCATTCTACCCCAAAACTAGCAAATCTTTCTTATGTATATAGTAACTTCATCACTCTGACCCAAATGATGACTTATAGACTTATTGACTTCCAGAAACACAGCTAATAAACCTCTCGTTATATGTAAATTTCCCCTTGTTCTTCTGTTCTTGTTCCATTTACAGTATAGGAAATTTGTCCAGAAGGTAATTTGTAGCTCTTTGTTCTGTTTTGATAGAAATAAGATATGACTGTTCCACTGAAAAGGTTATCAGTGGTGGGTTGTTTAGGTGGTTTACAGGAAAAGCTGTGGCAAATCCCTAGCTTCCAGCAAGTCTTTGGCTGTTTTTAAAGTTGATGTTCTATTTCAATCTCAGAAAAACAATAATTCAGAATTGCTACATCTAAAATTCTCCACTTGTCATTCCCCCAAGGAACATTGTCCCTCTTCATGTATCATGTTGTTTGCCTAACTGTGCAAGCTTTTGACAAGCATTTGCGTAGCAAGCAAATCATTGAATGTGGTTTTTTCGTTTAAAATTGTATTCGATGTTAGCTAAAAACTGTAATAAAAATCCACATTTCAATGTTTATATTTCCCTCTCACTTCCTTTAGAACACATTATTTGCCACAGTAAATCGCCAGGTGTAGGGCAGTTGTATAATTTGTCTAACTTAACATTGACAGGCACTGAAATTTCTTTGGATGTGTCAGCTTGTTACACTAAATTCTCTTTGCATCTTCGTGTGTGCTTACGTAAAACAAATCTTTATTGCCTGCTTTCACTAAAATCTCAAAAATTTCATAATCTCTTTCTCCTCCACTCAGAAATAGTTTAGTAATTTGATTAACTACTAAAAGTCTGATGGCACTTTGGCATGCTGTGCGTGTTGCCTTGAGAATGCCACATCATAATCATTAAAGTTAGCAAGGTTACTCATTTCCACTTTATACCTAAACCCAGCTTCCTTCTACAAAGAAATCCCCGGTTGCATGTCCCAGCATGTATTAAGTTGACGATCTCAAAAGCTTCAAACTAATGACTGGAATAGGCAAAGGAAGGCTGCTGAAATGATGCAGCTCTAACATTTTTCTCCTTCAGAAATTACTCAATACAATGATATATGGCACTTTTATATATGTTTTCTTATACTGCAGCAGGATGACAAATACATGCAATGCTTTTCAGCATAGACTTTAGTTACTGCTTTTGTAGTGAAAATTAGAAAAGGAGAAAGCTTGCCTGTGGCAAACTATGCTTGCTATAAAAGAGAGACCTTTAAGTGTGTTTATTTATGACAGCAAAATCAGGAGGTGAATGAGCTCTCTGCTTTTCTAGTCAAGTTCTCTGTTTTAGTTCTAGCCCCACCTTTGGTCCTTGGATGTAAATCTGCTTTCTGCCAGTAGATTAAAAAAATGCACTTTGTTTTTAAAATAAAAAGTAATTTCCAGGCCATCATCTTTTCTTGTTCAGACGTATTTCTCTTGGTTTGTGGTGGTACAGCTGTCCGCTGTACTTGCTTTTGGTCTCCTGTGACTTTGTTTGCTGAAGAGGTTCAGAGCAACTGCGTTTGAGAGCTAGCTGGCTTACAGATAAGACAATAAAAAATTTTAATAACACACTGAAACGTGTACCTAAAAGTGGAAAACATACCAAGCTTCTAGAAGGAGACTATACTACCTTTTGCAAGCAGTCCAGGACCAAAACCAGTTTCCCATAAAGGATTGAGAGTCATGCAGCAGAAACAGGAAACAATCTACCTTAAAAATGCTGCTGCAATTAGTACATGCTCATAATTTTCCTGCAATCACTATTTGTTTCCTGACACCCCCGTGTGTGTGAGAGAGATCTTATTATACCCTGCAAACTGTCTACATTGAGCTGAGGCTTGTGTGTGACCAGACTGCAAAAGGCCATTGCGACAAGCCCTGTCCTGTACACTCTCCAGTGCTCCTGGAGGCACAATGCTTACCTTAGTGCTCCACCCTGAGTTATTCTGTCAGCCTCTGCCCAGTTTAATTTAGATGTTTTATTTAATCTTTCTGCCTTAACATACGGTGAAGATTACTGGAAAAGAAGATTTTGAAAGCTGTTAGAAGAAATTATGAAAAGCATGTTAGAGGAATCTAACTGGCTTAGAGTGAAGAGGAGGTGCTTAAAGACAATAAGCAAGTTAATATTTGAACCTGTGACATTGTCAGAGCCAATGTGACTGTGTGTGGTTCTGAACTGTTATCGCCTATTCTCTGTTTCCTCAATTTATTCATACACTTAGGATGATTCTCAGTTCAGTTCATTGTGGTTCACCTTCAAATCTCAAAGCTGCATTCTTCAATGAGTATTGTCTTAAATGAGAGAGAAAAAGAATACTTTGTGATTTATGAGGGACATCAAAATATGGTACATTTTGTAGACATATTGTTGGAGTAGACATTTTGACAAGATATTTTCAGTGTCTGTAGCATGATCTCTCCATTTCAACAATCCTGAGAGAAAAATTGACTCATTTCTCAGCATAAAGTTGTCTTACATCCAAAATAGTGTTGTGTTGGAGGAATATGACATGCTCAGAAAATATGTGACAAGCAATAAAATTGTTTTCTGAGTGTGTGCAAGTCTAAGCGCAGAAGAGAAGGCCATCAGACAGCTAGGTAAATCAGTTGTCATTTTGCACATCAGTCACTGCACTACTTGTATGCACTATGTGAATAAATCCCCATTGAGTGACACGTGAATGTAAGTCTTCATGCATAATTTATTGCAATGAATGGTTTCACTGGTGATCAATAAACTGAACTAAATGCTAGATTTAAAATTAGATGTCACTTGAGAAAGGTGAATGTCTAGGAACCACTTTATAGGGAAAAAAAATGAAAGTGAATAAAGTAATACATTTTCCCCAGGAAACCAGGAAGCAGACTGAAAAGGGGTTTTTCCCCTGGTCCCACCATGGCAGCCTGGGGGCACCGTCCATATGGAGCACAGCACCATCATGTCCCCCCCTCTGTTGCCGGGGCCAAGCTTTGCTGAGAGCTGGGCCCGCTCTGGTGGGGGCTTCCTGTGGGAGCAGGCAGTGTCGGTAGCACCCTGCCTGGAGCTGGGCCCCTCAGGCTCCACATCAGCACAGGGGGAAAGAGAAATGAGAGAGAGGCTTGCAGGTTGGAAACTAAAACGACTTTAACACATCAATAATAAAAGGAAAACAGAAGTATTAATGTTAAGATAATAACAATAGTATTTATAACAAGAAAATAGCATTACTAAGAAAAAATAAATACAAGTACACAAAAAAGGGGAGGATGGCTTTAAACTGGAAAGGGGAAGATTTTGATTAGACATTAGAAAGAAATTCTTCACGCTGAGGGTGGTGAGGCACTGGCACAGGCTGCCCAGGGAAGCTGTGGATGCCCCCTCAATGGAAGTGTTCAGGGCCAGGTTGGATGTGGCCTTGAGCAGCCTGGGCTGGTGGGAGGTGTCCCTGCCCGTGGCAGAGGAGTTGCAACTAGGTGGTCTTTATGGTCCTTTCCAATCCAGACCGTTCTGTGATTCTATGAAACTATCTCTGTTAACCAACACTCTCTGCTAACATCTAAAGCAATGGCTGCTCTGTGAGGGGCACTTCCAGAGCAAATGACTTCTTCCCCCACCAACATCTGTGTCTGCTCCTTCCTAGCAGTGCTAAGTTTCTTTGCATAGCTACTTTCTAACCACAGAATTAAGAATTAACAAGTTTTAACAAACAAGAGATGGTATTGAAGCACCTGTCAGCTAAGGAGACATAAATCTCTCATGGCAGAGATGAGTGACTGGGGATGGTAGGAAATACTTGTAGCCCTTAGGATTATTTAGGATCTTATTTTACTAATGTTAGAGGTATTGTGAAAATGTACCATCTTTGTTAATTAAGGTCAGAGATGTTAAAAATACTAATAAAAATATTATCCTTATTTAAAACGAGCAGTTCAAGTTATGTTGGCATAATATAGTATCAAATTATTAGAAACAAATTCACCTTTAAAATAGGTGAAAGAATACCATGCTGAATATGTAAATTAAGTCAGCTCTTGTTTAAATTCTGTATTGCTGAGAAAAGGATGCCAAAAGAAATGTGATTTAACACTAGATCCATCTGGCAGATCATAGCAAAACGCTAGTATTTTAATTACCATTGCTTTGTCATAAAAATTGCAGAAATGTGGAGTGGAAGGCATCTAAAATGAATCTTTTATATGCTCTGATAATCAAGTAAGATTACACCTCTTCTGAGAGATACTTGGCTAAGCCAAAATCAGCCAGGGCTGGGGATTTTAATGTCCTTTTTAAAGCCTGTTAAAGACTTTTCGCACTTTCTTCTCTGTTAGCTTTAAAGAAAAAAAAAAGGAAGTTTTTCTCATGTCTGCCTGATACCTCCATTTCTGAAAATTAAGCTCATTATTTTTTCTTATAGCTTCAGCAGACATGGAGAACAGCCACAATACTATTTTTTTTTCACTGCAACCTACACAAAACCTCCTTTGCTGCATTCTTTTCCAGGCTAGATTATCCACGTTCTTCAGATTTTTTTCATATAGGTGATAGTTTCTAGGCTTTAGACTACTCCACTCACTATATTCAGCATTTTCTCCATATACCCCACGTTTGCCCCATGCGTGGTGACCTGAACTGGCCAGTATTTTCCAACTGACATGTGATCAATGCCATATGATATTCTTACTAATGTATTCTGGAAATCCAGAACTTCATTTCCCATTTTTTGCAGAAACAGCACACTTAAAAATTTTGTGATCTGTTAAACCAACTAAAGCTTTTTTTCTGCAACGTTCGTGCTTTGCTGACGCTTCTCTATTTAGCATTTCTGCATTTGATATTTTTCATCCTTATTGTAGGACTTCTTAATTTCAGACCATTTCTTCAGACAGTTCATATATGTGTACGCTATTCTTTTAACCATGTAGAAAGTTAATAGATGAACACTGTTGATAATGACACTGATTGCAGAGGTTTATGTAGTGTTTTATAAGACATCTGCTGATCTCCAAATTTTACCTCCATAACATGCCAGCAGTAAAACGCATTGTGTTAGTTACTGAAATCTACAAAAGACTATAGCACCACCTTGCCATGTTGACTGCCTGGGCAAGGTTTTAGCCAACATAAAGATGCAAACAATCAAACCTGTCAATATTGTCATACTTTATGATTCTCCAGATAAGCACATAAAAAACTTGCCTGAGCTGGCAGTGTTGCCCTGTCCTGAGCCAGCTGACTGTGGGCTCTGTGACAAAAAGGGACTTTTCGATTTGGAACAGACATAGGCTGAAAAAGGTCAAATTCTATTAATGCAAGTGGCAAATGAAAAGAAGAAGCTTGGAAAACACAACTTACACATGAGTGTACATCCACCAAGACAAAACTGTTCTTAGAAGATATGCTGTGATGCTGCACCATCTTTGCAAAAAAAATTCCAGAATCTTTTTCCTTTTGATGTAATTTATGGCATTGCTCATGATGTGTAACTGCACCCGAAACAACACTACTAGACATTCCGTAACACAGTCATTGCACGGTCTACAGAATTTAAAGATCATAGTTTAGTAGACTTACCTTCCACGTGTACTCAAAAACATCAGAAGCATTGTTTTCTGCCTGCCACCATGGTCTATAAACTAGAAAGTAGGCACATGGCAACCAAGCATCATAGCAAACAGGTCCCTGTGCCACAAACCACCAAATCCTGTGGGGCTTACCACAGTGTTCATGGCAAGGCTGAAACATATCTGAATGAGATCCAGAACAGCCAGTGCAGTGCACCGAGTTGTCAAAAATGAATACATACATCAGGGAACTGCTTTGAGTTAGTCAGTGGGAAATGTTGAGGACACAGGTGCTGAGAACTGCTTCTAAGCACCATTGTCTGTGAGACACCCAGACCTACCCCTGAATAGCTATCTCTACATAAGCAAGGAATTTGGGGCATCAGTAGGTTGAAGTGTTGGGGCAGAATTTCCACAATCTCTTTTCAGTGAGTTGCAGGGGTTTATTCTGGACCAGACTTAGTCTGGTTCCCTGAATTAATCATTCCCATCACACATACATGTGATTCAAACTCATTTGAAGGGTGAGTCACTCTCTCAGAGACCCTTGTGCCTCATTCAAGGACAGGTGTGTGTGGGGAGTAAAGACATTTTTGTCCAAAGAAAGGAACTGACTTACTGAGACTACTCTGTAAAGTGAACTAGGACACTGGAAGCAGAGACAACTGAGTGATTCCCTCCAATACTGCTATATTGCTCTGATCCAAAGCTCTTGATCCCGCTGGGGGTTAGAATTGGTATTGAAGTTAGTCCAGGTGTACTGTACCAGTTAAAGCCACCTTGCTGACCTAATGAAACATTGCTTTAGTATGACTTCAGTTCTTCTCACTGGCAAACTATTAGAAGTTCCGTGCCATTGTATTCCTGGCAGTGCATAGTGTAGTTTGGATGTATTTGAAGATGACCAAGGGGATGGCTTCAGCTGGACTGCTAGATGTCTCTGTCTGCCCTTGGTCCACAGCTCTGAACTCTTCCGTTGACTTGCAAGGTTCACTCTTGTAAAATACAACCAGAATATGAGGGAGACCTACAACAAGAATGGTATCATCATGTCCAACCTATTGCCTCACTTTATTAAAATACTATCTGTGCTTATCTTACATTTTGAATAATTAGAAACATATAAGTGAAATGGTTTTGTATTCTTAATTTATCAACAACCTGTACATTTTAAAATACCCCACACCAGTCAAGCATCTCATTCCCATCAAGAGTTAAAACAGAAATGGAGGTTGATATAATAACTACTCTAATCATTACCTGCTAAAGTTAGTTAAATTGAAGACAGCAAAATTGGTCTGGCCTCTGTTACACTGGGATATACCAAGAGAAAACATACCCAGAGGCAGTATCTGTGATGAATGGTTGATCATTAGTCATCAACATTTTCAGTCATCCATTACACTGATTTTTCTCAATAAATATTATCTAATTAATCTTAATGTTACTTTCAGATAAACATGAAATGTAACACAAAATACCATGCTATTAATCAATGTTTGTTGGTACAGAATTACCATCCTGACACAACTCAGATTTTTTCCAATTTTTTTCTGAAAAAAATCTGCTGAACTGCAAAAGCAGGTTTTGAATCTTTGTAGAAAAAGTCTGTTTGCTTATGTGCAGTAGAGACATCTTCGATTTCAAAGACACTGCCAGCCTCAGTCATGTTCCGGACAGAGGACAAGCAACAAGGTCTTTGCAGTTTGGTCTGTCTGCTGTTGTCAGTGACTTTGATCTAGGGCATTCTTCGAATGCTTGAGTACGAGAGAGATCTGACAAAAAAGTTACTGTTTCTCTTCATTCTCTCCATTAGGAAAGTTTAGACAACTATTTTTCCATTCACCCTGCCGTATCTGATATAATGAGTAGACAGTCTGTGTTCAGAAGAATACACTGCTTTCAACGCTTTCACTCTTGTGGGTCCATGTTTTTTATATTCATCATTCCTCTTTGGTACCAAAAGTCTCTGATTCAAGGACAAACACCCCCATTAGTTTCAAATAAAGAATAGAATAGAATAGAATAGAATAGAATAGAATAGAATTGAATTGAATTGAATTGAATTGAATTTTTCAGTTGGAAGGGACCTACAGTGATCATCTAGTTCACCTGCCTGACCTCTTCAGTGCTGAAGGATCATAGGAATGCCAACTATTTTTACTTTCCTGAGATGGTACTTCTTTGCCAGCCCAGATGGTTCTCATTTTATTTTGTTTTAACTAAGACAGCCTTGAAAACTACACATGAAAATCCCTGTTAATAAAATTATTTTGCAAACCTTAGCATAGTCTGATGGAAAATGACAGAACTTAGTTTTATGAAAAAAACAAATCAAACCTTTATTTTCCTTGTGAATGTGCAGTCTCACTCTATGGTCTCCTTTACGTCAGAGCCATGATTTACTGAGTGGACAGGGGGACAATCTTCATCAGTGAGTGGCTGGGCAGTGTCTAGTTTTCCCTTACTCCTCGGGATGTATTTGGTTCCAGTATTTCCCTCACGCTATTGAGATAGATGACTGACATCACTGTTAATTTTATGCCTGTAGCATAGATATCTGGGAATCTTTAAATTTAGTGCCTTAATAGGATACTTTTTTATTTTTCCATGTACAAAATTGCATGAGAAAGTGCAGTAGTAAATTGTTATTTCAGACTGAGGAAAATAAAACAATTGATAAATGCCTCCATGCAAGAGAACAGTTTCCATTTCCTTGCCATCTAAGGTAAGCAGCGCCAAAAAAAGGGAATGGTTTCTGCAGTGCCAACAACTTCTCCATGCCTGTCTGTAACCAATTTTGCAATTTTCCCACAGTTAATGAAATTCTCATATAAAATGTTGTATTTGCAGAGCTGTTCTACATTTGCATATCATTATGTTCCAGTGGCAGGACCAGGCAGGCTGGGAGCAGCAGACGCACTGATGTTCCATTGTAACCTTATCTATCCTCAGTCTCCCCCTCCACATCCAGCCCTGGGAGGGGATTTCAGCTGAGGGCCGCACGGGTGAAGAACTTCCTCTCCTTCTCCCTCTGTCCTCAGGTAATATGGAATCCTGAGGGAATGGGACACAACAACCAGGGAAAATTAGGTGGCCTTGAGGACTGACAGTGATTTGAAGGGGTGGCTGAACTGAACAGGGCAAGATTCCTCTAGCATAGCCAATAAAGTTTGCGTTATGCTGGAAATCTGCGACACAAATGCGACAGGAGAAGTTACTGCTTTGGTGTTATTCACAGCTGACATCTTAGAAGTTCTATGCCCTAGGTACTTGCTTTTCTAAAGGTTAGTAAAAAAATGATAATTAAGGTTTCTCAAACATTTTCCTTCCGATGAGGTCCTGTTAAGTACCTTCAACTTTTCTGGTATTCTTTGTTCAGGCTGAAATCTGGCATCTTTACTTTATGAAGTTAATTCTGCTGTAACCGAACAGATTTGCTCTGTTTCTAATGACAATGAAGTGTAGGGGAAAAAGACAATACTTTTCCCATCATGAAAAATACATGTGTGATCACCATTGCAGAACTCTAATACTGCTGGATAAAATGAAGGGATGAGATCTGGCACACATGTTATTCTGGGTTCGTATTATTTCCATTTGACAAAACTGTGAAAGTTCAAAGCTGTATTTTTTTTATTTGCAAACTTCTCAAGCATTCATTCTGTTTGTGTCATTGTCCCTTCTAGTCTCTTGTCAGCATTTTATCTTCTCTTTTTTTTTTAAAAAAAATATATTTTTCATTGGCAAAGAAGTAGAAAGAAAGAGGCAGAGTGACTGACTACCCACAAGCAGCTCTCGTAAAGTGTTTCTGGGGGCTGAGACACAGACCTTCTCCAAAACACCTCATCTTCTGCAGCTGAGAAAGGGCGTGGCTGCAAGAAGGGAGTGTGGCGAGGCCTGCCCAAAGGCTTACATGACACCTCTAGAGGTGAACCCAACAATTCAGTCTGGCAAACAACTACTCCAGGAGAGTGGAAGGGTGCCTTCTAGGAAAGCAGGACAAATAGATTTTATTTTTGCTTTTGGCTTTCTTGGGCAAATGGTCTGTAGAATGTCCTTTAAATACATTTTAATTCTCCATATGTGTTTGCACTGCTTGCACAAAGAAATCAGGCAGAGTATTTTGATCTTGCTATAACAATTATTTATATTGAGATACATGTGCAGTATCAACGTACATTACTGCTAGTAATTAGTTCAGTAACACAGACAAGGACCTTACCTTTTATACAGCTTCTTGCTGTTTCCCTCAGGACAATTTACTGCATCTGTTCTAAATGGTCTTTAGATAATCTTTTTATTGCTTTTATTTCTTCACATCTAAAGAAATAAATCACATCCCTCTGCATCCAGTCATGAGAAAACAAAACACACAACAACGCCCCTGTAGCAGGGGAATTTCATCACTGCATTACAGCCTACTTTAAATACTGCCTTTCTTACATGACTCATTCATTTCAGTGTTTACTGGAGCAGGGCATCTTCTAGTAAATAGAGAAAAAATAGGTTTTGTTTTTCTTTCACTGATTTAGAAAGCTAGAAGCTTTAGTAATGGATGGAAATGTACTCATCCAGGGGAATGGTGTAATTTTCTGTCCTGTGATAGAATATCATCTTTTTATTTTGAGGAATTATCCTTAGCATGTTTTATGAGATGCTTTATTAGACAAAAAGTCTTATGTAAGAACTCAGCCCGAATTGATGCTGAAAATACTCTGGCCATGATCCAGTAAAGCACTTAAACAGGTATTTAACTTATGCTGCATAGGAATATCCGGAGGAATGAACTTATGCTTAAAGCTAACCACATACTTCTGTGCTTTGTTGAATCAAAACCAAAGGGCTCAAATCCTTGCACGGTTGAGCCGTACTGCTTTTTGGTTTCGTAGAGTAGTTGTTTACCGAGTTTCATAAATCTGAGGAGATCATCCAACTCAAGTACAGTGCTGCAGAACGCTTTCAAGTCTGTACTGCCTGACCCTGCACCGTTTGACATGAGTAGTAAATTTTATTCCAATGGGAATAAGACCAAATCTTCGTGGTTTGATGGACTGATGTGCAAATCCTGCTCATCCATCAGACAGATAATACATGAACTGAATGGTAAATGACCGCAGTCTGCGTCCTGAAGTTATATAAAAACAGTAATATTTATTATCAAAAGCGTGCAGAAATATTTTGTGCATTTTACAGAGACAGACAGAGGGAAACACTTTACCTAAAGTATTTCTCATTTTCCCTTTTATGTATATGGCAAAATAGCAGGGGAGCATCACAGGTCAGCAACGGTGGGTAGAAAGGGAAGGGAAAAATGAGCTGGGAATACGCTTACACCCTAAGAGCAGAATGTAAGCCCTGCAGAAGCACCTGCTGCAAGCAGCCTGTGAAGTCTGCAAGAAGAATGAGTTAATAACCTGTCACTTTGGAAAAAAAAAAAGTAAGCTTTCATTTCTCACTACTTCTCAAAGATGAGAAGGTAGAAAATATCATAAAAGGCAATAGTGAGAGACAATTAAAAAAAAATGAGGAAAGCGGTTGTAAGGGATAAACCAGAGTCAGGCTGTGGTTTTCTTGCTCATCTTTGAAAAGCAAAAATAAGAAAAACAAGAAAGTACCCACTGGTGTGGTTTCCTACTGGGCTTTGACCAGAGTTCAAGAATATGCTTGGATTTACCCCATACAGAATGCAGGAATTGTGTGTACTGTCTTGATAAAATATATCAGCACTGCTATAATGAAGTTCGAGGGTGTATTTTTAGCAAAATGGTAAGTATTGCAACTGCGTGGATATACTGTGAGAACCTGGTAATGAACTTCTCAGGCATATCAGTATCAGTACTGAGTCAATAGTAATATGGTATATTGTTCATAAATCCACCTTTTGCAAATATTCTGGTTTTTGGTTTGGGGTTTTGGTTTTTTTTTAACCTTTTCCCTCATGGGCTCTACATGTAGAAAACAAACAACATTAGATCTTTAAAACTTCCACCAGTTTGGCACTGCCCCATTTCCAGTACTTTCTTGCTTGTTTGTCACCCCTTCTTCCTCATCAAGGCTCCCACTCAGAGACTCACAGACACCAAAAGCAGATGTCAATAAGTCTGTATCAGAGTTGGTACTCTCTGACCAGGTTCTTTTAGATATTCCACATGTGGCAGATGTTTAATATAAAATTTATTTATTTATTCGAAGATATTTTTTGTTATGCAGGGTTTCTGATTTACCTGAATGGCACAAAATATACTGAAATTATGTTAGAAATGTAAATTATGCTTAGGAAAATATGGCAATTATAATGTACAGTTCAATCACAATACCAGTTTGATCCCTATTAGCAATCTCTCTATGGTTGCTGTTCAGTTGCTGGGTGTCCTCAGTTGCTGGGAAGGAATACATGGATTGAAGCCAGCTCAAGCCTGCTGCCATCTTCAAAACTCTTTTGTTAATCGCTTAGTTTTTATACTCTGTGTTGAGTCCAGTCATTTGGTTGCTGCACCTATGCTAGTCTGGTTGACTAGGGGAGATATTTACACCACCAGCTGATCCACTCAACTGAATGAGTATTTATCGATAACAAATGCCACACACTGGTCCCCTTTGTGCTGAGATACAGTCAGCTTCTTTGCAACAACGGTAGTCAGTCACACTCTACGTTATTCTCCATGCTTCATGGGCACATTGTCTTTACCCATCTCTACTGAGACTTCTGTTTAGCTTAGAGAAGAGGAGGCTGAGGGGAGACCTCATCACTGTTTACAGCTGCCTGAAAGGAGGTTGTGATGGGCTGGGTGCTGGTCTCTTCTCACAAGTGACAAGCGTATAGGACAAAAGGAAATGGCCACAAGTTGCATCAGGGGAGATTTAGACTGGACATTAGGAAGAATTTCTTTACTGAAAGAGTGGCCAGGGATTGGAACAGGCTGCCCAGGGAGGTGGTGGAGTCACCATCCCTGGAAGTGTTTAAAAGAGGAGTAGATGAGTTTCTTAGGGACATGGTTTAGTAGGGAGACAGGTATAGTTGGACTCGATCTCAGAGGTCTCTTCCAACCTTTTGATTCTATGATTCTGTGATTCTGTAATTCTTACCATAAGGGCCAAAGAAAAAGAGTGACTGCAAATGAAGCATATTGGCTAAACAAGGCTTAACACTTGAAATGTCTGAGTTTTCCCTTCTGTTATTTTCATCTTCTTCCATTGGCAAGAGATGTAGAACATCCAAAACCTAGTCTGAAATTTAGAAACCAGAAAACTCAGCAGCTTCTACAAGAAAAAAAAAACCCAAAATAAAATCATAAGTATTAGGGTCATGTAAAATCTTAAGGTCTTGGTCTGAATCAAAAAAAAAAAGATCTGTCTATTCTTAACAATCTTTCTTGTAAATATCTGTGTGCCTGTCACTGCACCTTGCAGCAAAAAGGATGAAGTAACAGTAAATCATAATCCTACACCCAGACTTGTGGGGAATGCAGAATTTTTGTGGGTTTATTACACAAAATGACTTCAACGAGCAAGAAAGAGTAGAATGTGAAAAAAAAGAAGACATAATAAAACGAGACTCTTCATGTGTAGATCATATATTCCAAAGGAAAATGACTTTGACTTGTTCAGCAAAAGAATCTGGACTTTTCATCTCAACTCCTTCCGAGAGTAATCCTTGGCTGTTTACCATCAACCTCAGAATTACTGTGGAAGTAAAAACCATCACTCTGTTGATAAGTTGTAAAGATATAAAACATTATAACATTTTTTTTCTTAAAATAGAGATTCATTCTCTCTTTTACATTTGGAAAACGAAACATAATCTCCCCCTACCATGTTAATACTCTTTTGTGAACTGAATGAATTTTCTGAGATTTTATAATCCAACCTGCTAGATAGTTTAAGAATGAAAATTAATGAAAGCTGAATCCTTTAATAAATTTACCATCTGTGTCAGAACCTAAATGAACTAAGAAATGAAATAACACAGATGCATCAAACTTAGCATGTGATTAAGCTTATTGAGAAATTATACACCTGCCAAATCTAAAGAAATTTCATAATCATTTACAGAAAGAGGAGCTGTATATTCTTCATTAGTTTCATGTGTAGTGCCCCACAGGAGGTATGTCATCGTAGTCATGCCTCTGATATCCTACCTTGTCCACCTTGCAGCTGACCTATGTCCTAACTCAATGGCTCCACCTATGTGTTTGTGCAAGGTTCTTTAGTAGAGTTCTTTCCGTTGCCCCAATGCTTCCTATGGCATGGGGTTTATTGCTTCTCCGTGTTTTTCAGCGTTTGTTTGCTGTCCTTGGCAAAAACCCAGAAGGTTCAGATCAATGCTAGCTTTGCCACACCAGTTTATTTTATATGGTCTAGCTTTCCTAAATATAAATTAGAAGAAATGGTGGAAATAAGACAGAAAAAAAGAGTAACTCTGTATCTAATTCAGTCTGTTTTAAAGATTTTTGTCTACTTCTCAGATCTCATATTGCTAACAAATATCCTCAGTATTCCAGCAAAGATATCACTGCATGAGATCAGATCTCCGAGGATTTCCATTCTGTGGGGCATGTCAATATTTTCTGTATTTGAGACTCTGTCGCAAGGACGAAGTCAAAATGCAGAAATGCTTGATGTACTAGATGTCTATTTACTTTCATGTGTGAAATATCAAAGCAGCTACATTTTTCTATTTTCTGTTTTAGAAAACATCTTTGCATTGCCTAGACCTCTAAACAATGCTCTCAAGGAATCGTAGCTCAGGAATGCATGAGATTTGTCCTCCTCCAGCAGCACATCTTCCCCAGTGAGCTGTGGTCTTGCCTCGCCTCTGCAGTAACTTCTGGACAGGGAGAACGGTGCTGAGTCCAGTGTGATATGGTCACTTGATGGAAAACTGAATCAAGGCAGAAATGGGATTGTGAGCACAGGATTTTGAAATGCTGAAGATGGACACAAAGATTTACACAGACAATATGTCATTTGGATTTTCCTGATAGAGATATCCATGGAGAGAGAATTGTTTCTAATGGAAAATATCAATGAAATCCCACTTTCCTACAGAAAAGTATTTTATGGAAAATTTTTACTAGCTCCTTACTAGCATTACAGTTAATCAATTACACAAAAAGAAATAAGGAAATAGGGTGAGAAATGCTTCCTTCTGCAGCAACATGGTTTTATTGCAATTTTTGCATTCTGGATAGGAGGGATAAATAACGATAGACAAGGACAATTGGTCTCTCCTTATGAAAACTGCATTATACATTAAGAGAGTACTATTTTAATAATCTTAAGACTTATTAAAAATAAATACCTCATTGCAACTTAGCCAAACCCAAGTTTTTTGGGGGGCCAGGCTCCTAGATAACATAAGCAGTCAGAAGTCCATTAAAGTCCAAACAGAAAGGGATTCAGTTTTAAGACATACAAAATCCAATGCTATGTTTTTGCTTCAAGTCTATATCTAAATTAAACAAAAAGGCTTGTAGTTAAAATAATGATTTAGAAGCCTTTTAATGCCCTTTACTATGTACTGTGACCCAAAAAGCACTTCAGTCTCAAAAGTGCTTTATTTTAAACACACATTAAAGGTCTATTAATATCAAACTGGCATGTTTTGCAACGAGTTACATGCTCTTCAACCATTATATCGTGTCAGTGTTCATGTCACTTCTGTAAAGTCGATCTATTGCACTAATGTTCTGGCCACCTTATCGCATGCCTTAGGAGCAAAGAGAATGGATCTCTTGCAAGTTTTCTACAGCCCCATCGTTGTGGGATGCTGGCAGGAAGTGTAGCCAAGTAAGCCTGGATACATTGGGCAGCTCCTCCGGGTGCAGCAGTATTAGTATGTGGGTAGGAGGGAACAAGTACTCCTGGGTGAGAAGGGAGGTAAAGGTTTTGTTTGCCCTGCTGGTCGCCGCTGCCTGCCCTCCTTAGATCTAGTTGCCCTTCAAATTTTGCATCAGTGGAACACCACGTTAAAACCGTCTTCTGTGCTTCACACTCATTATTGCCCCTTGCTGTGTGATTTTGGATAACATCCATTGCCCTTCTTGAGTATTGTTCCGTAAAGGGCTTTCTATAGATTTATGATAATGTAGATAAGAAAGCAGCAAGCTTGCTGGGGAAATGTAAAGGAAATCTTTTCCTGGCTATTCTCCAAACAACCTTCTCCAAATAAATGGACCATGGCACTGTCAGATGCTATCTCATACATGATAACACACTTAGTTGTTATCACCATGCGCTCATGGCAAAGATATAAATAAGATCAAGAGGCACTGTGATATGCCAGGATCCTCTGTCTGGGAGTAACTACTGTCATGTATTAAGGTCACGTCATGGGTTGAAGGTGAGCAGTAATGGTGGAATTAACCTAGCGAAATTTGCACATCTGCATTGGAGCTGGTTACCTCTGGCTCCCATCACGGTTAGTGAAAAGAAACAGGCACATCAGAACACAGTTCTTCTTGTCCTTAGGGGGACATCTAAAGTACAGCAGATAAATTATGGCAAAACAGTGCTTGTATTCCACAGCTGACCATTCAAGGTAGAGACTTAGATATTAATTTCAATACTGGGAACTGCTGAAATTATACACATGATATAGCTGGCCAGGAAAAAACTAACTTCTGTTCGCTCACCAGCAGTTTCTAGATATTTTTACAGTCATATCCCAACTTGTGGCTAATACTCAACCCGTTTTCTCAAAAATACCTCTAAAGGAATTTTTGGAAGAGCTGAGGTGGTGCAATAAGAAGTTATGACACTGACTAGCTGAGGAACATTAAACTTCCAAGTATCCAAGGCCAGCCAAATTCCTCGGTTGCCCAGCTTTTTGCGAGTTGAACAGGAGTTTGGAAGTCTCTGAACAGTCCATAGGTCAAGATTGGCCTGAAAACAGAGGACTGTATCTGACAAAGTCATCTGATGTGCAGGCACAACAGATATAGTCTATCTTTTTTTCTTTATGTAAAAACTTATTTTCTAAATACTGTTTGTTGTCTTGCTAACTCTGAAATCAGCCAAGAGGAGATAAACTCATATTAAGGATGAGGACAAGATGGCCAGCAGCAAAGTGGTGTGCTGGTTTGTGAGTTTGGCTCTGCAAAAGGCAAAAAAAGAATGAGCAACATATAAGGAATTTGCAGTGGGGGAAAAAAAAAACCCATAGAAGAAATAGATTGTGTGAAGGACAAATTTTAAGGCACAAATACTGCAGTGTTGCTGTGACTGGCAAAGTAAACTCAGATTTGGCAAATGTCACATCAAACTAAAGGACGCATAAAAACATAGAAGAAAAAGAAAAAATTATAGACAAAAAAGACAATATACTTGCTCTGAATGTGTTATTCTCCTCATGCATTTCCTTACACCAAGAGTTAGCACTTGGTGAAGAAATGCCTCCAGAGCACTGCAAGATGAAGCAGAATCAAAAAAGAAAAAGCAAACTCTATAGGCATCAGCTTTCTTGAACTGTTAGTAAAACAGCAAATTTACGAGGACTTCCAGGAACCGGTTCATTTTTAGTGTGCAATATTCAGTGAAGTGGCAGTACATCTGAAATACCGTGTGATGCTCCAGTTAGGGTTCCTGTGCTGTTCTGGATAACAGTAGCTGGAAAAACTGGGCGTCACTGAGCCACGATTAGGCAACAGTCACACAGGGAGTTCTTCACTGGAAGTGCAGTAAATTTCCGAGCTCCTTGCTTCGTGTTGCTGAGAATAAAAACAGTTCATATAGTTTAAATGAGATAATATCATGGAAGAAAAACTGGAGGATTCCTGACTACACAGAAACCACATCAGCTTAAGGAGTTCCCTGGAGCTGAAAACAGTTGGCAGCTTGGAGTGCATTAGGAAGAAATCTTGTATATGCATGTCTCATTCTCATCATGTGTTCAGGTACCTGCTAAAAATTCTATTTGAGTACATAGTTCTTTGCAACACATTCCCTATATTGCTCACCTCTTTCATATAGCAGCTGTCTTAGCAGCAGGAGATTTTGCCATCTTTAATAAAATTTGTGATAATTTCACAAATATAATAAAATTCACAACAAAAGAGTGGATTTTCCTGGCTGCTGCCAGAATCCTAGAACACACTGCACTTGGTTACTTACTTCTAAACAAAGGGATATTGCCTAAGTGATTGTTCAAAGTAAGAGCAATCCAATGAAAATCTATGCAGGTCTTTAGTTTTTACTTCTAGATCTCAAAAATATTAATATTATTCACAAAGAAAATAAGGGCAATTGCAGTATTGAGTGATAAGGTTGACATAATTACAAGCAAGACAGAGTTATGGTACAAATATCTGGCCTCCTCCTATGGGTGAAAACTTCAGATGATACAGTCTAAAAGTGTACTCTCTTATAGAAAGTGATGAATATCTTCCATGCACATTTAAAAACAACTACAGGTGTTGAAAGCTTTAGAGCCAAGATAGTAAAAGGAAGGTATTTACATCTGTCAGAAAACTGAAAACAAGTTTAATCTCAAAATGGAAAAAATAGGGATGACCGTATATTATCAAGAGGAAGAACAGCAACAATTTTGTAAACTCAGTGCCCTGGTTTTGTGCAGAGCGGCTGTGTCTGCTGTATCTGTGAATTCACTCGGTTTTTTTCAAAAAATCCAGAACAAAAGATGAGTTCTTCTCTCTAATTGGCACAGCTGAATATGCTTCAGTTTTACAAAGACTTTCCAGGAGACTTTGAACATTACAGTAAGATGTTTCTAGTAGTCCTGGGGAATGTAAAGCATTCAATTCTGCCATTGGGTTACAAACAGACTCTATGATTTTTCAGCCATTTAATCAACTCCAGCTCTCTTGAAATGGTGAAATCTGCATGAAGCGATAATGAAAATTTTATTTTACTTCTTTTTCAGACTCTGAACTGAAGTTATAAATAGGCAGACATAATGGTGTTACATTCAGAAGTGTGAGTATCTAGTTACTGTTTGAAAACTAATCTCAGTATGATATGTTAAATATAGTTTCAGCATACAAACTGCTGTAGACTAACAAATCAAACGAAATATGTTGTCATCCAACACTGCCTTTGATTACAGCTTTCTGAATTTTTGTTTGTTGCTTTAATATCAATTCATTGAAAAATCATAACATTCTTAAAAATACACAAATTCTGGCTTTTGAATTTTTTTAGAGATTGTGGGATCTGCTGAACCCAAGGACCCAGTGGGCTTTCTCCTGTTGCTGCTGTGGCTCTACATCCCAGAGTCTGGCCAGTAGTCGTTCTGAGCAGGTATTCCCCATGGTCACACATGTACACAAACACACACAAACATACCCACCCCCTCCACCGCCCCCACACCCCCTCCTCATGGGCCTTCCTAATACCTGTCCTTTGGCTCCGGGTCTGTCCAGCCAGTCGCAGGTGCTGTAGATATGCTGAGAGATCAGAAATATTAAGTCCCACATTCTGCTCAGGCCCTGTGAATTTGCCCTCTCGTATATCCACATTTCCGTGCCTAAGGTCTATTGGTGAAATGTCAGGAGGTCTGAAGACCTTCAAATAATTATAAAGCATATGTAAATCACTAAATGATCAGTGGGTTCTCCCAAAGTCCCAGAGCTCTGCGTTGAGCACACAAGACCAGGCCCTCGTCTTGAGTACCTTTATAGCACGTCTCACAACAGGACAGTGACCAAGTCCACAGCCCAGCTGCAGGGAGGGAGGGCAGATGTTTGCTTTGACATCTCTAGAACTGGTGTGGAGAAGGCATCATGGGGAGTTCTCTGTCTCTTTCTTATCCAAATTTGTTTTACTTTGTTCAGCACTTGTCAGGTTGCACCAAGAGTACTGTGTCCAGTTCTGGTCCCCACAATTCAAGAAAGACATAGGCTGGAGAAAGTCCAAAGGAGGGTCATGAAGATGATCAACAGGCTAGAGAACATGCCCTCTGAGGAAAGACTGAAGGAGAATAGAAGGCTCAAAGGAACAACACCACAGTATTCCAGTGCTTAAAGGGCAGCTACAAAGGGGACAGAGGTTCTCTCTTCACAAGGAGCCACACAGAGAAGACAGGGGACAACAGGTACAAGTTACACTGAGGGAGGTTTCAACTCAACAGAAGAAAGAAATTTTCTACAATGAGAAAAAAATCCATTACTGGAACAACCTCCCTAGGGATGTGGTAGAGTCCCCATCAGTGGATGTTTTCAAGATGTGATTGGGCAGCGTACTAGATAATCTCATCACCATGAAAGGCTGGACTGGATTATTTTTCATGGTCCTTTCCAATCTAGGCTGTTCTTATGTGTCTATGTGTTTACCTGCACGTAGCAGGTAAAGCTGCAAAACCTACAAAGAGTTACTGAAGCTATTGCCACAGAAATGTGAACCATCATTTGTGAACCGATTAATCCTAAAGTGATAAGAGTGAGGAATGAGCAATGAAAGCTTAAAAAGTAGCCGGAATGAGCTGTAACATATAGGCAAATGAAGGAATAAAAATTAGAGAAGGAAGAAGTGAGAAAAAAGTTAATTGTTATCTTTCTTACGTTTTTCTAGTCAGTTAACCAGTGTTCAAAATGAGTTATGGTAAACATCTGTGATTGAGAAAGCAGAATTTTTAATTCTGTTATGAGATGACACAGATTTATGACAGATGGGAGTATAATGAAAATTACAGTCATTCCTGAACACAGACACGCACTCATGAGGAACAGCTTCAACTGATAAAGCAGATAAGTCAAGGATAATTTAGTCTTTACTGCTACAAATACCACTTTCCTGGCTGCAGATATCCAGGTCGTTTACAGAAACAGTGGGACTAGCAAACAGAATAAAAATCATTATTGATCAAATCATTAACTTCATCATATAATGAGATGATATTATAATCTTCCAGAAAAGGAAGAAAATACTAATGATCTTTTTTTCCAAGCAAATAATTCAAGAAATCTCAAATACATTTTCCAAACTCACTTTGTGGGGTAGTTGGTGCCTTTGATGTCACTCTTTCCATTACATCTCCTTTCAAGCTTCAGAAATATTTAATGCATGAATATCACAGAATCGTCTCAGGAAATGTTTTTACTAAACAAACATGCTTTGACTGAATTCACAGTCGTTTTCTGTTCCCTTTCTGTAGGTATGCTTATATCAAAATTTAATGGTAAAAATAATTTTGAATCACTTGACACAAACGTCAGTTCAAAATGTCCACAGAAAACACTTGTTTTAAATTATCAGAGTTTGCTCAAGGATTTTGGTTTAAAACATCTATTTACCCAATAAAGCAACAGAAAAAAAATCCTGTATTATTTATTATATAGTGCACAGACCTGTCTTCATATGGATCCAGTCCATTCACACCTTGTAAAAGCTCTGTGACAGAAAGACATATCCAGTCAGAGCAGAACAACTTTCTCCAAAGATTAACATCACCATCTATGTCCCATACAAACACCTGTGACCAATGCTGACAGCAAGTTGTATACGTCCTTTGAGCATGCCCTGGATTTGCAGTCCAAGAATTACTTATTTTGTATTTGACAGAAAGCCCTGGTGTAACTAAAGCGGCACGTTCCACCAGGCAGCCCCAGAGATGTTGCTGACTGAACGAGCTCCCTACCCTGGAGGGTGGGATCTGGCTCCTACCTGAATGGCCAAACGAGACCTCTGCCCTTGCCTGCATGCAGTAGCAAGTGCAGAGAAGTCTCTATGAGGGGAGAAGGTATTGACTTGGACACCGGGGCAAGTAGGGATGAAGGGAAAGGCAGACTGAGGAGAAGGGCTGAGTAGGAATTAGATTCTTGGCACCAAGAAGATTGCCCAGGTGCAGCCACCACCAGGTACCCATTCTCCACAAAGTCCATGAGAGTCTAAATAATGTTGGGGAAAGAGAAAGTAAGTTGTCCTCTCCAAATACAAATCTACATACACACAGGTTAAAAAAAAGGCATACTGTGCAGCAGAGAAGGAGATTTCATTAGGAGTGATTCTCCTTTGGAATAAAATGATGCAAATCCACAGTAAGGTGGAAATATCTATTTGGGGATGCTACTGTAAAAATGAAGACCAAACTCAGTGTGATCAAGATGTATCCCAGTAGAAAAACACATACTAGAGTGATTATTAGAAGATGAACCCCAAATGAGAAGGTGACCGAGGCAAGTATAATAGAGTAGGAGAAAATACCCATTCCCAGTGTTTTCCACTAAAGATAAACCTAAGCAGGTTTCCCCTATGATGGCCAGTCAATCCCTGGGTGACTCAATCACAGAGTCACAGAATCATAGAATGGTTTGTGTTGGAAAAGACTTCAAAGATCACCTAGTTCCACCTCCCTGCCATGGGCAGGGACACCTTCCACTAGATCAGGTTGTTCAAAGCCTCATCCAACCTGTCCTTGAACATGACTGGACAACCTGTTCCGCTGGCTCACCACCCTCACAGTAAAAAATTTCTTCCTAATATCCAACCTAAATCTCCTCTCTTTCAGCTTCAGACCATTACTCCTTGTCCTATCACTACACTCCCCGGTAAAGAGCCCCCGCCCAAATTTCCTGTAGGCCCTCTTTAAGTATTGGAAGTGTGCTATAACAACTCCATGGAGCCTTCTCTTCTTTAGATTAAACAGGCCCAACTCTCTCAGCTTGTCCTCCTGTGAGAGGTGCTGCAGCTCTCTGACCATCTTTGTGGCCTCCTCTGGACTCGCTGTAGCAGATCCATGTCCTTCCTGTTCTAAGGACTGTAGAACTGAGTGCAGTACCCTAAGTGAGGTCTCATGAGAGCAGAGTTGAGGGGTAAAATCACCTCCCTTGAACTGCTGGTCACACTTCTTTTGATGGTTGGCTTTCTAGACTGCAAGCACACATTGCTGGTTTGTGTTGAGTTTCTCAACCACGAACATGCCCAGGTCCTTCTCTTCAGGGCTGCTCTCAATCCATTCTCCACCCAGTCTGTAATTGCACTTGGGATTGCACCAACCCAGGTGCAGGACCTTGCATTTGGCCTTGTTGAGCTTTGTGAGGTTTGCACAGGCCCATCTTTCCAGCCTATCAAGGTCCCTCTGGATGGCACTCCTTCCCTCCAGCATGTTGACCGTGCCACACAGCTTGGTGTCATTGGCAAATTTGCTGAGGGTGCCCTCAACTCCATGTCTCTCACAAAGATGTTAAACAACACAAGTCCAAATACTGACCCCTAAGCAATGCCTCTTGTCACCGGCTGCCACTTGGACATTGAGGTTGACCACAACTGTCTGAGTGCGACCATCCAGCCAATTCCTTCTCTACTGAGTGGTCCATCCATCAGATCCATGTTTCTCCAATTTAGAGACAAGAATGTGATGTGGGACAGTGTCAAATCCTTTGTACAATCCAGGTAGATGATGTCTGTTACTCTTCTCTTACCCACCAATACTGTATCTCCATCGTAGAAGGCCATTTGTTAGACATGATTTGCCCTTACTGAAGCCATGTTGGTTGCCACCAATCACCTCTTTATTTTCCATGTTCCTCAGCAGGGTTTCTAGGAGGACCTGGATTGAGCTAGATGTATTAGTCACACTTTCTACTCCAGCTGAACTGGTGGTTCAGTTACCTCCCACTTCACTCCCGTAATCTGAAACAAATTTGTAGCAGTTTCAAATTATTATGGCCAGTTTCCCAGCTGGCAGTTTCAATAGTAAACAGAAGTACCTATTTTATTTACCTCAGTCAGGTTTAGATTTACCGTAGGTACTTAAATCTTATTTGATAGCTGTTTCTACACAGGCCCGATTTGAAAGAATGGAAGTGACAGGTGGATATAGCAGTAATTCCTCCTTCCATGAGGTTTCTACAACTTCAAGTAGTTTTGATTAATGCCTGTGCTTATCACATTCTACCCATGATCACTAATGTTTCAGAGCATTCTGAATGTTAGGAGGAGTAAACAACCATTCATTTCCCCATCTAGTTCATGTGTAGACACTTTGAGCTTCTAGAATAGCTAAAGCAAGTAATTTGATGTACATTGAGTTTTTAGTTTTATGTAAGCTCGTCTCAACACTTGGTCTTTAGTCTTCCTCGAGGACAACTCTCAGAAGTGAGATCTTCAGAAGATGATATTCTATAATAAGAATTATGAGAAGAAACTAACTTCCTTCTCCTCCACAGGTCTTACAACCTCATTAGGGAGTGTACCATTGGCAAAATTATTCTTTCATCTGCAATGACTGCTGTAATTTGAAGCAGGCTGTATGGCCCTTAAATAACATGCTGCAATAAGGCAGTACAATATTAAAAAGCATGTTATTATATGGCAAGGTCATGAAGAAATGGGATAACCTATCAAAATTCAATGGATAATTTTAAAACTGGTCTTTTTAGCGAATAATACAGTTTTCCTCAACCGTACACCTCCTGTCCTCTAGTTCTCAGATTTAATTATTGTGAGATTCTGACAAGTAATTGGTGACTCTAATGCATTAAAAATTATGAAATGGAAGATTTTCATAATTAGAAAGCTTTCTAGCAGTCAGTAATCCCTATTATGTTCTGAAGATTCCCATGCTGTGCTCCAACATCTGCCTCCAGAAATAACAATCAACTGTCAATCCATGCAGTCTACAAGATGCAGTGGGAGTAAGTGATCAGATAGGGAATGATTAATGGCACATCAGTACTTTAGCCAAGAATTTTTAAGAGCAGCAAGTTCAATAGTGGGTATAGCCAAGTACTTTCATTTCAGCAACATCTCTTTTTGTGAAAGAATTATCTTAAATTACTACGTTATTGCAAAACTTAAGGATTCATTGTCACGGTACTAAGACTACAAATATAGCTCACCGTGGTTTTACTGGTATCGTTTGAACCTGGGATCAAAGTTTTACATTAGTCAACTTGGTTGACACCAATTCCTTTTTCTTGTATAGAGTGTGACTTTCTGTCTCAAAGAAAATGCATTTAGAAAAGGTAGCTATCATTGTCAAATTCTACCCATAATCCTCTAAGAAAACTTCTTTGTAGAAATGGTTTCTTGACCTGCCTATGAATTTTTCTTCTTTTTGGAAATGCTTGTAGATAGGCAGCAGGACATGCCGACTGCGTCTTGACCTTTTATCTTCAAGAGATCTTTTCTAATTCTGGTCCTAAAGGCTTTGAGCATGAATGAATTTGACGTCTAATCCACTGGCTAAATTGCCTGAATTTCTGATGCAAAAATTTCATGCAGGAGCTTTGTGATGAATAATGGAGTAAAAGCAGTCAGAAACAACCAAAAAATGATTCATTCTTTCAAAAGGAACAAATATTTTTACATGCTCATCAGCTGCACTTTGTACAATATTCATCTATGTTGATTTTATGCTATAGGAAACTATTGTTGCCAAGAGCAAATATGGCAGAAGAGAATCTTCAGAGTGACAGCAAGTGGCTGTGGAAATGGAACAGGGCAATTAGTGCTACAAGGACAATCTGTGTAGCTATGCTGCTGGTGGCATAGCTGAGAAATGCAGATTTTTGGCAGAAGCTTACTAGAACCAATCAAAACTCACGTATACCTCTGCATATAAAATTTTCTTCTTGGCTGTTTTTAGCAGGTTTTCTTCTGCATCTGGATGAGAAGCTGAAATTTCTACGTTTCCTTGGAAAGAAAATTAAAATATATTTTCAGTTGGACTTACCAAGCAGCCCTCTCAAGAGGCTTTGGCAAGTGCTGCAGTCACTGTCTCTGTAGCTCCATTCCCACCACTGGTCCTCACTGATGCCTGTCAGAAATTTCTTGACATTTTTCCAAATATTTCTGATTGGCACCAAAGAAAGTCTTCATTTCAAGACTTCATCTCTGTCTACAACTACTTGAAAGGAGGTTGTAGTGAGGTGGCTCTTGGTCTCTTCTCCCAAGTAACAAGTGATAGGACAAGAGGGAAATGGTCCCGAATTGTACCAGCGGAAGTTTAGACTCGATAAGAGGAAAATTTTCTTCATAGTAAGGGTTATCAACAGGCTGCCAAAGGGAGTGGTTGAGTCACTAACCCAGGAGGTATTTAAAAGACATGCATGTGGTGCTTAGGGACAGGGTTTAGTGGTGGACTTGGTAATGTTAGGTTTACAGTTGGTCTTGATGATCTTAAAGATCTTTTTCAAACTATATTATTATATGATTCTATGATTAGCAATTCCTTCCTTATTTTTTATTTCCTTCCCAAATTTTTGATAATTTGTGGATTATTCTGTAAATATTAAGCTTGCATTAACATGCTCTAGACAGTGTGGAAAACGGTATTTCAGAACTGGTATTTTAATATAACTTGGTGAAATCCAGAATAAGATCAAAAATGGACGTTTTGCCATTACAAAATTTGAAGTGGAAAATGTCATTGAAATGTGTGTTGAGAAAAGAGTAAAAATAATTTCTTTAAAAAAATGAGTTTTTAAAAAAATCTGTTCTATATGTTTCTTCAATTTCTTATTCCAACTAAAAAGCAAGTTTTTTAATTGCTCTGAGTAAACGGAAAGAAACATCATGTGTATTAACATCTATGTATAACGTATGTATACATGCATATACATAACAGGTGTGTACGTATATATATGCACACATATATCAGTCAGCATAAGAGATTAAATACAACTTTCCTCTGGGAATGAGATAAATGAAACCAAAGTTTGTGACAGATACAAGTGATTACCTGAAAAATACAAGCAAAATACTGCTTTTCACTAATAACTAAAGGATCATATCACAGGTTGCCTGAAACCTCCTGAAATTGCATTTTGGTGCCTCGGTCCCACACACAGATTCAGCAGTGATCAGTCTTCCATTATCCTAAAATCAATAGTACTCCTATAAGTAGTGTGAAAAGTCCCATGACAGCTGGAGTTAATCTGCAGGTGGGCTCATTGCTCACGAACAACTGAACAGAAGGAAGAAAGAGAAAGAAGCAGGGGTTTATGTGGTCTGCATCTTGCTCTAGAAATTAATTCCTGATGTTCAAACAGATTGTACTGTTACTCCTATTTTCCTACACATCATAACAATGTCAGTTAAACAAAGCATTCCTAGGATAATCTTGGTCTTTCTGTATTATAATATATGGCCATAAAGTAAAAACACGATACTGGTCCATGACAACCACAAGACTGGGAATCTTGAATCCAGCTGAGCAGCTGAAAAGATGACCTTTTAATATTAATGGAAGCACCAATTTAGAGTTGAATCTGGAAATAAACACAGAGCTGCAAATGGAAAAAGTAATTAGAACATGCCCTGAGTTTGGAATCAAAGTTACACATTGTTGTAAACAGAGTTTGCTTTCATCACGAAGTTACAAACTCCAACCATCTGTTCCATGATGTGGATGGGAATGCTCTGCCATTAACAAGAGTTATTCATGGGAGCGAATGGGCTGAAATAAGGTCTGAGGAGAGGAGGAGGGTTTCCACTTGGGTTATAGATTACTAAAAAGAGCTCATAGAGAACATGTGCATGAAATGCAAGGAGAAGGGATGAGCACACTTAAGGGAGCACAAACTGAACATACATAATTTTTCACCCCTAGGGCAAGGATGTGCAAAGCAGAAAATTCACTTTCCAACTGAGATTACAATTTCCAGATTTGAAAAAGGAGGAGGATCTCACATTTGGGAGAATAACTGGCACAATTTGATGCAGAAGAAGGATTTTTTGAGCTATTTTTGAGTCAGTCAGACAGGCATCAGACTGGATTTATCAGTGTAAATAAGATGATGCAGATGTGCAGATGGTTATTTCTGCTTAGAGATATCCTACAAACTGGGCTGAGGATTCAACAGGAAAACCTCCTACCACCAGTTACACACTGGCATGAAGAGAGCTTGCATACTGCAATGTGATAAGCCCCAGCCACTCAGGAAATATATGATGTACCTCAGTGAGTGCATTATACGAATAAATTGATATTTGATGGTTTTTGCAGTAGAATTGTAAAAGCTTATAGAGTACAACATTATTAACTGCGTAAAAGGCATTTGTTAGTTTGTTTTTCTATGCTGAATCTATTAAGCAAATTCAGCAGCTGTCCTCATTTCCTCCTCATTGCGTTTTTCTCTAGTGGCAAATTTAATCTGCTCTGTGGCACCACAGTTGCCATATGCTCCATGGCCTATCATTTCACTCTAATGCATCCTTTGAGATAACGGCAGCACTCCCACCAGCAGCCCCATGCCCCTGACAGCCTTTTGCTTAGCTTGTGCAAAAACGAGGACGTGGGTGACGGGCACACTTGCTCACCTTTAGCACACATGAGCAATACAAAGCGGTGGTCTGCAAATCAATATTATCTACAGCCACTTAAAAACTAACATGAATATTAAGCTGCACTTTCAGTTACCTTTCTTGCTTTCTCAATCTCCTCTTCTAGTTCAAGAGATTGCTTTGAAATTCTTGCTATCAGACCACCATTTCTGAAGCCAGTTCATTCCGTAAGGTGGAATGACATCGCTCCTCATCAGGTTGATTTTTATTTCTTCCTGAGATTTCTCTTTCCATAGCCTGCTTCTGACCTTACCTTTGCCATCATACTCCAGAGCTATCCCACTAAAACCAATGTCATCTTAAGCATTTCGAACGTTTTCAAACTGCCTCCCTCTCCCTTTACTGGCAACCTTGGATCTTTTATTTTCCTCTTTCAGTTCATATGACTTAAGAAGTGCTTTATTTCAATGTAGCTGAAAGAAAATGTAAGGTAATTGACGGGTCTAATTTAGCTTGCCTTTTAGCAGTTTCCACCTTATCCCAATACTTCCTGACCTTTGAGGCTGAAGATGATTTGAATTAATTTACAGCTACTTTGCTGTGAAGCAGCCTGGAGTGTTCACACAATCAATTTTGATGTGTTCAGTGCTGGAGGAGATGGCCTCCAGGTGACAATAACCATTTGAACCACTTTAGGTAGAGCTATGTGAGCGTGATTGTTAACACCAGCTAACGTCTCACAGCGTTTAATGGCTTGGTAAATCAAAGAAGAGTACCATCAAACTGGCACCCTGCAAAACTAGATCGGAAGCACTACTTTGTCTGAATAAAATGTCCTCTATTTAAAGGCCTAAAAATCTAAGCAAAAGGAATTAGAACTCAACCTAACTTGTGATGTTGGTAAATACATATTATCTGCATTTCTGAAGTGTAATGAAAACTGTGAAAAGTACAAAAAGAACTGATATCTTCTGATAATAATCCTGTGTTTTTACCACAGAATTATTTTCCTTGCTCTACTATCAAACAGTGAATGCTGGAGGATGTTACACCAATAAAGAATATGGGATATATTCTGCTGATTTGATTAAAAATTATAAAAAAATGTTTTATCAATGTCAATACAAATGCAATATCTCCTGAAGGAAAAATCCTATATTTGTCATTTATGAAGAAAGAGAGACACAAGGAAAAAATATGTATTAAATTAGAGCCAAGAATTTTGAGAGCAGGTAGCTGGTCTTACTTCAAATTAAAAAGTAATGTTTAAAAGTTTCTATTTTTATTTATTAAATTCTCTGAGCAACTGATTTATTTATGCACTGTACTACTGCAGAATGTTATCCAGCCATTTGTCACAGATGGTGCTACAGTGTCATATCCAAAATCTGAACACTGTGGCAGCTCTCTAACGGTGATAGTAAATTTTTTGGCATCTTCATGTAATAAAGAACATCTCTGGCAACTAGAGCTAGAAAAATATCTACTCCCGTAAGAAAACATTCTCCTAACCAAAAGATCTCTCTCATTTGTGTTTATTTTCAAGGCTTCTTCAGCTGACAATTCTTATGTTTGTGCTGTTCCAGTTGCATTATTACTCCCCAGGCTGTGAATCACCGTTAAAACGGCATCACCTGCCCAGCCCTAAAGGACACACCGAAGGAACAAAACATGCCTGCCACTGCCTTTCACCATGGGAGAAAAATCTATACTTGGAAAAACAGCTGTAAATCTACAGCTCTGAGCTTTCAGTACACCAGAGGGTAGCGAGATGGGAGACAATCCTTTGTTGAGGTGTACAAGGCATGCCAGCATCCACTTCAAAGAGTAACGCAGAGCTGTAAATAAACCTGCATTCTCAGTGTCCTTAGAAGGAATAAAGCAGGCATGCATGACCGTGGCTGCTGTTCCCTGGCTTCCCAGCAGTACACACGGGCATTTGAACCTGGGGCTAGTTCCTGGTCTTCTCCTTCCTCTCTTCAGGGATATTCTTAATATCATGACAGAAACAGAAGCAATTTACCTATAACTGTAGCAAGACATCTGTTGATGTATATTTTGAGAGAAATGGATATATTCCCCGTGAACTTCAATAGGGACTGGGACAAGAGATCAGATCTGTGACAGCACACCCTGTGTATGTCCTGGGGAAACAACCTGCCAGGAGCTTCTGAGCACTGGCTGTGACTGCACCTGGAAATGGACCTGGCTCTACTGGAGTACTCATTGCCATTAATTGAGTAGAAAGCTTTTCCTCAGCATGAAAGTTATGAGCCCCCTTACTTCCATCCCACACTCAGTGGTCCAAATAACACATCCATTGTGCTCTTGATGAAGGATTCTGCACTCGAGCCTCTCTTCTGAATGAGGAAAGAACTCTTTCAGGAGGATTTTGTGTGTATGTTCAGAGAAAGGGTTCTGGGCATGTACAGACTTCATCCAAGCCTCTGTTGAGGACAGCCATAAAATTACAACAAAAATAAAGATACAAGAAAAAAAACCTCAAAGCATTGGAAAATGTATTGAGGAGAAGATTATTCCATCTGGTAGAAATTACATTTTATTAAATATATACGTTTTCATTACCTAAATCTGTAACATCATGTGTGCATATATATTGCATACAGCCAATCTATGTACATACAGGTGTAAACAAATATTATGAACTGGGCCCTAGCCATAGCTAAAATGTAAAAACCTTTTTTTCCTTATGAAGATTGATCCTCTATAATAAATAGAGTCATCTTGCAATGGTAAAAAAAAAATACTTAGTGGAGAAGGATGTTTTTCCTTCCTAGACACTAATGCCTCAAACACAGGAACATCAAACCTTTTGTAATGTCTGTCAGTACAAAATTGAAGAGGGAATTATCCATAGTTTGGGGACTATTTTGAATATGTCAAACTGCCTCCATCAAGGATATCTGAGAATAAAATAAGACTATTAATGTTGGTATCACATAACAGCTAAAGGAAAGTGGAAGCAAGCGTTTGTTGTATAGATAACTGTCACTTACAACACGGTAACACAAGGTGTGTTATGGATGGCTCATTGCTTCCTTTGGAATATCCTGCAAACAACACTAATCTTCTCATCCGCCCAAAGAGTTTCAGACTCATAAGGTATCATGCCTTGACAGCTTAGAAGATGTAAATTGAGGTGCTTCCTCATTTGAGGGTTCTGTCCCCATCCAGAAGTCTGCCAGAGTCCTAAAGTCCTTGTTAGTTTCCACTAGATATTTTTCTCTATTAGATAAGACTGTCCTATTACAATACAGTTCTTTAAAAAGGATGAAACTGAAAAAGGTGAAGAGATTCATTCACTGTGAGATACTATTTCACAAGGTAGTGAATATTATTTTGTGATACAGTTCTATAATTACAACAGTCCGCTCTCATATGTCTATGGTCTATAATATACTAATTAAAAGATAACCTAAAAAAAGGTTTAAGATTGTTTAGTGAGGTGCTTATCTATAAATATATCATCACAAAGCAAAGTTGTGCCAGGGGAGGTTCAGACTGGGCATTAGGAAGAATTTCTTTACTGAGAGGGTGGTCAGGGATTGGAACAGGCTGCCCATGGAGGTGGTGGAGTCGTCATCCCTGGAGGCGTTTAAAAGATGTGTAGATGGGTTTCTTAGGGGCATGGTTTAGTAAGGAGACAGGCCGGTTGGACTCGGTGATCTCAGCGGTCTCTTCCAACCTTATGATTCTATGATTCTATGAAAATAAACAAACAAAAATCCCTAAACTATAAGCAGAGTCCATTCTAAGGTAATAGTAGCTAGTTTTCCATTTTAACCTCAGATCAAAAATATCTATTGACGGAATGCCTATAATTTCTGACTTTCAAGAAATAATAGGCATTAAGGAAGGACGTGACATCAAATAAGAATTATGAAAGTTTTCATTTGCACACTGGTATCAGGGGTTCCCATGCAGTATTCCGATAAACACAGGATACCTTGGAGTAGCTGTGCTGTCAGTCATCATTTGTACAAATACATTTCTGTGCCTTTAGTTAACTTTATAAATGCAACACATGTTCTTTGTCCTTTCTGCACAGGACAGTCTGGTGTGGCTTTACTCAATTCAACAGTTAAGTGACTATTCCCTCACTGTCTGGCTTGATGTGTCCCCTCACAGTCCTTCCTCTCCCCTGCAGGGGTGGGCAGTCCCTACCTCAGGAGGAAAATAGATTTTGCACACATTCTTTGGAGGATACTAGGCATCACATTCTGAGATTGCCTTCACTTTCTGAGGTTACTATGTTCTGCTCTACTTTGGAAGAAAGCTGTGTCTGTATTTCAGAAAGTGTTAAAGCCACCAAGGTTTCGCAGGCATGTCTCCACATTTTCAACTGGTCTGAGTTATTTCAATTTGATATTTTCTCCTTTTAAATACATACAAACAGTGCCTGAGCAGGCAGCTAGGTTGGACTATTTTCACCTCCTTGCCAGGCTGATTGCACTTTCTGTCAGTATTTGCTAGTTTAGCATAAAGCTGAAGAAACAAAGTTTGCCACAAGAGATAAAAAACCAGCATCTCTTCCAAGACACATACGCTCACATGAAAGAAACAGGGCAAAAAATATTCTTTCCACTCCCAACAGTAAGCAAGCCTCCAGTTTTCTGATTTCCTTTGGTTTGTCATAGCTACTATCTTGAAAATAAGTCATATCTGAAAGCTGTAATGAGAAAAAAAAATCTATGTCCTCCAGACAGTGTCAAATTTATTTAAACCAATATAAAATCTTTATTTGAAAGAAGAGCTTGAGTTTGATGACATCAGTCTTATTATCTGCTAGATGCTGTTTAAATAGATGAAAACTTCCAAATTTTGCTAGTTCATTCAAAATAGAAGACTTGTATACATGATTGTTAATAAATACTATAATGTCTGTAGAAGAAAATCTTGAAGAGGTTTGAAGTCACTGATTGTAACAGACAAAAATGATCTAGTAAGCACACATACAGAAAGGCCTGGCATCATTAAAATGGTAAGCTTATAAATTATTTTTAGCAGTACCATTATTTGCGGCTACGAGAATGACAAAATTATTTTGTTAAGGTCTGAGCAGGAGCAGTGCAAGACAGCACTGCAGACATACACTCAGTTTCAACCTGAGCAAAAGTCAAGATGGTTCTCTTATCTGAAGTGGCTGAGAGAGGAGGTTGGAGAAGAGTCTGAGCTAGGCGCTCAACCTCTCTGAGTAGCGCCAGAAAAACAGGACCAGAGTTTTATTTTGAACAGATATCTGGAAAAGACATTTAACTATGCAAGTAATCACAGAAATGGTCATTGAAGCTTGTTACTAATGAGGTTCCTTAAAATGGAGTTGAACCTCCAAAGGACAACCTGGGAGGTGACTGGCAGGGGACACTATTGCAAACAGCAGGGAAAAAACTTTTCAAGAGGAGCACAGGAGTAATTTTATGATATGGTTGAGAGGAGCCGTTTCAGAGGTGCACAGTGAGAACACCAGGTGGCTTTGAGTGATATTTTCCAGGCTTTGTGGACAACCTCAGCTATATAGATCTCCCAGTTCATTGAGTTTCCAGCTGTCGTGGACAACCCAATTAATTTATCTTATCTAATCTGTTACCCAGGGAGCTACTGTCTTAACAAGTTTTGGATACCTACTTGGTCAACGCAGGCAGCCTCACTCCCAACTGTTGTTTATATTCTGCCTTAGGGGAAGTGGTCTAATCCATAGACACCGAGCAGCAAAGAGATAAAGACACAAAAAACAGCTCCTGTGTCCCAGTTCTTCCCTGCTCTTCTCCTTTGCTGCTTTCTTATTCAGAGGCAGCCGGAATGCTGAGCTCTTTAAAGACCTCAGTTTAGTAAATGACCTTGTAAATACCTGTCATTCTTCAAGACCAGACCAGAAGAGAATGCTCTAAGATATAAAACGGCAATATTCTGAGAAGTGAAAGGACCTGCTTAGTTCAGCCAAGTGCAAAGATTGGCTCAAGGTCTTGAATATGAAAAGACCTTGATATTCCTTTAAGTCAAAAATACAAATACCATTTGGAAGATGTATCTCGAGCAAGGGATAAATGTTTGTAAGAACAGAGCTTTGCTTTTTGAGTGCAGGTGAATATTATAGAATCAGGTGAATATTCACCTCTAAAAAGAATAGAATATGAAGTCTTCCTGTCTCTTCATGGTTTCAGGAACTAGTGTACCTGAAAGCTTGTTTGATTTTTGTAGTTCTGCCTGCTGGACTAATACCAGTGTAGTATTAACTTTACCTTACTTAAATAAGAAAGGCTTTGCTCCTTGACTCAGAACTATATGCTATACAACATACAAATGCAAGTTTGCACTTAAATGAAGTAACGTGACTTTCTTACATGACAGCAAAGCTTGTATAAATGATATAAAACCTTTTCAGTTAATCCTGTCTAGCACAACAATGTGACTGTATCACTAGGGAGAGTTGTTCTGGCCAGTGGCCACACTAAGCTCTTTTTCCAACTCAGATTTTCATCAACCCACTGAGTCCACAAAGCCAATGAAAGACCCTGTTGAAATAACAGGGATTGAATTAAAGCTCTGACATACACCTACTGAAAGGGTTTTTTTTTCCAAGTGCTCGGTTGCTCGGCTTGTAGATAAAACGTTTGCACTTCCTGAGGACAAATGCAGAACAGCTCTTAAGAGAAATGAAATTCTGTATGACCGGAACCTTTGCCTCAAACCTGCTAGTGGGAAGGAAGGAAAGGAAGGAAAGGAAGGGAAGGAAGGAAGGAAGGAAGGAAGGAAGGAAGGAAGGAAGGAAGGAAGGAAGGAAGGAAGGAAGGAAGGAAGGAAGGAAGGAAGGCATGAAAGGCAAAGATTAGGCTGGAAGTACAGATGCTGAGAGTCTAGGGAGGAATTCTGTGACTGTGTGCATCACCACCAGACTCTTCCACAGGTCCTCTGGGGTGGTGGCTCTCATGTTTGGCGACTGTCGCAATGGCAACACCATAGTAGACAAGAGTGAGGACAGAGAAGCTGCCTGCAGTCAGCTGGGGGAAAGATGCTTTCTAGAGAAGAAACAAAGCTGATGGTAAAATGCACTGACATCCTTCCCTGAAAGAATATTATAATTATCACGCTGCTTAACAAACATAGTCCCATTAACAGAATGGATTTTATTGACTGTTTTTATTAAAAATAATAATGGACATTAATTGCTAAAGTTAAATGGCAGGAAATTTATTTGGAGGCTTCAAGTAATTAAAAAGAGGAGGGTGCAGGTTTATGTTTGCTTTGATTTATGTATAGAAATGGAGAGTTAACTTTGACACTGGCATATGTGTGGCTGAAATGTCATTATTGTGCTCAGAGTTTGCGCAGGTCATAAACCAAGAAATAACAGACTCAAGTTAGCAGTAACTCAAGCAACGGGCTTTACACAGTTCTAAAGGAGCAGAAAATTTATTTGGATACAGCAAAATATTGGGCTAGCAGATTATAAACAATCCTTTAGCAATGCTATATTTCAAATTTCCTGATGTTTTACATAATACAGGAGATGCATCAATCAATCAACACAGTGTGAGTCAGCTTCTTCTCTCGGCTAATTGAGTGTGCTGGGGTGCAAAAGGGTTGGGGGGATAATTAATTTTGTTTCTGTGATGTATTTTAAGCTTTTTACCAGCAGACATTGTTAAGTAGAACTAGTGATTTTAAAAGGAAAGACAGAGGTGAAATGGAGAGAACAAAGATCCCAAATGCCTCAATTGCAGTATAAAAAATGAAAACAAGCACAGATTCTGTTTTTCTTGCAAGGACTGGGACTGTGCAGATGGGGGACCCATACCAGGCAGCTTCCCCAGGCTTCAGGGTCTGGATGTCCACAGCTCTGTGGGACATTTACAGATAAGTCAGCACCAGACTGATTAACAAGATTTTTAGTAAACATTGCTCTATATTAAATCTCTTTTCATACGATTTTCATTATTATTAGCGTTACGTGAAATTGGGCGACTGAGTTACTGGGACACAGTGTGGAGACTTCTTAGGTTTGAGTTGAGTTTTGTCTCAGCCAGGAGTTGAAACAAATGGAAGGAATAATTATGCTCTGCCTGTTTTTACACTCAGTAGTAAAGGCAAGGAAAGGTGACAGGTCACCAGCCCAAATATACAGCTAATTATGTTTACCTACAAGAATTTTGTGTAGTCCTGTGATAGGATATCAAAGGCTTTTCTGGTGGCTTTTGATTGAGTTGAACTCAGTCTCAACTATTAGAATAATCTGCACACAGTTTACATTAGATATTTTGAAATGTTAGATTTAATTACTTATTTATGAAAAGCCAGAAATAGTTGTTGAACATAACTGAACTATTTTAGCAGGTTGCCCATATACTCTTTTTCTGAAGTAAAACATTGCAGAAATTTTAGCAAAATAGTCAAATGCAGGCGATGGGAAGTTGTCCAGAAGAGGATGTAATTAATGATTTGTAAGATTTGGATCTGACGGATACCTTTTATAAGTCTTTGGTCTGTTTTACCTGACACCATGTCTGAAGCATATCTGCTGAAAGTGGTTTAGCTGACACTACTTAAAAAGCGTATGTCCATGATGTTCATTTCCCCTTTACCTAATTGGTGGTGAGTGTTAATTCTTTTGATAGTAAAAGAAAGTGAGCTGATTTCAGTCCTACTCCATCATTTTTTTATTTGAACTCTAGTTTTGCTTAGTTAAGGTGCCATAAATTAGAACTTGGCCTGGGGTTCTTCAAGTAAAGAAAAACCCAGTGAAGAACCAATTATATGGACTTGTAGGAACATTTTTTAATCTGATATTGTTGAAGGCGTGATCTTCAAAGATGCTAAGCATGTGCAGCTCCCACTGACATCCCGGAAACAGCAATTGATCACTTTTCTGTGGGACCACTGGAATTGGCAAGACTTAACATGGGCATGAGCCTGCCTTTCTTGCAGGAAATAGGAAGGGTTTTGTATTTAGAGCATTTCTTACATTTATACTCTTGCTTTCAAGCATTGAGTCATGATTTCACTTGCCTATGGATAAATATCTTGTCAGACTGTATTCCTGGGGTCGAAGCACTATAGATCTCACACCTATTGAAAGAGCTTTGCAGTAAGTGATGTCATATATTTAGGGAAGAAGAAAAAACAACAGAAAAATGACAAGGCTAGAAATCTGGATTAAGCTATTAGGTGTTGAAAGGGAAAGGAAGGTTTTATTCTCATCAGATCCCCATACCACCTCTACAGGTTCCGCATCACATCTGAATATGGGATGAGAGATGTTTTGAATGCCATTAAAATCCTGCAAAAGCTGCCGTTCATCCTACTATTGGACTTACTTGACAGAGACCTGCAAAATCAGCTGCAGAGTTGGAAGAGGGGTTCTGACTTCTCCTAGGACACCAAAATTAAAGTGTCTTCGCTCCTGGCTTCCTGCCTCTGCCCCTTCTCCATCTCACCAGTCACCTCCACCCCACAACAAGCGGGTTCCCCTTCACTGCTACACCAACTGTGTCTGTGTCTTCGTCTCTTAATACTAACCTAGCCCCAGTGTAACTTTGCCACACATTGTTTCTTCCTCTTTTCCTTCTTCTACCTTGTCTCAGCACATTTCTGTATTTTGTGTTCCTCAGGAAACTCTACCCTTTTCCTCAGGCAAGGGGAAAACACCTCCAGGGTTCTTTTCCTGATATTTCTTTCTTGCATCTCTCATCCTCTTTTCCCTTTCTCTGGGACGCTGTTGCAGGATTAGGGAGGGAAGGTGAAAAATAAAATTAGGACACAACACAAAACCTTCTTTGAGCAGCTGAACAAATCCATCTCCCTTTTCCCAATCAAGTCCTATGAAATCGGTACCATCAGTCCCTTTACCATCTGCTGAGGTGGGAGAGCAGCCGTACTCATTCTCTTTGTCAGAAGGCAGGAAATGTGCTGTTTGCTCTTGAAGTAGCAGAATGGTCAGACTGATCCCATCAAAGGTCAAAGGTCAGCCCCCTGCTATTCACTGTTATCTGTGTGTGACTAAGACTACAGGTTTAAGCAAATAAACGTATTTTCCCTAATAGAGCTTATCCACTTTGATCAAGATGTAGGATCCTAATTTGAGTAACTGAGTACAAGGATAATTAGCAATCATGCCAGCGACAGTACATTTATTCAAATTAGATCAAATGTGAGTAATCTGTTGAATTTGTTTTTAGCCAGTGCAGATGAGAGTCAATTAGCAGCCAATTTTAGACTTCTTTTCAAGAGAAAAACAAATTCTAGAGGCTATTCCTGCTTTACAGGTTAGGGCAGCCCTAGGCTTCCATGAATGATGTTTTAACGTGATTCAGAAAACTGAATTCCTCTTTTTGCTGCTCATCTGTGGAAGAAAAGGTTTTGATCTAATTGCTCTCGTACTCCTTTTTCTCTCCATTGATCCTGTGCCTTTTGGGTGGGTTGTCTGCCCTCCACACCAGGGGTGAAGAGCTGTAGCACGGCTTTTTGCAGGCAATGGGCTCTGTTTGCAGCCATTTGATTCCCCGGACGTGGAAGTTGCTTGGGTTGATTTATAGCCCTTAGTGAGTATTTTCTGGGTGATGCTGCGGTGGCTGACTAGGAAAATCCCTGCACACGAGCTCCTGTGAGGCTCTTCCAGATGATTTTACTCCACATATTTTTCTGTTCCTCTCGCAAAGGAATATGGGTAGTGTGGATACAGAGGTACCGCAGTTGGACACTGAAGTCAGTGCATGTATGAACACCAGGTAGGATCCTTTCCAAACGAGGCTTCAGTTTGCAACAGGACCGTGTGATATTGATCTTTTCCTTCTCAAGTAAGACCTTTGTACCTGATTTGTGCACTGACCACCTCCATCTGGGTGTATAGCCTATGTACCCTGGTTTGCTGTACTGTACTGACCCATGTTCACGTGGACCAACAGCCTTGCGCTTGGAGGTGCATAGTGTGGTTTGGGTGGGTCTTTGACAGCAGCATCTGACACTTTCCAAGCTTCACATGTGACATGAAACTCTGGTCCCTGGGTGCACCTTCCAAGGGTGGTCAGCGCTAACCTTGCACACTAATGTGCCCTCTCTCCTGAAGGTCTTCCTTCGGCTTTCTTGATGCCCTCCCCTGCCAGAACCACCTGCTTTGCTGAGGGCTTTCAAGGGACAGGGCTTCCTAGGGCTCTGGGCAGTCTATGTCTTCTGTCTGCATCTGCAGGGCGGCCAAGGTGTGAGGCCAAACTGCTCTGTGCCAGTCCAGGGCAGCAGAGACCAAAGACACAATTCCACCCTCCTGCTGTCCTCCTGACTCTGATCTCTCTGCTCTGAAGGCTGCCTCCTGTTCACAGAAATCCATCACGAGTCACCAGGAAGAAGCTGGTTCTGGGATGGATTACTCTGAACCTTCAACTAACTTTGAGGTAGAAATATGGCTGGCATCTCCTTCGCTGGCATTCTCCTTCCTGGAGCATGCCAGAGATCAGGTCAAATAACACATTTATTAAATGGAAAGATCTTAAAGCAAGTGTGTTAGGGTTTAGTGAGTCTTATTGATTTGTTCTTTTATAATATAAAGCCATAATATTATAATAATATGATGTTAACACATTAAAACAATCTTCTTTTAGGCAATGTTTTCAAAATGAGATTTTTCAGAAAATTCTCCCCACCTAATCCTTGTGAAAACCCAAGTGTGTCAATGGTACTGATACAGGGAAGTGGGGGGCATAAGCAAGCTGAGGACAGTGTTCAGTGTTGCTCTGATTTGGATGAAGGATTGCACACCTTCTGCATCAGGATCTGCTCTGCCTGGTGCTCCCTTGCTGTGCTCAGCTCACCTGGAGAGAACAAACAACTGCTTTGCAGGTCTCAGATTGATTTAGGACCTTTTCCTCGATTTTTCTTAGAGGGAAACAGAGTCAAACTCTGTTCTGCATACCTCTATTAACTGCGTTAAGAGAGAGCCACATCTTCTTCAAAAGAAAACCATAAGATATGCAAACGAGCATGCATTATTTAAAAGCAGCTGTTGCTGTTAATAGCTGTGTGCAAAGAATAACAGAGCCACAAATCCTAAGCACTGCATCCTGCCAAAAGGTCTGTGTGGACCTCATTAGCTTCATGGGACTAAGTACAGCTAAGCATCACGCTGACATGAGCCAACAGCTTTAACATTTTGCAGTACAAAACTCAGTTTTCCCCCTTACTTCCACCTGTTTGGTCCGGCTCGGGGAAGTTTCATCACTGAGAGTCAGGCTGGCTCGTCAGAGTTGGATCAGATAATTTTCTGGATGCTTGAGAAAACTGTTAACACAAGCACTGAGTCGCAGTCAGTGGACAGTGACAATTTTGGAAACATTAGGCCAGACAACAAGTGACAGCTTGTACTAATTAAATCTGCTTCCCTAGAATTAGGCCATTTGTGATATAGATTCTTTTAGTCACAAGGTTTCCCACTGCCGACGTAATGATTAAGCAGAGGCAGTGAGCTGAGTGGCTCTCAGCAGATTATCAAAGCAAAATACACAGCAGACAGAGACCACCAAGAGACAGCAAACAGCAAAAAAGCACTAGACAGAGCTCTAGAAGTACCACTTGCATTTTCCTGATGAAAGCTCCAGCAGGAAGATTTTTGAGTGCTGGTTTAAAAAGCAAAGGTTCGAATCTGTTGTTTGGCATGCCCAAGGCACTGGAATTTGGGTGACTGCCTACTGAAATCCAGTAACTATTTCCACTGCATTTTTTGGATGAGCACTGAGGCAAAAGAGTCACTGAAGTCAGCAGGAGAAAGGTTGGTTGCCGGAGCGGTCTTGGGAGAGACGATTTCTTGCATGACCATTGCGAAAGCTGAAGTGCAGAGCCTGCGTCCCCAGGGACAGGCCTGTATCACCCTGCCGGACACAGGGCATTGGGAGCTCACTTCTCACTATGAAACCACAGGTCACAGGTTCTTTGACAACCGAGCCCTGAGGAAATCTCAGCGACCTCTAAAGCTTTGCATTCGCTCCAGTCTGCACTGCAAACATGAGGGATGAAGTTGCAGCGATGCTCCCCCCGGCACTGCTCTGCTAAGCTGAGCCCATCCCAGCAGGTCTAAAGTGCAGCAAATGGTGGCCTTAAAGCCTTGCTTTTCATTCCGTACTAGGGCAAAATTTGAGATGTATCGTTTTTGGAGAGATCAGAATAAATCACCTTGGCATTTGCAGAATGGAGGCATTTTGTTTTAACACTCTGACTTGGTCTTGTCACCAGGTTTGTTTGATATTTTCCACTTCTTCATGGGAATTCCAGTTCAGGCTTGATGATTACTTGATTGACTTCCATGAGAAACAGCTTGGAACAAATTCAGGGTGATGTGACCTCCATGGCACACTGTGTAATACATCCAAAAAGAGGCATGTGTTGTCTGATGGGACATACCAGTTTCTAGAGACTCTGTCCCCTGAGGTGAAAGGAAAGGGAAGGGGAAAAAAAGCCAGGACTCATTTAACCCTGCAAACCCAAGAGAATCCATGGCAGTCCACAGAACACCATGAATTACTTCAAACCTATGCAAAAAAGAAATTTTTCCCAAGAAAACACTATTTTTTCAAAAACGTATTTTTCCATTAAATGCCTTTCTAATTAAAGTTTTCTGGTCAACTCTAATATTGAATAGAAAAAAGTATAACCAGGAGTTTAATTTTTTTAAGAAATCTTTATAGATTTACCAGCTTGGACTTATAAATAAGGTAGGAAAATTTTTCTGACAATAGAATTTCAGCAAAAACCCCCTAACTCCTTGTTCGGATTTATTGCAACAAGCAGAAAACCTGAGGAACTATTTTGAGATCCACTTCATTCCCATGAAATACTATCCCAGGCTGCATAACATAAGAGGGACCACATAAGACACTCCAGATCTTGAAAGGCATTCAGGGAGAAAAAGGACTCTTAAACCAGCAGGTCATACATATTCTGCTCTCCATTACTGCAAGGATAATAGCTGCAAGGAGTTTAAGTAAAGCCAGCTTGCAGAGCTATCCATAGAAGATTTCAAGAGGGCTTCCTCAAGGGGTTCTGGTCTTGTGCTCCTTTCCGTTCTCTCGCTAAGGATGGAAGGTAGTTGTTCAAACACAACATTCACAGAAGTTTCCATTTGGGCAAAATATTAAGTTTGCACAGCCTCTAAGAGATGAACTGAACAAACAGTACCTCTCTCTTTGACCTAAATATGAGCCCCAGGGAGGGGTATAAGATTGTTACATTTGCGGTGGAACCCAACCCAGCACCTCCTCAAAGCAAAATCAGCCTCTGAGTCTGCGTTTAGCTTGCCGTCGACCACGAGGCAGCTATAGTGTTTGCCATGGCAAGCAGCCTTACATTAATCATGTGAGATAAGATGGTCAGGCAGCCCTGCCTTCCACCCAGCTTATGTTGCAGCTCCCATCCATCTTCATTTTTTCCTTGAAAGCAAACAACTCAACCTGGCTTTGAATCTTGATTTTAAATCAAGAGAAATATCTGTCTTTATTTTTTAGCCTTTAAAAATATTTTAATCTTTTCTTTTCCAGAAATAGCTAGAATTACCACTAATGGGTTTCAGTATAATATGTTTTATGACTTGGTAGCTGACACTGTTTATATCACGCAGGTTTTCATTTATGTGCTTTCTGTTTGTCTCAATTCCCAAACCTCAAATTTATGAGCAAAGAAGAGCTGGCAGAGCTGATGTAAGGAGCAGCATTTAAAATATATTTGTCAGCCAAAATGAATCTGTGATATAAATTGCCTCTCTGTGGATTTTATACAAAGAAAAAGCCTTACTGAAAATCTTTTTTGCAGGAGTTGCATAATTACCCTGCTCATATATATGTACACAAACATATACAGTATCACAGTATCAACAGTATCATAAGCTTGTAAAAGACCTCTGAGATCATCGAGTCCAACCTATGACCCAACCTACACCTACTCCTACTTGTCAACTACACCACGGCACTAAGAGCCTTATCCAATCTTTCCTTAAACACCTCCAGGGACGGTGACTCCACCACCTCCCCAGGCAGCGCATTCCAATGGCCAATCACCCTCTCAGTAAAGAACTTCTTCCTAATGTCAAGCCCAAACCTCCCCTGGCGAAGCTTGAGACCATGTCCTCTTGTTCTGTTGTCGGTCACCTGAGAGAAGAGACCAATCCCTGCCTGACTACAACCTCCCTTTAGGTAGTTGTAGAGAGTACTACAAGTACTGAGGACTCATCTATCATGTATAATACATGACTAGAAACAAGATTTGCTTTCACAGAATCACAGAAACATTTAGATTGGAAAAGACCTTAATGATCATTGAGTCCAAACATAAATACTGCAAACTCCACCACCAAACGCTGTTCCTAGGCACCACATCTACACATCTTTTAAATATCCCCAGGGAAGGTGACTCAACCACATCCCTGGGCAGCCTGTTCCAATGTTGGAGAACCCTTTCTGTGAAGTAATATTTCCTGATGTCTAGTTTAAACCTTCAATGGTGCAATTTGAGGCCATTTCTTCTTGTCCTATCACTTCTTACTTGGAAGATCAACAGCTGCCTTACTACAAGCTCCTTTCAAGTAACTGTAGAGTTCTCCCCTGAACCTGCTTTTCTTCAGACTAAATAGGCCCAGTTCTCTCAGCTGCTTCTCATAAGTCTTGTGCTCCAGACCCTTTACCAGCTTTGTTGCTCTTCTTTAGACACGCTCCAGCATTTCAGTGTCCTTCTTGTACTGAAGGGCTCAAAACTGAACATGGTATTTGAGGTGTGGCCTCATCAGTGCCGAGTACAGGGGGAGAATCCCTTCCCTACTCCTGCTGGCCACACCATTTCTGATCCAAGCCAGGATGCTATTGGCCAAGAAGCCAGGATGCTATTGGCCTTCTTGGCCACCTGGGCACACTGCTGACTCATATTCAGCTGGCTATCATCCCATACTCCTCCTTGTCCTCTTTCACTGGGCTACTTTCCAGCCACTCTTCCCCAAGCCTGTAGCCTTGCAAGGGGTTGTTGTGGCTCAAGTGCAGGACCTGGCATTTGGCCTTTTTAAATCTCATGCAATTGGCCTCGGCCCATCAATCCAGTCTGTCCAGATCCCTCTGTAGAGCCTTCCTTCCCTCAAGCAGATAGACACTCCCGCACAACTTGGTGTTGTCTGCAAACTCACTGAGGGAGCACTCAATTTCTTTGTCCAGATCACTGATAAAGACATTACACAGAACTGGATGCAGCACTGAGCCCTGGGGAACACCACTTGTGACTGGCCACCAGCTGGACTGAACTGCATTCACCACAACTCTACAACCGTCCAAGCCACGAACAGCCAGATTTTTTCAGGGAATGCTATGGGAAACAGCGTCAAAGTCTTTACCAAAATCCAGATAGACAACATCTGCAGGCTTTCCCTCATCCACTAAGCTGATCACCTGGTCACAGAAAGAGGTGGGGTTGGTCAGGCAGGACCTGCCCTTCCTAAACCCATGCTGACTGGCTCTGATCCCCTGGTTGTCCTGTAAGTGCCATGTGATGGCGCTCAAGATGATCTGCTTCATAAGCTTTCCAGCACTGAGGACAGGCTGACAGGCCTGCAGGTCCTTCTTCCTACCCTTCTTGTAGATGGGTGTCACATTTGGCACGGTTGGACTCAGTGATCTCAGAGGTCACTTCCAATTTTATGATTCTATGATTCTAGGATTTGCTAATCTCCAGTCAAGTGGGACCTCCCTGGTTAGCCAGGACGGCTGATCAATGATGGAAAGTGGCTTGGTGAGCACTTCTGCCAGTTCCTGCAAACCAAACATACAGTTTTCCAAAGCTACAGATTACTCCAATGGCCAGAAAAGTAAGGTAAAATAAAATTGAGACCCACATTTCACCAAAGTTTTTTTGAGTTTATGTAGTTTTAGATATTTGTGGCTTTACTTTCAATTGTGTTGCAATCCACAGAGTTTCATCACCTTTCCTGGATCTGCAGCACGGAGCAGCGGTCTGGAAGGAGGAGGTGAAATACCACTGAGAAACAGGTATATGCAGGAAAAACTACCACAAGCCTTGAAAATCACCTGGGAAGGCTTTTTATGGGATGATTCAGAGTGTACAAGGAGATCAGGACTGTCTGGAAATCTACAGGTGGGGAAGAGAAGAAAATTTTACAGCTACCCACTATTTATAAACCTTGATGAAAGATAAATCATGACTGGGATCTGGTTTTGAATAAAATTTTGCTTAGATTCATAAGTCATCAAAAGACGACTTCAGTAGGAAATGGCATGATAAAATACAACTGAGATGCCATCCACCTTTGAATATTTGAGTTTATGTAAAAATTACATATTTTGACTTTCTTCAAAATTAACTAAATAGTCCCTTCAGTGCTGTATTTTTCCTCAGTTAACCCTGAAACAGGTCTTACTATAGCAACAGAGCAGCTGGTCTCACACTGTTTGCTTGGGTCTCCCTTTTTTCTGTCTTAGAGCTCCTCCTGCCCCTGCTCCACATAACCCCTCTGTTCTTTGCTTTCCATAACTGCTCAGCCCCCTAGATCCATGTGTGCCACTTGCCTCTTTCCAGGGGCATTGCCACACCTCCCTGCAGTGAGGTCCCATCTTGCCCACCTCACTCTTCCCCAAGATTGTGCACCCAGTCTCCATCTCACACAGCTTCTGTTCTGCAACACACCAGACAAGACAGTAGTGGATTCCTTCCAACCTTAAAGCCTGTAGCCAAATACAGTGATTTCCATAGTGAGAGGAGAGCTGGATCCTGTAGTTTCAGCTACCTTTGGGTACCTGTTACTTCTCAGGAGAACTGCTCTAGTAGCTGTGCCAAACACACCAGTTTACAACGGGTACATGTTCCAGAGAAACTTGCAGCATTACCTTTATGCCTTTATTGTTTAAGCAGATAGATGCAAATTAAGTTGTGGCAAAGAAATTCTTCCCATGTCCAAAATATGAACTTCCCAGTAGGGGAACTGTAAGTTCCAGTTAAACCCGGAAGTACAAACACGTAGAGCTTGAAAGCAAATTTGATGCAGGGAAGATAATGCTTCTGGTTCTCAAAATTTTTGCATTCAAGAACAGAGAGGAACCATCTTTTTTTTTCCTCTTAAAGATGCTTTCCATGTCTGGGGGAATGGGTCCTGCCTCTGCTGGGAGCCTGACGCTACCCTAGCATCACTCACTGAACTAAAGCAGTGCGGACCCAACATGAGGCTCTGTGCTTCAATTAATCAGGACTGCCCTGACAAGAAGGGTATGAGACTCATTAAGTTCTTGTGAGTGATGAATAATTTCATCATTGCACTGGTCATCAGTGCAAATTGTGCACATTTGTGGGTGCATGAGACCAGCTAAATGGGGTGCAAAATTCGTGTCTGTAGATATGTTCCCTAGAAACAACTGTGCAACGCAGGGATATCTCATCTGGCTTGAATACAAGAAGCATTCAAGTTGCAACATGGATGGAAGGCTAGTTAAGGCCTCACCCATATTTTCAGCAACTGGTTAGTTGTACAGGCTCAGCTGAGCTCAGTTACCATTCTCAGCACCAGTTTAAACTAACTTGATCGCACCCATGTGAACTGCAGCCCTGGCAGTAACAGTAAGGGTAAGACAGCATTTACATATAAACATCATCCTGATCTAGATGAAGATGTCTTTGCTCACTGCAAGGGGGGTGGACTAGACGACCTTTAAAAGTCCCTTCCAACCCAACCCAGTCTAAGATTCTATGATTCTATGATTTCTTTTCACCTTTAGAAACCACAATGTGTGTGGCTGTTGTTCAGCTGATGGGGTGTTGTTTCCATGAAGTTCCTGAGCATGAAAAGAACCAACAACTAGAATGTTCTCTTGCTGTGAACGTAGTTAGGAAGGACTTTGAAACTGTTAGATTACTGCCTTAATGTAATACTGCCTCTTAATAAACACAGTTTGAAATCCCATTGTCAAGTCCTCACTGACATGTTAAGGGCCACCTCCAGCTCTTTGCTAACCTGTGTGACACCTACTGAATGCCATAGGGGTTTAACAGCATATAAACCATAATCCCGGATGGTATTTTTTAGAAATTACTAGATTAAGTAAAAAAACAGTCAGCTAATAAAGCTACCTGAACTCCTCCTGATGCTTCTTGGGTTGGGCAGAAAAAGGAGAGAGCTAAAAGGGAGATAGGAAATATTCAGCGACCAAATACATATGCCAAAGACATCATGGGCAGTGCTGTCACTGTGAGCACAGGGCAGGAAATGGGTGAAAAATGAATATTCTCCCAGGCCCAGCTCTGTGGGGTAATGGGGATTATAGGGATCCTGCAGCTCAATGCTATATGGGCATACCCAGCTCTGGCTGCATATGGGTACCACCTGCCCCAGTGAGATACAGAGAGCACCTCTGCCCAGGCTGTGCTGTTGCAGTTGCAGGTGCTGGAGGAAGAGGAGGATGTTAGTGGCTGGTATGCCCATGCAGGGAGTTTGGGGGATGAAGGAAACGGTGGGTGAGCCCCAACTGTGCCCCAAAGCTGCTGCTGTGGGCACCAGGTAAAGCAGCCTGATAAAGGCTTGAGACTGAGCAGAACAACCACAGTGTTGTCCAGTACTTTTGGCACTGCTGAATTAAGACAGCTACTCATTGCATTTGCTGCAGACTTTTAGGCACAGCAGAGGGCAAACCAGCCTGATTTCCTGGGAAAATGATGTTAAAAGGAATCCCACTGGAAACGAGAATTTTCTCCCTGTTATGTAGATAAATAATACCACTGCAGCATTCACAGGTGTGAGGTGTAGAGAAGCAGATTAAAAACAAAATAGTAACTTTACATTGGTCATTACAGGCTGCAAAACTCCCTGCTTTTCACTGTGGTTTTGCAGAGCTGAGCTCTGCCTTCTCCTATAAAGCTATTTCACTTAGGGTGTGTTCACAAGGCATTTACAGTTGCTCCTTCACAGTAATGATTAAGCCAAATCCTAAATGCATGCAGCATTTATGTCCAGGGGCCTTACCATCAGGTAAGGAACTGGCTATTAAAAATACAGGTTTGCAAAGGTGCTGCCAAGTGTCTGAGGTGACTGAGAGATGCTGAGCAAGAAAATATCATATTTTATTTTTTCAGATTATTACTTGCAGCAGGGGCTGGTGGAAGCACTGACACTCAGTGGACCTGAGGTGCTTTTTTGCATCATCCCTGTCAGCCAATGGCACAACTGTCTCCTCTGTGGAAGCAAAATGTAGTAAAATGTGTTGTTATGTGAATACATATAAAAAACTGGAAAAGAGGAGGAGCAGGAGAATAAATCTGAGATGCTCTGCGCTTTTTCTACTTCACAGGTAGCCTTGATTTAAACAAGACAGCTGTGCTGATGTCAAGGGCACACCAGTCTAGTGGGGGTGGGGGGGGATGAATGAAGTCCCCTCAGCCTCCCTGCTGAATCTCTGTTTGGGATTTAGATTCATTAGGCAAAAAAACCTCCAAGCTGTGGCAGGCAAGAAAAGCACTGAGAAAGAAAGGAAGGAATAGAGAAGAGCAGGGAAGATTTAAGACTGCTTGAAAAAGAGTTTCTGGAAGTCTTGTATGCTGTGTGATTTGTAAGCAACATCAGTTCTCAGAGCCAGGTGGTGTGAAAGTTTGAAGTGTTTTAGGTGGAACCAACAAACTTGCAATTATCCCTGCAGGACTGATGAAGTGTCTAGAGCTTTGTCTACACCTGTGAAGACACCCCACCAGGTTAAACCACCTCTGTTGTTTTTACAGAGCATTTCCTTGTGCCCATCTGATAGGGCTAATCTACATTCCCTTGAAAAATAATTAGAGAAATAAAAAAATCATTGTGTTCTTCACCCTGTGAGTAAATTTCCTTTTTTACCTCCTTTATTCATAAAGAAAATAACTTGAGACACTTGCCCAGCAAAGATGATAGATGTCTGAGGCACAAGGCTTGCTCTAGAAAGGGGCTGCCGTCCCGGTGTACCAGGGAGTCAAGACATCTTGTTATGACTGTTGGTGATCTCCGGTGTGGTTCTGCTCCCAGAGAATTCAACATGAGCTCGCTCATTGCTGTGAGGGCAGCGATATGGTGTTGAACAATAAAGGATTCAGGGATTATGGTTTGATCTTGCCTGCTGAGCTCTACATGCCTATAGGCACCTAGCTTGTAGCAGTATGCTGAGTTATATGTGGATGTTTTATACTGCCTATCTTGAAAGTAATTAGAAGTTCACAAAGGTATTTGAAGCTAATTGTCTCCTTAATAAATTTTTAAATTTATTTGCTATTTTCAGTAGGAAAATGTGCAATGTTTGGATATGTACTTCTTGAATAATTAATTGTACCCTGAAGGGGATTACTCAGTGATCCAAATGGGGTTTGTATTTGTCTGATGTGGGCTATTTCTGTTCGTGCAGCAGTTATTCCATGAGATAGATTACAATGAGTGCATTTAAAAATAAATTCTAGAAAGACAGAATTAAGATAGTCTTGCAACATTACTCACAGTGCCCAAGATGTAAAAGCCCGATATCCACTAATGAACATCACATTTATTTCCTTACTTTGCTGTCTCAGTTACTTTGAGAGGGGTCATAAATGACCCTCTGCTGCAGAGAAATGCTCTGTGCCACAGCAGTATGGCCATTGCATTGCTAAACGTCTCCCAGTAGGAAAGACAACCAGCTGCAACCTTGTTGCCTGTGTGCAGACCTCATACCTTGCTTTGTCTCAGCAGATCTGGCAGCTACTCAGCCAGTGGAGAGGGAGACCTGGGATCTATGTACTGCTCCTCCAGCAGTATAGGTACTCTACGTAAAATGGAACGTCTTCAACCTCAACCTGTCCACCACTGCTGCTCCATGTGGTCCAGTGGCTCCAGGTAGCACGGGGATTTCTGCTTAATGCTTAGAGACAGGTGTTCAGGCTTCCTCTCAAGATGACTTCCAATCTTGTACTTAATGTCACCAACATGTGCTCGGGTAATGCAAAGCTTTGTGTTCTGGGTGGGAATAACATATCCTACCACCACCAGTAAGTGCAGAAACATCTTGTCTGTAAACCCCAGTGGAGGGTTAAAAGTTTTAGCATTGCCACACCATCACCACTGAGGATCTTCTGGCTGTTCTCATGAATGGATAGTTGAGTATCTGAATAGTTTAGGGAGAAATAATTGGAGTTGTGGAGTCTAAAGCCTTGAATAATGCTTGTATCTCTTTGGGGTATTTCAGCACAGGTGAAGAGGGCACTTCAAAAAGGGATTCAGTCAAGAAAGGCATTAGGAACACCTGAGAAAATTATACAGGACAGTATAAATTGCTAACTGTATGTGCCTCTATGTTGTACCACTATGTCCCAGTACAGTGATGGTGAGACACAAATATAGGATCTTAATGATGGTGACTGTGTAAAATACTAGAGTTGTTAACACTTAAGAGTTGACAGAATCATGGGTCTTTGAAACAGGTCTTATAAATGCACATGTGTAATTTGAGGTACACAGATCTATAAATTTTCTGTGTACACATGTTCCAGAGTTATTGCCGCTGAAATTTGGGGGTTTAATTATTTGCAGATGGGAAAGGAGAATATATCATTGTTATCTGGAAATCTGCAGTTAGTAACTAATTTTTCAATATTCAGGAGGTTTTAATGGAGGAGAAGGCACTTATTTTGAGGGTCAGAGACACTACAGAAAACAATATTGATATCTTACGAGTTGAAACAGCTTAAGATTGCCTTTTCCAAGCTATCACCCATAAGTCAGATCCCTGAAGGCCGACCTAAAAACATAGTTATATTGCCTCTATAAATGATGCCAGTGAAAAACTTTGCTCTGATCAGTCTGGCCTGCAAATGCCTCTCCCTTGCAAGAAACAATCAGTAATTTCTTTGAAGACTGACACAGAGCCACAGGAAGCAAACACCACTGAGTAGCAACTTGTCAGAGGGCAGCAATTCAGTACTCGCTTGCTGGTCTTGGTGGGCTCTGCACTTAGCAGTGGGGCTGTCATTGAGCTCGTGGGCTTCTCCTGAAGTGCTTTGAAGATACAAACTGGTTCTTCAATCCTATTTGGACAACCCCTGTAAAGATATGTATTAATTTTCACTATGGAAGCAACTTCTTGTGAGCATTGAGACATCTGCCTGCACTAATCCCTTAGATGCTTTGAACCCTTTGTGCAGCCTCAGTTGCAAACATTTTTCTTCCATTCTTTGCAATGCTAAGGGGGCTCTGGTGTGGAGAAGTCTCAGTGCTACCAGCAAATAACTGGCACAACAAAGTGTGTACTGTTATGAGCAGACTGACTGTGTGCTGGTGCAAAGAGCGCACTTCCACACTGAAGTGTCAGTGAAGCCACAGAGCAAGCCGGCAGCTGGAGGAAGTCACCAACCTCTTAGGATCATAGGATCATAGAATCCTAAGGTTGGAAGAGACCTCCAAGAGCATCGAGTCCAACCATGCCTGTCTCCCTGAGGAACTCATACACCTGTCCTTTAAACACCTCCAGGGATGGTGACTCCACCCACCCCCATGGGCAGCCTGTTTCAATGCCTGACTACCCTTTCAGTGAAGAAATTCTTCCTATTGTCTAGTCTAAACCTCCCCTGGTGCAACTTGCGGCCATTTCCTCTCATCCTATCGCTTGTCACTTGCTTGTCCCCAGCACCTCCAGTGTAACACCTCCCCTGTCCAAGCAAGGTAACCCTTAGGAATGCTGCAATAAAACCCTTGTGCCAGATATCAGTAATGAGCCCTGCAACGGGGCACAGTGTTAATTGAGAACAGACTCTTGTTCACAAGTGAAAGATTTAAAATCTGCAGATCACAGCAGTTACTGGCAAATTAATTTCCAGCAGGATGAGTGCAGCAGGAGGAACGCACAGCATAACTCATGATCAGTAATGGGGAACCGATGTGCAGATCTGGAGACCTAGGAATGGGACAGGGTGGCTGGAAGCCAAACCAAGCAGGAAAGTGAGGTAATAGGAGGGACAGGGTAAGCAGTGATGTAAGTGTTGCAGACAGCCTGAGCAGCTTCCTGCAAGGTCATCAGCTGTGGACAACCTGTCCTGCAGAAACGTGCCATGTGTGGGATTGCAGGGCACTGAGAAGCTCCCGTGGCTTTGCAGCTCCCAGCTCTGCCAGCACCAGTTTCACAGGGAAGAGAAACGAGGTTCTGGGTGGGGGACTCACTCTGCATAACTGGGTCAGCGGGATGAAGCCCAGGGCCCAGAGACTTGCAGAGCTTTTGTGCTGACACTGACAGGAACTTTAAAAAGCTGTAGCATTTTGTGTAAATGTTACATTTGAATCTCTGACATTTTTCCATTGGCTAATTACTACCAGCACCCTCTGACCATGCAGTAAATGCCTGCCGCTGAGAGTTATTAAAAACCTGTAAACAGGCTCTGGAGGAAAGTGTCTGGGGTCACCTTGCCAGGTTAAAGAGAGCCTGTCAAATGATTGGAGACAGCCAACATGGCTTCACCAAGGACAAGTCCTGCCTGACCAGCCTAGTGGCTTTCTATGAGTGTGACAACATCAGAGGACACTGGAAAAGCAATGGATGTCATCTATCTGGACTTCTGTAAACTCTTTGACATGGTCCCCCACAACACCCTTATCTCTAAACTGGAGTGATACGGATTTGATGAGTGGACTGTTTGGTGGGTAAAGAATCGGCTGGATGGCTGCATTCAGAGAGTAGTGGTCAATGGCTCAATTTCCAGATGGCAAACTGAGAGGAGTGGTGTCCCTCAGGGGTCCGTACTGGGGCCAGTGCTGTTTAATATTTTCATTAATGATATTGACAGTGGGATCGAGTGCACCCTCAGCAAGTTTGCAGATGACACCAAGCTGAGTGGGGAAGCAGTCACACCAGAAGGATGGGATGTAATCCAGAGGGACCTGGACAAGCTGGAGAATTCAGCCTATGTAAACCTCATGTGGTTCAACAAGTCCAAGTGCAAGGTCCAACACCTGTGTCAGAGCAATCCATGGTTTCAATAGAAGCTGAGAGACAACATAATCGAGAGCAGCCCTGCAGAGAAGGACTTGGGGGTGCTGATTGACAAGAAGGTCAACATGAGCAGGAATATGCGCTTGCAGCCCAGAAGGACAACCATGTCCTGGGCTGTGTCAAAAGAAGCGTGGCCAGCAACTGAAGGGGGAGATTCTCCCCCTGTATTCTGCTCTCATGAGACCCCACCTAGAATATTGTGTCCAGTTCTGGAATCCCCAACTTAAGAAGGATATGGAACTCTTGAAGCAGGTCCAGAGGAGGGCTATGAAGATGATCAAAAGGCTGGAGTACCTCTGCTATGAGGACAGGCTGAGAGAGTCGCACTTGTTCAGCCTGGAGAAGAGAAGGCTCCAGGGAGACCTTATAGTGGCCTCCCAGTACCTGAAGTTGCTACAGGAACACTGAGGAGGGACTTTTTACAAGGGCCTGTAGTGATAGGATGAGGGGGGGATGGTTTGAAAGGGGAAAGATTTAGACTAGACATTAAGAAGAAATTCTTCACACTGAGGGTGGTGAGACACTGGCACAGGTTTCCCAGGGAAGGTGTGGATGCCCCCTCCCTGGAAGTGTTCAAGGCCAGGTTGGATAGGTCTTTGAGCAGCCTGATTTGATGGGAGGTGTTCTTGACCATGACAGGAGGATTGGAACTGGTTAATCTTGAAGGTCCCTTGCAACCCAAACCATTCTATGATTCTAAAGTAAAATTTGCCCTGTTAGTCAGCGTCAGAGACTCCTCGGAAGCACAGGCTCAGGAAGGATCTTATCAGTAAGTATCTGATGAGAGGGTGTGGATGAGACAAGGTCTTCTCAGTGGTGCCCAGTGACAGGACAAGAGGCAACGGTCCAATTAAACATGATAAAACCCTTTTATACCATGAGAATGGTAAACCATTGGCACAGGTTGCTTTGAGAGATGGTGGGTCTCCATCCTTGTAGATATTCAATACCTGTCTGGACATAGTCCTGGGCAGCCAGCTCTAGGTGACTTCCCTTGATCAGGAGGGTTGGACCAGATTACTTCCAGAGGTGCCTGGACTATTCTATGATTCTGAGTTTCTGTGCAGATGTGCTATTCTCTTGAAAAATAGCTCTGACAGGCGCTCCCTGAGGGGAACAAAGTATGAAGGACCTTCTCACCCAGAAGCAGTTCATACAGCATTGGCTTCAAACTTCGCAGGGACTGAGTTTAATTAATACCGACTGGAGGCAATGAAATACTCACCTGGAGCAAGTACTTCAGCCCAGCTAGTGCTGGGCTCTGTCTTCTTCCTCTTCTCAAGCCAGGAGAAATGGCATGGGTCTGTTTGCAAGTCCAGCGTTAAAAAGACTTTGCAGGATGTACAAAGCTAGGACTTCTGCCACGTGCAAGTGAAAATTACAGACAAGACCGAGAAAATTCCCTGCTTGGAGTTTCAGCTTTCAAGTGGCAAGTCCCTGACAGCAGGGTTTGGATGGTGATGGCTGTGTACTTGTTCAAGGTTGCATTTCCACACAGCTACTTCCTTCATCTCTCTGCCAGTGGTTTTAGTGATAAATTACTAACTTTAGAGCGAAGTTGCAGCACAAATTGCAGTGTAACAGAGAACATCAGAAACCCTGGGGGGGAAGATATCACTTCTGAATTACTTGAGTTGTCTGAATGGTAATTTACATGTAAAATCAGGTCTTATGGGCCTGTGTGCTGTCCAGACTAGGAGCTGGTGAAAGAACAGCTCCACAAGTTATCTGTAGGAGGTACACAGATCCCTCAATGTCATACTTGCCAGAGCTGTGCTGAGATTGCTGTTTGCACAAAGGTGTTCAAGAACGTTTGGCCTCAACCAGACCCGTAGCCTAAAATGTCCACTCCTTTCAAAGCAGCAAAGCCAGAAATACATGGTATAACAAAGCAGAGGGAAGAAAAAACACGAGGTAGGGGAAGGGGGATGTGAATCTCTAAGTCTCAGAGAACTTTCAAAGAACTGGTTAACCACTGCTTCTTTGGTCCTTGGGTAGCCATACAAACAATCCAAGTGATGCCAGGCAGGCAGTGCTTATCCACATGAAAGGAGACTGTGCTGTCCTGTAGGGAAGCTCAGCACAGCTTTACCAAGCCCAGCCTGATTCCTTGATACTTCCGGGCTGACAAAGTGTCTGAGGAAGCACTAGTTCACACCACCTCATTCAAGGATGTCTAGAATGAAGATACGGCTTAGCAGGACTATCAAAGTGACTGTTGTCCAAGAGGTTTGGCACCATGGATCAAAAGGGGTAGAGGTTTCTTGGGATCCCAGGCTTCTAGGATCTCAATTTTGACGGTGTCATGTAAAGGGAAAAAGAATAGGAGATCTGAACACCTAGTTTGAAGGAAACTAACCAAAGGAAAAGCTTCAAGTGTCTGAAGTGCCATCCTACTGATGAAGTTCACTAATGATAGTCTGCCATAATTTTTAATATGAGTCCAGCAGAATCAGTGGCTGTTGGGAGGTCACCTTCAAGCGTAGCTGTGGCAGCGAGTAAGACATCCAGAAAATCAAACAAGGCTGCTCTGACAGACATCAGCCCTGCTGAGGTGGGCATCCTTCAGGAAAAACCTTAGCTAGGGCCCACAAAAAACCCCATGAGAACTGTGGGATGTGGGAATCTTTAAAGAGGCTTTGCTGGAGTGTGATCTGTGGAAATCATCCACAAATAACTGAGTGTCCTAGCACAGAGTGAAAAATAACGGAGGTGAAAGTCTCATAAAGGTGACCTGGTCTTTCTGAACACTGGAAAGAGAACACAGACTCTATTAGGCAGCCATGAGTTGCCACCAGGCCTCTGCCGGCTGATTGCCAAAAAGGAACATATTTCGCCCAGCACCTGTGCTGTGGAGGAGGGCAGGTTTGGATAGCAGGTCCTCCCTGAGCGCTCTGTGAGCAGCTGGGCAAGGAGAGGAAGAGGCTTTGGGTTTCTCCCTGCCACATTAGGGAGAATGGAAAACCGATCTGTTGTCCAGGTGGAGGCATGCTGAGTTACCGTGCTCTGTCTGAGGACCCTGGAAGTCAGACAGATAAGTGAAAGGTGTAAATTACTCCTCTGAAACATAGGATTTGGAAAGAACACAGATTTAGCCCTGCCTTCCACAGTATATCTGGCATTTCTAGTTAGACTTTGGAGCAGATTGACCTCAAATCACTTTGTCCTCAAATACAATCCCTCAGAGATCATACCCTAACTCCTGTTTGTAGTACAGGGATTAGAAACAGTTGAGATCATCTCCCAAAGTCATCAGCCCTCTTGATAAGGAGACTACTAACACATAGGTCTGATGCCATTGATGTATTGGCTCCAAAGTGTGTTCACTTTCCAATATGAAAAGTTGTTCAGTTTCTCTGGGATCCTAAAATCATATTCAGCAAAGAAATCTTGGCTGGCTGCTCTGCAGAGCCCAAGCTTTCGGGTCTTGATCTTTGGCACGTGCCTTGGCACATAAGCTGTGGTGAACCAGCACTTACGTTTGCATACATATATGGCCCATTGTCCAAGTCTTGACAACCATTTGCTTGTCTGGGGTCCTCAGACATTGCTACAGTAAAGGAAAGTGGGGGTTTTGACAGATTCTCTATTTTGATTCCCTGCCTCTGAGGTGACTCTAGTCTGGTACAGCCACAGGATACTCTGATACTCTATAGACACAGGAACTGAGGCACTACTGGCAGAAACCAAAACCCCAAGCCTTTGAAGTGAACTTTCTGCATACCGGCATTACACAGGAAGAGTCATACTGAGTCAGGCAAAGGTCCGTTCAGCCCAGTGTTACCTGTCCAGTTTCAAGTAGTAGTTATTCAGCGCCTTAGCTTGAAGATGTTTCTTGAAAACCACTGTGTTTATTAGTCACTTATGGACTGTCCGGCTGCAATTTTTTACAATTTGTTTTTAAGCCCTTTTGCACAACAAGTGCTATCACGTTCTGCAGTTCAGTTTTGTGCTACAGAAACACATTTGCCTGTATTGAAACTACCCTGACAAGTGTGTTGTGTACCTCTCAGCACTGAGCTTATGAGAGTGAAAAATCACTCCCTGATTAACTTTCCTGTACCATTCATTAGATGGATTTCTGCCAAAAGGATACTGGAAACTTTTCCAAATGGATACTTCCAGCCTGTTAATTCTTTCATCGAACAGAAACCACTCCATATTTTTACAGATCCTTTCATGTCATTTTTTGTTATCTTTCAAAAGAAATCAAACCAAGCACATTCTGGAATATGTTACTTCGTAATGTGAAAGGAAAATATTTCCTATTTAAATGAGTGTTGACAAGAAAACTGCGCCAGGGGCCATAAGAATCTGACTCGTCTCACTGCATTTTATGTTTCTGTTCAATATCTCTTCACATTTGATGTAGGCAATGACAATGCAACAAGCCAGGCCACATTATTGCTTCTTGCGATCTATTCCGTCCTACAGTTGGACTCTTCTTACCTTTTTCAGTGCATAGAGTTGTGGTGCTTGAATAGAGATTTCCAAGAAGAGCAGTGCTTTTATTATATTTGCCCATGGAGCCATAAGCCGCATTAGCTGTGTTGTTTAAAACTGGCTGTAATTTCAGCTATTTTGGAATCTTTTCTGCAGGCAGGTGAATGTAAAGAGGGACTCAGAGTCCCAGTTCTGCAGAGGCTGGAGAACAATGGCCAATTTACATGCAAGAAACCAAAGCAAGGAATTGCAGCATGACTTTGTCCTTGATTAATGTAAGTCCACAATATTTTGTCCTAGCAGTGATGAATATCATAAAATCACAGAATGGTTTGGGTAGGAAAAGACCTTAAAGACCATCCAGTTGCAACCCTCAGCCCTTCCACTAGATCAAGTTGCTCAGAAACTCATCCAGCCTGGCCTTGAACACCTCCAGGGAAGGGTATCCCTGACTTCTCTGAGCAATCTGCTCCAGTGCCTCATCACCCCCATGTAAAAAATGTCTTCCTAATATCTAATCTAAATCTCCCCCCTTTCAGGTTAAAACCAAAACTGAAACTTCTCAGAAAGTTTTGATAAGATTGACTCTAACATGGAGATCAGTGTCTAAATTGATGATCCTATGGCTGCGTGCACTAAAGTGAGGATACAAAAGCTGCATTTTGGTATGTTTTTACAGCTTAACTTCAGTATCTCTTTATTTTCCTTTCTGCATTTCTAAAATCTCTGCCCTCCACTGTAACCGACCCGACCTTCCAAGATACCCATGCAAGAAACCAGAAAGATTTTACGAATGAAGTGGCTAAATTGCTAACAAAGGTCACAAAGACACTCATTATGAGCAGCACCTATGACAATGCTGAAAGGGCAGCAAATATTTTATCTGTTTTTGAAAGATTGGCAAGGCATTTTGAGGCCTCCAAGGTAAACATTTGTTGAAGTGCTAATTATCCCACTTAGATGAACAAGAGGCAAGCCATGACAGAGGCAAACCAGCTCTTGAAAAACAAAATCTTGTCTTATTGTATTAGGACTTTTTATCTTTTTCAGACATTCAAACTGCACTTGACAGAGTTATTCACATGAAGATAATAACCCGGTAATTATAAGGTGATCATACGCAATTTATTTGGAAAAAAAAAATATTCACTGTTGAGTGTAAAGTAATTCCAGAACTACCATTTGCAAGAGCAGAAGCATTTTGGTCAACATACAATCCGTCAACAGGAAAATTCTAGCCTGAACAAACTGTAACAGAAACAGAAAGAACATATTATTAACTTTTTTTGTCAAGATAAGAAATAGACTAAGAACATCTCAGCACAGCTATATGAAGGGGCAGAATGGGACTTCAGTGCAGGTTGACTCAAAGCCCTGCCTGGATCAGAGCTCCTGATCAGCTCCCTGTGGAGGAATCCCAAAAGGAAATCTCTCTGACGAACAGAACCATACTTGTTTCCAAATGCAAGTGAAGGAAGCTTGCAAACAGAACATTACTGAGAAGAGTAGACTTAAGAAGTCTTTGGAAAGAACAGCTGGTGAATGGGCCAATATTGCCCACCAGTACTTGTGATTGACTGTCCTTAGTAAGTACAGAGCTCCTAATGCCTCCTGAGCTGTAACTGAGCTTGACCTGACACAGGCTGTTATTTCCCGTGTTTAGTGTTTCAGTCTGTATCACTTCTGCTACCTTGCTAGCTAGGGAACAGGTAACTTCCTTGAAGCAGGGCCAGTGAAAGCTTTCCTTGAAACAATCAAGGAACTCACTAGGTTTTCAGTCACTACTTTTCCATGAGTTTTTGGTAATGAAGTGGCATTACTGGCTTCAGAGGAACTTCACGGTAGCCTGTTATGGCATGCCTTACCCTGTGTTGAACTCACTTTCCTGGAATCTAATGGAATGGCATCTTGTGCCTCTGGCTGAGACATGCCATGATAACAAAAGTCGTAAACTGTAAGAAATTAAGGAACTGAAAATAAAGTAGTTAGGCCTCCTCCCTCCAGTCAGCAGTCATTACAGCCAGTATTAGGGTGAAGTTTTCCTGCACAAGAAGGAAGTTACCCAGCTGGGCAAGATGCCTCACACTCTTGCCCGCTTCCCTTCTCACAGAGGAAGAGATAAAGGCCAAAAGTGTCAAAGAGACAAAAGGGTCAGATACCCTTTTGGGTCTTTCCCTCCCTGGGCAATCCGCAGATGTAGGCAAATCAAAATGGATTCATAGCCTTCATTCTTGCTTGTGTTCACATGTGGGACTCAAACAGTTCATGAGTCACCACTGACATATCCTGCTATACTGAAGGTACCAGTACTTCAAGGGAGTTTTGGCTCCTGAAAGAAGATTAACCAATCAACCACATTATCAAGACAATGCCATAAAAGAAATATCTTAATATGTAGTAATTTTCTGTGTCATGAACATTAAAACCAAATTATCTGTAACAATCCCCAGATTTTCTTTTTCACACCACAATTCTGGAATGTCCCAGAAAAGAGAACTTCAAGCATACTTTGTAAACTTTGCACTCCCATTTTAATCTGTCTGTTACAGAAGTGAGATGTGAACTCCCCTTCTCTTGCTTCTCTTTAACATTACACCATTTATAATCCTCCTGATTTTCCTTAGAAACATTAGTACAGTTCAGGCTCATTAACATGCAATTTTGTCTTTAGTTTTCAGATGGTAACAGTCTTGCTGAGTCTTCTAAAACTAAATTTAATAAAGGAGGCTTCACATCTTGTTTTCAGAAACTCTCTGGGATTCACTGCTTCAAAAAAAAAAAAATCTTAATTTATTTAGTTCATGGAGTAAAGGTCACTTTTGTCACACTGCTGCTAGGGTTGCATATCATTAGTTATGTCTCAAAAGTCACAGTTCTGGGAACAGAATACTTAATTAAATTGCTGCTCATCGCTTTCCAAACGATGAAGACAGGAATCAGAAGTCTAATGCAGTAAACCCCAGAGCTAATGGCAAGAGAAAAGATGGAATTTAATACAGCTCCTATTGCATTTGTCAGATCAGAAGTAAAAGTCTGATTAAGCAAACAATAATAAGTCAATGGCTCCCAATCTCTAAATAAGACAGACGCCTACAAATGCACGACAGCGTGGACCCAAAGCTAATCATCTTTACCTGACCTATTCTGCCTCCACAGGGCCTGAAGATACGTGAAATGTCGAAGCTGGAAGTGACTGGACTATGCTGCAAGGCCTTTGGAGAATTTCATAATGACAAACATTTTGTGACTGAGACTTCTAATCACGCAAAAGCATTTTTCATTTGCACAAAACTATAGACTTGAAAACGAACCTAGTCTGGAAAAGTAAGTCAGGATAGAATATGGGGAGGGAAAAAAAAAATTTAAGCTGCCTTATAGTATATCTGACCACAAAATACTATTCAATTGATAAAATTATGACACAGGTGCTTAAACAATCCTGTACTCAGTTTGCAAAGAGGAAGAAGGCACAAAAAGCTAAAAAAGAATGCTTTTATTCAGCTTTCAGCTCTCACAGTTCTAAACAGTAAACATAACTAACAATTCACTCACGGTACTGGAGAACACAGTCTTGGTATCAGTAAAACATCTACTGTTTAAGGCACTGATAGTGGCAAGAAAAAAAAATACATAACATGGATTGCTCCCTATTTAATCAGAATTTGAATCTGTTATGAATATGTGCTTGCTATTCAAGTGCTTAAAATTCCACAAGCTACATTCACAAACCAACATTTATACAACTTGAGTAATTACTGAAACAGGCAACAGTGGCTCCCCTACTTCGACTTAAGAGCAAATATTGCATTACTTTGGAGTGGAACCAGTTTTTCACCTACTAAAACAAAGAAAACCCAAATTAATTCAGAAGTATGGCTTTAAGACCCTGTATTTGGTTACATTATAGCAAGCAAGGTTAAATAACAGCATACAAGTGCCATGTACTGTCATATGCAAATGAAGTGTTATACAGTATAAAAATTAGTTTAGAACATACTAAAGCCAGTTTTTGTACAAACATTTTTACAAAACTGGATTCTCAAAAAAAAAGATAATCAAGAACATTTTAAATATGAATCATCCTTTGTACTTATCTTGATGATATAAATTAGGAATACTACAAACTTTTTAAAGCTGGCATCCATACACTATTGAAGTAAGCACATCAGAAGTACTGAAGTGTTAGTTCTGCAAGAATCCTTAAGTCACATTTATACTTGCCAAACAAAGACATGGTGACTTAGGTTTCTAAAGGAGCCACAGTGACCTCCCGCGGCCACATCAGAAATCCCTGTCCTTAACCTTTTTTTTCAGTTTCGAACATGACATTCCTCACAAATGCTAATACACTTAAAGATACAACATTTGGTCCATCTGTCCCAGGACCAACAATATCTCTATTTGAAATGAGCATAAAGGAACACATCCTTCACACAATCTGATTCTGTCAGAAACAAAGGCATGTCTCCTTCCCAATTCCTCGAGAGCCCGTTCCAGAACAGCTTAAAGAACTGTTTCCTGTAGGGCAGATCCCAAATACATTACTGAAGTTTTGAGATTACAAAAGAAGGAAACAAATTGATGAAGTCTGCCTCCAAGTCCAAACCAGAATACAGATAAAGTTGTATGAGACATTTTAAATGTGTGTCAAGTAGATTGGTATACAATGCCTCAAAAGATTTTAGAAAGAAATCAAGTGTAACAAAGAATCCAAAAGTCATCTAAGTGCCTTCTTCCACTGCTCTGAAGGAATGTAACAAGCAGGAACAAAACATTATGTTCTATGTCATGAACAAATGAATGTGAGAATAACACAAAAATCACAGAAGTGACTGTCTCTCATGTGCAGTACATTAATCCACACTTAAATTCTTCTACTGTTTATAAATCCTCCCTGTTATACCCAACTTTCTTTCCATTAAGTGACTCTTCTGTATTTGGTGCCAGCCATGTGAAATATACCTTCACTGGGTCGATATTCCAGTGCTTGTGAAATGATATTGGAATCTGGTGAGAGAGATAACCTTTTGGGTAGTCTATTGGCCGTGCCTAGGATGGAAGAATAAACGAAAATCACTAGTACTCAGTGACGAAGAACAATTTCTGAACAAGAAAATATCACCATTCAATGGCCTCTCTATCGTAACAAAGCAATGGGGCACTGACAAAACAGGAAAGACGATAACAAAGGGTTTTTTACATCATTCAAGATTTAGATCTTAAACTCACACTGTAGTCATTGTGCTATGAACTACACTGATATTAAATATGCCTGATTTCTTAGGGTGAAATGGTCATGAAAAGCAAGCGACCAACAGTGTAGTTAGTATTGCATCTGCTTAAATATACAGTTTGGAGCCAATAATAAATAAATTATTTTAAGTGATGTTTTATTTCTCCTTCTAATAAGAGTTGCCAGCACGGCCACTGTGATTGTAGGACTCTAATAAGGCCACGAACAGCTGAAATATATGAAGTTTTATGATGGGGAGACATCGCCAGGAAATACTGTGGTGCTGCAAAACTGCATTGTTATTCTGTATCAAGTTATATCAAAAGAGACAGAATTACAACACAGCCACATGATGCAGCTGACTTCTTAATGCACCAAGTGTGTTTTATTTCCTCTGACAGTTTAACGGCAAGGCAAGTAAGTGCATCATTGTATAAACCCTCACCTATAGTAATCCCCAGTAAAATAACAAGATTGTGCCATTGTAAACAGAGTTTTTGTAAAGAGAAATGCATGAAAGGTACACATTTGTTTTTTTCCTAGATGTAAAAAAGAAGAAAATTGAGCGATTTGGATACTGAATCACTGATTTGATGTCTAAGCTAGAAACCAATTTAATACTGCACGCTGTACCTACTTATGGTGATGTGAATGAATTCTACGTGCTGTGTTCTCCATGCAGTTCCTTATACACTCCAGTCATAAAATAAGGCAACAGAATTTCACATTAAGAATACTTTTTTAATTATTATTTTGATATTTAAATCACAGAATGCTTATTTTTAAAATTTCACTGGAGAAATCAAAAGGCAGCTTACCTCCCTCTAGCTTTTTGAAAAAACTTCAATGAACACTTAGGTTTCAAAAACCTGAAGAATTTACTTTGGATAGAGACAGTTTTAAGATAGCTACGACCGAAGATTAGTGCTGTTTGAAAATCAATCAGCATTTCATTGAGCTACAGACAAAATTTTGGTGTTTCAATAGTTCTAACAGAACGAGATCTGCTCTAATAACTTTTGTTTTTATTACATTGTTCTCCAAGAATCACAGTGCTTCATAGGTGGTTGACCTTAAGATGCAAGTTCCATTAATTTCTTCTTCCTTAAATTTTGTAGAATCAATTATCGTAATCTTTACACTTTCATTTATGCTAGAATTTGTCTTTGGTATTCTACAAATGCCAAATATGTTGCTCTTGCCCAGATTTTATACTTTAAGACCACAATCCTGGCTGCTACTCAACATGGGAAGGTTCCTGTTCTCCTCAAGAGTCTCATCATGTTAAAAGCTGCTGGAACAGGTTACAGAATACATATGTACCTTAGCATGTAGCAAACTGGAAACCAGTAAAAGCAAGCAAACACTGCTTCATCATGGACACTATAAGAATGAAGGTATCTTTGCTTCTGTTTCATAATAGATAGTACAATTTTGGTTTCATGTACTTCAAGGAACATCGTACACCTTAATATTTCAGTCAAGTCTTTAAAAAATAATTTTCTGGTTGACAGAATTTCTGTTCAAGGTATGCTAAATTAGAATTTGTTATAAGTGACACTAAAGATGAATTACAATTCAAGTGTAATTTTCTATATGTATAATCAAAGTGCTAGGATTTCACTTTTGGAGTGATTCAGTATCAAATGCACACCAGTAAGGATTACAAGGAAGTGCTTTGTTTTATTGTATAAGAACCATTCCTACAAATCTGTAAAATGTATTGTTTTTTCTGACTCTCCTTTAATAGGTGGGGTGTTTAAAGAAAAACCATAAAACAAAAAACCCAAACCTGTGCAAGCACAAATTATTCAAGAATTCCATTGATTTCATAATATGCATTTTCTTTCTATACTGAAAGGAGTAAGTGATGATGAACAAAACAAGAAAGCAGATACAGGTTTTTTATATGGACAAGGAATTAAAACATTGAATAGTGTGTTCTCAAGCTTCCCATTTCCCTAAACAGTTAAATTTTATCAGAAAGAAAATCTTAATATATGAAAATCTCATAATTTAAATAGCAAACTTTCCCCCCACTGACAGCTGCTTTGAATTACATAGCGATTTACTAATTTTCAAGTAGCCTTAATCTCAGTTCCTATCAGTTACTCAGGTCTTCCTAGATTTTAAACTAGATTAATATCTGAAAAACATTAAACTACATGGATTTAAATACTGATTTTTAAACGATTTTTTATTATATTTTGGGGGAAAATCGTAAGTGCTTCTTCTCTTTAATGCCATGGGAGGAAGGTAAAGTGCTTATTTAGTTTATGAGGCAGCGAATCTCTCTGAGACTCAATGCATTGCATTTTACGCTGTGACACTATAGATAGATTATTAAATATTCTCAAAGACAGAAACAAGATTGAAATCTATTCCAACCCACTTCTCCCAAACTGGAGAATATACTTACAAGAAAATAATGTTTTGTTACATCTTTTTCCCTTGTGCTAGCACAGTGCAATTTACCATATTTATACCATTCTTCAGAATCTACCACAAAAGCAACATCTCTGGGAATACTTTTACACTTTGTACCTTCACTAATGAGATATTTTAGAATAGTAAACAGTGAATAAAAAGAAAAATTGGATAAACAGAGAAGGCAAGTTTACTTTTTTCTTCAAATAAGTATTGTGGTGTGAGTTTTTTTCTTTTCTTAGAGGAGGTATCACAAGTATTCAAAGCATATGGCTCCTAATTCTACTAATCTTTCAAAGTTCGCACCTCTGACTGGATTTTTAATAAAATGCATGTTTTATAAAATGTAGCCACAGAGTAAATGAAATATAAACTACTAAAGAATTGTAGTAATCCATGTTTTGAGAATATTCTTATTTGCTTGAACAAACTTGTTCTAGAGACAAATAAAATATAGCAGCTGTATCTTGGTTATTGTTATGACACAGTGATCCAGTTTGCAATATTTATGAGTCCTGGTTTATGTGTATACTTAAAAGAATGAAATATATTTTAAATACTAGTAAAAGTAACTGTCTGACCTGATGGAAAAGTGGACTGTGTGTTATAGGGATTCCTAAACCACTGAAACACATCCCAAGGACCATATCATCAGGCGCATCCATGCTGTAACACCGGCATTTGCTAGCAAGGAGTTTCTGAACAGCTATTCTGCTGAAAACCATCCTGAATAAAAAAAAGGAAATGAAGCATATAAGACATTAACTACTAGAGAAGCCAAATGACTGTAACTACTAAATACTGCTAAATGATATAAAACTGCAAGAAAAAATGTAGTCCTCTAGTACAACACATCTAAATTTCAAAATCTGAGAAATCAGTACTGACAAGCAGTGCAAGAGGCATTTTCTGAAGGATAATTAATTTATATAATGAAACTTAATTATACCAATTATGTCAGTAGTTATTCCAACAATTACTCAGCTAGCCACCGTTTTTACTGCAGCTGACAATTACTCCTAAACTCGGCCAGAACTTTAAAGGTATATTCTCCTCTTACTCAAATGTGTTGTCCAGTTAGTTACCATGTAGCAGTTAAATGAAAAGAATTCTAAACCTGAACTGTCAGAGTTCCCTCCTAAGTGAAAAATGTTTCTTGAAGCCATTGTAATGCTCTTCTATTCATCCTTTCTCGCTCATGTGAGTACCAACTAGAGGCTGAAGCTGTTAGATCATTATCACTAAAATCAGCCTTCAATAGACCAGAAACATGATGATGTCTTAAATTCAACAGCTTAAGGGAATATACACTTGACTGGTATTACATAGCTGCCTTATCTGACGTCACATCATCCACCCAGTCTGATCAGAATACAGGGTTCTCTAGCTACTACAAATTATAGTAAAAAGATTCACACTCTGAAATTGCTGCGTGGCTTCATGAGTTCATTCACTATATGAAAATCCTTCACTTGTCATATACTTTTAGATTTTGTATCTTCACTATGAGATATCTCAGAATAGTAAACATTGAATAAACAGCAAAACTGGATAAGCAGTATAATTTAAATAGGTATTGTGATGTGGGGTTTTTTTCCTTTTCTTACAGGAGGTATCACAAGTATTCAAAGCACTGGGACAAGGTGAAACTTCTCCAAATAGTGAATGCTAAGGCAGAAAGGCTGACCTGAGAATACTGTCAGCTTAAAGTTGTCAGAGACTCTATCACTATCATTGCAACTTTGAAGACTGAAAGTACCATAAAAAGAAAACAAAACCAATGGAGACCACAACAGAAAGTCATACCTCAGTATTCAGTCAGATCAAACACAGAAGGAATAATAAGCTAGAGCCTTGGGGGAAAACAAAGAAAAAAAAAAAAAAAAAAAAAGAGCTGGGATTTGTGACCAGCATGTGTTGCCACATAGAAGGTGTGATACCAATTGAACCATTTGGAGAACATACTTGCTAGCTGATTATCTGGACTGCGTCCCTTCAGTTATATAGAATTCTTCACTTAAAATGAACCTTCTCAAAATTAGGGTAGGGAGCAAAATGGATGATCTGTGCCTGTATCTGTTCAAACCAGAGAATGAAAATAACACCCAGACTTCCACAACTAGATGACAGAATAGAAACCAAGAGATAAACACTTAAAAGAAAGTATAGGACTGGTAACCAAAAAACATAGCAGCACCAGCAGGTTTGTTTCTTAACTTGAGCTTAAACCCTGCTTAAGTAAGATGTTATGCAACTAAGCAAAACAATGCGAAGGACAATCAATTAATTTTTATTCACTCATGGACAGATAAGAATCTAGCAAGTTATTACTTTTCACAGAGAATAACACCAAGAACATTTAGATACTTGCATTAGACACACGGGACAGACAGATCAAAGTCTTAGGATTGTTCTTCTTGCAATATGAGCCAACCTGAAATTTCAAATTTTGCATACAATCATGGCGATCCCTGTGTCTCATGCATGAGAAGACCAATCCACAATGACCTTGTTCTATGAGAAATTATTTTCCAGGACATCAACATCAAACTCTTTGCTTAGCCACCTCTCTATAAATCATCTCATGAAGTTCAAAAGCACATGGAGAATCACCATCATTTTTCTCCATGCTTGGACAAAGAAAGAGAACAGGAAAGAATATTCTCACTGCAGCAATTTGTATTCCTAGGTGTGCTGCTTTGGGTTCTCCTGCAGCCCTCACAACAGTTCAGATCACAAGTGCAGCTTTTTAAGCAATTACTCCAATTTTCTCTGATTACAACACTTTGGATCACACTTGTAAGACAGTCTCTAAGTACACAGAATGAATTCTATCAGATGAAACAATTCTGCATGATGAGTACCAGGAAAATATGTGGTGCAGATAACTGATATAAGGCACTTAGTTCACAGGACCAGTCAAGCCAAAATGACCTCTCCTGATACATGCACTAACTGTTTTGCTCTAAAAATCTGTTCCGATGGGCAGCACAGTTTCTTACTAGTAAGGACACTTGTGTCTTTGAGCACCATTACATTTTAATGTAATTTAATTTTTAACTAGAAAACATCACTGTTCCTATTGCATCTGATGTCTGTTCTAATTCAAAACATTTGCATTCAAAGCAGGGACTGATGCAGATCTCAGTAGGAGTTTAAATAAATTACCCTCCACCGCCAGTGATGTAACTATATCCTCCTGTTCCCAAGCCATACCCATAACGCTCTCCAAGAAATACTGGTTCATTTGGGTCATAGCAGCTGAGCAGTTTTCGGAGCCTGAAGATACTATAATATGAAAATCCATTAAAAAAAATTAAACCATGTAGACATTCACTTTGAAACAGATATTGTTAGCCTAAATGGCATTCTAGTAAACAGCACAAAAATTACAGAAGAAATTCAGAAATCCTACAAAAAAAATAAGAGATGCAAATTTTTAAATACAAATTTGTGATGGGTTATTTACTATGAGGTATACGGCTGAACCTGGTCAAATGATGACTCAATTAGCTTAAAAATATTTTTCTGAAGAAAGAAGCAAATTTTCTCAACAAAACCAAGTCTCATCTCCGAGAAAACACCAAATTTTTTTTTTAAGCAATAGCAATATCTTTGCACAATATCTTTTCTCCATGGGAATTGAAATAAAAAGGAGAGCTAGTTATATGAATAGTGCTTTAGCTACAGTTATAGCCTCTTCCAAATTCTGCATTAATATGTAACAGAAGAAAAGTTTTATCTTGAATCACTTATTCTTATATTCATGACTATGTCATCCTGCTGGTTGATCACTCAGACTTATTTAGCTTATCCTGCGGTGTCAGTTTTCATGTGAATGGGACCTAATTTTCTAACAAAGGCAAGTCCCAGGACAGCATTTTAGGTGGCTTTGACAACTGATCCTTAGCTTACAGAACCTTTCTTCTTGCACATTTATCTGAGGAATACATCTTAGAAAGTGTATTAGCAAATGACTAATACCAATCAACTCAGACACACCTACACTGAAGAATGAAAATGTGTAACAATTTGTAATCATATTCAGACTATATGATTACCTATGTGTAGTTTTTATGAAGTTACAGGATTACAATATTTTTAATATCAGTCAAGGAACGCTGAAGGAAAGTGATGATTTTCTTCAATGAAGGAATATAAGTCTAGGTTAATTAAATTGTTGTAGCTCTTAAATACAGAAGAAGAGATTAATACTGCTAAAACTCCTATTGACACGAACGGTGGCAATTCCTGACATATTGCAATGTATACCTTATCAGTGTGTCATCATCCACTATGACTAACCAAGGAGTTCTGGGAGAGCTATGATTCAAAAACCTTTCCAAAATGGCAAAGGTTTTCCCACAGTGACCTAAAGGAAGAAAAATAACAAAATATGTACATTTAAATGAAATGCAATTGAAATAAACATTTATTCATTAATTAAATAAATATTTTATGGCACTATGCAAAATATTTTGGAAATCACTGGTAAAATATTTGAGATGCAAGTTCCTTCATTGTGCTGAATGGTGTTTGTGCAAATTGTTCCAAAACAATTATTGCTTTCTATGCAGGAACACAGTTTTGAAGAATGCTGAAGTAAGGAAAATCTCTGAATTATGGAAACCTGAAAAATAAGCTATATTCCAGCTGTCTTGTTACACTGTTGGACAATATCTGGCAAACCGGTACTCTTAAATTTCCAAAACTGTAAAATGTTCTGCAAAATAAACCAAGATATCTTCATAGTATTTTATAACACATCAGGGAGGCCCACTGCTTCTCTGTAAATATTTATGTCTACATTAATCTACTGCACTCATAACCAGCAACTCCCATCCTGATCACTTCCTCCAAGGAAGAGTCTTAACATTTACCACAAGATTATAACAAAGTAGAGAGTTAGAAAGTAGGAGTTGAGAAGTGAAACACTCTTGTTCAGAATGAGCTGAACAAGAGAAAGAGGGAGTTTTGGAGTTCTACGGAATCCCCTTTAGATCTGGGAAAGAGATATCTAATTGCAAACAGTTTGTATTAATCTAGATTACAGTTGATTATCTAAAGCAATTGGTGCTACCGTTATTACAATTACTAAACACGCACTAAAGAATAAGAATAATATTTGAAGATACTTCCAGTTAAAATATTTTTTGAGAAAATGCAGTAACTCCCAGCTTAAGTGTGCTTGTTTTGGCTGGAATAGAGTTATTCCTTCAGAGTAGCTTCTGCAGGGCTATGTTTTGGATTTGTGCTGGAAATGGTGTTGATAACACAGATGTTATGGTTATTGCTGAGCAGTGCTTACAGAGAGTCAAGACCTCTTCTGCTTCTCACATCCCGCCACCAATGAGTGGGCTGGGGGTGCTACAAGAAGCTGGGAGGGGACACAGCTGGGATAGCTAACACCAACTGACTAAAGGGATATTCCAGACCATACAGTGTTGCGCTCAGCATATATAGCAGGGGCAAGAAGAAGGAAGTGGGGGACATTCAGCGTGATGGTATTTGTCTTCCCAAGTAACCATTTCACATGATGGAGCCCTGCTTTCCTGAAGATGGCTGAACATCTGCCTACTGATTGAAGTAGTGAATGAATTCCTTGGTTTGCTTTGCTTGAGTGTGCGGCTTTTGCTTTATCTATTGAACTGTCTTTATCTCAACCAATAAGCTTTCTCACTTTTACTCTTCCAATCCTGTCTTCCAACCTGATAGGAGGAGTAAGCAAGTGGCTGCGTGGTGCTGGGGTTAAACCCCAACATTCCTAATTTCGTGAAACCATGAACTTAGTATCAGACTGATATATAAACATACAAAAATGTTGATTTTGATTTTGTGAATTATATTCCATGACAAAAGATGGACAAGAACACTATTAGAGTAAGGTTGGCACCATTTTTTCAGTTGAGAATACCAGCAGCGCACAGCCCTCAGCTCCCTACAGCAATTGTGGAAGGTCCCTTCCCCCTGGTGTGAATGAACTATTGGGCACGGCTTCTACAGATTATCCACACATGTCCAGCAGATCTGTGTCCTCCTGAAAACACTCACTGGTTGCACATGTCACACTGGTTTGCACCTTTGCAAATGGAAATCCCTGAATATTCACCCTCTGCCTGTAGAAGACCCTCTGGAGAATAAAATAAGGGCAGCTTGAAAGCTGGAAATAAGTTAGAGATCAGAACAATTGACCTAGCGGGCCAGATAAAGCTAATAGGCCACGGCTTGGACACTTCTAATTCAGAAGGTGAGTAGTAGCTGTAACTGTAAGCTTAAGAACAGTAGATCAAATCAAAGAAAAAAACCTAAATTTAATAAACTCATGGAAGCCATCATATCCATAGCCTTTTTTATATTCAAACACAAAGTAAATTACTTTAAATCCACATTACTTGCCATGAAAAGATATTCCAAAGCTAACATTTAGGGTTTGTGCTTAAATCAAGACACTAGGCACAAGCATATAATATTTGAATACCATATGGCAAGTCGTTTATCCTCAGTAACCAGCTGGCACTGCCCGAGGTCTTTTGACATAAATCTATGGCTTCTGCTACTACTGATGGTCTTACTCATGATTGTCAATATCTCAAGAATTCTTACTCCTACCCAGAATAATAACATCAATTTTTGTCTCTTGGAGTATATCAGTGTACCATGCTGTCATACTCACAGGATTTATGTTTCTACTAAAAAACCACATTCTCCCTACATGGGTGAACTCTACTCTCCATCCACTTCCTGTGAGCCAAAAGCCTTCTTTTTGTTTAGGCTGCACAAATGTGCTATAGAAATACAAAATTAATAACTTACATACTATACATGAAATTTACATATCATCCATAAACCCTACCATCTTTAGAGAGTTATTTGCACAAAACTGACCACAACAGTCATTACCTCACCTCTGTCGGTGTTAGGTATGCCTAAATCTATAGTAGGAATGGAGATGTCTGCATAATCACTGTAGTATTCAATAAGGGCAGCTTCTCTTTCCCAAGTCTGCTTTACAACTGGTACTGCAAAACAACCATTAACATCAGTAACTTGATTAAATAAAAGCACCTGATAAAAACACATTTATGCACCTCATTAACTGACATATCCCTTCACAGGCTAACGAAAACGCTGTTTTAAATACAGCATCCTGGTTCTAAATGCTCATTCTTTTTTCTTTCCTACAATATTTAGAAAGAAACAATTGTAAATAGTTACGACAGTAAGGACAGTTTTGATTATACAGTAATAAATTTTCTTTTAAAATATGAGTATAGTCTCATTCATATTACATTGAAAACTGGGATGTTTACATTCATGCTAGCCAAAGTATTTAATTCATTACTTTTACATTTGCTATGGCAGACTTCATAGCACATATCAGCACAAACGTTATCAGAGATCAATCATTCTTGCAAGGTAGAAACTGTCACATTTCAAAAAAAGCACATCCAACTGTACAGCATGTAAAATGCCATTTGACGTAAACATTTAAAATTTATCACAAAGTTCTAATAATGATGTTATAAATGTTTAAATTATACCCAGAAGTGAATAAATTATGAGTAACATAAAAAGCTGAACATCTGGGTGTCTGGAAAAGAATGACTAGATTGAAATCAATGATTTTTTTTTTTTCCATTTTAAAAATTGAATGATCAGGATGTAAAACGACTACTCCGAAATATCATGCATTCTGCTATCATTGTTTGTCTTTTTAATGTTCTGTGACACCATCCCATAGGTCTCACTAGCAGTATCAAGCTCTTTAAATGGAGGAAGTGTTTACATAACTTCCCATTGTCGCTATATAACTTGTGAACAACTTATTTCAGCCCCTTGCTGGAATCATCCATTATCTAATTTGATGTTTCCTGCCTAACTATTTGCTCATTTTCCTCTACTCTGATCACACAGACACTTGTAGGATGTATTATTCTTGATTGACCAATAGTCAAGTTTGGTAAGAGTAAAATGAATTGAAAGGATACAGCAGTAAGAACTCAACGGAATGGCTTTAATATTTGGAAAAAATATACTTCCAGTTCCTGGCACTGTGCAATGGATGATACTGCTTTTAAAGGTTTTAAGACACTTAAAACTGCTCTCAAATCTTTGCATTAAAAAATCCTAAGGGAATTGTATACAAAAATATGTTCATAAAACATGACAGTAGAGTTTTGAAGTGCAAAGCCAGGAATTTCACAATACATTAACTCTACCTCCTATGGACTAAAAAGTCAATTACATCATATAACAACTGCATAATCATACATTAATTGACAGAGAATGCCAGTAAACTTTTTTTTTACCAAATAGAATAAAAACCAACATTAGACAGGAAATTATTTGCTTATTCTGTGGAAATATTCTATTTCAAAAGCTTTTCTCAGTAGAACAAAATCAGAAAGGCCCCAGATATACACGATATACAAGATGTAAAGGCTGCTTCACCTTCCTCCAGCCAAGGACCCCAACCCCTACCCTCAGTAGGATGCTTTAACATATTAACTACTTGAGATTACAGACAAAGCCTCCTAGTTTCTTCAGTGAATCCCCCTTTTTTGCATAAATGAAAAAAGTTCACTGAAGCAAGAACTGGAGTCTCACCTCAGATAAGCAGTCCAACAAGGGGGCTACTTGCTTAAGTGTCTTTCTCTTTTCCTTGCTTGTTTTGACGGAAGAGTCACCATCCAGACTAATGTCTATTGCAAATTGAATTCCACAGTACTTCAAAATTTTTAACAACTCATATGTTCAAAAAAGAATTACTTTGAAATTCCTGATTAGCTGTTGATACAAATATTTATCTATTTATATTAATATTTGTGATTAATACTGCACTATAGAGATACTTACAGGTCAGCTCTAAGCTCTTAATTATATTTTATTTGTGCTACTTCTAGAACCTTGACACATCTGCAGCCTTGAAATTTTCTTATATAACCACATACAGTATGTACTAAGAAGGAGAGTTGTATGTGAAGTAAATTCTGAAGTAAAATTTGGGAGCTCTTGCACATAAAATTACAAGCCTTCATGTTGCACTAATGTCATTTTTGGCATACAAAAAATTGACTTACCAGGTAAAAGGAGCTCTCTGAAGCTGGCATCCATTAATCTTTCAAAATCTTGATAATGATTATCCTCTACTGCATAACACTGGAAGCTGTGAGGAAAGTTCAAGAATTTTCCTCAGTCTTCAACAGGTGTTTCTTGATGGATGTTGTCACTATCTTTTTGAAGTCTTATGTTCTTTTCTGACTTTCTGGATTTTGTTTTTTTTTTCATTTTAATTTTGATGTAAGAAAATAAACATGGATCCAGATAGGAGAACTCTTCAGTGAACTCCAATTACAGGACAGTCAATTTTGTTTTGTCAAAAGGTAGGCCAATGATTAGGTGATTAATACAGGAGAAATGTGTGCTCATCAAGTGTAGTAACATTAAGAAAAAAATTCCATAAATTTTATTTTGAAAAAAAGAATACAGCAACTAGCAAAGAGTCTAAATTTGGAAGTGACAAAATCTACAGGTTTTGAACCATTATCAAAAGGGAGACCTAGTTAAGAGAAGAGCTTTTATCTTCATCCTGTCCTCTGACAACAGGTGTGGCAAAACCGCTGAGACAAATGGTATAACTACTAGCCATTATTTAATTTGCAATTTCTTTGCCAATAATAATCACTTTAAATTAAGCATATGAACAAACTAAGCCTAATGGTGACAATGTTATGTACCTGGAGTATTCAAGGAATAAAAAATGCAACAGAATTCCTGTAAAAAAATCCATTCCTGAATTTATTAACAAAATTATCTAGAAGTAAACTAGAATGGACTGGTAAGCGGTGCCAAGTAGGTAGAGTGTGATCTGTTAAATCAGTGGATTTGGAATCTTCCCTTCCAAGTTTTGTACATACTGGATCTACCTCAACTTAACTGACCTTTACAGTGTATTAGCTGAAGCTGAGCGTCTCTCTGTCTTTACTTTCTGTTCCTCTGAGAAGGACGTTAACACTCCCTGGACATATATTGTTGGGCTGTGCTAGGGCTTTTTTGTTAGTTATTTTACCATAGATATCATGGCCATATTTTCATGGTGGCTATCATTACTTGCGTAACACTACAATTTCCAGATGGAACACACCATAGTGTTGCACATTTGGGATACTCTTTACCCGTGCCATCAATCAGACAAACTACCACAAATGACCAGATTTCTACATGAGACAAAATTTTCCATTCCAAGAATTACAAAAAGATCTTTGCGCATCCAATTGCATAGGCTGAATAGAGAAAAAAAGCTATATGACAGCATAAGCTGCTCAATCTTTTACTGAAGGGGAGGGCAGGAGAAAAGGAAGGAGGAAGGGAGAGCGCTTTCAGTTTGTTCCAATTTTTATATCAGCCACCACCACACAGCTGCACAATTACCACTGCAAGTACAAGGAATACAACTGAACCAATTATCTGGGGGAAAACACACTGAAGGATATTTATAGCTGCTATATCAATTAATATTGCAACAACTCCAATTTACAACAATATAAGCTAACTTTATGCATATTTTTAATTTAGATATTCAATTTCAAGACTTTTGCCAACCAATCACTAATGATGAAACATCAAATTACCACAACTTTTCATCTTAAATGTTTCACAGCACTCCTGAAGAACTCTCAAGAGCAAAAAATTCTTCGTAAAGAATACACTGTTTATTGTTCTGAAGCTTCTGTATTTCCCAGTGGATTTTGCAAGCATTTAGTCCCAAGAGCTACACACAGAGTTTATCCACTTGTTTTTTAAATATTAATTTCATAAACTATATCACATAAAACTACAGCCTTGACAAACCAACTTACTTCTGTCTCCATGAAATTTCTGACATGTTTTTACAGCAATGAACACAGCTTCCTTTTTCACTGGCTCTCCCTATAAGAACAGAACAAAGAAGAATTTTGTAATTCCAGGCTGCCACAGGATACGTGTGTCCATGCATATAATAAAACAGAAAATTCCTTTTCATTGCATATCATATTGAGTAGAATAGAGTACTAGTAATACAGTAGAAAGTACCTTTCTGTATCTTGAAAAAAGGTCACTAGTGGTTACAAATTCTTGAAAGAGCATTATTGAAATACTTTTTTTCCATTGATGTAGTATTCTAACATGAACTAAACCACATATCATTCGGAAAAGTGTATGAGCAGTAGAACTTGTTGAACTAAGAATGATTCATCTGAAAAAGAATGTTTTCTTAATTTCTTTGAAATTTATTACTTTGAGAACATATTGAAATGTACCATACTTGGAAAAAGAAGCTTAAATACTACACACCAATCTTTGAATTATATGAACTGAAATAAAATCTTTTAACCTTTTTTATTTGTTTTCCTTTTTGGCATCTAGAATTTTGCTCTCCTGGAAGCACAGAACATTTTTTGGCCTCTAGCAACAGTTAACCAATAATATCATAAACTGTTCTCTTTGAGGTAGGAGAGATAAGTTGTACTTTAATACATCAAAATCTATATTACATTTTATGTTTAGCCTCAACAAGTTTTAGATCTTCATCTGTGAAAAAAAAGCTTATCTATACTTCAGTACCTCACAGAAATCTAAGGAGAAATACTTTATAGATCATGGGCTTCTCAATCATTGTGGTAGAAAGACCCATTAAAGCATAGTCAATATTTGTTTGCCAGGAAATATCCTTGTGCCATAGAAGCTGGAAGCATATCCAAAACCAGATAACTATCAGAAACATTTTTTTAACTTACTGGAAAACATTTTCTTAAGGTTTGAGACTTTTCAAGTCACAAATTATGCATTTTAATAGGAGTTCACCTTTGCGGTATTTAAAATATAGCACTTACACAAAGTGGCAGAAAATTACTATATGTTGTTGCACAATGGTCAACTTTATATGAGCTCACATCATCTGTACAGAACTCAGGCACTGGAGTAAGGTGTGGTCCTTCGCCTTTCTGCCAAATATACAGGGCAATCTATTAAAATAGAAAACATTTATATAAGTAATGAAACCCGACAAAAATTCTCAGAGCATACAAAGAAACTGTATTAAAGGACAAACTTAAGAGGAAAATAAAAAAATATGGGATGTTGTAGAAGATTTGTTCCTTACTTGATAATCTACCTGCGTAGCTAGTGCCAACATGTAATTTTCTTCTAAATTTTCTGCTATTTTTTGTTTCACATAATTACAATTAGTTTCATATATTTAAGTATGTTAAAACTACCTTTAACTTTTATAAGAAGTGGTAAAGTGAATATTTACACTTTCTTTTAAAGAAAATGAAAATCCTTATTGTGTTGCTCTTTTTAAATCGTGTTGATAATCCAGAATAGCTAGGTCTGTTTCATCCTATGTGGCAATTTTCAGCATTTCAAAGCAGATCCATTCTCTGGTGACAACTTTAAATGCTTGAAATCAGTAATGAAACTCTAAGAAGATGTAAAATATAATGAAGTATAATGTGATATGCTATCCTATAGTAGACTCTTGTCCATTTCAAATGCAGCAACAACAAAAAAAATCCAGCCAAAATTTACAGGGAAAAAGGAAGAAGCAAACCAGTGATCTCTGAAGAAGGTTAAAAAAACCCCAATCCTTTGTATTTGCATTCAATGCATAACAAAAATAATAATATTTCAATCTGTACTTCCTGAAACATCGAGAACACTGAGAAATGCCCAACACTTCCATTGCAATACTTTTACACTGTTCATAACTTTGCCAGACCAAGTATTCAGACAGGAAGGTTCTACCCTGGGTGCCCACCTCAAACCAGTTAAAAGATGAACTTCATTTCATACAAAACCATTCAGAAACTTGTAAGAACAAAACGAAGTTCTTAAAAATCTAAAACGAACAAAATAATACCTCAGTAAGCGGGCAGATTCAAAGCTTCTCAGATGCACTGCCATACACTCCCAATTCTGAATGCTTAGTCTCCCTTGAGGACAGGCCCAAGATTTGAAAGCATCTTTGGACAAAAGCTGTTTGAGAATGCACTCAAGATGCAGGGTTCTGGGTTCTAGGTTTGCTCCTGTCTCAGTCAGAAGTTACAGCTTTTAGTTTTCAAAAGGGTGCTTACACTAACAAACTGTAGATGTTCTGGGACAGAGACTCCCCATGCTACCTCATGAAATTGATTTACTGTGCAAAAGTAGGATTCATAGAACCAATAAGACAGTGTTGCAAAGGGGGCTCTGACTCGACTGTACAGAGGGAATGGGACCTCTCCAAGGGAGGAAAGATCAGTCTTGGGTTCTCATTCCTGTTTCTTATGTTACTTACACATATTCCCAATGTCTTCTGAATAGCAAGCAATTTAAGATCTTCACTGGAATATGGGATAGGACCCAGCACACACCAAAGGCAATGAAAATTAATCTCCTTTTCACTGTGTTACATCTACTTATGAACTGTTAGCTTTAAACCACTGCCCCGGGCCAGAATTTAGCTCCTGTTTTAGCAAATAATGTGATCATCAAACTGTTATTAAGAAGGCAAAATATTGCCTTCTCTCCAGTGTTCTGGAAGAATTCAGCACAAACCAGGAGTGTTAAGTATGGTCTGGACATGCTCAAGTCACCAAAGCAGTTACAGACTTCTAAGCTACGGGTAATTATTTCCTCTTCATCTCATTTAGGTCTCAGTGTACTCAGAAAATTCCAACTACTTGCACTCAGCCATTTCTGGAACTTAAAGTAAAATAGAAAGGCCAGTTTGTTACAGGTCCTGTTAGGACTACAGGAAGCCCTGAGAATACAGTCATATTTTTGAAACTTAAGCTTACCGATTTGAAAGATTTTTGACAGCAAACAGCTAGGGTACAGTCACATACTGGAACACAATTAACTGACAACTTTTTAGCAAGTTGCTGTTTGCAACTGGGCTGTCCTAACTACAGGTGCTTTTACACCACCTTAATCGCCAAGAAAAAATAAAGGTTGATTGCACCAAAAAGAGTTTATATTACTGTATTTTGCTTTGTAATTGGGCAGATCCAGCTGTCCAGGAGCTGAGAGTACAAACATAGTTGCTATGCTGCTCAGCTGATAGTGACTTGCTAAACCACCGTCACTCTGCAGCAGATTGTTTCAATACAAGGAGTTTCTTGTTTGCAACTTCTAATTTCTCTTAGCTTCATCATTAAATAGTCTGTTGCTCTGCTATTTTAGCAATGCTTCTGAAAACACAGATGATCTTAGCGTTACAGACAAGTTCAACAAAGTACTAAAGGGAAAGGCCACTCTATAAAGGCCAACTTAAACAATGTTGATAGTGCTTGGAGCAGAGCAGGAATATGGAAATGACATGTAACATTGATGTTCACAGTAAGGAACAGTCAATACACACACACATACATCTCCAAGGTTATTTTTTTGCCTTGTCACCACATTCACATTATGGGACAGGAGTGATTCTTGACCATGCCTTAAACCTGGAAGACTACATAGCAGCAAGGGATGGGATTTTCAAAGAGCTTCCAGTACATTTTAAGATTGTATTAGTTCAAAATTCAGCTATTCAGAATTAATGTCTATCACATGAACCAATAAAGAGGCAATACTTCGGCAGCACAAAAAATATTTAACAATTTTAATTCAACATGAATTATTTATGGAGGCTCATAATGTGCTAAGATTTACTACTAAATAATGAAGACTTCAACAGAAAGCCATAGAATGGTGTGAAGATACCGCATTTTAAAAGTGATATCAGAGTGCCATTTTGGGTAATACAACAGGATGACAGACTGTTCCTAAAACTATGGAAATGAATGTACAATAAAAAGACAAAAAATATTCCTAGTCTCAGTCCTACTTCAAACCTAATGGAAAAATTCATTATTTGCTTCCAGTTTTGAACAAGCATTAGGCAATATGCTATATATTGTGCAGCTATAAAAACTCCAGAAAACAATCTACAAAGGAGCAGCAGCGTGACAAAAACCCTTTACCATTTTTGCAAAATACACCTTCCAGACGGACAGTGATAGTAATGATATGGATAAAAGAAACAAGGACTTGGAATGTAGTAGGTTGAAAAAAACTGATACAGAGCATAATAAAATACAAAGTATGATAAAATACCAATAGCATGCTATTAGGCGTCTGTGGAACTAAAACATTTCTTCTAACATCTATCATCCTTCATAAATTTAAACATTATACACAATCATTAAAGATCACAGATTATATCCTTTGATTTGTTGTCAATCTTGATTCACAAAAGAAAGACATAGAGATAAAAATGATTTAAGAAGGAGAAGATGGCGATTTATAAAATAAATGAGGGGGAATAGAAGTGTCTCTAGGGAGACATGAGACTGTGAAGAAAGAATAACCACAGGGCTGAAGCCGCTTATCTATAGCAATAAATTTAAAATGAAACATGTGCAAAGAACTGCTAACGGAAAAAGAAGTGGATGGAAGTAATTTTGCCAGCTGAGTGATCAATCGTTTTTCATTAAGCACATAAAAAAATGTCTGCTAATGAATATATATTTTTTATGACTCTGTGTTTTGAGGCTTTGTCATTTCTGAGGTACAATGGAATACTGGGAATATACAAATGACTTGAGGTAATTTAAAGAAAGATGATTAACAATGTGAAGCCCAAGGTCTTGCATTCAGAAAAAACAACAAGAGGAAGGAAACAGCTTTTTGGCTTGTTCATGTAGCAAAATGAAAGCTGAGGGGGTCCAATTGCTTTTGAGAAATACATCAGTCAAAGAGGGGAAACTGTGAAAGAGTGGTACCGGGACAAAACCAATTTCATTTGAATATGCTACCAATTTATACTCTATAAATACATTGAAGATTTATGTTGGAAATAAGGCTTATAACCATTACAGAATAAAGATGTGGAACAGCAGCAGTAGTTTTAAACAAGGTGGGGTTTTTTTCTGGGCTGTAACCACAATTTACAGCTGACTTTCTGGAGAGTTTTTAAAAAATGGAACAAACTCAAAGCCCTCAAGTTCACACCAAAACCAGCAAGCTTATTCCAGATTCACCCTCACTTTCCACCTTGACTCAGGAGTTCACTTTGGTAACAGTAGAAAACCATGAGCTGCACAAACATTCTGAAGACACAAAAAATGAAAAAGCTTCAGAAAAGGTGCCAGTGATAATTTTCAGATCCCCCTACTCCTTTCTACTCATGTTCCTTTTAGTTAACTCACTTATTCTCTGGAAGACCTAGTAGCTACCTCTTAAAATTGTTGCAAATCAAAAAAACCCAACAAAATCCAGACTTTCATGCTGCAAGTTGCAGAGTTGACTGTTCACTTAACAGCTGGATTCCTCAAACAATCTAATTCAAACTCCAACATATTTAACTCTTAGAGTTTGATTTAGAAAGCGAGTGAGGCTGGCTTGTATCTGAGATACTATTCACACCAGCTTATGCTTCTTGAATTGGAAGTCTCCTTCCTTCTTTACAGAGCAAGCCTTAGCGGATACCTTACTGTATACAACCATATATGTATTCATATATAAATATAATTTTATTCATTAATTCCTCTATGCTTGAAATATAAAGTATTACATTATAATATTCTAAAGGAAGAAAAAGAAAGTAAACATGCCATTGCATTCAAGCTTTTTAGCGACTTCTAAGAAAATCTGTTATTTCCATTATCATGTATCACTATTCAAATATATAGATTTGAGGTATTTTTTTCTTTCGTCATATCACTGCTTACCTCATGTTTTAAATCTATTGTAAAGTCTGACTTGAGTGGTTCACTTTTCAGCTTCTTTGCAAGCCTATACAATTAAAGACGAAGAAATTGACTCAAAAAATATTTTAAAAAAATCAGTCAGTAGTGTATGCAGTTAAGTGTGCCTGCTATTATTGACCATCTTATAAGGGGAGCGGGGGGGAAAAAAAAGTCAAACTTCTATATTTATTGCCCCAAGAAGCAACTTACTTTTCTTTTTCATATATATATTTTTTTTTCCATCTGAGCACAGTGTGATGATGTTAATTTTAGCTTTCAGCACACACATATTGATACATTTTTCTTGCCCAAGGAGAGAGTTCTCATCTAGAGTAGATGGAGAGTCGAGTCTAGCTTAATATTTTCAACAGATGAAAAGCAGAAGTGCATTTCAAGTTCAGTATTGATCAGCACCTCAAACTTCTGACAACATTCTTTTCTGTATTCCAAAGCCAGTATTTATGCACCTTCAATTCATGAAAACATCGATCCTTGCTACAGCAAGATGCATTCAATTTCTGAAATCTATGAATTTTTCCCATCTCATTTGAAAACTAAACATCTAATCTTAAATACACATCTAGGTTGTCTCTCAGCATGAGAGAAACACTTCTAGAGGGCAATGCGGTCACTCTAAGATCCAGGAACAAAACTGCTCTCTGGAGGAGACTACATTATTAAAATGACAAGAGATGGTATGGAACTAGTTGAACGACTAGTACTGGACAAATATTAACCAGGTGACATGATGTGACCTTTTAGATAGGTAGTGAAGCAAAACGCATCACATGTACAGCAATGATACAGACATCTATTTCTGTACTATTGTCTACTAATGAATTCTTAAGTGTTTCTTTAAAATAATTATGATTGTTACGTATAGAATAAGGAAGAAACAGAATTTTATGAAAGTAGTATTTTCTGTGTAAGTTTATAGCGGGAGCACAAGACAATGTAGATGTACCCAGAGCTAGCTGTACCTTACAGTGCCCGAATGAATCTCTCCCTACACACTTTAAACCCCCAAACTAAAGCAGACTTATATGTATCAGTATGGATGTGATAACATAGGTGGCAGCAGCAAAAGCTCAGTGTAGGCTGTGAAGTCAAATCCACCAGAGGTCAGCCTGCACTAGCTGAGTACCTCCCAAGCTATCTGCCATAGTTCAGCTGCAATCAGCAGCTTCAGTTTAAAGACAGCTCAAAATTAAAATCTGACTTTGCACATCTACTTCATCTGCAGTAAGACCTTCAACTGTGCTGCAGGAACACCTTCATCTTTTACAGAAAACATAAATCCATATGAAATCATAACTCGTTAAATAATATTGACTAGTATCTAGAAAAAATGTATCAATTAAACATTCTTAAGTACGATCAATAAACAAGAAGTGATTAAAAATTCAGTTCTTACTTGTGAACAAGTGGAAAGCTAAGTGCCCAACCAGCAGCAAAATCTGGAAATTTAAAGACTGTAGGATTTTCAGCAAATGCATAATGGTGAATTATTGTAGATTCTTCATCATATAATGCTTTACCTAAAAACCACTCCTGTAAAGGAATATAGGAAACAATTTTATCTACAGCATCCTTTTAGTGAAGACGACTACTGCATTCATACTGAATAACGCAAACCTGAAAACAAAAACAAGGGAAGCATATCATTCACAATAATTTGGACAAAAATTATACTTGGCAAGAAGTGAAACTAACAGCAGTTTTCTGAATTCTAATACACTGTATTTTCAAACTCCAGCACGTGCCCTAGGTTCCACCTTTTTAAAGAGCACTGAATTCCAGAATCACAGAAGGACTGAGGTTGGAATAGGCCTCTTGACACTCTGTATTCCAACTCCCCTGCTCAAGCAAGGTCAACCAGAACAGGTTGCCCAGGACTCTGTCCCATGAAACTCTGAATACACTCCACAACCTCTCTGGGCAACCTGTTCCAGCGGTTGACTGCCCAAACTCACTATTGACTAGTCAAGACCCTCATAAGCATTGCATTCAGGAAGTTAGATATATCCATTTTCAATTTCCATATGTCTAGGGAACTTAAAAAACAAATACCTTTTAAATACTTTGATCTTCAAAACAGTTAAATGAAGAAGGTCCCAAGTATGCATTTGTAATGTAAAAACTTAAGTGGTAAAATTGTTATCAGCTTTTAATAACAATGTTTAAGAATTTACTATAATTTCTGCTATACCAGAAGATAATTAACTGACTTAAATACTGCTTCTTTGACATTACTGTCAGTTGTCTTATTCTTTCTGCTTAGAATGGATATAAAAAAAAAAGCACACCTCTGAACTTCTGCAGAATAAGGACTGTAATTAAAGGGAAAAAGAATATATGTGTACATATATAACTTTTTCCAAAATCTATATAAGTAAATTGCTTTTTAGGCCTGTGAGTTCAAATTATGAAACAGAATTCTGAATCTTCTTAATGGTCATATTAAATATTTGAAGTGTGACGGTTTTTGCATTATGATAGTAACCGAGACTTTTCTTTTTCCTGACAATTTACAAGTTCATCACTAAAATGGGTCCAAAGTCAGGGCAACTATTTTTTCACAAAAGATTGGTCCCTCCTCCCTGCCCTATTTAATTTTTCCCCTCTTTTAAAGGGGTAGTTGTCACTGACAATGAAAAATTACTTCAAGACATTCGCACAGGTCACACACTTGACACAAGGTAAATAACTGCTGTATACAAAATTCAAGACAAAAGAAATATCCAGGCAAAAAACCCCCCAAGAGTATCTTAGTTCTCAGTAGCAATCTTTCTAACTCCAAGTACACATTGTTATACAGACTGACCTAAATTTCAGAATTGAGTTGAGAAGGAATTAGTGAGATCTGGCAAGGGTCCAGCAGTCAGCAAACAGCAGAAGAGGTCCTCATGCACCAGAAGAAACCTCCAGCCAAAATCAACCAGCTGAGCCTGGCATGAGTACACAAGTGTGGCTGTCCCAGAGGGCACTCAGCTTGGAAATGTTCAACTTCCTGCCAGGATTCAACCTGGCTGTCCAGAAAACAGTAAAAGGACAACCCTCAGGAAGGCTTGCCGACCAACCAAGTCAAAGCTACATGGTGCTGTTTGCTTCAAGAACCCCACCTCTGCAAGGATGGTCAGGACCCGTATAAGCAACCACAAACAGAAGCTATGGGATGCCACCTCTCCCAGGAAACCCTCACTCTCCAAGGGAGTGACGGCAAGTGTAACATAGAGATATATATGGAGATGGCAAGGATGGAGAATTTTTCCCACCATTTTTTAAACCACTTTCTTAGGAGCTGGTACCTGGTACTTACTTCCTCACCCTTTGATTTATACCTTAAATCACAACAGACCCTGTTTTCTGCTTCATTTATTGGAAGGATTAAAAAAAACCCCAAAATATTGGGAAGTAAAAAAAAAATGGGCAAACATACTAATTTCTTATACACAAAGATGATTGCCTTGAATGACTCAAAATAGTTCTTTAGAATCATTTGTGCATACCAACTTTGATCTCTCATAAGACCTCCAAAGCTTCAAAATGTTAGTAATACAAGCACACTGTTTCAGAAATAGTTTAAAAATAGTAACATTTTAATAGGATAGTACCATCTGCACACAATTTTTTTTGTGGACTTCCACTTTGTCATGCTACAGAGTGAATAATAGTCTTTACTCATCCTAATTTTGCATGTTAATTTTTACACCAAAACAATCTACGTATTAGAAAAACCAACCTTACTTTCCTTGCTCTATAAAACATAGAAAATCAAACCCATACATACACCCTCCTCAGGCTTTCACGTAATATTATTTCTGGCAATATTAACTCACAAATCACAGTGAAGGCATTCCAGGTTACAGCCAATACTCTCCAAGCTATTTGGTCATAACATCGTTTACTTACTACACTGATATATATGTAGGGCAAGTTAATTTGTGCAGGCTGGTTTTACAGATTAAATTAGTCATACACAAAGTAACTTATAAAGTAACTTAAGAAAAGCTGGTAATTGAATTGCATATAGGCATAAACATGGATTTAAAAAAGAATTTTGTTTGTTACATTGTGGATAGCTACCATCCACAGGATCAGTTAATATATCGTGCTTCAAAAATGGTAAAAATCACCTACCTTTAGTAAGAGCACGCCAAAGTCTTTAGAACACTTTAAACTAGTAGCTGAAGGAATTTGATGCAACAAATTGATGTGGGAGGGCAGAGGTGACCTTACCTAACTTGCCAATCAAGCTGATTCCACCCACTCACTCTTGTACCCACTTACTCACAAATACAAGTGCTCCAAATTAATTTATGCAAGACTTGTGTCTGATACAGAGGACAGGAGACTTCAACTGTCACATCCTCACTATGTCTTACTACAATACAACACCTTATGAGTTCTTATGATTCTCAGAGACAAACTGCTCTTTAGACAGATAGTTTATACCTTTTAAGTATTAACAGCTACTAAGCCATTGCTGCCTGTCAGTTTGGGTTACACCTTCTGGATATCTTTGAGGCTGCAGTCTGTCAACCTGTTAAGATGACAGGATGAGGAGAGGCACATACAACTTGGTTTAACCTTGCTGCTGTTTTCCATGATTAAAGCACAGGCCGAATCAATCTGCTGTTGAAACACAGAATCAGAGGGGGCGAGGCTGGAAGGGACCTCTGGGATCATCTGGTCTAACTTCCCGTGCTCAAGCAGTGCCACCTGTACAGTAGGCTGCCCAGGACAGTGTGCAGATGGCTTGTGAGTTATCTCCAAGGACAGAGACTTCACAACCTCTTTGGGCAACCTGTGCCAGTGCTCAGTCACACTCACAGTAAAAAAGTGTGTCCTGATGTTCAGCTATAATTCACCAAGTGCTTGCCTTGAGATCTTTATGCAAATCGGGTATTCCTCACACTTTTTTAGTTTTACTGCAGTCAATCATGTTCTTGCTTATTAATGCAGGTCATTGTCTTCATTCCTCCACATATTCTCATGATGCTTTCACACATCTATTTTCACTCAACATTACATTCATATCTCTCTGTACAGTTCTGTTACTAATCTCACATATCCAGACTGAAAAGCTGCAGATTCATCAACTATTCACATGCCCCTTGTAGACCTTTTATTGTGGTTAATTTACACCGGCTTTTTATTATGCATATTGCTGGCATTTTAAAATGAATAATGAATGAGGTCAATCTGGTCTAACTCCTCTTAAAATTTGTGACTGATGGATTACTACTGTATATAAGTAATCAGTTGTGGACTTTTACAGTAAAATGCTGATTACTATGTACAAGAGCAAACCATTTTATTTTCCTGTTAAAGCAGGATGGAACATAATTTTTTCTTGTAATAGAATTTACATGTAATGCAAAGGAGGGATTACAGCTGGCATAAAGGCAGAATCTAGAATTTAGAATTCTTATGTTTCTATTCTGAGAACACTGATTGGGCATAGATGTTTCTGAAACAGAAATAAATGGATATTCCAAAGGCCTGATGCATTCAGTCAGCCATTTTGAAGACAGCATGTTTAAAAATGTAAGATATCTGAATTATTATTACCACCTTAGAAAAGAATTGTGTGAAAACAGGACAAGGCCATGTGCCTGCAAAAGAAGTAAATACGCTAAATTGAGACTTGAAGCAAAGTTCAATACTCAGTCAAGGTAACAATAAACAGGTAAAATATATTTTGCACAGGAGATTCTGGCTTCTTTTATTCCAGGCAAAGGACAGACACCAAGCTGATTTTTTTTCCGAACACTAAGAAATTAATAGCTTTCATGTCAGTTGCATTGCCAAAGTTACTCTGTTCCTTAGTGACTGCGTTTTTCTTTTATTCTGCAAGTCTTTTGGTGTTGTTTCTTTTCCAGCAGCTAAAGAAAACTGCCTTACCACCAAGACAGTTCAGAAACAGAATGCAAATAAAATACCCTGCTATATTAGATCAGAGACAGTCAGTCAAACTAACATCAGTCATTCTATCTGACGATAATCAGAACTGATGACAGTCAGGAAAACGGGGAGAAGGGACCACACAGCTAATGTATCCATATTTTTAATGATGCTACATCATTTTCAAGCTACCCACAGGAGGCATCTTTTGTTCACTCAGTTTTAACAGTTCTTCAACAGCTAGACAGGTGCTTATACTGCTGCATGTTAAATACCCTGCTCACTCAGCCTCAGCAACAGAAATTTATCCTCCTATTTTAAGCTGTTTGGATAAATATTTTCCAATGTTGGCAGCTCTGTGGTATCCAGGCCATGTTATAAAATAAATTCTGGACCACAGAAACTGTTCTGTAACTGGAAATTCTAAAATTCCACATTTATAATTTTGTACTTAAAATGATTCCATGTTTCATCTAAAAACCCCTTCACACACATTGAAAAAAGTTAAATATCTAAATTTTTATTTCACCTTAGACCCGTCAAATCTTCCAAGTGTTTCTAGCAGCTTTAGAACTTGTATTCTTGTATCTTCTTCACAGAAGAAAATCCATGAGGAGTTCCTACCATAGGTAACAGAGAAGCTAACAAAAGAAATTAGCATTTTACTAATGAACTGTCTTATGAATAGAATGATAGATTCAATCCCCAAATATAAGTACTTTACAATCAATTATTCATTTACACAGAATTGGAAACTTTTACTACTAACTTAGAATTACACATCAAAGGATTACTCTGCTTCTGTCCGTTTATATAGCACCAGTTATTCCACAAAGAAGGGAACAGAAATACATAAAGAATGTCCACTCAGGAATTTATAGGTACTACAGGTCTAATAGCCACCTATGAATTCAGAAGTTTATAGATAGCAGTTCAAATTACCTTACCCTCCATACCTTAACTTTCTTCCAAGAAGACCCACTGTTTGGCATCTAACATCACTGCAACAATCACGAAACTGCCTAATGATAGGTTTTCTCACAGTTGTTTGCCATTGATCAACCCCAACCCAAAAACTTGATTAGCTTTTTCAACACAGTGAAACTACACAGACTGAAGGGACTCCCCTACCTTCCTCAAAGCCAAGACTAATCTCATTCCTTATTTCTCTACTCCTCCCAGCTTAACTCTTCCACTAAATAACAAAACAAAGCTTTATTAATTCATGAGCTCCTAATGGATCCAGTTGTTACTTTTTCAGTTTCTTTTGCACAGCTTTTACATTTATTTATTAAAGAAGTCATCTGAGAAGAGGGATAAGAAAATCAGCACCTATAAATATCACACATTTCTTACTCTACAGCATTGTCTACTGATAAAATCAGCAATGAAAATAAACAGCAGAAATGTAAGTCAGTGAAAATAAGTAAAAAATGGTGATAGAATCATTTATGTTTTAGAGAACTGTATTTGCCTAAAAAAAAAAAACCAAAAACCATCAAATCGAAAAAAAGCAAACTCAGTATCTGAGAAATACTTACGCTAGAACATGTGACACCTGCAACTGCAAGTCTTTAAATTACATGGTAGAAGCACCATATGGCTGCCAGGTGCTAGTTCAGGTTTTCTTTTCAACCAGGATGAGCTATTTTCCTATAAAGCTACCTCTTCTCTCTCTCTTGTGATGGTATTTGATTATTCACTGTGTTCTGCTTATGATACTTAATCTGTTAGAATACAGCAGCCAGAAGAACTCACAATTCATTCATCCTTTTAGTTCAAGGCATCTGAAATAAACTGGGCAACTCTTTGCTATTCAGGCAAGCAAACAGGCTACAGTCAGCTGGGAAAGACACTTCCTAGCTGTTCCTTCTAAAACTTGCCAAACAAGTATAGAGAGGGTTTCAGATATCCTTATGTTTTTAAATATGTGCAGTATTCAATGCCGCATAAAGACTGAAGGGATTTTTCTCACATTGTAGTGTTCAGCTAGAACTTCAGGAGAGAAATCCTTGGATCCACATGAAAACGGATGGGTGAGGGGCAAGGAAAAAATCACCAGAATGATCTACATAAAAAGAATTACTGTATCTTGTGAATAAAGTACATACAAATTCACAAAAAGAATTATCTGTTCATCTAGCTATCGATGGACAATTTGAATGATCTTCAAGGCTAAGTATTTCAGGCTTGCAAAGAGTCTTACGTAGACCTCATAGCACACAAACATGGAGGAGTCAGACTGCAAGGAGCCATTGCAGATACTCAGGTAAGATCCAGTTGCAGGGTAATAACTTAAAAAAGGAATTTCTTCTCCACTTGATGAACGTGGTTGCTGAGAAGTGCAGTGGGACTTCTGGAGACAGTAAGTGTCATAAGACATCCATTGATATGTCATAACTACATCTTCTGAAATGAAGTATTTTGTCCAAGTTAACCTGTACCAAAGAACTAAAACTTAAGAATTGTCTTAATTGTTTAGAGGTCTACTTAAAACCAGACAATCACAGAACTGAGGGAAGCCATTCTTCTGAAAACAGTTTTCAGATAAGAATGCGTCTTATATCACAATTCCTAGTATCATAAGCTGCTGCAGAATGGGATGACCCCTTCATCTCCCTTTTTCCTCTTTGTCCATTGAAAAAACTAAAAAGCTCAAGCCTCATAACACCTACATACTTCTAAACTTCTTCATTCTGCCAGAACTGGTAAGCAAAGTAGTAGACATAATGAACTTCATATTCCAGAATTCTCTCCAAGATGGAAATCTTCTACTTAAGATTTCTCTTCTGATTTCTGAAAAATTTACTTCTGCTTTATCACACAAACTAGCATTTCAATTTTTTTTATTTCAGAGTTTTGTTATCTTGTAAGAGCTCTATCTGTAAACTCTGTCAGTGAGATATAAATAATCTGAATAGGAACCACTAGGTCATTGAAACAAGAGCTAAGAAGGAAAACCAAAGTAACCGATAGCTGGAACACCATCTTCCAGTTTTGCAATTTACTTTTAACTCTACTTTTGTTTCTTTTCAGTTTACATATATTTCAAAGATAGCTACCATACAAGCACTGTTTTCATGTTTCTACACACAGGAAAGCAATCGAAAGCAGAATAGAAAAAAGCACAGTGTCCTGTAACCAGTCTGTTTCAAAAACCTCAAACCAGAACAGAAACATCCCTTTGAGTAACTCTAATAAATTATATTAACTAAATTGAACATCAAGAGGCTGCAGAGCCCTTGGCATCATTTTCAAATGCAAGTTTGAGGCAAAAGGTAGCCTTCAGTACTATGGAGCTTTAGGACTTTCTGAAACAGGAATCATTGCTTCCTAATGGCTCATAACATGCTACATGTAAATGCAGCATGTCTTCCTTGGAGCCACCTGCATAAGCTAAGAAGAAAAGATATTTCAGATTACCTGTCTTCTCTGACCATAATAAGATGAAAACTGGCCATACAAGCTTCTAAAAAGATATAGAAACTTTCTCACTATACAGGCACATCACCTTAGAAACACTATTAGCAGTAGAAGACAGAAACTCAAGACAGGTATTATTATCTGTTTTTAAGACATGAGTTATACGCTTCATTCAGCCAAGTAACCTGGAAAGGTCAAAAGTTCTGAAATACCTCACACCTTACACTGTGAGAAGAGGGTACAAAAATACACATTTAAAAAAGGTATCTCTTTTGACTGGTTTATTTCCTTAGTGATTTTAAAAGCCACAACAGTTTGAAGAAAGTAGTTGCTCAGTTACATTGTACTATTGTTGTTCTTTTATGCAAAATAGTTTTCTCTGATTTAATAAAATTTAACAGAAAATTGCTATGGAAGACTAAAAAAGAAGAGTAAGAAAGTGAAAAGATAAGGTTGCAATTTTAATGCAATAATCTTGCTTCTGAAAAAAAGAGGTCCGTGTGATTAATATTTATATTCTTGTTTGAAAAAAAATTCTTTATTCATTACACTTACTCTTCCATTAATGGTAATATGGTCCATGCACCTTCATGGCCGTTCATCTGATGAATAAGCAGAACCATAGGCAATTCCTTTAAGAAAAATTAAAAAGTTCCCATTAAACTTGAATTATGCACTTTTTTTCCCTAAACGTTAACTAATGTTAAAAAAAATTATTACTCTGGAAAGACCACTTAGCTCTTCATTGTTTTTTACTGGCAAGTAGCCTAGCAGAATACATGACTTTGGATAGTACAAGGTGACCTGCCGTTTAGAGGAAGTGCTTCTTCCAACTCACGATGTCTTAATTGTCTATTAGATACAAAGGTAATACACTTCAAGTGAAAAGTTTGGTATAGGTCCCACGTAATCAATAAAGCAATATATCGCACTCATTTTCTTTATCATATCATAGAATCTCATAATTTAAAGAAAGACTTATAAACAATGCAAGGTATTCTACAAAGATTTCCACTGACAATCACGTTACAGACAGCTTATATGGGAGTCCTAACACTCTTTTCTTTGCTGAGTTCACTTTGACCTGTCACACTGACATCATAAAAACCCACACACATGTTTATGCAAAAATCAAAATGAGGAGTTGGCATTTTTTCTTCCTGAAAAATCAAAGAAGCTTCCTACAAAGGAAAATCTTTTCACATTTTTTTTCCACTCTTTTGTTACTTGAAATCTCTCTGGTGTGGCAAATCCTGACGCCTAGCAGACAATCTATCATTCTAGGGTAGTTCCCAAGAAAACAGCCTTCAAACAAGGCCTTCTAATAAATAAAACTGCATAATCTATTCAGTAGTTCTTACATATAAAAAGTGGGATACATATACCTCCCATAATACATAGTATTAGTGTTAGTATCTTACTCCACTGATTTACTACATTCACAAGTACAATGCAGGAGTACTGCAGCATCATTAGGGTCTCAACCACCTCACAACTAACTCAATCCTTTGGGTCTGGTAATAGTATTGTACTACCACTAAAGCAAAAAATCTTCCTGCCAGAAAAGCCTAACCTCCCAGTCTATTTCCTCACCATCTAAGTACATCCCATTACAACAATTAACCTAATAAAGCACTGGTGGTGTCAGTGTACTTTAACACAAATGACTTAATACTAGCTGGTAAACGACCCCTCCTTTCCATAAGACAAACCGTTAGGTAATATGATTAAAAGCTCATCTCCATAAACAAAAAAGCAGCACAGATGAACGCTAACAGGGGAGAAGGTTCAATAAGGTAACTGGATAAAACTGAGCACCCATCTGCCCCCTGGGCTGTCCCAGGGGAACCATTAGCCAGTCCAGGTGTGACACTCATCAGCTAAATTGAAAGAAGAGGCTCCCCACTCACCTCACAGCCTGACAGGGCTCACTGCGCTACAGGGGCATGGGAGTCCTGAGCAGACTCAGAGGAAGAGCATTTTGGGATGGCACAAAACTTAGTACGAGGTGCTTAGAGGAAGAGGAAGGGCCAGGCAAATAGGGTTCACAGTGGTTTTAGAAGGAACAACCACTGGTAAAAGGGAAAGAGAAAAAAGGAATCTCTAACTTAAACCAGATTGCTGGTCAGGACACTTGACTGGCCAAGCTCTGTGCTGATCACTGCAGTCTGTCCTGTCTTCCATCATGATGTTGCAAACTGCTAACATATTGCCCACAGTTCCCACAATTAGAAAATCAGTAGAAGGACCAGTAAGGTTTTTGTGATCCAGAACTAATTCACTTGTGGTCAGTAGTAATCAGCATTAATTGGTGTACATTATGTTAATGTGACATCACAGTATTTTCCTCAAGAACTAGCACAACTGTCCTGCAGCAAACTAGGAAACACAAATACAAAAATTTAGAACTGTGCTTATGTATTCTTTGATAAGGAGCAGAAAATGTGTCAACATCAATACAACTGCCTTCAATTTAGTAGATAAAACCTGAACAGATAATAATTTGGATGATCAGGACCACAAGAAGACTCAAGAAATTACTAAATTAAACAAAAAAATCAAAATATATGTCTATCAAAAAATGCATTATGCCCCCCCCTTAAGTAAATAAAACATAAAATACTAATTTCATCTATTTTAATCTAGACTGGTCTGCATCATTCAAAGATCACAACTAAATCTGTAATCTTTGATTAGTGCTTGCTGATAGAGTTGTCAAGTCCTGACTTTTCAAGGTAAACAACATAAACCCCAAATTTCATTCTTGTAATTACTGAGATGTGAACATGTGAACAAGTTCAAACTAAACTGCAAGGCTGAGACTTCGACCTAAAGTAGCTCCTACTGCTTTCTAACACGTCCTCAAATATTTAGTTTATGTTAACACATTTTTGCACCATTTTTTTCCTAGTCACCACACTGTCTTGCATCACAGAGTGCACAAAGTGTATTCTTTTGGGGTGACATTAAACCAGATGTGCTGCAACTGCTAATGGATCTCCAGTTTACAGAACCAAATCAGAATCTGTCCAAAGTAAATCCCTTTGCAATCTCATCTAACACCAGTGCTAGCTCCTCAGAAACAACTGCACTGCTCTACGAATTTGCTCCTATTGCACCGAAGTACTTAATAAAATACTAGTCTAGATGTGCAAAGTGAATATGGCACATCTGCTACATTTTGTTAACTGGAATTTAATAAAATAATAATAATAATTACACAGATTTTAAGTCAGTCTACTATTTAGTTTGAGCAGCAGTCTGAATTTTGAAAACTGAGACAAGTATCAGAACTTGTAATTAATAAGTGCACTGTTGGAGGAAGAAACTTAATCAATATGAGAGCTCTCATGAATTCATACTGCATTTTCTTTTTCCTCCCCTAGAATCCCTTATCTTACACCTAGATATCCCTGTTTTATTCTTTGGAGAATTAACAATCACAACACCCCAAAGTAAATCTTATTTTGTTACAAGGCAGAAACAATGTGGAAAAATCTGGAAAAGATTTGAGCGTTTATTATAATAAATTCTACCAAAGACTTGTATGTGTATTCCAGGTGAGTTCTTCAGTCCTGCGCTGCATCAAATGAAGTGTGACCAGGAGGTCAAGGGAGGTGATTCTGTCCCGCTACTCTGCTCTGGTGAGATCCCCACCCGAGTACTGTGTCCAGCTCTGGAGTCCTCAGCACAGGAAAGACCTGTTGGAGAGGGTCCAGAGGAGGGCCACAAAAATGATCAAAGGGACAGAACACCTCTCCTATGAAAAAAGGCGGAAAGAGTTGGGATTGTTCAGCCTGGAGAAGAGAAGGCTCCAGGGAGATCTTACATGTTAAGGAATAAGCATTTTAAGAACTAAGGTGATAATAACATTTCATGAGGCTGCAGGATTTATTTGGCATGAATAAATCTTTGTAGAGGAAAAGAAAGCTATTGTTAGGAAGGATATAGATTGCACAGTAATATTTTACCAAAAAAGAGGACACTAGATCTAACAATACTGGGAAATATAATAATAACAAGTTACCTAAAACCCAAACCTGTTCTACTTTAAGAAAAAAAAACAGGGTTGATCTTGATATTGTGGAAAACCTAGCCACAAGGTGAATCCTTGTAGATATGGAGATGGAGGGGCAGAACAGAATGCAGCCCAACACTTTGCTTAAATATAATCTTTTAAACCTTGCTAAAAATGCAAGATCCAAAAAGGAATCATCTGATCAGTCTCAGCTGGAAGCAGCATCCATGGCATGGGAAGCCATTATAGGACAGAGAGGAGGAAATAGGGTTTTTAGACTAGAATCTAGAATTTGATTAAGATATCTGGAACAGACATATTATGGATTGCTTTCACGTATGGTATTAATTCTGAAAGGTGTCCAGCAAATTAAGTATATGAGTAGCTTTTCTAACTATACAAATCAGTTTAAACAACTCTGTTGCAGTGAATGAGAAATTCTAGATTTTGTTAAGTGTAGCATTATTAATATGTATGAGAGTTTTACAGTAAGGGTAAAATACAAACAGTTCAGACCTAAGCCAAGACTCAGAACCATTGTGAAATTTTAGCTATACAGCTTGTTGTAGGTCTGGAAGGGGAATGTGTGTCTTTTCATTTGTGGAATACAAATCTAACAGGGAATAAAAGAAGGCAACTGTTACTACAGACCAATAAAAATCTAGACAAATTTTCAGAGTTGTTTCTTTCATAGCATGATAGTATTTCAAAATCTCTTTCAGGTGAGATATGGATGTCAGAATTCATTGTGAGAATAGTATCAAACAGTAACAGAGAAATATTTAAGGAGGCTTTTGGACAACAGAACTTCAGCTAGCTTCACTCCAGCATCTGAAATCAGATGTGGAAGTAGAGCTAGGAAGAACTTCAGAAAACACTCATTCACCCAGAAAAGGAATGCATGTCCCACTGGCAAATTAATAAAAAAAGAGGTTTACAAATTTCCTGAAAGTCATCTCTCACAAATGGCCAAAACAAGCGCAGGAACAATCTGGAAATAGATAATTTCAGACAGGAATATGGTGATGACTTAACATATATACATTAAAACTCAAGCAAAGCAATTATACTTTTTTTTCCCCCCTCTCCAACACTTTAACAAAGAAATCTTCCATGTAATTGAAATAACGCAATTCTGCCATCAGTATAGCCTAGGCAATTAAAAGTAACAGATTTTTAAAGCACATATGCCACGCTAAACTTTAAACAACTGGCATTTTGGCAACAGATACCGTGGCCATGAATCTAATGACATAATAAAATAAAGCTCAGACAGGCACCAAGAGGCTTTTCAACCTCAGATACAGCAGCTAAGATACTGAGTTACAGTCATTTTGTGATGGAAGCAGGAAAACACAATCTTCTGTAGCATAATCCTGTAAGATAACAGAGTGGACTTCCAAAGCACAGACCACTGGCAGAGGCCAGCTAAGTTTCTGAACATTTTTGTTCCTGCTGTGCTTCATAAAGCAGGATTTTGCAAAATTGTTATAAATAAACAGGAACACAACTATAACATGCTCCTAACATTTGTCACCTGTTTTTATGTTAGCCAAACTGAAAATTAGATTGACAAAGAAACAATATTATGAGAATTTAATGAAGATGTTAACTAAAGCAAGATTTTAGTTAAGCAACATAATGTGGAGGTTTTCTATGCGCAATTCCATGCTTTTGACTGTACTTGCTTCTTTTAAATGGATGTTAATAATCACTACAGCTGTAGCCCTCAAACTCATAAATGATCAGTATTTCCCTTTATATGTAGGGATAGCTTAAATCCGTGAAACCTCATTTATATGAGAGAGTACAATATATAGGATTTTGCTCAAAGTAAGCCTAATAGTAAAAATACTGAAAATTCTAGTTACAATGCTTCTAGAAAAGAGAGACCATACCTCACATCATTCATTATTTATATGGAAGTATGTGATACTCATTTTCATTTTCCAGTACTCCATAGTATCAGTCTCAAAATCTTATTCTTTCATTCTTGGTTTGTTTTGATGGGGGCTTTAGGTTTTTTTTACTTTTTTTTGTTTTATTTTATGAACTCCATAATGAATAGTACTAATCTGCTATATTTCTTCTGGTTATTATACATAGAATACAATTTAATCTCTAGGCTTTTCAGGAAAAATAAGGGGGGTTGAATATAATTAATTGGCTGAGGGTGCTCAATATAAGAACCCTCAAGAAAAAAAAAAAAAGGTGTTTACTCTACTAGACCAGTTTTCATGAAGAAATACACAGACCTTAGTCTTCAAAACAATGTCAGGATCCCAGGCAATTAAGTAGCATAAAAACAGTATTTTGGACAGAATCTATCATTCGTCAAAAAGAAGTATTTTATCTGTTTTCTAATCTTTAAACATAAAAGCCAAAAGCATAATGCTGGTATTCAGTTTTTTTAAGAAGAAAAAGGAATAGGCCCAAATATTACTGTTTTATGCTCTGACAGCTTCTTTATTCTTATCTGGTGCTTCTTAGGAAGGCCAGCTTTACAGAGTTTATTAAATTCTCAGAATTCTCTGAAAATTAAGAAAATTGGTAAAAATTTTAAGGAATTTTCTTCATCACTATGTTCCAACTTAAGAGTTTGGATTAGTATTCAATAAATGGCTCTGGAATATGCTTTTAAGCATGAACACAACACTAACATCTACTGCTGACAGGAATTACAGATTAGTTTCACATGAAAAAAATGTTTCAGTACACAGTGAAAGAAAATAAATGGATAAATTACTTGTAAAGATTAATGTAAAGTAAATATGATTTATCCATTTTAAAGCAAAGCAGATATTCTAGTTTCATTAAATAACACAACTCTAGCAGCTGGTTTCCACTTCTCATTTTAAAAAAGCAGAAAATAATAAATAAAGAATCCTTACGAACTAAACAACTCTCGTTTGGTCCTGAGACAACAGGTGACTGAACCTCATGTATCAACTGAAACATTTATTTGTTTCTACATAGCAGCTGTCCTTTAAAACGCAAGGATTTAAATTCCTTTGCCTGAAAGTATTTATTTTGTAAATATTCTTTTTAATGAAAAATATGAATGTCATGTGTTGATGTGCAGGATCCATCTGTCCTTTCACTCCCTTTCTCCATAATTAGTATTATTGGGTCACACCTCACAGTGGCCTACAGCAGAACCGCAAGTTGACAAAAACAATCAAGACACACCAAGTACATGCTGGCAATGCTCATTTTTTCCCTGCATATTGATAGCTTTCCCCTTTTCCCAGATTTCAGGTATGAAATTTCTGGTGTGATCTATTTCCATCAATGCTTCTCTACGATACCATGAATGCTTTTTAACAGGTACTTCTTAATACTGGAAAAGCATCACCATTTCAGAATTCCGCTAAAGAAATCTCCTTACTTGACAATAAAGTTTTTAAAAGCCAGTTTGCTCAAGACAGAAGTACTCACAGGTACAACTCTGACTGCCAAAAAGATTTTACCTCTCTCCCACAAAACGTGCCTATATTCCTGCCTCACCGAAACTATTTATACTTCCACTTACTGATCTTTCAATTATTCATATTCTGCAACTTCAATTACAGAACTCAACTAAAATCCTTGTTTTTAACAACTGAAGTCATAATCCTCTGCACACCTTGTATCTGAACCCTTGTCTTAATCCCCAAGAGGACTCTGAAAGCACAGAACTCTACAGGACAATGGCTGTTCATATGCTTGATTTCATTAGGGGATTAAAGATTGCATTTAGGATGGATTTATTTAAAACAGGTTTGATTATCTTGGATAAACAAAACCTAAAATGTTCAGGAACCTGATTGAGGCACTCCAAGGCCAAGATACATAAGACAATTTAAATCAGACTTCATTTTTCTTTACAATAAAGAACCTGGAATTGAAAAATAGGTCCAATAACCTCACAGCAAGCTATTTCATATCTGGGGATTTATGCCTCTCTTACTTATTTATTATTTTTACTAAATACAAAGAAACTTAACTTTCAATGTAAGCCTCTTAAAAATCTCTTCTCTCTAGGTTAAAGCTATATAAGTAAAATTTTGTATTAGAGTGGTAAGTCAAAACCAGACTCGTACAAGACGCAGGTCCCAGGCCATCACGGCCCAGCAGCAGCTGAGAGGCAGACTGCTCACTCTGCAGCTGAGTGGCAGAGGAACAAGGAGTAGTTAGGGAAGGCACCACACCAGGGAGCAAGCCAATACCAACGTGGGCAAGAAAGGTGTGGAAGACTATTGTTGTACGAAGAACAGAACTCTGTGTCAGGATTTTAATGTCCACATACATTGCTGCTCTATTGCAACAATGTTACAGTTATGCAATGAAATTCTGACATCTACATCACAGCATCTTTATTGGCTCTAATAAAATAAGGTATTTGCCTAAAAATTATTTTAAGTAGTGCTTAGATGGTTACGTTTTTCACACTACAGGTCTTTCTTTTTATCACTTCTACATCAAATGCTATCCAAACAAAAACAGTTATTATAAAAAAGGTAGATAGTTCAAATTAAAATTTTTTTGTGATACATCACAGCATAAAACCAGTAACCACCCACTGAAATAGCTCTCTTATAAGCACAATGAAGACAATAAATGAATCCAAAAAAGGCACAGCAGAAAAATGCATTTTTGGTAAAATGCAGTGAAAACATATGTAACAAGGTACAATCTCTATTATCTAAACATACCTTTCCAAGATCTGCAGCCTGTTTTAAAATATCCTTTTTTAGATCTTCTGCTCTCTTGGAATGAAAAGAATTACTTTGACTCTGGATTACAAATACAATTTCTTTCAATTCTGTGAAACAGAAAATAAGTTTTAAAAACAGAAGAAGTTATTTTCAGTTTTGCTTCAAAGATACTGATGTATTTCTTTAGTTATTCAAACATTTAATGAAATAACAAAAAGGCTTAATTTAAGAGACAAAAAAAATCCAAAATAGTCCTTTTAAGGATTAAGACATAAAAAGTAGGACATAACTAGGAGATCTGCAGCAACAAAGAAATTGATGCACGCAGTGAACAGCAGCCAAAAAAGTTCCTTTTTCTGCAATACACCAGCACTCCTTACCACCAGAGTTAAAAAGTGTTTGTCATAGACCAGCATCTCCTCTCACTAAGCAACAAATGAATATGAGATGGAAAGGATGCTTCTTCAATAAAGAGTTTAAAATCCTGCCTAAACCCAAACATCAGATGCAGAAAGATGCACATGAAAATAGTGAGGTAATATTTTTATCTGATAGGACAGCATCAACACTTCAAATGTGCCTTGACAATGTTTAAAGGCCCCGTAGTTAGGAACTCTGACAGGAGAGGAGACTGAGAAATTTAAAAGAAAATAATGACGTAGTTTTGCATTTACAGACAGGAAAAAAATTCTTATTAAAAAATACAATTAGATGATGAAGGCTCATACCATAGAGAAACTGAAGATAGCCAGATTTTCTTGATGACAGTAGATAGAATTTCTTAGTTTTCAAAGTGCTGAGAGAACAGGGAGATTTGATTCCTTTCAGAAGCAGAACACAGTAGAGTATGAGAAGGCGAAAGGAAACGGAGAGAACAGATGCTGGCTTTGTCTGATGGAGTGACTGCATCAGTAGACACAGGAGAAGCAATGGATGTCATCTATTTGGACTTCTGCAAAGCCTTTGACAGAGTCCCCCACAACACCCTTCTCTCTGAATTGGAGGGATATGGATTTGATGGGTGGACTGTTCCATAGCAAAGTAATTGGTTGGATGGACACATTCAGAGAGTAGTGGTCAATGGCTTGATGTCCAGACGGAGATCCATGATGAGTGGTGTCCCTCAGGGGTCCATACTGGGACCAGTGCTGTTTAATATTTTCATTAATGATATTGACAGTGCGATCGAGTGCACCCTCTGCAAGTTTGCAGATGACACCAAGATGAGAGAGGGAGTGGGCATACCAGAAGGATGGGATGTCATCCAGAGGGACCTGGACAAGCTGGAGAAGTGGGCCTGTAAGAACCTCATGAGGTTCAACGAGGCCAAGTGCAAGGTCCTACACCTGTGTCAGGGCAACCCCTGGTATCAATACAGGATGGGAGATGATGTGGTTGAGAGCAGCCTTGCAGAGAAGGACTTGGGGGTGCTGATCAATGAGAAGCTCGACATAAGCCAGTAATGCATGCTTGCAGCCCAGAAGGCCAACCGTGTCCTGGGCTTCACCAAAAGAAGCATTGCAGTTCAAGGGAGGTGACTCTTCCCCTCTGTTCTGCTCCCATGAGACTCCACTTTGAGTACTGCGTCCAGTTCTGGAATCCCCACCATAAGAAGGATATGGAACTGTTGGAACTGGTCCAGAAGAGGTCTATGAAGATGATCAAAGGGCTGGAGAACTTCTGTTATGAGCACAGGCTGAGAGAGTTGGGCTTGTTCAGCCTGGAGAAGAGAAGGCTTTGGGGGGACCTCATAGCAGCCTTTCAGTACCTGAAGGGGCTACAGGAAAGCTTTTAAGAGATAGTGATAGGATGAGTGGGAATGGCTATAAACTGAAAGGGGGAAGATTTAGATTAAACATTGGGAAGAAATTCATCACAATGAAGGTGGTGAGACACTGGCATAGGTTGCCCAGGGAAGCTGTGGATGCCCCCTCCCTGGAAGTGTTCAAGGCCAGGCTGGATGGGGCATTGAACAGCCTGGGCTGGTGGGAGGTGTCCCTGCCCATGGCAGGGGGTTTGGAACTGCATCATCTTTAAGGTTCCTTCCAACCCAAACCATTCTATGATTCTATGCCTTTTCCAGAATTCTTACCAAATTTCACCTATGCTGTATAATCCACTCAAGACCATAACTATGTTTATATAACAAATAAGCAACATATAAGATGAGGAGACACCACACTGCAGTTTCTGTTTGGTTTGCTAGAAACTGAACTTCATAAATATGCAGAAAGTGTGCAGACAAGGGAACTCAGGGTATAATATCATAAAAGGTACAAGTGACTGACCAAGTACTGCCTAAGGAAAGAAAAAAGACTAACCATCTTCAGTGTTCAAGCAAATAATTAGACAACTTGTGGGGATGGTTGGCGAGGGCTACGAACCGCTTTTAAATGCTGTCACTCAAGTCAGTCTCACAGTACACTTAACAGCTGCAATACCCCACAATAGGATACTTTCTAGAAGTAATCTGATAACTAATTTGGTGTTACTGCTTTAATCTCATGGCAATATTTTGCTCTGCTATAAACACTTTAAAGTAGTTCATTAAAAGAAATATTCAGCGTATTACATTGTCAACAAAGTAAGTATAATTTTAAGCACCTAAATTTCTTCTCTAGCAGATAAATAGTCAACCAAGCAAGACAAAGAATGGAGTCTTTTGGAAGATTAATATTCGAAAGAGCTACTGATATAGTTTATTTCTCTTGTTGTCTTCTTTTCTCTTTTATTTCCTTAAAACATTTCCATATCTTGAAATTCTCTTCAACAATCTCAAATGCCCATTGATTGGAAAGATACTGCAAGTTCAGAGAAAAAAAAAAGGGAAACAGGAATTCTGAAATTTCCTGAATCTTATCACAATCACATCTTAATAAACTTTTAACAAATCACTAACAGTAATGTGTGTTTTGGCAAGTATTTAATGACCCTATGCAAAATATGCCTCCTTAGGAATTGTCACTAAAACAGTTCAAAAGCTGTTAATGAGAGAATACTAATATATGAAAGATAAACACTGCAGTATAACAAGCAGTGCAAATAAACTACTTGTATGCTTTTTTTTTTTTTGGTCAAAGTTTATTTGCTGGAAAGGGCTGCTTTACTCAGCTCAAAGCTACTGTAAAACTGAAAACAAAGATTTCAGGGAAAAGCAAAAAAAGGCAAAAAAAAAAAGCAGCTCCTCTGCAAGCCACAGGATAAAGTATTCACCTATGATACAAGAAACCCAAATTCTCATCTGTGGGGTAATTTGGACCTGAATGTAGGTCTCTGGTGTTCCAAGCCAGTCTCTTAATTTCCAGGCTGCAAGTATATTCTGAGGTGGGTCCTCCCCTTTACTCTCCATTAGAAATGGAGAAGAATGAAAATGGCTCCTGAGCTTCCTAACTACCTAACTCTCCTGAAACAGTGCACATCCAGAACTATGTCTGACTCACTGAATGTTTAAACACATCATTAAAAACAGAAACAGGCATCAACAGAAAAGACAGAATTCCATGATGATTTATATACCTCCTGGAGTATGTGTGACATGATCCAAATAATTTTTGAAAAAAATCCCAATTATGACTTTGAAACAACGGGGATGCAGCCTAACCACTGGCCTCTAACATGTAACAAAAAACCACTGACATGTTTACAGCTCTGTCAATGGTGCTTAAACCTACCTCCTCTTTTCTTTGTTTTTTCCTTTCCTATGAAACGAAGAAGTAAAACTAATTTGTTTAAGACTAAAAGAAAGATTTGCTGAATCAAACAGGGGTTTCATTCCAGTGAGAAAGTACAAATTTTTTCATTATTTAGTCAGACAAAAAACTAAACTGCAGAAGCATTGGCCCTTTAAACACACTCTCTCAACACTGAGTATTTGTGATATTTTTATGCCCTTGCCTTAGTAACAACCAAAAAAATCCCCTTAAAATAAATCCCAAATGTGCCACATCTTTAGTATCTGTTTAATTCTTGAAATTAGAAATATGAGTATCCTGTCGTTCCTCAACAAGTTCCATAGCTTTGTAATACATAAAGTATGTTGCCTACCGCTTCAGAAACTTAAGATGTGTCTTAACATTTACTTAACCAAAACCAAAAAGAGAGTCATCACCCATGCATCTGCTCTGAAACTAAAGAAAAAAACCCCATTTAAACCTTGTATGTTGTTCTTGTTTTTCCACCCAAACTTCCCTCACTAATTCTGCCAGAGCCTAGATTAAATGGAGAACTAGACCATGCAAGACATTAAAAGAGTAACTGCGAAAAAAACTTCTGATCCATTGAGAATATTGCAGGTATTTGCAGATCAGAGTAAGTATAACCCCACCTTGTTTGCAAGAATCAAATCAAAGAAAAAAAGCCTCAAGGCTACTCATTCTTCCCCTCTCATTTAACACACATTAAAAAAAAAAACCACATTGAAAACCCAAACCCCACAGCCAAAAGCTAGTAGATACTCTTGTAGTGAGAGGAGTATCTCTCCAGGGAGAATGACTCAACCTACGCTGGATCTCAGTCACCGTCTGGAAGTGCCCCTCTCTTTCCACAGACTGCAGAAGGAATCTAGAGAACTCACACTCCCAAAATCAATGCTTTCTTGAGTTTTAAAAGGAGGCAAAATCATTACACACTAGGCTGAAACAGACAGTGCCTCACTTAGAGAAAAGAGTTGCCTTTTTTACTCAAATGTTCTAAAAGCGGAAAATACTGTTGGTCAGCAACAATATCTACCTTTTGGGACAAATACACCCAGCCAACACAAGACCTATATATCCACCTGCAGGACTTGACTTTTTGTCATGGTGTAGCAGTGATGACCAAACATTGCTAAGTCATATCTCTGATCTTTTGACTGGACCGTAACATATCCATGCATGAAGCTCTTTGCACATGAATCAAGCCAGAAAGCTTACATCATGTTCTGAGTAGACAAAGTAACCACAAAAACACAAAGTTCAGTCTTCTCTGTATTACAGTTTTCTTCCCAGTGACTAGGATATCAAGATGTTTGTTGATAGCTGTCTTCAAAGGCTTGGATAAGGACACTTAAAAACACCTCTTAAAACTCAGAAAGGAAAAGTACAGATGGTAAATGTGCTTCCTTGGTACAAAGGTACAGCTTATTTATAAAGGATAAAGCACTATCTTGTATAACAGTTTGAAAAAGAAGAATGAAAAATCATAGGAACTAAGAACCATCAAGAACTTCTCTGTTCCGAGCCCTTCCTTGATTTTAAGAGAGACTTTAAAAAAAACCCAAACATATATTCTTTCTTAAGAAGAGGCAGAATCGCATTTAAAAAAAAGATAGAGAACACAAGAAATGGCCTATTACATCAGACCAATGGTTTGTGTAGTCCTGTATATTGTCTTTAATGGTAGCAATAGGAAACACTATCTAGTGACACCACAGGACCTTTCCTTTCTCCGTTGCTCCTCATACTCAAACAGCATCCACAGCTATTGTACTAGGAAACACCAGAAGTTACATGACTGTCTATCTTACCATACATTTATGGACTTGTCCCCTCTTGAAACTGTTGGTATGGACTGCTTCTATCACCTTCTGTGGGAGCAAGTTCTAAATTTTGCTGCCTGCTGCATAAAATATTTCTATGTGTCTGCTTTAAAGTGATCTCCTACTGAAAAAAACAATAGATGACAGATGGTAGTTCATCACTAATGTACCACTGTAACATTTCTAAATATAACTTTCCTAAGTAATGAGATGATATTAAAACTTAGAAAACAGGAATGTCAAAACCAAAAGTCTGTCAGTGTCTCCCTGGGTGTTTTATGAAGTGACACATAGCAGGTCTGCTAGGAGTGATAACAGCAGCAGCCAGCACCTGGCTGTGCTATGACAGTGCACAGAAAGATGAAAGAACACAAAAAAGAAACAGACACCAGGTAAGGATGGGTGAGCAGGAAAACAACAGTAATAAAACTTCTGTAGACAGGTCCTGATCTTTAAATGGTAAGATGGGAAATAAATGAGACAATGCACTTAAACACTGCCCACAAAAGAGGTTATCTGTGTTCGGGTCAGAGCTTGCAATCAAGGCCAAAAAAACTGAACAAACAAACAAACAAGAACCAGATCTTCTCAGCACTGTTCAGAGTCCTGTTAGCAACTCCACTAAAAGCACGCCAAGTCTTCCTGGTGTCAGATTTGTTAGAATGAACTCACAGCTACACAGAAACTGCTGCAAGAGAAATATGGTCAAGCTGTTTTCTTTAGAACAGGCAGACCCAAGTGGTCAGGGTTTACAAGAGTGAGAAGTACCGTAAGATTCCACATTGCTCTAAAAACTGAACTGCTCTAATACAGCAGAGGCAGCACTAGGTTACAGTGCAGAGACAGCAAGTCCTTATCTCAGGTCTGTAAACTTTGCTGGAAGGACATCAGACTTGCTTGCAGAAAAGGTAGAAGGTCACAGAATTTTTGTCACAATTTATCTCCTATGTCCAGTAAAAAAAATATTTTACTGCTCAGTATCCTATTTATGTTTGACATGTTTCTTAGAAACTGTTTTTTATATATTACCAAATTATTGCAAGTTGTTACAAGTAATTGACAATAACCCTAGCTATGGCAAGTACCATGAGATCCTAGCAGAATGGTAAAATTCAGTTTCATGTTAAATTTTTACAAGAACTGCCACTCAGTATCATGAAATTTCATTTTAAAATATTGTGTACTATAAAAACCAATGCATCAGTTTCATAGTGCAAGTGCACATTTCCAGAACAAAACATTTAACTACAAGAACTGCAAATACAAACAAGTATTGAAAAGCTTCTGTTTGATGAGGCCACATAAGCAAAAAAAAATTAGTATTTGGGCTTCAGCAATTAACTTAACAATGCTGCTGAGCATTTAGGCACTGTTCAGATAGTCACTTTTCAAAGCATAACAATATTTTAATTACACTAAAAAAGGCAGCCACAAGTGAACACAAATACAGACCATATAGTACCTACCTTTGGTTGTTTTACTTTTTCCAGACTTCTAGAAGAATGGAGAAAAAGTAAAATAAGAATATAGGCAAAACTCAAATATTTCTGTAGAGAGACAGAAGGCATTCATCATATGGTAAATGCATATAAAGACGTTTTAAATTGAGAACTAAAGTAAAAGGCTTTTCCCTGAGAATTAAAACAGATAATCTACATGTTTGTATACCATCACTTAGACAGTACAGTAAAAGAGTGAAAAGAAAACAAAAGAGGGAATGCTTTTCCATTACTCAATTTATACCACAGCTCTTTAAGTTACTACGTTTTTTTAAAAAAGACATTGTTAGTATCTCCTGAGCACAAAGTTAGGAAAATGGAACTCTAGAATAATAACACACCTGTTGAGTGTGTAAAACCCAAACACACTTATTTGATCCACTATCAAGCATCTCTTGAAACACAATTCTTAAAGGAAGACTCAAAAGCAATTTATATCAAGACAAATGTAAACGTCGTTGTACATAACATGACTTCACTTTACTGAAAGTAAAATGAATACCTTTACTCAGATATCATGCATTTGTGATTCAATTTTAACAGGGTGCTGAGGAACAGACAACAGTGACATTACTTTGTCATTGTTAATCAGGAAACGAAGACAAACACACACAGATAAATATCTTAGGAGCATATTCAACTGCTTCTAAATACAAAAGGCTGGTTGGAAAGGTGTTGTTTAAGAACTGCTGAGTGGCAGAGAGATAGGACTGCAGAAACAGCTTTGAGCTTCCTACAAAAAAAATGTAGGAAGGAAAAGAGAGGCTTCATTTATTGCACAATCTCTCCCTGGTAACAGCACCTCAGTGCTTTGGTTTCTCCACATGTAAAATCAAGACCATCTTTACTAATTGCATAAGGATGTGTTAGGATTTATAGTGGTTCAATTGTTTCAAGACCTCCAGATAGAAATGCCATACAAAGCACTCCTAAGTAGTAAGTTTGCATATAGCTTTCCTATGCTCAGGACTTACTTATAAACACAATTTTTTTTAAATATCAGATCCATCTAATGCTTCTAGTCCTACTTGCATCAAATGATCTCTCCCTCCACCCAGGTTTGAATTTTACAAGGAAACACATAAGCTCCAACTTCCTTGGTAGCCATCTGTAAAATGTTTTCAAGAATTACTGCATTGCACCCATGCTTACCACTCTTTTTTGCTGATTGGGCCAATAAAGTTTAAAAAAATTCTTGTACGATTAAGTTATTTTAGTGGTTGTAAACAGTATTGCTATCTTACAGTGTAACACACATCAAATGGCAAATTAACCTATATCATAAACTATATGGGGATATTAATTTTCTATGCAATCAAAAAAGTATGTGCTTTGTGACAAACACCATATTTTACAATTGCCTTTATTAAAACACAAAACAAAGAATTGTCGTCTGCAAAAAAACAAAGTTCTCGGAGGCAGGGGGAAGGTTTTGAAACTCTAAAACAAAAGGAATGCTTTCATAAATAATATCCTATATAAGAATGGTAACATTAAACAGCTGGATTGAGACAGTAATGGAATTTGACAAACAGCAACTTATAAGTAATGAAAACAGAATGACATTACCTATTCTTGCAGATGTACTGCAGCAGATCAGTAGTTTGGAATAGGGATCTTTTTCACTTATGAAAATTACTGGAGACATTGCAATCACCATCAAACCCAAAAATTATTTAGAAACACGTAGCTCTGACCATACTTCTATTGCTTTTGATGTGAGATCACTAGATTTAAATTGCAGTTATAGATTCTAACTCTTGATTCATTCTAGAACTTTTATTTAATTTTCCTCCCTTAGATCTCTTTTACACATGCACAAAATATCTGTTACAAATATATACGTATCAAAAAAATTATACTAGAAATCTGTTAAAGGACACGCATACATACCTAACACTCGTCATGTTGTTTAACAGCAGGGCTAGCTCTGACAGTTAGTTCCTTTAAGCTGTTAATTTGAAATTGCATACACTAGCTTTACTTGAGCTGTGACTTGGGTAGCCACATGTAACAATGCTAATTTAGCAGAGAGACAGCCATTTCCCTCTTAACAAATTCAAGAAAGGAAAATCTGCCTCTAAACTAATAAAGATTGTATGCTTGAAAACTACTCTCAAAAGCAATAATGCTATTAACTTGTAGAAGCTATGCAAAATTGCAACATTTTTTAATGTAAGTTTCTAATTCACTCTTCAGCTGATCCTGGAAAAAAAGGAAAATGAGTTGTTTTCTAAAGTATCATCTTGTTCCAAAACAAAAAAAAAACCCCCTAATTCCTTTAACACAAATGTCAACGTAAGTCAGAAAATCCAGTGTAGAAAAAGAAATCAATAGTGCTAAGTATAAAACTATTCTAGTAATTCTATGAATCCATGGGATGAATTAAGATCCTAGTAACACTACAAGAGAAGTGCTACATGCAATTGGTGTCCCATTAAAGATATCTTATATGCCACAAAGAACCAAAAGAGACCATATGACATTTAGCACCACTGAAGTCAATGATCAAAACAATCAATGTGACAGATGTTAGGCTTTCTGCTCTGGTCTCTTCTAGATGATGTTATAATGTCTGTAAAATGTTCCTGCTTTGGCAATTAAAATTTATTACCTGCAGCATTGGTAGTTCAGTCTCATCTTCTGCACCTTCAGGAATTACATTTACAGCAAAAGCTGAAAGAAAAAGGAGACTTTTTCAGATTATGGGAATTCATTTGCACACTTGGCAAAGCTGTGCAGCAAAAGAAAAACATATAGGTACATTTTCACATTAAATACTACTATATAGGTAATAACCTTTACGAACATAAGGCAGTCTGTTAACACAGAATTTATACGTTTGCTATTCCCATACATCGCTAAAAAGATCACCCTTTGATGTGAAGCCAATTTATCTTGACTTCAAGGCAAATAAATCTCATTTAACAAAAAATCAAATCTGTTCAGTCCAATAGTTCACTTGACAACAACATAACATGCTATCACATAGTAGGCCTGCATTCAACTCTATCTTTAGGTTAAAGCTTGGATTAGCAAAGCTTCACTTGGAACCACAGAAAGTGACAGCAGCTGACGGAAATTTCTATCAAATTTGAAGATGGCTGTCATTTGCTTTGAACACCATCTCTGAACAACAGTCTAACACATAAGAGACTCAAATAAATGTTTACAAAAAGAAAGAGGTCCCAAAGGGCTCATTTACACAGACCTACCATTATCTTAAACCTTTTATACTGACATCACCCTATGCATATACTCTAACACATTTGTGTTAGAAAAATAATCATTAAAAGGGTTCTGTTCTTGTTGATGTAGTCAATCAATTCGTCTCAGCTTGTTTATTTGTAAGAGTAGTTCCATTTAACATAAGAAAGCTTTGCTAAGATTCTTAGTAAGAAGTCTTTTTCTTAAAAGTACTAAAGAGATGCAAATGAAAGTAAATTGCTATAATTTGGAAGGAACTCAAGATACCACTAATCATGGCCAAATAGATGGTTTTCTTAAAAACTGGGTCACAAAAAAAAAAAACGAACATTCAAGTGGAGTGTCTCACTGCATGTTTAAATTATTTATTGCTTGAAATTGAATTCAAAGTTAATTGCTAGCAACTGCCAATTTCTTTAACACATTAGAAACGTGGAACACAGAAAAGCAAGAAGACAAGATTGTCCAAAGCCTGTAGTGCTCCACCTCAGATTACCTACGCTTTTTCAACTGGAGATCAAATTTCATCAAATGTCTGAGAGCTGAGTTTCACAATGACATCTCAGGTCCTGGCTAACATGAATCTCAAATCACCCACTACATGCAAACATCCCAAAATCAGAATTCTAACGCAGATTCATGTTGACCATATTCACACTTCAATAAGGCATTCTGTCAGGAATAAGAAAACAGTAATAGTAGGAATGTCCCCCCCCCATTGCTGTCCTCAAGTAAATATTTTGCACTTTTAGTTTGCAAGTACACAAAGAATACCCCAGTCTGCCTTTTACAACCCTTGCTGACAGCATGTTCTGATCACTTTCCTCCTCATCCAACATAACAGTACTTGGAGCGCCAGGTAAGGACTATCTTACCCTGCACAAACGAGACCTATACCTTCTACTTGGCGTGATTCTAATTACAAGACCAACACAAACCACCCTTATTACAGGGAATGTATTAATTACATAGTATTAACCTGAACAAGTATCACCTTATAACTGCGGTTTATTTGCAAAATTGAATGCAAGCAGAATTTTCATGACTTTGGTTTTAATATGCAGCTGAGGAAAGGCACATGTGAGACCTGAAACAACTGTGATTGACAAGAGATGCTGCCTCTCTCACCATGTTCAAGAACCTCATGCCCCACTGCTTCCAAGATTTATAAAACATTAATGCACATGATCCTTGAAACAAACCAAGCAATACTTAGATAACCTGGAAAAAGAGACCTATTTCATACTATGTCTTTGAGAGGACAGATAAAGCTCTTCAGGGAATTATTTTAACAACCTACTTCATATTAAAGACAGACAGAATTGCAGAGGTTGGAAAGGACCCTTGAAGATCACGTAGTACAACACATACCCATGCACCCAAGGAGGATGCTCAAGACCTTTTCTAGTCAGGTTGTGAGTATTTCTTAGTACAGACTCCAACTACCTCATGTCTGGTTGAGCACTACAGGGTCTGGCTCTGTCCTCTTTACTGCTCGCCATTAGCACATGTTCGTAAGACTGTCTCTGAGCCCTCTCTTCTACAGGCTGAACAGCCCCAGCTCCTTCAGCCTCTCCTTGTATGTCAGGTGCTCCAATCTATTAATAATCTTGAGCATCCTTTACTGGGCTTACTCCAATATGTCCACATCTTTCTTGTACCATGGAGTCCAGACTCAGACACAGCATCCCAGATGTGTCTCACCAGTGCTGAGCTCAAAGGAAGAATCACTTCCTTTGACCTGCTGGAAACACTCTTCCTAATGCAGACGAGGAGGCTGCTGATCATCTTTCAACGGCACACTGCTGGTTCATGGTCAGTTTGTTGCCCACCAGGACTCTCGGGTCCTACTCCACAAAGCTGCCTTCAAGACAGTGTGCCCCCAGTGTGCACTGGTGCATAGGGTGACTCCTCACCAGAAACAGCACTTGGCGTGTCCCTTTGTTGAACTTTTTTTTCCACGTTTCCCATTTGCCCATTTCTCCAGCCCGCTGAGATCCCTCTGAATGGCAGCACAATGAGCTGGTACATCAACCCCTCCTGCCCCTGTACCCTCGGGAAACTTGCTGAGGGTGCACTTTGTCCCATTGTCCAGGTCATTAACAAAGAGGCTAAAAACTACTGAAGCCATTATCATCCCCTGGAGTGCACCGTGCCACTGATCAGAGCCCATGAGCCCAGCAAGTCAGACAGTTTTCTAAATGCCTCATAGTCCATGCATCTAGCCTATACTTTATCAGTGATATTATAGGGGACAGCATTTAACTCCTTACTAAAGCTGAGACAGACAACATCTATTGCTTTCCTCACATTCATGAAGGCAGCCGTCTCATCACTGAAGCCTTTTGGTCAAGTATGACTGCCCCTTCACAAAAAATGCTGAGTTTTCCCAATCACTTTCTTGTCCTTAATACGTTTATCTTGTCCTTTCTTGTCTGGCAATGGTAACCAGGATTATTTTTATTCACCACCTTCCCAGGGACTGAGGTGACACTGGTCAACATAGTTGACCCAGATTCTCTTCCTTGCCTTCACTGAAGACAGGGGTGACATTTGCTCTCTTCTAGTCTTCAGGAATCTCCCCCAGTCACCATGACATTTCAAAGGTTATCAAGAGTGGTATTGCATTGACATCAAGTTCTGTCAGCACCTGTGGATGCCTCCAATCAGGTCCTGTGGACTTCTGTATGTCCAGTTTAAATGTTACCTAAACAGATCCTCCTCCAGTGATCGTAACTCTTCCCTTGCTCCAGACCTTCCCAGGAATTACAGGGGCCTGGGAGTGCTGAAGGTGGGTATCACCAGTGCAGACCAAGGCAAAGAAGGTTTGAGTTCCTCACCCTCCTCTCTGTCCTTCCTTTAACCAAGTCCCCGCTCCATTCAGAACTAGGACAACATTTTCCCTAGTCTCCCTATTGCTGCTGTAGAAGCCATTTTTCTTGCCTTTGACAAGTTGAACCCCTCACCAGAATCAACTCGAGGTGGGCTCTGGCTTTCCTAACAGCATGCCTGCACTCTCAGGCAGTGTCTCCACTCTCAGGGTGACCTGACCCTTTTTCCATTTCTTGTACACCTCCTTTTTATGTCTGGGTTTTGTCAGGAGCTCCTTGTTGATGCATGTGGGCCTCCTGCCATCTTTGCTTGTGTTCCTACACGCGAGGATGGACCATTTGTGAGCTTGTAGGGGTGAACCTTGAAAATCAACCAGCTCTCCTGAACTATCTCCCATATCAATCTTTCTGCATCGTCGAGGATATTGGTAGACTGAACATGCCTGGCTAAAAATTAATTTTGTTGCAGCTGTCCTGACATGCAGTTTGACTTCATCACTCACACATATTTAACAAACAAACCAGTATCTGTGACGAACAGTAAAGTCTCTCTATATAATCACTGTTCCCATTACCAGTGATTTCAGATGTGCAGCCTCCCCTTCTTTTCCAATAAATAATGATATTAAGATGACTCGGTATCTTTACATTAAATATTCCAGAAAGACTTTCTCCAGCTAATGCATTTTAATGACAACACAAGAACTGTTCAGACTATTTTTAAACTACTGAAGAACTATTCGCTAAACAGACTAGCAGACCCTCGAAGACACCACAAAAAAAAGCCTCAAGAGTCCTCACCCAACAGTAACCAAGCTTTTCACTTAGGCAGACTGCACAAATTTATTTTAGCAATAAATACACCACGGTCCGTCTACTACCTTATCAGTAAATCTGTTATGCACACATAATTCAATATGAGTAAAGCAATCTTTGGAAGTAAACTGGGATCCACTGGTGGGGTAAATCCAATTCTTACTAACATATGGCCAAGACTGTCCTGGCTTAGAAACCTCATCTCTCAATGTGGAAATAAATATCCTCCTCTAAGGATTTACTGGGAAAATGGTGGCATGAGAGGAATGTGGTAAATCTAGCTGGCATATAACTTATCAACAAATGGGCCACCGAGTAGGTATGAAATGCAGTGCCTGGGTGCAAGTGGACATCCTAATTCATCCATCCAGAACTCACTCCCAAGTGGTTTCTGAAAAAGGCGTGCCCAGGAGCAAACCAGATGGAAAAATTCTAACTACACATGCAGCTCATGACCAAATCAGTTGTATGACACAGACAGAAACAGTAAACTCTGTGGCAAGGATATCTTTCTGCTGTGTGTAAAATGCAAAAGCCCACAAAAATATGACCTATGCCTGGGAGCTATCTGATGCTACTCTAACAAAACAGTAACTTTTTATGTCCAAACATCATTATTAATTCAGACAACTGCAACAGATTTCTTTCTTTAAGACACATATCAACCTCTGGAGCTAGAGGTACTTTTGCTAAATCCAAAAGTTCCCCTTGTCCCTTTGAGGTTTTGATGCAATGTAAGCATACCTTTGGGGGAAACCACTGACTTACCATGGAGAAAATATATTGTAAGAAAACACTGATTAGCTGGTAAAGGTTCAAACTGTATAGGCCAAACAGGCCATAATGATTAACTCTTCTATTTCCCAGAAACAAAGCTATCTAAAGCAGAAAAACCCAGCAAGGCACTGTCTTAAACGTAATCTGTAATTTTGTGTATGTCACTTCATTATTTAATGCATTGTGTACTTTGAAGTTTGTGAACACGCATACCTAACTCACATCAATTGGAACAAGCAAACAGAAGCCTCAATTGCCAGTCCTCCCTTCCTTTTGCTAAATATTCAAGAACTGAGAAACAAGAAAACAGAAGAAATTTAAGAAATACTTCAAAGCTCTTTAATGTCATCAATCTTATCTTTATTTCTTTTGAAAGCAGGGCTAAAATCCACTAAAAAGCTAGACAACATTTTTGGATACATTCAAAACCTGGAAATTTAATCAGAGAATGTAATATAAGCAGCTTCAACTCCTACTTTTCTTGAGTATTCCATTATTTCCATTAAAATTTTGGTGAGTAAATAGACTTGCTTATAACACTAAAAGATAAAAATCAATAATTTTTTTTCACTGTTCAGCAACTGAACTGCAGGAATATGTGCCAAAAAACTATTAGGAAAATCAATGTAAACACTGCAGCATTAAAATACAATATACTGTATGAATACATGTAATGATATAATACCACATTATAAATGTAGAAATAATCCTTTCTTCAGTACTACCCTTTCGAGTGTAAGCAACTTCCAAATGTTTATAATTATATGTCCTTTCAGTGCAAAGGATGTTGAAAACTAAGGGGTTCGTTCTTTTGCTTTCAGTGACAAAAATCCATTTGAAGCAGAAAGGCAACACTTCTGTCATCTTCCTCTTTTACAGTGTGACTGAAGGCTGATTGACCCCAGAGTTACTACAGTCACCTCAGTTTACATCAGCTACAAAAAAGTCCTGATTCTGACTTACGTACGGCAAAAGCATGACTAATGATTACCACTTCAAATAACAAAAGCCATTGATCATATTGTACATAGCAGGCAAAACATTTAAAACAGAGTTTATTTTTACTTCTGATTATGTCTTTAAGAAAGGCCTATTTTTGTTTTGGTTGGGATTTGGTCGAGTTTCCTCCCCCTTCCACATTTTCAAAGAAATTGACATGATTCCAGAGAAAATCTGTACTGATGTTATCAAAGAGAAAGGATCTTCCATAATGCAACAGCCTGGGAACGGTAGCAAGCAAAATAAATTAGTTTCATGTATTTGTATGCAAGTTTTAATAATATTTCTTCATTGTTGCTACCCTACCAGTAAAGACCCTGGTCTAGCCAGGTATGAAGACTTACAGATTTATCAGCCTCAAATGGGGAGAGGGCAGGGGGGAGGAAGAAAAGGGAGTGATGCAAGCAAATTTCCAGCATCTGAAGCTTTTCATAAAATAAAAACATCTAATTTTATTTCTTTACTACATTTCCTTAATCTAACTGCACATATCAGAAATAGGCAGCTGAAATCACCACTGCAAACCACTGAAACGTCTAAACGAGAGTTGCGTACACCACTATCGTTATAAAAAGGTGACAAAAGAAAAGCAGAAGAAAAAGCACCATCATTATCCCTTATTCCTTTTGTTTAGAAGTTAGACCAAACAGAATCATGTGAATACATTTTCCCATTCTGAAAGCTGCCACCTGCAAGCTGCAATTTATGAAATGACTTAATTATCAAAAGACAAGCTGTTTTCTTCTGTGAAATGCAATCCCAATTATTTCTGTTTTCCAAGAGCAAAACTGATTGTTTTGCAAACTTAACTATGCTGGCTATCTCAAAAGCATAGGGTATTTACTTAAGAAAGGACTTTAATATCAAAAGATATTTTAAAAAACTACAAGAAAACCATAATACTGCAAAAAGCTTCAGATGAACAATTTCTATGGAAGCATTGACCTACTAAGCAAGAGGTAACGGCACAAGCAAAACCCCAAGTATTCACATTTCTGCCTTCTTCCTGCATGTATATATGTAAAATGAATACACATACAGACACAAGGAAAACTAAAGCTGCTGTTCTCTGTGGTTACAATCTGAGGTTACAAGTGCTTTAGTACCTTGCTGAAGCACGAGAGCAAAACTACTCATCCTGGAAAGACAGAGATACAGCTTTAGGAAGAGCAAGAGAGATTGTTCTGACTCCTTCAAAAAATGAAGCTGTGCAGGTCAAAAGGGTTTTTTACAAGACAAAAAAATCAAAATATCACAGTTTTACTTTGCTGAAAACAGAATTTATTTTTACTAGGTTTTCTCTGCAGGATTTTGATCCACAACCTATACTAGAGAAAGGGAACCAAATCCAAAGGCACAGAGCAAACTGACAAGGCTATGCTGACAGAGATGGAAGCATTCATTGACACACATAATGAGACACAGGGCAGATGTAAAGATTTACTCCCCTCTCTTACTCTCACAGCAACAGCTCCTACCTCTGACAGCCTAACTCCAGACTGCCCAGGGAGGTGGTTGATTCCCCATCCCTGAAGGTATTGAAAAGACAGATGGACAGGTTTCTCAGGGCTATGGTTTAATAGTTGACAAGTACGGCTGGACTCGATCTCAAAGGTCTTTTCCAACCAAGCGACTCTATGATTCTACGACTCTCTAATCCGACTGCTGACACACTAGTAACCCTTTTCTTTTAGTCTTCTCCCACCCGCCCAGACACACTAAAAACGTCCCTAAAACACAACAGGACACAAGATGGGTTCATCCCTACGCTGACAATGCTACCCGCGCAGTTACATTTCCATCCCCCTCAGAAACACCCGCCGGTTCTCACACCGGCGCCAGCGCCCCGAGGGGAGTTTCAGCCGGTGACTTTAATGAAGCTTTCCCGGACTCGAGCGGCTGCCCCGTCAGGAGCGGTGCCAGGAGCGGTGCCGGCGCAGAGGAGCCGCCCCTGCCACACACCGTCCCGCGCCGCTCTGCCCCACAGGAAGCGATCCTGTCGTGGCTCCTCGGAGCCACGGCGGCCGCGGGACCCCGCTCCGCGCGCCTCGCGCTCCAGCGCCGCTCACTGACAAACTTCGGTGAAAGCAGGGCGCCTCCCGCCTCCCCGCCCGCTCCCCCGTGCAGGCGGACCGAGGAGTGAGGAACTGGCCCCAGCGACCCCTCTCCGGCTCTTCGGCTCCGTCCCGTGCCCTCCTCCCCTTCGCCACCTCCGCGAAGGGGTCGAGCGTGCCGGGTCTCCTCGCTCCGCCCCGCCATGGCGCCCCGGCCCGGCCCCCGGGCACTCACCCCGGGTGCAGAGCGGCGGCAGGAGGAGATGGGCGCATGCAGCGAGAAGGAGCCAGCGGCTGCAGCCGGGCTCCAGAGACATGTCGGCAAGGGCCGCCGAGCCGGAGGAGGTGGAGCGGGGCACGGTGCGCCCGCCACTGCTGCAGTAGCGCGGCAGAGCGGCCTCCGGCTGCTAGCCGTGCCGCCACCAGCCCGCCCTCCTCTCCACTCCCCTCCTGCCCCCCCTCTGGGGCCCGGCAGGACAGGGCGGCAGCGCCAGGAGGCGGAGGGGGGGGAGGTGGAGAGGGGGGAGGCGGAGCGGCGGCGCGGCGCCCTCTGGCGGCGGCAGCGAGAGAAGCGGCCGCGGACTCCGCTCCCCGGGGGCATCCGGAGCTCTTTAGCCCTGTACGCAGCTATGGAATAAATGTCCAACCCATAATAGCCATCATCAACATCGAATGGTTTGGGTTGGAAGGAACCTTAAAGATGATCCAGTTCCAGATGATCCCCCCTGCCATGAGCACGGACACCTCCCACCAGCCCAGGCTGCTCAAGGCCCCACCAACCTGGCCCTGAACACCTCCAGGGAGGGGGCATCCACAGCTTCCCTGGGCAACCTGTGCCAGTGCCTCATCGTGTCTTCATCGTGAAGAATTTCTTCCCAATGTCTAACCTAAATCGTCCCCTTTCCAATTTAAAACCGTTCCCCCTTGTCCTATCACTACTTGCCCCTGTAAAAAGTCCCTCCCCAGCTTTACTTCACGTACTGGAAGGTCACTATTGGGGAGCCTTCTCTTCTCCAGGCTGAACAAGCCCAGCTCTCTCAGCCTGTCCCCATAGCAGCCCTTTGATCATCTTTGTAGGCCTCCTGTGGACCCGCTTCAACAGTTCCATATCCTTCTTGTGTTGGAGATTCCAGAACTGGACAAAGCACTCCAGGTGGGGGCTCACAAGAGCAGAGCAGAGGGGCAGAATCATCTCCCTTGACTTGCTGGCAATGCTACTTTTGACACAGCCCAGGACACAGTTGTCCTTCTGGGCTGCAAGTGCAGATTGACAGCTCATGTCGACCTTCTCATCAATAAGCAGCCCCAAGTCCTTCTCCGCAGGGCTGCTCTCAATCATATGATCTGCAATCTGTATTGAAACCGGGGGTTGCCCCAAGCCAGCTGTAGGACCTTGCACTTGGCCTTGTTGAACCTCATGAGATAATCACAAGCCCACTTCTCCAGCTTGTCCAGGTCCCTTTGGATGACATTCCATCCTTCTGGTGTGAAAACTAGGCGTCATCTGCAGACTTGCTGAACTCCCCATAAGCATTATTGATCATCCAGCAAATGTTACTAAAATAATGTCTTTAATTCTTAATGCTCAGTTATTAATTCCACAGAAAGTCCTCCAGCGAGGTTTCTATGTCGTCCGAATGAGACAGAAGAGGGGTTCTTTTGGTTGTTAGCTTCGTCCTTCTCCTCTCACAAATATTTAAATATTGTTATTTCAAACAAATACAGCACTCTAACAGGCATCTGGTCCACAATAACAAGTAGCCTAGTTAATCTCTAAAAGAATTCTCATAAAACATTTCCCCAAAAGAGCAGACAGCCATTTCATAACTTCCTGTGTAACCAGGCGCAAAGACATGAGGTGCAGCACAGAGGAGAGGGATGGGACATGAGCAGAAGCACAGCCTTGACGCTGGAGACTCCACAGCTTTGAACAACTTGCCCATAGGCAGTTACGGAAATGCAGACCTAACAGTCATATCTAACACGTGTAAATGCCACAATAATAATGAATTTGGATGTAGTGTGGAGCTGCAGACCAACAAAGAAGGATCAAAAGTGTAAAACCTTGTTAGCAAACAAAAAAAATCCCCATATGGATGCTGGAGAAAGGAAGAAGAAACCGTCCACATGAACATCATTCCCGGTGAAGGACTCTGTAGGCTGACAACTTGCTGTGGCACGCCTGTAGATCCAGGAGTGAAACTGCAACCTTCAGACCCAGGGGAGCCACACAGCAGTGAGCAGGAGAAGGAGCAGAAACCCAGCTGTGTGTATAAAATTTTCATTTCATTGTCATTATTCTTTTTTCTGTAGCAATAAAAACTGTAATAATAATTCTTAGATTATTCACATTTCAACTATAGTAGCAAGAAATTGTTGACTTTACTTACACGTAAGGCATGATTTCTCTTTGCGCTTAAACATGACTTGGAGTGTAACACCTGCTGCCCCTAGGTATTGATTCCTTACATGCTGGGTACATGTAGACTTGAATTTCAGCTAGGTCTATATGTACACATTTTCTCATCAAATATTTCCCACGCAGACCCCTCCTACTAACCCAACCATTCAGTATGCACTCATCTCACTGAAGGCATCTGACGCAATGCCATAAACTTCCCACATTTTTAATCCAGTAAAGCCCACAGCATTGGACCCAACTTGGACCTTTTTTCAAAACTCTGCAGCTTTTACATCTACTACATTCTTGTCCCGACAGATCAAGCAGTTACACTAAAGTACCTTAGGTATGCCAGAGAGGTGATTTTGAAGATGAATAGAAATCTTTTCACAGTGATAAACACTCATTCTCACTGCAAGTTTAGGCAAGGACATTTACAGCACTGTAACCTGATAGCAGACTTCACACTTCCCTTTAAAACTGTATCAACAGAAATATATCAGACTTCCTTGTGGTATCAGACTTGCTTTATGTATTTGCTACCCCCTTGTATTGTGGGAGATTAAAGACAGAGGGAAAATGGGACACAAGTGCAAGCAAACACACCTTTTTATTTACCTTACAGAGCAACCGCTTGTTGCTGACATTCTGATTCACTGAATAAGTTACTGGTCTCAAGAAAAATAAATTTGATGCAAATTAAGTAGAACTTTCATGCTACATTTCTCTCTCTCATTCTATGTGCGTGCTTATTACCAGGGGGAAAAAAAAAAAAGGTGCATTGTTATCTTTCCATTTCTATACTTACAATAATATGAAAGGTCTGAATCCTTCTGCATAACACTCATTTCTGCATTTGACTGTTTTTCCTTCCAAGTTTCAGTAGCATTTCCTGCCCTTTCTCCCGTATCTCTGTTCTGTGCTGGTTTCCATAAGTATTCACGTCACAGAGGTCATGCCCACAACAGATGGGAGAAATTTCTCACTTTCAAAATAGTTAAGACTAACCCATGTTCAAATGTTTCCCCATGCAGCAGTCAGTAAGGAAAAAAAACCAAACAAGCTTTTCCTGAGACGTAAGCAATGCTTTTGTTTCTCACAAATATAAGAGAAATTTCATTCCCTAGAAATGCAGAAATGTAAAACCTAATGTCCTCCAACAGTTGAGAAAAGCAGGATTTAATTCTTTTAAATCTTATATACAGGGCTAGGAGAAGGAAGGAGGAAATAAATCTTTTTCTTGAGTTCTACTCTACATACAAACTCAGACGGTGTTTATTTGTTGTTCTAACTACCCCACTGCAAATTTCTATCTTAGGAAGGATGAAAATAATGAACTTCCCAGTAAGGAACACAGAGATTCGGAACACTACCAACCTTCTTTTCCTTATAGTATTACATGTGTCTTACACTCATAAATAATACAAATGTAGCACTATTGCTGTCTCACCTCTCAGATTAACAAGAAGGCTGAAAATACAAAGAAGTCTTGTCAGACATATATACTTAAAGTTATGCATATCAAATTTCTTTTGTCCTAGTAGGATATTTTTACAGATATTAAATACAATTAAACATTTTAAATTAATTGTTCATCACAAGTGACATTTTAAGGAGAAAAATGCAAAACCTCAGCATTTTTTCCAGAATGGTAAGTAAACCTGGATTTTCTGGAAAAAGAGTAATTAAAATAATAAAGTAAATTACTATGTCCTTTCAAATACTTATGATAGCATGTATGTTGCAGCAATTTTGTATTTGAGTTGTATCCAAGTTTATATCCATTTTAGTTAATAACATTTAGTATTGAATCATAAACTCTGGGATTATAAGGCCTGTAGAATTTCCGAAGTCGTTTTTTCTTATCAGTTTGTGGAAGCTCTGCTGCTTTACTTCAGCTTGGCAATTGTATGCAAGAGACAGAGAAATGTTTCGCCTACTGAAAATTGTCAGTGATACGAATGGAAACAACTGCATAAGCAGCTAGAGATCAAAAGGACCATTTACATGGTAAATTTAAGTCCCTACACCTTCCCATAGATCCAGTGTCACTCTTTGAACCATTTTCATGAATCAAACGGCTACAAGAAGTCAAAGAATTTGAAGTCCCAGTGGAGAAATAAGTTGGAAATTATGGCAAGTGTTGCTGTCTTACCAGGCATAAAGACAAACTTCCATAATATATACAAAACCTACTTGTATTCTAACAGCACCATTTGGAGTAATGTGTTATTCATTCATTCCTTTACATAAACCAAGGAACAGCCAACCTTTCCGACCAGAACAAAATACTCAGATCACCATGTTAGAGAAAAAGGGAACAATGGGAAAAATTCAGAGACGGAAGATGACAACAGAGTCCACTTGAGACTGGCCAGGCTTGTGCACAGGCAGCCCATAAGCAATTCAGGATACTCTGATGGCTCTGTCATTTGTTTCTATAGAAGGACTATAGTATGGGAGAAGAAGAGAGAAATTATGAACCAGACACAATGGCCTGGAACTACATTGTTATATTAGCCATTTGAAAAATGTTTAACTAATCCAGGAACAACAGTGTACTCCTATGGTTTCTAGCAATGGATGGGGTGGAAAGGCCTTTTTAGCAAAGAGACAGGCCTGTTAATTACACAAATTCAGTTTTGTTCCAGCTCTTCCTCAAGCTGCTGCAGTTCATAGAATCATAGAATCATAAGGTTGGAAGAGACCTCTGAGATCATTGAGTCCAACCATGCCTGTCTCCCTACTAAACCATATCCCTAAGAAACTCATCCACCCATTTTTTAAACACCTCCATGGATGGTGACTCCACCACCTCCCTGGGCACCCTGTTCCAATGCCTGACCATTCTTTCAGTGAAGAAATTCTTCCTAATGTCCAGTCTAAACTTCCCCGATGCAACTTGTGGCCATTTCCTCTCCTCCTGTCACTTGTCACTTGTGAGAAGAGACCAGCACCCACCCTGTCACAACCTCCTTTTAGGTAGCTGTAGACAGTGATGAGGTCTCCCCTCCTCTTCTCTAAGCTAAGTGGCACTTCCCCAGTCAGCCAGGACTGCTGGTAGATGAGGGAAACGGGTTTGGCGAGGACCTTTGCCAGCTCCCTTAATAGTCTCGGATGGACCCCATCTGGCCCCATAGACTTGTGTGTGTCTAATTGGCCAAGCAGGTCTCTAACCAAGTCCCCCCGAACAGCTGGAGCTTCATTCACACTATTGTCCAGCTGAGGGAGCCGACTATCCCTAGGACATTCTCCTTGGAGTTAAAGACCGAGGCAAAGAAGGCACTGAGTACCCCTGCCTTGTCCTTATCCCTCATCGCTACTGTCCTTTCTGCATCCAGCAAGGGAGGGAGAGTCTCCCTTGTCCTCCTGCTGCCATTGCGATATTTAAATATGTTCTTTTTTATTGTCTTTGACCGAACTGGCCAGTTGAAGTTCTAATTGAGCTTTAGCCCTTCTGATTTTTTCCCTACATCATCTCACCTCACCCTTGTAGTCCTCCTGGGACGCCTGCCCCCACTTCGACCTCTGTGTCCTACTCAGCAAGTTACATAAGCAGGGGCATAACTTTAAGCTATGACTAATCTCGTGGGAATCAGCAAAATCAATCCAAATGAGTTCAGAATCACACAATAAGTTTTTGAATCACAACATGCATCTGGAAACAAGGTTTCTCAGCTTTCAAGATAGTAATTCAATGGTAGTCCTATTCCATTAGCATCACAGTGCCCAGCTAATACCCTGGGAGTACATCTACATTTCCCAAATGGTAAGCAGTGAGCTTGAGCATGGGACCTCTGACAGCCCACACTCCTCAGCTCCTAACTACACTTCCTTGCCCAATTTGCACCACTTTAAGTAGCTCTCCCCAGGAGAAATCCGCAGCAGAGGGGAAAGCCCTGAGTGCTGTATACACGATTTGCCCGGTGCCACTTGGCCTGGGACTTGCCCCATCTCATTCAGAAGGATTAATGGATTGAGAGCAGCCCTGAAGAGAAGGACTTGGGGTGCTGGTGGGTGAGAAGTTCAACATGAATCAGCAATGTGCATTTGCAGCCCAGAAAGCCAACCTGGGCTGCATCAAAAGAATTGTGACTAGCAGGTCGAGGGAGACCTCACCTGGAGTACTGCATGCAGTTCTGTAATCCTCAGCACAGGAAAGACATGGATCTGTGTACAGCGAGTCCAGAGGAGGGCCACAGAGATGATCAAAGGGCTGGAGCACTTGCCCTGTTGAGGACAGGCTAAGACAGTTGAACTTGTTTAGCCTAGAGAAGAGAAGGTGCTGGGGAGACCTTACAGCAGCCTTCCAGTACTTTAAGGGAGCCTACAGGGAAGCTGGACAGGGGCTCTTTAACAGAGAGTGTAGTGATAGGATGAGGGGTACCAGTTTTAAGCTGAAAGAGGGAAGATTTAGTTTAGATATTAAGACAAAATTTTTTACCATGAGGGTGGTGAGCCACTGGCACAGGTTGCCTGGAGAAGTCGTGGATGTCCTGTCCCTGGAGGTGTTCAAGACCAGGCTGGATGGGACTTTGATTAACCTGATCTAGTGGAAGGTATCGCTGCCCATGGCAGGGCAGTTCAAACTGGATGATCTTTAAGGTCCTTTCCAAACCAAACCATTCTATGATTCTATGATTGACATAGTTGCAGTATCAAAGCACACACATGTTGTACACCTGACAATCGAACCACTGATCAGCACTTCCAGACCACAGTATGGTCTGAGTTTAGTGTCCATCTTTCATAGATTAATATGGGAAGCACTTGCTCTTGATTATAATTTGAAGACTTCATCTTGAAGTAAATCTTCAGGCATTCAGCCAAAGCTTTACAGAGAAGTGCTCTGGGGCTGTTTTAGATTTAGTATGTTGATGACATACTAATGTTTTTAGTTGTTGCTAAGTAATGCTTACACTAAGACAAGAACTTTTCCGCTTCCCATGCTCTACTGGCGAGTAGGTGCACAAGAAGCTGGGAGGAGGCACAGCCAGGGAGGCTGACCCAAAGTGGTCAAAGTGATGTGCCATATCATATGACATCATGCTCTGTGTACAACTGGGGGGATGGGGTGGTTGGCCAGGAGCAGGATTGGTGCTCAGGCATGGGCTGGACATCGGCTGGTTGATAGGTGGTGAGCAATTGCATTGTGCATCACTTGTTTTGTATATAGTCTTTATTTTATCTTTCTTCACCTGCCTATTAAATTGGTTTTATCTCAACCCGTGAATTCTACTTTTTTTTTCCCTTGCTTCTCTGCTGCAGGCAGAGATAGTGACCGCCTGTGTGATATTTGGCTGCCTGCAAGGTTAAACCACAACAACTGGGCATGAAGTGATCAGTCACAGTTTCTTAGAAGACTGTAAAGATGGATCCAAGACAACTCCTTTCCTATGGGGAAAAAAATGTATGCTTAACAGCTCCTCTCTGTCATCTGGCACGGAGACACTGAAATTTTTAGCATATTTTCTGGAGCTCATGATAGGATTGTCCAAGAGGCAGAGTATAGACCGTCAGGGGAGGGGGAAGGACACAGGTATTCAGCGTCTTTGAATGATTACAGACTAAGCCACGGATAAGAAACAGGAGACCAAACTGTGGAGCTTGACACAGATCCCCTGAGTGCCTTAAAAACCGCCACACACACATCAGTCCTTCAATTTCCCTTATAGATCACACCTTGACTTTTCTGAGTGGACCATTCTCATAGGCATCACTGAAAATCTACTTCCCGTGGAGTAACAGATTCTAGGGGTGGTTTACCTTCTGAAATACTTCTGAAACTTCTCAGGTTTACCTTCTGAAATATCTCAAACACCAGGAAGGACATGGGAAATGGTTATGCTTATTATTCAGGTAGCATAAAGGATATAACCTATAGCTGCAGCTTTGTCAAACTTGTATTTCTTAAATTTGTGGTTTAAAACACACAGTAGTGGTAAATCAACAGGTCTGTGGGCTAGATGCAAACTTGGAATCCAGAATCCCTTGGAAGGTGAACCTATTAACTAAATTGCCTCCCTCCCCTTGCCTGGCTTGAAAACTACTTTCCCACTTCTTTTCCCGCACTTCAGCCAATAACTCATCTATCCCTTCTTCCCACAGGATCATAGTTTAGTTGCAGAAACCAATTCTTCTTCCTTGCCACACTGGTTCAGACATTAAATTTCACTGACTATATCTTAGAACACCCTCAGATGTTCTCTACAGCTCTTTATTCTCCCCACAATCACCATGATGGCTTCAGGCATTCTGCACTCGTAAACCTCTGCCTTCTCTTTCACTTTGTTCTAAGAACGATATAAGTAATCTGTCTAAAAATCTATGACAAGATTATCCAGTCTACCTGAAAATTACCATCCTAAGCTATCACATTAGAGAAGGGATTCAGACAGTCAGAGTCCTATGGAAAAGACCTTATTATCCCTAAACTGGAATTAATATTTTGTAACATTCAACTATGTGCAAATACAAAGTTTTCCTTTTCTACTTTCGGAAGCTCAATATTGTCTCTTTTTTCACTTCATGCAATTACTTTTACAATAAAGTTATTTGATTAGAAATTTTTCTAGGTTCAGAGCTGACTGACTGAAATTATTTAATCCTATATCATACTGACAGGATGATTCAGTTTTTAATTATTCTTAGTACATAATTCCTGAAAAGCTATAGTATAAACTCTTCTCAGAATCAGTATCTGCAGATAAATAGCTTCCAGGTTAAAACTAGGGGGGAAATGCATTATTTTGATTTCTTGTGAGTGACAAGTGATCAGAGGAAGAAGATTCATGCTTCTGTATTTGTACTACACACAGTCAAGGAGAAACAAGGGTAATACTTCTACAGGCAGATGCAGAGGACTGAAGCTTTTCAGTCTTGATTATAATCCAAGGGCATATTGCCCACCCCTTTGGTCAAATGAACAGCTTGGCTAAAAGAACTGTCAGACTTGGTACTCTTTCCTGATTTGTCTCCTGCTGCTTCCATCTGACACAGAACTGCCTCTACTATGTGTATCTGAGCTCTTTATATTTTCCCTGCTGTAGTGCAGCTATTTTAAAACACAAAATAATCCAAAAGGGAAATGGTTAGTGACCTGCTACTCCGCTTAGATATACACAGGTCTATGGGGCCAGATGAGACACACCAGACAGTACTGAAGGAACTAGCAGAAGTGCTCATCAAGTCAGTTTCCATCATTAATCAGCAGTCCTAGTTAACTGGTGAGCTCACACTTGACTGGAGATAAGCAAATATGACGTCCTTCTACAAGAAGGGCAGGAAGGAGGATCCAGGGAACTACAGGCCTGTCACCCTGACCTTCATGCCGGGAAAGCTTATGGAGCAGATCATCTTCAGTGCCATCATACGGCACTTAAAGGATAACCAAGTGATCAGATCCAGTCAGCATGGGTTTAGGAAAGGCAGGTCCTGAACTAATGACTAAACTTATCACCTTCTATGACAAGGTGACCAGCTAAGTGGATGAGGGGGAACATCTGGATCAACCTTTGTACCTGCCAGCAAGAAGACAATGACCCAATCAAAAAGACCTAAATACATCTTAAAAGTAAGCTTAGAGATCTTTCACTTACAGAAACATATAATGGTATCTGATATGAAAGCCATGCCACTAACGCAAATCAGCTCTTTATTAAAAAATCATTTTACACTGAAGTTTTATTAAAGACAATAGAACACACAGCTGCTATTCTTGCTTTTTACATTACTGCATGGCTTCAGTAGAGATTGGCTCGGGCATATGCACACAAAAGCAGATTGGCGGCAAAGAGTATCTTCATATTTCAAAGGGCTTCACAGAAGATCTATAGATCAGCACTTGAGATCACCCAACATTTTCTTAAACTAAGCAACATCAGTTCTTTGTCAAATATCCATTACTATTTACAGCAAGATGATTACTTAAAATCAAGCTAAAAAAAGAAAAGAAAGAAGACTGTTAGTTCTGCTTTTTGACTTGCCTTATATAGTCATGCTAAAGGAAAACACAGGAACTGAGCCAACACTGTAAAACTTCAGCTAAAAGGCATCTATACATGAGGCAATTATGAGGCAAGGGTGCCACCCAATGTCCAGAAGTTATACATAAGCTTGGGGATTTTTTATTGATGCAAGAGAAAGCAAAAAAACAACCCAACAAACTATATGTAATGTTTATTAGTAATCATACCTGTAGGCAAAGGCTTGGCTCAGACATAAGATTAACAGATGCAGTAAATTTCAAAACAGGAAAAATTTCATACTTCTCTTGTTTCAGCTTGAATTCTCTATAAAATGAATATTAGCATAGTTTGGGCAAATTCAGGCAAGCTGCCAAAACACATTTATCAGCACTTTCCAAAGGTCCTTTTTGTTTTAATTTCTCACTTTTTGGGTCCACCCAGCTGGCCCAAAGCCTACTCTTAGGAATCTGTCTTCAAGCGTATTCCAAGCAGTTCATGGAATTCAGTATGACATTACTAAAACCAAATCTCTTGCAAGACAATCCAGTTTTCATAAATGAAACCTTGAATCTAGCCCACGTTCAAAAGACAGTAACTTTTTAGAAAGGCAGTCATCCATAACTATGAAGAATTCAAACAAGTTTATCATATTGGGAACGCTTACCAGCAGTCACTGTGAAATGTGTGTATCTCATTTTTGAGTCTAGAATACTAGAGGAACATTACACAACCATGTCTAAAATAAAAAAATGCTCTAACAAGTATATCCATCTGCCTTGTAATAATTCTCAGTCTAACTAAATCTAAGCAATGAATTATTTATACCACTTTGCAAAATATCCTTTCCTCACTGCTGCCAGCTGTTTCAGCTATCTTGAAATCTTCCAAATCATCTATGCATTTAAACACAATAAACTACACACAGCAAGAAACATTTTTGTTTACACAAGCATCCGCATCACAAAAAGTAGTCTTGTGTTAAAGATCTATATCCCTGTATGAGAATGTTCTGATAGTTTTTCAAACATTACTTCTTTCTTCTCACCTGCTAGTCCTTTCTACAGCTAAGGATTTATGCTGCCTTATTTACACCATATTCATAACTGAATCTGATGGTCACATAACAAATAAACAAGCTCCCTTCATAGGCCCTTAATTTCCAGAATATACATAAGATTTCTTAGTCAAGCATATTCGATCTTTTTTTTTTTTTTCAAAAGAATCATTTCCATAGTTTTGTATGTACCACCTTTGAGACATTTCTTGAGGAGAATGGAACAATCTGTCCCATCAGGAGTAATCACTCAGCCTGCGGATTTTTAAATTGCAGTATTTGATAGCCCATCCAACAGGTTTTTGTAGTTTTCATATGAAGACAGTCTGAAGTTTTACATTCTCAGAATACATTTCATTATCAAATTTCTGTGGTTGCATGTTTAAGATAGTCATATATTTATAACAGCTAATTTTACGTATAAATATAGACATGCTATAAACAAAGGAAACTTTTAGAGTACTTGATTTGTGACAACTTTTGACTGTGTGAAAATGCAAGTAGAGAAATAACGTGCCTATGTTTATTTTTAGAAAAAAACATACAAGTGGTTGACTTTTGTATGCATAGGCACAGCATCAAGCACACACTTTCACAGTATGTATTATTACATACTCTTTCAAAGCATGTTTATTGTAACCTGTAAGCACATATATACATAGTTAGTTACCATTTCATACTATTGAGGCCTAACTGCTTAGTCAGTATATTTTCAGTAAGTTAATGAAAAAGAGGAAGAAATTAATTTCTTAGTGTCTGTACAGAGGATACAGATATTCTATTGGGGTTCTGTGGGAAGAAGATAGTTTAGAAATGAAAGATAGACTGTGGAACAAGTTCTCAGGCTTTAGTCAAAGTACTGAGAAAACTCATGACCAGCTGATCATGGGAAAGGTGATAAAACAGTTAAGGCCGGCGCCACTGAGGGCAAAACAGAAGTGTGTGTATAGTTAAGCAACCTGGGATTCTTATACTAATGAAAAGCTACTGTAACCCTTATAAGTGTATAAAAGGCTTAGCATGAATGAGTCTCAGTATCATAGCAGATCTGAGGTCCCTGTCTTTTAGCTTCAGAAGAACTCTATTCTTTTTTTTGGTTTGGTACAGGGCTTTTATTTTTTTCTTAAACAAATCAAAATTTGAACAGTCCTTGAAGTGCTTGGGATATTTTCTAATGAAGAAATGGCCTGGATTGCTGTCAGAAATTCATAGCAAGTGCATGTCATACTAACATTGCAAGTGTTATTTTTAAAACATTCTACCAATGTTGAAAGCACAAGAAGCCTGCATAATCCATGCACATCTGATTAGTACTGAGTCATATAAGTGATATATAATGATTTGGCACCATATTGCCAGATGGTTTGCTATTAGATCAAGTAGTAGTAACTACATTTTCTCCATGGATGTTGTCTTGGCAGACTTTAGTAAATCCTTTGCCACTGTTTCCCACAGTATTCTCCTGGACAAACTGGCTATTTGTGGCTTGGATGGGTATACTCTTTGCTGGGTAAAAAACTGGCTGGCTGCCCAGGCCCAGAGAATTGTGGTGGATGGATTTCAGTCCAGTTGGAGGCCAGTCACAAGTGGTGTTCCCCAGCGTTCGGTGTTGTTCTGTCTAATATCTTTATCAGCGACCTGGACAAGGGGGTCGGGTGCTCCCTCAGTGAGTTTGCAGACTACACCAAGTTGGATGGGAGTGTTGCTCTGCTTGAGGGAAGGAAGGCTCTACAGAGGGATTTGGACAGGGTGGATTGATGGGCCGAGGCCAGCAAGATGGGGTTCAACAAGGCTCAGTGCGTGGTTGTGTTAGGCCACAACAACCCCATGGAAAGCTAGTGGCTTGAGAAGTGGTAAGCAATTGCCTTACCACTTGGTTGCGCCTCTGGCTCTTCTTAGCTATGCGCCCAGCACTGCTACCTTGATGCCTTGGCATCACTTGGGTCTTACCCTCTTTCTTTCCTTCATTTATTAATCTTTATCTCAACCCACAGGTTTTCTTGATTTTGCTTTTCCTTTATGCAGTGTTCTGCTGTGGGAGGGGAGGGAGTGAGCAAGCAGCTGTGTGGGTGCCCAGCGGTTGGCCAAGGTCTACTCAGAAGAGCTGGTAAGAAGATTCTCTAAATCAGTAACAATTGTGTCTTTTCATCATGATTATTTTGCAGAGAATTCACTGTAACAGATTAGGGATCTTGGTCTAAATAATAAGTTTGAAAGACAAATTATTGTTTCCAAAAGACTAATCTTCTACGGAATGTACAATAGTAAAATCATGGGGTGGGATTGGACAGGATTTATAAAAAAAAAACAAGAGGTCATTTCATTCATATCTGCTCACAGCAAGACCCATGCAGCCTCTCAAAGCATGGTGACACCAGAAATCAAGAGTATCTTTCAGTTGTGCAAGGCATTGACTCCCAGTTCCTGGCTGACACTGAGCTCCAGTCTCTGTGGGAGCCCGAAGTTGCAGCATCAGCTGACTAGCCCCTATGGGAAAAAAACAGTACAATACAGCACATCACTCTTCAACCACAATTCCTAGTCCTCCTCTATCTCCCCCCTCTTAGTTCCTTCCAGAAGGCCCAATGAACTGGGTCTAAACCATTTTGACAGTTGCTTGAAATCCCCTTCATTAGAAGCTGCTACATAAAAGTCTAGCTCAGTATTTACTTCTCATGATTACAATGCTTCTTTCTGATGGCCAACCTAAATCTTCCTTGTTTTAATTTTAGAACCTTACTTCTGATCACATTATGCACAGGCCTAGAGAAAATCTTTAGCTAGTTTTTCAGTACTTGACAAATAGCCTCATATTTCTTTTCAATTTGTTTTCCCAGTAAAAAGAATAAAAAAATAGGATTCTAATAATGATAAATCACTGATCCCCACTGGTTCTTGTAGCGTATATTTAAAGCTTCTGTCCCATTTTTCAGCTCTGAAAACTGTATTATTATTACTCCAGTTTTACGTGTGAGGCTCTAAATATTTGAAGAATACAACTTGCAGAGCTGCACTGCAATCACTTGTAACACAACATAAACAGATAGATGTGGTCAGATTATGAATTACAGACAGATAATCCAATAAATTTGTTTTAATAATCTGTTCTTCAGTTTTGTAGTTAGTTCAGATTCAGGTGAACACATTCCCTACAAGTCTTAACAGTGCAAACTCCTGCAGGTAGCAGGTTCATTAAGTGGTTCACAGCAGATACTACAGTTACATGATTTGTTATTGTTTCTCATAAATCTTCCAGAGGGTTATGTTTTCAAATAATAAAAAGTACTTTTATGCAGATTTCTATTTATGCTAAAACTGTGGTGTCTTTAGGCTGATCCAAAATACCCGCTGTTATTATTTCAGCTTTCATCAGAATATTTTCCCTCAGGTAAATAAGTTCTAACACTGATCTACATAACTCCAACATTGCTCTGCTATGAGACTTTCTGAAACAATTGCAAAACTTAGTTCTGTAATTCTCCTTCAAATACAGCCATAAACTAAAAATTAACCCAAATACTCTATTCCTTTTTACCAGCTCATTCAGTTCCACAGAAGTAAATACTGTGTAAGTGGTCAGTCAGTTTTCAAAGTCCTAATTTATTTTAAGTATATAGACACGCTATAAACAAAGGAAACTTTTAAAGTGAGATTTGTGAGTACATATATACATATATATATATATAGTTAGTTACCATTTCATACCATTCAGGCTTAACTTCTTAGTCAGTATATTTTCAGTAAGTTAATGAAAAAGAGGAAGAAATTAATTTCTTAGTGTCTGTACAGAGGATATGGATATTATATTGGGGTTCTATTCTTTTTGTTGATTTGGTACAGGGCGCTTTTTTTTTCTTAAACAAGTCAAATTTTGAACAGTCCTTGAAGTGCTTGGGATATTTTCTAATGAAAAAATGGCTTGCATTACTGTCAGAAATTCATAACAAGTACATGTCATACTAACATTGCAAGTGTTATTTTTAAAACATTCTACCAATGTTGAAAGCACAAGAAGCCTGCATAATCCGTGCACATCTGATTAGCACTGAGTCATACAAATGGTACATAATGATTTGGCACCATATTGCCAGATGGTTTGCTATTAGATCAAGTAGTAATAACTTAACTCCATTTTCTCCATCCCCCTCCTCTATTTATATTCACTTTCATTTTTCTACTTAAAAATTACATTCAGTTCCTTTGATTTTACACAGACAAAGCAGTCAAACCCCATCAATTTATTTTTTTGAAATCTAGACTGCCTCTTTGCTTTGCAATCTTTTTGCTTTTACAAGTGCATTTATTTTATTAACAGGACTTGTGCAACAGAGAGTTTATGCACTCTAATTCCATAGTTACATAAAAGCTGTTCAGGTCCTCACTGCTTCCCATTAGTGATGTGCAGCTGGTCATCTACATTAAATTGGTTTGAGCTATAACCCTATTGCCTGATTTTCTTATTCAAAATACTTCTCGCGGTCAAGCAACAGGAAGGAAAAAATGTTATGAATTATAAACACATAATCACTCATGTTAAAATATTTAAGATTCATAAACAGTTAAGGTTTAGTATTATTTGAATGTTTCTGAACTCCATAGTTAAGTATCTTAGTGCATATATCATACACTTACCTTGCTGTACTAAGTTTATTAAATACAGAGTAAATAAAGTGTAAGTGTTCTTTTTCCTAAAATCTTCACACTTCCCAGTAGGACTATCCAGTTGTTTAAATGAAAGGATGAGAACATCTGCACATATAAGTGAATAAACTAAGAAGTTTACAATAACTTTGGCACTATAACTTTTAACCTCCCTTCTCCACCTTTGCATTATTTATTTTCGGTCTTCTTTCTTATTTTCCTAAATTCAAAGATCCCTTAATCAACATTAGATAGTAATGGTATTTTCCCAGCAACCAAAGCAAACATTCACAATTACGTTTGAGGAATTCACGTTAATCTCAAAAGCAAAGCCTGATCCATTTAAATTAATATTTTATAAGCACAGAGATCTATTAATAGATGTGAAAAAAAAATCACAGAAAAAGGACACCCTTATATTCAGATTAAACAGTTACTTTGGAAATAAGAGTATTATTCAGAGTATCAGGAAGATAATGCATCACCCCCTGAGTTACTCTGGGATTTGAATCCATGCTATGTTGTGCATTAAAGTATGCCGATACAAGGGCACAGCTGTGACGAGTCACATTAGAATTTGCCAAGTGCTGAGGTTTTTATCAACAAGCATGCAGAAATCTATCAAGTAAAGTTTATTTGCTTTACTTGAGAGATGGTGCATTTTGTTTAAAGTGGATGTTCCTCACAGCAGGGATGCTCTGAACAATACAGCTCAGATGTCAAACCTTAAGAAAGCATTGCCCATTGGTTGCTATGTTTCAGACTGCTCACAGTACTGTGTTGGTGGCATATCCTCAATCTTCTTTCTGTCTCGAGCATAAGTGCATGGATCAAGATAATAGTGTAGGCCATCAACATTAGCATTTCATATAAAGAAGAGACTAAAAAAAGCCAAATAAAAATCCTTAACTATTTTACAAGGATAACGTGTTACTTGTTGCTTCATACAGTTGAATAAACATTCGGCTTTTCATAGTATTTTCCTTATTATTATCATCCTCTTTTTTACTTGATTTACAAAATGTTTATATACCTGAAAATAAACATAATGGTATGAAAATCAGTGTAAAAAAAAGAACTGCAGTACAGCATTGTACAGCAAGGGTGATGCTAGTAGAGCTATCCAGTGAATTAATTTGTATTTCTGGAGAACCATGACTTGATAGGAACATCAGCCTTTCTTTGGAATAAGCAACAAACTCAAATGCCCTTTACTCTTTCAAACTTAGCCTAGAACCCAGGAACAAACGAACCCTAATCTCATCAGACAGAAATGGTGCAGAAGCTTATAGAATGCCAGCTGCTGTAAAGTTGGCACAGGCAACCTCCAGATAGATTAGAACAATAACATTGACTGGAATGCAGCTGTGGTGGTGCAGCTTACCCCAGGCTACTTATTACGACTTCCCTGCTTCTGGGCTACTTGGCCCATTCAGGAAAAGCCAGGCACACCTTGGGAGAGAATTCACCTCCTAACAGTGTGATGTGCCTGCTACCTGGATCATACTCCAAGTGGGATGATACCAGAACTGTACGATCTGGTAAGCTCTGGACTTGTGCAACTTGTGGAAAGTTCCAGAAATGCCTTACCCAAGTTGTGGCCAAAGTAGGAAAATACTGACTGAAGTCAATCATCTTGGATCCTATAAAGGAGCCTACGAAAGACCCTTTGAGCATTTCTGGATCACAGCAGGCTGTGACTAGCATCTCCCCTGGAGCTGAGAAGCCTCTCAGGAGTAACGCACTGACTTGATCAACTGCTGACAAGCAGACGGAAAAGCCAGGGCAACATTACACTTCTCGAGACTCAGTTATTGCCTGTTGAGAAATGCCGATGCATTGTCAGTATTTTGACTAAACTTGAGAAGAGGGAATTCTACCTACAGGCCAGACCCCCGTCTATGAGTTTAAACATATACATATACTTCTGTAGGTGTGGATATCCAAAAATTTCTTTGTGCATGAATGTCCATATATCTTTGTGCATGTGTGCATGCATTTTTGTAATTAAGTCACTGCTTTTTTCATACCACGTCCCTTTTAATCATCTTATTAAATATTAAATTGGCTAATGATTAACTGCTGCTTAAAAATCAACCTTGTAATCTACCTCTAAACTATTAATCAATTCTAAATTGCTAATCAATCTTAGCTGAGTAAAAATTTATTCTGTGACAGCAGTTCAACCCACAAATAGAAAGTGAGAACATATATTAAGTCCTCAGAGACATGATATAGAGACCTATTTACTTGTAAAGCAATGTTTAGATGTTGCCTATCTATGCTGGGATGGGCTTTCCTGTTTAAAATAAAATACAAAAATGATGTACAAAGAATGCTGCCTTTACCATCCCAGTAGAGCTCCTACACATCTCCGTTTGGTTCTCTTGCAACATAGCAGAAATCCTAAGTACTCAATAGGTTCCTTTTCTGTTCTGTGATGTCCAGCCTTCCAGAGAGACATCAGCCAGTCCTCTCTAGTTCACTTGGGTCTTGTTTTACAATGGTAAATATTCCCTGCATAGACACTAACATCAGTCTACCTCCCCACCTCATGACAGATAACCAATGTTAAGACTGGTTCAACAGATGAGGTAACTCCTGTTCCCATGTCAAATTCAGTTTCTTAACACCCTTATCAATTCTCTGGTAAAGAACACAACATAGAATGTCCAATACCAAACACAAAAATAATTATTTAAATCTTGCACTGATGAAGGTCAGATTGCTCTTTTTACAAGTCAGAATGTGGATATGTTTAAAGAACCCCTTAATTGTTACAGACAATAAGAGCACCTACATAGCTGAAATCCCTGTGCACGATGATGAATAAAGGAAAATCCACCACAGATACTTTTTTGTCTGCAAACCATCTCCTTATTTACCATAACCTAAACACCTCAGTTGACAGAATATTTGGGTATACATTCATCCTAACTGTGCAAGGCAACATTAAAAACCTGAAAAATATGGATCAATAATTAAATTGTGGTAACAAGGTGCAGTAGTTGATGCATTGCGAAACCACAAAGGTTGAAATAGAGCATCCATGTATAAGAATCCAACATGCTTCTGAAAGAGAAAGCAGGCACAGCATAACCTTTCTCTTCTCTTTCCTTTCCCACAACACGAGGATCCCAAACTACACGACAGGTACCAAGGAAAATTAACAGAAATTTCGCTTCAGGCCATGCACTAAAGGCTGAAGGGCAGCACACCAATTATTCTCAGTTCCTAAACTGACAAGCTTTCCAACACAAGTAAACCATAACAAAAGTTGGTTACAGTGGTCCCCTTGCCCCCACCACCCCTTCCCAATATGGGAGAGTTAACTGTCCCTATGCAACACATACTACCTCTAGTTCAGAAAGGAGTGACACCCAGAATCTCCACATCACTGGAAGAAAGAAACAAGAGTTTTAAGGGTTTTTTTCTAAGCTTTTAAAAGAAATTTTATCATCTCATGTCTACAGCCCTTGGTAAATCACAGTTCTCATGATTCCAGTCCCGATGGCTCTATCCAGAGCATCAGTCTAGCCAGATAGGTGGGAATCTTCTCACTGTTAGACCTCATCAGTGTTAATGTTGGGTGGATGAGTTCCTTAGGGACGTGGTTTAGTGGGGAAACAGGTACAGTTGGACTCAGTGACCTAGGAGGTCTCTTCCAACCTTAGGATGCTATGATTCTGTGATTCTACAATCTTAGCCAACTGATGTTGTATCATTTCTTGATGGCCCTTGGATCTTGTACTTTTTGGCTTTCATCATAGGGCGTTGTTATTCATATCGTAACAAACTTGTTCCTCCACAGAGCACTTGCTGATGGTACATGGGCTGTGTCCACAGATTTCCAGCCTACAGAACGCTCCAAGATATAGCACCAGTTACCCTTTCAGAATGGCCCTAACTGCTGTTTCAGCTGCCCTGGGGCCCAGCCTTAGGGACCATTTTGACCAAGCATCTTACCACTATTTCTGACCTCAGCCGTTCCTATCTCCCCTCACACTCCTCCTTGACCACTGATAGCATTTACAGTTCCACAGTGGGAATTCACCCCACAGAGAGCAGGTCACTATCAATACCTGCTTCTGCTCTAGGCCAAGTAAGAAAAACTTAATTCCTATACAGGGATCCCAGCTCACAACAAGCCATAGCTCAATCACTGCACTGTACAACACCCTACTGCACCATCAGACAGATGGTGCCAGCAGAGCAGCTTCCAAATTCACTGCTGAGCTTAACATTTTTCTCCCTTTAGAGACCAGCTGCAAATCTGGGCAAACAGTCAAGTTTTTCTTATTTCTATTCAAGGATACACAATTTACAGCAAAGGACAAAAAGCAAAAGGAATGTTTGGTATCTACTTTTATCATCTATGGTGACACTTAAACTAGTGGGTATGTTTATCATTTACCACAACAGGATTTTCTAAACAATCACTGAAAATACTAGGCAACCAACTTCTTGTCAGCTAGGGTGATGGCTGACATGCAGATGAACTGGTAATAAAGGGAAGCTGTAGAGAAGAATTATGCAGGATGCAAGACCTTTGGATGCTCATAGAGGCAGTGGAAGTATTTTTAGCATTTCTGTATCAATCAAGCAAAACCAGGTTGTTTAAACACCTAAATACTTTGAAGTCTACCTTCTCATTTAAAACTGGAAGTGCATTACCAGTAATATTTACCATGTTGAGTAGGGACAGGAAACTTCATCAATATTAACACAGACAGTAGTGTTTGGCCAACTTGTCAGCCTATTCTGAAGTTAGAAGTTGCATGCTCAGCTAGTCTCATAACCATCTCAATGGAATTTTTAGGTACATGGCTCCTCTGAAACAGGCAAACATGATTTTAGGTGACCAGTTCCTCCCCAGATGTACTCAGGAGGGGTCAAGATCCAACACAGAGCTTTAGCTTTAGCAGAGATAGATTGCTACAGTGCAGTATCTAGAAAGGAAGTAGGGGCAATATACTGATATTTTGCTTCTTCTACGCAGGGGCCCTCAGAACTCTGAATGCTACCATCTCTCCCTGCCCTTTGTAACAGCTAGAACAAGAAGGTCAGCATCTAACTGATGTACCACTGACAACTGAAATCCAAGATCTGTACTCTCACTATGCCTCTACATGGAATGAAGAATGTTAAGGCCTGCATGTAGCAGGGGATCAGATCTGGAACAAACAACTAGTGCTAGACACCTAGGAGGCAACAGGACATTCATATTACAGTGGACTGTGGCAGTGGACACAGAGATAAAAGTCCTTTCAAGGAAATCAAGTGATCATAGAATCATAGAATGGTTTGGGTTCAAAGGGACCTTAAGGATCTAGTTTCAACCCACCTACCATGGGCAGGGACACCTCCCACCAGACCAGGACCAATCCAACCTGGCCTTGAACACTTCCATAGAGGGGGCGTCCACAGCTTCCCTGGGCAACCTGTGCCAGTGTCTCACCACCCTCATCGTGAATAATTTCTTCCTAATGTCTAATCTAAATTCTCCCCTTTCCAATTTAAAGGCGTTCCCCCTTGTCCTGTCACTACTTGCCCTTGTAAAAAATCCCTTCCCAGCTTTCTTATATACCTTTCAGGTATTGAAAGGCCGCAGAGGTCTCCCTGGAGCCTTCTCTTGTCCAGGCTGAACAACCCCAACTCTCTCAGCCTGTCCTCATGGCAGAGGTGCTCCAGCCCTCTGATCATCTCGATAACCCTGCTCTGGACAGTTCCATATCCTTCTTGTGCTGGAGATTCCACAACTGGGCACAGCACTCCAGGTGGGGTCTAGTATTAATTGATTCAACCTGATCGATTTTTGCTAGCCTTGAGAGCACCCCAGCAGCACAGCGGGGAGCTCCCTGTAACAACAACAGCCGACTCTACAGAGAGGTTGTGCAGTGTGCTAGGGGGGTAAGGACATCGCCCCAGACAGCTGCCCACCTCGCGTTCGCCCGCTCACAGAGCCTTAGCGAAGCACAAGTTCCTTGAGCAGCAGCGCTGACAGACACACTGGGACCCCTGACTGCAGCTGTTCTTCCCACAGCCCTTCCCCTCAACACCTGCTCGGGAGGGGGGGGGGGGGGGAGGGGAGGTGGGGGGGCGTTGCGGGGGCTGCACGGAGGTACCGGGACTCTCACCGCGCGCAACAGCCACCTAATGGCTGCCGCTCTACGAGCCACCGCGCGCACTTCCCACCCTTTCCCGCATACCCCCACCCCTCCTTCCCCTTTGCTCGCCCCCGCTCCCTGCCTGCCCCCGCCTCTTCCAGCCTGCCCCCGCCCCTCGCCTTGCGGTAGGCCCCGCCCCCTCACACGTTTGTCCCCGCCCCCTTCCTTCCCCTCTGCTCGGCCCCGCCTCCCACCTCCCCTGCTTGGTCCCACCTCCCCCGCTCGGCCCCACCTCCCCTGCTCGGTCCCATCTCCCCTGCTCGGTCCCATCTCCCCTGCTCGGTCCCACCCCTCCCCGCCTGGCCCCGTGCCCGCCCCGCTTGGCCCCGCCCCCGTCCCACCTCCTTCCTCCGCGGAGCCGGCGGCGTCCTCGGTCGCCATGAGAACGTGGCGCGTCACCCGGCCCCGGTGCCGCTGATTGGCTGGAATTGTTCGAGAACGCGGCCGAAGGCGGAAGCGGAAGGCGCACGTGGAGCCGGTGAGTGGCTGCCGCAGTTTCTGGAAACTTCGCCCCATTGTCATATTTAAAGCGGCGGCGCCGGCGCTGTGCTCTGCTCTTGCCTGTTGCACGGGGAACTGAGGCCAGCGACCACAGCGAACCGCGGTAGGGCGGGGCCCTTCCCCACCGGGCGGCGGCGGGGCCATGGCCGTGGTGGGATTTGACCTGGGCTTCCAGAGCTGCTACATCGCTGTGGCGCGGGCTGGCGGCATCGAGACGGTCGCCAACGAGTTCAGCGACCGGTGCACGCCGTGAGTGAGAGGAGCTGGGAGGGTCAGGGGCCAGCAGGGAGGTCCGTATTGGAAGGTACTGGAAGTTCCTAAGCGGGTGGGATTCTCGCTGTGTGGGGCCGGCGCGGCCCCGGGCGCTCGCCCCATCCCCATGAGATGTGTCTCCTCTGCGGGCACAGCGATGGGAGGGAGGAGGGCGGTGGCGCAGGGTCCCCATGCCCCCCCCCCGCCCCGGGACTGACCTGGAAAGGGAGAGCAGCGAGGGGGGGAGGGAGCGCCGCTTATCGGCTTGTGGAGCGACAGGGGGAACACCCCCACCCCCTCCCGCTCGGATGGACCCCAGAGCAGCTCCCATTCAGCCTCAGGTCTGGCGTAAAGAGCCTCAGGCTCAAACCAGGAGTTAGTCGCAAAGTTAGGAGCAGCCAAACACGGATGGGTAGGATGTAACTCTTAATTGTAACTCACCGTGCTTAAATGTTCAGCTAAACCATTGTGAGAAGTCCTGTATTTCAGCCAAAGCTTTAAAATGCGTTAGGGTCTTATTGTAGAGTTTTACTGCAAGCTGGGAGAAAGGCACTGCAACAGAAATGCTGTGGTGTTTTATTTGCCGCTGTAGGGAATGCATCCGTGACAGCCCTCAGTCGCGTTTGTTGACAGCGCAGAGTTAAATTAGCCTGTTGTTGTTTTCAGATCGGTGGTTTCATTTGGATCCAAAAACAGGGCTATTGGTGTCTCGGCTAAAAACCAGGTAGGTTGTATCCTGGCGTTTGTGCATAACAGTAAATTGGCCAGTGCAAACAGTTTAAAAGAGCAGTTAAAATCAAGCAACTTCGTTTTCCTTGTTAAGCCTTTTATTTTAGAAATTCTGCACTATGGTGCTATGCTTCCTTCAGAGAAATGCAGAGTTATTTTGCCAGAGAAATGTAGAGGTTTTTTGCTGGAACATTACTGCTTGCTCTTTCATTAATGGTAACATTTTAACTCTATAACGACTTAAAGCCATTGGGGTTCTTTTCATCATATTTGTGTGTAGGATTTTCCTTGCGCTTGAAAGAAAACATTTTAAATGTTGTGTATAGTTTTTGTAAAATTAGCTGCAATGAGGAGATCCTTGGCTCAGATCCTTAAAGGCTATTAAGGTACCCTACTACCTTTTAGTTTCACTGAAAGATAAATACTTATGTTTTTAAAGGCATAAGTCCTTGGGTTTTTATTGAGGTACTTTGAAAGATTGAATGTTTTCTTCATTAGTGTTTTCAGTTTAAAAGGAGAGCTTAATTCTGACAAATCTTAGAAGAATTAAATGCGATGGTTAAATAAATGCCTGGGTGCTGTATTGTAAGTGGTTACATAACTGCCACCCGTGGAGACTGAGGGTGCAGCCTCTACTGGGCTGGCCCCTGCCCATCTCTCTGGTAGTCAAAGGACTGCAGCGAGTTTTCATGGAGAGCGCACTGAAGACTTTTTTTCCCCACTGTAATAGCTCCACTCTTAATTTTGGACAGCCAAGGAAATAGAAGTAGGTTACATGTTTGCAAGCACGCATATACTTTCAATTACATGTTAACATTTGGAGTAATAGATACATGTTTGTTTTCTTAAATTTCATTTTAGTATTGCTTTTGTTTGACTGCTTCCACTGCTGCAAGTCAGAAACTAGTATGATTCAATGTGCAGAGATGAGTTATTAGTCAAAATGGCAAATGGTCTGCATCCTTTGTACTCTCCAGTGTGTTTCAGTAGTAATCCGAAAATGAAGTAAACTTTCTTGAATTACATTTAAAAGCATGTATTTAGAGATGAACATCTGTGACTTGGGTTGCCTTCAGACTAACCTGTATAAGATGTTATTATGTGAAGTCGTTAATGCTTAGTTGTCCGAGCAGTTGGAGTGGAATATTTTTACTAGAAGAAAAGAATGTGATACTTAAATGCTCTGAAATATTTTATAATTTTATTTCTATTCTGAGAAGTGATGCAGTATGGCTGACCACCTGTGACAGAAATAGTGATTTTTAGGAAATATAGAAGTTTCTTCACATGAACAACTGAAGCTTATATTTTCAGTGTCCTAGGGTGTAGCTGATACTTAAATCAGGGAATAAAATGATTCCTTCATTTGAATAAGTTTCTTAGTTAAAACAAACAAAACCTACCAAAAACCCAAACAAAAAAACCCCACAAACCCAAAGACAAGAAACACTGTTTTTTGACTGGTGACTACAACAATGTGGTTATATGTGAGCAAGCTCATAACACACAGAGGTGCTCTCTAACAGCTGAGGAGTGCATTTTCAGAGAATTTGTTTTCTTTGATTAAGTCTGGTAGCATTGGAGATGAGCAGTATGCTAGTTAACAGGACATAATTCTCTGCTTTCTTAATAGTGACTAAGCAGGAAGATATTAAAACATGCTACAGACCTAATAGCATACAGTTACTCTAAAAATATCTTAAGATTGTTCTATTGGAAAAGACTCTGAGCTTTAATTCTAAATTAGGCTATAAAAGCTACTAGAGTGTTTGTGCTTCTGACCACTGCATGGTAATTGTTTCTGCTTCTATGTTCATCAGCAGTGCAACTGTGAATTATGTAGCACTCAAGTACTCTGAAGTTATGGCTATACAAATAAGTGAAACCATGCCGGCAAATGATCTTGGATGCAAGAACCTGTCATTAAAGCACTGGACTAGTTCCTAGCACAATTTTGGCCTGTTACTAACTTGTGCTTTTGTAATTGCTGAGCACTAGTGATTCAAATAAACCTGGGATGATTTCCATTAGGGATTTTAGGTGCGACATCTTTCTCCACACATGCAGCTTTCTGAAAGTTACTGTTTAATGGTTGGGTATGGCCTGTATCTTTGTCAGAGTGCTTTTCTGTTGGAGAGCTGTCATAGCTGCCTAATTTTGTAATAAGATGTAGCTCAAATTCTTCAATTCCATGACAGATAATTTTGCATGCAATAAGAAACTGATGCTTTCCTTTGAGGGTATTGAATTCTAAAAGTCTTTCCTCTATATGCTTGTCATTTGAGTTATTATCTATCATGCAATCTGTTGGTGCCTGCCTAAATCTGTTCTGGAGAGAACAGCATGCTTTTATAGTTTCTTTTCAATAGAATAAGATACACTCTACACAGATATTTGCAGTAACTCTTTTAGGCCTGTCTAGTATAATTTCTCTTCTGCGTTGCATTCTGATAAAGAATACTTCCCTTGGGTTTTTTTTTGGTTCTGTGAGGAGCTTGCACTGTAGTTTAGCATCTACTCTAAACTCGTGTTACTACCAAGAGAGTCCCATGGTTTTTGCTGCTGTCTATATGCTGTGTCCTTGCTTGGTCTGCTGTAAGAATAAGTGACACCAACAAGGAAATGAGATGGTTTAAAAGTAGCTCAGGGGAATAAAAGTACAGAAATGTATGGGGAGGCTTACTAGGTTTAAACTTTGTAACTGTGGAAACACCCCTTTTATGTAATGGGATTTAAAGTGAACAGCTGGAGGTGAGGTGAGTGGGATTGGAGTGCCAGTTTACAGGCACTGCAAATACTTGTAAACGAAGCTGGCACCTATCTCTGCTTTTTTTGAATTCTGTCTAAATTTAGGTGGGTGTAGTGGTGGGCCCTATAGATCCTCTTATTGCTCACCTGCTTGCTTGGAGGTTTTAGAGATACTTGTATAATCCTTATAATACCTGATATAGAATGATCTGAAGTATCTCTGGCTCATATAATCTGTAGTAATGAGCTGATATAAAGTACCAGATAAGTAATTACAGATGTTACAGAAACAGGTGTGATGAGGTGTGAGCAGTTGTCATAAAACTTGACTGATGCTTGGGTGCATACAGAGCAGCACCGAACTTTGCAGGTTGATTAAGAATGTTTTTCTAAATATGTGGTATTGCTTTACAGCAAATTACTCATGCCCACAACACAGTATCTAACTTCAAGAGATTCCATGGCCGTGCATTCAGTGATCCTTTTGTACAGAAGGAAAAAGAAAAGCTGAGCTATGACTTGGTTCCTATGAAGAATGGTGGAGTTGGAGTAAAGGTAAATTTGCAGTGTATCTTTTGGGTTTTATAACTCAATTTAAAGTTAATGTTTCAACACCTAGTCAACCTATAGATTTTGTTTAACTGCCCTAAGGTTTTCTGTAACCTTTCTCTTAAGAGCTTTGGTATGAATAGGCAGCTTCATCTTTACATAGTGGATGCCAACTATCAAATTAAGGCTAATTTGTGAGTGATTGCTGAAATTTGAGCTCCCCTGTTGGGAAATTGCACATCCAGCTTAAACATCGCAGCAGAAAAACTGCTAAGATAATTATGAGGTCATATGGCTTTACTTCCAAGTATTAACCTTTGTCACTTTTGTGTGGAATGCATTGCAACAGTCTAATTACATAGTTAAAAAGTAGTAGGAGTTCTTCTTAAGAATAATTGCTATAAATGAGTGATGCTTTTTGTATTTAGTGGACTGCCTGGCCTAAGTTACTTTAAACAGATGTTTAAAAGTGGTTTGTACCACATTGCAGGTTTGACTCTTGCTTACATTTCAAGGAGTTGACTGGTACAATGTCAGCTTTTCCTAGAATAGGTACAGTTAGTAACATATTAATTTACAGAAGTATATAAAAATATTGATGATGAAGCTTTGCTGGCGTAACAGATGCTGCTGCTTCACTAATGAAAACCTTGTCTTGAATAATTTCTTCATATAGGGCAACAAAAACTTTTTGCTTAGTTTGATCTTTACCTTTTAGTAGTTTTATGTACATAGATGACCTGTTGTTGCAGAGCTCTTCCTTTCAGAGACTTTTCAGGTATTTGAGAAGAAGCATAAAAATGTCAGGGGCAAGATAGTCAGCAAGTAATTCTTCTTCTTTGCAGTTGGCAGCAGTTTGAAAATTGGCTATTTTTACTTTTTTTGGCATAATGCTGTATGTCCATGTCTAGGTTTAGTCACATTTTAGAATTTTGTCACTTCCTAGCCATTTTCCTCATCAATAGAATTGGTATGGTTCTTGATGTTTTTAAGACTGTGAAAACAGAATTATTGCTTCTGTAGACACTGAATAGGGAAATTAGTTTTTAAAGTGAAGTTCCATAATGAAAGTGTGTCATGATTGATAGAGTACTAGTCAGCAGTGTATCAAAAAACATTAAAGGTAAGTAATATTTCGTCTGGTTGAAATAATGGAATTGTTTTACTTATTTCTTCAATCCAGGTTATGTACATGGATGAGGAGCATATCTTCAGTGTGGAACAGATTTCAGCTATGTTATTGACTAAATTAAAGGAGACTGCAGAGAGTAACCTGAAAAAGCCAGTAACAGACTGTGTTATTTCTGTAAGTAGTTGCAGTGCATGGGAAAATTGTCTTTTGACTTTGACTATTGAGGGCATTTTGTTTCTATTCGTGTAGTATAAAGAACACTGCATAAGCACTTAAAGGATTAATCCTAACTAGCTTTAGAGCTTTTGATTTAAAGAAATCCCTGGGCTGCTTCCATAGTCCTGACCCACTTCATGAACTCATTTGCTTGGAGTTGTCTGGACTTTTGGGTCTAGAATGTTTCTGGGATCCAGGTATATACCCTTCTGCTGCAGCTTGTTTCCCTGACTAAACAATTTTTTGTGAAAGACCCCTTTGTTCATAAGAGTTTGCCCTCTGGCAGCTGAAAATGGTAGTTTCTGCCCTGTTTATGCTCATACTCTCAGTAACCTAATTTTTTTTTTTTTGAATGACCTCAGATAAAGAACAGTCATTCCATGGCAAAGCCTAAGTGTAAAATAACATCTGCCTCTCTTCTCAATGACTCTTCAAACAAATCTGTCTCATGTTGCACCTAGGAATATTTTGTTCTGTTATTAGAAGAGTTTGTTCTCCAGTTAATACCTGGAAAGTCAAGTGTCTACTGATGTAGTTTCTGTCCCTGAATACATCAGAGGTCACTGTTCAAAACTGGTGTGAGAAATCCATTGCAAATTTTCAACATTTTCCTTCAGAATCTCTTACCACTTCTTGCCCAAAATAATTTTTGCCAAAACAGATTCTCTTTATTTGTTATCTTTTTATTTCTTTGCATTCTTGCATCTGTAATACTGCTGTACTTTTTATTTTCCACTTGGACAGGAATACATCTGGTAATTCCAATTAAGTCTATTTCATGTCTGTCTTCTCAATGCAATGTTTCATCTTTTGCACCAGTAATTAAGGGTCCTAGCATTTGTATACAAATAACTTATCTGTTTCCTGCTAGTGTGTGCTCGCATAAACTAGCTGATGCTCATTTAATTCTGTCTCAACTTGATTTAATGGAATATTTGAAGTGTATTCAGTACAGTAGTTGCATATTAAGACTAGCAGTGAGCAAACGTCTTCCTGAAAGAAGAGAATAAATAGAACTTAAGTGTGATGTCTGATTTTCTGGAAAAATTCCTGTTCTCTCCTGCTTTCTTCAGGTTCCATCATTTTTCACAGATGCTGAAAGGAGGTCCCTTCTTGATGCAGCTCAGATTGTTGGGTTAAATTGTCTTAGGCTGATGAATGACATGACAGCAGGTGAGTAGTATATGTAAAAGAGCAGTTTCTGCAAATTAAAGATGTGATGTTTAGTTACTGTAAGAAACAGCTAACTTGAAAAGCACAGATGAGTCTTAATGTTCTAAACTTGTTTACAACTTGATTTACAGTCTTGATTTATAGTCTTCATTTCAGTGTCTTCTGTGTGCAAGGGTAGAAATGATGGACCTTTAGTGATAGTTATCTCTCTGAGTACTTATTTAGGAGTCACTCTGTTTACCTGGTGCATTTAGTTTACAGTCCAGGCTTTTTGGAAGGAACCTTATGGTGCACAGTTGCAGGATTTAGGCACTTTTCAAATTGTTAATTATTAAGTGTCAATACTTAGTAATTACCAAGGGTTTTGCCAGTATAATTGTCATTTTAAAACACATACATACACAAAAGGCAATTAATTTTCTTTCCTTATCTGTTTGGAACTCTAAACACATTGGCATAACCAAGAGGTTGTCTTCCTTAAAACAAGCATTCTTAGCCTGTCTTCCTGCAATAATCTTTTTTGGATTTGGTGAGAGCTTTTTTTTTCATATTTTTAAATGGCATAACTTCCCTTTCTGGGGGAAGGATTGGGAAGTAGAGGTCTGCACCAGAAGACAATTCCTTTTCTGCTTCCACTACCCACACTAGTTAGACAAGTAGGGAAGAATTTACATTGGAAGAAACATTTCATGCAACCAGTTTTGGTGCACAACAGCTGGATTCATGCTTTTCAATTTTATATTTTCTTTAAGGAGTAAAGCAATCCTAAACGTGCATTGATGGAAACTCAATGTCTTTGCAGAACTGGTTTTAGATTAGGATCTACATGGTAGCACTTTGTTTATATAGCAGAGTCCTACAGAGAATGCATGGTAATGTGAATTCTTGAGCTTGGATAAGTGTGGACCCCACAGTAGGTACGCTTTGTCTCGTGCCTGAATTCCTATGAGCTACAGGGCTGGTATTTCTCTGGGGGTGACTGTGGAGAGGGGAGGAGGAAGGATAAATATCCAGCCCTCTGTTTAACCTCTACATTCCATTTTCAAAGAACTTTGTATCCATAAAGAAAAAAAGTTAGTGTAGCACTCAAAACTTGACTCAAAAGTCAAGAAAGAGTGCCTTTCAAATGCCTTTCAGTATTGAAGGGTAAGTAATCCTTTACACTTGATTCAGAGATGACTTTTCATCAGAGATGACCTTTCATTGTGGGGTGATAAAAGCCAACTAAAGGCTTTGCCAAAAAAGACATTACTTTCCTTTTGTTTGCTTGGTGGAACACGTCAGCCCAGTCTTTGGCCATGGGAGAACATTGGGAGCTTTTCAGGACTTACTTAGCAAAGCTCTCTAGAAGCTTTGTCATTGGATTGAACAATCCTCAGAAAAGCAGATAACTTACATCCCCCTAGCAGCACAAGCAGCCTTTCTTTAGTGTGTAGCACATAGCATTTCTAATTTTCTTTTCTTTACCTTGCAAGGCTAATGAGCACTGTGCAAGGTTTTATAATATTTAAAATGTAAGAATCTTTGATTATATTTCTGGGAAGGGGTCTTGAGGCATAGTAAGGCAGAAAAGTGTAGGTTTTTAACGAAATGCAAATTCTGCTGTGTTTTATCAAGTTTTTGTTCATGAATTTATTTTTATTTTGCAAACAAGGGCAATATGTTCAGTCTGATCAGAAATACAAATTATGTGAATGAACAAACCAGTGCACAATTCCAATCAATTTTAGATCTCAAGAATATAGCAGATACATTCGTGAAATACAGTTTCTGTTTTTAATTAACCACCTTCTAATGACTGCTTATGGGAGGGATGAATGAGTTCTGGTATTGTGGTTTCATAGACCACAAAGAATCTACACAGGTGAGAATATACACCAACTGCAGAGGAACTTTATTAGACATCAGGATCCATAAGTCTCAAGACTGTAATCATTGGGAAACTTGACTGTCCTTGTTCCAGACCATCTGGAACTACTGCTTTTGACGGTGTCCTTTTCTCCTTGAGTGAGAGGATGTCAATTTGACTGTAAAACATTGCGCTGCAGAGCATGTATTCCTGGCCTTCCTTACCATCTTCTCTAATGCTAGAATTCTCTTGCCTGATAGTCTGCCCAATATCCTAGCTATTAGCTTAATTTTCGGATTTTTCTGTCATATGCAAAATTACATTCTTGCACATTCTATTTCATGCCAAGATCTCAGCCTTTCCTATGTAACTATGTAGCCAAGAATCTCTAGGGTTTTATTGATCTTCAGTTACTGCATCAGCCTCCTGCCTGGCTTTAAGACTGTTGTCCATACAGGATGAATGCTGCTACAAAACTGTGGTCCTTTGACTTCACCCTGTGTTTAAATACCTCACTACCTTCTGTATCACAATTTTGATGCACTTCACAAACTTATCCCTGCCTGATACTCTATATAGACTGAGATTCTTTGCTTTTGCAGCACCTGATAATCATTCTCAGACAAAACTTTCAGGCCTGGGAGATACTCCTTGTAAATACAAGACTGGGTTTGGGTTTTGTTGTAAAGATGCTCTGTGTTTTAGATTACTATGCAAAGAAAATAAATGAGTTGTTAATAAACACACCAAAGTAGAAAACATCCTAACAGGGTTCTTGCTTCTTAGTTTTGCTGAAACACTTACACCATATACATAAATGAGGAAGGATGTTTTGCTTCTTAGATCCTACAACACAATGGAATAAATTTCCTTGTAGGTAAGACCTTGCATAGGTATATGTCTGGATTTGTCTTGCTGCTCTTGATCCTGTAGCTTAATGTTCACAGGGATGTAATTATGTGCGATTGGAGACTCATTGCAGATTTTATTGATACTATCTGACACTTGTTTTGCAGTGGCTCTGAATTACGGAATTTATAAACAAGACCTTCCAGCTCCTGAAGATAAGCCACGGATAGTTGTATTTGTTGATATGGGACATTCTGCGTTTCAAGTATCAGCTTGTGCATTCAACAAGAGTAAACTAAAGGTAGTAAGACTAAATGAAAAAAGGGGTTGAAGTGCTAGAATACAATACCCTGTAAATCTGCCTTGCTTTTAAAATTCTGAAATAATGTAGTGCATGGGAAGTGGCAACAAGTCAAAAGGTGAAGATTTTCCTTAGTTAGTGTCCTTCATTTCATTAATGTGATTTCAAATAGAGGCTGTAAATTGCTTGCAATACCTCAGTGTAAGATACACAATACAACTGCTATGATTTAGTTTCATCTGAATGGATATGTGCATGGATTAAGATTGATTATGCTTAGGATCATCGCCCAATTAATTAGTTTTACTTCCACTGTAAAAGTGAAGAGAAATTCTTGGCTAATGTGCTGTGCATTGGAAGATAGACTGACTTGTCCCCAGCGTTTTTTGAAGCAAAGACTTGCTGATATTGGAAGATTGCTATTCCATTTGTTTTTTACAGAGTGTAAAACTAAGTTGTTTTCTTTCAAACTAGATACTTGGCACAGCATTTGACCCTTTCCTAGGTGGAAGAAACTTTGATGGAAAGCTAGTAGATTACTTTTGTGCAGAAATAAAAGCCAAGTACAAACTGGATCCAAAAGCAAAGGTTCGAGCTCTTCTTCGTCTGTATCAGGAATGTGAGAAGCTGAAGAAGCTAATGAGTTCAAATAGCACAGACATTCCCCTTAATATTGAGTGTTTCATGAATGATACTGATGTATCTGGAAAAATGAACAGGTGAGTTCTACACAGGACAGGCAGTTGCTTTGGTGGATGTATTTCTTAAGCAAGCGCTTTGTCTTTGAAAAAAACTTACTGTGCTATAATTAAGTGCAAGTACTGAATAGCTGTGGCAGCTTTGTAATACTAGAAAAACTAAGACTGTGAAATGTAATGTTCAGCTTCATGAGCAATGTTTCAGTGTAATAATGCGTAAATAAGCAGCCTGGATTCTTTTAGTAGAATGACACACTCTTAAAAGCATGGATTGATGTGTGCAAAACCAGGCCTGGGGGGGTTAGCTGCATGTTTAGGCCTCCTGCATATTTTGGGTAACCTAAATCCCATACTGCACTTAAGATAGCAACAGCTGAAGCTTTGTTCCTTTTTTTCTGTTCTTATTGTACTGTAGCTATTAGCAGAGAAATGGAGGACAGAAACAATGCTTATGTGGGATGGCTTGGCTGTGGCCTTGAGCGTAAAGGAAGTCTGCATGTGTCTCTTGCACACACTCGCAGTCAATTTGTAATCATGGTTAGATAAGTAACTACTACTGTGAGGGTAAGGTGGGGTTTTGGTTTTTTTTTCCCTCCAGTATTTAGGCAACAGTTTTTCATTATTGAGGAAATATCAGTGTTTTCTGTAACCTTGGCTGAGAGGCAAATATATAGCACCTGCCCAAACAATACCTTCATCTTATTTGGCTACATAGATAGCAGCATAGGAAAATCTGTAAGCAGCAAGTACTGCTTTGCCTATGGTTGTTACTTTAGTCTACTCACAGGGTTTTAGCTTTTTAGTCTTCTTGCATTGTAGCTAACAGACCTGGTCAACATCAGTTTGGAAAGAACAACACCAGGAAATCTTCAGTGATGGGAGAGGCATTCTTTGGTTAATTTTATTTCTTTCCTTAGGTCACAATTTGAAGAATTGTGTGCTGACCTGCTGCAAAGGATAGAGGTGCCTCTGCTTTCATTAATGGAACAAACGCAACTGAAAGTCGAAGATGTAACTGCTGTAGAAATTGTGGGAGGAGCAACCCGCATTCCTGCTGTCAAAGAGAGGATTGCAAAATTCTTTGGCAAAGATGTCAGTACAACACTGAATGCAGATGAAGCCATAGCTAGGGGCTGTGCTCTTCAGGTATAGTACTGGCAACACTTGATAAGCTTAAAGTATTTGAGAGCACTTTTTGAAGAATTAGCCAAGCAGTAATGAAAAACATCAGAAGTGGTCTGTTGTAAAGCACAGAAGGGATTATATACATTCATTGGGCCTTTTCATGGTTCTGCACTGTTTAAAAAGTCTGGACTACTCCTCTGTGGTGCAGTAAATTACTGCAAGTGCTGATGCTGGGTGTACTGTAAGTAGTACACCTTTTTCTCCAGAAGAACAAAATCTAGCTATCTTTAATGAGGAAAAAAAAAACCTGTTGTCAAGCTGAGGGAAGAGATTTTTTTTAGTCAAAGTGTATGAGAAGTATCTATAAAGAGCCCAGAACATCCAAGTTTGCATTTTCTATTGTCCAGCTCTTCTATCAGTGCAAAATGGACTTTCATTCTGTCCCATCACTGCCATTTTTACAGTTTCAAGCTAGTTAACTATATTTTACAAGAAAACTACTTGTTCTACCTTCTTCCTGTTCTTACTTTGCTCTCTTCTAGACTTATTTCTTTACCCCATCTTGCTCATTGCTTTCCATCACTAGCAATCAGTTCTTTCCAGGTAAAGAAGCAGGACCTGTAAGAAACACCACTTCTTCTAGGATTAAGTAGGGGAGCATTTCTGTTCTTTACAGTCCTGGTGTTCCTTCAGACTGTTACTTTTTTTTCACAAGCTATGGTAATAATAAAGTGAAAAACCCTGCTAACCTGAAGGATACAAACACTTCCATGAGATTTCTGTTCTCTTGTACTCCATTGAAATAAAACAATTTGCCTCTGTTTTAGTAAAGTGAACACAATTCTTTTTCTTGTTTAAAAATGTTCAGCTGTCTTGGACAGGTGGAGGAGAGCAGCTAACCAACATTAATGCATGTCTTTCTTCCTTAGTGTGCAATTCTTTCTCCAGCTTTTAAAGTGAGAGAATTCTCTGTGACAGATGCTACACCATTCCCAATATCTTTGTTGTGGAACACAGAAGCAGAGGACACTGAAGGGTGGGTAGCTCAAACTACAGTTCTGTGGAGCTTTTGGCCTTCATAACTCAAGGGCAATGTTCTTGTTTGCATTCAAATTAGGATCTTGGCATTCTCATGCAGAAAAGCCATAGTCTGTGTATCAGAGATAGCTGACAACAAAGACTGTCAAGACATGCATTGAAATTTTAACTATAACTCCTTATATGTTAAAAAGTAAGGATTAAAAGAAGTTGTGATTGAATGAGTTTCCAGCCATTACCTTGTTTTGCATTGCCCTTATGTGCTTGTCAAGTTTTGGAATACAAAATGAACTTGAATAACTGTTGGATCCTGATCCCACTTCATGGCTTTTTTTTTTATTCAGTGTGTTCCTTATACCTATCTGGATTCTTGTTTTAGTAGGAGCATTATGTGCTATGTAAATATTGTGAGCTTACATGGATGCTATTTGTCTGGCTGAAAACAGAAGCAAGGATTTAACTGTTAGTTTTGTGAGAAATTTCTTGCAATTGCAGTGCCTTAAGCTCTCATCTCAGCTATTCACTGCCATGCCTGTGAGAAATGCAGTTGCTGTCTGGGATGTGAACAGGTCTGAACTTTTTGGGGAAGTTTAGAGTTCTATGGGGACCTGTTCATACCTTTCTCACACTCTTTGTAATTCAGCTTTTATTTTGTCTGTCTTCTGTGGAGATGCAGAACATAATTGTTGTGGCACATGCTTCCAAGAGCAACCTGTAGGTTAACATTCTAAGTGAAGCTCTTATGTTCTTACCTTAGATTATTAGATGAGATACTTCCATAGTGAGGAGACAAAACTTAGTTGGAAGTTAGAATCAAACTGGCATAATTGCGGACAGACCCTAGAGGGTTGTCTTTCTGTCATATCAAGGAATGAGTAATAATCTGGTGTCAGGGCTCTCAACTGAGCCACAGAAAGTAAATGAGAAAGGAATTAAGAGCTATAATTAGCCTTTTGAGACTAACTCAGGAGGGTGTAAATCATGATTTAAATTCTGCTGTTCCAAGCTCATAATGTCTTTGTGGGAAACAAATTTTGGAGGTCTGCTGATAGTCTGTCACTGAATTGCCACCTACATCTGAACTTTTTTGCTTCTGATGCTCAAAATTGATGGAATAAGACAATTTCCCATTACAGCACAGTTTTTCCTTACAGTAAAATAGTGATGTTTTCTTGCAATTGTTCAGAAGGACAAATGTGTCAAAACATAGTGGTGTTTCTTTGAAGAGTTCTGACCCTAGATCAAAGCCTTTAAGCTCAAATACAGCTAAAAATAGTATTTTTCTGTTAATTATAGGGTTCATGAGGTGTTCAGCAGAAATCATCCAGCCCCTTTCTCCAAGGTTCTTACATTCTATAGGAAAGGTCCATTTGAGTTAGAAGCTTTTTATTCTGATCCTAACGGAGTCCCATACCCTGAGTCAAAAATTGGTAAGTAATTGTCCTGGAAACAGTGTTGTCTGACATTGTTTGGTCTTAAATCCATTCTGTAACTGTGGTGTGTTATAGTATGATTATGAGATATATTAAATTTTTTGTCTGGAGGACTCTATTTTCCCTTCTCACATTCCTTAGGTAACTGATTTTGGGGTTTTTGTTTTTCTAGCTTCTAAAGTTGCTTCAGTCCAACAAAAATAAAACCAAAGGCCCAGGACTAGAACGAGGCTATCACTGTGAAAGATAGCTTTTTAAATCTTCTTTTCTGCTTATTGTGAAAACAAGCTAGGAATACTTGAAAAATATCTCCTGCGTATAAAGAGCTTATCTTGAGTAACTGTTGGTTTTTTCCTATACTTTGAGTTTGACATAGGTCTGAATAAGTTTTAATCAACACAGCTTGAAATAGTAGCAGCTACAGTTCTACAGTATTGACTTGAATTGTCTAGGTAGTGCTTATAAGCAGCTCTGTCATCCTTTGACAAGTGACAGCACTGACAGTGTTGACACAAAGAGTTAATGTGATTAAAAAAAGATTGTGATGGTGAAGACAGGCTAGTGAAATAATTGCTCTTGAGTTGTAAGCATGCAATTAAATGTATGCTTGCGTGTAAAAATAAGAAAGCTATTGCTAGTTGTCATAACTGTGTTGCTGGAAAGCTCAACAATTAAAAAGCATTTTTTTCAGAGTGGTAGAATAATGACAGATCTTGGTTAACCAACAGCTGTCCTGTTGGTTAACAATGCACTTGAAATAGAGCATCGCCAGAATTGTAGTGTTGAAGATAAGCTTATCAATACTCTTAAAGTGGATGGGAGAATATATAGGGCAAAACTATCTCCATCTGGTTTACCAAAATTTCAGCTAATGCCTATGCAGTACAAAGTTACCAAAAACTATTATCCTAACAGAAAACATCAGTTATTTTCTCTACTTTAAAATAAATTATGTGGTAGTTTCACTGAGTCAAAAGTTCAAATACCATATGTCTTAGAAACCAGCAGAGTACTTTGTAATTACAGAAACAGCAGGCTTCCTTTCATTTTAGCTCTTTACCACAAAGACTGATAGTGGAACTTGTGGGTGTTCAATTTATATGGCTTTAACAAATATGAAGTTGTTTAACTGCTGTTTTACAAACTGGTAAGAATAGAACCAAAAATCAAACTGGCTTCAGCTTGCTTGCAGATTGACTCTTTGCTCAGAAAGGAATTGTTAGTAGTACTAACAGGTGAGCCAGTTGTTCTGATGGGACTATTAAAAGAAAGGACAGGTCACAACTCTGGTATTACTGGAATTGAGAGGTGGAGAATCACATTCTTTACCTGCTTACTCTATAGCCTAAAACTTGCATGCATGTGGCTTAAAACTACTGACAAAGGAATGGCCTGTTAATACCCAGCCTGTGATGAAATCTGTGAACTTGTACTTTGCAGCTATACAAGCATTGTGATCTCCAGGATTCCAGGTTTTGGTGATACATGCATAAGCATGTAACAGGCAGGAAAAATGTCTGTTCTTAATGTCAAGGAGGTGTGATTCTTCATATACTGTGAAACCAGTAGTCTTTCTGGTTGGTAGTTTCCTAATAGGAAATAATACTTGTTTCAAGTATTAGAGGAATTAGAGAGTTAATTACATTTTCCCCTAGAGTAAAAGGTAGTGGCAGACTTACATGGATGTTAGAAGGTGAAAAGAACTCTTGTAGAGATACTGTTTCTATGTTGGGCAGTAACTTGTATTAACAAGGTGTACCACTTTACACAAAGGTAGTCTTATGCCAGCGTTGTTTTTCTTTATCCTACTACACCATCACAGATAGCACAAATAAGAGGGAGCGAGCTTCTAATTTTCATTTACTCTGTGGTACTGGTGGCAGGAGAACTAACCTAGATGATGAAAATAAAAGCTTTCCCTTCTGGTTTGTAAGGTACAGTTTTCAGACAACTTTACTTCTTGGGTTTTGTAGTATCTGTTACATTTTGGGGACTATGAGATTAGCACAGAGCCTTCATTAAATACTTAGAAAATATTTTCTGTATGAAAGAGGGAGGTGTTTTCCTGGCTCTGTAATATTACATATTTATTCTTTTGATTGTAGGTAGGTATGTTATCCAGAATGTGGCAGCTCAGAAAGATGGAGAGAAGTCTAAAGTCAAAGTGAAAGTCCGTGTCAATACTCATGGCATTTTCAGTGTGTCCACGGCGTCCATGGTAGAACCAGTTAAAAGTGAAGAGAGTGAAGATGTCTGTGTTGAGACTGAAGTGGAATCTCAGGATCAGAGGCCTATTGAAAACTCAAGTGATGTAAGTTGGCCTTTCTTGTGTGTGAATGTACTTAATGATGACAGTGTCTTCTGCAGTTACCTACTCCGGAAGAAAAATACCCTCTATGGAGACAAAACGTGGTTAATTGAGATGTGCATAGCTGTTGTGAAGTGTGACTTCAGAAGAACAGGAGAAAATCAGTGCTAACTTGAAAGTGTGTGGACTTGAATTATTGGGCAAAGTGCCAAGTAGCAGCAGGTGGATTGCCTGAGGATGGGAGGAGCTTGCAACTGCCATTGTTTTCAGTGTTCCATATAGGGAAACTTGGTTTGGGTTATTAGTCAACCATGTTTGCTGTGTTAAAAGGATTTGTGCACCATCCTTTACATTAGTAAAGTTTCAAGCCTTTTGTGGAATGGAAAGCTGGATTGTATTCTGCAGCGTTGAAGGGGAGGGGAGCACTGGGGAATAATGCAGCATTATTATGGTGAACTTGGTTTTATTTTTTGGGGGGGGGGAGAGGAGGGGAACTTTAAAAGCTATGACTCAATAAATTAAAAGCCACTTTTTGTAAGAGAAAGTGGTATCATGGACACACACACAAGTATGCTGCAAGCCTGGCACTGGTAGCATTTTCACTAGTTCCTTTTGAACTTGCACCTAATCTGTATCTCCATTAGTTAAAGCACATGTGTTTCTGCGTGTGCACAGAATGCTTTGTAGGGCACTTCTTACAGTATGTGTGTCAGAAGTGAAGTGCCCTATAACTTTTATTAAATACAAGTGCACATGCCTTCTACATCCTTTGTGCCTGGGCTTTCATTTCAGAAAAATATCCAGCAAGAGAACAGTGAGGCTGGAACACAGTCCCAGGTACAAACTGATGGTCAGCAAACGTCACAGTCTCCCCATTCATCAGAACCTCCCTCTGAAGAAAACAAAATCCCAGATGTCAAGAAAGTGAGTGACCCTTTAACTCTGTTGAAAATGTTATGCTCTATAAAAATTTAAAATGGCATTTAAAATGGTAACATATTCCAGGAAAAACTAAGGAACTTGGTGCTTGGAACCTTTTTTCATTTTTATACCTTTTATGTTGTGAAAAAATAACATGTGTATCTTTAACTTTCCTAAAGAGCGTGGAAAATAATTCCTGCAAGAAGTCTCTACCACTTCACCGTCTTTATGCAGTGTGGTACAGCTGATTTGTTTGCATTGTGGACATTTCAATTAAGTTTTAACAACTGTTAGAGGCCAAGCTTATTAGGCCTGTTGTGAGATATTGATCAGGAATTCGTAAACCTAAGAGGAAATTATCTACTTAAACATATGCCTACATGATAATGATAGTATCTTGCTCCTTCATCTGTAGAAGGTGAAATATGTTTGGGGTTAAAATCTTGCCACTGTCAGCATCACCAGTGAAGTGCTAAGCTACTGATGGGCACTTCTGCAAAACCTGCAAATACATAGTATATCTGAGAAACATCCTTCCTGTAGCACAGTACTTACTGTCCATGAAATAGACTGTAAGCAGACTAGGATAGAAGGTGGAATCCCCAAAACAATTGCCTCAACAGTAGGTTTTGAATGTTCTGAAAGAACACAGAAAATCACTATGTTCTTCCTATGAATGTTTTTTTCATGGCAGTCCTACTTCAGCAGAAAGAAATCAGGAAAATGATCTTATTTTTCTTCTCTCCAACTCAGACAAATGAGAAGAAAAGTGATCAGCCCCCAGAAGCTAAAAAACCCAAGATAAAAGTGAAGAATGTAGAACTGCCTATTGAAGCTAACTTGGTCTGGCAGTTAGGAAAAGATCTCCTCAATATGTATATTGAAACAGAGGTGAGTTAGTGTGGTTTAGATTGCTTTCTTGATTGTAGTTAACTGTTCATCTGCTTTTTAAGGCAACCTCTGATCTTTTACTGTAACCCTGAAGTGTGAACTTGAGTAATTTACAATGAGCTAACACACAGTCCAGCTCTAGCACATAACTGGCAAATATTTATCAGAAAGATTGAAGTGTTTTTCATAGTGATATCAAAGCATTGATCCATGAAATGACATCGTATTCACTCAAGCTGTTGCAATCTGGAGAGGTGCATCCCTTTTCGGATGAGTCTAATTCACAGCAATGAGAATTCCGGCAGTTGCATAAGCAGAGGCCTCTGGGAGATTACTGCTTTGCAGGAATTGTGCTTTGTAGAATGTTATTTGCACATAAGTATTTTTAATTGAAACACTCTGGTTATACAGGGAAAGATGATTATGCAAGATAAACTGGAGAAAGAAAGAAATGATGCGAAGAATGCAGTGGAGGAGTATGTCTACGAGTTCAGGGACAAGTTGTCTGGACCCTATGAAAAATTTGTTTGTGAAAAGGTAGGTAACAACTTCAGGAGCATCTCAGAAAATACTGACGCCAAATATCAACTCTGTATTCCTTCGTCAAGCTTCCTTGCAGTCATGGTGGAAATAGCTGAAAACCGTCATTCATTTGAATGACGGCTGGGATTGATGCAGAATTAGGTTCAGGCTTAGCAAATACTACATATCCCTGAAAATAAATTTTATCGCAAAATTAGTGACTAGAAGGAGTAGCTGTGATGCTGTATCCATAAACAAAAGCATCAATTAAAGCTGCACCCCAAGCCTTGACCTAATCAAGGACAAAAGGCTATAAATGCTACTAGTCCATGTTGCAGTTGTGTTTCCCAGTTCAGAAGCTGATGTGGTTTAATTGACCTGACTAGGCAAAAGCTGCAGGAGAGATGTTGGAGGCTAAGAATGAATGTGTGTATTTACCAGTGTCATGTTACTGCAAGTCCATTTATGCATATTTTGATCTTTGACCTATTGTATTATATTATTACACAGGATCTGCAGGGATTCTCTGCACTTCTAACAGAGACAGAAGGCTGGCTGTATGAAGAGGGTGAGGATGAAGCTAAGCAGGTGTATGTAGACAAATTAGAGGATTTAAAGGTAGGTGTTAGTATGCCAAAATTGTGACATTTCCAAAATCACACAAACAATGTTAATGAATCACCTAATGCATATGAACTGCTTTTTCTAGAAATTAGGTACTCCAATTGAAATGCGCTATCAAGAAGCAGAAGAACGACCAAGGCTGTTAGAAGAACTGGGATACAGGCTCCAGTATTATGCTGCAATAGCTGGGGAATTCAGGAATAAAGTAAGTGACCTCAAAGTCCCTTTCTTTTACCGCGTAGTGTTTCACTGAGGCTCACCAAAGCTGTCAGAGGCTTCAAATCCACTTTCAGATGAGCCGCAGTGTACTGTTACATAGGTCACAAACTTGGCACTGCAAATGTTTCCCAGTACTCTGAATCTCCTGTAGTGCATTGTATTTTCAGTTGCCTGATACTTCCAGATATTTTTAGGCCAAAAAAGGATGCTCTTAAAAATGAGTGAGTTAGACTGTGGTCTGATTCTTGGCTTTTTAAAAGCCAATCTGACATTTTTAGGCATGTGGTCATCTTCCAGTTCTTTTGGGAACAAGAATTGTACCATGGTGAGAAGCAATAGTGTAAAAGCTACTTAGTATAAACTAAAACATCTAGCTTTTTTATTATGTATGAATGTTAGAGGTGGGGTTTTGCCATTTATATTTGATTACTTTCTAGATAAGCATTCCTGCCTTTTGAAAACTTACTCCATGGGTTTTAACTTGATGACTTCTAATAGGGCAGCTCACAACACTCAAGTTAGTTCACTTTGAGATAGAGAGTTGCATCAGAAACAATTATGTCCTCACAGCTACAGATTACAAAATTGTCGCTATTAAGAGAAGTCAGTAGTATTACATAGTCTTGAAATAACTAGCAGAATGGAAAATAGTACATCCCAGATTTCAACCTGTAGTTACAATTCTTAACTAAAATTGTAGTTCATGTTGCTGGTTAGGTCCTTCTCCTGATACCAGTTAATTTTGTAACTATGGCATTATAGGGAGTGCTCCAAAAGTTGAACAATTGGTCATTGCCCTTTCTGCGTACAGCAGAATCACACTAAGCTACCTTCATCCAGTGTAACTCTCCAGGAGAGAGGAGATTTTTATCAACCCTGTTAATGTTATGTATTATTGCATGACCCATTTGTCAAGCTGTCTTCCCTCTGAACTAGGCTTCTTTCATTATTGGGTAACAGAAGCCTTGTTTTGACATTTCTGTTCTCTCGCTATAACTGTTCTCCCTTGTTGCAAGCTTCTACTTATTTTGAAGATCAGTAAAGGTTCTAACTTGTAGTTAACTGAGATAGTCTCATTGGCATAACTTGATGACAGTAAATGTCAGATTAATACAAAATGTTTGTATTTGGGCAGGATGAAAAATACATCCATATCGATGAAATGGAAATGATGAAAGTAGAGAAGTGTGTTAGTGAAGTGGCAGAATGGATGAATAATGCTGTGAGTGCACAGGCTAAGAAGAGCTTGGATCAGGATCCAGCTGTGCATTCAAGTGAAATTAAGGCAAAGCTCCAGGTGAGTACCATAAACTAATTTTGGAGGATGGGACTTAAGCTAAACTGTTAGCTTTCCTTTACCCCAATTTCATCTTATTTCTCCAGTGTTCATGTAGTGTAGTTAGAAAATATAAAGAGGGAGATTTGTAGGAAGCAAAGGGACTGCACTGTAATGTGTACAATTTAAACTGTTTTTCAGTGTCACTGGTAGGCACAAAATCATCTTGTAAAAAAACCCATGTGAAATTCGAAATATTAAGTTGAAGAACTTGGCCCACAGAACTTCAGAAAATAGACCAGTTCTAGGGTACAAAAAGTACTTGTCAGTCTAGACTCAGGAAACAGAAGCAAGTTTCAAACAGCCTCTCAGGCGAAGGACTCAGCACTGCTGAAGCTGGTGGGTCCTTTATGTATTGACTGTATCTTTTCCCTTTCTTTTAGGAGTTAAACAATGTCTGTGAGCCTGTTGTGACACAACCAAAACCAAAAGTTGACTCTCCCAAGGAAGAAAACCCATTAAATGAACGGAGTGATTATAAAACTGAAGACATGGGAGAAGAGGAGAAAAATTCCGAAATTCCTCAACAAAATGGTGAATGTCATCCAAGTGATCAAAACACTGTTAGCATGGACTTGGACTAAACCACTGCACTTGCAGCAAGTTGTTTCATCCTGTGAAAGAAGATATTTTTGCTGTTGTATGTGATGGGGGGTGGGAAGGCATTGTTTGGGAACTATTTATATTTTTTTCTTAAGACTTGTCTGGGATATGTTGTGTTATGGGAGGAAGAATAGTAGTAGTGTTGATCATGACTATCCTAAAAGGAAAATTGCCTTGGTAACTTTCAGATTCCTGTGGAATTGTGAGTTCATACTAAGCTTCTGTGCAGTATTTAACCAATTGCATCACTAAAGATGAAAAGAAGCCCTCATTCTGAAACATACTGCTCCTTCACAGAGGTTGTAATTGAAACCTTCGTAGGCATTTGTAGATGCCAAGGTAGTTTTCTTTTGTCTAGACTTCTAATTGGGTATGTTAATAAAAAGCCACTGTCTGTCCCGTTAATAAGGACTTTGCAGAGGAAATCAGTCTGTTCTAAGGTTTATGGTTATTGCAATCCAAAGTGCTTCTCAGATAAGATGGTGAAATTTGTTAGTAGCATGCAGAAACGCTTCAGTTTCATCTCTTGCTAAGCAATACATTTTTCATGTGGGGTACATAAAATGAAGGAAATGCTGATTCTGTTAGTGTTGTGGTGAAGCTTTTTGAGCTTTAAAATAAAAATAATTTTACTGGTAATTCCTGACATTGGGCATGGCTGGTTTTGGTGTTTCAGATGTACTTTTATTGCTTTGTGTTCCTGTGTATGAGGGTCAAAAAGGCTTAAAATTCACAATTGGCATAGAGTTATGCCGTGGTTGAAAGTAACACAGCTTTTTAACCAATTATGCATCCTTTTTTTTTCTTTGCCCCAAGGGTTTTATGCACCTGAAAACCTGTGAACTTCACAGATATGAAGGCATAGGACAAATTTTATACACACAACCCTTTTAGCTTAGAGACGATCTACGGTTCAGAATAAGGTGTTAAAACCTGATTAAATTCTTAGGCCAGGCTCTGCTGCCTTTGTTAAACAAAACTGAAATGGCAAAATAACTTTTTAGCTCACTGTACTGAGTAAGTGGCTCTGCTCTGACCTTGGTAAAGGTTCTAAAATTAAGAATTCCTCACAAGTAAATCTCTGCAGTCTATTAATAAACTTATTTTTAGGTCCTTGGAGCAGGGGAGGATACTGAAAGTGGTTGTATCTTCTGCTTTAAAGGTCAAGCTACACTAGGGAGTTCAGCACCTGAAGCAGCCAGGGAAGGATTTTTTTCTTCAAATCATATTCCAAAGGGTGTTATCTCTATTGATGCATTGGAGCATAAACCCCATGTAAGCATGTAACACCAGATGCTGGAAGATCAGTGTCACTAAATGCAGAAGTTTCTTTTAAAGGAGTTTTTTTGTAGCTCCAGAAGTATCTTGTCTGCAACAACAACCAAAAGGAGAAATCAGTCCTACTGTGAAGAAGGGAGTACAGGTGAGAGTACTGGTGCTTTTTAGGGCCAATTAATCCTACACAAGGCTAGTGCCTTGCTTCTAGTAGGTGTTTTTAGCAGCACCCTACATCTTCTCACAGCCAGGGACTAGAGCAATACTAATGTGTGCAGCTTCCCATAGTAGTGCCCAATTTTACGCATTGACCATAAGCAAGCGGGTTATCAAAATGCAGACTGCTGTTATTGGCTGCTTTGAGCTGCCCCTTCTTTACCTCTGCTGATCCATTAGACAACTGTACATTAGGCAACATGAATATTATTTTGATTGTTCCTCATCCTTTTCCTAGAGCTAAAGAATAGGAAGTCAGACCAGACTTCAAAACAACTTAATGTGGAAGACTACTTCTGTGTAGGTACTTGTAGAGTGGTAGCATCAAGAGTTAAACTTTTGTAACAGACTACTGCTTGCTTGGATTATTGCTGAAATGAAAATTAACGGTTCTAGCACCATAAAAGATATGAACTTACATCGCAAAATCAGTAGGATGCCATAGCAGGAGGCTTAGCCTAATCAGAGTAAGACTTTGTAGAGACATTTAAAGTAGGATTCTGTCAGAACATCTAGTCCTGGATCTACAAAAAGCAGCTTGCTGGCCCTAGAGTGATGGATTGTCATGTGTTCAGTTACCTCTATAGAAGGTACTGCTCTAATTTTCCTCTAATAAACCTTCATAAAAAGTCTGCACTGAACAGACAAATCTGGGGATTTTTGTGGTTTTTTTTTTTTTTTCTTTCAGATTTCTGGAACATTAACTATTTCATAGCAGCTAAAGGTGGTATAACTGTTTGAGCCCTCATGGTTAAGTGATTTATTTAAATTCGTACAATACTTGTGCTTTAAGCTTAGTCTGAGTGGAAATGAAAGCAAAAATCAGTGATTCAACTTCCTCTTTTCCCCTAGTTTAATGAATTGCTTTCTGATCTACCTTTTACCAGACATGTGAAAATAAGGTGTGTGTTTCCATTTGTATCTCCATCAGTCCTAGGGAGATGAGTATGTTCAGGATGGCGGTTTCCTTCATGCTGCCACTTTAACCAGAAGAACATTCAGCAGTGTAAGGCATAAATTCCTGGCCAGTTTAATCTTACTGGCACAGGGGTGCAATGGCCTTGTGGGGTATGGACTACATATTGCATAAAGGTTTAATTTTGTTTTCTTTTTTTTTAAATTCCAAAAGAAGATAGCTTGATTACTTTAAAACAAGGTTTTGAAATTCTTTTCATAGAGTGTTTTGGATAGTGTATGTTAAGAAGTCAAACTTACTTTCAACATGCTTCTCTCGGTTCCCAGTTTTGCCTAAGTCTTTACAGTAGTTTATGGCTTTGCTAATAGGGAGAACTTACATCAGTATTCAATGTATTTTTATTTTTGAGGTATGATTTTCTTAAGCTGTGTTCTGAGATTGTTTGGACTCCACTTCTTTCAAAGATCCTGGAAAAGTATCTAATGACTGTAAACATTTATTTCTTATGCAGAAATCTGAAGTGTACAGGAAGTGAAATCCCCCCTGTTTAAGGATGTGAGTGGAAAATGCTTAAAAAGCACTTACTCAGACTGCCTTATAGGGTCATTATTAACCTTAGTTATGTATATAACTACTCCTTAACCAGCATTATCTTCCCAGCATAAGACTTGTGAATTAACTGTCTTTTTGTTAAAGTTTGTGCTCACAGCACACATCAAATTGCCTGAAATTCAGTCTTTTGGTAATTCTGAATCTTACATGATTCAAACTTACATAAAATACATGAGACTTGCCAGAACTGTTATATTTTACTTTATGGGTTTTTTTAAGGTTTACTGAAACTAAAAATTGTGAAATGGTAGAGTCTGAGATTTTGTAAAATCAAAATTTTTAAGTATTTTAATCCACTAGGATGCTTAACTAACACTAGATAGGTATTCTTCTGCTTCTCCCACTTTTGCAATAGACTTTACTTTCATCATGGTTATGTGATAAAAATGAAGCAAAAATAAGATAATCTCTCTGGGATACCAAATACATTTGCTGCGTATATAATGAAGTTCTCACTTATTGGATGGTAGTCTAATACATCTTATGCTGAATTTCATCCTTTCCTTCCTTAGCCTGTTGTAGGAAATGCAAAGGCATGTCCTAGGTGCACCATTTTTCTTCCACTGCTTGTTTCCCTGCGTGAGGCAAAGTACAGTTACTGGGGACTGTGCCCATTGTACAAAGAAAAGCTGCTGCCTGTGTACAAACCTCTGGCACATGCTTCCCCTGAGCTTTAGGACTCTGATCTGAGTTTGGGACTTGTAGGACAAAAGGTCCTCCTTCTAGAACTAGGTGGATGGGCAAGCTTTGTGAATCTATCCGTATTTCTTAGCAAACCCTGTCCCCAAGGCTCAGCCTCGTGATAGGTTGCTGGGGAATTTAAAAAAAAAAAAAAAGAGAATCCATATGAAGAGGCAGCTGCACACACTGGCTCCTATCAAAGTTCAGGGCAGTAGCAACTATAAAGCTGGCAGGAAGTCTTCCAGTTAACTTTCTATTGGGGAGAGGAGAAGCAGAAAGCAGCATCACAAGGCACATGTAAGAGAAAGCTTAAACAGAAATAAATGTCAGTGCTTTAAAAAAGGGGGGGGGGACTTGAAACATTGCTGTGATTGCTCCTCGGCCCTGACTCTTTGTTCGTGTGAATTAGGGCTACTGCATCTCTTAACTCTAAATAATAAACTGGACTGCCAGTTAAGTTACTAGATTTGATGCAGTGGAGGTTTTAATTCTCTGTAGCAGCTGAGCACCTGATTACCAGAGCATCTACTGCTGTGGTGCAGATGTGTCCTATGCATGTGTTTCTGTATTTTATATCTCCTGTGATTAAGGCACAGCACAGCTTTTCAAAAAAAGTTCCAGAAATAAGTGGATAGGTGTTTATGTAATCTTCCAAGTCAGATGTTATTTATTCCATGGACCTCCATCAACCCCCCGGACTGGTATTGGTTTCAGTGGATGTTAATTCAGATAGTTTTAAGCTGAATTTCAAAAGTGGCAAAGGAGATAAAACTATATAGCTTATTTCCACAGATTTTGTTGTTGTTGTTGTTAAAAGAAGGATAACAAACATAATAAAACCTCTTACCTCAAAATCTAAAATGCAAGTGTTACCTTAAAAGTGGGTCTCTAGTCCTTGCTGAAGGATGTACATTTTGAATGTTATTTCTCCTTGGAAAGTAGGCAGCATATAGGAAAACAAAAAAGCCCAAAGACATTTCCTCTGGAATGAAAAAATCCTGCACTTTCAGTCAGATGTAGCCCTGTAGTGATTTAAAATACAGATGCAGACTAAAGCAGAAGATGCAAGACAGAGAAGTGTAAGTCTAAACACTAGATGTAGTCCACGAATGTGTGCCATCACAGCTCATTTCCCATGGCTCCAGCAGCAGGGTCGTTAGGAAAGGCCACATTGGCTTCCTAAAGGCACCCTTCCTGTGTCTCTGCTGTGTGCTCAGCTGTTACTGTTACTTAGTCATGAGTTCCACAGCCATTTGTAGATGAGGACAGCAGGACTCTGTCTTCATCCATCACGTCTAATCTATCCAAGCAGAGGCAGAGCAGCACAGAGGTGCATCAGTGCCTATCAGGAAACCGGTGACAGTGGCACTAACTTACACTGCCTGTTGTTAACCTCTGCTGTCAGCAAGGGCCGTGGCTTTGAAGATTCACTTCAACATACAGAGGTTCATCGCCCTCCGGATGCTCCTCCAGAGAGCGGGGAGGAAAGAGATCCTCCAAAGAGAGATATAGAAAGGGAATTGAGGGATTGCTCTGGAAGCACCAGCTTTCTCTTACCAAGGAGCTCTGCTGGCATGTAAAGTACCTGTGCCCAGTGCTAGTGTAACCCAGCTGCTTGTTTTGAGGAACTGAACTCCAGGGAGGATAAGACATATGTGAGTGACACCAAAGTAGAAATGACACCATGAATGGCACTTCACAGGATGGAGAAATGATCACCACTAGTGACCTCTGGTCTGCGAAGGACAGAGCTGAGGTTTCCTGTGCTGCAGAAGGAGATGGCAATGAAGTAACCTTATCACATTGCCATTGCAAAGCAGCTGGCTAGAGGCCTGGGGATTTTGTGGATGTTTTCACAGCCTGAACTGAGCTGCATAAGACCATACTTAATAACACAACTATGTTTGTGTACACTTGCTAGTGATAAATATCTACAGAAAAACAAACAAACAAACAAACCTGTAGTATCCCATATGATTCACAGTAAAATGTGTCACTGGATGCTGTTGGGAAGAGGTCCTGCTTTATGCAGGACCAAACACAAAGCCTAACAGATGAAAACTAAGTGCGTGCCTCAGTAGCGCTGATTTAATGCAAAAAAAATGATAAAACAGTTTTCACACAGAGTGTGGACCTATGTGGGTAAATAGCTCCCACTAAACTGCAAGATGCTGTGCCAAATTCCTTGCTGAGATTTTGCTCAGTCCTTATCTCCTACTGAATTCAAAGTAGCTCTGTCAGCATTTAGCCAATGGGCCATTAAATTGTTTTACTTGAAATGCTACACAGGGGCAAACTTAGCCATGCTGAAAACAAGACACTGCATTACCAAGGACAGATTCATGACAATATACTGGGGGAGATTAGATTAAAATGGGGGAGAAGAGGAGATTTCGATTTGTTTGGTTTATTGTTGGGGCGTGTGTGTGGTTTTGGTTGGTTGGTTGTTTTTTTTTTATAAAGCCACAAATCATAGGCAAGACTTTGCTCATTTAAATTTATTTTCTCTTACTCTTTTTGCTCAGACACACACACACACACACATACATCCTCTCAAACACTATCTAGGTAGGAACAATCCATTTCATCTATATTGTGATGGCTTGTGCTCTGGATTCCTTGGTGGTGTTGGCACGTGCACACCCATCGCCATCAGCTGCGCAGAGAGCCGGCTTGTGGGGAGTGAGAGCTAAGAGGAGCTGTCAGTGCACTCCACATCCAGGCTGGTTGTGTGATTAACCAGTAATTTACAGTCCATGATAATACAGCACAGACTATTTCAATGACATACACCGCATCGTGCGGGGGCCTAGAAAAAACTCAAAGAGGGGATGCGTTTCTGCAACAGCTCATGAGGGAGAATGTGCTTTTTCCTCCCTCCTCTTCACACACATTTTGTCTGGAGCTGCACAAGCGGTGTCGAGCTTGGCTCTGTGCAGTGTGCATGTGCTGTGGGCAAGCTTACAGGTGCAAAGCCGAGCAGCCTCCAGCAGCAGAAAGAACCCACAGAAAAACAAATAGTGATGGCAAAAACATTTCCCAATAATGGTGGAATGCGAGTCTGTTAGGACAGGAGCACACAGGATGAAATTAGAATTAGAAGCAGCAATCCCAAACTTTCCTCCATCTTTTACCTACAAGGTCTTTGTTTACTTGAATTCAGTAACATGCCAGCCTTCTCATTTTTATTATTTATCTCAGGTATCCTCTGGGTGTTTGTCTTCTGAGCAAATGACTACTTTCATTCAAAATTTTAACATAAAGAAAGGGAGGGATCAATAAAATATCCACATTTAATGAAAACCACCAGCCCCAAACCAGTTAAAAAACGTTAGAGCTAGTCCTGCTATGAGGAAAAATCAGAGGTCTCCCACAGGATGGATCACCAGGCTGTGATGGAGCCAGAGGGCCTGCAGATTTTACCCATGGGAGAGGCATATTGTGCCACCACCAATTTAAGGGATTTGTTTTAAGATGCTGAAAATCAATAATCTGCATATGCATGGTAATGGATTAAAAGCAGGGGGAGAGGGAAGATTAGTTATAACTGCAAACTGAGAAACAACTAATTCGTGATTTTCCAAAAAAACAGAAGCATAGCCATTTAAAAAAAAACCCAAACCCAACAATGACACCAACCAAACACTTTACAGATCATTTAAAAACCACCCAACACTGCACACAGCTATGGCACGTGCTGGGATGTACACCACATCCCAGTGCTAACTGCTGCCTTGAGGCCCATTGGAAATGAGAGTTGCTGCTCAGACCTCAGCTCAGCTGTGCAAATCTGCAGAAATACTGCTTGGGTACCGCTTGTGACTGCTGCTTGGAAAACAAAAGAAAGCAAAACATTTATATTTTCACTGTAGACCTGCTTAAATATGGAAGAATTTAATAATTACTTAAATTAAAGAGTTTGGAATTACTTTTCTGTAACAAATGGTGTTGAATGAATAAAATATATCATGTTGTCAAAGCAAGGTGTTCCTCAGTTGCACTGTTGACATCATAGTAAGAAAACTTTGCCTTTTTCTGAAGCAGTTGTAGTGCATTGTTATACATTAATTAGAGCTGTCCCTTCACAGCCTCACAAGGCCACTATTGGTATCAGATGTCACCATGGATGGCTTTCAGTAGAGCTCATCAAAAAAAACCCCCCTTGAGTTTACTGAATTGCAAAGCAGACTGCTGAATGATGACTTTTACAAAGGTTTTACTTTGGAAAGAAACCTTACTACAGTCTAGAAAGTCTCTAAAAGAGGCCAGCTGGACATTTTCAGAACAAAATCAATTCTCCTTCTAGAAAACCATTTCAGATTACTTTTATAATCTGAAAGATAAGTAGATGGCAGAAGTAATCCTGTAAAAGCCAAATCCAAGAAATTTTAATCTCATAAATACTTTTCTGATGTTCCTTGTACAAATGGTTTTGAAAGCTGGGTAATAAGCCTTGTTTTCCCAAGCAGTACCTGCCTTTTCCAGCAGCACAGTCACTGAGAAGCAGCGTGGGAAGCGGCATGTGAGGTTTGTGGCGGTTGCAGCTGGAGGGTGTCACCCCTATAACCAGCCGAGGTGAGGAGAGTCATTGGACAGTGGCCATTACCCAGGATATCATCTTTGTGGCCATGGGACTGGATGGAAGCAGAGAAACGCCATGAAAAAAATAGTGTTCATCTTCTGCTTTCATTCAGCAAGTTCTTTGGCTTGGTCAGACCAGATACACAAGCCTGATGATGTCGCAAGTCTGGTGGCACCTGATTTCCACCTCCCATCTCAGTTCACAACCGTGCAGTTAGTAACTGCACAGCCCTCCCCATCTTCAGATTATTTCTGTCTCTGTCTTTTCCTCCTAGCTGGTATGAAAAGAGTGACTGAGGACTATGCAATGCTAAAATTAAATTAACAGATTAACACAAAAATCTGATTTACCTGAATTAAATCAAGACCAAGTATTTATCTGTTCAGCCACGTGGACTTACCCTATGCTGTGACTTACTGCTCTCATTAAATAATGTATTTGAAATACAGGCTCGAGGTGGATCCTTACTATAGCATCCTGCCAAAGGGCTGAGGTTTCTGAGCATGATGGTGCTCATTTGCTGAGTCCTGGACCAAAGACAACGACAAAGGAGAGGCTGATGTGGCCACTGTCAGAAGAGGTTTTCCTCCTTAGCCCCTAACACGTGCTCTCTGCTTGGGGGACGGGAAGGTCAGTGCTGTGCAAGCTACGCAGCCCTGCTGTCAGAAGAGCTGGCCAGAAAATGGGACATCCACTTCACTAACGGTGAGGAGCTTTCTGCCTTTCCCCCCATAGTTTTAAATGAAATAAAGTAGTTTTTCTTTCACAGGGAAAGCAAGCAAAAGGAGTGTCCCAGAACAGCTGGCAGCTTTTTCTTTCCCATTCAATCCCAATGCCAAGCCGGGCCAGCTTCTTGAAGCCAATACATTTGGTTTTGACAAATGCCCATTTTGTGATGAAAACCTCTTTTATGGAAAAATGCCTGCTGGTGCCTCCTGGGTGCTCCAAAGGGAATCCTGGACGTTGTAAGGAAAGTGCAGGCCCTTGAGGGCAGCCTTAAATAGATTCCACCCACCCAGCCCTGTCACAGTGAATGGTCCAAGACTGTGTTCAGAGGATAATAAAACCTCTAGCTGTTTCTGCAAAGACATACAGACATACCTGGTCTCTGGGCAGATGAGTCAAGCTGGACTCAACAAAATTGCTCCCAGTTCCCAAGGTCAACCCATAGCCAAGTGACTGGATGTATTGCCAGAGGGGCAAAAGTGGTGGGCACCTGGTGTAATACCACTTCCCCTATGGAAAGATCCACAAAGATTTGTGTATCTTGGGCAGAGCTTTGGTTTAAGCCAAGACAGCAGGTTCTAGTGGTGGCAAAGTGATTTTCACTCTGTTTTACTTTTTACCAGGTTCTAAACACTGAGTTTGGGTTTTCTTTTAAAAGACCTTCCTATTATTTTATGCTAATAGATCATCTGTTTTAGATGCAGTCTTCCTGCCTACGAAGAACACACTTATTCTTCTGTCCCACCTGACAGCCACGGTGTGCCTAGAAGAACACTCAGGACACTGCTTAGTATGTCTTTGATTTATCAACATACTTTTCAAAATTAGAAAGAGATCTGTTATTTACTCACGATTAGCTCAAATATTCAAACATGGGAAAATTTACCTGCTGGTATTTAAAAGGATGGAATAGTAATAATTTTCTGCTGTGGAAAGACTGTTCCTCTTGGAAACTACAAAACTTTTCATCAATATATCAATACCTGGCCCAATGCTTAGTGCAATAGGTTCTGACTTGCCTATGATGCTGTATTACAAGTAGCCTCCATGTGTTGCCTATGGTGTGGCAGAGCAAGAACACCATCTGATTGCACACGCTCTGCCGGTGTGCAGACCCAGCCTTGGGCAGCCCAAGCCTGCTTGGTCAGGCTGGGCAACTCCATCTGCTTGCACTATGAACCTGCTCAGGTTTATTTTTGTTCTTTTCTTTCCAGAAGCTGTAATACACATTTCTTTTGGAGGCATGCGAATCTGACTAATCCCTCAGGAATGTCTCAGGGGAGGAACTTCCCACAGAAAAGCACAGTTACTCGCAGCATAAACTCCCACTCAGTGCATCTAGTCCTGGAACAAGGCTCATGCAATGCTGGGGGAAACCTTACTTGCTCCTATTCACCTCCACATAGGCACAGTCATAGATCTCATCACACTTTCCTTCTGCAAGGAAAAAAAATCCAATCCACTCTGATTTATGTCCTTTAAAAGTTTTCCAGTCTTCCAGAAATTTGCAAATGGCTTATCCCTCTTCAGAGCATGCAGACAATGTCTGTTCTTGTAACTCCCTATCTTCAGGCATCCATCTCTGCCTTCTGTACTCAGCCTAGCACAGGACTGAAACACAGTGTGTTTTCTTTGATGCAGGCACCGTCAAGAATGCCTACAGAGATTGAACAAATATAAAAAAAACCCAACAAGTTCTTCCACTGCTATCGAAAGTCAGACAAGTGGTTTCTGCCTCTGCATGGGCTTTGGTGAACTCAAATAACTGCTTTCCCATTTCAAAATACCACACTTTAGCTATCATTAAAGTAGAAAAAAAAAAGAGAAAGAAAGTTAGAACTCTGAAACTTTCCTCTGATATTCCCACCCCTCATCCCCACCTTCACACCCCAGCTTTATTATCTGTTGATCAGCAAGGAAAAGGCATGTCCTTCACTCACCTTTACTGAGATCTCAGATATCTCACGAACACTACAATGTAGGCCAAAGGATGAGTTTGGATGGGCTTTAGTACTCGTGGCCCTTTGAATGGACTTGGATCTAGATACTTGGCCCCTGTGTGTTTAAGCAGCGACTGCTGGTTGGGCACACTGCTACCTTGGTCCAGGCTCGCTTCACCTTGCATACTGGTGGGAGTCACAGGAGAGGACAATGGCCACCTTGTTTGCAGGACCTGCCCCATGACTGTGCCCAGAGCACATCCCACCCTCTTCAAATGAAGGATGGAGATGGTAGTGATTACAATCATGTTTTAACCCAATATCCAGTGATTACCTACAGTCACTCCTATAGTAGTTGCTTCCATTTGTGGGGGAGATGTTGAGATGCTTCAGAGAAGGGCTGGAAGTCAAGTGGTTTCAGGGTGAGTGACTGAGGCCTCCCTACAGGGACATAGGAGCCCAGTGAGTAGCATGCCAAACGCTGGCACTGCTCTGCCTCACTGGCCATCCCACTAGATTAATCCTGAAGGGAACTGCTGGGGCAGCATCCAGCACAGACACTGGGGCTTATGGCCACTCAAGTCATCCACCCAAGGGCAAACCCACTACAGGCTCTGGGCAGGCACAGTGAGATGGGCATGGGGAGCAAAAGAAGGAGCAGCGTAAATAACAAAATCATGTTCCTGAGGCCACGTGCTGAGAAACCACTGGAACGTGCAGCTACATATCGTGTAGAGAGTGGGGTGCTCAACCTGCACAGCCTGGGCCCCCTGGGCTCCTGAGGGAAGGAGGGAGGGAAACACATGCCGTGCAAGCCCCAGGGAAGGCAGGAGCACATGGAGCTGCTCTGCATAATTTCCCTTATACATCAGCCACCCAGAGGAAAGAAGGACATGGGTCTTAAGTGGCTCTGGAAACAGAGATAAGGAGAATGAGGTTTTTAGTCCTTGAAAGCAACATACTCCTTATCTGTTCCTGTGATGGCACTTCTGTGGTCCTTAGTGAGCTGTGCTCTCAGGGGCCTCCTACCCTCAGGCCTCAGGAAGAAAATCACAATGCAAAATGCCCTCCCTCACCCCTTCTTCACAGCCATCAGTTTCCCCAATTTTAGGTAGAGAAGAGCGAGTGTATCTGCAGTAACACATAGGGGTTGCATGCCAGGTACATAGAGGTAAGGAGAGAACTCACCCCTGATTGTCCTTTGGCAAGCTGAAAACCAGCAGATCTGGTCCTCAGCATCTCAAATCCATGGGGAAGAGAGAAGGAAGAAGAGCTCAGCCTGTCTGGGGAAGATGACTGAATTTGAGCAAGAACTGCTCTGCTATATTGAGTGTTTCACTGCAGGGATCCAAGGTAAAATTACAGATATAGTCTCAACTCTGGCATTTCCCAGTTCCTGAGTATTTAACTTCAAATTTGTGTTCTTCCAGTGCCAGCAATGAGTATGTGTTTATTTTTCAGAGATTAGGTATGAGTTACACATTCAGAAGTTAGAGAATTTCAGCATACATAGAAAGAATCAGAGTATTATACCAGTAACATCTGTAGTGGACACAGAAAATATTTTAGCATCTTCTTCAGCTATGTAAAAGTGAAAAATTGGTACTGTATGGCTTCTGAGCCTGCCTACACATTGGCTGGAATTTAGAGAAGAACAGTTCCACGTTAAGCAGTTTCCATCTCTGAGTTTCTTATTAAACTAAGTAAGTCAAACATAATGGGCTCGAATCTACTAACACTTATGTTTTGGAGAGTGAAGTTGTGTGAGTTGTCTCATGAAAGTTTAGCCAGCAATAGCAACCCTTCACTGAAAGGAAGATGGAGCTGCTGTAAGTGTTTTCCTGAAGAAAGCGTTTTTTCCTCCTGTTGTAGTTGGTATTGCTCCATGGCTTCCCTGAACCCCGTCTCTGCCTGCTGTTACGGCCCCTGCAGGCTCTTAGTCAGCTGGGCTCCTGGCATCCCATCTCTGAGCAGTACCTGTCGGGTTTGTAACCAAATTTGCAAGAGCCTTGGTATTGTACAGCGAGACAGCAGGACCTTGCACAAAACCAAAAGCCTGGCCCATCTACGGGGCATCTGTTTTGGCAGAAACCACCATGGGACTGGTTTAGGAATGAGGAACAGCTCCAGCCAATCTCCCATTGAAAACAGTTGTGTTTCTGCAAAGCATTTATTTACAGAAGTGATTTTTCTCTGGGATTTGTTTGAGCAAATGGACTGCAGTATTAAGAGCAGTGAGCTGCAGTGCTGTGCTCTGGTGTCCCATGGCCCCTTACCTGGGCTGGTTGAGAATTCACAGCTGGATTGCCCAGTCCTCTCTGCCTGTCACAAGCAAGCTTTGCTTCTTATTGAACGCAAACAATTCGACACCCTTGTGACCTCTGAACACTGGCTGATCCCTCTGGACCTCCGCATAGGAGCTCCCATGGCCACCCACCCTCTCCTTCCCCTGCCCCCTTTTCTCTTTCTCCTGCGGCTCAAAACGAGTAGCACCATCAGTGCACCCTGGAAAATCACGGAAACCTCCCTCAGCACACTTGGACAGCTGGAGGGTCCAAACCCCTGCAGTACCGGCCACCTTCATGAATTTGGCTTTATGATCATGAGTCACTACATTTTCTTCTTCTTTAATTTTAGAAGTTGTTAACTCCTCTCCTTTTTATTATCTGAATGTATTCCTCCTCCCATACCCATAGGACTTCCTAATCCTTGATGACAGTAACTGACACAGAGCTTTTGATCTTCACTAGTGGGTGAACACAACCCCAGCCCCCATTATGGTTTCTTAGCTTACCTTTAACTTCTTCCACTTTGTTAGCAAAATCTGTTCACTGAGGTGCAAGGTGGACTGACTTGCAGCCTTGCCAGTGTCTCTGCGTGTGCTGCTTGTCCCACTGCACAGGCACAAACACGCTTTGTGCTGGCACCTGGGCAACTCCGGAAAGGGGGAGCAAAGGCAAACTTCAGAGGCTCCAAGGGATTCTAACAAAAGTTAGAAATTAAGAGAAAAGCAAAAATTCTGTCACCTACTCCAAACCCAAAAATGTGTTCCAAGGACAGAAGGAGTAAGAAAATCCTGGGAGAGCTAGAAACAAGCACCAAAGAGGGAACTGAGTCCTTTTTTCCCCTTCAGTAGTCCGTCTGCCCTTCCAAGCAGCCTGGAAATTGCACAGAGGTAGATCTGATATGGCTGCGATCTCACGCTACTGAGAGGATCTCAGAAAATGTTGCCACAGAGATTCAGAGCAGAATAATTAACTATGCCTAACTATATAACCTTGAATTATGCACATCGTCCATTTAAGATCAGAGCAGGAAAAACAAACTTGGTGAGACTGAAAAGCAATGTGTATATAGTCAGACCACGAAGTAAGAGTGCAGTTGTGGTTGTGCTAGTGTCAGCATTGTTTAGATAACTTTACCTCTGCTTGCTGTCTGTTGTAAGGAAACCAGAGAGAGTGAGATATCAGCCCTGTCTGCAGTTACCACATTTAGGCTGAAAATGAAATAACCTTCTTGACATTTATTGGGTCTGCAGTGTAGATGGGAAATTAACCTTGTGTGCATTCTTCTTCTACACTGATAATATTTTACTAACTCAGTGTTGCTGTTAAGTAACGACTTTACTTAGCATTGAGGTTGCTGGAGGGAAGGTGCTGTTCTCACATATTACTGCAAGAAGTAATTTAGGGTAACAAAGCAGCACCATTTTTCCTTTCAAGTGCCTGGGGACAGAACGACATAGGGGCCTGGATTAGGAAGGGAAAGGCTGAACTCCAGAGGTTTCAGGTTTTCAATGTTCCTCACGAAAATGATGATTTTTAAGAGACACTGCTTACATGGTTAGGCAGCAAAGAGGATCTCTTAAGTAACTGAAACAAAAGGACAGTAGCTTCATCATAACTGTTGTCCTGGATGACGATAAAGGATATCTTAAGGGAAAAAATATAAGAAATATTGCACCAACAGTTAATTAGCATGATTTCCAACAATTCAGCCACACCTAGAGAAAGCAAATATACAGATTTAAAGACAGTTGCTATAGAAACCAGAAAGAGATTTTATAGTTGCTTATGAGAGTAAAGGAGGTTCTGATTGATAAGACAATCGCATTGAAATAGTCACTATGGAAACCCAAGGTGACCTGCAGGAGATGTGACTCCTCTCACTCTGCTCCTGCGGGTAGGTGAACACAGTCTGGGTGGGGAAAGGACTGGGCTGGCTGATAAAGCACTGTGTAGCAAGGCAGCACAGTGCTCATCACTGTGACACTAGAGATGCCCAGCATTTCACATTTCAAAGGCGTGTGAGTGCTGATCTCTATATCAGTGAAATATATTTATTTTCTTACCCTCGAAGAGAAGATTTTCTCTCATTGAAATTGAAATTGATAGTAGCTCTGCAATTGACTTATTTGGGAACAAAGCAGATTTTAGAGACCTTCCTATGTCTTCAATCCATCAAAGCACGGAAGCACATTTGCACGTCTCCCATGGAGCTCGGCGTCTGGCAGCTGGCTGTGCTTTGCTGAAATGGAGCCGTGGAGTTGCTGAGCCCTTCTCATCTTCACTAGCAAGGTCTATGCTTGGTCCCAGAAAAAGGACAGAAAGTGAACTGAATATGTGAGATATTTTCTTGTAGATTGGTTAGTTAAGGACCAAACAAAGTTAGTCAGCCTGCACATGACATAAATCAAAAATTAATAGCTTGATAATCCCTCAGTAACCACTTAGTATTTGTTTTCGGTATCTGTTTTTTTCTGATAGGAAGTTACATTAAAGGGTAGGTGCTCAGCACTGCTGGACACAGCTGACAACTAAAAAGTTATTCTGTGGGTCTGCCTTTCTGTTATTATCTTTATTAATGCAAAGTGTTAATTCCTTGGATAACAGCTCCAAGTATTTGAAATACACTAATTGGCCAGGAAGTGCTTAGACTGGGCAAGACCCTCCTGATTCCTCTGCTTAGGACTAGACACACTGTTCTCCTGCATCATTTAGAGCCACGCTACCCACATATGGTCAAATCATACAGATATTGATCATCAGAGATTTTTTCTTGCATTATTTCCAGTGAGATAAAAAGAACTAGTTGGAAGGCTCAGGAAAACACCTGTATTTGTGAGATTTCACCACCAAGTTTCCAGGCTAAACGTGCAGACAAGAGGAAACAAGGCCATTTGTAGAAAACCTGAGGTTGCAGGTCCAGACTGCAGGAGCAGAGAACAAAGCAGCACAGGTTCCTTGCAACTATTGCTCCTCTGGGTTAGCTGCCAAAGCTGGTGAAGAGTGGCTAGGAAATTAGCTCAGCTGGAAAGTTGCCACCTTCCCCAGCCAGCCTTGATGGATTTAGAAATTGCACTCCAATGTAAAAAACTTAGCTGTGTTCATACAACAGGTAATCTGTTGAAAATAGCCCCCCAAAAAGAACCCAAGAATGGAATACTGCTTCTACTTCTATCATCAGAAGAGAAGTTTAAAACTCAGGCTACTCCTAGAAATGCAGGTAGCACCAACACTGTGGTGGGGTTGGAAACAGGAGAGCTGCTCAGACACACATTATCTTGAAAGAAATTCCTACCGGTTTTAAAGATAAGCAAAATTGTTACCTATTACTAAAGCTTTCAACACATGGCTGGAGGCAGAAATCACTGCTTTAATGGAGTTAATAATTCAGCTACAAAGAAAAAAGGAGAGAATAATATTGAATAAAAGATGTGCTCACAGGGAAGTGCAGTCTGCTGGGCAAATTTCTGTTCTGTTTTTGTGTCTGTAGAAAAGAAATACACAGGTAAGTAAACAGGAACAAATTAAGATCTTTGCATAGGAGTGAATGGAATGGATGCATTGCTGAGGCTTTCATCTTCAGCACACTGCTGCTCACACTCTCCATCACGAAATGACAAAGTAGCTCAGATATATTATTATTATTTATTTTTTTTAATCCATGTAACCGAGTCTCTGTGCACCTTCCAGCACGTGTAAGTCACACTGGGAGAGAGAACAGTTGAAAATTGTCCTGGGAAAATAGTCAAGGCGTAAAGGTCTTCCAAAGACAGCTTTCTCCCCTTAGAAGTGAAGATGGATAGCTGTTCTTTACCAGAGTTGGGAATGGATGGGAAGATGTTTTTTCTGAGAGCTTATCATCCTTTTGCTCCAGGCTGAAGCAGTCTCAGAGTATATCTCCTGGAAGTGCATGTTGCTCAATATTCCCTGCAAATCATCCCACCTTGAACAGGCTTCCCTGGGCCTCAGCAACCCCATACCAGAGGCATAAGCTGTCTCTTACAGACTGCTTCAGCAAGATCCACTTTGAAACCTGTCCAAGGAGATGGCACAACTCACACTCCTCCTCCCACTCTCCAATTTTAAACAAAAAACCCAAATTATTATGATGGCAGCAAAGCAGCATTTTGTGAAAACAGCCCATGAAAATAACAAAACTCACAGTGATTTGAAATCCTGAAGCTCTCAACACTGTGGGATGTGTTTTGCTTTCAGAGCCCAGTCCTTCAGCTCACTGAAAAGTGACAAGTAACTGTGAACCTTATAGCTGTTTGCTGGTAAATACCATAAATAAACTAGCAGATAGTCTAGGGTTTCTCTGGGAAGTGTGTAAAGACAGTAAGCACCATCTGCTGGCTTCAGCATGAAAAATGAATCCAGGAATTTTTCATCTGGTTGCACATCTCTTTGGTTGTTCTGTCTCCAGTTTTAAGGCAAACACAAAGAAACTGGTGCAACAACATCAAAATGGAGCAACTTGGCTGGGGAATCCTAATGAGAGCTAGCCTACCCGGGGAACATCAGTTGTCCTGCAGATGAACTAAGATAATATAGGACAAAAAGAAGAAAGTTAAATGCAGTGAAAATTCACAATAATTTTGTCAGTGTTCAATCTGAGCATCATTAAAGACCTTCACTTCTCACCTGGTTTTGTATCACATTTGAAACATAAATGCTTACCTCCACAGAAGACATGAGCCAAATATTGACACAGCCTTAAAAGAAGAAACAGCCAGCAGATGTTTTGCAAGAAAATTGTAGGCACAGACTTGTTTTACCCTCTCGGTCCCTGATCTCAAATAAGACTGTGGGGATTTGGCCCAAATATAGCAGGGCAGTGTTTTGCAGATGGTTAATTTATGTTGTAAATATTGGCTATCAAAGGACCAGCGATTAAGCCAACAAGAGCTGAAGGCACAGGCTGGCTTTGCAATGTTGCTCAGCAATTTGCAAAAATTGAACCCAGAGCACCAATAAAAGTAATGAATATGTGAGAATTGCCAGCTCCCAAATAACCCGCACAGTCAGCTCGAGCTTTTTCAAAGACAGAATATGCAGACAGGCGTTCACAGTTAGTTCATGGGAAAGTTAATTCTGTAGTGCTGGGGCCCAAGACTTGGGCATGTCCCTAGCGGCAGGAATGAGGAGCCACAGCTCTTTCTTGGCTTGACCCATGCAGCAGCAGTGTCTCCTTCGTCCAAGGCACCTTGTCCCCGTGCCACTGGGTCTGCATGGACTGGCCAAGAACTGCTTAGGGGAGATGGAAGGCATCTGTATGCATCCGAGGGGAATTTCGCACTCCATCCGTCCCCAAGGAGTACTGGGTTTGTGCTAGGGAGAGCTGATGGAGGGAGGCTTGCTCAGGTGCCCCAGACCAGGCTTCCTCCTCCCTTGCTCAGCCCGAGCACTGTACACCCTGCTTGTTCTGCCAGGCAGGGATAAAAGAAGCAAGACATCCACTTTGCTAGCCCTATCCAAGGGGTAAATCTTTCTCAGATGGTGCTTCAATAACCATTTGGAGCTCACTGAAGTCTCCTTACACTACATTTTGCAATAGGAAGAAGTTGAGGTTTAGGTGTTTTAAGCCTACTCTTGCTTTTGACTGCAAGTTGAAGCCTAGTGAGTAACCTCATCCTGACTAGGTTTGTCCTGCCAGTCATCCACAGGCAATGGTGGCAATGGCTGTTCTGTACCTGGACAGCAGAAACAAATAGGAGATGGTTTTGCACTCTGCATTGCTGTGATTAAGTCAGTGAACTACGAGCGCTCTCTAACAGTTATATCCACGGCCTCTGGCTTGTTGAGAACAAGATGCATGGCAGATGTTAGAGGTTTCACTTCAGCATAAGCCCCTCAAATATCTTCTTTCAGTCTTTAATCTGCGAATTATACAACTTAATGGTATATGCTGGGTACGTCCAGGTGGCTGTAATACACTGAGAATGCACTACTCAGATCATGAGCCATTATTTCAACGCTAGTGCCAGAGCTCAGGTCACCTAATGTATCACTAAGTGCAGCTTGACCCTGCCAGTATCTTTAAACACAATCTATCAACAAAATCCAGCTTCATCAAAACCTCTGCTAAAACATCCTCACTACTCCTTTACTGTGGCTCCGCAATAACCTATTCATGCATTGCAAGGTTTATTGCTTCACGATCCCACCAACCCAATCTTTTTTTTGGCAAAAGTCCTACTCTCATACTTGTTTACAAACAAATAATATTAAGCTTCCCAGGAACTTGATTGCTTTTGTTTGCAATTCTACAGCTCAATATGGGTAGTTATTTGTAGGTACTTACCATGTATCCTTGTAGTACCTGGTAACAAACTGTGAAACATCATGTGCAAAATTAACTGGAACATGGCTTGTTAATTCTAAAAGCTGCCCTAAAGTACATGTTTCATTTAACCAGATGATTAATTATAAATATTTTATTGCAGCAGCAGGCTGTTTGGTACGCCACACAGTAGTTAATGGGGACATTTTGTCTCATTGGGTCCAACCCTACTTTTTGTTGCTTGAAAGGGAACAGAATTAAACATATTCACCCAGTACTTTCATCAGGTGAATGGTCTCTAATTCCTACAACAGAAGGCAAAAATCCTTCCTCTGGGAGATGTAATACATTTCCCCTCATCCTCAGTGTAAAGCAGCAAAAGGCTAGGCATGAGGAAGCTTCGGGGTCACTGGCTGAGCTGGTGACTGCACAGCATTGTCAGCTAGTGTCATCTTCCATTTGTAATGAACGTTTCTCAGTGTCAATTATTTTGGAGGCAAGTCCTCAACAGGCATCAGCTACATTTCACATTTACTCACCATCAAGGACAGGACATATCTGTACAGTACCATTTGTTTGACTTCAAGCCAAATAAACACCGAAGCACATAATGTGGGTAGAGTAATAAAATTAAGGTCATAATGAGGAGAGGCAAAGAGACCTGTTTAAATATACAGCTTTGTTTATCCAACAGGATGTTGCAGAGGAACATCATGTGAGATCCTAAGCACTGTCTAGTTCAGAGAGATCCAATAGGGCAAGCAGGAACCACTTATGCTCTTCCCAGGAGGGTTTTGTTGTATTGTGCCATGATAGTGAAATTCAACACTCACTTAGGCTTCTTTTTGACAATTACCTTCTAAGAAGGAAGAGAAGATGTTGCCCTCCCCATGCTCTATGACAGGATAAGGTGCTGCTGTCAAGTCTGGGCTCTGTGTGTGGCTGCCTTCTGACTCTTCCAAGGATCTCAGAGACTTTGCAGAGTTTGGAAGGTGAATGTTATGTGACCCTCACTAGACTGAGCGCATCCTAGATAGAATTGCATCCTACTAAATTTAATGGAGAATGAAGAGCCATCAAGTCCCATCCACGATGTACACTTGATTATCGCCTGTAACACTGACAAATCAATTATTCCACAGCACCACTTTTTGTTGGCAGGGCTGACCCTTGCCTCATGTCTTCACAACATATGGTGCATTTGAGAGTGGCACAGTGAGGCTCAGGCTCAGGTCATTTTCGGAAGAGTGTCCAGCACATGGTTGTTGCTGCACAAGGAGAGGAGTAGGGACACCTGTGTGAAGTGTGCCTTTGGATCAGTTTGAGTAGGATTATGAAATAAGATTGTCTTCCTAACTTCTTGCTCAATTTGTACAAAATCCAAAAGGAAGTTTGAATCCTGTAGCAAGCAAGCTGTTGTCTATAATAGAACAAAAAGTGCATTTTATAAAGGAATTTTAATGTGAAAATTTGAATCTCATTTATTACTTCCTCTCTTTAAAGTGCCATAAATCATGACCTAAACCCTACTGATGAATTTCTGAGGCTTCAATTCTTACTCTTGTTTTTTGGCTGTAAGGCTTGTTCTTCAAGTGAGAAAAAAAACAAATTAAGAGGCTCCAAATCTGATCTCCATGCACACTCACCCAGAAAAGTTCTGCCTGTTGCAGCATAATCTATTTTCATGAAAAGTTTTTTAAGCTACTCATGATTGTGTGTATGACATGACTTTGAGACAAACAAATTTCATGAAAAGTAACTGAATTAATATGCTTTACTTTCATTACAGATTTAAACCCAGTGGGAATTAAGAGAGTTTTGCAGTCTCAGCTTCCATATTGGTTTCTAGTTGAGTATTAGAATTTTAGGAATAAATTTTTTTCAAAACATGGATCAGATTAATCCAATTATGGGTTCGATTAATCCAATTATGGATGTATTTGACATAAAAATGCCAAATCTATCATGACTGAGCAAAAATGAATGTGGCCCAAATATTGTTTAGTTCTTTTTGCAGAGTTACCCTACAGTTCTGCAGTTTTTACTTAAGACAAACAATCTTCTCTCCATCTTTCCATAACCATAAGCAATTCACAATTCTTGTAAGAGACTACCACACAAGTAAGACATGAGCAGAAACCATGCATTTAAAATATAGCTTTTCCATAGCATCTATTCTTGAATGCCTAACATTCTGGCTTTCAGGGGAAATTCAGTTATATTAGATCCATAGAGCAGAGCTACATTTTAACAAAGCTTGATCTTGGTTTTCAGTTTTTTCAAAATTGTGGTTCGCTTACTGTGCTATGGGGACTCACGCACTTCTCTGTTATCCGCTTGAACTCCTCTACGTGTATTGAGTTATAGCCTTCCTTTTCTAACTCCTGGGAGTAGAAGTAACCACAAAACATTGTTGAAAGAGATTATATTTGGGGTTTTCATTCATTACTGAGTGGATTAATGTGCACATACACTACTGGACAACTTTCTCTAGAAAAACAATAACATTCTTAAATCCAGCAGGAGTTTATTTTTCCGGTAGTTGAGAAAATCTAGTCTTGCATCAGCACCTGTTTGGCTACTTTTTAGTCATCTGGATGCAGTGCTATATGGTATAATTACTATTAAATAATGAAAGAAAAGAAAAGCCAGGGAATAAGCCCAGGGCTTTCTCTGCACTACAAAACAAATTATGGTGATTTCAGTCTCCTTAGAAAAATATTGTTGAGAAAAGCATAGTTTGCAGCATGCTAAAAGCCTATATAAGTATGGAAAAGTACTTAAAAATGCTATGCATGAGGTTAAATTATGGATCTTGTAGGTATCAAGTACAGCTATGGGACGATTTTTCTTGGTTAGCCAAAAGTAGTCCTCTTGCCACCTCCAGAATGATGATCCACTCCTTTCTGATGGGCCAGAGTGGATCTATCTGAAAGGTGCTCGGGCCTGAAGGATCAAAATTTTTGCCGTAGAGCTGGATTAAGACATCCTGATCATCTATTCCCTGGTCTTGAGAAAATGTGAAATGTGTTTGGGTGGCCTGCCTGAAGAGCAGAGGATGGCAAGGAGGCTGGAATGGAGGCTGCTGGTGGTGTTTCCTATCTGCCTGGGCAGTGGATAGGCCAGCAGGACAGCATTTTCCCTGAAGTCTCTGCAGAGATGGGTGTCCCCTTTGACCTCCTGGGGCTTTCCAAATGAAGGTGGACAGCAGCTTTCACACAGTGGCCGGCAGGTGAACCACATCCTCAGCCATCTGGGAGTGCAGCCCCATGCACCCACCGCAGCCTCAGCTCCACTGCAGCTATTCCCCTTTGAAAAAGTGATAATGCAAAAATGCAGTTGCCAGGAGACTCTAACCTGACAGCGGCCCACATGTTCTTCTCTCCTGCCACCTCCAAAGCTTACCGTCTGATATGGGCTAGTTTTCTTCCCTCCTGCATATCTTCCCAGGCCTCTGACAATTCCTCCTTCCTGGCTGCTTGGGCTTGCTCCTTTCCCTCCAGTCCATCTTTTTCCCATGCAGGTCTTCATTTCCTCTTCTTCCTGAGGTTCAGCCCATTGCAGAGTCCAGCTCACATAGCAATTCCCTTGGAAAAAGTGAAGAAGTCATGTGAGCACTGTGTCCCGTTCTTGCCCAACTCATGTCACCTCCTCATTCAGCACTTCCCTCCTCCTCCTTTCTTTGCTGTCCGTTGTGGCCATTGGGGCCGTCCGAGCCATGACTCAGCGGGACAGTTTTGGGAGGTGTGATCATATCAGGTTATTGTGAAACCAGGGCTCTCTATTTATTATTTAAAGGGTCACAACACTGTTCCCAGGACTTGAACCCAGCCAGCCAAGATTTTTTGCAATGCTAGCAGGGTGTTTCATTGGCAGAGTCCCCCTCTTTCTGCAATTGGACCCTTGACTCCATGGCAAACAATCTGCCAACCTAAAAAGCCTTGTTTTTTCATTACTGCCAAAATTCCCATACTGGATCAGCATCCTAAGCAGGAGCACACTAGGAGCTCAGATAGAAATCTCAGTCATCTCTGCTGTCCACCACCAGCAACTGTGTGGAGCACCTCCTGGCACGACTCCAGCCTCTCATCTCATGAACAGCTGCAGGAGAAGGGATGTATTTAGCTGTCTGATTACAAATATTTTGAAGGGTAAGCAAAGGAATAACACTGCCTTTTCTGCTGTGTCACATGTGCCTTTGAGCAGGCTACCCAACCTATAGCTGCCTTGATAAGCAGGTTTCCTCCTCCAGCAAAAAAGATCCTGACAGCTCTTGGCTCCATTCCTGTTACAAGATCCCAAAAGCAACCAGAGATGAATCCCAGAGCAAAGCTCCCTTTTCCCTTCCTCTTTCTAAGCTGTTTCCTGCTCCAGAGCCACACAGCAGGAAATCAGGCTGAAAGAGAGCAAATTTATCACCAGCAAAGCTCACAGTGCTGGCAGCAACCATAGGCTGAGCAGCAGCTCTGTGCTCATACTGGTTAAGGAGTTCCCTCCAGCCAAGGGTTTGCATCTCTCACAACCACTTGTCTCTGTCCTGATGGTCTCAGTGGATCCAGTTACTGGGAACATTGCTCTTGTCCCACTCTGGGCATTTTTTCCCATGTTTGTGTAGAGATAAAAATTTCACCGGCAAACCCATACCCGCAATGCATAATTTGGCTTCTGAAGTTCTTCAGTGGTCATTTGTTTTTCAATGTTGCAAAGCAACAGAAGAAAACAGGTTTTAGAGAAAATAGTCACCCACAGTACTATTAGTCACACCCACAGTAGTGCTGTGCAGAGAATTGTCTAAGTGCCTGAAGTACGCGCTTCTGGAAGGAGCAGGTCTCAATGAATTAGCAGACACATTTCTTCCTTTCCTCTCAGATTGTGTTTTAAAATAGATATAATTTATCTGTGCAAACAAGATCCCATATATACATATTCCCGAAATAAAAATCTTTCCTGTACCTATTGAAGACAATGAGAATTCAACTCTAACTTTGAAGGGAGCATCCTGTTTCTAATCCACTGCTGTCTCCTCATTGCAAGCTATGTGTCTTCTTCTGATAGCTGCTGGGAACTCAGTATTATTAATTTGTATACAGTTCCTACTAAAATCAAATATAGTTATGGGGAAACAAAATATTATCTGTGTCATTGCAGTCATCCAAGGAAAGTGTTTTTGTCTATTTTTCCTCTCCCTTTCTTTGGATCGGGGAGCAAGGTGTTTGCTGCAAGCACTCCACATATATTCACTCAGCAGAATGGCAAACAACAGTTTCAAATCTTCATAGAGCTGCATTCATTAATAATTTACTACATAAATAATGCTCCTTGAGCAGCAGTAATCAACAAGATCCTGAGATGGCAAGTGATGGGATGGAGCGGCACTTCTCTTTGTTATCGGTATACATACTTCTGATGGGATCAGCCAGGGACCAATCCAGAGCTGTGCTGTCATCTTATGACACCATACCAACAGCCTAGAGCTGGGGTCTACTGGATGAACTGGACACTGGGCAGATCCTACAAGACAGGCAGAAGTGTGATAGCAGCAAATGGAGCAGCCACAGCAGACATGTTTGTATTAAACACAGGAAAACTTTGGGAAGGGAGTTGAGGAGAGCAGGAGGTAAGAAGGGAAATACTGGAAGTGGTGCAAGTCTGCTCAGCTCTCCCCCTTCCACAGGCAGTCCCAGTAGGGCTGTACAGCCCTCTCTGGGTGACTGGAAAGTCCAGCCCCAGCAGCTCCAGATGCTGCATCTGTTAGTAGGGATCTCTATCTAGCTTCCCCTTTTTGTCCACACCACTACATGGGAGGGGAGAGAAAGGGGGTCAGTCCTGGATTCCCATCTACCAGGGGAAGGAGAGGGAACTCCTCTGCATTGGGAGATCTCAGCCAAAATTGATTTTAACTGTATGTTAATTCCATGTTATAGCCTTTCCAGCCTTGACGCTTTCTCTTGCTGATGCCCTCAGATGGAGTCACTGTCACTTCCTTGCAGCTCACTCTTACACACTCAGACTACGGCAAAGCCAAAGGACGACCAGACAGACTTCCCACGCCAGCAGTGACAATGCATATTCATGCAGGCATCATAATAAGAGCGTGCAATACTTAGCATTTATATTGAGAAATTTGCCTCCTGAGTAGCAGACATAGATTAAAATTCTAATTCTGCTCTTGAATGCCAATATCTGCTGCTAGTCTCTCTCTCTCCCATTCCTGCCTTCCTGAAAGTGAATAAATAACTGCTGATGAGAGAGACTGTGTTTCTTTATCCAGAGTAATTGAGCTCGTGTAAATCTGTTATTCACACCATGCACACTCAGGTCCTGCCCACAGCCTCATCATTGTCATTCGCTGAGAAGCAGTTCATGTTGCTGTGTCCTCTGAGACCCAGCACTACTCAGAAGACGAATCAGCCAATATCCATGGACAGAAGTTTCCCCTAGTTAATTGAATCCGGTGTTTATCCTGTGCCTGCCTGTCTGCATCTACTGCCAGAGGTTTTGCATCCCATTAGCTTTTCTTTTCTTCAGGCGGTCCCGTAGGCATCCCAGTTTCTCTTTCTCCAAGTGTTACTTCCCACCCACACATTCTTCTGTTTTCTCTTCCATCACTTGGAGGTTGAGCTTAGTCAGGAAAAACAGTTTTCCTCAGCTCCGCATTTGATGGGGTTTGCTGTCAGCTTGGGACCTGACTGATACAGGGGAATGATGCACCTGAGCTGTAAACTTTGTTTTGGACTGCTCATGCTATGAAGATGAAAAGTTTGAGTTCTCTGTCAGATCAGAGCTGCCTGTTGCAGAGCCAGTAGCTGAGGCTATTAGGATTCTGAATTGTATAGCTACTCAGATTTGGCTGGCTCATACTCTACCTTCCACCTGAACAGCTACCCATGTAATTCAGTATACTGTGAACAAGGGGGTTTTTCCACGTTACTGGGTAATTATGCTCTCCCAAACCACTAGTGACAGCTCTGTGTCTGGCTGCCCGGCACCTCTTTGCCAAATCCTATTCCCAGCAGAGACATTTTAGAAGTTCAGGGGTGAACACTGCAGTGTTCATCATATATTTCTTTTCCAGAGGGTCTTTGCAGAGTTGAAGAGATGCTGAACACTTGCACTCTCCGATACAACGAACCTAAGTGAGACACCCTTTTGCTGCCCTTTCCATGTCTTGGAGAGCTGTTCTCCTGGTCTGCTTCCCTGTTGGCAGGAGATGCAGCTTTCAACCCAAGGACTCCTAGACAAGCCAAGGCTCTTGGGGTGCAAGGCATCCTGTGGCCAGCAGCCCATGGAGCTCAGTCAGCACCCTGCCGGAGCCAGATGCAGGAAAGCACGATGGGTACTGGGTAGCAAAAGTAGCTTCATCCCTACTCTTTATTTATTTAGCAGTAGAGGGATAATCTGAGAGAAGAGATAGAAATCCTACACACATCCCTTTGGGAAGGGGATGGTGAGGTGGATCACATCCTGCAGCAGGAGGTGCTGCTTTGCAATGCTCATTTTTTGTCAGCACAGTTATTTTGTAGCTCTGAGTGCAAACAGAGCATGGCTGCAATTATGGACACTTTGGCTAGAAAGGACATCTGGAGGTCTCTAGTCCAATTTTCTGCTCAAAGCAAGACTATTATCAAAGCTAGATCAGGCCAGCCCTTGCATTGTCTTGACAAGTCTTGAAAATCTCCAAGAATGCAGATTCCCTTCTCTGGGCAACCGCTCCAGTCAAAAAAATGACTTCCTGCTAAACCTTTTATGTCCTGCCTAAAAGTCCCAGGCCACAGCTCATGTCCTTGCTTTTATTGTCTGACATTACCAAGAAGAGTTTGACTCCAAGGTCTTTGCAGTAGTCCTTCAGGCAGTTGTAGCCAGGACTAGGCAGCTGTTAAATCAGCCTTTAGCCTCCCCCTCTCCAGAGTAAACCAACCCAAGTATTCAAGCCCTCCTCCTAGGCTGTGTGCTCTGGGTCCCAGCCACCTTCAAAACACTCTGCTGGATGTTCTCCAGTTGTTTTGTAGCTCTTTTGAACTTAGAAGCCCCAAAGCGGATAATATTGAATATTAGCCTGCAGCCCTTACTCAGATATCAGCTATCTTCATCCAACTACCTTCACTTTGCTTTCCTTCCCTGGCAGGAAGCTCCCTGTTACCACTCGTGGAGCTACTTCCTTACTCTTTTTTCCACTTGTTAGCAACTGTGGCTACACAGCACAGGCACAATAGAGGTCAGTATGTCCAAAGAGCTCGTAATTTTTTGCACAGCTTTACAAACCGACATTACCCCGCTGCACTTAAAAAAGTGTGACCAAAATGAATAGTCTGCTCATGTGCCCCAAACACTCTGCTGTGTTCACTGAGATTGTCTTATTTGTATTTTCTTCTTTACTGTATTACGTAGGCTTCCTTGTATTAATGTTCTTCATATATACCTCTCACATATACTTCAGCCGTAAACTCCCATGGTGTAACTTTTCACTTTCTGGGTTTGTGGAGTCACTGCCTCAGTGGGAACCTGCTCCAGAGTCTAGGGCTCCTCCCTATCACAGCAGCTACTGTTATTAACTGGAACATGCTTAATACTGAAAGCAACAGAACGATGCTCTGGTCCGTGCTTTCCAGCATGTGCTTTAGCCACACCTGTGAAAAACACAGATGAAAGGTAATTTAAGGGAAGAAAATTGTAGTTTAAACACAATCCTGGAAAAGTCCTTTTCAAGTCATGATGTTCATGCTGTGAGATTGCAGAAAAGAATTGGTTTTGCCAGAAGAAGAGTCTGTGATTTCCAGAATATTAGTAATCATGCATACTGTGTAACTAAGAACAATATGCATGTAGCTCAGATTCCTATAATCAGAAAACAGCTTGTTTCTTCCAGGCTCCAGTATGCAGGAAAGCAAACCTATCACCGATACACACTGAAGCAGAGATTATAACTGGCAGAACAGCAGAACACTGACGATCCTTGGTTCCTGTAAATCATGCCCATGAGCATCCTTATGAAACTGTCTGACAGATCAGTGGTCCGTATGGCAGATAGCGTTCCAGGTCACCCATAAGATCATCCTGTAGCACGATGTCATGGCTTGTCAGCATAGCTGAGCTTGAAACAGTGAGGGGGTATCTGGCTCATGCATTACTGAGATTTTTTTGTTATCTTTTGCAGCCACAGAGTGAGAATTATTTCTCCTAACACACCAGCAGCAGGGGAGGAGGCGGGGGAAGGCTCTGCGTGACTACCGCGTTGAGCTTCTAGCATGAAATACATGCAGAAAGCTACAAGCAAGCAAAAACCTCTTGAGTCCTAAGCTCCTTTCACATCAGGCTGGAATTTGTGTCGCGTCCATGCAGAAGCCAGTTACCAGAGACTGCTATAACCATGACTGAGTAGTATCAGATGCTTCTATTTTATCTCTAACAATTTGTGTTACTCCACTGCCTTAAGTGTTACAAAGAGCTGACAAGACAAGAACAAGGCAAAAGAGTAGCTACAAGTGGATGGAAAATAAAAAACCCAAAAGCAGAACAGGGAAAATATCTGCTGGCAGCATGTAAGGGCATTTTGGCCACGCAATCCAGCCACTGTGGCTTGGTAAGTCAGGCAAACCACAGGAACATTTGGAAAGGGCCAAATTCAGCTCCAGATTTAGACACCTTGGCTTTTTGGATGTACAATATGAGCTGGCTGTCTGACCTCCTCCTACAGCCTAGTCAATGCAGCCATGCCTTGCACCTGGTGCACCACCCCATTGCCTGTAGGGTTTATGTGTGCCTGGCTACAGATTCCTAACACCACCTGAGGTCCCGTGGGTTACCCGAGATGTTTGTTTGGGAAGGTAGGTACAACAGCGACCTGAATCAAGCCCCTGTCAATGCAGACAGCTAAACCAACGAATGGTTCAGCGTACCCCAGAGTGAGCAATCCTGCTGACCAGCAGAGTCTCTTCCAGCTAGGGCTGGTCAAACCAAGCTGATCTCCAAGGGCTGTAAAGGGAGTTTCAACAGCCAGCTTGCATGGACCCACCTGCACTCAACTATCCAAGCCCAAATCTACTTGAGGAACTGTGGAGCTGAATCCGCCTTCACCCCCAGTTTACACTGTCTTAGCACTCCCCAGATGCCAGACAAGGTAACTTAGCCTAGACCACTCTCAGTGAGACATTTGAATAGGCTAAAGAGAGTGGAAAGGCACAGTTGTGGCACATCAGTTAATGGTCTGTAATTTGTTAAATTGCCATTACTTCTGTCTCCATCTGTTCTACAAAGCAGAAAGAACCAGAACAAAGACCTATTTTTGTGAAGTTGATTTCTTCTTCCTCGTTCTTCATGTCTAGTTTTATCACTTCATTAAATCAATATTTGATTAAATAAAAACTAAAATAAATATAGAAAATTACATCAGCAAGCATGCATGTTCATAACTAGGTCTGCTCTTTTCACTCCAAGGGAAGAGCCAACTTCTCCAGGCATGTTGAAACCCTGATTTTGTGACACCTCAATTGTCCTGAAGACCCATCCTTCCTTGCCACGGAGCTGCATTCCTAAGCAATCATAATGCTCTTCAGATAAAAAAAATGGTTTGTGTTGTATGGTAGAATGAAAAAGTTTTTCTCTGTGTCATATCACTGTATAACATTACTGAAACCCAACAATCCAGAGATCAAGTGACTTCAGGGACAAAATTATGCTTGTGCCACCACTGCGTCATTTTCAACAGTTTTATCTTACTAACTGGTTACTAACCTACACTGTTTTTTGTTTCTAAACCCTTCCTTATGTCCCTGACCCACTCAACCCTTTTTACTGTATTTATAAATTACCTTCACTAAGCAGCTTCTGACTTATATCAGTTCACATTTTTCATAATGTTTTCAATCCTATCTGATCTCTGCCCCTTTAGGACACACAAACACACTCAAACTATATGTTCTTACTTCAGTCCAAAACTTTTGGTTTCTGTTCCCATTTTACAATGCTCACAGTTCACACATTTCTTTTGTTTTGACTCCATTTACTTCCCTGGAAACCAATGCCACAATGTGGCTGTCCAAGTTTTCCTTCTTCCAGATGTCATAGTAGGGAACTTCTTCACTTAGGAACAGCATGTACTGTCCTACTTGACAGCTTGTTATGGATTTATAAAAACTTCCTTACCTTCTTCTCTCCCTCATGCAGAGATTAACTTCTCAGACAGAGATTTCTCAAGACAACTACATAATAAAGGACCAAAACTCTACTCCTAGCCCTGAGACTAGGTGACATGGTTCTGGTTTTGGCCACCCTGGTTTAGGGCTAGCTCTACCTACAAATTCTTCTTAGAAGGAGTAGCTGAGGTAGTCCCAAAGAGAGCGAGTGTATAAGCTAGCATTCACTGTCGTAGGTAGTCACGTGCTCTAACTGTTTCTTATTTTGCAACGTGGATTCAATCAGACATTGCAGAATCAGAAGGCAGGCAGCCCTGGCTTCCCCTCAAGCAGATATGTCTCACTAAGTCTGTTCAGCCACATGAAGAACAAAAAATCAGCAACAAATTAAACACATTTAAAATGTTAGTTAGTGTTTTCTTCTATTTCCAGAGAGGTTGTGCAGTTTTGGCCTCTAAAACTCCTTTCTTGGCTCTTTTTGTTGCTTGGTGAAAAATGGCATTTTTGGGAGAAAGAGTCACAACTTTTACAGCGTTACAGAATGTCCTTCCTGAATCACGCTGTGTCAGGACTTGTCACAACAAGGGGCACATCTTGCTTAATGATCCAAGACCAGTTCTCACAGGCAGGCAAACCTGCTCCATTTCCAGCCCTGCCAGGAATGAACGGCCATTGTATGGAAGAGGGTAGCACATTATGCACAAATACATACTGGCCTCTCTGTAATCCGTCACATCTGATGTCACAGTGTTGTGGTTTAATCCCAGCTGGCAATTTAGTATCACACTTGCTTACTCCTCTCTGGTGGGACGGAGGAGATAATCAGAAGGGTAAAAGTGAGAAAACTTGTGGGTTGAGATAAAGACAGTTTAATAGATAAGGAAAAGCTGCACGCTCAAGCAAAGTGAATAAAAGGAATTAATTCACTACTTCCCATTGATGAGGACGTGTTCAGTCATTTTCAGGAAAGCAGGGCTCCATCATGCGTAGCAGTTACTTGGGAGGACAAACGCCATCACTCTGAACTGCCCTCCCTGCCTTCTTCTTCCTCCAGCTTTATATAGTGAGCACGACACCATACAGTCTGGAATTTCCCTGTGGTCAGTTGAGATCAGCCTTCCCAGCTGTATCCCCTCCCAGCTTCTGGTGCACCCCCAGCCTGCTTGCTGGTGATGGGATGTAAGAAGTAGAAAAGGCCTCCACTCTGTGTGAGCACCGCTCAGCGATAACCAAAACATTCCTGTGTTATCAACACTGTTTTCAGCACGAATCTAAAACATAGCCCTATGCTAGCTACTATGAAAAAAATTAACTCTATCCCAGCCAAAACCAGGACACAATCACAGGAATGTGGCACTTGGGTGACACAGGACACAGTCTGAGGTGTAGAGCCTGTCTCAGCTCGATTTCTTGGTTGGGTTCTGTTGAACATGAAGTCACCAGGGCACATGGCAGCACATTGCCCATCAATGAGGTTTTGGATGAGGACAAAATTCTCCAAGTGCTTCTAATCACTGGAGGGGACCAGAATTTATAATTACTACCAATCAAGTACTGTTCCCTTATGTGAACATTGCTAGCATGAGTTACTCTAATACTTAGTCATAGTTCTGGGTTTGTCAATTTGGATGAACCTTCTACAAGGAACTGGTACTGCAGATGAGGAATGGATCACAAGGACCAATTTGAGCTCTGTAAGCTACTTGCCACCACTTATTGTTAAGTGTTTATTCCTTCCTTTAAAATATCCTCCCTTGACCATGAGCAGCATGCAGCTTTTCAGTACTTTTTCTTAGAAATTTCATGTGGCAACTGATCCTCCAGGGAGAAACAAGTCCAAGAATGCAATTTGCTGGAGAATCTGTGTTTATGTGCAAAAATGCACATGCTGAGAGGTGAGCATGCAAGGTCTTGCTTTCTTCTTTAGAGACATGATGTCCTGATAAGTCCCTGAGCAACTTTAAGACCTGAGCTGCCAGTCTCCGGAAATTTGAGGCAGCAGTTGCTGCCTGTTGGACCTTCAGCTTCAGCAAGCAGAGGCAAGTGCTTGGGGCAGGACTTCATCACAGCTCCTCCAACCATGCATCTCCCTGCACCCTGCTCCTTTCTCAGCATCACACAGGAAGGTGGGAATGCATGGAACACACAGAGCACAAGCGGTCGGGCAGCATCACCCATGCCACAGCCACTTCTCTGCTCCTGGCGTGGCACTGAAATCCTCCTGTGAGGTTGAGCATTTCTGTTCCTGGTGAGACATGGTGAGAAGGAGTACAAACTCTTCTGGTAGCACTCTTTGCTGTTGCCCTGAGTGAAAAAAAAATGAAAGCTGTAACACACAGATCTACACCAGGGAAGCCAAATTGCAAAAGAAAATAAGCACAACTTGCTTATGGAATGGATTTTCTTTTGTGTTAAATTCATTGGTTGAGCTGTAAGGGAGAGATTTTGTGCTGTTGAAAGGATATTCCATAGCTACTTATCCATGTGTCTAGTGTACATGGAGAAGTGGAGCCCTAGAGAGTTGCCTGGGGCTTTCAAATTTTATGTATATGTATCTATATAAATAAGTGTTTATTTCCCTGAATTCAACTATTAACATAAAGATCCTGAATTCAGAGAGTTTTTGTGCCTTGATAAACCTTGATACCAGCCTGAGTATGCGAGTGAATTGAATGCCTATGCTTAAACTATTTTCTTTGTTAAGAAAATATCCACAGAAGTCTTCAAAACAAATACACTACCTTGTACTCAACACTTATTTTACTGTATACTGTTATCAGTTATTTGCTAATGTTTCTCAAATGTTTCCCTGTTTTAATGTGTGACTTAGCCTGATGCGGGAGCTTTTATACTGTTACTCTACCAATTCTCTCCCTACTATCCCACCGGGGGAGGGGTGTGAGTAAGTGGCGGTGTGGTGTTTACTTGCCAGCTGGGGTTAAACCATCACAATGAGCAAATGCTTCTTTTTTTTTGCTGCAAAATACTTCATGAAATATTCTAGATATATAGAAAAATATTTCATGCTGATGGTGGCCAAACACTGGTACAGGTTTCTCAGAAAAAATGTAGAATTGCTGTCCTTGGACATATTCAGCACTCAATGGGATGTGTCGCTGAGCAAGCTGCTGTAGCTGCACCTGCTCTGAGCAGGGATCAGTCTAGATGACCTTCAGAGGTCCATTCCAATCTGAATAATTCTATGATTTTATTTTATTTTTAAAATATGGTCTAAGGAAGATAATTTATTTTAACTGAATAATTTAGCAAAAGAAAAATAGAAAAGACACAAGTTGTGAAAGTTGCTAGTTTAGGGAATCAAGAGTTCTTGATGTTGCTGTAAGCGGGAGAAGCAGATAGGATGTTCAGTCAAGGTGATACAGAGAGCACATATTGACCTCATCACTGTCTACAACTACCTGAAAGGTAGTGATGGGTTGTGGTGGGGTGGGTGCTGGGCTCTTCTCACAAAGGACAGCGATAGGACAAGAGGAAATGACCCCAGGTTGCCCCAGGGGAGGTTTAGACTGGACATTAGGAAGAATTTCTTCACTGAAAGGGTGGTCAGGGATTGGAACAGGCTGCCCAGAGAGGTGGTGGAGTCACCATCTCTGGAGGTTTTTAAAAAAACAAGTGGATGAGTTTCTTAGGGATAGGGTTTAGTAGGGAGACAGTCACGGTGATCTCAGAAGTCTCTTCCAACTTTATGATTCTATGATCTAAATCATTCTTTCCATGAAAGAAAAAAGTAAACCAAAATGCATTGTAGCAGTTTCTGGATCAGGAATAGGTCTCTGCTCTGTGCAAACTGAACAGCAGCTCCTCTTTCTGATGGCAACACATCAGGTGCAATTTCATGGCCTCTGCCTCTAACACATAAATATAAGTGAAGGAATAGAGGGTTTAATTTTTCAGTAATTGCATAGGAGTGGTGTTTTGCTTCTCTCACCAACAGTATCACTTTATTTTCAAAATGCTTCTTTCAAGCTGTCTGCCCTAAATTCAAGCCTGGCCTAGTTCCTCCGTGACTGCTAGCTGTCTCACTACATCTCCCGCAGGCACAGAGAGCACCTGAGAAGGCTATTTGCTGTTGGCTCAGAAATATCCTTTTGTTGAATTAGCTCCACCCATCATTTAGCTACTTCAAAACCAGATGGCTCCCTGAGATTTTTTCTTAAAAGTTCATCATCAGTTGATCTGCTACAACTGGCTGAGGGCACAAGAAGTCCAGCGTCTCCTCACATGCCCCCTTGAGGCTGAATCTCCTAGTCAGGCCGCCTGTGTGTTTTCAGAGTTACTCCACCCGGGCTGTGCCATAGGGAAGCTGGGAGAGCAGCAAATAAAGAGGGAGAAAGGAGTGCTTTTCAGGCACTGTTTTGCAGATCACAGCCTTGATAGCAACCTCTCTGGAGGTAGAGAGGCACCAGACTAAGACCAGGCTTTCCAAGGTGAAACCCTCTTTTATTTTTGCCTTTATAATGCAGGTAACACCCATTTAACTGCTCTTTGGCTTTTGTGATGTTGTAACTATGACTAAGAACAATCTCCATCACACAGACCCAAGCCTTCCTCCAGGTTGTAGACGAGCGTTTAACTGCCTTAGTCAGATCATCCTATCCATGACAGACTCAAGTACAGTGCAGGTAATTTCCTTATAATCCTTAATGATGATAGCTTGTTCAATGTTCCACTGAACCAAGCACAGGACAGTCTCCTTACCACATGTCTCAGCAGAAAAATACAAATTACGGCTAGGCACACTTTGATGGGCTTCTGCAAAATTAAGTTAACTTGATGCAGCTGATGAACAAACCCACTTACTAAATTCTTACAGTCTTTATAGGGAGCTTTCTTCTCAGAAGCCAGTCTGGGGCATGGTGCACATTATCTCTAAATACTCATTCACACGTTTCACCTAGAAGAAATCAGACTCCTGACAGAGAAAATGGTATTGAAAAAAGAGCTGGAAATGAGCTGTGATCACGGTTCAGGCAGTACTTGTGAAAATGCTAGGCACAAATTGTCTAGAACTCTTTTTTTAGGAGAAATCACCAGATATCCAGCCTTTGCTAACATTCAGATTATAACAAAATCACATTAATTACTATAGCAGCAAGTGGAGGAAAAACAAGATTTCAGTACCATATAACAGTGCTTTTTATAGCAAAGTAACCACATGTCCTTATTTACTGGGAAATCTGATGGGAGAAAATTACATGATCATGGCCAAAACCTAAAATACATGTCTGAGGCAGCGTACCTGGTAGGCACATCACCCTCTGCCCTAAAACACCCATGGACACTGCTCTGTACCTCCAGCTCAAGAAAGCCACCCCCAAGCAGCCCTGTAGGGGTAGATGGGTGCCCCAGTGCAGGGAGAGATGGGGCTGCGCACTGCTGTGGGGCAGAGGGAGCTTCAGAGCACTGTATTCCTAGGCAGCAATGGAAACTCTTTCCCTTCTGAAACTGCAGTGTTGGTGTAAAAGAAATCAGGGGAAAATCGCTTTACAAAAGGTATACAATAGAAAAAAAATTAAAGCAAGTGATAGTAATAAAGATTTTTTTTCTTGCCATTCATTTTTCACTTTGTAGACTGAAATTCAAAGTGTAATTTGTAACAGCGCTCTGACTTTTGATTCGTATTCCAACATGTGTGATCAGAATTGCTATTTAGCAGTGGCTACACGTGCTGGGAAATGTACCTGGTTCCAGGAGGACATAGTATTTGATTTCTGCAAAACTGATGCTTCTTCAATCTAGATAGTCCTTTATAAGGTAATGGCCAAGTATTAAATTTCCGCTTACATTTTTGGACAAGAAGAGTAATCCTTATCCAAAGCTTTATCTGCAGATCTAAAAGTCCACATATCTTACTAAAACCCAATATAGCTGCTAGCTGAATTTCAATGCTAGACTATAACCCCTGTTTAAGAATAGATGGATTAAGTTTGAGGGAGAGAGGTGTATAAGATTTGCTCACTTGTTATTGGCAGGTTAAAAGAAATGTAACTCTGACCTTGGCACTGAATTGTCACCTCAGTTACTAGATTTAAACATCCGTATGTGTACAGAAGTATACATGGAATCACTTCAAACTAATATCAAGGTAAGAGAGCAGAAAGCTTTTCCAGTATTAAACTTCTCAGAATCACGCTGTTAACCAAATAGCATAAAACTCCAAAAGCATCCGCTAGAAGTTGTATTTGTCTGTTGCTACAATGCTTCGGGGAAAATTATGGCATGGTAGGGTGAGTAGAGTGCTCCCTTTCAAGAAAACAGCCAGAAGCAATTGCTTCTCTTGCAAACATCAGAAGCCCTTGCAGATTTGGGATTTTGAGGAATAGAGAAGGCTATTTGTAAAGTCTCTTCTATGGACTTCAGTCCCTGTGCATCATTCTCCATTTCACAGCTCTTCAATGTGATCATATGCAGCGTACTATATCCATCTGAATAATTTACAAGCTAAAAGCACTCAAGAAGGCCATGACAACATTTGCAAAGATACACGTGCAAAGATAGTTTTCACTAGGCCATTACAAGATACTTTTTGTTGAAGCTTGCTTCTGTAGGAAATTATATCCTCCAATAAATAGCTACTTCAAATATAAATCAGTTTAGTGAAATATGAAGTGAATTTTAATGCTTTATTTAGATCTCCAAATCTAAGGCGATATTTGCTTAAGTCCTAAGAACAAGGGAAAAACACCTGGCAAAATGTGTGTAAAATAACTTCAGGTCAAGCAGTCAGCATTCACTACAACTACCAGCAAATGGCAATAGCATTCAAGTGCAACATGGTATCACAGCCCAAACAATCAACACAACACACCCTTACTGGGACAGTTGACACCAAATGACCTCTTTGTTTTCAACCAGAAGAGATTCAAATACAAGGAGAGAAAAGCCAAAATAGAAAATGCACACTGTTCAAGCAGATATTTTTTATTTTGACATTTATAAAGAATACTAATTATTCGCTCAAGATAATTTCTTTGTAGACTTCATGTTCACCATGGGTGGTGGCTATTAATGCTCTGCTAAGGGAAGCATCATTAGTACTGCTATCAGCTATTTTTTTGGGGTATAGAACATTCTTTCTCAGTTTGAATGTGTTTTATTTAAACAAGGGGAGCATATTTTATGAAAATGAAAACAATATATAGTTGATTTTCTGTTACCCAAGCTATCCCTCAGCTAAAGTCACATCGAAATGGAAAATCGTTTAAGGATACAGCACAATTCTTTCCAATTATCATTACAAGAACTAGGTAGCTGAAGAGAAGGCATTTGGTGAAACTGTTGTCCAGCTTTACCCACCAGCCTTTGAAAATCTTGACAATATTGTTAATTTGTGTTCCCAGCTCTCAGAATCTTATTGAGATGTAACAGATTAGGTATTTATCCTCTAGAGTCAAAGGAAAATGGAAAAAACCCTTCTTCCATTAGAAAGTAAATTCTGTCTCCTTGTAGATACAAGAAAAAGCATGAAAAGCCCATAGATTCTCAGATTGGATGACTTGGAAGAAATACATTTTGATCCAATATTATGATTTTTGTAAGGTAATTTATGTTGTGGAACAGCTGACACTATCACTAGATTTATTTTTAGTTAATCCCATCATTTTTCGGAAAAAAAGAAAATCAGTCAAAATGAGTAAAACATAAGAAAACCTTGTGGTTTTCCCCTTCCAAGAGAAAAGATGTAAAATCAGTCATATATGCAATGCCGTTGTCATAAAGGATAAAAGAGAGAAGAAATTGTTAGAGGCAATTTAACATAATCCTATCCATTGCGTTTTACTTGCAGCTTATAGTCCACTTCGAACAAAGCTTTTAACAGTTTCTTTCTATTGCTCCTGCACAGACTGGTATTAAAACCAAACAGAACAAAATACAGAAAAATCCTGGCAAAAATGCAGAGACTAAAATAATTTTCTGCATGCTCTCACTTCAAAGCAAATTTTACTGATAATTTAAAGTTCTGTATCATTTCTTCCACATTTTTCCCGCCACGTACAAACTCTTAATGAAAAGAAATTATTATTATAATGGTATAGTTTTTTTGAAAGAAGAAAAATAAAGATGCTTGCCCATAAACTGCAGATATGGTGGTACCTCTGCACCTTTTATTGGCAACCTGTAAAAAGCACAACTGAAAAAATACTCATTTTCCTGGGCAACACTTTCAGACTGTCTCATATTCAACAATTCCTAATCGTTCCTTTGTAGCACCTATTTTTCAATACAAGAAAAGTTTTCAAGGACAAAACTAAATCCCAAAATAACCCTGATTCTTGGGAAAAACAGAATATTAGAATCATAGAATGGTTTATGTTGAAAGGGAGATGCTTTGACTATTGATATCATCTAAGAAATGATAATCCTTTTAATGGGATATTTTTTTTTAAAAAGAATGGGTTTTGAATGGTTGTAAAGCATTGACACATTTAAGAAGAGCGTGTTAATGGGCCTGAGGCTGCGCAAGAAGGAGACTGAAGATTTCAAAACTCTGCTCACTTTAACACACTTCTTGGCTACTTCGTTGTGTCTGTGGTTTTCCAGAATTAAGATATCAGTTTAAGCTGTTGCATTGTATGTGCAGATAATGGGTTGTATGTTTAGGTCTACCGAAGGGATGCTCTTAGCTGCAGGATCCAGGAGCGCCCTTTAGGCCCAGGTGCCATCGCAGTTGCATCGTGGCTTCATGCTGGCATAAGTCCGATTGCCCACCAACAAGTCTTGGCCAAAGGCACTGCGGCACTTCGCCATAAATCCCTGACTGTAGTGACAGGACATCCAGACTCAGAGCACCCCTCCCCATAGTGTGCCTTCAAGAAATGAAGTCCATTTAAAAAGTCACTCGCAACTCATTGATGTAGGCTACAACCACAGGCCTGGTATCACTCTACACATCTACTGGACTAATAATGGCAGATTGAAAACACAGCCTACCAGCTTCCCTACTTCGCAGTTTCTAAGAGAAGTTATTTTTTGGAACATGGAAGTGCAGCTGCAGGACATAGGACATAGAAGAGAAAGCTGGGATGGGAAGTGATGCACAAGTTGCATAAATATTTGCATGAGCAGAAAATCTCTCTGACCACACTATTGCTCTCTAGCTGCCAAAGACAGGATCCATCCCAGGAAAACAAGGTATTTTTTTCCTTTGAAAGTTTATAAACGTACTGCTTTCAAGGAGCTGCTGCTGTATTTGTACCATCCAATACAGATACACCAACTTTTTATCTAAACTTCTGTACCACAGTCACGTCTATGGGAAAGGCAGAGAGGCTGAAAACCAAGCGGAACTACCAAGTACAGGTTGCACATGAGAGTGTTACTTCTTAACAAACTGAGAAAAAGAAATCAACACTCTTCCCCAACAGCTCCATCTGCCTACCCAGCATCCTAAAGCCTAAGTGCACAAGTACATCTTAAGGACCCTAACGTTGAGAAGTGCTAAGGAGCCACAAATTCCACTGAGTCAGAGGTACGCAACAGCTTTGAATATTAAGCTCCTTGTATTTAAGTGTTTTGATGGAGATCAACATTCTAACTTTATGAAAACAACTACGAAGGTTTCATTTACATACCAAGGGCAAATACTACTCCATCTTCAGGAAGCAACAAGCCCAGACGGCAAGATGTTGAAGGCATTGCTCATACCATGAGCTGAGAGATAGGGTGGCCCAGGCAGGGTCCTTGGCCTGCTCTCAGGCACAAGGCTGTCTGCATGCAAGTGTGCAGCTTTGGGAAGAAAGGGGTCAACCCAGTGCTCACCAGGAAAGGAGACAAGAGAACAGCTCATCACCAAAGAAAGGAGCACTCAAGATGCCAATGACAGCCTTGCATAGCTGAGCAGGTCACAGGCAAGGTGCTCTGTTTCCCTCTACTGGTAAAATTTCAAGTAGTTTTCTGCTGAAGTTGACCCAGGGTCAATGTGTGCTGCTTTGCTTGGGAGCCCTGCTGGCGCCTCCGTCTTCCCAAATCTCCCCGACTCAGTCTTTCTTTGCTAAGCTCTGTCATACAACCACACCTGTTTAAAGTTATTGACTTTAGCAGAGTTGAACAGGAATTTAAATTATCAAAAAATATTTCAAGGCAATTCATGGGTATTTGGAGAGGCATCGTTGATTTCTCAGCGTGAAAGAAATGCCACAACACTGAAGCTACTCTAGACAACTTAACAAGTCTTTTAATGAATTGCTGCCATTTGATTGTGCTCAAAAGCCAGAACAGAGGTTCTGTTGTTGGAAAGTCTCAAAACGCCAAGCTGTTAAGAAGATGTGGTAATTGAACACATTGCACTGAGTGCACTATCTAGGTATTTTAACTGTTCAGCTGGACCACATGGCCCGCAGCCTGCTTCAGTAAAACTTCATGCATGATCTTCTATTCGCAATTGCCAGAGAAAACTTCAGTGTTCACACCCATTAGTGGCCTGTAGAGGTATGCAAAATTAATTTGAGAAGGAGCTTTCTGAGCTTTCAGAGAGAGCGTCTTAAAGGCACATGGGTTTTCTAGCTTGCACACTTCTGCTGCCTTGGAGGCTTTCAGGTTTTTTCCTTCCCTTCCACACAACCTCCCTGATACCAGAGGTTTCCCTTGTACTACCTAAGTGAGAACAATTTTGATCTGTGGTAACAGTAGCAGGGGTGGTATTTTAAGCTCAGAATACATCTGAGTTTTTCCATGTGTAATAATAACAAATGGAGAATTTTAACTCCAGGAAAATGGACTTATGGCTATATTTATTCCAGTGTTGTCAATGCTTTTTTTGAAATTCCCAATCACTCACCCTCAGATACTTCAATTTAATACGACTAATACATTTCTGAGCTGTTGAACACATCTTGGCACAAGATGTGTTGTAACCAACTTCATGGCAGACTGGAAAGTGCCTTGAGAACAACTGCAGTTAATGTCACGTGATTCTTACAGTTAGTAGGAATTGAAATGAAATTACACTTAGAGAAAATTATGGCAGAAGGGGAGAAAATTCAGTGCTCTGGAGGCAAATTGGTCTGCAAAAGCCTATATACCTATTTATAAGTTTCTTGATCATTTATGAACATATTTCTGTTACAACAGCAGTTGGAAATTCTTAGAGATACCTTTATAACTTTTGTGTGAATGCTGAAATGTTAAAAACGTATCAAAGGTTTTAGGTTCAGCTGATCAGACTCTTTTTATTTTCACATTAATTTGTAGTTATTGTATTTTTCCTTTCTAATTTAATTGGTATGTATATTCTAGGAGTACAAAATAACAGCCCAGATGAAACAGCACTTTAATAAAAAGAGAGTATATAGCAATGAGCAGCGAGTCCTTCCCTGCAGTAGCTCTAACACTATTCCAGGGGTCCCATAACCAGGAACTGGGATATGCAGGCAGGTGGTGGTGGGATGGGAAGCCTACAGTCTCCATGTGTGCACAGGTGTCCTCCATACCTATAGTTACCTCCAGAGGCTGGCTGTTGATGGGCAGGCTGGAGCATGCTGCTCTTGCAGCCCTCACAAAAGACCAGGGTTACTCTCAATTCACTCTATTCGGGCTACTCTTGATTTCACCCCTTGTATTTCTAGAAGAGTTCTGTTCCAGGACCTCGTTGTTCTGATGGTTCTGGCTTCAGTTTCTGGCCTTGGTCATGGTCATGGTCAGTTTTAATCTGATTGGTGATGGCTTATATATACTATCTTTAAACTGAATAAATAGTTCTGTACTGCTGAAGTTAGATGCAAATGAATTTTGTTTGCTTGCACTCAGCACTCCACTCTTTGAATGCACAGGTACACTGTAAATGTAGTCAAGAAAAGGTGTGTTTCATTGAGGCACTAAGTCCAGGTTGTGTTGGAAAGTTGTTAATACTATATATTAGCCCAGTAAATGGTGGAGGAGGAACTTGGCACAAAACAGGTGTTTAATTCAACCTAATCTCTACTACTGAAGATAATGGGATTCCAGTGACATTACACAGAAATTAGCTGGAAGACCATGACTGGCTGCAATAACTGCGGGCATAATTTAGCTTTCTTCTGCACTGTTGTTAATGGGCAAGAAACCGTGAGCTCAGATAGATGAGACGATCTCTGTTTGATTTGTAACATAAGTCATTAGAAGAAAAAAACAATCATTTCATAGTAAACTGAGCACAATTAACAAGCATTTAGGGACAATACACATTTTTCCAGAGACACTTGTGAAAGCAGAACAGGACCACAATGGCAAATCACATGATTTAGAAATTCTCTAGGGAGCACAGTGTGAGAGAGAATGGATCTTTTTGTTAACCCACATGAAAGTGGCCAATTTCAGATCTCATTGCAATTGGGAAATGAGAAAGCTGAGTGATAATGGATCATACATCTCATTGCTCACAATTTCTCAGTATTCTATTATATGTTTTGCTTGGCTGGAAGCCTCCATTTTTGTACTTATGCCTCGCCATGATCTTAATGAACATGAATGCTTTAAGCATGGAAGAAGAACTGGTCTCTTCTTGCCTGATTCTGCTCCACTTGGGGGTCAAAAATTCACACAATGCGATCAAACCCTGTATAATAAAAGAGCGGAAGGAGAGACCAAGGCTCGTCCATTTAACATAATGTGATCCCAAATATAAGTAAGTGAAGTGTCCGGAGCTGGGATTCTTGATGAGAAGTGCAAGACAACAATAATGTTTTCAATACATATGCAGTAGGTTACAACCTCTTGCCTTTCTGCGTCTTTTTTTTCTTTATTGCTTCTGGGTTTTGGTGCATGGAAATTTAGTGCAGATTTCTATTAGATCAGCAAAAAGTTTATCACAGTTCAGCAAGACTTTGTGGGTAGATGTGCTGAGAATCATGTGGTCTTTTTCTCAGTTTTGTAGTAGTTTTCCATGTATCTGGGAGTAAGCCTTGTCGCTATTTTTGTGTGTGGAGAAAGACAGGATTACCTAACTCTGTCTGTAAAGTGTTTGGTGATAACTGGGAGAAAACAGTTAATACAAGCTAATACATTCCATTTTTTTCAATAACAGTAGAACCATAAAATGGATCCAATGAAGTAAAACAGAGAAAGACTTGGGAATGATGAGTGATGAGAAGCTCGACATAAGCCAGTAATGCACGCTTGAAGCCCAGAAGGCCAACCGTGTCCTGGTCTTCACCAAAAGAAGCGTTGTCAGCAGTTCAAGGGAGGTGATTTTGCCCCTCTATTCCACTCTTGTGAGGCCCACCTGGAGTATTGTGTCCAGTTCTAGAATCCCCAACTTAGGAAGGGTGTGAAACTGTTGGAACAGGTCCAGAGGAGGGCTACAAAGATGATCAAAAGGCTGGAGAATCTCTGTTATGAGCACAGGCTGAGAGAACTGGGCTTGTTCAGACTGGAGAAGAGAAGGTTTTGGGGGAACCTCATAGCAGCCTTTCAGTACCTGAAGGAGCCTACAAGAAAGCTGGGGAGGGACTGTTTACAAGGGCTTGCAGTGACAGGACAAGGGGGGACAGCTTCAAACTGGAAGAGGGGAGATTTAGATTAGACATTAGGAAGAAATTCTTCACAATGAGGGTGGTGAGACACTGGCACAGGTTGCCCAGGGAAGGTGTGGATGCCCCCTCCCTGGAAGTGTTCAAGAACAGGTTGGATGGGTCCTTGAGAAGGCTGGCCTGGTGGGAGGTGTCCTTGCTCAAGGCAGGGGCATTGCAATTAAGTGATCTTTAAGGTCCTTTCCAACCCAAACCATTCTGTGATTCTATGAAAAGCTTTACTTTCTTTAATGATTTGGTATTGGACCTATGCTACTGAATGTTTGACAGAACTTTGATAAAAAGTTGTTGAAGAACCATTCAGCTGTTGACTAAGAAAAAAATGTAGGCATCTATGTGTGAGATAGACATCTCAGTTCTTATTACAGTCAATAGAGATTACTTGGTACCATCAGCACAGTCTAGAGAGTGATTCAAATGATCAAATGGAGGTGCCTGCTAGGCTCTGTTACATGTGTTGCCTCAAAATAGGCATCCAGCGCTGTTTGAGACACCCTGGGCATCCAGTGCTAATGTCTAGCTGCACCTGCAGAAGGACCTCGGTGGATCTTTGTGGTTCTCTGCTGTGGAACCTCTGCCATCCCCACACACCTCACATGCCCTATGAACCCTATGTTTAGACCACTGCGCAGAGCCCAGGATCTCTACTAGCAATGGTGACAAGAGCAGTGCCCTATCACCCCCTTGAAGTCAGTGTCTGCTTTAGTGCTCATCAATGCTAAATCCTTTACCACCACTACTGAAAACAAAGAAAAACTAGTACACCCAGTGCTCACTTCTGGGAACAGAAACATTGGGAAGGAACCATTAACAAAGAGGAGATCTACTGGAGTTACAAAAGAACAGGTCTATCTTATCCCTTCACCACAGAGATGGCAGGATCCAGCGGTACTCATTCCACATTAGACAGGCATCAAGCAACAGCATAAATCAGGAGCTATTGTACTGAATAAATACAAATACTTCGTTATAAAACCTGTGTAAGATTAGGGTAAGCCAAGGCCATTTTCTTAGGGAACTGTTTGTGCAACCCTATGATAATTGCAGATACTGAAAAAAACTTGGCATGAAAAATAATTTATTCAGAAAAGCATGGTTTGGAATACTTACAAGAAGCAGTAACATAAATGTCTTTGCTGTTTAACACGTTGGGAACAGTAATAAAATGTATAAGCTCCACTGGCTCCTGTCCTACTGAGGCTTTGGAAATACTGAACTGGTTTTAACTGGATCAGTATGACTAAAGAACACTGGAAGCACTAAACACCATTGGAGTTTCTTTGCCAGCTATTTTGTACTATAGAATCTTCCAGTTAAAAACCCAAATAGTTTTATTCACACAGATTGTATAATGTAGCGACAACAAGGCAACTGCTAGAATTTTTTTGTGTGTATAATGTGAGTCAAGTCTGTTAAAAAATCACAGTTGCATGCCATGGTATATTTGAGACCGACCCATTCTAAGCCGGTGTGAAGTGTGAGAGGCTGCTTTTTCTCCCTAACTCAGATGGATATTGTGTCTTTTACCTTTTCCAGTGATTCAGGGAAAATGGCTCAAATTGGCCTTTGGGGAATGGTCTATTTCCTCTGGTGGCTTGTACAGGAATTTGCACAGGGGGTCCTCAGTGCAAGAGTGGCCTCTGAGTGTTACTCACATCGTAGCACGGGGCAAAATCCTGGTCCCCTTCAAGGGACTTTCCAATATTCCACCTGCGCAGAGCATCCTTATGGTTATCACTCACTAGTGTATATAAACACATACAATGCTCCAGTCTCCATCTTCCTATGATCTAAGAGAGAGATGTTTCTGTGTTAATTTTTCATAAGGGAAGGCTAAGGAAATTACAGCTCTGGTAGCTCTTGTGTGGGTGAGTCTGAAGCAGTTAGTGTTAACGTAGCCCTCCTGGAGAGTTTTCACTACATATGAACATAGTGATAACTCTTCACAGGTGTACATAAGAGAGAACAGTTTATTTGCACATTCAGGAAGTATTTGTTTATACTGAATATTAAAAAAACTTGCCCTTAAGTGTTTATCATTGTAAACTCAGGTTTTTGGGGAAAAAAACCCCATAAAATAAAAGCGTTAGGATATAGAGAAAATGTTGTCACATTTTTTTAGACCACAGGAGTTTGTCACCATGGAGACCCTCCTGCTTTCTTCAAGAATGACTCAAATCTTATGGATAGAGCAGATGTGATAGAAGCAAAACAGTATCCCCATGAATTCACATTAAACATTTTAGAAAGAGGTTTTTGAGCAGCAACCAATGTCCACAGATTGTTCATGCAGCAAAAACATGCTTCCACTTTTTTTCATTGTTTTTTTCTTTCTAATGTAAAATGACTGAAGGTTTTATTTCTAAAGCTAGCTGCATTTTAAGAAACTTGTGATCCATGAGACAAAATGCTGGAGGACTTCACTATTAGGTTATGGGTACTCTTCCTAAGAGCTGAAGTCCCTAACGTTTAAGGACACAACAAAGCTATATCTTCTTGAAAATCTTGGGGTTTGTATTAATTATGTAAGCACAGTTTTTAACTGAAGACAACCAAATCATGCATGAGACAGAGCCGAGAGCAGGATGAGGTGGTTTGTCTGCAAGCTCTCAGCTGCCCAAGCAGGGACTGGAAGGGCCAAGCACAGGGAAGACGAAATGTGATCAGTTTGGATGCAAAGGCAGCTCTGGAATCACGTCCTGACAGCCAACAGCAAAGCTACAACTTTAGGAGCACCTCTGGGAAAGAAGAAAGTCTGGACATGCTATTGTTGTACTTTATATGGCATACCAAGCCGCCCTGCTCCACTTTACTCACTGCTCAGCCCTCATAAACATACTTTTAAATGATCATGGAAGACATTGCGATAACAACCAAGGAGATCAAACCCAATTAGTGTGAAAATGATGACAGACTTTCTTCCAAGCTTGCCTTCCTGCTTCACCACCCACTTGTCTTTCTGTTCTGTAGCCAAGGCAGAGCTGAGCCCTCTCCCTTCGTTAGTTCCCTCACCAATGCCAACTTGAGACTTGGCTCTCTTACTGCCAGCAGTACCACAGGGCAACAAGGCAAGTGCACGGAAAGTGCTGCACAATTCAGGGCAGAAAGGAGCCTACCACACCTCCTGGGTCAGAACCATTATTCCTTAATCAGACTCCTGAGAGTCTGATCTTTCCCATCAAACACAATTGTGTGTTGGTGGGGAAGGAAAGAAAATGTGGCCCCACACTGCATTGATTAGAGCTGCAGTGCAGCTCCAAGAGATGTAAATCTGATTTTAGACAGCCCAGTACTGAATGAAAACTCCTGCAGCCAAGGTGTGGAAGCAGTGCCGACTCAGCCTTGCAAATGTACACACTTCTCACCTGATGCTGTCAGCCATTGTAACTGCACGTCAGAAAAGGCATTGCTTGCCCTTCCGCAACACATCAGAAAATAGGATGAAACATAAAGTCAGAATAAATAACCTGATTCACTCAGGCTAATCTATCAGAAGGGAAATGGGTATTTACTGTTAATTGGGATCAGATTTGTCCTGCTGGGCCATGTGGTATTAGTCAGTGTAGAGCCACATTTGGCGAGGATGGCAGTGAGAGCTACTGTTTAAGGCCCAGGAGAACCTATCTGCATTGCTGGCACTGGTGCTAGCATGGCTCAAGCTAAGCAGACTGGTGGAGAACAGGAAACTGTAGAGCGTGCTGTCAAGTGGCATAGGCGCTTCTGCAATGCCCTTGACCTAGGAATATCCAGAATGCAGCCTGGGTACTGAGATGGGGCACTGCTTGTGTCTTTTCCTTCTTCCTTCCTCAATTATCCTGATAATAAGTAATGCAAAGGAAAGATTCAAGCTCTTTCCATTACCAGTGAACAAAATTATTGTTTGGAGAAAGTAAATGACTTTAACTACACAGTATTGCAATACTGTACTGAGGATGATTCAGGAAAGTTGGGCTGAAAACTTAGCAAAATTTGTAGTAAGCATGTGCAGATCTTTGAAAAATATGAACTCAAAAATCACTGCAGCTAAGAGTTGTGCTATGAAATTCATCAAACCAAAATAATAGTTTCTGTAGTTTCAAGATGCTGTCTTATATATAGTTCACTTATAATAGTAATCAGCTTGTACTGGGCACGGTGCGTGATGCCACTTACATCTCTTTTATGAATTCAATTTTTTTTTGTGTTCTACCCACTGCGTTGAAACACTTAGATAAAAAAAAGATGAACATAATAGTTCTATTTGACATGCTGTGAAAGTTTAAGGAAGAATATAATGTTTCTTTTTTTGGAGCTCAACCTTCTTACAATTTGTTTGTAGAACCTTATTTGCATTGATAATCACATCCAGTACTCTGGAGTTGAAGGAGGCAGAAATATGTTGTCTATACCAATGTTGTTTTCAAAAAGTGCTTTGAGAAAGTTTGTAGGAGTTGGCCCTCTGTTGTCCTCATATCTTCATGGTACTGCTGCAAGGGGCTCTGATAACGCAGTCATTATTCCATGCTAAGATAACTCCACTAACAAATGAATGATTGCAGAATTCTTCCAAAATCTTCCAGATTTAGAGGCACAAATCTCAACTCCCTAATTCAAAGCAGCATGAAGAATTAACCCATGTCCATGAAGAACTTTGATGAGGGATTCTTTTTTCCTATGGTTGTTTGGATCTTCTCAGACAGATTGGTCTGTTCTGCGTCACCCATACCTTGGCCTTACCTTTCCTCTTCCAGATCCTGTATTTTCTGTTTCTGCTGAAATACTCATACAGCACAGTATCATCCATTAGCCCTTGCAGTGATGCTTTCCTTGCCTAACAAAACCAACTAGGGTGTCAGCAAGCAGATACTGAGTGTTTGAAAGGAGCTGAGAACATTACACTTCAGTTTCTGTCCAACCTGAATACATCCTAACTCATCTGTTAGGAACTTTACCTTCTTCTAGTCGCTCACAAGGGTATGAGTCTGTTCAAGGATATTGTCAGGTTTGGCAATGAAGTCCCTGGCACTTTTCATTTGTGACTGGAAAAAACAGTATCATTTCATGGGCTGTTGCAACTCAATGCTGTGTTTCAACACTACCGGCAGTCTTATCCTAATTTGTGAAGTAGAAGGAAAAGATTTGCAGAAGTGCAACCAAAAGCCCTGACTACAAAGCCATAGAGAAAGTCTTCACCCCTACAAGGGTATGAAAACTAGGATGGATCACAGAGTCATATGACTGAAAAGGAATTAATGAGTTGTCATAGCCAGCCTCAAAATTATTTAGCATATCTGTTTTACTACCTTTCCTGAAAAACTATTACAGAATCCCTCTCCTCTATGAGTTGAAAGCTGACCTCTGATTTCCAGCCAGGACTCATCTGCAGCCCGGTTTACCATTTAGAAGAGCTCTTCTTTCTTTTTCGTATTTGCACTGTGTATTTGTTCCACTTCAGATATTCCCTGAAGTTGATCCATGGAAATTGTGCTCTGTATTCCAGAGAGTTTATCAGCACAAGTACATAAAAGGGTGTTAATCTGGGGGGCTCTTCCTGGGTAATCTCTAATCTTTACCTTGCACTGACTGCGAGCAGCCTCCTTTGCTCTAAAAGCCTTTTGCCATGCTTTTCTTATTTTCTTGTTCAACTTCTAAAATGGCTTGATGTTTGGCAATACTCTTCCCACTACTTCTTAGCCAACAAGATCTTGATCACGTTTTTGTTTTGCTTTCAGTAGGCTGTTCCCTTGTTCCTAATTGTTTTTAAAAATTATAATTATTCACCCAGTTGATTAAGGAGAAATTCTCCAAACTTAACATAGTTCATTTGCATAGTTTTTACGCCTTTACTGTAAAGACGGTTCCACCCTTTTTCAAAAGCAAACCCTTGTTTCCTTCCTGGAAACATCCTTGTGGTGTCTGGGAAACATTTCTAGCTGCCTTCCTGCTCTTACATATCATAGAATCATAGAATCACTAGGTCGGAAGGGACCTCTCAGATCACCGAGTCTAGCCGTGCCTGTCTCCTTACTAAACCATGTCCCTAAGGAACTCATCTACCCATTTTTGACTCCACCACCTCCCTGGGCAGCCTGTTCCAATGCCTGACAACTCTTACTACCATGATCCCCAATGCTTTTTTTGTGCTGTAACCAAGTCACTTCCCACCTCTGGCTGGGGCTTACCAACACAAGGGCATAGCTTGCTGATCGATCTTGGCTGCTGAATCTGATGTCACGGATAAGAACAATGCACAAGCATTTAATTCCTTAAAAAAAAATCATTTCTCTAAAGTTACTTAGGGCCTGAAGAGCTTGAAGAATTCTGCAATCTTTTCTACTGGCTAACTTCTCTTAAAATTCCTGATGCAGATGACATCCATTTCCAAGCTAGTGCATGTGAACCACAGGAGCTGGAGCAGAAGCTTGATGCACAAGCAGATGTGAGTGATCAGAGTACAGGCATGAGGGGAACTGGCCTGGGGTCAGAAGCAGTCGGGTCCACGTGTGGGAAGGCTGGGATGGAAACTTTGGCTGGGGTGGAGGCAGCAGGGGTGAGGAATGCAAATCAGCAGAAGGGGAAGACAGTTTTGTGCACTGAAGCTGCTGGATCATAGCTCCCACCAAAACCTTAAAAAGGCCTGAGGGGTCTCCATGGGACCTAGGCAGCCTTAGGATGGGGAAACACTGGCACAGACATATCAGGGATTGTATTTCTCTTCTCATACCATGCTTTCGGAGGCTCTGAGGGAGCACCCAGTGCACAGAGCTCAGCTGCACTCTGCTGGCTTGAAAGACAGACTTTGTGCATTTTTTCTATGATTGGGCAAGCAAATGGAGCTGAGGAAGGGGAAGCAGAAGGGTTGCTTTGAACTGGATAAGTGCCAGGGAGATGAAGGCACTGACAATTAGGAGTTCCCTGGCTGCTTGCAGGAGCTGGTAGTTGCATCTAGGATAGCAGGAAGGTGTAAAGCCCAAAGTTTCTGCCCTTCAGCTGCTGAAGCAGCCTGAGCTGGCTGTTTCAGGGCAGGGAAGCTGTGAGTAGGACAGCACTGATTTTAGAAACATCCACCTCATTCCCTTCATTTTCCAGATGCAATCTCTGTGTCCAGTATCTCAACTCAGTGATGACTAGATGGCCCCAAGGGTAGTGTCATGTACAGCTGGGGCTCATGTGCAGCCTGTGGTGGTGGCAGGTCACAGGCACGACCACTCACTTCTTGAGAGCACTGCTTTTAGGACAAGCTGCAAGCTCACTTTCCATTACCACAGCTCTCCATTCCTTGGGTAGGCGGCAGTGACAGCTGCGCCCATGTGAATCATCCTCTGTGGGCATTAACAAGAATCTGCAGACCTGGGGGCACTTGCTAGGTCTGGCAAAGCAGCAGTCCTGGTGAAGAACACCCCACGGGAGGAGTGTCCAGAAAAAAAGTAAGGGTATCTGCAGACCCTGCTGAAAGGGTAAAAAACCCCATTACAGTAAGGTAGGGTATCTGCAGGGCTGGCAGGGGCATCCTGCAAGCAGAGCTGCGGGGGACCTTCTAGACAGGTAGGGTGCATGGTGAGCGTGGCTGCTGCCGCATAGGAGGCATGTAGCCACAGGTAATGTAGTTCAACAGGTACTGAGAAATGACTGTACTATATGATGGGCAAGGCCTGAAATACTGACTGCAGTCTGCAGTCACCACGCAGACTGCTTACAGCTGGAATGGTGGAGTCTTAAAGATCTGCTGATAATCAAATCAAATGCTATGGGGTAGCTGTCAAATAAAAAAATGCAAGGAAAGAAAAAACAGTTCATCAGTGCAGGGAGAGTGTCTCTCAGTGACTTATTTTCATACCATGCACAGACTTTTAAAAAAGCAGTGGAATTAAACCAGCATTTGAAGCAACTCTCTTGAGAATTTATTTGAATGTAATATATTTCAATTACTGTGTATTCAAAGTTCCCATGCTAATACACAATCTGCAGAGACTTATAATGTGTGTTGGTTGAAATCTGAGCTAAATGAATATAATCGTTTCTTTTTTTTTTTTTTTTTAAAGTGCCTCAAGAAATATTGAGCAGAAATGAGACAGAATAACTGTGGAGTGATTTTGAAAGCAGCTCTTGCAGGTCAATTGCTCAGAACCAGTGCCAGAAAATAAAGGAAACTTTATTTTAGACATGATTGCTGCGACCTTCTTTGGTTAACCTACAGAAAGAAAACTGAGCTATACACTTCGTATGATTTGTTGTTATTACAGCTGGGCTGTTTCTTAGTGAATCTGTAGAAGCTAGAATTTTTATTTTGATTTATTTTTGCTCAAAAGAGCAAACCAAAATGAAATGTCTTCTGGGATCGCACGTGTACCCTTTTCTCTTTGACAACTGCAGCTGCAGCCCCTCCTCTCATCTCCTTTCTCTCTGTGAGCACCACAGTCATGCACGTCCCTGTCTCCATCCTTTGCTGTCTAGAGAGGCTCTGCCATGGATATCAAGTGTTGTCTTCCTCTCAGTGCAGAGATCACAACTGTACCTGACCCTTGAGTGAGGGCTTGATAGGGTAAGCTTTCTCTTATCTATCTTCTTCTGAAGTGCACACCACCATGCTCCCTTGGGATTGCATAAATGAGATGGAGAGCAGCAATTTGATGTATTTATGTGCATCGGAGTCAAGTGAGCCCCATTGTGCCTGAGATAAGTGCAAAGAGAGCTCCAGAGAACTCCCACTGTGGGGCACCACAGGGACCAAACACAGACTGGTGGTAAGACCGGATGAACAAGGACAGTGCAGTCGTGTGTGTTTGAGTATTCTCGTCAGCTTCGGAGGTGCTTTGCAGAGGTACACGAATGTATGCAGCATAATCAGGAGCATAAGAAAATCCCCACAGAAACTAGAGCCAGTGAGCTAATTGTGGATTAGGTCATTTTCTACGTGCCTTCCAAGTTGAATGCATATACCTAATTAAGATGCCTAATATATTTTGTTTAGGCCAAATGGTGATGGAGGAGGAAGGTCATTAGTCTGGTGTCTGGGGTATTGGCATGGCAGATTTTTACATGGATTGGAATTCAGCAGGCTTTCTGTTTCTGAGGAATAAAGTCATCAACAAGACTTAATCACATGATTATTTTAAGGAATAGTCAACTCACTAAAAACATTTTCTAAAATCGTGAGACTCCACTGATTCATCTTATGTGTCATTTCTTGGCCTCAGCTCTCACTTCAGGAAGAATGTGTGTTTGACTTATATTGAAATCAAGGTTATTTAGAAAGTAAAACAATCACAGAATGGTTGAAGTTGGAAGGCATCTGGAGGTTATCTGGTCCAGGCCCCTTCTCAAGCAAGGCCACATAAATTTGGTTACCTAGCATCATGTCCATGAAAATCAACCAATGATCCTGGAGCCCTCTTCTTTCCAGGACTGTATTCCGATGGGATTCTTCTAAGCAGCAATTGGGAAGAGGTTAAGGTCTGCCACCCTTTTGGTCCTGCTCTTTTCTCCGCTCCTTCCTCTTAGGACCCTGAAGTCCACCATCTCATGGTTGCTGCAGCTGACACTCCTCCAGCTTTCACATTTCTGACCATTTTCTCCTTGTTAGTAGTTGTGTGGTCTAGCAGATCATCTCCCGTTGTTATATCTTCAGCCACCCATTTCAGAAGGTTTCTTGTTAGTGTACTCCAGAGACTTCTAGCTTGTGCCCTGCTGTGTTCCCTGTCCAGTAGTGACTGGGGTGGTTGAAGTCCCCCATGAGGACTAGAGCTTGAGAATGGACAGCTTCTTCCACTTCCCTGAAAAAAATTATTATTTTTTTTTATTTTACTAGAGTAGTAAATATTTAAGCAAGGATCCAGTATTAAGAAATTATATTCTGTTTTGTTTTCAGTCATTTAATACAATTTTCCAAATCTTTCATCTTTAATGCTGAAGTTCTCCAGAAAGGAAGAAGTTTGTAAAATTATTGATAAAAAATTGGGTTATCGATTAAAATTGGGTTATTCATGCTTGAGATTAACTCTTGTTTGCTTGAGGCCTGGGTTCAAATTAGGAGCACACCAATGAACGACGATGTAACTCCAGTCTAATTTGTCATCTATTCCTTTCCCAGGTCTCCTGATCTCTTCCTCAGCACCTCCCAGCTATGCTGTCCCTATTTGTCCTGGTGCTTCCCCTTGCATCATGAGCAATGCAGCATCCGCTAAGCAATGGCCACTGTCCAGGAGATCAAGGTGACCATCATGGGGGCACTGAGAAGAAGGAAGCAAATTCAGCAAGGTAGGGCCAGCCCTGCTGCACCTAACTCCCTCCTGCTTCCCAAATCCACTAGATCCCTCCTCCAACATGGTGTGGTAGGCCAAAAAAATTTTAGTGAGCCTCATTTAGCCCTGGGGTTGTATGTTGCACATACAGCAAAATGTGTATGAGGTGTAGTGTGTCTGTTGGATGTCTGCACAAAAAGGCATTTTATACCACTGACGTGTGTGGCCAACTTAATTGTATATTTAAAATAAAGAGCGGATGTATAATGTAAGTGCTGGCTGAGAATGAAAACTTTTATGTGAGGAGATTGAGTTTCAAGTGGTTTCTGAGAGGGAAAAGCCTGTGGCTGTCTGTGAATGGCCAAATGCCTTTACAGGACAAGCAGCAAAGAGCCAAGAGAAGTGAGAAGTGCCTCCAGTGTTTGACCAAAAGACCACCTATGCATGCCTTGTGCCAAGTGCGGTTTCGCTAACAGAGTGGAAGAGTGTGCAAATAGATGAGTTATATAAAACAGGCACAGATCATTTACGAATAAACAGTGATGCTGAAAGTCAGCTGCCGTGCATCCAGTGGGGCTGGAAGGTTTACTGTCTGTGGTAGGACTCGGCTGCACTTTAAAGGGCGTTTGTACTTGTTTAAGCCCTCTTGTCCCCAAGAATAGAAGAGAGTGCAGGCAGTGGACACTATATTTCACAGCTGCTTGCTCTGTTACAGGGACATTTCTGGGTGTCCTGACCACAGGCTTATCAGTGAGGCCCGGAACATCCCAGGGAAACCATGTGCCTTGATGAGAACAAATCTCGGGTCTGTAATGTCATTAGCAATAGGGTTGCTGCCATCTGTTGGTTGAAATGTCGCGGGGAGCTGGAAGAACCCTTGAATGGATAATGCCATCTAAGGTGTAGATCTATTAAGAAAGGATATGTTGTTTTTAATGGCAAGTGCGATGTAATCATGTTTTGGAAAGGGGGGAACAGAACGATTTGTATGTGTTATGAAGTTACATACTTGCTGCCCTGTGTATCAGTTTAAGTCCTTTGCTGGAGTACTGGCCAAAGCTTTAACTCTTCAGGCTGTGGGTCTGTGTACGGTTTCTCTTTGCAGCAGCGAGTAGTTTGCTGCTAGTTGCTCCTGGCCACATTGCAGCTGTATATTTATGAGTCAACATTTCTGAGACGGCACCATAGACCAAACAAGCAAACTGACATGAACCACAAATAACCCCTCCCCTCTTTTTTTTTCAAGATTATTTGAAAGCTGCATAAGTCTCCAGGACCCTTTTGTGTGTCTTCCCACAAACGGCACAGCTGTGGGAGGAGAGTCCCCTTAGAAGCTGCTGGAAGCTACTCTGCTGCTGTGAGAAACTCCTACCTGCGTCATCAGGGCTTTCAGTGTAAGAGAAATCTGTACCCACCACCTAAATTTGTAAAAGTTTGGGACCAGCCTTTTTATAGTGACTGTTCCATAAGCCTCTCCTAAAGCTGTAACTACCCAGATTTCTGCCTCTAGTTTTGGAGATCAGCTACAGACAAACTCCCTGGTAGCTCACCCTTGGCAAATTTTCATGCAAGGTTTAAATATTGCTACTGATGATACTGAAAAGGTACAATAGATACTTTGGGGTGGTTCTAGGCCCCTTCATTGGAAATGAGTATGGGCAAATGCACTTAAATTTCTAGCTAAAACCCACATCTCCTATAGAGTTGCCAAAGTTTGGGGCTGACCTAAAGACTGCGATGTGTGTGCTGTTGGTAGTTTCCAGGTTTCTTTCCACTTAGGCTGAATGGAAACTGAGGTCCCCAAACTTCTTCTTCATGAGTGATCTAACAATTGTTGCTCCTCATGCTACTCCTGTCACACTGTAGCCAAAGGTCAAGTTTATCCTGCAGTGCAACCTTGCTAGTGGGTTGTTCATAGAATTATAGAATCATCGAAGTTGGAAAAGACCTCTAAGATCATCCAGTCCAACCATCAGCCCAACACAACCACGTCTACTATACTGTGACCCAAAGTGACTAAGCTTTTTCACAAAGTGCACTAGTGTTTCCCACTGCCTTCAAATGACTGCAGCATATTCTGAAATTTTAGGATGTTCTCTTCAATTTTTGCAGAACCGGTGGAAACCAGATGGAGAAGAGCCAATTTCCCTCACTAGTTTAGAACTCCAGTTGGATTTTGTTCAAGTTATAGGAAATACTGAAGAAAGACTCACATGCTGGAAGACTACCTGTAGCTTTCAGCAGAGATTTAAAGGAGGTTAAACATGGCCTTGCTCATTTTTGTAAATCAGAGCTTTTAATACCTAATTCTTATTCGGCTTTTTGTACAAGAATTACAAGCTGAGGATGTGTTCTTGTAATAAGCTGAATAGATGAGTATTTACAAGGCTTATCTCAAATTCTTGATGAATACAGGCTAGAGACATGTACACAATGGTTATGATGATAGCGATAAATAAAAGACAAGATGTTGGACCCTGATCATCCTTGACTGATCCACTGTTCAGTTGCTAGCTCATTCCTTCATTCACTTTTGTGTGTGATTCAGCAAGCTCTTTCCAAGACAAAGCCCAGGTAGCCTGAGTAGGGCTAGCTATCCATTACATGAGGAAGCACTTTTATCTATCTTAAACCTACTAAAATCTACTACTAGCTTCATAATGCTCCTCCCACTTCTAGTATGAGGGATATGGTGAATGACCTATCTGAATTCACCTTATTCACTGCCTTCATGATTTTGCAAATATCAGTCATAACCCCACAGCCTCCTCCTATCCAAAGATTTTTAGCCTCTCCTTACAAGTTTCATTCCCTCAATCATTTTAATTGGGTCTCTCTGCCCTAACTCCATCACATTCTGGAGAGAACATGGCTTAGCATCAAGGGAACGTTTTCTGAATGGGTTATGCAGTGCAATTCCATAACTCTGGACACAGTAGCCTCCTGTGACATGTGGTGCAGCCTCTCAACCCCACAGGTCATCTCATCAGAGATAAGCTTGGCTGTTCTTACTACGCTGCCCTGACTACATCTTACCACATGGGTCTCCATGGGCCAGCGTGGACCCTAGACAGAAAGTCCTTCTAATTATGTGGAAATTTATGATAAATGTAGGTGAGTATGATGCCTCTCATTCCTTTCTATGTGTAGAGTGAAGTGACCCACAAAGGCATCTAATGGTGGAAAGAGCTTGGTGTTTTTATGACGCCATTATCCTTCTCAGAGGATGGATGAGGGCAGGGCAGTGGCTGTGGTGTCAGGGTACTCTTTCAGGAAGTTGCTCAGGTGTCTTTGCTAAGGGCTGTGCAGCAGCAGGGCAGCCGTGCTGCAGCCCCAGAGAGGTGGGGATTGCTGCCCGTTCTGCTGAGGCAGAGGACAGATTCTGCTGCTAAAGGCAGAGGTTCTCCAGGGTGTTTCACAAGGTAATAGCAAAAATAAACCCAGCACATCAATGAAATGAAAACCAAAAAACCCTTCTAAGGCCAGGAGAGCACTTGGTGGTTACCGAAGTCTTTTCTGGTAAATAGCATGACTAATGCCTTTCCTGAAACTCCTGGCCCTCTTCCAGTATCTGGCCACCTACCATCACTGCTTGACAACCCTCCTGTGGCTGTGGGGGAGCAGCTGCTCCCTGACACCCCTCAGCAATAGCCAGGGGCAAGTGAACCTCCTGCCAGCCAGCAAAAGCAAAACACTATATTTTGCAGAGTCCTCAGGGCTCTGCTCAGACCAACACCTACAGGGAGCACGAGTAGAACATATTTAGGAGCAGCTGGCCTGGAACCTCGCAAACACGCCTCTGCAAGCCCACACCAAGGAGGTTCTCAAGGTCTGGAGATAAAGCACAGTGCATGGTTGGCGTGCTGCGAAAGGCAAAGTGTGCAGCGGAGGCCGGCTCCACATCCCCTCTGCTTTGGGTGGAATTCCAATAGAATTGCACCCTGTAGGTTTGCAGAAGAAGTGTTCCTATGGCCCCTGCTGCAAGGCTTAAACCTGAAGGGAAAAACGAAAATGTAGTTATGAGGAAATAGAATTCTTACAGATTGTTTTTGTTTGACTCAGTCCCTTACAGTTTGTGTTTTATAATTGTGTGATGCAAAATTGGTCCGTAAACATAGAAAAAGAGAAAAGGCAATGTTTATCTACCTGTTTTACTGTTAATACTTGCTGGTGCTGTGTCAAATGTTTTCAGGTAGATAAAAAGCAATTAGTGTCACTAAGAAATATCTCTGATACATGATCCGTCACCCTTGCCCATGATTGGAGTTGAGACACAAGATGATGGGCCCGAAGCCAGAATCTTTACTTGCTCTTGTGTCCCAATGCAACCATGAAATCAAGTTGCTTCACACAAAAGTGAGCCCAGTTGTCAGTAACGAGGTCAGATCGACTCAGGTCCGTGATAGCTATACCCTTTTTTTGCCGTAGGATTCAGGAACCATCACAGGTCTCCCCTGCCCTATTGCTGCAGCTCCATTAGCTTCAGCTCGCAACAGCACCCAGCCAGCATAAAATGGAGAGGGAACCAGTGCAGAGCAAACATAAGCTTTTGGGTCTTCTGGGTCTTCTGAGTTACATTTATGTTTACGTAAGAGTCAGTCTGCTCCTGGACAGCTTTCACCTTGCTTGATCCCCCGCAGCACATTCCACTAGGAGATGCTAATTCCTGTGGGCTGCAGATTGCATTTTCTAAATTGGAAGGGAGATTTCATCCAACTTGAGACAAGAGTGAAGACATGGAGAGTGAACAGATCTGTATGAGGGACTGACAATGGGGGAAATTAAAATGGGGCCAGACATGGCTGTGGTGGTGATGAGGGGCAGCAGAGCCCTGCTGACATGACGCGCAGCACGTGCCACGCTAGGCAGCAATAATAGGGTTAGGAGAGCAACACCCCTGCTAGTTTCCCACATCCTCTCTCCCATAAATCTGCCTCCAGTCGATGAAAGGTGATGTGCTTATCTATTCCAAGTACTGAGGGTGCCTGTCCTTTTATAAATCTAACCTGGTATTTATTTTCCTGTCCTTGACTTGAAACAGTTGTGGAACTTCTGGGCACACCAAGAATGAAATGAGAACAGCAGTACACTTTCAAGAGGTGAATATATTGTTAATGCTGCTCTGCCTGTTTTCTTTATCCCTCACTTTCTTAGATGCTTATTCCACACCTGCTAACACCAGGTCCCATGGGAGCTCAGTGCTACAGTAACTCTCTTTGCCTTATCAAACTTCCCGTTCCTAAAAGGACCTTCTGAAGATATTTCTAGACATTAACCAACCATTCCTCTGCAGGATTCGAGTTTGTTGTTGGATGGCACTGCTCTTCTTTCAGAGCACTCCTTCAGTGGAAGTACATGGTCTGCCAGAGCTCTACCATGTTTCAGCATTCACTCAGGTCAATCAGGTGCAATTTAGGATGACTCCATCATTTCATGATGGGTTTCTGCCTTGAGCTGACCCGCTTCTCTGTGACTCTTCGTGTATGTGTCTTTGTGTACATGAAACACCACCAAGGTACCCCTATAGATAGTGATGTACAGCTATGCAAATAGAATATATGTTTTTCTGATGAAAGACAAGCCTGATAATTACATAAATAAAAGAATACAGGTAATGGAAATAAAACCAATGTACCCAGGAAGGAAATAAGTGAGTCACTGATATGAAATCGCATTATACTACTGGCAGGTGGTTTAATATAGCTTGTGAATAAGGGATTTATTTATAAGGAAAAAGCTAAGACAAAACCTCAGAGTCTAATTATTTATCCAGCTATGCAATTATTAGTTATAAATCTCTAAAATGGCTGAGAAAGTGCTTGGAGAAATGCCAAGTCTGGCTTTGTGTGAAATGCTATTGCTAGAAACTATGTTATTCCTACTGATACTTTATGGCCAAAGACACCAGAGAATTCCATTTTCTGGGAGCTCTGCCTTTTTGCAGCAAGAAATGTGTTTTCAGTGACGGCTTTAATATCATGTTACAGGTTCTGGCCGCAGAGAGGAGGAGGAAAGGAGGTAGTTGGGCCTTTTTGGATTAAATGTCTATTATATGGTTGCCAGGGACAACAGGGGACTGGGTTTAATGACCCAGTCGGTCTCTTCATATTCTGTATTCATATTCTCTGAATTCAAACGGTTCCTTGGGGATCTGCCTGATCAAATATGAACTGCACTAAATCCTGAGACCTGCTGGATGAGCATCAGCCTAAATGATATAATATGTGCTGAGGCAGAAAAGGAGCATGTGAGTTAGTCAAGCTCAGTTTACCCTGTCCTGACCCAGGAGTGTTTGAGACAGGACAGTGACAGGTTCTCAGGAACAGAGGCACAGCTCTGCTTCCCTTCCAGCCACTGCACAGAGAGATCCTTTACTAGAAGTTGGCATTCGCTCTGTTTCATTGCCTTCTGCACCTTTCATCCAAGGCACACCTAACCCTGTACCCAAAATCTCAATGTCACTACACATTTGGCAGTGGTAGGATAATAAACTTCATAATGTAATCAGTAGGGTCTACTGGCATAAAGATCATGATATCAGTGCAAGAAATTTGGATACATGCCACAATTTTACTTTTAACCACATGGATGATGAACATAAAGAATGAGTTATGTGCCTTTGTATGGTTTCTACAGAGCTATACCACAGTTGTGCACTAACAGTAAGAGTATCTTAAGCACACCTCCCACAAATTTCTACTGAGCTTTCTAATAAATGCCCAAGAAACTGTACCAGTTATGAACTTTAGATCCGTTGTTAGTGTAAAACATCACAGTAGTCAAGCATGGGAAAAAGCCAATTAGCATTTGCCCTCTGTGTTAGGGAAGCCCAGACAGCAACAGTAAAGAAGATTGTCATGCTGGGAATTAAACTTTTATAATATCTTGTCCAATTGACCCATGCCAAAGCCCATGGTAAACTGATTTGAACTAGGTTTTGGAGGCTATCCACTTATAGAAACTTCTTGGAATGTGTAGCCTTTCTAGACTTACTACACCTCCACTATAAAATGAAGAGCTGCAACACAGATTGCAGTGAAGAAACAATTACTTCATCATCCCTCTGTGCTTTCTCAGCCCAGAAGGGAGGGAGGCAGAAATGGTGCTGCCAAATGTTGCCATACGCCATGCTTTCACAGCCATTGGCACTGTATTTGTGCTGGCTCCTCTGGAGGCAAACACCTGATCTATGTCTGCCCTGACCCAGCATTCAATGTCATTTTTGCTGAAGGACACCGGGCACAGGATGCAGTAGGTGCAACAGTGCAGGTTTCAGGTACTTTGCCCACTGCAGGGGACAAGCACCTTGTCTTCCATAGCTTCCGCATAGCTCCCTCCATGGCTGCTCCTGTTATACTTGTATGAAAAAAAATTGGGGGAAGATAGCACATCAAACCCAGGATGCCAGTTCTTCCATAAATGAGGGCACCAGCCTGCTGCCACCATCGCCCACAGAGTATCTTGTTTGAGCTGCAGAGGAGCCAGCGGTGTCAGTTGGCGTGAGCCAGCAGTCCCGCAAGTGGCAGTTCAGACACTTCACACCCCCTCCAGTCCCCATGTAACAAAATAGGCTCAGAGTAGACGTGCTGCCACTGGCTGCATTGGTAAATTTCTCATTGATAACAAAGTTTTGGAGGGGCAGCACCATGTCCCATGGGGACCAGGTCCAGGCAAAGGGTGCTGAGCACCAGCAGTGACATGGAGCAGCAGTGGAGTGGTGGTGTTTGTTTCCATGGGATCACCTTTCCTCCTCTGGATGGGACAGTTACTGGGAGATGGCAACCTCTCCTCACAACCAGCAGGGTGTCTCAGGATATAGAAATTCACATCCCAGACATTTCACCCCCTGCTGCTTTTAAGTGACACCAAGACTGGGAGGTCTCTGCAGGTTTTGCTTGTGTGAGCTTCCCCAGCTAGATAGGGGATAGGGCATGTTCACTTGGTGGGGTGCTGCTCGGTGTCATGGGCCATGGGACCTGTGTCCTCACCCAAGCCATGAGGAGACTGTTCACAACCACCATGATGCTGTTACTGCCCTTAGGACTGCAGCTGTGCAGAGCTCCTGCACAAGGACCTTGCTGTGCCCCTGGCCAACAGCGAGGTCCCCTCCCCTGCGAAATGTCTGATTCTCCACTGCAGCCTTGGAGCAGGTGGGTACCATTCCAGGCTTGAGGTTTGTATGTGACTGCTGATCATCTGCCCTGCGTGGTTTCTGCACTGCATGGGATGAATCCATGAATGGTATGAGGTGAGAGAAGGTGGGGTGTAGCCCTGCCCAGTACGGTCTTGAATGTCTGTAGACCAATCTTTCTTTCATTTACATTGCTGAATTTTTCATGCTATACTCATAAAACCCATTTGTCCTGTAGTCGTTTGCTGAATCATTTGACAAAGGAAGAGATTTGGCAGGGTGTCTCTCTGATTGCTTTGCAGCATGTATCACTGCTCTGTTCCCCTTTCCTCAGTGCAGAGCCATAGTGCGTTCTGCGACACTAGCTGGGAGCAGAAATTCATCAATATATAAGCTCAGCTCTACTGAATCAAACCAAAAATCCTTGATGTGATCCTGTCTCTGATGGTGGCTGAGAGCAGATCCCTGCGAACGGATGTACGCACAAGGAAAACACAGGGGTACTCCCCAAACCTCCTCTGATTCCTGGCTGCATTTAAAAGCAGTCTTTGAACCTGCACAGGACGACTCCACGTATCTCAAGACCAGCACCAGAGCTACCCAGGCAGCTTCAAGTCCAACACCATAACTACTCCGGCATCATCCAAGTGCAACCCTAGCTACACTGAGCTGAACAAAACTCACAGCCACAGGGCTACACCCACCACTTCCCACCTTGCAATTTGTCTTGCAGCAGATCTGACCTCTTAGGTTCTTTCTGGAGATGCAGACCTCTGTAACCCACAGAAATGGGTGATCTTAGAATCATAGAATCATTAAGGTTGGAAAAGCTAATTTAAGCTCATCCAGTCCAACTGCCAGTCCAACACCACTATTCCTACTAAACCATGTCCTAAAGTGCCACATCTACACTTGTTTTTTCTTCTGTCATTTGAGTGTGTTGAGTGGCTGAGGGAGAGATCTGCCCACCAGCATTTCTCCAGCAGCAAGGGCAATAGTCCCCATGGCGGTGGGAGACCACAGGGACATGGCAGCCAGTGGGACTGCAGCCCCAGATCTTCTGTCAGGGACTTGCCCTGTCTCCTCCCATCTGCTGAGGGCAGGCTGGTACTGCCTTTTGAAAAGAAATGAGAAGCATGAAGCAGCTGGCCAGGAAATATCGTCTGCTCTGCTTAATCCCAGTGTACTGAGAGGTCTCTCGCTGGGTCAGAGTGTTCCTCTCTGAAGTGCTGTGCCAAAAGCCCCAAAACCAGTGTTTGGGGATGAAGGCAGTGGCAGCATTTCTCTTGGGAAAACACAGGAACAATGCATTAGCTGTATGCTTGTATAAATGGTGACAAATAACAGCACAGCAGGCAGCAGTCCCTCTCCTGAGCCTCCTGAAACATCCTCCGGCCTTTCAAGAGGTCACGGTGCACAAGCAATCACTGCTGGCTCCTGTGTGGCGGGACCGGTGCTGCCATAACCGTGAATTTAACTCCAGTGCAACTCCATCACACCTCTGGTTTTAGGTGAAAAATCCACCGTATTTGGTCTCTACACCCGACATCACAGTTGGCTCTTTGGTGTCTGGTCTTCTTTCCACAGGGACAAGTGGGAAGTGCCTAGCGAACAGCATCCAAGCAGCTCAGCAGCCAGCCAGCACAAAGCCCTGGGAGCTCATTTGTCTAATAAAACCATCTCACAGTCTGAAGATCCCCACAATTGAAAAGTTATTTATTTCTCCTCTAAAGGGGAAAACCAGCTCACTGTGGAGGCTGTCCTTTGGGACAGGAATTCCACTTTTGCCATCTTTTGTGTCTCTGCATGCTGGCTGGGAACAGTGGGATGCTCTGGCAGGCAGGATGAATGGAATAATGCTGATGCCCTCCTGCCCACAGCCTCCCTCTGCTGGGGCAGGTACACCCAGGGGCAGAGGCTGGGCACAAGCACGAGCTGTTCCTTTCCACTGGACATGTTTTCCTGGTATTCACAACAGCACTTCTAAAAGCAACTGTTTCTCCACAGCAGCCAGTTAGCACGGAACTGGTGCAGAGGCTGCTTCTCCATCCTAATCTCTCGAGGCACTGAATCACCTGGAGGGGAGCCACAGCTGAGATGTCCTGCACCTTCCATGATACTGATACTGCACAGGCCAATTTTGCCAGTACAGGGAAGCTGGGAAGTTGGGAAATACTGCAGAAAATCTTGGTGAGTGGTACACAAATATTTCTCACCTGACTTGGATGCTACTTGCTCACTTGGACCCTGTGCTAAGCAGGACTACTTGATTTGAAATGGGTAGGATAGGGGTCCTGCTTCAGGACTGGGGCTCCTATGTGCTGGAAAAATAAAAAATAACATTCAATAGCAACAATGCATCTCTTCAGAAGTGTGGATGCTGTTGCTTCACTGTTAAGCTTCAGACCTCAAAGGAATGGCTCATCTGGTGGCCAGAAGCTGCAGCGTGCCAATAGGGCTGAGTTTCCACTAGAGGGTTGTAGTGCTGTACGGAAACAGATGCATTTACTCTGGCAGAAATATTGTATGTATTCCAGGCCTTTGTCATCAGATCAAAAGCATCCTGCGATAGCCCAGCTTCCAGCAGGCTCTGCAGTCTCTGATGTACACAGCCTGCAAGCTGCGAGAGGGCTGGTGCCTGAGCAAAGGACTTCCCTGTCTTCCCTGAAAAACCCCTAGCACTCACAGGACTCAGTGCCTACTATATAGCTGTATATATATACACACACAGACATATGGTTAGTGAACACACCATGGCTATGCTTATACACATGCAGACAACATGTTTATTTGTGTATCTGAGGTTCTGATGCACGGAGAGCCACGTGGCACGGTGGTGACATGTCATTTCCAGGAGCTGGGGTACCTCTGTGTGGCAAATGGGAACAGGATGAGAAAGTGATAGCAGTTTGCATACTGCCCTGGCTCCAGGCCAGGAGCTACTCTGCTGGACGCCACACCAAACATGGGTGCTAGCCCCAGGAGCTTGCAAGCCAGCCTTCAGTGAGAGCCGTCAGAAGGGACTGCCACTTCTGCCACCAGTTGCATCCCCATGTCCAATGCAGCTCAGTAGGTCGTAGTGAATTCATGTGTATGTGACCCCAGTACACGCCTGTATAGTTTGTACGATAGGATATGTATTTTTGCATGTGGATTTATAGACTTGTAGAAGGGTTTGAGATGGAAGAGATCTTTAGAGGTCATCTGATTCAACCCCCTTGCAATGAGCCTATGCTTGTGGCTTTCTGAGTAGCTGGTGTGCGAAGTGTTGGTAACAGTTACTGCCAAACCCAAACCCTGGAGTTGACTAACACAGTGGGCAAAGCACACTAGTGCTGACATTGTGTTTGTTTCATAGAAAGAGCATGAAGGCAAATGTAACCACAAGGCTTGTGCATAACATGGAGAACACAGCCTGACGTTCACGGAGAATTTACATAGTGATTGATTTCTGTACCAAATATTTGTCTGATACTATCAACATTTCCATTTATAGATAGATGAAAAATAGATTTTGCCTACATTTTCATCTCTTTTGTTATCAGAAAGGCTTTGAGGAAGTAGGTAGGAGATATTCCTGCAAAATAAATTATTGCAGCAAGAGATGGCCCTTAGTTGCCTCAGACCTGATCTTACCCAAACACAGCTGTGTAGAAACCAAACATTGAATCAACTGAAAGGCCTGAGAGTGCTGGGGTAGATTATCTGACACAAAAGAAACATCTGAATCCTCTGCCATATAGCTGGCTGGTGGAGTGCCTCTTCTCATGCAAGCGGGAGATATCAGAAGGCAGTCAAGCAAGCTGCTTCTTGCTATAGAGGGCAAAAAGGCACCAGGGGAGACTCATCCAGCTGGGGAGACCTGCAAGGCGGACACAGTGTCAAGAGAGCCACCTCCCACAGATGATAGTCTCCATAAGCAAGTTTCAGAGAGACGGCTTAGAGAGAGCAGGGACTGTGGTGTTGGTGAAGCCTCTCTTTCTCTGAACTGGGTAATGGTGGTGGCAGTGTAAGTCTTTGCTGATACCAGCAATGCAGAAGAACTCTGTAACCCCAGGCCACAGGGGTTACCCCTCTCTTCTTGAGGTTCTGCCACACCTTGGTGGGCAGAGCCCTGGGGAAGAGGGGTGATGAGCGACTACGAACAGGCAGCTGAACTGTGGAGAGTGGGGCAGAGAAACATGGTGTGAAATGTGTTGGATTGTGTTACAGTTGTTTGAGAAGGAGGTGAGAGAAGGAACGTAAGAGCTGTGTCCAGTAATATATTTTTTGAATTACCTATTCTAACCTGTGAGAATATTTATTAGCTAATCATTCTGCAATAATTCTGTTACTACTAATCTTTCACATCTAAAATTCCTGTAGAAGATAAGAAAAAAAAAAAGGATGTGTATTATTTTGGCAGTGCAAATGGTCAGATGCAGAGGAGAGCTGCCATGCACAAGCCCCTATGCCCCATTGAGCAGCAACAAACCCCACCAGCCTTGGTGTGGTACAAAGGCAGGCAGGTTTCTGTGCCTCGCTGTGAGAACAGCTCTGCATACTCTCTTCTCACGTAGCAAGGAGTCTCTGTCCCTCCCAAAGGAGTGATAAAATGCAGCTTTATCCATTCTGCATGCAGTAATCAGACAGGCTTAAGAGCTTAAGCACTCATAGGATAGCAATGCTTAAAAAGATTGTGCCAGGCTGTTTGCCTACCGCAGCCCACTCCTCTAATCAAACCGCTCCTTGGTATGGACTTGCAGGGGCACATTGTTAGTGATGGAGGCAGAAAACAGAATTTGCTAATAGACAGGGAGTTGTTAAATTCAAGTCTTAGCAAGGCCCTGCCCGGGGCAATTAGTAGCTGGCACAAAGAACCCCTTGCTCCCCTTGCTCCGCTCACTGGCCAGCTGCCAAGCTGTGGAGCATGGGGATCACACAGGGGGCAAAGAAGATGGGAGTAAACAGATTTCATCCTTTTAGACTGTTTTATTAAACAAAGCCAAGCAAAACAAAACCTACCCCACCATCAATACACCAGCTCCTCATTCACACAAGATCCTTTTCGACAGCTCTGGGAGAACAAAAAGGCAGAAGTGTAAATGAGATGAGTGTCGAGAGCCTTACACACATGAATATTTATCAAGAAAGACCAGACAGTAACCGATTTGTCACCCTCCTGCAGCAGTGGGAGCTTGGTCATCAACAAGTGGGAGGGAAAGGGTAGGTGAAGGGGCTCTTCCATGTCTTTGCCTGGGAAGGGACATGTGGGGTGCTGGCAAAAGGCTGTGCCTGTATTTGTGGGTAGCTGTGGGAGCTATCGGTCACGAGCGATGCAGAGAGGCTCCTAGGTTTTGGAACAAGAGCTAAATACAACACAGTTATGAAGCAAGCATACGATGTCCTTTCCAGCCATGCAGTCAGTTTGCAAGCTGCTCTTATGGGAAAAACCTCTAAAGATATCACTAGAAGTTGGTACCATTCCTTGAGTGTGCCAAATGTTCATGATAAATATTTTTCCTGAAGGAAAAAGCAAGGTTAAATCAGACTACAAAGCCCATCAAGCATGAGATTTACAGCAATCTAAAAGGGTTACGGGTTCATTTCTTAAACAGTTGAATTATGGCTGCTTCTGGGTATCAATATCTTAAGCACACTGACCCACTCAGTGCTGCAGGGAGCTATGGGATGAGCAGTAATGGAGAGATTGCACTGGTTATCGTTTTTATGTGCATTTCAAAGTCACTTCCGAAAAAGAAGATGAGGTAGTAGTTGAGTATTCCAGCCACGGACATGAGGAACAGGAACAAAATGATGCGCTTTCCAAACAAGTAACCGGGAGTGCTGAGGAGACAGAAAGGGGGAAAAGCAATTTGTTAACGTACATCCCCTCACATGAGAAGCCCTCAGATTCAAATTCTGCTGTTGACACCAGCTGAAACACCTCAGATACTAAGATGGAGGGGGCAAATTACTGCTTTGCCTTGCATTGCTGTGAGCTTTTAAGTGTCTTTTTCAGGATCTGCTTGGGTCTGGATTTGACCTCGTGTGCTCAGCATAGGCTGCTGCTTACAGAAGTGGGTATTTGGAGAGACCCATATGTCTTCTTAGCCACCAAACACTGTGAGATAATCATGTTCCACATGTGTGTAATAAACTTTATCAATAAAAAAGGAGCTTGTGCGAACAGCAGCACAAGCACTTGAATTTTCAGAGGCTGTGGGCAGGAGCTGCTGAAGCAGCTGCTCTGTTCCTACAGCTGCTGTGACTCCTGGTGCCACTACACTTCCCACATCCCAATTTTGTAAAGAGGCTGTGCAAGTTCTTACCTCTGAGTCCTTTCCCCAAGGTAGCCCACAAAGTATTTCTGCCTCACAAACAAGTACATCAGGCCAGCAAAAGCAGCAGGAGCTGTGCAAAGGGTAAAATGACACATTAAAGACACCAGCACGTCTTGCTGTACGTACTGTCCTTGTCTGCTACATGGGCTGGACCAGGAGATGGGAACCTGCAGCCTTTAGCTATGGAATGGTCATTGGAAGCAGGACAGGGAATTTGCATAGGAACAGAGCACTTTCCTTGCCTTCACTCTGTTTTTTCTGAAGACTTTGTGGGTGTAATCCTGCCCACCGCTGTGCCAGCTGCAGAAACCCACTGTGGATTGTGCTGGGCACAGGAAGGAGAGAGCTGGCTCAGGTGCCACCTTCACCCGAAATAAAAGCAGCCAATAGAAGCACTTCTTTAGGAGTAGGTGAAGGACCATACTGTGGTCCAATACTTATCTCTGAGCACAGAAAAACTGGCTTTCCCCCCCTAATTCTAGCTTTCCACACACAGGCCAAAGCTGCTGTTCTGGTCAAGAAACTCCTCTCTTGCAGAAAGAATTGCCATGGACCCCAGGAAAGTACTCATCTTAACTTTAGGTAAACTCAAATTGCATTGAAGAGGATCGTACTTAGAGATGCAGGTAAATACTCCTGGGCTGCCTTCAGCACTAGGAAGGGGTGACATCTGTGGCAATTTAATCAAATGAGCCCATTTCCAGTCCTGAGGATGAATAACACAGAATCCAGCATCCAAGTACTAAACCCTCCATCCAAAACATAGGAGTCTCATCCATAATGCCTGTATGGGAAATTCCCCTGGTCTAGACTGTCCTGAATCATATCTGGGAACATTTCTGTTGGCATAAACCATGCCAGGGAGCATGGTGCTAATTAAACAGCATGGGTAGCTACAGGGTGGCCAAGTGAGACATGTTCCCCAGCTGCGAGAGAATTTGGTCCCTGGAATAGAAACCTCCAAAGAGCTCACTATCCCTTGCTGAAAGTGGTGCAAGGTTGAAGGGTGAAAAAAAAACGAGCGTTACCTTGGCTGCAGAGAAGACCAGCACACCAAAGCACAGCCAGAAACGTTGGGTACGCGTGTCCGCAATTCTGGCTAGAAAGGAATTTATCAGAGAGAAATCGGAATAAGGAAAACAGAAACAAAATCAATGTGTTTCACCAGCAAAAGATGATGAGTTGTGAATCCAGGCTGTACTAGCACTGCTGTGGGTGGGCTTTGACCCCAGAGCAGTGGGAGGCCCCCAACCTGCCTGTGGCAAGCAGATGCTGGGAGCTGACTGGTGTGTCAATGCCCAAATGTAGGGGCTGCCTTGCCAGCACATTTGCTTCCCTGTTTCCTCACTCAGATAATGGGTGCCATTGTCCTGCCTGGTGAGGAAAAGAAGCTGCCCTGCACACACACCTGGCACCTGTGAAAAATGCTTTTCTCCTGTTTGTTTATGGCACATGTATGATAGATGTGTGTTTTATTAGCTCAGAAAATCCTTGTAATTAAGTCATATTAATCAAGTTAGTGGCATTGAAAGCTGCATAAAGCCAACAAAAGGAGAATCACACCACAAACAGAAGTGTCTCACAGAGTTAACATGTTTTTGCAGGGGAACAGGAATGATTTCCAGTTACCTCTTCCAGCTGGGAATGCTTTCCGAGGGGAAAGCACTCTGCTCTTGGCAGAGTTTGCACACCTGTGAAGGGCAGCCCCTATATGTTCCGTCCAGTTTCAAACATATCATCAGTATTTCGGGGGTAATAAAAAATACTGTATGTTCTTTTTCTTCTGTGTTGGAATTAGTTTTCCCCTCTGCTCTCTCTGAAGGAATGTCAAAACCAAGAGGTACTGATGTGGTGGTGGAGAGCTGCATGCCAAGAGAACTGCCAGGGACCGAGGGGTTTGTACGAACTCTGCCATTGACCCTCTCCTCAGCAAGTCAGTGCCTTTTTGCTGGCTCCTTTTGAGCCGCAGTGCCCTCAGAACACTGGCTGTGCTTGTGTCACACTTGGAGCATTAGCTGCTGTTGGGTGAATGGGGTCCCAAATGATGGGATATTATACACGTAAGTGTTGCAAGTCCAATCTAAATACAGCAGCCGGTGTACAGAAGGGTGCTGGGTTCACCAGTAAACATACTGGAGTGCTGCGGATCTAAATGCCACTGCAATGGACACAGTAACGGATCTGTGGAGCAAAGTTTGGACTGCAAGAACATTTGGATAAAACCATAATGAAGAGAGAGTTGAATCCTAATCTGTCCCCACCAGCTCCTCGGGGCTTGCCTACTCACTTGGCAGTGTAGACACGGTCGAAAGCGGAGGATCCTGGCCGCTGGAACCCTTTGCCATTGCAGTGTTTGCTTTCATGCTCCACTTTGCTAGCAAAAAAAGCTGTTGAAAAAACACAAAGTACTCAATCTGAGATGTACTGCAGAGATATCACAGGAGCTGGGCTTTGTGGGCTGAGCGCTGTTCTCAAGAGCATCCATGCTGGACGAGAGGAGAGGACGCTGGTGTGTGGAGGTGCAGGATGTGGTCAGTGTGCATGCTCTGTCATTGAGGTACAATCAAACCCTCTGTGCAAGGGCATAGTGCGATGTGACCTCAGGCATCCTCGTGTGTTTGTATGTGACTGGCAGCAGGCTCTCACCTCTGAGCCCTGCTTCATCCCATACTACACTTCTGGCAGACTGCACCTCTGTCCACTGCAGAAGTACAGCCCAGACACCATCCTTTGTGCCCCCACAAGAGAAAAATCTTTCTAGTCAGAGCTGCCAAACCCAATTCTTGCTCTCTAGTAGAGCAGGAAGACAAGGGATTCTCCGCCCCTTTAGTGACACCCATTTGCTAAACCAGTGACATCCTCCAAGGCTGGTTCATTTTCCAGAAAGACCCATTGAAAGCCAAGTCCTAAGGTCTGATCTTCATGTGTACACGTTGTGTGTATCCTCCTTTTAAGCAACAGTGTTGTGTCAGGCTGTTAGCTGCTGCAAAAACCCAGCACCTCAAGATAATGTATCATGCACTTGACAAACACGTTTTATCTGATGACGCCAAACCAGAGACCATCAATCATGTGTCTAAAAACACCCAACAGAGCCCTGACAGGCTACAAGCTGCGAGTTCTGTGTTATCATGCAACCCATCTCAGTGTGCGCAAATCGCTCTCTGGTTTAGAATATTAGCCAAAGATATTCATAAAAGATAACCCATCTGAAAGGACGTTACTATAACCATAGAAGTCTAACTTGATAAGCTGCAAGATTTCATCCCTGCAATCTGAAGAGATACCTCTTTTTCCCTCTCATTGATGCTGTGAGCAGATCTTTTGTACTTCGATTGTTTTCACTAAAAGGTAGAGTTTTCTCGCCTTCCAAATATTGAGTGATTCTCTGGGTACACGCAACCTTTCTCTAGAAAAATCCACAGTGCTTTAAGCTGGTGTCCCCACAGTGAGCCAGGTTGCAGAGGCTCCCACTGCCACCCAGTGTGGTGTACTGGCTGGATCCAAGAGGAGCTGGGCCAGAGGGGAACTAGAGCAGACAGCACAGCCACGAAGAGCTCTGAGCATCTCCATCTGCATGCTGCCCCAGCCTTCGGCATGGGCTTATTAACCTGCCTGTGGGGTCTAAGAGGATCTGTTTGTAGAGGACTAGGTTGGATGGTAACTTCTTGTACAGTGCAAAGCTGCTGTGACAGGAAACCACTTTCTGAAAGTGTAGGACTGCATGGGCTCACTGGGATATGTAGCATACCTCCTGTTTTCCTTTTAGCATGTATATGAAACCAGTGGAAGGTGCCACAGCTTCAGTGAAAGCCAGGATGAAGCTATACATATACCTCCCTCTCTTCTGTTGCAGGTGTTACCACTTGCCAAATGCCAGTGTGCCACTGCAGAGAGGCTCCATGATGCTGACAATTATCAGTCTGAACCCAGACACGTCCAGTGTGACAGTGGTCACTGAGGACAAGAACTTGGAGGTGCCAGTGGTGACAATCCTGTTTTCCTTCTGGAGACAGTGAGCAACATAGGGAAACAGAGGAGAGGCATCTCCAGAGGTCATCCATCCCTTGGAGAGTTACTGGCATGAGAGAAACAACCCCATTGAAGTCTTAATTTGTCTCCAATGACTCAAGAAAGAGCTTAGACAACCACCTCTACCTACTTTTTAAAGAAAATGCGTGGGTTGATCATCTTCAACTTATTGCAGCAGTTGTATTTCCTTGGGACTACATGGACACCCAGCATCTCACCATTGTATGGAGACATAGAGCCTTCTGGTTCAGGTGACCTTTTCAGCCTGAAAGTGGCTCCCTGGTTCTGTGGATTCCTAGCACTATGAACCTCACATGCCCTGCCGGCTCCCAATATCTCCCTTGAAGGCAGCCTAAGAGGCCCATCCCGGTTTCCTGAGGCTCAGCTGGGCTGAAGCTCTGCTAGGACAGGAGCAGAGCTGATAGATCACATCCAGGAGTGGCCCTTGCTGCAGGTCTGCACTCCTATCTCAGAAGCATTGGTCTCCTGTTAACCTGGCACTGGGGAAATGGGAAACTACAGCGTGAAGCAACATGCAACATCATGGTTATATTTCCTGCCCATTACTCTGAATTTCAAGACAAGCTGGCATGACATGAGCAAGCAGAGCAGGGCTGGGGCTGAAGGATTTCACTCAGAAGATGATGTCCTGATGATCCAGGGCTGCATAGACTGCCCTCAGCCTGAACCACTGCAGTCCCACTCTGATCAAGTTAGAGTTCAGTCCAAGCCTGGCTATTTCACAAGCTCGTGCCAACAGAAACCATATGCTGAAACTACAGCCTAGCGAGTGTGGGTGAATGTGTATGTTGCCCTTCTTTCTGTTGAATTCACTTTGCTTCCTTCATCCTGATCGTCTCAGCAGTGACCACTGGTTTACCCTGAAAGTTGATGAATTGCAACATCTCTCTGATGCAAGAACGAAACCTAAAACTACATGTATGACAGCAACATCCGGCCATATGAGTCATTCTGTAGGATATGAAGATTCCCAACATGAACACGGTGACAGTAAATGAACACCCGTCTGGGACAGCACCATAGCCCATCTTCAACTTTGGGAACAACTGCATTCACCCAAACTGTTTTCTAATCCTGCACCAGATGCAGAAAAGCATACAACCCCAAATTTACATGGTACTGACTTCATATACTTAAAGACTGTCAAGCAGATGCCCAAGTGCTTTGCTGAACCAAAGCCATAGCAAGAGTTCAGTACAACTGATATCCCTTGGCAAGCATTCCTACTGCCTTAATTATTGTATTTGTTGTAGGACTGCATATCAGAAAGCTTAGGAAAAGGAAATCAGATGATGCAATGTCTGAAATCATGGTTTAGGGCTGTTCGCCACTCATGTTTGGCACACTAAGTCCTCTGCCAAGCACTGCACTGCCCATTTGCAGCAGCTGGGTAAATAATCTCAAAACCAGATTTCTATGAGGTGAAAGTGTATGTAAGGCTGGAAGGTAAATGACCATGTTTCAGAGTGAGAGGAAAAAGCCTGTATATAAAGTCATCTGGTTAAATAGCAAGAGATGTATATATAACATTTTTTTTTAATTGAGGAACGTGCTCTGATCTCAACACACCATATTCTGGTGACATCACACACTGTGCATTTACCAGAAACCAGCACTGGGTTAAACTAGGTGGCATTTAGTGCCTATGTCAAAACTAAACCAGTGTGCATCTCTTTTTTTTTTTTTTTCGCTCTCAGGCTTATGCTGAGGCTCCCACCACTTCCCCTTTTCACAGTAGCCCCAGAACAGCCCATTTCCTAGGACCAAATGTGGGGTTTGCACTCAGTGGGAATCTCCCACTCATACCAAAAAACCTTTACAGAAGATTCCTAGCATTTGTGACAGCCCCCCATCCCACTGCTGACTCTCCTTGAACCTGGGCAATCTAAGTGCAGCTGTGGAAAAACTCACTCCCTTCTCTGCATTCTAGGCAGAAATTCCTGGTAAAATGATTAATTAAGTATTTGTAAAATAGAATGATCAAGTTAAAACCAGTTTTGCCTAAGAGAGAAACTTGTTATCTCATTTAAAAACTCCTGAGGAATAGCCAGGACTACAGAGGTCTGGATAAGCACTAAGAAAGGAAACTTGTCCATTGGGGGAAATGCTCAGTGTTCTTGGGACTGTAGTTAATTGAGATTAATTGGATCATAGGACCTGGAGATACAGGAGAACTGCCTGCTGACAAACAACTCAAACATACTTTCTGATGAATCAGTGCAGTTTTGCTCCCTTTGCCCAGCTCCCTGCAGAAGTTTGACCCATCACAGCCCCTAGAGCCCCAGCCCGTGCCCGCGGCAGCAGAGATGGAGAGCAGCCCCAGTTGCCCAATTCAGGGACTTCAGCCAGGAAAAGAGGTGCAAGGCATTGAATCAAACTGTGTATTGTCACAGGGTATGGCAAGATATTATTCCTTTCATTAGCTGTCATATGTATAACAAACTCACTCTAGAATATCGCAGAATAGGACCATACAACTGCCAAGATACTACAACAGCATATAAAATTTTATACTTACAAGACTGTTTCTAAAGCCAAACTCATGTCTAAGAACACACACACTTATAACTAGAGATTATTTATCCAAAGATCAGATCAGCATACATCAAACTTTTCCCAGCTCCCTTTTAGCCCTTAAATAAATGCTTATTTTTGTCTTACCATTCTGGACAACACTTATCAAGGTGACGATGGCAAGCAGGACAATGCTTCCCAGGGTTTCCTGGTCCATTTTGCGAGCAAGCTCTCAGGGTGGATGGTGCAGTCTTGGTGGTAGCTCAGCCCTGCAAGCACAGAAGGAGGAAGTAAAGGCCTTTCTTATCTTGAATCATGAAACACTTCCTATGGCTTCACAGGAGAGCTGCAGCACCCTGCGCTCGGGTGCCTGTCAGAGCAACACAGCCACAGGCTCCCTCCCTTACTCATCACGTATAGGTGATGAACAGAGAAAGAAGAGATATATAGTATGGAAAGATATCAATTGTCCTTCCTGCACAGAAGCAAAATAGAAACCTGGATATCTAAAATTCATCTGAGTATTTCTCTAGTTGTGTGGAATAGCAGAAAGGCTGGAAGAGAACAACCAGGCTATCATGTCACTGCCTGCAAGTGCCCAACCACCCCACAAGTAGCTGTAAGGAGAAATAATGCTGGTGAGCTTCAAGAACACTGCTGCTCTCAGATCCTGGTCACATCTTCATCAGCCTTAGCAGTCAGGAGATCCCAGATCTCTAGGTCTCAAGGAGAAGTCCCCAGTACATCTGGTGTGCTTGAACATGAAGCACATGAGTGCTGCAAGCATCACAGGTAGGCACGAGTATATCTGTCATTACCAAGGATGGATCCCGCATCCTTCATCCTACAAATAAATCCCTTGAAGAAAGAGATAGCTGCCAGCATTCAACATTTTACAGGCTCAGACTTCACAATTGTACCTCAGTTTTAGTAGTCCAAGTGCAACACAGCTGAACACAACTGTTGCTGCATGCTCACACCTCAGCTCTGACCCCATGACAGAGGTGGCAGGGAAGCACAGGCTGCAGTGTTGGATCGCTGCAGAAAGTCCTGTAGCTTCTACCAGATTGCTGGAAAGCATCCTCATCCAAAGTGCACAACGCTCACTAACCACAACAGCTCTAAGTCCTTTTGTCCATATTCTTATGGGGAAAAGCCTTATGAAAAATCCTTACATTTAGTAGGGATTTAACACTAATAAAAGTAATATTTTTACTGGTCTGAGCCCTGGACAAGTTCTGCCCCATCTGTCTGTCTGTCTGTCTGTACTCCACTGCATGTTATCCAGAATGTCTGAGTGCCTCTTAGCATCCAAACCACTGCCGGATAACTGGTTACCTCTCTCTGGATGGGACATAGCCTGGTAGGACTTCCCAGCAGGTACCAAGCTGCAAAATTCGTGTTGTTCAACGGAGACACATTTACCTACAACAGTGTTTCTATCCAGTGCCTCTATCATGCAAATTATTATCATCTATACTATTAGGTATGCAAAACTCTCAGGTACTTTGGGTACAAGCAAATATACAGAAACACATTGGCTGAGGGGCAGGTCGTTAACATTGCGAGTTGCAACCTTCTGGTAACTTAACAGAAGGCAGCTGTCTTTCTACAGTCCATGAAGGCACAACTGTGTGAGCAGCAAGGCCATAATTAGTATCTAGGTTGAGATTCAGCCTTTTATTAGGCCAAATGCTTTTATTAGGACTGAAGTTCTCTTTTTCCCCCTTTTTTTACTTGAGCATTAAGGTTTATGTTTTGTGGACTACTCAGCACAGGATCATAGCTGGTATTTAAAGATGGTATTTAATGCTAAGCTTCTCCTAATCTCCTGAAGAGGAAAACCCATCACTTAGAAGTGATTACAGAATTTTGTCCAAGGAATATTGTCCAAGCAGCGACCAGTGCCATGCTGTGAAGAAAGGATCTGTGTATGGATATGGGCAGGCAGGAGGAAGCTGCTGATGGAAGAGGGTGAAGGAATCAGCAAAGGTCCTCAGGGCATCCGCAGCAGGATGATTCCAAACATCTTCCCACCATCCTCCCACAGGAGGCACTAATCCTTTTTCTTCTGCCTGTTTTGTACCAGTGTGAACCTACCAGGCACCTTGAGGTTTGCTTTTCCAAGGGGCAGTAAATGCAGATAAGCCTGCTCTGAGATCTTCTCCAACCTGCTAAAAAAACCGCATGTGCTTCCCTGCTTTCAAAGACTTCCCAAAGGTGGCTTCAACCTGACCTGAGTCTCGTATCAAAGGGAATAGGAATCAGGCTGCTAAGGTCTGAAGTTGCCATAATCACAGAATTATAGAATCATAGAATGATTTGTGTTGGAAGGGACCTTAAAAATCATCTCATTGCAACCCCTCTCCCATGGGCAGGAACACCTTCCACTGGATCAGGTTGATCAAAGCTTCATCCAACCTGGCCTTGAACACCTCTAGGGATGGCGCAGCCACAGGTTCTCTGGGCAACCTGTTCCAGTGCCTCATCACTTCCACAGTAAAAAATCTCTTCCTAACATCTAATGTAAATATCCCCTCTTTCTGCTTAAAACTATTATCCTTCATCTTATCCCTGCACTCCTTGATAAAGAGCTTCTCCCCAGCTTTTCTGTAGGCCCCTGTTAAGTACTGCAATCTCTCCTTGGAGTTTCCCTGGAGCCTTCTTTTCTCTAGGCCAAATAAGCCCAACTCTCTCAGCCTTCCAAAATTCCAAAACCACTCCCCAGAACTCCCATGGGCAGGCCAGGTTTTGAGGGCTGAACTGCTGATGCCTTCACTTTCTCCTCCTCCCATTCTTTGTTTTCCACCTCTTTCCTTCCTTGCCACTCAACACCTCTCACTGCATCTTTATCCCGGCTTTGCTTTTCTATTCTGCTCCTTCCGACTGTCTCCTGTCCCCTGGCACCACTCAGTGCTGCAGGACCCGCTGGCAGCACCAGTACTTTGCTGGAAACCCAGCCCATTACTTCCTCTTGCCAAAGCTCTCTTCAAATTCGTCCCTCACTTACACATGGAGGAAATCAGGGCTTCACCCTCCTTCCTGAAAAAAACCCCAAAACTATCACATCAATTCCATGGCTTGCTAAGCTGATTTCTGGGTTTGCAGGGGAAAAAAAGGAATCTTTGCCAGTGAGAATGTGTTTGGTATTGTTGCCTTAAAATGAGAAATGCAAGTGTTTTCGGTTTTTTAAACGCAACATCACTGTGAGGTCTCTGCTTGAAGAAAAGCAGGGGAAACCAAGAGGGTATGAGAGACACTGAAGAAGACCTGTCCCTTTAGCAAAGCAGAGAAACACTATTGTAAAGAGGGTTGGATAGAGCAGAAACTGCTTGAGGAGGGAATATTATCTTTTCATACCCCTTGGCTCTGGAATAGCTGCAGGATGGAAGGAGGTTCTCACAGTTTTCTTGCAATTTGGGGAATCGCCTTGGCAAGAGTGGGCCAAGGTGGAGCTGAAATATCTCTGCAGTTTCTGCCTATGTAGACATTAAAGTGTTCCCTTTCCCTGAGACCTAAAAATCTGGACAGCTCTTGCCTCCCTGTTTGTGGGATATACACAGGATCACTGTCTGGCTCAGGCAAAGTTGGCACCATCTGAAAACCCTGTCCACCTGGGAGAAATATTGGTGCAACCCCCCCCCATCATATCCCACCTGGTGATTTGAAACAGGAGATTTTCTCAAGCAGGAAAAAAAATACAATAAAAAAGGTGGAAAGGTGCCTGCATCTGCTGTAACCCCCAGCTGCAGTCATGCTCTCCAGACACAGATAATTCCATGCTTCAGCAGCTGCTGTCAGACCCCAACCTTTCTGCTTGCTGCATTGCTATTGAAAATCCACATATTCCTGTCTGAGGAAGATAACCTTGACAGAGTGAGCCATGAAGCTCATGAAAATGTGCAAAGCCAGCGAGCTTTTCCAGTTGCACTGTGAGGCTTTCTGCACATTAATCTCCTTCTCTGGAAATCTTGAACAGCCAATCAAAATAACCTTTTCATAGAATTGCTTACATACTGAAGAGGAAAGGACTGGGAACAGGGATTTATAAATATTTTTAAGCATGTTCATCTCTTCTCTCCTCTTATGCACTCTGCTCAGTGCTCAGCTGCAAGGATTCCAGTAAAAGTGTGTGTCCTAATAAACTAAAAGCTGCTCCTGTGAAGTTCCTATACATAAATGTCAAGTCATCACACTTTATCATAAATGCAATGGGACACAAGCCCCTTGGACTGATGGGTTAATATTAGCACAGTGCTTTGAAAACTTAAAGTGCCGCAGAACCACCAAATATATAGTACATACCTCTGTGTGACCATCTGCCATCACATCAGTCTGTTGAGCATCACATCCTTTCCGGAGTCTGATAAAACCTCAAAGGAGAGCATGAACAGAGCTGGAAACATGAAGTGCAATATAAAGAAAAGGGTGACGTTGCAGGTTTTTAAAGTATTGTCTTAATTTTTCTGAGCCAACACAATGAAACCGTGGAAGCAGTCAGACCACCACCCCAAAAACCCTCCTTTTCCACATTTCCCAGGCTTCGTCCTTTCCATTACTGTCTTCATACTCAGTTTGCCCAAATTCAGCTCAAAACATGGTGCTTGGAGGTAGAGCCTCCAAGCACCCCGGCACAACCTCTTCCTCAACCCTGTGTCTCACTCACCGCTCTCCTGAGTAAAATTTGCCTTTTTGTATGAGTGCTGCACCACTGACATCCCTGTGGCTGCGCTTTACCCTTGGATCCATTTCTGTAGCGCTCCTGCCTCGTCAGCAAGTCCTGTGTAAGAGTTTGTGTGCTGGGGTTTGCCTTCCCCAGACTGGGTGTTTGGGTTTATCTTCATTATACGTCGGTGGGCTGAACCTGGAATGTTGCTGTTAATGTAGTGAGACCAGTTTGAACTTAAGCCTCACTCCCAGAATGCTGGAAACCCATCTCTGATATGGGCACATCTGCAGATTTGGTATTTTCTCTGCCATTAGGGGACCAGAGAACTGAGTGGGGCCCAGGACAGCTCCTTTTGAGGCCTTTTTGTCCAAGCCCCCAGATTTCCCAGCAAACTATTGATTCGTGGGGTCTGAGCAGTGCCCAGTGAGTGGCAGAACCACCTCGTAGGGATTTCCTCTCTGTCATCTTTCCCACCTTTGCTCCCAAGAAGCAGCCATTGCGATAGCATGTGGCATCACCAGTGTGGCCCTCAGACAGCCCTGTCACGGGAAGAAATTCACAGAATCACAGAAGTGTTGAGGTTGGAAAGGACTTCTAGGGTCATCTGGTCCAACCTGCCCGCTCTAGCAGGGCCACCTAGAGCAAGCTGCCCAGAACTATGTCCCATCAGCTTTGAATATCTCTGAGGATGGAGACTTCACAACCTCCCTGGGCAACCTGTGCCAGTGCTCTCCTTCACCTCTGAGACCTGGGATTACTAAAGCCAAATTACACTCCTTTAGCATGATTTCATTTTCACAACTCATGTTAGCTGTCATTACCACCTTATTACCTTTTCAGTGGCTGCAACCTGATTGTTTAATAATTCATTTCACAGCTTTTCAGAGCTGAAGCGAGGCTGTCTGGGCAGCACATTCCCAGATCTTCTCCTCTGCTCCCCTTCAAGATGTTTCTTCTGCCCTGACTCCTTTCTGTCAGTGTTTCCCCTTTCCATTAGCTCTAATAAATAATTATCAAAGGTCTTTGAATATTGTGGGATGAATTCTGTCTTCTGTTCCTCAAGTCTCTGGTCATAACTGACCATTTTCATATTGAAATTATTGGAAGAAAATATGTTGGATACTCTGGCCATCTATTAAGTGATAGGCCAGTGCTTATTTTTGTCTTCCTCATCCTTGGTGTTAGACTCACAGACTTTTCACTTGCCAGTTGCTCTGGCTCTGAAAGCAGCTTTCAGGCTCCCAACTCTAACTGTTGCACCGACAGAACTGTATTACTCTCTTACGTAAATGACTATCAAAAGAGGCTTCTATAATGCCCAAGACAGGGTTTGGGCTAGCTGCAATCCTCTCTAGTTTAGAAATAAGGCAGGTAGGCAACATGTTAGAACAACTCATGAGGTGTAATCGTTGATGATACTCTGGGAAAACTGCCACAGAAACACCTGGTGAGGAAGTATGTCTCCTTTCCTTTTAAGCGAAAGGAACTTTGGTCCTGGTGACTCTTGCTGTTGTGGCAGCTTTCAATGGAAGTACCAGAGAAGAGAACTGAAGAGTAGTAGAGCCTTGCTTTGTTAGCAGACAGTTTGTTCAGCTTCCTTGGCTTAGAGAGAGGGCAGCCCCAAGCTTTTATGCATGGAATACATATTTGAGCCTTTAAACAGTGTTTTACAGTTCTTCCATTTTTTTCCGGCTTGTCTACTGTTTCCCTTTCCTTGCTGCTATGGGAACGGCCCCAGAAACAACAGCAGAAGAAAATAAAAGGGAAGGAAACCGCCCTCCACTCCCACGCCTGCGCCGCAGGGATCAGGAGCACCTCGGCGACAACTGCTTTCAGCTTGTCTCTGTGGCGCAATCGGTTAGCGCGTTCGGCTGTTAACCGAAAGGTTGGTGGTTCGAGCCCACCCAGGGACGTGGTACTTGTGATTTTCGTGTGGTGCCTCCATCTTTTCCCTCCCACAGCGGTGCATGCAGGCGGCCCGCATTTTATGCGCCTGGGAGTCGCATAAAAGCCGCTTCCAGTCCTCGCAGCTTGCTTTGCGGCATGGCTGCTGTTGCCGTGCTCTGTGTGATCGGTCTAGTAGGACTGTGGGAACCACCACTCAGCACCGGAGTTTCCGTAGTGTAGTGGTTATCACGTTCGCCTAACACGCGAAAGGTCCCCGGTTCGAAACCGGGCGGAAACAAGCTGAGGGTTTTTTTTTTCCACCCCGGATGTTACTAATTTTTCCAAGTGATTACAGAATCGTAGAATGCTTTGGATTGCAGGGCACCTTAAAGATCAGCCAGTTCCAACCACTTGGCCCTGGGCAGTGTCACTTCCCACCAGCCCAGGCTGCTCAAGACCCCATAAAATCCAGCCTTGAACACCCAGGGAGGTGGCATCCACACCTTCCCTGGGCAACCTGTGCCAGTGCTTCCCCACCCTACCACGAATAATTTATTTGTTTCCTGAAAAACCCGTGTGGCGTGAGGGACATCTCACAGGGAGACACAGCGCTTGCTTGAGAGTGGGAGACAACGATCTGCTTTCTGGGCTTGAGTTTTGCACCCCAGCAGGGCTGGGTGTTTGATTCTGAAGATTTGGTTGTTTCCCTGCCCAAGCGTCCCTTCTGCAAATGTTTTGGCCCTCATCTCCTCTTAAGGACAACCTGAAGGAGGAGAAACAGCTTGAACATAATCAGAGAACTTTGGACAAGAACTCCAAAAATAGTGCAATCCCACCGTTTTCACTGCTTACCCGTGAACACCAGAGGGCAGTTGGAGAGTTATCCCAAGAATTGCTGAAGTTCGGGCAGGACATAATACCAGTCAATAGTAACACTAACAGTGCTGCAGCACAAAGTGTTTTAAAATCTCATCTTCCCATGGCAAAGCACGGCTTGAAGGTGGAGGGAAGTAAAAAAAGGAGATGGATACTCAATGAAATAATTTCAAATGCTACCTTAGAAAATTCAAATGCACAACTTCTTTCTCCCATTACTTAAATCTCTTGTTCCAGTGCACCAATGAAAAGAGTAAGCCAGTGAAAATACAGACACAAAAAATAAAACAACCTACTCAGAAGGTAGCGTTGCAGTATGGAAGAACTGTAAAACACTGTTTAAAGGCTCAAATATATATTCCATGCATAAAAATTTTGGGCTGCCCTCTCTCTAAGCCAAGGAGGCTGAACAAACTGTCTGCTAACAAAGTGATATAAAATAATTTGGGGCTCTCCTACTCTCAATCTCTTATCTCTGACACTTAGGTTGAAAAGTGCTGCAACAGGACCAGTCACCAGGATCAAAGGTTCTTTCTCTAAAAAGGAAAGGAGAGACGTTTCTTCATCAGGTACGTCTGTGGCAGGTTTACTAGAGTATTATCAACTATTATACTTCATGTATTATTTTAGCATGTTGCCTACTTGGCCAATTTCTAAATTGGAGAGGATTACAGCTAGCCCAAACCCTGTCTTGGGCATTATAGAAGCCCCTTTAGATAGTTATTTACATAAGAGAGTAATACAGACCCATGTCCAGGGACAAACATCTCTTGAGAGTTTTTGCAGCCTCTCTTCAGAAAACATTAGCTGGAAACACTCAGCCCCCAACAGGTTATTCTTCCAGTCTCTTAATGGACAAGGGCAGGCGTAGTGTTCTACACTCCCTTCCCACCATTCGCTCTTCTTCATGAGCCCCACAGCTTCATTGTGCTCTCCTGCCCTGTGCAGTTTCACCGTCTGTCTTGTAAACAATTATGCTGTGTTTGCACATAGGAGTGCGAAACTAAGCATGTTGCAAACTTCATCAGCCTTATAATCCTGTTAAATTTATTCCCTCTCTTGCTCTCTTTGCATGCTCTTAGAGACTGTAAGCTCTTCCACTCCAAGACTGAATCCTGGTAGGCTTTGAAGCACTGCACATGCTTAGAGCTATGTTATCTGCTTGGAAGGTAATATGCTTTGCTTTGAGCACGAAGGGGCTCACTCAGAGAACAGAAGGTGTTTAGCTTTGCAAAAGGAACACAGACAAGACACAATCGTTCTCCTTGATATGTTGTTAGGATCAGCATAAGCAGTTACAACAAAAAACAGTGCTGGAGGAAGAATAAATGGCAATAGTCAGTCATGAAAAACATCAAGATCAAAATCAGATTTGTAATCAGCAACAGAACGAATTACTAGAACAATGTTCTAGCAGTTCTACAGCTAAAAATCCATCCAGGCAGCTACTTTGCAGATGGGCTGTTTTACTGTAAATAGGATGAGAGAAGACAGCCCGTTCTTTTTAATACAAAATGTTTGAATAGATCATGAAGTAGTGACACCTGAATCAGAGCACTATCTCCACCACACAGCTGATGCCGAACTCAAAAGCTGTAAGTCTGTAAGTGCCTTTCCCAAATCAGAAGACTGACCAAAATTACAAACCATTTCTTTGGTCACAGACTTTTCCTTCGATCTCAGCTGAATTCTCACTTGCACAGGATCAGAGCCAGTAAAAACATTTATGGAAACAGAAAATCTGCACAGGGTCACCTTTAGTTAACTGTTTCAGAAAAAAGGCAGCAAAGAACTTGTAGCACTAAAATATTGAGTTTCATGCTTTGGGCCTTGAAGCAGCCTCAGCAGAAGGAGTACTTTAATCTCAAGTGCTATTTATTTGCTTGTGCAGCTTCCATAAATATGTGCACCCACACTGTATCCCATGCTGTTGAGGACTCCCCAAGATCAGTTTGTGGAGGTGCTGCCAGTGGTGACCAGATTAATTCTTCTGTCCAGGTACCCATCCACACCAGATGTGTTCCCAGACCCTTCTCTGCTATTAATTTACTATAATCCCTACCACAAAGTCGTTCTCATCTTCTAGTGGGGTCTCTTCCTCATGTTGCCCTACGGAATCTGCATCACTCCAGCCCCAGCCTCGCTGCTTCACTCACCCCTGTGTCAAGTCCTGAGTCAGTAATGAAGATGTTCCCACTTCACAGCTTCAAGCAGCTGCAATTCATCAGTCACAGAGGGCATCTACACTTGCTGGCAGCTCTCCAATGCTTGGAGACCTCTACAACAAGTAGTCGGGGTAGTGAGACACGTTGCTTTTTAGTGGTTTGCTTATATAAAAACACTGGTTGGAAAACTTCACAGGAAAATCCTATCACTCCCTCAAGCCCTCTTGAGGAATCTACTTTATTAACTGATAAATCAAACTCTAATTTTGGTCAGCATTTTTTTAATAAGGGAATTGACAAATGGGCAAACATTTCACCAGCAATACACCGGCACCTTACATTCAGAATCCATTAATTTGTTTTCTATTGTTCTTACCAATTACAACATTTAAAGTAAAGAAGGAGCTCAAGTTCTTTACAAAGTTTTTATTATCAGAATGAAACCATTTACTGTCTGAAGTGTCAGTTTGATAAACACACATGTAATTGCAACAGAAATAGCTTGGCAAGGTAAGTTCAGTACCACTGACAGTCGGTCAAACACTTTTTGAACCTGGTTCAAGCAACCCAAGGCCATTTACATCTGCAGCTATGCTCTGTAATAGCAATTATGCTTAACTGCACCTATTGGAAGAGCAGGACTGAAGACTTATGTTTTGAACTTGGGATCTAAACCAATGAAAAAATGCAGAACAATTCTAAAAATGGCTGAAATAAAGACTTGCTGATAAAATCCTTGTTACATCTGAGTACAAGAAAAGTGTACAGCTAATCTAACACATAATACTCTCAAGGTTTGTGCCTATGGATTTATAAAACACTCCCATCTAGCAAAACAAAAGTTATATAAATCCAGAAACACTAAAATGTGATTCCCTCTGCTTACTCACTGTCTTCTTACCACCTTTTCTATTTTTTCCTCTTGATCTTGCCTCTCCTTGGCACTCACACAGGGACATGGGTACACTGTTCTAGTCATGAAAAACTCCTAGAGACAACAGAAATGGGTGCTAAATTACAGTTAATATTAATTCTTTTATAGTGAATTTGCAGCTATGAATAATTAGAAGTTACATCTGGTATTCTTTTAATGCTGCAAACTCTGGCCCAAATCTTAGTAATTTTACTTAAAATATAACCTGGTTCAGAAGAATATTCTGCCAAATTATGTTTTCAGTTACCCAGGAAGACAATTCAGTACATACCATCATTTTAAATTTCTACCATGTATCCATCCTGCCTTGTATCCAAGGGGTATATAGACCAAGGTGAGCTTGCTGAACAGTAGTTTCGAAAAGAGTAGAGTTCCTAACAAAACATCAGCCTCAAGCTTAGTGTTGCAAATGATCTTTGTATCAAAGGATGCAAACATCCATGATTACAGAAGGTACTCTTTTTTTTTTTTGAAACGTCGGACAAAAACACTTCAGGAGTTGGGCAATAGTGCAATAAATTACTGCTACCTAAATAGTATTTCTTACACCATTACATCATCAAGACTCTGAAGTTTGTTATTTCTCAAACTCAGTAGAATATGGGTAAGTTTTCCATATTAAAAGCAGCAAAAATCAGACTCACAGGAGCTTTTAATTAAAAATCATCATCATATCTAACAGCTAAAATAACTGCTTCTCAAAAAAAAAAAATAATCCATTAAAATCTTATGTCTGATACAATAAAATTTTAAGAAAAAGAAATACCTCAAGGGTAAACTGTTCCAAGTACAGCCACTGTACAATTAAATTAGTTAGAAAACATAATTTAATAGTGCTTTGTTTCAAAATATACACAATCTTGAAAAATACTTACGAAGAAACTGAATATTTACCAAGCTTCAAAAAGAGTTTCATCAAAATGAGGTAAATCTATGTCACCTGCCATTGAGCTTGGTGCTGAAATGGAGAACAGGTCTTCAAGGATATCTTCCCTCGTAGGACTTTCAAAAGCAAGTTTCTTCACAATGGCTTTGCTTACTGTATGAAGTTCTGAATTACCGTCCTTTACAGGACCGTAATAATTATGGTCCTCACTTGTCACTGCTGCTTGTGGCACACTGGTCTTCTCATCGGATGCTGTCATTGCAGCGCTGCTGTCCACCATTTCCATGTACATACATTCCTCCTCACTTTTCGGAGCCTCTAAGGAAGCAACAGTTGAAGTAGGGGACAGTAATTCTGCCAGTATTTCATCACTGTTACTAGTGCACCCTGATACAGAGGTTGCATTAAATTCAGATTCATTATCTGCAACATCAATCTGATGCTGCAGTTCCCTTAAAAAGCTCTGCAACAATTCACTGTCATTGTGAGATTCAGTCTGTGATGGGGTGCTTACATCTTCACTCACACGTTTTTCATGTTTCATCTGTTCCACTGCCAGCTTGTCCAGGGAAGCCAACTTCTTCTTTTTAGCATTAAGTTTTTTTAACAGTTTCAAGCGAAGTTTATTTGTTTTGTCATTATCTGACTCTTCTGCCTTCCCAGAGTTCTTGCTAGATGAATGGAACTGAGTCATTTTACCTGAAGCACCTATTGTACTTCCTGACTTATTCCAAGTTGGACCTTCAGCAGTGGTATGATTTGCTGTTGGAAGATGAGTGCTTTGAGAAAATCCTTTGAAATTTGACATACAGTGAGTATTATTACTCTGAGGAACAACTGACTTTGGAGTCTCAGTTGTTTTGTTTGCAGCTCTGCTTTGAAATCCACAAAAGTTACTCGCTCCCTTAACTGGCAACCGCACTTCACTTATTTTTTGCTTTGAGGGAGTTTTGCAGCTTCTCTCATCCTTGAGAGCTGAGGCACTTGAAGGCATAAAAGAAGCATTCTTGCTTAATAATTTCTTTACCCAGCTTCCTACAAATCCTCTTTTTTGGTCTTTGCGTGAAGGCTGAAAGGAATTATTTGCAGCAGCAGAATTGGCAACCTGAGAATTAATTACGATTTTGCTTGTATCTTTCAAGTCAGGTGATTTTTGTATAATATTCTGTGCTGGCGACGACTTCTTGTTTAGCTGTAGTTCTGAATTTAATCCATGTTCTCTGTTAGGTACATTAGTTCTGTCATCCATTCTTTGAGCAAGCGATGAGTCAGATGGGTCAGGGTCATGATTTTGGGGCACAGGAGGAGTAATATTTGCTGGTTTCAACTCCTCCAGAGGTAAGCAAATGCTGGAATTTTCATATAACATGCATTTACTGTTCATAGCTAGACTAGTTCCCGTAGATTCTCCTGTATATGGAGTGTTAGGTGAAAAAGCTAATTCCTGCTGTTGTGGAGTGGCCATTTCAAAAACAAGGTTATTTCCCACCATTTGTCCATTTGGCAGTGATTTACCTTCTGAGTCAACTTTAATTTCTTCAAGCATCAGTGCTACAAGATCATCATGGGCCAGATTTTCTAAACCGTGATGAACAACACTCTCATTCTCAGCTGCTTGCTCCTTTTTCTTATCTGGAGTTTTCACAGAATCCTCTTGGTGATGTTCTGCAAGTACTTTGTCTACAGCATTAACAAATTCCCAGTGCAACAATGTGGAATTTGACTGTACATTATTAAAAGGAAAATCTTCAACATCTTCGCTCTGGAATTGTTCTTGTGGTACATGGGATGTTTCCTTTTCCCAGATAACAACATGAATCTCTGAAGGAGGAACTTCAGGTCTTTTATGTCTTTTGCAGAATGGCCCCTTTAAATCATCACATTCAAGCCAAGTTCCTGAAAAATAAATAGCAACCACTGTAGAGACTCAGAGACTTTTAAAATTGAAGTCAGTATCCTCAGATACTTGTCAAATATTTTTATTAACCCATTTCACTGACAAGCAGAAAAGTTTTTTCTCTCTGCTCTTTATTACATCAGAGAAAAATGGGAGATTTCCACTGTAAAAAGATCAAATACAAGCAGGCTTTGCAGAAATATTATTACAGGTCAGAGTAGGTCAATCAAAAAACAAAGCTAAGGTTTGTTGGGTTTTTTTGTAGTAATGCTGACATCTTGTCTGAAAATACCTGCACAGGTCTGAGTGAAGAACCATCTCTCAAATTAAGTTTCTCTGTAGACTGTCACATTGCCTGAGTGCGAAGCATGGAGGTTTGAAAGAAACTGCTCATTTTAATCATCTGCCTCATCTACTGCAAATTGTTCATAGGCCATGAGCAAATATTTTACAGCTTTAAGAATTTAAAAATAAATATAGATGACATATAGGATGTTCCTAACTAGACACTTGCCAGCTGTTTCCTCTTCATATTTCTTCTTAAACTCTGGCAGTATGATTTAGACAATTTTCATGTTGTCACAGCACTTGGTGATATTGCACTACATTCTCTCTGCAGAAGCATGAGAAGCAAAATACCAACTTTCGCCTTCTCTGATTATGGAGTTTCCATCAACGCCACATCACTCCAATAGTAATGTTTCTAACATGGATTTGTCCCTCCCACTCCTCAGGTGCAGTAAAGTTCATAAGTTAAAAGAAACTTCATTAATATTGGTAGTTCCATAGGTTCCCTCGCTTCCAGCAAAGAATGGATTAATAACCAGTTTCAAAAGTCAATATAATTTGTCCCACAGGCACTCTCAGACTATATTTTTTAACTTTTACACAGTTACGAAGGGAAACAACTGTAACTAAATAACTTTTGTCAGTTAGTACAGTGTAGGAGAATACTGCTGAACAAATCAGTTAAACCAAACCGAAACTTTCTCCCTGTGTAACAAAGTTCCCACAAGTACTCACAAAATTTTAATATGAAGTTTACAATAGACAAAAGAAATCCTTGTTATTATAAATAGACAGCTGAGACTATGGAAGTAATCCATAAAACAGTATTTGATGTAGACTCATGAAGTATTATAATAGAATTTATGGTTCTTACCATCAGGATTCAAAGACCAGGTTATGAAGTGCTTCTTATCTGTTTGATACTGAACAATAGATGTTATTTTGTAGGTATCTTCTTCAAACTTAAATGAATAGTTCTTCAGGTTGCTATGTGGCAAGCCTTCTACGAAATGTAACATTAATATTGAGGGTACTCTAATAAAGAAACAATAAAGAACCAGTTTATTAAAACAAAACAGAGGCAAAAGTTCTGCCCTTACTATTCTACTTCCTCATAGGACTCTTCAGATTGCACAGTAGTCAGGGGGTAAAAATACACCAACTGGATATTCCATTTTGTTATAAATTAGGGAAAAACTCAACACCACCACAAAAAGGATTTTGCAAGTGAGTAAAAGGTGGAAAAAAACAGGAGACAACTGTGCCATTAACACAGTAGGAAAGGACATTGCTCCCAAGTCAAACTAGTGAACAGATGATCAAAAACCACAGCAGGTATTGAGAAAAGGCTGACACTGGAGATCAGTTGTCCATATTTTCTACTTGGTAGTAAGTATTTACAATCTGGCTCAAGCACACGTGCTGGTCAGCACATTAAACACTGCTTTGTGTTTCATTTTTATTAAAGACTATTTGCTATTTCAGCATTTAATGATCTGAAATCTTGAAAAGTAAGTATTTATCAGAGTTTAAAGTTTAGATTCTCTGTAAACCCAAGATAATAATTTGGTTTTGAAAGTGATACAGTCAGTAAATGAAGTCTCAGGATTTTATGTATTTTATTTTCAAGGTCACATATGCAAACTTACTTTTCCAAAATCATCTGTCTTCTTTGAGATCTATCACTACAGTTTTTACATGGTCCAACATGAACAGCGTTAAGTGGATGCCAATCAGGGATTATATTTGTGAATGTTGTTAGTGTTTTCTTCAGTCTGGACGAACACACACACACACACAAAAAAAAAAGACTAAGTTGAGTTGCTGATCAGAAAACAACAAATATATGCACTTTACCAGGAGGAAAACAGTTCTAAAAAAACGTTATAACAAAGCCAAATTCTATTCATATTCATGCCATTTGTGTGAATTCCACTGTGCCTACATCACATCCAAGTCAGCACTGAATTCAGTTCTATCTGTCATCATTTCTTTCCAGCAGCTCTGTGGTCTTCAGTTTCACATTATTTGCTCTCTCTCTCTCTCTCTCTCTCTCTTAGCATGTTATCTGTTTCCTTTCCAACATAAGGCAGAGCTTGTACCAGGATCCGCATAATTTACCAGCTAATACAAAATCTCAAAGAGAGATGGAAGAGGTAACAAATTACCTCAGAATCCATGTTACCCAAGGTCTTGCTTTCAAAACCAGTATTTTCAGAGCAAAGATTACACAGAGGTTATAGTGTATGGAAATACAATGTACAGGATACTGAAGTAAAGTAACGTAGGTTATTCTTTCATTAGCCACAGAAACGACTTCCTTTATATTCTAACCTAGATTTTTCAACTTTTTTTAAAAACACAGAATGTAACAAAGGCTTTTGAACACATCCTGTTAACTAGGACTACGCATTAGCTGTCACTGTAACGGCATTAATCTCCTCTCTCTTGGGTATTTAGAATTTTGTTGTATAAGTCTAACATAGTAAAGAGAAACAGGTATTTTTCAAGTAAAGTGAGCTGTCTTCTGAAGGCGTTTCTCTTCTGCTGACTTGAAAAAGTTACTAGCTTGTACCTGCAGTCACACAGAACTAAATCAATTCTCAAGAGATTACTTCCCTGTAACACTGCTTTAAAACAGATAAGTAATGCAAGAGAGTCTCCGATTCTTTGTAATCAAAATGAATATAGCAACAATGTACTAGGTATATACTCTTTAGAACCACAATTTGTATACTGTCAGCAAAATAGGAGAGTGAGCATGGCCAGGGATTCAGACAGTTACCTATTATTCTTTCTTAATTAAGTGGCAACATGGTTTCCCAAGACATGACATAGCAGTAAACTACGTGGAAACGCTGGTCTAAAGTGGATCATACAAAAGTTCACTAACAAGCTTAAGCTGTACAAATCTGGAGATCTGAAGAAAATCAACTATTATATGCAGATTTAAAGAGGAAAGGTAGAACAGTTATATAGAAGCTATTTAAGTAAAAATCTCACCTGTCCTGGTATTTGTAGCCACAACATACACATTCAAACTTCCATGAAAACGAATGCAGGAATAACTTCTCAGCTTGTTGATCCAGTTTTAAGAGTAGAGGCAATGCAAATACTGGACTGTCCTCCTTACCTTCAAAGGTGGGGCAGAAAAAAAAGTCACTGAATATTTGAAATCAGATTTCAGTACTTAAAAATATATTGCCATGATTTTAATTCCAGTTATCCCTTCACGGTTGTATTTCTAATCCTCACAGTAAAGAGATTGGTCCATGTTATTAGGTTATCATTAATCACAATTTCACGACTACAGCACAGTTATAAAAGACAAGAACACACTCTCTAAAAAGTCAAAAACAGTCAAGGGACAAACCATCAGATCACACACAGATCCATACGTTACTGATAAAAACAAATGTATTTACAAACTGTCTTGTAGGCATACGTACATACTTATTTTTTTATGTAAAGGCATGTAGCATTTCCTGAAAGTAAATATTGAGATGCTGCACTAGTTACTTACCCAATTCACACTTAAGTTGTGGCTGAAGCTGTGTAAAAATACTGTTTCTGATTTCACTGAGATGAGATTCTGCTTTTGGAAGAACATCTAAAGAAATAAAAAAGGAAGTCTTCGTGTATTCAAGTGTAACACCCCCAGCCTTTCACACACATATGTACCCCTAACACATACTCGTTCTCTGCAAACAGATGCCTTTTATACTGACCCATGCCTGCCTAAAACTGTTGGTAAAATAGCCAATGCACCACATTAACTGATTTGAAAAGTAGGGAACAATTTACACAAGCTATACACATTTTACTGCTGTCTCCTAACCAGGAATTTACTTGATCTGACTTAAATTATGAATAAGGGTGTGTACCAATAGCTAGACAGTAAAAACTTTTCAGGATAGTGTAACCAGACATTACAAACCCTGGGGATTAAGAATAGATTTTAAAACTTAAACGTTATTTAAGATCAAAAGTGCAAAAAATTTGCTTACATGCTTTCTAATAATGTTATACAATTCATAAGAAAACATTTGGAAGTGTTGTTCCAGATTAAATTCCGATTTCCTAAATTAGCCTTTAAAAAGTAAAAATACTTTTTCAAAAGCATACTTTACATATCTTAGTATGTATTTTAAATTTGTAAGGTACGTTATTTCTATATGAACACATTCTTTAAGCACAAGCAAGAACATAACTTCTACTACACAATCATGATCATAATCTGCACAAATTAAAGGAATAATTTAGAATAGCTGTTGAAACTACTTATTATATACATAGATTTTATAAGTAATAAAGGTAAAAAGAAGTTCCTTGTTTCTTGCAGCACTATTGCTTTTGACTGTTTTTAAAAACAACTGTATATAAAAGATGTGGCAAAATTACACAGAAGGGCAGAACAAATACATCTTTTCTCCACAATACTCTTCATCCAATCCCCTCTTCAGTTTTGCCTAAATAAACTAATTTTGCAGCAATTCCTGGAAACGAAAAGGTTTATGCTATCTCAAATGACACTATATTCCAACGCCCAACATCCCCATTTAAGGGTTCTTGTACACCAGAGCTCCTTTGCAAACACAGCACAATAGAAGGGAAGGAAAACATCTCAGATGGGTTCCATGATGTTAGAGATCTTCCAGCTAAAAACCTAAAATCAAGCAGCCTGACCTTTTGGCAAGCAGACTATATGAATTACTTCAGAATCTTGTTGGATTTCACCCTCCCTCTCTGTAAAGCAGTATGCTTTTCTCTGCCACAAAATGGATTAAAGCATTTTTGATAGACCTATTATTTTTCCCAAGAAAGATATGATATTCATTGTCATCTAATGCTGTTCTGGGACTACAGTCTATATATTCAAACACATGCTTTTCCTGGGATGTCTATTGAAAAAAAATTCATAAAGGTACTGGCTAACCAGAGATCTGCACCAATTCTCTAACAGAGTTCAAACATATGACATCAATGAGTCAGTTCAAGAAGACTAAGAAAAACAGATCTTCATTTAAGAGTCTTGAACTGAATTCACAGTACAGAAAAAGATCAAAGGCTGTACTAGTAGATTACAGCGACACATCCTCCTCCAGCTCCAGCTGTGCTGCCTGGAAGGCTGCCCATAGCTGCCCATCACTGCCTCTGTGCTCTGTGGTTATGGTCCTCCAATCTGTTAAGCTGCACACGTGAGTACTCACTAACCCTTTCCAGACACTATGAACCAGGTTAGTGTGTTTGACTAATTTTGATTGAAACAGGTCAGGTAGCACCACCATCCACAGCACAGCTTGCAGACCTCCGGGGAAGCATTCCTTCAACAAGAGCAGCTGGAGACAGGAGAGAACATGTGTCCCCAGCTTATTATTCTTGGTGTTATAAGGCAACTGCCCATTTATACAATCACATAAACCACAACAGAAATTATTTTGAAGATTAAGATTGGAACAGCATCTTAAATGTTAATCAACAGAGGGGAAGGAAACAAAGGAAGGCTCAATGACATAATTCACAAATTCTCTATGTGGAATATGAAAAAATAATTAAAGAGATGCTTAGTATTTAATGCTTTCAAAGTGTACAGGTTTGCCCCGAGAAAAACAATTTCAGAGGTTAGCAGGATTCTGCTAGATAAAGCACACTACTCTGCAAATTCAGGGTAATGAGCTGTAGCTCACTCTTTTGTGATCTTGAAATAGAACAAAGGCACTGTATTAAATTCTGCATATTTGTAGCAGAGCAGAGCAGTCTGAATATAAAGAAACAGAAGATAAATTTACTCACCTTTGACTTTACTCCTTTTACAGGTATTCAGAAGCGCAGTTGCTTGATTATATTTTGTTAAGAGTTTTCGGAGTAAACATTTCCCATCATTATATTTTTCTGCTAGGGCATCTTTTAATGTTTCTAAGTGTACCAGTGCTGACAAAATACAATCTAACCAACAAAGATTACGCATATTTCTCCACTGAAGACATAAAACTGTGTTATTAGCAGAACATTTATCATCTTCGAGCAAAATTTCAGATGTTGTTGAGTAAAGTTCAGCATTTGGCAAGAACTGTGTTCTAGGACCAGAAGTGCTAGGAGGACTTTCTTGATAGTTGTTGGTGTTGGTGGTTGTTTCACAATCCACCTTCTCCATGCAAGACTCCACATCCTTAACAGGTTTTTGCTGGTCATTTTGTAACACGTCACATAGGTTTGACTTGGGAACACATAAGCTATTCTGACAGTTTTTGACAACAGGGTCTGCATTAACAGTGTGCTCAACATTTACCACATTATTAGTTCTTGCTTTTTTTATATGTGATTCAACAGGAGAACAGTCACTGATGTCACACAATTTCCTTTTCTGATGAGTAGATGGAACTTCATGGTTTTCCAAATCAGCAGAAGTGATTATGCTGTTCAATGGTTTATAACCAAGTGGGTATATACACTAAAGGAAAGAAAGAAAGTTATAGTGAAATCTACAAAGTAATTTCAGGTGAACAAGAGCTAAAAAAGTACAAATCATACCTTGAAAATGGAATGTGGGACTTCTGTAAAGTGATATTTTAATGAAATCAATACATAAATTAAACATACATATGACTGGAAGGATGTCTTACAAAGAATTGTGAAGTAAATACATCAGTAATGATAATCAACACTACTTTTTGAGTAAATGCTTCCAGCCCCTGAAAACAACCTAGTTTTGCTATGGAGAGTCCTCTTCTCTCTCCGCTAAACCCGTTCCTTTTGGATAGAGATCTGGTTCTATAATCTCATGCCTGAAACGCTAGTGGTGCCAAAACTGGCAGGGCCTGATGCATTACACCAGGTGTTAGTAGGTCACAGCTATTCTGCAACCAGAGTATACTCAGATTCGCTACTGCTGATCTCCAGAACAATACTATGGTTATTTAAAAGCAGGGAGGGATGGGAAAAGCAACTCAGAGACCCATATCTACTCTAGTCTCTTATCTGCTCCTTTAAGGGCACCAGTCCACATGGGATTGCTACACCCTCCCCACATACACGAGCAGTGGAGAAGGGAGAGGCAGCAAAATTATAACTCAAAGCAGCACAGAAATCCAGCTAAAGTTAAACTTAAGGGGGGGGGGGCAGAGAAAAACATTGTAATTATGATTAAAAACTTATTTGCATTACCCAGACTTAAAGAAGGGAAAATGGGAGACTCACACCTGCAACAGTCATGGATTAGTTACACGGATCATCAAATTTTCACCTCATATTCTGATGTGTACAAAGATGATATTCAAGTACTACCTCTGTTCCCTTGTTACTTCAGTCACACACTCCTTTATTCGCTTTAATCTACTTTTTAAAATTCTTTAGGGTAGCTAGCTGTGCCTGAACACTGCATGGACATGGGTAAGTTATGCTTTTGTCAAACATCATCTAGCATATGGACTCAAAGGAGTCCTGTTTCAACAGTCTGTGTACCAAAATCCTGAACTTAGAGATGAAACTGCTGAAAGTAACGGCCTCTACAGAACCAAAGAAAGCTCTTAATTAGTGTAATACCTGAGGATTTTCACAAAGAAAAATGGACTCTTGAAAATTAATGCGGTAAGTCCGTAAAACTTGGATCTGCCCCTTCTCTTTGCAGACTGGACAATACTCATGTGCAGTTGTTTCCACAGGATTACAGTTCTTAAAAAAAAAAACCAAACCAAAAAAACACACAGCATAAATTTATGTATTTCATATGTAATCCCAAGGTAAGACATATACATACCAAGATAGAAAAGCAACTAGATTTAGAAAATATTTATAAGATATATATTCATATGGTAGAGTTCTAAATAAATTTATCTTTTGAATTCAATATTCAACGATTTAATGAGGTTATCTTTAACAATATAATTATGCAACATTTCATTGTACTTGAATTAAACCACAGGACACTTATTGTCGGGGAATATAAGCTCAGATCTTTGAAAGACAAATCAATTTTCATAGGAATGCAAACAGTTTTTAAAACAGTGCCAGTAAAAAAATCACAGATTTACTTTGAATAATCTTTCGCCATTGTTATAGATTTCCGTGGGAAATAATTTTGAGATTTTTTTTTGTAAAATTAAGACCAATTAAAAATCTCTCAAAACAGAGACCAATATGAACTTTGCACACATGTAAAACAAGTTTCAACTGACTTTTCCCAAATACCCCACCATGTGGAGTGTCGATTTCCCTATACCAGTCCCTTCTCCAATCACTTGCAAACCATTTGTAGTCTTCTGGGTATCCATCATTCTGAGCCACTGGCTAATTTATGTCACTTGTGACAATGTCATGACCACTAAGGATTTTTCAAAGACTCCTGAAAAATAAGAAGTGAATAAAACAATTAAAAAAAAAAAACCAGATTAAATTTCGGGAAAAAAACCCTACAATAATGCAGCCTATATTTTCTGTGAAAATGAATTTAGAAGAGTATTTTCTTAACCAAAAACTCTTATCTTAGCGCAGATTATGAACTCAAAGCTTTAAATTACATCACACAGTATATTTAACAGCTTTAGGCCCTGAATTTGCAAGCTCATCTATTCTTTGCACTCCACAAGGTCTCACATATTTTCCAAGTGCACTGTATTTAGCAGAAATGTAGATGTCTTGCCTGTGCATTTCAGCTCACTGCATCTATCGCTCAGAAAAAAATGAAGTTCTTTAAAAATGTCTACAATAAGATCCCATACAGTTATAGATGGCTGCTGAATAACATTAGAAAACCAACCAACCAACCCCACTCTTGCATCTTTCAAAGCAGTGAATTTAGTGCATAACAAACTATGAAAAGTTTGTTCTGCAAAGATAACAATTTTTAACTACAGAAGGGCACTTCTTGGAAACCACTCCTAATGTTACTTTAACAATGTTATAGATTTCCTAGCAAACTAAAGCTCTTCCACAGTATCAGTGCTACATAACTCTATTGTTATTTTACAAGTGACATTGGATATTCCATCTCAAATTATTTCTCAAATTTGGGGCCAAATTTTGCCTTTATCACATATCACATATACACACAGGCACATTTGTGTGGGACAGCTTCAGGATGGACCAGGCATACATCAGAAGGCAGCTCCCTTAAGCCCATTCCTTCACTGGCACTGAGGCCAACCACATTTTGAACCAGGCAGAAAAAGATACAAGAGATTTAGAACTGTAGGGACCCAATTCTGCTCCTGCTGACTTCAAATGGAACTAGCTAGAATAAAAACATATCTCTTTAAGATGCAGGAGAAAGGTAAGATAGGCTGAATTGCAAAGTCATCAGTCTAGTATCTTCCCCTCAGCCACCACTGCTCCCTTTTCGTTACTTTCACTGAGTAACACCCTCTCCCATATCATGATGTCTTTTCAACCCTTTCTTATACTACAGCACTAACTCAGATTACAGGTTTTTTTGAAAAAAAGAAATTTCCCAAGGCATTCTTAAAGATCTGTGTAACTATCAGATCAAACCAAAACCATTTACAATACTGGGCAAGGAGAGACCCTGTGGAACTGGACAGAATGACCAAAACCGACACAGCATGAATAAAAAACTGCAGCAGGAAAATGTTACAACTCATTTCAAATCAATCCCCAAAGGCAACTTAAGTGAGGCTCAAAATGAGATGATGGTGTGTCCTACTGACACTTTCACTGTGCTCAGCAGCACTTTTCAGAATTACCAGGCTGCAGCACACAAACACAGCACAGCTTGAGTTATAAAACTAATGGTTGCAATGGAAGGCAAGAACAAAAATATCAACTCACGTGCCTTGGTCCGTGTATTTAGTTTTCAAAGAAGAATTGAAAGGTATAAAAAACCCAGCTTGGTCCCAGGCTCACTCAAGGAAAAAACTTACAAACTATCTCAACGTAGACAAGCTTGTTGGGTTATAAAGGTAAGGTAAGCTCTCAGATTTTTCACACAGTGGCAATGGCACTATTGCCCTGTGACTCAACTCTATTATCATGTATTTAGTGTAGCCAGGAACTTGATTTTTTTTAAACAATTACAAGTTATGCAGATAGTAACCACACTAAAACACATAACAACTTTGCTCACCATGCTACAGCTGGTCAGAAAGTGTCTCTAACTTGTTTGGGGGATTTTTAGTAAATTCCTTGGCGTGAAGCCATGCCAGCTCACCAGAGTAAATAAAATACATGGATCACATGATTTGAGCTCTAGGCATTTTCTCACCACATAAATACAACAAACACTCAAAAAGATTACTAACATTAAAATCATGCAGCTTATTCCTTTTTAAGCATGTCTTGGTTTTACAAAACTTATTCACATCTTTGCAGATACCTGAGAAATTTTTTACAATGAGAGTGATGAAACATTGGAACAGGTTGCCCAGAGAAGCTGTGGATGCCCCATCACTGGAAATGCTCAAGGTCAAGTTGGGAGGAGTTTTGAGGAACCTAGTCTTGTGGAAGATGTCCCAGCTCACTGCAGGGAGGCTGGACTAGATAAACTTTAAAAGTCCCTTCCAAACCAAATCATTGCATGATTTTATGGTAAAAGGGACCTGAACATTTTCATAAGAGCGATCTGCACCTCATGAAACAGTACCTTATAAGTAAAAATCAATTACAAACTGCAGTAAGCAGGTGACACAACACTGAAATGAACAGTGAATGGTGAAGAGAACACCTCTTAGCTTAAAGGCTAAAGTGACACTTAAAAATGACCTTGTAAACCACCTTTGAACTCTTATTTCTTCACCAAGGGGATAGTGAAAAGATGAAAAGAAAAACAAAAGTAAGAACGAATCCCATTGTTTTATTTGTTATCTATCCATTCTTTATACAAGAAGAAATCACAGTATTAAGCTTTTCCTTTATCTCAGGTCATAACTATAAATATTCAAATCACAGCCTACAAAAAAAAATAATTACAATTTTGGTCTCAAAAGGTATTTCATTAAGTGCAACAATAACAAGACAGGGTTGCTGTCAAAAAGTAACTCTCTCTACAGGACAGCTGGGAAGTGCTGGGCAGAACTGCAAATCTTCCTTATGTGGAATCAACCCCAAATTTCTTTCCTGCAAGGAGCCCAATGCAGACTAAGGCAAACAAAGATATAACTGATGCAGTGGCAAAATAAACCAGCATGCAATGTTACTATTCCACTGTTCTAAAAGTTTATTCTACGAACTTCTCTTTAACCTACTCATATTTATTAAATGCTTTAACGGACAGGGACTACAGGTTCTGCTGACAAATCATTCGGTCCTTCTGAAAAAAAAATATCAGCATGGGGAAATATCAGCTGCAGCTCCGACACACAAGATTTCAAGAAGTGACTTAACGCGGCCAAAGCCTCAGACTCTGACCCCAGACAGTGGTGGTCACGGCCACAGGGGTTGGATGCCCACTAACTGGGGCTGTGCTGGCCCAGCTGCCCTTCCTTCAGCACCCGAAGGAGCTCAACTGTTTCACATAAACCTATGATTAAACAACCTCCTTGTTTTTAATCCATATCCAGGGCAATCCATATACTAAGGAAAGACTGCAGAAGAGGAGGAAAAAAATGTGTTCATAGAGTTAACTGTTAAAAGATAAAGAGACTATGCAAGGGGAATATGTGGATCTGCACACGCGCTAGTACCTTACTGAGTGCCTCTGTACCCCCTCCCTCTGATACAGAAAATGCCAGCAAATACACTCTTTAAGACACGTTCTGGAATTTTAGAAAGCAAAGCATCCTTTAATTCAGTGCTGGCCGCGTAAGGGAATGACTTACACCAAGCATGACGATTTTTTTTTTTTTTTTTACCATCAAGTATAATTGATGGAAATCATTCCCTCATGCATCCAGTGCTGAATTAAAGGATGGTGCTTTCTAGAACTCCAAAATAAGACTTAGAGAGTTTATTTGCTGGCATTTTTGGTATCATTTGGTGACCCAGAGGCGGGACATTCTGTCTGATTTTCAAAAAATAGTTACTTAGATGAGACTTAACTGAAGTTAGTTAGAAAACTGATTCTACGTAAAACACCTGATTACAAAAGACTGATTCTACTTTAGCTTGAATCAAGGTGTTCCACTTTCTGTAGCAGTAACTCCTTCTTGCACCCCCTCTGCTAGCGCTCCCAGCCCGCCTTCCCCACTACTGACATGAAATAGTCGGCATTCGCGAACCCACACGGCCATGGACCCGGCGCCCCGCTCTCAGCCGCCCTCTGGGGCTGCGGGGACACGGGGCGGGAACACACACTGGGCGCGCGCCCCTCACCCTGCCCAGCGCACACGGCCCCGGCCCCGAGCTCCCCTCCCGCCGCGGCCCACGTGCGCTCGGTTCGCTCGGCGCTCAGGCCCCCTGGGCGCGCTGCGGCGGCGTCAGGCCCGGCAACCGCCGGCCCCGCCGCACGTGCGCTCAGCTCCCCCCTCGCGCGTGGCCATTGCCCGCCCGCTGTTACCTCGTGGCGGTGGCGGCGTCCTCAGGCGCAGCGCTGCCCGCCCGACGACTCCTATGGTTGCTGCGCAGCTCTCGCCGCGTCCCCGCCGCCATGCCAGCTCAGCCCGGCCTGGCCCGCCCCGCCCCGCTCCGCTCCCGGCAGGAGGCGGAGGCGGAGCTGCCACCGCGCGGCGAGCGGGCGCGGGGGCAGCGTGGCGGCAGTGGCGGGGAGAGCAGCGTCTGAGGTATCGTCCCCTCCCCGTCATTCCGCCTCACGGGCCGCGCGCCGCCCTGAGGCCGGCCCTACCCACCCTCCGCCGCCGGAGCGGGGATGGGGCCCAGAGCGGCTGCCCCGTACGCTCCCCGCACGCCAGGCCGCGGCTCGGCGGCGGCCCCTGCGCCTGGCCGACAATGGAAGGGGCTGCGCTGCCGCCTCCCAGCCCCGTCGCTCCTGGCAGCGCCTCTGTGACCTTTCCCTTAGGAGCAAGGGAGAGGGAAGCACTAAGCGAGCAGGGAAAAAAGGGGTTTAAAGTTATGTCTAGTGGCGCAGTAATTATGGGTATGAGCCTGAGAGAAGCTTTCAGAGCCAGGGCAGCCGGCAAGGGAAAGCTCTGTGAGTGGAATCATAGAATCATAGAATGGCTTGAGTTGGAAGGGACCTTAAAGCTCACCTAGTTTCAACTCCTCTGCCATGGGCAGGGCCACCTCGGACCAAACCAGGCTGCTCAAGGCCCATCCAACCTGGCCTTGAACATTTCCAGGGAGGGCGCATCCATACCTTCCCTGGGCACCTGTCATTGAACACTTGCTTAAAATCGCGCTCAAGGTGTGTGTGGTTTGACCTCATACAAGGTTCAGTACCTCGGGTCTTATATTTTTCTCTGTCCGGCAAGGTGCTGGTTCTGCCTGTTATTCTTCTACCCGATGCACTTAGACATCAGGAAAAATTTATTCACCAAAAGTGTTGTCAGGCACTGGCACAGCTGCCCAGGGAGGTGATTGATTCACCATCCCTGAAGGGATTGAAAAGACGGCTAGCTGAAGTGCTTAGAGATATGGTTTAGTAATGGACTGGTACGGTTGGACTCGATGATCTCGAAGGTCTTTTCCAACCAAGTGATTCTATGATTCTACCAAAGTGATGTGGCAGGCTCCCCTCTGGAAATCGCCTCTCTTAAGCAGCCTCAAGTTTGCCTAACGGTTTTGGAGGTTTCAGCCTTAATAGGCTGAGATGATGAGGGGCTCTCCGTCTCAATGAGTGTTTCTGCACTAGCAGAATTAGCTCGAATATTTGTAGCTAACTTTTGAATCCGTATTGCCTCCTCTTCCTCAAGTGCAGGCTGCAGGGAGCTCAACAGCAACAGCATTTAGGTTAATGCTCTGCTTCAGTTATGTAAAGAAGGCTGTCAGCATGGACCAAGCCAGAGAGATCCCGGGGTTGGAGGGTGGAATAAGCCAGGAAATTTCTGTAATGATAGCACAAAAAAAGCGCCTTCTTATTGCCTGTCTCTGCTTTGCCGACACTGTAGTCTTGGTTACATTTTTAAAAAGAATTTAGCGTTGTGTGGTTTACGTCGTGAAATGATCTGTTAGTACGATGGCCCTGTTGTGACATCTCTACTCTAGCTTTTTGCTTTAATTAGTCCTTTTATTTGTACAGTGTTTTGAAGTTTGAATTAGTGTTTGAGGGTATTTTGCACTATTGGAAGAACTTGTTTGCCTGACTGGAGAAAGATTGTAATAAAACTTGGTAACGATTTTGTGAAGAGTACTTTTTAAATTGATCTTGGGTTTTGATTCATTAGTGGAGAATGCATTTTATCTGTGTACTTTCATCAGGAGTGTAAAGCGCTTTGGGATATTTTGAGCAGGAGAAGGAACTGACTGGCTTTACCGCTGTTGAGAGCGATGTTTCTACGTACACATCAAATGCAGAGTGGGTATTTTATGTCTTTTTGAGTTGCTATATTTGACTGTTAAAACTGGTTGAATAATGCAGTCCACTGAATAATGTTAAGTAGTTTCCTTAGATATTTGTATTTATGCAGTGATTTTTCTCATGGCCTTTTAGGACTCTCCAAGTATTGTGGTTTTAGCCCTGGTAATACTTAGAGTTAAAATACAGTGTTTGAAGGTATGAAAATTAATATATGTTCTGTTTACTAATTTCAGTAGTAAATTTGTAGCTTATTTTCATTGTAGTTTAAGTTTTTACTTTTCCCAGGGGTGACTAGAGCCCACTGGTTTTTGGGGGGCTTCCACTAAGTATAAGCTTTGGTTTCAAGGGTGTGCTGACTCACAGATGATGTGATAAAAGGTATTTGCTTGTGTTATGTGTGTTTATACTCTAGTGTGATTAAGCAGACATCTTTCCTGCTTGTTAGGGTGGATTGACTTTGAAAAAGCTACAGTATAGACTCCAGTTCTTGGATCTGTGAGAATTCATGACTTCACGGTCTTAAGATTTTTAAAGCTACCTAATGCCTCCTTTTTCTGGTTTGTGTCCTCCCTTCCTACTTCACAGCTTTTTTTGTAAGTTAACTTATATTGGGGGACCTGCTTTTGTGTAGGGTTTGTTACAATAGAACAAGAGGTAATGGTTTTAAACTAAAAGAAGGGAGATTCAAACTAGATGTAAGGAAAAAATATTTCAATGAGGGTGGTGAACCACTGGCACAGCTTACCCAGAGAGGTGGTAGAAGCTCCATCCTTGGAAACATTCAAGGACAGATTCGTTGGGGCTCTGAGCAACCTGATCTGGTTGAAGATGTCTCTGCTCACTGCAGGGGGGTTGGACTAGATGACCTTTAAAGGTCCCTGCCAACCCAAACTCTTCTTTTATTTCAGGTATTTTTTGTATACTGTCAAGTACCACAGTGTAATTGACTCATATTTGTCTTTTTTCCTCTCTGAGTTTGGGCCAGAGAAAGAATGCAGACATAAGTTTTTCCACGTGCCTGAGAAAGAGAGTTTGCATGCTGGCAAAGAAACTGAGGTTTTTCATCTCGCAATACAACAGGACTTCATTTGGCCTGAACCAAATGGTCCTAAAGTAGTAATTACTACGTGATGCAAATTCCAGAGTCACCAGGAATTAGTCTGGGTGTTTGAGATGTGAACTGGTAATGACTTTGGGATCTAGTTAGACTGCAATTTGCTCAAATGTTTTTTTCTCCAGCATGTTGTCTCAGTTTGACTAGATTTGTTTTAGATTTAACTAACAGTATATGAGCACATGGCTTATTTCTGGTTTTATTGACTTCCATCTTTACCTTTTTAAACCCTATTTTCTCAGCATAGGAAGGGTATGTATCAGAGTTCTCTAATGCAGTTTTTGAAGAAGCTTTGGTTCAGTCAAGTGAACATACATACCTGATCTAACTTTCTGAATCAGGGTATCCTCTGGCTGCGCTGTGTTCAAGAATAATTTGCCAACTTTGTTATTACATCAGCAGTAAAGACTTTAAAACAATTTAAATATCATTTCATTTTAATTTATTATAATATTTTTAAAAGGTGTATCTGGAATGGGCACTTTGGCATGTACATCGAGCATGTAACAGGAAAAAAATACTCCTTTCCTTTTCTATTAATATGTTCAGATACAGAGTAGAAAAATTAATCATGCAGGGCTCCTCCCAGCCCCCAAGGTGAAATCTAAAATGGGTGTTGTTTAAGGCTTGATATGTTTGTTGGTTTTGGAGAGTAACATATCTCTGTATCAGGAGTTATTATCTGCAAAATAATTATGAATGTTGGGGAAATAATAGTCGGGGCATATATTTAGAAGACTGTACTCAGGCCGAGAACATATGCTATTCATATGTGTCTTCTAAAAATATTTTCACATGCAAATTACACACCCGTTGGCTGCTTACTTCCAACCAGATTGTTGCTGCATGATGATCCCTGAGAAACTGAATATGGAGTGGGAAGTACCAACTGAAGACTTTTGCTCTGAAGGTTTTGTATCTCAGGTTTTATGGTTGCTTGGCTTCCTTCTTCTTTTTCCAAAAACTAACAAAAGAACATTAAACTTGAAAAGTTTCTTTTTGAATCTGTAAGGACAATACAGTAACTAATTAATTATATGTTCTTTTTCTCTGTTTAATGCTTAAATGTTATTAATGTTCTGTTTTTAAATATATACCACAGGAAAGTTTAGTCACAGTAATCTGAACTTTGATAACTTTTGTGTATATGAAGTCAAGATTACTGTGACTGGAAACTTTCTTGCATTTCATAACTAATTTTAAGTCCACAAACCACTAACATTACTGATTTTAATGGGTACATATAGTGTCCTTCTGCTATTGCATCGCGGTATTTTAACCAAAGAGTGGGAGACCTTTTTGTGAAAAGGGTTATAAAACCAGAAGTGAAAACATGAAACTAGGTTCTGTTTTATCAACTGCTACCTGTTTAAAACCTTCCTGCTGGAGTAAAAACATCTTATAAGATACTTTTTTTACTTTTGTTTTCCCCCTATACTTTTGAAAATAAATGACATGTTTCCATGTTATGGTGTCTGCAGCCTTGTCAGAGCAAGATAAATCTATTCACTGCTCTGAGATACAGGTAGACTTTTTTAATTTTCTTGCTTCTTAGGAGTGGCTCTTATTTTGTCATCCTTAACAGAAGCATATTCTTTGCTTTGAAGCAAAGAAAGAAACTGAATACGTTAGGCCTGATGCAGTGTTCTGAAAAGTCATTGCAAAGATTTCCGTTTGGGAATTGCAGCCAGCCTTTAAAACGTTAATTGTTTTCAGGAATATTTCTAGTGGGAAAGTATCAATGATGCAGCTTTAGAAACCCATGTAAAGATGGGCGATGTGTCCTGCACTTGTGTCCTTAAGATTCTTCCAACAGTTAGGCTTCGGTTAATTTGTACTCTATAATCTCACTTAGAAAAACATCCTATATAAGGATTCTAGTACTGTTAAAACCACTGACACTATGCCTAAGCAGAGGCTTCAGTTGCTAGCCTCTCTTTCTAACAAGTCCTGTGTAAATGCAAAGGAAGACTGAAAGTTATTCTGAAGCATTTAGAAATACCTGTCCCATCTCAACTCACTTGAATTGCCAACATATTATATGCTTCCTTGATTTTTCATAGAATTGCACGAGCCTAGATAGTTTGTTAACCTTGGTGGCACTAACTCTGTGTGAACTTAAATATGCCTCTTAGCCTTTGCAAAATCCCTCCTGGTTTTGAATTATGCTGTAGTGGGGTTTTTTAAATGGCTGAAAATGTAGTATCAGGCTTGGTGTTAATGTGTATTTGTAAAATGGCTGGTAAATCTGATGGTGTGAATTCATTCCTTAGGTAGGGTTAATCAAAGGAAATAATTTGCCTTTATGAACTGTAGGACATAGATATTTTTATACGTCAGTATTTATTTTGTGGTGGTGCTGGAAGGCTACATCATGACCGAGTTTTGTTGTGCTGGTTGCTCTAAGAATACGTGTAGTTCTTCACCCTCAGAAAGGAAATATTTTGCGCCTGGAGACCATTATTCTTCTCTGAATAAATAAATAATTATTTTTTTAAAAATCCCCAAACTGTTTGTAGAGCATTTTTCTGTAATTCTTAGGTCCTGTGTTGGTGGGGAATGCGGGAAGTGGGTGGGGCAGGGGATGGTGGTGGTGACAAAAAAAAAACCTTTTACTTTTTTTTTCCCTGAAGCGTAAAATATCAATAGTTCAGCTTCTAGCTGAAACCAAATATTACTAGCTTCTTGTTTGCTGATGTAAATTTGTCATTCTCATGTGTTACAATCTATTGGCCTGTTAAATGCACCTAATTGTATGTCCTGTTCTCTGTCAATCTCTCAACCTTTCTTTGTACTTATTAGAGATAATATGGTCCAAAACTGTGATAACGTTCAGTAATTGTTTTACATAAAGCATAATTTCTGCCTTTGCCTTTAGAACAGAAAGGAATGGCTGTAATTGTCCTTTTCAGTCTGATAGTGATTTTTCCTTATATCAGAAATGTCATTAACTAGCCACATTGGTAATTTTCATATAAGCTACTATGTGTTAATGTAGGCGTTTTTGGGATTTGCTGATCTCAGGTCGTCTGTATACTGGTAGTGTTCTCTCTATACAATACAATGAAATCGACACTAACAATTCCTCTTTTTCCTTTCCCCCTGTTTTTTTCCGCTTTTCCCTCATTTTTTCCTTTTTTTTCTCAAAGTTGTCAAGAAAATAGTTTTACACCTTGGCCAAAACTCAAACCCAACCATCTGCTTTTTATATAGCAGCAGCACCTAGCAAAGTTTGGGCGTATTTGTCTCCTTAGTATATCAAAAGAGCATCTTCTTGCAAATTGTTCACTCTTCCCTTAGACAAGATGCCAGGACAGTGACTTGTTACTTAGTAGTCAAGTATTGAGCTTCCTGTCTCAAATAGAATGCCAAATAACAAGGTTCCACAAACATGGAATTGCAGTTACTTTTGTTTCAAACAAGTATTCCTTAGTAAAATTTTACTTTCTAAAACACAAAAGCAATATAGTTTGGTATTAAAAGGGAACTCGAATATTTAGTAGACTCAATGATTCAGTTCCATTAATCAGAAAAAAATTACATTTTCTTGAAAAAAATATAAAAACAGAGATATCAAAGATGGAGATTTCACTAGTGAATATATTCTTTCAGGTTTTGTATCCATCTGATCTCTAATTTTCGGCTTTAGAATTGCTTGCTCAATTCCTGTCTCTTGCTGCTTCCTACCCGCATCTTTTAGCCACGTCCCCTTCACAATTGTGTGATTAATGCATGTGCACCATCATGTGACCTAACTTCTGTCGCTTATACACTGGCAGGAAAGTTGAGAGGTTTAAACTTAACTCTTTTGGGGGATAATTATGAGTACAGTTCTTGGAGTGTCCTGTATCTTAAGAGCTAGTATATTGGATCAAATAAGGACAGGCCCTCATGCATCCTGGCCTATGCCAGTGGTCATTAGTGAATGCTTTGGGAAGGCATGTAAATAATGTCTTGAACTCTAGAATGTAGAAGATTTTCAGTGTATTTTTTAAAATACCAGTGTTTAAAAATGCCTTTTATATGGGCTTAAGAGCAAGGTTATCAAAGCTGCAAAGGTAATTTCTTCCTTTCTGTATATCTTACTGCTATTTATTTCTTCTTGCAGTTTTTAACATTTGAAAAGCATTTTTATGGTTTGTAGAAAAATGTCCACAGTAAACAAAAATTACCGTGAAAACCTAATAAATGAACAAAGTAAATAAAAATACTGTTTTCTCTTTCAGTTGTATTAAATAAACCTATTTTAAATAAATTGTATTAATACCTGAAGTTATTTACAATAGCAGGTAATAAATGTTTAAATAAACTGATTATTTAGAAGATAAGTTTTTCCTCTTCTGTTTGGTTAGTGTGGCAGAGTTCATGTATCGCCACAAAGTACAGATAAACTGTTAACTGTTTTTCATGCTTCGAAAGAGAGCGACATTACTGAATTAATAAAAAGCAAAATTCTTTTGTAATTCAGCTTGTGTTGTTGGGTAATCATGGTTTTATAAAATATTTTCAACTTTTTTTTATTTTTACATTTGGATTGTTTCAATGATTTTTTTTTTTTTAATGCTGTACCATATTAAATCACTTCTTCATGCTTGAAAGAAAAGGTGTAAACTTAAATGCAAATCCAAAATGGAGATCCTTATCAGAGCAAAATTAAAGGAACAAAATAAAAGCGCAGTACTAAAGCAGAGGTTCCCAAACTTACTCTGCTGTTCAGTCACCAGCATTTATGATTAAGAGCCTGTTGGTGCCTGTAGTGTTAATTTCCCTTGTTTTGTAGGTATTTCTCAGAGCAGGACCTCTATCCTATGTTCATCAACCTGTGAAACATACCTGAAACCAGTACACAGCTCTTTGCTTCCTGCCTCGCTTACTGATTTATCACCATCCACTCCATCCTATTCTTATATACCAAAATCCACTCCTGTACAGCAGGCTCACTTCCAAAACTGCTGTCAAAACATTGCCTGCTTAAAAGATCTTCAAAGTGTGATTACAAGGATAGCTGGGAAGTACTATAATGTGCCAGGCTTAGGAGTAATATATGGCAAGTTACTGGTTCTACAAACCCTTCTGCAGATAAGTAATCCTATCAAAGGCAGTTGAGTGCATTTGATTAAGGATTACATGCGATTAGTGTTCTGCAAGGCTAAGAGTGCAACCTGTATCTTTAATGAGTATTCACATATTAATGCTGCTTTGAGCAGGAGGTTGAACTAGATGACCCCTGAGGTCTGTTCCAACTGGAATGATTTTATGATTATCACACTGGTGTTATGCAAATAGATATTTCATTTATAAAAAGCATATTAATTGAATAAGCTAAGCCTTAGCAAATTGTTGCAATTATTTTACCTAGTGCCTCATGCTGCAAATTTGACCCAAGTTTAAGTTTTAAAAGAGTAAGAGAAATACACTTGTGCCTTTTTGTCTATTGCACTGAATTCCTTCTATACAGTTTTAGAGCATACAGTTGACTTGGTTCCAGTTCTGGAACTAGTCCAGAGTAGAGGACCTGAATATTTGATGCTTTGTGTGCAGTTGAACTGTGAGAATGGACTTAATCTTACCTTTTTCAGGTACTACTACCACTGAGACTACAGTAACAAAGCAGTCAGTGCGGGTTAGCAGCCTGAGAAAGGCTTGAGGCCCTAAAAACTTTCCAAAGCCAAGGACTCAGAATGTGGGAGGGCATTCTTGTATTTAAAAAGAAAAAACGAATCACCGCTACCCTCAAAAAAAATACCAATAACTCCCCACGCACTGTTAAAATATACTAGGTAGATTCTGAATATATGCAGATGTTGAGACACAACTGGTTGACTTTAATAAACAATACATGTTAAGTGAATATTGAGATGAACACTTTACCATTATTGAATAAATTGTATTTTGATTAACAGTAGTATGATCCTTCTCATTAAGACGTATGGGAAATTCATATGGATTTCCTTCCTGTGTTTGGATAAAGTTTGTACCTATTGCTATCTCTTTGACTGTTCTCATTTAGTATTGGTAATTACTTATTTTTAAGAAAGAAGTTAGATGGAGGAAATCTCAAAATTACTGGCTGTGAAAGACCAATCACTTTCATGTGCATGTGACCAAAACTGTTTTTAGTTAACAATTTAACTCTTCCAAATATGTGAATTAACGACAGTAACAATATAGTTGTTGTCATATCCTATTGATAGCAGTGTATTTCAGGGAAATATTTGGTTATTTGTATGGTTTTATATAAAAAGAAAAGGCACATGGTAACATACCAATGTATGAAGGACTGGACTTTTAGGGAGTATAGAAAGCAATGAAAAGGAATAAGAGGTGCTAGGAAAGAACGGAGTGATTTCTTTATGCTGCTTTTTACCACAAAGAGGTTGTGGACGTTTTGTTCTTTCCAAATAATGTTGATGAGACATGATCTGATTATCGGATTAGATAATCAAAAGATTGAATGCTAGAATAAAGCGCTAAAGAGCCCTAAGTCATGAGGACTCTGATTCATTCATTCAGTGGTTCTAAAGGATGAAGTGGCTGATCTGCTAAGAAGAACGCATCTCATTAGGATGAGATGCTATGCCAGAAAACCGGAAGCTATCAAGTGTTTCATGTACCATACTTGTAAATTGAACACAAGGAACAGATCTAGGGACTCCTATTTTAATGCCATGTAAGTAGATTTGAATGCTAAATGGATAGTCAAGTAGTTCTGTAAGCACAAGATCTAACCGCCTAGTTTCCTATGTAGTTGTATCTTGGAAGTACTGAACAGTACCATCTGCAGCTGGGGTAATAATAGCGTGTGTCTCTTACCTATGTGTTTGTTTTCTAATAACGTGGGCATATGCTGCAGCCTCTCCTTCAGTTTGGGCAGTTTGTGGGTCGATCTCTATCCACTTGCACAGTACTTTGAATTCTGTAATCTCTGAATTCTTTTTAAAATGCAAACGACTTTTGAATCTTCCTCTTTGACAAAACTGTGTGAAATCATGCAGTGGAAAGGATCTAGTATAACATCGGCAGACTGATGAAACAGCATTAATATGGTCTGTCTTTAGTTGTCTAAACAATGATATAAGTTGGTTCTGTGGTTCGTAGAAAAGAGAGTCATACCCACATATATATTTGTATACTCACGTGGCATGTGCAGTTCCTCCCACCTTCTTAAATTTAGTGTATGGTCTGGCAGGGGACTGTAACCCAGGCAATTTTGGTGTGGCCCTACAAGCACTGATTCTTGGTGCAGTCACGGTGATGGTGAACTGTGTGATGCAGAGATGGAAATGAAAGGTAAAGTAGCCCAGGAATACCCTATACTGCTTTCAGTGGCAAAACTGTGATCTACATTGTAATTTACACCTAGGTGACAACAGTAGTTTCTGAATTGATGACATTTTTAGCTGCAATTAGCTACTTGTTCTTGTTTCCTCATTTTCCTGTTGTATTAGCACAGTCATTTGTGTCATCCTGCAATGACTTGGATCACAGAATTGATCCTGACTTCAAGAGGAGTCTATGATAAGCAGGAATTTTTAGCCCAGTTTAGTTTCTCACTGTGGTACAGTATGTGACTCCACTAGCAGATACCTCTACACAAATGGCGCTGTGGCACAAGAATAAGTAGCAGGAGGGTCGTCTCTCTTTGAATTGGCACTCTTACATGCTCATCAAATTTTGTGCCTAGAATCTGTATTAAAATGATTAATCTTTTCCTCGAATAAGCAGCTAATGTAAGATACTGTATATTTCTGTAAAATCAGAAAAATTTTTACAGAACTTGAGGGCAATCTTCTAAGGCTGGATACACCAGCGTAACAATGGTAGATGTCAGTTGGTATTTGCAATTACAGTATAATTCACAGTGGAAGGAATAACCTGAACTACTTGAAGGTAATTCTAAATTGCAAGTAAATATCCTGCAAAAGTACATGCATCATTATAGATGCCTTGGTGAAAACTTCTTTGCAGTGTGCCCACTATAAAACAAACAGCCTTAAAATTTATTGAAATGGTGCTCCACAGTAGCATTAAATGGAAGTTCTTTCCCTGGGCATTTCTGCTCAAATGACCTGTTCATCTGGTTTAATTATGTCATTTATACTTACTTTATCAATCAGTGCATATGCATATCCTCTGTGTTTTTAAATGCTATTGACAAAGAACAAGTTCTTGAAAATGAAGTAAAGTCTTTTCAGTAAGTTTACACGAAATGAAGCTTCTGTATTTCTTGCTTGCAGTTCAATCATTGTCTTCAACTTATCTGTAAATTTTCAATAATGGCAATACATTCATTCTGCCATTTGGAGGAGCCTCTGCCACAGAATAACAATCTGAAGAAAGCTAACTTGTTTGCAAGGAAGAGTCTTCATTTGGAAAGCAGTACCGATACAGCCAAGAGGTGCTTTATCAAGTTCAGGTAAGTGCTTTTTTATAGATATTTTTTAATTACATGTATTTGGATTTTGGTAGGCTGGCATTTTATTTAAATTAGCATATACACAGTGTCAGGTCACAGCCCATCAGCCTTTGTGTTGGTCATTTGACACATAAAATACCTTGAAATGAAAAGGCACATGCAGTAGCATGCGTACTTAAGAGATGTGTGGAGAGAAATTGTTGTCTGGGAAATAATTTTAACCTAACTTATTATCTCTGGAGTAGCTGCAGAGGATGGAGATTATGATGATCATACTGACACAATTCCCTTTTGCTACACATTTTTTTTCAGAGTTTTCTGACGTGTTTCTTCATTTTCTGAATTCAATATTTGGCTAAGCTAGAGATGATTTGGATGTAAGTGTTAATTATTAAGTCCCAAATCATTCAGGGGAAATAAAAAAGCAGTCACGGTCAGGTTTTCACAACTTGGAATATCTTCAAATTTTCTTTTGGAAAAAATAAGCTTTTGGATTTTCTGCCAGTCAGATTTTTTTTCTAAAATGGATCCTTAAATCTTGGCATTATAACTGGATCAAGATTTCATTTCAGATGAATGGTTATTGTACATTCTGTTTATTTTTTTTCTAGACATCCAATTATTTTTATAACCTAATAATGACTTCACGGCAGAAGTTGGTTTATAGTAGTATTCTGCATGGGAGCTGTATGCAATGTACATTCAGTAAGGAATGTTAGCTGTAGAATAATAAAACAATTATGAATATTTAAACAGGTACTTGAATTTCTTTTCCTGTTTTCTCATTGCAAACTGCAGGGGTTCTCTCACTGGCTATGGGTTTGGTGTTCCAACCAGCAGTCAAACAACAATTTGAAAAAATACCTTGACCAGATTGCTTCTTACCAGAAAGGCAGAGTGCAGTTTGTCAGCCTTTTTAGTGGTGCACACAAATCTAGAACCTTTTCTATGATACCTGTCTGCTTTGTTACTAAATTATGGGAACACTTGCATATATGAAAGTCTTTATATATACATTTTTGTAGATGCATATATAAAAATATATCTTTATAGATGCATATATGATCTGAGAAGGCTTATCAATCCCATTTTCCATGCTGAAAATCCTACAGAATGAAAAAGACTAGATTTTTAAAATTTAGTACTTTCGTATCTTTTGGATTCAGAAACAGAGGCTCTTATTCTGCATGGTTTTGTGCACATGCTTAACTTTATATCAATGCCATCCCAGTACAGTACTGATGCTTATGAACTTCAGTGATGTAGAAAGAACAGTACTTTTTTAGTGTAAGCCTTTATTTTAGTATCCTTATACTTAAAGAAACTGTGAAGATACTATTTTAAATAAATGCTTTATAAAGTCAATGGATAATTAAAAACTAAACTAGTTAAAATCTTTTGAACTGTTAGTAGGGTACAGTACCACTGAAAATGAGACTGTTGCTTCAGTTAAGTTCTAAAAGTAGAAAAGCATTTAAATTAAATCATCACAAAAGAGAATTAATTCTGGAGATACTTCTTAATTTTTCTAGGTTTGTTTTGCACTGTGAGTGCAATGAATAGTGTCCACCAGATATCAGTTTCAAAATGCTTTTTTATAAATGGTACAGAATTATAAAAAACGAGGGCTTGGTGCATCTGACTTTGTTCTTTAAATATATTAAAAATAATATTCTTAAGCTTAATATATTTTCTTGGTGGTGAGTATGGTTTCTGATGGTACATGAAGACAAACTCTTATTGAACACAGTTCCGTAAAGCCTGAAGTGGGACACAAACATAAAACAAGTTCAGTATTATTCAATAATAATGCTTATGATGTTTATAGTAAGTACACTGAGATCAGAGAGTGTATTTTTCCTCTGAATCTTTCAGCACAACTATTATTTTTCCTAGCACAACCTTCTGTACATAGGCAAAACTGGATTTTCCTCCATGAATAAACAGTCCTGTATCTGAAGAATAAGAAGGTAAGGTATTTAAGATTATATTCTTTCAGTGAGCAGTTAAAAGTAATTTCAATTACTTGTAATGCACACAAGTACATAAAAATACTTGATTTTTCATTCATCGAGAAGTCTCAAATGATTTACATGTTTCTGTTTGTTGTTTTTCCATCCCATGGATGGAATTTCTGAAATTATTCAGTTCTGCTTTCTAAATGTGTTTTCCCTGAAGTCAGTGAGCTGACCTGAGTGGGAATAAAGGTTGGTTTACCTTTAGTGAGACAAAGTTAAGTCATCACTAAGTGATTTTGAAATCCTATCCTTGAAATACTTTGACATTCAGTGGGATGAGAATCTCAGAACAGATTGACTCTTGGGGACTTGCGAGCAACAGTTCAGATAAATAACTTCTTTGGAGGAGGAACTGAAAGGTTTCTTCTTTTTTAAATTATGAAAACTAAGTAGCAAAGGGTGCAACTTAAACTATAAATATTTCCACTTAACATTTGCATTTAAAATAGATATGCCTATATTTGTGAGGGGATTTGTTAATTACAGTTTGAGCATTATATACTTATCTAACATTTCAGCAGGACTGTTTCCAAAGAGAACATCTTTACCCGCATAGAACATGAACGCTGAGTTTTATTCTCAGTCACAATTTTATCTTATTTTTCAACATGTAGCTGTGAGTTTTTAGTTAGTTCAGCTTCAGCAATTTCTATTTTGTAAAGACAGAGATGCCTTTTGGTAATTCATGCATAACCTAGAACTAACAGCTTCTATATTGGAGTGTCAGGGACTCTGTTCAGATCATGGAATTAACTTGGTTGGTTTCCTGCTCCAGCTGGTCCCCACTTTCTCTAGAGAAAGGGTAGATGAGTTGTTTGTGTTGTAAGAGCCCAATGCAGTTTGTAACATAGAGCCTTAAAGTCACACACAACTGATGCTGCTTCACTTTTATTTCTGCTCTTGGAAAGTACAGCAGTGCAGCAGTTACTGCTGCCTCAGTAGTGGAGGTGTGCAGGATGGGAACAGGAACTGCTACAGCCATCTCCAGTAATCTGTCCTAGTCTGTCACCCAGGGTTGTCTTTCACACTCTGTTTTGGGGGGAAGGTGTAAAGTAGTTCTGTAATTGGTAGGAAAAAAGCAAGAAATTTTCCTATTTAAAAAAGCAAAAAGTTTTTCTTCTGCATGTAGTGTTTTAAAAAGAAAACATTTGGGTATTTTATTTTATTTAAGACACGCAATTTTGATTATAGACTTACTTCCTTGCCTTCTTCAAAAACAGGATATTGTAAGAGATCAGTATTTTGAGATGAAGATCAAGAATAAAAGCTGAGAGTATTTTAAGAAAAAAGATTTCAAGAAATGAAATACATGTATTGCCTGTCATTTAAGTTCAATAAACCACTAACACCAATGACATATTTAGGGTTTTCTGTGTTCAGCTCAATAGGCAATAGAAACTGTGAGAGAAGCAGTTGCATCTGAAGTAGATCATCTGGTTTAAGAAAGTAAGCAACTATTCCTGCCAAGCAATTAGTTAAACAAGACTATTGAAATACAAGTGTTTTCACAGTAGCTCTTTAATTAAGTAAGTGGAAGGTGTATCACATGCTTGTAGTAAGTTGCATGTTTCTTCTGGGATGATGAAAAATACACATTTTTTTTTCTCCCTAGACAATTCAGTAATCCCTGTAATTCTTGTCATGGGTATACTAAAACAACTGGGCGGAAATTTCTGCACCATTGGATTTGTAAAGTTACAGACAATCTGGGAAAAAATTACTAAGAGTTCTCAATAATTAAAAAAAAAAAAAATCACATAGCAAACAGCAGATTCAATCTTAGTGAAGTAACGTCCATACAAGAGACAGTTCATACTGCTGTAGGTTAGTATGAACAATTTGTCTGAGAGACACATCTTACCTTTTTCTTGGGGCTTGTGGTATATGAATGTCTGAGAGGGTTAATTGGCTATGAGAGCTGATGTTAAGCCCTAAGGTAAGCTATATGGTAGCAGGACTGGATACCACCTAACAAACTATCCTTGTTTTGCTTCCCAGCGTCATGACATTCTTTTGAGAGCAGGCCCAGAAATTTATTGTCCTGGTCATCAACATCCAGCTTAAATACTCTACTATTAGATCCCACCTTTTTAATGTTGTCATATTGAGCTGGTTGGTTACCAACCAAACAAAACTTTGAAGGAGAAGATTCTTCTGCCTTAACTGCAATCTGGCTATGTGAGTTACAGGGTCTTCCAAGAGAAGGCTATCCCATTCCTGACATGCTCACCAAGAGGAGATGATGAAGTCTGTGTAGTTCCTTGAAGATTAAGTTCTTTATCCTGCTGTGGAATAGGAAATTGTGTATGTTAGGTAGTACAGCTTCCTGGTTGCTTGGTTTAACAATACCTGATGGCCAGAACAGTTAGTCTGAGGTATCATGTCTGTTCCAAAGATGGTAGAGGCTGCAGCATAGAAGGACAGAATTACAGGGAATTGTCTGGGTCTGGAAGAGGATACGTTTCCTTGGAGTGCAGTCCAAGTTATGGAATACCATCTTACAGGATACAAATACTGTACTTGGTATCAAATGAGGACTCCAATCAGCATATCAGAGAGGGGTAGTCAGTGACTTGAATTTCATTTTATGCAGCACTATGAATAAAGCAGTCATTTAGAGACCTGGCTTTGGGACTCCAGATACTTCAAAAGGAAAAGCAGTTCACTTGAAGAACCTCTTTAATTAAGGGGCAAAGCAGTACAGTTTGTAGATGGATAAAATTCCCTCTGCTTTGGTTTAGTTAAAGACATTGTGTATCAGGTCTGCCTGAGATGGAGTTAATTTTCCTCACAGCAGCCCTCGTAGTCCTGTGTTTTGTATCAGTAGCCAGAAAGGTGTTGCTAATGCACCAGTGTTTTGGCAGCTGCTGAGCAGTGCTCACGCAGCATCAGGACTGCCTTTGCAACATTCCCCTTTCACCAGCAGGCTGGGGGGTGGGCACATAGCCAGGACAGCTGACCCCAGCCGACCAAAGGGATATTCCATACCCTAGGACATCTGCTCAGTAGTAAAAGCTAAAGGAAAGGAGAAGGAGTGGGAGCATTTGTTATTATGACATTTGTCTTCAGGAGAAACCACTGTATGTACTGAAGCCAAATTTTCTGGGAAGTGAATGGTCATCACCTGCTCATGGGAAATAGAGAATAGATCTTTTGTTTTTCTTTGGTTCCACTTGCAGCTTTTGCTTTATTTAAACTGCCTCTATCTTGCCCTACGAGGGTTTTTCCCATCTTGTATTCTCCCCACCCTGTCTTGCTGAGGAGGGGAGTGATAGAGCAGCTTTTGTGGGCACCTGGCATCAAGCCAGAGTCAACCCACCACGCCATGGTTGGAGACATATCTTTTTGCTAACTTCTAGCAGTTGTTTCCATGACTGCTTTTGGAATTTATTTACTCTCTAGCTCGTTGATGAATATTTTCATGATTCTTTAGGCAATATCTGTCTTGGCATAGCCTTCTGCTTCTAAACACCAGGTAATGAGAGTGTTTACTTTAGAGTCTGACCTGTTTCTGCTACTGCTTTTTCTCTTCTCCATTTTTAGAGACTGTCTTTTATTGCGACTTGCTGTGGACTGACTGCCTGCTGGACCATTTATTTCTGGAGACATCAGTCACATATGTTCCCACCTTCCGGCCTTGTTTACCCTTAAAGTGCTTTGTTAACTATTTGAAATGAGATAATCCTTCTATATAGAGTTGTCATATTTGCTTAACAAGATTTTCTGTACAAGTATACCCTTCCCATTTATATATGATAGGATGCTATTATTACAAGGACTGTAATGTTTAGTTTTATTTTCAATTTTTCTGATTCCTACTGAAGCTGAACAACCAGCAAACAAACCCCCCAACTTTTAAGTACCTCTGTTTGCAACACAGATCCATCTCTAATATTAAAACAAGTTTAAGTTATTTTCAATAAGTACTTTGTACCTTTTTTATTCTATATAAACGATATGTCCTCTGCACTTAGCAGAATGGATGTGGCAACATAGACAGGCTCCCACAAAAACATGTAGCCCTCCAGGTCTCAGGCTGCAGGAAGTGCTAGAGCCTTTCACTGGTAATGGATGGCAGTAGTGAGAAGAGCCAGGTGAGGTGTGACTAAGTGGATGATCTGCTCAGCCTGGTAGCAGAGCTGCGAGAGGAAGTAGAAAGGTTAAGGAGCATCAGGGAGGCTGAGAAATAAATAGACTGGTGAAACCATCTCTGCCCTCCCAGAGACAGGAACAGGGACAGCCACCAGAAAAAAAAAACAAGATCAAGGGGATCCTGTATCCTCCTGCTGTGCCAGGCTGAAGGCAGTAGCTTAAACAAAAGGAGTGAATGGAGGCAAGCCCACTCTCGGGGCAGCAGGCGAACCCCCTCCTTGCCCATCTCACCTTCTCCAGTGCCTTGGTATAGCAGGTATGAGGCTCTGGATGTGGAAGTCTAGTCAATGGACAATGTGGATATTCTGTCAGGTGATTCTGGTGTCTCAACTCAGTTGGTTGGGAGACACCATTCCTAGTGTCCAAAGGGAAACATACTGGTTAAACCCTTTCTTTTTTTAACTAAAGTTTGCTCCTTTAGAAGGAAAAAGCTTGGGTTGTTTTGACAGTGCAGCCTGAATTCACAGATGCCATTTCAAACAACCATATAAGTACAGATAGCGGAAATACTACTGTGCAGCTGAACTAAAGAGATTTCACTGGATAACTACTTGCCTCTTACTGTCATTGGCAAGTCAGAGATAATTTCTAAAGCTGCAGTCTGGCTGAGGAGGAGTAATTGCTTTTATATCTTTTTCAAGCCAAAACATACACTTTGTTTTTCCTAGTCTTTTTACCAAGATTCAAAATAATCACAGCATTGTTGCTGAAAAAAATATTTTTAAAAGAAAAAGTGTTATGAAAAGAACGGTGACACTTGAATAGCACGCAGAAAACTTGTCAGCTGAACTCGTGACAGAATCTGGTAGAAATTCAAAGTCTGGTTTGTCTCTAATAATTCCATTAACGTTTCAAAGGTTGATGATGTTCTGGGAATTACACAGGAGGGATTATTTTTTAAGTTAAGAATTAGTACCTTAAAGCTTTGCCTACACTAGGAATATTGCAGTGATCTTGCAATAGGTAAATGGACAATATCTGAGACATTAAGTTCTCTATCAGATATTTTGCTGCTTTATCTGTACTGGTATAATTAATGTAGCAGCCGTCTTTCCGCATAGTGTGAATAGAGCTGTGTCGGTATAAAACTGTATATATTGGTATCTTATTTCCGCACAGAAGGAAACAACCTCGGAGGGCTGGCCCAGTTCCAGAAATTGTTTTTAATTATATTGCAGTTGCTATGCCTGTATAAACTATTTGTATTGGAGACCTTACACCAGAAGAAAGTGACTTCATTCTGGTTTATTTGCCCTAGTTCATAGAGCTCCATAAAAAGTGAAACCACTTCAGTTTCAGATGTTCAATTTGCCTTTGTCAGCAAACTTGCCCTTTACATGGATTTACCTCCATCTATGCTAGAGGACACAAACAATGAGTGTTTTGACAATAAAAATGCATCTTCCTTTCTGATATAAGCCTAATCTATGCACTTAATATTGGAACAAGTAGAGTGTACTGTGAATGGTTAGAATACCTCCATCTGGCTGCTTGCACCAGAGCCTATGGCGCAGCTTTCTCCTGAATCTCAGCTTAACTCTGTGTTATTCAGTATGGAATACAATTTTTTTACATGCTCTGACCAAACCTTCAATTGCTATTTTATTGACCAGAGTCTTGCCTTCCTTTCTGCTGTGTAAATGAACCTTGTCCAGTATGTATTACCTAAGAGAGAATTAAGGAAATTCAAATCAGAAAATTGGAACTTGCATCACTTGCAAATAAGGCTGATCTGCATGTGCTCATTCTGTAAAGATAATGTTGAGTTTATTCAGATGATTCCTATTCTAAAGCTACAAGTGAAGGAGCGATCTTGATCCCATATTAAGTGGTAGGGAGAAGGTTGTGATAGGGAAGAGTCTGAAAATCACTATAACCCTTCTGCTGTAAGCCTGGGAGCAGTAAAGAAAAGACCTAGTCAGGACCCAGCAGTAAGAGAAAGAGCCAGAAGCTGAGGGACCTTTGATCATTCAGAGAACATTCACTAGCTTTAATTAGATGTTCTCTGTACTGTGCTCATTGACTGTTTGTTCCACTCTCTGTCCATTCTACTTCTCTATTTCTGTTTCAGTCCTCCTTACTTCATAAGCTCCCCCTGCAGTCTGCCCTCCTTACTCCCTATCTCCTTGCATTTTGTTAGCAAGCAAAGGCCACTCCCCAAACCGAGCTACTGTTGCATTTACTACAACAGTGGTGTTTGTGAACTTTTTCCCTATGCTGTTTTATCTGTTTAGACTGTTGGTTTTTATATAATCCGGGATCTTTTACTCTTCTGTGTTTATGTGCTGTCCAGCATAATGGAACTTCAATTTTCATTAGTCCTTGGAAAACCTTAAATATGATTAAGAATAATAGTCCTTTATCCTGCTTTTTTATAACAAATCACCTTTAGGAAAGTGACTACCCTTAATGAGATGAGGTATATGAAATTTAACAGGATAAGAGGAACTTATCTCTTGCAGTTTTTCTGTAGGTGGACTAGTGATTTAAAATATAATGCTATAACTGTGGTTATATTACGCTCAGCATAATATGATGAACATTTCAGAATGAATTTTATTTGACTATGTTTGCATTGCACTTGCAGTAGTTGGGAAATTGTTGGTTTGTTTTCCATGCTTTACAGCTTTTAAATTTGCTTTCTAGAAACCATTTTGGTAGGTGCGGTTTGCTTGTCAGAAATCCGTTCTGAAGCTTGAGTACAAAGCAAGCAGGGTACTAATGATGGATATGAATGGATACTTAAGGATAACAATGGATATGGCATCTTACAAATCAGTGGTATTCTGGTAAGAATTTGTATGTAATTTACTAAACAGTACATTATAGTTCTTAGTAAAATGTGTCTGTGTATTTCTGTGAAGATTTGTCTGATTGTTTAATGAAAATTTCTTCTAAAACGTGAAAAATAGGATTGGTCTATATTGTGAAGTATTTTAAATTCTGAAACAGTGTGCAAAATAGTTTAATTAGCAGTGACCTCTTGCATATAAAACCACTTAAGGTATCTTTTTAGAAAAGTGAGTTATTTTAGAGAAGTACTTAGTGGCTACTTGTGGCTCACTGTGTGTGAGCTTGCTTCTCTGAGTATTTAGAACTGAATATTTTTGAACTATCTTTTTTAAATAAAAAGCTTTTTTTGCACTTGAGTATATTCAGAGAATGTCATAACTAACCTCTGGTGGTGTATTTTGCCACTACACATGTAACTGTTCTAACGGGCATTGTATCCAACTTTGGAGGAGCTATGAAACAGTTATGTAATTATTGACAAATTAATCATAGCTGGAAACTTTGAATCCTTGTATAGGTTAAAAAAATCTATAATGGCAGCATCCTAAGTCACTGTACTGGTTCTACTTTGGAAGTTTTATGGTATTTAAATATCGTACAGTAATGGCAAATGCAAGTAGGAACACTTGCATGAAAAAAGTTCTACTGTAAGTACAGTACAGTAGAAGTGGTTTCTTTTTAGTCTTGGAAATAGCTTAGGTTAGTGATTCCTTACACAAAAATTCTTGTTTTCACCAAAACCCATTATATTCTTTTCAATGCATATACTGATATCTTGAAACTCACAAAGAATTTGTGCCTCTGTTTCTTCTTTTCTACGCTTTGAATCTCACAGGTTGTTGGTATGCTTTGGAACTGTTCTGATAACAGCTGACAGTTCTTAAAGCTTCTTAAAAGTATTTTGAGGTCCTGAGTATATCTATACCATGTAGTAAAGAGCAGCACAGAGACTGTTCTTCTGATGAACTAATTTCATAGCTGAGGTAGCTGTTTCAGCTGCCTGCTGCCTCCAGTGAAATTAGGATGTTAACAGACCTCTTAATTTTCTCATGCCATGCTAAAAGCTGTCGTGGCTCAGGAGCTGATTCATAAGCAGATTAGGCATTAATTGGATGGACAATGTCTGTTAGAGGGGTGGTGGTTAGTGTCTGAGAGTGGTTGCAGTGTTCGGTCCACTGTATGCCTGTCAGAGCCCTTTGCTCCGTTGAGACGTTAGGATAAGGAGCTCAGATGTGTTGTGCTAACACAGATACCTCCTAGGGGCACCTGATGAGAGGAGCAAAACTGTAATGTATCCTGGGGGAAAGGAGTACCAGCCTGGTTGACAGAATCCATTTGCACTGTACTTGGTTCCACAGTACAGACATGCGCCATAACTTAACTGTTACCTAGGGCAGCATTAATTAAGAGTATCCTCACTAAGATACTGGTAGAGGAAGTATGGAGAATGCCTGGTTGATGAATTCCTGAAAGGTCTGTGGCCAGATTCCAAAGGCCTGATGTAAGTGTACGAGTTAGACCTGAAAAATTAATGTAAGCAGTCTCCTCATTTGAAATTAGATTGGTATGGAAGTGACTAATAGTGACTTCTGTTTAATTTCATTTTCCGCAACACTCACCTTTTCATTTTTACTTTCTAGGTGAGTGGGAGATAAAATCTGGCCCTCAAAGTGCTATGCACTCATTCCCTTGCCAAAATACAAAACACAAATCAGCAACTGTAATGTAAGGGCATACTGGGTTCCTCTAACTACACTGGACAAGTATGCATTTTAGGTATATGAATATAAGCTTGAATATCTGCTCCAGTAACTTAATAAGTATTTTTTTTAAACTGCTGTGATTCTGTAGTCACTTGGGATCAGGAAGTTAGACTGCTTTTTTGAGAGGCTAGTCTTTCACTCTGGTTCATTGCATAACAAGTGTTTGGCTGTTTATCTGTTCTGTTTATATTTTAACCAGCTTTCAGGAGGGGAGAAAAAGGGAGGGCTGAGCTCTTCATAGTTTTAAAAACCCTCAAATTCTGAAGGATTATATCAATAAAGAAAAACCCAGTTTGCAGTTTCCATGTGGCAGAGGTATCTTATCTGTAGTTGCAGTAATTCTAAAATTCAAGGCTGGAGTGTCTTTTTCTGTTGATCTTTTCTAAGGTGACTGTACTGACTGGTATTGTTTCAAATAAAAACGTTTAAAACAAGTGATTGACTTGTAAAAGAGTTGACTGTCATTTAGTGTTTAATTCCTCTTTTGCTAAATTATTTTTGTGATATTAACTTCATTTGTGACACTTCAGTAGGTGGAAGCCTGAGGGGGGAAATGTTATAGTTCTTTCACAATTCATTAGTTTGTGGATGTTTCTGTTATGTTGTTTTCACTCTGAACGGCTCATCTATTAAATGAGCACGCCAGCCTAAAGGCATGCCCTCAATATTGCACAGTGAAACTTGATGCTATTACATATAAAAATGTGGAAGATGCTCATACCCATTTGAAACCTTGAGAAGTTTTGTGCGCATTGGACATGTGTGCTATCAATTACTTAATGCACTCTCTTTTAAAAAGCTGCATTTTACCATGTCTGATTGCTCTTCTTCACACCATTGATATACTGTTTTTAGGCTACATCTGTCTATGAGCCTAAGCTGGAATTGATACAGCAATTTTATTATAAAGTGGTACAGTGTCAGTGTATTCATTTCTAGACTAATTGATGAAAGACTATACAAGCATCTACTTTGCATTGCCATCTGGGTATTACTGTAATGATTTAGACAGATTCAGAAACACTTCTATTTGGGAAGTTGATGATATAGCTCTAATGCTCTCCATACTATGAAAACACTAATTAGAATGAACTAATTAGAATGGCCTCTGGTTATCATAGCTCTCCTTGAATTTTAGCTTTCTTGCCAATTTAATTTTTCCTTGTTTAATAAGAACGTCAATGACAAACCAGATTTACCTATTGCTAGCATGTCACACAAGTTATCACATAGTACATAAGATTCATACTGAAACGCTGCAAGAAGTAGGTCTAAAACTGGCCTGGGGTTCCAGTTCTACATCTCTTTAGTATGTGTAATATGGAATCAGATGTGCACACACAGCAGCAAGATGAGAGGAAGGGTTCTGAAAAGCAAGTAAAGTAAAATTTTTCTGATATTGTTTTAAATCTTTAGGATTTTATTCTTCTCCATATGCTATATAGTAGTGTTAAGTATAACAGTCAGGGGAAGTTGTTTTAAGATTTGGGTTTATTTCTTCTCATTACCCTACTCTCATTTTCATTGGCAGTAAATTAATTTATCCAAGTAGTGTGTGTTTTGCCTGTGACAGTAATTACCAAGTGATCTCCCTGTCCTTATCTTGACCCTATAAGCCTTTTGTTGTATTTTTCTCTCCCTGTCCAGCTGAGGAGGGGGAGTGATGGAGCGGCTTGGTAGGCACAGGACATCCAGCCAGGGTGTCATTGACCTCAGATGGCATTTCCCTCCAAACCCCATCGATATTACGTACATAGCTCCAGAACTTTTGTTCTCTGGCTGACAGGCCTGTGGTTTAGAGAGGAGTAAGGCAGAATGCTGTGATAGAATAGGTACAACATCATGAGTCAGGTACTTTGGGTTTTAAATAGCAGTGCTGTTCTACCATGCATAATGTGGAGTGGAGGAGTTTATGCCAAAGTGAACAGATATTCATATTAGAGTGGTCTTCCCGTACATTTTTTGCTTTTCATTTCTCATGGCTGTACACTGGGTGTGAGTCTTTCTGTGTCCCTGTTCCTTTTTCAGAGGAGATTGTTGATGCTCACCTAACTCTGCTTCCACTGGTCTGGAATTCTAGGAGCCCAGAGCAAGTCATCTCAGGTCACATAAGGATGTCTCATTAAAAGAGCATAAAAAGCATAGAAATATCACAGAATACTACTGTTTCATCTTCAAGCGGTATTGAAATACAGGCAAGAGAAGGAAGCTGGTAGCAAAATGAAAATCAATCAGAAATTGCTGCCCTGGCCAGGCTGATGTGTTGGAGAGAACGGGGTACTGGGTGCCGAGGGCAGCACCTCTGCCTCCCCACACAGGTGCAGGCGTTTTCAAACCTCAGCAGCAACAGCCAAGCCAGGTGTGCTGCTCTGCTCTACCTCTACAGGTGCAAAAGCTGCCTCACCAGGCTGCTCTTCCTGCGGTTGTCTCTGTTTCAGAGGCTTTGGCTTGGCAAGGTCCTTCCTTCGTTTGCCAGGAGGGATTCTGCAATCCTGCAGGTAACAGAGCAGCCCGTACGGCTTTAGTCCCGCTCTCACTTTTCCACCTGTTTCCAAGCGGTTTTCCCCTTTCCTGTGTGATGACGATGCACAGCTCTAAGGTTGAGGTTAGGGGCCGAGTTCTGAGGGTCTAAGCAGGGTTTCTTGTAAGCATAGCCCTGTCAGGTGTTGCAGGTACTGACCTTTCCCTTTTCCTGCGGAGTCCCGCAGTCCCTCTCCCCGGGGCGCGGTGTCGCTGCTCTGCCGTCACCCCGCACGCGGGGCGCTGCACAGGAGCAGCTCAAGCGCTCGCGAGGCAGGTGTTGCCTCGGGCCAGTTGAGAGCGCCAACAGAAAAGCGTCCTCGTTAGGCTGATGGGGGCCTTTCCGCGGGACCTCCGCAGCGCGACGGGACCCCCTCCCGCGTAGCGCCGCAGCCGCTCGGAGCCGGCCGGGCGGGCCTTTGCCCGCCGCGCCAGCTGCTGCCGCGGGGCGGGGCGGGGCGGGGCGCGCCCGCTGCCTATTGGCCACACCTGGCCGGGCCAAGCGCCCTCCCCGCCCCGCGGTCTTGCGGCCGGGGCAGGCTTTGTGGCCGCACGGGTCCCAGCGCTCCTGCGTTGCTCTTCCCCTGCCCCACGAGTCCGTGGCGTTGCGGCGCTGCCCAGGGCTCGGGTCGCCTCTCCGCAGTGCAGCCCGGTTTGGCCGTGCGCGGTTTAGACCCAGCGCCGCCCCTTACTGTGTGCTGGGACTGAGCTATCGAGTAGGCGGCTGTCGGGGTGCCCTGGTGTTGCTTGTCAGATTTCTGCCAGGTTCCTGGCTAAGTGGTTCGTGTTTGGGCAGCATGGTGCGGGGGGAGGTGTTCCTGCCCTCGGCAACGGGGGTGGAACTGAGGGATCTTTTAGGTCTCTTCCAACTCAGACCGTTCTGTGAGATTTTTCTATCGTAGAGGAGAGCACGCTGTGGGCTGTTTGGTGCTGGGAACGCGCCTTTGTCTGTGAATGGTCCTGCCTGGAGCTTCTGTGTGCCTTGGAAAAAGATGCATAAATAGAGATGAAAGCATTTAAAATGGCAAGAAGAATTTTGCTCATTTCAGAAAATAATTCACATATGAAAAGGACAATCTAAAAGTTTACCATGTGAGCTGAAGTAATTTTATTGCTTTATTACTGGCGGTTTTCTTTTGCATATATAGCGTAAACTTAGATCTTCCTTTAATGGATATACAGTGGATTGTGGCAAAGGTTCAAGTTCAAAACTACTCTTTGGCAAATATTAAAATACTTTACACTGAATGCCTGTGTGATATTCACACTATTCTTATGACAACTGCTATATATCCTGATGAATCCTTTGCAGTTTAATATTTAAATCAAGATGTTAGGAATAAAGGACTTCTGATCATTTAATTAGAATTCAAGTGGAGCAGAAGCCGATATATTATCTGACACTTAGCTTCTGTAGTGCCTGTCACAAACTAATGGCTCTCTTAAACTGTACATTAATCTTCAATAAGAAGTTCAGAAACGTATGCTGAGTCAAAAAATTTTTAATACCAAATAAATAGCTTTCATACTATTGGAAAGAACTGTATTTTAACAAGAAATTCTTTCACATCCAAAAGAAGTTAGTTTACACCTTTCCCCAAGAGTTTGTTTTATTGTGGCTACCCATGGTCTCCTGAAAGGAAAAAAAGGGTGTGCGACAACTTTGCAGGCAAATATATTTCAAGTTATGTATATTCAGTACATATTTTCAAGCATAGGATGAAATACCTTTAGAAAAGCAAAATGTTCCTTTTACCTTAGAAAGTGATCAATATTTGTCAATGAGGTGTATTATTAAAATGATTACAGGCAAAAGCTGTAAAACTAAGAGGTAAATCTAGGAAGCAACAATTCTTCTGCTCACAAATTCACACAGCCTGAGTCATCTGCAAAACAGAGTAAGTAAGGGGACTAAATCTGATGTTCGAATTTCCTGGTGGCAAATGGTCTGTTGCTTTCAGAACACTGAGGAAAGATATGTTGCCTTTTGGATTCAGGGATTTTATACGGCCTTTCTGCATCCTACTGGCTTGCTTTTGTGCCAGATAGCTTTTCTGTCATTGCAGACAGTAAGGTCTTAGACCTACAGCTGTACATCAGCCGAAATTCCCTTCTCTAAGAAAACCAGTACCCTTGCCTACGTTCAAGTGTCACTGCACAAAGTTTGTGTAACTATTTAAAATTCTCAGTTTCTATCATCCTGATACCAGCTGCATTCTCTCTTTCTAAGAAAGAGTTCCCAGGCAATCTTTCTAGTTCTTTGTGCTGTCTTATGTTATTGACCTTTTGAGTCTTCATTTGTACCCTCTATTGTATTGTGTGATGCTTCAGCCATTTATTTCTGCCCTGTTTAGCTGACCCAGCCACTTGCTAAACCATGAAGTCGCATCCTTGCTTTGGCAGTGCTGGCAGCCTCTCCTTTCTGTTTCCCCACTATCCTCCACTCCCAGACATTATTATATTATCCTTACCTTCCCAGGCACAGCAGAAAAAAACTTCAACAGAATACGTGAAGCTACATCCTTATGCTCTCTTTGATTTTTTTTTTTTCCTGTTGTGTCTTGTCTATCAATAAAATTAAGACTTTCTGAGAAAGAATTGTAATTTTCTGTATGTCTTTGTAATGACTGATACAATGCGGTAATGTGTTTTCTAGGGTGTGCTGTAACAATATGCGTTTCAAACTAAACCAGAATGATCTAATCAAGATAATCAGGCAGTGTAGTGGTGGCATACTGAGAAATAAGGTATTTCTAGCTTCCTTTTTTGTGGGTGATCAGTAATTCGCCACTTTGTGGGTGCTTTTTAACAAGATTTGTGATGGGCATCCTTGTTAAAACGGGGTGAGGGGTTTGTCTTTTTTATAAATCATTTTGCTAAGGAGAAAAAATGTTCCATTTCAGGCCTTTGAAAAGTAGACAAACTTCTAAAGAACCGGCTGTGATTGGAAATTGAGAAAAAGACATCTAAAGTAGAACCTGCAGTGATGGAGAAAATGAGTTTATAATCATGCTGATTTTCATTTTTCATGTGTTTTCCTTTATTGCCTACATAAGAGCTTAATGTGTCCAACCTTCAGTTGTTTCAAAATTTTCGAGCTATGTCTATACTGTTGTTAATGAGCTACTAATAGAATTTAATGGAAACTATAGGAAAAGTTAGCATGAGATTGTGAATAAAAGTTCAATAGTGAAATCAAATTACTATTCCATTTTTTTAATTTATAAATTTACATAAGAATTATCACATTGGCTTAAACCATAATACAGCTTCCTGTTTTGGTAGTAAATATACCCCAGTGCATCAGTTGATGTTAATTCCAAACAAGTTTCTTCCTGATTTCTTTCTCTGCTGTTGATAGGGGCATTTTATCTATGTTAATAACTGAATTTCCTTGTTAATCAATATGAATAAAGTACATTTGATGTGGAAAAATTTTTCTTCTGATCAGTTTTGAATTTTCAGATATTTCTCAATATTTTTTTCTTGTGCTATAAGATAGCAAAGATAGAAATGTCTCCAGAGCCCTCTGGAGCGTTTATTATTTTTTCCATCCACTCATAAGAGTCTTGATTTTAAACTTGCCAGTTTCTCTTCGTATGATATTTTCAATGCTTATTGTTGTTCACATTTTAACCCTTTCCAGTTCTTCCATGTCCTTTTGGTAAAGGGGTGACCCCTACCACATGTGGTTTTTCTGGTAATGTCACAGCATTGATTTTTATAATCCTATTACACTGGCTTTCTTCTAATTCTCTTCCATTGTTTAAGCAGCCTGTTTTATTATTTTTATTTTGAATGCAGCAGCAGGTTAGGCAGAGATTTTCACAAAACTGCTGAAGTGGTGCCCTAGTTCCTTCCTGAGGCCAAGACATCTGGTGCTCTTTCCCATTATGGCACAACTGATCTAATGAACGACTTGCATTAAACAGAGGCAGTCCTACCACCTCCCTTGCACCTGATGCTGGCATTCTTTTGCCTCATGATCCAGCTCATGAAACTATAGCTTGTATCTAGTATATCCTAGTCTCACCAACGAAGGATTGATTTTTCTCTTGGTTTTGGTCACTGAGTGGGCTCACTAGTGACTGCTGCTTCTGTTTCAAGGAGAATAGAGGAGCACATGGCAAGGGAAGAAGGAGGTAGCAGTATGGAATATGTCCTTTCTGCATAAGATCAGTTTAATTAGCGTAAAACTACGCAGAGCTGTAACACGAGTGTTAAGATTGGGATAAATGCAGGATGGATGAAAACATCTGTGTAAGCATAAGGTGAAAAAGCAAAACAAAGGGTTAAAGAAATGGCCTGTACTGATAAGGAAGGATAGTGTTTCCAGAACACCATTCCCAGCAGTATCTGTGAGGCACAGCACGGATGACTTACCAGCGGAAGACCTTGCACCCTAACAGCAGGAGGATGGTAGCAAGGCAGCAAGATTGCAGTGTATCACATAAACCATTCTTTTTCCTGGTAGCCAAACAGAAGAACAGAGTGCAGGCATGTGTGTCAGACCTGTATTCCAAACGAGGAAAAATAGACAAAGGGCAGCAATATGGCCTAAGATTTATAGAAGGCAAGGTAAGCCTTGTTCTCTGTTTTGCAGGAAATTTATCCTGCCCAGACCACTAGGACAGATAAGACTTGATGCTTGTGAGTAGAGTGAGCATAAGAGTGTAATGAATTAAATCTATGGAGAATTAATGTCAGTGGGTGACAACGACTTACGTGGAGATTTTTTTAGGTAATTTGCCTTCCTTTTGCCTAACATAGAGTTTTGTTACACTAAGTTCCCTACCGTTGTGCCTTTAGTTTGAAAGCTCATAAAACACAGACTGTTTTCTCTTTGGTTTATTTTAGTAGATGTTTGCTATCTATCATCATTTGAACTTGATTTGGTGTTTTTGGGGCCCACTAATTCATTTTAGTTAGATTATAACAGATTTCTGTGATTTCGGGTAACCTAAATAACTGCAGATTTTATGCCATGTTACTCAGTTGCCCCAGTTTCTGGATGATTAACAACTCTACCATAACATAGGACCAAATTCATTCTTTTGAGACACTTTGCAGTTAACTCTTTGCCTTTAATGAAATTTATTATAATGAAATAGATAATCTAATCCAATATTTTACCTTGTTTATTCTCATCAGGTTTTGATCTGTAACTCTCTGTGTCTTGTTTTTTTTTTGTTTGTTTGCTTCAGAACAAATTTTTCTCTTACTTAGGGCTTTGCAAGTACTTATTTTCTGTTATCTGAATGAATAGATCCAGAGTAGGAACCAGACAGTCAACAGTAGTAGTTGTTTTCTATTCTGTTTGTTTTGTATATGACTTTTGCTTATTGTTTGTACTAGGATTAGGTTTCCAAATTTGTGTGAGACTCCTATTTGATTCGAACAATTTCTTGAAGCTCATTGTTTCTTCATAATGTTTTATTATCTTTTTCCCAGCAATAAGCATGTTTTTGGAGACTCAGATAATTTCTTAGCATATGAGATATATCTAGGGGGGTTGCTTCCTTATTTTGGGCTTTAGGGACCTTCTTTCCATTACTGAAATCTGCTTTTTAATAGAGTGGTTTTAAAAGTTCAATAAGTTTAACAGGGAGAAGAGTGCATTGCGAGACATGAACTCTTTGCATATATAAAGGGGCTCATTATGTTTCTTATTTTTACCTTACCTGTCCTACATTTTACCATTTTCTTGTTGATTATTTCAGATAATAGCTTATGACATCTGTCATACACATGACAAGGGTTTGTTTCCCCTACCCTGCTTCCTCTGCCAAAAATTCTGTATGCATCTTCCCATTACTCTTATTCTCCCTTCTCTTTCACTGTGTTGAATTGTCTTGAAAATTTGCCCATCATTCAGACAGGAGAAAACCCATCTGGTATGAGCCATGAACACATTCCTGCTCTTTGTTATAGCATTAAGGAATTTAGAAAATAATAAAGTTGATGCATAGCTGTGTGTCTTCTACCTGGCATATGTGCATAATCCCGTGACAGTTACACAATCAGATACTGTTTAATAAACTACTGTATAGCATTGTAGGACTGATTTTGCATTAGTGTAAAATAGTGTTGTTTGGGCATTGAAGTTCCTGTGATGCTTGGCACCACAGAAACATGGGCTGAAAAGATTATCTGCAATCCTAAATATTTGCAGTGTAAATATAATACAGTTGAAAGTAGAAAATATACACAGAAGAGAAGGGAAATACTAGGGGCTGAGGGGGAACACCCAGGCATCCAATTCATCTACTTAAATCAAAAGACTGTTTTCCCTAGGCCATTTCCACCGCTTTTCCACAGCTTATCCGCAGACCTTTCGGAGGACAGTTTAGAATAATTTAATAGGAGTTTCTTTGTCAAAATTGTTCTCAACAGTAGCCTCTCTCCATTTGCTGTATAGAAGGATTCATCTACACTCCACATTCACCTTCTTTAGATACTTAAAATTAGGTAGTGTGTGCATACCTTCTTATCGCACACTTTGCTCGTGGGGGCATGTTAGTAAGCTGAATTTCAGAGAAGACTTTGAAGAACAGCAGTGAATATGTTTTCAAATATTTAAGGGAGCTTCTCTAAAGTGTAAAGTGTAAAACAAAGAAAAAGTTTTAAGAGGTTTGTTTGAAAGTAATAACATGCGGGTGAGAGAGGAGCTGGAAACTGGACTCCTAACGGAAGGGAAGGGAAATGCAAAAAGCATCTCTGAAATTTTTTTTCAGTAAAAGGTGGAAGGGGTTGAAAGTGTTTTGGCCAAACACAAAATAATAAACAAATTGGACGTTATACTCAAATGGTCTTTTCTGCTTTATGTTTCATGAAAATTGTTCCAGCTTCAAATGCCAGCAAACCTGCCTTCCTGAGAGTGATTCGGGAACAATAGGTGCAGGGCCTTGAAAGTGAAGACAAGGAACAGATACTAGAGAAGAACACAGTGAGCTGTGGAGAGAGTGGCGTGTTCTCCAAGTGATCGACTGGGAAAAGGGCCCTTGCAGCAGTTTTCTGAACGAATACAAGTGAGATTAGGCTGTGTTTCTCAAAAGCAGAGAGCAAAACGTTACTGAACCAAAATGCGATGATGATGATGACCTGATTGAATGCTTCAGCTGATTGGAAAAATTAAGAAAAATAGCATCTTGGAAATGTTGCACTGAAAATATCTGCAAATTATGAATATGAAACCTAGGATTTGAAGCAAATTTGGGATCTAAGGCGATGCTGGAGTGATGTGTCTGAGCAATAGGCAAGGTGAGGGTATAGCTGTACAGCTTTGCATGCGTCACCAGCAATTAAGCCATTCATATGAAAACCTTAAAGATTTTTTTCTCAAATATAATCATTTGGTTTATTATTTGGAATTCTTCACTCCTACGATTCCTTCCAAGTACTACTGCTTAGAATATTTCCCCACCTGCCACCCAGGACTGGACGTTAATTGTCAAGTTTGATTTGTAATGTTGCAGTAGGGTTGCTAGTGAAAAAAAGGTGTGTTTTTGCATTTGCTGAGAAGCCACTGATCTCTTTATTTGGTTTATAGTAATAATGAACACTGAGTACAGTAATTTCTTTAAAATTAAGTCAAGTTTTCTAATAACTATACTCTATGGTACTTCAGTAATACAATTAATTGATTCAATTCCTTGTTCGGGTTGTGCCTGATGATGTAAGAATTCTCCCTAGAAGGAAGAAGCTTTCTACTTGCTTGAGGCTTTCATACCTGGGTCCCATACCAGCCGCAGTCATCCTTTCCCTGCCCCTTCAGCATGTCCCAGAAGTCATAGGTTGAGAAGGGGGCTGGGGAAAGGGCAATGGAAATAACTTCTGCCCTTGGCCAGTTTTTCACTGACATACAGTCATATAGGTATGGTAGCAAACACATGTGAATTAGCGTTGCTTCTAGCTTTTTCACCCTTAAACCAGAGGTGAGGCAACTTTACTATCAGTGAGGTGTAACAAAAAGAAAACAATCAGCTTTTTATTTTCTTTTTTGCTATTTTTACAATAGATACATTTTCACCAGGTATGGAAATATAAACTGTTAGTGCACTTTTGCAACAGGAAGAAGAAAGATTGTCTTAGGCGTCCAGTAGTTAGGTGTCCAAATTAAAATATTGAAGTATGTAGCATGCTCAGGGAAGAGAGATTTAGAAATTGCCTTTCCTCAGAAAATAAATTCTTTGCAAAGGAACTTGACATTAATAGCCCGTCAATAGTTTCAAGTTATTGAGGGAAAGAGCAGTGGTGGCCAGGTAAGACAGGAAATGATATTTTTCTTGCTAAAAATTTGTGAATTTGTAAATTCATGATCAAAGGCACTTCATGGCAGGCCAGCCATAAGGCACTGTGTGTCTGTGGGATCCTGATGGCTGGATGCTCACAGCCGGTGAGGAGAGATGAGGTGTGAGATCAGATGTCCCTCTGTTCCCCGCTAGTACACTGGGCCTGGTGGCTGGGACCTTTGCCTGCAGAGCCCTGCCTGGGTGCACCTTCTGCCCCCGCCCCACGGTGCTGACTGAGTGGCAGCAGGGCTTTACTCTTTAATATCTCAAGATAAAATAACCAAAATATGACACCATATCTTGTCTTTGAGTTTCCCATATAGAAGCGGTCTAAGTAAAGTCAGAGTCATGTCCTGGCAAAAAAGGGCACGTTCATGTGCATAGTGAATAGAAAACTTTGTATAGAGTATTTTTTTCCACCTAGAAACAATAACAGTTTGAGTCCTTACCTCTCCATCTGTGCTATAGAAAAATCTGCATCTCCTTCAGTGAATTTCACATGTTCATGCCCTCACTTATCGTGGAATAATTTTTAAACTTATAAATTTATTTCATATAAAGGATCTTGCTGCATCTTAAATCATCAAGCAGGAGAAGTAAAAGTAATCAGAGATAGTTCATTCTCCTGAACTTGTTTTTTATTTTGACAGAAAGTGTGTTTGTATTGGTTTGTCTGGTTATGTGCCGATCTCTGAAGATTATAACCCTACTAGAGTAAAGGGAAGGATAGTATCATTTTCCTGGACAACCTCGTACTGTCTTTGGTCTGGCTATAAGAAAGAGGTAGTACCAGTGAAGGTGCAAGGTGCAGTGGAAGTCATGGACCTCTTCCTGGGGTGGATGGCTGATAACTGCTGCTGCTGGAGTTCAGATGACATGGTACTCTATGGTGTTGCCTGTGGGAGTGTATGCTTGTCCTGGCATAAACCTAGTATTCCTGTAGTGTCTTCACTGCTACTGTTGCACATTCCCATTATATTAAAGCCTGTATGTCAGTAGGCAAATGTCCTTACAAAGTAGATATTTTTTTGAGCCAGTATGTTTTCTCATTGGCAACTGTGTATGACATTAGGTGTATGCTACTGAGAGCTTTTATTAGTATGGTAGGGAGAATCATCTGCATAAAAAGTGACTTCATCTAACACACTGCCAAGCTAGAACTTCTCACAGCCTTCACTTGGACATAACGTGAATGTTTTTATAGAAATAACACTTTCTGCTGCTTTTACAGTGTTTGAAAATATGGTAAGATTATCTCATTTTAGTTTTGGCCTCCATGTTACTAAGAGGCTTAAAATTTACATGTCTAGAAATGAAGAGTTGATGAAGATAAAAATATCACCTTTATTGATTTTAGACTAGTCTTTTATTTATAATAATGAATCAAATTATACAGAAATATGAAAAAGAAGCAGCACGCAGGAGGTGAGCAAATGCACTGCAGGTACTCATGTTTGCCTGAAGGGGTGTATGCTGTGATCAATTAATGCTGTTTAAACCTCTTGATGTACGATATCACTGTAGCGTTTCCTGTAGCTGCAGTGTTTTGTGGTAAAACTGTAAATCTTGTAATGGTCTAGACACTTGGATTATTTTTCTGGGAGTAGTTTGGTGTCTCTTTAGAGTTGTGCACTATGGTACCTGATTTCATTCTTTCTCTGTTTACATATTTAGGCCCTAATCCTGCCACTGGATTTGTTCAAATGGACCTCAATAGGCATGGGGCCTGACTGAGTTAATGGGACTCTGGATGGCTGCAAGTTTCTACTCTGAAGATCTGATTGTAGGCCTAAACCTAAATTTTTATTTTGTTCCACTGTCTATTTGCTTCTAATTCATGAAGGGTTATCCTACCAAATGATGTTATCTTTGAGTCTCAGGCATGTATACTTTAGTAGCATTCAGACACCATGTGCTTGGGATGTTGTCAGGTATCATTAAAATATTTCTGTTGTCATGTGCCAAAAACCCCAGATTGCCATGATTATTGTGTTGTATTTTACGTTCCTTCCTAAAACGGGAGATCATCACCTGTGTTTTCAGTTGTTGTGGTATTTCTCTTAACTCAGATTTTGAAGTCAGAGTAACTGTTGTAACTCTATTCATGTTATTTTTAACGATGTTGGTAGATTTTTTATTTGTTGGACACGAAGCACATTTATTTTATTTTCCAATATGCTATTTTCTCAGTAGCCTACTATTACTGAAAGCTTTCGATATGATGGTACATTGTGATGTAGACCAATAAAATAAGTAGGAAAAGGCATTAAGTTTTACTAGTTCTCCTGTTGCTTTTCTATTTCTGTGGTTGTGGTTACATGACATACTATGTGGCTGAGAGTGAGGATACTTTTATTTTTGTGAACCAGAGAATTTCTTTTGTTTACACTGGTGCTGTTCCCTGTCATATTCCATATGACAGTGTGGCAGTTTCACTGAATACTAAAGTTTAATAGCCCCGATTGAAGCTGGAGAGGACTTTGCAAAACCATATAGGATAATTAACGGATTAAAAGATCCAAAACTTTCTCTGTATATAGAGAATAAGAAATAGCTTCATTTCTTTCCTTTGTAGACTTATTACAATGATACCTAAGAGCTTCACAGTATTTGATGAGATTTTGTGTATTCCCAGAACAGAAGAAAAGCACTGTTGTCCTGTTTGACCAAGGCGAAAATCGGGACACTGATTCAGTCATTAGTAAAGTCGATGTTATTAATTGGGTTCTCCTGCCTTTTAACCTTGTGTCTCAAGCTCCATTTCTCCCTCAAAAGCCAAACCTTCCATTATAAACAGCTGCCTTGCATTTCTGTGCAAAAGGCCCAAGGTGTTCCTGTTTGGACACCCAGAAAATGAGGAAGACAAGGTTGGTGGCCATCTGCCAAGGTGCTTGGTCTGACTCGCTCCTCATTCACAGAAGCTGATGGTGAAGACAGAGGCAGAACTGAGTGTTCCTGTGTTGCGTTCAACTGCCTTAACCACATGCCCATCACACTCTTCCTGTAGCTGCCTGTCCTGTTCTCTGCACAACTTGTAGAGCAAACATATATACCAGCCTATAAATAATCTTAATTCGATACACAACCCTGATTCATTTCCTGAGCAGCGCGTGTCCTGCACACGCAGGGTGGCTGTGGAAAAGTTTAGTAGAGGGGATGAGGCCAAATATTAAGGTTATTAAGTCTTTAAACTTCACAATGAAGTAGCATTCTTTTAATGTAGCTTATTATAGCTTTAAGTGTTTTTAACAAGGAACAAGAAAAAATGAATGCTTTTAGACCTGTTTGTAACTGTATCCATGTCTAGCACCTGAACACAACTATTCAGCTCAGTGAAATACAGTATCAGGCAGTAGGAGAAGGTTGGCCACCTCTAGGGAGGATAGGAAGGAAGAAAGCTGGTTAGTGAATGCTGTGCCTGGTTTATTTTTGAGTCTCAGGGGCTATGTGGGGAGAGATTACCCTAGCTTTAGTTTTGTCTTCGGCATTCCCAGCCCAAGAAATGAGCTCCTCCAGAGCTTCTCAGTGCAATAAATGCTGGGGATGTGCAGCGTGTTGCTACAGTCTGCTAATAGTGTAAATAAAGAAATGGAAATCAAAGGTGGGGGTTTCTCCTATCTGTTTTTCTGTTGGGAAGTCAGAGGAGTCACTCTTGAAGTTTCCCAGTTTTCTCCCAGATGACTCCATGTGATCCTTGATCTTAAAAACAGGTAGCAAAAACTTTTATGATAGAAAACACTGCTCTCAGCAGCTCTTCTTCCCAGTCAAACCATAGTGGCCTGTTGTGTTTGTGGTGTGTAGATTCCACTGCCAGCGCAGTGGTGTTGGGAATCACAAGCTCATCTCTTTATCTTTTATTTTAGACTTAATTAGAATGATAGAGTCAGGTGGTTCAGAGAAATCTTGACAGATCATGGGCTAGGTTTCAGGTTTTGTCAGTGTTCTACCTTATCCATGTATGACATTTGAGATTTGGAGACCAAGTTAGTGATTTGCTAGGAGGAAAACAAAGCAACCTCATTCTTTGCTTTTGCGTATTTCTCTCTGGGTTATTCAGTCTTTTTCCACCAGTAATGCAGCAAATTCGGATATCCTATAAACAGTTCCAAAGATGATAATGAGGCATATGAATAGTTAGGAAAATTTTGGTCAAGTCATTCACTGAAATTCATAAAAATCAAAACACCTGCAAAAGTACATCAGTTCCACTGACATTTTGTTGTAAAGAAAAAAATAAAACTCTGCTTTTAACACTTTTTTTTCCTAAAAATAAGGATGACTTTTCAAAGTTTCCCAGCTTTAGAGAAATTGCAGGAGGAGGAAGAATCATTCTTGATAGGGCAGACTCACCTTAAGCCAATATCTCAGCTCAACACTTTGTATCATGAAACAATGGCCTGAATTCTGCTTGTCATATCAGATAGTATTATCATTGTTTTGTTATGTTACTTCATCTTATGCATTGTTTTTAACCTTTTGGTAGGGGTTGGTTTTCTTTTCTGGTTTTGGGTTGGAGTTTATTTGTTTGTTTGCTATGGGGGCTGGGGTTTTTTTGTGTTGGTTTGTTGGGTTTTTTTTTACCAGCACCTAATGTGAGTGAGCCTCGATCCATGCCGTGGCTTCCAGGTACTAGGATAATACAAGTAGTAATCATGCCGACTGCTAAAAATTTTCTACTTTATTTCCATTTGCATTTGTTTGCCTTCAGCTTCCAGTCATTGATTCTTGTTATGCCTTTTTTCTGATGGATTAAAGAGCTCTTTAGTACTCACTATTTTCTCCCCAGGACGGTGCTTTTACCCTGTAATCAAGTTACTTCTCAATCTTTTTTCTTTCTTTTTTTTAAAAAAAGCTAAATAGATCAAGCTTTTTATGGTTCTCATTTTTTCACATTCTCAGATGTTTTTTGTGGCTCTTTTATATCCCTTCTCTAATTTTTCTATTAAAAAAGACACATAAAACTGTGTTTTACTAGTCACACACAGAGACATAAAATTACTTCACTGATATTCTTACGTATTAGTATGGTCAGAAACTGATGTTTTTGCAAGGTCAGATAAAATAAACAACTATTTCATGTGATTTTGACACATCTAAGTGTGTAATTATTACAAGACAGAAAAGGATGTATTATTTTAAAAACGTTTAATTGCTCCATAAACTTCAAAAGGGCTATCAAATAAGCAAGAGTGGGTGTGCAGGAGGGATTGCAAAAGTATTTGTGTTTATGTTGAAGTTTTTAAGGAGACAGACAAAATAATATTCTTAATTGTAAAGCAACAATAATACATCAAAACTTGAAGTGTTATGGATAACGCAGACATGCTAAAATTTTGTAGGATTCAATGCAAAACCTTTGTTAGTAACAGACTATGCAGGCCACTGGAAATAGAGACTGTGAATGGACGTGAATGTATGCATCACTTACATCCATTTAATCCCATAAGTAGCCACTTACTTACTTTTGGAAACCCCAGTACAGTTGTGTCATCTGTTATGGTGCAATAGAAGAAATAATACAGTAGCAAGGATTTCTTTTGTTATAAAAGCTGTTACCATTAGGTCACATGAGAATTCAAACAACCAAAATCCACAGCTTCAAAGAGGCTATTGAAAGTTTTACTGCTTCAGTATTTCTTACCAAAAGAGTGGCTATTCATTTTGATTTTTATCCATACTTTAGGACAAGGTTGAGTTGAATTTACACTAAGGAGACTAATCAGATGCCTGCCTGATCAAAGCATGTCTGCCTTCCCAATGACTTCTATGCATATCATGCATATTAGTATCTGAATTGAATCTGCACTCCCAGATCCACACTTATCCCTCATGGAAACCATCAGATTTCATTAAATTGAACCACACACTGTTTAAACTCTCAGTGCTGCAGATTAATTTAATGCAAGTTTGTCTAATGTTGTGTCTTACATGGATTTGAGGTCACCACATTGACTTTCTGTCTGAACTGTCTTACTTTTTGACTTTGAAAAGAGTATGCCTTTCCTTTGAAGCAACATTGCCTCAGTGAAACTTGGGGCATATTCAATAAGGGACTTAATTTGTTTCAGCAAAATTAAAGTTCACAGAAATATGCTAAATGACGAAAAAAGGGAGAATTAAAATAATGTAAAAGACTTAAAATCCTCTAAAATTCCTGAAAAAAAAAAAGGAGAAAAGGTGAATAGGGGCAGCATAGGATGCCAAATGGCCTCTAGTTAAGGAAGTACTAATCTAAATAGATTTAGACTACAAGATGTGTCAACAGAAAGTTAATACTAAAATTTTGGTAGCACAGGATGATTTAGGATAGAAGTTGTTCCCCTGTGATGACAAGTTTGCAGAGGAAAGATGTTGGAAAGATGAGTGAAGTGGGCATTCCCTTGAATGCCCTTTGGTATCACAGGTGTGTTTGATATGTCATTTCTTACATCCTAGGTTGCCTCAGTTTCTTCTCCTGAGTCTCCCAAGTCCTGGAATAGAACCCTTAAATAAAGGGAGATGACAGCACTGGGAAAGAAGGTGATAGAAGAAACAGGATGATTGTGATAGAAGCTGGAGACAGTCTCTGTAAGAATATTAGCATGACTTCATTTCTCTGAATTGCCATTCAAGACATGATCCTTCTTCCTGAAACTATAGTAAATTGGGATGGTTGCATATAATGGTAGGTGTTTGAGCAATGCAGCATGCACTTGAGGAAAATATATACTGGCTAGCCATTCTGGGGGTTGGGGGGAGAAGCATTTTGGGTTTGTTAGAAGCAGCTGATAACTCTTATCTTGGTAGTGGACTTGGATGTACAATCACATAAATGGACTGGAGATTTAGGAGTGGAATTGAATATTTGATACAATTTTTCCTGAAAGCTGAAGAGATCAGTGGATGTTGCACTGCAGTGTTGTGCTCTTAGCAAAGCAAACATCTGGATAAGCCAGTGATTTCAGAAATAGTGCAATGCTGGAAGAACATTTATTGAAATCCTTTTTGCAGTAGAAGCTGAACACCGTTCCCATCTGCCTGAGATTCTGCATTGAGAGCTTCACAGAGGCATTAAAAGAAGTTATGTACTTATACATAAGGAATAAGACACTAAAGGGATCACATCATAATAGTAAATAACTCCCATTACCATTAAATGGTTACTTTCTATGCAGTATTTTCACTGTGGAAAAAAATGTTTGTCGTGTACTGATCATCAGAAGAAAAATCCATACTGATGTATCTGCATCAGTTTTTCCCATTTCATGAGCTGAACAGCGTGGGTATACACTTTTGCTACGGAAATGTGTTTTCTTGTATACTTTACTGTATGTCTGTTAATTCCTAAAAAAGCGTACAAATTTTCATGTTATCTGTTCTATGGAGAAAGGTGCTGTGTAAGTACTGACTATAATTTAAGAATGTATCAGCTTTAGAAATGATGGACTTGTCTGCAGGGCTTGCGTGTCAACAAAAATCAGCTGGTCCGCACATGACGCTTGGCAAGGAAATTACCGCAGTTGCACCAGTACCATCTCTGCTCTGCCTGCCTCTCCCAGACCACTTCCTTCAGTCACCCAACGTTACTTTGTCTGGCTGCTACTTCTCCTCAGTCATCACTTATTCGTACATCTAGATTAGCCAGCCGCTCATCCACAGTGAAAGGACAAATGGCCTCCTGAAATCCTGTTCTGTAGATAATTGCTTACTAATAAAAGAGAAACCAGCAATATATGCAGATTACTTGATGCAATCTGAGCAAATCCAGCTGGAAAGGTAAGGCAAAGCACATTCCGTGCATTGTTACTATTTGCAGCCATGCTAAATCTGATTTCTTTGAATGGAGTCTTTCTCTTCCAGAAATTATTCTAAGGAAATTTTTTAAGTAACTCCTGAAGATTTCAATAAGACACCAATGGAAAAAATTGGTTGTAAGTTTGCATCTGATAAGTAACTGAGAGTTGCGTTCACCTGGGCTGCATAAAGGCTGACACTGCAGCCTCGGGAAAAAGGTAAATATGGCCAGTGCTTTTTCCAAGTGCACTGCGAATGACCTACCTGCCATATAGCTGGAAGTATTTGAAAACAACAGTGACAGTCTAAATCACCAGCAGCTCCGTTAAAAGTATATGTGCCCAGGTGCCCTGTCACTGAAGACATTTTGGTCTGGCTTTGAGCTGAACTTGTAACATTTTTGTTGAGAAAGGCTTTCAAGTCTCCTTAAAGCTAGCCTAACTGTAGCTTTGGATTTGACTGACAAGCTAGTTTTTATTGTGCCATTTTCACTGTAATATTCTCTTAATTTTGACCTAAAGAAACAGGGAACTCATTCCTTGGGAGGGGAGGATAGAGTGACAAAATCTGGAAGTCCAGTGACAGCAGATAATCTCTTCATTCTCCAAGTGAGCTGTGAAATCATCTGCCTTCCAGTCAAAACCACGGGGCAGTAAGCAGTGTCCTTCACAGAAAGCAAAATTTGCAAGAGAAGGTGGTGGCATGGAACAGCAACCTTGTTGCCTCAGGGAAGGTGTGCTGCCCTGCATTCTGTGTCTTGTGGAATTGATGCAAGTCCTTTTTCTCACCTTTGTCAGCCACCACAGCAGGCACTTTCTAAGGTCTGGCTCATGTATATATACAGCAACTTCCTCAAAAATTCTGCTGGAGGTGTCTCACCAAGGGGTTTCACAAAGTTATTTTGGGAGCTGAGGAGAATGAGAACCCCATTCTGCATCTCTCTCTTGATCAGGCTTCAGTGCCAACCTGGTGGTCTGTGCTTCTTCGGTTTTTCCATCCTTGTTTTTCTTTGCTACAAGTCTTCAATTGTGAGCTACATTAGGGATGATCTGAAGAGAGGGGATAATTTTAAAATAAATAAAATAGAACTTTGTTTTCATCATTCAGTTGGGATTTTTCTGTTCTTATTCAGCAATACATTGTTTAGAAGTACAGTTCTCTCTTTGAAGAGGCTTTTCTCTATTATCTCTAAAGAAAACAGAAAACAAAAGGATGTTTTTAAAGAAGGTTGAGAATGTATAGGTGATGTTTCCATCTGAGTTCAGCTTGCCTTGCATGGAGAAGTTGAACAAAAAGACTCCTTACAAACATTTCTATAAGTTTTCAAGTAAGTAGCTACAAAGGATGTCGTAAACACTGAAGTATTTGAAAACATATATCTAATAGAAATCATAACCTTACACTTGCTTTGAAATATGACATCCAATCCATCTGACTTCTCCCAAAGTCTACTCCAGTTTGCAAAACATTGAAATTACTAAATAGGGGTTTTGAAACTTCCTGTGCAGCTACATGCTTTCTTTTTTTTTCCCGGAGTAGTCATATTGGGCTGTTATGACCCAAATATTCTGTGGGGAAAGCTTCATGAAGTCAAAGGTGTCTTGTGTTATCCAAGTGATTTCAGTGACTGCACCTGTCATGTAGAGTGTAATTTAAAACAGATTTGAACTTTAATAAGGTTTGCGGAAGAAGGCATGTTTGTAAAGTATCAGAAGGGATGTGGCACAGCATGAACAACAGAAGAAATATATACTGCTTCCGTAAAAAATGCTACTGTCTGCAATGGATGAGTAAATTCTATTCATTTCTCTCATCAAGGGCCACAGAAGAAACCCACTGGAATATGGAAACCTGTACAGGCTTTACCATATAACTAGCAGAGATGAAGGATGACCTTTACAGGAATATGTCATGTAATCAGAAACTCCTCATTGCTCACCTTTCACTAAATTGTTGGTTCTAGACAACAGCTGGGAATAAATGCCTTCGTTTCTTTCATTTTAGGTCTGGTTTTCTTGGAAGAATCTTTAAGGAAGTTCCATCTGTGCAAAGCTATCAACTCCTGCACACTAGCCCACATAAATTGTTGTTCTTTTCAGAGGTTTCCTCTGGTCCATGTTCTGTGTAAAGGCTTAAACTCTAAAACAGAAAGCAGCCAAAAAAGAGACTTTCATTGGGACAGAATTATTAGTGTTCCTTACTGTTCATGTATCTTCACACGGTTTCATAGCAGAATTGCTGTCTTTGTGTGTCCATCGGCACTTTGTCACAAATAAGGCAGTTTAAGAATTAGAGTCATTAGTTAGAAGAGTCTTTGACTTCCGTAAAGCACTCCATCTTGCCAAATGATTGATAATTGCGATAGAAGATTTGGGATTTGTTTGCCTTCTCACTGGCAATACCTTGAAAGAAGCACCAGGTTGAGAAGGAGAAATGTTAGGAGGCAACAATCATAATCAAGCAGCAGCAAATTGCTCGGGCATTGGATCCAGAACAGAAATTACTGAACTCCAGATTAACTAAGGGGATCAGATGAATACTAGTACAAATATTCTGTCAGCAGATATTTAAAAATGTTTATGATTTGTGAGGCATGTTCTTCAGCTGCAAGAGACCGAGTTAACTTAGAAAGTCTCTTAGGAGAGATCGATGTTTTCTTGGAAGGGAGAATCACCAGAGGACAAAAGTATAAAGTGTGAATGACATTTGAAGAAGCCCTGGTAGAAGCTTTTTGAATGATAAAGTTAACCTGCTGCATATTTAGATACTTACTGGGAGATGGTTTACATCTTGTCAGGCTGAACAGCTCTTAGCTTAATGTGTCTTAACATGAGCTGCCAGCCTCCTAAAACAGGAACCTATTATACCCTATATAGAACCCATATATTATTTTCATGGGACTTAATAGTATGGTGTGTAACAGTATATTGAAAGAGGTAAGACAGTGAAGGAAAAAAATGCAATTTCTGTTTCACATCATCCAATATCAGAAATAGCAACATGACACTGAGTCTGATCATTCATGTGTAGCTCTCCAGACCAAGTCTTAGTGTAAAGTGCACTTCATGCACTATGATGACTGCTAGGAGATCAGCAGCCACAGCCTCTGCTAGAGACTCATTTGAGACTTACTTTGGTTGCAACACTCTCATAAACATTTTAGAAATACCACTCCACTTAAAGAAGGAAGAATGAGCACAAAAATTTGTCTAAGTGTCATCAAACAATAAGTCTGTGGCAAAGCCATTCTCTTGCAACCTCTTTTGTGGCTTAATTCCTAGAGATTAACCATGCAAAGTGACCATCTTCACAAGGTTTTATTACAACTCTTCTACTGAGATAGTTAAAATGATTAAACCCACCTGACATGGATGCAAGCAAGTAGAGAATTGAGCCATCCCAGCATAAAAGAGTCCGCAGGAAGCCACTACTTGTATAATTATATTGGTTTCTTTTTAACCGCATTTGAATGTAAAGAAAGAGGAAGCTAGTTTATTGAACTTAGGCCTGGCTGGTCTGGGAATTGGTACAATTATGACTTTAAGATGTGGGTTTGGGGCTTTTTTTAATTCTCAGTATTTGTACAGCTTTCTGTTTGCATAGGCCTAAAGTTAATAAACTACTTTTCTCTAAATTTCTCTCTTACTAAGAACCAAGCAAGCAGTGTCAGGCTAAAAGAAAAGGTACATAGTATTATCATTCTTGCCTCTAGAGACTGGTTTTACTTGGGACTGTAAGCACAACTTCCTAGGATTCACTTTTCATTGTAGTTAATTCCTGCTACTGAATGCTATTAGCCGTGGTCCCACCAAAGAAAAGGTAGAGATTTTATTATTTTGTCAGGGGATAATACTTCAAGTGTTATTATTGGTCACAAACATTCATGTGTAAGTAGTTGATTTTGACAATTACTTAATTATCATGTTCTCAAAATCTTCACCTGTTGATGAGGTTTCGGAAGGGTTTGTGATCTGGCACACAAGGTTTTGTCCTATTTTCACATTTAGGTGGCCTACAGAACTTTTAAGGATCGTACAGACCATGTCTTAATGTTACCTGCTACTCACATTGCCAGTGTAACACCAGCTGTGAGGTAAGAGTGGGTTTTAGTATGTACATCTGTATAAAGGTCTCTTCATTCAAATTTCTGTTACTTCAGTAAGTCCACCGAGAACACCTTTCGGGGAGGGTCAGTGGTTTTGTGAACAGCAAAGCAGTTGTAAAGAGGGGTTCCTTCTGTTTGATAGTCCTCTAGAGATCATCCAAGCAACTATAGAAAAGCGGGGAGAGGACAGGCAATGAGGGGCAGGTGGGATGTAGCCCAGTCTGCCTCTGCTGGGATGCTGCAGCATGGGACAACTGGAGGGGTGGGGGGGCTACTTGGGCACCCTGGCCTGCTTCTCATCGCCCAAGGAGTTGTGAAGACAGCCAAGATCTTTCCATTTTTCAGATAATTTACCAATTTCTGTGGCCTACAGGAAAGCTGGGGTGGGACACTTCAGGAGAGCAAGTAGTGACAGGACAAGGGGGAACATCTTTTGATTGGAAGGAGGGAGATTTAGATCAGACATTGGGAAGAAATTTTTCGCGATGAGGTTTGGGGAGACACTGGAAGAGATGTGAATGCCCCCTCCCTGGAAGTGTTCAAGGCCAGGTTGTATGTGGCCCTGAGCAGCCTGGTCTGGTGGGAGGTGTCCCTGCCAATGGAAGTGGGGGCCGAGTGGAACCAGATGATCTCTAAAGTCCCTTCCAACCCAAAAAACAAAACACCAGGACCCCAAGCAACCCCGCAGCACGGCATAAGCACTGCCCGGGCAGGAGGAGCTGGAAAGCGTGGGCTCCCCTCTTCGAGCCCCAGTGAAGCGGGACGGCGGCGCGTCTGGAACCACGCGGGAGCGCCGCACTACGGCGTGGCCCTAGCCGCGCCGCCCCCTCGCCCCGCCGGAGTCCGGCCGTGCGTGCGGGGGGAAGCCTCAGGGCGACTGCGGCCCGCGCTGCTGTCAGGCATGCAGCGCGGCCGCCTCAGAGCTCTGCATCCCGGCGGCACCCGGCTCCCTCCGCTCACTTTTATATTTGCGCGCCCTTTCAATCCTCAGTGACGTGTCCCGCGCCGCGGCCAATCGGCGGGGCTCTCTGGTCAGGACAATGGAAGGGCCTGGGCCAATCGGCTAGGCGGCTGCGTTGGCGGCAGCCAATGAGGATGGGGCTGTGTTGAGAGTAATGTTACCAGCGCCGAGAGTGTGAGGAGGCTGCGTATCGATCCCGCTCTCACAGCCATTGCGGTGCACCGGGCTACACAGGGACCCAGGCAGCGCCGGGGCCGGGCGGGCGGCCGAGGGAGCGTCTCTGGGGCTCAGGGGGGCGAGCGAGGGCTGCGTGCCGACCGTGACACGGGTGAGTACGCGCCGGGGGCCGCCGGCCCGGCCGGGCGGGCTCGCCTGCCCGCCCGCTCGCTAGCTTGCCCGCTCGCCAGACCCGGGGAACGCGGGGCAGCGCGGACGCCCGCACACAAAGGCGAGTGGCGCTGAGCCCGCGGGGGACCCTGCCCGGGCGGCGACCCCACACCCCTTCACCGGGGCGGGGCGGCGGGAGAATTGGGGCGCAGGGCGCCGGGGGTCCCCCCCGCGGCGGCCGCACCGCGCGCGCGGAGCCATCGCTGCGGCCGTCGCTGCGGCCAGCGGGGCGGGCAGGGGCTGCGGGGGCAGCGCGGGCCCGGGAGCCGCCGGCCCCGCGGGCGCCCGGCTGTAACATGGCTGACGGGAGCCGCGAGCGAGAAAACAAGGCGAGCGGCGGCGCGGCGCGCGGGGGCGCACTCGGGGGAACTTTTCTTCCCTCAGCCGCTCGCCTGGGCGCGGGCCGAGGCTCCGCGCGGCTCGGTGGGGAGCGGGGGTCCCCGCCGGGGCTCTGCCTGCCGCGCCGGGGCTCGGGCGGGCGCTGGAAGCGCGCCGGCCCCCCCTTCCTCCCGCACACCCCCCTCCCCCCCGCGCCGCTCCCGCCCGCCCTCCCCCGGCTGCAATGGCTGAGCGTGTGCGCCAGGGTAGCGGCGCGCTCACACAAAGGGAAGGGGAGGCAGGAAGGAGCCATGTTCTGCGCGCCGCGGCGGGCGCGGGCGGCGGCCATTCCGCGCCTCTTCCCCCTGCGCGGGCCTGGGGTCCCCGCTGCGGCGGCGGGGGGGTCCCCGCGCCCGCCCCGCCCGGCGCCGAGGGGGGGTGGGGGGGAGGTGAGGGGAGGCGGCGCGGGGGGGGCGGCTCGCGCGCCTCGACGCACAAAATGGAAGGAGGCTCCGTGACCTCCGCTGCCAGGAGCCTGCGCCGTGGCGGCCGCGCCTCATGGCGCCCGCGAGACCCGCGCAGCCCGCACAGGGGGCGCGGGCAGCCCACCCCCGCGGCCGCTTCGGGGCTTGTGCTCCCAGCCCGTGGTAGCACCGAATAAAAACTTACACGGCTGCGCTCTGTTAACGGGGCTTTTTTTTGTTCCCTCCTCCCCCCACCCTCGGGGGCGCTCCTGAAGTTTTCCTTTGCTCCCCCCCGCTGGGGAAGCGTCCAAAATGGCGGGAAGGAGGCTTTTAAACGCCAGCTCGGGTCCCAGCGCCTGACCCTTCCCACAGACGCTTTACGGCTCTGCAGCAGACCTGCCTCGTGTCTCCAGCCCTGTGACAGCCCTGAAACACCCGTTTCCCCTGCCCCACAATACCCCTGCTCCACAATACCCCTGCCCCGTGTCCCCAGCCCTCGCCGCCTTCCCCACAGTGCTGCCAGCTGAGCCCCGTATGCCCGCTGCCTGTGGAAGCGTCTCCGTGGCAGGCAGGAGCGGCTCCTGGTGCTTCAGCCCTCTTGTTTACTTGATAGAAACTTCAAACCGGACGTGTTTAGTCACAGAGCAGAAATCTGTTTCTGTCTGTCCGCCAAACCGATAGGAAACGCTGCTCTGTGGCAATAGGGGCAGGCAGTGCCTGTGCCTTTTTTTTAATCACTGTTTTTTCTTCTGATTCCTGCTGAAAAGCAGAGTTAGTCAGGGTGCAAGCAGCTTTTGCCAAGGAGCTATGAAGAAATACTCTGAATGTCTGACTTGGGTGTGAAAGTTCCAGGAAGGTATTTTTCATCCTGTCTCAGTCCCTGGAAGAGTCAGATAGTCCTCACGCAGAGCACAGCTCTGCTAGTCATATGTAAATTTACACTTACAGCATCTCTGGCTTGGTTATAACATGTTTTACCAAGTCCAGTGGTTCGTTCCTGTGTTTCTAGATATACACACAAAAAGAGAATAGGTTTTTACACTTACGTTTAAATAAGAGTGATAATATATGGCATACAAAAATGATTAACAATATAGATCTTTTGATAATAAAACACCTCAGGCCTATAGGGAAGGGGATAGAAATGGGCTGTAGGAAGAAGAAAAATTAGTAACCCATAAAGCCAGCTAACAGGATACTTGGGTACTTTCTTTTCCTGTTCCTTTCAATATAATTTATACCTTCCAAGCATAAGATTGATACACTAGCACTCATCAAAAAATGTAGTCTCCACTGCACTAACGCTAGTACTTGCTTTCACATTGCTTGGAAAGAACATTTTTGTTTTGCAGGTGACCAGAACTGCACGCTTTGAGGGCTTTTTGATATTTCAGGTTGCTCACTATTGAGTCACCTCAGATTTTAGTTGCAGACATCTTCAGTAAATTTTCCAGAAGAGAAACTTCTTCCCATTCTGTGATTTTGGAATACTGCTCCAATGGGTCTTATTTAGCGTGAACCTTCATTGTGGATTACTTCCCAAGTTGGTTTGTAAAAAGTGAAAGTTTTAAAGTTGTCTGTTCTGCTTTGTTACAGAAAATCATCAAAAATGGGCAAAGGCGACCCTAAGAAGCCGAGAGGTAAAATGTCTTCATACGCCTTCTTTGTGCAAACCTGTCGGGAGGAGCACAAGAAGAAACATCCAGATGCTTCAGTGAACTTCTCAGAGTTCTCAAAAAAATGCTCAGAACGATGGAAGGTAGGATTAAAAAAACCCACAAAACCTTAAATGACTGTTTTGTGTAAAATACTACTAGAGGTTGTAAATTATTTCTTTAAAAGTTCAGGTTTTTACCTAAGTATAAAGGGCGGTTGATTAGTGGTAACTATCCGTTGTTCTTGCCTTACCTTTAGCTCCCCCATCTGCGGTTTTGGAATGGACTTGGATATGCTTTTGGATCTTAAAATACCATTTTGACCCTTATGGGTGGGTCCATTCCAACTTGAGATATTCTGTGATTCTGATTTATTTGCCTTCCAGACTATGTCTTCTAAGGAGAAAGGGAAGTTTGAAGATATGGCAAAGGCTGACAAGCTTCGTTACGAAAAAGAAATGAAAAACTATGTACCACCTAAGGGAGAAACGAAAAAGAAGTTCAAGGATCCAAATGCACCGAAGAGGCCTCCGTAAGTAGATTTCCAGTTCTAGCTCAGCTTGTTCGAGACCATCACACAGGAGTGTATCTTATGAAATGGTTGTTTTATCCGGATTTAGGAGCTTCAGAAATACAAGACTATTATTTTCCTGACTAGTGTAAAGATAGGTTGAAGTTTTAGGCATGAATATGAGGTTTGTATTTTCAGGCTGGACCACTTTATCAAAGTTGGAATAATGTCAGCCTTTACAAGTAGATGGCAAAAATCAACGATATGCAATTCTAATGGATTTTTCCAATTTCAGTTAGGAGGGTTCATGTATTGTAAAATGGGAGCACAATTTTTGGTGGCCAGTCCGTTTAAAATCAGAGGCTTTTGCACAGGTGAGAGGGGTGTTCTTGCACAAAACCAGCTTGGAGAATTACAACTTCAGCCACTACATAAAGACCGGTTGACTTCAGGTTCATCTCCTACTGGACACCAGAACTCTGTAGGAATACATTTTTGGTGTGTGTTTTAAATGGAGCTAATGCTGAAAGGAACAGGGAAATTCCTGTATTAAATGAATGTGCTTACTTGGACTGATGCTGTCATCTGGAATTCCTAATTTTTATAGCAAATATCACAGCTTCTCTTCCTTTAACAGTTCTGATGCAACATTTGCTCTCCTGTTATTCACTCCTCTCTTTTCAGATTTTCTCTGCATATGGTACATAAAATTTGCCCTTTCTGCCAAAAAATGGGACCAGATATATGGCATTACTTAAGAGACAAGGATGCGTTAAGCTTTCAAAGTAGTTTGTTCAGTTCCGATACCTTCTATTGTAATCGATGTCTCACTTTTGGTTGTTTTTCCAAAACATTCTTAAGAAACAGTAACAAGGGTCAAAAATTTCATGTTATAATAAAGTCTAAAATTAAAATAGTCTTCTCTTTATTTCCTCTGTAGTTCGGCTTTTTTCTTGTTTTGCTCTGAGTTTCGTCCAAAAATCAAAGGAGAACATCCCGGTCTTTCCATCGGGGATGTTGCAAAGAAACTGGGAGAGATGTGGAACAACACTGCTGCAGATGATAAACAGCCATATGAAAAAAAGGCTGCTAAACTGAAGGAGAAGTATGAAAAGGTAACGTTGACATTTATGGAGAAGTTTTGGGAGGTTGAGCTGTAATTTAGATGTTTTATCCCTTCTCGTGTACTCTGATACCTGATGTTGCAAATTATAGCGTACTAATGACAAATGTCATGATATTTGTTGGAAAATATCACATAAGGAGGACATGCAGTTTATTACTGTAGCACAAAATTGCACTCCTTTGTGTTGAACTATCTGCATTCATCTGTAATTGAAGACCATCAATAATGGTTTAGTAGGTATCATCGTGTCTGTATTGCTATTAAGACCGTAGGTCATGGCAGTATCTGAGTTATGTTGGTAGTATTAAGTGACGCTAGTAAAGAATAAATAACTTCTCCCTAATTTTGTAGGTGTTGATGAGCATCCTGTAATTCATACACATAGATTTTTTTTTTTTTTTTTAGTTTATTCTTGCGATAATGTCAGAACGCTAAGGAGATGCTGGTTTTAGACATGGGTTTTTCTTGTACCTGGTTTGTGTCCATCTCCTTTTTAGTAATTATCATACTTAATAATCGATATGAAGCAGCATGTCATACAGTTTCTTGAATTATTAAAGCTGAATTCCACCATCGTAATTGGAACTGTAGAATTGTGTGCGCACACAGGGTAGTGCTACATCTTTTTATTTCCAGAGGCAGATGCCCATCTCGCTACAAGAAAACGGAGGGAGGAGGGTATACATGTTAGCATCCCCTGACGATGCTTTACAATGGGTCAGCAACCACCTATCCCTAATGTACACCACGTCTGTCCATTTGTGTGCTGTGACCTTACTCTGAATATTTCTCCTGCTGGCAAAACCCCCCACTTTAGAATTGCAGCGTTGTAGTCAGCAAGGTGGCCCCTTTGAGTCCTAATTATGTGCCAGAAAGGAACTGCAGGTCTAGAAGCTTTCCCACATTGTCCTTCCTGTGCAACTTTTAACTCTTCAGTGTGGTAATTGTTTGTACATTAAGCCAAGACAACTCATAAGAGACATCTTAAATGGTAGAATTACTGATCTTTATTTGCAGATATTTTAATCTTCCTAGCATTGTCTTTATTTCTTGTGCTTACAAGTGGGGTTTTAAGGTGGCGTAATCTCTGTATTTCACTGAGGCTGGCCTTCAGCTCAGGAGATACCAGATCTTCTGAAAATTTCATGCTGAGCTTTCAGGGAGTGTGACAGAATGGTAAAAGTGTTGGTGTAATGTTTACTGGGTGGGGAATATTTCAGGGTTTGGCCCATCTCTGTAATGGTATTGGTGTTTCTCTGTAGCAGATGTGTTTAAGTCCTCTAGATCAGTTCTGTTGCATAATTGTTACTATTTTGGCACAAAACTGGGAAGTCTAACCGTTTTTATGACTTAGTCCTCCAGGCACAGTTTTGACTTCCCTATAACAGGAACTGAATTTTGTGCGTTATAAACCACTAGAATAGATTTATTGCATGCTGAAGGTGGCACTGTCTACCCTTTAATCAAGTTCTTGTACCTTTTGTTTTGTAAACTTTAGTTACGCAGAATTCTGTGTAATTGCTCTTTGCTGAGGCATAACATTGCAAATATTAGGCCATATCATTCTAATGTGTTTTGGGTGACTAATGGCAATTTTGTGTCTCAAACAAGGATTTTCCGGTGCGTTTCTTTAGACACCATAGAAGGTAGGGCTAGAAAGAGACCTTAAGAGGTCTCCCTACTTCATTTCCTTATGGAATAGTGGGCTCAGCCGTGCCTTTACCATCTGAGGCAGCAGCTTTTCCAATCTGGTCCCAGCAGCTTAACAGCAGAGATTCCTCAACAGCAGTGAGCAGCACGTTCCAGCATGCCAGTATGGTTTCTGTGTAGGAGGGTTCCTTTGGCATTGGGCCTCAGTTCACCTTGTGACTAAAGCAACAGCTCTCGGTCCTACCCCAGTGGATGCAGAGAAGGGGCAGATTCCTGGGTGGGTCTGGTTTCACAAGTACCATTTAGAAGCTGCTGAGAGCTCTTGGCTGGTTAAATCTTTGAGAGATTCTCCATGCTTTTCTCCTCCAAGGATATTGCTGCATACCGGGCCAAAGGGAAGGTTGATGCAGGCAAAAAAGTAGTTGCCAAGGCTGAGAAGAGCAAGAAGAAGAAGGAGGAGGAGGAAGATGAGGATGAAGAAGAGGAGGATGAAGAGGATGAAGAAGAGGAAGAGGAGGAGGAGGAAGATGATGATGATGATGAATAAGTCTCTTTTAGAGCAATTTCTTTCTTGTCTATAAAGCATTTAACCCCCCTGTACACAACTCACTCCTTTTAAAGAAAAAAAAAATTGAAATGTAAGGCTGTGTAAGATTTGTTTTTAAACTGTACAGTGTCTCTTTTTTTGTATAGTTAACACACTACCGAATGTGTCTTTAGATAGCCCTGTCCTTAGTGGTATTTCAATGGCCACTAACCTTGCCTGGTACAGTGTGGGGGTTGTAAATTGGCATGGGAGTTTTAAAGCAGGTTCTTGTTGGTGCACAGCACAAATTAGTTTATATTTGGGGATGTAGTTCATTTTTCATCTTCAGTTGTCTCTGCATCCTAAAAATAATTGTTGTTCTGTTAACTGAATACCACTCTGTAATTGCAAAAAGGAAAAAAAAAAGTTGCGGCTGTTTTGTTGACATTCTGAATGCTTCTAAGTAAATACAATTTTTTTATTAGTATTGTGTCCTTTTAATAGGTGCCCTTGAAAAATCATACTTTTCTCTTTTTTTTTTTTTTTTTTTTCCTGAGGGGAACTCATCTTTTGCTTTATTGAATGCCCGTTTGGGATCATGGGAATATTACAGTTTTCATCTTTCATATAACCGGCTGATAAACAAAGCTCTCATCTGCATACCCTGTTTAAACATGTTAGGGTAAGGAAAGAAATATATAGGCATATGACGAAAGAATATTCTTCCATAACTGGAAACGAAACAAAAAATTCAATCTCAACAAATGGATATTTGTTCAGATTTTTGTGAAATGTAATATTCTATTGAGTTGCATGAGTTTACCAGTCTTGGAGAGTTGAGAAGTATAGAGTTCAATTTTACAGAAGTTAAATACTGGGGGGGGGGGGGGGGGGCGAGGGGGGGTGTGTGTGGGGAGGGCAGGGAGGGAAGGAATGTTAAGTTTGTCCTAGAAGGACCCATAGGAAGAGTGTGTATGTCCATCTGGTGTGGAGAAATTTACATATGTGACTCCGTTACCATGTAATGGAAGTTGTATTTGTAAATCTCTGAACACTTGGGAGTGATGAGCGTACCTAAAATGTGTAAAGTTAAAAGCATGAAACTACCATGTTATTTTTTGGTGACAGGTCTGGTGATGGCCACGGGCTTTATACCATGAAACTCTCCTGGTAGCAAATGGCCCACGAGAAATGATTTTTCTTTCCTAAGATTTCTATAAATGGTACCATTATTATTTGTTAAATCTATGTAAATTCATATTTGTATTCTTGAAATTCTAGTTTTAGCCCTTTAAACAAAGTTGTATATTGTCTCAAATTGAAAATGAGATAAGATGTATTTTTCCTGTTAGGTTTTATACCGCACTCTTGATGTTTGCCCATTTTTAAGTTAAATATAGCTGTATGGAAAAGTACATTTTATTAAATTTTGCATTAAAAAATGAAATGTTTATGGTATACCAACAATGTCTAATTTGGTCAGATATAGTTCTCTTCCAAAACCAAAGCTAAGGGGGTTTTTGCATATTTAGTAAAACTTCAAGTGCTGGCAACTGTTAACTATTTTCACATATACCTGCTTACCAGTTTGGGGGACAATTTGGCAATTTTGTGGTTACAAAATTATGGTTATCTTAAGTGCCAGTGTTTAAAAAAAACAACAAAAAAAATAGCATTCTTGTAATTTTACACGCTTTTGTGATGGAGTATTGTTTTGTTATACAATTTTGACTTTCAGATTCTTATTTCAATTTGCATTTATGTATAACTTCAGGAGAAATATTGAACATCTGAATCCTGGATGATACTAATAAACTAATAATTGCAGAGGTTTTAAATACTTAGTTAAATGGCTCACTTAATATCCTAAGGGGGTTTTTTTGTGTGCGTGTGTGTTGATGTTTTCAGGTATGGACATCCCTGCTTTCCGTTTCAAACGGAACGATGCTGTTCACGAGGTCTCAGTATAGAAGGCTTAGAACAGATAGGTTTTATTTTTTCGTTCTTAACAGACTCTTATAACTGATTACAATAAATTTTCTGTACTGAAGGGCTTTTTTTGTTTCCCCAGGTCATCAGAAGAAAGTAGACACATTTCTTGTTCTTGGAACAAACGTACTTAAGATCCCTGTAATCTTGTGCCTTTGTTCTCAGTGCTTGATGTTGACAGAAGTGAGGTTGAGGATTCAGCTGATCTTAAAGGATGAGTAGCAAGTGCTTACCCAGCATCCAGGGATGGCATTGGCCTTTGTCTTTGGGGTTAGCATCCTAGTAACAAGCAGAGCATTGAAGAGTGTGGGTAATGCAAGAATTATAAATGCTACTTTCTAAGAAAAAGCAGATACTGTTGGTGGTTGGGAGGTGCACCAAAGCCTCCAGAGCTCTCCAGGATGGCTATTTTCTTGGTATGCGCCTGTAAATCAGCTGAGCTTGCACACGCATACAGGAATGAAGTCTTCACTTTTGTCTTACGGAAAAATTCTGAAACAAAGACGCCACTGTTTTTTGGGGGGATACCATAGTTCCATAGATTAATTTTCCTTTTAAAGTAAGATCTTGAGAGTTGCTAGAGAGGGCCTTGCTGTGCTCTGGCTGTGGTCCCCTGTGAGCTCCAGCGGTTAGAGAATGACCTTGGTCAAGACTTCACCTGATTCTCAGCACCAGAGAATCAGACGTGAGCACTACCAGATTACTTGATCTAAGGTTAGCTACTGCCAACTCTTTTCCTTGAATACGCTTCCTTGTGGTCTTTAAAAGTTGACGCTTGCTGAGGGATAATGAGCAGTGAAATTGTGACCATTAGGCAGTGGTTCCCTACAAGGGAACTGGACAGCACTGGCATTTCCTAAGGGCTTTAACCTTTACAGAAGTGTTTGAACTAGAGACAAAAAAGGCTTTTTTTATTCTAAACAAATAAAACATTCATTGGTTTGGAGAGAACTTGAGTATTAGTAAGTTATGATATCTTGAATGCCAAATGAAGTCATACCTGGTTTATGGTTGTTTATCTCTGGTTGGTCCTGAAAGGGGCTGCAGTTACAGTCGCCCACATTCTAGGTTTACTCTGTAATTTTAAACTGGTTTAACTGAATGTATGAACAGCGTCCATCCTTTCTGCTCTGCCTGCTTTTGGTGCTCCCACCCATTGTAAAAAAAAAGTTGAGTTTATTTTAACAATGTTTCTGTCCTGGCAGATGGGCCCTTGCAAGCAGTATGGGTGGCTGAAAATATTTCTGCAGCTTAATTAGGGCAATGCTGGTGCTGCTGACACTGAGCCCCTTTACAACTCCTTTTATCGGTGTAACAAGCCCACCGTGAAGGAGAAAAGACTGAGTATTAGCTGGGTTTAGGCTTGCTAGAAAGTGGGAAAACGGATTTGAGTAACACTGTCAGAAGAGGAGCTGGGTGGACTGTAGCCACAGCATTATGTTCTCTAGATGGGTGACAAGCCAAGCTTGGAAAAAACCTCTCCTAATTTTTGCTAGCCTAAGGCTTAAACATGCTAGTTAGAATAAACATTCCCATTCTGACTTCCCAGCTATGCCTGACAGAAGATTAAAGGAATAAAGCTGATGTACTGCATTGGATTATAATATTTCATTCAATGCTGAGTCAGTAACAGAGACATGGCAAAATACAAAGATAGTGTTTAATACAAGCAGTGGTTCATTTTCTTCGTTTCCAGGCTCTGCCAGTGGTAGCTGACCAGCTACAGGCTTTTAGGACACAAACGTACCAATCCTTTTATTAATAAATGCCAAGTATTTTCAAACAATGTTCCCTCTTTACCATCACGCTGTACTTGACTACAGATCACATCTTTCGGGGGCTGCTTGCGAAGAAAATATCAATATGTGACACTTTGCTTTGGGAGGCTGTGATAGACATTATTTTAGTCCCTGAAATACATGAAGGGACGTTTTACAAATGAGCTACTCCAATGCACTGCCTAAATGTGGGTATTTGTCAATAACCTTTTCCCCAGACTTTGCTACTGGATTGCACCCTACATCTGAACAACACTTTGAGATAGTATTGATTGAGTCTAGAATAGGTTTGCTTTAAATTAACCCCATCCTTTATCCCAAAATAATGGACTTGTAGACAAGCTCTCAGATTTTCTTCCAATGTTCGAGTAAAAAGTTAGGAAAAGTGAATCTCTGAGAGTTTTGTATTGTTTTGCGGAAATAATCTGATATTTTTATTTTGTATATGTTGTGCCCTGCTTTGTCTTTTGACAGTATTTCAAGCAGAAAAACGAAGATGGATTTTATTTTTCCCTCAATGAATTTATTATTAAGAATGAAGTTCAGATTGCTCTTACGGCTACTTTCTGCTATTGAAAAATACAGCTTGGCTTCTGCTTCAAGAACCCCTCATTTTGAAATCCAGCTTGCTGAAGTGATTGCTGTTAGAGGTGATCTGCAAGAGAGACAAGCCTTTCCTCTCACCACTCTGTGGTGGAATAAAACACCTAAGCTATAAATTACCTTAGTCTACCTGTTTGCTGCATCAGAAGCTCAGTCCTTCCCTGCAGCAGGAATCCCTGAGATCAAGCTAAGTGAGATGGATTGAGCAGCAGCGAGGAACGAGCAAGATGGGCAAGTGTAGATTTGTGGATTTTTAACTACACCTTTTAAAATCTTGCTTATGTTAAAATGTGTTTGACTTAAATGACTGGCATTTGGCACAAAGGAAGTTCATCCTCATGCTTCCAGCAGCTTTTCATCTATGAAAGCAGTAAAAGCTCTAATCACACCTTTCTGACCTCCCCAAAGTCCTTCAATAAAACCAGGGAAGACGAAACGCTAGAGCCTGAATGCGTGGAAAAGACCCAGCTCCCCACACACTTTACAGCAGCAGGAGCTCACCGTTTAAATGCTCTTCGCAAGACACCATTCAAAAAAAATAGGCTTATCGAGGGGAAACTGAGGACACATGCTGCGATGTTTGGTGAGTGTATTTGTTATCGAGATTGAAATAATGTTTTTGAAGAAGTATCTGGGAAGAAATTCCAGTCAAGGTATGAATTCCTTGTCACCCTCCTCCTTCACAAACCAAACCTCAATAACGCAACACAAATAATGTCCTTCTGGGAACAGTCTCCTTCAAAGAGTTGGGACTGACCACACTCTTCCTCAGCCTGCCCACAGGGAAAATGCCCATTCCCTAAACTGAGGCCAGCCAGCTGTGCTATAGACATGTCGGCTTGCAGCAGTGCAGGGATACGGATGGCAGCGGGAGGAGGCCTGGCAGCCCCCTCCTTGCTGCCAGCTTGATCCTGGTGCCTGATAGACTTAGGGCATGAAAACTGCTGTGAGGAAAAACGGCATTGAAGGGCTGGCAGGGTTCTGCCCACAGCCAAGCATGCAGAGTGTAAGTGGCTGGACACTCTGGGGCGGCAAGCTTGTGCCAGGGTTTGAAATGAAGAAGCAAAGAGAGGAGGGTGGCAGGTTGCAGGTTTGCCATTGATGCAAGGTTGCAAGGTTGCCACTGTTGCAGGTTTGCCTGCCCTGTGAAGACTCAGCTACATAGTAAACAGCAAAATCACAGGGCTCTCTTTGTAAGAAAAACCCTCTCAAATTTGGATGGTGATAATTGCTAGAAGAGATAAGTTTGTTGTAAAATGTGTGTTAGTAAATGATTGGATAACGGTGACTCATGTTTTATTATCAGACTTGACTGTGGCGGTGCTTACACTTGTTTTAGGTTGGTTGACAGACATTTCTACCGACGCCTGCCAATAAGGACGATGCCATGAACAAGCACTGTAGTGTAAAACTGATTCTGGAAAATGCAGGGGAGGATTGCTCACAGCCTGAGCCCCGTCAGCAGGGGAGCAGCTTTAAGGGCAGGTTTGGGGGATTTAAAGGTTCAGTTTTGCTGTACCAGCTGCCAATGGCTGGTGAGTTTCTGCTCATGGGGTCTGGTGGGCACAGCACCCACCCAGGTGTTTGGGCATTTCGCGGGACTGACCCCTCGGGCCCTGCCTGCGACTGAAGGTTTATCCCAGAGTTGCACTCTAGAACATGTAACCGACTCCCAGTGGTAGGCTGCTCATGAACCCACCTGCAACAGAAGGAAGAAGGAAACTACCTATTTTTGGACACATTTGTACTGGGTGTTCAGCAATGGCAACACCATTTCGAGTGCTGCAAGGTCTGTCTCTTGTGCAGGGGACATCTGGGCTCTGCTTGGGGAGGGGGCCAAGGCAGGTGAAGTGCCCTTGCCACCTCCTCCTGCCCTCCCTGACATCCACTGCTGCCTGCCCAGCTCCAGGGAATCCGTGCTCCCCAGGTTTCACAGGTAGATTTTCCTGCCGCCTATAGGCAATTGATGCCATTCCCATAGCGCTAGGGAGGCTGAGGGCAGTAGGATGCTCGGGGACACTCAACAAAGCACCTCTAACACCCAGAGCAGCTCCTGCTTTCCATGGACCCACAAAATGGGGGCAAAAAACCTAATGCTTCTGCTGCAACGGAAGGCAGCATCCCTAGGCTGTGCTACTGCCCAGGATCGGTGTCCCCAGTCTGCTGGCCTCAGCGTTCCTCTTTGAGTCCCCTGTTTCTACTGATGTGCTTTTTCTTCATGTCTGAATCATTTAATATGGCTCTGGAGCACAATGGAGCTGTGATTTTTTTCGAAGCTGTCAGCCTGCAGGAAACCGAAGGCCTCTGAATAAAAGGCAGGCTCTTGTTACAACTTCCCTCTTATTTACTGTTCCCAGTAGCAGAGAAGTAAAAAGACAATGAATGAAATGGAGGATTAATCATGCGTAGCGCTGAAATATAAACATGGAGACTGCAAGTCCCAGAGCACCACCCCGAGCGGTGGTGCGTTCCCGTGGCGTGCAGAAGCCTCACAGCACTGAGACATTTTGGGTTTAATGAAAACGGGCAAAAGGCAGAGGAGACTCAACAGGCGTTATTTTCCAGAGGCAGCCATGTAAAATGTGAATTTTACATGGACTTCTCTTCAGCGCTGTCAAAACTTGAGTTCAAGTTGGTATCCTGGACACTTAACCATTTGCCCACAGCTTTTGCAAAGGAAACTTCCTTTTTTCCCCATTTTTCTGCATTAATTTTAAAACAATAAAAGTTCAGGACAACTACATGATCCCACAAAAAACTTTTAAAAATGCTTCAGAGAGAAACTATTTTGGTCCTAAAAGGGACTGTGGGGATTAGGCTCACGCCCTTTCTCTCTTGCTTTTTGGGTTGGTATCCAAGCACCCATAGATTACTAATCATGTTCCTTATGAATTTTTTTTTTAATTAGACATTTACCCATATTTGATTTTCAGCTGTAGATCGAGAGTATTCACACCAATCTTTGCACTTCAAGTTAATTAGTAATTAACTAACCTTGGGAGAAGCTGTGCAGCATCACGGTTTCAAGCAGGCTGTTTGTGTGGGGCAGGTTATGCACACATGGCTCTGTGAACACCTTCAGTGAAGCAAAAGGTATGAAAGAAATGCGAAAACAGAGATGTGTAACACAAGTCTCATTGTCTGAAATGTATTCAATAAAAAATCAATTTGTGTATCTGAATATCTGCCCCTGTCGGGTAAGCACAGATGATTTTTCTAGCCTTTGAGTGCTGCCTTGAATGTAAGGGTTGAGGGGAAATGGAGAACATAATTGTAAAACTAATAAGGAAGTTGCACCCAATCCTTGTTGGAAAACACAAACCAAATTCTGAAGTGTTCCTTTTACAGTTCTCTTTAGAAAACATGCATGGAAAAGTTAATGACAATTTATTTGGACCACATGCAATAACAAAACTGAAGTGACCTAAGCCTGAAAATAATGCGATGTGCCTGTAAGTGAGCATAAAAAGAAAGCCAGAGCATGTGATATAGAATCATAGAATCATAAGGTTGGAGGAGACCTCTGAGATCGAGTCCAACCGTACATGTCTCCCTACTAAACCATGTCCCTAAGGAATAATTAAGGTAAAATCCAAACCAAATCAATGTGAGTTAATATGAGACTTGGAGGATTATGTGAATGAAAGTCTAGATAGCCAAAGCTGTGGTGCCGCTCTGTTAATCCCTGCTACGGCTGCACTGCCAAGCCTTTGCCAGGCTGGGAGGCTGGAGCGGGCAGCAGGTGGGCACCAGCCCTGCAAGGGCTCCTCCTGCCCTGGCCTTCACAGAAGGTCCTGAGTTGGAAGGGAACCACAAGGATCATCGAGTCCAACTCCTGTTCCTACACAGAACAACCCCAACATCGTGTGTGAGGGCACTGTTCAAATGCTTCTTGAATATTGTCAGGCTTGGCGCCGTGACTGCTTCCCCGGGGAGCCGTTCCAGTGCTCCATCCCTCTCTGGGTGCAGAACCTTTTCCCGACACCCAACCTAACTCACCCCGGGCACAACTTCCTGCCATTTCCTCGGGTCCTGTCATTGGTCACCAGAGAGGAGAGATCAGCGCCTGCTCCTCCTCCTCCCTTTGTGAGGAAGCTGCAAACTGCGATGAAATCCCCCCTCAGTCTGCTCTTCTCCAGGCTGAACAGAGGCTTCTGTTCAACTTGCCCGAGGGTTGCAGCCTGCACAGCTGCCTTCGTTTCACTTTCTCTTTCTGCTGGGCAGGACAGAGTTGCAGCTACTTCTGCCGATTTTTCACACTGTTTGCATGGAGAAAATAATAAAACTCCCATTCTTTTCAATATCTGAAGATTTTTTTTCATACTACTTCTAAACCCAAGCTGATGCTGTATTAAATGAATCAGCGATATCCTTTTAAGTGTCCCTTCTAAATAGTTTTGAAGAGGGAAAAGGGAGGCATGTACTGAGCTCCCAGCTACTGCTCCCACGTTTAAACACAGCGAAGGTGACAGCAGCGGGTGCCAGCTGGGTGTTCCCGGTCAGGAGGAAAGGGTCCCACCATCCCCAGGCCCCTGTGCCTGCAGCCTCAGGTGACTCAACCGCAGAAGCTCGATTTGCTGCCGATTCCAAGGTGAGGAAGAAGAAGTAGGGAAGAGCTGTATGGGCTCTCTGGCCGTGGTATGGGTTGTATGGACCGGATGGGTCCTTAATTGCTTGTCTTTGATCTTATGTATTTTAGAGTAATAATTAATAGAGAGCTCCTGAGCAACCCAAGTTTAGACAGTCTTTGGAGATCCAGATAGCAAAATTTGGGAAGAATCTGGGGTTTTTTCTCCTTCCACCTATTACAGCAAATGTTGGAGGATCTCAAGTCAGGATGGGGGGTTGCCAATGTGCCCTGTTGGGTCCCCTCTCCAGCTGTGCTGCTGTGGCATCCCCTGAGCTGGGGACGTGGTCCTGCCCCATCATTATCCCATGAGGATACGCGTGCTGATGGCCCTGGGAGCTACGTGGCTCTGGCCGGCCGGCCAACCCAGTGCTGTTAAAAGGATGTTTTTCCCAAAAGCTGCAGTTCCTCAAGACGATGCAATACTTTGGTAGACTGACTAGTTCATATGTATAAAAATCAAAAGCCTTTGCTCCTTCAAGATGAATTACAGCCCAGAAAAATTATTTTCATCATGTACCAGTGAATTACTGTGTTTGGAAGGAGCTGTGATTGCCATGGAGCCAATTGGAAGCGGATGCTCTGAGATTGGGAGATGCAAAACATTACTTAAAACAGCTGCTCCACCAAGGGGGTCAGAATGGGGCACAAGAAAGGAAATCATCATTAAAAGCATGATTAAAATCCCTTTGTTTCATATTTTGTTGCTCTAACCAAGCCACCAGGTTTAACGTATTCCTTCCCCAGGGGTTGATGGAAATTGCAGGGATGTTCGAGTATTGGTTACCAAGGGAATAGCAAAGAGGAGGCTGTGCAAGATGACCCAGCTCCTGGGTTTTGGCCTCCCATCTCCCTGCCTCCCTGCCACGGCCCCATCAGACACATAGCTCCAAGGATTAGGACTTTGTGGCAGAACTATCACTTCCCACCGCTGGGAAATGCTGCTGGATCCCATGGGTTTGGACCTCCTGAACAGACATCCCAGTGCACTTACTGGTCCTGCTTGAAATCACGAGAATCAGGAGATATTAAATGAGCTCTCAATTTGAACTGAAATACTTCTGTAAAATGATGATAAGGAAAGTGTGCTGGATTTTTTTTTTCCCATTCCCCTCTTGCACCCAAAAGCTTTCTAGTTTCAGCACATTGCTAGCAGAAACTCGATGAATCTTCATGATTAGAAGATTCCCAAAGTCTGTAGGGCTTTGTCTGCTTTTGAATTTGATTGTGACTGCTCAAGCAACTCACTTGGAAGTTCATATAATCATCATAATACAATATATTTTTTAAAAAAAATATGTCTTGTTGTAAAATTCAAGGGTCTGTCACTGCCAGGGCCCTCAAAAGTCTTCAGTCTCTCTGCTGGGGCTGCTGGCCCACAGGACCCCCAGTCAGGAGCCTTAAACCTCACACCTCAAAATTAGGAGTACTGCTAAAAGGGAAGCTGTGTGCTCATTGCCCACCCAGCCATGCTGAGGAGGAGCACAGGGAGAGGAGCACAGGTTATTGCGCCATCCCAGCACCCTCCACCTCTCTTTTGCTACATCCCCTGGGACGTCCTGAGTAATAGCGGTGGTGACAGTTCCCTGGCATTCTGGGTGTTTAATCCGAGGAAATCACCAGTGAGCCAGGAAATGTCAAGATTACATCACAGGCAGAATTTTTTTAAAGCCCTGAGAAAGAGCTTGTTAAAAGCCTGTTTCTGTGCAGCGTGGTCCCAGCTGCTTTCGTTTTTGCTTTACATTTCAACTTTACGGGAATGGGCAGGCAAATCCTCTCCCCAGATATTGTTCTGCTTTGCTCTCCTTTTTATTTACAGCACTTTTGCTCGCCACAGCTTTGGTCTTGCTAGGGCTGAAGGAGCAAGTCCCAGCTTTGTTGAGCCTCTCCTGAAGGGAAGACATGTGAGATGCCCATGGGGTGCACTCTTCAGCGGGTGCATCCCAGCACCTGAAGCACCCAGCTGAGTGCAGGCATTGGGCCTGTGGGGATGTTGGCTGGAGCCTTGCTTGGCTGCACCAGGAAAGACTGGAGGGACATGAGAGTAGAGCCACCAGACCTTTCCTTTTGTGTTTGCTTGTGTTGTGTGTGTGGGTGCCCCGGCAGCTACAAGTAGGTACCAAAACATCATAGCAAAACTGTACCTCATTATTCCACTCATTTTGCAATACTGTTAAGGAGCATCCAGCAGAGTATGTGACCCACACATGTTTAATTTCTTTTATGGTCTCTGTTTTGATATATGATGGATGTGTTTTTATAAAATGAAGATTTATTGGAACCTGGAATTTTATGGCTTTAAGGTTCAATTGAGTCCAGATTGCGAGTTTCTCCTTTTGAAAGAGGAGGAGAAGGTTTAAAGGAGCCCGAAGAAGCCTGTTCTGCCTGTGACACTTGTGAAACTCTAGGCCAAGGCTGACACCTTTTCGCTTAACTTCTACTATAATGTCAAAGCAAAAATTTACCATCAAATATTATGTCTTCCATATGAGATGCCCTGCTGTAGATAAAGATCATGGCAATCGTGTTGGGCGTTTTTCTTTTAAGTTAATATCTGTGCCATAAGAAAGGCAGGGCTCGGTGCAGGATTCAAGGAAGAATGGCAAGTCAGCACAAACTCCAACCATGTATAATTAATGAGACTGTATGTTCACTTATAAATGTGCACTTGCGCTCTCTGTTTTTCTTTTAAAAGCACAGCGATGCCATCGCTGCCTACAATGCTCAGGAAAGCAGTGTATTTTTAAAACACATTTAGAGCTGCAGGAGTGTCTACTAAACACATTCCATATATTTATATAACATTAAGCATAAACCAAAGTATTTTCTTGGATGCTAAACACAGCTCAGTAAAGAATAACATTGGTTCAGAAAAAAACTCAGATTCCATTTTGCCCCAGAGCAAACCCAAAGTTTTGAGCGAAAGAAGGTCTTATGGGTGCCTGCTCAGTGGCCTGCAGAAGCTAAAGCGTTCACCGCCCACAAGCAACGTGGCAGGAAAATAATGAAATGCTGTTTTTCTGCTTTGCTACCTGTATCAAAAAGCTCTGAGTGCTCTGGTAGGAAGCCACCAGCATCCAAGGAAGCAGAACCTGTGTCCAGTTCTCAGGCTACCACAACCTAAGTAAACAAACAAGTTCATCACAAGCGATGAGGGCATTGTGCCAGTTTCAGTTAAAATAAGAAAATTTAAAAAACCCCCACAAACCAACAAATTATTACACCACAAGGGAAATCCTGAGTGAAAACGATTGTTCGTGCGAACACCAGAAATATATCGTCATAAACTCAGGCCTCCACATCTGCTTCACCACCAGAGGATTCTTTATAAACAGGCTCTTTAATTTTATCTAACAGCCTGTTCGCAGACACGCAGTCCAAAAATACATCTCCTTTTCCTCCTCGCACTATCCTGAGCTTGGCAGGGCACCAAACATGAGGTTCAGCTCCTAGTTCAAAAAAGCCCTTCTTTAAGCATTGACTCTGAGCTAGATTTAATAAAAACTATCTGGCTTCCTCTAGGGAGCCCTAATGGGATGCAGAGCCCTGCACCTCTCAGGAGCTGCTCCAGACCTGCTCTACATCGAGCACTAAGATTGTTTTATGGTGAAATGATATTACTCTGCAATGGAGTTGGGGAACAGTCTGATGTTTCCTAGAGTGTTTTCTCCGAGGGCTACAGAGCTTCACTTTCAGCTGTGCAATCCTCTGAAAATGGCAGTGAGTGGGCAGTGCAGGAAAGCAGAGCAGAAGCCTCAGTGAGAGGTGCCCCAGTGATGTTGGTACCCTGAGGGATGCCCTGGTGCCACTGGTATCCCGAGGGATCCCCTGGTACCACTGGTACCTGAGGTATGCCCTGGTACCACCAGGACCTGGGATCCCCCTTCTGCCAGCCCTACCTTCCCCAGTGGAACAGACGGAAAAGCATTAAAGCCCCTAAACCGTCTTCCAACCCTCAAATGCCTGGGTAGATGATGCATCCATCGTGCCCCCTGTGTGGCGCCGCACTGCTGGGCACTTGTAGGCGCTTCAGAAGAAAGACCAGACATTCACTGAAATAGGAGGATGTTACAGTGGGACTTGTTCCCAAAAGGTCACCCTGACACCAGCAGCAGTACACTGCCTTCACGTCTCCTGACACTGATCTTCCCAAATGCAACGCTGGATTTCTGGCTGCAGATTGCCTGGGAAAAGTGGAAGAGATGTTGGCTGCCTTTTAAAGTCAGGGCAAAAATGGGTGACGGTGCTCTAGAAGAGGGAACACATCCCCACTGCGAGGGCTGCACCAAGTTACAGGCCCAAACTTCAAACGAAATTACCATGTAATGTAGCAATCACCACAATGCAGGATTTAGTGCTAATTAGCTGGATAACTGAAAGCATTTAAGAATGATCCCGTTTGACAAACCAAGGGAGTGGTTTTAAGCTTTGAAATTTGCAGTGATAAAGAAATATTAATGGCCTGGTGCACTTGCTGGCCAGTGGAAGAGGATGTTTAATAGTTTCTCCTTATGGTTCAGTTGTTCATTTCCATTACTTGGAAGCTAAACCAGCAGCAAACATAACCAGTACTGTTGAGGGTGTGTAATAATAAGCAGGTTTTATTTAGCATTGCAGCGGAGCATTAAATGGAGTTAAATAAAGGAGGGGGGGAGTTTCCTGAGTGTTCAGTGAGGCAGATCCCATTGCCAAGACACGGAGGAGAATCGAAAGAACTCTCCTGGAGCCTGCCCAGTCTCTTGATTTTGGTAACCGTGTCACATCTACAGTACGGGTGTGAATGAAAGTTTTTTGTCAAAGGATGCTGCAGGTCTGTAGTGATGGAGGGACTCTCCTGGGTGGTGTGGGGGATGTTGGTGGCACCCTGGAGCTGGTCATCACCTCCCAGGAGGGATTTTCTGACCAGGTCTTGCTGTTGTGCCAAGGTGGGTCCAGACTCTTGTGCTGCTTGGCTGCACATGTCATGGAGGGCACCTGTCCTCCATGACAAGGAGCGAGCTAGGGTTTGCTGGAGGGGATCATTGCTGCCTTGTGCTGCAGCAGCCCCTGGGCATCCCAACTCCAGTAGAGTATCAAATTTTACTATCCAAGGAGTGCCACTGTTCATCCAATGACAGCTTACAGATCTAAACTTGGCTGATGCCTTTTAGCTGAATTTCAGCTGAATATTTAGGAGAAACAAACTGGTGGCATTTAGTTGAAAGGCAGAACTGAATTTAGCTGACATGCTGCCCAGCTGTGAGCTGCAGCACACTGATCCTTCCTTTAATGTACTACAACAGGAATGTAATGTGGTTTTAAATTAGACAGAGTATGTTGCAAATCTTGCTGGTTTGTAAATCGCGTCTCAGAGGGTGTTCTATTTATACAAGAATCCACTCATTAGCTGTATCAAAATGGTAATGATACCTGTACACGCTCTGCGGCCGTTCCTGACATAATAAAATTTCATATCTCTCTAGAATGGCTTGAGATAACCCCAGCTGGGGCTTATATGTGGATCTTCCTAGCATCTCTTTTTTTTGGTCAGTCCCACGTCTGGTGGGGTCGAATGGGCAAGTTACTTTCGAGTGAAGAAACTTAGAGAGAAGTGGGATGCGGGCGACCACAAGCACCAGTGCCCAGGTGGGTGGTGGATCTGCCATCTTTGGAGAGTTCCCAAAGTTGGCTGGATAACCCCATCCATCTCTGAAGCCCTTTAAGCATCAGTTACTCCACCTGGAACTTGCAGACAGTGACAGCCTGGCTCTGAGCATTCTGTCTGTCACTGTAAGGGACACCCCACGATAACCCCTTGAGCAGAGATGCTAAAAGCCTTCTCCCAGCAAAGCCTAGAGGAGCCAACTCACCCTGGCTTAACTGATGCTGTGATTAGAAGGAGAGTAAGAAGGAGACCTTGAAAAGGTTACACCGAGCCTGCAATTTCCAAGCCAGCAGGAGGGAATTGGATGCTTTAATGTCCTCCAGCTTAAATACTGAGTCTTGGCTGCTAACAGAGTATGCCGTAAGTTTAGCATTTTCTTTACCTAATCAAGGAGAATTAGAGGGAGGGACCTGTTAATACCCAGAGAAAAACTTTTTGTCTGCCACTGCTGTTCTTCCCCACGAGTTGCTGGTGGAAATCGGCAGCTCGTGGGCAACCTAAGGCAATGTGTCCCTAGCAGCAGCAGAAGTGGAAGAAGGGAAATGCAGTCTCAGATGAAGCTGAGACAGTAAAGAGAAATAGCGGTTCTGAGATGTCCATAGGTTTCCTGGATTCATTCCCCTCCTTTCCCAGCATTTTGCTGAGCACTGCAGGATTCAAGCCATTATTATTATTTTAAGAAGCTTTTTTGGTTTTCTGCCTGCAAAAATAGTCGTCACTTGTAAATTGAAGGCATCGTCGTCTTATCTGGCCTGCAGCCAGAGAGGCTGGAAGCAATAGAAGAAGTGTGAACTTTCTCCTTCATCTCAGAGAACATTAACTTCAAAGCCCAGCCATAAACTTTCAGATGTAATGACAATTTGTCCAAAAGAGAAACACATCAGCTTGATCAATAACTGAAAGGTATAAAACACAGAGGTTACATTTGCTAACCACTTGTGAAAAGTACATGGTTATAGTTAGGCATGTGGGAGGGTGGGGGTAGGCTATTCCTGAATTATTTGGGCAGGCAGGTCCTAGGGAGAGAGTGAAGGTTGCCGTGGGTGCTTGTAGGTCCAGCATGAAGTGGTTTCTGTCCCCAGGGAGGTTGGGCTGCCATGTCAGAGCGTGCTGGCAGTGTGCCATCAGATGCAGACCTTCCTCACCGAGCCGGGACATTGCGGCTGTGTTGGCAGCCACACCACTCTGATGCTTTTCCCAATAAACAGTGGGAGAAAACACGTCTCCTTTCAGTTGTCCAGGTGAAGCATTTAGGACCACCAGCACTTTGTTTTGCCCTGTGCAAGCATCACCCAGAAGTAAAGCCCTGCTAGGCACAGCAGCCTTGAGAATCACTGAACTCCAGGGCACCTCGTGCCTGGGGACTGAGCCCAGACAGCCCAGCAGTGCTAACACAGCCGGGCAGGCACACTCAGAGATTTCAGACAACTTTGGTAAGTTTCCATTTTTCTGTTGAAAATTCCCTGGAAAAGGAGTAAGGATGTCTTTTGGTTTCTGTGGTCCATATATGAGGAATCTGGAAGGAAGACAATTTACATTATGTGACTTTTTCCCCCAGAGTAATCATTGCACATGTTCTTCCTGTGGATATCCCCTTTCCCCTCAGCTGTTAGGGCTTGTGTGAGGAGCCCAGACTCTGTCGTTTTCCTGGTGATGGGTGCACAGTCTTTGCGCATGGCACACAGTGCTCAGGGAGAGCACTTTGTAGAAATAATCACCTATTTGGGGAAAGCATTTTTAAAGAAATAATTGGGAGGACTTGCTGCTAGGCACTGGCTTCTGCTTGCTGGGACTCTGGGGATGGGGGATGCAGTCCAGACCTGTGTGATTCCTATCTGAGGACAGAGAGGAGGAAGTGCTGGAGTATGAAGAGAAATTTTGAAAAGTCTGTAACATCTTCTGCCAACATCTTTTTTAAATCAACTCTGCATGAACAAGTGAAAGCATGCGAGAGCCGTGTTACCCTCGCAGGAGAGCTGGGCTCACCAGGGAGCAGCTCCATGTAGGATACGGGACAGAGGGCTGCCAGTGGTGGTAGGGCTGCCAGCTGCAGCACAAGCTTTACCGGCCCCTGTGCTTGCCTGTTCTCTCATAGCTCTGTGAGGCCTCTATTAGGCAACCAAGGAGAAAAATCGAGCCCTCGTTGCTCACCATACACACTTAGGTCCCTAAACCCCTTTTGGAGTAGATGGAGCTACTGGGGTGCTCCCAGCACCTCCTGTTGGGAGGGGATGGTGGCTGAGCTGTAGATGTCTCTACCCACCCCTGGATGTGCTCTGGCCTCCAGGATGTGAGTTGTCAGGAGGCCTTCTCCAGGCTGTCCCCTCTCCTACTTTGGCATCCCAAACCGTGCTCCTCCCAGCACCCTGGGAAAAAAGCTGCGGGGATAGCCATGAAGAGCTGGAACTGAGGGTGGCAGTGAGACTTGAGATGTAATTCTGGAAATGTAAAGCACAACCACGTGCTGAATCCTTCTGGACACCCTCCTTGTGGCACATCGGCTTCTACCCACACACCTGTGCCCTGCCTTGGTCTCAGAGGAGACCCCAAGGACAAGCGCAGATAATGGGGCATAGTGACGGGGCAAGAGGAGCAACAGAGAGGGTAGATAAGTAATTTCTTTTAAGGGGCAGCAGGCTTTAACTAGATAAATCCAGCGCAATGCCAGCAGGCCCCACACTCAGAAGATCCCCAAGGGTGTTGTTGGAGTACAGTGCTCAGCTTCCCCTATAATGTTACTATTTGAGGGAAGGCAAAGGTCCTTTCCCCCCTTTTATAGGGGGGAACCTATGCTTTGTAGGTGTGTTGTGTATTTAAGTCTGATCTTTGCAAAGGGATCCACTATAGCAATCCACTTTCCATGCCTGAAGTCTCATTTTCTACCTCCACTGGATCAGCTCCTGGGCTTCAAAGCACACAGGGAGCAGTGACCCATTTTATTACACGGTCATAAAGCAATGGCACTTCTCTGTTTCTGTATAAATAATAAATAGTAGTTATATTTGTAAATGGAGGCCTGCCAGAGACTTTGAATGTGAGACGTGAGATTTACTCTGAGAAAGGAAGAAGAAAACAAGAATCCTGACAGCTTTCTACCTCCCTGTGCAGCTGCGCTGAAAAAGGTGCCCTGCAGATCAAAGGGAACCCGCTCCTCTGATCCCCAGGTGCTGTGACACTTCGCCTGTTAGACCAGATATTACTTATCAGGCAGTAACGCTACGAACAGCACAAATGTGCACTTTGCTCTGCAGATGCTATGAAAGCCAGAAGGATGCCAGATTAGATTTAGGAAACCACATATGGATGTGTTGCCTTCTCTGGCCTTGCACCATTCCTTGAAATCCTCTGTTGCTCTGGGTGAAGACAGGAAGCGCGGCTGTGGACAATCACCGCTGCAGAAGCATAATTGCTATTGCTGTCTCAGAGCTGCTTAGTGCTTCTGATAATCCTTGAGACCTGCAACGAGTGACTACAGTACAAACGGAGACTGTTTTGGGACAGGGTTGCAGAATATGAACAACTCAGCAGAAGGACTGAAAAAACCCCACATCTAACCTTTCAGTGTTTACGTTTCACAGAAGAAAAAGATACTCTGAGGCGCAAACATAAGTTCAGATTGAAGCACAGATTTTCCCATCTGGGATTTCAGGCACTTTGAAAACATCTCTGAGGAAAAGTCCTATACCATGGCTTATCTTAAAGGCTGAGATGCCACCATAGCTCAGCTCTCAACCGAGTCACTGGTCAGAAGTACACCACCAGTCCACTGACAGCAAATCCCAACAGTTCACTTCATACATTTAAAGGGGTGTTCAGCTTCTGAGGAGGTAACAGAAAGGTGGCAAGCACTTAAGTCTCATGTCAGTGTCAGGAACAACTGTGTTGTTCAGCCAAACCTCCCTCTAAACCCCACACACTGTGTAACAGATGGTACATCTGTTTCTATTTCCAGTACGATCTCACTAATCACTTTTTAAGAATCTTGCATTCAAGGTTAATCAACATGAGCTGAATTACAGTAAAGGTTCCTGCAGCAACAGAAAAATCCCATACAACTCCCTTTTCCTAAGCTTGGAAAGTGGCGTTTATCCTCTGCCAGAATTCTGCCCAAAGTCCGTGACCCCTGCAAAGCCAAGGCTCCTCTCTTAAGAGTTTCTGCCTCTTCTGGGTCTTTGTCTATTTGACAAGGCAGATCTGCCAATAGTTGTTTTTTCTGTTTAGTAGTCAAAGCTCAACAAACATGATACAGGTCAAGCCCAAAGCCCTCACAGGAACGGAAGGGTGGATTCACAAAGAAACCTTGACTTCGGTCTCTATAATCCACTGGCTATGGGAAAGACTCAAAGCACATAAGATGCAAGTTCAAAGTCCTCTGTTTCTCATGCAAAAAAAGATTTTTAAAAAGATTTCCTAGCAGCGTTATCACACTCAGAGTGTCAGGCAGCACCAGAGCCCAGCAAGGCAAGAGACTGACTTTGGCTACACTGTTCAATAAAAGCAGGTCAGGGCAAAGTGGCACTACTGGGCTCACGGGCACTGCACCTAGACCTTCTCTTTGAGGAGAAAATCTCTGTTGGCAACAGCTACTTTGTGCCATCGAAAGCCCACCTGGAGTTGAATCTGGTGAGGGACATGAAAAGCAACAAGAAGGGCTTCTATGGCTAGAAAATGTGGGCCTGCTGCTGAATGGGGAGGAGGGAATCTGGTCATACAGGACATGGAGAAGGCTTAGGTAGTACAGACAAGAAGGTAATCAGGAGAAATCATCATATTTTTATGACAGGGAATCCATGCTTAACCAACTGGATAGCCTTCTATGATGAGATGACTGGCTTGGTGGATAAGGGAATTAGCAGTGGATACTGTTTATCAGCTTTAGCAAGGCTTTTGACATTATCTCCCATGGCATGTGTATAACTGAAATGATGAAGTATGGGCTAGATACATGGACAGTGAGGTGGATGGAAAACTAGCTGCACCACCAGGCTCAAAGGGTGGTGATCAGTGACAGGAAATACAGCTGGAGACCAGACACTAGTGGAGTATCCCAAGGTTTGTAATTGTTCCAATACTGTTTATAACATCTTCATTAATGACCTGGATGATGGGACAGACTGTACCCTCATCAAGTTCGCAGAAGAAAAGGGAAGGATGGGTTGCACCAGTTGTCTGTGTCATCATTCAAGGGGACCTCAGCTGGCCAGAGAAATGGAATGACAATGATCTCATCAAGTTCAACAAAGGGAAAAGTCCTGTCCCACCTGGGTCTCCTGGAGGATAAGCTGACCCCACAATATGCACTTACAGTAAAGCAAGTCAACAGCCTCTTCAGCTGCATTCGGAAGAGTGTTGCTAGCAGGTAGAAGGTGGTGATCCTTCCCATCTGCTCAACACTGGTGAAATACATCTGGAGTGTTGTGTCAGTTCTGGGCTCCCCAGTACAAGAGAGACATGGACGTGCTGGACTGAGTCCCTTGTACACAATTGAGGGATTGGGGCAACTGACGTATAAGGAAAGGCTCAGAGAGTTGAGGTTGTTGACCCTTGAGAAAAGAATGCTCAGGGAGGATCTTATCAGTGTGTTTAAATACCTAATGTTGGGAGAGAGTAAAGAAGATGGAGTCAGTCTCTTCTCAGTGGTGCCCAGGGACATGACGTGAGGCAATGAGCACAAAATGAAATACTTCTTTACTGTGAGAGTGGTTGAACAACAGAAGAGGTTACCAGAGAGATTGTGAAGTCTCCATCCTTGGAGATACTCAAAACCTGACTAGACACGGTCCTGGTCAACCAGCTTTTCTGTGAGATTCGTTTAAAAGTCCAATATAAAGCGCAGTTATTTTCAAGCATCTTGTCAATTCTCACCCCAGTACCGGATATCCGACTTCCAAGCCAAACAGCCCATTGAACTTTTATCAAACCTGTGAGGCCACAGTTTCAGGAGACCTTTAGCAACCTCACAAACCAAGGAAGTATAAAACGTGCTATGTGAATCAGATGTTTCTACTGCAACAACCACATAATCAAAAGTTTCTCAAACAAAGCCATTTGCTGTCAGGACAGAGTAGAGACAAGTCAAGTTTTAAGTGTCAATTTTGTATAATGTCAGGAGTTACTTAGTGCCACCCAGTGTTGGCAGCTAGAAAAAGGAAGGTGAAATATGGTTATAACTGGGTGCAGCCTAATGAAACAGGAAAAAGAGAATCCCTACTCTTGCTTTTTTTATCAGAGGGTGAGTAATTCCACAGAAACTGTGCAGCACCGAGGTCCAGGGGACAGCTGTCCCACAGCCAAAATGTGGCTTAGCTGTCTTGTTAAAAAAATCTTCCACTCACCTCTTATATTCACTTTTCAAAGCAGGTAATCAGTTTGCGATGTAGATGGCCTGTTTTGTCACAAAACTCACTCCTCTAGTCTGACATCACTGTAAGGAGAAAGTTATGCTGACTTTTCTGGTTAAATATTCAGGAATTTAGATGAGAAACAACTATATGAGAGGTGGATCTTTCCTAGGATTAGTACAGTTAAAACAGTACATTTTTTCCCCATTATCTCAGGCAGCGTAAGAGCTGCCTTTTCCTTGAAGCCTTTTAAATTATACAGGATCGCATGTGTATCAGACATGGAAATAAACTCTCCCAGTTATGACCTTTGGATGACTGGATAATTGCACTTATGCTTTTGTCCTTTGAAGGATTATATGAAGCAGGTTAAGTGTCATGGTCCCATTTAACAGACATGAAAAGTGAGTAGGCACTGTCCTCTGCATCATAATAGAGAGCTGGGTCCTGGCCAGGAGGGGATGGAGGGGATCCCAGAGCCAAGAACCCAAATGAGAAAGAGAGAAAGGGAAAGCAAGGCACTGAGTTGCCATTAGCCCACCAGGTGTTGGGGTGGTGATGGGATCCCAGGGGTGTTGTTTCAGGGTTGCTATAGTGGCCATGGCAGAGAAATCATCCTTCTGGCAGTTTGGGCTCCTTTACTCTGCCCTGAAGTAGCCTTATTGCCCCAAGAAAAAAATGATGACAGCGTTTTGAGCAGTTCTCTGCTGGTTCTTTATTTCAGCCCCTAGAAGACAGAGCGTCAAGGAGAGATTGACACAGGAATTTAATCTCAGTTTGATACAACAAAAAAGCAACCGCAAAGTGAAGAGTGGTTGCCCTCTGAAGCAACCTCACCTCCATGCGGTGCCGTGCTGTTTATCTGTGTTTCTCAGTGGGAGGGATCCCTACTGCCGTTTTTTTTTTCTTTCACCCATGGAGCCACCTGCCAGTCACACAGCCGATCCCTTGGATTTATGTCTGTTGAGAATAAGCTTTGTTTCTCACTTACCTTTCACTGAGTGCTGGGAAGCAGGCCAGGTGGTGCGGCCACAGGTCACGTGCTGAAAACTCCTCTTCTGGGGCCAACACACTCTACGTGTTTTTTTTCCTTCTGCTGCCAGGCCCGCGAGGTTCCTGGAGGACCTGGGAACTGGGCTGGCTCTGTTGACTCCTGAAGGAAGCCCTCCACAGTGGTTAATTACATCTACATATCTCATTAGGGCCATGAGATTCCCAGACTTCCTCCCTCAGATCTCACAGTTTAAAAAACAAGGTGGAAAATCATTAATTCCTGTAATGATCGCTCAGCCCGTGTCGCAGGAATTTGTTAAAAAAGAGAATTTTCCCAAAGAGGGGCCACAGGACACAGTAAGCACAGAAAAGAGTTGAGTGAAGGAGGGTAACCAGACAAATACGGCGTTCATGGAAAAATCATATTCGTGTGTATCCTCGTAGTTAGGAAGGTTTACAAAGAGACACAGTCCCAGAGGTTTAACAGTGATCAGGATAAAACAGCAGGAAGGGGAAAGGCAGAAGCAGGAGACCAGGGAGTCCCTTAGTTACACAGAGCAGCTCTTCTCCGTTTGCAGGTCTGAGGCATTTTTAAGCCTATAAATAAACCAGGGATATTAATGATGCCAATAATCTCTGCTGGCTGTCATCCCAGCTGTTTTCAGTGGTGAGGTTACCTTGCCTCTCACAGTAAAAGTAGGTCTTGAGGGGAGAGTCAGGTGAGTAGTGGGGATGGATGCTGGGGGCTGGGGGACATCACTCAGCCTGTTGGGAGGACACTGTCACTATCCTTGTCAACGCATCAGGAGGTCCCAAAAGGCAGCCCTCCTGGCTCCTGACCTTGAGGGAAACACACAAGAATAGTCATCAGGTAATAAATGACAGAAAAAGCAAAGTGCTGCTGGCTGCAGAGGGAAGCGTGTGACTGCTCCTGCCTGTGGCCTCCGCGATGGAAACACCTTCTTCACCTCCTGCAAGGAGATACCCTGGATGGAGACCCTCCTCTCTTCTGCACCCCTGGGGCCTTGCTCCCCTGCCTCTGCCCTTCCAAGGAGAGAAAGTGGCAGGACTCAGAGCTACAGGAGAGGAGGGAGCCCAGGAAGGGACAGGCCGGGGGTCCCAGCACACTGGCCCATGGCGGGGAGTGTCTGGGGTGCAGATCCCGGGGGAGAACGAAGTCTGCCCTGAGAGAGCTTCTTGCCCATCACTCACACCAATAGTCAGTGCTTTCCTTACAGGCCGAGGGAGAGAAGAGGTCCCTTTCCTTTCCACCTAGCAGGTGCAGGAATGTCATAAACTCAGACAGTAAAAGGTGCTTTTCCTCTTTCCCACAACCAGGAAAAGAAAAAGAAGGAGATGGGTTGCATGTTGCTTTTCTTTCATTCTTGCATGATGCTCATCTGAGGTCAATACGAGTATATAGACACCCATCCTTGCCTTGTCATACATGGTATGATACAAGAAAATCTCTGTCTCTGCTCCTCACTAACATCTCATCATGAAATCTTGTGAGTAGAGCAAATCCAAGAACTCATCTGCCAGGCAAAAGAGAGGCCCAGCATCCGCCCTCAGTGCTCACTGCACCCAGAGCTGGTTTGGCAGTAAACAGTATGGTACTGAGGTTTATCTGACAAGTGCACCATGCTCTTGTTTATTTTATTATACTTCTGTTACAATATGCCAGGAAAAATGAATTCCTAAAAAATCCCAAAGTTCACGCTTACTGGAAATAGGTGCCTTTGGAAACCAAGTCTATACACTGCTTTCCATTGACTTGGCTGCTCAGGTATTCAAGATGGCCAGATACCACTACACATGGTTAGAGAAACGAATGTTGCTGTACCACCAGATTACCACTAGATAATAATGCTGACCAATCTTGTCTTTTATCTTCTGAAACAAGCTCAAGAAGTTGAGACATTTGTGAAGTGACAATCACAAAATGGTGATTCACACTATGGTGCCAGGTGGCATTTGGCTGCTGTAGCTATTAGGACTTATTCTCCTGAGGCATTCAGTGGCATAGGACTTGTTTCCCTGTCTTCTCATAAAGACTCATTATTTTCTGTTCTTTGTGTTGCCTAGTGTTGCTTCCCAAATTCTTAGTATCTGTAATGGTCTGGATGTCACTTTCTTATAACATATCAACTAGGAAAAATTAAGAGAGATTTGAATGTTTTTCTTACATTGACAATGATATTTGGGGGCCAATGTCAACAATTCTCGGTGGAAGATCCAGCCCTCTTTGACCTGGCTTGCAGCTCACAATCAATGCAACCTGTTCTCCCTCAGGAGTGGCTATGAAATGCATTTAATTTGTTTAGGGGTTGCTGATTTGCCTCAATTGTATCCACCAGACAAGCTGAAAGCACCGTTAATGCTACAGCTTCCATGTTGCAACTACTGTCTACCCTCTTATAAGGGCCATGCAGAATATGACCATCTGAAGGTCTCTGGAGGCTGGGAGGTGTGTTCCCGGCACGAGGAGGCAAGGTTTGGTACTGTGTATAGCCACTTGAGCAAGCAGAAATATAACTGGATCTTTCACTGGGTATTGGACCTGTGAAGTGGAGCTGTGAACTCGCATATTGGTGGCAAGCTCTGAGACATCAAGCCCAGTGATATAGTACGCTATGGAGACGTTTCTTTCCCACCTTAATGAGGCTACATAGTGTAAGGCCATTTTTGCAATGCTGTTGCAAAGGCTCCTTTCTGGTCCCTACCGCCTGTAAAAGGCACTTTGGGGACCTGTCAGCCCCATCGCTTACGCAGGACACTGGCCCTTTGGACATGCTGATGCAGTGCAGAAAGGACTGCAACAATTCTTTGGCTCCACAGAGGTGTCTGTTAGTCACACCCCCAGCAGTTTTGGCAGACTTGGTGCAGTTGTTATTAACTCCTAATTGCTGGGTGGTTGCCAGGATGGGAATTATCTTTATCAACGGAATTGCATCAGATGGGTTTGCTTGCCATGCATTTGTTTGTCACATTTAGAGATACAGCCATCTAAATCCTATTGGTATAAACAGGAGCAACATCAATCTCAGCAGGGAAGTGGGGAACACACCCCCCCCCAAACCCCCACTTTTACTCCTGATATGCTGTGTTTGGAGAAACAGCATGTCTAACAAGAAATCAGCCTGCAATTGCAATCTAGCACAAGATGCACAGAGGTACTCCAGACAGACTTAACATTCACCTTGACAAAGTAATCAACCTGTCGAGCAAAGGAAGTAATCATGGCCAGAGTGATGATGTTAGGTAACTAATATTCTCCATCTGCAGCATCGGGCAATTAAGGATTTAAAATACTGCAAGAGAGGAGAACTGAAATATTAGAGAAGGAAGCATATATACAAAAGGGGAGGCATTAGCAACATGTCAGGGTAAGAAAAATGGAAAAGAAATGTCAGAAATGTTTCATATTGCCCCGAATGAATAACAGCCTCAAATGAAGTGGTTAAGGCTTGTTGTATATGGTAAAAATCCAGGCTAAGCCAAGCAAATGGTCTCAGGCTAGTAGCACAGAAGAAATTATCTCCCCAGAGCAAAAAAGGCATCTGTTTGTCTTGGTTATGAAAATGTCCTTGTCAGATGTGAGCAGCACCGAGCTCTCTGAGCAGGTCACTTGCCTCCTCTCTGCTCCAGAGGAGACCTGTAAACCACTGCCTCCCAATACATGATGTGTCTATCCATCGTGAGCAGTCGTCCCTGCTCTTCCCAGGAGTGCTGAGCTCTCTGCGTGGGCTCAGCAGGCACAACTCTCCCTATGCCTGGAAAACCCTGCTACAGAAAAACGTGGCTGCTAGTAGTAGTGACGCTGGATGAGAACTCTGTGCTTCCTTGAAGCCTCACCTGCACAGAGTCACTCTGTGGGTACAGGGTTACACAAAAAGCAGCTTTAATGGCAATACTAGCCAGAATAATGCCTTCCTGTTGACTCTGCTGCTCACTCAGCCCAGAGAGCAGCTCCTGATGATGCAGCCCTTCCTGGCACCAGGAGCAGGGAGCTGAAGACCAATGCTCAGAACTGACTAGTCTTAAATAAAGTCCAGCAAAAACTTGTTGCTGCTTAGGAAAACCACCAAATAAAGAAAATTCCCTTCTTGGCACACCCATGAGGAGGTGATGTGCTTCAGCTCAGAGCTAGGAGTGAGCAGCTAGAGCAGGGATGGGCATTGCTTTAAATTAGCAGATAAGTCACAGAAATGTGAAATTCTCTCTTGGTGATGTTGCCAGTAACTTTGTGTTTGGCTGGGGAAATGGATGCTGGTGCTTTTCCTCCCACAGCAGTGAGAGCCCATTGTTGCCTTCTACAGGACATAGATGATGCTATGCTGGCCAGGCAAGAAAATGAAGCTACTTTACTAGTCCTCAGTGAGTGCTGGAGAGACTACAGCATTCTAGAACACTGGAAATGACCACAGCCAGGTAAATCTCTCATTTCAGTGTGCCCCTGAAGAAGCAGAGCCTCCTAACGCTGCTGGTCGGAATAGAATGCTTTAGCTAGTTTGAGTTTCTCAGTGTCCTGGAGGACATATTAGAGAATTTTGAGATTCAGTCTCTAATTAGGTCCCTGTAGTGGTAAGATTGTTTCCTTTTATCACTCAGTAGGAACTGGTACTTTATCCTTTGTACTCAAATTTTTCTTTCTTTCACCCTCATCTTCTCTCCAAAGCCTGGAGTTTCCCAGTCCACTGGATGACAGTTCTGAAGCCTCAGACATTCACTTTAAGGACATTTCTTTTCAGCTGCTTCACATTTCCTTTTGCCAAGCTCTTCTACCGACATTTACTACAACTAATATATTCACTCACAGCTGGACCACTTGCTAGTCTTTTCAGTCCAGCACTGGTTTAAATCTTGATTAGCTGGTTTGATTTTTGAATCTCACAGAATTGCCAAGTCCAAGCTGTCCTGCTTCACACAGTGGCTGGGAGATGGTTCCTGGTTACACAGAGCAGCAGCCACGGGCAGTACAAAGGCATTAGGCATTCAGGGGGACTCCACCTCTCCAGCAGGTAGCAGAATAGCATAATACCCAGAGGAAATAGTTCAGTTCATAGGGAAAGTTATTTGGGTAGCTGGAAAAGAAAGATTCTTACTAATTTAAGAGTATGTGAAAAATGATGCAATGCAACATGTACCACATTTCACAAGCATCTTGCACAAGTGATATTACACAAATGCACCTTTCTCCACATTTTTCCAGATCCTCTTTTCTGTTTCTAGCTACTGAGCTCATCCTTAGCAATGGACAGAAGTCCAGAATTTCAAATTAGGATCCCTACTTGAGTTGCAACATAAAATTATTCTGATTTGTATACCCTTTCAAGTCCCACGATACTTACAGAGTCTGCAGGTGTTCAATCATTGCGACAGTCAGGTCATTTTTATTTTGGCAGCTACCTGTGGTTTTAGGCACTTTTTTTGTTTTTTTAAGCAATTTGACTTCCAGTTCTGAAATTCTGGCCTGAAGGTATGCAGAAAACAGAAGTTGTAGGCAAGAGCCCAGAAACATGCTAGTCATGTTGTTGCCCAAGTTCAGGTTGAAGTGCCAACACACATAGAGGCTCTTCACTTGTTAGAAGACTTATACCAAAACAGGAAGTTATTAATAGCAGAGCCTGAACTGACTTGAGAGTAAAACAATATCAAACAGAAGGTGCCTTCTCCTTTTCCTGTTTATCTCCTGCTACTTTAGGAGCCAGGGGAGACAGAGTTAGAGTTCTTCAAGTTGGTGCAACAAGACGGTGAAATCAGATTGGCGAACTGTACATCATCACAGTAAAGATATGGAATCTCTCTCCTCAAGACTTTTAAAGTTTTGTTGCACTTCTAAACAAACAGGCAACCTCTTCTGAAGTAAGAGGGTGGAACATGACAAAATAATGCAGTGCAACAGCATACAGGGATTTAGACGTGGTGAACAATAAATCATAGAGTCATAGATGGGTTTAGGTTGGAAAGGACCTTACAGATCTAGTTCCAACCCCCCCGCCAATGGCAGGGACACTTTCTACTGCACTAAGTTGCTCAAAGCCTCATCTAACCTAACCTTGAACATCTCCAGAGATGAGACATCCACAGCTTCCCTGAGCAACCTGTTCTGGTGCCTCACCATTGTCATAGCAAAGAATTTCTTCCTTATATCTAATCTAAACCTCTTTTCTTTTGATTTAAAGCTATTACCCTTTGTTCTTTCACTACATGACCCTCTCCCGCTTTCTGGCAGGGCCCCTTCAGGTACCAGAAAGCTGATATAAATTCTCCTCAGAGCCTTCTTTTCTCCAGACCGAATAATCCCAACTCTCTCAGCCTGTCTTCATGTGGGAGGTGCTCCAGCCCCTGATCATCTTCATGGCCCTCCTCTGGACCCGTTCCAACAGGTCTATGTCTTCCTTGTGTGGAGAGTTTCAGAGCTCAATGTGGTAGTCCAGGTTGGGGTCCCACCAGAGAGGAGCAGAGGGACAGAATCACCTCCCTCGATCTGCTGACCACACTTCTTCTGATGCAGCCCAAGATACAGTTAGCTTTCTGGGCTATGAACACACATGAAACTACACAGGAGGGTAATAGGCTGGCTTGGTATAATTATCTTAGGAAAGCACTGGAACTAAAGAACTTTCTCCTGAGAACATCGTTTGATTTTTAATTAACACAGGTCATTAGGGCTACAGTTCCTTTTCACGTCTGCGTGATCGTTTATCAAAGAAGGATCAAATTACTGGCAGGGTCCTGGGAGGAAGCTCAGGATAAAGGAAAAATACCATACATGCTGGCTTATCACTACTCAGCATAGAACTGAGCAAACCTTGCTGGACTCATGGCCCAGCCACATCACATCAGCGTAGCACATGCTAGAGAGTACTCACTCCTCTGTTTGCACTGCTGCTGAATACAGTATTTCCTTTCAAATAAGGACAATTTGAAAAATTTCCTTTTCTCAGCCAGGAACCCTGCGCTGAGAGCAGATGGCAAGGGCAAAAGAAGAGAGCCAGCTGGTTGGGATGTGGGGTCGTTGGCTGCTGGAGCTCTTCTGTGTTTCATCATCCCCTGTGGAGGTGACAGGGCTAGGGAGCTCCCTTTCTGGCCCTGAAACTCTCAGAACATTTCACAAAAGATCCGTGTTGGGCCCAGGAAAACTGGCACAGGATAGGAAATTAAAGGCAAACCCCAAGACTATTTATTTGTTTCAACTTAAAATTGGGCGATACGTCCTAGTGTAACTTGGCTTTTCTTTAAAAACCAAAACACAAAACGCTTAATGTTGGCAGTAGATGTATCAGCTCCCTTGGAAAGGTTTCCATTCTCTTGGGAAAGCAGATGTGAGGACTCATCACTAGGCTCTTTTACTCTTTCAGAGTTATTTGAAGGTTTGGGCCTGTTTCTTTTTTTTCCCGTCTTGGGAGCCACTCATAGCCATATGAAATAAATTCCTAGAAGTAGATCATTCCCACAGAGCGCTATGCATCTCAATTTACACCAGAAAAACACTGTTTATACCTGCATAAGATCAAAAAAACACCCAGGTGCTTCTTCTTTTCTGTCCTTGATAAGGCTTCAGCTGCAAACGCAAGGCAAGAGTCACACTGTTTTATTTCTGCTCCAATTGCAGATGTCAAACAAAACATCACAAGTTTCACTGCTACCTTAAGGAAATCTGCTGCAAATGACTTGCAGGCTCCACGACCTCTGACAAGACCTGTTACCTACAGCACTGATGTAAGCAGTGTGTTCCTCATGGGAAAGCACAGCCGTCAGCTGTCCCCCAGAACGACATCTTTTCTCCCATTCAGGCCTCTTTGGGCAGTGTTGAGTAAAGAAGGGTACAGCAAGCAGCCGAGAGGCTCCTAGCCAGGGACTTCAGTGATCATGGCTATGGTTCTTACTAGACTCTTTCTTCATCCCAAATGTCAGCAATACAAGGGAAGAAAACTTTGTTCTCTGTTAAGAAGAGGGCACAGGAGCACAGGGTGACGAAATGGGTGGCCCCACCGGCTGGCAGATGCAGCTTCATGTTATGTGTGAGTTAGAAGTTAGCTTCTTGCTTTAGGTGTGACAGGCTCCTCTCTGGCTCTGATCCAGCGCTCCCACTCCTGCCTCTGCATTTTGCTGACTCCCACCCTGAGGACACCATTTCAGGGATCTAAACCAGAAAAAACTAACCCTGGAAACAAAGTAAATCTCCTGAGTCCCATGCTAATATCTTAGCTGGCAAGCAGGGAAAAGAAAAAAGATAAGGAGAGGACAGACAGTACTTTTAAGGGCTTGAGTCCACAGCAATCCCATACTTGTTTTTTGTTTCCCTTTCTCCCCAGCTTTCCCTCCAGCAAGCTCCTGTTTAGCACTGCAGCACTTCCTTAGGAGTCTAGGACAACTCCCCATGGCCAGGTCTCTGCAGGACAATTCTACACGTCCAGCTCTCTGCAGGACAACTCTATATGACCAAGTCTCCATAGGGACAACTTCAACAGGGAGTCCCAAACCCTAACCCTCCCCATACAGAGTTTTCTCTGTGGAAAGTTGTTCCTTGGAGAGTTTTCCACTGCAGAGAGCTGTCTGTGGAGAGCTGGCCACTGGCAATTGTCCTTTTCTGCTTCTCAGAGGTCTATCCTGTCAAGGAGCCAAGTTGCTCCACAGCTGTTTGCTCAGCACACACCAGCCTCTCTTGCACATGGTGAGCATCCGCAGAAGGAAGGAATAAGCACTTACCTCAGCCTCACTGGGGCACCGAGTGGGATGCAGGAACTGGGAAGCAGTCTCCTCTTGCAATAGACTCTGCATCCAGCCTCAGCCAGCCACTCGTTACTGCGAAGGGTCTGTGAATCCTGAGATTTACCCGCCCACACGGTCCTAACAGGTACCGCAGCAGTGGCTGACTCCCACCTAAGCTCATGGATGAGAAGGAGGATGAAGAAAGGAAGAACAGTTTCAGGTGAAGCAGAATTAAGCAAGACAAAACTGTGGTTACAAGGAAAAGAAAATGGATGATATAAAAATAGATATAGGTCGTTTTCATGTTTTAAGTAAGAAATGCAAGAGAGGTGAAACGAAGCAGAGTGAAGGGAAAGCATTCTGCAGAGTGAATTAGAGAGATTTACATCAGGACATCAGTTCCCTGTGTAGATGAGGTCAAACACTGCTTTGCGTTGGGAAGTCAGGTACCCCGAGTGCTCTGAAAGATTCCCTTTGCTGTCCAAGGCATACAGTCTGAAGGTAATGCAGAGTGTATCTTTTCACTTACACCATACTTACTTCCCTCTTACACCATACATGAGTGTCTCACAAGCTTTGAAGTATTAATGTCATGTGCCTCAGGGGTGTGGAAGTGCTCATCTTCTTTGGAAAATGAGCAGCAAAAGGGAGAGGGGATCAGAGTAGCTCACCCCAGGAGGTCAGTGGCAAGGCAGAAACCTGGACATAGATCATCTAAGTCCCACGCTAGTTTGTGAACTGCCAGACACACCCTCCTCTCCCTACAAAAGTGAGAAAAGAAGAAACAAAACCAGAGCCATATCACTGTGGTTTAAGTAGTTTGAGTCCTGGCTGCAACCTCCCACACAGCAATTACCACACAATCCTGGCTGGTTTCACCGCTATCATCTTACCTTTCCCCTCTCAGGTTTTCCGTTGCATATTGACATGAATTGGGAGCTGCCTGAAGCAGAGGCTGCTTAACCTTCCCCATTACTTTGCACGTGGCACGCAGTATCAGGGGCTATCTTGCAATTTTTCACTCTGAACTGAGTTTTTGGCTCTGGGGGTCAAATTATTTAATGCCACTTGTGTCTGCTTTGTGAGCCCTTTGCATCCATGTGAGCAGCTAAGAGAAGCAATAAGTGTGAGCAAGAACTATTTGTGCACACCGCTAAGGTTTTACCATCTCTGTTTACTCTGAGATTTTTTTGTTATGTTAGGGAGATTATTTAGGTTGCAGGCGACAGCTCTTGAGGGTGACCAGAATCTGGTTAGGGAGTCAAAACAAGCCTAAAAGACTTAGATGCAGCAGAGGTTGCTTTATAGGAATGCAGCCCTGCAAATAAATTGTTTATGGAAACTCTGATATCCAAACTGCTGCTGTGAAGGATTTATGCAATAGGGACATGAGCGTGTGCTTCTGCTGCACTACTGACTGTTCCTATGTATCTCCTCTCTTCCTGCCCTTCAAGAGTTTGCTGTGAATGTAGTGATGTATGCTGTTCCTGAGGAGTCTTGGGAGATAATCTAAAGGGTAAAGATTTGCTTCAAAGCAGATCTTCAAACATCTGTTTGTATTTATGGAACAAATATTTAGCACACCACAGCACAGAGCTGCCTCTAGCTTCAAGGCAAACGCAAATGCTAAGAGGTATTAAACACTCATGAACATAAACAAGATAGCCTGGAGAAGCTTATCGGTTAGGTGGTAATGGGTGGGGAAAAGCTCATTGTATATTTAAGGCCAAGTCTTTTTCCCACTGATTTTTTCTGTGTTAGTAACGGGCCAAGGTGAGGAAAACTCTCGTGCATTTTAGCCCAGCAATATTGCTGATATCAGAGTCAGTTCTGACTCACTCTTGCAGTGGCTCCTCCTTGCTGTAACACCATGGATGCAAGGGCAGTCTCTGGCTAGACACCCTGTGAGTTGGCAGAAGAAGGAGACAACCACTAATGGCAGCTCCATTTCTGACAGCAGTGCCACCTACTACAGCGGTTACTCCTACAGCAGAATGTAAAGCTGAAGTGTAAGAGGCAACTCCTCTGGTAGCAGGGGCCTTGCTAGCTGGCCACACAGGTGCATCAGGGGAAACCTCTGGCCTCAGAAGACCATTTGGTTGGAAAACAGATGGGCAGATGAAGACATTGATACCCATCTACCATCAAAGGCTAGAGTGGCCCTGAGAAACTAGAAAGACACTTGTACCATTGTCTGAGAGAGAGGTATCATGATTACACTGATAGACGGTGGTGGTGTTTTAGTCCCCACCATAACTTCTAGGTCAATAGGAGATCATTTGTCTGGTTGAAGTCCTTGAATCATCCCCTATTAGGATCAGATGACTGCTAGTTCTGATGCGAAGAGGGGATAGAAACATGGGGCAGGAGTCATAAGGACATGAGGCACGGCAGCAGTGCTGGTATTGATAAGCATAAACCATTATGGACAACATCTTAGTATCTCCAGTTCAGTCTTCTGTCTGGTCTAATCCTGCCTCCTTGGAGACTTCAACTAAAATACCATTTGGAGGAGCTCTGCCATGGACATATGTTGTCTTCTGCCGACTCTGCTGCAGGGACAGTAATCTTTGCCAGCGGAGCAGTGATAAACAGCTGGGTAGGTCACCTCTTCAGTCACCTCACCATCATTTGTTAGAGCTCATTTGTCACAGCCCTAAATCACAACACAAACACTAAAAATCAGCCACAAATTGATATGTCTAGACTACAAAACCTGCAAACTCTTTGGAAACATGCAGTTTATCGCAATAAATAGTGCCTTCCCCAGGAGAGCTAATTTTGCTTCTTCAAGCAAAACAGTGCCATCAAGGGAAGCATGTTACACCAAAATTTTTGCAGTATGGAAACATCCCTGTATATTACAAGGTACTTACTACATGGATGGACTTTTCTGATGCAAATCTGTATTCACTTTTATGCTTCCGAAGGTGAAGAGACCTTTTCAGTCATGTTGAGCTAATGCGACTGAGCCAACAGGAATTAAAGCTATGCCCTTTTTTTTTGCCTGTTGAGACATGGTGAAAGAAAGCAGCCACTTTAAATCAAAGGGTCCAGATTCAGGGAGGTGTTTCAGCTAGAAATCAGAAGGCAGTTTACAGATACTTTGATAACTTGATCTTTTATCATTCCACAGGCTACCGAGATCAGTCGATGAGGGCTGAGTGAGTTTCCTCATATGGTATTTGAAGGCAAAGTCAATCTACATTTGCTTCCCAACAGGCAAGCCCAGGCAGATATAGTGTGTTATAAAAAGAGATTAAACACAAGTTTTGCAGCGCTACTGTCTGAAAAGATACCATCAGTTCTATCGTTAGGAGCTTAGGAGTTAGGATTTGAAATCTGATGTAGGCAGCTTTGAAGCACCAGTTTTGTCAAGAATATCCCATGCTTTGTTCTATCTTGAAAACTGAATTGTTTAGCTATTAAAAGAGATTAATGTAATCTCTGTATCTATGAAATTGGATTTCGAAACTGCTTGCTTACTGTACTATCTCCAGCCCAGTGCGTGAAACCTCTGCTCCTATTTACATTTCTACAAATTATAGGTCACACCTTGTTTGAGCCCAGCATGTGCTGGCATCACCAACGGGACAAAGTGCCTGGCAGGCTGCAGGAGAAGGCATGTAGCCATCAGGGCAAGAGAAGCTGTTATTCCCTGGAGACTGCCAGTGACACATGGTGCCACTTTGGACCCCTTCGTGAGAACGGGCTCAGTAAGAGGGGTACTGATATGGTCAGGGCAGAGCACATGAGCAAGGAGCAGAGGCTGAGGGAACTGTGTGAGTTTAGCCCAGAGACAAAGAGGTGGAGGGGTGATGTAATAGGAGCCTATCAGAAATCATGCCTCCCTTGATGGGAGTTACACAGGTGGTTGGAGACCAATGCCTCCTGCGAGTGGCAGATAGAAAAATGAGGGGCAACAAGCCCAGTCTGGAGCTTGGGACATCAAAAGGGACATTAGGGAAAACAACTCTCTGAGAAGGGGACTCGCGATCCTCGGAAGCTTTCAAGACTTTGTTAGAGAACACCAAGGCTGACTCGACCTAGTGTGATAGTCCTGTGTTAAGTCTGGACAAGCTTGGATCCCTTGCAATCAATATTTCTGTGTTTCTGAGCTTTTCCTGCGGAGGGAGATGAATGTTTTAATTTCCATGGATCCATGTCCTTTTGTGCTAGCTAAAGATCTGTTTGGGACACGCAAGGTCTCGATCATCCAGGACGGTGTACTGCCTCCCCTTTGAGGCAGTATCAGTTCTCAGAGCAATCCCATACCTTGTATGAGGCCACGGTGGCTACAATTTTGAACTTCCCCAGGCCAGTTTGGGCTCCAGGAAGACAAATATAGTTAACATAGGACATGTGCACATGCACAAGCTGAAGTCTCATGCATCCACTTAGAGTAATAGGATCTCTTAACCTCAAGGAGAGTAGTGACTGTATGCCCAACTCTGTGAGGACCAGATTGTAACAAAAGCTATAGTGTACAACATGGGTGAAAGGCAGCATTAAGTGAAGTAGAGAATCTCTGAGAGGTGCATCACTACATTGTCCCATAGCACAACTATCCTCCAACATCTTCAGTTCCTCCTGTAGAAAAGAATGTGCTGTCAGTCAGAGGTGGGGAGAACCACCCACTCCATCCTCATTATGAACTTCTTGCAAGGTACATCGTGGGATCCCCCAAATAGCATCTCTGAGCTTCATGCTAAAGAGGACACTGGGACACAAGTGAAAAGTGCTAAGCAGACTGCTGGCTCTACATCTGGGGAAATGGGAGCTCGGAAAAGCTGCCTCCAAAAACTAGGAAACCAAAGCTGAGGCTGGTTCTAGTGAACTGGGGGGAACGTGGAAAGGCCAAGCAGCTCTGCTAAGTGCTGCATGATTTGCCTCCTGCTCTTCCAACATGCTTTTGTTTTCTTGGCATACTCCCTTACCTTTCTGAGAAGGGTAATTTAAAATGTGTGTCACTATCCATACACAGAGGCGAAAGGAAGGAAGAAGGTTTCCTCTGCTGGTTTAATAAGCCGGCAGATTCCAAGAAACTAACAAAGTTAAGAAATGTGAGCCCCTCTTCCCACAGGGAGCTCTTTGCAGCAGCAATATTGTGGTAGCTATGATGGTCCTAAACCAGACTGAACAGAGACAAAAAACATGGCAAAGATGGCATCATAGAAGGACGCCTTGGAGCAGCTACAGTTCCCTCAGGACTGCACTAGCACTAAACACAGCACCTCACTGGGACATGCTGTAAATAGAAGGTCCACCCGCATGTACCACGTTTTCATTTGACAGGAAGACTGGCTTGAGGGCTGAGGGGAGCTGCTACACGTACTGGGTTGTGTGCGTGCTTTGGAGCCGGAGGAGTACGTAGTCAGTGCTGGGGACTGACAGCATTTTATATGTACACATAGCTTTACATGGTCTTACTGGTATCTAAACATCCACTGCTGCGCAAAAGACAACTCAGTCCTAACCTCCCTACAGAGAAGATCTCAGATATTGTTCTTTTAAAGCAGTGGATAATTCAGAATGCCATGCTATTAGGAGAAATCCCAAGTAAGCACTATAGGTTACGTTTGGATCTACCTGCTCCTGGTGCCACCATCCTGCCTGTATCCATCCATTTCTTACAGTCAACTCCTTTGGAGCATATGTGGTTTGTTCCTTGTTCAGAGCTCAGTGCAGCACAATCCTGGTTAGGAGTTATCGGTTCCCGGGGACTGTAGCAGTGACATTAACATATTTAATAGAATCTCTATGACAAAATACCTGGTTATATTATTAACAAAAAACATACACATATCTATAGAATTATTAGTTAATGTTGCTGTCTCTTCTACTAGTGTAGCATAACTAGAATATTACAAGAGACTTGTATTGATGAGGCTTCTGAAATGAAATTATATTTGCTGTCAACAATATGATGTTAAATGTATGAACTGAAAACTCACTACCCATGAATATACAACATTGCTTAAACACCAGAAAACATGAAAAACAGCAGTTCTTGAATCTGGCCCCATAGAGCTGCCATTTAGATATTTTTGAAATTTAATTAAGCAAATGTCATCATTCCTAACACAAACCATCTTGTGGTGAACATGCTTTTGAGTGCTTAGAGCAAAGCAGAAAGGAGCACTGGAGTCAGGAGCCTGAGAAGTTAGGAATTATTCCCATATTAGGTATATTTCCACAATAAGCTGTGTTCCCAATTTATCCATTTTCATTATGCCAATTTATTGCATATTGTGTACTAGAGATGCATGTTTAGATTTAAATCTCATTTTTTAGGTGCTACATGAACAAGTCTGAGACAGTCCCTGCTCCTGCAGACGCCAATGTGGAGTCACAGTGACCTGGAAGCAGAAGATAAAGGATATGAACAATGGGGAGAAGGTGTAAATTGATGCGTCCAGCAAAAAAGCATGTTCTTCAAAGTAGGCAAAATCTTGCTTTTCAGGAGAAAATTTGTGTTTTGGCATGAAAGTGCATATGGGCTATGCATACATTTATATTTAAAGGTGGATGTAGTGCTTATGAAATGAGACAGATAAATAGCCTAAGAAATTTCAGTCCTCTCCATCTAGAGAACTGTATCAGGTGTATCCACAGTGACCTGTAAAGCCTAAATTTAAAAGGATCTGAGAAACAGAGGACAGTTTAGGCTCTGTACCCATTACAGCCTGAGCTCTCTATTCCCACAGCCATCAACAGCAGCATCTTCACCACTGCCATCTCCAAATCCTCTGAAAAAGGAGCTAAAAGAATAAACACCTGCAGACCTCAGATGTGACAACTCCTCCACTGCCTCTAGTGATTTGCCTTTTGTAAGGAGATTTAGGCACAGAGGAGCCCGAATGGCACTGTAAGTGCATGAAAGTCTCAAATAAATGAGTTTGTTTTAAAAATGAGGCCAAACCACATAGCTAGAAAGCCACAAAGGACTTCAGGACATACCTACACTGCACCGAGTGAGGGTGGCCTGCAGAGCTTGAGCTGCTTCTGGGGTCAGGATCAGTGCAACCAGGTTGAAAGCCTGGCTGAACAAGCTTTGCACTTCTGCTGCCACGTAACCCAGTGTTAATGCAAATACACTTCCCTTCCTACCCTCATTAGCACCTCTGCATGGCAGTGCACAGCAGCACGTGGTGACGCCAGCTGGCAACAGCTGCTGTGGGGTGCAGTGTGGACACATCCGCAAGCACTTACACCACCCCCTCTATGCTGGGACCTTGATCACTCCTTACTTCACAGTGATGGCCTGAGGATCCATTTTAAAGGAGCTGGTAGGGCCCAACGGGGCAGGTGGGACAACTAAAATAGCTTTAAATCCATTGAGAGGAAGGGAAGACAGCTGGAGACAGCAAGCAGAGGTGAGACCAGACACTGGAATCTGAAGGGGTAAGGCAGCAGATTATCAATTAAATGACTTGTTTAAGTGTCCTGGTAATGTGACAATGAGAAACCTCATATTACCACTTCAGCAAGCAATGCATATATAATGTGGCATTGTGAAATCTTGAAATCTTTGTACACAAATACTATTAGGAGAAGGAAAAAGGAAAACTTGTCGGTATTTCTGAATATACTCTGTTCTTTGGGAAATAATGTTGACACAGCCAGAACAGACCTGCTATATCCAACTCTCATGCACATGTCCTCATTCCTATGGCTTAATAATCATAATGAACTACGAGGGGAAGGTAAATAGTCTTTGTTTCACACCTCTGAGGATAATAAAAAGAAGGAAGAGCTTTCAAACATTGATAATGACTTGTAGAGGTACACACTGCTTAAAACATCAACCATAAGCCAAGAAACACCCCTTAAGGCTGCAATCAAAAACTGGGTTTGGCTCTGTGCTGTGAACAGAAATTTTATTTGATCAACAGAGTTGTTGCAACAGACTTGCCGTTCAGAGTCTGGAAGCTCATCTCTGAAGCGACAGCCCTCACTGGAGTTGAGGCCTTCTGCACAGCAAAGCTCTGGGCTCCTGAAATGCAGCTCTGGCTAACAGCTTCAGGTTAATCGTGATGACGACTGAGGAGTGTCTTCAGTGCTTCTCCCTTCACTAACTTAGAAGACTGTGCAATCCCTGGCCCATAAGCCTTGCTGGCTGAAAAATAATGGACATCTCTGTGTCCCTCCACCAGAGAAAACCCCACCTGCCAGAGAATACTGGCAGGGCGAAAATGGAGGAAGTGATTTTTTTTTTTTAACAGAGCTTCTCAGAAAATAACAGATTTTCTCACAATATTTTAGATTTTTTTTTTTGTTTAAATGTAAAAATTAGACAACATTTAAGTTAAAATTTGGAAAACAGAAGGTCTATTTTTCATATTCATACCTCCCATCATAAATGTGTTTCCTGCTGGTAAGGAAACTAAGGAAGAACAGTTTTGAGAAGAAAGATGGTTGTTAAGAGCAGAAAATAATTTTCAACAAGCAACAACAAGCTACACTGATCCAAGAAAACCAAGGAACGATACTGGCTACTACTGACTACCACACACTGAACCCTAGCCGGCTAATTGCTTAGGAAAATGTAGATCATTGGCATCTCCATGTCGATGGCTTTGTGATCTGGCAAAACAGAACCTTCTCCAACCATGGAAATAACATTTAAAAAAAAATACAGGCTCCTGCTCAGTAAAATGAAACCAGTCGGGGGCAGAGAGACCCCACCTCTGTCAGAGACACAAGAGCTCAGATGCAAACCAGACATGAGCTGCCTGAGGTCCTCAGGAGAGAAGAAGGAATTTCAGACAACCGTGCCGCAGGAGAGGGCTCTAGAGCCCAGAGCCAGACATGTTTTGGGTGTGTGATGTGTGCTGACTGGCACCCAACATTGGAACACGTTGCCCAGGGAAGTGGCAGATGACCCATCACTGGAAATGTTCAAAGTCAGGTTGGATGAACCACCGAAAGTTGTCCCCGTCCACAGCAAGGATGGTGGAGTAGGTGATCTTTGAAGGTCTCTTGCAACCCAAACAGTTCTGTGATTTTGCTGGTTCTGACAGTTTAAACAACCATTGAAAACAAAGTGGCTCTTCCAAATATAATCTCGGATTTTTTTGAAACTTCTTTTTTTAACAGACAAAGACTAACACCATTTTTTTTCTTTTTTTTTTTTTTTTTTTTAATACAAAGAATGGGGCAATTCAAGGAGTTTGCAATGAGTTTTAGAATCTGAGACTTTCTTATTCAAACCTAGTCAGTATGAAAAGAGACGATGATAAATTATTATGATGAAGGACATACCTTTCTAAGAGGAGAGAAGATGGAATGGCAAAGTACAGAAGAGGGGAAACACAGGGGAAGTGGAAAAGCAATCACATTGTCCAATGTTGCCTGCAGGCCTTATGTCTGGCAGATATAAACAAATCACCTTTAGGAAAATGGTATGTTTATTTCCAGTGAGAAATACAGCTAAATCTTAGCTAAAGCTGCAGGGCAGTGGGAGAATGCAACAAGAGTTTGTATCTGTGTCCTGTGGCCCAGGTGAGCTTTTGATTTTTTGCAGAGTGGCCTTGGATAGGCAGAGATACATGTTCTGTAGAGGGGAAATACAGATCACAATCATGGTACGACTGTTACACCGGATCCCTACTTCAAAAAACTTGTATTGTCTCCATGGTGTGGTGGTGTCTGCACATCCAAGCACCGACAGCAAGTCACCAGCAGTAAGCCCTGCAGAGAGAGTGAAGGGCCACCCCAGGCTGATAGGAATAACTGCATAAGCAGTTAAAGCCATTAAGAAATGTTGGCACCTACTACTGTGAACAGAAAGTTTGTTTGTAATTAAAGTCAAATCTCAGGAAGGGCGTGTGTTGCCTCACTTGGAACCGCATACAGGCTGGGGCAAACTGGAGAGATCAGTGTTGGCACTGTATCTTTCCTCTCCTACCCTGATAAGCCACAGAGGTGTTAATCCATAACTACCACCAAGGTAAAGACGGGCATTTCACACCTCCTGTGCTTCTGTGCTGGGGTGCTGAGGACAAACGGTGCAGTGCTGGTTCCTGCCGGCCAAGGAGGGACAGAGCCCGATTACAACACAAGGGCTCTCCAGCACAGGTAACATGCGATCATTCAGGAGAGCTGAGAACAAACCCCAGTCCTGAAGCAAACAGCCCCATCCAGTCCAGCCATGCAACATGACTAAACAGATCTGTGCAGGCAGAGCCGTGCAGCCTGTGCGCAGAAATCAACCACGGAGCACACAGCAGGCTGGCAAGCCCAGTCTTTGTTTGCCTTTTTCCTTTTTTTTGAGCGGAGGCTCATCCTTCCCTTTTATTTAAGCTACACTTTCAATGGGGAGAAAGGCTGGAAGAAGCTATTGAATTGTCACGGAGGGGCCACACACCAAGCTCCACTCTGCAGGTAAGAGGAATTCTGCCTGTTCTCCAAAACATGAGCACAGCTGATAATGCCTTTGCAAAAGGAAGGAGAGGAGGAGCCATGCGTGAAGGGAGAAGGCAGAGTAGGTAGGTAACCCTGGGGCAGGGACAAGCTTCCCAGCTTGTGCAACTTGCCAGGGTAGAGAATTGCTCTGACAAGTTACGCAGGCTTCTACAGCAGCTATGAATTTGATCCTATAAAAACCCCCAAGTATCAACAGCTTAATCACATGCCTGGGTCACAGGGCAGCAAGGGCAACGCACAGTAGCAAATGTTGATTTTCTTCTTCAGTTTTGTTTGTTATTTAATATAAAGTGGGAGTGAGGAGTGAAACTTGGGTGGGGCTTTCTACTACTCACTGGGAGGAAAAATAACCTCTTTGCAACAAGCTCCTGCCTTGTTTTTGCTCTCCCTCAAGAGCACAGGGCTCTCTGGGCTCCGTCAGTGCTGGTAATGCTGCAGTTTTTCCAGGACTCACAAACCGCAGGTTGTTCTGCAGCCCAGGGTAGCTTTGATACTGTCTCACTGGATCTCACTGACTGAGCTGCGCTGGAGTAAGCTGAGGGCAAGAGGTTTGGCTCGGTGTCTGGCATAACCACGAGCAGCAGGCAGCAGTCCTTGGCCAGGCTGCCTTTGGAAAAAAGACAAAGGTGTGAGGAGTGGGAGGTGTCAAGATCTCAACCTGGGGTAGGACGCTGGGAGGAAGGATGTGCAGAGCACCGCAACCAGGAACCTGAGTCACACCAATGCACAGTGTGTGCAGGTTGGGGCAGCCCCTTTAACCTCACTGTAGCCAGGAGAACCAAACTTGCTGAGGTGGCACACAGCTGATGGGGCTCCCATCAACACCTACCTGTTCTCAGCAGTGGTACGAAAGAAGCCTTGACCGATGCATTTATCTTTTGGGCTGCGGTGAGGCAGGCCTCCCTGGAAAGGGAAGTCTCACCGGCAGCTCTGTGTCAAAACCAGATCACTCTGCCTGGTCAGATTTTACTGGTCACAGTTGGTTATTTTTTGCCAGAGACACCTCAAAATCATCCTGTCTGAAAGTGTCTCGAAGTGGAACAGTTTGTTTTAACTCACAGAAACCTCTGAGTTTTGTACTGCTGTGTCTCCACCTCTCTTCATTTTCTGTAGTGGCAGAGACCCCAAAGGCTCAAATCAACCAACAAATCACGTAGTTGTTTTCACAATTTTCAAATGAAAAGCTATATTTTCCTTATCCATTTCTCCCATGCAATATTTAGTTCAAGATCTGCAAGTTCTACACTTGGGCTGCATTTTCAATAATCCTGTTCACGTTAGACACAGATTATTGCAATGGGCCAAAACAGCAGAAGTGAACAGCCTACCTGCCTCTTTCATCACAGGGAGTGCAGCAAACCAGCCTTCCCAGAGAGAAAGCAATCGAAGCTTTGCTGTCTTACACCATGAGATCCTCATGTAGATGCAGTTTTTCCTGGCAAAGCTGGGCTTTACTAATGAATCTTGTGTGCACACATGTACTGGAAGAGCTGTACGGGGCCAGGCTCCTGCCTTCTCACACCCCAGCCCACGTAGCTCAGCCAGCAGCCGGCTGCAGGACACGCTTGACTCAGCTCTTTCCTTTTAACTGCTCTGGTACAATTAAAGCAGCACAGGCTCAAATGTAGTTGCAGTAATGTTGCTATAAAAATACACGAAAGGAAATTAGATTTAACAGAGTATGGCCCCTTTGTACTAGAATAACTGTTCACACTCGTAGTCGCACCAGCATCAATCTCCCTGTGAAGATATAAATTATTTCCCCAGCTAAAAGTCCTTTATGGGCACAGGATCTGTGGGGAGATAAGACCCCTGCACTACTCGGTAGGAACAATTTGTGTCTTGCAAAGTATCTTTCTGGTTTAGAGGAACCAGAAATGTAAAGGAGAATATTTGTTTTCCTTTTAAAAATAGCTTGTTCTAAGGAAAGGGTTTTTTTCAGCTGCAAGAAAATACAAGATGGAAAGGATACAGGACCTAATAACCCACGTGGAAATACTTTGTATGGAAAAGCAGTTTAGCAAATTTGGGGATTTTGCCAAAGAATTATCAGACAGGCCTTGTTTGATATGATTTGGGTTTGTGGGCAGCTTTTACAGCCCAGCAGGATTTCCCAGAGCTGAGGTGCTTTTAAACTGCCCGTGTATGTGGCTGGCCCTTACTGCAGTCCTGGCTGTTGGCCAAAGCGATTCTGTTTGTGAGAATTTGAACAAGTGAGGATCATTAGGACTTGGAAGAAGCTCAATTGTGGCTCACTGAGGACTCCGGAGACACAGAATGGGACAAAAAAAAAAAAGAAAAGAGAAATGTATCAGAATGTGGGAGCAAATAAGGAGGTGGCATGCTCCAGCTATTCAGGGACAACTTGTATGCAGAAGTAGGTGAACCTGGATGCAGGAGAATAAGAGGTTTCCTGCTGGATGTCAATGTATCTCTTGCTCTCAGATTATCACACACCAGCATATCTTTATTCCAGCCATGGTGTGGTGGATTCCAGTGGCTTCCCCACAGTTGTGACACTGCTCCTCACCCTTCATGGTCACAAAGGACCATACGCCCTCAGGAGCAGAAGCACAGTATTAAAAAATGAGAGTTTTCATAAGTCTATGGCAGAGCCTCCACTGCATTCCCTTCAAAAGAAGGGAAAAACACTTCAATGAAAACACAAAAATGGGGACACCTCACCCCCCACCTCCCTATTTTTCAAGGTAAAAAAGGACTACTATAAAAATCATCTGACCTCCTGCAGAACAGGACAATTGAGCTCTGACATCCACAGGGCCCATGGGTAGCATTTACAAATTAAAATGTACAGATTTTTTAAGCAATCTTATTTTGGGGGTGGGGAGTGTGGAAGAAAGGAGTAAAGAAGGAAATAAAAGTAAGTTCGATGGAAGGCTGCCATTCTTCATTAAACCAAAAATAGAACTTCTTGGAAGTTTACCAACCAGGCATTTTTGCATGGAAAATACTAACTCTGCAGATTGGGCACTGTCCAAGGAAAAATACACACCAGTTTTGGACGGGAATAGCTTATAGATGTGTTCACTCTAAAATTCCTGCTAAACAGTCCTTGCTATGGCAGGACATGAGACACTCCCAAAACCTGTTATTTTTCTATAGCATGTTATAGGTTTGGGTTCTGGTCTCTTTGCATCCAAAGGGGTTTTGGGAGGTGTTGGTGAGTCCTGGAGTGCAGCTTGCCCGTTACAGTCAGTGCAGATTCAGTCAGTACACTTACTGGGGTCCCAAGAGCTTTTTATCTGTTTAACACCTGTGCTTGGTCAGATGACTTTTGCTCTGCCCTGCACTGCAGTGAGGCAACTGAAGGGAAAGGATGTCGGAGTGTGGATTTTCAGGGGTGGTAAAAGGACTGTTTTGTGTAGTCAAAGTGTCTTTTTCTGAAGAATAAATCCATGTTGAGCATGAGGCAAGGCACAGAAGGAGCAGGAAACAAGTTCGGAAAGTGGCTATCCCCTGGGCTCTGATGGGATTGTTTTGTTTGCTTGAATTTTGGAGATTTCTAAATTGGTATCAACTGAGGTTGGTGTTTCACATTTGATATTGCCACTTGTCATGAGCCTTTGGGCAGTAGATGAGGACGTGTAATGGAAGTACATGTTTTAGCTTGAGAGGCCTCCTCTTCTCACAGAAAAGTCCCAGACCTAACTTTGCTCTATATTTTATCTTGTGCATAGTTAGCAGAATTTTGAGTGTTATTTTCTAGCCCTCTTCAAACTCTCCCTTTTCCTTCAGTGCTTGTTATAACAGTATTGGAGCACCCACTTTTTCTGTGTGCTTGTCTGCGTGCACCTGCCCACGGAGTTCATCATCCCTGTGTTTTACCTTGTGTTGAACGAGGTTCTGTTCTCTGTGACTTAAATCCAATGAGGCATTGAGACAACCTAACTTTCACCTAGGGAAGGCACAGTGCTAAAACTCCTCTTTGGTTCTGCACCACGAGCAAACCTTTTATCCAGATGGATTTATATTCCTTTGCTCTACCTGTCCCCAGTCTCACATTGTTGCCCTTGGAGTCACACTGTATGGCTCCCCTTCCACCTGGAGTTGCACTGAGAATATCTGATTGTCACTTTTATTTGGAAGAAGAAGCTTGTGTTCGTATTCTCGCCTGGGGCACAGCACAGCAGGACTAGTATTACTGGTTTCTTGACTTTATCAGCCAGAAGAAAGCTGAACTCTTGAGTTTTTCCAAAGAGGGTCACAACAAGCTTGGCCTTGCACCAGTTGGCTGTGTCCTCTGAGTGCCTGGGTCTGGGACTGCATTGAAGAATGCGACTACTGAAGCAAGCAGGATCTCTCACTCATAAACTTGTAAAGCAGCTCAGTATCCTCTTCATTCTGCACTTTACTGTTCCAGTTGCTTGGAAAGATGCCAGAAATTGAATAGGATTCAGTAGAACAAATACGTGCATATATGTCTGTATATGTACACAGGTTGCTATGTATTGGTATGAAAGGTGGGCGAAACACAGTTCTTGCATTTTGGTAGTATAAAGCTAGCGTTTTTACTGGTGGTAACTTCCACAGGGTAAAGAGAATGCACAGCAGAGCTGACCCCACATTGTGTCATCACTGACGGGGCAGCAGAACTGGCCTCAGTCATACCCTTATTGGCTCAAAGCTGCATTTTCTGGTGGAAGTCAAGTGAGATGTTACGACCCTGTTTGGCGGCCTGTCACTTAGACAGGGATAAGCTTAAGGAAGACTAACCCAGAAACTAATGAGGAGGAAGAGACTGGGAATGTACTGAAAAATGTCCTGAGAAGGGAGGAAGAGGACAAAGAGGAGCCAAGCCTGTCCATCTGTCCAGATGCTGAAGGATTCAGGCTTGCAGGAATGAGGAGTCAAGCAATCTGTGCAGGAGTGCAGGCACCTCTGCTGCGGAGAGGGCAGATCCTGCACTAGGTCAGGATGTCTCATGGCAAGAGGCTGAGCACAAGGAGAAGAATGGGAGGTTTCCAAGAAGCAGCAAAACCCATTGCTCTGAGAGACTGGCTCTGGCATGAAGGTGTGAGCAGACTGGGATTTTAGTTGCTCTGGAAGAGGCAGAACATTATGACTGAGCAGAAAATTTAAACTAAGTGTTTTTTATCAACTGAGAAAGTGCTGGAAGGTGGTGACTGACCTGTAGGAACAGGATAAGTGAGGTAGAAAGCAGCTGTGATAAGGAGGTGGAGTTGCTATTAGTATGGTCTGTCAAGGCCTGGCATGTGCTCCCTTGGGTCTGGGTGCTAAAGCTTAAGGAGCCAATTCTTTCTCCTTTTTTTATGCTGGCAACTTATGCAAGTGTAGGCAGGCCTGTCTCAATGTTGTGGTAATGGCAGAGGAGCTTGGGGAGAAATGGGGCGTAGGAAGAGGGTTTGTGAAGCAGTCCGTGCATCTCTGAGATGTGAGGATAAGCGAGAATAGGTGATACTCTTTTGGGGACCCTGGGTGGTTAAAGAGTCTGAAGGACATCAGTGAAGTTTTGAATCATTCTAGGCAGGTAAAGGCATACCCAGATGTACAGGGATTTTGATAGCTTTGGTATTTGGCTGGAAATAAGAGATTCTTTGTTTCTCTCCTCCCCTACCTCTCCCAACCCTTACTTAATGCCAATTCCCTTAACACAAGATTTCTGTTCCAAGCTACACATCCTTCCCATCTCTCTTCCTGAGCAAGATCACTCCTTTTTGCTTTCATACTCCCCACGTAGTGGCTCTTTCTGCCTTCCATGGGCTGCTGGGAATAGGCAAGAGGCTGGGAGTCTTCCCTTCAGCTGAGGGCATTAGGCACAGATGAGCTGTTTACATCAGAAACATCCATTTTATTGTCTCCATGCAGAAGCAAAATAGGAAGACTGACATCTCAGGAGGTAACTTCGTCTGTGTCTTGAGCCAGCTCTGGGCGAAGGAAAGGGAGATCTGCTCTTGGGAGTTCCCGCTGGAGCTCCTCCTGTGGCCACAAAGGCACAATCATGCTTAGAGAACCCCGCTGTAGCTCCTGTATGCTCATGACAGCCATGTGCAAGAGGACCCTGAGGGTCAGGAGGCTGTGACAGGAGCTGTACAAAAGCTCCAGATAAGACCAGCTTTCCTCCAAAATGCCTGACCTCCAGGAACACAGTAACCAAGAGTTTGTTCACTTGAAGTGCAACAGCACTGGAAAGTATGGGAATGCTCCAAAGAGAGATGTCAAATCTAGGATCTCAGCTGGGATCCACTGGGCATAAGGGTGGCCATGCCTACGGCAGGGCTAACAGTGTCTGTGCTATTACCTGCTGGTGGAAGGGGGTGTTGCTGCTAGTTCAGCAGCCTCTCATCAGCAAAGCAAGGTGATCAGGCAACTTGAGCTGGGTGTGGAATAAGGCGTCACAGGACAGCAGTGAGATGGTCTGGCACATGCCTACACAACACCCAAAGCCAGCAAACTCTATACCCAATGGATTTACTGTAGCTCAAAGGAGGATTATTAACTAAGATCACCACTTCTTCCTTTCTAAAGGAAAAGTGACGCCTCATCAAAAGATAGCGTAAAGCAAACAAACCCAATACAGTAAAGCCGCTGTGTCAGGAAGTACAGAACCAACCCACATCCCATCAGAACTAACCCGCTTTCAGCTTTGCATCCAAAAATATTAGTCCATTTATTGGCCATTAAAAATTCCCGTTGCCTCTTCTCAGTTGCGGTGCATGCTTGAGATGTAAAAGCTGCCATTGTCAGTCTTTAAAGTAATGTTTGAGATCTATTTACTCATTAACTTTAAAATACAGGACACTTTTAAAACCTTTTCCTAAGGGCATTCCTGTGTTCTGTTTGAGAGAGTTACTGTTGTTTCCCCACCTACCCTGAAGGGCTGCTTACGATACCATCTCTCCCTTTTAATCCTCTTTTTCTTTCATGTCTAACTGTATTGAACAGAACACAGAAGGGAAAAGGCAGATCTCACTCATTATAATCATCTATGGTTAACTGAAGAAAAAAAATGCTTCCAAAGGAGAGGTCTTATTTTGTGAATTAATGCACAAGAAGCCTTTTCCTATATATTTTCTAGATAAAACCTCTGCTCTTCCAAGCCCTATGTTTGTATGGATAGTAATTCGGATAAAGGTTTTCTAGAATTGATCCTGTAAGTCGATATGCACTCTGTACAGTGACTGGGCTGCCATTAAAAGGACTTTTCTTAGGGGATCTTACACAGAGGATGTGTTGAGATGTACACCCAGGGATGTGGGCAGTACTGAAATGTTGAACTATGACAGAAAACATTACCTTCCAAAATTGACCACTGACCATTTCTGGTGGGTTTTTTTTTACAGGATGCCTTGATTTCTCTAGCTCTTTTTGCCCTACATCTGAGCATTTTAAGACTGTGAAGACAGTCACCTTCACAACTTTTCCGTGGAGTGGTGTGAGCCTTTATACAGATCTGAGAGGCTATTGTTGGATGAGCACTTCTTTCAGCAGCAGTGCCAACATAAGCATCCCTCGATTTCCCCTTCCTGTCTCCCACATTCACTAACCCCACAGTTGTGCCAGTTTCAATGCTGTGTGGGGAAAAAATCACAGAACACATCCAGGTTAAAAACAGCTGAAAAAAAGAGACAGAGAGAGAAATTAATTCCAGAACCTGGTCTGATGTCCTACATGTACATCCAAAGCCAATATAACAGAAGAATTTTAGTTCAGATTTAATCTGTCTGTTCTACTCCATCAATAATTTTTACCTGATTTTACATAGGACACAAAGATATAAATTTCATAAGCTATTGAATTCCTTTCTAAATTTTGTGCAGACTGATGGAGGGGTGAGGGATAGAGACCATAATTAGAGAAACGTGGCCAGCAACCAGTTGCCCAGCGAGTGTGTGCATGCTAGCTGACCATGTATGCATTAGCTGGTCAGGCAATGTATACGTACCCGACTGTGCCCGGTGAGGAGTCTTAGAGCTTAAAGGGAGGGGAGAGTGAGGCTTATTGCAGCTGTTTTATTTCAGGAGGAGAGGAGAGAAGGGAGGTAGCTATGAAGCAAGGGTCAGAGACCCACATGAAACCAGAGCCATTAGTTCCACTGCTCACAAAGCAATTTGTTTCAAAACCCATGAAATTCTAGAAATAAGTCCTCTTCTGCCAGTGAGTCTGTAAATCAAGTGAATAGTTCCTCATCCAATTTGGGAGGAAGCTGAGCGCTCAGCCTCAGATTCCTGTTCAGACTCCAGCAACCACTCCTGCTTTTAGCACTCTGAACACTGATGGAAACCACGGATACTGATTTTTTTCCCATTCTCAAATGTCACTTAAAGCCCTTGTTTCTCCTGAGTAACTCTTCTAAGCACTTCCTTCAACTCTGTTCATATTTGCCTCCTTTCTAATCTGCAACACCTTGCCAAGAGCTCTGCTCCATTCTCTTCTTTCGTAACCTTCGTGTCTCTCTGGACGATGAATGGCCTCAGATTTTGATAAAGGGTGACACAAAATATTCAGTGCATTGTATCTGAAAATGGTAAGTATTTTGGTGCAAACAAGAGTCAGGTCTTCCTCTCCACCTCTTCTGAGGGAAAAGAGACCTTATGTTCCTTGCAACATTTGCTGACCTGCAGAGGGGACTGGGTGGGATGGGAGCCACAGAGTGGAACAGGAGCCATGAGACACCCTATGAGTCATGGCTGTAGTCCATGGACAGAAGTGGAAGAGTCTTTATGTTCCTGTACTCATGTCTTCTTTTCAGCAAATTCCCAAATGAGCCTTTTTCCATCAGTTCTCCAGCACTTCAGGGTGTGCCCTCTGCCATGCAAAGGAGACCGAGTGCCAAGCAAGCAGTGTTTGGTTGCACATGGGGGATGTAAGCCGAGCGGTGTGGACGGTTGCCTCTCTTCTTGGGAAGGGAGTAGTGAACAGTCTCTGTGCTCTCAGAAGCATATTCTGTCTTTGGTAGGGAAAGGTTTAATAAGAACAAGTCTCTGAGAGAAACTGGCTCTGTTCCTACGTTTGTGGGTTTCTGTAGCCTTTGCTCTCCCCAGTAGCAGAAATTATCAGCACCATAGGCAGGTGTTGGGCTTTTCCAGGTGGGAAACCAGAGGATGTGGGCAACTGGGGATTTTCCTGGTGTGGGAAATCCCTAGGTGGCAATAATGCAGTGCAATGGGCTCTGTGCCATCCCTGCTGCAGACACCCACGAATATTACTGGGAGTTGCACCCAGTGTAATCTGTTTGCAGATACTCTGCTCTCATCAGAGGTGTGAGGGAAACACCTGAGATGTCTACCAGGGGATGTGCCTACTTTAATTCCCTTGTCATTGCCTACCTCTAGTTCTGCTCCGGTCTGCACACTCGGTAGCTGCTAGAGATCAGCTCAGCGGCTGCAAGAGGAGCATCTTCCTAGCAAAAATTTCACTCCAGAACTAGTTTCTGTAGGGAATTTTTTTTTTTCCAAGTGGAAGAAAACAGCCATTATTCAAAGGTGCTACTGGGGATTTGTAACGGAGATCTAAAGCAGAAGCCAGGTCTGTCTTGTTGAAAAGGAGTGCTAGAAGGTTCCGTTCCCTCTCCTCATGAGACATGGGAGCATAGGAGGTGCTGGTGAATCCTTACCAACATGGAGCAGCGTCTTGCAGAGCAGAGTAACATATATATTGCTGTAAGTGATGTTAGGATCTGGCTTTACCCTCAGGCAACTACAGAATTTGGGCAGGTGGTGGCAGGGGAGAATGATCAGAAAGCTGGCAGAAATTGTGTAAGGCTCTTCTCTCCTCCACTCACATTTTAACAGAATCCTATTTTATTCTACGTGTCAGTAAACAACAACATCATTACTGATTAAACTTGCCTAAGGCAACAAGACACATGTGAACAATAAAGCACGAAGAGCCACATTTTCAAAAGTGTGTGTGCAGAAATGTCTATTGTACAATGTATAAGCAGCATGTGGTCTGGATGTGGCAAGCAGCAGTGAGAGAGGAAAAGGGGAACAGATGGAACCTGTACATGAGTGACAAGAGTAGACATAGGCTCAGACTGAGTTTTGTAGAATGCAGAGGCTGGGCTTTTGAAAAACCTTAAATAATAACCACCTTTTAAGGAGGATTGCACCAATGGGGCATGTAAATAAGCCTGCTGAATGGTAAAACTGCAGAGGACACAGCAGTGGAGACAGTGATACATACAGAGCGTATGAAAGTTTGGTCTGACACACCAGCCATGCATACAAAGATGTGCACATTCTAGAAACATCAGCCTCTCTGAAACCTCAATGGCTTAGCAATAAAACATCAGGAAATGATAAGCTGAGGTCAGAAAGGTCTGAGAATTCCACACAGCTGAAATAAAGACTAAGCAAGAGAAATTAGCATCAAGAAATGAGATTCAGATGTTTAAAGCTGATTGTCTGAACCAAGTTAATATAACGCACCATGTTTCACTTCAAAGCATGTGGATCGTGCAGCTGGGGAGCCCTTCCCACAATTGTGAAATGCAGCAGCTCACTGTATCCGAGAAGGCTGGGATAGATGCATTTACCTAGACACAAGCAGGCTATAAAGGATGAATTTGGATTACAGCCTTTACTGTCCCAGTGCAGTTTTACCCGTTTCCTGGGCCACTAGCACAGAAAACAAGCCCAGCAGCAAGGCTATACGAAGCTCACACCTTTACATATTCTGGACTTTTCCTCTCTCTTCACCCATCTCCTCATGGATTGAAAATGCTCGCTATCTTTTGCCAGACTGCAAAGTACTCTGAGGAGCAGCATCTCTTGCTCTCTTACTTTCAGCATGTTCAAATCAACTCAATGAATTGAGGCTCTCCAGCCTTTCCAAGGAAAATTATCCTCTCTCCTTCCCTTCAATGGAGTTCATGGCTCTAGAAAATTACACTTAAAACCTGCAATAGAATGGGACAATCACATTTTCACTCGTCTTCACGCATGCACAGAAGTCAGCCTTCACTAGCATTAATGCAGCCCAGCCCCACAACCTCCTGTGTGGGACACTGCAAATCCACAAAACTTGCACTCTTTGAGTGACAAACTTTTTTATTGTGGCAAATCTCAGATGAGTTTGTATCAACTTACAGATGCACATGTGTTGCATAAGCTCCTTCAGCCTAGCAAAGTAATCTGTGAGTCCGAAAATGCCTGCCTGAAACCCACACCTTGCAGGGAATGAGAATCCCATGGTAAGAGGATTTTGCAGGCTGGCAACTCATTTGATTCATGGCTTTCTTAAACTATACTGCTGGTGGGAGTGGCTCTTTCCTGGGACAAGTTAACACACACAGTAGTCCTTGGATGAGAAACTAATTAACTGGAGATGAGTGTAGATTCTGTACAAATACTCCTTCGTTCACTGTCTGCTCACTTCTGTGACCATTTCTCGATTGGGATGATGGTGTACAGAAAAAAATAGACAATATAGATATTAAGCTCTCATATAATAGATCTTTTCCGTGGTCTGTTCACATTGTTTTCATGGCAGCTGGACATGCATAATGCTTTTATGGGCCAGAATGCTTTCTGGTGCATCTCTAGTTGAAGCTAAAGGCAAATTTAACACTGTCATTTATGTTGTGAACAAAACAGACCAGGGTGTTTTCTCTTGTGCGTCAGCAAGTGGCACAGCAGACTTCTTATGTATGGCAAGCTCCCATCTCATAGCCACTCCCCAAACAGAAAAGAGTGACTGACCTGGAGGAACAGTGTCTCAGGAAGGGCTCAGAGGCAAAGGGCAGAGTCGTTCCAGGGGGATGCTCAGACCCTGCAGCAAATTCAGCCAGGAGAAAGTCCTTTCTTTCACATAATCTCTAGCACTTGCTGATTTCAGAAGACTCCATGTAAAGTTCAGCACCTTGTAGCACTTGAAGATGAAGTGCAGACCCTGGGTTTTCCACTTGTGCTATGGGAAGTTAGTTGGGGTTTACTCTGTTGCCAGTGGCTTAAAATTTCCATTGACAGCTCCTTCTTGTTTCATTTTCAGACATGGATCATACAGACCCAGAAAGGCTGCACAAATTTACCAAAACAGTGAGAAGGGATGACATTCCTTACCACAACGGACCTTTTAATGTTCCTAGTCAACACTGAAGCAGCAGAGGTAGACCTGGGCAAGCACTCCCTGTTGTCCTGTCAGGTGCCTGTGGACATGAACCTTGGTGCCAATGGCTACTTGAAGACCCTGCCCTCAGCTCCCATCCCTCCTAGGATGCCATCTGGCATACTCAGACATCAGCACTGAGGAGCTGGGAAGCATGCTAGGGCATTTTGGGGGGTTTAAAATTTGTGGCACTGCTGCTGCCTCGTAGAGAGTTTGGTCATTTACTGGTAATGGTAAAAGGGACTGCATGCCTGCTGGCTGGCCTATGTCCCCATATGCCTTGGCATGGTGCTTTCCTTGCCTAAATTTGCATCACGCTTGTTTACAGCCTGAGAGCCAGGAGAAAAGGGTCATTTATAATATATGTTGTGGCATTCCTTGCCTGAATTTTAGGAGTCAGCAACTTTGATAAATTCTTAACGCAGCTTGCAGACACAGTTAAGAATGTCTCTTCCGCCTACTGCAGGAAGCTGGTCGCTGTATCAAAGATCAAAGTGTCTCGCACCAAGACAGGAAGGTTATATACAAGCAAAAAAGGAACTACAAATGCTTGTACTGGGATAAAGAGTTTTGTCAGTGTGCACGTATTGGTCTCTAAATTTGACCATCAACCACTTGAATCAATTCAGACAAAAACCTACTTGCATCACCCAGATTACTCACAGGCTGATCCTCCTGTTGCAGAGACAAGATTCTCCATTATCAAGATGTTTGATAGGACTTTGAAAAGATAGGTTTATTGAAAATCATATTAGAGGCTTATTTAGAGAATGTAATGACTTTAAGTGGCTGTGCTTTAAAAAGGCTAACAGAAGAACACACAATCTGAAATAAGCATATATTGCAGAGAAGTAATTTCCCTCTGTCACACATACAGCATCTGCAGAGCTGGCAAATGTTCATCAGAAACTGAAGCTCATGGAATCAGTTAATTGTTTCATGGAAATGAACTAAGAGATAGCTTTTTATACATCTGAAAAAATCACAAAGGTAGACAGGACCTTTTCAGAAGTCGTTCCTCAACTCAAGTGTCCCTGGAATCACTGTTAAGAAACTTCAGGTCAGCTCTGATAGCTTTGATGCAAACCTCACCACTGCTGGAGCCACATTCCCAGCTGCTGCAGGACTGCCGTGGGAGAAAAGACTGGCAGGGGAACGCAACCCAGTGTGCCTCCCCTCCCTTCTATCTCCTCCCCTGCACTACAGGATAGGAAATCTGAGAAAAGACAAACAAACCAGATTTTGAAATTGTTTCAGTGGCTCTAATGGGCTCTTGCATACAAACAGGATTCATGAGCATTTTGGGTTGATTTCCTTTCATTTCTAGTCTTTCTGCGTCCCTGCTCTGTTCTGTTTTACTATTTTTCAGCTCCCTGTACAAACAGGATCTTTCCCCAACAATGCTCTGCCACATCATCTTCCTTCCTTTGTATACAGGCTGATACTGTGTGTTACACACCACACGGCTTCCGAAGGCACCTCGTTTCTCAACGCTAGCAAAAACAGGAACCAAAAGCAAAGCAGCAATAAAGCACTAAATTCTCACTGTAGTTGAAAACTGAACCCTTGAGTGTTTCTGATTCAAGATGACTTTTCAGTTAACGGATTTTTTCTAGTTTAGTGCTTTTGGGGCCACGCTGCAGAATACGTGCAAATGAGGCATTTGTACTTGGTATCAGATTCAAACTCCTGGAGAGGTCTGCTTCACTGACCGATGCTTCTCCTCTGGTTTTTTTTTGGTGTTGAGAATTGAAGCCAGCTGAGCAAAGTGCACATTGCTTCACTGTTCACCTCTTTTCTCCCATCTTGTAAGGCTCGCTGTCTGTTTTTCTGCTCCAAGGAGATTAGATAGCACGTCTTCAGGGAGAAGAGAAAACCACAGGGCACACTGCACATTGCACAAATGCTCTTGTTGTTCTGAGGCCTGAAGAAACAAGGAAGGAAGCTTCAGGCTGGTGGTTTGGCAGGTGTGGGGCCTTTTTTACACCGACATCTGTTTTAAGTGATAGCTCTGGGCTTGGGGATGAGCAGGGAATCCCTGCCACCCCCACCCCTTTTCCGTGTCACGGCACAAGGGTGTTTGAGATCCCACGGAAGCAATGTCACCCATTTGCTCAGGCTGCACTTCAGGACTCTACTCTTTCACATTTGTGGGGCCGGGCTGCAAAGTGAGACAATTCCTTTACGCAAACCAACAACTGGGTAATGCAGCTGCTCCTTTGCTGCCTGAGACAGAGGTGCTGCTGCTCCTATCGCACCAGCACGCCCAAAATGGTTGGGGTTGGGTACAAAATGGATGAAGGACAACACGCATGCTAAGCTTGATGCAATCACATGGTGAAAATGGTCTGAACGCTACCACATATGCCCTATTAAAATGAACTTTTCTAATTCCATTAGATTATTTCTGGTGGTTTAGGTAGCACTGCTAGTGATCTCATTACAGTTTTGAATGAACTGCTTCCTTTGGCAGGATGCTACGGCACACTGTGTGCTAAGCCTTGCGCTCCATTTGAAGGAATTCGTTAGTGCTCGGTGGTTAATTACCTACAGAATAATGTATCTGGGATCCCTGCCTTGTAAACAATCTAGAAAGAAACTGCAGGTTTTAGGGCTGGATCCTGCTCTGCTAAAACACATATGTGGGAAAAAAGGAGTTTGCACAATATCCTCCCTGGTGGGGATTCTCTAGGGCAAGTAAATGTTGAGCCACATTGTTATTTTAAATGATAATAAGTTCTTTCTCCTGTAGTTCACTAGTGACTTCAATATATGTTTAGCAACTTAATTATCTTTAAGACTGCTTCTCTTCCATTACAGATTGCTGAAACTGGTCAGTGAATTCAGAAGTTACTGGGAAAAGGGCAGGTATGCAGAACACGGACTGAGACATGTATACAACTGCCCAGGCAATCATAGACTCACATTTCCGTCAGAAATCAAGTTCAAGTCATTTCAAGGTGAGAGGCTGTGGTTAATACCACCTAACACACTCATTAATACCTCCCAAAATGCATCTCCCTGTCCATCAACAAGGAGAGCCAGTCAAGTACTGCTTTAGTCTGGGTAGGAGAGGAGCCACAGTTTCTGAGACGGGCTTCATGGAGACTGCTGGGCCCTGTGGCTTCTTCAGGGTTTGAATGTGTGCTGTGCTGATGTGCCTTCGTTCAGAGTTGAGCAAGGGGTAGGCGACATGGTGGGAGAACTCAGGTTCTGTCTTTGCTTCATGTTGCAAAGGACAGAGTAAAATCTACTGATGTCCACACCACAATGGGCAAAATCTTGGCAAAATGAAGGATTTGACAGCATTTTGACATTCTTGGAAAGGAAGACAGAATGTCTGACATGAAGTATCATGCTGACATGTTTAACGTTTTCTCTCAAGCCACCATGCCATTTTTATTGGTCACCTGTAAGAAGCACCATTGCAGCACTCATGAAAATCTAAAAAGCTTCAGAGATGGACTCCAAAACAAAATTTTTTTTTTCTAAGGATCAAAAGAAAAAAATAAGAAAAGCAAGCCACACAAGGAAGCCTGCTTTTGATTCGTAATTTTCTTTTTTTTTTTTTTCTTTTTCCTATCTGACAAATATCAGCATGACAGTGCACAGAGCCTTCCCAGTTCATGTGAAGGCACAGCTTAAATGTGCCAATAAGTGACAAATCGACACTTTGCTCTAGTGTGGACCTAAATTGTACCATTAACATGTGGTTTTAGTCAGAGAATACATTTGGTAGGAAATGGCACCTTGTTACTTCCCGGATTATCTGCTCCCTATGGAGTAAATATTTTAAACATCATGCAGAGTTTTAGAACCAACATTCCTATTAGAATAAATGGGATTGGAGTGAGGGTAAATCCAACCGCACAGTTCTGGCATGTTATACCTATAAATCTTCTGTCTTACGCTCTCTGCTTTATTTGCTGACAAAAGACAAGTGTTTGCTGCCTTTGTAAGGTTCATAAAGCACAAAGGGAGGGTGTGTGCTCAGCATTGCTTCCTGTAGCACTGGCTGCAGCTGCAGTGTGACAGCCCAGGCAGGAAGGACTTGGAGGGATTCCTTAGCTCCTCGGCACAGGCTGCAACCTTACCAGTGGGAGGAATCTGGCTTTTGAGTGCAGGGACTTCAGTTAATTTCTGTGCTGCAGTTACAGAGTGATAAAGTTACTTTTAAGACAGCAACTGCCTTTACAGAAAAAGATATTTTAGGCAACAGCCACCTTACAGGCCCCTTTAAGGTTACTGAACACATATTAAGCAATTTTTCTCTAAATCTAGTCTTTTTCTTGTATCTATCCCATCACGGTAATGGTTGACACGCACCCCAATTCACACAACAGCAAAGGCCTTTCCTTAAGACAGCTGCATTAAAGCAAAGAACTTGTTGGAGTTTGAAAAAAATAACCTGCTCTCCAGTAGGCATAATTTCATGGCTTAATAAAATAAATGTAACCTACATGTGCACGATGGGTCAGGCAGTGGTTGTTACTTCACGAGATGGTGTGTGGTTGTTCCTGGTGGTCGAGAGGGTGGGGAAGAAGGAAGAATAATTAATTCAGTGTGCAAATGGCTGCACTACACTCCTGCCTGTGATATGCTTTTAAAAATGTGGATCTAAGAGTTAACATTTCAAGGATGAGAACTGAATTTCCAGGATCAGGGACAGGATGTCCAGCTAAAACCAGCTCCACTTACAAAAAGCTGAAGTTTTTCCCTGAAGGGTACCCTTAAGTCAGCAGTGGGGCAAGATTTGTGGAGGTTTATTAGACAATGTATCTCCTAAGCAAAACATGCTTTCAGAGACTTAAGTTCTTCAGACCTGAAACAGACCTGAAGAAGGGCTTATGCATCTGCCAGAGTGTATGTTTTGTACTACACGGTCAGCTGGTCAAGTAAAAGATGTTATCTCCTTCTGTAAATTCTGACTTGCTTATAGCCTGAAACCGTAATTGCCACACCACCACTGAAATGATGACCAAAACTTTCTATCACTCTTCAAAAGCTAAGTCATGAAGTTAATCTGAGTCCTCACTTTTGGTGATGTAAACCAAGGCATAGCTGTCCTCTTTTGTTCTTCTATTAACTATTTATGTCTCTTGCTTTGGAGAAGAACAAGACCCAGCTCTTCCCCGAGGCACTTACTCTCATAGGATAACATTAAATCACCCTCATGAAGAGTGTACTGCAAGTGCAGCAAGAATCTGCTCCTTTCTTGCTGAGGAAAATGGGCATTAACTCTTCAAAGTCTCAGGCATGAATTGGAGAAGAACCTGGATCCACTAAGGATGTTACTGGTTCCCAAGCACACTCACCAGTGGTGAAGCTTACCACAGGGAGATTCATCGTTTTGGTAGGGTTAATTTTTGGTAGGGTAAATTGGCTCAGTTTCCTGAACTGGCTGGCTGAGTGGCTGGGTGATGCTGGGACTGGCACAAAGAGGCAGAGGAGGGGTGCTGAGATGGAAAGTGCAAGGCTGGGCTTTCTGACAGCAGTGGGAACTCTGCTAGCAGGAGTCACTGAGGGCTGTGCACCCACAGTGGGTTTCTGTGGTACCCTGCAAACCTCCTCAAATGCCATCAGGTGTCAGGGCAGGCAGCTGGGATGGGTTGCCAACTTTCCTCTGCTCCTTTGAACAAAGAGAAATGGGGTTTAACAACCATCTCTTAAAGAATGGTGCCATGATGAAAACACATCTGACATACATGTAAGTGAGGGGGTTTCCTATGGTATTTACGCCTAAGGTGTTTACTGTTTTACCATCCAGCTATGCACCCACCCTTCAAATGTGTTCAGTGCAACACACGCAATAGATTTAACACCTCCTGCACCATGGTTATACCTACAACAGCAGCTTACAGGCTTGGGGAAGAGTGGCTGGAGAGCTGCCTGGCAGAGAAGGTGCTGGTGGTGTTGGTTGACAGTGGCTGAACATGAGCCAGCAGTGTGCCCAGGTGGCCAAGAGGGCCAACGGCATCTTATCCTGTATCAGACACAGCGTGGCCAGCAGGAGCAGGGAGGTGATTGTGCCCCTGTGCTCAGCACTGGTGAGGCTGCACCTCGAGTGCTGGGTTCAGTTTTGGGCCCCTCACTACAGGAAGGACATTGAGGGGCTGGAGCGTGTGCAGAGAAGGGCAACGAGGCTGGTGAGGGGGCTGGAGAACAAGTCCTACGAGGAGAAAGTGAGGGAATTAAGATTGTTTAGCTTGGAGAAAAGGAGGCTGAGGGGAGACCTCATCACTGTCTACAACTACCTGAAAGGAGGTTGTGACGGGGTGGGTGCTGGGCTCTTCTCACAAGTGACAAGTGACAGGACAAGAGCAAATGGCTGCAAGTTGTGCCAGGGGAAGTTTAGACTGGACGTTAGAAAGAATTTCTTCACTGCAAGGGTAGTCAGGCATTGGCACAGCTGCCCAGGGAGGTGTTTAAAAAATGGGCAGATGGGTTCCTTAGGGACATGGTTTAGTAGGGAGGCAGGCACGGTTGGACTCGGTGATCTAAGAGGCCTCTTCCAACCTTATGATTCTATGATTCTATGATTTATGGCAAGGCTGTCAGCCACCAGTGCCACCACATGGGCAATACTTTCTCCAGGGAACAAAATCATGAGCAAAATCAAGATGCTCCCCTTGTAATTTACAGCTGGTGGCTGTTCCTGATGGGACAGTGCATTTGCAGTGGGTGCCTTGCTTGGGGGAGAGTATCTGGTGAGCTGTCAGCACTGCAGCTGTATGGGGAGCTGTGGATAAGAGGACATAGTGCTCACACTGTGATACAGGAAAACGGAAGCAAACACTGGCAACCAGCTGAACAAGAAGTCCCCTGGCTATTCCCTGAAGCAAGAGCTCATTCCTCCCTTGTGTGTCAGGTTTGTGTGGCCACTGTAAGGTGAAGCTACACAGTAAGACAAGTTCTGCCAGCGTTAAACCACAGTAACCACTCCACTAAACTTCCCCCAAAGCAAAGGAGGATTAGAGACAAGATGTTAATATGAGGAAAATCATGGTCGTAGGTTGATTTATAATCAGTTCTGAGGGAACTAGGTTGCTACCTAACTTTCTTATTATGTATTTCCATGAAATGCACCTTTATGTCTGTGATCAGCTCACTCTGCTACCTTGGTCTCCAGGTACAGTTGTCTCAGCTAACTCATTTGGTTCCCATTTCTCTACATCATCACTTAAATTTAGTATATTGAAACATCTGAACCCAGAAAAAGCTGCAAGTGATGTCCTTAGTGTATCTATTCCAAATAGCCTGTGCTTTGAGAATCACCATACATGCAACACTTCTCTGCACCTAGCCACTGGTTTTCTTTCAGCCCAGGCTCCTGGTTCTGGGTGTCGCCCTGCTATTCTTTTGCTTGGCCACTATTAGTCTTCAAGGGTTTAAACCTATCTTATTGTCAGCATTATTTTGTTTGAATTCTAAAATTGCTCATATACTTTTCTCCCTCTAGTAAACTTACAGTAACGAGTAAAGATATCATTAAGAAAGAACTGTTTGGGCTATAGAGAAATGCTGCCAACTACTGTAACAGGAAAACATTACAGCTCCCTTTTGCCCAAAAATAACATTTTCTTGCTGTGGGTAAACAGCTGTTCCAGTTCTTCTGGGAACACTAATCACAGCCCCCTCTTTCTCCAAAGGCAGCATGCAGTCCTCTGTCCCAGAGAGAAGCTCATTTCCACAAGGCATGTCCAGACTGCATCAGCCTCTGCCCAGGAATGGGGGGAGCAGAGGATGAAGAGACTGGCAGAGAGGAAGCCAAGGGGGATGCTCTTAAGGAAGTGGCTCTGGCAAGAGGATCACATGACAGAAGCTAAAAAAGCATTCTCCACCAGAATGGCACTCAAAGGACATCATATGGACTCCTCTCCAGCTGGGGAGGGATCTTATTTGGTTTCTTCTCCCTCTACTCCATGGCCTGGAACCTCTAATTCTGAAAGTAAGTTTGTCCATGCATGCAGAGAGGCAGATGGTGTCCGGGGATCCAGAGACCTGGAGTGTGTTTGATGCAGTGCCACCTCATTTCTGCGCCCTGAGACAACTTCCCTTGTCTCTACTGTCTCATTGCCTAGATTTACTGCATCGGCTTCTCAGGAATGTTGCAGGGCCCTGACACATTCACTGTCTTTTCAGAGCATCTACCAAACAACAAGTTCATTTTAGCTGGGGTTTGCAGGTACAAAATAAAATAATTGTAAAACAAGAAAAATAACATCATTTATCAAACTCAGTTACACCAGGAAGAGCAGATAAATAGACACCAGAATCAGAAGTTAATCCTTCAGCTACAGTCTGGTTTTAGTTTGTGTGATTTTTGCCCATAGAATCCTCTCCAAAATGCACAGGTCTCAATCTTTCTGACTTTACTGAGGTGTCAACCTGTAGTAATTTCAAAGCAAATACTCAAGTTCCATTAGTATCAGTCTGCTTTGAGATGAACATTGGCCTCATTAGGCTTTACTTTGCTTCCTGCCCTGCTGTTCATTAGCTAAGTGCTGGCTGAGAGAACACCTAAGAAACAATGCTGGTGCTTAGAGCAAAAATATCAGGACAAGTGAATCCGATCCCAGCTTTGCCACTGCTAAAGAGACAAATCCCTGCCCCTTTTGTTTTTCGTTTTCCTTTCTGTAATGGGAGGAATACTGATACCACTTACTGAAGAGGCACAACTGCTACTTCAGTTTGTAGAACACTTTGAGACTGTCAAAGCAGGTCTCAACAAATTTACAAATCACTACTGGTGTTTCTAAACTGTGTAATGTGTGCTCCAAACTAACTCTTTCTGCCCTGACAATTCGCACGTCTGGTCCCCTATCATGTCTCTACTATAAAATAAGCTGTGTTTTAGGTGAACTATTTCTTAAATACACAACTTTGAAATAAAAAAAGAAACTTTTGAAACAGTGCTTGTTTTTAAATTGCTGCATATCACACATTTGGGCTAATCTGAGTACACCAAAGGTATGGCCACAAGCAGAGTTCATGGAAGACTCTCTAGCCTTTCTATAGGAATGCATCATGTTTAGTGCAATATGTACAGCTCAGACTCTTGTGCCTCCAAAGGCCAAGAAGCTATGTAAGGTCTGCTGTCAGACGAACTCCTTGTAGATCATGACAACAACATGAATGAGTGAGTTACATAACTGACAAGCGAGTCACATCTTGGAGGCATAAAAACATTTATTTTCTTGTCACCTAGCAATATGACAATGGATTATACCTGCTTCTTACAAGATTTGCTGCAAAATGTTCTCTGTCTGAAGATGCTCTTCCAGTGACAAAGGGTTTACTGTAGAAGGGCACGTGGCTCTGCGTTCCTACAGTGAGGCCCTGACTCTGAGGCTGCAGATTGCCACTGTCAGCAACAAGACTTGTTTAAGGTATACCCACCTCCCTTTACAGCCTAGGCTCTGCATTCCCATGTACCACTAGATCCAAACTCCACCATCTCTTCCACGTGCACTTAGCAAAGCAACAGGATCTCCAGCACAAAGCAGGTTCACTGGTCAAGTCCAGGATGGGTGTAGTTGAGCAGGTCCTCAGCACTGTTCCCTCTTCAGCACCACGGGGTGCCGTGCAGCGTGTGTTGCTCCTGGTGCTGATGTGGCAGTAGTCAGGGAGTGTTTCCACACTGGTCCTGGGCATAGGGCCCTGTTCCCTCGCTCCTGCAGATGTTACTGCATTTACACTACTTGTCTGATATTCCTAGCTGCCACTGCTGAAGCAGGAAATGCCTCAGATATCTATCTGGCCTTGCATCATGCAATTCCAGAGCCACGGCTGTCTGCAGCACGCCAAGATACGCCTGTCCTCTGCTTATCCAGAACTGCTCTGCATTGTCTGTGCGCATTACAGCCCAGCCTCTCTGGAGAGTGCTGTGTTTGCTGCTACATTTGCACAGCAGCCAGAGCTTTGCTTTCTGGTCTATGAATGGTGTATCCAGAAATTGGCTGCTATGCTGGTTTACGCTTCAGAGAGGACAATGTCATCCTTTTCCCTGCTGTTTATTGTTTACTAGAGGTGCCTAATTTCTGACAAACAAAAGAGATGGATTCTAGGCAATTTAGCAATAATCAGGAGCAGGATGAGCAGGACAGCTTTATAATACATACAGTTCTGTGTGGAGGCCTCAAAAAAGGCCAGCAATACCGGGCAGCTGCTGATGTTGGGTCTTTACACTGCTGCATTAAAGATAACAGCAACAAACGTCTGCCCTGCAAATCACAGTCAGAAGTCACAGAAACCTCCAAATTTACAATAGAACATCCAAATGGGAAGCCTATGACATTAAATACATGAAATAGAGCTCTTGGGACTATGAGAAAGAACTGAGTATGTTCAGCACAGAACAGGCGCTCCCCAAGGGACTATTTAATAATAAAAATCGTTGACTAGTTTCGCCTACTAGCATAACTCTGTCAAAGTCAACAGACATCAAAAATTTGTGCAGATCAAGTCTACTCTGGTATAGAAGAGCAGAGCAAGACTTTCTACTTTGATCAGTCGTCTGGTTCTTCCCCTTGGTGCAGAAATCCTTCAGTGATCTTTTGAAGTTTGTCATTTGACGGGCTTGCCTCTGACACTGGAAATCATGTGAGTGGAGCTCTATGACCGAGGCATGTGGTGATATCAGGTGCAGTTAGGCTATGTGTGGCAAGGTTTATTTCATGCCAGAGCCATAACATGCAGCACACTCCCTACCTGCAGCACATCCCCAGGTGCTTGTGCTGCAGGACCCAGCTGGAGAACCCAGGCAATCTATCCTTCAGCTGCTTTGCACATGCAGAGCCCAGGACTAGGCTGCTATTACTTACTAAAGCACGTAAAGCATCCTGGCCCTCCCTACTTCTGCATACACCCTTCTCTTCACCAGCCTCCTCTGCTCCTGTTCCCTGGAGTCCTTCGCCCCTTGCTCCTTTCAGACAGCCTCACCTGGCTGGGGCAGGTTGAGTGGGGTGGTGACAAGGACAGGGCAATCAGGGTAATGCAGAGGAATGGTGGCAAGATAGGGAAGATGCTACAATAAGGCAAACACTCGGCACCCTCTAGCCCTGTCATTACTGTTGGGCCATAAGCTACACTACTTCAGCTAATTTGTCGTAGTCCTAGATACGGGGTACCTGAAGGGACAGCCTGAACACAGCACAGAAACCTCTACTATACAGTCTGCACTGGTGTAATGTTAGCTGTGTCGGTGGAGTTCATTAAGCAAATGTAGATGTTTAAACAGTAGGTGTCCATTTGAGAGTTAGTCACCTTAGGACACCGTTTTAAGTCAGAGAGAAACAAGCGCTTTTGGCATATGACAGAAATTTACACTCAGTTGAGCTAAACTGCGCCTTGTAAGCTCCTGCTGCTCCCTGCAGACAATACAAGGAGTCAGGCACTACTAGCTCACAGGTAAATGTCTGCACAACACGTCAAATGATGGGTGAGATAAATCCCATTTTGTATGGCTGTCTTTTGACACTGGGATGCTACACACTACGGGGCTGGTGAGCATGCTCTGGCATGGAACCACAGAGACCAGAGAGCCACATTCAGAGGAGGAACAGAGAGATGCAGTGACAGACACAGCAAAACCCTTTGGGAATGTGGGCGCTGAAGCAACCATGACTTCATTAGGCTTGCTCAAGATGCCCTCTAGCCTAGACCTTTCACCTCATTTAATGGTTTCTTGGCCTCAATCCCTTATAATTCTGAAATGAAAAAAAAATCTCTTTTGACTCCTGTTTTCAAGCCAGGGCTGTTTGATTTGGAACACTCCATTGAAGTCTGAGCTACTGATTGATTTCAGGTTTATTATATTCTCCTCTTTGAAACATGCTACAGTAAAAAAAAAAAATTGGTACACTTTGTCATTTTTCATGTAACCCCCCCACCCCCCAACCCCCTTTTTTTTTTTCAATCTTAGCAAATGCTCAGTCTTTTCCACTTCAATAGCTTGAAATTCTCCCCTGGGAGCCCTAAGCTCTTTAAATATTTTTAGGTTGCCAGATTTCTTATGTTCTCTCTCCAGGACGCCAATTTTGTTTCTAAGCTCTTGAGACTAGTCCAGCTTCATCTTTTTGCGCACTCACTGTATCACAATAAAATGCTGCCTAATTGCTGCCTCAGCTGAGTCCCAAAGGTGCTGGAGTTTGTCTCTAGGCTACAGTTGTGGACAATAAACACTTCTCAGACTGGAGTTAAGCCTTTTTATTATTTAGATCTGAGTCATGTAAAATTAGTTTACTAGCAAGTAACCCACAAAGATCTAGTACGGAAAGAAATTCCCACATATTGATTTCAGCATGATGAGATAATGATCAGATATAAAGATTTGCAAGCAGCACATAATACAAGATGTAACCAACATCTAATTCGGCCAAAAAGACATGAGAATGTTTCTGTGAGCCTAGGAGGTACTCTCAGATCTCAGTTGTTTGGTGTTCTTTAGCTTCAAATTGAAACTGGCAGTACAAAACCCTCTAATTTTTCCTCTAGCTCATCCATAACCTGAAATATCTATGAAGAAGTAAAGGCAGCTGTAGATAAATGCCAGATGAGCAAGATCTTCCTGTTCTCAGTCTAGCACAACAACCAGAGCCTACAGTGAACGTTTTGCTAGAAAATCATCAAGAACATACCTAGTGGCCGCACCTCCACCAAGCTTGAGAAGAGCCCTGCAGCAAAGGACAAATGACAAAAAAGGGAGCGAGAATGAAGAAATCCTCTTTTTCTCATCAGGACCATATTCAGCCTTCTGAATTCTTGTTCAGTCCTAATTCTGAATATAGACTCTAATTCCTTAATGCAATACTTTGGGTGCATTTGATGCCGTGTGCCCAAATGCACACCTTTAATTAGGCAAAAATGAAGCCGGAAGAGACCTCTAGATTTTCTCAAAACAGTTAAGACTATCCTTTAATTAGAAAAGGTCAGACATGATAGCAGAGAGCCGAGACAGTCTTTGCAGCAGTGTTGGCAGCACACTTGCAACCTGGGACACTCATGAGTAAGGAGAGCACACATCCTCGTCAGGGCGCACCAATTCACACAGCTTCTTTCATCAGCACAGAGTGCGTGCATAACAGGTAGATGGATCCATCTGCAGTAACTACAAGGAGACTGTTAACTACACACCGTACACTTGCTGTGCAGAGACCTCTCCTGTTGCTGAGGTCGCTCATTCCTCATTTAGATTTGATCATTTCTTGAGAATGCAACGGCAGACACAGCATGGACCACAGAACCTTCATTATGAATGGTGACGCATGAGACAGAAAGGATGCGCAGGTCTGAAGTAGATTTTGGCAGGCAGCAGTAAGAAAATCTAGGATGCAATTTCAGCCTTATTCAGATCAATGGGAATCTTGCCACTGATATCAGTGGGATGAAGACTTTGCTCCACATGTCTGCCTGCAATCTGAGAACATGTATTCTGCAAGTCCCGGAGACTCAGTGAAAACGGGACCCCACAGAGTTCATCTTAAATTCATTGTTCGAAATAAAACTACATATACTCTTTGTGCTCTTTTTAGTTATCTGTAAAACAAGTATGCTAATGCTTTGAGTGCTAAACAATACAAGGTGTGTAGGAAGACATAATATCTTTTATTAGGCCGGCTGATATAGTTGGGGAAAAGCAGACAAGCTTTCAGGCTTGTTTGAAATGCTTTGAGATGCTCCGATGAAAGGTATTCGAGCTGTGCAAGGGATCATTAAATTACATTCTTCCTCTCTCTGGAAATCATTTAGTGATATTTCAAAGAAAAGATGTAGTACAGAAATAACTGATTTCTATTGCAAGTGCTGTCTGGAGAAAAATACCTTCCTTCCTCTCTCTTTATGAACTAATCTAAAGAAAGATATGTTTTAAATTAACATGTTAAGAATAATTTTGTGGTATAATATATAGTCCTTTGAAATGTTCTGTGTTAAGGGTAACTCACAAGATCTGTAAGCATGTTTCAATACATGAAAATAAAATGGATGGATTTCTGTCCAATGCTTTGTGGGAATTATGCAGCTGTCACTGTAAAGAAATTAGCTCTATGAAAATGGCTAATGAAATAAAAAAAGGCAGATATGAGTCAAAAACTACATTACACATGTAAACACTGCTTAACAAGCCCTCAGATTTTCAATGTTGAGTGTGGGCATCATGAATTTGAAAGCTGTGAACCAGTTAAAGGTTCATGAAAGAGCGACATAAATAACTGCTTAACCCACTCCTCCCCCTGACTTAATCAGGAAGGACAGAATGAACGGGGAATGCTTACTCAGAGTTAGCCAGGGGTGACAGAGTAAAAGCGTTATGGTATGGCAACTGTGAGTACAGGAAGAAACATCAGTGCCATCATGGAGTCAGTGGACCACTGAGCTTACTGGGGGCCATAAGGAGTAAGTGAGGGAAGGTGGTGTTCTGGTTTACCTTCTAAGTGCCAGCAATGACGAAGAAAGAGAAAGCCTCAGGGCCCCAGGCTCACCTTGTCTTACAACCTCCATTGCATTGTGACGGACACACAGTCCAGGGCTATGGCCATGGCAAAGTCAGCTGCAGGGCAAGGGCTGGAGGGACCTCTCTCCAGAGGGAGAAAGAGCTTCCTCCTCCCCCTCTTCCAGTCTCAACATCTTAACTCCACTTATGTTTTGTCCAAAAGGTTTAACTTTACATAAATCCTACTCATATCACTTTACCTGTACTTTAGTTCAGTGTCAAGACGTAATTGATGTCAAGAATAAAGAAAATTAGGGAGGGGGAATATTTAGATATGTAAAAAGTAATTACAAAGAAGGAAAACATAAACTGTTTGTGTCTATTAGAGTGATAAACAAAGGGGACAAACAACAGCAAAGGAGATGTACATTAAACTACTAGACAAACTGTCCAGGATTAGGGAAAATAAAGCATTGGTATAGGCTGCCTGCAGAAAAGATGAAACTCACTACTGGAATGTGTCAAAAATGGCTTAAATAAACATCATCAAAAGTTTCACTACTGATGATCATCCTCTGAAGCAGAGAATAGACTTGGCAATTTGTCTGCGAATGGCTACAATGTGTGAGCAGGTTTTCCTGGATGTATTCTCTTTTTTCCTCCCCTAGAAGATGTTGTTGGACATTTTCTGTTGATTTGAGATGCATTCCTCTGAAAATATTTGTCTAAGACCAGAGGGGCCATTTATCTTCTGAAGTGCCTGTTCCTCTCCACCGATCACAGATGCAGTCACAGATGACTGGCTTGGTGTGGACACCTACTATCGAATCTGTAAAGTCAGATGAGACAATTCCCGTCTTTAATGACAAATTGTGTCCTTTCTAATATATTTCTAGATATAGCACTCAAATCTCCATTATTCATTCCAACTATAATTACTTGTGCACATATGAGGTGGCACCCATAACACATAATCATAGCGTTATTTATTGCCCTGTATTAGTAATTTTATCACATTATACTTAGATGCCATATGGTGCCATGAAGAATGTAACGAAGGTTTATGCAATGGACAAAAAGCTTCCACGCAACAATTAATACAATCTATTCCACTTTTGCATTCCATTCCTACTGAGAACATTGCTGAAGTGTATGGTAACTCAGGAAGAAGAAATTTTATTTTTAGATATAAGAGACAGCCAAAGCTCTGCTGAGTTGCAGGTAGAGCCACTAACTGGGAATGTAAGCAGCTTTATTTCAGCAGTATGTGTGAAACACTAACTTGCTTCTGATATATGGTATTATGGTTTTCGAAGTCCATATACAATTACTGTAAGTACGCAAATATTCTGTATGAACCTATGTGTTTACATTGTACTCATCCCCTCACAGGACTAAACTTGGGCACTTAAGGCGTGTCTACTCTATGTCCTACATTTAGGTCAAGGGAATAAGCCTGAGCACCAAGCTGTCCTCTCTGCTTAATTGTTAGTTCTCCCTTTGTGGACCTGTTTAGGTACACCTCATGTACCCATTCAAAATAAAGCACGGATCTTGGGTAGTTCACTCTTAGGATTGCCCTCAAATGTCAAAAAGGCCAAGAACATTACGTCTGGCTCCCTCAGACCCATATTAGTCTTTCAACACTACTCCTGCAGGCTCTGCATTCTTGAAAGTGCAGAGGAGGGACACCACAAGGTGCGCTTATATGCTCCAGGGCACAGGGCCACATGGTGTGGACTGAGCAGTCTGTGGTAGCCCTCAGGAGTTTGGGTGTGAGCTAGTATGTCCCACAGAACCTTGTGATGGAAAACTGCTCCCTTTCTTGTGTTAATACACATTTTGGAGCCCCTTGCAAATAATGGCAAAGAGAGTCTGCCCAGATCATCCAGCACTGCATGGAACAGTGGTGCTGGAGGCTGCTTTCATAATGCAGAAAGGTCCCAAGGACTGTCGAGATGGGGTGGGTGTGGGGTGGTATCGCAGCAAAACAGAAGCCCAGAATACAAATGGCAAAGGTGTCCAGGAGAAACAGCACAGGACCTCCATCCCCATCTTGAGAAAACTAGAGATTATTGTGCTTTTGGAACATTTCTCTTATAGCCTTTGTTCATCTTTTGTAACCTGCAATTATGGAAACCCCAATCTTACATCTTATGTACAAGCACCCTCATCACACATGTAACTTCTCTACTGTAAAAGGATGTGAGTTACAGTTCTCTACTGGTTTTGGTTGGGATAGAGTTAAATTTCTTCATAGGAGCTGATGAAAACAGTTGATAACACAGGGATGTTTTTGCTACTGCTGAGCAGTGCTTACACAGAGTCAAGGCCTTTTCTGCTTCTCACAGCGCCCCACCAGCGAGAGGGCTAGGGGTGCACAAGAATTTGGGAGGGGACACAGCCAGGAAAGCTGACCCCAAGACGACCACAGGAATATTCCAGACCATATGACATCATACTCATCATATAAAGCTGGGGGGAGATGGTGGAAGGAGGTAACCGCTAAGTGTGATAGAGCCCTGCTTTCCTGGAGATGGCTGAACACCTGCCTGCCAATGGGAAGTAGTGAATAATTTCCTTGTTTTGCTTTGCTTGAGTGTGCGGCTTTTGCTTTACCTGTAACTTTCTGATTCTCCCCCCATCCTAGAGGGAGGGAAAATGAGCAAATGGCTATGTGGAGCTGAGCTGCCAGCTGGCGTTAAACCAGGACAGGCTCATTTTGTAACTTCATTACATTTTAAAAATGCATTGAGCCTGAAAATTAAACACAACAGTTCCTCTCTCTATTTTTTTAAGGTGTTATGAAAAATGATTTGAATGAGGAAATGCACACAAGACAACAACATATACACATTTAGCTCCAGCTTAGCATCTAGAAGCTTAGTTTCAGGTGTGTTTCTTGTGGATTTTAGCTTCTTCCTTACTTGATTCTTTAGGAAGGTTTTCATTCTTACTTTCACGGAGAAGAACCAGAAAGAGGTGAGTACTTCAGCTAAAACAAGCAATTAGCCAGGCTGAGCTATGGAAGCTCACAGATAAATATAATTAAACAATCTCTTCACAGCTTATTAAGAAGCCTCCTTGATGACTACTGAACTTTAAAAAGCAGCACAAGATGTTGTGTAAAAATTAGTAACCATTAAAAACTATTAACAGTTCTCTCATCTCATTGGGTTTGCGCCCAGGATTCCCAACACATGCTTGTTTTAAAATAATACTATTTTAAAACAGGATAGTTAATCCTGTAGCAACATGAAATATCTTGTGTCCTAGTGGTGGTCACTAATGGCACTAAATCTCTCTGAACTGGAATGACTTTTAATAATATGAAAATTAAGTTTTAGTCAATCCCATGTTTGCAGCTGAGCCTGGGTAGTTTTAGAGGTTGGCACACAAGGCAATTGAACCTAGCTTGTTCTAGTTTGCATTTCTCTATGTACAAGGAGCAGCCGTGCAGCCTGTGGGTGGGATTCAGCTGGCCAAATGCAGAAACTTCATATTGAATAGGAATATCTCACACAGTTCACATGAAGTACCATCTAAAAGGCCAGGTTTTCCACTGATTCTGAAAAGAATCTGAGGTAACTAGCTCATATGCTGATGTCTGCACTCTCAACCATTCAAGTTAGATAAGTTGCAGCTGGTGTGCCTGTTGAAATGTTAGCTCTTGGTGGGGAGCTTTTTAAGATACTCAAACTTGATTATATTTGCTCATGTTAGTAACAACTCAGTGCTTTTAGGCTTGTTTAAAAAAATTTAGAATACCTTTTTGTGGTAACTTTGTAAATGCTGTAAGTTAATTTGTTTATAAATTATGACCATTTTTATAGGTATAACAGAGTTATAAAGCTATATTATTTCTTTCTTACAGCAATGAAACCCACAATAAAATTCCATGATATCTGTGAAACTGTAATGGTACAAATATCATGTACTTCAACAGAACAATGCTTAGATACATGACTCAACCTCCTTAACTTTTAAAAGTAACACCTTCTTTCTCAGGGTTCCTTTTAACCCAGATTATTTCACCAACCTAGTTGACCACATCAACAGCTGTACTAGCAAAAGGGACAGAGCAGGGGGCAAGAACAAGTGTTGAGGGAGGGGTGGAGACTACTTAAGTCAGTTTTGTTGCCAGGGAAAAGATGCAGAGAATAGCACAGAACAGCATTCAAAGTTGAAGAGGCTCCTCCAGATGATAATTCAGAGCAGAAGCCTAACTAACATTGTCTGAATTTCTCTCTGGAGGAGCCTATCTCACTTCTTCAACTATGTAAGGCATCTAGGGAGAGGAGCCTCCTAATTTAGGCATCTAAGTTAGATGTTTAAATGTAGGCAGTGAATATTCCCCGAGAGAATGTGAATGGGACATTATAACAATTTAAAATATGTTCAACCAAAACTGTAACACCAATGTCTGTTCTTTCATGACATACTGTTTTTTGTGCCACTGCCCCTCTACTAACACAATGATGTTCCTCATTTATTAGATAAATGAACAACATTAACAAAAGGCACATAATCCAAATACAGTCCAAATTTTGAAGTTAAAAAAAGATTCTCAATTTTACTCTCAAAATATGAACCAGATTAAGTTGTTCACATGGAAACCACTGCACGTTCCCTATAGTAATCGCATTAGGGGACCAGAAAGGGAAGATACATTTTTCACAATGATCACCAGTGAATCTTATTTAACTTTCGTGCTCTCCTTAAACACTTTTTTAAAGTTTTCAGTTAGGAACTTTGGCTAAACTTTTATCTGTATTTACATCTTGTCATTTGCTGCATTGCTCCTATCTACTCAGAACTTTTTACACATCTAGTGATTGGGGGTTAAGAAGCCCTGCCCTCCTGCCCTGCACAATCTTGGTACTTAAGCACACACCAGAACTCCAGTTTTCAGTGCATCTTTCTCCAACATGACTACCTTCATTGCAATTGATCACAGCACTATTCAAAGAACTGGTTTAAGACAGTCCTGGAAAGGATTACCAATATACTAAAAAATGCTCTTTAAATGTAGCTATTTTCTGTTCTGGATGAATGTGTTTACAGGAGTGGATTGTTAAAGAGTTCATCTTCTAACAGCTCGCACTGCAGAAGTGGAACTAACACACCTAAAAAATCAAAAATACCGGACAACCGTTAATACATATGAGACTGTGCTTTGTTCGTTCTAGTGGTTTGGGCATCTAAACAGTATGTACAATAAGTTGCTCAACAGCTCCCTTACTTGAAACTGCCACTTTTAAGTCAGAAAAATACCTACAGGGGAAGAAGAATAATATATACCAGCATTACTTAAAATTAATGGCTGTGCCTGAGTTAACAGGCTCAACTGATGCAACTGTTTGTTTCAGACTATTAAAGCTGAGCATCCTATGGTTTTGTATCAATTTCCACTTAGTCCTCATCACTGCAATAAAACAGGAGCCTATGGGTCACATACAGTATTGCAACTTTGCACAGAAGCAGTTGCCGTAAGTAGCACTGAGCATGGAGCTGTCGGTTATTTTATGCAAGCAGACTGACATGCCAGATGACATCATTAACAGCTAAGTTCTGCCCACCTTGTGCTCAGCAGGGGCATTGGCTGAATCAATCTTTTCTACCATGCTACTTATTAGGAAACTAAAAGGAACTCATTAAGACCCTTACCTTCTTGCAAATGTAGTAGAAATTGGCCAGTGAGGTTCAAATTACTGCAGTAAGACAGCCAGTGTACAACTCCAGAAGAACTGCATCTTTGGCAAACCAGCCTAAAATCCACACCCTACCATGAAAGGTTTTTTTCCTTAACCGCATATCATAGGAGATTTCTTGCTAGTTGTCAGCCCTAGCAGACAGATTAAGGACACTTTGCCACTTGATAGTGTCTGGTGGTCTGTCACAGGACTGGGATGGTGTGAACAAACTTTTCTTTCCCTGTCCTGGTTTTCATTTAACAGCTACTAACACACAGCTACCTGGGCCTGACTCTACTTTCTCTGTGGTTTCTGTCGATGTCTTCCATGTCTTCTACTGTAAGCTACTTTCTTATTCCTTCTCCAAAGAGTAATGCTCCAATACATGCAAAAAGCTTCAGCATGGTAAGTATACAGAGAAAAGAAACACAGTATAGTAGTTCCTGCTAATTCTTCTAATTTCTGTCCAAATACTCAAAGCAGAACCATTTCTTTCAGCCTACCATGGGCTTCCTTCAACCCACCTCAAAGATCTGTCTTCTTTTCTACCTGTATCTTACATTAATCTGGCACTGGCTTGTGTTTCATAATTTTAATCAACTTAGTCATGACTGGCATGACAGCTTTCTCTACAGCTCTAATGATGCAATAGAAGTATTAGGTGGGACTACTCTCACCTACCTTTAGACACCTACAGCGCAAACACTAATATTTGTGCTGATCAGCTAAGTCTTCTCTAAGCACTGTAAAAAATATAAACACATTCAGGTCACAGTCCACCTTGGTCAAAGCAGGTATTGTATCCCTGATGTACCTATCTTTCTCTACCATGAAAAAACTTAGAAGAAAGCTAACTCAGAGGCAAAGGTCTACAAGACAGATGTCCACATTTGACCAGATAAACACAAACACCCGTGTCTACTCCTACTCTAATTTTATGGCTTAATTGAAATCTCCTTTGAAAATCAACTGCTTTCCCTTGAACTGTTCTCTATTAAATGATTCACAGCATTTGGAGATGTACTTTGTGTGAAAGATGTTGACTAAATCTTTCTATGTTGCCATTCCATCACAATTTCTCAAAGTTCAGACTCTGAGGTTCTTTCCTAGGAGAGAAACTGGTGGATGTATTATACTGAAAAATCCCTTACCATAAAAATACCTAAGCAAAACAAAAATTACAATGTGTGCATGAAAATTAACAGAGTGTGTCTACTGATGCCTTTATTGAGTTGTGCATAACTTCCCTGGGAAGGTTAATGCCCATGAATATGCAACATGCACCTTCTTTTCTGTATTGCTTCCCTATTGTTTTTCAACTTCCATTATTACATCACTTCTGCATGTAGCCTGTAAGACCTTGGTAAAGAGTTATGTTTGCATGTGAGCATTAAAGATTATTATGAAGGCATAATAATTCCTGTAGTCTAGTTAAATAATAATTGCAAGGAGAAGGGAAGACAAAAGCAAAGGGCAGTTCATAATTCATAGACATCTTGTACGTTTTCGACCTTCTCCTGCAGAACTTTGTGTGTGTGAGGAGGCTACAAATGAAGCTTGCAGCAACTTTGTGCTAAAAGCCTGTGCCAGCCACGCCAGTTAGACACAGTCTATGGAACTCATGTAATGATAACCAAATCTATTCAGAAACCAGCTTTGTTAATCTGACACAGACCCTAAGAGTGAATAGCTTAAAACTTATCTGATAGCGTCTGCAACTACTCTAGCTGAACAGACACTTTGTAACAAATCAAATGTTCACAAGCAAAATAGTTATATTAATTGATATCAGCTTCTGATTGAACTGACTACAATAAATCAGAGAGACAGGGCACACAATCAGCTCTGCTGGCAGATTTGCAGATTGCTGGAAAAGGCCATAATTCTCTGGGGTCTGGCTATGAGTAATGCTCTTCTCCACCAACACAGCTAGAGCCTGCTTTACTGCAGCCACGGACACCCAATATCACACCTTATCCAGGTTTATAGACTCTGTCAAAAAATAAAAAGATGTAAACTGTGGGAATATATTCATAGTAGAGCAAGTTTCAGTGGCTTAAAGTGTCGCACCCTTCCCAGCAGTTTCTTACTTTCTGCTTGCCTGAGATTACTGCCTTACAGCAGAGTCAGTGGAATGCAATATGTGTGTGAGTCCCAGCTGCTTCAACACAAGGTCCAGCAAATTAGCTTAAACTGCTCACAGAGATGACTTCAATGTCATATTTTGTATTAAAATAGATTAGAATTATTAGTGAATTCCAATCCAGGGACTGTTGTGGAGGCAGGAACCTTCAGTAAGGAGGCAGGAACCTTCAGTAAGGAGGCAGAAAAGATGGTCAGAGAAGCAGTAATTTTTGCATCACTACAGCCAAATTTGCTGGAGTTTGTCTGACTGTGGCAACCTGGAAGTCTATGAAATTTCACACTCCTGGCTACCATTCTTTAGCCTTATTAACAAGTTTATGAACTTCTGATTGTCTGGGTGGACTAGATGACCTCCTGAGGTCCCTTCCAACTGGAATTATCCTATGGTCCTCATATATACCTAGTAGGCAGGGCTAGGAACCTGGAGACATGGTTCTCTTGGCGCCTCGTCAGTCCCTTAGCCGACCTTGGCAAACTGTGTAGACCAATGATTACCAACTTTTGGGTTCAACTAGGGTGATACTGGTACTGCTCTGGTGTTGAGCAACTACTTTTAAAAGGGACATCAGTGGATGTCAGGGACATGCTAGGAAGCAGCCCCACTTGACTCAAGCATTATGAAAAAAAAAGGGATGGAGAAAAGAAATCCCAAACCAAACAGAGATTATGACTAAATAACCAACCTTCTCTATGTCACCGTTTCTTTGCTTGGGGATATGATCCTCAGACCAAGCTGTTAATGTGTTGCCTAATGTGATAAGAGGTATATATTCTTGTGGGAAGGGATATTATGGCAGTGCTTGGAGCAGGCTGCTTATGATCTGCTTTCCCTAAGAAGCATTGAGCTCTGTAAAGTCTGCACAGCATCTACACTTTTGGGTATGTGAAAAAACAGCAGGAATTGATGTCATGGGCAGGCAAGTTTGAATAAATCTAGAAAAGGGGGAAGCCAGAGTTGCAGCTGTTATGAATTCATCACGATTTTGGCCTCAGTTCTAAAACACTCACAAAGGCATAAGAATCTCCACATGATTTTGAGGGAAGCAAGAGCTGTAGATATACAAGTGACACATTCATACATGCTGTACTGTTTAAGAGGCAGGCTGAGCTTTTTGTTTCAATCCTTCATTTGTGTCAGTTAACATTTCTGAGAACCTTATTGTGAGATACAACCTCACGCTGCTACCTTAAGGCAACTACAATTGACATTTTATGGAGAAATCACGTGTCATTATTGAGAGCGATCACAAGATCATCATCAGAGGGACACTCTCAGAGTGTCACAAGGCAGTTCCAGCATTAAAGAATCACTGCAGTGGCGCAGCTGCATGCAGAAACGCAGCTTAGACGCTCTGGGATCTCAGTAAGCTGCTCCCGCCTGTGTGTCTCCTCTGTCTTCCCTGCGCCTGCGGCAGCTCTGTAGGGTCAGTGAGTGCAGAAACGTGATCCAGCTGAACTCTGCTAATTTTTTGGAGGGGTGTAACTGGTTTTCCACCGAATCATATCGCAGCCTTGCCTTGCCAGATGGCAATATAGGCTTTAGTGCTGTGTAAATAACAAACAGGAAAGCATAGCCATGATCAGAAAGGAAGGCAGGACTGCCCCTTTTGGTGGCAATACAAGCATAGCCTGGCTTGCATTAACTATGAAACAGCGTCCTTAGAGAGGTTTATAGCTGCAATGCTCCCCTTGCAGGAACCAGGCTGTTCAGAAATGCTAGGTAACATCCACCCTCAGCAGATGATACGGACTGGGTGGTGCCATCCTGAGAGGGTGCCCGTGATCACCAGCTGTTACTTTGGTTCAAGGAACAGGAAAATCCACAATCTGTGACTTTCCTGCTACAGAGAAGCAATGAAACCCGCTAGCAAAAACGGAGTCAAGTCCCCTTCTGCACGCCCATGCTGCTCAGCTGCATGTTTTCGCTTCCCTAGCCACGCCTTTAGCTGAAGTGGGAACAGAAGAGGTTTGTGTTTGGAGTGTGCTCATTCACTAAACCCTGAACACAGAGGAAACACAGAGGACGCTGCATGGCCGGCAGCCGGGATGCTGTGGCGTTTGGCTCTTGTACAGATTCCTCCGCCCTCGCCAAGGGACTGCGCCACTGCAGCTCCTGCTCCTGCTGCAGCGGGCCCAAAAGGGAGAGGCTCTCTGCCTGCCTCCAGCGGGGATGTCTAACACAGTCTTCTTCCCAGTGATACAAGAAGCCGTTACTATTACAAAATGTGGAATATTTTGATTTAAGCTAAAGTCGAATTAAGTAACTGTATTTATTTGAAAGTTAGGCAGAATATCCCTCTGATAGCATGTTTTTATAGCACTTTCTTTCTTTCAAATAGACATTAATCTTTGAGAAATTATAGCATCTTGTGTTAAGTATGGTATGTGCTGAACAGATGTGTCTTCTTCTACAATCACCGCTGTTTGCAGTCTTTCCCTACCTAAAATGTAAGGTCAGACTGAAAGCTGTCTCCAAAACTCCAATTAGCAAGAGACTGGGCTGTTGTGAAGTTCATAATAATATTAAAATTAGCCCTCGGAAAGTAATAGAATACGCATAAGATTTCTGGGAAAATTTATATACATGCATGGGAGTGGGAAATATATTCTCTCCCAGCTCTTGTCTCATTACACATGATCGGTGTAAATGATGTGTCCAGCACTGAAATAAAGGATGCTGCTTTCTAAAACTCCAAAATGAGTTTGTAAGAGAGTTTATTTGCTGCCATTCTGTGGCAGCCTTGGGTGAGCACTGAAGATTAGAATAATTGGAATGCAGCTGAGGTACAAAGAGTCTTGTGGGATGGTGGCAAGTATGTTGCTAAGAAAAAGAAGCAAAGTGGGCTGTATGTGGAAATAACCACAGAATAAAACTGCCTGATCACACCTGACTGCTTGGATATGGATTTTTCTTTTTTTTCCTTTGGAGTCCCTCTGTAATGGCTTACCCTGCTTAGCGAGGATCCAGCTGGATATGCCATGCCTGGTTTTAAAAAATTCCTTTTTACATCGTCAGTGAAGGTACAGAGGTAGGTACAGTGAAGGTACAGAGCTACTTGTTGTTCTTGTATGGGTTCAAACAGCTTCAGCTCTGCTGTTGGGAGAGGATCAGGGGACGTTCAGGTTAGACTTTAGGAAAAATTTCTTTACTGAAAATGTGGTCAGGCACTCGCACAGCTGCCCAGGGAGGTGGCTGAGTCACCATCCCTGGAGGTGTTCAAGAGACGGTTAGATGAAGTGTTCAGGGCTCTGGTTTAATAGCAGGCAGGTACGGTTGGACTCGATGATCTCAATGGCCTTTTCCAACCAAGAGATTCGATGATTCTCCTTGCTGCTGTAGGGGGGGCTGGACTAGATGACCTTCATGGTCCCTTCCAACCCAAAGCATCCTACGATTCTAAGATTTTCGGTATCACCAGGACTGCCAAACCCCATAGACACCCAGCACCCTCAGGCACACCCCCCCCCCCCCGGCGACGCAGCGGGATTGCCTTTGTGTGGAGCTCGCCGGGAAACCCCACCCTTTCCCCCTCCCTCCCTTCCTCGAGGGCGCGGGGCGGGTACCGAGATGCGACCCCTCCCTAACGCTATGGCAACCGCGCGCCGCCGCCGCCATGGCAACCACACGCCGCAGCGCGCTCCCCCCCCTCGCGCGTACCCGTCCTCCGCCCCCCGCTCCCCTCCCCTCCCTTCCCCCCCCCCAAGCCCCGGTCTGACAGAGCAGAAGGGCTGCACCCCCTCCCCTCCTCACGCCGCTCCCGCCCGCGGACACGCACCCCGGCTCTCCCAGGTAACGGCAGGACCCAGGCACCCCTCAGGGCGCTGCGCGGGGCTGCTCGGCCCCCACGGCCGCCCCCCCCCGTCGCGGCGCCGCTGCCGTCCCGGGGTTGGGGGGGGATGGGGGGCGAGGTATAGCGGGAACAGCCGAGAGGCCGGCGGCGGCGCCGCGGGGCATGCTGGGAAATGTAGTCCGCGTCCCCGCCGGGCCCCGGGCACTGCGGGACAAGGCGGCGCGTGAGAACTACAAATCCCAACGCGCTCGGCTGAAGCTGTGGGGTGTGCTGTGGATTTGCTGCCCTCTCAGGAGAGGCCACTGGGGGGAAGCGGGGCAAGGAGGAGGGGAGCGAGGGCGTTGAGGCGACTCGGTCCTCCGGAACCGCCTCGGAGGGGGTCATGGGGCCGGAGCGCGGCTCAGAGGTGCCCCTTTACGGCCGGCAGGGGCGGGAGGGGTGGGGAGGCGCGGTGGTTGAGGGGGGGCGGGATGCGGGGGGAAGGCAGAGCAGGGCAGGGTAATAGGAGATGCAGGGGTAGAGTAGGGGGGTGCAAGACGGGCTGGACGGCGTGGTGATGCGAGTGGAGAGCTCCACTGGAGGCTGAGGGGAGGATGAACGCGAGGAAGGGGCACATGGGAGCGCAGGTAGCTGGGTGACACGGGGGAGAGGTGCGGGGGGGCGGGCTGTGTAGGAGGCACAGGGCGCTGGAGAAATGGTCAGCGAGAGCCAGGAGCAAGGGGCCCTGCAAAGCCTGTCCAACCCGTTTACTTCATGGTTTGCAGTCCCTTGTGTCCTGCCACTCCTGGGCCTCCTGTTTAGGAGGCCACAAAGCTGGTGAAGGGTCCAGAGGGGACCACTCCTATATGAGGAGTGGCTGAAGTCACTCGGTCTGTTCAGCCTGGAGAAGAAGAGACTGACGGGAGACCTCGTAGCAGTTCACTGCTTCCTCCCAAGGGAATAAGGAGGAGCAGGCGCTGATCTCTCCTCTCTGGTGACCAATGACAGGACCCGAGGGAATGGCAGGAAGATGTGCCAGGGGAGGGTTGGGTTGGATATCTGGAAAAGGTTCTTCACCCAGAGGGTGGTGGAGCACTGGAACGGCTTCCCAGGGAAGCAGTCACAGCACCACGCCTGACAATATTAAAGAAGCATTTGGACAATGCCGTCAGACACACAGTGTGAGTGTTGGGGGTTGTCCTGTGCAGGGACAGGAGTTGGACTTGATTCTTGTGGGTAGCTTCCAACTCAGGTCAGTCTGTGATGCTGTGATCTGGTTGACTTAGGTGATCTTTATATGAATGGGCATAGTGTTACTTTTAAAGATAATTTTACTTCATTTCTGTTGTGCCTGCGTTTCTGTCATGATGGCATTTGTCTTTTTTTCCCTCCCCATTTCCTCTGATGACAATTCTAGTGTTATCCTTTATCTTGAATTCTCCAACAGGCATGAGGGGGAATAAAACAACGGTTCCTGTTCCATTTCATATTTTAAATATACATATTTATGATTGGTATATTAGAGGGAATTGTTTTTTCTTCTTGAAAATCTGTATCTTAAAAGCATTAGTGCATTAGTACTCCCTCATATTAGTATTACATGTCTATTCCTAATACAGTTTCAGATATCACATAGATGGGTTTATTTCCAATGGATACTTGATTTTTATTGCAGTTGAAGGTTGTGGGACAGTTTATGTTTTTTTCTTTTTCCCCACCCCATGTCAGATACATCATAGGCCAGCTTAGGCTTCTTGCAATTCTTGGTACTTTCCAGACCACAGGAGTGAACATCACTACTGCAGCACGCATCCAAGATGCCCTGCTCTTGGAGGCCTGGGTTTTTGAGGAGATAATAGAGAGGGATGGATCCTGCCCTAAGCTAATCACTATAGAAAATTAAATGGAAGACAAGGAAACAACAATAGGCTTTTATCTGGTTTGCTGTGTAAATAATTGCAAAAAAAAGCACTAATTCTTCTGGGGATGAGCGAAGAAATCTGAAGTCTTAATGTCTATAGCACTAAGAGCAATATAAATGTATAGTTTAAAGAATATATACTATTCTTTAGAACAATTTAAAAAAGAAAAAATGCTAATTAAGAAAATACACATTCATAGTCCTAAAAAGCCAATTCTTTCATATTCAGAGGGGAATTCAAAAGGTGGAAAAGGATCCAGGCCTAAATTCTGACCCTATGAGTCAGGGTTATAAACACATGTGTGAGTCCATTAAACCTGTAATTATTCATGGAAAGTTCATCTGTGTTGCAGATTGGCTGTGGTAGGAATGTAGCAGCACCAGAACGGAATCTTTGTGGAGCTGACTAGGGTCTGGCAGGGCTCGCAAGCTGCAGCGCTGTGGGAACAGGGCTAAGCTGTATCCCAGGCCAGGTGCAGGAGCAGTTTAACTGCCTTTCTTGGCACACAGCCCGGCCTAATAAATGCTTTGAACCCAAGCTGGCTCTGCACTGACCCATCTTGGGAGTCTTTGGTGACACATTTTCTCTTCCAGAAGTGCTTACATAAATGATTTGCGGAGAAGCAAGTGGCTCCACAAAGAGCCTGAGGGATTATTGATTTGGGCTGAGTTCCACTTAGTTGAGCTCCAGGCAGGTACTGCAGAATCCTTTGGTTATCTGAGCCCTGCATCCTGTCAGAGGAGGGATTTGCCACATCAGGGCTGTTGCTACCTGAACACTGTCTTGGGTTTGGTGTGGTACAAATGCCAGAAGTGCTGGAGAGAAGAGAGACGTGTGGAGCCAGCCTGGGTCCAGTAAGACTAAGATGGAGAAGAATCTAGCAAGCCTCTCTCTGCCTAAACTGCATGTGTGTGGAGCTACACTCCCTGGCATACTCCATGGTGTTTGTATTAGCTGGTTTTGTTTCTGTTACTCAGCCTAGCTCCTGAACAGCTCCTGAACACCTCTTTACCCTCAACCGCGGTGATGTGACTGTAAGAATATACCTGAAGCTGGTGTATGAGGTGTTCTGGAGAAGACTACATTTTCGCAGTCAGTCTTGGGAACAGCACATGATTCTCCTCTTTCTAGTTCTTCAGCAAATTGTAGTTTGAAGCTTTTGCAAATGGTCATTTCATTCTGCAGGGTCCTGCTGTTTGTTGTGGTGGTCTGTTATCTCTAATTAAAGCGCTGACCAACTGTTTGGTGGTTTCTTGTGTGTTTGTGCTCACTGCTAACTTGTGGTGAATGCTTTCAATTCATTTGATGATTTTTTTTTCCCTCTTGCATTTAAAATAGCATTAACTCTGTGCTTCAAGTTAGCTCTCAGAAGATTCCACACAAAAATAGTTTGAGGGCAGTGTGCATGCTTCTTCTTCCCAGTTCCATACACATTTCTTCACTGACTCCACGGCTGCTGTTTCAAAACAGAGTTTCAGTGCAAAGAAGCCAAAACCCCGTTAACAAAAAGCAGTCAACTGAATTGCAAGATCCCTCTGTGCTGAGTCTTCTGGACCACAGAATGTGTGTGTGTGCTTTTTCTAGTGTATATGCTACTTTGAAGTGAGATATTGAATGGGGAGAGAACATTCCAATGACATTACCTGGCTGCAACCTCCTAGTGCTGCAGTTACAGCTGCGATGGCGCCAGTTCTTGTCACTGCTGGTGCACACAGCAAAAAGGAAAAACGAGCAGTGGCATAGCACACACACTTCTTGTCTTTGATTCAAGAAGCCATTTGAATGTAGTTTAGATTCCGATCTGCTGGAACTAAGCCACTTGCTTATTTATATATATACTTTTAACAGGAGATGGGATCTTGTGAGGTAATGATTCCACACCAGTCCATTGGACTGCAGCTGCAAGTTTAAACAATGCCAATTTAACAAGGAAAGAGAGATTTGGCTGTGGAACTTGGCAAGCATTTTGTTTGTTTATATTTTATCTGACAATGATCAGTTAAAATGTTGTTTTTGTCGTGTGAATGTAATGCCTGATAATTGTCGGCAGCATCAGTGATTGCTTCTGAACAGGGACGGTTTATTATTAGAAATGACAACCAGTTGTTCTCCATCCAAGTCCAAACTAAAAGGGATATTCTAGCAGGTGAGATTTATTTATTTTAAATAATTGCATCTTTGAATAACTTATTCTTAAAAATCATTTAAAATACATCAAGCATATGAAGAAGAAACACAGCCTGTATTTCAGACTTCTGTAGGCTTCTAGTGGGAATTGCATGCTATGCAGGGAAAAAATGTTTTTTCTTCCTCTGAGAACGTTTCATTAGTGTTGCAGTTTATGCTTTTCCAGGTAAGGTGCTGTTGTTAAATGTATCTACAAGTTTTAACTTCAAAAGGAAAATGGATCATTGTACTATTTTAAGTGAAAACATAATCAAGGGAGAGGAAGCTGTTTAAAACTGGTCAAAGATGGCTTACAAAAAGAATGTGGCCTTCAACTAAGAAAAGCAGGTGTAGATTAGTTGTAAGGAGAGGCTTCCAAGCAGTAAAACGAATTTGAGAAAGGAACAACTTCAGTTCATTGTTTAGAATGGAAATAGAAATAGTTGCACATTAAAATGGATAAATCTAACCCTCTTAATAGTGGAATTTTCTTCCTTGCTTTGCTTTGTGTAGTAATGGACCTATTTTGCAGTTGTGCAGTGGCAAAGTGCCAGCTGGGCTCTGTTCTGTAGAAGTTGTACCTTGGCACTGGCTTTCAAAAGATGGTGCCTGACAGCGTGGCGCTCTGTCTTGTGACGTTAGTCGGGTCTCTTACATTGCGTTTCAAGATTCACAACATGGTGCTGCGCAGCTGATCTGCAGAAAATGAGAAACAGAATTAGTAACCCATCTTTGTCTGTGTATGTCCAGGCCTTTCCAGATGTTCAGCTGTCCAGTCAGCAATACTGCACAGCTGCTATGATGCTCACCATATGTCCAGCAATCTCAGGGAGCTGTGGTAGCCTCTGGTAGCACTCAGGTGAGGTTAGGTGGGAGTCAGGCTGGAGGGGAGCAGCTATCCTGCATTCTTCCTGGTGTAGCACACAAGTTTGGAGTAGTATGCTAAACAAGCTATCCCTCCTTGTCTACTGTTTAGAGTGACTGTCTGCTTGTGGATATATTTGTAACTGTGTGATGTTTTAATGTTACAATAAAGACTGTCTTTTGGATCTTGCTCAATTGCGCATTGTGTTAGCTCTGGGAGAAAAATTCTATTCTGACCCCAGATAGGGATCAGCTCAGCTTATGCTCCGAAGAATAGAGATTAATATCCCCTATGACCTCTTAGCCTAGCTGCTGCAGGGGTTTTAACAAGTAGCCTTGGAGCTCATGTGTGGCAGCTATGCTAGCATGAATGTCTGTAATGTCTCTTCTTGTCAATGATCCGTGAACTAAGGAATCTCCAAGGATATCTTGATGTGCTGTGAAGCCTTCATGGTCTATTGCAGGGAAGAGCCATGCGATGATACAAGGAAAAGTTGATGTCACAATTCTAAATGTATGTGACAACAGTTGTCCCTGGCTGTGTATTAATTAAAAGATTTGGCTGTGATATGGCAGGAAAACCAAATATTTTTTAAAAATCCACAAAACCCAAACAGCGAAAGCACTATTTATGACTATTGTGTTTCTGGTTTCTTAGACGTTTTCAACATTGTATCAACTCTATATTATAGTGTAGAACAGATAATGAAAAACAAGGACATAACATGACAAGGACATAGCCCCCACCTAGCTCTAGACTCCTCTTTCTCCCCACCCCTGGTGCTGAAGAGTAGATTTGTCCAGAAAACAATTCAGGAAGGAATTTCTTCCTAATAAATAATTTTTCCTTAATTCTGGACGTATTTGTTTTGATATCCTTTGGCTTTTCTGAAATAAGATTACTATTGATGATGTACATAAAATGTTTGTAGTTTGTTTAAACCATGTTTAGTCATTGCTTTAAAATAGCAAGTCATTTTGTAATAAGACCTCAAAGAACTGCCTGGAGGACCAGGGGAGCACTCATTTAGGACTGAGGTCTACTGTTGCTGTTTCAAACCTGTCTCAGGGATATGGGTGATGTTATATTCACACTCTCAAGCTGTGTTACCTGCTTTGGTGTCTAGGGTAGGTGATAGGTAAAAATTGAAGTGCCTAAATCCAAGATCCAGAGGCTGTTGTCAGCCTAGCTCTGGAGGCATCAGCAGCTCAGTAGGTACATACATGAACATCTACCAACTTACCTGTGTGCTCCAGGCTTCAGTGCTTGTTGATGTTTAGAAGCTCTCCAGCGTGATGCGCTGGGCATTAAGCTCTTGCTCAAGCTTCAGTGTCACCAGCATGAAGCCCAAAGCCCCCAAACTCCCGGAAGAAATGTGAGGCTCTCATTTGGTTTCCCCCTGCAGTTTTAAGACTGTGTAAATTTGTCTGCCTCCCACTTCCCAGCTCTCTGTGCCAGCCACTCTTCTGAAGTGTTTGTGTGGCTGCTGTGCCTTGTCTTCTGCCCACTGGTTGGCCCAGCTTCCACTGGAGACGAGGAGGTTGTCTCCTCTGATGAGCGGAGCCTAACTGAGCCTAAGGGGAGCTGGAGGGAGCATCAGCCTTCTTAGGGGAAAGGGGAGTGAAAGACATGCCTGCAGGGTGGGAATGACCTGTAATAAATAGATACAAGAGATTGCTAAAGTAAATATACATTCTGTTAATATTACGTATTTCTATGAATTGAATGCAGCAAGTCCTTAGAAATGTTTTATTTACTCTGTCTTTTTGTGCTGCATGCAGAGAACTCCTCCAGAGGGTTGAAGACTGTTTTCCTTAGAGGGACAAGCTGGTTGTGTAGCAGATCCTAACCTAGAGATCTTTGAAGATGGGGCAACAGATTCTGCCCTAGGTGGTGGTTTGTTCATTTATAAGTTGACTCATCAGATCTGAATGGGTTGTAACCTATATTCCATTCCTATCTTTTTATACATTTCCAGTGCAATGCAAGCGACATCATCTTTTCCTGTTACTTATCATCTTCTACATTTTAAAATTAAATAGTTGTAATTGCCACAGAGCTAGAGCTCTCTCATGATGTATCCTGCCTTTCCTCAGCACCAAAAGAAAACAAAATTAGGGCTGCTGTCCTTTCTACCATAGTTCTGCTCCTGCACGGAAGTTTGTAACAGCCTATAGGAATGATGTACAAGCTGAAATGTGTGGCACAGCATGAGGACAAGTAAGCCCCGATGCATCTTGTCAGCCATGGGGTAGCAGTGTGTTCTTGCCATCAGTCTTCAGTCACATGGAAGCTGTGTGGCCAGTGGGTTTAAGCAAAGGTGGTGGGTTTCCATGGCTTTGTTGCAGGGAGCAGGAGTGAAGAAGTGGTGGGACAGAGCTGATGTGCAGCTGCAGGCAGCAGGAAGGACCATCAGTTTGGCACCGATGAGGCAGAGCGAGTGTTTGCTATAGGTAGTACTCAGTGAGGGCAGAATGAAGGTCATGTGGATATATGTTTAGCTTATTGTTGGGGGTTTGAATTCTGCTAAATGTGAGGGAATACAAAGGCATTAAGATACATCCTCCTTAATGCCATCTTGATCTTGTCTTGTCTGTTCTATAAAAAAATAGTAACACTTTCATAGCCCACTGGGATATAAAAGGTTGTTTCTCCCTGTTCTGGCTTCTCTCTGCTACCAACCTGCTCCTACTGCACACACCCTTGTATCACGGGCTGGCTTCGGCTGTGCAGCCTGAACTGTGTGCTGTGCCAGGCCCCGTGCCCTTCCCTTTCTCCATGTGGCAATATCCCTCCTTCCCTGTTACTTCTCCACCACCTTGGTATTGTTGAACCTCCGATGCAGGTAGTGAGTGACCCTCCTGAGCCATCTTCTGCCACCTTGGTCAGTGCAGCTCTGCATTGCGTAGCTATGAATCGTAATTCTGGGGGAATGTCAGGGACCCCACCCGTCCTTAGCCAGAGGACGAAGAAAAAGGAACTAATGCTCTTTTTGTGTGGAAAGGATGTGAACTCGGCCATGTGGGATTCAGATAAAGAGGCAGGCACTGCTTCGATCTTGAACCTTAAATAAAAACCTAGCAGTACAACATAGCTTACTATTGAATATGTGGTTCAATATTGCTTTCTTGAATGATTACTGGGAAAGGCTGGACTTTGGGTTTGCCTTAAAGTCCTGCTGTGATTTACTGCTTGTAGAAAACAAGTTAGTAAAATCTGTAAATCTTAAATTGTTTTGGGGACTAGGTGAAGGTTCTACTTTGGGAATCACTGTTCTAAGAAATCTTAAATTTGGATTGCTAACTCTGCCATAAATCCCCAAGTGACATGTTAAATTTAAATTAAAAATCCAGGTCCACATGAGTTTGTTGGAGTAGTTCTAAAGAATACTGAAAGAGAATGACACTCTCAGCTTCGTCTATTGTAGAGCTGTCATTCAACCGAAGCATAATCATATTAGCCTGAGGGCTTTTGAAAGTGCTAGGTGCAGACTTCCCCGATGCTGGCTGGCACATTTAGGTACATATGTAATACAACGGTATAAAAAGCAATTTAATGCCTCATGTGATTTGTGATTCATGGGTTGATGGCTGCTAATATATTGTAGTGATCTACAAATTAAAGTTTGTCTTGTTAGATTCAGTGTGGTCAGGGTATTTAATTTTCTTGCATTAATTTAACTGGATTGGGACCAAAAGCAGCAAAGAAGGTGTGGCTTTTATCACTATTAAAAAAAATATGATTCATGATCTCAAACCTTAGGCTAGTAAAGAGATACTTCAGAGATAAATGGTTGACAAAGAAGGGGACTGGATGGGAATGGAGGGTGGAGAGAAACAATTCAGCTATGAGAGAAAAACAAAACTGAAGTGTCATGGTCTGAATTTTTCTATTATTCAGCATGTAAAATTAATTTTTCTGATGATATGTTCTCTTTTAGATTTCTGAGTGAAGATGAATTTAGCAGAGATTTGTGATAATGCCAAAAAAGGGAGAGAATATGCACTGCTTGGGAATTATGACTCTTCTATGGTATATTACCAGGGTGTCATCCAGCAAATCCAGAGGCATTGCCAGTCGATCAGAGATCCAGCTATTAAAGGCAAATGGCAACAGGTAGGGTGAAATAAGATTACTGTTATTCTATTACTTGGTATTTGAAAAACACTCTATACTTCCCAAGCCTTTTAAGATGTAGAGGATGTGTATTTCAGTTAAGTTTACAACACTTATTTTACAATATTTTGTTGATGTTTATGGGAGAATAATTTTTGTGGCATGATCAAAATGAGTTCTTTTGCTCTAATTGAATCGGGGTTTTTTGTTCTTTTGACTTAGGATATGTGGCTAATCAGTGGTTTGTTTGTGTATGATGGCATACTTTGGAAAAACTGTTTTGCTGAGTACTTCCTTTTGCTGTTTTATCGTTTGACCATGTAATGTCCAGTAAACTAAGATGTGAGTGGGTGGGTTAGCATCTGAGTAGCTATAGTGCTACAATGTGCAAGTTTGGATCAGGTTCCTCAAATTCCGAGTAATGCTCCTAGCCTGAGTTTTGCACACATGCATCTCCCTGCTAAACAGAGTACTGTTGAAGCCAAGGAAGTAATCCACAGATGAAATGTGTGAAATGTAAGAACTCTTATTTAGCACTTTCATTAAAGTCTTCCTCACATTTTGTGGTCCCATTTTTCATTGTACAAAGTGTGTTCCGCCAAAAAAAAAGGGGGAGGATAAACATCTGAAGGTGTATTTCAGAACAAAGATTCATAGTACGTAAATAGTGTGTTTTGAAAGAACACAGTTCCTATAAAAGATATAATTTTACAGTAGTAAGTAGCTGAAGAGATGATTTCAAGAAGAGTGTTTCTAAATATCATATGTTTAAATGATGTCACTTAAAAACAGAAGCAAATTTGTCCTTTTTATTGTAGCAGGTACTTTGGTTATGGTTTTATGCTTGAAACATCTGACACTAATAGAATATTTTGTGTGCTGCCAGCTACAACGTTGTTAGCAATCATTTTGTAATGACAATGTGTGTTTATCATAGACATAGGTGTTTATCATAGACCTGTGGAAGCCTGACTGCTTATTAAGAGCTTGTCTGCAAAGCGTGTGCATGTACAAGCAGCAGTGATAGTGCCTCACTTTCCTGGTGATATGATAAGCTAAATGTTGCACAGGAGATATTCACATTCAAGTGTTTTTTTCAAAGCTCTTCCCCACCTCCAGTGCATGCTGATACAAGGTGTTCATGCCCCACACGTGTCCTTTGTTCCTGCTGAACTTGTAGCTGATGTGAAGGTAGAGCATGAGGCTGCAGCTGCATTCACTGCGTTGTTATGCAGCCGCATCATTGCATTGGCTTTATGTCTAGTATTCAGTGTTTCCCCGATGACATTGATTCTGCCATTAAACTTTTAACAGCTCTTATCTTGTGAAGGTTACTTCAAGTCTTGGATGTTTTCTGTTGTTTGAACTGCTTCAGAGAAGCCTGTGCACCATGGAGTGCATGCTGTACATGAGAGCCAAGCTTCAAGTTAAAAAGGACCATTAACACAGTTTCCAGGATTATTCCCTGTGGAAGGCAGCTGGCTCTCTAGCAGAGCATCTGAGGTTGGCACCTTCTCAGAAATTATCCTTTTTAGGTAAAAAGAGAATGGCCCCTGACAGTGTCCCATAAATGCTTTAGAGAACTGTCCCTGGGAAGATCAGCAGCAGGTGGGGCAGTGTCTGTTATGCTGTGCGCTCATGTTAATTCCGAAAGTTCCCAACACGGCTGTGGCAAATAAGCTTTGTCAGAATATCACTTTGCCATTACTGGAGCCAGTGATGGCTTTGGGACAAACACCGAAAAGTAAGAAGCATGATTGAAAAAAGAAGTGCTTCCTCCCCATGCTGTTTGCCTTCTCATTTATTTACGGAACTACCTGTAGCACTGGGGACAAAATCAGGTAGCCCTGACAGTAAATGATGCAGCCCTGGAACTGCTAGCTTTTCCATACCTGCACCTGAATGGTTTGGTAAGACCTGTTTTCTTACCTACTCTTGATAAATAACTGTTGTGCTTTCTCACTCTGAAACAGCCTGAGAGAGAGAGTCTGATGATCTGAGTGTTAGCAATGCTTTCCAGCTCCAACAGCTACATCCAGACTGGCAGTCACAGTTAGGACCTGTCTGACAGACAAACTTACGAAAAAAAATAACCCGAGAGCTGGATGACAAGAAACACTCATTCACAACATTAAATAGTATTTAGGTATTCTTTTTAGATTATTCTTATGAAAGATATACACCATACACATTAGGTAAATTTAGCAAAACTCAGGTCTAACCTACTGGATACCAGTAATGTGCAGAAGCAAAAGATTCCCTTACCTGTGTGCTTCTTGCAAGTGGTACGAGAAGTAAAGCAATCCTTTGCTCATGGTTAAGGGGATGAATGCAGTTGATTTTTACCTGAAATTGTGTCTCCTCTGGTGTATGGGACTAGGCTGTTGTTTAGATTCTTCAATTTCTCCATCCCCTGAGGAATCTGAGGAGGATAATGTAACAAAATTATCAACAAGGTTTGTGGATAACACTGTGTTTGCTTTAATTACACAACTGAGAGGTGGGCTACCACTGCAGTGGATAGCAAAGATAGAAAGTTGCGAGCTGGTTTATATACTATTCTTATCCTGATTACATAAGATACAGAGCCTTTCAGATTTTCCATGGGGTCTTCATGTTCTCAGAATTCATCACTTATTAAGTTCTCAGTTCTTCTTTCTCAACAAACTTCTTGTTCTGCTTCAGTGCATCTCACTTTGCCTCCAATCAATTCCATTCGAAGAAGCCCCTCAGTGTTCTATTAATTACTGAAGCCAAGCTCTTATACGAGCACATCTGCTTAAATTTATTATTCATCTTTTGTCTAACATGTTCTTCTATTTGATCAGCATGACTAGATTTTAAACTACCAGCCCTGGAAGGGTTTGTCCAGGGTACAGAGCTAAGAACTTTATCTTCACTCTTGGCAGCTCGCAGCGGCAGCTTATAAAACTTCTAACACTAAATTTCCCTTAATGGATAATACCATTGGTACCTTTCGGAGGTGGAGTTTAGCAGTCTCTTAACAGACACTGGGTAGATAGAGCTTTTACTGTTGGTCCACTGTTGGTCCACAGTGTGAATGTCAATGTAGAAAAGTGCTCAAAGGAGAAGATTGTTTCTTAAACCAGTTCTTCTTTGAGATGTACTGTCTGCATGCACATTCACAATCTTGAACCTCCTGAAAGATCCCTGGGACACCGATGCTGAGGGGATCTGGCAATATGAAGCATACTCTTCCTTTCTGTGCTTTTGTGCGTAGTACACGGATAAGGTGTTTGTCCTACTGGTACTTCTGAGGCTGGGAACTCAGTTTCAGGTGGTTGTGTATGTGTTTCCTCATAAAATAAGAATGTTCATATGAGGAATATCTCAAAGAATACTTACAGATGTGTCTTTGTGGCTGACCAACTCATACCTGTCACATGAACCATTATTCTCCCCATCTGGTCACTTCTCTGCAGTGGGTGCTCCATGCCGAATAGGTGCCTCCTGCTAGGTGGATCTGGTTTGTTGCCTTTTGTACTATATGGGATTTTTCCGGGAGTTTATTAAGCAATGTAGAGCAGAGGTGAACCAGAAGCAATTAGGATTCTGGGTCATAATCCCAAGCACTCTTGATCTGCCTCTCCTTGCTTAGGTGTCATTGTTCTCAAATTTCTACAGGTTGCTCTGACAGAATGATATTCTGTGCAAGTATTTGATGACTTGTATTTCATGTCACACAGTCAGACAGCTTCAGCTTTTCAGTGGGGCACCCTCCTTTCAAGGGTTTCTCGTGCTTGATGCTGATAGGTGGAATGTGAACATGTATCATTTGCTCCCCCTGGGAACAACTGACTGGCTGAGTTCCACTTGATGCTTCCAGGACTACAAAATCAGCACTGACTTGAGAAGAAGGATTGTTTTAGTCTGGCAAAACTTGCAGAACCTCAAAAGGGAAATAGAGATGCATCCTGGAGGGTTCATCAAAGCAGTGGTGTGACAATGTAAGAATTCTTCTGATCCTTTGGAAAATTCATTTTCATTGATCATTTGATAACTAGCTTGGCTTGGGGATATCAAGGGTGACTTGCTCTTTAGACCCTTGCTTGTTTTGCATCCAGGGAGTTCCCAGCTTGCTCTGAGGTGGCTGAGTGTAGCTCCATTCTTATCCTTACGCGTAGGCCTTTGAGCACATTTGAAAAAGAAAGTTGCTTCTTTGTTGTACTTTGAGGTTTGGCTGACATGTAGGCATATTCTTCCATGTAAATGCAGGCTTGGACTGGAAAGGTTCAAAATCAGAAGCAGCTCATCTCTTTTCTACTTCACAACAATAAAAGGTAGGTTTACTGTCATGATCGCTGCTGTGAACTTTACTGGTGTTGACGTTCCCCCTGTTTATTCTGAGAGAGTTTCCTGGCTGTTGCAGTCTTTTTACTAGACAGCTGGCTTGTAGGAAGGAGCTGCTTCAGTGACAGTTCAGCAGCTGCAGAATGACAGCAAAGCGTGCCCCCGGGAGATAGTACTGGCTTACGACAAGGCCAGCGGCTGTCAAGCAAAACCTGCTGCATGTTATAACCACGTGCTCTGTGTTGCACAAGATCTGAGAGCACAGGAGCCTCAGCCAGAGCTGAGACAGGAGTTCAGTGACTCTCAGAGCACCTGGGGCAGCCAGCAAGGCACCTTTACTGATCATGGTCACTAGAGCAAGAGATTAGGTGCGTTATGTTCTGCTGATAGAATAAAAGATGATTTAAACTTTTTTTAATTATTATTTTTAAACACATTTGAGTCAATCTGTGCTTGTTTTGCTTTATGCTTGTTTTATTAACACTCTGTAGTTTACTTCATGAGTAATTAAGGAATATTCTGGAGGTAACTCATGAAGAATGGTGCTTGCAGGAGCTATGTTTTGACTTCATGGGATGAGACTAGGTTACAGGGCATCTGGTTTGGATATAGTTTTGGGAGTCATTGTTTTCACTTTTTTAAAATGGAGCTTTTTGAATAACTAACACTAACTGCAGGCAGTAATTTCAGGTTTGCGAAACACCTTTATAGGAACTTGATTGGTTTTGTTCCAGTATGATAAATACCCACAGTTACTGCTATGGGAGGTTGTGTAGAAGTTGCAGGCTCTAGCATAGCAAATAAAAGCTGATGATGCCAAAGTTACAGCAGTTGCCAGGTTGTGAAATACAGAGGAAGTCCCTGCAATGGCCTTTGCAACTACTACTACTAAAGAGTGAACTCAACTGTTTGTCACTCTGTTTTATGCCGATGTGTTTTCTGCTTGGTTACTGTAAATCCTTAGGGCTGGAATGTAAAAATAAAGCTGTGAGGCCACCCCTTGAGCTGAAGAGTTTTTTATCAGACTTTCTAACATCATCCAATACCCATGATGCTGCCTCTGTGGGGGAGGTGATGTGGCTGGTAGGGGCAGCTGGTGTACCAGAGTGTGGCTTTGGGCAGTAGGCAGTTTCACATGGTAGCTGAACCCGGTTCACATCCTGCCATGCCTAGAGAGGCTGAGCTCTTCCCCACCTAGTCCTCCCTCTAGATAACACTAGCTTCCTTCCCTCTGCCATTCTTTGTCATGGGATTTACCTGATCACAGGGTAGAGAGCCAGTGGGGCTTGCTAACCCAGCAAAAGTGTCCTCTTTTTTTGCTGATTTTACTCTCCTGGGCTAATTTTCTGCCATTTTACCAAGCTGGGTTACTGTATTGAGAAGCCAGAATTGAATCCAGAAGAGCAGTGGCAGAGTGTGGTTGGGGAGAAAAAGTGACGAGAAGTGCAATCTTCCTGTTTAGCAGTGGTAGGCAGCTAACTTGGCCCATGCTGTCTCCTGAAACTGCTTAAACATGAATAACCTAAAAGCTTTCTTCAGGTTCTCTACAACCTGAGCTGGAGCTCCCTGAGGATTCTGGCATCCAAGGGAAGAGAGTGATGAGGGGCAAAGAGACTAGGTGAGTTCAGACCAGTGATTTTCCTGTTTGCAGGCTTCTGAAGTTGAGAGTAGCCCTGGTCACTCAAAACCACTTCTGTCATTATGGCACAGCCCTTCTTGGCTCATGTCTGGGTTGTTTCTTAGCTGCAAGCAACTCTTGCTGTACCTGTTTCATCTGACTGGGTTTCTTTAAGGCCTTTTAAGAATTTATCAGCTGGTTTTCCTTTGTGGTCCTGTTTGCACACACTGAGAGTTTTTTGTTGGTTGTTCCACCACCATGTACTAAGCAGTAAGGGTGCATATTTCAGAGTTTGGTCTGTTCAGCTCTGGATAAGAGATGGCCAGCAGTTGTTAGGCTGATTTCAGCTTCCAAGGCTTTAAAGGCTTGCTTTCTCTCAGTTTTCAGATACCATCACCCTTGCTGGTCTAGAGAGCTGAATGACAGCACTTTGGCCCTCAGTGCTACCAAGTAATTTTTCATCAACTTTTCTCCATGTGTTGGAAGGCCAATAGGAGGAATCCTGTTTGTATTCCTGGAGCTCTGGAGTAGGAAGCAGTTGTCTCTCATGGAACAGTGCCCTGGAGAATTTATGCTGTTTCATTCCTGTGTACCTCACAGCAGCTGCTTGGCTACATTTATTTTTGGACAGGAGGGATGTGTGTTAGACAGTTTGAAGGATCCAAGTTAGTAATCAATCACATTTGTAACTCAGCTGGAAGTTCTTGCACTGAGGAATGTGTCTTGATTTGTGTGATGTGAAAGCAAAGACAGCAAAGCAGGGCAGGAGCAATCCCGCGTAAGCTGGATATCCTGTGTCATTGGAAAGATAGAGTCTATCCCATCTGGAAAGAGCAAGAAGGCTTATTCGCCCTGTGAAATGATGATGGTCTTCCTGTACCTAAGACTCCTTTTCTACAGATCCATGTAGAGTTTCTGGTGAAGTAAATGCAGTGTTGCAAGAACTATGCAGGGCCTTGGGCCTTTACCCTTGGCTTTGCCTCTGTCCTTATTGGCATCTTGCTGATGACAGTCACATATATTATTTTTCTTAAACAGAGTTTTAAACTAGAAAATAATTTCTATGTGATGGAGAAATGTCCTAATTTGTCCTTGTAATGGGATAATTCCTGGGAAATATTACAGAGCAGAATGATACACTGCTGAGGGATGTACCTGGTAGTATTTTAGGAGAGCTTTAGCTTCCAGAAAGAGGTGTTTGTTACTGAGTGCTGTTGATTTAATCGTTCATTCTTTTATACACCTTACTCACCAAACAGTTATGTGAGATAGCACTTTCTGTCTCAAAGTTTCTGTCTCACCAGAAATGAGGGGCTGCTGGCTTCTATAGTGGAGTGGGTTGGGTGAGGAAAGGTGCCATTCTGAGAGGGGAAATGAGAGTGTGAGACAGAAATGGGATGAGCAGGTGAAAAACAGGCTGGAAGAGGCATGCTTGTGAATTTGTGGTGACAAGTGACCAGCGAGGTTCCTTTCAAGGCACACAGTGAGATGGGAAGATCTCAGATGAGTGGCCACATCTTTTCACTAGTAAGCACCATTAGGAATAACAGTCATAAGATGTGATGCTGTTTAGTACAGATTGCCTGATTTGCTGCTGTTATAACCCCAGAGCAGACAGGCTGAATTTGCAGACTTCCGTTCTCCTGATTCTCTTGGTTACTCAGAAGCTGCACAACAAGGACAGTCTGGATTTTGCGCAACTTTGTTGGTATCTGTTGATGCTGTCCTTAGTTGCCTTCCTCTGTTTGTCACAAAGTGAAGCCTGGTTGCAGCATTCCCAGGCAATGTTTTTCCCAGTCTTTTTCACATGGATGCATGACATAAGCATAGCTGGGTGCTTGGTGTCTTCCCCTGGCTTTCTTGCAAGCTGACTTCAGATCCTGGCTTTTGATTCAGCCTTGCAGTGTGTGCTTGTTGCAGCCTCACTCAGTAGCGTGCCTGGTGGCAGCCTGTGAATGTTGTCATCATAGTGTTTCTTCACGAGAGCTTTTAGAGCCTATATGCCTTTCCAGGGGATGGAAAGGTCCAGGATGTCTCCGTAGCTCCAGCTGTGAGCCTGTAGCTGGCAAGATTCCCATTGGTAATCCTTGCTGCAGAGTGCCAATACTGATTTCTAGGCATGCACAGCAATGCATGAATTAGTTTTAGCTATGAACCAACACTTCAGGGAAGAGGTGGCATCTGGGTGTTATGACCTTCGAGCAGGTAAAAGCCAAAGTAAGCATGGAGGTTGATCCCACAGGATGGAAAGCATCATCGAGTGATAGGTGGAAGACTGGTAAGATGCGGTACAAGTGCACTCATGTGAATCCTAGCACATCTTAAGCTAATGCACTGAAAGCTTATGCTTCTGAGCAAGAATGTGCAATGCAGTTTCTGACTGCTGCTATGTACTAAGAGCTGGTGACCTTAGCATGCAAAACTTGAGCTTGTAACAAGCTTTACTACTTAAAACCTACAAAATTTCTACACAGATTTTATTTCCTAGTCTTCATGGAAGAAAATGTAAACAAATATCAAGTAAATAACCTTGAAAGTATTGCACTTCTAATTCCTTGACTAGTCACAATGGAACCTTTAAATATAAAATTCAGCTGCATAATTGTGTATCCTGATTTCTCTCATTTTTATTTCAGTTTATTTCTCTCATTTTTATTTCAGTTACTTTACTTATTGTTTGAACTTCTGCTAAGGAGTGTTATAGTTCCCATTTTCTGTTCTAATCTTTGTAATTCACCAAAGAATTGGCTTGTGCTTTGACTTTATAGTGATGTTATGCCCCTCACAAAGGTGATTTTGTAATATTGTATTTTACAGATTTAGCCAATTTTATAACTAGGACCTTGGAAAAAGTTCATCAAAGGAGTTCTTTTATGCCAGAGTGGTAGCAAATATGTTAAAGATCTGCCAACAGTACCTTTACTAGTATAAACATATGTATGTGTGCATACATGTCAGAATGCACAGAAAATTTTAACCATCAGCATGTGTTATGGAAGAGTGATCCCTGCGTTAGCAGTCATGTCTGGTCATGGCATTGGCAGGAAGAAGATGAACCCAACACAGAGTTAATTGTTTATGCTGTTGTTAAAGATCTGTTGCCAGCCCGAGAGGTCTGGCGTTTGTGAATGGAAAGCCTTGGGAGTCCCTGCTTTTGAGGGTAGTGTATGTTTTGAGTGATTTTCTATGGATTTTTTTAAAAAAAGTTTGAATTGTAACAATTTGTAAATAATACGTGTATTTCTCAAGGTCCGACAAGAATTAGTTGAAGAATATGAGCAAGTTAAGAGCATTGTCAACACTTTAGAGAGCTTTAAAATGGACAGACCTGCAGATATCCCTGTATCCTATCAAGATGAGCCTTTCAGAGATCCTGATGTTTGGCCCCCTCCTGTTCCAGCTGAACACAGGTAATGGGAGGCTCAGGCAGGGTGGATGGAATGAAGTTGGGTTGCCATAATTTTATGTTCTTTTTTGAATGCATTTGTAATGTTAAAATCATATTTCATTTACCCCTTTGTCATTTGTAATAAAGCGCAAATAAAATTCATTGGGGAAAAAAGGTTAATAAAACTACAGTTGGATTTATTGCTGAAGTTCTAAAGAAAGTCACTCCTTTATTCTGGAAGGAGTGACTGTCTAAGTGCCTGGGACTAGAGTCAGCTGGATAGCTAAGTGGGCTTTTGGCAACAGTTGCCTATCTCACGTGCAGAGACAAAACTTTTCCAATTCAATTTATTTAAGCAGTAGAGTTCATTGATGGCTGAGGAGTCAGCAAGGAGCTGGAACTCAAAATCTTGAAGAACATGGTGCTTAGAAATCTCTCCCTAGCTACAGATAATGTGACCTTGTTTAATCCATTGGTTAGTTTCACTGCTAAACATGTTCTGTTACACGTGATGTTTCTCTTCTGTACCCATCTTTAAGGTAACTTCAGTTAGCTAATAGTTTTCTCAAAACAGATTCTTGTGCATTTTATGAAATCCCTATTTTTCCCTTAATAGAGCTTGACACAGGCTGTTGGAAACAACAAATCCATCCTAACATTTTTCTAACAGAATAATAACAGAATAATAGCAAAGAATTCTAATATGTAGTTACTGACATAAGCAAAGGAAGAAAGTAAAATGAGAGATTTGGTTAATAGAAAGATATTTCAAGTTCAAATTAAATTTTAAATTTTAAATTTTAAAGTTTAAAGTTTAAATTTAGGTTAAATTAAATTCATGTGCTTTATGATTATAAAATGAATAGATCTTTGTTTTTCAAAAAACCCTAAGAATGTATATGTAAAAAAAAATATTAACCCTGATTGCTTTTGTGAACCGTAGAAATGTTTATCAGAATTTTTGTGGTACTGCTATATGAAGTTCAAGGTGTATTTATTCTGTATCTTTCTTAGAGGTAAAGGCCTTACAGTTCATCCACATTTTTAAGCTGAAGTTTAAATTTTGTGCAAATAAGTAAGAAAAATGACCCACTCTTCTATCCTGTTAAGTTTGATGAAAATGTATACAGAGCAAAATGTAGCAGCTGTATTCAGCAGTGCATATACGTATATGTTCTTTTTAAGTCATATTCCAGGAAACTGGTTTTGGAGTTAGCAAATCTTGGGTTACTCAAAAGAAGCATCAGTAGGAAATTAATAGGGGATGCTAATTAAGGATGGGTGACATTCCTGCCTGTGTATTTTAGTTCTATATTTCTAGTCCTATCCCTAGAGTGAAATGACTGTGACACCTCATCTTAAAAACAAATTCTGCCTCCTTGTGCCCCTGCTGAGTTCTTTTTGACATGGGAGGTGATGCACACAAGATGAGGTGTTTGCAGTTCGGCTCTGTTTGCTTTTGCTTTTTAGGCAATTTTGACATTTTCACACAAGGGAACGGAGTCAGAGGTAGGAGGACTATTTTAAAATTCTCTCTCCCCCCTTTGTTTTGGGGCCTGGCAAAGATATTAGCCAGAGCTTTTTTTTTTTTTTTTTTTTTTCCAGAGACGTCTTCTGGCTGTGTAGGACTTGTGCGTCTGAATGTAGCCTAATACAGTCTCCCAGTGTGGAGTCAGAAGAAATGACAATTTGAAGACTTTCACTAATTTGTTTCTTCTTTTGTTATGTGTGTGTTTGTTTGTTCTAAGATTTTTTTATGTACTGATCTAATAGTATTGATAATTTTTTTGCCACTGTTGAGTTTTGTTAATGTCTTTTCTTTACTTTGGGTGTCAGGCAGAACCAGAAATATGTTGCTGGATGTGCAGATATAGGGAGATACGACTTAGGGGCTTTTCAGCTTTAGTAATAATGCACTAAGGGAATCAATGAAATATTAGAATCTTTCCTTCTAAATGTTGCTCTTTTTTTGCTGTTTTTAGCATGTTTTGTTGTGGTTGTTTGTTGCTAGGGCTCCACCTCAGATAAAACGTCCCAACCGAGAGGTAAAACCTTTCAGGAAAGAATCACCAGGACTACAACCCCGTGGGCCTGCAGGCAGAACACATGCAGTATCCAAGGGTGAGAAACCTGCAGGCAGCCGTGAAAGGGAATCTAGAGCTAGAGGAAGAGATGACAAGGTAAGAAGTGGGTAAAAACATGGAGGGGAGGAGTTATGATGCTGGAGGTGGCAAAAGGGAGCATTGTTAGTTTTAGTTATTTAACACAGATAATAATAAAAAAACACAATAATCCTGCGCAAGAAAACTTGGTCTTTTTCTCTTGCCTCGTGGGCAAAGTATGTACTGTGGATATTTAGTACTAATGACACCAAATTAACAAGGGCTCTGTCGTATTTGCTGTCTTGATTTGAGAAGATTTTTTGATAGAGAGGACGCATGGTGGCCTGTTGCTGGGGGCTTCTTATCTCAGTGAGACTATGGGCTTGACTCTAATCTGCCAAGTGTCAATGAGGTGTAAAGTCCTTTCTCCTCCTTCTTTCCAGTTCAGATCCAGTTCAGATCTTTTGGAAGGATCTCCCAGATCCAGTTCAGATCTTTTGGAAGAACTTCTGTGTAAAAAGTGCAGAAGTGAGATCAGTGCTCTTCTCTACACTTAACACTTTGTGAATGGTGTCCTCAGTACCATTGTCTCTGCCACACCATAGTAAATTTGGGTGTACCTAGAATGCATTGATGCTAGGTAAATCTGTGCCAAATTATTTGAAGTTATATGTTTGAAAATGATGTAAGTGAAACATACTAAAAGCAAACCCTTAGCAGCTTTGATTTTATTTTGTTTATGAAAATTGTTTTGCATTTATTAGAGTGGTGAGGAAGATGTTTCTTGGAAAGGCTTTGTTTTGAAAATAGAATCATAGAATGGTTTGGGTCAGAAGGGACCTTAAAGGTCATCCAGTTGCAACCCCCCTGCAATGGACAGGGGCACCTCCCATCGGATCAGGTTGGTCAAAGCCTCATCCAGCCTGTGTTGGAGATTCTTTCTTCTAAGGACCTGGGAAAAAGAAGTAGTGCTAAAGTGAAAGAAAAGGAGAAACAGTGATGTCAAAGGCAGGACTATTTTGTGGCTGAAAAATATTTGTGTGTAAATTGCTGTTTGTTTCTGAGACACTTGCATGTTTAAATTTAACTGTGGAGCCAGTTCCAGTAACCCAAGGAAACTGTGGCATAAATGATACAATTTGAAAGTGTACTGAAGTAGCTTTACTGCTGTTGTACAGAGATACAAGCAGCCCCTTCCTGTGGGGGCACACAGTATTGCACAGATCTGGACAGATGACAAAAAAGTTTTTAGGCCAGTTTTCTTCCAAATTAATTTGTTTAGACCCTTTGTGGTGTTTCTATTACAGGTTTCTTCTTCACAGTGCAGAACAAACTCAAATATACGCTTTTTCCACCATTAGTTGCTTTTCTGGTACACAGGGCAAGTATTAAGTAATCCCAGCCCTTATTACCATTAATAGGTAGGGCCAGGCACATTTTCAGCAGTGCCTGGCCCTGAGTGATTGCACAGATCAAGTTTAATAATTTTAGAAATCTCTCTACCCTGGATCAGTAAGATTTAATGTATTGAGTGTGCATTCTGCAAGCTATAAAAAACTCGGGAAGATCTGTGAAGTTATTTACGGTTCTGCCAGCCATATGGGAAATTGGAGTTGTGGTGTGGGACAGGTTCACCAGATGTGCTTGTGTAAGGCAGCCTTCAAAGTCTGAGCTCTAATGAGGGCTCTCAAAGCTTTCCAGTGATGAGCATTATAATAGGGCTTTACTATAAGGAGCCCACGACAACATGACTTTTACGTACTTTTCTCTGGTGATAATGCAATTAGCAGCACTACTGCTGTCACATGGATGAAATGTCATGAAGGTGTTCCACTTATGGTACATTTTAAATGCTACTCGTATTATCTGAATAAATTGGTCAGTAGGTGGCAGAAGGAAAGTATGTCTGCTCTTGTTGTCGCCTTTGCCTAGTTACTTGGTGGTTATTTTACTTTCTTTGTCTGGGATATGAATGCGGAAATCACATCAAGTTACAAATTCTCACGTGTTGTATGACAATTTTTGTATAATATCCATGATTTTCTTTTGAAGAAACTTTTGAGTGAAAGAGGAAGTAGCCAGGCATGGGAAGTGAGAGTTCATGCAAGTTTCCATACTTTGCACAACGGCATGAAGATAGGTTTAACTTCCCTTTCAGTTTTATCCTTTCTTATTTTGCAAGTGTTTATGTTCTTCAGTTTCTGAACTAAAGCTGCAAGGAGCTTACTTCTGTATCCTGGTATGTTGAATCAAACAGATTTGGTAACTATTCCTGTTCAGTTACAAATAACAGAGCAAAAGTGAAGCTTAAAGTAGGTAGCCAGATACCTCTTTTCTCATAATAAATGTTTCAGCTCTGTAGTTCTTGGGTATGGGTGGTTGGCTGTGACTGCATAGAACATGTAATGAACTTGGATGCCATATCCATTTCCTAAGATGCTGTCTGCAGTGTAATAGGTTGTACACAGTCCTGGCTATATTATCACAATGCAATGTGCATATTTATTTGTAATATATTCCAAGATAAACATAGCTATAGCGTGTATGTTTTAGCAATGTTACGTCTTGCTTCTCCTGTGATGTCTTCTTTCACCATTTCTCCTCCCCAGACCATATCATCTTTTCATCCTGACTGTAACCATTGCTGTATAAAACAATTTTGAACTGCAGCCCAGCAGATGGTGGTTTTCCACTAAACCCTTACATTTACATGTTCCTTTTTCTAAAATACTGCTTTCAAGTGCTTCTTCCTTCTTAGTTCCCCTGGAAATTATTAGGCTTGTTCTCCAGGTACCTTCTACTAGATCAATGCCAAGAATTTTAGCTTCTGTTCAGTATTTTAGCTTAAAGAGGCAGCATGAATGCTACCTGCATGTCTTTTAGAAATTGTATAATGCCATATCTAAGCACTAGAACACTTTTGGAGGAATACTCTTCAGACTATTTTAGATTGTCAGTGGACCAGGATGGTAGATATTGCAAAGGATATGAAATAGTCAAGGGCTATGCTGCCATGTCAGTGAAGTGAATATTAAAATTGATGAAGATAGGACTTAAAATAATTTTTTTTGCTTGATTATTCTTATGTGCATCATCAACAGCAAAGGCAAGGTAGATTACAGGAATATGGATGTGAGATGAGATAGCCATATTTAGGTGGAGGCACCAACCTCCATGCATTGGGATGAAAAGCTGTGTAATCTCTATTCGAGAATGACGAAAGAACTGGTGGGTGAAATTTCAGGGTTGACAGCAGAGATTTCCAGTAAAATTTATTTCGTCTGCTATTGTCTTATGTAAACAGTGAGTTGTGTTGATGTGTATTTAGAAGGGGAAAGGAAAAATTATCCAGGCAATTTGAGTTCTTAATTTTTCCTAAACAATGTGCAGAATTTTAGAACAAATTTAGAATGGATGAAAATTAAAAGACTTGGGACTAACTGCAAAGTGGAATAAAGTGAAATGTGATTTCTTGATAAAAAGATGTTTTCTTTACCAGCTTTTCTTCAGAGTTCCAGTTAAACTCTTAGAGAAAGAAATTCTTCCACCTGGATGCCAATTTGTTAATCTAGCCAGTATGTGGTGTAGAAGAATTGTAAAGTGGAACAAATTAGGGAGCAAAGGGAATGTAAATAAGTGGTACTGAAAGAAAAAGTATCAGCCAACTGGCATATTATTTTTTAATTTCCTCAAGAGTGGAGATGTACTTTTGTTTTATATTTAAATTAATGACCCTGACCCAAAAGAAAGAGGCATTTGATAATTAAACTTGCTGATGGCACTGAGTTGGTAAGCACCATCACCTGAAGCAGCGAATGAGGCAATTGTGCAGGAGGAATTGGATCACTGTGTGTTGCAGTCATGGAAATGGGACAACGTTCAGTGGTGCAGAGCACCAGGCTGTGTACCTGGAGACTACAAACAAGAATGTCTGCTAGAGGCTGGGAGTTCAGCAGCGGAGGAGAAGAAAGATTTGGATGTATTAACAGAAATTAGATCAGGCTGAACTTCCATTTGGCACATTGCCTTTTGCTGGGAGTGATGGGAAGGGCTGGTTGCCAGAGTGAGGCACAACCAGGTACCACCTTTGGTTTGGGCAGCAAGAGTTGGAAAAGTTTATCTGGCAGCTGTTGCTTGGTGTTCGTGTGTAGTGGGGAGAGCCTGTAAGAAGGCCAGATGTCTTCAGGACTAAATTTTGGCCATGGCAGCTGCCAGTGTTTTCCTACGTGAATGATCTGTTTGAGGTTGAGAGTAAGGCACCAGCATGATATAGCTGCGGAAATTAATGTAAATGAAATCCTAGGCCCAGTTTGTTGATGTGTTGCCAGCAGAGACAGGAGATACCCATGCTATTATAGGAGACCCTGGTGAGACAGCAGCTGGAGTATTATGCATGCATTTCAACAGCCAATTCAAGAAAGATGTGTTCATATTAGAAGAAGGAAGAGAAAGAAGAGTTGCCAAAGTGAACAGGTAATTGTGTTCAGCTTGTGTTCCAAGAGGAAACTTGCTTGGTTTAGTAGATGGAAGCAGAGCATACCCATGCTGCAAGTGTATCAGGGTTGTGGACAGGTCAATGAGATGACTGCTGAAACTAATGCACAAATGTAGTACAGGAGTAGAAATACACCCATTTTGGAAATGAAGTTTTTTGTACCAGTGGTTTAGTGCAGGCTTGATAGCTCTTCCTGACAGAAGAAAATTTTGGAAAGTGTCTAAGTCAGAACTTGGTTGGCTGAGAAGATTCTGTGATGGGATTGCCAAGGGGACTGGCTGAGAGCAGTCCCATATACCTCTGTGTGTGGCACATGTTCTTAGAGAGAAGCCATCACAGCAGCTGTATTTAAATACTTAACACTGCCAAGTTCACCACTAAACCATGTCCCTAAGCACCACATCTACAAGTCTTTTAAATCCCTCCAGGAATGGTGACTCAAGCATTTCCCTGGGAAGCCTGTTCCAATGCTTGACAACCCTTTTGGTGAAGAAATTTTTCGTAATATCCAGTCTAAATCTCCTGCAGTGGAGCTTGAGGCCGTTTCCTCTCGTCCTATCGCATCTTACTTGGGAGAAGAGACCAACAGTTGTCTCACCACAACCTCCTTTGAGGCAGATGTAGAGAGCAAGAAGGTCTCTCCTCAGCCTCCTTTTCTCCAAACTAAACAACCCCAGTTCCCTCAGCTGCCCCTCATAAGTCTTGTTCTCCAGACCCTTCCCCAGCTCCACTTCTCTGGACATACTTCAGCAGCTCAATGTCTTTCTTGGGACCCAAAATGGAGCCCAGGATTCGAGGCGAGGCCTCATCAATGCTGAGCTCCTTCTGCTGGCCAGAGCATTCCTGATCCAAGCCAGGATGCTGTCGGCCTTCTTGGCCACCTGGGCACCCTGCTGGCTCATGTTGAGCTGGCTGTCAGCCAGCTTTCCCCGGGTAGCTTCCAGCCACTCTTCCCCAAGCCTGTAGTGATGCAGATGAGGATACGACTGGAACAAAATGATGCCACTCCTTGTGCCTGGATTCAGGTGACAATTGAAAAATTATTTTTTCTGGTCTTCTCTCACCTTTTGACTGATGATTGCTCGTTGGACCAATCCAGAGCCAACAGTACTCATCATCTTATGTTTGAAAAATGTAAATACTTTAAATCTTGGTTTAACTCCAGAACTGAAAAGAAATTGAAACACTGTGCGTTACTGAAATGACAGCCAAGGTGATGCTGAAGGCGGCTGGCTGCCATTCTCCCTATGCCAGCACGCCATGCAGTCAGGAGCAGGAGGAAGAGGTCCCGAGGGAATGGCAGGAAGTTGTGCCAGGGGAGAGTTAGGTTGGGTGTTGGGAAAAGGTTCTGCACCCAGAGGGTGCTGGAGCACTGGAAACGGCTCCCCGGGGAATCGGTCACAGCACCAAGCCCGGCAATATTCCAGAAGCATTTGAACAGTGCCCTCAGACACTCGGTGTGAGCGTCAGGGTTGTCGTGCTCAGGAGTAGGAGCTGGACTCGATGATCTTTGCGAGTCCCTCCCAGCTCGAGTTGCTCTCTGATTCTGTGTGCGTGGGAGGAGCGAATCGCGCGGCCGCCGGGAGGCGCCGCCCGCCCCGCTCTCCCCCCGCGGCGGAGCAGCCGCCCCGCCCGCCGCGCTGCTGCCCCCTGGCGGCGCCGCTTGTTCCTCCTGGCCGCGTTACGGCCCCGGGGCCGCCCGGGGGACACGGAGTCATAGAATGACCTGAGTTGGAAGGGACACACAAGGATCATCGAGTCCAACACCTGTGCCTGCACAGGACAACCCCAACACTCACATCGAGTGCTCCAGCCACCTCCCCATTGCTGCAGACCTGTCCAACTTTCTCTGGGTTTTTAAAGCCCATCTGAGCTCTGCTTCAGCCAGAAGAAACCAGTGTTTCCCATTTATTTTGAAATGTGAAGAAAAATTCTTCCATTAGGAAAACCAGACCATTGCAAAGGGACAGGAGAGAAGTGTGTAACAAAGGCAGACAGCAAATACTTTTCATTTTGAGGGGGAATGACTTTAAACTGGAAGAGGGAAAATTTAGATTAGACATTAGGAAGAAATTCTCTATGAGGGTGGTGAGGCACTGGCACAGGTTGCCCAGTGAAGTTTGGGATGCCCCCTCCCTGGAAGGCCAGGTTGTATGGGGCTTTGAACAGCCTGATCTGGTGGGACCCCATGGCAGGGGATTTGGTACTGATGAGCTTTAGGGTCCCTTCCAACCCAAAACATTCTCTAATTCTATGATTTCTGTTTCCTTCTATCTTTTTTTTTATTATGGTTACATTTGGATTCCATTTTCTTTCTCCTGAAACATTCCAAACTCTCAGGGCTTTTGTCTCAATCTCCTTTTTCTGCCAGACTCTTAACGTTTTTGACACCAGCTTCTTGTCTAAACACAACTTTCAACTTAATTTCCATTGCAAAAGGCCTGATCTGGGAGTACCAAACAATACAGAGGTCACTTGAAAGCAAGAAATAAAAATAGTGGAAAGGTGAATTGCTCCCTCCCAGGACTGGTGAGCAAACAGCAGCTGGTAGGGGTGTAATCGCTACCTTTTTCTTTTTCTGCTCTGAGGTTATTTGTGTGCCTCCAGCTGCCTCTCAGCCCGCCTCTGCCTAGGCTGCCTTTGTCCCACCAGCTGGGATTCTGTAACTCGCTGCTGATAGTGTTTGGAAGCTGAGTTAAGAGTCCCCAAAGTAGCTCCCTACTCAGCGTCCTTCGTTAAAACAGCGCAGCTGCTTTTCAGGCACTGCCGAGCGCTGCCGTTGAGCTGGGAGGGGAAGCGGTTTCCTTCTGAAGCAAGAGAGAAGAAATGTGAGCCTTGATGGTTCAAAGGGAAAATGTTACTTCACCCCTATAACCCTAACGGCACTGAAGAAGCATTAAACAGAGATTCCGGGCTGTTTGCAGCGAGTGGCTTGGTCACTGAGTGAGTACTGGCATGCTGCAGGAGTTATTGTAGTTCAAAGAAGCTTGGGTGACTTGGGAGCTTTTTTAGGACATTAACGACAAGCCTCAAATAAATATGAACTTTTAAAAGCATTTTAACTGTTTATGGAGCTGATCTGTGAATGAGAGGATGGAAATAGTTTACAATTGAGGAAAGGAGACGTTTTTGAGCAGGAAGGCTTTAATTAAACAAGAGGAGAGAACCTTCTGAGTTTTCCTCCATCAAGGGCAATGGGTGTAACAGCTTTTGTGTTCCTTTTCAGTGATGATGGGGTGCTCGTTGTTTACGTCTGGCAGGTAGTGTGGGAGGTGTAGGATCTTCAAAATATACTTCAGATGCTCTGGTCTTCTGCCAGGATTTAATGTAGCTTTAAGTTGTTGCATTGTGAGGCCACTTCTGCATTTATGCCTTTGGCTGGCCAGGAAGTGTGTCAGTGCTCTAAAGAGCGCTGTTAAGAGAGTCTGGTTTACTACTTTAAATCGACCAGCCAACTCACCGTGATGTTTAATGAGCTCTGATGGGGTTTTGTTGCTGTGAGCTACATCAATGAAGGAAGTATGGAGCTGTTGTGGTGGAAGCAACCACAGGTGTCTGGGGTCTCTTTGTGGAGTGTAGGGTGTGAACACATCAGATTTGCTTGCCGTCATGATGCTGAGATAGCTGTGCTAAAGCTTGATTCCTTCTTCCGCCTTCTGCAGAGGTGAACTAGACAATAGTGCTATATATTGAGAGTAAAGGATACGATGAAAGAAAAGATCTCCTTATGAGTCTGTGTGACTTTCACTTCTAGGGAAAGAAAATACCCCAGGAAGTTGGTGATGGGGAAATTCCAAAATTTGATGGAGCGGGTTACGACAGAGACTTGGTTGAAGCTCTTGAAAGGGACATTGTATCAAGAAACCCAAGCATTCATTGGTATGAAGATTTTCTCTATTCAGATGTTTCTGGTGGTGTGGAGAAGTAAAGAAATTATTCTTCATCTAAGTCTTAAAACAGGGAGCCATTGTGATCTACTACAGATAAGCAAAACAACGTCTTTTGGGTTTAACAGTTTATTAATTTGATTACAGTTAGGCTTTTGTTGCTAATTGATACCATGTGCAGCACATCCGTTACAGGTACTGCTGAGATGAAAGCACACTCTAGAGAACTTTAAAGATACCACTTTGGTGCTCACATTGTTCAAAACAATTTTTAATTAGGCAGCTCTGGGTAACTTGAGTTGAAAATAATTTTTTTCTGATTTTCCAAAAGGGGATTCAATTTTAGGTCACGGGATTATAGGAGTGCTCTCATGAGGCATGTACTGGCATGCTAAAAGAGGTGGTACTAAGTGAAAAGCTTTTCTATTTTTCTTGTATAAAAATAGAGGAAATATTGTTGTATGGAAATCTTATGCAAGTTTCTTTATCTTGCACAGGGATGACATAGCGGATTTGGAAGAAGCCAAGAAATTACTAAGAGAAGCTGTCGTTCTTCCGATGTGGATGCCTGATTTTTTCAAAGGGATCAGAAGACCTTGGAAGGTGGGAATTTATTTGATGTTTTAGTAAACAAAAAGCTGTGGGTATGTATGTCTGCTGCTGTAATGTGTGTGGATGTCTGTAGCAGAAAGCTAAAAAGGCAAATGGGAAAGATCATGGAATCCTCTCATAATGATTCATGTAAAATGCACTGAAAGAAACAGCTGGAAGTGTATCTAGGCTTTACAGTAAATAATAATCCTTTTGTATTTACTCAGTCATTTCTTGTTGACATTAGAATGCTTCCTATATGTCAGTCTGTACATGTGAGCAAGCATATAGGGTCTATTGACAGAAGCAGAAATGCTTAATAGACAGCTCTGCTGAAGATTATGGGGGACACTTTTCAACAGTTTCCTGAGGAACGCAGTCCTTGGATTCTTTTATTCTGCGTGTGCCAGCTATCTCTCACTGACTGCAAACTGCAGGCTGCAAGAAAGCAGGGAGGAAGGGGCTTAATCTGAGCGCTGATTTAGCTTTGCAGCTACACTTGCAGCTCGACATAGTTACTGCTGAGTTTGGAGAAATTAAAGTGGGAGAATGAGGCACAAGCGGTGCAACGGGAAGGACAGAGCACTGAGGTGGCCTGGCTAATGGACGAGAAGTGAGCCCAATTTGAGGAAGAGGAGAGAGGAGGTTGCTCAGCATTTCTGTAAACAGAAAAAAAAAGATCTTGTGTTTGTTGTGGGATGGATTGACACTTGTTTTGGGAATAACTAGTCACAACACAAGGGCTTTCTAGGTACTGAGAAGGATTACTGGGGAAAAGAAACTTGTGTATTGTCTGTTTCTCCGAGTCTGCAAGGCAGTGGCACATGCAGGGAATGCTGTGTGTGTGAGTAGTTTCTGTGGTTTGTTACGATGGTTCAGCAGTGTCTGTCAGATCTTATGTTACTAACACTTGTCCCGTCTTCACTTGCTCAGTCCTTGTACTTCTTTGACTTATACTAGGGTCCGTCCCTCAAAGCTGTACTCCTCCAGCTTGAACCAGTCCTCAATCCGTGTTACTCAGCTTATTTACAAAACAAAGGCCTGCAGGAACTAATGAGTGGAAGACTTGTCATTTTTGGGGTTTGTGTCTACGGACAGTAAAGAGGCGAAACTGGGAAGAGTAGGACTTGCGAGATGGCTGCTTCAGGCCTATTTGTGGAGATTTTAGTGAGTTGCAGGGGGGCAGCCTAAACTTAGAGTCTGCTCAAACCTAATGCCAGGCTGTATGGCCTTTGGGGTTTAGAATCCTTTTTGTCAGTAACAGTGGGCTTGAGGTTAATGTTAAGATTATGTAGAGCCTAGATATTGTAGGTTACAAATGTAGGGTGCGATTTTAGTATCTTTCAAACAGTTGACTTTCTCTCCTCTTTACATAGACTACACAGGCTCTGTCTGTTCAGTCTTCAAAAAACTTTTAAGGGAGTAAAGAGCTGTTACGCTTTTTTTGACCTATTGACAAGCATAGACTATGTAGTGGCTATCTGTCTTTAAGGCAGGTATCTCAGCAGACTGCAGGGAACATGAGAGACACTGGCCCTGTCTCCAAGTGTTGTGGCAGTGGATAAAGAAACAATAGCCCAGTCTTTAAAAGAGTTACAGTCTCTATCTCTTTGTATGAGATTATCTTTTCCTACTGAGCAGTGTCGCCTCTGAAAATGAGGTGGTTGTAGAGATGGAAAAAAATTCTAAGATTATTTCCTCTCTTCAATCTGAAATGCAAATTGATTTCTGATGAGTCCATGAAGAGTCTTCATTGTTAGCCTTTTCCCTGGTGACTTGTGAAGCTGTAACTCTCCTAAATTTATTTTTCACACAGAACAGCATGTATTTTCCCTACTGTTGACCTCTGGCTGCGCTACAAGGATGAGAAGTTTAAAAGGGAAGACTGTTCCTTGCAGTAATCAGTGTAGCAGCAGGCATTTGTTGAGCCTAGGCATTCAGGACAATATTTCAGCGAAAAGGCAGCCAAATCTGGTTTTGGATGTTCAGAATCTCCTGAGAACAATTCCCAAGACAGCCCTCACAGTTTGTGCCTGCATTCAGAGCTCGATGCCTTGTATGAAGGAGCCAGCTGTCTTCCCTGATTCAACACAGGTGCTGTGTAGTTGCAGCCACGGGTTTCTCAGTGTCCACAGGCTTGCTCTATCTTTTCTCTAAACTGTTTTATGCCAAGAAGGCCCAGTTGCTGGCTGTGCTTTCCACTGCTCTGCTAGTGATTGTTACAACAACAAGAAGTAACCCTGCAGTGATTTCATCAAAACACTTACTCCCTGTGGTGCGTTTCAGCTTCTTATTAGAATACTTTGGATTAACAGAGCCTTAGAGGAAGAATAAAGAACTCTTTGTGTTTGTGAAGGATTTTAAGTAAGTGGCAACCTCCTAGTTTGCAGAGAGAAAGAACAATTTGATCCTATGTGTTTCTGTTTGAAACCATGCACATCTTACTTTGCTCAGAACTCAAATTCTTTTTTTTTTTTTTTTTTTTTTTTTTTATGGTTAAACTGATATTTCTGTCCTTGTTATCTCCAGAGAGCTTGGTTTTCTCCTGGCTGTATACCTAGCATGCCAGCTTTGCACTTGTGTTATGTATATATATAATGCCACCAGTATCACGTGCTAGGTAACGCTCTCTGTAATGATTACACAGGAGGTGCAAAGCGATGGGCTTTGATTTTGGCAGTGAGAGGCATGTGTAGCTGAAGCCAGAATCTGACCTTCCATAATAATGAAGGACCAAAGCAATATCCAAAAAACGATGGTAGTGCCTTGTATCACCATGTCCTGCCGTAAACACAGATTGTCAAATGCAGGGTTCAAGTGTGATTTGAATTGAGGCAAAGCTTGTTTTAAAATAACAAATAAACACTTTAAAACATGGAAAGACCAGTAGGTCACTTCGACCTGCATTTCGCAGGCTAAGTAATTTTCAGCCAGTTAATCCAGGGCTGTACTTGTAATATTATTATAATATCAGTATGACTATGCAGCACCTCAGATCACCATATATGTCTGAATGTTCATGGGGTGAAAAAGAGTGCATTTACTATTTATGCTTGCTGCTGTGCATCTTCAGAAACCTTGGGCAGCCTGAGGACTGACATTGAACTCTTAGCTGTATGGATGGAGTGTGAACATTTCTAACTTAATTTACCAATGAATGTGTGTTGAGCTTGCATTAGTTAAGTGTTCAATGGCAATAAAGGTATTAAGAGTTAATGGAAAATGGAGTACAGAGAGGCTATTGCTTTGAATAGTACATTTTTGAATAACTGTGTTCCCGGTTGATTTGTTTTTATAGATCTCTTCATGTCATTCTTTGTGTTTTTTGAAGTAAATTTTTGTGAGGAACAGATGAAATCTGATTTGCTATTTGGCTTGCATTTAACAGTATTTTATTCCTGTGGCATTTTATGTAAGTTATTAATTGCAAAGCACATTATGATGTGCCATTCTGATTTTAGCTAATTTGATTACCTTTGCAACACAGTACAATTTTGCTTTAGGTAACTCATGTTAGTATGTAATAAGATCTTGCAGTTGAGAGGGGAAAAAAAACCCCAGGCTCCTTGAGCACCACATTTTCACAGTGCCATGCTCAAAATCACAGTGCCCTATTCTAGTGCTGTACAGGAGTGGAAGAGTGTGTTATTCCTCTCCAGCACTGCTGCTGAAGGTGTTAGAAAGACTATCCATGAAGATAACTGTATTTAGAAATATTATCGAAAGTGATTCACCAGTCTCAGTGTTCCAATCTTAACATAGGTCCTGAGAGCACTGTGTCTGACTGAAAACTTGCTTGCGTGATGGTGGGTAAATGTGCTAAGCTGTGGAGATATGTGCTCCTCTCTCTCTAAAATAGACCACAGATGGAAGAACAGTCTGATGATGTGCAGAGTTCTCCATTTGGGACACAACAACCCCATGCAATGATACAGACTTGGGGAAGAGTGGTTGGAGAGCTGCCTGGCAGAGAAGGGCTTGGGGGTGTTGTTTGACAGCTGGCTGAACATGAGCCAACAGTGTGCTCAGGTGGCCAAGAGGGCCAATGGCATCTTGGCCTGGATCAGAGACAGCGTGTCCAGCAGGACCAGGGAGGTGATTGTGCCCCTGTACTCAGCACTGGTGAGGCCGCACCTCGAGTGCTGGGTTCAGTTTTGGGCCCCTCACTACAAGAAGGACATTGAGGGGCTGGAGCGTGCGCAGAAAAGGGCAACGAGGCTGGTGAGGGGACTGGAGAACAAGTCCTATGAGGAGAGACTGAGGGAACTGGGGATGTTTAGCTTAGAGAAGAGGAGGCTGAGGGGAGACCTCATCATTGTCTACAACTGCCTGAAAGGAGGTTGTGACGGGGTGGGTGCTGGTCTCTTCTCACAAGTGATGAGCGATAGGACAAGAGGAAATGGCTGCAAGTTGGGCCAGGGGAGGTTCAGACTGGACATTAGGAAGAATTTCTTCACTGAAAGGGTGGTCAGGCATTGGAACAGGCTGCCCAGAGAGGTGGTGGAGTCACCATCCCTGGAGGTGTTTAGAAGACGGGTGGATGAGTTCCTTAGGGATATGGTTTAGTGGGGAGACGGGCATGGTTAGACTCGATGATCTTGGAAGTCTCTTCCAACCTTATGATTCTATAATTCTATGCAGTTGCCAACTAGGGACTTAACAACTGTAGTTCAGTTTTCTAGTTTAAAGCTTTTTGGAATATTCACCGAGGTTCATATTAGACTTTTTTGTGGGACTGAGTGGTAGTTCGCAAGACTGACAGTTGCTTATCTATGAAACAGAAATAGCAGTGCTCTTCAGCCATCCAACAGTGTGCTGAGGATGGTGTTTCATCCGGGTATTGCTAAGATGCAGCAGTATGGCCATAAAAGTACTGAGATGGACAGGTTAAACCGTATGACAAACGCTTGTTTTCAGTGAATGCTCTTGTGCATACTTAAATGTGAAAAACAACCACATTCATACGTACACATTGTCAGAATTTTTTGGCAAAATGCTTTTCTACAGAAGAATGCTCTGCTGAGGGAACACAACTTTCTGTAAAAGTATCTTTGTTTCTGTGAAGTTTTCCTTTTGGAACAAAGGGCCTTTTCACAAGGAAGAGTTCAGTCTCTTCATCTGCTCATGCAGCTTCTCCTGAGCTGGGAAAGACCTAAGTTAAAGACCAGGCTCTGTCTGATTCAGACTGAGGCTGTAAATCTTTTGTCCACTTCCCAAGTGATAGGTGCAGCAACAGCTTTTGTGATTCATAATGCAGTAGAGTGGTAAGAAGAATAAATCCCAGAGCACTTCCATGCTGTACTTGAAAGCAGGATTCTTGTCTTTTGTTTTCGACTGATGACAGTTATGTTATTAAACATTCATTATTTGTTGTTCATTGCCTTTGTTTTCACCTTTCAGGGCGTGTTGATGGTTGGTCCTCCTGGCACTGGCAAAACAATGCTGGCAAAAGCTGTTGCTACAGAATGTGGAACAACATTCTTCAATGTGTCTTCTTCTACCCTGACGTCTAAATACCGGGGCGAGTCTGAGAAGCTGGTCCGCCTCTTGTTTGAAATGGTATGTCCTTAGTGACCTGATTTGGGGATCGCTGAGGTGAGAAGGGACATGTCCCTTGTTTTCCTGCCCCTCTAGTAGCATGTTGGAAACATGGAGTTTGTTGCATTAACCCTCTTCAACCACAGTCTCTCTTTCCATAATTTTCTGATACATCATTGAGGATTAAGAAGGAAACTGTTCATCACTCATGTTTAGTGTTTTCTAGACTGGATGCACAGTTGTGACCTTGACAGAAATTCAGTTTTTACTCGGCTATGGGATAAGCCCATAAGAAGTAGATGTGAAATTGGAAAGGTTTTGAGAATCATTATTCTAGAAGCAATACATGTTTTGGTTTTCTTTCTGTTCTGAATGATGAACACAAGCCTCTCAGTGAAGTTTTGAGTGCAGTCCATCACATGAGTTATGTGATGGACGTGCCCATATGGACCTATACTGAAGGGTCATTCACCTCTTTGGGGTCCTCACTGCACTTGTACCGTAGTTTCAATTAAAATCTCTTCGTTGAGACAAGCTGAGCTCCATTCTGTCCCCTGGGCTTTCCCCTCACCACAGAAAAACCTGGACATGAAAAACTGCCTGTGTTTTGATTGTATTCCTTTTTTGCCCTTTGCAAGACTAGTTGCTGAGAAAACCTAACCAACACTGAAAGACCCCTGACTTGAGGAGTACAATTTAAACTTAACTGTATGCCAATCAGTTTGTAAATCAAGATCTTGAATTATTTTCTTGTGACAGGGAGGGAAGATTTGTGTGTAGTATGTGTAGTGGGAACTGGATCCTGGTCTGTTGAGGGCCTGTGCTTACTGCTGCAGCCTTAATGTTTTCATTTGAATACAGGCAAGGTTTTATGCTCCAACTACGATCTTCATTGATGAGATAGATTGCATCTGCAGCCGCAGAGGCACATCTGATGAACATGAGGCGAGTCGCAGAGTCAAGTCAGAGCTGCTTGTACAAATGGATGGTAACAAGTGTTTAGATTTGAGTTTGGGGCTCGGATGCTGTTTCTTTATAGGTGTGAATGTAAGAACTTCAGCAATCTGGAGAACCTGGCTTTATGAATGGGAGAGAAACAAGGCAGAATTTGAGAGTAGTGTATTTTTGGAGAGTTCGAAAACAGATGACTGAAAAGGATGTTCTTTATTTTTTTCTAAAATGGCCATTTTGTTGGTAAATTGATAACTCATACTTAAGACAAGATGATAATGGAGATTTGTGCAGTTTAATATAGGTATTTAATTTTGATGCAATTGAAACAAATTTCTCCCCTTGGCTAGAGTCTCCAGCATGGGGGAACCCATTGTGAGATCTGATTTTGCTGTGTTCTGTGTTAGCATCTAATATCACCCTTTTAGTCAGATTTAGTGCCTGTTTTGTGCAGATGCACACCGCAAGAATGACCATCTGAAGAATATTGTATGATGACGTGATAACCAGCTCTGTGTTGCAGTTGTTCTTTAACTACTGTTTATAATGTCCTCAAATCCACAGTTTTGTTGTGGTAAACTCAGAGTAGGCAACTTTTTGTCCCAAAGTGATAATTTCTTTGTAGTCATCATTTGAGAGGCCAGGGAATGACTCCAATTTCTTCTATGCCCGTATTTGACAGAGATAGCACTTTTGGTGGGACTGGTAGGGCTACACTTACATATGACTGTGTTATTAAGCACTGTCAGAGAAAGCCCTCCCCTGACTCAGCAGAAGAATGAACTGTCCCCCTCTTTGTGACAGTGATGGTCTTGTCACACCTAAGTGGTGAGAATTTTGGAAAGGGGCAGTAGAATTGTATAGAGCTGTTGATTAGCTTTGTCTAGGCTTTTGCAATGTTTGTACAGTGTTTCTTAGCAAACATCTCAATTGATAAGAGATGAGGAGCAAAATTGCTCTAAACTGTTGTGCTTGTAGGGGTAGGTGGTGCTCTGGAAAATGATGACCCTTCCAAGATGGTTATGGTATTAGCAGCTACAAATTTTCCTTGGGATATTGATGAAGCTCTCCGACGGAGACTGGAGAAGAGGATTTATATACCTTTGCCTACAGGTATGTTTGCTCCAAGCATTTTCTTTTAAAATGGCCTTTGCAAGATGAGCTTAGAATTAACTGCAGAACTGTTGGATTTGGGAGGAATCTTGACATTTTTGTGATGAGTAGTGAAATGCAGGGGTTAATCTTTTTAGTGGGTTGCTTTATTTTTAAAGAGAGTGAGAGAAAGGGAAAAAAAACCCCACTACTTGCTTGGGGGCTTGAAAACAAAGAGCTGCGGCATTTCATTGCAAGCCCATTGATAGGTTCTTTGGATTTGTACATTTTGAAAGAGAGTTAGCTTTAATGAGACTGGAATTATTTTAAATGTTTAACAGTCAGTCCTTGAGGGATCATCAAAGGCAGCATTTGGACATGTTCAGAAACATTGCAAATGCACTCTGTGCCCTTGCAGACAAATGCAAAGAAGTGGATCCATGAATTTTCACTTACAGGCTTAGTTCATTGTAAATCACTGCTTTCTCGCCTTTATGACTGCTTTGAGTCACTCAGAATGCAGTGGGCTGATTGCTTTCCTGCCCTAAGACGTCTCAGCTTGTATTGTCTTTCCCAGCTGTCATTCACCTGTCCTATTAATTTTGAGATTCCTATCACTTGAAGTTTGCATAGCTTCGTCTCTTCTTGGTACATTGGATGCCTCATCTCCCTGCATGAGCACTCAAGATAACAAGATGCGTGTTCATGGTGACAGCATTTGTGATTGAGTTTAGCTGCTATAAGGACACTTAATACTTAGTTCTACCGCTTCTCTTTGCAGCTTACAGGCTGTAACAGCCCTTAACAGAATGCCTGTCTTTATAACCAATTAGTTTAAAATCTTATCACCTCTTACTCTTGTTTCTAATTAAACCAAATTGATTTTTGACACAGTGTATTACACCTTGGACAACACTCAAGATGTGCTCCAGTTTTATTTCCAGTCTTACATTCTGTTACATCTATTCTGTAAATAAGAGTGTTGAGCTGTTCTGTGCAAGTCTAAATGGTGCATTTGTAACTCCTGTGTGGTTTGATGTGGTCAGGCATTTTAATTGAAAAAAATTCTATCCTATTGTGGAATTTGATACAAGTATGTATTCTACCATGTTTGATTTTCAAAATACTTCGAGGATTGCTTACCCCATAGCAAAGATTAGAAGAATGTTCTCTGATACAGGATGCTCTCTGCAGGTCTGCCATATGTATGGTGTACTCTGTAAATAATAAATCCCTATTTTATAGCTAGCACCAGTTGTGTGTGGTTGAGAACTCCATATTCTTGACAATTCTGCGAAGCACAAAAACCAAGCAGCTTTAGACAAGCTTTCTATTTTATATTTCCCCTCCCCTCAAATTTTTAAAAAGAAATTAATTAGAGAAATCAATATATAAAACATAAGCATGGACATTTCTGTAAGACTTCTAGCCTTTCCTACTGCTGCTACTTCTGTTGTGGTTGTCCGTTTTTCTAGGTCATAAAAAGTGGTCATTGTGGAAATAAAGAGGCTGAGCTGGTTTGTTTTTCTGTACAGTGAAAGCCAGGAAAGCATTCGTTCTCTTCTTTACCACCCTTGTGCAGAGTAACACTGAGGCCTAAGCCGTGAAATGTGAATTCCCTCTTACAAGCCTAGGCTGCTTAACATGTACCCAAATGCACACATGCACATGCCCTCTACAAGAAAAATGGTTAATTGGCTGCATAAGTGCTCATTTACACAGCTGGTTATCCTGTGTGCACACTGCGTCTAGGTCTGAAAGTGGGATACTAGGACGTTTGTGTTGTAAATACATTAATATACGTTTACTGTAGTAATGTATCTGTTTTCTATCAGGCTTCAGCAGCTTTCTTGGGTCCCAACTGAGTAAAGTGCTTAAACATATGCTTAAAGTTCAGCCTATTGTTAAGGGTTTGTGCTGTCTGATGCTCGGTTAATAAAGTCCTCATTGTGGTTCTAATGAAACTGCGTGAATAATATGGAATCAAACACTTGAACATGAATCCAAAGGGATGTGAGAAGAAGCAGACATTTGTAGGATTGTGCTTTTGTGCCCTTGGGTAGTGTGTGACCAAATGCTTTGTCACCTGAGGCATAACAGGCAGTTTTAATGACATATGGAAATGTCTCTAGAGCATGCTGGTTTAATGTACTGCTTTTAACTGTATTCTTTGCTGTATTTGATTGCATGCTTTACTATGATTTGTTCTGCCTCTTTCCTTGTCTTATATTAAACACCTTTGTTTGTACTTTTCACTGGGAAGTCTTTTTTTAATATTCTTGCAAGTCTTCAAATAAGTATTTTTATGTTGCAGCAAAAGGCAGAGCAGAACTGCTTAAGATTAATCTTCGGGAAGTAGAGCTGGATCCTGATATCAGCCTTGAAGAAATTGCTGAGAAGATTGAAGGCTATTCTGGTGCTGACATCACTAATGTTTGCAGGTATCTCATTCCCCTTAATTTGCAAATAAAACTGTATGGAAGGTCATCATTTGCATTATGTGATAAAAGGCAATGCTCACTACAGCTGAAGCCATGCTAACAGTGGCCTTGTTTGAAGTCCGCATCTGCTTACTGGAACTGTGCATTACTGCCATGTGGAGCGGTCTAAGGACCAGGGAGTCTTTGTGTGACGTGGTTAAGTTTTATTGGCTCTGCAGAGAAAAAAAAATTGTCTAAGCAAATGTCATGGTACCATTGACTGCATTTGTCTGCATTTGTTTATGTAGTGCATAACAGGTTCGCACACTTCTGTTTTATTTTTTAAAATCCCATAAGAGCTAGAATTTTGTGATGCAGAGGAACCTTTCATAGAGTACTTCTTTGGTGTTTCTCTATACTGTATGTTTAGACAACCCCCAATGTGGCATGATCTTGGTTTCTGCCTGAGTCTTCTAGGTGCAAGGGTGGTACAGGTAGTTTATAGCTTTAATAATAAATTTATTTCCATCCTGTTCCCACATTTGTTTAATTTTTTGACAAATGAGTTTTTTCTGGAGGATAGGTATTTGAAAAAACTTATGCGAAGGAAGTCTATGTCTTTTATAATATTAGGATTCCTGCCAAGAGAAACTGATCCTTTAAGAATATAGCTTGGGAATTTTTTCCTTCCCCTGCTGCTTTGCTGAAATTGTGAAATGACTCCATGGTTTTGAAAACGTGGTGTGTGTCGCACAGTGCAATAGTTAAATTACCTGTTCTCCCAGAGGCCTACGTTATCCCTTGCTGGGAAAAACTTGGGGAAAGAGAAACTGTAGTTTCAGACTGCATGTGGGCCATGGTGTGAGAAATGAGCAGTGTTCTCCATGCCAGTAGGCCACACCGACAGCATCGGAGCTGGGGAGGAGTCATGGAGCAGGTAGAGCATGAGGAGCCACAGACACCTATGGCCTCAGCCCTGCAGGGCCAGGTGACACCACTGTCTGCTGCCTCCTGCTCTGCCCTTTACAGATTCAGGTGCTATGTGCACACAGGCGGAAAAGCTGAGCTGCACTTTGAACACTTGCTGACTGTCCCTTTGGGCTACTTGATGGGGAGAAAGTTGAAATTTAAGGGATGAGGGCGCAAAATCCAGACTACTTAAAAAAAAAAAGTCTTTGAGTGCAGTTCCTCTCCCACTCTGCCATTTCCTGCACTGAAGTTGTAAAATTTCATCTCTATGAATCATTGTAAAAGGTTTTCAGTTTTATAGTTTTAATTATCTCTGCACATTTACCATATGCTTAAATGAGTTTTGGTGCCTGTGCATTCTTTATGTTGAATTAATGTTGTGATCTGGGAACACGGAAGCTAAGAAAGATGTGAACTGCATCTTCTGTAGTAAATAAATGCTCTCTTAAGTGTTCCTGCCAGTGGTTTCTAGGAAGAGAATACAATCAAAATTCATAGGCTTACAGCACATGCTGCTACCAATTAGCTCCCATACATTGTCCTGTATTTCCAGGGATGCCTCTTTAATGGCAATGAGACGACGTATTAACGGCTTAACTCCAGAAGAGATTCGTGCACTTTCTAAGGAGGAGCTTCAGATGCCGGTTACCAAGGGGGACTTTGAGCTGGCTCTGAAGAAAATCTCCAAATCTGTTTCTGCTGCAGACCTAGAGAAGTATGAAAAATGGATGGCAGAGTTTGGTTCTGCTTAATCTCAGTGACGGCTCTCCTTTGCAAGAGTTTTATGGCTTTTGTTGTTTCCACTTGAAAAATGAGTTAGAAATCTTTTTAAAGGTTTAATAAAAGGTCTGCCTCTGCCCCAATTCCACCGCTTCCTGGTAAGATGATATTTTAAACTCCATTTGCCTTTAAAGGGAATAAACACGATAGTGAACTGATACTGTAAAATATATTTTTTCTCTGAAATAGTAAAATAAGACAAACAGGAAGGTAAAAATGATAATATTTTTATTTTTCTGATGAAGAGCAGTGTTACTTAACCTCCTCAAAATCATCTTTAATGGCTGGAATCAATAAATCAGCCATGATGTGACTCCAGAGAAGCTAACAAGGGCTCGCTGTGCCCCCTGCTCTTAAGTGCTACATTTGTGTTGAGCTGCTGACTCTGCCTCCCTTGACTGTGGCATCAAAGTTACTGTTTTCTTTCTCTCTGCTCGGATGTTTAGAGCAAAGCCTGTGGATTAGCTGGCATAATACAGAAAAGGAGGATCATCAGGACTTGGGCTCAGCTCTCCTCTCACGTACACCTGTTTGGAATCACTCTTACTTCAGACTGGAGTGATGTTACTTGTGACAACTTCTGGTGAAAATGAGAGGAAAAGAAAAGGGCCTTGATTTCCATCAGTCTGGTTTGTGCTTGACCTCTGGACATAGTTTGTACAAGTCTGACTAGTAAACAACTATGAAGTTTGACCAGTAGGCACTTTTTCTTAAGTTACATCTTGCACTTTTATGCTTATGTATCATCCTATACTTTGGGCTGTCTAGATACTATTATTATTATTATTATTATTATTATTATTATTATTATTTAAATACCAAGAGTTGAATACAGCAAAGATGCTAATATCAAGGCTGTCTGTAAAACACGAGGTTGTCTTTAAAACATGTGGCTGTGGGCTTCCATTCCTTCCAATTAGATATGAACTCTTTCCTAGCATTACTAAGCAATGGAATTTGCACCTGTTTATGTTGTAGAACTGCTTGTGCTTAATTTTTTTTAATGAAGATTTCTTAAAAATATATAAATGTTATTGATTTAGGGAAAAATAATCTGTACGATGTCATCTGTGTTCTTATGTGGTTTTCCCTTCCCATGTAGAAGTCCAGTGATAACATTTGGGTTGTAAACTCAAGCTTGAGAAATCCTCTCTTTAGACTGTAACTGTCATTCTGACTATATGAGTTTTTCACACAGTCAGGCTGTGAGTCTGACATACAAAGGTTTCCTGTGGTGGGAATTGGAAGGAGAGGTCAAATTTGCAGAGAGATATGTAAGCTCTCAATTATGAGGTGTTTTTGTGAGCTAGGCCTGAAGTATCTGGTGGAAGTGAGTTGCTGTGTGGTTCAGTAGGTATTCTGCCCTTCAGCTCTCTGCTGAGACTCCTAGTGGCATAGCCAGATGTGGCAAACTGAAGTAAGAAACTGATAATACCTCCTTCTGAATGGGAGCATATCCTTACTCGCTCCTTTTTGCTAGTTCTTGGAAGTTCCCAATAATTTCAGTAATTCAGTACGCTGGTCTCTTGGGCCATGACATATGAACCACTAAGGCAAATGCTGCTCAAATATGTTTACTGTTTAATAGCAAAGGCTGTTAGGGTGTGTTTATCATAGCTCTGCAGCTTCTGTCTGATTACGTGAGTGGCTTTTGAAGCTGTTTCACTGCTGCTGCTTTGTCTGTCAGTATTCTTTTTCTTTCTTTGTATGTGAAGGCCATGTCTGGGATTGATCCTGTCATGTTAAAGAGCTGCACCAATTTGCATGGAGAAACACCATGGATGTTCTGTCAGTCTTGTATTTGACATAAAACTCAGTCAGGGCTTTAGAAGTGTGTTTCCATGTGGCGCTCCAGAAAAATACCTTCTGGGCCCCCAAGACTGTTTGCGACACAGCTGCTGTTCATATCTTTCCAAACACAGAGCATCTCCCCTGCCTAGCATTAGGCCATGTTACACTCCTGGACGTTAGTGCAGCAAGGGAAAAAAAAAAGTCCAGTTGCTTCTTTCCTGACCAGTTTGCACTAACTGCACAGTAGAGCCCTTGGGAATCACCAAATTAAAAGGCACAGTTCTCTCTGCATTGAAAGATGACCAAGCAGAAGCCATGTTGATTGTATTATTTTTGGATAAATTCCTAACAGAAGCTTGTCTGTTCCTCCCAGGAAATAAGTGAACCTTTACAAAGAGAAAGGTTTGAAAACATTTGTACAATCTGTCATTTCTTTCTTATGAAAGCTGTAGGCTACCGCCGTTACTGGTTTTTTGTTTGTTTTACTGCAGTAAAACTTAGTAAAGTTACACTTGAAGGCCTCTCACTAGAGGCCGTTGCTGCCCGAGGAACTTCGTCTACACAAGCAGAATCTAGAAGGGAATAGAGGTGAATGCTAGTAAGTTACCCTGTTCAGCTGCCCAAGAGCAGTGCTGAGATTCAGCAGTTGGTGCTTGGAAAGGTCCAAGTACCACTTTTCTGTTTCATATTGCAAGCAGCAGTGCCCCTCCTGCTTATAAAAGCACAATGTTGGGCAAAAATATTATTCCTTAGCTCTTTGATGAGCCTTCTACCTTAAGATGTTAAACTTCCCTCTTAGATGTTAAAAAAAATTCACTGTACAGGGCGTTCCCCTCTAATAGGAATTATTCAGGTGGTGTGACCTTTTTCTCTAAAGATCATGATTTCTACCCCAAATCTGTTTTTCCTGTACAGGTCCATTCACCTTCTACCACTGCAGAATAGAAAAGTGGAAGTTTCCAGGCTGTAGGTGTTTATATGTACGATGATTGTGCCCAAGCATTACACCTGTGACTTGGGCCCTGCTAGATCAGGTGCCCTTGCAAGACAGAGACCATCCCTTACTGCTGAGATTTTTCAGGATAGGGATCTGACCCTGTATGCCAACCTTTATGTCTTTATGGAGTCATGTGGTGCACTCACCTCGTTGGGCTTGGAGGCTGGGTTATAACTCAGGAGGGGAGCTGGCAGCGGGGTGCAGCAGGGAGCAACCAGGGAAGGAGAGCTGGGCCAACAGCAGCAGCAACTCGAGGCCCTAAGGAAGAGCTTACAGCTCAGCCTAAGTCCAATTTGTGTCCCACTGGTGGAAACCCTTGTGAAGAGATGTTGGATTCCTCAGAGAACTGTATATGAACATGTCACAGCCTGCTGTGACAGTTAGTTCAGTCGGTGTCTGTGAGATACATGTGTACACGTGTATGAGTGTATATACACACACAATGTGTAGTGCTGCAGTAGTTTGTACCTAAATTACATAAAAAACTTGTTTTAAAGCTGTGTTTACATGTCTCTATAAACATCTGCGAAGGCCCTCTTGGGTAGCATTGTTAATTTTTGTACAATAAGAAGTGTGGTTGTACGAAGTAATAAATGTATGCGTAGAGTCTGTCTCACTCTGGCTGGGCTGCGGATGCTTTTCTGCTTCAAAAGGCTGCTATGCAGTGCAAGTGTTTTCAGCATGTTGTGGTGGGGTTGGACTCACCAAAGTCCTGGACTGAAAGCAGTTAAAGCAGAGCCTGGTTATTTTGGATAACGCTTTCAGCAATGGTTTCCCTCTTAAATTGACCTTTTTCTTGCCACAAGTTATAAAATGGAGAATGCTTCAAAGCCTGGAGGGTGGTGGAGAGGAGAGCAGAGGCCCCAGCAGATGTCGTTAGCACCTGATTCAGACCTCACAGAGCTGGTCAGGCCTTTTCATTACTTGCCCCTGGGCTGTAAGTGTAATCTGGCTCCAGAGAAGCTCTATCATCAGCTGCCTGCTAATCAGGAGACCTTCAAGAAAACTTCTACTAGAAAATGGCTTTCAAACTTGGAAAGAGGTATGAAGTCTCTTGGGACTGAGTTGATTATTTGAATTTTCTCACTAACTTCGTGATGAAAGTATGCGTAGTTTCCCCGTGTTTCATAATGCTTCAGGCATGAAAGAGGGAGCAAGGGAAATTGCTGATCAAGGGATTTCAGGAGAGGTCAAATCTTTGCATAGAAAGTTCAACTCACACCAGTTTAAAAGAGACTGTGAAATAGCAAAGGTGCGCTGGCTTGTTCTGATCATGGAAAAGATGAAAGAACATGTGTGCTGTAAAGAAGTTCTCCATCAAGCGAGCAAAGACTTGGATGCACAGTCCGGGCACAAGGAGGTGGAAGCAGCAGAGGAAATAGTGATTTTTTTTTTTTTTTTTTTATCTGTTTTTGGAATAAACCACTCTGAATCAGTTTGTGGACTGAGATTTTTTTCTGATCTGTAATGACAGATGAGAATGTGATGAACATGTAAGTGAAAGTGCTACCGGGAACGAAGCAGGAAGCATGGGAGTGCTGAGCAAATCAGCAGTGAGAAGTGGATGTTGGCACTGCAGCAGCCGCCGAGGCCGGCTCTGTGTGAGCTGGCCACTGAGCAACACTGTAGATGCAAGCTGCAGCCAAGCTGGGCAGGAGCAGTCTCAGCAGCGCTCTGGTAGAATAAAGCAGACTCCCTAAAGCCACCCATGTTGGTGGCCGCAAAGGCAGAGAGATGCTTCAATTCAGAGAACATGGCACATGGTCTTTTTCCCTGCTTATGTTAAGTGTTCCATGAGAGTGCTGTGCGAAAGTTGGCCATGGCTGCAGGTGCCTCAGTCACCCATGTTTCAGAGCCCAGCTTCCACATGAACCTTAGCTAACGGAGCTGCAGCAGCACGTGATGTTCCCACCTCCCTCAGCACAAGGTCATTTGACCCTCTGCTTTCTAAGCCAGCTTGGTTTTGTATGCTGGTTGTGACCTGTTGTTCTGACCCACTTACTGCGTACACAGGTTGTTCAGTACTTCTAATACGGTTGTCTTCTGATCAGCTGAAGCGCCATGGTCCAACATGTGCCTGCACCTAGGTGTCTTGGAAAGATCCAGGCAATTTTCCTCTTCCTTAGAAGGCCTAGGTTTAAAAGTGTATAGGTTGAGATGTCTTGGCTAGCCTGATTGCCCAATGGAAGAATGCATAACAACCAAGAAAGTGCCACAGGGAAGGTTCTGGCTTTGTTATGAAGAGGCAAAGTGTGAGGATATTCCTATTCCTACTGCACAGGCAGATTTGGGGTCATATCATACCCAAGCTCTATTTTCTGGCTTTTGGGTATTTGTGACTTTGTTGTAGTAGGAACATTCTTCTCTGAGTTAGGGGGAAGCCATAGTTTTTTTGTTCTGCGTTGGGGTTTTGGAGATCCCATGATCTGGTTGAAACATGAAGGTGCTGAGCCCATTCCCAGCTTTTGGAGGGAAGCAGCACAAGTCCCACATGGCTGTCTGCCTGTACAGTGAGCAATGTAGCTTTATGCAAAGTCACTTAATATTTAGAATGTTAGTTCAGTAAAAAGAGAAATTCATACTAGCAGATTACAACTGCGTTGCTCCTATTCAGAGCAGTCCCTTGTGTAAACTGTTCAACTGGTGTATAAAAACTGTCTTGGAAGTCAGAGTTTTTTGAACTTGACTTTGAAGAGCAAGAAAGGTAGAAAAATATTTGCCTAAAGGAAGATAGTGGAGTACCCAAGACGCTGGGAGCTGAAATTTCTTCTTTTTGTGGCTTTCCTTTTTGTCTAGCAGTTACACTGCTGGGTTGCGCTTTCTGGTTCCAATTTGTTTTGAAATACTATTGTTTATCCATCTCTCACACAGCCTTTGCTGATGAATTAGTTCCACAGAGCCCTCTTTTGCGTAGTGGTTGGTGTTACGCAGCGTGTTTGAACGGGCTGATGGCAAAAGATCTTCCTTGTGAAGTGAAGGTCACTGAAATGGTGAAGGTGAGAGGAACTGCACTGAATACTAATTGGACTGGCAGTGACAGAAACCATAGCAACTCTGCTCAGGGTTTATAAATATAACGAAGAAGAAAAAGGGAATAACCTTAAGGAGCTGCTGACAACGCTGCAATATGCATGTTGATAAAAACGGTGGTCTTTGTGTCTTTGCCAGTGAGGAGAACATATGTAAGAGGGTGGAAGTGGCTCGGTGAACAAAGGAAGGCAACTGCTGACAGGTTTCTGTGCCCAGCCTTGCTGCTTAAAAACATGCCAATCTCCAGGGCCGGTTTGTTCCGACCACTACAAAAACTGACTTTTCAGCAATCAAATTTGAACTCCTAATAGCTTGCTTCCCATCATGAAATGTCTTCAAACTTTGGGATATGCTGATGTCAGAGTGGTTTTGGAGGGGTAGAAGAATAGGTTGTTAATAGTGGTGTGTTTCTGTAGGGTCCTGGGGCTCTGTTCTGCTGGGATCCATGCAGGTGCACAACGTGAGATGCTGCAAATGCTTGTGGGGAGTTGAGGTGGTAGAAGGGTGAGGAGGGAGGTGGAGGTGAAGTCACTCGCTCAAGATCCTGGGATCAGTGAAGCAGACAAAACTGTCCCTCTGGCTCCCCCTTCCTTATTCTAAAGCATACAATTGTGTTTTTCAGTTGCTTTTGGTTGCAGCCCCCTAGGAATTTTTCTACTGAAGCCAAAGATCCCTGTATTGTGAATGAAACACAGCAAGTTTGTGTTTTCTTAAATACCTTCTGCAGGCCCTTAACAAATAGCCTGTGGTGTTTCTGGGGGCCACAGATGATAGTTTCAGAAGCACTGGCCCATGTCATCCTAAGCTTGCCTGAATTTCTTATGGAAGGGTGTCTATAATGGATGCTGTTGATTTTATTTTCTTCTTGTTGTTTTGCTCAGAAAGATGAAGCTCGGTGAAGGTGAAGTGCTTGTAGGGAGTTTACAATGCATTTTTTTCTGTGGAGATTAGCATTTCATCAGCATATGGCACAGCCATTTAAAATAAATGTTTGTCTTTTATTAATTTATGCTTGTGTAGAAAGGTCCCTGAGTATGCATATCTATCTTTCTGTAGTATCTAATGAGGCTTTTCTACCATGGTGCTGGGGCCCCGGGCTCCTTCCCCCGTGCAGGGTGCCAAGAGCTGTGATTCACGTACTTCTCTCCAGCATGATGGATCTGCATGGCTCACCAGCAGCACTGCCCAGTCAGCCTCCCTCTCTAGATCCTGGGAATCTAGGTTATTTAAGCTGGGAACCTGCCCAACATAACCAAATGCTTAGCACCCGTCCACACTCACCTCCTTCACCTGCTGAGGCAGCGGTGCTTTTTGCAAGGCACAACCCCAAGCGATTATGTGAGAGCAAATGGCTTTGGCTGGGGTGGTGCTTGGGAAGGAGATCAGGCAGCAGTGGGGTAGGACAGCATGCTGGACTGCATCCTGGTGTGTCCACTCTGTCTGGGCAAGGAAAATCACCAGTGAAGAGGAGGAAGAGCACGCCCCAAGGCACACAATGTGGATCTGGATTGGTGAAGAGCAGGAATCTTATTTTAAAACAGAGAAACAAATGAAAAACTGATCAGTTTTAAGATTGAGCAGAGCCCGCCACAGCCAGTGATCCAGAAGACCTTTTGTTGCTTTATGGCATATTGAGATACTTTTCATTCTCACAGATGATTTGGAAGCTTTATACCGGTTTCCCATCTAAATAGATTCACATTCGATTTGTATCCATCTGATCTTGTGCTAATGTCATCTTCTAATGAATTGTTCTTACTCGTTGCTGTTTATCCTACATCCTTGAGTGTATTGTAGAGTCATCATCTAAAACAACACCTTGTGCTTTGTTAGACTGTACAAGCTCCTTCAGTTTCATTTTATAAACCAAATCTTCTTCAGTAACCTTTCTTTCCACCTAAGCCTGTTTGGATTTTTTAACACAGATCACCAGAAGTGTAAGCGATGAGTCCATAAGCCACACACAGCAAGTTACTAAGTAAAATGGGAAAAAAGGAATTGCCATCAGGTCATACTGTTATAATCAAGTGAATAAACTGAGTGTTTGGTTGTATAATCTACATGAGGGCAGAAGGCTTAGGTGTATTGTTGTTGCACAGCAACTAAGACTTGTTAGGTAACTGAGACAAGCAGTGGGGTACACAGGGAGTGGGGGGAAGATGCTGGAGCTCTCCAGGAAATGACAGAAGCAAATATTTGGGTATTTTGTTTACAGGGGATGCAGTTCGGTGCACCCACATGATTTGAGACCACAGTATTTCTGGGCGTGTTTGAATGCAGCCCAGACAAAGGTGAAGAAGAGATCTGGGACCAGGGATAGCACAGCCACCAGTAAGCAGGATGTGAGTGTGAGTTTGGAGTGACAGGATAGATCATATCTACCTTCTGCCATTCTCCCCATCTGCCTTTCTCCTGCATATACATAGAGACTAGTGAGACCTGGGTTGTTCTGGCACTCTCACTCGGGTCCCCACTACCACAAGTACCCAGTGGCTCTGTGCAGGATCCTGCTGGTACATGGTTCTCCGGGGTGTGCTCCTTCCTATTCAGTTGTCCAGACACAGAACCAAACTGCAGCCTCCCAAAGGGAGCTGTTAAGCGTTCGGCACCAGAAACCCTGTTATGCAAAAAATGAACCCACTTAGATTGAGTGTCTTCAGCAGATTCCATTCATATCTCCCGGTGGTAGGTACAGCCAAGGTGGGAATAAAGCTATTGCGCTTCTGCTCCTCAGCGAAAGGATGGTTTCATGGTTTTTTGGTCACGTTGCTCTGCTGAAACTCTGCATGGGAGTGCCAGCAGCCTGCAGTGGCTGTAAGTAGACATCCACAATTTCCCTACAGAGGGTTTGGGGACCCTGGGAACATGAAGGCTTCGCCTGTTATTAGAAATCCAGCAACTCTGCTTCTCAAATACTTCCTTAACTAAAGATATTTTATACCTTGTTTCAGCTCTCAAAACATTTTCTAGGAGTTACCTGCGGGCTGCCTGGCCAGAATATTTCTCTAGTGGTGCGGAGCAGTTTTAGGAGGACAAAGAAATTCCGCCACACATAAGAAAAAAATGCTTGTCTGGATTTGGTAGTGGACAGGAACAAGCTTGTGTCTGGATGCACCTGACAGAGCCCACCAAACGGCTTCCCAAAGGGGAGTCACTCTTGCTTGAGACGATGTTGAGCACAATTGGGAAAGGACTGTGGAATGGGATGGGGAAGAAACTGGTGGCAGGAGTTCTTGCTGCTGGAGAAAGGCTTGGGATGATGATGCAATTGCATAAGTTAGGATCCATGGCTGCTCTAAGGGAGCTGAGTTTGGAGTTCCTCTTGCCCAATTGCAGATATTTGTGTCTGAGCTGGTCAGTCACGTCAGCTGTTCAAAAACCAGACTCCCTTACCTGTTTCAGTCCTGTCCATAGAGTGAAACTGATAAGCTTAGGATGTTACCTGATGCATCTGAGATACCTTCTCCAGGATCAGATGAATGGGGCATCCAGAGTGCAGTTTAGATTATGAATTTTGGGTGGGAAGAACCTCTCTGTGTTGGTCTGTGTCTTTTCAGTACCCCTTGCCATCACTGTCCCACCAGCACAGCAGCCTGGTGGTTACCTACCTTCAGATATCCCATCGTCTTGAGTGCAGACACAGAGCCGATCCCAAGCTCTGTCTCAATGCAGTCCTCCTTTGTGGATGGTTAAACTCCCTCCTCGCTCCTTGCAAAGCTCCTGGGTTTGTTTTTTCCCAAACCAAGGTTAGCCCAGCCTAAGCAAGTGCGACCAACACACTTGAAGTAGTGAGACTGATTGGCAGCATGGAAGTGCCAATGTGTACCTTCATCCTGACCTCTCCTGGCAAACACCATGAGCAAGGGAAGATGGGTCAGGACACAGATGTTTTTCCAGGGGAGCTGTAGGTAGTGGTACGAGTTAGGCAGAATCCACCAGAAGACAGCAGAGAGGCTTCTTCCACTAGCAGGAAAAGGGAAGGCATGGGAAATTTGGCAGTTTTCAAGGGCCTGAGGAAGGCTGAACATCCAGAGTTCTGACTCTTGAGCAGATGCTTCCTCACATAATTTCTGCAGCATCTTTCCCTCGGACCACTGCATCCCTTGGATGCTGAAACATCTTTGCCTCAGACGACTCCTGCCCAAGAGTTGCCAGTGGATCTGCTGTGCAGATATGCTGGGCAATGGGAAGGACAGAGGACAGTCTGGCATTCACAGGTAGCGTTGTCTGGCCAGGGTCTTTCTGACAATACCTTCTGGTGCAACAACCAGTTTAGGAGTGGTGATAAGAGATGGATACTGCCCGCGTCTGCTCCTTCCTTAAAAAACTTATGAAGAAATCTGAGCCTCGGGAGGGAAGGGGGAGGGAAGGGCAAGGGAGGAGAAGAAGGTTTTTTGCATCTTGCTTTATTTTACAAATCTGTCCTGCATGGCTGCTTCTGGTTGCCTGTGGGGTTGGGAATCCTTTTTTCTCTCTTTGATATATAGCTTTTGGTTCCTTCCTCTCAAGCTGTGGAGTTTCAGCAGGATAAAGGCAGGCTGCACTTGTGCACCTATTAGCATAAAAATCATTTGGGTGGGTTTTCTCATTCACCCTGGCAAAGTGGATGAAGATTCAGGAGAGGAGGTGCTGAGTGGTACACTTGAGGAGATGTATGAAAACAGCCAGGTCTGCCAGGGCATGGCCAAGCTCACTTCCAGCTCAATCTATTCAGCACAGGGGTGGAGAAGGCAATTGGAGATACCATTAGTTACACCGAATGCACTAAAAGGGAGATGATGAGTGTGCTCTGACTGTTGTCTGTGTTCTGAGACAATTTATATGGCTTTAAACAGTGGTTTCTCATAGCTGATGAGTTTTGCTAACACGTGTTAAAACCAGTCCCTAGATTTGGGTTACAGAAGGACTCAGACCCCATCAGATGATTGTGCTTTGCAGCTGAGCTAAGGTAATTCACCCCTGGAATCCCCCTGCTACTGCTGAGAATTCATTGGCCCCTTGTCTCTCCTTGCAGCACACTAGATTTTGGTGCCTTACAAGAGGTTTGAGGCTGATTCAGAAGAGTGCTGGAAAGATTTTGTGGCCAGCAATCATCTGTTCTCCTGGCCTTAATATTTACGGCGAGGCTGCCAGCTCCCACCTGTCTTCTCCTGGCAGTGTAAAACTATCTTCAAAGGAGATGTGGTATCTTCCTTTCCCTTCTGTATGCCAGTGATCCTCTGGTCCTGCCTAGCAAATACCTATAAAGACTTTCAGTCTTTTGACTTTGTTCAGCAAATTCAAGATGAAAATTAAAGCCAGCCACCAGCAGAGGTATCAGAGCTGCTGAGTGAGCTGCTGGGAATGAAATTATGTTGCATGGTCTGCAGACTGATTCTTTCCTTAAGGCTCATTATTTGTATTTTCCCAGGCCCTCTCTTCTAGCTCATCATGAAACTTTGAGCATCATGGCTGTAGCCCACAATATCACAGTCCCTGTGCCAAACTTACACAATACAAGGGAAGGCTGAAGCCGAGGGAAGAATTAACTGCACATAGCAGGGGGCCGCAGGGGGAGCTTTTGTGATGTTGCTTAGGCCTCTGCCATGGATGGGGAGGCCAAGGATCCACCATCTGCTGTGTGGCCTGAGGGCTTAGCTTGCTTCTTGTGAGGAGTAAGGGGAACACAAAGGGAATGCTGTCAAGTTGGAGACTTGAGGTGAATGAAAATTTGTCACTTTCTAGGGGTCAGAAATCTTTCAAACTCTTCTCCTGAATTTCTTGCTGAGCTGCCTGCTTCCACCTGTCTGCCTTGCAGTGAAAGGACAGAGGGTCCCATTACAGGGATCTTGCTAAGAAGATTGATCTTCCTATGGGCACAGCACCTCCTCAGACACCTGTGGCAGAAGAGTGGCTTGGTTGTGCAAGCATTTGACACCAGCAAGCCAAGCCAAGGTGGACAAAGGAAGAGGCAAGGGCAGCAACGGGAGAGCTATCATGGGCACGGCCAGGGTGTGCTGATGGTTCATTGTTGTCCCTAATGCTTATTAGCAGATCTATGGATGGTGTCCTTCAAGAGACTGAGATCCAGCCCAGCCTTTGATGAAGGAAGCCATCCAGATGACTACTGTAGGATGGCTTGTTGCTTGGCCAGGCAGCTCCCAGAGCCAACAGGGACACAATGAGGTGGGAGCAGCTGGACAGGGCTTTACCTGCTCTTTGTGGAGACGAAGTTGAGACCATTTCTCTTTGCTCCTGAAGAGAGACAGCAACCTATCTCTTGGCTCAGCTTCCTGAAGGATTTCTGCTCCCACCAGGATTTTCCAGCTGCTGTTGCTACATGGCACGAAGCTGGACGACCACTTGTGTCTCCGAGAAGCTCTGCTCTTCACGTTCAATTTTACCTTGAGACAAATTCATTTTTTACCTTGAGAATGAGTTTAGCACACTATGAAACAAATGTTTCAATATCTCCTTCAGTCTCTCAGGATTCATTATGAATTTACATTTAAGCCTTGTTTTTTTGTTTAAACCTCAGAGTTTTCTGCATAGTTTTCCCGTACAGAGAGAAATTTGCAGCTACTGACTGCTGAACCTGCTTGCTCAGCCAGCACAAATCCCTCCAATGAAGTTTTCTGCACTGTGTACACAGAGCTTATAACCCCACTGATTTATGGCTCCTGGGATGTGATACTTGCACCAGATTGGTAAATATTGGAATTTCTTAAGTTGCACAGATGCTGCAAAGCACAAGAGCTCAGCTGGAAGAGATTCAGAGCCCTGCTGAGCTTTGAATTCTTGAAGACCACTTGACTCCTAAAGACAACAGAAACCTCCTAAATGTGGCCATCTGCAGAAATATGTCCTTAAGAGAACAAGAAATCTTTAGGGGAAGAAAGGGTTCGAACTACTTTTAAGATTCATAAGCATTTGAGGAAGTTTTAAGAGCTAGAAGTAGCTTAGTGGTTGCTTTACATGCCCAGTAGTCTTGCAGTTCGTGCATGTAGAAGCTATAGCTGGGGGCTGGATGCAGTTGCTGGCCTTGGGGCTGGGTTCAGGGCATGCTGTGCTCGCTCTGAGCAGTTTAAGCTTTAAAGCAACTGCAGAAGTTTGTGCGCAAAGTGCTGACTGCAAACATGGACCAGGAGAAAAACTGAGAGGAATATGTGTGCACCAGGCTTGTTTAGAAACCGCAGATGATTTACAAAGTGAGCTTAATTGGAAGTTTCTCTTTGCGGCTTTCTGACGTGTTATTTTTCTGATGCAGACGTGTAGGAGCTGTTTAAAAGGTCTATGTTTACTAATGAGGAGTTGCATAATTGGGGATATATTTATTAACTGTGCATGTGTAGGACAGGGAAATTACTTGAGCAGCAACTGCAGTGCAGGAAAGGATCTGGGTGTCTTAGGGCATCACCAGCCGGGCATGAGGGACTGGCTTCCTGCTGTCCTGATGGAAGAAAAGACCTCTTGTCTTACTCTCTGGGCATCTGTCCCCAGTCCTGGCACTGCGGTTAAGAGAACACGAGGGATCTGAGTGCCTCCACAGAAAAGCAGTAAGAAATAGAAGAGGGGCAAAGAAACATGGTCTGTGGAGGAAGGTGTTCAGAATGAGAATTGGTACATTTTAGAGAAGAAAACTTTAAGGGGACTTCACTTGCTAGCTTTTAAAAAAGATTACTTTGACAAAAATCTTTAAAAATCTGTAAAGGAAAATATACTAGAAATGTCCAAAGAGAGAAAAGTATAACATTCTTAGTGTCCACTGTGGGTAAGGCAAAGGGAAATAGGCTCACGTTAACATATGGAGTATTTGTGTTAAACTTCAAAGGAAGGAATGCAAACATCCCCATAGGAGAAACTGAAAGTGTTGTGGAGACCCCATCCCAGCAAGGGATGTCTGAACTACTGATTGTCCCCCTCAAAGAGCCCTGGAGGAGCCATTCTGCCTATGAGCAGGGGAGTGGACTAAGTGATCCTCCAGACCTCATCCTGATGAGCTCTGCCACAATTTGGGCTTTACAGTGTACCCTGAAGACATGAGTTTAGGACCTGCTTTATGGAGCTGCTACTGCAACCTACCAGCAGAGACAGTGAGAAAAGTTCAGTTCCAGGATCCTGATGACATTTTTCTCACCAGGTGGGCTAAGCATCTCTGGGTATGACCATGTTGGCCGGACCATTGCTGAGTGGAGATATCAGGACTGGCTGGAGCATCAGCATTTACCCCTGGCTCCATGGTCCTGAATGTGTTCACATGGGAGCAGCCTCACAGCATCCATCCTCATAACCCTGTGTGTCTGAGAGCCCCAGTTCATCCTCTCCAGTCTCAAAAGTGACCACTTAGTTTACTAACAATTTATTAATATTTTAGGGGACTGAGTTGCTTCCCCAAGGATTTTGTCCAATAATGTGATGAGCAACTGGAAAAAAGGGCATATGAAATAAAATGTGGAATTTTGTTTCTGTGAAGCTGGATTCTGTCACCTCACAGGCTGTATGGAGGCCAAATTCCCTTGATATTCACCCCCCAGGTATGCCTGCCTCTATCTTGACATGCTGAATTAGCACCTAAACATGTCTCAAATGCCTCAAGAACTGCAGTACCCATCACTCACTTTACAATTCCTCTCTGAAGGTTAACATCCTTATGGTTAAAAAATATGCCTAATTTCTAATGCAGCTCAGCGTGTTCTCCAGTGCCCATCACTGTCTGTCTATGTGCTTTTCTCAGACCAAATTTTTAGTACTTCCTTCGCATCCTGTATTTTCTCTCCACACATGTACTTATACACATCATCAAATCACTTCTCAGTTTTCTTTCTGACAAGTTACAGAGGCTGACCTCTAGAAGTCTCTCCCTGTAAGTGGTTTTCTTCAGCTCTCAAACCATTTTTTATGGCTCTTTTCTTTACCTGCTCCAATTTTTTGATGTCCTTTTTAAAATATGGCACCTCAGCAGGACGCAGTAGTCTAGTGTCAATCTGACCAAGGATGTATGCAGAGATAAAATGGCCTTCTATTCCACTTCACAGTCCTGTTGCTTATACATAGAAGGACCAAATTAGCTCTTTCTGCTACAGCATACAGAAAAATAGGTCCCGCATTTAAACACCATAAGGCTCGATAGTGGTATTAACAAGAGAAAAATGAAGCCAACATGAAAGCAGAATTGCAAACCAGGGCAGCATTAATAGTAGAGGGTGGTTCTCGCCTGAACACATTAGTTGATATAAAATGCTGAGAAAACAGTTTCTTCCCCTTCAAAGCCTCTTGCAAGCCTACGCTGCTGTGATGGCTCCTCTGTGGTGGGTAGGCTGTGCGCTGATGTGCTGGGAGCGCAGTGGGGAGGGTGCATTACTCCTGTATTGCATGGCTGTGCTTGGGAGACCCTTGCTAAATTGTGCCACCAGGTTCTGTGGAGGCGTGAGGCAGCCTCTGATCTTTCCTGGTGTCAGCCCACAGCTGGGTGCTGATAGATCATCCCTGGGAACTGCGTGGTGCTGTCAAGGCTCCACATACTCAAAGACACCTACAGCCCTTTACACTCTCTGTCTTCCCCATGCAAAACCTTTCACAGGCGGGAGGGTTTTTCCTAAATTTCCTAATTCCCGTGCTGGTGACACTTGCTGAATGCAGAGTCACTGTATCGTTTGCGGATACGTTTTCAGTACACATCCTCAGCATAAGCCTCACTTTCCTGTATTAGAGACAGTGACCTGACCTGAATTACTCTAAAATCTCCAAGGGATTCCCTGAGACAGCTCAAGGGTGCCCAGTGGTCGTCTCCTGGTCTTTGAAGACTTTCTGTCGTCAGTGGTGGGAGTTGTACTCCCCTGATACGATTCAGCTCATCCTAAGATTGTATCTAAGACTGCTGAGTTGATATCTTACCAATGCTTATAAATATCTAAAGAGTGGGTGCCACAAGGATGAGGCTGGACCCTTTTCACTGGTGCCCAGAGACAGCACAAGGGGCAACAGAGCACAAACTGGAGCACAGGAAGTTCCACTTGAACATGAGGAAAACCTTTATTGTGAGGGTGACAGAGCACTGAAAGAGGCTGCCCGGGGAGGCTGTGGAATCTCCTTCTCTGGAGACATTCAGAATCTGCCTGGATGCATTCCTGTGCAACCTGCTATAGGTGAACCTGCTTTAGAAGGGGGGTGGACGAGATGATCTCCAGAGGTCCAGTCCAACTCTGACCATTCTGTGATTCTGTTATTCTGTGATAGTGTTGATGATGGTATTTGGAGTTTACTGTCAATCTCTAATGGCAACAGAGTGGGACTCTAATCAAGACATAAGAGTGGCAACCAGCTTAGACTTGGCCAGTGGAAGCAACCCATTTTGGTGTTTGATTACAAGTGTATCTTAAGAAGCCACATGGCTTTACATTGCTGGGAGTGGACCAAATCCATGTGAATACCAAGCTCAGCATCGAGCCATTGCCTTGCTTTCATAGGATGAGGAATGAGAGACTCTAGATGTCTAAAACTAGGGAGCAAAGTCCCATTCCTGATGCAATGTTCCACCATCCTGAACATCTACTCTTTCAAATGCTTTTTTTCATACTGGGGAGTTGAAGAGTTGTGCTCCCTGCTGAAAAAAAAGAGGTTTCTTTTGATAGAAAAGCAACATCTCAGTTTGATTTGCACTGGTCAGATTGCCAAAGGCATTCACATTCCTCATTATTTCCTCATTTCTTCTTCCATTCCCCAGTTCCAGACATCTCCCCAGCACCCTCACATCTCTCCAAAATGATATTCATCATTTCATTTGCTGACGCTACCTCCTGTGGCAGCAAAGGCTCCTTCTCCCTCTCCAAGCACAGCTAGCACATTACATGCTCCAGAGACAGCCTTGCAAGACTTCAGAAAGGCTTTCCCTGCTATCCAGAAAGAGAACAGCATATCACTATTTGATTCTTAAAGGCAACTTGTGTTTTAGTTAAGAAAACAACTAGTCTGGCCTGTCGGTGTGATAAGCCTGAGAATAAAGCCAGGAATATTTGGCTACATCTAAAAAGGATGTGTTCTGTCACCACAAACCTGACAGATAAGGTTTGTATCTGTGGAAACCTGAAAACAATGTTTTGGAGGATACCTACAAATGTACAGATAAAACGAAGTGCAGGAGTAGACTGCTTCCAGGGAATGCTCTGTCTCCCTCGGTACTCCTAGCAAAGTAGCAACCCTGGTCATCCTGGCACTCAGCACAGTTTAATTTCATTTGTTGTAAAATAGCATTAATGGAAAAGCAGACTTGAGCTTGTCCACAGGGTACATGAAATGAAATGTTGCATACAGAAATCGTTCCACCATTGCAAAGCTCTTACTGTTTTTTTAAATTTATGATTATATCCTTTCAGCCCTGCATGAAGAAGGATAGCATTTAATCTTGTGTTCAGTTTCTCACATCTTTGTAAAAAGGCGGTCTTTTGTCTTTAGGTCATAGGGATGGAGTCAGTGCCCTGTACCCTTGAGACTGCTTGAAGGAGGACAGATGTTAGTTCATTTAGTTCAGCTACTAGGCTGTCTTCACCAGGATTCGAAATTCCCTCGCCCATGCTCTCCGTGAATTGCTGCTCAATAGCACATCAGCCGTAGGGCTCTTACTCCATACCCATCTCCTAACTGAGTTGCAAGACTGGAGACCTGCATGTATCATGCTCCAGACGCTGAACTGCCAGCCATCTCCATCTGTGGTGTGTTTGTGGGTCTGGCAGGTCCTGAAGCTACATGGGGACCATTGATTACCAGAGCCGAGGAACTTATCTGGAGGCGGTGTGTCAAAAGTGGAGCCTAATGAAAAACCTCTCTTCTTGCTACCATAGAAACTGAACAGACTTAACAACTTGTTACTTCTCTCATCTCCAACAGCTCATCATCTGAAGTGACTTGACCTTTGAAAATATTTGCATTAAGTATCACCCAGTAGCTGGAGAAATGGGACTGAAGGAAAAAAAGAAAAGGAAACTCCCAAAGCTCTTGTGAAAGCTGCTGAGAAATGGAGGCATTTCTCTGGGATGAGAAGCAATGGAACAGAGAGGCCCAGAAGAGATTGTTCACCACTATGGACATGGATGAAACCCAGCAGGGTGGCTCTGAGCTTTTCTTTGACCCAGAAAGCTGCAGGACCAGCAGAGCTGCAGGTTTCATAGGTAGTTTGTTCCTGGACAGCATTTTCAATCCAGCACTTCATTTCTCAGTGACAGCCACAGCAATATGAAGCCGCGTTCCCTGGGGAGAAGTGGTTATCGCTGGAGTCCCACCTCATGAAGAGCAAGTGGGAACTGAGGGCCCTTGGACCCCTCACTGCAGCCAGTCCCACCATTCCAAGCACCTGCAAGAAGACCACAGTGTGAGAGGGCTTTTGCAGTGAGTCGCCAGCTTTGTGAGCTGAAATGTACTCTGTCATTCAGCTCAACACCCTGCTGCTAGAAAAAAAATAAATATCTACTTATTACTTTTGGGTTTTAATGATTTTTACCTATTAGCAAAGCAGCCAGTACAATGAAAGGCTGTCTGAGGTTGCTTTTAAAGCTCTGAGACCTGTAAAGGCTCTGCAGAGCTCTAAGGCTGGCCAGGAACTAGAGCAAGTTTTATAAATTCACAGGGATGCAGGCAGCAGGACCAGGCTCTGGCAGGCTCCTTGCTCTGTGGGCAGGGAGAGCAACTATGCTGCAGTTTGGTTCTTGAAGGTACAACCACTGTGCAGAGTAACTTGATGTGACCTTTAGACATAGCCCAATCCGTGCCATCTGGATGCTTTTTGCTGCTCCTAGTGTCTCCCTGAGAGCATCCACCACTCTGGGTATCCCAGGTTATGTAGTTTTAGAACATTTTTAGAAATACATCCCCCATTTTACCTAGCTTTGATCAACCTGTATAAAGAGTTAAGACAAGCAGATTGTGAAAAAACTAACAGTACAGAGTAAAACCACCCTTTGAAACCTAGAAAACCATGGCAACGCTGGAGTTTTACCATGCAGCACAAGAAAGCGTCAGATGAGGCTTGTGTCTGAAGCATTTCTTTTTCCCATCAGACAGCTGCCCAGGGTCCCCCAGCTAATATCCCAGGGTGACAGGCACCTTGGGGTGGGCATCTTTGGGGTTGTTGAATGTGTCCTGACAATATGTGACCTTGTGCATCCTTTGCACTTTGTTCTCACGGCCGTGATGCAAAACTGCTGCCATGGCAGTTTCATAATCCAACTTCCCAGTAAAAAGTTGGAAGGGTTGGGGAGTCAGGGAAGAGCAGAGGGAGTGAAGTCTCCAAGGCCAGAAGGAACAACAACACTTGGATGCCCTTATTATCCCCCATCCTGGCAAATAAGACATTTCATTCATTTTAAAGAAACCAGATGAAATCAAAACTTTTTCAGGAGAACTCTGCTGATGTTGACCTTGCTAGCTTCAAGGGCAAGGAGCATCCTTCCTGGATACCAAACCCCCCACATATGGCAAGTCACAGGCATTTGGGTTTTATCAGCAAGGAGATCCTGTGCATGGATACAGAGCCACTGATAATTTCCCAGTAAGCCTTTAGGCAAGGTAATGCTTCCTTGCTGTGATGGTGTCTGCAGCTTTCTGGCAGGAGGTCCTACAATCCAGCAGCTTAGGCTGCTCCGGCTGGTGGCTGCAGAGCAGGGAGCAGAGCCATAGGTTACACACCTGGAATAGAGAAGGATCTCACCTGCAAACTGCATCCAACGACTTGCAGTCACTGCTGGCCATACCGGGCTGCAATCTTCTCCACATCTGCCTCTTAAACCTAAATTTGGGGCCACCCAGAAGAAAGTAGCATCAAAAAATAGTGTTCTGGCAGAAGCTGTGCCAGTACGATGTCTTTTCTCTTGTTATCTGCTTGCCTTTTCCTATCTCAGTGTGGCCACAGGATGTAAAGACAAGTCATAGACAGCTGTGATTGCTGCTACCAGAACCAGAGGTGAGGTGCTCCCATGGGCAGCCCTTGGTTTGCGGAGTCCTCCCGCTTCCCTCCAGTGCTTTTACAGTGACCATCACCTCCCTACCTGCTGGTGGGTTGGTGGGGAGCCCCGAGAAAGGCCAGGGCACTGCTGGGGGTTGAGCTCTGTGGTGGCCAACAGGAAGCAGGGACACATTGTGGTTTACTGGTGAGGTGCCACACACCAGCAAGCCACCATTCCCTGCCAAGTGAGGTAGGGGCAATCACACCCTCTTTTTCCAGCCTTTGTGCTGCCTGTCAGCCCAGCATATGCAGGTTTCTCTCGCACTGAGGATGGCTCAGGGAAGGCCAGAGCTGTGGCCACCATGGTACGGCACAAGCCTAATATTTGTGGGCTGTGAGTGGCGCTGTCTGGAAGAGCTCTTGCAGTGACGTGGCTGGCACTGCTGAAGGCTACTCCAGCAGTTACTGCAGCTCTTACAGGATGCTGCAACATCTTAACTTCCCCTGAGAGAGATTATAAAACAATAAGTTGTTGTTTCATATCTTTATTGTGGTTGTAAATTAGATGAGGAGCTCAGCATTTAATTGTGAAGCTAAAAAAAGCCAGATATTATCCATGAGCCCCTACAATTTCCCAATGATATTTTACAACCCCATGGCACATGCTGATCAGAGCCATTCTCTTTCTTCCTGACACTTCTTACTCATAACCAGAGATGGTGCTCTGGTGCCTCCAGCAGAGCCTCCAGGAATCAACCTTCCCGATGTACCCCATTGATGCCAATAGGATGCGTGATCCCTCCAGCAGGCAGCATCCCTGAGCACTGCAGCAGCTCGGTGCACTGATAGCAGCCTGCAAGAGCAGCCTGGAGGCCGTGGTTCTGCTCAGTGTGGGCAAGGCTCTGGGCATCCCCTTTTACCCCTTTTAGTTTTCCCGTTTGCCCCAGCTGGGTATGCACACCCACGCCCTAAGTAAGCCTCGCCAGGAGGGAATAAGCCACATCCAGAGGCTTTTGTCTGATGAAGCAATACCATTTATTTGGCTGAAGAAGTTGCCTCACTCGTACGCTTGCATCATTGTGTACAAATCCTGTCTTTCTGCCAAAGGCTAAAGGCCATAAACCGGAGTGGGGCTGTTTTGGGTGGCACAGCCAAGGCAGGTGACAATTATTCACATACACAGGGCTCCTTCAACAGAGTCACTATTTACTGTGGGTGTCGCCCTTCTCCCTTACAAGTCTCACCTTGCCTCCTTGCAAGCACATGGTTAGAAGTAGCAAACCCAATGAGTGCCTTGGCACGTAGCCATCGTCCTCACCCTTTTCCCTCCCTGGACTGTCACACCATTTTTGGCAGCATCCCTGCTGCAGCAAGTGCTGGGGGGCTCTGCTGTGATACCCTTGTTTGGTATGTCAGCTACTGCACCTGCCCTAGGAGTTTTGGGGATCTGGGCTTTCATTTACTTATTTATTTTCATTTTTGTTTTATTTTAATTTTGTTTTATTTTTGTTGGGTTTTCTATTATTGTTTTTCCCTCCTCCACCTTAATGTGCATTTTAATCTCATGTTGATCTTGTTGGCATTTGCCCACAGAGGGCTGGCATACTTGTAACAGAAAAACCTGCTCCTGAGCCACTCTCATGCAGACTCTCTATTCTGAAGCAAAAGGATTTACTTCTGAATAAATAAGTTTTGGACTAAAATTGTTTTACTCTATGTGTTCAGCAGCTGCTCTGGAATGGTTCCTCCAGTGGTGTTTATTTCAGTCTGGTTTTCTGTGAAGTTACTGAATAATGATGGTGGCATCGTGAAATGGTATCCTCTGGAAAGTTTGCTTTTGCATGACAAATTATTCACACACATGAGATCTCCCAAGACATTGTCTTCCAACAGAGTGTCTCCCAATAGAGAGGTACTTCAGAGAACGTCTCTTTTGGGTTGGGACCATAACCATAAGTGGGTTTATTGTTGCTGGATGGTGTCTTTGTCTTGGATCAAACATTAGGGGTCCAGGGTGTGTTTTCAGCATTGCAATAGCACTTCATAAAGAGGAAACAGATGATAGTTCTTTTCCTGTGTTAGCTTTGGCATGAATTGGCCTTCCTCACAAAATAACCTCTTAAATTAAGCTAATGAGGCTTCAAACTAGGCAGGCTATCACAGCCTGGAGAGGAGAAAGAAGAAAGTATGATCATGCTCAGCAGTGGAGAGGGGTGCGTACCAAACAGCTACACAAACACCCACAATTGCATGCAAAATAATCAATTCCAAGTTGTCTCTGCCAAGTCCCCACTGTGGCCTTGCCCCGAACCTCCTGAGCTGGCATGACCATGTGGGAAAGGTTGTGGACAACCCTGCTGTCTTGGGTCAGAGACCCTACAAGGACCTGAACGTATGTGCGGAACTCCCCAGAAAGGGATAGAAGGTGACCTGTGGGCAAATGCCACCCAAATAAACATCTCTGCCTCTCTGGGCAGGGAGCTGACCGATCCACCAAGGGATTCACGAGTCATGACTGCCACCCGAGAAGAAGAACCGCAGCCCTATCACAAATGAAGGTGCAATATGACATACTGGACCTCACATGATTGTTTTGGGGGTCTTCAGGATACAGGACACGGCAGTTGTATCTGCATCAGTGACTGGAAGGTGCCCAGGGCTGTTCTCTGGCTCTGCAGCAGCTAGATTGAGATGTCCCACACCTGCATGATTGAGTTCTCCGTCCCCCAAAACAGGGTGGCTGCACTCAATCTCCCTACTAGGAAAGGTCCTTGTCCCACACTAACTCCCAGAGTGTCCCCAGGAAGGGTTTGAAAGAATCATGGTCAGCATGAATGAGCCATGGCGGGCCACTGCGGTCTAGCCCCAAGGAACACTACCTACCGTGCCCATGACGCTAACAGGGATGTAGCTAATAAATATCTGGCTGACAGGTTATTTGAAGAAATATTCCAAATTTCTGTCCAGCACAGGTACATTTTTACTTGGTTTTGTGAAAACTGTGATGAGCGCCAATGTGTATTTGTGGAAGAGGTGCAAAGGGGAGAGCTGTTTCCTGGATTTATCTTGGCACCACAGATGCTGAGAGGGGCTGCTGGAAGGAGCAGAACTCTGGCCGTACACTAGATAAGAAGCTCTGCTTTACCTTAAACTGGGAAGAATCAGACCCCAGCAGGCAGTCATCATTACATGACAAGGAACCAATCATCTGAGCAAACCACCCATCACCCTGTGATGCCTACTAGTAAGGCAGATGAGTCAGTCCATACCATCAAGCAAATTGTGCCTGAATCCAAAAACATCACACATACCCACCTGGGACATTCATTCCACATGCAAGGGGCGAGTGATGGTGCCAACAAACTTCACCCATCACTCTGCCACACCTCCTCATCCAATATTCTTTGCAGAACTGAGCTCAAGCTGCCCTGTTCGAGGCATCCTCACAGCATCATCCTGCACCTCATGCTTATTTAAAAGCAAACCAGACTTAGACTGGCAGGACACGTGCAGAAGAAAAAACCCACAGTGTGTGTAACAAAGCTCAGGAGCTGCTGTGTTCCACGTGCCACCAGTTGCGTAGCCAAGTAAGTAGCCCCGGGGTGCTGTTGACTTGAACACTACTTTTTTGTGGCTGAAAATTATTCTATTTATGGAACAATGTTTTACATTTGAGAGCTAAAAACTTCCTTTTCCCACCTTCTGTTGGAAACGCACATACCTCCGGTGTGCAACCGAGAGCAAGCTGCTTCTTGGAGGAGAGGAGCTTAATGACTCATGGAGATTCACTCTTTGCTCAGCCTGTGGGCTGTGATGTCTATGCAGAAGCAGCTTGGTTCTGCAGGAGTAGAGCCCCTCTAAAACTTTATAGGTCTCTGACTTGGGGCCTTATGGTAATTAGATGAACAGAAAAGCCGTGTGTCAGACAGCAGCAGCAGGCTTGCGCTCAGGTGATGCAATTGGTGAGTGTGCGTAGCCATCAATGAGGACTTTGATTTGGATTTAAGTATGTGTAAGTAGGCTTGGAGAGGCTCCAAACGTCTAGATCTTCCCCAGCCTCAGGGATGGGATTATAACATTCCAGCCAACCTCTGTATCTCCCCCAGGACTTGTTCAGTAAGTGCCTGGTGACGGCTTTTGGTTCTTCTCCAAAAATATGCTGATGTTTTCGATATCTAGTTGCCACAGCTGCCCCATTGTGGTCACTCCAGTCGGGCAGCACCTACTTTGCAACATCCATGAGCAGACCCTCAGGCTCAGGCACACCAGCAGGGGGTGACCTGGGTTGTGTGTGTCCCCTTAGGTAAACCCAAGCTGCACAAACCTCTATTAATGAGCGTGGGACCGTTGCTGTGGGAAATGGAGACAGGTACAACAGCCCCTTCAGGATGGAGCACGTCTTCTCACCAGCCAAGGGCATTTTCAGTGGGCCCATCTGCAAAGGAGGTCTCCTGCTTCCCTTTCTGTTTTACATTCTGAGTGTGTGAAACGCCACGTGTGAGACGTCTTGAGAGCACTGCACAGCAGAAGCCAGTCCATGTTACCATCCCCAGAGATCCTTGTCCCAGAACAGGAGAACCTAGGCATAAACAGAAACAGAAGGCTCCATCTGAACACCAGGAAACACATTTTCACTGTGAGGGTGACCAAGCACTGAGTAGACTGTCCTAAGAAGTTGTGGCATCTCCATCACTGGTTACTCTGGATGTGGTCCTGGGCAACCAGCTATAGGTGGCCCTGCTTGAGACAAGGCATTGAACCGGGTGACCTCCAGAGGTCTCTTCCAACCTCAACCAGAGGTATGCCGCTTTGAGTTTACTGGAGACTTTGCTGTCCAAGGGAAACACTGGGTTTGTCATTGCCTGTCTCCAGATGCACTGTCACCATGAAGGACAGCCCACAGCTGGGCCGCTTGCAGAACCCGTGTCCAGCCTTGCTGTGAAGCAGGTAGGAGCCCCTCATTACCTTGTGCTAAAGGATGCAACCTGGTACTTAGTCCACCTGAAGCAGAAGCCTCTACGTTTTTATGTGAGCTGTCAGTGCTGGGCAGACAGCAGCAGGGTGCAGAATGCTGGTGATCCCCAATGACAGGTTAGGCAAAACTGAAGGTCTGCAGAGGTCTCTTGCAACAGCAGAATGAAGGTCCTCAGTTTTCATCATTTCCCAAATATTACCAGGTGTGTATTGCTGCAGAAGTACCTATCCTGGATTGTAAACATTGTACCAGGCTGTGTTAAGAAAAGCTGCGTTGCATCTGCCAGGTGCCAGTGCCACCAGAGGTGACCCAACTGTATTGAAACAGAGTGAACTCCTGGTGCTGTGCTGCACCTGGGCTTGCTCGTGGCCACACTGCTCTGCCACAGCCCAGCCCAGGAGCATGTGTGACATGCTGCTGGTCCTACTGGTGTCCAGGACACCTCTGGGACACGCAGCATCTCCTTCCCTCGTGTTTTCTTACAAACATGGTGGAGAAACAATGCAATAAGCTGCAGGCGTTTTTCTGTCCTGGAGGTGAAAAATAGCAATGGAGGCTGCCAAATTAATTGTCATAGTTAATTATTTTTCTCAGTTTATTCATGCTTCAAGGGACCTCTTCCCTGCTGACTTTTCAGAGTGGAAATGTGGGCTGTTGCCGCCAGCCTTCGTCAGCACTGGGGGAGTCAGACTGTACGCTGCAGATGGAAACATGATGGTTGTGGTTGCTGTTTGCTGTCTAATCGCTTCTAGAGTCAAACCCTCCCGGGAAGTATTGCTCATGCAGATAAAGCATGTGAAAGTCAGGATTTAAATTCTGAAATGGACCTCAGGAGAGAGGAGAAAGAAAACTCCTGTGACAGAAGATGGACCCTGGTGGTATGAACCCACCTTTGCCTTTGAGAAAATAACACAATTACTGCTTCCAGTCCAAGTTTGTTTGCCACACACAGGTGCTGATTGCCTAACAAATTGTCCAGGTCCCAGATCAGGGAAAAAAAAGGTTATAAATAATTTCTGGCCCAAAATTTCTGCCACTGATTCTCTCCACTGATGTTTCTGTAAGAACCAGGGCACCTCTGATCTATTGACTGAAGAATGATTTACAGAAAATGCATCTCTAACAAGGTCATGCCCTTTCTTGTGGCTCTGGGATGCACAAGGCGATCCTGTCTCAGCTCACCACTTCAACGTGGCAACTGGTGTTTGAGTGGGGAGTGATGGTGGGGGTGGGGCAGCCTCCCTTGCCCACGAGGGAAGGTGGAAGGTGTTCACCTGATTTTTATCATGAGCTGCATGGACTTTTCCTGGGAAGAGTTCAAACCATCCCCGTCAGAGCCAGGATGAGGCCAGTATCCCTGTTGCCCTGCTACCCACCTTGACTCTGAGACCCCACACCAGCACGGAGGGTGACATCTGTACACCCCACCCTTCCCTGTAGAAAGGCAGTAGCTTCAACAACAGCATCCCAATGGCCAAATTGGGCCCCCACTGGATATCTGGACCTTGGCTCCAGCAGTCCCAGAAGACATGGTGGACCCCAGCAGTTTTGTCACTCACGTCACAAGTTACCCTGCAGAGAGGGCAGGTGGGTTCTGCTCTGCACAGAGGCACTGAGAATGGGGAGTGAGGGCAGATGATGGTGTCTGCCACCATCTTCCCCGTTCCTTTTCATGACCCTGGTGTGCAAAACTATTTGTCTCACGTTTGCATGCAGCGTGTAAACAGCAGCCACTGGAGAACACTATGTGCTGCGTTAAGCAGGGTGGAGCTGCCCTCTACTGTCTCCCTTCCATACAACTGCCCGCTCGGTTATCAGTAGAAAATAAAAGGCCAGCATGGATATGATGCTCTGCAGCGAACGGGGCCCTTTGGGAATGAGCCAGACTTCCCTGTGATGCTACATCTCCTCATGGAAATGTTCAGAAATGGTATTTCTGCTGGCTGGCAACTTCCCCAGGTTCAGTCATCCATTGTGTGATGAATGAGAAAGCAAAATTGGAGACTTGAGTGCCTGGGTACCTGTTTTGTGCAGAGAGGGTGAGAGAATGAAGGTGCTTGGTGCTGATTCTCAGGTGCTTCAGTGTCCCTGGATGCTACTCATGCTTCAGGGTTTTCTGATATCCCTATGTCATCCCCAGCCATTTCTGCTTCAGGTAGAAGTGGTCTGAGAGAGGGTTGGTTTAGCCAGATATAAATCAAAAATCCCTTGAATAGAATTTAAAAAGCACATTTAAATATTATTGTTTAAAGCAAATCTCCTCTTTTGTCGCAGAGGGGAATCGGTGGTGTCATGCTGGTGTGTTCAGCAGTCAGAGTTGCACTGGCAGTAAACACCAGAGAAAGCAGAAAGGAGGAATTCCCTTATACTTACCCTCCATCCCTGTTAGCATTTTGCAGTCCGAAGGCTCAGTGCAGTAGAACGTGTACAGTATGGGTATGTGGTCAGCAGAGCATCCAGCCCTGATGTCACCACACAAGTAGCAATGCTGTTGGCTCCTGTGGTCTGCATTCAGAACAGCTGGCTGAGTTGGCAGAGCTGGTCCTGATAACTCACACACATTTCCTGGGTGGTGGTAGTGGTCTCCAGAACCTGGGTTTATTTATTCCCTATGACCAAGAAGCAGTAGGACAATGTCTTTTTCTTCGTGGCTTCCTGAAGATTGCTAGGTCTTCTCAGGGGATTTCTCAAAGATGCTGTGAGAGAAGTTCTAACCCTCCATGTGTGAACACAGGTGGAGAACAGAGGTAGACAGCTGTGACTGTAAGCTGAGTTTTGAAGCCATATCGCTATTTGTCTTCACCCAACACAGGCACGTAGTGTTACCCCAGGTTTTCTGTAAAGCTTCTTTCCAAACAAATGCCAGAGAGAGGCTGAAATGAGAAATCAGGTGAAAAAAATATCTTGCTTTTTAATGCTCAGGCAGGTATGACCTCTAATTGTGCACGACGTCAGGTGATGGCTATGCAGAGAGAGCTCTGGAAATGCGATTTCACTTATTATAAAATCATGAGTCAACTCAGGAAGACCAGGCACAGAAGAAGCAAGCCCTGCCATCAGTGCCTCTGGGCTGTGAAGGAGTGGAGGGACAGGAGAACCACTGAGCCAGGGTGTGTGGGTATGCCTGAGTGAGGTGTTCAACCACAGCATCTCACAGACATTCCAGGTCCACTATGCACGTGGTGGCATATCTGTGTGGGCAGATTTCTTCTGCTCAGCTTCGAGTTCCTTCTGTTTTCTCTCTATCGCAGTCCCCAACAGGTTCAGCTTCCCAAGTGCCCCAGCCTGCCTCACTGCATGCTGGGTCTGCAACGCTATGGCTTCTCCAAACCTATGCCATCCTCACAGGAAAATCCTCACACCTGAAGATGCCTGCAGAGCAGCAGCAGCAGGAATGGAGGGAACTAGGGGTGCAGTCTGAGGGTGCTAATGGCGAGGAATAGAAATTTTATTTCTCTTGTTCAACTTGGAACAAAAATGATGATTTCAAACTGAACCATCCTGCTCATGCTTTCCAATTTAATGTGATTGATGATAATTTAATTGGACTGCCGCAATTCTCACAAATATCTTGATGTCATTTTGGGGAATGGGAAAAGAGTTACGTTGACTTTTTTGTTGCAGAATTACCAGTGGTCACTGAAGTATACAAATAAAAATAACACTTCCAGGACAGTTTAGAATTGGAATATTAAAGGTGGTGGTTGTTGCTGCTTTCAGGAAACTGTAGATAGAGTGATTCAATGTTAAGTGTTTTAAACATAACTACCAATACAGCAGTGTTTTAATTAGAAGAGTCCAGAAATAATTAATGACTTTAACAATTCAAGCAGGAGATAAAAATGAGGTTCTCACCCTTTTGTAAATCACTGTACTACGTTGTGTTAGCAGGACCCTGCTAATAGATCATCTTTTTAATGGAGAATTTAAGTATTATTCTGGGTCTACAATAGAAAAACACATAAGTGGGATTATTGCTTCACCCAAAATCACACAGCACAAAGTCTGGCAGAGAATAACCTGGCAGAGGACACCTGAGCCCCAAGGCCCAGCTCTGGTCAAAGGAGACAATGCATCAACATCCTTCACTGCTGAAAACGTCTTCAGTTCAAAATACTTTTGAGAAGAAACAATTTCTGCCACCTCCAGCCTGCTAAACCTGCATCAACTCCTGACAGCCTGTAGGGCTGGTTAGACATCAGCAACTTTCACAGGGTTTTGCCTTGACAGTGAACCACAAGTTCTGTGATTTTGGTGTTTCTGGAACCTGAGCCCGTGGCTGAGGCTGAGCATATGCTGAAAAGCATGAACACAAGGCTGTCCACGTGAGAGCTGGAGATTTGCTCTCATCTTCAGATGTCACAGAGACTCAGCCTAGAGTTATGCAGAAATTAACACCACATGGAGCTGTATAGCCACCTAAACCTGGCAGCGGCTGCCACTGTGTTAGCGTGGTTTTTTGGAAAAGGGTCCTCACCCCAGCTGCACTTCCCATCCTGGAAACAACTGTAACTCTCTGACAACATTTCTGCCTGGATGGCAACACTGCAATAGCAGAAATGATGGAAAACTGAACAAAGATGCTATTATTTATGCATTTGTTATCCAACTCTTGCTTATAAGTGGCCATTTGTAGTCATTTCCCACCAGCCCTCCACAGGGAGGCACCGATACACATTGCATGAAGTTTTCTATGTATGCCAAATTTCTCACTCAGCTGTGCTCACTCTTTTGGCTCTTTGCTCGTGCTAGCGGCTGTGTGTAATGCTGTGGATCCCACTATGTGCATAATTACCAACACAGGTGCCACTGCCAATGTAGCAAATTACAGGACATGACAGCCTCTAATTGGACTGCCAGCCCGGGCACCAGTGTCAAAGGTTTCTTGCATTTGGTGCAGATGTTGCTGCTGGAGAGGACAGTAATATAATTAGGAGAGCAAGGAAGGCTTTGCTGTCCATTACTGGGGCTGGCTCCTCACCTTTTTTTTCACTTTCTAATAGCTCAGTTTATTTTTGAGAAGGGCCAGAAGAAGAGTTGGGTGAGAGACTGTAAACTGCTGGCTGGGCATGCATGCCCTCAATTTTCACTGCTACAACAGCATCACTTCTGCCTGAGCCTTAGTGCTTTTGGGGGCTGTGAGAGCAGCAGTGAATAAAAGTGCTCCAAGCTCACCCTTTTACTCAGGGACTTGCAAGCTGTCATGCATCCTCTGCCAGGCAGTGGGATGCAGGACAGAGAGGTGTTCCCGCTTTGCCATGGAAACCCCATCCTGAGCCCCAAAATGTGCAGGCTGCTGCCCACTCCCACCAAGGGCCAGCCGCAACCCTGCTGGATAACGCAGCTGGCAGGACCATCCCTGCCCACAGGATGTCCTGGGGGGTCATACCTCCCCACTCCCCCATGTGCTGGGGACCAGGAGCACGGGCGTGCCTGGCAGGGAGGGAAGCATTCACAGGACATTTGGGTTGGGGCTGGAGGAGCTGCTGCTGCAGGACTGCGACTGCTCCTGCTCCGTCTCAGCCAGCTGATGGAGCTGGCAAAGATCTCTATGGGCACTCTTGGCTCATCCTGCTGTGTCAGGGACATTTTTGCAGACGTTCAGCCTACATTTCTACTTTCTTAATTCCATTCTTAATGTTCTTTGCTTAAGCCCTCAGGGCAGTAAATAGGAGGCAGGTTAGCAGAAATCGCTAAGTAGCTTTAATGAGATTTCTGCTCAGGATGGTCTTGCCTCCCTCTTCAGCTGCATCATGCTCCTTCTGCCTGAGTCAGCATCCCCTGGAGACACGCTGCTTGCTGAGGTCTTCCCCCACGATTTATTTCTAGTTCTTTCAAATCAGGAACAATTAGCTCCACACACTTCTCCCTCTGTTCCCATGTTTCACCCATGGCTGGCCATAGGATCTCCAGATTCTAGGAAAAACTAGAGACTGTTAAGTCCTTCCCAGTTGAAGTCTGTCCATTCTCACTTACTATTCCTCACAGTGAGGAGGTTTTCTGCAGCATTTCTGAATGTAGGAATAGGGGTGGTGATGTATTCACTTTGGCATCGACTTCTCACAGAGACAAAAGAGCTTTGGTAGGTCCTGGGCTTTCTTTCTGCTCTAAGAGCGACTCTGTCCTTTTCTTTCTAAGATTTACAAGATTTCTTTAAGACTCCTGCAGTTACTACTTTCCAGTGTCTTTCTTTTTACTTTCATTCTGCCTCATTATTTCTTACTTTGCAGTTAACTCTCCTGCCTGGTTCCTCCTCCTCTCTTTTCACACCACGTTTTTACTCCCAGGAGTGAGACGCTCACTGGGGTGGGATAGCTGCTGCAAAGATCTACAGAGACTGGAAGTTGCTTTGAGCCTTAAAATGCAACCCTAAATGAGTGTTAAAATCCAAGTGGACCCAGTTTCACCCAGCTGATGGAAGATTTGCCTCTTGAGCCTGCTCCAAACAGCCCATGCTTAGCTATGCCATGTCAAGCCTGGTGGTCCTCCAGTGGTGTATTCCTCCAGCCCTTCTGGCCTCAGATGCCCCCCAAAGCCCTTTTGCTACACCCCAAGGCATGCAAAACACAACCTTGGCACCCACTGCTATGAGAAGGCACCACTCTGGCAGGCTATGACGCAACCCTCTTATTATTTCAGACCCTTTGAATTGGAAAACCACAGAAAAACAACAATTACACCTAACGGCCATGGGGGCACAGTGTGGGGCTCTGAGAGGCCCAGCTACCTCCCTGTGGTCTGGGCACATGTGTCTGTGGGGGATGAGAATGCTTTTTCCTGGCTCAGGGAGGAGGTGAAGTGGCTGCCACCAGATGGAGAGGTGCCTGCTTCGCACAGCCGCTTGAACTCAGCCCCACTAAGCAACACCAGCAGTAGGAGCTTGAGCAGCAAGCGCACAAAGCCCCCTGAGACCAGAGGGTGCTAAGATGTGCTGCTCTAGTTGGTTGAACTCACCTGGCCAAACTTCTCCTGCAGTTTGCACAGCTCACCTTAGATCCTGGGGGGCGTGCAGGGATGCAGAGGGGCCGGTTTGGTGGAGCAGCAGCAGGGAGATTCACTCAATAAACAACAATGAATAGTAATAGGTGTAGCATCATCCACTTCTCCTTCAGCAGTGTGTGGCCTCCTGCTGACCTGCTAACTGAAGGGAGCCTGCTGTCACCTGAGCACCTTACCAGAGAGTGGGGTGGATTTATTGAAGAGGGCTGTTCAGGAGTGAGCTCCATGCAGTATCAAGCATTTTTTATTCAACATATTCCCTGCTGTTGCAGAAGGTTTTGACATGGCAGTCTGCTTTAGTACAGGCTAGCTTTGAAATTGTTTTTAACCAGATATCTGAACTTTGCTATTAGAGGCTGGAAGATTTTTTTTTTTTTTGGAATGTGGCTGTGGGGAAACACAAATGGGCCATCCTGGGGTCTCTGTTGCCCATGAGTGTACAGTCTCTGATGGATTTTGTTCCTTACAAGTCCACACCTTTGCCAGTGTGTTTTCAGCCGCAGCCTCCTCCCATGTTTATCACCTCTGAAAACACCTACAGCGTTTGAATCAGTCTGTTTGGGAGGTAATTGATGTTATCAGATTTACGTGTCAGAAGGAATTTGTCCCTAGAGCAATCAGGTTGGTTGGTTGTCTTTCATGGGATCTCTCTTGATTTATATAAATTGCAGTAAATATAGGCTTGGCCGCCTGTTAGTCAGGCTGTGACTGGTCTGACTATGGTGATGAAAAGCTCCTGGGTTTAATGTCTCTGCATATTTCCTTGTAGGCAAGTTCCTATGTTAGCTACCTGTATTTGTGCATTGATGGTCAAAAGCCGCCCTCCCTGAGCCCTGCAAGGGGCAGCTGCACACTGCAGCATGGAGCAAAGCAGCTTTGCATGGCCCCTGAGCCATTATATTGGTCCAAATTGGGCATACGTGGTTTGAATACCGCCTCAGAGCAGCTGGCAAGAGATGTCCCTCTTTAGCCCTTCCCGCTATGCTACGGATTGAGGTTCAAATAATAAATGATGATAAATGATGCCCTTCCTGTAACAGCCACAGAAGGTGGCCACACTTGTATGTAAACAGGTCCAGATCCAGACACTTCAGGGTTTGAGTAAGACTATTGATGTGCTTCAGATTTAGCATGTGTGTTAAGTGCTTGGCAGGGTCAGACCCAGAGGAAATGCCTGATGGTCCTGGGAAACAAAACAGCACTGGATGTGCTGGGGCAGTGACTGGGAGAGAAACCCAAGTCAGGATGAGTATACTGGGGTCCCCATTTAATAGATCAAAATATCTCCCATGGACCCTGGATCTGAAGATCCTCTGCTTGTGAAATCTGTGCTCCAGGGGAGCAGGGAAGTCACATCTCTGGCCATGGAGCAGAGCAAGGCATCTCTCCTCCAGGGAATGGTTCTAGAAGAGCTGAAATTATGCCAAGCCAGAGCTGACCCCACCTGGCAAAGCCAGTTTGCCCTCACCAGCCAGACCTCAGACCTACCCCAACCTTTCACAAGCAGCCAGATCCCCTCAAATCCTCCTTCTCTTGTGGTACCTCTTGATGGTGACAGCTACCACCTGCCATTGTCTGGGGTGCCCTGCACTGGGACACTCAACTTGTGGGTGATTAGAGGTAAGCTGAGGTCTTCAGGTCTGGTTCTACCATCCCAAAGGTTTGAAGAGACATGAACCAACCAAAAAATGAAGCAATGCTAAGGGCCCCGGCTGCCAAGGCTGGGACAGCTCATGGGCATGCACCGCCTCCCAGAACAGCTTCCACTGCAGCAGCAATCATATGAGACACTTCCTCCGTCTTTAATTACTTCCTTCCGTCATACCCTCCCTTGTTACTCCTGCCCTGCTGGCCCACTTGGCTCAGCTCATGATGCCTGCCAGAACAGAAGGAACTGCAAGAGTGGATGAGCATCCTCCCTGGAACCAGAGGCTTTTGCATGGTCCATTTGCAGCAGGGAGGGGGCTTAGGCATTTCCACCCTTGTGCCCTTCCTCCTCTCACTGGTGTCACTTGATAACCCGTATGTGGGCACTCACTACCAAAAGCCTTGCCACAGCCACCACCTTAAACTCAGTGTCACTAATCTACACGTTTTCCCTCAGCTTGCCGCTTGCACCAGAAGATATTTCTGTTTAAACTGATCTGGTGAATGTGATCACAGTGAGTTGGTTCAGCACAGCCGACAAGTATAAAAAACTTCTTGAATCAAGGTGCTGCCATCTGAAACACGCTGGACCCATTAGTCAGGATGAAGAATTATAACTTGTCCAAAAAGAGAAATCTTAGCCGTGCTCAAGTGATGCTTGTAGGTGCCTCGGTGAACGTTTCTAACGGTGGTGCTCACATATCTTACTGCATCTGAAGATAATTTTAAGCATCCTAAAATGCCTAAAGGTTCTATAAAAAAATATTCTAGACAACATTCATGCCTCACATGTTAACACAACTGTTAAGCAATAAACAGCAGGTGAGTAAAGAGAGGAAGATATCCGATTGCTGTAGGGACCTAAAGGACAGTGGAGCCAGGGAACAAACTTTTTTCTGGCTTTGCCCAGAGGCAATTCTCTGATTTTCATTTCCAATTTTCATGCATTCGTCTAATGTGAAGGTCCTGAATCAGGTGCTGTTTGCTCTAGGGCCAGCTAGAGTGAGGAAAGCAAATCCCTGGATTTCTTCTTGCTGTGACTACTGCATGTGGGTATTTACTATGTGATGTTTAATCAAACAGAAACATACATAAATGTAATTATAGTAATAATGATAAAACCCAAACTACAGAACACAAGAAGACACCAAATTAGTCTGAAATTAGTCAGACTGTTGAAAATGAGAAAAATGCTAGATGTCAGTGAAGTCTTAATTCTCACCCACTGCAGGCTGACATGAGTTGACAGTCTCTAATTGCACCGTGACATACCAGGTTGTTCGCAGGGCTGGGGTGAGACTTCTCAGGAGGAGGGAGGCAGCAGGAGAAGAGAAGCAAGCTTCCCAGTGTTACACTGCTGAGCCCGGCTGGCAGTGACTTTTCTCCTCAGATTCCAGCTCCGGTCCTGCACTAACTGTGGGCCTGTGTACTGGACCCTCACCTCCTTCGCTTACCCACTTTCAGCCTTTACTACACACCTCCAGTGCATGACTTTGTTGTGTGCACGTGGGCAATCTCTGCACAGCCTTTATAATGATTATTCCTCACAGGTGCTTCTCTGATGCTGTCACCTGCATGCAATCTGCAGCCATTAATACTGCAGATTACCATCAATCCTGTCTCTTCTGTCCCCTTTCAGGCACAGACAAGCCTTCCCTCTCAGTTTTGCAGCAGTGAAATTGAAGTCAGTTTCCCCATCTCATCTGGGACTCTCAGGATAGGACATTTTCAGTATGCAGAGCACGTTTTGGTGCAGTTGTGCATGCTTAGCCTTCCTCAAAGTCACGCATCCCTCTCAATGCTTGCTGGGTGTCTTGGAGATGGGGAGACCAGGTCCCCTTTTGGCTGATGGGCTGGTGGCATTACTTAGAAACATCGCAAGTTCTGCAAGGGTAGAGCCACGTTCTTTGGCAGGACCATCAGCTCCTTTAATCAGTCACCTATGTAAGCCACTGCGTCCCTTTTCCCCTTTCGGTCCCCTTCTTTCCTTCCAAACTGCATCACGCAGGCAGGGGTTCTGCAGGCAGGAGCATTTCCTGTGCACAGGCCAGACACATTCCCAGAACACCGTCTCTCCTGTCAGGGCTGGGAGCATGGGGCCCAGCTCATCTCCACTATGAGACCATGTAACTAATTTTCCTAATGCACAGGTTAAGCGAATTGTTGCACGAGCAACTTTACATGGATGCTGCTGAAGGACAGCTAAGCAAGAGCAATAATATATTGCATTTGTGTACCTTAGATAGCTATTTGTTTTATCATGTACCATGCTGGTAGAAACAAGTTCTGAAGGATGAAACTAGTTGTTTAAAATGCTGACTTATCATTTTTTCTGAGCACTTTGATTACTTTTTATTTTCTGTTTACACAGCACCATCTAAATGCAGCTTTCCCTCAGGCCTTGAACTGCAAAAGCTGCAAACCAACCCCACTTAGAGGGAGACCCAACCCTTCAAAATGCTCTTCAAAAGCATGGCTGCTATGGGGAAAGATTACAGGTGACCCTCACGATCCAAACAATGATGCTGACCTTCATCAGTGCTCCCAAAACAAGGAGAAACGCTGTGGCACCTTCCCCATCCCCATCTTCCATGGCAATGATTTCATGGTACGCCTCAGCAAACCATCAATTTAGCATGAGACTTATCCACTCTGTAACAACACCTTCCAGCCTGGTGACAGGAGTCCTACAGGAGTCTTGTAGTGATACAAAAGCCACAAACAGGTCATTGGGTTGTAGCTTTTTGAAAGCTAATGGCTAAACTCCTGCTGAAAGACAGCAAACCTTGTCTACCGGAGCCTCAGGTCACTGTATTAGTGAGTGTCTGAATGGAGACCCTATTATGAGCCTGTATGAGGCTGGGAGGAGACAGGCATTGTCTGGGTATAAATATATATAGAATAAATATGAAATTACTTTGTAGTGGGGAAAGTCATATTGATATCTGCCTACCCTTGGATCAGACCCAAGGAGCTCATGTCACTCAGTGTGTTCCAGCTGCCAATCTTCTGATGGTCCAGCGAACCTCTCCTGTGGACCTGGCTCTGCAGTTATGGATGAAAGTCTGCTTGGAGATTCATACTGCCCGTAGAAACAAACTAACCCCTTTTTCTTTGGAGAACGTCCCCTCTGCTTCCTTTTCCATGTCTAGGATTCATCCTCCTGCCTTGCTTTTGCGACTTGCTCCGCCCAGACACGTGCCACATGCCAGGGTGTGCAACCTGACGCAGGGCTTGGACTCCATCCCTGCGTGCTGTCAAGGCAGCTGGGAAAGCACGTGCCTACATGCTGCAGTAAATCTGGGATGTAACAGCACTTTGCTCAGAGCTGGGGGTGGAGATCCCCTGCCTGCCTTGCCTTGACCACCCCAACATTCATTTGGGTACCCCTGTCTGTCCTGCCCACCCACAATAGCAGCTGCAAGCCCAGGGCTTGGGCTGACAGTGGCTTTTACTGGCATAGCCTGAGGAGGGAACCTGGGGGCCAAGAGTAGTACTGGCAGAGACACCACCCAAACCTACTGGAGGTTATACACCTTCAACCCAGCCAAGCCAGAGACAGCACTCAGCCCTGGGACGTGGCAGCGGTGCTGGCATTAGTGTGGACTGGTGCTGGACTCAATAAAACTTCCCACCTCTCAGGACCAGCTGTGTGCCTCGGCCACCTCCAAGTGCCATGTCAGACAGCGAGGTTCTCCCAGCACCCACAGAGGTGCACACCCACTGGCACCATGGCTGTGAGCTTTTTCAGCAGCGAGGGGCCAGCTACCCCCTTTTCTCAAGCTCCCTTTGAAACTTTGGGGATGTGCATGACAGTCAGCCCCAAAATTTTAATTTCTGCAGTTGCTGAGCACCACCATCCCTTTAACATGGTCCACAGCTCCTTCATCTGGTGGAATGATACCACCTCTAATGGGTAATGGTTGTGGCAATGGTGGAGTGACATGCCCTGCCTTCTGCCCCTCTCACAGAGGTAGTTAAGCCATTTAGCAGAGACACAATCTTACTGCAGATTAGATAAGGCGAAAATCTGTCTTCCAGGGAGGTGTGGCAGGTCTCATGCAGAGGCAGAGATGGTGTGATCATCTCTCCCCTTGGCTCCACTTGCAAATACTTAAAACTGGGAGATCACGAGTGCTCGGTGTAGCCCCGAGGCATTGCTTATTTGCTTTGTGGTAGCAAATATTTATGTCTAACAAGAAAAATCTCTCCTTTGATAGTTTTCCCCATTTTTAGCAGCAAAACCTTCAGCTTTTCCCATAGGCCTTGGAAAAGCTAATTCTAACATCCCAGGTTTCAGCTACCACCCACCATGTGTGTCGGTGGTGGGAACACTGCATAGTTGGGGGTGGCACATACCCTTGTCTTTCCTTTCTTTGTCTGCCAGAAGAAAAGCCCAGGTCCTGGAAAGACCTCTTGCTAGGGAAGGGAACAGTGTTAGATAGATATTGAGACTCTTTCTCTAAAGGAGAGGGGCTTCCAGCTGTACCTGGGCGATGTACTGTTCCATACACCCTGAGCGGGGACACAGGAGTGTGGGTAACAGTGCAGAGACAACTCACTAGTCCAATCCAAAGGCCACCCTAATGACCAGCTTGTCAGAAAGCCAAGAAACCAAATATTCATCCTGTTGTCTGTTTTGGCTTCACTTGTGCTGCCTTGGAGCACTTGCGACACGTGCATTCCCCACTGAAATGCTGATTTGTTTCTGTCAGGCACCCAGAGCTGGTTCCTCGGTGCCAGGGCAACTCCTTGGTCACTGTTTGATTTGATGTAGGTCACAGCGGAGTGGTGCATGGTGAGAGCAGAGTGACCCGGCCCCACTGAGCCTGCGCACATAGGGCAGAGCCTGCAGCAGCTTCCTCGTGGGGAGAGGAGCATGCTGGAAGGATAAAACACATGAAAGGTCAAAAAGCAGCTAAGGAAAGCAACCTAGGACCCTTCAGGATCTGTCCGTGCCCCTGGCATCACTCTGTTTAGAGAGTGAGATTCGAAATTATTATCAAGCAGAGCAAGCTGACTGAGTTAAGAGCAGAGCTGGAGTTCAGTTGTGCCTGCCTTGTCCTGTCTGGTTGATGCCTGACTTCCAGACACCTTGCACCAAAACAAGCCCTGCAATAATGCGCAGTGGGCTGTCACCTCCATCTGGGACATTTCTGGAAAGCAAATGAGGGGTTTATTGAGGGGAGAGGAGGCACACTGGGAGCTGCCCCTGCACAGTGTAGTGTGGCTGCTCCCACACGGTTCCTCCTCTTTCCCTATCCAGTCTGGAGCCATCGCCCCTGGCGCTTTCCTGACTCACTTGCCCATTTCCACCCCCTCCCGCCCCACTCCCATGTTGCGGCAGTGCAAGGATGCACGTTTAGTGGAGATGTGGTGCTAATAACAAGGCGCAGGGCAATGTAAACAGGAAATCCTGCCATGAGACACCTCTGGCATCTGATCAGGCTTTCAGAACCAGCCATCACCACAAAGAGATGGAGCAGCCCTATATCCGCTCGTAATGTTGGGTGGGAATGCTGTTGTCAGGGTGAGGAAGAGCTGTGCCTGGCCTGGCTGCTCTGCCTTTGGCAACCATACCCTCCTGAAAGCGAGTGTGAGCTGGAGTCAGATGCCTGGCAAATCCAAAGGAGAAAGGTTGACTTGCCAAAGCTATTTAGTCTATTCAAGGCAGAGTAATAGATGCTTGTCTGAGTTGTGGACCTGTTCCAGAAAGGTAGGAGATGTGATGAAAAAAAAGGTGCTTCCATTTTAATAACTAATTAAACAGACTAACTCAGCCAGGGACCGCTGACGTGGAACCGAATCCAAAACCTAAAAGAAGTAGCGGTAGCTATAGCCTGAAGCCTTAGCAGTGAAGGAGCGATAGAGCAAAAACATCTGTCTCTTGGAAGAAGGTCAGAAAAGGCTGATAGGCCTCTTCCAAATGGAAAAAAACCTCTCCAGACTAGGAAATAAAGCTGTTCCCATTGGATCAATGCCCCTCAAGCCCTCGTCAAGCCGGCCAGCGTGGTGGCAGATGCTCTGTCTGCTGCTGCAGTAGGCATATGGCTGGATGTGGGCTACAGTGGTCCTGGGTTAGCACGAAGCTGGGGGATGCTATGCTGCCGTGAAAGCGGCCAGAATGCCCCAGCCCAGCCCTGGCTCTTGTTGTGGTGTTTCTGGTTTATTAAATCATTGGTTGGGCTGATGGCTTCCCTATGTCCTTGTGGCTTTGCCCGCAAATCTGGCTTAATTTCTGACCTTGAAAACAGGCTTGCATGGGGATTTGCAGCTCTCAGTACATTTATGGGGGAAACTCAAGCCTTTTCCATGAATGATTGTGTCATCACACAGCCTACCCTGTCATACTATGCCTTTGTTAGGGAACACGCTAGCCTGGGTTTCCTGATGTCTTGGTCTTGTTGACATCAGCTTTTCATGCATCCTGCCATACCTGGGAGTGTGTTTTTACTGAATTTGGACAAACCTGGTTACTTGGATTGCCCTTACCTTTCTGCTGTGTCTGGCTGAAGTTGGTCAGTAAGGTAAAAGATTGCTGTGGAGAGGAGGAGAGACGCATATGTGTGTGCATGTCTGCAGGAAAGCGGGCTGGATGTGCAGAGTACGGTGCCAGGGTGCCGAGGTGTATCTGCTAGTGCCAGGGGGCACCAGGCCAGCGGATCGTGGCAACAGTGGCCACCAAGGGCACAGACAGAGACTTCATCCCACCTGGTTTTGCATCCAGCACTGTGCAGGTAAATCAGATGGGAAAAAATTACCTCAGCAGGTGCATTTGACAGCAAAATTATTTTTTTTTCTCTGACAGGTTCCTCAGGCAAATCTCAAACAACCCAGAAAGGATGAACTAGGCACAGTTTATGCTTACAGTGGGCAGTCATCTCTCTGGTGATAGTATCTCATTTCGCTCTGCAGGCACAGCAGCCAGGCAGAGCAATAAATCCTTCAGATGGAAGTACTCAGTGTGGACCTAATTTTACCTTCCTTATTGCAACTCTCTCAGCTGCACAGCAGCAGCTCCTAATGCTTCTCCCAGCCCGGTTATACAAGCGCAGAACCTTTTCAGGATGCCAAACCCCAGCTGCCTTGGGTCCCATTTTTACTCCTACTAGTTTGGGATGAGGCAGAGATAAAGCAGCTCTCCCTGTGAGAGGCTGTGCTGGTTTACTTATTAGAGGAGGCTTTTCTGCATGCTGTAGTGGGCTGGGCCATGCTCATCTCATCGAGAGATTTGCAGTGTGTGATTTACCTGCAGATGCACCCAGAGCAGCCCCGGCACAGCCCCACTGCCATGGAGCCTCCCTGGTACTGCTCCAGAAAGGATGTTGGAAAGCAATTCAGCAGTGGGAGCAGCGTGTGCATGTTCACTCCGAAATGATCCACAGCATGCCGTTTGTTGTGCTTTGGGCCCTAGGAGCTGGGGTTGTTCAGCCACCTTGTCTCCTGACCTCTAGGCTGCCAGGATAACGGCATCTCTCCTTTTAGCTGATGCTATCACTTGTTCCTCCCATGCCCACAAACACGTGTCATATGGTAAAAACTCCCTCTGGGGGAAGCTGCCTTCCTAGCCCAGCTGCCAGCAAGCCCGGTGTGATCCTTCATCCTGGAGCACGGAGGCAAGGGGTCAGAAGTAGATGCCTCTTTCTCTTTTAAAGCATCTTTAATCAAAAAAAAGCCTGCACAGTATCCTGCCCTTTCATCTGTATATGAGAGCTGAAACCCCTCGTAGCACAAAGCACAATGATGGACTCTGAAATACAATCCAAGTAGTTCCTGCCCCCAGCTCCCATGTGAGTGTGGGCAAGCCCCTTGCCCCAGCATTGCTTCTGTGTTTGGGGGAAGGGACTGGTGTGGCCCTGCAAATAGGGTTTGCCTTCTTCCCAGTTTCTGCCTTTCCCTGGGTGGGGAGAGCCCAACTGTGTGAAAGCTGTGTGCTTGGGAAGCCCGAAGGGAGCAGCGCAGAAACGTTCCCAGCCACATACAGGCGGTCTCTGGACTGGAGCTGGATAGCCAGGTCCTTGCCTGTTTCATCACAGAAACAACTCCATGGTCACTGCACACACACTGCCTGTCTGTGCGCGCACAAACACACCATGGGCAAGCACTCTGCTTCTCCAGTGGCACTTAGGATTTTGCCTTACATGGCTGGCATTTTACTGAGCGAAAATGACCCTGGAAGAGGAAACCCAGAGCTGTCAGAACTTCAGAGCCCAAGCCAAAGAGGGAAGAACAGTGGCACAGCTTTCTGCCAGCTGATGAGTCATGTAGGCTCTTCCACTCTCCTTACCTTTTAAAATAAGGTGCTGAGCAAACCATGCAATATCCAGCTTGAAAGACAACTTTTCAGTTAAATAAAGGAGATGGCAGGTTTGCTATATATACTTCTTATGGCTGTTTTCCTGTCTGCCATAATCACTCAGTGTACGTGTCCGAGACAAGCAGGTAAAATGGAAATACATCAATGCTTCCCTGAGCATATTGTGTGCAAGGTAGGCATGGAGGGGAGAAAGGTGGGTGAATTCACTCCTCATTACCCACCTAATGATCAATAAAGTCTCCTAAGATGCTGAGGCAATGCTCAAACACCCCAAGCAGATGGGCTAAGAGTGGCTTTTCTGTGCAATAGGATTTTAGAGAGCTGCTGGCCATCTGGGCTCCATAGCCCTCCTGTAACACAAAGGTGAGACCCAGGGCAGAGGGCTTGCTCCAGCCTCTTGATTATAAAGGACTTGGCATCCCAGAAGATTTCAGTTAAGGCCTGATAATGGCTGGGCTGAGCCTGGTACATCTCATGCCTTGTGAAACCAGTTCTCCTGGCCTTGCAGTAGCAGCCTGGCCAGGCTGTGACTGGTGAGAGCAGGACCACCAGAGATGGTCATGTTGTGCCAGGAACTGCCAGTTGCCTGTAAAGGAACCTCCTGGAGCTCGGTCTCTCTCTCCCTCTATATATATTTATATCTATATCCCACGCGATGCGTGGATCCCTCTCGGGTTTCTCCCTGGTGCATCATTTCAGAGAGATGTGGGTTGTGTTCCCTTGGTGCTGGCTTTCTTCTTGATATGACAGGGGTAAAAATAGTAAAAGAAAAAGAAAAGGAGCCTGTGGGAATGGTCTCTTTGTTACAGCACATCCCCTTTAGCACAAAGGCTGGAGTCAAAACTGCTGCTCCAAAAAGCCCAGGATCAGGGTTTACCTCTGAGTTGCCCCCTTTGCAGTGAATTGTCAGCATAGAGGAGCTGCCACTGACACGGGCTTGGAGGCAGCAGTGTCCTGCATGCCTCCTGCCTACTCGTGCCCAGCCAGGTCTGTCAGGTGAGGAGCAGAAGTCCTTTGCTCCCCACCCTGCCATGACTCATGGTGCTTCTGCTCTGCCTGAGCTGCCATAACCATTTCAACACACACTGTCATCCAAACCATTCCTCAGGCACTTGTCCCCTCAGCAGGTCCCTGGTGTTCCAGCATACCTTGCCCAGCATGGGGCAGTACGTCATGGACCATTGTGATGCCCTTCCTAACACCCTGTGCCAATCCCTGTCCCTGAGTTCCATAGGGATGCTCTTTGCCCAGCTATGGGAGCAGGCACGACCTGTATGGCACAGGAACAAGGCACGGTTGTTGCAGAGATACCTCTCTAATTGCCCTTAAAACTACTTGTCCAAATTCATTATTGTCCTCTGACCTGTCCAGACAATCATTCTTGCCTTGTTGAGACAGCATCCTTATCTGGATCTGTGCTGCAGTATGTCATATGAACACCACTTGTCACTGTGATAGCTCTCTTCCTTCCTAATCTCTTGTCACTGTTGACAGTCGCGTGCAAAAGAGTGACTCCTTTCCCGTGACGGAGATGTGCCATACCTAAAGGATTAGTTTCAGGCAACCTGTGGGAGATTCATCCTGGCAGCTGTGAGTTACCCCCTTTTACACTCTGGCCCTTAAATGCACCATTTTGGCTCTCCAGTGCTGCTCAGAATAGATTTCCAGGCTCCTCTAGCTTTCTCTGCTGTCCTTCAGGAAGTTTATTGCCTGTAATCACACAGGAGTTTGCGGGAGCCAAGCACTGCTTTGGAGAAAGCTACTGGCAGCGGCGACCAGAGGAGACCACGAGAGCTGTTAGGGCTTTCACAGAAGCTGTAGGAGCCAAGAGGACAGTACTTGAGTGTTCAGCTGCTACCTCAGGTGGTCTCTGGGTTGTTTGGCCTTGATTGTCGTCCCAGAGACTGTGTGAAGCGCCTGTGGCACACAGAGCAGCCAAGCTCACCGTGCCATCTTGTTGTCTTTAATGTTTGTATAGATCCACGTTGTGGGATCTGTTGGGAGATGGTGCTGGGGTTCAGTCCCTCAGGCTTCCCATCACCTTAAACACATGATTACTCTCAGGTCTGCCTCATTCACAAGGCAATAAAGAGCTGCAGGCATTTGCACCATGCCTATATCTACAGCTTCAGTGTGGCTGCTGGAGCACGTGGTGTTAGGAGAATCACTGATCAGTGGGACAGAAAGGAATCCCTGGCTTTGTGCTTAGCAGGAGGCTGAGTGGAGCTCTGGAACTTCTTCCAATACACCAGAAATGCCATAGCCCCCAGTAAAAAAACCTTGTCTAGAACAAACATACTCTGCTGGTGGGAACCTTTATTTTTTGAAAGCTCATGGGTTAACTGTGTCACATCAGGGACCGTGTGTCCCCCTGCAGCTGGGGTGACCCTGTGCCACATCCTTGGCTAGTCTGACAGAAATGCACCCATATATGTGCCCGTGTCTAGTCTGGATCAGACGTGGAATAGGCTGCCTAGGGAGGTTTTGGAGGCTCCTTCTTCGGAGATAATCAAAACTCACACGGACTCCTTCCTGTGCAACCTGCTTTAGCAGGAGGGTTGGACTAAGTGATCTCCAGAGGTCCTTTCCATCCCTGACCATTCCGTGATTCTGTGCCCAGATGGGTGATTTTGCTGAATTTAATGTTGACAGAGGTTCAGTCTGGGATTGCTTATGTAGGGGAGAGTGTTCTTTCTCTGTGAGATGGCATATGCTTTGCTCAAGAAACCCTTGGGTTTCCACAGAGATGAGAGCAACCAGAAACATGACCTCCTAGAGAAATTAGGGGTCAATAGCCTTTTAGGAGAGAGAGTCTTGAATTAGAATCACATCTCTGAGAGATTTTAAGAAAGAAAAAGAATATAAAGGCCGCTGGGAGTGGAGTTTCCACCCTGTGAGGGCAGCCCGAGGACCTGGGGCACAGAAAAGTACTAGGGGAGTCTGTAGCAATGCAGCAGGAATAAAACAGCTTCTTTGCAAGGGGCGGTGCCCTCTGCTTTCTTGGCAAAAAGACCTCACAGAGAGTAGGTACCGGAGCCTTTTATCTACACACATATTTGTAGTGATAGGGCTATGGTTCTTGAGGATACCCAAGATCAAGTGTGAAAATCAAAAGAAGGCTTTATTTCAGTTCCAGGGCAGGAGCAAATAAAATGGCCACCCTGCCATAGTGAGCAAGCATTATTAGCCTTAAACCAGGTATCTCTCCTCTTTCACACAGCACAGCAAAAGTTGTATTTGATATGTATGCAGCTAGAGGGGCAAAAGTGTCCTGTGTGAATATGAAAACTCATAAGGAGAAAAAAAAAAGGAAAACCTTTTGTTAGATTTAGAAGAAACAATGTTCAGCTATGTTTTGCAGTTTGTGTTATTCTCAGGCTCAACCACCAGCAGATGCATCAGACTGAATCATTTCAGAGCTATGTTCAAGACCACTTTTATTTTTTATTGTCATCAGAATTTAAAGAGAAACAGCACATTTCTTCTTCTTTTTCATTTTCTTGCCTTTTTTTAAAATGTGTATAATAGAATTACAGAGTCACAGAATAATTTCACTGGGAAAGAACCCAAGGCAGAACCAGCTCCACAGCTAGACCAGGTTCTAAGGCCTTCTGTTCTGAGTTTCTCCAGAGACAGAGGTCCCATCTACTCTCTAGGCAACCTGTACTAGTGTTTCATCAACCTCTGGGTGAAATACATGCCTTATGTCAAACTAGAATTTCCCGTTTTGCAACTTGTGACGGTCACCCTGGTCATTTCATTGTGTATCTCTGGGAAGAGCGTCCCTCTGTCTTCCCTGTAACCCCTTTTGGGCAATGGATGACAGCAGTAGGTTCTCCTGTAGACAGCATTAGGGCACCATCCACAACCCCTCCTCAGATATTCCCCTGTCGGTATGTCCACGCCTCTTTTGTACTGGAGAGCCCAAGACTGGACACAGCACCCCAGATGCAGCCACATGGATAATGAGAAGAGTTGAATTATCATTTCCCTCAGCATGCTGGAAACGCTGTTGCTGATGTGGCCCCACTTAGCAGAGCTCTAAACAAGAAATGATGTGTTACTCACAGAGTCTGGAGGGAAAATGCCATCACTGATAGAGTTCCTTAAATATTTGAGTTCTCAAGAAGTCTAAAATCTGTATTTGCTTATAATAAGACTAAGGGGATGACTTGAGAAAGGAGAAAGAAGGAAGGGGACATAACTTAGCAAAGATATTGAGCCTCAGTGAAAGGTATAGACAAATATTCATTGGTGGTATTAAACAACTTTAACTGCCATTCAAGTCAAGCATCTCCTAAGCCTTAAGCGGAAAAAACTAGTCCAGCCCTCAGGTCAGACAGTGTTAGACCTGGATGCTTTTACCGCGAAGTCCAAGGCTGCTCCGCACCCTGGAACACCAGAGGAGCCAGCCTGGGATGTGGTAAAGCTCACATGACTTCCCTTCCCCTCCTGCCTCTCATAGCGTTACCAACCAGCAGAAAGAGAGGGACAGCCATGAAAGGAGATGGGAGCACCCCTTGCCCAGGGAGACACGGTGCTTCTGGGAACAGTAGTCTTTGGAAAGCTACCCCCATGCTTAACCCCTCCTTTTGGAAGCTAAAACGCCCATTGTGCAGAGCACCTTTGAAGCTCTGCCTCCTCTTGCTTCAAACTACTCCACTGCTCTCGCCTTCACTGCTCTGATGCTGCTAGAAACCTTGCTGGGCTAGAGTAGCCATGGCTTGTGCTGGCTGGGCGGGGGGGCACAGACTTTACAAGCAGTTGGTGGATGTCCTGACCAGCCAGTTCATAAACCCACACCCTTTTTGTCCCACTGACCTGGCTTCTTGCTGATGGCTGGTCTCCCACTCACCCCCCTCTGCCACCAGAGCTTGGACAAAACTGCAGAGAAGAAGGCAGGGAAGGCAGGGAAGGTCAGAAACATTTTGATACCTGCTTGAAATGAAAACATCAGTACGGCAAGGCATGCACCTCATATCCCCACTTTCCTTGCTGGATCCTTCACATCGCCCCAAAGCTGGTGAATGCTCCCGGACACTTCTCGGCCAAGTCACTTGAAAGCCTTCTGACAACATGTGCTCCATCACCTAATGGGGGGATGTGGCTGCCTTGCTGTCATGTGCTGTGCACTGCACATCGTGACTCCTGCCTGACCATCCTCTAGCAAAGGCATCAAAATGCCTCAGGGGGTTCTGTGCTGGCCCTCGAATTCCGGTGCCTCACTCTCAGGGTGGCTGGCTGGATTTGCAGCACCGTTGCAGACTGCTGGTTTGAGGTGGCTGCTGTTAAGGGAGTGTCTGCGTGTACCCATGTCATTCCTGAACTGCGTATGGTTGCCATAGAAATCTAGGACACGTAAATCTGACTGATAACCATCTTCTCCCCCCTCCGCCTCTTTATTTTTGCGTAAAGTAAAGGAAACTACACAGCTAGACCTGCTTTTCTGAGGAGCTGGAGTGGGAAATCTTGGCTGTCAAGTGGTGATTTTAGATGTTGATGCTGCAAGCAACCGTATGTGTGCTGACAGATGTGGGTAAAGCTCAGGGAACAGACCTGCTCCAGAATGGGTGATAGACAGAAGCTGGAGAAGGCTTCTGCTCTGCTGGGACCTTATACTACTGCTGGTGACACAAGGTGGAGGTGAGATCAGCCCCCAGTTTTACTACGCACCAACTCTCTGCCCATGATCTCATAACAGAATAAATATTCTTTCCTAATTAATGATCCATCTTTGTGTCCACAAAACTCCACTAGATATTTCACGACATACTGTTTGCACTTTACAGCATGCTATGATATAATCTTTAAGTATAGTGAAGCCCTGACCAGACTTGGTTGTTGTTGCAATATAAACCTCAGCTGAAACATCCAAGATAAGGAAGACGTTTGCCTTTCTGAAAACTTTGCTTTTTCTCACTCAAGCCCAAAAGCCACCCTCTGCTCACCTTAGGGAGACCTCCTTCATGTGAGTGCTGCCATTAATGTCAGAGGAAATGAGTACATGCCCAGCAGCATGGGAAAGCCTTGCACAACCAGGCCCAAATATAAACCGGACATGAACAGTACAGTCTGCAGCAAACATAATTGGCATAGCTCGGGGGCCCAGCCAGCTTGTGTTAATGTCAAGGGGCATTTGTTCCCTGGCCATCTCCTGGCTTCCTCTCAAATCAAACAGCATCATCAGATTTGGCTCATGGCTGAAAACTAGTGTTTTTCTGAATTAAAAGCATGCTTGAGATAGTCCCTGTTAACTGGTATTCAAAGTTACGATCAGGACTTTTACTGCGGCAGCCCTCTGTGCCAGCCAGCTTGATGTTTGCCAGCTGGTGGGATGCTTGTGGACACCAGAGCTCATACCTGCATCACGTACACCCAGCACGCTGGGCCCCATCAGAGGACGGAAATTCAGGTAATTACCTCTCTGACAGCAAGACTCTCAGAGTGTATAATTGAGCTCAAATTAAATTGCTCATCAACAGGTAATCAGCTGGTCCACTGGATTCGCTAAGAGTCATAGCTGACGCTTTCCTGTGCCTGTGTTTTGTTCTTTGACACGTTCTAGAATTTAAGGTCAAGGTGGGGATGAATGATTAGTCTATCCCGTGTGCCAAAGCCTAGCTTCAGACTCCAGTTTCATAACATCTTTAAATGGCTTTGAGTTGGAGGGTTCAAGAATACCTCATAGGTAAGATTGCCTCGGCACATCTTTTTTCCAGTGCTCCTCTGGTAGGAGACATTGCTTCCCGGGCAGCTTTCTAGGCAACCCAGCTGCTGATCTGACACAGAATAGTCATTTTTGCAATACACTGAAATGTAGGCGGTGATGATGCTTGAGCTTTCTTGCACAACACTTGAAGGATATAAACCTACAACAGCAACAGATGGATCCAATCCTGTGAGATATTATGGGCCTCTGAGGACGTGCTAATGCTCTCACCTGCTCCTGGTGACTTCAGGAGATGCTCCACACTTTGAGACACAGGCAGATGGCCAGGCTGTTAAAAAATAAAACCCCCAAACATTAAAATCAGTTTGTAGCCTATGTTTTAGAGTGTTTATAGGACCTTTTACACTGATTTCAGGGAGAGAAGTACCCTTCAGCAGGGTGGTGGTTTGCACAAAAAGCAGCGTGGCTTCCCTGCGCATCCAGGCAAAGTTTCAAAGGCAATGGAGATCAAAGGAAAAGGCTTCAGAGAAAACCTCAGCACCAGGGGCTAGGCATGTTAATAATTTAGAAACAGTCAAATGTAAGAGTAGTCAAATGCAAGCACTGAAGGAGTCACAGGGCTTTTGAGGTGAGGACAACTCAAGACAGGAGATGGGCATCGGTAGGGGCAAAGGGCTCTTGCTGCTTGTCCTTCCCTGCCTGCTTGCCAAGGAAGGTGACGGATGGTCCTCCCTCTCCAGAGGGCCTGGAAGCATGGCCTATGTAGGTGAACACATCTCTGGGCATAAAAAACCTCTGATTTTTTCTGGTTGTGTATGCAGAGCCTTCAGAAAACAGTGAGTGCATAAGCTACGGCCTGCTGCTATTCTTTTTGTTTGTGTGTGTGACCTGACCCCGAGCACGCTGACCATGACGAGCTGATAAAAAACATTTTTTTGATGATAGTTAAAGATTGATAATAAATATTATTAGCAGGATGAAATATTTCTTGGGAAACAAAGGACTTTTAATCAAGCTTTAATTACCATGTGCCACAGGTTTTCCTTAAACTGAAAATAATAAATTTCAATGCGAGTTATGTTCTTAAGTGACTAACAAGATATTGGAAAACTCATTTGGTGATTTTTAGGGATGAGTGAGAGAGGGTATAAACAAAGATTCTGTCTGAAAAACACTTGTAATCATTAAGCACTGGCTGAATGAAGAGATGAAAACAGGAATCTGAAATGGAGCTCCTTTATAAACCCCTCTCACAATATTAAAGCATAAATTTCAGAGTCAGCCCACATAATGGCTTTGAGTTTCAAGTCACATGTATGATCCATTTTTAATGGCACTATTTTTGCTATGGTGCTTCTGACAAATGGGCAGAGAAACGTCAGCCTTGACAGTCCATAAAATTAGCAAAGTCCTGCTAAAAGCAGGAACCACTTTCTGAACCTGCAGGGGCCAGGGCAGCCATGGGTGTGTGACATGGCTCAGTGCTGTGGGGACAGCTCTCTGTGGCACAGAAGAACCTCTTTAGGTCCTGTGCCACAGCCCTTGCTTGTACTGGGTGTGCACATCTAAGGCTTCTCTTAGCAACTTGTCTCAGTGTCTCACCTCCATCACCATAAATAATTTCTTCTTTATGTCCAGTCTAAACCTTCCCTCTTTCAGTTTAAAACCATTATGCCTCATCGTGTCCCTGGTCTCTCTTATAAGTCCCCTTTAGGTACTGGAAGGCTGCTATAAGATCTTGTGACACAGCCCGGGATACAGTTGGCTTTCTGAGTTGTGGGTACACATTGCCAGCTCATGTCCAGTTTTCATCCACCAGCATCCTCAAGTCCTTCTCGGCAGGGCTGCTCTCAATTCCTTCGTCCCCCAGCCTGTATTGATATTGGAGGCTGCTCTGACACAGTTGCAGGACCTTGCACTTGGCCTTGTTGGACTTCATGAAGTTCATGTGAGCCCAGTCCTTAAGCCTGTCAAGGTCCCTGTGGACGGCATCCCTCAGGTGTGTCGGCCACACCAGTCAGATTGGTGTCTGCAAACTTGAATGTCCACATGAATGACACTCGATGTTAATGGAGATATTAAATGGTATTGGGCCCAGCATGGACCCTTGAAGGACAGCACTCATTACTGTTTTCCATTTGGACATTAAACCGTTGACATAGCCATCCAGATAATTTCTTATTCATCTGACAGTCCATCCATCAAACCCATATCTCTCCAATTTAGCAGCCTGAATATTGTAGGGTACTGTACAGAAGGCCTTACAGAAGTCCAAGTAGATGACATCTGTAGCTCTTCCCTTAACTACCGTTGAAGCCAGTCCATCGTAGAAGGCCACTGGATTATTCAGGCATGATTTGCCTTTGGTGAAGCCAGAGAGGGTGTCCATGTTCACGGTGTACAGCTGGCACTTTCGGTGTGAGTTTCCCTTAGACCAGCTGCAGCAGGGCAGGATGCACAATGCCTGAGGATGAGGTGTTGAAGAGTCCCAGAGCCGGCCAATAGGTGAGGCAGTGGATATTGCAGCTTCCTGCTGTAATTAGCTGCTCCAGGCCACACAGATGTCCCTTGTGACCTCCTTGGACCTGAGCTGGGACTCACTTTGTCTTGTAACCCTGTAGTTGCTATTTTTTCCCTCAAGAACCAAGAGGACACCAATGTCTCTGAAACAACCGAGTGGAGACCCTGCCCTTGCTGCAAGGTGTGCACAGTGGAAATGTGCCATCAGTCTTGGGCTGAGGCCAGAGGGCCAGCAGCCTGCACGAGGTCCTGTGTATCGCTGTGTTGGGAGCAGAATCAGTCCCTGGGGAAGAGAACCAGGCTGAAGGAGACAGAGGGAAATGCTTACTGAGCACATAATCTTGATAGGCCTTTTTGTTTAGGAGTTTAAGGTATGTGCTTCTATCTACACATACTTTTATATGTATATACTTATATAGATCTCAAATCCAAAGTCGAGGTACAAAGGCTTTTAAAAACTTTTAAGGATTTAAAGACTCCTACTACGAGTGATACTGATGTGGGAGAAGAGAGTAAATAAAGGTTTGCCCCGGATGAGGGAGCAAAAATGCTAAAGGGTTGTTGTGGGGAAGCCCAGTGTCAGCTTCTTGTCCTTTCCCAGACTTTTTGTCTGTACACAAATCGTGGTCAGGGTCTGTGAAATGGGAACATTCAGCTTCTTTGCCACCATGGTCTCTAATGTCCCCTGTTCACGGGCTGCCCCTCTGTGCACAGCACAGTGGCAATCCTGCTGTCTCACGCTATTTTAATAAAAATAACATTAAATAATAGAAAATGAAGCTTGGGTCAATAGCTACTGACTGGAAGCAAATGGAAGGGGAGCAAATACAGAGTATCAGGTAATACAGCCAAGAGCTGATGCTTCAGGGAGTAGTCAGCAGGGAATGTGGTTTTTTTCCTCTCTTTCTCTGCATCTTTTGTATTGATCTGTGAGAGTAGAGAGGTCTGTGGCTGCGATATCTGAGAGCTGGTGGTATCTCACACCTTTATCTGCAGCCCATGTCTCTGTATTTGTTTCTGAATTTCTCTGTACTGTATCTTGGACTTTCTTTGGGAGGCCTTTCAGCCATCTGAAATGAAAGGTTCCTCATCAGTCCCTCACCTGGACTCCTTGCTTCCACTACTAACCAGCAATTTCTCAGCATCCTGAATCAATTCAGTATTTCCATCAGAGGTCAGGTGTTTCACCTGGAAAGAGCTATTGGTGGTGAGGCCATCCACCTCTCCCTTCAGCCCCAGGCCTCCTCCTCCTCACCCAGTACATAGGAGACCAGTTCAATTCTCCCATGTCCTTCTCCAGCACAAGGAGCTGGAGTGATGATGTAGCTCTGCATTTCCCTCAATTTATTGGTGATTTAGAGCCAGGAAAATGGCTTAGACCCCCTTATATTTTCATTTTTCTGAGGAAGTGGGAGGGTGTTTCCCCATTAGTACCTGAGTCCTCAGAGTCAAAGCAGAGAGAAGTGTTACCCTGCTCCTCACACCTTCTCCCTGCCTCTCTGCTCCTCCATGTCTGGCCAGTGAGGGCCCATGACAGATGGCTGCTCAGTTTGCAGTGTTCAAGCCCAGAAGCATGGTCATTTCCCAGGCAAAGTGGTAACTGGAGCAGAGCTTAGCTCTGGCATATCTCCATGTTTAAATGAACTTCCTCTAATTAGGGAAATTGTCTGTAAAGACACTTCAGACAGAGCCTCTCTGGAATTACATTCATAAACTTCTTGTGGCATTACAAATCAAGCCACAAGCTCAGTGTAAGTTGATGCTCATCCCCAAGCCCCTCCCTGCTCTCACCTCTGCTGTGGTGACCATGTAGGTGCCTGGGGTTTACACCCTTTCACCCCTTCTTTGCTCACAGGATGATGCTTCACCTCTTCAACTGAAGATGTGCAGATTCCTCTTCCCCCATCTCTCAACGGTTGCAACAACGCCACCAAAACTATGACCCGACTCCTTCACTTTTATTATCCACCACTCTGCTCTAATCCCACTGAAATCTCTACCAGGACAACTTTTTTGCTATCAGTCTATGCTAAATGTGCACAATTTTTAGGAAACGTTATGGAAAAAAACAACTTAAGGCGGTTGTATGTGTACATAATATTGCCACATTTTTTTCTCAAAACAGACTCTTTTGGGATATGGTGAAGACTCTGTGCTCTGAGACAAATTAAGTCTGGGAAAAAAAGAAAGAAAACCAACCAAATTAAGCTTGTTAAGTTTTATAGTAAACTGCTGCAAGTCTGAGGCATGACATAAAAGCTGGGTTTTTCAAAGGGCCCTGAGGGGAGCAGACCTGGGGCTGACACTGAATTTAATTTGCTCTGTGCCGAAGGATGTAGGTTTGGAGAAATGCCCATATGCATACTGATCCCTCAAATAGTCATTTTACCAGGTTTAGCAAAAATTATGTGCTCCAGAGCAGCCAGGGAGTCCTTGTGCTGAATGGAGGGCAGCGTCCAGAGAAGGGGTCCCTCTGCCCTGGTGCATGGGGTGATAAGAATCACAGGTTAACTTTTAATAGAAATACTACTTTTTCTCAGGAGGTGTAATGGGAATTTCTCAAAGTACACGGACAAGAGAAAACATTTTCAGAACAGAAAAAAAATAACAACCCTCAACAAATTGCAGATAAAAATCTATGTAGCAACAGGAAATGAATTTTCTGTTAATAATTCTTGAATTTAACAAAATCCTAAGAGCCAGAGGATGAAAATGCTGCCTAGCTCTGACACCTGCCTTCCAAAAGGCTTTTTATTTTATGTTGTTTTTAATTGAAGGGATTTCTCTTTTTCTGTTCTTTGAATTGCGGGTGATGCTTTGGATGGCACAAAGAGGCACTGAGCCTAAACGAGCCGTAGTTGAAAGAGAACTGAGGAAAGTAGAGCTTTTCTGGTCTGAGAATATTTCTTTTTAATGTGGGAAGAGACAAAACAAACAGGCAGAGTTCCCTCCAAAGGTAAAAACACCAAACCCAGTTCAAGTCCTTATTTCAAAACACGATTCCTTATCTAAGCAGCAGGATTTGTTATCACAAGTAAGATCACACAGAGAATAATAGCATAATAAGAGTGAAAATATATTTAGTGCTTTTAATACAATATTGTCCATCTGAATAATTTCACTTTGAATTCAGTGTCTGGAGTTTTTTTTAAGGACCAAGATGATGCAGTGGTGCAGCTTTAACAGCATTTGGTTCCAGCTTCTTTTTCCTCTCCTAAATGTGGGGGCAGAAAGCTTGAACTTGAAACACCAAGTCCTGAAGATCAGGTTCAAAAAAAGCTTGTAAAAGATGTGTAACTGCAGTGGTTTTAAAGCCTCAGTGTTGAGAAGTAGGATGAAGATTTTGGGGGCATCCAGGCAAGCGGCTGCAGCTGGCCAGCACGAGACACGAAGCAGCGTCCAGGGGAAGTGAAGCATCTTCATTCCCCCTTAGCATGGAGGAGGCACAGACTGGCCATGCAGCCATGCTGTAGGAGCTCAGACACTGCAGTGCCATTCTCAGAGTGTGGACTCTCTTTTGGTCTTGCTGGCTCTGTCTTCAGCTACTGCCCTTTTTCTCTACCTTTGAGGAGCAAAGCCACAACCTTTCCTTCTCCAGGAATCTCACCCCAGGCTCCTGCCTAAGTATTGAGGCAGTGCAGGGAGGGCAATGTACGCTGCTGCAGAGGGATGCAGGGCTGGAGAGAGCTCCCAGACCACCCTGAGTGTAAAAAAAAATCTGGAGATTTGTGTTGGCTCATTAGAAAAGCAGGTTGTCACAACATGTTGAAGCTCAGAAGGTCCCTATGCCTCTTGGTAGTCAAAGCCAGCTCTGAGCCTTGCTGTGCCTCAAGGCAGATGCCTTGCCCGGAGGCTAACTGTACATCTCAGTTTCAGTCCAGATTTTGGCTTCATGATTTCAGGAAGAGTGAGATCATGCATTGTAATCCAAAAGCAAAATAAAGACTGTCCCACGTACATGATTTTTTCTCAAATAGCAGGAGTTTATGTCAACTTCATGATGGAGAGGAGATGGATGGATGTTGGCAGTTGGCAATCCTGCCTTTACCTAGATCTGTCCCGAAAACAGAATTACATGAATGTGCTGGAGATGACTCTTAAGCCTGGGGTTTTGCCTTCATGCAGGAAAGGAGGGAGTAGGGTATCTGTCCTGCCTCGGGTAGATCTTTGCATCCCCACTGGCATCCAGATGCTGTTTTAGGGGCTGCGTATCAATGATAGAGTCTCTCCCAGGTAATGATGTCTCTCTGCAACTGGACAGGTCTTGCAAGCTTCATACAAGGTCCTTCTCTCCCCCCCTGCACACTTCTGCCCATGTTTGCTTTGTGATTGGATCTTTGATTGGTGGCAGAACTTAATTTTATTCTGAATTTGCCTGAAAATTAGTCCAGTTCCTCCAAGCACCAGCTATTTGCAAAGAAATAACTACCTCCTGGGTTGGAGTAACTCTGGCGCAAGCGATTAGATTGTCAGCCCTTCCTCTCACTTTGCACGACACATGATGAACGGGGCATTATAATGTCCATATACTCGGTACCTTTTTCAAACCCACTGAGTAAACAGTTGCCGAGAGCACACTGCAGATAGACTTGTTTGCCAAGGGCTGTTGCCTCTTTCCTTAGCTGTGTTTACCAAGTACATGGTTTTGTTTAAACAGGAAAACACATTAAGAGGCACTTCATCTTTGAGTGTTCCTGTCTATGCTGCCGGCATTCCTGGCTGGGGTGTTTAATATACGTTAAGTGCAACGTGCTCATGGGACCTCTGATTGAAATACCAGCAGGCCAACAGCACTGCACTGGAGCAATCAGGGTGACTACTTAAATAAGAAAAGGGCAGTTATCTTTAGGTTTTCATCACATCTCTTTTTCCTTAGGTCACATGTCCATGTCTGATAGTCCATCTGCTTCCCATAGAGCAGGGGTGTCAAACTCACAGCTCCCACTGCTCTCCTGCAGCGTAACGCACGTCACACATGCTTCATACATGACCAGCGCGCTGGCAGGATTGTAGAGGCAAGGAGCTTGGCGCTGCTGCTGAGTAGAAACAAGGTGCCAGGCCAGAAAAGACAAGGTGTAGGGCCAAATTTGGCCCACGGGCTGTGAGTTCGACAGCCCTGCCATAGAGCTTCCTGTGGTCACAGCAATGGCATATGAGTTAAAACCCACAGTCACGTTTTTCAAGTATGGCTTCTTGGATTGAGTTCCTTTACCTTGTGCCATCTGAAAGCTAACTTCAGCCTCAGTCAAACCTCTGGTTTTCCCATGCAGGGAGGATCAGTGCACAGTTAGTGAGCCAATGCTTTCCCCATGCTTGTTTTTCTGTGCTGACCCTGGATAGACACAGGATGGCTTATGGAAGTGGGGCAATGCTGCACAAGGTGAATCCCAGCTGACGTTACTCTATTTTCGGATGCTTAAATTGAGAGGGGTGAAGTTACCCATCCTTTGCAGGAGAGCTCAGGATCAATTCTGGTGCCCTAGAAACGTGTTGAGTTGAGCAAAACCACTCATCACCAGACCAAGTCCTCATCCTGGTTAAATTTAGAGTGTAAAATTAGCTTTATTCTCTTCTGCTCAGTGGGATAATACAGTTTTACAGTAGTGCAAGGCTTACCCAAATATGAAAATTTACAGATGCAGCTATTCCACAAGAATTATACCAAAACCAGTTCTCGACTGTTACTCTAAAACCACATTCCTCTATGAAATCCTGAAACAGATACTTTGACTGAATGTGAGAAGCTGTCTCCTTATCTTACTGAATTTCAGTCCCCAAACATCAGATCCACAGTCCCATAAACACCTTGGTCTGCAGAGATGACAGCAGAGTTGCTTTCTTCAGCCTGCTGAGCATGTCATGGGAATGGTTTCTGTCTGCTTCATCTTCAGCTCCCAGAATACGCCCTGCCCTGGGCTCAGTGATCACTGATGGTCCTGGACTCAGTTGGCATTAAGTGAAAACCTCCCAAAAGCTCCCACTGGGAAAGGCATGGAGAGAGTCTCACACAATTCCTTCTGAGTGGCATAAGACATAGACCATATCTGTCCAAAAAAAAAAAAAAAGGAGAAGAAAATAGAATGAAGAAAAGAAAACATAGACACTGTTCTTTCTAACCTCCTTTTCCTTTTTTCTCATGAGCCTATTTTGGGATAATTTTCTCAAACAATCAGGTTTTCCCATCTCCATTTGATGCTCTTCCACTCAGCATGAGACACTTCTCACCTGCAATCATGGTTTTTTTCTAGTAATCAAAAATAAAAGTACAAAAGTGACATTATTTTGCCTTCTTCTCAGTAGATGAGGTTGTTGAAGTGGGTTTCCATTAGATGCACCATACCCAGTGCTAAACTTAACAACTGCTTTTTTCAGTCCCATAGCTTTTTCCGAGCAGGCTGGGCTGCAGGTGGCAGATAACTCCTTCCTCAGTCCAACACTGATCTGGCTCCTCATGGAACATCAGGAGCACAGCGATTTAAAAGGTTTGCTAGAAACTGAAGTTGTACCTCAATATTTTTTCCAAGTTATCACAACATATAAGGCAGATTGAACTAAAAAGTGGAGGAGAAAAGTGCACCGGACCTGGAGACAAGCATGCCTATATTTATATCAAAATAAATGCTTGGAATAACTTAACAGAGTTTGTTCTGGAGAAGATGTAGAACAATTTGCTGGCTACAGTTCCAAGAAGAGAAAAATCAGACTAACAAAATCCATTTTCACATATTTTTAGAAGAAGTGTAGGGAAAGACTTTGGAAAACAGGAAGGATCTATTTGCTTGTCCTGGAAAGAAAAAAACTTTAAGGTTAGTGGCTCTGGTTGTGAGCACCTCACCTGAAAATCCACACAGAGGCCCATTTGCCAATGCTAATGTCAAGTTATGTGGTTATGAGTACTTGCCCACGAGAAAACCAAGCAAGAAAGGCAGTACAGTATATCTCTGTATGCCTGCACAGATCCAGGCACTGCTCTAATACTACACAAACGCTGTTAGTTACAAAAGCACTGTTTTAAGGAGAAACTTGAAGTTTGTGGTGTACCCAAATAAAAGCCAAGTGGAGCTGCCAGTGCCCTCTACAAAAGCTTGAAAGAGGTGTTTAAGGCAAATGATGGCATCAGAAAAAAAATTAGAACCTGTCTGCACAACAGCTCAGGCTGCAAAGGAAAGATCTCTCACCCATCAGAGTGTGATGTCCTGAGAAGTCCTTGAAGTCCTCAGGACAGTTGTGGAAGCTGTGAATCCTTCTGTGAGATTCAGCCTGGAGTTGACAGTACATGGCAATCACTGCCAGGCAGCGAAGGAATTGCTGAGCGAAGCATCAGCTACTTACAGCACTGAAAAACCAGCCATAGTCCTGGGGCTGGCAGCCTGCAGAGATCCCCAAGACAAGCTGCTGGCTGAAACCAGATCCTGGATATTGATGATACTTGCAACATCCATCAGACAATAAAACAAATTGATTGAGGGGAAAAACCCAGAAGGATTTGGCCTGGGAACTGCATGACAGTCACTTCTTTACACCAAGACAGAAATTAGTCATGTGGGTGAAAATAATGTAGACCAGCCAGTGCTGGCCAGTTTGCAACACTGGAGAAAGACTGTATAGCAGTCTTCTGGTACTTAAAGGGGGCTACAGGAAAGCTGGGGATGGGGTCTTTATCAGAGAGTGCAGGGGTAGGATGAGAGGTAACGGTTTTAAGTTGAAAGAGGGGAGACTTAGATTAGCTATTAGGGAGAATGTTTTTACTGTGAGGGTGGTGAGCCACTGGGACAGGTTGTCCAGAGAACTCGTGGAGGTGTTCAAGGCCAGGTTGGATTGAGGCTTCGAGCAATCTGACCTAGCAGAAGGTATCCGTGTCCATGGAAGGGGGAGTGGATCTAGATGGTCTTTAAGATCCCTTCCAACCCAAACTATCATTCTATGTTTCCATGATTCTATGATTCTACAATTCTATGATTTTATGTTGGTCTCATTAACAACAAGGATCAAGCAGGGACAAAGTCCGGAAGAAGCAGTGACTGCAGACATCACATCTGGCAAACCCCAGTGACTTGTGCAGCCCTTGAAGGTGTTGAGGGAGTGGATAGAGAAACCAGCAGCAGGTGATGCAGCAAGGGTTACCCCCAGAGACCAATCTGCCTGGAGCCCTGGCTGGGGCTGGCGTCCACCTCCCAGCCAGCAGCCTCCCAGGGAGAGGAGCCTCCTGCCTACCCACAGGATCTTTCCTCTAACTTCCCTCAATTTAAATCTGTTTTCATCCTGACAACTGGTATAAACAGCTCTGGTAGCCTGCAATCAAATCCTGGCTCTAGGATTTCTGATGCCCCAGATACAGCTGTTGGAGAAGATTGCAGTGCCCCTGTTGGTTCCCTAGTTAGCAGTGGAAGAAATGGGATGTTAACATCAATTAATCTATATCCATCTCTGCTGAGAATTCTTCTCTCTGGAGGAATCTAAATATTCCTTTCTCCTTCTCACGCATGAGAGGTTGCTCAGAGCTGGGATAGCCTCACTGAAATTCATGGAGTGACTGCTGGGTTAGAAAGAAAAGAGTTCCAGGGAGGGCAGCCACACCAAGGTTTTCCAAATCCTCCACCTGGTTTGTACAAGGGATTTGATTTTTTTTCCTGGCTGTACAGCAGTGCTGGGGTTTCCTCAGGCCTTCAAGGACTGCTCTGTCCTGCAGGGAGCATGGTAGCATCTACAGGGATATAGGCAGGTAAGAGCCCACCAGAACTGTGGGAGCTCTTCTGCTGGAAATCATCAGGCTCAGCTCTGGTGGAAGGAATATCCAGGTGTCAGACAGCCAGTGCCTCCTCCAAGCACAGTGCCCTGTGCACCAGGGCATGGGTTAGGCTGGGTAACATCTTTTGTTGGGCACCAGCAGAAATGCTTCACCAATCCACAGTGTCCAATGCACTTTTTGTCCATGTACACTCACACACGTACTTTATAGTCCAAGAGTGTTAGAGGCAGGATAATTTCTTCAGTCACAGTCAGATTCCTGAATAGGGACTGAGCACATGTTAAAATAAGTGATGTAAAGGTGATTATTTGCATTGAGTGGTTATACACAGTACCATTAGATGTATTGCTAAACTGAGTACAATGCGGTGTTTTCTTTTCAATGAACTCAGTACTGTTCAGAAAATGGGAGAGATGAGAGCAGCTAATGAACAGAGGGAACAAACATGAATCAAAAGGAGGTAAGAGTCCTTTCAGACGTTCATTTAGACAAACTAAGGGGAATATGGTGAAGGACAGCAACTGATAAAACACAGAGGAATTAAATTATTGGGATCTAAATAATAACTGAGATCTGACTTCTTTTCAACAGCCAGCTTTTCTCTAGTGAAGAAATACGGCCTCGCCTCCAAGCCACAATGAAGTAGGTCATTAGGATTCGAGGGATTATGTTTCTGGAGCTCCTGAATCCAGAGTGAGATTTTCCAGATCTCTGATGCTGCCACGTGGAGTTATTTGACAGAAAGAGCTATACACAACAAAGCATTTCAAGGAGAGGGAGGTTGTAAGGGGCTTGCCTTGCTCAATTGGGGCTGATGGACATTGCAAAAGACCTTGCCACCAGTTTATTATGTGCGACTGTAGTAGTCCTAGGCACTATGTCAAATGCATGGGGAAAACCTAGAGAATTTAAAATCTAAGCAGACTGGCATGGGGTACAGTGGTGAAGGGACTTGCCCAGGGTAAGAGTGTAGGTTAGAAGGGAACTTGAGCAATGAGGTCAGATCCCCTCAGCACCACAGGTTCTTGTTGCATGTTAGGCAGGGCTGCTTTAGGGCTTTTACATCCTGTAGCCTGGTTACTGCAGACTTAAGCTTTAACTTCTTCTAGCAGTGCCGTGCTCCCCTCCTGTACCCAAGCAAGAGGTTCATCTTTTCACTTCTTCTTTCCCTGGCTGCACACAGCCCTGGGGCAAACGGCCAACAATGGCAAGTTCTTCTTTGCAGCTTCCTCAGCTGAGTTATGCAAGCAATTAAACAGTCTATGGCCCCTCTTCTGCCCCTGTTTTATACCGTGTGACTTTATGCAGGGTATATTTCCAACAAATTTAACAGCCAGCTATAGTGATCTCTGAAGCTGCTGACCTGCTCTCCTAAGCTTCAATGCTGTATAGACTGCACTGGGGCAGCCTGTCACTCCCCTCCAGTCCTCAGCACAGCTCTTTGCAGAAGTAACAGTCAAGATGCTGGTGTCTCATGGGCAGCTGAAGTGGTTGCCTTTGCTGAGTGCCCAGGCTATGGCCTGGCTGCCCTGGAGAAAGCTGTCTCTGCTGGACACACTCACTCTGACTGTTTTGAGTAGCTATTCCAGCTGTCAGGCTGGAGCCTCTTGTCATTAATCAAAGCCATAGCCACGAGAAGGAGCAGCAAGAAATTGTTTGAGGATATTTTAAGCCAGAAACTATTTTTATGCTTCCTTTTGAGATCAGTCAGTCTCTGCCCAGGCACGAAACACCTCTTTTCTCTTCCTTTTCCCCTGTGTCACCCTGGTCCCAGGAGGGCACTGGTAAGGGGAGAGCCAAGTGCTCACCTCCCAGGGCCCCAGGGTACTCGCTTCTCCCAACACCTTTGTGAAAAATAACAGAGTGGCGGACAGGGGCACCCACTAAGCTGCTGTGAGGGCTCAGACACCCAGCACAGCATGTGGGAGTCACTCAGTGGTGCCTGCCTTTCATCCCACCCTGCAGTCCCCTGGTGACACTTTGTGCTCCAGACACTCACTGTTACTTGCAGGTGACTTGCAACCCAGTGGGAGAGCACGGTGGCACGGCCATGGGTTGCATGAGGCCATCTCCTCCCCTGGCTCTGCTGACCACCTCTCTCCCTTCCTCTTGTTCAGTTCTGTGGGGTTCAGCCCAAAGAACTCGCTCACCTTTAAGGTGAAGACCACTTCCAAAAAATCTAGAAGAATGAGGATTTTTTCAGCATCCTCCATAGATGGGGGGAATTACATAACTCTCCCTAGACTTCCTAGTCTTACTGGAGAACTGGCAGCTTCACTACAGGAGATTTACTGTATGCACTTTACCATCTAATATTTGTTTCAGAACTGTTTGCTGTGAATAAGAAGCTGCAACACTTTTACTATTTTGGAGTGTGCCTCACTCACCAGCTACAGCTCACAGTGCATTGCATAGTCTTTGAGAAGACTGCAGGTGCTAAGGTGCAATGCAAACCAGATACAGTCAGACCTTCCCTAACTGTAGAACTGCTGTATTTGCCTTCCCAAGCTCACCTCTTCCACCTCCCTGCCTGCTTTTAGCAACATAGTTTGATTGAAGCATTTGGGAGAGAGGTGCAACCAAGCCCTTTGAGAGCAAGATGAGAGAATATGTTCAGTGCCAGCTATGACCCTGACTGCATGTGTGGGTTTGGGCAAGTCATACACAGGTAGATGCCCATGAAGTCCTAGGCAGCACCGGCTGCCTCTGGCACAAATGATCTGGTGGCCAGAGGGTACATTGCATGTTTCCTGTGGTCTCTGGTGTCTAGAGGAGGAGAGGAAATGGCCGCAAGTTGCACTGGGGCAGGTTTAGACTAGACATTAGGAAAAATTTCTTCACTGAAGGGGTGGCTGGGCACTGGCACAGCTGCCCAGAGAGGTGGTTGAGTCGCCAACCCTGGAGGTGTTTAAAAGAAAGGTATGCAAGTTTCTTAGAGACATGGGTTAGTAAGGGGACAGGTACGGTTGGGCTCTTATTGTCTCAGAGGTCTTTTCCAACCAGGTGATTCTATGATTCTATGATAGAGGAGAAGATGGGTCCATCACGCCCATGGAATGGGAGGGACCTCAGCACAGACTTGTTGTCCACCTTCCCTTCCCAGTGCAGTTGGTGCAGCAGCTCAGCAATAAGAGGGTTTACAGCTATTGGGAGCATCTCAAAGACATTCCCTGTGTGCTTGGATATATCCTACAAGGTGTGACTGAGCTTGAAAGAGACTGTGCAGCTGTTGAAATTGCTGCCCTCTAAGACAGACAGACACAGGAGAGAGAAGAGGAACCTGACTGTGCTGCTGAGCAGGTAGCATACCCGGCAAGGCAGAAGGATTCTGATTTCCAGTCCTTGCTTCTGTGCTTGTTTCTGAGTTTCTCTTCGTATCATTTCTTGCGTACTCCTGCATGACCAAGGGGGAGTTCAACTGCCACAGGTATAGAGCTGTATCTTAGGGCTCACAGAGAGCCTGTGGCAGAAGGAGAAATGGGAGACAGGTCCCCACAGCACGCGTGGAGCTGTTTGAGCAGAGCCCAGTATTCCCCCTTTCCACTCAAACCCAGCACACAGTATGCCTTCTCACGTCTTTTGACAGCACGTGTAAGGATCTCCGCTTCCCAAGGGGTTTGTCATTCACCATCAGGATGACCCATGACGCAACTGGCTGCACCTCGGGTCCCACCTATGCATCCCATTAGGTCAGTTCAGCATCACGACACCCACCCAGTGCCACAACTGTGCGTCCCTGCGTTGAAAAACATACTAGAGAAAGCAAAATCTGTGCAGTGCAAGGTGAGCAGGGGCTGAGCGGGAGGCGGGGGACCGGGTTTTCTGTCTCCAGCAGGTGGCACCGCCACTCCCCGTCCAGGGAAAGCAAGCAAAACTGCCTTTCGCCCACGTTTTTTTTTTTGGGGGGGGGGGGAGGGGGAGATTTGCTTGTTTGTTTGTTTTGATTTGATTTTAGGGCAGGTGATCTCAGAGCTGCAAAGTATCTGATGGGTAGTTTTATCAACTAGATTTATAAAATGTGATTTTCTCTGAAAAGTCTGTCTATGTAACACATAATAAAGGCATACTGCCCCATTTATTCCTGGAAAACAAAGGTCTAGGTGTATAACATGCTAAGCACCCTTACAACCTCCCAGCTCGAGGAGCTGAGGATACTAGATGCCTTGGGTCAGGCCTCAGGAGGACCCAGCAACCCATCTCTTGTGCAGGATCACTGAGTGCCTGAGTTGACCGAGGACCACGCTGGATACTGCTCACAGTCTGCTCGCCTGCCAGCTCCTACATTTCACCCTGCGCCACACAAGACCTGCCTGAGCAAAGCACTGCCCAGGGAAGACTGATTGTGCTTCCAAAAGCAAAGTCAGTGAGTCAGCAAAATAAGGCTGATTAAGCACTTCCCCATTAAATGCTGGACATAAAGAACAAAGCATCAATGACTTTGCATTTATTAGGCAGAATTACTGAGGTAATTCTTGCTAGCAGCTTTAAAGTACACAATTATTCTCTTTCAAGTGCAACATCCTTGCTAAGCTCAGGTGATGAAGATTTCAGTTCCTCACTTCCTACAGCAAGGCAGATTTATCTGGAAGAAGTGTAAGCCAGTACACCCTGTCATCTCCACTTATATGCTTCTTCTACCATGTCAAAGGGTCAAGCATGTTACGTTTTGCACACACCATTAATGATTAACTGTTGTTGGTAGAAGAACAAGATTTTCTCTTGGCTTTAAAACAAAATCTCAAAAGATGAAATGGAAAACCAGGCTTGGGTTGGCTCCAGTGGGTATTTATGACTACAGCATCAATGCTACAGAAGAATAGAAGCCATTTGGAATCTTGGGCACTATTTTTTTGGTTGCTTGTTTCGGTTGGTTTTTTTTTTTTTTTTTTTTTGCTCATCAGTTCCTGGTAGGTTAGAAAAGCATGAGAGAAAAAAAACAGACTTGTGGCTGGGGCACATAATTTCCTGGTCTAGTTGCCAACTCTATCTGACCTTGAACAGGTCACTTGGAGAGGAAAGTGGGAAGGGAGTGTCCACCACTTCTGTTTCTAGGCTTTTACCAGTTCAAGTTCAACTCCCAGCAACAGCAAACCTTGAGTAAGGGTCATGCCCTGAGCTCTAGGGCCAGGCCTCACAAATACCAAAATATCATAGGCTTCCCTCAAGGTGGTTGTGTTGGTTCACCTTACAGCTGATGGAGGGTGAATTGTCCCACCTGTTTTAGGATGGGACGATGTGCTCTCTATGAACATTTTAAAAGAGAGGTTCTCTCCTTGACTTAGCTGCCTGATTTTGAGATGGCTGAAGATGGCTTGGATGAGTCTAATCACAACCTCCTCATGACCTTGTATTTGAAATGGAAATAACTATCCCTTCTGCTGTCTTATCCTTTTGTATGTAAAGATAATTACAGAAAGGACCAATTCCTACTGTATAGTATCAGTGACCTTGTTTCCAGCTAGATGTTACATCAGGGAGGGCCAGCCTGACTCAAGGGAGCTGGAGGAGCCCCTGACACCTGTGCTCAGGGATCCCCTGGCATGCCTGTGCACGCACACACACACACAGAGAGCTCTCCAGATATCTCTAGTGGGTTTTGGCTGCATGAAGGCTTTGGGATATTTGTGGACTGCAAAGGTTTGGCCAGCACTGCTCCAGGCACTGCATGAATGTGGAAATAGGTAGTTATAACACTAGTAAGTGAGAAGCTGCACTAGCCCATGGGCATGTACCTCAGCTCGATGAGATCAGATAACTTATTGTTGACTCCCATCTTGGCGGCAAGGATTGGGCAGCACGTTCAGCAGCAGCCCTGGAGCTCACTGAGCCAGGGCTGAGGACGTCTGTGCAGGAGGTTAGCAACTGCCATTCTTTCAAACACCCTCTGCTCATTGGGGGAGAGACAAAACCACAAATACAGAGTCACAGATGAGTCAGTTGCTGTGCACAGAGACAGTATTGATGGACATGTTAAAAATATCCAGCTGTCTGTAAGCCAGAAACTATTTTGTCTCTAAAATGGGATTTCACTTCCTTTTCCTTTCTTTTGTTTGAGTTCCACTTTTTCTGAAGGACTCTTTACACAATTCCCTTCGTCAGCACTTTACACTTCAGTTGTTCTGAGGTAAGGAGGGGTTTTTTTATATGCTAAGGTGCTTACAAAGACATTTTTAATGATACAATACTCACAGGTACAGTTCTGCTTCACCACTGCAGAGAGCTACACGAAGGAGTGGAAAACTTGGGGCATTACCTCTTCCTCCAGCTCTGCAGGGAACTGGTCTGTCCTGGGGAATAACACAGGGTTAAAAACTACATCATCCTAGGAAAGGTCAGGTTGGATGTAGCAACTGGACATTACCTGGTGTGACTTTGCCTTTAAAGCAGGGCCTTAGACTGGATTTTCCAACTCACTGAGCACTGTGGTAGCCATCCAGTACACCTTCTCCCATTTTCCAATGTGTCTTTTGAATTAGGGGCACCAACACTGAACTAGGCCCGTGAACTGTGGAGAAGAGTGCAAAAATCCCAAGCCCTGCTCTGTCAGCTATGACCTTGCCAGTCCAGCCCAGGAGGGAGGGCTTGCTTTTGCTGCTGCAGGGGCATGCTGCTCATTCAAATTTGGGAAGATGCATTTCTGCTGCTCGTAAACATTTTGGAAGGCTGATTTCAGTGACATGTACATAGTTATACACATGGAATTGTTTGGGAGCAAACACGTGCTGAATACCTGATATATGACTGGTACAGCAGTAGATTATAATCTATGCTGGATCTAACAAGACTGTTGCAGAAGAAACAGAGCAATATAGAGGCCTATTGCACAGGAGCTACAAGTATTTTAAATCATCATCCAGTGAATTAAAGCTTTCCTTCAAAACAGCCAGTTGTACTTCTGCATACAGTGCATATAGTGCATTCCTCAAATTGAATGTAATAGTGAGAAAGCTTTTACCAAAGGTCCCCAATTAGCTATTGGATGTAATTTCACATTGCAAAATTTAAAGACATTGTGTGCAGAGAGCAGGTAGATCTTCTCTGGCATAATGGTGGTCCTTTGTGAGACGTGACAGCTAACTCCCTAATTAATCTTCAAAATGTCAGAGCCTGCTGGAAGTAATTGGGCCTGACAGTTCAAGGGCTAATTAACTTCAAACCTTGCATTTTCTCTTACTTCCTCCACAATTCTAGGTCACTTATTTGCTTTCTTTTTTACATGATTTTTAATGTTCTAGAGTGCATCCGTTCATACCTGCTTTTCTGGGCACAAAGGTCAAGATTACAGATATTAAGTTGGTTTTGCTGCACCTTATGAATCCTCCTGGAGTATCTTGACTTCAAGGAGAAGAAAACTGCTGTAAATAGAGAGCTGGTCCTCAGGGAGCAGCTCACTGTGGGAGGCACTGGCTGTAGCCTCCTGGCCTCTTGTTTGCTGGGAGGTATCATCAGTATCCGGTAGCAGGGAGCACATAGTGTCCTGCGAAGCAGAGCGGAGCAGAGCCAGTGCCATTTATCACCATCACCATCCCAGCAAGGCAGCAGGGAGCAGTTTTACGGGCTCCATAGCATTGCAGTTTCAGCGCTCAACTTTATGTGAGCAGCATTAGGTGTGCTACAACCTACTGTCTCAGCAAGCCTCCGCTGGCCTCCTGCATCAGGTCTCCTTGGGCTGGTGTCTCATTTGTCTTTCCCTCTCTGCAGTCTCATTTGACCCTTGGCTGAAAAAAGATGAAGGACTTTTGTAGTAGAGGCTCCAAATCCCACCCCTGCTGCCTGTACCCATGTTGAATGACCTTGTGGCTATTACTAGAAATGCATAAAAAGCCTTTTCTTTGGTTGACAGGCTCAGCCTCTGGACATGCATGGATATAGAGCAGGCTTTTGTGAGAGCAGAATGTGCGTAGACTCCTGAGCTGACCCCTGCATCTCTTTGGTTTCCACATGGCAAATTTACAAGGATGAGTAAGGCAAAGAGCTATTTGCGAGGCATTCCCCATAGGGATACCTGCACCAGGAGCCACAGGGCTGCCTTCAGGCTCTCCAGCAGCAGAAGCCCAGCAGTGGGAACAGGGTGCTGCGCCAGCCCCTGACCTCTACCAACACTGAATGGGTCCCTGCCGGGGCATTTCTCCCGCTGCTGGTGAGAAGCAGCAGAGATAGAAGTCATAAATGCCAAATGATTTCATTCTCCTTCTGCTTCTGGCATAGCTGTGCTGAGTACTCTTGCTCTCAGTGTAAGAGCATATGAAGAATGGGAAAGAAAAACTATTAATTCACAAACTATTTAGGGGGAAGGGATGGTTTCTATCTGCCCAGGTCGGAGCACAACAAAGCTGTGATTAACATCTCTGGGTCACTGAAGTTAAATCATGGCAGTGGCCACCTCCCATTCAGCCATTAGCTTCAGACACACACAGCTCCTACCTGAACAGAAGGATCATCTGCTCTAGATAACAGGGGCTGGAAAAGCTATATCTGATTTCTTCACTCTTTTTTAAAAACGCTCATTTCCTCTCAGCTAGGTCTTTCTTAAAGCTGCCACATAACCCTCGCCAGACAATATCTAATCTGTCCATCACAGATGTATCATGACATCCCCTGAGTGTTCCCAGTGATGACTGACAACTGTCATTAAGCGCTACTCCTCAAGCAACAAGGCTCATTTTGTTAACAGGATTGCATAGATTCAGCCTGCAATCTCAGAAGGGAAAAAATGCCATATGTTCACATAGGATTTATAATATGACTCTGTTTACAATCCCTGTCATTTAATAGCCCAACAAAATTAAGAAAATATGATGATACCATTCATATATTTAATTTATATATTTTTGCTGGTTTGCTTTTAAATGTTCTGTTAAAGAAAATAATATTTGATCTTATTCAGGCTCTTTTCTTTGATAAAATGTTATCCAAGTCACTGCAAATTATCTGAGCCAACAAGGTAGAGGTGAAACCTCAATGGAGAAGAGGTTTCTGAAAAGTTACTAACCTACGGTAAAGGGGGGTGGCAGTGAAAAGCAAATATAATGAACCAGAGAGCAAATGGTAGGATGAATCATTTCTATGCAGACATTGCAATATTTCCTGTACAGTAATGGCTCTTTTCCTTCACACTCTTATAGGAAGGGCATAAGAAAGCACTATTAATTTCAAGTTTTCCTACTCACCTTCCCATCCTCTGCTGAATGACGCTGTGATGACAACAGTTCAACACCACCATCCGAAATCAGGTCTGCTATGAATTAAATGACTTATTCAAGTTAGAGAAGTCAAGGGTTCAGCAGACACAGGAACCCAATGTCAGAAGTAATAAGTCTTTTGTTCAGGCTTGAAAGGTTCCCGAAGTATAAGGAAATCTCCTCTGCCAGCTTCCCTTCCTCAGTGTTGCAAACAAGGCACATAGTGAAACATCAGGAGCCAATGATGATAAAGGAGGGGAAATGACTTTGAGCAAAGAGCTTGGAGCTTCTTTCCTATATTTGCATGGCTGAAGCTTACATGTATCCTTGCTTCTGTCTGAACACCCTCCATCCCCTTGCCCAGGCTACTCTGCCCAACTCTGGCAGCAAGATCAGCCTGGAGTAATGGGTAATGGAGTAATCCCACATTGGGTGCTCTCATGCAGCACCTCACTACGTCAATGCTTTTCTGCCTTGTGACTGTATCCTTTGCCTCTATGCACAAGCTCTACCATGTATAAACATGAAAGTCATGTGAGGAGCATTTCTCTGTGAAGATACTGATATCGGGGCAGGATGCTCCTGGAACAAAAAGTAATTTGTTTTCCTTACCGAAGTTCAGCTCTGATGAAAGCAGGGAGTCACTCCAAAGCACACAGGTGCTTCCAGCAGCTATTACTGTCCCAGTAATTTTGTAGGCCTTTAGAATCATTTTCTTCCTGACTTTACATGAAATACTGCCCACATTAAACCAGCATTTACCTTTGGTTTAGCCCAGTTCTTCTACTGAAAGTAGTTGTTTCTCCTCTTCCTGCCACTGATGTATTGGGAGGAATTAGGGGAAGAATGAAGCTATCTGGGCTCCCTGTTGCAGGTGTGAAACCTGGCCCATCAATTAAGTCCTTCCAGATAGAGATAATCATGCTTTGAGTTGGCTGTCAACAAATTAAAAAAACGAGTGGTGTTTTCATGAGAGAACTTCACATGGTCTGGAAATAACAAGGGAGGAGAGCAGCCACTTGTGGTCACGTCTCTAGCAAGCATTGTGCCTCCAGGGATTTGTATCTGGGTATTGCTGCTTTTTCAGCTTTTGCTCTCCATCAAATCTGTGACTTTTGTTGCATCCACAAGCAGAGCCAGATGATTTTTATTGTGTTTTAAAAGCTGGAGCAGAGCAGCAGCATGTAACTGTGAGTGGTAATGTTTACTCTGACCGTTGCTGCCTTTTCTGTATTATTGAGCATCCCTGAAGGAGTGTAGGAATAGCAATGGACCTTCTGCTGCTGTCTCCATAGAGAGGAATGGGTTTGCAAGCATTTACATTTTGGCAAATGGAAATCCCAACATCACTTGTAGTTCTGCGCACTCACTCTGTCGTGGGGGGCTCAGGCACTAGGCTTTTTCCTGGCTCCAACATAGATCTGTCCTTTCCCTTTCCTCCTGCACTCCAAGGACAAGCCTGAGGGTAACCAGAGAAGGCTTTCTTCTCTCCAAGCCGGAAGGCATTCAGGGATGGTCGTGGGAGCCAAAGCTAGTATGTGGCTTCTCTGGGTGTGAAATGTGGAGTTCAACATCAAGGAGAAAATCCTTATGGGCTCCTGTGCCTGGCTCTCATTACAAAATTAAGTGATTACATTTTCTGCTTTGTGTGTGTTTAGATTTTTAAAATGCACATGCACTTTCTGGTTTCAAAGTGAGAAGCACTAAATACACTGTTACCAGAAGTGGCTTTTGAGTGCTTCTTATTGCTTTTATTTTTGAACAGTGTATTCTTGCTCCTGTATAAGGAGACACTGCCAGCTTCCCTATACAGGATACACATCCTACCTGGGGCTCTGTGCTATTGCCTTTTCCACTGACTGTGCTGTGTATAGATGAGACCATTATTTCCATAATATGCAAGTAAAAGCACATTGCTAGTGCAGGCGTTCCCAGTGATTAATGCTGGAAAGGTTAGGCATGGATCCCTTGTTGAGATATCACTGTGTGCTAGCAAGAATTGCTTTGCTACTATGCGCGAAGAGGTTGGTTGTTTTAGGAACTGTAAAGTGTTTTGTTGTTCTAACATTATGAAGGTAGTTTCATTCCAATGTACTGGCCAAATCACTTGAGCACTCTGCTGTTCTCAGCCCGAGGCTCCTCCTCGCTCAGTGTGCAGCTGGAGGGGGTATTTTTCTTTTTTGTATATCAGCAGAACAGGAATGCTCTGGCAGCAGAAATACTACAGCACCACATCTCAGTTGAGAGGCAACCACTTTTTAAAATTGATCTGGCATGGCATGAAGTGCTTAATTTTTGGAACAGGAACAATAGACTCTGTTGGGGGAACCCAGAGCCACTCAGTTTATCTTGATGAAAAATTTAAATTTGAGATTCCTATCACCCAAATTTAGCTTCTCAGGAGTCAGGCATCTAATCTAAGCTAGCCACGTTGGCTGCCTATCTGGTCAGAGGAGAGACAGATTGCCAAATTATGTATCTTCCCTCTGAAGACAGCTGCCAACATAGGTGGGATGACTTGCTCTCTGCCCTTGCCTTTCTTTGCAGTTTATTTGAATCTTAAGGTAAACACCAATATTTCAGATAGTTTGGAGGGGAATCCACTCATAAGCGTTCAAAGCTGCTGTAGAAGACTTCTCTCTGAATTGAGGGACTGATATTTTCTTCGTGAGATTATGTTGTTGAGATGGGCTTTTATAACCAGTATGCTTGCAACAAATGTGAAACCTGTTAAGAAATGAACAGATGGGGTTTTCTTCTGGCTTGGTTTGGTTTTTTTTTTTCAAATATATGTCAGTATTTTCCAAGGGTGTTTTTTGATCTGATACAACCTTGTATGTCAGAAAAGGTTTGTACTGACTCCTCAGAAAACAGAATTCTGCTTCCCCTTTAGGGAAGAGGAGGTGGTCACAGAGCTGAGAGCAGGAGGGTAAAACAGTAGGGCTCTTGGCATCTCCTCTCCCATTTGCTAATGAAACAAGCCTACCCAATACTTAATTTGGTGGATTAACAAAAGAAGCTATCCCTGCAGAGTTGGAAACAAGCTTCATTATGCCATGTCTTAAAAATTGCCAACAAGTCTGTACAGCACCTAATTTAACACATTCATTTTCTCACAAAAATGTCTGGAGAACAACAAACCCATCCAGTACATGGACAAAGAAACTCTCTATTCCCATACTTAATCAAGCTGAAATAATCATAAAAGTAACTCTATCTTTCTCTGCTTTATTTTGCACACATATATCTGATTATGTAGAATGAGTGAGAGTACTCATAAAACTTCCCTGGGGCCTCAGAGTGTTTTGGACTCTTAAGTAAAACACCCCAAATTCTCTTCAGTAGGTGACACCACGAAGCACTCCAGTTACTTCCATAATAACCCAAAATGCCCAGGGGGCCAAGTACCAGGTAACAGCACTCACAGGTGGGGGATCTGGGAGGAAAGAAACAGCTGGCTTTACTCATGTGAACACATACGTGTACTTTTATGAATATATATATATACATGTATATTTTTCCATATTTACCTATTTGATCAGTACTTTTCTTTGGCTTCTCCAAAAGCTATTGTGGCCCAGTAGGAGTAAGTGGACCCCAGACTTTCTCAGGAGGAATGATCTGATCAATATGTGTCAAGAGTATCCATCACACATTACTCCATGTTACGCAAATTCCCTGACAGTGAACCAAGAGGTAAGGGACTGTCCCCACAGGACTTCCAACAGATCTGGCCACCTACTATGTAAGTAAAGGGCAAGGAGTGATTCAGAGTTCCTGTTCTGCACAGCTGTGAAGCCATGGCTCAGTCTGAAAACGAGAGAGAAAAAAAAAGGCTGCACCCAGACCTGCCACACTATGGACCTTACAAGCAGAAACAATGCTGAAATATCTAAGACAGACTTAAACCAACCACTTGAGCTTGACATTTAAACCAGATCATCTGAATAGCTCACTGACCTCCTGAATTTAGTTGTCAGAGTAGGTGCTTAAGCCTGATCTCCAAGATCACAGTGTGTGTGACCCAAGGGCTGCCTCATGCCCATAGGGAGAGGATGTCTTCTTGAGGATGTCCACTGGCCTATTCTTGGCCAGTGGAAGTCAGCCCCATTCTACAGTGCACATGCAATAGGCTTTCCCAGGAGAGGGCAGATTCCCTCATAGTCTCAGGACAGGCCAGCAAAATACTGCAGGCTGTGTTTAGTTTCCACACATAAATATAAGTGTTGTTCTTGGGATTAAGTACATTCAAAAGGTACTTTGCCAGAAGAAGGAAAGAAAGACTACAAGAATGGAGGTCAGTGATGAAGAGACAGAGGTGCACTCTGCTAGCTGCTTAATGGAAACAAAATATTCAGGACAAGATTAAACAATTGCTGCTGAAACTATTCAGCTTCTTGTTCATCAACATGTAAAATGTCGTGTTAAATCCTGCTAAACTAATTGGAAAATATTTTTGAAATGGGAAAACCACTCTCACCTTTTTCATTTTTTCTAATAATTTTTGATTCTAGAGATCTTGTTTCTACCATCATTTTAAGTGCTTATTTATATTTGCTAGCATGTAAGTCCATTTTAAGAAATCACCTGTCTTTAGATTAGAGGGTTGAATGAAAGGCTTAAATGCCAAGAAAATCAGCGCATTCGTTTATTTGTCAGCATTCCCTGATACAGCAGTCCTGTGCTGCATCACTCGGATGCTCATTACTGAGAAGGAATGGCATTGCAGCCAGTGAAATGAATCTGAATCTAACGATGTGTGCCAGCAGCAAAAAAAAAAAATTGCTTTGCAAAACAATTCATAAGCAAACTGTTTAAATTATTTGCTTCCTCAAACCAGTACAGTGTCTGCTGTCACCCACTTTTCCTCCTTGGTACTCTTGATAGAAGTTGCAAAAGGCTGTTGTTTATTTAAGAGTTCAACTGCAGAGAAGGAAAAACAGATGTGGAAAAGAAAAAAAGCTTACCTCTTTGCATTTAAAAGCTCAAATTCTAAAAAATTTGCCAGCAGCTTAGAAAATACAGAGAAGCTAACAGTCTCTCTCATTGGTTCTTGTGTAGTTTCAGGAGGGCACACACTGCTGCCATGGCTCACCAGGCAGGGAAGTGATGGTTTGGTGCTGGTAAGACTATGGCAAACACAGGATGCTCAGCTCTGTGCTAACCTTTCGACTCTGTACCTGTATTAGTACCCAGGTAGTACGTAAGGACTAAACAAAAACCAGATATAAGAATTGTCGGGGTAATGTTGGAGTTGGTAAATGCCTGTTTTAATGAGAATGTATTGCCTTAGTCCCCAAGTCTATGAACTATTTAGCTATGTGTTCCTCTTTATTGCTCTTCTCCATCCTACAGGTTGCAAGCTACTGTAACTTAACACTCTTGCATTTTCACACTCAGACTGTTTTTCTCATGTCTTTTTTAACCTGTCTCATATTTGAATTGTTCTAGGCTTGGATGTGATTAAGAGTCACCAGATGGTATTACTGGAGAAGGTTTTGCTGATGTTATTTAAACTGACTTATTTAAGATCAGTTCCTTCCTGAAAAAATGTTTATGGCCAAGCGTGATACATTGTCAGTCTCAGCTGTGGAGAGGCTGACGGGTAAAATCTATTTTGCCTAAATGAGGTTTTTTTCCAAGACTGATGCGTGTATTCTGCCTGTTGGTTATATCTATGGATCCAGGAGCCTTGAAATTCCAAAATCAATCTATGGAGAAGTTTGCCTATATTATTAAATTTGCTGAGATCCTAGAAAGAAATGTAAAGGTCTGATACTCTGGGGAGCTGAAAAAGTCAAAGCAGCATGAGAGCTCTGCTGGATCACTGACAGCCTACAGAAATGTGTTGCTTTGAAAATCATTTCTTTGTCAAAAGGTTTGCGGGCATATATTGCCTGCGAAAGCTAAAATGGAAATGCATTTTTGGTTTCATCATGCTACACACAATAATCAGGAATAGAACAATTCACTCTGATGACAGTTTTCATTCCTTTTCTTTTTAATGAAAAAAAAATACTGAATAGCTTTTTGTTTTTCAGTACTTGCCTTGTTTCTCTACTCTAATGTACAGCTTTCGCCTGCTTTTTCAACTGCCACTTATATACTTCCTAAAGCACAGGAAAATTAGTTCTTCATACAAAAGGGAAGAGGTGTTTCATAAATAAGAAAAAGCAGGAGTTCACTTTTACTGCAGTCATTTGTCAGAGAAAGGGCAGGGAAAGTGAACAAGATCTTTATTTGGTGGCATTTTTAACACTCTTGGAAATACTCTGTAATATTCCACGTAACCAGTCTCTGTTTAAGAACTACCCCTTACTGCATCTACAAAGAAATCCGCAACAGTGAACTAGAAGGGATACACATTACATGCAGTATAAAAGCTACGAAGAAAAAGAGATGTAGACATGTTTCCTCCAGGCTTTCATGATCTCTTTTTCAACAAGCCTTTCACAGTCAGCTCTCTCACTGTGTCCTCAGTGTCCTATATAATGATCCTCATGGAAAAATGAAAGGTTTTCAGACCTGATACAATACTCAGCTGGGCAGTGAGACCATATAGTTCAACAGCAGCCAGGTTGTGCCCCAAGGACCTGACTTCGCAGACTCCAACGCACACGTGGTGATCACCAAGTAGCCTCATTTAGCAGAACAGTCAGCCTATAACCTTCTTACCTCTCTCAGGAGAGACTTGAGTTGTTTTAAGTGATGCCATAATTGTAACACTTCCAAAGTTACTTCATCATTCATGTTTGAAAATCGAGCTAATTAAGGGACAATAGCAAGTTTTGTGCTGCAAAGGAAACCAAAGAAGAACATTTTCTTGCCTTGAGGTGATTATTATTTAAGCCTTGATCCTGCCAAAGTTTATGCACCTGCTTAAGTACGTAACTAGCTCTGCTTGCTGTTAAGTAATTCATTCAACTCATGCCCATTGACTCCAGACATGGCAGTATCGCTTTCATGCCGAAGGTCTTGCACAAATGTTTGCAGCATCCCTGGCACTGGATCTCGGAACTTTGAAGCATGAACAATAGCAAAGAATGGATGGGTTTGTGCAAAACAGCTCTGAGCAACAAATCATGGTTAACATTCCAGCTAAGCAGTGTGTGGAGCTGAAAACATTTTGTCATTGGGGAAAAGTGGAAGAGAGTGGAGAGAGATTCACCATAGTTATCTTCAGCTGTATAAAAAATAAACATCTATTCTAAACTAATTTTGCAGCCTTTTTTAATAGTCTGTAGAGAACAGTTAAGTTTTCATCTAAGAGGTCAAGGAGGTGGACGTACCTTGCACTCCTGATGACAGATGGAGGCCAGACAGTAGCTCAGATAAGATAGTCAATAGTTTTAGAGGACTGAATTTGGGTGAGTTGAATCTCACCGTTACTGTCTGATAAAGGAAATCTGAAAATATGGCATAAGTTTTTGCACATGGACAAATACTGACACTGTTCCATCTCATCAATTTACCATGCCTGCAGCTAGCACTCAGACACCAGCCCATCGCCAATGACATTCACAACATAAGTGAGTAGTGTGACTGATGTCTAAGAAATTCTCCTTTAATTTAATTTTTAACTAAAATAATTTTAATAAATTAATAAAAACAAAATCAATAAAAACTAATGAAGTTCTTTAATAGCAACTACACATACATATAAGTTGCCAAGCCACTATCCATCACATTGGAGAACTTGTGACAATCCGGTGAAGTTCCCACTGACTGGAAAAGGGGAAATGTAACTCCCATTTTTAAAAAAGAAAAAAGGAAGGCCTGGGGAACCACAGGCTGGTCAGTCTCAGTTCAGTGCTTGGCAAGATCATGGAGCAGATCCTCCTGGAAACTATGCTGAGACACATGGAAAATAAGGAGATGATTGGTGACAGCCAACATAATTTCACTAAGCACAATCTGTGCCTGAAAAATCTGGTGGCCTTCTATGACGGGGCTACAGTGTAAGTGGATAAGAGAAGAGTAACTGACATCATCTAAGTGGACTTGAGCAAGGCATTCAACACTAGCCCACATGACATTCTTATCTCTCAATTGGAGAGACATGGATTGGACAGATGTACCACTTCGTGGATAAGGAATTGGCTGGATGGTCACATTCAAAGAGTTGAGGTCAAAAGAACAATGTTCAAATGAAGACTAATGATGAGTGGTATTCTACAGAGGTCAGTATTGGGACCGGTGTTGTTTAACATCTTTGTTGGAGACATGGACAGTGGGATTGAGGGCACCCTCAGCAAGTTTGCTGATGACACAAAGCTGTGCGGCACAGTTGACACACTGGAGGGATGGGACACCATGCAGAGGGATTTTGACAGACATGAAGTTCAAGAAAGTCAAGTGCAAGGTCCTGCACCTGCATCAGGACAATTCAAAGTACAAATACAGGCTGGGCAGCGAATGGATTGAGGGCAGCCCTGAAGGGAAGGACTTGACAGTACTGGTGGATGAGAAACTAAACATGAGCTGGCAACATGCGCTTGCAGCCCAGAAAGCTGATCATATCGTGGGCTGCACCAAAAGAAGCGTGGCCAGCAGATTGAGGGAGGCGATTCTGCCCCTCTGCTCTTCCTTGTGAGACCTTACCTGGAGTACTATCTTCAGCACTGGAGTCCTCAGCACAGGAACAACATGGATCTGTCGGAGCGAATCCAGAGGAAGGTCATGAAGGTGATCAGAGGGCTGGAGCCTTCTCATATGAGGACAGATTGAGAGAGTTGGGCTTGTTTAGCCTAGGGAAGAGAAGGCTCCAGGGAGAATTTATAGCAGCCTTCCAGTACTTAAATGGGGCTGTAGGAAAGCTAAGGAGCAGCTCTTTATAAAGGAGTGCAGTGATAGGAGGAGGGGTAATGGTTTTAAGCTGAAATAGGGGAGATTTAGATTAGCTATGAGGAAGAAATTTTTTACCTTGAGGGTGCTGAAGCACGGTAACAGGTTTTCTGAGAAATCACAGCTGCTCCATCCCTGGAGATGTTCAAGGCCAGGTTGGATGAGGCTTTGAGCAACCTAATGTAGTGGAAGGTGTCCCTGCCCATGGCAGGGGGTTTGGAATTGCACGATCTTTAAAAGTTCCTTACAACCCAAACCATTCTATGTTTCTATGATTCTATGATACAACAAACTCAAATGTGGTAATACCTGTCCACTCAGACAGATGCTGTTGTGCTCTTGCTGTCTTTAGCAAGACTTCTGCTGACAGCAAACCAATTAGATGATTTTTAGTGTTGGCTGTTTTGGGAGAAATTGCCTATACTACACAAACATCTATTACTGTCCATGTAGACCTTGGGACTGCAACGAGAAAGGGAGGCTAGAATGAAATCAGATGCTCTTGGGGTTTATGGTCCCAGTGGACAAAAGTGAAAGTAGAGAAAAAAAATCAGTCCCAACACCAGAAGCATTCAGGACCCTGGGTCCTTAGGCTGGACTCGATGATCTCAAAGGTCTTTTCCAGCCTTGTGATACTGTGAAACTGTGACTGTGAGTCTGGAAGTAACATAAAATTCAGGCCTCTATTAATTTGTCCAGTTCTTTTCTCACTTTATTATAGATCAAGAATAATTCAGATTACGTCAATGGAGTCAAACTCATACAAAATTAATGTAAGATCTCAATGCAGCCAAAAGTCTCTCTGTTAAAAAAAAAAAAATCCTATATGCAAGACTCCATTCTCCAGAGCTATTTTTTCTGTATTTTCCCCCTTTAAATCTGAAAGAAAAGGGACCATTCAGCTAAACAAAAAGTAGTTATTCAGTGTTTCATATACTGACAACATTCATCCTCAGGAAGTCTTTGTCGATTGTACCCCGCATGTATAGTAATAAAGTAAAAGAAACACAAAACTGTGGTGTCTCCATATCCTATAGATGACATGATACTATTGTCCCGTTATGTTTAAACAATGCGCTGCTGCTCATGGAGAGTCTCCCCAACAACAGCAATCAGTTACCAGAGGTCAAACAATCTCTTTAGCCAATCAAAAATAGCATTCTAGACACTGCTTCATTCAGATGATACTGTTTCTGGTTTGGAGACTAATGAGTGATAGAAAATAGTGCAGATGAAATGTTATATTACATTGACATAATGTATGTAAACAACAATTATCTCCTCAGTGCAAATTCTGAGATGGGTTTTTGTTTCAGTTCAAGTAGCATACAATCAAATTTGAGTATAAGCTATCTGAGTGCTACAGTTAATTTAAAAAAAATATTCAGAGAATTAATATGCATGTGTGTATATAGATTTAGAGCCTATATAAACATGAACATATACATGCATATACATACAATTAACAGCCTTAAACTACAGAGATAAGATTCTTAAATAAAAAAACCTGAAGAGCTCTACTGTAGACTAGGTAACAGAAAAAAATCAAACAAGCAAAAATTATTTCTTACTTCAATTTAGCACTTTTAGTACTAATTTTATAAATAGCAAATATAAGCTATAATGGGGAATCACTAATGTTTAGTTTCCCACTGGAGAGCCTTACAGTAAAAAAAAAATCCCAAATATACATGAACCTAGCTGCCTGATAATGTAAAAAATAACCTGCTGTAGTCAGCAGGACAGAGTGGTGATAAAGCGCAGCCAGTACTCCAGGGTCCCTGCTGAGTTTGGCTCTGTGTAGCTAATAGGCTACACTCAGCCTTGGGCTGCAGCAGCTCCGGTAAGACATAAATGAAGGCTGGAATCCTGGTAGCACCAACAAGCAATTTAAGCTTTAGTTCTAATGTCTAACAGTTTTACAAAGACATTTTCCTTCTACATCCTTGGTCAGACTGACAGTGAATTCTGGTGCTCTTTTACTGTCCTCTCTCAGACATTAACAATGTATTTTTCTTCAATTATTTTCTAGACAATTTCTTCTGTCATGTTGCATTTTGCAACAGCCATTCCCCAAAGTCACAAATTCTCGTTCCTTTCCTGCAGAGCTGTCATTTAATTTGATATGGCAGTTTTGGGGATTTTTAAACTCCCTCTTCTCTGAAAAATTTTAATAATTTTTTGCCACCACAACCCTTATGACCAGTTGTATAGGAATTTTTAATTTTCACGTATTTGATTTCCTGATATTAAAGAGCATTTTACTGCTATGTTTTGCAAATCCTTTGCTAAATTCAAGTTTTGATTTCAGAGCTTGAGTGTTATTTCAGTTAGTTCCTCCTTGCTGTCAGGATGCTGATCCAGGATGGATTCTTCTCTGCTAAAACTTCTTCTTCCTGTTTCTTACCTATTAAAAATAAGGAACTCCTTCCAATTGTTTTCAGGGTTCTTTTTTCTGTATGGACTGGACAGATGTGGCTGTTAATTCCTACATTTATGAATAGTTAAAACACCTCAAGAACACTGGTGATTTGAGCACTCTCTAAAATAGGCCCAAGGCCTTCTTGTTTTCATTCATCTCCTTATTCCACCTCTGTCAATTTTCACCTTGACTCTTAGGAGTTCCCTGACATAATTTATGGTAACAGTAACTGTAACACCCCTATGTCATATCTCTGCTACACCCATTAGACGGGCAGAGCACAGGTTCTCCCTTGTTCAGCTGCATCAGGAAGGTCAGGAATAACCTCTGGCACTCAGTATCGCTTGGTTGTTTCCTGTCATCTTCTATTTGTATGCAGGTACCGCAAATGTGAGGGGAGGGGAAATAAATCCTAAAAGTATATTGAGGTATTCGGGGGCACGACGCAAGTTGTTTCATGTAGCTGTGCATCTTTATTTTCTAGTAAGATTTGTCTGACAAATAACTTTAAAAGTAACTAAATAAAATATGACTCTGGCCATTGGTGTGTATTACAAACTCTACAAAACCTCAGAGGTCTCTTGTTGCACCTCTGCTGGCTCTGAGGCAGGTGAGGACTGCTAAATGTTATTCCCAGAAGTCTGCTGGCATTGATGGAGAGGCCAGTTGGGCCCACACGCTGGTTTGCCTTGACGCAGAATCAGCAAACAAGCAAAAATCAACGTCCTTTCAAAGGTAAAGGAATCAATTTAGTACAAAAAATATCGGAAAGCTCAAAATCTGAGGTTTTTCAGAGGCCAGTACTAGAAACTGACAGTGCATGGGAGCAGGCAGTAAGCACATTGCAGGATCTGGCCCTCAGTTACAGTGCAGCTTTTTGTCTAAACCCTCCCTTGCAAGGGGCTTGAGTTTAACAGGACCAAGTCGCAAACTTGGCTCCATAAGAGTTAACAAGGATGGCCATGTGTTTCTGCAAAGGTATTAAAAGTATCCTGTTGACTAATCTGATGTGTTCCTTGTTGAATATCTTGCCTCTATGTCTGCCAGACAGGGAAAGAATCTTGATCTGTCCCATGGCCAAATCCCAGAGAATTAAACCCTTTGTCTCAGGAAACTTTCACCTTTGCAGGCTGCTCTGAAAATCTGGAAAGAAATCAGAAGCAATGGATGTTCTTGCCTTAAAATAAATTTCATGGTGTTGCATTGCTTCTATTGAAAATGCTCCCGTTCACAGCCTGCCTACGAGAAGCACAGTACCGGGTGTAAAGCTTTTACTAGTGGCCGTGGAGTGTCAGTTCAATGTGGTGTCCGACTGTAGCAATAACAACCATCAGGAGATAGGGCTGCTTATTTGAAAAATAGCAATCAGTCTTACATGTTATTGATGGGTTATTCTGCCATTAAGGCTATAAAGGACATGCAGTTTTGTGCTTTAGGGCATAAACCATCCTCACTGGCAGATTTGGCAGCAGTGGAAAATTAACAAATAAGAAGATCATAACCTGAATGTCTGCTGCGGGTGTTTGTATGTCTTTCTCTGAAGCGTTTGATGTTGGCTACTGCTGGAGACAGGATATCACATTGGCTGGACTACTGATCTGATTTAGAATAACAGACCTTTTATTCCTATTAGACACGTCTCAGTAGAGAGTCAGGTTTCAACTAGTACTGATGGCTATGAAAAACTAAAACCACAGCCCAACCTACGCATAGATACTTGGCACAATTGTTCTCAAAGGGAATACAGCGTGACAAAATCTTTCTTATTTATTCAAGCTATACCATATTTTTCAAATGAGGACCATAATATCAGTTGCATACTTCAGCATTTTCCCCCATAAATTGCCAAAGTAATGATGATGAGTGATTTTGTACCTGGATGGCTAAATTCACATCAGAGTTCTGCAAGAGAGACTTCATGGAAATGAGATCTGTGCACCTGAGTACATGATCAGGTCCTAAAAGCAGAATAGCCTTTTTAGCTTTCTATTTTGCTAATACGTCTCCTGAACAGCACTTCCCTTTTTGCTTGATCCTTCAGTGTGGGAAAGATTTGTTTTCAGATGTGTATGCCCATAGCACTTGCTCTGGGTTTAGCTGCAAGCTGATCCCAGACGCAGCTTGCAGTTATGCTATTGCAGAGTCCCTTGTTACAGCTGACTACTGCTGACCACAACTCTCATTTCCTCTCTGGATGGATGTGAAATGAATACTATCATAACAGCCTTCCTTATTATATGCCAAAGAGAAAAGCTCTATTCTGTTTTATATGTGACCACGCTACATTTCAAATACATGACCTCACCTCCATGAACCAGTGGAATTTATCCCTTTCATTATATGTAGTACAACTTCATGGATCATCATGCAGCACTGTTTTTGTTTATTTGCCCAGCACACAGCCATCCAGCATCTGCCAGCTGTCCTGGATCCTCCATTCATCTGTGTTGTGTCTTCATAGCTGAGAACTGGGGGAAAAAACCCACACAAATGTGATGTAAACTCAGCCACAGAGTAAATCTGGTGCTATGAAACTTTCAAGACAGAAACTCTTGATATGTGCTGTGCCTAAACCAGTGAATTTTGGCCTGCAGTCGTAATTGTAGATTCAAATATATAATAAGAGGAATAAAAAAGTTAATCCTTCATGCCATCTCTTGGACAGCACAGCTGCACATCAAACAGAGAAGCTGATCCTCGTTTATACAGCACTTGGCAGAAAAGTTCACCAACCCGAACACTACATGAAGTAGCAAGGACAGCCCCCTGACTCCACTGGTACCCCTCTGCTTCAGCAACACAAAATGCATGATCCTTCATTTTAACAGATTGTTAAACCAGAGGCAAGAAAACAAAACCCATAGAATCATGCTGATCTGGGCTCTGTCTTCTGCACTCTGTCCTATGGTTGTATCCTATAGATGTGCTTATCTTTATGAGCCACAGATGAGCTCATCCATCTAAATAATTTAAAGGAGTCATTTCCAATGCAGAGGAGGTGCCCTGCTGCTACCTGCTTGTCTCACTGACCTCTCATCCAGTTTGCCTGTACTTGTTGGTGTCCTTAAGTTACCTGACATGCTTGAGCACATGGTCTTCTTGATGTTCAGTTGAAGAGTACTTCCATACAACCTCTGGCAATTCACTCTATGACCTGCAAATGATTAGGAAGTCCCACTGTCTGCCCTGATTCCTTGTAGCAGACGAGGTGGGCAGGGTCATGCACCTCAGCTGTCACAGAGTTGCCAAGGATAAAATTTTGGGTTACCACTAACTTAATTTTACGTGAGGAGTCAGCTCTTAGTTGCAGGGCCTCAAAAGCAGACAGAGTGCCTATTCTCTTGTCCCTACTAAGAGGGTGCTAGTAGGGAAGGCATGGGCTGGGCGCCTCCTCAATTACCCTGAGATCACCTTAAGGCATCTGTACAGGCGTGCTGTATGCATGGAGTGAAGGGCTGGTCTGCAGGATGGCCTTGGAGCAGATCTCAAGAGCCTGTTTAGACTTAAAATGTTGTATGTAAGAGTATTTTATTTTTTTCAGGGAAAATCCCACATTACTAATATTTTAAGTACAAATTCTATTCAGCAAGATTTATTTATAATTCTTCAGTCTGTCACTAATTTAGCCAGAAAGTCATATGTGCCCAGGAATATGCATTATTTGGGATGGAGAGACATCCTTCACAGCTCATCACTTGGACCCTCATCAATGAATATTATTACTTAGATGCTTTATGAAAGTGAACTAAAAAGAAAAAAAGAAAGGAGTAGGAAACCTTGCACTTTTTCTATCCCTCAAGGATACTCGATTGGAGAAAAAGTAAGTGATGCTTCAACAATTTGCTATTACTCTCATAAACACAAGCCTTTTTATGACATTGGTGGCTAGAAGACCTGTCTGAGATCGGGGATGATGATACACCATAAAAACATTTATCCTTGAGAGCCACAGTCACAGCATTCTTTGGGTTGGAAGGGACCCCTGGAGGTCACATAGTCCAACCCCCTGCTCAAGCAGGGTCAGCCAGTGTAGACTGTCCATGGCCATGTCCAGTTGGGTTTTAAGTATCTCCACAGACATAGTCTTCACAACCTCTCTGGGCAATCTCTGTCAAAGTTTGGTCACTCTCACAGTAAAAAAAGTCTTTTCTTATGTTCAGATTGAATTTACTGGGTTTTGTCTTGTCTCCATCGCCTTGTCCTGTCAGTGGGCACCACTGAGAAGAGCCTGGCTTCATCTTTATTCCTTCCCACTGGGCATTTACACTGGTAGTTTTCTCCAGGACCTCTCTTCCTGGAGACAAACAGTTCCAGCTCTTAGCATTTCCTCCAGTGAGAGCTGACCCAGTCACTGCCTCCCAAAGATGTACCATCTAAGCAACTAGGCTGATAAGGGAGGGAGTGACGTGCCTACAGTCACACAACATGTGACAGCACAGGATCCTCACACAGGATCCTCACACAGGCCATGAGAGTGGGGCCACTTCCGCTGGCCCCCAGCTCCTCTCCTAGGCATCTGACAAGGCTGCTTGCTGTCCAGTCTGTCTTCTGAAGCCAGTAGTTTTGTGCTATTTTGGAGCAGAGCATAAAGAATTATAACCTCTGCAAGGGACAGTATCTTGCCCGGTGTTGCCTTTGCTGCATCAAGTCCTAAAAAGGAAAGGCAACCTTGAGCTTTTAGTATTAAAGGGAACAACTCTGTCTTAATTTCCTGTGGTTTTTCATGAGATCTGTCCTGAAAGGAACCAGGCTGCATCTGTCACAAACTCAATCTACTTGGTTTTTTTATTTTTTTTTTGTTCTTGGACAGTTTTACAGTACCGGCATACGACTGCATTTCTCCCCACCCCTCTCAAAAGGCCTGCTCATTTTTTCAAAGATCTGCAGCTTGTGTAGGATTTTTTTGTGTCTTTGAGCTGGAATGCATTCTTCATCAGGCACGGCCTCTGTTGAATGCTGGTATCTGGGAGCAGCCTGGGATAAGGAACAAAATACCCATCAAGCACACCCTTTCAGCTAACATGAATATGTAACAAACCCAAAGCTCTTTGGAGTAGGATGGCTTCTGAAGGGGACACTTTATATGCTAAGGGTCCTTTCTCCAGATGTTTCCAAGTTGGAGCTGCTGGAGTGTGTCCAGAGGAGGGCAATAAATCTGGTGAAGGGCCTGGAACACAAGTCTTAGGAGAGTCAGCTGAGCGAGTTGGGGCTGTTTAGCGCTGAGAAGAGAAGGCTGAGGAGAGACCTTATTGCTCTTTACAACTACCTGAAAGGAGGCTGTGGTGAGGCGACTCTTGATCTCTTCTCCCAAGTAACAAGTGACAGGATGCGAGGAAATGACCTCAGGTTGCGTCAGGGGAGGTTTAGATTGAATATTAGGAAAAATTTCTTTACCAAAAGGGTTGTCAGGCATTGGAACAGGCTGCCCAGGGAAATGGTTGAGTCACCATTCCTGGAGAGATTTAAAAGACTTGTAGATGTGGTGCTTAGGGAACATGGTTTAGTGGTGGACTTGGCAGTGTTAAGTTTACAGTCGGACTTGATAGTAAAGGCCTTTTCCAACCTAAACAATTCTGTGATTCTGTGATTTTTTTCTTGTGATATTACTTTCCCCAAACAGCTTTAAATACAGCTGCCATGATGGCTTCTTTCTAAGAACGTGTGCAATGGTGAAGCATTGAAACAGGCTGCCCAGGTAAACGGTGAAGTGTCCTTCCCTGGAGGTGTTAAAAAAACATGTAGATGTGGCTTTTTGGGACATGGTTTAGTAGGCACGGTAGTGTTGGGCTGATGGTTGGATTGGATGAGCTTAGGGGTCTTTTCCAGCCTTAAAAATTCTACGATTCTATGATAATTTCTGCCGTCAATCTTAAAGGAACTTTTTAATTAATAAAACTACATAGTTTGACAGAAAAAAAAGAACTTTGATATTTTAAACTCTAAAAAGTAATGTAAATTAAAAATACACAGAAATGCTGTGTGGGCTCCTATTTGAGGAGCTGGGGTGAAAAAAAAAACCCAAAGAAACCCAAAAATAAAATAAAAATTTCCTCTTTTTTCCTTTTTGAAACTCATCCAAGGGGCTCCATGCAGAAAGAGCTGCCACGGGAGCCCCCAAAGCCCTCACGCAGCTGAAGCCGCCCTTGGGAAAAGGAGGATTTCCGTGGGTTTTGCCTAGGCGGCTGGGAGGGGGCGGGCGCTATCTCTGCTGCCGGGGCGGGGGAGCGGTGCCCGGGGAGCCCACGGTTCGCCACCACCGCAAGGCGAGCGCGGGGCGGGGGCGAGCCGTCCCCCCGGAGGGACGAGGCGCTCCGGGGAAGCTCCACAGCACCACTACAGCGCCCTCGCAACTGGGTCTGAGGGGCGGCGTGGCGGGGCTGCAGCGCGAGGGGCGGGGCTAGAGGCTAAGGGGCGGGGCTTAAGGAGGGAGGTGGCGTCGTTGAGTCGCGAAGGGGCGGGGCTGTGGCATAGGGGCTTGGCTTCGGGGAGGGACGACGTGGCTTCGGAGTGGAGGGCCGTGGCTTAGGGGTGGAGGGGCGTGGCTTCATGGCAGAGGGGCGTGGCTTCACCGCCCTCCCTGGCAGCCTACAAGCCCCATGGTGCCGCGCGGGGAGGCGGTGCGTGATGCGGCGGGAATGGCGGGGGAGGAGGAGGAGGCGGAGGAGTGAGGGGGATCCGTCCCTTCCCTACTGTGTCCCCTTGCTCGGTTCGGCAGACGCCATGTTGGTTTGAGCGGAAGATGACAGGGGGCGGCTGCGGGCGTGGATCGCGCTGAGCGAGCGGCATCTCCGGCTCGGGCAACGCGGGGGCGGGAGGGGGGGGCGGGCGGCACGATCGGAGCCCCCGAGGCGGCGGGAAGCGGCCGCCCCGAGAGACGCCCCCCAGCCCCCGCTGTCGCCGCGGGGCAGGGCGCTCCCCGCCGGGCCCCGAGGGGGGGCCGCAGCCCTCCCGGGGCGGCAGCGAGGTCGTGCCCGGGCGGCCCGCTCCGGCCGAGGAGGTGGCTCGGACGCACCATTATCCCGTGAATCATCCCGTCGTCATTTGTCGAGGCTGGGAGAGAAGGAAGAGAGGGGAAAAGCCCTCACGCTGCTCATGTGGCGGCGCAGTCCCGCCTGGTACACCTGGCCCCGCCGGCGTTGACGGGTATCCGCTGCCATCCCTGGGCTCTGGCTCCTCCGCCTTAGCCCCGGCACCGCTGGCCCCTGGAGTCGCCTCCTGCTCAGCCTTCCCCGCTGCTCGCCGGGCGCCTCCGTTCTCGCAGGGGACGTGGAAGCTGCTGCCTCCCGCGCTGACACCGCGTTTGCTTCTCGAAGACCTCCGGCCGGCTCCGCTTGGTGCTCTTTTGGGTTTTTTTTTGGGTTTTGGGGTTTTTTTTTGAGCCATTTAGGGTAACATCAAGATGTCCAGCAGCGTTCCAGCTGATATGGTAAGTCTTACGCTCCTTGCTTCACGGTAATGTTATGGAATAACGTTTATTTCGGCCTGTTTCGGCAGAGAAGATGGAAAGAAGAGGGGCGTGGGAAGCAAAAGAAAAGAAAGAAAATCTCGGTTACACATTTAAGGAACAAAAAGTGCCAAATTAAATACCCCCTCCCTCAGCCCCAGGTGCTGATTCTGCTTTGCTTTTTGGTGGCAGAGTGGGAAATCTGCAGCATCGCAAGGCAGGGGGTGTCAGCTCTCTCTTGCCTATGGCAGCTCCCAGCCCTCTGCTCCCGCTTACTCCGGTGGCTGTGCCCATCGGTTCTGCCCAGCCTGTTAGGGAGGAAGGGAAATACGAAGTAGAACATTCAGAATGATTTAAACGAGCCATTTGTCTCTTTTGTTTTACTCCTCTTTCTTTCTGCACCGGCTGAAATTTAGCCTCAGCCTTCCTTTTCTTCCCTGAAACTTCGCTCGTTCCAGACCCGGCGCTTTGTCTTCCGATTTGATGGGAAAGTTCATCTCTTCACTTGCTGCTGGGTCAAGAGCGAGGGAGAAATTATCAGGCGTTTATTTACGTAGCGAGGTCCTTTGTGCACCAGCTGCAATCTGGACATTTTTCAAGGGCACTCTTGGTACTCCCTATGGCGGATTGTGCTTCAGCCTGCCTTGGGTACTCGGCTCCCTGCATTTAAAATAGGAGTGGAGAGGCATGAGGGTGAATCGGGTCTGCTAGGTAATCTTTCTCTTCAGCACGACTTTCCCCATTTGTATATATTTCCGTAAATCACTTAATTGGAAAAGAAAAGTTGTAGTGCTGGTTGTCACGTTAGTTCTTTACTCTTATGGTAGAATATTTTCACGTCTCTCCCCATGATTGTTAACATTGTTAACATTTAAAGGTACTTTTTTTTCCCCAAAAGCAACAGACTTGTCCGGGTTTGTTTGTGGTTTTTTTTTTTTTTTTTTTCCTCCCGTGTTCAGGACAAAGTTCTGTTTTGCAAGTAAAACCTGTCCGGGTAGTGATAACCATAAAACCGAGTAGCCCTTCTTTCAACCATCGATATACAATTAATGGTGCGTGTGTTTGACAAATAGGCTATAGAAATAATGGTAGTTGCCTGTTTTCAGTGTTCCCTTCACAGCTTTTCTGCTGCAGTCAAAACGAATGAATTCTACCAAAAAAGAGGCAGAAACAGTAAGGTGTAGAGGATGATCCATAGTATAAATAAATTTTGCCTCCTGGAAGAAAAGGGTGATGAGGAGACTATTGCCTCTGACTTTAAATCCTTTCAACTATTCATTTTTATATTTCTTTTTAGGATCTCTCTATCAGAGTACTCTGAAACCTTTCCTCGTTTGCGTGTGTCCATCTTGCATTATATCACAGAAATCCTCTGCTAAGCTGTGGAGGGTTAGATGCAAATCTTAGTGCTGCTTTTTCAGTTGCCTGGAGGGGTCCCTTGACGGTGACGTGAAGCTCTCCTTTTCCATCTCACCTGGGCTGAGCCACCTCTGTCCTGCTTCTAGCTCTTGCCTACCTGGGAATCGTGATGCCACTAGGCTTGTAATGCTTGACATTTTGTACAAAATATACCAGTTTTAAGATGGGCAAAATACTACCTTGTTTCTATGAAATCTATTTCCTGCTGTTGTTATGATGTAATGAGAATGCCATTGACGGGGATAGCTAGGCCTGGTGATCTCTTGTTTCTTCAAATCAGGAAGAAGCTTGTTATACGTAGTGATGTTTAAATACCGAGTCATTACAAAAACATTTAAATGAAGATGTTACCAATGTCAGTAGAATTTAACTGAATGGATAGACGTATTCTGGTCTATCTTAGGATTTTGTTGAGTTTCTGCATTATTAGCTACATCTCTGAAATTTTGAAGTGTGTTGTAGATATTCAACTCATTAAATGCAGTTAATAAATATGACTTTGTATAAAGAGCACTTGAAAACTGATTTTGGATCTCCTTTTGTCACGATCCTCCTTATTTAAAAGGAGCTTGCTCAGGAAAGAAAATGGTATTGTTATTCGATTGCTCCTTAAAGAGGAACACTTACCAGACTGTCACCTTATTTATGTATGTTTTTATTTAGTGTAGGATTTTGCAGTTTGCGTTTCTCTTATCTACCCACTATGCAATTTGCATTTCCAAAAAAAATTATTTCTTATTTCTGTAGTAGTTGGCATCAGTGTGATGGAGTGTCATGTTATGAAGACTCCATCACACTTAGTAAATTTGCTGTGAATTACTTAACTATTATAATAATTATGTTTCAAATTGTTTGTCAGATTCATGAACTAGCCCTCATAATAATAATAAAACTACTATAATTGCTACTTCTTAAAAATGTGTTAATTTGTCTTCCTGTCCCACCTTTGAGAAGGATCTGCTATACATAAATTCATAATAAATTATTGAATCTTTGGTACTTGTATGTAGGCATAATTTGTTCCGGCTTCCTTTTCTCTGACGTTTAGTTGACTTCATGCCAGAACTATAGCAGATTTTACCAGCTAACCATTTCAACGTCACTTCTTAAATAATTAACACAGTACTTTATCATTTGCATTCCACTAAAAAATTGGATAGTGACACACCACATTCCAGGTATTTTAAGTTTGTGGTGCATTATTCCTTAGCAATGTGTGCTACTTACAGGTGAAAACTCCAGTTCTGGAATGAAACCTGTTAATATCAGCCTATACTTGAATAGTTTCAGTAACTTAATTAGGACTAGACATGTTTGGGGCAGTGCTTGAAGACTATATCTACAGCCTAATTTTGTTTGATTTTTCACATAAGTACTATACAGTACATAAGTACTGGCAGTTATAGTTGTGTTCAATAATTTCATCAGGCAATTTATCAATTTTGCCATTTGGTAGCAGCTAGAGTTTGCAAGTTATATTTCTTTTGTAATAATAGACATGAGGTGGTTTATGGACTTGTGAAGTTAATCACACTGCTTTTTTGAGTGGTTCAAATGAAAATGGTTTGCTATTTTTTTAAATACTGTAGCTGGCTATTTTAAAACAAGCTATGAAAATCCTATGCTCAGTCCAGAAGTTACTAGTCAGTTGAACAATCCCCTTTATTTCTATATTCTGTGTGTCTCTGATAATTCTCCTTATGGATATAATTCTTCAGGGATCTTAGAAGCTAATAGTAAGGAGCCTGTATGACTGAAAAGAATTACAGTGTCTGCTGTTCCCTGTATAGGTGTGGTTTATGTAGGTACAAAAAAAGCGCTGCCAGTACTTTCTTCCTGGGCACTTCTTTGCATGAAGGATATCAAATTGTTTTTCTGTCTGAGTAGTAATTGAGTGATGCTTTTGGCCCATGATATTTTTTGTTTGGTTTGGTTTTGGCTTTTAATAAACAGCTATCAAACAGTTAGAGGTTTTCATTTTTTTTTTTATGTGCAGCTATTTCAGAGATATAGGCAGTGTGGGAGGGATTATTTTTAATAAAACTGAATGTTTGGGGCAAGGCATTTGCGGACATGCAAGTGAATGAAGTCTGTGTTCTAAACCACTTCTGTACGTGGACAGTGCCAAAAGGAGGCAATAGGTGGAAGAAGAATATCAAATAGAAACCATGCTCAGTTCATGCCTTGTCAGTGTCAGCATCTTTAGTGGAAATGTGTGTGTGTTCTTTTTTTGGAAATTTAGTATAGAATGGTGAAGAATAGTTTAACAAATATAAGGGCTTCCTTTTTAATACAAGTTGAGGGTGACTGTTGGGGAAAGGACGGATGTGTAACTGATGCTACACCAGTAGGGGAATCTTGATGTTCAGGAATAAGGTTCAGAGAAGAGGTACTTAAAAATGTAGCTGATTGTATGGCAGCTGAGTTTTGTTGCCCATCATTCAGTCCCAACAGTTCTTTCATGGAAGAATAATAAGTGCAATATCATTTTAATACACTTGGAACATAGAAAGAAGATACTTTGTTCATGCATAGCATTCTAATGTATTGGAGTAAAATGCAACAAGTCATGCATCTCCATTTTATTTTATCTGCTTTTCAATTTACCTTCAGTAGATCCTTTTACCTGGCTTTGAAAATTATTGTATACCTAGTGGCCTTTGTGCATATAGTCATAAGTTAGTCTGTTAAGGTTTTTTATAATAAAAGTCTGACTATTTCTCTATTTTTGTACCTGTCCCTGTTGAAAGTTCTAATTCATTACATTCTAAGATAAAAATATCTTACCAGTTTTTTCTGTACAGATATTTTTTCTTCCCGTTTTTGATTTTTTTTTTTTTTTTTTTCCTCTATTGTTTCCATTTGTAACGGATAAGAGTGTCCTATCTTTTGTTTTGATTTGGGTTTTTTGCTTCCTTTTGGAGAATGAATTGGTGGGATCCATGTTAGAAAGGAGCGTCTGAAGAAACTTCTTCCTGACTCCTTATGTATTGACCCAGCCTTTGTAGCATATTACAGTGTTTCTTGTAAGGAAGAGGAGAACCTCCTTCTCTGTTACCTGCAGCAGTGGCTAGGGAAGTACTTGTTCAAGCTGATGTCAAATCTATATATTTGGGTGTACTTCAAAGTTATTTGCATTTACTGTTTCTTCCACCCACTAGCCTTTTTTCTTCCACAGATTAAAAAAAAAAAGTCTTATTTATCTAGCAACCACAAAGAAATATCTTTGTAATGACTGGCATTTTTATGTATGACACTGTAGTGGAAATTCTACAGCATCCTAACAAATTAAACATACTCCAAAATGAAGTTTGTGTGTTCTTCATCTCATTTTCCTCAGGGATGAACAGCTGTAAACTGTGGATGAGATAATGATATTTATGCTGGGCCTTGGTGCAGCACTGTAATTCAGATGGAAGTGTAGGCTGGCAGTGTAAACCCTTTCCTTCCTTCCTTCCTGCCACCCACCCTTGTTATGTTGTTACCTGAATTGGTTCCTGAATTGGTTTCTCTCTACGTTTGTTGTCTTAACTCCATGAACATACTGAAGATGTGTACTGAAGGACATTTAACTCCTCCCTTGTCAGGAATGCTGGGAAGCCAGCATTAGCTGCCGGCAGGTTCCAGCAGGGCTGAGAGACAAAAAACAAATACTGAGTATCTGAGTGTAGCGAAATGATCACCTCTATAGCAGAAACATTGAATTCTACATGTTAAAAAATTGCTGGGTGTCATGTGTCTGAAAGAGGTCTTTGCAGCAGGCTTGGTAAGCAATCATTTTGATACTGTAAACATAATGACTAAGGGCACACTTTTCTGTTTTTTAACTGAGAGTGTTTCCTAAGCACAACTTCTGTGAATGTTGAGAGCCATGGTCATGGTATATGCAGTAGGTGGGATTTACTCATTTTAGGTTTCTGGTCCGTCAGCTTTGTTTCTCAGTAGAAGTCAGAATGTAAACTTTTGGTGATGTCTCTGTGCTTATGCAATACTGAGCAGAATGGAGAGCTCAGTTCTGACTCAGCCCGTGAGTGCTACTCTAGCTTGCAGGAATCCAGAAATATCTGGAATGTGACTAATCATTCTTGGGGTTTTATGTAAAAGAGATAGTAGAGATTATTTTCAGTCTTTTCTTCATATGATATTGGATCCACTGGCTTGGTTATTTCTCATTCTATGTTGAAAGGCAGAGCTGCTGATCAATACTCTTCCATGCTAAGTCTGTTTTTTGCAGCAATTAGAGACTACTGAAATAGCAAGCCTTTACTGCCACAATTTTGCATACATAAACTTTACCTCACCATAATTTTTAAAGGGATATGACTGAGTGCAGTGCTTTCATTTCAGAAGCTATTGAAAATGAGCAGAATATCAATGAGAAATTTTAATGTCATTGTTCTCACATAAAATTTAAACTCCGAGACCCCAGCTCTTCATCACTTTTTACATAATTTAGAGGTCTGTTTTTTGAAATTCAGCTATTATTAAAAATTACCCTGTAAATTCTAGTAGAAGGATAGCGTTTTATTTTTAACAGCTTCTGTTATGCAAATGATGCAGAACATCTTAAAGCACTGACTGGAACACTTTTCATTTGGTATACCTGCAGACAAACTTAAATTCACAGATGTACCACTAAGTGTTGCAAGCAATGGGAGGGAGGAAGTATTGGGGGAAGAAAAGAATAAAGAATCAACACCCTACAAGAATTGTTGGGTTTTTTTAAACAAAAGGTTGCTGAGATAAATTGATGAGGTTCTGCAAATGCATTATGTACTTCAATGCTATGGTTTTTTTTGTATGTGAAAACAAAATTGTGGGGGGATAAAAGTTGCTAACAGGCTTTCGAAGAATGTAGATGAAGTTATTTAGGAGGTCTTATTTTTTGAGTACAACGCTTAACGTGCAGACCTTCTTGTAGGTCTGCTGGGCCTCAAAAGTACCGTTCTGCAGAAATACTTAAATGTTGTTGCAGCTGAGCACTCTTAGGTGTTTTTAAAAGTTTAGAAATTTGATGTATTTTGCAGTCACAAACTGAGATTGTGTTTAGCTCCTTGACAGAGTGTAAATTTGTTGCAGCTTGTATACCATCCACAGTGAAGACAAATCTCTCAATTTGTAGTAAGACTCTGCAAGTACATTGAAATCTGAAATGTTTAAAATGTAGTGTATGTTTTGCACAAATAGAAACTTTGTGTAAAATGAAGATTTGACAGGTTACACAATTGTGAAGCTGCCATTGGGGTCTTGTAGTTTTTTTATACTTCCCGTAAAGAAACGTGAAAATTGCTTGCCAGTGATAGGAGTGCATTTGTAGGTTTGTTTTGGGTTTTTTTACTTAAAATTATTTGGGAGATTCAGATTAGAGTTGAATGGAAAGTTTGTGGCAAAGCTGAGCTGAGACTTTATTCCATGATACTGTTGTTATGGAGACAGAAACAGGCAAAACTCTGAGTTTTATGTATCCTATGTAAATTAACCAAGTAAAAATGAAGATTCTGCCTAGGAGTTTGGTAGGTTTGTTCTGCTACCAAAAAATGAATCTGTGCCTTAGTGGGATGTAGGTACCAAAATGGTACTTCATGTTCAACAGCATGGGATGCAATCTGGAAGTGTTTGTGTTAGTGTCTACATAGTGTGAGGGTTTTCTTTTCTCCTGAGAGCCGGCACAGATTACCTCTCGCGCTAATCTAATTTATTTCAATGGTTTGGCCCACTGCTGAGGAACCAAGGGCATCTTATCCTGGAGTGCTCTTTAGCTGCAGCTGAGGATCTGGATTTTAATCTGTGAATCTCTTGGCAGTTTGGTTGGGAATGAAAGCTTAGCTCCTTTATTTAAAAACTTTTTTTAAAGGGCAGTCCTGAGCTCTTCTGGAAGCTTTTCTGTGATTTGCATTATGCAATGTACACTGTTTCATGTTGCATAAGAAATCTCTTAAGCATTTGATAAAATTGTAGTACCAATTTCAAAATAAACACAAATAAATTAAATGAGTTTTTCTTTCAGAGGTTGAAAACAATAGTGTGTTTCATCTAAAAAGGAATGGTACTTCAAAGTTGTATGCTGTAGCACTGGTTAGTATCTCCTCAGTGGAGCTATGATATGGTAATGCTTTGTGGTCTGACAGAGATCTATGTCCCTGTAATCTGTTTCTGATACTCAACATATATTCTAGATGGTGCTACTCAATCTGTCTCCAGAATCTGACATATGTTTTTAATATAGAGGAATAATGGAATAGTGATAAAATAGTGAAGTGCGGTGTTACTCAAAAGTCTTTCGTAGCTGGGGGTGTAAATTCAGGATTCTCTTCTTAAAGGTAGATTAGTGCCAATCCACATGTGAAATATGTGGCATATCCTAGTAAGCCTCAGGAAAGTTATTATAAATTATATTACTATAAAGTAAGTCTTCTAAAGTAGTAGTTCTTTTAAATATTTCTATTAAGATTAAATACTGTCTAACATTTTTCAGACATGATTATCTTTTATATACTATAAGGAACTGACTGACTAGGAGCTTTTGTGTGCTTTGAAAACTTGAAATACTTAGAGTATTTTGGGTTTTTTTATTATAAAATTCGTATTTTTCTGAGCAGTAACATGAACATCAAAATAACTGTAATTCTTGGAATAGTGTTCCGTGGTTGTATTTGAAGACCAACATGTTACTTAGGGCACACTGGATCTGAATATTTATGTCATTTTGCCAGTGAAAGAATATTCTTTTAATTTGTGCAAATGAGTTACACATCATAACAGTTGTGGGGTATGACAGTGAAAGCTTATCTTTCACTTCAGAAGCTGGTTTCTTGGTCTGTGATGGAAACAAACTTTTTAGACTTGCATGTTTTAGCAATTAATACTTTGTATGCTTGTATAGCTATGGCAATCAACCCCAAACTTTTAGAAAGCTTTTAAAAAAGATTTTAAGTGAGGGGAATAAATCCCCATTCACTAACTCCGTATGATTCAGTAATAATGAAATTAACATGAAATCATCCACGAAATTAATAACTTCCAATACCCATATTACAACACGTAAGTGGTGATGAGGAGGTATCACTTTATGTTTATAAGAATAATTAAAACGTTGCTCTCTCAGTAGAGTTGTGTGCTCTCTCTTATGAGGACTGTGTTAGTTTTTACTTGCCTTAATTTTCTGGATTTTAACTATCGGACTGCAATGTCCTATATAAGCCAACGGTATCCTGAGCTTCATCAGAAGAAGTGTAACCACCAGATCGAGGGAGGTGATTCTGCTGCTCTCCTCTGCTCTCCTGAGACTCCATCTAGAGTTCTGGAGTCCTCAGCACAGTAACAACATGGATCTGTTGGAGTGAGTCCAGAAGAGGCCATGAAGATGATCAGAGGCTGGAGAACCTCTCATATGACAGCAGGCTGAGAGAGCCGGGATTGTTGAGCGTAGAGAATAGAAGGCTCTGGGGAGACCTTATAGCAGCCTTCCAGTACTTAAAGGGGGAGCTACAGGAAAGCTGGGAAGGGGCACTTTATCAGGAAGTGCAGAGATAGGATGAGGGGTAATGGTTTTAAACTGAAAGAGGGGAGATTTAGATTAGCTATGAGGAAGAAATTTTTTAGTGTGAAGGTGATGAAGCACTGGAACAGATTGCCTGGAGAAGTTGTGGATGCTCCATCCCTGGAGATGTTTAAGGCCAGTTTGGATGAGGCTTTGGGCAACCTGATCCAGTGGAAGGTGTCCCTGCCCATGGCAGGGCTGTTGAAACTGCATGAGCTTCAAAGTTCCTTCCAATCCAAACCACTGTATGATTCTGTATTAAGCAGGACTGTAGATGCCCTCCAGTCATTGCTCAGCATTGGTAGTGCTGCAGGTAAATCCCTGCCTGAGGTCAACTTTACACTGATTAGTGTGATTGGGACACTGGAATAGGTAACTTAGCTGTTCTTATGAACACTTCAGGAGATGCATTGCTTTCCCTTTTATGCAAAGGTCATGATAATATGTCTTCCAGTCATCCTGATTTGATCAGCAACTTGATCTAGTTAAAGATGTCCCTGCTCACTCCAGGGGAGTTGGTCCCCTCCAACCCAAACCATTCTATGATTCTGTGACTGTATCTCTGGTCAGGAACTCCATGTTTGTAAGATGGTGATTGTCTGGTATGTTACCTTTGGCTGTAAAGATGTGTAGGGATTGTTTGACTTGAATATTTAAAGGCTTTGTACCAAAATGAGCCATATTATGTATTCTTCATGCTATAGATTTCCAAAATAAAACTATTTTAAAGACTACCTTTATAATTTTAAGATGTAGTAAGTATTTTATGTGAGCGTTGGCTCCATGGTAATTCACTTCAAGCTCAAGTAGAGACGAAGGGAAGCTTTTATCTCAAAAAAGATGGTAGTGAGTATTTCTAGTTGTCTAGACACAAGACTGGGGTTTTAAGGTACAATATGTCAGATCTGACAAGAGAACAGATTGTTACTGAGACTTTTTCTTGAGGATCTTGTTTTCATAACTAGTGGCAAGATGAGTAGGACATCTTATTAAAGAGGAACTGCAACTGTGTGTGAATTTTGTGTGCTTATTGCCTCTGGCCAGTGTAGTAGTTTAATACAAATCAGGATTTCATTTAAATCTAGAAATTAGTCATTTTTTTTTTCCAAATTAGATATGTTTGAAATTAGTTGAAAGTTTAAAATATCTCCTGTAGTGAGTGAAATGCTAGCTAAACTGTGAGCAGGGATGTTACGAGGGCTCCAGTGAAGGTGGCAATAGGTATTTGCAAAATTGTTTTATCTTGGAGGTGGTTCCTTTGAATTGTTTCTTCTTGCTAAGAAGGGAATTATGTGGAAGGTGGTTCAGGGTAAGAGTGTAGGTGCTCAGAATAGCAGAGGAGCCTGGTGATGGGCTCTAATGCTTCTTCATAAGGATCTCAAAACCTCTGATTTTTAAAATTCATTGTACAAAGGAAGATTTAAGCATGAAGTTTTGCAATGAACTGTTATCACTCACCTCAGCAGAGGTGATAGGACTTTAACTTCCTCCTGCATGCTGCTTCATGTGGGATTGAAAATCGGCCTTGTGTGCCCATTTCTTCATCTTTGGGGTAGCCAGGGGATTCCCTATGGAAGGCTGCTGTGCAGATGCAGAATACGTTTTGTTCCAGTGTTGTGATGCTGGCACTTGATGATGCTAGCATGTGTGCTCCTTGCACTTACGGTAAGAAGTACTTGGAAAGATTTTAATGGGGAATCTCTAAAGTTTTGGTGAGGATGGACTCCAGAGCTACATCTATGTCTTTCCTTGAATTGACTATGAAGAGCGTAACCACCCTATGAAGAGTCTGGCACTTCAAAGCTAAGGTTGTCCTTTTTTTTTTTTTTTTTCTTTTTTTTGGTAGAGATTTGTGGCTTTTAAGCAGGTAGAGCCTATCTTATATTTTTTGCCACTGTAGGTATGGTGTACGTACCATTGCACTATTTATGTCATACATGGAAAACTCATGTTAAGAGAGAACTCTTCCAGTTGTAAAATGATGTACAAAACCAGTCATAAATGCCTGACTGTCAACTCATCCCGTGGTATAAATGCATAATTGTCTCTTCTTCCAGAACCATATGCTTTTCCCCCCTCTCCTTACTCAGCACCTTCTCTTTGTTCAAAGACTGAATCAATGCCTTACCTTCCCATACCGCTCAAACTTTTCTTGGAAGATGTCATAATTATTCTACAGCCTTCCTGTGATAGTAGCGTCCTAAGTACTTATTTTTGGAAGATCTGCATGAGAAGAGATTATTACTTATCAAAAATAGTGGATATTGGTGCATGTAATTTCACTTAAATATATTCTTGTACTGGATAACTCTGCAGCAGAATTTCAGAGAATGAAATCCTATGATTTGTTTCAGTCTGACTGTAGTTCAAAATTCAAATGAGGTCAAGACTTTCTTGATTTTTTTTTTTTTTTTTCCTAACAATACTGTATACTTTAGTCAAATAAGGTTGAAATTTCTCTGACCAGCTTTGCTCTGGTGTGTCTGCAGTGTTTGGCAGTCTTGGTTGTTTAGTGTAGTCGTATTGCATGACTGTACCAACACTTAAGTGAAGCTGGTGTGCTCTTTACTTATGTGAAGGTTTTATTGCAGAAGTGATATTGTGGACAGTGAGTTAATTAAAATGATGCAGAAGTCAATAAAATATTTAAACATTGATAGATACTCCCAAGAACATTTGGAGAAAGACTGTAACTATATTTGTTAGCAAGTTGTAAAAAGCAAGTTTTGAAGCTAGTGCTTTAGGGGAAGTTGGTTTTTGTACCAGCTTTGTTATAGGGCTATGTTAGTATTTCTTTCAACTCTTATTATTGAATGAGAATCACATGATTTTGCTGAAGTGTTTTTGTTGATCTTTCAAAGAAACTGAAATTCTGAGCACTTTATTATCAAATATTGCCTTAATATAGCTGTCAGTTTTCATGTTCCTACTTGAGAAATCGTGTGCTATCAGTTTAAATCTGAAGCAACCTCAGGAGAAGAAAACAGTTTCCAATGTTCAAGGACATGGGGATTTACTTTATTCTTAAATTATCTCCCTGAAGTTCTGTATTTTTTTTTTTTTTTAAGACATGAAATGTAGGAAAGATGGCTTGCCCTATCCATAGAGCACAGAATATTTGTCAGTCAGTGCCTGTATCTGCAGATGTGCTGCTTGGTGAATTTCAAACTCAGCTTAAAAAATAAATAGAAAGGAAGCACTGAAGTGAGTAATTCAGAGTGCTGACTAATGCCAGATAAGGCAGAGTGAAGGTAAATAGTTTTCTGCCTTTTATGATTGATTCCGTTGCTGTGTATCAGTCCTGGCTTTGATGCTTAAATAGTGTCCCAGGTTATGAATTTTATTTATAATGAACACATGGTTAGGAGGTGATTTTGTTTCCCTTTGTTGTTTTCTGCAAAAGGAAAAAAAAAACTTTTGTGTTTTATCTTGTTCTTAGCATATAGAAATGAAGACCAGAGGGAAAGAAAATTGGTGCAGTTAGTGCCTCTATTAGTATAACTGTGAATTTCTTTTTCTTTTAATAAAAGTTGTTTTGCAGAAGATGGGAGAATTATACTCAAAATAAACACAGCATTTGCTGCAGTCTTTGTATGACATAATAGTTTTTCTTGTAAAATCAGATTGCAGCATGTTCCAAAAAATGAGGTGTAGTTTTTAGGAAGAACCATAGATCTTTGTTGTGGGAGTTTTAAAATTTCCTATATGAAAAGAAGTTATTCAGAATCTTAAAATATAGTAGTCTTGTATTTTTATTCTACTTTTAACTTCAGGGTAAAGCCAACGGTTGTTTTGTGGTGCTCTATTGGAAGCTGTATTGGCTAACCCTGGAGTGGCTGTGGAGCTGTTGGGATAGGGAATAAAAAGTCAAGGAGGTGTCATAATTTTATCTTACCGTGCATAAGTTTGTGTTTGTAGTGATTCAATTCAACTAAATTTTTTTAATGTGTAAGAGGATAACAGGTTTCTGATGAAGGGCAGCCTTACCCTTCCTCTGCCTACCAGACACAAACGTATCCGTATCTATCCCATAATATTTGTGTTTTCGGTATTGGTGCTGAATGGCAATAGAAAAACAGTGTAATGGCAATAGAATAGCAGTGTATGTTACTTTACTGGGTGGAAAAATGGCTGAGAGGTATCAATATAAACATTATCTCACGTTCTGGCAAATATAAATTTTATAATACATTATCAAATACAGATGCTAAAGCAATAAGGTTTCGAAGACTTGATGCAGTTAACTAAACATGGCACTTAGTGCCAGTACGTACATGCCAGCGTGTCCAGGATGGCCAGAGAGAGCAGGCAGCAATAGTACGTGAGTTATGGGAGACCCATGCCCTTTGGGAGGCACAGCTGCCCTGTATGGGGGGAGTACTTCACAACACCTGAAAGGAGCACTGGATATATATGTTTAGGTAATTCTTTTGAGTTTTGGGGGCTTTGTAAAGCCTCGCTTGCAACATTTTCGTATTGCCCTTTCCCAGCTTAAATTAAGTAGTGCTTCAAAATCATTAAATGTTTTAATTTTCAGTAAATCACATTTCTAGCAGCTTTGTTACTGCCTACAGAAAACTTTCACATCTATGGTTGTGAATGCTGCAGTAGAAAGAACATTTTCTGGCATGCAAAATGTATTTCTTTCCTTTTGGAGTAGCAGATCTTCCCTACTTACAAGTATATCAAAATTCGAATAGTTGTAGTACTGCTGCCTTTTGTGGGGAGTATCACAGTATCATAAGGTTGGAAAAGACCTCTGAGATCATCGGTCCAACCTGTACTGAGTAGGTACTGTGTGATTGCAGGTGTCCTTGCCAAGTGTGATCCAGTCTAAGCTGTTGTACATAACCTGTTAGCTTGTCTCAACTTCCATTCTTTTATTTTTATCATAGTGAATTTAAAAGTAATTGAAGTTACTAAGCAAATGAAAATTTCTACTCTACTGGGTTAATTTTGAAAATTGTCTGAAGTCCTTGAAAGTGCATTATCCATGAACTTTGTAATTCGTCATATAAAATTGGACTTGAATTGTCTATTCTAAACATCACAGCAGAAATGGAGTGAAGTTTTGGTGCCCAAGTGTATAATCACAATTGTGTAAAGGCAGAGAAAGAGTACTGTCTATAAAAATGCTATGTTCTTTTAATGACACTGAATTTTTTATAATAGTCTTGCAAAGAAATGTATGTGGGGTTTTTTTATATTAAATTAAAAGAAAGAGGCTTAGTACTTGAAGCTTGACAGGTCTCTCTTGACATTTGGCCTGAAATATTTGCAAGACATTTCATATCCTCAAAGCAGAAATGAATTTGAGTGGGTTGAAAATTTATGCTTACCTAATTAAATAATGAAGATTATTTGGCATTATATAAGATGTGAATGCAGGAAAGCTTGTTATCATTACCCTAGCAAGGTTTCTGTTATATACTGGGAGTAGATTTCATACTGGTAATATGATATATAGATATATATAGATATATATATATTTAAGATTTATGTTTTGGAGAGCAGATTTTGATACTTGTGTATTATGAAGGTTGAGTTATGGACTGAATGAAGCCTTTATGCTGTGATTCATATTAGTACTTTTGTTTTGGCCTAATTTAAGTTTTGAAATGTTATTCTGTGTGTGTGGTGGGTTTGGGGGTTTGTTTTTTTTTGTTTGGGGTGGGGGTTTGTTTGGTTTTGGGGATTTTTTTTTTAAGTTCAGGTATAGAAATATAAGTTCAGGTATAGAAATCTAGTGGTCATAAATGAAACCTTGCCAGCATAAATTGTTGTAGTACTTGTAAAAGCATTTTGTCTCTGCGTAGTTAAAGGATACATCTTATTTTGCTGAAACACTTCATATTTTGAGGAATTTTATGTAGAGGAATCTTTATATGGTAACTGTATAAACATATATATATATCTAAATACAGTCTTCATTCCTTTGACAAGACTAATTTTTGCATTTGTGCTTTTAGCAGACCTCTAGATGGCTAGATTTCGTTACTGAGGTAATCGACAGCTTACAAACTAGAATCGGTACATCAGAAACCCTGGAAATAACACTTGACCTGAAGAGTATTGTTTTTTTAATCTTTAAGTATAAAGAGGCAAAGAATGAGCAGCATTCATTCAACTCCATCCATTTTCTGCTGCGGATACATGGGCTGTTACACTTCATAATACAGCTTCCATTTGTGGATGAGTGTATCATGATTGTTGAATGCAGGCAGTTTATTCAAAAGACTTTTATTGTTCAAACTAAGCTGAAAATGATCTGCAGGATAAAGCTGTGACCTAGTTCTGGATTTCCATGCTTTGGAAAGCATTATATTGCCAAATCTGTGCACGTGTATGTCTTCGTTTAGTTCCATTTCCTCCTCTTTAAAGATTGATGACTAATCAGTTATTTTTATGTTAATACTTAGATATCTATGGGTAGAATGCGTGAATGTCAAATTTTAGGGTTTAATTTTTGAGGGAAGAGATTTTTTTTGTCACCCAGTGCACTGTATTAGAGAGAAGGTCAGCCTACCCACCTATGATGGCTTTGAACTAAGTGTTATGCACATTTGTAGCATCAGCATGCTGCGTGTGTAAGGGAGAATTGCCTGTCTTGTGTAATGATAGGTATTTGGATTTTGTAAGTTTAATGATGTTCACGTTCCTTTTTTGGGAAATAATCGAGTCTCTGTAAATGAGTAAATTTGTTATTAAAATGCGGAAAAATATTACAGATTTTTACAATTAGAATGAAGAGTTGCGGTTATGTTTAGTGTTTTGCTTTGCTTCTAAATTGATGAAATATGGGGCTGTGCTACTTTTAATTGTAGCTTGACTTTTGTGGCATTGAACCTGCTGGTAAGGAGTTCACAGGGCTGATGTATGTTTTTTGCAAGTCCTTAATATAAAACAGTGTTTTCTGGGAAGATATCTTCATTTTCCCTATACCATGTGAGGTTAAGGCTTTGCTTATATATATATAAAGTAATAGAAAGGAATTATACTTGTTACTTAAAACCAAACAAATCTCCTTTCCTTCTAAACCTTCTCATGTCAAAGATGTTAGAGTTAAGTCTTTTCTCTCTGAAAATGGGATATGGTGCCATGGCATTATATACCAAAGGAGGCAGCTTGGTCGCTATATGAATGAGGGAAAGTTTCCTTTTTCCTTTGCTTCCTTTTTCTTCCTAACAAGCAATGTAATGTTCAGGCATGCCCCCAGCCTTTTGGCCTGGCATGCCTCTGACTTTTTTTTTGCTTGAGATACAAGAAAGTAACTCTAAACCGCCTCATTTTTCTGAGGATGTAATCTTTTTTTCCTCAGACAGTAGAAATGTGGAATAGGATATAGTTCATGAAACATGTTTTTTTGATCTAAACTTGTGTATATACTGCAATAAATGTTTAGTTTTGTTTCATTTGAGGAATATTCTGAGGCTATTAAAATATTGTATCTCAGTTATGTTAAAGAATTATATTTGGAGGCTGAAGCAAAAGACCAATTTCATAACCTGTGTCACCATCTGTTAAATACACCAGAAGCTTATTTTTTTTTTTCCTGGATGGGTTTAGCCAGCTGTCCGTTTTGCGCTGTTGCCTGGATGGAGGCGTGCGTATAAGAATAACAACGGTAGGCTTTCTGTGAGTTGACAAAGAAGCTTTTTTATTTTGATCTGAAACTCCCTTTGGCTTGTCTGACACTTCCTTAAATTTAGTCTCTGGCTGAGGAATGCATCTGAAACCTTTCCCCTGTTGCACTTCTCTAGTCTGTGCTTTCATCTTTTCCTGTTTAGGTCTACAGCAGCTCCACAGGACACGCCATGTGCCTTCACACTGAACCCTCTGCAGGCATGTGGATGTATTTGCGAGCTGCAACCCGAAGTCCATTATAATCCTATTGACATCTAACCCAAGTGGCATTTAGTTAATCTGTCTGGCACTCTTTTTCCTTTATCTGACCCTACGAGATGATACAGCTTTTTGTAACTTTGTTTTCTTTTAGGTGTTTTTCTTTTCTTTCCAGGGTGGTAATACCTACCAGTAGAGCTTACTGAAATGATTTTCTCTTTTAAAATGTTATTTTCATGATAAATAAGACCTATTCAATAATGGTGTCAGGGTGACCTGGCAGGTTTTATTGATACATTGTTATGTTTAATTATAATTTATATAAGGACTGATGAGACAAGGAGAAAAATTGGTATATACTAAAGAAGAAATTGTTGCAGGTCAGTTAATCATTCTATTCTGCTTTTCAGTTTGCAGCAAAACCTGTATTCAGAAAAAACAAATTGCAGAAGATGGTTTAGAATTAGAAACCAGCTCTTCATTGACTGCAATTTAGAGCTGGCTTTAACTCTAAAATGTAGTTTTAGAAATTAATTTTTTGACTCCCGCAGGAATTTTGCGTTTTTAAAATTGTAAAATAATTCCTAATAAAAATCTAGCAGAAGTCAATCAAAGAAGCTACCTGAGGCAATGCACTGCATTTTCTGATTTGGATTTCTATGAAATACCCTGTGTGCTGTGTCTGATCACTCACACTTAGAATAGCAAAGCTGCTTTTATTGGCTTGCTCCATTCTGTCAGGTTGAGACTGTTAGGATGGGAAAGGATTTGGCTTTGCTTCATGTCAAGTCTTTGTTTGTTTGTTCTTCATCACAGAGTTAGCTAGAGTTGTCTGCATCACTTAGAAGCATGAAACCTCTGAATTCGATGTCGTGTATGAATACCCCAGTAAATTCTCATCCCATGCAGCTTTGTTGTCTGTTCTTCTCAGAACAGCAGCACTCTTGTTTTGGTGCATCTTGATAGAGTAGCATTTTGCTATGTCTCCAGAGTGTAGATAAGCGTATGAAATGGGAACAAGAATTTGTCACTATTGTGTGGAGGACATCTGTGCTACTATTCAAACTATGGTATCAAAATATTTGAAATGCTTGCTTTTCTTATATGCATGTGTCAGTTGGATAAAGTGGAGAACTAGTTGCATCCTATCTCTGTTATTTGTATATGGTTTGCTTTGGCTGAACTTTATAGGCCCAGCTCATCAGAGACTTACTCTAGAAAGATCAGGGACCTCAAATCTATTCTTTTAAAATCTCCTGTGCCTCAGCCCTTGTCTTCAAGCCTCACCAGAGGCTTTGTAGCCAAAACCTGGATATAGAAGGTGATTGAAAGGTAGTCCGTTTATCTGTGTTTCTGGCAAGCGAACGTCCAAACAAAGCACTTAATGCCTTCATTCAAATATTTTGATGAACCAGTGGGGAAGTTTGTGCTAGACTCTGTTTTGGCAATTCAGTTTCTCCCTCTACTTTCCCATCAGTTTATTATGTCTATACAGCCATCTAGCACTCGCCCTCCCAGCTCCATGTTTCCACCGTATTCTTATAGTAGAATTTAGTTAATGGTCATGCAGATGAAAGAGGAATTGGCTGCTGAGTGATTTGATGGAGGACTAATCTACCAGAAATTTCCCCAAAGCTTTTCCATACACCCAGCTTTAAACCACTTATTTGATGATACTGGGTTCACTAGATCTGACACCAGAAAAGGGAGAAAGTGGGATCATCCCTTTCATCGACAGCCTGCATTCACACAAGTTCAGATGTAACAGAATATGCACTCTCTTTTTATAAAAAGGCAAGTTAGCAGAATGTTAGAGACCCAGGCATGCTTACATTTATATAACCACCAATGTACTGAGACAATGCCAAGTAGGATTGTAACAATGAACATAGCTTAAAGGATTAGTTGCTTGTCAGGCAAAACAGAAGCAGTCTTTTCATTGTTTTTATTTTGTAAATTGAATGTTAAAATTAAAAGGCACATTAATATCAAAATTGGCTTTAAGTAGTTATTGCTACTGTTGTAAACTTCAGGTGGAACTGAATAACAAAGAGCAAAAGTAAATTTCTTTTATTTTAATACCTTTTTGATGAGATATTTTATTCTCTCCTTTCTCACGTTCCTGATGCCATATTTATCAGACATTAATCTCCCTACTGATGCTGCTTTGTGTGTGTGTGTAAATAGACCAGAGAACAGTGAGAAGTCTATAGTAATAAAAATCCTTTGGTCTGACAGAAGACATGAGTTTTAATAAAATATAATATGCATGTGTGTGGGAGGCATTGAAGGTGTTCGCCTGTTCCTCTGAAATATTGTTTTGGTTTTGTGTAGCCCTCCAGCTTATCAGTCATAGTAATGAGATAATGGTATAAATTGTTAAGGTAGAATAAAAGATTTCTTACTTTTTAACTCTTGGAGTCTCATAGAAAATTTGTGAATCAGAGTTTTAGTTCTATACATATAATAAGTTCTTTTTCCAAAACTTATTATGTGGTCTTAAACCTGTTGGTGGGGCTGCCAAACATGGTCTTTGAAGCTCTACTCTGTTTAGCAGTGTCTTGGTATATGCAGTATGTTTAATAAAAATGACCTTCAAAAGTGAGAAAATCCATGTTTGTAGATCATGGAGTCTTAAGTTGGAAGAAACTTCTAGAGGTTGTCTAGTCCAAAGCATAGCTAGCAGTGATGGTGGCTCAAAGCAAAGCTAACCTTCGACTTAGATCCTGTTACTCAACCCTTGTGCATTTGAATTCTGACTGTGTCCAAGGATGCCAATTCTGCTGCCTCTCAGGGTGACTGGTGCCAGAGCTTAAACTGTGTTCCCTGGGAGTATTTATCTTGCAGTGGGAATTGCCTTGGTGCAACTTGAGCCCATCAGGATGGTACAAAACACTATTGCGTACTTCAGCTCTTTGACTAAGGACTTGCAATCAAACTGCATCAGGATTCCTTATGTCTTGAAGCCTGTAAGTAATTGATTTGAAATTTGTGGCAGAAAGGGAGTTTGCTTGAAGGGGTACCTGTGAAGGTTTTTTTCAAAATAAGCTATCATTCTGCATTCCTGATTTTTCTTCATTAGGGTATTTATCCTCTCCAGGACTGTATTCAGAGATGGAATGGTTGTGATTGTATAGATTTTTATTGGAAAATGGGCTTAGGTGAGAGTAGGAAAGAGAAAGTAAATTTGGTTTGGGGGCTTAAGAGTGACTTAAAAATAGCAAGGGACATCAATTACAAATGGATACCTAGATAGGGATAAAGAAAAGAATTCTCCCCAAATGCAAAAAAGGCTCCTATATGTGTGGAGCTCTGGATAGGAGCACTTGGTAAGGTTTTTGTAAGGTTGTTTTATAACAGGAAAATTATTTAAAAAATGTATGCATAATGTTATGTTCTCCCTTTTAGTATTTTTAGATCAGATCTTAACCTTTTTTTCCTTCCATGTATAGCAACCTGTGTTTTGTGAACTCGTGTACTCTGTTAAATGTGTTGGGGGTTTTTTTGCTAACTTTATTTTACACATTCAGGCTAATGAAAGAAACAAACAAAAATGTGGAAATAGACACCATCAAAATGTCTTACTGATCTGAATGGTGTCAGTGATGCTAAAAGAGGTACAAAAACAAGTGCAATTTGTGTTTAAGTTGTTCTCTAAACGTGATATTGTGTGCGTTTCATACCTTTTTGAAAACAAATACTGCAAGAGAGGTTCACATCTCTGCAATATGTATCCTGGTGGAATCTGGTAGTAATTGCTGGAAAAGAGGAAGATCTTCTGGAACAGAATTTTGAACTTTGCTTTTGTTATGGAAGGAGCAAGGGGCATCAATTAGTGATCTTGTCCCTGGCTGGGCAAACACTTTGCCGAGTGCTTCGCTGTGGGTGCTTCATGAGGGTGTCCATGCTGTCGCTGTACCTTGCTATTTATGTGTAACAAAGACACTTTTGTTTGAATATCAGGTCCCCTGGCCTTGTTTTACCAAAACCCCTTTCAATTTTCTGAAGTGTGGTAAAACAACTAACATTCTTAGTTCAATCCTGCAAAGCCATTGGGACCTGTTCTCCTCCCAAGCAGAGAATGTCATATTAAATGTACAATAACTCTATCCACATATTATCAAGCAAGTGGCATCCTCACAGCAGGTTGCAAAATTGCCAGGTAGCATTTTAGATGATTTGACAGCGTTTTAGATTGTTCTTCAGTTTGTAACTGCTTGTGTGTGTCTCTTTTGCTTTCTCATTCTGGTATCAAGTGCAAACATACAATGAGTCAGTGAATAAAAGCATATTTATATATTTACATGTCAATGGAATGTGAATGACTGCTTTTGCCTGACTTTTTTGATCCTTGCAGATTTACAGGAAAAAATATCCATGTCTATTGCACAAAGGAAGAATTTTGATTCTGGGAATAAAATTATGATATAAGAAAACACCTGTAAAGCTTTGTAGAATCAGTAAATCTGTGTTCTAGGGAAGTGAAGCTTTAGAAGATCTTAATTTTAAGGAAAATGGCACTATGTTTTTTCCCTTCAAATATAAGCAGTGAAGAGAAAAGTTCATGCTGTTTTAATGAATTTTCATAATGACCTTTTAGTAATCCTGGTAGTTACAGGAAGAAATAATAAAAAAAGCACAAAAAGTACCTTCAAACCCCAAATGATTTTCTGGGCAGATATTATTCCATGCAATGTATTTGTCTTTCTAAACAGATCCAAGGTTTAATTTATTAAATTTACATTTAATTCTTGGTGCCAAGGGATGATTATGTGTAAAGTGAGAATAATTTTTAGGTAGGTTTCTATACCAACAATTAAAAACATTCTGATAAGACATACCTTTCTTTCCTGAACTTTTGCCTGGCCTAAGAGTCCTAAAATCCCTCTTCCGGTTGTGGGAAAAGCTATGTTGATTCAGGTATAATGAAGATAGACATATGGTAGGAAAAGAAACAGGTTGGTTGGGGTTTTTTTTAATTAGATAATGGTGGAGATACTGTAGACTACAGCATCCTACAGTGCCAGCTGGAAACTGTGCTGTGCCCCTTGCCAAACTGCTGAAGCTTCCCTTTTTCTGAGCTTTCTTCACGAGGGCTTTTTTACAAGTTCCAGTTCCCCTAAGCATGGGGATTGCCCATCCTAATAATTGAGTAGATGAGCCAGGAGGCTGGCTTGGTTAAACAGGGAACTGTTTTTTGGTTGAATCATTAAACTCAAGAGTTAGTGCTTAATGGTTGGGTTTCTATCTGCAGGGGTCTGATGTAGGATTCAGATTGTTTAGTAGCAGTTGACCTGCTTCAGAGCAGAGCTGCCATGCAAAGAGACCTCAGCAGACTCTGGAGTGGATCAGCAGGAACTACACAGAATTCAGGAAGAACAAATGTCTTGCACCTGGGGTAGACTGACCTCCAGAAGTGGTACACGCTGGGGACTGACTGTGGGGAGGGCAGTGGGCCAGACACGAGCTGCCAGCATGCCTTGGCAGGAGTGACAGCTAACAGCATCCTGGCCGAGAGCAGGAGGAGCGTCAGCCAGAGCGTTAAGGGAAGTGGTTGTTGCCCTTTACTTGGCACTCAGTAGACTGCATCAGGAATGCAGTGTCCAGCTTTGGACAGCTTTTCCTGTGCCAAACTGGAAGAGGAAATTTGTTGATCTGCTGCAACATGTTCAGCAGAGACCTTTGAGGTGGTCTCGAATGAAGTAATTCTCCTGTGAGGAGAGCTTGAGGGAACAGGACTTGTTTAGTCTGGAGAAGAGCTGGCTTTGGAGAACTAACACCAGCCACCTAGGATTTACAAGGATGTTATCTGAAAGATAGACACAGGCTCCTTACTTAAGTAAGAAGGTGGAAGAATGAAGGATGGTGGTAATAAATGGGAACAGGAGAGGTTTTGAATTAGGAGTGGGAAATACTGTAGGAAAAACTGATTGCATTATGAGGTTTTTTGGCTTTTGCATTTTTCTATATGAAACATTTTTGACGCATTCACACAGTATCACACACAGTATCGTAAGGTTGGAAAAGATCTTTGAGATCATCGAGTCCAACCTATGACCCAACACCTACACCTACTCCTACTTGTCAACTACACCATGTCACGAAGTGCCTCATCCAGATTCTCTTTGAACACCTCCAGGGATGGTGACTCGACCACCTCCCTAGGCGGCGCATTCCAATGGACAATTACCCTCTCAGTGAAGAATTTCTTCCTAATGTCAATCCTAAACCTCTCCTGGTGAAGCTTGAGACTGTGTCCTCTCGTTCTGTCCCTGGTCGCCTGAGAGTTCCTAAACCTGCTGCACATAATTTAGTATTCAAGTTTACTTTACTCTGTCTTGTTGCTTGCTGGAGTGGTCTTCTGGTCATAACAGTAAAAGAGCTTACTTCTTTTCTTGATCCATGGTGAACCAAACACCTTGTGCAACTTCTGAAAATATGTATCTTACCTTTATTGCATAGCCAGCAGAATATGCTGGGAAGAATATAATGATGCTGGATGCTTCATTAATTGGCCAAATCATTAGGCTGAATGACTGCTTTGTTGTTAATAAATTGCCTTGAAATATTTTCAGTTAAATCTAGATTCAGGTATAATTCAAAACCACTCTATTTATAATATTTCATGTGGAAAACTGAAATTATATAAAGAACATAAAAACAGAAATGGAAAGGAGGATTATATTTAATTGATTTTTATAGAGATTGAATCTGAAACACATCCCTCTTGTATCCAGATGGTTTGTTGTATTTTATTTCTGGAAACCCACCTTGACAGATATGCTGGTTTTTGGTGTTGTGTTCCATATGTAGTTGCTTCTCCTGGAACCTCACTAATCAATTTATCCCTTTTTTTTTTTTTTTTAAATCCCAGGCTTTTAAAAAAATCCTGAGAGGCACTGAACATGTTTAATTTCTCCCTTGAAGCATCTTATTTTATACTTCAGAGAATGTCTTGTGTTGTGCTGGCACAAGTACTGTCTTGCTTTCTTGAGGATGGAATTGCAATTTTGTTTTATCAGGTGTCATTTTCAATTGGTTTTATCCCACTAATAACAACTAAAGAAGACTTAAAATTTCTGGTTCATGCTTCTGTGCCCACTCAAATGCTTATAAATCTTTGAGCAATGTCATCTTCAAGTGCATCATCAGTCTGTGTCCAACATTCATTAAATAACACACTTTTTGCTAAGATCTAAATGAGATAAATGCGTATATCTCACTATTGGTTGTAGATTCGGAACCAGGCATGGGAATAAATTACAGCTTTGGGGTGATAATGGATTTGAGGTAATCTGTCCCCCAGGGATGCTATAGCATTGTTTTATCTTTTTTTTTTTTTTTTTTTCCTGCACCATCTTTATTGCATCCTCTTTAAATGATTCTTTAAGTCTCTTTTACTCCAAGCTTTCTTGTAGAGATTTTACAACACTGTCCTTAGTATGTTGTTTCAGTTGCTTTTGTGCACCCAAACACCTCTGCTCTGTCTCTCCCTGCTATGACTTTACCAAACATTTCCTTGTTCACAGGCAGAACCATATGCTGGCAGATTTGTATGAAAACCTCTAGTTCAGGCTTGTCTCCTGGTCCAGCTAAAATCTCATCCTTCTGACACATCTTTGATTAGCTCAAGCAGAACTGGGCTTAAAGCCATCCACTTTACCTCTGTTCTGGTTACGTGGGCAGTATCAGCTTTCTGATCATCACTTGGGTATATAATCTGGGTGCCATTTTTGAATGATTGAAAGGCCTTAATGACATCTTTAAATGTTTTGGATTCTTGTTTCATAGCAACTCTAAGTAAGTTACATTCTCTTTATCTGTCCCTACAGCTAGAATTCTTCAGATGTGTTCATCTCATTTTTCAGTTACTGCAGCATTCATTTTCTTTGACCCCTTTTATATACTTCCAGAATGGTCTGCAAGATATAAATGCAATGTTTGCATTCTTAATATATCCATTCAGTATCTCTTTCTTCCCTAGTTCATGAAAAATAGATTGTTTATCTTTGTATCATACACTTCTGTTCTCTGCTGCGTTGTTTGGCTCTCAGTAGCAACTGCTCTTGCACATGCACTTAATGATCCAGTGAGTACATCTTGACCTTTATCCCAAACTGCCCATTTTACTCAGAAATAATTTTGTATATGTGCATTGGAAAATTAACATTTTCCATTTTTTTTCCCTCCTGAATTCTTGTGTGGATTTCTGCAAAAACTTTGACAGTGTGTAGCTGTTATTCTAAGAGCGCTGTCCATAATAAGTCAGCAATGCTATCTTTGTGGTTTTTTCTGTAGGGTTTTTGAATTTCCTTGCCAACCCTGAGTTATAAGGCACAGTTTCTTTATTTTGGTCAAAGTCAAGTCTGTTAGACTTGATTTCTAGGCAATATCATGATACAGATAAGTAAGGAAAAGGTCAGTGGTGCCTTTCTATGTTTTATAAGGGTGGAAAAGTAATATTCTAGGCGATCTGGAAACTGTAAGATGCACCTGAATGGTGAAAGTCGTGGTCAGCAGCTACTCCCAGCAGTCAGAAAAATGGGACAAGAGTAGAAGGTAAAAGTAGGGCAAGAATTTGAACATAAAATATAACCATACTTGGCTTGTGCTGAGAACAAACTACCTGCAGATGAAATGAATTGTAGGAGACTAAATTGAGGGGAAGTGGTTCAATGTATAATGTCAGATAAATGTATGAAAACAAATGAGTCACCTAGCGCTGGGTGCTGGTAAGTAGAAAGCACTGCTGAAATGGGGAAGACATACAAAACAGGTAAGAAAGCTGAAGTGTTGTAAGAGACAGGAAGGGCAAAGAACACATGGGATCACAGCAGTCCAGAGGAGACGAGGGAATAAGCAGAGCTGTCAGTGTTTTATTGCAGTTCTTGTTCATCTTTTGGAAATAAATTGGGTCTCGGCTTCCTGACAAGTGACAGTCAAACTGGAAGGGTGATGCAATATGTGTTTTCTAGTGATTTGTGCTGATTTTTCCCAAGGAGCAAGAACTCGCCCACCTAGAAAAAGTAGAGTTAATTGTATGGAATGATTCATGAGGGAAGCTGAATATGATACATAATGCTTATGTAAAGATTTCCTCAGCATTGTGTGCTTACCTGTATTGCTGTGGATGGTTGGCGTCTTCAGTTATATTTATTTCTTTATGTAGTTGCATCTGATTCATTGTGAATGGAAGTAGGAAATAAACTGTATTTACAGACAGTAATGTTGGCTAATAAATTAATTAGCAGAAAGCTATCAGCTAAAATGGCATCCATAAAGTGTAACATGTTGCAAAGCTTCCCCTGAAGATGTAACTTTTTTAGGTAGGAAGGGGTGAATGGTGTGTTCTGGTATGGTTGCCAAGATAATTGTAAATAGGTGAGTTTTCTTCTCTTGAGGGAGGAGGTAGCCGTGTATAGATCATCAGTTGATGCTGAAAATATGGTACATCACTCAAACCTTACCACTGTACCTTTACATTTCTTCCATTTGTCTTAATACAATTATTTTTAACTTTTAGTTTTAAAAATTGCTTTTTTAAAACTACATGGAAGTGCTTCTCCTCTTTCCTTGTCCCTTAGCTTCTCACAGAAGTGGTCATTTCATTCTGGTCCTCCTTTTACACAAGCAGAGCAAGCACTATCTTAAGTGAGACCCAGTGTAAAAAAATTTCAGCCTCAAAGGTGGAAGTCTGAGAATATTAAGTGTGATCAGTGGCAGAAGGCTTCAATAGAAAACCTTGGTTAGTGTTCATCCTCCCTTTCCTTCTGACACTGTATGTATTATTAATTCAGTGAAACTGGGTTTGTCTTTCTCTAAAACTGTTTTTCTGGACAAGTTTGAGGAAGATGTACCACCTGCAGCTTTATACATCAAAAAATCCAATCTTTTTCTATCAAGAGCAGTTAAAATAATTGTGACTGCTTAAAGAACCAAACCAACTCTAATAACCTTTTTTGCACAGAAAGAGATCTAATCTATTAAAAGATATTATATGTTTATAGTTCACAAACACTTAATACTTGTTTTTATCAAAAGGGAAGTAATCGTTGTTATTTCAAGAAGTTAAATATTTGTTCTGCATTTTGTATTGCTTTCGTACTTGAACGTGTGCAAGGGGAAAGCCATTTTGATTAGTATTACAATTTATATGTTAGAGCACACTTCAAGTGTTAAAAAAACCAAAAAGCTAGTATAAAAATATATTGAAATTCTTGAAGTACCATTAGAATAACTGAAAGTTGTTCTCTATACTAAGCACTCTTGATCAGGAGTTGTAAAGTCTTTGTGCCTGAAAGCAAAGTGCTTGTTATGGTTCTGGTTTAGTTAGTGAACAAAAATCTATGAATTTTGGAAGATGGTGGTTCAGTATTTCTATTCTCTGTGCAGTGAACCACTGTCTGTGGAAGACACGGGTAGAAATACTTGTGGTTCTTTATTTTTTCTTAAGCTCAAACTAAAAGCATGTACTTAGAGTAATTTTACACGCATTTCCAGGGACAATATGTCTAACTAAAACTATTCAAAGAGTACATAGGCACAGCACAGCTTTCTAAATGAAAATGGAGTGGCTTCTGAGGTCAACCTTATGTCTTTTGGCCTGTTGTCATGAACTTCCAACTGTTAATCTTGCTGCTTTTCTTATGGGATAGTTTTTTCTCCCATATGTATTTCTTAATGTTTCTATTTGCACTGGTTTCTGTGCAGGAGAAAAGTCATGTGAAAGGGTGTGTGTGTTTTCAGACAGAGGGACAGAGATCCACTTAACAGCTTGTCATCATTAATGTTTCTGGTTGCTTTTCTTTTTGATATTTTTCTGTGAAGCAGTAACAACATTTAGGATAATCTGTTTGGCTTCAGCCTCTTGTTATGAGCCAGCAGAAGCAGCCTGTCCTCCTCAAGCACATAGAAATGGTGCAGAGACCTCTCTTGTAATCTTTTCCTATTGCATCAGTGTTAGTTGGACACTCGGCATCCATTCAGAGGACAGTTCAGTTGATTGAGAAAGGGGAAGGAAAAAATAAAGAGGAATCACTATGACTTTGTCTTTTGTGGTTTGCAATGGCAGTTACACTTCCTTCCTTGATGAAACAAACAGTCTAATAACAAGGGAGTATTAATTACCATTGTATTTTCCTTTGAAAAGCTTGGAAGTCTTTAAGTGAGGAGCGTCTGTGAATGTAGCTTCTGAAGCAGAGAAGTACGGCACAACATTCTTTGATTTGTGTCCTTCTATTTATTTTGCTTACTGCAAGTACTGTCCCTCTGTGTAAGTGTGTTACCAAACCACAAAAAAAATAATTAGTAGGCAAGAAACATTTGGGTTTGTGTTGCAATTTGCAGAGTTCTGAAGAAATGTCTTTTCCTTATGTGCATGTATGTGTGTTTTGTGGTAATAATTATCACTATTTAAAGAAAGATCAAAGTTATGGTTTTTCAGACCTCTTTGTGCAGCTTAGACTTGGTGCAGTTGTATTTGACTTCAACTTTATCTATACATAGAAATATCACATTGTGAATTATATGTACTATTAAACATTTAGTGTAATGTGTTCTGAGGAGCTATGAATTGTTATTAGCCCTTAAATTCAAGGACAAATGTGAAAATTGGGTATATTCAAGGGCAAACCTACTGTTTTGGGGGTAGAATGGCACTTTTTTTCATTAAATACAATCTTTCAAAATAGATCAGACTTGAGTGGGCCACATGCTGAATTATTACTTTTTTGGACATTAAAAATATGCTTCATTTGAGGTAAGAAAAAGGATAAAGAAGTGCTGTAGGTGGTGATATATATACTAACTGTCTTTGGAAAGTGAGGGAGGTGAATTGTAGGGTTTAAAGAGCATAGAGATTGTGTGAGGTAAGTAGAGTTTTCTAGTTTGTTGGAGGCAAAAGATGTAATTTAATAAGAATCATTGTGAAAATGATTGTCATGATATACGTTAAACCGAGCTGTTGATTTTCAAGAACCAAAACCAATCTTTGAAGGCAGGAAAATATCCTTCAGTTATGGCACTGTGAAACTGAGATTCCCCTTACGGATCTTATTTCCTTCTCTGAGATATCCTGGGTAGGATTGTGCCAAAATGAGACTCCAGCCATGTTAGATGCTTGGATTGACATTCAGGGGTATTTTTTATTCCTTTAATCACAGGAGGCAATTTTTATCTACCCACCTGCTCCCCCAGTTTTGTTGCTTTAGAACTTCACCCCTATGTTGGAAAGCGGTGGACCACTCTTTATGTATTTTTACCTTAATTTTAAATTCTGCAAAGATAGACGTAGCGAAATTGACAATTTTGGAAACTTCTCAAGAAGTTGGGGTAGAATTAATTTTGTTGGCCGTGAGATTCTTGCGCTGTGATGCAATAACTGATTAGTTAGGGTAGTTTTGCCATGCATTGAAGTACGCTGTGTGGAGATCCATTTGCAAGTAAGTATTCTCCGTAGGTAGGGTCTATACTGAGGAGTAAGACTATATTAATAATTATGGAAATGTGTCCTAGGGTGTGGATGTTTGATCTGTTGTTTGTTTAGCAGAGGCATTCATGGAGGAAGGTAGAAGCATCATTTACAGAATGTCTATAATACTTCCTTTACAACTCAAATATCTCAGAAGTTTAAGAGAAGTTTAAACTTGAGAGCATTCTGGAATGTAAGATCAAAGTACTGTCTCAGGTTTCTTTTATCTTTGTGAAAGCATGAATTATGAATACTATGTTTAGAATCACACTAGTAATAAAACTGAATTCTACAGGTAATGTACCTTAGTTTTTCATAGTGGCATTGAATGTGAATTATTTTTCATCAATTATGAGTTTGACTCAATGTATGTATTCCAGAGAGTACTTAACACCAGTGTTTTCTAACAGCACTAGTCACTTTTTCACTTCTTATTCTGTTTTCTTACATGCACTTCTGTTTGATCTCTGTTTCAAAGTTTCAGATCATTTGCCCTTCTCTTGCACTGCTTTTTATAAAATATCTTTATGGAGGCTTAATCTTGTTTTGGCATTTAATGTGTTGAAGATTGTTCTATTATGTTAATCTGTTGTATATCCCAACATAGTGTATGTAAGTGTTTGCAATGTAAGTAATACTAAGTTTCTTAATATAAGAATTGTAGCTTATTATAGTCCATTCTATTCACCTCTAAAGAAAGGAAAATGGATTATGGATAACAGATATGTTCTCTGTTCAAGAGTTTGGATGGGTGCAAGGCTGTGAGGTCTGTGCTGCTTAACATACGAGGCACACATGCGATCTTTCCTCCATTGTTTTAAGCACATGACACCAAGGCTTTTGAGATTTGGCTATTAGCAAGTAATCACAATAATGGTTTCTTCTTCAGAAAGCAAATTGTACCCTGATGATTTTACTGATGCACTTGGGGAGGCAGGTGAATGTGATCAGCTGGTTCAGTCCTTGCATGAAAAGCTAATTAAACTTTTTTAATCCTACCTTGGTATTGGAAAGGTCCAAAATACCAGGGGCTTTGAAGAGAGAGGTTTTGCTTGCTATCTGTTACAGTTGTCTGTGCTGCAGTTTTTGAAATATGAAAGTAGTTTTTGCCAGTATAGAGTATAATATTTAATATTTGATTAAAAGTTTCAAAACCTTTGGCTCGGAGGTACTTCAGACAAGCTTTTACTTGGGGCATATCTGTTAGGTATATTTAACTGGTCTTTCTCTGAAACGTTTGCAACTTGAGAGGCTTACATGATTAATACCTTGATTTTACTTATTTTTAACTGCTTAGCCATGAAGATACAGGCCAGTTACTTTTCCGGACTTGGAGCCTTGAAGGCTTCATATAGTTTTGCGAATGTTGTAGCAGATGGCCATCAGTCTCATTCCATGCCACATTCATCACCATTGTAGTTGATTTTCTTCCTTTTGCTGCTGTTCTCTTTCTTTTGCTGATGTTATTCTTGTGTTCTTTGCAGTCTGGAACTGGATTAGTGTTGGTTTGCTTTTTGTTGTTGTTTGTTTGGATTTGGGGCATATTTTTTTTTTTGTTTATTTGTTTTCCAGGAAGGCGGTTTCCAGGTTTTACAAGTTTTTAATACCCTGTCATCTCATTCTGCTTCTTTCCTTTGTTGTTCTTCTCCAGGCTGCCTTGTTTAGATGCCTTGTATGGTTTCAAACTTTTTAATAGTCTTAAAAAGAAAAGATAAAAAATTGAACATAATTTTCACTTATTTAGACCAAATCAGAACTGAACTGTCCCAGATGGTACCCAACTCTTAATTATCTGATACACTTAACAAATGCATTTCTAAGATGAAAGACTGATCTTTCCTGTAATGCAGTGATGTTTAGATTCTAGACAGTGTTTGGCACAGTGTACACTTACCCAGCTACTCATGTCCTTGATTTGTAGTGTAAATGCTACGCAGTGTTCATGCAACACTTTATTTGGTATAATTATTTATTATAATTTATTGTAAGTAAACAGTCTTGCCTGTTGAAGTAATGAATGCAATAGTTATATGCACGTGAGAATTCATTATGTTCTTTGAAAGCTAATTTCTGAATGAGAATGTTAATATGAAAAGCAGATGATGCCATAGTTGTGTCTGGCACCACTGAGTGACAGTATCACTAGTCGCAGGTTGATGCAGATTGACTCTCAGCTGAATAGTCACCCCAGACATGTGTAGCTTAAGACAATAGTTTTCTTGATAGCTGTTTTGTATGACAAATGCACTTTTTTTTCTAAATGGCAGATCCTCCTTTCAGCTTTGTATAATGATTTGTCTCCCAAACTATTGGGAAGAATTAAATAGTTCTGACTATGTGGACTTTCATTCTCTCCCTATGGAGCAGCTGTATTTTCTGTACTGTCTTGTGAGTGTATGCTAGACTCTTTGTAAGAAATAGTTGTATGTAGAGTTCTGCTACTGTGCTGCAATTGTGTCTTAGAAATTAGCTAGAAAATCTGTTTGCTGATAACTAGAAAACATTAAACTATATAAGTGTTAACATCAGGTTGTATGCACAGAATTGTAATTTGGTGGATACGTGCAGACATATATGTTTCCCCTAAAAAAGATTCATAGTAACGGATGCTGTGTCTCCTGACAGACAGCTTTCTGAATTCTATTCTTATACTCTTCTCTCCAAAAGCATAGTTGCTTTTACTTTTAGCATGTTATAACAGCAAATGTAAAGATATACCATCTTTTTTTCCTGTAATGAAGAGATGTTTTATCTCTTCTTAAAAAAAATTATTTTTATTAAAGATAGGTCATCATAGCTGACATGGACATCTATCCAAATCTCTGAGTTGAACATGTTGAATCCCAGTAAGAAAGAAGGCCTTCTGACTTATTTGGCTTTGGGAGAGAGTGTTTGCTGTTTCTTGTAACATCAAAATAATGCTTCAATTGAGATAATTACAAAAGTTTAGTTAATTATCTGGGAAGTAATTCTTCATTAACTATAGTTAGACATAACCAGTGATACCAGTGAGATTTTTCATAACATGGTCAGTCAGTGATGCCATCTCTCTAGACTGTCATGCCTTTTGCCTTAATAAAAACGAGGGTGAGAGGGTCTTTAAAACCCTTTATAGAATTTGTGGAACTGTTGACAAAACTCTTAGTTTTAAAATATCTGTTCTGTAACTGAGCTATAGCCTGGAATTATTATATATAAACCAAACCAAGCAGCTATCCTAAAAGCTAGCAATCTGAGTAAATGAGAAACAAAAAGGGAAGAGACAGACAGGTCCTCTCCACATCTCGGAGAACTCTGATATGCAGAGGTGGTGAGTAGGATGTGCTAGCTGTATTGACCACATATTCTAAAATCATGAGGACACAGAAGTTAAGAATTTGGAATACAACAAGTCTAAAGTTATTTTATTCTAGCAAAAGTCACAATGTACGAGGAGAAAAGCATGTAAAATGGTTTATTTTCCTGTTGCCTATGTATATAGGGTCAAACAAATTAGTTCAGGGAAGTAATACTAGTTCTTTTTTGATTTAAAGGTAAGAATCTTAAATACATTGAGTTTTCAATAACATACCTCTGTAGCTGTCCATACATAGTGTTTTGTAAACCGTAATTAAGATGCAAGCTAGAACACGTTGCCCCAGATTCACAGAAGCCAACCTTACTCACTACTTTGACACAGAGCAGATGGCTTGTTAAAATGTAGTTGTTGATGCAGTAAGAACTGAGAGGCATGACTGATGTTGCTTATAATCACTACTGATTTAAAAGGCTGTAGTGCCTTCAGGAAGGCATTGCTGTTCTCCCCTTCTGCTAAGGATTCAGTGAGATCCTAGACCAAGATGATATTTATGCATAGAAGATGACTGGATATCAATTGGATGTTAAACTTGTGGGTTTTGTACTTGTATGTAGATAGATTTTTCTGGTGGTCTGGAATGAAGCATTTTTGTGTAATTTGTTGCTTTTTGTGTAGACTCTGTCCATACAAGACAAATGAAGAAAGGAAAAAGATATTCCGTGTGTGCGCTCCAAACACTTTTCTTATTAATTCATTTTTTTTCCTCAGTAACATCTGATTTTCTTTGAGGAAGATATTTTGTGGATGAAAAAGGTTAAGGTACCTTGCCTGGCAGATGCAGTTGGCTTTGGAAGCGCATGACTACTGTGGTGGCAAGTACTTCACAAAACCCTATGGTAGGCTACAGGGTTATTGCATCATGAACTAGATCATCCAAGGAAGCTGGTAAATTGTATGTTTCTGACTCTGTAGAAGGCTTAATAGTACCGGAGAAAGAGGATGGTAAAATGAAAGGGCAGCTTTAACTGTTTTAGTCATTAGTAGACAGTCTGGACACGCTGGTGCTCTTCGTGATGGAAATAGGATAAGAATTACTATTAGACTGCCAGATGGGTTGGGAGAGCACAAGCACTTGACTAGCATGCAGTAACAGAAAGGTGGATAAGCTGTGCTTTTTAGTGTTCAACAGTGAATGCAGAGCAGAATAAATAACTGGATCAGACCTTATTTGTGATATCACTCTATTAACTTCAGTCATTTGACTTCAGCAGACTTAATTTGGGGATGAATTAGAATCACAGAATCGCCTGGATGGAAAAGACCTCTAAGATCATCAAGTCCAACCATACCTGTCCACTACTAAACCATAGCCCTGAGAAAGTCATCTACCATCTTTTAAACATTTTCAGGGGTGGAGACTTGACCACCTCCCTGGACAGCCTCTGCCAGTGCCTGACCATCCTTTCAGTGAAGAAATTTCTCCTAATATTTAGTCTGAACCTCCCCTAGTGCAACTTGCGGCCATTTCTTCTGGTCCAATCTCCTGTCAGTTGCGAGAAGAGACCGACACCCACCTCACTACAACCCCCTTTCAGGCAGTTGTAGACAGTGATGAGATCCCTCCTCAGCCTCCTTTTCTCCAGGCTAAACTTCCCTAATTCCCTCAGCCTCTCCTTGTAGGGCTTATTCTCCAGCCTCCTCACCAGCCTCGTTGCCCTTCTCTGCACACGCTCCAGCCCCTCAATGTCTTTCTTGTAATGAGGGGCCCAAAGCTGAATGCAGTACTCGAGGTGTGGCCTCACCAATGCTGAATTCAGGGGCACAATCACCTCCCTGGTCCTGCTGGCCACACCGTTTCTCATACAGGCCTATTAGTTCCATAATGTTTAAATGGAACAAAAACATGTAAGCTTTTTATAAACATGTCTTACATTTTTTTTTTGTTTTGAACATTAAGGGTAACTCACTGAGGAAGTTAAAAAAGGAAGATAAAGAGTGTTCATTATTCTGTTCTGAGAAGTACAGACATAGGTCAAAGTTGAGCTGTTTGCTCTTGAAGAGTTGTGTTCTGAATAAATTGGCATCAGCATCATGATAATCCTTGATGTCTTATCATATAATTCAGTGTTTTCTCTGGGCTATTTTAGGAGGAAAACAATTAGAAAAGGTTGTGTTCTCATTCGTATCCAAGTTTCTCACTTTTACTAGAGTAAGCGGGATATGTGGTCATTAAAACATCCATTCTGATTAAAATTTGAACTATCTTTTGCATCAGAGACAAAAATACGTAACACCCCATCTCTTGCCTTTAATTACCACAGCGCAGTGATTTAGATAGTGCTTTGGAATGGCACAACTTTGGCTGACTGTCATAATACACAGTAAGCCCAGAGAAGCTAGGAATTGGTAGCCAATATTAAAAAAAATATATAATTTCGTGGTATATCCACCCAAGTTAACTAAAATACATATCTTAAGTCAAGGTGCAACTCTTTACCTTTCATGTTTTGGAAGATATTTAAGACTTTTTCCATTTTGTTTTTGACACTCTTCTCTCCAGGCTTGAAAAATTTAATACTTTAGTGTTGACGAGGTGCAGAATCATATGAGGTGAAGGACCTGTCGGCAGAGTCCCAGAATGACTCTGGAGTGAGAAGCTGCAAACTTACCTTCTATTGCTGGCATTTCCATTGGGATGTAGGTCCTGAAAAGTCTTAGGGAAGGCTTTTTTTTATTCATACAATGTTATTATTAATAATTTCTAGTTTAAATGGTAAATAGTATTTATATTAACTATAATCTTGTAGTTAGTCACAGTGTGTTTTTAATACTGCACAGTAAACTGCATTAAGACCATAAAATGCAAGAAAAATTAGAAGACAAAATTGTTTTCATAAGGCTTTTTCCTTGCTCTTCTTTTTTTTTTTTCTCTTCTGCTCCAAATCAGATTATTCTTGTATTTGACTGTCACTGCCCTTTTTTGTGGGCCTGAGGAGCAGAGCATTTTAAAAATAGGTTTTGCATTGCAGATTAATTTGTTTCTGAGGAAAGTATAGTCTCATGAATCTTTATGCTATCAGGAGGAACTAAGGGATGGACCTTTCATTTCCCAAGACAGTGGGGTGTGGGGATTTTTTTTCCCATATTTAAACATTTTCCAAGGAATTTTCTAAATTGGTTAGCTACTTGTGTCTTTTTGGTGAGAACTGAAAAATGAATATATACATTCACTTTGAAGTGATCCTTTATTTCTTTTCCTGTCTAGCATGGTAGAAGGCGGGAGCAGGGACAACAGCAATTGCACTTCTACAATACAGATTAACTCAGGAGTGCAGAGCTCAATACATGTTTCTTATGTTTAAATAACTTCACGTGAGAAATTGCTTTTAAAAACTCCATTTCAAAAAAAATCAACCACAAAACCAAAAAACCCCACTTGTCTCTCCTGAAAATTAGCATGTGAACTAGATGATATCCATGACCATGCGCTGCCTGCAGTTGAGTTTCGATTATCTCCAGTCAATAGCAGCTCCCTTAAAATGTCTATTCTTTCCTGTAGTTTTAATGTTTTCTTTGTGTTTGCATTTTTTTCTTTATTGAACTTCATTTCTGGACAAACTGAAGCTGATGTTTGTTTTCATCCAGGCTATAGCTGAAAGTTTACTTTCGGTGTTGTCTGTGGTCTCACTGACCTGTTCTGGTTTTTAAAATTGTAATACCTCCCCGTCTAGGACACAAACTGCATACAGTTTTTGAAATTTAAAAAACCCCTTCAGTTTTCTGCTTCTATTTTCTCATACTGTACAACCAGAGCATTCAATATACTCTTCCCTGCCCAGCAATTGTTTATTCTTTGTAACCATGGAACAGCTGCATCTGAAACTTGTAGGAACGTGGGTTAAATCAAATTGAGCCCCATGAAAATGGTTAAAGATAGGAAAAAGCAATTTGTTAGGGATTAAGAAGGATGATGGGTATCTTTTTGCCTCTTGGACTTGGAGAAAGCAGCTATGTATGGAATTGGTTCCTTGGAATTTTATTTTGTCCTTTGTTAGCAGCAACGGTAGGGTTCAATTCTGAGATATTAGATATTTCACAAAATAAGCATTCACAAACTTGATGGTCTTGCTTCTCCTTTTTTAAAGATAACATTGAGCTATCCTGAATAATACTTTAAAGTGCTCTTTCCTTATAATGCATTAGAACAAATGTTGGATTATATCAGAATTAAATCCAAATTTAATAAATGCCTAGCAGTGTCATTATTCATATGTATGTAGTGAACTTCTAAGCTTTAAATACCAGCTAACGTGAAAGGGTGAAAACAAGGTAATGGGCTTATCCAGGGGCAGCTCTTGAGAAGAGATGGCAGGATGGTAACGCAGATGATATGCACTGACTTCACTTTTAAATTCTGGAGTCAAATGTTGGGATGTGTGTCATTGGAACATATTTTTAGGGAGACAAACATTGAAAATATAGGAACACATACCACCTTCTCTATCCTACTCACACGGTTCCCCACTTCAGAAAGAAAAGCTGAAGTGCTCTTCTCTGGTATTATTGTATGTGTGTTCTGAAGAAGTCACACAAAAGCCTGGGTTTGTTGCTGCTTCACCACTAACTCTGTGCTTCAGGCCAGGGGCCCCCAGGATATGTCGCTCTAGGATGGGCTGGTTCCAGTTACACCAGGAGGCCCTCTTGAGAGCAGAAGCTTTAAAACGCTGGAGTTGATCAAATACAGAATGGGACAGCTGTCTGCAGGGAGCCATTAGGCTTAGGGTTGTCCCCAACCCTATGAAACCACCTCTCTGTGACCATGCCCACCAGAGCTAACGGGTTCAGTCCACAAGCTTCTCGTGTGTGTTGTCATTTGCTGCATTTTTATTATAGTTTCTACTCTTGTATTTTGAAATGACTGGTCCATCATGGTATACCGATGTCTTGGTAATTTAAGCATAGGAAGGCTGCTAGTAGGTGCCCAACAGGCCTCCAGGTGACCAAAATTTGATATTAATCTGGGTATATGAGTTTCTCTGTTTCATTTTCAAGTCACTTTATTTCAAAGTGAAAATAAACTTACTCCAAATCTGGGCTGAAAGGATGAACTTTGAAAATGGCAAGCTTGAATGCCACGTGGTGGACTTTCTGCTGGATTTCCTACCTGTTTGTATTAAAGCTCAATCCCAAAACATGGTCTTCTGTATGTTATAGTTCACACTTTATGATCATGGTGGACTTAGACAATGCTGTTATAATGTAAGAAAAATGTAGTTTGCCTGTGCAGGGTGAAACTGCACTGTCTCTAGCTAATGAGTAATCAGAGTAGGTCCTCCTCTGAAGAGTGAATTCACTTGGGGGCCTGCAGGACACAGGTTAATTCTGTATCCTACTACTAAAATGTGCATGTGGGATACAGTAGACAAAATGCCGTTTGAGCTGAGAAGATCAGATACTTGAATACTTATATTCTTTCAGGTAATGGAGTGCCTCCATTATCATGCACTGCTGGGAGAGAAGTTATTCCTGGGTGGTCATTATTTGTGGCTCTTATTTCATCAACTTGTTGAGAAGTCTTTTACTGATAGCATCAGTATGTTTCAAGAAGAGGTTATTCTTCTGGTTTACTTTCTTATTGTCACAGTTTAGCTCCCCTGTCCCGGTCAGCAACTGAACATGGGCAGTTGTGGACCCAAAAAACTGATTTTCAGTGAAAATTCTTAACTAGGTCCAGCTGATGCTTTGATGTCACTGCCCTTCAAGAAAAAAAAAAAAAGCAAACAGCCTTGTCCCAGGAATACTAATAGTTAAGACACTAAGGGAAACAGTATGTAAACTCTGCTGGAATCCATTGTATTCCTCTGGTTATTTATGATGTGCCTGTATTAATTTAATTTGAAGAACAATGTTGCCTAGTTATTTCTTCTTAAAAGATGACCCTGAACTCATAGGAGGATATTGAAGAATATATTGACATTGTTCCTGTGTGATTTGAACTGAAGTAAGGGAATGAAAGAAGTGTGACCAAGGACTATGATTTTAAGTTCAAGAACGTCCTGGTTTCCATAGAAACAGCTAGCTCTATCATAGATACTGAGTTAAATCCTTATAGGATTTTGCTTTTTCCTCCTCTAAATAAAATTTGATTATGTTTCTTTTCAGTTTTCTTTCATTTCAGACTTCTCAATGTTGAGGTTGGAATTGGACTTTGAGGTCCCTTCCAACCCAAACCATGCTATGATTCTGTGAAATTTGATAATTTATTTGCACTTTTACCAGTGCAAAGTTGTCTAAGCCATTCCTTGTTTGAAGAAAACAGTTGCATGTAAAAAATTATTTCTTTGTCTTTGTAGTACTCTGAAGATGAGTTTGTCATTGAACTGGCTGTGAACTTCACCTTAGTCTTGAATCGGATGAGGTGCTGTCACACTTCCATGGTGTCAAGTTAGGATTGCCCTACTTCCACAAGTGGCACAGATTTGACTGAGTGATGCAGATCTGCCAGCCGGCTGGCAATGAAACTTCAGAGCTTTGTCAGTCACAATGACAATTTTTTACTTCTCATGTTCCATGTCCATTTTTTCCCCAATCTCAAGTTTATTGTAGGCGCAAAGTATTGTAAAGATAGAGCAAAGCCCCTTTGTGCATCTAAAGCTAAAATGGAGGGGTTCTGAGTATTGCCAGGTGTAAATTTCAAGTCTTCTTTTGAGGAAGTGCAGTTAAGTAACCTATATTCTCTACAAAGTATCTGGTGAAAAAATAGGGTTCTAGAAGTGTGATTCATATACGCTGTAGTTTTATTTATTTTACCAAGTTACTTGAACAACAGTCCACAATCAAAGATACCTCCTCTCCCATGAGAATGCTTGCATCATTGGGCTACAAATTCATACTACTTGCTCACTTACATTCTTACCTCTCATGCATATGTATCTCAGTCTCTCTGCCAAGAAGGAGCTATTACTATTATTCTAGATGTACCTCTCTTAATTTCCAGAAAGTTCTGGAAATCCTTGGAAGGCTGCTTGGGAAAATTACATTGGATCCAGTGATCGTGAGCTAATACAGTTGAAATCAAGTGGAAGAATAAACAAAGTAGGAGTGTCATAAAAGCCTTGAATTTCAAGGGGGGCAGATGCTGATTAAACCAAGTATACTGAATTAGCATAAGGAGAATGTCTGAAGAATTTGTATGCTTGATGTTTCTTCAGGTCAAACGTTAAAGGTGTAAAATATCTGCGTGCTAAATGAAAGATTGTAGAGCGAGGCTTTGAATTTGACAGATGAATAACCACCTCAAGAAGGATATTGAGAAGGAAAGAGAAGAAATAATGGAATAAAATTCACAATGTACATTTACCCAAGTTTGGTGATGATGGGTTCGTTAGAGAATTTCTTAGGAAGGAAACTGGTTTTCAGATGAGGGAAATGGAGAAGAGTCACAATCTGGATTCAGTGAGTAGTTGATACTGCGTTAGGAAAGAATTTGCTTGGGAAAGCAAGGTTTGATAGAATGTGTGACTCGGGTAGAGAAGGTAACGTTGAATGTGGAAGTGTCAAGCTGGAGTCATGTTCAGTGGAATTCTTTAAAGATTAGTTTTTGGACCAGCTGTCTTTGTGACTTTTTTTCATTTATACCACTGGCACAAGGTAAATTAGTATGCAGATGAAATATTTGTTGATTATGAAAAATTTAGAGACACCAGTAATAAAAAGGATCATGATATTTTATGGAAAAGATGGGATTATGTCAAAGAATTAATTAATAGGAACAAAATTAATTGCATTAATATAAAAATATCCTGTACATCAAGGGAGGTTAAAAGAAATATTTTTTTAATGAATTATTGATGTTTTTGTAATGACTGGAGAAGAGCATTACAAGACACTGCACTGCAAATGTGAAGCAATTGTGATGTTTGTATGAAAAGTAAGTTGTAGAATCATTCACTTTGGAAAGGATCTTGAAGTCCACAGCGCAAACTCCTGGTGGAAGCAGGGTCACCAGTGAATTCAGACCAGGGTGCATGGGATTTTATCAGTTGGGTCTCAAACCCCCAAGGCCAGAGCTTCCAAAGCATCTCTGCATGACCTCTTCCACTACTTTGATGCCCTCAGGGCAAAAACTTTTTTCCTTATCCCAGATCAAAGCCTGTTGTTTCCATTTATGACTATTGTCTTTTGTTCTTCTCTCTTGGACTTCAGTAAAGAGGTGGTTGGCTTGCTAATTTAAGCATAGGAAGCCTGCCAATAGGTGCTCACTGGGCCTCCAGGCTAACCAGGACTGGTTTCTTTAACCTCTGATGTGCTTCAGAGCTTTGAAGACAGTGATCACACCTAGGGTCAGCCCATTAATGAGGAAAATCGTTGCTTGTTTATTTCAGCAAAGTGTGTTCTTATCTGTAGATGTAGAAGAAAGCCATCAAAACTTCAAGGAGGGGAAAGCCTATTATATATAACATACAAAGTAGGTCTGGCATCAGTGAATATAACCTGTCCAAGAATAAACTTTTAACTGGGAATTAGAAGAAAGCTCCACTCAATGGGACAATAAGGTTCTAGAGCGGCCTTCCAGGAGTGTGGAAAATGAAGTTCTTTATTATATTCAGGTGGTTACATTTCTGGAACAGATTACATGAGATGATATATCCACCTTAGGAGTGAACTGGAGTCTAGAACCTGCAGGTCCCTGCTGCCTTGACCTGTGTCACACTGCTGTTTGTCCTAGGCTGTTATTCAGGCTTGGTTCAACCTCTTATGTGATTCTGATGGAATCCAGTCAGTAAAGTGCATTGCATGATGCTGTAAGGATTTTCTTTGACCTAGACATATTAGGAAACTTTGATGCATCTTTGCAGAACAAACTTCTTTCTTACAGTTATGAACTTGGACTAGGAAGTTAATGTATTGGATTTTGAGAAGTGAAATTTCAGTCTGTTTTTCTGAATCCTCTTACTCATTGCTTTCCCTTCTGGTCCATCATTAGTTTTTAATTCAATTTAGCATCTATTAAGAATAGGAAAGAAAATTGTCTTGTGTATGTATTTTAATCCTTAACTGCTGAAGAACAACAGTTAGTTTAAACGTGGCGTGATGCGACACTTTTTCTCCTCTGCATTTTATTTGTAAGATGGGAGGAATCTTAAGCTGCTACTGGAGCATAAAATTGGTAACTAACAAGCTAACTTGTTTCACTGAATAGATGGGGAGTCACTTAAATATCAAGAAACACCATGTAGGTTGTAAATCTCTTGTTTCTTGATGTTTGAGTGACTTCACATTTATTTAACTTTAGCTGGGAAGTTAAAAGCGTTGTGGCACTAAGACATTTTGTAGTTAAGCTTTAAAGAATGAGCAAACTGTATTGCAGATGCCTATAACAAACAAAACACAACTTATTCTACATCTGCAAATATGAGACCCAAATTTCTGTTCCAAAAGTTCTGGTCACCGTTGTTGCTACTATATATATGTATATATATGAGTTTATGTATTGTTTTGGTTTACAGTATATAATTGACACTGAAATTCTTGATTGTGTACATAGTGCAACTGATGGGGCAGTTACTGGAACTGTAATGATGAGATTGGTGTTGTCTGTGGTGTTGGGGGAAGCGAGGGTGAGGTTTGCATGCTTGAGTTCACAGACAGAATGTGCTGTTATATAACAGTGCAGAGGAGATGTAGTCCACAAATTGTATTTAATCCTGCTTCTGATACTGTGGCTCCTCTTAACTCCTTTCATCACTAACGCTGCAGTTGATGCTATAGTGCAGAAGTGAGAGGATGTGATCCTTATCAGTTTGCTGTAGCAAAAGGATGGAATTCCCTTTGGTAGCCTAAAAAAAATAAGGGCAGTCATTATTCTTTCCTGTGGAGGAGCAAACTTGTCAGGGCCATGATAATCGTGAAAGTTTCTTGGGACCAAGAATCTTGAGAATATTGGAGGGGCTCTAAGCATATGGGGGGGATACAGATACCAGTTCCTTACTAACTGTTAACATAGCCAGAGTAGCCAAGACCACTAAGAATCCTGTCATAACTTGAAAAAAGTAAAATTTGCTGCTTTTGTGTCAAAACTTCTCTACCTAACAGATTTTTTTTTCCCTTGAGTAAATGAGTTTGTTTTTTTCTTTTAGATATGAACTTTCATTAGTGGCATTTTGCCAGAACAGTTGTTTCAGATTCCCTATAGTTTGTTTGAAGTGGAGTTCTCAGACTTGCAGAATAAGTAGTACATCAGTTGCAAGCCATTAAATTTCCCAGTGCTTTTGAGGGGAATGAGATTAGACTCTAAATTTAAAGGCAATTTTTGGGATTCTTTGCTTCAAACCCTTTGAGGTAATGTGGTGTGCAACTCAAGACTAAGATTCCTTCAAGCTAAAATTAAGAAACATAAAGAGATATATATATATATATATATATCTTGCATATATATAGAAAAACATGCAAACTGAATGTGTCAGTGGCATGCTGTACTATAAATAAGAAAATACTTTAACCTTTCATTAGAGCAGCTGTTTCCTTGCACTTGATGCAACATCTGCTTCACTGATTTAAGGATTTATTTTGGGCTTCTGCTGATATTTGATGATGTGTTTTTTTTTTTTAAATAAAAATATTCCTTCTGCATTTTACACCTACTTCATAGTATATCCTGTAAAATTATTAGTTTATCTTGATATGCCTTTTATATTTCATAGCAAGACTATAAGAAATGCTCTTCAGCAACAAAGAACTTAAGCAATTAGGTTATCCATCTTGAGAAGGTGAGGGGGGAAGAAGGAACTAATGTTTTTCCCTTTTTCTCTTCCCCTTGCTTATATTGATTTTACACTGTATTTTAACTGCAGAAGTATGACTTGATCAGATGTTTCAGGAAGCCAAATTAGTTTTGGTTATTTCTCTATGACATTCTTCTCCTTTCTGTATTTACTTTAGTGTGCCTGATATTCTCAAAGCTCAATACTAAGAATGAAAAGAAATGTGTCTCCTTAACGTTATACTAACTGAAGAATAATTTTAGTTCTATATTAGTGCTATGCCCTAATCATATGTTAAGTGCTAAGCAGGACTAATCTTCTAGGGGTTTTTTAGTGGCCTTCTTGTAGGATCGAAACCACACAGTTCTAGGGAGCTAATGGTTTGGTGTTATGTCTGCTGCTTAAGATAGTGTTATGATCTTCAACACAGGTAGTCCCCACCAGAGATAATCTACACATAGATGAAAGAAACGAAATCCTTGGATAATCTCCATAAAATTAAGAGTTTGGCCAGAGAGAGCAAGCTAAGGGGGGGAGGGGTCTCAGGAGGCAGTTAGAGAAAATGGATGTGAGGACACTTGAGCAAGAGGCAGGAGGGCAGCTGGTGAAGAAGCTTGTCATTACTGGTGCCTACAGCAGAGTATTTGGGGTTGGTTGGTTTGTTTATTCAACAGACTGCCCATTCCCAAGTACAATAACAGTTTGTGACACAGCCTAAACCTCCTAGATTTTTGGCAGTGTGTTAGTGTTGTAATGAGATGCATTAACACTTAAAGGATAATTAAAGATAATGAACTATAGAGAAAGTGGAATGGAGTGCAGTACACCACGCCTCTGAAAGCTGGAGTGTGGCAAGCTGACTTTTGGTGAAAAGAATTTACTTTTACTTTATACATAAACATTTTTATAGTTTCATGTGCATATGTATGTAGTAACTGATGTGGAGCCATATTGCCAACTGTTGGTTCAATAGGAGAAACTGGGATTTCATAGAGAAATTGTGAGTGTGTTTAAAGGACCTAACTGAGAGGAGGGGGAAACTGACTCAGAGACAGCTCCTTATTGGAATTGTTATGGGTCAATTGTCAGATCAGCCTTATGTTACCTGATTTATTTAATGACAAAGGTACACATAAAGGGATCTTGCTACTAGAATTTGTTGATGACACTAAGCTTAAAAAACACTCTTAACTTAGAGAGAAGGAAGTGTTACACAGAATTTTTTTTGAGGCTGTCATAGGCCATGGGCATAGATGAGTGGGAATTCTGAAACATCTTTGTGGTGCAGTATACTTATTTCCATCTAGCCTCCTTTCCATGGGAGGGATGGAGTAATAGGACTGGGATGAAATTTGGAGACTTGTGCTTTAGTGCCTTACAGGCAAAATGTCATTTTTAAACTTAGAGGCTGAAAGACTGAAAGGATCAGAGTAGGGAAGAGTACAAAGTAACTGAGCAAACCACTTAGTGCAGTTCTGAAGAAGGTTTATATTCTTTTCAGATACAGTCATGCAAGATGTTTGCAGTAGACAGAGGAAATTACTAGTGGTGTTATGCGAGCATCTGGTGAGGCATCATTTAGTGTGTTTCAGCAATAGTCATCAATTTTGAGGTGAAAAGAGAAGAAATTGAAGTGTGCACAGACATCCATCCTAGGATGAATGGGGAATTGGGTGTCTCAGTAGAGAATGTGAAGAGCTTGTCTTAGGTAGTCCAGCTAAGGAAATCATGCGTGTGAGTGTTGGCCATACCTACATAGATGGAGGCAGCTATGATGGGGGGAAACTACTTGAACTGAAAAACAATATAAGCAAAATAACAAGTGGGCTTAGCCTGGCAATTGCTAATTTGAAGCACAACATTTTGAAGTTGTAATTCATTACAATAGTCAGGGGTTTTGGAGCAAACAGGAATAGTGGAACTTGGTCTGCTTTTCCTGCTAAATCTTGGTGAGATTTGAAAAGAATTCCTTAATCATTCTGAAAGTATCAAAGAAAATGGAACTTTAATGTTTATATCCAACTGCGTTCTGAATTTTATGAATAATTGTCTTGACTGAACAGCATTCTTGCAGCTTCTCTCCTTTAAATGTTCGCAATTTCCTGGTATGCAGCAATGCTTTTGCAGTGACTGTGGTGCAGTCTCAGAGACAGCTACCACTGGGCTTCTTTCCTGGGCTAATGGCATAACTCGTGTTTTCTGAAGGATGTTAGCAGGGGAACGGGGAGGAGAACCTAGCCCTTTTATGCGAACTCTTTTTATCCTCGCTACACTGTGAAATAGAGACCTAATTGCTTTTTGGAGGGCTCATTTTCTTCAGTGACCTTGAAGTGTGCAGGATAATAAGAGATTGTAATTTGGATGCCTCCATTAGGTGGTTAAGGATAGGTGGGATGAATCCAAGCCAAAGTGTTCAAGAGAGATAGACAATCTGTCTGGAGACCTGCTGAAGTAGGTAGTGAGCAGGTAACTGAGAACGGGCTGTCATGTTCAGTGGAAATGATATGCTGAGATTTTTGATCCCAAAGAAGTCTTGAACACCTAGGCATTGCTGTAATTTTTTGCTTTTGTATTTGATGTAAAAAATAGCTTACTGAATTCCAACAAGGAAAGCTCTGTTGAAACTTAACTTGAAATGAGAACCACAGTTTGAGAGTGTGATTTGGAAAACAGTATCCAAGCTGTTACTGTGCTAAAGTCTTACTAAAAGTTGATGCAATTTAGGCTTCTATGCCAAAACACAAAAGTAGCTGAACTGTTTGCCATAGGCATTGGTAGGTGCTAGCTACCCAGACACGTTGTGTGACCTTGCTAGCAGTTGCTTGAGGAGCCCAAGTTTAATCTCTTGTGCATTGAAAGTAAAGTCATAATGAGCTCTTTATAGAAGTTATTTTAATGCTATATGGAATGGGAATTATATTCAGTAACTTGCAAATGGAAGAGAGGAAAATTATAACTGAAGATGCTAATAGATAAAGAAAATCAATGATAGGAAAACTGTGGTGTGGTTTTATTACTGTATTGCATGCAGATCTCAGTTTTGGGGGCAGAAGATTGGCAGAGGGATTCAAGTTCTGTGGCAGCTGGGACTGCGGAAGGGTAGTGTCTGACTCTGTTTTGTAGGAGATGCAGGACTGGCAAATACCATTTGTCAGCTGAGGCTTTTACTGGGGCTCACAGGCTATTCAGGTGCAGATTTTGATATTTTTAGTGCTCTCTGTTTGGGTTAATTTATTCAGGTTTATATTTTTCCTCTTCATTCAAGAAGGTATGTTACCATATCTTGTGTCTTGGCTGGAGGATTTTTTATACTCAGAAAGCTTTTTTTTAAAGCACAGTTGATTCAGTCGCTACCTATCAGAATCTCCTGATGTTTGTCATAAAAAATGCCAGCTGTTAGAATTTCATCTTCGTTGTTTACCCATACTCTAGGAAGATTTTGTTGACCTCTTTGACTCTGTTTTTAACACCATCTTGAACTGTTTTCTCAAATCACTTTGCATCAATCTTCCAAAACCAATGGCAACTTTTTAGTAACTTTAAAAAAATTAAACTTCTCTGGGTACTTCCCTAATACTTCTTTTTTCTTTTTACAGATAAATTTGCGCCTCATCTTGGTAAGCGGGAAAACAAAAGAGTTCTTATTTTCACCAAATGACTCTGCTGCAGATATCGCAAAACATGTGTATGACAACTGGCCGATGGGTGAGTACTTGTATGGCTTTGGCTTTTTAATTAGCAAGCTAGAAGCATCCCTGCGTTTTCAGACTAAAGTGTTAATAAACCCACCTCTGTTCTCAACATTCAAATAAGTATGTTTATTGTTTATCTGGGCATAGATTGATATAAAAATACAATTGTCTTCTTGCCTTCTTTTTCCCTGTGTATTTAGTTGGGGAGTTTTAGATGTCTGGACTATTTCCCATTTTATTTCAAAAACTTCGTTTCCCAAACAGGAGCATTTATTTCCCCCTAACTTTTAGATGCTTTTCTTGATCAGTTTTGTTAGAAGATCTAATAAGTGTGAGGTGATGTTGGAAATATAAAATCTCCTATGTGAGGACACCAATGTAAAGCATGTCACAGGAGCACAGTAGTGAAATTGAGTCTGACATACTTCTTCCTCACTGCTTTGTCTTGGAAAGGATATGTAATAATTATATTTTTCCAGGAAAAAATCAAATATAAAAGAACATTTTAAGAGACATTAAAAGACTGAGGCAAACTGAAGTTGTTTCTATGAATATACTTTGTGTTATGCAGGAAAACTAGCGTTGGAAAATGCAATTGAAAACTTAAGATGTGTATTCACATATGTGAATAGTTCCACAAAAACAAAGTGCTTCTGTTCTCCCTGACTATGACTTCATGGGAAAATAGCCAAAACACAGACATAGCATTACATAGGATGAAAGAAAGTGCTTCTTTGAGTACAGGACTTCATTTGGGTTACTGTTTTGATGTTAAAAAAGACTACTCTTTGCACAAACTAAAACGTTGCAATATCTGTTTCTGTGGTGCCTTTGTCAAAGATATATGGTAGATGTTAATTCATAGCAAAAAATTAGTGTTGATAATCCATATTTTAGGCCTTAAACTGGTCTTTGAGGTCAGAAAGAACAGAGTTTCAGGGGAATTGTTTGCTGTTTCTTTTGCTGGGATGCTGCGAAATCCTGCTTCATTATTTAAGTCCTCTGAAGTGTTAAGATATAGATATGAAATACTTTTACACTAAGAAATCTGGTTGATGTAGCATCTGGGAGCTACTGTGCATTCTTTAATGTGTGCCTACAACATAGATGTCATGACCAAATGCTCTTTGTGTGCTTTTAGCCAAATTAGTAATGGCAGAACTGTGTTTTTCTTACTCAAGTTTATTCCTGAACATGTGGTATCAGGTTCCTGGTCTTCTGGAGAGCTTGAAGGTTGCCGATTTTGAGTGGAGAGTTGGGAATAAACTCAGACTTTAAAGTTTCTCTTTTAAAGAAAAGAAAAGTAGAACCAGACGTGGAAGCCAGAGTTGAAATATCTACTCTCCTTAGGGAGTGCTCTCAATCTTGAGGAATACTTAATTGCCTGCACAAAGAAGAAGAGTGTCCATTTGAGATGGAGGAAAAATCTACTTCAGAATCGTGTATAGGTTTTCACAAACATGAGCCTGCTATTTTCACTTTGGGAGTGCTCTTTGCTATAGAGCTGAGAGATCTTGATGAGGACTAAGGCTTCCTTGATACAGGGGTGATATGAAGAGATTATATGAAGTGATCGTTTTTACCACTGTTTTGAATTGTCTTCTTATGGAGAAAAGAAGTCATGAATTATCCTCAGTTGCATCCTGGCAGGATTAGAGGAAAGCTCTCCTTCTCTGCTTTGGCAATATAGGTGTTAATTAAGGATCTCCTACCTTGTAGTGAAAAATGCCAAACTTATATTAACATATATCGGCTAGATGGGCTGCCTGTTCTCTGCAGCCCCCATTTCTTCTAAATAATATTCGCTTTTTTTCTTGTACAGCAATTATCTGCTGAAATTTTTTTGGGGGGGCGGGGGGGAAGTTGTAGGTAAAAATTTTCTCCTTGGCTCATTTAGTAGTCAGTGGAAATTAAAATCTGAAATCATGTCAGAAAGAAATGTTTCAGACTGCCAGCCAAGAAGCAAAAATTAAAAGGATGGGTAAATTGGCAGCTTAACAATGAGCAAATACCTGTGCCAAAATACAGTCCTGTGTTCTTTTGTTTGCTGCTTTGCATCATTATGGCACTGTAAACTGGCTGAACTTCTCTTCATTGTAGAGTGGAGTTGAGACTGTATGGAGTGTCTTCCAAAAAATCGTTTGCGCTAGTGGGGTGGTAACTCACATCCTTAGCGTAGCCCACTTCACAGCACAGCAAAGAGGACATGTGCTTTAATTGCAAGACAATTAAACCAGACCCTGAGTGGAAATACTTGAAATTCAAATAGCTTTGGTTCCCTAATTTGATCTAATCTTATAAACCAGGCACATGGCAGCACCCGGGGATTTCGCAGCGTCTGCTGTTGGTACCAGCCCTGCCTCCACTGCGGTCTGCGCGGTGCTGGGGCTGCCATGGCTCCTGCAGCCTGCGTCTCTCCCTGCTTGCTCTTTCGCACCAGATGCCTGTCCTCTCCGTCCACTGTCTGCAGCCATGGCTTTTGTTTTAATTGCTTCTCCTTCTCCTTTAATTTCTTCTCCTTTTGTGGTGCCGGTTGCCACTGCCTGTATGTTAATTGTATATTCCCAGTGAGCAGGTTGTTTTCTGTTGCTTGTCACGATCCATTGCTGAATATTCATTTTGGGACATAAACACTACAAAAGCAGAAAGAGAGAACATTTGTGAACAGCTGTTGCCAGCTATCTGGTCAGCTAAGAAACAGAAGACACTGTATTCCCAGAGAGTCCATTTAAATTCAACATTTCAGGGTTTTACGATATTTGTTCTGAAAGCAAAGTGCATATTTATTTGTTTGCATTGTGACAGGGAGCAGTACAAGAGTAGGAAAAGATCATTTAAGCTTATAAATTATGTACTGCAGCTTAAGCATTATAGGAAGTGCATTATAGGAAAATGCACGCTTGCGTTTCCCAAATCACTATTGGCCAAATGAAAACATCCATGGATCATCCTTTGAGGAGTTCCTTAAAATGTATCGGTTGGTGTCTCCTCTGAGAGCCTTCTATTCAAGCTCTCCACAGTGACTCGGGGCTGCTCGGGTCACTGCCCCCTCTGGACATTTAACTGGTTGGATCTGGCCATCATCGAATGCCGCCAAGCAGCCTGCGGAGCCTTTCCCGTGCTGTGGTCTGAGAATCTTGTTCCAAATGACCCATCACATGCGTTTTTGCTTTGTGTGTGGCCACTTTGCATTGCTGGAGAACAGCTCTAGTTAGACAACTGATGAGGAGGAGTACGGCTTGAGAATCTTCTGAATGGGAAAAAATAGCAGTAATTTTAACCAAGTGGATGTTAAGCCTTAGGAAGCCACTTGCGTTTATGAATTATTTTTTGTGGGACTTGTGTATGTGCTAAATATTTCATGCAATCTGTGAAGTAAGTTAGTAGTATTTATACTTGCAGGTATGAAATTATCTTTCAATGCCCAATGTCTAATAATAAATTTAAGAATACATTTTAGGAGTGCTGACTTTGAATTATCTTTCTGTGTCTCCAGCCTATGCTCTTTTTAGTGTTTCATGCTAGAGTCGTGTTCTTAGTTTTCTTCCTGGGTAATGGTGAGAGAAATAACAAAAGAGGGTTTTATTACAATATAATTGTGAAAATTGTCTCCCTTCTTTTCAGACTGGGAAGAAGAGCAAGTCAGCAGTCCAAACATCTTGCGGCTTATTTATCAAGGGAGGTTTCTACATGGCAATGTGACATTAGGAGGTATGAAAATAATTTTCATTATGCGTGTTACAGCCAGGAAAAAGGGGTATTTTATTTACATTGCAGTAAATACTGTTGTGGTCAACATTTCTGCGTGGCTTGCTGTATAAGTTTTTTCTCTGCATAGAGTGGCACTGTGTCTTACTCTGTATTTTTCCATCTTGTTACCACCAGTTGTTAAACCTGGGGAGGTACCACCTGCTAAGCCAAGTCTTCTCTTCCATAGAGAAACAGTAATCTTGCTTTTATCTGTTGTCTTTCTTTAGAGTATTTAATTCTACCTCTCTTAAACTGCACTTCCAGGGTAAGCTACTTCATAGACGTCTGAAGTATTTTAAAATGTTTTATGAGCTTTATGATAATTGATTAAACGATAGTTTAAATCTTGGTGCAATGACGGAAGACACCCTATGAATGAGAATGAGGGGAAACATTCTTGCTGTCCAGTGCTCTCCCAGGGATACAATTGCATAGTTATGCCAAAACAAAAGTAAATGGCTTCACTTCATATGCTAAGGAACTGCAGTTCAACTGTGCCCCCTTGTGGCAAGCTTCTTCCCCACAATTATCTACTTTGGTGGGTATCTTTGACAGAGATATGACACAAATTTGTAGCAATAATCTTTCCTTTTGTAAATAAAAGTTTCCAGTGTGCATATCAACTATATCAATGACAAAACAAAATGAAACTCTCTTCTCTGTGCCAGTTTAAACAGAAATTAGTACTCCTGCTTTCTCTTTATGTTGATATTTTTCATGCATTTGGTACTTGAGTGCCATTACAGAGAGGAGACTATAACACAAACCCGTCAATGACATGTTTTTGCAGTTAAGATGAACCTGAAAAGGGTATTTCTGGACTGCTTATGCTGATCTTCCCATGAAGAACTGGCTGGGATCATAATAGCCGTTTATTCACGTTCTACCATTACGGGTGTTGGCTAGTGATGTACTTTTAGAATAGATTTACTCTCCATATAAATCAATTTTTAGTGCTGCTATACGTACAAACAAGTTCATTGTCAATACAGCTGGGAGAATTTTGAAATTTTTATTCACTCTCTAATTTGTATCTTTTACCAGGTGCCAATGAGTGCATCTAATAGCAGTTGGAGTGGGGTTGAATGACAAAAGTTAAGTCTTGGCTCCTCTCTGCAATTAGAGGTATTAGTCTTACCCAACATTTTCCAGGCAAGGAGAGCTAAGTGGGATTTTCTTTGCCGTTCATCTCTAGGTGCTGCTCTTGACCAGCAGTGCTTGTTCCTTGTAGAGATATTTGTCTAGATCTGAAACAACTTTGAATATGTTTGATATATTGTTTAATGAACTAAGCGAAAAATAATAGCTGTGTGCTGTTGACTCTTGCATTAACTCAGGTCTCTGGATTTCGAACATTTGGGTTCCGGGCATTTTAGTTCATTCTTAATCAGTCATGCATTGCAATTTAATCATCATGATATTACCCTAAGGATCTTATATGTGTATTAGTGTTCTTCAATAATCTTTTTGTTGCTGTATTGTTTTAAGAAAAAGAATCCCTAAAACATTGGCTTATTTGAGTACTAATGAAGTTATCTGGAGTAAGATTACACAGCTGAAAGCGGAAAACCAATTCACAAAGCAGCTTGAAAAGTCTGTTACTTCAGTTTGTGGTGTTCATTAGATGTAACCCTAAGTGAACTAGTTATCTTTAAAAGGCAGGGGCAGGTGGGGAGTTTCTTGCAAAATCCAGTACTTAGTTTCTTATGCTGTTATACATTCCATTAAGCTTTTCTGCCTGCAGCTCTCTATAACTGAGTTATAGCACTTAATGTTTTATTTGCTTTAGGTGATTAGGAAATATTGACTGGAAATTGGACTTACTGTGTACCAAAAGTGACTTTGTCAACTAGTGAAACAAAAGTTTCCAAGGAAGCAGTTTGGTGTTTTCTTTTTTAAAGGGGGTCCATTTTTGTTCTCATTTAAAATTGACGTTGTAATGTTCTACTTATAACCTTGTATGTCAGTGTACTGTCTTATGAATTTGAGACTCCTTTAAACTAAATAACATCAAAAAATGACAAATTGAAAGAAAAAAATGGCTTTTGAGTGAAAAAAATTATTTTGAAGAAGCCATCTGTTTTGCCTGCCTCCCTGAATAGGCTGTCACTATGAGAACAGTAGAGCGAATGGCATTGGAAGTGTGGTAAAGAGAAACAGAGCACTGTGCAAGGCTTGCTGTGCCACTCTTGCATGCGGTGCTTGAGCCACACTAGGTTATTGTGTCCTGCCTATGTGAAGGGCTGGGGAGTTCACTAACAAGGCAGACTCTGGCTTTGAGTGGGAGATTTCATCCATAAGCTAAATATTTGGTCTGTGGTTTGCATTTGAAATAATATTAATTGGGGAGGTAAAATATAATTGGCAGTTCTCTGTTTCTTGTCAGAGAATGGGAGTCGTCAACATTTTACTTCCTCATTTACTGGGGAGGGGGAAGGGAATCCTACCCACCCTGTGCCGTACACATACGAAAAGAAGGGAGGCAAAAAGTGAATTCTGACCATAGAAAATCTGAAATAAGAATGGAATCAAACAGATGGGAAAAGAATGAAATAAAAGTTTAGTTAAAGTGAGATAAAGGGGTGAAAGGAAGAAGATGAACAAGAAAGGTCTGCTGAGCATAAGATAGCATGCACAGATTCTGTCATGATGCTCCAAGCAAGAAGCTGGAAATTGCTAATATGAACTTGTCTGAATTATGCAGACTGCTAGCTGAAATTAGTTAACTGAAATATTAGCATTCTTTTACTTGATTACTGTGAATAATTGATATCCGTAGCTCACTAATCAAGTCTCCCCAAATGTTTTGATATTATGAAAGATGTCCCTAATGTGATTAATTTGTATTATTTTGCTCTTTTTGTAATGGCTTCTTAAGAGTTTGTCATGAAGGCAATCCTTTTCAATTGAGTTTAACAGACTGTTCGTGTGCTCTTTGCAGAGTTTTCAGTTGTATTGCAGAATCAAGTACCCAAAATACTTCATCCTTGTCAGACATCAGACTATCAATAGCTTCTAGTTGCAGGCACTGGCATTGCTTCAACTACATTAAGCAACTTTCAGATCTGACTTTCTAGAGAGATGGCTTTTCCCAAAGTACAGTTACTTCCAAGAAGCTTGTGGATATGTATATCTCTCCATGTGCTTACACATGTGTTTTAATCATACCTTGCATTTTTTCAAACAAATACAAAGCCAATGAATTATCATTTAATAGCAATGTTGTAACTAGACTTATACTGAATACATGTAATGCCCAAATGCCCGAATGGTAGGGTTATTTATTTATTTTTTATTACTGAATTTTGAATCTATACTGTAGTGATTAAAATAGAGGGACATTTTTCTCTTCAGTTACCTTCAGGTTTACTGGACGTTTGTTATTTGTCTATTGACTTAAAATGCCTTGGTGCACTGTATGCGAAAACAGAAGATATAAATTTAATTTGAGAGGACAAATTCTACTCAGGACAGTGATTTGCGTATTTAGGGTTAAATTCTTATTATATTTATCACCAACTTTTTTCCTCTATAAGAGGGGGAGGGCAAAACTTATATTTCTCAGAACAATAATCAAGAAAGATACTACTCTCCAACTCCTAAGATTAAGTAACAAAACCAAAGTTATGTAAAAATACCTACCCCTCCAAATAATTAAAAGTCAAAGTTCAGAATATGGAATCTGGTATTGAGAATCTGTTAAATATAATGTGTTACAGAGAATCGTTTAATTTCAAGGCAACTAGAATTTTTTATAACTTCTCCCAAGTAACTAGTGATAGAATGAGAGGACCAGGGGAGGTTCAGATTGGATGTCAGGAGAAATTTCTTGACTGAAGGAGTGGTAAAGCACTGGAACAGGCTGCCCAGGAAAGCGGTGGAGTCTCCATCCCTGGAGGTGTTAAAAATGTGTACGCAGGACACTTCAGGACATGGTTTATTAGAAGACATCATGGTGTGGGGCTGACAATTGGATTTGATAATCTTAGAGGTCTTGTCCGAACTTAATGATTCCATGGTTCTATGATTCTATAAATATGCTACAGTACTCAAACCATAAATACAACACTGTGTTGGTATACTTAAATCAGAATGCAAAAATGAATGTTTTAGTTTTGGAAACAAGTAGAATGGGTTGTAGAAAGCTCCAATTTGGTGTTACTTAAGCCCACAAAAGGTAAATCTTACCGTCTGATTTTAAAATGTTTTAAACTTTTTATTTTTACCATGAAGCTGATGCTACAGATTAATATTAAAAGGCAAGGTGCAGACATTTTGTATTTTGGATAATCTGTATCGTGGATCAAAGTATATTGCAGGACAATGTGTTTTGCAGTAGTGGGTCAGCATTTGATACCTTAGGAGTAATGATTTAGTGGCTGGGTTACCCACTCTTTTGCATCTTTATCAATAAAGAATGCTTAGCACCTGAGTCTTGGCATGAATGCCCCCTTCTGCTTTTACTGGCAAGAGAAAGGCTAAGTTTCCTAACAGGAATATCGTGTCTCTCAGAACACAATGTTTTAAGTGATTATTATCAGGTTCCAAGACCCTGATCTACAGAAATGCCCTTATAAATCTATTTAGTAAGCAGTTCAAACCTAGCAGTATGAACTTTTGAACAGAAGCATCTGCAATTATAGTTAGTTTCACATGGATGTTTTGAAGAAAGACTGCTGTAATGTATTAATAAATCTCCCTTTCTTCTTTTGCAGCATTAAAACTTCCTTTTGGCAAAACAACAGTGATGCATTTGGTGGCTAGAGAAACATTGCCAGAGCCAAACTCTCAAGGTACGCGGTGCTCTAGAGGTATTTCTTACTCATGTACATGGCAAAGTGGTCAGATCTCTTACAGGCATTTTGAGTATTTCATACTGGAGAAAAGTCAAGTCCTTGTGATCTTTTGTGAAACAAGTAGTGGAATACTTTAGTACACGCTGCTTATAGAAAACTAAGAAAGAAGCATTTTTGTAGAATGCAGAAATTTACCCAAACTTTAAAAGCTGTAGTTTTTATTGTTAAAAAGTACACCTGATTTATTTTTTCAGATATGTATGGATGTGCCTAATAGTAATAAAAATATTATTTTATTAAAAATAATTAAGAACATACTTGTGTCAAGCACACTTGCACTTAAACGAAGGGCTGCAAAGATGATGGAGAGTTGGAGCACCTGTGGTATGAGGACAGGATGAGAGAGCTGAGGTTGTTCAGCCTGGAAAAGAGAAGGCTTTCAGGGGGTACCTCATAGCAGCCTTCCAGTACCTGAAGGGGCTACAGGAAAGCTGGAGAGGGACTTTTTACAAGGGTTGATAGTGATAGGACAGGGGAGAATGGCTTTAAATTGGAAGGGAGGAGATGTAGGTTAAACATTAGGAAGAAATTCTTCACGATGAAGGCACAATGAGACACTGGCACAGGTTGCCCAGGGAAGCTGTGGATGCCCCCTCCCTGGAGGTGTTCAGGGCCAGGTTGGTGGGGCCTTGAGCAGCCTGGGCTGGTGGGAGGTGTCCCTGCTCATGGCAGGGGGGTTGAAACTGGATGGGCTTTAAGGCCCCTTCCAACCCAAACCATTCTATGATTATGTGATAAAACAACCAAATTGCTTTAGAAATGGCATATAAGTAAAACTTTCTTCTTGCTCCACAGGTCAAAGGAACCGTGAGAAAACTAGAGAAAGCAATTGCTGTGTAATCCTGTAAACCCTGTTAGCTTTACCTGCTAAGTGTGATGTAATATAGTCTTTGTCTTTCATGCTGCTGGAATAGAAGAGGCCCTACCTTGCTTCAGACACTTGTAGGAAGAGCCTGTCTGTAAATCCATGGAACTGAAATATTACACGAACACTGTCTCATTGGTCTTTTTTTTCTTAAAAAAAACCAACCAAACAAAAAAAAAAAACAAAAAACAGGAAGATCTATGAACACTTTCATTGTTTTTCTTTTTTTTTTTTTTTTAAAAAAGAATTCCTACATTTTGTTTTTGAGTAATTTTACAGTACATCAGTTCTTGAAAGAATTCAGTCTCCAGGAAAGTTAATGTGTTCTTTTCCATGGCAGGAATCATTTTGCTACCACAAAAATCTCCATTAACCGGATCTAATCAAGTCAAGCTTTCTAGATGCAATTTGCACTAAATAATGGTTGACAGTATATTTCTCATCAACAATGTCTAACATTTGAGACACCTAGTAATAACCTACAATGTATAATGCAACACTGGAAAATAGTATATCCTTAATTAAAACAAATCTCACTTATGGCCAAATCAAAGGAAAACCCGTCAATTCTACCTAAGTCAACCTTGGTGGCCAAACTGGCACAGAATACTAACTAAACCACATCTAACTATATATATTTTCACAGCAACAAACAAAAACTATGTGCCTGTAATTTAAAAGCACTCTGTAGAGGGCTGATGAAACTGATTTTTTCGTTACTGCGTGCACTCTGATCTCGTATGTTAGTTGAGTGCTTATTCAGACAGCACAAACAAGTGCAGAGAGTGCATTTCCTAGCCTTAATATGGGAGGGGTAATTTCTTGTAGTTCATAGGCTTTTATTATTGTGCATAAATGTTAGAAAACATCATTTACTAATCAGTTTTATGTATTTGAATATTAGCAATTGGTGTTTTTCAGTCATTTTCTCATCTGTACCTTAGGGTCCAGTGTCATGCTTACTCATTAGAGACTTCAAAAGAATTATTAAAGTTAAAAAGCAAAAAGAAAAACCTCTTCCATAGTACTAGTTTTGTTTCTTTATGTAATCTGCATTTGGTATTAGTGCTTGCAATTGTATTAAAATCAGAACCTGATTTTTGAAGGCATACGTAATTAAAAAGGATGCCATTCTTTTATTTCATATCAATAATTTAAATGTTGATATGCTAAAGAAATTTGCACAGCACTAAAGCATGAGCTAGTTTCATCTAAACCTGTAAAAAATAAAAATAAATAAAAATTAAAAAAATATAAAAGATTTTATATTTTTTCACTGGGGAGAAATTCTTCCTGGGTGAAATTACAAATATGTGTAGAATATATTTAATAAAAATCTTATAAAATACATAACTATAGAACTTAAATATAGATTGGCGTGTAGTATAATAGAACAATATTCCATATAAATAGCGTTAGCCTTTAAAAAACTGAGTCACAGGTTGACATTGTGTTCTGTACTTAAGTGTCCACAACTCTTACAGATGTTCTGTGTAATTGTTTTTTCGAATGATTGGCATCATTCAAATGTATTCAGGTTATTTTATTCATTGTTACTGCTTTGATGAAATGCTTTATATGCAGTAGATTTGAAAACTATTGTTCATACTGATCAGAATTAAATTTGTATAGAGCAGAGTTTTAAAACAAATTGTAAATAGCACTAAACATTTTCTTTCTGCAACCTGTACTGATAGACTCTTCTGTAAACTAAATAAAATAATATTGTAGTGCATTTTGGTGGTGTTTTAAGGGTTTTAATTAGGTCTGTAACTACTTTAAATAATACTTATTAATCTGGAAACTAAGTAAGGACTCCATCTTATTTATTTTTAAAAAATGGGGGGGGGGGGGGGGGGAGGTAAAACCTGCTGAAAACTGCTAAAGGCATTTATCACTTCAGGTTTGTTTTCCTTTCACATCAAAATAAGGGCCAATAGAGGATTTGTTTCTGTTGCAGCAGAATATGAGCATGGACAGTTGCAGTTGCAAATGTAGAGCTGTGTCATACTCCGGTGTGCCTCATAGAGGGTTATGTGCTCCTACAGTAAGCTTTTGTAGTCTTCACTTACTTAGAGCCAAGAGCATGCACATACCTCCTGGGGTGCTGGGAACTCGGATGGTAGCGTCATTTTGTGCTCATTGCCTAAATTGAAATTGGAGCGCGGATTTCCTTGTACTCTGCAGTGTTGTTGCTAAATAAGTAACTATAGAGACCCAACTTTTGTTATTTATTTTTTTCTAATTGATAAACATCAGCTTGAGAAAGCTACTAGAAGTATGTTATCATCTTTAACTATAAAATGAAACTTAACCTTCTCCAGAATGCTGACTCACTTAAGTAACACAGGCTTAGATGTGTAACAGCTCTGACAATAGAAGAAGAAACAGGCTGAGGGAGGACATGTTTTCTTAGTTAAACAAGTCTTTCAGATGCATTGATTTTGAAAAATGAATCTTTGAAATATATTCTTGGTTTGAAGAAGTACCTAGGTTCTTAATACAGTATAAATACATGAAAATCCAGTAGCTTCCAGTTAAAATATTTGGCAAGCTTTAACAGCAAAGTATGTGGAGATCCCCTTTGTTGCATCTTATTCATCTCATATGTGCGCATGTCCAAGCAAATCCGTACATGCTGCTTGGCATTTAAAGTGTCAGTTTGCCAAAATAACTCCTGCAGAAAGGGGGTGGAACCGTTGCCTTGATTTTCCTGCAAATTGTCCAGAGTTCTGTCCATTGCAGAGCATTTCTGCCGTGGTGTGAGGCTGCTGGAAAACTTTTTCCCTTGGATGCTTCATGTTGTGGATTGTATATTTGCCAAAACAAAAGCAGTAACTCTTAATCCCGTATTGCTCAGCCTTGCCACAGTTCATGCATATGCTTCTCTTCTACGTTGATTGGAGTCAAGAGGATATCTTGCAGCCCATAAAGATTAAAGCCAAGTCTTGCAGGGTCAGGCTGTTGGACAGCCTGATAATACGCTGAAGAGTCTGATATGATTTTCACTGCTGGATAGAAACTATATTTTCCTTATGGATGAGTTAATAGATGTCGTGAAGGAGAGGATGAATAGGAGCCCTTCATATTCTGAAATATCATGAAGTGATCACATCTTTCTCCTGTACCATCATGTGTGTTATCAATCATAAATTAATATTTGCATATCTGAGGAGTGGTGTCTGGTAGCAAGGAAGGTACTCTGTAATTTCTGTTGTCTTAAATGATAGCAAGAATATGATGTTGAAACAGTCTTTGGGTTTAGCTCAGCACCTGCAGGAAGAAAGTGTGGCCACTGTGGTATTACCATCTTCGCTAAGGTGCTGCATTGATATTAATCCAGTGCTGTCCCTGCAGTCTCTGGATGCCTTTCCATAGTGCACTTCCTTTACAACAGGAGGAACAGTGATTTAATTTAGAGGAGAAATACATGGCCCTTTGAAAAAACTTCCTTCCTCCCTTTTAGGTGAGAAGGCAAGCAGCCGTTTCTGGGCTGGCCCAAAGTAGGGAATTGCTGCTGCTGCTCTTTGGGGAAGTAAAGCTGTGTATTTTGAGTTACTGCGCATGCTCTGATAAGATTTGTTGTACAAATCTTACTTTAAGAAGCAAATGTCAAGACGGATATACTTGTCCATCTAAAATTCTGACTTAGCTTTATGCTCATTAAATGGGTAAGCTTAAGTAGATTTTGGGTTATTTGTCCTATCTAAATTGGCATTTAGACCATTAACAGCAGTTGCACTATTGAAACCAATGGGACTTCTGTGCTTAAATCAGAGAAAGCGACAAGGTCTGTTAAGATTCTTAATGGAGGTTTCCTACCCCCTTCATTTCTTCTGAAGTACTTGGGTTCTTCCTACATCCATCTTGGCTGTAACTTGTATCAAGCTTATTTTCAAAGCACAGTAAAAGGCCTTTGTTGTTATTCAAGAGACTGGCAGTAATGTCTGGTTCGTGATAAGAAGCTAATAGAAATCCTCTTAAGGTAGTAGCATATTTGTCCTTCTGTACCACCTGTACATACTTGTGAAGAGGTTTACAATGTAATAGGTAATTTGCTTATACGATTTTAATATACTAGACTGTAAAATTACAAAACCTGCTTTATGCTCTGGGGTTTTCCGATAGTTACGATTTACTTCTGCTCTTTATTTAAAAAAAAAAAGTTTTTTTTTTAATTAATCTGCAAAAGGAGTAACAGTGAAATAGGAAATGGCAAAGGTTATTAAAGTGAAGCTCACAAAAAATAAGGAAAATTTACTGGTACGTTGTCAAGCTCTGGAAATGCGTCACAGTGACAAATGAAGTTCAGCTTTGAAGCTAAAGGACTACATAGTTGGAGAAAGCAAAGTATCCACACAGCTCTGAGTTCTGAAATTACTTGATCAGTCCGAGACCGAGTTCTGGGCAGCATGGGAAACACATTGCGTGGCAAGTTCCTTAGGGTTTGGAAAATGGTAACAAAAATAATGAGACAGCAGAAATATTATAAAGAGATTGAAGAGAATGAGAGGTTAAAATAGCTACAGTTATGACTAACAGAGAGAAAATAGATGGAGAACTTCTATTTTTGTCTTGTAATTTTATTGCCCCAGTTTTTACATTTGTCTTTAAAGTAGAGGTGACAAATTCAAATCCAACAGAAACATTTTTCATGAAATCAATGGCACTCACTTACACCAGGAGTAACTTGAGGAGAAAAGCTGAGCAAAATTTAAAAGGAAAATGGATTATTGTGTCAATGAAAATTGATAGAATTGCCAGAATTAGCATAATCAGTGATGCCAAGCTTTTTTCTCCACAGTGTAGTAATTTTTGTCCTTCAGCCATTATGTTAACTTCCAATGAAGAGCCCAACTCTTAGGGGAAAGTTACTTTTGGCACATTATCACCTCCACAGTGTACAAGCAACTGCACAATATGAGCCCCAGTCTGCACAGGACAAACATATTGGGAACCCTGGTAAGAGTTCATCTGTACAAACCTGCAGCTTCACGGGAAGAACTTCTGGTCAGAGTCAAGGTGATGTTTGTTCTTCCCTGGAGTAGGCTTGAGTGAGCAAGTTACTGTGTTCATCTGGTGGAGAACATGAACTGCATGTAGTTCCTTAGGGCAGAAGTTAATCCGTCTTGAGTGGTGCAAGATGAAAGCACCATGCTCTTACTAATTCAGAGGATGCTAAATGTGTAGACAGTGAATGTTTTGGATTTTCTACCAGAAAATACTCTTCTGCTACTGATATTTTTTTATGGAGGCAGGGTAATGGGATGAAACAGAACAGTTCCATTTTTGTGCTGTCTTTTATATATTCTTTGAACTAAAGATCAAGAAGAAATAATGGGAGAAGTTTTACACGCTTACCGTAGGATCAACCATTAAATGGCTGGTAAAAATTCACCTACCAGCAGCCACCCAAGCCACAAAGAGCAGCTGTGGGAAAGAAATGGGCACTGCCCACGGTGTGTCAACTAATTGCCAGAGTGATGTGGCTAAGGTTGTGAATGCAGGGCAGAAGGGAGGGATATTTGGTTGCTTCCTGAGGCTTTCAGTTGTTACCTGGCAAAAAAAGAGGAATGGGATCTTGCAGTAGTCATTTGGGGCAGAATAACAGAGTGGAACTGCCTGTAGAGGTGAAACTTAAAAAAAATAGTAGTATAAAACTAAATCCATGATACTGGAAGTCAGCTATACAGGATGGATGAGGGCATGCTTCCAGACTAAAACAGGGAAGTACGTACTGTTGTCTGTTACCTGCATCTCTCCATTACCTGTGCTGCCTAAATTAAAGAAACACTGAGTTTCCATTCTTTTAAGTTCTGCAACTCACACACAGTCCCTGACTGAGGACTGCTAATCCCTGCTGCTGCCAAGGTTACGGCTGAACGGTAGCCTATAGCGGAGCTGGCAGGGAGCTTGCACCCTGCAGCCTTGCCAAGTGGCAGGTCAGCACCATGTGTGAGATGACAAACACCTAGGTCTTAGGTGGGAGGAAATGTCTACGTAGCAAGTCAGCAAGTGTCCAGGCAGGGGAAGGCTACCCGGTCCCCGTGACTGAAAACTCCAGACGGTGAGTTTTCTGTCCTTTAGTGAAGTAAATTCAGTGGGTGTTCTTCTGGACACCAAATATGCAAGAGTCTCTTCCTGCATTAACTAATTGATGTCAGTCAAATCTTCCGGTGCCTGGTGACCCTGACTGCCATCATCCTAGGGAAAGGTCTTCTCTCAACAAAGAGAACTGAAGGCAACCTCAGACTCTATTTTTCTCATCCCCTGAGCAGTGACCATGTCTGGCTTCATCACTAAAGTCTTGGAACGTCCTATCGTTCTGCTTTTCTTCTAGCCTGGCATTTCTGGCTGCAGGTGTCTGTGATCGCCACTGGACACCTGATCTACTGAGTCCATACCAAGGACTGGAAAAAGGCATTGCCAATGTGGATGCTGTAAGGGTCATGCTGTGGATGCTGTACAAGGTCAGAAAATAGGACTTTACCTCACAATCTGCCCGAGGCTTCCCAACAACAACCAGGTCAGAGATTCACAGCAAGTGAAGGGGGAGATCTTCATGGCGTCACTGAGTTTTGACCCACGGCAGTGAGCATAGGGTCTAGCATATCTTGGCTTTTATGATTGGCGTGTGCAAACGGTGGATTGGCCTGTCTACTATTTGAGTATTCATATGATTGGTGAACAGTGAAGCCAGGTGCATGGTATTGTTTATATTCCAGTTGCTGGCTAGAGCAAAAATAAATCTATTTTTGCAGCATGTTTTGGTACAAGAGTGTGGGAAGCCTGAACAGTGTCCATTGCCTCATCTCCTCGTAATTCTTCTGCACTGGCCCATACACTCCATCCCCGCACGGCACATATTCCAGACTAACCCACTCACTGTGACTATAGCTATTCCACTTATTGTGGTTATGGCGTGTAGGAAAGATACAAGGGATTTTACATAGAAGGGATATTACAACATAGCAAAAGACAAAGCTTAAGAGGACAAGAAAACCACCTCGAATTAAACTGCCTACCCATTTGGTTAACGAGTCAAATCAGTTTGCCAACCATACCCCACTGTTATTTTGACGGATACCTTGGAGGATTTCTTGGATGTGATTGAGATCATCTTCGATGGAAGCTGATTCATCTGTGATATTAAAGCAACACATCCCTTTAAAATAGTAACAGCCATGATTGTGTCACCGTGGGAGATACTCTGTTACCAATCTATTTTGCAATACACTTTGTCGTACAGCACCAAGATACTTACTGAGCTCTTGATGTCCAATTAAGTCCTTGGGCTAAGGCACAGGCAACATCTACCAATTGTCTAATCGTGAGTGATCACCCCCGGGATGTCAACAAGGCTTAGCAACAACCCTAGGGCTTCACCTTGGGACTGCAAATTTATATGTGGATTACAGGTTTCATCCAATACATGTCGAGGCTTTCTTCATGAGGGTGCTAGATACAGAGGAATGCTGAGGGTCACATGACCTATAGTGCAAGGTCTTCCAGTAATATTGGTAGGCACATATGTGTAGGCCATGGGTGCACATGGAATGAACCAACCTAATGGCAGTGTAAGGTGAGCTTTGGCATAGATAACGTTCATAGCAACATTACATTCTAACGGTTAATTAGTTACATTCACTTGTGATGCAGTAGAGTTAACAAAGGTTACATAAATCAGTTGCTGAAACATCTAACTTAAAAGCAAGGGGCCAAGGTGTCAGATATGGGGAGACGGTGCCCGTATCAGATGTTCAATGAAGTTGCAGAAAAGTGAGAGTTTTTCAGCAAGGTGCACTGCTGCATTGTCGCAAGTGGAGTTGGCACAGCGACATAACAAATTGTAAGTGCATCATCTACAGATTGACCACCTGCAATACAAAAGGCAGACAGCTTAGCAGATTGTTGAGCTAACTGTACCCAGGTGTTTACGTGAGATGCCGGATGTTCTGGCAGATTCAGCGCATGTGTCTTGCCAACCCACAAAATGCATACTCACCACAGGTTACAAATGTCTCTGGGATAACCTGTGGAGAGGAAGATACAATGGGATATCTTCAGATCCAGGTAATACTAAAGCTGTGGTTCCTGATTGTTTTTGCTTGTGTGGAGCTAGGATCCAAACGCTAGCAAGGATATTACCCAGTGGTGTCGTTACAACATCAGGGGTACTTGATCCAGGGACAAGGATTCCTCGTACGAATGGATCTCCTTGTGCGAGAGTGACTGGTGACGAAAGAGGCACCTTGAATGATAAAACTTGAGAAAAAGCAATTAACAAAGGGCTCAGTTGCAGTGGATATACTGGAGTAAAAACCATATGCAGTGAGAAGGACACTCAAGATGTACATTAAAGTTAACTGTATTTTGCTGTTCTTTGGACCACTGCCAATGCCTGTTCTTTTTATCAGGTGCTGCAGGGTGTGCATAAATAGGCTAAATGGGATATGAAGGAATGCCAAAATCCTAAAAGGCCCAAAAATACTTGAAGCTGTTGTACCGATATAGGTACAGGGTAGTGATGAATTGTGATGGCGCACCTTATCAGGCATTGCTTTGGTTTGTCCCTGCCATATTATTTCTAAAAACTGAACACTACTACCAGGTCCTTATTTTTACTTTGGGTTGACTGCCCACCTCCTGTTCTGCAAAGTTGTTATTAAATCTTGCACCTGTTCCTGCATGGCATCTTTGGAGGGTCCCGTGATCAAGATGTCATCTGTGTAATGGTGAAAGGTGCATCCTGCTCATGGGGCAAGTAAGTCAGCAGCTACCATCTGGTGACAAATGGTTGGAATATGCTTATACCCCTGTGGTAGTACGTGAATTGATCTTGTGAGTCCCATGCAAAGACAATTCAAAAAAAAGCATTAGCCAAATGAATTACAGCTTTGCATTCCTGTAACAGCTTACACACATTCTCAAGTAGGGTAACCATATCAGGAACCACAGCAGTCAGTGGAGGAGTCACTTTGTTCATTGCACAATAATCCACAGTCATTCACCAGGAGCTGTCAGGCTTCTTTACTGGCCAGATGGGACTATTATAAGCAGATAGAGTAGGGCAAATATCTATGCATTCAACAAAACATCTATGGTCTCCCATATTTCTTCTTCTGCCCCTGGTATCACATACTGCTTGATCTGGACAACTGCAGTAGGCGCTGGTAATTCTACCGGATCCCATTTGGTGTATCCCCTTAAAAGGGCGATTGTTTGAGTTTGTGGAATGGCCAGCATGTGTCCAAATGAAAACAGTCCCTGCTGAGTGTGAATGTCTCATCCTAATAACACATCAATGCTCAGAATACATTAATGAATAGGGGCTAATAATACCTGTGCAGAGAAAGGAGGATTTTTGCCAATTATCAATGTCACTACCACCCATACAGCAGGAGTGGCAGAGCCTCCTAACCCACACACCTGCATTGTTGCCTTTTGTGCACGAATAGCGCTGTGCAATACAGTTACTTCTGTCCCAGTACCTACTAAAGCTAATGCAGAGGTGTCCCTTCCTGAGCACCACCTGATCATCAGGGGTACCCATGGGTGTCGATCCCCCGGATGCTGCGCTGCTACAGATGCTCAGACCTTGGGGAACCCGCCTTTCCATCACTGGTGTTTGCCAGGCAACTTCCACCCTGACTCCATGCAGGGGTTGCAGATGGTACCACATGATGTCATTTGTACGCCGGCAATTACTGCCATCACTTAAACAACTCAGTGGTAGGCAGGCCATTAATCTCATCCAGCCTTACCCCTGCTTGCACCAGATCTGACCACATCTGCTTTTGGGTCACTCTAAGCTTCTCCCATACCATGCCAGTTGGTCTCCTCCCTATTCCTTTCTGCAGAACTCTGACTTGTTTACTTTCGATCCCACTCACTACTGGTAGGTCGTGAAACGTGTTCACTATTTTCCCTACAGTTCCTTGGGAAGGCATCACGGTCCCTAGGAACAAGGGCTTCAAAAGGCTTGGTGCCCCTTTTAATAGCTGGGTCTTCATTTGCTGGTGATTGGTATCTCATCTGGATCGTCACCATCAGTCAGACTCACCACTGTTCCCAGTTGTTGCAGTGTATTTTTGCCTTCCTCCATGGTTTGCCATGCCTCTACAGTAGTTGACAGCTCACCGGCTGCAGGACATGCTGTGCTAACAGCAGTACAGATCCACTCATATGAAGAGGAGCCTGGAACTGGATTATCCGTGCCATCACGCAGGGTCACCAGACGCCCCAGGAACATCCGCACTTGGGTGTCAGTGGACACAGGGCTCATCAAATTCAGCTCATTCTGAAATAGTTTGTCCCATAAGCCTGGCAGCCTCCAGCAGCCACTAAAGGCATTAGCCTCCCGCTGGGCTTTGTCTGGAAGGGTAGTGGGGTTGTTTTAACTCTTCAAAGATGTGGTTTCTGCTGCCTGGTGGTTGAAAGCTATGAGGAGACTTCTGTTCATGTTCAGTATTGCATGTGTGCTTCTGTGCCTGGCTGGTTTAATCAACTGAAAATTAATGGTTGAACTCCAGAGACTGCGGCTGGGCACTGAGAAATCTCTTGTTACTTCTGGAAATCAAGGCAGCTGGAAGGTGTGGTGGCTTGCTGCCTGCATACGTGCCAAACACCCACTCTGCCTTTGGGGAGGGCTGTCTTGTCAGAGATATGTGGTGCTCCGTGTGTGTATGGGAGGATCTGGCTGTGGCAAGGCTTGCATGCACAAGTTCATGGGCTGCCTAAGAAAATGGGGTCTTAAACAGATTGGGTTGGTGTAGGTGGTGTCCCTTTTGATTTAGCAAAGATCTTTTGTCCCATTGCCTGGCAAGGGGAACTGGTGCGCAGAAGTTATTCAACTCCGTTTTTTCAGATAACAGTTCTGCTGGAAATAGTTGCCTGGAGGGCAGACGTGGATGTTCCACTGTGCTCCAGTAGGGAAGAGCTGGCCAACAGATAGCCAAGATGGAGCTTCCTTGCACCCTTCTTAGGGTGAAATGTAGTTGCTACCAGGGAAAACCCGAAGGGTTCCTCTGATCCCTGCAGGCTGATTCCAAAACCTGGAGAGACAACTTTACTTTCTCAGGTGGAAAAACAAACAATTGAGACAAAAGTTTTTTTCATGTTGGTGGGTCAGAGCAAATACAAGATCTTGGAGGTGATGAACTTTCTGAAAGATGACTTGATTCGTATCCAAAGCTCAACTCACCTTTTCAGCTACTGAGAGGAATTTAAATGAGTGATTGATTCTCTACACCTCCAGGATGTTGCAGTTGTTAATGCCTGGGACACATGTGAGAGAGAGGGAGAGAGAAGACTACCTTCTGTATAAAGCATTAAGTGCACGTGAACGTAGGGGAGACTCAGCTAGGAACATTCCATGTCTTGCTAGACCTTTTCTTGAGAAAAGACAGTGGGATCTGCAAAATCGTCAGCGTCGGGCTATGAGCCTTGGGCAGCCCCAGCGGCACCAACACCAGCGTGGGCAGGAGGGAGCGGGGAGCTATGCAGCTGTGTGGTGGAGTTGTCTGTGGCCACGCTTGCCTGTGTAAAGAAGTTCAAATTAGAGCTGTATGGAGCTCAACTTGCCCTATTGGGCCAAATATGTCAAAAGGGTTTTCAGCCAAAACTAAAATGAAGCAATTGTAGAACAATAAAAAGATCACACATTCAAATCCCCTGAAGCAGAACTGCAGTCAGAGCTGCTGGTTTCTAAGGTGAAAGGTAGCACAGTTAATAGTGGGGAGGAAAAAGGGCTGAGTGTAATTTGGCTGGGGAAGAAAACAGGGTACTGCAGTGTCTGGGCATCAGCATCAGCAATGAAAGTCCTGTCATAAATAATGCTGTTCCTGGCACTCTGGGATTTTGCAGGCTGTGATATGAAGGCTCTATTGATTCCTGCATACAGGTGCTGAATTTCAACACCTGATAGTCCTTCACAACTGCCATTCTTGAGCTCATTACTTCACAGAAGTACAATTTCTGTTGGTGAAAAGAGTTTTGCATCAAGAAATGCTCCAGAGGAGAAGAGCTGGTTTTGTTATGAAACACAGAATTGACTGATGTGGGGAGCAGAGGCTGTGGCTTTTCAGCTGATATTCTTGCTGTGTCCTGACAAGATGCTCAGACAGGACTTTTCCTCCTGTACCTGCTTCTATTTCTGCATCAGGACATTTGTGCTTACTGTCGTTTTCTTAAATGTGAAGATAAGGTCTCGTCAAATGATAAATACCAAAGCATGCACTTACAGTCAGCTTTACAGTTACTGTAAAAGTAACTGGTAAAAATGTCCTAGTTTGTGCATTTTTAATTCTACTGAAAACCAGAAAAAAAAAAGAAATAAAAAAAGATTGTCTCTGATACCAAAGATGCAGAAGCATGAAATAGATGCTATTATTCATTTCTAGGCTGAAAATCCAGCCATGTTTGAACCTGATTCAACAAAAATCTCCTTTTCCCATGTATTTTCCCTTCTTTATACCTCTTTTAAATATGGAATTCACTTCATCAACATGAAAAATTGCCTTTCTGTGTAGCATAAACTCTTGGCAATGCTGCACCATCAATCCTGCCATGCCTGTAAGAGGAGCTGTGTCTCCTTCTCTATGGCTATTCCATCACTTTTGGTACTGCTGGCCCAAGCATGGACAAAGGCAGAGGTGATGACCCCTGCCTGCTCCTCTGGGTCTGGATTAGACCTTGCCTGGGTCTGCCAGGCTTTCAGGTGCTGTCAGGAAACTGAATGGACAGTTCTGTAAACTTCTTTAGGAAGATCCTACAATAATTTCCCCATTTTGCATTTCTGCATGGATCCTGTACCACTGGTCTGTCTATTTATATACTCGTTTTTTCTTGAGATACTGGATTTGGTTAGCTAGGCTGTAGCAGCAGGAATCAATATCCCTTCCTTATGTGAGGTGTGCATCTTTTAGGATGCAGCTGTGCACAGAGTAATAGCTGCTAGCTCTAATGCCATGATTACTAAACAATCATAAGAAAGGTTCAGAGAAAATAGCTAAAGAGCGAATCCTGCAAGTCACACAGGGAAGGAGGAAATGAGCCTGCTGTACTCCAAGCTGGTATGTAAAATGCTTTAGATTCTAGATGGGAAGGTAGGCTGATGTGCAAGTACATCACTTGACTGAGTTTGAGCTGGTGTAAATGAACATCTTGGAATACTGGGGACCAAACTGGAGGGTTGTTTTCTGCTCTTGCTAGCAGCCATCTCCAGCCTCGCTCTTAGATTCCTCGTCCAGTACATCATACCTTTTGGGCCTTTTGCATTGAGATTATCACAGTACCACAGTATCGTAAGGTTGGAAAAGACCTTTGAGATCATCGAGTCCAACCTATGACCCAACACCTACACCTACTCCTACTTGTCAACTACACCATGTCACATCCAAATTCTCTTTGAACACCTCCAGGGATGGTGACTCGACCACCTCCCTAGGCAGTGCATTCCAATGAACAATTACCCTCTCAGTGAAGAATTTCTTCCTAATGTCAAGCCTAAACCTCCCCTGAGGAAGCTTGAGACCCGTGTCCTCTCGTTCTGTCGCCGGTCGCCTGAGAGAAGAGTCCAACTCCTGCCTCACTACAACCTCCCTTTAGGTAGTTGTAGAGAGCAATAAGGTCTCTCCTGAGCCTCCTCTTCTCCAGGCTAAACAACCCCAGCTCCCTCCGTCGCTCCTCATAGGGCTTGTGCTCCAGCCCCTTCACCATCCTCGTCGCTCTCCTCTGGACACACTCCAGCATCTCAACATCCTTCTTAAACTGAGGGGCCCAGAACTGGACACAGTACTCAAGATGCAGCCTGACCAGTGCTGAGTTGCAGCACAATATTCACATGTGATGAGATGGGGGAAAGAGATTTTCCTACCAGGACATGAATACAAGTCTAAGCTGATAGAATATCCTTGCTAAGAAGAGGGCAGATGAGAAAGGAGGTTGCACTGATTTTGCCCTGTTCAGCTTCATTCTTGTGCTGGTCCCTCAGCAGGGGACAGCAGGGCAGCTCAGCCCTCCTCAGCCCAGACTGCCATGGGATTCATCAGAAAACTGAAAATTACTGTGCAATGTCCTTTCTTTCCCTTTCAAAGGCTACAAGTTGTGACTGGGATGCCTTAAACAACCACTGGGAACCATTCAGCAGTTGCACATTGTCTCTGAGCAGGCTTCTGCTCTGCAGCAAACACTCTGAAAATCAGAAAAGCTGATTCTCATTCATGTAAAGGACTACATATGCCATGAGGGAAGTTTCAGCACCGGCAGATATGAAAATTGCGTGTGGATGGAGCCTTTCAGTGCTGTTGTGCTCATAGCGATGCAAAAGGCTGATGGATCTAGAGGACATTTGCTTGATTCAAAACAAAATGTTCCCTATCAATGACTGGGGGCTGGAGCATCCACGATGCAAGCAACTGCAAAAGGACCCATCAAGGGTCCAACATCCTTTGGAGTCTCCTCCAGAGGAAATTGTATGAAATGGCCTACCAGAGTGCTGGAGACACAGCATCAACACAACTGTTTTACGAACTTTAATTAGCTGAAACTTCATTTTGTCAAGCTATCCTTGTCACAGGAAATGATGATGCACTAACAGAAGTAGCCAGCACAAGGCTATTGATTTCTAGGAGTATGCTGATATGCACAGGAAGGAGACTTGGCTGGTCTCCAAGGATTGCCAATAGATAGGAGTAGCAAAATAAAGATACTGAGAAATGTGACCCCACCTGACTCCCACAGTGGCTCATCAGAAGTTTTCTGTTTACTCCAGTTTTGGGGGCTTTTTTGCATTTGGCCCATACCAAACATGGTGAAAGCTGTGATGAAAGTTTCCCACTGAAAGACTTCATCCCTCATCTGGATTCAAGAGATCTCAGTCCTTTTTAAGATCACAGTCAAGTCCCTCTGGATGTCTGAGCCAACATCCAAGCTAGGTCAATCTTCTCACACAGTTTTCCTTTGAGGATCTCCTGCAAGGGGCTAGAAGGGAACAGTGGTCTTTCTCTTGATGGTTTGTTCTTTCACTCTGCCCATGGTGCAAACACAGCCATGGAAGGATCTGAGGACATCTTTATCTGTGTAGGAAACTATGGTACCACTTCACCAGTGGTGCTGTTACATTTTACTCCTCTTAAAGCTTTGTCGTGTCTACTGTCTTTGAAAGCCAGGTGCCGATCTCAGGAAGATTATTAGCATAATTCTAAATAATTAATGAAAATAAAACAAAATTTGTGAAGAGAAGAGGAGGAGTTAGTAGCGCTATCTGTTCAAATCTACACTGTGATTTCCTTCACCAGAGGCAAAGTCATGCACGTGGTCCTCCTTCTTGGAAAGTTCATTAATATTTGCTTTGAAACATATTCCCTTTAGCAGAGACCAGCTTTGAAAATATAACATCGTCTTCTTACTCTCTGTTGTTGCTAGGACTGAAAAACACAAGGTAAGTGGTCTGGAAGATTTGCCGCCACGCGTACCTGAGTGTATCATCATAGGTTCTTAAGAACAGTCTGGAGATTATAAATGTGCTTATCTTTGAAAGGTCATGGAGATTGTGTGAGATTCCTAGCATTGGGAGAAAAACACCTACCTTTCTGGGAAAAAAACCCAAACAGCCAAAAGTGCCATCTGGAAACTACAGACTGGTCACTCATTCCTTTGGTCCCTGAGAAAATCATGAAGTGACCACTCCTGCATATTCTTGTATCCAAGTGAGGACATAATGGTGTAGACAGGTAGACAACCAGATAGGTTTAGATAAAAACTGGTTGGATGATCAGGCTCACGGGGTAGAGTTTAATGGGTTGTGCTCTACCCAGAGCCCAGTAACAAGTGGGGTACGATTGGTCTACCATGGGACGTGTCCTGTTCAGCATCTTTATCAATGACCTGGAGGTAACAGGATGTGCTTGTCAAGTCTGCAGGTGACACTGAACCAAGGTGACCGGTCAATATGCTGCCACTCAGAAACCTGTAGGCAGCCTGTAGGAATGGGTCTGCAGGAACCTCATGAAATTCCATAGGGACAAAGGCAAAGCCCTGTCCCTCTGTAATGATGCAGACCAGGGACTGCCTGGCTGAAAATGTCCTGTTGTCATGCAACTGAATGTCCACCATGAAGGTGCACAGGCCTCAGAGTGAGTTGTCCAAGGAGGGTGTATTGTTTTTTTGTCCTCAGAAGTTTCCGATAGCTAAATGGACCCCAACTAACCTGGCCAGATCTCACAGCTGACCTTGTTCTTGAGATCCCTTCCAGCCTGAAGTATCATATGGTTCTAAGATCAATGAAATGCTGAAACCTTGTCAGAGCTTGACGCATTATTTACTGTCTCACACACGCAGCAGCCCCTGCCTCATTTGGTATGTATCTATTTCCAAACAATGGTAAAATCCAGAGATATTTCCATTAAATATTACCCCTCTGTGAGCAGTGATGTGAAATGATGCTGCTGATTGCTAGGTCCAAAGCTATTTATTCCTAATTCTGCTAGAAATCCTACTTAAAACCAGGGAGAGTATAAAATCTGGATGGCACAGCGCTAGGAAAAAGCCAGTCCCACTTTTTGAAGTGGTCTTGGGAAGGATGGGAGGAGCAGGAACGGACGCAGCATTCTTTGATGGGGCTTTGCTGGGACAGAGGAGGAAAACTGTAACGTGTGCACTGCAGAAGAGGAGGAGAGAGCTGCTCTCCAGCCGTGCCTTGAATGATGATGGGTTTGTGTGGCGGGTGGTAAGAACGCCCGCATGCTTAGAAGCTTTTGTCTTCTAGTTTGGAGCAAGGCAGGCAATATATATTAAGATAAATGCAAGAAAGATCAGTCTGAAAAGGATTATTTATTTTCTCTGTTGCACTTAGCAGTGTCTCAAATTCAGATGTTTCTGCCAAAAAAAATAAGTAGGTAATGAGACAACAATATGAGGTGGTTTGTTTCCTATCTGGGCCATCTTTTTCCTCTGGCAGACATCTCACAGCTTCAAAAAAATTTTACAGCTTCAGCTAAACAGCTTTGGCTTTCCTGTGCATCCTCTGCATGAAAGTGGTCTTGGAGCCCCTAAATCAATATGTTCTTTCCTGTCCCTCTGAGATCACTTATCTGCGGTTACTTCGCAGTTCTTCCTGCAGACTGCTGAGCTCGTCAGCTTGCCTGTTGAGCTGGGCGCGTTGCACAAAGGCTACAAATCCCGATGCCCCAGCTCAGTTTGCTGGTTTGAAGGCATTTCCCTTTTCTGTTGCAGCAAAGCCTCATCCCTGGAAGCTGCAATTCATTCTGCTGCTCCATCCCCTGTGAGGCCACTTGTCATCAGTGATGTAAAGAGAAGGTAATCCCTGAAGAAAAAATAAGACCTTCTCTACAAATGACCCAAAGTGCTTTTAGGCTTTCCTTACAAGCCTGTGTGGTGGAAATCCAGTGTTTATTTTGAAGGTTCAGACAGGGCCAGTGCTGGATCTGCCCCTTGTCTGGGATAGGATGCCCTTGGCTGTGCCCCACTTAGTGCTGCACCATCTTGCAGAGGTAGCTGAAGATGCTTTTACTCCTTCCAGCAAGTTTTGGCTACTGCTTAGCTGGTTTTTGAGCTGTCAGATGACTTTAGGTTATTCCGTGATATAATGTTCATGGAGCCCCTGTGGAAAACCCTCCTGAACTCCAAGCATTTCCCTCTGTGTGTGTGTCCTGTGCCAGGGGATGCTGCTGACCCCTCGAGTCTCTGCCCGCAGCCCTGGCCCCTTGGAGGGCTGCACTCACTGCATTCCCGTGCTCAGGGATGCAAAGGGGAGCTTGGATCACCCACGGACACATAACACACACCACAGGGTTGAATGGTTCACTTGCCTGCCTGTAAGGAGAGGGGAAAAAAAAGAAATGCATTTGCTTCACAGCAGTTTATGTAGCAGAACCAAATATCATGGTGTTTCAGGGAGTCAGCAGCTTTCCACCACTGCAGCCCTGAGCATCAGTGGGCACAGACAGACCCAGAGGCACCTCCAAATCAGGGAAGAAGGGAGTGAATGGGCCACAGCTCAGCCTTGGTCCTTCTCCAACCGCAGACCATGTGTGCACACATAGGTTTGTTCTGGCACAGCTCTCCTAGGGGTGAATTTCGTCCTTGATGCAGATGGTTTCCTGAGTCATAGGTGTTGGCTGTGTGGTGAGAGGCTGGCTCCAGGAGGCTCTGCTGGCACCTACAAGGTTGAACATTTTCCCTCATCCTCCTAATTGGCATAATTATCCAATCACAGGAGTGAGATGTCAACAGAGATTCATGTCAAAGGAGGAGCCAGGGGAATGACTGCTGCAAGGTGAAATTCTGGCTGAAAAGCAGAATTCCTCAACTGTGACTTCTGCTTGGACATCAGAAAATTTCCTCTTGACCCTGCCATTTTTCTGAGACACTTCCATTTTATGCTGCACCTGGTTTTCACCAGGGACCAACCAGAGATCCTGGCAGAGGACATGTATTATTTTGTGATTTAATGAGCACAGAAAGCCCAGTAGCATGCCCTTGTCTGGCCCCAGGATCTAAGCACATTGCTGCCACAGAAAGAATCCCAAAGCCAGCAAGCGAGTACTAGGGTGCAGCATGTGCTTCATCTCCTATAAACCATGAAGAAGAGGGAGAAGATGTGGAGGAAATCTATCCCAGCAATGTAGCTTGCTCATATGCAAAATTTTCTTTTATTGGCTTTTTAATACTGGCGGAGATGGGTCCAAATCAGAGGGCATCTTGGATGCTCACACTCTGCCTGCAGAGAAGAGCATGGCTGGATGTAATGCCTGCAGGTAATCGTTCCCCGCTTCTCTGAGCAAAGCGTTGAATCTCCTTGGTACCAGCAAACTGCAATGTGAAAAAAACCCGGCAGTTTCAAACACCACCAGAGGCACTGAGTGTCTCATCCACAGTAAAGCAGAGGAGTGCTGAACAGAGGCCACTTCCCTACCTGAGGAGCAGCCGCTGGATTTTCCTCATCTATTTTTAAATTACATTTTATTGAGAGTTATATGCGTGCAGCACAGCTGAGCTCTGAAGAAAAGAAAGCGCTTGGGCTCCTGAACAGGCTTCACCAAAGATAAGTTGCCCAAAGTGAGTTCAGAGGGGCTTTCTGGCCCCTTCCTTGCGTGCAGCTTCCAGCACAGCCCCCAGCATACCTCTGCCCATGCTGGCCTGTTGACTCTCTGGTTGGACACAGGAGATGCTGGTCTCAGCTTACGTCTCTTAATGGTGTATTTTAATTTGCTTTTCAATGTCTTTTAGTGCCATAGATCTAAAAGGCTGCCATCACCTCAGCAAAGCCTCCTGTGCCTTCCACCAAGGAGAACTGGGAGAGAAGGGTCAGGATGAGCTGTCCTTGGGGTAGAGGGGATGGGCTGCTCCACCCGGATCCCCACTCTTGTTCACTGAGTGGTGTTCTAGGCATACTTTTTAGGAAGCACCCTTGGGTGTCCCTAGTCATGCTGGAGGCATGACACGAGTGAGTGGAGAGGGCTCATCTCCCACTGAAGTTTATGGGTAGATGGATGCCAGCTGGGGATAGGGGTGGGAAGTAGGACATGATTTGCAATGTGATAAGGAGATGAGCAACTGAGGGTAAAGATTTTGAACCTACCTCAGTAGGAAATCTGACTTTGTTCCCTCTGTCATCCCCAGGAAAACTGACTACTGCCAGTGGACCTTGGGCTGGGCAGGCGGGAAAGGTGTAGGATAGGGAGAAGCTGCCCAGGCCTCGCTCAGATAACACCATTATTTCCCCGTGGTCAAATCAAGGCAATGCATTTCCATTTCATGTCAGCTCTAAGGGACAAGGCACTTCACCTTCCCCCCCTACTTCCAGGATCTGCAATGCCTCTGCGAGGCAACACGCTCTTTAATTTAACTCCTACTGTGCAGGCTACAATCGCAGCTTGAGAAACTCTGATTTATACTGCCAGTGAGTGCCAAGCATGGCAGATAGAGGACAGGGCATCACTTGACAAAGAACGACGAAGAAAATGGGGTTTTTTTAACCCTGTGGATGTGCTCTCTGAATTCAGGGCACCTTGGGGTTCATACACTCCACATGGCAGAAGGATAGTGGAGTGGAATGAGGAAGGGTTTTCCCATTTTGAAAACAATAACTAATAGTAACTCCTGCCTCATTTATCCTCTTTTCTGTCTTTTCTGGCCCTGTAAACATGTAGTCTTATTTTAAAAAAAAACCCAAAACTTAGTGAGATTTTATCCCCAAAATATTTCCATATCTCATAAATTCAAATACACTACATATTCTGTTTCCAAGCATCAAAAGCCCCATGATGAGGCTGCAGGGGGAAGGACATTCAGATATTACCGAGGCTTGCTTTGTCACATGACTGGTTTTATGAGGATAAAACTGATCTGCAGAGTGGGCTCCAAGAGCTTGTGGAATAAACCCCCTAACTTTCTCTGAACTGTTATAACATTTTTAACAGATCCCAGGTGAAAAGTAACCTTCTCAGACTTACAGATGCCATTTTGCTGTATCCAAATATTTAGCCAGTACTTAAGGTTTTCACCTGGAGAGAAAACAGCCCTGGAATGGCATTCAGTGTATTTCAAAGATTTCTTTTGTTGTTGCTTAGCATTTGTGTCTGTTGTCCGCTGGGATTTTTTAACCCCTGTTTTTAGTCATGCCTGTTCCTACTTGTGAATATCCAGGTAAATCCACTCCTACATTTTGTTGTCTCTCTGAGCCTTGAAAAGATATTGCAAGAAAGGAGCTGCGTACATCTTCTATTTGTCTTCAGTGCTGGTTTTTGTGCCAGTTGACAATAATGGGACCTCCAGGCCCCAGTGAGACAATATAAAGGGGAAGATTTTCAAAGAGCAAAAAGATGGCTAGGCTGTAGGATGGTCACCTCCTGCAAACCAGATGAAGGTATGCCAAAAAAATGCAAGCTTGCAACCTTGAAAGACCTTTTAACTCCAACATACAAGACCTCTGCAAGCATCTGATTACATGATACTACTTGGCATCAGGGTCCTTCAGAGGAGCAGCCTTCCTTCACCAGAGTAAGCAGGCTGTGAAGCAGATCCCTGAGGATCTGACCACATCCAGGGAGTTTATGTACCCAGCTGCATCCCCCACCTGGGGCCTCTTCCACTGATGTTCATCGCTACCATGATTTTTTTAAGTAATTTGGGGCAACTGCATGGGCCCTTAGGAAGTCATGTCATGTCTTTGCCAGAGCCAAAGCTTCTTCCATAAGGACTGGTGTTGGTGAAAATGGGGACACAAAGGTGGGCTGATCTGAGTGTGTCATGGTCTCACAGAGGCATCTCCCAGAGACACCTCCCTCTTCCCACTTTCCCAACCCAAACAGTTCCCAAGAGGCAGCAGTACTGCAGACCAGCCATAGGGACGTCAGCTCTCACCAGGCAGCAGGAGGAAGGACGCAGTGAAATCAATGGGCAGTGTCCACTTACTGTAATGGGCTTTGGTTTGGGTCAATAGGTTTCCTCCTCCTATTAATCATTGTTGCAGTCCACCATGCAAAGGCAGATAAAAGGGAAATAATCCCGTCCCTCCAGAGAACAGACAACCCAATAGAAATGTACACAATGCTCTCCCACTTGTATTTGCTGTGTCTGTCTTCTAATTGTAACTGGGGTTACAAGTGGAGGAAGGGCTGGGCTCAGTTTATGTATCTGTTTTGCATTAAAAGGATTACTCACAAAGAGGTGTCCTGCATACAGGTTTCCCTGATTAATCCCTGACATTTCTGAGAGTCAGAGGTCTCTCCATGCTATTCAGCTTCCTGACAAGCTTTTCTTCTGACTTAACTGCTGCTGAAATTAGATTTTAAAATTACTTGGTAGTCCATATGATTCCTTATAGAGACGTTTACACCAGGAGCTTGCCCCATGATGGGAGCCGGGCTTTCAGCTGTGCACCACAAATAGTCGCTCACCCCCTGTTCCCTTCCAAATCCATCTGGAAGCTGACTGCCACATGTACTCTCTCATCCCAGCCTTGGCTGGTGTTCATGCTTAGTAGTGGGGAATGGCCAAGCTGCCTCCACAGGTAGGTGGGAACCAGATGTTCGTCCCTGAGGGAAATCTCTCACCTGCTCTTTCCAGCAGAAGGTACCAGAAGCGAAGCATCAATACGGAGAGAGTCACTTACCCACCAGTATCAGACCTGGGTGCAAGTCACAGGTAGTGGAGCCAGAGCTTGGTAAGATCCACCTGGACATCCACAGGGCTTGGCTTCCCCCAGGCTGATGAGCCTTTAACTGAATAACGAAACTGTGGGTGATTGACTTTAAATGGAGCTAGGACTTGGAGACAGTGAAGGGAAACATAAGCTGCTCATGGCTGCGCCATGACACACAAAGGACACACGAAGGAGCTTTGCTCATCACGTACGTTATTCATTGCCATTTTCCCAACTCAGCTCCTTTGTTGACCTGGTATCACTGAAGAGGAAGGACTGAAAGAACAGAAAGTTTGGATGGAGGCTCAGCATGCAGGTAAACATCATGCCAAATGGGAAACAACAGGAAGAGTCAAAAGTTCCAGCTTGTCCTTAGCTGAAAAAAAACTGGTGGAGAACTAACGGCAATGATAACGGCTGTGAAATTGGCACTGGGAGAAGCACAAGATTAGAAACTCGGCAAGGACTGGAGTGTGCTCCCAACATTTTGCTGAAGCCAGGAATGAACACGTATAAGACAGCTCCACTAAATGGGTCAGGGTGCTGGAGCATGAGAAACAGCAGCAACCCAGGGATGGGGACCATGGAAACAAGCCAGCTGGAAAGAAGGCTGCCAGGGCCTGAGCTACAAAAAATAAAAGATGATGTGATGAGGGAAATAGCTAACACAAGAAACTGCCCTGCTACTAAAGAGTTGAAAAAGACAGCTGTGGTAACTTGGATAAGTGTCAGGAATGGCCCCAAAAAGACACTCTACATGGTAACACACATGGAAGTGCGAGGCACTAAAAACATAAGAACACAGAGCCCGGGGCAGGCAGAGTGAAGAGCAAAACAGATCTAAATGGTTTGAAGACAAGGGAAGCTACTGTAAGACCAACAGTGTAGAAAGAAACCTTTTAACTGAGCTGATGGACTAGAAAAAAAATTAGAAATCCATTGTAATTTTCTTGGTTCGAGTAATTTACAGAAGGATTTAAACCTTCACCTGACTTGTCCAGAGTACCTCTCACCCAGGAGTAGGACCTGCTGGGAGTCAGGCAGTGCCCCCTGGAAGGGCCAGGAGGGAGCTGGAAGGAGGTATCCTGCCCTGGGGAGGGGATTAGAATCCAGCAGTCCCTCCCAGCTTCTACTCATGGCCAAGCCACAGCATACAGTCATGGTCCCTGTGTGTTTGGGGGACACAATTCATGAGCAGGCCTGGATATTTTATTGAAACTTGTGAAATAACAGTCTTCAGACCATCTAGACACCTACGTCCCACTGTAATCCTTTGAACAGGGGTTGGTGTTGGAAGAGCACCATCCTACCTTAAAGTTTTTTCTACCGTGAGGAACCACGGGTCATCACAGCTGCCTGCTGGGAGCGAGGATGGTTCAGGAAACATTTCCATGCACTACTTTGATGGCTTTCTGAAACTCCTCTTTGCTTTGATTTGCATTGAAATTTATATATGCCTAGCTCATGTTTTGGAGCTTTGAAGTGTACTTCAGGTGGCAGCAAAGGGGTGGCGGATATTAAAATGAATAATGAAATGAAGAGAAGCAGTTAGTGCAGACGCAAACTAGAAAGCTGTAGAAAGAAATGATCACTTCGCTCTTCTCATAAGGATAAAACATGTTCTTTATGCAGATCAGGATATTTGGCTTTCAGAAATTGAGATGAGATTATTTAGTTGAAATAACAAATACTGCCAAGAAAGAAAGCAAGAATTTTTATTTATGTTGTTGAAGGAGTGCTCTTCCTCTGGCAGGATGGCTTGCACTACCGTGGCTGTCATGCCCACCAAAACCAGAGGGGGACCATGACTCTGGGCAGAGTTACCAAGCAAAACTGGGGTAGGAATCAGTGCATCAAATGAGAATGTGGTTGCTTAAAATTCCTCAAATGAAAGCAGTGCTTCACAAGCACTTGTGCTACCAATCGCCTTCAGGGAGACATCCCAAAACCATGAATCTATTCCTCCCTTCCTACAAGTAGTGAGGTGCACCCTGAGCGCCAAGGTCTGCATGACCTTCACAACAGGAGGATCATGATCTATGGAAAACTGAGGACGTGGAAAAAGTGTTTGTATTCTTTTCTTACTGATGAAAGTCTGTGGCCATAAATATATATGCAGCGCTAGCCTGACTGATAGATTCATCAGAGCTTGCTCTTCTCCTGGATTTAGCTGTCAGCCTGTCAAAGGCAGCCACTCAGAGGCTGAATTTTTCTTCTGCTCCCACAGCCATCAAGTTTTCAGTCAATCCCAGCCTGGATAGCTCATGTAATCCTTCACCACATCAGCTGTGCCACTCTCTGTGCCATATGCTGTTTCCCCTCCTGGATGTCACTGTGGTGTACCTCCGGCACCTCCCAGGAAGGGTGGCACTCAAAAAAACCTGGGAGAAAGCAAAAAGTGTATTGACTGTTTTTCAAGCATTCAAGAAGTGCTGGAGGTGGGCATGTGCCTGCAAAAGCAATAGAATTGCTTAGCTTTGTCAGCAGTAGTGATACAGGAGAAGGTATCATTTTAAGGGATTTTTTTGAAGGGAACTTCTAAAGAAAAAGATTGAATAAAATCCTGGAAGCAAGTAAGGAAGCATTGCACTAAAGCAATAAAATTACTTTGCTTCAGACTTTCCACAGTGAAATACTTGGCTTATTCTCTGTGAGGTAACATGTTGTTCTTAAATTCATAAAATGTAAAAAAAAGTCCCGTCAGTTGTTGAAATGACAACAAACACTTTGACAGGCATCAAACGATCTGCATGTCTTTCTCAAGTTTAGTCTCATAGGAAATTCCAAAACTTGGTTTTGATCCAGCAGAGAATAAAAGCCCATTGTAAAATCGGGGAATTCCCCACAAAAATGGAAATTCCAGTTCCCACACAGCACTAGTTACTTTCATTAGCTTCAGTTTCTTTCTTTGCACACTCCCTGATTTCCCTCTACTTCCCAGCACTCCCTGATGGAAATGCATGAAGACAGCACAGTGCTGCAGCCATGGGCTCCCTGGAAAAGTACCAGCTCTGATGATCAGGGAGGGACTGGGAGCTCACCCAGCACCGGAAAAGATGCCTACACTTCTTTGTGTTTTGCCAGAAACAGCAGTTTTAGGAAAAAGCAGAATGGGGCTGGCAGTTTGGCCAAATGTAGTCATGAAGGCTCAGAGTGTGCTCATACCACGGGGAGAGGACACCTTACTGAGGAGGGGAAAAGCCTCTTCCAAACCTGCAGGAAAATTGAATTAAGGTTTAATCAAACTGTCTGCAGAAGGGGAAACCCAAAGCTCTGCCAGAGCTGCAGGATGAACCAAGCCTGGTTCCTTCTGGGCCTTGTCCCTGGAAGGAATGTGCACATGTGGACATGCCTGGGCTGGAGTGAATTCTTCTCTACGTGGACATCCGTATCTATGAAATGGATAGGATTTCTCCTGTTGCAGCTTATGTCTGCTCTGCACTTGGGTTACTTGTTGAGGGATGGACAGATTAATGTTGAAGCACTCGTGTGAAAAATGCTTTTCTCCCTCCTCAGCATGGCCGTGCCAGCTCATCCCCTTGAAAACTTAGCCAGAAAGGGATTGAATGTAAAATGATTTAGCACTGGATAAAAAATTCATGGGAAACTTTTCCCTTTCCCCAGTGTTTTTTTCTCTATCTAGTTTCCATACACATCACACAGAGAATGGCTTTCCATGGAAAAACTTTACTTACCACCAGGAAAATCAGCTTTCTGCCCTTGCAAGCAACAGAGCTGCTTTCCCAAGCTAGAAGGCTGCCATGCCAGATGTGCATTTGTGTGGTCTCACCCTAGCTACACCTGGGCACAGAGCCACAGGGAAACATGTCCTTCATGGCTGACAGATCCCCAGCACATGCAGGTCCTATGCACACTACAATGTGCCCGTGCATTCATACTTTATTTATGCCTTGGCACATTTTGGAACTCTTGCAGCAAAATACTGCAGCACGAAGCTTCCCTTCAGCATGAGAGAGAGATTGCACAAGAGCCCCAGCTGGGGCTCCACGTTGCAGTTCTTCAAAACATGCTTGCATCATGTATGAAATCTTTACACAGTCCTGACAAACACTTCTGGGCACTGTTGCAGCATGCACAAGACCAAAGTGTATCACGACCTTTGAGAGCATCCCTGCTGGTCCTACATTCAGGTTGCACCACTGAGTCCCAACACCTAGTGATGAGGGGAATGAACCAGACCTGGGGCAGGATGTGCCCCCAGTCAGGGACAAATAAGCAACTATCATAAGAAAAAAAAAAAAAAAGAAAATAATGGGAAGAGAGAAGGGGGAAAGTAATGAACTGAAAGAATAAATTCATTTGATATGATGGAAAAGTAGTTCTTCATTATTAAAGAAAAGAGCACTATCTGGTTTGGTTTCTAGTTGTACCTCCTGTGATTCGCAGACTGACTCATATCAGAGCATTGCCAGTTATATAAAGGGATGTATTCTTGAAGATACATGACAGCCTGCAATCTTCGTAATGAATAAAAATCCGATTGGGGCCTCTATTGTTACACTGCTGGATCGCCCTGACAATGGCATACTGTGGAAAGAAGCAAGAACAGGCTGAAGACACATAAACCTGTACATTAAAACTAGGAACTCATGAAGTTTATCTCAGTAAGAGCTTCCCTGCAAGATGCACTCAAATTAGACAGTCAGCAGCAGCAAGGTAACTAGTGAGGATTCATAAGGGTAAAAATAAGATTAGGGCTAATAAGCCTTATTTCTGCTTCCTAATGAAAATACCCAGGGTGTTTGAGGGCTGTACGACTCATAGGATTCTTCTGGCTCATCAAATCGAGCCTCCTTTTGCTCCCAGTGCCTCAGCACTTAGTGCTGCTTATAAAGTTACTGTGCTTTAGAACCAGGTGAATGTGGGGCTCCATACACTGGATCAGAGGCTGCTCTGAGCCCGTTGGGACCCTCGGTGAATGCCCAGCTGAAGTGCACATATGGCAAGCTGCTCTCAGTTTGCTCCTGTGGCAGCACTGGTTTGCAGTTCGGAAAGCTTCCCTGAGGACTGGGGCCTATACTCAAACCATAATCTATAGGTACACCCCTGGCGTGTTTTGATGGCTTCTCTTTATTGACCATGTAAGTAGACAGGGTCTGAAAATGCTAGATAATTGCAGTTTGAAGGAGGCACCAGTGCCAGTTGTCGATGTCATAGAAAATAACCTGCATATCATCTTAGTCTCTCTTTCAAACATTTTTCTAACTGCAGACACCATTGATCTGAACAGAGATTCTTAAAGAATGATTTTCCCCAAATAGAACTCCAATAAAATTCCATGGTAAAAACCTTAATTATTGCCTAAACAACTTTAGCATAATTGCCAGCTCCAGCTGAACAGACCCATTGGGACATGAGAGAATTATAGCTAATGCAAACAGAACTCATGTATTTCTTCACAATATTGTGTTAAGTAAAATCCTTCAGTTCCTCCAGTATTATTTCAAAGAACTGTGTGTGATAAGTCAACTTGATTATGTGCTCTGTGTGAAAAATTGCCAAATATCCCACAGGGCAAATATGAAAAAACAGCAGAGAAGACATTCTGAAGAAATGAGACGTTATTGACTTTTTTGTCCCACCTTCAAAGATCATCAATCAAATATTGTTGAAAACTGCAATTTCACAATTTCATTGCAATTCCAGAGGGTGGGTAGTAAAGTGGATCTTATGTTGGCATATCATTGATTGTGTGGTTTTTCTTTTTTGAACCAAGAAAAAAAGAAACAAAGGAAGAGAGACAATAGCGATGGAGAGCAAGGAAATTACGAGAGTCCATGATTCAGTTCCTTTTGATGTAACGACAGCTGGTGTTGGTCTATCACAGGGCGAAATTCACACAGAAGAGGAATTAGACTGGAAAGCAAAATTTATCATCAGGGAAACGACTTATGACCCGATCAAGAAAATCTGGATCCCGTACTTGGGTTGGTTTGGGGTTGTTTTTAAGCAGAGAAATAATGAGTAGTGACACAAGTATCCAGTCTACGGTATATTTTTCTTTATCTTTCATCCTTTTCAGTTGCCAGATACTGCTATTCTAGCAGATCAAAACTGAATCAGGGCTTTTAGTCTGTGCCATATCATGTTTCTGTTTTGCAAGTGCTATGTCTTGAATAGAAACACCAGCATACAATAAATCTATTAATTCACAGAGGCCCACCCACTGTCACAGTTGGAGGTCAAGAGTAAAACTCCTAGCGATGAGTTGGTGTACGGGATCACAGCTGTCATTTGTGGACCTACACTCACGCACAGTTGCATGGGCTTTCTCTGTTTATTTGATCACAAAGATGTAGGGTCTGCTCTACCATCTTCTTTCTACCATCCCCTCCAAACCTTCTGAAGTCCCAAATCAGTTCCACTATTAGAATCCACCTTTGCTTATTCTCTTAGCCATAGGTCTCATATTTCAAGGAGGGGCAGAAGTTTTCTCTTTCTTCCTGTTTAGACTGCATATAGACTTTATCAATACCTTTTTATATTTTTCTACCTATTTTTACCTATTGCCAGTGTAGTCCCTATCTCAAAAAAAATTTACGCTGTGCACTTGAGAATACAGATCCATATCCTTCAGTGCTTTAATTTTCAAGGACGTCAAGTCCTTTCATGTTATTTATTTTCACGGACTACTATGAATGACACCAGGTGATGATCTGGCACTGATAACTTACAGAAGCAGTAATTTTTAACTGCAATTTCCTAGGTGAATTTCTGATGTGAGCAACAACAGAAGAGGAGGAACTGGGGAGAGCTGCATGCTGAGGAGGCAATAAGGGACACCAAGGACAAATGAAATTGCATGTGAAAGGGTAAAACAGAGGAGGGAGCAGGCAATAAATAATCTGAGGTAGCTTGTGTTAAATGATAGCACCCAGCTGCGAGTGAATTGCTGCTGTGAGGTGGTGTCACAGGTGGACCAAAAATGCGCAGGGGCCTTTAGAAGTTTTGCTGGGATTCTGTTTCCAGATGTTTCTTCTTAGGGTTTGAATCCAGCTGGAGATGGGACAATATGAGTTCAAATGCTGCCAGTCATTGATGCTTCTTCCTGGAAGGCTGTGAGTAGCTGTTTTTCTTGAAGTTTCAAGTGACACATCCTTGAAATGTCAGTAAGTGTGACAGCATGATGAAAAGGACTTACAGCAGAGCTGCCAGAATGTGTATGAGGGGACAATGATGAGAAAGAAAAGAAAGCAAGCAGAGCTGTAAATGAGTGAAAATTGAGGGTTTATTTATTAACATAGAATTTAACATCTCAATAATAATCCAGTTGTTCACTTTAACATCAGAATATGTGTTATACATCAGTACCTCCTGCAAGGCTTTTTCTCTTAGCAGTAGGAACTTTCTTTTCCTGCTAGACTTTTAATCTGATTTCCAGGTTATATTAATTACTTTTCAACTGAGTCGAGATACTAGAATGTTTCTTTTGGAATTGTCCAAAATGGGCTGCTTTTTCTTCTTTTCTTGGAGCTTCACTTCTATTTCTGTATAGAGTTCATGAAGCCTCTAGTCTTAAAAACTTCTGCAGATGACTAGTTTCAATGGCAGCTTTGAACACAAAAGGCTTTGTCCAAACAGATCCTTGCTGCTGCTGTGGATGAAATGTGTGAAACATCTATGTGAAACTGCCTGATCAGACAACTATTTTCCAGTAAACTTAAAGGGAAGAGGATATCCAAGTTTCCTGAACAACTCTGAGAAACTTTGCAGCTTTTTCTATGGTGAAAGTGGCTGATTAGAATAGAAGTGAATGATGGAGAGATGCATTGAGCTGCTTATCTCTGTCATGTCTTGATTAATATAGTTGAAAGACAGACACTGTAATTGAACATAGGAGGCTGTCTTGAAGTCACTAAGTGACACATGCTTTGATGGGAGGACAACAGATAGGCCAAGCAGGATCTGGATGTGAATATTGCTAATTATTGTGTATACCTAAGAGTTAAGGAAAAAAAGAACTAGAAAGGTAAAATGGGCTATTCTCTGAGTTTAAAATATTCTAAAGTCTAAACGATCAGTTCTGAGCTCTAAGAATCCTTCTTACATGAATCGTTGATGCAGTGAAGTCAGGAACCGTATTTCATATATTGGTTCTTGGAATGGGATTTTGGGCTTTTCACTATGGAAAAACATTCTCCCAAAGCAACTGCTTTATTGGTGGGATTAGCACCATTCAGAGTTAACTCCCTATTGAAATCAATGTTCCTTCATCAGAGGTCCAGGGCAGTACTTGGCTCTTGTAAGTGGTTCTCCTTCCTTGTGTGGATGTGCTTGAAACAGGAAGAACATAGCTGAATGATTGTGAAAAATTATTCTACTTTAGCTCAAACCACTACATTGACATAGCTATAGTACATGGGACTGTATTTATCTGTATGCTGGGGAATGAGCTGACCGCTCTACTTTTGCACAAGCTGATTTATTTTGCGCTCCTGTTACGAATGTATTCCTTAAGTGGAAAGACATCCTGACTGCAGCTGTATGTATTCTCAATATAGAGCCATTCCCCATCTCATTGTGCTAATTTACTTTCCTAATGTTGTAAAGTTGCTCACAAAATTAGAATCCAAGTTTTGATATGTCAAAAATATCAAGCAGGACTCTCCAAAGTACCAGCAGTTTGAAGCCTGCGTAGAATCACCACCCTGGAGACTAATGAATTGCTGATGGGAATCTTCTTAGAAAAAGACGGCAAATAATACAGCTATTTTTGGATGTTCTTTTAAAATCCGTGGCTGTCTAACAAGGGTAACGTCTAACACAGGCTTCATTGTGACTGGAAAATGGATCCATCCACGGAGCTCAGTCACACATATATATCACAGGCTGACAGCACACATTCTATTACCTTTCTTTAATGCTTCATTTCTAAGTGATAATTATTTTAATGGATGATTATTCTCATTTTGAACATTTCAAGGAACTTCTGATACAGATAAGAGGGTGTAACTTTTAAATATTTGCTTCATATAAATTTGCCCTATAACTGATCGCATAAATCTCTGTGATACAATCCCTAGAAAAAGATCTGAGTATAACCTATTGTTTTATCTCCTTTGAGTTTCATTAGACAAGGGTCTCCATTCTCTCTTTAATTATTTGTTCTGGCAATAAAACCTTTGGTGACTCTTTAGGAAATAATCCTGGAGTTCAAAAACCCCCAGTAGAAACCGTGGTAAATATAATTTCATTATGCATAGCACAGAAAACATATTATTCTATTTGCTGAACCCTTTGTGGTCTATTGAGAGAGTACTGGAATAGAGAGAGGAAGATGCCTCCTTCTATGATAGCAAATTGGATCATATCTAAGCTTTAATTTTGAGCTCTGAGACACCAGAGTCAAATGAGTCAGTGGCCAGGTGAAGAAATACAACAGACTCTAATATTCCTTTCTGTTTGTCGGTCTTGCCCTGACCCTGTTTTGGATACAGGACAGACAGGTCTTGTGTAAACCTCACCTGTTCTTCAGGGAATGACTGAAAGCAGCTGCCTGGGCATGGGAGCTGATGTTTTGGTGGTCATTGGCTGCAAAAGAAAGGCATAACCAGGAAAGGTGTTCACACCATGTCTGTCAGGAGACAGACCCCATGACGGGAAACATCCTTGCCAAACAAACTGCAGCAAGTGGATACCCAAGGAAAGAGAACTTCTGCTTTTCAAGAACAACCATTGCATGGGAAGGCTCTGCAGCTACGGGTGCCTCTTCTTCTCGTGGTAAAGACTAGGGCAGGAGTGGATGCATTTGCATGTTGGACATTTTCCCACTTACTGCCATTATAAGGTAGGGGATTACCCAAGGATTTTCCCTATGCTGAATGGTCATAAAAGCAAGTGTGCAAGTCTGTGATGGACATACTGCGAAAGTGGAGTTGCTTCAAACCACTGTATTTTCTCCTTAAGCTCACACAAGGAGAAAGATGGGTCAGGATCTGGTCTCATCTTGTTCTATTTCTTTCAACCTAGTGAGGGTGGCAGGAAGGAGGCAAGGCCAGGTGATGCAAGGCAAGGCAAGGTAAGGCAAGAGAAGATGTTGCTAGGAGAAGAGCATATGGTTTCCAGGTAGAAAATAAAATATACGGGATCTTGACATTGTCTTTGACTTGTCCCTGAATGTACATATCAGTACCAAAGACTTAATTGGCCCGTTTAGTATTCAGGAGGCATGAAGAATCCAAAATTTATATTATACTTCTCCTTTCCTTGTTACTTTCCTATTCCTGATGAATATATATATATATTTCACAAATTTGTGATAAACTGGAATAAACATGTTAATAAGAGTACAGCCTTCCCTGCCACAGTAGGACACAATAAGTCAATAATGCCTTGAATGTTTTATCAACTCCCACTAGAGAGACCCACATAGTCTTAAGATCTGCCCCAATCTGCTCTGCAAACAGGGAAGAATCAAAGTGATGTAGCTAATACTGCAGTTTTTGTGAAAAGTCAGTTCTGTTCTGGCATGCTATATCTTGCAAAGATAGACTTTATGTGATCAAAACCAGCATTAGGAAAAAAGTCACCAAGTGTGCCTGGCATAGAACAGTATGATACCAGTCAGACATGAAAAGACATCACTACCTGCTCAGGTGAAATGGGTCAGCTCCTGTTCATTGACAAGAACATTTGAGAGGACTGATTGCCTTAATGGTTTGGGCTCCTCTGCTGTTCTCAGACACCTGACGTGCAAATCTGGATCAGATTTGCTCAGTGAAGAGATCTGGCCCTAACATAGTGTGTGGTTACAGATCAAGCACTCTGCAGTGCCTCAACATCCTCCATGCAGCCCTGGGAATGTTTCAGCCTGCATGGCTCTTGGATGAGTAAAATGTACCTCTTTGTTAGCTCTCCATGAGGATAGGTCATCTTTTGCCTGCATTCCTAGATGAGACTCATTTGGTGTCCTGAAGGGCAGAGCTCCTTTGATCGTATTTCATCAGCTTGCTTTTCCAAGCAGATTTGAGCCAACTTTTGATCTGTGGCTGGCAATGCAGCCCTAATTAGCAAGCAGCCAATTCTGCAATCAGATGTCAGCCTCTGGCTTCAAGCAATGAGCTTCTTCACAGGGTGCCTCTCCTGGGCCTCCAGGACCACAAGTTACTGCCTTGTTGTGCACATCTGGATTCACTGTACTCCCAGTGAGAGAAAGCTGGGACATCCTGATGGAAAGAACAGCTTATGATCAGCTGTGAAAGCTACATAGAAGCCTGTGTGAAATCTCAAAAGCAGTTAAAACACTCAGCCAAATGCCAGAATTGCTTTTCTTATCTGCAAATGTGTTTTCTCTCTATGGGATTGCATTCCTGAGAGATAGGCCATCAGTCCGGTCCCTCCATGTCCTTAGTAGAAAATCTCCTCTTCCATGTCACAGCAACGGCACGTTTGGGCTGGCAAAAAATGGGTAAGTGCTAAGTAGAGCTAATGATCATCTTGTAACATAATTCCTCCTATGCACACCCCGACTTCCATTTCTGCACTTCAGTCAAAGCAGAGCAATTCAAAGATGGCAAGGTGCCAGCCATTTTGGGATAACATTTTTTTTATTGAGTTTGTCACACACAGATAAGAGTTCAACTCCATGGTGCCATCAGATCCACCTGCTCTTCAGATGGCCTCAGCCTGCTCTTGCCAGGGAGTACTGGATGTGGAAGTGAGAGCTTTTTCTAGTGAATCCACATTTGCTCATGTTGAGGTGAGTCCAGCTTCTTGAAACAGTAATGACATTTTGTTCAGATGATCACTGAGCATCTAGAAAATGAAGCCATGGACTAGGATAGGGTGAAGGCCACACTTGATGAAAACTACTTTGGCTGGCTAATTGTCTTTCCAAAGATCTTGGATGCAAAAGAAATTTTAAAGAATAAATACCTGAGTCTGCACATTTGAATGCATCTAATAAATATTTAGAGAACAGCTCAGGCACGTGAGCATGACACCCACAAACTGTCATTTAGTTTAGAACCTTGTTGGCACCATAATTTACCAGGCCAAGTGCGTGCCTGGCTGCAAGCTATGCTAGAAGTTGCATTCCAGCTTTCCCTGATCTCTAACTGGTCAGATGCACCTGCAGAGCTCTATCACCATGACAAGAAGCATGACCACCCAGCCAGGAGGCACACAATCAATTCACCATCTGGGACCATGCCATGGACCCGTCTCCTTTTTTAGCTTTATTGTGTAGAGTTTATTTTGAGGAATATCAGATAGGCTACAGTAGGAAATAACCTACAAAGAAATGGATAATTTTCTTAATTGTTGCCACATCTCCTGCGTAGAAAGCAGGAGAAGGAGCAGACAGGATAATCTGTGTGTCACTGAGCCTGCCAGGCATGGCTGTTTGAGTGGATAACTCTGTTCTGAGTGCTGTGACAACAAAACACATTGCATTATAGCTCTGAATAGCGCTGTGGGCTACCAGGCAGCTCTTCTGCAGGAACCGAAGCTGTGCAGGGTCCATCGGCCAGCTATGGATTGCCTTTAGCTTCTCAGCTTGAGATGGGATTCTCATTAAGTCTCTGTCATAGGCCTAGTTCTTAATTTAAATTACAGCTCAGCAGCAGTATTTAAAAGGTTTTAACACAACAGATGTTTTCCCACATGGACACCATCTTGGACCTTGCTGGTGCCCTGAATACTAACCCTGGCTGCAGCAGTCTCTTTGGTATGTATACTTTTCTCCCAAAAGGACAGGACTTGAACTGAACCAGAAGAGATTTGAGGGATTGTCTGTCCCTATTGCCATCTTGGAACAGACAGTCCTGTCTCACTGTGAAATCTCACTATTCCAGGGATTTATTCCCTCTTTTCCCAAGAGGCAGCTGTGTGTCTAATGGCCTTTGTGTCCTTTTTCACCTGAGCCATTGGAATGAGGCAGCTACCACTGCACCAGACACATACAAAGGCTGTTTGGTTTTGCCTTATCATCAGTGCGGGCTGCTTTTAGCTTGTTTGGCAAAGCTGCTGCAGATACAGGTTAATACTGACATTTCTTTAACTGTTGGCATCAAGTAATAACTTGGTTGATGTTTCCTAGGGAACCAGTTGGACCCTGCAATGTCTCCTGCTGCTTCTAGGTGTTCTTGGCTTGTGCATCTGCTGTAATTGCTTTCCCTGGCATCAAATCAGTGTCAAGCTATGGCCCCTCTGACACCTAGTGGTCTCTCTTACAGCAGAAAAATAAAAATCACTCCTGTAATATTTAATCATGAAACCTGCTGATGAATTCTCCACACTATGCTGGAGTGTGCAGGGCTGTGAAAGCTTCTTCAATAGAATCAACCTTGCAACGAGAAATAAAAATCCTGTCTCTCATGAAATATTAATTCAAGTTGCCAGCATCAGCATTCTAGGATTTTGATTTTTCAAAGTCATTAGGCTGAAGGAAAACATACTTTCAGCCCTTGGCCCACTAAATACAGAACAGAGTCATTCTGAGAGTTGTTTGTCAGCCTGATCCTTGCCTAAACTGCTCGAATCTTATTTTCCATTTGGCCTACTCATCCCCAGCCTTGAAATGAATTGTTCCAGAGCCGGTATGTGGCAGGGGGAGCACCCAGATCTTGCAGGCTTTGTTAGAGATGGGTTCCTGCAGAGACTGTTCAGAGAATTCTCTTATTCTCTTCCCGGGTTTGTTTCCCCACTGTCACCATATAGTGTTTTCTCGTTTAAATAAAAGCTGCCCATCTAGTCTGGTCTCTGCAGTGAACTTCTTATTCAGCTTTTAGCAAACCAGCCTGAGGAAGTGCAGTATTTTCTGGGAAAAGTCCCAGCAACCTCTTTTGTCCACTAGCCAATAAATCAAAGCTCACACTCCAGCACCCACTGGCAGGAGGGTGCAAAAATGGTATTACTGCAGGTGGTAAGGAATCCCAGGAACACACATACAGAATAATTATAAGAGGAAATTTGTGATTAGGCATTCCTCAGGAATAACAGTCTTTTAGAGGCTCTTGCCAGAGCTACTTAGTGTATGCTGTGGTGCTGTGCAGAGGCTCCTGCTACACAGTGCTAAAACACTAATGATCAGGTAATGAATGCTGAACAGAGCAGACTCTGTCAGCTGTCTTAGCTCTGCACAGTTACTCAACACCACGTGGTATCACATCTGAAATAAAATGTAAAAAAGTGAAAAAGGGAAGCCATTCAAGGAAAAGGACAGCACAAGGAGCCGCAGGCTTTGTGGCAGACAGCACAGAGATGCAGAACCTGTAGCAGCTCCATCCCTTTGCAGCATCAACAAAGGTTGCCAACAGCTCCAGAGCACACGTGGGTGATCAGCCCAAAACCAAACTGGATATTTGTTTACTTTAAATTGGATACAGATGCTCAAATCATCATGGTGGAAAAACTAATTTTATTAACACTGGAAGAGATAACATAGATAACACAAGACATGCGGTAAACCCTAGAGACTTCAGAACTAATCTTTACCAGGGAAGGGTGTGCAATGCAAGCTCAGATAAGTACCAAAGTGAATGTAAATTTGTTACATTCAGGAATGTGTATATGCAGGAAACTGAATTTCTTTATTATTTGGGAAATCTTATATGCTGTATTTCAACAAAAAGGATGAACACTGAAGAGAGAGGAGACTAAAAGAAGTGAGAGATCAGAACTGGGGACATTAAAAAACCTCTGCTGGTGGAGAGATTTCAAATGATTCCTGTAAATGTGTTGGAAGGGAGTGATTTCATTGTATGCAAAGAGAATGTTTTCTTTAAGGGTATACTTGATGCCATATATTTTTCTACACTTGACACTTCAGCATCAGCAGGTCTCTTGGCAAGGCTGTGAAAAAACAGCACATCCTTGTTCACATTCAGCACTCCGGAAGATATTATTTTCTCTAGATACCACTGAATTTGCATTCAGCCAACCACATGTTTCATCAGGCCAACCAACCATCTTTTGTTTCTCTTATTGCAGGGAAGGATGGAGACTGCCCTCACAGGTCTTTAAAGAGCACATCAAGCAAACAGCAGTCCGACCTAGTACTGGTAAAGCTGATGCCACATTTGGGTTAAGAACTTGACATAAGGCTCCTTCGTTCTGCATTTTTTCCTACTAAGACCTGGCAAAACAAAGTAGAACAGACCATGCCAACACACCAAATTGCTCTAACACCAGCTGGAGCACTTAGACTACAGCAAAGTGACAGTAATGGAAGACAGCTGCAAAGTGCTTGTCCTATCAGACAGAAAGATTTAAGGAAAAACCTGTGCCACATCTTCCTGAAGCAACACCTGGAAGCTGCACAATGCATAAGAAGTCTTAAAAAAGGCATGCAAATCTTATTCAGGTGGTGAAACTGAAGGAATTACTTAAATTCCTGCCGTAAGGGCAACAGCAGGGTGGCTGAGATAGCTGTGGGCAGAGACAGGGATGGGTTTGTCCAGGGTGCAGATATTTCAGCACAAGTGCCAACAAGTACACCCCAGAAATGAACAGGGCATTTTAAATCAGTGAGATTGTTTCTTTATACTGGAAGCTATGTGTTACGATCATCTTGACTGTTACTTGCTATTATATTTGACTTGGCAAAAACAGGTATGGCGACCTGCCCATTTAGGGGAGCCTGGCAAGAGCTGAGCAGAAAAGAGCTGTGCTTGCCGAGATGTGTCATGCAGCCTGGAGTGGCTGGATGTCAGGCTTTGAAAGGAGTGTGTCCCCATGAGTATCCTTTGCTAGGACTGATTGCAGAACATATTTAGCTTTCTACCATTTAAATGTACAAATGACTGCTCTGTGTCTCAATTAGAAGCTCCAGTGCTCCTGGCCAGCCTCTTGCCTTTGAAGGGCAAAAAGCAGCTCTCTGTGACTATTAATGCTCCTATAATGCTGCAGACTTGTTCTTAGTTTTGTGATGTGGCACTCCAGACCCACAGTGCCAAGCCAATCCTGGGAACACAGCTGGTTCTCCTGAATCTGCCTCTCCATTGTGTTCCCTCTGCCAGTAAGTCGTATATGCCTTTCCTCAGAGACAGATGAAGGGCCAAACTCTGTTTTGGAGGAAAATTGCTACTATTTCTGGTAAAATCAAAGTTACTAGGAATTGATCCATCTCCTCTGAGAAAAAAAGTGTCCCAGTAGACATGCAGAGGCTGCTCTATTCTTTGCCCTTTTCTCTAGGACCCTCTCCTTCTCTGAAATGTAGCAGCTTGGTGTTCACGGTCTGCAACTTCCGTCACTGCATTTCCTTTCTTAGATTCTGGCATTGTGGAATTCAGTCAGAATGCAAAGTTTTCACTCAAAACTAATCTGATTCTCCCAGTCTTTGGAAGCCAAATAAATGTTATGTGAAAACATGTCTCTGTCACTGGGAAAGCCCATGCCTCTGGAGACCATCACCTGGTCTACGGCCTTGACCTTGAGCAGGGTTCACTGACCCTGACAAGACCATCACTATCCCTCAGCAGGTGCTATGGCACTCACTGTGGAGCCAACATGTTCCTGCCAAATGATGTAGTGATTATGGATGTCCTGGGACTACAGGGGTGCATGGCACAACTGGAGCAGTTTCACTTTGGTGATTATGCATTGTGAGGACAGGAGAAGCACCCGACTCCAATCCTTCCCCAGAGTCACTCTGTGGGGTAGCAGAGAATTGCTCGTAGAAGTTCAGAGTGGGTCCCAATGGACAAACGTTTATTGAGAGAATGGCAGATGATATCGTGCTCTGGAGAAAATTATTAAACACTATCAGCAGGAGGAAAAGGCTGTGTGATTTCTAGATGACACCACAAGTCAGGTAGAACATAGTCACTCCTCTGGGAAAAAAAACATAAACAACAGCCAACCACGATGACATCTCAACGGACCGCATACAAGATCTGTGCATTAAAATAAAGTTATATTAGAAACAGAAATGGGAAGGAAATGGCTAAGAACATCCAAAATCTCCTAATGCTGCAGAGGAATAAGCCACATTAGATGTCTCAGTTTAAAGAAAACTAAGATGTCTATCTTGCCTAGACAGGGTGCCTCTTCCTAAAAACCACCACAACCTTTGAAATTAATAGACTTTAATCAGAAAATGTATAGAAAAGGATAACAGTTCTTAACTACAAATTTAACCAAAACCTATGAGGAGTAGATGAGGGAATGAGGGATGTTTAACCTGCAGAAAAGAAGGCTGAGGGGAGACTTCATCATTGTCTACAACTGCCTGAAAAGAGGTTGTGGCAAGGTGGGTGCTGATCTCTGCTCTCAAGTAACAAGTGATAGGACGAGAGGAAATGGCCACAGGTTGTGCCAGGGGAGGTTTAGACTGGACATTAGGAAGAATTTCTTCACTGAAAGGGTGGTCAGGCACTGGCACAGGCTGCCCAAGGAGGTGGTGGAGTTGCCATCCCTGGAGGTGTTTAAAACATGGATAGATGAGTTTCTGAGGGGCATGATTTAGTAAGGGGACAGGTACAGTTGGACTCGATCTCAGAGTCTTTTTCAACCAGATGATTCTATGATTCTATGATCTGCCTGACTCTAACCCACTTATTAATCAGATGTATTACACAGCATGACTTCTCAGAGCATTCCCTGGGTTTCCAGGGCATGCCCTGGAGGCACTGGGTGACCATGGATGTCTCGCTGTGTGCCTGTCCCTCTCCCTCAGAGCTCCTTGCTGACATCCTGTCTCATGCCAAGAATTATCTTCATTTGCACCTTGGGTGCTCTGTAGGTTTTAAAAATAATTAACCCCCTGCAAGGTGGCAACCAGTGGTGCCCCAGCATCCCTGTGGCTGTAGGCCTGGCTTGGCTGAAGACACTGCACCACCTGTGGGTAGTAGCTCAGGGGAAGAGACCAGAGCAGCTGGTGACAGACAGATGGCTCCTGTGGTACCAGCATTTGTTAATCATTTAGTCACAGCTGGCAGCTGTCCTGTTCTCCCCTTTTCTCTCCTCCTCCCAGGAATATGGGAATTAAGCCTCCCAGATGGCCAGGAAAAGCAGCTTACCCTCTTCTCACAGCCACTCCCTTCCTTGCGGTGCCTAGCAAAGAGGACAGCCTAGCTGCTTCCTTTTTACCTTCTGCAGCAAATGCAGGATGAGCCGTCAGTGTGAGCACTCACCAATTTGGTGGGGAACTGGTGCTGTAGGCTCTGAGCTCTGGTGAAAGGGGTCAGCTCCTGCTGTTGGGATCCACAGAACCTCCTCGATTGTTCTTCCTTCACACCTTTCTCTTCAGATGGCCTTGGGCCCGGTCTGGGGAAAAGGAGCCAGATAAAGTAAAAAACCAGTGTTTTTCAGTCCCTTCAGGTGTGCTCAGAGTGATTTGTTGTGCCTACGACCAAAGCACATACAAAGCTGCAGGGATAGCACCTGCCAGGTCAGCTTGAAGGTTGGGTTGGTTGTTGGGCTCCAGGTGGTGTGTGGAGGACAGGCTGGGCCAAGCTCTGAGATCACTGCACTCTCATACAAGTGGTGGCATCACCTGAGTGACCGACTATGGCACTTGTCCTCTGCTTACTTGATTATTCTTCTTCTTCTGAAGGCCTTCATACAAAGGCCTGTACAACCCGGGGCTGCCTGGTGAGCATGTGCAATCCAAGTAATGCCTAAGGCATGGCAGTCTATACCTCTTTCTGGAAAGCCCCAGGATGAAGCATGCTAACTCGGGGCACTCTCCTTGATGCTTGGTCCCATTGCATGCAAAAGCCTGGTTTCACCCCAGCTGAGCTGAGACACCAAAGGGAGGTGTTCTGTGTCCTCCATGCCCTCTAGCTACTTTCAGGAGATATTTGTGGCTTTAGGGGTGCTGCGGCTGCACTGGGGGACCCCAGCAACGAGGCTGTGGCTTAAATGCCTGGTCATTGCTGGTAGTTGGGTGAATGTACTCATACAAGACAACCAGGCTAGTGTTCATTGTAGGAAATGGTTCTTCTGGTTTCAGCTAGTGAGTCTGTGCAGCGACAACCTGCAAGGCTTGGCGTATTCATGCACCAAGTCCTGCCCCTCCCCATCTCAGGACAGCTTGAGCACCCCTGCCAAGTCCTGAGCAGCAGCCACGTGTGTGCTGCATAACCACTGATGCTCCCAAGATGTGCCTGTTGACTATGTTACTGATTTTTCTTCCCTGTCTCACCTTCCTCTCCTCCTGCAGCTCTTATGACCTTTTTCCTCGACTTGAAAGACCTTGTGGACCTCATGTCCATCGGGACCCTCCTGGCTTACTCCTTGGTGGCAGCCTGCGTTTTGGTACTAAGGTATGCATGTAAAAACAGCCAGAAATCCAGACTGTGATCAGATGCCCTTATAGTTTCCACAGGTCCACAAAACCCGTGAACATCTGCAGCTATAAGCACGTGAGGAACTTTGTTTCTTTAAGCTCACGGGAGATTGTGCTAGTTGGACCTGCCAGGAGGTCCTCTGAATTAGCTTTACCCTTGTTCCATGCCGCTCCTGCTGCAGTCAGCCCTGAATGCCCTGGGAGATACGCCAGCAAGGAGGGATGAGAGATGGGTGGTCCTGGCTGCCTTCATCGTCATCACTCTTGTTCCCACTGCAGATACAGTTTCGGGTTATCTTAATTTTGAAAGAGGATTCAAGAGCAAGTCTAGCAGGAGCAGAAAAGCTGAGCTTGTGCTTGCAGGATCAGTGCCTTAGTGCGTGCATCTCTTAGAAGTACTGAGCTCCCATAGTTCCCCTATTCTGAGCTGAACACTGAACATCTTCACTGCTTGGCATCTTACAAACAACAGGACTCTCCTTGAGAGGACTGTACTTTAGAGAAGCCTCTGTCTCTGTTTAAGGAAACTAAAATATATATCTGCACTAGACAAGAGGCCTCTTCCCAAAACCCACTGCAACCTTTGAAATTAGTAGACTTTAATCAGTAAATGCATAGAAAAATTATAAGAGTTCTGAACTACATGACACACAGCAATACTGTAACAAAAAGCTTTTAATGAATTAAGTTCTATCCCTGCTCCTTTTGGTGCAGTTGTATTTATGGACAGCAGGATGCAATGTCACACCTCAGGAGGCAGCAGTCACAAAAGTCAGAGCTCCAGCAAGGCACAGATGGTGACCAGAAGGAGGTAGAGGTTCTGGGTTTTTTTTTTGTTTTACATATATTTGTAGTTAAATACATATATATTTATATATATATATACACACACACAAATATATATATATTTGTAATTAAAACTCTTATCCTTTTCTATACATTTTCTGATTAAAGTCTACTAATCTCAAAATTTGTGGTGTTTTTTGGGGAACAATCCCTGTGCCTATTTGAGATAGACATCTTAGTTTCCTTTAAACTGAGACAGAGGCTTCTGCCATAGGTGGCAAATACTCACCTTTTGCTGACTGAGGGGTGGTTAGCAGGACTCAAGAAGTGTATCAAGAAAGGCATTTAGTCAACTTCTAGTAAGATTCAAATTCTGTGAGAACTGGGAGGGACCGCGTCACCCAGAGTAAAGACACCACCAGCATTCTGACTTTTTGAAAGGCAATGTGTGTTTCTTCCAGTGCTTTTTTCTGACAAATGTAGCTCTAATTTGGGACAAGCAAATCCAGCCTGGCACACTGCTCTTGAAAAGAAAGCTCTACTTCAGCCTCTGAGCACGGGAAACGAGAGCAGCTTCCAGACTCTCCTCTCTTGCTCTGATGTTTTACCTCCCAGGCACATACTTTGTAGGTATCCAACTTCGGAGTTTGTGGTGCCTTCTACTGTAGAGAAAGGCCTATCTCCTTGCTCCTGTGCCATGCAGTTGGCTGTTTCATGAGTGTTAATGGAAGGAAAAATACTCAGTCACTGCTGTAGCCATGGAGGTTTCTCACCCACATGATGCTGAGAGAGCCCAGACTGAGGTGGTACCTGGCCTGTGCGAAGCCAAAGTTTTTGCAAATCCAGTTCAGTTCTGCAGTATCTCTGCTTTCCCTGGTACACATTCTCTTAAAACTTCCTATCTGGCTAAATAAATTCTGCAGAGAATGTCTCACTGCTATCTCTGCCCGCCCCACTGCATTTTCTAACATGTTCTTGTGGTAGACAAGACAGTATTCATCTTACACTTAATTTCACACATCTAGGCCACATCTGTGCTCTTTAGTTAAACAGGACTAGGGCATGTCCCTAAGCACTGTTCCACAAGCAGTTGTATTGACTGTTCTTACATTAGACAACTAAGCTTGCCTAAGACAGAAAATGCTTATAGAATACAATGGTTTATGTTCACAGAATTAAATCCTCTTACCCTCCAAATTAGGGTGGTTGTATGCAAACAGGGAATGGCCACAAGTTTGTGCTAACAGCTCATGTCTATTTGGGACACCGTTAACTGGCACAGACGAAAACTGTGCAATAGACCTTCTCAATATTTATCAAAAGGGTGATTAAGTTATAGCTTTGCTTAGTTTACAAGTATAGATGGAATCGATGTCACACTATTTGTGTGGTCCCTGGCACAGTTTTGGCCTGGGGCAACTAGCAGCATCTTGAACATAGGCGTGGTTTGGAGGATGGTATGGGCCAGGGACCATTCCCAGTAGGTGGTTGGGTGGTGGTGTACTTTAGGCATCTTCCTCAGAATGTTATGAGGAAACATTCAAGGAGGGCACTGAAGATGATCAAAAGCATGAAATGGCTTCCATGGAAAGGATAGCTAAGTTGACTGGGACTTCCCAGACCAGAAACAAAGATCTTGGTTAAATATATATATTTGATAAAGACATAAAAGCCAGCAAAACACAGAGATGGAAATAGGAATCAATTGTTCACCATCTTTTCCAGTATTAAAATAACAAAGCTAGCAAGTAGCAGGTTCAAAAGAAAGAAAACAATGCAGTATTTGAAGCTACCTGTAGTAACATAGTGGAATGTTGTGTCATGGGATGTTGTAAATACTTAAAATTTTATATGGCAACAGGGGAATCTGGAGAATTTAACAGAAAATTAAGGACATCAAGGGTTACTATATCCAATACCATTTGTGTCTCAGTTTCAAATTGCTGGAGATAAGAGATCATTCTAAGGGGGTATCGTCATGTATTTCCTTTATCATAGTTTTCCAACAGATCTGCTTGGACTTTTCCTAGGAACAGCACATTGGTCCTAATGCACTATTACTCTAGTCCAGGCAGCTGTTCATAAGATGTATGAGTTGTGCTTCACAAATACCTGCCTTTGTTCATTGACTTTAAGAGAAGATGTTACGATGTGCTCATGTGGAGACATCTGCACTGTAGATGCCTAAGGTTAGAGCAGATGTCCTTCAGGGTCTCCAAACTCTGCCCCATCCCCCTCAGCACAGCCTGGATGAACCTAAATTGTACACAACCAAATTACTGAAGGCAGTGATAATGTCACTTCTCAATCAAACAATAGCAGGTCATACTGGAGCAATCAGTAGTGGTATGTCATTCATGTAGCTTGTTTTATTTCATGGTGGCCTTCTGTGAGAAAAGTCAGCCTTATCACTAATGCAAGAAAATAGGCTGAGCTCCAGGAGTGAACTTCAGAAAGAAGTTCTAGAATGAGACTCATTTTAATTAATTCTGTGTCTGTAATACAGGTACAGCATCTAAGTGCCGTGCTGCAGGCTTGGTCTAGTGTTGGGGAGTAAACTAGAGATTCCCAGGGTGATATTTAGCTGACCTGTTTTAGGCTTTTCCTTGCCTGTTGGCTCTGAAGTCTGCCTGGGGGAACAAGCTTGGATGTTGACAATTCCACTTGTTCAGCTCTTGTTGTTGCCACATCTTTCATAAAGAACTTGAACTGTAAAATGAATAATCTTTCCCTTCCTTCTCATCCATTCCTATGGAATTGCACAATGTTCACATAACCCAAAAAAGCACACCATGAAAACTGCTGGCTGGCATCTCCCACTGCCAGGCTCAGATCGTCCTCAGGTTTGTTCAGATGTTACTTTTGCAGCCCCATCAGCAGGCAGGACTTCCTCTATAAGTAGCCAGGAATCCTACATACAACCTGACTGTGAGATATGACCAGCCCATGCCAGGTCTGCAGCCTGCCTTTTGGCTGGACATTTGCAGCCATGAGGTCCAGGTCAGAAGAGAACACTGAACAATGCCATTCCTGGCTTCCACAGATTGTCAGGAACTAGCTGCTTAATGAAAAGGCAACGAATGATTAAGGTGCAATAAATTATTTTTAAATATAGAATTTCTTATGGGAGGCAATGTCAAAAGCCTAATCCAAGTACACAGGTGTACACCTGAACCTACTGCATCCATTTCAACCCTGCATCACTTCATCAGCCGTGTTCTGCACAAGTTCATCAAATGCCAGAGCACAGCAAGCAGTGAACTCGGAAGATCATAGAATCATAGACTCATCCAGTTGGAAGAGACATCTGAGGTCATCGAGTGCAACCGCAGCCTGTTCCAATCCCTGACCACCCTTTCAGTGAAGAAATTTTTCCCAATATCCAGTCAAAACCTACCCTGGTGCAACTTGCGGACATTTCCTCTCGTCCTATCGCTCGTCACTTGTGAGAAGAGACCAGCACCCACCCCGTCACAACCTCCTTCCAGGGAGCTGTAGACAGTGATGAGGTCTCCCCTCAGCCTCCTTTTCTCCAAGATAAACAACCCCAATTCCCTCAGTCTCTCCTCACAGGGCTTATTCTCCAGCCCCCTCACCAGCCTCGTTGCCCTTCTCTGCACACGCTCCAGCCCCTCAATGTCCTTCTTGTAGTGAGGGGCCCAGAACACAGCACTCGAGGTGCAGCCTCACCAGTGCTGAGCACAGGGGCACAATCACCTCCCTGCTCCTGCTGGCCGCGCTGCGTTTGATACAGGCCAAGATGCCACTGGCCTTCTTGGCCACCTGGGCACATTGCTGGCTCATGTTCAGCTGGCTGTCAACCAACACCCCCAGCGCCCTCTCTGCCAGGCAGCTCTCCAACCACTCTTTTCCAAGCCTGTAACGCTGTATGCGGTTGTTTTGTCCCAAATGGAGGACTCTGCACTTGGCCTTGTTAAACCTCATCCCATTGGTCTCAGTCCATCGATCCAGCCTGTCCAGATCTCTCTGCAGCGCCTCCCTTCCTTCAAGCAGATCCACACTTCCAGCCAGCTTAGTGTAATCCGCAAACTTACTAAGGATACACTCAATCCCTTTCATCCAGATCATTTATAAAGATATTGTACAGGACTGGACCCAGCACTGAACCCTGGGGAACATCGCTCGTGACTGGTTTCCTACTGGATTTAACTCCATTTACCACAACTCTTTGGGCCTGCTGGGGGTGCGCCTGTCCAGGCCCATGGCAGCCTGTTTCTCAAGCCAGAATGCTGTGAGAAACAGTGTCAATGGCTTTACTGAAGTCCAGGTACACCACATACATGGCCCTTCCCTTGTGCATTAAGCGAGTAACCTTGTCATAGAAGGAGATCAGATCGGTCTGGCAGGACCTGTCTTTCATAAACCCATGGGGACTGGGCCTTATCACCTGGTTTTCCCGCACGTGCTCTCTGATAGCATTCAAGATGATCTGCTCTACGACCTTCCCTGGTACTGAAGTCAGACAAACAGGCCTGTAGTTCCCCAGATCCTCCCTCCGACCCTTCTTGTAAATAGGTGTAATATTTGTCAGCCTCCAGTCAAGGGGCACTTCCCCAGTCAGCCAGGACTGCTGGTAGATGAGGGAAAGGGGTTTGGAGAGGACCCCTGCCAGCTCCCTTAATACCCTCAGGTGGATCCCGTCTGGCCCCACAGACTTGTGTGCATCTAATTGGCCAAGCAGGCCTCTAATCAAGTCCTCCCGAACAGCTGGGGCTTCATTCACACTATCTTCCGGCTGAGGGGGCTGAGTATCCCTAGGACATTCCTCCTTGGAGTTAAAGACCGAGGCAAAGAAGGCACTGAGTACCTCTGCCTTGTCCTCATCACTACTGTCCCTTCTGCATCCAGCAAAGGAGGGAGAGTTTCCTTTGTCTGTCTGATTCCGTTGATATATTTGAAGAAGTTCTTTTAATTGTCTTTGACCGAACTGGCCAGTTGAAGTTGTAGTTGGGCCCTTCTGATTTTTCCCCTACATCATCTCACTTCACCCTTGTAGTCCTCCTGGGTCACCTCCCCTCTCTTCCAAAGCTCATAAACTTTCTTCTTTTTTCTGAGATCACTACTAAGCTCCCTACTCAGCCAACCTGGTTTTCTTCCCCATCGACTCATTTTACAGCACACGGCGATGGCCTGCTCTTGTGTCACCAGGATTTCTTTCGTGAGGAACATCCAGCCCTCTTGCACTCCTTTGCCTTTTAGATCCACCTCCCAGTGAACTTTATCAAGCAGCCTACCGAATTGTTCAAAGTCTGCCCTTTGGAAGTCTAGGGTGTCAGTTCTGCTGACCCCTCTCTCCTTACTTCCCCAAGAACTGAGAATTCCATCATCTCATGATCACTGTGCCCCAGGTGTCCTCCAACCTTTACCTCTCCCATGAGGCCTGCTCTGTTCACAAACAGCAGATCCAGCTGGGCACCCTCTCTAGTTGGTTCATTTACCAGTTGTGTTATCATCCATACACTCTATGAACCTTCTAGACTGCTTCCTTTCTGCTGTGTTGTACTTCCAGCAGACATCCGGAAGGCTGAAATCCCCCATGAGGAAAATGGGACACGATCATGAGACTTCTCCTAGGTGTTTATAGAAGAGCTCATCAGTCTCTTCATCCTGATCAGGTGGCTGATAGCAGACTCTCACCACAATGTCTGGGTTATCATTGCTATTACTGAGTTCTATACAGTCAAAACACTCTCTTATGTCAACCCCACCACCTCTTTCCTGGTCTGTCCTGCCCAAATAGCTTGTAGCCATCCATGGTAGTGCTCCAGTCATGCGAGTCGTCCCACTATGCTTCCATGTTGGCAATTATATTGCAACTTTCCTGCCTTGCCACAGCTTCCAGCTCCTCCTGTTTGTTTCCCATGCTGCGTGCATTACAGTAATTGCACTTCAGATGAGCTGTTGTCTCCTCCTTTTTTACTATCCATCTAGCTGGAGATTCTAGGTTATCGCATCGCCCCTCAGAGCCTGGGATGCTGTCCCCATGTATAATTCTATTAGGGTGACTGATGTTCCCCTCCCCCTTCCAATCTAGTTTAAAGCCCTCTTAATTTACCCTACCAGCTTCTTTGAAAGAGCTCTTATCCTCTTGAGGGACAGGTGCAACCCATCACTTGCCAGCAGGCCTGGTGTGCAGGCCAACCCATTATTGAAGAACCCAAAGTTTTGTTCTTCGCACCATGTTCTCAGCCATTCAATTCCTGCCTCCTTTCCTCACCATTCCCTATGACAGAGGAAAAGACCACATGTGCTCCTGAATCCTTAACCATTCACCCTAGAGCTTTAAAGTCCTTTTTATTAGCGCTAAAGTTTTTGGTACTTCTTTCATTATTTCCTAGTTGGAAAATGACTAAGGAAGAGTAATCTGTGGGCTTGATCAGCTTGGGAAGTTTCTCGATCACGTCACCAACCGAGGCCCCAGGTGAACAGCAGACCTCCCTTTGTAATGGGTCCAATCTGCATATCGGTCCCTCTGTGCCCTTTAGGAGGGAGTCGCCAATGACTACAACCCTCCTCTTCTTAACAGAAACTATTTTGATTGATGACTTCTCTTTTTTTAGCCTGGGGAACAATTCCAGGCTATGAGGATTTTCAATATTTGGGTTTGGTTCCACCTGCAGACTCCTCTATCTGTTCTGCAGTGGAACCTGCGGGGCCAGATTTGGAACAGGGGAGACGCGCCTGCCACGACGAGCAGGAACCTGGTGCCATTCTGCTCCATCTGTTGAGTTGCCCTTCTCAGTTGAGTACATAGGGGATGGGGGGTCCACCTTTGCACAAGGCACGTCTGCCTCTTGGGGCTGAGACCGGGAGCACATGGTTCAGTCCCACCCAGCCCCTCTGTTCTTCCTGAAGAATCTGAGGGGGATTTCAGTCCAAGCTGAACTAATGCTATGAGCTATTGAAGGGCCACGAAGATGATTAGAGGGCTGGAGAATCTTCCATACAAGGACACACTGAGAGAGCTGGGCTTGCTTAGCCCTCCTCTGGACCCATTTCAACACTTTCATATCCTTCTTATGTTGGGGATTCCAGAATTGGACACAATACTCCACATGGGGTCTTACAAGAACGGAGCAGAGGGAGCAGAGGCAGGGGCTGCCACCTACAAAGGAGCTATCAAGATGATAGGAGGGCTGGCATTTCTGATGGGGGCTATGGGGACTGGCTAAAAGAGTTGGGGTTGTTCAGTCTGGAGGAAGCTCTGGGAAGACATTATAGAGGCCTTGCAGTACCTGAAGGAGCTACAGGAAAGCTGGGGAGGAACTTTTTAAAAAGGCAAGTAATGACAGGATGAGAGGGAAAGGCTTTAAATTGGAAGGGGGAAGATTTAGCTTAGACTTTAGGAAGAAATTCTTCATGCTGAGGGTGGTGAGGCACTGGCACAGGTTACCCAGAGAAGCTGTGGATGTCCCCTCCCTGGGTGTTCAAGGCCAGGTTGGATGGAGCCTTGAGCAGCCTGGACTGCTCGGAATTGGAACTCGAAGGGCTTTAAAGCCCCTTCCTACTCAAACCTCTCTGAATCCCCCAGCCCACCGGAAGTGGGCGGGGCGCGTTGCCTCGCCTCCCGCTCTGAGCCCGCGGGCGCTGCGCTGCCCCTTGGTGGGGCGTGGGTGAGTGCGGACAGGGCGGGGGCTACACGAACCGAACCGGGCCGGGCCGGGCGGGTGAGTGAGTGAGTGAGTGAGTGAGTGGGTGTCAGTGGCGGCGGCCCTGTGCGCCGCGGCGGCTTTGCATGATGTAACAGGCCCGGCGGGCTCCCAGGGATGGAAGGAATGGTCCTCCTGCCAAGGCAGCTGCCTCTCCATTTTCTCCCCGTGCCGCTTCCTTGCGCCCCCGGACCCTGGCGGGTCCCTCCCGGAGCGACCATCTCTCGCCGTGCTGTCCGGGCGCTGTCCCAGCCTCTCTGCTCGGGGCGGAAGAGAGGGGTTCCCAAAATGCTAGGGCCGCGAGCCCCGCGCGAAGGGTTTTTGCTTGGAACGGGGATGGGAGCCGCATCATAGGAGAGTAGAATTATAGAATAGTTGTGTTGGAAGGGACCTCGGCTTTTGGAGCGGAGGTGAACAGTGCCGCCTCCAGCCACGCTCTCTCTTCAGGGCACGCAGCAAGCCAGGGCGGAGTTGGGAAACCCTTAAGTGCATGCATGTTTTATAGCTTCCCTGTTTTCCTTGCGTGTGCTGCAGCTCTGAGTTCGCTGTCTCTTAGTGGAGTGGTGGTGTCACCTGTGTGTGGTACGTGGGGTCATCTACAACCGTGGACTTAGTGCTTGAGCAACAACCTCGTGGTGATGCCCAACATCAGGTGAACCAGTGGGTGCTGTGCCTCCCTCTGCCCAACTCTGAGGGCTCCTCTGAGCCACAGGGGCAAGTGGGGAAAACGCAGTCGTGTGTAGGTATCGCGTGGGATCCTCTGCAGTGGAACAGCTCTACCTCTTGAAGCTGTTCACTCAGTGATGCTTGGCTGTTCCTGCCATTTCCAAATCAGAGGCAAGTACAATGAACACTGAGGGAGAACAGGAAGAAACTTGCCTTTCTGGTCATGTACTCTGTGGACTTCTGTTGCCTTCAACGGTCAGCCAAGGTGCCTCTTAGGCAGAATTTCTATATAATGCAAAAATGCTGCAAATGCTGACCCTGGTGCAAAGAAGGAGCAAGTATGTTGATTGTCATAATCCTGAAAGGTTGTTTTACTCTCAAGTATTTTGGGTATCTTGTATTTTGAGTGATCTGAAGGGTACACACCTTGACTGTGCTCCACTGCATGCGTGCTTTAGTCCGTCACATCGGCTTTGAAATAAACCCATTTTCTGAGCAGGAGAGCTGCTGGGTGTTTAGTCACTGATTTGTGCCAACAGGCCTTGCTGCTTGTTGCCTTGCTCTTATTGGTGAGCACACGTGTTCAGAAGGCACTCCTTGTTTTGGGTGGGCTGTAACGGAAACCTGAGGCTAGCTAGGCTTTCAATTCCAGCACTCAGTTGCGAGTGTAGGTGAAACGTGATTGCACTTATGCTATATGCTCTTGGCTTCACGTGGCTTTACTGTACAAAGGCAATTAGCTTAGACAAAAGAGGGGAGCCATAGCTCTTTCTCTAATGTAACCAGTTATTGGAGAAACCAGCTTTGAGTTGTATTTTTGTTGAAACCTGTGTCGCTCCCTTTTTTTTTTTTTTTTTTTCCCCTGTTCTCCTGTTTCCTGCTGTGTAGCCTGCTGCCAGCTCTCAGGTAAGATTCCATCCTTGTATGATGGTGTGCCTGAGCTTAAGGTTGTGTGACAATAGGAGTGAGGATTGATATGTGCCAGTCTAGCTGGCATTGAACTGAGTTGGTGGTCTAGTCTGTGCAAGAGGGAGGGCAAAAGGGTGTCGTGATTGTTGTTTAATCTCACATGGGGGAAAAAAGACAGGAAGAAATATAGTTCAGGTGAAGGAGACAGTGATTTTGTTGCAGTTACTGCCTCTGCTACCTTTTGTTCACTGTTGATCTGTTAAGTTCCTAGACCTTGATCCATCACGACAGGTTAATGAGACTTGAATGGCCTTTCCAAAATATCACTTCCAGTTGTCTTGCAGCTTTCAGAGAATAGAAAACAAAGTGGCCACATTCTCTTCTTCTGGTCTGTATCTGTGATGTCAAAAGCTCAACTGCGTGCAGGATGAAGAGAGAGTGGTATACTTTGGCTGCAGGTGTGTCCTATGGATGCTGACTTGATCCTGGTGAGGTTTATTGGCTCAGCCACAGTGGTGCCAAAGGGCAGATGAGTATGTGGCAGAGCCCTTTTGCCTCTCCTGAAGGATGAGTTAAGGCGTCCCGCTTACTTAACCAAGTATGTGAGAAACTGGTGGCATTGACTAACAGAACCAGAAAGCTGGATGGTGTGGAGAACTAGTTCAGCAGTTGGTTGGGGTCAGCTCCCCATTTAGTACTGACTCGGAGTGAGTAAGCCAGGGTGGATCTTCTTTGCAATCTATATCAGTGTATTTGGCAGTATCCTAGAGTTTTTTCCGTTACCTGCTGTATCCTCATCCTTTGTTATCCTAGGGCCAGAATCCTTGCAAATTTGTCATGTGCTGAAGGGTGTTGAAGATAGCATTCATCTGGCCAAATGTAGTCATTTATGTCCAAGGTAGCCAGCCCTGGCTGCTGTTGCAGTCAGTCAGGGAAGGGCTAGACGTTCCTGGGGTGTGATTCATCTCATCGTGGTGCACTAGATGTGTTGAGACCTGAAAGCTGCTTACCACTGACTATAAAAGGAGGCACTGGGGGATTAGCTTCAATGTAAAAGCATGCACTATAAATGTCTAAATGTTTATCTCAATGAACTTGTGAGGTTCTCGGATTCCTTGGTGACTTTGGGAAGAGTTGTGGCTGTTTGCACTATGTGTGGGTTTGAGCACTCCCTCCTTAGTGCTGTTGCGATGTCACAGGCTACTTAAACCTATGGGCAAAAGAAAGGAAAGAAAAAGGCGATCTTTTAGGTCAAACAAAACATGGGGGCTGTCACCTGCTCAATGATAGGCCCACTAATTGCAGCATTCCTGACAACTGCCTATGGTTCATGGGCAGTTTGAGGGTGTTGGGGGTCAGTAGCTGGGGATCCCACCTTCCTTCTGTGGTTTGTAGAAACCTTGGGAGCCTGCTTGCCCTGGCAGTGCTGGCCACAGCCACCTACCTTCCCTTGGTGGAGACCAACGAGGTGGCAGGTCACAAATCCCATGAATGGTATCTGGTACTGAAGTGCCTTATTTCAGAGTTTCCAAAATAATATACTGTGATATTTTGGTTCCAGGTATGTTTTTGAGTTTCTGATTTTTTTTTTTTTTTTTCTCAAGTGAAAAACATTTTAGAAAACTTTATTCCACAGATGTTCAGTTTTTGGGCGTTCAGGAGTTACAGTAAGTGCTATAGGAAAATATGTGCTACTAGCTTCTTCACTGAACAGATTCCTCATTAAATTTTCCTGTTAATCTGACCTGTTCCTCAGTGCCTACCATGCCCTTTTCTGAGAAACCCATGCTATTGCTATATGTACCAAAATACTAAATTTATTACTGTCTACTTAATGGTAGTATTTAGCTTTGTATTTTCCTACACTTCTTTCTCCTCCTGTTTTCTGAGATAAGGAATAACTCTTGGTTTCCCTTTCACCAAACTTCCAAATATTCCAGCTGTCCTTTTAGAGCTATACGATTTTGCAATTCACTCTTGCCTTATTTTCCTCAAACTTGTCATTTGTTTGTATCTTTCCTTGTAGATCTTATTCACCTATTTAATTTTTGAATTACAAGGATGAGGATTTTACTTGGTGTTCTGTTTTTGAGGACTTGCAATTAATTACTGTCCTTATTTACTGAGCAAGCTATGGTTTTCTTGAAATTTAGTGGCTATTTGGTAGTTATCTACTTCTAAAAGTTTATTATAAGCCACTCTGGAGTTTTAAAAAAGATGAGCAATGAGCTTTTTATTTAATTAGGGTTTATCCCTGGTACTGATTCAGACAGACGGTTAAAATCCCCCATACCAGATCATTTATTTATTCCTGGAACCCATTCTGCCAGACAAGGTGTTCTCAAAATACATATCTGTGTATGCCATGATGCATGTTATTCCTGGCCGTGTGTGAGCCTGACTGTCTTAAATTGCCAGGTATTTTAACATTGGTGAGAAGACCTGAATTTAGGGTACATGCACATCGTCTCTGGATACATTTGTGCCTACTGAGAAGTTTGCTGCTGGCGACTGCTCACTGGCATCTCAGCAGCAGAGGTAATTGCTGCTCCAGTTTTGTGGTGCGTACATTTGAGAGAGCTCTCCTCCAACTTATTTCACCTCTGATGAGGCTGGGTAGCACAGGCTGCTTCAGTGGTAGGTCTGTGTTAACTTGAGTTAACAGCTAGGTTACGTTTTTGAAGTTTCAACTGGCAGAGTAAACATTATGGTATATCTCTAGAAAATATTTGCGAACTTGAGTTAGCAATATTTGAGTGAAGGGATCCGGAATGCTTCACAGTGCATGGAGCAGAGAGGATGGTGATGCCTGGGAGGTAGAAGGCAGGAGTGGTACCAAGCATTTAGGTACATTTACCTCTGCAGACAGTGCACTTGAAGCTGTAAGAAAACCAGTGACTACAGTGATGCAGTGCTGCTCGGCATGTCTGCAGTGAACCACATCAGTTCAGTGGTTTGATTAAACCAAAGGTGAGTTTGCTTTGGCTGTGGAATATTTGAGGGTGTGATTTAGCGCCACTTGCCATTGTTATGAAAGAATTACCATTGTTATAGAAGAAATACTGTGCAAAATGACCTTTTAATTTTCTGAGTGAAGCATACTAAGATCAGAGCTTGGGAAAACTTGCTTGCAAGTGATCTGCTTCCCCAGACTGCCTGTGCAGTGGAGTTGGGAGGTGGTGTAACTCTGTGTATGGTGAGGGAACAGCAGGCTCTCCTGTGAAATCTGTAGTCAGTAAGAACAAACAATTCTGCAAAATAAGAAAGGAGGAAGGAAAAAAAAGAACAAGCCATAAAAGATAAAAAAGTCAGGCCACTGAAAATACTAGTAGTGTTAAATTCAAGAGTGCTGATTTGGGAGGTTTATTCAGATGTATATGTGACAGGAGTAAACTTTGCACAAAATTTTCTTTAAGCTGAAGAAGAGCTTGCGTTTGTCAGGCAAAAGATTCTTAAACTAGTTGGAAAAACTGTGTTGTTGAGTTTGTAGAACTAGGTTATTTTGTTACAGTGTCTTGTCTTATAAAGCAGTTTCAATTAGATAAGTAAATAATGTGATGTATCTTTAGAAAATATTCCGGAGGGGATTAATTGGCTCAGGTGACCCGAATATAGTCTTTAATCTTTATGTTGCTGATTAAACTCTGCTTGGGATTGCATGTTGCCTGACAACTGTTTGATGACCCGTGTGAAATAATTCTCAAGCAAAGGATGCTGCTACATCCTGCACCACTTATTTTTTCCTTCCAAAAAGTTCACAAAATGGGGTGACCTGTAATGTGGATGTTGTGAAGACTTTTAGTCTTTGTCTCGCTTTGCAGTGACAGCCTGTGCATCAGACTTGTTTGTGTGCTTAGAGCTCCTGAAAGCTGAGAGCGGGCCATTAAGAAAAATACAGTAAAGTGAACCCCTCCTGGTTTTTTTGCTTTACCTGTATCAGAAACAGAAGTTTTTTTCCAAGTTATTTGCAATAAGAATCATGTGGCTATTAAGAGCTATTGACAATGAATGTATAATATAATTGTCACCATAGGGAAAAAGTCATGTAGTTGAGGACCTGCCTGCCTTGGTCAGCACCATTTTCACAACTCTTTGAATAAAGGCTCCTGGATGCTGTATAGAAGCAAGTGATCAAAACAGGTATTTAGAAATCTGTCTTCCACTTGTTAGCTGTACTTTGCTGATCCAGGTTTGAAGTGCAAAAGTGCCGTGCATTGTATATCCTCCAATGCTGACTGCAGGTGCTTAGGCCGGACCTTTCTAGCTGTGCAATCTGCTGGAATCTAACTGATGTTAGAGTACTTTTGAACCCACGTTTTCCTTTGAAGGAACTACCTGGAGAGCAGAACAGCATGGTGCAGGACACCATCAAAAGCACAACAGCAGCTCTTTGCTTTTCATGCTGCTTTTCAGACCCTTGAGGGGAAATGCTATTTATCATTTGGTGCAGTTGTTTTAAAACTACCAATATTTTTTTCCAAGTCCCAGTACATATGTGCAGCTAAGCAGCATATTTACACCCAGTAGTTTGTTTCCATCCTTATAGAGACTAGCAGCAGCAGAGCTTATTGTAGTTCAAAGTTTCTTGTTCTAGATAAGTAACGTGGGGAGAGATGGCACTGTACTTGCTTAGAGAAGTATGTTGAAATGCATAATGCAACACTTCTCAGACTGTCATATTTAGGCCTCTCTGTCTACTTCCCCTGCCCCATAAATATAGTTAAGATTTATTTCCTTTGATGCCAGAATGATGACTTGGAAAAATACAGTAAGGTTTTTAAAAGGTATTAGCAGACTGGATGATACTAGTCATTTTTCTCCCAATAAAAAGTGCATGCTTACTTAGTCCAAACATGATACTTTTGCTGGTAGGGACACAATTATTTTTAAGGATAGTCATATAACTTCCCTTGACAGATCTGTGTACTGGGTGGCTTCACTTATCTCTGTCACTGGGTTCCAGGTGCAGGTTTTGGGGCAGACCAAATTTCTTGCGAGAGTGGCAGGGAGGTACAGGTGACAATTCCAATAAAATCAGATAACAGAGTAAGATTTTAGCCTACAAGTTGGATAGCTACTGGGCTGATGGGGTCAGATAATAAGTATACAGCAAATTTTTATGTTTTGTTTTTTTTTTTGCTCAGGGCATGTGGGTTAATCTCTTCTGTAAGCTGAATTGTGCTTCTGAGTGAGCCAGAACAAGCTCCCTTCTTGGAGACATGTGAGTTGAGAGATGACTTTCTACCATGCAGACAGCAAAGTCTACCCTACCATAAGGCTGGCTTCAAGGTAGTGCCTCTTCTTGTGCCAGACAAGGGGCCGAGTCCATGCTGTACTTTGCAGCAGCTTCGTGGCTGGCCTTTGGCCAAAACTGCCAATCTTCTGCATTTCTTAGCTGCTGGTAGCTCTGCGTTGTCTCCACTCTTGACTCCCCCAGCTTCACATGAGGACTATGCTGTTCTCTGCATCCCTTAGTGATGGTTGTGAGCTTTGTGCCTCAGTCCCTCTTTGGGCTGGGCAGCATAGAGTCCCCGCACTGAGAGGGTTTAGAGTCCCTCCATGTGACATCATTAGCAGTGGGACCGAAACATGCAGCTTGTGGACTGGCTCCCTGTCTGTCAAGTGGATGTCGGTTCTGGGGAAGAAAACGTCTTGATTCAATCCCAGGCAGGAGTGGGAAGCCTTCTTTTTTGTGCCTAGAGAAAGGGTCAGAGATAAGTATGAAACAGGCTGTGCGGGGACATCTCTTTTCCACAACTTCTCCCCATGAGCAACCATGCAGCCTGAGTGTTTGGGTTAGGTGGAGGCAAAACTCCCCTTAGACAACAGCTCTCCTGTCAGGGAGCAGGGGAGAGCTGAATGGTGAGCTTGTGGCTTAAAAAAAAGTGTTTGCCCAAAGCAAACAAACTCCGCACCTACTTCTCTGGAAAATGTGATTCCTCTTCAGTGTTTTAAGTCCTTTCTGATAAGATTTATTTAGGTAGATCATATCAAAACTGAGTGCTGTTGTCTGTGTGAAAACAGGAGCAGCTGGTTGTCCCCTCGTCAGACCAGGCAATCACACTTGTATCATTTACCATGCTCTGTACTTATTTTAGGATTAAATGCCTAAAACGGATGCGGTTTGCGGAGGCATTTTGTTGTAAACCCATCAGCACTTGGAAGCTGCAAAGTCTGTACCCTGATGGTTTGTAGGATTATTTGCAAAATGTTTCCGAGACCAATTTTTTTCCCCCCACAGTCAGACCCAAAACCCTATTTCATAATACATTTTTTAATTAATTGGTTTCTCCTATCTTGTTGAATATGGGGGTTTACTGACTCAGGACTGAAGGGCTGCAGAGCTGGGCAGGATTGGGTCAGACACTGAAACCAAAGCAGCGTCAAGTTTTAACAGCAAACGGGCAAGTGTGTGGGTGAAGCTGCAATGGAAACTGCTTGTAGTGTTGCAAAAAAGACCAAATTCTGCATTGCTGCTTTTCTTAACTACTAGTTGGCTTTTAGTTGCAATGTCTGGGAATATTGCGGAGGACAGCTGTCTGGGAAGGAGAGAAGGTGGAAAGATGATGCAATGTGAGCAGCTTGTTGCAAGCCTGGAGGCAGCACAAGTAGTGGTTCTGGCTGAGCTAGAAGAGCCAGGGTGGGCAGTCATGGTCAGGATAGTATATCTCAGGAGAGAATTGTATTTCCAGTGCCTTGCCATGGTAAGGGATGGCAGAAAGAACTGTGCCTCCTTGCAAGCTGGGAGGTGAGTGTGGTGCCCATCATCTCAGGGTGTGCTGGCTGCACTCCTGGGGCGAGGGGGTTTACCTCTTGCCTCAAATGTGGGGCGTCAGGAAGCTTTTATGACCTCCCCTCTCTCTCCCTCACATAGCCCCATGCTGTACCTCCTCTACTCCACCTCTTTGCACTGTCCTCGACTTCCTTTTTGCTGTGGGTGTCACTGATGTGGACATATCCTGTGGTCCTGGCAGCCAGGCTCCAGCTCTGCCCTGTCCAGCCCAATTTGCATCCCAAAACAACTGTCCCTGGTGAAGCATGTGTTGTGGGCTGGCAGGGAGGTTGTGTGTGTGTGTGTAATTAACTCTCAGGGAGTTGGGACATCGCCATATCGCAGTGACACTGCACCATCAGTGCTCAGCATCTTCCTCTGCCTTAGTTTGGGCTGCCTGGACTGTCTCAGTTAAGGATTCTGCCTGTGAGATGCTCTGTTCCTCATGCTGTTCCCCAGCAGCTGGGGCATGAGCAGCTCATCCACATCATGCACTGTTGGCTCCTTTGGCACTGAGTGACCCTGGTGAATGGACTGTGCACCGGTGAAGGGCAGTACTAGTTTGATTGGATGGTAGCATTCAGTCATTGCTTTTAATCCAGTATGCATCAGGGCACTGTCTCTCAGTGGAACATCTTCCTGAAGGGCTCTCCAGTCTTACTTGTCTGCTAGGTAATTATGAAAAGCTACCCCTGACACTGCAGGTACACAGCATCCTCTTGGTTGCAGGAGCGTACGTAGCTGCACACACCAGCTGAGCAGAGTGCAAAGTGTGCAATCACCAACACATGGGGGTTGGAAGGAGCTGATCTCTCTCGACCCTTGAGATATGGCTGAAATGTGAGAATACTAGGTCTAAAAGAAAACATTAGCTCCTTTCACACTAGGCTTCTCTTTGGTGTAAATCATATTCACAGAAGCTTTAGTATTAGGTCTGTAATGTGCCTTCAGAAGGATGTAATATTTTTGAATGCAGCTGGCTTGCTTAATGAGAAACTAATTTTGGTGGCTTTTTTGAGGAAAGGGAAGTTTTTCTTAATTCTCCTGCTATATCAAGTCACTGTCCAAGAGCCACATCAGAGTGCAGGGCTGGCAAGTCTGACTTGGAGGTTTGCATGGAGCAAGCCCTTGAAAATGGCCTCCAAATCATAAAAATGTATTCTTTTTGATGACTTTTGATTTGCCTAAGCCCAAAGGAGTAATGTAACATAACTTGATCTTTCATAGAATGGTTTGGGTTGGAAGGGACCTGAAAGATCATCCAGTTCCAACCCCCTTGCCATGGGCAGGGACACATCCTGGATTAACTTGCTCAAAGCCCTGTCCAGCCTGGCTGTGAACACTTAATTTGCAGACAGTTACCTGAGGGATAGCAAAACATTTCTCAAAAGCCTAGATTCATCGTGGTGTAAGGCACAGGGAGCGCTGTGACTTGGCCATGTACATTTTCTATTCCCCTTCCTCCCTGAACGAGTGTGGGTCCAGCACAGGCAGAGCTCTCCTTTGTGCAAGTAGTTCTTCTGAAATTTGTTATAGAGCATTTTCTCTAAAAAAACTCTTCAAACACTCCCACCTCTTGCACAGAAATACCATTCCTGCTTTCTTAGTAAAGGAAAGGCTTCCTTTGCTTTGAGTCAGTACCTATTATGGTAACAGAGGAAGTTTTTAATTGGGACAGCAACGTGGTGATAAACCATGCACCAGTGCTAGGAGTGTGCCTGTTTGAGAAACATCTGACCTGTAGATAACGTTGGTCCACAGGGGTGGCCAAAACCTGGTCCATGGTCCAGCATGTCGTTTGAGCAGGGTGCCCATGGGCCGCTGGGCAGAGGCTGCCACATGGCCCTGCCTCCAGCTAGAGCTGCCACTGCTCACCTCAAGCCACCTGCTGGCCTTCACTTGCTCTTCCTTTTCAGGGACATAGCAAGGGTGAAGAATAACTCTGCAGGGAGAAGTCTGCGTGACCAGCGCTCTGTGTAGACGGCTCTATGCAAGGAGCCCCAAATCCTATCCCTAACCCACTTTGTGGAGAGTTCTTCCTGTGGAGAGTTGTCTCTTTCTGCACAGGAAAATCTGCTGGTCTACACCCATTTTGATCTGCCCCTTTTCCACACCTGAAAATTCCCACTCAGCTGTGCCCTTCCTCCTGGTGATATGACTGTGTTCAGAGAAGTCTTCTCCTTCTTTCCATCTCTGTCTCATTTGATGAGTTCCACATCTGTGCAAGATGGTGCTTGTTTTTCTGCATGAAGGCCGAGGCTCTTAATTTTTTGGTTTTTTGTTTCCTCAGTACTGTTTTAATAACAAACCAACTTCTGTCTCTGTCAGTCTTGCTTTCTTATCTCTTAAGGGACATTTCCCGACTTCTTCCAAGGACAGTTGTCCCAAGGACCATGGCTGACGCTTGCTGAATGGCATGGCTGAGCATTTTGGCTAAGCAAAACTTTGTCTTCATTTTATCTGAGTTTAAGATCAAAGCTTACTTATTTAATAGTTTACCAGAGCATAATTTTTTTCTGCTTGATACCAAAGCTGAGTCCCTGGCAGTTTATGGGTGATGTGTCCCTTTGAGTAGACCCCAGGCAATCTGTTTCAGGCTTTCATTTAGGAAATCTAATTATCACTGGAGGTCCCTTCAGGTTTTATGACAAATTGAAGGGTTTAAATCAAGCAGTTTTCTTGCAAAGTGTAATTTGAAGCCATGCCGAGGAACTATTTGAGGAGACTATGCTAGAGCTGGTGAGAGACTTTTCAATTAGATACTTTTTCATCAAAAAATAGCGATTCATGTAATGAGAGCGATGTGACACCCTTTATCAGCTAGGCCAGAAGAAATTTCCTTAACTTTTTGATCACTGAAGAACTGTAAATGGCAAATGCAGTGCTCTCCTCCTCCTCACAGCTTGGTGCTGTTTTGAGCTCCCTTACAGATTGAAGTCCAAGGTATGAGCTAAAAGGGCTGAGAGCACTGAAGGCACCTTTGTGGTATGCTACTTCTCAGGTGGGAATCGATCCTAGAAAGTGTCCCATTCCTCACCTCTGCCTTGGCTGCTGGTTGCCGTGGCTTGTCGGCCAGTTGGTTTTAGGCAAAACGTTTGGTTTGTTTCAGTGATGTTGTTTGCAGCACGATTCCCCTGTGGTTATTCTGGTAGAGCTACAGAGATGATAGCGCTTGAGGACAGGAACATCTGGTTTCATGATTTAACCCTGCCAAAACAAACATGCTGTCTGGCTGCACCTGAATATTTCCTGCTTTGAAGCAGGGTGCACTATATCCCGTTTGTGTCTATCAGGTATTTCTCTAACCTGTTCTTGCAATACTTGGGTGGTGGAAGCTCTCATGTTGTATCCTGTCCCAGCCTTTCATTGTGCCTGCAATTGGAAAGGGATCCTGACATTGAATTCTCCACTGCAAATTAAGCCTAATGTGTTATGTGTTTCTGCAGTAGCCAAGGAGAGGAATTAATGTCTATCCAACCTTTTACCTGTTGAATGGCTTACTGTGTGCCATGTTTGATAGTGCCAGCTGAAGCTCTATGCAGAAGGATGGGTGTCCATGAACTTCTATTTTGGATATTTTGACGGCTTTAAATTTTGGGAGGTGGAAGCATTCCCCTTGGGACTTTCAAAGCAGGAATCTCCCTCCTTTATTCTGGTCAAAAATTACTACTCATTTCAAAATGAGTTTCATAGATCACAAATAACCCAGATTGACTTTTCTGCAGGTGCTGAGGAAAAAGAAAATTGAAGTTTACCTGCTTTGAAATTTCGGGCAGGTTGAGACTTCTTGTCTGGACTTGGGGAAGAGGATGGGCTTTGCCATCTCAGAGGTTGTCCTGGGATGAGAGAGGAATTTCTAACCTTGATACAGCCAGTAGCTGTGGCAATTTGGAAAGCAGATGAGTGAGCATCAGCGCCTCGCCATTCTCCCAAGGCAATGCTGGATCATCAGCACCTTCTTGACCCGCAGAACTTGATGTTCCCCTTGCAGTAACTGATTGCTAGTAAGTGAGTGGAGTAGGGATTTGAGAGGAACTCACTGCTTCTTTTCCAATGGAAGAAATTCTCCAGGGAGAATGCCTGGAGAAGAGTGGGAGGTGCCCCCTTGGAAATGCCCCATGTGCTTGGGAGCTTGAGGAACAGCAACCTGCACTTATCCTCAGCCATCTGTGACAGCGGGCTGGCCCTGCAGCACCACCTCCCTCCTGATTTTGAAGCAGCTATGCTCAACAGAGGAGAGCAGTATGGCCCCCTTCTTACAGGCAGTGTGTCTTTAAGCAAGTGATTAAGATTGTGTTTTGTATACACTGCACACCCGTATGTGCGTGTAAACCATTACCTCTGTTTAGTGTGTAGTTTATATTTAACTGAATAGCCTTCTTTTGAGTAGCAAATGCTTTGCTAGTGCCTGATCTTGGTTTTTAGTGATGGAATTGGCAAAGAATGTAACATTTAGTATCCGTGTACGTACACTGATGTAATCTCTATTTCTATAATGCATATTGAGGTGTATGCACTCGTGAAAAATAAAAAATAAAACTATGACAATCAAGAAGGGAACAATTTAACAGCACATGGACAAGGCGTTCCTTGCCTGATTACAATACTTCAGCAGGACAGCATCCCTTCACACACAGTGAAACCAATGGAAAGAATTACAATTACTTTGGCTTTTGACTTGGACTCTTTGCCAATCCTGCTGATACTATGGTAGGATATCTTCTAGCTTCACACAATGATAATGTTTGATCATACCTTCAATTTCATCAGCCTTTTTGCTGGTGTCAGGCATCTGCAAATGGCTGTAACCACAGCCTGAGTTGTTTCTCAGTACTTTTCCCAAGTGTGTCCTCTCTAAACTGCCTGCCTTGTCTGGCACAGCTGATGGGGACATTTGCAGCAACTTTGGGGACACAACCAGATGCGTCTTAGGGTCTGATGTCATGTCCTTTGCTTCTTTTTCTAAAAGTCTTGAGATAGGTGTTCAAATGTCTGTGGGGGAAGTTCAGCATCCACTGTACCAGTCTTGTCTCTGCTCTGTCAGTTGTGCAGAGTAATGTAACAAAATATTGCAGATTGTTCAAGCCAAGACCTTTTGGAAGAACATATCTGACACAAAATCCTGATTAAACTCTAGTGTATTGCACTTGGGGCTGATGTGCCTCAATGACTGTTGTATTTCTGGATGATGCTTCAAAAAGCATTCAGTGGTTCCAGTTTGGTCCTTACAACATAACCTCTTTGCACCTAGGAGTCGACAGTCAAATACGACATGCAAAAAATATCTGTAATGCTAATGGCAATAGTAGAAATTGAGGTTTTCTGCCTCTTCTTTTTCTGCATAGGACTTCTCTGTGAGTGATGCCACCTTGGGGATAGAAGAATTAAGATCTGACTTTTGAAAAGTGCTCACAAATGGATTTGTTACCTGTTTGTTGATCAAAAAGTTAGCATCGTCATTACCTGCTTATTCAGGAAACTAACCTGTGTTTAAACTAAAAACAGAGGAATAAATCCATTCCACATTGTTTGCCGAACAAACTAATGTAGCACAAGCTGCTTGTTCGGCAGATGAGTAGCAGCGATGGTACAGCTGTATGGGGGATACATTTGTTGAAAGCCAAAAGGATGATAATGAAAAATAAGACCATCCATGGGACATCACTTTGCTATGAGAGAAAGGTACTTTGCAAGTAGAGGTTTTCATGTTTTTCAAAATGGATGCATGACTATGTGGGACAATGTTAAATGGGGGTTTCTGCTTGAATTTCCTCTGAGGATGTGCCTGGGGGAGGTCATTGGATGTGTGGTAGAGCCAGGCTTGGGTTTTCTTCTTTCCTTAGTAGAAAATTTCTTCTTCTTCCTAATCAGCTTTAATTTTATGATGTTCTACAAATTGGAGAAGAAAATTCTGAGGAGCAGCAAAGCCTTGTAATAGACAAGGAGTGGTTTCCATAAGATGAAACAAATTGTAATTGTTTAGGAATGATAGTAATGCTTATGTAAAATCGTGTCCTGTCAGCTTATTTTTACACATGGCGTTTTATGTTTAGCTGGACAGATGTTTGTTATGGTTTACTTTTTTTTCTTAACCAGATGCAAGATTGCTTATTTTCTTATAGAATTGTTTTGAAGAATGTCCCTTTTTAAAATCTTATCAACCTGATACAGTAGGTATGCTAACCATTAGATAAGAGGAAGAAGATTATCTTTGAAAATACAATACAGTCAAGGCACAAGGATTTGGACAGGGAACAAAAGTAATAAACAAAATGCACTGTAAATAAAGACAAGGACCAGTAGCAGTGGGTGGAATTTGACCCCTATTGAAGTTGGTGGGAGCCATTTCCTACCCAGGGTCTGAGCGGATGGGGCTTGCAGTTTGGTGTTTGTTATCAGAGAAACTGGAACTAAAGCTGGGGTGAAAACTAGGTGTGTGCATAACAAAGCTAATCTACGTTCATTCAGATCAAGTTTCCTCAGCTTGAAGGTAGTTATGTACCATCTGGTAACGTTTATGGAATAATTTATATTGTTTTATGTGATTAGGACTGCATTGCTCCACAGGAGTACTGACCGTACATTCAAAAAAAGCTCATCGTTTCAAGTATGGTTGGGACTGGGACAGGACTGAACACATTTCCTCACTTCAAAGGCAAGAACGGCTGTTTCAGAAAGGGAGATCACAGCCAGATCCAACTTCTAAGGAGAGAAAAAATATGATGCTGTGATGAAGGTGGAATGGCAGAGCGTGGGCTGAGGAAAATGGCTACAGCCAGTGGGAGTGACACTCAGAAGAGCAGAGTGAGGAATGAATAATCAGAAAGAACCAGGTCATGAAAACCAAAATGGTGAACTGAAAGTCTTGCCCATTGACTGGGAAAGAGTGAAACGATAAGTGAGTTTACCTAGGAGAGACTGGCAGATTCTCCTGACAGTTTTGTTTGATAAGAGGCACAGAGAAGGTTGGTGACTATTGGTTATTTTTACTTTTAATGTTAATAGGAATCATAGCTCTTCTTTATCTTGACTTGAGTAAAGCTTTTGATGGGGCCCCATGCAGAAAGTTAGTTAAAAAGATGAGGAAACTAGCACAGTGCAGAAGGGACTTGCTGAGAAGTCAGGGACTGTGAGAGGAAAAGATACACTGATATTGGAGATATCCACTGGACTTCTTAGTGGTTGCTCTTGGGATGATCTTGTTGCTTCTTCTAATGGTTCCTCTTGATGCAAAAAGTAGAAGGGTGCTAATGGGATATAATGCCGCTCACAGGGTGGTTCAGAGGTGAAGAATTGCAGACAAGGCAAGGAACTGCCTGTGTTTTTGGGACTTGGATAGCTTATCTTTGCAAAATGAAGGCTGAGAGGTTATGAATGATCTCTAAAGGTACACAGGCGTAATCACCCAAGCAGGGAAAAGCCATTCTTGGCACAAGAGCGTGGGAGTAAACACTGACTACTAAAGCATTTTGGCTGGAGAGTAGAGGAGTGTTGGTGGAGCTTTCCAGCAGTGGAGATAAGGTACCTATAAATTTTTAAGGAAGGCCTGATGTTACGCCATGGTTGCCTGTGGCAAATGGGACTAGATTTGGCAGTGTAAAAAGTGAGAAATCCTTTCTAATGGTGTTCGTGTACAGGTAATGCTGTGAGGAGGTGCTCTTTAGCCGCTTGCTAAACGCAAAGACAGTTTTAAAGCAATGCACTTAATTGGTTTTTTTTTTTCAGAGACACTAAGGCAAAATTTCCATACTGGGACTGTGTCCAAGATCATAAATGAGGAAGGGACACAATCCCCTAAACAGCACTGGTTCCACAGATGTCCTTGAGTAGAGTAGCACGTGTGGTACCTTCTTCTGGAATGTAATGCTCACTTCTTAGTTCACCCCGAAGCTTAAAAAAATGTATATGAGTACATCTCTATATATCTGTCTTTTGGTTTTCCCCAGCCCAGGAAAACTGCTCTGAGATCTGAAAGACAGGTTTTGTGGTTTTGGTTGTGGAGCAGGATGGGATCTAGGGTGGAGTGCTTCATCTTTCCTGGGGTTGCGCAGGCTTCAGTGTGACTGGGAGTGGGAAGCAGAAAGTGCTTTGGGTTTGCCTGTTTTAATTCCCCTTACTATGCCTAGGTAAAATGCCAAAGGAGACATTTTGCCATGAAAAAAGGTGGAAAGTGGGAAGATCTGTTTGCTAAAATGTACCAGTGCTGTATCAGTGTGCTTGTGCAATGGTATTGTTTCGGGGGATATCCTGGTCCAGGTAATGATGGCAATGGTTTTCTTACAGGCCCAAACACAAAGATGGAGTGTCAGAAAATTATGAATTTCGGAAATCAGCTTCTTCGCCGCAAAAATGTGGACTGCACTCGAGAAGACAGTCGGCTCTCGCGATGCCTCAACACATTTGACTTAGTGGCTCTGGGTGTGGGCAGCACTTTGGGTGCAGGTGTTTACGTACTGGCTGGTGCCGTCGCACGGGAAAACTCAGGACCTGCCATCGTTATCTCCTTCTTGATTGCTGCTTTGGCTTCAGTACTGGCTGGTCTCTGCTATGGAGAATTCGGTGCGCGAGTTCCTAAGACGGGATCAGCTTATCTCTACAGCTATGTGACCGTGGGCGAGCTGTGGGCTTTCATCACAGGCTGGAATTTAATCCTCTCCTATGTTATTGGTAAGTATGGTGGGTGTGCTGTGAGACTCCAGCTTTAGTGCAGGATGGCAGCCTAGTTTGTCAGATCAGCCTTATTTGGACACCTGTGTAACTGTTTCAAAACACACACTACACTCTTGCACTCACCAAGAATTTCAGGAGTTGTCTGCAGGGTGTGTTGTTGGTGCCTCTTGTCAGTGAGGTGAGCTGTGTGCTGTGGGCTGAGAGTTTGTCTTGAAGCCAGGTTATTGCTGCTACAGCTTCCTCTGAATCTCCACATCATTCCTTTGTCATTCCCTGGCTGCTGCACACTTGCCAGGGAGCAGAAGTGTGTCCTCTCTGCCAAGCAAGAAGCCACTATTGGAAGGATGCTTTTACACAGCAGCATCTGTACTCTTGGCTGATCGAGGATTAATCCCTGATCCCTTTGAGACCTGTTCAAAGTACCTGCAGTTCAAAATTTTGTTTCTTGAATGGCTGCAAGATTAAGTTTAGGGTGATCTACAGGTTCACATCTCTGTCTCTGAAACATCCAAACCAAATCCCTTCTAAGCCCTTGACTCCCACTGAGAGAGGGCTTGGATCAAGGTTGGGCGATGCAGTGTATAGCTCGGCTCATACATTAAAACTGAGCCATGCTTTAGTAATTAAGGTTTTGTGTCTTTTTAGATGCATCCTGGTCATGCTTCTTGTCATCATGCCTGTAATTAAGGCTGTAACCAGCTTGCTAGCTGAGAGGGAAGACTTACTAGTTAAAATGGAAACCAATGTTATGCTAAATTATTAAAGGGAGGGATTTTCTTTTAAATGTGTTTTATGGGATGTCTATGTGTTGCCTTTGAGATGAGTTCCCATGGTGCCAGGGAGGATAAGATCGTATCAAGAGCAATACAGTGATGTTGCAGCTACTTGTTTGAGGTTGTGCTGGCTCTGCTGTCTGTGCTACCTGAAACCGTTTTCTCCTCTTCCTTGTTTTTTTTTTGGGGGGGGGGATTGTTTTTGTTTTTATTTTAATAAGAAATGAGAGGATGAAGAGCCAGAGTCAATTAAACTCATCTTTGGAAATCTGAGTCCTGTGGTTCTTTTATGAATCAGGTTCACTGCAAGGAGAGGATAAAAATAGTTTTTTTAAAAAATAAGCATATCATTTCCTCCAGACTTCTAAAATGGACTCTGCTTGAGCTACACATAGATCTATCTTCTCTTCTAGAAAGGTAATGTTAAATAGTCTCCTCCGTACTCCTCATCTAGTTAATTATGTGGCCCTTCCCACCGTTTTATTGGACTACCAGAATGACTGACGTAGCTGTGGACGCTGTTCCAAAACCTGACTCTGCAAATGTACGAAGAATAGATTTACATACTGAATGTTATGCTCTGAGGATCTGGGCTGAGGCTGGTATTTGAGATGTATTTTTTTTGTCCTCTCATAGTGGCTTTTGAACCACTGCCTCAGTTCTTGTTTCAGAATTGGCTGCTCAGTGTATTATCACAAGACAGAAAATTCAGTAAAAAATAAGTAAATATTATTCATGAATGTGTTCAAACACAACTTTTAATTCAATCCTGTGAAAAAAAATGCATTTTTGCAGTTGGCTTCCTCATAATTTTGAAGGAGTGGTAGCTAAGCAGGAAAAACAACTGGGGCAGGATGTGAGCTGTATCAGGTCTCTTTTCTTTATCTTACCCAAACTTTCTCCCCATCCTAACTGCCCCTCTGGAGCAAGGCCAACTCCCAGCAGCTTTGAGGGTGTGGAGGAGAAAGATGTGTTGGCAGGCACACGCTGCTGTTCAGAGCTGTGGGTTGAGAGGGGCAAAAAGCCAATTTTTTTTCTTCATCGTGATGCAGAAAATGCCAAGCAGTGCCACCAAAACCTGGTGGGGTGGTGAGAGCTTGCATATGTAAGCAGCTCAGCCAACTTGATGTTTTCACAATGAGGTTCAAACATCTGTTCAGAAAGTATTTTGGGGGTGGAAAAAGAAATCTGTGAGCCTTGGCATGGGTGGTCAATAGCTTGTAATCAATTGAAGTGACTGGGCTTGGGGGAAGAGTGATGTGGGGTCTTGGAGGTGGATGATGAACAAAAATGCATGTGCAACTGACTGGTTGTGGCCTAGGCAGAAGGAAGAAGGTGTCCAGGGTGAAGATCTGGTGTGAAATTTCTTCTGGGATGATGTGGCTGTGGGGTATCGTGCCAGATTGTGGGAACTGGGAGCTGGTAAAACCATGAAAAACAGCATCCCTGGTGAGTAACTGCTGATGGGGTTTCCTGGGGCAGATGGTAACGTCCTAGCCTGTACCTGTTCCTGCATGGAGGGGCTGCACCTGAGCTCAGCTGCACCCCTGGGAACTGTGTGCTGCAGGTAGGAGCCAGCTCAGTCTGGTGAGGTTATGCTGACCCAGAGCTAATAAATCCTCCTGGATACAAGCCGAATGTCTTTGTACCACGCTCTGTAATAACAGCAAGATATTATCCAGGTGTCTATGATGTTGGAAGAATGTCAGGTTCCTCTGGTTTCCTCAAGGCTATTGGTTACAGAGAATTTGGGATACATGGCCAATAGTTACATGGAATTGGCATGCAAGCAATTAACATCTAATACAGCACATGCAGGAGCTGGTTGTTCCTGTCCTAGAACATGAAATATTAAAGCTAGGACAAAAAAAAAAAAAAAAGCACTGAAGACTCTCTTCATTGTGTCAAAGTTAAGCTGAAAAATTGTAATGTAGTATACAATTTCTTTTGGAGTTTTTCAAGATAGATTGTTGGCGATGATGTCCCACATCTTTAAAAGCATTCACACTGTGCGTTCTGCTGTCTCAGTCAACAAAAGAGTCTCCAGACAGGTCTGGTCTACAGCTTATTTTTATACTGTTTGCAAAGCTGGATTGGGATGGTGAGTGTTCTTGGGTCTGCTGCAGGTGCTGCCCACCCCTGCCACACAGAGTTTAGCTGCGGGTGAGCAGGTACATTGTTTGACAGGATTGCAGGTGCTGGAGCTGGGACCTGAACACCTGCCCACAAGGTGAGTGTGTCAGGACAAACTGTTCTGAGTAGAAGGGGGCCCTGATAACATTCTCTAAGGAACTGCTCTGTAAACCGAAACCAAACCAACCTCTTTTTTTAACTAGGTAATTATGTACAGTAGTAATTATATCATGCAATTAGACGCTGTTATATATAATATACTATGTAATACACCAGTAGTATAACAATAGCCACTTTAATGCAGGAGAGACATTTACCAAAGTGCTACTACCCAAATCTACTTATTTTACACTGTCTCTTCATTGTTACTACTTCAGTTCTCTAAAATGACTCTTGTAGCCCAGACAGTTCCCTAGACTTGTTCATCCTGAGACCCCAGGTTCAGTCATCGCCCTGGCAAGCACTGTGTGGTTTGGTGCTCTCTAGAACCATTACAAACAGCAGTCCTGTTTGGAGGTGGAAGTCTAAGCACTTGCTACAGGCAGGAATTGTGCGGCTTGTTGAGCTCATCACCAGTGTTCCCCAATAGGCTGACTTACACTCAGATAACCTGTAAATTACATCAAAATCTTTATCCTGCTTAGATGCTCTAGCACTGGAGGTCAGAGAAGACCTGCATGTAGATGGAGTGCAGAGCTGGGTGAGTGTTGTGGTCCAGGCTTTGGTGCTCCAGTGTTGTGCTGCCAGAGACCAGCTGGCTTCTGTAAGGTCCCTCTGCCTGGGCTGTATTCACCCAGCCGACGCTGTCATGGACTTCTGCCAGCATGACACTCACAAGTAGCAGAAGTTATCAGGTTCAGGCTGCTGGGAGTGTAAAGAAGAGGTCAGTCTAGGCAGTACCTAAGGCAAAGTTGAGGTTTACTAAGAAGGCAAACCGGTCCTTTTTTTATCTTGTCAGCTGAACATGAATCTGAGACCCACCACCCTGTGTTGCCATCAGAGCAGTTGCTAGGCATGAATAGAGGCTATTGTGGGCTGCAGAGGAAAGGCTGCCCCCAGCACCTGGGAAGTGTATGCAAGTTACTTTGAGGCCCTCTGTGGCCAAATGTCCTATTTGGAACAAGTGCCAACCACAAAGGGTGATCTATGGCCTTTCTGTCCTCTGGCAGGAACCTCAAGCGTGGCCAGAGCTTGGAGCGCGACGTTTGATGAAATCATAGGCAAGCGCATTGAAACATTTTGTAAAAAATACATGACGATGGATGTTCCAGGAGTGTTAGCAAAATACCCAGACATCTTCGCCGTGGTGATAATCATCATCCTAACAGGTAAAACCTTTGAGGGATTTGTGAGTCTTGGACCTCCTATAATTTTGTTGTTTGCTTTTTGATTAGTCACAAAGTCCTCATTTATTTTGGACAACATATTAAAGACTCTTTGTTTGCTACAAGTGTTAGATTGACCTATATAGTTGCTGTGGCGTGAGCTTGGGACATAGCCTCCTTACAAGGTTTTTAACTAAAGGGGAGCATTCTCAGTATTTTTTGAGCCACTTTTAAAACGGTCAATCAAATATTATACAAAGAAGAAAAGATGACTCATTATCCTCAATCAGGTATAGAAATTTAATCCTTTCCTCCACAAATCCTGTTACGCAAGAATTTCATTCTGTTGCTCTATTACACTTAATCATTTTGCCTTTGAGAAGGAGAATTACTGCCAGTATTCAGTCCCTTGAGCCAAGAAAGTGAGGAAAAAAAATTTGGGACACAATAACAACCCAATGTACAACTGATTTGGTTTTTTTAATATATATATATATGGGATTCAGTTTGCAGCAGTGAATGCAAAACACAAGAGATGTAAATGTGTAGTAAAGAGCCAGGTTCCCTTTTTAAGAAAATGTGCCAAGGCTTTGGTCAGAATTTGGAGAAGTTTTGAAAATTTGTAAAATTTAAATTCTTCTCAACTTCTACCACTACTCCAACTGGATGTTGCAAAGCATTGCCAAATTTAGGCCTGTTTAAAAAATTACATTTCTCATGTGCCCCTCTGTGGTGTCCAGAACACAGAAGCTGTAGTGTCACCCCAGCAAGGTTGTCCTGGTACTTCCCATTCCAATCAGGATGACTCACATAGCCATCACTGGGACTGGGACAGGCTTCACAAGTAAGTGGTGCTAGGTTGGAAGGTAAATCCCATCCTGCAGTAGTGATGTCTGGGCTGGAGTCCTTATTCTCCTTCTTGGTGAGTTAATCCTGACCTACTTGAGTTACTTGGCTTTGCGGAGAAATGAGATGTGCTAAGTTAGGCAGAGTACAGCATGCCTAGAGCAGGGCTGCTTCTATAAGTCCCCAGCACACCTGCTGCGGGTGGCAAAATACCTGACTGCTTATCTGCCATTTTTTCTCCAGGACTTTTAATTTTTGGCGTGAAGGAATCTGCCCTGGTGAACAAAGTGTTCACCTGCATCAACATCCTCGTTCTTGGCTTCGTCATGGTCTCCGGCTTTGTGAAAGGGTCTGTTAAAAACTGGCAGCTGACCGAACAGGACATTTACAACACCAGCATTTATGGAGCGAAGTAGGTTGGATCTTTTCTTCTCAGCTCTGAAATGGATACATTTTCAGTGGGAAATTTGTAGGGGGATTTATGGTGTGATCTAGAAAACTGGTGAGTAGGATGACTCCCTCCTTTGCCAAATGCTGTGAATTCAGGCAAAGCTGGTATAGGTGGCTGTTTGGTGAAAGCAGGCTGTGCTGATAGGCTGAAACTGATAAGAGATAGACAGTGTCAATATGAGCCCTGCTGCAAAACTGACGATTTCCAGCCTCTTGACCAATACAGCATTCAAACTTGAGAAAAAGGAGTGTTTTAAACAACTTCCTACTCTAGGCTACACCAAGCTGTAACTGATGCCCGTATGAAGCTGTGACCAAGTAGATCCCTGTGGTTTCTTTGGACATTTGGGCAATGTTCTTGAGGCACCGTTGTACCTTTTGCAGACCTTGTCAGAAAATCCTCTGTCAAATGAAGGAAAGTTGCAGCAAGCATATCACAAATCCACTTTTAATTGCATTTTGCTACTTGACCAAAATCCTGTCTTCCTATACAACATCAAAATTAAGGATCTTACAAGGGTTACCAGTGATACAAGGCTGTTCATTTTTGTTTGAGACTGTACAACACAGAATGAAGGCCTTGAAAATGTCCACGCACATCAGCTCGGTCCTGGCTTGCTGTTTAAACACTTTTTATGCTGACCTGCAAGGAACCACGGTTTGGCAAAAACTAGAGATTTGTAAATGTTGCACGAGTTAAGTTTGGCTTGTGCACGAGCTGCTTACTGAGTCTTTCTGCAAAATTCAGCTTGCTGCAAACAAATTGCTTCTTTAGGAAAGGCCCCCCCTCCTTCCTTACTGGTATTCCCATGCAAGACACAATTAGTGCAATAGCTTCAAAGTGTAACTGTAGCTCTTTGACCCTTAAAACTTACTATTTTTGTAAAATCTGTCTGGGGTTTACTTAACTTTATCACTATTTTCAGAGCAATCCACATTTGACTTGTGCTATTTCTGAAAATAACAGTTCAGTTTTCTTCTGAGTCTCAATAGAGCTTCTTGAGAAAGTTCACATGCTTACACCTGATAAGGCTTGCAGATTTGGGATTTACTTTAATTTAATTGCCTTAATTCATCTTTACAAAGACTTTTTCCTGAAAAAGTGACATACGTCACTTGAACTGAAGGGGGTGTTATATATGATTCAACACAGGCACATGGATCTGAGGTCCTGATCCAGAGTGCATTGGACTCTCTAGGTGTCTGTTGACTTTAATGAACTTTGGGTGAAGCTCAGCAAAGCATTTGATGCATCAGGGATTTAAAAGGATGCAGAGCTCTCTCCTCACTCAGGATTGCAAGCACGGTTTGGGTGTGAGCTTGGCATGAGGAATTTCCAAGTTGAGAATGGAGGATTGGGCAGATTTTAGACAGTTACGGCGCCATGCATTGCTCTTTGATGTCTATGCACCTCACTTTATCTGAGTCCATCTTAGGTGAAAAGTGGATTGTTTACATGTTTCTCAGTCTTCAGCTTTCAGAATTACGTGTTATGCTTTTTCAGAATCTTGTGTTTAAATGAATGTGTGTGTATCTACACACGTGCAGCAATATTAGGAGACAAATTTTAATATTCATGCTATTTTCTCCCTGTCTTAGCCAAGGTATTTTTATATATCCCCCAAAACAGGTGGTGGGTACAAACCATGCACCGTTTTTACTCTGTGCATTCCCCAGACTTTTGCAGGCCAGGCAAAAACTCAGCAGTGGGTAGGACTGAGCATTTTGCCTGGTGTTCGTATGCTAGCATGTGAAAGGGAGAGCACGTTCCTTCAAACTCCAGCTTTGGATTTTGTGTGAGCTATATGAATAGTATTGTTACTCCCACTTAGGCAGAATGACCTTTAACCTAGTGCCATGCCTTTTAGTCAAACACAGGAAGAAAAGCTCTATGGTGTTGGAGGGTTTATGCCCTATGGATGGAAAGGAGTCCTCTCGGGGGCAGCCACGTGTTTTTATGCTTTCGTGGGATTTGACTGTATTGCTACTACAGGTAAGAAAGAAGATTGTCTTCATTCTGGTTATGAATCTGTTTGCTGGTAGACTCTTTCAGTAGTGTTGCACAGCACAGATAATGAGTAATTTGGGGCACTGCATTTGTCATCCCTCTGAACCTATTGGTTTAGCTGCTCCTAATAGTCAAAGTGTCAGGTATGTCCAATTCCCTGTGTACCTGAGTGCTGACTTACAGCTGCTGTGGCAAGCAGCTAGACCTTATAATCCACAAAACAAGCTTACTCCCTTCTTCTTTGCCTGCAGGACTCAATTTCATGCATAGTCACCAATGACCGGGTCAGACCACAGAAAAACACATCAACTTTTACCAATTAGGCTAACAAGGAAGGCCCGGATTAAGATGCCTTGTATGACTGATGAAGTCTGACCCTCTAACACTAGATGATAGTTTAATCTACAGGTTATTCTGGAGAAGGGCTCTTCATTGCCTTCAACTGAAGAAGCTCCACTGGCTTTGAGTATTTAAAAAGCCAGAGAAAGAGGAAGCTTCTTGGGAGTCACCTGCAGGCTAAAGCTGTGCCTCAAAATCAAGGGGAGTTTTTAATCTCCAAAGGTTCAGAAACATCCTGAGAGAGAAACCGTCAGCATTGTCATATTTCTCCTGGCTAAGAAGGATCTCAGTTTCCTGGAGAAAAGGTTATCCTTAATTTCACATTTTGCAATAATTGAGATTCTTCAAGGCTGGAGCAGAGGAGGGAGGACATCATCACAAAGACAGATAAAGCAGCACTCCCTCTTGTTCCAAGGAGTTTGAGAAGTGCCAGCTCCATTACTCCAGCTGGCCCTAGGGCCTCTCCTCGGAGGAGAAACACATTCATTTGCCTTCTACTTATAGGTGTATGGGTCTCTGTTTGTTGTTTCATCCTTCTGAGATGCCATACCTTAGGAAGTCTTGCTTTCAGAGGAGAGCAGCTTCATAGGACAGGGAAGACTCAAAGCTGTTTCTTAATTAATCGGTACCTGAATTTTGAGTGTTTTTTTTTTTTTTTTGACTTGTTCATCCCAACTTGGTTGTTAAAAATTTTCCATAAAAAATAGAGGGAGTCCTTTATTTAGGAAGAATGTTCAAAGATCCATATGATTTTCCAGTGCTGTTCAAAGTCACTTTTCCCTAGAAATGGGCAGCTGTGGTGCTGTGTTCACTGTGTAGTAGTTCTGGTGTATATGCTAAGTGAAATGGTCACCCAAGGATATGCTCAACAACTGCACAGTATTTTCTTGTCCCATCATTTGTCATCATTGAACTCTTCTTGAGGCTGCACCATCAGTGGGATAGCAGGAGTAACTGCGGGTAAAACTAATCTTTTTTGGGCAAAGGACTATTTTTAATCTGAATTGTTCCTGTGTCTGAGTTTACAAGGCCTCGGCAAATGTTTGTCAGAAAGAATGACAGGAGCAGCAGAAGTGGGAGCAAATGACGGGATGTGCCAAGTAGATGGAGCAGGCTGTCAGCAGCATTGTGGTCAAACAGCACCTCACTGCCCACAAAGCCTTGGAGAGCCCTAGCCAGCATGCCCTAGGTTGGAATAAAGTTCTTGCTCGTCCTTTAGCTGATATTTCAATTTCTTTCTTCTAGGCGAGGAGGTAAAAAATCCTCAGAAGGCCATTCCTGTTGGCATCGTGGCATCTCTGCTCATCTGCTTTGTGGCTTATTTTGGCGTGTCAGCTGCCCTGACGCTCATGATGCCTTACTACAAGCTGGATACCAATAGCCCTTTACCCAAGGCCTTTAAATATGTTGATTGGGATGGAGCCAATTACGCAGTGGCTGTCGGTTCCCTGTGTGCGCTTTCTACAAGGTGAGACACTGCTCTTCCTTCGTGTATCTCTCAAGGCAAACAGGAATATCCAGCTGCTTTACTTTGCTGTGTTCCTATGAGACAAGAGAATTAAGACCAGGATGAAATTTGGAGATAATGACTTTAAGAGGACCGGGATTTCACTGTGATAGATCTTAGAATTATACATAACCAGTATCACTTTGTAAGCTCCCATCTTTGCAGCAGACCCAGCAGGTGTATCTCTGGAATACAAATCTGGATTCGGTGACTAAGTCATGGATGTAGCTCCACAGTGTAAGCATGCTTTAACCACAAGGCATGCTGGCCTGCTGAGTGGAGAGCAGGCCTGTGTCAGATAGTGCAGGGTGCATCTGCTGGAGCTTATGGGACTTTACCGTATCTAGGGCCGTCTGTCTGCAGGTTGCCTGCAGGACAACCGTCTGGGTGGGAGGCAGGGCAGGCTGGAGAAAAACTCTGTCATGTTCTTCTGCACTCTAGAAACCTGTTGTTTCAGATCAACTTAGACATATTCAATTAGGTGAGCCACTCATAGAACTTATGACTATTTTGCTACCTAAAGTCGGGCTGTTTTCATGTTTCATAGCTAAGTTTAAGTATCAAAATCTTGGAGCTACACTTTTATTGCCAGCTCTCAGCAACATGGGTGTACAGAGGGAGACCTTGAAGGAGAAGTTGAAGTGAATGAAAGCCACCTGTTCTGTGTTTTTTGTGAAAACGTAAACTCAGTTTTGTGTGCCTGTGCTCAGCAGGAAGTGATATAAGCAGATTATTTCCCTCTTCTGTGTCCTTAGTCTCCTTGGCTCCATGTTCCCAATGCCTCGAATAATTTATGCTATGGCAGAAGATGGACTCCTCTTTAAAACTTTGGCTAAAGTCAGTGAGAAGAGAAAAACTCCAACAATTGCAACTATTATGTCAGGGGCTGTTGCAGGTAAGATCCAAAGACTTGCATGAAAGTATGGAAAGGAGGCATAAGCTCAAATAAATCCAAACTCGGTGAAGATCGGCAGCAGAAACAGTAAGTTCTGCAGCCGTGTGCTTGATTGAGGTGGGCAGGCAATCCCCCGAGAGAGGGAAAGCCCAGGATGGAAGCCCCGAGCCGCTGACTCTCCTGAAACCAAGGAGCGGCAGCTCCCATGTGGGCAGCAGACATGGCAGCGGGGCAGTCCCAGCAGAATCGGCAGAAGATTTAAATGTCTTCTAAGGAAAGGCAGCAACCAGAGCGCTGTGAACAGTAGCAGGAAAACAGGTGTGTGGCTTGTCAGAAGGGCGTGGCTCGACAGTTTGCCAAGGAAGTTCGCCAAGGCAGGACAAGCAGGAAATCCTGGCGGCACAAGAGCAGGCCATCCCCATGTGCCATAAAACGAGTTGGTGGGGAAGAAAACCATCTTGACTGAGTAGAGAGCTTTGTATCAGTCTCAAGAAGAGGAAAGTTTATGAAGAAAGTTTGGAAGTGAGAGCAGGCATCCCAGGAGGACTTCTGAGGGTGAGGTGAGAAGAAAAGTAGAAGGGCTAAAGCCCAACTAGAACTCCAACTAGCCAGTTCGGTAAGGGACAATAAAACATGTTTCTTCAAATACATTAACAACAACAGGAGGACTGAGGAGGATCTTCCTCCTCTACTGGATGCAGAAGAGACAGCAGAGACGAGGGATGAGCATAAGGCAGAGGTACTTACTGCCTTGTGTCAGACTTTAGTAGTAAGGTGAAATGTTTTGTGGATACTCAGCTCCCTGAGCCAGAAGACAGTGAGAAGGAAGCTCCAGCAATTAGGAAGGATTTTGTGAGAGACCTGCTTGGCCAATTAGATGCACACAAGTCTGTTGGGCCAGACGGGATCCACCTGAGGGTATTAAGAGAGCTGGCAGAGGTCCTCTCCAAACCCCTTTCCCTCATCTACCAGCAGTCCTGGCTGACTGGGGAAGTGCCCCTTGACTGGAGGCTGGCAAATGTTACACCTATTTACAAGAAGGGTCAGAGGGAGGATCCGAGGAACTACAGGCCTGTTTGTCTGACTTCAGTACCAGGGAAGGTCATGGAGCAGATCATCTTGAGTGCTATTGTAAAGCACATGCAGGACAGCTGGGTGATCAGGCCCAGTCCCCATGGGTTTATGAAAGACAGGTCCTGCCAGACCAATCTGATCTCCTTCTATGACAAGGTTACTCGCTTAATGCACAAGGGAAGGGCCGTGTATGTGGTGTACCTGGACTTCAGTAAAGCCATTGACACTGTTTCTCACAGCATTCTGCTTGAGAAACGGGCTGTCATGGGCCTGGACAGGCACACCCTCTGCTGGGTAAAGAACTGGCTGGATGGCCAGGCCCAAAGAGTTGTGGTAAATGGAGTTAAATCCAGTAGGAAACCAGTCACGAGTGGTGTTCCCCAGGGTTCAGTGCTGGGTCCAGTCCTCTTCAGTATCTTTATAAATGATCTGGATGAAGGAATTGAGTGCACCCTTAGCATGTTTTTGGATGACACCAAGCTGGCTGGAAGTGTGGATCTGCTTGAAGGAAGGGAGGCTCTGCAGAGGGATCTGGACAGGCTGGATCGATGGGCTGAGACCAATGGGATGAGGTTGAACAAGGCCAAATGCAGAGTTCTCCATTTGGGACACAACAACCCCATGCAGCGTTACAAACTTGGGGAAGAGTGGCTGGAGAGCAGCCTGGCAGAGAAGGTGCTGGTGGTGTTGGTTGACAGCCGGCTGAACATGAGCCAACAGTGTGCCCAGGTATCAAACACAGCGCAGCCAGCAGGAGCAGGGAGGTGATTGTGCCCCTGTACTCAGCATTGGTGAGGCTGCACCTGGAGTACTGTGTTCAGTTCTGGGCCCCTTACTACAAGAAGGACATTGAGGGGCTGGAGCTTATACAGATAAGGGCAATGAGGCTGGTGGAGGGGTAGGAGAACAAGTCCTATGAGGAGTAGATGAGGGAATTGGGGTTGTTTAGCTTGGACAAAAGGAGGCTGAGGGGAAACCTCATCATTGTCTACAACTGCCTGAAAAGAGGTTGTGGCAAGGTGGGTGCTGATCTCTTCTTGCAAGTGACAGGCAATAGGACGAGAGGAAATGGCCACAGGTTGTGCCAGGGGAGGTTTAGACTGGACATTAGGAAGAATTTCTTCACTGAAAGGGTGGTCAGGCACTGGCACAGGCTGCCCAGAGAAGTGGTAGAGTCGCCATCCCTGGAGGTGTTTAAAAGAAGGGTAGATGAGTTGCTTAGGGGCATGGTTTAGTAAGGGGACAGGTAGGGTTGGACTCAGTGATCTCAGAGTCTTTTCTAACTGGATGATTCTATGATTCTATGATCTGCCTGACTCTAGCCCAGTTATTAATTGGATGTGTTACACAGTGTGACTTCTCAGAGCATTCCCTGGGTTTCCAGGGCATGCCCTGGAGGCACTGGGTGGCCGTGGATATCTCGCTGTGTGCCTGTCCCTCTCTCTCAGAGCTCCTTGCTGACATCCTGTCTCATGCCAAGAATTATCTTCATTTGCACCTTGGGTGCTCTGTAGGTTTTAAAAATAATTAAGACCCTGCAAGGTCGCAACCAAGAAGGCCAATTATATCCTGGCCTTCATCAGGAATAGTGTGGCCAGCAGGACTAGAGAAGTTACTGTTCCCTTATACGCGGCACCTTGAGCACTGTGTCCAGTTCTGGGCCCCTCAGTTTGAGAAAGATGTCAAGATGCTGGAGTGTGTCCAGAGGAGAGCAATGAAGATGGTGAAGGGGCTGGAACACAAGCCCTTTGAGGAGCAACTGAGGTAGCTGGGGTTTTTTAGCCTGGAGAAAAGGAGGGTCAGGGGAGACCTTATTGCTCTCTACAACTACCTAAAGGGAGGTTGTAGTCAGGCAGGGGTTGGTCTCTTCTCTCAGGCAACCGGCAACAGAACAAGAGGACACGGTCTCAAGCTTCGCCAGGGGAGGTTTAGACTTGACATTAGGAAGAAGTTCTTTACTGAGAGGGTGATTGGCCATTGGAATGCGCTGCCCGGGGAGGTGGCGGAGTCACTTTCCCTGGAGGTGTTTAAGACGAGATTGGAAGAGGCATTTAGCGCCCTGGTTTAAATGATGAGTTGGTGGTGGGTTATAGGTTGGACTCGATCTCAAAGGTCCTTTCCAACCTTGTAATACTGTGATACTGTGATGAGCAGCTTACCCTCTTCTCACAGCCACTCCTTTCCTTGTGATGCCTAGCAAAGAGGACAGCCTAGCTGCTTCCTTTTTACCTTCTGCTGCAAATGCAGGATGAGCCGTCAGTGTGAGCATGCACCAATTTGGTGGGGAACTGGTGCTGTAGGCTCTGAGCTCTGGTGAAAGGGGTCAGCTCCTGCTTTTGGGATCCACAAACCCTCCTCAAAGCCGCTTCCTTCACACCTTTCTCTTCAGATGGCCTTGGGCCATCTGGGGAGAAGGAGCCAGATAAAGTAAAAAACCAGTGTTTTGCAGTCCCTTCAGGTGGTTTGTCGCACCTACAACCAAAGCACGTACAAAGCTGCAGGGATAGCACCTGCCAGGTCAGCTTGAAGGTTGGGTTGGTTGTTGGTCTTCAGGTGGTGTGTGGAGGACAGGCTGGGCCGAGCTCCGAGATCCCTGCATTCTCATACAAGCAGTGGCATCACTCAAATGCCTGACTATGGCACCTGTCCTCTGCTTACTTGATTCTTCTGAAGGCCTTCATACAAAGGCCTGTACAACCCGGGGCTGCCTGGTGAGCATGTGCAATCCAAGTAATGCCTAAGGCATGGCAGTGTATACCTCTTTCTGGAAAGCCACAGGATGAAGCATGCTAACTTAGGGCACTCTCCTTGATGCTTTGTCCCATTGCATGCAAAAGCCTGGTTTCACCCCAGCTGAGCTGAGACACCAAAGGGAGGTGTTCTGTGTCCTCCATGCCCTCTAGCTACTTTCAGGAGATATTTGTGGCTTTAGGGGTGCTGCGGCTGCACTGGGGGACCCCAGCAACGAGGCTGTGGCTTAAATGCCTGGTCATTGCTGGTAGTTGGGTGAATGTACAAGACAACCAGGCTGGTGTTCATTGTAGGAAATGGTTCTTCTGGTTCCAGCTAGCGAGTCTGTGCAGAGACAACCTGCAAGGCTTGACGTATTCATGCACCAAGTCCTGCCCCTCCCCATCTCAGGACAGCTTGAGCACCCCTGCCAAGTCCTGAGCAGCAGCCACGTGTGTGCTGCATAACCACTGATGCTCCCAAGATGTGCCTGTTGACTATGTTACTGATTTTTCTTCCCTGTCTCACCTTCCTTTCCTCCTGCAGCTCTTATGACCTTTTTCCTCGACTTGAAAGACCTTGTGGACCTCATGTCCATCGGGACCCTCCTGGCTTACTCCTTGGTGGCAGCCTGCGTTTTGGTACTAAGGTATGCATGTAAAAACAGCCCTTCTTGTACCACACAGACAGAAATCCAGACTGTGATCAGATGCCCTTATAGTTTCCACAGGTCCACGAAATCCATGAACATCTGCAGCTATAAGCACGTGAGGAACTTTGTTTCTTTAAGCTCACGGGAGATTGTGCTAGTTGGACCTGCCAGGAGGTCCTCTGAAATAGCTTTACCCTTGTTCCATGCCGCTCCTGCTGCAGTCAGCCCTGAATGCCCTGGGAGATACGCCAGCAAGGAGGGATGAGAGATGGGTGGTCCTGGCTGCCTTCATCGTCATCACTCTTGTTCCCACTGCACATACAGTTCCGGGTTATCTTAATTTTGAAAGAGGATTCAAGAGCAAGTCTAGCAGGAGCAGAAAAGCTGAGCTTGTGCTTGCAGGATCAGTGCCTTAGTGCGTGCATCTCTTAGAAGTACTGAGCTCCCATAGTTCCCCTGTTCTGAGCTGGAAACTGAACCTCTTCACTGCTTGGCACCTCACGGACAACAGCACTCTCCCCATGAGGACTGTACTTTGAAGTCTGGGTTACTGGAAAATAACTTTGTGTTCAATGACTTTTTCAGAGTCTGGTGGAGGTTTTTTACAAGCTCACAGCAAACGCATTGAACCAAGAACTGTCTTGCAGCAGGTGAAGGGCCAGTGCTGTTGTATAATGCCATTGCTCTGTGCCTGTGCTGTCCACCCTGCCTCTTTGAAAATTCTTGCTGATTTCCATTGCCTTTCTTACTTTCCCTCTTATTTCCCAGCCCATCTTCTCCATATAGCTGGAAAGGCCTTCTTGATTTGTTTTTTTTCAAGCTGCTGTACCTATTGCGTGGCATTTTCCCCATCATAGATTTGCAGAGTGGACAGCCTGTCTCATAGCAGCCCAGTCAGCTGCTTTGGCTGCCCCATTGACTGTCTAATGAAGTAGCAGCTGAATTTTTTCTAAAGCTGTAAGGTGTTGCCACTAATAGCCTGCTGTGGCCAGACCCAAGGATTTCACTGCATTTCTCAAGTCAGTGTTTCACAAATGACCTTGTTGCCAACGTACCCCCACAGAAGTGATTTCAAGGTTTCTTTCAAATTGGCCTTTTTCTTTAATCAGGCTCGTGGCTGAGTCACATGTAAAACCTTCTGTGAAAGAGCTGAGGCTGAAAGAGTGTTTTTATGTACCCATGCGGTTGTGCATCAGGGCACCACTGAATGAGCCGCTGCTGCACACGTGACAAAAAAACCCCATTCTTCATTTACCCCATCCTTCCCTGTGTGGCAGCAGACAAGCTAGAATAAGAGACTGGGATGGAGGAGGACAGGGCGGCAGAAATGTCACCGCAGGATTCAATCAGCTGGAATGTGATACTTACTGAGATGTTAGCTCAGCCACCTCCATGGCAAAACACAAGAGTTGAACTGCCACAGATACCCCAGGAGTCTGGTTGTGACTGCCTGTCTCTCTCCCTGCTGCTTCCTTCTCTGGTCTTTACTGCTGTCACCTGATCATGTTTTGATGGGACAGGTAATAAGATTTATGGAGTGCACTGTCCAGTTTAAAACACTGATATTACAACCAAGCTGTAGGTGATAACAGCGGACCACATTTGCTTACATCATGGTGATGTCATTCGTTGAATTTTCCCCCGAAACAGAAGGGTGTAGACATTGCATGTGCCTGTTCTGGCACTATTGTGATCTGGGGTGCAGTCGTGACTATCTCTATGGCTTTTAAACGAAAATTTTATTGTGCCAAACCAATACTCTCTTTGTTTCTTTTTGTTTTTCCTAGGTATCAGCCAGAGCAGCCTAATTTGGCATACCAGATGGCTAGGACAACAGAGGAGACAGACAACAATGAGTCTGTGAGCACCAGTGAGTCGCAGGCTGGATTTCTGCCAGAAGAAGAGAAGTGTTCCCTCAAAGCCATATTATGTCCCCCAAATTCAGATCCTTCCAAATTCTCCGGCTCGGTGGTGAATGTCTCAGCCTTCATCATTGGTAAGCACTGGGCAGTGAGCCAGCTGGTGTAGGTCCTTGTACTCACAGTGGTGGGAAAACTCGCGTCCTGGCTGTAGTTTCAGTGAGGTCTTGTAATGGCCAAAATAACTGAAGATCTACAGATTAAATTTGTGACTTGAAAAGAAATCCACAGATGGGGTGTATGTGGGTGTATAGGGAAGAGGACGTGTCGCTTAAAGTTGGGGTTTTCATATATTGCTGTTTTGTTTGCTGAACTTTCAGATTGTGCTTATCTTGCCTGCAGGGTTTGTTTTCAAGCTGCTGTACCTATTGTGTGGCATTTTCCCCATCATAGCGTTGCAGAGTTGACAGCATGTGTTGTAGCAGCCCAGGCAGCTGATTTGGCTGCCCTGTTGGCTGCCTAATGAAGTAGCAGCTGAATTGTCCTGTTTTTAAAAAAAGAATCAGCAAGCTTTTGGTGTCTGTTCACAGGTTTCCTTATTGTGGGTAGCTGTATCCTGACTGCCCTTGAGCCAAGCATTCTGATAAAGACTGTATGGATTATTGCTGCCATCCTTGTTCTCATAGTCAGCTTTGTTATATGGAAACAGCCTGAAAGCAAAACCAAGCTCTCCTTTAAGGTAAGTGTCATGGGAGGTTTAGCTAGAAAAGAGCTCTCTAGGAGGTGGTTGGAGGAGGAAGTGGGTGTGACTTGGTTAAATGGACATGCAGAGAATATATGCATGATATGATCTTTTCTATGCCGGGCTGCCAACAGAGCTGATGGATTGAGCTCTCCACCTAGTGTGGGTGTAACCTCTCATAATCTGTGTCCTTTGCCATAAAGGGATGTGCTACTGGAGCTGGGCTCAGCCTCCAAGTGTGGCTTCCTCTTGGGGTTTAACCTCAAAAGTCAGTGCAGGTGCTTTGCTGCAAAGCGCAGCATGGCAGAAGAAGAGTTGTGGCAAGCCTGCTGCCCAGCAGTGTCCTGTGGGCAGAAGCACATTTGATACAGAAAGAGGGGCTGAAGGGGTTAGCTGAGAGGTGGTCAGATCAGAAGTCACAACAGAGGACTCGGAAAGAAACGTGAATGGTGCTGGAGACCAGGACAGGCTGGTATGGCAGAAACTGGTGCAGAGATGTGGCCAGAAGGAAAGAGTAAGACAGTGCTTTTGACAGCAGGTAGTGATAAAATATGGAAAGGACAGAGACTAGAAGACAAGGAGATGGTTTTGAAGGGCCACATACAATCATGGATACAGAAGGAGAGAGAACCCAAGAAGCCAGCTTTTGTGTGAAGATCAAGGGGTTCTCACTAAAAGGCTCTAAGGAAGTGCACTTAGTCCTTATGGTGACTGAGGGATGACCATTCTGTCTTTACCGGCCTTAAATATGAAGAACTGCCTTGTCCAAGCACACCATCTTTTCTGTATTAAACAGACAATGGGATGGCCTTTTTCTCCAATATAATTCTGCAAGTTGTGTTTTATTATATTGATTTCAGGCTGTTTCCCCAATTTATTAAATTAGTTTTGGGTGCTAATCCCATCCTCCAAACTGCTCTCATTTTAACTGCTGTTCAATTACAGTTTTTCAATCGATTCTTAGATTTTAATAATTTAATCCAACCAGAGTTGCCCAAGGTACTGTTTGCAGCTCATCTTGAGGTTATGGTCTCAGAAGTGGAAAAGAAATGTCCAGGAGCAGAAAACTTAGGAACCGTCATATAGACTGTATTTTCTGATCTTGCGTCTGAGGAGATCTCTTTGCCTTACGCTCAAGATGTTTTACCTCCTTTTCTTCCCCTCAGCCACTGGCTTGTCTGAGAAAAAAAAAAAAAAATAGGCCTGTCACTACTAAACCTGTAGTGTCTGTTTCTTATCTCCTTGTTGTTCTTTAGACATTGCAACCTGACTGTCTAGTGATTTTTTTTTTTTTATTATTATTTTTTTTTTTTGAAGTCTCTCTGGGAATCCAAGGCTGACTGGTGTGTTCCTCAGTTGTTTTTCTGTATATCTTTTTAAGAGGTATTTTATCTCCCTTCTCCAGCCTTTAGAGACCTTACCGGTCTACCAAGAGCTCTCAGAGATGCCTATTAATAATTCAGAGGTCACTTCTGCAGTTTCTGGGTATGTAACTCACCCACCTAGGGAAATGTTATTTGTCCCTACTGAATTGACAAAGCCTAATTTAGAAAAATATTATTCTTCCATTTTCTAATTTGTGTGCCCATCTCGTTTCTCTAATGATATATATATGATATATAGCTGCTCACCTAAATGCTAGGTTTTTTAAATCAAGAAAGGCTTACAACATTTCACCCTGTTTATTTTTGTAAGTCTACATTTTCTCAGGCAGTTATGTTCACTTTCCTCTGGGTTTCACCATATTTGTGAATATTTTCTATAATTATAGTATGTCCTTTCTGATTTTGTCTTTAAATGCCTGTGCTATTTCTTTATGTTCTGATTTTTGCATTTTGGCTTCATTGTCTCAGGCATTCTTGGTACAGCTGCACTCGTCTCATAGTATTTCTTGGTTTTCTTCTGCTCTGGGATAATTTGCTCTGTATTGCTTAATTACCTTGGTACCAGCTGGATGAAGTTCTTCAGATCCCTCCTCCCTCCTAACATTCCTTTTACCTTCTTCTGGTCTTCTGTAGGTGCCTGTCATGATGGAGTCCTTGGTTTTCCTATTCTCTCATTGCCCGCAAGTATTTAGTATTGCTGCTAAAATCCACAAAGCAAGGACAACCATTCTTAAAATGACTGAACAACATTGTTTACAGGCCTCTCCTGTGGTGGACTGATGTCCTCGTTTTTGTCTAAGCTTGCCTTTTCTCAGATCTGGCAGCTGGAGAGTTGGTAACAGCCATCACTTCCTGTTCACAAGAGATGTGGTGTTCTTCCTTGCCCATTGATCTGCCCTGTGGACATAACGTATCCCTCTTTCTTTTTCAGGTACCTCTTTTGCCCCTTCTTCCTGTTCTGAGTATTTTTGTGAATGTTTACCTCATGATGCAGCTAGATGTAGGCACGTGGATACGGTTTGCTGTCTGGATGCTCACAGGTGAGTTTGAGAGAGTGAAAAATACTGTATTCGAAGTTACTGGCTACTATGGCGCATTAACCATAAATTTATTGTAGTATTCCAGGAGGGATTCTGAACTCTTATCATCCTGGGGCAACTCTAGTGACTTAAGTGCAGCAGATTAGGTAGTGTCTCAAACCTTGTTTCAAATTCAAGGGTCATGAAGCTTTTTGAGGGCAAAACAACAGCCTATGAACCATCTTTATGGGTCTTGTTGCCAATAAGAAACTGTGCAACATTTTTGGTTGGCTGGCCTTGAACTACAGTCCACGTGATGGGGCTTGCACTTCTGGAGCTGAAGGAGCTGCGCTTCATTCCAAGATCCGTTGCTGTGCAAAGAAGGCTGAATTGCCTGAAATGCCCAGAGAATTGGAGACAGTAGAAACAAGAAATCCATAAAATTGGCATTGAGTGTGAATGTATTTTACTGGGATGGATACTGTAGGTACAGAAATGGAGCAAAAGCTCTGGGGCAGAATGGACTGAAGAGCATGAGAGGTTGATTCTAATCAGCCCCCCGTTTGGGGATGGGACAGATTGTCCTTTAAAGACTGGTACCGGGTTTTTTTTATTTTCTAAGGAAGATAGTAGCTGTCCACTAGACATTAGCCATCAGGATGGCAGAAGAACCCCTGGTGTAACCCATGTTGGTGGGTGTGAGCGGTGGTCTCTTTCTTTACAGACCTAACAATGCCTTCTCCCTTTGGCTTCCCCAGGCTTTATCATCTACTTTAGCTATGGAATATGGCACAGTGTGGAAGCCACCTATGCGGCCTCAGCTGACGCAGAAAGAAACACGGACGCTGGTTTGGACAGCTGCAAGTGACTGTGTTTGCATATGGGGCAACTGGGGGATGGCTGCAGTGAAGGAAGTTTTGTGGTGGGGATCCTGAATCAGGTTCCATCTGGTTAATCAGTAATGCAGGAATAAGGAAGCACAACACAGGACTCCCCATCCCTGTTGCTGCAGCTTGCAGTTTGCTTAGTAGCACGGTTAAAAGGAATGACAAGGAAAAAAGCCACACCTCAGTCATACTCCCAGCGATGCCGTCAGCTAATCTGGGGCTATGCGCTTCCCTTTTTCCCACCTCCCGTTTTGTTGGGGTTTTTTTCCAGTGCATAGAAAGAAAACTGCTTCTGTGTGCCAGTTAACCTTAAATGCTGCTATGAAACTAGGCCTCACAAATGTCGGTCTTTCAGTAGCCCCAGGAATTGCCTCCCCACAGATACTCTACCTGATTGTACATCAAGGACATTTTACAGTCAAGCTTAGACCTGATTCGTCCTTCACCCGATGTGAGCTGTACCCTACATGTGCGCACAAAAAAGGCCCTTGCAAATCACCAGCTTTCACCTGCTTAAGCAATACTTGCATTCTTTAATGTATCAGGTCTCATAGTTCTTGTTCTATTTGACTTTTTTTAGCTACGTACTCATATGCTTTAAACTGCACCGCTGCTGTGAAATGTTGGGAGGGTTTGTGGTTGCTGCTTGTCAGTTGAATGGTCATTTTCCCACGCGTAGATAACACCAGCAGTTATTTCTGCCGACTATATGCTCAGCACAGGGATTGCCAGGTGTAGCCATAAAACTGCTTGGTCCAAGTACTTGAATGGTGTGAAAAGGAAGGGTGTCTCCAAAGAGCTGTCCTACCTCTTCACCTCAGAAGCCAGGCATGGCTGCAGTGGTGGGGTGGCAGCAGAAGTAAGCCCAGGTCTGACAATAAGCAGGGCCCTTTTTTCCCTCTCCCTACATCAGTTTTGTGTGCCAGCCACATGACGTTGGCAAAGGATCTGGCCATGAGACTTTGATTTGGTGTTGGTGGGTGGACTGCATTTCTGTCTCAGCAAGCGGAAGCACAGGAAGAACCTCAGGGGCTTGAACTTCACCCATGAGCAGTGCCTGATGTCTGCTCAGGGGAGGGCTGTGGGTGTGTGCAGGGGCTTCTCTGTCCCAGTGGTCCCAGTAGAGCATGCAGCCCAGAAAACATCTCTAAGCTCTAGGGTCCAGCTTGCTGAGAGAAGCTTTACCTTTGGGGCTGGAGATAATTTCTACTGCCTGGGTGCTGTGAGAGGTGGGAAGTTTGGAGTTGTGACTAGGATCTGTGTTTGGTTGGCAATGCCTTGGTTTTGCTGTAAGATTACATTTTTCTTGAATTGTCTCCAGTAGCTTTCCCCAGCCAAATTCACTAACCTAAAAAGCATCAGGAAGGTGGGCCATGCCCATTTAATGCCACTGATCTAAATTCATATTTCAGTTTGCACTGAAAACCAAATCACAGAATCACAGAGTGGTTTGTATTGGAAGGGACCTTTGAAGATCACCTTGTTCCAACTTCCCTGCTATGGGCAGGGACATCTTTCACTAGGGCAGGTTGCTCAAAGCCCTTTCCTGCTTGACCTTGAACACCTCCAGGGATGGGGCATCCTGGATGGATACTGCAGAAATCCCTTCTCCCAGTCTGAGTGGATGCCATCCTAAGTGTGTTCCATGCTACTGCCTGTCAACACCAGACAATCTTTAATCTATTTGTCAGCATGATTCTCACTGATGGAAGGGATGGGCTCTTGTTCCCCATGGTTCAGTTGGAGAACTGAAGAACAGACTCCTGCATGACATGATCAGGGTTTCACAGGGCATCTGCAGCAGAAAAAGGAACCAGACCATCTCTTGGATTACACAGCCAGACTGTGGACCATCTCTGGCAAGTTTCCAAGAGAGGCTTTATAACCTTTCTGCCCACTGAGGAGTTTTCATCTGGGCCTACCTCTAGTGCAGTGGGAGGCTCTTCTTGGCAGGGTTGGAATTGGAGTGAGTGAAGGCAATGTGTGCATTGCCTCCTGAGTGCATATCCCCCACAAAATGAGGTTGGAGTCTGCTCTGGTTGCTGAGTCTTGACTGTCTGCCAGTCCTTTGCTCCTTGTGCATTCACAAAGTCTTATTCAAGCAGAGAGAGAAAAATTTAAAAAAATCAAAGCCATTAGATTGAGGTCTATTTTGTTTAAACACAGGTAAGCTCTACACACTCCCCAGCCTTCCAAAAAACACTGAAGATGTGATGGGAGGGAAGGTGCAAACTCAAAGGGGAGTAAAGTTTCCCATTATTCCAAAAATGTAAGGATTTTTTCCCTACCTTGGGTACCAGTTTCTGAGAAATTATGACATTCAGCAATGTCCATCTGGGGGTGAATTCTGACTGGAAGTGTGTTTCCAAAGAAAACTATTTTAAAATATGCAGATTTCTTGCTATTTTTTTTTTTTATAAATATTAACTTATTTTTATTGTCGGGGGTTTGTCCTGGTATTTACACTGCATAACTGTTACAGCTTTCATGGCATATAATAGTGGCATGTGGAAGAAAGGTCCTGATACAGGTCATTTTTCTTCAGTTTCCTTTCCTCTGAGAAGATTCATAGGAAAACCTTCCTGTGTTGCCAGATTTGGTATTTGAATGTGCCATTACCTGTACCAGCCTCAGAGCCACCTGCTGTAGATTTGCTGGTGGAGATGGGGATCCTGAGCCCCATCTCAACTTCTCCATTGTGATTTCTTCTATCCATCAGTTCCCTCCTGAGTGGTGGCTGCTGCTGTCTCTCCTGCTGTTTGTTGCTGTTCACCAGATACACGGAGGCTGAGGGAGCCTATAGCTGTGTGCTGTGACAGGAAAGTGCAGGTGTCTCTGTGGCTCTCTATCTGCCTGCTTCACCATGGCCAGCTGGACCTGGAGACCTCCTGGTCTCCTCTTCACATGACTTGACCAGGGGAGTGGACAAGAGGGGAGGTGATGAGTTTGACACAGCTGTGTGCTCTTGCCCCATCCCCTCCTGGCTGCATCCACCCCTTTCTTTGCTGAAAGGCAAAATTTGCCTCTTGGAAGGGCAGCATCAAGGACTTCACTGACTCCTACTGTCTCCTCAGCCTCCCTGCTGATCAAGCCAGGTATCTGAAGACATGCAGCTGCTGCTGTAACCTTGCTCCTGTGGGCACATGCCTTCATTCCTTTGAGCTTTCCTTTGTAAGTAGTTCCATTTTATTTTATTGCAAGAATATTTTGTACAGATGCAGAGCATTTTGCTGTATGAAGTGGTGGGAATGGAGAAGCGATTCCTTTGCTTGGTGTGACAATAGACCCTTTTCAGCCAAAGCTGAGAGATGCAGTAGTAGAAGTGGCCTGCCTGATGTTTCAGAGCCATCTCTGACACAAGGACTGACCTTGTTTCAGCATGTTTGATTGCTCCCAGCCTCTTTGCATGAGAGGACCCCTCCGGCAAAGCTCTTGGAAGGGTCCTTTCGGCTGCCGGTGTGTCGCAGGCAGAGGTGTGCGGCACCAAAGCCACAGCATGCAGTTGTACAGCAAATCCGGATACACAGCCAGCCAGTTTTTCTCAGTGGAAAACTGTCAAAACAGCTTCCCCCCCAGGATGAACTGTTTTGTGCAAAAATTACTAACTCTGACTTATTTGCATGCAACTTTCATTCTTTGGTCACTGAAAATCATTACTGGCTGGGTTTTGCCTTCGTTTTACGCTTTTCTCACCCCTTGGGGTGGAGTTGATCACTGGTTCAGGCAGCAAGTGCCTGTGCTGGGTGTTGGGCATCTCCGCAGCATCATGAGGTGTGGGTCTGCTCCCCTGCCCCCCAGCTCGATCTGGGCATCATGGAGCCTGGGATGTGCTGCAGGGAAAGTGCTGGTGGTTCAGAGGAGCCCTTAGTGCTTGGCTGCAGCAGGGGAGGGGGAGCTGCAAGGGACCCTGCTGGTGAAAATGCTACTGGTGCTGATGCCATGTGTTACTGTTTATTGCAAGGGTTTTGGAAGGGTCAGGTTTTGGCCAGCAGTGCTTGCTGTGGGCACTCTCACCCTTCATCCATCCCAAATGAAAACAAACTCCTGTTCGTAGTGCAAGGCAGGTGCCCATTCACCGCCCTCTGCCTCCATTCCTGCTAACTCGGAGAACAGAAAGCAGTATGATATTATGTTTATGGTTTGTAAAATCTGCTTCTGTAGTGATTGCATTTTCTATACTATTGGATTCTGGAGGGATTTTATGAATTTCCCCCAGAAAGCCACATACAAGTGAGCACTGGTGTCATCTGTGCAAGGGACACGTGGGTCTGGGAGGCTTGGAGGGGCTTGCCTTGGAGGAGGGATGCTGGTTTTCCTGCAGAAGGCTCCCCTGCGGTGCCTCCCCTGCATGTGTGCTTCTCAGCAGCCTCCCCTTCTGAGGGAAGCCTGTTCCCTATGGCAGAAACAGCACCTCTCTTTCTAAACCCTTGGGTAACCTTGTGATATCCACTGGGCCCGACTTTATGGGGAGGTTCCGTTCCTTCCTTCCCCTTACCAAGAAACTGCATTTATTAAGGCTAAATCTATACGTATATGGTGAGCTGACGCTGACTGCCCTCACAGTCACCTTTCTGTGGGGCCGTCAGCCTGATCTGGGATGCCAGTGTGCCTGCATCCCAAAAGTGAGCTGAAGGCGGAGCCGCCTCGCCTGTGTCATTGGTTGCTCTGCTCGCTACCGCTCACTACATCGTTTGTCATTTATTTCCCACTCCAGCTGTGATGATTTTCCTCCTGGCTGCCTTATGCTCTACGTTACAGTCACAACTGGGGTCTCATGAGGTGTCTGACACCCAGCTGGGAACCAGATGATCCAGGAAGGTTTCTGCTAGCAAGGACCAGACTCAATTTTTCTCAGGGTATTTGCTCCTGGCTTGCGCTCTGAAACGCAAGGTTCATCTGAGACCTGGCAGGCTCCAGCCAGTGTGGGGCACCTCTCCCTCTCATCGTCGTGCGAGGCAGTGGTTTTGGCAGCAACTCGTGCTTTTAGGATGTTGGGGAGCAAAGGGTTTCCTTGCAGCACGTCGTGCCTTCCAGCTGCACTGGGTGCAAAGAGCAGGAGGAGCCACCATGCTAGCAAACCTCCTGCGAGTCTGGGTCACACCAGCAAAGGGATTTTATTGACCAAAGCCATGGAAGAATCTGTATATTTTTATTTTGTAATTATTAAGCAAAATGTAAATACCTTTCTGTTGACTTTTTGATGGTCTATTTTCCTAATGATTTCTCAGAATTTCTTATGGGTGTGATAGGTAGTTTTAATGCTTGTTTTGCAAGCAAATGTATTTTTTCTCTTTTTGATCTTTGCTTTGGTTTGATTTTTCTAGTTTGATTTTTTTTTTTTTTTTTTATTGTGCTCATGTAGCGTTTAAATCCTTAAGTTTTCAAATGTGAACCTTGCCCCCAGAACACATCGAGGGTATGCAGCTGCTTTTTATCCTGGCAACACTGTAAATACTTCGTCCTTGAACCATGCTTTTGGAATTTGGAAATTCACTTGTAATGTGGTACAGCATTAAAATATTTTTCTCAATACCCAGATAAATTTGGCCTATTGTTTGCCCTCGTTTGCAAGTCTGCCTCTGTGTTCCAGTTTGTTCCAATATCTGCAAGGCGTCCCAATCTCAGCAGGAGAGCGCAACCTCTGGGAGCCGCTTGTGTTAACGGTGGCCTGGTTTGTCGGGTTTGTTGAGGCTGCTGGGATGATACAGATTTTGGGGAACTTCCTGCAGGCCGGGGTCTGTGCTCAGCACTGAGCAGCTTGTTGCTGCTGACTGTGAGGTGAGTCTCTCCCTCCCTTCTAGTACCAGTTCCGGTATTAGGTGGGACTTCATGAGCCTGCAATTAGCCTAAAATTTACCCAGGTGATGTAAATTTTGCTGGCATTGCAAAATGTGGTTGTCTCAGGAAATTAGGACTGGGTAATGAATGAAGAGTTCTGCTGGTGGGGTTTTGCATGGTCGGGTCTGCAGGAGAACAGTGAAACCACCAGACAGGAGTCGTCTGTCTGCCATCACCTGCATCATTTGGCTTGCGTGTCCTGCTTCTTCCCACGGCTTCATCTGTGCAGAGCAAGTTGGAGGCCCAGTGAAAAATCACCAGGCACATCCCAAGGTGGGATTTGCCCTGGCTTCTTCTTAATCCTTGTAGCAAAGCCTGAGGAACTCTGTGCTCTCCACGGGACAGCAGGGCAAGGGGAAGGGGTGTTGAAAAGCAGCAGAGCAGCACATTAGAGACCGTGCGTGTTTGTCACAATGCCTGAACCACCGGCAGAAATATTCCCCTTACCGCATGCGGAAGCACGGCACCTTAATAACAACATTGCAGACCATGATCCCTGGTCTCCCAGGAGCCCCAGCTGTACTGGAAGCACTTTTAGAAAGCCATTGTGGGATTTTTGGTCCAATTGATAGCACGGGAACCATAGCCAGGCAATTCAATTAGCCAGTCCTGCTGCAAGGAGGCTACGTGGCTGTCTGGCTTCGGTCTTTACCATAATGAGGTAACCCTTCCATGGGGTTCTGCTTTCCTTTCCATTTATTCCAGTTTCTGTGTGTACAGATATATGGAAAGCACTGCAAGACACGCTGTATGCGTCGGCCCATATGTGTGCTGGATGTTTATTATCAGGAAAGTATTACACTTATCTGTACATCATAACTGAAATAATACAAACTCTTCCTGTAATCATTAGCCACATAGTAAACGAGAGCACAGAACTCCTGCTGCATGGGAAACTGTACAGAGGCTCCTCAACGTGTCCATTGGACACAACCACCATCAGTGCAGAGACGAAAAATACCTGATTTTGCACCTGATAGTTTTTCCCCTACATCCACCACCACTGCAGGTCTTTGCTGCTGTGTGCCTGCCAAGATAACCCCTTTGTGCTGGCAGCCGTGGGAAGTGTTGCCCCAACAGGGCCTAGGGATACTTTCCTACAGAAAACCGGTGGTTTCCTGCAGCTTTCCCAGCTCTCCGTGCCTCCTTGCTCACTGCCAGCTCTCCTGCCATAGCATGGCAGTTCCCCACTCCTGGTGCCAGTCTCTGAAACCCCTTCAGAGCAACTGCAGGCTGCTTTTAATGCTGCTGCTGCCTGCTGCACTGAATAAAGATTAAGCAACTCAAACATCTCGTTGTCGAAGACATAGGGGCAGTAAAACTCAGCTCAGCACTGGCCGCATTCCCTTTCCTGCCAAAGCCCCCCTACCCTGCAAAACAGGAAAGCGACTTCATCAGTGACACAGACAGCTGGATTGAGTGCACCCTCAGCAAGTTTGCAGACAACACCAAACCGAGTGTTGTGGTTAGCACACCTGAGGGATGCCATCCAGAGGGACCTAGACAGGATAGAGAGGTGCGGCAAGGCCAAGTGCAAGGTGCTGCACCTGGGCTGGGGCAATCCCAACCACAAATACAGGCTGGGGAAGAAGGGATTGAGAGCAGCCATGCCCAGAAGGATTTGAGGGTACTGGTGGACAAAAAGCTAGGTAGGAACCGGCAGTGTACGCTCACAGCCCAGAAAGCCGACCATATCCTGGGCTGCATCAAAAGCAGCATGGAGAGCAGATTGAGGGAAGTGATTCTACCCCTCCACTCTGCTCTGGTCAGATCACAGCTGGCGTACTGTGTCCAGCTCTGGACTCCTCAGCACAGGAAAGGCATGAACCTGCTGGAGCAGGTCCAGAGCAGGGCCACAAAACTCATCAGAAGACTGGAAGACCTCTCCTGTGAAGAAAAGCTGAGAGCTGGGCTTGTTCAGCCTGCAGAAGAGAAGGCTCCAGGAAGACACTGTTGTAGCCTTTTAATCTATAAAGGGGGCTTACAAGAAAGATGGAGAGAGACTTTTTACGGGGTCCTGTGGTGACAGAACAAGGGTTAATGGTTTTAAACTGAAAGATAGTAGACTTACATTGGACATAAGGAAGAAAGATTTTAGAACGAGGGTGGTGGGACACTGGAACAAGTTGTTGAGAGAAGTTGTATGTGTCCCATCCCTGGAACTGTTCACAGTCAGGTTGGACGGAACTTTGAGTGACCTGATCTAGTGGAACGTGTCTTGGTCTGTGGCAGGGGGCGTGGTTGGATCTGGATCTTCAAAGGTTCTCCAACCCAAACTGTTCTATTTTTCTAGGAACTCATTGTGTTAGAATTGTTTGAGCAGACTGAAACATGACAATGCATTAGTTATTGAAGGTATCTGTGCCCTTAGCAATTATGAAAGTGAAAAAAATGGTACTTGGCAAGGAGGGGCTTCGTGTGCACATATGTGTTAGGTGTCTATCCTACTTTCAGGTTGTACTCGCTGGACACACTAAAACCTATAACGCATTTCAACACTGGTAGTCGATGTGGCATGATCTATTCTAACAAGATGCTCAATTTAGTTAGTATCACAGTATCATGCAAAAGCTGCTACAAAAATAAATTTCCCAAAAAAAGGATGCTGTGAAACGGGACATGCGCGCTTTGACGGTGATTGAAGCTGTATCTAAGTTTCAGATTATGAATCTTGAGTACCTCCCAGGAAATCTGAAGCACAGCTCCCATCTGAGCCGTACAGCAAGGCTATGCAATCCCACCTCTGCTCATGCAAGGTGTGTGCAGGTGCCACCCCACAAACAGGTAGGAGAGCACCCTCCCTGCTGTGCCCTTGCACTCCAGGGATTCACTACACATGCCATCTCCCACTTACTTAGACACTGGTGCTCAGAGCACAAAGGCTCTTTGCCCCAAGTTGGGTAGAAAAGCATCGCACAGATCTCTCATGTTCTAAATTACACTCGGGGATATATTTCTCTTGCAAGCAGTGCCCACAAGCCCACAAGCCCGTTCCACTCCAGCCACTCCTCGGCCTCACCACCTCCTCGAGTGGGGGTCATCCCAAGCCTGGGTGAATTCTTTTGCTTCTAGGCAAGGAAGTTAAAGGTAGTTTAGCCACTCTTTTCCATGAATCTCAAAAGTGCTCTGTAATTTTGGGTAAGCTTTAGCAATGTGAAATAATATATATATGTGTGGAAGGAAAGAAATTCTGACCTCATTTGCGCCCATGTAGTGTGATGTGGTCTGTTTGGTGTTTCAGATGGGAGGAGGCTGGACCCCTAGTAGGTGCTCCGTATCTCATCCCAATACTGAAAACCTCTTGGCTGGCAAAAATCAAGGATAAACAGTTTGTTTTCGGTTTCTTGTTCATGGGACTTGAAATAAATCAGAATGGACAGGAACCTACAACCAGAGATTTTAATTGTATCCAAACGAGAAAAAGGTAAACTATGATAAGATCTAACTAGGATTTAAAGACACCAAAATTTAAACACGTTAACCAGGAACCTCTATCAAATTTGCTAAAACCCACAGGTTTCTCACTTCTAGCCTATCTCCACTTACGATATTGATGCTAAGAGTTCAAAAGCAGGGAACGGTATGTGTCTTATCTGGTGTTCAATGCAAAGGTGATGGTTTCAAAGGCAGTACTATCTCAGAATTTCAAAGTCGCTGGTGTTCATGTTACGTAGAGTACCACTTGGTGGTAATTTGGAAGGCGCTTCTTCTTCCGTGTACCTTTCTTCTAGGTTGGATATAAATATTCCTGGGAGGCTAAATAGAAATGCATTTTGTTTTGATACAAGTCTTAGGCACAAGTTAGAAAACTGCTGACTGTAATGAAAATATATCAGCACTTAGTAGTATCCAATATTATAAAAAAATGCAATTCAGAACATCTTTAACTACATATACGTGTGTGTGTCTATATATAGGTATAAAGGGACGATACATACATGTATATAAACACAGACACATATACAGAAATATTCACAACTTGAACAGTAATTGTAGCTAACCTGAAATACTGCAGCAAAAGTTCATTCTGATGAATAATTAATATAGTGTTTTTCATCTTTTGGCTCTAATCGTAGTAAAAACATTAACACATCAAACTAAATATTTTGCTATCCTAACCTTCTGCTGTCCTAGTTTTTTTCCTATCTTTTTTGCTACCCTAATCAACATGTCAGAACCAAGAGCTCCTATACGGGGACTATAAGAGTACTCTGCCTAATATAAAGCTACGTAGCTACTGAGCATGCTTGCAGCCACGAACGCTGGGTGGCTGTTGATGGCAATGTTACCTTGGATGGTAACATTTAGCAGACTAGAAATGCATAAAAGGCAGGGGACCTTCAGCACTCAGCTGTTGAATCATCGCCGCAGGGTTCTGACTTTTGCTGGAGAGGAGTCCTCTGATGAGCCCTGATAAACAGAAGTGGGCGATGTGGATGCAAGTTTCTTGGGGCTCATGGCTTCTCCCTCCTGCAGTTTCCAGAGGAGCTCTTCGTTAGTCCTGCTGAGTCTCTTCTTCTCCTCCACTTCTTTCTCAAGGTATTCTTGAAGATTAGCATTCTCTTCTGACAATTGCCTGGAGAGGGAAGCAGGACAACACTGAAGGTGCACCAGTCTGAAAACAGTGGCATTACTGCAGTCAGCACTGCACAAGAGGCAGGGGACAAGCAGGACCCCAAGCACCTCCCTCCAGCCCATCCCACCCCAATCCATCTCTTCCCATTACCCTGCCCCTAGAGTTGCAACTGAGCTGTCAAAGCTGGGTATAGTCTGAAGCCCACAGCAGATGTCATGGACCATTGGTCCATTCTCTTTGTGTCATCAAAAGTCTCTCAGAGGGTGGGTGTGACTTTTCTCATTTTGTTTTACGACATTTTCAATGAATTTCTGCTTCTTTTCAGGCTCAATTCCTATAGATATGAAGCTTAGGTAATCAAGAATATGACTGTTCTTCCCCCCTCCCTGAAAGTTTTGAACCATGAAGCAGTGGCTAGCAGAGCTGAAGGATTAAAAGACACGAGTTGGTAGAAATTCTCAGAAAGCTGCTTGCCTGGTAGAGAAAAAAAATCCTATTCACGGTCCCACTGGGGAACTAGTTGTGGTATGAGCCCATGATCTAACAGACATGAGAAAGCCTACATGGGAGCTCACCCTGAACAAATAACTCTATAGGAAATCTCTTGCTACACATGGAATTACTTTTTCTTTTGCAGTCTGTAACAAGACAGGCCATAGGAGTTGTACATAGAGCCCTACTACATCCTTTTCCAGCCAGCATTCATTGAGAAAAAAAAAAAAAAGCACACCTTCCCTGCCTTTGTGCTTCTCTTAGTGTGTGACCGGCTGGTAAAGCTCATCTGGGTATTGGGAACAGGCTAGTCACACCAGCACAGACCTCAGAGCATGGCAAAGCCCCCAGTCCATCAACACATATCAGCCTCCTTTACACTGAAGGCTTATGCCGCTTGCTAGAGGTATGGTAGGGTGCATGGTATCACTGTCCTCTGAAGCCTCTCACACAACAGACTTTGCAGCACTAATAGACACTGCAATTTGTTGGCAGAGACAGGCTGCTAGTTGCAGGCATTATCTACACCTCCTGTAGCATGTGGACATGTCTCCAAAGAGAGCTTTTTGGCATGCAGGTAGAGAAAGGAGCTGTATGAGTATTGTCACAATACTCATTTTAGCCTTGCACTGGGAATTTGCACTGTGTCACCTGGTGGGACGTGACTGGACACAGACAGAGCCAGCTTCATGCCATTTGGAGACATAGGCAGCTAACGTCCTTCAGTAAAGCCTCCTCCTTCAGCTCAGCCAACTTGTGTCAGCCTCTGCTGCAGCATGGGAGGAACATGGACAGATGCAGCATTGCTGCTTGTAAAAGATACAGATGCCCATTCAGCCCCTCTTCATTGTTCAGGCAGAAGAAGGAAGGGAGACCATGTAAAAGTAAATGTATTCTCAATAAGTTTGTATCCTGAGATACATGTTCCAGTTTTAGACCTAACCCATCTACGGAAACCTTTATACCTAGCACTGCAGACTTATGACCAGGTGTGTTTCTCTGCCAGCCTCCCGACAATTTAAGCAGCTGTTACAAATCACAGCCATAAAACCACAGAGGTCTACATGGTCACACCGACACAATACAGACACAGGGTAAGGTGCCTGAGTTGTGCCCTCAGCTCATGTTAAAGCCTCCGGGGCTATGACACACTCCTGGTCGTCTTCATCTCTGGGGTGCTGGAAACTACTATCCCTCATACATCCCCAGTTCAAAGAACCAATGCAAAGAACCAACAAATGCTGGCTCATTTGGAGAGAAAATTCAAGGTGTTGGGAAATCAGATGATTTATTCAAATGCTTTGGGAAGTCCCAGCAGAGGTTCTGTGAAGCTTCTATGTCCAAAGCTGGTTCATGATTTGAGTGCAAGGCTCTCCTTTCTTTTGCACCAGCCCTTGGCTATGATTGGAAATATCTCTGTGATGCACCACTCAGCTTCTCAGTGCCTCTGGGACACCCATCCGGGCCATGCTGCAAAGGCTGGCTTTGCTCTGGCTTCCATCCCTCCTGCTCCCTTCCCTCCTCTCGCTGCTGCTGGGCTGCGGGCACTCAAACTGCAGACTGGCAGAAATACTGGCTCTAATACATGCTGTTCCCCAGGAAGGGCAGCTCTCTGAGCTTGTTCAAGCTGCACTTTCCAGGCAGTGCCAGAACAACAGAAAACAGCAGTTGGGATAGCTACTAGTGCCAGGAAAATGCATGTTTTAATAACCCCTGCTTTAAACTGCTGCCTGACACTGTCCTTATAGCCATCCCCAAGCTGTTGCAAATGACTGTCCTCGAAGCTTACTTTCCCAGGCTGACCTCAAATTCAGAATTTCTCACAGATGTTCTTCAAAACCAGTACCTACATAGTTACAGACAAGATGCAAAATGCTGTAGCCAGATGCTGGCAGGGAGTGGAGGGTGCTATTTGCCTAACCAGAGGCAACCATGCAGAGGCCAAGCACCAAACCAGGTACCCTGGTTGCTGTCACAGGCACGGAGAGAGACTCCCACTTCCAGACCACAATTTGTCCAGCCCAAAACCAGGTGTTTCAAACCAGTCTAATGAACCAGACCTTAAAAATTCCTGGTTTTATTCCCCAAGCACAGAAAGGCTGTAGACACCCATCTCAAACACGTGTATCACAGGTATTTACAATCAGGTGAAATGAAACATAATCCCCAACCTGAATGTTAGGACAAGCAATACTACCTTTTACAAGTATCTACATACAAGAGAGAATTTTTTTAACAGCTGAATCACTAATAAAGGAGACACTAGAAAGAAAAACCCTAAAATTAAATCAGAGATAAGAGATAAGATTGATTTAGCTCACTTTTTAAAGCTAAAGCTAAAAATTAAATTGCAGTTTAGGCCAGTGGCATAACTTCTGACAAATGTGGTGTGTTGGGACAAGTTCAGTTCTACCGTCTCACCTGAGATCCTTGCTGCCTGCGGTCTCTTGTCTTACAGCAGACTACAAACTCTCTGGGACAGGGACTGTCCTATACTTCTCTATTTCACATAACACAAGAAGCCTTGTCACTCTAGTCAGGTTGTGACAAGGGTGCAAATATACAGTGCAGATGAAAAAAACTCACCAAAGGATAACCCCACCTGGGTGACATTTCTCCTGAAATTGCGCCATTTCCCATTAGCATTATGCACTGACTCATGGCACTGACACTGTGATTAGGACACCAATATACTTTCAGAAAGAAATAAGTTTCTCCCCTTCTGAAACAGGTGTCAGCCTTGGGCAGTTAAGATGTGCGGTATTGTTTCGAGTTCAGACAGATTGCAAATATCAGCACAAACCTTGTTATGATAGTATTTTGCTCAATCCTGGCTCTGAGTTCTTCATTCTGCTGTTGCAGCAGGATGATCTTTTCTTCCAGTTTTAAACTTTTTTCAGCCTGCAAAAAAAGAAGGTTTGTTAAGTCTGAAGAAAGTCCAACATCTGATCCAAGAGGATTTTTTCTTTATCTTTGTCGCTAGAGCAACTTCTAAAAGTTCAGGATAGATGGAGATGGCCATCTTGATTGCAGCTGGAGTTCTAAGATCTGACTCGCACAACATCACACTGCTGAAGTAAGTGGAGAGCACTGAGCACTGAGCAGAGGCAGAGCTGAACTAGCTCTTAATTCTAACTGGGGAAGAGGGTCTTAGTCTTGTCCAGTGGAAATAAAACATCTTCCTCAGTGGTGTTTCTTCAACTTTCATCCCTTGAGAGCCAGCATTGCCAGCTGTTGCAAAGCACAGGGATGCCCATAATGAAAAGGGTACTGTGGTGTGAGTGGTCAGTCCAGTGATGAAGGAAGGAGTGTGAGGTGGTATTATGTGCCTCATCCAGCTCAACTAACCTCACTGGACATCAATGACTAGCATCCAACCTCTAGGATTATGATTCCCCAGTTATGGGGAGCAAGGAGTTACTCCCAGGGCAGAATACACCCAGCAGCAGCTGCCTTAGACTGCTGCTGCATTTACACAAGGCACGCTACCCATGGAGATACTCCTCTCCACTGCTGACAGTGTCAGCTTAAATGACAGGCTTAAAACTAGACAGTCAACTTGGAATCTACAATGAAGTGAGAGAAATCCTAACCCAAAGCATAGGTAGCTTTTACTCAGGACAGTTCAAGGACAGAGTTTGAGGATGGCAACAGCAGTGTATTAAAACGTCAGTAAGGTTTTTATAGGCATGTACCACAGCCTCATATGCCCTGTTTTTCCCAAGCTTGCATTTGACCTAATTATCGCCTTAGTTCTTGTGTTTTCCTGCAGTTTGAACTCTGCTCAATTCAACACTTTTGGAAGAAAACAAGGTATATCATAGGGTAACCTTATCTCTATGTGAGCCTGCTTACTGAATTTCCCAACCTTTTATACAGGATCAAAATGTTGTAGGCTGGAGTTAGCAATAACTCACACTTTATGGTGTGGCATCAGTTTTATGCAGCAGTTTCCAGTCTGTGCAGGTAACCATAAAGGATACTCCCAGTTCTCAGATATTCCGGTCTATCCCAGTATAGCTTGTTAGAGCAGAACAAGAATGCTGACCTGAAAAGAGGAATCAGCATCCCCTGCACTTTCTCTGCTCCCTCGGTAGTTTTAATGCTATGTATGAAGCATGGGAGAAAAAGTGTGCATCTCTTTCCCCCTTACTACAGCCCTCACTCTATACCACTGCTCTCCTGCCGCCTTCATTTCCAGCCTCCCTTTCAGTAGAGAGAGCAGAGGGATCTGGACAGACTGTTTCCATGGGCTGAGATCAATGGGATGAGGTTCAACAAGGCCAAGTGCAGAGTCCTGCACTTGGGACACAACAGACTTGGGGAAGAGTGGCTGGAGAGCTGCCTGGCAGAGAAGGCACTGGGGGTGTTGGTTGACAGCTGGCTGAACATGAGCCAGCGATGTGCCCAGGTGGCCAAGAGGGCCAACGGCATCTTAGCTTGTATCACACACAGCATGGCCAGCAGGAGCAGGGAGGTGATTGTGCCCCTGTACGCAGCACTGGTGAGGCCATGCCTTCACTACAAGGACGCTGAGGTGCGGCAGCATGTGCAGAGAAGCGCAATGAGGATGGTGAGGGGCCTGGAGGAGCGACTGAGAGAACTGGGGTTGTTTAGCTTAGAGAAGGGGAGACTGAGGGGAGACCTCATCACTGTCTACAACTACCTGAAGGGAGGTTGTGACAGGTTGGGTGCTGATCTCTTCTTGCAAATGACAAGCGACAGGACCAGAGGAAATGGACGCAAGTTGAGCCAGGGGAGGTTCAGACTAGAAATTAGGAAAAATTTCTTCACTGAAAGGGTGGTCAGGCACTGGCACAGGCTGCCCAGGGCAGTGGTTAAGTCTCCATCCCTGGAGGTGTTTAAAAGAAAGATAGACGAGTTTCTCAGGGCTATGGTTTAGAAAGGGGACAGGTATGGTTGGACTGGATGATCTCAGAGGTCTTTCCCAACAAGACGATTCTATGATTCTATGATACACTATAAGTTCACTGTCACTGTAGGTTATGTCTTAAAAAATGAATCCCCTTTCCAATAAAAATGTAAGTGATGGTGAACTCTGGAGTCCTTTGTTAGGGACCTCCACAAACAAAGGATAAGGAAACAGTGAAGGCTGCAGAAAAGCATCACTTCAGGGTTGCAGAGAGCTTTCCTAGTGTAAGCCTAGTGACTGCTTGCTAAATATTGTTAATTCATACTTGCTGCTGGGAGCTTCCTAAATGCCTGCATGAGTAGCGCTAACACACATATGGCTCAATCTTCCTCCACTTTTCCTTTCCATCTCTAAATGGTTACTTGACTCCTGTAGGGGTAGATAGTGCAGCCTGGAGGACCTGGAGTCCTGGGGTAACTTCCTTCTTCCATTCTTCCTGCAGCACTCGCCTCACTGTCTAACGTAACAGGCTGAGCGAGTAGGGCGTGAAAAATCAATACAGGTCAATGGATGCGTCAGAGAAATCAAGAGTATGGGGGAGGGGGGGTGATGGGATGAGAAAAGATTCCAATTTCTGATTGAAAACATGAGACATGATATAGTAGAAGCAGCTATGTAGGTTGACGATGGAACAACACAATACATAGGCACTTGTGGACATCTTTGTGTCTCACCCCAAACTCGTGTGTTTCTCACCGCTTTTAAGTTCATCTACTTTAACCAGACTTTCACTTTATTACCTCTGGGATGTATCCTCTGCAGGAAAAATGTAAACTCACCTGTTTTTCTAGCTCAACAATCTTAATGTCCTGTTGGTGAATCTGATGATTCCTCATTTCCAGAATAACTTTCAAGCCATTCAGATCTTTTTCTTTGTCCACATAGGGAGCTTGTACGACCTAGGAAATACACCAGTGATTTGGATACCTGTCAGCCATAAATGCATCTTAGCCACAAGACGAAGTTTCCTCAATATACCCTATGGTTTAGGAGTCTCAGTGATGTGAAAAGCACCTGGACGTGGGCCTCCCCTTAAAGATCACATCTGGGAAAACATTATTCTCTGCTCAAGAACTTCAGATGTAGGGGATACTAGGTTCAACTCATGGGCAAAAGATGTGTTCTGAATTATACTGATGAAATATTGTCACTGGCTGAAGCTGTTCTGTGTTCCTTCCAGAGTAATTCATTCCGGTTAACTGCTTGGTAGTAATTGGCATTAACTTCACTGTGACACAGCAGAATTCATCCTTTCATGTAAATTAAATACTCCAGTGGAAGGGACTGATGCTACCTGTTTGCCATGGCCAAACCTGTTTCTGACATTTGTGCTCCTTGCCTAAGGAGTTCTCTCACCTAAAAACACACTAAGCCCCTTGCTCGCGCCACTATTTTCATTGACTGTCCCCTCTGTCATGTTGATACAGCAGTCCATGGGATTGTGCTGTGAACAGCCTGAAATGCCCCAAGATGAAAGAAAACTCTTTTAGGAGGGTCTTTTCAGGGTTATTCCATTTCAGAGAAATAATTGCAGCAAATGCACAGCGTGATCACAACAGACAGCAGTGGAATAAATATTTCATATGACAGGACTGTTCCTGCGCAAGTCCAGAAAAATAGGAGAGAATGAAGAGGCTGCCAAAAAATTTGATTCAGAAGGCACAAAAAAAGAAGCCTAAACGTACAAGACCAAAAGTCAAGAGGAAGAAGGGAAAGAAGAATAGACAGCAGTAAGGACGTAAAAGATGGAATATTTTGGAAACAGAGTTACAAGTGCTGGGTAAAAGAATAAAGAAAAATAAGTACACTCAGAAAATGATGGACCTGGGCTGAGACCTCTGACTCCTCCTCACAGCTCAAGATTTGGGGTGTCAGTTAGGACCTGCCCCTGCAGTCCCTGGGGTAAGGATCCTATTGCTATCCACTAAATCCTGTGATGTGAGTTATACTTAGAAACAGGTATTTTGATATCTTGATGACTCTATAGTTAGAGTTGGCCACCTACCTTTACTTGTTCTTCAGTGGCTTTCTTCAGAGCCTCTTCAAATCGGTCTGCTTTGGACTTAAGAAATTGGTTCTGGAAGGTGAGAGTGTCTATCTGGTCCTGGAGAGAAGACACACCAATGAACACACCAAGCATGTTAGCACCCCTCGTACATTCACACAAGTCAGCCTGCACTGTGAGACCACCAGGGGATCTGAACAAGGCTGGAAAACCCCCTGCAAGGTGGTATTTTTTACATAAGGCCACTTGAACACACAGTGGGGTTTTTGATAACCAAGTGCCTCAGGGAATGCCCAAATCCCTGCAACTCCTGCGGCTGACTGACACTGGTGGGCACCAGTTTATGAAATGTCTTTGATATTAAATCACCTCATAATATTGGATGGCAACGAGCATGTCCTTCCTTGAAAGAACTGGCACTTAGATGAAAGAGAATATTTGTGTGGTCCCTAGAGCCTGAATGAGGCAGTAGATATGCCATCCTTGCTTCCTCCACCCTTCTAGGCTTCCAAAAGGATAACAAACAACAGTGAGTTAGTGGTGGGGACTTTAAATGATTGTTGTTTCAGCTCAGAGCTACACATAGGAATAACGTGTTATTTGAAGCAATCATATTTCTGTTATGATCAAAGGCATTCCTGTTACCTCTCTGTATACAACATCCATAAAAGTCAGAGTAGCTGTGAAACTAGTATTCTTACCTATCATATATCTTATTTCTTGGCTGTAACATTAAATAAGTGCTTATGGCAAAACTGCTGACACGCCCCAAAGTGTCACAGCTGCATGAGGAAGGCAGTGACGGTTGGTGCATGTTGCTGTATGTGCTAGTCAGGGGTTCTAGAAGCTGGCATTCATCTCTGCCTACAAAATCAAACACAGCTTGCAACATTTTCTGTGGTATCTTACTTGTTCACACAAGGATGTCCAAACTGAGGATGACTCACAGGGGCATGTTTCCACCCTCCCCTCTTTGGGATTTCTTCATCTAGACAGTGAGACCAGCTTGGAGTTATTAGGAGGACTGAAAAGCCATGACAATCTTGAGCTTGGTGTTAAATAGTAGTGGGAATTCTGATGTGCAGGGCTGGCCCTGGACAGTCGTAGCCTGGCTGCACAGCGGAATCAGCTCTGGGGCATCCCTTGTCAGGGACCGCATTGCCCTCCCATGGGAACGGAGATGTGTCTACACCTCAGTATTGGCTCTTTGCATTTAGGCAGAGGGAAAGAGTTTAAGGCACAGGCAGAGGGCCAGGCAGGGAGAGGTCAGCGTTTCTGAGCCCCAGGTGCTGGAGGGCACCATGTAGGCAAGGTGATGCTCACAGCCACTGCAGGTGCCAGAGCTCCCCACACCATGCAGGGAAGAGCTCAACTTGGCCTCTTTTGCTGGGCCAGCACTCAGCTGGGTCAAAATGTCATTCATCCAGCTGTGTTCTTCTCCCTTTAGTTTAGCCCTCTCTTCTCTTTCAGATAGGTAGTATTTTGCTGAACCAGCCAAAGGGGACGAAAAAACTGAGGGTACACCTTTGCTGCTAGATCCCAGTGCGGACAGATGGAGGACAAGAGGTGCTATAGCTGGTAAGAAGCAACGGGCTGGTGTACCGGCAGCTGGCAACAGGGTTGGAGCTGACCCATCAGCTGCTCTGAAACATCCTTACAGGGGAAATAATAACGAAAGTGCTAACCTGGAGTGACAGTCGCAGTTTTTCAAAATTCTCTTCTAATTGTGCCTTTTGCAGTTTGTGGTCAGCCTTCAGGTCTGGGGAAGACACACAGACACGACATTGCTAAGTGCAGTCCAGCAAACCTGGGTCCGAGAGTACAGAAGTCATGAGCCAAGCGCAGTTCAGGATGCAGCTTTGTGCCACGGAGGTTGAGTAGGAAACTGGTAGTGATGCACTCTGTGACCTCAGGTGAATTGTTCTGAGGATCAAGATATCGCAATTTTTTTCACTGGTTGCCCCTCTATTCCTACATGACCGGCTTTTGATTTTTCAGAACCACTCAGAATTCCCAGCTCCTGAGGAGGCTGATCTGAAAAGGTTCAGTCTGACAATGGGTCATTTAGCAGTTCAGCATGAGAATCCCCAAATCAAAGATTTTTATCTTAGAAATATTTAAAGGCTTGGGTTGCAATTTCTTTGGGGAACTAGAGAGGGGAACAGCAACTCTCATACAAAAATGCAAATGACAATGCTTCTTCAGGAGCTGTGAGATTTATTCTATTAGTGAAACTGACAGAGGCCAAAGACAAAAAAACAGTCCTCTATCAATACTACAGGATTAAAGGTTGCACTGCTAGAAAACTCACACTGGATTTAATAATAACCAAAGGTTAATAACCTATGTGGAAAAAAGTTTAATCTCTTAACCAATAGCATCAAATTGTAATTCAGTACAGTAGTGGCACGTGCCTTTTTAGTATAGGCACATTCTGGTTTTTGTGTCTTTACCCGCAGTCCCATGGTGTTCTTCCCTCTAACCGTTGCTTACTGGCCACAATAGCAGCAGCGATCCTACTCACAGTCTGGAGTCCTGTACAGCGCACTAGACTGCAGCTGCTGCAATGCCTTTTCTATGCACAGGAGGGCATTTCATGCCCGCACCAAGAGAAGGAAACACAAACTTTGGCCACTAGAGCCTTGATAGACCACAGTCAAGTTTTATAATCAGAAAATAGTAAGAAAAACACACAGATAAAAACAACCTTAAGCAAGGAACAGCTCTTGGTTTTATTTTCAAAATTGTATATGATAATTTAAAAATGCTATGCTAGATACAAGCTCTGCCTACGGGAGAGGGGAACAGACTGTCCTCAGCTCACGTTATGCTCTAGACTGCGTCTCCAACTGACACAATGCAGAGCTAAGCAATACAGCTTGGTTTGGGCAAAGTTGTGGGAAAACCTGCTGAGCTGTTTAAAAATTAGACCCTTGTGCTTATGCATAAAAAAAAAATAAATAAGGGAGATGATTGTACAGATAACTGTTAAATGTCAGCTAAAGCAAAGATTCATGTTTAGATACTGAACTGCTAGGGAGGAAACTGCTCTGTCTGCAGCATCAAATCCCATGGAAAAATTGTCACACAAAATAAAGATAACAGTGCTGAGGTGCAGATTTGCACCAGCCCGTGGCTTTGGTCTGATCAGCATGGCCAGACTTTTGCTGCTGAAAATGATGAGTCTTGCTTTTAGAAGCATTGTAAGCATTTCAATACCTAAAATCAGAGCGGTTCAATGAGCTCTACCTTCCTGAGCACTCAAGCATTAGGCTCTTGAGAAGTGTGTGGTGAGGTGAAAAATGGACTCTGTCTTCAGCAACCCATAGAAAAAGCCTTATCTCTAGGCCAAATACCTCTCAGGTAGTCTCAGGTCCAAGTTAGATTCTGTACACACTGCACACAGCCCCCCTTCACGCCTAGCACGAACATGGTGCAGCAGCCCACATGAAAGCACCAGTCCAACACAAATTTTCTGTATTATATGCTCTGGAGGAAGGAAACCTAGCTTTACACAATCCCACAACAGTGCCAGTTCCTACTCTGGAGTAGCTCTGTAGCCATTTGGTTGTCTCTGGCTTACCTTTTATCTTGCATTCAGCCTCATCCTGCAGTTCTGTAATGGTGAACAGGTGTATTTCCTCCAAACATGACTTTGCAGCTTGATGTACACTTCTGATATGTTCCACCTGTTGTAACGACAATGAATGGAGACACAGAGTCATGACTAGACATGCTATGGCACACTGATAAGGCGCTGTTGGAGAGCTCTAGTGAGCTGGAAACAGTAAAGGGATCTACTGAGTGTGACACCTCCAGCACCTGAGCCAGTTTTATTCATTATGAAACAGGTATGTTGATGCCTTGAGTAGTAGTATAGAGTCACTGCTGATAGTATTTTTATTCTTTTAACTTAATAGTGATAAAACAGGTGCGTCAGAAAGCCAAAGGCCAAAAAGCCATTTATGAAATGTTCAGAAATCTCAACATTCCATCAATCTCAATTATATCAGCGACTCCCTCTGATGGTCAGATAAACACGCACAGTTCTAAGCCATTCTGGTTTTTGTCTTCATGGCACTTTGCTGCAATGATGGTTATTGGTAACGTCTTGAATTAACTCCCATGGAAAGCGCCTATGAATTATTCACAGTTGTAAAATATTTATTTCTACTGAAATTATTATCAGTGAGTGTGTAAAATGAATTGCAATCTATCACACTTCTACTTGAGAAAATATCCAACAAAGGTGTCAATACCCAAATTCCTATGTCCTCTTGATTAATGTGTTTTCACTTCACCTCCAATAAGCTCATGAGAGATAGGACAGCACATTTTTCAGTGCAGACGCAAGAGGTTTCAGGTTGGTGTGGAAGTAAGCAAGCTGACAGCGAAGCCACAAAACTCTTACCCAATATCATACTGAAGCCACAAAGAGGTCCTGCTGCTGCAAACTGCTCAACAAACCGCACTGCACACCACAGGGCACACAGCCAGCATGGGAGCAGGGCATGCAGTTAGAAGAGGGCTGCGGGCAGCCTGTGTTCCTGTACATCCGATGGCTCTGGGACTCCTTTAGTACGTTGTTTGCTACTAAACTAGGCTAAAGGCAAAGTGAGATCCATAGGGATGATGATCTGATATGCATCATTAAAGAAAATACAGTGAGAAGTGGTGACCAGTGGTCCGGAGCAGTTGCTGAATGTAAGGCATCAGTTGGCTTTTCTGGGGTTTGTAATCATAGTGATCTTACTCCCTACAATTAACATATCATCTGTGATTTCTGGCAATGCAGAAGATCAAACTACTTTACAATGAAACAGCTGTTCATTGCAAAGCGACTTGACTTTAAGCAGCTCTTTTTTCTTGCTGTTGTGTTATATAATGGTAGACAGTTACAGCAGCTGAGCCTGTGTTGACTGGAATAAATGTTATTTTACTGCATTCAACTGTCAAACTTATCTGTTAGATTACCCAACAGAAGCAAAACATGTGTGTTAGATTACCCAGCGGCATGCTCTTAGAATGCAAGATAGGCCTTTAACACGGAATTTAAAATTATCCAAACTCATTTTCATAGAATGTGTGAGACAAGTCAGTGGTAAAGGACTGTTTGCAAAACAATGGGGACTCAATGTGCTGATCTATTGTACGCAAGAGAAGGGAAAAAGGGGGCAGATGACTCAATGGGCTACTAATGGGATAGAGACTATTACCTGACTTCTCCTAGGTCATTAGGTCTTTGTATATGATGTCTGTGCACTGAAACTTCATGAACATTTTTGTCTTTAACTTTCCCTTGCTTAAATCATAATTCATATTCTAGAAGAATAGAGGAGGCCCTAGTAGAAGTTCAATAAATTGGCAGACAAAACAGCTTGAGATGAGCAGCTCAAGCAAGAAGCACTGGCAAGCCAGGACCACAATCTTTTCCTTAGCTGCAATGAGATATGAGAAACGTTGGGATGCACTAACACACGACTGGTTTGTGAGGAGTTTGAGTGTCATGTTCCTGTCTTTGAGAACGCAAGCTCAGACTTCCCCACGGACATGGACAGGACAAGAACAAGGCTTTTACCATGTCCAACGGAAGTGCTCTTTAGCTCATGGATTACCTGACTGGGATCGGTGCCAGATGAACGACTCTGATCCCCTGAGCAGGTTTGCTTGTTCTGGCCTGCTGCGAGCTGGCCACTTCTCCTCTTCCTCTCAGCACGGGAAGGAAGACACAGAGGATTAAAAACTCTTTGTGTCAGCAGCTGTTAGAGATCCTTATCCCTTATGCATCTCGGTTCCTAGGCTAACAAAGTTCCCCTTTTCCTTGGCCAAGAAACGCTGCTGGTGAGCAGCTTTCCACCTTGGCTTGTCAGCCTCCTCCATTCCAAGAGCACTCAGCACAGGATGGGAATATGGCAGAGTAGGAATTCAAAAGGAAAACCTGCTAAAACTCAACACGAGATGCTAACAGAACCACAGATTGAAAAAATGAGCTTTTAAACTTTCTACTAGGGTCACAGCAACACTTTCAAAGCGATGGAAAGAAATATTTGTGTTGTTCTCAGTATTTCAGGGAACAAAGAGCTCTGCAGCAAATCCAAGGGCTGGAAAAGAGAGAATTATTTACCCCACATAAAGAAAAATGTGTTTCCATTGCCTCTGTGCGGTCATGAAGAGAGTCACAATAGATGAGAACATAAGAAAAATAAGTATACTTCTAGTCAAGTCCTGTGGTGAACTATATTGCCCTTTCCTGCACTGATCAACTTGAGAAGGAAAAACCCACCATCTGTTATGGTGGTCCTGTGAGCTTGCAGAAACCCTTCAAAGACTAGCAGAGATAAGCTATAACTATCTCAGCAAAAAATTAACTTGTGGAACAAATTCCTTCACAAATGCTAATGCCTGGTGATCTAGGAGAGGCAAGGCTTGCCGCTAGAGCTAATATCTTCTGCTAGGCAAACTGGCACACTGACACAGTGAAAGGGGAAAGGGGAAAAAAACCCTAAGGCTTTTAGGAATACCACCCCTCCATCATATCAGAAATAAATCTAACACCGGCCAGCTGTGACATAAGTGCCACCATCTTGTTTTTTATTTGCGCTCCCCATCCCAGGAATTGTTACAGTACATCAAACACAGTTAGTAAATGACGTTACTTTCCTTTTTACAACTAGCTGACCTTAAAGACAGTGGGCTGCTGCCTCTGCTGGGCTGTGTTGCTGCTCTTCTCTCCCGCGAGCTCACTGCAGGCTAGACCCTTTCCCTGTCTCCTGGGGGTGCTTCAGCTACGGCCGCAGAGTGCTGCACCAGCATTTAGCTTTTAAATGGTCTAAATTAGCTCAGAAACAGCGTTTGCTGATACGGTTGGTTTATTCTGAGCCCACAGCTACTGCTGTGATCGTCCTTGAGAACTGCATGGGGCAGGTCTGTGCTCTGCACCCCAGTGCAGCACCTGCTGTCAGCCCACTCCCTGGGCATAAGCAGCAAGGAGCAGCAGCTCTGGAACCTTGGCCACTGCACTGCTGCTGCCAATTTACATTGCCTCAAAGAGTGGAAAACTCACCCGTCACCACCTCCAGCTTCCCTAGGCATTGGCAACATCCCCAGGCTGGACAGAACAATGCTGGCAAACAGGGGGGCCGATGGCTGGGCTCACATCTTGCAGATGACTGACCCTTGCGCTGCCTCAGATGCCTAGGTGACATACCCATGGCAGTGGGGGCTGCAGCATGTTAAAGCCTGGTGGCACAGATTGCAGAGGTCACCTAGGTGCAGCAGATTGTCATGTGAGGTAAGTCCTCACAAACGGTGGTGCTGGGCAATGGGTAAGAGTTGCAGCTGGCAAAAGCAGAATTGTATCTGCCGCTCCCTGAACGCAAAATGAGGAAATGCACTGTATGCAAAGAAATGAGAAAAGGTAAAGGCATTATTGCCATAATCCAAAGCAGGATGTTCTGGCACCATGTGAGACGCTCCCACAGATGAGCTAATGCTTGTTCCCTCCAGCTGTTAAAAATAAGCCTAAAGTAGCTGCATGTGAGAGCATTCCTTCCTATACACAGAGAGAGCAAAGCAAGGAAAAATACCTGGGATGTATGATATAAGAAATTAGACGGAATGGTGGAGCAGAAATCAGGGAACCTGGCGCGTATCACTCGATTGAGGTTTAGGCTGCATCTTGCATGGGCCCTATCACTTCATTGTACGATCCTTTAACTGGCATTGCAAATAAGGATGGGCAGAGATATGCTGGCCTTGCTTGTTTGGAGGAGATTCTTGTGACAGTCCTGGTTTCATATAAATTGACTACAGTAAGTGGACTGGGGGCAAGTATTCTTGGGGAGCAGAGTTAGTCTTAATATTTGTGTTGTAAAATACCTGGAAGCATGTGAAGACAAGACATGGCGATGTAATGCGCTACTGTGTAGAAATATCAATAGGAATAACAGGGAGGAATGCAGTAAAGACAGTCAGGAATGTATTGGTCCAGTCATCAATTTGTTACCAGTGTCTTCATGGTGAGGTGTTCAATATGTTATACTTCACTACCTGAACGCCCTCGCTCCTAGCATGGTCTGCTGTTCAAAGGTAACAGGCAGAGACTGACCTGATCCTGATGCTGCAATTTGATCTGCTCCAGTTGCAGCTTGTGCTGCTCCTGCAGGCTCTCCTTTTTGGTGTTGTACTTCTCCTGCAGATGCTGCTCCAACATCTGCAGGTCCTCCTGATGCTTCATACGAAGCTTCTTCACCTCCTGCCCAAAGCACACCTCCTGTTCCTCCTTCTCACACAGCTGTTTCTTCCATTTCTCTTCGTTGAGCGCTGTGGAGGCAAGACCAAAAAGTCAGGCTCTAAACTCCTTGGGTGCAAACAGTGGCATCAGACCTGTTGGCAGAGCACTGAGCGTAATGGTTCTTGACAGCTCTGGGGCTCCAGGAATCTCGGACAGCAACAAGCTCTTGCTGTCATTTCTCTCTCTGTCCTGCTCTTTCACGCACGTGTACATATATGCATTTGTTTAAATAGAGGCACCGGGAGAGTATGCAAAAGGCCGTGCAAAACTGGGATCTGATGAAGTGTAATACTAAAAATCATAACAAACATGCAGGGAACTCCAGGGACCCGCAGGGTGACTGGATGTCCTCTCCTGACCAGCACAGTCTTGGACCCACAGATCAGGTCTATCGGGCTTTAACTTCAACTTGGGTATAAGAAATAGCTTGTGAGACAATCACTCGACACAAAGACTTTTGACTGGGCTTCAAGATTTTTCTTAGCTCCTTCACTCAAGCCACAGTCCTGGCTAAGTCCTCACTTTTAGTGATGTGCCAGGAAGACAGAAGTTGCCTGTGTTTTTGAGGTGCATCCTGTGCACATGTTATGCAGGGGGTGGGACTGACCACTTCACAAGGAGAAGGGGATGCATCTCATACATCCTGTTTTCCAGCTGTTAGAAGCTGCTCGCTCTGTAAACCTGTCTTTCACACCAGCTCCATTGAGGCCCTCTTGAATCCACTAATGCATGCTTGCTTAAAATATTTTTATATTCAAACCACTACCTTGTGTGCTTCATGGAATCAGAGAGTGCAAATGAAAGGCTGGTTCTGAAGGTAACTGGAAACTGTGACATTTCTACGCTTGTAAACTAACACAGCCATCATGTCTCCAGATTCACAAGCGTGACTACGACTAGTTTCAGGAGGTGCAACTCCAACACTTCCATCAGGGCAAGGATATTCAGTCTGTTTCCCTGTTTGGTTCCTCACCAACATTGTTCCCTGGGTCCCAGGACAGCCGTGGCACGAACACCATGTCCTCAGCCTTTTGTTGTGCTAAAGAGTGGATGCAAACTAACCAGATTTTGAAGACCTCATGCAAGTTGGACAAGGTTGGCCAGACTACATTTAGAGAGCAAATTTGCACACTTGCGAAGATCTTACAGGTAAGAAGTGATTAAAATCATCATGACCACAACATTCAGAACAAGACTTGCAAAGAAGAGATGTGTTTTTGATAGCACTGCTATTCCTTCTCTCTGATTTAGACCCATAGCTGCTTTAGAAAAATGACCACACTTTAAATATGCCATCTGTATTAGCCACTCATCCTTCCTTTGCCTTTAAAAATGCGCGTGCCATGCACAGACCTGTATGGTGGTTTATAACAGTGAGCTGGAAGCAGCTGTCTCCCTGCATAGACAACTTCTGTTGTTCTTTGGCTTTTTGTTTGTTTTGTATGTTTCAAAACCATATTTATCCTGTGACTGTACATTTGCTCAACATCTGGCAACCGCGCCCCTTCCCCCTCCCCATCCCTGTGTTTTCTTATCTCTCTACTATGGCATCAGGCTGTGCTCTTCTTTTTCAGATGAGCAACAATTCGTTGAAGTCACCTCTTGCTGTGATCACAGCTCATGTTAGGTGCACCCATACAAGGTCGTTTGGGCACTCACACTCACCATCGCTTCTTCACACAGCTGGTTTTCACCCTGTTTAGAGCTCTGCTTCCACACTTACTGGACACCAGTATTCAGACCTGCTCAGTATCTCCAGACAAATATCACTACTGGCGTCCTGTTCTGATCCTGATGTTTCCTTGAGCACTAAGCACCCCTTTCAAGCTCACTGCTCCTTATAGAAACAGAGAAAGTGAGCCTTTCTAGACTCGGTATTTCTAGTAAAATACGTGAGGAAATCTTATGGCCCAAAATATCAATTCCCTCAGCTCTCAAAGAGACCACATTCCTCCTCAGGGTTTGGAACGGGGAAGCACTTTCCTATTTCATTGCCTGCTGGTTTCAGATGAGGTGTGATGCTTCATAGCATTGTTGGGAATGAAGGTGAACAGCGTTATCCAAACCTAAACATTTTGCCTGCAGGCAGAAGGCTGTTTTACACATGCTTCATCACTGCTGTTGCTTCAGGAGTGGTTTTATGTACCAAAAGAGATTTCTCTTTATAAATATATTCTGACTTTTCTGAAGAGTGGATTATTTCTCACAGTTTCATCCCTTTGTATGGCAGAATCCTGCAGCTCCTTTTGAAGCTAAAAAAGACTGGGTGCTTTCAAAACCAACTAAACATTGGAAACGCTGCCTATATGAGCCCTAGCTAGTCCAGTCTTGTTTTGCTTGGTGAATTTCCACATGACAAATCAGGAATTTCTGACCAACACCCACGCTGTTTAACGAGACTGGTTATTTTTAAATTAATAGGAGAGTACTTATGCAAGTGACAAAGTCAGAACCACAACTCAAGTTGCAGTCAAAATAATATGCTCTGTAGATTCTCCCCAAATTTCTTCATAGAATCACCTATGATTGCTAGTGTCAAATAAACGACTGCTTCCTTCTTTATTTGATTAAAGTTTGGCCAAATATGTACAACATTGTAGAACATACAGATTCACCTGACATTGAGACGAAAATAATGCTCCTAGAGCTGCACGTCTCCAGCAACACCTTCAGCTCCATCTTATATTGGTTTAGAGACAGCAAAGACCTGCACTTCCGAGAATCACCCTCAAACACGTGGCATTTGCCATTTCAGCTTGTCCACAGATTTAAAACACTGATTGTTTTACACATTTTAATTTTGTCATTTTTTTCCCAAAGGAAAGCAGACAGCCCAGCCATTTTTGCCTTCCACTAAAATACATATTCATTCACCAATCATGTATATGGATGTGTACCAAGATTTGTTCTACTGATGAATCTTTTCACATCCTGCTGGACTACAATACCTGCACACACTCATCTTTTTGTCCACCCCCTACTGGGACTCCTTCTACCTGGCATGTTGCATCTCAGGGTTGTACACAGAGGATTATGACCAACACGTAGAACAAATCACCAGCTACCCCTGTCACTCCTAAACAGCCTCTGGTCAGGACCTCGGTGTCTCCCAGAGTGGTAACTTGCTCAGGAAAGAGGTGGCCTGTGATGGCTTCTCTTGAGTACACCTGCCCACAGGACTATTGAAGATAGGACTATCTCACACCATCTTTCTCCTCTCTGAGAGAGAAAGCACACACGTCTATGGCTATTCTCCCTTCTGGAGCAGTACAGCTCAGCTGAGACCTCAGACTGGTGCTTGGGAGTACCTGGGGTGCTTGCTAAAACTCTCTCCAAGTACTCCATTTGGACTCATTTTTGTGCAGTGGAGGCATCTATTGCTGCCTGCGTAAGAGCAATGGCAAGGGCAGACAGTGCAGTGACCTCCTGTACTGAACGTGCTGCTCTGTGGCCCCCAAACAGGCAGTCAGTTATAGCCCTGCCAAAGTTCTTCAGCAAAATCACCAGCGATTCATATTGATCTCAGCTAAACAATCACGGTGTAAATGGAAGCAAAGCTCTTTCTCTCCAGCACTGTGCCTCTCCTTCCTCTGTCACCACTACTTGCAGAAGCGCTCATGAAAATGAGCAAAGTCAACCCTCTAGAAAGAGGTAGGGCTTTCAGAGGAGAAGCAAGTATTAAACGGAAAGCTTCAGAGCTGTCCTGCCTAAAGAGTGCCCTAGTGGCAACAGCTCCTCTGAGAGAGCTGAGGACATGCAGAGGATGGATGAAAGCAGGCATCAGGGAATAAGTGGAAACAAAAATCTCTATGGAATGGTGATCAGTCAAAAAATTTCAGAGTGGCACAGCAGGGAGGACAAGCTGTTTGGCATCAGAAAAGTGCTAGGCTCAGCTTTTCTGCAGTGAGTTGTCACAGGCAAGGTGAAGATGAAGCACAGGGAGGATCTGCAGTTCAGCCCACCTTACAGGGGTTTGGCACGAGCCCTCTGCAAACCAAGTCACCCTCTTGCCACATGGCACAATCTGTACCTAATGTGTGACCCCGCACCTGAGCTCCCACATGCAGCAAAAGCTGAGATGTCTCCCCTCTTCACAGCTCCAGTCATCAGTGATTCCGCTACCTTTTGATACTCAGGGTGCCCTCGGCCCCAGTGGTCTTCCCCCCAAGGTGCCTTTCCTCCTCTCTTTTTGCCCTGGGGTAGGTGAACCCTTTCTGAAGAGGCTGAAGCCCAAAAGAACTTAGCCTGGTGGCTGAAGCCAGTGCAAAGCCCATCTTCTCTTTCAAGAGCTGCAAAGTCTTTACACCCTCCCTGTCCCTCCTATCTGGAGCAGAAATCAAACAGGAAAAGTGGTACATGCAGATATGCAGGGAATACACAGATCAAATGGGACACGTTGCTCTGGCCATCTTTCAACCAGGAAGAGACCTCAGAGAGATTAATACGCAAGTTCTGAACCTGGTGTCCTTCAGTTTGTAGCTGGATTGCAAAACATGCAAATGGACATAAATAAGTGATGCATTCCCAGTCTCCCTGCACCACGATGCTCCTAAGTCCCCAATTCTCATCATGCTATGCTTTCTTTGACAGTGGTGGTACATAGCTTGAGAACGGAAGCTAGGGATTCACGAAGAACCATTTGTCCAGGAAAGATGACGCACAACCAGCTCCAGTGTGTGTGGTGACAGATCCACCTTCACAACAAAGGGGTAAAATCATGGTTCCCCAGGAAGCTACAAAACCCCTCGCCCCTGGGCTTCAGAAAACACTTTATTGCACGTATGCAGGTTCCTCAGGATCTGGTCACAGGGAATAATTGCTTTTGCGTAAAGAGAGAAAATCACTTTTTTTATCGTTTTACTTGTACTACTTACCAGCTTGCTCCCTGATCTTCGCAAGCTCCACTCTTAACTCCTCTATTTTCACAAGGATTTCTTCTTTCTGTTTAGGGAAAAAGAGACAGAAACATGTATAGTTCCCAGGTTTATCTCAGAGAAGTACTTTCACATGTTCATTCAGTAAAGCAGATTAGATAGATTCCTCAGGTTTTTGTTGTTTTATTTTCATTTTTTTTGATAGTGTTTTTTTGGTTTGTGAGGGGACATTAGAATGAACTTATTCAGTTTTCAGATCAAGCTTAGGAGCTACAACTCACTGGTTGCAAGTACCTTGGACCTATGAACACACGCACACACACTCATGTGCCTAGGACAGCACAGAATCTCTATTTACTTCTAGGTGTCTAAAAAAGAGATTTGTATTTTTCTATCAGTTTGTGTTCAATCTGTGTGTCATTTATGGCTGGACTGCATGTACAAGGTGGTTTTATTAATTCTGTCAGAACACTTTCATTTATTTCTGCTGGCATTTAACCACTTATAAACATGGTGATATACTCACACAAGCAAGTTTGCAGAGCAGTTTCCTATCCTTACACCATCCTAGGCATGGTGGGCATACCCATACACCTTGCCTGTAAAGGACAAGAACTCCTTTCTCTCGAACTCTCTTAAAAGATATGTGAATACTTTAGGAATTAAAATAGATGAGCTGGCTGAAGGAAAATTAAAACATATTTACATTAACAGTGCTAAGATGTTACTACTGAAATGCAAGGACTTTGACAGCGGGTATCTCATGAGCGCTGTGCAAACAGACAAAGAAAAGCATCAGGAAAGTCTGCTGGAATTTGGTTTAGTAGAATAAATGCCAGCATAATGGTTGCAGTATAAGGACACTTCAAGATGGGATGTATCCTGAGTCACATTAGGAAGCAGGCAAAGAAACGTACCCTGCTGGGAAAATCAGTCATGGTTAGGAAAACTAGATCAGGCTACTATAAATACGTCTCAGGATGGAAAAAGCCAAGACTACTTAAAGATCACTACAGAAAAATCATACTCAAGAGAAAAGGCAGTGTAGTAACAAATGGATTTTAAAGGAGTCCTAGAAAGTAAATCCTTCAGTAATAAGCAAGCAAGGCTAATAAAAATCTAAGGCACAGAAAGGATAGGTTTGGCAGCAGGATACATAGCAGGTGGGATAACAAATCAGTGCTGTCCTACCCAAATGAAAGTGGGGAAAAAAAAGATTTCAGAGCTTAATGTTCCTGTTTATTTTTCCTGCAACTAATTCTTAACTCTGTTAAGAGAAATAACACAACAACTTAACTTTGGTTAACCCCAGGAAATTAGATTCTGGAATTTAAATGAATCCTTTAAACATTGCCCTTTTGGGATGATTTCTCTCAGATCCAAGGGATACACTCTCCAGAAAATTTTGCTGTAAAAGGAATTATTAACTGAGCTGCTTGGTGGCTTGGGTGCCTGAGGAAGCCCAGGCTACACAGACTTCTTTCTTACTCAGTTATGGGAAGACGCCAGACATGCAAAGCTGGGCTGCTTCAAACAGCCAGCTCCATACACTGCTGACTAATGCACAGGGGCTTACATGCCAGGACTGCAGAGTTTCCAGTTCTGACTGACTGCATTAGGCCCAGAATAAAACAGAGTAGGCTGGTTTGCTTTGTTATTAATTAGTGGAAAAACTATGAAAAAGTATAGCCTGGCGTGTTGAAAAAACAGAGCCCTTCTTACATATTCCCAAACCAGCAGTACGACACAGATAAGGTTTCCCCTTTTGGAGAATATCACTGCATCTGCCCATACCTTCTGTTCAACTCATGGAGTCATTTGAAGAAGTGTTCTTGACAGGTTGCCAGGACTGGTGCCCTGGAAGGCGTTATGAATCAGTGGAATGTAAGCGTGTTAGTTTTATATGTTCAAAAGAGTAGGCAGCTCACAGTCCACAAATCAAATATGTGGCTACATAGTTACTAGAATCTGTAAACACAACCCAAGTGGAATGCAATGGGGATGTGAAATTGCACCTGCAAAACTGAAGAAATAATAATAAAGAAAGTGCTCCTTTCTGTCAGCAAGTCTATCCAAGAGATTTTTGCAGATGTGGCACACAGTCTTGAGAGGTTTAAAGGTGGGAATTGTAGTCAGTCTATCAGTATTTTCAAGCCTTGTTTTGCACTGGAGTAATCCTTCATCTACCAGGAATTTTTCATCAACTGGGAAAGTTCCATTATATTGCTGCAAAATCCCTCTTATGCATCAGCTCAAAATGCTTCTGATGATGGATCTACTCAAGAAGACTCACGATATTTACACTTTCACCCCCTGGGACTGCAGCAGCAATTTTGGAGAGACAGTTATATCAGCAGTATTTTCTAGCTTATGAATATGCAGTGGTGAGGGAACATCGTAAATATTCTTCTGGTCTTTCTGCCAATGACAGTTAAGAATGTCTTTTGGGGCAGAGGAGAGAAGACAAAGGATTTTTTAAATGCTCCTAAAACTCAGTAACTTCCAGTTAAAACTAACTAAAGATAGGTGCAATGCTGTTTTACTTGCAACAGAAGATATTCCAAGACTATTGGAAAGAAGTGCAACCACTGTAATCATAAGCATGGCACCTACACAAATATATGGCGTATATTCAACCATCCGATGTTTATTTTTAAATTAATCCATATAATGTATTTAACCATTGCTTTGAATACTTTATGCTCCTTTGCAACATGTATGTTTTTAAAAATGTCAGCTAACAAAAAAGTAATGCCAAATATCCGGAAGCTTGTGCCAAATCTAGAGGTGATCTCTGCTTCTTCATAGTCAGAGTAGAAACCCTAAAACCTTTTTCTTTTCCAACATGGATCCCACCAGAAATGTAGACAGCTATGGACAACATCCAGTCCTGGACATTTTCCTCCTATTTTCTGGGACAGAATAACTCTGCAGGCACTTACACCTATCAAGCATCTCTTTCCCTAGCCTGTAAGTCACCTGCGAGTTCTAACTGCAGAATGCTCATATTGCCTCTCCGGGGGCTGGGGGGATTTGCCTTCTACCTGAAGTCATGCCTGGCTTTTCTCCTGCCTGGAGTTAAATATGGGGCTGCTTAAAGCAGGAAGCTCAATATTACACAAGATTTTTCAAGAAGCTCCAGAAGTCATGTTCAGAAATACAACCAACTTCAGCTGCTGCAGGGTTCACAACTTACTTAACAGTGCGGTGATCAGACCAGCCCCTGAGCTAACATTTGGCCTGAGAGAGGTGACTATGCTGAGTACGGAAAGAATGTCCCATGTGCAGTGCTCCAAATTAGGGGAAAACTACTTTACTCTGCTCTTTGGGGAAGCTGAGACCCTGTGTGGAACAGAAGAGTTAGGGACCAAGAGGGCCCTCCTGCAGTATGCAGCCAAGTGCCCGAGGCACAAAAACTCAGGTGTAAAATGGCATCTCAAGCACAAGCCTGGAAGAAGACCAAGTTCAGACACCTCTCTGGTAAGTGGTGGTGAACCCAGCACACACTGGAGGTACCGGGGCTCTGTGTATGATTCATGGGCAGACCCTTCCTGTCATGTCACTCAAGGGTCTGTCCATTTACTGTTGACCAAAAGTAGGTACTCTGAGAGGTCAGACTCTTTCCACGTGGCACGTACGCAGCACCCGTGGCTGCCACACAGAGTCCCTCGATCTGACTGGCGCAGGAGCCCCACTGCAGAATGGAGGAGAGTCCTTCAGTTTGCTTTCTAACATCTATTCATCTCTAGCTCAAAGGTAGGAAACACTTCACTAAGGACTAAGTTTTGGTCACACCTCATTAAAGATTTCAGGGACTATTCAGTCTACCACTATATATATATATATATATATTTGTCTATAATGATATCTTAGCTTTCCTTTACAACACTTACTGATTGTGTCCTGTTAGCTTAATAGACAAGATGCTGATTTCACATTTACAATAAAGGTATACTATTTCAGTTTTACTGGAGCCTGCTCGCTTATTTTAGCAGTAGCATTCAATCTGCACAGTTGTACAACATGCTCCTTTTTATGTCTCTCCAAACAGAATTCTCTGCACTCTCTATATACACCAAGGTCTCTTTTCTCAGTGTACTCAGAGATCAAAAAAAGGAAGAAATGTAGCCTATTTTTTCCCCACTGATTAAATCAGAGGGAGCTAATAAAAAGAGCTGTGCAGCCTGCTTGCCTTGGAGGCAGCCGGCAGCCCAGCAAGTGCTGCCCAGGACATGTACTGCTGCTCATTTCTGCAGCAGCCTAGAGACACAGGCTGCACAGCAGGAAACACCACCAAATGCAGGTGGGAGGAACTTGTGTGAGATGTAAAATACTCATCACACCAACTGGGTGTAAATGAACCCAAACAGTGGGAATATTCCTGTCTGCAGAAGAGAAATACTCACTGTGCTCTCTTCTACAGCTCACACAGAGCTGCACACACACATCTGCATCTCCTGATATATGTGGTTTGGCTTTTGCCTGCCCTCACTCTTGCATTTACAGGATGCACTAGCACAACACCGTGGCCCTGTCAATGATCCCAGGCACTGTAACGCTTCAGCCCAGTCTTCCAGGAGTTCACTGAAAACACGTCTTCTCAGAGGATATCTGAGAGAGCAGGAAAGACTGCACGTCCTTGCATGCAGATGTGTGTATCCATGTGCAAAAACACAAACACATGACTACTTTCCATATAAATCCCAGAATAAACTAGACATATGGTAATCTCTGAGACTCAGTCACTTTCACTCCTCAGTTTCAATTGGGCTATTGCCTATTTAGATGCTAAGCACTCCAGGACTGAAACATCATCCTTATACCATCTGCAAAATGTCTAGCACTCCGTTGGGATAACTGTGGAATAATAAAAATGTTGATGCCCTAAATTCTAATAAGATTGTTATTTAAGGTCAAATATTAACTAGAATAATACATTAGGTCAGCTAAGTGCTTTCTGTTTTAAACACACCTGATTCAATCCGGACAACATCTTCCTGTTCCTTGCCACTAAACACAAGCTGATGTTACCAGTATTGTTTCAAAATCTTTCAGGGAATTTTTCTTTCCTTTGCCAACACAGGGGTGGTTGGAATCTGAAGAGCCAGGATGAGTGGCAGGGGGGTCATTTGATTGCTCTAAGTTCCAGTTTGATGGCTGAGTGGAGGGGATGAGGGTGAGAGGTTTCTTCCGGTTGGCACCACTTTTGCTCGGCGGCTGCTGTGAGAGGGAGCCACCGTGTTGCTGGGTTGGTGGAAGCATCTTGGAGGGAGCTCCCTTGGCTCAGCCCACACTCCATGCACCCTGTGCTGTCCTTCGGAGAGAGGAATTGCTGCAGACTCCCTGGGGGCCAATGTCATCTGCGAAGACGTTACTAGACACTCCCTCTCCCTTCCCCCCTCAGCGCTTTTGGACAAAAGGAGGAGGAGAGTCTCTACACTGTCCACAGGAAGGATTCCATCCCGTCCCTTGTGGCTGCCGTTTCCCCACATGAGTTTTTTTCAGAACCACCACCTCTCCCTGGTCACCATCTGTGCTTCACCAGAGCTTGGGGGTGACTTTCGCGACTGCGAAAGGGACATAGGACCATTAGTGATAATGGTACCTATTCTTTGAAAGGGACATAGGAGAGTATTTCCTCCCAATCCTTCATCCATTCCCCTTTCAGGTTTGCTACAACAGCTTTTGGGAAACTCTCTCTAGATGCCAGCGATATCTTACTTTTTGTGGTGCGTTCGCAAGTTTGTGTCATTATGGCCTATGATATGTATGAAGCTAGGGCTAAGAGAATAGTCCCAGCCAATGGAAGTTGCCCCTATCCAAAAAAGGCCAAATCAGTTCATCTGGTGGATGACGAGGGGGAAGCGGCTCCTTCACAGATTGCAGACCCCAAACCAGAGATCATTACTGAATCACTCTTATTTGAGAATCTCCGCAGTTTGCGGAAAGACATTACTCAATGCCTGGGTGAGCCCATCCTGATTTAGTTGATCCAAGTTTGGCACCTTATGGGTGAAAGCTTGCAACTCGATGGTACCAAAGCCAGATTTTGGGGTCTCTGGCCCAGGATGTGGATATTGAACAGGTGTTTGTGAGGGAATCAAAACCCCTTTCACTCTGGCCGCAACTTCTAACAAGTGTGAGAGAGAAGTTTGTTTACAGAGGTATCCTGCAGGAACATCATCATAAGATAACTTGGAAGAGTATGGAAGAAGGGATCCTCTGTCTGAGGGAAATGGCACTTAGAAGTGTTATTTGGAAGGGATGGGCAACCCAACAGCGATCCAGACAAGGTCAGGTGCACATCACAGATGTGGTGGAGCCTTTCACGCCAGGGGCCAGCCGTATACTCACATTTCCTGGTGTCCATGTATTCGGAGGGAAACCAAGATACAGTGGGCTCTGTAATGAGTAAACTCAGGATATAAGATGGAATGGTCCATGGCCCGATGCAGGCCTCCATCTCTAGAGACATTGGATGAGAGTCTCAGGAATGAGCAGAGGAAATTTAGAGAGGAAATTAAGGAAAGTTTTCAAGTGACACCAGTGTGAATCAGAGGTCGGAGCCATTCTCCCCTCAACTAGAGAAAGTGGACAAGCTTCACAAACTGATCTGTGGTATTTCCCAATCGACTATGGAGAAGGCATGAGACAGTGGGACAGGAAACCTACCCAGACTGCCTGTACCAAGACTATGCATTCACATGTTTAAAGCAAATGCTGCTAATACCTTTCTGACACAAAGTACTGATCCAAGAGTGTCAAAGTATCTGGATACTAGGATTGTATTCACTGCTGGGTTTTTTTCCTGATGAAACAAAGTTTCATGGAAAAATGCAGGTACTCCGAATCCAAAATACAACTTTTGGAACTCTTTCATATTGACAGATTGAAGCTACGGCTCTAACAAACCCTGAGAAAATCCACAATGGATTTCCTTGGATGAACAATGTGATGCCTTCAGGGATGTTTCCTGAAACATGACTCCAGTAAGCACAAGCACCCCTGGACCACTGATGGGGCAAGAGCTGAGTGGCTGTGGTGCTAAGACCAAGCAGGACAGAGATCCTCACATTGTTCTTAGGTCTGCAGAAAACAGATAATAACACTCCCAAAGTCCCTGTTGTGGAAATAAAGGCCAAACTTAACAAGAGATTGGAAAGTGAACAGTTACTCAGCAGCTCACAGTGTCCATGTAGCCTGAGAATGGCATGACCATTGTTTCTTGCAAAGAACAGGATATTTGACTAAAAATAGGTCTTCCAGTTTAAAGTGGAAAAGAAATATTGAACTTTGGAAAATGAAATTTTGGCTGATTGTGAAGAAGATATTTAAAATGCACACTTTCACTGGTTCCTTTGCTGAACTTACAGAGCAGCATGAAAACATTGCAATTCAAGTTCTGTTCTGTCTCTTGCATGTGCAAAGGTCACAGTAACGCTGGAGCCTATTACTCATCATCACTTTTCACATAACTCCCAATGCACTGAAAAATCCCTCAAGCCCACTAGAAGCCAAATATCCTACTTGGAGGCTGGCATCATCGCAAGAGCCACTCCTCACCCTCATTCTGCTTTCATCCTCTTAATGCAGTATAAAATGAAGGTTGTCAAGTCAGTTGCTTACATGGAGATCAATAATATAAACAAAAGGACAAAATAAATTCACCTTTACCTTGGCACACAGCCTAAATATGTTTCTCTTTGAGGAACACAGGTAAATAAAAGAGATCTTTAACCTGTAATGGGTATTTAAAACCTTTTCAAAAGGAACATTAGAATGCCCGGAGCTATTTCTTCTTTACTTGAAATTTGAGATATTTATGTATAACTAATAGAATTCTTCTCCAACCAAGGGATACAAACATACTCTAACAGCGTGGTTGTTTCAAAACAAGGTCATGTGAACACCTCCACTCTTCCCAGGGAAGCGTGTTCTTCCATCCCTCAAACCCCAAATTTGCACTATTTGTCACAGCAGCGGCTGTGAGAAAGCCACTGAGGACAGGGGGAGAAGCACAGAGGTTTCCTGCACTTTCTCCCTTTTGTCTTGCAGGGAATGAAGCAGAGCAGGCCACGCTCTCTGGGATTAGCGTAGGGTATCTGCAGAAGTCTAATTTTTGTTGTCAGTTTGGCTGCAAAGCTGGTGAAAGACCCTTCTGGTCTGTGCCAAGCTGAGGTTGTCAGAACACTGGCATTCACTAGCGAAAAGCTCTACATATGCTATCCCATAGTGATGGGATAGCAGCATTCTGTGTCTGATCTAAATGGACCCTTTCGAGTAGAAGGTGCCTACGGATAGTGCTGTGCATTGGAAGGGATTGTGACTTGTAGAGTAAAACACTGAAGGTGTAGCCAGGTGCAGAAATCAAATGCAGTGATCCAAAGTAGCATTAGCTACTGCTCCAAAAGGAGAGATGGAGAGGACAAGCAGGACCACTGGGCAGCTTTCTCCCCTGTCCCAGAAACACCTGTGCCAGTGGCTCTGTAGAACAGCCCCATTTCAGATGCATCTTGGCACACGCTTGCCGGTGATGCCCATAGGTTCCTGTTCAATTGCTTCCCTGTGTCCCCATCTCCAGAAACAGTGAATTATTTCCATTGGGATTAGTATGGCATTGTCATGAATCCATCTCTGAAGCACTGGCAGAAGCATGCCATAGCCAGTTATGCCAGGCAAAGCCAAGAAGTGCCTGCTCCACCAGCACAAATGGGTCCAGACAGGGCTGATCCTTTGACACTGCAGAGCAAATAGAAGCTACAGGGAGAGAATAAAAATCTCTACCACCATCTCACAGGTGGAGTCCCCTTCTGCGTGAAGATAATTAGTCCTTAATTAACACCAATTTTAGAAAAAAATAAAAATACATAAATATAAATATAAATATAAATATAAATATAAATATAAATATAAATATAAATATAAATATAAATATAAATATAAATATCTGATCTTCTTCTATGACTCAGCTGGTGGATGAGAGGAAGGCTGTGGATGTAGTGTACTTAGACTTCAGCAAGGCCTTTGACACTGTCTAAGACATTTTAGATCATTGAATCCAACCTATGACCCAACACCTACACCTACTCATCATCTAAACCATGGTACTAAGTGCCTTATCCAGTCTCCTCTTAAACACCTCTAGGGACGGCGACTCCACCACCTCCCCGGAGAGCGCATTCCAAAGGCCAATCACCCTTTCAGTGAAGAATTTTTTCCTAATATCAAGTCTAAACCTCCCCTAACGGAGCTTGAGACCCTGTCCTCTTGTTCTGTCATTGGTTGCCTGAGAGAAGAGACCAACCCCTGCCTGACTACAACCTCCCTTTTAGGTAGCTGTAGAGAGCAATAAGGTCTCCCCTGAGCCTCCTCTTCTCCAGGCTAAACAACCCCAGCTCCCTCAGTCGCTCAACAACTCTCTCAGTTGCTCAACATCTCCAGTCCAGCCAGCTCACACCCCCATATTCCTTTGATCGGTGGGCAACTACATCCAAAAATCAGCAGAAGCACAGCAAAGTGGTGGAGATTCCAGGTGAATGGATGTCTGCTCCATGGGGTGGATCCATTGTACAACCACAGCATGGTATACAGTACAGCACTCCTTCTTTGCCCAGTGAATAGGCATGGCAGTACTAATTTCTGAATTTTCTTATTCTCTTCATTCATTATGTAGCCCAAGGCCATTTTTTTATTATCCATGCTATCCTCTGCACCGACAGCACTGCTGATTTTCCTCACAGGCTGTCCTTTTCCTGTCTCACCCTGATGCCATGGTGCATTGCAAATGGTAATTGTTTTCCTCCATAGTGCCCTCATGTGATGGCAGTTTCCTGGTGTCTCCATCCAACAGTGGGCACTCGGTGCACAGGGCAAGTAAAATCATCCCTTTGATCTTGTGCTAGGTGAGAGGTGGGTTTTTCTGGCAAACCTGAAGGGCGCAGTGCAGCGAGGGTCTGGCTCCACAGTCACAACAGCACAGCACTGAGCACCGGCAGGTGCTGTGTGAGTAGAAAATGAGGGACATAATCTGGCACAGAGATGGTGAGCTTGGATGAAATCATCTCTCTATTGCCCTCTGTAGCATCTTCTGATAACATCCAGTTACTCAGAGGATGAGAGGGGGAGGATGTTCAGCTGCTTTAAAGTTTCTATTCCTACAGTACCTTATCTTCTCACTGCCTGTCAAATCTTGTACATTTCTACTTAAAAAGCAGTTCAGAAAGCCCTAAATGATGACAAAGCTTCTTTCTAACTTTTTCCTTCCTAGAAAACAAAGTTTGTTTCTTGTGTCTCAATAAAATGCTTCTGAGTCATATCCCTAAACTGTCAGGGTTTCAGGAGTCAAAAATGGATTTTTTTCCAGGACATAGAATAAAAAGACTGAGTTGTTCTGACTGCTCTGATCTCCAGCAGGAGAAAGAAAGACTGAACTTGCTAAATACAGGGAGTCTAGCCAAGCTGTAATAATGATGAGGAAGGAGTGCTGCTATTCAAAGGACTATTATTGGGCCAAATTCTAACATATTTTACAAATGTTGGGAAAGTAGTACCCCTGAAAGCCAGAAGGCCAGTCTTTCTGATGAGAGCTGGCTTCTTACCATTGTGCCACCACCAGGTACAAACAATAGATAAATTTTTCATAAACTCATTCTCAAAGACAATCGTGAAAATAAACCATTTTCAGCTGAGCCTGAGATAAGCACTTGAAATGTTAGCTCAAATTACTGGTTTGGAGCCAATGGTGGGACGTGCCAAGTAACTTATAACCAGTGCAACCAATCTGGCCTCTGACTCAAGAGGTGATTAGCATTTCGACAAGGTACATACCTGACACTTGGTGGTGTATTCTCCACTCATGGGACAGAAACGTTACTCTTGAAAAATACACACAAGCACACAGATATGTCAGTTAGTTGAATGTGGGAAAAGGTTTTCCTTGGGTGAGTTAGGATTTAATTGACTCTATTTTTATGATTTATCAAGGTTCCCAGATGGACTACTTTATTCTCTGTAATGGTCCTTAAGCATCAATGTATAGACACTTGCATAGAGTATCAGTTCATTGGGATTCTCAACACATATTCTAAGATACATAAGAAGCTCTGGATTCTTAACCACTAGTGTCTGATGTTTCCCTACTTCACGGAGGTTGATTACCCTTCCTAGGAGAGACACTTTGCTTTCCCAGGATCTTCACAGCGATGGTCTGCAAAGGTTTGGCAAGTGTGAAGATGGAGATCCATGGAGGAAGACAAGAGAATGAAAAACAGAGCCAAAGTCTTGGGAAAGCTCTGGGAGATAAAAGTAGTAACACTGTACAAGTGTGTCACTGAGCAGAGGAATCCTTCCAGAGCTCTGCTGACAGGAAAAGCACATACTCATATTGATGAGCATCCAGTCTATCCACGACAGTCCTCAGCGAAAACACATCTGCTCTGAGCATACTAGAGATACAAAAGTGGATTTTTTTCTTCTCTCTCTGTGTCCAGGATTTCCTCTCCAGAATTTGTCACTTTGGGCTACTCTTCTCTAGATGGCACTGTTACCACTTCCAAGAGGGACCACTTGCCAGCCACTTTGCTGAACAGGGCTGAATCTGGGCCAGGACTGTCATCATTACGGGGCTAAGAAGCCAGACCAGGTCAGGAGTGACCCAAGTCAGGGGGAGCCTTTTGTGATATTTGCTCTAAGAAGTGTTCATGATATCCCCTTCACAGTATGTCTCCAGCTCCTGCCAGTCAGTTCTTCACAGTCAGTTCTTCACTGTGAGTATCTCTCACAGCACCAGGGTTATTGACCTGATGAACATCCAGCACTGAGGACAAACTCAATCTGCATCTTTTCAGAATAAATTTCAGGTAGTTACCAAAGTCAACGGGAGTCATGCATGCATATAGGAGAGGCTTCAATAACTAATTTGCAAATTAAATCATAATTAGAAGCGATGCTGTCTACAGACACTGCATTCATTACTTTTCCTAAGTAGCTAAAGGCTTATGTCAAAACCACTGCTTTAGAGTTTTTTGTCCGCTGCCTCAGTCATCTTCTGTTTCAATTGCCTAGGCATTTTCCCAAGGTAGCAAATTGTTTGGGCTGTCATTTAATGGGTCTCTACTAAGTACTACATGTTGTGCACTCCTGGAAGGCTATTAAATGAATCTCACCTATTGAGAGCACTTTTGACTGAGAAAGAGAGATGATTCCGGGATACAGTTCAGCAGTGGTCTGGAACAGCCAGAAAACAAATCCAGCAAACCCCAAAGAAAACGGTAATGCAACCTTAAGGTTGCTGCAGCAAATGCTTAAAGTTGGAAAGCACTCAAAGAAACTGTCACTCTGGGCCAACACTCTTTACTATGTATTGACACTCTTTCTTCAGCTAAACATGTCTCTTGGACCACTCCCACTGGCGCTTTACCCAGCTTTGGAGAGAACAGAAACAGCGTGGGCAGGACAGCAGAGCCACAGGCACGAGGAGACTCCTACCCGTGTGCAAAACACTGGTCTTTGCTGGCTTTTAAGACTCAGTCCAGTCCTCACTGCCTGGAAGAACATTTTCCAACAGAATTCATCTCCAATTCAGAGAAAAATCCATGTTTTGGACATCGTTTTGAAGCGATGTAAGGAAAGAGAGAGACATACTAAAATTAGCCTAAGGGTGACTATCAGCCCAAAGAGGCTCCCTAGCACCAAAGTACGATCGGGTCCTCTGCTAAGCAGAGTTGAATGACCAGTTCAACACATCGGTCCCAGACTTCTCTGGAATAAGGTCCCACCTTCTTCCTGAACGAATATTATCCCTCACCAAACTGCAATTCTACTCAGAGCTCAACAGGCTTCTTGGAAACAAACAAACACTATTACCATTATTTTTATACTGGTCAAAGGTTCTTTTCCCATGCTGCCCTTGCTGAAAACCAGCCAATGCGTTTTTGCTGGACTTTTCCAACAACAATGCCATCTCAGAAAATGTCTACACATCGTATTTTTGAATGACACTCAAAACCTTGGAAGTCTGTGTCTGTGTTGCCAGACAACAGGACAAGACTGCCCAATTATGCAATTGCTTGAGTAGTCCCAGATCATCCCACTATATGTAGGCTCTCAACTTAAGCACTGAATTTAAAAATGCAGCAGCCTTACGCCTCCCTGGACAAGGGAGCAGCAGCCTTACGTCTCAGGCAGGCAAGTACCTCAAGTAGAAATTCAGATCTTTAGTGCTATTACTAGTCTTCTGGAAGTGCTCACGTGCTTTCTTTAAGGAAAAATGGAGCCGTAATGTAGGTACCACATCCGAGTGCCTAATAGATAACTGTTGCTTTCAAGCTGACTGATCAGCTTGGCCCCCACAGAAGCCAGGGTTGTATTTGCCTGAGAGAGGTCCATGTTACACGGCTCCCAGGAATAAGCAACAAGAAAAAAGTGTCTTGCCCAGCACTGAAGAGTAATGTGCAGATATATATATTCCAGCGGGACCAGCAAGCCCAAAGGGACTGACACTTAGGCTGAACACACGTAAGCAAGGCCAGCAGTGGGTCTGAAAAAAAATCTGCATCTAATCCTGTCCAAGCCTGAAGGCACTTACATTCCACATGTATATTATTTTTTACCTCCAAGCTCTCCAGGCACTCAGGTAGTGCAGAGGAGCTGGAAACATGAGGCACAGCTATGCCCAGCCAGGACTTGGAGAGGTCTCTATTGAAATAAAGTCCCCTGATGTGTTCAACTTAGGAGGCATTCTCAGGACAGATGCAACATGCACCAACAGGACGAGAATCATCTCAAAGCTCAGCTGCAGCAGCTGTCCTCATTTAAAACACCTCCAGAGGAGACAAAGGAGACACGGTCAAGCTTCTAGAATTCCTTCAGAAAACTGCGAATGAGGCACGAGGTGAAAAATCTCTCCCCAGCGGACAACACATAGACAAAGCTGAGCAGACACTGCTCTGCCCTATTTTTGTTTCCCTCTGCTTTAATCAAGGACACTCCACAGTCAGCTCAAAAAAAAAAAAAAGCCAAAATAACCCCTGTACAAATGCCCATCAAGCCCAGAAATGTCAAGACAGAAGAAAAATAGACAGGGAAACTCTCCTGAGAAGGTATTTAAAATATCTAGTACTTTTTAAGAATTCCCGGCTTTTTTTCAGTTCAGTGAAGTTTCCCCTGGCAAGATCAGCTCCTACTTAGGGAGAAATGAGAACTGCACTTCTTGTTCAAAGGTAACCTTTCCCACTATATAAAAAGAAATACTGAATAAAGTATTTCAGAACTTGAAAAGACTGTTTGAAATTGTGTTTTGGGTTTTGTGTTGGGGTTTTTTTCCTCCCAATTAATATTGGAAGTTTCCTCCTTTCTCTTCCAAAAGTAGACAAACAAGCAATCAAGGACATTATCAAAACCTTGCGTCTTACTCTGGGTGACTGTCTGCCTGTTTTAGAAAGTAGTTTGGACACCAGATTAACCTGGGCAGTAGGTGAACCAGGTCTGGACGTCAGAGCGCAGCTAGATTTCTCAGATGACTAAATGGCTTTTGAAACAGGCAATACAAGTCCTTCATGGTTACTAATGGTCTTTTAAACTTTACTCGTTTTGTCTCAGGTTTAGTGAATCAATAAGCTTGTTTAATTATTGACAAAGTTCTCCTTATGTTCTCTATACTTGTAGTCTCCTAAACGCTGAGATATTCTTATTCTAAAGTCTTCAGGAACTGGTACCTCTGTAACAGAGCCAACTCTGCCTCATCTGTGGTGAACAGGAACAGCAGATAAGCACTGTGAGAAACCAGATCTTTTCCTTCATCTAATACCTTTGACAGACTACAGGCACTGACTGTTTTTGCATTTGTAGGCAATTATCAATATCTTAGTTACAATTTCCATTCTAACTGCAGCGGTCAGAGACTGGGACTTCTGAGTTTCTGCACCTGCTTCACTCCTAAAAACATCCAGAAACTTCACCGTGCCCACATCAAATGCTTCAGTCACAATTCTTCCTCTTCCAACTTCCTGAACTTTGATTTTCAAATACACGGTATCTGGTATCAAATAACAATTCCCTCTGCGTAATAGCTGTTGCAAAGAAATCACCTGTCTAGCTCCCATGAACAAAATTTGCACGACCGTGGAGCAAATCTGGGCAAGAGACTGGTGTACAGGCAAAGTACCTTTCCAATGGTAAAAAACACCCGTTGTACTTACCTGCCTGAAAAAGTGCTGTGTTGTTATAGCAAAGACATCAAAGCCAAAGCTGGCCCTTTTAAGCTCATCGCGAATATTGCTTAGTTGCCGGGACTGCTCATCACACTTCTCCTTCAATCTCTGAACAAACTGCTTTTCAACATCTCGACTTTCTCCTGGTTTAGGGGAGAATCCATTCTTTGGGGTGGTTGGCCGTTGCTTAGGATGTCCTACAAACGAGAGAAGAAAAGATCATCAGGACCACTTACTTTATACGTACGAACACGTCCTTCATGTGTTTCTAAGGCCTTTGGGACTCAGACCTAGAAAAGAAAAACATGTCTGTAACATTCACATAGATCTGCAATGACTTTCCAAAACAAGGGAAGTGTGCAGCGAAATATGTTTCTGTCGGAGCTAAAGCTCAAAGCTGTGGTCTGGCGGTGCAAATGGATCCTTAGGGCCATTTTACCGGATCAGGCAGGGAAGCAGCATGGCTTTGTCAGAGAAATACCTCAGGAGTGTATTCCGCCATATTCAGATCCCCAGCTTGTGGGGAGCCACGGAGCATATCCTCCAACTTGCTTGACCACGTTCTGGCTCCAGGCTGAGCTTACCGTTCGCTAGCTCCAGCCGAGATGTTCCCTCATCTCCCCAAGTATGTCATGCTGCATCTGCAAAGAGCCACGAGTGCAAAACAGCCTTTGAAGCTTTTTGTGCCCATGACTTGCATTTGCAAAGAGGACTATCAGGTTTTGCAACAAGTCAAGACTAACTTAATGATGTTGCAAGAGCAAAATATTACACTACAAGGTGTTAGAGAGTTTTTTCTGTCATTAAGAGAGTGCAGCCAGCTTAGCCCTTTATCTATGGCCGCAAGTTGTGCCAGGGGAGGTTTAGACTGGACATTAGGAAGAATTTCTTTACTGAAAGAGTGGCCAGGGATTGGAACAAGCTGCCCAGGGAGGTGGTGGAGTCACCGTCCCTGGAGGTGTTTAAAAACGGGGAGATGAGTTTCTTAGGGATAGGGTTTAGTATGGAGACAGGCCCAGTTGGACTCGGCGATCTCAGAGGTCCCTTCCAACCTAGTGATTCTATGATTCTATTTTCATGTCAGTTAAAGTCTGAATACCTTTTTGTGCAGAAACGGTATTTTCTGACAGGTTCTTTCATTCACTTAAAGGGGCTCTTAACTGGGAAGTAGGTATAATCACAAAATAAGAATTCATAAATGAACGGTCATAAACATCTGTGGTGTTAGTAAAAAAATCATGTTTAGGCAGCACGGCGATGTTATATCAGAAGGCATAAGGAGAAGTGTATGGGAAGCCCTTGAAATCAGTCCAGTTGCAATTAAACTAGGAACCCATCATGTTGTTTTGTCTTATATCTTTCTAGCTTTCCTGTTCACTGTAAGTCTCTGTGTTGTCCTTGTCAGTATTATAAGCTGTCCTTGTAAATTAACCCGTGCTGTTCTCCTGGGGGATAATTCTGAATTTCTCGGTTCATTTGGGTCTAAAAACCAGCTTACTAAGCTTCTTCTGCCATTGATGTCTTTCTTCTGTTGGAGCGCACAAAACAGGGTATATATTACTGCTGCTGGCCCTGATCCTGAATGTCCTTTTTGCTGATGGTGGGACCAGGAGAGTAGACCCACTATATGCTGACATCACTGAACCCCTTTGATCCACTTCAGAACTCCTTGGTCTTTTTATCTACCTGAGTGTTTAAACTAAGGAGACATAAGGGGTACATGTTCATAATTAACACAGGCCATGAGGATTTAGATGGGGAATGCAACGTAGTTGCTTTTTAGCTGTCCAATTTCTGACATTTTGGTAAGGGAAGTGAGGAAATAACTCTGAGACAATTGGTAACAAGCAATCGGTAGACTGGCAGGTGTGCGAAACACAGGGCGCTGCCCTGCAGTGAAGTGGAAGAAGAGCACCAATGTGCCTCGATGTACACCTCTTCCCATACAGAGATTTCAGGAATTGCATTGCATCAATAGATACAATTGAGGTCTCTACAAGACACTGCATCTCAACACTCCATTTCAAGTCTTCAGGAAGACTGATTCAAATTCTAAAGATCACTTTCAAGGCTTAAACCCCCCCCCCCCCCATTTGACATTTCCTTTCCAACAGTGCTGATTGAAAGGAACTGCATGTGTGGAGGCCAGTATAACAGAGGGAAAACAACCTAGAAACGGCATTCCGAAATATAGTCTTTTCCATGGCCACACATAGCTGGGCTGGTGTTACCTGGGGAACACATGCCCTTCTATCACAAACTGCTGCGTGAGTTTGTGATCCTGACAGAGGAAAAGCTGTGCCATTGCCCCTCAGCCCCAGCTACACCCACTCCTTGTGCTGATAATGCCTGATTTGATTATTTTGTGAAATGGTTAAATAGGTGAAAAGACTGTCTGTCTTTATTGCTCTGTTGTTGCTGTCCTTATTTCAAAGAATGCTAAAGGCTACACCAAAAAAATGAGTGAAGATGAGGTTTATTTTCCTAGTTGATCCTTAGAGTGATAAACAATTTCATGTTGCCATCATTTCACACAATCAACCTTAAGAAAAGCTAAATCAGTCCGATGGAAACAGGGGACTTACTCAGCCTCTCGTGAAAATGAAGAACCCTTTGAGGCCTCATCAATTGGATAGGTCCAAAATGTAATCCTTGAAAATCAGGAAGTCATCTGTGGAAATGCAGGCAGGCTTCCTTAAGACAATACACAGTACAACTATGCCTGTATTCCATTTTGCTTTCCAATTCCAGTGTAAGCAAATCAACTGTGCTGTAACATGCTGCTACGGCCACAATCAGTGCTGGTGCTTAAACTGGACTCCCACCACTATAAACGCTGCTGAGCTGCTGATCTGGCGCTCTCTGCAATAAACTTTTTTTGGATCACTCTTGGTGACTCCAGCAGCTGAAAAATAGCCTGAAAATTATATGCTTCAGAGAATAGTCATCTTTTTACCCTAGTATCTTAGTAAGGAGAAGCATTCTGAGTGCTGTCAGTACTTGGAAAGATGAAATGTAATCCTCACTTTTCTTGATTTTGTTGATTGGAAAGGAGAAGAATAGGGATGGGGTTTAGTAAACACGAAGAGACCCTTGATGTACGTTATAGGAGGTGGAGAGCAGTTCTTCGTGTTTTATATTTTACCATTAAATGAAGAAGCATGGAGTTCTACCCCTTATAATTATAACTCAAATATCCTATAGCTGTAGAGATGACTTCTAAATTGTTTGAGTTTGAAAAATGAGGTAACAGAACAGAAGGTGAACTACAAGCACCATGAAATTAGTGGCACTCTTTCAGAAGCGTTTAGATCAGGCAAAGGCCAGCCTTACAAAAGCGTTTAGGTACCTTATACACTTGTTAATGTACACTTAATAGACTGAAATGGAAATAAGTTCTCTTTAGTAACTAAACAAAGGCATTCTTTAGAAATGCTAAACCCATGTGTTTATGCCTAATACCGATGGGTCCGTTGACAATGTCCCAGTAGGATTCTGAAGGTTACTTCTATAGACAATCCTTTTTCCAATTATGCATAGAAATAGCCCAGGAATTGTAATGCCTTAGCACAACTGTAAGAGTAGATTCTAGGTAATATACTATCACTGCAAGTAATAGTCTCAGGTGTCTTTTATTTAACTATATCTATCTGTTCTCTTTTTATATGAGAAAATTTTAATGATAAAAAAATGTTCCTGTGCCATTAAACATGTAATAGCAATAACTCTTTGTTTTGAAGGAGAGATGATTACATGATTGTAACAAAGAAATCATGAGCCTGTTTAGCTCATGTATTGTGATTATAAAACCTGCTGTACTTGCAGTCAGCTTAACGATCCTTGGACACAATCAATCTTCACTTAACAATAGTAGGTCTCAGATTTTAGTGTGTTAACAGGAGATGTAAAATCGACAAGTTTAAACCTTCCTTGAAACAGTGCTTTTGGGTTCATAAATACCTGGTGAATGGAGTTTGGTGGCTGTCACTGCTGACCTCTTAGGAGATGAGACAGTTGGTCTGTTAGCATCCTGATCCTTTTGTACTTCTTTCTTCAGACCTGTTTTAAACAAAAAAAGGTAGAAAGAAACTCATTTTATAAATGTGCTTGCAGTTGTGCAGATCTTTATCACTAGGATACACATCAGAATGGCAAAATACAAGTATAATATTTCACCAATACACATCCTGGGTTTCGCATAGAATAATGCTTCACAGTACTTCTCTGTTGAATGACACCCACCACTTCCACAAGCAGAACTGCGTGCATGAGATTGAGTTGACATACATAGCACTAAAGAAGGTCAGAAGAAGGCTTTACACACTATCTTCGTTTTGTAGCCATCTGCACAGTGACAAATGCCATTAAGGCACCAATAGCTACACAGGTAGCATTCTACCTGTTCTGACTCTTCACTTTGTTGAGCATACTCAGCCAGAGATCTTCAGGAAGAAGAAGCTGAGTAGGAGTGCTCAACGCTGATTTAAGTTACCTGTGCAGGGCTCTGCTCTATTAACTTTTTCCCCAGTTTAGGAAACTGACTTTTCTGGTGACTAGCTTACCCAAGAAGGTTTCATACAAGAAGAGACAGGGTTCTGCAGATCCAAAAGCAGGCAGGACATGTCAGGGCTGTGCAGGATGTCATGCCCCAGACATGAGAGTGGGTCTCTGCCTGTGCAGTAAGTCAGGCAGGGCCAGAGAGTTGCAGCACATTCGATACACAAACCTACAACACACTGTGTTGGTACGGGGCACAACAGGGCCACACGTTTGCCTTGCTGCACATAAGACTGAACCAACACCTGATTCATCCTCATCTACAACCCAGGCATGTGTTGGGCTGCCTGCCCTCCCTCCTTTATTATTTCTGTTTGTAGGTCTCCAGATTACTTCTGGCCTCTGCATTTATCCTTTTTTTTTCTGCAGCCACTACTTCCCACTGACAGCATGATGCCTCAGAGCTATTGGGTTATAATCTCCACAAACTTTGTGCTAGCCTTTCCTCTTCCTTTGATTTTTCAGTGGGTGGGAACTCAATGTCTGTTACTATTCCTCCACCACCAGAGTCTCTGGTTACCAGCTCAGGACAGTCTGTCAGTTGTCCAAGCTCTGTAGTCACTGACTGCTTCTTGTACCAGGGAGATACAACTTCATCTGAAAGATGGAGCAGCCACTCAAGCTCAGCTCCCCCTTCCTGTTCATCCACAACTACCATTAAAATAGCTGTGGGAGCATGATGAGTGCAGTAATATGAAATCCTTGCCCTGCTGTTTTGCCCCTGGTGTGACACTGGCAGCCACATGATTTCATGCAGAAAACATTCAACAAGGAAGCAAGAAGGAAGAGTAAGAAAAATCAAATACAAGACACAAACGCATTCTCCCATTTTCTTTCCTTTTTTTACCATTAGTGTTTGCTGGGTGTTGTATTTTAGTCTGCAGGACTGTGTCACAACCCCTGGATACATCAGACAAACCACTTGTCATGAAAGAAGAACAATGTTTGCCTTATTAACTTCCACTTTTCTCAGTATTATGTTTACGGACATCTTGTAAGAAAATGTCCCACAAAATCTGAATATCTGAAGCAGAAAAACAAAACCTTATTGGTGCATAAAGACAGTGGCAGTCCAAAAGCTAATACTACCTTCTATTTTGCTTAATGCAAATGTGATCTGACTATTTCAATATTGTAGAGAAGTGATAATTTTATATGAGGATCATAATCTTCAGAGCCACTTATTGGATGACTAGTTCTCTGTCCTCTCCAAAGCCACAGCAAGTCTCAGTTTCAGTATCAGGCTTATTTTTGATGCATCATTCACCTTTCCACTTCTGTCTGCATCCAGACTTAGAAGCAGTGAGCTGTCGACACAGAACTTGCCATGCACCAGAAGCCAAGTTTCGTATTTTCTAGCATCATCTCTCAACATTCACTCACTTCTGTGAAAAGCACATGTACACGCACAAGCTCTGCATCCAACTGTTTGTAGGAGGACAGCACAGGAGGAGGTCTAAGACCCCCTCTGAATCCCTCCCACTGTTACTAGGCAAATCACACCATCAGTCATCAGAGACTGGCAAAGACTGAGCGCTTCTTCATACCTTTACCTTGGGCCATCTCCATTTTCTCTGCTGTTTATAAATTCAACATGTTGAGGCTACGATTTACGATGTACTTTACTACAGAGCAGGACATAAAATAAGTTTATGGTGCCATTTCATTAGTAAGGACCAAGTAAAACCAACCTGAGATGGGAGCCGTGAGACAAAATCAGAGCTTGTTTTATAAGGTATAGTTTATATGGTTACAAAATTGAGCATTACCTATTTATTGCAATGAAGTCTTGGATTTTCTGTGGTTTTAAAAACAAAAATATGATGCACAAATGGGCTGGATAACAATCTCCTCCATAAATTTTGCTATGGTAAATGTCAACACAGACAATGGTAAGGAAAGTGTGTTTTCCTTATGCTTTCTTTCAGCAGTAAGAAGTGCTGTATAAATACTTAGCTACTGTTGGTTTTGAGACATTTTCAATGAGGAACATGTGGGGAAATAGTTCAGCCTCTTTAACCTTAAGCACAAAGCGAGGAATAAATCCCCAAATAGAGCTCACTTGAAAGAAACAAAGAAGTCCAGCAAACACCATTGTTCTGCAGAGGGCAAGGTGATGTCTGCAGAGAGCAGTGAGAATCGCACGTGGGTGCAGATGGCAATGCCCATCAGGGGTGGCCGCATGGGAGGGATCACCTCCAGAACGTGGGAGATCAGCAAAGAGAGCCTGAAGCAGGTTGTGAGCAAAGATGCAAATAAATATCTCGGCAAAATTAGAAGAGTAGGATTAACAACAAGGAGAAGGAATGAGGATAACCGCCCTCCTTCATTTTACATGATTGAGAGACCTCCTAAGGTCTGGTAAGGGCAGCAATACAGCAGCTGAGGAAGCAAGGGGTTATGCAGCAAGAGAAGAGCCAGTGCATAGATCTGCTGGGAAGGGGTTAAGGAGAGGGGCATATGGAGCAGCTTCTCCTTCATAAACAAAGATGTCTTGGAAGTCACTCTGTGGCCCTCTTCAGCAGGAAGTGATTTAGGAATTACACAGCAGACAAAAGAAAGGACAGTGCACAGGAGCAAATTGTTATCATGCTGCTAAGCTCATCACCCATAGGGAAATGTTAGGGGAAGAGATGTCCCTGGAAATAGATCTCAAATAAGAGCGTGTAATAAATATTTTTTCTAAAAACTGGGTTTATTCTTTCTCTTCTCTTTTAAAACAACAGCTGTTAGTTGGTTGAAAGAGAAGCATTCAGAAAACATGTTGTTTTCAAGAGAAGTTCCCACTGGGAAAATTTATTTCTAAAGGACAAGAGTTTGGGCTCTGAATCTGTCATTTTACAGAAATCTAGAATTTCAAGTTTAAAAAAATCTGTAGGAGGGCATTGGCGTGATGATCAGCATAATGCTGTACCACAGGGTATGGTCATACAGTTTGATTTTTTCTACCTTGGAGGCTACTAGAAGTATCTCAAAGGTTAGAATGTACATAAAAAGTTTGATGCTCCACTGTAACTCAGAAAACAAGACAAATGCTTCAGTTGTTATTACGAGCTTGGACACAGGTAAAACCACAAATACTTTGACTGTTATATGTATTGTGAGATGTCAAAGGGTGCTATGCAGGCAATCATAAAATAATAAAAAAATATGTGAAGTGCAATTATAAAAGGAAATTCAGCACCAGAAGTGTGTCTTTCTTGAACCTGCACACTGTTTGGCTGTTTAAAAGTATATTAACTCTGACCCGGAACAAAATGTACTCCAAATTCTTAGTGATATTGCCCATAGGCTGGAAATATGGAACTCCAATTAGGTTTATGCTAAATGCCCATACATTAGCTTTATTCCTGCTGGCTGCATAATCACGGCTCTTAGCACTGAGCCTCCCCAGCTGAGCAGGAATCATCACTAACTTCCAGGCTCTCAGGAACAGTTTCCAAGTCTCTGTCAGACCCCTCCACTGTAGAAGCTCAAGGAGCGAGATTTTTTCCAGTAGCCAGGAATCAGAGCCACAAAACTAATTTTTATATGAATTTACTTTCCATTTAAGGCTACAAATCTCCCTATGTTTCCTCTCTTTTTAAAGCTATATTTACATAGAAATGGTTGTTACAGGCTGTAAGATAACAGTGACAATATATACTTGCCGATGTTTTCTAATAGTGTAGTTACAGCATTTGCCTTAGAAAAATGCATCCAAATTCACAGTTCTGTAAAGGTATTTACATTTCCTAGTTAACACATACAGCCTGCTTCAAATCAAACAGAAGTAACTAAAGAAAAATCATTAGAAATAGAAGGCAAAATGCCCCAGACATGTCACATCATTCAGCGATCACTTGGAAAAACAGCAGACAAACAAAGCCACTTCTCTATAACCCTGTCATTGCTGAATGCTAGTCTAGGAACTAGAGCTAAATACACCTTATCCGAGATGTCTTCTCAAGAGCTGCTGCAGAAGCAGTGCTTGTATTTGGCTGTACCTTTCTAAGTCTTTTTAAAGCCAGTACAGCAGGGCAGGCTTCAGTTTGCTTTCACATTTCAGACTGAAAACACGCTAACAAATTACACAACCAAAACAAAACCTAACATGCTGTAGACATCATTAACGATTCAATGTGACTGGCTGCATTCAGTTGAGTCCCAGGCATATTTTATAAGTTAACTAATGCCTTATGCAAGTTTATAAAACCCCAAGTAAGTGTTTTCAGTCACTCACAGATAGACAGAGCCACTTGAAGCTTTCTTCTGACATTCTCCCCGATACTCGTGACTAGTTGTGTCCTTGGTAAGTAATGATACGTGTATTGTATTGTTTGAGACAAAATGAGCAAAGTTGGAAATACTATGGATTTTGTAGAGTAAGAGTAGTCCATTTCTCTCTGGAGACTCTCTGCTTCCTGTGATCCATGAGACATTGAAAGACCGTGAATGAATAAGTAGAAGTATAAGCAATACTACATATTTGTTGAAGTAGAAACTCTCAGTGCTTGTGCTTTTCCCTTTGTGTTTGTTTCAAATTTAAAATGAATCTGATTAGAAAAAAATGAGGACTATAGCATTGACTCATCTGAAAGTGGTTGTTTTCTTTCTATACTAAAAAGAAAAGTCTCTTTATCTGCTATTAAAAAACCCTAAAAAATTAAATCTGACAAAACAAACTATTCTTTGGACTGAATAGAAAATCTCAGGGTAACTCAGAACATCCAACATTAGTTGGAGAGTTAAAACAATCATTCCTTCTCTTCTTGTCATTTGATATGGATTCCATGGCATTTTATTGTCTCTTCCTCACAGAGTTGTGCTACAACAAGTTTCAGAGTGGTTCCCAGAAAAGAGGTTAGAAAACTTGCAGTTGGACATCTCAATTGCAACTGCAACATAGTGCTGCATATCGCTATGTTTTGAACATCAATATAATCCACCATATATTCACTATTCAGCTTTTAATGGAAAGTGATTGCAAAGGGGAACACAGTGGCAACAGACTCTTCTCCCTCCATCACTGCTTACTTTTCCCCCCTCAGCTGACTTTAGCTCACCCCTCTCCCTCCTGCTGAGATTGTGTTGTCTGGATTTTGCAGAAGCTGATTGAAAGAAGCATATTTTACACTGCAAGCTTGCTGGTGAGAGCTGTGATAACACTGGCCCCCTATTTTTCACCTTGACTGTATTTAACAGCCTGCCCTGTTACATATGATTTTCTGGTACTGGTAAAAGCACAGGAATTGATTGTGTTAGCTTTTGAACAATGCTTTTAATTGTCTTTAATTTAATGGGCCAAGTAGAAACAAGCTGCTCAAATGAATTCTTTATCGATACTGTCTTCGCACACAAATTATGAGATTTCCTATGAGGAATAACAGTTACTTGTCTGTGAGATAAACATTAAATAACAACTAAGTTGAAATAGGTATGCTGTAACACACACACCCCAAGACACAGAAAATATAAAATCCTCCAGCTCTCTAATTTTATAGACCTTTGGGTAGCAAGTCCAGCCTGGCTGACAGAGCTGAGGTCTGGAACAACAAGTAACCTGATACTCAGTAGTTTGGATCACAACTGCAGGCACAAACTAGGGAACCCAGAGCTGCATCAATATCCTGAAGGTGAACCAAAGTTTCAAAGCACAGCAGAGTTTAGAGGTAGCAAGCTTGATTTTTGGTAGATTTCTATGTTCTCAGAGAAGGATGTGGCTAAATAACGAAAGGGATGACACCATAGAGGAAGATGTATTACATGAAGAGACTAAAAACTGTGCAGAGCTGGTCAGATGTAAACCACTTCTCATATCCTTACACACAATGATTGAGCCATACTTTTTTTTTTCAAGAATTGCATGCAAGTCCTATTGCCTTTTTGGCAGCTATGCAATCAGATCCCCAGCACAGACTTACCCTATAGCTAGATGTTTCTGCTCACGAGTTATTCCTCCTGAATGTGCAAAATAAGCCCCTGTACTACAAAACAACAGATTGGTTGCTGTGCCTGTGGTGGTGCATTTATTCACTGTGGGCCTGTGATGTTCATAGCTCGCAGAACTGCACAATCAGAAGGACCCTGAGAAGTCCTCTTGGCAACCCTCCTGCTCAGAGTGATTCACACTTCATCAGGTAGAGCAGAGCTTTGTCCAGCTAAGTTACAAGTAACTCTAGTGACAGAGGATTCACACCTCTGTAGGTGCTCTGGTGTTTGACCATCTTCACTGGGCACAGCTGTGAGTGGCTGCACAAGTGCTGAATAAAGAGGTAGGACTACTGATGCTGCAGGCCACACTCTTCGCGTGTTGTCCAGTATGCAGCTAGTTGTTCTTGCTGCAGGGGCACAACTGCAGGCTCAGGTTCATCTTGCTGTCTAGCAGGACCCCCAAACAGGGCCTTTTGCCAAACCTGTTTCCCAGCCAGCTGGCCCCAGCCTCTGCTGTTGCATGGTGTTATTTCCCCAGGGGCCAAGACTTTGCATTTGCCTTTTTGAACTTTCTGAGGTTCCTGCAGGCCCAGTTCTCCAAGCCTGGTGAAGTCCCTTTGAACTGCAGTCCTGCCCTCCAGCATATTGACAGATTCCCTCTCATTTGCTACCATCTGTGAGCTTGCTGAGGGAGTGCTCTGTCCCACTGCTCAGATTTTTAATGAAGACAATGAGCAGTATTTGTCCAGTATCAATCCCTAATGGATGCCAGTCTGCCAGCTGGACTTTACACCTCTGATTACAGCACCCTGAGCCTGATGATCTAGCCCAGGGGTGTCAAACTCATGGCTCCTGCCATACTCCTGCTCCTGCAGCATAACATGCGTCACACATGCTGCACACGTTTCAGGCTGTTGAGTGGCTACCAGCACGATTTCATGTGGAAAATATGTCACTCCCAGGCTTGATATGTGTGAGCCACCTCCAGAATTGGAAGCCTGGTGTCTTTAGACATGCACATTAGATGCAAAGTTCCTGACAGAGAGCTGCTTTCACCTGTCTTGAAACAAAATATTAAATAATAATAGAAATGGTAAATATCAGTCAGGTTATCACTGTATTTTTCAAATCAGCTAATATGCTTAAGAAAATTTAAAGGACCTGACTCAGTTTCCATTTAAGTATGCTTTTTTTCACCAACTTTCTACATGTTGACAGGTATGCAAATATGAATGTGTCTAATAACACACAAAAAGATCTGTGCAACACACTGAAAACTAATTAAGTATATTCTTTTCATAGATTATTCAAAAAGAAATCAGTTGATGTCTTCAAAATAACTTGCATGACAATGATCTACTACTATTATCCCATGCTAGAAAATTTTTGGACCATCTGAATTACTGCACAGCAGTAGCTACAGAAGTGCATTTTCCTTAATTAAATGTGATTTATACCCTGTAGTCCAATTTATTTGACAAGCACTTCCAGTTAAATATCGGGAGTATATTCTCTTGAGCACTCATCTTTTTTTAATGAGAATTTACAGTACAGGTGGTCTTCTCAGGTAACATCTTCTAACACATGAAAGCCCTCATGTGATTTTTCTTGGTTATTTCCCACTCATTATTATATGTAGATATGCTCCTTTATGAACTAATTTCCTATTCACACCTGGTTAAAACTATGTTCATCTTTGAAATACAAATGCAAATCTTACATCACCCAATATTCCATTCTTTCAGAAAAATTCCTTATATTTAAATGATTGCCATTCTCTTTGTGAAATATTTTCTCCCCCTTCTACATCTGTAAAAGATGCTGTATACAATACATATAGTGTCTGTGCTCTTTAGCTGTAACAGCAGAGTGCTCTGAGAACTTCAGTAACTTCAAAGTCTTGCATAGGAGGTTGGACAGATGCAATATGTGTTTATAAACACATATAAAACATCAAGCTCTACCACAATTACTACTACATGATTGTTAGGAGTATTATGCATAGAATATCTATCATATCATTCTCCACATACACAGAACATATAGAAGGTGGTTTCCCTACTTTTCAAAAGCTTTACTGTATGTCTGATTTCAGCAGCGCTACGCATGGGGCAGTCTGGCCTTCTGACCTTGACTGAATAAGGCTGGCGACTTCTTCTGCAAGTGCAAAATTCACCCCTAAGGTCATGTTATTGCCTCACTTGCAAGATGGTGTTGATTTGTGTTATAAGTTCTTCCTGCTGGTGACAGGGATTTCCCTCCTCCCACAAGGAGTACGCAGTATGAAGATACGTGTCTCTTAATCCCAGCTCTTAATTTCCACCCATGGCACAGAACATCCCTTTCTCCTAGGTCACAGTCTCTGTGCAGAGTATTGTCTTCTGTAACAGGGTGAAAAAGGAACAGGAAATTGTGGTGGTTTCATTCCTTCCAACCATGACTCCATGGTGGGGCTGGCTGCTACCAACTCAGCTGTGGAGAAACTGGGCTGAGATGGAGAACAGACATGTGCCCCACCATGCTCTTCTGCTAAAACCCCTTGTCTTTATCTTTGCTTTGATTTATTTCAGCCTTTGTTTCCATCAGATACTTAGCATTATGAGGAACAAACATACTGTTTTATTAAAAAAAAATCATATCTTGACCACAGATACATCTTGGCTCGTATAAACATGAAACCAGAGCATTGGACTAACTATAGGGGTTTTTTGCTTCTATCAGTTGTGTATATCATCAACTTTCCAAAGTTGCCAGTTGTCCCTGTTCATGATCTGTGTCTGACTGTCTGCATAACACATCCAGGTAACCCTGCTTTACATGTTTAGTTTCCTTCCAGAATAAACCAGACACTTTTTACTTCAACTGACTGGGTCTCCCTATCAAGACCGGACTATAAATTCAATGAGATTCTCCCTATCAAGACTGGACTACAAATTCAGTGAGGTTGTATGGCTCCACACATTGCTGCATCCAGTCTCTGCTTGTACAAATAGAGGTGCTTGCTGGGAGGAGGCTGGGCTGGACTGGTGTCCCTGACCTCCAGAGTGGGAGGCAGTAATTTCACCTCTTTTCCAGTTGTGATGGATATAGCATGTTCCAGCAGCATCCCTACTGGCTCTCTGCCACTGTGGCTTGCATAATCCCCATCACATCCCTGGTTTAGAAAGGTCATGGGGGCTTGCTGGATTGAAAGCTCCCTCTTGTTCTACACACCAACAGCTTCCTGGCTGCAACAAAGCTTAGGAAACTACAGCAGAATCAGACTAATGGCCTTGCAAATGAGAAGAACAGAACTGCTCTCCAGTGCAAGCCTGAACACTGCACTTCCTGCACAGGGCACACCTGTATGAAATCATGCACTCACAGACACAGGGACTGAACACCACACTCTACACAGCTGGAAGGAAGGAAATCCAATGCAAAAGCTATGCTGCTCTGTCTTCACTGGGCCTATTAGCACAGGCATAGTACAGCATTAACAGTTCACTGTGGCTCTCAACCCACAAGTTAATTCAGGGATAGCTTGAAGCACAGGCAAAGAGTTTCCTCTTGTGTGCCCCGACAGAAGGAGACATACCCATGGTTCCTAGAGGGTCATGCAAAGACAATAAATAGCAAGTGCTCTAATGGGAACTCCACCAAGACTAAGTGATAACACATGAAATGTCTACTGACAGCCCCAGTGCAACGAGCAAACAAGGGTTCTTTGGCCTGTTTGGCGTTCATTGTTCAGCTTCGTTTCCAGAGGTACTAAAATCCAGAGAAAAACCCCCAAACCTAGTCTTTTGCTTCATGAATTGTTTCATAGATTAAATAATTTCATAGATTAAAAAAACGAACTGAAAGTCAACTTTAGCTTTCTGCCAGCCTCAGTAATTATTTTTCCCTTCAGTGTTTATGCTCTGATGTGATGGTAAATGCTCTTTCTGGAAACCTAATGCTTGGTCAATATTGTTTTACATTAAGTTGTCATTTCTGCCTTCCGGTGTCAGTCTGAGATTTGGAATCTGTGCAAACTCAGAGATGACAGGCTGAATCATTTAATTAGTCCTGCCTGTGCTAGATTTTTTGTGTCCACATTAGCATGTTTGCATTTCAAACACTACAGTTCCCCAATACTGAAATCTCCCTGGCAAGGACTCACTCATGTGAGGCTGCACAAGTAGTAAAAGACCCAGAATTTCTAACGGTCTTCTGGCCTGTGACAAAAGAAGCCCAGAAGCCAGAAGAGATCCTCTACAGAAACTTAAAATAGCCCTTTAAAGTTTGTCATGACAATGCCACTAGCTGGAAAAACAATGCTTTTGTTGGAGATGTCTAGGTTAAATCTGATATTAATCAAACACTGCTTTAGCCTGAAATTACATAACTTTGCAAAGGATCAGAAAAGAGGAAAGGAAGCTCAAAAGAAAAGAAAAAGAGGGAAGAAACCTTAAAAAGGAAACAAAAAAAAGTACCACCTTTTATTCATATCTTCTGTTCATAGATTGGTCCATGCCCCAGTTAGCAAGTGCAGATGATGGAAGTAAACAGTTTTCTGACAGCAAGAGGCAGCTCCTGACTGTTGGACAAAAGACTACATCCTCCTCCCTTGACTTTCACTTAGCTGGACTAAATAAGGTGAATGGTTTCAGCTTCATCTTCCCTGAGAGATTCTCTAAGCCACTGATTATAGCAGTAAGTTATTTTCTGTAAGTGTTAATCAGGTGTATAGGATTTGCATGGCAAGGTTTGGGGGGAAGGAGTGAGTGGGTGTTCCTACGGCATGAGAAAGCAGGAATAAAAATGGAGACAGACAGCGGTGTGGCAAGAGCTTGCTGTGGTTACACCAGAATCTCCTGGGCTATGAGGAACTTCCATGCCTTTCATGAGGCTTCTCAGCAGATTTGGATCTTCGCTGGTGGACATCCAGGAGCCATGACAGTGCAGGAAGGTAAGTACTGGGGCCATATCAGACAGACAGGCAACGGAACAAACAGGAGCTGGAACAGGGTAGGGGCACATTGTCCACTAGTGGATAAGAAAGTGCTTGAAGCCACCTGGGGTGAGGAAATGCCACCTGTAGCAAGGAGAGAGGGTGTCCATAGCTATGCTTTTAAACATATTTTATAATTATGATCAATAATCATGTTGACTCTGTTTGCAAGTCACAGTGAACATTCCTAACTCATCCATTACACCCAAAACTGAGTTTCTACATTGCCACTGTGTAATCAATGTTCACCGTCACAGTACCCTCATCTCTCCCCATTGTGTGGCCAGGTGTTGGCAGCCCTCAAGGGCAGGCAGGATGAACTGCTCCTTACTTTCTCAAAAGTGGAGAGTCCTACCCAAGAACATAAACACCTACTACCTTGCCAGGGGGAACCTAGACTTCATACGCTACGTCCAAGTGCCAGGCTAGGGAAGGGGCAGCATGAAACAAGTGTGAGGAGGTGGGAAGATGCATATATTTTTCAACAAAAAAAGCATTTAGCAGAAAACTGTAAACTTTCCTGTGTAAGACATTATGACTTATTGCTGGCTGGTTTGTGACACAGTTGTACTGAGCTGAAAGACAGCTTAGATAAGGCAACAGCTTGGAAACAAGACTACGTTTTCTTGGTTTATTTACTTGCCTCCTTCTCCCTCGCTGAGTGAAAACACCACAAATTGCTTAAACTTAGAAGGCAGTACTCTCATTCTTGCAAGCATACCTAGCAATCTGCTCAAAGGAATGCTTTGATCTATAAGCAATGTAATATTTTCAAAAAGCTATTTGGTGATAACCAATAATGTATACACTAAATCTCTGGCGTGTGTAATTAGGAGAACTAAATGCCTTCAACTCCAGACACAGTTTACAAAATGAGATTATAGCCATGTTGCTGACTGTGTTTCAAGGAGACTACAGCAGAGTCAAAATCAGCACATTAATTGAGTAAGCAGTAAAATGGTATCATAACAAGGCCCTGCATTTCTTGGCCTAATGCAGGTGGTATTTCAAGTTTGGAGCACTTACCAGCAGGTGCTGTGGCAGTTTTTGGTGCTGGAAGTAAGCTCCTGCGTGGAGTTGCTGTGCTGCTTGACACCTGCATCGTGCTCTTGCTGCTCCCCTTGGGGACATCTTTAGAAGGTGCAGATCCCTTAGGAGTGGTTTGGTCTTCATTTCCAAAGCTGGAACCTGCAGGAGACCAAAATTGCTCTGATTACAGATTCACAAAATATGTATGTGAACTGTGGTATACAGACTGAGCTTGTATCAGCAATTATAATCCACAAAGTCTTATTCTCATTGCAACTTGGGCTAGGTTATGTGGTCTTTCTCCTATATAAATGGTTATGTAGAAATAAGGAGTTCCCAGCAACTTAAACATTAAGTCTTGACAGCTATTGCAGTTTGACTCCAAGAGGAACTTAAAACCTACTTTTGGGCTAGCTCTATAAAGGTATCTGGCTGCAAGCCTCATAAATGAAGCAAGGATTTTCTAAATATCTGGGTGGATGAATTGGTTTTGGCTTTGTATCTGCTGCAGGAGCCACTCTGTACACTCACTCTAACACTTGGGTGTTGGTGGTTGTCAGAGGAAGGGGTCTTAGTGGTGCAGGGCACCAAATTCTCCTACCTAGAAGGGCTTTACTTGAAACAGTCCCTCAGACCACACTCAGACATTCGAATAATACAAAAATACACACACAAAAAAAATCTGCCTTAACTCTCACATGCACTTGTATAATATTTTCTTAACAAACTTAGGTTGTCAAGATTTCCAGTTATACTGACCTATTTCAAAAACTTCTAATGGGTTTTGTTTCCACCTACACTTGCCACCTAGGCAAAAAGGACAGCCTAGGCTCCTTGTAGATATAAGGAAATCCATCTTTTCTTAACATTTGGAAAAGGTTGGAGTGCCTTCTTTATCTATTATGTAGGAAGCCTAAGAGAAGCAAAGATTACAGCATGTGTGGACTTGAGCATTTGCAGAAAGATGAACATTTTGTTTGAAAAAGAATGAGTGGAGATAGTGGCAAGAAACACATAAGATTCCAGAAAAGGGTTATAATTTTCATTTCCATTATTTTAAAAAGTACAGTACAATACTATTTAGGTACTGCCTGCAGGAAAACGATAACATTATTTTAATAATCAGCATGTCCAAGTCTCCACTATTTTTAAGATTTAGGCTTTTTAAATGTTTGAAAGTAAAGGAGAGATTTTGTTTTTTTGCCTTTCTTACTGAAAATCCATTAGAAAAATAGTGCAGGTTGGAAAACAAAATCCTCTTTTCTGATAAAGAAAAAAATATACCTATTGGTTTTGACAAAACAGCTTTAAGTTTTGCTTTGTCTTTAAGGATGTTTGCATATAGGTCTTATTTTAAAGCACGTATCTGTAGTATACATGGACTTCTTTCTACAAATGCATTTGACCTTTGTTCAGATAATAAGATTTTAAAAATTCAAACAAAACTCTACACAGGAACAGGAAAACCTCTATACCCAAAGTACATGGATTTTACACCCGTGTAACAAACATTTAAGATTATGTGCTGAATTATCTGCTGACAAAATACTGCTGTCTTCCGTAAAATCATGTCAGCAGAAAATGCAGCCCAGTCTGGCCCAGAGTCCCCTGCCACTGTGCATTGAGGATATCTCTACCAGGTGCCAGGGGGAAGTTACAGTGCGTATGTCCACCTTGGTCCATTTGCATCATGCTCCTGAGGTGACTCCTGAAGAGGTCTCAGATGTGTGCTCACCCAGCCAGCTGGGTAGCACCACTGCAGAAAATTATTTATTTCCTCAGCTAAATAGCTTAAAAGTTTCAGTTGTAGAAACACTGACCTTGAAGAGGAAATTATTCCTATTATTTGCATAGAAAAGCTGTTCAGGTGCTCTTTAATTGAAACCTTTTATTCTCTATTGTGAAATGCATTATATGGAGAATGTTTTACCTCACAAATCTCGCTGAACAAAAGCAATTCCCACACTGAAAAATGAGATGTCCAAGGGAGTTACACAACCTCTCATTAAAAAAAAAAAAAAAAAAAAAATTAAAAGCTTTCCTAGGTATTGAAGATGAAGTGTGTCCAGCTACAAATATTTCTACTGTCTAAAAAATGACACAACAGGTTTGCTAATTCCAGAAATGAGTAGGCAGGAAAGCTGACAAACACGACCTCATACGGTCCCCTGAATCAGAAATGCCTGGAGAGAGCCAGCCACTCACCTCAAGCTGTGGCTGGACAAACCCCAACAGGAGAAAAAAAAGTGAAGAAAAAAATAATCAGCTTTTGATTATTAATAAGAAAAGGACTCAAGGAGACAAGTTTACATCACTGTGGCACCGGGTGCCTGTGGCAAGGTGATGGGGGCTGTTGGGCCGCCTTCGTGAGGAGAGGCCAGGGCTACCCCATGCTTGACGTAGCTGGTTCCAGTGGGGTCTGACAACCCCATTGCAGGGCATGGCCAGGACCATCAGGCAAGCTGGAGGCATCTCTGGCAAAATGGATTTAAGAAAGGGCAAAACACTGCCCTGCAGTGAGGAAAAAAATCCATGAGAATCAGTCCTGTGAGCACTAAGGGCCAGAGAAGAAGGAGAGGGAGATGTTCCCTGCAGGCTCTGCAGAAGACCATAGTGAAACAGGTATTTCCCTGCATCTTGTGGAAAGGACCATGGTGGGCCAGATATCCCACACTGTGGAATCCCTGTGGAAGACTCCTGGTCAGAGCAGGCAGACATGTCCTGAAGGAAGCTGCAGCTCGGGGAGAGCCCTTGCAGTAGCTGTGGCCCCTGGAGAGGAGCCCATACAAGAGCAGCTTTAACTTGAGGGACTGCAGTTTGTGGGAAAGACCCAAGCTAGGCTGGAGCAGGGAAAAAGTTTGAGGAGGAAGAAGAAGCAGAGAGAAACTGTTACGTACTGACTTGTAACCCCCATTCCTCATCCCCACTGTGCTACTCAGTGTGGAGGTGGGATGAAGGTAGAGGAATTGGGAAGGAATAAAGGAAGTTGAGTCTGAGAAAAAGGAGTGGGAGGATGGTGGTTTAGTATTTTTTGTCTTTGTGTCTCACCATTTAACACTTTTATCTGGAAATTTCTTAAATAATTTTTCCTAGGTCAAGTCTGTTTTGTCTGTGACAGTAACTGGTAAGTGATCTTCCTGTCTTTATCTCTATCCATAAAGTTTTCCATCTTATTTTCCTCCCTGTCCTGTTGAGGAGAGGTAGTGAGAGAGCAGCTGGGTGAGTGTCCGGCAGCTAGCCAGGCTCAACTCTCCACAAATAGCAATATGAAGATATCTGTGATTTGCTGAGATAAGGTCAATGTTTAACATAACAGGCAATATAATGTCTCCTTCTTTGCTGTTCGCTCAGAGATGGAGTTTGGAGAGAGACAGTGAGGTACAACAACATGTGTATGTATAATATTCCCCAAAAGCAAATGTTTGCTGCTTCCATGCGTATCACTAAGGTAGCATCTAATTCCCTAGAAGCAGGACAATGTGAGCACCACCTTGCTACTCATGGTGCTGGATTCCACTTCTCTTTTCAAATAGCATCTGCCCTTCCATAATACCAGTTCTTATTTTTCAATAAGAGCCTGCACAGAAACACCAGCTGTGCAGTGCATGAATAGTTTCCAGGTGATCACATTGACTGTTGTATCATACCTCTTCCCTCCTACTCCTCTACTTCTGCATTTTATCTAAACCAGGGGAGACTCCTTGCTTGCCTTTGAAATGCCTGGCGAGTCATTTGGGTGCTCCTACATAAAACATCCCATATTTTTGCAGAATCTGTGCTCTATGAGGAACAGCACTGCTGACTTTGCAGAAGAGTATTTAACAGACTATTAACAATCTGTTGGAGCTAAAGGCCTTCAGCCTCACTTCTATCATCTCCTTACTTTGAATGCCCAGGAATCCTACTCTCCTGCTTTTGAAAAAAAACACAGGGAAGAAGAAAAGGTGTTGGAAGACTTGCAAGTACTTTGGAGACTCCTGTCTTCAACCACTCACCCCCTACACTGTTATGCCTGTAAAGAAATGGTCAGGGCTGGCAACATATTGCAGGCTATGTGTTCAAAGAAAACGATGACCAAAGTCCCACTGGCTCCCTGATGGCTTGAGCCACCCTCTCTCCATACGCTCCATTGTCATTTTCACCATCTGGCCCTGCCTTACAGCACTTCACTTCGGGGGCTCCTCACCCTCAGAAGAGGAAGGATCTCTTGTACATGTTACCAGGAGTTTGTGCCTCTTGTATGTGTTCCTTTACTGGAATTATTTAAAAAACATTTACAAAAATGCAAGGAAATATGGTATAATATTTCTGCAAAACCTGCAGGAGCATGCGTGGGGGAGGTATTTGGCATTTGACAAGAAATTAATTAGGCCATGTTTTATGGGAAGGTCTTTCTCTGAGAGGAGATAGTGACAGGAAGGGCGCTGTTCTGGAGCCCTACAGCCACAGCTTTCCCTGTCTGCATTCGAGAGCAATAAAGTCTCCTTCTGTTGGAGAACTTGTATCCTTTCTAGAAAAATAGCTTGTCTGACAACACCTATGCCTCTCTGTTTTGCTGAGCAACAGATCCCAAAAGAGTATCAAATCATAATGCAGTAGTTTCTGCTGCTCCCTGCCTCGTGGGCCGCTATGTGAAGCCTGTCAAAGTGGAATCAGTTTCCAGCTCTTAATAGCAGGTCAAGCATTCATTGCTCTGGCAGCAGGCTTGGAGCAGTTAGCTTCCACAGCAGCTGTAATCACACCTAAGACACTGGGAACATACTGGCATTGTGAATGTTTAATGAAGCACAAACATTTACCCAGGCTAACAGCAATTCCTTCCCATCCTGAAAAGCCTTAGACACTACTTGATGCAAAGTTTATTGAGACAAAGGTGTACCTAGTTGTTACAGCACCAAGGCATTTCTAAAGCACTTTTCAGCCACAGAACTCAATGAACTGTACAAATAACAAGGACTTGAGCTGCTTTCCAAACTCACACAGCAAGGGAATAGCAGAGAATCATAGAGAAAGTGAGCAGGGAAACTTGATGATGAATGAAGCTAGAATGCATTTTTTCACCTGCAAAACATCAGGTTGTATTATTCCTGGGTGTTACTAGGCTGCATTTCTGTGCCTCAGTTTTGAAGCACAAATACAAGCGCAAAACAAAACTTAAATTCACTGCTGTGGGTAATGGCCTGATATGGAAAATACCTAAACTACTCTGAATAATCAGGTGATGTTTACAACAAAAGCCTGCAAGACACAATTTTCACTAAATTGGAATGTTTGCTTATCCTTTAATTAAGGTCCACTCTTTGTTACTGATTTTTAACTGTAAAGTGGTAAGTAATTTTAACAGATTGACTACCAGCTAGGCAACATGTCAGCTCAGTTTCATATATCACTATTTTAAGGGCTACTGCTTTGAAGTCCAACATCGTATATTTCAATATAACATTTTGCAGTATAATTATCAAGAAATACAACTGAAAGCACAGCTTTGCAGCTGCAGCTGAAGTAATGATATGGACCAAGCAGTACAGTGTGATCATTAGTCCCAAGGGGTTATCATGCTATTACAATGTTATTATAGTAGACAAGATCACCTCTTCGGGGTATGCTTTCCTTACTCAACTGGCAGTTGCACTGCCAGGGCAACACTGGCAACTCTACTTATGGCAGGATGCCCTTGTAGGTGTGGCCTTTAGTGGAGGCTGACTCTACACTGCTAGATAAAAGCTGGTCAAATAGTGTAGACTCACTCATTCTGAAAACCCCCAAGGATAACTATAGCAGCTTTTCTTGAGAGAGTTAGAGCAGTCCAAACCACAACCACATTGTGAAAAACAGGGTAAGAGATCAGGAGACTGGGCATATCAGGTCATACCAGGAGACTACATAGCTGGATTTGCAACCAAGCAGCATCCGCTGACCTGGGCTATGTGTGCTCCCAGCCCTTGGCAAAGGAGGTAATTCAGCTTAGCCTCACCCACAATGAAGCAGATTTAAGAGAAATGGAGATGTTTCGCCTCTGACAAGTGTTAGAGCATGAACACAGACAATATGTGAGACTCTGCTGACATGCAATAACATGTCATGTCTTGGTAAGTTGGTCATATATTCCTCTTTTGGATCTGACAATCTGGCTCTAGTTTTCAGTTTTAGACAGATTACAATTTGGGTCAAAACACTTCCCAAAATTTAGGCCCACCTCCATTAATCGAAATGTATTTGACGAGTTCTCTGTTTGTAAAGTTGATGAAGGAACAAGCCAGGAAGAAAAATATTTTGTCTTCAGTTAGTCAGAGTAAAGTAATATTTACATGAATAAATATTGATCCTTCATTTTGATCTTCCACCATAAATATCTTCTTCATTGGACAGAAGGTAAAAGAACAATATTTCATAATAATTCTGCACTGATATTTGTGGATCAAACCCTATAGCTGTCAGTATGCAACAATGTGGTAGAAACACTCAAGCTTCTTGGCACTTTTGCAATTAACTGAGTATAAACAAACAAATCTGACAATCTAATTTTGTATATTCATACAGAATTGAAACTCCTTCCTTTATATGCGACAAGGTTTTCATAGCTGCAGGGCCACAGGGGTGACTTTTGTGAGAAGCTGCTAGAAGCTTCCGCTATGTCTGACAATGACAGCTGGCTCCAAGAAAGACCTGCTTCTGGCCAAGACTGAGCCTCAGTGATGGTGGTAGTGCCTCTATAGTGACATATTTAAGAAGGGGAAAAAAACTGCTGTGCAACAGCTGCCAGGGAGAGGAGTGAGAATATGTGATACAAACAACTTTGCAGACATCAAGATCAGTGAAGAAGGAGGGGTAAAAGGTGTTTCAGGTGTTCTGCAAATCCATGGAGGTTAACAGTGGAACAGATATCCACCTGCAGTCCACGGAGGACCCCACATTGGAGCGGGTGGATGCCTGAAGAAGACTGTGATCCCAGGGGAAGCTCACACTGGAACAGGTTTTCTGGCAGGACCCGTGGCCCCGTCAGGAATCCAGGCTGTAGCAGTCTGTTCCTGAAAGACTGCACCCTGTGGAAAACCCATGCTGGAGCAGTTCTTGAAGAACTGCAAACCATGGGAAGGATCCACCTTGGAGAAGTTTGTGAAGGACTGTCTCCTATGGGAGGGACCCCATGCTGCAGCAGGGAAACAGTATTTAAAGGAAGAAGCAGCAGAAACAACATGTGATCAGAGTTTTGGAAATCTAGATTAATTCTTGAGGCATAGACCTATTTTCAGTGCCCTTCATACATAATAGATAGTAGAAACATAGCCTTATGCTGATGCACCTCCTTCTATCAGTACTATCTTATTTATCTCACCTCACCAATTAAAATACCCATTTTACGATCCTGTTAAATGGATTTCTTACTTGAGTGGAGTTACATGCTACTCCCTACTGATGCATTACAAGCTTCACTGGCCAAGGTGAAAATTTCACCACAAAGTAAAATTTCTGTATGCGCTGGTGGGCATTGCAGGCAACTGGCTGACTATGCCATAGTTTGGATTGCATCACACATTTTGTTTGGGCTCTTGTGAAATGTTACAACTCTACCAGGCAGGATGAATATTTCATTATGTAATAAAGTTTCATTGTATGTTAGTGGTAGCTTTGCCTACCACTGATGACTAGCTGAGCTCATTTGCACATCCAGCTAAATAAAGCCCCACAGGATATAGAGTGAATACAGCATAATATTTTGCCTATCAATCATAATGTTTGTCAGAAAGGATAACAGGGTTATCAGAATCTTGCCGAAGACACCTGGACTAAGCAGGCATTTTTAAAGGAGCCTGAGAGATCACTATGTATCCACTTTCTGATAATGCCACCTCTTTGTATAACTTGGAGTTGAATTATCAAAGGCCATTCATGAGCAAATCTTCCCTGCAAACTTTCCTCATTCAGTGTATGACTCTGACCACAGTGACAAGAAACATCCCACATCATGAATACAGTGCTGAAGTGTCTCGTGTGGCACCCTGAGGAGCTGAGGCAGTAAGACTACGTACTGGGGAAATGTTTGTTTCTCTAACCAAGAAGAGAGAAACATATCTGCTTTAAGCTTTTCCTAGATATATGGTTAAGATTTCTTACAGATCAGATTACAATAACCTGACCTCATAATTACTGAAGACTAGCAATTAGCTATAGGAATGGCTGGTTCTCAACACCTGAGGTACACTTGAAGGCAAGCCAGTACTCATAGCTCTTTTGGAAGCTCTACTTGCTGACACAAGTTTAGAGGAACAAATTGTACGTCATTTAAATATTTAAATTTCTCTCAGCAGGTTCATTTTGGCAGAGAAAATAATTAGCTGTAACCAAGCAACAGATTTTTTAAAATCACGTTAAGTAAATTTACAGCAATGAATTTTTATTGAAGGCTGAAGTGATAAGAAATACTGTATTTGATACCAGTGAGGGCAACTTAAGTGTTGTATTCAATGTAAGCCAAGATTGACTTAGGATGAGTGCTTTAGGAAAAATGCTCCTTTCTATACTAAGCAAAAAGTACATGAAGTATAACAGGAGCACACTTTTACTCCAAGTATTTGTCAGGCAGAGCCATACACTGTCTTATAGAGGAGACTGATGAACACAGGTCCAAGGACCACTTCTCTCCCTTGTTACCCAACAGAGTAGTCTTCCACATCACAATAATTCCCAGGCACTGTTGAAGTAAACACCAAGCCTTGATGGCATTTTCACCAAGGACACACCTATATTCCAACGTCTTCAGCTGCCAGAATGCCCCTTGGGATCACTGATGGTTGTCCAGAAGTTACAACAACCAGAAAGAAGTCAAGAAGATACAGGTAACATCCATTTTTTCCTATCACTGAAGCATAAACAGCATGAATCAACCTACTTAGGGGTGAATTTTCCTGGGTAGGAAGATTTTGATGTTCCTGGGTAGTACTTCAGTCCAGCAGCCACATTTCTAGAAACACCAGTTTTCTAAGACGACTTGTGCTCATGACCATCTGCTCTAATGGCACCATGCCTATTTCTGAACTGGCATGCCAATTTTAACAGGGCACAGGCACCCATGAAAGATAGGATTAGAAGTGACATGTGCTCTGCAAGTTCCTCCTAATGGCAAGAAATGCCAAATTAGAGCCACACGCCTTATTATAAGGAATGACATCGGTTGACACTTATAACATTGTATCATCAACAAATGCCTCTTTCCTGGAATTGCTGCTTTTGATTAAGAACTGGTTTGGAGCACCGTATTCGGACACTTAAAGGGATATAAACATTGGTATATGTGTTAATGACATTCCAGTGGTGTTAATGAATTTCCACTAGCTTTAGCAGTCTGTACTGGATGCCACAGCTCACCAGACTAGGAGAGGTTAAGCAATATCCTAACAATTGTCATCGCTTAAGGTCAGGTAGCATTCAGTCCTGTTCCTCCCCGCCAATCCACAATAACATGTGAGCTACAGTTTACATGGAATTATTCTAGACAAAAGAGCTGGTAAATGTGTTTGCCTCCTTTCTTGGCATAACAATGATTTCAGAGCATGCAATATGGGCTAAGCAGGGGAGATGTCCTACTGAAACCTCAAGGATGGAAGAGCCCTGGAGAGTCTCCAGTTAGTCATTAATTAATTGCATTTTATGAGCTCACACACAGATCCTCAAAGCTGCTTAGGAGCTTAATTCCTATTTCATTTCACATTCAAATTCAACTCAAACTTATTCTTAATCACCATCTCAGCCCTGAAGGAGTTTCAAACTAACAGATGTCTCCAGAGCATAAAGGATACAATCAGCTGAGCAGACCTCTGCCATGAACACTGAGCAATGCTTTGGTTGGAGGAGAAAGGTGATGCCAGGCACCAAAGCTGCACCGTGCTTTGGAGACAGAGAAGCATCCGAGCTTTTCAGAGCAGCCATTAGCTATGCTCAGATAATGTTCATCCTCTTGGACAACATGCAGTTCAAAACAAAATTTGCCCATCTTTTATAGAATAGCTTGGGTTAGCCTGGCGGAGTGGGGCATCATCTGAGCCTCCTTCTCCCACAACCCTGGAGGATATCAGACCCAGTAAGTGGAACTACTTGTTCTGCTGGTGTTGACTACTGTGCACCAGTGGACAAGAAAGAGGCAGGGATGCCCTCGTCATTAACATCCAAGAAATTGCCCAATTCTCACAGAGCTACTCCTCCACCTTTTAGAAAATGATGTGTAAAACACACTATTTACCACTCCCCCAAACCAGCAAGAGTTTCCACAGTGGGCAGATATTCCTGCCCCTCCCTCCCCAGTGTATCTCCGACACTAAGGATAGATGCAAATCAGAGTTGTAGGACCATTAGAGGTGTCCAACTTTTTTCATATGTTTGAATTTTCCTGCTGGAAATTTTCCTACTAGTGGTATGGACCTTTTGAGAAGTGTCACATATTTATTTCCGAATAGCATAGGAGAGCCTGCTTTTCCCAGTTAACTTTTACAAACTCCTTTGTAAGTAACGCACAATGTACACTGTGCTGCTCTGTGCTGGTTCCTGCCTACATTTGTGGTTTGTGGCTATTTTAGATGTCATAGAGAAAAAAAATCTATATCAAAATAACAATCAGATAAAAATAATTGTGTAGTTCAGAGTTTCATCAGATAGAAAGCACATCTCAGTGGAAAGCTTTATTTTTCCACTTTCACATGGTATACTGTCTTTAAAGGATCCAAAAATAAGCTTGACTTATAGATTTCTGCTGAGTAAATGATATTTTCCTCACAAAACACCTTAAACAGATAGATCAAATTATCTTTTTTTAATAAATATTGTCAATTATAAAGAATCTAAAAGTAAAACTGCGATTCAAAAACACCTGGAGAGATAAATCCACATGCCAAACAGGTTTCTATTATAAACGGCATTATCCATGGAGAGTAAGCATAATTTTTCAATGTGACCTGTTAAAGCTTTTCCTTATCTCATGTTTACTAAAAAATGTGCTTTTAGTAGATAATTCTAAGTAAAATTCAGTTATTTTACAACCTAATTTTGCAACTAGCATTACTAAATGCTGTGACCCACTGACCCAGTCAAAAAAGTTTTATAGGATGTTTTAGCTGTGATTATATTTCTATTAACTGAAATAACCTAAACGGGTGGGGCCAAAGAATTTTTCAAGGAACAGAAGTTTAATTGAATTTATTTCACAAAATGAAAGCTCTTGAAAGTATTTTTAATCCACAGAGGTTGAATAGAGGAGGCAGGTTCTTAAAATATTACAGTGTCTTTATAGAACAAATAACTTATCTACTTCACAAAGTACCAAACACTTCATTCATTTGATCCTTTTACAGTTTATCCCCTCCTCCTTATTTGAATTTAACTGACTGATAGCAGCAATATTCAAGTGAAAATATTCAGAGAATCTTCAGTAGTAAATTGGCTGACTTGGTGAATCGTGTTTTAAACTAATGAACTTGGGAGGTAAATTCCACAGCTTCGACACCTGTATATCCATAGCAACAAGGTAGATAAATGCACCTATGAGAGTACTGAGGAATGCTCCCAAACCTTTTCCAAAGGCAAGAACACATGTAGTCTGGGCAACAAACAGGAGGACCTGATTGATGTCATTTTTCTGGATTTCAGCAAGGCCTTTGATATTGTCTCTCACAGTATTCTCATTCCCTTTCCCCAGGGAAGTAGCCATGGCACCGAGTCTGCCAGCATTCAAGAAGCATTTGGACAATGCCCTCAGTCACATGGTGTGAGTGTTGGGAGTGTCCTGTTTAGGGATAGGAGTTGGACTCGATGATCATTTTGGGTGTCTCCCAACTCGGGTAATTCTATGATTCTATGAACTGGAATTCCGTGCCCACAGAAACTTGGTGGGAAAATTCGCATGACTAGAAGATCACAATGGATGACTACAAACTCCTTCAGAAAGATAGGAAGGGAAGAAGTGAAGTTGCACTTTATGTAAAAGAGAAGTTTAAGTCTAGAGCAGCAAGACATGCAGTGCTATCTCCAGTTCTGGTCCCACAACTCAAAAAAGGCATGGACAGATTGGAGAAGGTCCACAGGAGAGCCATGAAGATGATCAAAGGGCTGGAGAACCTGTCCTATGAGGAAAGACTGAAGGAGTTAGGTCTTTTCTCCTTGGAGAAGAGAAGGTTTGGGAGGATCCCATCACAGTGTTCCAGCACTTAAAGGGCTCCAAAAAAGAGGACAGAGGCTCTCTCTTCACAAGCAGCCACATGGAGAAGACACGGGGCAATGGGTACAAGCTGCACTGGGAGAGGTTTCATCTCAACAGAAGAAAGACATTGTTTACAGTGAGAACAATCAATCACTGGAACAACCTCCCCTGGGATGCGTTAGAGTCTGCATTGATGGAGATTTTCAAGATTTGACTGGACAGGGTGCTAGATAATCTCATCTAGGCTCCTTTTTGAACAAATAGTTGGAAAATTATCTTTCAAGCTTCCTTCCAACTAAGGCTATTCTATGATTCTGTGAAAGGGGAATAATAAATGAAGAACCTCTGTTTCCAATATCAGGCTTAAAATAAGGACTATACACCACTACTTGCTCAGAGAGTTGTAATACAAATGATGGTACTATAATATCATTTATGGTCTAGACATATATTCCTTACTGAGTTTGTAAACCTAAAAATCTGATACCAGTCTGATTACTCAGAAAATGGAAATCTACACTTCAGAGAACAAACACAGCCTGGGTAGCGAGGCATGAAATTCCTTGTCTGACCGCAGTGCCCCCATGCTTTTGCAGCGCCCCAGTGCTTTTGCCATGTGTCCTGGCATCAGGAAGTTTTCTCCGAGCAATTGGTTTTCATGGGTTGGAATCTTGTTATGCCATGACAGTATGTTACATCATGCTATCTGCTACTTTTAAATGGATATTATAGCTACTCTTAAATCAAAGACTGATGAATCGAAAACGCATTAAGGTGCCAGAGGCAATCTGTGTATAGAATTCTTACTTCAAGAGGTTAATGAACACATTCAAGGACACTGGGAATAACATCACAATTTCCTGGAATAGCATAAATTGTTTGGATTACACAGGGTACAAGAAGTTCATTAATCCCATTCCTGGTCTTCTGCAGCGATGGGCAAGTTGCTGCCAGGTTGGACTCATGACTGCAACATCCATTTTGACATGATATAATACAATACTGCATCATGCAGGTAAAATCTTTTTTAGGATTGGACATTGACACTGTTACTAAAATGACATTAAGGTAAACTTATCAAGAAAATGACATTCTAAAACACCATGTTTGCACACAAAACTCCCCTCTGGTCTTTTCCAACAAGCATTCAGCCCCAGTAATTTTATGATTATTCTTTTCTAAGCAAGCAAATCCACCTCCTATCCACACTCTTGACTGGAGCACTGCTACTCCTTTATGTTCAAACCATACTTAAAAGGCCTCTCTGAAAATAAATTGGGTTGTGCTTTAGTCACAACAGTGAGTTAACTTGACATTGTCAGACGCAGATAACAAAACACCATTCACACATACTAGAAGACACTTTATTTGGGAAAAAAATATTTTTCAAATCTTCAGATTCAGTAGGAGAGCAGGCTTATGGTTTGTAATGAAATTAGGATATGCGTCATCTTTCTTTTCCAACAGCACTCAGGAAATCACTGTAAAGAAGCACAACAAAATAGCATTTCATTGGATACACGAAACCGTCCTCAAGCAAGGTCTTCAACGATGCCAATGGAAGATGCATGTCCCACCTAGTCTTTATGTGGCAAATAAAACTACATGAGCTGTATACAGCTTGAAGGCTGCATATACAGATAACATGAAGTTTGAGTTATTGTAGGTGTCCAGGAAAAATATTCAGTAGTTCAAAAGGCAAATTCTGCTGCTATGTGTTTGCCCCTGTCACACCACAATTGTGTGTAAGGTCAGAAGGAAAGCAAAAGTGTGAACACGTACCACCAGGACACCCCTAAAGGCCTGAGTCAAGGGCAGCTCTCCACTCCACATCCTTTACAACAGTCTCTGCTTACAATATCTGTTAACACCCTCACAAGAATTCTCTCTGAAAGGACAAGCTTCATAAGAAGAGAACATGACTGTGTAGATTGGGATGTCTTGCACCTGGCCTGGCCGGGACATCTGACACTGGCTGAACTGACCCTGCGTTCCTTGCAGGGCTATTCCAGCTCCATTAAGAAGACATGCAATGCCCGTAGGAGGCGGCTGTTTAAAAGTAACTACAAGGATTTACACAAATCTGAATACCAAAAGCACTGAAGCATTTAAAACCAAGTGAGAAGTCCTCCTTTGATTTTGCTGGGTTTCAGCAACCCACAGAAGAGTTGGAAACCCTGCGGTTTCCACGGCCCATGGCCAGGACATGACGGATTCAGGTAGTTTCAAATTAGACAATGAAATAGGAAGTAGAACATAAATCATGGCTGTGAATTGTGATTCTTCACACGGTCTGCCACAGACAAATCCGTGAGGACCCACTAGGACTATTCAGTGCTTCTAGGACTTTTAAGGTTTTGGGTACTTGATCGGGGAAGGAAGAGGTTACTTTTGCAAGAAGTCTCTATTTATAAGATCATGTTTCTAAATCCATTGATTTTAAAAAGTAAGGTTCTGATGTTACACACAGGCCTAATTACCTGTACCCTTACCATTGCTCTTTTTCTTAATTAGGACCTTGAAGACAAATTCACTTGCCCATCTCTGGCATGTGAAAACTAAACTGCAGGATTAAACCAGAAATATCCTATTAATTTCATTTCTGTATAAATCATTCTGTAGTTAAGGTCTATAACAGACTATTTGAATGAAAGCTTTTTAATCATACATTAAGTACAGGGGTTACTGAAGTAGAAGAGCTTCTCATTTTGTAGAATTTTAAATCCTAACAATTTTTTTAAGACACCATAAATTATTAACAGGATCAAGAAAGGGTAATGTGTAGAGTGGAGTGGGGGTGAGTGAGTGTGATGGGGTCAAATTATTTTAAGGACTTTAAAAGTACGGCCAGAATTATGATCTGTATTGTTTTATACCAACATAGATAATGTCCTTTTGTATTGCAGGCACATTTAATTAACTGTGCGTGTGTCATACAAGCACAGAAATATTAAACCAGAGTATTGGCTAATGTAAAAAATGCAATTCAAGTGTTCTCCATAGTACTTCAGCTGCAGGAAGCCCCTGTGCCCTTGATGAGAAGCTGGATATCTCTTAGCATTGCTAACAAATGGCAGAGGCCTCAGGAGAGTGCAAGTGGCAGAACTACCTTGGAGACTCTCCCATGTGACTTCGCTGGCTCTGCAGTTTCCTTCTCCTCCACAACGGCACAATCTGACAGGCCCACCACATGCTCTTAGTGTTTCTCTTACATTCCTGGATCCTGAAGGCAGGTGATTATGTGAAAATCTCAGCTGCTATTACTGTACACAAAACTTCTACTCTTTTTTTAAAACTTTTTCAGCACAGAGAGTATATCCAAGATCTTTATTTTAACGAAATATCCTAGGGACTTCTAAAAGTGCATGAACACTGATACCACGTTACACTACTGTGATAGTGCAAGTTAAAGCACATTTGCTCTGGCTCTGATGAGTGCTTACAAAGCTCTTTCTTTTCTCAGTTAAACACAAAGATTTCAGGCCATTTGAGTCCTAGTCCCTGACATTTAAACATGTGGATAGTAGCACAACTTTGAAGCAATGATACTGAAGACAAAGAAGGAGGCTCTTAGAGGAGACAGAGCATGTTTCCTACTGCAGAAATGCCAACATTGGCTAAAACTCTATGTGTTTTCTTTTTAAACTCCTTTGGATCCAGTAGACAAGAATATGCACAAAGCCTGTCTTTGTCTTCCTCCAAACTTTCTAAGTTCCATGCATCAATATTAGAAATGTATCTATGAGATCTGATTTTACCAGGACCTAGATATAATACAGGTACCTTTTATTTCACCTGTGATGATTTTCGGAGTCATTAGAGAGTCACAGAGGTAAGCACAAGTCTTTCACACACTGGTGGAGAATAGGAGGAGAGAGTTGCTGTTCACTACCTGAATCCTCCAAACAGCCTTCAAAGAAAAATGGTCCAATTTGTCCCAGAGCTACACCCCATATCCCCAGCCCTGCCTGGAAGTGAGGAAAGGATGCAGGCTCAAAACAAGGGCTCACTGGAAAAGTGAACTACAACTACTGGCCAAAAATAAGGTGCATCCAGAGCTCCACTTCTCATCTTTTGTTTTTATTTTGTGACCTAAGTGTCAATAGACCATGAATTTGACACAACTGAAAATTTCAACTGCTGCCCCCTATTTAGTTTCTTTCCCTAAAAAGGGAGCAGAGAGCTTGCAGTACAATCCAGCAGTTAGTGTCCTGCAGTCACCATTACAAGGTGTCTTCTGCAGAGAGTGAGACTACAGGTTATTTGCTATCAAGATTTTTTGTCATACTGAAAAATGGAATTAAGTATGTGATGATTAGTAAGACAGTAGTCTGTGTTAGAGGCAAATCCTGGGCATGCAGCCCAGCTTCTCCAGCATCATTTTGTCAACACTCCTATCAAGAGAGCTACGAAGATGAATTAATTGTAAATTGCTTGGGATGAAAGGTATTAGGTAAATATTAGACACTGTTATGAAAAAAAAACAAACCTATCTGCAGATGAGGTGAAGTTTATCTGCTTTCATTTGTGCCCATGCAATTCTGGTAAACGTGAGAACTCTTTGTTAAAAGCCATCACCAATCAAGCTGCCAGTGCCTGTGGAGCAATATCACAGTAGTCATTCGTTAATGAAACCCACCTTTATCTCAACAGCTTTCATTTTAAAACACTGTGGCAACCACTGTTACTTGCCTACAGGAGGAAAGATGTGCTAAGTAATGAGTAATTCATGGGTAGAAATATGAAGAGAATAAATTGTGCTTTAAAATATTTATGAACTGCTATTAGAGATCTATTAAGAATTTTCAGAGCAAAACACCTAGCAAGTTACACTCACACTAACAGTGGTAAAAAAATAAATTCTATTACTTATACACACACACACACATACAAAAAGCATCGACACACTACTTTTTTAAAACAATGGGAAATTTTGAAAATTGAAATTATTTCTGTAAGGGATTTAAGAAGAAATATATGACACAAAACAGGGGTACTGGGTCTGGTAGCAGTACTGCTCCATATACTAACTCCTGTAATAAGCAATCCTGAGCTTATTCCAGTATTATTTTAGCAGAAAGATTTTAAGAGAGAGAAGGTGAGAGCACCCAGAATAGGTTTTCAGATGGAATTTGAGACCTGAGACACCTGGCAGTGCAACAGTGAAAGCTGCATTTCTTTTGAACTAGAACTCAAGCTATGAAATCCCTGTTTTCTGACCCATATTTCCTAAACCTCATGCTGTTTCCCTAAAAGTGAAGCTGCTAATGGGCTGCCAGCGGGTGGGTGGCATTTACACTACACACAAGATATTTTCCACATTTACAAAAAGCAGATGCTTGACATACAAATAACCTCCAATATGATAAGCACAAATATTCATGTCACTGCAGCACAGCAGCTTCTTGCAAATGATTGGGTGTGAAAGTAAGGAATAATGCCCTCCCCAGCCAGGGCTGTGCTGAATTTGGGCTAGGGGTGTGCTAGTACTGCTAATTGGAGTGTGCACTCTTTTTTCTCTTCTTTAAAAGAAGAAAATAATCTGGGGCAATATCCTCTTGGAAATTTTGCAGGCTAAAGAGATTGTGATTATAGTCTTGTAGCACAAGAAACTGCCGTTGTGCAAATATGAGATAGGCTGTTACTCACTACCAGCTGCCCAGACTGCTGCCAAAGGACAGATTTTCTCATCAATGTTGGTTTCAGACCAAACCATGCCTGAACATTCATGTCTCACAGCACGCAAGAAGCCACTGTACCTGGTGTCCTTCCCTACACAGTCTTACAGTCTTCCAGAGTTAATGGACAGTGAACTAACAGTGGAAAAGGGAGGAATGCCCTTCGGGCATACTTTTGATACTCCCTGTGATGGACAGCATCTGCTTTACCTGCTCACAGTTTATTGTGCACTTCTTGCATGACAAGTATGTGTGATTAGGTAGCAAAGAAAGTGCCTGCTGTTGACCTGGGACAGGGAGAAGCAATCCTCCTGTTGAGTAATTAATATGGAGGGACAAGAAAAGAAGAGTGACAAACCTGTCCTTGGAAACACTGGGAGACTCATGAGAAAACCAGGGGGAAGTGACACTGCCAGACTTCAGAGGTAACAATGTCCCCACGTTGATGGGGGCTGGCAGAGCTCAGAAAGTCATCAAAACCAGCTGGACCAGCTGTTTATGTCCTCTTGTTTAAAACTCTCTAAAATGACTTTGTTCCTACTTTGTGTTCTAACAAACCTAGTTTAATGATCCAACACCCTCCAAATGGTTCATTCTAATAAACGCTGTGGTCAGCACACTGCCAAACCAAAGACCTTGTAGGGTACTGCCAGCTGTTTCAGTGTGATCTGAATTCACCAAGCACTTGCCAAACCCAAGATGAAGAATGAGCTGGTAGAATACAGTGCATGGATCACCATAACAACTTCAGATATTCTGTGTTTAACATAATGCTGTGAACAAGCATTTAAAGAGATTCAGTACTTGATTGTCAGCAACACAACCTCAGATATTATTTTTTTTCACTAATGGGAATTGCAAGGAAGAGAGCAAGAAACAGTAGTAACCCTGTAGGCCACATATGGAGATAATATTTTGTGTTTTAGACCTTACGTCTCCCAAGTAAAGTAGAGCCATGATTAGAAATTAATATCCACTCCACCAGAATCCTAAGCGCAAAAATAGTCAGTGGCTTGTCAGTAGCTGGGAAAAAACATTTATAAGCAATAACAAATTTTTTTCTTGTGAATTTACATGACACTGTTTCATGAACTTCCTTTGAAGTTTGTTTTGGATCTTGTTTTCTTGTTTATACAATCCCAAAACAATGGAAAGCTTAAAAAACATACTGACTTTTTTCAGGTAAGTCAACATACCAGATATTGCTGGTTTCTATGGAAGGTTTGTGATTTTGTTCAAATTCATAATGAAATTTTAACTGTTACACCTCAAACAAGGTTTTTTATCCTTTTTTTTATTCTTTGGAATTGAGAAAAAAAGGCAAAGTTTTAACAAAGGGTTCCTGAGTTCCTGTGAGTTTGGAAAAGTAGGAGATTCTGCTGAAAAATCTCTAAACTAGATTAATTTGGGGGGCAGTCCTTCATGAGTATTTTACTGGTTCTTGTTAGCAGAATACAAAGAATTAGAACAGATCAAAGAGGTTTTTGCTCTTTGGGTGATCTGGAAGATCACTTCCATTTAACAATGTCAGTGTCATTGCCAACTTCTGCCTATCCATTTATCTTTCCATCAGGTTGTTTCATGAATAGAAAGACTAATGAATTCTTGTCTCTTTGGATCTGTGTGCTTTATACACCTCCACTGCAGTGATGACAGCACTCCAAGTACCAGTTACTCCCACCATAAGCTCCCCATCACGTACAGTCTGAGCTCCTGCCACGATATCCTTGGATCCCTCTTGTGTTTGTAGCCTCAGTGTGTCCCTCCTGAAAAGGCTTCATAAATAACACAGAGGACCTTCATTGCTCTTCCATAGCTTTTAACTACTACACAGGTTCTGGTGTTTTGGCAGGTTTTGTGTCAGCAGGCCAAGAAGGTCCTGCACCACTGAGTTCACAATACAGGATTTTTCTTAGTGGAAAGCACTAATTTGGACCTTTGACCTTTAGAAAGCCACTAATTTTTACAAAACCTATAGAATATGGAGAGGCTTCTGCTCTCAGAAAAGTTCAAAATGCAGGAGAGATAGAGAAATTGCAGTTTATTAATTCAGGACTAACCCCGTTGCATTACACAAATTTTGTTTCAATGGGAACTAATGGAAAAAAACCCAAACCTGAGAGAGAAACTCCAAATTCTTAGTGCATTATGTTAACGTTTAAAAATGGAACACCTCCTGGAACAAAAAGTATGGCTTTTGGGACACAAGGGAAGGAGGAAAAGCCCTTTCCTGTCTCTGTCAAAATGACTGCAATAATGCTGGAAAAGAAGCCTGGGTCTGGGCTTTCCAACTGGTGAGCTGTGGGAAGCCTCTCTAATGCCATATGGATGCTCCAATTTAAGCAGGAGTACAGTTCTAAATTAGGAGGTTTGACAATAAATTCATCTGTCATACTTTTGCTACTGCAATAAGTATTTTAAAGAAATATATTATTAACTTAAATGTTACATGAGTCCTTCAAAAGCTAAGAATCTGAATGGATTACTGAAGTGTGAGTGCTTTCAGGCTATTCTTAACATGTCTTATTAATTTAAAGCCTCATGATTGCCTTGAATGTGATTATGACCTGAAATCAACCTCCATTGTATGTGTCAAAGTTGTTGTTAGACTCTCTATGTGGTGGAAAAATTACTTCTAAAAGCCTGACTATTTTTCAGAATGTAAACAAATGAGTCTCTTACTTGGATTACTCAAGCCTCGAGGCCTGGACTCCCCAGGGACTCCACAAAACCAGGACCACCCACCATCCCACGTTACACATAAGCAAACACAGACTTGCATACAAAGAACTCATAGACAGTCATGTTTTCCATTTACCAATCAGAAGCAGAAAACAGTCCATTAAGAAACAAGGAAGATCCGCTGACAGTTTCTCCTTCCTGGGCCCTTCTAAAGTGCCAAGTGAGCTTTTGGGTGCCTTCGTACTGGGGAAATTACCACTGGGTTTATAGCTCAGCAAGCAAATATCCCAGCCATCCACAGCCTGGATGGCAGTAAGTGGGCATCTATAGCAAAAAGTGTTACTGGGTCACCCCAAGGGGTAGATGAGCCCATGAGGACCCTTGTCAGCTGGGTAGTGATAAAGAAGCACAAGCTGGAGTGCACCATGGCCATGATTTAGCCAAGCAGTCACAACAGCAGAGACTTGCTGGTTTATGAACACTGTCCTTGTCATGATCCACATGAGAGAAGACACTATGTCACCTATTAATCATACGAACAATGACTATCAAACTATATTAATGTAACACAGCATCTGACAACTGCTACTAGCCTTCAAGATAAAAGTTCTATTTATTTATGTCTTCCCTTTCTGTAAACATTTAATTCCTTGTATATAAAGCACTTTTTGAAATGCAGCAATATATATAAGTTCTTTTAAGTACTTATAAAAGGTCTCCTCTGGCAGGGCTTACAGGATGCCTTGAAACAAATCAGAGTAACAATATTAAACAGAGAGAGAAAATAGCCACAGTTACAAAGATATCTGGCATCTAGCAACGACAATGGCAATTGTTTGAAAACTGTGTGTAGATATATTTTATGTCACAGTTTTAAATAGGAGTGCTCAAAGACAGCAAACACCTCATTAAGAAACAAGCCCAACTGTGAGAGCTCTTGAGTTTGTACAGCCCTTAGCACAATGAAACTGAACCTGGTTGTGCTCCTTTCTCATCAATGCAATATGGGTGTGGGGCAATAACAGATAATTGAATCTTTTTAGAACATCAAGCCCTGGCTTTGGGTAGGTCACTTAAGAACAAAACATCATCCCTATTGTCAGACAATACATCCAACTAACCCATTTTCCTGTTTTCACTGGTGATCAGCAACAAAGTCTGAGGAAAAAGTACACAGAAGCCTCCTCCCATGGCTTTTACAGCCTCAAAAGCATGGCAGTTTGGGGGCTTCTGAGCTCACAGTTCTGTGTGCAAAGTAGCCTTCAGTGGCTTTCTCCTCTAATGGACTTCTATACTTTTTGCTTATGCCCATGTAACTTTTTGGCATGCACTTCAGCAGTGCCACCCTGCAGCCTTTCCTTTTTTTTTTTTTTTTTTCTCTCTTTCGACATTTTCCCATTTCTGAAGATGTTGCCATTTCAGTGTACAACCAGCACAGGTGATCGGGTTCAACAGAAGACTGCTGAAAGTGGAGGCAGGCTGGCAGCCACTGCCCAAGCCCACCCAGACAGTGCTGCTGGTGGTGCTATCGTACTCTGCCCCTGCACGACTGTGGTGCTTCTTCACCTGTCACCCTGCCCACAGCTGCTGCCCAGCCCCAGAGATTGCCCTTCCCCAGCCCTGTTGCTTCCTCATCTTCCTGCTTGCCACCTTTTGGCAGTGGATGTATTTTTCTGACGTTGAAGTTAGCTCAAATGCCACAGTTTGGAGCACACGATGGGATTGGTTCCTCAGAAAGTAACAAAGACAGCTTTGGAAAACAAATCCTTGAGCAGAGCCCAAATGAGTAGCTAAACTACATCTAGGCATTTCCAAAGATCTCTGCCAAAGTGTGTAGTCAGTGCACGCATGATGCATAGGTATTTGATTTATAGTCAGCTTCTACTTACATTTTGATTCCCATGCACTGTTTCTTCTTTCCTGCTAGAGAAGAAACTTGGCTACCAGTCAGCTGGAGTGAGTCCAATATAAAGAATAAACCTTAATGACCAGGAAAGCCTTTTGATAGAGAAAAGGTGGGTGGTCTCCCCTGAGTTTCTTTTTTCCTTTCTCTTCTTCGATTTCTCTTGGTGTAAAGGCATATGTGTATCATGGAGAGGTGCTGAGTGTAAGGCATGAGTCATTCGCTATCCTCACTATGGCCTGTTCCATGCAGATTTCAGGCACAGAGAAGACAAACAAACCTTTGTGTTGGAATTGGCCTGGGAACCAGCCAGCCTGAGAACCAGACAAACCACCTGGATACACAGAGTCTGTTATGGACAAAGGTGTTTCTTGCAGGTTCTGAGTTTCTTATTGATTTGTACACATCACTGTTCACCAGCAATTGACTCTGAAAGTTTTATTGTAAGACCTGCCTCCAAGAAAAATTGTTTGTAAAGGCAATTGAGTTCAGGTTTGACCCCACATGCCTTCTTAATATATTTTCCATTACATTAATTGATTTTCATTTTTCATCAATAACACATACTATACCTTTAGTATACATAATACATACTACACCTCTTGGTTCCCAGGCGAACCCTAGAGGATCTATTAGAAATTTACTTCTATTGCCACTAGAGGTCAGCCACTACCTTGACAACATAGTGTCAAGGCAAAACTTATAGTTAGGTTCTCTGAGATTATACCTTCCAAAACCTAAACCGAGCCTAAGAGAGGACCTGGAATCTTAGTTTACATGAGGCAGAGCGCGGCCTAGGAATAGAAACAGGATTATTTGTTTTCCTGCAGCATAGTCAATCCTGGCTTTACTACTTTCTTCTGTCTGTGCATCTGTAATTCTATTAACTTAATTATTGATAACATTGGAAAAACGTTTAGATGAAAATTCAGACTAGCTAGTCTGCTTGCCTAGATAATAGGAAAAGAGAAGAAAAAACATGGCAAAAATTTTAGAGGGTAAACTGTTTTCAGTGAAGTTTAATTCAGCATTTGATGAAGAGAGTCCTGTAAGTAAGGTGAAAATGCTTCTTTAGTTACTAGATATGCTGTAGATTCATATTCTTGTGAATAAAACAGGAGTCACTTAATGAACCGACATTGGTTGCTTGATATGTACATTAGGCTTAAAACAAAATCCTTCCTATAGGAGAAAAAAAAACCAAACCCAAAATTCATTTGTTCAACCTCTCTGATCCACCGATCCAAGAAATTATCAGCCTGACTCAGCTTTGCTGATTTGTGCAGGGCTCCTTTTTTCCACTCTGGCAAGAAAATCTCCTCTGAGAACAGATACCACAGTCCAGCGTGGCACACTGCAGTGAAAGAAAAAGTATGTTGCCATGGGTCAGTGACTGTCTTTTATTTTTGGTAATCAGTACTGTCAAGAAGCTGGTTTATTTCACAGTTGCACAATCATCAAAGCCTTAGTCTAGAACAACACCGTGCATAGTGACACCGTAAATAACAAATGTGACCTGTAATGTAGTTGGTGGGAATTGCAGCAATGCCTGGAGTGAGGCTGTGATGAGGATGATGGACCTTTCCTTGCCCCATGCATTTGTAACTGCTTCATTGGTGCCCTTGCCCCTGCACAGGTCAGTGGCCATCCAACATTTCCTCTCCACTTGTCCCATGTCTCAAGATCATCTGAGTAAAAGGCACAGAGAATTTAATCTCTCTTAGCATCATATTATATCTAAAAGGTGCATTCCCTATCATCCTGGAAGCGGAAAGGAAAGAAAAGGAGAGGAGAGGAGAGGAGAGGAGAGGAGAGGAGAGGAGAGGAGAGGAGAGGAGAGGAGAGGAGAGGAGAGGAGAGGAGAGGAGGGGAGGGGAGGGGAGGGGAGGGGAGGGGAGGGGAGGGGAGGGGAGGGGAGAGGAGAGGAGAGGAGAGGAGGGAAGAGGAGGGGAGGGGAGGGGAGGGGAGGGGAGGGGAGGGGAGGAGAGGGGAGGAGAGGAGAGGAGAGGAGAGGAGGGGAGAGGAGGGGAGGGGAGGGGAGGGGAGGGGAGGGGAGGGGAGGGGAGGGGAGGGGAGGGGAGGGGAGGAGAGGAGGGGAGAGGAGGGGAGAGGAGGGGAGAGGAGGGGAGAGGAGAGGAGAGGAGAGGAGAGGAGAGGAGAGGAGAGGAGAGGAGAGGAGAGGAGAGGAGAGGAGAGGAGAGGAGAGGAGAGGAGAGGAGAGGAGAGGAGAGGAGAGGAGAGGAGAGGAGGAAGGGAAGGGAAGGGAAGGGAAGGGAAGGGAAGGGAAGGGAAGGGAAGGGAAGGGAAGGGAAGGGAAGGGAAGGGAAGGGAAGGGAAGGGAAGGGAAGGGAAGGGAAGGGAAGGGAAGGGAAGGGAAGGGAAGGGAAGGGAAGGGAAGGGAAGGGAAGGGAAGGGAAGGGAAGGGAAGGGAAGGGAAGGGAAGGGAAGAGAAGAGAAGAGAAGAGAAGAGAAGAGAAGAGAAGAGAAGAGAAGAGAAGAGAAGAGAAGAGAAGAGAAGAGAAGAGAAGAGAAGAGAAGAGAAGAGAAGAGAAGAGAAGAGAAGAGAAGAGAAGAGAAGAGAAGAGAAGAGAAAAGAAAAGAAAGGAGTGACATGGATTGATTTCCCTCTCTTCAGCCCCTATTGGAATAAAGAAGAAGTAATAAATGATATAAAAAAGTCTGCCCTGACAGGAGTCAAGAATCATGAGACATGGTCATGATGTTGCCTCAATAGATAGTGACACAACGGGACTCCACACTAAGCAATATTTGATATTGATATATCCAACTGCAGCCATCCAGAGTGGACATACACCAAAGAGTGCAAGATTCTACAATAGTATCTATCTTCAATGGCTTACAAATATCTCCAAAGTTGGCTACAGTTAAAGTACCAGTCTCTGAAACATCGCAACAGTTTGCAGTCATTCACATCTAATTTGAATTAGCAAAACATGATCAAGTCAAGGTCCAGAAATTAAATACCCTGAAATCCTGTGACTAGTGGAGGGACCAAAGCATAGACCTAAAAGATGGAAAAAAAGCCAAACTTGCATTCAGTTTTCACATTTGCCACTGACCCTTTTGCGACCACAATTAACTCAGCAAAACTGGGATTAACTTGCCCTAAAAAACTGGCTATCTGAATTTGAACCGGTTACTCCACAATCTCTTACAAAACAGCAGAGAAGAAGAGACATCTGCAGAGCCTGTCTTCTAAGAAGATCCAAACCAGTTTCAAGAGGTTCTTATTCCTCTTTGCTGACTAGAAAATAGGTTTATGGTGAGTACTGCAAACTGTAGAAGTCTAACATTCCTCTTTGAATATTATATTGAAATTAGATACTTTAAAGTATCTAATTAGAGCAGGTGAATCCCAAACCTAATCTGCTTGGTCCTTTAATTCCTCATTTGCAAAATAATGCAGTGGGCCATAATAATAAAAACAATGATGTTGTTATTAATGCAGAGATGACAAAACTTGGCTCTCTATTCAACTGTAAAATACCATATAATCCAGCAATGCATGAAGTATTATAATATGTGGTTTCATTGTTTTGCTAAGCAACAAAGAAACCAAAAGGCAAACAAGAGCCAGTAAAAGAGAACAAATATGCGCTGTTGATACGGCTGTTTGAAGCTGAGCTGCCTAACACTAAGTACTACTCATCATCAGAAGGCCCTCCTCCAGCAGAGGACAAGTTTAGCTCTTCAGCACTTGCTTAGATATTACTGCCCAAATAAACTACTGATTTAAATGGGACTTGTAACTAGTGCTTACAATTAGGTGTTCTAAGTGCTCTGCTAGATTGTAACCTAATAATGGGCATTCAAGTTACTACACCTCCATGAGAATACAGGATCTGTGCTGTGGTCAGATCAATGCTCTAGGTGGGTTTATGTGCAACTATAATAATGTACAATTTCAGTGTAAGAAGAATTTAGGAGAATTGTGCTATGACAGTGCGTGATGAGCCTATTTATTCTGGGATATTCTTGACAATTTTAGCATTGTAGATTTATTAACTTTTATTCATGCATGAGTGCTGTATGTTCAGAGAAAATGTTACACCTTCAGAGGACACTGGTGTAACATAACAATGTAAGAAATTTACATGAACTTACTATCTGTAAAAATAAAAATCTTTCATCAGGTATTCTGTTAAACAAATAAAACCTGCTTGTTCCATGTAAGGAATCTTTTGAATCAAAAGTTTTAGCAAGTCTTGTAAGCCCCTGTGTTATGAGATGCAATTTGCAAGACTTGAGCTTTACTCTAAAGAGACAATCTTCCCTAAATCTAAGATATTTCATGGATTAATTCTTTAAAAGCATGAAGCTGTTAGGTGAAATTACAGCATGCAGTTTCATTTAACAAGTCTCTTCTTTTAACTATAAAATATTAAATAACCAAACTGAAGCTATGAAAGTCTCAAAATTGAAGACTATGAAAATAAGGGGAATGTAAGGAACAGGCCACTTGTGACTGATCAGTTTGACTGGTATCTTAACTAGGAGATACATAGTGTTGATCAACATCACCAAAATCTTTAGGAAAAAAAGGGTATAATGAAATGACCAGATACTTCTTCCATATTTTGGTAAAGCACAATTTAGTTTCCACACATAAGGAAGACACATTGCATGATTAGATGTAAGAGATTCGACTAAATTAATTGGATGTTATGAGATTAAAAAATAAATCAAAAGCATGTGTTTGCAATAATCTGATTGATGGAGGGGACCTAATTTTTTAAGAGGAAACAAGCAATTTCCTGTCTTATAATGGCCTCACTGAAATGAATATGTATTTTTCTGCTCCTGAACTGAGAAGTATATAAATAAGTAGTAATAAAAAGCAAAGCTTCTAGCTTATTAGAAGAAAGATTCTATATGTAAGATGAAACTACAGTTATCACAACTGGAAAATTTGTCACCTTTACAACACATGCATTTCATGAGCCCCATCTATTTCTATGAAAAGACAGACTAAAGCTGAAAGTTTTCCCACAGCTGGTGTATTTATTAAAGTCCTATTCCCATGCAGATCGTCTGGCACCTAGCAGAATGTGAGCTCGTGCTTTTGCTTTTCTTGCTGTCCAAAGCCTTATAGAGCAGCTCTCCCTCTACGCTGATGTTTACCTTCATGAAACTTGTAGGGAATCAACAGTTCTTTACATCCTGTCAAATTCGGAGTTCAAAGGAACCAGGAAAACTGCAGATACACACAACTATATTCCTTCTGTCCTCAGCACTGCTACCAACTCAGATGAGTGTTCTCTATCTGCAGAAATAGTAGCTGTCTGCACTCCAGCTGCATGGAAGTCTCATACAAAGGAGAAAAAAACCCTTCATTAAATACACTATACGAACTATGAACAAGATACCATTAGCCATACACAAAATATCTGAGCCAATAATTATGTATTTTGCTTTACATTTCGTTGAGGTTCATATACTCTAATAAACTATGATTTTTTTTTTTACATAGAGGTCATTCAAGTTCAGAATTAAGCATGATTAAGCACTCATTAAGAATATGTTATTAAAAATATAAATTGCTGGAAGGTCCAGGGCATCTGGTATGACCCTTTAGGTTTTTACAAGTGCATAGGCTCATGCTTACATTGTACCAAATGCTGCCTAAGTAGCTAATACTGCAGTATGGATGTGACATAGGAAAGAAAATTTCACATCACTGTATGCTGAATCCATGAATTGCATAACATCTTCTGAAGCACTGGAACCTAAACAAATCTTAAAAAAACATACAGTGAAAGGCATTAATTTTGAGAAAAGAAAAGAAAAAAAAGGTTTAATTTAAGGAATTGGTTCATTTAATAAACAAATGAATGCTTCCAAAAGGGAACATTATTTGCTAAGGGTTAATATTAATGATGGTATTCTCACTGGCATGAAAATCAGGCAGTATGTATAACAATTTAAACAAAAAAAATAGCAACTTCCCTATTTTCAGGGAAAAAAAGGCTTCACCCTCAGGAAACTGCAACTGAAGTGTGTGTGGATTATTTTAAAATAAGCACCATTCAAGAAGCACTGTGTAAGGCAGACAACATGTAAACAACAATCAGTGAAAAAACACCGTATTAGGAAAGCCAAGATGATTAGCATCAAGCGATTAACTTTCACTTTTCATACAATCAGAAATACATTCTTCTGAAAGAAATGCCATCAAACACATTTGTTGTGAACGAGAGTTGAAGAAAGCAGAGACTACTCCAAACTTGCAGTTTAATATTAGACCTAAAAATGTTTCTGAAGAAGCCTGAGACAAACTCAAATATCAGAAAGTCCAGGAAGGCAAACATACAGTTTTAAAACCAAAAGAAGATGTCAGAATGACAAACAGAAGAAAAATGAACAGGAGATGCTGCTTTGCAGTTCAGTTCTTACTATGTGGCCTTTAATGTACCATTTGACTTGAATCAAATTTGCTGAGCAAACATTTAAGGTCAGAAGGGACCTCTGGCCCACCTAATTTGACCCCAGGCATGTTATAGATCCTATACATGTGCCCCAAAGGCCTCAACATTGAGCCTCAGGACTTCAAGCAGGTGTCTGTGTCTTTGTTCAGCCAAATGACTGCTTGTCATAACTGGAGAGCAGGCAATGTCATGCTGCCACCAAATATCTGCAGCCATGGGAAGGAGCCTCAATCTGCCTGCACTTCCCAGGGTCTTCACAAATTGGAACTGCTGGAAAATCCTCACGTCTAAGGGTCACCTAAGGCAGATGCCTCTTCAGGTCACCATCCATGGTGAATTCAGCTGCACTGACACCTTTAACACTTCAGAGGAAGGAACTTGAGATGCATGCCAATAAAATACATAACCAGCTGCATGTTGAAACTGGTGATGGCTAGCAGGGTACATGGGGCAAACCTTGCTAATTGTTCCATTGCTGCAGGCAATGGATTAAACCCTTGCATGTTACAGGGCTGATGCAGAGTGTGATTAATTGGGGATTAAAGCTGGCAGTGCAGAAACACTGTGCTTTTGTGGTCCATGAAGGGAGAGTTCTTTACCAGGACAGAAAGTAGGCCTATAGACCTCCAGTCTAAGCCATGCCCTCCTGTTCCCTCTTTCCCCTTCACATTCACACTGGTTAACACAACCCAGAATTTCTCACAGAAGATAGGTTAAAATACCTTACTTGAAGATGCATACATTAAAAAGATATTTTATCTCACATTAAATAATTCAAGTGTTGATGAGCTGGCCCTTTCCTCTACCAAGCTATTCTGACATTTTATTTTCCTCTACAACGTTGTTACACTGCTTTACTACATATAAGCATTGAAGATCATATCTCCATGTCTAAGTCGAAAATGGTCGGTTTAGAACTACGTAATTTTGCTATCCTTTCATCTGTAAGACTGATTACATTGTCCCTGCTCTATGTGCAAGTACATATATACAATATGGAGTAATCAGTCTTCTATTACGCAAAGTGCTTGTAAAAAGCTTTGCAGGGTAAGGTTTGATTCCCAGCTTCTGAGTCACAGTATCACAGTATCATAAGGTTGGAAAAGACCTTTGAGATCATCGAGTCCAACCTATGACCCAACACCTACACCTACTCCTACTCGTCAACTACACCATGGCACTAAGTGCCTCATCCAATCTTTCCTTAAACACCTCCAGGGACGGTGACTCCACCACCTCCCCAGGCAGTGCATTCCAATGGCCAATCACCCTCTCAGTAAAGCACTTCTTCCTAATGTCAAGTCTCAAGCTTGAGACCGTGTTCTCTTGTTCTGTCGCCGGTCACCTGAGAGAAGAGACCAACCCCTGCCTGACTACAGCCTCCCTTTAGGTAGTTGTAGAGAGCTATAAGGTCTCCCCTGAGCCTCCTCTTCTTCAGGCTAAACAACCCCAGCTCCCTCAGTCGCTCCTCATAGGCCTTGTGCTCCAGCCCCTTCAACATCTTCATTGCTCTCCTCTGGACACACTCCAGCATCTCAACATCCTTCTTAAACTGAAGGGCCCAGAACTGGACACAGTACTTGAGATGCGGCCTGACCAGTGCTGAGTATAAGGGAATGATGACCTCCCTAGTCCTGCCGGCCACACTATTCCTGATGCAGGCCAAGATACCATTGGTCTTTTTGGCCACTTGGGCTGGCACATATTGAGTTTCCTGTCCACCAGCACTCCCAAGTCCCTTTCCACCTGGCTGCTCTCCAGCCACTCTGTCCCCAGCCTGTAGCTCTGCATGGGGTTGTTGTGTCCAAAGTGTAGAACCTGGCACTTGGACTTGTTAAACCTCATGCTATTGAGTCAGCCCATCTCTCCAGCCTGTCAAGGTTACTCTGTAGGGCCCTCCTACCCTCCAGCAGATCGACACTTCCTCCCAGCTTGGTGTCATCTGCAAACTTGCTGATGAATCACTCAATCCCCTCGTCCAGATCATCAATAAAGATATCAAACAGGACCGGGCCCAACACCGATCCCTGGGGAACACCACTAGTGACCGGCCGTCAACTGGATGAGACACCATTCACTACCACTCTTTGGGCTCGGCCATCCAACCAATTCCTAATCCAGCACAGAACATTCCCATCCAAGCCACGGGCTGCCAAGCTTCTCCAGGAGTTTGCTGTGGGAGACAGTGTCAAAGGCCTTGCTGAAGTCCAGGAACACTACATCCACAGCCTTCCTCTCATCCACCAGGTGAGTTACACGGTCGTAAAAGGAGATCAGGTTGGTCAGGCAGGACCTGCCCCTCCTAAATCCATGCTGGCTGGGCCTGATCTCTCACTCATTCTGCAAGTCCTGGAGAAACACCTCAGGTGGTCTCCCTAGCACCTCCATGCTGCTCCTAGAGTGAAGCAATGTAAACTAATTCTGTGCAAGGAAAATCTGAGAGATTATATGTCTTGGTCAGCAGCCTCGGAAAAGCTAATAAAACAAGTACAGAATAGGAACTGGTTGCAGTTTCTGTGAACTGTCTGAAGAATCTTACATCTCTTAAATTCTTCTTGAAAAAGATGCACACAGATTCCTCTTCTGAGCATCGTGGTGTGTCTAAACATACACCCCTGAAAAAATCAGGTCAACATCTTTTTTTAAATGAAAAAAAAATCAGCAAGTAAATATCAGTCCACTCACTCATTTTTTTATAAATACAAACTAACAACAAATGCAGTGTCACCTCCTGCTACATCTCCTCCTGCTCCCCTTGGCTTAGCAGGTATCACTTTGTTACTTCTTCAGATACAGCTGGGATGTGTCTCATGTTTGCCTGTGGGCCTGCAACAATTTCATGACTTAAAAGCATTAAAGGTCCTCATCCTCCTTTCCAAAAGTGGCAGAAACTGCAGCTGTGAATACCTACAACCCAGATGCAGAGATATGTGTAACCGTGACCATCTTCTAAGCAGTTGCCCTCACTGGTCTAGAAGCCTTCTGGTGAGCCTGCAGCTGCCTCTTTCCCTGCCCTGTCACTTCTTAGCTCCTGTGTATGCAGGGACTGCAGGGCACTATGTGAGGATAACAGCTTGGCACCACACACCACCTCTTTTGGGGCTCCCAGCAGATCATTTTCCTCTCCTTGAGGCTAGTGTCCCTCATGTCTCCCATAGCTATGCCATTCGCCCCACTGTTCCAGATCAACACGATGCTCAAGCCAGAGCATCCATAACATCTGGGGTGAAATACTATGCTGAAAAATTCAACAGAAGATGCTATATCAACTTCTGTAGGAACAGGGATTCACTCTATTTTGGCCTTCAGGTCCTCATGGATTTAATTCTACATTTGCTTTACTTGTATATATTAACTTAATTTGATATCTCTGAAGTCAGGCCAATGTTCTGCCTATCATCTATTTAAAAAAAATCACCCTAGCAAAAATAACTACATTTTAAAGAACTGTATTTTTCAAGAATTTTTCAAGGTGGCTTTTGAAAGTCTTCTTAGGCTTTGAAAGATGGCCTCCCAACATCCAAGAACAATTCAAACTATATATTGCACAGTTACTATTTTATCTTTATGGTATATTTTACTCTCTTTGTTTTCTTCCCTTGCCCAAAACAAATCTCTCAGCTAAGAATTGTCGTACTATTTCCCACTTCTGGCATGTACAATAGCTGATTTGCTTGTTGTTTTGAATAATTTACACATGTGCACAGCCAGGATCTAAGAGTGAGGTGTTTATGCAAGGTTGCAGGCAGGAAAGAAGGAGATGAGAATTCCTCTTTGATCGGAACACCTTTGTATCTAGTGACTCATTGCCACGACTCTTTCACTCTTGTTTGATTTCTTAAATCACATGCAAGGTTCAAAGAAGTGACAACCTTTCCAGGGTAGGGAGTCAGGAGCTGAGAGGCTTCAAAACTGTGTAAATATCTGTGTAGACATCATCAATATTTAGCAACTTAAAACCTCAGAACAAGCGAGTTTCAGACAAAAGCTAATGTTGTGACAATGGAGAAACAAAGGAAGCAAATCTTCTCTGTATTTACTACCAGCACTCCTGAATTCAGCACTCTGTTCTCTGCAACAGTGCTGCAGCATCACTCAAACAGCAAAAGGGAACAAACAACTATCATTCATTTATTTTTCAAGGAGGCTGGAAAGCTAAGAGCAAAGACGAGGACAAAGAAAGACTCCCAAAAGGGTCTTGGGGTATAACCTTAACTGAGTCATGATTTGACAGTGTGCCTGTGTGCTGACTCAGCCCTGTGGCCCCCCAAGCTGTAGGCTGTGGGGCTGTATGTGCACATGAATAGGCACACACAATGCATTTCTGAAAAAAATGGTGCAACAGCTGCTTAGACAACCCCTCAAAAACCCCATTTTGTCTTCTGAACCCAGGAACTGAAGTACAAGGTTGCAGGTTAAATGTACTCACCTTTTCACACTGTCTCATACATCTTGTTGGAGCAGCAGATGCTGGGTGAGGACGAGGGTGCCTGAGTGCTGCTGTAATGCCCAGTGGTGTGGTGCTTGAAGAACACAAGCACTCCCCAAAGCCACCACAGGCTGCAAGACTGTACAATCATCTACTCTTGGAAGGATGTTTGCACTTGCCACCTACTTGCAGGGAATAAGGAGGGTGGCTACTGCAGCATCTATGCTTTCTCTGCAGGGTAGTCTGCTGCCTGCTGCTTGAGCCAAACTTCCAGTGTTTCCCTGCCTGTGTTTTCCCTCCTGTTCTCCTGGGTACATCCCAGGCAGCCATCTCCGTGACAGCACTGACTGTCCCACTGCTGCTGCCCATACCAGTGGTGCACGCCCCTTGGCCTTCATAAGTACCCCTGCATTTTTCTCTTGGCCCAACCGGAGGACTCAGCTGTGACACCTTTGCTCACAGTGAGCAGTGCCACTGAACTCAATGAGTGGAGAAGTTTGGGAAGCACAGCAGGAAGGACACCAGGAACAAATTCATGATGTGCTGCAGGCTCCATCAAAGTAAGGCTGCTGCCTTGCACTTACCAACACACTAATAGATTGGACTGACCTTCACAGTGCAATAATACTTCTCCAGAGAGTGATAAAACCTTCAGATCTGGCATCTGATTCCCACCAACACTGGAGTTCTCAGTGTGCTTGCTATAGATGTTTGTAATTTAAGCATGTCTATTATTAGTAAGTTGATCTACCTATGGAAAAGCATTTTAAAAAGAGACAATAAAGAATACACAGCCAAAGAAGTGTATTTATCTATGAGGAAAGTCCTTGGAATTGAAAGGCAGCTCAAGTCATAAACGTTCATCAAACAGAGACCCATGCAATGTGCACAGGGAAGGTGTGCAGTCCCAAGGAGACTTCCTTTTGAGGATCCAACATCAAACGTTCAACTGTGCTGTAATCTTAAAAGTAGAAGGCAATGAGTCATATTCTACCGGGAAAAGTAGCCTAAGGCTTAGAAAGGGTGGGGTTTGTTCAATTTGTCTAGAATAGGTTAAAAAGTTATTGCTCTGATGTGTGAGTGAACCACAGCTGACTCTGGGCTGGCAGATACCACACCTCAAAGGTAAAACTCCACCTTTCAGCAGGCTCATTTCAACAACATTTAGGATCAAGGCACATGCAATGCCAAAAGTGTCTGTGGAAGCAGAGTGCTGGGGACAATAAATAGCTGCCAGGCCTACACTGCAACAGGTGAGAGGACGTGAGCTGGCCAGGATGATGCTGAAAAAGGAGGAAAGAGCTTCTTGTCTTCCCTACTCCCTCCAGTCAGGTTCATTAAGGCTTTCTGCCAGCCCTGGCTTAATTCCACTCCCCATCTCTCCTATGCAGCTGGTTCTGGCCCCTGGGGCAGCAAAATGCTCTTGCTGATGCCACTGCAATATCTTGATGTGGCTCCTTCCCCAAAGCTTTAGACAGGACAAACTGAATCCTGCGCAAGTGCAATCAGATGGTATTACACATTGCAAATAAAATCCCACAGCTGAGAAGCTACACACTCAACGCTTAAGTTCTCCTAGAGCTTTCCTTCAAAGGCAGCGCTGCTCTGAGGCTGACTGGTGCTGCTCCCCCCCTAGGACAGGGTTATTTCTGTTTGCATCTTGCAATGAGAATTGAAAGCAGCCTCCCTCCGCTGAGGCTTTTGTTTCTTCAGGAAACTTTAGCCACCACTGGTATAAAATGATCTGCAATTGCATTAGAATAAAACTGAATATAAATATTCTGAATTTACACAGGACATTGTTTTTCCTTACAGCATAGCTTTTATTTGAATTTCCTCTCCTCCTGGGCTACCAAGAGCAACTATCAATGTGGCAATCCCAGAGGACTCTCACATCCTATGCTACAGCAATTCTTCAGCCTCTGTATGACTAGTCAAGTACTCAAGCATGAACAAAAACTGTACTAATACATGGCCTCATCATTTTCTGGCTTAGCCTATACAGAGGAAAAGCAACTCTCTCACTGACCACGACACATCATTTGTTTAGCCAATCCACTGCTTCCCTCCTGCATGATTATGAAAAAAAAAGAAAAAGAATAAAAAAGTATTTACAATCTTGAAAAACAACATATAACCACATCATGACCTCCTCTCCAGTCACTCTCCTAGGAGAACTACCTTTAAATGAGCTTATTTTAACTCCTTTGGTAAACTGTGAAAGACTCCAGAAATTTATTTAGATTCACACACTTATGGAAAAAAAATCAAAACTCTTGCAGAGGCAGAAAGTAAAATTAAACAGAAGTTCATAACATATTCACTGGACCTATATGAACCACATGGGTCTTGTAGTCTTTCAAGTATGTTTGTTTAAATAGTAGATAAATAGTGAACACTGCATCTACACAAAAATATGGAGTTGATGATGCAGAATGACCTGGGTATAAGGCAGAATGGAGCACTTCACAGAGTAAAATAAATTATTTGCAAAGTAAATTTTTTTTTGGAAGGGAAGTTTTGGCAATACCACTGCTCTTGGATGCTCCCACATATACCATGCAGTCTATGACCAGTAACATAGCTTTATCCAACACCACTAGCCAAGGCTGTGCATAGATTTTTATTGGTGTTGTCATAATTTAAAGTAAATCTGTAGGACTGAGTAAGGTAAATTAAAAAAGGTGAACACTGACACTGAATTTAAATTGCATCCAAAATGTCTCATCAAGTAAGTAAAAGTCAATTCATCATATCAAAATTCCCCCAACTGAAAATACTATCAATTAGGCAAAGGCTTTTAGCATACCATAGCAGAAAGGATATCGGTTTTATAAATACCTTCTCCACTGTGTGCTAACAATAATGCCAGTAGCTATATTTGGTACTGCTTCTGACATGTATTTAAATTTCAGGGCATGTGATCCAGTGAGAAGTTGGCTCATTTCACTCAGAGGTTACCCTCAATAATAAATGTTTCCCAATTTTGCTGCACTTAAGTTGTCCTCAAACAGTGCAGCTCAGACCTACTGCGATTGATACTTAAGGTAATACAATGCTTTATTCCTAAGTTATTCTCTCTTTAAACTTAAAGGAATCATAGTTAGAATAAATTTTGATGAGGACATCACTGGCTTTGGGTAATCTCCACCAAGAAGCAGGACCCTTTTGAGCAGTCACAGGGTCATCCAGCAGAAACTGAGTGGCTGGAGAATGCAAGAAGTAAAAAAACTCCAAAAAAAAACCCCAATAGAAATGCTTCTTCCTGGGACAGCGGAGGCTGTGCTGTAACAGGGCAGGCAGACACACATGGGGTAAATCCCACTAAAGTCTTTGATGGAACAGTGCCAGTGGAAGGTCTGGCCCCCTATCTCTTCAGTGGCGGAACTGCCAAAATCCAGGACACACTCTTCCTCCAGCATTTAACCTTAGATGTGACCTTGCCAAAATAGGTCCCTCAATTCCATCTTAAATATTTTTAACATTCATTTTGTACTTCTTTGTGCAACCTTACAGGGCGACGTGAAAGCTGTAATCTGAAGTGACACCTATGCTGCTCAGAATTTTATCCATTTCACTTCTGGTTTTCACCTCATGAGGAAAGTCTCAGACAAAACAGCTCTCATGGAAAATATAGCTATTCCCAAGATGAAAAAAAAACCTCAAACCTGACTAAACGTAAGGACACGTTAAAAAACAGAGATTGTTTTTATAAAAGTGTACAGCTTAACAAAATCTTCAGGTGTGATTTGATCAATATTGAAGTCCCAAACCTCAACACAACTTTCTTTGCTTTTCTGTCTCAACAATACAGAGTAGAACAAGATCCTTTTCTTTTCCAACTGTTCCACAGGCCTTCTTATGTTATAATTTAGAAGTACTGTAGGTGAGTCAACTGTTCCAAATTCACTTTCCTCTTCTTTATAATTCAGCTGTGGGTATGTTTTTCCATCTGTCTCAGTTTTACCACACTGTCAAATGTTTAAACATTTTCAGCACCCGCAGAAAGTAATCCAACTCCCACAAATCCAAAAGGCATTGAAAATATACAAAAAAGGCTATAGTTACATCACCCTTGATGTACCTTGAAGACACTGGCAACATCCACTTCATCAATCTAAATTTTCTAAAGAAAGCCGCCCCTACACCCAATATAGACTTGTGTTTAACGGACATGGGCCATGTATACACTTAACAGAATATAAAATGAAAACCCCAGTAGTAATATACTTCTGTTCATCACAAACATCCTATATGGAAACAGGGAAAAAAACCCCAACAAACAGTTTGGATGATCATAATTTAAAGTAACTCTTTCTACTACTGTCTTTCTTGGCAATCAATCAATCTCTTCCACTTGTCAATGTCAGCATCCAAAGCAAAATTCTTGCAGACCAAAATACAGCTCCATGTCAGAGACCCCTAAACCTCAAATTTGTCAACATGTTATCAGTGTGACGCAGACTCATCCCAACACCAGAAACACCACAGTCTGGGCATCTCGCAGCCTCAGATTTGCTACCTTCTACCCGATGCACTGGATACACTCCCAAAAATGAGCTGCTGCACACCAGAACAGGGATGTTTCAGATAACCAACAGCGGACAGAGGTATCAGTTGTCAGTGGGAAATCTATTTCCACAGAATGGCCACTCCATCTCTGACTTTTCAGCCCTTGGCACCATGGAACTCTTAAAAACATTTTCAAAAGCCAAGTCTGGAAACTGAAATTCATAACTCAAGGGGACACTTAAAATTATGGATTCAGAGGGAAAGGTGGCTTTATGGTACACAAAAATTTTTCTCACTCTCAGCTAGACACTTGCTATTTCACAACTGGTTATTACTCTTCTTTCTTTGTCCTAGAAGAACTGATGCCTTTTTCAACTCTCCCTTTTCTAATATCCATTTCTAGTCCTCAAGTGCAAAGGACTTTTTTCTTGTAAATCATCTAACAATTAATATAATCATTTAAGCTCAAAGTAGTTTAAAATACAGTTTAAAGTTTATGACACCTACATCAGACTTGAAGAAGGTGTTGTGTACCTGAAACCTTGCTTATTTTTTTCCCTAGCTATGTCAGATAGTCTAACAAAAACTACTACCTTCCCCTGTAAATATTTTGCCTTTTTATATTCTCATACCATGGCTATAAGAAGACAGCTACGTAAATAGATAAACACTAAAACACGTGTTTCTAAAACAAAATTTCCTTTGATTATAAAAACCACCAATGCTCTTTAGCATCTGCATTTGAAAAACATAAAAATATGCAAGTAAGATCAATTTTAGATGTGCTCTCATTTGGTAAAGCCTATGGAATATATGCTGTAACTGCTTAAAGGTTCTCAACTTTCATAGAATTATAGAATGCTTTGGGTTGGAAGATCATCCAGTCCTAACGCCCTTGCCACAGGCAGGGACACTTCCCACCAGACCAGGATGCTCAAAGCCCTATCCAGCCTGGCCTTGAAGACTTCCAGGAATGGAGCATCCAAAACTTCCCTGGGCAAGCTTCTTCAAAGCTGCCTTTGTTTTACAGCAATCTGAAGCAAAACATGCAAAAATTGGGTGAAGTTAAACAGAAGAGCACTTTGTTTCCATGCAAACGCTAGGAAAGTCTTACAGGTTGCAGGATTACAAGAGCTGAGACTATCCAAGCCTGTCTCTGCTTCCTTTGTTTGAGTTGTGACCTGCCATGTCACTCATCTTTCAGTTGTGTCGTGCTCCTGACGTGGGACCTGCTTTTGGAGGTGCTGCATATAAGCATCTCAGCACAACTGCGACCCCTGCACATGCTCTATATATTTCAAAAAACAATGTGACCAACAGTTTAACCTGCCCCATGCAGGGCTACCAGACTCCCTAGGGATGCAGGTAGTGCCCTCCCAGCACATCACCACAAAATACCCCAGCATATACCCATGGAGCCGTCCAACACACCCTCTCAGCTCACCAGGACAGGTTCTTGTGGCCACCAACTTGAGGACCTGCATCCTTTCATGTGTCCTGGTGCCTGCACAGTTCTTCAGCCTCCCTACCCTGAAATCTCCAGAGATTAGTTTTGCTTTTATGTTGTGCTCATAACTGAAGGGGCTTAGTGCTTCCTGCACAGGGTGCAGCTGGATGGAGCAGGTACTACCCAAGCGTCTCCCAAAAGCCTTGTGCTGGGATGACATAGACAGAGGATATATCCAGGATTTCCTTTTTTGTCTTTAAACTGCATTTCTTGCCTTAGCCTGACAGACCTCTGACTGAATAACATTTGATAGGTTTCAGGACACAATCTGAGAACTTGTCATTTCTCAAGTTTCCAGAGTTGAGAGGGAGAGGGAGCTGCCCACAGAGCCCCAAGGAGCACTGAGGACACGGGAAGCTCTGGCAGTTACTGACACCAGGTGGTAACATCAGCATAAAACTGAGTAATGTAGCCAGGGCAGTAAATAACTAACTAATGCAATTTTTCTTTCTAGGCTGAATCAGATAGATATTTAAGATCAGAAAGTAGTTTGTGACTCCATCAGTTTTCATGCTGCATCTATATCATCTTTCACACCAAGTGAAAATAGACAATAGTGATTGAAAATGGTTTTACAAAATGATATTGGCAAAGTCATTGCAGCCCACGAGTCCAATAATTAACTGTTGCTCATTTTGTCAAAGGTAATGTTATTTTTATGTCTTGGTTTTGATAATTATTTTTCCTCAGTGTAACAATTCTATTTACTGTCTTTGCAATGTTGTGTGAGAAGACTAAATTTACACTATTTTTCCTGTGCGTCTAAATATGCTAGTCATTTTGTGAAAAACTATTGAATCTCCCTTAACACACTACACTGATTGAACAGATTTGTCTGCTTTCTTGTGGCACTGTGCACACTGGATGTGTTCAGGGGAGGTCCCTGCTGGTGTTGTTTCAGGGGATTCTCTCAAGAATATGGAATTTTAATTAAACATTCTTCTCATATAAGGAATGTCATTAGAATTAATGCCAGTATACATTGCTGAGAAAGCCTCATTTAGTTTTCTGAATTTAATATAATTCAAGAAAACACCACAATTTAACCCCAGCAAATCCCTACCTCTAACCCTTCAATACAAAGAACAAATTCAGTCTTCTCAGTCACTGCCAGGCTCTGAAAACCTCTTGAAAACTCACTATCCAGGATGGGTGTTACGTGGGCATAGTTCTGGCATGCCAGAATAGTATTTAGAAATCACTCCACCTCATGTAGCCACTCTTGTACATTTTATATGTAGGACTTAAAAGGACTGTTTGATATATTGCCACTGTTCTTTCAGTTGTCCTTTCAATTTTTGCAGTTTTGCTAAAAAAAAACCCACAAACAACACTACAGTGATCTGTAGGTGCTTGCAGTGAGGTCACTTAGGCTCACCTGCAGCAGCCACGAGCATCAAATTCATCTCATGGAGGCTTTGAAACCTAGGGAGCACAAGAATTATTCATGCCACATATACCGGCAATGTTTACTGACAAAGGTATCAGTTGTCAGAGCAGCAGAGAGTCTGTCCCACAGGACAGATCTGCACTAAGATTTTAAAGCATTTACCTAATTATCAATTCCAAAGGAATTGCTTCTTTCAACTAAGCATACATGGACTAGTGACTCCAAAGCCGTGAAAAAGAAAGGAAACAATCGACTGGCTTCTCAGATCGCTGGTGATTCAACAATACCTTATTTTTTCAGCCAAATGCAATGCTTGCAAAGTGGAGGAAAAATAAATCTGAAATTTAAATATTTGGGTCCATCAGAAAACAGTATTCCCCTTTTTTCAAGCTTTTGATCACTTACAGAGAAATGCAATGTAGGACACATAATTTTATGCTTTTTTTTTTCTTCTTACCTGCTTAACTAAACCAAAACAGCACAATCATTTTGAGTCTATTTTATTAGGGTTTCCAGAAAATAAAGACAATTTGGTTTTGATATAAATAAATCCTATCAGTGATGACTATGTTTCGGATAAACTGTTCAAGATCCTTCTTTCCTAATCATCTTTCCTGAAATAATCTTTCAGCTGATGGTTCGTGATATGATTCAGGGGAAGAATGTCAGAGGCAATTTCATAAATACATGATGACAGAGCAGAAGGTAAGACTGGAAGATTACACTGTTGCAGAGCACCGTTGTCATGCAGAAGTTAATAAAGCACATCTGCCACTTGATTTAATATCAATAATAGTTTGTGGATATTACTAGAAATTTTAAGCCACTTACTGGTCAATAAACTTTATGTAACCACTCTGATTTTCACAACATGGCCTATAGTCCAGAACAGAATTTGGAGATTATGTGTTTTCTTTATGGATTTTCGAAATAGAAATCAGTGATTTTACGCTGACATGCAGTGTTTGCTTTAAATTAGGTTAACGTGAGAAGCAGTCAGAGAGCATTAGAAATACAGCAAACACAGAACATACGCTCACACATTCCCCAAGGATGCACACAGCCAGGTTGTAAGCTGGGAGGATGCACACAAAGCCAGTGAGGCCACACAAATAAGAGATAATGCCAGCTATGCAGATGGATGGATCACAGAAATATCCCACGCTGCAGGATATGACCAACTAGAAAAAAAACGTGGCAAGTGGTACCAATGAGCATGTACAATCCTCAGCTATGAAAGAAATAAATCGTTACTGATGCGATGAAAGGGAGTTGTCAGGAGTCATCATGAAACTTAAGAAAAATTTGGAGTTTCACGAATCTCTGCCAAACAAAGTGAAGGAGACTGTTCCTTTGGTTGCTGATGTCCCAGGCCTCCTATAGCAGCCCCTTCTAAAGTTGTCAGTCCCACAGTACTGGAGAACAGTGGTTATCATGGGCTGAAATTTCTTATTCTTAACTTGCTGTATTGCAGGAGGAGTTCATTTTTGCACACTCTCGGTGATTTTATTTCTGACAGTGACATGGCTTTCCACAGCAGTGTTCAATCAAACCCACAGCTGAGATTTGCGGGCCACTTTGTGGCTCATGTCCTTTAATCATGAGTCGAAAAGGATTTGAGTACCCACACAGGATCAACCTTACACACGCCTTTGCGACTCTGATTTCTGCCTTTCACACCTCTTAGCTGTGTTCCCCTTTTTCACTGCAACCATGACTTTTTCCCTCCATGATTTTTTTTAATCCTGTTTTCTTCTCTTTTTAAGGAAGGTGGGCATTGCTAGATGGGTGGGTATCACCTAGAAGAGTGATACAAGAAATACGTGTGAAATTTCTTATAAATTACAAACTGCTGTTATTTCAGGAGTCAGCTATTTTTGATAGATGTTGAGATTTTCTTTCCTCTCTCAAGATGAAGAGATGAAATTCAGTTTTCATTAAAAGCCATGTGATCTAAAATAATTCCAGTTTTTACTAGTTCTCCTTTGAATTTAAACCAGAACTTTGTGTCTTCTCAGGTCTGATCCTTGCATTTCCAAGATGCCACAGTCATTTTGCTACTGTGACTTTCAGTGACTTATAGATGGGTCATGCTGATACTATGCAAAGTATTACACTGCATCTTTTGTGACTGTAAAATCTGTTCTTTTTAGGGTTTGTGGTTAAGAAACTATAAACCTGCTTGACTTTCAAAAGAGTTGCTGAAAACTGCAACAAATATAAAATAGCTCACAGGCTAAAATCTCCAAATTTTTATTGTTCACTCCCCAACAGGCTACAAGTCATAATTTCCAAAGACAATATGCACATGCCAAAGAGATTACATCAATTCTTCTGAAGGAAAATCCATGAGTGTCCACTGAATTACAAAAATATATTGGGCAATCAAGACTTAGCCCTGCAAATTATTAAGGGTACGTAGGTATAGAGGTCACTTCTGCAGTTTCTCTTGAATCATTATTCCCAGCCACATGAAACCCTTACTCGAAATTAGATTCCCACTATGTCTACTGTGAATCAAACACTGCAAAAGAAATGTGTTTGTATAAATAATTACACTTTGAAAAATTAATGCAATTTTAAAATGAAAATCTTATCAGCAAACAAGCCACTGAAGACAAAATTAAGGTTTCCACAGCAACCTGAGCTGCCTTTTTATTCCATACCACTGAGGGAGGGGAGTCCTTCTGGAAGAAGGATGCAGCAAAGCAGAGGTTGAAAGCCAAGACACCAGGGAGATGAAAGCTATGCTCCACGCTTGAGCCCCAACACACTGGCACAGATTATAAACTCTGTGACATACAGACAAGTAAAAATTAGAAGCTTCACATAAATAGTATGGCATACTAAATAATTAAAGATGAGAGATTTAATTTAGTATGGGTTTTTTGCCTTTCCTTTCCATTCTTTCAGTTCAGAGAAATAAATCTTTTGGTTAAAAGAATAACTGCTTTAGTAGTTTAATTAAAGCAAAGATAGGTGTATAGTTTTAGTATTCTGTGAAATCTGGTAGTGAATATCTCCATGTATTACACCACTGGGTCCACTTTGCTTTCTCTGTTTAAAACAGAAAAAAATTTTATTTGAAAAAACAGGCAAAAGTTTATTTTTTGAAGAAAAACCCAGACTTTTGCTTCTTTCTCCTTGCAGTTTCTTTAAAAGGGTATCATCAATAAATTCTCATTTCCTCTGTTGTTTCCAGTAAAGGATCTGTGGATTATTCCCTGAAAAACATCAGCAAGTGGGAGACTCACAGGTAGCAAGAACAAACCCCAATCCACATCTCCAGGTTAAAATAAGTCTTAAAGAGCGGAAAAGTAACATAGGAGGCCTATGGGCAGTGAGAATGGCTGGACGTATCAACCCTAGTCTTTAGGAAGAAATATTGGCTTCTGTTTCCTTTGACTTTTTCTCCTGAAATGCCTTACAGGAGACTGGTCGTTATGAGAATGTAATACTGTTGCTTTGAAAACAGTGAAAATATAGTTCACAAAAATGCAAGATTCATTCTAGCTTTCAGCAGTGGGTTAAAAGGATTGCCGCTTTTTGAAGCATTTATTCTGTGTGCTCCAGAACACAGCTGGATGAAAAATACATTATCAAGGACAAATCAATTATTTACTACATAATCTTGAACAAATATCTTAAAAATATTTTGAGCATGGAAATAACTCATGTGTAACAAAATCAAACTGAGGTCTCTAAGATGTACAAATACGGGATGTATCACAAGAGAAATGATATTTCCCAAGTATGGATTTCAAACCTCTCAGGTTTTACAGTATTCACAGTCCAGACACAACTAAGAAAAGGTGTTCTTTTAACAGTCATGGTTTTTTCAGCTCTCAAATTTTCCATAATGCTGTGAAATCCCCTTTCTATCTTCCACAGGAAGAAAAATATCCCAGTTCAACACTTGAGACCCTTGGTAGGGCACTCACTACGTTGCACTTGCGCTGCAACAGCTGGGCTTTGAAAGCCTTGTCCCAAATGCTGTATGTAAAGTATACCAAGTCCCTGGGGGCTGTTCTTCTGAACTGAAAAACAGGGAGAAAACCAACAAAAAATCTGTGTTGAATCACAGAGCAAGGCTAGTGTGTGGCATAGGCAGTCTGCATTTCAAGGCACCAGATTCAGTGGGTTACAAAGCAGGCAGGCCTCCTTTGATCCCCAGAACAAGAGAGACGATCTGTCCTACTGAAATCCCAGTGCAACGTGGGGAGAAAACTACATTTTCTCAACAGTTAGTTTCTTTTAATCACTGCAGACATTTGAGTCTCAGCAGAGGATGTGATGCCAGTGTAACTCCCGCATATCTTGGATTGCTGGGCAAGAGGTCAAGAGACACTGCCGTAGTCTAATTGTGGTGTCTAGGCATGGTTATATGTATACCAGGGGGCAGTCTGTTAGAGGGACAGGCATCTCTCCCTGCAACTGCCCCTTGACAAAAAAGTGTATATACAGGCCCAGATGGCAGTGCTGCTAAGGATAAGCAGATGCCTTCTATTAAAAATCCCTATTTTCAAAAATCTATCACTTAAATAAGCCATAACTGGGAATATTTTTTTCCCACCACTTTATTAGATTGCTTTGTTTATTTTAAGCTGAAAGGGTTTAGATTTTTTCTTTATCTCAGCAGTGCTCTCTCCTCCAGCCCACAGGCTGGATTACGTTTAGGGAATAAATCCAGTCTGAGCAGAAAGACACAGCTCTTTGCACCATGTTGTTCCATGCAGAATCCCATGGTTTTGCAGTAGATATCAGAAAACAAGTTTCTACCAGCACTCAGCAGGATGAGAGCGTTGTCCAACTTTATTTGGGAGGCTGGCTGTCAACGTGGCAGGGTTCTGAAGGATAAGAAAGGACAATAGTTTTATGGTCAATGCAACTCAGTGCCACCCTGGAGAGTGACCTGTCCTGCCAGACCTAATCCCTGTGGGAGGGTGGTGCACCACACAAACAAAATGTTGGTGGTTGCAATTTGCAAATTCCTCTTTCTCTGAGTGTCCGACCCCAGACTTTCTCCTGTGATTTCTGGAAGGGTTGCTCAGTCTCTGTGAAGGGATCGGTGAGAAATGCCCTTCCAATACATAATGAGAAGGTCAGTCATAAAAAGAAGTACTCCTGCATTTGTGTTTGGAGCTGACTGCAGCTATTCATTAAGTATCCATAACAGGGTTGGAGAGCTGACAGTGAATAAGGACTGAGAATACACTTTATGCAAGGAAACTGCCACAAAATGGTGAAGAACTTGAAGCTTTAAGTTGTTTTTTTGAAGTGCCGGATCTTTTTGTGCCTAGTGATAAGCATTCTTATACCTATAATTTGGGTGCTGGTATACAGTCACACATCTGAAGAAGGCATGCAGTCTGCATAAAAACTGAAGAAAGATATGCATCTTTTAAAAATTACCTCTACTCCAAACAGTTTTCATCTCTTAAAATGAGATTTTCATTAATACATGGTGGCTGTATTAAATGCTGCGCTCTCAGTTTTTCTTCTAGAGCACCAAATATGAAGCATATTTAATGTGACAAAAATTTCACAACTTTATCAATATTTTATTAGCAGTGGAATGTGTCTTCCTCAATGCCTTTTGGCAATATTAATTTACTGTGCCCTTCATAGTTAAAGGAAATCACCTGCTGTTTCATATCAATACAAAGAGGAAAACAGAAGTCTTCAAATACTCATTATCAGCTCAACTTCATAAAGGACATCTTGTTTGTTTGATTCCCTTATTAGATTGCACTCTTTTTTTGCTATTCAAAAAAAGCACACAACAACAACAATAAATCTAGTTAATTGTGTGAAAGGCTTTCATGTACTTTTGTGTGTGTACAGGAATAGTCAGATCTTGTACCTCTCAGTGTTTTTCTCATTTAAGTACATTAATATTTTCAAAGGCAATGAATAAAATAGTGATTTCAAAGTCTTACAGTTAAAATATTAGTCTAATTTGGAAGATTAAAAGAAGAAAAGATTGAAAGGGAAGTGCACACCTAAAGAAGCGGTTTACAAAACGTGTCTGATGTTTGAGCTCCTTTAAGTGTGGCAGCATGAACAACACATATTTTGTGACCTTGCTTTGCAACCAATTCATGCAATTTGGTGGAGGATATCATTGTAGTAATTACATATGGGTTCCCTGCTGCCATAGTTATCCACGGTGTTGTTGGGCTCAGAGGAGCAGTGTCTCAGTGTGATGGATTGCTGTGGAAAATTGCCCACGCTAGAAAGCAAGCTGTCTGATAAAAAGAGGTAATCATTGCTTCCTTGGCCATAAATTCAGGGACGGGGTTCACAAATACAAAACGCGTGTTTGTGACTGAAAATTGATGTTTTGCACAATTTTGTTTCACTCTGATTCTCATCAGCCACTTCATTTTATTTGAATGTCAAATTCCTGAAAATTGATGAATTAAAATATAAATAAATAATACTATTTGACATGGCCAGTGCATCTTTCTTCAGTTTTTTGAGAGTATAGGGCGAGACCCTGAAGGTCAGCTAATCTTTTGTGCCCGCAGCAGAAAAGAGTACTAAACACGACGCACTCTCTACAGTCACACCAGAACTGACTGCTTTCCATTTACAGAAAGAAAGACTTCCTAACAAGAAGAAGACAGATAATTCCCTTCCATTTTCAGTGTATTACAGGTTGACATGCAGTTAAACTACTATATTAACTATATTTTAATTTTCTAACACCAATTTCCTTAGAAAGACCATGATTAGTATTTCACAACAACAGACTGCATGTAGTGAGTAATATTTTTTCTCGTTACGTAGTTTTTGACTGTAAGCTCAGCTTCTTTTTACCTTACAAAGGCATAGCCCACTTACAGCCAGGTTTCGAAGGTCTCAACATAAATCCCCACTGAATTCTTTCTAAAAAGATAATTTTTTTCCATTTTTCACTATAACAATTTTGTGGAAGACAAACACTTACTTGCTTTCCTATTTCAATAGCTTGCAAATGCCATGAAAGTATTGTGGTTTAGTTCAAAATCTTTTTTTTGAACTGAGATATGTTTAAGAAAGTTTCACTCTAAATTTAAATATTTATATATTTTTTAAATACGAAAACAAGACTTTAGAGGAATAATCATAGTATCATAGAATTATCTGGTTGGAAAAGACCTCTCAGATCATCGAGTCCAACCATAAAGAAACGTATTTGCAGGACGCAACTGCAACATAGAATCATAAAATCATAGAATCACTAGGTTGGAAGAGACCTCTGAGATTAACCATGCCTGTCTCCCCACTAAACCATCTCCCTAAGAAACTCATCCACCTGTTTTTTAAACACCTCCAAGGCATAGTGAATCTACCACCTCCCTGGGCAGCCTGTTCCAATCCCTGACCACCCTTTCAGTGAAGAAATTTTTCCTAATGTCCAGTCTAAACCTCCCCTGGTGCAACTTGCGGCCATTTCCTTTTGTCCTATCACTTATCACTTGTGAGAAGAGACCAGCATCCACCCTGTCACAATCTCCTTTTAGGAAGTTGTAGACAGTGATGAGGTCTCCCCTCAGCCTCCTCTTCTCTAAGCTAATCAACCCCAGTTCTCTCAGTCACTTCTTATACAGCTTATTCTCCAGCCCCCTCACCAGCCTCTTTGCCCTTCTCTGCACACACTCCAGCACCTCAATGTCCTTCTTGTAGTGAGGGACTCCAGAATGAACACAGTACTCGAGGTGCGGCCTAACCAGTGCAGAATCACCTCCCTGCTCCTGCTGGCCACGCTGTTTCTGATACAGGCCAAGATGCCGTTGGCTCTCTTGGCCACCTGGGCACACTGCTGGCTCATGTTCAGCCGGCTGTCAACCAACACCCCCAACGCCTTCTCTGCTAGGCAGCTCTCCAGCCACTCTTCCCCAAGTCTGTAACGCTGTATGGGGTTGTTGTGACCCAAATGGAGGACCCTGCACTTGGCCTTGTTGAACCTCATCCCGTTGGTCTCAGTCCATCGATCCAGTCTGTCCAGATCCCTCTGCAGAGCCTCCCTTCCTTCAAGCAGATCCACACTTCCACCCAGCTTGGTGTCATCTGCAAACTTGCTAAGGGTGCACTCAATGCCTTCATCCAGATCATTGATAAAGATGTTGAACAAGATTGGATCGAGCACTGAACCCTGGAGAACACCGCTCATGACTGGTTTCCAACTGGATTTAACTCCATTTACCACAATCCTTTGGGCCCGGCCATCCAGCCAGTTTTTAACCCAGCAGAGGGTGTGCCTTTCCATGCCAATGGCTGCCAGTTTCTCAAGCAGGATACTGTGAGAAACTGTGTCAAAGGCTTTACTGAAGTCCAGGTACACCACATCCACAGCCTTTCCCTCGTCCATTAAATGGGTAATCTTGTCATAGAAGGAGATAAAGTTGGTGTGGCAGGACCCATCTTTGGTGAACCCATGTTGGCTGGGCCTGATCACCTGGTTGTCCTGCGTGTGCCGTATGATAGCAATCAAGATGATCCCTCCAACTCTTCTTGTAAATGGGTGTAACATTTGCCAATCTCCAGTCAAGCAGCACTTCCCCAGTCAGCCAGGACTGCTGTTAGATGAGAGAAAGGGCTTTGGCGAGAACCTCTGCCAGTTCCCTTAAAACCCTCAGATGGATCCCATCTGGCCCCATGGATTTGTGTATGTCTAGTTGGCTGAGCAGGTCACTAACCAAGTCCTCCTGAACAGCTGGAGCTTCATTCCCACCATCTCCCAGTTGAGGGGGCTGAGTATCCCTAGCACTTTCGTCCTTGGGGTTAAAGACTGAGGTGAAGAAGGCGTTGAGCACCTCTGCCTTGTCCTAGTCCCTCATCACTACTGCCCCTTCTGCACCCAGCAAGGGAGGGAGAGTCTCCTTTGTCCTTCTATTGCTGCTGGTATATTTAAAGAAGTTCTTTTTATTGTCTTTGACCGAACTGGCCACTTGAAGTTCTAGTTGGACTTTAGCCCTTCTGATTTTTTTCCTACACCATCTCACCTCACCTTTGTAGTCCTCCTGGGACACCTGCCCCCTCTTCCAAAGCTCATAGACTTTCTTATTTTCTTGAGATCAATACTAAGCTCCCTACTCTGCCAACTTGGTTTTCTTCCCCACCGACTTGTTTTACGGTACACGGGGATGGCCTGCTCTTGTGCCACCAGGATTTCCTTCTTGAGGAGCGTCTGGCTCTCTTGCACCCCTTTGTCCTTAAGAGCCACCTCCCAGTGGACTTTATCAAGCAGCCTTCTGAAAAGTTCAAAGTCTGCCCTTCGGAAGTACAGGGTCGCAGTTTTGCTGACCCTTCTCCTCACTGCCCCAAAAAGCGAGAATTGTACCATCTCACAGTACATCACAGTCAACAAACTGTTTAGGTTTACAAAATGGAGAACATTGCAGAAAAGGTTGGCAAGGAAATATTGATGCCGTCCTCCTGAGCAAAGAGATTGCAGCATAATCTTTAACTACGCAGCCGCATCCTCCTTTTCCACTGCTCCTTTCAGATCCCAGTTTCAACAGTGTGCCAGAAGCAGTCCTGGTGGGGTGCTCACTGAGCAGCAAGGGCTCAGTACCAATTAATCTCCTGCCTCACACAGCAGTCATAATGCAGACCGGCCACCAAATGATAACAAGCATAAAGGATTACAGAGATACCCTTTTATATGCTTCTGACCTAAAAATACTGTGTCTTGTTTTGCCGTGTCTTCCCATTCACAGGATCACCCGTAGGCCATCAACCAGATGGCCAGGAGTGCATGTAAAGGTTTCTGGGAGAGCCAGCCTATCAGCTCTTATTGACAGGGAACTGATGCTGAGGAGTTAATGGTTTAAAGTTTCAGCCCTTAAGGCTGAGCCTGAGGGTCATATCCAAAGCTGGTAGAGAAAGAAATTGGAGTGTTCAAAGCTTACGGAGAAATCTCAGAAATTTGCCTTCCAACTTTTCTCAGTTTGATCAATCAGAAGTGGGTTATACAGAATACCGTGCAGAAAAACTGCTGCACCAGTGTCTGCAGTTGGAAACCCTTAATCCAGCAATTCACAGAGAATTAAGAAAATACACATATGGATAATGCAGGTTGTGAATTTACAGGAGTGTTTGCACAAGAAGAAGGCAATATCTCATTAGGGACTGGGAATCTGCACAAGAAAGACAAGGAACAGCTAGAAGGGACAAGTTTAATATTTAACTAATTTCTTTGGGAAGCAACTAGAGTCAGTTCAACAGAAATAATTAAATCAAAGATAAATTGCAGGAATAAACAAGGAAATACCCTGAGACAATGTCAGATAATTTATTTGTGATATGAATGAAGCCAATCAGCGCTTTCTCAAAGAGCTATACAAGCACAGCCACTGCTTGTCCAACATATAAGTACGCAACTAGAAGTGTCATTAGCAGGAAGGTAACGGGAAGATTTGCTAAGACTCTCAGCCAAACAGGCAATTAATAATTGAGGGGAAATCAGGTATATATATCCAATGCAGATCCACTGAATTTTAAACAACTACCAATACGGAAGAGTTTGCGGAAAACTAGTGCATTTTGACATTGTCTCTAACCTTTTCCCGTCAGTATACAAGTTTCTGCAGAATAATTCTCACATTTCTGTGCGTGCATGCGAGTTGCATATGTGTGTACCAAACATTTAGCAGATCAGAGGTGTGCAAACCTAAATAAGCACTAGAATTTGAATGTTACTAGAAGACAAGTTGTAACTAGAAGCCAAAAGAGAAAACTACTTTGAAAAGGAGTAGTAGAGAAAAAAGAGAAAAACCTTCAAGCAAATAGAGATTCAGAGAACTATGAAAACTGCTGAGATCAAGGTAATTTGTAAAACAATACATCATGGCCAATTAGACATAATATGAAAATCTTCAGCCAGTATAACTATTCATGTGCAATGCATTTTTTGTTGAATAGATTCATTCATTCCTTTACATTTATGTCTCTCCTGAAGTCAATGAAAATTACACCCAGGAGAAAACGGACACTAGTATTGCAAAATTAAGATGGCGCAGACAGAAACATGTTCTCTGTAAATCAGGATTATGCTTACTTAAAGGATGCACAGTGCAAGTTTCCTAACCATTCTACAGAATGTTTTGTCATATAAGCCTAACTGCTTTACTAAGACAGGTTGCTAGAAAGTCATAAACAGCAGCTTAGGCCAGCTCAAAAGCTGTCATACGGATGTATTTTTTTTTCTTTTGCACCATTTAAGATACGCTGGGATACCATTTAGTGTGTTCAAAACTCCATAGAGACACATACAAGCCTTAGCTGCTGGCTCTGTACTGAAAATCAATGTGCACATAACAGCATGCAATTTAGGTTTCTTATAGTTCTTCATCAGATTCATATTTATGATCCAAATCATGTACAACACATTTCAGTAGTTCTTGTTGCAGGTATTAAAAGTTATTTGCTAATAACAATTACAGCTATAGGGAGTGGAAGAAGTATTTATATTTTCCTTGCTACCACAATGGTCGAGAACTGCAGAAAGAGCTTGCTGATAAAACTGTCCTGAAGATCTCTTCGTATTGAACCAATGAAACAAAACATTAAAATGTCTAAAATAAATTGGTAGTTATGCTTTGGAGTAAAACCCCTTAGGAAGTATTAGGAAGTGCAACCCTGCTTTCTGCCTGTTTTATACTGTGTGACTTGTTACCAAACAGTGAAGAACATAAATGGTGTGACCAGTTACCAGATTTATGAATGAGAAAGAAAGAGGACAGTGAGGCAATGTGTGCTGAGGCTGTGGGAAAGCTCTCCAACTCTGTTGTTTTAAGAAGTACCAGAGCTAAGTGAGATCGCTGGTTGCGTGCTTCAGGAGGGCTGCTCGGTGTGCGCAGAGGAACCCCTTCAAGCGTGAAAAAGCAGCCAGGAAATGCTGGCCTTGAAGGAATAACTCACCACTTCAATATTAAACATGTGTAAATTATTTAGCCTGTCTTTTGCACATTTTTTCAGTTGAGGAGAAAGCGATGAAAAATTCCCAGCAACTAGTTAGTCACTGTTAAAAATACTTGTATGTAATCCTAAAACCTGAAAGAAGTAAAGAGTATTCTGTGCTTTGTCTAACACTTCACTCCATGGCTGTGTTTGTGTTACTGGTACTGGTATCATTGTTTCTCTAAATGTTTCCATAACAAAGCAAATCTGATAGAAGTAGGTACAACTCAGGCCTAAAACAATCTCCTTAGGCCAAGTCCAGCTACATAACCGTGTTCTGGGAAGAAATACCTAATTTTGCCACACATTTGCATTGCCAAAAGCAAACACAAACCAGATTTTCCAGACACTGTCTAATGATCCTTTTCCTTAAAAGCAGCCATGTGAACACAATCTTTCTTTAGCCTAATGGATCGATGGTGTGAGCTCAGGCAGGTGGGAGGAGAGCCTGGAGGCTCACTGCTGTCCAATTCCATCCCACTGTCCAGGCAGAAGACAGGCAAGAACTGGGCACAGCTCTCGTGAGGGGGCAGGGCAAGGGCTGCAAAGCGAATGGCATGTCAAGGTCAGCACATGAAGGAGGTCACCAGGTGCTCTGGCAGAAAAAGAGCACAAGACACGTGGAAGAAAATGAGCAGAAGATGTAAAGCATGATTTTTACCCTAATAAGCAGCTGGTTTTGTGATGATCCTGTCTGCACTAGATCCAGCAGTGAGTTAAAAAATATCTGTCAGAAGAACAGCAAGTATTTAGTACCATAAAGTCTGTAAGTCTTTTTATATACCAAATATATACATACTTATATCAAAAATACCAGGGCTAGAAACTACCTCCTCCCATAAGTACTCTGGCTATCCGTATAAAATGTTGGTTCACACTCCATTCTTGTTTGTTGTGGGTTTTTTTAATCTGGGAAGCTTTAACAAATCCTAACAATCTCTTTTGCCTAGTAATTTCACTGCCTATACAAAGTCACTGCTAATGAAGTTTCCCAGTACCTAATTCCACTTCAGCCCACTAGTCCCTGTGGGACCATTTTGACCCACCCTAACTTAATGCTGAAGTAGTCTCAAGCTGCAATAACATTGCCTTGCGTCTTTGTCTCAGAAGATGTGGATGTGCTAAATTCTGTCCATCTCCTCTCTGTCAACCCTTCTGTGTTTGTATTTGCACTGTTTTGAAATCTACCACACTTACCTTTTAAGAGAGAGAGAGACAACAACTACCACCAAAAAGTAGCTCAGAATTGCATGATTTGCTTTACACGTTGCTTCAAAAGAGTTGTTTCAAAAGGGGATGGTTGTTTCCCTCACTGTACTCCATAATGATAACTTGCTTTTCAGTTGTAGAGAAGACCATTCCTTTCTTTTTCAAAACCCCTAACACCATCCCTTTATGTCTAATGTGTGCCTGCTAATATTGTTTACAATAACATCACAACATCCACCAGGTGTTTTACAGGGCAATGTGACCAGACGCCAATCTTTATTTTAAATTGCTCCTAAAAACTGTCTCCTGAAACATTAATTTCAGGAGAAATGAATGTATTTCTGTACATTAAAGAAAAACAAAATAAAATAAAACAAAATAATCTTATCTATCATTTCTTTGTGTTGCTTTCAGCCAGCCATCCCATGGAGAGTTTGGTTCCCCAAGTCTGCAAGGCACTGTTAAATGCAACTGGCCATAAAATAGTACAAGTTCATATTCTCAGACCTCCCTTCAGGTTTCTGAGCCATACAGCTGAAGCACTTGTTAGAGATATGTTTTTGGGGTAACCAAAGCAAATTGCACTCCAACGTGTGAACATCATAAAATAAAGATAAATATAAAAAATATTGCCATTAAAAATAAGCACCAAAGTACAGATAGATTAAATCATAAAAAAAAGGGGGGGGGGGAAAGGAAGGCTATGGAGTTGGTTCATATTGCTCTAGTTTAATAGTATTTATTGAAATGGAGGTGAGTGGTTATATGCATATGTTTGTATATATATATATATGCAGAGTGAGTTCTTAGTCCTTCCTAAGCAGCAGGACTAAGTCACAGCAGTACATATGGAGCAGAGTCTCTAAATAGGCAATGATAATGCCTATCTTTCCTCTCTAGGATCTCCTCATGCCTGTGCTAGAACAGCATCTCATCCTCTGGGATATGGGGGTGGCCTGCAAACATCTCCTTAGCCAGGAGTGGCCCAGCAGTGCCAAGCAAACTACGGGCAAGGCTGTGCTGGGCAGCGTGCATCTCTTCTGACAATACAGAGACATACAAGATGTATAGTGCTCATCAAAAAGAGCCTGATTTGAACTCCGGGTGAGTACATTCCCCTGGATTTGCCCTGGGTTGAGGTCCTGCCAAGGCATGCTCAGGTAGCTGGCATCCATGTCATCAATTAAGCCACATGTAGACTATATCAGGAATATGAAGCTGAGATTTAATGAATATCCATGGTTTGGATCCATGTGTGCCTATCTTAGGCATCTGTCTCAGGCAGGGCTGCTCTTCTGCTTTAGGTCTTTATGCCAAGAGAACATGGCAGTTGTCTTCAGAGTCAACAGGGACAGCCAGGTATTATAACTCCAATGCTCTCCCGAGGGTTGTCACTACAGCTGGGCTTAGGCCATCTCTGCTCTGCCCTAAATCAACTCAACTCGACATAAAAGGGATGACTCTCAGAAACAGTTAGGTGATGGGAAACTATACATCATTGTTACCTCCATTTTTCAACTTTTTCTTTAGGTTTTACATTATTTCTTACCAGTTCCATTGTACTGGAAGAAGATTTGCTGATCCAATTATTTACTGGAGAATAAACAAGTACACTATATCCATACATTTAACTTGCACTGGGATTTAGGTGCAGGAAGTCCAAAAAAGGAGGCAGAAAGCAGTGCCAGACAGACTTCTTAACCAGTAGCTCCATATCCCACAAGTGGATTGTCAAGAACTAAAGTGATCACTGTTTTTTCTTAAAGCAGGGGCAGTCTTTGCAGTCAGATCTGCCCAAGATGATGAGGGCTGAAAGCAAGGGCTGGAGTCTGGAGTGGGATCTCATGTGATCAGGAAGGCAGGAAGGTGCAGGGAAATCCTACTGGGGCCAGCAGAATGCACAGGAAATGGCAACCATGACTGTGCTGAGGGCTAGGGCCAGAGTTAGGACTCAGAGCTGTTACATGAAAGAAGAGGTTGAAATCTCTGAAGCAATATTCTCTTTCTATCCATTTGATGATCAGTTGTGAGTACAAGCCCAAACAGTTTGAACTGTAACAAAAGACAGATGTGTTTGTCCAAGCATGAGTCTCGGCCTTCATCAGGCACCTCTACAGCTATGGCTAATGTAGCCAGTTGTTGATGCTGCAGGTGATACCAAACAGGAAAGAAGTGGAAAACAAATAATTTTGAAGATACATTCAGTTTCTATTTTCTTGGCACCAAAAATAATCCCAGCATACTTCTAAACTGATATTTCTTGCTGACAGCATTACAACCATCAGCAATTGCTGAAGAGCTCTTGGTGTGACTTTAAACGTTCAGCCAGGGCAAAATTTTACTTGAGAACAAGGTAGTAATTCAAAATATGTCATACTAAAGTCATAGCGGCCATCGGTATCTCAGCTTAATTTCTAACTGTTCTGTTTTCTCAGCACTGAAAAGATTATATACTGGAACTATCCATGAAATTTAATCTCCCCACAAAATGCAGTGTTATTAGAAAAATGAGCCTGAGGTATTCCAGTGCAATTACATGAGGGATAGCTCACTGCTGAAAAACTGTAATATGTCAGAAAACAAGCACAGAAAGAAAAATACTGCATCGTCAAACACAGTAGACTGGGATCTCTTTTTCTTATGGACCAGTTCCTTTTATCTTTGCCCAGAAGACAAAGCACTTTACCTATTGACTTTATTGGAATGATTAAAGGACTAAGGTACTGTTTGGCTGAAGGAATGCTATCAGAATTGAATGCTTTGGGAAGTAAAACCCATTCAAATAACATGAAATGCATCCATGGCATAGGACCAACCACTCCACAGGATGATTAAATCCGTATGCAATGGTTACATATTATTATTTGAGTTCTCAATTAAATGTCTTAGAAGCAGTATTTTAACACTTTCCGAATTTCTCTCCATAACGACTTCAGATGGTCAGAATTTTCATCTGTCTTTAAAGGATCTACATGACTGGGTGGTGTTAGTGTCACACAGCAGTATTACACATAAATCCTTACAAGTGAAGTAGAAATATATCCTTATGGCTTGAATATGCCTAAATCTAAATATATCATTATAAGCAAATTAAATATTTTGATAACTCTTGTATCTTTTCCTTCTACAATGTCTCTAGGAACCACTTAATAACAGGGATCTGAAACTCAGTACTTGTGTTAAGCACTCAGCTGTTCTAGTGACCAGTGTTTACACAGAAGAATCTCCAAGCCTCGACATGCCATGTGAAGTGCCTTTGCAAGTCTGGGAAAACGAAGATATGTTTTAATTTTGCGATTAGGTGTAGCCCTGCTGGTAGTTAAGTTAAATATGTAGATTAATGTTTGAAGGATCAAGGGTAATCTTCCTTAAACAACTTGTTCCCTGCAGTTAGATACAGAACATTAAGAAATTCAAAGACAAGTTTAAATCCTTTCTTAAAATGCCTTTATATTTGCAAAGAGAATAATAAAAAAATGGAAATGGCAAGGACCTGATGAGGTCCCTTAGTCAGTCTTCTCACAGAAAGAATCAGCTGAAGCCACATCATGCCTCAGGACCTCCCTCAGACAACAAGACTTCCACAACCTCCCACACAACCTGTCCTGCTTACAATATCCATTATTTTAAAAAGAGGTTTTCTTGTGTCTCACTTGAGTAAGTCTACAATTTTCACCCATCACTCATCGTTTTATCCACTCTGATTTGAAGACATATGGTATCTGACCAGACTTTTCCTCCTCGGGCCAAAGAACTCCATTCTTGTCAAACTGACAGTAGTATTTAATTGTAAAGAATGGCTTTTTTCTGCCTTGCTCCTCCTTGTTTTTCAGCACAGTACAGCTTTTATTATGTCACCTATTGCATCAACTCTTGTTTTTTTCTTCTTCTAGACCATTTTTTCCTTTTACTTTGTCTTTCAGTGAAAATAACAATGAAGAAGAAAAACCACAAGGAATTCAAAAGTCAAAAACCTAGAAGAAATATTTCAGAAAGCTGAAAACCTCTGTCAAAGATAATTCATTTTTTTTCAGTTAAAAATGTGAAACTACAATTATTTTAAAATTTTCTGGGAAAAAAACAGAATTTGTTTTCTCTTATCTTAACACACAAGTTGGACATACACAGCAGCATGTTAAAAACTGTAAAGAATGTGCTACAATTTCCACTCTACAAAAAAGTAAGGAAAGGGATACAGCTAAAATTATGATGATACATTTATAATTCTGAAAAGAAAATTGTGTAAGTGTAGGCAGCTTCCATTACACTTTAGCAAGTTAAAATGAATGCAAGCACTGATGAAATAATCTTGGCTATTATACATACATAATAATCAAAGTATGAGAATTTCTGTTCACTCACTGCTGCTGAGATGTTCCTATGATGTTTAAACATATTCTGGCCTGACTCTGTGTCCTATACCTTAGTGGGAACAAACAGCACAACACAGGGACAGAATCGAGAATTTGTGTACTGAAATTCACTGTCCTGATACGGCGAGCAACTACATCACATAATTTTGTTCACAGGCTGAACAACCTCCATCTTACAAGTTGTGGGTGTTTTATAGCTACTTCTACATAGAAGTTCCTCCTGAATTTTTATCCTCCTATATTAATAACCTTCTGGTTCTAACTTTATTAATATATACAGGTCTAAATTTCTTCATAGCCATACATACCCAAATGTTTTCATGCCAACACTGCCCTATCATTTAAATTGTTCTTTCTCCCACTTGTATCCCCCACCCCAATGTTCACACACAGCTCTCTGTAATAGTAAACAGGTTGAACATTTTAAGTTCCAGCTCATATATCAGGCTTTGTCATTCCCTTTATCACTTCAGTAGCTCTTTTCCTGCATCTTAGGAGTGAAGTACACACTCATTTGGAAAGCCAGGGGAAAAGGAAGCAAGCCCAGAGAGGACTGGTGGACACTTCTCTCCAGCCACCAGCTCGCGTGCTCAGGTGTAACTGCAATGTTTCTTTATAGTATTTGCTAACAAGTAACAGTCCTTACACAAATGATAGTGAAATCAAACAGCTACATTACAGTGAAAAAGCAATCACTGATCACCACATGGCCACCCACATGTATTTATCTGCTACAGCTCCACCAGGCTTTTGCTCTGCCAAACTAGATGAGACAAGGGAAATTCACATTACCTGCTGCAATGAGCTGTTTCCTCCCACAACCACACTGGCAGCACTTTCTGCCTTGTGTCCTAGACACAGTTAAGCTCTTTTGATTAAGATGCAATTCTGAACGAGGTCTCGTCAATGTTTTATGAGGAGTTCATATTCTTGTACTGAAACAGTGTCCTCTAGTACTTCCTGGGATTGTTTCTGATATTTTCAGGGCTACATGCCTTTGATTATATCAATGGTCACAAGACTGCCAATACTAACACGTCTTCCTGTTGAGGTTTTTTCATCTGATGACCTCTTAGCTTGTAGCAAAAATTCCTTTTATTAGTTTCTGAGTGCAGCAACTTGTATTCTTATACAATTGAATTTCATCCCCCTTCTGTACAAGAGACTTCAAGGTCATCTGACTCTCTTTGTCTGATAAACCAAATCTCTTCTTTATTCATGCAGCTTTCACACTTGAGATTGTCAGCAAATTTCATTAGTATACACCTACCAAGGTCAGAAATTAAAATACTAAATAAGATTAGCCCCTAAATCAGTTTTGGAGGGACTCTATTAATATCTTCACCTTAGCCAAATATTTGCCTTTTCAGTAGCACCTGATCTTGTCTTTCCTCTGGTCAGTTCCTTACTCATTATGCAACTCCTATAGCAATCCCACTTTCTCCAGGTAAACCATCACTTTCGTCAGTGATACTGTAGCAGCAAGTTATGGCAATTCAGAGGGCTAGCATCTCCTGTGCCTATAGACCCTGTCGTCTTACCAAAGACCCAAATGACCCCTTTGAAAGGAAGTGCCTGGAACCAGAATTTGACTCTAGACAGCCAGCTGTGCTCCTGACAAACACATGGAAAAATATCACCTTGTCTTAGTCAGTGTGGAAACAAGAGGAATAACTTTTCCCAGACATCAAAGAAAGCAATCAGCAGAGTGCCCCTAGCAGATGGCTATACCTCATCCTGCTCCCATCACAAAGATGTGTGCAGGAAGGCAGGTCAGAGCTGCTGCTTGCTTGGGAGACAGGGCCTTGAACAAAAGATGAGACTATAACTTCTATCCCTTGCTTGCTGTGCCTAAATGACTCCCTCAGGGACGTTTCTCTGCCCACCCTTGCAAAAGACCGTGATCCCCCAATTTCTTTTTTTCATGACAGAGCATTCTGCCAACACATACACACTCACTCATTCTGGCTCTTTCATCTTTAATTCATGGTATTTTTTTTTCTGACAGAGAAGATTTATTCAAACAATCATTTGAGTACCATCTGATAGCCTTCTTTACACAAGGAACCAGACTAGAGGATCACAACAGTCCCTATATGGTAGCATTAGCTCAAACTAAATGACACTTTGTCAGAAAGTCTGGAGTGCCTTTACCTCTTATATTACACACTAAAGACGATATGGAAACTAATTTAAAAAGAATGAAGTGCACTGACCTTCTGTCTTATTGCAATGCTTCCAAAGATCATCAAAAGCCAGTACAAAGCTGTTGTGACAGATATATGGAGCATGGTGTATTCTTCTGTTGTTACCAACTGAAAGCAATTTTTATCAATTACACACACATCAAGCACAGATTACATATTGGCTACAAGTTATTGCTGTGCTTATTGCTATTGTCAGTATTTTGCTGTGTTGGAGCTGACAATATTTTCAAGCAGAAATAAATGTTTTCATTTAAGCAATGAGGGATAATAACTGCAGTTAGTCCACACAACCAATTAAATGAATTAAGCTTGAATTCTGTCGAGCTATCATTAATAGCATTTATTTAAATTTCACTTCTTCCTATGTAAAAGTTGTAGTCAGACTCCAACCCTGACAGTGACTGTGATGTGTGCTAGAAGAACAGCACAAAGGAATGAACAATTTGCACTGTGATATCTCATAACAAAAGTATGGGCTGAGAAAAACACAGGTCATAAACATCAGTAAATATCAACTTTAATGAACATTTTTAAGCGCCACTGAAAGATATCCCCAAGACAGTCCAAGAAGTCCCCAAGATATTTTAATTTTTAAGTAATATCTTTTAAGCAATAAACTTAGTTGTACAAAATGTTCAGTAGTTCATTTACTTGAAAATAAATTAGAAAAAAAATCTCAAATACCAAGTTAACATTTCACTGATGGGAAATAAGGGGAACAGGAACTGTTTTGTGAGTGACTTGAATTATGCACTGTAAAGAGAGAGATGGCATTTTGGATTCTCTGCTTGATGCAGCTATTAAATTATTTCCTCAAGGCTAAGTTAATTTAATGGCAAGGGAATCCAAAACAATGTGCAAGTATGCATCTTTAAACAGCTCTGATTATTTATGCATCACCAAGTAGTATACAAGTTTGATTTATCTTTTTCTGGTTCAATCAGGATTCAGCATCAAGCCCAGAAGTCATCCTTTACCTCCTCAGTCCAAAATATTTAATGTTGACTAATCCAACATGAAGAGCTGGGAGACAAAAATAAATGGAACGCACTACTTGCTGCTCTATTTTCAACAGCTCACTGATTTTTTTGAATGCTATTACTTAAAGCATGTGAAGGATTGCCAAGGATAGAAATGTGCAAACTGCAATGGGTCCTTTCTCCTTTTGTTGTCAGTAAATTGGTTTCCCATAATCTCAGAGGTAAAGGAAATGCAAGACGCATGCACCCCAACATGCTGTATGTGTTATACAAAGTAAATCATGCATGTCTTGCATGTGATTAAAAGGATGCAAGAAAACATTTGAACTCAGTGAAGCTCATCTTCCAAAAATGGAGACAATGAAGTGACTACTGGGGAACAAAACAAAGAAAGGAAAGGTCTGTATTCCCAGATTTCCCTCAAAATTAACAAATGCTACAATGACAGCAAGTGTAGTGACAGCATTGGTGCCTGCCAGCTTCCCAGCTGACCTACGTCCAGCAGACCAGTTCCTGCAAACAAAAGCTGTAACACTAGGCATGAAAGTGGCTCAATGGAGGAGAGCTCATTTCAATAATAGTCCTGTTAAAGCCCCACGTTCTATCCCCAGGCTGTTGTGGATGGATATATGGCTGTGCTGCAGCTGGGAGATGCAGCTGATGTGCATGTCCAAGAGAGATTTAATCTAATAGTGGTGCTGAGGAGATGATTACCAAGCTAGTTTGAGCATATCAATTTGTGTGACAACCACACGTCTGATTGCAGTATTACTGGAATCACAAGCAAGTAATATGACCTTCTTAAAAGATCGCAGTGTCCTTGAACAGCAATTGGAAGTAAACACAAAAATAGCCATCACCTGATGTCAAAATTCTATTCTGCTAGAGAGAGAAGATGAGACACTACACCTAGGTATGGCAATGCAAGGTGTCTCAGTGCAAGGTGGGAAGGCTGCCAGTATATCATCACCAACCTAGACAACTCAGGTGAAGGCATTTAGTGTGCAATCCATCTCAGTCTCACAGAAACACCTGCGTGTGATCAGCTTTTCCAAACTCTCCCCAGCTTGTGCTCTGTACCATGTATTTTAACCAGTTAGAGGAGACATTTTCTGATTACAGTGCAGCCTAAAAAAGATATAGAAAAGATTCACTTTTGCACTGGTCCTTGGCATGTAGACTTGCACCATGATTTGGGAGAACAGTACCTGGATATGGAGCTCCTCCAAGGATAGGGGGATGCTGCCGTGAGCTGTTATTTGGAGACGCCATTCTATATAAAACAGAACTGAATCACTCTCCTTAATGAAGGAGATATCCAAAAAATGAAGGACATCCCAAAGAATCGCTGTGAGGATGAGATCTCGCACATCAAACAAGAAGAGTTCCAGAAGTAGTCCAGATACAGGAAGTAGCAGTGTCTCACATTATGCAGTGTCTTTATACAGTGAAGTAAAAGAGTAGCAAGGTCCAAATTCAAACACTAAGTCCCCGATTGTCCTTAATTATTAGTTCGATTCCTTACTCTGCTTTTTGGCTATTCCAATGACTGTTCTTCAACACAGACCTGCTACAGAGTGAGCTAGTCCCCAGTAGTACATCGGCAGTTTACACTACATGGCTTCTGAGACAGGAATCAGTCCCTGCTTTTCTTTCACTTACTGTTGTGTCAAACTCTACTGACCCCCGCAGCACGCTAAATCTACAACCAGAGATGCTGATTGCCCAGTGACCGCACACCAGGGTCTTGGCCAGGAGAGTCATACCTGAACAGCTCATGAGCCACATGCATTTAAGAGTAAGTCATAAGCCTTTGTCAATATGGTGTTGTTGAGCCTATGAAAGAGTTTGCTTTTAAGACAAAGTAATTGTTGCTTAAGCATGTTCAAATGCTGCATCATCCTTTCATTCACTGTAATATATTATCAGCATTTTCTTTCTCCACTGAAAAAACACATGGAGTCTCACTCTAAATTGTATATTTTCCCATGAAAAAGGAAAGGAATGCATTATATATACTGTGATATATCACCCAGACTGCTTGTCTTTCTTGCTTACAGAGCAGTTTTAAAGAATTGCTAAGACAAAGTAAGAATGCTGTATCTGTCAATGACATACTGAGTTACATGATCAAGGACATTGAGACTGATTAAGGCTGAATAAACATTTAGAGCTTTCAGGGTTCCAATTTTTCTAGCTCACTGTACCTTAAAAGCACACAACCATGGAATCTCAGCTAGGAGGGAGATGGAAATTTTCCTAATTCTGATTTCATTAGGAATGCCTATTACTTAGCTTATACATATGCACAGAAAATAAAAGCTGCAGATGCAGAATACACAGCAGGGGCAAAGTGACATGACAGATGCCTAAAGTAATTAATAGAAAAGTTCTGCAATTATGAATGCAAAGTTGCCTAATATCACCTCTGGTAGTGTGGCTGAAAGGGAGGGGAAGAACCTCTCAAAACAATCTCCACTGGAGTTCACAGTTGTGTCAATAAAAATGTCCTGAATCAACAGTATCAACCGGGTCAGGCAGATGTAAAATGGTCATCACAGACACTTGAACTTCATTTTTTGTTAGCAACACATCATCCACCAAGGCAACCAGTGCAGTTTTATTTCTTTGATCTGACTTTGTACTATGTAGCTCCAACACTTGGTTTTTTCACTTTACATGGAAGCTGGAGCTCAAGAGGAGAAAACTCGCAATTTAGGATAGTGTTTGTCTCTACCACAGCAGAAGAAACAGAGAGATGTGAGAGATTTTTATCCCCAAAGGAGCACAGCAATTATTCACCGTCAGAAGCTAGTGTTAAGAAGCGAGAACAGACTCCCTGAACATCACTGTGAAAATAAGTGAAGAAATCTTCCTCTTCTTTCTCTGCAGTCACAGTTCAAGACTTTCTCACCAAAATACTTATGGTTTTGCATTTAAATCATCCTCAATAAAGCAAAGATACACCACTATTTTGCTTTACGGGTGAGAAACTGGAGCACAGAAAGTTCATTTTTACCTCTTTACAAAACGAGCCACCAGGTGCCTTGATTCCCAGCATGTTTGCTACCCAGTGCATCTCAGTGTTCCCACCTTATCACAAAAAGCATCATCAGGCAATTAAACGTTCTTCTGCACCAGCAGGATAAAGGTTGCAATACCTATTCAATTGTTGGTCAGGTGCAAAGGGCAAGTTTACAATCAGCTAACACTGAAGTTGACAATGAAAAAGGGAAAAAACTGAAGGGTTGAACTGAAAACATTATATTTGTCCTATCAGCACATTGGCACAAGATTACTTTTTTCACTAAGACAGAGTTATACAGGACTATCTATGGTACTGCTTAATCATGCCTCAATACTCGCCTTTGAGTCTTGAGAGTAATAATAATAATAATAATCTGTGTTAATTAGCTTCACTCAATGACTCTCCTACACAAGTTTCAAGTTGGACTTACTTGCATGATCTCTTTATGCCAATCTGAAACTTACGAAGACCATTCATCCATATGTCTGTAGGCTCATTTAGCTAAATAAGACTTTCTATTGTCGCTGTCTTATCTTTGGAATTTATGGCTGTACATATAACAAAATACAAGAAATTATGTTGCTAAATTTAATGTAACTGGGAGTAAATGAGATAAAAATATCTATTTGCAGATGTTCTCAACTAGCAAACTTAAGAATGGTTCTTGCTTTCAGTTAGCTTCCATTAGCTACTGACTCTGGAAACTAATAAGAGGCTGTATACAGTGGAAACATTTTTCAAGCCCCAGCAACATTTCATAAGGATACTTCTCACAGTGCATCAGAGTTAAAAAAAAATCTTTAGAGTTGTCTGAGAGGAAATCAGAAATCATTGTCCAGAGCTCCAACAAAGGAGCAAATGGTGAGACACTACAGTCAGCCATGGAATCCTCCTTAGAAGAGGAAGTAGAAAGCTTTAGCGAGAACATTTAAAAAATGTTCTAAGCCATAGACTTTCATCACCTCTTTCACAGACATCTATGTGGCCATACATCTGTCACTCTTGGATATTTTACCTCCGCTGACTGCCACCTTTATTTTTCTTTCTATGATGTTGCTTACATCTCTTAGACTAGTTACATATGTCTCTGTGCTGTCCTGACATAATACTTCATTCTTTTTTTCTCATACTTTTGGATAATGATTATTGTCATCATGTCCTTTGATTCTGTTTTCCCATCATCCAACTACAAATATTTAGTTTAATTCTATGATTTATAGAAAATTCACCTTCCCAGTCCCACTTTTTTTCTGTCTTTTCCTCTGGATTTACAGCCAGTGAGAGCTGCTGTGGAGAACGAGCTGGATGAAGCCTGCGCAAAGGCTGCCCTCCTCCTCTTGGGAGCTGTCTTCGGGCTGAGGCTCTGACACTCAGTCCCCACCTGAACTACATCACAGTGGCATCACAGCCATGCCCATCCCTGGTCATGGACCTGGCTGGTTCAGTCCAGGACCCTGGCCAATGGGCTAACTTAGGGCTTGACCCAGACCTACTTCATCACTATGGGCTTGACTGGTGATCACTGAGCCGAGCCTGGCCCTGCTTGTGGTTTCTAAATTTGATCCTGATCCCGACTCGTTAATGTGTGTTCCTGCCTTGAGCTCAGACCTGCCTCAACACCAGAGACTTGCCTTTGGCTTTTCCTAATTACATACACAATATAGTAAGGAGGGATGGTTGGAAAGATGGATAAGCATTATCTGACAAAATTTTATGAAATTCTACTTAGTATCATGAACTTATGAAGTTCTACTTAATACCTATATGTACACTGAGTACAGTTTAAAAGCAAACTACCAGCAGTTTCTGCCTAACTATGAGCTGTTCAACTTGTTCAGCTCTGAAATTAAGCTAATGATTATAGCACTCTTGTGGTTTCCTACAATCATGACAGGAAGCCCAAAAGAACTGTAACTTTTTTTTGGAAATTAATACTTTAAAAAAAAGAATATAAATGAAAATAACACTAGTGGACACAGTAGCCTTTCAAAACCAATGCATTAGCTATCAATCAACTGCAACACAACACACAAGAGTCCTTAAATGGGTACAAATATATCTAGGAGCAGTGGGAAAAAAGGGTCCAGCTTGGAGTTAATTTTGTTTGCCTGTATCTTTTTTACCCATCTTGAGCTACTGAATATCTTTCAAAAAAATATCTTTGATTACTTGGCAGATTTGAGAACTCTTCAGCTTCCGGTATTCAAGAATAATGGTCCAGGCATTAGCGCTTCTGGGACCTCGAGCTGCTATATGTTTAAGAAAACAGACCTATCCAGGCCTCAATACTAGACTGTCATGTGTACAAGCTAGAGCATCTCTTTTCTCCTTCTCTTAAAATAGAAGTTACTCTATTTAGTTCCAATAGTGGGTTTAATACAGCATATCTGAGTAAACCAGGACATACAAATTGTTAAAGTCAAGATTACAAAGTTTCCATCAATTTCCCACTATGACAGTTGGAAGGAGATCAAAGCTCTTCTATTTTCCTTTGAACAGCTAATGTCAGGAAGGAAAGAGTTCTTTTTGACTTACCTTGCTTTATTGAGAATTTATCTACAACTGCTTTTGAAGAGTCTGATTATGCTTTCATATTAGTGTTTGCTGTTAAACATGAAGAGTGCCAAGCGATACATATTAACAATAATGTTGATTTATAACTGCAAGTATTCAAGATAGATATAGAAAAATCAGAGTTCTACAATACCAAGAATAATTAAAATTATTGTGGTAGAACACGTCCTGCAAATGAATCCATGAAGGTGGCATTAATGGCTAAAGGATGTTCAGATAATGAGAGAAAAATCGGTGGAAAATACCTTGTAGAATTTCCTTACTTCTATTCAACAACAGGTTAAAAAAAAAATAAATAAAGCCAGGATAGTAATTAGTTGCTTGCCTCACAGACATTAAGGCAATTGAAATAATTCTTACCTTCAGATTGCTAGAGCTAGAACACGAGCCTGCTGGCATGCAAAATAAGATTTCTAAGATTTATACCTCCCAAGCACAGAAAACTCAGGAATATTTGTTTCTTTCTTTCTTTTGTATGCATATGTATGTAATACTGCTGTCTCCACTTGTCTGGTTAGTAAGATGTGCCGAGAGCTTGAAATGCAGGCAGAGCTGCAGACAGGATATGCGTTGCTCCATCTCCACCTTCCACAGTATTTATGAAACGTACTTGGTCCCATCCTCCAGCTGCAGAAGGTGCTCACACTTGCCTGGCTTCCAAAACACATGGTCCTCTTTTCGGGGATGCAACAGGTAGAGAGTCCGTGAAGCTGGTGGGAAAACCTGTGTTAAGCTGAATTTGCCTGGTAAGGCTGACAGGCCTTTTGTTATTTTAACTCTTTTCTCTGCAATTTTTCTACTCCTATAAATAAACTAATACCATTTGGTTCTGAAAAAAACTGTCTGGAGTGTAGCTCTGAGATGGTCTATAGATCACAGAATCAAAATCACTAAAAATATCAATAAAATAGAGTAAAGCTGAAGACTGACAAGAGCAAACATGTCAGGAGGAAGAACAATCCAAGAATAAAACCAAATAAATCACCAGATGCCCCCGAAGGGCCAAAGCTGAGGTACTTACGGGCCATGTGCCAAAGACAACAAAGAAGGATCAGGAGTACAGAAGCCAAAAATCACATGAAGAATACATCAGCTTTCAGATGCTAATAAACAGGCAACCCAGATACTGCTGTTCCCCAGCATACGTGGTAGAACAAACTCCTGAGACAACTATGCTTTTATCATTTCTATTTGCCACTATAGTGGAGTACCTATAGGGAAGTTTTTTTATCATAAGAGTTGCTTGGAAGCTGAGAGATGCTCTGCTGAGAGTTCCTGAGTGGAAAGTAACACTAGAGTTCCCCTTAGCTTAACAGCTGAGCAATTCAAAACCAAAACGTGCCTCAGTCTTGGGATCAGAAATCCTAACAGAAAGCATACTTCTAAAGCCCATCTTTCTCAGGTACTGTGAAATTCTAGCACGGAAGTCCATACATGTCTCTCATTCATTTTTCAACAGCTTGATCTTATGGCATTATAAGCACGGCTTGGTAAGTGTTTAAATGTGTTTGTTAAGTTATTGTGATTTCTAAGATCCATTCAGTTTCTGATAGGGGAATAGGTAGAAATGTTGCAGATTTAATTTAAACAAATCCTGACAGCAATAATAAACCATATCAAAGGGCGCAATTACTTATCACAATCAGTTAGTCAATTAGAACTTGCTCCTCTCAGAAATGCAAAATTACTTTTAATCTATCATCAGGGCAACATTAAAACCTCATTGAAATCCGCCTCATAAAACATCACACAGAGAAGGCTCAGGTGCCAGTACCGACCCAAACCAATTTTATATCATTTTTAATAAAAAAGAAAAAGGTGTGAGGCCTTCCACAATCAAATATTACAAACAAGCACCGATTGATAAACACAAACTCTCTCTTTATTTGCTATTGCAGACTATTACAGATATATTTGCTAGATACTTTTTCTTTTGTAGGTACAAACTGCTTAAGTCTACAAGCAAAGTAGGTAGCAATATTTCAGAATGTAATTCTTTTTTCATGACTGTTAAAGCATTATTTGCCATTACATTTTAATGGCAGCTATTTGAGCCGCTGTATGAACTGCACTGAAGTGGCATATTCCCAAGCCAGCATGAAATCATTTGGGGTTAAATCTCAAAAATAGACCAGTAAATAGATTTCAAGAGGTAATTTCCTCACAAGTGAACATATAGATGAAAACATTATATTACAGTGCTCACTTGCACATGTAACAGTAAAAAAACACTTATAAAGAAGTAGTTGAAATCAAGTATTGGTAATCTTATCTTTTTTGAGGAAGACCAAGCAGTGGTTGGGAGGCAGTATTTTCTGCAAATTAATCTTTTTGAGTTGTGATGTTTTAGAAGAGTTTCAGAGGACAGGATGCTTTCTTCTGGCTGCACAATTCACGCACAAACACCTTACACCCTACATATCAGGGTGACTTAGATCACTAGCCATTTATTTCTAGCAGCTGAGATATACACAGAAATAAGAACACACAGACACTTCTCCTAAAGCAGCTTTTTGAATCCTCTCAAATTTAGATTTGGAAGATTTCTTTCCACTGTGTAACAACTGGTGAACTGCTGCTCTGACAGCTCCATCTTTAGGATACCAATATTTGAAGACCAAAAACATACCTTTGACGCACTTCATGAGACGATATAAATGCATGCAAAACAGAACAGGTAACGTCAACAGCTTTGAAAGCAAGTACAGGACAAAATCACCTGTATTAATCTGCCTTTTATGCAAGTGGCAATTAGCCCATCCATACTTCTACAGCTCTTCCACCTAAAATAAATATCATAGCTACAGAAGGAAAATAATTCAACTTTCTAATTCTAAAGTAGTTGTACAGCTTCAAAAATAACCACATAGGTGGAGACAAAATCCTATCTAGCCATTGTTGGATATCCTCACACATTTTTGGACCAGTTTCTTTTAATAGCACCTGAGCTAAATATACACTCTCCTGAAACTCATTAATCACAACACAAAGGAAACAATTGAATATATGCTAGGTGACAAACTGCAAACACTCTTTGAAAAGAGCAAAGACAGCATTGTAGGTGAGAGCATCTGGGACTTCTACTAACTGAATTTTCAGCAATGAATGAGTGGTCCCCACCATTATTTCTGTGAAAGAATGGATTATATCTATGATTCTATGTGCCATTCATTTACAGAAATAATGATGAGGACCAGCAACATGGTGCGTTTGTCTTTTTAATATTTCTATTGCAAGGTACATATAGGAATTTGCTCTTTCTTTTGGAATACACTTTTTATCTCTCTACACTGTAAAATACAAACTCCCATCTGAATGTAAGAAAGATAATTGAAGACATAAATAACTCAGATGGTTAAACATAAATAGATAAATAGCAGCAAAATTTCTGTCAGAATACATTATCTGCAATAAACCTGGCAGACCTATGAAGGCACAAAGTTATTAAGCCCCACGTTTACTTAGTTTTACCCAAGCCTATTGGGAATGTCACCCATGGGAGAACGTTAATAGAAGTTTGTAATCGTACAGGGAAATGCAAGAGTTCTTAAAATGAGAGAAGTGATAAGGAAGAGTAAATAGTTTTATTGCCAAGCTGAACATGTAGGTGCTCGATATCTCTGCAGCTCAACAACTTTAGTTATAATCTTGAGAAGGAAGCAATATGCAGGGTGGTAAATTTGCTGAGGACACAGAATTATTTAAGTTAGAGAAAATGACTGAAATGGAGAGGAATTCCAAGAGGACCTAATCAAAGCAGGTGATTGGGCAACATGATGGTAGATAAATTTTAATGAAGGTAGGCACAACGCAATGCTTAGTAGGTAAAACTACTCACTTCAACTATTTATACTTACTGATTAGCCAGCACATTTGGTGAAAATACATGAGCAATGATGACAATATTGCCTTACTTTCTCTCAGCATAAGAAAAGGTCATTGAAGAAATAGCTTTTTTTCTGTGTAAGTATTTATTCTTGTCTCTTCTCAATGTCTGCTGTCAATTTGCTCATTGTATTTCATGTGAAACTGTAGTTCAGCTTTTCAGGAGGAGAGCAGGGAAGAACAAAACTCCTGAGAATGTAAAAAGTTTATTTCAGGTTTCTAAAATGCATGGAAGGAATAAGATTGTGGAGAATAAAGCATTAGCTAGTGGCAATTAGATGATTCCAAACTCCTGTGAAAGGAAAAAATCTTATCAGCAGTGGAGCTAATGCAGCCTGCTGTCTTGTGTCTTCCGGCTGGACCCTCTGGTATCTAACAGGGTTAGTGTTTTTAACAAAGGTTTCTGCTGACTGGGACACTTTGTCTTTATTCCATGAGGATTGCCTGCTATTAAAGTTGATAAGCTCATTTGGCAGGCTTTCTCTCAGTGAAAGCATCAGATCTTGCCTCCCAGATGAGCTAAATTCCTCAAAACTTGTAACAGTTTATGTCTGACATTTCTGTGGCTCTGATAAAATTGATTGGATCTGATCAATAGCAGTGCAACTGGTTTGGGCAATAAGACACACAGGGGCAAGATGAGTCAGACCTCATGGTCAGGGCAGACCCCTCTCAGATCTGAGCAATGCCAATTCCTCAAGTCTAGTCCAGAATATGTTAGCCACTAAAATGCTCGTCAGACACGTCAGCAAAAACTACAGCTCTTTTCTAGGGAATCCAGTCAGGAGTTTCTCCCCAGGGCTCCTTGTAGTCCCAAGATTTACCTGAACAACAACAAGCAACAATGTCACCCTTGCTGGTGCCAGACATGGGCTGCTGTACATTATGGTGTGCATGACTGCCATGGAGCAGATAATTCTATAGATAGTCCTGCTGGCAGAGGTTTTCACTCTCCAAACCAAACAATTTAGTCACCAGTATATTGATTTCAGCTGCACAAAGTACATGCTTCACCTGGGTACGCTGCAGTTCAGATACGAATGAGAAGTCCCCTCTTCAGGAAATGGGGAAGGGCTTTTGGATCTGCATCATTAACCATACCATAGATCATGCAGCAGAAGCTGTGCTCTGCTGCTCCCACATTGCAGAGAACAGCAGTTATAACAAGCAACAACACCTAGGGGAGATTTAGGCTTGACATTAGGAAGAAGTTCTTTACTGAGAGGGTGACTGACCATTGGAATGCACTGCCCGGGGAGGTGGTGGAGTTACTGTCCCTGGAGGTGTTTAAAGAGAGATTGGATGAGGCACTTAGTGCCAAGGTGTAGTTGACAAGTAGTAGTAGGTGTTGGTGTTGGGTCATAGGTTGGACTCGATGATCTCAAAGGTCTTTTCCAACCTTATGATACTGTGATACTAAGCATCTCTGTGCTTTGTAACAAGGGAAGTGCAAGGATGTGGTAAGGCCACCACTTACTCTATCGACAAGGGGAAGAAACCTGCCAACCAGGAACATCTCAAGAGGTATCATCATCCTGAAGGAAGCAAGAGGCTGTGGCTCTGCCTGCTCCATGAGCGCCCTTTCACTGGGGTGAGATTTATAAAACAGAACAAGAGGTGAACATCTGAATTCAACATCCCTTGTATCCTTCCCTGCAGACATACCTTAAAGGACAATCAAGCTATTACTAGCTTCCATCAATAAGGGGCCTTGCTGGGATTCAGCATGTTCAGTGAGAAACTCCAAGTTTTCAGAATCACAGATTTCAGAAACTGAAAAATGTGCATTTCCTTCAGGCTGCTCTGGTGATTTACATGGCTTTTTAGGTATTAGTTAGGCTGGAGCTTCCAGTGTCCTGAAAAAAGTTCCTGCTCTGGATGTCTTGTATTATAAAAGAAAAGATCCAGGAACAAATAAGATAAGAACATACCTCTTGTGGAGTGCAAGAAAAGATGTGTTATCAATTATTAACTATTTGCACCAACCAGAGCTTGGGGACATTAAAAAGAGAAAAAATAACCCACCAACCCACAACCCCCCTCAACAAAATAATCAGTATTCGCACTATGGGATCTTAATGTAAAGTCCTCTAGTTCTTGCATCAAACTAACTTCAACAGCAATATTAACCTGAGAATAGCGTTTGCCTGATTTCTTCTTGTCCGAGGATACACACCTTATAGCAGCTCTGTGGACTAGGACTTCTGTTTTTATACTGAAATGTTATGAATAGGAAATGACATAATCAGTATTCCCTTTTCTTAGAGAACATGCTAACTCCTCAGCAGAGCAACCTGTACTTGAAGGCACTCGTAAAGAACGGGTTACACAAAGAGGCTAAATATAACTGTACTAGAGACAATAGAATTTTGAAGAAAAGATGGAGGGAAATAGTAAATCTTTCAAAAATATCTATTTTGTAACAAATATTACATTACTTACATTTCCTCAGCTGAAATTTCTTGCTGCTCGTGCAAACATTTTCAGTCATTAATGGAAGCAAAGACAACATATGAAATATGGCAAATATCAGAATCTCAAGGATTTCATGCATAAAAAATCCATCCCAAGAAGCCGCAGCTATCATTATTTTTGCCCCTTATTTACTGTTTCCTAACTCAAAAATACCACACTGTTGTCCAGCACCTCCAAACATTGCGTTACCATTTTCATTCTTGTTAAATATGCAGCAAGGAAGTAATCTGCTTAGCAACCAGCACAAACATATTGCACCAGAAGAAAAGAAAGGTTACTTGACAAGCAAACTTGGCTAGAAACCAGCTAAAAAACCCAAAGGCACCTCAGTCAAATGTCTGTGTTTTCTGAACAAACTATAAATTAATAAGAAGAACAGCAGGGACAGACTAAGTCAACAGTGATTTCAGGGCGTACCCACGCAGGTGAGCCACTATCCGCACATGCTGTTATTGTGGCGTACAGACATAATAAATGAGAAATAGGTGGTTCCTCATGTATATTTTCCACCATGTAATCTATGTAGCTATAACAAAAAGCTTGGTCTTCCCCTCTCAAGCCACTGCAGCACTGTTTGCACAGCAGCAGAAGCATGATCAGGGTTGCCTGACAGAGCCAAATGCACATAACGTGCTAAATGAGATGAATATTTTTTAGCTTTAAAAAATACTTTATTCACAACATGTCAGAAGACCCAAGAGCTTGTGTAGCACAACTTTGGGACATAAATGTATGAAAACTTTACTGAGAACTGACAAGTTTCATGCTTACTATGCACAATATAGCTGAAAACTTAAAAGATATTGGGATATCTCTGATTCAAAAGTAATTGGCAATGATGCAGCGTATTCAGAATGAAAAAAATCTTTTGGATTACATGTTGACAAATGACCAAGACAGTAATGACTCTAATGAGGCAGAAATGTCTGGGAAGTCACTGAGATAGACTCCAAATGGATCAATTGCATGTAAGGCAGACCACAAGCCTTGCTAGAACAAAACTGTATGCTTTAAAGGACAAATGAATCATGAAGAACTGGTTAAGCTGGATATATCATGTACAGGTACGGAAGTGCAGGACACTGCTACTACAAGCAACTTTCTGGGGAGAGATGACGGTCCACTATAATCATCTGTACATGGGGAAAAAAGAGGGCAAATAATAGCAGAGTTGGGGGTGGCAGAGTTGTGATGTAATTTCTGACTATATTAAAATAGAAATTGCTATATTTCAGGAACTCTTCATAGTCACAGAAATAATCTTTCCATTAATCTGAACTTGATTACAGTGACTGTTTTCATAACAAGAATAGCTGTATCTCTGATGAGACACATAGCACAAGAAATAAAAGATTTAGCCTTAAAGCACACCCATCTAAAGATGGAGGACAAATTTTGTAGAGAAATGTACAACATTTGTGATGACAAACAGAAAGTTAACAGTGACAGAGTGGAAAACAGCCAAATTTTTTTTTTTTTGGAGCAATGAAGATGGTGAAGGGGCTGGAGCACAAGCCCTATGAAGAGCCATTGAGGGCACTGGCGTTGTTTAGTTTGGAGAAGAGGAGGCTCAGGGGAGACCTTATTGCTCTCTACAACTACCTAAAAGGAGGTTGTAGTCAGGCAGGGGTTGGTCTCTTCTCTCAGGCAACCAGTGACAGAACAAAAGGACAGGGTCTCAAGCTTCGCCAGGGGAGGTTTAGGCTTGATATTAGGAAAAAAGTCTTTTCTGAAAGGATGACTGGCCATTGGAATGTGCTGTCCTGGGAGGTGGTGGAGTCACCATCCCTGGAGGTGTTTAAAAGGAGATTGGATGAGGCACTTAGTGCCATGGTTTTGATGATGAGTTGGTGTCAGTGTAGGGTTATATGTTGGACTTGATGATCTCAAAGGTTCTTTTCACCCTTGTAATACTGTGATACTGTAATACTGTGATACCGGAGTCTGCGAATCTGGAGGCCTGAATCCTTGAGGTAAGACTCATTGATGCTATCATAGGTATCAAAATGCCATTCGTAGACATCTTAATGCACCCAAGACATGGCATGCATACCATGCAAAGCATGGTATTGCAGACATTGTATGGTCAAACAAGGTTGAGGGGATCTCCTGGGCTCTCAAGGGCAGCACCAGAAACCTGCGGTAGCACAACTGATTCCTTCCTCCCAGCATTTTCCTTGTGTATTCACCCAGGCAACATCCTTCATTATAGATTCAATACAGTGCACCTATCTCATTTGTGACAGGAATCTTTCCTTCGACCAAACCTCCCTGCCCCTGCTGCAAAATCTGCCACAATGAAAAGGTATGTTTATTCCCAGATGAGAATAAATTTTCCCTCAGTCAAGGTCACCCTATCCAAACAAGTCCTTTCCACCCAGGCCTTCTCAAGACAATTCTTAGACAGGCCTGGGCAGGTGGCTGTGACAGCTGAACCTTCTAACTTCATTTTATAGGATAAACATGTCAATTTAATGCCTCTGACAAGGATATGCTTCATGTATGAGCTGCGACCAGTCCCTGGCACTTACAGGCATAGCTCCAAGGCACTGTAGGTTCACAGCCTTGATTTTTGTTTATGGTACCTTTAAAGACAGATCACAGTGCTACAGAGGCCCTGTATATATTTCAGCTGTTTTGGAAGCCACGATGTGACATGGAAGTTTTTAATGCCCCTTGTGCTGGAGAAAGTTGCCCAAGGCTCTTGCAAGGGATGGGCTGCACTTGCATTTATTCTGATCACACTATGACTAACTTTAGAGGGTGTATGGGGGAGATGACTGTCTCTGAGCAAAGAAAAATCCATGAGCAACCGAGCTGATTCAATTAATGAAGAGTACCCTGCTCTACCAGTGGTTTCTGAGTTAGATCCTGGGAAAAAGTGACAGTTTATCTGTATATAAATATGCTCACAGTTTCACTCCACTTTTTTCTCCATAATAATTCTCCACCCTATAGTTATTTGCAAACTATCTTAAAGGGCTCTTTCACTGCCAAAGGCTACTTATATGAAAGGAAAAAAAGTTTCTTTGCTCTTAATAAAAGAGCACCCATTTAAGACTGGATGACAATGCATAATTTCTGTGTTAACAAGGTGACTCAGTACCCTCTGAGAAGACTTGCAGCTCCAGAGGGTGCAAGCATTACATGACAGCAGGGACTGATGGACTGGCCTGTAGACAAAGGAGAACTTCAAGTCATGTACCTGCAGTGGGATTGGAGGAGGTTGATGGGATGTGTCTTCAGAGGAGGAAGTACATGGGGGCATCAGTTGGAGCACACATACTCTTATTAGAGCTGCACCCTACAGCAGCTCACAGTAAGCAAACATATATCAGGGTGGGCTTTCTACCTGCAGCGCTATGACCCAATCCAGCACGGCCAGCTGCAGTGGGGACCTGGAAAAGAGCATTTTGCTGTCGCTGGTTATGCTTCTAGAAAGCATCATCTTCCACCTGCTGATGAGGTGAGTCCAAAATTCTTATCAACTTGTAAAGCCAGTGCTGTTTAGATAGCCACTATCACACTACTGCCAAAATGACTCCTGGGGTGGCACTCCCTTTCATCTTCCCCAGTAGCAGACTGGGACTCTTGCTTGGCATGAAAGCATCAGTGATAAGAGGACCCAGAGACAGAGAACAGGGATGAGTAATGTGCTGGGTTCCAAAGAGTGCATGGAGCTGGTAAGTGAGGTAGTGATGTAAATAATGGAACAGCTTTTTAAGCAAACAGCCGGTATGAGGACGAACAGAAACATTTTGAGTGCTGCTGCAGGCGTATAGTGTTGCTGTGCAGCCCACCCCTCAGAAATGCTTTGATAGGATGCTTGGAATTAAATTGCTTAAATGATGACTGATCAATGGCTGGACCATTGTAGGTAAAACCAAAAAGTAAGCTAGACTTTTTTATTGCATTCTTTCATTTTAACGATCAAAAGTAGTATTTGAAAGATAGAGAAGGAAAATTTAACATGACACTTTCTCTATAATGACAACTAGTTTAAAGGCAAGATATTAAAATACTGACAAACTGCTAATAAATATATATGTATTTTTGCCCATAACAGATAATTTTTAACAGCTTCGTACAGTTATTTTTATGATGACTAAGATTATCAGTAAATACACTTCTATTGCTTCAGTAGGGATAACTGCTAGGCATTACATCATTTAATGTATAATAATTTCTTCCTCTCTCCCTGGAACAGAAATAATTAATCGGTAAGAGTAATTATCAGGTCATACCAAGTGGTTCTAGCTAGTGTTACATAATAAAGCATTCAGAGATTGAAACTACCCTGAAATGCAGTTTAAATCATATTAAGACCACAATTGTACCTCAAAGGAAGGAAAAGCATTTGCTTTCTTCTGTACTATAGAGAAGATTTACATTTAAAGAAACTATTGTCTGAGTTCAAAACTTCAGACAATCTCTAGTCTGCTTCTTTGTTGCAGCATCTGATATCACTGAAAGTTTCAGCACACACATTTCCCAGTAATTACAATACATTTAAAAGATATTTTAAGGGCAGAGCTCAATATGCAGTGTGCAACACAGGACCATGTACCCATCACAGAGCTCCTACCTATAGAACACCATTTGCTTAGGCTGTAAGGAATTCTCATTAGCACTTGCAAGGTCTTGAATATGTTTACTGGTTTCAAAAATTATTTGGATTAATAAAATTCAAATCAACTCCTGCACACTCCTCCACCGTCTGTATTCTTAAGTCATTAAAAGTGCATGTTTAAGAGATTAAGTAGCACTATCTAAGGATTCAGGAGGATTTTAAATGCTGAGATATTTATCAGGTTAGATATATAAATATCTCTCAATTGTTTTCTTTAATGAATTAAACACATGTAAAATCTTTCCCTAATGTAGCTTCGGCTACTGTTCAAAGTGAAGTAGTCTAAGAAATGTATTTAGGACAATGAAAAAAAATCCATGTGTGGAAATGGGACCAAAGGGTTTATTCAGAATCCTTTGAAGAAATGCTTCCTGTGTTTTTTAATCAGCAGTGTGGTGATACAAGTGCTGCATGTTCATAAAGCTACATTAGAAGGCCCTTTCTTGCACTGGGGTCCCTCTGGCATTGGATAGGTTAAGCAATTGCTGGTATTAAATTAGCACGCTGATTTCCACTGGTACGAAAGTTCTTGAGCCTTAAATTACAGATAAACTATTTTAACATAGCCAAGGAGAAAATTAATAAATGTACTCTTACAAAAAATAACAAGTAAACACGTCCGAGTAAGTGCAAAGATATGGTGTATAGAACAGTTGAAGAACAATTATAATATTTTTAAACCATACAGATAAGTATGTGTTTACTCAATGTAGCAGAGCTGAGCTCACTGTGTTTCAGCAAACAGCATATAGCTAAAGAGAAGGCAGGACATTTTAATGAACTCACTACTGCACAATAATTAAGGAGAAATATATTAGCTGCAATTGCAGCTCATGCTGAGAAACTTCTACAACCACATTTTACAGCTACTTGTATTTTTATTTTATTGGGTTGGTAAAATGAGCTTGGTTGGAGCAAGCAGAATACGCCAGCTCTTCTTTTTTAAAATGCTCTGGTTTTCTTCATTAATCCATCACTAAAAGGTACAAACAAACTTACTCTGAATACAGCTTAAAGAGATCTTGGATGCTCACCTCCATTTATGGAAATTTGAAGTAACAGGGAAGAGGATAAAACACAGAAGTGTTGTGCTCTTAACTCGCAAGAGACTGGAGCACGCAGGAGTTCAGATGGGTTAAAGCTATACCAAGAGCAGTCAGCACACAAATACAAAAGGCATTACTACATCTCACCCTTTGCTAGAAAAAGCATCACTTCCTGGGGCAGTCCAAACTTTTTAGTGATGCTACGTGGTACATTTCATCAACGAAAGGCACAGTTCGTTTGCCAATGGAGACCATTCTTCACAGGAACACAGGGACTGGCCAGGGAGTTGTTGTCTTGGGTCCTCTTCCTGACTTTGCCATTTCCCTGATGGACAGCCTTGGGTAAGCCGTGTTAATATCCTTGCAAGGGACTGGTGATTGACTTCCATTATGAAAAGTTTTACAAAGTGTGATTTATATTAGCTCTCTCTAACTAGTTCAGATCGGGGAATGACACTCAGACAAAGTAAAAGAAGTCCAAAGATAAACAGAAAATTATCAAAGGTCTTTGAAAGTATAGCCTGGCAAAAAGCTGAAGCACTTGGATTAATTCACCTCTACAGAAGGGAAATAAGATGAGACATGACAACAGTCTTCAAATATGTATTAGGCAGAAACAATTCACTATATCTGTATTAAGCAGAAACAATTCTCTGCATCCTTTGCAGACAGAAGAATAGAAACAAGTATAAACTCTGGAGAGAGAAATATAGGTTAGACATGATTAATTACTTTCAAAAAGTAAAAAATGAATAAGCTCTTGAGGCAAGCTCCATCTTTTAAACATATTATAAACAGCAGTAGAGAAAAATATGCCCCAAATCTTTCAAGTATATTTGATTCTGCTTCAGGACAAAGACATCTCACCGTACTGCACCATTTTCAATGATCCTATGTCTCAAATTTCCCTGAGAAAGTCTTGTGAAACATCTTACATATATTCATTGTAATTTCTTAATAGAAAAAATAATTGTTATGAAATATGGTCTTTTCTGGCTGCATTTTGGTTGCATAGACTTTTACTTTTGCACTAGAATATACTACACTTCAGGACTTTTCTGGTTTCATGTTCTGTGGTCAGTATGAAAGTGCCTTTAATGTCTACCTTCCTTCTTCATCTTTCTTTGATTAGCTTGTTCTAATTTCTCTGCAGTTCACATGACAGAGTGCTCTCTTTTCCCTACCCAATGTTAACAGGGACAAAGTTCGGTGATTTTGTAAACAAGTCACCCTTGGGATTAACTGAGCTCCACGAAACTGCTTCATAAATTTGAGTTCTTTTATATGATAAATGCTAAAGCCAACTTTACAGAGATAAAGGACTACATGTATGTCACTCCTGAGGCATTTCCATGCAAGTTCTCCTTCAGCTCAGGAAGTCTGGAGGGGCCATAGTTGTGTCATATAAAGGCAAAAATATTCCAAAAACTTTCCCCAAGGAAGCAGAACTTTGTTCCACTGGAGATGAAAACAAGCGGCTAAATGCAACATTCATGTCAAAACACTTCAAACACAGTCCTGAAGTATCATCATGCTGCCCCCAAACGTGGTTTACAGAAACTACCTCTTCTAGCACATTGTTCCCTCAGCCAGTGGTCATTTCCCTTGTTGTGCTCGCAGGAACCTCATCTTTGAGTCTCTCAAACCAACCATTCTGGAACAGAGTAGGTCCACAGGGCTGGAGGCACATGTTTTCCAAATATCCCCCACAAAACTTCTTCAAATATGCTTCGAGATGGCTCACATGAGAACTGTGGCACATTCACACATTTCTCACTTTTGCTTTCCACAAGGTGGGGACAGCAACACCTGCCTGCCACCCAACAGTCTTCTGAAAGAAGCACACAGAATCACAGAATGCCAGGTTGGAATGGACCCCAGGGATCACCTGGTCCAACCTTTTACGTGACACATAGTTTAAATGTGATGGCCCAGAATCCCGTCAAGCTGAGCCTTGGAAGTGTCCAGTGTAGAGGAATCCATCACTTCCCTGGGGAGATTACTCCAACGTTTAGCTGTTCTCATGGTAAAAAATTTTCTTCTGGAATCCAATCAGAATCTTCCTAGGAGCAACTTATACCCATTACCTTGTCTTTTCCATGCAACTCCTCATAAAAAGGGAGTCTTCATCCTCATGTAGACATCCTTTATGTATTGGTACATGGTAATAAGGTCTCCCCTAAGCCCTCTCTTCTCAAAACTGAACAAACCCAACTCTCATAGCCTTTCTTCATATGGAAGGTTTCCCAGTCCTCCGATCATCTTAGTGGCTCTTCTCTGGACCCTCTCCAGCCTGTCTGCATCGCTTTTGTATAGCAGGAACCAAAACTGGATGCAGTACTCCAGGTGCAGCCTGACAAGTGCTGAGTAGAGTGGTATGACTTCTTCATCTCTACTGGTGATGCCCTTCTTAAGACACACCAGCATCCTGTTGTCCTTCTTTGCTGCTGCAGCACACTGTACACTCACATTGAGATCGCTGTCCACCAAGAACCGCAGGTCCTTCTCCACAGAACAGCTCTTCACCCAGCTGGAAGCCAGTCTAAGTTCCACACCAGGGTTATGTATTCACAAGTGCAAGACCTTACAGTTATCTCCACTGAACTTCATAACGTTCTTGCTAGCCCAATCCAGCCTGTCCAGGTCTTCCTGGAGGGTGGTTCTTCCCTCCGGAGTGTCAACCTTTCAACTCAACTTGCTGTCATCTGCAAACATGATTGGGATGATCTTGATCACAATACCCAAGTCACTCATGAAGATATTAAACAGCGTCAGGCCCAAGATCGATTCCTGGGGGACCCTGCGTGTGACTGGCTGCCAGTTTGAGAAGGAACTATTTACCACCACAATCTGGGTGGTATGGTCTGTCAGCCAGTTCCTCACCCATCACCCAGACCACTTGTCTAGATCATAGCACATCAGTTTCTCTAGGAGAAGGCTATTAGGAATCGTGCCAAAAGCCTTGAAGAATTCCAGGTAGACAACATCCACGCCTCGTCCTGCATCAACGGATTGGATCACTTTGTCATAGAAGGCTATCAGGTTTGTCAAGCACAATCTTCCCTTAGTGAATCCACGCTGGCTTTTCCCAATTACATGCTTCAGTTGACTTGTGACAGTCACCAGGAGTATTCACTCCATAACCAACTGATGTATACAATATTCGTCAACACCCTTCAACAGAAACTCCTTTAGAAGTATTCATATATTAACCTGCACTTAGAGCCAATACATTGTCTGGACAGGTTTGTCCCCTGAAAATAATGGTTTCTAGGTCTAGCTATATCATGCAATGTAGCAAGGATGAAATCTATCACTACACTCCATCACTTCAGCCACCAATTAATTTCAAGGCAATTTCTATGGAATTAGTGGAGCTGGCATCAACAGTATTATGAAGAGAAGCTCTTCTAATTTCAGATGACCAGAGTTCTTCATGTAGTGGTAAACAAAATTACCCTTCAAATGGCTACTAATCTATTCTTTTGTTTTGTTTTGTTTTTAACAAAAGTGAGATATCTGCAAATGTAGGTTGTTCATTATCTGTTATTCCTGGAGTTCTCACTTGCAATCACAGTGGAAACACAATGTTCTCAAGTCCCCTGAATCATAGATTCCCAGCTGATGCTGCAGCTCTGTCTGCTGGAGACCTCTTTTTCTAAAGGTGTATGATGCTGAGTAGTCCCAATGAAGCCAATTAAAGAAATAATTCATGCTAATAAGAGTGCGAGTGATCCTTAAGCCCTTAACTAGTCCCTGTACTCTTACCATTTAATTCCTCCACACCACTTTGGGATCTTGGAGAGTTTGTCTTGAAACCCCAAGTTGCAAACCACTATGGTTCATGAGCAGCTTAGGACTTCTGATGTAGGGTGAGTGGCAGGACCATCACTAAGCTATTACTCCCCATCTCTCAGCATTTGCAGATTGCTCTGAAACTTTTTCATAGAATCATAGAATTATAAGGTTGGAAGAGACCTACAAGATCATCGAGTCCAACTGTGCCTGCCTCCCTACGAAACAATGTCCCTAAGAAACTCATCTACACGTTTTTTAAACACCTCCAGGGACGGTGACTCCACCACCTCCCTGGGCAGCCTGTGCCAATGCCTGACTACCCTTTCAGTGAAGAAATTCTTCCTAATGTCCAGTCTAAACCTCCCCTGGTGAAACCTGCAGCTATTTCTTCTCGTACTATCACTTGTCACTTGTGAGAAGAGATCATCACCCACTCTGTCACAACCCCCTTTCAGATAGTTGTAGACAGTGATGAGTTCTCCTCTTAGCCTTCTCTTCTCTAAGCTAAACAATCCTAATTCCCTCAGTCTCTCCTCATAGGGCTTATTCTCCAGCCTCCTCACCACCCTCGTTGCCCTTCTCTGCACACGCTCCAGCACCTCAATGTCCTTCCTGTAGTGAGGGACCCAAAACTGAACACAGTACTCGAGGTGTGGCCTCACCTGTGCTGAGTACAGAGGCACAATCACCTCCCTGCTCCTGCTGGCCATGCTCTTGGCCACCTGGGCACACTGCTGGCTCACGTTCAGCTGGCTGTCAACCAACACCCCCAACACCTTCTCTGCCAGGCAGCTCTCCAGCCACTCCTCCCCAAGTCTGTAATGCTGCATGGGGTTGTTATGACCCAAATGGAGGACTCTGCACTTGGCCTTGTTGAATCTCATCCCGTTGGTCTCAGCCCACCGGTCCAGCCTGTCCAGATCCCTCTGCAGTGCCTCCCTTCCTTCAAGCAGATCAACACTTGGACTCAGCTCGGTGTCATTCACAAACTTGCTGAGGGTGCACTTAATCCCTTCACCCACATCATTTATAAAGATCCTGAACAGAACTGGACCCAGCACTGAAGCCTGGGGAACACCACTCATGACTGGTTTCCTACTGGATTTAACTCCATTTACCACAACTCTTTGGGCTTGGCCATCCAGCCAGTTCTGTACCCAGCAGAGGGTGTGCCTGTCCACGCCGATGGCTGCCAGCTTCTCAAGCAGGATACTATAAGAAATAGTGTCAAAGGCTTTACTGAAGTTCAGGTACATCACTTCCACAGCCTTTCCCTCGTCCACTAAACGGGTAACCTTGTCATAGAAGGAGATCAGATTGGTCTGGCAGGACCCATCTTTGGTGAACCTATGTTGACTGGGCCTGATCACCTGGTTGTCCTGCGTGTGGTGTATGATGGCACTCAAGATGATTTGCTCCATAACCTTCCCTGGTATCGAGGTCAGACAAACAGGCCTGTAGTTCCCCGGATCCTCCCTCTGACCCTTCTTGTAAATAGGGGTAACATTCGCCAACCTCCAGTCAAGTGGCACTTCCCCAGTCAGCCAGGACTGCTGGTAGATGAGGGAAAGGGCTTTGGAGAGGACCTCTGCCAGTTCCCTTAATACCCTTGGATGGATCCCATCTGGCCCCATAGACTTGTGTGTGTCTAATTGGCCAAGCAGGTCTCTAACCAAGTCCTCCCAATCAGCTTGAGCTTCATTCACACTACCTTCCAGCTGAGGAAGCTGAGTATCCCTAGGACATTCCTCATTGGAGTTAAAGACTGAGGCAAAGAAGGCACTGAGTACCTCTGTCTTGTCCTCATCCCCCATCGCTACTGTCTCTTCTGCATCCAGCAAGGCAGGGAGAGTCTCTGTTGTCTTCCTGCTACTGTTGACATATTTGAAGAATTTCTTTTTATTATCTTTTATATGCTTTTACAATTTTCCTTTGAATCACTGCCAGAAAAATGGCTTAATCCTCAGCACAATACTGCAAAGATAGAAGGAAAGTGTAGAATCTAAAGCCCAACAGCCCTTACCAGATGACTATAATTTATATAAGGTGATTTGTTACCATATCTTTGCTAAAATGTTGCCAGACTTGAATAATTTGATATTTGTTAGGCAGAATTTACATTGCTGAGCAACAGAAGTTCAGTGTCAACTGTGACTTTTTTATCTCTAGTACGGCAAGCTAATGTAAAAGAGAAGATGAATTTAAATAAATTTATTCTAAGCGTAACCAAAATGCTGTAAATAACATATCACTTGATACACCGGAATATACGCTACATACCACAGGACATAAAACACGCTAAGTGATGTACTAGCTTAGCTTTCAGGGGGTTGTTTTACTACACCATGCATCTACATCTCAGTTCCCATTCTCCAGGCACATTTATATTAATATTATCAGGTCCAACACCAAGCCAAGGACAGAGATCAAGAAAGTTGAGACCGTGTGGTTCACAGCTGTGCTCCTGCTCAGAGCACGACCCCCAGCTTCAGAGCACTGTGGCTGTGCAAGACAAAACATCAGGAGATACCATCAGCCAGTGAGCACACCTCCCCGACTGCCAGAATCACAGGCAGAGGAAGCGTGTCAGTAGCATCAGCAGAATGTACGCAACACTCAGAGACCACAACGCTAATTTGATTGAGCAAGATATCCACTGCAGTCACTTCATTCAGCCCTAGCTGCCAGTGTAAGGTGCCATCACCTAGCCTGGCTTTGACGTGAACTAGGGCATAATTTCAAACAGTTGGAGGACCTTGGTATGGAAACGGTGGCTGCAAGAAGTTCAGAAGGCTGAGCTGAAAAAGCGCTGACATCTTTACAATCCACTCAGTGGAAAACTTTTAAAAACTTCAGTGTAGCACACTTCCCTCAAAAGCTTCCCTCCAAAATACCTCTATAATGAGGTAAACTTTTGAACAAGCATGCATACCAGTGGTTTCCTGGAAGCATTGTCTAAGCTAATTCCATATATATTTCATTAGTTAATTACAAATTGCAAATGAGCAGGGTGAAGCTTTGCCCCTGGTGCAGTGGAGCCAAATGCTATCACAGTTCTTATTTTAGTGCCAGTCTTCCAAACTACATGCATCACCATGAGCATGCATGGTGCCATGCAAGTGACAGATGGTCTCTTTTCCCAGGCAACGAGTGATAGAATGAGAGGAAATGGCATCAAGTTACACCAGCAGAGGTTTAGATTGGAAATTAGGAAAGGACTGAAAGGGTTGCCAGGGACTGACACTGGCTGCCCAGGGAAGCGGGGGAGTCACCATTCCTGAAGGTATTTAAAAGATCTGTAGATGTGGTGCTCAGGGACATGGTTTAGTGGTGGACTTGACACTGTTAGGTCTATGATTGGACTCAACCTTAAGAGCCTTTTGCAACCTAAATTATTCTTTGATTCTATGACAGCTCATGATGAACACAGAAAAAAATAGGTGAAGGAAAGGCTCTGTGCAGACAGGTATCATGTTATGAGAAGCATTAAGAAGTGAAGCTAGTGCCTAATCACTATTCTGATAACAGAGACACTTCTCATATGGAAACAGTAATAGCAGTTAGGAAACCAATCCCTATTGCCCAAATCAGAAGTATGTAAATAAAAACAAGAGGCATTTACCCTCTATTACCACATTTTCGGTTATATCAAGCTGCTAGAGGAAATTCTGCCCTCTCACAGGTCAAGAACCTGTGATGTTTTGTCCTCACCCTCACTAAGGCTGGTCATGACCTTGCTGCTTTGTTTCACCTTTGCCCAGTTGCCTGCGGAGGAGCAATTCCTGGCTCATGCAGGGGGGTTGCACCAGATGACCTGTAAAGTTCCCTTCCAACCCAAAGCATTCTATGATTCTAAGATTCTAAGGAGCGAAACTAGCTTATCACAGCTGGTGAAACATAACTTAGGGAAAAGCTTGACATTTATCCAAACCAATTTAAAAAAAATAAAATTATGGTTACAAAATTGTGGCCTCTATGAAAAAGCTAGTCTGTTTTAGGATGCACAAGTCTGATGTCTATTAATAAATTACTTTTAGTAGGGTTTTTTCACATGATAGCTGGCATGCCCTAAAGTAAGGAATACCAAATTAATCCTAGCTGCAAATTGTTCAGCCTGACAGTCCATAGTTTAATCTTCTGACTGTGACTGATAGCAAACATATCACTTAGCGAGCTGCTAAGGGGCTTTGTTCAATTAAACTGAATTTTTAATCTGCAGATACTTTTGATTCACATAACAGGTAGATGGCAGTTCAGGAGTTCACACAGAGCCCAAAGCTTCCCACTGTCACAGCTGTGCTCCTGCAACTCTCCCGAGCAAGATCGTTGCTAAGCCATGCATTATTCAGTACATTTCTTAGAGCAACTATCATTCTGCCAAAGGAGTGGGACTTACTTGTGCGCAAAAGAGTTTCTTAGCATCAGCTTTTTTCTTTTACATTTTCATGCATCTTTCTTTGTTTTATGCTTTTTTAAACTACATCTTAAGACATTTTTAGAATATAATAACTATTAAAAGTGCTTGGAAGGCCTACAGAGACTATGATGCTACCTTATTCTTACTTTCCCACAGAGCTCGACAGTGTACAGGCCTGTTCTGTATCTGAATTTACAAGCTGTAACAAGTGATAAATATCCTAATTCTATTGTGTACCTCTGAGACAATTAAAATTCCTTAGATACCTAGATGCAGTACATAATACATTTAGTCAACATTAGAACATGTCAGAGATGGAACGTTTGATCCCAGGACACAACCAACCATCTAAAAATAGGCCGTCAGTTTAAATGAAAGTATTGTAATAATGTTCATTGGGAAATCCCCTTTCCTCAAATTACAAAAGTAATATTTATTCCTAGACCGTCTCATGCTATGTAGTAAGAACTGAGCAGAAGAATTTATAAATGTGCCAAATAAAGTATATAGTCTTCTCTTAGGAGAAAAATATTGGTTAAAAGCGATGCATTTTTAATCCTTTCACCTAATCCAACGAAGTCATACCACACACTTCAGGACACAAACTGAGATCTAGCCCACACTAATCCTTACAGTTTAGCAGCAAGAGAAGAGAATACAAGGGTTTCCCAGGCTGGGTTATCTGATGTTTTGATGAAGAAATGCCATTTTATCCAAAACACACCATTGAGGTGTGTTTTGGATAAAACACCCAGTTTTGCTTAGGTTTCTCTGTACATACCTTACCAGGAATGGCTGGCAGGAGGACAGTGTAACTGTAACATGTGATAGAAAGGCACCTGAAAGGTACACTGTTTTTGACATGCAAAGCAGTGATAGGAAACAACTCATTCCTTTGTTTATTGTATTCTTTCTCTATTTTTAATGGTGAGGCAGGAGGGTGACTCCTAGTTCTCCTCTGCTAATTAGAAGCTAATTTCTTCCTTTGTGGAAGTTTAATTAAGAACTATCATGGACTTTGTCTTCTTTGAGTTTATTTGAAGAAAGAAAACAAAAAGAGAAGATCAGCGTCATGTTGCACTGGAGAAACGTTCATAACATGCAAGAACTAAGTGACCTGGGCTCTTTTTGTGTCACCACGCAGAACTGTGCAGAGATATAGTGTTGCTGGTGGTTGCTACAGGCATCAGTCCACCAGCCAGCCAGCACTGGCATCAACTCCATTGTGTTTGGGATAGCAACGTCTCCCTTTCTACATAGAAACACACATTCATGTAACATCTAATAGCTAATTCAGATGGTGTGAGGAGATGCATTAAATAGCACAGTAGTCTTATGACTGCTGGTGGATCCACCAAGAGATGTGTCTTTTCTGACTTCCCCAGCACCCAACCAGATGCTGAGATCTGTGGGAACACTTCTGGCTATTACTGCAAGATCCAATTCTCACTTGTGAATCAGAAGGGTTTACTCTCTCATCCTAAATGCTCTTCTTTCTGCATAAGTATTCCTGACCGTGTAGCCTTCTATGTCCATACTGATGATAACTTAAAAGCGTCTGAAATCATATCAGCAGTCTCTGAAGCTGGGAACAGCATAAATTAAAGATTTACATTGCGCAGCCCAGCTTCACCACAAGGTGAGCCCTTCCTCACCACAAGGAACTGAGAGTCAGAACTTGTTTGTAAATCATAGTTCAGCGCGAACAGCAGCAGCTTTCTCCTCCAACCACACCAACACCACAGGTGCACCCTTAAAGCTGCTGCATGGGAGGCACGTGACAATTCTCAGTCTGATCTCCAAGGGATGGAACATTTGCTGGCCACTGATGACTAGTGTGCCAATAGCTTACATTTTGTGATAACTCCCACCCAGGAGGAAAATACCGTGCAATTGTTTCCATTTTATTCAGCTTAGTGTTCTTGGTTGGAGGGCCTCAGTTTGTCTCTTTTCTGCCATTGCTGGTTTAACTTACTTCAGACCTCAGTTAGCTTTCTTCTAGCATTTAGATTAACTTTGGAAATCCCAAATCAAAAGCCTGTGGTCTCGCACCTGTCACGAGACAAAGAACAACAACATTTTGAGCCGTTTACAGCCTCATGTAGCTTTGCCCAGACCTCTAGAGACTGTCAAGCAGCAAGTCAGAAGGAAAGACTATTTGAGCTGCAATTTTTAAGTTCTTGGATCACAACTCACAGACCTGAAAGCTGCTAAAGATGCTGTTTCTTGTTTTTTATCACAGATATTCTCAAGAGCATCTGGAAGACTTACATAAGTGACCTCAATTTTAACCTGTTTGGACTAGATTAGTTTGATGGAAAAAATGTAATGGGTGAGATTCCAGCCCAACATCTACAAGGGAGTTTTTCCTCTATAAATAGCGTCACGTTCTTTTGGCTGTTAACACTTCTCTCACTACTAAATTAGAATTCACAAGTCTTCTGCAGGATTCATAATGGGATCAAAGATTCGAAACTTCTTTGAAGTTTGTCTTCCTTTGCCTCACTGTTAATATGAACCTGCACTGATCCACCATGGTTTTCCTAAACTAATCAGTTACTCTCCCTCCCCAAAAAAGACAAGTACATAGGCTTTTTTCAAATCTCCATTTATTTGTGTTCATTATGCACACTTCATTTTGCAAGGGAATAATGTTTTGTTAATTGATTTTTCATGTACTGTGAAGAGGCCAGCTCTGTTTTCTGAAACCCTTTGGTATAAATGCGATTTGCCAGTAATATTTACAGCACTTATAGCTTTGGTTCTGTTTATTGCTAGTGAGGCACACAGTGGATTGAACAGCGTGCATAACAAATTCATAATATTTCACCTTTGACAACAGCTATTAATGATATGATTGCAATGAGATCATCTCAGAATCATTTTTTTAATGTGGTCCTTCTCAAAAGAGATCAAAGAAACACTGTCTTAGTTTAGATGAAAACTAAGATATGTTATCAGATATTAAAGATCTTTAATCAGAAAAAAAAAATTGTATAGAAGAGATAACAGTTCTTAGCTACAAATATATGTGTATACAAAACAGAATCAACACTAATCACAACTAAAACCTAAAAGTCTTAAGAAATAGATTGAGCCCTGTACCCAAACTCTTGCGATGCAGGTCTCTTTAAGAGCTGGCGAGCAGTCGCTGCCTTGCACGGGGAGGCGCGGCCCCCCCGCAGCCGGGGAAGGGCGGGGGAGGGAGATGGAAACTTAGTGCGAGTTCTGCAGGAGTTGTGGAAGATTCAGATGACCCGTGAACTTTCCTTCAGAGACTGAAAAACGTATGCACTCAGGGACTGCCGCTGCCGTGGGCGCCACTGCCGTCCGAGAGGAAAACGGATGTCCGGGCACGACCTCTGTCCCGGTTTCCCCGGAAACGTCCTCCCCCCATCCCCCTCGCGTCTGCTGAAATTCCCTTTATTGGCAAAAGGAAGAAAAATTCCTCAGAAAAATCCCAAACCACAACAAACACCAAGCCCCAAGGTTATTTGCCTCTTGTTCATGAAAACGAGCTAACAGCCTCAGTAAATCTAAGCAGAAATTGCATGAGGGAAAATATAATATCAAAAATCCTTTCAAAATGTCCGTAACTCAAATCAGTGACATAGGTGTTTCTTCGTCTCACTGTGACTCAAAAATTGACTCATAACTACCATATTAATGCTTATTTTTGGAAAAAACCCTATCTTTGGAAAAAAGCTTGTTATCATAAAGTTTGTAATCATTTCTGTCATTGACAGTAATTGGTTCAATTGGGCACCTGTTAACTAATGGATTTTAAACCGGACTCCCTCACTGCGCTCACTGGCTCCAAACTCACCGACAATACAAAATGCAGAACTGAACCAAAAGCAGTATGCAATGCTTTTCGGAGATAGATCTTCATGGATCTGAATGCATCTAGATTTCCACAAGCTTAAAGTTCAGAAAGCACAAAAACTACAAATGAAGTCAATGAAATATCCCAGTGATGAGCCTCATAGTTAAATATCCATGCAGGAAAGTAACATGCTGAAGAGGAAAGTTTCTCAAAAGTCCTATGAAGTTATACTTCATTAGTGAGAGACTATAAAGATTTTTAACTGCCACTCCATAAGAAAACAAATTAGTCCAGAATGTAGGAGGAAAAAAATAAGCAATAAAAAAAAAAGGGAAAAAATTAAAAGAGGGGGAGAAGGGGAAGAAAAAAGAGAAATAGAAGAGCTCTCACTTCTTCAAAGCTTTATTTCTTAAATTTTCTTTAGGCTAAATTAAGAGTTTAATCCATTCTGATGAATGCCCAGAGGGTTCACTTCTAAACGAGTTATTTCCCCCCTCATCAGATCAAATATGAAGATTAATATATGAAAAGGAGACAATTTATATTGAGTTTTCTGGTCTTCAGAGGAGTTTTAATTTGGATGTGACAGATATGTTCCAGCTGCTGCTTGTCTTCATATTTTCAAAAGTGCTTTCTTTAAGTGCTGCTGCTCAGAGTGCTGTATGTCCACAGAAAGACATGTGCAGTGCTTGTTGCTATTACAGGCTCCAGACTGACCACTGCTTTTCCCCAAGGTTTGAAAGTCACATTCCACCAGCAGCTCTCCTCTAACTCTGCCTGCAGAGGGGACAAGTCTCCTGTCCCCCTCACATCCCTATTGGAGGAGATTCCCTTTAGGCTCCCTGAAAACTAGATGCTTTGGAAAATGTGATTTAAAGACTGAAAATACAGTTACTTTGGAAGTGACTTCTCTGATTTCTTCAAGAAATGAATAAAGCCCATTATACTGCAATAAAATAATTTAAAAAAAACACTAGTCAAGATCTCCTATTGATGATGGCAGAAAAAAACCCGCCACAGAACATCTTCAAAATAAAGAAGGAAGTGATGAAACAGCCCAGTAGAGGGGTATCTAAGCAGGCTGCCACAGTAGCTACATTCACAAGTCTGATCACTGAATCAACATCTCCCCACAGGGCCAAAGAAGAGAGATAGTTTGGGTGCCTGTGAAGGCAATAATGTACTCATGGTGCGATGCACTACCTTCTGTAGTGAAAGGTGTCTGGCAGGCTGGTGTGCGAGTGGTTTGAACTGCTTTTTACCCTCTGCAGATTAAACACTAAGAGACACAGTAACTAAATTAGGTGCTCATAATCAGTCAAATAATCCTGTGTGGAAATGGGCCAGGAAAGAGGATTTGTCACTATCTATTTGTTCCTTCTCACCCCATTACCCATACCTGCACAAATATTTTACTCTCCCACCCCATTTTATGGATGGGAAAATAAGGTGGATAATTTAAGTCACTTCTAAAACGCCAGACAGAAACAAGTGCCAAAACCTGGAACTGGAGCTGCCAGGCCTGAGCCAGGACAATTTTTGTACACAGAAACACAATCTCCCAGACTAGCTTTCTTACACCTAAGATTGCATATTTTATATGGCATTTTAAAACAATAACAAACACCATGATTTAGCACAGTTTTGAAGTTGAGGTGGCATGAGAGCTTGGCAAAATTCTTTCAACTGTTCTTTGCTCATATAAAGTAGACTGTGCAGAATTGAGAGTTTTGTGGATTTTTTGAGTTTTGACAAACTTTAGCTCAGTAAATTTGCAGCCCCTCCAAACATTTCAGGTTGGCATGTTCATATAAAAGCGCTACTGCATTTTCAAACCAGCTTGATCTTCCTGCTTCTACTTAGTCATTGCAGGGAGTGGTAAAGACCCTTCCAGGGCAGTACTGCTTCCCTCTTCCGTGTGCTCCAATGGGCAAGGGAAGAGGTAACAGCACAGACAGCAACAACATATTAAAATATTATTACATTTAAAATACAATCACATGCACTGTACCTAAACTCTGCTGCAATTAGTAGACAGTTTCTATTTCATCGCTCTTCAATCTCTGCAAGTCCAGTGCAACCACTCTGTCCACATCTCCAAGTTATTCTTTGAAGGTGGGGGTTTTTTTCCCCAGTTGTAACAACTAGAGCATGAAAAGTAAATGCTGAGATCCTGGAAGGCAGTAACAATGTCTTTTCAGCCTGTTCTCTTCCTTTCTGACATACTGCACTTTTCCAGATGCTTTGCCCCACAAAGCTGAAAATCGTAATTTGATACTGTTCTATTATAGACCTCTTCAGAGTTAAGTGATGGTATAAAGTGATTGTTTCATCAAAATATTGATATCAGAACAAGATCAGAAGGAAAATGATAAATTTTTTCATGTAGAAAAATGAACAGAATATCAGTCACAGAAAATATATGTATTTTCATATAGGAAAATCTTTGTATTTCAGTACTTAGGTATTTAAGAACAATTGGTATATCTGTCCACTATGTCAGTTTTGAAGGTTCTGCCTTTTTTTTGAGGCAATTAGCCCCCTATTCAAAGCTTCTATGCTTACTTCAATTACCCCATTTCACCACCCAAATGAAAACAACACTTTGACATCTTCGCTTCTTAGAATGAAAATTCAATTTTCAGAAAGGCCAAGCAACTCAAGGTCAAAAATCAGCACAAAATCTATAGTTGAAGAAGTTAACACAAAACATACAATTTAATATTTTTATAATTTTAAACAATAAAAGAGTTGTCATGAGATACTAGTACAAGTTTTGAAATATCCATCACCATTTTCTTCCTCAATGTGAAAAGAAATTGCTTCATCACTCAGAGCCATAGGTAAATATTAAATAGCATTATGTCTTTTAGTTTCACACCTTGCCAGAAAAGAATTGCCTGTAACATCATGCTGTTATTCTATTTTAAGAATCTTAAGGAACAGGAATTTCATCGCATGAGTTACAAGATTATTTAACAGACTAGTAGACCTTATGACTACAAAGTATTTCCTATTGTACCTACATTCTTCCATTTCCTAAACTCATAGCAGTTACCATACCTTGACTTATTCTAAACAATCCATCCTTCTTCCAATTCTCCACACAACAAACGTTTCACAGTGCTTAATGAACTGCTTCCCGTGTGGTACTTACAGCACGCTCGAGTCTATTTTGATGAAGTACATTAATTACGTGAGCAGGATATGTTGTCGATCACTAGAAATACAGATACAAGCAAGTGAGAAAACTCTAAACCTCTTAAATTAGTAAACCAGAACCTACAGTCTGGGCAAATGACCTGCAGAATCACAAGACAATATTGAGAACCCAGAATTGTGGGCCTTTGGTGTGAAATTCAGATTCAAAATCTCTTAGGCAAATTTTATTGGGGTAGACACGGGAGAAGCTTAAATTCACGTATTTAAAATTCCAAGGGAAGACATAGAAAGTTAGTTATTTTGTTATAAGTTGGCTATTTAGGACTTTTTCCTTTATGTTCACACAATTGTTTCACTCCTTTCCAAATCATACTGGTTTCAAACTCAGCATTCACTTTTGCTAGTCATTCACTTTTTCTCCTATTTAGCAGAGAAAGCTCATGCTCCTCTTACATTGAAGTATCTGAATTTTTCTACTTGAGCCAATTTGGAATGTAAACAAACTCAACAAGTGTTTTGACATACAAAAACCTCTGTGTAAATACAGAAAAATTATTTAGAAGAGTATGTATTTTTAAACCTCAAAAGCAGCAGGCAGAAGCTGAGGGTAAACACAAACTTTTCAAGGGATCTTGAACAAAAATGTTGCTGAAAAATGTATCTGTGGCACGGGACAAATTTTGGAGGCGGTGATAACAAGACTTGGAGCTGAGCCTCAGCCCAGGGTTTCCCAGGTGTCCCATGGACTGTAGCATCAAGAGCTGCTCTGATGTTAAAAGCCACGAGATGAGCGGTGTGAAAGTTGCAAAGAAAGCTACAGGCTGAACACTGAGAGGTGAAGAATGTTAGCAGCAACAAAGGGTGGACCCTCTCGGTCAGTACAGTGAGCTTAGGTACCTCTTCTTCTCGGAGCTGTTTTATTCAAACACTACTCCCCTTGCTCACCATTTGGAACAAACAGCTCACCCTGAAGGTCTTTAACCATTTCATTTTGAACACAGCAGGACAGCAAGCAATGAACAGTGGTGAGTTCCCCTGACCTATCCTAGGAGCCAGCTTCAGAACAGAATGATCTTTGTTTTCTAGCGTTGCATCCCTCAGAAAGGCAAGAAGCTGCCTCCCATGCCACCAACATCCCAAGCTTTGTGGACCCTGCCTCTGCTATGTGTAAACCTCAGCTTATACATAAACAACAGAAACTGGACAAAACACATCGGTGACCCCATCTTGGAGTTTAGTTCTCTGCCCCAGAGGCTGACAAGATGCCGGGTGGTTTGGATGCCAAAGCTGTCCCTCCAGCCCCAGCACACAATTGGGCAGGACCACATAGGAGCAAAGCCCTGTTACAGCTGATCCTGATTAGCAGGTGATAGCACAGCTGTCAAAGTTGGCGTGTTATTGACAAACAGCAGCTTGACTTATTATACCCACCCAACAGGGACAGGACTTGAGGAAAGACCAGAGGGCAAGCAGGCAAGGTCTGGACAGTCTGGCCTGTCCCTACCATGGGAAAAGAGCACAGTGCCACCGCTGCAAATCAATTTAATCGAGTCAATCAGAATATGCAAGCTATTGCCAGAAAGTGTGAAGAGGAGCACAGGACAGGGGCTTTGTGCGCATCCAAACTTTCTGCTTTCAGAGAGGGTCACAGGAAGAGGAGAAGTCTGGTGAACAAACTTGCCACATCACAGCTCCATTAACAACTTTGCCACAATACAAATATCACATCTCCTTGTTTTAAACAAGTGTGATTTTACTCTCTAGACAGCATTTAAACAGTATTAGTATGCCAAAACAAGACACAAGTTGGGATTTCTGAAAAGAAATGCAACCATCATGCGTTTAGGAAGAGCTAGCACAACAAGACATCTGGCAGGGGAGAGAAAAGCAAGCATGGAATCACACTAGGACCCCTTGAAGAATTATCATTTCCCCTAAAACAGCCTCCCCTAAAAGAAACTGATGTTTCTGTCTCACCAAGCCATAGCCATCTTCTTTTTAGCGACTTATAATACATCTTAATTTTTTTATAGCAGATAGAAGATCATCCTGAGGTGAGCCCCTCCATTTACAACAGCGGCAGCCTGTTCTTTCATAACATTTGCACACTTGTGAGATGTTTTCAGTTACTTCTGTCTCTCTGACACGCAGAGATGCCGCCTAAATAAGAAACTGTTATCATATAACTTTGAATATTTGTAAAACTAGATCTTTTTGAATTTTCTACCCTACTGAGCTACGAAATTAACAGTAAAACTTCACCCTGCCCTCTAGGAAGGCTGATTTACTCAAAGACATGATCTCAGGTAGTAACTATAGAATCAGCTATTTATTCAATTGAAATAAAATTATTCTTCCAGTGAATGGTGAAAGGAAGAAATAATGTCATGCTAAGATTGCTGAGCCAATACTTCTCTCCTACATCCACTCCTGGGTCACTTTCTGTACATGTTGAAATGCACAGCTCATCAGTGTTAAATAAGCTGCGGTAGAACAGGAAACAACTAATTTTTACTCCAGGGGTACTGGGCAATTAATTTAGCTCTTGCTGGCACATGAACTGTAAATGAACACTGATAAGATTTCTATGAAAGTTAATAATTCAACAGTCAGGAAATAATTTTTTTTTCCTACCTAGCTGTCCTATCACAAGTGATGAATGGGAGCTGTGTTACCTTTAATTCAAAGAAGGTGGGTGATGATAGGTGTTTTCACATGTGATGGTTTACCCAAGGCACTGGACATCACAGAAACCACGTCAGAGAAGAGACCATTGGGAAATGCTTATTCTCTTACTCTCCTATGGAGATGGAGGGAAGCCAGACAACTGCTTAGACGAGCTATCTAACTTGTTGGCAAGAGCAGAATCAATAAGTCCTGCCTGTCATCAATTGACAGACTGAGCTCATCTCTACAAAAACTTGTATAAGCAGAACACTTACCCCAGATAATTTTCATATCCATCCAGAAACATTCTTGTAATATGCACTAGTTGGTCTCAAAATTCCAATCCCAACATTACAGAGAGTTACCATATTCAATCAAGTTGTAAGAAAATGTATGCACTAAATATTTCCACATCTATGCGACTGGAATATGGTTTCACTTTTTAAGGACTTAATATACAAATATGATATAAAAATATACCAGAAGGAAAAAAATGAAATCAGCTTCTTTTAAGACCCATGAATGGTCAGAAGTAGTTTTCTGGATCTGAGATTACTAATGCTACTTCCACAATTTTTGAATGGAAATTGATTGACTTGCCACAATTTGGAGTATTCTGCTTTTAGAGAATTCTCAATTGTATGAACTTGAATGTATCCCCTGTGTTCAAGGACAGTGTAATACCTACGGATGTTACTTTTTTCAGATTCACACCTGAAATTGCAGGTGTGACATTTCTTGCAGAGATGTAGCTTACATCTAATCAGAAAACAGGTAATTCTGTCCCTGACAAAGGCTTTATGTAACCAAAGACAAAAAGATTACAACAGCAGATAAAAGGAAAAGCTTTCCAAAGGCATAAATGCAGGGTAGAAGTGCAAAGCAAAAGAGGTTGACTACCCTCAAAGTAAAGTTTATTAGGAAATAAACAGAAAAAGAGCAATCAGTCCAATAGTAAAACAAGATATAAACATATGTTTGGGGACACAGGAAAAGTCCTTGGACACATTAGTCTTTGGAATTTCAATTGCCCCATATAAAGAGGAAAGATAAAATCCTTAGGGCTTTTAACTATTTCCATTTTATTTACTTCAATTCATTTCAAATGAATACAAGCACTGAAAGATTTAGGAGCCTGTGGCATCTTGCCTCCTCTGGTGTCTCCTGTCACCTTGTCTTCCCTGTCTGCAAGCCTCCCAAGCTGATATCACTTGCTTTGATATTGACACAATTCAGGCTCCATCAAATCTTCAAAGAAAAATGGGCATGAAAATCCCTCAGTTGGCCTTCCTACTTCAAGCCCAGGGCATGTGTACACTCCCCGAGCAATTCACCACCCAGAATGTATTATTTTGTACTTAATAAAATTAACAGTCTTTACAGAAAACAGGATTTGAAATGTCATTTCAGCCACAGGATTCTTCCAAGTCTGGTAGATGAGACAACAGCTACGATACAAGTTCTGATTCCTTTCATATCTCTGCCATTATTTGATTAATTCTATAAACAAATTTTATTACACTGTATATTAAAAGGCAGAAGAAAAGCAGATAAGGAAGACTATGTTGCTCATTTTATCAAACATTTGTCCTAAACTGTTCTGCATGGCTGCAATGTACTTACCAAACATAGTTTACTGTGATTATTTACTTCAGCTTGTAAGAAGGGATATTCTAAGTAAAAATACAATACAAAAATGCCTCAGGTTCTTTCCCGATGTGATTTTCACTGCCGCAGGGAAATCAGCCCGTTCTATATGCATTGCACATTCAGCACCTATTTATCTATTATTAATAACATTTTTAAAAATTACACTGGGCAATCAAGATACCAAACCTACAACTCAGTGGGACAGAAGAGATTAGTGAGTGCTGCACAGATTACATTAGTCTAAAATTAGACACAAAGGCCAGACTGGACAATCCAGGAATGTATCTTTTTAATATCCCTCCAGAAAGAAGGACACTTTTGGACTTACGGTTGGTTGTCCTGCTTTGATCACTCTGAGCACTGTCGTTTGACTGGTTGCTGGAGACAGAGGATACGCTTGAACTCCTGACAAAACCAAACGCAGCCAGTTTAGCTGCTGGCAACCGTGAATAACCTGGAGGACGCAGTCCAGACTGGCAGGGCTTGGGGAGATTTGACTTTGCAGTGCTTGGACATGAGCCTTTCTTAAGATCAACTGAAAGAAGGAAAAAGAAAGAACCTTTTAATAAATAGACTGAACTGGTATGCACTGACCATTACCTGTACCACTCAGCTACACAAAGTCACTAGAACGACTCAATACAAGCTTTAATGGCTGCTCAAACTGCAGTGATGCCTTATTCTTTGCTCCACTAAAAAGAAGTTCTGTGGAACAATTACAAGTCACAATCATTTTTAAAATGAGAAATGCAGCAAGGACCCAGGAGGCATAAAAATTCCAGAAAAGTTACATAGTTCAAGTCTGCTAAGATTATTTTTTATGTTCTCTTCTTTTGTGCTGTATCACTTTCTAATTTTACATTTGTTACGTGCCAATTAAAAGAAACTCATACATAGAGACAAACACATTATACATAGCCTCCAATTTTGGAAACTATTGTAGAACGCCAACTGTCTCTTCAAGGACACGGGACTTCTTTGTTTTCCATCAAAGAATGCACTTTGAAGTCTTGCTTTTATATCTTGCTAAAAGAAAATGCCCTTTTCTTGCAACAAGTCTGGGAACAAGGATATTTCCTGTAAAGTTGTACTTTTTTAACATATTCCTACCTAATTCCACTGATGGACTTCTCCTCTCTATAAACCACCAACCTATATGAATGAAATCAACCGTCAGACAACTGCCAGTTGTCTTGCTTAGGTAACCTTCTCCAGGCAAATCCAAAACACAGGTCCATGAATGCCCCAAACTGTCTTCACAGACCAAAGGTCCATGTACATGGTAGAACTGTCTTCACTGACCAAAGATTAGAGTTCATATTTGATTGGAATGTCTGAATACCAACTGGATCTGGATCTCAACTGTATATAAAATTTGGACAGAGCTTTTCTTTGTAGCTTTGATGTAAAATTCCTGTTCCTTTTTTAATCTCGAGCAGTGAAAATATATTTTTTAATCATTACCAAATTTCTCCAAAAGCTGAAGCTAGAGTGTTTAGCCAGTTATTAGGACCTTTGGGTTAGGAGACAAAGTAGCATTAAATCCATCAACATATTCTGTCAGAAAAGACCACAAAGTCATCTTTTTTCCATTCTCATTTGGTGAACATTATTTGTGCATTAGCCTGAAACATACTTCAAAGGAAAAAGTGAACATTCACTTTTATATAAAGCAATTAACTAGACTATGGTCTTCATATTATTATTACAGTACTTAATTCTTTTGTAAACTATGTAGGTCACAGCCTTATTAATTTTAATGAAGCATTACATTTAGGAGACTATAGAAAACAAGACTAATTCCTTTGAGCAGAAAAATGTTATGGGGATTTTGAAAGATAGTTGTGTATCTCATCACAATATACTACTAAGCATTGTGTAACAAAACTAACCTTTACTTTTGAAATATAAATATGTGTAACACCAACCTAAGAAGAGTTTTGTTATCCTATAGAACACATTTCTATAAACATTTAAAAATCCTCCTTGCTTAAGGAACAAAGTAATTTGAATATGCATTTTTTTCTCACTTTTCATGACCTGAGACCTTTATTTTATAACAACAGGAGATGGATGTCTGATTGCAGCACCTTTACCGGCTCAGAGGAGGACATGGAACTCAAAAGAGGAGAAGCCCAAATGAAAATAACAAATACCTACTGTGTGTAATAAAAGACTGTTAAAATCCTCATTCACACTTTTGGCACCAACTGGGGCAATTTTGGACTCTGTTCCTGAATCTGGCTTCATTTGAACTATGTGAAGATGGGCTTAGAGGTAGCTGTGGGGTCCGGGTGCAGGTGAAGCAGAGGGCAAGCAGATTAGCACAGAGAAGAGCTAAGCAGTGATGTTTACCATCACTGTTTACTGTCAGGCTTGTGCAGGATTGCTTTTACAGTGGTCTGTTACAGCTGGTTTATAGTTATCTGCAAATCAACATCAAGCCAGACTGCTTCCCTCCCCACTGCTGGGGACATGCGTGACACATCTAAATGACTCCACTGCAAGGCAATACAGAACCTGATCTCAATGTTTCCCCAGTGCTACCAGCACAGCTTGTAATTAGTGTGAATCATGTTAAGTGTTTTTCATGCAGGAAGAAGAAGAAACATCCAGTAGAAGTGTTTAAGAGTCCCAAATGATAGAAATTACACGTCAATCGTCTTTCAGAGAGAATCTCTTATTTCAGACGACTACTATATTCCTGCATTGACAACTGCTGCAAGGTAGGACTGAGACTGGCTTATGCCAGCATAAGGCTGCGCTTTTACTAGGGAGGGATCATTCTGTTTCCTCTCCCTTCCACAACCAGACTCACCATGCCCCCTCCCAATGCTGACACAAACACCTCAGCAGTTTGGATGGGTCAGACCATCTTGCTTACACAGCTGGCTGCACAGTCATACACTTGCTAGCGCATGAGCATGGCCAAATGCCAGCTTCTCCAGCTACCCGAAGGACTAATTGCACAGGGGTAACAGTGTGTGATAAAAGGTACACAATTCGTCACACTGTGCAAAATGGTCCCTGTGTTACACGGGTGACAGGGCCAAGCCCAGGTAGCCTCCAGATCTGAAGTAGAGGCAAGTATCCATGGCAAGTGGTTGCAAGAGCAAGGAACCCACCCAGGTCAGTGGCAGCAGCGAGAAGGTACGGGACTGTCTCTCCTGGGTTTCACAGGTTTCTGAAAAATGCACCAGTAGGTCTGCACTATATAAGCTGAGAGATGAGATTCCTTTTTTCCGAAGAACTTCTGAAATTGAGGTGGAGGGAGGAATCTTTCCATTCAAAAGCAGAAAGTTATTAATATCACAGATTTCCTGCAGCAGAATAGGGGGAGATCCCCTGGGGCAAGGGGGAAGTGTTTAGAAATGGTTCTATTTAAAAAACATTTGAAATGGCCTTGCCAGAGGATGGTGAGGTGCACCTGGGACTCCTATGCCCCAGCTCAAGCACAGGGATGCCCACACTGAGTCGCCAGGCTGTCCACTCTCTTCACCGCCATGTTACCAAGTGCCTGCAGCCTGTGGTGCACTGAACACCACAGGCATCACTGAAGAAGCAGCACTTCATAAAAACTGGAAAGGCTTTGGTGGCAAACTGCTAAGCTATTTCTACCTTTTCTTCAAAATCATTCTCCAAAACTGGACAGAGCATTCAGCGGACTTTCTCACACTTCTGTGTGTTTCAGTTTGTGACTTCAGCTCAAATTTCCCCTAATTAACAATATTTTGTATCTTGAACTCATCCACATCCTTAAATTATTTTTCACTTCCCTTTGTAATCCAGCCCTTTCATACCATGAGGCCCTGGGGGCAGGATATTATCTTCATTAGGGATGCTTTCAAATCCTTACAGCTAAGTAATTTTGTGTTTTCTTTCTCATTAAAATACATGAGACACCAGATTATTGTACGTATTTTCTGTTCTAAATATCATCAAGTTTTATGATCATGTTTTTTCTTTATTTCTGTTTCTTAGAAGTATAGAATTTCTCCTGTACACAAGGTCTGGGAGTTCAAAACAAAAGTTATTTTAATGAGCAGTTTTTCATTTTAACAGAAATCTGCCAAAATAAGCTTAAAAATTAGCAAAAAAAATCTTTCCAACTGTCTCAGTGCCTGAAGCTAATTATAGAATTAAGTATTGTTGTCTGTATGGCACACAAGTGATTTTCTATGACACTTCAAGCTGTTCCCATCTAAAAACATGAAAACATTTTGAGGTAGCGACTGATTGACACAAACCAGAAGCGCCTGAGGAGCCTTAAGAAAAGTCTGAGCTAGACTTCTTATTCACATGAATCATGTCTCCAAGCACATGTATAACTAAAGAACAACTTTCATGTCACATCTGTGAAATCTGAAATACTTTCTAGCTGAAACAAATGGAAAGTTAAAGAAAACTGAAGGACTTCAGGGACAGGGTCCAAAGTGGCAACGCTCCCGCGTTTGCATCAAACTGGGGAAAAAGCCAAGCCAACCAGAGAAGCAACAAATGTTCTTTAGCTACCTCCCAAGATAAGAAGACCAACCACCTCAAGTTGATGTATACCAATGCATGCAGCCTAGGGAACAAACAGAAGGAACTGGAGCTCTGTGCCCAGTCAGAAAGTCATGATACCATAGGAATAACCAAAACATGCTGGGACAACTCACGTGACTGGATGGCTATAGGCTGTTTCATAAAGAGAGGCAGGGAAGGAGGGGAGAAGTTGTGCTCTGTGTTAAGCAGAACCTTGAATGTATAGAGGTCAACTACAGCAATTGTAGAAGCCCTATAGAATGTCTCTGGGTCAATATCAGAGGGGTCATCTTCAAGGGGGATCTTACAGTAGGCATCTGCTACTGACCCCAAATCAAGATGACAACACCAGTGAGGAAATATTTGGGTCACTAAAGCAATTTTCAGGTCAACAGAACCTGGTTCTTATGGATGACTTGAATTACCCAGACAATTATCAGTAGAACAACACAGCAGCTCACATGTCATCCATCAAGTTCCTGGAATGCATAGAGGATTGCTTCCTCATACAAATGTTACATGTGCCATTTAGGAATGAGGCACTACTGAACTTGCTAATCACAATCCAAGAAAACCTGCTTTGTAATATCTCCACTATTGACAGCTTTGGCTGCAGTGATCACAGTATTGTGGAGTTTGAGAACCTGCTGAGCACACTGAAACCTAGTATTAAGACAAAGGTTTTAGATTTCAGAAGAGCAAACTTCTGCTCACTCAGAGCTCACTTGGGAGGGACTCCGTGAGAAGCTTCCATGGAGGATGGAGGAGCTAGCAAGTGCTGGGAGTTTTTCAAGCATGCTCTCTTCAAAGCACAAAAATAGTTCATCACCTTTAAATGTAAAGGAAGTAAGTGGAGCAAGAGACACCCTTGGCTTAACTGGTCTACTCAAAACCAAAAAAGAAACTCAGCTCCATCTGAAATTGGCCAGAGGTGTCAAAAACTACAAGAAAGGGTTTTCCGGTATGTAAAAAACAAGCAGAAAGAGAAGGAAAATGTTGCCCCTCTTCTAAATAGGAGAGGTGAATTAGTCACCAACAAGACTGAAATAGCAGAGGTCCTCAACACTCTCTTCATCTCTGTCTTTACCAGTACTGTTGGGCCTCAGGCCTTGGGAACAAAAACCCAGGTTGATACAAACACAGACCCCTCATCAGTGAAGGAAGAGTTCGTATGCAAACTGTTACAGGAGCTTTACCCCTACAAACTGATGGGGTCTGACAAATGTCCACCTGAGGGTGTTAAGAGAGATGGCTGATGTCTTTGTGAGGCCACTCTCCATAATCTTAGAGAAGTCATGAAGATAGGGACAGAATACTGGAGGAAGGCTAATGTCACCTCCATCTAAAAGGAGGTCTTAAAATTAGGATCCAGGAGACTATAGGCCCATCAGACTGCCTTCAGTTCCTGGGAAAGTTATGGAACGTTGGGGCTATGACAAGTGAAATGAAGCACATGACTGGGAAAAGGGCAAATCATGCCTAACTTAACTGATCGTTTCATATGACGAAGTAATCTGCTTGGTTGATATAGGGCAAGCAGTGGTCATCGTTTACCTGGATTTCTCCAAGGTTTTTGATACAGTTTCCCACAGCCTCCTCCTAGAGACACTGATAGATTATAGTCTAGAGATGTGGTCTGTGCAGTGGGTGGGGAACTTGCTGACAGATCAACCTAGAGGCTGGTGCTAAATAGCTCCTTTTCAAACTGGAAACCAGTGACGAGTGAGGTCCTCCAGGGATAAATATTGGGCCCAATGCTATTTAATCATTTCATAAATGATGACTGTATTATCATCATAAGGATGATGAGATCAAGTGTAGCCTGATGAAGTCTGATGATGATATCCAATCGAGTAGGGGAGTGGACACTTTGGAAAGGAGAGCCATCCTGCAGGAAAACCTGGATAGGCTGATAGAGATGGCTAGCAAGAACCTTACAAAGTTCAACAAGGACAAGTGTAAGGTCTTCCACCTGAGAAAAGGTAATCCAGCAGTGCAGCACAGGCTGGGATCTATCCAATTGAGAAGCAGGTCTGTGAAAAGTGACTGGAGGCTTCTGGTGAATAAAAAGCTCAATATGAGCAAACAGTGTGCTGCTGCAGCAAAGAAGGCCAACACGATGTTGGTTTGCATCAAGAAGGGCATAAGCAGCAGAGGTAAAGAAGTCATTGCCCCACTCTACCCAACACTTGTCAGGCCACACCAGGAATACTGTGTTCAGTTTTGGTCCTCCCTATACAAAAAAGATGTGGACAGGCTGGAAATGGTCCAGAGAAGGGTCACAAAGATGATCAAAGGACTGGAAGTCTGCCATCTGAGGAAAGGCTGAGAGAACTGGGTTTGTTCAGCCTTAAGAAAAGAAGGCTTAAGGGAGACCTTATCACCATGTTCCAGTATTTGAAGGATGGCCAAAAAGAAGATGGAGACTTCCTTTTCATAAATAGCCACATGGAAAAGACATGGGGTTCCCTTATAGGGTGCTCTGAACATCACTATCCTTGTTTCATATTGGGGAATCTGGGGCAAAGAAGTTACCTGCAAGGCTATGGAAGTAGTCAGAGATAATTCAAGCAGAGTTAACCCACCTCGTAGGTTAACAAAATCTTTGATATCTTTGGAGATTGAAAAATAATTGCCCAAATAAAAAACTTATTCCGTTGCTAATACTTAATTTTAGTTCACCTGTTACAGACATAATGACTTTTTTTCTGAATAAGAACCGAAGAAAGGGGCTTTAAAACAGAGGGATTAATGATCTACACCTGAACAGCAGTGAGAAGGTTGTGCCCAGCTCCACTGATGGTCTCTCATCCAAGTGCTGTCAAACTTCAGATAGTTCATTTACAAAGACAAAACAGAGCTGAAAATCAATTTCTGATTGGCCAGTCCACTGTTCTATAGCAGGAAATGCTCATCTCCTCCTGCTTCAGATTTAAAGACCTCTGTGCCTTCCCAGCTCCCAGACAACCCAAGGCTGGTCAGCCTCTTCTCACTACCCCAAGAATCTGCCAGCTCACACTTCATTCAAACATATCCACATGTACTTTGTAGCAAACATGCAAAGCAGCAGCACCCCATAGAAACATCCAGCTAGGAACTCAGTACCTGAGCTACATGTAGTTTCCGCTGAAAGCCCAGAGGAGGAAAAACACTCCTCTGCACACTGGAGCCACATATCATCTGCTCAGCTGCTACTCATCAGATGCTCAGAAGCACTCGCAGGTGCCAGACAGAGATGATGCTTGGCTCTTGCCAGGGAGGAGCAAGGATATCAAGCATTTGCCTACTGCTGCACCCATATTGTTACTCATACTGTTCTTACAGTTGATAATTTGGTACAACAGTCACACAGACAACCCTTCTTATATGATACATTTTGGTTCCTTGAAGACCCAATAATTGCTGGGAGCAGAGAGGTGGTATATAAATAAGACTCAAGTATGGTGACAAGAGCCTTAGCAAAAATCTTATGAAGGAGTTTTATTTTTCTTTATGAAATACAGTCAGATTGCTCTCCCAAAGAGAGTGCAGAACAGTGGAGGATATGTTCCTCCAAATTCTTCCCTTCTCACCTCTTTCCTTAAACAATTAAGAGGTTTTCCAACTCAAATCTAAGCACCTCAGACTACAAAACCTCTAAAATGAGCATGCAGCTAGACTAGCAGTAAAGCAATATTTCAGGAAGAAACATCAAAATCCCTTTTTTATCATTAAATTTCATTTACTTGGTCAAGAATTAGGTATACCTAAAAATAAACATGAAAGCAAAGCTAAGCTTTCCTACCAGGAGAAAGCTGTAGACATTCATTATGAAATACACTATACATGTGCAAATACACAAACAAATGCATATATTTATATATGTCTGAGTCAATCAGAAACATTGCCATCCTGATTTATATATAAATTTTATCTTTAACAAAAGTTCTCTGGCTTAGAAATGAGAGGAACTGCTAGACCCTCAGGACTGGCAAATTTAATACACAGAGAGGAGATAAAGAAACAACATTTCGTTAACTCACTCTTGGAGAAAAAAGTACTACAAATACTACTGAAAAAATGTAGAATTGAGGGAAGTTAATGAGTCAAATTAAGTGAAGTTTTAATGATGAGATGTTACACTTTTCAAAATCAGACATAAATCACATCAAAATAATCAGCTAATTAAAGCAAATCCTAACATGCTTCCTCCAAAAAGTCTTTATAAATAAGGAAAATATATTCATAATTTATATGCTATAGACACAGTATCCTTCAATGCTTGTTTTGAATTACAAGTTTCCCATAGAAAAAGCGGAGTCAATTAACTTAAAATAAACAAATTTAAGCTTTCAGAGACACTATAGCACCTTTAAATCCATCACAATTCAATGACTTCCTTTCTTACTTACAGTGTAGAAGCTTTTCCTTACAGTCAGACTGCTTGCCTGACCCATCTGATGTAAAGCATCACTTAAGGAGCTTGCTGCTCAGTAAGGAACTCACAGCCGGTGCCAACGCATGTGTGCTGTGTCGTACAAAGAAGGATCACTGCCTCAGTCACAGTTTAGGCATCACACTTGGAGATCAGACACTTGTGGGATCATTCATTATTATTTTGCTTTCTATTTAGTGTGTCCAAAAACTAACAAACCCCTTGATGCACTTGTAGTACTTGCAGTCCATCACAGCATTTCAGGGATTTAATTATCCATTACTTTAGAGTTTTATAAGTATTAGTATTATATTCCGGCCAAGCCACTCAGCTTATCAGTGCTGCTTAAGCAGCCTGCTACATTATGAATGGCATGGCAAAGGGGAATAAAATCCTCATTATGAGGCACTGCTTCCCTCCTCAGTACTGTGCCATGGCGATTTCAGTTTAAAAGCCTCCATGGTACCTTACACTTCGTCACGGGATGGCAACTCGCTAGATCCTTCTGCTTCTGTTACCCCAGGGCAAGACTGAAATCACTAGGATTAGAAACTGGATTAAAAGCTCAAGAGTGAGCTGCAGGAGATGGTGATTAGCAGTCTTGAAGGCACAACTGGTATCCTTGAGAGAAAAATACCTCCTAGATCCCAGCTTCTTTTGGTGCCGTCAGCCAAGCCCTCACACTCCAAAACACGTGTAAGCAAGTGGCTTAGCAGCACCACTTCCAGTATACTGACCATATGCTTATGCATTTCATTTGCTTATATTTGTAAATATGACTCTATCAAAGCTGTGCTTAATCCTGTTTCTTAAATATTGGATCAAAACCAATAATGCAGATTAAAGCTTAATACCACAACTAACTGCCAATTAAAAGAAAGTGGTTGAAAATGGCATTGAGTACTTTAATATAATTGGCTGGAAAGTGCCACTCAGGGCCCCTCCTGTCAGCCTCACACTAGCTCTGGCATGCCCAGGGGTTGCTCTCCTATTCAGGCCCTCAGTGGCTACAAGGAACCTGTGTCTGGTCTCAATTTGGGATCCTGGAAGAGATGGCATCCAGATTATTGGACTACCATGGGTTATCTTTACTAGCATCTTTGAAACACTGAGGCATCAGTAAATCAGAGAGAAACAAACAAAATAACAGCTGTAGGAAGAAAATTATGGAGAGCTATGAATTAAATTTGACCTCCAAAGCAGACAAGTTCCGATAAATAATCAGTGACAAGATCAAAAACCCCTAACCTTTGAGAAATAGGAAAACTTTAGGAAATACAGCTTTAGTGGAAGAGTAATCACACTAATAGCTAGTGCAATTTCCTCATGTATACTTCTCATGCATTGGCATTTTTAAAGGGAATATTGCAAACACTAAATAGGACTGATAGGCTGATACTGTTCAGATTTTAGAATGTTACCTAGCACAGGAAGATGGTAAATTAATATATACAAGTTCCTATATTGAAAATGGCTAAGGAAAAGTCATGTCTGCAATCATCAGTAATGCAGGATAGTATGGATGATGGATGAATGATGGATGGATAAAAATCAAAACAACATTCATTTCCGAGTGTCAGAAAGGACAACAGATTTGTTAATTGGCCCTGTTCATATATTCATCTCATATCTATCTCCCAGATTGGCTCCTGTTATGCAATGTCTTGCCCTACTCCTATCCTGAACTTACAGCCTCTTGCAATTTTGTTTAAATGGAAAATACAATCCAGTTGCTCTCTGCACCTGTATTCTTACGTTCAATGCTGACTGAACTCACAAGGTTGAATTGGCATTTATTACCCAGCATGAAAGTCACATATAGCTGAGCTTGGTCAGCTTCTGCTAATGGCATCAACGTAGATAAAACTCCAGAGGCAGAGGCAGACAGCAAAGGACAGAGACAAGGTTTTCCGTGTTACACAGAACCTTGATTTTCTTATAAACTCCAAATCCTGGCAACCTCTGTTACTGACTGGTATTGTCCTCTCAGGGTAAGTCAGGACATTCTGGCCCATTTCAATTCTAAATTTCTCTAAATTTCTTCTACAGCTTACTATGGAGAAATGGACACTGGAGAGAGAGTAATACTTTTTAAATACCTGCAAGGAGGGGAAGACTCCACATCCACTCTAGATACAAGAGGAAATAAATTGCAGCAAAGGGGATCAGGCGAAACACTAGGGAATCTTTTAACTTGTAAGCAGGCAATGCATCGAAGCAGCCTGCTTTCAGAGGCTGCAGGATCTCATATTGAAGGGTTTTTCAAATAGGTTTACATGAACAGGTTAACTAAACATCTATCAGAAGGAATCTCATCCTGGGGCAAGAGGAGAAACCGCATGGCCCCAACTCACTACTTTATCCCATATGCCAGTTGTTGAAAATCTCTGCATACTCTTAGGCTGTTAAACAGCTGCTATGTTTCACTCTGTCAATGACTGATTTTCAGTCGTCTCTGAACTTGCTGCTCTTTAAGTACATGTTGTTAAACCCCCAAGCTTTTCCAGTCAACCAAGGAGGGTCCTGTAGAAGTGATTATCTCTGTTTCGTGGTACCGCACACTTCTCTTTCCAGATCTTCTCTTGGTTTTCCCTCCCCTGCAATTCTGCCCAGGATCATGCTGAGCTGGATAGAAGCCAGGAAGAAAAGGCATTAGAGACACTGTCTCCAAAGAGGTGCACACCAGAGCTTCAGAGAATCAAGATCTCTGCTGGCACATGTGAACACTGCCCAAGCTTTCAGAGCACAACATGGTGGAGAATGTCATATTCAGAGTGAACAATGTGGTTTTCATGATGGAAGAAAATCTCCCATTATCTTCCACAGGACAAAAGCAAAGATTTTTCAGGTATTGAGAAGGAGGTCAGAGGATAAAATAGAGCAAAATGAGAATTATTACTGAAATTGATTCCCCTTTGGCAATGGCCTGTTAAACAACCTTTGTGCAAGTCCCAAACTCCCTAGTCAGCCTTGCCTTGGGATAAAAAGACAGACCTCAAAGAGTGCTGTGGGAGCTTTGTAGTATCAGGTCAAGATGTCGCTCATTTTGTCGCTCTGTTTCTGTCTGAAAAGAAAAATCTTATTGGTGACTATAGTTAAAGGGAATAAAGTTGATACTTTACCTGAAGCATCAGGATGATAGAGGCTGGGAGCACTTGCTATTTCTCCTTGCTGATGGAGACAGCTACCTGAGGATCTTTGACTTGCAATGAGAATCCTGCTCTTTGCAGACGGTAACCTGGACACTGCACCCAGTCCTAACTGTGGCTTGAGTATCATGGCAGATCGATAAAAATTTGGTGGGACCTCATAGTGAGTATATGGTGGAGGGCAAAATTCATCTTTCACAGGCCTTTCCCCAACCTACAGAAAAATCATTAACACAGATGTTATGCCACAAATCAATAAAACCAGAAAATACAGAGCACTGAATGCCTTATAAAGGCTAATTTTATCTCCTTGTGGATCTGGGCATCAGAGCCCCGCGGACTGATATTCATTTTTCAGAAAATGTTGGTCTTAACGTATGAATCACTCTCCACGAATATACATATTGCAGTCTCAAAACCCAACCAAACCCAAATAAAGCACTGATCTCTTCCCAAAAAGAAAATTATCAAATAGTAGGTCTTCACTTACTGAAAATGAAGTTACTTTTAAGTCCTGAAAGGTAATTATTGACAGAGGTAAATACACCAAGAGAGTGTTTAAGTGGAATTCTTATTAAAAGTTATCTAAAATATCCTTACTGACATATAATTTGGGGGGAAATCAGTTTTAACTTAGATACAGCTAAAAATAAAGCTGACAATAATTTAAGTTCCTTTTGCCTGATAAATGGTATTGTCAAGTGTGAGGAACAAAACCTTTCTGTTCTTACTGCAAAATGTTCATTGTAATCTGTGCCCCTGAAGTTCCTGAAAAGAGACCTGAATATGAAGGAGGGCATATTTCTGTATGCTAAATTTTCAGAGGGCTGTTGAAAATTCCAAATCACAGCTAAAAAACCCAGCTGCCCATTCGAACTGGAAAAAAAGAGGCAAATCTGTAGATGTAAAACATTTATTGTTTACCACGAAAGAAAGGATGCTTTACTAAAATCAGTGGCAAATCTCCCAGTAATTTAATGGGTGGATACTGGATGGGCAGCATAATAAGTTCCAAGCTGGAATTATTTCCAGCAAACTGGCTGTAACCAGAGAACTTGCAGTCAGGGAATGACCCGGTTCCCTCGTTCAGCCCTTGCATTTTTGTACTGTCAAGCTGGGCTCTGGCTCCCACCTTGCTGTGCTGCTTTGTGACTCAGGACAAGGGCGCAAAGTAGTGTCAGTAGCTTTCATCTTTCTCATTGGCAAAGAACCATTTGCTCTTCGAGGTAGAGTCCAACTTCTTAACTATTTTCTTTAAAAATGTAAAATCATAATCTAGAAAGGACCCATGAATATTTTTCATTGCATTCTATTTAGGCCAGAGGACTGAAAAAAAAGACTTAGGAAATAGGAAATCGGAGCTAAATTTGTTTAAAAATTAATCAAAAAAAGTGCCATAGGCTACAGAGGAAGAAATGCAACTGTCAATTAATTAACTCTGCTTTAAGTTATGATGCATATAATATGCCAAATCAATTTCTAGCAATTATAAGCATTTAGAATACACACTTCAACATTGGCTATAAAAGCTTTGAACCTAGCTGCTTCAAGAGTTTTAATCCTAATTTAGGAAATCTTTAATATGCTAAAAGTGACAAGATTGGCCTTAAACTATTAAGTATAGAATCTTTGAGGCCTTTCCACAGGAACTAGGAGGGCATAAGTAACAAACACTGAGCATTATATTTTTGCTCTAAATTTTTTCCTTTGTTTGCCGTCCTATTTTCTGCCATTAGATATTCCTATTTCCTTTTTTTACTGTACTCCTACGACCTATTTCTAAAAGTTAGGATGCAGGTTTTTATTGTACAGATGATTCTCTAGACTTGGACAGTAGATGTTTAGCTTCTTATTTTCAACTTCTGGATATGAGATGGTTTTCCTGGATAAGATTCAGTTATCTTTTCCCTCCCTGATGAATTTATTTCAATCAGATTTCACTATATACTGCGTATCATTTCATATTTAACTGGCAGAAAACATACCAATGCCAAGTACTTGAGCATAAGGAATAGAGACATTCTTTAAATATAGAAATCTCACATTTTTTACAAACTGGGTCAGCGTAGCCAAACTTTCAGTAACCTCATTTTTTTTTCTTTATTGCCAGTGTGTTACGAATAACATAGAATAACATGCACAGAAAACCAAACAATCACAAGCATAAAACACCTTCTCCAGCTGAGAGAATTGAGATGGATTTACCCAACCACCTCTTGAAGAGCCCAGTTTTCGGGGACATAAACTTGCTGTGAAGACACAATCCTTTTAGTTTTCTATTTAAAAGTGAATTCATGAAGTGTATCATTTAACTCATCCCAACAAAGTTGTATGCTCTGAGGGAAGTAGTCATGGTGCCAACCCCGACAATATTCAAGAAGCATTTGGACAATGCCCTCAGACACACGGTGTGTTGGAGTTGTCCTGTGCAGGGATAGGAGTTGGACTTGATGATCCTTGGGGGTCCCTCCCAACTCAGGTCAATCTGTGACTCTATGATTATAAGTCCATTTTAAAGATTTTCAGAAATATCTGGGTTAATACGACAGCCGTTAGCATTCTGTACTATATTTTTGTACAAGGGACTTCCAAAGAAAAGATCTATTGCAGCCTGTCAACTAAAAAGAAGCTCAGCTCACAGTTTTATTTTTCGTGACTGTCTGCTCTTTCCCCACTCACCCCATTTAATGGACTTGTTAAAAAGAACTGGAAAGTCTCTAGCAAATACTTGGGAGTGTATAGGAATTTCCACAGGCTGGGTAATGTTGAGCAGAGCTGGCAGCATGGCCAGCAGATAAGGATACCCAACACTTCCTTTCATGTTACTTTGTTTGTAATCTCATCAAACATTAATGCCTCAAGCAAGAATTCTCTTGTCAAGTGCCTGCTTCAGGCAACTATTTGGGAAAAGAGTTGGCAGCATTGGTCCAGGCAGTTCAGATAATGAGATAAGAGGGAAAACATTGCTGATTTGGCTAAAACAACTCCTCCTATCCCTTTTTCCCCTATGGGTCTTCCGTTTCATTGTTTCAACAGGCTTCAGTCCATGCTCTCTGGAGCAGAAAGAAGCCTGTGCTAATGAATGAATCCAAGGAGGTGGCTGAACCGGACAGGCACAGCCTCGAAGAGGCAAGCAGGAGCGCTGGTCACCAGCAGACCTCCTCACAAACCCCAGCCAGAACCAGGGCTCTTGGCAGCAGCCATAAAGTAGTGAATAAAGCCAGCCAAGGATCACTCTCTGGCAAGGTGTGGACTATATCCATATGGGTAAAGTCTTACCCTGCAGATCAGGCTGGTCTAGTCCATGCTGGTCCCTGGGAACAGCCTCTGGGTGAGCACCCACTGGTACAGGTGGACACTAAGCTGGGGAGCATGCTCTCAGTACAGCAATATGGACAACCTTTCATGAGCTCTGGAGGCTGTGCCCTTCTGCCGTTCAGTTCACCAGCATGGCTACAGCCTTTGGGTCCCATGGTTTGGTCTGTTACTTCCCGTGCAAATACAAAGTGGTCACAAATTTCTGCTGGCACTGACTTGAAAAGGCTGAGGTCCACATTGAGATGGTGAGGCCATGCTGCGATGAAGTGTGTGGACAGCAGTAGTCTGCCTGGGACAATGACTGGTGTTTTATTAAGCATTTCACTTTGAGAGGGTTTCTGCCTTTGGTTTTGGAACCTGAATGACATGCTGAAGTTCCAAAAAAAAACACTTGAGGAAACGCTAATGTCACAGCCAAGGCTGCCCATTTAACCTTAGCTCAGTTCCAATACGGATGCACAGCTGGCTTATTTTCACACCTGAGCTGCGATTTTGTCTGAGCTGCCCTGCCTGGGCTTTCTCACAAGTAACTGAAGGAGCACTGCAGGCTCCCCATTGCACAGAGGTAGACCTCAAGTTTTCCTCAGGCAGCTCAACAGGCCTTACCTTGGAGTCCCCTGTCCAGGACAGCACCTTCCAATTTTTTCCAGCTCATGGCATCCAGAGGAGTACTTAATTGTTTCTACTGTTTAGCTAGCTGAAGCACGCTTAAAGATTACAGGTCTGATTGATAGCAGCTATTAACACTCCCTATCATAGCTACATAAAGAGCTATAAAATGGGAATGAAAGCCCAAATCAGATGTGTGAAATAGTGCAGGCTGCGATTTTTTCCCTCACAAACGTAATGCAGAGTATCTATCTCACTTCAGCATCTCCTTGTTTCCAAAATCTCTGTCTTCCACACTGTCCCTTCACCAGGGATATTTTGATCTATCCCATCCGAATTGCTTTCTTTCAGACTATACATCAGTCACCTGCTATGAACTCGTACTGTGCACAGATGTTCTTCTAAACATTTGTTCACTTCCATGGATCAATCATTTTCCTTTCTCTTGACTCACACCGGAGCTAAATCGCTCCCGTTCGTATTACCTCAACTAGCAGGGGACTATGGTACTTGCAGCCCAAGACAGCAAACACCATCCCCTGCTATCAGCTCCTGACTCCTGGGTTAATGCAAACTTGTAACACAAACTACAATTGTATTGATTTTACCCTCCTATCCTCTCCTCCAGGCAATCCAATTTCTCTCGAGAAGCAGCTTGCTTGGCTTAAAACCTTCCCTTGTTGAAATACCCACCCAAAGTCATATCGTTTGGAGGACTGGAGGAAGATGTTACGGATCTTCTCCAGTTCCTAAGTGGCCTCCTTCTAACTCTATTCTGGAGTAAATCATGCTGCAGACTTACCTAAACCTGAGTCTTTCTCCTGCTAAAAACAGTCCTCAATGGTGCACAGAAATCCATCCTAAGCTCCCAGATGTGTCTGCTGATCCTATCTGATTATCTGAACCCCAAATGAATGGACCATAGACACCTATGACATTCAGAGAGTCATGTCATCCTACAGACAGCCAAACAGCTGCACAATCTGGATTATTTTGGCTTTAATATCCATAGCCACACCTAACAGTACCATTACCTAATAGTAATAACCTAAGAATTTTCCCCCAGCTTACAGTGCGATTGTGAAGATGTACTAATAGTGGCTGGCACAGAGATGCTCACAATTACTTTAATAATTCCTCCTCCGGATACAAAATACAAGGGACAGAGCAGGAAACAGAAGTTAGAGGGGAAAAGGCAGCCTAGTACTGTTCTTTCTGTGTTTGGGATGAGATGGTGCTCTATGAATAGAGCATATAAATATTTAACATATAATCCATGGTCTCTTCAGTAGGTGCCTGCTAACATGCCATAAGGCCGAATCTACATTCACACATCGTATCTTAATTTGGGTATTTGCTGGCTTTTGATTGTCAACACTGTCACCAAATATATTATTTCAGTGCTGTGCCTTGGATAAATACTGTATGTAGATGGATGCAGCCATTAAAATAGCCTCAATGACACAAGACAAAGCAAAAAAAGTGACATTTTTCTAAAAAAATGATTCAAATGAAATACACTTGTGTGATCTTCAGTATTTCTATAAAATGTTTGCTTGTTGAGCTACCAAAGGTCCCAAGCAGCAGACACAAGGGCACATCCTAGACACAAATGAAGCTTCCTCTTTCCTATCCTTCTCCGAATTCCAAAGGTCAATCTTGCTCCACTGTACTCACCTCCCAGCAGGGGATTTCAGGGACTCAAGACTCCTGCTCAGCTTATTGAAGTGGAAACACAATCAGATATCAGGAGTCAGAATTGGCCAGAGAGACTTCCATCGCCTTTTGGCTGCTTGGGAAGGCTTTCCCAGTAATTGAGATTTCTTACTGAAGATGTAGGTCAGTATAACACATTGTTTTAAAACAAGTCAAAAGTAAATCTTTTTCTGCACAATATCTACGTTCTAACAAGAGCTCGGATAGTCCCTGAGTTTCATTACCGCTAAAGAGAGGGGAACTAGTTTAGACCTTTAATGATCTGTCTGCAAAAACCTGCCAACTTTCCATTAAGGAGGAAAAGTCTCTGTGGGAAAATTACATTCATTTCGCAAAGCTATGCTTTAGGAATAAAAAAAAAATCCACTTATGGATAAACTCAGTGTGTCTTTTCCTTTCTAAACATCTCTATTTATACTACCAGCAGATGATTGGTTTTCTGGGAAAACCAGGAGGAACACAATGACACCTTCCAGTCACAGATCAGCATCAGTGCCAGAAATAAGCAAGTTTATTTCTAATAATCACACTTTGCTTTGATTTAGGATTTATTTCTTATTTGAGGTTTGAGACAAACTTCTGAAAGCAACAAGTAAGGAAACGATTACCACCTGGCATACAAAAGAGAGTGTCAAAGCCGTCTCCTTACCTCCTGCAGAAACTTCTCACTCATTGGACTGAAGTGATGGCCTGGGGGCCTAATTCCTGACACCACCAGTCCAGAACTAAAGAGTCTTGGCTTCTGTAGATCGGGTTTAAATTTGTCATACAGGATGCTGGGGGCCTTCGCCTCCCCTCCATTGGACACTTTTTGCTCCGTAGAGATGGGCACACCACATGCAGGGGTACCAAAGGGCAGCCCTGCTGTTGCAAACGAAGGCTCAAGCTGCTCTATTGAACTAGGGTTTCTTCTAATGTATGTGATGATTTTAGGTCTCACAGGTTTGGGCCTGGGTATGGCAGGTTTCATCTCGATGTTTTCTTCCAGCTTTTCACTGCAGTCGCTGTCCACATCTGCCTTATCTGCAAGGGAGCCCTTGGACTGGACCAGGATAGGTTTGGGGATGCTGCAAGCAGTCTTGATGATAGGCACTTTAGGGGATATGTTTAACAACTGTGTACTCTCAGTGGGAGGTAGGATTGAGGAGGGTGATAGCTTGTCAACATGAAGTGTGTAAAGGTCCTTGAAATTATTGTTTGATGGTGTGGGCTGACCATTAGCATCCAGCACTGCCATTGGGCGCACAGGAGTTGGGACACATAAAAAGCCATCAGCCTTTGCTGAAACCTTATAGTTCTCTACTGGTTCATCTGGAGGATGTTTCAGTGCATTAGCTGTATTTTTACTTGGAACTGAAAAGCTCGAGGTTTCTGCATCACTGTCATGGTTGTCAGGTTGTTGGTTTGACACTGTCTTTGCACTGCATGTTCCGTGCTGATCTGAGATATCAGAAGCAGGTACAGCATCCTCCTCAGTGCTTCCTTTGACTAGCATCAGTGTATTCTCATTATCTTTCAAGGGTTTGCTGTCAAGTAGATTAATGTTATTTCTAAGAGATATCTGTTCACGAACTGCTTCATCGCAACCTGCGTCAACTTCATGTGAATTCTCATTTTTTCTAGGTGTCACTCTGCCACTGGGTTTACTATCACAGGTGAGTGGGATTATTGTTTCCACTTCGTCAGTAACATCTTCCTCACCAACCTGGCTAGTAGCCCCATTGTCACTGTCATTGCTTTCTCTCCCTTCCCCACTGATGGTGACATCATCCCTCGGCAATTTGTCATTAGGATACTTTACTGCCTGGCTTGACAATGGTTTCTCTACATTATTACAGGTCTCTTGAAAATGGGATGCTTGAAATTTTGATGCATCACACCCAGAGCCTTTCTGTTCCTGTACCGCTGTATTTTCATCTTTTTGACATTGCAGGAACTCTACTGAGATAATTCTCTCAATCTTTTGTTGACATGTATTTTTAGATTGCAGAGATGGTAGAGTCTTAAGTTCCAGTTTCTTCCTTTTATCACCCTGACCTGATTGTGCTTCTGATATACTAGCAATCTCATTGGACTTAACAGCTGAAAGTTGAGAATGAGAAATATGCAGTGTGCTTTCTACATTAACATTTGGTATATTTTCTGGTTTACTTATTTTCTTGTTCCCTGAGGTAGACGGTTTGGAATAAAACGTATTGTTTTCCTCTGAGGTATTGTCAAGTGGATGAAACACCATCCCAAGAAAATGATCTGTGGATTTTTTTTGTGATTTCTCTGCATTTCCTCCTAAATGGTGCGACCTGTCAATGGAGTCTAATGATGCAGAAAGCAGACGTTTACATGACACACGGTTGACACAGTCTTTTGCACATGTTTCAGGCTGAGGAGAAAATTTACTTGGTCTTCCCAAAGAAAGCCTTTTTATTCTTTCCATCTCCACAGTCCTGGGCATTTTACCCTTAGAAAAGTTCTGGGTGAAGTCAACATCACCTTTGGAAATAACCTCCAGGTTGGCATCATTTGTGCTGCTTTTTAAATTGGACAAACTTTGACCTCGGCTAATCCTGATATGCCTTGCTATATCCTTAGTTTCACTGGTCCTACAGTCTTTCCCCATTTCCCTGCTTGTGGTGAAGGGCAGCTTGCTTTCCTGTACACTGGTGTGACAGGTCCGACAGTCTTTGAAGGTCAAAAGTTTATTCTGCTCTGTATTCAGATGACTAACTTTCTCTGATCTTTCACAGTGTATATTTCCACTCTCATCTGTCAAATCACGTTTCTTAACATCCCCTTCAGTTGTTCTAATTTTTGTCACAATTTCGTTGGCATTGGTATCCCCCACACTCACTATGGTTTCATTATTATTTTTTATTTCACTGTGGTTGTCCTGAAGCTGGGTGTAACATGACTTGTTTGGGATTAATGGAGCACTCATTTTGAAGCTTCAGGTGACTGCTTTTTGGCAGTCCTAATTAATAAGAAAGCCTTTTTCTCTTTCAGGTTACCTAATATGCATGCTTCAATTATACATTTAAATTATAAACTGATCAGTAGAAAATTCCTCATCAGAAAGCTTGAAGTCTCTTGTCAGAGTCACATCTTTGTGCTGCTCAGTTGTTTTTCGTGCAGCCTCTGGATCTAGGAAATCTTTATGATGTGCAGTAGAGAGGTTCAACGAAAGCAAAAGAGGTCTGTCAAGTCCCCTCTGAATGAGAACCAGTTAATCCAGCCAACCTATGAGGAAACAATAAAAAAAACAATGTTACATTCATGACAGGAATCATGCTAAATAAACCAAAGTCAAAATCAGCAGGACTCCCAGGTATATCTTCAGCTGAGAGCAATTTTCAAACAGTTTAGGTGCTGTTTCAATTATAATTTTGCTCCCAGCAAAGATTCCTAGTGTAGCACAGATCCCTGACTTGAGAAGTTACACAGTTTAAATTGTCCTGGTTAGAATCATACAATCATAAGGATGGAAGAGGCCTCTGAGATCACCGAGTCCAACCGTGCCTGCCTACCTACTAAACCATGTCCCTAAGGAACTCATCTACCTGTCTTTTAAACACCTCCAGGGATAGCGACTCCACCATCAACCTGGGCAGCCTGTTCCAATCCCTGACCACCTTTTCAGTGAAGAAATTCTTTCTAATGTCCAGTCTAAACCTCCTCTGGCACAACTTGCGGCCATTTCCTCTCGTACTATCACTTGTCACTTGTGAGAAGAGACCAGCACCCACCCCGTCACAACCTCCTTCCAAGGGAGCTGTAGACAGTGATGAGGTCTCCCATCGGCCTCCTCTTCTCTAAGCTAAACAACCCCAATTCCCTCAGCTGCTCCTCACAGGGCTTGTTCTCCAGCCCCCTCACCCGCCTCATTACCCTTCTCTGCACACGCTCCAGCACCTCAACATCCTTCTTGTAGTGAGGGGCCCAAAACTGAACCCAGCACTCGAGGTGCGGCCTCACCAGTGCCGAGTACAGGGGCACAATCACCTCCCTCCTTCTACTGGCCACGCTGTTTCTGATACAGGCCAAGATGCCATTGGCCCTCTTGGCCACCTGGGCACACTGCTGGCTCACGTTCAGCCGGCTGTCAACCAACACCCCCAGTGCCTACTCTGCCAGGCAGCTCTCCAGCCACTCTTCCCCAAGTTTGTGACGCTGTATGGGGCTGTTGGGACAAAAATGGAGGACTCTGCATTTGGCCTTGTTGAACCTCATCCCGTTGGTCTCAGCCAATGGATCCAGCCTGTCCAGATCCCTCTGCAGAGCCTCACTTCCTTCAAGCAGCTTGGTGTCATCTGCACTGGTTAGAACAGTGGTTGCTAATGTTTTTAAGCCATATAGATTTTTAACTGGAAATAGGCATAAATAGCTAGGTGAGGATGAGACCTTACCTCAAGGGTCTAAGCATTTTTATATTGTTATGGCAATGTCTTTATTATACCAAGAGTGGCTACTGATGCATTTAAAACACCATCGCATAGCCAAACCATAAGTAATAAAATTCTAGGTTCATTAGGGGACATCTATGTGTTTCTCTCCTTGCCTTGTACAGATGACTCCTGTATTTCCGCTGACACCCCATGCCCTTTGACATTTCTTAGCCACTTCTATAGATGCCAAGAAAGCAAAAGCTATGGCTGGAGGCTTGCAAACAAAACCCATCTTTTTCTGAGACACGTGCATATGCGTATATTCAAATATAGAGGTTTATATACCAGTTTCAATACAGTGTGGATTCTTTCGGCCCTCTCCCACCTGTGGATTTGGGAGCCCAGATTTTCTCCTCTGTCACCTCCAACAAGATGAAGGGGAAATTTCCATCTGTGCCATGCCTACATTTGCTCTCTCTGATATTTCTTGTACCCTGTTACTTTTGTACCCTGTTATATTTGTACCCTTCGTAACAGAGAAATATGAACACTGGAAACTGAAACACGCTCCATAGTTTGCAGAAAGTAGAATTCAAAGCACCTGCAATGATCCCAGCTGTGTTGGGTTTCTAATTAGGGGATCTGAGGGTCACTAATTCGAAGCACTGAATAAGAAAGTCCAATGCGCTGTCTACAGCATCTAGGTGCAAGTCTAGGCTTGTGTTTCTAACACCCACTATGAGCTGGTCCTCCCAGCCTTCACATTGAGTTCAGTTCTGCTCACAACGTATGGCTCTGAGCTCAGAACCAGTTTCTTTATACACTGTACACACATTGGTTTAGTCTGAATTCAGGCTCCTGGCATAGTTTCAGCTCTTCAGCAAACAATAACTAATTAAATTAATTCATTAAACCAAACACACTGAATCCTGTTATTATAGATCTCATTCGTAGAGCATTGTAAAGACTTTTAAGCTAGTTCTGTGTTCTGTCCTTAGTCCCAGAGAAAAAAGAACAGAATACTTCCTTGTTGTTCTTCTCCCCCCAAGAAAATGTCAATAACAGAATTTAAGCTATTCAATGTGAAAGCTGAACTCTAAATGCTCTTCACTGGGCAAAGCATGTCTACTGTTATCTGTTTGATTAGCTAGAGAGGACTCCAGAGGGAGCTGAGGCTGATCAGCTCATGTTTCTCCCTCAGTTGGCAAGTGTGAGGGCCACAAAATGATCAGAGGCTGGAGCCTGTCTCCAATGAGGAAAGGTGTATTTAAGAGAACGTAGAGTAAGGAAAGCTTTGGGGAACTGAGAAAAAGATGAAGGGAGCTCATCTTCATCTTTCTTGTACTAGCTTTTACTCTCACCAGAAGTGCCACCCAGTGGCCCAAAACTATAAGATTGTGGTAGGTTGACCATGGCTGGCTGCAGATGTCCATCTGCCACTCTCACAGTCTCCTTTCTCAACAGGACAATGGGAAAAAACAGGCTGAAGAAGCTCATGGTTCATGAAAAATCTCAAGACAGGAAGATCACCTATGGAGTATCATCACAGGAAAAACAGACTTGACTTGAGGAAGATTTATGCAATTTATTGCTAATTAAAATCACAGAATTATAGAATCATCTGGTTGGAAAAGACCTCTGAGATCGAGTCCAACCGTGCCTGTCCCCTCACTAAACCATGTCCCTGAGAAACTCATCTACCCATCTTTTAAACACCTCCAGAGTTGGCAACTCCACCACCTCTTTGTGCAGCCTGTTCCAATCCCTGACCACCCTTTCGGTGAAGAAATTTTTCCTAATGTCTAGTCTGAACCTCCCCTGGCTCAACTTGCGGCCATTTCCTCTCATACTATCACTTGTCACTTGTGAGAAGAGCCCAGCACCCACCCCATCACAAACTCCTTTTAGGTAGTTGTAGACAGTGCTGAGGTCTCCCCTCAGCCTCCTTTTTCTCCAGGCTAAACAACCCTAATTCCCTCACCTGCTCCTCATAGTTGAATGGTGAGGAATTAAGAAAAAAAACCCCAAACCATAAAATACCTTCCCTCACTCACTTCCTTCTTTTCCTAGGCTCAACTTCACTCCTTCATGCACGGCTTCTCTGTCACAGCAATTACTCCTTCCCTGCCTTGTGCTCCCAGACACAACGAACCTCTGGGTGCCATGGCAATACATATAAATAAATTGGTAAATGATGATGGTGCTGTATATTAAATCCTAAGTACCGTATCAGAGAGCACATATTTCATATAGAGGAATACATTAATTCACCAATTATTTTCTCCTCTAAATCTCTTACATGGGTTTAGAACAAACTTAATTAAGACATTTAAAATTATGAACATGGTGCTAAGAAGTTGTTTGTTTCTCTTATTTACACTGCCCCCAATATGACATTGTGGAAATACCTGTATTCATTCAAAGCATGAGACAGGCCATGTTGGTATGCTTCACAAAGCGGATGCATGGGGTTTGTGTTACATTTGGGACCTTAAAAGATTAAAAAATAAAATGAAGCAGAAAACAGATGCAATTTTTACAGTTACTACCAAAAACTGGTATGAACAGCATATGCACATCTGTCCCCAAGAAATACCACTGGCAAATCAGCCACAGTCTGGCTAGGAGTTCTCTGGGAGATGAGATACCACTCCAGCTAATGCCAGGGATGAACACTGCCAAGAACTGAGCTCCACAGATAAAACAATGCTGAAGGGAAAGAAGTGAGAATATCTTCTTGAGAAGCCGCAATCATTATGAACAACTTATTCCAACGGTGAGGGAAGCTGAAAGCTGACACTAGGACATTAAAAAAAAAAAAAGCCAATAAACTTCTTGAAGTGGGTAAAATACAATAGGAATTAATTAAAAGTGGTGGAAAAGCACTCACCCAGGCATGTGATAATTTTGTTAATGTGATTTGGAAGGCTGAGAACTAAGATGTGGATACATTCCCTGATGGCATCTATTCATAACGAAGCAAACCCAGCTGTTTGGGGAAATTACAGTATAATCTCACCATTGGCAGATCCTATAGAAATGTTGCTTTATAACATGAAGAGGACAGTAATTCAGATAGACAACTTTCTGCCTGATGAGCAATTAAGTCATAGGCAGAGAAGAGAAATAGTGGAGCAAATGTTAAATCTTTACGCACTGGAAGACAGTTCCGACTTTTAAAACTGAAAAGAACTGAAAATACTAGAGGCTTTTGTAGAGTGTGAATCTGTAACACTTCCAGAATTTCAGTGGTTTAGTGTTTTTAATGCTTTTATAGTCAATAAATTTAAATATTTTCATTATTTACATGATTAGCTATTTCATATCTATATCTGTGTAAATAAAGGTATAAATACTGGATATAGAATAGCTAGTGGTAAGCAATCAGAGGTTTTACATGCAAGCCCAACGTTTTCAGCTTTATTTGTTATTCACCCATAAGACGTATTTTAGTTCATCCAAATTATTAATAAATTAATGCTGGTTTATCAAACTGATTTTATCAAAATGATTATGAACAAAACATATCTGAAACATTTGCCACATCTAGGTTCAAAATTTTCTGCAGGAAATATTCATTTTACAATTCAAATAACATTTCAAGACTAGATTTATTTAAATGTTTAGATTTTTTTAAAGTTTTTTAAATGGCAAGTCAGGTGACACAGAAAGGTTGTTTCCTCTATACAAATTAGTATTTCCTTTTCCCAAATAACTGGGTGATAAGAAGCCCTGTGGAGGACTCCAGTTCTTGCTTTCACTAGGCGTATGAGGAGATGATTTGGTTTCGCTGTTTGCTTGGGTCAATGTTTCTCCTTCCAGTTGCTACGACACACAAAGGATATCACATACACCACATGCACGGTCGCTTACCAAGCTCCTGAGGTTCTGAAAACTGAGCCTGTGATGAACGCGATGGGGACATAGCCAAAGAAGGACTGCTGAGAAGGGTTCAGCCCAGGTTTTGGCTGCTACCATAATCAATCAGAAAGCACCAAAATCAGAGTAGAGCCTCATTCTCTAGGTCCTGTGTGCTTGTTCTCTTCGCTCTCTTTCCCCAGGGATTTGGGGATTAAGGCTGCACTAATATAATTTCTTTATACAACACCCTTAAAAGAACCTTGGGAAGCAGCTCAGCTCTCTGTTTGCTGGAAATCATGGCCATGTGCATCACTACTGAAAGCACAACCAAAGGTAAAGGTACTGAAGCAAGGCTGTCTCTTGATTTTCCCAAGGGAGGGGAAGTGGCAGCATCTCTCTTCATGACCTGAAGCAATAGGACTGAAAAATCAGTTGCCAGCATGAAAACCCAGTCCTGGAAATTGTTGTTGCTCCTGGCAGTATCATAACGTATAACTGGCTTGCAAATGCAACTTTTCCTTCTGAATAAAATGAAAAAATGGATGTCTTCAATGCAAACAGATCAAAATCCTTCTTGGATAATATATTCTTCCTTTTTCATAAGAAACTTGTAAATGTGTGGGTTTGGAGTTTTCTTTTGGTCAAAACTGCGTTTTGTAATATAAATCGAAAGAGTTACCCTAACAATCTATTACCTGTGAGGGTTTAATTCTCAAAGCATGTTATGTGGAAAGGATCCTGCTCACTGCTATTTCAAAGGAGTACAGGATTTGGGATTAAAGATCCTCAATATCAAAACTGACAAATTATTTTAATTATTAATATTAATCAAGTCTCTGCTAGCCATAAATCTTGATAGGTCTTTTTCAATATTTCTTTTTTAATGTTTCCATTTGCTTTCAAATGTTCACCGTTGCATAAGACAGCATACTCTGATATAAGCAATCCTATTAATCAGATCCTCTTTCAAAAGGCAGAAGGCTCTGATTGTCATAACAATGGCAACCAGGAAACTGATACGATAACCTCAGCAACTTATCTTGAACAAATGCCTGGTTTTATTTTAATTCCAGATAAGTTAAAAATATAGGAACACCTCATACTTTCTGAGGCACAAGTCAGGATTTTGAAGAAAAACAAACAGCAGAACCTCAGGGAAAGCCGCTATGAAGACAGACAGTATTAGACGAGGACAAACTGTCTGTTTAAGCAGTAAGAGATGGCAAATGGAGCAAGGCAATGCCTCAGCCCAGAGCTCCAGTCCACATAGATCTATAATGCCACAGCCACAAGAAAAACAGAGGCAGTACAAGAAAACCTTGAATCAAAAGCCCAAAGGAGATAAATTTATCACTCATCACCCCAATGCACCACAGGGCAAATGAAAATGGGAAGAAAACAGTAAAGAAGTTTCCTTAGAGACAAGTACAGTCAAGGCAAAAACTGACTCCTCTCAAACAAGTGGAAACAAACAGAAGAAAAATGACGCACCAACACAAGTCCATGCTGCCATAGCTCAGCCCACCTGTTACACATGGGCACGTTACGCCAGTGCTGATCCAAGGTACAGAGACAGCCCTCTGCTCTCTTCCTTTTGCATGTGGATGCTAGCAGGGCCACCATGAATGCAGTGCTTCACCACGTATGCAGCACTTCGCCACTTGCCACTTTTGGGCACCATGCTGCAAATGTCAACAGGAGACAGTAGTGAAGGCAAGAAATGCACCATTAGGTCATGTTTTTCTCCTCTGTCAGAAGCAAGGGAGCAGCAAAGGGATTCTGCCCCAACATTCTGGCCACCTTCACCCTGCAAAGCCCAGCCAGCAACTTATTATGTTCCCTTCTATCTAAAAACATAAACTGCAGTTTATCATAAAATCTGCAGCAGCTGGACAGTTGATGTGCTGGGCCCCAAAACACTGCTTAATTTATTTCTGTACAGCACAAAATCTTGACATAGTAGGGAGACTGTGAAGTTTCCAAAACGAACATTGTGTTTTTTGCTAAGACTGCTAAATCTTTCCTGCCTTCCAAAAAACATCTGGGAGACAGAGAAAATATATTTAGTTATAACACTCAAACATGAAAAAAAGTTCATAAATTTGCTTCCTATTGAGCAAAAACCAGAAACTGAGAAGCTTTGTCTACTCCAGCAGATTTACCCACTGCTGATAAAGCATTACAACTGGTGCTGAACTCAGTTTAACTTCAAGTGTAGCCAAGGGTAAACTGTCTTTCCACATAATTTTCTAAATTCTACTGAATTCAGTAGCAGGTAAATGTGTCAGTTCTTAACTGAACATCCATGTATGAATTTAGGACCCTTTTTTAAATTGCTAGATTTATACATTTCAGTTTAAACCACCATCAATTCTGTAATGCCGTCAAACTTTCACAAACATTAACACAGTCAAACTTTCAGAGACACCACTGCAGACAGAGGCAACCCATTAGTAAAATCCAAAGCAAATGTAAAATAGTATCAGAAATTCTGCTCATTTTTTTTAACTGTACAGCATGAGAAAAGATGACTGTTCACACTTCTATACTGCCTATATGAGAGTTTTCAGATAGGAATAATTAAGGTCTGGAAAACCACGCTAGGGAAGAGCTTCGTTAGTTTGTACAAGAAAGATTTTTAGGACTTTGGACATAGAAAAAGTGATGGGGCAATGAATCAGGAAGCTTTGCAATGCTTTTGTACATTGCCTTGGAGTGTATGGAGATGAAACAAGAAGGATGATCTAGTGTCAAAAGCCAAAGTAAAGGCAGTACATGCAATGACAAACTGCTAAAGATCTTGTTGGAATGCTTACACAAAAGAAGCAATAAAGACTGTTAAGTCACACCTGGTTTGTTTCTACCAGACTAATATGCATTATGTCTGATAACCACTTTAATAACTTTTATGTAACTGCTTAGAGGATTTAATCTGAAAAAGAAACAGCAGTTAAATTGGTTTGTCTAACAGACAATACTCCTAAAGTAACGTTATTAGTGGTAACAGAATGAAAATAAGAAAATGAAGATTAAAGTTAAATGAACATTTCTCCCGCCGTGACTTGGTAACACCATGAGTGTTACTAGGGGCACTTTTACTGCCTTGAAAGAAACAGGACCAAGCCTATTCCTTTGATCATTAAAAACTGATCAAAAGAGAGCAATTAGAAAATTATTGCCCTCACACTGCAGAATGCATTAGTTATGGAAAAAATAGTGACCTGTTCATATAGTCTCATTGTTTACTCACAGCAATTTACATGAGGCAATAAGCAAATATAAATATCCAAAACCATAATGGAAGAAAGAAAATACCCTCTTGTCAGGAGTAACAATGTAAAGAGGAAGGATGCCTCTTGGATATTACACCCTTCTGAAAATTAGTTATCTTTCAAGAAAATTTCCACTGGTAAACTGACATTGTATTTGTGCAATGCAAAAACTGCAAGAATACCTTTTTTAATAACTCTGTGATGCATCTTTTATTTGGTAAACTGTCTAAATACCATTGTGGCATTATATTTAACTATTTCACAAGGATCAATCAGCTAATGTATCATCACTAGGCTTGGAAAAATACCAGGAACACCTATTTACAAATAGCTTCTCTGTGTTCAGTGTCTTATTTTTTTTATTCTTCCAAGGAAGGAAAGAAGGCTGTTGCCAAAAAACTATGTGTCAGTATCCTGTGGCAAAATTTTGCAAACTTATCTGATATGCAGAGACATTAAATTCATATTGCAAATACATAGTCAAAAACTTATTAGAAGGTGGAATCTACTATTAGACAAATACTGATACAGTTGATAAGACATGCTATAACAGTATAGCCACTGCAGAATTATTTCCCTGTAATTCACTCAGTGCAAGCATACATCACTGACATCTTCCTAGTGAGAAATCTTGGAAATCTTGCTGACAGAAGTCACTGCACACAATCACTGGCTATGCTGTCATTTTGAAATACCTTGTTCCTCTTTTTACTCCATTGTACTCAAAAGCTGCATTTTACACTGTGGGCAGCATTTTAAAAAGGGATTGCTTAAGTAGGAATTTTAGCACGTGAATTATTATACACATGGTAATTTCAGAAGTAGGGAATAGTCCTGTGAAAGGATTTCTGCTCTTCTTTGCACATAATGTTAAGTTTAAACAGTTAAAATACTTTTTCAGGAATGACACACTATATAATAAATTTCAGCCTAGAGTTATTTTTTTAATGAAGGAATACAAATGATTACAGAATGTTTTTAAAAGGCAGACAGAGATAGATCTTTCACTGCACAGCAGCAGTGGGCACTGCCATAATGCAAAAGTAGGATGTTACAAGCTGTGGGGATCTTAAATCCTTGCAAAACCTATCCAAGGCCTTAATTGCTTCCTCTGTAATACATGTATACCTAATCGTGTTTCAACTTTCATCTTCTCTCCTTCCTTTCCCACAGTCTTGACATCTCATGTTCTGTTCAAAGCACAAGCAAGCAGAAAATTCTTTCATCTTATCCTTGGGGAAAGTGCAAAGCATCAACCAGAGGTAACAAAGTCCCTTCAGTAACTCTCCTCTTTATTAACTGAGAAATACTATCCAGGTTCATATTTTTCAGGAGTGAACAAGAATCTAGTGGTGTGAGTGCACAGAGGAATAAGATGGTGTCTCTGATCTAATCTCTGCTATGTGATAGGAAGCCTTTATCCCCATCACAGACATTAAAACAAAGACAATAGAACGGCACTGGCAGCAATCAAACTTCTGTGCTATGGTTTTACTGTACATACTTACATTTTTCGCATTTTCTTTATGGTTGTATGATTTAGCAAGAACTTTTTCTATTGAAACAGAAGGATCAGATTAAATCAGCTTGCAAAAAAATGACAAACCACAAAGTACAGATTTCAGAATTGACACACTACATGTGTTAGGGCATACTTGATTTGGATTCTGAGAATTGATTTTAAGGATAAAGGGAATATTAGATCACAGAGTCCATAGTATTTGATCATACAGTCGAATCTCCTCTATACGAATACAGTATGTGTTGACATTAAGAATGTGGATAAATTAAAGCGTTTCAGTCCCTGAGAAACCAGGAAGAGCCATGTGATATTAAGGTATAAGAATGCCTGAACTCCATGCACAGCAGGGAGCTGATGTGCTGCCTGCACAGGCAATGCTCCTGGCAGGCAATGGTGCGGCGAAAAAATGATGAATTCTCTAGTCTTTGCTAATCTGATTTTGCTCATTTCTTCCCAGTCCAAAATGTGGTCCAAAATACGGTCAGGATTTGGAAGCTGAGCATGTAAACAAAGATTCACCAGCCAAGTAATTAAGAAATAAGATTGTTTGTAGCCTTGTCTCTGTTACTTGCATTTCGTCTCCACCACTGTTTCATCCCTGATTGTTTAGAGAACGAAATAAACAAACAAGTTGAAGCAAGCCTGCATTCCTCCCTCTCCACCCCAATCAAATACAACTAAATCCAGAAAAAAACTGCTAAATTGCATGTTAGAGGAAAAATGCTACTAGATCAATTAAGTCTATTAGCAGAAGTCATATATCTTTATTCACATCAAGGGATTTTAAATTCTAAGGTATTATACACCTGTACTTCCGAATTGCTACTTGGGAATGACTAGACATCTTGGTTCTCAGAGATCAATTGGAATTATCTAATTTTGTCTTTCTCTGACTTTAAATATTGCAGTGAGGATGATGGAAGAAGCCACATGTGAGCAGTTTCCACTTAAACACAGCAGCTATAAGTCTTGTGTAAGACAGGGCTCACATAAAATTCAGATCTGCCTTGTTCAAACCCTGCGTACTGAAGACAATTTAATGAGTAGTCCAGTAAGAATCCATAGACAAAAATGCATCCAAATCAAGCACTGAAATAATTTTAAGTGACAGATGAATTTCTACAAAGTGAAGCCTCTTCAGAAGTACTTTGGGAAGAAAATACCCACATTTATTAGCCAGATTACTTGTTAAATATAAACTGTCTTTAGCTGAAAGACTACAGTGCGCTACTGCGGAAAGCTTATATAGGTTCTTCTGTACAATAGCTCTTATCACCAAAAATGGTATTTTTGGATCAAGTTTTGCATATAAAAAAAAAATTATCTGTGAAAATTATCCTATGTGAACAGTGTTAAATTGTTTAGACAAAATGTGCATTTAATTTTTGTATAATGTATGGTATTTCAAAATCATCATGTCAGACAAAGATATGACAATTATACCTTTCAGTTGCAATTACTGCTATTTGTGCAAATGTTTTCCAGTGTTTGCTTTAGCTCTATTGTTTTATAAGTTACATTGGCAAGAACTTTTTCCAAACAACAAAAATGCCTTGACACCTAATTTTTCATAAAACACAGACATTTCTGGGCTCATAGCATAGCTCTTTTGGTGAAATTACATACTTCTAATCAAAAAGAATATTAAGCCTTATAAAAAAATAAATAGAATAAAGTGTTACGGTAGGAAGTGTTATGGTAGCACTTCCAGTCCACACATAGATTAACAAAATAAACATGTCTAGCAATGCTCCTGGGCACTGGGGCCCATTGGCCTGAAAGGCCCATCCTTATCCTTCCTTCCTTATCCTATCCTTTCTATGCCCTAAAAAAGAGTGGATACTTGCAACTGAATCCTTGAATATTCGGATTTTGGAGACTCTCCAAACATTTCCTTACAGTTTGTCAACCATTGTGGGCCAGCTGCCATTCTAATGGTTTAACTAGGTGGAGATCAAGTCTGAGTGCTCAGGAAGGTTCCCCATTTAATTTACTGCATAGACATGGCTATGGGATATATAAGAAAATTTAGCTAATGAAATTGTAACTTTGTGGAATCCTGATAAAAACCTCATTGTACTCCTGGGATCCCAATTGCAATGAAAGAAGCCCTAAAGGCAGGAATGAGCAACTGAATAGCAATGGCTATTTTCTTCAGAGTCTGCTCCTCCTGAATCTGAAATGGTTTTTTTTCCTGTCTTCCATCCTCTTGTCTCTGGAAAACAGTCTATGTAAGAAATACTCTGGTAAGTAAATTCAGGTGCATTCATGGTTTCAGATTTTAAAAAACATATATCATCAGTAGAATCCTCACAGTGCAGTTGTATATCTTCTGTCCCATCTCTCAAACCAAACTATGTAGGGAGGGATTGCAGTGCCTGGAGCACTCCATCACCTTCTGGATCAAAATGTCTTTTTCCACCTACCTGCCTAGAACACTACACAGCACAAACTTTCTCCAGATGCACCTGAGCCTTGCATAAGTTCCTGGCAGGACACGTTCACCACAAAACATCTGCTGCCTTTAAGAGAACAGGTTTTCACCCCTGTGGGGTTACTGACGCAGGTTAATTTTTTTGGTCAAAATAATCCCATCACTCTATTAAAATTCTATACATTTTTTGTAGGAAAGTTTCTATCCTGTTTTTTCTAAGTATGAAAGAGAAGAGGGAGCAATGACAACAATAAGGAAGCATATTTTTTAAAAAATTAATTCTGAAAAAGTATTTTCAAAAATAGACAAAAAGAATTCTAAAGATTTTTTCCAACATTTTTTTATTTAGTATGGTCAATACTTTCTGACCCAATGTTTTTATTTGACATTTCAAGACAAAAGGGTTGGAGTCAGCTGGTATGAAGCCACACCACGACCTACATAGAAAGTACAAAGCCTGTATTAATTAGCCTACTCCCACAGTGGACATGAGGATAACATTAGAGTGCTTAAGAATATTTGCACAAATAGCAAGAAGGAAAGCTAAGAGAAAGAAGGAAGGCAGGAATCAATCAATCTTAATGGATAACGGGATCATAAAAAATAAAATAAAGAATACTGTGAAATCTGTTATTTGCAATGAAAGGAAAAAAAGATCAGTAGTAAAAGAAACCTGAATAGGCTGGAAAACAGGGAGACAGCAGAGAAATATAATCACAGGTGAGGAAGAAATTGCACCCACTTGCAAATAACAGCTCTGGCCTTTCCCAGATAGAACTGTCACTCTCGGGAAACCCTTGGGATTTTGGGAAAGTTAAAAACATGAGAGAAAAGCAAGAGGTATTCAATAAAGAGTGAAGAATTAGGTACAGAGTCAGGCTAAGTAACTTGCTATTACATCTTGTTTCCTACTATTTTGCTAAAATGAACACTTAGGGACAATCATATCCATCTCTCCTCTGAACTAAATTCTGAGAGCTTCCTCCCTCTCTCGCAGGCTCCTCTTGTTTTAATGCACCTGCTTTGCAATAAGGCCCGAACTGTGCCCATTGCATCTACCTGCAAACGTTAAGGAGAGAGCTGCTCAGCTCAGGGAAGTCCTCCTGCTGGATGAGGAGCCTCTGTCTGCCCTGCCACATAAATAAACAACCATGGTGGTTTGCTCCGCCAGCTCTGAGCCAGCCTGGCCTAGCCCTGACCTCTCTGGCAGGAGGAATATTACAGTCAGCCAAGTCTTGGCTTAACCCAAGCCCTATTTGATCAGCAGAAGATTATGCTAAGAGTTTTCCTATCCAAATACAGCATGTGAGCATTAGAGCTGGCTTCTGCCTTCCTGTTGTAATTACTTGATAATCAGCAGCAGCACACACACCTTCCACAGACACCTACTGAGCAAAGGGTCCAAAGTTCTCCTGTCGTCAGCCTTTTCCATGTCCCTGTAAAAGGAATGGCATGAAGCCATCATCCTTATCATATACTGTGGGGTATTTTTTGAGAAACACAAATGCAAGCTGTGATTAGCCATGGCTGTGCCCTACAGAAATAATACTGCTTCCTTCTGATAAGCAAAGTAACTGTTTTGAATGTGACTTCACCTTATTCTGTGCTGTTACACAAATAGAGGATGTTATCTTGGAGACAAGGACAATATCAAAAATAATCCATTCCCATGACTTTCATGGTATCAGTGTTATCTTGCATAAAAACAGAAAGTTTTGCAAGTAAAGTCTGATGTCACATCTGGTTCTGGTGGGATCAGGCCTTGTCCAGGTCTGTCTTCATTCCAGCACTTGTTTTCTGTGGCAGTCAGTAAGCCCATGACAAGTCTTCCCCTTATGGAGTAATGAGAGAAGTATTGGCTAAAAGCTAAACACTAATCTGGTGGAAATGTGTCTTCTTAAGCTAAATTATCACAGAGCGACTGTGGGTTTCTGATGTGACGCAGCCAAAATGAAGGCAAATGCAATTTTATGGAGGCATTTCCAAAAGAGATTCACAAATATAAGTGTGTTTGTATAAGGTATTGATGAGACATCAAGCAATCCAACTGGCAAGCCACATTCAGTGTAATACGTGCATAAAGGCACCTGGGATAACTAAGGGAGATGAAAACCTGTCTGAGAAGAGGAGAAAAGAGAATGTGCCTTATTTAGTTTAGTCAAACAAAAGCTGAGGCAGATTGATATCTCTCTCTAGGGAGCTCAAGGGAGTTAATCTAAGAATATATACTGTAAGAATGGTGTCTAAGAACAGGTATTTAAATGTGGGTCACAAAAGCAAGTGAGCACGACTTAGCAGCCAATGCATCTGGGTAGAAAGTAGAAGACAATTCCTGGCATTTACAGAAGAGACCTTTAGCTCACCAAGTACTTCTAAAAAGGGAGATGGGAAAATTCTGAAAGGATTATACGATGTGAGTCTTGTGGCAGCTGGAACATGACTTGTGGGCCATAAAGTGCCCTCTAGATAAAAGTGTCACAGTGATGCTCCACTAAGAAAAAGAACAGACAATGTGGTCCTGCTTATTGGGGTCCTTTCTCCTCAGGAACCACCAAGCTGTATTCTTGGCATGAATGAATCCATTTGGGAACTCAGCCTTCTTATATAGCTGGTACACAGCTTCCTTGAATAGCTAAACAAGGCTCAGATTTGGGTTCCCTGTCCACATGGAGTCAACCTGCAGCTAAGCAAACACGATGTTTGATCCTCCCCCACTACCAAAACTAATTATTTCCTCCAAGAAGTCATCCCACTTCCTTTTCTGTCCTGTTTAGACACACATTCAGGCAGACACCCCCCAAATGAAATCAAAGCAAGATACTTAAACAGAGCAAATTTGGAAAGAAGCTTCTTACTGGCAGTGATGTTTTATAATGGGCAACACTACAAACTCACGTAGAGCTGCACCTTATATAGATGGGACTACTCAAGAAATAAGTACGGTTCTGTGTAAGCCTTTTGGAATGTAATGCACAGGAATTCTAGTAAAAGAGGGAGATAACATCAGTGTGTATTTAAAGTATGGAAGGCAACTGAATAACATGCTTGGAAATATCCAGCATTAAAAAAAGTCTAATCCTATAAATCTGAAGAGACCTCAGAGATCAGTTATGACAGAAACCATCTGGGACAGAAAAATATGAAATACATTACAGACATTTCACTGAGAAGTACAGTCTAATGAGAAGGTATTATTTGAAATGTTGCAATACAAAGCTAGGATGTGGGGACAAAAGAAGGTATTTCCTTAATGATTCTGGCCTTGTTCATTCTTGGCTCCACCTCAGTCTCTGTTAAAAGAGGTAACTTGAAGGTATGCTAAGTAATTTATAAGAACAGATCTTTTATTGCTGTAGAACCTTTGAATTCACTGTTGGGTTTTGACTCACATGATACAGATACCTTTCACCATGGGCCTCTGAAGTCATCCAAGAAAAGATGGACCAAAGCATAAGGTCATATACAGTATAGATGTGTACTCCACCTCTTTTTGATTCACGGTGAGTTCCCCACAGACTTTTCTCTCCTTTTTGCCCCTCACTTGCCTTGCATGTTCAGCTCACATGCTTTTCTTTAGTCAAAAACTGTTCAAGGCTTGCTAAAAGACTGCGGTCTTTGGTCAAAGACTGTACAAAACTCCTTGTACACTCCTTGTATTTCACACAGCAAGGTCCTGTTCTCAGATGGATGCTCTATGAGCTAATGTAATATAAATAGCAGCTGGAAAGTTAAGACAAGGCACTTAGACCTCACATCCACATTACTCCCCTTGAACAGACGTAGCTCAAGCATGCAGAGCACCATCATACTGTAAGGAAGCAACAGATTTAAATCATCTGTGATACTCAGGCTTATCCTGTCTAATGCTTTGTCATTCAGCTCCTCAGTGGGAAAACATTCACACTACACAGTTCAGCTTCATTTCAATTTTTCTACCCTTGCATGTTGTTTAAGCCAACCCAAGTTGCTGCGACAACAGGCTGATCCTGTATTGAAAGGAAAAAAGCTTAGAGAATCAGAAGCAAAGGACGTATGGGAGAAAGAGCACCAGTCCTGTAATCCAGACAAGGGGCAGCAGGTGGAGGTTTGTGTGAGAAAACAGATCTCCAGAACACCAAGCAAGTAGTGAGATGATACAATACCCTGTTGAAAATACAATACAATACAATACAATACAATACAATAAATCGTGTGTATGGGGACCTTAAACAACCATTGGTACTAAAGCTGTTTATGCCCTACTTACAACAATATGCGTGAACATATCCTTTGCTTTTTTATTGGTAAAGGTGACTAGAATCAAGGTTTAGGATTTCATTTACCAGTGATTCATCATTCACAACATATAGCATCAAATCATCTTACTTGAGATTAAGACTGAACTCCCAACACAATCTCCCAACCAGTCCAGTCTAATGCCTATACCAGTGCACAAATCTAACAGAAGCTGTAACTTGCTGCAGTTTGCTGTTGTTATTAAAACCCAGCATTGATAAAGTAAGACCTAGAATGAGAGGCAGGACTCATCTCACCTTCCTGCAGGCATCTACAGCTAAACCTCAAGTTCCTTCTACAAACAATAGAGAAAATGAAGCATTTTCAAGCTATGATTCATCTGACTCATTTTATATACCCAGCTCAGACTGAGATGAGATGATTCTCTCTGCAGACCTGAAGGTTGCCAAAGGGATGCTTCAGGCATAGACATCTACAATGCTGTCTCTCTACCTGGCCAGAGTCCCAGCCTTGGAGGTCTTTGCACTCCAGTCAATTTTTGTGGTGGGCAAATCACTTCATATCTGCAGAGCAAGGTTTCTTTTAAACAAACCTCAGCTGCCTAAGAGGTAAATGTCAAGTTTAGGCAAGTCATGTAAGCATACTCCACAACCTGCTAAAAGCAAGAGGCCCTTCTTGATGTAAATTCAAGTTAGACTTGTGGCCTGAATCATCTTGACTCTTTTATATGGTTAAAGTCAGGTAAATCTTTGCTCCCTGCTTTGCAATAGTATTTCCTATACTTAGAACGTACTTCCCTGTAATCATATGGGCAGGGCTCTGGAAAAACATTTGAAAAACAGGTTTGACTCCTTCAAGGAAAACCACTATCCAAGCTTCTGGTAGCTGAAAGTGAAGTGCAGTCGTAAGGCCTGTTTTGTAAAAACACTTGTCTTCACGCTGTTCAAGGGTTTGTCTTCTGTTGCAGTAATGACTCAGCTTCTTTATGTTACCTACTTCAGAGTTAAAACCAGACAGAGGAACACAGACTCGCTGTGAAGCACTGCACTGGAAGCACCACACTTTACTGTATAAAGAATATAATTACTTCTCTGGGTCATTCCTAATAGTCTTGACAGTGGCGCTCTAGCTTTAAGCCACAGGTCCCCTCACTAGAGTACAAAGCATCTCTTCAGCTAGAGTTGGGGTTAGGCAGTCACTGCATTAAGAGCCAACTCTTGTGTTACACTGTACTAGAGTTGTAAGAGGTTCATACAAATAGAAAAACCTTCACCAAATGTCAAGGTAACCAGAAAGAAAGGATATAGGTTTTATTTGGACATTCATAAGAAGTTTCTAGGTTGACCACAGTAGTTCTCATAACAAGAAATAGAGAGTGTATCCCTGGAGCAGTGTAATAATCTAAAAGAGCAGGTTGAGTACTCTCATCCTATCTGTTTTTTATTCAATGATCAGCAATGATTTCTTTTTTTCCTGTAAAGTTCATGTACTTGCTTTGAGGTTGTGGGAAGGGGGTAGCTCTGAACACATCTCGCAAAGCCCAGAGGTTTCTCCCAACTAAGAACATCCTCATCCCTGAGGACCGTATCCTTGCTCCATTAGCAAGGTACTTCATGCTAAGCCACCATAAGTCTTGCTTTTTTATCTCACCCAAACTGTCCATGCAAAAATGCCACCACTTTCCTGGTTTTCACTGTAAGGATCTGTGTTCCACACAGTCATCCATCCTGAAAATATTTTTCTTTTACACAAACTCCACAGTGCTCAATAAACTCTGATTCCTTCTTTTTCTCTCTGAAGGGATAACATGACACTTCCTCCCTCCCTGAGGTTTCACGGGGGATTTTCTTTCTACCAGAGAATATAGGTCAGTGAATTTAGACCATATGTGTTGCTCCACTGGGCGATTGTTCCATTTTACAGTAAATAAGGCAGGACATCTGTTTTAACAACAGAAAAACCTACAGGAGTTCGTCAGATCAGACAGGTTTTGTACACCTTAAGTGATAAAAGACCTTGAAGCCACAGTAACTAACACAGAAGGTTGAAGAGAACCTATGGGTATTTTAATCTGAATTTATTATTAATAAGAGGTTTACAGATAAGTCAATGAAAAAGCAACAGTTCTTTGACTTGATGTGGAATTACACCAGATTTCAGTGTTGTGAAGAAAATCATCATCACTTGGAATCCATTGAGGCCGTGAAAGCAAAATTTGTCTACATTTATTTAAAATATTTCTAGTATTTTGAAACCAGGAATATTTTTATCATTGTTTTGACATTTCTGATGGTTACATTGATTATGCTGATATCAATCAAATTACTGACATGTCCCTGTGCATAGCATAAATATTTAATATGGATAGCCAATGTTGCACTTTTCATACTTACAGCATAACATAAGTAAATATTATACCTTCATTACAAAGTATAAAAAAGTTTTTTTTTAAAATACAAACTACGTCACAGTGATTTTTCAGGAAAAAAAATAGAGAAGTTAATCAATGCACAAGACTGTTAAACTTAGTTCAGACTGCAGTGCCTGACAGCAGTTAGACTGAGAGTACACCTCACTGAACATACTGTTAGTGAGCAGATTTTGACAAGCTTTGAGATGAGAATTACATAAAAAAGTTAGATTGATTTAATGTCTTGTAATAAAAATTACTTAATCTGGGCTCATAAATCTGAAAATGGAAAAATCTCCAGAAAGATCTGAAATAAATACCATGGTATAGCCTGTGATATACACAGATGGTGATGTTGGGGCAGAACGCCAGCATACAAAATCACAGTATTCGGCGAATCACAGGCAAAATAATTAATGGCATTTCTAGTAGCATAACACCCTGCAAGCATACACACTGTCTCATGGAGTACTTGTCAGCAATATTAATCTAGGAAATAATTAGTCCCTATAAAGTTCTTTCACACTCTTTCAGCAGATGGCCAGGGAAGATTGTCAGCTAAAATCCTGCTGTTTCAGCACTGGAGAAAATACCAAGGAGTTATGCTTTATGCTGCCCTGTGCAAGATCTGGGCATGCTACACTGTGCTCATGGTTTCGTTCTCCCAGGTAATGCATACCGGTACAGCATGCTTCACAAATCACATCAGATAATTTTCCAAGCATTACCATCAAGCGCGCTTCACACCTCAACATTTGCAAGCCACTCTGCAGAAAGTTTTGCCATCTGTCAAAACACAGGACTTATCTAAACAGAATGAGATTGGAATTCATATATTTAGAAGCAAAATGAACTCCAAAAGAGACAGCATACTTGCTTAAAAAGACAAGTTTGTTAATAATAGCTTACAATTACAGTGGCTGTCCGGTCATGTAGCAGCTCCAGCTTTATGTTCAATTGACATTTTACCCCACTCACTTTGTTATCAGGCAATCATATTGGGAATTTTCCAGTGACATATTGACTGCTCCTACAAATATGCAATATTCTTCTAACTCTGCACATGCTATATTATCAGCTATTGATTTTAATGGAAGCCTACTAAGATGGAAGCATACAGCTGGGATAAGGTTCTTCAGCAGAAATGCATTACTGGCCTAGAAATAACATGCAAGCACTGGAGTATAAAAACTTCTATTTTGTTTGGGTTCCCTGTATCTTAGAGCTACCTCCAAGGATCTGGAAATCAGGGAATAGCCTTTTTTTAGAAACTCAAGACCTGTTCAAAGACATGGAATACTGGATATGGCATTTGGCAATGTCAGTAAGACTCATAAGCAGCAGCGCAGGGAATTCTGGAAAGTTAACACTACTCCTTTGAAAAAGAAGCAGTGAGCCTGATTTGGCTGATGATGGGAAAAAGAAGACAAAATAGAGCACTGAGCAGCACTGCTGTGGCTGTAGCTGAGGCAGAATTTCCATTTCAAAGCCTGGTTTTATATGGCCTACTTCTCCCTTATAAATACGAGCTGCAAGTTAGAACTTGGCCCAAAGAGTTCATCTGCTACATTTAGGAATGGGAGACGGAATCAATTGCTGAAAAAATGGGAAAGGATAAAAGATACTACTGTTAGCACAAACACATTCATGAAAAATTCTGCTGTTCTTTTGGAGAATTTTTGAGAAACAGAAAGAGAAAGCTTTGCCTGCTTGGCTTTCAACCAATGTCAATAGCATGCCACAGCTGCAAACTCCTGCAAAGGCAGCGATTACAAAGCCCAAGGTGGCTCTTTAGACATGTTTCTCTTCAGTAGAGTCATCTCAGGTCTGAACATGAAAAAAGAATGTTGACTTTGCAGGTTCAGTGTTGACAATCACTGAGTGCTTGGTACAGGAAAAAACTGCACCAGCCTACTGAGATTGATGGTCAACTGAGACCAGTCAGAGTTAGCCTCAGTGGTTTGATACATTGCCAGAGTTTGACCTGAAGGACACAGTCTGGTCAGTCAGTGACTGACGGACTGATAAATCCAAACCTGCTTGGTAACATCCAAATGCAGGATGGCTTTCTAGGGAAAGGCAAGTCTTCACAGATATTTCAGCTATTGAGCCCAAAGGTCAGTTTGCCTGATTGTTCTCTCAAAAATCCCACATTGCTCAACATGGTACTTTGATCACTTGGGATTAGCCTGAAATGAAATGCTCCACCAGGAGCCTGAAACAAAGTGGATGGGATTTTCCATGCTACTGCCTCCAGTCTGTTTGCAGATCAGAGATATAAAAGCCTTCAAGACCCAACACAACCACACTACTTACCTGCAAAAATAGGGAAGAAAGCAGAAAGGCACGTAGTGCAGGACAAAAGCTAAGTTTTTACACTCCTATGCCGCTCCTAGCATTAGCTTCCTGATAACAGCATCCAAGTACCTTCCAATAGTCCATTAAGTGATGTGGCTAACATCTATTATGTATGGTTCGTTCACCCCTCCATCATGTTTGATTGTCCTATCAATACGTGGCAAGTTTACCACTTCATATGTAACCGTGACCTTAGCTCTCTTTGACACATTAATCAGAATGCAGCTTGCATTTTTCGATAGTAACAAGCTTTTTCTGTGGATAATAAAAGCTAGCAACAAGCACTCCCCACCACCTCACAGTTTCTACTAAAACATAATATAGTAATCATTGGTGAGCTTTAGGGAGCCCTGAGATTAGGTCATGAGAGTGATCCTTTGAAGAGTCTGCACACTATGTCTGACATCTACAACAACGATTAGGGAAATCCAGCGGTTCATTTTCTCTGCAAGAGCAATGAACAATTCAGCAATAAAGCAGTCAAAGAGGAGATAATTAAAGAAGACTGGCTGAATAATTTATTTTGTGAAAATGAAGTTTAGGGTTGGGATTTTCTTATTTAAGGAACATGTCAGCACTTCAATGGAAAGAGTTGTTTTCTGAAGATACAGAGATGTGAGAAACACTAAAATATTAAGATGTGTGTTAGAAAACAGTGATTACATTTTAGGATTGTTAAAAAAGATACGACATCTCTGCTGTATTTTACACACATTCTGCCCAAGACAAAAATTTGACTTGAGCTGTTTTCCACAACATGCAGAAACTTTAACAGTCTAATTGTAAAATCAAAATTGATTTCTCTAGAAAGCTGCAATTCAGACACATTTACTGTACTCCTGCCATATACTCAGCGTTGCTCTCAGAAAAGATTTAGATTATATTTGGCAATGGCTAAATTATCAAATAACATCAAATATTCCAATGATTAGTCACTAAGAAAGCAAAAGTAATACCCTGGTGGTATTTCGTAATACTGCTATAAAGTTACACTGCACATTAGAAAACATGCGCTGGAGTCAGCGCACTAAGCAATAATCTCTGTTAGTCTGATGGTTAACAGAGCTATCATTTCCAAAGAGCCCTTCAGAGCTTGCTGTGCTGTTCCAGTTCAAGCTGAAACAGAGGAGAACATTGCAATGTCCTCAAACAAAGACACAGGAAGAATATTGTTAACATCAGCTCCCCAACAATTCTCTTCTGGAAACAGTTTGGATTGTAAAAATTGATTAAAATAATTCTATGAAGTTCCATTGCTCAAGTTAAGACAGGAGAATGGCCACAGAAATAAGAACCTGCCTGCTGATCAACTTACAGTCAATCTGTGGCCATGAAGTGGTATATGGGCATACACACCAATAGGTGTGAGGGTCTGGAGCAAGCAGCAGTCACCAGAAAATTGTTTCTCTTCCCAGTTTAGTTTCATTGCTACATACAGTGGCTGCTGAAACAGCTGACATTTATCCACTTTACCTAAAGAGGGGAGATGATTGTAAAATACATCAGCAGAGGGAACAACCTCACCTAACTTTCCACGCCTACACTGTAGACACTACACCTAAACCTTTCGCTCTTAGGCATTCAAGATTACCATTCACACTTTCATCACAGGCCATGGGCAAAAATAATACCTGCAGAAGTCTAAAATAGGTTTTATGAATCCCACTCTAGAAATACCAGTGTCAGTCCACTGACTGAATGGAAATCTAAGCAACTACTTCCAACATGAACCTCAACATATGCCAGCCACGATGTGATGGATTTTATTAGCCAGCCTCACTAGTAACAGAATTGATGAGCCCAGAAGAAAAGATGAGGACGGCACACATACATCACCCCACCATGCCTAGTCATCAAGAACTGACATTTGTGCCAGCGTTAGATCTTGCAAATGATTAGCAGAACATCAAATTAGCAATGGTGAGCCACTAACTGAAATGGAGTGGGTTTGGAGATAGAAGACAGGATAAGACATAACTAGGGTAACATTAAAATAGTCTTAGTTCCTCCCCAGCAGGCAGCAAGAAGTCAGCAAAAAAGGATGTCAGGGAATCAGGCAAATAGAAATGGAAAGATGAAGCTTCAGCTCCACCAGACACATTTCCCTCATTAAAGAAGGCCTTGGCTACATGAGACCTTAATATTCTCCATGACACTGGATAGACAGAATTCTCGGTATAGTGAGATCAGGACCATGGGGCACTTTTAGTCCTTCACTACTCCTTTGGCAGGGAACCAACAGATACTAGTGCTACACATCAGGTTTAAAACTAAGATACTATATCTCTGCAAGAAAGGGACAGCACCTTGTATAGCATGACAGCTGTAGAAATGAACTTACATTGAATGATACTTTCAAGAACTAGGTAGGAGGAAAGAAAAGGCTGGTCCAAGATTCTGAACAGAAGATAAATACATTTTGTCAGACAAGAAATATTTTTTCCCCTTTAAAGCCATAAATATCATTTTAAGAGGGAAGGAAATCTGAGGTCAGGGAACAAGGCATCTACCCATCATGTTTCATTATGCATGTCTAAAATAAATCTTCCTATTTTTTTAGCTGGGAGAACAATTGCATGGATTATCATTGCTTTTTACTCTGAAAACAGTAACTTATCAATTTAAATTGCAACTGAGAATGAAAATCTGATAAAACATGCAGTTCTTGTAAGGTGTACTGATTCCTTCAGTTGAAGAGAATTTTTTTCAGGAATGTGTAATAGTAGTATCTCTATTTACTGTGAAATAAACTCAGAAATGATTGGCATAAAAAATGAATGGAAGAGGCCAGTCTCAAAGCATTAAGTCACACAGTTTGCTCATTTATACACTGTTTATCTTCTGGTATAAGCCACAAGTAATCATTTAAATAACAACTTCTTTACTAAGTAATAAAATGTTATTGATTTTCCAGACTCACAACATGTGCTATGTCTATAAATCAGACTTATTCTAAACTTGCAGCACTAAGAGGCATTTTAGAAATGCCACATTTGAAAGGGAGGTGCTCGATTTTTGTTTCTCTTTAGTTTCTGTCTCTGCAGCAACCCTGACAAGGGCTTGGTGTTTTGAAATGTGCCCATGCCTTTTCAGCTACATCAGCTGTACAACGTGCGATACTACATCTCTGCAAACTGTGCCTAACTTTTACATTTCCCAAGCTTTTAAATGAGTATAGACCACTTTCAGACGTCAGTTGTAATGAAAGAAGCATTTCCCATTGTCCTAACTTTCCCAGTTCTGAGGTGCATTTGCATCCCCAGCAACCCTCAAACTAGAGATGGTAGCCTAAATCGGTCTTGCCACCCTTTGCTTCTGAGCTCCTTGAAGGAGAAAAGCTAGAAGCCAGCCATCCCTCTATATTAGTCCTTTTGACTAGCAGCATCTATTCTGACGAAGATGATTGCATCTATAACGAAGGCAGGAGTGTTTGTGTCCCTGAATGACTAAGCCAGCCAGGGACTCCCTCTGGTAAATCCATTGGTCAGCAGCTCACATCCTCCACCTCACAGAGTCTCTGCTATCCTAGGAAAGTGGGGAGGACTGGATGCCTTGGGGGAGGGATTTCACAGTGTTCTAGGATGCATGAAACCTTCCTGACAGCTCAGTGGATGCAGCACAGTGATTAATGTTTCATGCTGTCACCTAAGAATATCTATAGAGAGCTGGGGATCATCTCTCCCTCCCAGACAAATATCATTTGGGCAAGAAAGAGGTTAGCCTTCTTTAGAGGACTCCTTATGTCTGGGAGGTCCCACACTGATCTTCTCCAGAAAAAGTCTGGCATTAAAAGAGGTATATTAATTTCCCTCTGACTCCAGCTCATAGCATGTCTGAGAATCTTACATACCAACAAGTGATGCAAGCAAGGAAGACATAGTTATGTACCAGAGTTATGTATCAGAGGAAAGTTGGACAAAGTAGCTATGAAAAAAATAACTTCTCAGATCTGTATTGGGTAACCGATGATGAAAATCCTATTCGTTTCTTCATATTTTTTGTACTTCATATTTGAAACAAGGCATAGCTACACAGTACTGTATTAAGTCCTAATTTTTTCTACGCAACCAACACGGAATTTTAGAACTCTGTTTCCAAAGCTGAAATAGCACCTGGATGTTCCCCAAAATATAAGGATTCTCAATTTTGGGATAGCTGCACAGTCTGATTTTAGGTCCACTTGACATGAATGAGAAATGTTACTTGGAACTTGTTAATACTCAGTACTAAACTTGCTGAGCACTGTGCATCTCTGCCCAGTGGCTGCTGGACTGCAAGCTTATGGTACTACCAGAAGGTCGGGGAAAGCATGGTTTGGAGGTACCTGTAATGAGTTGTCCTTGTGCAAGCAAATTTAGTCCAGTGTACCTGGGTTACACTCTCTTAGAGGTTCTTGTCAGAGATTTCCCATTAATTTCTCAAGGTAAAACTTGGTGTGGAAGTGCCATGGTGTAACACATTATCTATTTCTGAACCCAATCTGATGCATCAGCAAAACACTGCAGAGAAACAACAATCTGCACAAGCATTTGCCAGAGAGATCTGAATGATGTGCTGCAGATCTGTTACAATTTTTGATTCAATTTAGAAAGAAACCAAATAATTACTCAAAGTGATTAAGGGATAATAATGTTCTGCTTTCTACATTATGGGCCTTGGTCAAGTTCAGCAAAGACTGGATCACAGATCTCTTGATATGAAATCAGGGTAGCTCCAGGAAGAGAAACAACAGAGATCATGGAACAATAGTAAAAGATACAACTTTGGAAAGAAAAGCAAACATACCAGGCAAATAAGATGACTGAGTGAATGACAAGTGGCAGATGCTGGCCACATGGCTCACACTCAGGTACAACGGTGGTGGCAACAGAAGGTCTAGAGCAAAACAATCAAATATTAGCTCTGTTAAGTCAGATAGATTACTCAAGACACTCCCGTGAGGCCATCAGTCTTCAGAAACTGTGCGAACAGAAATTGGAAAGAGAACATACCAACACCAGATAAAAAGGTCTTGCTGTCCTAAAGATTATGACTACTGGTTTGGACACCTGGAAAAGCTTTAGCGTGATCTGTGGTGAAATTCCCATCTACTTCAACACAATTTAGATTAAAGCTTTAGTACCTGAGAAATTGCTTCTCACTCTCAGACCAAGATTTTTTTCTTAGTACCTTTTTATTGCTGTGTTGCTGACACAGAAACTTTGCTTTTTTATTCACATTTCTTGTTATAATCCTTCTTTACTATTGTATTACCTTATTACTACTTATCTATGTCATTATTATAGTAGAAAATGGAAAACTGCATGAAGAAAATTACAGTAATTAAGCTTATACATGAAATGGAAGACCTTTAACAATTCACAGCACTTCCATACAAAATATGTTGCCACAGTATGTATGACCAGGCATCTATTTTTTTTCTGGAAACATTAGCCATGAACTGCAAGCTACTATAAGTTTTCAGACACCAGAAAAGGGAAAGCCATCTTTTCTTGGACCTTTCATCCATTTCTTGCAACCGAGATTCAAATCTTTCAAGGAGAGACTGTAACCTTTCTTCAGTCCAAGAAGAGTCTCATTTTTCAAGCATTCCTATTACATTTATTTATGGAGTAATGTTCTGTTGAATACTAGCCCGGGAATTGGCAAGGCTCATTGAGAGGGCTTTAAACTAGGCCCGATGGGGGAGGGGGATGTAACCGGACTCACCACTGAAGTGAATGCAGAATGTGAGTCATTATCAAGGGTAAAGACACTAGCCCAACTGAAATGCATGTACACCAATGCACGCAGTATGGGTAACAAACAAGAGGAGCTGGAGGTCCTGGCCCGGCAGGAGAACTATGATATAGTCACTATGACGGAAACATGGTGGAATGACTCCCATAACTGGAGTGCTGCCATGGAAGGCTACAAACTCTTCAGGAGATACAGGCGAGAGGGAAGGGGTGGAGGGGTGTCCCTGTACACAAAGGAAACCCTTAATGCTGTAGAACTTGAGATCGGGGATGATCAGATTGAGAGTCTATGGGTAAGAGTAAGAGGGGGAAGCAAGACCGACATCCTGGTTGGAGTGTGTTACAGACCGCCCGACCAGGAGGAAGAGGTGGATCTTTTGTTGTTTAAGCAGCTGGAAGTTGCCTCAAGATCGTCTGCCCTTGTTCTTCTAGGAGACTTTAATCTCCCAGATATCTGCTGGGAACTTAACACAGCTGAGAGGAAGCAGTCCAGAGGGTTCTTAGAGCGCATCGAGGATTGCTTTTTGTCACAGCTGGTGAGTGAGCCTACCAGGGGTGAGGCTCTCCTTGACTTGCTGTTTACCAATAGAGAGGGGCTGGTGGGTGATGTTGTGGTTGGAGGCTGTCTGGGCTGCAGTGATCACGAGATCATTGAGTTTTCCATTAACAATGGAACAAGGAAGAGCAAAACCAGGACGACCATGTTGGACTTTTGGTGTACTGATTTCAAGTTATATAAGGAACTAGTAAGGAGAGTACCCTGGGAGATAGTTCTTAAAAGCAAGGGGGTCCAGGAAGGCTGGATGTACTTTAAGAATGAAGTCTTCAAGGCGCAGGAGCAGGCTATCCCGATGTGCTCTAAGATGAGCCGCAGGGGCAGACGGCCGGCCTGGATGAGTAAGGAGCTTTTGAAGGAGCTCAGTGAAAAAAAGAGGGTGTATCGCCTTTGGAAAGAAGGGCAGGTGAGTCAGGTTGTCTTCAAAAATATTGTCAAATCGTGTAGGAAGAAAATTAGGGAGGCAAAAGCCCAGCTGGAGCTTAAATTGGCCACTTGTGTTAAGGACAACAAGAAGTGCTTTTTCAAATATATTAACGGCAGAAAAAAGGGCAGCAACAACCTTCAATCCTTATCGATCACTGAGGGAAATACAGTAACTAAAGATGAGGAAAAGGCTGAGGTGCTTAATGTCTTCTTCAACTTGGTTTTCAACAGTAAGGCAGATTGTTCTCTGAACAACTGGTCTACTGAAGCGGTGGATAGGGGCGGGGTGCAATACAGCCCCCCTGTCATACAGGAGGAAGAAGTTAGAGACCTGCTGAGCCACTTGGATCCTCAGAAGTCTATGGGGCCAGATGGGATCCACCCTAGGGTGATGAGAGAGCTGGCGGACGAGCTTGCTAAGCCGCTTTCCATCATTTATCAGCAGTTTTGGCTCACTGGAGAGGTCCCAGAAGACTGGAAGTTGGCCAACGTGACGCCCATCCACAAGAAGGGCCGTAGGGACGATCCAGGTAACTATAGACCTGTCAGCCTGACCTCGGTTCCAGGCAAAATTATGGAACGGATAATCCTGGGTGCGATCATGCGGCACCTGCAGAATGAGGGAGAGATCAGGCCCAGCCAGCATAGTTTTAGGAGAGGCAGGTCCTGCCTGACCAACCTGATTTCTTTCTACAACCATGTGACTCGCCTGGTGGATGAGAGGAAGGCTGTGGATGTGGTGTACCTGGACTTCAGCAAGGCCTTTGACACTGTCTCCCATAGTAGACTACTGGACAAGCTGGCAGCCCGTGGCATGGACGGGAATGTTCTGTGCTGGGTTAGGAATTGGTTGGATGGCCGAGCCCAAAGGGTGGTAGTGAATGGTGTCCCATCCAGCTGGCGGCCGGTCACTAGTGGCGTCCCCCAGGATTCGGTGCTAGGCCCAGTCCTGTTTAATATCTTTATTGATGATCTGGATGAGGGGATCGAGTCCTTCATCAGCAAGTTTGCAGATGACACCAAGCTGAGAGGAAGTGTCGATCTGCTAGAAGGTAGGAGGGCCCTACAGAGGGACCATGACAGGCTGGAGAGATGGGCTGACTCCAATAGCATGAGGTTTAACAAGTCCAAGTGCCGGGTCCTACACTTTGGACACAACAACCCCATGCAGAGCTACAGGCTGGGGACAGAGTGGCTGGAGAGTAGTCAGGCGGAAAGGGACTTGGGAGTGCTGGTGGACAGGAAACTCAACATGAGCCAGCAGTGCGCTCAAGTGGCCAAGAAGGCCAATGGTATCTTGGCCTGCATCAGGAACAGTGTGGCCAGCAGGACTAGGGAGGTCATCATCCCCTTATACTCGGCACTGGTCAGGCCGCACCTTGAGTACTGTGTCCAGTTCTGGGCCCTTCAGTTTAAGAAAGATGTTGAGATGCTGGAGTGTGTCCAGAGGAGAGCAACGAAGCTGTTGAATGGGCTGGAGCACAAGGCCTATGAGGAGCGACTGAGGGAGCTGGGATTGTTTAGCCTGGAGAAGAGGAGGCTCAGGGGAGACCTTATTGCTCTCTACAACTACCTAAAGGGAGGTTGTAGTGAGGCAGGGGTTGGACTCTTCTCTCAGGCGACCAGTGACAGAACGAGAGGACATGGTCTCAAGCTTCCTCAGGGGAGGTTTAGGATTGACATTAGGAAGAAATTCTTCACTGAGAGGGTAATTGTTCATTGGAATGCGTTGCCTAGGGAGGTGGTCGAGTCACCATCCCTGGAGGTGTTCAAAGAGAAATTGGATGAGGCACTTATTGACATGGTGTAGTTGATGAGTAGGAGTAGGTGTAGGTGTTGGGTCATAGGTTGGACTTGATGATCTCAAAGGTCTTTTCCAACCTTACGATACTGTGATACTGTGATACTGTGAATGCACTGTTGGCAGGATCTGACTCTGCACGGATAAACAAGTTGCCCCATACAGCTTCAAATGTCACTGTCATACAAAGGAATATATCTCAGGTCAGATAGATGTACTATGACCAACATATTTAGAACTTTTACTGCCCTTCTGCTGATTGATTGAAGAATTATATCCATGAAATGGGATGATTTGTACAATTGTATTTCTTCTTGGCTAGAGTAAGATTTTGCCAGACAGATGCTCCCAAAGAACGGCTGCTTGCAGCATAAATCTGCTTTAATTCAATACACAGCACAGCGCACAATCAAAATGAAATGTTCCTTAGATGATTCTTCCATCTGCAAATCATTTCAGGAAGACAATTTTAATAATGATATTTTCTTTTTTACTAAGTTCTTTGGACTATTTTTTCAGATAATGAGCTATTGCGTCTAGGAGAAGAAGCTATTGTCAGGTTAATATTTTATTAATCCTTTACCTGGGGACATTATCCTAAGAAATCAGAGGAGCTAGCTGTCACTGAAATACTCAGTAGTGTAGGTCTTCTCCAGACTTGACCTCCACAATACCCCCTCATTATTATAAATGCTAATTTCCCTCTTTTAACAGTCGCAGTTTGGTTATGTCAGCGTTTTATTTGTTTATTTCTCGCTTTTTCTTCCTCAGCCATATCTCTAGGTTTTTGCTTCCCTCTCAGACAACAATAGTAAAGTGAAAGCTTAGGATTGAGAAGGATGAATATAAACACACAACAGCATTTTAAAAATATGTGACTCTTTCCAGTCTCAGTCAAGGCACTGAGTCTGCTCAGCATTAGAGATAATCCCTGTCCACAGCTGAACTGATGAGCTATCAGAGTGATCTGCTCCACCACGTTCAGGTTCCCCAGTAGTGGTTACTGAAACAGTGCTGAGAAAATGCCTGCTCTCTGTGTTGTCAATGTACCAGCCTTCAGACGAGCATGGGTTTTTCTTTCATGTCTAGAGTTTTCAGATGAAGGAAAGGCAAGTTGATGCCAGTGTTGCCAAGAGTAAAAGCTTCCATGTAACATTCAGCAACTAGCCCCAGAACAATTTATTTTCATCTTTTATGGCATGCTTCTCCCAAAAAGCTCTTCATGGAGGTAGGATTAGCGATTAAGTGATGTGGAGGCTGGAACACATATGTCTGTGAAAACTGGAATTAATGTGATTATGATAAGCAGAACTTATTCTGGGCCTCAGTGGTTTGCAAAGATTTAATGAAATGTGCCCCAAGCACAGAATTTTCTCTCTGGAAAATAAAGCGTGATATTCAGAGAAGGTTGAAATAAAGGGGTATTTTATGGGAAAGCAGAGGAAAATCAGCTGTCACTTTATATGAAACACCTTCCCCTTGTTGTGCTCTTTCAACTTCTACCATAGTAAAGCAATTATAATAAATTTATGATCCTGAAGTACTATTAGTGCCCCCTTCCCACATGTCACATTTTTCCTCATGGTGAAAAAAAAGGAAGGAAACAAAGTAAAAAAGTACAACACCAGCAGACAATAAATTGATCACTGTGTGAGAAATATACTGGGGATGAATGTTAGCAGTTGCTACCCTTTCTAATACTCCACTATCAGGTCTAATTCCGTGAAGAGATTGTGCGTTGGAGGATAGAGGAAATCCTAAAATACTATCGAAAGCCCACGAAATGTCATTGTTTTGATGCTACATTTTGACAGGTTTCATGAAGCATGGACTTATCCATAAGGACAAACAGTGTGTGATGCCAATGATTGTAATTGCTTTGGAAAATGTGTACATCCAGATCTCTGTGTGAGGGTTTCCCTAGTGTAACAAATCTGGGCATTTTTTTATACATGACCACAAAGAATTCTAGTTGTTGCTTATGTCTGTCGCTCACCTTGTTCTCAACCCCAGCACATGCCCTGCCACCACACATCCTATACAGCAGAGTTGATTGATACATGTTATAGCAGTTTAGTGTTGCAGGATGGCAGTGTGTTGTGACACAGCAGCAGACTGAAAAGCAAGAGAGGTCATTTGGTCAGATGTAATGTGGCTTTCTAGAAAAGAAGTTGTTGCAAGTTTCTCACTTCATAGTTACTCTAAATGCCATAGTCACCATTCAGGACTTACGCAAGCAACTCCATTCATGGTGCTCTGACAAATTTCTTCACAGTGGAGACTAATTCAAACACAAAGTAAATGTTCAGTGATTCGTATTGGTATTTCTTCTGAAAATAAACAAAACTATATGCACCTTGGTCACGGCATGACCAAGCAAACACCTGAGTGAACTGAATCTACTGGTTTTGTTTTAGAGCCACAGTCAAGGCAACTACAAGACAGAAGATATTCCCAAACAACAGAAATTCTAATCTAGGTAACTAACAGCAAACAGCTGCCTATTGAGCACATATGGGAGGGTGCTTATTTTTGTTGTCTTAATCCAGTACAGAATTCATAATACTCAAAACTGTCTTCCAGATGCATCTGTTTCCAAGAAGCACATACATATCGTTTCTGTGCATAGCAGAACCTGCAGGACTATTGCTTAGTCATGTATAGTGTCCATGGGATGATTCACAGGCATTTGACATCAGAAATAACCTGCACCGGTTGCACTGGAAAGAGGTTGCCTTCAGAAAAAAAAAGCCACGCCCAAGCATTTGTGCACAAAGCTTAGCAAACAGGAAAACAGAATTTCTTCCACGCCATCTGTGTATTCATATGCAAGTAAAAACAGACTGTGTACGTATAAAGGTTAAAAAATGAAAAACCTGTTTCTGCTCTTTCCAACCAATTATGCTCTGAGTATCATTATTCAGGAATATCATTAAATCTTTTTTACCAGCTTTTGAAGTTCGTAAACAGATTAATAAAATTTTTTCAAACAGCTCATTTAATGAACTGAATTATTTCAAGGTACTGAAATAAAAAACCTCTGGGCTTGGTTCTGCCCTCTAATAGGAGAAGGCAGAAATATTTCTCAACTCTTAATTTTATTTTTTTATTTTTACCAAACTTACTAAAAATTCATTGTAGATTTTCTTAATTGTTTTGAGTTTTCCCGAAGAATACAATCAAATGCAGGAGAGAAACTTCATCTTCAAAGCCAAAACTCTGAAAATTTTCCACAGAATATCAAGACCTCTCTAAGTATAGGATTAGTCCCATAAGTGTTTAAAAAAAAAAAAAATCCCTAGAATTCACTAACATAGTAAATATCTTAACCATATCTTTGCACTTTTCCTACAACTTTCAAGACCAGCCTATAGAGGGGAATGCAACTTGTCTTTATCCAGTATGAGAGAAAATGTTTTTTATGCACTTACTATTTCTATTTTTGTATATCCCAAAAGATCTATAATGCTAACAACGCTCACAAAAAGTGCAATCTCAAACCAACGAGCAAAATGCAAAGACAGCGGCAAGGGACAGCACTAAAATAAAGCAAGTTAATTATTTCACTGGTACAGTACCTGGCAAACTTCTGTTCCTATATAATTTTATATAGATACTTGCAATCAAAGACTATTTATGCTACCTTAATTTAACTACAGGGGTTTTGTTAAGACAATATACTTACTAGTGACTAGTTATTGTGTATTGCATATTTAAAACTCTTCCCTCAAAATATATTTATCTTGCCTTTCTGCACTGAGAATTACAAGTATAGATGTCCACTGGAGTTGCGGTACATTAGAGAAAAAATATTTTCTTTATTTAGCAGGTAAAAATAGACAATCAGACCAGACTACACTAGTAGAACTGAAAAGCTGAGTAATTTTCATAACACAATTGATTTCTTACCACATGGTGCCATTTAAGGGATTAAAACAACTCACCAGGGTAATATCAAACTTGATTAGAAGCCAGGAGGCCTGATTGCTATCTCCCTTAAGTCAGTCAAAATCCAGACAGATAAAATATAATTGACACCAAGAAGCCTCAATTTGCACCAGTGTAACAAAAAGGAAAGTCAAGCACTCCATCTTTGATTGGGAAGTGGCTTTTCTTTTTTTTGCTTGGTTAAGGCATTTCCATATCTTTGAGTGATTAATGCCTCTTAAAGACTCTGTCTGGTGCTTTCACTGCTAGGTACACTGATATTACACAGGTCTGAGGAAATGCCTTCATATAAAGAACAATTCACACAGCAAATAAAAGCAATTTTTTACGTAAACTTCTCAGGCAGCGAGAAAATCTTTAACATGCTCAGCATGTCATTTGTCCCTCCAAAAGTGAACATCTGAAGATAATGGGCTGGATTTTTCCACAGACATTGAGATACACAGGGGTGGAAGGAAGATCTGGGCAGCTTTTCACAGCTCCTAAGCTACATGTCACACATAAATATTTCAGAGCAGACTTCATCAAAATCAGATACTTGCAATGCAGATAAATACATACCAGGTAGTTGGCTAAACTCTCACTGCTCAATATTGAGAGAAAACAGTAACTTTAGTAACAGTGGGATTCATTTCAGCCTAACTAAAATAGGTCACAGGTAAATGTGGCCCAAAAGTTGTTTATTTCTCTTTATTAACTATATAAGGGGCCACAGTTCAGGGTGACCAGCTGTGGTACATGTGTCTATATTCACACAATTGTAGTAATTGGAAATACATCCCATGTTTTGTACCCTTACCTGTGACTATGTAGACTAACTTCCGTTTTGCTTCCATTTGGTCTGCTCCAAAAGTGACCCCCTCACTGGCTCCCACCAGGACCACCAGGACTGCCTGCTATGCATAAGGGACCATCAACTCCCAAGGCTTTTGCCCAAGGCAATGGCCCCTGGTGCTCTTTTATGCAGTCCTACAAGTAACCCACTGAGGCTATGTCTATACAGTGGTAAACCACAACAGTACTTACATAAATTAAACGTGCATGGGACCATCCTTTGGCACTGAAGCCAGCTGCCATGGGACAGCCCCGTCTGTCTATTGAACTCTAACCATTCAAAAGAGCAGAGGCTGATGTTATATGATGCTATTCATAAGTGTCAGCAGTGAATTTCTTTATTAAGGTTACCCTCCTCATATACATATCTCTGTGTTGTGTTAATTGCATTTAAGTACGGTTTAGCCTCCAATATCCCCTTTCTGCTGTGGAAAAAAGCTGCTGCACAACCTGGCTGAACATTGTATGTAGGGTCAAGGGTCTGCCAAACAGGTTTGTATGTCCTGGCCACGTCTAGCACAAGCATCTCATTGGCTTTATGGTACATCCTATCCACAGAGAGATTACTTCAATCAGCGCCCCCAGAATTGTATTTAAATTTGAAAACTGAAGGTCCCAGAATCAACTGAAATGTGGATGAGCTGTAATATGCATTGAAGATGAGGCAATATAGGGGTATTCACCTTTGCCAGGAAGCTGTTGCAGAGGATCCTCTCAGTGCAGATGCTCCCTGCAGAAACAGTAATTGTCCAGAAATAAGCAAGCAGCATGTCCTCACTTGTCAGCCTGTCTTCCAATTTTCTCTGCTCACCAGTAATATACCTGCCAGCCTACCTTCTCCATCTTCTATTATTTTTTTTTCTTTTTATTCTAGTTTATTTTTGTCATCTACTGAGTATAATAGGTGACAGGCAGAGAATATATATTTATCTACCGATGTGAACATGCCTTCATAACTTCAAACACTGACAGTTGCTTTGGTTAGAAGATACCTTCTCATGGAAAACTCTATCTTATTTTGCACTCCATAAGAGCAATGCAAATGTTTATATGATTTTAATTATATTTATTTGAGTCAGAACTTTCTCTAAGCAAATAAACATGGTCCCTCGATGTTTATAAATCACACCCTGGAGAGGTCTGTTAGGAGGGAGTAAGTGACTGTAAACAAAAGCAAAACTGATTAGCCATTTTTCCTTCTCCATGCTGACAGAGCCCCCAAAAGGAAGATCACCTAAACGGCAAATTCAAAATGATTCAATTCTTGCAAGGGGAAGCTCTGCTTTGGCAGGTAGGTTAAAGCCAGCAGTATTCAAGGGCTCAGCTGAGGAATGCCTCCCTTGGAAGCAGGGAGGCTGGAAGGCTGGACCCCCTCCCCAAACATCAGGCCAGTGCGACAGGCTGTGCACACCACTGAACGACCAAACCCTTCAGTTTTGGTCCTGCCCCGAGTATGTGCCTGGCACTGTTGACTGCTGAACCTGAATTTCTCTGCAGTAGGTGCCTCCTTCAGGCAGAATCTTTCCAGGAAATATTAACCTAAACGAAGTAAGCAATTCTAGGCATCAGCCTGGGGAAAAGGCACACTAAGAGTGACCCATGTGACACTATCTATTACAAGTTTTAGTGATCTTGTTCTCTGCAGCTTACAGCTTGGCAGAGAGTGGCTTGTATCTTGCATGTAGTTTTTGTCCTTCTAGAGTCAAAATACAGCCAATTTATGAGCAGCTTAAAAAAAAAAAAATCACAGTTCAGTGAAGATATTAGCAGTTAAAAAAGCCATTATAGCAGCTGGAAACCGTGAAGATTTAATCTTCTCTGACCATGCTCTGTCTATCCACAACTCCTGCTGCTGATGACACATCACAGGCACCATCTTCGCAGACTATCAGAAAAATGAAATCCCACAGGAAACAGACAAACAGACACGGCTCCTAACTGGCTAATTACACCTTGCTAACGAGGTGCAATAACAGTCCTTTTAACTTGTTTTTTCATATCTGTCTTGATCAAGCTGGCTGTCTTCGGCATTCCAAGAGTTGGTGGTGCCAGGAAGCAGGAAGTACAAATACTCAGGTGATCTGGCACTGACTGAGCCATCCCAGCCAAATTTCCAACATGTGCTATGACACTGGGCAAGCAATCTCCATGCTGGCAAGACCAGGAGCAAAGCTGCTAGTAACAAAGACGAGAGGAGTTCAGTCCCCTGGATAGAGGGCCAGGAAAAGGGGGAGTGGGGGCAATGAGTTAACGAAGTGCAGGTGAAGGTGTGGCACACTGCAAGCGCGACTTACAATGAAATAGCCAGAAACAGCTCTAAAGTAATTCTGCTGCCTGTGCTCTCATGCTGGGTCTGCTCTTCATTTCTTTCTCTCCACTAAACAAGCACGTGTGACCTATTTCTCAGTGAGATTTCGGTCTTCAAAACAGGCAGCTTATGTCTCTGTTCTGCCAGTTCTCTCAGGAATAACGTTCTGCTCTCTGCCTGTGCTTGTACTTCATTATTAGCAGAGCACTTTCCTACCCCTAGATAAAAAACAACTGAGAAAATATTATTTCTGACGCCACACTGATGATTACATTTGGTACAAGCAGTGATGCTTATGTTGTCACACACTGCTGTTGCTAGCATTGCATCCCACAATCAATGTAAGGACAGAAAAACTACTGAACTGCACATTTCAACAAAACAGCGGGTGCTTTGAATGCCATCTATAAATTTAAGTGAACAATTTCAGTAATGACTTTGTCAGTCCTTCCTAGAAGCAGTCCTAAGGGAAAACAAATAACAAAAAGAATTCAGCTGGTGAAAGAAAAGCAGGATAATACATTAAGGAAAGGGAAATCATTATCATAAAACATTTGTATAGCCATATGAATTCTGCGCTGCACTGTAGAGAACAGAAATCACATCTTACCCCTGCCCTAAACTTCTTGCTGTTGCTAAGACAACAACATCAATGTAAGAAGCAATGCAGGGTTCAGTAGTGAGACCTCCTAAGCGAGATGAATTGGCTACTAGGCTTTGCTAGGAGACAGAGAGCATATTGGTGCAAAGCGCAGGATGGCTGCTCTGACTGTGGAAGGCTGCCTCACAGAGGCACTTGACCAAGAGTGGACGCAACGGCAATTTAGTGAGAATACTCTTAACAACAGCAGGGACTATCACTGCCACTGTTTTCTTGGCTGAGTCAGGCCCACCTGACACAGAGCTCACCTAGACTCCCTTAGGACGTTTCACCACTTAACACCACTGACTAGCCTTCCTACACCAAATTTCTGGGATTAGATACAGGGGAAAAAGCAGATTCAAGTTTGGCAAATAGAATACATGTGACAAGAAGGTAAACCTTGTTAAGTTACCTTCTCAGGTGTTCAAAGTCTAAACCAATAAGGCATATTAATACAGTGAACTGCAGCTACTAAAGAGAGTGTAATATGACAGTTGGTTTACATTACAGGATGCACATATATCCATACTTTTAGATAAATAATAAAAAAATTCTGGTTCATAAGTTAATAAAATGACTATTCCTAACAAAGAAATCCAAATTCAACAATTGCGTCTCACTTCTCTGTCCCCACTTTGAAAGACACTCTGGAAAATAGGAAAGGTTTTTGTTTCAGTTTCAAAGAAGTCTCTTTTGATGCACCTTTGTGGAAAAAGAAATCCAGTAGCAAATATACCATCTTGCTCCTAGTCTGCCACAACCAGGGCTCAGTCATGCTCACTGAGACGACTGGCAGGTAGCTAATGTGCTTGCCTGTGTTATAACGCCTCCCTCACAGTGCCAACTTATTCCTGCCTGGATTTCCTCATATTTAATATAGGTCCTCTAACACAGTATCAAAAACACTTGCACTAATAGCAGGATTGGGTCATGACAGACACATGTCCCGTTCATGTTTTCTGGAGTTTAAGAGGTTTTATTCTTCTCCCAGCTCCCATATTTCACATGACTCAAGCTAATTAAATCGCACTGCCAAATGTTTCTTACTGGAACAGAATCAGCCATTTAAAGAACATTATTACACTGGTCACATGTCATGACAAAGAACAAATACCTACAATTATAAAACCTGTGACTATATAAGGTCAAACATGGGAAAAACAAGCAGCCCCATATTTCAAGGAACAAATTGTAACCTGTATTATTCACATTCAGGCTAAAGATGCTGGATCTTGTCCCAACCTCAGAAATAAAATATACACAGCAGTAATTGAAAAACAAATGAATTTGATTATAATCTTAGCATACTCTGGCTTTTATATTCCTCAGCTATGCAGCAAACAGATGGAAAAATCACATTACAGGCACCAGGAGACAATTTTTTAGGTATCTCTACAAGCATCAGTTATCTTTGCACTTAAATATTTCTGCTCTTGGGTTATATTGCATTACATCCGTGAAATGTTCAGGTTTTGGTTCATAATGTATTTTGACACTGGCAATGGACTCACTGATCAAAATATTGTTGGGTTTCTGGGTTTGCTTTTGCCTTCAGACTGTGGGCAGTGAGCAATATGAAGATGCCAGATTATCTTGTAGCTTTTAAAGGTAGTGTCATTATCATTTGATGTGGCACTTCGAGACATAGTTTAGTGGTAAACTTGGCAGTCTTAGGTTTACAGTTGGACTTGATGATCCTAAAGGTCTTTTCCAAACTAAATGATTCTATGATTAAAGACAAGTCTCAAATGCTAGGCTTCCAACATTACTGGAAAAACTCATATGTTCAGAGAGGCAAAGACTTTATTTTCATTCAATAAAGTGAAATTTGAGTTATTTCAGCAGATGCATTTGGAGTCCAGCAGAGGAGGCACATCCTAGGCATCAATCAAGGTGTTTACAGCTGGACCCCGTCTTTGCCACAGGAACATCTCAGGGCCATCTCCTGGGCTGCAACAGTGGCAGCCCTGGTTCCCATTTTACCTCAGCCCTGACGTGCTTTTTGTGAGGGTCCAAAAGCTCTTCTGTGAGGAGCTGAGCAGTCCTTGTTGAAGGGGACACACACCTGGCATGAGTCAGAGCCCAGCAGGAGGCTATATATGCAATCATGCGGCACCTACAGAATAAGCAAGAGATCAGGCCCAGCCAGCATGGATTTAGGAGGGGCAGGTCCTACCTGACCAACCTGATCTCCTTTTACGACTGTGTGACACGCCTGGTGGATGAGAGGAAGGCTGTGGGTGTAGTGTTCCTGGACTTCAGCAAGGCCTTTGACACTGTCTCCCACAGCAAACTCCTGGAGAAGCTTGGCAGCCCGTGGCTTGGATGGAAATGTTCTGTGCTGGATTAGGAATTGGTTGGATGGCTGAGCTCAAAGGGTGGTAGTGAATGGTGTCCCATCCAGTTGGCAGCCGGTCACTAGTGGTGTTCCCCAGGGATCAGTGTTGGGCCGGGTCCTCTTTAATATCTTCATTGATGATCTGGATGAGGGGATTGAGTGCGTCATCAGCAAGTTCGCAGATGACACCAAGCTGGGAGGAAGTGTCGATCTGCTAGAAGGTAGGAGGGCCCTACAGAGGGACCTTGACAGGCTGGAGAGATGGGCTGAGTCCAATAGCATGAGGTTTAACAAGTCCAAGTGACAGGTTCTACATTTTGGACCCCATGCAGAGCTACAGGCTGGGGACAGAGTGGCTGGAGAGCAGCCAGGCGGAAAGGGACTTGGGAGTGCTGGTGGACAGGAAACTCAACATGAGCCAGCAGTGTGCCCAAGTGACTAAGAGGGCCAATGGTATCCTGGCCTGCATCAGGAATAGTGTGGCCACCAGGACTAGGGAGGTCATCATTCCCTTATACTCAGCACTGGTCAGGCCGCACCTTGAGTTCTGTGTTCAGTTCTGGGCCCTTCAGTTTAAGAAAGATGTTGAGATGCTGGAGTGTGTCCAGAGGAGAGCAACGAAGCTGTTGAATGGGCTGGAGCACAAGCCCTATGGGGAGCGACTGAGGGAGCTGGGGTTGTTTAGCCTGAAGAAGAGGAGGCTCAGGGGAGACGTTATTGCTCTTTACAACTACCTAAAGGGAGGCTGTAGTCAGGCAGGGGTTGGTCTCTTCTCTCAGGTGACCGGCGACAGAACAAGAGGACACGGTCTCAAGCTTCACCAGGGGAGGGTTAGGCTCAACATTAGGAAGTTCTTTACTGAGAGGGTGATTGGCCATTGGAATGTGCTGCCTGGGGAGGTGGTGGAATCACCGTCCCTGGAGGTGTTTAAGGAAAGATTGGATGAGGCACTTAGTGCCATGGTGTAGTTGATGAGTAGGTGTGGGTTGGGTCATAGGTTGGACTTGATGATCTCAGAGGTCTTTTCCAACCTTATCATACTATGATATATGATGTCAAAATCCCCTCTGACACCTGAGAGGCACCACAGGGCAGCTGCCCTGAGAGACATTAGGCAGGAGAGAAGACAAAGAAGCAAAGGACAGGGAGGACTCGCTCATGTCACCCAACCTGACCGTTTGCCATTCCTGGGATGTGCAAACACACTGTGGCAGCAGTCAGAAGACAGTGGTCACAGTAATGCATTAGGGCCCACAGAAGAAGAGGGTCCACCAGGCCATGGGCGCCTAACCTCACAGCTGGGAGGCCAAGCCGTCCTCCCACCTCAGGCTGCCTCCCCTGCCCCGCTACAGCCTTGTGACTGCAGCTGGGGACAAGAGGAGGACATAGAGTGCGGAGATCGACACACAGACTCCGATGCAGAATCCAAGACCTTTTATTGTCAGAAGGCTGTATTTTTATATTCTTCAGAGTTCTATCACGCGCTGGATGATTTTACATGATTGGATACACACAGCTGTCCACGCGCCTAAGTTACACTTATGATTGGTTACTTACACACGATCACGCACTGCTGCAAGAAGCAAGTTTAACATTCTTTTGCTAGATAACTTGCTCTTTATCTTACACTTCTTTGCAAACAATTCTATTTCTTCACCACCTAATCCCTCATATCTCACTGTTCAAGGCCCTTCAAGAATACCATGCTGCTCGTTATTATAAAATGTCTCCAACAATTCCCCCTTTTTTGTTTTCAATCTGCACCAACACGGCTCCACTCATGGCGCCATCAATCATCCTCTGCACACATCACACCACACACATCAAGACACATCAAAACACATATAAAACCCATTAAACACAACAAAACTAACATTAAAAGGCCTATCATCTAAGATTCTAAACCATTAAACCATCTTCCAAGAATATTTCACTTATTATACCATGTGTTGTTTGCTTGCTTCTATGATCGTGGTGACAGGTGAAGTTTATTGTAGTTATATTTAGTGTTAGTATTAGTGTTAGTAAGGTTAGGAGGGCCTAAACTGCAGGACTCTTCCCTTATATAAAATGGAACAATCTCCGACATGTTTGTCGTTGTACAATTACACCACTTACTACTATTTCTATATATCCTCAAAGATGAATTTACATTTTTTACACAAGATTGATTTGTCCCACTACAATTAAACATTACACAGCCATGATGTTGGAAGAACACTTTCTGTAGCGACGTCAACATGGGCCACTGGTCTGTAGGCAGGCCATCCAGGCAAGTAGAAAACAGTTTTTCCAGGGATGCATATTGAGTCCTGTCCCGTTGTGTTGGCTAGGATTATCTACACGTTTATTTTCTGCTGCGCGACCATCGAAAATGCTGCAGCTGTTGCCTGAGTTAGGTTGAAGACCCAGGCCGTGGTAAATCAGTTGAGTTGTTTGTTACTGCAGGCTTTACCCATTTTGCAGGTATCCACGTAGGCCCAGAACCTGTAATGACACAAGCACACCTTCGCCCCCACGTTACTAACTGAAATGGACCATCCCATTTGCCCTCTTTGTTTTTTATTAACACCATGAGATTTTCATCAAACGCTAGCATTCCTGTTGACATGGTTTGCGTATGCTTCACAATTGGTGGTACTGTATCTTATCCTGCTAAGCGCAAGAAATTCAATACATATTGTACTTTCATCAATCGATTTGCTGGTGATTCCCCAGACTCCCCCTGTTTTTGTCTTTGTAAATATTGTTTTATCCCTAGATGTGTTCGTTCAGTAATAGCTTGTTCTGTTGGGGCGTGTGGTACTCAGGGTCATTTGTGTCCTGGTGCGATCCTGGCTTGCGCTGCGTTTCCAGTTTCCCTGATTTTGCCCAATAGGGTTACCATATTTATCAAGTTGAGATCGATATTGATTGACATAGTGTTGACTTCTACGACAACGTGGGCAAATTCCTGGCATTTGATTTCCCAGGCGCCTCTTTCTTCGATGTCCTTGCAAATTCTTATTACAGTGATAGCTTAAGTGACCTTGTTGCCCACAGTTATAACACCGTTTTGCCCCGAAAGGTCTCATTGCTGTTGCGAAGGTGTCTGCTAATACAGTCGTGTGTTGTTCCATCGTGCCTACACGATTTGCTGCCTCTACCATCTCTACCAGGGTTGCATTACGAGGTAAAGATATTAATACCTTTTTACAGTCTGGATTCGCATTTTCTAGGGCTAGTTTTAGTAATAATGACTCTCTGGCTTCCGGATGCTCAATTTGCTTTTCTATCGCACTCCGCAGTTTGTCTATAAAAAGCATATAGGGCTCGTTGTTTCCCTGCCGAATAGATGTAAAAGAGACCGGCTGTTTTCCCACTTCGGGTAAAGTTAAAAGTGCTCTGAGTGCCATTCTTCCCGTTTCTCTTAAAATATCTGGCAGCAGCCTCGATTGTGCCTGTGGGTCGGCAAACAGACCTGCCCCTGTGTAATGATCTGTTCCTACCCCATATAACGGGTCTCCTTGTGGGCGTCCTAAGTTTTCCACTGCCTTCACTTCCGCAAATTCCATGAACTTATCTCTCCATAACAATTTTTGTGTGGGGGTTAAAATCATTGATGCTAACTGCTGACAATCATACGGAGTAACCAATCGTCCACATAATACATTTTCCAACAATGTTTGTGAAAAGGGAGAATGCAATCCATCCTGCATAACAGCTTTCCTGACTTCCTTTACTAACTGCCAATCAAAGGCTTGATATTGTGGTGGTTGATTCGGTTGTAGAATAACTGGAAATGCTAAATCCATCTTTTCTCCTTCCTTAAGTGCATCTAATTTTATCTTTGTCCATCTGTTCCTAATATTGTCCACTTCATTATCACCTAAGGTTTTAGCCTTTTGTCTTTTTTCTTCGTCGCTGCTGCTGTCACTATCACTTCCAGTTTTACACGGAGTACGTTTAACTCTTTTTTTCTTTGATTTCTTAGAACTTTTATACGACATTGTAGTAGCACATTCAGATTGCTGCTCGGACAAGGACCGATCTTTTTGCTCGTCACTAACATCTGTCTGAGTACCCTCTGAGATAAAACCTTCTTTTGAAGGTGCTAATGCCTTGTCATAAATTACCCCTGACAAACGCTTTTCGGGGGGGGTATAGCCGTTCAAGAGGCTACTCTGTGTGGGTTGGGCTGCTTGTTTTTCAGCCTGTAAATCTTTTAAAGTCTCATAAATCAATCGCCACGTTGTTAGAATTCGCATAGCATTTACATCTCTTTTTGAAGCCTTTTCAAAAAGCAAATCTCCTGCTTTTCTCCAAGTTGAGATATCAAAAACATACAGAGATTCCACAGGCATTCCATTATTTTTAAGCCAGGCTAATAATAACTCTAGAGCTTGATTTTTGTATTTAATTCCTCTTTTCTTTAGCATATGCTTTATCATCTTAACTTCTTCTTTCTCTGACATTGACACCTTAATTCCCATCGCGTTTCTCGGCTGCTCACCTGATTCCTCTGTAGCAGGTGATTGAAGCCCCGGGGTTTTTTGTCCTGCTCAGGTCCACTGGCTGGGACGATCGTTTAGCTGAGATGCCTCCCCAGACGCAGCCTTTCTTGTAGGTGTGCTTTATCGATCCCAGGATCTGTTTGTCCTGAATCTTCGGTCTTCTTCGGATCACATCGGACTTCTTCGGATCACGTTGGACTTCTTCGGATCACGTCAGGGGTCACCATTTGCGGAGATCGACACACAGACTCCGATGCAGAATCCAAGACCTTTTATTGTCAGAAGGCTGTATTTTTATATTCTTCAGAGTTCTATCACGCGCTGGATGATTTTACATGATTGGATACACACAGCTGTCCACGCGCCTAAGTTACACTTATGATTGGTTACTTACACACGATCACGCACTGCTGCAAGAAGCAAGTTTAACATTCTTTTGCTAGATAACTTGCTCTTTATCTTACACTTCTTTGCAAACAATTCTATTTCTTCACCACCTAATCCCTCATATCTCACTGTTCAAGGCCCTTCAAGAATACCATGCTGCTCGTTATTATAAAATGTCTCCAACAATAGAGCTTCAAGGCAGGGGGAAACATTTATTTCATTAGCTGCACCACAGTCTAAGCTCAGGAAGTGAATGTGTCTTCCACAGACATTAGGCAATACCTCAGCGAGCAGAGGTGCTCCTGTTTCCAGACCCTGGCAGGCTCCTCTCCCAGGGTTTTGAAGGTATTATAGTAAGGGGTGAACCTCAAGTGATTTTTATCTTAAGACTGAGGTGTTCTCTTGTGTTGATGACGATCAGGTCTCAAGGCTCCTCCCTCTGCCCACCTGGCTACTTCTAAAAGTTTTGTACAAAATAAAATCCATGAGGCTCATGGTGTTCTGCCAGATTTGTTATAGTTTGTGGAGCTCAGATGTTTGGAGGAACACAGGACAGTACGGGTGCTAGACCCTGTTTTGGTAAGAAGACCCTACCACAGACTGTCTTAGCTGCCAGCCTTGGGAGGATGCACAGGCTGAACCGCCACAGCCGATAGGACCTCATCCTCAGCCCAGGCAAGGTCGCTCCCGTCCATCTGCCCAGCATGTTGCATGGGGATTCACCCACTCACTGCCAGGTGTCTGCTTGGAAACCCACCACAGCTGTGATCTCTCATAATCATGGCATTTGCAATCTCCAATAATCCTGGCAATGCATAAAGAATTTCTCTTGATACCGGCCATTCTAAACACAGTATCTACAATGCCAATATATATGCATCTGTAATGTAATCTCCCCACAACCCCTCCATGGGGTTCCTTCCTTCTCCTGCTGACAATCTGCAGCCACACAGGAACAAAAGACCATGATGTGACTCATTTCTCTGTATGATGTCTGAAGGACCAATTTAAAAGCTATAACAGTAAGCACATAAGGCATGGGTAAGGAGCAATATACGAAAACACACTTACAGTTCTATTACACAACTGCAAACTACCTTTTTTTTTCTAATTGCCTTTGGATGGTAACATTCGTAAAACAGGGAAGTAAGAAAATCTGCAACTTCAGCCCCAAAACAGAGTCTTTCTCTTCCTCAACAACCTGCATACCAGCATGCAATTAAATAGATATCTCCTGTTAAGCAACTTTAGTGGATGAGGTCTAAAATGAGCATTAAATAGACTTTGTATAAAACAAACTCCTCTTGCCACTCATCCATCACTGAAGAGTATAGCTTAAATTAATCCCTGAATTGATGAAGCTTCATTTGGAAAAGTGACACATGCTGTCAATATAATTTTTCCAGATGACACACACAAAACTCAATGGCTGATACACAAACCAAGTAAAATATTAGCATGCCCTCCCCTCCTGCAGGGAGAAAGGTACCTTACACAAAAGTCAGCATCCACTGAAAATACCTGCAAATTACAAATTCACACTTATGTTCATACAGAAAGACTGATCCTGCATATTCACAATGGCTTGAAAAAATATTATGCCTGACTATCTATAGGTAACAAACCCTTACTTTCTTCAGAGCTTGCTCTTCCTTCTTGCACCTTATTGAGCTGTGGCTACCCTTGACAGGCAGGTGTGTAATGCAGGGTGTCAGAAAATCACGCTATCATGTACGTTCAACTAGAAACCAGAGGTTTCCCTTTCACTGAGTGATGTTCAACTCTAGCTACCAGCTCTTTCGATATAAGGTAGCAAGATGCCTTTAGATTATTGCTTCTGCTTTGTATATAGCCTTATCGATTTTTTTCAGTACAGAAATGCTTTAAGAAAATCAATGTTTCAGCAAATGGAGTGGAGCAGAAGTATTGTAGAATCCCGTTAGCCATTCCAGCATTAGAGATCACGGTTAAGTTAAAGGAAATAACATGTACATGTGGGACGATGAATATAGGAAAAAAAACTGCAGAAGACAGAAAATGGGTGAGTAGAAAGGCATGAAATTAAAAACAAAATAGAAAACAGAGATGGTGAAGATAAATGTAGTAGCTGTGGGTAAGACTTTGCTAATTTTAGCAGTCTAAAACTTAGGTGTCTAGTCCAAGCTAATCACCTTAGCTCTCTCTATGAACACAGAGTCAGAGCCACTTCCACAGGGCATTCAATCAGTCCTAAGACAGGACTGTAAGACAGGACAATGCATCATACTTTCCCTCAACTATCCCAAAGTCTAGATGAGGGACTCAAGGGAGATGCATACAACTTTTGGATGGTTTAAATTTAGATGAGATGAATACATATCTGTAAAAATAAAAAAGTGCTTCCATTTCTATTGAAGGAAACCAAAACACAAACTTTAAAAGTGAAGTGGAAACACTTCAGATACTGATACTCAGTTGCTTGGCCATGAAATGCAATGAAGCAAAACAGCTCTTAGGAATAAAAGTTGCTTCTTCTCTTCTAAACAGGACCTGACCAGGTCTTCAGCACAAGCACAAAGCCCCCATGTCCGCAATGCTTAATCATTAGTTCACTCTCTGGCAATGATTGCATCGCTCCAACTAGCTCCATTTGAGATAAACGTGTTCTAGAGAACATTGGTTTATCTGTGCCATTTGCTAGCAGAGTCACAGATTGTCCTGCTACCTCTAGCAATACAGTCAAACACAGACAAACAACAGCATTTGTAGTAGGTCTGCTATTGATTTTTAACACATTCTATGATCACAAACTGTTGGCTGGATATATTTCAGAGGTTTATTGTGGAAAATCTGACATATCCAAGTTATTACAGCAATATATGCCCAGCTACCAATAAGAAATGTCTATTAGTGCATTGAATTTGGAAGCACTCTGAAATATACCCTCTTCAAACCACATTTTCAAAGGTTTTGTGCTATGGCCATGTCATAATTTCCCGACATACCTAAATAAGGGGTCTCTGGTGGGGTGACATAATAATGTTACAAACAATAACAGCTCATTTTCAGTTTTGCTTCTCCTAACTTCAATACACATCACTATGTCCATATCTGCACTCTAACATGGAGGACAACTGGCATGGTACCAGTCCCCACCTACACTCAGACACAAAGAACTTCTGAAAGAAAGTATCCCTGCTCGAGATTATCTCTTGACCTGTGTCTTAAAATGACTGGCATATGGCAAAACAGTGCAAGGACTGTCCCAGCAGCAGAAGTGACTGGGTTCCAGTGCCTGGGGATTTTCCCTGGTGCTATTCAATTTACTATGATAACCTTTGCGTTCTGCACATTTCAACAGTCTCACTGCTGTAACTGTTATATTTCCTGTGCAGTCATGGCGATGTGATTTGGATACGATTAACTAAAGACAGTGACATGAATGCTTTTGCAGATGTGACGGCAAGGTCTGAATATATTTTGCTTGTGATTCTCAAATTACCATTAATGAACAGGATACAAGTGACATATACAAAACTGAATTATTTTAAATCAGGATCACTAATAATATGAAAGTCATATTTCAACCTCCAGAATGTCATGTAAAACAAAAATCAGAAACTGCCTGCTAGTTTTGTGCATAAAAATACAGATTAAAAATTTTCTCACCCACAGAGCAATCTACTTATCAAATAAGTTAAAAACTAACCCTAAAGATGAGCTTTTCATTGAGGTTCTTCCCAGGAGAAGGAAAACACTACCACAGCCTTTTAGGCTGTACTGCCTTCTCCTCATACTCAGCTCTGAGATTCAAACGTTTTTGATTTTATAAACTGAATCTATCCTGAAAGCATTTTTACTTGGGTAACTAAAGTAGGCAGGAACATCCAAAGAAAGTGTCAGAACAAAGAATATCTTAAAGAAAACAACATGCAAAAAAATTTATATCCTGCTCTATGATGTCACTCATATTGATGTTTTTATTTTTTGGAACACAGATGGAAAAAGGCCTCTTAAAACTTTTGTGTTTTAACAGCATTGGAGTTGATTTAGGATCACACATCAATCTGGGTGTTGTATCTACTGAATAGATGGTCTTTCAGTTCAACACTTTTAGCGTTGACAATCAGATTAATTTTGTTTTCTTGGCAATATCTAACATTTCTTGTGTCAGAGGAAATATTTTCTTATAATTGCTCATCAGCAAGTCCTTATCTGAATATTTAAATAATTTACGAGCACAAAAACTATTTGTTGTATTCTATTAAAATTGGGCCAAACCTGCCACTAGGACAATTGCATGTAGTGCCATTTACTTCAAAGAAGCTACATATGCTTACACAGCAGGGAATTAGCCCAGATACTGTCAAATTGCTTCATTACTAGTCAGGTCAGACAATAAATCAGATCTTGTGTTTGTGAGGTACTGCAATTTATGTCTAATGACTGGAAGAATTGGTATATAAGGTAATTATCAAAACTGGAAAGCAATCATCTCCTAAATGTGCAAAACCTCATTATAATTTGAATTTTACAAAAATAATAAACCAAAACAAAACAACCAAACACACAAAAAAATCCCACAAAAACCATGATGATGGCAGGCATAAAAAACATCTTGTTTTCTTACAGACAGAAGCTAGCCCTTTATCCGTTCCTTTTCTGCAAGGATCCCACCTTCAGCATCTTTTTGTCTCATTTAAAGGCCCACTGTCACAAAATGATTGACCCTTCCAGGCTAGAGGGGATGTCAGGAAGTCTGTAGTCCAGAGTCAACGTTAAATTCAGAACCAGGTTGCTCGGAGCTTTGTCCCAAAAACTTCCACAGACAGAGACACTGTCCTTATGGACCTCTCTTTTTTCATCCCATGCACACTGTCTCTTATCCACTTGCCATGGACCACAACAGTGTGCCAAGGATGCTGTTGCCCATCTTTGCTGCTAGGGCACAATGCTGGTTCATACTCAATTCACTGCCTACCAAATTTCATGCAGAGGACGAGTTCATCCCCAGCACTGAAACTTGCATTCGTCCTCACGAATGCACATTCATGATGTTCCTGTCAAGCCATTCCTCCAGCCTGTCCAGGTTCCTCTGGATGAGAGCCTTGCCCTCCAGCATGCCACCTACTTCCCCCTAGTTTTGTGTCATCCACTGACTTATGTGGGGACATCATGCCTCCTTCTCTGGGTCACTGATAAAAGTATTAAATAGTATATGTCCCAGCACAGACCCCTGGGAAATTCAGCTCGTAAGTTGCCTGCAGGTAGAGTGTGACCTATTAATTACCAGTCTGTGGTATAAACAAACCAGCCGGTTTTTCACCTTTGTAACTGTCCACCCATCTAGAGTGCACGGCCAGCAGGATACAAGGATTACGCTTCATTAAAGCCATACTAAATAGCTCTAAGATATTATACACACCCTCAAACAACTTCTGTACAGGCAGCTAAGCTACAGAAGATGAGAGACACTCGCTATGGTTGCTGATGAGCCAGGCAACATCTCTTTACCTGTCTCCATGTCAGAACACGGCTGGAAACCAGCAGCCTGGCAGGAAAGGTGAGAAGATGCACCCCAGTAAACCAGAACTTTTACTCATATCAGGAAATAGGCTTCATGCTTACCACATCCTTCTCACCTGTACCAGGAGTTCTGGCGTATTTTATTAGCAAGGATACCCCTTTTCCATACGAATGTGAACACTCCCAACATCTGACAACTCTAAAATTGCCTATTGACCATGCCAACTTTTAGAACATAGCCTATTTGTCAAGTTATCACCCTTTTGGCATTGCTCAGAACGTGTATTGTCAAGAAGAAGATAATAAATATGATAATAAATACATCTTCTAATTAATACATAAGTGTTCTAAGTAATTTGCATAAAATGACAGTCACAAAGTAGGACAAACCTTTACAGTCAAGTTTAAAAAAAATCTAATTAATCACTTCTCTTCTGCATTTTAGGTAATGAGTCTATTGTACATCTCTGCGAGTGACCTATTTTTCCCATAAAACCTTCACAACCTAAAGGAAGTTGCCAAAGACGAAGTAAAGCTCATGTGGAATTTCTAGTCCAGCTGTTTCAGAAGAAAGAAAGACTCTGAACGGTAACTTTATGACTATGAAATTAGATGAACTTCCATAATTTTACCCAGGTCTCCTTCTGTAACTCTCCCAGAAAAGCCTTATCCACCACTAAGATTCAGCACATGGACTTTCAGAAAGATTAGGCTCCTTGGTGGGAAATTAGGGATGGGATTAGAAATCAATTTATGACAGGCACATCATTTCAGTTCTAATATGGTTGTTTTTTTCTTATGTAATGACTAATATGAATCTTCTGAAAACAGGCCAGCTGAAGGGGGGAAGAACACTTAAATCACCTCTTTAGAAAATGTTTTTATTTTGTAATCTTCTGTTCAGTTTACATATCTTACAAAGAGTAACTAAGTCAAAAAGGTAGCTGTGAAATACTAATTACTCTCTCACCAGTACAAATTCAAGAACAGAGCATGGACCTGTACATAAACTGGGTATCATGGTGCTTTCCAGTTATAAGTGGGTATAATTTCTGGAGGCATCTATTGGAATGAAATGAATGTAATATGATAGAATATTTCAATTGGAAGGGACCTACATCATACAGTCCAACTGCCTGACCAATTCAGGGTTGATCAAGCTGAAGAATGTTATTAAGGGCATTGAATTGGGTAGCTGTCTGCAAGGTGTACCTTGCATGCCTACTGCATTACTTACTATTTGGCTTCTGCTGAAGATGCGCCTTTGGGAAGGCTCTTGCTCTCTGTTCATTAGAAGCCTTGAAAAGATATCAAAAAGGGAAAAAAATGAAAATTCACCTAGGTTAATAGGGAAGTTCTTTGAATTACAGAACATTTATTAAAATGTTAGCTCAGTTATTTCACACAAGCACCAGTCTACATTACTTTTGAACTAGCTTACCAAACATTTTCTATTCATTTTATTGCCCGAGTTGCTGCTTGCAATTCAGCACAAGCTTTGGGCCTGTGCAGTACTATGAAAAACGAACACAGTGACCCACTTTCAAATGTGAATATAGCACATTTATAGCAGGATGAAGTCCTAGGTCTTCGAAGTAAAAAAAAAAATTAAGTTTTCAGCTCAGAGAGTTAGTGATTCCAAGCTCCTAAAGGCTATAATCTTTGGGATAGCGACCTGTTTTCAGGTGATGTGCTGGAGAGAACACAACACTTTCATATTTCTCAGAATTGCTTTGATGAGAAATGTGCACATACTTTGGAAACTCTAGTTGCCATGGATATTATTGTATAACTTTTCCTAGGGTATTCCTGATAAAAAGAAATATTAGATCAATTACAGTAAAATATTCTGACACTACAGGAAAAACCCCACTCCTTCTACTGTTACATATTGTGTACGCTATTTGTTACTCGCTCTACTTTTTGAAGTACAAGCAGTGATGTAAATTGACTGCTTCTTCAAGAGACTGTTCTGAAAATTTAACAAATAGAAAATGATATTTATTAAGCAGACAAAGTTTTTTCTCTCTGCTTTATCTTATTATTTACAGTTGTATTCCTTTGCTACATACTGTCTTGAATCTTCCTAGGCAACTATTCATACTCAAGACATGGGTGAGGAGGCAAGCTGATATCCCGGCAGAATGAGATTTTGGCTGTGAAAATGAGAAATGTGTAATGTGATTAGACTGATCTCTCCCCATTCAGAAAAAAAAAAGCATTTATAAATCAAGGTTACTATACAATTTGGTTACAGTTATTCAACGGACAAATGATCCTCTTTCTCAGTTATATATTTCCATTTATATTTAAAAAACTATTGATTCTGCAGAATGAGTGTATCTCTCTGTGCTTCATTATTCCAAGTGACACATGATAAATTATGTTTTTCTATGGACTTTCATACAGTTTCCCTCAAAGAAGAATCTTTTCCTTAAGTGCACAGCTGTTAATCCACTCTCTTACTGAAAGAGATACTATGGTAGAAGAAGAAGAAAGTGCCTGTGAGCATGTTAATCATGGAGTGATTGATGCTGCCATCACAAGGAAAGGTTAGATCATATGCTCAGCAGTTTTTACTGCTATTTACAACACAGTGCCAGTCAGCCAAACTGAGGACTGATCAGTGAATAGACTTCAAATTAACTCACTATGAGTTCTCTGAACCTAATGGCAAGCCTGATAATATTAATCTATTTTCCTTTCCCCTCCCTCTTTAAGCACATGGTTGAAGTCTGAAAACATCTGAAATCCATGAGACTTTTATAGTCTGACTACCAAATCAACTTGTTGTTCTGGTTCCCTGTGCACAATCCCTTCTCGTGCCGAGGTCAGCCCCTATAAAACCCTATAAACCCCACCTATCTAACAAACAAAAAAAGACAGTAGACAAAACAAGAAACTGGAAACAAAATTAAATTATCACCTCTAATTTGCAATTTCTTCTGTGAAATACAGTTTCACAGCATACTCCTTCACCCTGCATTTTCAACATGACTTCATGTATTTTTATTGGAAAGCATGTGAATTCTGGAATGTGGGTACACTATTAATCCAAACAATACCATGATATAAGTCTGCAAAAGCAAGCTTTCTAAAATTTCCATAAATACACTTGACTTCATAAATTATTTGAAAGTAAACATATTTACTGAATCAAAGAACATGCTTCTATCAAAAGGGATAAGTTCCGGTTGTGCAATTAATGCAAGCAGAGAAAAAAGGCAATCTAAAAAGTCCATGACCAACTCCATATGATAGGTAAAATAGAAGAAGAAAATCTGCAAAAAAAAACCCCAAACCACACTTATATATTCAGAAACAACCCAATTCAAGAAATTGTGATTCTAATAAAATGACCTTCGGATGTACATGAAGGAATGCATCATTTATTTCCTTTATGAGAATTTATTCAGTAATTAGACGGATCAGTGTTAGCTTGTCAGAATTCTAATTCCTCTAAATGATTTAACTCATTTAACTAAACACTTCTGTTATACTTTTATAGAAAGCAGAACTATTTTACAGCAATATAGATCGATTTAAGTATATGTGGGCAGTAGATGTTCCTTTCCCCCTCCAACTTTGCTTTTTATCTTGTGAGATGCTCTCCTATCATACATAAACGCTAACAGAGTTATTGACATACTGCCTAGCTAAAGGCTTCCTGGAATTTCAAACTCACAAGGTATTTTTCACTTGCAGTCTCAGCCCTGTCGAGTGCACCTGCACACCATTACACATTTGCTTGGTGTCCATATTTCAGTCGTGTCTGAAGTAGGTCATGGTCATGTCAAGCACTCAAAGACCACACAGAATGAAAAGCACTAAACAAACATTGCAATTTTTTCCCTTTCACTTTATCATGGACAATGAGTTAACAATATAGCAATAAACTGCAACAAAAGAGCTGTCTGATAGTTTCAAATATCTCATATACAACACTAAAATAAACAGAAAGACAAATAGGTAAAGTCTCAACAATTATAAGCAACAACACACTCTTAACTCAGATGTTTAATTTAGGTGACTGGAAAGACGGTGTTTAAGCCATCACACAGCTCCCACACGTCATGATGTTCTGATGTTCCCTAGCAGACCACATCCCTATCTTTAGCAGGTATCAAGATTTCCTGCTATCACTCTTCCAGCAGATTCCAATGAGTTTAGACCTGCTATTACTTTTGCAAGTGCCATTCAACCAACACACACTGTTGATGCCTCTAATCTCTTCTGAGACAGAAGCAGATGCTTGCAAACCTTCCTACCGTGTGGTTAGGTATGCACAGACTTGATCCTGTCTAGTAGCATGTTCTCCTGCAGTCATGTAGGACAACCTTTCAAAATGCAAGAATTTACCCAAGAAATCTGGGCAAAGCTTTCACGTGCATCCACAACTACCAGTGTAAGTTGCCCCAAGTTTTGGGGCCCCCTGAGCAGCTTCTCTTTCTGGGTGTCAGGTTCCCTAACACAGCCCACTTTCCACTTTGAACTCTGATCCAGGGATTCTCCATCCTGTTCCTGGCACCCAAACATAATTCTTCTGGTCATAAGTCTTCAATTAAAAAAAAACAACAAAATTCTTTTCATAGTTCCAAGTAGTTCATGAAACTGTCTTGGGGGGAGACCTTGTTTGATTTTACACTATAGATTGTGATGTTTCACATATAAAGATTAAAGCGGACGAGTTTAAATGAGGGGGCTAAAATAAAGACACTATATGCTGCTGTCTCGTCTTTTTGATATCTACAACTATACACTACCCATTAAGTCAGAAACACTACTCCACTTGTCATATCTTTTGCAGCAGAAGGCCACAAAAATCCCTTTATCAGGCAGAATATGTTAGGGCACTTCTTTCACTTTCCAGTTCTTGCTGCTCCTTGCAACAAATCCCACAACATACTGCAGCCTTTAAAAGCCCTTCCACAACTCTCTTTTTCATGCATGGGGTGTAAGAATCACATGAAGCCAAAGACATGCCTGGGTGTTAGAGGCTACTCATCTGTATGCAGAAGACCAGATTTCCACCAGTTTGTATCTAAACATCGGTTCTCACACATAGTTATCAGAGTCAGATAGCCAGTGATTTATCTTCATCATGAAAGCAAAAATAATGCTATATTTCATAGGTAAAACAGCACATTTTGATCCATTTCTTCTGTAACAGCTTAATCCATAAATATACATACATACATATATATATATATATTTCAGTTATTCTTTCATTTCAGCAAGTTACATATTGCTGCAAAGGGCACCAGGGCCTGAAAAAAATGTTCTTTGGATACAGTCTCCTAGGAAAGAAGAAATATTAAGAGAGCAATTTCTTGTTTGCTGTGAATCAGAAAATGACCGTAAATGGTTCAAAAATCTACTTGAAATTGAGGGTTGCAAATCACACTTATGGGTGATAGACACCTCTTCTAGATCTCAGGTTTTCACTGAAGAGAGGACCAAACAAATCCATACATTTCATTTGTTCTTTCTACTATTTCATCATAAATAATGGTCTTATCAAAATGTGAAGGAAGATATCCTTGTCTTCCATCCTGACCCCCTTCCTGGGGCCAAGCGACATTTAATCACATCTCATGAAATGTACCTCCAGCTATTAACTCAATCATGTCCTCAAAACCCAAAGGATTATAATAAAAATCCCAAAGGAATAAAAAAATTAAAAGGCATTTCTACCGCCTGCTAAAATTGAGAACAATAATGAGGGATAGAAAGGGAAAAACTTAACTTCTCCTACAATTAAAGTGTTTGAATAAAATTCTCCAGTTTCACAGGAGCTGTAGATAAATGCAGTATTCAGCAAGATATGTGTCCAAAATATGCGTACAAAAGCCCAAAATAAGTTTTAAAGAAAGAGATCATAGCTTGGCTGTTAGCAAGAGGCTTCAAATCCTCTGCATTCCTCAACAGCACGGCTCCCAGCAGGCAGGAAAACTTCCCCAAGTGAAGACAGTTTGGTTGCATTGATTAGAAAGCTGCTGTGTCCACAGAGAAGCTTATTAATGGTGGAAAAGTCAACCAGCACTTCTTGCCTCTCGCCACTATGACAGTCCTCTGTCAGCCTCCTGTCTTAAAGCTAAAATTGTCCAGTTTGAGCCAAAGCAAAGGGACAAAATTCCAGTCATTCTGTTCCTATGGAGCACAAGCAATGCTGCTTCATTGTAATTAGACAGCCTGTGGTCGTTGTCTGGACTTTGAAATAGGTCTTGTTTACAGCAATGCATTGCTCACACATTTATTTTACCTTTAGAAAAACAGCTCAACTGACAACAAAGGCAATTCTTCCACATCCAGTCTATAAGTTGACCCCTTTGCCACTGCCTACTGTTGAGCAGTCATTGTGCTTTTTACAATATGCAATCTTACAAAAAAAATTTGCACAGAATTTTTCATACTTAAAGAGTAGTTTAGCCATTTAAAACCACAGTAAAAGAAATCAGTGTTCCAGACTCTCAAAGGCTACCATGATTCACATGCAAAGTATGTCTGCCTATTTCACTAGTATTTCCTAAGAATAGTTACTATCTGCCAATTTACACACAAATCCATCGCCGACAGGGGGTTCCTACGCCAACAGTGTATTTCTCCAATGCCTTTAATTTAGATTTATAATCGAATTCTTGCAGATAAACACAAGTTAGCAAAATATTGGTCATACTGCTAGAAGCTTCATTTTCCTTCAGGGGAAGTAGATGCCAAATCATGATAGAACCCCAGGAGGCCACAAAGACTAAATTATAAGTCCCCAGATATTGTATGGAAAGTCTACTGAATAATTTTTTTTCCCTGCCAGGGGGATTACATCTGAATTGCTGCATCTGCAAAATCTAACATCCTTTGCTGCAACAAAATTATTTTCTAGTTGGGTCCAAGCAACATGGCAGTTGGCTTCTCACTCATGGAAAGCCATAAACAATTTACAAAACTTTGAATATAAGTCTGTTACGAATACATTAACTACTCTCCTACCTTCAGACATTATTAGCAACAGGAACAAGTCTTGTGATGCTCTTTTCTGCTTATATCCACTGCATATCTGAACCTGCTGTGCCACTCAGAAGTGTTGTATTGCCAATATTAGCCTTATTTTAAAGAACTGAAAAACTAAACTGAATATAAGGGGAAAAAATCCTCAAAAGAAAAATCCAAACTATGTCGATTCCGAAGGTAGATGATCTAATGGATCTTTAAGAACTGTGCCTAGAGACAGAAATTTACTGCCAAAACACTGATATTTAGCCTGACTTCTAAGGACATTAAGGCTTATGTGATCACATTGTATAGATATTTGTCAGTTCTTCCTTATCAATCTTTGAACTTGTTGGCTGGTTTTAAGCAAACCTGAAAGCTAAGGATAGGAAGATAGAGATCTTAGACACGGAAGTCCTGACATGTTTTGTGAAAATTAGAGGCTGGGTACAGAAGACAGAGAGGAGTGTGTTGCCCATTCTGGGAGACAGCAGCCTGCTAACTGTCCCTGCACACCTAACTCAAATCAGCCACAGCACAGGCTGATGTTTGCCCACCAGGATAGGAACACAGATAAAGCATAGCATGCAGTGGGAGCTGAGAGATTAGGGGATGGAGGACACAAATCCACATAAATCCAAGTTCTCCTCCTGAGGCTGCTTGGGTTTTCATAACTTTTTTTACAGACAACATCTTTTAGGCAAAACCTTAATGTTTTAATTTGGAATGCAAATGTATATATATGGAATAGTATATACTACCAGGCTAGTTACAAGAAATAGGCAGAGTCTGGTCACATAGGGTTAAATGACATAAACCGGAGCCATTGCACTAAATTCAGTGGAAATATGGCATTCTGGTGCTACAGCTTTCCCATAGTCCTTCTGCTTTGTTATTAAAAACATGGCTGCTGGCCTGTCCTGGAAAAGATAACAGTCCTCAGTCCTACTGAAATAGCAGCAGAGAGATGAGGGGCAAGCACCCTTCCTCCCCAACCCCTGGGTGCTACCTGCCAGCATTTGGAGACTTGTGTGTGGCTCACAAACTTCCCCCTGTGTGCTGTCAATGCTCTTGCTATTGGCTCCTTAGGTGTTTATTCATGGGGAAGCTCAGGAAAATGGCTCCTGTGAAGGGCAGGTTGGCCTCTGGGGAGGATAAAGTCCCAGTAAAGCCAAGAAGCACAGTGGGGAGTGAGACCAAGATGGGATAGAGGAGTCTCTTTTCTCTACAGATGCCAACCACACAACCCTATGGCTTGCTTGTTAGTAAGGATACTCTCCCTTCCCGAGTTCAGCAGCATCCCACACAAATCCCTCGTTAGGGAAAGAGTCATCACTATGTTAATTGGACCAATTTAGACAAGGACTGTATGAGTATTCTGAACCGCTGTACTTTGGCTCTGCCTTTATGTTTTACTAAGGATTGCACAGATAGGCAAGCTTCTACATTTCTAAATAAGTAAATTGTGTGTATATATATATACACACACATGCATATATATATATATATGTATGTATCTGTTCTCCTGAAAGGCAAATCAGTCAGAGGAAGCAGACTGCAGTAATTCACTTTTACCTAGTTAAGCAGTCTGAAGTGATCCAAGAAAGAGAAATCAAGGAAAATGGAACATTATTTCATTCTCCAGTCAGTGTGCTTAGTTACAACACTGCTGCCAAACACAAATACAATGTCTATGCTAAAATTAGGATATTAGTTCTAATTACTGGGCACATAAAAATCTCAAAATTCTGGAGCAGAACTGATAATGTTGCTATGGAAATAAGCTTAATTACTACAGACCAGCTAACAAACTTCTCAGTGCTCCTATCTTTACAACCTATCTCTGCTCCTGAAAGTTTCTGGTTTTTTCCTCCCTCAAATGGGGCTAAATATCTCTAGTGTTAACAGTAATTAAATTCAGACATTCCAAGTCCGAGGCAAGAAGAGTCTAACAGAGGCTAATGTAAGGGAGACATGAAGAGCAGGGCTTCAATGTAACCATTCCAAACAATTAAAACCATATTTTTATCAATACGCTACCTCAAACACACCGGGCAATGTTAATTCTAAAAGTATATACTGATAACTGCAAGCTCTTTCCACATTTTTTCTTCACCCCACACAGAAGGAAAATGTATGAAAAGGAGAGCCATACAGAAGACGCTTTTCCTCTCCTATTCAGGCTATACTTATTGATTACTCCTTATGAGTACATATATATGCATAATAATATATGCATATATATTAATAGATGCACACAAGGAGATGCTTGTGCTTTGCTTTCCCATGGTGGAAACCCCCAGGCACAAGCTCAGACACTGAGAAACGGGAAGGTCACAGGGCAGAGGACAGGCAGCGGGGCTCCAGCTGTGACCCTGACTCCAGGTGCTGGATAGTAGGGAGTAAGGGTTCCAGAGGGGATAAGCTGACTTTGCTGGGGTTGGAGGTTACAGAGGACAGGTGGGAGACCCTGGTTCAATCCAGGACCATTTGACTGCAGAGGCTAAGACAGAGTTGGCTCTACGAGTCTTGCATGCACCAACATGGCTGACAGCCAGCTGAACATAAGCCAGCAGAAGGGGCGAAGTTGAGCCTAGGAAAAGAAGGAAGTGGGTGACAGAATGTATTTTATGTTTTTTTTTCTTTATTCCTCACTATTCAACTCTGGAGAGCAAGTCCTACGAGGAGCGGCTGAGGGAATTAGAGTTTTTTAGCCTGGAGAAAAGAAGGCTAGGGGAGACCTCAGCACTGTCTACAACTACCTGAAATGAGGCTGTGACAGGGTGGGTGCTGGGCTCTTCTCACAAGTGACAAGCGATAGGACAAGGGATAATGACCATAAGTTGAGCTAGGGGAGGTTCAGACTAGACATTAGGAAAAATTTCTTCACTGAAAGGGTGGTCAGGGATTGGAACAGGTTGCACAAAGAGGTGGTTGAGTCACAGTGCCTTAGAGGTGTTTAAAAGATGGGTAGATGAGTTTCTCAGGGACATGGTTTAGTGAGGGGACAGGTATGGTTGGACTCGATGTCAGAGGTCTTCTCCAACCAGATGATTCTATAATTCTATAAAGGACGCTATTCTCCATCGCTTCTGAAGGGACTTCCATTTGCTGCATATGTCATTCATCCTGCTTGAAAGATGCCAGTGCCTCAGCCAAACCAGGACAACACAATGAACATGACCCACAGGCAGAAAAATGCAGACAAAGTGAACTCCAAAAACAACCAAAGGCTGAAACTACTTTGTTTCCAGCATCAAGAGGCAATCTGCAAATTTTTCTCCAACAGAAAAAGGGTTCAACTTTATCAGGTAATTTATACACCATGAATAATTCAAGGACTCCTAATAAACAGCTGAAACAAGGAAACCCACAAGGAGCACATTTTACAAGGTTCCTTGTCAGTGGACTGCAATATAAACTTGCTTACACCCAATCTGACAAATGTCACTCTGTCAACTTTAATTTAATTACTCCCAATTTATACCAGTCTGAAATCAAAATATTTTTTTAAGTTCCCAAAGGATAAAAATACTGTTCAATTCAGAAACATTAGTTTTCTAATGGATTCTTCTTCCATATTATTTTCCAATAATTTTCTTAAATTATTTAAAATCACACATACTTGCCAAATTGCACACAGTAATAATTCAGAGATAATTATCACAGAACAACTCTACCAAAAAGAAAAAAGGGAAGTAAAAATGTCTCTGAACTTCTAAAACTGTGAAGCTGCATTCTAGACTGTAGAATACATTTTCAAACTGGTTCAGAGTTGAGGAACTGTGTCTGCTAGTTAGCAAGTATTTTTTTCCTTGATGAAATTGCAGAAGGTACATTAGTTCTTGCATTCACAGAACTTAAGCCCAGAGGAATGAACCAATTATCTGGTCTGACCTCTGCATATCACAAGTTATTAAATTTCATTCGTTAGCCCCTCTACTGAGCTACAGAAGTGGTGACTTACTTCCATCTCGAATTTCAATGGTATCAGCTTTCAAATATTAGTCCTTGAGAACTCTTTCTTCGCTAGTCCTTCACTGTCACTATCCCTTTATGGCCAAGTTTATATATGACATCAAGTCACCTCTTATGCTTTCTTTGAGGTATTCAATGCCTGTCACTGTATATTTTTCACCTATTCCCACAGTTTCTTCCTGCACCTTCTTCAGGTTTAGATGTTATTTTTAAAACAAGGATATAAATTCTTCAAAGAAAGGCCAAAAGCACCTATTTTTGCTACCCTGTGGTTTATACACCCAAAGACTGCAGTTAGCTTTTGACTAGAGCGTCCTTAGGTGCTTCAGCTTTATACCAAATGTTGGGAGGAACCAACAGCAGCATCACACAAAACTTGTTTCTGCAGCCAGGTGGATTGCTTCAGGCTAACCGGCCTCATTGAAAGTAAGCAATGCCTCCTCCTTTAGCTAAGGCTTCCCAAAGGAAATGCAGCATGTCTCTGATGCAGAAGATAAGTTCCACTGGAGCTGGTATCGAGTATCCCATACAGCTATGGGATCTGATGACTGTGGACATCTCATAGGTATAATCCGAAACAAATACCTCAGGTGAGGAAGCGGCAGGAAAACCCATTCCAAAAGGAAACAAATACTACCTGACATCCAGGCCAGCCAGGGGGAAGTCTACACTGAGCACTTTGGAGGTTTCCGGCTGCATTGCTGTAAGAAAAAGAGGAGCCAGACACCTGTCTCCTCAGCAGTCACTAATACACTAAGCCCAACAGCGAGTCCTCTGTGTCAGCTTCTGCAGTACATGTAAAGTAATCTTTATAGTCTGAAGAACAATCACAGTGTGTACAGCTGCGTCTCTTAGCCCAGGTGCAGGACATACTGCAGCCTCTTGTCCTCAAACATTTGCAGACTAAACTCTTCCAGTGCAGTTAAGGGCAACCCCAACTCCCACAACGATTAATTTTGAGTAACCTCCACCAGCAAAGCAGCATACACTATGCCTTTCCAGAAATAAATCATTTTTATTTGGGCCTGCCAAAAGGAGACCTCATTCCTCTCTGCAGCTTCTGGAAAGGACGTTGTGGTGAGGTGGATGCTGGGCTCTTCTCCCTGGCAGGCACTGAAAGGACCAGGGGAAATGCCCTCAAGAGGCACTGGGGAAGGTTTAGGTTGGATATTAGGAGGAACTTATTCACTGAAAGGGTTCTAAGGCCCTGGCAGAGGCTGCCAAGGGAGGTGAGGAGTCTCCATCTTTAGAGGGCTTTAAAAGACGTTGTACCTGAGGCCATGGTCTGGTGGTGAAGTTAGCGGGGCTGGGTTGATGGTTGGACTCAATGATTTTAAAGGTCTTTTCCAACTTCAACCATTCTGTGATTCTGTGATTCTGCCTTCTGCCAATACACATCCCCTTCAGTTTTGCTTCTGGTAATGCTGCAAGCCCTCGACTGCCCATGCAGACCCTTTCTTCAGCCTCTGCTCCCACAAGAGCATCAGTCACCCAGGATCTGCTCTTGTGATGACCCTTGCCCTCTCTGGGAGATGCAGCAGCTCCACCTGCTCTGTCCTCCTTAAAATCAACCTGGAGCACTCAGCTTGCCACTACACTACTCAATAAGCAATGGCACCACTTCCACATCCATCCCCAGAGCATCCCTAGGGACAGCACAGCTTCTTGCACAGTGGCATCTCTGCTTCCCTTGGGCACACTCTTTCTCCAACCTAATCGTGCTTTCCCAAGAAACAAAAGCGCTGCAGTGAGGCAACTGCCAAGTAACTGAATACATGGTGGGAACGGAATGGGGGAGTAAAACTGTCTTTAACCTTATTCTTGACACGTATTTGGCTTTGAGTGCTCCACTATGCAACTTTAATAGAGTTTCCCTGCAGTGGGCTTACACAGATCCGTGCAAGCGCCTGCAGCGTCAGCAGGCTCAAGGGGCAGGGGGGCCAGGGCACGTCTGCTTGGACACTTTTCTACATAAAGAATCTGGGGCTTTGACATGCCCACTGGCATAACAAGGCTCTAGTCTTCAAAGGCTCCTCTGAACTCCCTTTATGTAGCTGAGTTTATTTACTTTGAGGACATCGATCCCATCCAGCCAAGAGGGTGCAGAAGGGCACGTGCTGCTACAAGAATAAGGTCTGTTTGCCATGACCTTGCATTCCCTGAAATGCTTGGAAAGCTTTCTGAGACAGCTTGGAGCACTGCACTGGATCAGGTGGCTAATTATAAAACTGACTGACTTTGCATGCATACCTGCTTCTTATGGAGACTGATAGCAGGGCTCATGGGTTTTATGCTGTATACAAACATCAGCTGGTTTTCAAATGATCACTAATATAACTTCACCAAAACCTGCAGCACACTGAATCCCCTGCTGTACAAGCATGATCAGTCCATCAGATTTATAGTTTCATATGATCCCTGCCTTCCCAAGGAAGCATTTAAAAAATTATTTTAAATATAAACATTTCCTTTTCCACTTTCCCCTCTCTCAAAAATATTGTTAAGTGGATCTGTAAAATTTCTAAAATCAGGTTGTCATCTTTGGATGCAAGACATGTTTGGGGTATCTCGCCCAGAAAAGCAGATGTTTTGCAAAGTTCTAGCCATCTAAATGCAGGAAACTGTAACAAAAACTATTTTACAACCTTATCCACAGTTGCTGCCTCCTATATCCTTTATAATAGCCATATTTATTATACATGGGAATGTATAATGTATTAACCTAGATAGCAGTCAGTCAGACAAAAAAATAACCAGCATGGCATAAATCCACAGCAGATTTTAGCTTCTGCCTTTACCAGAGAGTAATAGCTGGCTGACTGGCTCTGCAAGTGACGGATTACACACACACACAAAACTCAGACTCTTGTGCAAAATGAGTGGTGCAACTCTCTAAGAAAATGTGGGCATCACTTCAGGCTAATTTTCCCTCTATCTGCTTGCTAAAGGCAGTATTAAGCAGAATACATAGCACTGGAAACTATTACATTCTGCAATATTGCTGGGAATGCATTTGAATCTTACCAAGACCTCCACATATCCCCAAATCTAGGGCCAATTTCACCAAATGTGCGGCTTGTCCATTACTTTGCAAAGATGCTTCCCAGATGAGTTTGCAGGGCCTTTAAAATGAGCATCATTTGATGATTCCATGGTTGCTGCCCAGTACAGACTCATTACAGCACCTCCATTACTGCCCAGTCTTAACAGTAGATAGTGTTTGCAAACATTATTAACAACACTACAACACCCTGTCTGAAGAAGAGACAAATACAATATGTCATAATTCATCTAAACGTGACAAAAAATACTAGGGAACTATTGCAAAACTTCCATGCCATCTAAATGCAAAGTACTTTTTAAAATTTCTTTTCATCTTAAGGCACACAGTGTAGCAGTTCAGAGGTAGCAATCACTGGTAAGATCCTTACCAGCTCAAACAGCTCAGTGACTTGGGTAAGTATGCAGGCAGCTAAGGACTTGCCTCAGGAGCCTGCAATAGCAGCACAAAGCATTGCTACTCCGAGGTGGAGAGGCTGCCATGGGAAGCGACAGAACTGAGATGGAAGCATGCCCCAACTGGCCAGGGCTCACAGCCCCTGCAGGTAGAAGAGTTAAAACAGAGAGAACAGGCATTTGATCAGTTTGACTAATAGTGATACTCACATAATCTGAACTGATGGTTATGAGATGAAATTAAGGTCTCCTCACAGCCACCCAGAAACCTAAGATGGGCATACAGGCACATGTGCAGCTACTCCTGAGAGCTGGAGTAGCGACACCCTTTTGGAAACTGAGGCCATGTAAGACTGGCTGTGAGAATTTGAGGTGTCCTGAATGCCAAAGTAGAAAGGAAAAGCCTGGGGAAATCAAGACATGGAGAACTAGATTAAATCCTAGCCTCTGCTCGCCAGGGGAGTTTTGCCATTTGTTTGAACGGAGGAATTTTAACCACACAGCTTAGATACTTGGAGCAACTGTACTAAAGACAGTTTGCAGCAGAAAAATAGTAATTGCTTAGAATCCTTTGCTTCTTTACAATATACAGAGGTGGGGGAGGGGGGCGCAGAGCAGGGTGTTACTCAAAGAGTAGGCTACCATATTTTCTTTAAACACAGTCCTTGTCTGCCTTGTTTACTCGAAAGACCAGCTTGATGAGTGGGGAACAAGGATAACTATGATACCATAACAGTGACCTCTGCTTGAGGAAAAGAAAACATTTTTTATCAAATAGGTTAAAACTGCTTTTCTGTAATCTTAAAATCTGTTTTGTATGAATACCATATAAATAGCTGGAAGAAAAGATATGCTTACTAAAGATTGAAACTTTTCAGGCTTTCAGTTAAGGACAAAAAGCATCTAGCTAACCACATCTAAATCCTCTAAAAGATCCCAAAGAGGAGAGAAAAGACCAAGCATTTCCAATATTTATTGGATAAAGAAATTGAGGGGAAAAAAAAAAAATCTTTCAAGAGATCCTGAATAATCATGCTGAAGCAAAAGCAAATAAGTGTTATCCATTTTTTTGGGTCGAGGCAGTCTACGGTTTCAATACAGGATGAGGGATGATGTGATTGGGAGCAGCCCTGCAGAGAAGAACAGGGTGCTGATTGATGAGAAGCTCAACATGAGCTGGCAGTGTGCGCTTGCAGCCCAGAAGACAAATCATGTCCTGGGTTGCATCAAAAGCAGTGTGGCCAGCAGGGCAAGGGAGGCGATTCTCCCCTTCTATTCCACTCTTGTCAGATCCCACCTGGAATATTGTGTACAATTCTGGAATCCCCAACATAAGAAGGAGATGGAACTGTTGGAGCAGGTCCCGAGGAGGGCCACGAAGATGATCAGAGGGCTGGAGCACCTCTGCTATGAGAACAGGCTGAGAGAGTTGGGATTCATCCTGGAGAAGAGAAGGCTCCAGAGGGACCTCATGGCAGCCTTCCAGTACCTGAAGGGCACCTCAGGACAGCTGAGGAAGGACTTTTTACAATGGCAAGTAGTGATAGGACAAGAGGGAATGGCTTTAAACTGTAAGGGGGAAGATTTAGATTAATCATTAGGAAGAAATCCTTCACGATGAAAGTGGTGAGGTACTGGCACACGTTCCCCAGGGAAGCTGTGGATGCCCCTCCCTGGAAGTGTTCAAGGCCAGGCTGGATGGAGCCTTGAGCAGCCTGGTCTGGTGGAAGGCCTTTCCCAAGGCAGGGGAGTTAGAACCGGTTGATCTTTAAGGTCCCTTCCAACCCAAACCATTCTACGATTCTATGCTTCTTTCAGTTCCTCTACTGATCACCCTGCTGTAGGAGCCAGCTTTTACAGGAGCAGGATGAGGATGCAGAGCCTCCTCCAGGGGTAAGAGACATGACCCCTTTCCACGCATGTCCTCGGGTGCCTCCTCCCACTCTTCTCCACCCCTTTCCTGCTCTCTTGTGCAGCAGAAGAGGAAGCACTTGGCCAAGAGGTCTGACTTTTGCTCATCCCTTCAGCAAAGCAGCTGCTGTGTCAGAGCCCTGGCCCTTGCAGGAGGCCAGTGCCACCACAAAACGCTCACCTTAGCCAAGCAGCACATCCAGGCTGGCGCTTGCCACTGCTTTCCATCCAACAGCAGCCAACAGTCTTGTTCTGGAAAGCAAAAAAATTTTCTTTTCCTTATAGCTACAAGTCAAGAAGTCACCTGGTTTACTCAAGTAAGGCTTACAAGGATTTCTGTGTATAGCAGTTTAGCAGTAAGTTACTATTCACCTTACAATTTTTATTTTGCTGCTAGAGTTGGCTCAAAGAGTTGCCTATGTAGAGATGAGAAATGCAAATACAAGAAAAAATCTGGAAAAAGTTGTAGCAAGTCTTGCCAATATCAGATCACTAACTGCATCACTTTATCACTGCTTCATTCCAGAAGCTCACAACCTTCAACCATTCATATGATTCTGGGTGCCAAGTTGCTAGAAGACGACTAAAAGCACATTTTAGTTTCTTTACAAATTATTTTTCAAGAACCTGCTCTGATACAGCAGACAGACACCAGCTTTGCAAGGGTTGAGATGTGCCTCTATTCCCCTCTCTGTCTTGCAGGTCTCTGAGACCCTCAGGGCAGGGGCATTGGACTCTCAGACTCCTCCTTTGGACCTCTATATACCACTACAGTTGTCACCTCTTAAATTACTGAGCACAAGAGCTTCCAGGCTCCAAATTAGCAACATCTAGCTCTAATTTAAGAAAAAAACCCTATAGAAATGTTAATCAATTCATCAATACCAGGTGCTGCATATTAAATGAGCCACCAGCAGCAAAATGGCAGCAGCAGAGCTGCAGTTCTCCAGCAAATACTGAGAGTACAATGGAAAAAACACTGACCCCAAAATAACCTCTCGCATTTTAAAAGCAGACCAGCAGAACTGATGCTGAGAGGCTCTGGCATCACGCAAAGCCAACCTGAGCTAGATGGCAAAAACTAAGGGATTTGTTTTCCAATAGTATTCACACAACCCTTTTTCATTTAACTTGATCATGTGTCAAGTTTTCCAACTTGTACTCACAAAAACTCCCACAACCACCACGTCAGGACAGATCAGCACATGCGTAGGACAGTATTTCCTCCTGCATATTATACTGCCAAAACCATGAAAAACCAGAAAATATGCAGTATCTACGTGGTTTTGAACCCTTGAAAAACATTAACGGTTGTTTCATTTCAAGGAGAGGAAAAAAAGGCCGGGAAGTAATGTCCATTATTCAGTGGAGGAAATGGGACATGGCCTAAAACTGAATGACAGAAATGCATAGCAAATAAAATACATGTTTAAAAAAATACACTATCACTAGTAGACCAGGAACTATTCAGGGAAGGAACACACAGCAATCAGATACTCGTGATACACAGTACACCAATGGACAATAAACCTGTCTTAACCAATACAACAAATTGGATGTGGCTCCCTGCATCTTTCATGGACCACCAGCTGCCATCTGTATGTTTCCATATTCATCTGCTATTATCACACACTTATAATTGTCACAAGCTTCACGAGGTCACCCCTCACAGAGGTCCCAGACTGTCTTCCATTTAAACATCAACTGCAAAAGCACAGTCCCAATGGACTGAGTCTTTATTTCTAATTCAGAGAACAGAATTTATTTTATAGGTTAAGCAGCAAATGAACATGACCCTAAAATGCTGAGAAAAAAACAGTAATATCTGTAGTATTTGGGATAATAAAGTAGGTTTAATAGCACCAAGATATTGCTTGATTTTGCCTTTTAAAATAAGGTAATAATTATACAAAAAATAAAGAAATCTAAACAAAACCATATTCTTTTATTTTGAAAACGCAAGGGCATCCTGTCTCAGTTTCAAAACATTTTTAATTGTCCTATAACATTAAAATATCACCTAAACTTAACAGTTTTGAGTTTGATCCATCAGCATTTTCTGAAAAAAAAAAAAAGAAAAAAGAACTATGCCAAAAAACTCTTGGTCAGCTCTTGCAAAGATGTGCTTTAAAGGATTCCCAGCTGGGCTGGCAGGAGGCATGAAATATTAAAAGCTTTAAAATGGAAACAGGCCTAACTGCTATTCTGTGCATCCATATAGAAAGACCCTTATTTTTTGCCATTTTTACCTCAAAACATACATTGACAAACTGAAATACTTACAGGTTAACATTGAAATTCCAAGTCATCAATATGTAATGCAGTAGGGTGCTTTAAAATCACAAATCTTTAACAAGTTAGTATTAGTTGTGAAGTATTACTAATTCTATATTCCTGGTTGTTTAACACTTTAAACTTGCTACTAGATAAGCTGAAATGAGAGGTGGGGGTTTTTTTCACTGTTTGCCGATTCTTGTGCATTTATGAAAGGAATTTTCTAGATCTAAAATGTCCCTGAAAAAATACTGTAGAAATTGAACACACAAAATACTACAGTAAACAACAAAGAAACACAGCATTAAGTTTACTGATAAATTGCACTCTTAAATAACTGTGCAACCCAAATATGAATTAATGCAAACCATTTTTGTATAGGATATAATCTCATCTACTCCAATGACCTGAACCACAGAAATTATCATCAATATTTTACCCAAACATCTATTATAGGATCCTTCCCTGACACAACTCTCCTGAGCAAGAACCTCAGATCTCCTTAATCAATTAATCTACGTTTACTTACATGCATCCCCATCTATAATGGCACTAACTAGTAAATCCCTTTGGAAATTAAATCTCAATATTAAACCCAGAACTTCAACATGTGAGCTGGCAGAACTCATCAGTGACATATGGATACTCCCCAGCTACAGGAAACAGGAATTTATCCAACTCAGGTTTACTGCTGGAAGTGTTTCCCTAGCACACAGGCTGCTTAACTGCTGAAGTGTGTGGTATGCACAGTACAGCTCAATAATAAAATGTTCTCGTACAAACAAAGGTTCCTGCCTCTGGCTGGGAGCTAAACACCTCACGCAGCTCAGTGGGGCTGGTCTGCTGCCTTCTGAAGGAAACATTTGCAGATGGCTAGAAAAATATCAAGACATGATCATTCAGAAGCAACCTTTCCACCCTGTAGTTTGAGTACAGAAAATATTGAACTAATGAGAACCAGTCTAACACAGAAATTGAATTATATTTTTGCCACTATGCCAGGGCAAAGGTACATACAGCCCCAATAAAGACTCAGCACTCCATGGACTCCAAAGAAGGAGCCAGAGGCTCAGCAAATCCCAATGGTTTGCCATGGCAAGCTCAGCTCACTAATTTTGACTGAACACAAAGGGCATGGGCAAGACCAATTTTTGCCAAAGAATGCCTGAAGAACAGTAGCAAACTGCTGAATTTTATGTTAGTGTTTTTCTTAAAGAACTTGGCTCCAGGAAGCATGAGACTGAATGAGAATCAAAGCTTTTACTTATAAGAAAGAAGTTTCTAGCCTCCACGACTGCAGAAAATGCTGCCCAGAGCCTCCTGTTTTGGCATGTCTCCATCCTATCAACAGTAAGTACTAAGATTGCAGCCTAGCTTAAAACTGAGATTTTATTCAGTTTTAGTAGCACACTACGAGCGTCTTTTTTTTAAAAAAAACCACATTCTCTCTCTTTAGGTGTGTGACAGATGCATCCCCCCAAGACCCCATTTACGAAATCCGCAGCAGTTTGGTTCAGGCTCCAGAGGAGTTGAAGCCCTGTCCACAGCTGGGCCATACGGTGAACAACAATAAGGAGCCTCATATGCAATTTGACTATAAATCAATCACTTTTATCTCAGAAATACAACAGCGTAATTGAGCCATCTTTGAGCTCACCCTGCTAGTTAGTGTGGCTGCATAGCAACAATCTCCCCTTGCACTAGGATGCCTCTCAAGGGTGCTCCTCGAAGCAAGATCTCCTATGAACACAAGACTGATGGTGACATCCGTTTTAAGCCTCCCTGGACAGCAGCTGGACTACTACTGAACCAAACCATTGTGTGAGAGGGTGGGTAAAGTGTCTGGAAGTGTAAAATTCCCAGGAATTTCTTGGTTCATCTCGGTCCCTCTCCACGGAGTCGACCATGCTGCTGTATTCTTCCATTAAAACTACTTTAAGAAATCTGATGCCTGTGAGTCTGCTTCACAAAACCTTGGGAAGGAAGTGACACCTGGCAGCAGTCGATAGAACATCTAGATGGGAAGTGAGTATATATAATCACATAACTCTTAAGCTACAAACACATATAACCTGATTTTTCCTCATATTTCCTCCATGCAGTAAGCAATAGTGACCTTATCATTGAACTTTATTAAGACGTACTTTTATTTAAGTTGAGTTTTGTCTAAAAAAAATCATTCACAACAGGGTGACTGTGAATAATATTTTCAATCTCTTCACCATGAAGACTAGACTTTTGGTTTGTGTCATCAGTGAAAGTTGGAACCTTTGTATGCGAGCCTGGTTACAAAAGGGACCACATCAAATGCTGCAGGACTTACAGAAAACTAGCAAATTCCAAAAGCTCATGACACATAGAGACAGGTTTCCTTTTAGTCAGAATTTGTATTATCCTGTTCAAATACATACACAGCATCTTGATTTGACACAAGCTGGTTACTATCCCCAGCTTCACACTAAAATAACTCAGCAGTAGCGCTTCAGAAAGTCAAATATATTGAGCCAATTATTTTTGTGAAAATCATGGCAAAAAAGTAATTTTTGTTGAAGTTTTCCACCCCACCAAAAGAATATGAAATATTGCAAGACATTAATGCAATCTCCATAATTTTGCAGAGAGACAAGACATTTTTAGAGCAGTTTACTTTTTTTAGAAACCCATGGTAAGACCTGGAGCAGCACGTACAGGCAACCAAACACACAGTAAGTGGAATTTAGCATTAGTATTCAAGAGGACAGGCACCCAAGAAGCCCTGACCAACCCAAGTATAAGCAACAGCACCCCATGCAACACTGGGGTTTTTTGGTAAACATTTTCTTGAGCGTTCATAACCGTTTCCTCTTGAGCACTGAGAAACTGGGCTGTCCATGTATATAACCACCTCCCACACAAGGCGAGTGGGGGGACACAAACCTGGCAGCTCTTCAAGTTCTTTAAAGCCTCATTTAGGTCCTAAGGGCATGATTTGCTACTTTTGCTCAGACTCTGAAATCCCTAACTGTGCTTACGGCACAGCTTTAAAATTTTCTGTGGTTTTAGTGATCTTTGCTGTGAGCAATTCCAACCCTAGACTCAAGCCCTGAGGTTAAACTCCTCTTTTCCAAACTAAGAAACTCTTAAACTTAACTACCGCAACTCTGAAAACCTTAGACTCTCTATGGAAAGCCACGTACAGCCTAATGTTTTCATGTGATCTGCTTTGCAGAACACAGAGTGAAGGAGTACTACAGCCCTCCCCTGATCAAAGCCTCACCCAACTCAGCCAGGTCACTGCTGAGGATCTCCTTCTTGCTCCCCCAAGATGTGTGACACATCAATAGGCTCCCAGAAAGTCAAACCTACATTCCACGCCTCACGGGCACCAAAGCCACCATGAGTCTCTGCTGGCACAGGACACATCCCTGCTCCAGTAAGGAGAGATAAGTGTATGGAAGCACCTGGCTCTGTGCCTTGGAAAGCAAGCTCTGTGTCAGGGCTGCTTCCATTCGCTGAAGCCTCTCCTCTGAAACTGGAATTTCCTATAGAAGTATAGTTGGTCTGCCTGAGATGGAGTTAATTTTCCCCACAGCAGCCCTTGTAGTCCTGTGTTTTGTATCAGTAGCCAGAAAGGTGTTGCTAATGCATCAGTGTTTTGGCAGCTGCTGAGCAGTGCTCATGCAGCATCAGGGCTGCGTCTCCAACATTCCCCTTTCACCAGCAGGCTGAGAGGTGGGCAAGATCTTGGGAGGGCACATAGCCAGGACAGCTGACTCCAGCCGACCAAAGGGATATTCCATACCCTAGGACATTTGCTCAACAATAAAAGCTAAAGGAATTACAGAATCATAGAATCATCCAGTTGGAAAAGACCTCTGAGATCATCGAGTCCAACCATACCTGTCCCCTTACTAAATTATGTCCCCAAGAAAGGAAAGCAGGTAGAAGGAGGTATTTGTTATTACATTCATCTTCCAGAGAAATTTCTACACATACTGAAGACCTGCTTCCTGGGACGTGGCTGGATACTACCTGTTGATGGGAAGTACAGGATAAATTTTGCTTCTATGCGCAGCCCTTGCTTTATTAAACCATCTTTATCTCAACCCATGAGGGATTTTTCCATTTCATTTTTTCCCCACCCAGTCCCGCTGAGGAGGAGACTGAGTGTCACTTGGCAGAAACCTGGTTTTGAGCCAAGGTCAACCCACCAGGAGGCTGAAGCACCAGCACAGCCTGGGCAGGTCCAAGCTCTGTGGCAGCCTCTTCTGCCTAATCATAGGGGAGGTTTTGCAGCGTTAAAATATTTCACCAACCTCTCCAGCACAAACAGGCGAAAAGAAAAAAATCATCATTTGATGCTTCTAATTTCTTAACTTATATTTCTTTATTAATGCTTTACTCTATGTGCAGTAGACTAAAAAACACTGCTGCTGAAAATCCTCCTGGCAAACAATGCAGGATCAAAGAGAAGAACACAATTCTATGTGAGCTCTTGTTCAGAAATGAATGCACAGTCTAGACAACAGCTTAGGAAATTATGCAAACCGTAAGTATACTTTTAAAAAAAACCCAAATAAGCAATGCTGTGAATACTTCCTATAACAGCCTTTAAGTCGGATATAATGGCTGTTGTGCTATCCACTGCCTTGATATAAGCTCACCAAAAAGGAAGTGAATAATATAAATCTTACCATTCTTTTCAACCAAGTGCAGTCAAAGAAAATAAATCGTAAGTGGAAATCAATTTCAACTATACACCAAAACATTAAAAAAAATCCAAAAGTTTAAATACATCATAGAAGGTCCAAGATGTTTGTTTGCTTTGAGTCTATAGCCAACTGCCATCTAATATTAGAAGGACCAAATTCCTCATCACTAAAGAATACACACAAGAATCAAATCCTGCCTGCCCTTTGTTCACATCACACAAACACAACACTTCTCTCTGGGTTGTGATGCTTACCAGCTTCCAAGCAGAATTACATGTCTCCTTCAGCAACCTCCACATAAAAAAACGTCTTTCATTTGCAGCTGTGTAGGCCAGGAGAGGAAACAGAACAGTGTTTTCTTCAACAGCAATAGTAGTAAAGGCTGCTTGGTACAGCCAGCAGGAACTACATCACCAACCTCAGTCAGCTCAGCTGTTTAAAAGAACCGAAATGCAGAGTGCACATGTGTTCTGTGAAGACAGAAAACATTTCCTTGCTAATTAGCATTGGAGTCTCCTACCTGGGGAGGCACTAAACTGCACTGATCATGAAAAATTAAACATCACCAATCGAAACAGAAGCATTTGCTCTCAGTGTCAGGTTTTGGCATATAACAGCAGATGAGAGACTCAATATCAAATAGCGATCACTAGAAATGATGAAGGCAAACTATTCACAAACCCTAGCTTAGCATGCAGAGTAGTACACTGGTGACAAGTCAAGGATTTTGTTCTCAGATCTGTTTGTTAGAAGCAGTTTTGTGCATTCAGCAAAGAAATCAGAAGGGAATAGCAATTACAGAGAGCTGCCGCAGCTGAGCTTTTCAGAACAGCACGCCAGCATACCCCATTTCCCAGCAGGATGCTCCTATTGGGAAAACCTGATATGATGCTTGACATTACTGCTCTTCCCACAGCGGTTCAATCGGTAGGACGTTTCTGAGCAAAACTGTAATGATTCAATAGAGAAATGCTCCACCCGTAGAGGGACAAGACGTTACCTCAGCAGAGCCAGCAGCTTCAGTGGATTTATTGCATATTATCCCACAGTGGTTATTTCCTCCCAGTTTTAATTTTGTAGTACATAGTGGTTCCTTGATACAAGAATAATTTGCATAACCAAGCACAGACTCATTTTGAAACACACGTACAATAGCATCCAAACGCTATGCTGTAAAGCTCAGCGGGGCTGGGAATGGCACATCAGGTTTCAGTCTTAGTATTAAATCTTAATACTTCCTGAGGGCTGTGTAGTCTTAATTTTACTTGTGTTTTTGCCACAGAACATTTCAGTACAAAACAGATGAAAACCTGCATCTGATCTGTTTCTCTCAAAGTTTCTGAATCCTGTTTCCACTGGAAACCTAAGGGGAAAAGATAACACACAATACAGAAAAGCGAAAGATCAAAATACATTGCTGTGGGTTTGTATTGTCTCAAAAAGTGAAACACTAAGGAAGAATATATGGCAAAACGCCTGATGTTCTCCCAGAGACACAGAATGATGGCTCTTGGTAACTAGTCCACGAATTTGTTTGCTTCCTCGCAGCCCCTCAAAATGCATTGCTTTTTTTTACCTTTTCCTTTATTGTTATTTATTTTCCCTGCAGAAATAAGGGAGGATATCACTGCATGCTTTATCCACATAGATGGCATTTAAAAAAAAAAACCATTTAAGAGAACATGCTGTCCCACATTTATCCCAACTTACAGTGGAAAGCAAGCTAATGATTCTGCCTTGTTATGTCAGTCTGTAACTCCACACCAAGTTTTGTAGTTAAAAGTACCAAACAAGCACTCAACGTGGGTATTGCAGCACTCATTTAGGAACACTACAAATGCATAATTGGGGATACAGCTTCTGGATTATGTTGGCTCTTATGTAGCTCTTCATTTATGCTTGCAATCCACCCTGCAGTCTGCTTCTTTTCTTGTTTTCAATGCTACATTTTCCTTCTGCTCTTTCTTCTTTTTAATTATTCAGTGTTGGAATTAATAAACAGCTTAGAAAATGAAAATGTCATGACTTAGTGTAGAATCCATCAATTAATGAAGCAGGATGCAGGACAATCTAAAGGTACATTTCCCAGTGGCAGGAGAGCTGGAATCCAAAGCAAAAACATTCCACTGACTGCAATAAGAGCAAGCAGACTTAAAAGATTCTTATGATTTTACAGATGAAGACAACTCATTTTTCATGAACAGGGACAGAACTTGGAGCTTAAGCACTGTTTAAGTGCTATAAAGTGCACAATATGCTCAAAGAGATTAAATTTACTTCAAAAAAAGCAATTTCCAGATCTCACAGAAAAGTTGTAAAAATTTCACCCAAATATCCATGTGATCAAAAGTATAAAACTTGCTAATCTCTTCCCTGTATTCAACCTGTTCTTTAATGAAACAGGGAATGAAACAGCACAGAGGAATTAATTTATAGATTTTTCAGCTCTTTGAAGTACTTGGTCTGGGCATAATCAGAGAAGTGGATGGGTGCTCTGCAGATCTAAGGGTAATTTGAACTTTGCTTTATCAACTAGATTTGAGGAAATCATTGAGATCTGACTGAGGCAACATACTCTTGTCAGCTGGCCTCTACTGTAGCTTCTCCCCGTGTGCAAGAATGCAGTAATAATGCATACGGAAGTATGCACAGGGCTTTGAAAAAACTAGCACAATCCAACAAATCCTGAGGTGCCTCTTCCAGCAATAGAGAGAAGAAACAGAAGAAGGTAAAAATCATCATCATAGTCCCTCACATCGTCTCCAGTCTGGATGCAGAGGTGGCCTTGTTTCCTTCTCGCAGTTCTCAGATCTCTGTTCTCTGTAACTGCTCTCAGCCACCCAGAAGAGAAGAGGGATGGAGACAATTTTCCAGGAGAGGTGTCCTGGTTCCAGCTCAGGGACATGGACCTGCTGTAGGTGTCAAAGCCCAGACAGTGTGGGTCCAAAATCACATTTCCTTTCTGGGAACATCTGAAGTAACACTAACTGTGCATATTAGAAAGCCACCATCTCACTATTTCTGAGGGATCAATTGGAAATCGTCGATTATACTAACATGAAGCCCAGCAAAACAGGTATTTCTTAGCAATAATATTCCTCTTCAGCCGAATTCCTGTGAACTATGCTCTTGCTGCTAGAAATGAAAGTTTCCTTCTAGAAAAAAATACTTTCTCAACTCACCTACTAATTATGTTGAACCCACACATCTTCACTTCTACTTTTTGTCATCACACACATCTACTTTTTCTCATCCCCAAATATACCTTCAATTTCAGTTGCCCACAGGCAGATAGTGAAGTGCTGTAGGCTTTATACAAACACACAGTAAGAAATTGACACCACGTCAAAGAATTTACAGTAGGACGAGATCAAATGAAATGTGGGGAAAATCCAGAGTCATGTGGAAGAAACTGAGCAGTGAAATGCTTTGTCCCAGGTCACTGGACAGAAAAATAACATAACGAGGGAAGTACCTCATGCTCAGTTTAGTGCTTTGTTTACTAGAAACTCTCCTGTTCTTTTGGGCACCCTGTCCTTCTAGTATTGGAAAAATAGTATCGTATGTGGTTGATGATACAGTAGGCTCTATGTTCACTTAAAGAAATCTGGAATTTCAAACACAACGGTGTGCTAAAATTTAATTCCCCGGGGCATCTACAAAAACCGATGTGCTTTGTGTCTGGGAAAAGAGGGAGAGAATTCCCACAAACACACTCACTAGGTATGCACAAAAGTGTTTTCTGAAACAATATTTGTCATGTTTTAACTGAGAAAACACGGAATCAAAGTCAAAGTGCAATTTATTATAATCTACCCCGACTCTGACTGTAATCAGGGACAGATAAATTAAATACAGCAGTGTTAATCCTTGAAGGCATATAGATATCTGATTAGGCAAAGTGTATTGATCAGTGAAAATTAATACTGACATCAAAACCTGTATTGACTGCTGTCCCTCTAACTTACTCAGTTTAACTAACATGACTTGAGAGTTTCATGTTTTAGTGAGGGTGGCTCTGTGTAGGGGGCTGTTCGCCTTTCCTTTTCTGTTGTTTCCTTCCCATCTATTACAACAGGATTCCGTCAAGGTATCCTTCTGCTTACACCTCCACTACACACTGGCCTTTCCTTTGTATCACAGTATCACATTATCGTAAGGTTGGAAAAGACCTTTGAGATCATCAAGTCCAACCTATGACCCAACACCTACACCTACTCCTACTCGTCAACTACACCATGTCAATAAGTGCCTCATCCAATTTCTCTTTGAACACCTCCAGGGATGGTGACTCAACCACCTCCCTAGGCAACGCATTCCAATGAACAATTACCCTCTCAGTGAAGAATTTCTTCCTAATGTCAATTCTAAACCTCCCCTGGCAAAGCTTGAGACCGTGTCCTCTTGTTCTGTCGCCGGTCACCTGAGAGAAGAGTCCAACGCCTGCCTCACTACAACCTCCCTTTAGGTAGTTGTAGAGAGCAATAAGGTCTCCCCTGAGCCTCCTCTTCTCCAGGCTAAACAATCCCAGCTCCCTCAGTCGCTCCTCATAGGCCTTGTGCTCCAGCCCATTCAACATCTTCGTTGCTCTCCTCTGGACACACTCCAGCATCTCAACATCCTTCTTAAACTGAGGGGCCCAGAACTGGACACAGTACTCAAGGTGCGGCCTGACCAGTGCCGAGTATAAGGGGATGATGACCTCTCTAGTCCTGCTGGCCACACTATTCCTGATGCAGGCCAAGATACCATTGGCCTTCTTGGCCACTTGGGCACACTGCTGGCTCATGTTGAGTTTCCTGTCCACCAGCACTCCCAAGTCCCTTTCCGCCTGACTACTCTCCAGCCACTCTGCACTCAGTCTATAGATCTGCATGGGGTTGTTGTGTCCAAAGTGTAGGACCCGGCATTTGGACTTGTTAAACCTCATGCTATTGGAGTCAGCCCATCTCTCCAGCCTGTCAAGGTCCCTCTGTAGGGCCCTCCTACCTTCTAGCAGATCGACACTTCCTCCCAGCTTGGTGTCATCTGCAAACTTGCTGATGAAGGACTCGATCTCCTCATCCAGATCATCAATAAAGATATTAAACAGGACCGGGCCCAGCACCGAACCCTGGGGGACGCCACTAGTGACCGGCCGCCAGCTGGATGGGACAACATTCACTACCACCCTTTGGGCTCGGCCATCCAACCAATTCCTAACCCAGCACAGAACATTCCCATCCATGCCACGGGCTGCCAGCTTGTCCAGTAGTCTACTGTGGGAGACAGTGTCAAAGGCCTTGCTGAAGTCCAGGTACACCACATTCACAGCCTTCCTCTCATCCACCAGGTGAGTCACATGGTTGTAGAAAGAAATCAAGTTGGTCAGGCAGGGCCTGCCTCTCCTAAAACTATGCTGGCTGGGCCTGATCTCTCCCTCATTCTGCATGTGCCGCATGGTCGCAACATGGTGCAAAGAAAAACACTGGTAAAAAAAAAAAACAAACACCCAAAAGGTATTTTAAAAACAAGGAGTGCAGTTGTCCACATCTTAAAACATGAGAGTGATACAAGAAGTTACAGTTACAATTTACATTCAGTGCAATATTTCGAGGAAAATTCAGACCTTGCGAATGACCACCACAGAAAGTCTGAAGAAGCAGAAAGTCTGAGGAAGTCTCAAGCCCCATGGCAAATTGAGCGTTCTCTCCTCTATGGCACATCCATATTAGAGTCAGCTTTAGCCATCAACACTCAGTCTTATCCATTGATTTTAATTCCGCAGTGGTCTCAGGTCTATGATCAGTGGAGAACTGTAGACATGCAGAAAGCTACTCAACCCATTATTTTCGTTACCTGGTGTTAAGAGACACTGCACTACAGTCTTACAACTTCAATCTCTTCTCCTCTTTCCCAGCACCACTGTTTACATATTTTCAGATCATTTTCTACAGATCCGTCTGTTCACACTTGTCTTATTTGAGCCTTAAGGAAAGAAAATCTAGTATTTCCAGTTCCCCAGTTATAAAGTTCTCTGTCCTCAGAAGAGCTTGCAATACCTCCTGCTCCAGTATTACCTTCAAATTTAATTGATTTTTGTATTCACAGACCATTAGCTATAACCAGAATTAGAGCAAATTCCCATGGGAACCCAATGGACACTACGTCTCAATTTGAAGTAAGACTGTCCATGATTACCATTCCTGACACATTCAGTATGTCTGACATCACTGTGGACCAAGAAAATTTCTTTGGTGTAGTAGGCAAGACTAGGAGACTATGAAATATATCAATACAAGGAAAAAATTAATAATATTGTACATGTGTAAATGTCACTTTTAAAAATTAGTTTTATATCTGTGATTTTCCTTTACTGAACTGCACACATACTTTTCTATCAGCCCATTACCTTCAAGATAACTTATAATTCTTCTCTTAAGAGTTTAACAATTACTTGACTATGATCAGGTTTTAATATCATCTAATGGCATATGCCACAATAATTCTTTTAAATCATGGCAATATTTCCCTTCTCAAATAGAAAGTATTTCCAAAATTTGCAATGATTTAGTAAAGGTGTAAATAATTCCCTACTTTAAATACCCATCCCTCCTACTTGCAGGTATATGCACCTTCAGCTGCTGCTTACTCTTATCAGTGTAGCTATTTAGGTAGCATTTCCCTTGTCAGTTAACTGTGCATATCATGTGATATCTTTGGGGCGTTTTTTCAGCATAAAATGCACAGATGAACAAGGAGGAGTGGGAGAGAGAAATCTGCTACAAGGAGAGGGTCGAATGCAACATATTTTAAAATCTTACTACATTTACTTCTGGGCTACTCAGAATAAATCTGAACGACCTACATACTGTACATACTCATAAACTTATCAGTTGGGTGAGAAGGGTTACATCTACAGTGTCCCAGCTCTAAAGCAGATTGAGAAGAGCCCTTTATATCAAAATCTCAGCCTTGCATTTCCATGTTAAAACAGATCATTCTCCCTTTATAATCCACAACTGCTCCAGAGTTCACAATTCTCATCTCTGTTGGTATTCACTTCAGTGCTGGAGCCAACACTTGTTATTCAAGTAAGGAAGGATCTTCAGATACGCAATGTAAATGACAAGCTTCACAATACATTTTTGGACCAGCATTTATATTTTAATTTGTCTGCTTGGTTAATAAGTAGTTTAATTCCACTGTGATAGCAACCCTGAAATCAGTCTATAAAGTTTTCTTGTGTCCATAAGATTACACTCATATTTCTTCTGCTGGCCTTTGGTGTTGCACCAAAATAAAACAGATCCTGTGATGCCACTACATTTAATCACAAGCATGAAAAACACCATGGAAACTCTAATCATGAAGCAACATGAAGCAGGGTGCTGCTGCTTGCTTGCTCTGCAGATGTAACCCCGTGAGCAGATTTTGGCCTGATGATTTCGAATAGGATTCAAACAGACATCCATATTTCTCAAATGGCTGAGGCACGGTTTAACGTTAAAGTGTAACATCAGCTAGATCCATACCATCATGACTCTTTGGAATATATTTTGTCTACAATAGGCAGTCACAAAAAATACTGCTCCAGAGTCAACTCCTTTTATTTCAAATCTGCTTTTGTTGTTACCTCTGCTCCTGGGATCTGGTAGGACTCTACAGAAATGGCAGGTGTGTGGCCTTCCAGACCAGAAGACACCTGGAGAATGCAGATACCAAGGGAAATACATACCCAGCACATAGGGGTATCAGGGGTTTTGGCACTACCCAAAAATCTGGAAAAGCATTTGGGGAATTTAAGTGCTTGCTTCCCCCTCAAATGCCAAAGATACGCCTCCAGCTCTTCTACTGGTATCTGGGTCATGGTACTGCAAGAGGCCAGAAGCCTAAACCTGAGAAAAAAATAGCACCAAAATTGAAACACGGCTTTTTGGGCTTTTACTGAACTTAACTCTATCTTTCCTAATGCTCTCCCATCAAAAGTGGCTTTCGATAAAGGGATGTGGCTACTTTGAAAATCTTAAACATTACCAAGATCAGGTAGAGCACTCAAAGGGAGACACTAGCTTCACAAGGAAACCACAGAAGCACTGGGGAAAGCATTTTAAAGGCACAACCCTATTTCAGTTACCAGCATGAGTATCCTTTAGGGAAGAACAAGTTCCTTTGCAAAAGCTGCCCCAAACGGACCACAGCCTGCTCCAGCATTGACCCTCCCACAGGGCAATGGGGACCTGCAGGATGTCTCTATCTGGCTCATAGCCATCTCCTGCACCACGAGTGAAGAGGACTCTGCTTCGATGGGGCATGTGGACTTCGATGAACTCCAGCACTCCCTCCCAGCCAACACTATGCCATGATCCTAAAAGGAGGTGGGAGTAAGCTAGCGCCTCTACCTGTTGTGGCAAACACCGTCTCATTCACTACATGGGGAAGAAAGGAAGCTGGAGCCAAACCTCCTTCAATGTGTGTAAACACACACAGACATGCACACACATGTATCTATACATACGCTTGACACTTACACCCACAGCCTGCTATGCCATTGAGCAGGGAGGATAGGAAAGGGAGCACTCATCTCTATATTAGATCCTGGGATCCATCAGATCCCAAAATGAAGAAACCTGGATAAACTGGGTAGCACACTGTTACCAGATAATGACAATGACCTTTTTAATGTATTGAAAATTCAGCAGAAAGGTGACAGAGGAGATTTTGGGAGGAAAGAAAAGATCAAAATAATCATAGTTTCAAAGCACTGTACTTATTTTAGACATCTTTACAGCATGTTTCCATAGGAACTGGAATGCAAAGGAGCACACTGCAGCAGTGTTCACAAACGTGTGGTTTAGTGGCTTGTAAAGGATCAGTTAAGGCCACCGTGTCCACTTTGACAGTGCCAGGCACCTGCTGCCTTTGCTGCACAACAGGATCTTAGCTATGACGTTTTGCAAAATCTAGGAAAAGAATCGCTTTTCCCTTGTTTTAACTCTTATCCTGCAGGCATGGCTCGTTCCACATCCTTACACAGACACAGTGCTAAGCACTGCCCACCCAGATGCCTTTGTATGGCATGAAGGTAGCAGCGTTTAACTTGGGCATTTCATAAACCACATGAGTGAGGAAAGTGCAAACAAAGCAGGTTTATTTGGGTGCTGTAGGGAGTAACACACAGTACTGTCTTTTGTTTCCAGCTTTGCCACTCACCTGCTGAGTGACCTTGTAGAAGTCACGCCAGGTGAGATCTACTCCATCTGTCAGATGCCTGAAACACATCTAGTCCAGCTCAGCAGGTAAGCAATTCCATGGCCAACAAAGACAGCATCTACCCTGCCAAAGAGAGCCACTCCACAGACAAATTTCTTGTCCCCAAAGCACCCATACAGCTACTCTTGTCTATATCCAGCTGGTCACATCCATATATTAAGCGCTTCACCCACACATCAAGCTGCCACATGGCAACTGAATATTTTCTCCACTCAAAATTGCCAGATATAATGTGAGATCTGTGTTGCAGCTCACCAGAGCAGCATTTAACTGCATGAAGGGTATATTGCATGTTTCGGAGCAAGACATGGGCATGTGGGTACTTCTGGCAATCCCCCTGCTGGGACAGCACTGGAAGACTGTAGATGACGTGGGAAGCCAGACCTGGTGTGGTACCACCATTAACTCCTCCAGCATCAGCTGCCTCAGTAAGATGCCCTCAAAACTAAAAAGGATTTTGTCTCACAGGGAAATAATAAGCTGCCTTCAAAAGACAAGCATTTGAACCAAGGAAACTCAGCCTATTTGATACCAGGGACCAGGACTTGGGACTGAGTAGAATTAAGATATTTAACTCCACAGACTTCACATACTGAAAGGGAACAAAACATCTCCAGAATATGATGAACTAGGCACTTCTCCCTTTAACATGGCAGGAGCCTGAGTGACCAGTTCAACTGTTAGATGGCAAAAATAAGACAGAATTATTTCAACCTCCTGTGCTGCCATTACCAAATGAGTGCAATGGTGTAGTGGCAGCAATCGCATTTGTAGAGGGCCTTCTCATCATTTCATGACAAGGGCTGCTTACGGATTGAGAGAAAGACAGAACTTTGTAATTTACAGATTTAAAAAAAACTTAATATTCACATACATTGAAACCTGCCCAAGTCATCCCGTGTAAAGGTGGATAATTTCCAACAATACAGAGTAAAACCCTCTTCCTTGGATCTGCCAGGTTTAACTTCACAGTCTAGTAGAAAACTAAGCCAAACATCCGGGGTCTCTGCTTCTGGCTAGTTGCATCATCCAGACCATAGCTGACAGGGCAAAACAATCTCAGCCCAAATGCTTGATCTGAACAGGAGCCAACTACAAATACATTTATAGGGTTGTGGAAGTGCTGAAAATTATTAATATTTAAAGTTAAATTTTGTAAATCAATAGTTGCCTACAGCATAGAAGTACTTCAAAAACACTGAAAGAAACAATACAATAATTTAGATTTTTAGATACTCCACATATTGCAGTGTTTCTCGCTCATCTAAACAACTTCAAATATTAAGTATTGCGATAAGCATCCATATGCAACTACGGATTTGACAAAAAAATTTTTATATAGGATGTCTGAATCCAATTCTTATTTCAAACGTTACAATGACAGCTTCAATCAGTGGAGGGATAGAAGAAAATATCCGTGGGAACCTTGACAGCCTCACACTGAAAGGTAGTTCTGTTATTAAAAAAAATAAATAAACCAAATTCTGTCTTTAGAACCTGATTATTTAAGAAGAGAAAATTCTGATTATTCAAATTCTTTTCCCACCTCTCCAATCAAGTATCTGAGGGGAAGGTGCTTTCAATCTGTATCCCATTACATCTACACCTTGTATTTTAAGGCTCAGAAGCAGTATGTTACAAATATACATTATCTATGCTTCAGTGCCTCTGAAGTCATACACTGAAGTGGCAGAAGACATGTTCTAACTCCATTTCCCCAACCAGAGTGAAATTTACTGGCTTAAAACAGTGTTGTAACAGCAACTCAAAAGCAGTGTGTACATCTGTGTGTGTTTGCACAACTCCAGATGCAAACACTGAGATTCTCAGCTGGGAACAAAGTCATAAACCAGGGTGCGCTGTTCCAAATGCAAAGCACAGTCTACTTCACAGACCAAAGTAAACAAAACAACACAAATAGCACACAGACTGCATGCAGCACATAGATGCTAGGATTTCTGATAGTGCTATTTTTTACTTTGAATAACTCTACCTATAACAAAGAGTAGAGTCCTGCATTGGACAAGCCAGCTGCTGTGAACTCACCCAAGCACTCAGCTTTCTGTTCTGGGTCCCCTTGCAATCAAATCAGATCCAGGTCTTCTCTCTCGCATCCAAACTTTGACTGTCATTACCTGAAGCCACATCTCACTCCAGGAAACCATCACTTCCAAAGAGAGCACTGATGCACAGGGCAGCAAGTCCAGCAATGGCCAGGGTGGAGGACCTCCCTAGGAGCTAAGAATGAGCAGGGACCCGCCGACTCCACCACCCACTCCTGGAAGCATTTCTCCAGTTTAGCTTTCCCACTATAAATTTTTGATGCAGGGAAACAATTAAAAATCACAATCCAGTCATTAATCCTCCAGGCTGGAGAGAAAGAAGGAAGCTGCCACAGCAGCGTCTGTTTTGAATGCTTGGCAGGTACACAGGCACAAGCGGGATGATGCTATAGATAAGCACAGACAGAAATAGCTAGAAGGATGAGCTGGCTCGGGGTGGTAGTGGTGAAAGGCAGCAATCTCCCTCCTCCTGTGATTTCACCAAAACCAGCAGCTGACCTGCAGACTCACCAAGTGTGCTGGCAGGAGAAGGACCCTCAAGGTCTGAACCTCACGCTGGAAATATCCATCTCACACATATCCCCTTCTCCGGCTCGGGTAGATGCTTTGAGGACTGCATCTTCTCAGCCTGCTTCTGACTCAGGGCATAAAACCTGCTCACTGCCTGTCGTGGGTTTTGGTGCTGTTCCCAGAATCCTGCCAGGAAGCCGTTTGCTCACAGATGCCCCTGTGCTGGCATGAAAGTCCAGCAATTATGGCTCAGAAAATACTGCTGAAGCACCGACCTGAAGTATCTGGGCAGCCACCTCGCCTCTCCCCCACAAGCAGCCTCATGCAGTTTCCCTACTGCACTTACCAGTCTGCAAGGAGACAAGCAGAGAGCTGTCACCTGTCACTTATGCAACTTAGCTGCAAAAATACAAAATAGCTAAATGTGAGTATTTTGCCCAGCTGTCACCATTAAATAAATCTTTGTTTCTTCCTCTATGGCAACAACGTTTAACTTCTAAAATTGGAAAACAGTCTCACCTGACTGTACCTGCCTTATGAAACAAGGAGGATTAAAAATCCTGTTTTTTAAATCTGCTTGAGCAGGAACGACTAGTCAGTGCCTTCTCTACCCTGTACAGTATCAGCCCCCAGGAACCAAGGTCTATGGCTGTCGCTATAAGGAGATGACCCGGAGAAACCCTCCAGCTTACATGGAGTTCAGACAGGTAAGGATCCTCTGAGCTCACTTAAAAGTGGCAGTCTGGGAAAGGAAGAAATCCTATGCAAGCCTGAGAAAAAAAGGCGGAAGGGGGGGAGAGATGGAGGGAAGTAAAGAAAGAGGAGAGACGTGAGCATCACTGCTGTGGTTTCTCTGAAGAGGAGCAAAGGCGGTGAGGGGACCACAAGGAGTGCACCAGAGAACAGACAGACCACAGAAGACCAGGACTGGGGCACAGACAAGTGAAATAAAGCAATAAAGCAGAACTCATGAGAGAGGCAGGCAGCCAGCGATGTGGGAACACAACAGAAGAAAGGAACAAGCACGGGAAGAAAGAGCTGTTATGAGAAAAGGGGAAAGAATGATCTGAATCACAAATGAAAATCTCAGTGCTCAGAAAAACACCAAAAAAAAATAAAGAGGAAAAGTAAAATTACAGACCAGCCTCACTTTAAATCATGTTGTTCATCTCCCGAGACTGAAAATGTCATGTTCTGATATGTCCCAATCCCCTTGCTGTTTGCTCCCTGTAACTGCTGCAGAGCTGCTCCTGTAGTATAGTACTTGTTACTTAACCCACTGAGCTATGCTCACATGGCCAGGATGAGGCAGGGTATATCCTTGAGAGCAAGGGCACAAGAGGCCTCTAGCATCATGTGGGCAGCAGGGCAGAGAGAAGCTTCATCTCCCACATCACCACTACATCGACCTGGGAGAGGGACCTACAGACTTAGGGTCAAGTATAATTACCTGCAGGAGAGCTGCTGAAATGGGTGACTGCACGCAAACTTCCTAATGGGGACATCTAACTCCCAAAACACACCTGAGTAGCCACCAAGAGAAATCTGGCTGGGAGGAGCCAAATCCAAGCCAGGGACTATAGACTGTCTGCCCATGCAGGCAGACAGCCTCTCCCCAGCGTCTGGCAGTGCTCTTTGCTAACAGACACAAACCTGTAGCTTACTCTAGTACTGTAGTTGTTCAAACAAAACCTACCTTTTTTTCATTCCCCTTCATTTGTCTTGCTTAGTCTAGAAAATCAGTAAAAATAGTGCATTTGTCATGGTAGGAAAACTCAAGAATCTAAAATAAATGACTTCCGAGATAGGACTGAAAAAGAACCACCTTAGGTTCAGAAAGATAAAATACAGAGTGACAGCAGAGATAAAGGGAAACTTAAATTTGATGCAACCAATTGCAACAGTAATGGCTACCTTTAAACAATTCGTGCCCAGAAACAGTCTTCAGACATATTTATTTGCTGTTTTCCATGAAATAACAAAATATTTTTCTAAAAATTCCTGCTCATTTTCCTGATTATGTTGTCTTCTTAGACAATAACCAATGTTTTATGACAGTGCTTGAGTAGTACAAGAGCAACCCACTGTAGTTTAAATTAAAGCTTTTCAAACTCATTAAACAGAAAGTATATACAGACTATTTGTTGTGGTTTAAACAAGCTCACAGGTCAATGCCACACAGCCATTTGCTTACTCTCCCCTCATCCCCCCAGTGGGATGGAGGAGAGAATTGGAAAAAAAAAAGGTAAGACTTGTGGATTGAGATAAAGATAGTTTAACAGGACAAAAAAGGAAGGGAAAATAATGAAAATAATAATGATAAAAGAATACACAAAACAAGTGATGCACAATGCAATTGCTCACCACCAATGCCGAGCCAGGCCCCAAGCCACAGCCCCTGCTCCCCATCCAACTGTCCCCAGTTTATATGCTGCACATGCTGTCATATGGTATGGAATATCTCTTTGGCCACTTTGGGTGAGCTGTCCCAGCTGCGTCCCCTCACAGCTTCTTGTGCACCCCCAACCTCCTTGCTGACAGGGCAGTGTGAGAAGCTGAAAAGTCCTTGACTCCATGTGAACACTGCTCAGCAACAACTAAAAAAGCATGTTATCAACATTATTCTCATCCTAAATCCAAAATACAGCACTACACCTGCTACTAAGAAGAAAATTAACTCTACCCTAACAGAAACCAGGAGACTATTAAAGTGAAAAGTGTTTGAAAAATTTACAGTGTCTAAACTGTCCCTTTTTAAAATATCCATCTCAGCTAGGGTTACCTCCTTTCAAATCAATGAAGTAAAGTTTGAAAAGCAGGTACGTATGTGACCAGAAGCCAGGTGAGAAATTTTTTTGGTAGTTCATTGAAAATCATTATTTAGTACAAAGCAGATGATGATTTCAAACCTGTATTTGCGTGTGGTTTGCACTGCTTTCAAAATAAGATGAATAGTTATCACAGTTTTTGTCAAAGGGGAGAACATAGTTGCAGTGTCTATGCTTTGATGTTTACCATCTAAATGATGGGTAAGAAAACGAGAACAGTAACAGATGGACGTCTTTTAGTTCAATATAAGTTATTATGAGCTATTTATGGTTACAAACGCCAAAAAACAAACACAGCATACCTCTCTGCTACATAATACTTCATCTGAGATTTAACATCTGAATTTGTTGAAATAAAGGTGAACTGGAGACCAATTTTTAAGGTATAAACACAATTTACTGTCCTGGTTTTGCTTTGCAAAATTGTTCAATGAATTATTTTATTTGCAAAGAGCTCTTAAATATCTGTCTTAGCCTTTTACTAGGATTTGGTTGCTGATCCTTTTAACAGCTGAGAACACACCTTGGACATCTGTGATCTTTCTCACCATCATCCCAAGTTAAAAAAAACAAAACTGATTCAAGCTCTTTACCAGGAAGAAACACCATTGATAACTAACTGGGAATCTCTTTATAGGCAACAATACACATACAGTTTATTTGGCAGTACAGCTTTGATGCAAGGGATGCTTTTCCACCTGAACTATCCCAAACTTCAGTCTTGCACAAAGACCACTGAGTCAGCAAAAGAGAGGACACCTGATTTTCCTCTAGGAAACAAACAACTCATCAGTCCAGGTAGCAGCAACAAAAATACACAAAACCGGTTCTGACCAAGCCAGAAAAGGTATATTCCTAAGAACCATTTAAGTACGAAATCAGATAAAACATGAACACCATGAACTCAAGCTGCTCAGCCAAATAGAAGCAACAGCACTAGAAATAAAGATCTAAAATACTTTTTCCATCTACCAAGAACTTGTGTGTCACTAATACCAAGTTCTGCGTTTAAAAGGGTCTTTTTCTAATCACAGCTTCCAGAAAATAATTATCACTCATTCCCTTCAGAAATAACTGTATTTTATCTAGTTTTGCATATTTAACCAATTTTTTCTAATATGAAAGCATCCAAACAATACAGTTACTGTGTACCACAAACTACATGCAACAAGCTAAGATCACTATCAGAATCGGTTTTCCTATGTTATCAATATATATAACTCCCACTGCAGAATAATAACTGTCTGGAAGATCTATCACTATTGCCTATAATGTCTTTTAACATTCAATAGCAGAACAGGTTTTTTGACTTTTTTATTTAAGTGATTTTGGTGTTTGTAGAGTCTGCTACATTTTAGTCCTAGAGATTAGATTCCTCTCTGAGATAGAAAACCGTAAAATAAGACAGCTTCAGCCATAGTGTGGTCCAGAAATCTTCAGTTTCTCCATGTTGTTTTGGTTTGAGACATGTACATTCATCTCTGGCTTTTCTGAGGAAACTGACAACCAGGATTAGTTCACTGTCTGCCATTTACTGTATTCATATTCTCACTGTGGTATTTCATGCTTTGTTCAGCTTCCTATAAAGGCAGTTGAAGATATTTTATAGCAGTTGCTTGCTTGGATCAGACATGAAGCCCATGTGACCTCTCATCCCTTCTCCAACAGCACTATGAACCAAATACTTCAGAGGATGATGTAAGAGTAATGCAGAGGGTATAAAAGGAATAAACACTCCTTTCATCTCAGATCCAGCCATTAAAGACTGAATGAGCTCTAATGTGTAAAATTTACTTTACCAACCTCTAGGCATGTTCTAAGTAATTACCGTTCATATACCTGTTGCCTTTCTTTTCTATCTTCCTGGCCATTTTCAGTCAACTTTGACAGAAGAGATGAGTTCCTACAAGTTTTTGGAAAGTCAGTGACCAGGGAGAGGAGTGAAATCCCTATAAATAAAGGCCAAGAAAAGGCTGTAAAGTAAGATGTAACTTCATATGACAACAGAAAGCCTTAATGGGAAAGAGTTCTTCCTTAATGATGGAAAAGCTGCAACTGAAAGAAGTATTTTATGAGACTCCAAGGAATTCATCTCTTCATCAAGGTTTCTCTCCCATGGTGACTGCCTGTTGCCTAATAAGATGTAGCTGTGACTGATGTTCCCCCAGCAATTACAGCATCACTAAGGGCTCTCCTGAATAAGAAAACCCATTAAATTATCATCTGTATTTAATTCTACTGATTTTTTAATGTGCATTGCTCATGCAGGTGTCAGAGGTGATGAATGCTACAGTTCTATTTGTCATGATAAAGAGGGGGTTTTTTTCCTGTATGAATTTGGATTTGTCAACACTGAATATTACAGAATGTCCCATTGCTTTTGCATTAGAAAACCAGGAGAAGTGGAGCTCCCAGTGTTCTTAAACAGGTTCTCTAAAATTTAGTGAACACAGTGGAAGCATTCCAGTTAGTTCAGAAACAGCTTATTCTTCCCACCTTTATTACTGTCGATACTCTTATTTGGACGTGACAGCACATGCTGTATAAAAGAAAAGCCTTGTAAATACTAGTAACTCTGTATAAGTACTCTTATTTTCACAAGCATGGGACTTCTTGTTCTAGCTCCAGCTTTAAGGAGCCATAATTCAAACAGTAAGCAGGAAAACAGAAACATAGAGATGTCCACTGACCTCACAAAAGGTCATGAACCACACCGGTAACAGATCTCTGATGAGAGCCAAAACTTCTGAACACAGAAAGAAATGCTCTAGCTGCAAATGTCCTTCTCTCTAGTTATCTCATATTGCCAGTTCTGTGGATGCTAAAAACCAAAATGTCCTTCAACAAAAACAACTTTAGTTCATTTACATTGTTATTGAAGATTAAATTACACCCAGCAGCACAGAGAGATTTTCTCCTGAAGGACTGGGTTTCCAAGTGTCATACTATTATCTGACGCACATACGTTGCTTCTTACCAAGTTACTTGAAGGGACTATTCTAGTACCTGGATACAACCTCTAGTCATGCTTGGTATCAATTAAATATTTCCAGACGCCTGAGCAGAGCCAGTCTAAAAGAGTACCCGTGCAACTAATGAGTGCCATGCATTCTTTTCAGAGCACATGAAAATGGGTCAGCAACACTTTAAAGTGCGCACATGATCCTGCCCTGGGGAAAAGAGGTACAAAAGGTGATGTCTGAAGATGCCTTCCAGCTTTCCTTTTCTGCATCTACAGCATACACCACTGAGATAAAGCCTATGTTGAGCAGTATCTGTTTCTAATGTACTACAGACAATTTCAACTTTCCTTCCTTTACTTTCTTCTCATCTCTCCATGTTACATTTCCACCTACCCATTCCTTAATCTCCTTCCAGTCTTCCCACCTAATTATTCTCCTTAGTCTGCTTTTGTTAACTTCAGTTTTATGCCTTCCCTTCTATATTTCTGCTTAATTTGAAACCATGCTTGTGGTCATACTGTACTGATGCTTTCATTAAATTATGTATGAAAACAAGTTATAAGTATCATTCTAGGACACAGTTGAAGCTGCCAAGAATTCTCTTTTACAATTAGGTTAAATTAGCTATGATACACCTCCAACAATGCTAATAGATTTCTATATACTCACTGCACCTACTGTGGCTTAACATCATGCCCAAAGACACTCTGACACTAACAGTTAACCAGTGCAAGTGGTTCAATTCTGTGTTTTTCAGCCTTAGCAAGCCAGATATTTTTAGTAGTATTTTTACCCAATTCCTAGCAGCCAGGCCCAGGGCCTGTGTAATGATGTGTGTCATTCAGAGCACCCTTCTGCAATCTGCAGAGTCTGGCCATGCCAGCAGCCAATCTGCTAGTTGGTCAGTTAGGAGCGAGAATAAAGAGTTGAAGCCGTGTACATAAGAAGCATTCATGTAGATGGGAAGGGAGGCATTAGTCTTTATGCTAACAGAATATCCTGACTACAAAAAGGAACATATTATACACAGATCAAGGCTCTGCTTATCACTGATATCAAATAAGAGGATTACACATTGCATGTAAACAGGGATGTTCTTGTATTCACTCTTCATATTCCAAGCAATTTGCTCTGGCCTTTCAGAAAAGAGCATTCAATATGAACTCTTAAAATATAAAAGTTAAAAAGCAGCAGAAATGGCTAGAGTTTTGCTAGACCTGTGGGAAGCTGACTCCTAAGCAGAAAAAAGAGATCTTTTCTGACCTCTAAGGATATTTTATAGAGCAGATATTCTCTCACAGCAACAATATAAGGTGACATACACTCTTACACCTTACTTTGATAGTGAAGTATATATGCTTGATGGCTCTCACAGAAGAAAGATAGGCTGTTCCATTATTGACTATGGGGTCAGAGAAAAGAAATGGTGTCTGGAAGAGGGCTTGCAGATTAATCAGTAAGGCTTAACTTTTGCACTAGGAATGGAGACTGATGGCCTTTTGTAGTGAAGAGCAGCTATTTATATTTTTTGGTAGTTAAAGGCAAAGAAGTATCCTATCTCTCTCTTGCTTTGTCCTCTCACAGGGACGTAATCACTCTCCTGTAATAAAAGTAACATGTCAGCTCAGAAGAATGTGTGTGGTACACTTCAGCAGATGCTTAGGAGATGGATCCTCCCTGTAATATCTCAAACCATGTGTAAGCAACCACATATTCTGCAAAGGGCAGCTCCAACTCCGAGAGATTTTGATGCCTGATAGACCAGATTAAAGGAGTATGAGTTCCACTACTCACTGTAGAATTTTCTTCAGGATATCGTCCTACCAATGATTTACAGGTGTATTTTTTCCAGAACTACTGCATTTAATTCTTCCCTTGGATCAAGTGGCAACGGCAGTTTTCATAATTCCAGCAGCTAAAAAAACTCTATTCCAAGAACATCGTGTAAGCCAACTGGATTGTTAACAGTAGCATCACCCTTTACTTCAATGCAGTTTGCAGTTCTAAAACTGGATTTTGCCTTAAGTTGCTAAAACTCCTTTAACAACATTTATGAAAAGGAAAATAATATTTGGTGTACTATGAAATACAGTCTTGAGGTTTTTGTAGTCCTGAGGGCACACATTGTGTTCCGAATACAATAAAGCAATGAAGACCCATTAGTGTCAATGCACTGAAACAAATTTTAACGGAACTTGTAAATAAGTAAAGACTACAACCCAAATAAATTCATGCTCCCTTTGGAAGTCAAGAAGAAAAAGCAAAAGAAAAAAAAGGGCGAAAAAAACCTCTGAAGTAGTGACTGTAACACCTGAGAACCACTTTTAATTTCCCTGATGAAGACAGGATGATCTGATGGAGACATGATAGCCATGACAACAGTTTCAGAGGAAGGAAAAAAGGCTGTTACTAGGAGCATGTCCAACAATCCACTCTAAGCATGCAAGATAGGTAAAGAGTGCGAGCAAACTCTGGCGGAGCCAGAGTGCAGTCAGATTCTTAGAAGTGGTCAGTGAAGCCAATGAGCCTCTTGACAAGTACCACTTCTCAGATAAATGTCATTATACATCATTATTTTGCTTTTCTAAACCCCTCTTCAACCAGCACGCATTAAAACATATCATTTCAAACTGTCAAATAAAAGCCCCTGTCCTGGTAAATCAGGTGTCCATAACTGAATGCTATACAACTCAGATGTAACGTCAGGGTAAGTTGCTGGAGCTGTCTCAGAGCAAAGTGAGAGAAAACATTCAAGCCCCAAGCAGCTTTTTTGCTTATTCATGACCAATATTCTGTTGTGATATACTTAATCATGAAAGTCTGAAGTGCTGAAGTCAATCCATGAAGTTCATTGAATAAATCATTCAACTTCGATAAGAGATTAGTTATTACTGGGAAAGGTTTATGTCAAAGGGCAGAAAACTGAATTTTCTTAGCATCCTTGCTAGTGATTTTCTGCAGAATTAGGAAAAAAATTAAAGATAAGATCTGACTCATCTCTATTGATCAAGCACAAAAATTATTACACAGCGAAACTATTTTTCACAATCTCTAGAGATATAAGCAGTGAAGTGTAAAATAAACATAAACATGCATTGGGAGGCACAGACAAAATGGTTGATGAGCAAGTCATCAAACTGGCCAAGGACCAGGTGAAGATATGAAGGGCTTTCATGGCTGAACCAGAGATGGGCTAAGGTGCAAAAAGGCATGGCAGAAGATCAGGATTAATGAAATAATCTTGGAAAGAGCTGACTTACCAGTAGTAACTGCAACTGTGAAAGTTAGTCAAACCAAGTCAGTCCCAGTCAGGAACTGAAAAAAAAAAAACCCTCACCCACAAATGGAGACGATAGATTTATAAGCTATGGCTGGGCAAAACCTTCAACTTGATTCCAAGTAAAATGTTTTTCATGTGAAGTACAGTGCCAATAGCAGCACCTTACACCTTAACATTCCATTTTTTCAAGCAAAAGAGCTGAAAAAGTTAAGAAAATGGGGCAGCTTTGAAGAGACCCATTGATAGTGGTAAATAGTGTGTTCTGCTCTGATTAGGAGATGAATATTTTGGCAATATGATATTTCCTTACCCTCACTATAGTCTTCCCTTCTGCCCAGGTGAAGGAACAAGGGGAATCAAAAAAACAACATATCCAGAAGATTTTTACTGATAGTAAAATAACTGAAGAGAAAGATAAGGCAGTCAAGTCAGGAATTTACAGGAAAGGGCAAGGGAATTGATAAATTGAAGGAGACCAGGAGCGACTTACGAAAAAAAACCCTGGTTGCTGACTTTTGGGGTGCAGAAGGTGATGACAGTCAACACCCATTTTCATTCATTAACACCGCAAGTTTGTTCTCAATTGTTTGTACGACACAGGGAAAAAAATATGTTGTGCAAAGAAATTCTTCACATTTGGGATCATTTGGTATGAGAAGAGAGCTCATGCTCTTTCACCTACTCCCCGAAACTTCTTTCTACCTCTCTGCCACCACTTGCAATATAAGCAAAGCAATCCCTTTCATATCCTTCAAAGTTTCATCTTCACTGAACATTATCAGTAGTCCCCAGAGTTCTAATTTATATCCTATTACAGTACTACATGGGAATTAGATTAGCAGATGCCAAGCCAATTGCCCAGGAAATTTTAGCAAAGTAGTCTTTGAAATTTAGTAGAAGTGGAACATGTATTCACAGCAAAAATAGAATAATGTAGGTTTCTTCAAAACTGTGGCAGGTTCATTATTTCCTATGTTCAGTTCTAATCTAGAAGTAGCATAGACCCCTAAATATATGAAACATCTACATTACTCTTATGAGTGAAAAGTGAGAAAAATATATATTATAAAGCCAGCTGTACAGCTATACCCAGGCTTCCTCAGTTCAGAAAATTCTTAAGTGGCAAATATGTAAAAAATATATTCTTCAGGAGGATTTGGGAGAAAGATTGTCTTTTTTCTTCACTTTTAGAGAAAAGCTCTTTGTATACTCTTGATCTTTTCTGATATTGAGAAGTGGAACAACTGTTTACTTTTCTTCTACTTTCTATGGAACCAGCATGCAAAGCATACATTTGACTCCATAGAAACAGCATTTTAAATGCCAGTCAAATTAATAAACCCCTGAAACTTACAGGAGCCGGTTCTTAAGCAGCATCAGGGACAGACAGAAAAAGAAGAATGTTCTTGCAAATCAGAAAATGGAGGACAGGCTCCAAGCTTCCTATAGTTATATTTTGAATGGTTTATTATGTCAGTGAAGACCTCTTCTTCCTTCATCAAGTTTCATTCACTTAAGCAAAAAGCAGCCTGAATTTTTCCTTCTGAGATATCTTTATATGTGATAACTATTCATATGAGGAGTAATATTTGGGTGGACAAAAGGCATACAATAAAGTTAAATCTGGCAAGTTTTTCTTTTTCAGAAAGTCACAGTTAATAGGAAGGGTTGTATTGCAGTATTCGGTGATAAAATATGAATGAAGACTTTGCAGGGGAAAAGATTAAAATCCCTAAGAGGGAAGAGGATCACTGCTGAGGGTTTCTTCTGGGAGACTCCTTCACTAGTGCAGTGATGGATCCCAAGAGAGACAAATCCATAACTGTACCTTAAATGTAAACAGATGATCTCTGACAGGGATTACTTGAATGTTAGAAAAAACATAAATACCAGACTACAATAGCATTTACTTCCATCGGGAAAAATAATGGAGCCTACATTCATTTACCTGTAAGAGTCACTAAAACAAACACAAGTAGAACCAATTTAACAATGAAAAACCCTGCTTTTCAAAAATTGAGAGTCATTCCTCCAAAACCTCATCACTGAAAATAAACTACAATGCATTTCTTTGTCAATTGTTAGTTCCGCCTTTGAGGGCATTTGCATTACCTTTTCTAGTTTTTTTCCCTTTACAATGTAGGGATTAGAAAAAGATAATAAACGTACTTATGAATAACATGTGTTCAAATCAGGCATTAAAAAAATCATGAAAGTTCAGGAGACTCACAAGAAAAATTAGGACTGCAATGAATATCATTAAAATCTACTAGAAAAAGAGAAAGTGAGAAACACTGTTTCAAACTCGGTCTTCGTAGCATGCACAAGTCATAGGAAGCTCTCCATGAACACAGACTAAATGAAAATGAGTTATTTTGGGAAGAACTGAATCCTCAGACCTGGGGATGCACCCTCATTACACCCCAACCCCAGTAGAGCAACAAAACTCTGTGCTGCCCTGTCCCCATCTTTCTCATCTGATAAAGAAACAAAGATGCATTTTCAGCACAGGGTCCCAGTGCATCCTGAAGTCCTTGAACTAGACAAGGATCACCCTCCATCCTGCACCAGATGCCTAGCTCAGTACCCACAGGCACAATAAGCAGAGAAGAGGGATACATGCAGAGAAAACTCCAAGAAAGTCTAGAGGGCTCTGCAGACTCCAGTGCTGGATTTTTAATAATTTAAGTGCTGCAGCATTCAGACCATCTAACAGCAAGGACGCTCATGTCTTAGTGTTAGTAACTCACTTGTGGCAATTACAGAAGTGAATGAGATACAGCATTGTCTCAAAAATGCACACCCTAGCACGTAACACTCAATTTATTCATTCTCCAGAACCATCACAAGTTCAAAGCCCTACATGGAAATACATGTATCACCAAGATCAATAGTTCTGCCTTTTATATATCAGAACTCTTCAGCTCCACTGTTACTACTTCAGCATATATGAAAGATTAGCAGGATATAAAGGGATCAGGTTCAGCTCAATATGTTACGGCATCAGAAATATCAAACAGGCAGATCTTTGACTCCAAATTACTTCAGAGTTTAAGATGGAAACTGCACGTTAACTGCCATAACATCATCTGAGCAGTATAATACAGCAGTAGTATAATAGCATAACACTATTACTGGTAGCAGTCACCTAGCAAAGAGCTGAAAGTTCTTCTCACTTTCTGGAGTGTCCTTGTCAAGTTACTCATCAATTCAAGATTTTTCTTTATCTAACAGTAATTTGGGATTTGTACTTGTCAAAATGTGTAAGCTCCAAAGGGGCAGGACACTACTTTGGTAAAGACTGCCTATACCAGGCTAACTCTCAGATCTCTGGCTGCTGTAGCCCCTTCATAAAGTGGTAGTTACTAGCTCTCCATCTGAAGAGAAGCTTTAGGATTTGAGAAGGGCTCCTTCCAGTGAGAAAATCTGACATCCATTTGCAGCCAGTCTCCACCTTGCTGTATGTGGAATAATCAAAAAGTAAGTTTCCACTGAGAAATCATTTTCATCCCTAAAAACCCCATTTTTTCCTCGACCTGCTTAAGATTAATAAAAGTGTAATTCCCACTCCAGTCTTCCAGGGATGCACACACTAGCACTACTAAGCAAAGAAAGAACTGTCATTTAATTAAGGTAAGTCTTCTTTAAACAGTCTGGTGATATGCCAGTAGGGTCTGGGGTACCATTCACACCAAGGACCACTCTCGGTAGCAGCATGAACAAGATCAAACCAGATCTGGCTCCTTCATGCCCACAAACACAGTTTCTCATCACCATCCCAGCAAATTTTAGCACTCCTAACATGCCTCCTTGCTGACCACATATGCCCACAACACATACACTCAATTTCACACTATAAAACGTGCTCTAGTGCTCACCATATTTCACAAGCTTTGGAAGGAAAAAAAATGCACACAGAGTAATAGTTATGTTTTACAGGGCACTGTGTGAGGCCCAGAAGAAACCCCAGGCTGAGTGCTGGGTAGTGCAGAACACCTCTCAGCACAGAGCATGGTGCACCAAGCAGTGCAAGTAAGTCACTCCCTGCCACATAGCTGGCTCTTGTTCAGTAGTATAGATAGTCTAATGAGGTCTGATGAGCCTACCCACATGTGCAGGTGGCAAAGTAATTCTGACACTCCACAGGATTTTGCTTCACTTCAAAGCCCTTTGGGAGCTTATAGATGTGATGGTAAAAGAATAGACCTAGGATAATATTTGAAGTGAAAAAGAGAAACTGCACCATTGCAACTTTCATTGGACAAGAGCAGAATGTAGGTAAGTCATGAAGGCATCAATATGAATGCTACCTATTTCTCCTTGTCACATTTAATTCACAATTCCATTAAAACCAAAAAGTCATATTTTCCCTTATCCCTTATTCAGAAATTCTTCTCAAAAACTAAATTCGATAGGGTTCTCAAATACATTTCTCTATGGCTCAACATGTGAGCATAGGAAAGTGGTCACCTTCTAGATAATTAGAGTCACAAATCAATATGAGTGTTCCATGTTTGAGGTAGTTCCCTTTGGACTCCTTTGGGGCTGCATATGGCACTAGTTGAGAATATCTACTCAAACGTGCAATTTTGTCTGATAGGCACCCAGTCTCAGAAGACCTGAAGTATTGTGGATGCTCTAATATCTGTACATGTGCAATAGATATTGTACGGGTGGTGTCTTGGAGTACATTACTTTTTCGTGTATCTTTTTCCTCTTTGAGACAGTAAGTTATATAAGCAGCAGTTTTGATGATCCAGGCAGGCAGCTAGAAAGAAGAGACCTCAATCGCTTTCTTTATAAAATGTGTACTTGTAAATTAAGAAGCATTTCAAGATTAGGCATCTGTCCAATTCTTTTTATCATTTAGTATATTATGCTAATGAGGATGCTGTTTCTTTAATTATCATTTGCAGGAAAATTGCATTCAGTCCCTTGATCTTTCTTAAAACCATCTCTATACTTGATTCCCCCATAGGCTTTTAATCACACTGCTTCAGTGTGAAACTCTGTATTTGAGAAAAACTCTTCTCAAAACTGGTTCACAGAGAAAGTTTAAATTGATTGCTCTCATTTGAGCTATATTCCCTACCACTTGGCAGCTTAGGAAGAAGGGCTATAAGACTCAAATTTACGCACTGAATGCAGTCTAATACCAGAACCTATTATAATGCATATGCAACAGATTCTAAATGCCAGGACTTTAGGCTGCAAAAGATCAAGTCCAACCCTTAACCTAGCACCGACAAGCCACCACCAACCATGTCCCCAAGCACCAGGTCTACATGTCTTTTATGTACTTTCAGGGACGGTGATTCAATCACTTCCCCAAACAGCCTGTTCCAACGTTGGAAAATATATCTTGTTATACAGAGGTAGAAAGACAGCTGAAGAGTGTGGCTTTCTGGTTGTCCTGACAGAGATTCCTGCAACAGAAGCTCTGGCTGGGTGGAAAGCCCACCATAACTTTGCACTGACAAAACACGTAACTGTGCACAGGAGGCAGTTCAGGAGTCCCATTTCTCCATTCGCCCACCCTGAAAGCGGCTCTACTGGGGAGAGAACTTGCTATGGCACCACTCTCACCTCTCCCTGGATTGAGGATGGGAAGCTGCACTGGCCCCAAACATAACTTCCACCACCACATGCCTAATCATGGTGACAAACAAGGGCCATGTCCAATGGGTGTGCTCTTCTTTGGAGATGCAGAGCTGTATAAGCTTGTCTTCTCTTCTGAAGGAAAGAAAATCCCATCTTCTAAGTCATCTCTGGAAAATAACTGCTTTCAGCCTCCAAGGCAGGCTCAGCACTCTCCTGACATTCAGAGGAGAGGTTATCAGCATTTCTTGGTTTAAGCAGCAGCCACCTTTGAACAAGCCCTTTGATATCTGCTTCACTGCAGCCCCAAAACTGTTGATGCTTACCAAGTCAGAGTCTCATGCAAGCTGATTGATAGGGATATTGGGGACAAGTAGCTTTCTCCTAGGCCACTACAGAAAGGAAGAAGGAAGACTTTTTTTATGTTTTAGCACACACACTGCAAATAACTAAACAAAATGTATACTCCAGTTACGGTATACACATTCAGGGCTTAGCTGCAGTATTTATTTCACGCTCTTTATTTTACAGTGAAACTGAAATAAATACCGGATTTTGTTAAAGCTAAAGGCCAAATTGCACTAACATCTTGAAGCAAAGTATTTACAAACAAAGATTCTGACATCTCATTCATCTGCTTTGCCATAAAATTGGCTTATACATGATTAATTATGAAAAATAAGCACAGCATGCTTTCATGTGGTTTTACTTTGAAATCAAGGTCACACTTTGTTTTGCAATTCAGGAAAACAGTATGAATAATATAATTAACATATCAGAAGATTCTTTGCAAGTAACTTTATTTAAGCAGGCTAAATCTGGAGCTTATGAAATTGTTGCTGTTCTGTCTTTTCAGACAGATCATTTCTTAGCCCTTGTTTATATCCTTCATTTTATTTGACTAATTCTTCATACTAAAAGGATTCTTGGAGTAGTATTCTTTATACTAAGCCACACAACTGAAAACACTGTTCTTGTCGCAGAGCATTTACAAGCTGATTTCTGCTCTGTGTACTTGATTCCAGCTCTGATGCTGCTCCTTAGAAACAGTTCAGTAATGGTGTGGTTATAAACGTGAAACCAGTAACTCAGTCACAGGAATCAGAACCATTTGAGTTGGAAAAGACCTTTAACATCATTGAATCCAACTCTAAACCTAGCACTGACTAAACCATGTCCCTAAGCACCACATCTACACATCTTTTAAATACCTCCTGGGATGGTGACTCAATCACTTCCCTGGGCAGCCTGGTCCAGTGCTTGATAACCCTTGTGGTGAATAATTTTTTTCTAATAGTCAATCTAAACCTCCCCTGGCACAACTTGAAGGCGTTTCCTCTCATTCTACTGCTTGTTACTTGGGAGAAAAGACCAACACCTGCCTCACCACAACCTCCTTTCAGGTAGCTGTAGAGAGTGATGAGGTCTCCCCTCAGCTTCCTTTTCTCCAGGCTAAACAACCCCAGTTCCCTCAGCCACTCTTCATAAGACTTGTGCCCCAGATCCTTTGTTGCCCTTCTCTGGACACACTCCAGCAGCTCAATGTCTTTCTTGTACTGAGGAGCCCAAAAATGAACACAGTATTCAAGGTGTGACCTCACCAGTGCCAAGTACAACAACTTCCATAACACACCTCAATACATCCAGTAAAACATTCTGCAGGTTTTCTACCCAAGACACTCAGCTGTGCATATACTTTTGTGGTAAGCACTGTGTAATACTGGGAGATACAGGTCTCAGGCATTTGGATGTGATCATATGGTGCAAACCAACTTCTGCCCACATATCTCCTTACAAACACTCATAAAGGGCAGATGTGTGAGTTAGTTCTGCCAACAGAGCAAGACCACATGTTGATAAGTCCCTTGCTTCGAATTTCTACATGCATGCTGTTTTACCCAGGTAAATTTTATTAGCAATCTGATTAACAATCATTTGTTAAGACTATTCTTCTAAGACTTTCACAATGCATAAGAGGAGAAAATATATCCACTTTTGACCTCAGATACTGTCCTTTCCCTCTGCCTCCGCTGCTGCTTAGAGCTAGCCCCAAAGCCTATCATAGCATGAACTCTCATGAAGTTCACCTTGTCTGCCCTCTCCTAACATTGCACAGCAGCCTAGCAGCGACCGTGTGCTTGCAAAAGGCCACATGGACAGGGAGCTGCTGACTGTGGAGGTATGACTGACAAGTAAGAGCATCCCTGTGTCAACACAAATTGTCAAAAACCTTATGATTTGTGTATTGCAGAGTTAGAAATAGAAAACAATGCTTTCACTGTCCTGCTGATATTTGAATAGCTTTTTTAAAAAGGGCAAACAATTTGTTCCTCTGAAAGCTTGCTTACAACAGCAATGACTGGGGCTCAATTTCAATACAAACAAGAATTGCCTTTTTCAAAAGGCAGCTAAATTCTATTAAAGGTTAAGAATGTAAGAGACAAAAACAAAAGATAAAAATCAACACTAAAAATCACTATACTTATTTAAGAGAAACAGGGTGTGCAGAAGATACAGCCATGGACACAGTATGCACAAAAAAGAAAAGCAGAATCTGGAGTACTGGCAAATAAATGACAATTGAGACAGGGGCTTAGGTCTGCTAGAAATCCATCAAAGGAGGTAAGGGAACAGAATGAGGCACTCCTCAAGCATATATCCTTGAAGTTATGAAAATACTGTCACATTGAATTTTATTCTAGCAGAGAATCTGTCCTGGAAGAACCACTTTATTAGTAAGACTTTGGAAAGTTTGCAAGTTCTAGTTCACGGCTTAATACAAGAAAGCAGTGAAGTCGACTCTAGCTAATGTTATACTGGGCTCCTACTGGATACAGGTGAACCATTTAAGTAGAAAATTATGATTCACTACAGGCAAAAGGCAATGCTTTAATTTCTTTACCAACTGGAAAACAAAGTGTAATCTTAACCAACATCTAATTTACTTGACTTGTTTGGATATTTCAGAAAGACAATTTCTCAAACCTAAAAACAAATCATGAGCAAAACTGCGCAGGGGAAAACTGTCACACAAAAAATATAAAGGGATTTTTTATTACATGCTAAACAAACACACAAAAAAAATCACTGTGCCACAGCCATGAAAAGAAGCTCTTTTGGTTGAAGAATCCTGGCTAAGGAGAATGACAGCAGTAGCAGAGAGACCTGTAAAACAAACTCACAGTACATAACAGATGGGGAAAAAAGACACTGATAGCAATGAATACAAATTAACATTGCAGAAATGCAAGCAAATTATGGAAGAAAAAAAAAATATTTAAAGCTATGGTGAGGTTTATGACAATAGGACCTCCTCCCTAAACGGAACAAGAATAAGTGAATGCCAAGCAATGACTTCAATAACTGATCATTCCAAACAAAAATTATCAAACAATTCAGAAAGATAAATATATTTGACAACTACTTATACTTTGTGTTCAGAAAGATGCAAGATGCTATATTCACATCTTACAGTGAGGATGACATTCCTCCCATGCCATCAGTAACTGGAAAGAGCTTTAAATAGCCCCTCAGTTAAAACCCTGCATTTAAGAGTAGAGAGCAGATGAACCAGTAATTTTTGATTCAGTGACAGATTTTAACAAACACAGGAACGTTAGAAGTCCTGGTCACTGGAAAGAGTTAATACTGAAGCGGTATTTAAAAGGGTTAAGTGAGATAACCTAAGCATCTATTGAACAGTTTGACTGACATCAGTAGTAAGCAACAGCAGGGAGAGGTTACCATGGGACACAATCAATAAGGCATTGAAAGACAGTAGCATAATTATCACCAATCAACACAGCTGTACAGAAAACAGGCCTGGTCATGTAAATCTGATAATTTGTATGCAATTACATCATCATTTGATAATGGTAGTGTGCTGACAGAACATATTTCTAGTCCTAATTTCACACTACGCAGCAATTTAAAGTCATGCTATACATAAAATCCTGAATTAAAAGACGCATCATACTACATCACCATAGTTCATAGTAAATAAATCTCGAAAGTGGTTAACCAAATGGATAACTAAATGGAGAATCATCATCCAGATAACAGATTCCTTGTCAGTCCAGCAGGAAAAGAATGAAATACAACATTTGGAAGTTGAAAAGAGCTGCAGACTGCCTTGAAAGGCAAAGCTCATTTTTTACTAAAACAATTTACCTGTGACATGGTAGATTCATTATTACTGGCACTCTTTAAATGAAGACTTCGATGTCTTCCAGAAAGATACAATAAATAAAGAAAAGTTAAAGGACTACTACTGATACATCTGACCTGCACTGAGCAGGCAGTAAGAATAGATCTTCATGTGGTCCCCTCTGGTCTTTAAATTTATAAGCCTGGGAAACAATGACCGAGACATTATTAATCCCTCTGGAATTTAATGCAATAAGTGAATCATGCCTAATCCATCTGATACAGTATAAAGTATCTTGGGTATTTCCATGGGATTTCAACTGTAATCCAGTGTTAAATTACTGAATGATTGTTAAAATATTATCAAGTCGTCTCCCTGAATTTCTGATTTTTAGCTGAAAGCAGCAAAAATCTATCCCTCTTTGAAGCATTTTACCAGCTATTTGCACGAATATGGAAGCATTGTATCAAACTCTTGATCCACAACTTCCCATGCAGACCACTATTTCTTGTTCCTAAGCATTACATTAAAAAACTCCAAAACATTAACTATTAGAACAGTATTTCCGTGGCGTGTCACCATGCTTTCTGTCAGGTACAGCCAAGATTGTTATGCACTGTAACTTCACACAAATCTCTCAAACAGGGTTACGCTCTTGTATACCCATCATCTTCCCACGCAGTGCTCTAAGATGAGTACAAGAGGTGAAAGTCACATTATCTCTGCCTGTTTATTTGAAACAAAACACAGGGGGTTGAAAATGCATTCTTGCAGACAGCTCTGGAATGGGCCGGGAAACTTTACTCTCCCAGGTTCGCAGTAATCACTCAAATTGCAAAATAGCCTCATATGTTTCTTACCCTATTCGATATCTACTTCAGCTTCTGAAGAGGGAGGTTGTGTTTCATCACAGAGCAAATTCATTTAAAGATTCCCAAAGCATTTGATGGTCTTTAATTTTCAATCCTTCTAGCCATAAGAAACGAAAAACTTCAAGCTGCTTCTCACAGGCCTTACTTTGAATAATATTGACAAGCCAGCTCAAAAAGGAAAAGAACAAGTACTACTAACAGTGAAACAACATACCTTATGAATATGACCTTTTGGAGAAAACTATAATGAAATTACTTCCTCTGCTTTTTTTGGTCTCATCACATTTAAATGTGATTACTGAATACTGAAACATTGTACAATTCCATTTTTTTTATATTGATATATTTCTTCTCATAGCATCCTGCAAGCACCAGAGAGTCCTCAACCAAACTGGGAAATCCATAGGCATATGGATTATGAAAGAAAATTAAGAATACTCAGCAGGATTAATTTGTATTTCTCACTTTAGCTTAAGCTCTTCCAGCTCTGTAGCCAAGTTCCAAATCCAGGGTCCAGCCTTGGACCTTGTCCAGTTAATGTCAGTGGAAGAGCTGTACACAGGAACATTCTTTGTGAAGGTCCAAGCTGCAACTCTTCTCATCCACAAGAGTCATACAGCTTTACCCTCACTGGATGAGTTACAAGAGTTAGAACCCTAGTAATGAGAAAGTAGAAATAGCTATAAGTGCTTTAAATCAGAAGTCATTTGTATGTGGGAAATTCATAAAAGGCATTTTTGTACACCCTTCACATCACTCAACACACTGTCCTACAAACATTGTCCTCATACAGAAGATGTGCATTGCACTATGCCGTCCCTTCTTTCATGTGGGATGATGGAGTGCTGGAGCATCACATACCACCTGTAAGCCCACAAGCACAGGATTTCCCTTATTTGGTGTTTAGCTGCCTGATTGCTCCTGGATTATAACCAGGATGCATGTGCCACTCAGAAGACACACGGTTACTCAGAAGTAACACACCAGTTCAATCAACTGTTTCACAGCCAAAAAAACCACATCATCTGTGACTGAGCATGACTGCTGCCAGAGAAACAGTTTTTGACTTGGGTAAGGCATGGAATATTCCCCTCCAAGATCCTGTGACCCTCTATTTCCTATCACACAGCACTGTCTCCAAAGGTCCTTGAAAGCCAGGATCATGCCATGGTGTCTGCTTCACCCTTTGGAGCCTTGCCACTCCCTACAAACTCCACTGTCTGGGTTGGAGAGGGATACAGATATGGCATAGGGCTTCCTGCATTGAGGATTGGGATGGTGGGAATGTTCTTGCTAATGACCTGAGTTTGTTTTCTCTTTAATGCCATCTGCTTGCTTCCCTCAGTCTGATTACTACAGAAATGTCACCCCTTGAGTGCCTCCTCACCATGTACAGTGCTGCACACTGGAGCCATGCCCCATGGCTTTACTGGGGTCCTGACCCTCTCTCAGTGCTGGCCGGACTCTTTCCGACTCCAGGTCAAACCAGGTCCGAGCCTTTCCAAAGGAAAGAGCAACACTTATGCCAGAGTGCCATTAGAACTTCCACAACCAGGCTGTGTGTTATGACCTGAGGGACAGCATTAGATCTGGCCCTAAGTGATGCATGCTCAGGGATGCATACTCTGGGCTATGTGGACAGTTGTTCTTGTTGTTCGTCCTCATGGCTGCTCAGCCAGCAGGACACAGCAAGCTGTCACACCTTAATGATGTACAGAGAAAATCAACTGCAAGACTGCTGTAGAACTGGGGACAGTATAAGACCACAAGAGGAGACTTTGTCCCATCATGACCTGGTTATTACAGGAAAAAAAGCAACCTCGGAGTTCTGATTTTATTTGGTTCATCTGAGGTTACCCCTGGCTGGGCCAAAGCCAGGGATGCATCTAGCCCGCCTGCTTGGGGGTAGGCCGGGGAGGCCTGTGGCCTCCCTTACCCCCTCCAGGGTTTGGCAGTACCCCAGAGAGTGAGCTTCCCTCCAGAGCCTATAGTGTCTTATCTCCATTTTCTTGAGTGATTTGAGGCTTTGGGATCGTTGTCAGCCAGGATCCTACTGGTGGGCAAAGAGCCAGTGCTCCAGCCAGATGGCAAATTACGTCCTGTAACTTGCCAGTATAGCCATCATTTTTTTTCCAGGTAAAACATCACTGCTGATCTCCTAGAGGCTTCAGCAAGCATTGTTATTGCTTTGACTGAACACAATCTCATGCCACCACAACACAACTTTAACAGGATCCATGTCATGGTCATCTCCCGGCCTATAAAGTTACGCCTTCCCAAGCATGAAAGACTATCTTCAAATATTGTCATATTATCTCAAAAAGTAACCAGATTTAGTTTAGATATATAGTATATATGGTTTAATATTCATATATGGTATTCATAGCGTATATGATACATAGTTTAAATATTCATATTATCAGTATTTACTATACCTACCAGGCAGAAATAAAAAACATTAGGAAAAAAAAGGTCTATTTTTGTTTGATAATTCCCCTGCTTTGAAGTCTGCTTTGAAGTCACCTTTATCTCCATTATTTATACAATTGTTAGAGGGAGTTTTCTTTTCATTGGGTAGACCAACACTAATATAAAACCCAAAGACAACTTGCAAAAAAGCTTCTTTGGTGGCAAACACATTTAAAAGATCAAATTAGACATTAATAGGGAAGACAAACTTACCCAGAATGCTGGGGAAAAAAATTTACTTCCATTGGTTATGGTTTGCCCCAGAAGACAGTCCCAGGGTGGAAACCTTAAAAAAAAAACAAACCCAAATAAAAGACTCATTAAAGTAGGAAACAAGAGTACACACTATAAAACATTTGTAAATACAGGGCTCCAGCTTAAACATCCTGTGCTTTTGATTATGATCCTGTCCAAGTTTCCTGGCATTAACTCACAGATAAACTGGTCGATTGTTATATTTTCGGATTTTTCAGGGAATCTTTGTCTCCCTTGCCAACACAGGGGGGGCTTTAGGACCCAGGAGAGACGCGAGGGGGCGGCAGTGGGGGAGGACGTTTCCGCGGGGAGCGGGGCAGAGGTCGCTTCTCTTCCTGCCACTTCTGCTCGGCGGTTTGCGGAGAGCAGAAGCCGCCCCTTCGGATCCAGCCCCGGCTCGACGTGCCCTGTGCGATCCTTCCTAGAGAGAGCATCAACACCTGGATCTACTGCAGACGTCCTGGGGGCCAGCGCCGTTTGCAGAGGAGTTGTTGCCCCCCGCCTTCTCCCGTCGCTGGAGGCGCTCGGAGCGACCCTCCCGTGTTGCTGGGTTTTTCCTCGAGGAGCGACATCGCGTGTTGCAGCCCTTAAAGACCTGCATCGAAGGGGTTTGGGTACAGGACTTGATTCGTTTAAAGGTTTCAATTACGATTGCTGTTAATCCTCTTCTGTTTGTGGTTTTATATATATTTGTAGTTAAGAACTGTTATCCTTCTGATTAAAATCTATTAATTTCTGATAACGCATCTTAGTTTACATTTAAACGGAAACATCAATGTTAGGAGAGAGTGAAATGAAGTAATGCACCTACTCACAAAAACGGAAGAGGATACAGAAACTTTGTGAAAGAAAAACTTCACATTTTCTGTTCCTCTTTCTCTGGAATATCTTTACAGTAAGTCAACGCTGTCAAGTCAAATTTAGGTATACAAGCTGAAATGGAAGCACAGATTAAACCTAGTCAGGTTTTAATGTATTTACAGAGATCACCGCTTTTAATGGACTCTGTGCTATTTGAAACTGTGTCCCTGTGCTACATTCTGATGGGATAAGGGTGATATATTGTTGTTCAGGGAGATTTAGCTGCATATGCTTGTGATGAGATCACCCAGAAGTAGGGAGGGAAAGGAGAGAACAAAAGAAAGAGTGAGGAAGATCACCTCAGAAAACACATAGAAGGAGCTTCTCCCATAAGCCAGTAAAAGACTGCACTCACAAGAAAGAAACACTGTGAATCGGAGAATGTGAGTTATATTAAAGACAACAGGTCAAAGCAGAGAAGGAAAGCAAGCCAGTCCTCAGATTTGATAAGAGGTCGTGAGATATGGTTTTACCAGTAGTAAAAGAGGCCAAAGTTGAACTACTGAGAATCAAAGACGAAACTAGAAAAGGCTCTCTCAAGTAGGACTGACTAGATTATAAAATGAGAAAAAAGCTTGAAGAAGTTTTGGGTTTTGGCTTTGTTTTTTAATTTTATGTCAGTGATGTGTATTTATTTGTATTATGATGGGGAAGAGACAGCATTAGAGTGAAGGGTTAAGAGGTATGAGTAGGTTGGACTCAATCTCAAAGGTCTTTTCCAACCTTATGATACTGTGATACTGTGATAAAGGAGTCCAAGAAGAGGGATGTGACTGTGGGACAAGCAGAGCAGGCAGAGACAGAAGAGACATGAGAGTATGACAAGAAAAGGCAGAGTCAAAAAAGAAGGTGGAAGGACAGCTAAGGGAAAAGGGGGAAGTCATATGGTGTTCCGCGGCAAGGCAGGTTGCTTCTTTTCAAATCACTCAGTGAAATTAAGTTGTATGTTCAGTCTCATTAGCCACCATCTCCATTCCCCTGTGGTTTTAATTAGATAGGTCTCTTTATGCACAGCTACCTCAGTCCTTCCCCCCAAACAATCCCACAATGCTGCTTTTTTTATATTATCATTCTTCACATGCTCCTAATTACACCAGAGGCAGCCAAGGTGATCAGGGCAGAGCGATGCTCTCCCATGGAGAAGACAGAGCAAGATCTGCAGCTGGCAAGGCACATGCACCTCTTGGGCAAGGCTGAGAGTTTAAATGCTCTTCCACACTTCTAACCCACTTTAATCAAGACATCCAATCAATACAACAGGCTCAAGTGAAGGGTCTGACCCTCTGCATAGACACGCACAAGGAGCTGACATCTCCTAGCAGTCTCCTTCCTGCTCTGAGTCCCCAATGCTGGTCCACCACCCCCACACCCAGCACATGAAATCACAGGGCAGCAATAAGACCCCAACACCCCACCAGAGCCAGAGGGACACAGGAGGCACCTGAATTCAAGATGGTGCCTGGCTGCAGCTTTTCCACAAAAGGACCCACCCTGGCAAGCCCAGCACATCACCCCAGCATTAGGCCACAGCACTGTCCCAAAAGACAGAAGAAAGGCTCAGGAGGTTCCAAGGGTCTGACCCTTGGAAGGGTCTGACCTGGTCTTTAATCTATTTTTTTAAACAAGCACAGATGTAAAGGTACCAAGACCATAAGGTAATCCGTTTCTAGCTGGGAATGCAGGTAAAGGCTGATACTTCAGGAAAAAAAAAAAAAAAAGTGAGGTAGATCAGCTCTGCCCATAAGGAGCAAGACAGGACTTTAAGGGCAGGATTTCTGCTTTAGCTCCTTTTTTCACTCTATTAGCAAAAAAAGACTGCAAAATGCAGCAAGAATGACTGGCAGAAAACCCCTCAAACCAAAGGACCTCTGCTTCACTGCTACCCTGCAGCTGCAGAAGAGCGCCCAGGGAGCTCAGCACCACTGCTGGGCTATTCCTGGCTGCCCGGGGTCAGCAGCAGCACAGCAGGGATTAGAGCAACTTGGATTTGTTACATAAGGGACATGTTGCTCGTGGATTCTCTCAAATCCAGAAGTCATTGCTATTATGTAATAGCAACAATCAAACAGGGCAGCTTTTTTGTGATTTGATTTTTTAGAAGTGCTGAGCTGCTAAAAGTGAACATTGTGGATCTGTCAGACTCAGTGTTACGTTTTCCACTCTGATCAGCTTAACCTTAAGTCTGCTGTAACTTACAGGGACAGTGACTCAGCTCTCACTTCATCCAAGGCCTTGAGATCCAGAAAGGTGAAATAAAACAACCTTTGTCCACCTTCTCACCAGATCCTCGGTGGAGGGCAAAGCTTGCGTCTTCTGAGCTAAGCCTGAGGGCTTTCATTTCTGTGGCATCAATATCTTGCTGGCTTTACTCACATGAAAGGATTACTAACATGATTTAAGACTGTGGACCTGGCCCTGAACTTTGCTGTGTGGACTGGATGGTGGCTTTGAGCTCTTTTGACACTTGGGCTTTCATCAGTGATTTCTTGTCTTCTTAAGTTATTACTGTAAATAGTTCTGACGGTAATGCAAAGAATATTACATCATACATCTATGCATCCGCATCATGTTATTTAAGAAAATATGCATATTAACAACAAAATCCATTGTTTCACTCAGTTGTAAGCCACGTAACTCATACACTTGGGGCATTCTCCAGCAATATCAAGGATGGGTAGATGTAGATGTTTCAGAAAGTCCTAGCTGGTAATTTGATTAAGTTGCTGTCATATCAAGATTAGCACTTTTCCGCTCTGGTTTTATGTTAGAATCTTACTCATTTCTTTCCAGCTTACAAGCTATGTTTAAATAAATTTTTCCATTTTTTTTTAAATGCTCTTTTCAAGTTTTCTTAGTTTAAGATCTGAAAACGGAGATCTCTGATTTGCTGTCTATTCTCCTAGCCTTTCAGCCTTTTAATGCACTGAAGAAACAACCCAATCTTAGTGACCAAGCTGAATACTTGTGTTGATCCTCATAGCATTACACCCCAAACAAGGTATCCAGATTGTGACTGTGATACAGCAACCCTGTCCTAAGAACTTGCTCCTGATCTCCATAACATTCTAGTCCTATGCACGCACCCATTTGATTTCACAAAGGCTCATACAGTTCCCAGAGATTGTTTTACTGTTTTTCCTATTTTAAGGGCTCACTATTATATCAAATCTAACGAACATCTAAACAACTTTTCATCATAATAGCAAGAGAAGAACCTAAAATCCTGATGATCTGGTAGACCAGCAGGAATGCATTCATTCTTGACAGCACAGCTCTGCCAAGCACACTCAAGTGCAATTTACTTCTGAATGTCTCATCTGTGCACAGCATCCTGCCAGCTTTCCCAGTGCATAGCAAATCATGATTCTATTGCTTGAAAGAGGTTGTAGCCAGGTGGGTGTCAGTCTCTTCTCCCAAGTAACAAGTGATATGAGGAGAGGAAATGGCCTCAAGTTGCATCAGTGGAAGTTTAGATTGGATACTAGAAAAAATTTCTTCACTAAAAGGTTTATCTCACACTGGAACAGGCTGCCAAGGGAAGTGGTGGCATCACCATCATTGGGGGTATTTACAAGATGTGTAGATGTGATGGTTAGGGACATGGTTTACTGGTTGAGCTGGCACCGTTAGGTTTACGGTTGCACTCAATGACATTAAAGGTCTTTTCCAAACCAAGTGATTCTATGATTCCTCACAGCATTCTGGCATGAACAAATTGCATCGAGCTTGGAAATGCTTAATACAAAGCTTTATTTTCCCCCATCACAATCTATTTCCTGCTCAGTAATGCTAACGTACCTGGTAGCACAGAAATACATTACTTGAAAGTCATCTGGTTCCTCTGAATTTTTGTGGCAGTATAAACTTGAGAATTATTAAGCCTTGCACTGAAAAAAATCTCATGTTGTTTAAAGGATTGTTATTCCACATGCCCCATGCAAAACTTGGCAGAGACAACACATGCCAGAGGGTGAAAGCACTATTGGAACATCTCTGACCTTCAACCTACCCTTGCCTACCAGACTTGCTCGTTGGCAGCCTTAGCATTTTACCATAACTTACAGCACCCTGTGAGGATAATAAACACAGAAGCCAGCTCACTTAGGATAAAATATCAAATAGTTAAATGTCAAAAAGTAAAACTTAATAGAGGGACTAATTAGCCCAGCATGCGTTTTAGATGGGGTTTTCATTTTTTAGCTATGATTTCAAAGGGAAGTCATTCTTCTGTAAGTGTTCAGCAATCACGCCATGAAGTGAAACTCACAGCTGTGCAAAGAACAAGTTAGTTAAATCTTTCTTCCAACTCTGTATCCCATGCAATAACTGTTTCAGAGAAGTTTATCTCTGGGCAGAATAGCTCTCAGGCAAATATAAGGAGCAGCAACCTGTATTACACTATCATCTAATTTAAGAGGCATGATTGCAGGCTGGAAGGGGAATCCAAGGAAATTTTCAGCTGATGCCTTTGCTAGTTTTGCGAATTGCATACAAACACTGATCTGCAAGTGTTACCACTAACTGCAAAAGCCTGGGAACTGCTGCTACACCAGATGCTTCTGAGGATTTGCAGAGACTTTTGATGTGGATGCCTCTGCTGGAATAAAATGGACTTCATCCACAGTCCTGAAACACCCTGCAAGAATGGGCCAACATACTCCTCCCAGTTTTTGGAGAGGAAGCTAAGGCACAGACTTAAACCAACCTTATCACAATTATACGGGAACATAACTTGGATCTCCTTACCTTCCAGTCAGTGCACCACTAATGCCCTTTTCTGTGCAGCACTACATGCTGTGCCACACTACGTCTCAAAAGCAACAATAACTTTTCCTTGAGCAGAAAATAGTTCCTGCCCCAAAATGTGAAGATTCACTATCCCAGGAGCTTTGAACCTCTTTGCCTGACTGCCAGCTTTGTAGCCACTTAATTGAAAAAGAAAATTGAATTCCTTAAAGAAATTACAAAGGTGACTGCTTAAATTTAAACAGTCCTTTCTTGTACTGAAGACCTATTTTTCAGATGTTTTGAATGTTTCAGACTTAGGCCTTTTGGCTGAAAAATACCAACCTGGTTCAGTATTGTAACAGCAACATGGGACAGAGCTTTAATTGAGCTAAATAACTTAGTTGTGAAGTTACAGCAATTTATAATGGCTAATCATTTCCCCTATTGCTTCTTACCCTACTAAGTAAAGGTTTTCTCATTAAACCAATGACAGAAGACAGTCAGGTGGTAATAGCATTTGGCTGTAGTCTGGAGATCTTTCTGGTGACCTTGGGTGAAATATTGGAACTTATCCTCTTCCAGCTCCCTACTGGAAAATCCAGAAGAGCGAGACACTATAATGGCAATGGACAGAAGAAACAAATGAGGTTTTTGAAGAGCAAAGCATCAAATGCATACCCAGCCACAGAAAGTGACAGTGTTCCCAGGCTCACAAGGATGCTATTTATATTAGGATAGTGCTAAAATAAGTTATACAAGAAATCCATCAGAATTACTTTCCCGAAGAAAGACTCTTTCAATGGCTTTGAGTTTGCAATAGCAAGCTCAGCTACAAAACAAATCAACATGCACTGAAGTCCAGGTGGTCTTTACCGCTTTCGTTGCACTTTCAGCTACTTATGACTTCTTTAACAAAAATGACAGCGGAGTGTTTAGTAAACTATGCATTTAAACAAGGACAGTGGACTTATAAATAACTTAGGATAAAATGTAATACTTAATGTACGAAGTGTTTGCTAAACCAGCTATGCCTCAGTAGTCTTTTAATCAAGCCTGAGCATCCGGCCAGGAGCAGAGAGGACATCTTCCTGCACTGTTTTCTGCTGGCGCTTCTGCAAATATCTTTTCTGAGTTGTCCATTATTATGCCTAGATCTTTTCTCCTCCAGAGTATCCAATCAAATCTTAAACCAACCACTGTGTCAGAGTCTCTTCTGTATTGTGCTTCACTTCATCTCCCATTGTATGACCCTCCGGAGAAAGCACATTTCACTGACAGTTCTGACTGTGATTCTTTATTCTACTTTGATTTCTGGTGCTTCCTGCATGATCTTAGGAAAGTGAGAATGCACACTGGAAACGGAAAGACTTATTTTTCCTAACTTGTTATGAGGGAGGACTATTTTTCACTGATTACCGAGTTCCCTGCACAGCTTCTGATGTGCTGTTGTCTTTACAGAAGTGGAGAACTGTGCTTCTGCAGTAGATGTGCTGGTATCTTACCTCTCTCCACTATCTTCTTAAGTATCTAGCATTGCTTACTATACCATAAATGTATTTTCCATAGAAATACACACTCCAGAAATTTAGGCTAGGAGTTTTAAGCTGCTTTCTTGTTTGTTATAGTCACTGTCATTAATGCAACAGACAATATCCTAGAAAAATTCACCATAGAAGACTTTTTGCTTTAAAGAAATTAATAACTATTTATCTGACCCAAACTTACACCTGGCATTTGTTAGATCAGTATGCAAATAGTCCCTGTCCTTAATGAGATGAACCTAAGGAAAGACACGGGACCATCCCAAAAGCTACTTCAAATAAACCAGATGGGCACGGCCTTGCAAAGATTCTCTCACCCCCTGCCTCATCTCAGGTAGTCATTTCCAAACACACAGTGCATTGCTCAAAGCATGACTTAAAAAATCCCCCTTTTGTACCTTAAAATAGGACTTTATTCTGCAGAAATTAAGATGATAATAAATAAAGCAGAATTAGAAGTTAAGACTCATTTGTATACATGTAGCTCACTGCTACCATTCTCCTGCAGCAGAGGCTATACTGCTCTGCACAACAGATTGCAGAGATAGGAGACAAGTAGCCGGGTATATTTAATTGCATTGGAAAAGAGCAGACTGATAAAGAGTTTATGCAGCAGGAGAGATAGAAAAGCCCATATCCTTGCTTGAAATTGGGGCTAAGAAACAATAAAACCCATAAACATGACACTGAATGTAGAGAGCTTAAAATAATTCCTGTATGAAATCACACAAACCAAAACAAGGCATTTATGCATCACGTTATATCCAGCTAAATTGCTGCCAAGTGCCTCCTTAATGCAGTCATTCATTGCAAAGTTAACCTGTATGCAAACACTTGACATTTAATTATTTTGCTACCGATGCCTTAAGATCAGTAAATATTTCTAATGCTTGACCCACTGAGACATATTTATTAATTTTTGATCTTTGACATTTTTAATGCAATGATAAATGTCAAGGCTCCTGCTGGGTTGCTCTTCTAACGTTTACCGTGATCAGGAATCATTGGCTCCCTAACAGAAGTGCCCGTAGAGATCACAGGCTGGTGCGAAGGCTGAGGCACAGCGTACAAGTTCCTCTGCACTGCTGTTACCTTCAGGGCACAATGACAGAGGAAAGAGAAAAAAAAAAAGCAGAGACCAGGGTAACAGGGGAGATGAAATGAGGAGGGGGAAAGGTACGCAAACTTACCTAAACAGAGTTGAAAAACACAACCTAGATGAATAGCTCTTCAAGTTGAGACATTTCATGTGAATAGGGTGACATGAACCTGCTGCCCTAACTTACATGGATTTGTTAACTTTCCCTTCATACCAAAGTATCAGGTTATAATTCACAGTAATTGCTTCATCTTTCATCATTAAGGAAAAAAAAAAAAAAGGTGAAAGGCCGTTTAACTCTATGGAAGAGCCAGGGAGCAACTGCAGCTCCAGCATCGTGAGCCGGTGAGCTGCCGGGCACTTGCCCTGAATGCTCCCCACTTGCCCGTCCTGAGGTCCCCAGCCGGCTCGGAACCCTCTTCCCGTGGCACTGACACCTAAAATGCCAGAGAGTAAACTCTAAGACTCGTTTTGGAGTTTTAGAAGGCAGCATCCTTCTAATTCTGAGGGAATGATTTCCATCAATCGTGTCATGCTGCTCACACGCTGCTGGCATAAAACAGACAGCTTCGATCTTTGCCCAGAGAGCAGTGCCCACCTGAGCCAGCCCGTTTATCAGTATCCTCAAAACTTTTGCCTGAATAGATTTAGTAGCGCCCGTTACCTGCCTCGACAATCTTGGCTTCTCCGCTGTCTCACCACCCAAACCTGTGCCTCTACCACGGGCAGCGGAGAGGAGCAGCCTGCGAACCCGCCGCAGGAGTCGTGCCCCACCGCAGCAGCTCGGAGCGCTTCTCGCCCGTATTCCGCCCTCCGGCCACGGCGCTCCGGCAGCGACCCGCCCGGGCAGGGCAAGTGGAGAACAGCGGGGGCGATGCAGGGCAGGGAGGGGGCACTCAGGCGCACCCATCCACTCATCCACCTCCGCTGCTCCGCGGGGCGTGACGGGGATGCGCAGGGCGGGTGGACAGGGGATGCGCGGGACAGGGGATGCGCGGGGCGGGCGGACAGGGGATGCGCGGGACAGGGGATGCGCGGGACAGGGGATGCGCGCGGCGGGCAGACAGGCGGGGAATGCGCGGACAGCAGGGGATGCGCGGGGGAACAGGGGATGCGCAGGACAGGCGAGGGACGCGCAGCGCTCACCTGGCTCCGCGCCGGTGCCGGTGCCGCCGCCAGTGTCGCCACCTCCCCCCGCGGGCCGGAGTGGCAGTAGGCGCGGGCCGTGCTTATATATAAGCGGGGCGCAGCCGCCCAGCAGCGCCCGCCGCCGCCCGCGCACCCCCGCTGCCGCCCGCGCACCCCCGTCGCCGCCCCGAGCCGCGCCGCAGCGCCCCCTGCGGGACCATGCCGCGCCCTGCGCCGCCGCCCCCCGCCCAACCCCGCGGGGCACGCAAAGGGACCTGCCAGAGCGGGCGCGGGTAGCAGCGTGCGCGGCGGCGATGTCAATGATGCATCGCGGCAAGGCTTTCCATCCCTTGCCTGGCCACTTCCCAGTTCTCCCCTTTTCCAACTTAGAATCATAGAATGGATTGGGTTGGAAGCGACCTCAAAGACCATCAGGTTTCAATCCCCCTGCCACAGGCAGGGACACCTCCCACTAGACCAAGCTATTTCTCTTTCACTTAAAAATGATCAATAAAGTAAACAAATAAATAGGCAGGCACACAGATTTGCTTTTCAGCAAAACTTATAACTCAAACAGTCATCTCCACCTCTTTAGCTATGTTTAAAATCTTGCCCAGGGTGCTTATTCCTGTTTAGGGGAGCAAGCTTTGTGATATGGAGGCTCTTTATTGTACATTCAAAGCTTTATCTACACATACAGCCTACGTTAGAGTTCTCTCTGTCAGTATTGTTATATTCCCGATGAACCAGTGCTCATTGTTTCAATCAGCTGTTAAAATCAGCAGCAGGCATGAGATCAGATGGGAGTTTTATGATCTGTGTCTAATGCTGGGCAACTCAATTAATTTTTATGAAGTCCTCTGGGCAAATGCATGAAGATCTGTTCAGGAGGGGGGCGGTGAAGGAGTTCCTGGTTCTCGAGGCCAGACAGATGCTACAGTGTCCTCCTGCCTGTGAGCCAGGGCCTCGGAATCAACACACAGTGGCATGAGATGGCAAGTGCCTAGGAGTCTGGGGAGATCGAGGCAGAAATGTCCGTTTTTTGACATCCCAGCTCCAGCCTGGCCTTTTAGCAGCTGGGATCCAGTATAGTATCGTGGAAAGAGTCCTTACCCAGTGTCCATCTGATCAGGCTGACATTACAGCCTCGTATGGCAGGACAATCACTGTCATCCTTATTTCCTAGGCATGCAATAACTTCCTTTATTTCTGCCTGCGCTCAAACACTCTGTGCTTGCATCTGTCTGCAGTCTGAAGTGCCAAGCATAATCCCTGCGCCACCATAAGTGAGTCTCTTATCCTTAAAGGACCTTCCCTTAAGGTTTGTCTTCCCTGCTGAAAAAAGCTGTATTCCCCGCCCCCAGCCACAACTACGCTGAACTATATGTTATGCTTGAGTTACAGAGACTGTGAAGATAAAGCATCTTAGCTGGTAAAGTCACTGAGAGCATTCCTCCCATTGGCACAAGGGAGGACCCTGCTGACACAGGCACTGGCAGGTTTAGCTGTGGTGGCTTCCGCTTCCCATCCCTGCCAGAGCTTCCCAGCCTCCAGCAGAGCAGGCAGGACAGGAAACGTGGCTGTACCACGGTTCAAAACTCTGAATGTTGTTTATATTCAAACCCTGATCTTATCTACGGTTAAAATAAGGGGAGGGAATCCTGAGGAAGTGAATGAAACCATCCAGCACCTCAGCCATTAATTTTCAGAACATAGCAGTGCCATTTGTCATGTTCAAAGGCATCAACATGAAACTGCTGATGACAGGGATCATCCTTACAGAGGAGGCAGGCTTTCACTGCCCTCTTTTTCCATTAGTACTTGAAAGGTCTCACTGGCTGTATTAGAAGAGGGACACTGAGAAAACCCAAATTCACGCCAAATATTAATCAACCTGCCAAGATCTATTATATGGAAAAAAAGAAACCACCACAAATATATGTCAGCATTGAGGTTTTTCCCTCGACAGAACATTTTTGCAAACAATTATCACTCCTAGCACTTGACTTCTGATTGCAGAGCTTTGCACTCTAAAAGATGATTCTTGCTATTATCACCCCTAATTAAAAGCTACTTAGCTGTAGAATGTGGGATCCACTTTATTTTTAGATTCTGAGCAGAAGTGAAATCTGCTGTAGATAACTCACATACACTTGTTTCTCTTTAACATTTGGAAGAGAGATCTGTAGCCCATACAAATATGCAAGGAAAGATTTTTATTTGACTCCAAGAAACAGAAGGGATAACAAAAAAATGTTGCTTACACTGTAGAGAGTAAGAGAAAATTATTAGAAACTGAAGCAGTGGTTGACTTTTGTGAAAGTAGGTAGAGCGGTTTCAAGCCAAACCCCTTTTGTTTACGTGTTTAGGAATAAGGTGCTGCAGCTACAGAGAGGTGGCAGAATAGCCTCACTCATAGACCTGCAAATAGAAGTCAGTGAGGAACTTGTGGCCCAGAGCAGGAACAGTCTGCCCGTGAGCACACAGGACTGGATACAGCTCCAAAGGAATGAAAAATGGAGTAACCACGTCTTGGTTGTGACTGACCCAGTGAGATCCCCCAAGTCGTCCCTCCCTGTCATAAGGACATGAAAGGTGGGCATAGTGGAGGCACATTTTGCTGTGCATGCCAGTTTAAACAAGCACAAGGACACCTCAGTGGCTGTGTTTGCACTGATGGACGTGGTAGGACCAGGAACCAAACTGGATTGCTGACCGTTCACACTGCTTAATTGTTAGCTTGCACCAGGACACAGTCTTGGCCAGTGCCACATAGCCTGGTATGGCAAGGCACTGCATGGGCACAGCCTGCACGTTGGCATTCAGTAGGGAATGTTCCCAGAAAGCAGCAGAAATGAAACTGCACTACTTCTCATTTCCTTCACCCTACACATTTTTCCAGTTCTGTCTTGAGAGGCTTTGCAGCCACAAACTTCCCTCCTGCCCCATGCTGATGCATGCAGCCCAAAGCCTGTTTCATGCATTCGAACACCATTCCTGCGAAAAAAAAGGAAACACCCACACATTAATACCACTGTCTTAGAGGGTACTAAATGGGAGGTCAGGATCAAGCACCGTGCAGAATGGATACAGCCAGACTGTCACTTGGCCTCGGAATCAGAGAGTGGTTCCTGGCTCTGTTCATCTAGCGGTAAATACAGAGCTGGTGATGCCAGAAGGCTGCACAAGGGTTATTTCTCTGCAGAAATAAGCAAGAGGCACAACCGGTGTTTAGCTTTGCAGATTACCTGGGAACAATGAAAGCAGGATATCAAGCACTGGAACAGGCTTCCTATGGAGGTGGCTGAGTCAACATTCCTGGAGGTATTTAAAACACAGGTAGATGAAGTGCTCAGGGCTCTGGTTTAGTAGTGGACAGGTACAGTTGGACTCGATGATCTCAAAGGTCCTTTCCAACCAAGCCATTCTATGATTCTATGAAAGTCAGAAAAAAGAATACCCTCACCCCATGCTTAGATCAAGCTGTAACATCACATTAAGCCTATTGGGTCCAGAAGACTTTTCATACCAGGAAGGTTGCAACTTGGATTCGTACAAAGGAAGGTCCACAGAGCAGCTCCTAGGTTGCATTACCAGGAACATGAGCACTGTTGAGGGCACACTGAAAAGCTGGGGGGTGCCTCACTGTCCCTGGTAAGTCAGTGGATAGGTGACAGGCGGAACCTGCTGCAGGCAGGGAGAAGAGCTGCTGCTGGGCTGCTGCCTGGGGGCACAGACATGCAGATGCCTGCAGCTGACAGCCTGCCTGCAGCCCGGTGCCCAGTTCTGGCTGGGTAAGTTGTGTAAGCTGCTGTCTCTAAAGGGAAATTTTCTTTCTTTCCAGGTCTGGCCCCTACATGTTTTACCAACAAAATCATTGCAGTTGAAAGTATGATTTTTTGTTGTTGCTTTTTTATTATTTATTTATTTATAGATAATTACTGTGGTCCTGTCAGTTATTTTTACTTAAGCACCATCTTAAATTTCAGTTACACCAGCTAAAACTCAAGTGCTGACTTAGTTGTCCTAGAATGAAGCTGTTTGTTTGATACTGACTGGGATATCTTCTCATCTTGAACAGCTGTAACAACATAAGCTCTTTTCTATGGCATCAACACGAGGAGTGACTTAAACACACTTAAACTGTTATGGATGTAATTAAAGTAGGACAAAGCTTGTGCCTCAATAAACATTGAGGAGCTGGCTTTGACTGTGACTGCTACTCGTCTCATCAGGGGAGAGACTGGCTTGTCACAACCCCCAGATAAATCTGTGCTGTAAAGATGTAGTGGGGCTCTATATAAATTACAGCTAAAACAGTTGATTCCCTCATCTTTGAATATTGGCTGGCTAATTTAAAGAGAAATAAAAGGCTGTAGCCAGAGCAAATCTATCATGTAAAGCAAACAGTCTTGCCAGAAAAAATATCAACTTAATCTATCAAGCCAATTGCTCTTTCATTCAAATTAGGACTATCTTCTATGCTGAAATTACTAGTGACTAAAAATCCTGCAAAAACATATTGCATTAGGCATGCTAACAGCAATAACCTGCCCATTTTTGAGTAGAGTACAACCAAATGGTGAGGATGACTTCAAATACTCTTTTCACATGACTTGAATTATTTTAAGCCATAAACTCAAAGTCTTCTGGGATCGCAGTAGTCGCCTCTCTGAGCTGTGTTACTGCTTGATAATAGCAGTGGCACACTGCAGACAGATGATAAAGCAGTTTGATGTGAGCTCTTGTGAATAATACCATGGAAGAAATCGGTCCTATGAGATTTGAGGAATCCCAACCATGAAGAAGAGTAATTACGGTCAGATAAAAAATGGCAGCTTGCTGAACACATCAACTTCCTATCTGAATAAATACAATTGAGCACATTTGCTTGAATGAAGGGGTTTTTTTGTGTCAATAATGTCTAAGCATCATGAGTAAGGCTTGCACAATTCAAGCAACATATACAGTTATTTCCTTTTTTTTTCAGTTTGTATTGAGGAAACAATTGAGGAAAACAGCTGAGGAAAACTCTGATAGTCTGAGCAATGTGACTTTGCGTTTTATTACTTCTCATGGATTTATGCAGTTCCATACAAATATGCGTATATATACATATATGCAACTGCATTTATGTAGCCAGCAATCTGTTTGCAGCCCTGCGTCTAGTGCCTTTTGAGCCACAAAAACCAGAGGGTTCTTAGATCCAAACAATTCCCATTCAAATAGCACTGTCTAAGGCAACAGGATAGTTGCATCCTAGGAGAACCAGCTTCCTCTAACTCCTCTGTGGCAAAGTGGGATTTGGAGACCAGCAGAGCTCAGAATAAGAAAACAAGAAGTTCTGATGTTAAACCTTGAGTGCTGGTTAGTGGTTGCTTACTCAGATTGGGCTGCTGCCATCAGGTGAGTGACACACTGTGCCCAAGTTGCACTTGCTGATGGTGGGTGGAGAGGTCTGATCCTCCAGTCCTTTCCCCTCCTTTCCCCACACCTCCATCCCCATTCAGCTAGTTGCTCCATTGCTTGCTGCAGACCCACTGCTTGTAGAACTCGTGCCCAAGCCTATTCTTTTCAATAACCCTGCTCAAACGGCTTCAGCCATTATTACACAGCAGGATGCATCCCTGCACTCCTTCTAGAGGTTCCAGCATGCACAGCAGCTCTGAGTCACCCATAAATCTAACATAACAACAAAAGCCAAGTGATTCACCTTTTCCTGAGTTAGCAGAGTGAGATGCATCAGCAGCAAGGCTGCGGCATTCCACTAGGGATGGAGGGCAGGAGGCAAGACCCTCAGAGGGCTGCCTTGGCATCACAGCCAGTGTTTTCCACTGGAGTTCATTTTCTGCTGGTTCTTTAAATGGAACTGCCCCATGAAGAGGCTCTGAGTGCCAGCATTGGTACATGGGATGGGGAGCAGGAACAGGGAAGAAGGAAAAAAAGAGCATGGGGTAAAGAGAACGACTTCAACTTTTGGCAGAGCTGTTTAGAATTGCTCAGCTGTATCATGCTGCTGTGCTCACTACGAGGCAGCTGGTTGCCAAAAAAACCTTCCGTACTCAACAGCCAGGCTGGCTCCCCTTCATACCTGCATGCATGGCTGCAGAAGGAATGGGATGGGAAGGAGTGGGCAGGGGGAAGGACAGCTGGTGGGAGCCCCAGCTCCACCTCACATTGGTTGTGAAACCACAGCCTGAGTGTTAAATCTCGCAGTCCACGCTGCAGACTTCCTTAGGGAACTGTGATGCAATTTTTAAAACTTCAAGGAAATAGTTTTAGAAAAAAAATCCCTGTGCAACATAACAAGTGGTTGCACTTCCACGAATGAAGGAGTAGAAGCAGCAGAAGGCACTAAGGACTGTGGGGTGTAACAGCCCTTTTTTAAGGTAATATTGCATGCCAGCCACATTGCCTCTCCAGTCACTCAGAGAAACAAATGACATTCAGAAAGGAATTGGGTAGCAGACTTGTCCTGTATGATCAGTGGAGGGAGAAGGGAACTACCTGTGCAGAAAGCAGAGATAGACCCTTGTTCAGAAACCACATGTAGGAAGAAGGACCTGGACCTAAACTTGACGGCACAATAAAGTTAAGTTAGGGATATGCAGGCATCCATCTGTTCCCCAGCAGCCTCCCTCTGTCTGTCACAGCCCTACCCATTACTTTGGAGATCCACCATTGCTTGTTCAAGCTCCCGCTCCACCAACCATCCTCCCTATTGCATTCTCTCTTCTTCACCTTGATTGACTCTTGATTCATCTGAGGAGGAGGGAGAGGAGGAGGAAGATGTGACTATTAAAAAGCAGCAGCGAGAATCCTCTCAGAAATTTTACGTCAAGCATTCAGCCTTGCTGATAAAGTGACTGAGATCACTGGATAGTGAAGCAGGTTTGTTCCTTCAGAATTAATGAAATGGAGGATGTGTCAGGAACTGAAGAAATACAGCTTGCATACACAAGAACAATGTAAAATGATGTAGAGGATGAAAAGTCAGGAGCAGGATCGTCTGGATCGTCACATGGAGGTGACAGAGGCTTTCCAGAGCAGTCCACTATCTTAGCTGCTTTATTGATAAGAATGAGCACCCAACACTCATCTTTTACTGTGAGCATTTTTGATGCCTTTTTCTGAACAGCCATGTTGAGCATCATCTTCCTCAGATGAATAAAGATCAGTCAAATAGATCAAGTGTGAAGGACAGAAAAGGAGAATAATGTTTGAAAGCTCGATCTCTTAGACAAAGCAGCCATGATCATTTCAAACAGTGATCTTCTCATTAATTTTGATGGGGAAAACTACTTTGCTATCCACTGCATAGCTAACACTCACGCTTTTCAGGAACATATTCTTGATGGGAAGGAGGAGTATGGCTCTGTGTGTTTTACTCACGCTAGCTAAAGTAAGGACTGAAGGCAGTTCACAGCTCTGCCAGGTCAATGATTTCAGTTCCTGACGCACTGAATATTGCTGCAGGGTGGACAGGAAAACCAAGTACACCCACAACTGGAGCTTTGTATTTGAAGGCGTTTATACCGTTGGGAAGCCAGACTGGTTCTAGGGACTTAGGTTGGCTCTGAAACTGTGCTGCAGCAAGGTGATTGTACAGAGTGTTATGGACTTTACCAGACCTGCTGGACATTCCCATTGTACAGGTTGCTAGCAATGCAATGTTCAGAGTAGGCTGTTCTAAAATCATACCCGAAGACAGGCTTCTCAGCTGCCTACTTGTCTGATTTTCACCAGGGCTTTGTAGTAAACTACACCCAGCTCCTTCTGGCTATCACTGTTTGGACCTGTGATAAATCAGGCATGTAGCATTCACAGAGGAGGAGGAGAACAGGGTAATTTCTTAACAGAATGTTAGTTTATGTTAGGACTGCTTCTTTAGAAGTCTCATAGATGAGGATGCACCATATTCTCAGTGACCAGAGAATACAGAGCATGGCTGAGTTCTGACTGAATCAAGTCAGCATTGCCAGAGCAATGGTAGATCTACAGCCATGCAAATGCCTTTCTCTGCATCTCCTCCTGGAAGAGCTAGGAACTATAAAAATAAAAAATAAATTGAAAACAAGACCATCTCGGTCATGGTATCAGCTAGACTTACTCAGAGTACATTTAGATAATAGCACTAATGAAAACAACAGCTGATTTACAGTAGAACTGCTGTTACCTGTTACACTCAACTTCTGGCAGAGTTGCACCAGGTAATTTTCAGGGAAAACTCATTACACGTATGTATGTGAGGGGGAAAAACACAGCACAAATGTGGACCAGGAGGAAAACAATAGCCTTACAGTCACAGCCGGGAAAGCAAAGGGAAGTGACACTTATGTGGATGCAGAATAATGAGATTTCTGGAGATATGACTGACAGTGGGGCTTAACAGCAGCCCTGGATGGCAGGGACTCTCTTCCAGAAAACGATATTGCAAATGAAGTGGAAGAAGGAAAAATCGTAACAGTGACTCTGACAGGCTCCGAGGCAGCAGAATGCTTCAGCAAGTGCCTTGACAGGCTGGCGAGCAGCAGTGACACACTGACTGCAGCTTCTGTCCTGAGGGCAGCTCAGTTCAGTGGCCACAGAGAGAAAGACCAGTGAGAACAGGGCTCAGCCCTGATAAAGATTTCTGCATACTGCAGACAACTGAAAATCTTACATGAAGGGCCATTATTTACACAGTATTTGTACTAAAACCTGTGCTGTCTGGTGTGTCATTCTATTGTCCTATTATCTGTAAAGCATTTCTGGCTTTGTGGTACCATCCCGTAACACCCCAGGGTTTTACAGTGAAACCTCTGATTCTCATGCTTCCCTAAATGCCAGGGTGCAGCAACTGGGACCAGAGCCTGTGGCCAACGGTTCTGTGGGCTTCAGGGGACATTTGAAGTCATTTTCATCCTTTGCTTTCTATCAGGGCAAGGTTTTACTGGGCACTGAAGTCCCTGAGCCGGAGTTCAACTGCAGAAAAATCACAGGGTTCGAGACTTCCTTGCAGATGCTGAGGATAGTTACTTGCCATCAGGAATTTCAGTTTAGAGAGTGTCTGGTTGAGGCCGAGGCTGGCTGAGTCTCCAGCCCATCTGTCCATGCATGGCTGATGGTTTCTCAGGGATTATCACAGTCTTGGGCTATCATTAGCCTCCATAGGGTTTGTATGCAATAGAGAAGAAAGACAGCTGAGAGTTAAGGACTCTCTTCTGGCTTCTCCAAGAGGCAGGGAGCAAAGATTGCTCAGGGGCTCCCTGCAAGCTCTTATTATCCAGCCTCCTCCAGGGCAGCCTCATTTCCAGTGGACTTTTCCCCATGGATACTGCCTTTTGTGCTTGACCTTGCTTCATAATGAGGCTATGTAGACTCTGAAGTGATTAAAAAAAAATTTCCCATTTAAAAAAGTAAGATGTATTTGCTTTGCTATCAAGAACGCATTCATAATCAAGTCCTACAGACAGGATTGGAGGTCGGAAATGGGATTTTCTCCCTCTTCTGTTTCTTTACCTTCTTTTCTTGTCAGCACACATTTGTTTCACGAAACTTTCCCACACTGACCTCAGAGATGGACATGTTTTCATTTCAGGCACTTGACCTATTGTCCTAGGTATTGTATTTAGCCAGACTCACTCTAAGTCCCTTGGAATAAGGGGATTACTATCTCTCTATGAATTTCATAAAAATGCTGTAGGAAATGTCAGCTTCACAGTTTCCAGTGTTTGTGTTTAAGGAAAAAGGATTACTGTAGCAGGCAGGGAATTACCAGTTCCTGATTCCTGTAAATGCTGAGACAGATGCGGATCTTTATCAAACATCTGAGAAAAAAACAGGACTAAATCTGTACCACTGCAGTAAAAACACTGCCTTGTTTGCTCTGATGTCCTCTATCTCCTTGTCCCAGAAGAGAAAGTGCCCCAGCTGCAGCAAGGGGGCACCAGGGGTGCTCTACACACTGGAGGTCTCCTCCCTCAAAGGGAGGCAGTGACATGATTGCCATCCAGCTGGAAGACCTCACAATCTGCATACAGAAAATCCCCTTGTTTTTCCTCTGGTGTAAGAATTTTAAGAAGCAGCACAAGCCTTCATCAGCTGCAGAGCTGATGGATTCCGTTTTCCCCAGACTTGGGCATCATCTTGGATTACCTGTTTAATAAGGAAAGGTGGCTGATGAATGCAATTAGGGCAGCCCTAACAGTGACTCCAGTGTGGGCTGCGTGGCATTGAGATAGGCTGCTGAGTGCAACCAGAGAATCTTTGCCTTCTTTGACGTCTAATAATGCAAGTCAACTCCCCCCAGTGTTTGCAGGGGGAACACATTGGGTACTTGGCTACTGCCTTCATGACATGGTTCAGTACTTGAGATACATAAGATTTCTATTTCCTTATCAAACTTGGCTGAAATTGGCCAAACGGAATTAGGAATCCAAGAGATTCAAAAGTCAAATAATGTTTTCTTATAATATTTCCCGCTCCTACGAGCTTGATGCCAGTGTCAGCAACAGATGTCCAGGGCCTGAAGAAGGATTGCAGGTCAGCAGGAGAGCACCAGAAGAGGAACACAAAGGATTTCCAGCCAGTAAGTCAGCTTCATCAAGGGTCCAACTTAAGAGTCTCTGTGCAAACACATGCAGCATGGGGAAATAAACAAGAGGAGTTAGAGACGTGCACACTTGCAGGGTATCATGGAGACATGGTGAGATGTATCCTGTGATTGGAGTGTTGGGATGGAGGGATACAGGGTCTTTTGAAAGGACAGACAGGGGAGATGAGAAGGAGGAGGTGTCTCATTCTATGTTAATAATCAGCCAGAGTGCATGGAGCTTAGCCTGGGCATGGGTAAGGAACTGACTGAGAACTTATGGGACAGCATTAAAGAGAGGACAGGGATAGGTGACGTTACAGTGGGGGGTCTGCTACAGGTCACAGGACCAGGAAGAGCAAGTGAATGATGCCCTCTATAGACAGACAAGTGCAGCCTCATGTTCACAAGCCATGGTCCTCATGGGAGAACACCCCGATATCTGTTGGAGAGACAGCACAGCAGCGCATAAGCAGTACAGGAGGTTCCTGAAGTGCATTGATGATAAATTCTTTCTCCAAGTGATAGAAGAACCAATGAGAAAAGGTGTGATGCTGGACCTTGTTCTCACCAACAAAGAATGTCTGGTGGGCAATGTGAAGCTCAATGGAAGCCTTGGCTGCAGTGACCATGAAATGGTGGATTTCAAGATCCTTAGGGCAGTAAGTAGAGGAGGGCACATAGCGAACTTACTACCTTGGACATTAGGACAGTAGATTTTGACCTCTTCAGGCATCTGCTTGTTAGGGTACTATGGGACAAAACCCTAGAGAGGAGAGAGGTCCAAGAAAGCTTGTTAATATTCAAGGATCACCTAGTCCAATCTCAGGAGTGATGCATCCAGACAAAGAGGAAGTCAGGCAAAAAATGCCAGGAGGCCTGCATGGATCCACATGAAGCAAGGAACTCCTGGACATACATGAACTCAAGAAAGAAGGTGGAGAAGAATCATACTAGGAGAGTGTGCTGAAATAGAAGCAACATGAGAGAATACAGTATGTATGGCAAAGAAAAAAAAAAAGTGAATAAAAGAATTAGAGAATCTTGGAAGAACCAAGTCATGAGGAAAGCATAGGATGAGGTAAAATAAATTCAGAATTAACAATGCAAATTTACTTGTACTTCCTTGCATTATTCAATTACAGAACACAGTGCGTATATCATTGTAAAAGCTGTATGTATTTTTCAGGAATTTCATCCCAGGAATTCTTTTTGGGAGGAATACTGTTAATTTCATTTCCAATAAGGAGAGCATTAATGTTTATAAAAACCCCTTAGTGACGGGAGAGGAGAGGACACTTGGCAGCAGTTCTTATCCCATAAGCAGTCTCCAAGCTAGAAGTCAGATTTCAAGTAAACAAATAAACCTAAGCATGCTCATCCTGCTGTTCTTAAAAATAAGCAGTATGTATAGCTCCTAATTACAGTGACATCTGCTTTGTCTTTAATAAGTGACAAGAAATAATGTCTCTTCCCAAAACCACTATTGACATTATTCACATAATCAGAAGTCATTCCAATATGTACAGGCAATTAGTGATAATCACATTTCAAATAAGAAGTAAATCTACCACAAGAGTTGATCTACATCTGGAGAGTAATAATCTTTGCGTCATATTTAAATGAGTTTCCTTAATTAAACTGACATTGCAGTTCATATTTCTGAAAGTACATCTCCTCATTTGTCATCATAGGTTAAATCAGTTCTCTGAAGCTCTCTCCCCTTTGTTTATTAGAAATCTATAGAACTAAATCAAGTTTGATTATTTTTTCAGGCTTGCAGGTATCATTATATGTGGGTTCACCCACATGGTTTAGATTCTTACAGAAAAAGAACTCATACTTCAAAAAGGTGTTGCATTGCTGAGCCTGATGTAAGCAGGGACAGACAAGAGTCTTGCCCTGCATCGATTGGCTGTTACCTGTCAGAGGATGATATAGCATTCAGCATTGCATGGAATAGAACATATCTACATGTAGCTTTGTTTCTCCATTTCAAAATCAGATATGAAATTATATAAGATAAGGTGAAATCATGTATGAAAAGATAATATTGCTATTAAGATGGAATTTTATAACATATATAAAAAGGGGCAACTCTGGTATCAAATTGCTGTGCATCTGCACTTGCCTTTAGTTTTCAAAATATGTTGCTTATTAGCAAAAAAACTATCACATAACCAATTGAAGGCACAAATCCAACTGCCTAAATCTGTAAATGCAGGACTTCCCTGAACAGCTTTACTAAACTGAAAGAGTTTAGAAAGTTTAGAAAGAGAATAGCACTATCTGAGCTAATATTTGTTTCTGCAGGCATTGGAGGGGCGGGGGGGAAGAGTGTGTCTGAGATGTTCACCCTCTAGCTAAACTGGTCTTACATACTCAACTCAGCCTGCCATGAGCCTGGATGATTTTAAAAGGGCTATAATCCAAGATGAAATTGCAAGTCAGATCTAGGGCATCTGTGCCTGCGGTATTGTTACTGGCTGTTGCATTGTCTACCAGCATCGTTCAATCTCGCTTTGCTTTCTGCATTCAGTCCTTGTAGATAGAGTAAATACTGCCTCCAGCTTAGGCTCTGCTTTTTCAATTGCAGGTCTCAAAGCTGGCAACGAACGAGAGGTAAGCGTTATTAACAAGAGTTGGCTGAAATCTCGGTAGAACTATTCAAAGCAATTTTTATGTGAGAGACTGTATTTAAGATAGGAACCTGCCATGTCAAAGAGCAAGTCTGCCTTTCTGCATCTGACACAAAACTCTCTTTTAATGTTTTAATAAGTGTCACTCGTCAGTCACCTCCTGGGAAAGGATCAGGGTCCAATTCAACTGCTTTCTTAGGGAGTGCAGGAGAGAGCACATTTTTACCAAATAATAGGGTTTTCTTTCAGTTCTGAAGATTAGCCTGGAGTGGTTCACACCTGGAGTACATAATCATTTCTGGCTTCACCTCTTCTGCTGGATTTCTCTCTTTGCATAGACTTGTATCTATTTTAAAATAATTGCCATTTCCTTTTACTGTCCTTGAAAACTAGCTCTTGTGGGAACTAATGCCAAATTCTAACCCATCTTCATACCTTGTGCCATATTGTGCTTTTCTTAAACCAGCTGATGAGAGGCATCAGACATTGTTCACAGGTGAAAAAGAGCCTGTTTTAAAGCCTCATCAATTTAATTTTATTTGCCAATTGCAATCAAAACTTTAATAAAATTCCAGCTAAACTGAAAACATTAATGCAGGGAGATATTTTTCTACTTGTTGAATTACTGGGGAATTCATATCTATGGCTACACAGCTAATCGTAGACAGAAGAGTATAGTTGACATCCCAGGTCGAAAATACAGCCCTGTATGAGCTGCGAGATGCCTGCAGGTACTTGAGCTGCTCTGTAGGGACCTCCGGGATCTTCCAAACCGTCACCAGTCGGCAGAGGGCAACACAGGCACAAAAACTTCACAAGCTCTTCTCATCCGAACCTCCCTCTGCTAACGTAAGCGTGATCAGGCTTCAACTTAACTACAGCCAAGGACGAAATATTTTGTATAATTCAGTCCTCTTCTCTTTAAATACAGATGATAAGCAAATGAAAAAAAACACAATGTAAGTAAACCAAACACAGTTGTCAAGGTCCCAGTAAAATAATTCAGAATTTCCATATAATAAACACGTAGCAACTGACTGTGGCAAAATCTGAGAGCTGACTACACACATTTTAATTGTGAGTTCAGTACAAGACAATTGGGCAGTCTCTAAGATGGATAACTAAACAAGTGGGAATTCTGGTGAGGCCCTGGAAAGGAAGTTGAAAGAAAGTAATTTTTACTCCCGACGGCAATGGTACAAATACTGGACCATATCCTGAAGGTAATTCAGTGCAATATGGCTGACACCTGTGTGGAACCCTGGCATCTGAGAGGCAGGCAGTATGGAGGGGCTTTTTCCAATCTGCACCTGGGGTTTCCCCCATGCAGAGTGGGCTTCATGTCAGGCTGGGGCTCAGGTGAGAGAAGACACATACACAGTGAGTATGCTCAGCAGAGCCACAACCCATGTGGAAAAACAGCTAGGAAATGTGGCAAGACACAGGCATTCGCTGGAGACCTCTGGCCCTTTTTTAAAAATAGTCACTGCTTATATGCCAAGACTCCAAGAATATGAAAACCAAATGCCATTTATGCTCCTCTGACAATGACCAGAAGTAGAAACCTCCAGATATGTTTAAGGCAAGGAAATGCCTGTAGAGAAACTGCCCAGAACATCCTGCCAGCCAGTAATAACCGGCAGGGCAGGGACCACTTGGACCACATGGGCTATGATCATGTTCACCAACCCTCTATCAATTTCTCTGTCAGCTCTTTAAACTCTCAGAGACCTTTACCACCCTCCATCTCCTGTGGCAAGGAGTTCCACAGAGTCTGTATATGGTGTTTGAAGAGTAGCTTTGTTTCTTGGCCTGAAACCTCCTACCCACTGGTTTCTTTTCACTAGAAGAGATGGTGAAAGACATTCCTTGTTCTCTATCACCCCAGCACTCAGAGGATGCCTCCACCTCTCCTCTGTCACCACTCCTCCAGTTAGAAGAACTGTGCTTTTTATTTCCTGTAGGGAAGAAATTTCACTCATTTGACCACTTCTGTTACCCTGCTCTGAATCTTTTCCAGTCCTACTCTAACTCTTCAGAGAGAGAGTTGAACTTTCCACTTCTGTATTGCAGGGAATGACTGTGAACTGTACTAAAATAGCAACTATAATTGAAGATTTCTAAGTTGCAACACTATTGCAGCTGCCTATCTGCCTTATCACAATGCAGCAGAGATGTACAACAGCTATTATACACCTAGATCTTAAACTAATAACAATCAGAAGTTAAATGAAACTAATGAAAATCAGAGGTTGACAAAAATAATTCCTTCTTCTTTATCCGCATCCTAGAGATGAAAAGCCTCACAAAGGATTGTCTCCTTTTCAAGCCTGTGACACAGCATCCTGCATCTTATTCTAATATCATCTGTTCTGTTCTCATTCCCATAGCTGGAATGACAGTTTCAGATTTCCAAGCCATGCTTAGCATTTCTCATTGCGAATTCTGCCATTCCAGCATACCAGATCTAACGCAGTTGCTATGGATTTGAGTTTGCCTTTTGCTGTTAAAGATGATGAGATTTCTAATTTAGCATCATGCTGCTCCATAGTCCAGGCCTGGCAGTGCCTCCAGCATCTGGCATGGCAGAGGTAGCTGTTGTTCCCCTTTCAGGTCTTTATGACTCAATTTGCATTTTCCATATGGGTTCTGACCAAACAATCACTCACTGTTTTTTCTTTTTCTTTTCTTTTCTTTTCTTTTCTTTTCTTTTCTTTTCTTTTCTTTTCTTTTCTTTTCTTTTCTTTTCTTTTCTTTTCTTTTCTTTTCTTTTCTTTTCTTTTCTTTTCTTTTCTTTTCTTTTCTTTTCTTTTCTTTTCTTTTCTTTTCTTTTCTTTTCTTTTCTTTTCTTTTCTTTTCTTTTCTTTTGACATCCAGGAACAGTGTCGCCCTGCGTGTGAATGTATCACCAATATACGTAGCATGCAGAGCCATGTGGGGGCTCACATAGTTTGCCAGAGCAAGGGCCGTGCTGGGAAACACGGACTCATGGGTCCAGCCCCTGAATGTCTGGAGGAAATGGAAGGCTCTCCTCCACGTACGGAAGGTGTCTATTCTTCTTGCAGATAAGGAGCGGCCTGCACAAGACCTGCAGCACAGCAGGGATGCCTGCACCCCTCCCTGCAGAGCAGCAGCCGTGTCTGCGGGCAGGCACGCCAGCCACGGCGCTCCCAGCACGCCAGCGTGGACCCCAGCTGTGCGCTGCTCCACACGTACGAGGAGACCGGAGGAAGGATTTCCTCCACTTGCTTCCCTGCAGCACTTGCACGCAACTCAAGGGCAAATCACGAGCCTACAACTGCAAGATACCAAGTAGTTTTTCAGTTTCCTGGATGCTTCCTACCTCAATCCCAAAAGAAAGCACCGATTTAGAGCTGTGCACTTTCAAGCTCTGTAAAAATTATAAATCAGCTGTTTCATTTTGCTGCCCCTTATAGCAGGAGAATTGAAGTCAGAAACAGGCAGAATTTCTATAGATGTCTTAAGCAGAGGCTGGAAAAAATAATGCAAATGACAAATTTACTTTTTCCGACTGTTTGGCTATTGAACACTCTCTCAGAGATGACACTGGATAGTTTCAAAACTGATTCATGAGTTTTACATTGTTGACTGCCAGGAAAAACATAGCATCCCACTGGATCAAAGAAACAGGCAGTCTCATCAAAGAAAGACCAGACACAAGGGATTAAATCAGGCATGTCACTGGAAACCCACCTATGAAATCAAAAGAAAACCAGAGGTGCTCAGGGAGCATATGCTCAAATTTTATGGTCTTCCAGGACTGAAATATCAGACTGCAAACCATGTAAAAGAACTGCAATTTTCAGCTAGAAAAGGCTACCAGATGGTGTGCAGCCACTTCACTAAAGAACACTGATTTTTGTCATAGAAGAGGTAGGAAATAGTTAAAGTAGCTCTAGGTGCTTCTTTTTAATAAATATAAATAAATAATCTTTATCTTACAAAACAAGTTAAACCTGTTTGAGTGATTAATAACAAAGGAATCTAGGATCAGGTTTTGTAAGGTCTGTTCTCCTGCTACCATCTGCCCACGGACTGGGTGGGTTTAGGAGAGCAGAGCAGAAGCTTGTCCCTCACTGCAGCAGAACCCAAGGACCAGGATGGTGCAGGAGCCTGATACATGGTATAACATGGTCACTGAAAGGCAGTCTTACATTAACATTCTTGAATCAGCAATCTTAAACTCAAGATCTCCTTAGATATCAAAAACTGTGAGAGTTTTAAGAAACTTAGGAGAACATATGGGGATTTGTTTGTTGCAGCCTAAGTAGATGAGAAGAAAGCTGTGAAACGTAGCATGGGATATCTCTCAAGTCCATTCCATCAAATCCATACTGGAGAACAGAAGTCCTTGTTCAGATGGACTCTGGCCAATGCTGAAGTCAAAAGGACGTTTGGTTTCTTCCCATCTCTGGGAAGATCTGTGGGGGAGGAAAAGGCAAAGTGGTGGCAAGCGGTTACACATCTGTATCCACCACAGCAAGTTAGGCAGGCTGCCATGGGGCCAGAAAAACCCCAATCGGGAAAACCAGCTAACTCCTCCAGTGAGACATTGTGCTGCTACAGAGCATGGAAGGTCCTTCCAGCAATCTGCTGGTAGAGGAGGGTCCTTCCTTTCAGTTTCTGGTTTGCTTTCAGCCTCAGGGTTTGACCAGCAAAACAATGGCAAAGATACATTTTAAAATGTATCTTTGCATTCTTATACATGGAAGTATACAAAATATTGGCTATTTAAGGTGAAAAACAAACATCATATGTTTGGATGTTGTCAGCAGTGTGGAGGTTGGTTCGTGCATGTGCTCTCCCAGGAGATGGAGCGATCCTTTGATTCAGTAAAATTAAGAAACATTATCCTGTACTGTCCCTGTGAAATTTTTAATTTGGATGTCTTCTTTTCCTGAAATACCTCCTCCACAAGGGGAGGTAGCAGTTCAAGTGCACACTGTGAAGCTCGCCAGCAGCTTTTAGACCCATGCCCAGGACAAGGACTTCGATATATCTGTGTGAACATGTCATATCAACAGGATGGGGTAAAAACGAGGCAAGTCCCAGCATCCATCTGTTGTGCCCTGTTCTCTTCCCACTGAAGCTCCAGTGGCTGAGACTTCTAAGGAGCAGAATGCAGCAGCGGGAGGCAATGTTGCATCACCTACACTCAAAGTCGCTCTCAGTTTTGCCTTCATAAATCAAGGGAAAGCATTACTCTTAAAAGTGATTCAGAGCAAAAGACTATATTCATCTGTCTTTATTTTACCAGTGGGAGCTTTCACTTTTCCTACCCTATTTGAAATGATGTGCCTTAATGCTTTAAAGTCATTTTGAAAAGGAGAATGTGTGTATCAAACTTTGTAACTCCTAAAGAAAAAAGAGAAGTTAGGATTTGGGTTTTGCAAAGAGATGATGTTATCCAGCTCGTGGGGAATTGTTACTGACAGGAATGGAAATATTTTGCTCTGGATTAGACAGACATTATTGCTTTTGCCCCTAATCACATCAGTGTTGATGAATGGAAAGTTTGTTTTACAGTTGGGAAATGAATTAATCTAATGCCAGCCCTCTAGAAACGAGACTCCGCTGTAAATCAGTCATCAGTGCTCCCTTGATGGTCAGTGGCGAATACCATGTGCTGTCAGACAGGGTTTCATTCAGTGCGGTAGCAGATCCTATCCTGAGATGCCCACGCAGCCACTGTAAGAGCAGCACCTAAAATCTGTCATTACCCGTCTTGGGAATCTGCAATGAAGGAGCTGAACTCGGCAAACTCTCCGGAAGCACTTCCTGAAGTTCAACTAATTCCACTGATTTTTCATTTATATCTGATAATCCCAAATGCTGCTTTAAGGACATCAGGGTCACGCAGCTCACTATGACACATTTGCTATATTTTGTTTTCCTGGAATTATTCAGCCTTTGTTTCTCCTGTGGTATCTGTCCTGTGTATCAGGACTGACACGTCAGAAAGAGGAACCCCAGAGTCACAGTTGGGCATGCTTCTGCTCCATGTTCTTCTTCAGGGTTTCAGGGCAGAAAAGACAGCTCTCAAGATGAGAATCCAGCCTTTGATTCATTAAATTTGAATAATGTAGAAGTTATTGTTTTGTTCCTTGCTGTTTGGCTAATTTATATTCAGCTGATTAAAAATCATACTTTGCAAAAATAAATCACTTTAATGATTTAACACCAGACCACGAAATAGGATGTGTAATAATCCATCTAATCCTTTACTCAGCTGGAGGATAAAAAAATCACAACAAAACAAAAAATGCCACACAATGCTTTTGTTCTATGCTCCACCTGTAGCAATGTTTGCTGGGGCTCGTTTATCTGCAGACTCTTTTCAAGCTTCAGTCCTCAGGAGCAGGCAAACGCTGCACATCCAACCAATGAGCACTTCACAGCAATTGAGATGTGCTCAGCTCCACGAAGCTGAGATAGTTATTGGGTTTCCAAAATACATCCTCCCAGGCTGTGGTCACCCGTTGTGAATTCCTTGGTGCTGTTAGGCTATAGCTGCCCAAGAGGGCTGAATTGCCTTCCAATAGTTTCCTCACCTATTAGCATCATGGTTCACGTAAATACACTTTGAATACGAATACAACCATTGTCATCACCCTTCAGCTTAAGCAGGCATGATGAAAGCAGTGGGTCTGCAGTGATCATCCATTATTTTTTCTCAGCCTTTGAAAGCTTTGTTTTCCTTGGGAAAGGATTCTGCTGTAACTAGCAGTGTACTGACTGACACACTGACACATCACAGTGTCTAATGTCCCAAAGAAATTGCTGTGCCAAAAAAGATCTGACTCGGGTTTTGAAACAACAGTTGAAGGTAAATCAACAGCCAGGTACTTCCCAAGTACAGATGATACTGCTATTTCTTCATTGAAAACAAAAATGAAAATCTGAACAGTATCAAAAGAGCTGAGACATTTATACTGTTCATCTTCACAATTTTTGTGTAAGAACACTAGTAAGGTACAGCGTCCAAAGTGAGATCATTATGCATTACTACTTCTTCTGCTTCTGAGCATGTATGATTGCACCTCCAGCCTTCATACACATTATGCCTGTGTACCATTAAATTACCAGATACAGTACTGAAACGTGTGCTCCAGAGTGTCTGCCTGACACTGCTCTCATGTCCTTTCAGTATGTATATGAAGGAGGCAACAAGAATGGTGCCAGATGGCAATGGTAATGGAAATGATGTGATGTACATACGCATTTTTTTTTCTTATGAATAAAGCATCTTGTGAAAAGAGGAATTAGATGCAGTATTTATAACAGTTTTTCATAAACATCCACAAATTCCAAGCAGAAGACAAAAGGCATGAATCATATCACAGCAGGCGCTATAGCTGGGGAAGTGGCCTTTATGAAGATTGCTTCCGTAATTTGGGCTCCAGAATGAAAGAGAGCTGCTCTTAGAAGATCTGTAGGAAGTTGATAATGGCTTATTTAATTGTAGTATCACTAATAAAATCTGGGTTTTCATCAAGAACATTTCCTTTGCTAAAAATGCCATGATTCTTCAAGCTGTAGTTTGATCCTGTTCATTTTGTCTATAAATGATATAAAGCCAAAAATGCAGATTGGGATATTATATTTTCCTTTAAAAGGAAACTTTTAGACTGTGGCTGCAATCCACACTATACAAGAAGATAAAAGCCACAGTAAGTGACTTGGTAGGCAGAAATAAAACAATTACTCATACAACAGATATTGTAAAGCAATGAAAAGTATTCTCTGTCAATTATAGAGGAAATCATAGAATAATGAGACTATACTTTGCTTTTTATGACTTGACTGCTAAAATTCTGCCATCACTTGACGAGAATTGAAGGTAATCATCCTCTTGCATAATTCTTCATCAGTTTTGGTGGCAGTTTTATGTTCTTAACCTAGAATAGCATTTGGCCTCATTGAACTTGCATTATCTTTCTTGTACCAGAAGAATACCACATTCACATTATTCATGGGAAAATCCTGAAATAGAAAGGATATGATCTAAAGCAACTTCTGACGTCTACACTAAAAATTATAAGATACTCTGGATTCCCAGCATTGATGGACACCAACTGTCAAACCAAAGGTATTTATACAGACCAGTCACTTTCAGATCTGACAGGAAATAGTAGATATAAATATAACTTAACAGTAAAATTCAAATATAAAGTATTAGCCTACCAGCTTTCCCTACTATAAAACAGCAAAGTTTTGGCAGAGGTGACAGATGATCTTGGATGATTCAGTGATGTCACATATGATTTGTACCTAGATTTTTCCTTCTGAAAGCAGATAGGGGGAAGAAAATTGTTAGGAGCATTAGTGAGCTGTACTATTGTACACAGACAGCTGCTGAATACATTCTCTGATATTCCTACAACAGAATAGCACAGGGCACTGGCTCCTGTAAACCACAGGGAGATGCAGGGCAGGGATGGCCAACTAGTACCCAATGACTAGATGCTGATATTATTATGATTGTCACCGTACTCAAGATGTGTACTGTTTTGTGGTGCCCTGTTTTGTGTGCCCTACATGGACTAATTTGGAGTTGCCTTACCTTTGTATCATTCAGTCCTAAAGCATAGGCTGCACCTGGATCCAGAAGATGCAGAGAGGGCTTCAGAAAAGTGAAGAAGGTCTTTGTCTTGCACACAGACATTTTGGCACAACCTAACTCACCCTGTTTAAGGTGCTCAGCAGCTGGGTATCACTTCAAAGCATTTACCACAGAAATGCTGAAGGTTAGGGCAGAGAGACAGGCAGAGTGCAGCAAGGAATCCTGCTCAGTACCACTGCCTTGGAGGATAAGCATCAGGAAAATCAGAAGGAGGAAGATACAATGAGATGCTAATGGGAATATATTGCCTCCAGCTGGTTAGGACTGCAGTCCAAGCCAGGGGAAGATAAGGCTGGAGCATTCCTTTGCACTGTCCCATCAAACAAAAGAACTGCAAATGACAGCCGACAACAGCTCTGAGGGGAAAAACGGATAAAAGCAGAGCTTTCTCAACCAAAGATTCAAAGCGCGAAAAGGCAAAAATTTCTCAGAGCTGTCTACTTGCAAGCAGTATCAGGCGGCCTGCAAATGACCCCAAGCAATAATAATATCCTCAAGGGGATAGGCAAGGTAGGATATTATGACAGCTGTAAAATCAAATACTGCCAGCTACCACCATCCCAGTCCCACACAAGGAATGGCTGAAACGATAACCAGTGCTCTCTAACAGCCATTTTGCAGGTCATGTTATGTTGTGTGGCATTCAGAAAAGTTTATCAGCATGAAAAACAGGGTGGGAGGGAGGTAGATTTACTGTGCAGTCATGGCTGAAAGTTATGCATTGTTATTGCTTTTATGCAAATAAGAGCAAATCCGATCATGTTCAACATTATACACAGTTTCATCAGTGGGGGAAAAATCTACAGTCAGTATTTTAGAAAAGGATAAATTCAAAGTACAATCGGAAAAGAAAGACCATCTATTAGGTTTTGCCACCTGAAGGAACTGTTGGTATTCAGAAAAATACAGCTTTGGGGAGTAATTTTTACCTTGATTTCAGAATTGTTGTGCTGGTGGAACACAGCAACTGAGACAGGCTTGCTCTGATAATGCCAGCAGTGTCACAATACTCTGAGGATGACAGTTTATTTTCTCATGACTTCCTAAAATTCAGGGGACTATCTAACTGATAGTATCTTGCTAGAGTCAGCAATGAGAAACTGAAGCCATTAAAATTACAACGCTGCAGCTGCATCCATCAGATGTGTTCTCTAGGGATGTTAAAGCGTCTGTTACTTTTCACCTTTCTGAAGTAACTGCAATTATTTTCTACCTACAACTTCACCATCCTGCTAAGAAATTTCTACACCACGTCCATTACTGAAGAGGAATGCATAATATATTAATATATCATCAATAAGCAAACAGCCACTCTCTTTGACTTCCTAAATTCCGTTATCACTACAGAACATACTAATGTATTATAAAGCTATACCCATGTCCTAATCTGCATCAATTCCGTTATGTACAGTGATGATATGGTTGTCGCACAGGTATTGTTAGAACTGTAAATTATCACAAAGTCTCTTTTTTTGGCATAAGACAAATATAACTACAAATCCTGCCTTGGTCACATTTTTTCCATTGCAAATTCATCTTTGAAGAGAATATTCATTGCATTTTAAGAAAATTTTCCCATATGCTGCACAAAAATAGCATTGCTGTTCAACATTTTTCATCATTCAGTAATGGGATGGTGAGGGAATTGTTCTGTTGCTCCCTGGAGATGGTAGGGGATAGCTGTGGTGTAGCTGCTGCAGGGGCAAAAATGGTAACCCTAATTCAATACCTGATGCCCTATGGCTGCATTAACAAGATGAGTGGGGCCATGGTATGAAATGCTCTAATTTCTACATGGCTTTCTTTGCTTATTGCTCTTATATTTGCTTTAAGTAGGGAAAGAAAAAAATTACTTCCACAGTAAGTGGCTTTCTATGTCCCTCTTGCCCTACCAAATCTATCAGTAAGTGGCATATACATGCTTTCAGCTCCTAATTACAAAAAGGAAGAGGTCCTAAATTGTTAGGCAAAATACAGGGTTTACAGGGGTTTTTTTGGAAAAAAATCTTCATATAATATTTAGATAAATTAGGTAGTTTACAGCCATTGTTTTCAGCAGAGTTAATCTTCAATGTCTCAAAACAGGGTGGGAGGATTAAAATTCAAGAATAATGTTATATCATTTGCATAAGGTTTAATCAAAAATCATCATTCAATGGGAGGGGAGGAGAGGAGAGGAGAGGAGAGGAGAGGAGAGGAGAGGAGAGGAGAGGAGAGGAGAGGAGAGGAGAGGAGAGGAGAGGAGAGGAGAGGAGAGGAGAGGAGAGGAGAGGAGAGGAGAGGAGAGGAGAGGAGAGGAGAGGAGAGGAGAGGAGAGGAGAGGAGAGGAGAGGAGAGGAGAGGAGAGGAGAGGAGCTGCACTACCATTGCCGCTTCTCTTCTGCTCCAATTTATTCCCTGGCTCTGGCAGAGATGCCAGGAGGGTAGGTCTCCCTGGGACTGTGGGGTTTTGCCTACTTCCATGGGGTTCCACTAGTGAAGCCCCTGAGGATGGCAAGTGGTGACACTGGGGCTCTGCCTTCCTTCTGTTTTTCCCAAGGAAGAACGGCTTTTCATGCATGTTTAGAGCCCACTGCAGTCTTTCAGCTAAACAAGAGTCAAGAAAGTGCATGCGGCCTTTGCTTTGTGTAGCCTGGAATACCCCACCAGTAACATAAACCACAGACTTTGAAAGAAACAGCAGCAGAGGAACCTCTGTCTCCAAGGTTCTTCCCTAACTTTGCTGGAGTTGTCTTCAGTGTTCTGACCCTCCACAATCCTCTTACAAACTGCTTCTTTTAACGATCTGGCCGCTGAAATGGATGTAGTAAAAAAAGACTTTTTGGAGCTTTGCTTTCTTGTGGGGTAGAGAGTGTCATTCTTTAATTTTCAGGTTTTGTTACAAATTTTCACTATTCATCATGGGATTTCACACCACATGATTCAGAAATTTCTACTAGCTTTAGAAACAAAATCTGCTCTTGAAATGCTGAGAATACTGCTATTCTGTCCTTCATACAGTGTTCCTTGAACCCTATAAGCATGCCCATTTCCTTCAGTTGTGCTCATGAAAAAGGTTTGTAATAGTGTGAGGTGATTTCACAAAAAAGTATAAAATATTTTATACTGAGCTCAGCATGAATGAACTGTGAAATTGTATTGGACTTAGGCTGAAGAATTGCACTAGGATGGAAAATTAAATCATTCTTTAATCAGTAATTTCAGGATGCTCGCTTATTAAGAAAAATGTATTTTGCTCCTCTCAATTAAAGCAGGCTTGAGGCTACATTCATTGTAGCAGCTTTTCAAAGACAGGTAAATAATACCAATCTTACTAAGAATGAAGAACCAAATGCAATGCAAATTAGTTAAAATACTGATACCAAATTTCCTTGAGAAAATGCAGTATACTGATGTGCTGATTACAGCTGCAATTAATAGTGTCAGTGTAATGGATATGCATTAAAAAACATGATTTATACCTGCCAGGTCCAAATGTCCCATTTTCCTTATGGTGCATTTATCCGCCTGCTATGGAATACCTAATATTTTTCAGCTGCCTCTTCTAACCAGTTTTTATGTCTCCATGAGCTTTGGGAGATTGTAACATAGCAACAGAATATTCATAGTAAATAATTTACTACAAGTAAATAAAAATATTTCACAGATTTCAGGCTGGACTTTAATTGCAACTATTCTAAACAAGTCTGTAGTGTTTTGTCCCCAGAGCCCTTCTGGGCATGAACCCCACTTTCAGACCAAGTATGAGGATGAAGTCAATCTTACCTCACCTCAGCCATCCTGAAATGAGGTACACCACACACACAGGTAACAGTATAGGAAAAAGAGAGATGGGAAACTCCGAAAACCAATTCAGCCCCGTCTCAAACACCTTTCACCTCTCTTCATCCAGGCTTCAAGAAGCAGTAAACAAACAGCATATAGCGTATTACCTGTGCTTCACTCAAGACTCAAAGAAATGACAAGTGCAAACAGCGCTGCAAGAGTAATCATGTCAGGACTCCTATAAACATGAGCTGAATTTGCTCGCAGCAATAGAGAACAATTTCCAGAGTGGACCTCAGTGCAACAGACACTGAAGCTACAGCTTAATGAGTAGTTTCAGTAATCTTTAACTACAAACCTGTTGCTTGCTGCCAGACCATGCCAAAAGCAGTATTTAACTGAACTGAATTTTTACTTCAATTTACTGTGTGGCCAGAAAAAACAATTGTAAGGGACAAGTGACAGCAGAAACAAACAGCCAAAGTGCAAGGAAAACTGAGACCTGGCTCAATTTAGCACAGCCAACAAAACCTGTGGTTCTAATTTGCATGGGAAAGCAGTAGAGGTGCCTTTCTATGCACAGCCGACAGAAGTTTTGGTTACCCGTTAGCTGTGGAGAGGATATTGTGATGGCAATAGCTCATTGCTGTGGGCTGGATCCCTGTTCCAGGTGTTCTGGAGAGAGGAAGCAGCAGATATGGGCCTTGAGTTCAGCTTCATGGCTCTGCCAGTCCTAGTCCCTAAATTATGGATCCCATTGCAGGACAAACTTGACCCAGATTAGCTGTGGGCATTACAGTCACAGTTAACTCAAAATAGCGTTTTCTCAGATTCATATTTTCACACTGGCTTTACATGGCAAAGGGCTGACATGAAGGCAAAGCATTTGGAGTGGTTTGATCAGACATTTATCTGCGATAAATCTTATCAGTGTAAATTAGCATTAGTAGCTTGGATCCGGGATGAGGCATGCTAAAATTGGATTTCCTGTTTTTTTAACCCAAGGCCTGAGGACACTAACAGCACCAGTCAAAAGTGTTACTCCTGATGAGAGATTAAAAACAAATAGCTGAGTGTGGAGATGAAATACCACAAATTATTCTATCTTTGATTCACACAGTAAATCAGTAAAGATCTTTTAAACAATTATATTCAATGCTGCTATCTTCTGAACATGACAAAAAGTCAGGCCAAAGAAACACACCACCCTGTTACCCTCACAGTAACCCAAGCTTGCCCATAGGTTGTAGACATGAGCAAGGTTTGTACCCCCTGCACAGGCAGAGATCTCCTGGCACCTGAAAGGGCTGTCGGACCCTCAAGAAACACAGAACCGAGCACAAAGCGGGGGGATTTCTGGCAGTTCTTATACAATCTTTTAAAGACTAAACAAAAGCCAGTCAGGAAACACACAATAGAAAAGACAGACTTCAAGCTGCGATATTTCTGAATGAGTGTGTCTCCATTTATCACTTCAAGCATTTTCAGGTTTTTATATAAAACAACAGTACTATATGTAGCGATGCAACAGTTCTCAGAGAGTTTAAAACACAAGAGGGGAGTAAACAAGATATTTCAAATCCTTAGTCTCACATGGCTGGCTTTTTCTGAGGTGAACATTATTTATACTTGAATGCAGTATGAGAGACTGTAAATTGATCACATGCTTCTCTTTTAATTATTGATGACATTTAGCAACATCTTCACTAAAGTCTTTCTGGTTTAAAATAACAGAAATGTTCATTTTTGAAAGAGGAACTTATGTGCTGTTCTAGAGAAAACATACAAGTTTGGGCTCAAAAGGTCATGCTTATAAAGGAGTTCTTTTCAACACAGAATAAACAGAGTTTATTCAAGTTTAAAAAGAAAAGGTATGAGAAGGCATAACCATTTCAACACAGACTGGATTGCCAGTGTTGAAAGGTTTGCAGATGGAGCAGGACAGGCAGAAAGTGAAACTGGTGAAAAACAAAAGTGAAGCCAAGGACAGTGGCTGCATTCATTGACAGCAGCTAGATTTGCTGGTGACAGCTCAGCTTTTGGTTTCCACCTCCTTTTCAGACTTACAGTCTTCACTCCTCTGACAAATCTGCAAATGGCTGGAAATGATTATGGAAGGTAGCCCAGCCACTGCTTTCAGGTGTCAGTGCTGCGGAATAGGACACATCAAAACCAGTGGGTATGCCCAGGCTGCAGGCATGCCACAGGGACTGGAACTCCTGAGGCCACCACAAGGCCTCACCCAAAGACAGAGCTGAAGGGATGCAGAAGCTGGGCAGAAGGTGCACCAAAGGAGGGCATGGGGTAGCTGGGAGCTTGGAGTGGCAAGGAGGAAAACATCACAACAAAGTCAACAGGAGAAAAAACATCACAAAAAGTCAACAGGAATGAGAATCAACAGCAGAGAACAGCTAACTAGGAAGGAAAGAGAAAGAAAAAAGACCTTCAAGAGTCAGGCAGTATTCTTTTCTGTTTGTGAAATTAATTTTCCCATCACGCCTCTAAGTGCTTTACTAGCAATTCTTTTCCACATTAAGCAGTTTTAGCAGCCACAGGCATGCCATACAAAGATAGTGAGGAAAAGCAGACAGCATAGTTATGAACAGGAGGTACAGTGTCTGTATTGCACACTGTTACCATCAACTCTGCTTTGCAAAAACACTTGATAACTGGTTTTCTGTTTCCCCACCACAATCCTCACTTTGGAAATAGATAGAAGGCAAAACTTGCTGCTCACAGCAAGGCAAGCTTAATGCTCAGCAAGTTCTGATCAGGTTCAGAAAGTCACTTGCACAGCTATCTAGGAAATACTTACACCTTCTCATAAAAAAATCAGCATACCCAGGCCCATGCACAGAACTAAAAGTTTCTCCAGGATTTTATGCAATGTCATGCATTTATACAACTGAACAATTCAGGGCAAGACCAATTGTAAGGAACTGTACATATAGCCCAAAGTGTGCATCTTCATGCAACCTTATTTGAGTCTTTTCCTTTCCATTAATACATACAGTCTTTGCCTTGTACATCCTGTTATGCTCCCAGTTTTTGTGAAAGCTTTGCAAAATTCTACCTCTGCTCTTCTATCTGTAGCACTGAAGTCCTACTGTAATAAGTATGGCCATATTGAGTAGATAAAAGCCCATCTAGTTCAAACTCCCCTCTGGCAAATAACAGATGCTCAGGAAACAGGATAAACAACAAATAAATGTGTTGACTGTTCTAAGGATACCTTGCCTGCTTCCAGGAATCAGCAGTTCAGGAACTTCTTGAACCAGCAACCGCATCTGTTATGGTTAGGTTGTGAAGTTTAATAGGTCCTCTAAGGACCTGTTTAAGGTGCTTAAACTGAGGTTTCACACTTATTATTAAACTGGATAAACTGAATACTTCCATTTTATAAGTAGCCCAATTTCCAAATGAATGGAGCTGCTTTATTATTTACTATTCCTGTGAGAGCAGCAAATAGCATCCAGTACTATTCTACAAGAAATTCACTTATTATGACGCCTAAAGCTGGATCCAGGTGCCATATTATTTTCAACAATATTACCTATCTTCTTGTGTAAGAAATCTCGCAAATAACTCATCTGAAAACAGCATATGACAAATCTGCTTCAAGCACTGTGGTAACAAGAAGAATTTCCTGCTGTTGTTCGATAATACCTAGGAGACCATCAGGAAACCTACTGTCTCCATATCTATTTTAAAATAAAAAGACTATAATTGGGATAAATACCTAGTGATGTTTATATGCACAAAACCACAGAAGAACCATGCTGAGGAAGGAAAGACTTCAGTGGAGGAAGTAACGGGTCACACTGAACACCACTTTGCAGATCTTTCTGAACAGATCTGGGCAGATGTTTGGAAAAATGCGAAATGTCATATTTTGGTATTCTCTGATGGATAGGAATAAGGACTGATAATTGTGTCACCTGCTACTTTGAATGTCAAGAACAGTTTTGGTGGTCAATTGGTGAGGAAAAATGCCCGTTAGCACTGAAACCAAAACAGGGCACAGTAAAGTCCTGCTTCCACTGAAATCTTTCACAGATTGACTCCATGAGACTGGTTGTTTTTTGTTCCTGACGATCTAAAACAGGAAAGAGAACATGAAATCATCTATTCCCTGCCTGGGGTATGGGCACAGTCTCACTCACACTTATTCAGTCTCCTCCAAAGTGACGGAGCCTTTGATACTGGTTTCAGAGCCTGTGCTGGGCTGCTCAGCCTCAAGACTGACAAACTGTCCCCTAGAAGAACAGCAGCAAATCTCCCACTGGCTTTGAAAGATGAGAACAACTTGTCATCTGTCAAGTCTTCCTGATGGTACTCAGCTTAAATACTTGTATCTTAAATACACTGCATTTTGCTTACTGGTCATGCTGAAGCTCCCCAAAACTCTGCTGCTTCTCTTGAGGGTGACAGCAGATGACAATTTCTTATCTCTGAAAAGGGAACGTAGCTGGCCAGTCCCATCTACTTACGAGGAGTGAAAAGCACTTTTCTTTAGCAAGCGGAAAAAGGACTTTGCTTTACCAAAATTTTAAGAGCAGATAAAACTTAACAGCCTCCTGCAAGAGAACAGCACGTGACTCAGTTGCAGCCACAGCAGCCCTGCCTCAGCTGCTTACTTTCAGTTCCCCATTTTAAGGAACTGTTTACATTAAAAAAAAAAAATAATAAAAACCCAACAAAACAAAACAAAACCCAACCCACTGTTTCAGATAAAAAGATTCCTCTATGCAGAAAGATGCCTTTGTCCTCTTTTGCAAATGGGTGAAGTGGAATACTGATCATAGAGAGAAGCACTTTGCTGAGTCACCATAACCAAGAATATCTATCTCCAGCCTGCTGCTGATCATCCCCACCCAACAAACAGCTTTGCAGGGACGGGACAGAGAGTGGCAGGCACAATGGCACTACCATTAGTTATTTTTCAAAGCAGTTTTGCAATGTAAGACTCAAGTGCTAAAGGTGCTAAACTGAAGTTGTAAAATAGCTCATTTGAAATTCTGTGTCAATCAATGCAGTCAGACTTACACCACCTATCTACTGTGAAGATCTATCATATGTCTGATATAGAACTGTAATTGAAAGCAAATCAAGAAGGGGGAAAAAATCAAACCAAACCAAATCAAAAAAACAAACCCACAAACAGAATCAAGTGGCTGCATAAAATAAATTTCAAATCCTTGAGGAGCTTGAAAGCCAGCCACAGAAGATCTAATAGCTCCTTCAAGGAGCTTTGTTTTGGACTGGATAAAACCACAATGGGCTGTCCACATACCCTGCGCTTCAACCCAGCATGAAGTGAGCTGCAAAATTCTCCACTGAGACATCTAAACAGAAAAGCCACCAGGGTGAAAGGCTTCCAATGGAAATATCTAAATCTGTGATACGAAATAATCACAAATGAGCACTGAGGGACTTGAAAACACATGGATATGAAAGGAAAATAACTGAAAAGCAAAATACTGAATAAACCACACCATTTGAAAATGGCTGCTGTTACGTGTTGTGTGTGATGAGAGGCCAGCAAGAACGTCAATTCTGTTAAGATTAAAGATTAACTAATTAAGGGAAAATAAATATATCCTGATGCCTTAAACACGTCTGAGGACTCAAGCATAAATTTACAACACAGCACTTAAGAGTAATAAATGCTATATGGCATGGACACTAGTCAGCAGTAGTGCTCACGCTGTGATAGAGGGGTTCAGAACAACATTTTCAGTGATACCAGGTGAGTGGGATATCCCTGCCCATTCTTTTCAAATACCTTCTTTCACACCACATGAACTCAGTCACATTGATTGTTATAACTCAGTCACATTGATTGTTATAACTCAGTCACATTGATTATTATTTATGATTATCTGTGGCTTTTAGTCACCCTGTGGGGCCAGAGGAGATTCAGACCAAGTGCTACGCAGCGTAGATAGGGCCAGTCAGAGAAGAGAGTGTGAGGCTCTCTGCACTACTTGGGCTGCAGTCAGCAACCACCTGCTGGGGCAGATGCCTTTAGCTGTGTAAATAGTCAAAGATGAGACATGGCATTTTAGGCCCTGAAAAACTATGATGATCTGCACTGAATGAAAATTAGTGATATCAACCCTGCACAGGTCTTCTCTGGGTTGGATGGCAGTAACGGTCTCTCCTTGACTCTTTTTACAAAAGAAAGGTACTACAAAATTACGTGGTCGGATTTGTTGCACAGATTTTCCTTATTACATTTCCTTTCAGTCTCATACTTAAATCTTCATTACTACTCTGTTGTAAGGGCTTGAATTCAAGCTTCAGTGATCAACTCAGTTATAATGAAAACAAAACCAAACAGTGATGTTGAAATCAAGGCACACTTCTGCAGAATTACGCACCTTATTCTCTTCACCTTTCCCCCAGCAGCACTATTTGGAGAACTTTCTTCATGGATCTCTGTTTGCCATGCTTGTGGGCAAGACACAAGGTATAAAAGGTTTCTTCAGAACTGCATTTTATATAAAATCAGCTCTCTGCAGGAAATCTGCTTCTCTCTTCCCTCTTCAGGTTTATTTTCTTTAATTTGTGTTAACCATTATTATGAAGACAGCCCTGAAAACGCAAGTTGAATGTAAGTAGATATGGTGCTTCTTACTGTCACTCTGCAATTCATAAATGATTTGTAGGTGGCTAAGGTTCTCCATGATCTCAGTAGATTGTTAATATGGAAAATTAAAGTCACCTCAATTTAAAAAAGTATGTAGAAGGCAATTAAAATCACATTTTACATGTCAATGCCATGTATTAAAGCACTACTAATTTTTTCAGCAAAGAAATGTGACTATGCAGATCTCCAAAATGTCTCAATCTTCATCAATATAATTTGACAGAAACAAATGTTTATAGTATTAGTGACTTGTGTATAGATACATATATAAAATTAAAAATTACTTTTTTTCCAGCAAAGTTCAGAATGCAATTATAGCAACCACTGAATGCCAAGGTCTTGCAACATATGTCAGGCATAATTCCTTGAAGTGCAGGAGGTTTTGTTTGAAGATTTCTATTGCTGAGGGTAACACAACATCTTTGCCCTTTGCCCAGTGCTGATGGGATCTCTCAGAAGTCTCCTAGTGTTCTGAACTCTGAAATTCATTACCTGTTTCCTTTTATCCATGCTCTAACACACATGCAACATACCACCTTCAAAGATCAATAATCTGTTTGGTTTTAAAGATTTTTTGATTGGAGGCTTAGCAAGTACTCCCCAAAAGCCTGATCTCGACATGTTGTTCTTCTATTCTTCACATATTGAGGATGTCAGTCAGCAAACAGTACAAACTGCAAAGTTGTAGCCACAACATGCCTCTGACCTGTGTGAAGTCTGTTCACCAGCATGTCACTCAAATTTGGTCCAACAGGAATACTGGTGACAGAGGAGAGAGAAAGCTAGTTTGCCATGTATTCTGTTATTTGGAAATGCTTGGGTTCAAAGGATAAGCATCATCCAGCTAAGTCGTATCTTATAAGTTCAGTCATATCTATTGCTTTCAGAACCCCCTTGCAGTAGGTTGTGGGAACAAGGGAGGGCAAAGTTTGTTCCAGTGCACCTGTGTGAAGGGTATATGTCACTTGTCAGAACTAGGAAGATACTCAACACCAGGCTTCGAACTGTTGAACAATCAGGTTACTTAGAAGTGCTCAAGCTGCAGCACTGCTTCCAGCAATGGGGAGGCCATAACTTTGCTGGAACCACTTGGCTCTGCAAAACCAAGCCCAAACTTAAACACAGCTACTGGAGACAGGAAGAAGGGGAGGACCTCTCCAGAGCACAGAGCTGGAGGTCTGTTCTTCAGCACTGGGAAGTTTGTCCTGAAAGCACTTCTAGCTATAACAAGTTTTGCCCAGCAATCTGGGCTGTGCTCAGGTGCTTGTGTTCATGAAGGGCATGTTTTTCAGCACAAGATGTACCTAGCAAGAAACATAGAATCATAAGGTTGGAAGAGACCTCTGAGATCATCAAGTCCAACCGTGCCTGTCTCCCCACTAAACCATATCCCTAAGAAACTCATCTACCCGCCTTTTAAACACCTCCACATACTGTGGCTCTGTATGATATCCTCCTGTGGAACAACAGAAAGTTCCCACAAGTCTTAAAATTCCTTCTTCATCATGTCCAAATAAAGGTTAACAACTAACTGTGTGACCTAAACAGTCCTTCTCATCTAGCAGCTCATTTGTGTGTAACCCTCACATGATTATTTTTGCTTTACCTTGTGACAAACAAAATATTGTCACAGGATGAATCAGCCTTTGGACCTGGACAAGGACAATACTCCCTACAGTTGATTCCAGGTCAAAGTTGCACTTCTTCTGAATCACTGTTTGGCTATGTCCATGTGTCTCTGCGTGTAGGCTTATATGCCAGACCAAATCAGCTCACCACCTAAAGTAAGTTATCAAGGCCATTGAGCTTGTACATTGGGTTGATCCTATGCTAAGAGACACGACGGGGTAGTGTTGTCCCTAAATTTGTGACTGAATGACACATCACATGCCAGTGAAACAAAGCTTTATTCATGATCATATGACCCATGTTACAGTTAATCTGGCTTCAAATCAATTTATGAAGGAATCGAATAGTCATGAAGTTATTAAAATGCACTTCTTGTTTTAAGAGAAAAGTTAGATCATGGAACCTTTGAAGTTTGAATGTGATTGTAGCATACACGACTATTTGCAATATTTGTAATTGAAAAGTAGTATTTAAGATCAAGTGGTCCTTTGGGCTTCTATTCCCCAACTATGTCACCTCTCCTTGTTGTACCACACCTATAAGGAGACTAGAATCATTTCAATGTCTTAAGATGACAGTGCACTGACGAAAATGAATCATAGAATCATCTGGTTGGAAAAGACATCTGAGATCATCAAGTCCAACCATACTTGTCCCCTTACTAAGCCATGTCCCTAAGAAACTCATCTACCCACCTTTTAAACACCTCCAGGGGTGGCGACTCCACCACCTCCCTGGGCAGCCTGTTCCAATTCCTGACCACCCTTTCAGTGAAGAAATTTTTCCTCATGTCTAGACTGAACTTCCCCTGGTGCAACTTGTGGCCATTTCCTCTCGTCCTATCACTGGTCTCACTTGCGAGAAGAGAACAGCACCCACCTCACCACAACCTCCTTTCAGGTAGTTGTAGACAGTGATGAAGTCTCCCCTCAGCCTTCTTTTCTCCAGGCTAAACAAGGGTACTGTGGCGTCTGTCCCAGAGCACCCCATATCAAAGCAGGGAGAAATCAGTTTCTAAAACCCAGTGAGTAGTCAACCATCAGTAAGCAGATGAGGCTTCTGTAGTTTGTACAAGAGAACACATCCTTAAGTTTTACAGCTCCGATGCCAGGGCATGCTGCCTCCATTGTGTACATGAAGGTTGGTAGAGGTCATGTCCAAACAGTGCAACTGCTGATCTGCACCAGCACGACCTTTCTTACAGAGCCAAAGCATGTGCCACAGCAGCTGTGCCAACAAGAGACAAAGGCCACTACACCCTTCCCAGGACACACAGCACCAACCATATCAGACGTGGAGAGAATGAGGCATTAACCACAGACCAGCTGCTGTCTAACAAATGTTGCTTTTACTCACCCTGACAAGCCAAGAGAGCGTGTGGAAGAGCAGCTATATAATAAATACATTATACATATATAATAATAAATACATATAAAAAAACCCCCAAATCATTTCAGTTGCAGTTGAAACATGGCAGCAGGGAGCAGAAACAACCCATAGCTTCCTCCTGAGCCAGACTAGGTCCTTGTCAGCCCTACCTGGTCAGGCTGATCTCATAGGACCCAGCTGAGCTCCAAGCAGCAGGAGCTGCACGACTGGTTTCACGGGACATGAGTGACAAGTGAGGCTGCAGGGATCAAGTGAGGCCGGAGACACCGCTGGTAAAAAACATGCAAACATCCTCGTTGTGCAACTGGCTGAGACAAACGCTCTGGTCTAGCAAACACCAACTGTCAGCAATGCTTGGCTGCTGCTCTGGAGTGAAACCTCAGAACTGCTGAGTTGACATCATTTGTAGTGGCAGCCCCGTGCATCCCCTGGCACCGGTGCTGGCACCAGCATTACCCACAGCTGCACCATCTCCCCTCCTCCCACCCAGCCTCCCACCACAACAAGGTTTCCCTCCAAAGCTCTGATACAAGTAGTTACTATTACAAAAAGTGGAATATTTTGATTTAAGCTAAACCACAGTTAAGTTTCATATAACTGTATTTTTGAAAGCTAGACAGAATGTCCCTCTGATAGAATGTTTTCCTTATAGCATGTTTTTTTTCAAAGTGTTTTTCCAGACACTGTTCAGAGAGAAATTATGTCTTAAGTATGATCTGTGCTTAACAGATGTGTCTTCTTCTATAATCACCTCTGTTTGCAATCTTTCCTTATCTAAAACAGTCACTTTCCAACACCTGAAGGGGGCCAACAAGAAAGCTGGGGAGGAAATTTTTACAAGGGCAAGTAGTGACAGGACAAGGGGGAATGGCTTTAAATTGGAAGGGGAAAGATTTAGATTACACTTTAGGAAGAAATACCTCACGATGAGGGTGGTGAGACACTGGCACAGGTTGTCCAAGGAAGCTGTGGATGCCCCCTCCCTGGAAGCGTTCAAGGCCATGTCTGACAGGGCCTTGAGCAGCCTGGGCTGGTGGGAGGTGTCCCTGCCCATGGCAGGGGGGTTAGAACTGGATGGGCTTTGGGGTGCCTTCCAACCCAAACGATTCTGTGATTCTGTGATTCTAAAATGCAACGTCAGACAGAGAACTGTCTCTGAACAGCCAGTTTGCAGAGATTTGGCTGTTGTGCAGTTCATAGTAACATCAAAATCAGTCCTTGCAAAGTAATAGAATATGCATAAGATTTCTGGGACAATTTATACATATGCATGGGAGTGGGAAATAGATCCTGTCCCAGCTCTTGTCTCGTTACGCGTGAGTGATGGAAACCATTTCCGCACCCCCCCGGCGCTGAAATAAAGGATGCTGCTTTCTAAAACTCCAGAACGAGTCCTAGAGAGTTTATCTGCCGGCATTTTCGGTACCAGCCCGCCCGCCGCCCCGCCCGCTCAGGCTGAAGGACAGCGGGCCGAGATGGTGGCGCCCGGCTCTGTCCTCTCGGCAGCCGCGGCCGGGGGGGGCGGTGCCGGGGCCGCCGGGGGGTGACGCTCCTTCGCGCTGGGAACGCGGCTGTCCGCTTCGTCCCGCCTCTCGGTGTCACGCACCGCCCGCTCCGCCGGGCCGGTGGAGGGAGGCGGCGGGAGGCGGGGAGCGCTGCTGGCTGGGAAGGTGCGCGCGGGGTGGGGGGCGGCGGGCATTGATGGAGTCTCCGGGCTGTTCGGGGCCGAGTCCTTGATGGGGTCTCTGGGCAGGTCAGGGCGGGACTGAGTCTTTGATGGGGTCTCCAGGCGGATCGAGGGTGCCGAGCAGAAGGTTCCTGCAGGGCTGGCGTTTCCCTTCCCACATCGCGAGTAACTGCGGTTTTGTTTTCTGGTGCGCAGGATTGAACCCCGAGCCCCAGAAATGAGGAGGGTTTTGTGCGTGGAGCCCGTCATTTTCGTCTACATGTTCGCGTGCTCCCTGACGAGCCCGCTGGTGCAGCAGTTCATCTACCGGCGCCTGTGGGAGGACGAGTACAACTCCACTGCCATCAGCGATGCCAATGCCTCTCGCTGCGAGCAGAATCAGAGCAGCCCGACTTACATCAAGCAGAAGGTAAGAGGGGTTGAAAATAGAATCGTAAATAGACTTGCAGCCATCGAGTTGCTGTCTCAACATAACCTCCTTTTATGTAACCTTACTTGACCTTTCCTATAGAGAAAAGCAGTAGTTTTGTAAGCTGCTGGCACTTCACTGCCTCATTGCTCTGGTGTTGCACTGTAGGTAGTCGTAGTGCTTTAAAGACAATTGTCTCCAGGAAGATGCCAAGGTAAATTCATGTTTTAGTGAGAGTTGAAAATAATCAGAGAGGATCAGCCTAAATTGACATTGACCTGGCATTACAGCGGGTACCACTGAAGGCTCCTCCTCCCAGAACAGTTGTGCATGTGTTGTGAGCCATCAGTTGTCTCTGCAGCTGCTGGTGTTCTTTGTAACTATGTAAAGTATAGGAAACGTCCTATAATTTTCAAGTATAAGATCTAGTTTAGAATACATTTGTTTTGGAGGAGTTAACAAGAGTGAAGAATGGAGGAGAGTAAAATAAAAACATTTGTCATTTTAAAATATGAAAAAAATATGAACTGATCTTCACACAATCAAATATAATTCAAGATTTACCATCCAGAGTGCTGGTCTGCCTTGTGGAAACAGAAAGACGTTGAGATTACAGCATCCCACGGCCAATTACATTTTTAGCACTGTTTCATAGTTCAGCATGCTGGATAGCTAGTTGACTGGAATCTGTTCTGTTGCACTTCCGGTGCAGTTTCAATGCTATGCTTAAGGAGAGCTAACTATGGGCTGCCAGCAGAAGAAATGATCACACTCCATTTTCTTGTCCCCTTTCTCTCCCGCCCTCATGTTGTATTTCACAATTCCACAGTTACAGGTTACAGTTTGGATTTGATCAGGGCACTGATTCAACAGAAAGTGCATCTCTTTTTTAAGATTGTTGCTTTTTTGAGTGGTTTGAGGGTTTTTTTATGAAGCATTACATTGCTCTGATAGGCTCTGTGGTCACATGATTGCTGTATTTAACATGGCAGGGGCAACCTGTTTCCAAAAGAGGTACAGTGGAATCATCCTTGGCAACAACAACCAGCAGTTAGGTTAGATTAAGTGGAAAATGAAACCATTGTAGGGTCAGAATAGTAGACGACTCAGACTGTAAATTACCTAGAAAACATTGTTATGGCAACAGTCAGCTGGCATCCTCTTGTGTTGCTCAAAAAAGTGGCACTTGAAAATTTTTGCTCACATCTCAGATTTGAATCTCTGGTGTGGTGCGTATGCAGAAGATGGGAGCACCTGAGCTTATCTGCTTTATTTGTCATAATATGAAAGAATTTTTTAATGGTACATATGCTCCATTTGAAGATTATCAGAGAAATAATTCAGGATTTTTAGCATGGAGTAGTTTCTTCCTCATTGTGACAGAAGCCAGTCTGAGCAGAAAGAATGTGAAAGTAAAGAGGTTGATAGAATTGTAGTCCAGCGTGCCTTCTGGGCTGATCCATCAGTTGAGGAAGGTAATGTATGCCAACCGTTGGTATTAATTTGAAGATAATAACCAAGTATTGTCTGAGTAATGCTTGTATGTTACTTCCCCAAATTATTTTCTCTAGTATTAGCTCCCCATTGGGTGCAAAGTGTGGGCACTTTGTCATATGGTGTCATGTGTCAATGGAAGGAGCAACTGTAAGAAAACCACACGTTCTAATTGCAGAGCCCATCAAGAAACCTACATTTCGCAAACATTTCTTTGCATTTACTAGAAAACCTCCAAATTCAAACCTTCAAATTGTGGTCACCTGTGGTTCAGGATATAAGACTTCATATTTCTTTTTGCAAAACACAGAAGCAGAGTGCTTAATTTCAGCTGAAGTTAAATAGCATCTCTGATTGATGTACTGGTGAGTTCAGACACTACAGGCTTTGAGGCATAAAGGATACAAAGTACAATGAACTTGATATTAGGGAACATGAGATCTTCAAGACACTTGAATAATGGCCAATTGAACTCCTTTGTTTCCCTTCCCTGCCAAATTTCCATTCCCTCCATTTCAATGATCGCCAGCAGGACGTGAGCTTTTGAACAAGTATCCTCTTGTCTGGATGTCTTGCCTGCATTTCTCATACCACACTTGTTACCGTAGTATAAGAATGTAAAATGCTCAAAACACCCATTGATTTTGATGGAACCTGGTCTCTGTGTATGGGGAAAAGAGTAGATCTAGAAATGCATTTCCAAGCCCTTTGCTAAGGATATGCGAGGTAGGTGTTCTGGATTTTCCAAGACCATCCTAACTGACTTTTGTTTACAGATGCTATACATTTTGCTGTCAGGAGCGTTGCCAACAAAGCCTGTTTGTCATTAACTTTTACAAGGACACCTCCCCAAATTAATTAATTTAGTGTAAGTCCTTTCATTCTGGGAATGGATGCGCTTTTTACTAATCTTACCTATTTCAAAACAAAATATAAAAGGAAGACAAAAATTACTTGGAACCTGCAAAGAAGTAGAATACAGTTCAAAATGTATAGTCTTTGCAGCATTTGGTTTAATTATTTCTTACAATTTGAAGGAAATTAGGAATTTTATAATAAAATGAGTTCAAAGGTAATTTGAATACATGGGGAAGCATTCCAATCACTGGCTTGGATAATTCTTGTTTTTAGCTCAGAAAGAGTTATATTATTAATCATTAAACATTAAACATTAGTTATGATCCAGATTATTTATTATCCAATCCATGCAGGTTCCTTTGCTACTCAGTAATATTTTTTAATTTTATGAGCTCATCAGTTTATTATTTCCTGTACATTGTTCAGTCTCGGGCACTACACTTTTCGATTAATCCTCGTGTAAGTGAATTGCTTCTTCATTTTCATTCTTTGAAATCTATAGTTTTAAGGACTAACTCTGTCCACAGTGAGCATTTTTTTCAGAGTGCATTTGCAGATTCAAAAACTAGACCTTTCTCTTCAAATTTATGTAGCTCCATTGATTTTAATAGTTGCATGATTTTAAAGCAGCTGCAGTTTTGACCTATCATTTTCTGTGTTCCTTTCCACTGACTTTATAAAAGCAAGAAGTGGGTAGTTGAGTGCTTTACACTCTAAATGGAGTTTTTCTGTTCTTTTATCTTACAGTCATCAGTAGACAAGAAGCCATTCATGTCAGCAAAGTTATGGTCATTTGCGGTATCTGGATGTGTAGCCACATTCTTTGTGTTGCACATGTACTTGCAAAGCAGTGAAACCCAAGTCTTTGTTGTTTCATTCCTTCAGTTTAACACTGCATTATGGTTTGTCAATAATATTCATATTGTATGATTATTGTGGGTTGAAATTATATATGATAACATGTAGTTTTATTTCTAATGTATTAGCATTTCTTTGAGGCTCGTGTCTTTGATCCTGATGATCCTAGTAAATAAATAGTGCCTGCAAATACGTAGCATTCTCTTGGTCAGCGGGGGAGGAGCTAAAGATCAAAATATCATTTTCCATCTGGATTTGTTCAGTCTTTGTGGTTTTGAACCTTCCAGAGTGACTACAGTCCTGGCCAGTGAACAGGAGATCATGGATCCTAAGGTGGTCAGATACCATATGAGAAGAGAGTAAAAGCTCCAGGGTGCTGGGGATCTTGAGGGCTTTCCTTGAGGGAATTTTCTTCTTGCAATAAAATGTGGTATCGTGTTAGAAAAGTGATTGAACTAGAAACTCACGGTCTTTGCCTGTATATACAAATATTAATTTATAAAGCATTCAGTAGTTTTGAAATTCCCCAAAGTATATTCCTGGAAATTCTAGGGTGTTTTTTTTGTCTTTTGGCTGCTACTCGGTGGGGATGATGTTAGCTACAGAGAAAACACTTGAAACATGGAATATAGACAGCTTGAATGCAGGCTGAGAATGGCTTGGGAAGACTTAGATGGCTGTACCCGCTACTGATTGAAGAGTACAACCCCTGCCCAAGTCAGTGTGATACCTCAGAAAGAGTGAAGACAACTTTCAGAGTGACTTGACTGCATCTGAAAGTTTAGTTTATAGAGGATAAAGGCATTGTGTGAATGAAGTTACCTCTTTTTGTCTGCAGCTCTTTTGTCTGATCAGGTAGTTGTCTTTGACAGGGCTGCTCTGGCTACTGTCTCTCCAGCGTGCATCAGTGCATTAAAGCAAGATCTGAATTGGCTTGCTGAGCATCGTTTAGCAGCCAGCTTCATAACAAGATAGTCTTCCTATTTTTTTAATTTACTTTTCTGTAGTTATTTTTTCTACACCCATTCACATTCTCTTAACTGTTTGGTTTTCAGCTACATTTGATTTTTTTATTTCTGTTAAAAAGAACCCAGAAATTTTTCACACAGTGGGTGTTCACAGTTTATTGTCATAGTGTTAGCTGCTGTTCCTTATGGGAATACCTGCAGTAGCATATCCATAGACACATCATTGATTTGGACAGTTTATGAACTCAGAGCTTTCCAGTGTTTTAAAAATTAGTTAATTCACATATCTGTGAGATGGTATAATTTTTACTGCTGTGTTTCACATTTGTGGTTGTTGTTGGTGTTATTAAAATTATACACAGGGATGTCAGAGCAAATCCTGATCTATTTACTTGCATAATGTGCCTCTGTGGAAATTGTTGCTTTGTCACCCTCTCAATAGGATTATTTTTAGAAAGAAAAATTACCTCCTGTGCATAGGGAGCGTGGAGTGTGTTCTTTAATCAAAGTCTATTTTACTATGGATTTCTGAGAGAAATAGGCCCAGTGTCCTTTTGCAATACCCTATACTGAAGGAGGTACTTAACAGCTCTTGTAAATGCATTTTCAAGAGAAATGTTCTGTTATCTCCATTGAAACTTCTCTGTCAAGAGTAGTAGTAGGACTATATCTTAAGAAATAAGTTCTGATTTTAAATGTAACAAGGGATGTTTGAGGAGCAATGAAGGTAAAATTACAAAAGCAGGAGTCTTCAAATACACAATTTCTTCGTATTAGCCATTACTGTAATGTAATGCATTCTTATAAACAGTCATATGCTGTATTTTATTGTAGCATAATATATTATGTAAGTTATGTATTCTTATAAAATGATATTGTAGTTATTCTTTTCTATAATAGTTGAATTTATAATATATAAACATGTATTGTGCTATACATTATCTAGTACTAATCATTATGTAATACTATTATAAATTAGATATTTTAATTTTTTTTTACAATGTACTATAGTATCTGTTCTTATTTTTGTCTTGTCTTTGCAGAAAGTTCAAGAAAAAGCCTCTGTTTTCAATACGCAATTGGACTTAACTGGTGCAATTCCCAGCCTTATAGTTGCCTTTGTCATTGTAGCTAATGGAGATCGCCAGGGACGCAAAAGGTCTTTAGTTTTACCATCAATGGGAGCTTTGATTGCTGATATTTGCCTCAGTGCAATATCATATTTTTCCATGTCACTTTCTATCCTGTTTGCAGTTGCATTTATTACTGGACTGTTTGGGAGTATGGCAACTTTTCTCGGAGGAGGCTTTGCTTTTATAGCAGATGTGTGTCACGATGAGAAGCAGAAGACAACGCGAATAGCTGTGGTGGATTTGATTTTTGGAATTGTATCTGGATTGGCAGGACTGTCATCTGGCTACTTTCTAAGAGGAATAGGCTTTACGTGGACATTTGTGACAGCATCTCTGCTTCATGTCATTAATATTTTCTATATTCTATTTCTTCTGGAAGATACAGTAGGCGTATCTGAATTCCAGCACCAGACACCAGTATCTTGTACGGAACTTATGAGTGAAACATTTTCTGGAGTGTACATGCTTTTTAAAACTGCCTCTCATAAAAAGAGAATTTTAATCATTGTGTTACTTTTTACATTTATGACTTATTTGTTTACTATGTTTGGTGGAAGTTCACTTTTTACACTGTATGAACTGGATGAGCCACTCTGTTGGAATGAAGTATACATTGGATATGGAGCAGCTGCATTCACTTCTGTCTCTCTGACCAGCTTTTTAGGAGTTTACTTATTTTCTAAATGTCTCAAAGACATTTATATTGTCTTTATTGGGATATTTTCTTACATTGGAGGAATGGTCATGGCTGCCTTTGCCAAAACCACCCTGCTCATGTTTTTAGGTGAGTCCAGTATTGGCCATTCTATGGTCAACAATATATACAAAGATACTGCTGTGTTATCTGTAGTGAGTGCAGTTTGTAGGTACTGGATGTAGCATCTTGGAAGGGTCATAGAGAGGTAAAATAGACAAGGTGGGGTCAGGCTGATTTAGAATTTAATTAAATAAGTGTGTGGAGAGTGAATAGAATTACTTGTTTATGATTTGGTTGTAGTGCAACACAGATATATTGGATTTATTAATTTCTCTGTGCTTGCATAATTGTGTCTTGGCATACTTCTATTTTGTTTTTTTAATTGGCTTTTACTATTTGGGTAACTGGGCATTCAAAAGTATGTGACTAATTCATTTGAAATGTATTTGTAAAATCCTAATGATTTATTACTTCATTGTCTAATGATTGATCCATTGCTTTTCAGTAAGAGTGCCATCTTTGCTCTGCGTGATGCCTATTCCTGTTCTCCGATCCATGCTGTCAAAAGTGGTTCTCCCTGGTGAACAGGGCGAGTAGAATTTGTTTTTAAACAATACACCAATATGGTATTTCAGAACAGAGATACACCGAGATTAGCTTTAAACAAACAGATAACTTACTGGTATTTTAAAACTATTTTTCTTTAAAGTTCCATATAATACAACCCTATGTCACAGTATTAATGGCTTTTCATTCTGGATTTCATATAAACAACATGGTGTTTTGAAACTACTGCAAGTTTCAACCTCCGAAGGAGATACTGCTCTACAAATAAAGACTCTGGTCAACTTGAAGCAGAGGAATGCTCAAGGTTTACGCAGATGTGATTTCACAAGTGCTTCTACATTCAAAAGATTTTGATGTACAGAGAAAGATGCATATCTGTTATTTAGTCAGTGTCACACAATAATTTAGAAAGCAAGTAGTAAGTGGCCAACCTTCAAAGCCACTTGAAAACAATTAAAAACTTGGATCCCAAGCTATGTGCCAGTCTCCATGGGTCACTGTCGCTACTTCAACACTTCCCAAAAGATATACTACTTCCAAAAGTTCTTTCCAAAAAATGTTAGGCCTCAAAATATGGCTCTAGTATCGCATATTTTGCTGTGACTGAATTTTTGAGAGCATATACTTTCTAGAAGCATTCACCTGAGTTGATTTTATTTTTTTAAAAAAACAAAGATCTCTTTGTTCTGAACTATAGTGATATTACACCTCTCTATCTGTAGTTTCTTGGCATTCTTCAGGGCTTTTGTTACACGCATAATTTGATACAGGAATCATATTGCCCCTTGTCATCCTTTTCTGCTTACCTGTTGTGATTTTGATTTTGGTTCCATGACTATGCTTGGGAAAATATGCTCTGACATATGGGATAGACTGCCACCCCAGTGGGTAGTTCAGTGCAAAAATTGCTGCTTTTTTTCCCTTAAAAACTGAGGAGAGATGCTTATATGCTGAACAAGCAGCCTTTGTTAGCTCAAAGTCTTTTCTGCCTATAAGGGTGAAGATTAGAGAGGAAGAAAAACAGTAGGGTAAGAATCAAGAGGAAAACTGGAAGGGGTAAAGGATGGAGCTGAGCAGAACATGGTTTGTGAGGATGAATAGTTTGAACTTAATGTCATATGCAGGTTCAAGAAAGTATGTATGGTGATACAATAGTAGCACAGAAAAATAGTTTCTATGAGCAAAATGTTGTGGTTTTTTTCATTTAAAACTCAATTCTTTTGTAGGAATCCCCACCGAAGACACTGTCATAGCAAATCATAGGATAATTAGGTGCTTATGACTCTCGTACTTGCTAAAATATGTAGATAGATAGATCTTCCACAACAAATTTAAAAATTTCAGTACTTTGAGATGGTTTTGTTTGTAATGCATCCATTTGTTTTTTGGCAGGTGCTGTGTTTGCTTGTATTGCCTGTTTAGAAGTTGTGACCGGCACTATTTCACTTTCAGTTTTTAACATTCTCTATGCAGCTACTGTTGCATGGTTTTCAGGCTTTGGCTTCCTCTTATCAGCAGGCCTTTGTCTAATTCCACTGGCTGCTCTGTGGTAAGTACAGATCAGGAGGGTGCTTCTAACTGCTTTACTAGTAATTTCTGTTTTGACAGGAGTCGAAGTGGAATGCCTCAGTGCAGTAGTTCTCAAATTTCAGTATTTTCTAGTGTGCTGGCATTATTTCTTGGGTAGCTCTCCCTCCAGCTTCCATCCAGTTCAGGAACTGCGTTTATCTGGCAAGCCTGTGGAAAGTACAAGGGTCTGCTAGGAGTGGGGCATAGCTGAAATGAGGAGACACAACAGTGTCTTCCACAGGGGGATAGAATAGGAGAGAGGAGAGAGGGAGCCCAGGCTATGGGGGGCTGCTTACTCGGTGAGGCTTGTGACCAGACTCTGAGAAGAGTGGCTCGCTCTACAGCTGTGGATAGCTGCAGTTTCCTGTTTTTATTCTCTTCAGCACCTACTATCCTACACCGGTGTGGAGAATACTTTTCAGTAAAGTAATAAAAATGTGAGAAATTCAGTTATATCAACAAAGGCCCAGTAAATACTTGTTTTATTAAATATTAGTTTTAGTTTAGTTCAGTGCTGTATGCTTGTTCTACCACAGAGTGCAAAACACAGAGTACAATCAGCATAAAAGACAAGAGTGAAATCAAGTTTTACTTATTTAAACAAGAAAGTTAACAAATTATTAGTAGAGATGAACAACGAGTTAACAATAATAGCTTTTAAAGCTAATGTGTCTAATCATTACTGCAGGAGAATAAGTATAGTAATTAAGAAAGATGCATGAGCCATAGTTCGGTACTTATCAAAGACAGCAATGATACTGTCTAACCTGAGTAATAAAGCTGATGTCTGTAACAGAGCTGTGTGCGTGTGTGTTGGTTCAGAATCGACATGCTGTACTTAACTATCTCAGCTAAAGATATGTCTTATCTATGTCTTACAGCTGGCTTCTGTGCACAAGCTGGAATGGGGAGGACTTGGCTCTGCTTGTACCTGAAGAAGTGTCCAGCATAGAGAGTGCTGATAGTTGAACAAAAGGATTCACCTACCTGGGTTTTCTAATCGGGCATGTACTGGTAGAGGCCATTATGTCATACTGAGACCGTAGAGATAACACCACAGTTGCAGATGCAAGCTCGAAGTGGCCCTACAGCTAGCACTCTTCATCCAGTCTCTTTTTAGCGCTTGGATAAAGCTAGCTTATATACTTAACTATGCACATAGGCTGGTAATGGAGATTTTAATGCTGCTTTCAGCATGAATTAAAAAGAAAGGTGGGATAATGCTGTCTTTCTCAAGTCTGAGAATGTCAGCTGTGGATTGTGATACATCTTGTATCATTCCAAGTGGGTTGAGAGAGATAAGCTTATCAGTTCAGAGTGTGCTGGCAATTCTGTTGAAGTCAGTGGAGCTCATGCTAGCTGAGGATGTGGTCCACTGTGTACATCTGAAACAGCCTGTCTTAATGGTGAAGCCCCCAAACCTGTATAAAATTACTAAACTAACGGGTTTTTTTTCAGAAAGCAACCAAATTGGAGGCAGAACTTGCACCTGCTGTAAGTAGATTTACTGCTCTGCAGTTAGCAGGGAATGTTTCTGCAAGTTTAATGTATGATTTGCAGAGCTTGCCTGTGACTTAGTTCTTGAAAAGGATTATCACACAGAACTGCCAAGCTTAAACAGTTTCCAGCTTGCAGAGCCTGTGTCTATGTTTTGCAGAGGCCATATTGCACATTTATTTTTATCAATTTCCATATATTAGGGACTGCACAGAGACACCTCTATTTTTTGTCCCATAGATATTTCCTGTTTTCTACTTAAGTTGGCTGTAGCTTAAATGTTTCTTCTAGTGAAAGGCCGTAACAACATTTCTTTTCATTGGATCTCTGATTTTTTTCTTTATAACCCTGAAATTAGGTGACCAAATGTGAATCATACATCTAATCATCTTGCAATGAATGCAGCATAATTTTTGAGCACTTGAACAGCATTTCTCATCTTCAAAGCACTTCACAAATGCTATTAAAGAACCTCCTTCTGTAATAGATATTATCCTCCCTGTTACAGAGAGAGAGAAATCAACAGAGAGGACAAATGACTTGCCCAGGGCCACACTGCAAACTGGTGAGACTGCCAAAATTAGATAGGTTTCTGTGTTGACTCTTCACATTTTTGATTGAGAACTTTAAGTAGAAATAATCCAGAGTACTGACTTCTGGAATGCACAGCACAGGTATCAAGGTCCACTCCCATGTGGGTTATTTTCCAGAGAAATAATGTAAAGTGGTTAAAATTCATAGCAGGAAGACTCCAAGAAAGTAACTGTGATGCGGGAACTGACTTCACGTGTACACAGCACAGGATGAAAATGATGACAGCAGTAACTTATACTGTATAAGCAGTTACCTCATGGCCATTAATATCCATCATATGAACAGAGTACTTCTGCAGAGCTTCTAAGTGGTACTCCAACAAAAAAATCAGTACCACATCATAATACTATTGTAGATCCTTTTTGCTTGAACGACAGCATTGTTTCCAAGCTACATATCATAATCACCAAGAACTTTGAAAGAGGGTTCAAATAAAGTAAAGGAGAGTTAGTTTATACTTTCCGGGTGACCATTACCTACCCATCACTAGTGAAAACAGTTTGGACCTCCTTCCTTGAGGTGCCCAAGTTACTGCTAACTTGTTGGACAAGTGAGCTGAGTTTTATAATAATAATAATAATGTCCAAAAGCTAATGAGTACTTGTGAAGAAATCAGGAAAACACTGATGTAAAGGATTTCAGCACAAAGATTACATTGTCTTCCTTGCCTCTTCGTTATGCAGTTATTTAAGCCTTATGAAATTAACTGTTTCATACAAAACTGCCTAGAGAAAGTACATCAGCTTAAGAAGGGGTGTGTGCCTTCACTTTCTCTTGTTGTAGACACACCTCTGCTACTACTCAGAAGGAAGCAACAAAGTAAGCCCATTCCACAGTGGCGTTGTGTCAGTCCAACTGAGAAACAAGCAGGTACGCTTGGGGAATGGCTTTGTTATGGTTTGATTTTCTGTACAAAGTACTTGCTGTTTGCAAAGTATTTCTGGTAGATACAGCATTTAAAACTGGTTGTAAATTTAGGTCAAAACACATGACGGATATGAACTGTGAGTTTTAAAGTGCCTAGCACAATGCAAGTTGATGAAACCAGGTACTAATGTGCTTCAGATTATTAAATCAAAATCTTACAAGTTTGTAATAGTTGCTCTATTTGTATATAAATATAAATTGTTCTGACAGAAATTAATAATGAAGTTTTTTTTTTTAAACTTGTAGTTATTGTTTTGGTTTTTTGACAATGGGATGGCTGGTGAAGGGATGTTTTATGTAAACAGAAGGATTAGCACTATGGCCAATTGTGTGGTCATAACAAACAAATAGCACTGCAGGAAGACACACTTTTGTCTCCCTCCTGCACTTCGGGAGAGGAAGAGATGCTGCCCAGATCATCAGCAAGAGGAGGTGGGGAATTGCAGTGGAGGGACAGCAGTGGTGTCTACAAGAACTCAGCCTGGGGCCTTGTTTTTAGAGCTGGAGACCCACAAAATCTGCCCCTGCTCAGGTTGGGTCTGACACAAGACTAAGGCTGGTCTGCTCCAGTTACACCTTTCCACACACCGTGTGTGGCATACCACCACAGGTTGCTACTTGCCACACCTGCCTTACAAATGAGGCCTGTAAGACATAGGGAGAAGGGGCTGGCCCAGGCCCTAGCCCAACTCACTGCAACACTAAGCAAGTGCAACCCTTCCTTTTTAGCTCAAAAGCTCTTTGCCTCAGTCCTCTTTGACTCCCATTTCTCTATTAAAAGCATAAATTCTTGCCAACCTCTTAACACATACCCTTTGCTTTCCAGCCCAGCTAACCCCCCAAATTAGCTTCCTTGTTCTGCATATGGCTTGATCTCACCCAAGACTGCAATAAAGTATATTAATCCTAGAACAAAACCACCTGGAAGTTACATCTGGCCTCCTAATCTGTGTCCTCTCTTTGCTGCACTAATGAGAAACTATAGTAAGGTGACTTGTCTTAATGTAGTTTTGCTCGGGCACAATAGCATCCGTGCTTCAGCCCACACCAGGGAAGGCCGAGTGGGTGAGGCAGGGAACTAAATGGAGCCAGTAACTCTGTACACCTCTTTTCCTGGAACAGTGCTGGTGGGAAGGCAGATCTGAAAACCTCCCAAAAATCAATGCCCACATCTTAAATTGCCCCAGACTTGGCAAGGTCTCAAGTCCCTCAGCCTTTCTGGCCTGGGCCTGCAGCAACACAAAAGCCTACTGAAACCCATGCTTGCTTTTTAACAACAGTGTACTTTGGCTTTATAAAACCTAGCAATTATAAAATAGCCAACTTTGATATTTAGCAAAGTCTATCAGTTCACAGATAAGGGCAGCCACAGAAAACAAAATAGCAAGTAGGTCTATGCTTGCGTGTTCAATTTATTAATTATGTTTAACCTCGCTAAAGCAAAAAAAATACTAGTAAGGCCTTGGGTTTTATTTCATAGCACGACTCTCTAATTTCTGTAACTCAAGAGAAAGGTTTCAAAGTTTCACTTCTTTAACAATTTTAAACAATTTTAAACATAAAACCAAATAAACCCCACCAGTAAAGTGTCTCATACCATATTATCTCAGTGTTTTTAATTTACTGCAATATTTTGCAGTAGGTGCACATAAAAGCATTGTAAAACTTACAGGACAGAAGCAAGAGGTTGCCCACATAGACAGGGAATCTGTGGCAGCTTTAAGCACAATGAAAAGCAGAAAAAGGGGTTTGGGAAAGTAGGTTTATAGCAACATCTCTGCTAAAATTATCTACAACAGAGCAGTAAGTGCACTAAGTTCAGTTTAACCAAGTCATTAAAACCTGATAAATAAAAATGGTTCCTGTCTTAGAAATACTGTTTGAAGCTCCAAATATATGACAAGAGATGACATCTTTTGAACCACAGACTTTTTTTTTTTTTTCTCCAAGTAATATGTCACATCACATTACCTGCCTTGCAGGATTTATATATGGCACACACACATATGACATGAGAAACTAGTTACAACCTCCCACATTTCCCATTTCAATTTCACACCACCTCCCAATTAAGTACGTAAAACACCTTTCAGTAGCCCACTCCTTTAAAAGGTGTATTTAAGAATAGGTCTCTCATTCTCCCTCAAGATCTGGTTTTGGTAAATCCACAAAAATGATTTCCCTATTTGCCATCTAGTACCACTGTATTTTCATGTTCTCTACATAGCAGCTTTATTAGGTACTGTCATAATGAAGCAGCATTCTTTCTTAATCCCTGAATACTGAAGTACCTAGATCTAACAGTGCTGTTCTGGATTATGTTCCTAAAAGGATTTTCTTTAAACTCCAAGTGGAACTTGTTTCTACATTCAGAAACCAGAATATCCTCTCAGGGATACAGATAAAAAAATCCAGACCTTTAGCTCCCTTTTTACAGTGATACTTCCCATTCTACACAAAAGCTTAATGACTCATGAATCACAGTCAACAGGGGAGAAAATATATGTAGCAGGATTCCACTGGCAGTGCAGAAGTTAAAGATCTTTAAAGATATTGCAAGAAAAAGAAACAGCACTGTGTTACAGATTAGAGATTCTTGATTTGTGATTAAATATATTTTGGAACGCAACAACATTTATATCAAATTTTTATTCAATAGTTTAAAAACTGTACGGAGATTTTCATGAACAGAGTTACTTGATGGAAAAATGCCTTCTTTTCTCCCTCAAAAAGTTCTTCTGCAAGAACATCCATTAAATGTATTTATCAGTAATCAGTTTTAAAATGCATGGGTATTTTTGGATTTCTTGTATACGTATATAGCATTTCCATAGTTAAGAAGCAGTGTCCTGAGCAGTGTATGAAAAGACATTATTGAAACTTTGTAGTTACAGGACATTTATATAATTGACAACAAGCACAGAACAATTTATAGACTTTTAACATTTAATGTGCCTTTTCATCAAGGAAGGCAAATGATAACTGTAGGACTGCTTAACACTGTGTCAATTTAGTATCGTGTATTCCGATCTGCAGTATAAAGACACACACAAAACATTTTTATGCAGTACATTTTGTTAAAATAAACCAAGTTTATATTCCATCATCATGTGTGGTTCTCCCATAACCTCACTCTGTGATGGATCTGGAAAAAAAAAAGTTGACAGCATGAGGCTTTTACCAAGCTACAAAAAACCAACAATAACTATGAAGATGAGCATACATTTTTTCACAAGGACAAACCCTCATAACCCCACTTCAGTAAAACTAAACAGTTCTATATTAGCACACTTTCCTATGGCCTGAATCTCAAGGCTGACTGAAATTTGTGTTTAAGAAAACTCAAGTCTGACTGAGGGCTTTCCTTATAGGTGCTCCACATCTCTTTCCAATGCAACTTCTCTGCACAACACGAGCTCATACTCTGGCCCTTCTGCTAGTTGAGACATACCCACGGCTTCTCTTCTTCACACAACCACCTAATTTCACAGAAATTCTATGCCCTTAAGTATCTCTGAGATTTCCTCCATTCTGTAAGGTACGGTTGACATCAGCCACTGTACTCAAAAGGTTATCAAGGAATGTGCAGAGGACATGAGGTAGTTCATACTCACGAGTATGAACTTTATTTCCATATAAGAAATAAAAACAAGGAAATCCAAGGCCAGAAAACAGTTTGCAACTGCACTTTGAAAGAAATACATCTTTCTTTAGGGAGTGTTTTCCCTCCATAAATAAGGCGTATTAATGAGTTTGATTCCTCCAGAGACAACAAAATTACTAAGTCCAGCCCCCAGCCAACACACAGAACCTTACCAAAGTCACTAACTAACCCAATCACTCCTTAGCCCTCTATAAAAATGTAACAGCTTGTTGTGAGCAATGGTAAATATCCAAATTGTCATTAATTACGTTTGACCTTACTTTACCTCCTGAACTATAATAACCTAAAATTCCTTCCCTTGCTCCATGTAAATCCATCCCAGAAAATAATCCCAGATTTACCTCATGCCTCTAGATTTCCACTTATCCCTCCATTATTTCCAGTTTCCTGTCTCCCTGTCTCTTTCCATTCTCCAATCCCACCTCAGAACACCCTCTGCCTCATTCCACACCCTTAACTACCAGCTAGAAACACATTTTTTTTAAACTATTTTTCCAAGTTTATTCTATTCCACACATACTAGTTGTCAGTCAGTAGCCCATGACCCAACTGCAAACTATCAAGTTAACCTGAGGGAGCCTTCCACATCTCTGGTTCCTCACTTCAGTATCTCTGATCTTTATTTATTTATTTTTAATTATATAATTAATACAAACTTTGTATCTTGCATGATCACTCCTTTAGAAACCCAGCCTACAAGCAAATACTGGCTCACTCAATATTTCAGAGTAATTCCCACACAACTAGCAGCTGAACAAAAGTTATTTTTCCTTCCCCCAGTGCTTCTTTGCCTTTAGGAATTCATTTTTTTCCTTTGTATTTTGTGCATTTAATTTACTTATTCCATAGGGGCAGAGAACTTCACAGTTGCCAAATTTTAACTTTAAATGTTTTCATAACAGTCAAAACAGAAGGTATTTACCATTAAGTATATCCTCAAAACCAATGCATTCATCATTTCCCCTCAGAGTGTCCAGTGCTATGCTTGAGCTGTAAAGGAATGGGAGACGCTGAACCTATAAAAAGACAACAAGAGTTCAAGTTTCTGCAAGTCTGAAATCGAATATAAATTATTTGGATTTCTCAATCTGAAGTTACAGGCAGAGTCACTTCTTTCAAGAACAGCAATGATACAAGACAACTACTGGCACGTGTAGAGAGCAAAACCTAGGTAACACCACCAGCTTCTATTGTTTATGTCTGTTTTGAAAATGGATTTGCAGCTACTACAGCAAATAGTTTAGTTAAAAAGTAGGCATTTTTTCTCTCTGTTATCACATAAAACTGGGAGGGTCACTGCAAACTCTAACACCCTCGGGTCTTTACTGGGCAACTGACATAGTGCAGTGCTTGGGAACCACACTTTAAGTTTTTTATGTCTCTGACACAAGTCAGGAATGTAAGTGAAAGTCATACTGATTTTCACATCTAAACATCATCCTGCGGTTAAATGCAATTAATCTAAATCACAGTTATTCTTTTGATCTCCATCAATGCTTAAGCTTCACATTCACTCCCAGTTACTTTCACTCTCTTCCATAACCTTCATTCACAGTATTACCAAAAAAAAAAAAAAAAAAAAAAATTCAAGTGGTACACACAGTATTCAGATCCTAAATATTCTAAGAATGGCATATATGTAGTTACATTTGCATTCACTACCAGTAGTGATACTTCAGTTACACCAAGAATACATTTCACAACCATAAAATTATCATGTAGCTTTCTATTTACACACAAAATAAGCCAAAGATTTCCATAATAACTACTGGTACAACTGTCAGGAGTTCAAATATACTATTCCAGTAAATATTTTAGAAAAGTTAAATTAAACCACAAGAGAACTTGTATATCTATCATGAAGGTGTCCTAATCACTATCTCCCCCACCGATCCCCAAAAATATCCGTGGAGACAAACTAACAGGATATCCTCACTTGCCTCATTTTCTGCCGTGTGCTAACATCAGTCAAGGAAGAGATTTTTTCTCCTAAGACAGCACAGCTGAGATCAAGAGATGTTTTCATACATCCTGTCTGACTTTCCCATCTTCAGGACCAGTAATCTCTGCCAAGTTTAATGCAGCTCACTGTGGTTCAAATGATCCACTGGAATGGAGTATAAAATCACTCCAACTCACTTGGAAATACAACTTCTAATAGCTTGATAACATTCAATAAGCAAAAAAGTTTGGTAGGACCAATAAGCTTCCTATGTTTCCTAAGGGACAAAGTCAGCCTCCCACCAGTTAGTCTCCAATCCTAGGAGATAAGAAGGAAAAGGAGTTCCCCAATTAAAAGTTAAAACCTTTGAACTTAACTCCCTGTAGCCTTCTCCTGATCTTACAAGAAAGGCTGCTGAACAATAATAAGAATATAACAAATTCTCTGCTTCAGTTTTCACATTACCTCTATATCCACTCCCTAATTGCCACCTGCTTCAGACTCCTAAGTCTTGGCCCTACAGATGCAGATTCCTTCCCATGAAGGTCATATATCACAGTATCACAAGGCTGGAAAAGACCTTTGAGATTGAGTCCAGCCTATGACCCAACACCAACACCTACTCATCATCTAAACCATGGCACTAAGTGCCTCATCCAATCTCCCTTAAAACACCTCCAGGGATGGTGACTCCACCACCTCCCTGGACAGCACATTCCAATGACCAATCATCCTTTCGGTGAAGAATTTTTTCCTGATGTCGAGCCTAAACTTCCCCTAACGAAGCTTGAGACCGTGTCCTCTTGTTCTCCCAGGCGACCAGTGACAGAAGAAACTAACCCCTGCCTGACTACAACTTCCTTTTAGGTAGTTGCAGAGGGCAATAACGTCTCCCCTGAGCCTCCTCTTCTTCAGGCTAAACAACCCCAGCTCCCTCAGTTGCTCCTCATAGGGCTGGTGCTCCAGCCCCTTCAACATCCTCGTCACCCTCCTCTGGACGCACTCCAGCATCTCAACATCTTTCTTCAACCAAGGGGCCCAGAATTGGACACAGTACTCAAGGTGCGGCCTGCCCAGTGCCGAGTATAAGGGGATGATAAACTTCCTTAGTCCTGCTGGCTATATTTTTTTAAAACTACATTCTACAGAGGAGAATATTCATTTATAAAATTAATTTCTCCTGCTTTTTCACTGAAGGCTTACAGGAAGCTAGTCTACAGAAAATGTAGAGCAGGTACCAATTCACCAAGTAATCCATAAAAGAACAGCAGCTGAAAGGAAACTATTAATTGCAATGTTTGGTTAGGTGGTTAAAGAAAGCTGTCCCCTCTGAAAGCAGGTTTGAAGATAAATCACTTGAAAAAAATCTTTAAGTTATACCAGTTGGATAAAAGTTCCTACCTGTTTCACTGCTCTTAATTCCATCTGCAGCTTTAAAGGTGCATGGAGTCCTTGAATATTTCTCAGTGTGTCAAAGCTTGTTTTATCTTGATTCAACTGGAACTATCACAAACAACATTGATAATAATTTTAGAAAAAAAGCTACTTTCAACTACAGCCATAGAAGAGATTTGTGACATTCTACGTAAATGAACAGTATTAAATTTTTTGTAAAAATTCAGTGATTCCATCATATGTATCTCAAATGTACACAAAAGATATTGGAAGTGAAATTTCTGGATTTTATTACAAATCAGTAGTAGTTATTTTATTTTGTTATTTTGACAAATAGGACATGTAACACCACCAAGTGGTGTAGTTTTGCACTACTTTACTACAATATTGTAAGTAAGAACTGTAAGCTAAGTCAGTTTAAAGTAGGAACAGAAACTTGAAAGCCACAATTTATGTTACTGCCAGTCATTGAAGATTCTACTTCAAATAATTCTTTTCTGAATACATAGTAAGACAGAGCACCACATATACTCCACTCGATTCTACCAACTGCACTAAAATTGATAAGTGAGATGAACATATATATATATTTATATTTAGTAGTGGATTCTTCTAATGAAAAAGTGCTGGCACATGAATACTGAAGTACACAAAAGTAACTTAATGCTTAAAGTTAAGCTTAAGATTGAGTAACTCAGTCTCAATTTTGGCTCTTATTGTACTGACTAAAGAAAACAAAAAATACAAATCTCTTATTTTAAAACCTATACACAATCACCATGACAAAAGCCTATTAGAATGATAAAATCATCACATTTATGTGAGGAGATCTCAAAAAAGCAACAGAAAAATATAAGTCAAAGGTATAACATGCATTTTCTTCACAACAACCTACAACACTTAGTCAGTTGTAAAAAGAAATCAATTGATAAATTACTTTGAAACATTTAGAATATTTATAAATAAGGTGGTCATATGAACGTCATTCTTTTAACTGAAGACAAGAGCAGCAGTGGTTAGAACAAGAATATTAGACATTAGAATTAGACATTACATTCAGACCTTGCCACACTGATTAGCAATTGGAACATTATATCCAAATAGTGCCACTGCTTCAAGACAATTTATCACATCAAATCTTCTGCGCTGACAAAACAGGCACCAGAGATGAGATTCGCTTTAGCCAGCTATTTAGTCAAGCCTATCTGTCTAGTGCCCTGTTACATTCAACCTGTGGTCCACAGACAACTCTTAAGTGGTCCACGAGTGATGACTAAGCTATGAATTATTTCAAAAATTTCCAACAAACTGTATGTGTAAAATTTCTAAATGAGATGAAGCAAATTAATGAAAAGTGTTTACGGGTTCACAGGTTGAAAGTCTGAAAATGAAGAGATATGATAAACTTCTAGGCAAAATGGGAGGACCAGCTTTCCAGAGGTGAGAAGTCTGTCCCCTGCATAACTACAGAGGCTTAGTAACTTTTAGATGACTAGGCCTTACTAAGTAAATCCCTACCTGGAAATCCATTTACATACGTGAAGTGGAGAGAGTCACAAGTGAGAGGTTAACATTAAACAAATTTGTCAACAATGTGATTTGTATAAATAAAACGTTACTGTTGTTGAACATCTTTTTTCTGTTAAAGAAGGCAAGACTCTGCTCATTCCATGTTACCACACAAATTGGTACCAGTAACAACATTGTTTATTTAAGCTTAATAATTAGTTAAGAGTGAAGATGGCTACATTTGATGCGACACTTACATTTTTTTCTGACAGCTCCAGTGGGTGGCTGGGCATCAACTCATTTTTCACACTTGTAAAGCTAGAAATACAAGCAAATACACAATGCAATTAGCACATGCACACTTCAAACTGAAAAAAAAAAAAAAAAAAAAAAAAACAACAAAAAAGAAAAATAAAAGCTTAACAGCTGAACAGTGAAACAGCAAATAAGACCTAAGACCTATAACTACAGCACTGCCAGGAAGGAAAAAAAAAAAAAAAAAAATCATTCAGGTATCCTTTTTTTCTTTATGTTTGACAAAACAGAATGATAGGTTTTATTCCTTGACCCCCTTCAAAACCAGAGAAGGATATTAATAAATGAAAATGTCACACATTTAATTATGTCCAAGCTACATAGTATCTGATTCTGGATACTGGAACTCAATATCATTATGTACCTTTTTTCCCCCCTCTCATAGTTGTATTACCCACATTTTAAACTCCATTAACTTACTTTAGATTCATTATGCAAGATGTACAGTTTTGCACTCATGGAAAAATGTCAAAAACCAAAGACACTATTTTTACTATATTAATTTTTTTTTTTTGTACCCATGAAATTAATCATTTCCCACAGTCCTATGGCATGGTCATACATCCGGCATATCTTTCATAATTATTAATACTTTGCCATCACTTCTCTAAAAAGGCATACGAAACAAATATAAGTACATTAACATTACCTACTTCTTGAAGCAAAAAGTTTCACAGAAAAGCCTGAAAGCTTGTGTGCTTTAGGCCACTTTTGAGATACATCTACAAAGAACCTTCTTTAAAAAGTCAGCATCTAATACATGCTTTCTTCCTATACCTGAAGCTGACCATCAGCTATGGCACAACTCAACAATAAAAAGTAAAGCATACCCTCGACGCAAAAGATCATGACCTTCAAATGGCCCTGAAGCCGAAAGTTCAGTAACAGGGATAGTATCCTTCAACAGAGAAGAAGCGCCTCTGGAATTCTGGAAAAAAAAGGAGGATTATTTAAACAGAATCAGACCCCTTTCATATTGGCCATTAGGCCAAACAAATAAAATAAAGTGCTCAAAGACTCCTTATACTACTCATATACAAGCCCTAGGCTTTAGAGTGTCTTTTTTTTAAAAAAAAAAAAAAGAAAAAACACACCACACACACCCCCCCCATCAGATTATAACACATTTTTTGAACCTCGCTGAAAACTCACAGCTAACCCCTTGTTCATTCCCACCCTGGCCTGCAGGGATGAAAGAGAAGGTTGCAGGTCATGCTCAGCTGACAGGACAGAAAGAAACGCGTCCAAGCATTCCTTCATTTACTTCAATACAGACAAAAGCAAGTAAAATCAAATTGATTTTATCTGTGGTTTAAGGCTGCTCTAAAGAGGACAAGGTTTATTCAACCAGTCTAGTATGCCAGTTAACTGAAGGAGCAAAGGAAAAATAGTAACTTGTAGCAGAAGACCAGAAAAACACTCTTTCACAGACTCATTAAATAAAGATATCTCAACTCAGACCACTAATTTCATGCTAACCCGCCTGATTTTACCGGACTGATTTTAGTACTGTTCATACAAATTGCTCCACCAGTAAACCAATGTATAATAAATTCTAGAAGGTGAGAGCAATCTCTGGAAGGTGACAGGGACAAGTTGTTCAGTGCAGGAGTTTCCTCCAGCAGTACTGTCAGATTCAACAGAAAATTCATGCTTATAGCTTAGGTCTTTTGTACTACCGTGTTAACTATCAATAACCTAGCAGCTATCAGAAAACCCTAAAATGCTTGTCATTACACGCATAATAAGCATCTACTACCTAACGTACTCGAAACTGAACAGGCCCTTCTGAAATTGCTTAAGTGAAAGCATCAGAGACACACACTATCCGGGAGACATGACACGAGGGAAGCTCGCGGTGAGAGTGAAACATGAGGAGAAAGCCATTAGTCACAAAGTAAGGCCCCCAAGCCACAGCAGTGCCCAGGCCGCCTGAGGCGGCCATACCACTGCCACCCACTGCGGCAGGGTGGAGAGGGAGGGCTGACCTCCCTCAGGGTGAGCTGAGCACTGGCTCCAGTGGGCTCAGGCCTCCCCCCGGCTCCCAGCAGAGCTTTAACGGCAACCTTCGCGCTCTCCTGGACCCCAGCGCCCGTGCGAGCCCGAAGACTGGGCCGGGCTGCCCCGGTGAGGGCCCACGACCGGGCCGGCCTCTCATGACTCAGCACGTCTCCTTCGCCTCTCGCCCGCCACCGCCGGGGATCCCAACAGCCGAGGGCGACACAGGAGGATGAGCAGGGACGCGGAGACACACGTACCCCCTCCCCCTAAGAACGAGGCCCCCCACCCCCGCTGCCTCCCCAGACGCGGTGCCACCGCCAGCCCGCGCTCACCATCTTGGCCCCACCCAAACCACCACTTCCGCCTCCTCACTTCCGCTCCGCCTCCAGCGCGCTGCGTCCCTCTCAGGATCGTCTGCGCGGTGGGCGGGGCCTCGTGGGGTAGGCGTGGCCTTGTAGGGGCCTGGTGCGTGCAGGGGCGGGGCCTTAGGGGGCGGGGCCTCGTGGGGGCAGGGTGTCGTGGAGGCAGGGTATCGCGGGGGCCAGGGCAGTGGGTGTCTTGGGTGGGTGGTGGTGGTGGCAGCCTTACCCTGGAGTGGTGCAGGGGGCCAAGGCTCTCTTTCCGGCTCAGTGCCCTCCTTGGCTGTGGCCCGGCCGCTTCCAGCGCTGTTGCTCGGTGATTCTCCCCCTCTGCTCCGCTCTCGTGAGGCCCCACCTGTACTACTGTGTCCAGTTCTGGAATACCCAACATAGGAAGGAGATGGAACTGTTGGAACAGGGCCAGAGGAGGGCCACGAAGATGATCAGAGGGCTGGAGGACAAGTTGAGAGTGTTGGGCTTGTTGAGCCTGGAGAAGAGAAGGCTCTCAGGAGACCTTATAGCAGCGTTCCGGTACCTGAAGAGGCTACAGGAAAGCTTGGGAGGGATTTAAAAGGGCAAGTAGTGGTAGAACAAGGAGGAACGGCTTTAAATTGGAAGGGGGAAGTTTTGGATTAGGCATTAGAAAGAAATTCTTCTCAGTGAGGGTGGTGAGGCACTGGCACAGGTTGCCCAGGGAAGCTGTGGATGCCCCCTCACTGGAAGTGTTCAAGGCCAGGTTGGATGGAGCCTGGAGCAGCCTGGGCTGGTGGGAGGTGTCCGTGCCCATGGCAGGGGGTTGGAACTGGATGATCTTTAAGGTCCCTTCCAACCCAAACCATTCTGCAATTCTATGGCCTCACTGTTCCCACATGCTAGAAAAACCTGGCTGTTCTGGTGCCACCCGGGCCCCAGGCAGGAGCTGGAGTTGGCGAATGGCTTCCTGCAGCAGGCCAGAGCAGCCATGTGGTGTTGGCAGGTGATGAGTGCTTTTCTTGGCCAAACCCATCCTCTCCCACAGGCAGCAAAAGCAGAGAGCTTGGATGACCCCAACAGCATCACAGCACTGACAGCCTGCAATTGCAAGACAGGCCACAATGTTTCCTAGGATAAGTGCAGCCTCAGGCACTGATAGTCACAGAGCCTCCCTGGGCAGCACTGTGCAAACCAGAGGTGTTGGGGTGCACTGCTGTATCAGGGACTGTGGGCAGCCCTTGGGGTCCTGGTCTTCTGCCTGTGACCAACAGGGACAGGCCTGCAGCAAGTTAATCTTTCGAAATGAATTTTTAGAAGGGTGGATAAAAGCTGCTGTGTTAGTACACAGGTATTAATAGCCACAATAACAGTATGAATTAATATTAGCTTGCACTTAAAGAACTTTGGAAGACATTCTGACAATCATGAGAAAGTTTTCCAGAGATTTCAGTGCATAACTTTGAATATGCAGCTGGTGTATCTATTTTACTGACTTCTTCTGAGTCTTGTAGCCCATACAACCCTTTAAGATTTTGCCCCAAATTGCTCTGGCGCTACAAATTTCATTTGTGACATTTAAACACCATATCTTGCACAAAAAGCAATACTGGGATGTGGATTTTATATATGTTTTAATAGCACACTCAGCTTGAAAAAAAATACTGAAAAATGAATACACTTCATACTCTGTTTTCCTCTTTCTTGGGGAAAATCAATTCACCACCTAAAAACAATCGTTCTCAACCAAAGTTCTAGCCCTTTGTATTCAGGTCTTAAGCTTAAAGTAAAGACTTCAAAAGAATGAGAATGGAGGACTGGGGTTTTTAAATAATTTTTAGGAAAACGGTTACCACAAAGGTTTCTCTGATCTTACAGTTATAATGGGTGCTCAGATATTGTAGTACTGGATTCATTATTATAGAATAGTTGTGAATACAAAAAACAAAACAAGTTCCTGTTTAACTGCAGCTTACAGAAAAAGCTAGGTTTGTCACTAAATGTATTTATTTATTGACTGAGTTTGTTGATCAGGATATGACTGTAGAGATGAAACATCTAACTTTCAAAGTCATTCTTGCAGGACACAGACAGGATGCAATCACTCCATGTACATTTTTGACATCACTGCAGTCCACAGTCTAGGCTGCACAACATAAAAGAACATACATTGCAGGAGAGATCTGGTTTTCCTTTAAAAGCTTTCATGCTTGGGAAAACTTCCAGACATAAACACAAATCGCACACATATTTTCTCATCAAATCACCAAATATTTTAAATTGGAGCAAGGCTTGATTTCTTTCATAAGTAACTTTGTTCTAATTATCTTATGGTTAACATCTCAGCAGTGGATGATTGGAGTAGTATCTCATTCGTCTCTGCAGCCCTGCTGCAAGTTAATAGGAGTTACATGAGCAACTGTTGGGCTGACCAAACTTTTATCAGAAATGAGAGCATGTGGTGAGTGCTTTGACTGCTCAGAAGTAGTAGGAATGGCTGCTCTCTGCATAGCACATGATTTCAAGGCTGCCTCCAGCACCAGGCTGCCCAGAGTGCAGACAGGAGCACAGAGGCACTGCACCAGGCACAGCAGCTCTGGCAGGCAGGGCCTGGTGTGCTGAAGCCTGCCTGCTGAGGAGCATTGCTGGTGTGCAGGTCCACATACTCTGTCTGAAGGTTTCTTCCAGGCCAATGGTATCAGGGTGGAAAGTGGGATGCAATGACTGTGGTTGCTAAAGAGGCCCTTCTTGTCTGGGGACACTTAAATGAGTCTGTGGACATCCTAAAATTAGTGTGAAAATAACTACCACTCTTCCAAAAGGATTATTTATATAAAGTTAGGACCATTAATTTCACTTTTTGCTTTTAAAGATAACCTGTGCAATATTATTATTTTTTTAAGAATTACTTTTTCATAATTTTGTGTAGAGAAAGTTGGAAATGTATGAATGTTCAAAATGTTTTCTGGATGTTTTTTGCCTTAGCATTTTTGGAATGTGAAATCTGGTTTATTTGGTTTAGCTGGAGGATTTGCTGAGGTTTCAAGCCACCTTTAGACCCTGGATTCTTCTATCTTTCAGAAATGAGGAAAGTGTTTACTCTTTTTAAAAGACTCATACTGCTTCAATCACTCTTTTAGCAGTTAAATTGGTATTAACAAACATAAAACCTCATTAAATAAAGTTTTAGACAGCCTGACTTAAAGCAAATTCCTCTTTCAATTACTTAGCTTTTTCTTGCCTGTATCCCAACATGGCATCATTTTGTGGGTGGTCTGTACGTTTCCCATTGAAGACTCAGGGAGAAGCTTCCCTGATGGACTGGAAATTTGCCATGACAGAAGTACAGCGTGGCTGATGGGGCACAGGCTGTCACATCCCAGCGTCCTCTCCCCACAACGGAGATCCACAGAAGCCATCTCTCATCTGGGAACTCTACTGCTCTGTTAAAGCAGTTTTTGAGCTCATATATCCTGCCTTTCCAGTGAATTAAATGGTACTTTTTACCTCTTCCATTCTCAAAGTTTTTTTATGTATAGCTAGATGGAACATATAGAAATACCCATTGATTTATACCGTCAGTCCTACTTAATAAAAGCAAAAGGAGTATGTTGTCCAAGGAAACTTGCCTTTGTATCCACAGTTTTTAATACCGATGCAGATTTGTTGCTTTCAAAATATAATTCCTTTGACGTGTCGATGGGCAATCTGTTCTGAGTACGTGAACCTCTATCAGAAGAAAACCTTTATCCTGTGAGACTGGGAAACTCTTTTCAGTGGTTTCTGTCAACAGCCAGTTATAACCTGCTAAAGTGAAAGTACTTTTTATTTGTTTTTAATCAAATCAAATAAACACATTTTCTTTGATCTTTAAGAAGTCCTTTCTTGTTAACTTGCTTTATGCTTTTATGTTTTGGCATTCATTGTAAATCTAATTATTTAAAAAGTTATTTTGTTTTAAATTATTAAACCTTTTCTGAATTTAAGATAAACAGGGGCATGTTTTGTTAAAGATTAAAAATAAATTTCACACAAAACTGCAAAATGTAGCAAAGATAATAATGTGTAGGCGTCAGAGTGTTCCAAAACAAGACTCTCTAGGGGCTCTTCTGAACACACAGCTACGTTAAAACCGTGTTCTGAAATGGCTCAGGAAACCCCTGACTCTAACCCACCCTTTCCTGAAGCTGGTGAAAGTATTTAGAAAAAAAAAGTTACTCTTGTGGGGAGAAAAAAAAAAAAAGAATCCCACATATTGCCGAAGCAGATGATTTTTTCCTGTTTGTTTACCAGCAAATTGTGCAGCTTGCAGAATATTCTTGAGTTAAAACTTGCCCATCCTCATTAATGCAACAAGCAGAGATGACCTGAAAAAAGCACATTGTTATCTATCTATGAAATGTAAGCTTTTTTAAAGTCCTGTAGCATCCAGTGGGGAAATAATACCAAAAATCCTTCGTTTAATTACTTGATTAGTATCATTAGCTGATTTCAAGAGAAAAGATAGTATATCTGTAGAAGTGCCTTCAGTTCCTGTTTTGGTAGATCAAAGAAGGGATGCCAGTTGGTTTTTAATCCAGGTTATGCACTTGGATTAAAAAGAGGTCCTTGTTGTCTTGAATTGATGAATGATTTTCTACCTTGTTATTGCTTTTGTAAGTCTAGAACTTCTTTATTTGTAGTTATCCATTCTTCGGACTCCGAGAAACCTGGGTTTCTCTTCCGTGTGTTCCTTTTGTGGACTCTGAAAAGCTGTAATGGGGAGAGCCAGACACTAGGAGATGCTCAGTAGCCAAACACCCTGAACCTGCCTTCCTCCTCAGCGCTTGCCAGCTGCCGCTGTTCAGTCTAGCTGGGAGTAAGGTGCCTGTGGCTTATTTTGAGTACTTTTTTCTCTTCGCTGGCAATGCTGTGAGAAGAAAAAAAAAAAAGATAAAAAGCAATGTATGTGCAATGGCTGAAGCTACATGGGCAGTGCCTGGGGAGTGCCGGTAGGAGCATTTCCCTAGTAATAGAAAGAGCTATTTTTGGTAAATTCTGTTACCTTCTTGTGACCATATAATTCTTAAACTCATCCTTCAGCATGAACCAAATGTTTAACCTACCCAGTGTATATGCAGTCAGGATCTTACTGATCCATAAACTTTTTTTTTTTTTTTTGGCACTGAAATCAAGCTCTTCATGAGAATTCACAAAACCCCCATGTTTTTATCTCCCCCTTTAACCTGGAGTGATTTGCTTCCCAGAAGCGTAACCACCCTGCACATATAGGTGAGACTAAGAGCATGTTTCCTGTAAGGGTGTCTTCCTAAGGGAAACCTTGTAAATAATGAATAGTAGTCACAGCTGAAAGAATTGAATGGAATGTTACTTCCCATTCCTGCTACTGTGCAGGAGAAAAATCACCCAAGAGTTTGCCAACAACACCTAGCAGAAGAGGGGAGCCTGAGACTGCTCTGACTCATTACCGTATCCATTAAGCAGCAAGATAATCAGAAGTCACCTTAATTTCCTCTTACAGCTGAGGACAATAAATGAGCCAGTATCCACCAAACTGAAAAGTTGGCATTCAATTCAGAAAAAAAGAGATATAGCACTAAAGATAAATGTTTATTTTCACCATAAGAAACTGTCAACAGAAAATTTTCTGCATGTACTTTTCCTGTCATTTTAAAAACAAAAACGTGATAAACTTTCTGATCTAACCACAATATACTGCTTAAGAACGCCAGCGTTAGTCACATGGATGGCATGGTGTTATCTGGCTTGGAAATAGTTAAGGCTGGAATCTTCAAAGGTAATTATGCATTGAACTCCTCAGGATGTGAGCCAGGTTTAGCCAGCAAAATCAGAAGTGGGTCGAAGAGCCTCCTGAAATTTGGCCAAGCTTGGGCTTAGATTTGAATCTGATGACTCATTTCTGATAGAAAACTGCTCTTTGCTCGAATGTAGTTAAACAGTTGTAGCTTGCAGTAAACAGCTTGTATGCAGACCCTTACACTTGTAGAGAACTTACTTGAATTTCAGAGGGTTCACACAGGTGCAATGATCCCACAGAGTGGACTTAACAAGTCCGGGCTGAAGTAAAAAAGCAATGTTGGTTTTGTACAGAAAAACTATTACAGTGTTTCTCCAGGAAAAGCTTTTAAGAAATACAACGCTATTCTATTGTAAATGGTGTTGGCAGTTAATTAATTGTTTCTATGGAAAAAATAATGTATTATGAATTTATTTTCATTTTTCTGGAAACTATGATTATATATTTTCTATGGATGATTTTATCCGTACTTCCTTACTGTAGGTTTTACACACAATGGGCTTAACTGTTTTTGCTTTTTGTATGGCATCTCTTAATTTTGAGTCTCTACACTACCTGTTTTATGACACATATTACTTTTTTGTTATATGTGTTTTAATAACAGCTGAAGTCATGTTGCTATGTTCAGGTTTATTGTTGAAAGATGCTGAAAGTCTGCTGCTGGAACTTTGTTTTTCAATATTTCCTATTCACTTTATATAGCAACATTAGGAAATGCTTGTGACATAAACGGTCAATGAATTCTAACAGTGGCAGGCCTATACTTATTAAGTGAATGTTGCAGTAGAGAACCAATACAAGTTTATTTGCACAAAGTTATTGAAGCACATGCTGTTACAGTGTTGTAGGGGTTATTTTACATGTTGTTTTTTTAACATAATGAACCAAAATTAAAGAGAAAGGAAACAAATTAAGTTACTACTGTCAGACAAATTCTCTCTTTTCAGTTTCAGAAGAAATTATTAACTCCATTTTTGTAAAGGAAGATTGTGAATTGGATTCAGAGTGACCTTCCAGATTAAAAAAAAAAAAAGGGCAAATATTTTAAAGAATTAGGTTAAGGCTGGAACAAAGAAGATGCAAATGAACTGTTTAAACTTGTGTGGTTTCTTCTTCAGAAGGACTTTTTTAAGTTATAGAAGATTACCGGAAAAGCAAACCCTGAGCCATTTATTCAAAGGAGCAAACAGTCCTGAAAGGATTTGGGAAATATATACAGTGGACATTTCAAGAAAGACTGTCATATCCTCTTCTGAGAGTAAATTTATGTGAATACCTTTGTGGTGGAGGATCAGAGTGGGCAGATCAAAGTAATATATGGGCTCAAGGGAGGCGAGGAGGGGGAAGGGAGATTGACGTAGGATCACATTTGGATTCAAGGGCTCCTTTTGGCTCGAGTCCTATCCACTGCTGTTACAAAGAGCCATGCTTTATAATTGTTTTTATAACATCTTAATAAACTTGCATATTAAGTTAACTTGGTCCCGTTCCTCTTCCTTCTTCCTTGACTGTTCTTATTCTGGGTGGTTTTGCTGGAACCTCATTGCTCTGGTCATGATGCAACTTCATGTCTGGGCGGAAATCATTTGCAGCCAATTCATACCTATTTGTTCTGATGGCTGTGCTGGCTTTTAGCTCATGCATTTCTTACTCCTTGAAGAGGACATGAAGCCACCAGACTGTCTATGATAATCCCAGTAAGCATTCCCAGAACATGCTTCAATTTTACATTTCTTGAACATGAGTAGTCAGAATATTGTAGAGTGCTTCACATGAGGTCACAGCAGTGCCTGCATGACTACACTAAAACAATTCTTCTCATATAGGATCACATCTGCTTTTTTTTCATAGTTGTATCACACTGGTGCTTCATAGGCTACTCACAGGCTTTTCTTCACCAGAGATCTTAAATTGGCAAGCTCCCAGTTTGCTGCAGAGTCTTGTTCTTAATTTCTAGTCAATGACCTTGTTTTATTCTGTTACATTTATTTTAATGTAATTGACGTGATTAGTCTGATGTTACTCTGGTTTGAGACCTCCTGACTTTCTGGGCTACCATTAACTTTAATTAGCATACTCCTACTTCTTGTGGAACCATCAGTTATGGAAATATTAAATAAGAGTAATCCTAAAAACGGTCCCTGAGGAAGGCAAATATATCCTGAATTATCTCAATTCAAGGCACTTCATTATAGTCTTCCCTAAAATATAAAAATATTAAAATATTTCATTCAAATTTCAGTTCTACCATTAACAAACACTCTTCCTCTCCATCTTAAACAATATTTTTACTAGTGACATTGTATCAAATACTAAACTAAAATTAAGCTAGATGGAAGCTATGCTTTACTATTGTCAAAACCTCCTTTACACAGTTACAGAGGATATTGTAATGCTTTGACATAGACTTCTCTTGCAAAAAATCCATTTCTCAGCCTATGTTATTTTCCAATTACCCAATGCCTAATTTTTACCTCCTTCAAAGTTTATTCTAAAAATTATGCATATTGTCAGATTATTGACTTTATTGTTATCTAGAATATTCTTTCCATCTCTTTCTTAAATATAACTCCTGTACCACTAGCCAACAGATGGAACCAATAAGAATTTCTATTTCCTATTGAAAACCCTTATTGTAAGATTTGTGATTGCTGTGCTGGTTCTTTGAGTATTGGATGATGAACATTACCTAGATAATTAAATTTAGGCCTTTCAACCTTTTAATTTTTTCTGCCACCTTGGAAGTAGACACTTCCAGTACTACTGGTTTCTTCAAATTTACCTTTCAACCTTGCTAGAATGTTGTACCTTCTCAGTCTGCTTTAAAACTGAGGCAGAATGCTCATTTTGGGGAGTCCTGCTCTAAATAGAAACTGGATCTACACCAGATCTCATGAACAACTATATCTACATTAAAACTATGATTATTATTTTTTTTTCCAAATGTGATCTTCCCTCTATATTGCTATTAAATCTGATTGTAGTAAAAGTTATAGCTTTTGGCTTCTGTTTGAGAATAGCATGCTGACCATCCCAAAAAGATGAAAAAAATCCTTTTAAAAAGAGAGGAAGGAAGAATGTCTGGAGCCTTCTCCTCTGGGATATTTCTGTCTAAAGAGTGTAAATAAGGATCACGCCCTAAAAGGTGTGCTGTGTTGTAGCTTCTCAGTGCACAAGATTTGATTAAGGGAGATCAGAATTTTCTTTTTATAGTTGTGAGGTGGCATGTGGATCTGCTCTGTGTCCAAGAGAGACAACTTAATTTTCATTATGTGCTGAGAAGTAGCATCGGGTCGGATGGTAAGATGTTTTCACTATTCTGTCCCTCAGAATGGGACTTATTTGTGAATATGTTTATATTGTTGCTTTACTTCACGCCCATTTTTATGAACTCAAGACTAAAGCAGCAGGTCTCACATGCAGTTACTATGCAGATGCAATGATTACTCTGTGCTGCTGGTGTTGGTCACAAAATTCCTGAAACAAAACATATCCAGTGTTTCCAAAGCTCAACCAATCAGCATTTACCCACTCTTTAAATAAAAAAAAATATTATAGATATCAGGTGTACTTTAGCATTTTACATTACCCATATTTAGCTCTACCTACTGAATGTTTTGCTTATTCCTTGAAGCTATCCTCAGATCCAGACTAAAATGTGTGCTTTTGCACTTTTCCTGGATAGTTTTCAAAGACAGACTAAAGATTGTACTCTGTCTTTGAGATACGTACTCTACAGTCTACTAAATAGAGACCACCAATTCATTCATTAATAGACTCATCTAGCTTCTTACTAGTCTGACAATGAGAGGCTAATGCGTTAATCTGCTACCCTGTTGCAATGTACATTTCCCCACGCTTTTTCTGACAATTTTCCTTAAAGCCTTGTGCAGTTATTCATCCTTTGTTTCATACCCAATGTGCCATGAGCTCATGCTTTCTTTAGTCTAATGACAGATACTATGGAAAAAAACCCTGCTGTTAGTTATCTACAACTGCTCTGCTTCCAGCCACTACTCACACATGTTGTAGGGACTGATAACTTACTGCATTTGCTATCGCTGCAGCTTTCCAGAAAAGTTGCCCCAGATTCCAGAAGAAGAAAAGAATTCCTCTGAATGAAGATTACAGAGATAAGTAGCATGAAATTATGTGTTTGGTCTCCATTTTAGATACACTTATCTATTATTAAACTCTGTCTGGCATATTTGAACATAATAAGAGGTGAATGTTAGGTGATAAGAAAGAGAAGAGTAGATTTCAGGATTATTTCTCTGTTCAAAGGATTTTACATCTGTCCTACCCCGCGCTTCCTTTCCTAGCATTTTACAAGCTACTGAGTTATGATAACACATTAGTGTTCATGATATTGCTAAAATAATTCCACCGTTTGGAAAATGATAGAGAAAGAAACTCAATACATTCATTGAGAAGTTAAAAGCCAGAGCAGGAATCATGGAAGAGAACTCCTCAAATCTCTGCTTGTGCTTATTCACAATAAAATATTAGAGAACATAGCTGTCTTATAGTCAAAGGGAGGATGTTTTGTGCTTACTTACTGGAAATATGGAAGTTAAAAAACAGGTTTCCATTGTCTACCTCTCACATGCCTCTCTTGCTTTTATGAGAATTTTCCTGTAGCAAAATGTAACTTGCTGACTTTGCAAGACATGTTATTAAAATTTTGGAAAACATTTCCAATTTTCTATGTGAATTCTGTGAACATAACAGCACCGGCTTTTTCTTTAAACTTTGATGGTCCAGCAAGTCAATATCTAAGCATAGAGTCGTGGCACCTCATTGGGAAATCCCCCTGTGTTACCAGGTTATGTCTATAGTCTCCAACATTCTTTGTCTTTTTCTGAGCAAAGAGCCTTTTGCTTCTGTTCAAACACATATTCTGCCTTGGTTTTCCTCCTTACTAGCAGTGAGATCCATATTACAGGTGTATTTTACACATCTTTTTCTTCAAGCAGGAGAGAAGCAAAAGAGGAAAACAATAAGGATGTAACATAAAACATTTACTTCTTGTCATCTAGGCGAATATTGGACGAAGACTTATTTATAACAAGCTGTGAGCTTTAATTACAAAGTTTATAGATAGGTGATGTTTAGTCCTCACATAGCAGCCTCTTCCTTCCTCTCTAGATTGCTGTTCCTTGGAGCTCACAATGTGTCTGCATTTTCCTAAAAAATCAGTGCATCTTCCTCTCCAGGAAGTGTCTTGCTCTTTTATAGCAAAGCCAATCTTTGTCCTCTTTAAAGGCCATATATCCTCGGCTGTCTAGGGACAACACCCCTGAACACATCTGTCTAGACATACTAGAGCCTTGCCTTCCCTCTTCTGATACTGAAAAACTGCTCTTCCCTTAAAATAGACTTTACAGCAAACTTCATGTGTCCATGCAGATGCAAAACTGTGATTTTTGAAGGATATTTGCCCTTATACACAGTTGTTTTCATAAACATGCCTGTAATATGAACCGTAGTTTTTCATAAGTAAGCCTGTATGGGTCACTTCTCATTCATTCTTTCCCATGCTATAAAACAAAACAAAATACATCATAGTATTTTTTGAGTAAGCTGGACCCTAACATTTTGAAAATAAAGGACAGCCTATTAGTTCCCTGTTGATTCTTTGTGGTCCACTGGTAGGGAATGTGGAGTGTCCTATAAATGTTATTTGATAAAAGCTGAGGCTAGGCACCCTGCTGGTTTTGAGGATCATGCTGAGACGAACTGCTGGTAGGATATGCAAGACAGCAGATTTGTTTATCCTTATTTCTCCGCTCACATCGGCAAGCACACATGGTTGCTGTTTTTGTTTTGACTAATTTTGACTTTTTTAAATGTGAGAAAAGTGGTTAAAATGATGTAATCCATGTCTGAAGTTGGGATGCGTGTGAGAGTGGAAATGCTGACAGGCCTCTGCCTGGAGCAGCATGAATAGCAGTCCTCCAAGGCTGGATGTTCTCCTGCCCTCGCAGTCCCATTCATTGCATTGTTCTCAAGGAGGAGGAAACCAGGCAGTGGCGTAAGGAAGCCCACATGCTTCACACAGACTGGGTCAGTGGGATTGCCCAAGACCTTGTAGCAGCCAGAATCCGATGAAAACCTAGAATTAAATATTTACTGTTCTTACATGCTTGAACCTCCCTTACGATTTTCCCAAGACCGAAGCAGTATGGATTTTAAGCATTTAAATGTACATTTGATCATTACGAACTGCCAGCAATGGCAATGGATTTTGATAATTCTTTTCTTCCGGATTTTACTTACCCTTGAATGCGTAGATTTTGCTGGTTTCTTAAACTAGAAGTGATTTCCTTCCAATGTATGTTTCCTCTGGTACACACCAAAAAAAATAAAAAAAGATTTTGCTCACTGATATTAGTTATTTGTATTAGTAAAAAATATGCAGGCATTCCAATATTGAATAAGGGTCATGTTGTGCTTGGTGATGTACATAGAGGGAATGAGAAGATCATTTCTACTGTAACATGTTTACAGTCCAAGAAAAGTCAAGAGGTGAAGTTTGTAGACCAGCCCTATAGCTGTTAATCTTTTTGTGTTGTAGCTGAGTGATGTGGATTTAAAATGCCCTAGACATAGAGTAAGATATAGACACATGCTTATAAGACTGTAAGTAATACTGTGGTGGAACATGTGTACATGATCTTTACCCTAATTAAATTACGTCAGGCTAACTGTAATTCCAGGAAGAATGTCAAAGTGGAAGACTTCAGAAGACAGAGATGAGATGGGACTTTCTAGAAGCATGGCTAGGAAAATAGATGAGGGAACTGGGGTGGTTTAGTCTGGAGAAGTGGAGGCTGAGGGGAGACCTTATCGCCCTCTACAACTACGTGGAAGGAGGTTGTAGCAAGGTGGGTGTTGGTCTCTTCTCCCAAGTACCAAGTGATAGGATGAGAGGAAATGGCCTCAAGATGCATGAGAGGTGGTTTAGATTGAATATTAGGAAAAAGTTCTTCACTGAAAGAATGGTCAAGCATTGAAACAGGATGCACAGTAAAGTAGTGGATTCACCAACCCTGGAGGTGTTCAAAAACTTGTAGATGTGGCACTTTGGGACATGGTTTAGTAGGCATGGTGCTATTGGGCTGACAGTTGGACTTGATGATCTTAGAGGTCTTTTTGAAACCTTAATGATTCTATGATTCTATAATAAGTTGGTAAATTCACTTACTTTTAGGAGAACTCCATACCTTTATATCGATGATAAAGTAGTTGGGAAAAGAGTTTTACCCTAAGATGGAATTTTTCTTTTATTGAACTCAGCCTTGTGGTAGAGGTTTACTTTTGCTTCACTTATCCCAGAGTTTTCAAGGTTGGAGGGGACCTCTAGAGATCATCCAACCCAACAGCCTGCTAAAACAGGTTCACCTAGAGCAGGTTGCACAGGAAAGTGTCCAAGCGGATTTTGAATGTCTCCAGAGAAGGAGACTGCAATCATTCTGGGCAACCTGTTCCAGTGCTCTGTCAACCTCACGGGAAAGAAGTTTTTCCTCATGTTCAGCTGGAACTTCCTGTGCTCCAGTATGTGCTCTATTGCCCATTTCCTTTCTCTGGGCAGATATTTATAAGCATTGATAATGTCCCCTCTCAGTCTTCTCTTCTTCAGGCTAAAGAGATCCAGGTCTTTCAGTCTCCCCTCATAAGAGAGATGCTCCAGATCCCTAATGATCTTAAAGACTCTCTGCTGGACTCTATCTAGTAGTTCCTTGTCTTTCTTGAACTGGAGAGCCCAGAACTGGGCAGGGGACTCCACATAGGGTCTCACTAGGACAGAGTAAAGGGGGAGGATAAACTCCCTTGATCTGCTTGCCACCCTTTTCTTAATGCACCCCAGGATATCATTAGCAATGAGGGCACATTTCTGGCTTATGGTCAACTTGTCCACCAGGACTCTTAGGTCCTTTTCCACAGAGCTGCTTTCTGGCAGGTCATCCCCTTATATATTACTTCATCTACTGCCTTACATCCAGAGAAGTAATAATCACAGGCAGACAGACCAGACCACCAGTTTAAACATAGGACATAATATCTACTAAACATCATATGGAAGAAGTCATGTCTCCTTTTTTGGTGATCTTGGCATCCAAAGAGTGCAGTGAAAATTGAAAAGTACAAGGGTTTTGTGATGTTTAAAGGACTAGCGAAGATCCCGGGGTATTTTTCCCAACTGTCATTCATATTTAATGCAAGTTTAATTTGAGCCATTTTTTTTTTCATTCATAAGTTTATTTCTTGGAAAACGCTGGGGAAGCTTTATTATTGTAATAATCTAGTTTTTTGAATGCAGAGATTACAATCTGGTTTTGTCAACATATTATTGGCAACAGTGCCAAAAAAAACCCCCTCACCAGTTGAGAAACTGAAGAAAGGAAACATCCATCCTACTTCTTAGTGTATTCTGATTAATGCTACATCTGAAGGCTTCTGGCATGAGGAAGCAGTTTTGCATCATAACTTCCTGGGTGAGAATCCTCTAACCAAACACTTCTACTCTGGAGCTAAACCTCCTAGCTTTGCTGTCAATTATGCTCTTATGGCACAGTTTTTCTTACACTAAGATGGACCACTCAGAACTTAAGGAAGCGCATCCTCTCCTTTGACCTGTTGGAGTTCGCTTGTGAACTATTTTTCAGTATTACTTGAAAGACTCACAAATATCTAAGTACTAATGGATTTATCCTGTTATTAAATAAGTCAGCAGGTGATTTATAGTGAGATTGAGTTATTTGCCCCAAGTCACAAAAAAGCCTATAAAAAAATGTTGGAAACAAATAATGGCCTCCTTGGTTCCAATCTGGTAGGCTAGACAGAACATCCTTCCCCTTTTCAAGAATTTTTGAAGCTATATATAGGCAATTATCTCTGTACATCATACAGCTATATTTATGTCTTGTTTCTGTTTCAGGAATAATTCAAACACATGCTTAAATGCCACTGAAATCAAACTGGATTTCATTGTATGGCTTAGGTGTTTTCCCACATCATGGCCCTTTCATGATCTTGCAACTCATATAATAATTTAGCTTAGAAGGGATCTTAGGACTTCATCTCGTCCAAACCAAATCACTCACTCTAAAGGGGATCGACTTAGAAATTACACCATGTTGCTCAGGACCTCAGTTATCTCTGAGGATGGAGATTCTGCAGCAGCATCATTGGGCACATCATTAGGAAGGTCTTTTTCCTTGTATATACTAAGAGCTCCTCAGCTGCAGCTTGCCTCTCCATGAATAAATTATTTTATATAACCACCCATTAATTAGTTATAGACAGCAATCAAATCCTTCCTTAGGCTTCTGCTCTCCAAGCTGAATGAATCCATTTCTCTCACTCTCACCTCCTGTGTCATGTAGTCCGTAGCCATAAACAATTTGGTCTTACTCTACTTTATTTGTGTCTCTACTGAAAATCCCCAGGCTGGACACAGTAGTTCAGTTTTGTCTTATAAATGCTGAACAGAGGGAGAAAAAACACTTTCCTCAGTCTGCTGGATATGCTCATTCAGTTCTGCAGGGGAATACTGATGCAGAACATAGAAGAATGGACATATACCACAAGCATAATGGAGATCCTGCTTTTATTTATAACCATGGCAGATCATTTCTGTTCATTGACTGACAGTTAACTCCTGCCATGGACAAGAAAAAAAATCCAAGATGGGAGGTTTTCCACAAATTTTCAAACATTAACTGCCTTTGAATTTTGGTTCCAAAATGTTTTTCATTTCAAAACTGTTTTGATGATTTGTTCATTAGTTTGTCACTGCTTAATGCAACATATTATTTTAATGAATGTTTTTGAAGTATCTCAGCTGAGCAACGATTTGTTCTCATTAGCCTTCGTGAAAGGTGCTGAATGCTTTGGGTGCAGGCTGTGTTCAGTGGAATTTTGGCAAACTCAAATAACCCAGGGAACAATCAACTTTTGTTGTATCTATTTTACATTTGGGGGTTCACACCAGAAAAAAAAAGGAGCATATTTTCACGATGTAGTTTCAATTTTAAGTGATACAGCATAATTTTGTCAGATTTTAAGTGCTGAGTAAGACCAAACCATGAAATCAATCAAAACCAATACTATTAGTCTCTTTGTAAAGGTGCTGGGTAGTGGTTGCTTTGACCTTTCTGAAATTCAAAACTAGAGAAAAAAGGAGAAAAGAGGAGAACACTAGAAGCTGTTAAAACTAAAAGAAAAGTATTTCTAATATTTTTTTAAAAACTAATCAGATATCTGGGTGTACGAATTCCAACATTAGCAGTAGCTAGGATTCAGTTTTTGATCCTTGACCACTACAAAACAGAGCTACCTGGTCTGTATCAATGTATACATCTGTCTCTGGCCCCATCCTTGTCTTCTCAGGAAGGAGCAATGGCTCAAGTCACAAGTACAGAGAAGTCACTTGTCTCTTGGAGTGGCATATCACATCAGTGCTATTGTCCACTACCTCCTTCCTTGCATTGCCTGACTTTCAACTGAGCATATGTAGTCCTAAATCCAAAGTAATTTTTCTATCAGCATATTTCAATGAGGGGCTTGGGCTTTTCCAGTTTGGGAATCTGGGTGTATTTTAGCTGCACCCTGACTTCATGTTAGAGCAAGACTTCATAACCCTCTAATCCTCCATGGGCAATGCGGAGATGCGCACCTTCCAATAGCCATGGATAGCTGGGAGATGGGAAGTACAGGGCACATTGCTGAGCACATCTGCTCTGTGGTTCAGACACACCCTTTGATATTACCCTCAAGCTTACAGCTGGAAAGGGCCAAAATATGTCTTAATAAGCTGTACAATGCTCCACACTCTCATCAAATTCCTATCCAGTATGTTTTTCCTAAATCAAGAATTGCACAGACTGGAGTGACACATGCCCTACTGTACTACAGTGAGTTTCTACTACTAACTGATGTTTTCATCACATAAGTAAAGTTCCTTCTCTTTTGGATGATTTGGCAAACACTTTAAGCTCTTTTAGATACTTAATATTTTACTTTCTTTTAAACACGTATTCATTTTTTTTGGTGGTGGGTTTAGTTATTGTTCATAGTCTTTGGTGGCCCTCGACTGACATTTCCTATTATTTAAACAGCTAATTAGCCTTATTTTATTAGGTGTAAATGTTTTTCCATGCTTTGACTGGCAAACACTAATCTCTAAAATTCAGTAGCATGTAGGAATTTATTGCCTGTTAATTGTGCCCTAGGGCACTGTGACTTTTAGAAGTGAAATAACAATCATGTCTCCTTATACCTATATATTGCTGCAGTGCCTGTATTGTTGTAACATATGTCTAGTTGGCATTATCAGTCATTCAGAGGGCAGCTATTCAAAATTATACTGATTTTTCAAACAAGGTGAAGTTTCAGATACTAATACTAATACGAAATACAAATATATCTGGTTGTTACACTTCAGTGCGTGAGTTATAGCTTTCAAATGGCTTTCCTTATTTTTTTGGCTCTATCTGTCCTAAAGACAGCAAGAGTGCCAGATTGTGTGAATGTTACCTGATTTTACTCTTTATGTGTAATAGTTGTAAAGACTTCTATATTCTGCTACTCACATAAGAGCTTGCTTGGCATTATACTATATGCTTTTGATATTTCCTACCTTCCATGTCAATAGATGTGCTGCTCAATGTGTGACTCAGTGATAACACACTGAGTTTTCACTTCACTTGTCAACTCATTTGCCTTTGTCATAAATGCTGAACATTTTGTGGGATCTTATTCAGCCACCCACTCTTCCTTCTAGAGCCCGTTTCCCAGAAACAATAAAATTAGTCAAGATTCCTTTCATTTGTCTTGAAATAAATTCCTTAATGTGGCAATGAAGTCATGCAAGAATTCATTATCACTTTAGTGCAGATTTAATATCTATTCTCTTTATTTTCTAAGCTAATATGCATCCTCGAAAAATGTACTAGGTGGAAAACTGTGAAGGGACTGGAAGAATGATTCCATACGTGTAGTGCTGAAGATTTTGGTCAAGGACTTCTAATGCAAGTTTCTATAGTATCAAATTAATGCATTGCTTATACATTTTGGAATCCAAATGTGATTCCCTTACAACTCCTAAGGAAATGACTCCATAACTGTGAGTGATTAGATACAATATAGAGAGTGTGTGTGTGATTGGAAGGGGAAGCAGTGTCCTTGATTGCAGAGTTTTATTCTTTTTGGGCCCCATTCCCAAGCATCTAAAAATATGCTGTGTTGATCTCTTTTATTCTGAGTCTATATCCTACCTCTTACTTCAGCCACCACTTCCTTTTGGCTTACCTTCTTTGCATTCTGACCCCGCAAGATATACTGTGTAAAATTGCTTCAACCATAGATATCTAAAATCAGACAACCAAGTGGGCAACTGTGTCCTGTTATTCCAAAGAAGGTAGAACATTTGTACCTTCCATTAACTTCATTTAACAATGTCAATTCTCAGCACCTTTAGAATTAAGGAAACATGCTTTCACACTAAGAGAAGAACCTCAGTATGAACTTTTTAACCTGTGTTACTTTTGTAAGTCTTTGTCACAAGATCTGCAGGGTGCACAAACAGAAAAAGTAATACATACTAATCCCTCGATCAGGCTATAAAGTAGATTATGCCTTTGCTTTCTGTTCAGAAAAAAACCCAAAACATTTCCACAGTAAACTTTTGTTTTCCAAATAATGGTATGCTGCTAACTGCCTATTGCACTGCTGCTCTGGAAAGCTATGGATGGGTTTCAATGGGAAGAGGAATGCAAAGAAAGACTTGCTAATGGTTTCCCAATGTGTTCACAAAGATGCCACACAGTTTTACATACATCACAGAGCATACAGAGAGGCAAAATCATTATAGGCAGATATACCTTGAACAGGAAGTTAATATTATCTAAAGCGAAGGGAAGCAGGGAGTGAAGTCATATGGAATAGGAAATAATATAGTCAATCTGACAGCAAAAATGGTCAGCAGGAGATGCAGCAACTCTTTAAGAATCTTTTCCCAGTTTCCTCTCATAAACATACTTTTTGCATCTAATGGGAATGTTTCTGCTCTCCCTTTGGATTAACAGTACAGAGAAAAAATATCAAAATGAAAAAAGGATTTCAGGAGGATTAGAGATACGTCATGCTTTCGCAGCCGTGTTACAGGAGAGATCACATCTCACCTGTCCTGAGAGGATAACTGTAGATGGGATTTGGCTCAAGGAACTTCTACACTCAGGCCAGAGCGTATCAATACTGACACTGGTGAGGGCTTGAGACTAGGGGGTCGATGCTTAAGTGCAGTGAGGCTACATACAGCCTTTGTGACCATTAGCTGGGAAAGCAAAACCCCCTAAGGTCCCTTGGTAAACTTTGTGCCGTGTTTTTATTCTTATATAGTTTTGTTTTGATTTATCTTTTTAATAATCTGACAGTCTAAAATGAAGAAATTACTGCTTTTAGTATAGGAAGGGCAATTCTACAGTTACTGCGTGGGCTGGGATGGAGGAGTTTTTACACTTCTCCTCAAGTTTCTTCCTCATTAGCTTAACAGTTTCTCTGCTGTCACCATTGTCTCTGTGGTTTACAGTCTTTCCCACTATTGCAGTCTTATCTCCTGACATTACTGTCATCTCTGGCTTTCCTGCCACTACTCAAGAAGTGATGAAGTAATTACCGATCATCAGAGAGGATTTTGTTACCTAATTGTGTGGGCAGCTTACGTAACAGTCTCCGAAAGTCTTGAATTTCAGACTCTGCTGCTTTCTGAAAATCAGATCCACTTAACATACTTCTAGTTGGGCACTTACAATTAGGAGCGTCCAACATCAGTCTTTTTGTGCAAGAGATACTCCATGATGACTTGAATCCAGCCTGCTGTCTGTCTTCTTTGTTTTTGAAGCATATGAAGCTTAATAACGACATTGATCTCCCTGAGAAGGTGTTTTCAGATCCATTGCTCTAACATTGCTTGTATTTGACAGCAAGTTTTAGTGCACTTGTTTCTTTCCTGAGTAAGCATATGGCATAGAATGGCTTGATCATTGCCAAGATCCTGCAAAGATACAGAAGCCCAACACGTAATGACTATTTCCTTCTCTATGCAGCCACTTGTACTCCGTGGAGATTTTCCCAGAGGAAAATCCACTAGCGATCAATTACTTTAGCCAACCTTTGATTCATTGCGATGCAGTGAGTTAACCCAAGTAAAACCAACAACCAACCAACCAACAAGCTAATACTGACTAATTCTGTCAGTCAGTTAGGTGATAGGAGCATATAGTATCTGCCTTTCAGTTGAGATATGCTGCCAGCAGAGCAGGAGAGCTAAGTTCCTAATTGCTTGTTATCAATTTATGCATTTACTGAAATCAGAGTTTGCCATAACTTTTTTTAGTTATAAGGAGCAGGAGTTGTGGTTTGTCTTTCTAGAGTGGCTTTAAATCTGGCCAGTTGAATGAAACCATGGTGAAAAAGTGAATCAGGTTAGGTTGGGAAAGGTGATTCAGCAGCAAAATGGGACTGTGTGTGTCTCCAGTCTCTCTTGGCTGGAAAGGGTAAAATAAGATAAATTATTCCAAGTAAGCAGATTTTTAAATAAATCATGTTTGTATACATTTTGGTAATTTTTCTAAATCTTCTATTGTCCTTTTTTTGTAATATGTGTTCTGCAAGTTCTGTTCACAGTGCTCAGGGCTGCGTTTTTAACTGCTAAGGGCTAAATAAAATTCTGGGATACGGAATAGGAAAATAGGACTTCTTCCTTAGTTGCCTCTAGCAACTTCCAATTATCTGAGCAGAAAATATAGGTTTTAAGGTATGTTTTCTGTATTTCTTCCCAGAAAAAAAATATACTGACAAAGGATTGGTTCATCTGCCTTCTATTATCCATCAAATCACAAAATCAGTTGATTTTTATGGGACTATTTTCTTAATCTTTCCTGCTTCTGCAAGACAGTTTCTTTCCCATTCTTTGGATCTGGTGTTAGTCCTATCTTTCTTTCCCTGTGATCAGTTAACAACTACTTCCATTCCTATAGCAATCATGTTACTATTATTTTTATGTCTTTGTGCCCAGGGCTACTGCTGTCTGTCAAGATACTTCATGTTTTCTTTTTTAATTACTAGCTGGAAACACCTAGTAGAAAAACACAGAATGATGTATTGCTGTGTTCTGGAGCTATTACTATAGCATAGCTTTGAGGAAGCTACTCTGTAGAGCTATTAAAAGTATTTTAAAAGGTTTAAACATCTAAAACATTAAGATTCTAAAGGGTGAAATGATTTATTTCTTTAAAAAAAAAAGATGGAAAGTTGTCAGGTCCCTTTCACCTGACCCTAATAGCTTTAAACCTTCAATAACCATTCTTGATTGCCCACAAGTATAACTTAAGTCTAGAACAAATGAAAGGAAGCATTACCCCTTCTAGATAAAGAAGCAGGTAAAAGTCTCTATTAAAGAAAAAAACAAAGCACTAAGAAGAAGAGAGAAGAAATACATGGAAAAATTAACCAAAGAAGTGGTGGTCACTTGTGGAGGACAGAAAAGTGAAATGGTCTTTCAGATCAGCAGCCTTCTGACTAGCAAATTCACACCAAACAAGAGTCATCCTTTGAAAAGGCAAAAAAACCCCACAAAAAAACCAAGACAGAAACTATAGGCATAACACTCCTAAAGAGTGCCAACTGAAAATGAAACACTCTACTAGACACTGACACATTTCCTAGCACAATGGAAGTGAAAGATGCCAAAAAAATTTAAACTAGAAAGGTGCAGGTGAGGATTAACTTATGGAGAAACGCTTAAAGGTCCTGAGTGCTGTGATAAGGAAATATCATTAAGTCTCTGTTCTCTGAAATAAAAGGAAGTTGTAAATACAATGACAAAGAAAGGTGACTGGAGTGACTGTGGCATCTGAGTGTGTGCTATATTCTGTTCAGAGGCGGACGAGCCTTTTACAATTTTATCCAAAGCAGAATAAAGGAAACAACTGCTGACAAATAAGGGAAGCACAGATTGCATTTCATAAAGGAAGATCAGTTCTTCAACCACAATTCCTCAAGCTACTGCCTGTGGGTTAATCTGGATACTGGAAACTAAACCACAAAATAAATTTAATTTCCGTATGTCAACCAGAAGAACACACACACTCACGTTCTCCACTCAAGCAGGCAAGCCAAATGAATCCAGGGAACATAAAGATAAAAGCTGTTTAGCCAACTTTTCACTGAATTAAATTAAAAGCTCTGCAACAACCCTGCAAGAGATTGTCTTTAGACTTTATTTTCATCTAAAAGGCTGGTATTCTTTGCATTAATGAAATATTGACAAACCCTGTTTCAGTTGGTTTCCTAACTGCTGTCTTCACACCTATAAACTGAATGAAGAAAGCCTTCTCTTTTCTTTTTTCCATTTAACACAGTTTACAGGTGTTGACAATGAAGCAGCCGCATTTACCACCTTCAGCAAGACTTGGTTGCTGAAATACCCAATTTAAAGGCATAACAAAAGAGCCTGGAAGGTAGATCCTCCTTGTGGAGACCAGACCAATTCCATGGAGCAGTCTTAGCTCAGAAATAGCTTCAAATCAAACATGACTGTACTGTTTCTGGATCCACTCAGGCTCTATTCAGTCAACTCAAATCATTCAACTCCTCAGTATTTCCAGTTCAAAGGTTAATGATACTACCAGTATGAGTTGAGGTCTATCTACATCCACAGGCGTAGTCATGTACTTTAGTCTGGTAGCCCCAGCCCACTTTGGTCCCTGTGGCTTGTGTTTTCTATTGGTTCTCTCTAGGCCTTCAGAGGTGTGCAGGCAATAGAAAACATCGATTACAAGAACTTAGTCTAAATCTAGGCCTAAATGCCTTTGAAAGTAAATTCCTTAGAAAATGCCAGGCATTGTGGTATTAAATTACAACAAATTTCAAAAGAACTCAGCAGTGTCTTAGCTAGAAGAGAAGATGAAAATTTCTTAGACTTGTTAAGAGGAAAGGCTGAAGAGCAATTCTGTTGTCCAAACTTTGGCATCCAATCATTGTACAGGCCCCAGAGAATCCCATCTGAACTCCAGCCATTGCTTCTGAGAGGTCTGGGCATGCTGGAACCCTGCCATCCCTGGATGGATAGGTTGCATGTCCCAGGTTATTACAGGTGGGATTAGACACCTATATTTGACAACTAAGTTGAGCCCTATCTGTGGGCCAAAATGGTGGGGCTTCTGAGGGAAAATGAAAAAGCATCTGACTGAAAGACTCTTCTCCTTAACAAGGTTCAAGGGAGAAATATTTCACTGAGAGGGTTTAGAGAGGATATTTCGCATTTCCAAAATGTGGCAAAACTGTTGATTTTTTTTTTTGAGAGCTTCAGGATCCTTAGGATGGAGGAGAGACAGAAATGCAAACAGGTACATTTCCTGTGAAGCACAAAACTTTCAGATCCACGTTTTTATTTTTGAATACACTGGATTTTTTCAGGCATTGTGCTTTTTTTTTTCAGTTGTGCAGCTGTTTTCTGAAACTGTGTAATTTTGGTGGCTGAAAACTCTTTCCGCTACATTTTTAGAAGTTTGTCTCCTGGAATAACAGTCTGTTTTATATTGATTTGTCTTGCAATATTCTGTTCTTTTCTACAGAGAGCACTCACCTCTTTCCTTGGCAAGGTGAACCAGAACTAGTAGCTTTCTTTCCCTATCATTGTAAGTTTCATATTCCAAATTGCTGTATATATATGTATGAGAGAGCAGAAAATCCCCAATAAAACCAGCTTTCAGAATGGAATACTTTTGTATGTAATGCTAAAAATAACTTACCAAAATCTCTGGGTAAAGCAATACTTACTCATGAGACTGTGAAGCAGAACAATTATGAGTTCTGTTCTGAGTAAGTTCCTCGAAAATATCTGATATAAGTTTAGCAATTATCCATAGGCAATTACAGAGCAAAAAATAAATGTCTGCCTTCATTCATGACCCATCAGTGTGAAACTGTTATGAAAAGGTGTGGTGGTTTTGAATATTTGAGAAAATTTAGTTAAAACTGGCATAAGTGTAGGGACTGTTTACTTGGGCATTCCTGTCCTACGAAAGGAGGCAAGTATAGAAAAAATAAAGTTGATTCTGTGTCTGATTTAAGTATTTATCGAGGAATAAATACCTGTGAATAGGTGGTATTTAAGCCAGAAAGACAAAGTCAGCATAAAAACAGTTGGCATGAATTCACTCAGGATTGAAATTGAAAGAAATTCTCTAATGCAGAAGAATAAAATTCTGCTGCAGCTTTTCTTTAGAAGGAACTGGGACAGTAAAAAATCTAAGAAATTAGCATTTTTTTCTAAAAAGTGAGAGTTATGTCATCAGCCTCTGTGTACCTACATGGTTCTGACCTCAACAAAAAGCCTTTCATAATCTGTTAGCCAGTTTTAATTAAAGCTTATGCAAAAGAATGGGTTTTAAAGTTAAGTATATTCCTACAGTTGTCATGAAAACAGATGCTACGTAGAGTAGAGAGAAAACATGAAAATCAACTGCTGGCAAGGCTTTAGTGTTAACTCATACCTTCTCAGTCACCTGCGCATCCCTGGGCTCACTGGGACATTTAAATACTTTATGAATGCTCACCCATGGGAAAAGCATTGAGCAAAGCTCACACTTTCTCAAACACAGAAGCCTCAAGCTACATAAGAAAACAGATTTCCGTGGTTCCTGTGGTCACAGCACTACATTTCTGACACTGGAGCCTGATGCATAGTGAAAGGGACTGAACAATGTGTCTGTCTGCACCAGGACTGGTTTTGATGACTTGAAGAGCTGAGAATGCATTTTCTGACACTCAAGCTGTGTGAAATTGGACACATCATTTCATCCTTATGTGACCTTTAGGATTACAATGTTTGTGCAGATTTATCCTTCACAAAGCAAACAAACTGACACCTTCAAGTGGATCAAATTTTGAAGTGTTTGAATTAGCAGCTTTTTTTTTGAGGAGGAGGAGGTGTCATATTAATGATGAACAGTTACAAATTTGTCCCCATCTGGATGTATCGATTATTTCAAACACACTGAAATTTTTACAGTTTGTATTGCACTGAGAACTCACAGGTAGAGGAGAAGTTACCTCTCGGGTGTTCTTTTGTTTCACAACTATGAAATATTTATGTGGCAACTTCAACAATAGCTTTCATGGAACAGGAAAAACAAAGAGTTTATTTTTAGGTGCTCATTTGGTGTATCCTATCCCTTAGGGCTGTGCCTATTTCCTCTCTTAAAAAGCCTCATCCATCTCACCAAAATGATGGACATCTTGGTTTCATTACTGGCTGAATCCAGTGTAAAGCAGCAGATGACCAGCTGTTTCATGAGGTTCTAAATTCACTAGCACACTTTGTGTTTTGCCAAGAGGAGGTCAGACACATACAGACATAGGTAGGTGTGAGAAAGGGATCCCTCCCATTTCCAGCCTGTTCCCGAGAGATGCCCAAGAAGCAGGGCTAACTTGGTTTTCCATGGCTTGGCAAGAGATGTTCCAGTAGGTATCATCTGAAACCCAGCGACCAGCCATCTCCAGAGGGGCAGGAGAACCATACTTGTAGTGTAACAAATTTACTTCTGTTGTGAACCCTAAAAAACTCTTGAAGGCAGAAGGCAGCTGGTGTGCTGCATGCAGTCTTGTGCTCAGACAGCTCATGACAATCTTCTCATTGTTACCACTTCTGCGTCAGAGGTACTTGCTGTTTCTCAGCGTGCTGTTCAGCTGTGAAACCTCATAAGGAGAACTTTTATCCTTCTCCCAGTGGCCTCCTAACTCCTGACTTGGACTTGTGAGTACACCCTAGCATGGATGTTAAATAATAGCAGTAGCAACAGCAGCAGTAATAATAAAGGAAACTTTACTTAGCGCTTTGCACTGTGTCAGACTGTAGGTTCTTACGTGATCTCTGTTATACAAATCGTGAGCAACTTTGTAGATTATCAGTGGTATTTAGACAACTACATCCCTCATTCTGATGGGAGTTAGGCACTTCAATGCCCTTAAGGAATTGTGCCTCTGGGGCTTAGTCCAGATAACAGAGGTCTATGGCAGAGTCTGTGGGAGATAAACTTGAATTGCCCACATTTAAGAGCAGGGGGAAGGGCAGGCAGAAAGAGCACAGCTTTTCCTGCCTACAATATGCCTATCCCTCATAGAAAGCCTGTGAAGAGCCTGAAGAGCTGGCACAGTGGCAGCATTAAAGCTGAGGTTAGATGGGAGCTAAGGACCATGGACCAGAGCTGGGCACGGTGAGAGGCAAGGATGTGCAGATACACATCTGAAGTGTTGGAAGGCCACTGCTGATATTCATCATCATCCACAACCAGCTGTATTCAGCAGTGAGCACCTTGCGAACAACTGAATACTGGGATGATCTGTTTTACTTTGAGATTTTTGTTCTGTTTTTTTGTGTTTTTTTTTTTTTTTTTTTTACAATAAAGGAGATACAAGAATTGTGCAAGATTTAGGATTTTTTAAAAGAACCCTGCTCTTGGGCATGGAAAATCCCATTCTATTTTTGTATAGAACAGACTCAATCATTCTTGAAGGTTCTCCATATCCTCTTTCTCTAAAATGCCCTTAAATCAACCTACCTACTTATGCAAAGAGGAACGTTAGGTTTTCTTTTTGGTGGCAAGCAGGGACATTTAAAGAAAATTATTTACATTTTGTCATATTGAGCCACTGTCGGTCATTAGTTGCCCAAAGTGATTCCATCCTGCAGACAAACAGCAGCCGACAACAGTCAAAGCCTGACCCTGCTGCTCTTGCTGGGCATAGACTTCCCTTGGAAATGGATTTCGTATCCTATTGAGAAAGGCAGGAACTTGCCTTTAATAAGAACTAATAAAAAAGTTTATAAGAACTATTTTAAGGATAAGAATTGTTCTTTTAAGAGCACTTTTAAGGAAAGATTAACTCTTTAAGATTTTTTTTAACATCAGCAACACTGAATGAACCCATACATCCTAGGATCCAAATACCCTCTTTCAGACTGACATGATCTTAGTGGAGTGGGAATAAAGTGTTGTCATGCTTTAGTACTTAAGGGAAATAAAGCCACTCTCCCACCTGGGAGGACCAGTAGCACCGGCTCCCCGGGTCCCGGGTCCCGGGCCGGCGGCGGGGGAGCCGAGGCAGCCCCAGCGCCCGCGGGAGGGACGTCGGCTCCTTCCCGATGACCCAGGCTTTGTAAATCGTCTGCATTAAACCGGGGGGGGTGAGAGGTGGAGGTGGGGGGAAGGCAGGAAGAGGCTCTTAATCTCTGGTGTCTTTGTTCCGGCTTGCACGCATCGGAAGCAGGGCTGAAGCCGTGTGATCGCTTTTTATGGAAAAGGAAAGACATTCGCAGGCACTTTGGCGCATCCTGCCCCCCTCAGAGGCTGGAGGCACGGCGAGGGGCACCCCGGTACCGGCTGGGGCCACCCGAGCCGCGCTCCCCGCTCTGCCCGGAGCAACCCCCCCAACCCCCCGCGCACCCGCTTTTCTCCCTCCCCGTCGTCTCCCGTCTCCCCCCCCAAGATCAAAAGCTCCTTGCTGTTGCACAAGGACTATTTTCTCAGGCGTCCTTCCCCACCACGGCTTTGTGAAAAGGACAATGGACTCCTGTGTCAGTGCTGTTGGCACCAGCCTTGCATAATACAGGAAGCAGCATTTCCTTTCGGGGGTGGAAAATTAACTTGGATCGTGCGTTTCTCTTTTTATTGCTGACCGTACACACCCCGGGAAATTCGGCTCGCCGGCTCTCGGGAAGGGAAGCGGCACCAGCCTCCTCTCCGCATCCTCCCCGGCGCAAGGAGCGCTCTCCGCCCGTCCCGCTTCGCCCCGCCCGCCGCGGGCACGGGGCGGGGGGGGGGAGGCCCTGCACCGTCCCGCCTGGCTCCCTTTGCACGTTCTCTTCCTCGGTGAAGGGGACTACTTCTCGCTGACGGCCCCCCCAGTTCGTGCTTTGGGTTTGTCCCGCTTTCCCTCCATCTCCCGTGGGCTGGAGGTGGCACCGGGAGTCGCAGCGTCTCTTGGTTCTATGAATGGGAACGTTCATCTCTTCCTTTGGGGTAGGATGGGGGTGGTAGGGGAGGAGGGGGTGGTGCTGGTGTGTGAGTGTGTCTTTCTAATTGGGAGAGTTAAAACAATAAAAAGCCCAACAGCGAGTTCTGCCCTTTGACAGCTCAGTCGAGGGAGGTGATTCTCCCCTTCTATTCCACTCTTGCCAGACCCCACCTAGAGTACTGTGTACAATTCTGGAATCCCCAACATAAGAAGGAGATGGAACTGTTGGAGCGGGTCCAGAAGAGGGCCAGGAAGATGATCAGAGGGCTGGAGCACCTCTGCTATGAGGACAGGCTGAGAGAGTGGGGCTTGTTGAACTTGGAGAAGAGAAGGCTGTTTTGAGACTTTATAGTGGCCTTCCAGCACCTGAAGTGGACCTATAGGACAGCTGGGGAGGGACTTTTTACAAGGGCCTGTAGTGATAGGATGAAGGGGAATGACTTTAAATTGGAAGAGGGGATATTTAGATTAGCCATTAGGAAGAAATTCTTCATGCTGTGGGTGGTGAGGCACTGGCACAGGTTGCCCTGGGAAGCTGTGGATGCCCTCTCCGTGGAAGTGTTCGTCAGGCTGGATGGGGCCTTGGGGTCTGGTCTAGTAGAAGATGTCTCTGCCCATGGTAGGATGGTTGGAACTGGATGATCTTCATGGTCCCTTCCAACACAAACCATTCTATGATTGTATGTTGCCTGCAATGTTCTACTCCATAAGGTAACTTTCAACCAGTTTCTTCTCATAATGTTAGCCCTTGCACAATGCTTGTTCCAGAAAGGCCACACTCTTGTTAATAAAACATCACAATGTCTTTCTAAGGCAGCTCTCCTCAGGAGATGCTTAGCCCCTTGTATTGCAAGGTCAAAAAAGATGTAGTTAGTCCTATATAGACATAGACCTTCGGGGCAATTTTTTCCTCAACAAAGTCTCTATGTGTGTATAAAGTATAATACACATTCCACAATTCTTCTTCAAATGATGTTATGTTCTTCACCATCTTGTGGTGTTCAGGCAAACAAAAGCAGGTCTGTATTCAGTAACTTCAGCCCAGTCCTGGCTTCTCTGTCTTCCCTCTGTCTGCCCGTTACTGGGACTGAAGAGAAGTCAGTGCAAACTCTGGGGATCTCAAGAAAAATCTTCCCACCAAAAGCCCCTATTTTGGTCTTCTTCTCTTTCCCCTTTTGCGAAAACCAATCTAAACCACTTCAGGAGATGGACTGGCAGCTTTGCAAGGTAAGGACACACATAAACTGCATCAACAGCTTCTGGTACTTCGGAGATTAGTTCATGCACAAATCATTCCCCTACTTAGACCTGTGCTGGATCTTGCCTGTGGGACCTGGTGACAAGAGAGCATTCCCAGGTGGGGTTTCAAAGTGCCAGATGGGCAGCTCTGAGGCTTGCTGATTCAGCAGGCAATCCTTTTCTGCCCCGACGTTGTGCTGATCTGCCACTTATGGTTTTCCTGCACTGAAAGAAGCAAAGATACTCATTTCATAGCGTGGAAATGACACTGTTGCATCATTAAGGTAATAACTGCCCACATCACTATGAGTATCTCATGGAACTGGAAGTGAAACAATCTTTTAACTATTCCTGTCAGTCAGTTTCAGTTTTTTACTGTTTTTTTTAAAGACTTTTTTATGCTTTACTGGTTTGCTTCTTTTCAAGGAAACAAATTATGGAAAAAAGCCATCTTAAAAATCTTGTCTTAAAACTCTCAATCATGACTGGAGAACGAAAGATATCTAGTGCATTTCCAAGCAAGCTCTTTTACTTCCCCTGGATCAGTGAATCTCTCCTTAGTCATCTTCTGTAAGAACTTCTTGCAGATGGAGCTGGAGGTAGCTCTGGCAGGATTCTGGGCAAACATTGCAGCTGGGGATAGCTCTGATGAGGTTTTTGGCAAACAGTGCGGTGGGCCCTCTTGCTTTCCACCTGGGCCTACAGCTCCAAACTTGCACCCTGAATCTTCTCTCCTGAAATTGCTCTGCTTGTAGCCATGTAAGTGAATCAGGATATGGGGCAGGGAGTACACCAACCCTACTATGTGGGACGCACGTCATGTAACCGTATGTGTTATTCCTGTGTGTTATTCCTGTGCTGCAGAACCTTGACAGTGCTGTACATATTCCACATTTCCCAGAATGGCTCCCAAGATACTCTTGTGAACATCGTTTCTGTGGTCAGATAACTATTTGCTTTTGTTCACATTTTGTATTTGATTTGTTCCAAAATAACCAGGACATAGGCATTCATGCACATCACTGAGTCACCAGCTCCTCTGAGAGTGGCAGCTGCGTGGGCTCCCAGCACGGAGGCCTGGTTTGTATTATGGTGAGGGAAACAGTAAGCCTCTAGGGACTAGTATTTGGGGTGGTAAGAGGAAAGGAGCTCTTCATTGTAAGGCCAGTTTTCTTTTCATGGCCCAATATTTTCTTGGGTAGTTTTCCCTTTTTGACATGTTTTGATTTGGTTTTGTGGTTCTTTTGCTAACCTTCTGGTTGTCTTTCCCACTGAAATGCAGTGACCTTGGCTGGGTTCCACAGGGAGGAGGTGCAATTGATCCTTTTATGTGGTCTTGCCTCTTTCTAAAGACTTACTCTGCTACATTTGTGTACTAATGGCTCCAGGAAAGGCATATATACATATATATATATATATCTCCTCCTGGATAAAGGGAAGAAGTGATGACTGAGGACTGGATTTCAGATGCCTGGGAGATGAAGCTGGGAATGCTACAGCACCACCACACTAACCCAGCTATGCTGAAAGTAGGTCATTTCCATATTGATGCAGGTGTGCATGCATGCAAGCGGGGTCCAGCAAACAGTGGAAATGCTTACTAGCATTCTTCTGTTGTACTTGTATTTTTCAGGGACAAAAAAAATCTTGTTCTACTCTTTTTTTTCTTTTCCTGTTCAGTGAAATATTGCTGAATGCACATATAAAATCAATTGTGTAGTATTTTGAAAGAAAATGTGTATTATAGTAGAGTTTGCTTTTAGTAAGGGGGATGAAATCACTGGCATTCTGCTGTATGGTCCTGACAGGAAGAGGAGATGTGGGCAGAGCAAAAGCCATGTTGGATGTGCCAGGAACCAGTGAGGGCTGGCTGATGCCTGAGTGAGCCAAGCACAGTAAAAAGGCAGGTAGGGAGTAGTTGTTCCACCAGCAAGGAGCCAGAATGTGGAATGGCAAGTCCAGGTCAGGATCAGATCCAGCATCAGACACTGCCTGGTGATCCCCCAGCAAGGCCATACTGGTAGTACAAGACCAGTTGTGGATATAGCTTCTGCCAACTGTGGTGTAGCGTAAGCAGGGACCAGCTGTAAATGGACAGGAGGGACAGATCCTCTCCTCTCACTTTCTCCACAACAGCCACTGCCAGCAAAGGCCCTGACCTCCGCCAGCTAAACTCCTCAAGTCAGTCACCAGAACTCCTGCAAGTGGAGTACTCTCCGAGTATTGCAGGAGCTCTTACTTGTTAGCTTCCTAACCTCCTATGCCAATTAGTTCCTCATACCAGTTGACTAATTATAATAAAAATTGACTAGCTTCTGTTACCTCTGCTTTTTTGATATAGTTAGACACCTGCCTGCTTAGCTGCCCTCAAAAGTGGACCTAGCTTTGATGTGGGAGGGAAATCTGGATGAAGAGGTGACACAATTGCTGCTCTGAGCTGTCATACCATTCAGTGAAGGATGAGCAGCAGTGGTGTGAGGTTCTCCTGTAAGGACTAATTCTTTGATGCAGATTTTGGTCACACACACTGATTGGGTACAGATCCAAGAGTGTATGTAGTGTTAGGTAAACCTTATCCTTGCTGAGAGAAAGCACAAAGCTGTAGCTTATGTCTCTGCTTACACTTACCTATGCATATCCCTGGTGGGGAGGTATAAGTAGCTGTCCCAGTAAACACTGTAGTACAGAGAAAAGGTCTCAGCTTTTTCTCTCACAGTCTGGAGGAAACCAAGGAACTTTAGTTTGCTTTACATGCAGTTTCCAGTCTAGTGGGCAAACCCATGTAACAGCAGTAGCTGATGACGGTAAATGGGATTTACTTGATGATGTACTTGGACTCTTTTCCTGCCATAGGGAGATGGGACCAAAGGATGACAAAACAAATTATTGCAAACACCTAATTGAAAACAGAAAGGAAAAGAGAGTTAGAGAAAGGCCTTGGGTGCAGTAGACGCAGTCCATCTCTTGTTCCAGGTTACAGTCTTGGAGATCTCGCTCCAGGTAGCTAGATCAGTATAAAAATCTCCAATAATCTTCCAGTTGTCGCAGTTCACTGGGTCTCTTGTTGTGCAGGTGTGCTGTAAGCCGTGTCACTAAAATGAGTGCGGTTATAAGTCACTTTCCATTGAAAGCAGGGAAGTTACATCCTGGATTATTTCACCAAATTGTTTTACACTGAGCCGCAGAAACAGTTGTGAGCCCTAGAAATGGTTGTGCCAGTGCAATTGACAAGGGACAGAGGACTATGCAGATGGAGGAGGCTCCCACTGGTGCACAAGGAACACTGGACCCTTTCTGACTGGCTCTGAAAAAATTGTGATGTTTTTAGGTGATCAAGAGAAATATTCCTTTACTTAAATTCTCGCTCCCAGTAGTCTTAAAAGAAGTAAGTTGGCAGATGCAGATTCCACAGAAGACCTGCAGAGGGAGATCCAATCTGCTCTGCTTTGACGTCTTTCCTTCTCTCTCAAAAGCTTGGGACCATCTCTAAGGCAGTCTCGCCTGTTCCTGTGAGGTGTTTAGCTCTCTGCTGTGACTACAGGAACCAACAGATATCATGAGATCCCTCAGCTATAACTCTGCCCCATACAGTCTTCTTCTGTGGGAAAGCACCCGCTGCATAGGTGCTGGTGGCAGCCTTTTGTGTAATACTCTGGACATTGGAACCAGTGCCACAAGGACATATTTTGAGCACCGGTGCAAATAAGAAATTGCTTCCATGACTGGAAAGAGTCAGGTTAGGTTGGGAGGGTATCGGTTGCTGGTGTGAGTGGGATTTTCCAGGCACTTTATTTTTGCCAGGTCCACAGGAACTATCCAAGTAATTCCTCCCAGGAGACTTGGCTAAAGCCCTAACTCAGGATGTTCCAAGTGTCCTAATTCCAACAGGGAGTAGAATCCGCAACCTCAGGATGTGTCCCAGTGACTTGACTAAGTCATATCCGTGTTGAGAGGAGTATCCACCCCACCTAACTCTTGAAGCCAGACATGCAAGAGTCATAAAGACTGGCAAAGAGCAGACAAGAGGCAATGCCTCGGTTAAGTACTCAGCTATGAAAGGTCCTGTGTGCGCAGGGTGGTGTCTGTGTTTCTTTGCAGCATGGTAGTCTGCTGCTCAAGGCGGACCAGGAGCTGAATGCCCTGATTACTGTTTTTTTCAACCACATTTCCAATTGCTCATTTTCTATGTTGTTCTAATGAGTCTTGTTGGCCAGGGTGGGGTAAGGGATGCATATTGAAGAGCTGGTGTTTTTGCTGCCTGAAAACTTAATGATCTCAGTATCAGATGTATGGGTTGTTCAAGCAAAAGGCTTGATAGAACCTATCTTCCTCCAGAGCAGGGTAAAATTCAACAATTGAGGTACTGCTGGGCTGCAAGTGAACACTAAAAACAGATAGGTGTTGTCTACTATGAAGGCTGTTTCTCCTCTTTCTTTTGCAGCTTCTGTAGTGTTGGAGATTGAGCAGATGATAAGCCTTGCAGCAAGGATGTTTGCCTGATAAATTTCAAAGAGAGCTTACTCTCAGCTTCTAAGTTTGGCTGATTTCCTTTCTAGTATTTAGTAATAGTCTTTTTAACAAATGCTAGAAAAAGGAAATTTCCCACATTTCAGAGCTGAAAAAAACATATAAACAGTTTATTTCCTTTATTCCAAGCATAAAAATTGTCCTTACACATGCCACCCACTACTTAGCATCAGACCAAGACCTAAGATTTTAGTATGAAGGGATCATATTGCCTGCAGGATGGACGTTTGCCTGGGCCAGCTTCTTAGTATTTGTTTGGCCATAGCACCTAAACCACTCTTCCAAGTAAGTTCTTACCCTACCAGGTGTTACCAGTTACATGGTAGTATAATAAAAACAAGATCTAAAAGGTTCCATGCAGCCCTCACCTAGCACACGAGTTGTCCATCTGTCCAGGTGCTTCAGCCTCTGTGTTTAGGTCTTTCATCCAGTCCCAGGCACTGGCTTCTCACTGTACCTTCGTTCTGCTTTATGAGAGTGAATTCTAACAATTTTTTCCCCATCTCTCACTTCTCAGTATTCATGCAGACTCCACAAGTCTTCTCTCCCTGGCTTTAGTATATGAAGAGTGATGAGGGGTTGTGAGCACACCTTCAGGTTTGTCTGCAGCTTCTTGGGTGGATCAGGAGCTGATGACGTCCATTGTAGGAGGAAGGAGGTATGCATTGCCAAAGTGTTGCGGTCTTTGGAGGGCCATGACTGAATGCAGCTGCAATGTAGGAGGTGTGAAGAGACTGGGGAAGAACTGGTGTGGTATGGCTGCTGAGCTTCTGCTGGGGCCTGCATCTCCCCAGACCCAGCATGCACTCAGCACTGGGTAAGTCAAAGACGGGGACATACAGTTCCCTTAGGTCCTTTCACCGAGAGCCCTTGCTCCTACGGGGTCTGAGCTGTCAGGATGCCCAGTGTCCTAGCTGTGGCTGGTCTGTCCTCACTGGCCAACTGTTTTCCCAGCTGCTGTGCTCTCCGCTGGAGGAGGTGATTTCTTTTGAGTCATGCTCTTTGGGGAAGAAGCCTCTGGGTTCTTCCCCCCATGGTGTGAGCAGATGAGGGGGAAGGTATCCACAACTATTTTATTTTCAAGGTCTCAGCTGGGGGCAGGAAGATTGGAAAATGCAGGCTTAAATTCTTAGCTTAAGGTATCACTTATGAATAGAAGTCATTGGACAGAAGCATGCAGGAAATATTCTCACGGACTTTAAACTTGAAAGTTAAACAGTTCTCAAGCTAAAAACAACACCAACTTCTCATCTTTTTTTCTTGCACAGGATGGTCTGGTGAGACACAGGAGATCTAAGTTCTATTTCTGGCTCTTGTCACTAGCTTCCTATGACCTTGGACTAGCTGCCTAACCTCTCTATATGCCTCTATTTCCTTCTCCATAAAATGGGGGTGATCACATTTACCTGTCCCATAAAGACAGTCTTGCAATGTATTTCACAGCATAAATATATAAGAAGGGGTCAAACCGAAGTTGTGACTCACTCACTCAGCAGCCTTCCTCTGGCTACACAGGGGACAAGTAGAAACACGGGGCTTAAGTTTTGCTGTCATGGGCTCTCTTCTGGTCTCTCACAAAACAAAACACGTATGGAAAAGGTAAATGCATGAGAAGGAGAAGTACATCACTAGGATGGCCCTGTCTGTCCCACTGCCGGTGGAGGCCAGCAGCAGCACTGGCAGGGCAAGCTTCCGGAGCATCCTTAGTCAGCGCTGCCCCTTCCTGGCTTCGCTGTTGTGAGCGCTCGGTGCTGCTGGCGGGGGATCCGTGCTCGTCCAGGTCAGGCTGGGACAGGAGCCGCGCGCCCCGGGGGCACGGGCAGGGCTTTGGGGCGCTCCGAGCACCGTGCCCGGCAGCCCGGGAAAGCCTAGGGCGCACCAGCGTGACCTGGCCTCGTGCCAGGGAGCCGGCGACGGGAGGTCTTCTGGGGGAGCAGAAGAGGGGCTCTGCGGGACGGACACCCCCGCAGAGGGATGCTCCTTCCCCGGAGGAGCCCCCGGCGCCTGGAAACTGCCCGGCTGCGGCGGGAGGGCACGCGGGGGAGCAAACCCTCTGCATAGTCCATATACGCGCCCCAGGGAGGGCGTGCTCCTCCCGGCGGAGGATGTGGGCCGGGGGGGCGGAGGGGTGCGCGGTGAGGGGTGGAGAAGTTATAAATCAGCGGGGCTGGGGCTGGCCGTCATTGATGTCCGCGGGAGGTGAAGCTGGCAGGACGGCTCGCGGCGGACACTCCCTTTCCGCGGGCGGGGAGGGCTCGGGGGCTGCTGGATGCGGATCGCGCGCCGCGCCGCGCCTTTATTATCTCCGCCACCGCGGGAGAAGCCCGGCACCCAAAGGAGCCCGTCGCAGCCCGGCACTGAGGGGAACCCGTCGAAGCCCAGCCGGCGCCTCTGCCTCTGCCTCGCTGCCGCCGGCAGGGAAAGAGCCCTGCGCACCCTCGGACAGGACCATGCCCCGCCAGCTGCTCTCAGGGACCGTGCTGCTGGGAGCTGCCCTCCTGCTAGCAGGTAAGGGTCCTCAGGGATCGGGTACCCCTCCAGCCCCCGTTTTGATGTGCCCTCAACCAAGTGCCTCCTCGGCGGTGCCTCCCCTGCGCCCCACTTGTCGGATGGATGGAGCCGGCGGGCACCTGCCTCCCCTTTCCCCTGGGCAGGACGTGGGGAAGGGATCTCTGCTTTTCGGAGAGTCGCGAAACGCCGTCGTTAGCTTGCGGATTCCCGGTGGGGTGTCCCGGGAAGCAGCCGTGCCGGCCCTCCTCCCGACAAACCGTCGGTGCCGGCGGGGATGCGAGCCTCTCCCGGCCACGGGGGGCAGCCGGGCCGGGCGATGCCCGAACCGCTGCATCACGGAAAGAAAATGTATCTTGGCTGCAGGGCAAGCTTCTTTCGCTTTGTTTCCAAATGTCAGCCTTCCCCCGCTCTGCTCCTGAAGAGGAAAAGGTGCACATTTCCTTCGCAAAAATCCCGGTCCCGTTGCTCCTGGAGCATCGGTCGGGGCTGCCTGCGGGGGGGCGGTCGCGCGGTACCCAGCGTGGGTCTGTCCGGAGAGGGGGATGGAGCCGCTCTCCGGCGCCTGCATTGATACAAGAAGTAGTTACTATTGCGTTTCGGTATCAGCATCCCGCATTACTGCGTGTGCCATGGATCGGTGCAGTTTTTCTATTCTTAATCGAGTTTTAAGTTACTTTGAGAGCGGAGCGGGCTCCGCTGGGCCGGAGCGCCGGGGTGAGGAGTGCGTCCCAGCGCGGCGTTGCTGGACACCTGGGAGCAGGGGTGCGCGGGGGCCAGGCAAGGAATGGTCCCGCGTGAGCTTCTGGCACCGCAGGGCTGCCGATCCGTGGGGCTTCCCGCTTGGGCTCCTCGCGTCCCGCATGGGGCTCCCAGGTGCGCAGCATCGCCCGGCCCGGCAGCCGGCTGGGAGCGAGGGCACGTCCCTGCTGGGGAAGGGAAAACTCCCCGAGGCGGGCTCGGTGGCCGCACAGAGCGGCGTTTCTGCGGTACGGCCGCCCCCAGCGAGTAGCCAGGGGCTCGGTATTCTCCGCACCGTGGTGCCCGCGGGAGCAGCACCGGCGCGGAGGGGTGGGGAGTGATAACCGGCGCGGTGCCCGGCGTGGTGCCCGCGGGAGCAGCTCCATCCCATCCCGGTGTGGTGCCCGCGGGAGCAGTCCCAGTGGGGAGTGATGCGCTACACGATGCCCGCAGGAGGACTTCCAGCCCGGCATGGTGCCCGCGGAAGCAATCCCGGCGTGGTGTGATGCTCAGCTGGTGTCTGCGGGAGCAGCTCTTTCCCGGCATCGTGCCCGCGGGAGTAGCTCCAGCCCAGGATGATACCCGGCGCGGCGCGGTGCCCGCGGGAGCAGCCCCGGCAGGGAGTGATACCCGGTTGTGCCCATGTTGCCCGGTCGGCAGCAATCCGCGTCCCCGTGGGGAGAAGAGATAGTGGGGCCGCTCCGACGAGACGTTTTCCTGCTCGGGAAGTGCTGATTCATCAACTTTGATACAGATTTTTTTTTTTCCTTCTTTCTTTCTTTTCCCCAGGAAAATACTAATTTCCCCACATTATTTGTCTTTGTCAAAGAGGTTCTTATGCCCAGGATGAAATAGGCAGAGGCATAGGACACCCACCCTTGGATACAGGAAATGTGGGTCCAAATCCTTGCCAGGCTTCCTTCACAGCTTGAGCTTGGACTTCGGCGTCCTGCTCCCACATGGGCTCCCGCAGCGACCAGCTATGCTGGGGGACTGGCTTCCTCTTTCCTGTCGGAAAGGTTTTTCCATTGTGCAAATCATGGCAAACCCGCTGCCCAGGGAGAAGGTGGGACTCTGTGAGCCAGGGTCTGGTTCACCTTCCTGTTCCAAGGACTGTCAGGAACTTGTGCACCCTAGGTCAATTCCAATGGGAAAAACATGGCTTGTTTAGGGGAAAACCTGGTGCTCTGGGTGCTGAGCTGTGGGGATGTGCATCCCAAGGTCAGCTCCGATGTGGCAGACACTGGAAGGGTGATTCTCTGAGGTCCAGCTGAGTGCCTTTACAATCAGTTTGTTGGAAATTCGTATCTCCCACATAAAACTAAAAGAGACAGTGCTCCAAATCAGAATTTAGACTTTTTTGAACTCCTTGATTTTGTTCTATTTTCTTGTTTTGGAAAGAAAATAACCCTTGCACAGCTTTGTTTGAACATCCCAGGTAGGCTGATTGTGTTCCTTCTGGATCAGTGGTAAAACTGTCCATACTTGCATTTGCACAGAGCATTTCAAAGTTATTGTTGAAGTGGTGGGATGTTTTGCACCATGCATCTCTTTGTACTTTTCTTCCCATTTCACCCCCCTTCACTGCTTATTTACCCAAAACTCTTACTCAGACTGTCCAGTACTTCCCATTTCAAATGTTCTTGATGAAACTCAAGTCATCACTGCCGTATGGTCCACTCTTTCACTTCAGTCTCTGTGGGTATCTGCTGAGCTTCCATTTACTTGACAGGTACTGTAGGAGAGGCAAAGAAGTAGTCACTGGCTCAGGAGTTACTACAGAGAGCTTCATAAGGAAGGGACAGAAGGAGGTCTTTTAGCTTGTATATATATATGTTTAATTTTTTTAATTTCCCCCAAAAAGCTTGCAAGCCACAAGCCATGAGAGTCACCATTTGAAAAATGAGATTAGAAGAAGTACGTTTCTTTGACATGTTTCTTCTGACATTTCAGCCCTCTTGCATTTCTCTGCACATTCATATTTTGGCTGTTGTGGGAAAGAACAAGATTTTTGTCAGTGTATTGCATAGTACTTGCGTATGTTTTCTTTATAGTTTATGTGTATTTCCACAAATAATATTACATAACTTGATGCTAAAGACTATGTACATAGTGATAAACATCAAAATTTTGACGCCTTACTCAGATGTAATCTCCCCGTCCTAGACTTTGTGTGATAATAACTTTAATTGATAGCATTTGGGAATGTGAATGATAGGGTTTAGGCCCCCAAGAGTTCAAATTCTGTAGCATGGATCAAGGATTATGTGGCCACATTTCCAAAACCATAGGCAGATAATTTGGCTTTATTTCCAGTTGTCCACACAGAAGCAATACCTCACAGTTAGCAGCTAGAAGGTAAATAGACTCTGTTACAGTCTTATCTATGAACAGTGTTATATGAATCTCAGTTATTGCTGTTGAAACTAGATCATCAAAATCCCCAGCAAATGATGGACTTTTAAATTTCATGGTCAGCTGGAAAAAAAAGGAGCAAGAAATTCCAGGTCAAATCTAATCAGCACCGAGGTTAATTTCTTAAAATAACTAATCTGACTTCTCTGGGAGTACTATTAAGGTGGAAGTTCATATGTTAAGGTTTCAGTTTGGTTTGAGTACTCAGCTGAAACAGCTGCAGAGACACATAGCTACAGCAGTCTAATTTACAATTAAGGCTGGAGATCTCAGTGGGATCCAGAAAAAAAATGGATTTCTGAAATTTTATGGATCTTCATGGAAAATGAGGTCTCTTAAAAATTCCAGACTACATTCACTTAGGCAGAAGAGTTAGACCCTGCTGTATAACACAGTTTTTCTTAAAAAAATATATGTTTGGTTTAAGTACCAAACTTTATGGCAAATTTTTTGGCAGGAAAATCACATCACTTACTGCTGTTTTACCAGATAGATGTTTTGCTCATATACTCGACACAAAGCTAGATCTCATTCTTTTATAGATGGTGTAAATTTGGACTTTGTCTGTTCCCAGTAAAGATCTTCATATCCAGAAATATCCAATCCATTGTCATTCAGGAGATTTTTTACATGTGAACAATAACAAACAAGTTGAGCCTTTTTTGTCAGATGCTTCAAAGACTGAAACCAGTAGCCATGCACTCTGTGTGGGTGTATAGGACAAAAGGAAACTGTCCAGATTTTCAGGACAGTTACCATGTCCTTACACTTTCATGTGGTTTGGAAACGTCCAAGCACAATGTTTATCAACTTGCTAATTTTAATGTCTGACTGAGGCTGGGAAAGGAAGAAGTTCAGTAGATGAGGGTTAAGGCTTGGCATTTGAGAAGTCTGTGTCCAGTGGGGCTATGGTGGCCCTTTATCAGCAAAATTGTTTCTCTGAATCCCCTAAAGTTGGGGATTGGGACTTCCTGCTGCAGCCCCACAGGGAGTGGAAAGAGAGGCAGCTGCAAGAGTAGCTTGCCATGAAGCACAGGATGCCCAGCTACCAGAGGCGCCTCTGCTCTTGGAGGCAAGTCTGTTCTTTGGTGTGAGACTTTCAAGAAGCAAACTGCTCCCTCCACAGACATGTATTATGTTTAGATCTCACTTCCCCCGCAGTAGTCTCCTTTTTTCCTCTATCAATATTTGTAAGAATGTGGGGAAATGTTTTTCTGCATATTTGAGCATGAATTCCACCCACGGACAGCATCAAGCTTACTCTTTGCCATTGTGATGCATCCTTACTATACATGTTGCTGAAACTGAGAAACAACCTTTCCCAAGCATTCCCAGCTGAGAATGGCCTGACTTCTGAAATCTACCGTGTGGGAACCTCTCATTCTAGAATTGGTCCAGTGATTGTCAGGAAGGTGCCCACACAGTATTCTTCTATCCAGATGCAGAGATTCAGTTTCATTCCCCCATGCTTGGACGTCAGCACTGCATAAATCCCGGTGGTTAAAGGAAAAAGTTAGATATGCTGCAAGCAGTAGTTTGAAAAGTAAAAATATGGGCATTGATGCTGTTTCCAAAGCCAAGTGTCGCATAGTATCATGCCTTTTGTGACTGGCAGAATGAGTTAATGTGGAAACTAAGAAAAGTGATAACAGATTGAGAAATACAAGCGTGTGGGGAAAGAGATCTGAAACTACATTTCAGAGGTACTTTTGTTTTAAACTTAAGTCTTGAGCCATTGAGATGTGTGGAGAAACTTGGAGTGGAAATGATGATTTCTTCTGTATTAAGTCACATTTGGTATTTGGTTTTTTTTGGTGTGGCACAGTGGGTGGAAATGTGCCAGCCTAAAGATGATGATGAGCATGAGTTTGCTTGTGACACATCTGTATTATTCAAGACCATTATAGATATTGTGGAACAGTTAAATGATGTATTCATTGTGTTTCCCAGACTTATGTTTGATTTTGTATTAACAGAGAAGCAAAAGGTTCACATTCATGATTTTACTATCATTTGTTTTTCCATCAAATCCTGACTGATTTTCAGTACCAAAATCAATTTGTCCATATTCACAATGTAAGTTAGCCCTGTAACACATTTAGAATGAGCACAATCCAGTGTGATGGGATTAACACTGATGCCTGTTTGCATGTTTCCAATACCTTTTTAGACGGTGGGGTTACTCTTTCAACATTCACTGATATGTGACACTAAGCATTCCTAAATGCAATTCCTTTTAAGTCTTATTCCCTCTTTTGGAGCTATGGCCTGGAATCAAGATGCTCTTTGTTGTTAGAGCAGCTGAATGATGGGGAAGTGTTTAGAAGGAAGCTGTTATAGGACTTCAGTGGATTGAAGATGCTCTGGCAATGTGGTGACATTATTTCCTCACCATGCCCAGAAGTAGGGGCAGAGCAGACGGGGCATGGTGGCCCTTGCAGCAGAGCTGGGGACCTCTAAGCAGATGTCTGTGCTCCTCAGAAGTTCCCTTGGGAAGCCCGTGCTCTGGGAACAGGACCCCCTGCTTCGTGCGTGGGGAGTGGTGAGGGATGAGTGTGAGGGTGTTTCATGAGAGGAATTTCACAATCTCACATAGTTCGCTTAAGCGTCCTTCCTGTGGGATTCTTTCCTGCCACGGAGTTAAGGAATTCGCCCCTTTTGTTCCCATTGTCATTACTCTGTGCAAAAACCTCTCATCAGGATCACCGTGGGCTAATGTTAACAGAAGTGTGAGAGTTATTACCATCCCAGGTCAGACAAGGGCTCTATTTAGCTCCGTGTCATGTCTCTGATGGCGTCCAACATCTAATCTTAAGGGTAGGTTCAAGGAACCTCTCAGGAAGCAGTTATCTGATAAATTCTCCAGAGAGGAAATTTTTTTGTAGTATGACCTAAAATCAACTATTATTTACTAAGAAACCGTGGGACTGAGGGTCAAGGAAACTAGAATTAGTGTCTGCCAAAATTTAGGTGTTGTCTGTTTATAGCAAATGGATATAACAGTGGGATTAAATTGCATTATATTGTTATAATACAGAGAAGTTTCTTCTTCTGTTGTGCAGCTAGAGTTTGGGATGAAAATCTACCTTTCTTTGCTTCATCCAGTGCATTTGTCCTAATCTATTTTATAAGTACAAATGATTATAATTTCCCAAAGTAAATTGATCTATAGGTAAGCTTGCCAGATGCTGTCTGCATGTGCATCTACTGTAGACTTTGTGATTTTAGATGTCATTTAATTGCGCAATGGGTTCAGCCTCTTGAGCCACTGCAGAGTAGTCCTCTGCACAGATTTTTCTGGCTCTCACCTCTCTAGTTTAAGTTGTTGTGTCATATTAGTTATTTTCCTTTGGTTTGAACCCAAGGCCTTTGCTTATAGCTCTGTTTTATAAGTTAAAGTAAGGTGGATGGAAAGTCAGTTCCTGACTTTGTCTTCCCTATTTTTGGCTTGGAGCGTTACAGGACAGTTCAGCTGTAATGATGGAGTGTTGGAAATAGCAGCCAGCAGCCTTCACCAAAGTGGAAATCCTGTATCTTTGCTTTACATTTTCTTTCATACAGTTCCTAATTTATTTCTGTGTGCACAGCTTAATGTATAGTACAGCCCTGAATGAATTTAACAGGGTTGCGTTGCTGGCTGAGCTTGCAGGTTTCTGGCAGGTAGGAAGTTTGTCTCTGCATGTGAAATGATATTCCAATTCAATCATATTATGTTGCTTAATTTGTCCTGCCAGGAAGCCTGTGACAAATCTTAAGTATCAAGTTGGGAAAGATGTTTAATTTAGTTAAGTAAAGGTGCTATGTTACTCTTTATAGAAATTCTAAATTGTTTTTGTGTCTGTTTTTTAACATACTTGTTTTGTCTTTATGCAGTATCAGTACTTTCCTACTATGCTAGTTAATGAGAAACTTTTCTCAGAAAATATTGAGTTGATAATTATGTGCTGGGGTCTGTCATGGTGGAATTATAGCAGAGGCGCAGTAGTTGCTGATGTGTCAGTAACTGACAGAGTAGATCTGGTGGCTCATAGGTGTAACATGGGTAGGGCTATCTAGACTCCTGTAAGCAGCACAGGGTTTGTGCGTGGAGGCATGAAACCATGCTCCTGGGTGAATGCTAGTGGCCAATCACACAGCATCACTTTTGGATGGGCAGGCGATGGAGTCACAACTGATTCTCAGCTGCAATGGACTGAGCAGGGGATCCCCACAGGAGCCAGAACAAGCACGTTGAGGTGGAAGGGTATGTGAGCCACATGGACCTAAGACAAATGTGGCTGTGAATGTATCGCTACTGCCTAGCTCTGCTCAGACTGGTTCTTGCTGGGAACAGCCTCAGAAGACCTGTGTTATCAGGTTGGATGTGCACTTTGTTGGAGTGAAGACCAGACTAAGGTGGACACAACGGTGATATTTCTCTTTCTTTTCTCAACACAAATCATATATATGTGTGTTTTGTCCTCTTGGTCTGGTTTACCGAAGTGGTGATCCCATGAGAGTTCATAATGGAGTTGTTAGACTGTACATTTGATCTCCAGGTTTTAATTCCACATGCTTAATGGGAAATAAAAACTTTGTGATTATTGGTAGTTTTACTTCTCTGCAACTTCTTCCTCCATATGTAGCTAATGAAATGAACGCCTTTGCCAGGTTACATGGTGGCAAAGGTGCTCATTTGATATATTAAGTGTCTGAACTTACTAAAATTGGATGGATAAAAGAGGAAACTAAGATGTTTGGTTATTTTCTCTCAGGTTCTCTAAATGTTACATTTTGAAATTTATTTTAAATTGGTATTATGTAAAATGCCCGTGCTCATGCACAGAAGTCACGTGGTGACTTCAGGGCAGACAAGACACTATGTTTTGATGAGCTGTAGAAGCAAGTGCCTTCCAGCAGGTAATGCCTGGGCACAGCACCCTAAATTGTGTGGCCTTGGCTGCCCAGGTGTGATGGGAAATGGCAGCAATTTCAAACAGTAGTAACTGGAGTCAGATTTATTTTAAATAACCAACTGTGATTTCAGCTTGTGAAATTTCTACATCTAAATTTTTAAATTAACAACCTCCCCTGCTCTTTAACAGAACAGCTTTATCACAGGCTTCTATAAGCTCTGCCTGACTTAGCAAGGGCAAATATTGGCAAATGTTTGACAGTTATTGGGGAAATATGTATTTGTTGACATTTATAACTGTTGACCGTATTGACATGACAGTGTGTAGTGCTCAGAAGTGTTAGTGAAGTGCTATCAGAATTGTGTTTTCTTTATTTTTAGCTACTGGGTGTTACACTTTACCTCTATAGCATCTGCTCTTATATCAGTGTGTGTACACATCTAGGGACAGCAAATGCATATAGATAGCGAATAAACTCTTATCGCTTGCTCTGAGACCTAGAACTGACATACACATCTTTCTGTGCCTGTGAAGGCCTTTCTTGGGTGGTAGCATATCCATTTACCCTGCTGACTGATTTTTAATTCCATCTTATGCTGTTCAGACTCTATTGCAATGCTGTATCATACAGAAGCCTAGCTTTCTCATCCATTAACCTATCCATTTTCTTGACTGGATGTTATATCCTAATTGCAGTTTAAATTTTTAAATCATAGTCAAGATTAATCAGACTTAAGCATTTGGTCCAGAAATCACTGGGAATGTGTTGTGGAACATCAGACTGGCTAATTGGAATGTCCCTTCTGAACCTGAAAGGGACAAATCCATGATTTGATTATTTTTGTGTATGAATGTGTTATTTGGAAGTAAATAGCTTCCAACAATTTTCTTGATCTTGAAGGCAAACAAGGATACCTTTCAGTGATCACAGAAGAGTATGTGAGTGATAGGTCTGTTGAGGAGTGAGACAGCTTGAGTTGCTTCTGCCCTGAGTGTATTTCTGTATGCCAGCTATGTACCAGCACACATCACTATCAGTGCACTCGGTACCTCTCTTTGCCCAAAAGCCAACAAGAAACAGGGACAAAGCTACCTTGCAGTCCAAGGATCTACATCTGTTAAGCCATGGAGGTCCCCATGGCCCTTAATTGTCCTGGAAGGTTCTGCTTCAACAGAACCAGTAGTTACAGTTCGCGGCTTCTCATCATGAGCTTGCTCATCTTACAGTTGTTGATGTCAGCTGGGGACAAAGGTCCTTGCTGTCTCACAGCTAAGCTGCCCTAGTTTCAGTTCTGCAAGCTTCAGGTGTGAAGGTTGGATTTGCTATAAAGTGTTGTGATATTAGGTGTCAGGTTTCCTTCAGAATGGGGACCTAGATGGCATCTGCAAGACCTGGAGATGCCACTTTGAATCTCAGGATGGCTCATGGTTTGGCATTGTAGGTCTTTACTGGAGGCTATTTCCAAAAACAGGCAATAGAGATGGTGCTTTTACCTCTGGGTACAGGAACTAGACCGCTGCTCGCTTTGCCTGTGCCTGAGCAGTAGAAACCCAGGCAACACAGATGAGATGGGGGTATTGCTGCCATAAATGAGTGTGTTCTTCCAGTAGCAGCTCTTCCCAGCCACCAGCAGTCACAGAAGTAGAAAGCTTCATTGTTCACGGTGATCCCTTCTCCCTCTAGTCCTGTGGCAGGATCAGGCTGGACATACTTCAAAAAGGAAAAAAAATATTTTTTTTTCCAATCACCACCTAAATTTTGAGACAACTCCTCCTAAAAGTTTTCTTGTCTTATAAATGCAAGTATTTATGGTGATGAGAATCTCAGTGTTGATTATACTAGGAGGACCTGTTGGCCAATATTCCTCCTCATGATCAGATGTAAATCAAAACTTTAAGTGGCTCTTATGAGTTTACCACAGCTTCCTTTTACTCTCTTTTACTCTCTTTTTTTTTAAAAATTTTTTTAAAGTAGAATGATTTGGTGTAATGATGTATTAGGAATTACTATGAGTAAGGTACAACTGTTTGACCAAAAAAAAAAGTTGTGTTTAGTTACAGAATGGCTTGAAGTACCTTTAGAAGAGATGGTAATACAATAAGCTTGTCAAAAAGACTTCTGAAATAAAGAAAACTACTGATATCCCAGGTTTCCTTACAAAATAGAGTAAAGCTGTATATGCCATATGAGCTTAGCTAGTGTCCATGTTCTAGTTAAGGTGCTGCTGCAGATCAGAGTCAGCTCATTTTCACTGGAGGCGCAATGAAGGCCAGTCCTCTGGGTACTACCATGCTCTTAAGAACTTCGGCCAGATTCTGCAGTGGGTTATTATTTGCACACATGCAGTTATTCCCATTCCTTTCAATGGGATGACTCATAAGGAAGTGCTCATAAGCAAGAGTAAAGTCCTAAGCTGCATTGAACTGAATGACCCATGTTTTAAGGAACACAGAGAGGTGAAGACCCCATTAAGAAATCACTTTCCCAGTCAGGAGTGTCCTCTAAAAAATACATTTTTACTGAATGTGTTTGAATCGGGAGGAAATTATATTTGATAGTAGAAACGAAAAAGGGACGGTTATGTTTAACAAGCCTTAAAACAGGTGTAAATCCAACAATGACTGAAACAAGTACCTCATGATGGATATCTTTATTGCCCACAGATGGCACTTTAAACCCAGAAGGTCAGATTCTTTGTATACGCTGAAGTTTTAAGCATAAACCGATCATTCTCCTTAACCTCTCATTGTGCAGGTGAAAAAGGATTAATCAACATTTGCAGGATAACTGGAATAGCTGGAAGAGAGTCACTCTGCCTCAAATTATGGAAAGATGTTAAAACTAAAAGGCCACCAAACCTGTTAACTTCAAGGAAATTTCTAGCAACTTTTCATATCGTATTTTTTTTTTAACTAAGGCATAAAGCTAGCTTTTGGGTTTACTTTCTTTAGTCAAAGATAGCAGAAATTCACAGTATATGAAAGAAAATTTAAAAATAGAAGCTGGATAAATTAAAATGGGGCTAATCATGCAGAACGTGGTCCCAGATTTAAGTTTAGCAGTTCTATCCTTCTAAGAGTAATTGAGGTTTAGGTAAAATAGTGGAAGGTTGATTATGTGTATGTGTACTTAGATGTCTGTAGAACTGAACTCACACATCATATCGGAACAATATATTGTGTGTTTATTTATTTACTTAAATTACTTGTAATCAGTGTCTTGTCCTGCAAGGAGGAGAGAGCTGGACTCGATAATTCTTATAGATCTCTTCCAACTTGAGATATTCTATGAATTTTTTGTTTATTTCATTCAGGAAAAGCATAACCTTTTTTTCAATGCAGAAAATGAAGAAGATTTCATTTTCTCTTCCTTTGCAAATTACAGATTATACCCTCTGTATGCCCTCTGCTGTCTTAAAAAAAGTATTTCTCCTTCCTTTATTTTAGACAGAACTGCTAACTTTTGCAATCTAATGTTTGGTCGTTAATTAAGCAGCCCTTTTGACTGACTTTCACATGCATCTAATAAGCCTTCCGAAACAAATAGAATATGCCAAAAAAAAGCACCCCTTTCCCTATAAGAGGAGATTCCTCAGTTATCAGGATTAATTAGTTCTCTTGTTGTCACATGAAAAGAAGTTGCACCCCCTGATGTAGGTCAGTGTGAGGGTAGGCTGCTGATGGTCGCTTAGTGACAGCCTGAATGATAAGTGAACGTGTCCTGTTGAGCTATGACCCTTCAGAAAAGACTGTGTCAAGTAAAATGCCCAGAGAAGGTACACAGAAGGCATAATCTGCTTCTAAATATTGACAGTAGGAATTTCCCTGCTATTCTCCTTCCTTTTTCTTTTCTGGTAAACATGTCAAACTCTATTGCGTTTGTACTCTGCCTGAGTTTTGAAGCATTTAAAAATGTAAGGAAGCTAATGACCCATGAATAGATAGGATGTCAAATAAAGCTATTTTTTTTTTGAAGACTTAGCATTTTGCTGGTAAAAGCATCTCACACACTTGTAAAAGTGATAATATTGGCTTGAAATTAGATCTTTTACTTCATTTTTTTTGTGAATGAAAAGCTAAATGAATGAATACATAAAAAATCTTATGTGTTATGCCAAATATGCTGATGTGAGATCTTCAGTATTGTTATGATTAACTACTGGAATTGTCTGAAATGTACTTGAAGTCAATGATGAAACTCTGTTTTATATCAATGGGAGCAAAGTCAGACAAACACTAAGTACTCCTTAAGATCTCATGCACAATATTTACAAGTACTGTGATGTCTTTTACACGTACATAATGTGTGTAAAAGGGCCAAAGCTTGAACATGTATCCAGCATATCTGGGTTACTTTTTTTTGCTTGCAGGGGTGAAAAGATCTGGGCTTTTTTTCTTTTTTTCGTCTGATTTTAATAACTCTGAGGTAGATAGTCTGACATACAGGCTTCCAGCCTGTATTGGGTTTGGATGTTTAATTTAAAATAGATCTCGAGATTTTCATGTGGACGCCTCTGCTTATATCAGTGTGGAGTTATTAACAGAAAAGTCTGTAACATTTATAATAATTTCTTCAGAAATTTGACTTCGAAAGCAACAGCAGTCCACATTCCTAGAGCTAGTCTCCTGGTCCCAGCATGGGCCCGGTGTGAGCATGGTGCTCCATGGCTGACTTTGCTCCTGGGCAGGATGGCAGTGCTAGTGCTCATGCTGAGCAAAGCAAAGTGCTCAGCACCACAGTTAGGACCAGGCACTGCAGATTTGCTCTCTTACTTTGCTCTCAGTGCCGGTCACTCACATAGATTTTCCATCTTTCCAAGAGTTTTACACTGATATCAACCTACATGTTGCTTTAGCAACTGGCTTGAGTGTTGCAGTTCTAGCAGCTGGGCTTTCATCCCAATGGATTCCTCTGGCAGATAATTACTGATGTTTTTTCATACCTATTGAACTGTTTGTAAACAGCTTCTTTTCTAGAGGCCAAAATAAAGAGCAATTAAGGGCAGCTTGAGGCCAAGTTCCCCCCCTGAAGTAAGGAACAAGAGTTGTAAAGATGGAAGTAAACTTTGCCTTCTTGGGAGAACATCTGAGCCTCCAATTCTGGGATGGCAAGAAGAATATGGATGAAATGCAGGAATATGGTAGTTTCATAAAGCTGTCAGATTGGAGGACATTTACGAATCTTCTGATCAAAGTGCCTGGGTTGCTCTTCACAGAAGCTGCCTGAGCTCTTGCAGTGTTTTATCTCAAATTCTCGGTGTTTGGCTTCAGGGACATTTTTTTCAGAACTGCAAATCGGAAGACTCATGGACCATAAGCATCTATGGGAGACCATCCCACAAAACCACAATGTGCTCTTTGGCAGACTCAGCATTTCAGAGTTGAGCTCCTTAAGTGGTAGGTGAGAAAAATGTATGGTTGCAAGATATCACATAACAAATCACTTCTTAAAAAATCTGCTGCATCTTTTTTCCCCCCTCTGAATATCTGGGAGAAGATATTAATTTCTAGTTTGAAGAATGATGGTCTAGTCAAATCACAGACTAAGTGTGTGTACTTGTACAGTATCATCATTCAAATTTCTGGTAATTTTTGTGGTACAGTTCAGAGGACCTCTTTATTCTGAAAACTTGTTATGCCCTTGCTTGAAGCATGTTTAAGTGAGCTATGATATAGTTTATGTCTATGTTTAAGTGAACTCTTTAAGTCTTTTGAATAGGGATGCATGTTAGTATGCACAGGAAAACCAGTGGAGCCAAAGCTTAAATAAGATACACAGAGATAAAAAGAAAAATGCAGATCGATGTAACTAACTTAGATGCCAAAGATACTTAAAAGATAGTTAATGCCTACATTGTACATTTCCTATATTGTTAAAGAAGAGAACCAGGTCAAAACAAACAGTTTTGAAGAGCGAATCAATTGGTTGCTTCTTTTAATGGATTGTGTGAGGTAGGCTCAGAAGGTGATTTGGCTCTCTTGTCTCCACTAATGTTATAGGGAATTTGTAGGAAATACTTGCTGACAAATGCAGCACAGCTGGCTCCTCAAAAAAGGACCCCCAAAACCACAGATGAGGCAGTGCCTCTTTACATTTTGTGCAAAATCCTTGGACTTTTATCATCTCTCTCCAAAAGTGGAGACTTGGCTTCTAGGCCTTTCTCAGACTGAAGAAGTCCACATACCAGAACAATGTTTTGCTGTTCAGCCTCTAATCTGAGGCTGCACCAGCTGCTAAGCGAAAGCTGTTAAATTTGGAGCAGCCATTGACTTTGAAGTGTTTATTCAGTCAAAACTGAGTCACCAGTCTCAGCTGGAGTGGATGTCTAAAAGTTCCTTCTATAATCAATGAAAGAGGGAGGCCTTTCCAGTGAATGATCCATAGCAGCCAGGTAAGGTTCACGTATTTCTATTATGTTTAGTGCATACAGCTGTTCATATTTGTGGAAGGGACCTCTTGGAAGGGCTTTAAATAGCTAAAATTGTACTCAACTCTGTCCTAGTAGAAAAACTGCCATTACCCTTGTTCATGTGATGCTGCCACTCTCATATCTTGAAAACGAAATACTTTCTCTTGAAGTGAAGTGATCTGGGGTACTCTCTGCTCCTCTCTCACAACAATGAAATCGTCATCAGTTGCACTCGGGTTGAGATTTAGACTTAAGCTGTTTTTCAAGTTTAACTGTTTCAAAATATTTGCTTGTTTTGTTCGTAGCTTCTGGAACACTTTTCTGTCAGTGTGAGGGCAATGGTATGGATCAAGGACTATTTCTTCTCTAAGGCATGTATTTCTGTGTGCTTGCCATGAAGCATTTGTGGCCATAGCCTATTATGGGGCAAAGATGAAACATTATTTCTTTTCCAGCACTTGCTGGCTTGATGAGAGGGAAGGTCTGCTGTTCCTCTAGCCTTCTGACCATGGTGCTTTTTCATGGACTTCCTAAATATTGCCTTCACGTGGCCTGTGAGAAGCCTGCCTGGATGTTTTCAAGTGTCCTAAGCCACCTCACGTTTTATCCATACCAGAATGGTCTGGCCATGTTGGCATGCGTGCCTTCTCGATAAGCAGCAAATCTGGTCTGAACAGTGCCTTGTTCTCAAAGTTTATTGTAGAGCTATCCAGTTACCTTTTGACATCACTTCACTGTTAGGAAGCCTGCAGCTAGTGAGGGACTTCAGGTAACAGTGCTGTGACCTTTGGTCAGGAAGGGAAGATTCTTAAGCCCTTTTCTCTCCTTCCAGAGCAGTTTCAGCTTTGCAGCAAATTGTTTGAGAGAGAATTCAGTATCTTAGAGGTCAATACTTGGCTCTTGCAATGGAAGTAGCTGACTTTTGCCCTTCCCATTGAATGGGCTGCCATGGTAGTGTTTCTTAAGGAAATGGAGCCAGCAGTGCTTGAGGGTGTGCTTTCTTGGTTAGATGTGTAGCTGGAAGGTCTTGAACTTTCTTCATCATATGCTAAGTGAAAAATTTGAGAGTAAAGTCATTGACTGAAAATTGCATAGCTTTCATTTCTGCTTTCTTTCCTGAGTAATTCTCATGGATAATCATGTGAGTCCTGAGTCAGGACAGCAGGATTTTGCTCAGAGGAAAAGAGTATGTGTGGTAAGAGGCTTATCCCCTTTTCTTTGCTTTCCCCTTCCAGTATAACATCATGAATGTGAGTGGACAAGGAACAGGGTGATTTGTTATTGTTAATTGTTTTTAATTTGTTTCTTTTTTTTCTAGGATCTAGTTCAGGATCAAAATTAAAAGTTCCTGAACTGAGCATAAATGGCCCACAGCACGTTGTTCAAGCAGGCCAGACATTAAATCTTACCTGCAGGTAACCAGCTGAGTTGGATTCTGATAATTTGGCTGAGAGTTGATACACCTGACACTTTCTTTTTTTTGTAACTGCAATTAGAAAAAAATGAAACCTTGTGTTGTGGGGAAAGGTGGGGAGTGAACTTCAATGGCAATTGTTTAATAGTTCTTTGTTGTTTCTGTTGTTGTTTTTGGAAAACAAGATAAAAGAGAACCCCAGAAATAGCCTGATATAATAAAAAGAAAGCTTGGGAACTGGAGCTATATAATTGCAGCCCAATGTAATTGTTTCTGCTTCCTTATCTGTATTTGCAGGGGGGAAATGGTTCATTCATGGTCTTTGCCTGAAACTCTAAGTAAGGATAGCAAAAGGCTGAAAGTAATTAAATATGCCTGTGGAAGGAATGGGAAGCAGTCCTGCAGCAGTCTGACCTTGAGCAGTACTCAAGCAAGTGACACTGGGAACTATAGCTGCAAATACCCAACGAGTCCAGTGAAAAAGAAGAAGGAATCTACAGTCTATGTATTTATTAATGGTAAGTTTACATTTTTTAACAGTTTTTGGTACTTGCACTTCAATACAGTGAAACTGATAAATAAGGCAGTCCAGTTGCACCTAAGTATAAGGGTTTGAATGATATTTTCAGCCTTGAAAAATGTCATGAGAATTTACCGATAAATGTATAAAATCTGCTTCCTCAGAGCTTGCAAATACAAATGCTAGTGTTTTATCTATTAGGAAAATGGTAAGGAAAGAAAGAACAATCCAACCAGTCTGCTAGAGTAAATAGAACTCCACATGGAAGTAGACTAGAAGTGAATCTTAGTGCTGTGGTGTAGTTGACAAGTAGAAGTAGGTGTAGGTTGGATCATAGGTTGGACTCGACGATCTCAGAGGTCTTTTCCAACCTTATGATACTGTGAATCTGTGAAATTGGTATCAGAGAAATCATGTCTTACAGAATCAGATGATGACTAATGAAAACCATGTATCTGGTACAATGCCGGCTTTAACCTGTCTGTATAAGATTGTGGATTTCTAGGCAGCTGAAAGATGCCAAAGCTGTCTGAATTGAGATCACTGAATTATCTCATGGTGTAGAAAATTACTATTTGCATGTTAAGTCACATTCAAAAATGTGCTTTGTAAGTCCACATTACTAGAATCGAGAATAAATTGAATCAAACTAAACACAGAATTGTGTTTAGCAAACAAGTATTGTGTAATGTACGAGAAATACTGGAATTAGGTCAGTTAGTCTATAATAGCAATTGCTTTCTGATCCTGTTTTCTTCCAGGATATTCGCAAGTCACTTCTCAGAACAGTTGAATGCAATAGACACTATAGTAAAACAAATTATAAACACTTTAGAGATAATTTAATTTAATATTTTAGCTTTTCTGGATTTTTACAGTATAAAATTAATAGTTTACTGCAAAGTATCAGGATACACAGATTTTGAAAGCCTGTATTACAGAGAATGTGCAACTGGAAGTTTTCCAAATTATGCATCTGCTACTTCTAATGAGTCCATATCAGGATGAATTAGCTTTTGTTTTCATTTTGTGACACGAAGAGTAGGACTAGTGCTGTGAAAAAGCAGAATGAAGTGGACCTCTCACTACAGTGCTGGAAATTAAGATAGCTCTCTCCAGTATTGTGCATTGCTTTCTTGAGAATTCTTGAATGCTGCTCATCCTGCTTTCCTTCATCTGAAATACACTGTAGAGTGTTTTTCACACCCAACTGTTTGCTGGATATCCAACTACAGGTGCATCCATGGAAGCATAACCGAAGTAGGTTACTTTTTAAATGACTAACATTTCCTGCTGCCTAGGAAAACTTATAATTTTCTTGGATCATTTTTTGCAAGTTTCCCATCATGGGACCTTCTTGAACCTCCCAACTTGAATGTAATCTGTAGCTAAAGTCTACCCATAATCCTCTCCACCAGCTGAGAAGAGCAGGGATGGTTGTGACTCTGACTAGGGGACCTCTTTACTAAACACACCTTACAATATAAGAAATTGCTTTATGTTCTCTTAGTCTCTTTCCTGTTTGAAGTGTTAATTTTTCTGAATCCTGAAGTTTTACAAGTGGACGACACAACCAGTGTTTCTAACTCTTCACTGCTTCCTGAGTTGTATACCTTGCTTGCATCTGAAAGAGATTTTTAATCAGATGTATGTGAACCCAGGTTATCTGCCTAATTCACATGGTGATGGAAGAGAAATATATCATTAGAGAAACAGTTTTTGGACAACCTCCCTGATGCTCTCTTCCCCTGATAATCAGTTAAAGAAGACTGCCTGAGTGCTGCAGTTTTGATGATTTTTCAAGGGCATTCAATCATTAATGGTGATGTCCCTGCTGAAGAAGGGGTTAGGTTACATTTCTCCTCCTACCTTACTTGCCAAAAATCAGTAAAATGTTTAAGGGACAAACCTGTATCAAGATTAGACCTCTTTGGCAACTTAATTTTCTGAAATTGGCAATACTTTTTTACTGAAAACCAATTTCTAAACACTTACGTGTTGACTGTGTCCTAGTAAGCACATATGAGCTTTAGGACAAACTACCGGTAATGGGAGAGGCTGTAAGTCAGCTCCTCATTTGATGAGTCTCTGCCCTAAGGTAAGGAAAGGTATTTTAGTCCTCCAAAAACTTACAGTTTCAGGAAGAACTGTTGAGTAAGTTGAAAAGAAACAACATACCCAGTAGCAAAGCTCACTCTTTCTGATTGAAGTAGCATTAGCATTTGGAAAGAAAATACTTAAGGAATCTCTTAATACAGGTCACTGTTTCAATGAATGTGCATGAAATTCAGTTGTCTGGCTCAAATGAAGGTGAGATGGGGATAACAAAATCCTCTGTCAAGACTACCTTTCTTGTTTAGTTTTATTTGAAATGAATTTGTGGGTGCTTAGGAAATAAACATTTATAAAATTTGGGTCTCTTCTAGTGTTGTATTGTTTCCTGTGGCAGGACGTCATGTCAGTCCATTTCCCATATTAGCTCCATGTAGATGACTGAGGTGCTTGTTTCCCATGTCTTAGCATGCTGCACATAAGAACAAATAGTTGCTATTTACAAACGCAAAATCTGAATCAGGGAAGTTGATATTGTTTGTACAGGAAGTCATCGCTCATTATTTTAAAAATGTTATTCATTTCCGTAATTAGAGTGATACTGAATATGAACTTGATTTTTTAAAAAAATGATAAACCCAGTAAGTCCTTTGGTTCAGTAGTGAGTGTATGCTATGGCAGAAGACGTGTTTCTATAGACAAAAACAAAATGCAAGACGATGAGTAGGAGACTACAAGTCCCATGTTGCCCGAGTGTGACTTGAAACACTTTTGAAGACCTATGTTTGGGTGATCAAGAACAGGCAAACTGGTGATATTTGTTTTCAGACCGAGTCCTGACACCACCCTTTTTTCAGCTGGAGAGGTCACTACTGAGTTGCACAGGGAAGTGAGTGTGCAGTGTGTGCCGCAGCAACTCTTGAACCACACACAGCTCAGGAATTGAAACATCAAGCAAGAGAAATTAATTCTTTTAAGAGCCTTGGACTTCGCTCTAAGAAAACTGATGGCCTGACTTCCACCACGAGCCATGGGAAAAACTCTGAAATGAAGCAAAGCCTCTTTGGCAATTTCTCCGCTGTCTTGGACCAAAAGCTGCTCTGATCTTTGTTTTGTTGCACAACTGCAGCATAGTAGTAAAATGGAACAATTTGTAATGAACGCTCACTGTGTACATTGGAGTGAAGCATGGGGAACTTTCTGCTTGAAAAAAGATAATTATGGAATAAAGACATTTAAGAAACACCAAATTTTCAGCAGGCTGTTTTGAAGCCTATGTAGATTTCCCTGGAGACAGTGTGAAAGTCTTTTCTTTCTGCCTGCCTTTATTCTGGTATCTCCAAGATGTTCTTTCCGGTTGCTGGAGCTCATTCACTTTCTTCAACAATGTGCAGTTCTCTTCATTCTCTGCTCTCATAATCTCTTGCTTTTCATCAGTTGTTCTTATGGTATAACAGAAGGAAAGCATATAAGTTCAATTACATAGATATACCAAGTTTAGGGTTTTGAAAGAATTTAAGCAAACTTTAATTCAATTTGAAGTGGTGCTGCTTCCTGTGATGAAGACCGCTTTCAGCTACTAATATGCAAGAATAATGTCTTAATTCTGCCACAACACAGAATTCTTCTCTAAGTGAGGTTGTACTTGGCTTTAGGGTATTGACCCATTTCTTCAATGTTCTCCCTCTCTTGTCTCTCCTTACACGACTGCTGTGCGTGTCTTCTGACCATGTGCTTTTCCTTGCAAAATGAGATGTAACTGGTATTTCAGTTGAGCACCATTCAAAATATTTTGTTTTAAAATCAGTCTTCTAGGTTGAGTCAGTTGTCTATTCTTTTTCTGTGCTTAACAGAGAGTAAAGAGGACCTTCTAGTACTTACTTCTTATCATGGACTTTACAAGGAATCTGGAGCTTAGAATAGAAGTCTTGCTTTGAGATTATTTAAGTCAGGTGAGACAAATCAGAGCTGGGCAATCGAAGATAGGAGTCCTGAGAGTACTTGTACTCACCAATGCCTAGAATGATGAACATGTCCACTATTTTAGATATTTGGCTTGAGTTACGCCTCAAGTCAGGCAGCCAAAACCAAAAGGCTTCAGAATTAGTGAATGGTTCACAATGTAAGCCTTAAGTGCCAAACTATCTGGGGTTTTGAGTGCATTTTCAAACTCTACAGTTGTATTCTGCAAGTGCTGAGCATATGGCATCTCCTTGGGAGGTTCACTTGTTGACAGAGAGCTGGATCCAACCCCAGAACTGACATGGAATTAAGATTTAGCTTGGATGGATTATTGAGTCCTGTAACTCTAAAGGTAATATGTTGCAGAACAGGGAGGGCATGAGAAGAGTTCCCCAAAAGGATCACTTAAGATCAGAAACATCAAAGTCAAAATAATTCAACAAGTGAAAAAAGCAGTATGATGATGAAAAATCCTGAAAGCATTTCCTTCTTATTCAGAAATAATGTACTGACAGAAGAACCTGCTGAAGCCTGCGAAACTCTTCCCCACTTATACCTTTTTTCTGTCTTTGCTTTTGGCACAGTTTAACATATGAGCAGTACAGTTTTGGCTTACGCTGTCAGAGTCAATAATATGTTAGCACTTCTCTTATGAAAAGGAAACTAGTTGAAATTAAAATATGCTACAACTGTATCAAGTATGTGGACACATTTTTAGTGTCTAATGAGGTTCCTGTTACAAAACAGAGCCCTCTAGGACTTGCTGACGTCAACCACCTATAATTGCCGTGCTTTTGTCATTGGGTATTCATCGACTTCGAATTAAAGCACACTGTGTTGAGTGGAGAATGTGAGGACGTCTTGGCAACATCAAAGGTCAATCATTAAGACCTCTGAGGTCCTTCTTCCTCAGCAAGGCGTGTACCTCCTAATGAAATAAAAAATATGCCCATGATGAACCGTCATGAGGGAGGGATACATCTGAAAAAGTGTTAGTTTGCCTTTCGAGATATCACCTTCTCAACATAGTAATTGCTGTCATGTGGATTTCTTGACTAATATGGACAAGAATATTTTTCCTTAAGAGTTTTAAGTGTGTTTTATGCGTGTTATGGACCTACGTCGATTGTATCATAGCATAACTGGTCTCAAAGGAAAACAAAGAGACCCTGCCTAAAAACCACTCTAAAATTATGCTAGCAATGCTTTGTGTCTGAATGTGCTCCAGATATAAACTATTCCCCCTTCTTTTTGTCTCCGTGGACTTCTGTGATTATTAGTTTTTATATCAAGTCTTACTTCAAGATTTAGAAATCATTTGAATTTTAAGAGTATTATTTTACAGGCTGGGAAGAGGCAAGATTGTAAAAGCCCTTCTTGCAGATAAGTACTATGCTTCCAGTCATGCAAAATGGCCTTTTTTTTTTTTTTTTTCCTTAAGGAACATAGACATCTACATGGAAGCAGGTTTAATAGGTGCCTTTTCTAGGACATTATTCATCTAATCGTAAAACAAATGTCTAAACCAAGTCAGATGAGTCTCATGGCAGAATTCTCCCTTTCTCCCCGGTGACTGCACTAACAGTTTGGCCCCCTAGCTCAGTGAGAAATGTCTACATTGTAGATATGCAAGTGAGATGAGAGCTACTCTTGGTGTTCAGAGTTCTCCTCAAACTTCTTCTGAATAGCCCTACTAGTTTAACTAGTATAAATAAAGTTAGCTAGGTTGAATCCCTACAATTGAAAGTGGAATTTGGCGATTGACCCCCAGACTTTAATGAAGTTTGTGTGTCTGTACTTTAGTGAAGACTTTGGTCCTCTTCACATGCATGAAGGAAAAGGGTATTACGTGAATGTGAGGAAACTGTTTTGGCTATTTTAGCCTGAAAAGAATCTTACTGATGGGCCAAGTGTAAGTAGGTATTTTGGAAGAACTTCAGAGGACAAACTTTCAGGCGTTTCGAGGAGGTCAGACTTTGTTGCAAAGGTTTTTCTTGCAAATGTATGTATAAGTACTCTGACTTACATAGCTCAGATTATTTAAAACAAACCAAACCCAAGAACAGTAGCTGAAGGTTGTGGAAATAAAGAACTTCTCCATCTTTTCTGAATTTGGCATTTCAGTGTTGGCGAACTTAGTTGTTTGTGGAAACCCCATAAATAGCCTAGACAAGTTACTGATACGAGACATAATATTGCTTGTGTTAAGTTTCTTATCAAGTTTGTATCTGGCTGCCAGCCAGCTTAATAAAGAGCTGCTATTTATGTTCTTTAACAATATAGCAAGTGACCTTCATGAATTTTATGATTTCATGAATGCTTTTTGTGGTTTCATGTTGATTGTAACTGCGAGATATTGTAAGGAACACAGTCAAACCAGCACACACACTGATTAATTCCAGGCACAACTTAAAAATACACTAAACTGGCTTGTAACTTTTATCATACACAAATATTCTGGCTGTCCATCTTTCATTTTGCTACCCTTGCAGACAGCTTTGAAGCGAAAGAAATCCTGAACAAAAATACAAAAACCAAGGTCAACCCTCTTAGATCTATTACAAATCCCAGTGGAGCTGAATGTGTAACTTGGATGTGGCCTTCAAGATAGGTCAATCATGGTGTTCCTTTTATGTCTGGATAAAAGTAAGTGAAACTGACCTAGAAGACCACTGGCAGGAGGTTAGGTCATCCTGGACGTGCTGCCAGCCAGCTGTTCAGGGAAGGATGACATGTATCTTCAGGAAGGTATTGCGACATAACGTAGTAGCAGCCACTGGCAATATCTAGAGCTCTAATGAGGGGGAAAGAGGAAAAAAAAGAAGAAAGGAAAGCTATTGTTTGGGAAACAGAAGGATTCTGTGTCATTGGCACACCCTGCAAACGTGGCCTACCTTGCTTTGGTGCTTCTGTGGGTTTGGCTTTGCCTGATTCATTCCAGTAGGACCTAGACCAGATTCGAGTCTTGAGGCACCGAGAGTATCCCTTTATGGCCATTAAGTCAGAAGGAGAATAAAATCAAAGGGAATCAGGAAAAGCCTCCACACTCATTATGAAAACAAAACTGTGCTAGGAAACATGATGCGTATTTCTTTTAATCAAAAGCAGGAAGACATTTGGAGCACTTGGGGTCATTGATTGCCCTCCAGCCCATGGCGGAAGTCCCCAGTGATGTCAATGGGAGCTCTGCACGCGAATAGCGGGAGCATGGAGACGCCTTGGCGTACCACTGCAGGGAGTGTACCAAGAAAGGCTGTGACTGAGCTGTAAAGCCTACCAAGAGCAACCAAGACATTTAGTTGACTTTTATACAGAACTTCATTGACTTAACCAGGCGTAAACATGCATTTCCATTGAAGAAGATGGGAAAAAAAAGCAAAATGTGGTGTTTTGTCCTTGTTTCCTGTCCCTACCTTTGTATGGGTAGGAATCCTATGAGGTCTGAGCTGCACAGCCCCCACTGCCTCGATATTGGCATCAAACAGTGGTGACACTGTGTCTGCAGACAGCACCGGTAGTCCGCAGAACAGCTCTTCCTCACACTTGTAATGATCTGGAGATTATGATACAGGAAACTACTTTGCAAAGCTTGTAGGTTTTGGACGGGAGCTCTTAATTTTCTGACAAAGACAAATGACTCTTAGGGGAGTGGTAAAGCCATTTGTCTGGTGATGTTAAGGGGCAGGTGACCTCTTCTGTGGCTACAACCCCTGAAAAACAAAAAGGGTTCTCTTCACCATGCTACAAACAGGTTCGTTCTTAGTCTTTCCTTGAATCATATTGCAGAGGAAATGTCAGCCTAACAAGTCCTTAGGGTATGTTTTATTACATACGCATCCTCTATTACTCATAAGTTCCTTTTGCAATCTTGGTGGACATTTAACACCTATTATTAAATAAAGCATTGTGGCAGTCTCATTTTAGAAAGTTTCTGTAACAGTTTCGTTAAATATCTTTAAGAATTTTTTTCCGTATCCTGGGGTACATTTGAGATAGTCTACTTTAGGATTTTCCCCAGTATACATTCAAGTAGAATTTGCTTCTCTTCCTGTTTGATGTCTCAGACAAAAATACTTTTTCATATAACCAGAAAAGAAAATCCTAAGGGCAGAAAAGTTTTATGAAGTGCACATCAAACTTTTGAAAGGGAAGCAATAGTGCTACATTTGAAGAACTACCTGAATGAACACGAATCAATGTGCATAAGTCTGGGACCAGAATATTTTAGTCAAGTACTACAATTTAAGGTTTTATAAAGTGTCAGTTTTTGCTAGCTTTACTCATTTATTCTCCAAGAAAGATTTCCATTGTTATTTCTAAGATTTTTGACTGAGTGAAAAGAGTAGGATCTGCCTGAAAAAACATTGGAGCTGTAGATAAGCACAGAATTAATATCGGAATGTTCCACTTCTTTTAAGAGATAAAAGCCAAACCTTATGTCAATTTTGAGCCAGTCTATCTATACTGGGAGTCAAACCAAACCTCCAGATCTGAACACCTGCAAAGAAGATTTGGAGCCAGAGCCGGTGGCTTGAGCCCCTTTTTGTTAAGTGGTCCCAACAATAGCAGCAGCAGCAGCAATGTTCCCTATTCCCAACGCAAGCTATTTATGACAGTGCCCTTTGTTAAAGGGATTGTTCAAGGGACGGTAAATTACTCTGCCAAGCTTTAGTTGTTGAGTTGAATGGAATGAATGTTTTCCTGGCATTTTCATTTACCTTGTTACTTACAAAAGAGACATAGCGGTATTGTGATAGTGGGAAGACGGAGAATGATTAACTCTCACTAGTCTGTATTCTCAGAGATGATTTTCAGCCATATTTTCATAGTAGATTCTTTCTGCTGGTGAAGTTAATATGAGTTTTTCCCATCAGTTTCCTTACAGAGAGCAGGAACATGTCCTGTGTAGGGGCTACTTGATAAGTGAATTTCAACTCACTTCCTATATAATTACTTCTGATGATAATAAAATATAAATGCCCTGAAATAAGAAAGATATGTCTCAGCAGTAGAGATCACGCTTTAATGGGAAAAAATGTACTTTAACTGTCCTGGATTTTAAAGGAGATACCAAAGTACTGCTTTTGATATTGAGAGATTAATAAATATTTGAAAATGTATTTATCTTTTGCTGAACTTGTTTACATAAAAGTAAACAGAATATTGATTTGAGGACTTTGTTTAACTTCCATTATGTGTAGGGTTACCTGTTGTTTCAAGGCTGTATGCACCATTAAAATTTTCATACACTGTCTTAAGATTTCAGATATTAACCTTTTCTTTTTATTCCTTTGCAGATACAGGCAATCCATTTGTTGAGATGCACAGTGATATACCTAAAATAATACACATGACTGTGGGAAGAGAAATGATCATTCCATGCAGAGTCACAGCACCAAACATTGCTGTTACTTTAAAAAAGGTACCTCAATCAAAGCGTGCTCTGAAAGTGTTATAGTGGATGATGATTTTTGTTTGTTTGTTTACAACTTTTGTAACGCTTTAGAAATATTTCAACCCTGGAGGCTTTGTTTCATATTTCACAGAATCTCTTGCACTGGATGTGAATTTTCTGAAGAAACTTAAACTTTTAGTACCACTTAATTAAATCTTCACTAACAAAGGTTTCTTAAGCCCAGGACGAAATTTCTTGTTAGGAGATTTCCTCTCACCTCTTCCCCTGCCCTTCCTCCCCTTTCCTCTTCTGTTCTCCAGAACAGCCCCTGGAGACTTGCTGGGGCTGTACAAGGATCTCTGCAAGCCTTTACCCTACCTCACTCCCACCAGCAGCTTTGTTGCTACCTTTTCTGTGTAAGTGCATTTATCAGACAAGGGATGGCTTCTCTTCATACGGAAACTTGTGCAGAGCAAGACAGTGGGGCCAGTTTTAGAAATTATAGATACTTTTCCTGTTTTAGGGAAACTGTTTCTTTCCTAGGTTCCTTGCATTACATGGACAGCTACCTGGCCTGTATGTACCAAAGGACTTGGTGTGAAGATAGGAAATGGTGCTTCTTTTTAAAAAAGTTCTTTTGTTTGGCCTAAAAATTAGATGGCGGGACCAGTGATGTTTTGTTTCTAAATAAAGGGACTTGTGTACATAGTGGTATAAATGTTATTCATTGTTAGAAGGAAAAGAAATTTGTCTTTTTCATAGACTAACATGCAATTGCCAAACAATACCACCATAAGATGCGTATTTAGATCAATACAAGCCTTTGATTTCTCTTTGACTATAGAGTTTTACACCAGCCACGGATTTGATGCTGTATTTTAATTAGATGTAGAGGTTTATGAATTCTTTGCAGTGCTGCTTTGTTAATACAGATAATGATTTTGCCTCTTGACTTCCACGTGTTAAATCACACAAAAGAAAACAAAACGTAGAGAAAAGAAAGCAATCCGACCTAGGATGTTACGTGTGTGTGTACACACACACATCCACAGTTCTCCTGCAAGAAGTTCACAATGGACGGATGATGCACAAGAATCTGTGGCTATAGAATAAGAAGTAAATGAGGCTTGACTTTCAATAGGGTGTATGTTGAAAAGTGGGAACTTAATTTGGGCACTGTAACGGCACATCTGAAATCTCAGCATATTAAATTCGTAACTGAGAAAATTTCATAGAATCATAGAACCATAAGGTTGGAAGAGACCTGTGAGATCACCAAGTCCAGCCGTGCCTGTCTCCTTATTAAACCATGTCCCTAAGAAACTCATCCACCCATTGTTTAAACACCTCCAGAGATGGTGACTCCACCGCCTCCCAGGACAGACTGTTCCAATCCCTGACCACCCTTTCAGTAAAGAAATTCTTCCTAATGTCCAGTCTAAACCTCCCCTGGTGCAACTTGTGGCCATTTCCTCTCGTCCTATCGCTTGTCACTTGTGAGAAGAGACCAGCATCCACCCTGTCACAACCTCCTTTTAGGTGGTCATAGACAGTGATGAGGTCTCCCCTCAGCCTCCTCCAAGCTAAACAACCCCAACTCCCTCAGCCGCTCCTCATAGGACTTATTCTACAGCCCCCTCACCAGCCTCGTTACCCTTCTCTGCAAACGCTCAATGTCCTTCTTGTAGTGAGGGGCCCAAAACTGAACACAGTACTCGAGGTGCGGCCTCACCAGTGCCGAGTACAGGGACACAATCACCTCCCTCCTCTTACTGGCCATGCTGTTTCTGATACAGGCCAAGATGACACTGGCCCTCTTGGCCACCTGGGCACACTGTTGACTCATGTTCAACCGGCTGTCAACCAACACCCCCAGCACCTTCTCTGCTAGGCAGCTCTCCAGCCACTCTTCAAGTCTGTAACGCTGTATGGGGTTGTTGTGACCCAAATGGAGGACTCTGCACTTGGCCTTGTTGAACCTCATCCCGTTGGTCTCGGCCCATCGATCCAGTCTGTCCAGATCCCTCTGCAGAGCCTCCCTTCCCTCAAGCAGGTCCACACTTCCACCCAGCTTGGTGTCATCTGCAAACTTGCTAAGGGTGCACTCAATGCCTTCATCGAGATCACTGATGAAGATGTTAAACAAGACTGGACTGAGCACTGAACCCTAGGGAACACTGCTCGTGACCGGTTTCCAACTGGATTTAACTCCATTTACCACCACTCTTTGGGCCCGGCCATCCAGCCAGTTCTCTACCCAGCAGAGGGTGTGCCTGTCCACACCGATGGAAGCCAGTTTCTCAAGCAGGATACTGTGAGAAACGGTGTCAAAGGCTTTACTGAACTCCAAGTACACCACGTCCACAGCCTTTCCCTCATCCATTAAACGGGTAATCTTGTCATAGAAGGAGATCAAGTTGGTCTGGCAGGACCTGCCTTTGGTGAATCCATGTTGGCTGGGCCTGATCACCTGGTTGTCCTGCGTGTGCTGTATGATAGCACTCAAGATGATCCCTCCGACTCTTCTTGTAAATGGGTGTAACATTTGCCAGTCTCCAGTCAAGCAGCACTTCCCCAGTCAGCCAGGACTGTTGGTAGATGAGGGAAAGGGGTTTGGCAAAGACCTCTGCCAGTTCCCTTAATACCCTTGGATGGATCCCATCTGGCCCCATGGATTTGTGTATGTCTAGTTGGCTGAGCAGGTCTCTAACCAAGTCCTCCCGAACAGCTGGAGCTTCATTCCCACCATCTCCTGGCTGAGGGGGCTGAGTATCCCTAGCACTTTCGTCCTTGGTGGTAAAGACCGAGGCAAAGAAGGCGTTGAGCACCTCTGCCTTGTCCTCGTCCCTCATCACTACTGCCCCTTCTGCACCCAGCAAGGGAGGGAGAGTCTCCTTTGTCCTTCTGTTGCTGCTGATATGTTTAAAGAAGTTCTTTTTATTGTCTTTGACCAAACTGGCCACTTGAAGTTCTAGTTAGACTTTAGCCTTTCTGATTTTTTCCCTACACAATCTCACCTCACCCTTGTAGTCCTCCTGGGAAGCCTGTCCCCACTTCTAAAGCTCATAGACTTTCTTCTTTTTCCTGAAATCGATACTAAGCTCCCTACTCAGCCAATCTGGTTTTCTTCCCCACCGACTTGTTTTACGGCACATGGGGATGGCCTGCTCTTGTGCTGCCAGGATTTCTGTCAGACTTCTCTCTTACTAAACAAAATACATTACTTTTTCTCCTTGTTTGGAGGAGATTGAGACGTAGCTGCTCTCTTTTTTCTTATCACCTTGCCTGTAGCTTGGTGTAAGATGCAACTTTACACCATCAAAACCAAATGTAATGCTCTGGGAAGGAGAAAGGGGAGGTGGAGCCAAGTCTTGAAAGAAAGGATTGGTTGCTTAACATGTTTTGCATTCCAGGAAAAATAAATGTGTTCCTTAATTCATCCCAGAATTTCCTGAAGTATGTAAGCTGCAATGCATTACATCATATCTTACTTTATTTGTCATCTGTGACATCCATGTGTAAAGAGTCCAGCAAGTTTTTGCTCGCATAGCAATTAAGAGATGTGTTAAATGCATTTCACAGCTGCAGATGTACTTCGTTTGGAGAGCTGGCAAAAGCTATTCTGTGGTTTCCATTTAGCGATATAGGAAGAAGCTGATGTCCCCATAATACAATTTTCTGGAGCTGGAAAGAAACCCTCAGCATTAGAGTCATTAGATTCTGTATTCTGTGTTTTCAGGAAGTCAAAATACGGAATGTTATTTGTAATATCTCTCTTCTTAAAGGACTTGTTGGAACAGTTGCATGAGCACTATCTCCCACATTTTGTTCCTGTGTAGTACTACTTCTTAGTTTTAGTGAACTAATGTGGGGAAGGTTTATTGTCCAATTCAGCACTACAAATGATATTTTATTTACTAAAACTACATCTTTACTTTAGTCAACTTTTTGAGATACTGCGTTGCTCTAACTTCCAGGATGAACATCTGTACAAATTTTATGTAAAGAAGCTAATAAAGATGATAATAAAACAGGGATCAGGAAATGGGGATGGAAATTCTCATTCCTGTTTCAAAGCTAGCTTTCAGGTCCTGTACAACCTATATCTGCAGCAGCTGCAGAGCTGAGCTCTTCCTCGTCATATGAAGACATGTGAAATCAATTGATCATTTTGTTCTAATGCTTAATAGACAGATATCCAAAGCCTCTGAAACCATCATTCCTATCAATATGATTCTGGCAGCCTCATTCAAGATGCCTAAAAGATACACCCTATCATAACTAAGGTGTGATTTTTCTCTTACCTCTTCTTTTGCTGTTATCTTGCTAAATGGAGAAAGCTTCACCTTTTGGTGTAATAGTTTGATCGCTCTGTTTAATGTTCTTTCACATTCTCTGTTATGAAGTCAATGGCATCACGGCAATAGAGGTAAATAAGCTTCAGCATAACAAATAAAAAGAGAAAAAAAAACCCAAGGATATTAAGTGAGGGATAGACCAGCCGGGGTCCCTTCCAACCTAAATTATTGTGTGATTCTGGGATCTTCTGTTTTGTACTGTCCATGCAGTGATCATGATGATGATGATGCTGTGTCTCTAGGTGGTGGACTGAAAGGTGGTTTAGGGCAGAACAAAGCACCTGTGCTTCTCTGAGAGAGGGAAGCAGATCATCTGAACCAGCAGGATTGGCATAGGAGAACAACACAGTTGAGAGCTGCTGGAAAATGAACCAAGTAAGGAGACAGGGTAGAACTGTGGAAGAGCCAGAAGGGTGAGCACTACGCCACTGCCCTTGGTCTCTTCTGAGATAGAATCTTGGTATTTCACTTGTTACAGTGTCTTTGTTTTTTTCTTCTCCAAGACTTAGCCAGAGACCAACCGTGTCACAGTCATCTTTTGCTAGTCATAGACTTCAGTTTTCTAAAGTTTTCCTCACAATAACTTAAAAGTGTTAAGTTATGCTTTCATATGTGGCTGTGTGCAACTTCTTAGTCTCAAAGCTGCAAAACATTGCACATGAAAGATGTATCTATAGATGGTTTGGAGAGGTGTCTGATGAGTGAACTCTGCCGGCAAAGGTTTGCCTCTGGGACAGATTCGCCTTTTGGATACACACGCTAGTGACAACTTTCAGTGTTACAAAACAGGATCATCTTTCAGAACACTTTGTTTCCAAGACCTGGACTCATCCTGAGTGTTGTGATTACTTTCCCATTCCCAGAGTAAGGCTGATATAAGTTCAGTAATCTATCAATTAATTAATGAATGAATGTCAAGTGAATGCATTCCCTTGGGAAATTTCAGTCTAGAGAGGCTCGGAGGCTCTGACTTGATTCTTTTGTCATGATATTTATGAAAACCTATAGAGGAATAGACTCAAACAGTTTGGTTTCCATCAAAGCAGCAAGATCTAATTATGAACCAAAGCTTGAATATTTGTTTTATTTAGAACAGGAATGGCAATGGAGCTCTTAGGAGTCAAAGATATTGTTGAATGGTAGCCAGCAGGCTATAATGTAATGGGCTCTTCTTCTGTGTATATGTGTTTGTAACATACACTTCCCCCATGATTTGCATGCTTATTATAGAATCTTATCAGCTGTTGTAAAGATAAGGAATTCTACCACAGCATTTTGTGCTCTGTAATTATTGTTCATTTGATTCATCAAGCACTTCTGTTGGAGGAAATGGCACGAGGTAGGTGGAGGTGATCTCAAGGGCAGCTTTCGGCATGCACTGAGCAGGCAGCTTTGAGGTTGCTGCATTTTGGAGAGAAGCTGTACCACACAGGAAGGTGCTGGGCAGCCACCTGTGCTGTTTTTGGCTGTAGGAAGGACAGAGCTGGCCAACGCACAAGTCCACTGCTCAAATAAAAGAAAAGAAAGAGATGAAGTGAACATAGTGAGACTGGATGCACAGTGAGGGATGATGAGCCGCAAGGTGCTTAGTCATCCCAGAAGTCTTTGCTTAGGGCACTAATACACTCAAACTCTGCTGTGTGACATCTTTAAAAATACATTATTTTTACCATAGAAGCAGACTTCATAAAAGTAGTGTCACATCCAGGCTTTGTACTTGTGACTGATCTCCATGTTATCTAAACAGTGATACTCCATCGATAAGGTATAACAGCAAAAACTTGTGAAAACAAGAGGGCTTGCTGAGCCTCAATGCCTATGTTGTGCTTTGCCTTTTCAGGGTTTTCTTGGTACTTCGTTAAAAAGGACTTAAAACTCAAGGGATCCTAGTGTAAAAATATTACTTGTACTGCTGACAAAGAGAACACTTGATCCCAATATGGCAGTATTTTAGTCTGTACTAGATTTCAGATCTTAAATTGAAAAATATCTGATGGCTTTACACTTATTACTTGTTGAGTCCTCAACTTCTGAGGGACTTAAAAGTGCCAGATTTTTAAATACTTTTTCTTTGGAAATACGGTGTATTTATTTTTGCAAGGTTTACTTTAAATATCTCTAGTCAGTATGACTTTCCTCCTTCTGTATCATCAGTAGTTATCAATAGGAATACCCAAAGAAGTTATGTGGCTTTAAAAATTGTACTTCATGCTGTATGTAATGATTTTAAGATGTGTACTCTCTGATCTGTCAGCTTTGCAACAAGCATTCATGTCCTTAACTTTTTTTTTTTTAAACAGTCCAGTCCTTTAGACAGCATAAACATGATACCATCATATTGAATCCTGGCATGAAGTTGTTAAAGCCACAAAATGACAGCAAATTAAATACATTTGTCACCTCCACTGAAAAATGTGTATTTGTGTCTCAGTGATAAAACCAGGATAATTAATTGCAAAGGTTCTCCAAGAAAAGCATTTCGACTGCCAACCGAGAACTAACAGAATAGCAGCCCAAGCACTGAGACTAATAGTAGTGTCAATCTATTTTGTCATAAATTACATACTGTTATAAATAATGAAATCTTAGAAACAAATAAAACATTCACATTCTTCACCCAGATTTTTCCTCTATTTTGTGATGAAAACGTGACTTGAAAAATCTGCATAATTAAATGTCATCTTTTCTACTTTGATTGGCACTTTTAGGGTGGATTTTTTCCCCCATTCCTTTCTATTAGGCTGCTTTGATTAGACAGTGACATGAGGATGATTTGTTTTTATGATGTGTATTTGACACTTCCAGATTCCACGAGAAACCCTAATTCCTGATGGTGAGACAGTAATCTGGGACAGCATGAAAGGCTTCAGAATACCTAAGGCAACCTACAAATTCATAGGGCTCCTGAGCTGTGAAACAACCATTGGTGGACACAAGTATAGTACGAAGTACCTAACACACCGAGAAAGTAAGTAGTGTTCTCCACTCCCTGTTGTTCAGAAAGCACTCTGCCCTGGTGGTGTTAATTCACTTTTCTTTTTCTTCATCATGTCCAGCCAACACAATTTTTGATGTTCAGTTAAGCACCCCGCGTCTTGTCAAGTTGCTGAAAGGAGACAGCCTGGCAATTAACTGCACTGTCACTGCAGCCTGGAACACCAGAGTGCAGATGACATGGACTTACCCTGGAGAGGTGAGTGTTGTGGTTGAAATGAAGAAACAAGGGGTTTCACACAGGTCGCACTGCATCTAACATTCCAGGAAGAATTTTTCTTCAAGATGCTTGCCGTGTTCACATTTCATCATTTTGACTCTTGCTGACGTGACTTCAAAGGTTTCTTTTTTTCTTTCTAGTGCTTAATCAAGTAAACATGTTTACACAAGGTACTCTGGTTATATTGCATAATTGCAAGCGAACGCCAGTGTTGATTCATTCCTGCGAGCTTCTTTTCAATCTGGAGAAATGGTAGAAATTTATCACCTAGTCCCAGTTAGGGACTCTTTTGTGACAAAAAAAGCTTTCAGCGAGGCTGTCTTTCTCAACACATTCATTTCAAAGACTGGCAGACAGTCAGGCACCCGACTCGAGCATGTTTAGAAAGGATATTTTGATTTAGCTAGCCAAAATCTCATTTGTTAAGTGTCACATGAACAATCCTCTTGTTTTGACAACTTCAGCAATGATCCTGAATGTGCTTCTCCTCCCCGACATTGGGAGCATCCTCATAAATATTTGTCACTTACGAAGTAACTGCCGTTATAGTCGTGTATAGCTGATAAGAAATTTGACATTAGTTTAAGGTTTACAACTCCCATTCCTTTCATGTCAGTTTGATTTATGCTGGTGATTCAAGTCAAGATCATTTATTATGTCACTCATTGTGCCTAATCACAAGCTGAAATTATGATTACATTATATAGGGAAGATTAATGCAATAGTTTCTTGCATCCTGTAGCTATTTTCCCTGGCATTTTTTCACCTCAGAAATAAACAACTTAGCAACAAGAAGTGTTCCAAATATATTATGTTGCTCCTTACTGCCTTACCAAGACCTAACCAGGCACCACACTTGTGAAATTGTACTTTGTTTCCATTTGGATGTGACTGGAAGGTGCTCAGTGTTCATAAGACACCAACAATGTCCCGAGTTAAATAAACTTCGAAGCCAAAGGCTGAGGAGGAGTTGCAGGAAATAACTCCTCAGACTCACATTATCTTCAGTTCCACCCTGCTTTTCCCTTGCCAAATCAAGTCCTTTTTCTGTCTGTAGTATTTCCAGAATTCTTCCCTTCTTATGTCAAAGCCCTCTTCTTCTGTATGTCTGCTGCCTATGGACACTGAACCCAGGCACTAAACAACGTGCTGCTCTTCACACCATGGCTTCAGGGAATTTTAAGAGCAATGCTGGATAAGGAGCAGTGGAAAACTGGGCAAGCCATACAGAAAGGGTAACCTTCATCTGGAAAGAGCTAGTTTGGATGCTATTACAGCTTTGGTGAAGATAAGAATGAATTGCCATATAATGTGACTTACAATTTTATTGTTGACCCTCTGGAAACGTTAGGCATCTATTGCATGTCTATGCTGTACAGAGGAATCTGGATTTTTTTATTAAGGTATGATGGAAGTACAGTAAAATAAAGTCTTAATTATCATTAAAATTAGTTTGATTAAGCTTGCCCTTGTTCATTTTTGGTTTTATAGACAAGGAAGAGAGGTTCTGTAACACAGCGCATTGACCAAAAGAATACAGAAGCCAACATTTTTTACAGTATCCTTGTTGTAGACAAAGTGCGCGACATTGATAAAGGCCAGTATACCTGCCATGTGAAGAGTGGGCCATCAATCAAAGCTGTTAACACAACAGTCATAGTTTACGGTAAGAAATGCTGCAGTTTTGTAAACTATCAAATGTTCATGTACCAATTTCAGTCATACCATAGCTTTACATTTGACACAAAGCGGAAGTGTATTTGTAGTACATTGATCATGGGCAGAAAAAGGATGGAGATCCGACAGAATATGTGCATTTTCTTCGTGACTGTTTTGTATTATTGGCAGTAGACATGTTAATGTTCACTTTAATCACTCTGTCTGCTAAATGCTGTGATGAACCTGTCCTCAGTCGATTCTGACAGAAGCAAGCAGTTAAACTGTGGTTTCCAAAAAAAAAAAAAAGTACAAGCTTCATTTAGATAGAAGAACTGCACTTTTTCTTCTACAGTGCTTATTAATTGTTTTATATGAAAAATGAAGAAGAAATAGATACTCTAGTTCTACATGGAGCAGGTAGCTGCTAAACCGTTAAAAAAATGAAACAAGGACAAGATACTACAACTCATTAATATGGTTTTACAGTGGAAGCCTTAAGAGAGTTCCCTGTGGTCTGCCTGGATCTTCTGTGAAATCTGAAATTTTCTAGTGTTCTTTCAAATGTTTTCAGTGGTCTACCTTTTCCACCTGTCATCTGAAAGTGTGGACAAAGCACACGATGCTAACATTCTTAGAAAGTATTTCAGTTCATTTTCTCTGTTTAAGCCCTGAACTAGGTCACTGGGAGCACAGGATGAATCATGATATTCACTTATATTCTTAAACAGATAAGCTGAAACTGTCAGAAACTGAGTTTAAGATTAAAATGAAAATCAGAGAAGCTGTTGAAGCTAGCCTGTAAATTCTTATTCATACGAGTAGCCCTATCTATGGGATATCTGTATTAGAAAAAGCTTATTTGAATAAGGATTTGCAGAGTCAGGTTGCATCTTTATAACTCAATTTGTGTAAAAATCCTACTGATTTGTCTTGTGCATTTTATTTTTAATATACGTAGCAAGTGTTATGTACTGCACTTGTTTAATGGATATCCAACATCCTTATTCAGTCCATAATGTGAGTAAATATTGCACCATAGGTACTGTCAAAAGGAAATGCAAACAGTTTTTCATGTTTTGAATGTTTCATTTTGCTCAAGTGTGGAATGGGGGGGAGAGATTTTCCAGTGTATTGTATGAATATTGTTTGCCTCTAGTAAAACCCATCAACTTGCCGGAGAGTTTGAAATATGGGGCAGTACAACTGGAAAAGAAAAAATTCCAGCAGGTTGAGTTTGTTCCAATGAAGTGATAAAGATGTGTTTGTTTGAAACAGCTGTTTACCAATGATACAGAAAGTTTCTGCTTTTTCCTTTCTCTGAAGGCCCCTTCTACCCTCTCTGGCAGAATATTTTGTCTTGGAATGTGCATTGATTCTTGGCCTTTAGGAATGGAAAGGTCACCTTCCACTGATGATCTAGTTCAGATTCCCATGTACCACAAGACACCTTATATCTTGTACTGAAACTAGTGCTTTTTTGTTTGAATGAAGCACAATATGAATTTGGCTAGATTGTATCTTCTCCAGGCAGATTCATGGCATGGGGACTGTATCTCAGTTTCTTGTGTACTTGTGGTATTCTTCTTTATTTTATGGATCTCTTGGAGGTTAGGCTTTATTCTTGCTGTTGTCATGTGGAAACACCAAAATTAAAGATCATTTTTATTTGTGTTCCTGTTCTCTTTAGTAAAACAACTTTTTTTCAGGCTGAAAATCAGTAATATAAGTGGACTCTTTTTCTTTTGTTTAAGATAAAATGTTCATTAATTTGAAACGTCGAAGAAAAACTGCACTGGAAGCTGTAGCTGGAAGAAAATCCTATCGTTTGTCAATGAAAGTGAAGGCATTTCCCTCTCCAGAGGTTATATGGTAGGAAAACGGTTACTTCCACATATGCATACGGAACCTCTTAGATGAAAAATAATATCTTGGTAAAATATTCAAATAAGACGCCTTGAAATGGCAACAAACTGGAGACAATACAATTGTGAAGTTTTACTGGAAGTTTCAGGGTTGACTTGGGTTTTAACAATTTATGAGAACTTTATCTTCATTTTGCAAATGCACAAAAAGTGAATTTGGAGAGTTCAAAGCTCAGATCCTCAAATACCTTAGTTGTGTCTCCAGTTGAAATCAGTGCACACTCTAGAGCTAATTATCTCTACCAGCCTTCACTGAAGTGTCCAACTTCACTCAGATCTAGATATGAGACCTGAACTTGCTTTTCAGACAGTAAGAGAAAGAAAAGGTGACTTTCATTAAAATACCTGTGAGTTGTACAGATATGCACTATTAGCAAAGCAATGGAAGTTGGTTTTTTTTATATGGTGATCTGGATGTTGTAGACCTACTTAAGTGACCGAGTGTTCACTTTGGCTCATGTATACTGTGATAAGAAATCTTTTGAACAGCTTTTTGTATTAACTCAAATCACTTTTATATGGAACAATGTTATCTATTCATGATCTCGAGGGGTTTTTTTTATTTAAATAATTTTAAATACCAGTAGCTCTGGCTCAATTCATTGCACTTTAACAAAGGCTCTGTGACAAGACTGATTAAGAAAACAAACCGTGCATCCATGAACAGTGAGGCTTTGTGTTACTCACAGCTAGAGTGAGTAACAAACACTTTGTTTTACAAAACCTTTACATTTATAGCTACACATGAAAAATTAAGGGGCAAAAGTGAAGGTGGTGCAATATTTTCTGTTTCTGTAATGGTTGATATTGTGACCTACACATACAGATCCAAAATTTCTGAAATATGAAAACTTTCACTTAAACAAGAATTTTCATTTATTTTTTTATTTCTCACTGTGAGATTGGTCAAACACTGGAACAAGCAGTCCAGAGAAGCTGTGCAGTCTACATCCTTGGAAATATTCAAAACCAGACTTGAAAACAGTCTTGGGCAATGTGCTGACCTTGCTTTTAACAGGGGGTTGGACTAGGAGCTCTCCAGAGTCTCTTTCAGCCTCAACTATTCTCTTGCTCTGTGAAATATGGATACAGTGAAAAGACTAAATCCATAGTCCCTAGACAAAAAATTTAGTGCCCCTCTAATTACAGTAAGAGTTTTCTGTAAATACTGTGAATCATATTTATCAAATCCATCCTCACAGTGAAACTCTGTTGCACTCTTCCACTAATGTCATGTCAGCCTTCATACAGCAATCTACCAAAATGTGCTTTACGCGTCATTTTAGACTTTGAAGAGAAATGTTGCGCTTCTTTGGGAATCTGTGTGTGAGCAACAGTTAGAACTTTGTATGTTGATTTTCTGTTATCTTTAAAAACATTCACTTGATAGCAGGATATCTGATTCTTAAGTGCTTATCTAATCTACTTACTCTTCCTCTTCCTAAAATCACAGCTGTGCTTAGGCTACTGTAAGACTTTGTCCCAGGATGTATTCTGAGGTCATAAAGAAATGGTCAGTGCTGGATGATGCAACCTTTTTTTGTGTGAATGACTCTTAGCCAAAATGGTTGTCTTCTAGGCTAAATGGTGGCACAAGCATGGAAAACTAGGATCTTCAGAGAGACACTTATAATTTTTAGCAACTCTCAAGTACTATAGAGCCCTATCAGATTTGTGTCAATTTTAATACGTAGAATGATATTTTCCAAAGTGCTTTATAAATACATCAATTTTATTTGTTACAAAAGGATAAGCCTCTGATAAACAGAATCTTAGACTAAATTCAATCCTTGCCCAAAGATCAAGAAATGTTGTGAAATAAAATAATGCAAGCAGTTTAAGCAACATTATTTTTCAAAAATATGATTTCTGGAATTCTTTCAAACAGGTTGAAAGATGGGCTACCTGCTGCTGAAAAGTGTGCCCGGTACATGGTTAAAGACTATTCTTTAATCATCAAGGATGTTGCCGAGGAAGATGCTGGAAACTACACTATAATATTGAGCATACGACAGTGGAACTTGTCTAAGAATCTTACAGTCACTCTTACAGTAAACGGTAAGCTTATAGCATGTTCCTATGCTTCTCCTGAACGTGTAAAGACCAAAATTTTCATTGAGTTAGATTTTCATTGATCTTGCACAGTTTAGGTCAGCCAAGCTCCATATGCAGGATGACAGACCTATCTTGGAAACTGATGGCAAGACATTGGTTTTCATTGCAAAGATTTCTGTGTTCCAGGGTCACATAGTTGTTTCTGATGACTTGAATGTGTTACTAACTGCTCATTTGACTCAGCTTACTCCTGCTGTTTTATTTTCTTCTCCTGGGGATTTTTCTTACTACTCATGCTGCAGGAATGTAGTATTTTCCTGATCATGCACTACATTGAAAATGAGCTGCTTTAATTACATTCCAATTTTTACCCTTTACAGTGAAACCTCAGATATACGAAAATGCTGTGTCATCATTCCCTGATCCCAATTTGTATTTACTGAGCAGCAAACAAGTGTTGACATGCACAGTGTATGGTATTCCTCAGCCTAAAATTACATGGATGTGGTATCCCTGTAGACAAAACCATTCTAAAACAAGGTAAGACATCTTCCTTCTATTTAGCAAGTCTTCCCTTACTATTACATTTAAATATTTACTTTTTTACAAGAATAAAGCTTGCTGTGACTGTTGCTTTGTTAATGGAGTTTGCATACTTTTGTCAATGTATTTTTAGAAAACATGTAGGAACAATGCAATTTTTTCTGCATCATTGTTTGAAAATGGAGGGTAGAGTTGTTATTTTGCAGTGCTACTTAGGTTTATTTCCAGTTCACTACTACTCATGCGTGCAATGTCCAGAGGGAATGATTGCTTTTAATTTTTACAAGGGAAGCCTTGCAGACAATGTCTTGCAAAGTTCATACGCTTTCTCATGAAGGAGATTTACGTGCAGTGATTCCCCTGTGTGGCTTCTTTTGAAATTCAACAGAAATAATCTTAAAAACTCTTTCCATTATGAAGGTCAAATCTCTCTTATGATACATTGACTCACAGATTTAGTTCAGCAAGCCAAATGTGCCCAGCATTCTCCAGATGATATTTCAACAGAGTGGAATATAAATAGCACCATATAAGCTTACTTGATGTGGATGTGGCACTTCACTAATCCTCTTTTATATTCAAGCTCTCTTTTCAGCTTTGTTTCTTACAATTACAAGTTTGTGTGTTGACTCATTTATCCAAAGCTCTTCCTCGATTGTGGAATCTGACACAATCTTAATGTTTACCACTCAGCTTCTACGATCGCATTAGCAGTAAGCCACTATTGGAGAGTTCAATTATGCAAGGTATTTGGATCCTAGCAGAAAGAAGATAATTAAAAACCTAACAGATGTTTAAGAACCAACGTTTTCTCAGTTTCATTTGAAGTTAATAATTTTACATAGGATATAATTTCTTTAACATTTTCATAGAATTGGGTTTTAGTGCCCATCTAGTCAAACATTTAAGCGCATGCTTAACTGCGGTGATACAAGACACTGTATTCAATTAAACAGGTCAAGCATCTTATTTCAAATTAAGGGTGCTTGTAAGTGCTTTGTGGTCAGTCAGATATTGATCAGCACTTCCTAGAAGCACGTGTAGTTTATTCCAGTTATGTTTTGCTTTGGGATTATGCAAATGAGTGGCTTTCTGTGCCCTTCTCGCCAAGAGGTGGCACTAGAAACCTCTCTTTTTACTGGAATAGGTATAACCTGAAATTCTTCATTTCAAGGACAAGTGAAGGCTGCATTGCCTCTATCATCTGTTATGTTACCTTCAAAGGAGAAGTCACAAAATTCTGAGTAGTAATTCGATTTTGCTTATGGGTGCAAGATGTTAGAGGAAAGAAAGTACGACATATTCTAAGTAAAGAAACTCTGTGAAAGGTGTATATGAAAATCTTCAATATTTAGTTTCTTTCAAGTGTTTATGCATCGGTGCATACTCTGGATTGAAACCATGGCACAGCACTGATAAAACTGTTGGGTTCTTCTTTGGGGGTTGGAGTGGTGTGCGTCCATTGTCAAATATTTCCTTCTGTTAACAAGAACAGATCAGCACTACATCACAGAAAAGCATGTCGTCAGAAATAGAAATTAATATCTGCAAGCAAGTGTTTAATAATGTGCTAAACTGTAGACTCAATTAAATGATAATTAGAAGTGTGTTTGAGCATGTGATCAAAGGAGAAATGTAACCATTTTAATCAGCTATTGGCTCTGTTACAAGGCTGTTTCCAGACTTGCTTCCAAATTGCCTTCATAATTGTTCTGTGACAATTCTCTTTAACCCCTTCCCCCTCCTCCTCCTTTAAATGCTCATTGAAGAAGTAGTCTGGAGAACATAATTTTTAATGCTTTGCATAAGAGAAGTGGAAAGACTCCCTCTGAATAATATGATGCCAATTAACTATTGCAGAAAGGCAGAAATACCTGGATAGTTACGTTTTCCTCCTGCTCTGGTAAGGGAGGCTCCTTGGCGACTGGCTGAGGCCAATGTCTGTGCCAGTTCAGATGTGCTTCCTGACAGACTGGGGAACTCTTTAATCCCACCTATTTCACTGTACTTTCCCCTTTCTTTGAGGGAAGGTTTGCCTAAATGACAGATTCAAGGTGCAGGTACCTTGTGCAACAGATCAGAAGATGTATTTTATTTTGCTATTACAGCATTTCTTTGGAATTATGTTCCCAATGTTGCATTTTCAAGGCTAAAATGTTGCCCTTTGCTCAAGTAGTGACTGTTTGTCTGCATGGATGTACCTTGCACCTGCAGCTGACAAACCCCCACAGGTCACCAATATTCATTGTATGGCAGTAACAGTTCTCATCAAGTTTGAGTCACGTGTCCCTCAGTGGGACAGAAACACACTCTGAGTAAAAAGATGCTGTTGCTATAAAGACCCTGCAGTGCACAGATCTGTTTGCTCCACAGATTGTGTGCTTAACTTTCCATCACTTGAGAATTATCACTGTATGCTGGGAAATAGCACATAGTGCATAAATCAGATGGTTTTCTTTTTGAAGAACTGTTGCCCTTGTTCTCCTTAATAGAAACCATTAGGTTATCAGGCTGCTTTTTTCAATTTCTGTTCCAGACAGTATTTTTGTTTCAAAAATCTACAAATACCTCAGTGGATACCATTGCTTTTAAATAAAATGCAGATATATTTTAATGCTGTGTAATTAATACAATCAATTTGCATAACTCTTCTTTCTAAATCATCCAGGCCAGTTTCAGGCCAGCCAAGTGAAACTGTTTCCGTAGTTTTCTGGTACAAATTAAAAAAAAAAAAAAAAAAGCTGTAAAATTGCTTGACAAATTTGACTTTTTGGAATGTGGAGAGACTAATGTCATTACAGTTCCAGGTTCATCATTTTGTGTTAAAACTACTTTGTTTAAACCAAGTTTATTGCCATTAAATAACCTTTTGTTAGCTAGCTAGCTAGCTAGATTGATAGGTGGAAAGACTATCTTCCGATGTTCACCCCAGTAAGGAAACATACAAGAATCAAGAAAAACAGTCTGAGACAAAAAAAAAATGGTTTGGATTTTTTTAAATCTTATGCAGAGCTAGTAAACTTAGAGATGGCAGGCAAAAGACAGTAGAAGATGCAATGAGGATTAAAATAAAATACAATTAAAAAAATAAAGGTTAGTGTTTCTTAAATATCTGAGGATCTTCTTTTTCAGTGCTGTCTTACTCCAGGTTGCTCTGCTGCTCTGTAGCAGACACATACCTTCCCAGCCTGAGCAATCCTCAGTTGCTCAGTGGATATAGAGGAAGGCAGCTATAGGACACTCGTCCTGCAGTGTCCATCAGCCTCCTTGTCCTCTGCCTCACCTCCCTGGAGTTATTTTTTCTGGCCTTGTTTCTGCTTAGGTTGAGTTGTCAGCGGAGGGGCCGTCATCATCAGGGCTTGTTGAGGGTTTCTAGAGTCAGCCAGACTGGGCTCCACCTCAAACTCATCAGCTCTGAGGCTGCAGAATGTGCATTTGTACACCATGCTTGATGTTAATGGTTCTTGACCTGACTCTCTTCAGCAGGTCTGTGTTTGTCTTGCGCTGGTCTGGCAGAGATTGCCAAGAAAGGCACGTGGGACATTGATACTGCTCTGTGGAAGAACTGGTTTCCTCAGCAGTTGTGCAGTGTCATCCAGGGGCAGTTTCTCTTTCTGGACGTTTCCATGTGGGAAGTTCTGGAGATCTTCATAATGTTCTGCCCAAGGTGTGACCAATTGGCCCTTCAGAAACTGCAAACAGGTGCAACACTGAAATTTTACCTTGGGTGTTGCAACTCTCCTGCCACCTCACTGCCTCCCTCTCTCTGAACTGTCAGTTTTGTTTAGCCTTAAACTGAACATCAGATTTTTATTTTATAACCCTGCTGTCACATCAGTTTACAGGGGGTTTGCTTCCCTTTTTTTTTTTTTTTCTTTTTATATCTCTCTGTGTATGAGGAAGAAAGAAACATTATGGTATTGTGGAAATTCCTATAAAATCAAAGTCACTGTAGTACCTGATTTTCTGCCTCCTTGACTATAGTGTCGGAATATGAACTCTTCCCAGTGGTAAAACCACCTGAATGCTGGGATTGTAGATTGAAAGACCTGAATACCTGAGTTTGAGGACCGAAGCAGGCAGTAGGGACCAGGGGCTGTGCAGCAATGTTTAAGCTGGTACTGCCAAAGAGCTAATCTCAGGAAACCACATTTGTGACACTCCGTGTGTGGATCATCATTGAAATCACTACTGATTTAACATAGGTGATAAGGGAACATTACCTCCCTTTGAGGCTTGTCTGCAGTGCAAAAGTGGGTTCACATGAATGTTTTCTACAGAAATAGCTCTTGTCACTACAGAGGGATGAAGGGGAGCATGTTGTGGATCTCGGCAAGGCAAAACCTAGAGATTTTCCTTGAAACTTCTGCAGAGATCTAGAAAGCCTGAAACTGCAATAATGAAGGTGCATAGCCAGACTCCCAGCAGCTTCAGTGAGAGAGGAGACAGGCCGTGTGTGCATAAGCAATCTTAATTGCGTTTCTGTATTGTTTATGTCAGTGTATTAATAAGGAAGTGAAAGGCAGAATCATTAGGATGTGCTTGGATAGATTAGGGGAAAGCAGATTTGGAACATCAGTGAGGTATGTAAAATGAACAAGTAAAGAACAAATGTTAATTGTACTTAATTAGAAATGTACTGAACCACCCAAATTTAATTGTTGGATATCGGCAAACATTGATGCCCATTAGTTTGTCCACAGCGACTATTTTTGTTCTTTATGGCACCTTCCATTTCAGGAAGGGAAAGTCTGAGTCCTTAGAGCTGGTAAATGTACGTCAGATGCCATTAATAAACAGGTAGTTCAGAAATGCTTTTGTTTAATTTGACATATGTCCAGATCCTCAGCACTAAATTCACACTGGCTGAGGATCTGGCTGGTGGCCTTTGTGCCTTCCACTCTATATTACAAGAAAGTCCTCCTTCAGTGGCCTAGTAATGAAAAATTACTCTAAAAAGGCTACATGAAAAAATATGCTAACTATTCCCTTATTTTGCTGTGGTTGGGAAAACAGATTACATTGATAAAAATCAGACCTTGTGTTCTTCATATCTCAAAAAAATGCCGAGGACCATAAATGAGCGTACACTGGAGCAGTGTGGAGAATATAAAACCAGAAGGAGGAGAGAAGTTAAATCGTATCTGATCTGCTTCAGTGTGAACGAGCAATGTGCTGAAGCATCTCATTCTCACTGTGAGCCCAAAGTCAGTCCTCTGGAAGCAGCTAGTAGAACTGTATGTTTGTCCTCAGACAGTATTTTTGAATTTTTTAGATTTTTTTTTTTTTAATATTTTACTTACAAAATGCCATAGGACTCAGACCTGGCATATACATATGGGTAAATAAGCTTGAGAAATACATGCTATACACTGAGTACAGTTTGTCCCAGTCTGTGCTCAGGGTAACGCAGTGAATGCACTGATTAATTTATTCTGCAAGCTGAAAATGTTTTCACTATGGGTCTTAGCTGAACCGGAAGCTTAAGCTTTGTAGTTTTGTATTGCTAGTTTTCAAATCATTTTATATCAAGTTCTTCCAGGCCTATTTAAAACATTTTGGAAAACCAAAATGCGTTATGTTGGCAAGCAATTTTAGTTGGTCATTGATCAAACCTAAAAAACAAGGACTGCAGTTAACACCTAGATGGTCAGGAGTGCTTTGCATAGTATTGTATTTTAACTCTCATTTGCCTATGGTTTTTTCACTCATTCCTTTTTTTTTTTCCCCTGGTTTCTATTTCCTCTTGTTGCCTTGACAGTGTGGTCTCGTGGCTTTAATAGGGACAGTGTGACCTCGTGGCGTTACTAGGGACAGTGTGACGCCCAACCTTAAGGAAGGGCACATAAGGGTTCGTGCAGGCAGTGGGATGTTATTACTTGATCTTTTACTCACTGTGGTCCAGCCCATAGAAAATAAAGTGTGTGACAAGTTGTATGAGAGGAATGCACATCGAGTCAGACTCTGCACATTGACCGTGTCCAAGCCAGTGGGACATCATAGCCAGGGCTCTTGGCCAAAGGAAGGCACCAGGTCAAACTCTGTGTGTGCTTAAGAGTGATTATGAATGGAGTACTATTACTGGATCAAGTACACCTTTTAAAAAAATATACAAACTTGAGTTAGCATCCTTTTTCCCTTTATGTGTACGCTTTAGAAAAAGCCTTTGCAGAAGGCTTTGAACTGACATGGCATATGAGGTAAGATCATGCTCATAAAAAAATATTCAGTTAAAAAATAGAAAACGGAGGTTAAGAAGGAACAGCCAGTTCTTGCAGTGTGGGGAGGTGATCAGTGAAGTTTTTCAGGAGCTGGTGCTGGGATCTGTACTTGTCAACAGGTTCAGAAATAACTTGGAAAAGGTGGTAAGGAGGTGACAGAGTTTGCTGATGATACTAAGTTATTCAGATTTGTAAGGATGAGGGCTGATTGTGAAGAAATGCAGAACTATATGAATCTGAGTATCTGAATGATAAACTGCCAGATGAAATTCACTGAAGATAAATGTGCATGATGTACACAGGAAAAAACAATCTGACTTACCCATGTGAAATGTAAGTCTAAAGAGGCTGTAGATGTAAAAATGCTGTTGACTGATCATTACCACAAAGAGAGATCTGAGCATTGTGATACATGGGTTTTGTGAGAACAATCACAATCATGAGCAGCTCAGAAACCAAATTGTTAGGAATTACCAAGAAAGAAATAAAAAACAAAATAGAGAACACCATGATAATTCCACTCAAATCCATAAATTACCAACATCTTTTATACTATAAGCATTTCTCATCCTTTCATCTGGAAGGATGCAGCCAAACTGGGAGGCACACCAAGAGGGGCAACAAGAATGATCAAAGGAATTCCAGGGAATGAAAAGAATGTGTGAGGGACGAGTGAAGAGGGAGGTCAAGGCTCTGCAGGCTGAAAAAAGATGACTTGAGGGGCTACATGATAGAGATCTACAGACTTGTGAAGGGTGCAAATGTCTGAGGATCAGTAGTGTATGTGTGTTCCAGTTCAGAAAGTAGGGTCCATTAAAAGAAGCCATGAGGAGCACAATTTGGAACAGAAAAAGGAAATGGCTCTTCGTGCGGTGGGGTAGAAGATCCGTGAAACTCCTTGCTAAAGGATTTTTAGGGTGTGAAAAGTTTGCGTGAAGTCTTGGAATTGAAATCCACTAAAGTGTAGAATTGGATGGGGGGAGTATTAGGAGGAAGTACCTGAAGTTAGTCCTGTTCTTACTCATCCCCAACCATCTGCTTATGGTCATTGTTGAGACAGGATATGGGGTAGATAGATCCTTGGTCTTATATCCACATCTGTCAGTATTTTCTCTTCCTGTTTTCCCTGTAATCAACTCCCCTCTCTCCTTAAAAATGTTTCCCTCCATTCTTTCTCATCCCTTCCGTGTTTTCTTCCTGCACTTCCAGTCCCTTGCTCCAGCCAGCCCGGAGTTGCTCTCAGATCCCTACTTACAGTGAGGCTTAAAACAAACCATCTTGAAAAACACAACTTCAGTGCAGCAGTAACTCTTTCATCTTGTCTGCTCATCACTGGGAAATGAAAAGTGTGTTAGCTGTGCTTCCAGCTTGTCAGCAAGACAGGGAGTATTAAGGACTATGTAAACTGCTTTCTAGAGGCAAGAGGATCCAGTCAGGACAGCAAAAGAAAGGAACTAAGGCATTGTAAGAAGTAAGATGTTGGGGATACCTGGATCTTGGCAGACTACAGATAAGAAGTTATGTCTAGAAGTCAAGTGAGCTGTTGGGATTGACTTGTGTGTGGAATATAACTTATTCTGGAAGGGTCTGAACATTATGTTGAACTTTATATGTATTTGGAAATAGAAGAAACACAGTGTGAGTGGACATTGCATGTAGAGATTTCATGGTCTCTCTTTAAGTTTCTGACTCCTCAACCAAATAAGAACTTCCTTTCAGTGCAACATAGACTTTTAAAAAAAATTCTTTTTCCCAGCAAGAAGTTTAAGACGCTTGCGTAAACCTCACGCTTTGAGGGATAACTCTTTGGAAGACATACAGCATTCTCCGAGAAAGAAAGTAGAGGCTGAGTTACATTGACCGCAGGGCAGATGAGAGTTGATACATCTAGCAAAGGAGGGAAAGGAGGCAGGCAAGAAGGAAGGAAGGGAGGATTGGTTAAAATGTGATGGCATTCTGTCTCCATGAAGAATGCTAAGCAGTGTGAAGCAGGAAACAGGGTAAAGAAGCAAAATACATTGATTTGATAACCAACTCAAGATGAGAAAATTTCAGGTCTGCTCAGGATGTGCAAGAAGTGAAAAATTACTTTCAAATGCTGTTGTGTTCTCTAATGGATAAGGATCTTAAGTCCTGGCAAGGAAACTGAAAGTAAAATGTGTTTTCCAATGACCCTGAGTCTCAAGTATTTGCTTGTTCTGTTGTGAATAGCTGGTGTTACATGGTGCTCTCAATTTTGCAGATGTAGAAGAGATTTTTTTTTTTTTTTTCCTGTGGAAATGTGAGCATGGGCTGATAAGGGATTGAAAGGTGGAATAGGTAAGGCTACTATTCGTCTTCCTGCTTCTTTTGAGATAGTTCAGGTCAATCATCTTTCTTCCAGCCACCCTGCAGCTCAGCAGCGAATAACTTTTCAGCCCAGCTAATGCTGTCCAGTGTACTTGGTCACAAGTTCACTCCCACTCTGGAGACGGAGAGTGAGGAGTGGCAATGGGAAGGTGCTGTTCTCTGGGAGTCATGGGCATGTCTGAAGTGAGATGGGCTGGTGACATTCCTTCTGTTCTTGATGGACAAGTGTTGATGCTGCAGTGGGCAGCAGTATAGATAAGTAACAGTGAAAGCAGAAAAGTGAAGGGCTGAAGAGTGAGACACACGAAGGAGGAACCTGCACCACTCTCACTAGGACTTCTTGTTTGGCATTCCTTGCTGAGCTCCTAAATGAGTATAAATAAATGAACTACAATATATGATGTAAACTGTATCCAGCTCATGCTATTTGTAGATTTCCTCCTAGCCCCGCTAACCCACGTACTCTGTGTAAGTGTGTGTGTAGGGGAAGGTGCTTGAAATGAACTCCTAGCTGGCTGCATCTTTGCCACTGAGTGCAATGGGGCTGGCATTTTGACCTCTGACTGATTACTTTTGACCTGGAGTGGGAACACTTGGACCATAACTTCTTAATGGGCAAGTGTATTGTAGTGTTACAGCCAAAGCTCACAGAGCATGCTGGCAGTGGGCCAGCACATGTTCCCCCCTTCAAGCCCCATTAAACGTGTTTCACAACCTGTACATGCTTCTTGCTACTATTTTCCCTCTCTGTTTCCTGCCTCAAATTGACTCAATATTCCCCAGGACATGTGGCTGTACCAGCCTCACACTGCCAGTTGCACGGTGCTGGACACTAAGGCAAGGCAAGTACCATGCCATTCAATTTCCTGATGACTTCCAAGTGGAATACAGTTCCTATATATTCTTTATAATTCCAGGAATTTCTAGAGTTCCTGTCTTAAAGTTAGTGTTGTCACAGCCAGCTCTTGAAAGATGTGAGTCAGCCCCACTTGAATTTGTAATAACTTTTCCTTGATGCTGCTAGGTATTGATTGCTGCCCTAAAAAAAAAGGATAGATGCTGAGAAAAATATTGTGTCTGCTTTTAATCACTCTCAGAAGTGGTCACCATTAGTGACAGGGTAGCTTCCTCTTGCTCCTAGTCCTGGTGCAATTGCCAAATACTACCTCAGTAAATGAGTGTGGTGGAGGCTGCCAGTGGCTTTGCCAAGAGGAATGCGCAGAGAATTGAATGTAAGTTTACAGTACGTAAAGACTGCAGTGGTCTCTGGCATCACTCAGGAGGGTTTTGAGAGGGAGGATCTGAGAAAATGACAGTGCAGAAGATGAGTATTTTTCCAACTGATATGGGGATCAAGGTGCTTTTGCTGCTGTTTGTCACAGTACTACTTGAACTGCAACTTCCTGTCTCCAGGATGGGGAGGATGATGTGTCTGGATACAGGCTGGGTCTAGGGCTTTCATTTAGGACTGTCTGCCACACAGTTAAATCTATTCTGTGAATGAGTAGACAAATCCTTTACCTCAGCTCCTGTGCTCCATTATTAATCACTGGGGTGACAGCATAATGACTTTTCTTCTGAGATCAGTAGTCTCATAGCTAGGACTTCAGCTTGGAGCTGGTTTATAGTTTGATTTCAGTGAAATACATTATGATGACATAAGTAGACTCTTTCCTTGGAAAGTTTTCCCCATCGATAGTTATAAATATACCACGCTATTATGCTTGGCATGCTGTATGCTAATAGAGGTGAGGGCTCTGAAACTCATTAGAAGGGGAGCGGGCTGCGGAGCAGGGTAAGGACAGTGTGAAGCTAAGGTTGATAACCATGGCCTTGTCCAGAATAGGCCATGGGAGTTTTCTTATCTCACTTTGGCAGGAGGTGCTGCTAGCTTCCTGTGCGAAATCAGGAGCATATGCTGCTTTCCTCTTGTTGTTTGGCTTCCTCCGCTACACAAGACGGTTCCCAGCACTGTGATTATCTTTGCATCTTCAAACATGGCACACTCAGCTTCCTCAAGGGCTTGATGTATTCTTGAGAAGCAGGCTGGCTCCCCTCCCCCAGGCCGCTTCTCTAGGGCCCCTGCTGGTGCCAGCTCTGCACATCACAGACCTTTTCTAAAGCTGCACTTACTTCTGGTTGCATAAACCTCTCCCCAGCCTTTCAAAAAAAGTGTAAATTCCCAAAGCCGAGGGCAGTGAGCAGACAGTCGGGCAGGCAGCGTGTACTGCTGGCTTCCTTTGGTCCCCAATGGCAGCAGAGCCACTCTCAGCCCTCCTTCCTCTTGTGCTGGGCTTCTCTTGAAACCTTCAGGAGAATTAACAGCTTCTGTTTTCACAAAGGAAAGCCTATTTCTCACCCTCTTGACTCAAAGGACAAAGTGCTTGTGCATGTGTGTGTGTGGACACAGACAACGGGCATGCAAGCACGCACACAGGCACATGTTAAAAAATACTTAGGGGTGAGGAACCTGATGGTTGTGCTTCTCCCAGTGCTTGACTAAGACAACAGAGTCTGATTCTTTTGCTCTGAGATTGCATAATGTTTATAAAGATACATTTGTATGCATACCCCCTTAGCATTTGTTATTAATATAGGATATCCACACATGCATGGTTGCACCCACAAAGTAGGAACATGAAAGGATTTGCAGGGAAACAGGTGTAAGAAGTGCTTGGAAATGTACTGGCAGATATTAGCTTGTTTATCAGTCTCTGTGCACACTGTGTGCTTTTTCACTAACCTGGCGGTAACCCTGCTGTTAGCTTTCCTGAAGATGCAAAGCAATGAGGTTCATCCCACAATAAAATATTTCAGGAATTCGTGCACTCCGGAGATATCTGAAGTAAGATTCAGATATCCAAAATTCAGTGGGATTTCCTTGCAGACAACAGGCAGTTCTTGCTACAAATAGGATACCCTAGCTATTTTACTGGATTAAATAGCTGGATAGTTTGGAGTAACTTGTCATTTCTTTACCAAACATTAAAAAAAATACATAGCTGATGTTATCTGAGGACACATGCGATGAAACATCAGTTGAATTAACGGGAAGATGATTGTGTATTTTGGTCCCAGCCAGAGTAAATTTTTAGATTTTCATTTTTCTCTTACTTTCCAAGCATCTGTACTTAACACAAACATTTGGTTTGATGACTACATCTAAGTTCAGTGGAGCCATTCTTCTTTCTGTTGCAAAATGCCTGCTGTTATGAGCTGAAGTCAGGTTATGAGGCAGGACTTCTAATTATTCCCATTTGTCCCTTCCCCATCTCTGCTTGATGTTGCTGGCTTAAGCAGTGTCTTCAGGTGGCACCGCTGGCAGCAGCGTGAGGAAGGATGACCAAATACTAACCTGAGTCACCAGCTCAGGAGACTGGAGGTATTCTCTATCCCGAAGCTGTGCTAGTGTATTTGAAGTTAAAGTGAGAGTATTTGGCAGCTGAGGAGAGAAAGCATCTGGTTCTGCATCCAAAGGGATGAGTCTGAGTTTTGTCCTAGACTTTGCTGGCAGCTGCTTTGCAACTAATTTGTAAATGTTTGCTGATCCAGCAGACTGTGGAGCCAAAGTGGCGCGTATGACAGTATTCCTGTCTCCCGCTGTGTACCATGGGCTGTTGGATAATGTATTCTCAGCTTGATTGTGATTCCTTTTTTATCAAAACCTTGAACAACAGATAATACATGTATTTGAATTTCTATAATAATTGCATTAATGTTGCGATCAGCAGTTTGGAAATAGTATAGTATGTGAAGTCAGTAGAGTTCACATATGTGCCTCCAGGGCTAACGTTTCATCCATGGTTTTACATGTGTTTTTCTTGTTATTATGATGTTATTGTAATTATGATGGTTGTTTGTATTATGGTATTAATGAGTAACCAGCACCCCATTGTGCTAGGAACCAACAAAACATAACACTGTCCTCACCCCTAAGACATTGCAACCTAAATATATACGGTCTTTTTCAAGGAATTATAATGATAAGCATAATAACTAAGCTTGGAGGCTCCAGCGTTGCAAGAAAGGAGATTGGAGATGCCTTTCAGAGCTGCACGAGCGGTTTCTGAATATGCATTGTCCCTTTTTTCTGTCCTTTATGAAAATATGTGACTCTGTAAGGCCTTTCATAATAAAAAGCCCAAATTTTCAACATTGTAATAAAGAAATATAAATTCTTTCAGTGAGTAAAGATAGCAGTTTCCATCTTTTTGAAAGGATGAAAATTTTAAGAGGTTTTTTTACTATGGATAGAATGAGATTTTGGGGGTCTCCATCTTCCTGCTCAGAGATTGCTCAAATAACCGGTCACAAGGATGTGCCTTTGATTTGGCCTGTTTGTATGCTTATGGTACTAGCATCATGAAATAAGTTCTGATATCTGCTATGGCATGGAAATTTTATCAGCTTACCAACATTATAGTGTCTTTTGTGTTCTAGTCTTGTTATGGAGCCAGACTTAAAAGATTAAGTATGCAAAGTAGATGTTACCTACCTTTCTGAACAATTTTTAACCATTTTTTCTCATCTAATACATCAGCTGTCTTAATGCAGCTGTATTTCATCCTCAACAATTGTGTATCAGAAGTTGGCTTTTAAGCCAGAGTTTGGAATAAATGACTCTGTAGACTTTCTTGCCATGCTATTGCCCCTGTTGTCCCTCCATGCATGAATGACCATGGCCTGCTTCAGTTTTTTGGCTTTTCAGCTCAATGAGCCTCTTGCTACATGTTAAGGAAATTTGGCAGACAATCATATATCTGTGTTAATGATTATGACTCAAGTTAGTTTACACAGGATCATTTCTTTGAGCTGTAGTATCTGTTAAAATGCTGGCCAGTTTGATGCAAAGCTGCAAAGTTTAAACCAAGCACGTAAAGTTAATGTGCCATTGATATTATAAACAGCACGAAGTTTGAACAAACTGCACACTTAGCTGAAGGGAAATGAACCTCATTTTTTGTTCAGGATTGCATCACACACTGATATCCAGTCACTGGACTTTAAAGGTCATTTCTCCAAACAACTGATATACATGTCAGAACTATTTGATTAGAGATACTACAGTTGTTATCTTTCAAATCCATGAAAGATCAAAGGAATGTATTGTATTTGAAAGAGCTTGACCCCGCTGAAGGGTTAAGCTCTACTGTTGAAGCTGGAGTTGAACAAGCAACAAGTAAATTTTAGAAGTAAAGCTAAACTTGATATCCTTGAAGAAGAATAGGACATATAGTATTTAAGAAGCATTCCAATGTGTTTATTTTCATGTGTACCAAATTAGGAGTTGGGAAACAAATTAGCTCTACCATGACCACACCTGAATGTTCTGATTAGAAGCCAATTTGTTGTGTAAGGAAAAAACGTTTTTTTCCCTGAGATTAACAAGACTTTGATTTTTTGATTTTTTCAGGTTAAATGAACATTTTAATCCCTTTGGCAATTAGGTATAGTTTTGTTTAACTTTGTTTTGTGTCCAGTTCTGGGCCCCTCAGTTTCAGAAAGATGTTGAGATGCTGGAGTGTGTCCAAAGGAGGGCGACGAGGATGGTGAAGGGGCTGGAGCACAAGCCCTATGAGGAGCGACTGAGGGAGCTGAGATTGTTTAGCCTGGAGAAGAGGAGGCTCAGGGGAGACCTTATTGCTCTCTACAACTACCTAAAGGGAGGCTGTAGTCAGGCAGGGGTTGGTCTCTTCTCTCAGGTGACCGGTGACAGAACAAGAGGACAGGGTCTCAAGCTCCGTCAGGGGAGGTTTAGACTTGATATTAGGAAAAAATTCTTTACTGAGAGGGTGATTGGTTGTTGGAATGCGCTGTCCGGGGAGGTGGTGGAGTCACCGTCCCTGGAGTTGTTTAAGAGGAGATTGGATGAGGCACTTAGTGCCATGCTTTAGATGATGAGTAGGTGTAGGTGTTGGGTCATAGGCTGGAGTCGATGATCTCAAAGGTCTTTTCCAGCCTTGTGATAATGTGATTCTGTGAATTTACAGCATTATTTTTATTTTTACTGCATGTCTTGTAATCATTGTATCCCAATATTGATACTTTACCATTTTGTAAACTGAACTGATGGAAATATTCAGAAATGAGAACTTGCATCGTTTTTCGTTATAACAAAAAGAAATTGCACATAGTGAAACAGCATCCAATACATTACAGAATGGATTTTGAGACAAATACCATTTGACTTGAATTTAATGCTGCAAATAATGTGAACTCATGTTTGAAGACAATGAACCATGACAATGGCTGAAAAACGGGAGCATTGGAAATGGGATGTTGGTCTTGCACAGCCCTATAATTAGACTGAGATTGTAAATCCTGACCTCCCATCCACATTGGTTAAATATTAGCACTGACTCCAGAGAGGGGCTCCATATTTAAGGAGGGGCTGTGGAAGTGGATCCAGCTGTCAGACTCCAAACCTAAAGATTTTATGAAAAGTAACCATTCTTGTCTGGTCATCACAGCACCTGCAGTTTCCCTGACTGATCACTGTTACCGGAAGAATTGTTTTGTCTTATCTGTTGAAAGTTTCAGTCTATCACCAAAGCAATAAAACTTTTATCATTGTTGTCTTCAGGCGTGGCTTTTGCTCTTATACTGAAGGATCTTTCATCCTGAAATCTGGCAGCAACATAGGAAACAGGATCCAGAGCATCACTGAGCGAACAGCTGTAATAGAGGGCAAAAATAAGGTATGATTCCTAAGAGCAGACAACCTTTCTGTGTGACCGCATGTGTTGAAAAGGCACTGTAAGATGCTACCAAGGTAACAGCAAAGAAACCAGTATTTTTATGTTGTTCAGATCTGAAGAGCTGCATACATGCAAGTACCTTCCATATTTGATATTTATCAGCCAAGATGTAGAGATGTAATTATTTGTCTATGCTGTCATATTAAGGTAAGTGATGTGCCAGGAGAGAGTATCAGTGGGATTCGCCATATCTGCTTTCTTAGAGCTGGTTGGGGCAGGGTTCCAGGCCATGTTTGCTTCATTTTGTGACATTGCACAATTTCCTGTTGTTTTTTCCTATGAGAATTAAGCAATTTACTCTCATTATTTTTACTTTATTCACAAATGTGTTCCTAGATTATTAGATGACCAGGTCTTTTCTTGCAATAAAAAATTTAAAGGGCCGAATGAATCCAGATTACAGAAGCAAAGTTTGAGATCTCAGTCAGAGACAGCATGGTGGGATTCATCCCAGCTGCATTAACTGTCTAAATGTTGTTTATAGTCCAAGTCAAGCATCCCTTTATGGATCATGGGGAGATGCAGGTACGTCTGAAAGGGCAAGCAGGCCTGCTGTCTGTTGATGTCTATTGGATCATGGCAGTAATGACTGATGAGATTATAAATTTTAAAGCCTGCCTTATTCTAGGCCTGTCATTTCTAAGGACACTGAAAAGCTTCTTGTAATTCTAAGGGTACTGGGGATATAGGTTTCCTTTCCTTGATAGTTGCCTCCTGTCTCCTGCACGTGAAAATGGATGTTAACTGTAATTACTCTCATGTTAGAGCCCTTTTACAGACCGCAGATTAAACAGGGCTTAGTGTGCAGCCAAGAACCAGGCCTGGGACTGCGTTTTCTCCTGCTGTTACATTAGTTAGAAAGTACCACAGGTGTTCGTGGCACTGTTCCAGCGCATGAGAACAAGTTGGATCCCAGTGAGACATTTGCTCTATTTAGCTGGCCACCTCTACGTGCTTAAAGATCAAGGCAAAGATGGGAGCAAACAGCTTCCTAGGAGAGGCTATCATAGGAAAACACATGAAAAGTGAGACACTAGGAGGGATTTGACAGAGGAAAGGGAAATCATTTCAGACACAGGAACACACAGTCTATTCCAAAGGCAAATAGTGAACAAAACATGATGAGAACCAGTTATTTTCCAGAAGGAACCTAGCCATAGTATGGTTGTCTTACCCACTCATAGCTTGCAGAATGAGCTGTCTAATGACGAGACCTTGTTCTCCTTGTTTGCCATGCATTTTAGAGTCAGTGGAAGAGGAGTGGCTGAAATGTTAAAGCAACTTCCAGTCAACAGCAAATAAATTCCTCCCTGGAGGAAGATGATAATAATTGGTCCTTGCGGCAGAACTGCAAGGTTTTTTTGAAGTCTTTGGCAAGCAGCACTTTTTAAAAAATGCACCAAGAAATGAACCAAGGCATGGTTTCTGCACGTTGTTTGGTTTGTCTAAAAGAGGTCTGCCTTGCATTGCTTTATTCCTCCTGCTGCCTATGGGGGAAGGGAAAGTTAGTGGAACAATTTCTTTGGTCCACTTTTTCACAGCTTTTCCAAGGTTTCTTCATTTCTACTCCTCTTGCATAGCTTTTCAAGCACAGCTGGATTGCTATTGTAAGTAGAAAATGCTCTCTAAGCCTCGGTTCCTGGCCAAACTGCAAGTTGTGTAATTTGTGCACACACAGCTGCTCTAGAGTATCCAAGATTTTTTTTTTTTTTTCTGTGGGAGTCTATAGCTTTTCAGTCTTTGCAGTCCAAGGAGCACTCTTGGTCTCCCAGAGCAAACTCAAAGGAACGCAGTTCAGAAAAAATCCTTACTCCTCTTCAGGGATATTTTAACACTGTTAATAGCACTGAGCTCACTGAAGGCAGCACATCGTCACATTGTGTCTGGCTCCGATGGACTGCTACTGTGAGCAGTTCTGCTATTGCAAACAGCTATGAAAAGCTCTCCGAGGCACTTCCACATTGATGGAGTCTAGCATCTAAACAGACTGTCTGCCTTATTTCCACAGCCAAGCATGGCATGCATGATAAAAACAATGTCAACATTCAGTGGAAACAATAAAGAGGTAGGAGACAAAGCAGTAGGAAATGGATGAAGAAACTCAAAAAGTTGCACGTTTGGTTTAGCATGAAAGGGGAAATGTGACCACAGGATGAGTTGTGCCAGTTCCATCCGTTTCCTTGGTGTGCAACATATGAGTCTCTCCAGTTTGGCTTTTGCTGTATTAGTTTGATTGGTTGTTTGTGGTAATCAAGGTACCCACAGGTGTATTTTTTAAGTTAGAAAAAAATCAAGCTCTGTGTCTGTACAGTTAAAATAATGCAGGAAGCCTGTGTGGTTGATTATTCTTCTGGTGACAGAGAAATCATGACAGCAGCAGTGTTTTAGTAACATTTCCGTTGAAGCCTCTCTGAATGGACAATGAGAAACTCAAGTGGTATAATGGAAGAACTTTGTAATGTAAGCCGTAATACTTAATCACAAGACAACTCTTGAAGTTATTTGATGTCCCCACCCAAAGTTCTCATTCTCGTTTTGTTGGACATTTCAGTGACTTCCTACAGAGTTGGTCTATTCTTAGACCTATCATGTAAACAGGTCACAGACACTCTCCTGTCATTCAGCTGCTAAAACCCATCACTTCTCAGTGTTCCCAACTAAAGCTAACTGCTATGTATAATTCGGGGCTAATACTTGTTATTATTATCACCATCATCATCATCCATTAGAATGTCACTCTGTGAATGGCTTGCAATAATGAGGTACAAAGAGCTGGTGTATCCATTGGTATCAGCGCAAACATACCAGGCATGTGTTTTCTCCTGTGTGTGCAGGCACATGCTGGTTTATCAACAACTTTGAAAGAAGGAGTCGATATTCCTTATACAGGAGTACAAGGGACAAGGAGCTGCAGGAGAGGTAGACAAAGACCCTGGGTATGGAGATTATGCTAAGAAGGCAAGTTCAGATGAGAGAGAGAGTAGAAGGTGTTGGCCAAGAAGAAAGGATGATAAAACCAAGGGAAGGAGACAGTCGACACAAGGGCCGTTCAGTACAGGGAAAAGTTAGAGGGAGTAGGACAAACCCTCCCTTGTTTTGGGGAAATAACCTCCTAGAGCCACATTCTTGAGGACCTAAAATGGAACAGAAGGTCCTCGACTACACGTTCCTTCTGCTAGCAAATGGTGAGGTCCCACTGACAATAACAGGTGAAAGCTGGATCTGTGTCGCAGTGTGTGACTCCAGAAATGGTCTGTAAAGAATAGTAACACATGAAGCTGTGGTTTATCATGTATGTGTATGCCTCTGTGTGTGTATATATATACACACATGTATGTATGGCCTTGTTTTCCACTGTGCTGCATACCTTACTGACACAACAGTTTAGCAGTCCCATTCCTGTTGGGTGACAAAGCTACTTGCCTTGAGGGAAAATGGAAAGTAATGACTGTGTAACGAGACCGTGCACAACCAATCCTAAGGTCATTCTTGTCCATCTCTGGTTTGGCTGGCAATGATGTGTCAGCCTGTTGTGTGCTTACTGTGAGTAGTATAAAAACCTGTGACCATCCAACATAAAAGTGGAGTGCAAGATAGTCAGTCCTTCTTAGACATAAGTTGTCATGACGCGAAATAGTGTGGGTCCATCTCTCCTGCGTCATCTATGCCAAGGCCTACACCTCTAGCTCTCTTCTATGTCCCCTCCTTAGTCATGAGACAAAGAAGCATGTTGTGTGTCTATTCTCAGTCCCTACATATGCCAGCTCACTGGCCAGTACAGCTGTGTTGATTGGCCATCTGGAACACAAAGCAGAAAAGAAAGCTTTTTAGATCACTACAACAAGGTGCATTTTGATCTTTCTCCTCTACCCAACAGCTGGTTTTCACGAAATACGTGAGATCTTATGAGCTTGGAGTTGTCTGTCAATTTTGGCTGAAACTGGGGCACTTTCTGAGGATGCAGGGAGGAGAGGATACTGGCAGACGGATGGACTGGCAGACGGATGGACAGACAGTGTGATCTTCCTAGGAAGCCAGGCTAAAGATAGCAGTGGGAATGTAGCTTGCTTCTCTTTCAGTACATCGTAACTTCTCCTGGGGCTTCCTGAGTGCTACTAGAATGCCTGTCAATGCTTGTAAGCACATCACTGGCTGGTGCCAGCTAAGCCTAGCCCTTGGTGAGATTGAAACCAGCAGAACTTTGCAGCTGCCTCTGATGAGATGCAGCTCCCTCCAGCTCCTGAAATTGATCCCCTCCCTTGATATGCAAGGGAGGCATTGATTAGGTGCTGCCTCACTCTATGAATGGCACTGGGGAGGAGGGCAGAGAGTGCTCCTGATGTAGTTGTCTGTAGCGTGGTCTCCTCGTGAGTCAGCCAGCTGTGTTCAGTCTTACAGCCTTTTCCAACAAGACAGCATGGGATGCAGAGTGAAACCACAGCTTGGCTTGCTAAGCAGCAGTGACTTGCCTGTCTGACACAGGGGGAAGGTGCTCTCCTGAGTGTCTTCATGTCCTGTTGAAGATATTTTGGTGTTCCTTCTGTGGCGATCCTGAAGGTGAAGTGTGTTGTCCAGATGTTTTGCACTGATGCTCCTCACCAACATGTGAGGCATGCAGATCATATGTCTTTGGCATAAGCCAAACAGTACAATGGTGTGCTGCCAATATTTTAACATGTGTCTTCCTAGATAGTATTTCTTTAGCCAAAGATAAAGCCAAGGAGGTAAGGGGAGAGTATTTCCATTTCTTTCCTATTTTTTTTTAATAAGTACATTTTCTAAAAAGCATAGCTAGAAGGGAATATTTGACAGACTTGCACTAACCTGGTCAATGCTGAAAGGATAGTATTTTGGGTTTTTAATGTATGGGCTGTTTAAAGAACTTAGCACTGCAATCTCTCGATGTAGCATGTTTATGCCTGGGTCTGCCAAAGCCTTCTAGAAGTCAGGAAGGAGTCATCATCCATTTTATGAATTTTTCTCTTGCTTCTCTGCCATCAGCTGGAACAGTGGGAATCCTCTATCTAAGCTACTTTGAGACAAGAGAAATTCAAGCAGGCCCTCCAGGGAAAAGACTAGCCCACTCTTACTCCAAGCACAATGATCATGCCAGTTGGTTCTTTCACCCTGTGGTCTTTTCCTCATCAGTTTCCACTGTGGACAAATCTGTAAATTCATCTTCCATCTCTCAGGATTTCTGCTTTATGCCTCTTTTATTTGCCATCAGAAGCAGCAGCAGAATGGGATTTGCTTCCCTAGCCGCTGGCTTTGAAGTGAGCCTGTAGCATAGCACTTCAGCTGAGATGGTGGGTGCGGAAAGGAGGAATAAAGGATGAAAGCTTTAGTAGTAAATGGTGTTTGTGGATAGACGATTCTCAAGATGCCGAACATGCCAGGAAGGATTTACCCTATTATGTCTGATAATGGCAAATGGATTCAGACTTTCTGTATGTAACGTGGTTGCAAATCCAGAGCCTGAAACTTTCTATTGTAAAGCCAGATGATACAAGGCTATGAGAACTTTTCCTCTTGCTTCTTTCACAGCAATAGCAAATAGGAACCATGTGACACAGACTGATATCAAACAGCCATAATTGCTCAATAACCAACAACACGCCAGGCTTAGTTTTGTACACACTGCTTCTCTGGTGGGTTCTGGCTGGCATCCACAATGCAGAACACATACTGCACCACTGGAGGGCTCACAAACTATTTAAAGAGATGTTATCTGATCATTATGACTAATTTATATGCTAGAAGATTCATGCAAAGACATGTTGTCTCTAAAGTATTCGGTTCAGTTGCGAAGTCAGTCTTGCTTTTCCTAGACCCTTTGGTTTTCTCTGCCTAGGTTAAGTAAACGTACCAGTAACTGCTCTCTGGCACAGCAATCTGTGTTCATAACACATATCTCCTTTACCCTCCAAAAGACACTGGTTGCATGGAAGGTGCCTGTTGGGAGTGATACTTGACCCATGCTAGAAGTATTTGGGACAGTGCAAGTTGGTCAAAACCTGAACGATGCTGGCAAAAAGCTTTCAGTTTAAATTACTGAACTTCAGTGCTGAGGAATATTTTCTAGGGTCATTTAGTGTGCATGAAAAGACATAATCTACAAGTGCTCCAGTCAATAACTGCAGACATACTGCTTAAGTGTAACTATGCTAAATCCTCACTGTAATAAGAATAATGATCACATCATAGAGGGCTGGAGCAGGAAAACTCAGATTAAGGTGCACAATTTTTCATTATAAACTTATACTTAGTAGCGTCAGGACAAAACACAGTTTGATAGAACAAAAAAAATTTACAACTATTGGAGTAATTGTGGAAGGAATAATTGACATGTATTTTTCAGCCTCAGAAATGCTCCATTTTGGGTATAATAACATAAAGACAGGTGTCCTGCAGTCAGACAGTAAAAGCTTCAGTCTCCTTCACTGTGTATTTTAGATCATTGTTCCTACCTGGGCAAAGTTGTTATGAGGTAATATCAACTAGTGCAAAAAAGCTCATTTTGTGGTGGAAAGTCTGGGATGGCAAAAGCAGTCTTTAGCCACCCACGTTAGCCATCTGGCAGATGCTATGGGACTTCCTTCTATTTTGGGTTAGTGTTGATAAAACAGCTGCAGGAATCCTGCCACTGGGCCCTGTGGCCACACTTCATGAAATTATGTTTAAAAACTGGAAGGAATTCAAAGAGAATGACAAAACATAGAAAGGGCTGAACCCATGCTTTATAATTAGGAATTTGTAGATGTCAGCCTACTGAATTTAGCCAAACAGGAGGATTATTTTATTTTAAGGGCTGTAATTATCTATTTGGTATTACCGAGCTTCTTTCATCTCACAGAAGAGCAGAAAGGTAGGTTAGAAAAAGTCTAGCTAGAAATGAGCTGTAGTATGTTAGCAGACAGGTAGCTGAACATTGAGACAGCTTAACAGAGTAGTGGTGCTGTTAGTAGTAGTCTTGAATTGGCATAGGGTAGTTTTCTAAAACAAATAAGGTAAAGTCAAACAAATTAACTCCACTATGTTTGCTCAAGTAGCAGGAAAAGTAGACTCTTTCTACTAAAGAATGCTTTGGGAAACCAGACGATCTGTATTATTTAGAAGTTCAACAAGGAGTTTGGGGATAGCCATGAAGTCTCTGTGTAAGAGACATAGAAACAATGCAAATGTTCAGCCAGTGTTTATGTAGAAATGTAGATAACTGGTTCTTATTTATTACTGACTCACCCTCTTGTACTTGTCTCTGGACTCCAGCAATCAGGCAGACTTAAAAGAATGTATTAATTGCACAAAAATTATTTTGAAGCTTTTTAGAAAAGCCAAATAATTCCAAACAACAGGATTCTGCGGCCACACAGTTTCCTTTCAACACTGTCCCAGCTCTGCCTGTAAGTCCAGCCAACACATATTTTGCCAAATAAGTAAAATGGAGACAAAAAGACACAAGATTAAGCTACTAAGTTGTATCTGAGAAAAGGTCTCACTGCTGAGCCCCATGTGCATGCCTCATGTCTCAGGTCCATATCAGAATGCCACCTCAGTTGTTTCTGCAAAGCTTTCTTCTTTCACTTAGTGCCCAAGCCATTAGACCATGCCTTTCCATCACCAGGAAGGTTTAAGTGTTATTATTACAATGGATTTTATTTTTCTAAAGGCACATCAGATGTTCTTGGTCCCTCGCCATCTAAGGTCTCATCTTGCAAGTCATATAACTATGAAAAGATGTAGTATGTTGGATATCTTAAGGTGGTGATAGAATACAATGTAAAGAAACCCAACATTACTATTTAATAATGGAAATATTAGGTCTAACGGGAGGATATGCCAAAAGAGGATGAGTAAGCATCTCTTTTGCCCCTGTCCTTTCTCACTTGACACTTACTTGAGAAAATGTAAGAGAAATTCAGCATTTACAGCCAAATAGAACTAATTTTTTCCCAGCATTGTCCAAGTGCCTGAGGCATTCCTTACCTATTCCTTTTGCAGTCTGGTTGCCCTACAAACCGCTCATCTCTTCAGGTCAACCATGTTGTGTTGTGCTTTATGTTTTGTATCTTATGATTACATCAGCAGCAAGAGCTAAATCAACCTTAAAGACACATTAAAAATATTCTGTTTATGCTGGTTCTGATAGTATAAGTGTCTCCCAAGGATCTTGTTTTCTGTTATTCTTCCACCTTCTCCAAAACCCTATATGGTGACATCTCCTTTAAACAGCTGCAGTAGTGTCTGTCACTGAATCACGTGATTGTCAACAGTGACTTAGGAAAAAGAGAAGGGAAGCTTTAACCGAGTTCCTGATCCAACCAGAGCTAAACTACTTCTTTCTTTCTTTCTTTCACAGACCGCTAGCACTCTTGTTGTAGCTGAAGCCAAATCTTCTGGAATCTACAGCTGTGTGGCGTCCAATAAAGTGGGAAAAGCTGAAAGAAATGTCAGCTTTCTTGTAACAGGTAAGATCTAGTCCTGACTAGAGTCAAATGTGTTTCCTGGTTCTAGGTTTATAACTGTTAGGCTGTTCTGGCTTTTTTGTATACCACAGTTTGAGAATTGTTGGAATGTGTGCACTTGTAAATTCATACCATGCTTTTGGGTGATCCTGGAAGGGTTTTTCACAGCAACTGGTCTGGATTTCTGAGGAGGACACCAAATGTGGTGTATGACTCATCCCTCCATCAAGTATCCCATCATGACACACTGTTCACAAATATAGTAACCTGTAATTCCCCCTTCTAAATCACCCAGCCTCTGCAATCATTCCATATGCAAAAATTTTACTGTATTTTTATACACGAGTACGCCACAGTGTCTAAAGCCTCATCCTGCTGCTAGCCCGGAGATCTCACAACGCAGTGCACAGAGCAGTGCCAGGATCTGCAGGCAGGATGGTGCCAGAGGAGGCATGCCTGGATACCTGGGCAGCCTCTCGCAGCTCTCAGGGACTATGGCAATTTGTAGGTAGAAAAGGGTCAGAGAAGAAACTACAGTTTTGAAACTACAGTTCTCTTTTGAGGAAGACAACCTTGGATGTCATTTGGCCATGACACTTGAGAAGATTCATTGTGTTAGCTGCACGTACTCATATATTTCCAGTTATTTTTACAGTACTGAATGCATCCAAGTATTTGCAGGTTCAGAAACAAATGATTAAAGATTTGATTTCAGGAATTACTGAAAAGAACTCAGTGAGTTTTTCAGAGTAACTACTGCATGAGTTAGCTGCATAATGTCCACAGGTGCCATAACAGAGGAATTGTTTTCTGGTGAAAAATGTTAATTTGGTTTTGTTAACGAAGTGGTAGCTCATAGAGCACTTAGGCTGGTGGCAACTTTCAGTGTAGGTCATTAAAGACGTGCAATTCATTCCAAAATATGAGAAAACACAAAAAGATTAAAATATTCTCATACTTTAATAACCGAATCATAATCTTGAAGCTGAAAAGGAAAAATTTTAATGTATCCCATTTTATTTTTGTTGTTTCTCGTATTTACTTTTGTTGTCAGTCTCTTATCATGCTGATGAGTAATTTTAGTCAAACTCATTTATTACTACACTGAGAGATATCAAAAGAGTACATGCACACTCACTAGGTTTGGTTAAAAAAAAGAAAAAAACTTCTTCAAAAAATGTCCCCTCTCCTGATTCTGTTGACCAAAATTTATATTTTTAAAATATTCTTACTAACTGTAGTAATACACTTGCACCTTAAGAAAGTGCCAGTTATCTTAAAATATAGAAAACTAGTAACAAGCATGAGAAATAGTTATTGAAGTATACACAGATAAGTGGCACATTAGGTAGGTTGTTTCTTAAAATACAGAAACAAGATCATCTCCATGTTCTTTTAATGGATGTGATGAGAACAATTGCCACCTTGAAGATGACTGCTGTCCCAGCTCTCAAATCACAGTTTTGCTTTTATTCCTATCCTTATGTTGTGTCTGTTTGGACAGAAAGCTAAACAGTGATGCCTAGTTCTCCATACATTAACGTGCCAATGGAGCTGTATTCTCATTTTTCTGTGGGGATTTGACATGCAACTTTGAGATGAGAGTTATTCACTGAGGCTGTTGCTCTTTTAATGTGCAAGATGTTGAATTTGGCCTTCTCTAGCTCTTACTCCTCAGTCTTCAAGATGTCATATGGAAGATCCTGAAACCAAATAATGCTGAAGTTCAATGGGACTCATTTGCTGTACCCAAATCTCCCAGTCAAATTTTTGATGAAGTTTTTGGATATTTTAGATCTGTTACATGAAGGAGTCAGTATCCCTTCTTAGATCTCACATTCTTAGATTTTGACCAAGGACAGAAGGAAATCTTTCTCCTTGATACTAAAGCTTGCATGAGAACATACAGAGTACTATGAATTTCCTTTGAAGACTCTTGTATTGGCTGGTGTTCAGAAAGAGGAGTGGCTGCTTTATTACAGCTTAGAAATTCTTAATATCGTCTGCTGGAAACCTTTCTATATAAGGTGGTGAATTTGAAAAGCATTTGTCCTTTGTGTTCCTGGAGCTGAGCATTTCAATTGTGTGACATGGAAAATCCTGATCATCCACTGATGCTCAGTGGCACTGATTGAAGGCAGTTGGTTTAAACAATACTGCTGGTTAGTCCTTACTAAAATCAAGTTAGTCTCATTCTTCTGGTTTGTGCATATAGCACATCAGCTTGGCTCATGCAGTGTGCTAATTTTCCTCCACCGTGCTGAGATTGCTGTGGAGGTTAACAGCCTGTGTTTCACGTAAGTGAAACAAATGCACCCAGCATTTGCTGAATAACACATTGAGGGAATAAAGAAATGAGTACCCTAAATGCTGATGCATCTTTGACTCATCCTTCTGATGAGTCAAAAAATAATATTTCATGTCTCATGGCAGCCTGGGCCTAGTTTATCTTATGATGCTGGGTCTGCCAGCACCGTATGAAGCTAACCTGAGCCACACAAAAGCAAGTGTAAGAGAAGTGTATTAGCAGGAGAAGGTGGTCCTTTGTGGGAAGAGGAGATGCTGCCCTCTGTAAAAGGGACAAGCCAGAAAGAGCAGATGGAGACAAAGCCTGTCCTGAACAGCAAAAATGCCTTTCCTTGGAGGCAATCTCCTTCAGGCCTTGTCCTGAGGATTAAAACACACATGTGCTGCAGTAAGGAAGCTGTAGTGGTGTGAGGAGTCTCTTCTATAGGCAGAAACCATTTGGAATGTGGTGGGAAGGCAGAGTTTGGCAGTGGTGTGTTCCACCCTGTCAGGGAAAGGTAGATTTCAGGAAATAAGTTCAGGAAGGTATAGCAGAGAGGACCCAGTAAGAACAAGCTGTCTTAAGTTTTTGTAAGTCTCATTATTTCTGGTCTTGAGGTACAACTTGTGGATGTGTTTCTGGAAAGTTTGAGAGGAGTATTATTTTATACCCTGTGCCTGAAGATGTAGTGCATTAAGTCTGTGGGCTCAACTGTAGTAGCTTTACTTTCCTATGGCCTCTATATATGGATATTTTGGGGATATCACATTGGCTCATTTCTAATAACAAATCTTTGTTCAGGACACAAAAGTAGCTGTGAGCCTTATAGAAAAGCAATTTGGAGAGGTGATTTCTGAAAGCTCTTCTGCTTGCTAATACAGAAACAGTCTCTGTAACAACACCTTTATGCCAAATTTATCTGTGGCAGCCCCCTTCGCTTCAGCCTGCCCCTTTCTCTACGTCTTGGGCTGTTTTGCTGGCACACAGCAGGCCCATGGGTGTGTTTGCAATTACAGAGGGTGAAACAGGAACAGCTCTGCCTTATCTCCCTGGTTTCCCAATGTCACTAAACGCATTTTATTTTGAGATTCCTGATGGTGCTTCGCAAAGATAAACAAAATCTTCCATCAGGAAACCTGGGAGCTATTTCCACAGGAAGCTTCAAATCACTAAAGTAAATAAAACCCTTCTACATTATTCCCAGCCATGTTATTTAGCTAGCCTGAGTCTGTAACAATTGGTAAGAGGTGTCATATATTAGGGGTCTCATAGCCTTTAAACAAATGATTCGCTTGGAATCCTGAGTGTTTTGCTTTTGTCCCTAAATTTATTCAGAAAATAGTCTTTCTTCACAGAAGACACATCTAGGAAGAGCTTCAGACCTGACAACATGGAAGTAGTTGCAACTATATTATTCTGTTGGCATGCTATCCTTTTACGTTAAAAATAGTTAATTTGCCTCAGTCCCAGGTGATCTTCAGTTTCATCTTAAGAGTTTTGCTTAACTCTTCCTAGCTTTTGCAGAGTACTGACATCTATGAAAGCCAAAAATGAGTAGTGTTTCAGACCTGTACCTTGGCTTTCCCAACACCTATCAGAACAAACTGGGCTGTACAGTGAGTAAAATGCAGCAATTTCTTTGATCCAGCTACTTATCAACAATCAAAATTTTGCCTCCTTGATTGGTTTTAAAGTGTGTCAGAATTAATACTTTTTACAAAAATCAAGCATAGTTTTGACGTAATATAACTTAAGCCTTAAAGTCAAGTGTGCAAACCTAAGCTGATCATGTAGAATCATTTCATGATTATGTGTGAGGGATCAGGATCTCTGGAATTTGACCCATCTTAAGAAAATGGGCTACATTGCCCTCTGGAGATGTCTGTGTCACTCCATGAGCTGTAAAATTTTGTCCATACACAAAACAACTATATTGAAATATATGTCTATGTTTTGATGGCTTAGGCTAAATATTCTGTACACCTTTGTGGGAGAAAGTTCCATCTTAGTAGCACTCCCAGTTGGCATTTTCTTAACTGAGACCAGAGTCTGGCACCACACACTCTTAAATATCTAAAAGATGGTGATAATACTCACTCATGGGGGAGTTCACTAAATTTAAACTTTTTCTTACAGTTTTTTTTGTTGAAGAGAGGCAAAAAGGATATTCCAATTAAATATAAGAAGAACAAGTCAACATATAGGATTTAATATCCAGTCTAATATGTTAGTGCCACTGCCTACATTAGGTTTATTTTTGGACTACACACCTGAACTGCAGCTGGTAATAGGCACACGCTTTGCTCTCACTGCAAGGGAACTGTGAGTTCAATCAATAGAAATCAGGCCTCTCCCTGGAAGGCATGTATAGTTAGAGGAAATTTCAATCCAGGACTTGCAGGAGCTCATTTACGCTGTGTTTAAGACTCAGGGCCAAGAGTGGAAAAGAGGACAGTAAGGGGAGCAACTGATACCAGACTTTCAACTGGCAGGACTTTGTTTGAAAGACAGAAGTGAGCAGGTCATGTTCACGGTCCCCCTAGGGAGGCAAAGCAGCTCAGTTTGCCTTGTGGGGATTTAGGGAGAAGGTTTCTGATGGATTGGTTGATAAGTGAGAGAGATTACTGAAAGAAGGTGTTGGGATATTGTTCACTGGAGATCTACTCTTTACACATCCCTACTGCTGTGACATTAACCCCAAAGTAACATTGATAAGCACGGAACTGAATGAAAGTTGGCATTGAGCTGTTCATGCTCTAAGAGACAAGAAAAGAAGGCATAATTTGCCCTTATGAAAGACAAAACCATTCTTACGATTTTGAGTCAAGTTCACAGCCAAATGCCGTAGCAACTAGCAGTGAAAGAACAATTGAAAATGGCCAAAGTCGATGTCACTTGACTGAGAATAAGGAAATGACTTTATCAGAAAATTGGCTACAAATAAATGAAGAGTGGTTGCATTCTAGGAGTAAAACTTGGAAGTGCTTTCTCTCAGGAACTTATTTCTACTTTCACTGAGGTCAATGGCCAAACTCCTTCACTGGAGGGATGCAGATGGAGGCGACTGGTAGGTATTTGGTACCACCATGAGTCTGTGCATCTCCCCAGATGGAGTAATGTTACAATGAACTGCAAACATGACTTTTAGGTGGCTGACACACTTTAAATGTGTGGAGGGTAAATACCTCTATTTCAAGGGAAATCTCGGGCATCTAATCACAGATTCAGTAATTTTTCAAGATTTAAAGTGTTTATGAAATAGACAGGATTTGTCTGAATACTCAAGAATAGTAAGAAAATGATATAACCAAGCATGATGAGCTGCAACATTTATCTGCTGTCATCTTGAGATTAATTTTCTGTCATGCAGTTCACAAGTTGGAGCTGAGATCAAAATTTTCGTCCTTTCTCGTAGTCCCACTGTCTTTAAATAATTTTGCTTTTGGTACCTTGCCCCCCAGCCTGTCTTAACTTGGCGTAACATTTGTACAAACTCATTGCTTCCAAGAGTGACTTCAGTTTACACCAACTGGTGTCGGAGCCGAAGTATCTCGTAGCTCTAAGACAAATTATAAGAATAGCTGGAGCCTAGCGTATGAAAGGAAAGATTTAGAGACATCAGCAGGAAAGCAACGACATTGATTAGTTCAAAGACTTCCTGATAAAGGGGAAAATATACTCCGTGTTAATTTTGGCTCATTCATGTCGTATAAACTAAAGAGTGTTCTTGACTTTTTGACAGATGTACCAAGTGGATTCCATATTAGTTTGGAAAAAATGCCCATTGAAGGAGAGAATTTGATATTGTCCTGTTCGGCCAACAAATTCCTGTACAAAGACATTGCTTGGATTTTACCAAGGACAGTCAACAATCAAACAAAAGCAAAAAAGTCTCTCAACCAGGAGTACTCCATCACCCTCACTCTGACCATCAAGAACGTATCCCTGGCACATTCAGGCACCTATGCCTGCCGAGCAAGGAACATACACACGGGGAAAGAAGTGCTTCAAAAGAAAGACGTTACAATCAGAGGTGAGCACTGCAACAAAAAGGCTGTTTACTCTCGGATCCTCAAATATAAAAGCACAAGAAATGATTGTACAACACAAAGCAATGTAAAACATTAAAGGACTCATTAAAGAGTAACAGGTGTCTCATATCATCTTGATCTTTTATTACTGTTGCTACCTTTCAGGCCCTGAGGTGGTGCACATTTCCCCATGGGCTGGACGTAGGAGGAATAGCAAACAAAATCGTAACGCATGAGCTTCCAGTTGAGTTCAGACTGGTGTTTTCTGCTTTGACAAGGCACATGGAAGCTGGGGTTTGGAAGATCCCCTGTGCTACGTTTTGCATATTGCTATTTTTGATCTTGCTGTCTCCTACTGAGCAATAAGGAAAACTTTGGATCAATCTTTTCTTCCACTTTGATATCGGCCTCGTCAAAAGTGTCAAAGCTGAATAAACTGATTAACTTTAAAAACTGCTGTTTTCAGTCAACAATGGACATTTAATAAGTTAACTTTAATGTGCGGAATGAGCACAATTCAGTTTGAGATTGACTGGACTATATATTTTTTATTTTAATCTGATCTCAATGGACTTATAAATATTACCTGCTGAGCAAGTTCTAATGCTTATTTATTTGAAATTATTTTCTACACTAAAGTACATTAATCTTAAAAAGTATCTTCTAAAGGAAGTATGCAGGGAAGAATTAAAAATGTTGTTATAATGCACAGACCTATCATATCATTTATAATAATGATGATTTTAGAACTGACAGACATGAACCATGTTTCTCTAAATAAATCCAGGTAGACTTCCAGTTGCTGTGTTCGTCAGTTTTTACAGTCAGTTCTGCACTAATGTAAAAAGCTACTGATGAGAGTGTGAGTATTACTCCTAGTCTGAAGATAGAGAAATTTGTGATGTTGTAATTATTTTATTAAATAAGAAATATTACACTAACACAACTGACAAGGTTGTAGCCAGCACAGTGAGTTGTTTTAATACATTTCTAAAAATACAAATTGAAAATTGAAGCCATTAAAAATATTCATTGCTTTTGGTATGCAAATGACAATTGGATTTATTATGGGGATTAAGAACCAGCCAAACTGCTGAAGGAGAATTAAGGGCAACCTGAAACTTCCTTGTGAGCATTTCCTCTGATTTTTCCTTTGTCATGATTTTACTATGAAATGATTCTGTGTATTATAAATTCTGTATAAGGAAGAAGATACTATTTTTAATAGATCTGATGATAACTTTATTTTTTTACAATACATAGTTTTTATTATTTTGGTTACACTTATGATTGATCATTATATAGCATTTACATAAGCCATAAAAAAAAAGATCGTAGTGACCAAAATAGCTACAAGCAAAGGAACAAAGTGGCTGTGCTTTTAAAATAGAGGGTGACAACATGACAGTTTCTTGTGCTTGGGAACTCACCAGACTATTTCCTCCTTTAGGTAACGAGACTGTGTCCCACGGCTAAACTTGTCTTTCACGTGGGAAATGCTTTTGTCAAGTGTGAAAGGGTAAACAATAGCATTTCCCCATAATGCCAGTTTCATGGAGCCTAAAATGCTTAGAAAACAATTGATAACCTGGAAGTTGTCAGAGTAAAGAAAAGAATAATCATTTATATCTTGAAATGTCACCTATAGCCTGCTTGTATACAGTAGCCCTTTTGTTCATTATTAATGCGATGGCTTCCAGAAACAATGTGTTCTTGCAAAGGGACCTGGGTCTCTTTTTTTCTAAAATATGCCTAAAAAGCAAGGAAAATCATTGATGACTGCTTAAAAATGGGACAAGTGTGCTCTTTAGCATTTGCAAGTCTTCAAAAGAATTACAATACAGAATCCCTTTTTTTAAATGAGGCTATTTTGTGAGAAGACATTCAATGGTAAAGTGAGCGGAGATGCCAGGATGTTATGAATTTTCCATGGCCTTGGGATTTGGAGTGTGATGACTTGTAGTAGGCAGTTGCCAGGCAATATGAGTTCAGGTCAAAAAAAGAGAGAAGTGGCAATTAGACTGTTCCTTCGTGGAATTGTGATGATGTGTATCACTGCTGGGTGGATGTCCTGCCGGACTGGTCTTGACCAGCGCTAGGAGAGCTGCACTGTGCAAAGGTGTAATAACATCCTGATATGGCTGCCTATGTTGGGAGGCAAAGAGAAACCTCACTGGAAACATTTGAGGAAAGCAGTTCTTGGGGGCCAGATAAAAACTACTGATGTCACTTTTGATGTCCTCAGATGACTGGAGAATCTCATCACTTTGGGGAGTTTCTCTGCCTTCTGTTGTGTAATATATTATTTAGGGAAAAAAGTGTGTATTATATTTCTTTTTTAAGTGTTAAAATTAAAGCTTGTATTTATATTTTTATACTGATTAATAAAAACAAGTGAACAGACAACATAATCATAACATTGGGGGGGAAAATGGATGGAATGTAAAAGTAAACTCCAAAATGAACAATTTGTAATGTGTTCCCTTTGTTTGCTATTGTTTGCTTTTGGAAATGCAAATTTTTCCCCCTTACCACCCCAGGTTGGCTGAGTGCTCTGACACCAGCCTCTTCTTCCCCTTGTGACCTCTCTGTCGCTTCCCTGGGCCAAACCCTGCCTACAATGAAGTTCCGTGGGGCACTGAGAGCAGAGTTTGACCTGGCAATGCAACATTTGTAGGCAGGCACGAGGGCTGGGGATGAGCCTATGGGACTGCCCTGGGCGCTGAGCCCTGCGCTGTGCATGCTGGTGGCCTGGGCAGACCCTTAGCTTTGAGGTGAGCAGAGTGGGGTCATGGCAACTGTCCCCCTTGGCTTCACTGCAATAAATGAACAGGAGAAAATGAATGGTTTGCAAAAGGCAATAATCCTCAGGTTGACCAAGTCCTTGAAAAATCAGCTGATTGCAGCAGAAAAATTATAGAAAGTGTGTGAATGGTGACTTAAGTTTTAAGCAAAAAATTTTTTTTTTTAATATGAAAACCCATTTTTAGTGTATGGCTATAAAAAAATTAAAATTAATCACAAATAACTCACAGAATGTGTGATTTGCCTTTGTTGTGTCATCTTGTCTGCCTTCATTTTGAATGTCTGGGCTGGGGTGTCCATCAAGGACTGCGGATAAATGTGAACTGTGGAGCTTTTCTCATTGTGTGTATGTGGACATGTATCAAATGGTGCCTGTTCGTAGACAGATTGTGTTATGGAAAATGAGAACTGTGCAAAAATCCAGGCAAAGTAACTGAGAAAAGGGCAGTCTTCTTGGCTGCAAGGCAAATATTGTCGACCATGTCATTGTGTAGGTATTTGATGAAGAATTTACTTTATAGCCTCTCTCATAGGAAGAGAGAACAAATTGTCTGCTATGTTGTAAATGAAAAATAGCATTCCCTGTGGAAGTCACAGACTTGCAGCTCAGAAAAGCCCAAACTGGTCTTTGCAGGGTCATGACTATGCTGGATTTCCTTTCAAGGGGTAAGAGCATAGGCAAGATAACCTACTTTAAATGTGCTTTTAGTACTGCGGAGTTCATGCATACTGCATAAGTTGGTGGTACATAGGTGCTTAATTTTTCTGGAGAGTTTTTATTTACAACTGGTAACAGAATGATTGTGAACATGGGAATGTCTGATAGTCAGTTTTTCTGAAAGGATAGACAATAATCTTCCAAAAACATACTGTCAGATATGTACAGTCGATATTATGCTTAAACTTGATGTATTGGTATGTTTTGCAGTCCAAAAGAAAATATTTGCAAAGGGTTTTGGTTTGCGTTGTTTTGTTTTATTTCAGGTTTTGTAACGTATATCTTACCATGTTAGTAGCTGCTGATTCTGGCAGTGTCCTTGAAGGGAAAAGTTGCAAATAATCGGTTCTTGCAAGAACAGGGACTTTGAGGGAATCTGCAGGGCATCTTCATCTGTGACACTGTTCAGGAGCACCTTGGATTCCCCATCACTGCTTTTAAGAAACCAAAGTACCAAAAATGATCATGTGAGAGTTGCAAATGTGACAGAAAGATGTTGCCATATGATGTGCCTCAATGTTGTAAATATCTTGATCTTCGTCTGAACAGTCTTTGGCTCTACATGAAATGGGAGAAGGAGTGGCAAAGGGTTGAAATGAAGATGAGAAAGATTGATTGTTTTACTTATTTGAAGGACCACTTTAGCACGATGTTTATGGAGTGTTGCTGAAATGCCCTTCTGGGAGGCCCTTGAGCTGGAGCAGAAGAGATGACATGCGCTTTCAATACTCATTGTCACTGACTGTCATGGAAATTTGTTTCATTACATTGTATTCATATGAATTTCAGTAGATAAAACCAGCCATGGTGTTGCTATGCTATGTGGCCTGCTAGCACTCAGCTTCGTCCCCTGCCATCAGGGTTTCCAGCGTCTGTGGGCTGCTGGAGGACGTGGGCACATTTCTCACCAACACACTTTGGCAGGTGGGCTGTGGTGTGGTTTGGCCGGGCCTTATTTCATTCAGCCAAATATGTGAAACGTAAAAGTGGAAGAATTTATGAAGACTTTGGGACGTATAACACAATGGTTTTGTACTTATGGTTTCTAGGTTTAGATTATGTGAGTTTAATGAATACAATTTGTAACTGTACGTTTTAAAGTAAGTGAATTATAAAATTCACATTTTTGCATATCACGGTGTACAGAACTGTGTGGGGCTATCAGTGATGCAAAGATACTCTGCTAATTTTTAAATACTTTGGTGTCGCAGTTTGAAAAAACCTGAACTTTCATAGGAACTCATTGCTTTTGATAAACAAACGTGGTTGGTAATGGAACTGAAGAAATCCTTTTAAACAATGTCATCACTGTGTCTTCATTGGTTGTCGTAACCTGTTATTGCTGAGTAATGGGAGTACTCTGTACACACCAAACTCAAGCAAATTGGAACAGCAAGTAAAATCTGTGAACAATGAACTTGGTAGTACAGCTATACCTGTTTACATCAGTAAAATGCTGGTTTGAAAGATAATTAAACCCCCACAGTTGAAAGAATGTAAAATGGAGGTGTTGTTTTGTCTTGTAGCTCAAGAGGCACCAGCCCTGCTGCAGCACCTTATGGATCAGACAGTGAACACCAGTAACTCTGCCATGTTGGAGTGCCAGGTTCATGGTGTCCCCGAGCCTCAAATAACCTGGTTTAAAAACCATGAGGAAATACGGCAAGAATCAGGTGAGAGCTCTGTATACTCCCTCACCTTTTACAGCCTTTTTATTTGCCCCATCTGCCTTAGGTAGCCATTTGCAAGGTCATTGGCATCAGTACCTGGACATAAGGAAGCAATATTGCCTGGGCATTACAGGTGGGCAGGCAGCAGCACAGGTGCTCTGGGATATTCTGTCTCACTCCAAAACCTAGCCAGGCTGGAAGTATAGACACAACAGGTCTTTATGGAGTCATTGGAAAGAGAAGTGTAATCTCCAGGAAAAAAGTATTTCCCTCCTATAGAGGGAGCCTAAGGATCAGGTGTCTTGGCAAGAGGAAACCAAGCTTGTGTGATGTGCATAGAAGTACCACGGGCAGTCTGTGGTTAGGCATGCAATGTCCATTCTTGAGTCACAACCTAGTTGCCAGACTAATTATGTATCTGGAGCCTCCAAAACCAAGATATATCTACTGACAGTAGAGGAATCTAGGTCTCACAGAGCAGAAAGGAACAGCTTTCCAGATGGCACGCAGCAGCCACAGGAAAACTTTGGGAGATACTGCTGTGTCCAGAATGTGCCTTCAAAGACCAACTGAGGCTACATGTCCAACTCTGATGGCACAGAAAAGTACCTTGAAGATTTCAGGTGAAGAATGATGAGGGGAAAGTTGAAACCTTTCTCATGGGAATTCATCCACATTTGATATCAGAAGCACACAATTTACAGGCTCAGCAAAAATATTCAAGGAGGTTTGATATGTAGGAACTCGAATCTTAAATGTAGTCATAATGATGACATTTTAGAAAGTTTGTGTTTAAATTTCTGTCCTGTGTTGTTGGAAATTACTATAACATGAATAAGGTAAATGGAAAATAACTGAGGATTTCTCCAAGTGAGCTATGAGCACTTGCAGCATTGGCACTAAACTTAATCTAGAGCCAGATTCCGTGAAGCTGTACAGTGACCACATGTTTGTAATGCGTGTTACTAGTATTATTTTCTAAAATGAGTGTTGTGTGTCTGACATGAATGTAATACAGCACATAAAGTTAGAAGCCAAGAAGATGTCTCTAGAGGAGAGGTCAGAGCACTTTAGTTAGGTGCCTGAAAGAGATGATGGGAGTACGTTTTGATGGGACAGAAGTTCTGATGGAGCCAAACACACAAACACTTGACTGCACATTTCCTGGCTATACAGTGCCTTAAAGGCAGTCCTGAGCGAAATTTGCTCCCTGCCTCTTCCTTGCGTGCTGGAGTATTGCCGTGGTTGTCTTCTGGACTGACCCAGGTGGAATAAATGAGGTGCTGAAAACTTCCGGTAACTCCTGTGTTTCAGAGTACACTTCACAGGACCTTTCCTTGCACTGTCTGGGGTCCTTCCACAAAAGGTCCCATACCAGATGGGCAAGTAAGATTTGCAATGAGTCTGCTGCCCACAAGGCCAGCGTTGACACATGGAACTGGTTCTTGGAAGTGCTCTAAGCTTGAGCTGCTTCTGATGCAGATCTACACCTGTAAAAGCAGTGGTTGAGTAATCAGACCACTCATTTTCCAAAAGCTGGAGACATGCTGAAGAATTCATTTGGATGAAAGTCTAGGCACAATGCTAATCAATATACCCGATACCAAGTACTCCCAAGATCATTCCCTTAAGCTGAGCTTTTTCACTTGCACAAGTGCTTTGTAAACACTGATTTCCAAAAGATTCCCAAAACATCCAAGTATATTGGGCTTTCCTGCAGATAACATTGTGCTGTGCACTCTGTGGCTCAGATTTCTTTTGAGAAGAACTTGAAGCAGATATTGTTACGCAAGGGACTGTTTTTGTTTATATCCTGTCTCCCTCTCATTGCAAAATATTTCATTTCGCAGGAATAATTTTAGGGCCCGGAAGCCGAATGCTGTTTATTGAAAGAGTAAAAGAGGATGATGAAGGACTTTACCAGTGTATAGCCACCAACTTAAAGGGGTCTGTGGAGAGTGCGGCATATGTCACAGTACAAGGTAAAGTATAACTATAAATGGGAAAGAGCAAGCTTACCAGGGCGATGTTCCTACACAGGCTGGAAGGGCAGGGGTGTGACCTGGGGCTCATGTGGTGATCTCTGAGGGCAGTAATTTGAAGAAAGTCCTAGCAAGGGAAGTATACCAGGTTGGAAAGGAAGCCTAGCAGGAAATGCTAACTCAGAGTGTGTTTACACTGACCTAAAAAGAAGAATGGCTTCAACCCAACAAAGATCAGGTCAGGGTAGAAGACAAATGTAAATTTAGTATCATCAAAACAAACAAAAAACAGAATAAGGAACACTCCTACCCACTCATTTTCCCATTTCAGATTAATTCCAAAGAAATCGGGGGCCTGGGAGGTTTTCATTTGTTTATTTTCAATGTAAAGTGAGCTGCCAAATTTGACTAGGAGATTTTAGCCTAGCAATAGCTGTACATGCGTTTTTTAAAGGTACTTGTTGTAAGAACTAAGTATGATCTAGTTATTTCTGTAACCATTATTTGAGTTAATTTACTTTTCAATTAAATGTCCAGTGTTGTTCTGCCTTCTGTCAAGCCTGAATCAGGCTTGTGGTAGTGACTTCTATCAAGTAATTTTACATTGTATGAAAATAAAGTTTATGCAGTGACTTTTCAGTTTCATTGAATACCCTTTTGGTCCATATATTGTAAGAGAAGTAGGCTGACATTCTTCATACAAGCCAGTGCCATTTATGAACTGAATTTGACATAGCCTATCTTACTGATCTCATGTGTCAAGTAAATAGTCCTAAATTTATTTAGTTTCTCTTTATGGAAGTCTATTTTACTATCACAAGGTCTCTCAGGCAAGGATTATGTCTTTGTGGATGTTCTCTGCTGAATAATACTGAGTATCTGAATGCTTTGTGGATGTTACAACTGCTGAATAATACTGAGTATCTGAATACTATCCTACGACAGAAGACCGTTACAGCTAGTAAATCAGTATGGATTTTCTGACATGAGTGTGATCATCGTTGCCAATATAATGATGTTTTTTGCTTTAAAAGGTTAAAGATAAGTATATATGTGATGAGCTGGCCTGCCTGGTATAATGAAGGAGTTAAAACCACCTGTCTCCTTATAAATAATGCTGAAGTTTTTATGGCTGCTGTTATAGCTAAAAGAATAACTTATGCCTAAGTGCTTGCTGTCCAATGCATCCTACTAATTGATGGTCCTGGATGGTGTAATTTGTTATGGTATTGATTTTTAAAATCATTGTGTCTTGGCTATTTATTACAACCACAAGCATTCTGTCAGACAGCTTCTAGGAAGTCATATCTCCTTGTCCATGATCCAGAGAAGAGGAAAGACAGCAACGAGGAAAGCTTCTACTCTGGTTACATGTCCTGGGGGACGACTGGCAATGTTCTTCTGTGAATCCTATGGGAGCTCTTAGATAAGCAAGAGATGAAGACTATTAAAATTTATAGCTTTGAGACTGAATGAGGAAAAGAGAGAGTTTGTCTTATCAAGTATGGTGAAGGAAAACGCCTTTCCACCCTCTGCCTTCCTACTGTCTGAAGAGCCATAACTGGAAGTTTTTTCACTCACCCTGGAGTGTCTGTTCCTCTCCCAGGGAATAGCAGCCTCTCACCCCACCCTGAGCCTGGAGGAATGAGATCAGGGCTTAAATTTAGAGCACTCTCTAGGCTTTTTCTGAAAAATGTAGACCATGCGACTGCCACTGTGAGCACCGAAGTCTTCACTCCATCCCAGCAGCTCTTGGAGTGTGAGGCTGCAGATCAAAGGGAGCAGAGCAATGTGAGTGGCCGTGTTTAGCAGATTGGAAGAGTAGTTTGTGAGTGAGTCAGGAAGGAAACTGTCTGCTCTCTTTATTTCCTATGAAAAATCATTCTTATACTCACCGATAAAACAATGTGTTATTTTTGCATCTGAGATGGATGAATGCATGGTGGAATCCAAGGGCTGTCTTTAAATAATCACAACCCGTGTTTGGTTTGGAAGCCGTGCTTGCTGGGCTGAGGAGGAGAGGAGCCACATTTGCGGACATGTCAGAGTGAGCTGTCCACTTGTTCTTGGCTGAGGAACTGAAGAGGCAGAGAATCTGCGAATACTGCACGGGAATAGCAAACGGCTGCCAGAGCACCCAGCAGGCGTGGGGGACTGTGTCCCTAAAAACCTGGGGACACAAGGCTGTCTGGGACAGCTCTCCTTTGCGGGGGCACCTGGCTGCACAGCATCTGCCCTGCTTGCAGAGCGGGTCACGTGCCATGAAAGCCTTGCCCTGCTTCTCCTCCTAGGGACCCACACACTCCCTCTGAGCGGGAGCCTGCGGTACAACTGCTGGCAGAGCTGCTGCACCGTTTGAAGGGGATGTACTGACAAAGGAAGGAGCATCTTTTACAGATCATGGTCCCTGAAATCCAGATGTATAACAAGCAAATGAATACAGCAATGTGTGCTGTCTTAAAGCTAATGCTTGGTAACTTAATGGGAGCCCTGCTGATGAGAAAGAAAAACATCGCATCATTAAGCAGTCACTGAACTATTCCTGCACTGTGAAAAAGGTGCTAGCTTTTTAAATAACTTTCTGGTTTTCTGTCTATCTACTTTTATGACTTTGTATCTCAAAATATTGTTGTGCCTTTTGGGTTACTCTGACTCTGAAGTCACAAGGAAAGTTTCCATGAAGTGTAATTGGAATTTCCTCAGCTACTGAATGAGGTTCAGCCTGGGTTATGTGGTGACTGTAAGTGAAAAGGTGAACACCAGGGAACATTTAGACTCTTGTTACCTCACAGAACCACAAAAGGGAATTGGAAGGGAGCCCTCAAGCTCAGCTCAAACCAGAATCATCACCAATACTATAACCAGTTAGTGATGGTTTTGTCTGGCCAGGTTGTTAAAACCTCCAAGGATGGAAATTACTCAGCATCTCTGAGCACCCATCCTAGTGCTTCACTGCTGCGATCATGGGATCACACAGACTGAGTGGAGTAGACTGGTGATCAGTACGTTGGTGTACTGATAAGGGAGACAGAGTGGTGTTGATGGTGCAGATGGTTTTTTTTCCTGGTTGACACCTGACACAGAGCTGCATCTCAATATTCAGAGATGAAATCCTGATGACAGAGCCTATGCCAGCCCAAGGCTTGAGCATGTGCTTGGAGGGGTCAGCGCGTGCCTGCACGGTCCTGGTGGCTTCTGTAACTACTGAGAGAGAGAAACTGACACTGGTGGCATGTCTTCATTTGCCATCTCCTTGCACCTCTGTAGCACTGCAGAGGCATGGGATAGGGGCGGAGACAATGACTTTTAGAGGGATTCTGGGGCAGCAAGGGGGCTGCTGCTTGCCGCATCGAGTCAGGAAGATTGGCCAGAGCTGGACAAAGGGAAAGGCTGTGTCTAATGAGGTAACTGGTGGGTAAAGAACCAGGAGGGGTGTAAAGGGGAGCCAGAAATCTTGGGCTAACTGGCAGAGAGAGGGATTTGGTCTTGCTTACAGCCTCTCCAGACTCTGCTAGTTCTAAGCCCTCTTCTGAATGTTCTTGCCTGTTCTGCCTCAAATCAAAGCTTTTTCTACCAAGCTGAGAGGCACTCAGCCAGCTCTGGCTGCAAAGCAAGACAAGGAATCTGGCATTTGGTAATCCAGTCCAACTCCAGAAACACTTTCTTGTTGCCTGAATTCACTGGGACATTTCAAAGACAACACCTTCATGGCTCTTCACTAACTCCCGGGCAACATATGGTAGCAGTTAGGAAGCTGCTGCCTTCTACCCTAGGCCTGGCTGTATCATGCCTCACAGGTTTTCTGAGTCCTGCCATATGGAGTAACAGCACCAAATGAACTTTCAGCCCCTCCAGGTTTTGCTGAATAAATGTCAGAAACTATTACTCGCCATATGCATGGGTGCTGCTCAGAAGCAAGAGGAGAGTATCCACATGCAAAAGGAAAGCCCGATAGATAGGCAAACTGCATTAGGCTGTATCATTTATGCCATGATTATGACCCTATCTAAATCAAGCCTTCAAAAATTACTTGTGAAAAATTAACACTTGGCATTTTGGAGAAACATGTAGTTTATATCTCCATTTGTAGTTGTAGTCATGTTTTTCTTCAGTAAGCTTTAGTCCAAAAACTCCAGAAAAGACATGCTAGAGGAATCTTAGCTATAATACACAAACACAAATCTGATTATCTCCTTCAGAGAGGAAAGATATTATGCTAGTTAAGCCACAGATACGGGAAGCAATCTGACCGCTGAAGAAAGCTACGTAGTCTTGCTTAAAACCAGGCTTAAATCCCTCTGGATTTCTGAGTAAGCCCACCAGTGAGACATCCATCACCCCTTTTTCATGTGTCAGGAGTAACATTGAGCTGCCAGGGCTCTGAAACTGCTGCAAATGCAGTTGACAGAACCACTCTGAAATCATGTTCAGAATTACTCCTCCTTGTCCTCTCATTTTCTCTCTCTGGAGGGTGTATGAGAATATGAGGCAGAGCACGAGGAGGGGGATATTTTTTTGCATTTGCTACCAATCAGATGGAAAACATATTGTGGGTAGTGTGGTATTTTTATATGATCACAGGATTTGCGAAACAGACTAATCTGAAACCATTTTATGAGTCCTTTAAGTAGCAGTCTGAAGTGAATTTTATTTTGGCTTTTTTTTTTTAAGATCTGTCAGTGGTCTCTAATACTCTCCAGATTTATAACGGTCATGTTTTCTTGCTGCTTTATTTTCAGTTGTTATTGTTTTTCCCTTTCTGTGCTAATCTATTCCCTGGTTTAGAGAGCTCTCCCAGCTCCTTGCCAGCTGGGTTCTGTGAGGGGCTGCTGGTTACTGTGGAGGAGAGGGTTCCATGGAGCAGGAGGTCCTGTGTCCCCTCAGGGAACCTGCTCCTGTGCTGCTGGTGTGTCCAGCAGCAGACCTGAGGAGGACCAGTGGGTTGGTGGGAGTGCTGGTTCCTGCACACCAGGTTTCTGGCCACAATGCTTGGTGTTTATTAGTATCAAGACCCTCATGCCATGCTTTGCACAAGCTGAGTTCACAGGTGCCAGACTGGGTCCATTGTGAAGGAGAGCTCCTGGACTGTTGCCAGCTGCACCATAAGTCTCCAAGGGAGCCCCCAGCTTTCCCCTCGCCCCTCTTTCTACCCTCCCCTGAGATGTTTTTATTGAGTGCTGGTGCTTTTTCGTCGTGGCTGGGATGGAGGTGCAGGCTGCAGGGATCAGCCCTTAGCACAGAAGAGTTTGCTGAGTTGGGGCAGAGCAGGCACAGTGCCTAAGGAAAGCTGTAAAATATCTTGGACAGCAAGTATTCAACGTCACTACAATGTGCTCTGGGTCACACTTGGATTCACTTGTGCCTACACTAGCGCAAGCCCTCCCTGAAGCTTCTCCCATGTGTTATCAGCAGTGCTCACACCACAGCATTTTCCCTGGGGAAGAGCCAGCAGAGCTGTCCCCTCCATACAGCCCTGTCTTCTTCTGAGGCTGCTGGGGACGAGCATTTTCAAGGTCTCTGCTTCTCTCATGGATGTGGGCTTGACCAGATGGATTTCACTCTTGTAGGGGGTGGGGGTGAAACAGCATGTGCTGGCCCACACACATTCTTACACAGAGAAAACTTGGCTAAAAATACCCTGCAGCTGAATTTCCACCTCAAAAAGAAATTACTATCTAACTGGCCATCCTCAACGCGGTGTACTTCACTTCCTGCACCCCAAAGAAGATCTGAATTTTTACTGAAAAACTTACAGATGGATCTAATGCGATTTTTCTGCCTTCAATACAGCAGCTTTGCTGGGGAGACAGTTTTTTTCCAGGCTCTGTAAGGCAGTCCAAACAGAGATTAATACCCCATTGAAAAGAAGCTGGTCCTTCCTGGTATTTTATTTTAATGGCAAAGAAACATAAAGTGCCCTTGTTTTGCAGGTCATTTTCTAAAATGTTTGCTGCTTGATTTTCCCAGGCACATCGGAAAGGTCAAACCTGGAGCTAATAACCCTGACCTGTACCTGCGTGGCTGCAACGCTCTTTTGGCTCCTGTTGACCCTCTTCATTCGCAAGCTGAAGAGGGTAAGAATAGACCAGGAGCTCCCAGCAGCACCTGCCTCTCCTTACCAGCCCTTTGCTCATGTTAGAAAAACCTTTCCAAACCAGTGGGATTGCTGAGACTACAAAAAAAACTCTGATTCACTCCTTATCACCTTTGTTCCCTGTGCAATCAACAGGCTGCTGGTGGGTCCCCAGGGAAGAGTGGCTAGAAGGCTGAGCATGAGTAAGCCAAGAAGCCGAGCCTGGGTGGGGGCAAGACTCTGAGACTCACAAGCATTTGGATGCCTGACGCTCACCAAAGGCATCCTCATTCCCTTAAAAGCTGCAGGAGTTGGGCATCTTAATGTCTTTGAAGATCTGAGTGAGTGGCAATGACAGATCTTCACAGAGCCTGCTGAGGTCTCGTTTGCGCACAGTGTCTGGTGCAATTTTATCACTTGCAAAGTGATGATTTACTGAAGTAGTTTTGGTGGTGCCTCCTCTAGAGCAGATGATCCTGAGTCAGCACGATGATGTTAACAGCCCGTGCAGCTGACCCTCTTTTTTGTCCAAGGCTGACCATAATGGTTTAAAGACGACACCATGTCTGCATTTCATGGTGTGTGCAGATTAAATGACAGCAACTCTCATAAGTAAGAAAATACAGTTCCTCCACAGTGCAAAAAGATCTCAGAGCAACTTGGAGGAGCAGATGGATTTGAGGAAAGGGAGGTATTGGTGTAAGGGGGTGCGTTGCAGAACATCATGTGAAGAATGGCTGCTTGATCCCTTCTCCCACTCTCACACCACAGCGATGCTCAGCCCTGGCTGCTCTCCTTCACTCAGCCAGAGAGGTAGCACAGCGTGGTGCCACAGGGATCAGCTGACAGCCACCACGGCTGAATGTGTTCCAGCTGGCCGAGCTCCGTGACAGTTGCTAAAAGTTGACTGCAGCCCGCCAGATCATTTAATCTTAACTTGCATTAAGGCCTGCCTATATCTTAACACTTCTATTGATTGATGGGAATGCAGCACCAAACCTCTGATCCGGGGCACTACGGCAGCAGTCACTCTGCCTGCCTTGCTGCTGCCCCAAACTTTCCTAAGAAACACACGGGAGTTTTAACTTGGCTTCAGCTGAAGCTGTGGAGAAACTTTGTAGATATAGCAAAATTATAAAGCAAGTGGGAGGAATTCTGACTGTTCACCAAACCCTTGGAAAAATGTGAGTTTTAAAAGTAGCAAAGCATTGCAAGTTTTTTTTTTGTTTGCCAAAAACTTGACATTTTCTTGTTAGGTTGTTAAAAGATAATAAAAATAATCAAGGGACTTTAACTAGATGACACGTGAAGGTGTTTTTTCCAGATGAGCCTTTCCAGCTAGTGTTGGTCTATTTTTTATGGTCTTCTCTGTATTTCTATTACAAACCCTTACTTTCAAGGATTTATGTCTGGAATTAGCTCGAAATTAATTTTCATATACAACTGATGTTGCCACAACAACAACACTAAACATTTTCATAATGTTGTTTCAAATCTGTAATTGTGTCAAAGATTTGGTATTTAGTTCATCTGAATAAAAACCATAGGAAGCTCTCTGCACCTTCCCACTCCCCTGTTGAATTTTGTGGGATGGGTCTGTTTAAAAGCTCTTCTCAAGTGCCTGATGTAGCAGTTGGGTACACACTTATCTATCAAGAAATTCTCTTTTTAGAGCACCACACATGCTTCTGTTTCTATCCATGTCAGTGGTCAGTTTGGAGCCACCTGACATTTCCCTAAGCATCAGTGTAACCCTTGAGACTAACTTTCTTTGTACCTGGAATGGTGAAAAGCAACTAAATCAGGAGCTATTAGCTACTATCATTTCAGCCTAATTATGTTTGTAACAAAGCATACACAGCTAGTAATATACTTTTCAAAAAAAATGCCTGGAAATGCATGTATTAGGGACATATTTCCAAGCTGTATAGGAGGACAGCAAAAGTCACAGGAGGCAGTTAAAGCAATAGCAAAAGAATATGTAGATACATCTGTGTTATTTGTGTGTGTGCCCTTGTGCTGTTCTCATGAAAAAAACGTAACACAAAGAGTATTCATTCAACAGAGTTTCCATAAATTTCAACTAATCAACTAATAGCCAGAAAATGAGAACAAATGTTAGACCTTTTCTATAGACATATAAGTATTCCTGCTGCAATCACAATCTACATGCTCTTTGAAGGAAAATATATTTCAAAATGGATGTACTGCAGAAAACTTTTAGATTAGGTTCATCTTTCCTTACATTTCTCATATGAAGTGGATAACCTGTTTGTTTAGTAGAAATATCTTCTGGAAAATTCATTTGAAATTATGTCTGAGTCTGGGTATTTATGAATTCCTCCAAACTCAAATAATTTCAGTAAATTAGTCAGAAATTATACCAAAGAAATAAAAAAAAAATCTGAACATTTGTGAACAGCTTCTGAAATGGATAATGCCTAGTCTCCTGGTGATAAGTCTTGCACAACTTCTAACCACATATGACCTGTCTTTGCCAGGTATATGGAAAAAATAAACAGTGGCTGTTGAACTCCATCAGTTACATATGGCCTTCTTGCTTTGCACAGTCATGAAGGAAAGTTTTTTTTATCAGCAATGTTTAGTCATTTACTGAAAATATTTCTCTTGATTGTTCAGAGAGCCTGTATCATAGCAGCATATGTTAATACAAATCCACATGGATTTCATTGAATAAACCAAAGTCACATATGCGGAAAGCTAGAGGAGAGTTTATTTTACGTAAGAAATCCTGCAATATTTAAAAAAGCCAAAGGGAGCTTAACCAAACCATCTTTGGACTGTGAAACATGCATTTCCGTGGACAGAATTAAGCTGAAATGTTTGATCCAAACAGGAAGATGCTAACAGATACCATTATCCTCTTTTACATTTTGCAATGTTCTTTGTTTTCTAGCCTTATTTGTCCGAAATGAAGACAAATCATTACCTGTCAATCATAATGGATCCTGATGAAGTCCCCTTGGATGAGCAATGTGAACGCTTGCCTTATGATGCCAGCAAGTGGGAGATTGCAAGGGAAAGGCTTAAACTAGGTAATATTGACATACTTCATGTTCAGTTTGCAATGGTTGAATGAGATGTACTTGTACAGGTGAAGAGGAACTGGATATGTTTAAGCCGCACAGCACAACGTACTGGCAGGTTTGGTGTGAGCTATTCCATACCAAGTGCCCTGGTCCATGACTGACTCACTGCTTTTAAGACTTAGTGACTGTATCTATTTGACTTTCTATACGAATATTTTGACTTGCTGCACCCCTACGTTTTGCAGACTGATTTACTTAAAACATGACATAAAAACAGGGCAAACAAAGGCTTCCAAACCATACCACTGACTTGGATGCTTCTCCCTCTAGATTCAGGAGCCTGACCTTTGGCGTTTTCTGTAATTTTCTTCCCTTGTAAACTGGTAATGTGCTCTTTTGGCAAAAAAACTATACAGAAATGGATCCTCACAATCCACCCTGTAATCCTCCCTGTTTCTCCTTTTCCTCTTCACTCCAGCACACTCTTCCTGTTTTCCCTCGGTACTGCAGATTTATAAACATTCTTTTCAGTTCACCATAAAGAGCAAGAATGTGACACATGAGTCTGCACATAAATAAATATCCATGGAAACTCTGAACCTGCAGCTACCTTGCCTACAGATCCCCAGTGAAAGGCAAGGATTTGGGAGCGTTCTTTACTTGCTTGGCATAGCGTGGGGCTGTGCACAGTGCCGGAGGGTAGGGACCAGATTTTGAAGTTGGGGAATTCCTCCAGAAGCCACACAGATTTTAGCAAGAGGGTCAACATTAAAATATCAGTGATAAGCTTGGTCCGTTGCTATAGTGCTGTTTGTTCTTTCAGGCATGCATTAGATTTGACCTACAGCAAGGTCTAGAAAATCCCTGCATTGTAGCTAGAAGCTGTAACAGATTCCTGCTGTCCTCCAGGGATCAGGGACAGAGAGTGATTAAAACACGTACAATTAGGCTAACACTTAATTTGCCTGCTGGAAGTCACAAGGTGACCAGATGTGGATAAGCACAGCTGAAATATATTGCTAGCTATTTATAATTGTCATACACAATTCTGGGAATGCTGAAACATAACCTTGTGCTGTAGTATCTTCAATCTTCACATAGTTTTCTTACAATGATGGAAAAAGAGCCTGATGTGCAGAAAATGTGATCGCTGGTTTATGCAATGCTATATTTGTGTGTAAATCCCATGGAAAGAATCAAGCAGAAATGGAATGTAAACACCAAGGAAAAACCCATGTCTCGCTGAGTTGGTGTTTGGAGTCTGGAGGTGAGGAATGATGACCAGAGAATGAGTTAAAGAAGAACTGGTGTAAACAAATAAAGAATGCTGACAATGAATGAGAACCAGATTCAGAGAAGCTGAGTATGTTCAGTATGCTAGATTAGCTCAGTGCAAGTCCTGCTTACATGGCAGTTGGCTCAGTCTTTGCTTAACCTTGGCAGTCTCTGAGGATTAGTGTCTCACAAACACAAAATGTGCTTCTAAGGTATTTAAAAATGTTTTTACTTAGAAATGCAACCCCTTCCAGCATCAGATATGGCTGTTTTTCTCTTTCCACCTACTTGTCCTCCAGGATATATATTTATTGTAACTTTTGCAAGTAAGTCCCTCCTTTCAGCCCACACCTCTTTTGCTATGTGTTCCTCCAGCACATGTACATACAGCCCGCAGCTGTGTGCACTGCTTATATAACAGGACTCCCCCTTCATCTGTAAGAGCTACAGATTTTACAGGAAATTTCACACAGGCACCACTGAAATCAGACTAATTAATATTCAGTATAGATTAGTCTGACTGAGATCAGAATGTTGCCTTTTCATTAGGCAGAAAAATGCTGGTACTACAAATCACTGTCAGCATCGTCAGCGATAGCGTTGCCATCCAGCATAAGCGTTGAGCTATTGTGCATTTCTCACCTTACTTTTGGGATTGACCTTCCTAATCTATGAGAGGTCACACACTGCTGATGCTGTGGTGCAGGACCTCCAGGGAGCGTTGCCACGTGGCTCTGGTGCTGTGTCAAACACGTCACTGGTAGAGGGCTGCCTGAGCCCTGCTAGCACTGCAAGCCCACAGTGCTGGCACTAATCAGTGCGCTTTCCGTTCTTCTTCACGTGCAGTGCTGTTGTACATAACATAATGGAAACTATGAAGCTGCATGTGGGGAAAACCGGATGACTCAAACTGGGCAAAAGGCCTGAGAAGCAAACACACCTTTGAGTCCCTTCCTTCTCACAGACATGGAAAGTGGTGTCTGCAAGTGCTTTTTGCTGATGCCCGAGTCCAGCAACTCACATGCTCAAAGGACGTTGCTAAAATGGGACTGCAGTGGAAACCTCCTGATCCAAAACTCCTTGTGTGAGGAGTCTGTTCGCTTTGATAGGTTCTGAATTGCCCCAGGAAAGCAAAGTCAAGTACAGAAAATTTAAGTAGATCGTTTTGCTGCCTTGGCCTAGATGTAAATGCTGTAACATTTCATACATAAACATTACCCCAAACATGACCAGCACAGCTGCTAGAAGGTTGTGACAAACTGACTGCTCAGATGCTTGGACATCTTAATATTGCTCTGTTTAATTGCTCCATTTAATAATTTTGTAATTACTTTTTATGTCAATGTAAGGGACTTTTCCAAGACCAATCCGTTAGAGTCATAGGCACAATCTACATACTAATCTGTGAGGTTCAGTCTACATGCTGAAAAGTTAAAGCAGCCCTATTCTGCGCTAACATTCAGCACAGCACAAACAATAGTGGAGCAACAAAGACTAATACATCAGGTGTTATTAGTTTCCATTAAATTATGGTTGTTGTTTAGAAAGAGGAGTGTTGTCTCCAGTGCTCATTCTCCTTTGTGAAAGGTTAGCAGCTTTGTGTAGCTTTATGAGCTAACTGGTGTGTTTTCCAAGTGGTGACTAAGTAGGTTATCTTGTTGTGGGAAATGAGTTAACGGTGATGGAAAGAGATTAAAGCTATGGATTAAACAAAGGTACAATGAATTTTATAGGACCTCAGACTGCAGCTTCATGTTGTAGAAACCATGGACAGTCAATACATTAAGGACTCGATTTCAATTCACGAAGAAAACCGAGACCGTAGTCTTAATGTTCCTTACCTTCTATATCTGCTATATGCAGTAATTGAAAAAGAATGTGGCTGTAGATTTTCAAAGATATACGCTGATTCACCAGTATTTGTGTGTCAAACTAAACTCTTTGCATGACAAGGCTTGATGCTTTTCAGCCATGTAGATTAAGTTCTTCGTGGGTTTTATTCGCTGTAAAAAACGCAATAATTTTGCACATCGAAGAGGGAAATAAATTTCTGGGTTTTTTTTGGCTTAGCATATTCCACTTCATGTTTCCATTGCTTTGGTAACATATGCTGTTTGCTTCTATTGACAGACATATTGAGAATTACAGTTTAGAAAAGTGATACATCCATAAAAGGTGATATCTATTTAATTTAATTTAGAACTGAAAGAAGCTCTTTTTCTTTGCCTATGAGTGTCAGAGTGGGATTCATCTCTCACTTAGCTTAAGACAACAAGGTAAATGTCCAAATGAGAGCTAGTCAAATAGATGCCCATCACAGACAAAGGAAACTGTCCTATGGAGATGTCTATGTCGTATGTGCGTATCTGAGAGATGAATACATGGATCTTATCCTTCACTTCTGTATGAAAAGCTGGCCTTTATTTTCTGCTCTCTTCCACTATACTGCAAAGCCAGCTGCTATAATCTCACTTGCCACTTAGTTGCCTGGATCCTGCTGAAGGTGAAGCACGAATACAACATCAAAATACTTACTTGGAAAGAAAACTTGTTGCTAACTGATATGCTGGCAAGATCTTGCTGGATCAAAACTCTGCCAGCCACTTCATAAGGGCAGAGGTGGCCCTCCATGTGAGCATGTTGTCAAAGAGGGAGTCAATACTCCTTGCTTCAAAATCTAACACATTATGAAGGAGGCTGTGAAGATCTTAAGACTGGCATAAAATGTCACAAGTTCTAGAAAAGTTGTAACAGTACCCTTGGAGTCTTACCTGGTTCTAAACCTGAGGGAAGAGGACACTCAGCTTCTGCTGCTGGAGAATTTAACTGATGCCCACTAATTTCTCTCAAGGGCCTCTGAGTGCTTCTCCTGGAGTCTGCTCAATAGCAGCATGATGTTGATATTGCAGCACAAATGTCTGCCCTTGGACACCTGGAAGCATACCAACCATGAACAAATCCATCATTTGTGACGCCAAGTCTCCTTCTGCTGAATCCCTCTAGACCTCATTTTGCAAATATAAAGGTCTCGTTTACACAGATTTGCAGCTTCTCACCCCTCCATGATCTCAGCATACAAGGGCTTGCTAAGAAAGAGCATGAGGAGGTTGTGCCTGTGCTCCAAGGATTATGATGCAAAGTTTCTGTGACCTCCATGGAACACAGATAATTTTAAGACATCTTGTTCAAGAAGGAAGAATTTCATTTGTAAAAATTACTAAAGTCTGTGGCAAGCTGTATCTCACTGTGTGTGCAAGATTAGGCAGAAGCCCTGTGTTGTTGAGGACACAAGTAGGAGCATCACATCCTGCTGCATGGTTCAGTGTGCTCAGGGAAAAGAGGGACAAATCTTAATGTGGCAGAGCTAGACTGAGAAAAATTGGGTTAGGAGCCAGTGTACCTCCGCTGAATGGTTGCATTCGTTTAGCGTGATTTTCAATCATAGCATTTATTCCCTCCAGTGAATCTGCCTTCTGATTTGTCTGTTTACTCTTAAAATAAAACCCCAAACCACCAAACTCCCCAAACATCTCTATGTTAGAAATATACGTGGGATCCATTGCCAGCACATTTGTCAATTCATTATCTGTGAAGCCATTTGCAGACAATATTTTTTTTTTACCAGAATGTTTCTCTCCAATTTATTTTATTTACAGGAAAGTCTCTTGGACATGGAGCTTTTGGAAAGGTGGTGCAAGCATCTGCTTTTGGAATTAAGAAATCATCAACATGCAGAATAGTTGCTGTGAAAATGCTGAAAGGTATCTTGCTGCAAAGCTGGGCTAGAAAAATATTATAACTTGTATCATGCCACACTCGTAATATGATTCTGTTGAAAGCAAGGCTGTGCTACGCCCAGCCTGAGATGTTACCCCCCAAACAATAATTTCCCGAAGCCTCCAAAATATGTACACCAAGTTTCAAGTCCATCACAAGTGAAATAGTAGAACTATGAAATAAAAATTGCAGTCACAATAAAAAGGCTGATAAATTGTCACATGATACAGGAGAAAGTTTCAAATGCAGTGACAACCTGATTTTCTACCTTTTAAAAATCTGTTTCCACTATTTCAAAGGCCAGAAAGAACGAGAAAGTCACTTCTGTAGGATCAGAAGGGGAAATCAGATTTCCTGTGTACCCTACATTGTACCATTAATGCTAGATTGATCTTGTACTGAAGACTGTAAATGAAGTGTAGATGGAAGCTTTTGTGTTTTCCTTAGTTATTAGTTCCAACAATTAATCATCTCATTGTTAAAAACAGGTGTCTTATGTCTAATTTACATTTGTCTGACTTTTGCATATCATTCTAGCCTTCTCTATTGGATTATACAATTAATTTTCTTCATTTAAACACTTTTATTAAGCTAAACAGATCGAGGTGTTTAAATCTTGGAGTCGTTGTACAAGTGTGACCTCTCTGAACCCTCTGCAGCCTCATCACATGGTGCTTAGGATGCTGACAGTCCAGTTACGTGATGGATTTGCCAGCGCTCTTCATACACCTCTGCACTACCCAAAGTGAAATCATCTCCCAGCTATTCCCTGACACTTTTCTCATTGGAGCAGAAAGGACAAATACCCTAATCAATTTCAAGAGGGCACTTGGGAAGTTAGCAGGCAGGATGATATTCAGTCATAGCCTGCAGCAGCCATGGCTGAATTCCCTAGCTCAGAGTCCTGGTGGCATCCCTTCCTCTGTATTTAGCTTCCCCTTGTTTGTATATCTAAGGATTGTATCAGTTTTTTGGTTTGGTTTTGGGGTTTTTTCTTGCATTGTCCTGGGAGCTTATGCCTCCTTGCTTATCACAGTATGGTAAAGTTGGAAAAGACCTTTGAGATCATCGAGTCCAACCTATGACCCAACACCTACACCTACACCTACTCCTACTTGTCAACTACACCATGGCACTAAGTGCCTCATCCAAATTCTCTTTGAACACCTCCAGGGATGGTGACTCGACCACCTCCCTAGGCAGCGCATTCCAATGGACAATTACCCTCTCAGTGAAGAATTTCTTCCTAATGTCAAGTCTAAACCTCCCCTGGCGAAGGTTGAGACCGTGTCCTCTTGTTCTGTCGCTGGTCACCTGAGAGAAGAGACCAAACCCTGCCTCACTACAACCTCCCTTTAGGTAGTTGTAGAGAGCAATAAGGTCTCCCCTGAGCCTCCTCCTCTCCAGGCTAAACAACCCCAGCTCCCTCAGTTGCTCTTCATAGGGCTTGTGCTCCAGCCCCTTCACCATCCTCGCCACTCTCCTCTGGACGCACTCCAGCATCTCAACATCCTTCTTAAACTGAGGGGCCCAGAACTGGACACAGTACTCAAGGTGCGGCCTGACCAGTGCCGAGTATAAGGGGATGATGACCTCCCTAGTCCTGCTGGCCACACTGTTCCTGATGCAGGCCAAGATACCACTGTCCTTCTTTGCCACTTGAGCGCACTGCTGGCTCATGTTGAGTTTCCGGTCCCCCAGCACTCCCAAGTTTGTTTTAATCTCTGAATAATTTTCAGTGTCGCTCTTTGCCAGGACACATCCCCTGTTCTTCCATTGAGGCTTGGATCCCTGATGCTTTCAGTTGGCTCAGTTCAGGCAACATTTGAATACATCCCTCTTACCTAGTGGCTCCTAGCTTCACAGCTGCTTACTTGCTTATCAGTTATCAGGAGATCTGCACATGTTACTTCCAGCCCTTGCAGGGGCACGTACAATAGTCTCAGATCTATGGTCTGTCCTTGCAACACTCAACCTGAAATAGCTTCATCAGGAGAATATTTATTGCCAGCAATGACCTGGCAGCTGTACTCTGTGTAGGGTGTGCCCTCTTGATATTGTCTTCAACAGGCTTGTTCCACAATATAATGTCAAATCCTTTAGCAGGGGGTGTTATGTGCTTCTGTGATATCCAGGATCATCTCCAAGCAGGAAATTTGCAGCTTAAAGGGAGCTGCAAACCTTTCTCCTCTCTCTTGTTGCAGAAAGCACAGAAAATACCTTGTTTGCCAATGCCAAATGGACAGCTACCCCATAGCAAGCATGTCTGGAAAATGGCAGGAAACTAAAGCCTTGGTCCCTGTCCAGACCTTCTGCAGCAGTGGGCCAATAGCCATCTGTGTCACTGGTTTCGGTGGATGGCCTGTCAGCTGGGTCATGTCCTGACCCCTGCTAAACTGAGCTGTTTTGCCAACATGCAGACATACGTGCTGGCAGAGTGGTCTGTGAGATTGAACATGTCTTTATGTGCGTCAGCAGGCTTCTTGTGCCAGCCAGCACCATCAAGGCAGCAGGGGTTGCTCCTGGAATACATGGGAGCAGACAGCAGCTACAAGAAGTCCTCATGGTGGGATTCATGTTTGCAAGTGCAGGGTAGATGTTTGTATCTCAGTTAGTCATTCAAATTCCCTTTATTGTCAGTGGTGAGAAAAAACAGTTCATCCCATCCGAAGGCAGATCCTGGCATGTGGTGAGCTGAACACTTCTTTAGCTCTGCTGACTATGAAGAAATCCTCTAGCAACTAGATCCTCTGTAGGCATCTTCACTATGGGCTCCTAAAGTTAGGGAAGATCTCTCCCATTCCTTGTGTCCTCTACAGATTATCCAGGAACTTGGCAGTCATTCATGGGCTTTGTCCTTGCAGAATTTCTACGAGGTGGAGGGAAAGAGCCACCTCCTATACAGATGAATAGTGGGGTCACCACATCAGTGACAAATTTTGTGTGGGGCCACCAAGAAGATCTGTTTCCATTCAGGTGTTGATACCAGGTTCTTTAAGGCTTAGGTTCTTTCCATTGGGCTGTTGTTCTTACTCTTGCTGTTACTAAACTTAAAAAGTCCTTTGAGGTCTAAACAAAGCAATGTTTTTTCTTGTTTTCCTACCAAAACTAAATTCTGCAGAAAAAAATTTCTTGGGGGGATTAAAAGTTGTCCTGAACACTAAACGGAAGTTTTGGGGTTTAGCTGTGGCATTTCCTATATCATTACTGTTACTATCATTACTATTATAATTAATATTGATCATAACCAATAAGGGTGAGCTGCAGTTGCCATTTAAAATTTACTTCTATCAATTTTAATAATCCAGGCTTCCTCTATAATGAATAGAACCAAACAAGCACCACCACCGAGGCATGGTTCATCTCTTCCCTACACAGATGGCTAAGCAGCATCAGCCTCTGGGAATGTTTTGCTCTTACCACTGACTCCTTGAGACTTAGATTAGTTCAGGCTAGTGCATAACCCTTAGACGACTGAAGTCAGGTCAGCTAAAACCTACTCCAGATAGAGTTAATTACAGTCTTGAAATCCCTTTTTATTTGTTCTTTCATTTTTTGGCTGAAACGACAAAACCGTTCATGTGAAAAAAAATTCTCTCATTTCTAAATATAACAGAGTCTACTGGGAGGAAGTCGAGTGCCTAACTCTTTTTATGGCTTTTATTGCGAGTAAGAGGATGCTGAGCAGGGAGGAATACAAAAAGAACATCATCACATGAAGTACATCCATTAATGGATGTTATTTCAATAGAAAGTGTCAAGAAGTGATAAGGCTCAGCAGGACCATTTTTTTGCCATTTTACATAGACTTTGTTTTGTGTTTACAGAAGGGGCAACAGCAAGTGAGTACAAAGCACTGATGACTGAACTGAAAATCCTGATCCACATTGGTCATCATCTCAATATTGTGAATTTACTGGGAGCTTGCACAAAAAATGGAGGTAAAAAAAAAATCTGCACTGTACTGCAAATGGGTTTGGATCTCCTCCCAGTAACAGTTAGTTGGCCGTGTTGGGTTTTTTTGTCCAGAGGTCAAGTTATTAATTTGAAATATTGGAGCTCATCCTGTGGTTGGTGAAAAAAAAGAGTAAGACAAAAAAAAATTTTTTTAGTCATTTAATCAAGTGGTTAAACTTTTTCTCTGCTTAAACTCTCTTTTAGTATTAACATGAGAAGTGGGAATTTAGGACCGTGCCACTTGCTGTCCTTTATCTCACTCACTTCATTGGTCAAGCTCAAGTTAAACATAATTCAGAAAGACTGGGAACAAGAGATATCAGCTGTTGGCCTTGAACAATGAATCAAGGCGATCAGAAATCACAAGCGGAGATCTGATTAAAACCCTTCATGATATTCCACTAAGAAAATCAGAAGGCCAGTATGAGTGATTGTCTGGTTTAGATTTTCAACAAATGTGAGAGAGCTGCAGGACTCCAGTCTGAACGCAGACTGCCCAAAGAGGAGATGGAGGGTTCCTAAAGACCAAGGTTCATGACCCAACTTTTGAAGACTAGGCCCTCCCCTAATTTCGAGAAACAGTGTTGTTTTGCTAACATGTCCAGTGTTCTTCAAGCAGCCTTCTACTTGATTCTGACTCGAGTTATAGCTACAGGCATGAAAGACCATTCTTCTCAGGAATGATGCTGCCTTGTGTTGCTTCATACTACTCAAAATGCACTTTCCTTTTGCCCAGGGCCTCTGATGGTGATTGTTGAATACTGCAAGTATGGGAATTTATCAAATTACCTGAAGAGCAAGAGGAATTTTTTCTGCCCCAACAAGGTGAGGAGGCAGATGCTTCTGGGAGGGTTCATCTTACCTAATATAAGTGTCAGTGATGTAGATGCTGGCTTCTGAGCTACTCTTTGTAGACTCTCTTCTACCAAAGGACAGAAACGGCTTTTTGGTGCAGTTCACCTGACCTATTTAAATGTTTGATGTGGGATGTGTTGTGCCAAGAAAGGGCTCATTTCTCTTCCCTGGCTGTGCAAGCAGACTGCTGTGACTAATTCAGATGGAGCCATCTACAGAGAGAAGAAGTGAATTCTAACCAAAGTGTCCCCACGTGCTCTTGCCCTGCTGCTGACAAACCCATTCCTGCTGAGCTTGGGGTCACTTCAGAGGCTGGTGTCAGCAAAACTGAAGGAAGTGGTTTTGCCCACTGACTTCAGTACCACTGGGAACACAGCTGAGATAATGCCATTTAATGCTCATATTCCAAGACACGCTAATGTTCAGGGATTTGCAAGTAATCTTCTTATGGTGTGAGGAGAAGGACTATCAAGAAGAAAAGAGATTAGACTCTTGTCCTCACATTCCACAGCCCTCTGAATAAAGTCCAAGGCATGTTTCTTCTTACAAACCTGAACCAAAATACGCCAACTATATCCCTGCTTGTGCACTTTCAGCAAAATCTCTCAAAGGATTAAATGCTCTGAAGTGGGATTTAGGAGCCTGTACCAGGAGTGGCAGTCCTCAAAACCCCCACTCAGCTATGCCAAAAGCTCAGCAGCATCTCAGGGTTTTTTTCTGAAGGGCTCTGTGGGAGGGCATGCTTGGCAGGACCTCCTCCTCCAAAGGAGTTCGGCTGTGTCTCTGTTCCTGAGGCTTTCTGTGTCGGACTCTGCATGAAACACAGCAGCCACCTTCTCTGATGTGCAGTCGTTGGTGTAGCATGCTCAGTGGGGAGCAGGATGGCCATGTGGGGTCCACCCTGGGATTTGACAACCACATCCCCTGCATGGTGAGGAGCCTACCTGGACTCGTTGCTCCAGCGCCCCTGGGAAGGGCATCTGGGGAAGCAGGAAGGCAGCCTGGCTCTGTACCAGCATGTGCAGGGGAGAGTGATGGTTGAAAGACAAAAGGAAAAAGAAGAGGGGGCAAGAGCACAGCCAGGCAGCTAAGCTGCTCTTCAGGTAGTGGGAAAGCATTTTCCAAACAGTGTTGCCTGTGTCTTGTTAAATTGTCATTGACTGTAACACAAAACATTATATAAAGACTTCAGGGTAGAGAGGTACTCGCTTCCAATAGCATCTGTATTTCAAACACAAAGTGCCCTTGCTCATTATTGGAAGGGCCTACGGCCCCATAAAAAGCACTGTGCAGGGACACAGAGGCAGGTGCCTTGAGCAGCCTGGGATGAAAAGCTGATTTTTATTTTCAGAGGGCTGGAACACCTGTAATGTGGGTACATCTTTTTGATTCATCCCACCAGGCTCTTTGGCTACCACAGAGAAACAGGTCCTTTCAGATGTCTCATGTTGACAGCCCAGTGGACGTGTCCACCCATGGACCCTGCCACATCCTCACCTCATCAGTGTAGTCCACCACCCAGGGTCCCAAAAAAAAGTGTGCTAGTGCTCCCGAGCCACCATAGTTTTGCCCTTTGGGGATCGCAACCTAGGTAGTGCACAACCCTAACACCAGCCCCTGCCTGCCACGATGGTACTGGACACCCATGCCCGTGGGAGATGTGACCACATGTGCCACGGACCAGCATTTTCTCCTAGTGGGTATTCAACAGAAGTCTGACTTGGTTCCTCTCCCACCCCCTCCATCGCTCTGATGTAGGATCTCTTCTCCTCTGCTTGTTTGAAGGACTCCTCTCTGCAAGGAGAGCCAAAGAAGCAGCAAAAGGATATTGAGCCAGTGGAAGGCAAAAAACAAATACTGACCAGTGTCACCAGCAGTGAGAGCTTCGCGAGCTCTGGGTTCCAGGAAGATAAAAGTCTGAGTGATGTGGAGGAGGATGAGGAGGGTAGGTATTAATTCCTTCCTGTCCCTACACGGCCTGTGATATTTTTACAACATACTGTTCATCCCTGACATTTTTTTCCTCATTTATCACCCTAATAAACATCCGTGGGAGATGCTCACAGGGTCATGTCCAGAGGGTAGAAGATTTAAAAAAAGATTATTTCCAGAGTTACTAAATCTGACAGGAAAATGTGTGATTGTTTCTTCTGACTGCTCCTTATCTTTGGGGAAAACACAGCAGTGTCTAAAGCACGGGGTATAAAAGCAAGTACTATTGTTGTTTCCAGTGACAGTGAGTTGACCTTTGAGTACTACTCTATGAAGACTGAATTTATGGGAGTAATATGGTCAGTAAGAGAGGGGGGAAATAACTGCCTTGTGAGTGATCTTCATAACAGACTGTGTTTCCCACCTTTCCAGATGCTGATGAGCTCTACAAGTTGCCCCTCACTATGGAGGACCTGATCTCTTATAGCTTTCAGGTGGCCAGAGGCATGGAGTTCCTCTCCTCCAGAAAGGTGCGTTTTGCACAGGGGATTTTTCCCTGCGGAAGGATGGGATTCAGAGGTGAAATCATATCTACATTCTAGTTACACCTTCCTTGAGAGAGCTCCCAGAGGAAGAACCGCTTTCCTCTTGGAGTTATAAATATAATGTTGTGTTTATCCAAGTCTCTGCAGTCCATAACCACAGTATCATGGCTGAAGGCAGTGGGTCAAGCTCGTTCATTCATAGAAGATCTTTTGGGTGTGGTGGGGTTTTTTCTTCATTTCAACATATATTAGGTAAGGAGCTCCTAATGAATCAGCACTTTCCCTGCAAATGTCAAGGGATGATGATATAATAATAAAAAATTATCACTTTCTGGACTTGGGAAGTTTGATGTTTGGGATTTTTTTAAGAATTGCCACTGCTTACAGTAAATTCATGTAAACTATAGTCAACTTCCCTAAAAAAATAGTAAATTGATCTCTCAAATAATAATAATAGTTTTAAAAAGGATATGGGAGACAGTCAGGAAATTTGTGGACAGGATTAAGGAAATGCAGTTTGATTGTGAAACTGTTTTATTATAGTGCATTCATCGTGACCTGGCAGCCAGAAACATCCTTTTATCTGAGAACAATGTTGTGAAGATCTGTGATTTTGGCCTTGCAAGAGATATTTATAAGAATCCTGATTATGTGAGAAAAGGAGATGTAAGTCAAGATGCTGTTTATTTACCCAAATAGTTACAACCTATCATTTCAAACCATTCACCAAAATGTTCTGTAGACGTTCACATTTCCTGAACTTAAAAGAGCTTGAAAGCTGTCACGGTTTTTATGTGAAGATGAGCTAGCCAGATGTGTTGTAGATGTGGAAAGCATTTCTGTCCTCAAGCATAAAGCCTGGACATGCTAACTGTTTCACAGCTCTGCCCGGTTGATACTTCATATATCTTTTAGACATTTGTTTCTTGGCTGGCTCTGCAGCATAACCCTCTAACTCTGTAAACTTCCTTGAAGGAAACCAGTCCCTCCAAAACAAGGTGCGTGTCCCTTCGTGCACTAACACTGGTGCCAAGCACTGCTTGTGGTGCCTGAAGCAGCTGACCTGGACTTGGTGCCTCCAGCACCTACTTAGGGCTTTTTTGCTCCTGCTACAAGTAGCAGACACAGGCTGCTGTGAAGGTTAGGTCAGCAAACTGTGCTGCAAACACTGATGCTGTGGGCACTGGGGCCATGCAGAGAGTCTTGGAGGTCTCACCCACCTGCCAGCTGTTCCCTCCTCCATAAATAGCTTTCAAGACTTACAGCACTACATATTAGCTGGGAAAGACTGTTCGCATAACTTGGGTACTGCTCAGGAGAACCTAAAAGGCTGTGCTGAGTGTGATTCAAGGATACTCCTGCATCTCAGGCTTTGAAGATTTCCCTGAGCACCTCTCCAGCACCATTATAGAATGATTTGCACTCCGAAGTAGGGTTTTCTCCCCTGCCTCTAGGATGCCAGCAAGAGACCTCTGCTCTTGCATATCCCCACACCACTGTAAAGAAAAGACCTGGCCACTCTGGTCACAAGTTTCCAATGTCTGCTGTTTTGTGCCATGCATATTTTAAAAACAGCCTTTTACTCTATTTGTTAAGAAATTGTCTGAATGAGTGCGAGTTTATCTTGACTGCCTGTAAGGAAATCCCACAGGTTCCTGCTTGAATGGTAATTATTTACATAACAATATATACTTGATTCATCTATGATTCAGTTCTTTTAGGTTTTGAAAATAATAGTCAGGTTTGTCCCTTTTACTCCAGGCTCGACTTCCTCTCAAGTGGATGGCTCCAGAATCCATATTTGATAAAATCTACAATACAAAAAGTGACGTGTGGTCCTATGGGGTCTTGCTGTGGGAGATATTTTCCTTGGGTACGTTAACTCTGCACACCAGGTGTTGGACTCAGTGATGGGGGATGTAGCTGGAGCTGTCGTTACAGCCTGGGGGAACACATCCTTACTTTGAATGAGTTTTTGCCAGATCTTTAATAAGGAAACACCTAAATCAGGCAGAGGTGAGGTGTGGGGTTAGAAGGGAGAACTGTGTGTATCGTGCCTCTGTGAACTGGAAATTTTGGTGCTTGTAAGGCCAGCAGCAAGTAGGAGAGCTGACCTGTCAGGCTGAAAGCCTTCATGGATAGCACAGGTATAGGAGCTCTTTTCCACCTATGCCTGCCATGGGCTAAACCCATGGGAAGAAAACCATGGTAGAGATGCAGGGCAGCACAGCCAGAACAGTCATGGTGTTTCATCCGACCCATGGCGCAAAACAAGCAACCATCAAATTTTTAAGTGTTTTTACTGAATGTGGAACCCTGTGGGATAACATGGAGCTGAGGGTCTGGGTTGGCAGCTGCCAGGGACCAAGGCATCGCTTCCCGTACCACATATAGCATTCAAGAAACCCAGTGCCATGGGCAGGGTGCTCCCTGAAAGCAGCTCACATCCCCTGTGGGAGCAAGGGAGCTGAACACACAGAGAGGTCTTTGTGTGTCTCAGTCTGTGTCACCCCAATTTTCAGCCTGACACCAGGCAGTCACCCTGGCCCAGGAAGAACCCAACACCACCCTCACCAGTGCAGCTGGACGCAGCAGACAAACAAGCATCTGCGCAGACTTTGCAGGATGAACTAGAGCATACAATCCAAAATTAAAACCCAGTGAAGCTTTTTTCCCCCCCTTTCTTTCACACGTGGAAAAGGCAGGATACAAGATGTACACTGAGCAGGAACAACAATGACCGTCAGAACAGAAGAATCTTAATTGGGTTCAACAAAGACGCTGACAAAAGAGGCGAACAGCAGAGGAAACAATACCATACAATTCTCAGGACAATCAATCATTTATTAGTTTAAATACGTGTTGCTGGTCAGCCTGCCAACTCTTGTGATTTTTATGGTCAGCCTCATAATATCTGCTATTTTTTTCTTAAAGCCCCAACTCCTTGAACCTGGTGACTGTCTGACTCTCTGAAAGTTTCTTTTTCCTTTCATTTTGCCTTTTTGGATGTTTTTTTGTCTATGGATAAAAGAACAACAGCACAATCAGGCTGCATCTTGTAAAAAGTGAAACTAGAAAAATAATGTAAATGTACTGTGTTCTAATTTAAAACCGTGATTTTGTTATTTTCAAGGTGGTTTTGAGCATTTGGGACTTTCCCTACTTACTGGAATTCGGGATGGTCCAAATCAATAGAGAGATCAGACTGGTCTTTTCTCGAGAGATTATTTTCAACTCAAATTCATGTGTTTTTTTTTTTTTTTTTTTCATTCAAGCCAGATAAATACCACCAATAGCGCTGGGTTTGCTCTTGTCCCCCTCCAAGCACCCTCAGAGCAGTTCTCTGCCGGTGGCATTGGTGGGGCCAGATCCTGCAGGGGGGATGCCCCAAGTTCCCAGCTGTTCAAGCAGATGCTGCAGACCCTGAGTGCTTGATGGGGATGCGTAGGGCTAAGGCTAGGTCACAGGTACCCAAGCAAGGCATGTATGACCCTTTTCTCCATTGTCACCTCCAGGTGCCTCTCCTTACCCCGGCGTCCAAATAGATGAGGATTTCTGCAGCAAACTAAAGGAAGGCACAAGAATGCGGGCCCCAGAGCAAGCAACTGAGGAGATGTAAGATGCCTTTCTTTGCTTGCCTTGCCCCTCCTGGGCTGCCTTGCAGATGATGTGTGAAAAGATAATCTGTGCCAACATAAGGGAAAACAACCTAATGGCGCCTCATATCTTCTTGCTGTCATCAGCATCTTCTTGCATCCACCACACCTTTAGACCCCTGGATCTCCTGTGGGGTAGGCGGGGGTGAGGACAGAGGTGGACACAGCCCAGGGCATTACCAGGGCTACGCTCTGAGGGGAACTGAATGAGCAGCCCAGAGGAGGAACATCAGTCATTCCTCTCCAGGTTTAATATTTACCGATATGCACACAGATAAGTACTAGAAGAATGTGACATTATTAAAGTCGTCATGACCTAGGAAGTGACAGTGGAGGCTTCCTCACAAACACCTGGGTGATAAGGGTCCACCCTTTCCTGAAGCCAGTTTCTGAAAGCCGAGGAAGGTGCTGGGGACCTGCAGCATCCCAGCCCGTGTTGCCTGTGGGGTTTGTCTGAGCCCCTCCACTGCAATGTTATCTGTCCCTCCCCAGCCCCCGCCTTCACATGCAGCCTGCAGTTGTTGCCACATGGCCAGCTCTTTTTTGGAGACCTGGGGAGGTCCAAGTGAGACCCTGGGTTTTCAGCCCTTCTGCCTTGGGAGCAGGATGGAGCACCCTGCATGGGGAGACACCTGCAGCATGCATTTCATGGCACAAATCATTCAGGAACATGAATATATCCAGGGTATTTTACCTCTGGAGGCAAAGTCAAGTATGTCTAGGTGCCTCTTCAAATGCTACATCGTGACTCTAAAGAGCAACACTTACCAAAAATTAGTTGTGGAAGAAGAAAAAGGATGTGAGCCAGCCATGCCTATCTGGGCGTATTACCCATTGGCTAATTTTATTATCTTAGTGAGAGTAGATAAGAGCTTTTTTTTTTTTTCCTCTCTTCCACATATTTTATTGCAGGAAGGAAAGCTCGACTTGACCAATACAAGGAAGTGACACATTCATATAAGTCATCTTAGGATGCCTTAACCTAAACATTGCCAGTTAATAGATGTTTAATACAAAGGTTTAATGCTTAATTAGGAATAAAAAAAGAAAGCATGACTAGTTGGCTAAATTCCTCTTTTGATGTGGTCTTCCCAGTGGGAAGAAGGTTGGGTTTGTTTGTTTTTTTTTCTTTTTTTTTTGTGGCAAGTTTGTTCTTGTACTTTTAGTAAGAGGACTTGATGGTGTTGGAGAGCATCTTCGTAAAATCAGGCAGGCTCCGGAGTTAACGATACTGATGACAAGCCTTGGCTCAAACTGAGCTATAACCCCATTTTCTTATTTTGCCTTTGTCCTCACAGCTACCAAATCATGCTGGACTGCTGGCGAAGCAATCCCAATGACAGGCCAAGGTTCTCCGAGCTGGTGAAAAAGCTGGGTGACCTTCTGCAAGCAAATGTCCAGCAGGTACTAATGTCATGACCGCGTGCTGTCACCGAGGCAGGGGCAACCGGCTGCACAGTCCCAGTAATAATGCTTTGATTTCTTGTATACATTTAGGAAGGCAAAGACTACATACCCCTCAATACGATATTTACAATGGAAAGTGGATTTGCCCCTGCATCTGATCCTTTTGGCAATGAAAATTTTTCTATTACGAGCTCAAGTTGTGAAAGCACTGAAAACATCAGGTGAGATAAGCAAGAGTGAGACTGAATTTGTTTGTTGGTTAGGGCAGCTTACTGCATAGCCTGGTGGGGAGAAAACAACCAGAGACACCCTACGTGGCCTAAGTGTCTCACCAACCATCACTGCTGGGGTCCTGTTGGGCTGGAACAATCTGTTGTGGTGTCCCTGCCCAGGGGGACTATCACGTCACCCGGCTTAGATGCTGTGAGAGGGGCAGCTCTGTGCGTCCCAGTGCTGGGGAGTGAGGTGTGGGTGGGGTCTGGTTAACAAGTCCCTTTAGTGTAAACTACCTCAATGATAGTTAGGCAACTGCTTAAAGAAATGGAGAAATACCCGGCGCTTCCTGCTTACGTATTTCACACTCACCAAAAATTGTCCTGCTTTTCTTGTTGAACAGATACATAAACACTTTCAAAATAAAACCCCCTCAGCGCATAAAGACATTTGAAGAGCTTCCCATCAGGAAAAAGCTTGTATTTAATGTAAGTGACTCTTGGGCCAAATGATATGTCATTTATTTCTTTTTATTGGTGTGACAGATTAATAGGGAGAAAATTAAGATGAGGTTTTACTGCTTTATCAGCTCTGCTAATATGAGGTGTAAGATTAGGTGCGCTTGCAGCATTGTGTCCACAAACTGTCCTACAAACTGGGGTCAGCAGATTCTTGCTGACCATGACACAGGCTGGAAAGACTCCTTCCTTGATAAGAAATGGCCAGTGCCAGTAGGCCTGCAAGGTATGGCTGCCAGAGTCTCGGTGGTTTGAGAGCGCCATTTGAAATCCCCTGGATTTGTGTTTTTATCTAGACAGTAGTGCACAAATGAGAATTGTGGGTCAATTTTACATCAGAGGTCCCCAGCAGGAACATGTCCTGTTATCAGGCTGACAAGCTGGGAAAAAGTCCACTAACAAGACACACATACTCTCCTGGTGGTTGTGGGCACAGGTGAGAGGTTGGGCGACACTTTTAGTGACACATTTGTGCACATTGAGCAGTGGGAGGCAGGAAAGGCATGGCAACACTCACAGGGCTGAACTAGTGGCTGGCCAGAATGTCACCTTGCACTTTTATTTTAGCACTCTGTATCTGCATTAACGGCATGTGCTTGCTGCATCCCAAAGCAAGGACAGTGTGGAAAGACACCCTTAAATACCTGGGCACTGTAGCACCTCCAGCAGCACAGAACCACTGTCTTATAGAGATCTTAAAGTATAACCGACCAAATGGATGCTGAAAATCAGACAGAAGAGGATTTGAGTCTATTGTAAAAATAACTTTCTGCAGTTAACAATAGGATTGCATCTTTCTTTTTTCTTCAAGGATTATCAAGTAGACAGTGGCATGGTGCTGGCTCCAGAAGAACTGAAACGCTTCACATGGACAGGCAGCAAGCAGAAACGGACACTCTTTGGGTCTGTATTTTAAGTTCCCTTCTTCTCCTTCATGTCTTAGAGGACAAAGAAGGATTCAATGTCCTTGTGCTAAATCATGGCTCATAAAAGTAGCCGAGGGGTTCCCAGTCCCTGCAAACATTTGCTGAGGTGTGTCCTGCTTGGTTGAGTCAGCAGTCAAGCATCTCCCCAACCTAACCCTCCATACGCTTGTGAGGAAACAAGTAACCCTCAAGCACTTCGACGCACATCACCAATATGATTTATTAGCACTCCATGGATCAACCTGATCCTCAACTTTAGGCCCGGCTGGACAAATAAGTGCCAGAGGAAGGTAACTGTGAAACAGGCCCTTGGCAAGGGGGTGGAGGAACGTGTGGCTATGAAGGAATTGTAGTTGTTTCAAATCTCTGAGGGCACCCCAGCTGCAACAAGGCTCCCCGTGCTTGTTTTTGCCCTTCTTTTCCATGACTCAGCTAAGTACGCCCCATTTAACACCCATGGGCTCAGGATGCTAAAGTGGCAACTTTACAATAGATGGATGTGAGGGCCTCACTTCTCTTCCTGTCTTTAAGCACTTTAATATATTGGCTACCTTCCTCCACTTAATTCCTGACAGCTGCCCAAGCAGGGAACTACGGCTGCTCTAAGTAATGCATTGCACTGACATGAACTGACTGTAAATGGGAAATGTTTATTTTCTTAATGCCGGTGGTGTCTCAGTTCCCAACCACTGCAAAGCTGGCAGTGACCGTGTCTGGTTTGGGCTCACTGCTCTCAGCCAGTCTAGGGACTGCCCAGACCCAGCCCATCATTCATCTTACGCTGGCAGGAGGTCAAGGCTGTCCTGCCATCCTGCCTGTGCTGAACTTGTCAGTGACTTGCAGCTGGGCAGGCTGGGAGGTGTGGTATTGTCTCGATGAACAATTGCCGTTGGCTGAAACGTGTGGTCAAGGCAGAGAGAACATGCTTCAAGAAAAATTTCAATGACTAAGAGGGCGTTGGTTGAACACACAGAAATACACGTAGGAGAGTGTGCATGCTCACACGGCCAAAATACACAGCGTGTGGGGTAAACGTCCTGCTGGCAGGAGTCTGCAGTAGACCATTGCTCATGCATGGCAAAGCCAGGGTGATACAAACTACTCCAAACAAGTGCTGGAAAACCCTTTCTCCTGCCTTGACCTTTCTGAAAATAGGCTTGTAAGAAATTTTATGCATTCTGATTTTATTGAGGCAGTTTTCCATACTGTCTTTTGAGGACCTGGGTATTACAGAGCTTGGAACATGTGCGGATATTATAGGGCTCCAAAGAATCCAGCATTTCCTAGAAGTAATTTAACCCTTTTTTTTCTCTGGGTAAATGTGACATTACTGAAGGCTGCTGCCAGCTGCAGAGACAACATGGTGACCTACCCAAACGAAATGGATCTTTGCATGGCACAGAATACATGGACTAGTTATGCCCCAAGCATCCCTCTGAAATTGCATTTTCATCTGCATAAGGAAAGGGAATGCTCAAATGAGAAAAAAAATTGAACTCAAAAGTGGCTGCTAGAACATAAATCCTCAGGGAAACAGAACAGTTGGCTGAGAACATACAAGGTCATCTCGCCTGCAAGCTAATCAAGTGGTATTGTAGCATTATGCCAAAAACATATGTGAATGCACACAGTGACCCTTTAGTCTGCACGCATGCCTAAATGGTACCTTCTTAGATAAGCATCCTTTACTTAGGCTGAACTGGAACAGTAAATAAATACTCCTGAAAGTAACAGTAGAAAAGTACAGCCTGGAGGGGTCTGACACATATAAACTGATCTAACCAGATGCATAGTCCTGCTTCTTCCCTTGCATCTCAAGCATCCTGCCCTGTGGTCCTGCCCTTTTGCTTGTGCTGACATTTCTGCTTATCTTGCAGAGAGCTGGTTCAGGTCACTGAATTATCAAAACGACCTCAGAACAGGTTCTCAGCGAGCAGTAGCAGCTCACTATCAGGAAAAGTGGTGACAACTGGTGCCAGTACCAGGCTGACAAAAGAGTCACTCCCCTCTTAAGGGGGCACCTGCAGGTGCCTCCTGAGCTGAGGCTGAGGATACTGCAGAGCCATGCCCTTACTGCTCCCCACTCACCCAGAGGCTGGCCCACCTTTCCCTGGGCTTCTCACATTTCTCTGCTGCCCAGGGCAGAAAGATTGGGCTCAGTGTGTCATCTTCTCAATCTGAAGCATCTGAAAGCACGTGAGTCAGCCAGATGGGTTGATGCTTTCAGCCCAGCCCAAGGGTATGTGCATGTCCTGGAGTGTGGCATTAGATGATGCAGACTTGGTAGGGCCAGGTCTGCCAGACAGTGCTGAAAGACTGCGTAGGATGGAAAGAGCAAAACCCTGTGCATCCTACCCATTCCCGGAAGTGAATCCAGGGTTTGTTTCAGAGGAAACCAATTAATTGACTCCAGCAGAGAGCCAATGCATGCTCTGGTGCTTACTCAATGTGACCAACCCAAGAACCAGGCCCTGGGGACAGCAGAGCAGGGAGCCAGCTTACCTGACAGTGCAGGGGTACCCGATTGACCCAGATGAGTTCCCTTCCCTTGGGCTTCCACTGCTATGGAGGGAAAAGCATCAATGTGCAAATTTGACTCTTGGTTTTACTATAGGAAACAATCATCACCCCAAACCCTGGGGAGAGCCTGAGGACCAGTTGGTGATCAGGAGCACAACAGAAATGGTCGCTGCATGTCTTGGACTTGCTACTGAGATGAAAATAAGAGATACTGTGAATAGCATAGAGATAAGTCTTTCCTAAAGTAGGACCTCAGATAGCAATGTCCCAATAGGAAGGTTTGGGAGCAGAGAAAGAATAATATTCTGCGCTGTTCTCCTTTGCAAGTGGAAAGGATCCCAATGGCAACTCTTTTCTGGCTTTTCAGAATTGGTGAAAAAGCCCAACCCAAGCAAGCCAAAGTCCTCAGGCTGCAGCAAACCCGGGAGTCAAAGCAAATTGCTAAGCCAGAAAAATGGCTGTGAACTGCACCACGTGTGAGCTGGAACAAGCATCTCCAGAGCCACAGCCAACTTCAAGCCTCACTCCCTTCTTGAATCTGTCAGGAAAGCAGCAGCTGTTTTCTCCAACAAATGATCCCACTTAAAAAACAACTAGACAGAATTTCTAAGTTACATCCCTAGAGTAGAAAGGAGATAGTCCACAGCTAGAGATGCCTTTACTAACTGTAAGCTCAGTCTCAAAATGAAGCCTAACTATGGATGTCAAAACCCCTCGGACTCCCTCAAAGTGCTCTATGGGAGTGTACGCCCAGGTACAGCAGTGCACTTACAGACGCAGCTCTACTAGTTTATCAATTAGAGTTGAAGCCAAGTCTAGCTCACAAAAAAATTCTCAGGATGCAAAAGCCTGACAACAAATTAAAGGATCAAAGCATGACGATTTTAAGGCTCATAACTCCGCATGCATGCTCCACTTTTGCCAGCCCACTATTCCCCAAGACTCACAATTAAAATGTAAATCACAGTAGTGTTTCTCTTTAAACCCATCACAAAAAGTCCTTTGAGTCCATGACTTATGTTGTCACGTAGTTATGGAATTTATCCCAAGGCAATGACTTGTCCATCTGCCAACAGATGCAATATAAAAATATGGGATGCATCTGCAGTCCTCATCATGAGGACTCATGCTCATGACCTCCATCCATCTACACACAAATGTAATGGGGTGGTCTTCTTGGGAGGACCCTCTAATTTCCTACTAGTAGGACAAAAGATAGAGACCACATTCCTTAAAAAAGCACACAGGCTAGTGGGTTAAAGATTTGAAAAACTGTGACATCTAAGAGAAACTGTTAGTTCTCCATTTCCTAATCAGGAAAGGCCTTGTGCTACCAGTTCTGTACTTATGAGATTTAACAGTGCAAATTAAAAAGAAAAGCAAAACCCTGGACTTAGAAAGCCTCAACAGATGTTCTGACTGTCTTCTATGGAATTCAAGACCAGGGTTGCCAGTGTTCCTGACCTTATAAATGGAGAGGAATGAAATGTCCGTGAATTTATTAAAACACAGGGGAGGGAATCTAATTTTAGGCAATGCAGTTCAATGTACGTTTACAGTAGGATTTCATGTCTAATCAGGGATGGGAAAAGCTCTGGCTTATCCTTTGTCTGCGGATAAATTTTCGGTATCTAAGTCCAATGGTGTGAAAATTCTCTTTGCCCTAACTTTCTTCATTATTGAAAGAGACCTTCTAAGCACTGCACTCTCTGAATATGGGTGAGAAAGTGCTGCAAGGCAGTGTCTTTAACATTGGCTCAGCTGAGAAGATGCTAAACTCCCTAAAAGGCATCTTATAAAAGACAGCCTATAGGATAACTGCTCCTTTGTGGGACAGGAAAACTCCTAATTCAAACCAGCAGTTCATGTCTCCTGCTGCTGCTCCTAAGTGAGGAGATACCCAGACCTTGTGCCCTTCCTCACAAACATTAGTTGTTTACCTTAAAAATTTATCCCACCATTAGGCTTTGGGAACACAAATGCTCACAGCTTTCTGATTTTCCCCCAGCACTTGAGACCTTTCATTGCTTCACTCCTGCTCAAAAAAACACAGTTCCCTCAGAAAGAACATTTAAGCGTGGGGACCCTATGGGGATGCACAGCCCAGCAGCAGCACAGATGCCAGACACTCCACACTACTTTGTCCTGCAATGAAGCTTCACTCCCTAGCACCTGCCACAAATGAGCAATTAAAGCTTAGGCTGAGTAACCAAGTGCTTCCCTTAAGCACCAAGACTAATATTTACAATGAACACAAGCTAATAGAGACATTGAGTCGGCATCTCTGTTCAGAAGGGGACTCGAGGGGGACACAAGAGACTTCTTTCAGTCCTCCATTCTTCTCTCCTATTAAGCAACTCCATCTGCATCAATGCTGTTCCCATCATCTGAGAATGAACAAGGATGCTTCTTGTTATGTGGCTTCGCTCACGTCATTAAAACAAACACCCGTACATGTTAAATATGCTAACAGTGACACTGTTCTTGTTACAGTGTGAAAGGTGCCAGCAGGAGCAAGGAGTCAGTGCTTTCTGGGATAACCAAGCCAAGAAGCTTCTGCAGTTTCAGTTGTGACCAGCTCAGTGACTCCAAGCGAAGATATACATATGGTAACATGGTGTTGGAGAAAATGAACGTGTGCCATTCTCCCCCTCCGGACTACAACTCTGTGGTCCTTTATTCTCAGCCACCCATTTAAATACCTCTAGGCCAAGATTCAAATATGCATTTAATCCAAAAAGGTTCTTCTGAAACACTGTCAGCTTAAAGACTTTGACCCAAATAACTTAAATTAATTATCCTAAAATTTAAAAATATAACATTGGCTTTATCTCAGTCATCTGCTTTTCTACAGACTGCAACAAGCACGTACAAAATATAGCAAAATACTAATGCTTAGGCCTTGACTTTTCCAATGCTGAACACCAACAGCTACATAAAATTGCCCAGAGCTTCTGAAAACCTGGTTGGTCATCATCACAGAGAAAAACAGTTCACTATTTGGTTCCTGGCAGCAGGGTGGTATTTCATGCTTTGGCCACACAGCCTCTGCTCAGCCTCAGGTGCAGTTAGGACAGGCAGCCAGGAGCCCTCAGGAGCCTGTGTCAGGCACCAGGGAACGTGCAGCCTATTGCTGGGGCCTGTGTAGTGCTGGTAAATTCTTCAAGAGAGAGAAAGAAAAAACAGACCACACCCTACAGGTTTTAGTGAAAACTCTACTTTGAGGAACTTGAGGAAAGGCTTATGCTCTGGGGAAGCTGAATTAGCTGCCTAGGGATGGGGAATTATATGGCTCTTACTGCGTTGGATGGCAAATGTGGTAAGGAGTCCCGAGAGGCAAGAATTTTAAATGTGTGTTGCAAAATAAAATTGGTAAGGACAAAGGAGAACCAATTTTGGAGTCAGGGCTGCAACAACAGGGAATACAGATCAATTCAGTTTGGGAAAGCCTGCTGAAATCAAGTAAATATTCTTGAAGTTTTGCACTTTGTAAGTATGCCAACACACACACTGGAACCAAACCGCAGGCTAGAAAACTAGATAAGTTAAAGCCAAGTTCTGTCCACAAAACCTTGTGGACCTTCTAACACTGCACTGATTATTATTTTATTTATGGGAATCTGTCTGAAAAGACAGAATGGTTACTAAACAGCATATACTTTACATGAATTGATCACAAGGGAGTTTGAAGAGATTAGTTAGAAATGACAAGACAATCTCCTTGGAAAGCTAGGGCAGCATTCCTCTGAAGACAGTTGAATTTCCAGGTTAGTTACCAGTTTATATGTACAGAAATAAAAATGTATCATTCATTTGCAAGAGACTTTTATATAGCATCTCAGAAAAAGGGTGAATGTTCTTTGTTCAAGCAGCATAAGGATGCACCATCCCTTTCACCTTTGAATGCAATATTAAAATGAGTTGGACATTTAACAGTAGCAGTGATATCTTCCAAATCAACAACTGCTGCTCAGTCTCAGCTTCTTGTTATCCACTATAAACATACATTAACTAAAACGCTAAATATAATATGGTTCTGACCTCTTAAAACTCAGCTTAGTAGCTATGACTTTAACCCACTAACAGACTTTTTGCATACTTACAAAGGAAAACATTCTCAAATATTCAAGTAAAAGAAATACGTACCACTACTTCTAAGCTAAGTGCCAATTCTAGATCTTCCAGGCCAAGAGGTCATCAGTTTTAATAATCTATTGCACTCTCTCTTGCTGGTAAAGTATATTTGATCTTGATCAATTTTAAGAACTGTTTCTTAATTCCAATTGAGCAAAAACAGTTATGGGATGATGCATCTCAAAGGAAATGTTTGCACAGTGTAAATATATAAATATGCTTTTTTTGCATAAATATTTAAGAAAACTGGACTACAAATATTACTTTTATATGACCCCCCCAAGTTTCTTCAGATGTGAATAACTCTTAGTTTTTCTTGCATTTTCTGTCTTCATATAGTGTATCTGACTGTCAAATTCATGTAATAAAGTTTGCTTTTCAACCAACTGCAAACTTCTGCCAAACTAGTTAAGACAGTGTCCAATACTGCTGCAGCAGATGATTCAGCACTGGGCAGCACTAACACATCTGGCGAACAATCCACCCCATGGGCTGGTTTTGCGAGCAAAGAAGAATATGGAACAATTGCATGGAAGGCACACTTCTTGCACAACAGAGTGGATACAGTGATGGACACTTCTACCATTCCCTGTGCAAGTGAAATCCCCTAGATTCAGTGTATCTAAGAAGTGCTCACTGCTATCTAGAGGCAAAAAATTCAACTCTGCCTCTGGGAGAGGCAAGGTTTCATGGTGGGAGAAGACAAAGCAGCCAACTGGCAGACATCCATTCAACTGTCTGCCATGCCTGGTTACTTCTGGAGCCATAAGATCTGGTACAGATGAAAGGCCATCAAACAGAGCTAAGGTGTCCCCAACAAAGCCTGTTCTGAACCAACTGTGACACTGCCCTTAGACCTGGTAGTTGCTTTCTCTTCTTCAGAGGATCTCCACATCCCAAACCTATCAGAAGCTGGGTGGGGAAGCTGCCTCCACAGAGATGTTAAATTGAGTGGCCTCTGCTATACAGCATTTTATAATCTGAGGGGATCTACAAGACACACTGCAGGTAAACTACACAAAAGTGCTAGAAGGAAGCAGAGATGAAACTTTGCTTCTGGGGAGGCAGAACGCTACAGGATCACCTACTGCCACAGGAGTTGCGTAGCTGTTGCTGCAAATAAATAAGAAGGAAACTGGAGACTTGGTGAGTGCATCAATCAAGCTTATTGTAGCTTACATAACAACATTTCTAAACCACTGCAACTTAAGGGATAATGAATCCATGTTAAATGTGTGCAGAGAGTATTGACATTTTCATATATATTGCATAAAACTTCATGTTACGTAAGCAGAGTTAGGACTGGATGGGCTTTTGAGATTTTACCCCACCAGTAAATCATCTCAGTTTCGCTGGTTAACAATACAGAAAAGTAATTCTGGAAAATGAAGCAGCCAATGACTCCTTATGCAAACGCTCAAGTTAGTACACTTTGTTATTGGGGAAAAAAAAGCGCTCAATAAACATGAAAGTAAGGGTACCTTAAGAAGAGTTTTCAAAATTAAGGCCTGTCTAGGAAAGCAGACCTGATGTGACAGAAGCGGATGGGACTTGACTTGCGAGTTGTGGAAATGTGTATTAGCAAGATTCTAGTCAACAACATCTATAACTTTCAGGGCTTACTACAAGTGGCAAGCACTGAACACACTTTTGTGATTCATGACCGTTTAAACTCTGCATTGCAGACAGAGAATACAGAAGAAATAGGATAGCATGAAATACAATTCCAGCACCAAAGTTGAAAAGCTCTGTATCCAAAATCAGAACTTCACATTGTCAAAATAAGGCCATGTTATTTCTGGTATTCTTTATTAAAAATACTGCTGTACACATGAAGAATGAAAACAGGATTAAAGATGAGTAACACATATTGGGATCATGACATTAGAACTTAACATACTGGTGCTTTTTAGGGGAAGCAGTTGACACCTGAATTACTGAAACAAGGGCAAATCAAAGATACATAGGTACCCTCAACAAAATATTTACAATATAGTAAATACAGCAACAGAATTTAAAACAGGTACAAAAATTAAAATGACCAACATCAGATGATTTCAAAGGTTGTCCTTTCTGTGCTTTTAGCTGTAAAAAATAGGAAGGTCAGAATTAAATTTCCCATTTGGGAGGGCACATCCTGTTGGCTCTTCTTTTTAAATACAGATACACAGTTCTTCCTATGAATAGATCAAACTACAACTTTAGGACAACCTTCTAAATGGAATTAAAATGGGGTAGAAGGGCTCTCCCCCAAAAAACACCCAAGCTGAACTTCAGACTGTTCAAATAATTCCCAAATACAGACCAAATTAAATAAATAGAAAACAAAGCTCAATTTTTTTTTTTTAATTTTATGTATTACCTGACACCAAATATTTTCTGGCTGACATTATGTATGAAAACTTATGAGCTGTCTGCCTTTTTATTTTTAAACCATGTCCTGAGGTTACTAGGGGCCGAAGAAAACTGACATTATGCAAATACAAACAGGTTTGCAATTTAGACATGTCTCGCAGAGGGTGGTTTGCTGGTCTAAAAAGAATGAGAAGTCAAGCCCTATTTTACCCCTGCCTTACACTTTCACAAAATATTGGTCCACAAATTAAATTTTCAAAGGTTCTCAAACCCCAAAACTGAACAGATGATCCCCTTTCATTTTCAAAGAAAACAATACTGGAAAAAACCTCAGCCCGCTTATAAATTAAGCATTTCATATTTCTTCTAGAATACAAGTACTTCTTTTTTGTACAAAAGAATTACAATATGATTTGTCAAAAAACATATAAAAGACAGCTGCTCTTCCTCAAATACATGAGCTAATGATAAAAGACTGTTTTGCATGTTCACTTTTTTTCCAAAGTTCCTGTTCCTTTTATATTAAAAAGAACATTCTGGCAACTGTTATTGTTTGAATATTAAACATTATGTTCCTTTTAAAATTCATTCGATCAAATGCAACAATAACCGATTTTTAAACTCAACAACTGATGCTACCTAATGTGGATTCAACCACATTTTCTAAAATGTGTAAAGCATGTCCCTAGTCTTCAAAGCTTTCGATGTGAAGAGAGTTGCTTTTTTCTTGATGCAAGTCTCAAGGCGGAGAATCATTTTAAAGCTTATAAAAGTGGTCAGAGAAATATTAAAAACTTCTCTGAAAACTACAAATATTGAGAATTATTAAAATTGATGTCAGTAACATCAGTTGCAAGTGCTTAAAGTCTGTCCTGACCTTTTGAGTTTCCACATTTTCTTCATGGTGAGCACCCAGTGCTATTAAAACATTCAGTGCTGGGAAAGGATAGATACAGTCTTCACTACTGCTTTAAGAAAGGAAATTCCTACATATTTGGCAGTCTTCAGTATCAAAGTGTAGGTGTTTAACTAGAAATCCCATGAATACCCATGTTTGGAGACAACTGCATGTCCAAATATTAGAAAGGTAATTGAGGAGGAAAATTCCAGACTTTTGAGACTGAATTACTTCAGGAATATTCATGTGTTGAGTATTATCAAAAGTAATATTACTTTGGGCTAAGCAGTGACTGCAAAGGCACAGCAGATCATTATCCCTCCAGATTCAGGCTGTAAAACTTGAAAAGCTCTTGATGCCAGACAACTGCTGTGTTTAGTTAATCTTCTTTTAACAGTGTCTTTGTATCTGTATCCAGTGTAGCGTACCATAATAAAGCTGTGGTTCAAAGAACAGAACTTTATACAAAAACTATACTGTAAATAACCTAAAGTAATACACTCCTGAAACTTCAGGCATTTAAACAATTTCTTTAAAAAAAAAACTTATTAAAAAAATTGCATAAATGTAAATGCTTCTGAATAGCAGGAAAACGTACAAACAGTTTTTAAAAGGCGCTGGTTGTGTTTAGAGCAAGTTTGATATGCTCTGTACATTACAGGTGTTTCCCATTATGCTATTTTCGTCACTTTGCTTAGAGAAAGTTTAAATTGAATGGCAGGGGACTTTCTTTGCCTTTTTGTCAATTTACCGGTACTTCACTTGACTGTTTTTGAAAAGTTTCGTCTTCTCACATTTCTTTGAGCTAACAGTGGGTGGCATACAGAGCTTGCATACAACACACTTTTAACAGAGGTTACGAACTAAACGGTCATTAATAGAACACAATTTCTATTAAATTATTTACCTGGTCCTTTATGCTATTCTGGGTGCAAATAATATAAAAAATGAATAAATTTTGCTATATCCTCAGTGACAAAAATGTATCCCAGAAATGTCCTTGCAAAGAGTTTCCCTTAAGTATACAATGTGGCAAAACTTCAGAGATCAGAAAAGTCTTAAAAAAATTAAAATTAGTGCATATACAAGTGGAAAAAATAAAAGCAGGAACATCATGCACCTGATGTGTTCCTTAATCTAAAATAAATTCTTCACAGATAAAGCCTCCAATGGCAGCCTTAGCTCTAGGATAAGTGAAACATTCTTCCCTTCAAGTAACAGTGTACCTGACTGAAGTGCAAGCAGCTTTGCTCATCTCCTGTTTGTTTCCCAAATGTGAAATGAGATGACAACAACAATTCAGCTGTAGTGCAATTTGCTATTGGTTAAGTTCCTCAGCAATGTCCTGCATGCTTTCAGCAAATACTACAACTGACCATTTGCGGCTGCAATCAGTTCTTGAAAAGTATTTTCAAAGCAGCGTTTTAAATCGCTGTAAGTTACCACAAGTACACTCTTCTCATCTCTGGAAATGAGGCTTATTTTTTCTGGCACACCAGCATCTAACTGTAACAAGAATGCAAAAGATAAAATAAAAGAAGTGTGAAAGAAATGGCAAAACATTTCCCCCATAACAAAAGCAATCAATTTCTTGGCAAGTACATTGTTGTGGTGCGATTCAGATCCTTCCTTTCTGTGGTGTTAGCAGATCTGAACTGCACCACAACAATGTCACTTGCCAAAAAATCGAGACATTTTGGTCTTAACCTGATGGACATTCCAGACCTTTGGACTAGGTTACCATTGTTTTCTTCCCTTTCCATAAAGCTAGTAACCCTGCAGTGCTACCTTCCCCTGGGTAGAAAGCCTAGCAAAAATCTCCATATAGCTCCTGACAAAGAAAAACATGTTTTACATTACATTCGTACCTAAGATCCAAAAGCTTCCATAAAGGGTAGGTAAATTGCTTCTTGCCCACTCTAAAATGAAATAATGGATGGACTAGCCCCAAGCAGTCTAAAAACCATTAGAAACACATACCTCACATTTTTGTCAGCACTGGAAACAAACTAGTTCCCAAGCTGTATGGTAAATTTAATCCCTTACTCTAAAAAAGAAAAATAAAAAAAGGAAAAAAGGAAAAAACACCAAACAAAAAAAACCCCAACCCAGTCAAATAGAAAAGATTATCTAGTTATAATCCATACAAAAACAGGTAATTTGGAGTTAAAGATTTAAGTCTGTTCCACATTTGTCTCCATATTTTGTTCTGACTTCTCAAATTTGATATTCAAAAGTTGTATGTTACACTATGTACTTTAGAGATGTACCTCTAAACCCTGATTTGGAACAGGAGAATATCCTACTTGCACGCTGAAGTCCCTTCCAACACCGTATCTTATGTTCTCCTCATTTTGCAAGAAATTAATCAATAGATAATTGTCAGACTTCCTTATAACGCAAAACTTTTGTACTTTGTTTTAGTCAACATATAAACTTTCTTGTTCCAATACAGAAGATGAGGTAGAAACAAGTAGGATATGACACTACTGAGACATCTTTGGAAATACAACCCCAGTGGGATTAAATAAATGTATTATAATGTTTTACTGAATAGCAGAAGATTAATTGAACTTGCCACTGGGATGTTCCACTAGCTACTGTCTGGAGTAATGCAAGAAATACCTAACTTGCTGTATTTGTCTTCTTAAGTAATGTTCTAAGCACAACCTTAAAAGTTGGAACCCCTCAAATTTAAAGTTCTTGCTCTGTGATTAGATTGAGAAGGACAAAAGCAAGCAAATGACTTATAATTCCTTTTGAGTACAATAAACCCATCAGTCTGTTCCAATCTCCATTAAAAATATTATCACAATTAAGGTGTTTGTGAAACATTGTCTAGTGTTCCCATTAGCATTGTACAAGAAATCAGCGTATTACCTTAATAAATGTAGGATATGGAAGATGTGTATTAAGAAAGTCACACAGCTAACTACAAACATCAATAATTATGGCTTTCTCTCTCCCCTCCTGTGGAGGCATAAATCAGTATCTTAGCTGAAAAGATCCCCAGGAGGTCACACTGAAAACATGATTTTATTTTTTTTTTGTTTAAACAATAGAGTAATTTTCATTCAGAAGGAATGCTTTCGGTGTAGCAGGAAAACCCAAATAACCACTTCTACTACTACACACTACAGTTTCAGAAGTGTTTTTTAAAGTGTATTTCTGAAGTAGAGTTCTGTAGGCCTTAAATTTTTTTGTGTGCTGAGCCCACAACCACAGAAGAGAAGAGCCTCTGTTTAAAACGGCAAGCCAGGAACATTTATAGAACAAGGCATTCTTAGACACTGTCTCTTACCTGACCTATTCAGGACTGTCCCCCTCTTGCTACAGTACCATACAGGCCACTGTTTTCAATCATGATGGCATTTCACTGCCTATTTGAATATCAACATGCTTTCTTTTTGATTTAGCCTCAATCCTTTTAATGTCCTTTTTAAAAAGTAATCACAGACACCAACCAGAAAGATAAAAATAAGGTTAAAGAAATGCACAGCAGCGGTCTAATAGGAGATTAAAAGCCCTACCAATTTAGAAAGAGTTTTAACTGCAGTTAAATCAGTTGTTATATGTCAAAGCATCTGAATGTATTCCATTTTTTCAGGTAAAGAAAGTTAGCTATCCTAACCCTAGAAAAGAAAATACCAGCCACTGAACTGTATATTGTCAGTGTCTGCATCACCATTCTCTACAGAATGGGTGGAATGACCAAGCAGCTACAAAAAAAAAGAGGAAGAAGTAACATCTTAAGTCTCCTATAAATTAATGAAATCTAGCAAAACAATATAAAATAAATTGAAAGTAGATCTGCCAATAAAAAAAAAATAATCAGATCATGTACTTTTTAAATTTATGGAGCAAGATCAGTTCTACAACCACCAAAGATCTTGTGGCCTCACAAGTGTCCCACTACTAATCATGAGAGTGCTAAACTAAAATTTTACTAGTGGTGCAGCTCTTAGAAAACTGCAAACAGCTTTGTTTTCCAAGGTTGATTTAATAAAGGGCTGGAGAGGCTAGGGAAGTTATCGGAAGTGGACTTAACATCTTAAGTCACAGAAATGTTTCAGCACTGTCCTAGATGGTAAGGATTTTACACAAATTTCTATTGCAGTTTCCTTCCTGAGATACCCTCCTGTCTCCCACTCTGGTCAGCACAGTTTAGGAATGGATCCTCTCGCCTTACAACCATTCTCTGTGATAACTATATCAGCAGAAGCCTCCCTCAGTTAAAGAAGCTTTATGGATCCTTTATGCTGTGTTGAAAGACCAGAGTAGCATAAAGGGACCAGCATTGCTTATCCACAGTACTCAATGCATTCTAAGATGAAAACTTAATACTGTATCTCATGCTACATTACCAAATTCCAAGTTTAAATATTAAATGTACTAAGTATATTTAAAATATCCATAAATGTTTGAATATTACCTTAGTGAATACATTGCTTTCATCCAAAACAGGGGGAAAATAACGATCAGTTAAATCGACAAATTTAACCTGCCAATACCAACTTGCTTTGAAGTAAAATATTATTTTAAAGAAAGTTAACCCAAAGAAATTATCAAAAGCTAACCCAAGTACAGTGTACCTTGTTAAGACATGAGATAATGTGACTGAGGTCAATCCAAGGAGTACCCGCTTCTGTCACCTGATGGAAAAGGTGATCTCGGAAGAGCTTTAGTAAATACCTGTCTCCAGTTTCTGACCACGTTGGGTCCTTCTGAAACCTGGTGTAAAACAAACACATATTAAAGCTCAGAAAGCTAAGAAAATCAAAACCCACAGATGTACATGACTCTTCAATCTAAATTGAGTAATCTTACTGATCTGCTAAGCTACCTGTTATAATCTGCAATTAAATTATGGTCTTCCCCCACCACAAACAGAAGATAACATATTCAAAGCTGCTGAAGTACCCGAAGCTAATGCCTACCAAGGGCCACAGAAACATAGCAGAAGAAAGCAATAGTTATCATCAAGTTTAACATGTAAATGTTGGAAACCACCATTAGAAACGTAACTCCAAGTCTATTCAATAGGATGGAAAACAGACTTCATTTTTATGTACTAGTGGACAAAAAACAAGCTGAAAATTAACTAGCTGAAAACCAATATCTATACCATTTGCTACAATTAAAGCAAGATATGGATTTCCTCAAAAACTACTGGCACTCACAAGAGACTGCTAAGAGAAACCATACTACAAAAATGAAACAACTTTGGCATATTTATTTGTAGCGTTCTTGTCTCCTTTATTTAAAATTTTGGTCAAATTTGCTTATTTTTCTCAAGGCTTCCTAATACTCATTTCATCAGGGACAAATATGGGCAAAATGCTTAGTTTAAATTTACAGGGGAAGAAATCTTGCATTGCAAACTGGGTTTTATACAATCTACACCATGAAAACAAGTATTTCTTACTCTGGCCTCTCATTGATTGTTCCCAATTTTGCTAGAAGCCTAAACAACCTTCCATTTTGCACCTCCTAGAAAACAAGAAAGAAGTTAATTTTACGTTTCAGAAACTTTATTAAGACACTTACTTGCAAAAGATATACAGTACTAATGCCAATGAAGCACTACTGATTACAATGATTTATTTATTTTAATAAGAAGGTAAATTTTTTTCAGAAAGATCAAATTCATCATATTATATACTAGTAGCCCAATGCTCATTTTAGTACTTTATATTCAAATTATCATGTGGAGATTTAACAACCAATAACATCTTCCTGCTCCAGCAGGAACTGGATCTGGTAACGTATTTCTTTATGTAAACATAAGTCTAGTCTCTTGTAAGCCTATACTTACAGGTATGCTAAAAATATAGTAAGTTAAACAAGAATTATATACACACACAGTTATCAAGGCCTGTGTAAGTATACAGTACAATACCTTCTTTCAAGTAAAGATGAGAAGAAGCATAATCTACCAGATTTTTTTTTCAGAAGTGCTTTGCAGGCCATTAATAGTAAATATTTAGCGACAATAACATCAGACTAATATTCAAATAAAAAATTATTCCCAATACAATTTGGAAACAAGTTTTTTCAAAAAAGCTACAATCTGAGTCTTAAAGAGGTATAAATTCTGAGTCCATCAACGACAGAGGTAAAGCAAGGACGACCTCACACGAAAACCAGACCGTTGCAATTAAAGATGCTTAGAATACATGCAACTGAAAAGCTCATTTCATACATTTTTCCTCATTACTTACAGTAAAAAGAGTTACATCATAGCCTACATTAAACAAGAAATTAATCCACAGTGTAAGTAAAAGCTACTCAAAGCTGGCACAAAAAAATATTCTCTCCTGATTTTGTTCATATTCTTCGATGGCCCAGGTCTCCAACATTATTCATGCTAAGTTGCATCTCATTCCATGCACGATCATATTGATTTCAAATTAATTTAGTCTGGAGTAGATTACTCTGCACAGCTGGGTAAATAAAGTAGGTCGAGGTGATAATAGCATGACCTCAGACAACATACAAGTTGCGAAACTCCTATTATCAGTTTAAAAAGCATATAGCAGAACAGCTTGTACCACAATCGTAGTTATACTTAAGAGACTGACAGGGAAGACTTACCTTGTCCAGCTGAGGTCTATACAACCTCCAAATAACTTTTTTGGTACGTAACCAAATACACAAAAGCCAAAACCACATCTCTGAATGCCACTGCCTTGCAGATTTCCAGTCAATGGTGACACAGCTGAGTAACAACACTGGCACTAAGTCTCCAGGTGGCCTCTCTACAGGCTTGGCAGCCTGTAAGGCAGGGAGCTCTCCTACAGAGTGGATTAGAGGACTTGAAAACCTGAGGCTTTGATTGATACAGATGATGGGACTATTAAGTTGAGGAAGAAAAGGGATAGCATAATGGGGTCACTGCTGTGTGAAATCTAATTGTTACTGGAGTAACAATATATGCATGGTTTCAAGAAAACTTACAGCATCAGAAGCCCTCAAAGTAGAGATGACTGTGTGCTTGGAGAACATGAGGAAAAATATCACACACCCTAGTCTTGCTCTAGTACTCTTCCCAAAGCACCTGCTCTGGGGCAATAACAGAGAGTAGCAGGCTAGACTCAAGGGATATTGTAGCTCTGTTACTGAGGATGTGGTAGTACAAACAAATCATAGTTTGACAGCTAATTAGCAACCGCTTTTTATCACTGCCAGGTAAACAACTATTGCCACACTGAGGGCTCTGCAACAGCTTGGATTTGCAGCGACTCTGCTCAGCTGCCAGTGACAAGCAACTGCTACAACCTGACTGAAAATGCAGACTGCTTAATGCTGATTACAGGACAACTCTATTTTGTTACGGGAATAGGTCCACCTGCCCAAATCTGTGCAGGCCCATTGGGCTACCTTAACAAGAAATGACCTCAAACATCTTCAAAGCAGGAGTACTGGTTGACTCTGACAGAGTGGGAATCCATCATCTACAGCTCTGCATCCAAAGCAGGTATTGCTTTGCTCTTTTACAGCTCTTTGCTTCAGATAGATTTCAATAGCTTTCACTAAGGAGGGAAAAACTGTTATCCCACAAGAAATTAAGAGAACTAGTCCACCAGAATCCCAACTGCCACTTAAAAAAAATCTCAATGAGGGCATGTAATGGAAATTAATCACAAGACTTGATCAAATCCTTAAAAACTTAACACTCTCAGACACCTTCAGCATTATGTACTGTATCTCAGTCTTGTTAGAAAATCCTCTGATCAGTGGCTTCTGATGAGCAGACATCCTTTCCTGTTGAACAAATCACACTAACATGGGAGAGAGTACATATTTCTTTTGTAGCTAGCACTGGATACCTTGACTGAACTTGACACACTAAGCAGAGCCCCACAGCACAAGGTGCACACTTCAGGGAAAATGATTTTGGCAGCCTTTACCTCCAGCATTCATTTGGAAAGGAAAACGTATGAGATAAGCAAAGGGACACTTGGAAGCCAAATCTATCCAAGAATTTAAAGGAAACATTTGTTGCTGTACAACCTCTAGCACAAACTACACAATCTAGTATGTGATGACATACATGGACTTATTTACTCAGAATACTACTTTTTAACGATTCTATAAAGAACTTCTTTTTCCCAACACTGCTCGTTGGACATGAAGATGATACTTCAGTTAAAGGCCAGCAGAGAACATGGTAAAAGTAGTGGTTCTTGGAATTTTTGGACTTTCAATACCTTGAGCTCAGAGTTCTCAAGTCTGCAAGCACATTGTTTAGGTTGGTAAACAACAAAAGGGGGAAAAAAAGTAGTAAAAACACTCTCTCTTAAAGGTACAGCTGTAGGGATACTGACTATAGGTCTTCCTGTAGGAATTACTAAATGATTTACCTTTGCAAGGTCTTCCTCTATAACATCATTTCTCATTTGAGCAGCATCCAATTGAGTATAGAATCGCGCACCAATCATAGGCATGATATCATTTACACTGCGAAGTCTGTTTTGGTCCGTCAGCAAATACCTGCCAAAATATTACCACCATTACTTAAACATGCTACAAATGCCAGAGACATCACCCTACTATGATTTTATAACTATTGGACTCTGACATTTATTTAATACACAGAGTTGACAACTGCAGAGTTTCTTAAAAATATATTAATAGAGAAAGTGTATGTTAACCTACATGTATACAGTCAGTTATTTACACAAGGTAGGAGAGTGTACTTCCATGGAACCACATAGTTCACTCACGCAAACAGCAAGAACGTACTCAAAAAAGGGAAAAGACTCGAAGATTCAGATTGTCATGCAATTGTTTTTCAAAAGAAGCAGGGGACAGATTTCTACTTTTCTCTTTTAGTCTGCAAGACAAGAAAGGCTGGCTGGCTAACATTACAAAATAACATGCAGCCAAGAAATACTAGCACCCAATTCTTCGGTCAAAAAAGCAATGTATCCCTTTCTCAGAACCTTCTGAAACTGTAAGATAAAGCTAGCATATTGCTGTGGCAGATAACAGCAATGAAACCCAGTATTGAAGACAACTTCAAATGCTTGTTTTGTTTAAGCTCTTAATTCTTATTAAGAGCTTTAACTGCATTTAATAAAGAATGGAAATTTATTTTATTAGATACACCATGAAAATACACATTATATAAATTAATTTTAAATTTTAATGTCTAATGATGCATTGACTACTCAATGACAGTAGTTACATCTGTAATCTTACTTGCACCTAAAAATATCATTTGACATTTGTTCATACGTTTAAAGAAGTAGCAATTTCCTTTAAAAGATTTAAGCAAACTTACAAAATCAGATTCTTCAGATCAGAGGAATAGTTGATTGTCACCAGCTCCATTGCTTTCTGCAAATTTTCTCTCTGAATTCCTGATAAAGAATTGCAAGCCAAAGCCAACACAACTTTCCCCAGGGAGATCAGATCTGCTTGCTAACAGTGAAAACACACAGGTAAGGTTCTTAGTATAGATAAAAATTACCTATGGTACTAGACGGTGTTTAAAAAGAGACACTTTTTCAATAACCTTAGAAGAATTTGAGCAACTAAGTGTCATACAAATCATAGTTCAATATGACTGTCCAAGTTACAGTAGTCAAAATGTACAAAGGAAAATCTGTCCTGATTTTATCTCCTGATACCTAGTAATTCCTAGGTACTATATTTAACTTTGAATGCTTACAATTTACCCATTTTTAGCTTAAGGATAACACCAGAGAGGACTCGTAGTGAGCAGAAGATCTGCAAAGAAATTCTCCTAACCATCCACCTGCTCACTCCTAATGAGTCAAGGATTTTGTGGCAAAGGGAGGCAAGTCATTCTGATATACGACACAGAAGTACCTATCGAGGATTAATTGTTAAAACAGAAACACCATTTCCTGGGCTCATATCTTTTAACACTGGCCATCCAGTGTGAATTCCTCACCAGATTCCAGAAAATTATGTTTCTATTTTAACAAAGAACTCAAAGATCTTAATTTCTAATGGTCAGTGTAAAAATAGATGAACTGCCTTAAATAACTGGACAGAACAGACCTGTATGGCTTACAAATTGAGCAGCATCATATTTTATGAAGAAATCCTTAGCGTTACTAAACACTTTCCTTAGAAGTAGAACTGCCCTTAAAAATATTGCACACAGGCTGTTTTGTAACAATAGAAAATTCTGCCAATTTTAATAGAGAGCTATCAGAAATTATTTTGAAGAGCTATATCAGATTTTAAAGCCCATTCCTAAAACCAGGAGCCTAATTTAGTAGCAGACAACGACACTCATAACAAAAGCTGCCTGATTCTTTCCATAGTAAGGCTTCAGCTCCACACAACTTAGCCAAACTTAAAACACCTGCAGCTTTCCATGCTGGATACCTGCTTTAAACTGAATTTAAGGGTCAGCTAGAGATAAAAAATTACTATTTTCCTGATTATTTTTTTTCTGAGGAAATAAGATAATATTTTTGCAAAAGTAAAAAAGTTAAAGCTACTAATTATCAAGAACATCAGCTCCATAGTCTGGAGCAAGGCTATGCCATTCAGCAGAGAATGAAGTCATACCAGGAATATTCTGTCATTTCTGTAAGAAAGGTGAAAATCTGGCAGCAATATTAAAAGATCTCTTAAGGATTTGGTGGCTTTAGAAAACTGCTGTGATGGTGAACATGCCACAGCCCCTCACAGTTCTTTAGCCTAGAGAGGTAACCATGTTTGCTGCCTCTGGCAGCAATAACTGAGCAGAGCTTTCCCTGCAGCCACATCTCTCAGGTGTTAAGGGACCAAATAAAGAAAACATTTCCAAGTCTCTCAACATCCTTGCTGTTTCCATATCAAGTACGATTAAGCAGCACAATTTAAACACGGATATGCAATATGGCAGAAGTTAAAAAAGCATGATACTCTTGTAGCTAACAAAGACAGAATCAGGATGTGGAAAATCAGATAGAAAAAAAGGACAAAGTGGTGGAGAAGGAGACAGGACTGGCATTTGCTAGACTATCTTCCTATGGAACCAGGAATTCCTGAGTATCAGCATTCCTTTATACATTGGCAAAGAGAAATGAAACAGAGCAAACTCCTCCATTTTAGTGGGAATCTACTTGCTTCCACTACCAAGTAGTCAATTTGAGCAGCAGGGAACACTGCCATAGTAGTAAACAGAGGAATCTTGCTGATGCAGACTCTATACAGAAATCTGTCACAATGGCATTTTTCTTATTTCCCCCCATCCAAAGACTTAGAAGTAAGCATTTGTATTAACAATAAGATGATCTTTCTTCTTTCTGCCACTCCCTACTTTACACTTAATGCCTTCAACTTCTAATAATTCATAAGGAAGTTTACTATATAAATTCTCTATCATCATATGACCCTAAATGATGCATACAAAACTTGTGACTTCAGGCAAGACCCTGTGACAATGTAGTTTTCATTTACATAGGTGTTTTCAAAATGTAAAAAATGGTTGAGAATGAGTCTACATTAACAGGGAATTCTAATTTCAAGCTTTTGGGTTTTTTGAGCATTTGATTTGCAACGTTAATTTTTGTTTGTTTTGCAAAGTGTATCTAATAGGAAAACTAGCAGAGATGATGATACAACACACTCAGCAGCCTCAAACACACACAATTAAAATTACAGTCAACACTTAACTTGTTTTAATTACAACAGCGGCTTGGATTGACCCCACTAATTTTATGATCTTGAACTTCAAGTGATTAAGTTATGAGTCTGATCCATTAAAGATATCTGTACTTCTGCAACACAATTCAGATTCTGAGCAAGCTGAATTGCTCTCTGGAGGTGCCTCACTTTTCACTAACAGCTGAAACCCTGCAAGAAAATGTTATTACAATGACCAATGTTTGAAGTTTTACAAGTGCACAAATATAGGCAGATTTTTTTTCCTGTGCTCAATACAATAAGGGAATGGATATGAGGATTTATGGAAGTCAGATTCCTATTTTAGAAGCTACCATTCACTGAACAACTACATCTATTTTTTCTATAAGGAAGAAACCTACATACGTCTGAACCTCCCCTGAAAAAGTCAGATTCAGCTCTTGCTGCTTGCAGGGCACAGAAAGTTAGCGGCACATAAGAACTACTAAAGCCTGTTGGAACAGGGACACCACAAATAAATGCCATATTCTTGTAGCAGAAACAGATCGACATTAGGTACACATCAACATTAGGTACAATCACTTCCCTGTGATACTCCGTATCATGCTTTGCATGTGTCTAATGGATCACACCAGCTCCTTTTGTCACAGATATGATAAAAGACTTTTGGTAAGATAACTAACAAGAGTTAAGTCATACTAAGCTGATTCTCCACTTCAAGGAAAAACTTTGCACCTTTTAAGTACAGGCTGCCTTTTGTTCAAAAATGTACCATGCATGCAACTAATGACCATTTAATTGCCAATTCAATTCACAAATGTAATCTGCACAAACCTATATTTTCATCTCCTGAAAGTTTATTATTACCATCTAGTTCATTGATAGCAATATTAAATATCATTAGAATAAACCCCATCCCCTCGGATATACACTCAAAAACAGCCTGCTTAATTAATGTCTTCCTGTTATCAAATGAATTTCAAAAATGCTAGTGTGCAATTTATAAGTTAATTGTAGGTCCACTTTTCCTTCTGCGTAATTTTGTTTAATGTTAAAAAGGTATATGCTACTATGACAAATGCCTTGGAGATACCTCAGCATTTTATACAGTTGGCTTTATAAGCCAGACATGAAAGCCAGTCAAACACATCTTATTTTTGACAAGATCCGTTTTCCATAAACTCTTTGAAACTGTCATTACTTTTTTGTTTATCCTGTTCCACTGCTTTGTGTGGATCACTATCAGCTCATCCACTTTAAAATTCTGTGGATTCACTTATCCTTACAAGTTCTGGAATTTCACTTAGAGGTCACTCCAAGTTCCAAGTTCCACGATTATTTGATTTTATTTTTTTTTAAAGTCAACATTAATACTTCAGGTGCCTCTTCAGCCATTTCTTTATATTTGCAGAGGTGTGTGAAATTTTTTTGTTTGCTAAAATAAAAATATTTACTTTGAGCAAAAGTAACCTTACAGCCCTCCTCAAATCAATAAAACTTAAGTTTTCTCTTCATTTCGTATGGAGAGGACTCACCTTCATTTTATTCCAAATAAAATTTCCACAGAAATATTTGTTAAACCTCTCTGCTGTTTCCTACATCACCATCTACAGTTTCCCCATCTGTGTATCGTAACTGACACAAGACTTAAGAATCAGAGGAAGTGATGTGCTGAAATTTACATAGGTTTAACGTATTTTTTTTAATGTAAGCAGCCATTCATATTTCATTTACTTCTTTTTAGCTTCCCTTATTGCTGCCTTTATGTTACTCTTAAATAATCATAAAAATTAATGTGTTTAACACAGATGGTAAAGAACAACTGCATTCCTTTCGCATAGCCCCTTGTTGTTCTGGCCAAAATCTTTCCTATCTATATTAACAATGGGAAATAGCCAGAAAGTGACAAATGCTAACAAAAATATCTTCCTTCCATTGAAGACAGCAACAAGGAAATGCATATTAGCTGGGCAGTAAACCAAGAGATAACCTACATTTTTAACAGTCACAGGAATCCCAGAGGAATTCAGGAACTGGGTCATGGATCGAGAGGAAAAAGGACAAGCGGCAGCTGTTATTTTGTAATTTTATCTCGCCAGGGCAAACAAAGGTAGAGGATGATAAATGACTCCTGAATTTCAAGGAATGAACTCAGTCCAGAACGTCTGAAGGAACAAAATGGATAGTGAAAGCCTAGCCCTTCTAGAGGAAGCAATAAGAAAGAAGGCAATACTATACTTTCTAACTCCAGTTTCGCTCCTCCAAACCATGTATTTAAGAGTTTAGCAGTGATATCTGAACAATTTGGATACTAACAATGTATAAATCATGCAAAAACATCCCCCCCTTAAAAAAAAACAGGCATTATCAAGCAAGTTAGTTGCCAAGTGTTGGGCTGCTATGGTGGTAAATGCTTTTGACAGATTCATGCACCTGCAAGTATTTTTAGATTTTTACCTCCAAGTACATTAAATGTTTTGCTTTAAAATTACTTCAATGTCATAATATCTCAGGAGGATCTCTTTCCCAGCTGCAACTGAAATAAATTTAAAGAAGTATTTGGTCTGACAAAAAAATCTCATTACATTTTTAGGCATGGAATCCCTCACTTGCATGTATTCCTATCTTCTGTCACTCGTTTTCCCCTAAGATATTACCAAACCTCCATTGATCTGTAGCTGAGAGGGAGGCAGGGAATCCTTTGATGTACTACTCAAAGTACGTTGAAAATTGCTTTACCATATCAGTCAAAAAAAAAAAAAAGAAAGAAAAAGAAAGAAAATTATTGCTACGTTCTAGGATAGGGTCTCCAAAAAGATAGTTTCTGCATGGTCAAAGTTCAAACATTTCATTTATTATTGGAAGACTATGAATGAGCAATTTTCTCACAGTGAATAATCTCAATTAATGAAAATAAATTAAATCCAACTCCCTACTGTAGTCTTTCACTCCTAGTACGGACAGGGTATGTGATGACTGCTGAAACAATGTACTTTACCCTAAGGGGAAGTCAGGGAAAGAGGCACTCCTGTACACAGAGGTGCTTCAGATGACTGTGGAAGAGTTTTTGTTAAGTCTAAAGGGATTCTTTTTAATTCAGGAATTACGCAGAGTCCACACTTCAGAGAACATCAGGAGAGCACAGAAAACCCAGGAGCCTAAAATAAAGATACACTAGAATGTTTTAGGAGTGAGGAGAAGGCCTAAGTGCAGTTATTTAAAAGAGCTCTTACTCCTCTGTGAACAGGTATTCAACACATTTTTGTTAAAATAAAAAAAGAGAAAGCAGAGCAAGAACTGTTACTGAACCATTATTTATTTCCTCTAATATTAAATGCAATATTTTTATTCCCCTTCCTTTTAGAAATTTGTATTTCCAACCATTTTTTTACTTAAGCTTGTTAAAAGTTCAACCTACCCTGTGACTTTGCTGAAAACTTCAGAAGCAAAAGATAGCAAGATGAACATTTACATTTCTAAATTATAAGCAAACTTGCATAACACATGGCAGAACCAAGATCAAATCAGGAATGAAAAAATGCAATTATTTAGAGATAGATATACTGGACTACAGTTTAATTAAAATATTTGTCTTCCAAAAGGAATCACATTGGTTTTCAGGATTTTGTTGTACCAAATCAACAGCCTTAAATATGGCGCTGTTATCTTACCTGAAACTGAGCCATTAATGCCATTGGATTATTTTGACTGTTGTCAAATGTTAAAACATCAAAGACTCCAACACAATTAACTCGTAACCTTTAGGAACAAGAAAATAAAAGGGAAAGTATCATTAAATTATGTTTGCTACTCGATTTTTCCTTTAGCGTTCATTGCTTTGATATGACAAAACTGTAATCAGTACCCAGGAAAGCACTATGAAGCAGAAAATACTGAAGTTACTATTTGATAAAATGCAACAGTCAGTCTTCAGTTTACAAATAAATCAACAAATTTCTAAATTGTCAGTCATTGATCCAAACAGTACTTTGAGGATAATTCATAAGTCTTCACAAAATAAGTTTAAAAAGAACTCAAAATAATTTATATGTTTTAGCATGCTGTCTCATGGCAGCTGAAAGTAACAGAACTTTCTAGTTAGATTAGGCTATTTCTGTAACAGGTGCACAGTGGTCAGCAGCTACCATGAATACAGGAACACAGTGAGAAAGAATGCTTCTGTTACCTTGTTTTGCCCGTTACTAGAATCTTTGTTGGATCCATTACTCGGCATGCCAGTCCTGCTGTATGAATGGTCCGTAACGCAGAGCTGAGCTGCACAATATACGCCCATATCAAAGACTCTGGAAGCAATCCAGCATGCTGCCGTGGTAGAGGTCCATCATGCTGACCTAGAAGCAAAATGTTTTAAGTATCAACAAAAGCATACTAAAAATTAAAGTTAGCACATTCTGAATTATACAATTAATTTACACACTCATTTCACTCAACTCTTAACAGTCCTTGAGAGACATAACTACTGTGCTTTAATGGTTGGGCGGTTCTGTTTGTTTGGGTTGGGATTTTTTGGAAGGATACCGCATTTTAAACTGTCGACATTTCATTAGGCATTATCTTCACTGTCACTTTCAGGGAAAGTAGGCTGTTTTTTAAATTTTAGGATGAATAATCACTACAAGAACACTGGTTACAAATTGCTGAAAGTGAGCAATGAACCAAAATATGCAAGTACTTCAGAAATAAAAGTACCAGTATTCTGAAAAAACAAGCATGTACCACAATAGCTGCAACAGATCCCATTTTGCCTCCTTATTGTAGGCAGGCTTACAAATTAAACATTCTCTATCATCTGATAAGACAAAGTAACAAACTAGTTTCAAATTACATGGACAAATCATACTGGAAATTTTGGTGGCTAAACCTCGTTTAACACAACTTCACGTATGTTCCGCTTTGACCCAGCTCCCACGCAAGTCATCATCGCATGACCTCTGTTCATTGCATGACCTCTATTCAACGGGCCATACAAAAGCAATGTATCACTGCTTCTTAATGGATTTGTAGTCCTGCTTTCCAAAGTAAAACTAATTCTTTTTAAACACCCCCCCAAAATCTACATCGCAAATTCTTTGCGTAACACTGACCCAGAGATGGAAAAATAAAGATCTAGATAATAAATGCTATTTTTAGTAAGATGTGTGTAATACAAAGAAGTTGCTACTATTTGTGTGGTACAAAGTTGAATTAAGAGAAGAAAACACATCCAATGTTAAGACAGTGTACTTCAGTTTTAGAAAACACGATAGACTTTTCATGAGGTTGCTTCAGTACTGACTTTGCTATTTTTGAGACTAGCAATACCATCAGTATTCAGTAAAATAATTTAAGCATTCGATTCAGTTGTAAAATAACTGCACTCTTCTCCTCAAAACACTTCTTTCTTATTTTTTTATTTATTGGGGGTTTTTTTTCCCCTGTCCTTACAGGAGCATATCAACATCTGTGCACTTGCTAAAAAGAAGGCTGTGTGTGCACGTGTTTGCATGCATACAAACACACACAATATGTCAGAGTTACAAAACAAAACACATTACTGGAAATTTTTTACTTAGAAGTTCCACTTCCCAGAAGTTCCCAGCTTTCACTTCTGAGCTTTTGTTTGTTTACTTTTAAGCTTCACTTCATTTATCAGGTTTAAGGTGCTTTGGTGTAGATTATAAAGATCAAGACAACGACTCCTTTAAATAGCAATAAGCCTGACATGTCTATTGAAGGCTGAATATAATGAGATACTTTTTGCTTTTTCTGGCCCCCTGATGAATCATTATGCAAATCACTTCCCACAAACCAGCATACCAGAGGTCTCACATAGCAAACTTTTTCCCCTTGTGACTCTCTTCTTCAGTACGACAAAAATTATGATGATATAAAATGACTGATATAACGTCCTTTATTAGTCAAAGCTCTTTTCTAGTTACTACTTTCTATAGAATACACTTCATATTGACAGCAACGTGAAAGGATATTGTCAGAGCTACAATTGTATGAAATAAGTACGAACAGAACAGAAATGTTGTTATAACATCCCAAAGAAAGAGAAAACTTGGGGATTCTTTTTCTGCAGGCAACCTAAAACCAACAGCACTTGCCCTTTGAGTTCCAGATAAAGGCAATGTAACCAAGAGAATATTTGACATATGCTAGAAAGCTGAAAGATCAAAATTCCACACAGTTTATCCCCCTTAACAAAAAATGTCAATCAAGCAATGTTACTCCAGTAGCTTACTTTCCAGTAAAGACTCCCATGAGGGTACAATCAAATCTAGTCTGCTGTTTTCAGACTGGTTGGCTGTACCTCACGTTCACATACACTAAAGGTACAAGCTAAAACACTCAAAGGATCAGCTTTGAAATGCTCTCTTACAGATCTGCCTGTTAAAAGCAAGTAAGATTAAAAACAGTTCAGTTTGCTGCGATCCTGACTACCAAGTAAGTCTCATGAAGGCCCACTGGGCCTGCCACAGATGGCACTTGAGCAAGCACCCAAAAGTTCGCTCTTCACGGAAAACATACAGTTGAAAGCTTTCCAAAGAGTGCTGAACACAGTGGAAAACATCACAAGAATATAAGAAAACATTACAAAAATTATGAGAATTACTTTACTCCCCAAAGTGGTATTTTAGAAGTTCCATGGTTGATTTGGAAAGGTTTCCCACCGCAGGTTGAATCCATGGCCACAATATGCAAAATTTAAGATTATGTCCTTCTGCAGGGCAGATTCACCACCTCTCCCACTACTTCCATTTCTCCAAGATGCAGAACATAAGATACTAATGGAGAAGATGAAAAATTAAAGAACTGCCATTGCAAAAACACAGGTTATCCATTAATTTTCCTTCCTTTGTTAAGATGAACTCATTGTCAGCATTATTTATTTATTCCTTTTTAAGTTCTGTGCTATAATGTTCTTCACCAAGCTAGAAATGTCCCCTTTGCACTGGGGTGTGTATGCACAATACTTTTTTCTTTGCTCAAAAGCATTCAAATGAAATTCAGTTCCACAGAGCAAGGATAAAGCCAAGGATGGTCCTGGGTAGGAAGGAAGACCTGGGACCACCAGCAGCAGGCCCTGCTTTACATCATCAGGAATACTGTCAGAAAGCATGCTAACAAAGAGCAATTCTCATCAGATAGTTATGGATAAAACCCAACCCAAACCAAACAGAAGCCCAATGAAAAATTTAGCTGCTCACTAAATTGAACCTTTCTGTCCTGAAAATCAGTCTTTTACATTGAGAACTGTGAATTTTTCAGTGTTTGTGTAATGTTCCCGAGTTAAAGTACTAAAAGTAATTAATATAAATGCAGTACCCTTAATTCTCACCCTTCTCCAAGGAAACCTTCTGTTTTACATTTCTCAGTTTTCAATCCACAAGAAGGTTCTGAACTACTAGTGTAGCACTACATTTTGTGAAAAAATCTGAAGAAACTGAAAGCTGGAATTTACTTTGAAAACATTGCAGCTTTTGGCAAAGGTATTTTAGGATAATTATCAGTCACATATTTCGTCCTCAACAACATCATTTTGACTTCCAGTATTAATATATTCTCTCTCCTCGTCACAGTCTAACATACACAGCTTATTTCTTTTTCAATTGAAGAGGTAGTTCATGAAGAAACTTTCAGTAACAAGCGATACAAAAATTGTAAAGTCAGCTGTGAAGTCCATTTTTTGAGCACTACGTACTACTACTGTGTCCAAATTAAAACAAGCTCCAGGAAACTTGCCTATCTTCATTAGAAAGTATTTGTTTGCTGAAAAACAGAATTTGTGATGCTGAAAACTACTATTAACAGCATGCACACCAATGTTTAATTACTCAGAGCATATTTAATAAACAGATCAAAGGGCATACCAAAGGCATGCTTATCTCTGGCAACCACAAAAACTCATCAGGACATGAGAAAAAGCCTTATTGCAAGCAGTGGATAGTCATTGTTAGTTTGCCTGAATTTTCCATGCAATAGGTTTAAAATATGTCCATCCAGAATGTGGTTTATCACTTAATTATTGGATTGTAAGAACAACATTTCAGTACTGTTGGGTTAACTTACTCATTTAAAGAGAATATCAGTTCTGCAGAGATAAATGCATGTACTATAACCTGAAGTAGAGAAGTATCAGAATTGTGGAAGAAAACAGGAAGTTCCAGAACAACAGATTAAACGTCTAGGCACTTCTTATAGAAAAAAAAGAATATTGAGGAAATATGAGGAATGAGAAACAGACAAAAAGGAACTTGTCAAATCAATGTAGTCCAAATAGTATTTAACTGAAAACTCAGACTCCTGATTTAAAAATTGGTGAAAATTTAGTAAAATATGACAGAACATCAGATCATGACACTCCCATCTGAAGCAAGAGGATATTGCATCGCATAAAGAACATAAGTACTAAATTCTATAGAATTCAGAAGTACTAAAGAAATTAGCTTGCAACATAAAAATAAACATAAGTTGCTATTTTTTTCCCCAAACCAAAATCCCTTCCAAAGCAGTTGTGTAACAGGATCTGTACATAACATGGGTAAAAGAAAAAAAAAACAAAATCGAGACTGACCATACTGACACCAGTGACATGCAAAACAGCCAAGTAAACCATAATCCTCATCTTTTAACTGCCAAAGTCTTGTGTTGCCAACTGCAGTGTTCAACATAAATAAGGTTGCATACCTGAAATCAAATTCTCTGAGTTCACTGATCAGGTTCACAGTGTTGTGCCTCCTAAAACCATTAAAAGCATTTGCACTAATCTGGGCCTCATGCTGCAGAGTACCCAACTTCCATCCATTCCCCTGCTTCTCTTGGAAGTCTCCTCTAGGCAGGCAGACGGCCAAGAAACTCTGTGAGGGGATGGAGAAAGGATCCATGAAGGCAGGCAATTCTGAGAAATCAAGTTATAGGTATGCAATCTTATTTTTCTCTTTTAAATTGCTCCTTCTACTGAGGACCAGACTAGAAAGTAGCAGTTACCAAAAAAAAGAAAGGCCAAAGCAAAGATGTGCAGAAAGATTTGGCAAAATTGGGGAATTTCATGTGACTGTTTTTCTAATTTATCTAATAAAACCACTTGAAGAATAGGTAATGAGAAGTGGCAGTGGCAGGAGAGAGTTATATTCCCTACATGTCCCTATAAGTTCTGCCACAACAATTCATTTTAATTAAATAATACTTGGGTTTGGCTGAATAGAAATGGATGTCTTATTTCCAGTTTCAAAGTCTATCCCTGCCTATATAAGGAAGTTATAGTAGGTCAAATAAATGCTTTAAATAGCCCACTAGTCTGTTTCAAAGACATATACACCAAAATTGGAACAGTAGCTTGCAACAGATTCCTGACTGTATGAATGTAAGCAAATAGAATATTCTACCAGCCTCCCATGATTTGCACCTCAGAGAACTTCTGACCTAGAGAAAGTGCTTTCGCAGTTGACACTCAAGTATTTCTCCTCTGTATGCCCACTTTCCCCTTGAACACAGCCAAACGTCCACAATAATCTGTAATAAAGTTCCATGGCTTAATTACCTTTACACAGTTTTTTAATTTTCTTTCTGACTAGTTTCATCAGTCCCCAGTTCTAAGCTAGCACAGAAAGCAAACTACTGTTGCTTATTCACGTTTTCTTTATCCCTGATTTTTCAGACATCTACCAGTCATTTTTAACGCCATCATATTCCTGTCCACCTTTAAGAGCATGAAAACTACTATTCCATTTTGCTGTTCTTCATACAGAAGCTATTTTCCAATCCTTTGATCATCACTGTCGTGTCTTCTCAACTTCTTCGATGTTGTTCTATACTCTTCAAAATGTGTAAGAAGGACTAACACTAAATATGAGTCTATGTTTTCCATTTAATTCTTAACTCTTTTCTTAATAACCTGCAACAATCTGCTTCCTACTTACTGCTGTTCAGCAAGAGGACATTTTCCTTCATCTACTTAAGTGTACTACTCTACTATTGAGTGATAACAGCCCTGACATAGGCCACCTTTTATGTTTAGAGTTATGTTTTCCCTCAATCACATCTGTTTACATTACATCACCTGCTAGATCACTGCCAAAAGTCCCAGTCTTGTAAGATCCTTCTGCAATCCACCACAATTGGCCTTTTTTTAACAATTCAAATAATCTGGTATCATCAGCAAACTCTGACAGACCATTATTTATCCTTAGTGCAAATAGGTCAATGTGTTAAGAAATACAACTCCCAGCAAATATTCTTTTGAGACCTCATCACTGATCTCTCTTCACTGTGAAAATCAACCATTCATTCTCAATCTGTTCTTATCTTCTAACCAGTTATTAACCTTACTGAGGACATTCCCTTTCATTTCATGGCCGCTTGGTTTCTTTTAGAGATTCTAATGGACTTCAGTGAAAACCCAAGATTTTACCTACTGGTTCTTCCTTCAAAGAGCTTTAAGACATAAATGATCTCTAAAAGGGCAAAACTTAACTCTTTTCCAGTGTAACAAAAGAATGTGTCCCCAAGAATTTTATTATAACTTCTATTATTTTATCTAGAACAGACATAATTCTTATGTAATACTCTAGAGAGGTATAAGAACATAACAAGGATTGATTTACATGGAAACTGAAAACTATAGGTGGGAGACACTCAGAAGTCTAGTCCTGAACATAACAGCCATTAACTTGCCAGCAGGTGTTACAGCTTTATCCTACCAAATTAGCTGCACATCAGGCTCACTGCATTTGTAATTGTATACTTTGACTTACCCCAGGACAAGTCAAACTAGGGTTTTGTCTGTCCGAGATACTGCCAACCGATGGTGGAACTAAAGTTCCAACCTCACTTATTCTGGTCAGCTTAGCACAAAGCCAGTGGAAATTATTGAGTATATAAGGGATCTATAGGCCTTTAAATGTATTCACACAGAACCAATACATTAAATCCTGATCTACTATCTGAATAAATTTTTCCATGCCAACCTTTGAAACAGACTGAATTCGTAGCTAAATCCTCTAATAATTTCAAAAGGCACAAGAAAGAAGAAACCTTAGTTTCTGCTTCTCTTTATACAATGGCAGCATTTTGGGAACATCTACTCTAATATATTTTATTGGAGTAGATGGTCAGGTCAAAGTCTTTGGGTCATAACCTACTGCAGATCTAATTTCATGATTGGTCTTGCATCAAATAGCAAATTGACCCAAGAGCTCCAAGGGTACCTTTCTACCAAGATGGCCAATGGCATCTTGGCCTGCATCAGAAATAGCGTGGCCAGCAGGAGCAGGGAGGTGATTGTGCCCCTGTACTCAGCACTGGTGAGGCCGTACCTTGAGTCCTGTGTTCACTTTTGGGCTCCTCTCTACAAGGAGAACATTGAGGTGCTGGAGCATATCCAGAGAAGGTCGAAGAGGCTGGAGAACAAGCCCTGTGAGGAGTGACTGAGGGAATTGGGGATGTTTAGCCTGGAGAAAAGGAGGCTGAAGGGAGACCTCATCACTGTCTACAACTACCTGAAAGGAGGTTGTGATGAGGTGGGTGCTGGTCTCTTCTCGCATGTGACAAGCGATAGGATGAGAGAAAATGGCCGTAAGTTGTGCCATGGGAGGATTAGACTGGACATTAGGAAAAATTTCCTCACTGAAAGGGTGGTCAGGCACTGGCACAGGTTGCCCAGGGAGGGGATGGAGTTGCTATCCCTGGAGGTGTTTAAAAGACAGGTAGATGAGTTCCTTAGGGATATGGTTTAGTAAGGGCACAGGTATGGTTGGACTCAGTCTCAGAGGTCTTTTCCAACCAGATGATTCTATGATTCCTACCCTAAGTTTTTCCATGATTCCATTCTGCTGTGACCACTTCTCTTTTTCAGCATCACTCTGGGATCTACTAATAGCTGGGCCTATTGTGTTCCAGACAACACCTGGATGCAGGCTGTGGGTCTACATGGGTCAGGAACTGGTTCTAATAGGTACTACGATTGACAGCTTACTGTTTTGGAGGGAAAGAGGCTTTAGTCATATGGATATGAGATCCGTTGGGCAACTTACTGAGCCACAAACAATGCTGTGACAGATTTTATTATTTTAGCAACTCCTTGGAAGTCATAGTATAAATCTGAAAAAAAGTCTGACCTATGATGTGAAGCTTATGTTTGAAAATAATATATTGTTACAGGGATGTTTCAATCAATTTCTTGTCTTAACCAGTACTTCATGTTTCAAAACTTGTCTAATTAGTCCTCATAACACTTCATGAGGAAAACAAAAAAATTATAAGAGGAAGCCACCTAAGCAGCAAGCATCAAACTAACATAGCACACCTTTTACGATTTTGGAAACATCTGCAATAAGTGTTAGGTGTCACTCAGTGACAGACCTGCAATTAGGACCCCAGAGTTCTTGGCTCCCAACCCAATTCAAACTTATTTCTCTGTCAAAGAATTGTAATTCCCTGACAAACTGACATCAATTTTGCAAATTAGTCATAGGTCAAATGTGACCAGAAAAATAAATCGTTCATTGTTAGACATTAACTTTTAACTCATTATACTTTTCTGTTATTTAAAAAGAAAAATTTTATTCAGAAATTTTACAAACAGAAAGTGAAGAAGAGATCTCTGATCCCAATCAGATAGGACTGAAAAAATTAGGCTAAATAATTAATTTGAAAGACTACTTCTGACCAGTTACTTAAATAACTAACATAATTATTGTATGATAATGTATTTTCCTTACCCCATTTTCGTTTTGTGAAATAGGCATCAGCACTAGGGTCATTGAAGTGTCTGCTCATCATAGTTTCTCCTCCGGCATGAAAATCATATGCAAACACAAGAGCTTAAAAATAGAAACATGTGACAATTACTAACTCAAAAATATTTAGAAAAAAGTCTCAACACATCAGTTGGGGAAAAAAAAAACCCACAAAAATAAAACCAAAAAAACCTTACAATGTTCTCCAAATGCTTTAGTGGTAAACACCTCACGCAAGGTTACTATATTTGAGTGCTGAATTTTTTTCCACATGTCAACCAATACCATGCATTTTGTGTTAACAAGACGAAAACCTAAAAAAAAACAAAACCCATGGTTTAAAACGTAATGTTTTGAAGGCAAATTTTTTACTCTAACATTTCTTCTGAAACTACTAAAAAGCAATCAGACCTTAAAATATGACTACCATACTTAGGAATGCTAGTCCTATTGAGACAACTCAATTTTTCTCACCATGTATCCTCCGAAGGCAATATGGCAGGTCATCTTTACTATTTACAGCTTTATAGCATGATGTAATGTAGCCAAAGTTGCTTGTTTTCTGTATCCGATTGGGTGGTGGCAGTGGTTCCAAAGGAAAGAGACTGTGGTAGCTGTCCACTTCTGCAGGAACTGCTAAAATCAGTTTATACACAAAAATGTACTAGGTGTCAGTTGACTTTGAGAAAGTTAGCACAGTAGCAGAAAATATTAAAATCACTGTCATTAATATGTAAATTTTTGCACCATCTTTTAGGTGCATGTAAAGTTAAAATTCATTATTTTTGCTTTAATACCAATATATAGGTTGCTGGAAGGTATTTCACGGAGCTAAAAATAACTCTTCAGAAAAAGTTACATCAAGTAACAATGAATAGAATAGATGTACTGTTCTGCCACCTTCTCATTTGCCTTAAAAATTCACCCTTCTGAATGACATTTCTTTGGTGTTTTTCTCCTGCATAGATTCATAAATAAGCACCAATTTCCATACAGACTTCGTACCACTGTAAGAACTCTGTTTTCATCACAAGAACCAAAATCTGAATCTTACATATTGCAACATACTGGATTAGAAAACAGAGGAGGGTGGGGAGGGGACAGGAGAGGTGCTAAAGGTTTACAAATCAGATTAAAAGATTACCCTTGCTAGAGATACACTTGTACTCATCTGGATTAGTAAACTAAACTGCATTTTTTACTAGATCATTATCATATTAAACACATATGAAAAGGAGACTGCAACCAAAAAAGGCAATCTGTATAAATCAAGTTGAATACAATAAACTGTAAATTCTCCAAAAGCCAAATTACAAAGAATACTACACACTTCTCTTGCCTGACTAGTACAAAACCTTCTCTGACATACCACCCAATTCATCTTAAAACCAACTAACTTGCTAGCTTATATATAGCCTTTGAAAATACATGCATTCTTTAAATACCTAATATGAACAAAGTAATACAATATTGTTTTTCAGGAGGTTTTATTGCCTTAATGATTTTTCCTTTCTTAGTAACTTTAAATATTCTCAACCATAAGGAGTTTCAAAACAGAAGAAAATTACAGAAGAAAAAGAGAACAGAAGCAAGAAAAATTTCATATTTCTGAAATACTTTGGTTATCCACAGTCCAGGTTGATTATTAAGGCTTTTTGAAATATTAAAAACAGACAGTGTTTTTTTCAAGATGTTGTTAATATTCTTGAACACATGTGTTTGCAGAACAATATGATCACAGTCTAGTTTAAAAGAAACACTTACTTACCAGGGACATCGGCCTGATCAATCTGGGCCATAGTTATTAAGTGTCTGTTGATCAGTTCCTGAAGAACAAAGTAAGGCTCATCATGTTTGATAAGTTAACAGTAAACTGCCTTTGAAGTACCTGCTACTTGTACTAAAATATTGAGTTGATGTTAATGCCTGGGGCAGGGAGAAGACCACTAGCTTGAAAAGTTTAATGACAAAATATATTAATTCTCGAAGGAAGGAGCTGCAGAAGACTCATGAGCTAGAGTTAACATTGACAGAGCCACACTACTACAGTAAAGCTGAAATAAGTAACAGAGCCAGCCCTCAGAGAAGGGCTCATTAACATCTGCATATACTTCTGTTTCAGTGAAAGACTTTACAACTGGATAGAATTACAGCTAAAAAGAATACTACATAAATGAACTCGCACACACCAGAACAATACGCAAGAATACACAGCTGAACAGTAAACTGCATAGTATGCAGATTCAACTGTAGTCACATATGCTGTACGTAACCCTCTGTTGCACTTCATCCATTACAGAAAATGACTTTTAAAATTTTCCACAGGGAAAACGCACTGCACAGATTTTGACTGGCTATTTCTTTTCTACTACTAGAGATTCTCTAATTTTTTGCCAAGATATGTGATTTTCCTTTAAATTCTCACTATCTTACCTGTCTGAGCTCATCTGCCATGAAGAACGAAGGTGCATTTGCTTTTGGCTGCATGTAAGCAACATGAGGGGCAGCTGGATGGTAAATGTGGTAGTTTGGAAATACCTGAAAACAAAACATTTTAAGAAGCAGTTTAAAATCCTTAAGGACTGGGAAAACAAAGATTTTATTTTCACTCTTTTACTTTGAACTACTGACCTATGAAGTCTTTATGCACAGCATGTGTTACAAATATATGGTCAGATACACCACTCTGTCCTTACGTGATATTCACTACTAATGATTTCAAGGGGGTTTGTGTATGTATGTACATAGTTATTTTAACATTTTTGTAACTGTCTTTTCCCCTCCACTGTAAATGTAAGAGTTCTTTAACCTACCATAAAAAAGGGGGGTTTTTTTCTGCTATCTCATTAGGTATGTATCCACTAAGACATACAAAAAATTATTTCTTTCTCCTGCTGTATAAAAACCCAAAACGCTACATATAGGTAAAAAAAAATACATTAAAATATATAAAAATTCTCTGGGTCTTAAATTTCAGTGATTTTGGAGAACATTAAAACACAAGTAAAAGGTCAAATCAAATAAAGGTTTCGCAGTGTTAAGAATAATCTCTGTAGTATCCAGCAATTCAGGATGTGTAAACTCCATACACTTCTGTATCGAAAGGAAACGTACCATTCCTGTGAGAGGTGCTGGAGTTGTATCAGTGTAGAAGTACGTTGTACCACCTACTGTTTCCTTCTGAATCACCTGGCCAGTAGATGGAGGCTGAGAGACAGCATTAGCAACAGAAGCAGAGGCACTAGTAGGCACCATATAGTTTGCTGGGTTAGGAGTATGACTTCTTCTTCGAGGAGCAGGAGATGTATGAGGAGTTATTTTGGGGGAATGAAGAGGAGACGATCCTGCTGACAGTGACATTCCTTGAGGAAACACAAGAAGATATTCTTGATCAAATCCTTGATTGAAAAACCCTACCAATCTGAAAAAAACAGCCTTCACTACCAATCTATGCATGTGAGATGCTTAAGGATTGCTACATTAATATGAAGAATTAAAAAGTAAAACATTCCAAGTAACAATTAACAGATACATTTGAGAATAAAAATCCTTGCTTAGTTCAGGACCTGGGAACTTATGATCTATACATGAAGAATAGGAATGAAAGACACAAGTAGTACAAAGGGGGAAATTAATCAAATTAATAAACTTTCTTCTAGACATAGCATTAAACCGCAAAAATATCAAACATTAATGAATATAAGGTAAGTGAATGTTTACGTAACAGTTACACAAGCAGTCAACGGAGTCCGCCAAGCTGTGACTCACTTCACCTAATTATACGTGTACCTTTATCAGAATGAACTCCACAGCTATGAATGAGTATTAGAGTAAGATCTCCAGTAAATACAGCACACAAATAAGCAACAAACAATATGCTACTTTTTACAATTTCAGGGGAGAGATTGTCTATTTTCCTATAATTATTATATTCAAAAATAATCCTCAAAAAGATCTATTTGTTATGCAAACAGGTAACTTCTCAGAATATGGAGTCCATTAGGTATTCATGCTGAAATTTTTTAAATTTATTTAATTTTTTTTTGACTGGTGTTTACCCTCAATATTAGACAGGCAACTCAACTGAAACTTAAGAAGCTCAGCTTCTAAACAAAGTACCTCAGCAGGGAAAAACAAGGGCAATTTTTTCTGCAGACACACAGTTACCGAAAATTAGTTCATTTACTTCAAGAATCACCATCAGACACAGAATTCTCAGATACGCTTATTTATAAAAATTTAGATGTCAAAATAAAATGCCAGGATGAGGAAGAATTACCCTTCAGAAAACTCCTATTAGTACTACTAGAAGACCACAGATATCCAGGTATTCAGATGTACTTCTTCAGTATTCAGGTATTCTATGTACTTTCTCATCTTTAACAGTCAGAATTATATTAGTCATACTAAATTCTGTTTTTTTAAAAGGATAGAAGGCACACAACCTTCACATTTAATGCTCTATGGAGAGCTGAAAATTCTTCTCTAATTAAGAATTCAGTGGGCATTCAGTCATTTGCTTATATTATTTCCATTTATAAGGTCTGGAAGTAATGTAAGCAAATATCTGGGTAATAAAATCAAGAGCAACTTCTTTCTGCATGCACACTTTTTATTTACCAAAAGCTGGTTTAGTTACTTCAATCAGGAGTTATTATACACAGAAGTCTCAATATGCATCCACAGTAATGTGTAGGAGTGTTTTTACACTCATGTCTTGTCTCTAGAGTAGTTGCACTCTCACTCCTAGATTTACTTTTTTTCTTTTTTTCACAAACCACAACAGTAAATAATAATTTTAGCATTAACAGTTTAATCAGTAATTGGGGAAAAATGATTTTGAAGCTACGTTACCCTAACAATATTAACAGAATATTTGTAACCTTTCATTCAGCTCCAATCATTAACTTTTTTAACATCTCAAAAATTATATATTAATTCAGAACAATTATTTCTTTTGTTCTTTAAAAGTGAACAGTTCTAACAAAATAAATTATTAATATAAATCATAATAAAACCTTATGCCTTTTCCTTTTGTTGGGTCTCTTCAGTCATTTATTCTTTTTACAAAATATAAGAAAATAAGACTAAGAATATGAAAATTATAAAAATATAAAATCTAGACTTTTCTGGGCCAGAACTTTTATTTATATTAATACATGGTACAAGTGCGTACACACAACTTCGACATGCAATACTGCAGAACAATTGCTTGCTGCTTAGTGTGTTAGTTTAATAAAATGCAAATTATAATAGGCACTGCTGAATGTTTAATTTTTAAAGTACTTCTGAATGGTAACATTTAATTTCCTAAATTCTGTTTACAAATCAACTGTATGACTGTAAAATGTTATGCATTGTGGTAGTGCTGGTTTACACTACAAAACAAAGTAAGTTTCCATTAAGGTAAAAGCTGCTGTGAGCAATTAACACTTAAATATTTCAATAGCTACTGTATAGGTGGTTACATTTTTAACAATAGACTAAGTTATAAATGCATTCTTAACCCACTATGGGAAAAGAGTGATTTCAAAGGAAACTATATATTACTATTAAAATTTGACTGATGGCTAATTAAAGCGGCCATAAAACTGAAGAAGCTGTACAATGTGCCTACAATGTTCAAGGGATTTTCTTCATCTAGGTAAAGTTATTGACATGTCTTTTACACTCCATTCCAACAAAACATTATTAACTTAAGTCCTTGTATGCATGTAACCTCTACACAGATAGAAATAACTGGCTTCAGGAAAACTTCATTTTCAATAAAACATCGAACTGTAAGAACCAGGAAAAAAACCCAGCAGCATTCATACATACTATTGAAAAATTTACTGAAGACTTCTCTACTTTAAAATAAAAGCTGTACATACAAGATGTAGTATACTGTAAATCTTATCTTAGAAATTAAAGTCATGTCTTGCAACCTTGCTAAAATTATATTGGAACCTTCTCAGAACAATATCCAGATCTATCACTAGTTTTTCTTACTGATACGATGGAAATTGTTTGAAATTGTAAGATTTCCTTTTTAAAAAATTTATTCCTGCCAAAGAATAGTTACAAATATGAATCCTTAATGCCTTTCCTTGAGTATTAATGCAAAACTGAAGGAAGACAGAGCTATACAAATCCTTTCAAATGTTCTTTCTGCCTCAGTTAGGTCTGATTTTGGAAGGACATTGAGAGTTCAATAAAAATCATCTGGTGGGCAGAACGTACAGACTTATAATTCACCAATATACATTACTATGTATATTTCAAGATAAGAAAAAGCTTGACTACAGTAAACATACTACAGGAACAATATACTACAAGTAAAGAGAAATCTGGGGCTAGTGCTGCAGCAAATATTCAAGGTGACAGATTCTTCTGAGACAGATGCATTAAATTCTGCAGAGTCTAAGTAAGTATTATTAGAAGTCCAATATCACATAAAAAAATCAATACAGTGAAACTAGTGTATAGCTGAGTACTTATGGAAGCAAATAATTGGGTGTGCAAACTCAATCAGATCTCATTTAATTATTTCAATCAGTTAAAAACTTACTAATATTAAGATTTAACCACAACAAAATAGAATTAGAGGGAAATAAAGGAAAATGGCTACATTAAAAGGTAAGTATTTATTCTTAATGACTCATATTGAAGGAAAAAACCAGTACTGAACATATGATAGTAACAATGCGATGAATATTTCTCACAGAATTAGACATGCTGTTTTCATAGCACTATTTATAAGTATTTATATATAAATTATATTTAAGTTATACTTATATATAACACTTATTCACATAAAGGCCTAAGAAAAAAAGGGAGCTTGAATAATCTACAATTTATAATTTCACAATTTATTTTTATATATGAAAATATAAACATCATACAAGTGATCCTGACAAAAAACCCACAAGCATTTATAAGCTTTCCCTATGAGACAGTTTTGTGTTCCCCTATATTAAAATACCAACAGAAGTACTAAGACAAACACCAAAAACCTGCTTCAAACTGTCCTTCCTGAGACTTACCTACCAGTAAAGGTGGCTCTCCATTTCTCGCCCAGGTGAATTTTAATACCCTTCATGAAGAAGTCAAACACTATCTTGAAAGGTAAATAGCAAGAGGAATGGGCTTCTTCCACTTCAATTACTTACATCTAAAAAGCAGTGTCATGGCACACAGCTGTCATGGTATCACACCAACATGGAAACGGTTCTGGGATTTGAAGGTCTTTCCACAATATTCACAGTGACTGTATAGGCTACTTACGCATACCTGGAGCTCCTGCTGCTACTCTCATTTTAGATAAAGCAAGAGGTCATATTTATATAGCCCTCTTTAATGTTATATTTTCACTTCTTGCATTGTTTTTTTTTTTATTTTTCAAGTTTCATTGAGACCGAGGAAAGGGAAGTGGTAGACTTTGAAATTAATTTGAGACAGTACTCAGAGATATTTTATGAGATTAACACTTCTAGTAACACTTTGTAGCATGCAATGTATTTGAACGAAAAGCTAGGTTGTATTTTGAATGTGACAATTCATAAACAGGATAAACAGGATCACAGAAAGGGCATCAAGCATGAATTCTCACTAAGGACTCCGTGTGTAGTTTTTGGATTCAATGGAAGTTTAAACATAATGAAGCAGGATGCCATTAAGCTCATGTGTATACAAATCAGCTGGGCTACAACATAAATACTTCTTCAAAAACAGAGGAGTCCAACAAATGTTCTATACACACTTTCTTACTTTTGCGTACAAATTTACTCACCTAAAACCATATCCTTATGCCTCTAAGGCTTATAAACACAGTGAGGTAAAAAATTAAGCATTTACCATTTTATTACTATTATTATACTCTAGACTATTAGGTACATTTTGATGAATGACTAAATGAAGTAACTAAACCATACTTTTTCAATAACTTCTTTCACACAGCATGCTTAAATTCACTATTTATTTCTTTTTCTTATAAGCTCTCTATCAGGTCTTTCTCCTTAGTATTGTTTGGGATAAAACTCATTTTACCATCTCTTTGCCTTCTTCCCTTCTTGTATTATTCTAGCACAACTATGGAACTTTCTCAGCATAATGGCTGCACCATACTTGAGACAGGAGGTTGGAACAAGCTCTTGGTGCCTTAGGCCACTCAATCCACCTTAGCTGAAGGTGGTCCATTTCCAGCTGAGGTTCTGAGCTCAGAAAATTACAGAGAACTACAGTATCCTCTCACGAATGGAGCCGTGTCAACAGGACACAAGCATGTCACGTTCATACTCCTGATTCCTAAGCCTGCAGAAACATGACCACTAGCATTCTGCATAAGCTCAGAGCCTGTCTTGGACTAAATATAAAAGCAAGACCAATTTGCTGCGATTTCCATCGATGACAAAGGTACCTCTCTTTAGCTATAGTGTAGCTTAAGCAAAGCCAAGCTGAAGATTTTCTCTGCTAGGAGCTAGACTTCTGTTCTCTCTCAAGTTTAACCCAGCAATGATGTCTTATCGCTTTGATGACATTCATTAATTTCTTTCATATGCTTTGCTGCACATTTCAATGGTGCTTTTACTCTGATATGGCTACACAGAACTAGATAAGCTAAGCTTGTTAGCAGAAGTACTATTTGAAGATTGTCAACAACTTACTAAATTCCCCATACAAATGATAAATGGGATGTGTTTCCTAGCAAGAGAATGAAAGGAGCAAAAAACCAGGGTATTATCCAGGGGAGCTTAAGGAAAGAAGGTTTGAAGAGGGTGAAGGAGATCTGTTCAAAGCTCTTTAACAGGACAGCTATTTGTGTAAGTCACATTTTATCTCACTATGTTTTCAGATTCTATTAAAGGCTACCAAGATAAAAATTGGCTCTGTGTTGAGATTATGCTAGAAACCACTTATCTAAGTAAATAAGCATAAAAGTAGGAGTAACTGTCTTCCATGCTAAGCCCTAATGGATAGGTCAGATGTGGATAAAAGTTATCTATTAAAGCATGTTAGGTTTCAGTTGTCATTTATTCCAGTATTTCTTCAGTGCTATCGATAAGACAGGAAGAACAAATATTTTTCAGGGACAATCAATTTTGTGAAGTTATCTATGAAACACTGTATGTAAGAAGTGGTTTTGATTTACACCTACCTTTTAGGAAATATCAGAAATCAGAGATGTGAAAGAACTTAATTTTCTCCACATTCAAGAGGGAAACCAAATGATCATTCTCTTCATTTAGCTGCTTTGTTATGGATGAATTAAACTATGGAACTTTTAACAAATTACTCCTACTACATTTCCTTATTTATTATTTCCTTATTCTTCCATTATTCTGTAAGATGCTATAAGCAATCTTAATCTCATGCAAATGCTTGAACCTTATATGTTTCCTGAAAGTTATTCTACTGGAGAAGAGTTACCATTCAGATGGAAGGAGACTTTTCTTTATTTAAAGGAAAATTCTTATAAACACTTTTACATGGACTTCACTTGAATTTATTTTCACTTTTTTAAAACTAGCAGGTCAAAATAATTTTTAAGGACAATTTCAGAACATATTTAAATATTTTTTTATTCTGTTATCAAATATGAACTAAACAGTGAAGTTTCCTCATACATAAATACTTCTTTTTATTGAAGATGCCAATCTTTTAGAAAGAGCACTTCCTAACTCATCTGGAGTAACAGAAGTTTTTGTGGATGTATATTATTGACAGATAAATCATTTAAATAAAAATAAATGTCTGAGTGTTATTTAAACAGAAGATTTAGGTTCAGAAAATTCTACACTTAATGTAGAGAAAGAAGCTTCTAAAGAAATTCAGAGCACCCGACCAAGATCCCTATTCTGAACCATAGTGTCTTTTTTAATTATAGAAGACGACGAGGGAAACAAGCCAACTTTACCTGAAGTTGGCTCTTTTAAATAGTCCCTCATCCCTTTCATCCATAAATAATAGTATTAGAACCTAGACAGTATTGGCATCTATATTTCTAGGAGCTCAAACTGTCATGCAAACCTCTTATCAACAATGTTACTTATCTTTTCAAGTATTACTTACAGATAGTAAAGAAATTGGACTGTGAAGGATCCTTCTGAGACCCACTGGGCACTTTCCAAAAGTAGGTCATATTATTTTATTCTATTTAATCCTTTATAAACTTTTAAATCCAGGTGACAAGGCTGACAGGCATATAAACACAACAGTTTCCAATAAGACTGTACAGCACAATATAGTACAAATTAGACACAGTACTGCAACTTGTTCATTTGGTCAGCAGAAGCATCAATCACTTTCTCAACCTGTTCCGATAGTTAGAAATGACTGCCAAGCGCTGGCTTCTTTCACATTGACACTGAGATTTATTCCCTGGCATCACAAAGACTGAAATTCAGTTCAATACATAATAATTAACAATACTTACTTACAAACCCAAACATTTGCAATAGTTGCCTCTCTGCCTTTCGGCAGCTACCTAATGCTTCTTGTCTGTCACAAGACTGCCAAAGTTTTAAGCACAAACAGAAACTTGCTAAAGGATCTTCAATGTGTAATATCCAGATCTGCTGATGGCTGTATCTTAAAACTACTTCATTTTATTTGAAAATAAATATTAGAATTACAATAACTTTTTAAGATCGTAAGTTTAAAAAAAGATGCATGAAGAACTTGATCTTTTTAAGTGTAAAAAAAATTTTGTCATTCAGAACTGTATAACTGCATGGAACATTTTGGTAGAGGAAATAATCATAAATTGGTTTTAAAAGTGAGATTACACATGACAGACACAATAACAACACTTCCTTGCAAGGCAAATTCTTTTAGAATAAACTTATCTTGGTTTTCATAGAGATTTTTAAGTCCTCATATGTACTCATTAACATTGAAAACTATTACTTCTAGATTATATATTCTAGAAACAACTCAAAAGAGCAAATCAATATGTGGTAAACAGAACACATATTCACTGTAGACTGCACTGTATTTCTAGCCTAAGGGCTGTTTAAATCATCTTCAGGTACCGCTCTGGAAAGGACCATATCAAGTACAGTATGTGATAACTCGGCACCCCTTATGCCCAGAAAGAGCAGAGTAAAAATTAGGCTGAGTTAATTTCAGTACGAAACAGATTTCACAGTCTGCAGTGTGACTTCCATACTACTAAAAGGAAAATCCCAAGTTCCTGTACTTTTATACGCTTGAAGATTGTCTTAAAACTAAGACCCCAAGCAAAAGGTAGCTACATTTATACCTGATAAACCTGATCAGTATCAGTACAGGATTATGTTTGGCATCAAAAGAAGCAACTGTACTGCAAATCATTACTCTCGACTTACCTGGAGCTAGCCCAGCAGTAGCAGGACCTCCCATGGAGGGGTGAGAGAACAAGGCTTGAGAGAAGGCAGACACACTTGACTGGGATACATTACTCAGCCTGGAGGTTGATCCTCCTTTAGGAATAAATTCACTTGCAGAAGGATTTGGTGTCTGTTTAAAAACAAATGCAAATCAAATGTTTATGTTAAATGTGAAGAGATGGTCAGTGCCTATTTAGTAGAAAATAATAAAGCCTACTGAGTGCAGGGGACGCTTTCGAGCTACATGCAGCCTGCTGACAAGAACAGCACATACTGGAAGCTGGTCTGCATGAAAAAATCTAAATGTGTTTCTAGCTTATTTTTTGCTAATACTCATGTAGCATTAGCAAGCTTTCCATATGAACAGCTGACGCATGAGTTCATACAAACACTTTGTAAAAGGCTTGAATATATGTGACGCTGAGAAAGCTTTGTCACTGCTGCACAGACTGTTCCTATGTGACTTCAGAGATAACCGCTCAAACTAAGTAGCGGTTTCAAATTTAAGAAGCAAAACTGATTCCTACTAAAGGAGTCACCCTGCCTCTATTTCAAATATGCCTATATTCCTTTTCTTGTGAAATTAACTTCTAATTTAATTACCTATTCCATTTATGTAGCATCTTTAATAATGAGGTTTAATTTGCTACCACAAAACCAAATAGTAGTAACCATCAAACACTCAGTATTTATTGTTACATAAAATATATCACACAAGCAACTTTTAATTTCTATTAAAATCTGTGCACAAGGTTTTGTAGATTGGAGGGAGGTGTTTGTTTCGTGGTGAAGTTTTTGTTTGTTTTGGGATAGAAGGGGTTAGGAAAAAAATCCTAATTAGACTTCGAAAGGCAATGAGCTTATTATTGGACAATCAATTACAAAAGACACTATTGGAAGAAAGAAGAAATTAAACCAAGAAATAAAGCCAATTATGACATGAATACACTGAAAAGCTTGAAGATCATTAACTGTGAAAGTTAAGTTTAAGAAGTAATCTTCAGATTACTGTTAAAAACTAACTCATGTTTTTTTTTAAAGCAAGTTATATCAGACCACTTTGGTTTTAGGAAGGTTTTAAATGACCAAATATGTCAACTGTTAGTTAAACTACCAATACTGATTTTTACCAATATGAATAAAGCTGCATCAGAGAAGTTAAGTTAGTGTCAAATTAGAAAAGTGTGATTACAAAACACTAATTTAGACAGTGAAGAGAAGTATTTGATAAGTATTCTATTTTAGTGTTACATTGGTCTTAATATCTTTGAGTACTTCAGCCAAATATCATAGTATTAACGTATTTCAAAGCACTGGAAAGAGGATTCTAAAAGCTGTAAAATTAAAGATCGTGATCAGGTTTAAAAACAAACAGTAAGAATATTCCGTTTCTAATCACACAGTAAATTTTCACCACTAACAACCTTATGATGTTACGTATTAGTCATTCTATACATGCATGCATCTGACTATTCAAAGAATAGCTATAACATATGTAGACTGGTAGAGTAAAACACTTAAGATTTACACGAGTAGAAAGTTCACAATCTTATAACTCGTCAATCACATTTAGTCAAGGAAAACTTGCTAAAGTATACACTAATGCAGCAAAACAAATGGTAAGTTGCATTATACAGAGTGAAAGCAAGTAACTGATACATTTAAACTCAAAAGATAATATTCTGGACTTATCTGAATTTTAGGCACAGGAATAACTAAGAGAATGGTGTTCCTCTACATAAAATCTGGCATACAAAAACTCAGCCAAATCTGCATTGAAAACGGAGAAAATTACAGATGTCGTAAAGAGCAGTGGAAGTTCTCCAAATAGCGATACAGCCGAAAAGTCATCATCACCCAAAACCACTGGGAGAGTAAGGGACAGAATTTGTAGCATCTTGCTAAAAGTATATAATTTCAAAGAACTACATGAGAGCCACATTTTTCCACTGCTAAAACTAGCCATGACACATCCATAGATCTACCATACCTAAACACTGTGTCAACTGGGCAACAAGGGCAGGACATAGCAAAAAAATCCTGAAGCGTGCCAGTGGTGGGAAAAACACCTTCTGAAAGATAGCCTCAGCCTTTCCTGGAGCAAATCATGGAGTTCCCAAAATCCCATCCATTCCATGCCAGCCAAACTCTTATCACTCTCACCAACTGATTCAATTAATGCCTACAGAACAGGGCTACTTTTATTTCTAAATGCATTCTGTAAATTTTCATAGACCGGTTTTGGTCTCTAAAATTTACTTATATCCATCATAATTTTAAAAGGGAACTACTTGAGAGCTCTGCGTTAATTGGCAGGTGTTTCAACTTATCCAAGTGAATCCAAGTCAAATTCAGGAATCTGCTAGAGCAGTTTGAGTTCATGCTGCAGAATTACTAACAGCAGTGGGTCAAGCCTGATAGAAATTCAGTTTTCATTCCTTTTTTTGGTGTGGCAATTCAGGATCAGAATCAAAGCCTTACAGGTTGTTTGTAAATAACTTTGATGAAAGAATTTTATATGAGTAAACAGCTTTGATTTGCACAGCCAGACTCTTTACTATTAAGAGCCTGTTTTACTTATCTATGCTGTTATAAGCCTAAACCTGTAATCCAAGACTTTTCTCATCGGTAAAAAAAAGGTGATTTAACTTTTGTTCTAATTTTAAAAGACCCCTCTACATTCAAGCTGTTTCCTAAATGCAGAAAAATGCCTGAGCTCCACAACCACCAGCCAGAACAAATTAATCTAACTAGTACAAAATCTAATAATTTGTGGTCAAAACTAGTTAATATTTTGTCATAAAATTTGAAACTTAAGCCTCAGGCCACATTTAAATATATTACATCTATGTGAAGCTGCAGTTCTTAAAACGTTTCCAAAAGTATTCAAGTTTTCATTTGAATTAAAGAACTACTTTTTCCTGCATATTTTGCTTCCAATAAAATAATAAAAAAAATATAACACTTTCATAGCATATAGTAAGTAAGCTAGAATAATCCTTAAAGTGTCACGGAGTATCAAAGCATGCTGTAACACAGGGATGCCCAAGTTATGGAGCTTTGGAAGGACATGCAGGGAACCCACAGGAGTAGTGGAAACCACCCTTCTCTCTCTCTCTCTCTTATTTGCAGTTCAGCACCTCACAACACAGAGCTGCACAGCACCAGCAGAGCCACCATCTCTGTTTCAGTGGCTGTAACAACACTGCATTACATCGGTCCTGGTCCCACATTCTACCAAAGCCAAGAGCCAGTTACCTAAAGCAAAAAGTAGGCCATTTTAATTTTATTTCAGAAGAATGTGCTAATGTACTTACCATGTTAAAATTGGATATAAGCTTTTTTGTTCTTTGTTTGTTTTCCTGCACCTCCAAATTCATGCTGATCTGTTCTGACATCCCAAATTGCATAATCCTGTAATGGTTACAGAAAACCAGCACTAAACTATACCCACACTATAAGCAGGGCAGTCCTCTAACACTCTGCTTTTGGCACAGCTTTCAGAGTATCTCTTAGGAACCTCAAAGCATGCAACCGTGCTACTGGGTTTTTATGTGCGGTTATTTTTTTGTTGTTTTCTGGGCAGATTAGTTGTTATTGTCATGGACAGATGAGGAACTTCATTTTATGCAGAGAGCATCAGTGTAATCCCTCTGTTTCCAAGATTCCTTGTTAACTACTACATCAGAGAAGGACACATTCTGAGATGCCGGATCAGTCCAGTTGACACTGGAGGTCACCAAAGGTTTCAAAGCAAGTCTTTCCCTCCCACTATTGAATTTGTGCAATATGCTTCTTTATCTCAATTACCGTGACACACCATCACAACACCCATACAAGAAGCTCTAACAAATTTCAACTCATCAACATTATTAGTTATATTCCTCTCCTGCTCTTCCAGAAGAATTAGAGATGATTTCATTAAAACTGGGTAGAAATAGGAGACCGAAGAGTTGGGGTTTTTTTAAAACCATGACACAGGCTCAAACAAATAAAACTGCTAATAAAGATTTGTTACATTTTAGCAAGTAGATCGCACTAAAAAGTAAACTTTTAAAGACTCAAAATATTTCCATATTTCTTTAACAAAGCACTTCAAATTGCTGTAAAAACTATCAAGTCCATGTTCTTGATGCAAAATATTAGAAAAATTAATTTCTATAAATTTTTTTTGTTCAAGAATCATGTTATTGATGGTGCTTTAAGAACTGATCTGTATAATAAAAAATGTAGCCCTATTATTTTAAGGAAATTGGCATTTGCTATTACAGTATGTTTCACATGGTGGTGTAGTATCTCAGGATACTTCCTAACATACGGTAGGACATATTGCTGAAGAACAAAATTTGATTTGTTTTGTTTTTACTTTTTTTTTTAATGCACAACCCAGAACACAATTCACTGTGTGGACAACTTCTAATCATGTAAGCTTAAACACCGTATTTAAAGCAAATAGATCTGGAGTATAAATTCATAGCCATGCATGAGAAACAGTCATACTGTTTTGTAATGCATGTTGTAAACTACCTTGCTTTTTAAAACAGCCTCTTTTTGGACAAAAATCTCTAAACATTGTACCATGAAATAGTGTATTCCCACATTTTAGACCATACATTTGGAAGAAAGGAGATTCAAATAGGCATATGAGCTTCAATGCCTGCCCAGCACTGCAGAACCTCAGCAATTTTGAGATGTAATTCTGCTTTTTCATTTTCAAACACAAACAAAAAAACCTCCCCTCAGACAGATGTGTCTCCACCATAATTTAAGCTTTCTACTTATTGTTTAGCACTCACCATAGGCCAAAATTTAGTTTGTATAACTTACTAGTCACACCTGCAAAAATCTCTAAACAAACTGTATTTTAAAATACAACAATGCTATTTGTAGATAATACATGTACTGAAGTAGAAAAACAACGTCAATCTGAAATCCCAGCATGGAACCACCCATTTTTAAGTAGTTTCATGTACTATATGTCTCCAGTCACTTCTTGTACTTCTATAATTAGAATTTCCAATTTTTAGCAGTTTTCTAGCTTTGTTTAAGCTCTAATTTAAAAAACTTTCAAACTAGAATGCAAAGATGATTAGAATGAAAACATCAAGATAAAATTCAGTTTATCATCTATGTTGAACTTTATATACTCAATCTCCTCTGCAGCCTATTTTCACATTTTTCTCAATTCACTCTTGTCAGACTCCACTTTTCTCTGCAGTCCCTCCCCCTTCTGCTATTTCCCATGGCTGTAACATCCTTCTGTTCTTGTTTCTGTCAGATATGCACACACATGCTTTTCTGAAGTCCCACGTTTCCATGGGAAGCTATGTAATTGCATTGTATAATACAAAATCTTATGCTGTATATAGTTTAAGTCAATTACATAGCTGAAATTCTGGCACAATAAAGGAGCTTAGAACTGCACCCTTCAAAAGCCAATCCCAAGCTATTGCCACTAACCTTGAGGGGACCTTGAGCTTCTCATCGCCACACTTTCAACACAACTTTGGACAGCACAGGTACTGAGAAGACAATTGCTCCTGGCCAGGAGCTCCAAGTCACAGACTATTGGCTCTCCAGACTCCAGAAACACTACATTTTTCTGCCCTACTCTACACAGAGTAGATAAAAAACAAATCTTGCTGCAACACTTAAGAAGCACAGAAAACAATGGAGGACACGGGGCTTTCCCTGCCCTTGAATGTTCACCTGAACACCTTTCTGATTCTCTCTTCTCAGAGCAAATATCTACTAATTATAGTTTATACTCCCATCAGACACACACAATAAATTCAATCTGTCAATCTTCTCTCCCTTGAGAGAAGTAGGGCTCCACATGTTCCAGCTACTCCTCTGCAACCCTACCTGTTTCTTCTACCAGTGTTTCCTTTATGCTTTTCTCCACCAGTGGCCTGTGCTGTTTCCTCAGCAGCAGAAGGGCCAAGACAGACTTAAGTCCAAATGCTCCTACACAATGTAGCATCAGTTGGCCTGTACCATGCTGCCTGTGACTTCAAATTTGAGTAACAAAAAGATGTCCAGACATCAAGTAACACAGAACTAGTATTGGTATGGAAGGTTTGAGTTTCATGTTGGCACTTACATGTCAGAAATTTAGCAAACTGAAACTCTCAAGGTGCCACAAATTCTTGTTATGTCCGTTTTCAATTTACCCTTTTCACTCCTTTAAAAAATATCAAAAAGAACACAGCTGTCATAAAAAGACTACAGTAACGATCTCTGAAGAATCAAAAGCACTACACAAGTGCAAAATAGTATTACCAGCAGTGCTGCAGTTCCCATCACTATAATAATTTCCATCCAAACCCCACTTTAAGGGACACGGAGCAGATTCCTCCCAGGTTAGAATTATCCTTCAATATTACTCCAAGGATAACCTGCTAGTTCTGTACAGAGATGCTCAATTGCAGCTCTACCTCTTCCCTGTCTTAAGTAGCTGAAAAATTCAGGAATAAATTAACAATAAAGTTTAACAAACAAGTTGAGAGAGATAAACTATCCCAACATAAAATTAAAAACTTACACTTCCTAATTACAGTGGTTACATCTTCAGATTCTCTACTGAGGGAATTTATTTGTATTAAGTGCTAATCATTTTAATAAAGATCACTAATTTTTACTAGTAGAAACCTTCCTCACATGAAAATTAAAATAAAAGGTAGAGTTTGCGTGCTTTTAGAATGCATTTAATGATTACTTTTGCTCCTCCTTCACAGATTATAATATAACCAAGCAAAGTACATAGCACAGCAACGGGTGAAGAGAACACATCATATCTCCAAGTCACTCTCATGGAGGGCCACTATGTTTACTTCATGAAATAAATATTTGATCTTATCTCAACCCATATTTGGAGTAACTAACATTTTCCAAAATTTAAAATAAAGCATCCAAAATACTGAAAAAGTGACTAGTAAAAAATAATTTTACCTGTAAATTGTTTTCTGTGACTCTGTTCCACCAAACCATATTGATGGGTACTCCTGTTTTACACCTGTCAGCCAGACAGCCAATAGGGTTCTTTGTTTTTCTTGTTTTTGATCCCACCGGAACTATCCTCTCATCCAGCATCCCCAGTCGACACTTCCTGGGCTACAAAAAAGAAGGAGAGAAACCAGGCCACTCCTAACAACCCTCATCTAAAGCTACACTAAAACAGGTATTACATTGTGATAACATTTCTGGATTGGTGGAATAGGAAACAATTTGCAAGTAAAATTTATCTGAGACTGTTTCTTTTCAATCCTGACTATTTTGTTATAATAAACAATATTATACAAAAATAAAATAAACTTCAGGGAGTACTAATAATTTATAAGTAAAACAGTCCATTCACAAGTCAGCCATTGATATATGAGATAAATTGGGGAATTCCATAAAAATGAGGAATTATCCAGAAAAATTCATATTTCTCAAATGGATACCTTCAATCACATCATAATAATGAACACTTCCCTTGCGATTTCTATCGAACAAGAAATTAACATTGGCTTTTGTGCACTTCTTTTTAAATTCAAATTTGCCAACAGTTCTCTCCTGGAGACTTGCTTTCAAAAATCAGGTAGAACTGAGTAGCCAACTGCAGTAAAACTCAATGAGAAAAACATTTCTGCTCAAGTTAATATTCGAAAGCTACTGTCCTAAGTGAAAACAGACAAGAATTACCATGACAAATACACTGGAAACCGACTTATAACTGAGAAAATAAAATGTGCTTCAGGAGGTACTTGCACCTCAGTAGGAGTGATGTTTCTACTACATCAGTAATGATCTCTGCAAATGATACTATTTCTAAAGCATGATATGAACATTAAAAAAGCATACTGTAAATCTGTTAAAGACTTTCAAACAGGTAAAGTACCTAAGTTCTTCGGATTTCTCTACACTTCCCACCTACGTGTACCTACCTAGATAGTAAATATCACCAAAAGAAATATTTTGGCATCTACACATATTTAGATCAGGAATTTTGCATCAATTATATCAACAACTGGACCAAGTTGCAGGGGCTGATCTGTTTTAATTTTGCTATGGTTTGGTTGATTTTTTTTTAAATGTGGAAATGAAACTGTCATCATCTGGATATAGATCATTTTTTAAGTAATCAAAGCTTAACTTACCGTTATTCAGATATCTACTTCATTTGGCACCTTTGAAATCTTAGCAACTTATACCTTGGCATGCATTTTAAAAATTGTTCCTCAGGAAACCAGGTGAGAATCTAATTGGAGAGGATTCCACACTCACACAAAAACAATTTGTATAACACGGGACAAAACTACCATAAAATGGCTGCAAAACCAAAACCTAACGAAATACCCTCCTCCACTTCCCTGAAAACATTTAGGTTGAAAGCTTTAGAAAAAATTAAAACTGAGTTACTAGTACCTCATTTGCCTAAAACAACACACAAACCCCACACAAACAACAAAAAAAATCTACCCACAAAACATACAATAACAAAAAGCCCCATGGATAGCGACATTGACTATGAACTACAAAGGCAATAAACTCCATTCAGATCAAGTTAACAAATGGTAATAACAATAAACAAGATTGAATTTCGCCATACCAATTAGAAACTTGATAAATTGTGTGACAGGTAGCACAGAGATCTCCTACAGTTCTAACGCAAACCTGATCATGACAAATGTAAATACTGATTGTTTCTTGGGAGAATCATTCAGCTATCGGGCAACTTACTATCTCAGTAATTCAGAATGACTACTAATATCATAAACTGCAAAGCTGTAAGGTCTGAGAAGCCAGACATACCAATAGTGTTGGACTTTGGGGCACGGTTTGAATGCAGCATGTGTTTTCCTTTGCCTGGCTACTGGAAATAATAACATAATGTAAGAATAACTGTTTCCCTGGTAGCTTCCCCATCGCTCAGCACGTTCTACCAAGTGCCACGGCAGTGTCTCATACTACTGGACTTCAACCCAGAGTCCAAACATGTTCTTACTCACAGAGTTCTTTTAATCCTCTGTAATAAAAGGTAATCTATAAATATTTTGAAAAGGAGAACTAAAACAAAAAAGAAACTGAGCCAACACGGAGGGAGGCTATTCCTGTTACGATGGAATTCAGATCCAGAATTAAATTATACTTTAGGTTTGATGAAGGACCATATTGGGGGAAAGGGACAAATAATGGTCAATTCTATGACATAAAGAAACAGAAGACTAGTCCAGGATTTCATTGTTCAGATAGACATTAGAAGATAAAATATCCAATATTAACATTTGGAAATAAATTTCAGTCTACCTGCATCAAAATCATTCTAATTACAATTCAAGGTAAGTGATTCAACAGAAAGGAAAGATCAAATAGACTGAACAGTTTGAGTAAGCATATCAGCTTTGCTATATTGCTGCACTCTACACAGAGCAGCAAATAAAGCAACAGATAGAATAAGAGCATCTTGAAACAAGCAAGAATTCATCAACCACTGATCATTTCTGAACTAAACTAATGTCTATCTAAAACAGAGGCATGACAATCTAGGCAAAAAACCCCAACTTCCTGGCACAGGGACAATTTTTTTGGATGATTACAAATGCATCATATTTTGCCCTCCTGGAAATCTTTCTCTGAGGTTAAAAAACCCATTCAACCATACAGATGAAGGGATAGTTCAAATATACTGAACTTTTTTCAGGGCAGGGAAGGTTGCTAAAGCTTTTAAATTCTTCATAATCCTTTCGCAAGTATTTCTCAAACTAGTTTTCAACTCCCAATATGGTTACAAGTTCCAAGTGAGTTGTGAGAGGTAAAAAACATCACAATTATTTTTAAATGGAAAAATAAGTTTAAGCTACAATAATTAAATTCAAATGTAAGAGAAAGAAAAAAAAAAAAAAAATCAACAAACCCAAATTATTCTGAAACATTACTGGAAGAGGTCACTTACTCCAGGGCACAGAAGTGTGAAGCAGTAATAATTACTGGTTGCAAATGTTTACAAGAGGTAGGGAACATCTAACTACCTTTAATTCCTAGCAACAGCTTTGCTCCACAGGGTAAGAAGGGTAAGCATTTTCAACCGTAGCTAGCAATTACAGTCCTTGCCCTGTAGAACCAAGCTGCTGCCAGCAATTAATGACAGGAAGCTATCGGTTGGCATGATTTTGAGAGAAGGTGTTATATTAGGAAAGATAAACTCCCATGGTCTGAAAAATACTACAGTTGAACAAAAGAAATACACTCTAAAAACAAAAAGGACCTTCCTGAGTAGCATCTTCACATCAGAACACCACTACAGATGAGTGACTTAATTAGCTCACACTAGAAAATATTCCTCAAGTCATTTTAATTACTTCCCATTCATTCACCAAGAAGTTTAGAAACACGTTTAGCAAGTCTATTTTCATCCTACTATTTGCTGTGACAGCGTCTTTGCCCCTAGTTCCTCTTGTTTCATGGCAGTGGGCAATGCCACACTTCCTCTTTCCAATTCAAGGTTGGACATACCACTAGTGTAAGAGGTTCTAAGGCTATCCTAGAGGAATAAATCTAAACAACAAAAGGTTTACAAAGATTGAAACTGTAAAGACTCCTCCTGTCTAATAACTTCAAGTCTGGACAAGATGGAAAAATCGAACTACATAATCCCGAAGTTTTCTTCCACTGAAGATCTGCCATAGGATTTTTTCAGGATCACTTGTGCCCTGAATTATGTTTCTGTCCCTTAAAATGCATTTATTTCTTTGAATTTTAGATTTACTAGATATTTTCTGTACTAAAAACACGTACAATTAAGTTTGGTTTACAAACCTATAAGCAGGCTATTGTGTTTTAAAGTACTGTGAACAATCTGAGCCACAGTAATGCTGTCTATGCGCAAGTACTGCTGAAGAAAACAATAATCATTGCTATTTTCACCCAAAAGACAAAAGCAATTAGTTGGAATAAGACAGTACTTGAACACTCAGCTGATGTGGATATCAACTTCAATACATTATTGAGGAAAAGCTAGGAAGCATCTTAATTGCAGTTATCTTGCGGTTATCTTCACCGCAAAACTGGATTTAGTATTATGCATCTACAAGGTGTCACACCTGAACATTTGGTTTAGCACACAGAAGTATCCTAACAGATTTGCAAGCTGGTAGTACAAAAAAAAAAGTTGTCTTGTCATTACTTTTTAAGTTTTGTGGCCAACAGCAACAAATTCCTTCATGTCATTTGGGTCTGCTGTTAACCAAGATACTCTCTCCTCTTCCTCTTTCATTACAAACTTTTACTGGCAGAGGGGTAGATGATAGTTTTTTTCTTTATCTCAACTTCTTTAAAGTTTATAATACTATACATTAAGATTACATGCACTTACAGGATAGCCACCCTTCCATCTGAAATCCTTTTTTTTAATTATTCAGGAAACCCTGGGTTTGGCTGGGGACAAAACTTTGAGTAGTGGAAAGGTACCACAGAGTGACAAACAGAAAATATTCTTCTACCCAGAGAAAACTAAAACGTACAATTTAGCATGGAAATGGGTCTTATTTCAGACCAACATATTTGATCTCTGAAAACCCCCAACATTCTTGGTTCAATCAGATTTTAGGGTGAAATCTGCATCAGATCAGGCACTATATATCATGCATTTTAAACAATAGCTAAGGAAAACTTTTTAGGTGCACATACTCAAAAGTATATTTCATAAGTATATATGCTGAAGACATGGAAATCTTGAACGGTTCAGAAGGAGCTAAGGAAAACTGACTTATCTATTCTCACCAATTTTGCAGCCTAGCTAGGTTGGATGAGGTATCAATTACCACAACAGCTAAAACTAGCACAGACATAGTAAATAAATAACTTTGTCAGTACTACTAAGACCACCTGCTGAACTGAAATAATCTGCTGGAAAAGCAGGCTTTTTCTAGGATCATCAGACCAGATAGTTCTAACTGGCTAGTGAAGACCTCCCAGAGTACCACCACCCCAAGATGTACTTTCAAAAACTCCATTGCAAAAGGAGCACACAGTGAGCAAACTACAGGTTTAATATTTAAAGGTCTATTTTCAGATAGGCCAGATGTTTTTATATTACTTATAAAAACAGTAGGAAAACGATGTATAGTTAAGAACCAAAAATAAAGGTAAAAGAGCACTAAAGGCTGATGTAACTTTTACTCTGGTCTTAGTAAGCATATGATTTCTCAAAAATAGGATATTTTCTAGCTGCTTTAAATATTTGTATAGTGTCTTCAGCAAATGTGGGCACAAGTTGAAAAAAATCTTTCAAGTATTTTACTGTAAATCAGTCTTTTAAAGACTACATACACCTTGACACAGAAAGAATCAAACAGACCTTGTAAATATAAATATAAACATCTTGCACATTAAAGTTACAATTGTAGTTAACTACTTCAGCTTGTAAGCTGCACCTGATAAAGTCCAGGCAGCTAACTGAAGAGTTATGCTCTAAAAATGGGGAGCGAAGATAGCATTTAAAGTTTTAGATGTCTGTAGGTCATAACATCTACCCGACCTATTTAGATACAAAACCAAAACAAGGAAAGGTCTTTATAATACAATTCCAAAGCACATGCTGTACTATGCAGTCACTTTATACCGCTCTTTTCCTTCAAATACACAATAGGATGAGGCCACAAAAATATACTGACTCCTCATCAATGTAAAAATGTTACACATTCCTAAAAAGATCTTTAATAATTCAATTTCTTACATAACACAATGATAACTAATCCACACACACAAAATAATGTAATGCGTTCTCTTATGTCACACTCAAAAATGAAAAATGTCATACTATGCAGTATTTCTAAGACAGTAAAAGCACACAATTAAGGAACAATTCCAATAACTAGCTATCCCTCCCCCCCAAAAATGTAAAACAGGTTAGATAATATCATAACCGTAAAACACATTTTAGATCAAGGTAAACATCATGCTACCTGCAAATATTTATTAGTTTTCTCTAAAAGCACAGTGTGCCTTTCTCTATTCTCCCAATAACTTTTTTTGCATCATTTATAAACTGTGATATTTTAATATTACAACAGAAGTGTGTAAACCCAGAAGAAAAAATTCAGGTTTGAAATAAAAGTTTAGCCCAGGTACATTATGAACTATGTACAGCCATTACTCTGCAGTTTACAACACAGTGACATGATGTGGTGTTTGGTAATGACCTCTCAACTTCTCAGAACATGTTTCATGCTTCTGAGATGGTACTCACGAGGCTATGAAACACTAAACAACTACCTTGGCACACTTTCACTAAAGGTAAATACAGCAAGACCAAACATAGTACACATGGCTTTTCAATGAACTCCACTGAAAGATGTATCAGAGGTGTCAAGACAGAGCTGGAGACATGAAGCTGGACAGAAATCTAGCTTCCCAGCGGGTAACAGAACTAGATGGAGGACAGGACACTCAAAAATTAACTGCTAACAGTTTAAGAATTTGGTTTCCACAGGACCTGAAGTTAGTTATTGGGTTTGGTTTTGGTTTTTTTGGCTTTTGTTTTGTTTTTACATGACAGGAGAAACTCTCCTTGTACTCATTCAAAAGCTTGCATGTATACAGATTAGTCTTACATGCAGTCTTTTGTTTCATAATTATTTTCTCTGCACATTTATTACTGCTGATCAAAGAATATGAATAAGTCCGTCTCATTTGCTGTAGATCTCCATAGAGAGCACTAAACAGCAGCATCCTGTTCACTTGAGTGAACTTCAGTCCAAATAATCTCTTCTATACTTTCCCTTCTAAGTAGCTTAGAGAGTCTTTTGGTCCTGGTTTTCAGTCACCTAAAACCAATGGAAGGAGTTCTGAAAAAAGACTTCTTCAAAACACCTACAAAACAGCATTAAAATTGTATTAAAAGATGTTCGCTACAGCAGTTGGTTCACTCCTTGCAGCCTGTGGACTAACAGCCGTTTTCACCTTGATGGCCCTCCTCTAAGTGTGACTGAACAACTGAAAAAATGGAAATAAACCAATGTTAGGATCTTGTCAGAAGAGTTCAATTTTCATGGGGATTGAAGGTATGAAAGAAAATAACCCAAAGTAAAATGTAAACCAAATGTTTTTCACTACCCTGTAAGGCTGACCAGTGACAAACAGGGGAACTCTTTAGCCCGGATTGGTGGTAACAGTCTCAGAAATAAAATTAAACAGAAGTTTCATCATAGATTTATTTTTTTTAGTGCATTAAGTTATCATTCCCTTCGCAACAGATTCAGATCGGTTATGTTGCACATGTTCTTATGAACTATTTATCAGAACCACCAAAATGAATGCAGGTTTTCCAGCCAGATCATTTCAGGGTTTAGAGGAGCATTTTTCTAGATAATGGCAAAGGCAATTTAGGAAAAAAACCCAAGTAAGTTCAAGCTGAGAACGCTACCCTATTTTTAACAAGCATATCATGTATTTCAAGAAAAAAGTAAGTGTGACATCTGAGGAAAGCGGGTTAGTCTATTACTAACTCTAGCTTTTGTTCCATGCTTCACAAATCCTCTCTGTGCATTGTTGATGAATACTTACCTGAAAATCTCTTATAGGAAATTCACTTTAAGGTTTCTTGTCTTACTGCATGTGGAGTTACAACAATCGGACAGTAAATCCAGAAGGTTTTACAGTTGACAGAACCTCCACCAAGGCTCCATCTACAGAAATACTTAGCTCCTTTGATTTCATTTTAAGTATCCTATAAAAATGTCTTTACATAGTAATCTTAGCTTTCTTGAAATCTAAAATTAAAATGCAGTTTAATAATTTCTAAACAGCGAAAATAACCTCCAAAATGTTCATAAAAATTTAAGGACTATGTTTACTTTTTAAACAAAAAGTAGAACATGTTTAAACATCAAGTTGCGTATGATTATTTTGAATTGTCCAGTCACAGTAATTAGTTTCAAAAAATGTTTTCTAATTGAAAAGCAAGGATATTCAGAATTATGATCGTCAAAACTTATCTTTAATATTTTATTGATCTCAAGTATTTATGGCCATATGGCTTGCCCATTGCTAAAGGGCTGCCAGGAAAACAATATCAGCAATATCCACAGACAATAAAGACAATAAATTTAATTTCTTTGCTTAACACAGCTACATATTACATGCTTTTACAGAAACTACGCAGTTTTACACAACACAAAGATACAGTTTCTCCATAGTTGCAAATATCTTAAATATATTATTTAGAATTATTAAGTTATCACAGTTCCGATTTGTAAAGGAAAGTTCTTTATTCACTTACCAAGACTGTATTATATCTGTCTTCCAAGTCACTGATAAACGAAGGAAATGCTGGTTTTGCCAGCTAGTTCAGAACAAACAAAAAACTTAGCAAGAAATTTCTTTTTCAAATAGTAGATGTTGTAAACTTCTACATTTCAGCTAGTCATCAAGCTCCCTTTACAGTCAATGAGGAGAAGCACCCACTTCTGGAAGGCCATCTATCTTGTGTTACAGAAGGTGGCATGATAAATCACATTGCTCAAGCTCTAAATAAACCCCAGTTGCTGGGAGGAGGGAAGGGGGAAAGAGACACAAACTTTTGAATATCTAGCACTGAAGCATTTAGTGCCTTTGAGGAAATCACTTAATGCAATTTCAATATTGTACTCAAAAAATAAAGACATTAAGAAACTACATCCACAACAATTTGCAATGTACTGCCTGATAGTAAAAAGCATAAAAGTTTGCTTAATTTCTTAACATTTTAGCAATCAATTTTTACCCACTTAAAGCAGTCACTGACATCTACTCTTTTCCAAAACACTTCTCTCAACGTAAGCTGAATGTTCCTTTAAGCTGCTCATCTCTCTCTACTGACTATAGAGGGAGCCCGGATGCCTAGAATTTGGACATCTCTAGTAATATTAGATGAAAACGTCCCCTTTACTAGTATTATTTAACAATCCTTTATACAAACATACTTTTAAAAACAGTCATAATAAACAGCACATTATTAATATACAAAACAAAACAAAAACCTCTTTCAATTAATGCCAGTTACATCTGAAATATTAATTGGAAAAAATCCAAGTAAATCAGTTTGACAGAAAAATCTTTTTCTTGATACTATTTTAGCAGCAAGTGGCTTAATTTGTGGGGCTTTTTCTTGGTGAAAAGGGGAACAAATCAGAAAAGACTGTACATCAGTATTTGAGTTTAGAGTTATTTGAATTTTATAGTCAAACATTAAGTGGTCCCTCTGGTAATAGTTGTGATAGTGTATTTTCCTTGTGTATGTGGTTTATATACATAAGCACACACTTGCACGCACATATATAGTGCTTGCAAACCAAGTAAAAAAGGAACTTATGCTTATTTTCATTTTTACTATCCTCGGTAAGTGGATAACAATACATTTACAGTTTCTTACATCCAGTGCACTATACTGTCACTACATAAAAGGGCAATTTGGAGATTCCACGTAGTTTGGATACATTGTAATATTAGGAAGTTAACATTGTTGTAGACAACAGCACTTCCTTTCAAGGAACATTAGTCAATGGGCCAACTATGGTAATTCTCTTTAAGCCAAATCTTCACCTGCAGGAATGATAAAGAGCTCCTAACCACCAACACACAAATGACGCCCTATGAAAACTCACAAGCATTCTAATGCCACATGCTTTCAAGACAATGCATTATTGAATACAGGAAAGCTCAGAATCATGTGGCTACTAAGAGCAGCAAAACATGAAAGTCATCAGTGAAAGTAAATCTGGTAACTGGTTGGGACAAGATGACTTTTTGATTAGCCACAGTTCACAAACATGTGATTATATCAGAGTTCCTTCTCATTTTTGTCTCTTATTCTAGCCTCTGCATTTAGAAGTGTATAATAGGTAAAAACCATCATCTGTGTTCGCACACATCAAAGGTGTTTGAAGATGCTTTCTAGCCCTCAGCAAAAGAAAGATTTCTCAGTATAGACTGAAAGTGGGAAATCCCAAACACTTGCTTCCCAATAATACTACATAGTGTCTTTCAAACTAAATGCACTTAAAACTAGGAATTACTTTCACATAGTGTATAAATAAATGGGGGAATGATTCTTAATGTATTCATAACTTGTTGCCATGAAGACTTCCAGGTGGCTTGTCTTGTGCCTCAGTACAATAAAAGGTTGGGTGTTTTTGTTTTATTTAATGGGCTATGTATGAAGTTTCATATTCAAAGTATTCTTCAATTTACAAGGCCTTAGAATATTTCTTAATAGCAGAAGCAGCCTTATTTGATGTAGAAAAAATGAAGCAGTGAGATCTCATATCGGCAGCAACATTGTAAAATATATTTAGTAACATTAGAAGAATCATCCTTATTTCACCTAGCATTTCAAGTTATTCCAGATCTTCTTCTCTGTCAACTCACATACAAATATTCTACCTAAGATTTCACTGTTGCCTACCTTCCTCCTTTGAGACACACTGAGGGCAGCAAAGTCATTAAACAAGGATGAATTTGGTGAAGTTAGTGGATCTGTAAAAAGAATGTAGAACAACATGTTATATACCCCTAATATTAAAAGGAAATTTTACATTTTTTAACATTTCTATATGGAAAAAATCCTTTTGACAAAACTAAGTTTAGCAAGCACACTGCTAAAAAGTGCAGTGTTCATTAGATCTTGTGCAACTCCTCAACTGAAATGGAACTCATTAGCAAAGTTAGTAAGTTACACTGCTGTTGACAATAATGTCCATCCAACATTTCAAAGCCTTTCTCTTCAGTCACTTGGAGAGTAATTTAAATCAAAACTAGAGGCAACAAAAGCCTACATTCTATCAGAAGCTTTTTATTGCTTTTTATTTGTCCCTATGCATCCTTTCCAGAGTTGAAGCATCAAAAATTGAATAACAATCAGAGATACAACTTAAAACTCCAAACTGCATGGGTAGAGCTGTCAAAATAGCAGGTGACTGCCAGCTGTAAATATTAAGTGTTTTGATAAAAAACTTTCCTCAACATTAATCAATACTCCTTAAAGGTGTAATCCTGCAAGTGAAGCACAGCTCAGGGAGTCAGGGGTAAGAAAAGGACCTGAGACACAACACAATTGAAACTGGCTTCCAAGAGTCAGTCTGGTTTCTCTCCTTCACATGCATCACCATTACTCTTTGGCTTGTCAGAGTCAAACTCTGACTGCATTCAAAATTGGAGACTTTCACTGCCTTGAATAGCTAACTGTTAAGTGGGACAAAAGAAGTAGAATTAATCACAAAACCTATCAGGAACAAACCAGGAGGAAGGGAAAAAAACCCAACCACCAACCAAAAATCAACACATTGGGAAATTTCAACTTTCAAACAAGTTGATTTTACAGTAATTACCACCACGCTTAAAAAATTATAACCCTAGTAAGTACACCAGCTGCAGGGTCATACAAGGATTTCTAGAACATAATTTACATAGCAATTTTCAGAACAGAAGTATATTTTAAATATGTGTCCTTGCCATAAGAGAGTAGTAGTCTCTTCTTTAAAGAGCTCAGTTTGACAGCTATAGCTGAAATAATCTGCAGAGCCTGTTACAATTTGAAATGCATTTCTGAAAAGTGCTTTATACAAGTTCAATACAACCTCCACAGAAATTTGGTATGTTGGTCTGCGCTATGAAGACGTTTTGGTTGAAAACCATGTTCCAAATAGGAGAGGAAAAAATATAAGAGGTTAAGTACTACTTACAAGAAAAAAACATTTTCTATTAAAAATCATAAGTTATACGATACATTTCACAAAAACTCCACACAATAACTTACTTGAAAAACACAATAAAAAGGGGATACTACTGTGGAGCAACATAAATGCTTATTTAAGCTATCAATGCTTTGCAGTGGATATCCAAACTAGCATTTCACCTGAAGCAACAAGACCAATAATAATTTACAACCATGCACGCACCCCCCCACACTGCAGCAATGAGAAGGTTGAAAATTTGAGTTCAGTAGCACATCAGCTTTGGATTGCAAGTAATCACACAATACTCTACTATTAAAAAATAAAGTTCTACCAGACCACAAATCAAATCAGAGGAGAAAAAAACCTTCCTTAAGTCTCAGTTTTACTAAAGCAAACCTCTTCAATTTCCAAGCATACTTTTATACATGAGTACTTTAAGAGTACTTACCATGGCCTGTGTACTGCTTGGCACTGTCATTGAGAAGGCTAGGGGAGCTGCTGCTATTTGTCATTCTCTGCAAAAATAGAAGACAAAACTGTACATGTAAAATAAAGCTGTAGAAGACTAAGTGAGAGCACTGTGGATAATATTTATGAAGTTTTAAGAAAAAGACTATGAAACCTGTGCTAGTTCTCCCCTTAATATATACTCTTAAGCAGACAATGGTTTGTAGTCGACAAAAAACATTTAGTAAAATGAAGCATTTTGCAGGAGAGCAATACAAACCAAAACCAACTCTGTATTAAAACGAAACATTATCTTCAATAGTTTCTACTAACTTCAGAGGATCTACCAAACCTACAGTTCTCCTCCTGTACATCATCAAAATGTTAGATAAGCTAGTTACTTATCTCCTTTAAACACTCTTTCACATTCTCCTGAAACAACTCCTCCCTTTAATACGTGCTGCCAGCACAACACGAATCTTTTCCAACAAACTCCCCCCTCAAATTAGTATGGTATTTGATAGATTATCTTTATAAACAAAAGAACCTTTTTAGACCTTTCAGCAAAATTCTGCAATTCTTGTAAGCCAGTAAGACATCCAAAACCAATTCAATTCCTCCTAGGCTCCACCTGCTTCTCCTACATTCCTCTAGAGATACGGGCTATCAATAAGCAGGGCTAAGGAAGCTACCACTGCTTTGATACAGAAGTTGAAAAGACTCTTTCCTAACTCCTGCTTGTTATTTTCTTGGACCATTTTCTTCCTATCTCCCAATAGGAAGAGAAGGGCAAGGTCAGGAATTGTTCTGCATCACTAAGCAAGACTACCAGTAATTTGTTCAAATATTCCCTGGCATGCTTTTGGCTCACATCAACGAGGACTCTCCCAGCCAATTTCCAAGCACTATTTACCAGCAAAAAGATCTGAGATTCCTTCAAGTGGACAGTTTGCATGCAGCCTCTGCTTTACCGGGTAAGCGTACACCAGCACAAACAGGCCATTTTCTGCCAGCTGGCCGTAAGCATCAAGGAAAGCTTCCAGGCATGTTTAATTTAGTAGTCTAGACACACACTAAGACTCAAAACTGGTCACTGGAGTTGTTCTTTGTGCTTATACTTTTCCACCGCCAATCTCAATGTTGGTGGCAGAGGGCAAGAAGCCTACTACTATGCTATACTTCAATGCCATTTCATCCAATTCTTGACCAGAAAGATCAATATCCTACAGTAAATCTGGTAATAACAGAGGAGAAGCTGGAGTGTTATCCAACATGGTAGCACTATAACCCACTGTATTTCAAGTTTCTCAACATTTGCAGTTCCCATATCACCACAACTTCACCAGAAGCTGCATTTTTTTAATGCCTGTATCTAAAAGAACAGATTGTATAAAGTAGTTCATATGTGAAAAGCAGCAGCCTGCACTACTAGAGAAGTAATTTAAATTTTACCAAAACTTTATTCGAGTACTGCAGCAGATATCTTTAAACGTTACCCTCTCAACATGTTCAATCCCTCAATGCTTTGTTGCCCCACTTCACTGCTACAGCAAGTTTTCTCAATCATCCAGGCTTCTTTGATAGAATTCTTCAACCAGTACAAGCACATAGTACTATATGAAGTAGACCTATAACCCACGCACATACCCTAGGGCAATATGTGGAATACACGTACACATGTAAATACTATACAAACCTTCAGCTTTTTCAAGACTTAAATGAATAAAGCTGTTTGCTACATGCTCTTTGCTTATTTTGGTGCCAAGTGTGGCAAGTCCCTAAATACACTGAATTGACACAATGTAACTCTCACCAAAAGGTATCAAGAATTATTTCTTTACAGAAAAAAGATTACTTTAATGAAACAAATTTACTTATTTCTACAAAACAAGGTAACACTTTGGGGAACTCACACTAAATCAACAATCTTCCCAAATCCAGGGATGCTCATCCTTCAGCTCACCATCATCAAATTAAGAATATGAATACATCAAATGACATTTCTGGACTATAGTAGCTTGACCACGCATACACCATATTCCCTTCCTGACTAAGCAATGTGAAGTTAAATAGTTTTTCACAACTACTTAAAAAGTATTTCTATTATGCAACTTTTCTTGGCATTTGATACATTCACACTGATCCTTATTATGAGGATGTGGTTTAAGAATACGTTTCCTAAATGGAATGTTTCAGAATTGCACAAAATTTGTCCAGGTGTACATAAAAATACTATTGATGTATATTTATAACACTTGGATTATCATAATAATTTTAATGCAAAAGGTAACAATCTGTTGGAAAGTGGATATATACGATATAGAGATCTGAGTTGGTATCAAAAATGGTTAAGCACATGGCCTGAACTCAGAAACAAGCACTTTGTGCCATCATATGGTGGGCTTGGCTGGGAGAAGTCTTCTTCACTGTAGCTCATATGGGGCTACATCTTGGATTTGTGCAAGAAACAGCGTTGGTAACAGTGATATTTTAGGTTTCCTGGAACCATAGAACCATAAGGTTGGAAAAGACCTCCAAGATCATCAAGTCCAACCATACCTGTCTCCCCACTAAAACATGTCCCTAAGGAACTCATCCACCCATCTTTTAAACACCTCCAGGGATGGCAACCCACCACCTCCCTGGGCAGCCTGTTCCAGTGCCTGACCACCCTTTCAGTGAAGAAATTCTTCCTAATGTCAAGTCTAAACCTCCCCTGACATAACTTGTGGCCATTACCACTTGTCACTAGCAAGAAGAGACCAACACCCACCTTACCACAACCTCCTTTCAGGTAGCTGTAGACAGTGACGAGGTCCCCCCTCAGCCTCCTCTTCTCCAAGTTAAACAACCCTAATTCTCTCAATCTGTCCTCATAGGACTTGTTCTCCAGCCCCCTCACCAGCCTCGTCGCCCTTCCCTGCACACGCTCCAGCACCTCAACGTCCTTCTTATAGTGAGGGGCCAAAACTGAACACAGCACTCAAGGTGCGACCTCACCAGCGCTGAGTACAGGGGCACAATCACCTCCCTGGTCCCACTGGCCATGCTGTTTCTGGTAACAGGCCAAGATGACATTGGCCCTCTTGGCCACCTGGGAACACTGCTGGCTTGTGTTCAATTGGCTGTCAACCAACACCACCAGGTCCTTCTCTGCCAGGCAGCTCTCCAGCCACACTTTCTCAAGTCTGTATGGGGTTGTTGTGTCCCAAATGGAGGACTCCACACTCCTTGTTGAACCTCATCCCACTGGTCTCAGACCATCGGTCCAGCCTGTCCAGATCCCTCTACAGAGCCTCCCTTCCTTCAAGCAGATCCACACTTCCAACCACCTTGGTGTCACCCACAAACTTGCTGAGGGTGCACTCGATCCTTTCATCGAGATCATTGATAAAGATGTTGAACTGGATCCAGCACTGAACCCTGGGTAACACCACTCATGACTGGTTTCCAACTGGATTTAACTCCATTTTCCACAACCTTTTGGGCCCAGCCATCCAGCCAGTTCTTTACCCAGCAGAGGGTGTGCCTGTCCACACCGATGGCAGCCAGTTTCTCAAGCAGGATACTATCAGAAGCAGCATCAAAGGCTTTACTTTACACCACATCCACAGCGTTTCCCTCATCCACTAAATGGGTAATCTTGTCATAGAAGGAGTTCAGATTGGTCTGGCAGGACCTGCCTTTCATGAACCCATGGTGACTGGGCCTGATGACCCAGTTGTCCCATGTGTGCTGTATGACAGCACTCAAGACAATCTGCTCCATGACCTTCCCCAGCACTGATGTCAGACTGACAGTCTTGTAGTTACCTGGATCCTCCCTCCGACCCTTCTTGTAAATAGGTGTAATATTTGCCAACCTCCAGTCTAGCAGCACTTCCCCAGTCAGCCAGGACTGCTGGTAGATGAGGGAAAGGGGTTTAGCAAGGACCTCTGTCAGTTCCCTTAATACCCTCAGACAGTCCCATCTCACCCCATCGACTTGTGTGCATCTAATTGGCCAAGCAGGTCTCTAATCACATCCTCCCAAACAGCTGGAGCTTCATTCACACTATCTTCCAGCTGAGGGGGTTGAGTATCCCTAGGACATTTCTCCTTGGAGACTGAGGCAAAGGCACTGAGTACGTCTGCCTTGTCCTCGTCCCTCATTGCTACTGTCCCTTCTGAATCCAGCAAAGCAGGGAGAGTCTCCTTTGTCCTCCTGCTGCCATTGATATACTTGAAGAAGTTCTTGTTATTGTCTTTGACCAAACTGGCGAGTTGAAATTCTAGTTGGGCTTTAGCCCTCCTGTTTTGCTGAGTAGTTCTTAGAGTCAAGGCCTTTTCTGCTCCTCACACCACCCCACAAGCAAGTGGTCTGGGGATGCACAAGAAGTTGGAAGGGGACACAGCCAGGACAGCTGATCCCGACTGGCCAAAGAGATATTCTATATCATATGACATCACGTTCAGCAATAAAACTAGGGAGAAGGAGGAAGGAAAGGATGTTCACAGTGATGGTGTTTGTCTTCCCAAGTAACAAGATGGAGCCCTGCTTTCCTGGAGATGGCTGAACAACTGCCTGCCAATGGGAAACAGTGAATGAATTCATTGTTTTGCTTTGCTCGCACACGTGGCTTTTGCTTTACCTATCAAACTGTCTTTATCTCAGACCATGGATTTTCTCATTTTTACCCTTCCACCAGGAGGTGAGCAAGTAGCTGGGTAGGGCTGAGCTGCCGTCTGGAGGTTAAACCACAACACACCAGTATTCTGCCTCTTCAAGTACAGGAGTTAAACATTCTATACACTCATGACTGCAATGATGAAAATCAGTGCTGTTATGATCACTAAAAACATATAGTGCATGTAAGGGAAACAACAGATTGCAACAGAACACATTGCTCAGGTCTCTGAAAGCACAGTGCAAACAAAGCCCATGACTATCAATTGTGCCTTTTACAAAGTCAAGCCTTGTTCAAGGTGCAAATATAGTTTATATGAACCAGAACTTTGAGAAATCAAAGCTTTCCTCACTGATCTTGGGCAGCTCTTGCTTTAACAACTGCTTGTAAGTTGTACTTTGAATGAGGTTCAAATCTTCCACTTCACCACTCACTTTCAAGAATTTTTCATTTTGCTCTTTTATTACACATGTACAAGCTTCTTACCTTAATATTATACACAGAAGTCCTGTATGTAATCAGTAAAGGATTTTTAAAATGTTTTAATATTAAAATTTTTACCACACCCCAAGGCATTTAGTCTTAATGAAGGTTTTTCCTGTATCTGATTTTTATCATCAAGCTGAAAATGTCTTGAAAGAAAAAAAAAAAAAAAAGAAAACCCAGGTGATATTTGTTACTTGTGTTATCTGGAATGCAGTTTTGATTTTAAATGACACTTCTCAGTCTCTTCTAATGGTGTTGAACTATTTTTCATACAAATTCAACTTGAAGAAGAACGCAATCACAAGATTCTCAAGGCCTAAAGATGAAAGGTCCAGAAAGGTAAGAGCAACCATTAGCAGTAGAAGAAAATGAATTCTTATTAAGCCTGCCAGGCAAGGCAAGCACCACCATATGAGAGCTTCAGTCTTTAGTACATCATGACTGTCACTGTGAGGAAGTTATAGAAAGACAACTCTGTCATAACCAAGCATGAAACCAGTGTCACTCATTTCCACATAAACTTTTTATTTGCCTGCCAATTGCTATGATTTATTGAGGTTCTTCAAGCACTAGTTAAAATCCAATTAGGCTGATTGGTATACATCCTGCCCCTCTCCCTTTAAAGGAATTAAAAAGTTGTTTCTGATCACATCTCAAAAGAAAGCTACCGCATAAACAAAACTATCACATTCATTCCTCTCCAAGGACTTAAATGGAGGGTCCAGCTTAAAGTTTTTCCACTATTGAACCTTCCACCAGTAACAAAATACAGATTCTTTAATTTCACATGAAAACTGAGCAATAAACTTTTTCAGAATACTGTGTTAATTCCTGAATATTCAAGCAATTAAGTTACAAGAGGGGAATAAGCTTATTCAGAAATTTTTAATCCCAGTACTTGGAAGAAAGTAACTAATCTCCTTTTAGGAAAAGACCGTGTCAAAAAGGTATTGTGTCAAAATTTAAACTTTTGTCAAAGTGAATCATTATCTTACCCAGATATAAGAAAGCCTATTGCATACTCATGTTTCCTCCTCAGAGCCGCTGCAAGTTAAGGGCTTTTTTAAAAAAGTATTATTTTCATACAGACTTCAAGAAAGCACTGACAGAAGATCAACAGCTTCCTTGTAAAAATAATTTCCATATTGCATTGCTATTTTAATAACAGTTTTAAGGATTAGATACTTTTCAGACTCAGAGGGGTTAAGGTGGGAAGGGATGTCTGGAGGCCAACTGGTCCAGCCCTCCTGCTCCAGTAGGGCCACCCAGAACTGGTTGCCCAGGACCACATCCAAACAACCTTTGAATATCTCCAAAGATAGAGACTTCACCCCTTCCCTGGGCAAACTGTGCCAGCCCTCAGTGACTCTCACAGCAAAAGAGAGTTTCTGATGTTCAGAGGGAATCTCCTGTGTGTCAGTTTGTGCCACTGCCTCTGCTCCCATCACTGGATGCCACTGAAGAGAGCCTGACTCAGTCTTCTCTGCACCCTCCCTTCAGGTATTTATGTACCTGGAAGAGATTGTCCAAGTCTTCTCTTCTTCAAGCTGAACAGTCCCAACTCTCTCAGCCTTCCCTAACTGGAGAGATGCTCCAGTCCCCTTATCTTAATGGCGCTTCACTGGACTCTCTCTCTCATGTACTGAGAAGCCCAACATTTCAGGTGTCACTTCACCAATCCTCAGCAGAGGGGAAGGATCACTTTCCTTGACCTGCTAGCAATGCTTTACCTAATGCAGCCCAGGACACCATTCACCTTCTCAATACTTTTAGTGCAGTATGCTAGGAAGAGAAGTGTTAGCAGAAATATTCCCACTTTCTGAAGGTATACAGTTACAGGTATACAGTTACAGGTATATAGTTACAAAATTCTCATCAAGATACAAGTATGAATAAAGCATTGTTGCACACAATTAGATTTAATTTTACATAACTTACGTTACAAGACTTATCTTGTGAGGGGTTTTTGCTTTCTTCTCTACCATTTCTTTTTGCTAGAAAACATGAGATGGCATTTGTTCCCTCTGTCTCCACATTCCTCATTCTAACCTTGAGAACATAAGCACTTTTCTCAGGTTCATTCCTGTGCTAAGTATGTTATTTCAAAATATTTTTTAATACGTCACAAGCTATGCTCTTCATCTTAATACTGTTCTACTGGAACTATATTTCAGAAAATTTCTTTGTAATTGGTAGACTAATGTTATTCGGACAAAGAAGTCATCCTGCAAAAGAATGAGATTGCCACAACCAAGCAAGTCATTGTTTACTTGTCAGATCCTGTGACCTACAAAGGGTGATACCTTTTGCTTTCCTTTCTAAACAATCCAAAACTTGTCTTCGACAGCTAGCATATTTGGCATCATCTGCAGCATGTCCCACTCACAACTGTTAGAACTAATGCAACTGGATTTCTTCAGAAAGCATTATGTAAACAACTGCATAATTTTATATTTAAAGTAGCACGCCCATAGCTCCACTTAGTTCTCAACAGTTAAAAATTCAAGACATTTACAAGCTTCTGTGCTATAAGGAGAGTTTTATTACTCAACTCTTGGCAGATGCAGCAAAGCGAACAAAGGTCTTTGCGTTTATACAGCTGCAAGGCTTTGAAGTGAGCATGCTCTCTTCTACTTCTCAGGCTTTTGAAGAACACTTAGTATACCAACGTAAACTTGGTGAAAGCAAACACGACCAATTCTTCTCCATTGCTTGGCTTTGCCAACTGAAGACTGTTAAGGTCCTTTTTTATTTTGATCAGTGATTAATTGAAAAGTTGTGATTCTTACTTCATACATAACATTCTGTCCAATGGAAGCCAAGTAGTTATAAATCTCATCCTATCAAAACAAGGAAAACTGGATTTCTGTGAAGGAACATATATAAAGACACCTTCTACGGTTTTATGCTCTTACAACCAAATTGCACACTTTTAATAAGTCACTGAAAGTTTTAATATTAAGACACTACTCTGCCTTATCCTGCTGTAATACCCTTTTAACATCCTAACATAATACAGCTAAAGCACCTTCCTGTACCACCTGTATCTTTGATCAAGCTATGAGTTAGTCAAGGGGCAGCACTAATGCCAGAGAAACATAGAAAGCAGCCAGCCAAGCGGCACATGCAGAGCAACTGAGCAAACAGCCAAGCATCAGAGGCATCCTGGCCAGCCAGCTCCTGCCTCCAATATGCTGAGAAAGCCAAAAGCAATGAGCCACTTCTTGAACCACACCTCTGACTGTCTCTTGGCAGCTGCTGCTACGCCAACAAGAGAAAGAACAGCTTCAGGGACAGCATGCAGCCTGTGGGCCATGTGTTGTGCAGATCTGCTCTGTTATTAGTTTGAAAATGGGAAAACAGAAAATATACGCCTTGATAAGCTGGAAGCAAATACTACTAATGTAGTATATGAAAGTACATGCAGTTTTCAGGGAAGAAAAGACACATGAAACAACTGTATTACAGGGTAACGCAAATCAATGAGGATAGAAGGCTATTAATCAATAGGAAATCAGTTAGTAACAACAGAAAAGGCCAATGGAAAGCAATGAACAACTGACTAACAGCAAAGACCTTTGAGGTTGGAGGAGTGGAAGGATGAGGTAAAGAGATGCTTTTCAGAAAGGAATAAAAATGCATGACAGCCACGATCACTTCAAAAAAAAAATTGCCTCTTCCAAACTGTACCAATGATTTTTACTTTTTTTCCACTGCAAACTGAGTACTGCCATTAACTGCATCTTCACCACTAATCTAACCCCAATAAGATGTTCTGGACCTTGCAAAATTTTCTTCAGCAAATACAAATGAAATCTCAGTCAGAGATGTTCTCCAGAAATGCTGACCACTAATCACCTACATTGTTTATGATCCCCTCTCCAATTCATCACTATACAATCCACTTTTACTTTCCTTTCTTCCTTTTGCTGCTTACTTAACACTAACACAGATGACGCGCTGCACACAAACACAATGATTGCAAAATTTGGATATAGCTTTGCTTGAGGCAATTTGGCATCATTACCTATGCGTTATGATAACCCCAATATACACAGTCACACACTCTTTCCAAATTTCAGTTTATTTCCTTCACATGACAAATACATTCTGGAGATTAAGTAGGAATAATGAAGACATTTCTGTTGAATCCTTGATGATTATGTTGGATCCAGTGAATAGATGCCATGGACTACAGAAAGATTATCTCATGGTGAAAAAAAGAAAAGAGCATTAACTAGAAGATACTGTCTCTTTTACTGCCTTTGCCAGATTGGGGCCAGTTAAGCAACCTGAATCAAGCTCTCTACAGGTATTTACGTGACAGTGTGCTTCACTCCTGAGCCCAACCTGACTTTTTCCCCGTAACCCTGTTCAAGTGATAACCACCAGTGGTAGTTGCAATGACTGCATCCAGCTCAAAGTGGATTCAGGGGAGACAGTCAAGGGCTAATTTATGGCAATGGCCCAACCTGACCACAGTGCTGATCAATGTCCTACTGAAACCAAATTTGGAAGAAATGAACATCTGCAGTCAGTATGCAAATATGACTATGAGTTAATCATCTTACTCTATAAAAAGTAGCCCAAGAGCCCTCTGAGCTCTCCTCATGGCAGCAGGCTGTGCACCAGGATTTCCTTTTGCATAAAGATGCCTCTCAAAATTACTTCTCAAGGCTGAGAAAATCCTTACAGTGTCAGACACTCAGTAAGCAACTAACAGCATGCTAAACTTTGAACTTTTTGCTAAGTGAAATAAAGGATTTGATTGCGCATGTATAATCCAAACTGTTGACCAAATCTGGGACTAGTTTTGGATCCAGCTACACACCTAGGATCCTCTCTGAAAAGAAGTTTAGAAAGCAAAGGTGTCCTTTACGAATCTCATGACTCAACAGGAGGGTCTCCCTGACAGTTCTGTCTGATCCTGTCCTCTATGCAGTAAAAGTACCTTACCATCGAATCTTGTTAAACCATTGTCACTTTGACCACTGAACTTAAATTCGCTGTCTTATAACAATAAATTACATGTGCAATCAGTACTGCTTCTCTCCTGAGAGTGAAATGCATCACTTCGTGTGACAGTTCCTCACCTTCCAGCTGAACAGGTTAGTTTAAAAAACTATGAGGTCTCTAGTCTGCCAGCAACATTGAGTTGGGTTTTTATGTTTGTTTAATTGCCATCCTTTTTCTTCCTGTATCTCTGTAAAATGCAGACTACTTTCTTCTTTCACACAGAAAGAGTTCCACAAAGTTGGACGCAATAACCATTACCTGCACAGGAAAGTGCACTGCCAACTAAATATCTTCATGAAAAAGATGCGAACAGCATGTAAGAAACAAGGCATGGAACTGTAAGATGAACACTTAATCAACTATCAAATGGATGCTCATTACACATGTACTATGCATCTTGTGTCCTGAATAAGTCCCACTTATAATTTTCTCACTAAAAAAATTATACAATATTATGAGGACTACACGTCAATATATAACCACAAGGCTGCACTGGCAACTTAAACTTCACGTTACTTAACATCTAACTCTTATCTTACTAGTGTTTTCCTAGCCATGTGTTTATTTCCATATTTGTGCAATTTCCCAGTTCAAACAAGCCAAAAAAGTTTCCTCATATTGCATCATTGATGTGTCTACTTGTGAGCTGCACAGATCCACCAGAGATAACTAAGCAGCTCATAGGTAGCACTGATGTTTTCACCCGCAAAAGCAAAACTGAGAGGCTAGTGACATATTTTTCAGAAGACTTTAATCAATGATGGAACACTAAATTTTCTGTATGTTTAGTTTGAGTCAAGGACTAGGAGAAAAACAGGCATGCTCTTCACCCTACTGTGCCCCAACTTTGCATTATGCTAACTTGTTTCTTTGTACCAGTTTCTGCATTTTTCACTTATCCAATTCTAGTTCCCATTCACCGAGCGTCCTACCAATGTCTCCCTTCAGCTTCAGGGCCTTTGCTTCAGCTCAGTTTCCCTAAGTCCACAGCAAGTCTCTTTCTCCTTATACATCCCCTCTGCTCCAATTAACACAGATGCAGCTCTCGTTTTCATTAAATACTGATTCATTTCCATGTGCTTCAATCTGAAGCTGAATAAAAGGAAGAGGGAAATGAAGCAGATCAGCATTCCTGCCTGGAGTTCAGACAAGGCCTAGATTAGGCCAGAGCTGTAACTGCATGAATGTACTCAAGCTGGAACATGCCAATGCAGACTACATCTTTGGGAAATTATCTACCATCTAGTAAGTCTCCAGTGGGTCTATAAAAACCAGTTTTGCAAAGGTTTAAACAAATGACAAACTCTGGGCAAACTTTCAGAGAGAGAGAGCAAAAGGTATATCCTTGACACAACCACTGATCTGTCAGATTTAAAGTGCCTGTCCATAAAGGATTAGGATTAAAGTAAAACTCACTACGATTTTTCCCGTGCCTTGCTCTCCAAAAGGCTGAATGACATGGAAAACCACATTCCAAGTGGCTAAACTTTGTCACTATGGAATTTAGAAGCTGAGAAACAATTAAAAAAAAAAAAGACAGCATTGACAGCTTTACCTATGCAAGCAAGGACTTAAATGACATGACTCAAAGGAAAAAAAAAATCAATTTAAGAATGCTTTTAAATTGTAGTTTAATGCCTGTAAGCACTTTCTCAACACTAATGAAATCCTTCTTTAGAAGTAATTTTCCTTGGCCTCCAACAGGCAAGAGACACATCAATTTCTTCTCCTTTCTCAAAGACAAGCACAATGTCTTGACTGTAATTTCATAGGCATTAGTAAAGTATTTAAAAAAAATCTTATGAGCATTCATATTAAATGCATGCCTTGTTTTTTCTGGAAGAAATGATTATAATTAAAAATTTGTGTTTTGAAAGACAGCAGTGTTGCTGTAGAACATAGTTTAAGGATACAAACCATAACTTTGCACTAAAAGGATAAAATTATATGATCTTAGTGATACCAAAATCTGTAAATCTCAGTTTCAATAGTATACTTCAGGATCAGAGGTTAATTTTTTTTTTTAAATCATGCACTGCTGTCAGTAATAAACATTTCCATAGTTTTGCAATTCAGTTGAATGATAAAAATCCAGCCTTCCTGAAAACACGCAGTAAGAAAAAAGGGAATACACTTAATTATTTCCCACCTTTTGCTCAGTTATTTTCAATCCATAATACAGCCACAACTGAGATTAAAGTAAGATCATAAGAAAAGTTTCCTTGATATAAAAGAGAGTTGTTGTCAGGACCCAGAGCGAATGGTGTGACTTGTGCTCTCTTTCATTTAGCAGAAAGTGGCTTGTTAAACCTTTGAGTACAGGGAGAGACCATCTTCTTTTCAGCTTTTAAAAAGCATAACAATTTGATGGAGTTATTGAAGTACTTCATGTGTTAATTCAATAGATACTCATTTAGGTTTTTAAATGTGACAGTCTTTTGCTGTAAATTTTGCATAATACTACCTACACAATAAATTCCACATCATGGGAGTTCCTATGCCAACACTTACACAGCACTATAAATACAAGAACACATTTCAGAAGATTTAAATGTGAATTCTACTGAATGCCACCAGAAACCAAGTTTACAAATTCTTAAGTTTTTGCCTAGTGATATACAGGTTTCAGAGTTTACATTTTGCTTCAGTGACTTTTGATCATCGAAACATTTCAAAATCTAATTTTACATATTTAGTAAAAGGCTATCAAAATAAGCTAAGACCCTAAAAAGAAATCTAAACACAGAGTTAATATAAGTGACAAAGCCCAGCTAAACAGCTCAGATAAGTTCCAATACAGACTAATTTTAAAACAATTATATTGTTTCACTTTCATTTGCAAGATTAATGTGAGTATATACTCTGTCTATCTCTCAAGATGACACATACCAGAAGGCTCCATTCCTAGCTCTTGAATGGTTTTCCCTTCTTGGTATAATGCCAGTCAGAACTAATGAAACACTACACAATTCACTGCTATTACCTGCATCATGGGATACTTTGTTTCAGCGGGACTTCCAAATCCATTAACACCAATGAAGCTGGTGCTGAAGTAGGAATCAGTGAGACTAGCGTCAGCTAATCCACCGCCATCTATTCCGGGAACTAGAAGACAAAAAGAAAAGCGTTTCAGAAAAAACCCAATTATTTTACCATGGGTTTATTTGTCAATATCTCTTACATATTCTTTTCAGAAGGGGAGGTTAAATAGGAAAAGGTTGGTAACACTATTTCAAACCCATCTTTCATCAAAACACTTAAAAACATATCAGTGCATAGAATGAAAAAAACTTTATGAAAGAGGTTGCTAAATGACAACATAAGCAAACGTGAAGTTACAGCACAAATACAAAACGGAAAAAGCTTTGACAGAAACAATGAGGAATGTGAACTTTAGAAACAACAACAACAAGGCATGAAATCATATCAGAATAAATGAACTAAAACAACTAGTAGGCAACCTTATTTGAAGAAAATCTATATTCTTGCATACACATCTTGGAAATATATCTGTCAAGTAGAGTTTTAAACTGGAGGTACTGGTTCTTTTAAAGGGTAACACAAAAAATGTACATTTAAACATACCTCAAGTCCTTTCACACAAGGCACAAACATTTTTAAAGCTTCCTTTAGAGCATAAGACTATTTTTATTACCTCATATTTCAAAGTGGCAACTATTTTATGAAATGTGGTCAAAAAACTCTTTTGGACTGAAAGCAAGTGTGAAGGTTGTAAGAAGGATTAATCCCTTGTCTACAAACAAGTGCCTTGACATAGAAGCACAGTACTTTAACCACGAACAAATGAATTCAATACTATGAGACTACAGAGAACAACAAGAAGCAGTCAAAATTAACACAAAACACTCAAATAGGTATTACTTCAATATCAAAAAGTTTAAGTGGTATACAAGCTGCAGTTCAAATTAAGCTTCCGTAAAAACATCCACAGCAAATTATAAAGACGCTAATCAGTACGGCCAGGCCACTGCAAGCCATCAGGCATGAGTAATTGGTAGCTCTAAGGTAGGAAGGCATACATCCAACTCAGAAGAACATCCTGTACCAGACTATCCAACTTTAACTGCTGGGAGGACTCGCAGCCAGCTGGTGACACCAGGAAATGACTTCCTGATCCTAATCCTCAAAGGAAATACAATGCAACTTTGTGGCAGAGCTAAAGGAATGCAGATTATAAACTCTCAAATTTCACCAGAATGGGAATTTTCCCTCCAAATGGGACTATGTAACCTGGTGAGCCATTTCTATGCTGCAGGCACAGGAAACAGCAAAAGAAGTACAGCCAGATGAAACCACGGGAAGGGCTGGAAGAGGAGGATGACTAGCAGCACCCATACCACAGACAGATGGAAACACTGTCCTGACACTGAAGCTGTGTGAACTAGCCAACTCAGGGGTAACACCAACAGTACCTTAAATGAAGAGTTGTATTTGGAGAGAGGTCAAATAAATTGAATACTTCAGTGGCAATAGAGATCAGCTTTGCAAGCAAAAAAAGATTCTTAGAAGTATTGCTGCCAAATCTAGAATATTATTTGTATACTCTGCAGGCTTGAGGAAGACACCTAAGGAACTTTAAAAGACACAAATTACCACTGAATTGCAACATGATTTCTTTCTTATAAAAAAGTTTCAACAGCTAAGAGAACAGGAAAATAAAACTTCGTCCACTATCCATGTCCTCCTTCATAATTTCAAAGGATTAGCCACATAAAAACCTAAGAAACCTCTTGCTACATTCCTAAAAGAAATAATTTTTTTTTTTTTTTGCTTTGTCTTTTAAACATCTGACACTTCTCTGCCTTCTTTTGGGAATTTTCTATTCAAAAGCCTAGGAAAAGTATTTATGGTTGAACTATTTTATCAGGGGAACTATTAATGTCTGCAGTAACAGCAATTCCTGTTTCATCCTATCTGCTACATCAGTCCCTAACACACACTGTGAAGGTCAACATTTTAACGCAATCATTTTCTGGCATCATGAAAAATACAACTCATTCATCCAAGAAAATCAAAAGATATCAAATCCACGTTCATCAATTATGAGTCGTTTCGGTCTAGTTTTCCCTTAAATTATTTAGGGTTCACATTGTTTTTACTTACTTTAAAAATGTATTTCCAATAATAGCTTTCTCTGCCTGCATTTCAGCCATCACCAAAACCTACAGTTTTTATGCTACATCTTCACTGCAAAAGACCAAGTAAAATTGCTAAATTTTCAGGAACAACTGTCATTTCAAGGTACACTATATAATTTCAGCAGTGTATCTGCTATTTAATCTTATAGTTCTGTCATAAACTCCAGATTCTATTCAATTTTTAACAAACTAGCAAGCAATTCCCTTAGATTACACCATCAGCTTTACAAATCCTTCAGCCTCTGTTGAAGAATTAAGAAACAGATGATTCTTTCCACTTCTCCCACTCCTTTTCACTATGCTAGTCAATTTGAGAAACTCTATACCTTCATTTCCGTTGGACACACATAGTTAGTACACAAAATCCTTACAAGAGGAAGAGGCAAGTGAAAGCTTTCAAGTTTTGTCACATTCAGCAGCAAGACATGCAAAAACCCCTCTGAGTGAAGAAAAACCAGAGCTGACATACAGTTACTCAAGACAGCCGATACATCTGCAACCAGAGCACTGGAGCCATCGCAGGTAGCCTTGCTGGACAGACAGCTCAAGCTGCAAGAAGGAGCAGGCTTTGGGCAGCAACACTAAAGCTGAGCAAAGCCAACTGTGCTGTTGGGAATCATGAAGATGATCTTTGACACTGCTCAAATGCTGCTGCCTTTGCTAGTATTTGCTAGGCTAGCCAATCTAAACCACTTAAAGCTGCTCAAAGCTACAATTTTAGCTTTCTGTTGTCACACCTAAATCTAACTGAGCACTCCAGATAAAAGAAAATGTTCCGGAGTAGCTTTTACTTATCTAGCTGTACGAAGATCATCTCTCTACTGAAGTGTAACGGCTTGGCTGTGCTGATAGGCCTCCTTGTGGGGTTACCACAAATTACCATAATCCAGTGCTGATCTACCATCATATCACTGAATCCTGTTGGTGTTCCACCTGCTGCACTAACCACAGTAATTTCAAGGTGACTTTCAATTGTGATGTTTTCTGTTGGTCTTTCAAATGGTCCGAAAACACACCTCTAGCTAAGGGATCAAGATCACAAGAAAAGCTACTCTGCAGGAAAAATCAAAAGAAAGCAATCAGACAGTAAGCTCACTGGAGCAGCAGGCAGTTTTCTTGGCAGTAGTTCGTATTTGGAACAGAATGCTCTAGAAGTGCTAAGCACAACTACTACCTTGAATAGAAAACTCAACACTAGCTTCCTTAAATTAACCTCTGTACAGTAATAAGCAAGAAAATTAAGACTAGTAGAGAGAAGATGCAGCTTACATATGTATAAACAAAAAAGTAATTCTTGCATTTACTACTGAAGTAAAAAAACCCTTCACTACATACTCCATTTCTGTTCAAAGAAGGAACATTCAGCTGTTACAGTGATGAAAGCTCAGCAAATACCTAAAGAGCCAAGGCAGTTATACTGTATTTGGCACCTGGCCTTCACCATGAGAAGTAGAAGGCTTTTATCTTCTGTCTGCCAAACATTTGGCAAGTCATAAATTCTCACATGCTTCTGGAAGACCACAGCAGTTCCAGAGCATGGAAAAAAAAAAGTGATTTATTATAAGCAATCTATAGGAGAAGGTGAGAACGCTTTACCACAAGTAGTGTGGTATAAAAAAAAAAAAAAAATAAAAATAGAAGCCCAAACTGGAGACAGAATGTATTAGTCCTTATAAAGTTTTTATTCTCGTGCTTCTTAATTCACATCAGACCTTGCATTTAATTTGTTTGTCCAAAGATTTCCTACATAAGGATTGCAAGCAGACTTTCAAACACTCTGCATCTAATGCCATTAGAATGACAGAAAACTACTTCTGAGGTTTGCCTCTCTTCTCACTTAAAGCATTGATTATAATTTCAGGCAAGTAAGTTTAGACAATTTTAGAAAAGTCTGGAAATCACTGTTTTTGTCACAAGAACACGCTCTTCCATTTTGTAACTGTACTATCCATGCATTGAAGTTTACATTTTCAACAGACTCTTCCTTGGAGAGAAGCAATAACTTCCTTATGAAAGTAGAAAGGTTGATCAGGCAGGTCTGAGACAAAAAGATGGACATGTGAGGGAACAACTAGGAACCAAGTGCGGAAAAAACCCCTAACGTGTTACATAAGCACATATGTAAAAACAAAGAAATGTCTAAATTCCATCAATATTAAAGCCAGAAGTTACATCCTGGCAATTCTAGAAAGAAATCAGATAAAACATCTTGAGAAATTCAGAAGATATTTTCTACTTTTCACACACATTATCTAATAATTTTTTGCTTGGTGAGTAACACTGCAGCTTAATGTGACAACTGGAATTAAAAATAAATATCTTCTTATATAATTCTTCTCCCACAGAAATTCAGCAGAAAGTAGGCTTCCCGTCAGATGCAGGCTCCAAAAAGAAAAAAAAACACAGATAGTTATTTTTGCCTTTCTTATTACAAAGACATTGTTCAGGAACAAGGATCTCATCGTAACTCAAACACTTGAGTATACTACTGTGATGAACTCAACATACATGCTTCAACAGAATCAGTGGCTTTCAGCTGGTTTTAGTTTAATACTTGTCTAATACCAGCACTATCTGAATACTAATGCTATCTGAAAAGATCCCATTTCTGATATTTTCATTCTAATATTTTATTAACCAGTAAACACATGCTGTAATATCCTATACCATTTTGTTTATGAACTTAGTATCAACACTGATCATCTCAGAAACTGTTCTTAATATAAAAAAGGATCCTTTACCATAATGCAATACATTGACCCAAAAATGAATGGGCTAAAGTAAGATCACAACAAATGTTTTGGCCATATTTTTCAAAAGAAACAATTTAAAGATTTTTGGATGAGGTAATAAAACATAGCAAAATGAATGATTTCATGCTATTATCATTGCTTAAAAAGCTGTGCTACAATTATGTTTTTGGTGGAAAAAAATTAGAGATAATCTTGATTTAAACTCCTAGCATTGCTACAGTGCAGGCACTTTTCAGCTCAACACAGCTTGGTAAACTGAACCATAGGCTCACGGCACACGTGCATACAAAGGACAAGGTGCTATCTCAGGGCGATATAAAGGAGTAAAAACTACAGTGCTGTGGACAGAGATAGCTATCCTAATACTGAGACCATAACAATAAAACTTTTATAAAAGTCTAGCTATGGCAAGTCATTCAAGACTTATGTCCTTTTAGTCTTCTAGAAGTACCGAGTCATCAGAAGAGCTTATGCTTGTCATACTTTGTTTTGTACTGACACATTTGTAACAGGAAATAACACGTGCTTGAGGTGCTAGCCTCACCTCTAACATAGTTCATAAGCAGTATACATACTATTATGTGCATCTCAGTGTTGCTTTCTCTACAAGCTCTACTACTGTTCCAACTTGCTAGGGAAAGTGGATTTGCCAGTGTTTTTATGCTTCTCTGATTCACTGCAATGTTTTTGAAATGCAGACTAGGAATCAGTGAAATAGAGACAACGGACAAAGAAAGGGAATTACACCCCCAGGCATGAGGAGCAAAAGTAAAAGCACATGCTTGGGTTGGGATGCCATGACAGACAGAGTGCAGTTGGAGGGCAGACAGCACAAACGAACCAAGCTGGCTGAAAGGCAGACAGAAAGCAAAACAGTTTGGTAAATGCTGCCTTATTTACAAACACTCCCACTAAGCAATGAGATATTCATGGGCATGAAAAGGAAAACAGCAATCTTTTACCATAATATTGTCTTTTTTTTTTTTTTTTTTTTTTTTTTTTAAATGAATCTCTCATATGATAGAAGCATCTGATAAAGATTGGAAAATGGACAGGTATCATCCTTTCCCTCTGTAAAAATCTCAGAGGCTAGAGCAGGAGGATTCCTCATCATGGATCAAGTCCAAAAGCAGAGTGATAACACAAATTAAAATTGATACTTTTTGAAAGGAGTCATCAGAACTACACTGTTATCAGAAACAGCAATTCAAAGTAATGCAATTACTTAATATCACAGCATTCAGAGCTAACTCTCTCCAAAAGCTTTCACAATTTCTAATACATTGTACCAATTTAATAAACTGCATCAAATTTTTCAAATCACACGTGTAAGCTTTTGTTTTTAAAAGCCTCCCTGTACCCAAAATTCAATTTTTTTTAATATATAAAAAGGTGTACACATTGTGTGCAGATAACCTGAACAGAACACTAGGACGTTTTTCACAACAGTGGGGGAGGATGCATAAAAGAAAGGTCTTCCTGCCAGTTGCATTGGCATTAGGCCAACTGAAGTTGAAGGAGTCTACCCACAAAATACAGGAATTGCATATCGCATAACCAACCTGACAAGAACTTGTACAGTGCCTGTCTGTACTCTCACTTTTGTATACCTAATTTGTTTCTAAATCTCTTATTCTCAAAAAAAAAGGCTAGGCATAAAAGGGTGTTAGGAAGCAAAAAAAATACAACTAAATTCTAAGCACAAAATATCTCCAAAGATCAAACTACTACATAATTAAACTTTAACTCGTGGAATGAACACACATGTGTGTACACAGAGTGTGATCTACTCCAACTCAGTTACAATATACAGTAATTCACCATACCATCTTTACTAAAAAGCAACAGATCAGGAAAACAGCCACATCAGCTTACTACCTAAATCCCTCCACTGACCCCCTTTTTCATCAGCTGCCTCAAGATTAAGATTATTTTTTTCTGCTTTTGAGGTTCTACAGAACTGCTTCTGCCTCCATTTATCACTCCAACCTCAGTTACCATTTGTCCACTTTTCCCACAGCAATCTAAATTTGCTTCTAGGTGGCTCCTTACACACGGAACTCTTTCTGAGCTGGTCCCCAAGGTCACTAGCTTCTGGACATGGAAATCCTTCCTGAAGGCCCACTCCCACAGTGAGACCTACAAAACATCAGTTATCTAATACCTACTAGATAGAAACTAAATGGGGACAATGCATCTTAAAAAACAAAACTTCAAATTAAGATATAGCATATAGAGTTTGCTCACAGAACTATCCCACACACATTCCTTTTCATGTTTGCCTTTGAAGCAGAAAAACAATTACAACAGTAATAGTGCTTTATATTCTTCAATACCCAGTACAGAATGGGTACTTTCAGACACAGATAATTACTAGTACTCCTCAGGTATCTATAATTACTGTGGAATATGTGGACTTTGAATATAAATAGATACAATCAGTTTCAAAGCCAATTAACGGGGGGTGGTGGGAGGGGTGGTGGGGTGGTGTTGTTAAGTGTCACGTTAAAACTGCCCCTCAAAATCCCATATAACTGCAGATTGAGAAATTTTTTCTCCCCTCCTTTTTTTTTTTTGCTTAGCTCTCTCCAAAAAATTTCCTCCTAATTTCATTTCCAAATGAAACATTTAAAAGTAGAAAGAAAATCCATGTCTATAATTTCCCAATTTCTGGAGTTAACATATGAGACAAAAAGTGATTGATGTCTTGAGCAGCCTGGTCTAGTGGGAAGTATCCCTGCCCAAGGCAGAGGGGTGGAACTAGATGATCTTCCAATTCAAACCATTCTATGATCAATTGAAATCAGTCGTTTTAACTTTCTCCGATGCATCTTTAACTAGGTGTTTTTACTGTTAACTCTCAGCTGTCTCTAAACATCTCCAAATGTCTTTTCAATTCTCAGAACTGCCTCCCCATTTCTTATAAACATTCAGAACAAAACAAGGTGAAAATTGTATCATTTATCAAGTCCTGGAAAAACCCTCAGGAAAATACAAAGGGGAAAATATCTCTCTAAAAAGAAAACGGAGGTATAAAACAACTACTCTAGCATCATTTGCAAAAAGCACAAACAAGTTTGGAAAAAGAATTCTCAACCATACACCTTTAATTTAAAATCTAGTCTGTATACAGTGAAGAAAAAACAAATGCAGGGAAAAGTGACCAGTATGCGACATACCACAACTATATTTATATTTAAAAGTTCGAGTAACTGTCTGTTTCTAAATACTTCAACACTGAAATGCTACCAAATGTAAGAAAAATCCATATTTAGAACAATCCTGGTCATTGTTTCATTGCATTAAGAAGTGTAATCCAACAGATTACCTTCAGTACCTGTTTTGCTGAATAGCTTATCTTTCCTTTTTTTATGTATCCACCACTTCATTTTGTTTAAAAGGAATGGACTGGTAAAGACTTAAACACCTTTTAAAAAGCACAAAATATACAAACGTATAGGTCTTTCCAGTCCAAGTTTAGCATATTCATGGATTTCACAAAACCTAAACCGTAATGCTCACTAAGCTAACCACTAACTAACTACTGCAGTGATCAGCCACGTTAACATACTGGTGTCAGGCTGCGAAAACAGCCATAATACTTCTATTAGGTTAACCCAACGCATCCCAAGCCTTGACATTTCTTTCCAGCTTCTCAGGAACTGGTAACAATCTATTCACAGACAGGCTTTCTCAGCAGCTGTGGAGAAACACAGAGCATGGCTGCTTGGAGAAGTATCATGGGCACCTCATGGAAACACAGAGCTATATTTCAACCACAAGTTTCCTAGGAGGACTTTGAGAAAGACTTTCTGGTAGAGAACCAGATGAAGACATTTTATGAGGACAGAGTGAGCTAGCCTCTGGCATGGGGATGTCAGGCAGCAGCAGCACTGCTGTTGTGGCCAGCTCCACCGTGGCCAGCTTCGCCACCAGCAGCTCCATGGCCAGCAGCATCCACCTGCTGCTGCTGCCAGGTCAAGGTAGCACCTGGAACTCGTAGCTTAGCACCTGTGTTGTGGTCTTATTTACAGGAATCAAAGACAAGATGAAAGAGTGAGCACTAGGTATCATGTACTTTATGGCAAAAAGGGTGGTAGTTACCAAACATCTGGAGTCATATCTCAGCTCATATCTATTAAAATATAATACGAGGTCTACATATAAAAAACTATTACACCTGTTAAACTGCTCTAAAGTTAACAAATACAACTAGAGTTGTCCATGAAACTTTTAACTTGCCCAACTTACGTACAGACATGACACATTTTAATATTACAATGACATTTTTCTCTAGACACTCCCGCACACAGCATCCATAAGGTACAGCGCACTAGGGATGAGCCAGCGGCACACAGCAAAGCAGGCTGCTGGTTTGATTCTTACAGAAGGTAGAAAGTGCCAGAGAGCAGAGTGCAGACACAAGAGGATAAATTCTTCATGCTCTTATGCCCCCTACCCATCCTTTCCCGAGTTCTTCCTTAAAATCCTATTAATCAATCCTATCTTTCCCCCTGAATGTCAAGCAGCAGTCATTTCTGCACCTCTTTCTACAGCCTTCTCAGATTAGGTACGGTTGCCACTGGGCTGACACATGGGACACACGTCTATTAGAAAAGTATCATGTGCAGATTTTGGCAGCTAACAAATCCAGAGGAAACTTTTTTCTACCTTTTTCTTTCTCTTTTTTGTCACAGAGGTCCTATGTGAAAAGGATTAATTAAATTTTATTTTAAATCAAACTTTAGACATCTAATACCAACTACGTTTCCTATTTTGTAAACATTCAGCTGGCCACCTCACATAGGGAAGGTGAACTACACAGAAGGCTGAGCACTGACAACTCCGAAGAAGTAGGAATGGTGCTTTCAACACGTGCTCCAAATGTCAGGTGGTCTGGGGGTGAGGTGCAGCAGTGCTGGTTTCTGAGAGCAGGCAGCGCTCATCAGCATGGTCAGTCTAATTTCCCAAGAACATAAAAAGCCACACAGTCAGGCCAAAGCCACAGTTAGCCCACTACCTCATCTCTGACACTGTACGGCAGCGTGTACGTGGACAAATCATAAGCATGAAGCAAGGATAAAGCAGGATTTCCCAGCAGGCTCTCAGTCATATGTAGGGGAAGATGAATCCAATTTCAGATGAATTTTTTTGCATTTATAATCTCAAGCAGATTTTTCTTCAAGAATATCTCATCACATTTGGAATCCCTGTCAGATGTTAGTATCCAAAACACCTACGGCACAAAACAGCTTAACCACACATCGTGCAAAAAACTTCTAGTTAGGTCTAAGGCTCTCACCTGCTCATTCCACTTCATGCCCTCATACTGAAATACTTCTACACTGGAGTATTTCTTGTATTTTCACTGTTCATCTTCTCCTTATCACCCAATGTTCCCACCACCTACGTTGTGAAAATAAGTCAGTATGTGGGGAGCCTTTCTGATTACCACAGAAAACCTATAAGTAAATTAATAATCCTGTACTCAAAGCAGGATTAGAGTAACACGCATGTTGGAATGAGGCACTGACCCACTTTTAACAATAAACAGGACTACACAGTTAATTAGTCAATGAGCATTATCCGCTCTGTGTGCTGAATGAGGCTGAGGTCCAGTGAGGAAGGAGGAAGAGAAGGGGTCATTCACAGCCACGTAGCTGAAGACTACCAAATACTTCAGAATTAAGAAAGACCATTGCTGAGACTATGCGGACAGGTGATTTTTGGCAATTCCCAGTTTTACCTTCTTAACGTCAGAAATTTATCATTTAATACAATTTATATATAACTTCCTACATCCATAGAAATAAATCTTTCATTCCATCCACTTGGAAATCATGCTGTTAACATCACAGGTCATCAGCAAGACAAGCATTTTGGATACTAGCTTGCCAGTACCTATATAGGTCAACTCCAGATTTTGAAAAACTGTTTTCCTTATTTGTTTCACAAATGTAAACCAAAGCAAGGAAGCTTAGAAGCAAGACTGGGCCCACTCCCTGGCTCTTCAACTAAATTACTCTCACCTACCTTTCCTTACTCTTTTTTCCTAGTTAGTCCCCTTCCTGTAAGATCGTCTCCTACCAGCCAAGCTTTTGCCTCCTATAGCCTGAGGCGAGGTGGTTTTCCCAGCAATTAATCACTGACAACACCAGAGTGGGCTTGTCCATTCTTGGTGCACTCTCTCCTCACAATGGGTGCAACTGCAGAGAGCTCTACATAGTTTCAAAACTCTGACACATTCAATAGAACTAAGTTTTTCCAACAATTTGACTGTCCAGCAGTATCAATCTCTGAGCATGCACAAATTAGGAGAGGTTTCCTTAGATTTAGAGCTTGGGCAAATTTTGGGAAGTTTTCTTACAAGAATAGCCTTGATATAGGAGCTTTTACCCCCAAGCCAAATTACATATCCTCTCTCCAAGCCTGAATTTCCTAGATTAATAGATTTTAGTGATTTTCCTTTTGGAAAGAGTGTATTTCATGTGTAACTCTGTCCAAAAGGAAAATGAACAAAGACTGACTTATCACATGAACTTCAAGATATTTCTACCTGTAAAATACATATGAAAGGCAAGAAAGACTTCAGCTTGAACAACTTAAATTTGACAAAACGATCAAAATCCAAAAATTTCTTTTAATACAAAATATTAAGCAATTTTTCATTATAGGCTCCTCCTGGAAGGGTAGACATGACACTGCTGTGTTACCGTAAGACACTGACAAGCTACCAGCTACACAGATAATACTGCTCAGTGGCGCAAGCTCACCACACCTGGCAAAACAGCAGCTGCAGGTTCCTGAAACACATAGTAAGCACTAAAAACCTATATACAGGATGTTCAGGACGGCTGCATTTTAATTTCAGAAGAAATATGGTTGCAACCATTTAGTAGTCCAGTCATCTAATGTAAACAAATGCCAGGTTTATGACAGAGATCAATAATGCAACCAAGCCTAATACACTCATTTAAAGGGGCATGAACTTTTCTGAGGGAGCATCTTTTCCTACCTGCCAAGTGCTGCTTTACCTACGAGTTGAAAGGTTATTAAAAATCAGTTTGCTGCAAATACCATCAAATTACTGGACTGCACATTAAGAATATGGATAACCAACCAGTAACAGCAACATTGTTTGGCGTGGCAAACAGGCAATATGAACTCTCACCATTTGAGAAGGGGCTGCGTATGCAGGCCGAGGAAGCCTTGGGAAAAAATATTTAGAAGAAATTTCTGCTCACATTAGCAAATAAAGTAGATAAAAATAGAAAATATTTTTACAAGTAACTACACTTCTTTTAATGTAATAATTCAGGCAGACTATTTAAAACTTCCAAGAGCTGAAACTCAGCACAGGTTGTTTGGAGATGCCCAACCAAAGAGGTAACACTCCAGAAAGTGCTGCCTACCTGATACCACCCCTGACTTTGCATGGGAAGTTCCAGGTACCCTGCCCCAAGCCTAGAAATGAGGTGACCAGCAGGCAGCTGCACAAATGCACCCCAAAAGCCAGCAAGGAGAGGAGAAGCCCCTTCCCCCCCCAAAAAAAAAAGCTAGAAAGGGGACAGGGAGAGCCCCTTCCCCCCTCCAAAAGCCAACATGAAGGGGAGCACCTTGTATTCCCCAAAAGCCAACCTTGCTCCCCTAAGTCTCGCCAGGGGGGAGCCCCTTGCCTCCCCAAAGCCAGCAAGGCTGGAGGGAATCCCTTCCCCAAAAGGAGCCAGGAAGGTGGAGGGGAACTCCTTCCTCTCAAAAAAGCCAGCACCTTCTCTCCCCCAAAAGCTAATCTTAAGTGTGAACCCCTTGCTCCCCTAAGCCTTGCCGGGGGAGAACCTCTCCTCCCCTCCGAAAGCCAGCAAGGGGAGAGGGGGGAACCCCTTCCCTCCAAAAAAGCCAGCAAGGAAGAGAGAGCCCCTTCTCTCCTCCTCCCCCAAAAAAGCCAACCTGAGTGGGAGCACCTACTCTCCCCCCAATGCCCCCAAAAAAGCCAACCTGAGGGGGAGCACCTTCTCTCCCCCCCAAAAAAGCCAACCTGAGGGGGAGCACCTTCTCTCCCCCCCAAAAAAGCCAACCTGAAGGGTGAGCCCCTTGCTCCCCTAAACTTTGCCGGGAGAGGGGAGGAGCCCCTTGCCTTCTCAAACCCAGCGAAGAGGACCCCCTTCCCCAAAAGAAACCAACAGCAGGTAGGAACTACCTCCTCCCTTCGCGCCCTCCGCCCCAAGCCAGCAAGGGGAGCACCCTTGTTATTTGTCTCCACCAGCACGACGGGAAGCAGGAATCCCGCACCACCCCCCCCCCCCCGCCGCACTCACTCGCCAGCCGCGGGCCATCCAGCCCCCCGCCGCCTCCGCCGCCGCCTCCCGCCCCCAACTCGGCTTTCTTAGGCCCCACCACGGCGGCGGCCGTGGGGCCCGGGCTGGCCCCGTGCTGCGGGAAGCCGGGCCCGGCGGCGGCGGCCGCGGGGATGCCGAGGGGGAGCGCGCCGAGGGGGGGTGCGCCGGGCCCCGGGGCGGCGGGGGCGGTGCCGGGCTCCTCATGCAGGAACTGGCACTCCTCGCCGTAGAAGCAGGTCTTGTCCTTGGCGTAGTAGCGGCAGAACTTCAGCTTCACGGAGCCACCGCCGGCCCCCGCCCCGCCGGGGGCAGCCGGCCCCGCCACCGCCACCGCCGGCGGCCCCAGCACCGGTGACGGCGAGGAGCAGGGCAGCCCACTGCTGTTCATGGCACCCGCCCCACCGCCGGGGCCGCCACCATGGGGCGGGGGAAGGGGCGCGGGAACCGCCGGCACCCCGGGCTCCGGCTCCGGAAAGGGCAGGAGGAAGGGGGGGCGGAGGAGGAGAGGGGGGTAGCGGCTCCGCGTCTCTTAAAGGGGCCGCACGGCCCGCGGCGGGGGCGGCGGCGCCTCCTCAGAGCTCGCGGCGCTCGGGGTTGTTTATGCCATTTTCCTCTTCCTGAGCGGCCCCGCGCCTGCGCCGGCGCGGGGCATCATGGGAAGGGCGGCCGGGCCGAGGTTGAGCTTAGGGGTGCGGGAGGCAGGGCGGGACCCGGGAGCGGCGGAGCCCCGGGCGGCGAACCAGTCCAGCTGTGCAGCCCGGCCGCGCAGCCCAGCCGCCTTGGCCGCGGGCGGGCGATAACTCCGCGGCGCCAGCCGGCCGGCCCTTCATCACGGGGCAAACGGCTCCTGCCTTCGGGACGGGGCCGCTTCTCTCGCCGCGCCCCCATATCGACAAATGGGTATCAAAGTAGCCGCAGTCCCAGCAGGATGTCGACCGCTTTCCCCCCTCCCAAAACAAGCCGTGTACCCCTTTCCTGCTAAAAACAGACCCGGCAGCCCCTTGACCGTTCCCTGCTTTCTGGCACCACCGGAACGCAGCCCGAGGGATGCTGCCTCTGCAAGAGTAGGATCGGCGGGCTGGCGGCTCTCAAGGGGAGGTGGAATTTCGTTAATGTGAATTTTCAGTGGCTTGCTTGCAGACTCCAGATTTTTTTTACATTTTTTTTTTTCCCAGTTAAATTGGCTTTTTCTCATATTGCCTAAGCTTGCAATGCTCTCACTGAAAGAATCACAGAATCATAGAATGGTTTGAATTGAAAGGGACCTTAAAGCCCATCCAGTTTGAACCCCCCTGCCATGAGCAGGGACACCTCTCAGCAGACCAGACCAGGCTGCTCAAGCCCCCATCCAGCCTGGCCTTGAACTTCTCTGGGCAACCTGTGCCGGTGTCTCACCACTCTCATCATGAAGAATTTCTTCTTAATGTCTAATCTAAATCTTCCCACTTCCAGTTTAAACCATTCCCCCTCATCCTATCACTACTTGCCCTTATAAAAAGTCCCTCCCCAGCTTTCTTGTAGGCCCCCCTTCAGGTGCTATGATAATATATTAGAGTGGGAAAAGTGGTACGTTAAAGCACGCTTGGTGCTATTTTGACAAGAAAAACATTTAATGTAGAATTAAGGTTACTTTTTGTCTATCATAGTCTTCTCTCTTATTAAAAATGAAAAAAAAATGGGTCTGCTTCCAAGGTGCTTTGATGGTTTGCACAGAAAGAAATTTTAGAAAATAATGCGTTTAGTTTTTAAAAGTGACATTGCATCAAACCAAACTCATTTTTCCCCAGATGAAGTCTTTAAAGACTTTAAGAAGTAAGCGTGCCTTAAGCTGAAATCTCAATATTGCTATTTTTACTGTTAGAACTATAGCTTCTCCAAGCTTACGAATCAGCTGAGGGGAAAAAAAAGGTGGTTTCTCTACCAAAAAAAGCTGGACAGAAAACTAGAGAAGGGCAAGGCTACAAGAGTGAGGGCTCCAGTTCCAGCCTGGTATCTGAAAGAAACAAAAAGAGGGTATCCTTTCTCTGTCATTTCCCAACAATTCTCAGGCCTTTACTTGCTTTCAACTGTGTGGCAAAGAGCTCACCGCATGTGTTCCTGCAAACTTAGGAAAATAGGCAAAGCGTGGAAAGACTCTAATGCTTTCTCAATTAAAACCTGTAGGTAGGTGCTCAGACAAACCACAGTAGATTCCACAGGGAAAAGAGTCCTCCTAAACGCTTCAACCATGGGAGATGTTTCAGTCCCAGCTTGTGCCTTCTTAGACAACCAAAATCAGTTTGCTTTGGTACATGAGCCTGAGGCAGTCCCAGATGCTTTAGCTGAGGTGTCCGCAGTGCTACTTATTTGTGTATCACTCAGCACTTGGGCTAATGCGCCTCTCGGAAATGAAGCCAAGGGCTTCCTTGAACTGTGGGCAGTTGCAGCCATACACAGATACCCTCTCAGCCTACTGCAGTGAGGAAAAGGCAAGCCTGGGAGTGCATTGTTTCATCTCCCTTTATCCTGCTTATCCATGCCCTGGGAAGATGTCAGCACAGGACAGAGGTCTCAGGCAGAGACCTCTCAGGGGTGTGTGGGTTCATAGAGAAGAATGGTAGGTAGAAGATGTGTTGAAGCAATGCCGGATGTAGGGGAAGAGAGGAACCCAATATCACCTTCTGCTGAAGTCCAGTTATCGACAGTCTGTTTATCATCCCTTATTCCAAGTATGATGTCTCCTGGAAAAACATCCCTTCCCTGCAGAAAACTCAGACTGACTGGACAAGTTATATGTGCACGTGAGGAGGCTGGAAGGGTTCACAGAAGGATGTTAATAAAGGGACAAGGAAAAATCTCAGCTTTCACCAGAGCTTTTGCAAGATCTGTGCATCTTTTATCTGGAGCTTTAATACTGTGGATTTAATGGTATCAAGTTATCTTACAAGAGATTTCATGATACACATAAGGTAATACCTTTTCTGGGTAAACTGGTTGAACACGAAATGAATTCTTCCAAGCAAAAACTTCAATTGCATAGCCACTCCCATCAGTAAAGTGTATTCTTGTGTTTCCAACCATGTGAATCTGCTTTTCCCACAGCTCTTTTGCTGATCCATGCATATGTCTAATATTACATATACACAGTGAGGTTAGGAACAAGGACACAAATGGGCTTGTATATACACGACCCACATTTTTAATATCTGCATGCTGTAGCTCAGATTGAAACATTCACAGTGGATGCGGAAAGAGCTGAGATAGCAGACTGGGCAGTAGTGCATGATCCTGCAAGCCAGAGTGCCCAGATAGCAATGGGATGTGTGACACACTGGAGGTGTTTGGATTCTCTCCCACACCAAAGTAGTTGTAATTGCTATACACAAGCCACTGAGCATCAGACCAGCTTGGAAGCATCCCTCATCTTTTCTACGTTCTCTTGGCCAGCAAAGCAGTACCAATGATGGAAAGAGATGGCATGAACCTCTTTTTGTGGCTTTGGCAAGCTCTCACCTCTCGCATCTCTTCAGTTCTGTTAACTATATATAGGAAGTTGGCCTGAAGGGTGACCTGCAACTACAGAGCGTTCATATGGGAGCCTGACACTTTTTCATTAATCATAACCATGTATTCCTCTCCAAAATGTATTTTTATTCCCTGTTCCTGCTAGTCAACCAGAGCACTGAGAAGTTCTGCCAGCCAATCTCTCTCTGCTTGAACTTTCGCCACTGCCTTGTGCAGTGCTTGGGAGATTTACTGCTCAATCTGTAGAGTAGTAATTGATGATGTCAGCATTTTTTTCACAAAACTAGGTCCTCTGTTAACTGAAGCTGGCACCTATATGGAGAGTGCTGCTTTTCCTCTCCTGGACTCATACCCAGATTTACTTTGCATGGGGATCCAGGGAGGAAGACGAAACAGAAATGGATAGATACCCATGGGTCTTGTCCCACTTTGCAGTCAAGTCGTAACTGTGGTGTGCTTTTTGACCCAGAAATGGGGAAATACTCCTATATGCGTGCATGCATGCATGCAGCCACAGCCAAGGGACAGAGTTTTTATGAGCTCTGACAAGCAGAACCAAATATTATGAAATGAAAAATAAGAGGGTGGGGGAGAAAAAAGCAAATCCTTGAGAAAGCAAGCTCTTTTCTCCAGCCAAATCAGTTTGCGAGTGCCAAATAACTCTCCCCTAACATTTGAAACAGTGTTGAGAAAGCCATGTTTGCTGTTAAGAGTGATAGTTTCTCTTTTTGTTAGCCCAAAATTAACCTGTTCAGTAAATCATGTGAAAACTGATGCTGAAGTGCAGGCTGGTATCAGATAATGCAAATGAATAGCAATACTTTTTGATGGATAAAGTTATTGTAGCTAAGATTTTTTTAAGGCAAAGGCAAGACAAGTTTGTAGGTAGGATACTTGTTAAACTAACCAAATAGTCGGAAAAAGTAATACTCGAACGCTTTTTTTCAACAGTACTAGTCGATTTAAGAGATATTTTCTCTACTTACAGAACTACCCTTGCTTAATATTATTGAAAAGGATCAAAGGAAATACTTCTAAAAAAGGTTTTGGCTTAATTTAATCTTTAAAGTCTATGGTTCTAGTATACCATTAAAAAAAAAAGTTAGCAGGATTTACTAAAATATAAGCATGATCAGCGTCCACAGTCGTATCATTCAGGAATTTACCTTTTATTTATTTTTTGAAGGAAGAGTAATAAAGCCTGATAGTTCAAGATATACACTGACTGCTGTCTAAAGTCTAAGGGAAATTGCCACTCTCGAGGAGATTATTCCACAAAATTAGGGGGGTTTTAATCTTCCTTTGAAGTGTTTGAAAATTACCAATATGGCAGTCAGGATATTGGATTGAATGGACCAGCCTGCTGTGGCAATATCCCTAGGTCCTTAACTAGACAGCTGTCTTTACTAACAGTATCTGAAAGAAACCAAATGTTGCTCCTAACTCCCATTCACATGCAAAAAGAAATTAATTCTGCTCAGTGAAATTTTGAATTCAAATCAAGTAGCAAGTCTGGAGTTGACCCTGCAGTGTTTTCTGCTAACACCAAGTTTAATAATATATGCTAAAGCCTATGTTAATTTGTGGGAAGGAGGTCTAGCCCTAAGCTAGAGTTCATATTAGTATAAGCACTAAAATGTAAGTCTAGTTTCACTGTGCTGGTGATCCAGTCAGATGGTTTAGCTAGAGTGTTTCTTACCATGTGGCTACTCCCACTAGAGCTGGCTTTATCTAACTGTTGCGCTGGAGGCCCACCACGATGTGACATAACTTTGATAAAACAAATACTCAGTAACAGAAACTATTCTCCCATTGTGGAAAAAACCCCTACCCACTCAAAAGAATGCTTTACTGTCATATTCAGATATGACACATTTGGTGAGCCCACTCCACCCCCAGTTCAGCCTCTTTAGGAATAAGTTAACTTGCCAGATGTTATAAGCTTATTTTGGCTTCATATGGTACATATGAACTGCCCTAGCTGATGGGATCTTTCACAGCAGTTTTTAAGCTGAAAACATAACATGTACTTTAAGACTTTGGATACTGGATCAACTGAATCACCAGTAACAGATTCTCATACTTATGATTAAGAAAGTTTATATTAGTTTTTCCTTGTCTGAACAAAAAGGCAAAATATCTTCAATGAAATCCCATCAGCTTCAAGTGCTGAATGCATCGGACAGAGGATAAAACAAAGCAGTTTGCTCACTTGCCAATTTAAAATGGAAAGACTCAAAGGACAAACATCCACTCTTTTAGTACATACATACATGTTTGAACAGGTCATTGGCATGCCACCCAACCGCCCATGAGCAGTAAGTGGCTGGAATAGATATCTGATAGCTTAGAACAGAAGCACAAAATGCACCTGTGTTTCTGAGGACAAAACTTGTATATAAGTGTGGTGTTGAAAGGTTTACAATAAAGTACAAGAAAGACATAGACTTAAGAGCAACTCCAGTGAAGAGCCATGAAGATGATGAGGGACTGGGGTATCTGATATAGGAGGAGGGAGTGAAAGTGTTAGGACTCTTCAGCCTCGAGAACACTCGGGCAGATCTTACCAATGTGTATAAATATCTGATGGGGGAGCCAGACTCCTTTCTGGGAATAGTGGTTCCCAGTGACAGGACTAGAGGCAATGAGCACAAATTGAAACACAGAAGGTTCTCTCTCAACATCAGGAAACACTCGTTCACTATGAGAGTGGTTGAGTGCTGAATAGATTGCCTGAAGAAGTTGTGGACTCCTCATCCTTGGAGGTATTTAAAACCCTACTGAATATCACAGTATCACAGTATCGTAAGGTTGGAAAAGACCTTTGAGATCATCGAGTCCAACCTATGACCCAACACCTACACCTACTCCTACTTGTCAACTACACCATGTCACTAAGTGCCTCATCCAAATTCTCTTTGAACACCTCCAGGGATGGTGACTCGACCACCTCCCTAGGCAGCGCATTCCAATGGACAATTACCCTCTCAGTGAAGAATTTTTTCCTAATATCAATCCTAAACCTCCCCTGGCAACTCCACTGGGGCAACCTGTGCTACCTTCCACCGGTGTCTTCCAACCTCATCCATGCTAGAACTGTGTAACAGTGAGGGCCATGGAACAAAAGGACAATCTGCCAGTCAGGAAAGCTTGTTGCGGCATTGCATTTCCCTATTTGCAATGATTTCTCTAAGGCCTGTGGAATACTGCACTTCCTTTCCTGGTTTTTGCATCCTTGCAAATATGTATCTCCCTAGTTTTCATATCATTCCAGCTTCTTCCTTTGCACCGCATCACATACAAACTTGTCTTCAGCACCAGAGTACAATGCTATCACCTCAGAGTGTATTTGTAAGGTAGTCTTGTGAGAGACCACTCACTTATCTTTGCTAACAGTGCTGGCCTCAATGCCATTTCCCCATTGCACCTGCAATTATCTTTGGGACATTTTCTTTGACTTCTTTTACCCATGTTATATCTGTCTAGTTCTGGTCCATCTACATTTTTATTTCATCTTCCCTAATTCAAAAGAAGCTATTTACCAGGTATCAATAAGAAGTTAAAAAAATCAAGATATTGTTTCTGAGAACACCTTTCTGACATTGAATTTATTTTCTTAGGGATTCCTTTTATACAGGTTCTGTACAATTGCAGAATGGATGCTTAGTCCCTAGCAGGTAAGCATATAACAACTGGATGAATAATATAATATAATAAAATATAATTTTATATATAAAATTTAATGGTTGAATGAATACTAGAAGTCCCCTAGCATATCCTGAGGGATCCTGGGGGAGATGCTTCAGCTCATCCCTTAGAACTGGATCCACTTTCTGCCTGGGAGCTACGACACATGGCTGTGGAAGCTGGGGAGATCTGCTTGCCCCTCTGTGATGTCCTCTCCTAGTACAAACCAGGGGGCCTTGCTGGGGCAAGCAACTTCAGCCACAGCCAGGCCAGTTCCACCTTTTACACAGCAGCAACCAGGAGGCAGCAAGGAGGCAGGCCCTGGAGTGCTACACTCTGAGGGAGACAATGAGCATGGACAGGCTAAAGTCAGGCAGACCATGTCCCTAGAGGCCCGCATCCAAAGGTAACCCTGGAGGCCTTTATCCCCTAGATAAGTCATCTGCAAAATGACTTCAGAGCAGCTGTAGCTTGGTTTGAACCTTCCTCCGGACTGTGCTAGTTCCGTGTTCCCCCCAGTGTAAACACAGCCCTGTGCTGCAAACCCTCTCCCCATCTGGGTGGCAGCCCCCTGGGTTCTCAGAGGTGACTGCAACAGGTTCTCTGTCACTAGCGGACCAGGCACTCACCCAGCACAGGAAACCTCCCTCAGCCCACGATGACAGATGCAGCAGGGTATTCCCATGGTGTCGCGCAAACCTCGGTAGGATTTTTTTTGAGCCTGCCTCTTCAGCTTGGCAGCACGTCTTGCTCTTCCTCTCATTGATACCCAGAGAAATTATGCAGGCTGCTACTGCCTGAAAGCAGAACCTAAGCTTCAAAACTAAGAATTGAAATGAGACAGCAAAAAGTCAGCTGCACCACATTTACCCGAGAAAATATTTTTATGCAGAAGCATGAGTGAAGGGCTAAAGAACCAAGTGAAGACTGAGCAGCCAGAGCGGAGGCAGCTGCTCAGCTTGGCAGAGGCATCCTCTAACAGAAGGAAGATGCTCCCCGACCCCCAGAGAGGCCCCTTCTCCCCATCCCGTAGCTGTTTCCTCCAGGCTCAGGTCTCAGCCCCTCACTTTTGAAGAAGTGGTTTCACTGTGGGCAGTGACGTGCACCCTTAAGGCAACCACCTGCACCGCTCAGCTTGGTTTCACTCACCAGGGCTGGGGGACTGCAGGGCATCACCAGCCATGGCAGCAGGCTGGCCCTGCAGCTACCCTGCTGGAATCCCATTTCAGCTAGCAGGTAAGGTCTTCCAGCACCACTACTCAGACCCTTTCCTCTGCATTTCCCAGTCTCTCACTGCATCCCTTCACATCTTTCCTTTCTTTCTCCTTTGACTTCTTATCCATTCATTTTCTCCCACATCTTTTATCTTCTGTCCCATGTTTCTACTGTCTTCTGGGGATGTTTTTCTCTCTCCCATCACCATAGTCTCTCCCAGCCCAACCTGGCTTTTACTGTCACTGCACTGATATATTTCATGCATAAGGCAAAAAATATTTAAATATACCGAAATTTGGGGGTTTTTTGCCTTTTCCTGATATAAATGTGTTTCCTGATGTTAATGCTAGCTTACCAGATTACTTTAATCAATCCATCTGCAATTTCCCAGATACCTTAATACAGTGAAATATAATGATGCATCTGTATCGTACCAGGCTTTGTTGTTGTTGTTCGATGATCTAAATAGAACGCATGAGATTAATGTCTAGAAAGTGTCTTTGTTTTGTTAGAGTGAGGAGGTTTGGATTTTAAAGCTTGATTTCTTCTACTGAAAACCATTCCAACGTTTAGCTATTAAGAAAAAAGGAAATAACATTTGCTTCCATATCAAATGCCTGAAAATACTTTTTTTTTTTTTTTTTTAAATACTGGCTTACTCCTATCAAGCCTGATCTTGCTGATTCAAAATGCAGGTCTGAAACAAAAGAAGAGTGTGGTTTTTTCTGATTGACACAGTTCTGATGCATGCCTGGGAAATTTATTTCACAATCTGCAGTCAATTTTCAACTCCATATATGGTGATAATAATATTTACTTCAAAGAGCAAATGTTAGCTATCATTCATTCTTAGTTGGAAGTCTACATGAGCTATTTGAAGAGAAGGCAAAGTGAAAATGAAAATGAGTATTTTATGATGTACTGCTTTGCATGACTGCTGATACTACTACTAAGCAAACCCTGTTAAAGAGGGATTTCTGTGTTTTCTTCTTAACTGAGCTTTGCTAGACTTGCAGGCTGCGTAACAAAGTCAATACAATTAATTAGCATCTGGGTCGTGTTAGAGCCCAAAGGCCCCTGTAAGGAATAGATGTCATTGCAGCTAAGAGACAGTTCTGAAGAGAGAGAGCAAAAGGTGTGAGAGCCCCAAGGTGTGATTATCCACCAGAAGAACTGGTGTTCTTTCTGTTGAGAGGCAAGGTACATAGGGAAGCATTGTTCCTTCTTGTAAGGCTAGCTGCTACAGGGAAAAAAAGCAAATGCTTTTGGGCATAGAAACTAGCTAGGATTGAAGGTGACAGCAGAAATCCTGAGAACTACAACCTCCATACATCTCTCTCTAGCAGATCACTCTTTAAAAGCAATTTTGATGTAAAAAATTTTGAGCATTTATTGAACTCTGTGCCATTTCTTAAAAAATACATGTGTTCCCTTTAAGAATCTATCTGTTGTCTAGAGATAAGACCTAATAACAAATTGTGCGGGTGACAGGCAGTCCATATGAAGAACCAGAATCCTCCCAAAGTGCAACACTTAACCAGCAAAAAAAAGCTAAACTATAATAACACCTGGAGGAGAATGTCCACAATACCTGCAGACTTAAGGCACCAGGTTTGTCTTTAAATTATAGACTCAGAACTGCAAAATTTGCAGGAAAGCAAAAGCATCTTGTCCATGTTAGTTGCTGGAAACAAAAGCTCCCCAGCGGAAAGGACTGTAAGCCCAAGAGCTTTAGAAAACAGATATTATACAATATATATGTAAATACAGCTATAAACTTTAAAAGCACTATTCAAGTTCCTCATCTACTTCATTTTTTCTGGTCATCCCAAGAACAAACTTGTGGTTAAAGAGCATATTATCTAATGTACAATTACCCTTGGACTAGTGGAAGAAGTGGGAAGGTGGAAGGTGCCTGGGAACTGAGGCAGTAGTAGTTTGGTATGATGAACAGAGACTTTCAGTACCTTTCTCATCAGCAGAAATTTTACATTAACAATCGCTCTTGCTCCCTTTGATTTTGTTGCACCCACTCTTAGTGAGAGCTGTTCATGAAGCCTAGAGTTTCAGGGCACTTGAGAGACATAAAGCTGAGAGATGCTGTCTGAAATCTCCCTGGGGCTGGCAAATGAGAGCACATTTTATATGAGACTGCAGACTTAGGCCCTAACAAGTTGTGGATTAGGTTGTGGTGTGTCTGATAGCACAAAAACTGTAGGACAATACTGTTGAACCCCACCTCACAAAGCATACAAGTGTCCATTACATTCCCACGACAGAAACCAGTAAAATATGAGGTGGGCCAGCACACTTTTGCTTCTAAGGAGAAACCCAGAAATGCTTGGGATCCAGCCACTTGCGGGATCAGTCCATCTCCCAGCAATACACTGATTTCTCTCTGACAAACCAGCTGACAAACATTCCAGAGCAAGTTCAGGCACTGAGCCCTGCCACTGGCAGGAAGGTGAAATCAATGAGCACCTCAGGGGAAATTGAGTTTGATCCTAACTACAGTCTCTTTCCCAAAACATGCAAAAACCTGGGTGCAAGTCAGCTATGAATACTGGATAAAGATAGTACATGGTCTGCTTAATCAGGGGAAGAATCATGCCCAGCAAAGCATATTTTTGTGGTCATCCATCACCATGTATATCATCAATCAGAAGATAAGGTGTCACTTCTGAAGTGAAGACTCCTGAAAGTGCAAGGATTTTGCGAGAAATGGTTGTTTTCCAAAGGAAGTAAATACTACTCAAAAACATAGGTGTTTTATTTCTTTGAGCTTTGGCCCCATTTACTTCCCCGTCGTGTTTTCTCCAGAAAATTCCTCAGAGTACCTCTATTTCAATCTTTTAAGAAGCTGGAAGATGCCCAGAGCACTGCTCAGCTGCTAGGGCCACCCCCATGTCTCTGCCCAGAGGTGTGTGTGTGTGTGCTGCTGTGACTGCTCAGCAGAGGCAGGTTTGTCAGTGGAGCAGAGCTGTGGACATTCTGTCCTTCTGCAGTATCTCCTTCAAGAGCCCTTCCTATGATGACCCCAAAATAATACAGCACAGAGCACCTCTTATTCACAGGTTTCTGAAAATGTAGTTTTCAAAAGACCTGAAACTTCATGGCATAAATCCACCTACAGTTCAGGTTTTTCTCTGTTAGCTGAGAAGCTGGTTTGGGTCAATGGGATGAGTTCTGCTTTCTGAAAAGCTTCATGGAGATGTTTGCTACGAAGGGCAGGGATGAAAAGGTCCAGTAAGCAGCACTGGAAATTAAATTGGAGAGTAAAACATCTATGGAGCAAAAATGGGGGAAAGCAGGAGTGGATGACCAATGGAGGTAGAAAACAGTTTAAATTTTTTACAGTAACACTGGACAAGGATAAAGACTATTTAATCCCAGTGATCATAGACCTTTAAAAGGAAAAGAGGGACCAAAAATATCTTCCAGAGCCAACAAACAGCAGAATTTCTCAAGTGAACAGAAAGACCTTATTTCCCATACAGCTTAATGATACTGCTTTTAATAGAAATACATTTAAGAAAATGCTATAAGATTCTAAACTGAAATGTGATGCAAAATGTTTCTTTTAGGAATCTGGAACCCTTCAAACACAGATAATACCCTGAAAATTACTGGTGTGTTTGAAAGACAGACTGTTCTTTTCTCCTCTATGTATCATGAGAATAAGATGATAGCAAAGCTAGACAGACAACTGGATAAACGCTGTGTGCCTATTTCTCATCCAAAGAAAGGAATGGCTCCCTACTTTTTCTAGGATATTTATTCAAAAACTGCTGAAAAAAATGAGTAAACAGACAGAAACACTAGCATACCTTCTGGTTTTTTAACTCGCTGCTGCTGGACGAGTAAGTCATTATTTACTCCTTTCTTTGTAGTGTACGCTTAATTGTGTAGATAAGATTTCTGATAGGTGAGATTTAAGGCCTGGATTGCAAAGCGTATAATTGTTACAACACTTAAGGACTCTGTTGGATTTTACGTTCATACAGCTACTCAGGAATTGAAAAATTTTTTAACCCTAACCTTGCAATGACAAAAATAAGAATAGCTAGTATTTATTTTTTGTTTATTTTTGCCAAATTTGATACCAAACACCAAGTACCATTTTTATTAAATACCTTGGATTCATTTTTATCTTTTCATATTTTGAAGGAAAAATCAGTCTCTCCCATTCTCCCTCTTTCTGTCTATTGTTTCCCTACATGCAACCCAGGACTTCTGAATTCCCTTCTCACCCCCTTTTCCAGGAAAGGAAGGACAATTTACTATAGTCAGTTGTGTAAACAATTGTTTTCATTTAAAAGGGAAGTTTTACAATACTAGGATGACAAGTAGTGTAATTTCATTATCCACCATCTTCTGTTTTCATTTCTCTTTTAGGCAGATCTTTTTCTCCTTGTTGGTAAGGTGCCAGGAATCTCACTCGTTTAGGTACTTAAATAAAGTAGCCTTTGCTTCCAGGGAGTTAGTAATTCAACTAAGGTTGGTAGAAGTGCTAGAGTATGTCATGTGATGACACTGGAGTCCGTTCTCTGGACTTTCTCCAGTATGTCCACATCTCTCGTACTGAGGAATCCAACCTGAACAAAGGCTCCAGGTGCATCCTCACCAGTGCTGACTAGAGGAGAAAGCCCTCTACCTGCTGGCAAAACATCCCCTGATGTCGCTCAGGATACCATTGTTCACTATATTTAGTGGGGTGAAGAGGTCTGGATAATGTGGGAGCCAAGAAGAAGCTCCCTTGAGAGGCTGGCAGATGTGGACAAGAAGAAGAAGAAGAATCAGCCACAATGCAGGTTCTTCCTCAGAAAGGGAGGTTGCCATGGTAGTTGTGGTTCATTGCCTCTTCAACCACTTTTCAGCCACTTCCCGAAATGGAATGTCCTCAGCAGTCTCAATTATTCTTTGTAAACTGGATCACAAGTGGGTGGAATGACCCAAACTGGGTAGAGCAGCAAGGATTTCAGTGAGATCATTGTGAGCACCAGCTTAAGCAGAGAAGTCACTGTGGTATCATGGACCATGGGACCTGGAGAAGGGCTGTCATTCATTCAGCCAGTCCCATGCAAAGCAGACAAAACAAATAATAACAACCAAAATAACAGTTCAGCTGTTTGAGCAGTGCCTTTATCTCAGATTCGCAGGGAAGACAGATGGAAAGTTATCTTAGTAAAATGAAAGGCAAATAAGTGTTTGAATATAACCCTGCAGTCCTTCCTCACCCAAGTCCAGGTAAACAAAAAAAAACAGAGGAGGCAGGACAAAGAGATAAAACAGAGCTAAAGGTCTTACTGGCTTCAGCCTTCAACGTTTTCTTCATGCAAAGGGATAATGTGTTGGGGTTTTTTTCAGATAAAAAACATGAGTTACTGACATAGACTGAGAACTCAAAAAGGTGATTTCAAAGCAAATTAAGGAGCAACACAGTTCTAGAACCAGTTCATATTTAGCAAAGAAGCCTGCAGCTGCTAAAGGGGTCAAGCTGCTCGTAAATGTACACAGTCCTTCACTAACAGCAACTCATGCCTGGATGAACAGCAAGTCTCATGTACTCAGGAGAGCAACTATATGATTAGAAAGTCTGAAAGATGACAAAAGTACATATATAAGTCAAACTGCATTGTTATTCATCCTGGCTTAAATGAATGCTGAAATCACAATATGAATCACAGAACATGATCTGGATATCAGTCTGAAATAAAGTAAATAGCGGTAAAGTTTGTTTATAGTAAATAAAGTAAGGTTTGATGTGTGGCAGTATCGTGTGGAAAACATGCCTACACTTCGTGTCATCATTAGCTTATTTTTACTACTTAAGGCACTGAAGCAAACATACCTGTAAGTAATCAGCAAAAAGGAGGACTAGATCTGCTGACTTCCAGATACCTGTTCTGCTGGAGAAGGTTTTTAGTTCTCTGAGTGTAAAATACATCCACGATGTGACACTGTTTAAAATCTTCAGCAAGGTCAGTTGTTCTTTGTTAAAATCTCTATGTAATTTATAAGCTAGCTGCAGTGAGCCATAGGCAGAACTGCTGACTGTCCTCATCAAAGAAGAAAGTTACTAGCATTGAAAGGCATAATTTTGTCCAAAAGATGAAGCTTGCTGAAATCTGTACCAAAAATGCATCCCATATATGTTAAGACATAACAAGACAGAGGAAAAACTCATGGACCATAACCAAGTCATTATATATATATATATATAAAAATATATATATATAAAAATATATATATATAAATAAATAATGTGGAAGAGTAAATTTCTTGCAGCTGTTTTAATTTGGGACCTGGAAATAGAGGAATGAAGAAAAGATGAGAAAACTTAAAAATATAGAAAATTAATTTGTGGGCAGAGTCTTCCCTGCTGCATGTGGCCAACTGTTTTGGAGTAGACAGGTCTTGGCAGTGTTGTTCCTGAGGCAAAGAAGTTTGCTCAATCTCATACACTGAAAGCAGATCTTTTAGATTCAGGCACAGATTAAATTTAGAAGGACTAGGGAAGCAAACTTCTTAGGCAAAGTCAGTGTAGTTCTGCTACAGAAATGACATAAAGTGAATAAGTTGTCAAGCAACAGAATCCTTTGCTGGTACTTGCGCTGGATGAAACTGGAATGGTTATTCATTGTGACAACAAGTTTTGGTTTAATATCTCTTCAGAAGAAACTTTTGAGACCACTATAGCTAACAGGGGCAAAACCTACTTGAAGATGTTCTGATGAGTAGGAATTTTTTTACTGTATGTGCATGAGCTGTTCCTGTGCAAAACAAAATGGCTTTTTTATTATTTTTTTTTCAAACTTATAAAACTGAGTTAGAAACCTATGTGAGCCAGGCAAGGATAGCCATGGAATCTTCCCAGAAAGGATCGGTGTTTTTAACCTTTATGTATTTTAATAGAAAAATCAGAAAATGTTTGCTGGAGACCCCATGGAATAAAGAAGAAACAAGCAATCAGTTATCCATCGTGAATGATTTAATTCACATATGAAAGAATTTACAAGGATTTTTTTGTTGCACATTTCTTTCCCTAAGAAAAAAATCCAGGGCAGATCCTTCGCAAGCAGCCAGGAGCCAAAGCGATCGAGTTAAGTTACTGGCCGAGAAAATACCCCTGCACTTCAAAAGGCCGAGTGTGTATTCAGTGATGCCTCTGTTGTCTTAACGCCAGCCTCGGACGAGCTCCGAGCCGCGGGGATGCGCGGGGCGGGAGCGCCCCCTGGCGGCCGCCGCCTGTCCACCCCTCTACCCCTCCCCCACCCCGCCCAGGTGCCTCGCCTCCGGTGCGTTGGAGTTCGCAGTTCTCGGTCCCGGGAAGAAAGAGTGTGTAATCAGAGAACCATAGAATGATTTGGGTTGGAAGAGACCTCAAATCCCATCCAGTTCCCACCCCCCTGACATGGGCAGGGACACCTCCCACCAGCTCAGACTGCTCAAGGCCCCATCAACCTGGCCTTGAACACTTCAAAGGAGGGGGCACCCACAGATTCCCTGGGCAACCTGTGCCAGTGTCTCACTACCCTCAGCGTGTAGAATTTCTTCCTAATACTTAATCTAAATCTTGCCCCTTCCAAACTAAAGCCATTCCCCCTTGGCCTATCACTACTTGCCCTTGTAAAAAGTCCCTCCACAGCTTTCTTACAGTACCCCTTCAGGTACTGGAAGCCCACTCTAAGATCTCCGTGGAGCCTTCTCTAGGCTGAACAACCTCAACTCTCGCAGCCTGTCCCCATAGCAGGGGTGTTGCAGCCCCTCTGATCATCCCCGAAGCCCTCCTTTGGACCCATTCCAACAGTTCCATCTCCTTATGCTGGGGATTCCAGAACTGGACACAACACTCCAGGTGTGGTCTCACAAAAGCAGAGCAGAGAGGGAGAACCACCTCCCTCCACCCGCTGGCCATGCTTTGCTTCCCCAGGGCACAGTTGGCCTTCTGGGCTGCAAGTGCATACTGCTGGCTCATGCCGAGTTTCTCATCCATTAGCACCCCCAAGTCCTTCTCCACAGGGCTGCTCTCAGTCACATCATCCCTCATCATGTATTGAAACTGTGGATTGTCCCAGTCCAGGTGTAGGACCTTGCTTGGCAGTAATGCCATAACCTAGATGGCTGCAGGTGCTAGAAGTGGTGGGGAGAGCAGATCCAGGTGGAAAAATAATCCAGGTGCAGGGTTGGTGACAATGACAAACAAGACTGGCAGATGACAATAGCATTCCAGGATACTATGTAATATCAGTGTTGTTTCTCATTATTAGTTTTTGACTCGGTACTCAGACCGTAATTAAGCACTTCCTGAAACTGCACAGCCTCCCATATACCCCTGTTCTCACTGCTTTCCTTCTCAGTGATTCAACTGTAGAGATTCTCAGTTCCCTTCCACTAAACCCCCCGAAGAGCTACCACACTCTATAGACTTTTTTTCCATCTCAAATCTCAGTTATGCTGGAACATGAAACATGGCTGTAAATAATTAAATCAATTCACATGATGTTTCTTGTAATTAACTGTTAAGACCAGATAAATGACTGTTCCTGATTAAGACGTACTCCATCCAGTATTACAACAACTAGTCACAACTAGCATGAGCTGCACAGAGGCATCTTGTCACCCACCTTGCTTATTAAACCTTGTTCTAACAAGGTTATTATTCTGCAACACGAATCAAGACCTCTGGCCTCATGTTGTGTGATAATGAACTCACAGGTTGCATTATTTTTTGGAAGCTAGAGGTTATTTAAGCTAAAAGGATGAAGACACCAAGGAAGGAAGACGTTCTAAAAAATGAGGAAGGAGAAAAGTTACGTTTGATGGGAGAGAAATAAGATACCAGTAAAAGGTAGGAATTCATTTAAGAGTGGGCCTTTCTGTCTATCCTGTCTCCCTCTGAATTTATCATATTCATATAGAGTAGAATTCTCACTTCAGAATCCACTGCTTTGGGGGTGATATGAGAAAAAGGCAGTCACATGCAAAGGTGGGGGTTTTTTTAAGAGTTAATGTGTGCTTATTAGACTCACCCATGTCACCACTTTCACAAATTCATTTCTGGCAGCAGATGACTGTGGGTGAACTATAGCTTTCCTGGAAAAAAGGGTCCTTCTGTCTTCCCCGATCAGGATGAAAACTTCGGAAAGTTGAGCCAGAAAGTCTCACCCAGAGAAAACAGTAGGAAGCCAAATAAGAAGCACAACACAGTTTACTTTATGTAAGTTTCCTGATGTATGAGGCAGAGTGGAAGATGGTTCTGTGTCTAGGAAAGGCCTGAGTGCTATGTAAACTACTAAGGACCCTGAGCTGAATGCAAACACAAGATCCATCCCTTGGTACAAAGAGAAAGGTTTTTCTTCATCTTTCACAGTGCTCCAGTTTCTTAGCTATTCTCTTTCTGATAAACCCAGACTTCCAGCATATTTTGGAGCAGCTTTCCCAGTTTTCAAAAGGCTACTTTAGTCATCCTCAATTTCAAAATAACATTTTGTAAGCAGTTCCATTAGGTGAATCGTCTGACAGCTGAACTAGCTTAAATATAGCTTCAACATAGCTTCTTGGTTTCCTATCTCTCCAGTTGATTCAGACCTCTCTTCTCAGCACCGTTACGTGTAAGCTCGCTTATTGACTTGTACAGGCATTTCCCCATATATGTGCCTACACATCTTGATGAAATCCTGACTCAGTTTATGGCAGCTGGAGTTTGTCTGACTTTAGTGAGAACAAGATTTCTCCCACAGCTTTTATTTTTGTATAACCTACAAAAAGATAATGAAGATGGAAAGCAGGCTTAAACAAACATTGTTCAGAGGCAGCATATTATATCCATTCCAGCTTCAGTACACTTTGGTGATACACAATACAACTATGCATGATACATATTTGATATTTCTCACCCAGTGCTTTTCAGTCTTTGTACTTCTTACTTTGGGCTTTCAGGAGGATGACTGGTGGTCAGAATATAACAGCAGTGCCTGAACAGACCAGCTAGAACCTGAAAGATCAAGACAGTGAATCAGAGCATTACTATGTTCCCAGTATTTCTTTTCTTATTTCTGCATCTTCTGAAAGGCTCATTCATACTCTTATTTTCTATCTTGTCAATGTAGTCTATTTCTCTAAGACCTACACAAGTTTAGGCCACTCTATGTTGTGTAAATGCTGCTGACCATCACATTACTGATTTTTTTTCTCAATGCAAAGTAGCTGGAATGATCTCAGGTTCAAGGTATCTTTCCTTACCCTAAAAACCTTCCTGGATTTCACAAGAATAAGGATAGAGGAAGGCAGTGACAAACTCTCGTAGTTAACAGGACAAGAAGTCCCATTTTCTCTTATACGTGAGAGTGTCACTGTGTCCACTACTCCCACTTCCAACATACTCTCCCACATACTGTCCTTTATCAATGCAGTTCCAGTTTGTCAGACACTTTGTTTGCATGTCTAGCTCACGGTCTGGTTGCTACATCTGTCTCTTTCTGCCTGACTCTTAGCTGCAAATCTTTTCCCTGTTGGTGTACAAACACATCTTTCCCTTTCTGACTGGCATTAGGCATACCGCTAACAAGGTGGCATGAGTGAACTGAAGAAAAGCCAGGCATAAACTGCCTCAGCTTGTACGCTCAGAAGCTAAAACTATTTGCAGATTGGAAAGTTGAAGCAAGAGAATGGTCAACAGGCCAGATGAGTTGAACTTTTGAGGTCATACTTGCAGGTGGTTTCAGCTGGTGTGTTTTGGAAATTGGTGGATATTAGGTGCATTTCCATCAGCTAAGCCCCTGGCTGTAAGCCTGTCAGATAGTCTCTGGTTTGAAAAGTGTGAGAGGTAAAGTGGCCAAACAAACAAACAGAAGTGGAGAATGCTGAGCAGAGTAGGGTATATTGAAAGGTGGGGGGTGGAGGGGAAACATGGGTTGCGTCGATGGGGAGGAATTTGGCATGCTTGATGTAGATACCTAAAGCATACCTGCCTTTCAGCTACCCTCTGGCACTCAGTGTCTCAAGAAGTGCTAACATTATCTTTATAGCCAATGGAGGGAGATATCTCCACAAAGAAGTGCTGTTCACCTTTCCTAGGCATCACAGACAGACAGACAGAATCTTCCTCAGAGGTCTGCAAAAGTAGACCATTGCTTGTGTATACTGTGGAAGGGTGGCACCCTAAATGAAGTATGTTAGATGATTGACTGAAAAGGACTCAGTCTTAATCTGTATTTGCCAAGAGGGACGAGGAGAGGTTATGAAGCATTGCCAGCATAGAGCTCAGGCAGATCCAGAAGACATAGACATCAAAGAGGAGATGCTGGCCACTCTTATTCATGTCTTCCTTCTTCCAGTTTTGCTCGTTCTATCACTTGGACAAAACAGTCTCGTTATTTTCATCCTTCAAGCATTTCCTGGTATGTTTACCTTTTTTCCTCCTTTCAGCTCTGCACCTTGCTTTATATTTAATCATCTCAAGAGCTGAGGGAAGGGAAAAAAAAAAAGAAAACCCAAGACCTTAGGACAGAAATTTTCCAGGTCTCCAGGAGAGTGCTTGTTTGTACTGTTGAGGGCTGGCTTCAAGGGCTTAGTGGAAATCAGACATGTCACCCAGCCAGTTGCGCAGTCTTACTTCTATTTTTCTTGTTTATGTGCAACGGTAGGGACGTGGTTAGTCTATAGACCCTTGAAGGTTACATGGTGACTTTTCAAACTGCAGTCCCTGCAGGAAGGCTCTTATGAAGCATTCCGAAGAGACGATGCCTTTGAGGCACCAGAAGCTTCCCACCACTGCTCCTTATGCATAAGGAGAATGACATTTGCTCCTCCTGCCAGGATTGGGAGCTGGCAAGTGAGCTGCTCTGGCTATACAGGCCCCTGGGGTGTGCAAGAGCCAGGGAGGTATGGAGAAGGGAGAGGGCAGGAAGAAGCCATGGGTTTACTCTTCCTTGCCCTCCACTTTCTGTATCTGCTTTCCTCAAAAGAGTGGGAACTGCTGCCTTGTTTGTTTCCCAGACGGGAAAGAGCACAAGCTTGTGAATGGCAGTTCAAGGGAAGAAACATCTAACCTGGCCCTCGTTGTGAGCTGCTGGGATGCAAAAATCCACATCAATAAGCCTCAGGAGAGTCTGCAGTGAGTATGCCAGATCAAATAAAGCCTGTCCTGGAGAGAAGAAAAAGAGAAGGCTAGATCTTGGGTCCTTCTGTGAGCTGAGTGTGGGCTTTAAAGGCAAGTTGGAGGTCTTTATTTTGCTATTACTCTGAACAGGAGCTAAGGGTGGTTGGAAAGTGTTTCTGACCTGGACATCTCCTTGGTGCCAATGGGATGGATGGTGCATTACCATCTTCGGACTCACGACAGGCAAATGCTGGCCTGCAGCAGCAGGGTTTGGTGCTGCAGGGCCTGTTCAGAGACACTGATGGAAAACTGAGCTGCAAGAGGGAGCCTGTGTTTTGTAATGTGGTTTCTAATGGAGCCTCCATGTCATAGAGAGGCTTTTGTCTTTAGATATTTTCTGTGACATTATGGCACATACTTATAATGTGTGATGTATCTGTGCTTTTGAAAGTGAATAGTGCCTTCACTCACTTTCAATACATAAATGCAGAGTTTGCAAATGCGCATGATTTATCTGCCTGTAACTTTTGCCATTTAAAAAAAAGATGTAATCTTTATGCAGTTTTGCTGTATTTTATTTTCATTAAAATTCTTATCCCTGACCAGAGGGATAGACATGGTTACATTTGTTTTCTATTTCTGTTTTACAGTTCTTGTTATGGCAGCAGTTACTTTCACTTCTGCAATGAAGCAGAATACATCTGAGATTACATGTGTGTTTATCAGCCAGAAGCATGAAGGTTCAGGAGCACCACAGTCATCAGTATCTCCTAAGGTAATCTAACAGAGAATGAGTTGCTTATAAAATATTCCTGTCCATTCCAGAAACACCTTCCTGAGAAGCTTACAATTACCCTAGCCTGTGGGGGTGTCACAGTGAAAATAATCAGAGTTAGGCCAAATGTGTCTACAGAAGGACAGGAGGAAATATGTATCACCCTTCGTACTTTGAAACTATAAATAGATAATTACTAGTTTTCATTAAACTTGGTTTTTTAATTGCTGCTTTGATGGTGTCTCACATCATCATGCCTGAATATTGCTGAATATTGCTGGAACTGTAACCATGTAAAAAACTATGTGCCCTTCAGGGAGTGGAAAAGGTGAACCAGTGGCCAGACACAGCCACAACTGAACACCTGCCATGGTGTGTGTGTACCGAGGCTGCTGGGACTGATGTGGAAGCTGCATTGCCCTCTGCTTTCACCACCAAAGGCCATATATCCCTGCCTGGTCTAAATTTTGACTGAGATGCCAAAGCTGGATAGGGAATAAAATACGAAAACTTTTCTTTCCTTCTGACTCAAAGTCGTGAAATGACAGAGGTGGTATAATTAAATTATAAAGAAGCTGAGACTTACAATTGAAATATTTCCTGAGAATTCTTGTTTCAAGACAAGTCTTATGAAATATTTCTCATTCCTGGGCAAAGAAATCAATATTTCGGATAACAAATTAAGATATACCCGTCAAAGCTGTGCTGTCCTTCTATGAGACAAAGCAGAATATGGCTGTTATCTCTAGATACTGCTCAGATCGTGGGAAGGGATATAGAAGGAGCAAGGAATAAGAACCAAGCAGCTAACCACAGTATGCAGCAGAGAATGCAATGAAATCTGTCCTTTCATGAACTTGTGTCAAATAAACTTCACCCACCAAAGTAAGAGACATTTAGGGCTACTCTTCAGGTGGATCCATTTACTTACCACCTTTTGCTACAGCTAAGCACAGAGACTCATTAATCCGTTGGTGTCTTTCAGAATGACTGTGGAGTATCCTCTTCTAGTTTGCAATTCTCCTTTAGCTCTGTGTAATAGTGAGGAAATGAAAGGTGTGAATGCATCCAGGCCATGTGTTTTCTACCTAGTGCAGCCCCCAAGGAGCAGTCTAGCCGGATGCTGCAATGAGAAACAGTGGGTTGCTAAAAAAATAATTCATTCTGACCCCTGCCTTTGCCTTGTGGTTGCAAACAAAACGGTTGTATTGTAGTTCTATCTTCCTCTGGTTCTACATGAAAGGAAACAAAAAATAGAGCAAAGAATAGCCTGTATCACTAAGGGAAATTACCCTGTTTCTGGTAAAATTGTTCTGTGATGTCTGTCTAGAGAACAGAATGAACTAATTCAACAGGAATCCTCTAGTGTTTCCTCATGCAGGAGAATCCAACATCTTTATTAATAAGTTTGACAATAGAAATTAAAACAAACAAACAAACAAAATGAATGTGTGACAAATGTGTTATTTCAGTATCATTTTTATTAATATTTTTTCGTTATAAGACATTTTAATGCAAAAAAAAAGAAAATAAAGCTAATTACTAATAAAAATATGTCTCCTTGCATTGCAGATTTCTAACATTTTGGAAGATCTTGGCTGTTATTTGAGTTCTCAGGGAACAGAGAACATCTATGAGCCAACTAAAAATGTGGAAATTAATGTGTTTGAAGATATTGAATTAAGAGTGATAATGAACATTTCAGGCATCATTTCATGTTTTTGGTCCTTTAGAGAGAGTAAAGCTTGTACACCTTCATTGAACTCAGAGAATCAGTAAGTCAAGGGCTGTACTGGATCAAAGAACCTTTAAGAAGAACCTTCTATTAGGTTGCAAATCGAATATTTTCTGTGGCTGTGTTTGCATCTGATTTAATGTTATGCATTATCTTTCTAAATCTTCTAATCTTTCTTAAGTGTTATCGCCCGGCAGCACATTGCTGATTATCGTTTAGACACACATACACGTATGAATCTTAAAGCCAAGTGTAGTTGAAATCAGATCGTTGTTTTAATTTGTATAGCATCGTGCATCAAAGGGCTCCAGGAACTTTCTGACATTGAGCTATTTGAAATTTACTGTGCTTCTGTTCGGAAAATATCATGATTTTGTAGTCAAAGAAACTGAGGCATGGAGAATATGTGACTTGTTAGGGTCACACTCAGATCAGAAAGAGCACCAGATACAGCACCCTTATTCTTACAGTCGGACCTGGACTGGGACCTGAGGCTGGATTATTGCCACCCCCTGCAAAATGTGTGGGATCAGATTGTACATAAAGCATTTCCCAGTGGACCTCCTCAGCTGTCCTAAGCTCAGGAAGTCCATCCTTCCTCATGCTCAGTGTTATTTATGTGCTGGGTATCTGTGGTTGTAAGTTCATATGTGCTGCTTGTTTAGGATGAAAATAATACAGGTTGAAGTACACTATGCAAATAATGAATACCGGTATCTCTGAAATGTTTTTGCAAGAGCTAAAGAGCTGACATTTTGTTATGTCTGCTACATATCACCTTCTAGATAACAAACACAGCTTTATTTTTCATTTTATAGATACGTTACATCTTTGGCTTTTTCCCAAATAAAAGAAACACAAGCTGGAAAATACATCCTCTCAGTCATAAGTAAAACCGGTAACTACACAGTAGTTGTGCCTGTTCTCATCCGAAGTAAGTATATCTCAGATGAAAGGGGTCACTCCCTCAATAGGTTCAAGAGGAGGGGCTCAAGGTCAGTCAAAGCAATGAAGCCCTCACGAACAGCATTTCAAGTGTCTTCCTAGATTTGCATAGGACTCAGGGCTGTCTTCAGAGACTGATGTCAAAACCACAGACTGTGTGAGAGTCAGCTTTCACTAGTCAATAAACCATGTAAATGAACAACTAAAGATGTAAATGTGTGGCAGTCCTCTTTTCTCCTATGAGAGATTCCCCTCTGTGCCAAGAGGAATGAATCGAGAGTGACTTTTGTGTGCTCTCAAAGGTCACAGGCTAGATTTGTTTACTTGCATCTTAACCTATTTATTTATGGTGTTGCCAGATGGGCTGTTGTCTGGAACAGATCAGGATGTCTCTTTTATATTCTGGTCTCTCCAAAGACATGCCTTGTCCCAGTCTGCTACTTCTCCGCCTGTGCGTGCTGCTGGGTCTCTGCACTTCCCACACAGCTTTTCTTTTCAAAGTTCTGTGGGCAGCAAGAGGCACCACTGAAGGAAGAGGAAAGACAAGGTCCTCTGTGCCAGCCGTTATATGCTTATTGAGTGTTAAGTTAAAACACATCGCTACTGCATCTGCTGAGCACAAGGGTGCTGGAGAAGCTGAGATTTTAACTGCTGTTAAATGCTCATGACAAAGCACACTTGAAGGTGTGACTTTTCGAAAGACTCACACTGTGAGTAGATTAGATTGAATTTTCTCAAAGGCCTCTTTGACGCAAAAGCAACTGCTGCAACAAAGTTCAAGCTTCTGTTTCTAAGTAGGGGTGTCCAAGAACATCTGAAAAAACCAGACCTGTGTTGACATGTCTATTTTCTTTTAAAAAGTGAAATACCATATTATTCTGTCTGTAAACAGCCAAAATTAAAGATAACATTAAAAAAATAAAAGAAAAATGAAAATAAATTTCAAAGAAAAGAAAGCAAAACGTAAATCCAAACAGCTAAGTCTGTAAAATTTAGGACGAAGCCCTTCTAGACAATAGCCTTGTTTTCAATAAACTGTGACTAATCAAGGGGGGGGGGGGTTCCGTCTTTATTTGTTTTTGAAGTATTTCTTCTGTTTGATTTCTCTTCTCTCTCAGGTTGTCTTAAGTGTCACCTCCAGCCTATCCTTGATTCACTTGAAGGCCTATTGCATGTCTGAATTATAATTTTAACAGCTTCATTGAGGGGACAGTGTATTAAATCTTTAATTAAAAATTACCTTCTGTACCATATAAATTAAGCTTTAGAGGTAAAAAGTGTTATTCCATGTGCAAGCAAAGCAGTTTGAAATGATCTCGATAAAGATCTTTTCCATATCAATTGCTTGGATTACATTCTCTTTCCTCTCATGAATCTAATATCATAATTACATCTCATAAAATCCTGCAGGCTAGATGTGAACCCTTCAAATGAGATGTGAATCTCTATAGGTGAAAAAAGCCTTCTAGACCTGGCATATAAGAGATAAAGGAAGAAACAAATTTAAAAGCCAGAAGTATTAGTTTCGCCTTAGTTTGTCACCTTGTAGGCAATGGAAGTATGACTTTAAAGAAAATGTACCTCTTCTGTGTGGAAGCTGTAATTTCGTTGTAAGATGACCTAAAACCAGACTCAGTGCTTTTCATTTTGAGTCAGATCTTTAGCAGTTTTAATACATTAAATTTTTGTGCTTAGTCCAAGTCTGTGCTTGATGGTTTCAGGGGACTGGGAGCTGTCTAGGAACCCTTTCTCCGAGGGTTACAGATACAGGATAGAGATGTCTGCTGGTTATCAAGTCATTATCACCTGTTGTTTTTCCATGGTATATCTGATCTGACTGAGTAGTACGCAACAATTCCATTTTGTGTAGAGACTTTGTAGTCTCAAGAGATACTCCACCGAAGGCCACCGGCTTGGGATGTGATTTTGAAAGGTATCTATGTTCCTGCCCAGTGAAATGAGCAGCAAGCACAGCAAACTAACATATTTCAATATTGGGCTCAGGATTATCCTCTGGTGTATAGAGGCAGGCCTTTGATATGGAGAAAGCTCTGCATATAGCAATCAAGATTGAAAAGCTCAGAGACCAACCTGTGATATCCCTAGGGCAGAATCATGTTCTATTCCCTCAGTGTTGAAACCTCCTGAAACAAATTATGGTTTTGTAACTTCATGAACTGTGAAATAAACAAAAAAGTATTCCAAAATGATGTCAGTATTCCTAAATTTGTGCATGATTTTTAACAGAGAAACCAGGCAAACCTTATTTCAGGAAAAGGGAAAAGTTGGATGCTATCGAGTGCATATCTGAGAGCTACCCCCAGCCTTCTGTGGAGTGGATATTTTGCAAAACACCTGAAAAGAGGTATGTGATGTTTATATGCATGTTGAATCTCTAAACTTAAAGTTAACTATCTTCTAAAGAAATATTGGGAGGCTTTGTACGGCTTAGTGTGCCTAGGGAGCTGGGAAGATAACTTTTGAGTCAGAATTTTTGGAGATGGGCTCTGCTGGCTTGCACATCCATGTGCTGGTTGAAAACCTGTGTCTGCATAATCCGCTTTTGAAGTGTTGCAACGTATTTTTCCTAGACATTTTGGCTGTTGTGGGCTGTTGGAAACTTTCAGCTCTTCATTTGAAAAAAAAATATTCCAGATTCTAGTATTTTGATGTCACTGGAGCAAATCAAAGGTGAACCATTTCCTTTTGGTTTTTCACATTTTTTTAAAACATGAATGCACTAGAGCTGGGAAGATGTTACAGGGGATCATAATTTTCCAAACTAATTTTTTTTTCCGTTCTATTAATGTGTAATGTTAATTCTATTAACAGCAGGAGTAATGCCTTTCTCTGCAGTGTGACCAGTGTGCTGGATTTGCAGCAGCTCCCACCACAAGGAATTGAGAGATGTGGTGTGAAAGCTCAGCCTCTATGATTTCACTCTTCTCCAGATTTCAGTCACAGCATTACCTTTCTATGAGACAGTCTGAACATATTCAGGTCATTTCAGCTCATATTTCTGTCTAGGCTGTGATATTTTAATTTTCTTATCTTCACCTTTCCTAGTTCCTTTTTATCCAGCTATGTAGGATCCAGTTTTCCCATTGTTTACATATTGTCATGGCTTGGAGTTTTATCAGATTTATTTGCTTGAGGTTAACCAAATGAGTCAATGAATAATTGTGCTTGTAATTGCAGTTGCCCTTATAAAATGCGTGAAGAAACTGGGGAAATAGGTGGCATACAGAAGGTACACCAAGAATCATTTCAAACTTACATATGGTGCTGTGCAGTTAATGACCTGGGTAGAGAATGCACCAGCCTCTTTACAATAGGTAACTTCTCTCTAAGGTTTGCTTACATACGAGCTGGATTCTGCCACTAAAGTAGTTGCACTACTCATCTGAGTAATCTTTCTGGGCTAAGATACTTGTTTGGAAACAGTGGAACAAATCTAACAATGAATATGATTGCTGTGTCTCATGTTTAAGCCCTAAATTCTAATAACTACTTGTTGTCTCTAAAAACGTCCTGTCTTTCTGCATTTTCTAAACATCTGTTATCTTCATCTGGATGCTTTTAGGACTGTGTTGCTGTGAAATGCTCTTCAGAGTGTTCTTAAATATATATATTTATAAATAATTATAAATTTAGGATAGTTTGTCCATTTCTTTAAAATAAAACTGACCTGAACTAATCTCTGTACTGAACTATGCTCTATAGATATCTTGTAAATTACGACAAAATTTGGTTTGAGACATCTAAATCCATCAGTTTACTGATTTGATGGTTAATGAGTAACTCTAATTATCATTACAATGTAATAAAAGATGTCTATATAGTGTTAGCAGAAAAAATGTTGATCTAACTGAGCATTTTTCCAGACAAAGTGACAGTTGCTCCAGTGACTATGTTTTGATTTTGTAGACTTAAATGAAAGACAAGCAGCACCTTTACCTGAATTACTCCTTAAAGTTGGGGAACCATTGCTGATCAGATGCAGAGCTGTTTACCATAATTATAAATTTGGAATAAGATTATCTTTTGAAAACAAAGAAGTTGAGCAGGTAAGAAGACAGGGCATGTTTTAAAATACGTAATATTTGGCACTATCAACTTATTAAATGGGAATCTCTGTTGAAACCTAGGACCACCAGTTTGAAGGATTAGAATATCAACCAAATGGCTCAGCAATTCGGACCCAGTATGTGTTTACTTCAGCAGCAGGAAGAAGCGATAGTGGACATTATACCTGTTCTTCTACAGTTCATCCAAATCAAACTGCTTTGATTACAGTTTTAGGTAATTCTTCCAGTGTTAATCTTGTCCTTCAGCTGATTCTTTTGCTTTGTTTTCCATGCAGCAGTTCTTTACTTGCAGGTATGCAGCATATGTTTATAATTCCTGTTCTAAGGAAATAGTCTACTTGCATTTCCTGACAGTCCAGGAAAGGCAGAGATTAATCTTAACTGAATCAGCTGGTGCCTAGAGATAATTAACCTTTTCTTTATATTGCTTTTCAAACAATTCCCATTAAAAGATGGTGCTTTTAGAAGTGAAATGAAATGACGCTTGTTCAGAGGTATAATCTACATGACTACATGTCTACATGTTCTGGAACAATCAGTGACTTCTTTCAACTAATGTGAGACAGAAATGTCCTGCTATGACTCCATCATGGTTTTTTACAAGCTGTAGCCATGGCCCCAGCCTCCTTCCCACCACTTGCTCCCACTCCATCTTCCTTCACTCATGTAAGGCGCCTCCATTCCACTTTTGGTGCACCTTCAGAGGCTGAGAGTTAAGGCAGAGATTCTCATGTCCTCTGCTCTGCTGTTTTGTACGGTCCTTTCAGGTGCTTATTTTACACAGGAAAAAGGGGATAGAAAATCTGTACAAGGCCTGACCTGGGTCTGCCAGGAAGGAATCGAACAGCTGGGCTCTCCCACTCAAAACTCAAAACAAACAAGAAACAGCCATTTCCTCTTATGGTTGCAGAGTGACTGGCAATTGGCTATTTGAATTGATCTTTTTTTTATTGGGAAAGTAAACCTGCAAAAGCTGTGGAACAAGTAGCAGAAAAGGAATAAAACTTTTGTGTTAATAGAGAATATAAGCCCAGAGAGATGATGAATAGCAAGTGCTGACAGAGCTGGCAAACTCCTCCACAGAAGTCATGCTGCAGCTGTGATGGATCTGAAGGAAAACTCGAAACTTTAGAGACAACTACTCCAGTGTTGTTTGTTCTGCATGTCTCCTGCTTTCCACAGACTGAAAGGAACCATCCTTCTAACACCAACCTACACAATGCCTGAAAATTTATAAAAGCGAAAGCATACCAAAGGAAAATTCATTCTATTTAAGCAACATGATGATTTAAAAGCCAGCAGCGTTGAATTTAATCCAGAACAGCCTCAGCTGCAAACCTTGTTTCTCAGATGGAAATAATATACAAATAGGCATAAGTCTGGAAATAAAGCATAAAAAGGAAAGCTGTAGTTAAGACCATACTGCTCGAGTAGGCACGGGGAATAGTTTTCTGACTGGTGTGCCTGGGGTGGGAGTCTGAGATCCCTGAGAACAAGGCTTTCTGAAACACCTACCACATGTTTGACCTTAAGTATAGTTGCTCTCAGAGTTTGTAACACCTAAGCTAGAAATTGTAGGCAGTGAGAATACTTACCCAGTCTCTTCAGAAATTACTTTCCCAGTACAGCATCCTCTTTTCAGCTTCTGCATACCACTGAGCAGGAAATTCTATCATCATTTACAATAACCAAGTACAATACCTGGGTATTTTTTCTACTCACATCTTATTAGTAAACAGGAAGATAGGTATGCAATATACCTAGTATACAGGTAGGGAAAGATCCTCTTCTTTCTCAGTGCTGGTGAACAGTTCAGTAATAGTGGCTTCCATAAACTATCAACTGTGACAATGAGTCACATTAACAGGGGATATTTGTCCCTGGAAGGCTGTGTTTCTGAGTGAGGTATTTTTTCTTGGGGGTACACCAAGCTATGATGATTGTCTGTACCCTCCTTAATACCCCTTATGCCAACAAAATTTCTCAGGGCTCATTAGCTCTGCTCATGAAAGAATCTGTTTGTTTACTTACACGGTGGATTAAAGTGGGGGGTTGTTGTCAGCTAGCAGCCATGCTTCGCTCTAAAAGGTTATATAGGGACATCCTGTGCTTCTGATTAACCCCAGCCTTTAGCTTACTGTAGTAATTAATGACAATCATTGTTGGTGTGAATTTATGCTAACATCCCAGGTTCAATTTTGGCAACAATCAATTTCACTCGATTCCACTCAGTTGTCCATGTCGTAGAGTAGTAGTTTCTGAAAAAATCAGTGTCTTACCTGTAAACCATCACTGTGCATGATTCAGCACCTATAGCTACACTTGGAATGGTCATGATGTAACTTAACCAAGAGAAAACTGATTTGGTTGACACACACTGCATTGCCTGGGGACCTGAGTTAGCTTATTTACACTGATGGGTTGTCTTCTAATCTAATGCAGCCAGAAAGATCTGGTTTGCTCTTTGGTCATTGATACTTCACTAGCTCATCCCATCTTGTGTCAGGTCAGGCAGGGTGACTGGACCACTTCAAAGCACAACACAGATCATGCCAAAAACTACAGCTGCAAGAGTCTTTGTTTCTGCAGTTCTTATGCTCAATTTCCACTGGTGCTGAATAAAGAATTTTTAGCACTATGCAATCTTGATTCAGGAATGTGCAAGCTATTTTGTAACGTGTTAGGTTTAAAGCAACAAATAAACAAATATGATAAATACAGAGATCTGAACGCTTTGATTCCAGTCTCAAGAATTCCATCTCACCTCTCTGTCATTAAAGAATAATAGTGTTCACTGTTTCTCTGGCAGATATACACTTAAACCTGCCAAAAAATAATAAGCCAAGCAATATTATGTTATTTTCTTTCTCCTCCAGGAAATAAACTACTTTTTCTGAGTTGTTTTCTAGAGAAATGGCATACCCTGCTGCAAGGCTTTTGTGTGCACTGTGAAGAAAGCCTTTACTCTTGGCTGGTTGTGTTGTTAACAGTATGCTCAGAGATGATCCACTGCAAGGATGAGGTCCAAAAGATTATTCAAAAGATGAAGGTCCAATTCATAAAACTAATAAGCCATAAATATAAAAAACTAGGAGAACAGTTATGAAAGGAATTGCTTCTTGTTTTAAAGTTCTGACATTTTTGTGGTTTATATGGGAGTTTCCAGATAGCATTTTTAAACCAGTAAACTAGACAGAGACAAAACATGCCAAGCAGAATATAGGGTTACAACCAGAAGAAAAACACTCAAAAGGAAAGTCACAGTCCAGCAATATTTCTACAGTGCAATTTTTCCACCATGTGGCTGATTAAACAGTGGCACAAGTTTCCCAGAGACTGTAGAGTCTAATTCCTTGGAGATACCCACATTCAATTGTGCATGGCTCTGAGCAACCTCATCTAGTTGGTCTTGTTCAAGCAGGACCTGAACTCGTTATCTCTAGAGTTCCCTTCCAATGTATACGATTCTGTGATTTTTGCAGACTTGATCCTAGCCCCACTGATGCCTTTAGGACACCATCCTCCTGCAAGCTTCTGCTGTTCAGTGTCTTAGGGTTGAATTCATTTCACTTCAACAGACATCTAACCTCAGCAATGATTTAGGTTCTTTCACCTGTCAGTGTCAAGAAACAGATCTTTCCAGAGAGCAGTTCAGTACATTTTTTGTTATCTTCTGTTTTAAGATGGGATGTATCTGAACATGCCTGTCTCATCCCACTGTGCGTATCGGAAGTCCAAACAAGCAGTTTACATGAATCATTGAACTTCAAACAGCTCCATTAGGTGAAATTAATCCCACCTGAGCAGGACAAGTCTTCAAAACATTTTTTCGTATTGGTGTTGCCTTGCATCAAATATGTCTAATTTAGGTAGAGAAATAAAGGAACAGCTACAAGATTCATTTGCATAATCTTCAGATCACTTCAGGGAAGGAGAAACAACTGCTATCGACATCTGGTTATGACAGTGGTGCCATCTGGTTTCATTCCCTGTTGGAGGAAAGCCAGGAGATGCAGCTGTTAACACCTGGAATATACACCTAAAACAAACCAAACAAGCAATGATCGTGTTGGTCCTGTGGCTCTGTAGGGCAGATGAGGAAGAAATGCTGGACTGTTTTGGAAGGGCTCTAGTCTGACCATATATGCAGCTTTAGCAGGCTCAAATAATTTGACTGCAACTGAACACAGTGGGATCATTTTAATACTATTTTGAAGCATTTTCTTTGTTTGATTAACAGGAGGCCTTTTGTGATGTAACATGGTGCATTTGTTTGCTTGTGATAATGCAAAATGAAGAACAGACATGGTGAAATTCTCTCATTAAGAAGTCCACAGTTTGTAATATAATATCAATATTTCTTTTTTTTCAGAGAAAGGATTTATAAACATAACTGACTCTAAAGAAGATTTTGAAATTGGTGAGGAAGAGTTTTGCTTTGAAGTTAACTTTACAGCATATCCTCCAGTTAGATGCGTGTGGCTTTTTTTTCAAAAGACATTCCCATGTAAGCAAAGTTACAGTGTGGATGGACACAGGTATATTTTGGTATAATTTCACAATGTTTCCTCTTTATCATAGAATCATAGAAAGGTTTGGGTTGGAAGGGGCCTTACAGATCATCCAGTTCCAACCTCCCTGCCATGGTTTCCATTAGACCAGATTGCTCAAAGCCCCATCCAATCCGGCCTTGAACCCTTCTAGGGATGGGGCACCCACGACTTCTTTGGGCAACCTGTTCCCATGCGTCACCACCCTCACAGTGAAGAATTTCTTCATTATATCCAGTCTAAACCTCCCCTCTTTCAGTTTAAAGCCATTACCCCTTGACCTATCGCTACTTACCCTTGTAAAATTTCACTCTCCAGGTTTCTTGTAGGCCCTGGAACTCCCAGGAACTTTCTCTTCTCTAGGCTGAACAACACCAGCTACCTCAGCCTGTCTTTACAGGAAAGGTGTTCCAGATCTCTGGTCATCTGTGTTGCACTCCTCTGGATCTGTTCCAACAGGTCCATATCCTTCTTATGCTGGGGCCCCTATAGCTCAACACAGTCACTTCAGGTGGGGTCTTATGAGACTGGAATGGAGGCGGAGAATCATCTCCTCCAGCCAGCTGTGCACACTCTTTGTAATGCAGCCCAGGATACAGTTGGCTTTCTTGTCTGCAAGTGTACGTGTTGAGCTTATCAACCAACGCTCCCAAGTCCTTCTCTTCAGGGCTGCTCTTAATCCATTTTCATGCTCAGCCTGTATTTGTGCTTGGGATTGCCCTGGCACAAGTGCAGGACTTTGCATTTGACCTTGTTGAATCTCATGAGGTTCACACAGGCCCACCTCTCAAAGTGGTCCATCAAGGTCCGTTTGGATGGTATCCCTTCCTTCCAAAGTGTCAACCACATCACACAGCTTTGTGTCATTGTCTGAGGTGCCCTCAGTCCCTCTGTCCATGTCACCTAATTCATGTCTCTCCAATTTAAAGGCAAGGATGTTGTGTGGGAGAGTGTCAAATGCTTTGCACAAGTCCAGGTAGATGACGTCAACTGCTCTTCCCTTATCTACCAATGCTGCAACCCTGTCATAGAAGGCTACCAAATTTGTAAAACATGATTTGCCCTTAATGAAGTCACGTTGGTTGTCACCAATCACCTCCTTATCTTCCATGAGCTTTAGCATAGTTTAGTTATTTATGTCTCATTTGAACTACTTACTGCCCTTGTTTAATACTCTCTTGATGTTTTTAAAATGTGAATGGGCCATGTGATGAAGCTGTGTTACAAAAGGCACTCAAACATTATTTTGACTTTCAACAGCTGTTCATATAGATAACTTCTGAAATCACTTTATTCTCCATGTTATAACAAGCCCTTTTGTAAGTTACGTATATAACAGCCCTTTAGGTTATATGCATTTTGTCATTCCCTTTCTCTCTGACACAATTTCTGAGTTACAGATCTGTTGCAGTTCTGTACTAGGCCACAAGTTCTACATGTTCCCCTATTGTCATCCTGTTCTTGATGATATTTCCAATGTCTTTCAAAATGCTCAAATTAAACCTAGAGCCCCATAGGTTCCTAGGCTGCCGTTAGATGTGTTCAGCTCTGCCTGTGCCACAGAAACATACCGTTCTGCTCATTACCCAGGTCATGTATTCTTCTGCTTCTACAAAACATGTTTTGGATAAACTTGTTAGTTATCTACCTTTTCTGTTATTTCCTACAATGAAGTTCTGGCATGAATCCTGCTTAAAGCAAATGTTTTCTCCATTCCCTAGGCTTTCTAACTTCTTGATAACATTATCTGATTTCCTTCAGAGTTTCTTTCAGAGTAGTCCCATGGCTTTCAAGGTAACAGCTCTTGTTTACGTCAATGAAAAAAAAGCCAAACTGCTTTTTTGAAGTTTTAGTTTTAAAACTAAGCAGGTTGTAGATAGAAGTTCATATGCCTGCAATGAATTCTTCTAATATTCTTAAACCTCTCTTAGCATCTGCATATAACTGTGTCACAGGCTTGATAACTCTTTTTATTATTTCTTTCCTTAGTATTTTCGTGCACTCACTTTATCTGCTAGCCTGTCAAGCCATCTTCACAACAGACTTGCCTTTTCATCTGCATCAGATGGTTTATCAAAGTCGGACCTTCACAAGGTTGAGAGACATCTCAGTTCAGATTGGTAAATTGTCATCTGGCAATGACCATAGGAACTCTATCCCTGCTGATATAGTGAGGGCTATGGCAAACTTTGATAGCATTTGGTGGGTGTTGATGACTAATCTGCAATGCCTGACATGAGCTAGGTGGATCTGTTTTGGAAGTGAGGTCCCAGGGGAGAGCTATGAGCATTTACTCATCCTTGTCCAATTGGTACCTCTCTCTAACTGATAATGCTGAGTTGATTTACATTGCAGCTGGTATGGATCTCTTCTCACAGCTTGTAAGAGTAGAAGTCAGTTTTGCTTGGGTGATTTACAGCTGGTGTAAATTCAATCCAGATAAGAAGAAGGTGCTATGGACTGGGCCAACAATAACAATTTGGGGAACTCTTGAAATAGCTTAGGTAACCATAATTAATCGCTAAGGTGCAGTTGCTGCTGCTGACCTAAGCTTTATGAGTCACTGAAGATAACTTGTGCAGCACGAAAGTGCTGGTTGCTGAGTGCTGATCACCACCTGCCGGACAGGGGAAAGTTCACCCTGTGTCCCTGGAGCAGCGCATCCCGGGCTGGCTCAGCCACAGCTAGCCCTGCACTGGCCATGACCATGGCCACCTCACAGTCCCAAGCATCTCTGGAGCTTGGTCTGAAGGCTGCTTCAGACAGACAACTCAGCCATTCACATGACTATTCTGTTGATTAATTATTTTTTTTTAAAAATACTTCACATTTACTCTATTTATTTTATGGAAAAATACAATTGAGGGAAAAATAAATGAATTTCATTATTATTTCATCTGTCAAGTACATTCTTCTGTACAAACATCCCCCACAGCTATCCAGTTTGGATTGAATACTAGCGCTGGATAGACATGTCTCACCTGAGGATAAAGAGTAAGGGTAGATTTTCATTCAGTTTGAAGTCCCCAGAAGCAGCAAGGGGTAGGGAGATCAGGAGATTTTGCCTACAAGCTGTAGCATCACAGATTTCAATGGGATTTTAAAGCAGAAGGTTTCTTGAAACAAAACAAAAAAGGTCATCACATACCTTAATATATTGTGAGCCTAACTTTGCGTATTTTAGTTGACTTCTGTATAATCCCATCTCCCAACACTTCTACTTTATTCCTTTCATATCCTTTTTCATTTCCTGTTTCTCATTTTTTTCATTTCTGCCATCTCCTTATCAAATTGTTCCTCCTGATTACAGAACATATTAAATTTTATTAATTAACTCTGTCCTCTTCCTTAGCTTTTAATTTCAAGTCTCAAGTATTCATTTCTTCTGTCAGTGCCTTTACATGTTTTCAGAGATTCTTTCAGAATTTCTATTTTGTATTTGCTTTTGTTGTCTCTCTGTTTTAGCACAGTGCTGATTTTCACTTCCTCCCTAAAAGCAAAGAAGTTCCCTTACACAAGACAATGTCTGTTAAATTTATAATATTTATCTCACTTCCCCTTCTATTTTCAGGTATCAAAGATACTCTTTTTTAATGACACTAACAGATGTCATTATTTAATTAGGATTTAATCCTTCAAACTTAGGATTTCGAAAGCAACAAATGATTTGTGGCTTCACCTGCGTTTTGTATCCATTTTGAGATAGTTTTAAAAGGATACGATTTTTAAAAGCCTTTCAGTTAAGGGACATTTTAAAGGCCATTTCAGTTGAAAACATTCAAAAGTCAGTAACTATACAGAAGTGTTGCCTTAGTCAGAAGGAAAAATTGCCGGTGAGTTTTCTTGCTTTAGAATTGCAAGGTCATACTTGGTCTCTTAGTTAAGTTGCGTGTATTTTGCTTAATACCCTGAATTTAGGTATCTAAATTTTTTGTTTCAAGCTCATTAGTGCTTTCCCTTACTTTGCAAATTACTGGTATGTGCTGTCTTTTTTTCTGCCTGTTTCATACTCCCTGAATATGCCTGCTTTCCTTTACCACTTGAGTTGGGGTCCTCCTATCCAGTTTTCCTTGAGCAGTCAGCTAAAATATCTGCCCCAAAATGCCAGCAATTAAAAATAAGAAGGGATTTTCTTAAGTGCTTTTCTAAAGTTTGTGGGTTGCAATAGCTGCCATTTAAATATGACAATTGTCCTGACAACAATAACCCAGTCAAAAAGACAGAAATAGGATGCCATCTCTGAAAGATGTTATAGTCCCTTCTCCTTGCCTCATCTCATTTCCCATAAACCACTGACTCAACATGTCAGTTGTGTAAGAATCTTTAAGTCTCTGCAGTCCTCTGTTGTTCATTTCTGCCCCGGGTTTGTTAGAGCCCTCCCTCACCATTTCCTTTGCCATAAGCCATTTTCTGCATGGTTTAGGTATTGTTTTGCTGACATCACCATAGGGCTTAGTAGAATCTGGCCTTTCTCCTGCAGAATTATCTTAATGGCTGGTGCTTTATCTCACTGATAATGAACTTCTGACAATTATCTCATTTCTGAGTTTCCATCAGATCTTTTCATTTGGAGAGGTTTGTCCTGTATGATCCTACCTGTCATTGTTATTTCCTAATACTTTTTATTATATCAGCTAAAAATTCCCATGAAAATCCTATGGAGAGTAGCAAGTTCGATCCTTTGCTGGTTTTAGCATCTGTGACTGAATGTGTTATATACCTTATCTTCCAGTGGATTGGTGATGTAATCACCACCTGAGAGCCCACATGCACTTCAGGAATTATAAGGAAAATTGTGAAATGAAATCAAGTCTGCAGAAAAGAATAGTTCTTTTATAAAAATAGTTTCATTCTGGGGTTTACAGTCTCTAATAAAAAATAATTTAGACTCGGTTCTTCGTTTCAAACCTGTATATGAGTTTTGACTATATTTAAAATACTTTTCAAGGTGGTCTTTTCTCATTTTCCCTCCTGTTTTTGTTCCACAGCTTTACATCAAAGTTCTGTGACCATCAGCACCAATCTGGGATATATGTATTTTATGCTGAAAATGATGATACAGTCATAACAAAAGAATTCACTTTGTATGTGAGAAGTAAGTGAGAAAACAATCCCTCTAAAGATCTGTCCAAGTCTGGGATTTTGCCACTGGTATAAATGGAGTCAATATGTTGCTTTTCCCTTGGTATTCCTCATTTCATTTACAGAGATTTATTGTTAAAAATGGAGAAGCACAAGCCAAAATGTGATTCTCTGCACCGTGCTACTGAAATCCAGGCACTGGGTCAGAGAAGGATGACAGCTACTTGTGGGTCATGTTTCTCATGTTGGTCAAGAGGAAGGAAGAGGAAGTTATTAATTTTTTTCTCTTCCCTTTGGCCTGCCATAACCAGAGAGGAGAGAATACGAGAAATCAGTCATACTGATTAAATTAACACTACTGAAGAAAACCACAAAGCCTAGGAACTCTGTAAAATATGGTGACTGTATTCTAACTCTACAGAGATGGAACATACGAGTGCTGTAGAGACCTCATGAGATACACAGAGGGAACACTCTCTTTAGGTGTTAGCTTTCTATGGTGCTCTATGTAAAATTTTTCCTATGGCATTTGTGAGTTAATGCAGTTAGTCTGGAGACCCTTTGGTGTGTGACACATACGTTAGGGCTGCACTGCCTCCTACACCCCTGCCCACAATTCACATACACACAGTCTAGCCTGATGTTCTCCATTATCTCAATTCTGTCATGTGAGTGGAACATCTCACCCTTGCTCTAGGTCAAGAATCTTTATTTATTATATATTATTTATAAAGGGATTCTCTGAGCACATGGTGTAGGAGCCTGACAACCCAGTGCTAGGGTGCTCCAAGTCAGAAAAGCAGAAGTCAAGACTTCTAATTTCAGCTCTGCCACTGTTTTGGTGTGACTGTGCCTGTGCATAGAAGCAGCTTCTACCCTTTCCTTGCCCACACTGCCATCCCACAGAAACAAGGGGATAGAGGAAGGAGGAGTACTGAGAGCTGCATTTTCATGTTGGCATGAGGGTGGGTTATTTTGAAAACACAGAAGTAAATCTTGGTCTCAGCAGATGTAGGATTGGCATTTGGTCATTGATGTGCTGACAGGCACTATCTTGTGTTGTCTTGTTGCAGGAAAACCTGAAGTAACAATGCAGTTGTTCAGTCAGATCTCCTGTGTCGCTGACAGCTACCCTGCCTCATCCTGGGTTTGGAGGAACTGTCCTGAACTGAACTCATCCAAGTAAATAATTTTCCTTCTTTCTGATTCATTGCAAAGACTGTATCTGGTCTATCTTTTGTTAAATGAAGACTGGCCTGTAAGAAACTAAGTGTAAAATCCACACTTCCCCCACTCCAGAGGAACTGGATCACCCAATCTAGGGAATGTTTTCCATTTCTTTGAACAGTTAGGTAGCTACAAAGTCCAATCTGAGTTTTTCTCTTGTCCTGTCAAAGTTAAAGGACATCCAGGGAATACAGTAGTTAATATGGGCTTGATTAATTGTTTAAGCTTTGGTTAATACAGCTCTTATGGTGACATTTTACCAATGCCAGTAAAGTCAGTAAGAGAGTTTCCAGTAAAGTTAGTAAGAGTGTTTCCATTTCACAGAATCATCACAGAATCATGGGGTTGGAAAAGACCTCTGAGATCATCGAGTCCAACTGTACCTGTGCCCTTACTAAACTATGTCCCTAAGAAACTCATCTACCCGTCTTTTAAACATCTCCAGGGATGGTGACTCAACCACTCCCCTGGGCAGCCTGTTCCAATCCCTGACCACGGTTTCAGTGAAGAAATTTTTCCTAATGTCAAGTCTAAACCTCCCCCGACACAACTTGCGGCCATTTCCTCTCGTCCTATCACTTGTCACTACACCCACCTTGCCACAATGTCCTTTCAGGTAGTTGTAGACAATGATGAAGTTTCCCCTCAGCCCTCTTTTCTCCAGGCTAAACAACCCTAATTCCCTGTTGTTCCTTGTAGGATATGTTCTCCAGCCCCCTCTCCAGCCTTGTTGCCTTTCTCTGCACACGCTCCAGCCCCTCAATGTCCTTCTTGTAGTGAGGGGCCCAAAACTGAACTCAGCACTCGAGGTGCAGCCTCACCAGTGCTGCGTACAGGGGCACAATCACCTCCCTGGTCCTGCTGGCCACGCTGTGTCTGATACAGGCCAAGATGCCGTTGGCCCTCTTGGCCACCTGGGCACATTGCTGGCTCATGTTCAGCTGGCTGTCAACCAACACCCCCAAGTCCTTCTCTGCCAGGCAGCTGTCCAGCCACTCTTCCCCAAGTCTGTAACGCTGCATGGTGCTGTTGTGTCCCAAGTGCAGGACTCTGCACTTGGCCTTGTTGAACCTCATCCCGTTGGTCTCAGCCCATGGATCCAGCCTGTTCAGATCCCTCTGCAGAGCCTTCCTTTCTTCAAGCAGATCAACACTTCAAACCAGCTTAGTATCATCTGCAAACTTGGCAAGGGTACACTCAACCCTTTCATCCAGATCATTTATAAAGAAATTGACCAGGACTGGACCCAGCACTGAACCCTGGGGAACACCGCTCGTGACTGGTTTCCAACTGGATTTAACTCCATTTACCACCACTCTTTATGCCTGGCCATCCAGCCAGTTCTTTACCCAGCAGAGGGTGTGCCTGTCCAGGCCCATGGCAGCCCGTTTCTCAAGCCGAATGCTGTGAGAAATGGTGTAAAAGGCTTTACCAAAGTCCAGCTACGCCACATCTGTGGCCTTTCCCTTGTGCATAAAATGGGTAACCTTGTCATAGAAGGAGATCAGATTAGTCTGGCAGGACCTGCCTTTCATAAACCCATGTTGACTGGGCCTGGTCACACAATTGTCCTGTGCATGCTGTATGATGGCACTCAAGATGATCTGCTTCATGACCTTCCCTGGTACCAACGTCAGACAAACAGGCCTGTAGTTCCCTGGATCCTCCCTCCCACCCTTCTTGTAAATAGGTGTAACATTTGCCAGCCTCCAGTCAAGGGGCACTTCCCCAGTCAGCCAGAACTGCTGGTAGATGAGGGAAAGGGTTTTGGAGAGGACCTCTGCCAGCTCCCTTAGTACTCTCAGGGGGATCCCATCTGGCCCCATAGACTTGTGTGCATCTAATTGGCCAAGCAGGTCTCTAACCAAATCCTTCCAAATCCTTGGAGCTTCATTCTCACTGTCTTCTCATTCAGGGGGCTGAGTATCCCGAGAACATCTCACCTTACTATTAAGAACCAAGGCAAAGAAGGCAGTAAGCACCTCTGCCTTTTCCTCATCCCTCATGTCTGCTGTCCCTCCTGCATCCGGTAGAGGAGGGAGATCCTCCTTAGTCCTCCTCCTGTTGCTGGTAATGTATTTGAAGAATATTATTATCCCTTACCAAACTGGCTAGTTGGAGTTCTAGTTGGGCTTTAGCCCTTCTAATTTTCTTCTACATGACCTCACCTCACCCTTATAGTCCTCCTGGGATGCCTGCCCCTTCTTCCAAAGCTCATAAACTTTCTTCTTCTTCCTGAGATCAATACAAAGCTCTATACTCAGCCAAGATGGTTTTCTTCCTGGCCGAGTCGCTTTACAGCACGCAGGGATGGCTTGCTCTTGTGCCACCAGTATTTCCTTCCTGTGCAATCTTGTGCTCCTTTGTCCTTTAGAACTGCCTCCCAATGAATTTTATCAAGCAGCTTTCTAAACAGATCAAAGTCTGCCATTTGAAAGTCCAAGGTGGCAGTTCTGCTGGCCCCCCCTCCTTAATCCTCCAAGAACTGAAAATTCTATCATCTTACAATCACTGTGCCCCAGACGTTCTCCAACAGTCACCTCTCCCACGAGGCCTTCTCTGTTCACAAACAGCAGGTCCAGTGGAGCACCTTCTCTAGTAGGTTCACTCCCCAGCTGTGTTGTCTTCCATACACTCAATGAACCTCCTAGACTATTTGTTTCCTTTCTGCTGTATTACACTTCCAGCAGACATCTGGAAGGTTGAAATCCCCCACAAGAATGACAGCTAGCGATTGGAAGACTTCTCCCAGTTGCTTGTAGAAGAGCTCATCAGTTTCTTTGTCCTGGCTGGGTGGCCAATAACAGACTCCCACCACTATATCTGGGTTACTGCACATTCCACTGATTTTAACCCATAAGCACTCAACTCTGTCATTACTGTTATTGAGTTCCACGCAACCAAAACATTCTCTAACATAGAGAGCAACCCCACTGCCTCTCTTTCCTAGCCTATCCCACCTGAAGAGTTTGTAGCCACCCATGGCAGCATTCCATTTGAGTGAATTATCCCACCACATTTCCGTGATGGCAATTATGTTGTAGTTTTCTTACCTTGCTGCAGCTTCCAGCTCCCCGTTTGTTGCCCATGCTGCCTGCATTAGTGTAAATGCGCTTCAGTTGGACTGCTGTTTTCACCTCTCCCTTGAGTGGAATAGCCATAAGTTATAAGTGTAATTCTAGCTGTAGTTTGTAACCCACAAATAACCTTTGAATTCTGGTGGCCACCTGGAGTGCTCTCCCCTACTTCCTCTGAGGTGGCAGACCAGAGTCCCTCACTAGTACACCGTCCCTCAGAATCTCAAGTGCCATTCCCTTGCTTTATTCTATCAAGGCCAGTGCTGTCCCACTCCCCCTTCCAATCTAGTTTAAAGCTTTCTTGATTAGCCCTACCAATTTCTTGGAAAGTGTCCTTCTGCCCTTTGGGGACAAGTGTACCCTGTCGTTTGCAAGCAGGCCTGGCGTGTAGGCTAACCCATTGTCAAAGAACCCAAAGTTTTGTTCTTCGCACCAGTTTCAGAGCCGGGCATTTAATTCCTGGCTCTTCTCACTCCTTCCCTCACAATACCCTATGACAGAAGAGGAATCTGAATCTTTTACCATTTGTCCTAGAGCCTTACAGTCCTTTTTAATCATCCTAAGATTTCTTGTAGATTTTTCATTATTTCCAACTTGAAAGATGAGTAAAGGATAGTAATCCATGGGCTTAACAAGATTTGGGAGTTTCCTTACCACATCACCAACTGAGGCCTCAGGTAGGCAACAGACTTCCCTACATAATGGATCTGGTCTGCATACTGGTCCCTCAGTTCCTTTCAGGAGCGAGTCCCCAGTGACTACAATCCTCCTTTTCTTCTTTACAGAAGCCATTATAATTGGTGGCTTCGGGTTTATTAACCTCTATGTTAAATTCCTACTGTGAAAGTCAGTTGTGAAATTGGTGGAGGTCCTGGAAATCAAGGGGTGCAGGTGCCCTGCCAGGGCAGAGATGGAGAGTGGAAGTGAGTCCAGTTCACCCCCTGCAGACCCTGCTATGTCCATCACCAAAAAATAAGACTGACAGCTGCTCTGAAGTCTCACTCTAACGGTGACAAATAAAGACCAAGCCCTCCCTTCTTCCCTCTCTTCCAACACAGATATAAGACTTGTTTTGGAGCATCCCTCTTTCTCCCTTGGAAAATGCCTTTGTCAGCCAAAAATCAAAACTGATCTGCTTTCTTTTTCAGCTGTACAGAAGAAATCACTGAGGGGATTCACAATTTCTTGCCAGAGAGGAAATCCTTGGGCTCATGGATTTCAAGCAGTACTTTAGATGTAAAGGAGATGACAAAACCAGCCTTCTCTGTGGAGTGCTGTGCAAACAATTCTGCTGGTTCAGCCTGTGAAAAGAATTTCTTTAACCTGCCAGGTACCATAAGTGAATGCTTTAGCACAGGTTTTCCCAATTAAAGTTGACATGGTAGGACTTACAGTACTTTTATCTGGCTAAACGTCTGACTATTCAATGGTCATACTGTGTGTATGCACTGTGGGAAATGGTGGGTGAGTGGGAGACATGGGTCTCTTTTCTCTGATCCCAAAGCTGGGGCCTCTCTAATTAAAATGAGCAGGAATTTCACATGAATAGGAGGTGGAGGATTGAGCCATGGCAATGCTGGGGTCTGCTTTTTTATTTCCTCTTGGTAATCTCTACCTGAAACCTGGAAGCATCAGCTTCGGAAAGAGCTGAAGCCACTTTGGTAGCTGGAGGCAGGTATTGGCTCTGGCTCCTCTCCTCACTGCTGCCAGAAAAGCCCATGGGAGCTCTCCTCACCCCATGTTCGTTGTGCAAACAAGCATAGGCATGACTCAGCCAACAGGCCCATTCAAGGGACAGTCCCTGTCTGGGAAGCAGGGGCAAGTACCAGGGCAGAGATCTTGGTTAAACTGCTGTAGGCAGGTGGCAGAAGGCTAAGCTCTGGTTTGGGAACTACTGTGCAGTCTCTCTTCTTGTAGGGGTCATGAGATATTTTTTCCTTGTTGAACAAGAAAGTCAATATGATTATTTGTCTATGTCCTTTATGCTTTTAGTACCATAACCATCCAATAGGGCAAAATATCTCAGTTACAGAGAATATGCTGTGGCACCTGGGAAGTGTTTTGAAGCAGTACAGAGATTTTCTTTGTCATGGACAAGCAAGTTGTTTGGTGCTTTTGAATACAGCTCACAAAAGCTGTGACTACTGATAGAATCTGAGCATTTATGTTGAAATTACAATAGAAAGTAAACATTATGCTTGTGCTGTCAGAAACTGCCAGAATATTAGCACAGGTCTCATATAACATTTATCTACCCAGTGACACCTTATGATATGGTCTTGACTTGTTAAGAGTTACTGGCCGAGCAGCAGAGCAATGCTCCGAGTAGGTTGTGTACAGTCCAGCCACTGTTGACGGGTGCTCCAGTACCTAACTTGCTTTCCTTGGGGGAAGGCACAGGGAGAGAGGAGGGAGATGCAATGAGAAGAGGAATTGCTTATTTCTGTTTATGTGCACAAAGTTCAATCCATGGATCATACCAGCACCTCTGTGCACTTACATATATTAATTGGTGTAGATGATTTTTTTGAGTTACAATAGATGCCAGAATTGCCCAGCACTTAATGCCTCCTGCCCTTGCTTTGCACGTGGCTCCATCTCATTCTCTGCATAGGGGAGGCATAGGTGCAAAAGGACTGTAAACTGGCAGAACTGACAAAGCCCCCATGGATTCTTCTTGCACGTTTAACTGTACACACAAGCTCTGATTCAGTAAGTAGTAATATGTATCTCTTAAAGTTGCAGGAGCTGTTTCTTCCTCCCCGGACAATGCTGCATTCTATGTCTCTGTTGGATTTTTCCTTCTATTGATCGCTTTTTTGTTTATGTTCGTTTTTCATAAATACAAAAAGGTAAAAGTAAACATAAATATTTGCCCCTTCTTCTTTTGTTCCTAGCAGACTGTTTCCTCTTCTCTAAGACTTATTCCACTTTTTTATCTCCCAAAGCAATTTAGGTATGAAAGCCAGTTGCAAATGATTCAGATGGTAGGACCGTTGGATAATGAGTACATCTACATCGATTTCCGAGAATTTGAATATGATCTCAAATGGGAATTTCCCAGGGAAAATCTGGAATTCGGTCAGTAGCCCACAAGGCAAATCACAGTGCTGGAGTGCTACTAGCCTGTGCTATACCAGCTGCAAATAATATTGGTATATTGTGTCTTGTAGGACAGGTCCTTGGTTCTGGGGCTTTCGGGAAAGTGGTGAATGCGACAGCTTATGGAATCAGCAATGCAGGAGATTCAGTCCAGGTTGCAGTCAAAATGCTCAAAGGTATGATAAACTCTGGGTGCCTTTCACAAGCAGTGATGTATTCTGGCACCTCTAAAGCAGAAGCAGTTTTGGAAGAAATCCCTTTATACTAACACTTTTCGCAGATACACTTCATAAATGCTTGGTTTCAAAATGCTTTCAAAATCCTGTTTCAATTAGGAAAAGTATTGCTGACAGGCTTTCTTCCTGCAGTATGTTGCCTTTTGTCCTGCACACCACAGACCTGTATTGTACAGGGAAGTATGGAACTGCTCTGCTCTAAAGAGGACAAACACAAACTCAGAGTGTAGATTAGCCTGCTGGTCACACTAGTGACACTGCAGACTGCGGAGAAACACAGGTAGCCTTCTTAGCTATTGGGTTGCAACTGGTTGTGTACCATATGAATGCTGAGAATTTTTTTTCTCTTAGTACTTTTGTCCAACAGGGCTGACTACTATTTTTTCTGTGCTTGTGAACACTTAAACACAAACTGCTCTCCTTCCTTGTCAAGTCCAAGAATGACAAATATGACTTTTTATGACTGCTTTCCCAAGCATTCGAATTATCCACGGTAACATACACATTTATTTTCTATCTTTGGCAAAAAAATTTATACGGTACAACAATTTTTGAGGATGTTCCCAAAGGTACTGTGAGTCCAGTTAACTTGAAATGAAGATTTGCATGTGACAAAGCATTCACAACCATTTACAGTTTTATTTATTTGCTGGAGATTTCCAAAACGATGTTATTACTTTTACAGAAAAACCTGATGCTTCAGAAAAAGATGCTCTAATGTCTGAGCTGAAAATGATGACTCACATTGGAAGCCATGAAAATATTGTGAATCTACTAGGGGCTTGTACTGTGTCAGGTAACTCATGGAAAGGTGCCAGTTGCAACTGTAAGACTAATAGGGACTCCTGAACAGAAAAAAAAGTATCAAAAACTGATCACTGAAAGCAGTATTGAAGACATCCAAACCATGATCAATTATTTGTTCATAGTGTGTTGTTCCCCTCTTCAACCGAATCCTGTCTTTGACCAACCAGTTTTGCTGTTCTATACTGATCCAAAATAAGATGAAGATAGAATGAAAGCAAAGTTAAAGCCATGCATGTGTACGGAAATGGGTCCTCTCTAATTGTATTCACACAAAGTGATACAACGGCCCTTCTATAAGAGGTTTTCTCATTACAGTAGCAATGGCTCTGATAAAGACCACTTTGCTAAACAAAAAGAAAAGCAGCTAAAGAAGGGAAAGGACAGGGGTTTACCCAGTGTTTGCCCATATCATGAATTGCAACACCTGCCACTGGGAAGCTTGACAGGTTCTCTGCCATTGATATTTATTAAGTCAGAAAGACCCAAGACAACATTTATTTCCTGTTTGCATGAATAGCAATAATGTTGTACGAAGACACTTGAAGCGTAAAAGGAAAGCAATAAGTCATTGGTGGTGGCTTTAGCTGACTTGAAGCTATACAAGCTGCCACTGCATTCTGGAAAATTTGGCAATATGTGATGGTGTAAGTAGGACATCTGCAGGGAAGGCCTACTTAGTTTGGCCAGGTAGGGTGGAGGCACTTCCAGCCTTACCCAAGTCCTGTCTTCAGAAGCATTTTCACGGCTCTCAAGACTTTCACACCCAATCCTCTGAGAGACTTTAAAGGTTTATCACAGTGTGCCCTACCTTGTTTGACAGAGCCATTTTGGCAAAAACGTACACAAATTCATGTTTGGTCTTTCTGAGCCAGAAGTGGTAATGCCAGTGTAAGACTTTGCAGGGTTGATGTGTGATCACTCTGAGCTCTCCCTGGACCATTTTCTCTACTCCTGCTGTCTCATTGGGAGGGGTTTCCTTCAAGCCTCCATGGTCAGGAATTGGAGGTGGGTTTCACTCTTGAGAAAAAGGCATGACCAGTGCTTCACTCAAACACATCCCATTGTAAGTACAGACCCTCTGAGCAAATATACTTGGGCTTCAGGTGGCCTTCATGAAAAAAAAGACGCAGGTCAGATGATACCAATTTGTACCACCAAGATAATTAGTAGGGTTCATCTTTTCCTTGAACCATGTATAGTTTAGAAAATATGTTGCATTTATAGCCCATGTCATCCTCCTGTTTCCCATTTGGTATGGGGAAAGATGTTGTGCCTTCATAGCAATTCACAATCCATCTTGGGAGACGCACTAAGGGGGAGAATTGGCTACACAGATTTTCCAAAGGGACATTGCAGTCGATGAACATTACCTGCCCGTCTGTACAGGTCATCTACCCAGGAAGGGAAGATGCTTTGGATGTTTAATACAGATTAGTCCTGGAAGAAGATGAGGCATCGTTAGGGCTTCAGTAAAGAGAGTGCTATAGATAGTAAGAAGTATCTATATTTCCCACTATTTCAGGACCAATCTACTTGATATTTGAATACTGTTGCTATGGTGACCTTCTGAACTATTTAAGGAGCAAGAGAGAGAAGTTTCACTGGACTCTAATGGACATTTTTAAACAGCACAATTTCAGCTTTTACCACAATATCCATTTAGAAAAAAAATCCAGGTAAAGCATTCAGCAACAATTTAATACTTTATAAAGCTATTGTCTCTTCTTAAGCTGCATTCTCATCAGCTGTGCCGTAAACCAGTAAAATTATTGAACTCTGGAGAATGTGCCCGCATATACTTCAATATGCAATGCTTTGAGAGGAACTGAGATTTGATTCTCCTTATGATGGTCTTCTCACAGGGCTGCAAAAGACAAGCAACACCTTCTTTGTTTTTCCAGTTTTGAAAAGATTCATGACTTTGCCCAGATTTTTCATAGCAATAACTGACCATGTTTTTTCATTGCAAAACAGTTTATGTGTAGAAGATTATGTGATCTACTTGGTGTAACCTTTGAAAATGTGTTACCCACTCCAGGAAGGGAATTCGCCTGACATATGATATGAATATGACTTCGTGCAGAGAGCATGAATTTGAAATCACACAAAGAAGTCAAAACATGAATGTGACGTATGAATCAAATGGGATTGTGCTATATCCTGAGGAAGGTAAGAAATTCATTGCTTTTATATTAGTAATTCTGTTGTTATTCTATTTATTATATAATTGATCCAACCTGACTAGATTCAGTGACACATGAGGCTGCTTTCTATTGTATCTCTTTTCCTCCCTACCAGCAGAAATTTTGCTGGAGAAGGATTCAGTAACATTTAAAACCAGAGATTTTTGTTTCAGGTCATGCTGTACATAGTATTTGAGTATGAAAATACCCTTTCCTTTATTTTCTGTCTGAGCAAAGGATGCAAAAGTAGGATGTTCTTTGTGATATTGCAAGCACATGATAATCCTGGTAACAGTAGAATCAATGAGGAAGCCCATGGAAAAGTCACGCTCCTGGTTATTTTTTACAGAAAAAATTAAGCATGCAAGCAGACATATGGATGAAGAAGATGATTTTAATGTGCTCTCTTTTGAAGACCTTCTTTCCTTCTCTTACCAAGTTGCCAAAGGAATGGAGTTCCTTGAGTCCAAATCGGTATGGTGAAAGGTGACATACTGTTTAGACAGAAAAGATGGCAAAAATGTGTCAGTCTTTAAAAGGCAAACTGAGGAACAGAGCCACACATGGCAGGCTTGAATGATACCTTCTTCCTCAGCTTATGGCAATGACTGGCTTGCAGTCATGTCCCTCAGTAAGAAGAAGTGACTGCTCTCTTCTGGCTGCTCTGGCCCTGTCCCTTGCCATGAGCAACCAGTCCCACTTGCTCATTCTCCAAACTAAGTGAAAAGAGACAGCAATTCAGACAGATCTGTGTGAGACAAGGGAATTATCTTCTTATGATACCAGGTGCTGCAAAGCATTAACCGTTCCTTTCCTTCTAAGTGCATTCACAGAGACCTTGCTGCCCGGAATATACTAGTGACCCATGGAAAAGTGGTGAAAATATGTGACTTTGGCCTTGCCAGAGATGTAATGAATGATTCCAACTACATTGTCAGGGGCAATGTAAGTTCCTGAGTGCTCTCTATTTTTCATACCATTGTAAGAATTATAAGGAACCAAGAAAGTGAAGCTTTTCATTTTCAAATTCCTGGCCAGCTTTATAGATATCTGTACAGACATTTATACAGAAATCTCACTTTTTCTTGCCTTTGGCTAATTCAGATTCTTAGCTCACAATTAACTTAATCATGTCAGTACTGTAAAGGAAATGGTACTCAGGTCCTTTCTAAAGCACACTGAAATTCATCAATGGAAAGTACTGGGATTTGTTTACTGTTAAGGACAATGATAGCATAGGGACAAAAGCACACATATGGTCTACACCAGATCCTCCAGCTATATGAATAAGGACAGAGTAGACATTTCCTTCTGAGCTACACATTCTGGACGTCAAAGGAGGAAAGAAGGCTCTTCCAGGACTAAGCTCATCTCCTTCTCAAATAGTCATATAAAATTGATAAGATGAATTGGCTCCTTAGAAGTGCCTATTTCTTCCTTTAAGGGAAATGTAAAGGGATTGCAAAGAGAGGCCCAGTTTTTCACATATAAAATATGAACTGATCCTACTCAAGGAGTGAGAACTACAGTGAATCATCTAGAAAGCTCGTGGCAAAGCATGACCTGGTCTTCTTTCCCTGTCTGTACAGGCTCGCTTACCAGTTAAATGGATGGCTCCTGAAAGCTTATTTGACAGGACATATACAATGAAGAGTGATGTCTGGTCTTACGGAATATTACTATGGGAAATATTCTCTTTGGGTATGTTCTGTAATGCAACAAAATAGCACTGCTTGGTTTTAGCTACTTCTGTATTAACACACATTCTCCGATATTTTCCACAGGAGTAAATCCCTACCCTGGTATTCAGGTTGATACAAACTTCTACAAATTAATACAAAGTGGATTCAAAATGGACCGACCATATTATGCTACAAAAGATGTGTGAGTGTATTTTCTGAGTGATGCACAGCATGGAAATTTCTATTTACTAGGACACAGTTTGTGTGATCTTTTATTTATTGTACACTGCGCTTTACTCCACAAAATTGCAGAAAATGAGATTTTCCCTTAACTCTGAAAAAGCCTACTTGATCATACAGGTTTTGTTCTAAAGCAGAAATTATCAACACTAAAGATTATATGTGTTTGAAAGGACTAATTTACTGCCTGTATGTAATTGTGCCTTCCTTTGCCAGGGAACTTTTTGTTCTCAGATTACAGACTTTTTCTTTATTTTTACAAGAGCAATGTTAGACCATATTCATTAATTAAATCTTTGGTGATTTTTTCTAAACTTTTTTTTTTCTTTTCTATTGAGCTTTAGCATGTTTGATACAGTTCCAGGAGGCAAGGGTCCCTCTTATAGAAAACCTCTACTAAGGAAGAGTTGGCAAAAGGTGTTCCTGTGCTCTCAGCACATGGTTTTCAGCCTGTGCCTCTGTGCCAGGATGGGCTTTGCCTAAAGGTGGACCCCAGAGATGAGAAGGTGGTGGGGAGCTACAAGACCTGAAGCATTAAAAAAGGGAAAGACTTTGGGTTGTCTCAGCTTTTCTGGCACATATTTCATAGATGACATAGGGACTCAGTGCTTTGTTATGGCATAGTATTGTTCTTATCATCTCCATGTAAAGACTGTAATGGCATTAAAATTACAGATGAATCTAACAGATTGAACCAAGAAAGATTGTTGTGGGAACCTATTGGCCTGGTAAGTCTGCAAGGGACTTTAGCAGATAGGCAATCCCCCAAGTGGTGTTTAAATTCATAACCATTTTTGTGTTGTCAGATTCCACAAAAAGACTTGTTGTGAAAACTGTCCTCAAGACTATACAGTCTACAAGGAGCAGGTTCAGCCCCGGCGTCACATATCAATCATCTTCCTTCCATTTTCTTTAGCATGCCAGTATGTGCCACCCAGGGTGAAAGTCTCATGAGGATTTTGTGAAGGACTCAGCAGATGAAGGACATAGGTCTGTTAGAGTGAGTCCAGAGGAGGGCCACAAAGATGATCAGAGGGCTGGAGTGCCTCTCATAAGAGGACAGACTGAGACAGTTGAGCTTGTTTAGCCTAGAGAAGAGAAGGCTCTGGGGAGACCTTTTAGCAGCCTTCTGGTACTTAAAAGAAAGATGAGTAGGGGCACTTTATCAGTGAGTTACGTAATAAGACAAAGGGGTAACAGTTTTAAGCTGAAAGAGGGGAAATTTAGATTAGATATTAGGAAGAAAATTTTTACTGTGAGAATGGTGAGGCACTGGAATAGGTTGCCTGGAGAAGTCGTGGATACCCCATCCCTAGAGATGTTCAGGTCTAGGCTGGATGAGGTTTTGAAGGGAAAGGTGTCCCTGCCCATGGCAGGTGGGTTGGAATTGGATGAACTTTGAGGTCCCTTCCAGCCCAAACCATTCTATGATCTATGATTCTATGATTCTCTAATTCTATGACTCCAATAAAGCCAACTCACACTTTATCTTTGTCTTTCTGTATCTTTTTCTATGATGCAACACACTAAATCTCTTTCTATAAAATCATTCTGGAGCCCTGTGATTTGGGGCAGCATTTGGATGGTGCCCAATACAAATTCTTATAGAGGATCAAATAGCTAACATGTTTTCTCTGCCGCCTCTTTGCTCTGGCAGCTATCATGTGATGCAGTCCTGTTGGGCACTTGACTCCAGAAAAAGACCCTCTTTTTCTTGGCTGGTTTCCTCTCTTGCCTGTCAGCTGGCTGAGGCAGAAAGAGCAGTAAGTAAACTCAGAAAGAAGAAAAAATGTTTCTTTTCTTTTTTTTTAGCCTGATATGAGCTGAGAAATAGTTTTCTGGTTTATATTTAAGTTTGCCACTGTGATATGGAGCTATTCCCCACATGTAAGAGTGGGGAAGTATTTTCTGCCATCAGAAGGAATCTGATGATGTCTTTCCTCCCATTGCTTGCACGAGAACTCTGGAAGGCTGAAATGTCTCAGCCTGTACTATGGGAATGTGCTTCCCTTGGGCAGGAGCCAGTGTAGTTGGCTTTGATGATGCTGATAGCTGCCATGGGAGGGGAGCTGTGCCTGGGCCATTGCCAGGGATCTCATAGGGGTCCATCATAGGTATGTTATTCCACATCCTCACAGATAGATGGCCATGTCATTCTGAAAGGTCAAAATAATAAACAGGATATGAGGAAGTCACATTCTGTCCTTAACAGATTGATCTCTTCTCAGGGAGGATAAGCAACTGCTTTCAAAACTACCGATTCCTACCTGGGTATCCATTCTGGGCCAGACGCTATTTCCCAGTGCATATTCTTGCAAAATTTCCAGGATGTGCGGAGCTATGAATGACTTTTGCCTTTGCATCCTTGAGCCTTTCTGCAGGTGGTTAGCCTGGCAGAAGCTGCTAAGCACGGAGGCAAACTGCAACTTCAAAACACTGTACCTAGAAAAAAACTCCTCCTTTGCAGTCCAGTTCGCTTCCTCAACCCAGCTCTTTTTGGCTGCATAAGATCCATCTCACTTAGGCAGTTCTTTGGACTCCCTTTGCAGTCAGTGGGAAGTAACATGCAGATATGAGTGTGATCCTCCCTCAAGAGGAGGTGGGCTGTACCTTGCAGATGTCTACTTCATAGGGAAAAAAATCTGTTTACCAAGTATGATAAGTAGTAAGTAACAGAACATATCTTTTGTTTCCTCTTCCCAATTCCAGGTTTACCAGAACATGAAGAATAATGTTTTAACACACAATTTTAGCATCAAAACCAAACCATGTGTAAGTAGAGATGAGGAATCTCTGCTATCCCCAACTATGCTCCAGCATGAAGACTCTCAGGCTGAAAAATAATTTGGATTCTGAATTTGATCTCAGTATTTTCATAAAGTCCTTGTAGCATAAGAGTTTTGTATCATCACTAAGAAAAGAAAATGTTACCAGCTACAGCTCTATTCGCTATGGGCCAGTCCATATTTATGCTACTTTGAGGAGAAGGCACTATTCACTTATTTGAATTCAGCAAACATGTCTACTGCAAGACAGAAGCAATGATCTTTTCACTGTCTCTCTACAATTGGATATCTCTTTTCCTGGTTTTATGCAAATACTATCTAATTAATGCATTGAATTCAGACTGTTCTTGCCATATTGTAACTATGATTTTTCAGTCAACGTTTACTAGCACGGACTATGTATCTAAAGAGAACTGGGATGGTTTCCAGAAATGCTATTCACATCTTCATCTCCATATGTCAGGGAGCATAGGGGAAAAAGGGCATTGGAGCAGCCGACTTTACATGCCCAAATCTGAAATATCAGCCTTGTTTTACAAGGAACTATAAATTTGAGTGTATATAAATGTCCTGTCCTGAACATCTCAATTTCTGTGAAGTTCCCAATAGGTGTTTAGTTCAGGAGAGCACACTTCATCAAGCTTTAGATATTTGAGCATTCTCTAGTAATCCAGGCTACCTTCTGCACTTGCTGATGACAGGTACACATTTACAGAGTGAGTTCTTTCTACCTAAAATAAGCATCTAAAGCAAGAGAGGATGGAAAATCCAAGTGTCAGTCTCCAACCAGAAGTCTCCCTTTGACTGAGTTATAGCTAATTCCGTTCTTTGGGCTTTGTGCATTTTATTATCGAATAAAATTGTTTAATTATAAAGAAATTATCTTCTGTAGTGATTTAGGATTGTAATATCATCACCACCAATTCCCATAATTCAGCCTGGGTGTATGAACCCTGCTGCAATAAAATGATAGTGTGCCTTCTCAGCTTTCTCCCAGACATTCAAGGACAATAAGCAGAGGCTTGATGGGTTTTTAATATAGATAAAAAGATACTTTATTTTCATGACGAGGTTTAGGGATTTGTAAATGTGGTGTTCACAGTGACTAATGGGATGCAAGATGAGAATATATTGGTTAATAGTTATTTTCTCTTTTATATTTTACAAGATGTTAACTGCACTTAGAATTTACAGTGGTAAGTGTTACAAATGAATAACTGTTTGGATTTAATATGCTATCACATAAATTGAGCTGCTAATTACTAACATTGTCTGAAAATAATTAATATTGTAATATAGTAATTACGAATTGTGTATTTTTGTTTGCATTTTTTAATTAGAAATGAATAATTGGGGTTTTTTGATCAGATATAAAATACTGATTAATAATTTGGTAATAAAAAGACAGAAATAAAATGTTAACACTGCATTTTCTCTAAAACATACAAGACTTTTAACTTAACACAATTTCAAAGTGTTCAGCAATGAGAGTGTTCAGCACAGTTGACACACACCCTGCCTTGGCTGAAAAGAAGGACTTGAGTGTCTTGTGCAGAGAGGAATTTTCAGCCTTCAGAGCCAGAGGAGCTTAATGCTGAAGAGGTTGCATCCAAGCCTTGCTGGCTCTGGAAGATAAGCAGATGTGAACTTGGCTCATAGAGGAGCAGATAGGACTCTCATGTGCTTTAAAACATGCCAAGGGGTTATGTTAAATGTTTTTATTCGGGATTAAAAAGGAGTGGACAGGTCATCTAGCCCCATCATCATTACTGACCTGAGGCTTGGAGGTGTAAAGGTAAGTAGATAACCTGGAGCTAACATAAAACTCCTTATGATGCGCACATGTAAAGCAGTTCAGGCAACACAGCACTGTGTGAAGAAGTACTGTCGGGGAAAGACCCTTGGGTAAGGGCTGGACACGTGGGGGATTGTGCATCTGCATCTCTACAGAGCAGAGAAGAATGGAACAAAGCCACAAGAGGTATTCAGCAAAAAATAATTTCTCTTAGAAGTACATTTCCTTTCCAGGACGTTTCAAAACAGCTTAGCAAAGTGCTGGTCCATTTCCGAGGTTTGTGCAGAACTGCAGACAGTGCTGCTTAAGGAGCAGTTTCATGATTCTGGAAGGAAAATGTCCACATATCTCTTGTTAGGATCCAGGTGCTTCATCGGTGCCTCCAGGAGCAAGTTCTCTGGGGAAAGTGCAAAATCCCCCATGTAGTGAATGGAGAGAGTTAAGGTTATTTGAAAGCCTTCATCAGACATGCCCACTAGTGCATATTAGTTCATATGTTGGTAAACCTAAGTTAGATGTAGTTACGTAGAGACTGACAAAGATTCAGTAATCATTAAGCTGAGAAGATGAAGAACGGAAGGGGTTGAGGGCAGTTGAAACTGCTGAATGGCAAAGGACACCACACCCTCAAGGAAGGAAGGAAAGGAAGGAAGGAAGGAAGGAAGGAAGGAAGGAAGGAAGGAAGGAAGGAAGGAAGGAAGGAAGGAAGGAAGGAAGGAAGGAAGGAAGGAAGGAAGGAAGGAAGGAAGGAAGGAAGGAAGGAAGGAAGGAAGGAATATTTGACAACCCACACTGAAAGACAAGATGCGTTGAGGAATCCGCCCAAATTTGCTTTCCTTTTTCCCTGCCGAGGCACACTGCGGAGCCCGCAGCCCGCAGGCTGAGGAGCCCTCCCCGCGCGGTGGCCCGGCGATGGCCCCGGCTGCAGCGGACCCCGTGCCGTCGCCAGCACCAGGGGGAGCTCCGGCACCGCGCGGCCCGCGGCGCCGGCGCTGCCGGGCAGCCCGAGCGGGGGTAGGGACGGACAGGGAGCCGGGCCGGTGCTCGGCAGAGGATGATCAGAGGGCTGAAGCACCCCTGCTATGAGGACAGACTGAGAAAGTTGGGGCTGTTGAGTCTGGAGAAGAGAAGGCTCTGGGGAGACCTTAGAGCAGTCTCCTAGTACAAGAAAGCTGGAGAGGGACCCTTTACAAGGGCAAGTAGTGGTAGGAGGAGGGGAAATGGCTTTAAACTGTAAGGGGGAAGATTTAGACTAGACATTAGGAAGAAATTCTTCACAATGAGGGCGATGAGACACTGGCACAGGTTGCCCAGGGAAGCTGTGGATGCCCCCTCCCTGGAAGTGTTCAAGGCCAGGTTGGATAGGGCCTTGAACAGCCTGATCTGGTAGATGTCCCTGCCCATGTCAGGGGGGTGGAACTGGATGGACTTTAACGTCCTTTTCAACCCAAACCATTCTATGATTCTATGATGGTGCCAGACAAAGGGAATCCACAGCCAAAACCTCGTGTCACTGACAGGTTGAGTCAGGTACTAGTGCAAAGCCGTCAGACCCCTTCCTCAGCATGTCTCCCAAAAAATTGTGCCTATGTGTCACAGACAGCAGACCAAAAAAAAAAAAGGTGGCCCTTCGCCTATCTCAGGAAAAACTGGATGTACTTCTCCAACACAAATCTCACTGTCAGGTTTGTGATAGCTGGGATGGGCTCTCTGAGGTCCCTCTGAGAGAAGCTGGGGCTGATTGTGTGTTGAACCAGAATATGGAAGCAGAAGTGTCATGCAGGCTAGTAGTGGCTTTCAGTGCATATGTTCATAGAGATATGTGAAAGGTGATGGAGAAATCCAAGGTCGTATTTGCTACAGAGCCATTCGCACATATTTAAATTTTGAGTTCACACTTCCACCGGAAAATGCTTTGGGAATGCAGAAATCAAAGCAAGATGAAGATATGGGCATACATCATGCAGATAGGCACACCATCATATCTCATCCTCCTTCTCCCAGACACTGAAATATATGAAGTACCCAGCACTGGGCTCCTTCTTCCCAGCTAAATGGTCTGCTGCACTAGTGAGTCACTGCCTCCTGCCTCCCTCCATCAATGACTAATTAATCAGGCCATGCAAAGTAATCAGTGTTAAAAAGAAGCACAAAAACATCCACATAGATCTGAGGTTTAGGAGATCACAAATCACTTTGGATAGAGCTAGGTCCCGATCCTAGCTGCTTCTCACCCTTGGTGAACATCCCAGCACTGAGCTGTGGTGTGGTAGGGAAGGAAGCCCTTGCAATCAGGCTGTCTGAGACATGGGTCGGATTCATCCTTCCTGATATGCTACTGTGGATGAGATAAAATATCTCTGCTGCTCAGATCAGGTATCCTGCCTTACAAGTCACTGCCATGTTATAATTTAGGGATTTAAAGCTGTGCTAGAAAACTGACAGAGCAACTCTCTCAGCAGTAGTTTAGGTGCCTTGAGCCACAGTCCGGATCAGATCTCACATGAGAAGAAATCTTGAAGACCTGTGAGAGATGAAAAAGTGGTGGTGCTCCTAAGGCCACCTCCACAGAGGCATACACAGACTGGAGTGGAATTCTATTTGTTTAAACACTGCTTAGTTGGGATGGACACCCGTGGAAGATCCTAGCAGTGATCCCAGTCCTCCTGAGACATGCTGCCTACACCCACTTGTGATCCGTTGCACTACAGCTGAGTGTTGACATTTAGCTGTTGTGACTGCCCATAGGGTGCCTCTTCCCAGCTGCACTGGGGTGGCAGTGGCTGCATCCTCTGTGCCTTATGCCACGGGAACATCACTGCCTTCCAGCTGAAGAAAGATCAGAAGTTATTTCTAATGACAGCCCTCCAGTCCAACCAGTGCCATGACATCCTCATCCTCGGAAGAGGGTTGGAGGCTTCAGATCCTGGAAAGAAGTTGTATAGCCTCCTTTCTACCACATTTCTCCTGGACAAGCGACTACCTATCTGATGTGGATTGAGATCTGCTTTGGAAAATCTTCCTGTGCCTCGAGGTGACCTGGGTGCAGAGGGGCTGTGGAGCTAAACCCAGGCAGAGCCAGGACTGGTGCCCAGGAGCTGAACCGCGAAGCAAGTGGCCAGAGGATGGCGGTGTGGGCCACAGCCAGGAGCCTCGTCCTAGGATCTGCGCCTGGCCCTACTTTTCACTCCTTTTGGGACCTCTTTTCAGACCAGAAAAAAAAAATATGGTGAGACTCCACTTCTCTGCCGGGAACTAGAAGACAGCTGGGAGAAAATGGGAGGTGGTGGAGAGCAGTCAGGTACCTTGTACCAGGTACCTTGTACCAAGTTTCTCCTTGGAGCCAAAAGGACTGAGTTTTTGTTTGTTTTGAAGCGAACAGATCTGCCCATGGAGAAAGCAGAGTCTTCTCCTGCCTTCTTACAGCCCCAGAATAAAGAAAGATCCCATTTGGGAGCCTCAGCCTGCTCTCTGCCAGGCCCAGGATGTGCTTGGCACCTGCCTCCCTTGGACTCTCACATTGCCTTGTGCCAAATATTATTCAAAAAGCACTGTGGCCCTGCAGGGATGTGTTCAGTTACAGCCTTTGAAACCTTTGACCTTGCAAACAAAAAAGCATCTACACGGGCTGGAGTCACCTCGTGAATAGGTTTGCTGGGTTGGGCCTGCTGTGAAACAGGGGCAGAGGGATATGATGGTATGGGGCAGCCACCCCGTAGTGTCCTGCCATGGAGATGATGACATGGGGCAGCCACCACAAAATGTTCTACCATGGAAGGCCCTGGATGGAGGAACAAATCAGCAGCAGGTCTAGCACTGTTGGGACGTGTGGGAGGACATGGCCACAGGGCGTGCATAACCTCTCTGTGAAGGTTACATTTCAAAGCTGGAAGATGTAGGAAATGAATCAGTGAGATAGGCTATGAGGACATCAGTCTTCATGTTGCTACAGGGGCGTGGAGGGAACAGCCTGGAGGTTCGCTAATGGCAAACATCTACAAGCCATTTTGCAGCTGTTTTCTCTGGCATGGGAGTCAACACGTGCATTGCTGGCACTGTCCTGCCAGCTGGGCTGGTGCTTGGGGTTTCCCTGGGAGAGACATGGCTCTGGGCAAAGGCTGGGGGTCGGGGGGCACCCCTGCCTCTCTGCAAAACCGGAACTATGTGGTTGGAGAGTGCAGTGCTCCCACCACAGCCCCCTCTTTCCTAAGAGGAACATGAGAGCAGAGTCCAGGCACAAGTGCTCTGCAGAGGAAGGCAAACCTAATACAGCTGGGAAGAGGCACCATGTGAGCAGCCACAATAGCCAAGGGTTGGGGCATGCTGGTATGGCTTTTCTTCCTCTTGCCATTTAAAAAAAACCAAACAACAACAACAACAAAAAACCCTTTAAAAAACCAGTAAAAAAATAAAAATCCAGCCAAGGCTGAATTTCATCAGCCAGCAGAGGTGTCCTGAGGTTCTCTGGTCAAGGTGCGCCAGCGATTTCCAAGAGAGCAGCCCGTTTAAATAGGGACAGGGATCACAACAGAGATCAGCCTTTGGTCCCCACTGGACACACCGAGCGTCTCTCTAGGAGGGTCTGGCCACAGGACCCGAGTGGCTGGAGATACCCCCACCAGCCTTGGTTGCATAAAGCCTCTGGTCTATAATTCGCTCCCCCTTCTCATATGGTGCCTCTTCCCAGCTGCACTAGGGTTGCCCTACCTCCATGTCCTATGCTACGGGAACATCACTGTCTTCCAGCTGAAGAAAGCCTAGAATTCAAGGTGCCACCCCCAACCCACGCTCCCTTGTTTCTGTTTCCTTCCCACCAACGCGAACCCGCTCGGGAGCAAGCATTTAGCATGTAACCCACTCCTAGAGGCATGTGCTTAAACAAGCCGAGTATCAACCCCACGATAAAAGTATTGGGTTATTCTGCAGCGTAATCTACATCAAAGCCTCGAGGGCTGCCGGCTTGAAAAGATCCAAGATGTTTTCTAAGTCCTTATCATGTCTGTGCTTAGGGGGAGTCATAAATTCCACAGGTCGGACTAACCAACACACGATTCCTCTTTCCTTCGCTCTCTTCGGCCACCAAAGGTTTTTCAAGCAGGCATTTTTTTGTTAACCTTGCAAACAAAGCTCCCAGTTCCGTGTCGTTAGGGTGGGGGGAAGAGGGGAGGATCCCCCGCCTTTCCCTCCTCCCTCACTCCCCCCGAGTTTCTTCTAAGTGACAGAAAAGTAAATTATTAAAATTCGAAAATTATTAGAAATAAAAGAAGAAGGTGAATCCGCATCCCAGGAAGGGGCTCGGCAAGCAGGAGTGCCGGATGGGTCCGAAGCGAGGTGTCCTCTCCAGTGCTGGCCACCTCCCAAGGGATCAAGAGCCCCGCAGCGGGCAGAGGGCAGCGCCCTGCCCCTGGGTTTTTTCTTGCAATGGTGGCGCTGACCTGACTCCCCCTGGTCAGGCAGATCCCCTTAGAAATAATTATTTCAGCTCAAGAAGTAAGGCTGCGGGTGGAGGAGGAGGGCGGGGAGCTCGGCCTCTGCCCAGTCTAGTGTCCCAGGTAAAAATACAGGGATCAGGATAAAAGAAAAAAAAGATATTTCCCTGCAAATGTTAGCCCCGATCAGGCACTTGTCAGCTTGAGGGGCGTTGGTTCGCATTTCCCTGCTCAGAATCTAACGAAATAGGAAAACCAAACCAAACCAAACAAACAAAAAATCCCCTCAAATCAACCAAAAAGCGAAACCCGAAAAAAACAAAGCAAACAAAAAAGAAAACAACCAAAAAACAACCAACCAGGCAAACCCCAAACCAAATCAAAACATAACGATAAAACCAACGCAGGAATCAAAGACGGAGATCAGGTCCCGGGCTCCGGTCCTTGCTCCTATCCCAGAGCTGTGGGAAGCCCCGAGGCAGAGAAGGAGCAGGGAGCTGCCAGGGCCGGCTCGGGAAACTTCTCGCCTGGGTCGCCTCTTCCAGGACTGCAGGGAGAAAAGGTGGGAAACCCAACTGAGAGAGATATTTCCTCCCTCCAGCTCCCTCGGGAGGCCCCGATGGCTGCGGGGCGTGAGAGGGGACAAATCTTGCCCCAGTTTCAATGAAAGAAAGCCCGACCAGCCCCCAAGCACGTTAGCTCGGGATGTGTGCGGCTAGGATCCCTCTTATTTTAGGGCAAGAGGGTACTGGGGGCAGAGCACCCCCCACCCCAGCAGCCCGGCAGGTCGCTGCGGTGGACCGGGACCAGGAGAGGGCTGTGCAGTGGGGGATGCTTCAGAGCATCCATCCTCGAGGGCCGCGGAGAAGAGTTGGCACGACCCGATCTCCCCAGTCCTCCCCGTGCTCTGGGAGCAGCTGGGATCACTGTCCGACGGGCAAAGACAGAGTCGGGCCGAGGGAGTGACGGGGAGGGCGCCGCGCTGCCTCGGTGCGTTGCGCTGCTCCTCCACCGGCGTCCCGGGACTCTCATCCACCTCGGGCGTTCCCAGCCCCAGCAGATCGGGCAGGCGTAGGGTTTTGACCCCAAAGCGCTGCCAGCTGCCTACCAGGGATTCATGGATGGAACCTTAGACACCAAACCGGGCTGGTTCGGGGTTTGTCAGGGTTTCGGTGCGTTTTAATACAATGCGTTCAGGGTTTTGTCATTTTAATCGCCCCTTCCTCCGTTTATGGCATCATCAAATTCACATCCGCATAGATCGGCTGTGTCAGTGCTTATCGGGAGGGGAGATTACTCTGAAGGGACGCAGCGTTCCTGTTCCAGAGCTACGTTTCAGCTCCCTGCGGCGGAGAGCACTGTGGGCTGCAATCCCCGCTCCCTCTGCCCGTTACCCCACCAGTGGGGGGAGAGGCAAGACCTGACAGTGGGAATGGGTCCCAGAGAGAGGTCCCCTCCGGAGAAGGCGGCTGGCAAGCGTCCCGCATCCCTGCTGTTGTGCTGCTGTTATCGTAGGGTCGCAACCGCGGCCGGCAGCGACAGCCTGCGAACGACAAATGATGGTGTGGGCGCAGGCGCTGCATTATTGCCCGTGTGTAGGGTGTGGGTACCCCATTCTTCGCAGTCAGGGCACCCATGGCGGCTTCCAGAAGCCGCCCGTGGTCTCTTCCCCGGGAGCGATGCTCCATCCTTCCCCTTTGAGGGCCCCGGTCCCCCGGGGCAATCGGCACAGGACCCTCTCGGATCCCTGGGGAGTCGTCGCTGAAGTAGTCTCACTCTAGTTAAAGCACCAAAGGGTCCGGTGGACGGGGGCGAAGGAGAGAGAGAGATTTTCAGGGAGTGTGGATTGGGAAATCTGCCCCTGCAGAGCTGAAATCCGCCCTCAGCTGCGAAACATCCCGTCTCAGTGACCTAGGGAGGGACACTCTGCGGAACAGCCTGTCCTGGAGAGAGAAAAATACCCCTGGGATTCGTCCACTCGTATCTCTCCACCCGGGACATGCGGAGCCAGGATAGCGTGAGGGATGTGTCCCAGGCTCCCGGGACCGCCGGCGAGGCCGGCCGGTGCTGCTCAGCTCCGGCGAGCGATGCTGAGAAAACGGGGGGGACGATCCCGTTCCCATCCTAATTTTTTTTCTTCTCAGCGGCTGAAAGTTTCCTCGCTGTGTCATGGGAAACGATGCGAATATGCAAACGTCGTCTGGCATTGTCCCCGCTCAGGGTGAAAAGTTAAAGCATAAAAGCGGCGGGGGAAAGCTAAGAGGGGGTCGCCTCTTCAAAGAGGGCTGGCTGGGCCCGGGAGCCGGCTGCTGCTCCTCCAGGGCCAGCGTTTCCAGCGGGTTTCCAAGGCGCCTGTGTGAGGAAAAAAGAGACTGTGCGCAGTTTTCGGGTTCCCCGTGGGCTCAGCCGCGCTAGAGCAAGGGAATCGCCCTCGGGGTTGGTGGGCTGCCTTGAGCCATCCCCTGGGTGGTACCCAGGCCTCTGCGGGCGGAGGGATGCTCCGGCTTCGCTCAAGCAGAGGATGCCGAGGGTAGCGAATGTTTTAGGCTAAGACGCCTCCAGTTGTCGTCCCTTCCCGGCCCCGGGAAACACGGGCAGCGCCTGGCCTCGAAGCTCTGCAGACACACGCCAGGGGAAGGAGGCAGCGCCCATGGAGTGGGAGAGGCAGGGGTGTCTCCTCTTACCTCTCCTTCATGGCCCGTGACCGAGTGGGATCGGGTGGGAAGCGAGTTAGAAAAAGCAGTAGGCCGTGTCGGTGGGGTTTGTTGCTTAAAACAACCACGAGAAAATAGCTTTGTGGATTTTTAATCAAAAGTCTCTCCTCTGCTGTCCCTTGGCCCCCTAATCTCAAACCCGGAGAAGAGCTGGTTAAAGTGCTGCCGACAGATCGGCCGTGATACACGGTTCCCATATTCCCACCCTCGCCCTTAGATCTCGCTTTCTGTCTTTTGCAAGTCTCTTGATTTCATCCTTTGAACCTGTGATTGGAGGTTAAAGTGCACCAGGTTGCAATGGAAGGAGGAAGCTCTTAAACAATAAAGGCTTGAATATTTAGCTGTGATCAGGTCGCTGCCCTCTCCTTATCTTTTTAAATGCAAATCGTCTTTTAGGGGTAGTAGCTATATACCCAGCGCCTCTCCACGTCACCTGCCTTTGGTGTGTCTGGGCCATTACTAATAGAGCCTTGTAAACAGTCGTTAATCATGTAAGCGCTGTCGGCCATCGGGTTCGGACCGGGAGCCGGGAGCTGGGAGCCGGGAGCGCGGGGCCGCGGGCCCTCCGCCTGCCCCCTTCCCGCCCCGGGCAGCGGCCACAGCTCCGAGCAGCATGCGGAGAGCGGCCGCCGGGGCCTCGCCAGCATGTACGTGAGCTACCTCCTGGAGAAGGACGGGCCCATGTACCCCGGTCCTGTGCGGCACTCGGGGGGGCTCAACTTGGCGGCACAGAACTTCGTGGGCGCCCCGCAGTACGCGGACTACGGCGGCTACCACGTCAACCTCGACAGCGCCCAGTCCCCCGGCCCGGCTTGGCCCGCGCCCTACGCCGCCCCGCTCCGCGACGACTGGGGCGCCTACGGCCAAGGGGCTCCGCCGCCCGCCGCCGCCGTACATGGCCTCAACGGCGGCTCCCCCGCCTCCGCCATGCCCTACAGCCCCGCCGAATATCACCACCACCACCACCCGCACGCCCACCACCACGCCGGCCCCGTGCCCCACTGCTCCGCCGGGGTCGCGCAGCCCCTCAGCGCCGCCGCCCCCGAGCCGCTCTCCCCCGGCGGGCAGCGCCGCGGCCTCTGCGAGTGGATGAGGAAGCCGGCGCAGCCCCCGCTCAGCAGCCAGGGTAAGCGCGGGGGGGCGAGGAGGCTGGGGGTACCCTGGGCACTGCGTGTGGGGGGCAAGCAGCCCGAAACGAGCCCTCTTGAAGACAGCAGCGGGGGCTGCCGGGCTCAGTGCGGAGCGCTGCGCGATCCGCGGTGCCCCAGTTCCCTGCCGGGCTCATCTCTGCGGGGGGGAAGCATCAGGAAACGAGTCCTCTCGAGGACTGCAGCGCTCGGCGGGGAGCAGTGCGCGATCCGCGGTGCCCGGAGCCGTCGGGGAGCACTCAGTTCTTCGGGGTGCGCTGCGGAGGAGCAGGGGGGAACGGCCCCACATCCAGAACAGACGCTGGCTCTTCCTCCCGCTGCTCTGCTCGCCCGCTTACAGCCACTTGGAAGATTTTTATAACCAATTATAGTCATATAAATCATCGGCCGGTGTCGCTCCGCATTGGTTTCTGAGTCACTAGGCGCTTACCCTTCATTAAGTTCTCCATGCCCCGAACCTCTTGAGCGGCAGCGGCTGCCGCCTAGCCCTGCGGGCTCTGCCCCAGGCCGGGGGTGCGAAGGCAGCCCCTTCACACGCACCGCAGGCGCCCGCGCAGGACGGGCCAGGCCGCGGCAGGCACCACGCTCCCTTGTGATGTTAATACTCCTATAGATCCTCGCTTTTATTTCCCCTTCCCCGCATCTGGCAGGGGAGATGCATGTCCTCCCGCTTTGCTCTGCGCCTTCCATGCTGGATTCTCCTCTTTTTCCTTTATTCTTTTTTGAGGGTTATTTTTTTTGTTTGCTTTGAGTTTGTGGAGGGTGGGGTTTTTTTTGGGGGGGGGGGGAGGGAGGGAGTCGTTGTTGTGGGGTTTTTTTTAATATTTGTATATAGTGGTTGAAAAAAAAAACCACACACAAAAAAAAAAGCCGACGGCGACTTTCGCAGTAAATAGCAACTTCTGCCATTCCTCCCTCTCTCCTCTCTCCTTCCCTGCTCTGAGCCACGGACGCCAGGGCCGGCCGGCGCTCCCCGGGTGGTGTGGGCTGGGAGTCCCGGTAGGCTCGGGGGAAGCCCCGGTGCCTCGGCTGCGCCCGGGGTGGCAGTGGCAGTGAAGCTCTCCCAGCCCTGCCGCGCTTCCCACAGCAGCCCGTGGTGTTCCCACAGTTTGGGCTTGTGCGGTGGTGGTCGGTCCCTTGTCTCCATTCAAATTCTGCCTTTGGAGCCAGTGTTTATGTTAATGTGCGGGGCTGGGGGGATGAAAGCGCCTGCCGCCATTTGTTCAGTAGTGGTAATTCAAACAGAATGTGGCTGTCATTAAGGCTTTGAGAAGGGTTTTTCTTTGATAAGATCTTCTTGTCCTGCATTGTTTGGGACTGTGTTCCCTATTCACTGGCTCTGGGGAGTTTTCTCTGATCAGGCTTGTATCTTTACAGGGTGCTTTTGTTGTGGTTTGAAGAGAGTTTACCTGAACAAAGTCAGCCTGCGAGCCATTAAGCACCTTGGGGGCAGAGACTCCCCGCCTCGGCTCCCTGGGGACCGGGAGGGCCGGGGACACAACCAGTTAAACAAGAAACGCTCAGGAAAAAGCAGGTCAGCGGCTATGGCGGTGCACGCTCGCCGGCCGCTCGCTGGCTTCCCCTTCGGATTTCCCTGAGTTTGTTTTTCCGGGTGGTTTCGGTTTTTTTTATCACTAAAGTCGCACGTCGCGCTTCCAGGATCACCCGAGAAGTCGCATAGGCTCTGCTCCGAGGGGCAGAGAAGCGGAGGGTGCCGGGCCGCAGCAACCCCTCCTCCCCCCGCCCCCCTCCCCGACGGCCGCTCCGGTTTTTCCTCACTTAGATGCGTGTTTCTCGTTTAGAAACGAAACCGCCGTGCCCTGAAGGGCTCTTGTCTTTCTTTTCCCTTCTCTTTGTAAAAAAGTTTGTTCTCAGTAGGAAAGGCAAAGTGAACCCGAAAGCCAACAGCAAGGTGACAATCCGAGGTGTCCCAAAGCGCAATATGGGGCTGGCAGCTCTCACAGCCGGCATCTCTGGGGTCTCGACACCCTGTCCCCAGGGAGCGCTGGAGCTTCTCCTCTGTTTGTTATGCTCAGTGAAGCCCCAGGCAAGGCAAGCAGGAAGCAGGGATGGCCTGATCTTGCTTGCTCTGCACCCGCAAAGCGCAGAGTCGGGCTCCGCACAGACCCTTTGGCTTTGACTTTCCCAACTCAGCTTTGTTCTCCGCAGTTAAAACCAGGACGAAAGACAAGTACCGCGTCGTGTACACCGACCACCAGCGGCTGGAGTTGGAGAAGGAGTTTCACTACAGCCGCTACATCACCATCAGGAGGAAAGCGGAGCTGGCTTCCAACCTGGGGCTGTCGGAGAGGCAGGTCTGTCCCACGAGTGGCGATCCTCACGCCCGCCACGTGTAGCCGGGATGCGCGGGGCTGGGATGCGCGGGGCTGGGATGCGCGGGGCTGAGATGCGCGGGGCTGGGATACGCTGGACAAGGATGCACTCCCAGTGCAGCCCTCTTGTAGGGGGACGACCCAGGAAAGCACCCCAACCCCCCTCACTCCCCACTTCCCGTCCCGGCAGGTGAAAATCTGGTTCCAGAACAGGAGAGCGAAGGAGAGGAAGATAAACAAGAAGAAGCTGCAGCAGGCGCAACCGGAGCCTCTGAGCCCCGGCGCCCCGCTGCAGGGCCCCGCGGCAGGGGGGGGCGCCCCCGGGCTGGGTCCCGGCGCTCCGCAGTGACAGCGGCCGAGGGACCGCGGCGCAGAGACTGCTGGAGGGCACGGCCGAGGCGGGATCGGGCCGGGCTGGGGCCGGGGGGGCACGGTGGGAGCAGATCCCCCCCCCGCCCATGCACTACATCGCCCCGCGAGGCTGGCCGTGTGTGCAGGTGTACAGTGTATGTGTCTCGTCGTTCGGGGAAAGCGTGGCCATCGCTTTGCTATTATTATTATGATGATGATGATGTCTGGGTGGGGTTTTTTTACCCTGGATTTTGTTAGCTAAAAGGGGGACACTGCCTGCTGGTCAGCCCCCTGTGTATCTCAGGGATCGGTCCAAAATATTGTTGGGCTAACAATGAATTTTAACAAGAAAACAAAAATTAAATCACTTTTTTTATTTTATATTTTATTTTATTTTTTTCTTGCAACCATAAACATGCAAAATGTTCATCTTGCCCTAAGGGCCAGAGCAGACAAGATAAGGCGCTATTTAAACATTCAGAAATTAGTTGCTTAGCGTTAGACACTTGTAAAAGAGCCCATAAATCCAGAGCTGATAGCCATCCAGCCACATTTATTAGCTGCAGTGAACAGATATTGGAAGAAGAATGAAGTCTTTGAAAAGAGCATCCTATCATGCTGGAATAAGGAGCCTTGCCTGTGTCTGCAGAGTACTACTGCACAGTGGTGCCTTTTATAATGTCCTGTCATTTATATTATGGGATGTTTCTCACCTCCTTATAACTTTTGGCTTGTTTGGAGTTTTTGTTCAGTTAACTTTCAGTATTCTCCTTGGTTTTATCAGCTTTACTTAGGCTTCATCACAGCTCCATTATAAGCAGAAATCTTCGGAAGAACCCTGTGCTGTACCAGAGCCCACCTTGCACAGGTGGTGGCCTATTTTCCCATGCTGGCTAAATGGTGGGGACTAGGACAGAGATGCCAAACAACTCATCTAGCCAGAGATGAAAACAAGAAATGTCCAGCTAATTGGCCAAATTGCCCTGGCTTTTTGCGTGTATTCTTTTTTTTTTTTTCGCGTGGGAGAAATCCCACTGAGAAGTGAGGCCATGCAGTTGGGTTGGGGTGGCCATGCAGCCAATGCACAGGCATCAGCTCATGTGGACCTGGGCCCTGGCAGGGATGGGAGCACTGTTCAGCCCCAAACACTTTAAGCAGGTTTCTGTCTTCTTCAGCATTTAACCCCATATTTTTCTCATCAAGTTTATTTGAGATATTCAATTTGACTTCTTTGAGGCACTTTGCTTTTCTCCTTGCTGATCCTGTTCTCATCTTTTTGTTGAAAGTCAAAGCCAAATGCCAGCAGGATCTGTAGGACTGCACAGGGAGGACTGGTTTTCCAAGGCCTGTCCCCATGGATGTGGTAGCTCTTTCTGTCTGGGAGAGCTTTAGGAAATGGTGAGCACCAGCCTCAAGGCCTCCACACTGAGTTTTGGCCACATGTAGCTCGGCAGCATGCAGGGCCAGAGCCTAGGGGACCCAGAGCTTCTGCACCTGGGGGAAGATCGTGGTGGGAGGCAGCACCTCCAGAGCAAGGAACCTACCTGATTTTCTGCCTCTTGTATAGTCTCTAAATTGGGTCTGGCCAGGAGACATGGGTGCAGCACCCAGGTAGTTATGCTTGTTCATATGGGCTTGGCACACACCACATCCTGCTGGGTCCAATGTCCATCATTCACTCTCGACCTGAAGGAGGCAGGAACCAGATCCATCCTTCTTTGCCTTTAAAGGATCCTTCAAAATTTCTGGAACAGCTGCTGTCCTGGGGACACCTAAAGCTGAGCAGCACCAGCCTGAAACTAGAAGAGAGTGATTGCACTAGGGATGACCAAGTTAGAAGGGCTTTGCAGGCACCATGACTCACTCCTTCCTCTGTGTTCTCCCCAAGAGGGCATGAGGGCTCTGGGATGGGAGCAGCCATGGTGGCAGCTGAGGCGTGGGCAGCCCCAGGCAATGCCATCCCTTCGAGGATGCCCTTTGCCGCCCAGGGCCACCCCCGCAGCATTGATCCCTGGCCCGGCTGCTGCCTGAGTTGCTACGCGTTGCTGTGATACACCTGTCAATAAAACCTGTTTGGATTGTGGAGCAGAGCACAAGGTTTGTTTGTTTAGTGGTTAGAGGTTCAAAAGTCGGCATTGTCCCACTGCAAACGAGCACAAGTTTTTTCTCCCTAAGGAAAAGCTGGCTGCAGCGAGAGGGAAGGAGAGATATCGGTGGGCCCTTTTATTTGCTTCCAGGAATAATTAATGACAGTGCAAAAAAAGATGACCACAGAGTTATGAAAGGCCATCAATAAGTAAATTAATCACAAAGGGTCTGGAGATGTAAGAGATGTTGTTTGGCGTGGGTTTTGCTGGCATTTCTCCATGCCCATGAAGCTGGGGAGTCACAGGACTGGCAAAGCCCAGGGCTCCTCATCACAATAATGGCATGTTAGGCACCCCTGTCACCAGCCTGGGCACAGCAACATTTGAAACAGTTCCTGTAACCTTTCAGCAGTGTGCTCCTGGTTGGTTTTAATGCTGAAAGTATCACAATTTTTCTTGCCTGTAGGAATTTTGAGAAAGAGAATTGCCCCTGTTAATGTGATCTGCTTGATATCTGCAAAAGTTTCATGTCTCAAAAAAGTTCTTTGGAGACATATGAACAAGCACAATGCATCTTAAATATCTCCATTACAAATCTCCTCTCCTTTTTCCTAGCAAACATTCATTTTCTGAGCTCCTCTTCAATTCTTCATGCAGAACTCTAATTTCTCTGTGTAAAAAGGAACAGACCGAGCAAATTAAGTCCACGCCCAATTTCAAACATTTTCCCCCTCCCATCCCCAAACAAATAAACCACCAACCTTCCGGCTTCCTTTGTATTCCTCAGGCACCATAAAGGAGTGTAAAAAGGCACAAACTGGATATCTTGCTTATTCAAGGGGGGGGGGGTATTTACAGGTACTTGGACCTTTTCAGTGGCTGGACCACAGCTCTGAACCAGAAACACCATTTGGGAGAGGTGAGCTGGTTGTCGTGACCTCATGCCTAACCCATGGGTGTTTTCATGCCTCACAGACCTCCCCACTGTCCTGCAGCAGTAAGCCAAGCTGGACTGGTGGGACATTGGTGGGCCAGAGTTGCCACACCAAGTCTGCCTGGCAGGGGCTGGAGTGGGTGTCCTTGGAGAGCCTCTGCCCAGGCTGGGTAACATCCAGAAAATCAGAAGGTTTGGCCTCCAAAACTGAAGGATGGTAGAGAGTGAAATCAGACCCCAGCTGTCCCTCTCTTTACAGATTTTCCTGCTCCTGTCACTGTATAATAAGAAAACACTTAGGATCTCTTCTCTTTGCTTACCTCTTATCCAAATGCAAGAGTTTCTCAAGAAAGCTCTTTGAATTTGGCACAAGAAATTACTATATGTGTCATAGCCCATCATAAGGGAGAACAGTAAGGTCCCTAAACAGAGGACACAGGTGGCCTCAAAAGCAAATGTCGGCTTTCTCTGGTCTTCAGCATCTTCCAGGGGCACATTATATATCCTCAGCTTGATAGTTAAGCACTCTGAATCTTTAGTATGAAGACAACAAGCTTTGTAATATGTAAAGAAAACAATGTCTAAATTCAACAGTGAGCAGAGCAACCCTCCCTGCCTTTTGCCCACACGGGTGGCTTTGGTGAGGCACACTGTCTCCACTTGCAGGTGCAGCAGTGGCTGGAAGCACACAGCCCAGTGATATACCGGGGGAAAGAGCCTGTCCTTCAGAAACTGAGGGGAGTTTTGCTATGGGTGTCTTAAATTCTGGTGCCAAAAGACTGTGTAAGACCATAGGTTTCTTCTCACTTCTCCATCAGCAGCTGGAGCGGAAGAGGAAATCCCGGAGTTTACACTTCTACTGTCACAGCATTACCAGATGCAGTGCTTCATATAGTCAAAATTAATGACCAAATGCTTGCCCCGGGTCCCACTTGGTTAATGGAGCTATGTGCTGAAGTTTAGAGCAGTTACAGATGAAAGCAAAAGTTGAGCTGAGGCCAAAGCAGTGCTGGAGGCCTTCCAGGAGCAAACAGCTCGTAAGTGGTAAGGAAAGTTAGCAGGACAATAAGTCTGCCAAAGGCTCGTCCAGCTGCACAGGTAGCTCAGTAACAAAACAAGGCCACCTTGGCATGAGAGGGTAAGGGATGGGTGGCCTAATGCAGCAGAGGACAAGTGCCAGGGAGGTGCATGCATGACCCACAGGAACAGCCCAGGAAGTTCCCCAGCAGAACAGCTCTGGTTACTGAGTGAAAATCGTGGCAGTGAAGTGTCAGGAACCTCTGGGGACAGACAGGGCCAAACTCTTCTGGAAGCCTTAGGAGCCCTCTGGACCTTTCTCTAGCTGAGCTCCTCAGTGGAGCAGGATGTTCCCCCTCTCCTCATTGGTGAGGAGGGGCTGCTTTCTTCTCACCTGCATGTTCTGCTGTGCTGTGACTTGGGAAAACACAAGCAGTTTCTTCTAATTAATGTCTCAGCTCCTGCAATGCCCCTACTTCCATTCTCAGTTTTTGACTCTTTCACAAGTCAAATGTACCTTCCTTCAGAGGGAGGAAAGACATTCACTTGCAAGGGGACAGGAAAAATTTGAGCTATTCACTATAACAAATAATTTGTTGCCAGGAGACTGGAGTCAAAGACCTGGGAATCCCTTTCTAGTTCTGACTTTCTAAATTGCAATATCATCTATTTTTGGATGACACCCACTGGATCACCCTGCAGATGCTTTCAAAATGTAGAAAGTATGGGAAAAGAGAGGAAGAAAACTTGCAGATGATTCTCATGTCACGTTCACGTGGGTGTCTTCATATGCATCTGTGCATCCAGCAGGCCCCAGTCCGGTTAACCATTGATGACAGGTAACAGAAATAATTTTCCTCTTGTTCCTAATTTCCTTTAATTGTAATAATATTTAACTTAATGTAGTATCTAAGGTAATCTAACTATAATAAATAATCTATCTACTGTAACATCTAACCTGTTGATCAAGGTAGAGGTTTTGATTCAATTCCAAAGTCTTATGTACTTCATAGAATCATTGAATGGTTTGGGTTGGAAGGGACCTTTAAAGCTCATCTAGTCCACCCTCCCTGCAGATCATATTGCTCAGAGTACCATCCAACCTGACCTTGAATGTTTTCATGCATGGGCCTTCTACCATCTCTCTTGGCAACTTGTTCTAGGGTTTCACAGCCCTCATTGTAACAAATTTCTCCTTACATCTAATCTCCTTTAGTTTAAATATCTAACTGTTCATTTCCAACCTGCTGAGCCCTTGAGCTGGACTGAGGTCACCTAAACAGATGCCAAATATAACATCTGGACTCATCATCTGCCTCACAGAGCTCCTGCATCTAGCCGTAACAGGCAGGGTTGGAAAGAAGGCACTTCTTATCGTGCTCTTCCAAAAGAAAAGACCAAGCCAAACAGAGCACACAGACAAGTTCTGCTCTCAGCATTCCTCTTCCCTTAGTCAGCCAGGTATTTTTTTTGGCAGCTGTCACAAACTGTAGTTTTCTTTTGAGTCAGATCCTGTTCCCTTGACATGCTTTTTTGCTTTCCATGGAGTCACAGCCCATCCTTCAGATAACTTGCATAGAGCTAAAGAAATTTCTGAGAGAAAAGCTCTCATCCCTTCCTCTGCAGGCAAACAAGACAAGCCTTCGGTCCTGGAAACTGTGGTCTAATTTTTCCATGCCATGGTATGATGATGCAAATAGAAAAGTCACCAATGATATGCTTTCTCCCTTGCCTCCCTGAGTGACAGCAGAAAGACCAGTTAGGGCTTCTGATAGGACCTTGTTGCAAGCAAGGCCTTGGAGAATGTCCTACTGCAAAACTCAAACCTTGAAAACCAGGGGCACAGTCCAGGGCCCTCCATATCAGATGGGTCTCAGGATTTTGAAGATCATAATTCTGCGTTTAGGTATCTCAAGAGAAAGATGGGCAAGACATGGACACCAAAGGCCTTCAGAGCCTCCAAAGGAATTTAAGCTCCTAAATCAAGCCAGAGTCAAAATGTGTTAACATTCAAGATTTTTCTTCCTTTTCCCACAGTTTGAAAATCTGTCATGGAGATTTTCACAAGTGATGTAAAGAACTGTGTATCAGTTAACTAATGAGGTTTCTTTAAAGATAACTCAAGCTTTCAATGACATTCAAGGGAAACTCCAGTCCTCAACTAATCTAGGGATTTTTTGTTATTGTTATTTGTAAGATTTAAGAATGCAAGAGGGAATTTACCTTAGCTCTCAATGAGATTACCTGCTATCAGCAATACCAAAGAATTTTTATTCTAGTTTGAAGTAAAAATGTGCTGCTCTATGAATTATAAATTACGATAATAGGAAAAAATCAAACCATTCATTTTTCATATATAATAGGTGCAGTGTATTGTTTCTGTGACAACAATACTAATTTTTTAGATCATCTTTGATCATCATCAAGATACATGCATCTACAAATGTAGAGGCAACCATGATGAGCTGAAAAGGGGTCTCTAAAAACATCTTGCGCAACTACTTCCAAGAATGTAGTGACTCAGAAGAAAAAGAAACTTAGTCTTATCAGAAGCCTATTTCTTCCTCCAGGATTTCAATCTAGAAACACGATCCCTTTTTCTATTGCGAGTGACACCCTGCTCTTCCAAAGCCAGAGCAGAGCTTTGGTCCTCTCTTCCGTTCTCAGTCACTCCCTTGCCAAACTCCCATTGTGACTCCAAAGGTTTTTTCTGTCCTCAGAGGCTTTGCTCTGCCGACAGGCTCCTGCTGATAAAACATGCCCTATGTTATCTCTTTGCCTATGGGCACACAATTCTGAGCTGGGGCAGGAAAACACAGCCTCCATACTAGTCCAAAAAAGCAGCTGCCTGAGCTGGGCAGCCAGGGCTGACACAGAGAGGGCTCAGCAGCACCAGTAAAGTCCATGGTGTTCCAGGGGCTGAGGTGATTCAGCCTTCTCCCATGCACATCCCTCCCCAGATATCTCACCATGGCCACCTGAAAACCCATCTCCTTCCCCTCTTGGTCTAGGAAAGTGATCCTAGATCACCCATGGGCTGGCAACTGCCACCACACAAGTACCCTGATAGTGGACCCTTATGCACGTGAATGCAAAATTCAAGTTTAGAATGAGAAACAAAAGACAAGAAAGAATTTTCCTGTCTTTGATGTAAGGAGTGAGGCCATTTTTGCAGCAGGAAAGGCAAGAGCTGGAGCTGCAGTGCCAAGTGTCCCTTAGGGCAGGAGAATGCAGGCAACAGTGCTAAGTCACCCTTACTTGGCAGCTGCCTGTGCCCTGTGAGGTCCCTCTAGTAGGCAGGAAGCCCAGACCAGTTTGTGATTTGCTCATGGTCATAAGTAAATGCATCACAGCAGCTTGATGAGCCCACACTAAAACAGGCAGAAAAGAGTGACAACCAGTAGCTACTGCTCCTTTCCAGCCGGTTCCATCAAGGGTGTGCCACCTAGCCTGCTAGCCTTCCAGCCCAGGGAAAAGCAAGGGCTGATGTGAACAGTTAGGAGCACGTC